>OV725081.1:46492778-52082778 GCA_928085145.1 Nezara viridula
ATAATATCTCGAAGATTAGACAGAGAGGAATGCGATGAGGACAACAAACACATTACGAAAAATAATTAGAGAATCTAATATTAGCCAAAAGAGACTATTGCTATTGCCATTCTTGTGCAAACAGCCTACTTAAACCTGAAACAAAATTTCGCCACTATTGTTAAGGAGGTTTATTTTACTCTTTTTGGTCTTGTTGGGGATGTTTTAGTAGCAATTGCGAAACAATGGCAAGCAATAAAGATCATAACAGGATGGAGAAAGAGTCATAAAGCATAACCGTGACACTTCAACCGTGCATAATGCTCCTCTCATGGAGAGTTTTGAGCCTTACAATTATTCCTTTGCGTAAGTCAATCATAAGCGATATATAATCATACCCCGCTTTACGCGACCATTTAAATTCGGTAAAACGGAAATTTAAAAATCAGATCTATACCAAAAAAACTCTTCTCTTCTCTAAAAACCTTCTCTCCCTGGTCTTTGTTTACTTCCTTAAGTCAAAAAAGGAGATCTCTCTGCATGCTCCTTTTCAGGCACATTCTGATGGGCAGGACGTATCAACAGTAGCCATGTCGTTTATAAACCTCATTTTTAATCCGTGTAGTTTAATATAAAATCGGCAGTAAAGAGTACGCATTAGAGTTTTGTTGTTTATTTACCAGAAAGGTGTTTTTATTAGTATTAAAATGTTGGACTGAAATGATTGTAGTAATTGTAGAACATCTGTTTTGCTGAACCGTGAGTCTGCGAAGCATTTATTGTATTATGTCCATATACAATAGATTTAAGTAGATGTCTGTATATATTTATTGTCTTGAAATCCGCATACTAGACTGAAACGACTAGAAAGTGCTCGACGTTTCCGACTGCTCCAACACTGACTAGACAAACGTTCTAAACTTTCAATTAATTACAAAAAACTCATCTACTTAACCATAATAAGACTTGTATGGACATACGGAGTTGAGCTTTGGGGCTCTACCAAACCATCAAATTCCTATCGTATCCAATCCTTAAAATCCTTCATAAAGACCTCAATGTGCCGCTGATTTAGCCCGAGCCAGATACCTATCCTTTCATGATAAACTCCAGTCGCATCCGAATGCACTAATTTCCAGCCTTGCTTCTTCCTCGATTCCTGATAATCTCCCTAGGCGTCTGAAAAGAAGATGGCCTCGTGATCTTCTCATCTAGAATTAAATAGGGTATGCTACCACTGGACAGTATCTCTTCAAGTATGTTTATGTCATTATTTCTAATGAGTGCACTTTTTACTAGTTATATTGTTTATACAGTTGTAAATTACATTAAATAAATAAAAAATTATTTATTGTATTAGTTTTTGTCAGATTTTCAACTCCGATTTGTAACAAAGAGAGTATGGAATTTTCTGTCGCTCGTTAAAAGTATTTCTGTTCATTTTAGCGTATGGGCTCCAGTTCATTCTTCCATCGAATATTAATCCAAGGGGTATCCGCTTGAGTAATTTGGTTGCTTGGCATGATTTAACAACTAAATTTGAATAGATGGCTTTGTAAATACTTTGAATAGCAGTTTCAGCTAAAATAACCTAAATGTTTTATAAGGCTTTGTTAGTTAAAATAAGGAATTAAAAACTATATACTTCGTTTCCTTCTATTGAGTTACGAGTTTCAAACAATAGGATTTACTTTTCTTTTCATTCAGTTTAAATAGTTGTAAAAAATATGAAGTAAAACGTAAATCGTTAATGTAAACAATTTTAAACCTTATTGAAACAGGTTTAGGAGGCACAGTATTCGGCAGTTAAATCTGGAAAAGTCAACATTACGTAAAATAACAGAAAACACACATGCAGAAATTATAATAAAAAAAATAAAAGGAACTAATTGAGTATGTAAGGTTTTTAGAAAACATATTTGTTCTCTTTATAAATTTTTATTTTTACTTCTCAGTATTGTGAAAAAAATAGCCTTTTTTTTTTACAATTAGAGGACAGAAAACTATTGTTTTTAGACACATAGCTCATCAAACTATATAAATTGATTGATATCTTGGAAAGGAAAACCATTATATTTTAATAGCAACTTGATTATTATAAATAACTGCTATCTTAAATAACGGTACTCGATACATTAGAAAACTAATACATACGTACAAGTTATAAAAATAAAACAATAAAGGAAAGTATAAAAATATTTAAGTCATTTAAAGACAAGACATAAGATTTGGTTTCCTAATGAATGCTTCTTTAAAAAGTTTTACTTGAAAGTTTTAACGTTCATTACTGCTATGAAAAATCCCTGGTTTTTTTAAGGAGTAGAACTTTGTGAAATCGGTAGAAAATCTCAAAATAATTTGTTTGTACTCATGGAACATCGAAGCTAATAAATTGATTGATCTCTCACAAGGAAAACTATTTAATTCAAATAGCAATTTAGCTGTTATAAATCACTGTTCTTTTAAGTAACGATTCTTGTTCCATTAGTTCCACTAGAGGTTAATTGAGACGTAATTCGGTGCTAAGGACCGCCCTGAGGAAGGGGTTAACCTTTGACCCATATTCCACTCACCATTTTCGGGCATTATCTGATGCTAATAGCGCCTCTCTCCACATCTTTATTATCGGGACCTTTCACGTTGTCTTCAAAAGGCGGAACGTTTAACGTTCCTATGAATTATGGAATTCGGTAGGAGGTCATCACGGTAATAATATACATTTTAAGTGTGAATTTTAGGGTTTTTATTATTGCAATTATAACTGCTGTTATGATATCGGAGTTGGCATAATCGCAGGAGTATAAGTCACGTGGAGATCAGGGTGAGCAAGTCCATTCTCTGAACTGTATCCATTTAATGTTCGTTGCTAGGTGAAGGACTCGGCTTGCATAAGCTGCTAATAGTGCTCCATGGAACCTATTAATAGGTACACTATATCGTGTTCACGAAGTAACTCATAAACTATTCTGTCTATTTCTCATGATGGAGGATTTTTTTAACTGTAACTAGGAGTTTGTGATCAGAGATGGAATGAAAAATTAATGAAATATAGTGTTCAATGTTTGGCCACTGGCCTAAATTTTAAATGTTCTTCAGGACTAAAAGTAAAGGAATAACTCAGTTATTTAGGCACCGGGCTGCTAAGCACAAAGTCTTTGGTTCGAATCTGGCTGGGTACAGGTAATTATTTTTTCTGTTTCAACATTCGTGAATCGAGCCTGGGGTCGAGAGATCCTCCTGTGGTACACCCAGCCTCTGTCAAGTCGGTACTCTTAATTAAATAGTTGACTAAGAAAACAAATCTTGTGATTGAGCGATTGTTAAAACTGTAATCCCTAACAAAACTGAACCCAAAACCCTTCATGGGTAGTGAGTGGTACATGTTATTTTATTGTATTTTTTTTTTCATCAAGGCTAAAAAAAAACTTTCAATTATGCCAATATAGCTTTCTCACCATTTTTATGGTAAATAAGGAGTACAAAAACATATTTGTAAGTAAAAATGTTTTAATTAGTATTAATTGATAAGCGCTAAACAACGCTTAACCGTAGTCTAAAGCAATTATAATCACTCCTTTCGAGATTTTCCAAATTAGAACTTAGACAGAAATTGATAACTTACATTTACTTACTCAAGCCCATACCAATAGTTGTTACAAAACTACACTTCATAGAAACAAGGGACAGCCAAAGATACATTCACGTACTGCCATATACTTTTGACCATAGCTTATATACTTAAATATATACCAACAGGTAAGGAACACATAGCCGTCAAAATGCGTAGGAAGAACAATAAAATCTGGTTGAGAGATCTCCTCAAATAATCATAAATAATAAATACAATAAAAGAAGTTATATTGATAGGTACTATTCTTCCTCGCACTTATCACTGTCGTATTAATGGTGCATAGCAAGAAAATTCAATGATTGTCAGTATTCCTGATAAGTGTGTGTACAAAAATATTTAGATAACAAAATATTTCAATTTGTATATTTCCAACAATCCTCAACATTGCCTAAATCGACACCACCATCCATGTTTGATATGTTTATAGGCTAAGAAAAATATGTTTATGGACTCGTAAATAGTGGACAGAATTTGGTGAAAATTGATATGGACAAATGTTTACTAAAATAAGGTTAACAGTAGCAGGATGGATTTGAATAAAGGCATGAAACCAAACGTTCCAAAACGTAAATCACAAGTGAACAATTTTAGATTATTTAGAACAAAATTAACTTTTCACATGAATACATAACTTCGGTGATGAATGAATAACTTCGGTAGCAAGGAAGCAAAACAAAAACCAGATGCGAGGACAATAAAAGTGAAAATAATAAATACAGTGCGATTTCAGGTGGAGTTTGGAAATGGTCTATCCTAAACGTCGGTTCGCATTATGCAGTACATTACGTTACATTGTATTACATGTCGAACTTAGACCTGATTAATGACACATTAATGAGGAGCGCACTCTCAGACTAGACTGATATTTTCTTATTCAAATTTTATCCTTCAGTTTTAAGACAATGGGATAAATTATACCTCTGAGAAAATACAGGATATGCCATGGACGATGAGGTAGAAACATGTATGTAAATCTCACTCAAATTATTACTATTCATACGCATTATTACTACTCAAAATGCATTGAGTTCGCTGATGTTTATTAACGATTAGAGCGTAATTACTACTTACAATGGCAGGCAATTAGGATGTCCCCGGCAATAAGGACCAAGAGGAGGGAAATAAAAGAATCCGTTCGTAATGAAACAAAAGATTTGGCAAGAGAATCCTTGGCTCGAGTTGACTCACAATGGCGTACGTACACGGCTCTCGTAACATGCATGAAACTAACTTGTATTTAACCTCGTTCGCCAGCAGCTTGTGCATTGTTCTCTTCTACGTCCTTAAATATGTCCGCTTAGTGCGCTAAACTTCCACTCTCTTTCAGCACATTTTCCACGGTTTTGACAGAAACAGTGGACATTATTAAAGTTAATTTTCGTCTCTTTATATGTGGCTTGTATTTATAATATCATATAATAGACTTTGTTTGTGATGTGAGCGAAATAAGAAAAATAAATATTTATAACAAAAACTTCATCCAGAAATGAAATCATAAGTAGAGTTAAAGGTAGCGTGACAGCCACGTTTTTAATTCTGGGTCTGGGTTCGAGTTGGCTGTAGCAAAAAAAAAAAAATTATTCCATCATATCAGCTTCAACCTGCCTCTCTGAACTGTTATTCCAGTCAATGAATGCTCGAAAATGGGTTATAGAAGGAAATGGTGGCGATACGAGATTTTGCAGAAAAAAATAATTTTTATGGTAACGTTATAGTATATATGTATATGGATATCGTAGCAAG
Organism: Nezara viridula; assembly: GCA_928085145.1. NCBI lineage: Eukaryota > Metazoa > Arthropoda > Insecta > Hemiptera > Pentatomidae > Nezara > Nezara viridula. Next base: position 46,498,132 of record OV725081.1, read on the forward strand.
ATAGAGCAATATAATCATAACAAATATTATAACAATTATTTTTTTCTGCAAATTCTCAGAATCGACATCGAATAACTGATCTAACTTTTGAACCGTTGGAGATAAACTAATAAAATAATATATATATATATATATATATATATATATATATATATATATATATATAATATATATATATATATATATATATATATATATATATATATATATATATATATATTCTTCAAGAACATTTAATTATAAAAAACTTTCTTCTCCACGACTTAATTGTAAAACGAAGCAATCGTTAGTTAACTAGTTAGATGCAGTAAAAAACATGAGGTAAACATTTTTTTTTCTACATTAGCGATAGCTGAGGACGATCTTGGAAACTAAGCGAGAGATAGCGAAAAAATGTATAATTATATCAATCATCATAATAAAAAAATCAATCATATTGAAAATTGTATGAGCTTTAATTTTTTAATATTTGTATATATAGAACATATTTGTCAATACGATGGACAGTTTTCTTGATATAAGCGTAAATTCGAAAAACAGCAATAAATACGAGCCAAAACTATTTTTTTCAAAATTATCCACAGTTGACATCAGATAGCTTGGAAACCAAGCGAGATAGCAAAATAGGGTATAAAATCAATCATAATGAAAATTTTATCAGTTTTAATTTTTTATATAACGTCTTTCTCGATGCGATGGATAGTTTTTCTGATATAAGCGAAAATCCGAAAAAGTGACCTACCAGCCGCTCTCACCCCCCTCCCCCCCCCAACATCTGCCTCAACACTTAGGAGTGGGGACTTTCAGTATATTTACCTCCTTACAAGTTCAAACAATGCCCCAAAGTCAAAAATTGTGTCTCCGCCATTTCCTTATTTATACGGTGACAATTTCTGAGGGAGTCCTATTGCCAAAATATTAAAACAGCGATTATATTAATGTCTCAGCCAACAGTAAACTTGCTGATAGTTTGAGAAAATGTATAGAACAGCTGATTTCATCATTATTTTAACAAAGGAAAATCTTTTATAAAAAAATCTTTTATTTAGGGAAAAATCTACTTAATTTCAATAGCCAATTTGATGAAAATTAAATTAATAATAAAAGCCTAACCACCAATCTAAATAAATCTTAAATAATTAAAAAAACTAATAATTTATATAGTTTATTATTCCTCTCCTGAGAATTGAATAAAGTTAAACTGTTGAATAGAATCAACATAAAATTCATAAAAAATCAAAACACAAAAATATATGAGAACGTGCCAATAGCTGTCTACCACGACGAGTACTGTCAACTATCAAACAAAACCTAATAAAGCGACGGTACTGCCAAGATGGAAAATGTCATACTGTCGTATAGTTTATAGACGGAAATGGTTGCGACAGATTCTGCCATGGTGTAACCACCTCTCTCGAATCCCTATCGTACACAATCATCAATATTAAAATCTGATAAGTGCTTATCTAAGAATCCTTATGAACTTGACTCAAAATAAAATTAATCCTAGATAATTTTCAGATCTAAAAAAAAAAAAATATGTGTGATCTTCCTTCTATGGACAGTCATTAAAGAACAATTTAATTTTATTCTTATTCATTATGGATGCTAGTTACATCCTGAATATATTAGTAAAATAATTATTAAATTTATTTTACAGTAATTAGTTAGAACAAACGATACAATATGAAATATAATGGCCATAATGGTGTAAGCTTAATTTTAGAAGATATCGATACCATGGTATCAAAAAATGCCTTAGATTTCTCAAATCAATCCAATTTATATTTTTATAATATTTATTCCATTTTATAAAAAAACTCTCTACAGTGGAACCTTATTTTTTCGATTCTGCGATATTAGAAAAGGGAATAACTCGGAATGATTTTTTTTTTTCTATTTGTGTTTTATATTCAGATCTTTATCCAACAAAGAAACATTATTTTTCACACTCAACTGATGAGAAAGTATTATATTATAGTTATTATATTATAGTTAATTTTAATTATATAATTTAAGATGCATTTATAGAAAAAAAATTTGTAACACATAATTTTTTTTTTTTGTAATAAATTATCTGTTGTCAGATTTTTTATTTATTTTTCACATTACTTTAAATAATTTCCATATTATAAAAATATATCTCTTATTCGTAATAACCAGAAACAAGTTACTCCAAATAAAGGAGGTTATCCTATATTTAGTTAGTCTAATATTAAATCTTTCAATGACTTTCGTTTAATATATTTTTATTTTTGTTTTCAGGTAAGTACCAGATTTATTGGGAGAACATAAAAAAATAAATCAAAGTAAGTTTAACTAACTCATTTTAAGGTAATTGTTATATATAAATTTATACGTGTGTCTGTGTTTTAATGTGAGATAATGAACACATTATGGTTGAAAGTTGATTGACTTATCAAGGATAAATTAATTTTATAAAGCTAATTAATTATATGGACTTAAACCGGTTTGACTTAAAAGTGAATTTTACATCTTTAAGTCTACCTTAACCTCTATCCTAAGTGGTTATACCTAGTGCCATTGGCAATCAAGACCTAATTGATTTTTCAGACTTATTCACTTTATGTAGGATAGAGGGTACATTATGTACAATAGTTTATTGTTAGGTGGGTTTATGGAAGTAAATAACCACTTAGAACCAGATTCGACCTTGCTCCAAACAAAATACGTTAAAAAATAATAATATGTTCGTATTAAAGGACATATATAATGAAATAAACCGTAACCAAAGATAGGATATGTCGATACATGTTTCTTACCGATGTAAGAAAGACAATTATAGCAATAAAAACTATTTGACCTTAACTTAGTTATAGGCCTGTTATATGATAATAGCGTGGAGACCTTTTTTTTTATTATTAAAAATAATTAATTGATATATTCACTCAAAAATATTTCAATTCTCAATGGATGACGAGGCCCGTCTCAAGGACAATTTCATGCGGAAAATTAAAACAGAAAATATTTATTTATTAATTACAATGTTGTTCAACCGTTGTACAGATAGGTGATCGGACTAGGATCACGCTCAACCGCCAGGTATTTCCCTTTAATTAATTATTTATTTGAGAGTGTCCACTTTATAGAGGCTGGCTGTGCCCTAGGAGGGTTTCCCGTCCCCAGGATCGATCCAAAGTTGATCAAAATATATTTGACATAAGTCGAATTCGAACCCGGGTCCTTGAGAGCCGAGCAGCCCAGTGATTAACTCACTGAGCTGCCCTTCCATTTAGTAAAATAATCAAATAATATTAACACAAACATAATTAAATACAATGACAATACAGATAGAAATAACCCATATTTTTTAAGGTTATTAACCTAAAATACAAAATAACCTAAAAATAATAACTTAAAAAATTTCTATTAATTTCTTGCAGTGTCAATTTTTTTTTTTTCTGAACAACAATAGTTTCACGTCCTCTTCTCCTCTTATCCTATAATGTTAGTAACAAAATAATATTTTCACACATTAATTTCTCAATTATTAAAAATATTATTTTGGATAACAAATAAAAAGAAAAATATTTTGTTTATGAAATATAATATAAAAATCAAATATTATATTTTATAATTGAATATTTTAACTGATGGCTTCACTATTTATTATTCTACATAAGCCTAAATAAAGTCAATTACGTTTCATTCCTAAAACGTTTGTGTTATGGATTAGCATGACTCGTAACTTTGGACGCTACATTCTCTCTTTGCAGTAACGAACCCAGGATTTAATTTCGGGGGGGCTTCAGCCCGAAGGTTATTTTTGTATGTATAAATTAAGGTAATTACTTTGGAGGTAAGAAAGAAACTAACTACCTATACGAAATGGTGTTTAAATTATTCTTTAAGCCCTATTAAATATAATTAGATGAACAATAATACTTTTAGAGATATTTTTTTTCTTCAAACATGGTTATATTTTACCATTTTGGGAGGGGGGCTTCAGTCCCAAAGGCCCTCCCCCCTCCGTAGATCCGCCTGTGTCTCTTTGCAAAATATGACGATCAGTTTCAGGATTGACATCTATTATAAATGAAAAGAAAATCTGATAACAAAATAATTTCATCAAGCTTGAATATAGAGATATGGTATCTTTAGAAGAAACCTTCTCTAAACTTTCAATAGATTATATTTATACATAACTACAATTTACAAGCTTAATGAGCAAAAAACTAACCTGTGATTCATGAGCTCTATGTAATGACACCACAATGCAATAACATTTACCTGGAAACAATAAATAATATAAATGAAACAACGTATAATATTTATGTAAAATAGGCTTTATGTTTCTAAATTATCATATATATGCTTTAAAAAACTCTCTTTCGAAATAAATATAAATTTGTTTTCTTTATGTTTGGTTTGGTTATGATGGAAAAATGAATAAAACTAAATAAGTACTTAACGTTTAACAGGCTGTAGTATACTTAATGTCATTCAAAGATAATTTATATGGAGGAGGAGTATGACGGGTTCTGGTGAAGGAAATCTTTACTTTATAGTGGAAATATTCTCATGGTATTCTGAATAAACATGTTTACATTTTGAAAAGAAACTTGAAAAAAATTGCGGAATATCTAGGGCTAAAAAGCAAAATTAGTTTTTATCAGGATAATAACCCCAAACACTCTGCATATTAGTTAAAGAATGGCAACTTTATCACTCCCCCAAAGTTATAAAATCTCCTCCACAGTCATCTGATCATAATGTAATAGAACAACTGTGGACTAAATTGGAGGTAGAAATTAGAAACGCGAAATTTCAAGCAAAGAAGACCTTCTTTTTTTTTTAACTTTTATTATGATATTTACAACTGTATTAGTATGACATTAAGTAAATGTGTATGACACATACATTAAGTAAATGTGTACAGAGGAATATACTAACATGAAACACGCTTGTTGAGAAACTACCCATTGGTAGCACTCTAATAATTTGTCTACATGAGGAGATCACGAGGCCATCTTCTTTTCAGACGCCTTAGAGGGTTATCAGGAATTGAAGAGGAAGCAAGGTTAGAAACAAGAGGATTCGGATGGTGATGAAGTTTATTATGGAAGGACAGGTATCTGGATTCGGCCAAATCGGAAACATATGGAACATTGAGGTCTTTATGGATTATTTTATTTGTGACAAAGTAAGGAGCATTGAGGATTTTACGAAGGATTTTGGGTTCTAGAGATTGGATACGAGAGGAATTTGATGGTTTAGTGGAGCCCCACAGTTCAACTCCATAAGTCCAAACAGGTCTTATTATAGTCATGTATATGAGTCGTTTGTAATTAATGGGAAGTTTAGAACGTTTGTCTAGTAAGTGTTGGAGTAAGCGGAAACGTCGAGCTGTTTCTTGTCGTTTCAGTGTAGTATGAGGATTCCAAGTTAGTCGTTTGTCCAGGTGGAGTCCTAGGTATCGGATTTGCTCAACAGGGATAAGTGGAGTATTGTTAAAGGAAACTGTAGGACAGGAAGTCGTGAAATCGCGTTAAGATACAATTTTGAATTTTAGCCCATTACAAAGAGGATGAACAACAATGTGACCAACAATGAGAGGGGCCCTCCAGACTTGCTGGAGGGAGGGGACCTCCAGACTTGCTGGAGGGAGGGGACCTCCAGACTTGCTGGAGGTAGGGGCCCACCAGACTTGCTGGAGGGTGTGACGTAGGATTGAACGCCCTACTCACATATCTTTAGTTCACCAAACACCACAAAAAGTCATGGATCTCCCTAAGGTAAAACGCTCATTATCCGGAGGATTCCAAGTGAGACGTTGTCCAGCTGGAGTCCAAGGTATCGGATATGTTCTACAGGGATAAATGGGGTGTTATTAAAGGATACTTTTGGGCAGCAAGTCATTGGTTTACGACGAAGGGTAAAGGTGATTAAAAGCAGACTTAAAAATATATCTCCTCAAAGACAGGAACAGACTAAGCTCGGAATTCTCCAAAAAATAGGTCGATACAGACTGAAAGCAGAGGTAGAAAATAACGGCTTGCCTACAAGGTAGTTAACTAAATTAATAATAGTTAAAAGGTAATGACAAGTGAAGTGAGTCATTTAGACTGTGAGCTAAAATTATCCAGTTTTATTTTTGTTTACTTATTTTTTAAATAATCACAGCTGAATATTCTAATTTTATTGAGTTTGCACATATTTAAATTGAGATTATAAGTAAGAGTTTCTTGTCTTATTTGTTTACTGTAACGATTTAATTCTTTTCTAAGGGGGGTACATCGATTTAACTCTGAGCCACTATATATATTTGATAGCGTTAGCAATATCCTAGTATGAGGTGCTTATATACTAATATTACTAAGAGCGAGTTATATGAAAGCCGGAGATAGTCAGGTGCAGGGACTGTCCACCGAGTTGCGAAAGACAGTCCCAGACGGCGTGGGACCTGATATCACCTAATACCCAAAGACCTTTCGAATCTAGATCTCAATGGTGGTAAGGTAAGGGTAGAGCAGGGCAGTTGCGATTAGTAGAACAAGCAATTAGGAATGATTACTATCGCCATTACATGTTTGTTTTTATAATGAAAAATTTAGCCGAAGGTATTAGTAGTTGAATTTTAAATTTTTATTTTTAAATTGTGGTCTCTTATTTACTATCTTGATGAGTTTCATGGTATATATATATTCCTCTTTCTGCATATCTGCATTTTAAGGAGGTAAATGTTCATTTAACTTTTTTTTATTAATTTCAAAATCCCTTTAATTTTCTTTTTGAAGTGTAATGTAATATCAACTGACTTCATTTTCTCCATTTTCTGTAGTATCACTGCTGTTAAAGAAGTTTTTGATTTGTTTTGAATAAACGGTAATAATCTTTTGTTTTCTCCTTTTCTTACTTCTTTTCTGATAATTTTGTTTCCTTTGTTGTTTAAAATATTTTATTAAGTAATATAATTGGTGGTTTTTATTCTTACGCTTGTTGACTTCGATATTTTCGTTATGGGTCTTCATTAGCAGCTTGGAACTAGTCTAGGCGACAGTAATGATCGTTTGTTTCTCTCTTCTTCGATATTTCTAGGGAGAAACCGGACGCGGTCACAATCCACTCCCTCTACATCAGGAACTGTTCTGAATGATGGTGGGCAATAGTTTGCAGAAATTTTACACCCAATTTTTTATTGTATAGGGGATTATTGCCCCTATACCAAACCCCCAACCTGGAGGACCAGGAGTTATGGTGTAAGACAGAGGTCTCCGAATTCGACCCGCGAAACATTCTTCGATTACATGCTAACATTTTAAAACCTATTTATAAATATGAAAATTAGCAAATTACACACACACGAGGTTACTGCAACATTTATTGCATGTGATTTTTCTCTTAGAAAAATTAATTTACATCTGAGGTTTTATTTATTGATGTTTATTATATCTTATAGATCTTTAGTTAGTTAAATACATTTAAAAAAATATAAGTAATATATATTTTTTTCATATTTATCCACAATTGAGGACGGATACCTCGGAAACTAAGCCAGTTAGCAAAAAATAGTATATAATCAATCATATTACAAATTATAACAGCTTTAATTTTGTATATAACGTCTTTGTCGATGCGATGGATATTTTTCCTGATATACGTGACAATCTTAAAAAAATTACCTTTCAGGCGCCTCCCCACATTTGGCTCACCACCTAAGAGTGGAGACTTTAAAGTATGTTTGCTACCTTACTAGCCCAAAAAATGTCTCAAAATCAAAAATTGTGTCCCCGCCATTTCCTTCTATACCCCATTTTTCGAGCATTCATTGACTGGTTCAACATTCAATTTCACAAAGCAATTTCCATCTCTTTAATACCGTATCAATTAGCTCAAAAGACAAAAAGAAAGACAGAAAATTTAGGTTTCTGATGATATCAATAAAATATTAAAAAATTACACTTACCGCACTTTTCACAGATACATTAAAGGAAGCCGGGGTAACTATAACAGAATAGAAAGGTCAAATTAAGCTATATAATTTATTACTCCTCACACACAGTACTGCTATAAATTTTTCATAGAGCTCATAGAAGGCAACGCCGACCACAATGAGCAATAGGATTTACATATCCATACAATGATAGGCGTTTCGAAACAGCCGAGAGCAGCTCTTTTCTTTTAGCAACGCTCGCTCTGAGTTACGTGGCTTTACATAATGTTATTACCTCTTTCATGGATCCCTCTGTTAAATGTTTACATTGCTGCACTCCACGGGTACTTTTGTACTTTCCCCTCCCCACCTATGTAACGAAGACATGTTATCGTAAGTGGCGTGTAGGTGTCAGGTTGAAAACAGAAATGGGGAAATATCGCGGGGTTAGAGGAAAGCTCGATGAAAAGGGAAACTCTGTATGGAAGAAGGAAAACCAAACAGGCGTATAAACGGTGTTGGGATTTGCCTCTCAATGGCAGCCGGCTCGTTAGCAGTATTGTTTGGATTCGAGTTCCATCGCTTCCTCCTCTTGGGGTCGTAGTGTTCTTATGTAAGGTGGTCGTATTGTCAACGGTTTGTGTGTTCTCGCTCTGTTTGATATTTCAGCTTCTTTGTTCCGCTACAGAAATCACGCTAGAAGAAAAAAAAAATCGAGGCTTAAAGATTTCGCTTGAAACGGAAACCTTGGGAAATACACCTTTCTTGTCTCGGAGCCACGTGAATGCAAGAAAAAAATAGTATTTTTACTTCCTTTCTTCTATAGAAAAATAAACAATATTGTTAGTCCACAATGGTCTCAAGAAAAAATTCAACATTAATTTACATTCAAGAAAATTGTACAATATTAGTCCTTGGTACAGACCCCTTTTTTATCGAATTATTAACATCCACCTGAAACTTTGTAAATAGTTTCATCTCATCGTAACCTATAACTATTTTATTTACGAAAACTCATGGAATTGGGGCGTTTTCGATCTGAAGGGGGGAAAACTTTGTCTATTTAACTAAGTACTAAAAACTTGTAAATACACATTTGCTTTCTATTTGGATCGTAAAATAATTTAATCACCAAATCGACAAAAATGTGGCCTACGAAAAAATTTGGCCGTTTGTCCAATATAACCTCGTTATTTTGAAATTTTGGGGGTGTAGGTAACGCCCAACGGGGCAATTGGAGTATAGCTGAGATATCAAGTCTAGCTCAGGAGACTTAGGTATTAGCATTCCATATTTTTTATTTTCTCTAGACCAAAATTTTTACTAGAATAATAAAAACAGACAATATGATCATAACAGCCCTAATTTATTTCTCCTTTATACACCAGACTAATATACGTAGAAGGAAATTTTTGGAAGCTTTGTACATTACAGAAAACATAGATCATACTGTTAATTTCAAATCAAATTCAAGGCAAACAGGTCAAAATTATGCGCAAAAATATTGAAATTCAAGAACAGATGAGTTTGGTAGTAGTATAGAGAGAAAATGTTTTCTTTTTTAATAATTATGTTTAATTTTAAATATAAAAATTGGTTTATTGAATTTAGGTATGAATTTCAGAAATCAAGATAAAAATTATAGCTTTTAAAAATCTATATACAATTGATATAGGGCTGTGAATAAATTGTATCTATTTATATAATATAATATTGTGAAATATTTTAAAAATACATAAAGATAGTGTAATAATGAAATTATTAATTGTTAAAAATGTTGGATTGAAGTGTGAAGAAGTTTAAAATAAACATAACCTTACAGAGGGAGGTTTTAGTATTTGAATAATTGAATTGTTTCCAATTCATTGAATTGATGGCAATTCAGTCAATGTATTTCAATTTTTTTTTAATATGATTGTCGGAAAAGTGTAATTAGGCCTTGGTTGTTGTTTTTATTTGTTAAGGTTTTTTCCCTTTAAAATGGCTGAAACGTTAGTGTATAAAGGAGAAATAAAATAGGATGGTTAAGATCAAATTGTGTGTTCTTATTATTGTAATAAAGTGAAGTTCTGACCTACAAGTATAAATAAATATATATTTAACAAAATGTTTACATTTTCCTTTAGCCCTTCTTACAAAGTATTTTTGAATCAAAGAACGATGGTTCCTCTTAAAAAATATTCAATGTATGTCTTTTTTGTATTCATATAAATATAGTGAATACCATAAAGTCAAGAACTAACAAAACAATGCCTTATTATTGCTAACATACCAATTAATTTCCGTAAATTATTATTATTCTTTTTTTTTTTTATTTTAATAAAAACCTCTGTGATTTTTAGCATGGCTCTGTGACAAAATAACCAGAAATCCTTCATCTAAGTTTCAATCGATTACTTCCATTCCTTTAGCCGCAAAGCTATAGGAAAAGATTTCAAATCGAGCATTAGGAAGGACAATAATTTCGTACAGAAGACATTTTTTTTTTTTTTTAGCCACGCCTTGATTTCTTCTCCGATTCATTTAAATAAAACCAACAACAAGCCTTGCGAATTTATATCAGTGGTTAATGATAGCGAAAACAGATCCCACATTCAGGTCCGATATCTCGCTCATTACTAAATAAATGGTCTTCCAATGAACATAATATAGCCAAAATTAGACTAATTGGGGATTCTAATAAATCAGTTCATTCACCAATACGTCACTACGTTCATTCATAGATTCCTTCCAAAAAAATATAATAAATAGGAACACAGACAGTAACGGCCTCGAAAAGGCGCCAAAGGTGAATACCATCATTTTTTTACCACCCGGGCCACAGCTGAAGACCTTGACACAAAACATGAGCAAATAATTCATCCCGATAAAAATAAATTCGGAGAATTGGATTTCAGGACTGCGGTGGCAGAATGACATTAAGCGTTACGAAATCATATCGATTGAATCTGTTAATTGAAGTACTATTGTTAATAGAACGAAACTTTCAAAAGATAATAATTAAGTACAAAAAATAGTGTAAATGTAAATAAGAGATTGATACATCAAAATGCACTTATTCAACTGTATGTGCAATAGTAATAATAAATATAACGAATTGGATCAGCTTTTAGATATGGTCATTGGCAATATCTTTTACTAACATTCTGTTATACATTTTTATTATTTTTAAAAATTCGAAGTATTTTTTTATCGCTTTTACGATGTCGTTCAAGTTATCGTACAGGCTTTTTCTTATAGTTTTAAATATTGGTCAGTCTTGAATGATGTGTTGGACTGACTAACCCCCTAAAACACTCGCATTTCGGTGGGTCCAGTACTCTTAGTAGATAGCTACGTGAAAACTCACAATGCCCATGGATTACTTCTTCTTTTTCGAAGAGTTGATTAGAAGTGTTCCATTTGGAACAGTGGCTTTTTATTATTTTTGTTGTCATTTGTTCCACATTTTCCACTCTTCATTCTTTAAATGTCGTCAAAAATCTTGAACTGGGACTAAGTTAATTATTACAATCGAAGTTGTTTCTCGCATTATCTCCATATCGGCTGCTTTATCTGTTACGTGTTCATTTCCAGTGAATCCGCAGTAAGAACTAACAAAGAAATTCTTTTGTTGATAAAATGCTAAAAGAATTTACTAGGGTAAACGCACTGGTGGTGGACATAGCTCAGGAAATTTTTGTCTTTTTTGGGTTATGCCGCCGTATGGTTATAAACGTCTCCATTGGACATTTAGAATTTCTAGAGTCTCCTTTTTCTATTTAACACTTTAAAATTGAAAAAATATTCACTTATGCAATTATAGTCTCCATTTAAAAAAAAAAAAATACCTTTATGCACTAGTGATGGATACAACTAAATTCAATTGTTCCAGTAATGGACAGGAGGTCGATGCCGGTAATAGACGTACCTCAGAAAAAAAATCTAAAATCTTTATTTAACTATAAAGATAACGAAAAAGATAAGATAACATAAATGTTCAGCTTACTCTTAGCAAAACTGTTAGTAGGAAGGTATGAAACACATTGATCTCGAGAGCAGTATAGAAACAATAATGATAGGCATTTTAAAATTTTCGTTTGGGAACTTTGTTCATACAGTTGTCGATAGAGGGCATTGTTCTTCAATTTAGAAAAAAAAAATCTTTAAATCAACAAGGAAGCTTATTATTTACATTTAAAGTCCCACTTGTCCATCACTGGAGCCCCTATCCATAACTGATGCGTTCACCTCTATCTTACCTAAAATTTTTTTCAAACTTCACAAATATTGAGCGAATAAACATAAAAAATCATACACATGATTAGATTTGGTATTAAATTGAGTTACATAATTTTAAACAATTATCAGCTTTAGCAGGTGCAATAACCCAAGACTACGTGAGGAGAGTCACGTGTGACGAATTTTCGATTTATTAATGCATAGTTCTTCACAAATGGCCGTTAGGTAACTCTAGCTAAGATGGGATCTACACATCTCATGTCTCAACGCGTGACTTATCTAACACTTGTCATCTCACAACTTATTGTGAATAGAACATAGTTATTCCATTCTTGAAGGGAGGCCTTTCAATCTTCAATGGATAACTAGGTATTTCTATTGAATAGAGCAATCTATGATCGTTATTTTCAAAGAAGCTTCGGATCATTAGTTGCTTATTCCGATTTAATATTTATTCATTAAAAACATCATACCCTCGGTTTTAGTTATCCATTTAAGCCGAAATTTCTAGGACTTCACTAAAGCCTGAAGTCTATGCAAGTAGACTGAATGTATTTGGAGTAAGAAAGGGTACTGTTACATGACGCGCTATAAAAAACAAATTAATCATAATCGTTTCAAATAAAAACTGCCTTGTTTTTTAACAATATAATATAATTATTCAATATAACAAAACGAATCGACCTCAAATTTAATATTCCCTTTTTTTCATTTCTATTTCTTTCTAGTCATTATATAGCTTCTTCAGCTCGTCGTTTGTCTTCATACGCCAAAGATTTCCTTCTTTGATTGGCCCATAAATTCTACGAAGGATTTTTCTTTCCCACCTGTTCAATCGCCCCTCATTACCATCTTATGTACTCTTACTTTGAGAGCTCTTGGTATATCGCGATTTCGTAAGATTTTTCTTTGGGACCAATATCACTTATTAGCAGCTATGATCCTTGCATTTATTTCTTCTTTTATGTTGTTATTCTCAGTGATAACAGTGCCTAGATACCTAAATTGTGTTACTCTTTCGAAACGATGTCCAGCTCCCTCGATACATCTTTCATCTCCCTCGTTGTTAACACATATTTAGTTTTGTCTTTATTTAGTCCTGCTCTTTTTGCAACTCCTTCACACTCCTCGAAGGATCCTAAGAGTGCATTGGATGTCCTGCTTTTAATGACTACTTAATCCGCTTTAAAAAAGTATATATTTTTATCTAAATTGATATTATTTAAATCAATTAGTTATGAACGAGTTTTTAACAGTTGTAAATGGTATAAAGTGGCTTTGTTAGTGGGTGGACGTGATGTAAGCAGCGAGGTGGGACCTTGCATCCTCCTCGAGAGGGTCCCTACTTAGGGCCAAGGTCCCGCGGCTCGTAAAGCCTCTTCGACGAGGCAGTCCAATTTATTATACCCGCTCTAACCGTCCCTTCTATCTGCTTGGTGGTTATCTTGCCTCATCGACCGCCTCCATTTTATTCTTATTTATCTATAGCTTTGCCGATAATAAATTATTTTAAAAAAAAACAAATAAAAATACAAAGATAAAACAAGGAAATAGAATTATAGGAAAAACTGGATGATTCGTATTTCTATTGGGCTGATTTCATATCATTCCGCTTATTCATCTCGAACGATTAAGCGATAAAGAACCGATTTGGGATAAGCGAAACAAACCTGGACATAAAGTAGGACATTTCCGCTAGACATCTAGTAAATCGTTTCTACGTGTACCTAGCTCGTTGTAAGGCTCTCCTGTAATAAGAACTCATCAAGCAGAGATGTGTGCCTGTATTACACGTTTAGTTAGACACAGATATACTGATCCATATACTCACAAAGAAGTTTATGAAGGAAGATAGAAGCCTCCCACCAGAGCCATCCTGCATGCTCTATCTACTCCAGCTGTTCGATTGGCAGATTTGGACGTGTTTCCAAGACATCAGTTCAGTCGGCTCTGACATGGTGCACTTCGGCCAGCCTCAGTTCTTCGTTCCCTACCCGGTGAGTCTCTATACCTTACACAACTAGAAGTAATCCGTATCTGTTGTTGACAAGTGCGTTTGTTTACAATCGTTCCTAATCTATCTTACTGCTTTCAAGTTCGTTCTGAAGATCAACTATCACAAGTGTAAAATACTTACTATAGCGGATCATAAATAGAACGTAATAAAAACAGTGAGGAGTGATAAAATAGATTCGATAAAAAAAGAAGTGATTTTCGAAAGCTTTTCGACGACAGTGTTGTGTACGTCTATTCCAGTGAGCTTCTTCTAACAAGTTTTACACAGAAGAAAGAAGGATTACCAATAAAAACTGAATGGTAATAAAACAACCACTCATAACTTTTTTTTTAATCTAATAAATCTGATAATTTATTCATTGAGTATTACAACAATCTGTCACTTGGACATTGGTTTCAGTGAGGCAGGATAACATTCACACTATATGCACAAACAAATATAAAATAAATAGAAGCAAACAACAATACATAATAATCAAAAAGTATACAAAATAAATAAAATAACTTAAAAATAAGGATTTTTTTTTAAAAAAGCAAGAACCACATATTTAAATAGAAAATAAAAATAGGATTAAAAATAATCACACTTCCAATTAAGTGTTTATTGAATAAGGTTAATGGGTTGACAGTGACAAGATTCAACTGATTGTTTAGCGGGTCAGTGATTATTTGAAACCGCATGTCAAACTACATTTTCTGGTATCTTTTAGATTACATTTATAACTACTTTATGATATTTATGAGATATTTAAAAAAAAATCATTATTCAATAATTTTCAGTTAAATCAAAACTTCAAATAAAACAAATACGTAATCATTTACAAAACTATTATTTAAGTACTTATTATATCTGTAACTCGGGGCTAAAGTACGCCATATCCATTTTATTTATTAAATAATTTAATAACCAAGAAACAAATTTTAATAGCTCAAAGTTAAGGAACATTGTCTCACCTTAACAAATACAAAAATGGGCGTGGTGTTCTTTTCTTCCGAAGAACAGATATACATTATTATTTTTTGTCCCAATAGAGTCTTTATATTTCGATAATTTATAATTATTTATTTTTTTAATATATAGAACTAAATTCGGCACATAGAATGTAGCTATAAAGTTTTCAGTATTGGTAAAGATCCAAGCAGTAAAACGATTTGTGCTAATCTGGCATGTCATGGGTCCGCCGAAGCGGATATTGTAGAATTGTGTTTAGTCCCATCTTGAAAATTGGGGTATTGGTGGAATTCTGAGAACTCATCGTCATCGGCATTGAACCTCAGGGTTCGCTAAGCGTAGTATTATTGCTATTACTGTGTCCTGCAATACATGTCGGTTTCATTCTCATAAGTTATATAGGTGTATATGTATATATATATGTGTGTATGTGTGTGTATCGCACTTAGGTAAGTGCCTCACCATATAAAAGAAGTTCGTAATTTCTGTAGAAAAATAAGAACCAATCATTCAAATAAGTTTTTAACGAATTCGATAAGTTTTAAGCTAATCAAAGAGAACTTAGAATACGTTAGCAAAAATAATATTTTTTGTCTGTGGAAAAAAAAACAATTTTCTCCTTATCCAACTCCGATATGCTTAAATGTTGGTCCTTCAGCTTTATTTATAGTAACTGACGATTTTTACAATACTAACGGGGAGCAGATATGAATTCATAAAATAAACTGTGCTAGCGTCATAACCTACAGTTTTTTCCATATTTATTGATGTTTGCACTGTTCAGCAAAAAATCGCTAAATTTTACTATTGCTAAACCGGGATCATTCTAATCTGGTAAAGATCAGTTGAGTACACCATCACATCCAAAGATCTCTCTTATTCAATTCATTCCAATTTCGACAGTGTTATCAAGGTATGCCACTTTTGCATTATTTTTTCATCACTCCGTTCATAAGCCTAACCATTAGTACACTTAATTTACAAACAAGGTTTGCCATTCCTAAATCAGAATATTACGCTGATTTAGAAACGTACGGTGAATGTTTTGATTTGATGGTTCTGTACCAATTAGTTTTTTTTTTATGTTTAAATTGAATAAATGGACCAAAAAAAGTATATTTTTTTTATTTATCAAAGAGGGTCAAACACATAAAAGCAAGCTCTAAATGTGGCCCATTGCCCGTGGACTACTTAGATAAGCATACCGACAAGCTTTAATCATTCGGGGCCAATCACTTTAGCATACATTGAATCATAATGAGACATTTCTTTTTATTTACGAGGAGACCGGTTCAGGAGACCGTGCACTTCACCGATATAAAGACATATATAGGCATTAGTCCTTCGGCTTCCTACAGGATCCTTCTTCGAGGAGGCGTTGGCCGTCACTCTTTGCCTCCTTTTGGGACCTCGATAATATTTCTGTCCTTTGCACAAAGGACAAGGAAGCTCCTGGAAGGTTACTCCAGCCGGAGATGGAATGCTTGCTCAGCTGGTGTTTCTTTGTATCACTCCCAATATACTGTTGAAGGTCTCATAACTCAAAAGAGTAAAAATATGCATTACCACCATAATGGGCTTCGGTACTCAATTAGTCGTAATTACGAATGAATTAATGGCGATCCATGCAAATTATTTAGGTTTCTGAAAAAAACTCCACTTAAATCGGCGATAACCATAGGAGTTTTAGTGGTGATCATCATACGAAAATATTTCATTTTTTATCACTCCATTTGCTGAAATATTTTTTTATAAAATCCATTATATAAAAACGGGCTAGTAAAATTAAATAATATAAATTTCAAATTAATTTTATACTCTTAAGAAAAAAGGGAATATTGTAAAAGTTTTTATTTAAAAACTTTTCATGCGTTTGTCGGATAGTTGCTATGTTTGTCGGATTACCAAATCATATTTCGTTTATCTACTGCTAAAAGGAATTCAATTTATTCTACTTAAATACAACAAGAATTCAGTTTATTTATTTTTTAATGTCTTTTTTTTGTTTTTTTTTCAAAAGCAGGTTAATATAAAATTTTCATATCAGCCAATATATGTTTTTAGTTCTGTTGGGGCATTCATATTTTTTGATCGATTTGCCAGACCCCTATGATTCCAAATATAAAAAACTGTTTTTAAAATTCATTGAAAGGTCTTTTTACATCAATTGTTCAAAATAATTTAAGTGGATACAAATTTCGATCAAGTCTGTTGTAGAACAATTATTTTCGTATTATAAAAATATTTCAAACGATAGAAGTTGAGATTTTCAGAAACGAACATAGACATTTATTTATAAATTTTGGTCAGATGATGTGCTTGATAATTTCTAATCCATTTGCGATTTTTTTATTTAATTGATGTAGTCAATTAATTTTTAGCTGAAAATAATACTGGTTATTAATTGTAAAATTGCATTATTTTAATGTTTAAAATATATCTCACATTATGCTTTTAATTTGTGTTTCAACTATTTTCATATTCATTTCCATTTTTTAAACTTATTTCTTAAATATTGCAAATTAGTTTTAATTTGTATATACAATTATCTATAGCTGTCTTTATATGTTGCTGGTTGGAACTTTGTAGTACTTTAATATTTTAGTTCTTAAAAATTATTTCATATTATATTTTAATCATTCATATTTTTATTTTTTACATCATGTTTTAATTATTTTCGTTTCTTATTAAAAAAAAATAATTTCCTTAATATCTATCCTTTTAATCTAACCGAATAGTTTTTATTGCATATTTTGAGAGAATTTAGTGGATGGAAATTCGTGCCCTGGTTTTAAGTAATGATGGCACATTTGTTTCTCCTCGGTCCACCGACATATACCTGTCACAGTTTAGAAGCATAGCGAAAAGTTTATATAGATTTTATTTATTTATGAGAGAAAACAAAAAAAATTAGAGTCCCATTCGCTTGCCCCTCCGAAAAATTGATTGTCCCTCCCCTCCCCCCTGAAATTCTAATCTAATGATACCGCAATTCATGGCATTGAGCATGACAGGACCTTATATTTGGTACAAAAGCGATCTCGATCCTAATGAAATAATATATGTATTATAACGTATAATATAACGCATTCTTATATAAAGTGTATGTATACAATACTATAATACAATATAATAAAATAAAGAGAGGCGAGTAATGTATATAATTAGGTTAAACTTCATATTTGGACAAGACCGATCGTGACGGCCGCCAGAGCGATGACCTACTTCCCATAACTCGAAAGAGACGGCTGCTCCCATGGCAATAAGCAGTAATAATCAGTTATGTCAGAATTCACTTGCTTGCTAAAAGACTATCATAAGCAACCAGATTTAGGTCCTCGCTTAAACTGTTTCATTTTTATTATACAACGTTAACTTGCGGGGCAAACTCTGTTTAATAAATAAATAAAAGGCGTTTAGGTCCGATAATAAATACTTTTTTTTTATGTACAATAGATCTGTTATAAAATGTAAACACTATCAATTTTATTTTTTGTGAATAATTCCACTTTTGTGGTCTTTAAATTATACTAGGAGTGAGGTAGCTCAGTGGTAGGGTACAGAGCTTCCAATCCAAAAGGTTCCAGGTTCGAACCCCGGCTCATGGCAGAAAATTGTTTTATCTGTTTCATTGGCCGTGGGGCGACCCTGGTTTGGGAGCGCCTCCTGGGGCACACCCAGCCTCTATAAAGTGAGTACCCTTAATTAAAGAATTTATTAAGGGGAAAAACCTGGCGGTTGAGCGTGATATCGGTCAAATCACCTTGCACAACCGTTGACCTAGAAACAGTGCTTTCCCTAAATAGTACTGAACCCAAGACCCCCCTTCATAGGTTGTAGTACCACAGGTTAAATGATAGTATATATCCAAATATCACCATTGCTGTGGATCACCTGTTGTACAAATAAAATAAATACATAATAATAATGTTTAAAATATAAACCAGTTCAAAAAGATTTTAATTCCATAGCATATCATGGTAACATAATACATAAAAATAATCAGAAAATAATAAATAATCATAATACAAATTGATTTTTGTACAGAATTTCAGCTCAAACATATAGGCCATCGTAAGAACTAAAATATACCAGAAGGAATAACAAGAATATATAATCAAGCAAAAGTAAATTGAAAAAAAAATATGAAAATATAATAAAATATAAAATAACATAAAAATAATATATATAGAAAGCATAACCAGACAGTTATAGAAATAGATAATAGCAAGGATGGTACAATAAGAGGAGGTATTTATATAATATTTAAGAGAGAAAACCGAAGAGCTTCATGAACCAAAATGAAGTTATGTCGATAGTTGAAATACAGGTATCAAATATACTTAGCGATCTAGGATCTGGTTACTAATGCATGGAAAAGGACTAATAAAGAACTGTTTATAAAAACTGGTTCGGCAATATTTGAAGGCATGAAGGCAATGAGGTCAAGATGTATTATGTCATGTAGCTCTGAGTAATTCAACAGACCGCCTTAATAAATACCACTTTATTCGGCATAAGATCACACTTGAAAACCAAAACCAGATAGATAGGTAGGATCTAGATCGATACAGCAAAGCTGCATGCAGCTAACTGGAAAGCTATAACCCTAGATAGACGAAGTTGAAGAAGGCAGTTTGTTTCAGAACCTAGAAGAACTAGAAAGTCTGAAAGTCAAATATTATCTATTTCTATCCAACTATCATATCTATTTGTCACTGGTTCTCAACTGATTGCAAGTCTAAGTTACAATCTGAATGTATCGCGCGAGTGATAGGTTTCTATATGGAATGAGTTTGGGAATGAGTATGGGAATGACAGAATAAGTTAGGGTATCGTGGACTGATGTGATCTTTTTTGTCCTGATGATGCCTGAATTGGCGAAGCTTGATGGGTTAGTTATTTCTTTACCTCCATTTTAGAGACACAAGGCTGTGTGGTAGATTTTTCCAATTATCGATCTTATTTTATTACCAGATTCCAAATAAAAAAACAAAGATAGGATGGTTAAGGAGACAAAAAATTTAAGTAGTGAGAGCTGAAGGTAGGCGAATGATAATGCATTTGTCATCAAATTTCTAAGCGTTTCGGTTATCAGCCAAACCGGTCATGGACCTCATCAGCTTCCGGCAAAACAATAATCTGGAACCACTTGTCCTCAACGAGCTTGAATTTGTTAGAACTTTTAAGAGAAAAAAACTAAAAAAAGCGAAAAGCAAATATAAATGTGTCAAATCGCTTTAGAAAGGGAAAAGAAAACCAAAGGTAAAAGCCTTCAAGTCGGTTAATTTCATCATCGCTATGCTCCGACCTAAAACATGCATTGTACACAAAATGCGTGACCAATGCAAGTGCAACTTAGTCTGAGAAAACATTATTTATGGCAAGCTGACCCTTAAAGTCGGTATCTACAACACTGTGTAATTTACCGTGAGCAAGGGCGATAGTTTGCAACAGGCATTCCATTAAGATCGTGCCCTATGACTGGCAATAGATTATAACTAATAAATTGAACACAATAATACTGAATGGTAATAGATGGAGTGGTAACTGGTGCAAATGAGATTCTTCGGGATTTTGGAAGAAAAATCAGAAGATAACCATTCGACCTAACTTTTCACACCAGCAAAAATAGAAGAAGTGATAGGTCGTTTTGATGCAATGTGACATGTTTCAGGGTGAAAACTCGACACTTATAATAGAAAGGAGTATGTTTTGCGAAGAGATTCCTGAATTAGGACTGGATAAACTGGTCGACCAAGAGCTTGTTCAAGAGGAAAAAAAAGGGGAAAAAACCAGAATCCATGAAGTCTTGAATTCAGGACTTCGCAAGGGAATGACTTTTTCTATACCAACGGTTGTGCAAGAAAGTGATTTGACTGGGATCACACTCAACAGCAAGATTTTTACCCAATTGAGGATACAAAGTCTATAGAGGCTGGATGTTCCACAAAGAGGCCTCCGGACCCTAGGATCGATTCGTGTAAAGCTTGGATAAGGCTATGCAGAAAAACAATTCAGACTACATACGCTTTAGATTGTTCTAAATTTAATGATAATGATGATGTTCGTAATAATTCATATTCGAAAAACTACTTTTAATTACAATAAAAACAAAAGAGTAGTGCTCGGAAATTATTTTATTTCCGGATACAATTTTTGATGTGAATTAAAAAACACTAATGATAGTCAGATTTTATACAGCATGTCCTTAAAAAATATTACTACTTTATTAAATACGAAAATACCGATACAATAAGGATATCATAGGTGGACTGCAAAAACTCATTAAGTGACGCTTCATAACCTTAAATGATTAAGAACTTTGAAAATTTTTCCCTTAAGAAATCAGAATATTATGCGCTTGTTGTAAGTATACTTGATACACAAACAAGTTTGTGTGATTTTGATGAATTTACAGAGTTGCTGACAGTGTATTGATAAATAAAGTCGAAATTAACAACAAAAACATATTTGGAAGTTAACCCATATCAAAAATGCACCTAGTGAATTTGTGCAATGAACCAAAGATATAATATTACCACAGTTTTATAACATATTAAAGGTTGTACGATAAAAACTTGTATGTCTACTTCATTAGATTTCACAGGAACCGCAAAAAAAAACTAGGCCACTTATTCAGAAGGTTGCAGACTTACGAGCTATTTCCAGGGTCGCCATAAGGAAAACTAGAGGACCAAATGACGAAATATATTGAACAGAGGACTACAGGTTCTCTGTCTTGATCGTTATTATTAAGAGTCATACGAGTTTTTCGGACTTAACATGCCAACAATAGAAAAGGAGAATATTGTTGACATGATATTTTTACAGATAAATCCAAGAAAGAAAACAAAGATTAATCTTTAAAGTTCGTTTTTTTTTTACCTTAATTTTACTTGAATATTTAAATATAAGAACATGAAAACAATTAATGATAATTTCATTGAATACAAATTTTTTTTTTAATAAAATAATTTTTTTCGTTTTCTTGTTTTTCTTGCACGTTTTCTCCACTGATCAAGTTGGATATGTTTTATTATCATAATAAGAACACACATAAGATCCAAATAAATCTTTATTTTATTTTTACTTTACGCTCAACGTTTCAGCCCTTAGGCCATTTTTAAGAGAATAAGCCATATTTTAATATATGAGTCCTCTCACACAATTTTCCTACCTATTTCAGAAAAGTTTTTATATCTTTGCATTTGCCCATCAAGAGACAATCTAATTACCTTTCAAAAGTTTTATTATAAATTTTACCGTACCGAGTTAGGCACCAAAACATTTTTCTTTTCTTTATAACTTTTTTTCCTGAATTTTCTTGGGAATTTAGTCAATATATGAAAATTGAAAGGACAATTATTAGAATATTATAGGAAAGTTTCATCAAAATCGTTAGAGCCGTTTTCGCGCTACAGTCTATAGAAAAACATGTTTCTCATTTATTCCGCAGCAGCTATTAAGCATGGAGCACCTAATTTCTATCACAGGCATCAGTCAAGACCGTACAAAAAAAAAAAAAAAAAAAAAAAAAAAAAAAAAAAAAAAAAAAAAAAAAAAAAAAAACCTCTTCACTAGTTCCAGAGAAAATCTTGGCACAGACAGACAGATAGTCTAATGGCTAAAAATGTATTTTTTGGACTCAGGGGCTTCTGAAACGTATAGATCCGTCGAAAACCGCATAGGTAGGTAGGAAAGTAAAAATAAAATCTATTGTGCTGAATTTCCCTTGTCACAATACTCAACTGCCTATTATTAAACGATTAAATTAAGGTCTATTTAATAAAACTTCGCCGATTAAGTATTATTATTTAGCCCAATTGATTTTATTTTTATATTAAAATAAGGTTCTTATTAAAAATAATAAAAAGTTAAGTAAACATTAAGTAGGACTATCTGGGTGTGCGTTTTTATTATTAAAAATAAAATGAAATCCTAATCAGCTATATTGAAATATACATATGGTTTATTATTTTTACTAAATAATGTCTCGAACAAGTTTTACACCTATTAATTTCTTAAGTTTAAAAATGACAGGAATGAATTTCATAGGATAAGCCTTAAGTCTCTCGAATCAATTTTTGTTTTACACAGCCTATATTTAATACGACCCCCAAAATAATAATAATAATATTCTACTAAAGTTGTTTAAATTAATTTTTAATTATTAAAGTTTTTCGTTTGGCTACTTTCTAAATATAGCATGTAAAAATAACAAAAATAAATTACAGTGATTTATAATAAATACCAAGTTTGCTACACATGATGATTTAATTTTTAAGGTATGAACTACTTTTTTTTTATTTTATCAGTTTCTGAACAGTTATGGCAATCATAACGTGTTTCTTCTTAATGCACCACAGACTAAATTTCACCATTCTGCTTTGAATGAAGCATTCACTTGACAGAATGACTAACTCCAATTTCAACATTTCTATTATTAATTTTAGTTATATTTCTAGTGGGAACATTTATACCTATATTCACAGTTCTATAGTTCAACACTGCACTCACCTAATCTGGAATCATCTTACTCACTTTACTCAAAAATGTTGAAATAGGAGTGAATCATTCTGTCAACTGAAAGGCTCATACAATGCATGTGAAGTACTATGGAGCTTTAGTTATAACTAATGTTATTTAAATTAGTTTTGAAAAGTTTGTACTTTTCCTATGTGGATCGTTTTGGCTGTTTCGTATATCTGTGAAGTGTAAATACAAATGGGCTTAGGTAGGTAGATTTATGTGTTTATATTTAATTTTGACGGGCTTGAAAGAAGTGACTATAGTCGTAATCTAAGGTTTAACATTTTTATTTTTTTATTGATATGTGGCCCTCATGCCATTCTTCTGTCAAACGTTAGTCCAAGATATTGCATATTGCATCTAAGATAAATAAAGGATAATTTAATTGTAGAAGAGTGAAATAATGATAATATATTTCTATAGGTTGAAAAAGATTAAATTCACCAAACATATCTAATTGAATTTATCCTTTCGCATCACCAGAGATACGTATTATTTATCGCCAGTTGGCTCAATACTAGATTCATAGTTTCTTATGACATTAAATAGGTTAGCTTTGTCAAGGTGCCTGACTTTATTCAGGTACTCCCAGTGTTGATGACCTATTCATATCAGTCAAACAAGATCGTGAGATAAACAAGACTGATGTATATTTGGTCACATTACTGTAATTCTTAATAATTTAAAAGTATTACTGAAAATTTATACTAAAAATAAATTAAATATCGATCTGATAAGTTTCTCAGAACGGGAGACAGACATCCATCTTACGACGGAATAAACAGGAAGCCCAGTAACGTATCTTTGGTAACAGCCATTGTTTCAGCGCCGTATCGTAAAGATCTGGTTTCTAAAAGATTACCGGCCGGAACCGCCGGATTTATGTCTTTCAACAAACTTTCTTCTTATTATCATTATACTAGGTAATTTATTTATACATTTTTGTAAAACATACAAAGGAAAAAAAATGTTTTCAAAAAAACAAATATTCATTTAACGATTTTTTGACCGTAATACACAATTGGTTACGTTAAGAAGGTTATTAAAAGAAAACACTAAAAATAACAAATTGAAGAGAAGAATGGCTGTGATCAGTAAAAGATATATAAGTATATTTATTATTTATTTATTTTATTTAAAATAAATACACTTATTTATTTTTACTTTTTTTTCGGCTGATCACACCAACTATCCTTCTTTTCAATAAATTGGCTAAAATAAAAATAACTATTAACAATAGTTTTATTAGAAATCAACTTGAATTTAAGATTATTTAAAATAAATCAATTTAATTTTTTTTAATAAATTAATGATTTATAACGTTGCATAAAATATTGTAACGTAATGGTGGTATATTGAACCTTACGAAGGTGAATCGTTTGAAAAAAAAATGATCTTATCTAGGACAGGAATCGAGGAGCCGGAAGCGACTAACGAAAACGTTGCGGCCTCATAGAAGATTAACAATGGTTCCTTTAGTAATTATTACAGATTAGCAAATCGTTTATGATCAATTTATATCCAACCCTGTATAAATATTATTATTATTTTAACCGGTTTAATAACGTAGATTTTCTGATGTTTCATCATTAATTTTAAATAAGCCTATTAATTTCTTAGGTTTAAAAACATAGAAATGGATTTCATAAGATAAGCAAGCCTTAAGTTCCGCAAATCAATTTTTGTTGCAAATGGTCTATATTTATGTTTATAATATATATATATATATATATATATATATATATATATATATACTTTTTTTTTCTGTTGGAATTACAGACCATGTAGATCTGTTGTCACCATGGCTGCTCAATTTCTGTCTGTCTTGGGCCGTTTTTTTCCATTTATCTGCACATAGCTCTATTGCATCCTTGTTGATTCTATCTATCCATCTGCTTTATGGCCTTCCACGTGGTCTTCTATTGAGAGATTCATTGTTATGTAGAGGCTTCCAGATGGATTGCTACGAAGTACATGCAATACTCATCTTAAATTCCGTGCCTTCATATCATGGGATATTGATTGACCAGTTTCTGTAAACAGTTCTTTATTGGTCTTTCTTCTCCATGTGTATTAGATCCCAGATCGCTCCGGTCATTGAGCGGAGGATTTTTCTTTTAACATTTCTTTCTAGGGTGCTCGTTAGTGTCTATGTCTCACAGCCACATATTGGAACTGCCTTTATCATAGCATTGTACAGTTTTAGATTTCTTGAGATTTTTCGGGATTTCTATACCTTCGTAAGGGAGAAGAAAGCTAGTTAGACTGTTTAGTTAAAAAACTAGTTAAACTATTTGCGCTTGTTATATGCTAGTCTATTTTTGCCCGTTGGTCATTCATTGAGGTTATGGAGGAGCCGAGAACATATTTATTTTGCTAAAGATGTTAAAATTGATTCGAATTAAAGTTTGTCGTTTTGTTATTTTCGAAATGTAACCTGAACAAAAAAAAATAATAACTTACCGCGCTTTATAACAAATACCAATTTTGCTAAAACCGTTTTCATTGAAAAAATTATTAACGACTATTTTTTATTTAATCAGTTTCTGAAGAGATATACTCAGCATGAAAAAAAACTAACACTATTTTTTTCTTTCTTAATTATTAATTAATGTTTATTTTAAATTATTAGTATTATCATTGTTGTATTTAATTAAAGTTTCTTGTAAATCATTAATATTATCATAGTTGTATTTAATTCATTTTTCTCTTTAATTGGTTAATAAAACAAATAATTTGAAATATGCATTCATACATGCTATGATATCAACACCATAAAATTTTGAATGTACGGTACCTGTCTAATAAATACGCTTCTTTGTAATTATAAAGAAATGAATTATATTTTTTACATTTTCTAAAATTAGTGAAGTGAATTTATATTATTAA
Source organism: Nezara viridula (assembly GCA_928085145.1). Classification (NCBI taxonomy): domain Eukaryota; kingdom Metazoa; phylum Arthropoda; class Insecta; order Hemiptera; family Pentatomidae; genus Nezara; species Nezara viridula. Next base: position 46,524,636 of record OV725081.1, read on the forward strand.
GGCATCTTATTTGATTTAATTAAATTTTTAATGATAATAAATAAAAATAATAAATGGATAGTCGTAATTAAAATTAAATAATCATTACTCACATTACTTGATTATATAATAGTATACACTACATCGTAAATCGATCTATCTTGGTTGTGATTGGTTTCATCGCCATGGTTTATCTTTATATGTATTTTTGTAATTATTATAAACAGGATTAGAAAACATAAATTGCCTTCACAGCTAACTTCGCTCGGTTACGACTATATCAAGTTAGCCTCAATACCATTTCTATTTTTGTTTTTCTTCATAGTTCCTCATTTCTTTTTCTGCCAAGGTTCAAGGTCTTGGAATTCTCCTTTTTCTGCATGTTTACATTTTAAGGAGGTTTATATCTCATTATTATTTCTGGTAATATACTTGATTACCGTGTAATGATCAAGTAATGGGTAGTTGAAAATAATGATGTGCCATAACATAACGGAGGACGTATCATAGTTTTGTAGATTAATAAAACTTTTAGGCGAATAGGAAGTTGTTTGAATGATAAAATGGTCTGTATGATTTCAGTCGTGCGGTATTAATTTTTTTACAAAAGTGGGCCGAAAATCTTAAATGAATTCCAAAGGTAACTCCTAGATAAACGATTTGTTTAGAAATTTTATATTAGTATTTTTTAATTTCGAATTTCAATGGTAATTTCTTCTTTCCTTTCTGCTACGAAAAAACAATCCCCTTAGTTTTATCTGGATTAGCCTCAATGTTGACTAAATTCATCGATTATTCTTTGAGCTACATCTTGTGAATGCTTCATGGCCTTCATGGGCTTACAATTTTATAAAATAATTATTTATGAACGAGATTTTATATAAATAGTGACTGAGAACGTACCTATTATCACGTTTCATAAATAAAAAGAATTTTTTTTAATCTCACTAAAAAGCTCGCCAACAATAAACCCGAGCATTGTGCTTTTATAATTCCCGGGATATCGGTAAAATCCATTACTCATTGGTACATTTCAAGAATAATGCATTATTTGCATAAGGGAGAGTATTGTCAAAGAGCCAGGGAATGGAGGAATAGTCTTTATTCCTGGTGGAGGTGAAGGAAGAAAGCCAAGACAGATGGCACTGCACTTGAAAACTCCGTGCTATTACCAACAACAGACTATAATGGTCGCCAAACCACTTCCTCATCAACGCTTACATAATCCAAACGCTTAAAACAACTTTTGTTGATTTAGCTCTTCTGTCTATGCACTATTGTGTCCATCTTATTGTAGGTTCTTACTATGTGTGAGCTTCAGGAAAAGAAGTAATTATACAATAAAACATTACTTCTGAAGCTATTACAATTTTCCTTTCATTAATTTCTGCTAATGATTGAAAAATATATATTTATTTAGAATAGTAATGTACCTTTTCAGAATTTTTAATAAGCATTCCTCCAAGGATACCCATCCTCCTAAGAAATTTTATTGTTCTTCTCATCTTAAAAACGATGCTAGCCGAAGGACGTTCATAAAAAATTAAGATCGAAACTCCACAAAAATATAGTTACTTAGAAAAAAAAAATCGTAACTCCTTAAACATGTACCGTTCTCCAAAATTGCAAAACCCCGTAAAAATTTGGCCCGTAAAAACAAAATTAATGGCAGTGTATCCCGGTAGTTCTCTCAAGATGAAAGGAGTTTTAGGTCATTTTAGATACATTTTTCGTATTGTTCCATATGGAGAATAGGGACCGGAATTTGTATTAAGTATACAATTAATGATTAATGACTTAAGAACTACAACGCTGTTAACATTAGAATCAATCACAAACATTTTTACACTTTCATATCTCAAGCTAGGCAGAATATTTTAAATCGACCAAACATTCGAATTTCAAAATATCCAAAACATTTTGGTATGTCTGTCTGCCACAATCTTCAATGGTTGGAAAGATTAAGTCAATTCTTTTTTTTTTTTGTTTGTGAGGTCAGGGTCAGTAATGCCTGCGTACCAAATCAGAATCCGAAAGCCTAATTTGGACAACTCAAAAGGAGAAAACTGTGGTTTTCCATACGCTGTATTTCCAAAACGGCTCAAACGATTTCGATGAAACTGCCCTTTATTCTTCGACTGAAAGACCTTTTAATTTTTATTTGTATAGAAAAAAAATTTACGAGGAAATAACATTTAATTGGAACCAATTAAAAAGCATATATTCCATGGTGAATTTTAAGTACAAACACAGAGATAACATACAACAAAAACAAGATTTGAACTGAAATTAATAGTAGAAAGTGATCATTAGTAAATAATTGTTTATTACTACTTAAAATATTTCGTACGATAAGCAACGAGTTTTAAATGAGAAATAAAATATTCTAACCCTTTTTTCTTTTTCTGTCCTTTTAATATGATCATTTAAAGTTGTTTATAGATAACATTTATTTTTACATTAGTAAAATATTAATTATTCTATAAAAAATATCGTTATTTTAATTTTTCTTTTTCTTTTCAGGTAAGTGCTCGTTCAATGCCCAGGAGTATCTTAATAAATATTGTAAGTACTGATAATTTATTTTCTTAAATTAATATTTTTAACATTAAAAGCCAACGATATTAGATATAGGATTGGCTGGCTTGATTACCTATTTTCAAAAGATAAATGAGAAATTAGTGGACATATTAGATAGGTTAACGAGAACTTAAACGACTAAAATATACCGGAGATCTATCAACTACCGCCAACAGAAGTTAATCTCAACCTAACCAACTATCTACGTTCAAAGAGGTAATCAGAAACAGATTACCTGCTGTTTACTCTAGGGCGACGAGGCGATACGGTCATGCCATTGAGAATGAACAAATATCTTTTTGATGAAGACTAAGTAATAATTCTCCATCACCTTGGAGGATAAACGCCGTTTAAGGCATTATTAATGCTTTACATACAGATTTTAGTGAACCGTTTTAGGTGGATAAATTGATATTGAAGGATTTCGCAACATAATAAAATAAATTATGATAATATTTATACATGATTAAAACTATATAGGAATAACTAATTTGATTTATTTAGTTATGAGCAAATTTTTGTTATTGTTGTTTTAATTACTAAACAAAACTGAAGCGTTCTCACTTAACATTCACTAGCTCCCACTGGACGCGATGTGAAACATGAAGCAGGGTCCAAAGATCTCCTCCTAACCTCTTTGGAGAGGGTTCAGTAATTCGTAGGCGAAGTATAAATAATTAATGATTATACGATTTGCTCTCGTAATAAACATTAATTATTTATACTCGGACTACGGATATGTTATTATTTTTAATTTTTTTTTATAATTATAGGGCGATACCCCCTGTAATCGACACCTTTAAGGAAACTTTAAGATCTGTTTATTCCCGTTTTCAATCACGTGGGTATTTGATTCAACAATTTTGGTTCTGTCAAGTCAGTAAAGATTTATAATTTCAAAATATTTATGTGAAACAGTGTATTCATTTGTTTTTAGTGTAAAACGGAAAATATAAAAATATCCGTATGCACCAGTTTTCGACATAATTTCTCCAGTTTTCTGCACCCTTAAATACCAGTTTTCGGCAACTTTTACCCGTTTTTCAATAACCTAAAGAATTAAATCTGGCAACGTGTAGAATGAATGAACTACTAAGAAACAATAAATGTGTGTTTCTTCCCTAAAACGTAAGATATGACTGGGCGACCTGTCGTATTGTTAATATTCAGCGATTTTTTCGGCCTACAAAACTAAATAAATATGCTATTTGTTTATAATTTATTTATTTATAATAAATGGGCTATTCATGATATGTGAGCGCAGGAGGGATTCCCGCTTTGATTGAGCGCCTTTCGCCAGCTTTTACATAGTTCGATTTATAAGAATTAACGATCCCATTGGTACATCAAGGTCCCGAGAGATGGTTTACAGCTGAAGGTTTATTTAGCACACATTCTATCAGTCCCAACTCTCTGACAATACCATAATAAACAGCATCTAATATAAATAAAAAATAGAATTTCATACTTATAAATAAGTATTTATTTTTATATTAAATATTGAATACTTTCATATTTTGCACTTTAATTTTTTTTATTTTTTTTTTATTTATTTTTTTTTATTTGTATTCGCCTCTACCCTAGAGGGTCATTGGCGGTTTTTCTCAATTTTTATATTTTACTATAGTAATTTGTTTCCAATAAATATTGAAAGAGAATGACGATATTTTCCTCCTTGTCTCCCAAAATATCTTTCAATGTTGTCGATAACTTTAATTGTTGTCTCTTTTTTTTATATTGGGGGCACACTAATAGTAGATGTTTAACTGTTTGAGGTGTATTGTCACAGTTTTCGCAGGTTGGCACTTCGAGTCCTCTAAGTAGGTATCCATGTGTGAAAAGACAGTGTCCGATTCGCATCCGGCACAATATTATTTCTTCTCTTCTGGATTTTCTGAAGCTTGTGGTCCATGTGTTGTACTCGGTTTTTATTTCGGCTAGTTTGGCTCGTTGTATTTTCCATTCCATTGCACTTTAATTTGAATTAATCAATGAAAACGTGTTTATTATTTTTTTAAAAATATATACACAGTAAAATATATATATACAAACAAAAACAACAACATATAGACAATGGAAAATTCCGTCTGTCGAGGTCTGTGTGTAATTACGTCTGTGTGTACTAAAATAAATGAGTTATAATATATCTACAGTATTATTATATATTTATACATCCATTCTAGCAATTCCTTCCTTCACTGTTTCATTTGTTTAAATAGAGTTTTCAAAAAACAAATATCAATACCTCATAAATCATCATAAATAAGAAATTTCATTTCAACAGCAATAGTAATAACAATCAAATACAATATAACAATAAAACAAACGTTACAATAAATAAACACCATATTGTAGGAATAGTTTACTAATCGGCCAATTGAGATCTTTGCAATGTGGCCTGTTGTACATAATTGCTTAAGGGTTTCTAGTTAGAACCCTTTAATAAACGAAATAATAATAAACAGGTCCGCTGCCCAAAATATTTCTCTCTTACCTCACTGTACATGTGACAAGTCCCCAAAAAGTAAATGATATCCTTTTTTTTCTTGAGAGGATTTTTATATAAACATGCCTTTTGATATTATTATTATATTCTTGTCTTATGCTAAATAAATTCAAAAATTCAAAAAGTATTATCATACCTTCTCTTAACAATGAAATACAGCTCTCATACAGCTCCTAAGAATGAAAAATATCATTTGTTTGAAAAATAGGTTGAATGATCGTTCTATTCTCTACCAAGGAAAATTTCCAAATAAGGTTAAAAAAAAAAAAAGTAATTGAAGTGACTTTGAGAATTTCACTTTCATCTTACTTCCGTTAGCAGAGAAAACTTGCTTTAGCATGAAAAAAAATTAATGTGGCCATAATTACGACTTCCTCAATTGTACATTGGCGTCCGTCCCATTCACGAAAATTACAATTTGAATAAAGTGAAATTTTTAAGAACTACTTTATGAATTTGTCAATCACGACCGATTATATAAAAATTACGATTTCTCACATAGCAAACAAAAACAAGCAATCCAAATATAAAAGATTTTTTACCGTTATCTCCAGATATGAAGGTACAAAATATATATGGTTTTTGTATTATAAACTGATTTAATAATAAAATCAACAATTGCGAGGAAATAACTTTATTAAACCCTTTCCATGCTTCCATTAGTTTTTAGTTTTTTCGACGACTTTACGGGCAATTTTGTCAATTATCAAGTCGAAATCTTTATCTTTGAAAACGTCACATAAATTAAACTTTTTTTTTTTAATTTCCATTAAATGCTATACATTTTCTTCCTCTCTCTCTCTCTATATGTATATACTTGAAAATTGCCTAAAACGTCGTCGAAAAAAATAAAAATGAATTGAATAGAGGTGAAACGGTTTAATATAGTTATTTCCTCGCAATTGTTGATTTTATTAATGAATTAAAAATGCCCTTGAAAATTTGGAAGGTTTTATAAAAAAAAAAATAGACTGATTTATTTTTTACAGTTCGTTTGAGCTTTTAAATTTTAGACATTTAACCTTTTTGTTCCTTGGTACATTCAATTATATACCCACACATTTTTTGAGGTTTCGTTAATGATTTTTTTTAAACAAAGGTTATTTTAAGAAAATTTAAATTGTGTTTCTCGGGGCAGAAAAAAATACGAACAAAAAATTTATTTTATTGGAAAAATCTATACAAACCTTTTTCAATTTATTTACAGACAACAACCTATGTATTGATGATATGTTAACTATACGAGCTATCGATCTATATCGATCCTTCCAATGTCCTAAGAGAACGTTATTAGTAGTTCCGATAAAAAATATATTTTCTTACAAGCGTATATTAAATAAACGAAATATAATAGTTTTATTTATTTTATTATTTAACGTTATTTAATTATTTTTATTGTATATTTACTTTAGCCTTATTTAATTATTAATTTTGCATATTTATTTTTTATTATTTTACTTTATCATTTATTTATTTTTATATTTCATTTTTGTCATCCTTTACTTTTATATTTTGTTTTAATAATTTAACTATAATTTTTTTTTTTTTAATTTCAGATAAATTATTTTATTAGAAATATTATTTTATTTATTGGCCGCTGATAACCTAAATGTTTTACGCCTAAAGTATCAAAACAAACAACCAAACTTTTCTGAACTAACTTAAACTAATTGTAACCCTTCAATGTCACATCATCAAAAATAAGAACCTGAAAGAAAAAATTAACATTTTTAATTATAAGAATTTATTACAAAATTTCTAACTGACTTTTATATGAGTTGCATTAAATATTACCTAAATGAAAATGCGGAAAAGTTACATCTGGATCAGAGTAATGGCGTGTCGGTACCTCGCTAACGTTTTTCCCTCTTGATATTTTTGACAAAAGAGTGTATTCTATGTAAAAACTGAATTGTTAATGCATTTGATTCTTAAGATGTGGTATGATAATACTTATGTGACGGTGTCCAACATGGTAGGTACCGGAACCCCTAACGAGGACTTATTACCACCATTAAGACTGCCTGTTCCCGGGAAGTCCACCGATGGCGCTATCTATATACGGATCCAGAACTATCCTTATTGGACAGCACAGGTCAAGGATCATGTCACCATTGGAAGGAATCTTCTGGGGTTCTCAGCAATCACATTCCTCCGGCATTCTTCACAGCTCTAGGAAGTTTAGGTTCCTTGTAGACAAAATTAATTACACTACAATAGATTTACTGTTTATAATCGAGACGGTCTTGGCGTGTGTCCACCCTGGCATGAGGACGCGGTACATTCTCCCCGAGACCTTGGTACAGCCGATACACTTCATTCCGGGTATAATGTCATTACTCCTCAGAGTCTTTTTTCTTAGCGATTTCTTTACCGCGTTTCCTCTGCTGTCTTCAAGGATCTTCCCGAGCAGAAGATCCGGAAAGTATTATACCGCTGGTATATAATGAATGATCAGACATTCCTTTTGGGCAATTCGCTTATCGCTCTTCGATGATTTAAATACTTTCAAACAGAGTGTCCGGTTCATTTACAACCCAAAAAAAAAGTCTATTGACTTATATTCTATGCGGAGTTCAATAAAATAAAAGGAATTCAATTCATGAGTCAAGAAAACAAAATTGTGATTCCTCAACTAGTTAATAGACGTGCCCACTAACGTCATTTTTCTTGTATTTAATAGAATAATATATTCTTTAGAAAACTGATTTCAGGAGAAATTTCAACAAGACTTGAGCATCATTTACTATCAATAAAAAAAAAATAAAAAAACGCGTTTAGGGAAAATAACTACAATTAAAAAAGCTTTCATCTGAAAACTTTTAACTTGTTCATATTGGTCGTCAAAAATCTTTCATATCAATTAAGATTCACGTAGATAACAATAATAAATAGAGACGGTATTTCTAAGTATATTTTCATAAATATTAGAAATGTGTAAGAATAACAATAGTGAAAATGAGTACAAAAATATATATATATATATATATATTTATCGCTAAAGTAAATGTTTCCATGAACTAATTTAAATAAAGACAAATTATTTATAAATAGTAGATTAAGGAACGCTGCTACATGTTTTGGAAGTAGAGGGACAAAATCATTTTTTTTTTTTCCAAATATTCTTGTAGTTACAAAAAAATATTCAAGACAATGATTGAAATAAAATTTCCCGAAACAACAATAAAAAATATTACGATAAATTTGTTTAGCACAGAAATATTTTATTTTCCAACTATTTAGGAGTTTAACTTTACAGAGAGATAAGAAGCAGAAACAAAAAAAGTCAATATTCTAAGAAATCAATTACTGGAAGTATCATTACATTGTTGATTTCTATTATTTGTTGAATTCTATTGTTTGTTGATTAAAAATTAACTTCGAAGGTAATCTGAAATTCTGTCTTCAGTATTCCATTTTATTTATTTTATTATTATTGTTATACTAAATTAAAACAATGAAAATGAATTATTTTATCCATTTATCATTAAATATATGATATATAATTTGGCCGATTGCATCGGAGTACACCGCAACAAAATAATAAAACACACTACAATAAAATAAGAAAATACATATACGTAAATTCGGATGTCATAATTAAACTGGTTATTTTTTTTTTGTTTTAATATTTTTATTGAGAAAAAAAAACATTTTGCCTCAATTAAGGGCATCGAGTATTTAGGATGAATGAAACACAATCATACCATATATACAATAAAAGAAAAACAAGATTATAACAAAATAAAATAAAATAAAACTTGGAGTAACAGAATAAATCAAACGTGATACAACTTTAAATAAAAAAATAAAATAAAATAAATAAAAACACTTTCATACATGTTTACAATATTTACAGTCAGCCGAGAGATCCCTCGTCCCAGCGCTTCTCTCTCAGCCGCATCACTAGAAAAACTAGTTATTTAGTTAATTTATGGTGAAATATTAGCGCAAACTAAATAATAATTATTAAAAAAGTCGACAATATATGATCAAATAGATTTTTTTTTTTTAAGTAGTCCTTAAATTAACGAAATTCCTTCTGATGCATTATATTCAACAGACAGAGGGAAAAAATGCTTCTACTGATTTCGTTGTGATAATATATATTATTAATCTTGAAAAAAATGTAGATGTAATAAACATCGGAAGAAGAGAAGGGAAGATGATGGCCTCGGAGAAGAATGTTAGAATATTACAAGAGACCTTCGGATCGAAAAAAGAGAAAAAAAATTAAAACTGCAAATATAAAACAACGGAATGTGGAATCGAAATATGCAAAAAGTATCAAAAATGTTTTAAAACTGGATTTTTCAGTATCTCTAGCTTTTGGGTGAAAGGATGCATATGCAATATGTATATTTATAATAATTACATATTTGTTCTTTTTTGTTTAAGCAAAGCATTAATATCGTAAAAAAAATAAATATAAAAAAATCTTTTAAATTAACGTCTTCCTTGTTTTATACATTTAAAGAAACGTGCATTATTCAAGTTTTATTAGTACCACGAATTTTCATAGCATTTGGTTCAGAAACTAATAAAAAAAATAAATATTTTATAAAATACCTCAAAACCTTAATAATATTAGTTGAACAATGTTTCCTGTTTACCTTTAAATGATTCCACCATTATCAATCGGTTCGAAGTTAACATCAATTCATAGGACTTTTTTTTTTTTGAACTTAACATCAATTCATAGGACTTTTTTTTTGAACTTACATCATTAGAAATAATTTGAACCGACACAATAAAAAATAATTTTATAAACTCTGATGGTGTATATTTTTTTTATGAATATCATCGTCATATATATTATACTTAGATTATAATTTCATCAAAAAACAAAAAAGTCCTCAGAAATTAGGAACATTAATTACATATGTTATCATCGATAACATATGTAATTAATGATTCCTTGTAAATTCGGCAGATCCCAAAACATATTAATTTTGTAAGCACAATCAGTGTATCACTACATTTCACGCAAATAAGCGAAATGACAATATATACAAATTTATAAATACTTGCGAGATTTTTTCGACATATTATAGACCATGGCCATACGTTCCAAAAGAATTTCGTAATCAGACATGTTATTTTTTTTTCTGTTTATTTTTTCCCTACCAAACCTGAAACTGTAACCAAACCACACCTCATTGCGAAAACATCACGGGTGCGACAGCCGACCTACACACAGACAAGAAATATTTCAAATCTCAGAGTTTCCAAAATATTTTCACAATACCTGTTTCATCAGCGGAATTAATGGCGATAGGTGACCCACAGCCCGCTCGACAGGTTGATCAAGGGCCCAACTATAAATATTAATTCAACATAGCGATTGCAAACTAATTGGTCACAGCCAAAACTTTCATTAGTAGCAATAAAGTAATTATTCATAAAAAACTTTTCTTTTCGTATGTTTTTTTATACATTTCAGAAATGATTAAATTCTGGAAGTATAGAATAGAATAGAAAATAATTTTATTCTAGGACGAAGTCATATTAGAATAACAAAAAAAGTACAAAATTAAAGTATTATATTTGGCCCAAGTAAAAACAAACATAAAAAGTAAAAATAAAGAAAATATTAGTTAAACATACTATGACATGCAAACATACCAAGACGCTTAAAACTACATACAGTGGTAAAACATAAGTATACACTTTTAAAAAAATACATTACAGTCTTCTTAGCAATAAACTCTGTGTTTCTGCAGAAAAAAGAAAAGAAAAAGAAGACGAATCTGATAGTAAGTATTTGAGTGATGAATTATATGTAAATATATCATTATGTGAATCATTTTGAATAATATGTAAATTTACATAAAAGGTTAGCGGGGGGTGTCTGACTGTTTTTGGTATAGAAATTGGAATATGAGGGTTTTAAATGTAGATAGGGAGGGAGAACGCCGAATTTTGATAGGAAGAGGATTCCAGAAAATAACAGAGCGAGCAATAAACGAGTTTTGGAACGAGGCAGATCTGTGAGAAGGAATGTTAAGGTCGGAGGGTCGAGATCTTGTGAAAAGGGAGTGGACTAAGGACTTGAATTGGAGAAGGTTGTAGGCGTAGGAAGGACGATGATTGTTGATGATTTGATAAAGGAAAGTGCCTAGGAAATATTGTCTTCGAATGAAGGGGAAGAGCCACTTTAACTCAGTGTAGTGGTGAGACACTTGGGGGTATCTCGGGGCACCAATTACAAATCTTACGTAGCTGTTCATTAATCTTTTCAGTCTGTCTCGGTGCTCCACTGAGAGTCCATCATACACCACACAGCTGTAGTCAAAGTGGGGGAAGATGAGAGAGGAAACCAAGAGTCTATGGGTATGTTGAGGTAGGATATGGTGGAAGCGATGGAATAGTTTGAGGGTAGAAATTGTCCGTCCGGAGATGTGAGAAATATGATGATTCCAGTAGATGGTTTGATCAATGAAAAATCCTTAAACCTCCAAGTTTCATTCTTTATAAAATTAGTGTGTATATTATAATCCGATGAAGGCCTGAATCCTAGGCCAAACTGTCGGCACAAAATAAAATAATAATTTGCAACTTAATTATATTAATATCGTATGTCAACGTTTAGAACTTTTTTTTCCATTTTCAAGTTTCTTCTCTCCTTTCTTGTGTTTTCTAATGGTAAATATTTCTGGAATTAGTTTTCTTGAATTTATAAAAATAAACTAAATCAGATTATGATAAATTTTGATAATTCTAAAAAAAATAAAAACAGTTTCATTTAGCAAAATAATTATTCTTAGAAGAGTAACTCTTACAAAAAAACGAGGGTTAAAATTGATAGCTTATTCGAAAATTGAATTAATTGCATAAGCAGCAAAAATAAATAGTCCACATTCCAAAATGTATATACATATATATAAGATTGCTTGATATACGGCTATCAATAATTCATATACATTAACCGAAGATATTGGTCCGTGGCACAGACCTCTTTTTATCAAATTATTAACATCAACCTAAAACTTCTTAATAGCTTCATCTCATCGCAACCTACAACTACTTTATTTATTAAAATTCTCGGAATTGGGACGTTTTCAATCTGTGGGCCAGCAAACATTGTCTATTTAATTAGGTACTAAAAACTAGTTAATACTCATTTGCTGTCCATGTGAATCGTAAGATAATATGATCACAAAATCGAAAAAAAAAGCGTGGACTACAAAAATATTTGGCTGTTTGGCCTGTATAACATAGTTATTTCTCTTATTTTCGACTACCAAGTTGCCTGCATGCAACTCTTCAGTCAGTATCTTTGTTGATTCGATCTATCCGGCTGGTTCTTTGCCCCCCAACTTGTATTTTGCCACACTATTGAGGCATTCACCGTAGAGCAGAGCAGGAAGAAGGATTTTTGGCCAGTTACATAATTCATTTTATTGAAATAAAAAAAATTAAATAATTTTATTGACTGAATTAAAGTTAAAACAACCAAAAAGCTAAACAAATATTGTTTTCTTTTGATAAAAAAAAAATCGTTTGAAATTTGCCACTCACTAAAATCCGCCGCCTAGGGCGTGTCCTCTTTTCCCTTATTCTGGCCATGGTTTTGAGGCTTCTAGGCGGTGTAATTAAATAATTAGTATTAATACATGGGTTTTTTCCAAGACCATGGCAGAAGGCGGTGAATTAATGCCAGAGTTAAAAGCCCCCAGCAACAAGACTCGAACTCGTAATCTTCAGTTTATTAGGTCGCTTCGGCCACACCGGCCTTAGTTGACCTTAGTTCGGCATCACCGGCACCGCCTTGGTTAGCCAGTTTTTGAGGAGGTCAAAAAAACTCTCTTTATTGTCTAGAAATATAAAAAGCTATTTTTTCAATGTCTCTATAGTGAAGAACCTCCCATTTTAATAAAACGCACTTTAAATCCTAACTCTGCCAGAAACCCAAGAAACGGTATCAAATATACTTTTCTAAAGAATCGATTGAGTTCCCATCTTAGTGAAGCCATTAATTCATTCTATAATTTAAATAACATTTAGTCTAAATTACGCCACTCTTCCTTTAATTTTCTTTCAATAAATTTTTTTTAAAACGTCTTGAATAATTGCTCAAATGACATAAAAGCGATTTCAACAGAGATGAAGGTGTGAGGCAACATCAATCCATGGATCGTGGATGATGGATCTGTTAACGGATAGCGTGGCTGGATCACTTCTTTGTGAACGAGGATCTATCGTCATGTCTTTGGGGCGTCTCTTTCATAACACCAACCCGGAGTATAATCCTGGCACGTATACAGCCTGATATGAAAGTGTGCAGTTTAACCAAAGCATTTAGAAGCATTCGTTGTCATACTAACATAATTTGAAGCGAGGATATCTCGAACAAAATTTATATTCATATAATTAATATTAACTACATCCTTATAGAATAATATTACAAACAAACACAAAGTTCTAAGAATAACGTTAGAATTAATAAGAGTAAATATAGTAAAATAAATTTTTAAAAACTAAACCTTCTTCTTCAGACCATACGCTAGAAGTGAAAACATCAACAAGGTGAGATTAATAATATAAAATATAATATTCCATAAAACTTATCATTATAATTTCGTTTTCGAACTATATTTTCCTTTTCGCTCCTCTAACACGGCGGTCGAGTTAAGATAAAACTTTGAATAATAGCCAATTAGAGAGAGGATGAAATGCTGAAAAATTTCCTTGCTTACAGTATACAGTCCGATTTTTAGTATCTGAATTATTTTAATCCATATGTTCAATTAAACTCGTCATCATTTGGTTTTCGAAACTATTTTTTTTTTTTTTTTTACGCTTCCCTAACACGAAATCGCGTTAAGATACAATTTTGAATTTTAGCCCATTACAAAGAGGATGAAATGCTGAACAATTACCCTGCTTACAGTAAGCAGGCCCGATTTATAGTTTCTGAGTTATTTTAATCCTGTGTTAACCAGAGCGTTAAAAGTTCGGAAATCTGTAATCAATCTAATTCGCTCTACAAAAAAGTGCAAAACGCGCCTAAAGAGGTTTTCACTTTAAAAAAACATAAAATAAAACAATATCAGTTAAAGGAGTTGCCTTATATTTAAATCAGAGGTCACCAATTTTCGGCCCACGGATTATATTGAGACCTCCATTAATTCCTACGGATCAAGCTTTGTGATGAAAAAAAAAGAAGCTTATTCTATAAATGACACTTGATTTGCGAAATGAGCTCTCTAAGGAAAACATCTCCTGCGATAAATTTTCAAGTAACCTCGTATTTAAGTGATTTACTAAATTTCATATTGTCTTAATATATTTTTTAATTTAACCATGTAATCCAAGAAATTTTAACGGACCAAATTGGAGGCGATTGCAGGCTTTAGTTCAGATACTCCCAATTCAAACTAAAGATATGTAAAAAAATTAATTAAATCTGTACTAGTCTCTGCTTACTATAATATTTTTGGCATCGTTTGATCTATTGGCATAATTAGCTGTCTGATGTATATATATATATATATATATATATTATAACTTAAGATATAAGTTATAGTCGGATAATAGAATAGGTCATGGCGTACACTTAGATGATTTAAAACAACTTTTGTTTATTCCATGGATCGAAACGTTGTTGAATAAATGGAATAATCAGTTGTTTTAAGTCATCTAAGTGTATTTCATGACCTATCCGACTATAATTCATTTCTTAAGTTATAATATATAAACTTCGAATTATAAAAAAACATTGTAATATTATATTACATATTTTATCTATTTTTTTTTTATTCCTTTCATACGTTGAACATCAATCAATCATAGCAGAGGCACTCAGAAATTCTTAATTACCTACTTAAGAAATGTTGAAAATGTAGAAACATATTTTTCTTAGCCTTAAATTAAGACCGTTTTTGTGAAATAGGAAGCGATAACTTCAAAAATATTTTATTTAAGTAATTAAAAATTACTCCCCGGTAAATTAGACCTAACTAAATTTTGTTTTAGTCCAAACTAAACTGTGTTTTTTTTTTTCGATGAATAATCGAAAAAACATTATTTTTAACTTTTTTTTTTTTAAATAAAAAGTGTATTTAGGCGATTATGTTACATCCCAGGTGATGGAAAAACAAAAATTAAAAGCTTTGCAATAATTCATTGCAGTAATTTTGCTAAAAACAGTGATACTTTTAGGTTTCACTCCTCTCGTGATACTCTGATGGTTCACTCCTCTTCAAAAGGTATGTTTCAAGTCTTAGTTATACAAGGCTTTTCTAACAACTCATTACTTATTTTTTCCGACCCGTTTCCTGTATTAATTTGTCCTCCATAACCCTAGATTAGACCCTAAAGGAAATACTAGCTTTGATTAGGCGGTAGGAAGCTCTTTTAAGGGCCAGGCCGAACAAGGTTTAATCACTCCATGGCCTCGAGGCCTGTGATAGCGGGAGGTCATGAGAACTCCTGAAGAGAGATCCCAATCGATTGTTATTTGTTCACAATTAACTAGTTACGTACCGGCTGCTGTGTTCGCATGACTCAGTGAAAGTATGTTAACATCAATATTATTATGGAAAACGGTTATGTTCTTTAATTCATGTAAAACTTGGGGTAATCGGTGTAACTGAAATATTGCACCACGGAAACGTCAGGACAATAAATGCTAAACTAAAAAAAACGAATAAGAAAAAAAATATTTAAGCCTTAGACATTACGAGATATACAAAGGAGTTGCACAAGGAGCAATACGCATTTTTTTTTTTTTGCTCCACAATGTTCGACCTACTTTCAACATTAAAAAAAAAGACTGATGGAAAACTGTGTTCCACTGCTATTTATTGTCTTTCATTTTTAAGTCATTTTATTGACTAACAGTTGAGAGCGAACGAAGGTTACGTAGTGCGTACTGTGAGTACAAGACGCAGCAAACACTGAGGCCCGATGCTAATTGTTTAACCTCCTCATCTTATGTAATGGAGTACCGTGCAGGATCTCTCCAGGTCCTCTGACGGCACCAGCTTCATCCTTTGATGTCTTCAGTAACTTTACAAGGGTTTGCACTCATCGGAGGCAAAAGGATTTACAGTTGTTGAACAGTAAATTAGTGTTAGAACATTAACACACCATTCATTAAATACAATACAAGAGAAAAAGACATTGCATAAAGAAAATAATTAATATATACATATTTCTGGTGCATAACGGTTTTTCCAATAGAGCATATACAGAATAGAATAGAATAGAAAATAATTTTACTCTGGGACAAAGTCCCTTTAGAATAACAAAAAGTACAAAATTAAAATATTACATCTGTCCTAAATAAAAACAAACACAAAAAATAATAAGGAAGAGAAATAAGAAAAGAAAATTAAACTTACTATATTATTATTAAACATACTATATAAAAACAAAAAAATTATATATATATATATATATATATATATTTATATATATATATATATATATATATATATATATATATATATATATATATATATATATATATATATATAAAACCTGTACCACTACAACCCATGAAGGGTCTGGGGTTCAGTACTATTTAGGGAAAGTACTGTTCCTAGGTCAACGGTTGTGCAAGGAGGTGATTTGACTGAGATCACACTCAAACGCCAGGTTTTCCCCTTAATTAATTATTTAATTAAAGGTATCCACTTTATAGAGGCTGGGTGTGCCCCAGGAGGGTCTCCTGACCCAGGGTCCCCCGACGGCCAATGAAACAGATAAATAAATTTTCTGCCATGAGCCGGGGTTCGAACCTGGGACCTTGGCATTGGAAGCTCAGTATCCAACCACTGAGCTACCCCACTCCCTATATATATATATATATATATATATATATATATATATATAATATATATATATATATATATATATATATATATATATATATATATATATAATATATATATATATATATATATATATATATATGAAATGAAAAGTTTATCTTTATCCAGAGAAATTCAGTCCTCTTAGAATAAAATCAATGCACTGTAAATCTGAAGCAGTATTTGTCTGCCTGCTTGAATAAAAATTAAATTACAAGATAATGAACAAAAAAAAAAGGCACAACTACAACCCATGAAGGGTCTTGGGTTCAGAGAAATATTGGTTCATGGTCAACGGTTGTGCAGGTAGGCCAGGATCACGCTCAACAGCCAGGTTTTCTGCCTTAATTAATTATTTAATTATGAGTATCCACTTTATAGAGGCTGGGTGAACCTCTTTACTTCAGCCCGAATGCTCGACCGTAGATCCGTCTGTGCCTACCATTAAATATATTTGAAGTGTTTTCTTGAGTTTGGGAAATAATTTTTAAATTGTAATTTATTTAAACGAAACCACTGATTGTAAGTTATTTATTTATAAATTAAAAATTTATTATTTTCAACAATGAATTTTTTTATTTACATAGGATTGGTACATTGTGCCAAAGAGATATTGGAATCTAAATTTTCTTAAAGCCCTGTGCTAATGATGAATACAAAAATCAACTGCGGTAACCTGCCTATTTGATGGTCTAGCGAATTCAGTCAAAAAAGCTATTTAAAAATCAGAGGAAAATGAGAGTTAGGAAATTAATTATTACTCAAAACAGTAATAAATATTTTTCTTATCAGGCGCTATTAATTAAAGTTAAAAAAATCCTCATAAAACCAGTTAATTAATTTTAAATTAGCTAATAAAAGACTCCTCGTGCAACGTTGGCAATAGCTCATTAGCACATAACGATGAGGCATTGGATTGCACAAGAGAAGAGCGATGGATTAAGCTTAACAGTGACAAAGTATTTAATATTCCTTTCGCCTCTAAATGAACACACCGACTCTTCCCATCGAATACCAAGCGACGAAAATCGCACCTGTTGCCAAAGTCCTCATGCAAATGCTATTGTACTTCGCAAATATGGGCAATGAAAACTTTTTATTTAAAAAAAATTATACCCTAGGCAATAGCTAATTAGATGCTTTAATCCTCTGAAGTTATTAATTTGAGTTATTAATTAATTATTATTTATACAAAAGTGGTGTTCCGGTACTCTTACTAGGAGGAACTAGTCCTGCATGTGTACCTTATGGTACGAACCAGATGGTGAATATCTGCCCTTTCATTCTTTTCTCGTGACAACGAGAATTATCTGACCAAGGTAGGAATCGAACCTACAACATTCCTTAAAGAGCACATCTTCGCTTCCTTAAACATCATGGGATCTTCGCTCCAATCTTCTCGGCCGTTATGTTCTCTTGTAAGTCGATTAACTGTAATTGATTAAATAAATAACAAATCATTATTAATATTGCTTATACCATATTTGCATTCAGCGGCTTTAGTTTTTGTAAAGTATCTACATTTTTTTTTCATTTTTCCCGAAAATGTAATGAATACCTGTCTGCGTCATTGGGAGATCAAAAGCCTTTCCAAAAATAAAAAACAACTTTTTTGTCATTGGTCCATATTTGTTTCTGTATATAAATACAGAACCTCTAGGCTTGGCTGGTTGAGCTGGCTTTGTGTTTGTTGTTCGGCAACCTAATTTACTGAAGATAGTAAGAAGAAATAATTACGAGTTCGCCTTCTGGGGCATGGTGGATGGTAGACTTTTAACTCTGGCATTAATCGCCAATTTTGCCAGATTTGATGCTTGTGATAGACTCAATAACATTTAACAAACAAACAACATTTAAAATTTCTATATCTATATTTCTGTTCTAAAGTTAAACATTATAATAAAAAAAATATTATATCATTTTCTTCCTAATCTTTCTCATCTAATTAATTTTCAAAAATTTTGAACAACGCTCAGTTTATGCTTAGTTTATTTCTGAAAATTTTCCGTATTAAAAATTAAGCAAAAAACATCCCTCACTATTTCCAGATTATCAACCATAAACCACGTTTATGAAATCATAAAATCTGTATCCTTGAGAAATATAATGAAGACTTAATTGAACTTTTTATAGCAATGGAGGGACCATTAATGACTAAAAGACGGTAATCCACAATTCTATACAATAGATGAGATAAACACCTTTAGATATGTGAAAATAATATAAGGTTTAAAAAATAAAATGTAAAAAACTAACCGATTGAGATGTGACGGCTGGAAAGGCAAATTAGATAAAGTATAGTCGGTGACAAAGAGAGGTTGGAGTAAATAAACGATCATTAAAATTAGGAGTATTTAAATATTAATAGGTAAATAAATAAGGCTGCGCAATGTTTTTTTTTTTTTTTGTTTCCCCCTTCCTTGCCTTCCAGGCTACACGGGGGTTTCCCCTGGCCGGGGGAGAGAGCGGGGAATTATACCAAGTTAATAAGAGAATCATAAGACTGCACAACTATAACGCAAAATCTTTGGATAAGAAATTGGTAAGGTCACACAGCTTTAGTGATCAACAGTTATAGGAAGAAGTGATGTGACCAACCCCAGCGATTTAAACCTCCAGATTTTTCACCCAACCAATATTAAAGAACACAGTAATTGGCCTAGTCATTAGGGTATAATGTTTTATGATATATAAATGAAAATCCACCTGAAAATATTTGTATACCTTCTTTTTGTCTTCTAACAGCATAAGACACGGTCATACTCACTTTTTACATAATTATTCTTATAAATTTTTTTAAGCTTACTTTTTTCTAGATTACGACAACGCCCTATCAAAGGTCAAAAGGTAGCAACCGTAGCTAAAGACCTTCCAATACTGCCATAGAAGAACCCAGGCACGCTCGATAAGATTACGTGCCACTGGTGACATAACGGAGGATAAAGCATGAAGGTGCGCCGAATGGCATCGACAATAAACCGTGATTCTGTTCTCTGTGTCCCAAAGCTCTATTGGCCAACACTCCAAATCCGCAATAGATCACAGCTGATTCGCAGGCTCAATTCTTTTCTAATTTCAATACTGCATCAACTTCGAAAGTCAATCTGATAGGAATTTTGTAATCGTTCCACTTATCCTGTACATTCGAAAATTTGAAACTATAACGAAAATTTCCATAACAGTGAGCCATGCCATTAGATAACCACAAACTTATATAATATTAAAATGGAGATGGGAAAAACAAATTATAATGCAAGCGGCGTTTAAAGGAATATTAATTAAGGCTATAACAGTATTTAATTAAACATAACAGATACGTTGCCTAGAACTCCATCTTGACAAGCGTCTTGGAATATTCATATAAGACTGAAACGACAAGACTAAAATGCCCTCGTCCTCAAAGGTTAGTATATGAACTACAGCAGATGGTTCAGGCTACTCCCCCGTTCATAGTGATATCTAGAGATGGTGGTAACTTTTTAAGGAAGCAATCATTCCGATTTAAATTAATGAAAGGTCAAATTCTCCATATATTTGTCTTCCTCTATGATTCATGTATGGCTTACAAACCAAAAATGTATCTTAAGTAATTTTTTTAAAAATGCAATCTCCATAATTGTCATTTTATGTTAGCTATATACCATTATTTATATAAGATATGTAAGACCTGTGTCGTTTTTAACATAGTATACTTTTCAACCATGTATTAAAAATAATGTTTTTTTATGTGTTATATTATTATATATTATATGTAATTATATATTATATTTCAAATAATATACATATATATATATATATATATATATATATATATATATATATATATATATATATATATATATATTGATATTTTATTTTATATATATTTATCTAAAGCTGACGCAGCCATTGTAATAGTAACTGGGGTGCATGGCTTAGTGTCTTAATGTTATAACGTTTATATTTATATATACATTTTTTATTATTCTTTTTTAATCTTGGATTTGACTATTCAATATTTATTTATCCAAATTAATTTGGTGAAGATAACACCAAAAAGAATCTTAACTTAAGTACGGATTTTGATTGTTAAGCATTAATTAGCGTTGTATGAACTACCAAATAAATAAATAAAATTATAATGAAGCTAGAAAAAATTATTTATTACGGAAGCGGTATTTAAAGGAAAATTAATTACAATACTAATTTAGGTAATAACAGCATTAATTTTAACATTACAAATAAGTTGCCTAGAACTCCATATTGACAGGCATTTTACTTGGAATATTCATATAAGACAGAAACGACAAGAAATTTCATATAGATTCCGATTACTACAACACTTACTTGATAGATACTATATATATATATATATATATATATATATATATATAATATATATATATATATATATATATATATATATATATATATATATATATATATAGACCTTCTCACTCTCTCTCTCTCTCTCTCTCTATATATATATATATATATATACATTAATTAATGTAATAAGCATAAACATACTAGATATACTTACTTTATATAATGTATATAGTAAATATACTTATACGAACTTAACTAATACAGAATATTTTATTTAACTTTATCCCAGCTGAAAAGAAGAAAAAAGTTTTTCCTTGGAAAAAAAATGTGTAATTTATCAACAAAAAAAAAATGGAATTTGACGATTACCATTTTTCTGAATATTATAGAAGGGATATTCCACCTCACGAATACTGCCATGTGCTTTTTTGGGGGTGGGTCCTTCCCTTTCTGGCCGTTAAGGCTATACGGGGTTTTCCCAGGCCAGGGGGTGCGGACGGAGATTTAAAAGACTCCCTCGGCACCGGAACGCGAATGTTCATTTCTATACGAACTTGTAGGCTTATGAAAGGTTTTGTTAAATGTTAAGACTATCGAAACTGTTTTTTAATCATTTTTCTTCAGAATATTTCTTTAGTACGTTTTTTATTAGAAAATTAAGTATTGAAAAGAATTGTTTTTTGTACACCTCATCGATTTTAGGGGTTCTTCATAGACTTCTAAATCTATGTTCAATGCCTACACATGATTATATTCGAGACCTATACTTTATAGACTCTGTAAGCAATTATTTCATTCCTTTGCCACATAGAAGAAATACCTTTCCCAGGATGTTATGTTCAGTAAACTTTTATAGCTTTGTCATTGGTCCTGAGATAGTTAACAAACATGTACCCTCAGCAAACCCATGTCCTCTAATGATCCTGAAGATGAGGCTCAGACATTTAAGACGCCCCCTCGGTAAGCCGTAGAACCAGTTCCTCAATGCCAACCTCTCTTCTTCGGTCACTTTCTAGCGATCAGGATTCGCTAATGGCTGGACAGTATATTAGTCATCACGTGTCAGTTACCGTTACAGGTAATTGCTTCGATATTGAGCTCCTTGCGTAACCGGTTCCAGTAGTATGTGATGAACGAGTATAGCTCTCATTGTGAGAAATCTCTATGAACCAGTACTAATTGCATTTTGTGGATAGTAACCATAGTGCAGTAGCGAACTCAGCACTTAATATTAAAAGGGATTGGTGTTTATATATATATATATATATATATATATATATATATATTATGAAACATATATCATGATAATGAAATATTTTATCAATTTAATGTAAAAAAAAAAGCGATGTCACTATTTAAAACTTTTTGGAAGTTTTCACTTGGCCTGGATTCCCCACCAACCAAGGTATAATGCAGCGATTTCACCTTAATTAGCCAAAAGAAACAATCTTTAGGAGTTGCGTTTCCTCACCAACAAGTTTAACCAAATGTGGAATTATGATAGCTTTAGTTTTTGAAAACAAAAATTAAAAAAAGAAGTCTACAGATCTTCAAATAATTTATTA
Source organism: Nezara viridula (assembly GCA_928085145.1). Lineage (NCBI taxonomy): Eukaryota > Metazoa > Arthropoda > Insecta > Hemiptera > Pentatomidae > Nezara > Nezara viridula. The sequence goes on from OV725081.1 coordinate 46,547,393, forward strand.
ATTAAAAGATATTACGGCAATAATTCTATTCTAGAACAAAAAATTAAAATGTATATTTTTGACTTTAATAAAAAATTGGAATAAACATTTCTTGAACAAGTAAAATTACGAATTTCAAATTATATACTTGAATATTTAATACTGAAGACAAAAATAAAAAAAAAATTGACATTTTCGGACTCTTCGAATAATAAAACCAATGAATTATGAATATTATTCTTCCTTCCATTGTTTAGTCGAGGCGAAAAGTAGTTGAGAAGTGAAAAGTAAAGAACAGAAAAACATCTAAGGAATTGGCAAATGTTCTAATCAGTAAAACGTTCGTGCGCGGGCACATCTTCTAAGTAACTCACAAGAAAGTAACTTCCTTGAAGTTACGCCATAGGCAACAATCAAGTAAGGGTCTTCTCCGATCCTCGACTATTCCTTCAGTCAGAGAAACTTAAATTCGTAAAGATCAAAGATTAAGTCCCCTCTCTTCAGAACTTTAGTCATGTAGAGGAAAGAATATGATTTCGCTATTACTTATGAAAGTGGTTTCGATATACTCTACAATATTGGACTTGAAAATCAGAAAACAGAGACAAGTGAAAGCATCCGTAACATTGGTAGAACTGTAGAAATTGTAAGCTCTCCAAGGTTTCCTCATCGAAGAGGGGTGACAAAGAAGAAAAACATGGAGAAACCTCGACTGAAATGAGCCTAATATGTCACTGATGTCATGGCGCGGACGTGAGGCGAATCAGAAACCGAGAATAAACCGATGTCGAAGAACCTTCCTATCTCTGAGCTGAAGTCTTGTGAAGAAGCTGAAAATATTTTATAGATATTTCTGTTAATAATCTATAGTGTTATTTATAAAGCTGTAGAATTTGTTGGTTTGACACGCTAATCCTAAGAACAAACTTTGTTTTGTTTTTTTTCTATAAAAATGTATTGACAATCAGCAAATGTGATGGCGAAAAATGAAATAATGACATGGCAGGCATGGGGAAGGAAAGTACTCAGCAGTACCTCTTCCCTACCTTGTTCCAATTACTTAGGTTGTCTAAGGAAGGAGATCCCTCATCCAACGCCTTTTTAGTCTCCTCCTCACGTTCTGAGATAGGTCAGCTGTGGCCATGTCTCTTATTAGTCTGTTATTATGTCCGTTTAAATTTGTGTAAAATCGTTGATAAAGGATCGTTATATGATGGTCAACTGTTGGAAGGTGGAGTCAGCATGTAGAGTTTTGTTAGTCACGCACCAAGGAGCTTTTGTTATGAGTCGCAATAATTTTTATTGCAACGTTTGAAGTTTTTTAGATGGGTCTTTTTAGCGATACCGTATATTTGTGATGAATACGCCGATATGGGTGTAAGTATGTATATGTATTTAGTTCCTGCTTTAGTTTTATTTTTGAAGATTTGGCAAAAACAAACTAATTCTAGAAATTAAATGTTATTAACTGAGTAAGATTAAACTTATGAGAAAAAACAATAGGGACAATTGCTTTAAAAAGAGACTTGGCAGGAAGCTTCTTCAGTCATTTTCATAAAAAAGTTTTTAAGAAGACTTTGAAATATTTGAAACTATTTAAATAAAACTTAAAGGTAAACGATATTTTTAGTTCTTGATCACTGTTAAGAAAAAAAAAGCATATATATTTTAAAGACCAATACAATGAACGGCTCCCTCCATGGGTAGAGGCCTGGCAGCGACGAACTTTTAAGCTTGTTGAAGTCAACTTAGGATAAGATCGTTTTTTCAAACGGACAAAAAAAGTTGGCTTGCTTATGAATAAATTAGATTACGAGAAAAACAGTATATACTGTATAAGGTATATATGTAGTATATCCCAAAGGAAAAAATATATACCGTTTACGTAGAAGCGCTATGTTTGTATATAAATAATTTAGGAAAAAGCCTCTTCCTTCAAGTCTGTTGATTTTTATTGATCTTTATCTAATTTTTTTCCAAATTTTCAAAACTAAAACTGAGACAGGAAATGAATACAAATACATACTTATATAAACCCTTAGGAACATATTCACCACTATGTCATCGCCCAAAAGCCCATTCTACAAAATCATTAAACTTTCCTATCAAAATTATTACGACTCATAACAAAAGCATCTTGGTACGCTACTAACAAAACTACATACTGACCTCCACCTGCAAAACGTTGAGCAACAAAGAACTATCCTATATCATTGAGTTTATACAATTTTTTTTATTATTATTTATGAATTAAAACTGTACAAATTAATATACATTCAGGAAACGTAATACAAAGAAATATATGGCATGACAAGGCTTGTAGAAAATCTACGCATTGGTAGCACTCTAATAAAGTATTTAAATCAGCTCACGAGGCTATTTCCTTTCCAGATGCCTAGGACGGTTATCAGAGATCAAGGAGGAAGAAAGGTCAGAAACGAGAGGATTAGGATGGTTTTTAAGTTTATTATGGAAGGATAGATATCTGTATTGGGTAAAATCGGAAACATTAAGGTCATTATGGATTATTTTATTTGTTGCAAAGTAAGGAGCATTAAGGTATACGAATTTAAACATCATACGTCATATTTCTTGAATAGTCAGTTCTTTTGCTTATTGTCAACACAGAGTTAACAGGTCCGAATAAATTTTTAAAAAATAAATAATAATAAAAAAAATAAACCAATTCAATGTACCTATCAACTTTTTTTTCAGTTCAAATGATTTCTAAGATTACTACATAATCTACATAACATTATATATTTGGCGTTTATAATGCCATTTGAAAAAAATATTGATTATTAATCATTAACATATTCCACATAAGAGTGAAAAATCTACATAAAAAGGTAAAGAAATATAATAATTTTTTACCACAAAATTTTACTGGAATCTTTCTAAGATTAATACGAATTGGACTAAAATTGGCTCATGAAGAGTAGATCTTATTGCATTCGTTACATGGAATCTTCATGACCAAATAATGACGTTGATGCAACGTCCATGCAATGCGCTTAATTATTTTTGACCTTCAAGCAGACATTATTCTTTTTATTGGCGTTATGATCGGAATCAATTATAGCCATAAGTAGTTATCCAGTAATCGCCTGATTATAATTAAGACATCAAAATAAATTTTTTCAGAAAAATTGCTGATATTACACTAAAGAGAAACCTGATGTCATATTGAATTTAAAAATAAGAACCAGCAATTTTTCTCTTTATTTATTGTATTGTTATAATGAGTATATATAGTTATAGTTATTAAGAACTATAAGTCAGCTGCTTCTATATAATGAATTCTATCAAAGAATATAAAAGATTACAGATGAGGGACTACACTCCCACTACGCCAACTGTTAAAATTTTTACTTATTATTAAAATGCCCATGTATAGCTTTACCGAGCTAATATAAAAATAAAGGATATACAAAATAAAATCAGCGATAAATTTACCTAGCCTTCATAATTGGAAATTTTAATTTTTCGTAATAAAAAATATAAAATGTTTGTATACAATGTCAAGAATATGTTTAAAAACTGTGCCATAAGTTACTACTAAATGAGGAAAAACTTGCAAACAATTTAATAGAAATCCCAACTTAACCATGTAAGGAGGGAGTGTTGAATCGCAAGTTAATTTAACCTTTGTTTTAAGTATTCTGAGATTAAATAACTCTACAGAATGTCTATTTTTAATCTCAGATTCATTTAGTTTCAAGTTATTTTTAAATAGTTTTAAGTAAGATTAGTATACTAGTACCAGATTGGTCCAAGAGTTTGTTTAATACCTCATAATAAGGTTTTATTATGAATTTTTGATGATTTGGTTTTATTATGAATTTTTGATGATTTGGCAAAAACAAGTAATTCTAGAAATTCAATGTGATTAACTGAGTAAGATTAAATTTATGAGAAAAAACAATAGGGACAATTGCTTTAAAAAGAGACTCGATAGGAAGCTTCTTCAGTCGTTTACTTTCCCATAAGAAAGTTTTTAAGACGACGTACACATATTCACCTATGGCTATAGATATTGAAATCTCTAAAAATCTGAAGAAATTTCAAATCAAGAGCTTATCTATTATTCAAAAAATCGATTTTTTTTTTGCCAGTCCTGGTCTAAGCATCTTGCAAAGTGCAAGACCAAGACCGATTTTGGACAACAATACCTGTGCCAATGTATGTTACTTACTTTTTTCCATTTATACAGATTGCCGCCTTCACACTGCCACTAAAACAAGTTATTTAACCTTATTTTTTTTTAGGTATATTTCCTATCTTTTTTTATTATTATTATTTAGAAAGGCGTCAACCTTTAGGGCCATTATCGTCTTGCTTCAATAGATAAAATTCTAAATTTTGGAATACATTTTTGTCCGTTTTAAGAACTCAAGAAGCTTTTCGATCATTCGTGCATTGTGAATCAAAGCGGAACATATTTTGTTAGGGATATCGAAAAAAGATCTTTCCGTCTCATTAGCTCTACAATATGTGAGGAAATGCTTCACTGACAGCGGGCCCCGCAGGTCTGACACTCAGTTGTCTATCAACTGTCTTCTTATACATCTTATCTATTTTCTATCTTTACATATTATTTCTCAAACGTGTTTTTTTGGCGGTATGCCATATCTTCGTCAATTCTTCACCAAATCCTATGATTGAGCCCTCATTTTGAATATCTTCTTCTCCTTCAGGAGGGGAAAATAGTTACATCCCCACGAAATTTCACGAAAAAGTCATGAAATAAAATAAAATTTGTTTAAAAAATATACATTTTTTCTATTACTTGTATATTGTATTATATGTTATATTGAATTATACCCACGATTATTTTAAAAAATTAGTAAATTCTTGAAAGAAAAAAGAAATCGCTATTTTCGGACCATTATTAGCTGAAAAACAGGCTATTGTAATTCGTAAACATTTTGATTTAAAACACGAAAGAAGTCGTATACTATTTTTTTCCTTGGTCGATTACAATAACTGAAAAAAGGAATGATTTACTCCTTCGTCTTATAATACGTTAAATTATTTATTTCTTCATTATTTTGTCATTTGTACACCGACAAATATTTTTTGCAAATTATTCGTAAACTTATTTTTTAATTTAAGTAATATATCTGTTTATTTATAATTGTGACATACAAACATTGTTTCATTTTATATAATATTCCATTATTGTTTTTATTCAGAAGATTTAAATTTATTTTCGTTTATTAGCTTTCTTATTTTATTTTATCATCAAGCAAGTGTAAAATTGATTTCATTTTATTCTCTTAGTTTTTTTTTTTGTTATGAAAAAAAATTCTTTTAGTGTATGTTTGATTTCAATATCAAATAAAAAAAATTGAACATTTTAACTCTCCGGATAGTTCAGTCATCTTTTACCTGTATTAAAAAAAAAAATGAATAAAAAGGAAGTGGCTCTATAGAAATCATTATCGAATGGAGACACGACTGTTCATCAAGGTCTGTCACGAACATACTCCTCCAGGTCGATGATCTTCCATTGCCGAAATCACAAAGTGCTAGGCTAGTCAATGCCAACAACCCGTCTCATATAATAGATGGGAAGATTACACATCAACTAATTATCGTTTACCTAAGGTTCCCATGGAAGGTTTCAGGAGGAAGTATTTTATGGATATTTTGGGAGAATGAAAGATCATGTAAAGGCTTTGCTAAAATAATAATAATAAAATAATGATAATAACGTACTTGAAGACTTAAAGAATATCTAGTTCCGAAATAACATAAAATAAATTGAAAATAAAGGTTCCAGCCTTACCGAAACTAATTTTTAAAAAATTTAATATTTCATTTCAAGCTGAAATGAGATGAAAACCTGAATTAAAATTTTTATTAGTCATGGTGTTCGAGGTATTCCGCAATATTTCTCTTGCGGCAACTAGCTGCATGAAATTATGTACATATGGATCACATGCCATATTATAATAGAAATCCTAAGGATCGGAGGATCGGTTGAAATGAGAGGGTAGATAATTTTAAGTACATGTGAGCGAGAAATATTTCTAATCTTGGAAATATAACTATATAATTTCGGAAAACTTAATAACTAAAAACTGAGAAAAATATACATTATATTACTAAGCATTTTGAATTCGTACTATCGATTTACATTTTTTAAATGTAAAAAGTCTCACTGATTGTTAGCATCTCTGAAAGGCGTGAATTAACGTCTGCAAGAATCCTGTTTATGAGGTGATTAAAAAATAATAATGCCATTGAGTAATAAAAATAAAATGACTCGAATCCTTCAACTTTGAAGAAAACAAAGCATTATTTATTTATTTATTTTTTTAATAATTATTGGTGGAAAGTATTAATATGCAAATGCTGTCTTCTAATTTAATGTTTTCGTCTAGCACCAGAAATACTCATATTTAAAAAGGAATAGGGGCTGTTTAGTTGAAAGAGCTAAAACTTTTCTTTTCGACACTTTTTTCTTATACCAACCATTGGAAGTCGTGAGAAGCATTTGAGGCTATTTTTATTGAAAACCCTGTAAATCTAGTGCTCTGCACCTCATAAATAAAAATAAAATACTACATATTTTGGCTGAATTGTTACTACCATAATAGGTTAAAAAAGTCATTATTCAGTTCAATAATATATTTTTATTTACTTAAGTATTTTACGTAAAATATATTTTAAAAACGCCCTAATTAGTACCACCTTTTCTTCTAACTTATTCTGTAACGAGCAAAGATGAATTCCAGATGTTGCTGAATATACCAATGAAACAATTAAAAAGATCATTAATGAAGCTATAGAAAAATCTCCAACGAAATACTGCGAAGAATAGTTCTAATTTGGGAATTTTAGAAAAATTAAGTACGTTCAGATTATTTTTAAATGTATGAAAAATAAATTTTATCAGTTGTAGTCCGTGGTACAGACACCGTTTTACCAAATTATTAACATCCGCATGAAACTTCGTGAATATCTTCATCACATAGTAGCCTACAAATATTTTATTTACGAAGGTTATCGGAATTGGAGCGTTTTCGGTCTGGAGTTCGGCAAACTTTGTCTATTTAATTAGATACTAAAAAACTGGCATATACCCATTTGCTTTCTGCTTGGGTCGTAAGATAATTTGATCACAAAAACGAGAAAAAATGTTACCTAGAAAGATATTGGGCTGTTTGGCCTATAAAATCTCCTAATTGTGACATTTTGGGAATGTAGGTCACGCCAAATGGCTAAATATTTTTGAAGGCCATATCTTCCGTTTTTCTTTATTTTCCACAGGAACTTTGATTTATTTTTTCCCCCGGATTGTTCCCTCTCCAGGCAGTGTTATAGGCCGATATTAATATCGATGAAAATATCAATAATGGGCATTCTCTATCCTATTTTACGGGAATTAATTTCAAAGTTAAAAGCTGTTCCTCCTCCCCCCCCCCTCACACCAAGACGCGAACACTTAATTACTTCATCATATAAAACTTTGGTTAATCAGGATGCCAGGCAACGCCTGTTTTGCACAAGCGATAGTCCAGTCAGCCGTCCCGCCACCAGCCAATTTAAAATTAAATAAGCTGTTAAAAAGGAGAAAATTCAAAAATAAAATTACATTTTTTGTCTCTTAGGTGCCTTGCCTGTTTTGGATTTCCCAACTCACTCAGGACCATTTCAGTGGTCTTGTACATCTTTCTCAGAGTCACGATTTCTCTTTTGAAACATCATTTCAGGGCTACGTCAAATGAAATATTTCCGTTTTGTAACTTATTACCAATGAACTAATGTGCTCATTGATTGAGTTAATAAAAGGAAATCAATTTATTTTAGTTGTTTATCGTTAGAGAATTTAAATGTTAAATTAAAAATATATTAGTTTTATTTACATAAGTTGTTATAAAAAAACCTTATCTTTGACAAAGACTTTATTTGTTGAAATAGTAAAGACTTCCTTACTGAGATTCAGCTGAGGTAAAGTGTTATGTAAATAAATAGAAACAGTAATTTTAAGAAAGTTATAGCGAATGCGGTGTAAAAATAAATATTATGTAATTGAATTCAATACTATTGTATATTAGAATTTTTAATAGAATGGACGTGAAATGATAAAATAAATTGTAAAGTGATGAAGTATAATTTATTCAAATTACGATTACTTCCTACTTCAAGTTATATACGAACAGTGATACATGTAAGAAATACAAATCAATCTACACTATATAAAACGCATTTAATACAGTCTTGCTGACTTTAACATTTACAAACAATAATATCCTCCGGAATAAAAAGTTTATACTGACGTATGTTCCATCGGATATGGATGCATTTTTAAAATACTGAATCATTTTCTCTAGTCTTCGACAATGCACGATATAAGGCCATATCCATTATTACCGTTGCACAAAAAAAAGTCCTAATTTCGCAGCTAATTGCTTCCTCCGAAAAGGGAAAGTATAATTTCCTGCTGACTCGGCTTCCCAGCGTCCTTGCGGAGCAGACCGTTCCACATCTTCCCGAGCTAACAGCTGACTGCAAGTGGACCAAGGTAATCGGTTAACCGAACAACAAAGAGGCAGCGGGTCGGTGGAGTCGGCCAGGCGTGGCGAACCTTCGGCGATGGCATCCGCTTCGTCGGGTCTCGTCCGCTTTCTCATTCATATTCCGATCCTCGGAGACGGCGTTATGCAACCCGTCGTGGAAGAGATCTGGGGGGAGGGAGGATGGGGACTTGTTTACTTTCTGAGCATTCCGGCTCCAATGGAGGGCTTTTTGAACCGCCATTTCAGAACAAACGTTTATGGTATTGTTTATCTCAGGTGCAAAATCTTCCCGGTGTAGTCAACACAAATATTATGTCAGAATGAAACGTCCTTAGCTACTGAAGAAAAAAATCAGATGATCTGCCACGCTCAAGAGCATTAAGTAGGCCATATACACTTATAATAATTATGAAAAATAAAAACACCATATAAAGTTATATACGAACAGTGATACATGTAAGAATTACAAATCAATCTACACTATGTAAAACGCATTTAATACAGTCTTCCTGACTTTGACATTTACAAACTAACGTATATTCCTACTACATCTTCGGGATCCCAAGGGACGCCTCTGTTTCCCGTTTTCATGTAGAATTGAAGTGGCTTAATCCTTCCTACCGTCGTAAGTATATCCTGGCATCCTTCCTCTTTCAAGTAATCCAATCCCACCGTCCTTCATACATCTCCGAGTTCCTTCAATTCAAATCCTCTGTTCGTTCCCTCAATACTCGTTCCAGGTCTTCTGATTTATACATAAGGGCCCACCGAACCGCTGCTTTCGACAGATCTTTCATTATCCGATCCTCATCTCTATTGAACTCCATCCCTCCCGACATCCGTCAATCGAAAACCCTTCCTACCTTTAAAATCCGCCTGTTCAATCATTTCTTATCCATCCAGTCCCATGAAATTGTAAATATTATTACTGTAAATATGTATATAAATTATCAGATTGTTCTTCATTATTTCATTATGTTCTTCATGTTCATTTTCAATTTTTCACTTTTTATTATTAACTTATTTAAATTAGAAAGTAACTTATAATTTCTTTTATTATTTTTTTTATTTTGACTATTCACTTACTCTATATTTTTGTTTATGTATCTCTGAGGCTCTAAGGGGACTAAAGGGAAATTCTAAAGGGACTCGTCCCAGAATAAATAATGCATTATTTTTTGGCTCTTGAGAGCAATGGATTTTGAAGAATGAGGTATCAAACTAAAGAGAATTTCATAGAAAAATGACGAATCCCTATTTCGAAACATAAATCCTTACTACGACTACATTAAAAGACATTGATAAATATTGGGAATATCAAGCCTCAACTGGTTTCAAACGTCGACCGATTATAATGGGGTAATTGTATTTCAAAGATTTTGACGGAGATACCAAGATTCAGCATATAATTCCGATAGAACTCTTCTGAGTTCAACATTTCAAATCCGAAATGTACCGTTTTTGTGATAAGTCATAATTCTTTCTGAAAGTCTCTTTGGTTCAAGGGTGATCAATGTATCATATGTTTGAGTGTTCAAAATTAAAACGTTGCTATTTACGATAGCCTTCGACGAACTTACAAGACCAATGATCTCTTGGTAACTTCGAATGATACAGAAAGAAACTTTTTCATATATCTCTATTATATAAAAAAAATTTAGTGTCTTTCATATTTAATTTTATTTTAATACTACCTTTACCCGACCACTGTGGCTCATAATGGCAAAATGGAAAAGAAAGAAAATAGAAAACACATATGAGCGACTTAATATCAAAGGACATCTGTCCTTTTTAAAAGTAGAGAAAAAAATTTATTTGGAACATTGATAAATTAATTAAGATTCAATTTAAACTAATTCTAATGATTTCTTTTCTCAGATTCAACTTTAATATCCTTAAATAAAATCACCAGAAACAGTTTTAATTGAACCCATAAACAAAAATGGACCTTTTCTCTGCTTTCTGAAAATTACAGAGATACGAAGCCTCTCATTATTTTCATTTTTAATTTTGTTATTAATATTTTTTTTAAATTTAAAGTATTGCTTAATGTTCAACTTTGTCTGGTTATTTTATGGTAAATAAAAATGAAAAATGTTCGTTTTTTCAAAATATTAAATCTCGAAAAGTTCTTCACCGATTGCCTTGAAATTTTGGCTTAAAGCTGCATTCAAATACGCGTAGTTTTATATATCTACTATTATAAAATATAAGGTAAAACTATATATATTTATTAAAAACGGACTATCAGTAAAACGGGATGTAAAACCAACAAATGCTCTTCAAAATATTTTAAGATACCGTTTCAATTTTAAGAAATTTTAAATATGAAACGTTGCAATTCATTGCAATTGTGCTATATCGCTCACCATAGCGTTCGTTTCGTGTGCATTAGAACTTCCTTCCACCTCCTTCAAAACATTTCGCATACCCCTCCTAAGATATTTGATTGCCCGTTTTTATCTAATAATTTGATTAAATATAGAATTATAAAAACTGTAGTGGAAAAATAAACCTTAATCGTAAAAGAAAACTTACGGCAAACGGCACAGCCTTATTCAAATGTAATTTTAGAGAAAATAATTTATTAAAAACTAAACTAAACTAAAAATCGAGGAAAAACTCATTTCTAAAAGGATTCAAGAATTTATGTTGTGATAATTATTATTCTAGGATTCAATATTTTTAAATAATAGCATATCAAATATTTGAAATGTATCATACTACTTCCCGAACACATTGGGGGAAAATGTAAATTTGAATTTAAAGAGGGTATAATAGTATTGACCTCATATCACTTCTTTAAATGATAATCTCAATTATTTCAATAATTATGAAATTGTCGACAAATCAATAACCAAAAAAAGGGGGGTAATGGCCTTTTCCGAAGAAAAAGTAGTAAATGTTTAAAACTCTATATCTCTGCAACGAATCATCCAATTCCGATGATTTGTTTTTTGTTTTATATTGTAAGGAATTCAGGAAGCTTTAAAAAAAATATGGGCATTTTAATCAAAAATTGTGTACTTTTTTAGTTATTGGCAAAAAATTTTGAATTAATCGTAACATTTTTTGCAGTTTGTTTTCGGGAAAGTACATTATACACATAAATTAAAAGGATTTCGAGGGGAAGACTTTAGCCCTTTAGAAGACTTTAGGGAAAAAATAGTATCGAAAACAAAATGATAACGAATTATATGGATTAAAATATCTCAGTAAATAAAAATCGGATTTACATTCTGTATACGAGGGAAATGTTCAGCATTTCATCCTCTTTATAATGAGCTATTATTTATAATTTATATTTCATATTATTAATCTAGCCTTGTTGAAGTTTTCACTTTTATCCTGTGGTATAAATCATACACTATAGTTGTGTTTTATTATTTCAACTTTTCAATTTTTTTTTACTCAGTATGAAGGATTTTTTCCCCCAAATACAGATAGAATCATTTGATAATAATATTCCTAATTGAGTATAAACTTTAGAAATACTAATATAGTAGATAAACTAAATTTTGTTGATCTCACATTCACACCCAACAGTGAAAAAGATAGTGTAGGCAATTTTTTCATAAAATAACTTATAATAAATAACCTACAATTAGAATAAACTTATTTACAGACTGAAACTCTAATGTTCTAAAAAAAAGATACATATCAGTAAAATAGATTATTTATTTGTAGTTAAACTTATTTTTATATAAATCCATTTTATTTTATTTATAACTTGACAATTATTAGTTATATACTTATTATAGTATACTTATTACAACAATTATTCGTTATATACTGATTATACTATACTTATTACAACAATTATTAGTTATAGACTTATTATATTATACTTTATAGCTCGAGAGCGAACTCATACTGCACTAAGTCAATACTAAAATTTTAAAGTTTTTTTCCAACGCACTGATATTATTTGTAAAATATACAAATAGATTAGAGTATTATGCATTATCTTTCAATATAAGTAATATCAAAGGATTCGGGAAAAAAGCAAATTTTTTTTAACTTAATGCCGCTGAAGTTTCCTTCGCGCTGCCAATTAATTGAGTTAAAAGATTTATAAAAAAGAGAAAAAAACAAAGCAAGGTAACGGAGGGGAACCCGCAATACCGTGCTGTTGTGAGAGTTTAGCATATCGTCCAAACTCAGCTAAGATCTAACTACTATTATAGTGTTGAATTAATGTCTACAATTTTTATTATTGTTATATTATACTTCACGTACTTTTACCAGATTTCTATGTTTGCCGAATATAATATGCCTGGAGTTAATTTTAAAATAAACAAAAAAATATTCATTCAGCTTGTTTAATTTTATATTGTTTCGTTATAACCATAAGAAATATAATATAATTATCAACTTAAAATTTATAAATTAAATTAAAATTAAAGGCAAAAAGCTGAATCAGTACAAAAATTGTGGAGAATTTTTCCCGATCAAAGAATTTTCAAAACCTGTGAAAATTTAAGCAACCTTATCGGGTTGGAAACCTATAACCTATGGTATGGTATTTAGATGAGACAATAAAAAAAAAAAAATCTTCATAAATAATAAAGTTAAATGTTCCATGATACAACAACAGAGTTGACGGTAAAATTAAATAATAAAAATGATTATTAAAATAAAAAAATACAAATACAAAATATGATAGATGGCGAAATAGAGGAGAAAATAAGAATTACTATTCAATGTATAATAAACAGTATTAAATATTAAATGATAATCCTACATAAAACTAAACCGATGATAATTACTAGAGTTAAAATAAAATTTTGTTTTTTTAAGTATTAATTTTATCCCTAATGAAAGTAAAAAGGGACCCGAGTTTTAAGCTGTGTGTGAATAAATAATTTAATCTTAATAATTATTCATTAATTAGTAATTCTTACTATATTAGTTCGACCTATATTCTGAGGTTGTATCATTCATTTATTTTTTTTATCTATTGTTGTAAACAAGAGAGATAATAGTAGACAGATGGTTGACTGTAGTGAATAATTGAAAAGAAGATTGATTGGGATGTTCAGTAAAAAAAAAATGTAAAAATAAATAAATTATATTTATTTTTTTCGACATTTCGGCCTTAAGTTCAGGCTTTCGTCAGGGCTAGTCAAACGAGAAATTACGGCAAGACTCGAAGAGAGATAATTAATATCGCTACTATCAGTGCAAAAGGTCGTATGTAAAAATTTTTTACCGGCGATAAAAGAGTTGTTTTTTTTACATAAGATCATAAAAACTGATTATTTCTTTATGATTTATTAGTATATATATATATATATATATATATATATATATATATATATATATATATATAATGTTATAAGTGAAATATAAATATGAATAAAATGTATGTAGTAATGAATAAATTGGAATGAAAAAGTAAGAGAAAACTTCGTTTTTGTGATACCTACTCCATATGATCATATCACATGATTAAAATGCTACATATTCTGTACATAAACTTTATCTATTTTATTCGAAAATGTACATCACAGTGATAACTATGGAAATAGCAAACTTGAAATGTGAGTCTGAAGTCGAACGTTGAACCCAAGACATTGACCGTTAATTGCACATCTCCCGGGCACAGGTCACGTAAAAGTACCAATAACTTACGTCAAGCGATTCTATTCCACAAATAATACAAAAAAGTTAATAGAAGGTTCAAAGAAAATTATAGGCAATGAGGATCCGTAATGTTTGACGCTTATGGTCATCGATTACTGAGATAGGCTGGTCGGAATTGGATGTTCAACCATTTTATGCCCTAATATAGTGATTTACAACCCTCATTAAACAATATCTTACGACCATATCTCACAAACCTCTCATAAAGGGGAATAGTAAAATCTAAAACAAATAAAAAGATAATTATAACTTAGAAAACATTTTAATGAAAGAAAAATTAAATTTACTTACGGTGCAGCATGACGTAAAAGCTTTGCAAAAATATATTTCAGCACTGAAATAGGTAATCCTATTCACTAGGAATATATTATAGATTTAAAAAAAAATTATAGTTTATATATTATAGTATTATAATAATGTTACTTTAATTAATGACGTTTACATCAACGAAACGCGAAAATTAAATATATGAGCCAGTAAGATTTTTTTTTTTTGTGACTTATTTAAACCTGACAAAAAAATAGCAAATTAAAATTATAAATTTAAATTTAAAAATGTTAATACTCCATATTAATACATAATACTATAGACATACATACCATAATACTACCCCAGACATCACTCCCTCTTACATTCATTCCTTCACAAGTTGCAAAAGAGATTAGACACTTAGGTAAGATGAGAAAGAAGATAAGAAAGTAAACATTTTAAATAAATGAATGAGAATACTTAACCTCTTTATTTCAAATCAAAATTGAAAAATATCAGTTAATAACGACCCATCTATTGCATCCCAAACCCTTCAATCCCACATCACAAACCTTGAAGAATGGTGTCAGAACTGGAGAATTAAAATAAATTCCAATAAATCCCATCAAATTACCTTCACCCTTCGTAGTGAACCAATGACTTCCTGTCCTTCAGTATCCTTTAACAACACCTCACTTATTCTTGTTGAACAAATCCGTTACCTAGGACTCCATCTGGACAAACGTCTAACTTGGAATCCTCATACCAGACTGAAACGACAAGAAACAGCTCGACGTTTCCGACTATTTCAACACTTACTAGACAAACGCTCTAACCTTCCAATCAATTATAAAAGACTCATTTACATGACTATAATAAGGCCTATTTGGACTTACGGAGTTGAGCTATGGGGCTCCACCAAACCTTCAAATTCCTCTCGCATACAATCATTACAATCCAAAATCCTTCGTAAAATCCTCAATGCTCCTTACTTTGTTACAAATAAAATTATCCATAATGACCTTAATGTTCCTCATGTATCAGATTTGGCCCAATCCAGATATCTGTCCTTCCATAATAAACTTCATAACCATCCCAACCTTCTTGTCTCTAACCTTTCTTCCTATTCGATTCCTGATAACCCTCCGAGGCGTCTGAAAAGAAGATGGCCACATGATCTTCTAATATAGACATATTATTAGAGTACTACCAATGGGTAGTTTCTCAACATGTGTTCCATGTCCAAAAACCAATGTGCGAATTTACCAGCTGTGTTTTTTGTATACAGTTGTAAATATCATATAAATAAATAAATAAAATAAAAAAAATTGAAAAAAATCAGGATTGCATGTTCACGGTTCAGCACAAAAAAAAAAAGCACTTACAAAAATTACAAACTTTCCAATCCAAAATTATAAAGCTAATAACAGCAGCTCCTTGGTACGTAAACAACAAAAGTTTACAGACTGACTTTATCATTATTTATTGGTAGACTGATAGTCTACAAAAGAAAGTAAACAAAGACCAGGAGGAGTACTAAGTACTAAAATAAGTATGTTATGCCTAAAATACCATAATTACAGATAACAGCTAATCTGCTGATTGTCACTTTCACGAAAAGAGTGTATGAAGGTTAAAGAGAAAAAAAAAGTTATATAGATGGTACCCTGCAGCACTCCTAAATAATAATATTTTGCAAAGGCCAATTTTAACAGAGCATTAAATTTCGAACTTTTTTTTTTTGTTCTATTGTCCATATATATTTGTAATTTATTCGTCCACTGTAATTATTTAAGAAGTCAACCAGTTTGTAAAGTTATTTTTCTAAAGTTGAAAAATACTTTAATTGTTTTTCTGGGCAGATATTAGTTAAAAACTTTCAGTTTGTGCTTCAATTTAAAGTTCCACGAATTCACATACTCATGTGCACTAGCAGATCCAGGTTTTAATTTTGGGGGGCTTCAGCCCGGAAGCTTTTTTTTTTTCATATATATATAACGATAATTACTTTAGAAAAACAGAAAGATACTAACTACCTATATGAAATGGTGTTTAAGTGATTCTTGAAGTCCTATTAAATGTAATTAAATGAGCAATAATACTTTAAGACTTAATTTTTTAATATTTTTTACCATAAAACATGGTTACATTTTACCATGTTGAGGGGGGAGCTTCAGCCCGAAAGTCCCCCCCGTAAATCCGCCTGTGGTCATGTGTAAGGCAAGGTCAAAATACCTTTTAGTCTACGTCTTGATATTGAAATATGCAAGCTTTAATGTTAACGGTGAATGTATCACAAAATAGAATTGAAACTTAAGTTTGTATTTAATTACGCATGTATCAAAACTGTTGTATGAACAACCAAATAAAGAAATAATTAACGTCTGTAACTTGAAGGCAGATCGAATTATATAAGTTATGTATTCAGATTTTTCGGGGTTCGATCGATGAGAAACAAGATTTATGTATCCAAAGTAGCATTTTAGTTTGTTTCTTTTTGTTCTCAGTATATTATTTAATCTTACTTATATCAGAGTTGTTTCACATTGAGCTATAACCAGCACACAAAGGACCTCAACACGACCCAGATATTGCATTGGAACTGAATACACACAAGCCTCAATCGAGAAGTGGAACATCTGTACACTGTACACTCCTTCCCTTCTTGATAAGCTTGCATTATGAGCACGCGCGTGACTGGCGTCTACCTTAATAAAGAGATATGGAAATACGCCACGATATCATTTCCCATTTATCAGTCATGAGATTGATGTGTTCAGTAATTTAGCAGTGTCTAGTTTATCCAAATAAAAATATAATAGATTAAGGAAAACTTTATTTAATAAATTTCAATTTGTTAATCAATAAAAATTATGTAAGAAAAATAAATAAATATTATGCGACATACCTTAAAAATTGCTTGGTGAAATGCTTTCACTGGACTCAGCAACCATCCTAAAAAAATAAAAATATGTTATTAAAAAAAAATATTTTAAAATCTAATTCTATTTATTTATATTATAAATAATATTTCATTTATTTTATTTTATTCATGTCCATCTTAGAATATTTAATTATATTTTAATCAATTATGACTTGAATTATTTTTTACTGCCTGTTTAACAAGTTACAATGATGTCGATTATGTCATGAACGTTTATGAAAGAAAACATTTCTTGGGTTAGTATTACTTATTTCCTACGTTAAATATTTATGTTTCAGATTTTAATAAATATGTCAATACTGATCGTTTTCCTTATACTTTACATTCTTTAGGAGCCATTTAATGTTGAAGGAATATGTCAAGGACTGTCGACAAAGCGGGTGAAATATTTCCATTCGTATAAATAAAACTTAGCTCGTATTTAACCGCCTTTCGTTACGAAGTTACCTAACAAAGTATGACTTCGTTAACCTTTACCAGTAGTCCCTACGCAACAATAAATTCAAAGTCGCCACGGGCTAGGAACTATCAGACGAATGAGGAAGAATATGGGTTCGAGTCGTTAGTGGTCGATTGTGCAGCGATACAAACTATCGATTAAAGCATAAGATATCCCACACAAAAGCAAGTTATTTCCTGATAAAACAGAAATAGTTAAAATTATTTTACCCATGTCTTCCTCATTTATTTAGGTATCTCTTCCTGATTATTTGAACACATGAATAAAAAAAAGAACGAAGAAGAGATGCTTGAATACAGCAATCAGTAAAGGTCGTTGAGTGTTTTCGTAACCACTAATAAGACCCAAGGTCCTTTCAAGGAATTTAATTACCTCGAAAGAAACCAGTTTTAGATTCCAACTGTTATCCTGCAGTCACGTTGAGCAGTAACTATTCTTAACCGCAAAACTAGTTGCACCCTTCAAAACCACTAATCTGAACGTATCAATACTATTCATCATGTATTTAATAATTGTAATGTCAGAAACCTCTTAATAATGATTTACACATCGCATATTTCATTTACCCTTAATATATTTAGTTTAATACTTCTGACATTATAACTCCTTCAGCTTCGAAATATTTACATACATTAATAATCAATGAAGAATCTTATCTACCCACATATTAATTACTTATTCATCTGCAAAAGTTTTTGACAGCTAAATCGTGCTTCTTGACGAATACACCTCTTGATATTCAAAAGGAAAATTTTTTAATTAATACTAGGTTTTATAAATAATTTAATTTTATTGTTAATTTTTTTCTCCTTTCTTTGTCATTACAGACATTGCAGATCTTTTGCCGACTTAACCACTCTTCTTTATCTCTTTCCGTTTTTGAGCCATTCCTTTCCAGTTATCTGCACGCAGCTCTATTGCATCTTTGTTGATTTGATCTATCCATCTGATTTTTGACCCTCCACGTGATCTTTTGCCTACTAGTGAGGTATACATTATTTTATAGAGCATTGCTCCGCGCTACATGTAAACCTCCTTGCCTTCATATAATAAGATATTGATTGACCAGTTTCTGTAGCAGTTCTTTATGAGTTTTTCTAAAATCTTTCCATACTTCTCTTTAGAGTACTGGTTGGTGTCTAGATCTTGTAGCTATATATCAGAACTGGCTTTATCATAACAGCTTACACACTTAATTTTAGATTTTTGAACTTTGAAAACTAAAAAAATATCTTTAAAAACTAAAAAACTAAAGATGTTTGAGCTTGTTGTACGCTGCTCTATTTCCGACAGCTGGGCATCTACGTAGGTTACTATGGAGACGAAGCCGAGTTTAATGATGTTTTCTAAATGTAGTTTATTTTATATTCAGATAATTAAAAAACCAAGCTGTACAAGTAATACAAAAATTTCCAATTTTAAAAACAGTAATTTGTTTTATTTAATATATTTTTGTTTTGTTTGGTTTTTGCTTTATTGTAATTTTTAAATGATACATCAATTGGGACAGACAGCTCGGAAAATCTCAACTCACGTTGGCGGTAAGTAGACATATATAGAGAAGAGAAAGTCAGTGTCGAAATATCGAAGTAGGCAACCCAATAATCTATTTTTTTTTTTCCTCCCAAGAGCTTATTAGAGGTTATAAACATTTTGTAATAGCTCAAAAGAAGCATATCACGATTCAATCGGAATGCAATTAGGTGATTACGAATACGTCCATCTATATATGTGTGTATATGTATATATATATATATATATATATATATATATATATATATATATATATATATATATATAGATATATATATATATATATATAAACATATATATAAACACTAGATAGACTGGCTTATTAGTTATTACGTGATGTAGAGAATAAGAGAGAAACCTGCAGCCATTATCACTGACCTATCCTTAATGCAGCCTCTAATCATAAGAAAAATTTCTCCTATGATGTAGACTACACAAAAAAAAAAAAAAAAAAAAAAAAAAAAAAAAAAAAAAAATATATATATATATATATATATATATATATATATATATATATATATATATATCAACATTTTGTGAGGATTGCGACAAAACCCGGACTTTATAGGATTACCTTGACTTTAATTACACCACTTTTTCGGAAATATAAGTCATCATATTTATGAAACACTTCATTCTATTTTTTTTTTTTTCAAAATTTTATATTGCATATTTGGCAAACAATTTTTTCTTACATTTTGTTTTGTGACTCCAAAGGCATGTATTATACATATTTCGGTTAATTAAATTTATTTGAGCTTTAATAATTGTTTAATTAACAAACTTACAAGTTAATTTCGTAAATTAATATTTGACTAGTTGTTAATTATATTTACAGTTTTCAATAATTATAATAATAAATGATAAAATCATTTTTCGTTCTAAATAAAGTAAAATAGTATATTCTCTAGTAATTAATGTAGGCTTCGAAGTACAACCGTCATATTTTGGACGGAAATTTAATCCAGTAGCACTTCACGAAAAAAACTTTAGACATCTAAAAACATTTTCTATAGTTTGACTCACCAAGAAATACTTATGCCAATATTTCACAAATTTACTTCTTTTTCTTAAAATAAAATTATTGGATCCCGTGAGTAGGGTATTTATACTGTTTCGGGTCTGGGAGGAGTAATGTTTAAGATTACCTAAAAATTATGCTGCGTATTACCATATTTTTGATGTATTATATTACTTTTTAAGGCATATTCAATGACATCTTTCAATGTTTTTTGTTGCATATGAATCCAGGCTCTGGATGCATATGAAATACTGACATCTTCTTTAATTACATTATAAATTTGTTAATACATACAAACATTTATTTCTCTTGTATAATATATTATTACAAACAGTTCGTTATAAATAAGTAAATTTATTTATTAGTAAAAAATAAAGAGATGAAAGAAAAAAAATATATAAATATATTGTAGTGAAAATAAAATTTTGATAAAAAGTATGGAGTGGTAATGTTGCCCAATTTTAAAGGTAATATAAACAGCCAAGCTTATATTAATCAATAACTTTAAATTGTTAATTTATTATTTTATAATGATTGAGGTACACACATAATTAATGACGAATTATAATTATTCTAACATTTTCATTTTTTGTTTACAGGTAAGTGATCCCAACGAAAAAAAATATTACTATAACTTATAAAATCAATAGTAATGAAAGTGTGAACCAGAGGTGAGTATGTAATTATAAAGCAGCTGATATATTATCACTAAAAGTATTTAATTTTTCTATTGATTGAATATTTTGATTCAAATTCACATCTAATTATGAATGGATGTCTAGAGATATTAAAATAAAAAATATTAAATATCGCCGGTTTATTGCAAAAAATCACTAAATTTTTTATGAAGATGGACTATTAAGAACGTTTTAAGGATTTCGGCCTTATTCGTGATTAAAAATAAAAAATTAAGTGCACCGAAATTACAACAAATCCTTAGTACACAATGATCTGATTTCACAAACATAGCTTAATAACTTTTTGCAATTAACTGACGATATATATTAATAGATAAAATTAAATCTATTTAATAAGCAGTACACGCTTAAATATTATTACTTTTTTTACATTTGCAACATCATAAATTTATTTTTCAAATATTAAAAAAATGTATATGTTTTTAGGCGTCTGTGATAGAATACAAAAAAATGAAATCTGTTCGATTCTTGAAATCCTTGTTAAATATATCTAAGACGATTAAGGTCTAAACCGTGACTTACATCAAGAGCATTGCAAAATAATTATTCAGAATAATTAGGTAGTGATTATAATAAAACCAACAAAAAAAACATTGTTCAGTTGCACCCTAAAAATTATTATTATTTATTTATTTAGTTATATTTCGGTGACATGTGCAACTACATAGATTAGAGGCACCTTATTCAGTTTCATTGTATTTCCAATAAAAATATCTCTGCAAATGTTTATGTTGTTAAGATATGTCTATAAACAATCTGTTGTGACGACTGCGTAGGTTAGTTCTGACGTGCATAGTAGGTATGTTTATAAGGGTTGCGTTGTGTTTTTAGAAATTTAAAAAAAAAAATATATTTATTGAAATTCACAACTGTATCACATGACAAAGGCAACAAGTAAATCTGAAAACAGTGACATTACATGTACAACATGAAGAGAAACTACCCATCGGTAGCACTCGAATTATAGTTCTATATTAGATGGTCCCGAGGTCATCTTCTTTTTAGACGCCTCGGAGGGTTATCAGGAATAGAAGATGAAGCAAGGTTAGGAACAAGAGGGTTCGGATGGTTCAGATGTTTATTAAGGTCGTTATGGATGATTTTATTTGTGACTAAGTAAGGTGCATTGAGGATTTTACGAAGGATTTTGGATTGTAAGGATTGGATACGAGGGGAATTTGATGGTTTAGTAGAGCCCCAAAGCTTTATACCGTAAGTCCAGATAGGTCTTATTATATTAATATATATGGGTCTTTTGTAATTAATTGGAAGTTTAGAGCGTTTGTCTAGTAAGCGCTGTAGTAGCTGTAAACGTCAACCAGTTTCTAGTCGTTTCAGTCTGGTATTAGGATTCCAAGTGAGTCGTTTGTCCAGGTGGAGTCCTTGGTAAGGAATTTATTCAACAGGGATAAATGGGGTATTGTTAAAGGATACTGTAGGACAGGAAGTCATAGGTGTACGACGAAGGGTAAAGGTGATTTGATGTGATTTATTGGAATTTATTTTAATCGTCCAGTTATTTTTTTTGTTTTCAGAAATAGGAACAATTTTTTCAAGTTTTTTGGCCTGTCGATACTCCCATAGGCAATACAAATTCCTTTATCGATTCAAGCTCGGATAATGTACTAAAATATTTTCTGTTGTTGAAAGTATATTGTAAGAGTAGAATTAAATTTCTGAATTTTAAACGTAAGGTTCCCTCGTTTGAATGGCCATATCTTCCTTATTAATCTGGTTATTCTGAGGCAAGGCGGATGGTTCGAAACAGAAAAATAAAGGTTTTACCGTTGGTTATTTTTGGGCTGCGCTAATAGGCGGACAGAACCACTAAGTGGATACTCCTTCCAATACTAATCCAACAGTGATTCGTATCAATTAGTACTATATTACGCATTCTGATTATGCTATGAAGTTAATTCACCAAAAACATTTATTGACCTTCAAATGACAGATATGGTCACCGCCCCCTGAACCTCATCTTGCCTCAGTTTCCTCATCAACACAACCGCAAACGACAGGGACACAAACCCCTGACCGCAGAGATGATTTCGCGACCTTCAATTGTCCGTAAAACATCTTGAAGGAGATTTCTTACAATTTCATCAGTTTCGAAATATTATTATGTTTCGTAATACCCAAGGTCAGTTACGAACTACTTATTAGTTTTGAGAATTTCCTCCTCCCAAGTGACACCGGTGGTGTATGCATAGGCCTTTCTTCCATTGCTCCATCATTTATATCAAATGAACGAATAAAAAATCAAATTTGGGTTATTGATGGTTTTGTTAACAGTCAAGTAGTTACATATTTTTAAAGGCCTATTTATAAATTCCTGCCTGATAATATGGCATGATACCAGTGACATAGTATTCAATTTAGAACATGAGATAAGACTATCCAGAGATGCATTTTAAACCTTATACTGAAATTTTATACCCTATAGATCTGCAATAAAAATTACAAAAATACAAATACGAAAAAACTTAAACGATCTGCGTCCCACTGCTTTACTCTTATTTTTTTTTTACTAGTTTTTATTGAGATATATTACAATCTGTCACATTCAAGGAAAATAATCATAGTGATATAGAGTAGCTCATTCATCCTATGCACAATAAATAAAAATAATAAACAGCAATATAATAATACTAAAGTAAATGTATATAAACTAAAAGATACTAAACTAAACAAAAATAAACTAATCTAACAAAATAAATACTTAAATACACACATGAAACTCCTGTTAAATAAAGAAAATAATAGAAAAATTAACTTTATTTTATGACAAAATCTCTTAAGAAAAACAATGGTATACACAGAAATAAACATTAATTCTAGAAATAAAAAACAGTATGACAGCATGAACATAATTGCTGAAGATACATTTAAAAACACGTAGAACACGTAGGAGAAAAGGTGAAACAATATAGAATAAAATTAGCATTAGAATTAATGTATTGTATAACAGCGGTGTAATAATATATTTGCTAAAAAAAAAAAAACTGCAACATAAAATAGAAAATTAAGACAGAAAAGGAAAGTAAAAATAATAAACCGTTTTATGAAAAATTACAATATAACAAAGTTAGCGATGTTTTAGTTTTATTTCTCCGTGATATAAGTGAATGAAATGAGATATAAATTAATGAGAATCGATTTATTATTCATTCAATTTTCTTAATTTCATACAAACGAATAATTGTAATAATTTTTTTTTTATGCGTCGCTTAATATATAAGTGTATACAGATAAAGGATCAGTTTTTGAAATATAAGTACATACGTTATAGGTGACACGTAAAAAGTTTGTTATAAAAACAATATACTGAAATAGTTAATAAACTGAAAAATATTGGATTATTTTTTTTCATTTACCACTGCCTCGCGATTTTTGGAATAAGCAGGATCGTTAAATAGATACAACCAAAAATTTCCAACAGGGGTGTGAAGATTGGGATTCATTCCGCCATTAAGCAAATTCCAACCTGACCAGGCCGGATTCGAACCGGCGCACACTGGAGCGAGCTAACTCAGCATTCAGAAATAAGAATATTCTGTAACTAAAAAAGTTATGACACATCATATTTTTTCCTTTACTCCTTTGGATATCCAGCGAACAGAATGGGATTCAACAAATGAATATAGTCAACTATAATTTTGTGGTCGTGGTGGTCAAGCATGTCAATTAAAACTTTGCGCATTCTCAAGTATAGCGACGCCACACACTGGTGCGTTAAGAAAAATAAATGAATAAAAAGTAATCGTAGCAATTCTAAATTCAACGTTTTCCCGTGTTAAATCCTCAATAACTTTCGAGATGAAAGGTTGAGGCAAGGTCTGAAACTTTTTTTATAAGTTCAAATCTCTGTTAGCAATGAGGCATATATGTTTTTTCGGGCGATTTGAGTGATAGACCAAAATTACTTACAATTGTTTGAAAAATCGTAACAGCTGTACACATATTTAAAAACCGATGATTCAGCTGTCATAGGATTCATTAGAAGTACCTAATTCTTCCCAGCACATACCGCTAGGTAGTGTTGCCTAAAATCGGTCTTGGTGTTGAACTTTGCAAGACCAAGACCAAGACCAGGACCGGTAAAAAAAATTGATCATTTTAATAAAAATTAAGGCAAAATAAAAAACTAATACTTGATAATCTTAGTTACTATATGTTAATAATTGGTATAACCAATATACTTTTGCATTTAACTCCTCTAATTTTTCATTCGGGCTTAATTAGGTTACTCCTATCTAAACAAATACAACAATATCTCTGTTGTGAGACTCTTGTTCAAGACCAAGACTGAGTTTGCAAGACCAAGACCAGTCACGGTCTCGCATTTATGCAACACTACCTCTAGGTTTGAAAAAAAAATTTCAGCTTGAAATGTGAAAATGATAGTCTTCATTTCTTCTCTTATCATCTAATATCAGGGCATTATGGATAATTACTGGACATGGAGAGGAAACGATATTAGTTTGTTACTAATGCAGCCCAACCGCAGCGTTAGCTGGTCCCACTGTGCGTCATCGCTAGACTTGAGAATGTTAAAGAGCGCAACGTTTTAATGGACGTGCTTGACTAACACGACCATAAAATTATAATTGACTATCTCCATTCGTTTAATCCCATTCTATCCACTGGAGAACCAGAGTAGTAAAGGAAAAACGTGACGTTTTTAGTTACAGAACATTCTTAGTTCTGAATACCTTGTATAAAATGAATATGTCTTCATACTAGGTTTAGGTTTGTTCTATTTTAGTTCGTATGTGAGTCTGTTGTTATACTTCCGTATATCGTTAATGATTGGCTTTTATTCACAAATGACTTGTTAATGACCGTCTTCTTCGCTCTACCCCTCCTCCCTACACTAAATAGCGAGCTGCAAGTCACATTGGCAGGATAGAGCGGGTCCTACTCCCACGTGGGAGGGAGCCGGGACCTCAGCGTTGCCAAGTCTGCTGGTCGACCCACTTCCATCGCTTGCAGCGGAGGCAGCGCATAAATCGCCTAATGTGGTCCTTTCACCCCCAATCACCAGGTTTATGTGTTTCTATCAGCTGCATCCTACAGTGGTAAGGTACTATGTGTTTCACATTATGAAGTAATATAATAGGAAAGGCTTTTTAAATATGTTTAGATTTTCAATCAGTGTCAGATTTTCCAAACTTTATTTTAAAGAGATTAACGTAAATGATTTTTGAAACTCAAGGAAGTAATAGTAGAATTTTATTTTAAATCTAAATATCTATGTACGATATCGATAGTCGATAATAAAGAAGAAGATGCCATCGATGGTAAAATATCGAATGACAGAAGGAAAGTAACGATATTTCGACATTATCGACTATCGATGACAATATATATACCAACTAGCTGTAGTTAGGTAACGGTATACACTGTCGATTAGCTGCTAAGTAAAACCCAATAGAGCGACAGCACTGTCATTACAACAAATGACATACTGTGGCACTCAGAAATCATTCACAAGAATGTTGTTTATGTTTCAAATGAATACATTTTTGTGCATACTCCTATGTTATAATTTCAACTCTACTACTTACTGCACTCTACATAAAAACAGGCAAGATGAGTATAATATTTTTTCTAATGAACAGACACGAACAGATCTACGGGGGGGGGAGGAGAACTTTGTGGTTGAAGCCCTCCCTCTCCCCTCCCCCAAATGGTAAAATATAACCATGTTTTATGGAAAAAAATATCAAAAAATTATCTCTTAAAGTATTATTGTTTGTGTAATTAAATTTAAAAGGACTTTAGGAATCACATAGACGACATTTCATGCAGGTAGTTAGTTTCATTCTTTTTTTTTCCAAAGTAATTATCGTTAATTTTATGAAAAAAAGAAGCATTCGGGTTGAAGCACCCCCCAAAAAAAATTAAATCCTGGATCCGATAGTGTGACTAGGTATACTATCCCTAGATCTTTCCGAATTCGATAGTTCTCATTCTTATTTTAAATTAAAGTATATCGATAGTCAACAATATCGATGTAGATGCCATCGATGGTCAAATATCGATATATAGACATTTCATTATTATCTACTATCCCTAGGCTAAATCAAGTATTAAAATAGTCTATGGAAATAGACCTTGGAGGGCGTTCATGGAAATAAAATAAATAAATTGTTTAACTTGCTACAATGGTTTCCATCTGCCTGTACGATTAATTTCATTAATGCCAACATCCTTATTGTTAGGAAAGAAAGGGAGGATGGGATATAAAATTATCAATTCATTCTTAGTGATAAAAATTCCTGTTTTTTTCCCCCCAACTGATGTAAACCGTAAGAATAAATATGATAAATAACCTACTTTAGTTTCTTTTTTAAGAAAGTTTGTTTTAAATTATCAGATTAAAAAGAAGTGTTAAATTACAGGATCAAGTTTTTGATAAAAGGAGAAAAATAAAACAAAGCACGTTATATATAATAAAACAAGTACTACCTTAGAGTAGTATTCTATATACGGATATATTTTAAGAAATTTTTATTAATAACGTTTTTAATATGACTAATGTATTTTTATTTTTTTTAAAGACGATTTTTTTTAAAATGGCTCTTGGAGCCGCGAAGTTAAAAATTAGTCATTTTTAAACGTTATAAAAATGTACTAAATATGTAATAAAAGACTGTGAGCTTAAAAATGGTTTTTATAAAAATAATAATCATATATATAGATTAAATATAATGCTTGAGAATAAACTTACACAGAAATTGAATACGTATACTTACCTACCCCATTCGGACCTGCTTCACAGATATATAGGACAGCCAAAAAGACACATACCTAAACTACAGACTTTTCAATCTAAAAATTTCAGGAATTTCACCAAGGCTCCCTGGTTGTTCAGTAACATTACTTTACATAAAGACTAACAGATGCTAACAGTTAACGACCACATACGAACATACTACAAAAGATTTCATAATAACTTACACGGACATACAAACTCATTGATTCGAGGCATGGTCACAACTAACATGCCAGATAGCACCCGAAGGAGGCTTAAAAGAAGCTGGATGAGGGATCTCCTCTACTAACTATAAATATTAAATTCAAGAACGCCGTTATATATTAAAGGAAGGACGCCGTTGGGCACTCCTCTCCTTCACGCTTATTTCAAGACCAATTTCAATCTTCTACATTTCGACATCGCACTCGCTGATTGTCGGAACTTCTGGCAGGAGTGACTTGAAAATTAAGTTAAGAAAAAAAAAGGATAAACTCAAAACCAAAGATTAACCTTATTTAGCCACAAATGACCATATTGATTTTAGGCCCACCAGACTAATTAATTATTAATTGACTAGGATTTAATTAATTTGCTCACATTAGAACTCCATCGAGATCCCAAACAAGTGAGTTTGGAAACCACGCTCGATTAGTAAACTGGGTGCGCGGCGGTGGCCCAACCACTGGCGATTTCTATTAGCAAATTGTTACTTCAGCTTTTCCTTCATTCATAACACAGCATACAACATAAATATAATATTATCGGCTCTTATGGGTATATTAATATTTATCTATAAAATATAAAGAGATAAATAAATAAAATGATAAGTAGTGATAGTAAATTTTTCATTTTATCAAATGTTAAATCCATTAAAAGTTTTTAAAACAAATTAAAAATAAAAATTAAAATTAAAACATAAATAAAGACAATGAAGCCACGAGTCTCCAACAATATAAGTGAACAATTAACCTGCTAACGTTTCGCCAATTCAGGTATCATCAGGGCAGAAAAAACAAGATCATATATGTGCAGAAAAGGAGGCGAAAAGGAAAAAATAGTGTCGAAAACCAAATGGTAACGAGTTGAGTTGAACATATGGATTAAAATATTTCAGATACTAAAAATGGAACGTGTATACTGTAAGCGAGAGAAATGTTCAGCATATTCATCTTCTTTGTAATGAGCTATTATTCAAAATTTTATCTTAACGCGACGCCGTGTTAAAGATGCGAAAAGGGAAAAATGGTTTTGAAAATCAAAAGATAAAGAGTTTTATTGAAGGTTTGTATTAATATAGAATAGAATAGAATAGAATAGAAAATAGAACTTTATTCTGGGACTAAGTCCCCGTAGAATAACAAAGATGAATTAATACAAAATAAAATACCAATCTGGCCAAAAACTAACTTAAAAAAATTCTAACGTAATATACATTATTTAAAAAGTAGTATGTAACCACTCAGACATAAACAAAAAAAAAATATACACATATATAAACACACGCACATATATATACATACACACACATAAACATATATATACATACATACACATACATACATACATAAACGAACATACAATCTTCTCCAAATTTACTTATTATTACGATAAAAAAAAAGAAAAAAAAAAAGACAGAAAAGAAATTAGATATCTATAATATACCTCTGAAATTAAAAATTGGACCTGCATACTGTAAGCGAGGGAAATGTTCAGCATTTCATTCTCTTTATAATGAGCAATTATAAATTATAATTTCATATTATTAATCTTGACTAAAGTACACACTTCATATTTATCATTGTTTTTTTTTTTCATCATTCATTTTATGACGACTTATGTTAGTAGCAAAAATCACTGTATAGAGGACAGTCTCAATTGAAACATTCACTCATAATTGAAATCATGAAGTGAGGAAAATAGAAGATAGAAAATAGAATGTAGGAAATTTAAAATATGTGCTTAATTTAATTTTTTTTTTTTTATTTTTACTTACTCTTTAGAATCTGCTTTTGATATCAAGGAATAAAAGTTGTGGGTAGGATGGGATATCTGCATTGTGCATATTCTGGCCGTAATTTTGGGGTCAGGGTACAGGCAGATCTACGGAGGAGGCTTTGGGGCTAAAGTCCCCCAAAATGGTAAAATATAACCATGTTTTATGGTACAAAATATTAAAAAATCACCTCTTAAAGTATTATTGTTCGCGTAATTGCATTTAATAAGACTTCAAGAATCACTTAAAACAATTTCATGTAGGTAGTTAATATCTTTCTTTTTTTACCTAAGTAATTATCGTTTTATATATATATATATATATATATATATATATATATATATATATATATATATATATATGAAAAAAAAACTTTTTGGCTGAAGCCTCCCCTCCCTCAAATTAAATCCTGGATCCACTAGTGTGTCAGAGTACATAAAAGTGGAATCGTGATGTATTGCAGGCTATGTTAGATGCCTCTTCGTGAAAAAGTTTGTCAGTGCAAGTAGGTGGAGGATCGTATGGAGCAAGTCCAGTTTTATCCTCTTTAATGAAGTACCTCATTATATATTTTACGTTCCTATGTAAAATTCCTATCAAAGTAAATGGCGAATCCTAATATCATTTTTTAACCGTGAAGTTTACTTAGTTATTTTTTGTTCAATTAAATAAGCATATTTTTATATAAACCCAAAAATCTAATTAAAAAAGTCTAAAGATAATTAGCGATTTAAAAAAAAAATTGAATTAAGACTTTTAGTTTTTAAAAAAGGTTAATATAGATCGAAGCGTTTTGAGAGAATGGTTAATATATTAAAACTTGGTTTAAAGTTTGCTGAATAATCGTGCCCTAAAACGAGCATACTAGCTAGGCAATAAAGGACCTGTTTCAACGTTTCTGAAGAATGGATTATCCCAAAATAACCGATAGTAATCCCCGAAGGAAATATAGGAGAGCGGTTCCGAACGATAAGATAGCTCCTTTCTCTCCCCAAGGTCGAGCGATCGGTAACCTTTCGTAACTGCTCCCTCCTCGGTTATGTAAGCGAAGCGGCTGCCGGTCCGCGAAGAACTCCACGGGAGGGAGGGTGATCACTGAAGGGTCAGCAACCCACTATATATTTAACACAGGAAACATTATTATCATGTAAGCGTTTCGGACTTCGCACAATATTTATAAAAAAAAAAAATCAATATTCGGCATTTGTTAATATCGAACATATACTGACAATGAGATCGAGATATACTCGTAACCTTCATCGTTCACGATAGAATTCAATACGTCGAACAAAAATAAAAAGATAAATAATCATTTATTTATACATTTTTTTAGGGCCACATAGGTCATCTCTTCCATAAATTACTGTTATTAATGCGAACACGAAAATTCATTATTTTCTTTTAAAGGCATCTTGACTTATTTGACTTCCGCAATCAGTCTTATAGCAGCATTGGAGCTGTTCTAGGTGATAGCTGTGATTCTTTGGTTAGCTTATATAGATATCAATGGAGCACGTAGTTTATAATAACCGGATCACAAATCGTTCCCTCTTCATCAGGATGGTTGACAACCTTTTGCAGACATCTCTATCCTGTTGTTTTTTTTACGGAACGGAGTTATTAGCCCTGTGTCCAATCCCCAATCTGGAGGACCAAGGTGCTATGTTGTTAGACACAGAGGTCGCTCACCTTCCTGTGAATCTTAGGGTGGGGACGTTTCCGTCTCCATGCGGGAATCGACCCCGCGCCGTAGTGTTCTAAGCAATCGAGTAGGTATAGCACTTATTTATTTTAATTTATTATCAATTTATGTTTTTTTACATTTTTCTTTTTGTTATTAAATACCACGATCGTTTTTTAAACTCGTAGCATAACATTTTTGAAGTCACCTTTTTGAAGTTGCTCGACCATCGTGGACCCATGAAAATTCATATAAACACTATAAAGTTCAGAAGAATATCGGAGTCAACGCCTAACAAATACAACCTTACTATTATTAAAATGATTTTTTTTTTTTTTTTTTTTTTTTTTGACTTGATTCTTCAACTCACACCTGTCAGAAGCATTAAAATGATTAAATAAAATATTAGAAAAAGTTACAGAAAAAAAACACCATCGACATTAAAAGATAAAAACTACAAGGACAAAAAAAAAAGTTAAGAAGTAAAATTGAAGTAAAAAGTTAAAGAAAAATTTAGAATAACATTAAAAATACAGTTTACATCACTTACAAAACTTTGCCAGTAAAATTATAAGTTAAGTTCAATTTTACGGATTATATACTTACCATTATAAAACCATTAAAATTTAATGGATTAAATTTTGAAAAATTTCTTAAGAAACTAAATTAATTTTATTACTTAATTAGCTTAGGGTTCTCTATGCTGTTCTTTAAATGAGGTTGTTTCAAGATTTCAAAGAGATTTCAAAGCGCAGCAGTCAATAGGACGTGTTACAGTATTATTAATAAGTATATAAAAGATCATGCCCTTTAATAAAATCTTAAATAGAAATCGTCGGAAAATTGTTCTCCTTCATGGCGACGGGACTTCCCCTGGACTTTTACGTAATTCCCAACCTACATTAGGAAGACCTCTTGAGGTGGATACGGAAGAATAGTAAGTTGATTATTAGAGAAAACTAACTTTTCCCCAAAACTATTGATATATTTCTTTTTGCCGTCGTTCTCATTTGCATCTTAATATAGCCACGGCGGCTTATATGGAATGTCATTTAGGAAATAGACAGTTTGTCTCATTCGACGTAATAGCCAACTTCCTTTTACGAGACTTTCACGTAGCAAAGGAAATCCTGATAAAAAACGAAATGAATGAATGTATATTTTTTTCATCCCTTTTTTTTTAATTTAAGTTGAATTATAAAAATACTTACCAAATTAAGAAGCAATAAACCGAAGAGGTACTCCGTAAATAATCATTTTGAATTAAAATAGAGCTATTTATCGATTATATAACTAATAATAGGTATTATAACGTAAGATTTATTACGCAACCAATTATTATATGTATATTTATTGGTGCGATGTAAGTGAGCGCTTAGAGCAGTTATTATGGATTGTGGTACGGAAGACTAAATGTATTAAGCTAAAGCCACAAATTATCAATTGATTCCGGTCCGATCACATTCCAATAACTAATAATTTATGTAATAATTAATGGATATCATGATGTAATATTACATATAACTTAAGTGCAATGGTGATCAAGGAAAGAAATAACGATGGTA
The DNA here is from genome assembly GCA_928085145.1 of Nezara viridula. Taxonomy (NCBI): domain Eukaryota; kingdom Metazoa; phylum Arthropoda; class Insecta; order Hemiptera; family Pentatomidae; genus Nezara; species Nezara viridula. The sequence continues at coordinate 46,580,450 of OV725081.1, forward strand.
GATATTTTTTATTTTGTTTGTGTCCATTTTACTCTCGGAATAATACAACAGTATTATATCATTTGTAAACTGACAAATAATTATTTACTTCAAAAATTACATTATAGATTTGATAGACATATAATTAATAGAATTTTTGATATTCGATATAGGGACTTGAATATCTTAAAATAATTCTAAATGAATTATATTATTATAAAATATATGTATATGTATATATTTCATTAAGGAGAAAATAAAAACTATTCCTGTGCTAATTAAAGTTTTTCTTTTTCTTGAAAAAATGTCATTTCTTTCTTGATGTTGTCATTGATTCATTGCTTTATTAGAAAGGAAAAAACATTTTTCTATGCCGAAGTCGTTGGTCATTCGACCATCCGACATCTTGCTGTCCAGTATAAATTATAGTTTTTCATATATTCATGTAAATATCATCTTTTTTCTTATGTCCGTCTAAACAGGGCATGTATCTAGGTGGTCTGCATCCATTTTTGCTTGATGACATAGTTTACATCTAGGATTCTCAGCCACGCATGTCTTGTGGAGGTGATTCCGCAGATAGTCGTGGCCACTGCCTAGTTGGATGCAGCCAACTGCATCTCTTCTTGGAAGGTCAGCTGAAATCGGAAAATTTTCCAGCAAACATTTATAATGTCTAGCTTCCACCTTATCTCTGTTTATTTTTTTTATTTTCTCCTTCAATACAATCCTGGTCATTATTCGCTAAATTGAATCGTAAGATTTTGGATGGACTAGTTGAGGCAATTCTGCTCTCTCTTGGCGAGACTATCTGCTTACTCATTTCCTGAAATCCCGCAATGGCTCGGAAGCCAATGAAGGACCACATTGGTGCCTCGCAGTGTTAGTTCGTAGAGGAGTACAAATTTGCACTTCAAGATAGTAAAATTTGCACTCGACATACATAAGACAAAAACTAAAAAATCTCTACGATTGAAACTTGTGAGCCAAGGATTGGTGAACATGCCAAGGAATGATTAGATTGAAAAAAAAAAAAACAATACCGAGTCAGAATAAAATTATTTAATGAAATTCAAAACCTTCAAAATTCCCAGTTATGGAAAAATCCCCCATTTATGAGTTGGAAAATGGCATATAAGAAATTAAATGCATTTCCGTAAAAATAGACAAATTGAATGGAATGACTTTTAATTTCGCTTCTATTAATATTAATTTTTATTTTTTTAAAACGTATTTTTAGCTTTTGTTCTTAAAATCTTTATTTTAATTATTTTTGTTAACTAATTTCCTTCTAAATCTTCAACGTTCAATTTTTATAACTTTGGTTCAATGTACTGCCATATTCATCTGTAACTATTCTTAAACTGTACTTGTTAGCTGTAGTTTTGTTATGTATGTAATAATTGATCAAATTGTAATATGGGGCGATAATGAACCAGGTGGTTGAAGAGTCCAAAATACTTATAAATAAATAAATATATAAATGGAGTGTTCGTCGCTGCAAGCCCTAGAGTTCCATTGTTTCTTTTTAAGTGATCTTGGAGAATTCGACATTTTTTTTTTTTTTACTGTGTGATATTTTCTTGAAATATCGCGCTGGCATGAACTCAAATATTGGTTACATTGTTTGAAATAAAATTATAATAACAAATCTAAAAAAAAAATAAATAAATAAAAGATGTTTATAAATAGGTTCAATTTTTAATCCAAATCGGCAGAGTACATAAAGTTTCACAGTTCCCCATTATTTTAATAAAAATATTATTAATCAGTTTTCTACAGGTATATTGATAGATTATTATAGGAAATATCTCTTCCCAACATGGTCATGAATGCACTTTCTCTATTAACATGCAATACATTATCGATTTATTATTTTTGTAATTAAATATAAAAAGTGATGATTTGGGAATAGTCTGATTTAGTTTTGAAATAACAACATCTAAAACTTTAGGAAGGGCAGCTCCCAGCAGAAATCCTTTCCGAAGTCAATTAGTTTAAATCATGGTTGATCCCTCCAGCTTCTTCTTAAGGAGTTGCTGGGTAGGTCGACCATAGCCATTTCCTAACTCAGCCTATTAGCAGTTTATTTATTACAAAAGCAAAGATAAATAGTACTAATGTATTAGTCGATAGGAGATAGGAGAGAGTCAGGACAGGAATTTGTTAGTCGAAGCTATTTGTTATCGGTTATAAATTAGCTGTACGGGCCATTGCCTATGGGTTCATTGATCTCTTCTTTGAAGGATGGAGGCTTATATTTCACATGGTTTTGTGGATAACTATATGTGGATAAGTATACATGACTTCAGTTTCTGAACATTAATTTTTTAAGATTCACAAAAAAACTAATTAGAGCTGTTCTGTCGTTTTAATGATCTTTCGTTTCATTTAAACATGCTGCAAAAAAAGCAAAGATGCTATTGTTAATTTGTTCAGGATATATATATGTTCGAGAAAAAGTAGTTTGAGCCGAAGAGTACATAACGCGATATGTCCCTGATTTCTGCGTGCCCATTGTCAGCATAATAGTCCATGATACAAATCTCTTGTTATCAAATTATTAACCTAAAACTCCTTGAATGGCTTTATCTCATCGTAACCTAAAAATGTTTTATTTACGAAAATTCTAAGAATTGAGGCGTTTTCAATTTGGAGATCGACGAACTCTGCTAATTTAACTAGGTACTAAAACTCATTTGATTTGCTTTACACTTGAATCATAAAATAATATTATCACAAAATCTAAAAAAAAGAAAAAAAAGGTGGCCTTCAAAAATATCGGGACTTTTGGCCTACATAACCTCGTTATTTTTGGGAGTGGAGGTGACTCCTAACGGACCAATATTTTTGAAGGCCACCTTTGTTTTCGACTCTATGATCATATTGTCAAACGATTTAACTGGGAAGCAAATGGGTGTTCATGAGTTTTTAGCGCCTAATTAAATATACAAAGTTTGCCGATCATCAGATTTAAAACGCCCCAATTCCGAGAATTTTCGTAAATATAATATTTGTAGGTAACGATGAGATGAAGCTATTGACGAAGTTTTAAGCTAATGTTAATAATTTTATTAAGAAAGGGGTCTGTACCGCGGACTATAAATATTAATTCGACCTAAACTGCTCATCACCGCGAACAACTCATTGAGATCGCTTATGTGAGCCAGAGCCTTAAATGTTATATGTTGTGATTTAATCGGATATTTCATATGGAAATAGAAATAGAAATAGAAAATAAACTTTATTCTGGGACGATGTCCCCCTTAGAATAACAATAGTGTAAAGTTACGAAAGAAAAAATGCACATCTGGCCAAAAAGTAACTTAATAAAGATTCAAACAACAAAAACTTAAATAATAGTATGTAAATTACTAAAAAATAAAATAAAATCTTCTCAACTATACTTATAATAATTGAATACTGATCTAGTGGATATTGTTAAGTCAGTGGTGTTTCTGAGGAATCGATATTTAAAATAATCGAGAAAAAATAAATATATTAACACACATTTGTTCGAATCTGGACAGAAAATTTTCATTCAGTACCAGTCATAGATTGAATGGTATCGATAAAAATATTTCAACTGAATTATTTGAGACGATAGTAAATGGTATCGAAAATTTCAGAATATCTATATATACTTAAATCTTATTTATAGTTTCTTTCTTCATTCTTCCATCAAAAAAGCCGTAGGATCCATAGGCCATTATTTTATTAAATTCGAATTCTTTGAAACAATCACTGTGTCTATAAAAAAAATTAATAAATGTAAATAAAGCGACATTACTGATAGACTAAATGTGGATGCCGAACCGACTTGAGAACATAAAGTCGCCTGAAAATGTTTTATTTTGTTTATTTGAATTTGTTTTTGTTATAGAAAGAACTCAATAAACGTGATACGATATTGAAGATTGACTGTCGGAAGCAATCACGATGAATCCGAAATATCTGTAGAGACATTATAACTGGGACTATAATACTCGTGATATTCATGAGGCGTAGAAAATTAGGTTTATGGGCAGTTCTGGCCAACTCTATCCGTTTCCACCGGGGTTGCGCAACAGTAGCCCGGAATGGGCCTACCCGCTCATGTCCTTTGTATAATTTCTCACGGGAGAAAAGAAAAAAAAAACATAAATGTTCATTGACCATGTCCTTTCTTTACATAAGTGTTGAATCTTGCACTTACATAAATGGTCGGTAGGAAACGGCATCATATCAGCCGCTACCGGATGATACAACGGTATAAACTAAATTACTGGTAAATGCAACAGGAAACCGCTGTTTGTCCGTGAAATTTTTCTTTACTCCTGTCATCTTTTATCTCTTTTATACAAAGAAATCTATCAAATATTTTGCCGTATTCAGAATAGAAGAATACATATAGAATACTTCGTAAGGTAAACTGGGGAAAGGGAACAAGCTAAACATAACAGACCTATCTAGGACACCATTAAGGAATATGTAACATGGCTTTAAGACTCTTAAACAGTTATATTCATGTTAAACAAGGAAGTATGGCTTATATTCAGTTTCAAAACATACGTTACCGTAGTACACTTAAAATTTTAAATTCTAATAACTTAACACAATAACCCTCAATGCGTAACTGATACCAGTGACACCATTGTTATGTAACGGTAACCGGTAACTGAGGTGTAAATAAACCTCTTAGTGCAGTTAGGAGCAAAATAGGCCACTTAGCTATGTTAATTTTGGCACAGAATTCTTTAAACAGTTACACTTTTTTTTCCATAATAGTAATACCGAGGCTAAACTAAGGTTTTTCAATAAATGGTTAAAATAGTTAACGTTTTTATTTTTTAAGTTTTCAATTAATGATTATTTAAATTAATATAGGTTAATTTTTTTAAGTTCGAATTTTAAGGACATTTCGTATTTCTGTAATGATTTTATTTTTTTTTTTTGTTTTTTTTTTTCTAATAATAATTTAGGAAATAACTGAAGCGTGGACTGCGTTCAGCCTTCATGACCACGACTTTAAATATGTCGCTATAGTGTACCAGGGCTGCTAAACGTTCCGTGAAGAACGCCGGCAGGAACTGGGTCACGCAATCAGTTCCTTGTTATCATAACAGAGATAGTTCTATCACTTAGTCTGCTGTAGTTGCTAACTTTATTTATTTATTTTTGTTTATTTTTTAACTAATTATTCAGAAATATTTACTAACGTATTGATCATTTTTAATTTATTACTTATTTTCCTCCACCTTACTTCTCCCTACAATGAGGATTTCGAAAGCATTAGTACCTGCCATTTATACTTATTGTTATTCCTCTTACATTCGCTTTCATTTTATACTCCGTTCTTTTATTCCTTTGTATTGAAGAAATTTAAATTGGTTTGGCTTTATTAGTTCCTTCTGCTCGGACACGAAAGATTCGTACACCGGGGTGATAGTTTCGTTAGTGATTAGTTGAGAGAAATCGTCATTAATAGCGATGTACATGAGCTCGGTTTCCTTCAGTATTTTTTATTGCCTCAAAAGCGGTGTATTTTGTAACAACACGCAAAGAAGTTTCCGAAACAGAAGATGGTTCTTCCCTAAGGCTTGGAACTTAGCATCTTTTAGGCCGTTTATAGTTTAGTAAATAAAGACTGAAAACTGAAGTTAGACTACAAAAAAAAAAAAAAGTTTTATCTTTACTTGACTGTTGAAATTTAAGGATGAAAACTGATTTGCAAACCAAAAATTTCTGTATGTAGTTTGCCGGCGTTTTGACCCAACATGCGGGTCTAGGGCTCACTTCTTGTCTGACCTTCAAACCATTGCACTAATGAAGACTTACACAGGGACGAAACGTCGACTAACTCATTAAAGAACTTTTTGGTTGCACATCCTGACCATTTTTCATCTTTATTTCATTTCATCATAATTTTACTTCATTCTTTTAGTCTCTAGTTGTCGAGGAAATAAAATAAAATAAGTATAAGTTATTCTTATTACTTGGATGAACAAAATCAAACATGTACACCAAGGGAAAAAGTTATTCATTATTTTATCCGATAGTGAAATCTTGCTCTATTTAAGATGTTATCCATACATAAAATGATCAAATTTTTATTGTCCATATTGAACAGTTATTTTTATTGAAATATATGCATAAAATAAATGTAAATAGAAAGATATGAAACATAAAGAGTGAAATCAGGATTATTTTTTTTTTTTTACAAATGGATAAGTGATATAAAAGTTACTTGATTTAACCTTATATACCTCGCAATTCGATAATTTAGAATCGGATGAATCAATATGGCGGTGATAGGTCACATAGCTCGGGTGAAATCTGCCATAGAGGATACATGTGTAAAGAGTGTCGCCGGCAGATTGGGTTGTGCAATGTAGCCGGAACAATGGACCAAGTCTGAGCCCTCTTGATAGCACTCAACGCCCTCGTCCCCATCGGCATGTCTCTGATGTAACTTATATCAAGTGCATAAGGCCACTACTGTATCGGAATCGAAGGCATGAATGGAAGGCCGACAAAATGCTTATCTTCCACTGGCTCAACAAAAAAATAAAAATCGTAGCGAATTTTAATGATAATAATCCAAATATGCATTAATGAATATATGCTAATATAAAATATAAATTAGAATGTTTTTTTTTTAATTATTACTATATATAAGTCGCGAATTAAATACTAAGGTCGAGAGATACTCCTGTGGTTCAAACATTAGGGAGCAAGCTAGAGCGATGATCGAAAATGATAACCACATGCCTAATGAACTCATATCTTTTCATAACAAAAAGTTGGTTAAATTTTCTTCGAATTAATAATTAATTTAATTATAGATGTATAAATAATGTCGAGGATTTACTGAACTGTAAAGACCATCATTCTTCATAGCAAAGAAAGAAAACCTGCAAAAGGTAAATTTTTTGTTATGGTTGATCTTCCTACCCCCTCCATTAATACTGCAAACGGATTTTCAGATGTTATACCGTTTTTTTTTTTGTTTTTTTTTAACAACGGCACGAAGTCAATTTCGGGGCATTACAGCCCTTTCAATGTTTTATAGAATAAAACAAAAAGAAAACCTTCATTAATCCATTATATACATAAACTAAATTAAAATCTATATTTAATTTAGACAAATCGGTTTGGAGGAAGATATTAGAGAAGGTCAGGAACAAGGATCAAAGCGCCATCTGATTATGATGATGATCTTATTTATGGGAAATAACAAATATTCAATAAACCTAGTTTCTCTATTAAAAAAAAGGACATAGTTCAAGAGATTAAAACTGAATATGCTCGGATATATGTTTAAAAACATCTCTGAACAAACAATGCGATATCTCTCCGAAATTCGTGGACATATCTAGAAAGTGACAACATGGGCCAGGTATCCCCTTTCCAGCGTAGAAAAATGTAAAATAAAGTAGCATTAAATATAAACAACAAATTCCTGAATAAGAAAAAAATACAAGAGTTTGATAGTTATAAATTATTGCTAAGCAACGCCTTTGTCCTAATTCGATGATAGCCATGAGCAGGACTTACTTTCGAGGTCATGGGATAACCCTCAACCTCGGTTTAGGAGGCAGCTATTGAAGTTCTTCGCAAGATTTTCCTTGAGGTGGCTCTACTATCACAGAAAAAAAGTGGACATCGAACAAGTCCATGAAAAGATAGTCAGGTGCAAAAGCATTAGTGAGACTATGTCTCTAGCTATAATTCAGACACCCGGGGGAGCTCTAATGGGAGATCGAAAAAGAAAGTAAATTAGTTTCGTAACCTTTGTTGCCATTCCTATTTTTTTTAACGAAAACAAACGTGTAAAAGACAATTTTTTTATGGTTAATCTTCCTACTCCATTCATTAATACTGCAAACGTACTTTTCGTTTATTTTTATTTTTTATTTTTTTAAGCGGTACCGCCGTATCAATGTTTTACAGAAAAAAAAAAAAAACCTTCCCTAATCCATGGTATACATACACTTAATTAAAATCTATATCTGATTTAGACTGGCCGGTTTGGAGGAAGACAATAGAAAGATCAAGCTATCGATTGATGACGATGATCTAATTTATAGAAACTAAAAAATATCCGATAAACGTAGTTTTTCTATTAAAAAAAATTCACACTTCAAGGGTATAAAACTGAATACGCACGCAGATACGCTTAGAACCAAATACCTGAGGTGGTGAAAGTAAGGCTGTCTTTCAATTCCAATTTATTTTATTTTTTTTTTTTTTATTTCTTTATGACATGGGTTGGGATGATTCTGGAGTTTATTATGGAAGGATAGGTATCTGGATTGGGCCAGATCTGAAACATAAGGTACATTAAGATCTTTATGGATAATTTTATTAGTGACAAAGTAAGGAGCATTGAGGATTTTACGAAGGATTTTGGATTGTAAGGATTGGATGCGAGAGGAATTCGATTGTTTAGTGGAGCCCCATAGCTCACAATTTATTTTTAAAAATGTTACTTATTCTGTTCAAAAGAGTTTAAATCCAATCATATAAAAACTATTTTTAGCATTATAGTTTTGCTCTCCTCATAATAGCAAAAGTTAATTCAGCATATTTAAGACCGAAAATTGTTCCCCGAAGACATTTTTGACAGTAGTGATTTATAATCTAAATCTAAATTTTATTACCGACGTTTTAATCAACCTTCGCTGGTAAAGCTCCCAGCAATCCTCCTGTATCAATGATTGATTTTAAGTATATGATAGCTAGTTCCTGAAGAAACTAACTTCTTTAAGGTCGGGTTTGTTGACGGATAATTATGTCTCGTGGATTATAGAAAAGTTTACCGCCGAGAAAACCTCCAATAATCCTCCAATCATAAATATTTCAAATATCGAAATAATAACAGCTCTTAAAAATTGCAATGGGGCTCATGCAGCAATCGACAATTAGGAGTGCCATGCGCAACAAACCGACCTATGGTTCATCAAATTTAGCGAACGATCCTGAAAAAAGTCACATTTCTCGTAATATCCACATTTTCCTTTCACTTATCCTTATTTATTCTATATATTTATTTATCTTGTCTTTTGGTAATCAGTGATCGGCAGTATTTTATTTCATATATCGCATGTGTCATTCATGGAAAAAATTATTGAAAACCATCAATAAAAAATAAATATAATTAGAAATTTTGATTGAACATATTTCTAAATGTAATTTGGGCAGTGATGTTGGGAAGCGATTCACGAAACGTCTGAATAAATAATTTAAAATATTGATATCCTATTTCTCACGGACGGCATTTTAACATAGCATCGAAAGAATATATTATTCGAGATGCTTAATACTTAGGTAAAAATAAAATAGCAGTAACGTAAATTGGTCAAGGCCTGTTTAGCACTAGGTCAATAAGCTATGTGCAATGCGGCCTTCTAATTTCAATGCAACCGCCGCAACGAGGCATCTAAAATACTATAAATGCATTTCCTCCAACCCAAGCAATTAATTAATGCCATTGTTTGAATGGTCTTTGCTTTATAACTAGCTAAACTAATTTATTAACTAACTAAAAAGAACCTTTAAAGAAACATTTTTTGAACAAATCCTATTTATAATGATTATTATTTATAATTTATATTTCATATTATTAATCTCCTAGTTGATGTTTTCACTTCGAACGTGTGGTCTAAACTAAGGTGTGCACACACCTTAGTCGATTTTTTAAAATTCTATTACGATAACTGTACCACATGTAGCTAATTTTCATTCCCTGTTTTGTTTTCATGATTTACTTGTTATTATTTTTTTAAATACATTTTTTATCACGGCCACTTTCCTTGTGATGATTGTATGTTCTTTTTAGTTCATTTGCCGTTTGAACATCCACACAAAACTAACCTGCTTCGACAAGGAAGAAATTTTAAATGCAATCCAGGGGCATCTAAAGAAGTGATTAGTTATTATGATGTATGAAAAACTTCTTTAAAAAAATAGTTTCCAAATTTTTTTTAAACTTTGTAATATTCGAAAATATTTTTTAAGATAATTCTAAAGTAATTATCGAAACGACACGAAGAAAAAAAAATCTATTTTATTGCTAAAAATAAATAAAATGAAAAAAACTTTGTATGCCAACATCCAGAAATGTTTAACGTAATATTCAATACAAAAGAAAAACAAAACAAACATTGCTAAATGGCACAATTGTTCTCGGTGTCGCTTCGCCTACTTATCCCGAGTGATCCCCGAGGCGTATAATGGTTCAACGCGTCCAAGAGGATAATAATACTTATGCAAATGTGCAACGGCTTATGTTATGCTAATGTGCATTATCGCTTCCGCATCTTGCTCAGTTCAATCAGAACATGTAACACTTTAGTCACAAGAAAAAAAAATTAACATTAAAGGCTCATGCATACAAAACCTTATGTCTAGGCGATCTGGTGTTTCTTAGTAAGTTAACACATCGCAGGCAGTGAGGACTTCAGAACTAGCACTTTTATTCATTAGGTCTTTTACAATTGGCATCTTATATACTGAATTATTCTATAAACATATGAGTTGACTACAAGAGTATGAAAACAAGATCATGGATCTAGGTCTCCTGGCAAGTGTATGAGTTCAAGATTAGAACTGCACGAGTGATTTGTCCAGAGAATGATAAGGGTAATATACCCAGCAATAGTTAAGAGGATGAAGGAAATCGGAAGAGGGCTTCAAAGGAGGTTACCAAAAATTGATAATCTTAATATGAGGTCTGCGAGACACGGATGGAGTTAGTAACAATTGACAATTGATATTTTTATTCATTAGTATTGATATGAGATGCATGAGAAAGAGACCTTATCATCTGTTATTGTAACAATAAAATCTGTTATTGTTTTCTAGGTCTTGATAATGGTTCTTTTTTTATCCAGTCGGTGCCTTTTAGATAACTGTTCCTAAGCAACATAGATAGCCTTGTCCTTATGGGTTTAGGAATTGTCAATATATAATACACCAATTGTCACAGTTAATAAACACAATTATTTAAATAAGGGTTATATTCATATTATTATTATTATTATTTGCTACGTTCCGATCCTAAATGTAACAATGAACAAACGAGTAAATATGCCGGATATATCAAGACCAGGATATATAACTCCTAAGGATCGGTGTGGCCCATTATAGTTTTAAAATAAAATAAACAAACATGGAAATAAAATTTATTATATTTTTGATTATTCAATAAAAAAAGTTTCTGCATGGGTATAGAAAAATTAAGATTATATTTATCCATACAAATTAAATAGTTTCCTTTAGTATTTCTTTCTAACAAATAGTTGAATGGGTGCTCTCTCGTCCCCCCTCCTCTCACCATCATTCGATGCCCAAAGCATGTACCTTTTTTGTAGGTTAACTTATTTCATTCTTGAACCGCCACTCTAATCACCTCTTCCCTCATAATTTATATAATAAACTAAACAATATGCATCAAAATTACATTGTTAATTGAATATGATAAAGTAGAAAAGTGTATTTTATACTCGCGGAATCATTTTCCATCTGCTTCTTGTGGATGAGCCATAGATAAATTTGTATACAAAAATGACAAAGGGGAGTTCTTCTTTGTCCAATAAACTTTAAGATGAAACTTTCATATTTTTCTGTAATAAAACTGCATAGAAGATCTAAAATGAGTACTGCGCCTAGCGAGAACTCACTAATACGTTACGACTCCGCACTCGCCATTCGGTGATCCTAAGATTAGTTCAGGTGATGTAACTATTACGTTTGAGGCTTTTGACAGAGCCCTGATCTGTCATTGGGCAGTAGCGCTTCAAAACCTCAATTGAAGGGGGCCCAGTTTTAAAAAGCCTTAGGTAATTTTAATTATCTACTGATTAACCAGGAAGGAAAGTAGGTCCGTCGCTCTTACCTATTCCTCAGGTAATCAACGGTCAGTGACAGTTTAAAAAAAAAGCAGATTTGTTAAGCAAATCCGACTATTTGGTTCACGAAGAGTCATTACAATTTAACAATTGTAATTTAGTTGGCTATAAACTCATGATAGAATCTAATAAAAATTAAATGTATATCAGTCGATGAAGGTGGTATTATTCTTGGCCTTACTCATCTTAATTCTTCGAAGAATTAAGATGAGGAGTTCTTACAATAGCGAGCATAACAAGAAATTTGAGTTCAAATACCATTCCCATTGCCGACTAAAACCTTGCTATTTTCAGGAAGAAGTTCAGGAGGATTCGTTGTGCTTTAACAACGGAGTTAAAATGTGTCGGCTCGGAAAAGTTTCCTTGTGGAAATTTCGCTCCCCTAACCTACAAACAGCTTATTGTTGCGGTGTAGTAACTGAGCTATTGCAGAACAATGTTGTGTTAACGCTAATTACAGATTCTTATCAGTTAAATCGTGACGTTCACGGATAGTAATCTCAAAACGATCGCAACGAAAGTTATTATCGGCTACTCATATCGAGATATAGATTTGAATAAGCTTGTACAAAAACTTCCCGAATGGGTAATCCGAACTTGTTCATTAAAAAAATAATAATAAACATGAAATTTCTAAACTAAAAGAAATAAAACTTTTATGGTTTAACCTAAAAAATTTAACTCCACACATTGGAACAGAAATAGGATCAGTGCCTTAGATAACGTGTATGAAACCGATTCGGCGCTATGGTGTCAGAGCCTAAGAGGGAGCGGTGCATAAACTAAAATACTGGAAAGCTGGTCAAACATATGAATAAAAAGCCTTAGATATTTATTTGTGGTGGTTGTCTTAGTGAGGGATAGTTTCATCAAGTTTATATTTCAAAATAACTATTTAAATCCTATATATTATCTCTAAAAGTTGTTTTTGTCGGTACGTCATAACTTCATCAAATCCAATGGTTGACCACTCACTTTGAAGATATTCTTCTCCTTCACATGCGAAAAATAGTCCTATCTCCACGACATCTCTAGAAAAAAAGTTATGAAGGAATGAAATCTTTATTTGCGAATAACTCAAAAAGTATTTATTTTGTTCTTGATTGTACCCATGATAATTAGAAAGATAACTAAATTACCTACTATACAAAAAGTAAAATCGTAAAAATCTATTAGAAATATGCAGAATTTAAACAATTTGTATTGATGGAAGGAGTGAAGTGTGTTAAAGTATTCTTTAATAGAAACAGAGTTGAGATTTTTATTTCGCAGCTTGTTTGATTATTTTTCCGAAAATCACAAAATGTGTTATAACTTCAATATTCTTCCACCTATTCAAACGGGATTTTGCAGGGATATAGAGCCTTATAAACTACACCAAATGACACAAAATGTAGCTTCCTAAATAATTTCTGGAAAAAAAAGTTATGAAGGAAAAGGAACTTTATTTGAGAATAACTCAAAAAGTATGTATTTTTTGATTGTACCCAAAACAATTAGAAAAATTACTAAATTACCTACAAAACAAACAAAAATCGAACAGTTATTATAAAAGATACACTCCATTACTTTTGGTATACTTAATAATGTCTTCCTCTTTAAAGATATTGCATTTAGGAGTAGAATAGTCTACTACACTTTTTTCCTGGCTGAAACATTAACTTTATTATCTCTTAAAGGCATTTGTTTGTTCTTACATTTTTTTTTAATAATTAGAAAATCCTATGGTCGGGGCATTATTTTGTCTCTAATACTTTTATTATCTTTCCAGTCAGCGTTTAAAAATAGGTTCTAGCAACGTAGTTTGTAATATTTTGGTCTATTATGTTAAATGGAATATTGTAATCGACCAAGGATTGAAAATATTGAATCCTTCCTTACATAATACGTAGGATCTACTTATTTCCATTTTTTTTTTTTTTTTTTTTTTTTTTGCTATTTCTTCAATAAACAAAATTTTCTGCGAATTATTCGCACGGGTCAACTAGTAATTATCATATAACTCATTGTCATAAAAATTTAGCTCGGCTAAACCAACTCCCAACTATTAATCATGAAACGATACGTAGACTAGATCGACAAAACGAAACTTTAAAATACCTTCGATATTACTTTCATTTAAAGTTAAATGACATGTTTAAAGCAAGGTAACAATATTCAGGCGATTTGCCAACATGTTTCGTAATATTATGTAAAATTATATACATATTCAAAATATCAATTATGAGCTTTATAATTACACTACTAGTATATTTCATCATCTTGTAAGAACGTGAAGCGAATATTATAAATAGTAAAACTAATATTATCCTCATAGTATTTGTTTTTTAATCATGTAAAAAATATTATTTGAAATTTCTTTCAAACAAGTGTTCGATATACAATTTAAACATATGTACTTCTTAAAAAGGATTGTTCTGAACAATTGCGTTCAGTTAAGTACGCTTAGGAGGGATTTGAAAATTAATGCGAGGTTAAGTACACACGTGCAAGGATAAAGTTGGTATTTTTTAGGTATATTTAGAGGAAGGCTAAGGGCTCACAAGAAAATATGAAACTGAAAAATCACAAAATAAATATGAACTGGCCCAGGTGGGAATCGATCTCAAACCGCATCGAAACGGGTATTTTTAGACTCCAATGCCATTGCGGCCATATTTTATTAATTGTGGTTAATAATTATTGAGAATTGAAAAAGGAAAAAAAAAAATACTATGTAAGTCGGAGGAAAAAAGGTTAGAATTTATTAGATTAACTTGAAAATCTACTTCCAGCCGAATCTTAATAGAAATAAATACTGGCGACAGTAATCTTGCACCTATAAATTATCATACCAAACCTGGCTTATAATTACAGTTTATTCTAAATGAAACCTGTTATTTAGAACAGTTTAATAAATTGCAAACTCAAAATGACCTGAATAGCTGTTGAATACATGAAGGTATTAATTATATTACATTTTGCGTCTTGAGTTCAATTTCATTTCATAAGGTACTGATACTTACAATATTATAATTTATAAGTAATGTTAGCACTTAATTTTATTACTAACAATAAATCAGTTGGCTCACTCACATTGGCACGTAGTCAGGATGATATGATCGTCCCCACTCTTCCTGCAACAGAATACAAAATTATGTTGAATCAAATAAATAAAAAAATTAAATAAAAAAAATATAAATAAAGAAATTCAATTGTTTTTCGTTTCCGAAACAATCACAAAAAAACTCAGGTTCGAAATAATTGTTTCAGACTGTAGTTATTTTTGAATTTTACAACGAACTTTGGATTTTTTTTTTAGTGTCGTGGTTGTGTTACTATTTATTAATTTTAGTAATTCATAATAACCGACCGGAAATTTATACTATTGCAGGCTCAATGTTATTGTATTTTCTTAGGCAAATCAGGTCAGATATTTGCTTATTTGTTCAATTCTTATATTTTAAAACCATTTTACATTTTTTTTGTCTTAGTTAATGTGGCAAGAGTAAAATCATTTTAATTTAAGGTAGGAAATAAGTTTAATAAAAAATTTACAAAAGTTCATATATTTTTAGAAACTAATGGAAAACATTCTATACAAGTTAAAACAGCAACATAATCTTTTTAAAAGATTCAATATTCCTATCATTAAAAAAACAAAGTTTAATACAAGGTAAAATATTATTGATATTAAAATATAATTTTTTAAATGACAGTAACAATTTTTTTAATTTTTTTATTTATCTAGAATTAAAAAAAAAAATGAAAGTAAATATAATTGCAAATTATAAGTAAAATGCAACAAAAGTTGAGTATTTAGTATTTAAATAAAGAATAAACAAAGCGAAAATTATTGTAAACCAAATCAAAAGTTTATTCATAAACAAATATCTTTGCATACGTAAGCAAAAAGTATGTACGAGGTAAGATAGATAGCCCTGGAGCCAGATCCCAAAAATCGACGTGATCGCAGACGAAGGATTAATGTAAACTAGGGAAGCGTATGTTATTCTGAGTAAAATAAACCTTGTCTGCCATTCCAGAACCACTTCTTTAAAAAATGGCGGTTGATTGAAAGAATATTAGCCAGAAACTTGAAGATCAAACGGAAAATATATTACAAAAAATGTAAGAAAACTTGTTATTTTTTAAATTTATGTATATGGATTTGAACATGTAATATCCTAAATTTCTAAATCAAGCAACCAAGGAAAATCTTTTTACAGATGAAAAAGGCATATTTTTTCGATCTTTTTTTGTTTTTTCAGATATAACTCCTGAACGGTGCATCGAAGCGGAAAATGTACTCTTGAAGAAATTAAATAACGTTAAAATGTGCGTCAAAAGAGTATTTAAACTTAATAATTTGGTTAAGTAGTATGGTAGAAATCCACTGTCAACGAACGCTGTTTTTTACCAAATTTGTAAAAAAATGACACAAATTACTCTAAATGGTCCCGTAGCTCAAAGAATGAAAGTTGTAGATAATGAAATTCTGCGTCTACTGAGTACCGAAAGTTTTAATTTAGGTTAGTTACACCCCACAAAATCTGTAATCTCCCGATGGCTTGGAATTGGTAATCAAGATATGTGTGATTATTTTAAGGCATGTGAGTATGGGTAAACACCTACTGAGTTATTATTATTTAAAATCCGCTATATGCAGTACCTGCTATAGACCTCTTTTACTCCTCTCAGCAGCGAAGGATTTTGAGAAACGAGATGTCAAGATAAACCGATCTTCATGAAGAAATAACAAATCCCGATTCAAGAAATATAATTGACCAAAATTAAAACTTACGGTACTCAAAAGAATTTCATCCTCTACAACTTTGATTCTATGAGTATTTCCTCTCTGTAAACTAATTTTCAAGCTACAGAGTCATTTAGAGTAATGTGTCTCGTTTTTTGACAAATTTGGTAAAGATCAGCGTTTATTGACTGTGATTTTCTACCACACCACTTAACCAAATTATTAAGTTTAGATACTCGTTCGACACACAATTTAACGTTCTTTAATTTCTTAAAGAGTATGTCTTTCGCTTCGATGCACCTTTCGGGAGTTTTATGTGAAAAAACAAAGGAAAAATGCGTTATTTTCGGCTGTAAAAAGTTTTCCAATGGTGAGTCGGTTTCGAAATTTGTGATTTAACATGTTCAAACCCATATACATAATTTTAAAAAAACAACTACTTTTCCCAAATTTTCTGTAATATATTTCTCGCTTCGATCCTCAAGTTATTGTCCTAATATTCTTTAAATTAGTCACCATTTTTTAAGGCAGCGGCTCTGGAATGGCAGACAAGATTCATTTTAATTATAATAACAGAAAGTTTCGTAATTTACATTCAAACCTTCGCCTGCTATGACGTCGATTTTTGGGACCTACCTCCAGTGATAAGAGGTAGGTCGACTCTCAAACCTTGTACAATACATTAAAACAAACGGCAACACTCATTTTATAGTAAATATTTTTTAATTTAATACTTTACACAGTGCACCATTTTCAATTGTTTTTCATTATTTAATATTTGTTTATATAAAGAAGCTTTTTATTTAATCAAACGTACGTCTTATTTTCTGATTTTTTCTAAAATTGTATAATTTAATAACGATGTATTTTATTTTCTGTATTTTTTTTTAATGAATGAATCCTTAGTATCGCATTCCTAAAAACCATTTTATTGAGTATGCCTTTGTGCTCTTTTACACAAAGCAACCATAAACGTCAATCAATATAAAAAAATCGTACACAATTTCGTTAGGACAGCTTTCCGTTATATCGTTGGCGATCAAAATAAGTTATGTAGGAGGACAAATTTTTAAGAATGTCGTAGTAGACTTAAGAGGAGTATTTCCTCACAACTATTTACGATATATAGATAGATGATATCGTTGCCCTAATGTAAAATGTTATTAAGTGACATTTCATAAACTTAAATAATTCAAATGATGTAGAGATGGTTGACCGTTGATATAATATGAGAAGGAGTTGATCGGGGGGGTACGGTCAAATAAATACTAAATTAAACTTGATATTTTAACTACATTGTCACCCACTATATCTCTGATATCATCTTTTTATTTCTGTATCAGACAACTTCTTCTTATTTTATATCTACTTATATTCATTTATTTTATTTTCACCATGTTTTGTATCTTTTATAGCCCCGATGAAGACCTACAAAGTGGGTCGAAACGTCGGCAAAAATTAAATAATACTATTTGTTTAATTTAGTATTTATTTGACTGCACCCCCCGATCAACTCCTTCTCATATTAAATAATTAAGAATTTTTCCTTTGTGAAATCAGAAAAGTAGCCCATTGTGGAAACTATATCTGATATTAAAAAGATTTTTGTTTTCGTTTTCATAAACCTAAGTGTTTTTCGAAATTCAGAAAAATATAATTGAAAGTTGAATATAATTGAAACGTATATCAAAAACGAACTTAGTGACTTATTGCAATAAGCCGAGGATATATACTTATGTATGAGTCGTTTATTTCCAAAGTGAAGCCTAACCTCTCTGTTATATAAAAAGGTTTTTAGTGTCATTTTTTATTTTACACATACAAAGCGGGACAGGCCGTAACGAATACACCAGATCTTATTCCCAGAGTATTTCGCCCTTATTATGGATACAAATTGGCAATAGGAATAATTATAGTAATATAAATTGTCAATAAGACGCAATGTAAAACATAGATTTTTAAAAAAATTAAAATTTGTCCGAACTGTGCTTTCGTTTCGTTTATTTTCTGTATTATACTGAATTACAGAATACAAGTAAATTACAGTTATACAATTAGAACTATGAGTATTGCAATTAAATGAACAGTTGCATAATTTTTAAAGTGGAGGTTAAAATGAAGGACAGGAGTACCCCTCTAGTCATTATTAAAAAAAAAAATACGATACGAGAAAGACAATAATTTATATTCCAATTGCAATATCAAAACCAATATTAACAAAAAAAAAATAAGGAATGTCCTCTACACGTCGGGGAAAGGGCTGGACTCAGACCTCCCTTGGCTGATTGTAAATATTGAAATTAAGTATAACTGTTAGTTTTGTTTTAGTTTGTTTGTTTCTTCTAATTACTCATTTCTAATCATTTATTATCATTAATATTTATTTATTTAATTTCTTTTTTCCTCAAGAATTTTCTGCATTATTTCACTAAAAGCTATATTTCTTTATTTTGATTACAGTTTTTATCTTTGTTGTATATACATTATTATCTTTTATATATCTGTTTTTATGTATTTCATTTTTTTTTTATTATACTGTATATTTGGTATGAATGTGCCTGGTATGAATGAGCTTTAATACTCTTATTACTTTAATTTCTTATTACTTTAATACTCTTATTACAGCTTAATAAGTGCCCTTAAGTGTGGTAAAATGTATTATGCCTCAATAAACAGATAAATTACTTTAAAAAAATCGATTAGGTTTCACTTTGGAAATGAACGTTTCATATACAATATATTGCCTTATCCATATCAGATAATGGAGAAAATCAGTTGTGTACTGGTTACCAATACTGAACACATCGTGCTCATGAAAAAGTTGTATATATATTCAAAAGTTAAAAAGGTTGAAATCACGGGGCATAGCTGAAATCTATTTAAATAGGTTATTTGTGTTTAAAAATAGTTAAATGCGTGAACAAATTACACAAGACACAACAGATAACAATCCCCAGAGCAGACATGATCAACAAGGCCTGACCCCGCTTGGCAGCCATGACCAAGAAACAAAACAAGCTCCGCGGCGGGCAAGGACGGAAGGCGAAAGTAGTCCTAGCTTTCACTGTCCTTGAGCTGCGCATGCGCCAATCCCTATCGCGGAACCGACATGTGAAAAAACTAACAATGCACTTATTAGGGGTCATTAGGAAAACCCTTTCATTCATATACTCGTGTAATCATACCTGATTAAATTCAAAGTTTTTTTTTTTCACCTCTCGAAATCTCCTTCCCAACTGAATAATGTATGATGACCAAATTATAACTTCTCTGATCAAAAATCCGGGTTGATAGAGATTCCCAGTTCGGTAATCGAGAAGATAGTTATAGCAAAAGTCGATCTATAAATGGTTTCATCAGTTGAATTGAGAGTAAGTGAAATTGTATATATATATATATATATATATATATATATATATATATATATATATATATATATATATATATCTTCTATATTATTTTCTTTTATTTCGATGTCATACAATATTTCAGTTTTAATTTTTTTATATAAGCCAACATTACACCGATGTTTTCACTTCCTAACGCAATGTTGGCTTATATAAAAATAAAAAACTGAAATTAATATACCTTTGTTACATCAAAAGTTTGGTAAAACCTCTAGATCCTAAACAGTAAAATAATAAGGTAACTAAATAACCAGTAATATAAGCAAGTAGTATAACCAGTAATATCCGTTATAAGAGAAAAACTAACGCATCTTGGTAGATAGTAGATGTAAAGAAGGAAGTGGATAACCTTATTAGGGGTAGGAGTCTCCGAACTCAGAACTAAATTATACAAAACCAAACCCATCGTTTTTGTTCAGTGCCTATTTAAATAATACATTAACTGATAAACACAATGAAACTAAATATTTTAACTATTATTAATTATTTGATTTGTTACAACTTAGAAGAGGAGTCACAGTCAGTTATTGAGTAGCGAAAAACAATTATCAACTTTGATTATGCCTAACGAAATCATTACTTTAAATACCAGATTAGTTTAAGAAAAAATCTTGAAACAATATGACTAAAAATTTAGAAGAACAGAGATAGCAATATAGGAAGGAGTAGATATTCTTTTAAGAAGATACAAATATGATATTCGTATTTTGAACCTCAAAAACTCCTTTTAATACCGATTTATATAGCAATCGAAAAATTAAACCTTAAAATTAAAAAACAAATACCTTCATACTATCTCTATCTAATAATCACCTAAACCGGCCGGTAATAATCACCGGTATCTTTAGTAAAAATTTTTTTAGGAAGTAATTGGGTATTCGTTTTTCGCATCTAAAAACCCCTTATAGACGACTTTTTTATTGAAAACTAAAAATAAAAAAAGAAGTGCACACAATTTATATCTAAGAACCTTAGAATTTTTCTCGATAACCATAAACATTATGATCATTTCAAGACGACACCAAACAAAAAGTATTAGCGATTATAGCAACAGAAAAGTTATTTATATGGATTAGAAGAGCAGAAATTTAGCTTTCCAACTGCTGTACTAACGTTGAATTTGGAGAAAATCCTGAGAAGTTGCGAATGCTTTAGTTAAAGGCTGATATCCAACAATGAAGAACCATTCATAAATAAAAACTAGAAATTTGTGCCAACGGCAAAAAAAAAAAAAAAGAAATGTTGAAATTATTTCATTTTTAACAGAAATAATATGACAAAAATAATCCTAAAAGTGCTTCGTGATGACCAATATGTTAGGAAAAGAACTAATTCCGAAAATGGGATTCGATTTTGTTGAAATAAACCCATTTTAATATTATTGTGCAATAATAAAAACTATAGATTTTGTTCAGTGTAAAATGTTTACTTTACATAATCAAATTAACATTTATTTTAAAATTGTGAAGAAAGTTAAAGCTAAATATAAATTTAGCTTTAAAATGTCAATGACCCTCTAGGGTAGAGGCAAATAAAATAAAAATAAATATATATATAAATTTTTCAAACCTGGAAAATATTTCAGCACGAAATTTCAATTATTTTGACACCATACATGGTTTTTTATGATTTTATTATAATTGTTGATCGTTTTTTCAAGATGGCGGCCGAAAAAACGGATTTACAAATGGAATCTATTTTATCGAATTATTTGCCACCATAAATTTTTATATGGTCACATTGCCAAACATCTATTTCTATAAATAAACCTTTATAATTATTAGGTATGGAGAAAATGAGTTGATCGACAATAACTGTAATTAGTTAAGTAATATTAATTTTATTAGTATTAAAAGTAATATTAATTTCTCATAATGATAATGGAATGAATTGTTAAAAACTATTTATAAACACAATGTCTGAATCTTTTTTTTTTTAACTAAATTAATTGTACTAAACTTGAAATTATGTTTTACACCCATAAAAATAAAATGAATATTTTTTAGTTTCGACCAGAATTAATGACAATAAACGAATGATATTTATGTTTATCTTCAAAAATATCGTTCTTAAATTTTTTAAAAATCATAATTGATGGCCAAAGAAACCATGATAAATTCAAAATTACTCTTAATTTAAATAGTTCATTACTGTTTGCAAATAACTTCACTATTTCTAGGAGTAAATTTATATCTTTTGGAGAAGTATCTTATACAATCTAATATAATATTCTGCCTGTCTATACTTACTCAATAATAATACCGAAATTGGAATACCATACGCCTCACGAATTTAATATCATCACTACACCTATTCGCGGCAGCCATCATAATTGAAACATTTTCTACCAACATTATAACGAAAATAAAGTAATATACGAGAAATAAATAAAAGAACAAATACTTAAATAATTATATTTTATATTAAATATCACATCTTTATAGATATTTAAACATTTCAATAATAACCATAGTTTACAGATTATTCATTATTATTAATTCCTAACATTAAATTACTCGCGAATTACAAATTATATTTTTATTTAACTAAAATCTCCTTATATAAAATGTTTAAAAAACATACTCCTTAAAAACTTTTCATTACTCATACATTTTAAATATGTTAGTATCCAAATAGAGTACCTACAAAACATATTCTTAATACACATTATCTTTAACATTAAACACATAACTAACATAAATGTGTAAAAGAAATTAATATGCAGTATATCACTGTTGTTAAAGTTATTTAAACCACTTACCACTAACATTTCAACATAAAACAGGCACAGAATAACGAAACTACAAAACGCGTCAGTTAACTATTGTAGAACACTGCAGGCGGGCATTTCTAGAATCAGCAATGTTGCCGCATCTACCATTAATTTTTATTTTATCTTCATTTCAATTAAATAAACCATAATTTTTTGAAAGAAATAATTCAGTAAAGATTATTGGATTCTATTAAATTTATTTTATGTATAAATACAGATACATACTTCTGTTATTTTATTTTGAACAGAATAATCATATACATTTTCAAACTGTTACCAACTTTCAAATAAATAATATTGAAAACCTTTCTGATTAGCATTAAATAAAATAGGTATATTTAGCCAATTGCTTTTAATAATAGTTCGTTCATATCAAATTTTAATAATTTGTTAGTAACAATATTTTAATTAAATAAGAATTAGTTTTACAATCAATTATGTTCGAATAACATCTATCGTTTATTGATAAGTATGTTCGAAAGGCTTAACATAATCTCTCGCAATGATAAATGAATATTGGATAGAGGAGAGAACCATAACGTGGGTGTAACGTGTTTTTAACTTATGGGGAGGGGCGAAACTAGCATTGCATTTTTTGTAATGAAACATATAGTTTTTAACTATATCAATGTTAAAGATATATTCGGAATCTTTCGTTTTAGTATGAAAAAGTGGTACAAAAACCATTTTTCTACATTTCATTTCCATTGTCGAATTTAGTTGGGGGCACATACTCTCTCTCCCTTCACCTACGTCTAAAGGAGTTTCAATTATCCATAAATAATCTATGTTTTAGAATTTAAAATATAACTTTTCACACGGTTAAAATTTAAATATATACATTTAAAAAAAAAATTCAAAATGAGATGGCCTGTGAAAGAACTTGCTAAGCACCCGTCGACAAGCACCTTGACATTTAGATTGGCGGGATCAGTCGCCCTTGCTCCGAAATCCACCAAATCCTGGAGCCAGGACTATGCGACACTTTATATAACAGCTGATGATAATAGTAGAAACTGGCTCCCAAGTGAAACTAGTCTCGAAGAACGGAGTTTATGGCCCAGTTTAATAGCAGGAAGGATAGATCCAGAAACAAGAAAATAGGAACCGGAACTATATTAGGATAGCACTTTAGGATTCCTCAACTCTATAATATAAAAAAAAATGTAAGATCAAAACAAGCGATATATTTTAATATCGTATCTACAGCACAGTTATGTAGTTAGTTACCGATCTATTAGACTCAATCAGATTACTTGATTAGTTTGTTGAGAAACCGAATTGTCAGGTTCATCAGTTCTGATTAGTTAACATCACCAAGAGGATGCGCTTACGACAGACGAAGATAAAATGAGAAAAATAGTCATCGGCCGGAACTTGCATCCGGATCTGAAACCCACACAATTCTGTGAACCATGGGTGAACCCTTTCTCTCGGCGGAGTTGGTCATTGCTAAACTTAGCCTTCGTTATACCCAATGGAACATATCGCAACAATCCCGTTTCACAACTTTCACTAACGCATATAAACTCACTGTCAGGCTCCTATTAATTAAAATCAATTCACAAACTACTCAAAATTTATAACTTAGTTAAGTGGAAATATAAATACATTATAATAGTACCCACTGGCGGATCTACGGGGAGAGGAAGACTTTCGGGTTGAAGCCCCCTTCATAATGGTGAAATATAACCATGTCTTATGGAAAAAGTACTAAAACCTTATCTCTAAAAGTATCCTGTAATTACATTTAATAGGATTTCAAGAATTACTTGGTAGATATTCACAGAATACTATTTCATAGCGGTAGTTAGTTTCTTTTTATTGCAAAGAAATTATCGGTCTATATAATAAAAAAGCTTTTGGGCTGAGGCCCTCCCCTCCCAAAAAAAATATTAAATCTTGGATCCGCTAGTAATAGTTCCACCAGTATTAGTACTACCCCCTGAGTAAGTGAGGTTCATGGTAAATATTTACAAGATTTTTCTACCAATAATTTTAATTTACTTGGATTATCTTTTTTTCTTGGAAACTTATCCATTGGGGCTACTTTACTTATTGGGATATTGATGAATATTAATAAATTTTAATAAAACCTTTTACTTGCCTTATATAAATTGATTTCAATGGTATGAATATTTTGTAACCATTACTGTTCAAAGAATTACATCAATTGATGGCCCTATAAAGTCTACAAGTATATCAAGAATGGTCTCAGAATCTTTTCATATGTTAGTTTGAATCAGCTTTATTTAAAAGTTACATGAGTGCTCAGTACTCAAATCATTACGCTAGAGTATTTCTTACTGATGGGCATTCATTGAGGTTATTATGGAGCCCAGGTGTTTGAATTTTTCTGCTCTCGGGAATGATTTTCCTCCTATGCATATCCTGTTATTGGGGTGGAATTTTTGACTTATTATCATATATTTACTTTTGTCTTCATTTACTAATAGGCCAATCTGGTCTGCTTCTCTTGTCAGAGTCTTAGCGAATTGTTCACTGTCTTCTTGATTAGTTAAACGCAAGTTGCACCATTAGAATGTTTGAGAAGGTCATATTTTGACGGGGTTTTGAATTTTTGAGGAAGGCACATGTCGACAGGGTAATGAATTTTCTGAATGAAAAGTGGACAAGAGAAAAGTATAGTACAGACCACTAAAAGTGTAATTGTATCACACCTATGGTTTTTTTAAAATTTTACCTTAGCTTGCACTGTTTTTAAGAAGGGAAATAAAATATCTTAGGAGGGGTAGGGAATCATACGCCATCGACCTTGGGTGGTCGTGGCACCTCGGTGGGGGGCACCTCTGCTTGTCATATCATCTGGGTATCCAGGGGTGCCCTGAATGAAATTTTATGGTGCAAGTTGCGACAGACCATAGCATGTGTAAGTGTATATGATCTATGATTTTTCTAATTCTACCTTAGCTTACTCTGTTATTAAGAAAAGGTGGACAAAAAAATATCTTGGAAGGAGGGGAAAGATGGTAGATTCTTGCACTGTAGGCTTTGGGGGGATGGGCATCCCTGTGCGTATCCAAGCATTTTATGACAATAAATTTACATAAAAAAATTAATTGGTTCAAAATGATTTATTTGATGATGATACAAGCAAGCTTAGATTTACTCATGTCAACTTTATGTCAGTTGAAGATATGAGAACATTTCATCATAAGGAGGGCTCATTTATGCTATAGAATAACATACAATTAAGTCTTTCTAGAATCCAACCTCCCAGATCAAGATCAACAAAAAAAACTTTTTAGTAAAAGTTTGCATTAGTAGCAACTAATTCTTTTCCACAATGACAATTTAATTTATTCATATAAGTCAAAAGCTAATAACAACTAAAATGTAAAGGATAACTTGAGTTATAGCTTTGAATTTTTTAAAAAAGTATTTCATATTTGTGATATTATAGTCATATAAAGCAAAATTTTGCTTTGTTAGTATAAATAGTGATAACTAAAATCCAAAAAATAACTTGAGATACAACTTTGAATTTCTTAGAAAGTATTTACTGTTTGCAATATTACAGTCATATATGTGTTTAAAAAAAATTCTTCAATAATAATTAGAAATCCATAACTTAAAATTAGGTCATATAATACAGTTTTAAATTATATAGATTAAAATAAAGGGAAACATTTGATCTAACTCTATATCTTTACTAATACTGATTGGATTCAGATGATTTGTCTAATTATGTCGAGAATGGATTAGTTTCCAAATGAGTACTTATAGTTTTTCAGCAGATATATAGTTTTCAAATTACTAGAACAATTTTTATTGTCTGGATTTTGAAAGAAATGTTTTTAACACCACTCAATAACATTTCTTTGCAAATTCAGTATTATAGCAAATCAGCATCCCTCATACATACTCCATTTTAAACCTTCTATTCAATGCCTTCTCACCCCTTTTCCTACTTCTGACTTCTACCCTGCTGCCAAGAGAACTGCCTCATTTAATAAGTCCTTCCTCATCCGAGCTGCCTCCCTCTGCAACTCTATTCCGCCTACCATACATCATATATCAATGGTTTATGAGTTCAAACCCCTCCTTTTCCATGCCCATTCTGATTAGTATTATTTTGTGTTAAACTTCTTATTAATTTATTTCAAATGTTATCCAGAATACTTATCACTTAAGTTATTTTTGAAAATTTAGTTATTGCTTTAATCGCCTCTACCTCTAGATTGTACCTTTATTTAATGTTTTTTAGTATTAATGAATACAAACCTACATTTAGCATAACAACAATGTAGACACAATGTTTTGGCCAGTATGTGGATTTTCATTTACAACAAGCGGAGAACAAAGTACTAATTAAAATTTCAGCTTCAGGCATGGTCAATTTTTAGATAGTGTTTTATAAATAAGTGAGTGACTTAAATATCTTTTTTTTATGCAGAGATCCAGATATATTATAACAGTATATGTATACTAGTTTAAGTTTTAAGAAATTAAAGAATAACTTAATTTTAAAGACCATCCATACCATGCAAAGGAATTGACTAGACATAAATAAATTTATTGGCTATTGATAATATAATCAAAAATAAACAATATACCTTTACCCCGGAGGTAAAGGACACCATGTCCGTTTTCGTATTTGATTGGGGGAGCCAATTTTCTTTTTTTAACCTGTACCACTACAACCCATGAAGGGTCTGGGGTTCAGTACTATTTAGGGAAAGCACTGTTTCCAGGTGAACGGTTGTGCAAGGAACTGATTTGACCGAGATCACGCTCAACCGCTAGGTTTTCCTCCTTAATCAATTATTTAATTAAGGGTACCCACTTTATAGAGGATGGGTGAGCCCCAGGAGGATCTCCTGACCCTGCATCGCCCCATGGCCAATGAAACAGATAAATAAATTGTCTGCCATGAGCCGGGGTTCGAACCTAGGACCTTTGCATTAGAAGCTCAGTGCCCTACCACTGAGCTACCCCACTCCCCAATTTTCTTTGAGTAATTTAAATTTATTTCTTATTTACTAAATCTGCACTCCATAGGAGGTAAAGAAAGCCATGTTAGATTTTTTTATTTGTCCGAGTAGCCAATTTTCCATAACTTTGAGCTAATGAAACTTGTTTCTTAGTTACTAAATCTATACCCGGGTGGTAAAGGACACTAGGTCACATTTTTATATTTGTTTATGGAGATAAGTTTTCATAATTTTGAGCTTTTAAAATTTATTTCTTAGTTATTAAATTATTTAATAAAAAAATGGACTCGGGTATCCTTTACCTCCGGGGCACAGATATGTGAGAATTGTTATATGGGTGAGACTTTCATTACATTAGAAAAGAATCAAAATGGAAATAAGCCAGAGAATTTAGTTATTTTGTTTTATTAAATAAATATCAACTTACAAAAAATAAAGAAGGGTAAAATAAGAATTAGCAATGTATGTGTGCATTTTGTTTTTCATGAACAAAAAAATTAATTGAACAACTGATGGACACATTTTTGTAATACATTTATTTATTAATAACTGAATAACCAATCGAACATCATGAGCACATTAAGTAACGGAATGGGTGTTCAAGTAGGCTCTAGGTTGGAGTTTTGAGATAAAATGGTACAAATTATGAGAATTTACACTTTGAGAAATCCATTTCTGGGTGCTGTTCCATGAATCTAAAAAAATTAAAAAATTAAAATTAGTTAACAAATAATATATGATCAAAGTAAAATATTTATATGTTTATTGTAAGCAGTCGTCGATTAAAATTTCATGATCTTAATCTTAAATCATTGAGAACATTGATGAATTTTCTCTTTGTGAAATCAGAAAATTGTGTGTTTGCTGTAACTATATTTGATGTGTAAAAGGATTTGTGTCATTTGAGTGAATTTACTGTGGTTTTTTTAAAGCAGAAATTAGCGAAAACATTCTTGAAAATTCAACTTCATCAAAAATGTCCTTTGTGACTTTTTCCATAAACCTACGATATGTAAAACAATTAATTAGAACATACTTTTTGAGCATGTCTTTTTTCTTTTGCTCATCAGAGGTTGGAAGTCCAAGCTCACGTTGTCTTTGGTCATACATCATTTTTTCAACCAGACCCCTAGTTTCACCATCCAAATCGGATAACTTTGATGGTTCAGGATTAATTTTTCGGGTAGCTATTTCAGGATCCGTTGCTAACAGCCTTGACCACCATTCCATTTTATTTACCTAAAAATATTACATTTTGTTAAATACAGTAAAGGTAACTACATTGTTTGAGTCATCAATGAAGAATTAAACTAACCTTCTCAACAGTTAAAAATAGAGTCTTGCCATCCTCAATGACCCAGGTTGATTCTTCAATTTTGATTTCATGCTCTAATTCGCCGTCCACAATTGGATCATGCCCTTTCAGCCCTATTTTCAGATGTGTCTTCCCAAGGTCTACCACCAAGTCCCTTGACTTGACATTAAAAGTAGTCTTAAGAGGAACTCTTATCTGAAAGAGAAAAAAAAATCGGTAATTACACAATGCAAAACTAATTTAATAATTTTCTGCAGCATTGAAGATTAAAATATAAATTTCAACTTCAACTGCAAAGTTTTAATCTTCCCTGCAAGTTCCGGAAAAGAAAAAGTTCTAATGGTTAAATAAATTGTTCTTATGGAATCTTTATTGAATGCTCTGTTGTTTATTTCGCAAGCCAACAGATTAACATCCCCAAGGAATTCCACCATAAAACAGAATGCAGAGCTGCACATGTTGGCCAATTGAAGTATGATTGGTAAACAATAGACAATAATGTATTGGCGAACACGACGAAGTCGCGGGAGTGTGTGGTCAGAGGTGTAGCAAACGGTTTACCAACACCCAACTCATGGAATAATAAATATTTGGAACTACTACCAATGAAAACTATATTACGGGTCACTAGAGCAATGGCAGCGATTTGTACACGTTGGTGACTAAATAACACAAATACCGGAAGTTTGTGAGATTTCTTATTGATTCCGCGTTCTTAATTATACGATAAATATCAATCTTGAAAATGTTAATTTTTGAGCTACGCCTCTATAACAGAGAATATCCATTCCCATTCGTAATCTGGAATTTGATGATTAATTCGCGGCATCACGACATTACGAACTGTCTACATCTCATAACCGCCGATCATCTTCAGAATCCATAAATAAAACCAAACTTCCTTTCGCAATTAATAAATAATGCTGCCGTATTTATAACTAACATAAAGTGGACTTCCACTGTCCTCTAAGTCGAATAACAAAATTAAATATACTTTTCATTTGCACCATTAAAATAATTTTTAAAAAACCTATTTGCTTTAAAGATCAGTGTATCGGAAGCAACCAATACATGTATAACTTTCTATACCTACAACAAATAACACTAAGTATCTATTAATTAAGACAGCATTGTTTAACCATCGAACAATACATAAACAAACAGGAAAACAGTAATTGTAACTTGCATGCAAGATAAATCAACAGAGACAATTTATCTTCCAACTATAGTAAATTATCTAGATGACAAAGCTTATCAATTAATTGGGTAGAAAGTTCTTTTGTTTTGAGTTTTAGCCCTGCCTTCGCAAATTGGGGGTAAGCCAGCCAGTTCCGCCGTTTTAATATTCTTAATTTTTCAATAGCGATATTCTATGAGAAAATTTTGTTTGGTAGGACATAAGATAGTTAGTTACTCAATAAGTTTTCTAAAAACGAGATGAAGGAGGACAAGCCCACCCCCAATTTAATTTGAAATAAATTTTAAAAATTAAAGAAGTTCAGTTAAAATCAGAAAATTTAAAAAGAAAGTCGTTTTTTAAGGAAAACTGAAAATTCGCATCGTGTCCTTAACCTCAACACAGTAAAATCCACAGCGAATTTCGATGTTGTTCGTGCTTCCACAAGTTAAAAGTATACTATACCTATGTTGATCAGGGATTTACCATGGTTTTGGCATTCGCTTGTGGAAGATATTTTTTCAGTTATGGATTCTTAACATTACGAATCGATAAAATGCATGAAATTCTACACGTAAGGCGTATTGAATGTTAAGAAGAAATTGTATTTGGACCGGATACATATACTTAAAATGCGCAACAATATTAATAATTGAAGCACGTAGAATAGTGGCATGCTCTTCTAAAAGCTGGCTCAGAACAATAAGCAGACAGTGTTGACTTTATTAGTTCACAAACGTTACGTCAACTGCCATAATCCGCCATAGTGCTTTGGCTACCTACTTGGTTCAACTACCACCTTTCAACTCGTACCTAATCTGACAATATCATGATGCATTGAGAAGGCGACTTTTAAGATTTCTTTAATAATAGGGAGTAATAGTATTTAATCCAAACTGTTACTTATGAAAACATTATTGTTTACTATATATTGCGCTATTATATCGAAATATTTGTAATAACATAAATTAGATTGATTCACTATTGTCGTTCACCGTTGGGATATTAGGGGCGCTTGTTATGAAAATATCATAATTTTATGATTAAACGTTAACCTATAGATTTATTTTAACTTCGTTTTCTTCAAAATGTATCAATGGAGCTCTGTAGTTGATAACAGACATTCACTGTGCCTGCTAATATAGTGGAAGAGTTATAAGCTGGAACTTAAAATGAAATTTCAACAATGTGGGCGACCTGATTCCACAGAACAAATTAATTTAACTTCTAAAATAAACCACCAAAAATGTTTTATTTTTTAAATAGATAAAATGAAAACTAATGAACAATAAAAGTTTTGAAAAATATTAAGAACAAAAATAGTTCACACAGAAATTAAAAAAAAACAAAGAAGAAACAATTTACTTATTTTAGACATAAAATTGCATTATAACAATTTGAAATTTCTTTTGGATCATCATCATTAAAATTAATGTTGAGAAAGAATGAAATCAAAAGCAAAAGGAGCTGCATTGTAAATTATATTAATAATATAGTATCAATTTTCAGCAACGATTTTGATATTAAAATAAAAAATACTAATGATTATCATATTCAGTTCATAAATTAAATGAAACAAAACATAAAGTAAATGTAAAAATATACTATTATAGTAATTTATTGTGTTTGCCAATGTTTCGTCCTACATTGTAGGTCTTCATCAAGCACAGCTGGAAGAAGATAGGATTATGGTTAAAAAATTCACATTTTTGGTGGAACTCATCAGTCTCCTAACTTCTTCCGGCAGTGTCAGCAGATCAAATGTCCCGATAAAGACCTACAATATAGGTCGAAACGTTGGCGAACACTATTATAATATATATATTATTATATACTGATTGCACCCATGATATATTTTTTCTTAAATTAGAATTACAATCAATTATCTCCATACCAGTATAAAAGTTTACTACTTTATTTTAGACTAGTTTTCATAAATTGATGTATCCAAAAAACAACAATTTTAGTAGTTTTGATAAATTAGGAACCCATGTTTTAAATAATTTATTGGTGTCAATCTTTACTATTTATTTTATATTTAATTAATTAAAATAATGTAACTAAAAATATGATAAAAAAGATATATTCAAACCTTACCATTTATAAATGTATAAGCTAAAATAGAGCATTGGACACTGTCATATGATGTTCTTCATCAAATCCTCAAATTTTTAAAAAGATATTAATATGCATCAATTTCTTACAATGTACTAACAATAAATTATGTTTGATAATTTTGAATGTTACAGGGGGACGAGGAGACAGCGGGGTGGTACATACCACGGCCGGCACTTTGTAGAGCGGAAAATACAACCTGCTCTTGCACGACCGGGCAGGCCCCTATCAGAGCATGGCTTTCATCGCCGCCCCCATCAAGTAATACAAGCACCCAGGTCAGTAAAGCGTTT
Organism: Nezara viridula; assembly: GCA_928085145.1. Taxonomy (NCBI): domain Eukaryota; kingdom Metazoa; phylum Arthropoda; class Insecta; order Hemiptera; family Pentatomidae; genus Nezara; species Nezara viridula. The sequence goes on from OV725081.1 coordinate 46,613,090, forward strand.
ATGCATATTATTCGAATATTATAAATGTAATCTGTATATTTTATATTTATCCCATTTAAAAACAAGTTTAATTTAAAGCAATAGTAAAAGCAGCATTTATATACAACATAATTTAAAATTAAAACAAATGCTCAGGAAAGCTAAAGTATTTCTGACAATTTATAAATGTATACTAAGGACACAAAAATTATAAGTGCGATAGTAATACTCATTAAAATGATCCATAAACCAGAAAGACATATCCTTCATCCTATGAAATAATGCTACCCCTGTTGATATGCTCCAAATTAGTTGAAAAAACTGTATACATAAGACTAGTTGACATACTGACTGACCACAAGGTAATATTTGAATATCAGTTCACCTTCCATGCATAAAATTAAATGACACAATTACATTGAGTCGCTGACTACATTACTTGAGGATTAGAACAAAAACTATCAACTGGTCTTTATGGATGTCACTCAAGCATTTGACAAAGTCATGCATCCAGGGCCTTCTCTTCAAATTCAAGATCACACTACTTTATGATTTAACTTTCCTTTTCAACAAATCTTTTTCAGTCCTATTATGTTTTTTTTTTAATATCTACTTTAAAAATAGATTAATTTATTACAAAACTATTCAGTTTATAAACCAATGAATTGTTTCCATTACAAAAGAAAAGTTGTGTAGTATCAACAAGAATATTTCTAATGAACCATTATGTTTATAGAGCGGATCTTCAGGTTCCCTCCTGCTGACGGCTGCTAATCTCGCTGCGCTGAGGCTGGAGCCAACAGCAGCAAAGGAAGCTGACGCAACTTCGCTTGCTTCTTCGACCCACTTCACCATGATCAACTACCCTGGCTATACAAGGGAGAAGCGACAGTCAATATGTGTTAGGCACCATGTGTCGGCCATAGTACTATCCATGTCTGCTTTGTTTTTAATTGGATTAATTGCAGCTGTTTATTATATAGACAGTAAGTATTAACATGATTTATTTAATTATCACCAATTAATTTTAATTTTTAAAAAATCATTGAAAAAAAAGGACCTATAGTATCAAATTTCAACTATCCACAACTGTTCTTAAACAATTCCTAAGATTCCACGACTCCATTTCTCAAAATACCTGGCAGCTCCTTGTACTCTCTCTTGTTTTCCTTAACTTCGACTATGACTGCTTGGTGAATGGAAAGCTATCTGCGGGGCTAGAGATGCACCTGATGATATGTATGAACTTCTTCTTAAGATTCATCATCATATTTTCACGGAGCTTTCATGTTTCATGTTGTTAGACCAAGTAAAAGTGGCTTTATCCAACTTTGGCAATACCCCCTAGGTGTTTACACTAACAGGTTCTTAGAGCAAAAAAACATTCCTACATCCTAGAACTCCTCACTCCAAGTTCCACTATTCACTCTCTTAAGACAAAATCTCAACCTATTGATTTGCATATTCCCTCTTATAAAAGTAATTCCTTCAAATCTTTTTCCTTTTTTTGTGCTAACTCTTTCAGCAGTATTTTACCTACCTCTATTCATAAATCCTCCTCCTCTTGTTCCTTTAGAAAAAAAATGATTGCTTAATCTATTTCATGATTAAACTACCTCACGTATGTAAGCAATAAAAATTGCTATAAAAAACTGCTACTAAATATTTGTCAATTGAAAATTAAAAGCCAGGCAATGCACTTAGAATCAGAACATTGTAATTATTCTGACAGAACTTTTTTTAGAGAACAAAATTATTATTTTCATTTCAAATATTTCATCCAAAATATTAACACTAGAGAGAGAAACGCTTTATTTTCATATAAACTATAAAAGCTTGCTGCCCAATTATATTAGGTGGCTGGAAACACAGCATACTGATTAATGTTTAGGACAATCAACAAAGCTTATACATAAATATATAGAAGTGATTAATAAGTCTGAGTATAATAAATATATATATATATCTTTTTTTTTCCTTGTTCATGCACTTTTTTTTTCATTTAATTTTCCTTTATCTCCCTTCTCTCTCTTTATCTCTCTAAAATGCTACATGTATTAAAATGCTTACAACTATTCAATATAAACAATAACCAAAACAAAAGTGTATATACAATTTAATAGAATAAACCTTTTTCAATTAATTTAATTTAATCCATTGCATTTCAAGTACTGATTATGAGCTTTAAGTACTGGTAACAATTTTAACCCAAGCGATACTTTAATTCTATACTTATATATCATTTTCGTTAGAATTGTACATATTTCTTTAAATATTCATTATTAAAAAGTAATTTAATTGCTCAAGAAAAATCAGGATTTTTATTATTTTTTATTTTTTCAGTGAGATCAAGTTCAGTGAGGTATTCATGATGAGACAGAAGAATGCAGTAAAGTACGAAATCGGCAACCTCAAAACATTATATTTGTTAATATGAATGCATACCAGAGATTTAGATAAATTATTTTGAAATTGTGTGTGTGTGTAGGTTTAACTTATTCCATTGAAAACAATACACTGCAAAACTTGAATCTTCATGGGTCATACTGCAATCAAATTTTTCTTAATATTGAAAAATGATCGATGCTAAACTTGTATGTTCGATTGTAATTATTATTACTATTATTTATATGTAAATAGTCAATAAAAGAGTAGATTGAATTCTTGATGACAGGTACAGTGATGCAAAAATTAAAATCTTAAAAAGAAGATTAGATTAAGTTTTATTTTAACTTCATTTTACAATTTACATTATTCTTACATATTACTTAAAGTAATGTCATAAGAATATAAGAAAATTTAAGTCAATAAGAAAATCCAAATAAAAACATGTAATTTTTGTTTGATTTTAAATTTAAAACATGGATTTTCTCATAAAAATAGTAAAATGAAGTTGACTAAATAACTGAGGGATTTTAGATACTAGATGATAGTGTTTTCTATAATGACTGTGATTATTCAAAACAACCTATTAAACAACTGGTTTTTAAAAGTAACCTAATTCATATTGTATAAGAACTTATTTTTAAATCTTTATTAGCAATTAAGGTTGTATAATTAAACAATGATATTTCTTATATTTATAATGTGATATAATTATGTAAAACTTTGTAGTATTAAATCAATTACATCTGAATGTCTTTCATTTACCCACTAATCTCAGGAGTTAAATATAGCAGTTCGAAAGCTAATATATAGTTTCCGAATAAAATTTATAGAATGTTATGATCTTATTGAACTATAATCTGGATTGATATAAAGTAAAATTATGTAAAAACAATTTGTAAATTAAGTGAAGTATTACTGCAATATATCTATATATAAAAAAGAGAGAGAGCTTTAGAAAATCTAGTCACAATAAGAAGACTGACAATTATGTGTTTACATTTTTTATCTATGTGACTTTCATCAATAAAAATATAATCATTAACTGTTTAAATAATCAACATCCAATATATTTATTTCCAAACGCTTAGGAAAATTAATACAACGCACACCGATATTATGCTGATTTAACACTGAATAGAATTTCAATTTATTTGAAATGCCCCCATATTTTATAGAAAATATCTTTCTGCAGTTAAAATTTTCTATAGCAAATTATAATTCAATGATTGATAATTATTAATTCTACAGACAACTTCAGAAAGGACAAATATTTCATGTCATGAAATGAACTCTAGATTTCATTGAATTTATAAGGTCAATAAAAAATCCTTGATTCTGCATTTAATAGATGAGTTAATTTAAATTCTAAAAATGCTTCAAATATGTTTTAAAATAAAAATAATATATTATCTAACAAAAAAAATGTGTTATATATTGCTAAAAGAATTCTTGGATTTGGACTTATGGTAGCATCATTGCTGTATATATCACAGTAAATGATTTAAGTTGACCAATTTTTGAAATGAGATGAAGAAGTCGCCAAAGATGATAAGATAAGAAGAGGAAATTTTTAAGAAAACTGGCAAGATGAGAAAAAACTGTAACCACTTATTGAAAAATATACCTATTAAAAAGAGCATTTTCATTTCACTCTTCACAATAAATCTCTCATTAGACTTGAAATAAAAAAAAAATAATAATAATAAAAAAGTAATTATCACTTAGTTGTTATGGCAGTGTTATAGTTTCAGCTTTTATTATTTCAAAAGAAAAACTTTAACATATGTATGTAAATTTTAAAATTGACCAAAGTACATATTTATTTCAAAGTATAAACCATAAGTGAAAAAATGGTCTTCATGAGATATATATTGTGGTAATCTCAAAAGGCTCTTGCAACACAGAGAAGAAATTGGTAATTCACAGCTATGAATCTTAGATAAGAACTGTGGAGTTACCAACTTCATCACATAGTCCAAATTTTCGGAAGATAGTCATAATAGCTAGATATTACTCATGGGGACCAGTTTTCAACAAACCAAATTATTCCCTGTGACCATACAAATATGGTTTTCTTAATTTTCAACATATTGTGAATATTGGTTCAGGGGAACACATTTGTCTCTCAATGACTAAATTTAGGCAGTAGTCTTTGCTCTTTAGAGCTGTCTGTTGCAAGGAAGCTAAATTTACATATTTCACAGTCTGGCAATTCAAAAATTGTTAGGATGGGAATGGTTGACACTTCATCAGTAAATAACTACTTGAGTAAAGATCCAGCTATGGAACTAACAACAAGTATAAGTTAAGATTAATTTTTAAAAAAAACTGATAAATACAGAACAAATGTCAGGTAAGATCGATTTTTAAAAAGTGATAAATGATAACGGCTGCCAACCAAAAACAAAAATTGGTGAACTATCGAACCCACAACTGGTCTCTTCATAGAGATTTCATCCAGAACTAATGTTTCAATTTACGTTACTATAGAGAGTGAGTACAATTAATTAGTATTGAACAATAATAAAGAAAGCATTACTTACTTCCAACTCTTGGAGAGTTTGTGTCCACCTGTAATTCTCAAGGTCAGCACCATTTCCCGCATTGGGCATAAGTTTTCCTTTATCTTGTTCCTCATCTTCGCCTTCGGTTTCTGTAATTGGTTTTGATAGAGCTATTTCTTCATCTTCTTTTCTCTTTTTTTCTTCCTAAAAAGATGAAGTTTTTATCATATTAAGAAAACCTAAAATGTTAAAAATATTTATTTTTTTAAATTTTGCCATGCGTCTATTAAAAATACTTTTTACAATTATTTTCCATGATTAATAATAAAAAAAGATGATTTTACACCTATTCGATTCCATCCATCAGAAATTGTTAATCAATTTTATAACTTTGAATTATAACTCTTTCAATAATAATGGATAATTTACTTTTTTTATTTTTAATTTGTAAAATATAAATGCAACGAATAACAATTTAAGGAGTGAAACAAACCTTTAAGAATGATAAAACAATGAATCATCCCAAACATAATACAACAATATATAATGCAAAATCACCTAGGTCAAAGTTACAATATAGAGGATTTATAAAGACCATTAGGATGAAAAAAATATAATTAGAACTAAAATTATTTTGTTAAATATCAGTTTGCTCTAATGCAGTTAGTCAGATTTTATATTTCATAATTTTTCACAAACGTTAATAATGTGATATGTTGATAAGAAATGCATTCATTCCCATATTTTGTTAATTTGAAATAAATAAACAAAATAATAGAAATAAAAAATTATAATGCAACGCTGAAAACTACATACAAGATTACAACCATAACTTCATTTTCAATCAACAAAACAAGGTAATCTTCAATGAATGAATTTTTGGAATGTGGTTTTCTTTTTTTTTTTTTAATAATGTTTCCTGACTTTTTATTTCTCCTTCCTATCCACTTTAAATCCCTTGAAATAGCAAAACTACAGTTTTAAACCAGTTAATAGTAAAATCAACAGCCAGTAATTTCAAGTGCAAATATGTTTGATCCTATCACGAGTGTTAATGTAGAAAGATAATTTTCTTACTGTAAAAATATTTCAAACGAAATAAGATTAGGTTTCTCAGAAAGAAATTTAGAAATTAATTAATCAATTTTGGTATAGATTATGTCACTAACAAATCAATTAGTGCTTTATTTATCTCATTCATATTGTTAATTAGTTTAAAATATAATCACTGCTAACTTTGTTTTATTATTAAACGTATGTTACTATTACTTTAACATTTATTTATTTATTTTCAATACCTCAGATCATTATGTTGCTAAATATTATCCTGTATATTTTGAATAAATCTATATTCTTTCCTTGCCACTGTTCATCAATTGTTATAGGTGACTATTTTAAAATTAATTTTCTTTTTATTTTTAATCAATTAGTTATCCTTTCTTTATATAATTAACTTTTGCTGTTAAAGATAAGTTTTTGTATATTGAGGTGAATAAAGAATTCTAAAAAAATGTAGTACACATGAGAGATGATAAAGGAAACAGTTTTATTAGAAGGAATAAACATATTTGTGGGATTGCATATATTTTTTAAGGAGTGGGCAGAGAAACAAAGGAAGAAAAATTCAAGAATGTTATGGAGCTTTTAGGGTTTTAGAGGATTGGAAAAGGTGTATACCGAGGAAATATTACCATTGGAAAACTGGAAAAAGACAATTTAACTCAGCATACAGACTGGAGATAAGGGGTGTCTAAGGAATCCGAAGATGAATCTAATGAAACTATTCATTAGTCTGTTCAGTCTAATATAGAACATGAATGATAAGGTGGACTTAAACAATAATACTAAATACCAACATCTTTAGTCTAATCTAAAACATGAATGAAAAGATGAACTTAAACAATAATACTAAATACTTACATCTTCAATTACTTTTGCTTCTTCGTCAGTTATTTCCATTACTTTAGGAGTGGCCTTGGCAGCAAGCTTTTCTTTCCTTTTCTTTTCAGCTTCAACACTTTCAGTTCTTTTCTTTTCAGCAGCCAAATTTGCTTTTGACTGGTATTTCTCAAAGGAATCCAAAACTAACTATTGAATCACTTAGTTAAAACAAGTTACTTATTTTACAAACAAATTATTTATTTATTTACAATATTTATTACTGCATACAACTGGGCCAACAAAGATTGGGATAGTTAAAATAAATAAGCCGGTATTAATTTTTATAGAAGAAAAATTGAAGTTATCAAATGTTCTAAACAATGTTGTCTGCTAGAACCAAAACAATTTAGCAATGGTGCTGAATATTGTCCACTAATAAAAGTCTGATGAGAACACATTGACTAGTGGTCCAATAATTTTTTGAGGGTTTGTGTATATATGCATACGTACAAATATACACATATATGTATACTAGTATATATACAAGGGGAGGGGAGAGAGTTGTAGTGGCCAGAACAGCAGATGGACAATAAGGATTAGATAAACAAATACCAGCGATTTTCATGACATCTGGACATTTTGAGAGATTCGACAACTTAAAAATCAAGGCTAATGCATTCTGTGCATTGAAAGTTAACCACTATTTTTTTTTTATCAAACTCTTACGAACCACTATTGCTTTTTAACTTAAGACATTAAAAGTTACACGTGTGGCTGACACCTGGTGAAAACTAGTGGTATGTAGATAATATCTATACTTTAACACTACATTTATAGTTAATAAAAAGATATAAAGTAACACAAACTGAGATCTAGGAGACACGATACATTTTTATATGTTGTATATAACACATTGAAAGTTTATCTATTTTTTTTTCTGAAACTTCAAAATAGTTATTTTTCAAATGATTTTTTTTTTTTTTCAAAATTATGAAAAGTATATGTTTGGCAGGTTTGATAATTTAAAATTAAAAAAAAGTTTCTTGCATTTCAGCTATAATGACTTCTGAAGTTTCACATTTTTTTTTTCTTTTCATAGCTCTGCTTTTCTCGATACTGATTTTAACTTATATGAAAATATTGAAATGTTCCATCATCCATAAATTTACCCAGCTTTGGATATTGCATAATGAAATGAAGACAGTATACAATAAACCCTTGAGACTTGAGTACCTAAGTTGCTACTCCTCAAGGCAATATAGAACCTGAAAGTTAATATCTATTCTATTCCAAGATCTAGCTTCGTAAACACCAAGTAAAATTGTAAATATGAATATTGTTTTCAGGGAATATAGCAGTATTGGTAAGGTTGAGTCAAAATATTATATTAGATACTATCCACAAATAAGCTCGTTTTACACAAAGAATCATAAGAAATGTCATTTCTAATCTTATATTAACTAACATATCAATCCATCCAATTTTGGAAAATTCACAATGATTTTGTATTTTTCAGAAAAAAAAATACTACACCTACAAGTGTGGTAATATTTGAAATAATAAGGATAAAAAAAGTCATAAAAATTAAGGCCAATTTTTCGAAAATCTCAGTTTAAGAGGAGCCTGAAAGATCATAAAGACAAGAATACAAAATTTTATAACAATATTACTTCTAGGCTATCTTAGAGTCTTTAAGTTTTAAAGATATTTTTTTTATCTTTTATTTTTTTTGGCTTTAATGTCAAAGAAAGTCCGATTTTGCCAATAAAATATTTTAATTGTCATTGTAAGATGAAATTATACAGTATATGTATTGAATATTTCTAGATATATGATCATTGAATGTAACTTATATAGAACTTGAACTAGAAAGACTAATAGTTAAAAACTGATGTAACAGTAGTTTCATAACATTTAAATTAGAATAAAAGGGGACTTTTATCATATAACTGCTTTTATGTCATTCAAAAACTTTACCAGATCACGGGTGTTATGTTATCTTTATTGACCGAAGAAAATTAGCTCCATCATCGGTAGTTTGTGGTCCTAAACTAATCCTTTTTTGCTTCTCGAATCTTTTGCACTTGAAGGCAATGTGTCTTGGATCCTCCAAGCATTAGCATGTTGGACAGTGACCGCTCTTAGCTATACCCACCCATTAGATTTTGAAGATGTTGAAATGCCTTTTGCAGGGTCTTTTACAATACCTAGTTATACCATAAATACTGTTACAAAAGTTGAACTTTGTTTATATCCTTGGGTATTATTTAAATAATTCTTACCTCTATTAGGTTATTTTCTTTACATGTCAGGTTATTAATCCTAATTAGTTTGTATTTTTCTTTCGCTCAGTTAACATGGAGTGGGGTGATAAAGAAAACGAGTAGCTGTGATCACCTTATACAAAGTTAAAAAATGAAGGTCAGGGATTTTCAACACTGAAACCTTTGGGTATCAGCCGTATGTTTGTGTACTGCACTATAAATAGATATAATGAGACCCTATCTGAATATGACAGACCTCGACCAGCCGATCTCCAAAGATCGGACAAAGGACAAAGGCTAACCACTTCCCTGAAAAAAATTAAAATGGATAGATGCAAAGTGCTCCTTGGCTGTTACACCAATGGTCTTCATTGAAAGATTTTGTTTAGTGATGAGAAAATTTTTACAATTGAAGAAAATTTATTCATCACAATGATGGTGTCTACGCACACAGGTCTAAAGAAGTCCAGGAAGTAATTGGAAGAGTGAAAAGAGGTTATCACCCTTCCTCAGTGATGGTTTGGTGGGGGAGCTTGCTTTGATGGCACCACAAAGCTCCATTTTTATGAAAAAGGAGTTAAAACAGCTGCTAAAAACTATAGGAAGATATTTTGCAACCTGTTATCAAGCCTCTAAATGATACTCTGTTTGCTGGAAGTCATTGGGTTATCCAGAAGGATTCTGCTCCAGCTCACAAGGCCTGGTCAACTCAGCAGTGGCTGCAAAAGAAAATTCCAGAGTTCATCTCTACCTCAGATTGGCCTTCAGAAAGTCCTGATCTCAACCCAATAGATTATAGGCTTTGGTCCGAACTGGAGAGGATGGCATGCCACAGAGCACAAACCAACTTGGAAAGCCTCAAACAATCTCTGGTCTGAGCAGTTGAGCGCTTTCCTCAAGAAGTGCTGTGTGCTGCTACTGATGGCTGGCCATGGAGATTAAATGCCTGGGTCAAGGCAAAAGGGGGACATTTGGAGCAATTTCTTTTTTGTTTTACACTCTATAGATATACATTTTATTTTCTAATAAAGTTTTTGAAAAAAATAATTTTTTGTTGAAATCTATATATATTTCCTTGTAACAATATTTATGACAGGACTAGATATTTTAATAACTATAAATGAGATTTTTTAAAAATATGTGTGCAAATCCCAAGTTTTCCACATACATCAACTGCAAGAGTCATTTCAAGTTAAAATGCAATAGTAATCGTTAAAATTAAAGAAGTATTTTTTCTTTGGCATTTTTCTACCACATGCATTTGATAATTCAGTGCTGAAAATAAATATGAAGATTATTTATTATACAAAAATACCGACTAAGTTTGCATCTTAACTTATTAATGATTTCACAAACCCTACACATAAACACATGGTTTAGAAGGTTCTGATAGACGTTTCTAGAACGACCAAACCAATCTTGAGGGGTAATATTTTTTTTTAGACAAAGAACAAAAAAGTGATATTTCTAGGATACAAAATGAATGGCAGATTTCTTCCTAGAAATGTCTATGAAGGGATTATAACAAAAATATAACTGATAAGCTCGACAAAAGATATGGCTTTGCTGATAGAAGGAAAAAGATAATGCTGCAGATATAGACCAAATGAGAAACTGGAATGACTGACAAAATAAATGCCTAGTTCACAAAAATATTTTTTCCGAATTATAGAAAATTTGTGCAATATAAGTTGAAGAAAAATTAAATTAGAAAATAAACATCAAATTATAAATTAACACAACTTAATTTGGTTCAATAAATACCCAATTAAACCAAACTTTCTTATATTTGTTGAGATTCCACTCACCTAAGACTAAAAGAGCCTTAAAAATTATGAGAAAAAAAAAAAATCAAAATTTGCAGGTTTTTTTTATATATATTGCTTATAACAGAATAAAGCCATGAATGTGCTGGGTGATCAAAAAGCAGTTTATTAAGTTTAATCAACTTCAAGATACCTGGTTCATATTACTTTGTAAGTTTTTATTTTAGTGGTCATCTTTTCAAGCCATTCTTAAACCAGATAGAATGGACTGAATTTGTCTTACATTGTTGTAAAATTTTATGTCTTAATAATATCCATATTACTATAGTAAAAATGCCAATGAATCTGAAACTTACTGATTTTGCTGCATCGGCTTGAGCACCAATATAAAAATCTGTCTTCCTTGCCAAAAAACTGAAGAAAGTATCTAGGAGCTGAAAAAAAGTATTAAAAAGATTATTCAAAGAAGTAAATATGAAGCGTAGTAATTAAATATATTATAATATCCATGAAATATGTAGTAAACATAATCATAATACAAGTCAGCAGTAAATAATGTTGATGAGATATTTAGTAAATAATAATAATCAATATTATTTTGCCAATAAGATCAATCATTGATGAAAATTTCAAAAAATATTTCTCAGCCATCTAAAAAAATCTGGTGTGCGCAACACAACTTTCACTTACCACTCAAATTTGAATAGAAATTATTTTCTGGCCATGTTGGCTATTATAAAATTTTTGAATTGCATTTTTAACTGAGTTAAAACTAAAACTAAGTTACAACTAACAAATCATAAATACCATTAAAATAACGAAAGTCCTATTTATGATATCACTGGTTGCTTATGGATTTCACGATCTGTTGCTAATGGATTGTATGACTATTACTTATTAAAGTGTTATTTTCCATTGCAAAGTTTACTAAAACGGAATTGAGAGATTTGCATTGTCTGTCATAGACAGGTGAAAAGTTGTCACACTAATAGTAAGTGGATACTGTTGGAATACCACAAAAAGAAATTTCATCAAAATATTCACCAATTTAATTTTCTAAAAGGTTACTTGATTTTTTTTGTAATAAACGGATAATAGATACCTAAATATTTAAATATATCAGATCTGGAGTTATTAAACTACAGTAAATATATTTAAGGTTATAAACGTATATTTGAGATATTCTTATATTTCACTTCTTCTTTCACAGAGGTACAATGAAATAGGGGTGGATACTATTGGAATATCACAAAGGGAAGATACGTCAAATTATTCACTAATTTAATTTTCTAAAAATTAAGATGACAATATTTCGGAATAAACGGACGTTGATACCTAATTATTTAAATATAATATCGGATCTAGAATTATTAAACTACAGTAAATGTATTTAAGGTTATAAACACATGCTTTATACATAAATGAAATAGTTATTTTAACGATGTCATTGCCTTGATTAGGTAGATTTTAAATACTTTTTTCAAATTTAAAAATATTTTAAAAGTTTACATTTATTGAGTAAACTTCATTTAATTTCCTTGAAAACATGTGATTTACGTTAAATAATATTAGTTTTCAAAAATTATTATTTATAATTTTTTTGTCACTCTCCGTTACCTTCTACAACTTTCTATATCAGATATTGTTTTTTCTAAAATTCTCCACTTTCCAACGATATATTATACCTATACTTTCTGACCGGTATTTCCAGAGATTCATTTTCGACCTGGATAAGCATTTTCTTTTTTTCCTTTATTAACTTATCAAATTCTTTCAAAAGTTATATTTAGCATTTTTTTTTTTTTGTAAATCTGAATAAGGTGAGATGATTAACTTTTTAAAATAAACCATATTAAAGGTACTTTATAGAGAGACGTGTTTCACCGTTGATATAAAGTGGCACCTTCGGTAAGCTGATTTTAAAGAAAAAGTTGCAGTCACATCTAAGGCATATACCTATCTTAAATACGTGCTATCAGTTTTGTAGGACTTTTCGTTTTTGAGCTAGACTGCTAACATACACATACACAGACCATTTTTCCAGACTTGATTATTTAGACTCAGGGTAACCCAAAACGTGTATTTCTGTTGAAAACTCAGATTCAAAAATTTTCTCGATCGCAATACTTACCATCACTATATATTACATATATAAGTAAGTGAAAGTAAAAAACTTGGTAAACATATAGTTGAGTAACATAAATTATATTATAAGTAATGGATTAGGTAAATTTCAATAGTATAATTAAACTAATAATTGAGATGAAATTAAAGTTTTCAATGTAAAAAGCCCCAGAATTTTTAAGAAGGGTACATGTTTACAAGATTTTGAATTATGGAGGGGACACATTTTGATGAGGATATGAATTTGGAAGGGAACCATAATTTTGTGGGCTTTCAGTTATGAAACTTTCAAACAAGAGGGAAAACATGAAAAAGATCTCAGAATACATCACTGTATATAAACCATAATTTTTGTAATTATACTTTCGCTGAGACCACGGGCGATCACTGGGGGGGAGGGGGCTTTCGAGCTGAAGTCCCCCCCTCCCCCAAACTGGTAAAATATAACAATGTTTTATCAAAAAAAATATTTAAAAATTATCTCTTGAAGTATTATTGTTTGTGTAATTACATTTAAAAGGGCTTTAGGAATCACTTAAACACCATTTCATACAGGTAGTTAGTTTCTTTCTTTTTTCCAAAATAATCATCCTTATATTTATGAAAAACAAAGCTTTCAGGCTGAAGCCTCCCCCAAAATTAAATCCTAAATCCGCTAGTGGCTGAGACAGCTATTAAGAAGTGGTAGGGAATGAAATTTCTTGAGAGGGAAAGACATTTGGGTGATGGGCACCTCTGTTTCGACATATTACTTAATAATTTCTACCTAAAAATCTTAAAAACTAACGTAGGGTGGTTACTTTCAAGGCTGGAAAAGTCCAATTTATCGGGGTTTTTTTGTTTTTTTATAACTTAATTTATTGGAAAATAATACATTCTGCCACACTTGAGGGCAATAGATATAATATCTATATTAGAGCTATATTTAATCAGTATACACTAGCAAGTAATATAACTATCGATTGTTGTACTAAATTTACACAAAACATAAAATAATGAAAAAATCCTAAAAACCTCCGCCCGATCAAGCGAATCCCCCTCCACTCAACTTCCGAGATAACTCTTATGTGATTCTCCAACAAGGCGAAACTGACTCGAAACAAGAACGAGAGTGAGCGGTGAGTAATATTAATATCAAGCATAAACTGCTTATTATTTTAATAGTTTTTACAAAACATGTTTTATTTTCTAATTAGAATAGTCACTAGTATTATTCAAATTAAATTACTTTGCAAGTAAGAGTACTACACCCGAAATACAGGGAATAATAACTCTTTTAATCCGTCGCGACGGTACCAAAAAAAGCATAGCAATTTCTTTTTCGTTACTTGAAATGCTCATATCGAACATCGTCTAGAAGAAAGTTTTATATCTTCTTAATTGAAGATGGCAATCTGTGTGTAAGAAAATCGTCTCGTAAGCGGAGAATACCACTTAATATGAGTATACAGTTCGAGTCTAGACTACTGGCTCATCAGGGACCTTCATCCATGGAGGGATTAAATCAAACATTTGGCCTTCGTTATCACAATTTTGTCCAAGATATTCTCATTGGAAACAAGACATAGAAATTGTATCTCGGAAAGACTCCTAGATTTTTTTTTTTAATTTTGAGCAATCAGTTGTTCAAGTTGATTTGTTAAAATTTGCCTGTCAGCAATATAATTGGAATAGACATAGACAAAGTTTCGTAACGAAACGCGAGCGGCAATTTTTTCAAAGTTAATGTCTGTAATACATTGGCTCATTAAGCGAAGGAGGCGCATAATATCTAAATATGTAAAAATAAAAAAAAATATTGATACATCGACATACTGGAGATGGATATTTTTAATCTTTGAGGTGCGTTAAGACATTACACAAACTATGCGAAACACAATTGTCTAACCTAACAATAGCTCTAAACCAAACTATTTATTTTATTCCTCTTGATACCGACAGCAGATGTAAAATATCAAAAACAAGAAACAAAAATACTAGCATAGCGAAATAACAACTTATATATATTTGTTTGTCCTATAGTTTGTGAAATGTCTAAATGCGTCTTTAAAACAGAACAAATGTAAGTAACAAACGATTCTTTAAAACAGAAAAAATAAGTAAGTAACAAACGATAATATTGATTTTTCCGGCTTCGATGTTTCTATTCTTTGAAATTATATATAATTTTAATTTTATATTATATATAATTTATAATTTGTTTTAAATAACGGTCGTCGATAGTCTAATTTAAATAGTTATAAGGAAGTTGTTTTTTTTCAAAATTGTTAATCCAGTCCTAAATAAAAGGAAAATTTTATTTTTTGGAATAATGTTATACTACATCCTCCATACTTGTTGTCAACAAAACAATAGTTGTTCTATCTTTTTTAGAAGGTCAGGCTACTGGAGGCAACTCACACCGACCGGGCGTAGGATTGATGACCTACCCAGTACTTTAAATCAGGAATCGGGATGTGGTCTAGACCACACTCGCGGTCAAATAAAATTCTACTAAAATAAATTTGACGAAATCAACTATTAGATGAATGGATTTAAAGTTTTTCAATAATCAAAAACTGAAAAAAATAAAAAGATCTTTAAAGTAGAATTAATACTAAATGTTTAGAATACTATATCTTTGCACCATACTCCAATTTCGATGATTTTTTTTTTACATTTTGTAGGGAATTCAGTAAACTTTCAAATACTCATACGCATAATGAGCCAAAAATTGCGTCCTTTTCGAGTTATTCCGAAATTATGAATTCATTTGGAACGTCTCGACTTCGTTGTAACGGCACCAACCGCCGTCTATACTTCTTTGCTACCTTTCTATATTTTTCACAGCCTACAATTTAAATATTCCATTCAATTCCGTCCCACTAGATCCCGTACTTCTGACCTCTATCCACCCCCTCACCGAACTGCTGCGTTTGACAAATCCTTTATAATTCAAGCTGTCTCCACCTGGAATACCATCCCTCCCGATATCTGACATGCGCAATCAGTTTCCTCATTTAAATCCCTCCTTTTTAAGCACCTACTTCTTTCCCAACCCGATTGATCATGAAAAGTAGATAAGAGAACTTTTTAAGTTCCCCCAGAAATGGTTTTGTTTAATTATGTTATTTTATTTTAACATGTTTGTATTGTATATATCTGTATGTATTTAGTGGTTTTGTTTAATTTTTCATCCAATATTTTTATTTTAATGAGCATTGTAAATATTTAATTTTATGGCCACACAGGCATTTCCTCTGTATCTATAATTTGTCCTAAATGGACAAAAGTCCCAGGATAATAAAAATCTATTTTCATTTCATTATATGGATTGAAACCTCCCACTTTTACATTACCTTTTATTTAAGTCTATTATAAAATTAGAAATCAAAATTACGATTCGCGCAATCTACTGATATTCCCTTTCTATTGATACCTCATTCGTCAAAATCCATCACTCCTGAGAGCCGGAAAAGAGATATATATTTGAGAAATAATATATAAGATATTTCTTTTAAAAAATTTATATTGATGTTTTTTTTAACCATTCACAAAACAACCTCTAGATGGCCGATTTGAAAATAAAATATACCTCTCTAAAGCTAAAAGATTACTGAAGATAATCTGTCACTGATTGAAGTTGAAAAAATCTATACCCAACAGGAAAGAGCCTCTGGAATAGGAAGGGATAGGGTACACAGAACATCCTCTCCAACATTCTGTGAGAAAAGAATGCTGTGTTCTTCCAGAAGGATCATCAGCACCAAGAATGTTAAGCTTTTTCCCAGCGATATCATATCAGCCTCAGAATAAAATTATTTTTCGTTTCATTTCATCCATTGACATCCAATGGGCTGTTTTTCTTCCCAATGGGTATAGTACTTTGTTTCTTACATTTCGTCTACTGCTCTAAGTGACGCGTTTAAAGTGACAACTTAGCTAATTCAAATTTAATGATCATATAAATATATTATCTTCTGAAAGTTAATTCAACCATTTCACTTGAAATAATTAACAAGGGACTACATACAAAATGATGGGCACAATACAAAATGATTTTATTGGGATGCATCTAAACAAAGAGAGTGGTTTTCATTTATTGCAAGGAGAATAAGGCCAAAACAAAGTTACCTTAGTTGACAGTTATTACTTATAAATTAATTAATGTAAGAGATCATATAGTTATGCAATTAATATAATTACATAATATAATGTGAATTAATTAATACAAGAGTTAACTTAGTCGCTCAAAAAATCTAGGAAAAGAACTTTCAAATAAAGTTATTATTACATTAAAATGAAATCACACAGAATATATTTTTCAAAGGATTTTTATTTACAAATTATTCCCATAATAATTGTTAGCTACATCGGACTGCAAGCAAATAAAAAAAACTGTTGTGTACATTAATATAACTTATGTCCACAAAAATAATTTTCCTGCAGTGTTGGGTACAAATTATTTGTGTATCCCTGCAAATATTGATCCTATTAACTTTTTATTTTATTTTAAAGTCTGAATTTGCATACAATTTAATCATCTTTCAAAAGAATATCTGGACTGTTCAAAGGGATGGTTAGTTCTAAGCTAGTTGGTTAAATAAAGAAAAGTGGACAGGTTGCCATAGGAACCTATGCAGATTATTTTAGAAAACTTAGAAGAACAATAGTATAAAGTTCAATACACTCATATCTTGGCTGATAATAAGCTTATTTGAATGCTCTTTTTTGGGAGGGGGAGGCTCAGGGGACTCTGAAACTTGCCTGTTGAAAACAACACATAAAAAAATTGGATACTATTACAATACTTTACTCACCCAGTAGCGAAAGGAAGAAAAAAAACTATACGAAACCAAACATTTAAGCAATTATTGGTTCGATTAATTTGTTTTTATCTTCCATAAATATAATAAGTTATGCTCAAAAACATTTTCTTCTTGCCCTAACTTTTTATCCAGTTTTTTTTGGGAATAGTACTAGTACTACACTTAAGAAATTTAATGAGCTTTAAGAGATTAGACTTAAGGAATTTAATCCAGATCGTTTATGTGCCATAATCTATAAAAAAATGATAATGGAAATGATCTATGTGCTCTGATCTATAGGAAAACAGTTTTCACCTAGATCACAGCCGCTTAAATGTGTTGGGTACCTGATTCAGTACACCACGTACATATCAGGAGCATGATTAAAAAAAACCAACAAAATCGTTCCACCCACTGATAGCTGAATTTTTTTTTAATTGAGAGCTCTAAAATACATAAATCTGTTAAAACTGCATATCGAAAATTTTACTTGACTTTAACAACTTTCGGTCAACATAAATGATGTTCATAACTACAGAAAACACAGAAAGATGTCAACTACAATATACCTCAAACCAACTCAGTGGTTTAAAATACTAATGTTTTGGTCAGAAACAAATACAATATAATGCAATATAAGATGTTGAGAATACAGGAGTTAGGACCTCATAATATTCCTTACCTAAAAGTAGCACATATTTGTACTTGACAGAAGAATTATTTTGACTAAAAACAATATCTGATATGGATCACTAGTTATTGGATTGTCCGGAAAATAATGCAGGATTTTGTTTTAAAAAGAAAGATTAACCACTGTTTTATTTAATCTAAATAGTCTCTACTACTATCAATACATTTCTGTCAATGTGTTAGCTTACTTTTCCATTCCCTCGGAATAGAATTTCCTATCTTTAGAATTGATAAACTCCAAAAACGCATTTTCTAATTTCCTTTGTCCATTAAATATTTTAGCACATAAGTAATGGTCCAGGTGTCTAAAAAAATAATAATCCGTAGGCGAGAAATCTGGAGAGTAGGACGAATGTGGCAGAGTTTTATTTCCAAGCTCCAACAGTTTTTGTGACATCACACATGAGACATGTGGCCGGGCGTGGTCATGCAACAAAATGGGCTCCTACCGATTGACCAAAGATGGCTTCAGTAATACCAATTTCTGATGTACTGCATTAATTTGGATAAAATACGATTCGGCATTGATGGTTTCTCCAGAATTTAAGAAGCTGTAGTGTATCAAAACAAATGAAGCCTACCAAACAGTAACCATCACCTTTTTTTGATGAGTTGGAGTCTTTGTAAAATGTTCTGCTGGTTCTCCATTGTTGAGCAACAATCCAGAATACCATAGAGTTTTCGAATGTTTTGTTATCATAGAGTATCCACTTTTCATCAAAAGTAACAATTAAGGACAGAAAAGGGTCGTTTATATTTTGGCAAAGAAGTGTATCACAAACTTAATAATGCTGGTTTATTTGGCGGTCGTTTAATGTGTGTGTAACCAAACTTTCAAATTTTTTTATCTTTCCAATCGCCTTGAGGTGGTCATCAACGGTCGATTTACTAAGGTTATGTTTCCCTCCAAATTCTCAAACAGTTGTTTTGGGGTTTCCTTCCATCAAAGCCCGGAGAACATTGTCATCAAGAGAAGAAGTCATTCCACGATCTCTGTTTTCAAGGCAGAAGTCTCCCTCCTGAAATTTTCTGAACCACCATTGAACAGTGCACTCATTACTGCTGCTCTCGTCTCAGATTTGATTGATGTTTCTGACCATCTGAATCCCATTCCGGCTGGGTTTAAACTCGTAAAACAAAATTATACGAAAATCACTCATTGACATCTTAGTAAATTCTGAATTATTTCTAAGCAGCAAAATGCTACAGAGGTAAACAAACATTATCGCTTGGACAAGGATTATACAGTACTGACATTCATACAAATGAATAATTCAGTAAACATTAACAGTTTGTTATATAGAGGGATATTTTAAAGAAAACTCAAAATCGCGCATTATTTTCCGGACAGTAAAATTATTACAAAAATTCATAAAGCAACGTTTTATAAAATTAAATCACTTAGTACTTAGACAAATTTCCTCTCTCATATATTAAAACGATGTGCACTTTGTGTAACTATATTTGATAAATCCATCAAAGTTTGTAACAATATGATGCACTTACTATGTTTTTGTATAGATAAATAACGTCACAACAACATAAGTAAAAGTGGTACTACTTCACAAGGATTGCTTCACTATGATGGTAGAGTCAAGATCATGAAATTCTAAGAATGGGTGAGTCACATCATGTTAAAGAGTATGTATAACCTCCATTTAATTATATTGGTTGAAATTTGGGCCTTAATTATATTGTTGCTTGGGGCTTATACTAGTTATACTCACTCTAAAAACAATATATAAACAAATAACCAATGGGTGGTTTTCAGTTGAATACAGGGCTTACCATAGGGTTCAATCACGTCAGTCAACTTTTAGAATTATAGGTACAGCGTGATCATGAGACCTTGTGGTCACTCATCAAGATCAAGCAACACTTGTGAAGTATTACCATTAAATGTGGTAGCCGCGGTATACAGTTAAAGTTCATAGCAAGCAATCTATACAAACATTCCTTAAAATTAGATTTTTTTAGTGATTTAGAACTCATCATCAAACTTTAATAATGTTTATACACTATTTAAATTAAAAAATAATTTCATTAAAACTAGTTTACAATTTTAAGATAATACACCGAAACCCATAGTAACAGAATGTTTGATTGTTACAGACTCTAAGTAAAATGTTTCCTAGCCTTCACCCAATCAATACTTCAGTACTTAACAATCATAAAACTTTTTTTTAATGATCTTATATTCTCTGATAATGAAGTAAATATAATAATAAAGGGCAAAATAATTCTGAGATCTTGAGGTATGCTAATACATATGCAAAAACACTTATCAATCATTCTTCTTTATAGACAAACCAAAATAATACATCAATGTTGTGAAATTATTCCTCAGAAACGATATAAAATCAAATTTAAGAGCTAAACGTGAACATGAACTATCTACTACACAAGGCTGAATAAGCAACTTACATCTTTGATTCCTTCATGTTGTTGTGCCATAGCCAGCAACATACCATCAAATTTATCTTGTTCGTCCGAAGGCATTTTGTAACTGTGATCGAAAGAATCAACACTAACGATCAGTAAAAATAACTAAAATTGCTGAGCAAAACTTTAGAACGTAACAGAACCGAAGGTGTAACCTCCACTTGGAGCCCGCAAACAGTACTGTCTTATCAAGTTATCTTTTACTAATATCTATAAACTTTCTTAAACATGTGTTTATTGGATTTCCTTTTATTCAATTCGCATTTATAACTAGAAGAAATATCCGTAATTCGTTTAATCATTTTTTTACTTTCACTTACGTATATATGTAATATATAGGAAGGGTATTGCGATCCTGAAAATTTTCGAATCTCAATTTTCAACGGAAATACATGTTTTGAGGTCCTCTGAGTCCAAATAACCAAGTGTCACAAAACGGCCTGTGTGTGTGTGTGTCTGTGTGTATGTGTGTCTGTGTGTATGTGTTAACAGTCTAGCTCAAAAACGAAAAGTAGTACGAAACTGATATTAAGTATTTAAGGTTTGTATATGGGCCGGATGTGACAGCAACTTTTTCGTTAAAATCGGTAACCAGAAATGCCACTTTATATGAACGCTGAAACAGATTTTTACAATTTTCTCAAGAACGGCTCTAACGATTTTGATCAAACTCGGTGTATCATGGTATAATTAAGTGGTCTTTAATATCATTTAGGTCTTATCCCCGTTGATGTCACTTTACAGGGTTTAATGCCCAATGTTCATATATGTCTTCCTCTAAAGTACCTTTAATATGGTTTATTTTAATAAGTTAACCAGTTCGCATTATTCAGACTTACGAAAAAATGCTACATATAACTTTTGAATTCCGAATAACTCACAAAGTATACACTTTTTTGTTGATATTGTATATGATTTTTAAAAGTTTATGGAATTTCCTAAAAAAACAAAAAACAAATCTTTAAAATTGGACAATTAGGAGGAAAGATATGGCCTCTAGTTTTTTTCCCTGGATAAATTTAAAATATACTTTTTTAATTGTTGAGGCTAAAAAAAAACTTTTTTTACAGAAATTTAATAATGTACCTTTCCTAAGAACAACTTTCATAAGAAATAAGTACCTAAATTTATACCTTTATTCTCAGTTCTATATTTCAACACCGCAATCACCACCTCCGGAATCAACTTACTCACTGTCTGCATAGATAACTTTTTCAACTAAAAATGTCATTAAAATGACATTACTCAAAAATGTTGAAATTGGAGTTAGTCATTCTGTGTCAACTTTATAAAAGCAAAGAAAGTTCTGTGGTTTATAAAATCAGATGGAGTAACTACATTTTTATTGCCTACCGTCGATATAATAAATAGACTTTTTACAATTTTAATGGTCATAATGACTTGTTTTCTGTAAGCTTTTTTTTTTTTAGGCAAACATTTGCAATAATGATTCATTGCAGACAGTCCCCTTTACGTTTTGCAAACAAGTTGCTGGCAATTTGTAACGTGATAAATAAATTATTAGTATTTCAGTAATAGGTCAAACTATAAATTTATAATCTTTGAGCGATCAACTTGATTTCGAATTTAGAATGAGAAGAAGGAAGGAGGCTTTCGGGCTGAAGCCCACCAAAATGGTAAAATATTCTTATGAAAAAATATGATCTGTTAAAGTATTATTGTTCGTGTAATTACATTTAATAGGACTTCAAGAATCATTCAAACACCGTTTCGTATAGGTAGTTACTTTTTTTTTTCTTCCTAAGTAATTTTCATTATTTAAAAAAAAAAAGTTTTCGGACTGAAGCCCCCAAAATGAAATACTGGATCCGCTAGTGAATGGTACTATATATGTAGATTCTCCGTAAGTCCATACCTCAGGCGGATCTACGAGGGACGGTGCTTTCGGGCAGAAACCTCCTACAAATTGAAAAATTATTTTTTTTCATTGGTCTATATTTTTTACTATGTACAGATATTATTTACAACCATGTAATATGTAAAAAATTATCTCTGAAAGTATTATTGTCTTATATTATTTTAATATTCCTATTTTTCAAAGGCATGACCAAAGCAATAATGTAATTTGAAATTTTCTTATAGAAAAATGAAAGAAAGTAGCTACATGTTTTGAGAAAGCAAGATCATAACTGAAATAATATTGACTCAACATTGTTGACACGCGTGAGAGGCCCCTTCAATTAAATTTCTCCAGTAATATTGACCGTAAGGGGCACTTTTTATGCAATTGTGCTTTATTTAAAAATATGATTTCGGAGGCGGTGGTGGTAACTAAACATTTTTGATCAGAAATGTGGAACGTGTTCGAAACGGAACTTGTTCGAATCCAGTCTGGTAATTAACTTCCATTCTCTAGGGATTAGCTGTGAATAATCTTGATTTTTTCATTTGGATTGGAATAAATTTGACAAACGTTAGTCAAACCGCCCTTCCAGACCTATTTGGACTATATTAGGTTGTTAAAACGGAACACCAATAAATTTTTAAATTCCTAAATGATAATTTAACAATTGATATTATATCATCCTCATAGCAGCAAAATTTGATGTGCTATATCGATGTTAATCTTTATCAACACTGGAACAAGCGTTTCTATTGAGATTATCGGATCGGCTGATATCAAACAGTTGAATTATCACCTTTCTCCTTTAATTATGACTAGAGTCAGCATTGATTTTAATTTCCCATTAACAAAAAAACCTCACTCTCGAAGGTTGGCAGTTTGAAAAGGCGATACTTTTATAAATTCCTCATAAACGTTAAATTTCAATATAAAAATACTAAAAATTTATTGATAATTTTTTATTATTTGATTTTTTTTTTTAGAAAAATAACAAATAATTTTTTTTTTTCTCTCTTTTTCTCGCCTCTACCCTAAAGGGTCATTGGCGTTTTCTATATAATTTAAACTCTGTTATAGTAGTTGATAATCTTTAAAAATTTAAACAGGATAGAGATTGTCTTTTAGTATTTCGTTTAGTGTTTTTCCTAGTTTTATTTTTTCTCTGAGCCTTTCGAATTGGGAACATTCTACTAGAAGGTGTTTCACAGTTTGCGGTGTATTGTTACATTTTTCGCAAGTAGGAGCTTCTAGGCCTCTTAAAACGTAGCTATGAGGAGCTATTTTTATTACAAATAAATTATATTGTACTGAACGAAATGTAAACATAAGAATAAATATAGCACTTAAAGATAAGCAATATTTGTTTTATTAGCCTTATCTCCTTTCTCTTTAGTCATTGTCAGTTGAAGTGATGCGATAGTATGATATTTTCGTCACAGTGTTTCTCTGGTATTCTGTAAATCTGATGAGTGTTTTCTTCAGTTGTTTTACAATTTTAGCTAAGGTAATTTCTCATTTTTATCCGATTTTCTCTCTTTCAACACAACTTTGTATGCTTCACTTTATTTTCATGTAAAATAGAAGTATTTACTTAGAAATGTACAACAATATACAGTTGTTCCGTAATTATTTTCTTATGAGCTCTAAAAAAGTTCATATAAACAATGGCCCAACCAAAGTAGGAAATCCAAGTTTAGTATTTTTTTTTTAAGCGTCATAATTTTTGTTGAATAGGTAGCAATAACTAAATAAATATCTAATTTAAGTAATTGACGATTGTTTTACTGTTAATTAGATAAAATTTGCTTCAAACGAAGATAGAGCTTGTCATTGTTAAAACCATTTAAAAGTGGCTTTTGAGAGGCTAAACTAAGAGAAGTTTTGTTTTTAAAAAAGTCATTCTCAATTTTTTTTTGTTTATGTTTTTACGACTATTCTAAAGATACTCCACTTTTAGAAAAACTTCCTCGTTCATATTAATTAAGTGGAGAGAAAAATTGAGATTCACCTCAAGTTATGTTTAAAAAATATGTTGTTTTTTCTTAAAAGTACCCGTGTTTTCAGCAAAAATAACTAAAATTAATTGTTGCAATGTTTTTGTTTCATGGTTTTCCGTGGTCTTGGAGGCATAATAATACACATAATTACATCAACACACTTCTTTTTTTATAAAACAAAAATAAATTAAAATAATGATTTTAAAAATATTTTTGAGGTAAAGTGGTTGTGAACTGTGTTTTTCTCACAGATCTCTCTCTACTATACGAAATGATCCGTATTTATAAGTGAAAAACTAAATACTTCAAGTCCTAAAATTTACGTTTTCATGAAAATAATTGAAGCAATGAGCAGGTTTATTTATTTAAAACGTAAATTTAGTTGTACAATTATAATAACGAATCAGTTCGTTTAATATATATCTGGGTGAAAAACACAGTTTTCATAACCACTATACCTAAAAAATATTTGAAAAAATCATTATCTTTAAATTTTTTTGATATATAAAAAAATGGTTATTGATTCAATTATATTTATTATATTGCATCCAAGATCATGAAAAATCATAAAATAAAAGCTTTGCTAGAATTAATTTTAGTAATTTATGCTGCAAATGGGAAAGCGGATGAAAAATCACATAATTTTTATACACAACTGGAGTTGAACCTCAATGTTTTCCTTAATAAACCTCCACTTAATTATTATGGACTTGAAGCTAATTGAAAGAGAAAGTTTTCTAAAAGTGGGGTATGTGTAGTATAGTTAGATGATGGTAAAAAAAAAAAAAAAAAAACGCAAACAATTTATATTTTTTTTAAAAACAAAACTTGACTTAGTTTGTGTCATCTGTAAATGGTTTTAACAATGACATACTCTTTCCTCGTTTGAAGCAAATTTTATTTAGCTACCGTGAAGAAATTGTTAATTGTTTAAATTAAATATTTATTTATTTATCGTTTCCTACTCAAAAAAAAACATGGCTTGTTTAAAAAAACACAAAACTTGGATTTCCTACTTTTCTACTGAAAATTGGCCCATTACTTGTATGAACTTTTTTGCAGCACTCAGGACCTGCTATCACTCCTATAAAAATTTCCCTCTACTTACGGGATATCCCGTATATTGGGACTGATAATTTCTAATTATTGTTAATTCTATAAATTTCTCAACAACTTTTGAAAATTACTCTGATATATTCCATGGATACTGGTTATTTAATGTATAACTATATTAAAAGAAAAGATTTCTTATTGTAAACTTTTAAAATAACATGCTAAGGTGGTACATCAACAGGAGCTTCAGCTCAACTGCGGCCCATGAGGATTGACATATGTCTTATCAGACACACACACACATATGTCTTATCAGGCACGATGGGAGAGTGGTGGGGGGGGGGAGGGGGGTGCTGCAGCTCCGAAGGCCCGGCTTACAAGGTTTTTTTTTCAAGCTTTAAATTTACATTAAAATAAAATAAAGATAACATTACATATATCACTTAATAATTAAGAAATCTTTTCTTTTTTTAAACTTTATTTTATATTGTTAATAAATTGTTTTTACTTTTACGATTGTATAATAAATCGTTGACAATCATTGGATTGCCTATCAGAGGAGTACATAAAGGACTAGGTTGACTTTTAGTGATTATTTTAATATCTGACGGGAATCCTGGTACACTCTCTCCAGAAACCTTGATTTCTCTCCACGGCAAAATAAATATATTCTTTAATGCTTTTAATAAATCAAGTTGGTAACCCGCTTTTTCGATGTTGGAGCATGAAATGTCAAAATTACTAATAATAAAGACAACAATCAACCGTAATTAATGTGCTGTAGTGATCTTCCGTTCGTTCATTGAAGGTTGAGTTGAGTCAGCTACTATGTTTTATATACATGGTTTAGTATAATAGAAACATTTATGAAATACAAATTATGTATTTCTATAATTAGACTAGGCAAAAATTATAAATTAAAAAAAGGCAACATTTCTAACCAATATTGAACTTTCTGTCGACACTACTTATCAGTAAACAAAAGGGTATAATACCATTATCATCATCATAATCCATCTTCTTGAACTTGAATAGAGTTTTCTCTAGCTCTGCCTGTCTTCCACAAGACGCCTTCTATTCTATTGAAGACCTCTTCTCTGGAAGTCGCTCTTCACCTCATCTTCCCACTTCCTTCTAGGCCGTCCTCTTCCTCTCTTGCCCTCTACTTTAGCTCGATAGGCTTCGCTAGCTATCCTGTTCGGTTCCATTCGCAGAAGATGTCCTAGCCATATCAGTCGATTCTCTTCTATCACGGCATTGGCCGGCTTAATATTGAGGTTCGACCTGATGGTGATGCGTACTCGATTTCTTATTGTTTTCCCCTGAATCTTTCGGAGGAATCTCATTTCTGACTCTCGTATCCTTGATTGATGTTTCTTTGTCAGCGTCCATGATTCTGAAGAGTATGTTAAAATGTTCAGAAATGTCGATCTGAAAACAGCCACCTTTGTTTTCTTTTCCACCTCTCGCCTGTTTAGAAAACCTCTTTCAACTGCTTCAAACATCCTGCTCGCAGCAGCGAATCGCCCAGTCACCTCTGAATCGATGTATCCATTTTCATTAAAGTGTGCGCCCAGGTATTTGAAGTTTTCTACTTGTTCAAGGATTTTGTCTTCGACTCTGATGACGCGCATATTTCTACTAGGCTTCTTCCCAACCCCCATTACTTTTGTTTTTACAGAGTTAGCAATCGTATCAATCATCTGAAATTCTTTTTTTAATTTATTAATATTGTACAGAAGATTTCCGTCACTGTCCGAAAAAATAACAACGTCATCAGCGAATGCAAGTATTGAGAGGCTCACTGATCTCAGGTTGGCATATCCCAGGTGAAATTTCCGCATTTTTCCTTTAGCCCTTATTGCTGAGTCCATTACTAGAATAAGCAAAAGTGGACTAAGATTACACAAACTTGCCGGATTCTAATTGTTGTTTTGATTTCTTGTGAAGTGCAGTTGGCAAATGTTACTATGTTTCTTGAGGAGACTCTCAACTGTCAGGACATGACCTTGATCAATCCCTTTTTCTCTCAAGGCCTCCAATATATCAGACTTTCTCACCCCATCAAGGCTTTTTTAAGGTCAACAAAGCACACCGACATTTTCTTTTCTGCTACGATTTTCCCAAAAGCCGTATTGTTCTTCTACAAGTAATTTTTTGATTCTTCTTCTTATTTTATTTTCTAAGACCTTAGAGTAAATCTTACTTGTTAAGCTTAATACTGATATGTCTCCATGGCTGTTACAATCTCTGTTATCTCCTTTCTTAAAGATAGAGATGATTATGGCTACTTCACAATCTTTCGGTATTTTCTTTTGCTTCCACACTAAATTTAGCAGATGCAGCAGGATTGGATTAATAGATTTATGTATAGGACTTATTAATTAATAGAAATGTACTTACTTAATATTTTACTATGCTATTCTTGATTACAGAGAAAATGTGGCTTACTTCAGGAGCTAAGGCCTTAAGCTCCGATAACAGGATAATCACTGCCATCCAGTACGCCACCCAGTCCTCCATATACTCGTCCGAGGACACGGCAGCAGAGTTGACTACTGCACAGACCATTATAATATCATTTCTGTATGCCCTACGAGAGAGAGACCTGCCGTTGATCAAGACATTACTAGAAGTCTCCTCTACAGTTCCACAGATCAAGTCTTCATTCTTGAGTGTCTGGCTGAGAGACGATTTCTGCTTTCCCAGAGGAGATGTTGCCTCCTGCCTTTCTACCCTTGGGAAGCTGCTGCTCGACGGGACGCAGTTCCCTTGGCCAGTAGCTGCAACACTCGCCGGCCTGGATGTCAAGTATCGCATTCAAGAATGTTTTGCGGAGGCTGACGACACAGCAGGCCAAATACTCCTTTCTACAATGAACACTTGTGTATCTGAGGGAACACAAGTTGACTATGCAAAAGTAATTTCCGGATTTTAGCATATTTAAGATTATTTAATACTTAATATAAGTATTGTTAGGCTAAGTTTTAGTCTGGTAAAGAGGTAGAATCAAGCACAGTATTTTTATATACTAAAATGTTGGCTTCTGGAAATATGATTTCCCAATTACTTGTAGCATCTACATTCTTTGTATTACATATAATAAACAATTTTCATCTGTGATTATGATTGAAAATAAATGAAAAATGGGAAAATGTTCCTTTGCACAATATAATAATGATAAAAAATAAAATTAAACTCTTATTAACATTTTAGTGCCCAATGGTAAGGAAAGTGTTCTTTCGTTCTCAACAGTCTTTACTCGAAGTACTATTCTGGAGCACTGAACTGTTAGCGGTGAAACTTTAAAAGTACCAAAGTATCAGTTTATGAAGTATAACTCCAAGTTATTAAAATTTATCATAAAGTAAATATATTAATTTATATTTTATTCTGCGTGTTTTGGATCATAACATGGGACTACCACCACTGATAATTCCTCAGTATGATTCTTCATGCAGAACAGTAACTTTTTGAAATTCGCTACAGGCACTGGCCACTAGGATTTAATTTCTAATTTAATTCTGAACTGGATTCAGGATTTAATTTTGCGGGGGCTTCAACCTGAAAGATTTTTTTTCATCTACATATACCAATAATTAACTAGAAAAAAGAAGAATTAAATTAACTACCTATATCAAATGGTACTTAAGTGGTTTTTAAAGTCCTATTAAATGTAATTACAGGAACAAGAATACTTTAAGAGATAGTTTTTAATATTTTTTTTGTGTAAAACATGGTTACATTTTACCATTTTGGGGGGGGGAGGGCTTCAGCCCTACCATAAACTGTCATGAAACATATCGAGAGACAAAAAAAAAAATCTGTACCTAATAAATCAATATTAAATAAGTTGTGTAACTTACTACTATAATCATTTCAACATTACGGAATAGAAACATAATTTGAGATGGGCGTTTCTGTCATTTAAAAAAAAAAAACTGCAGTTTAATATTTGAGGAAAATCAATTGTTTCCATAAAATTTTAAAAATAATAGTTCAACAAAGGCTTGGTCCAGCCTTAGGGCAGAGCAACCCATGAGTGCCAGCCTGGAGGGTTATTAACAAACCAACTGAATTAGAGACATTTTTTCCCCCAAACACTTCATAGAGTAATTTATAATGAAACAATAATACTAATATAATAAAAGAATGTTGTATAACCAATATATAAACATAAAGGAAAATAATAAAATTGGTATATTCATATTTTTACAAAATTGATTGTAATCTACTATGTATTATAAATATATTTTAGGAATTGCAGTCTAAGGAATCAAAAACCACTTTGGTGAAGCATGTCAGTTTT
The DNA here is from genome assembly GCA_928085145.1 of Nezara viridula. NCBI lineage: Eukaryota > Metazoa > Arthropoda > Insecta > Hemiptera > Pentatomidae > Nezara > Nezara viridula. The sequence goes on from OV725081.1 coordinate 46,643,138, forward strand.
CAATTGCCTTTAGTAAGTAGTTCCATGAAATAACTTAACATAGAACACAACTTTTAACCATAAAATTTTACAACTTTTAACTACAAAATTTTTGCAGGAAATGACATCAACCGGAACACAAGCTGGGATCATAGTCCATGTAATGTTGTTGGTTTTTCTTCCTATTAAGATACTATACTGTTTATTTACTTTTTTTTTATTTTCAGGATCGTGGTATTTCAGTTAAACCAGAACAGTATTCTACAGGGGTTCAGACCACAGATCAGGTAAATTATAAGAAAAAACAAAATATATATATATATATATATTATTTTTATTTGGTTAAGGAATTAATTGTGTTACTACATATATATATATATCACTTTTGAAAAATTATTCAGTAAAAATAAAGTAATTCTTTATCAATATTTTTCAGAGCATGATAACAGCGTTGAACCCATATACTTTGACCTCCCATTCAATATATGCAATACAAAAGGTGATCTCAAGATGATTTTTATTTAAAGTATAAAATAGCTGAAATTCCTTTCAATAACTTCATAATAAACTGTCATAATACTCGTAGCAATATACTGTTGATTTAAATGACAAATTTGAATTTAAATGAAAATTACATTTAATCACAGCCCACAAATGCATCTGGAACTGGAAATGAAATATAAACTATGGTGGTTAATTAGTATAGATCTCTTCCAGTTCAGACTAAAGATGTGGTAATACTTCAATATTTAGTTGTTTTTTTATAAATGGTTATTTGTTTGTGTTTTTCCTTATGGAACACTTCCTACCATCCATTCACAGAATTAATGAAAAACTTCTCTATATATATTTATGATCTTTCTATCGCATTTATTGAACTATCATTAATCTATTTAGTATCTTGATCATAACGGTTCAACTTTAAGATGTTCTAACATTATTTTACAACTTGAAAATCAAGTATATATTTTTTATTTATAGAAGTTCAATATTATATCAAGTAAATATTATTAATCAGATATATTAGTTTTATCTATTCAAATGTAAATATAACAAACCATCAGTGCCCATTTTAGTGAAGTATGTCACTTTTCAATTACCTTTAATAAGATCCATGATTTAATTTAGTATAATAAAGAGAACATTATTACAACTTTCAACTTTTAATTTAAATGTTTACAGGAAAAGACATCAACAGAGACACAAGCTGGGCTTATAGTTTATGTAAAGTACTTTTTATTTTATTTTTATCAAAGTACCATAAAACTTCAAAATTACAATATTTATTTTTTTTTTTATCAGGACCGGGGGGGGGTTTCTGTAAAACCAGAACAGTCAACTATAGGAATTCAGACCGTAGATCAGGTTCATAACCCAAAAAATATTTTGTATTTAATTTTGTTTGCTAAACAAGTTTTACTATGAAAACTTTACTTCAAAAAAAGTTGTAGAAATGTTTTAGTTCATTTAATAATGTAATATTAATCTACATTTTTCAGAACATGGTTAAAACCTTGAAGCTCCCTCCGTTGACCTCTCAATCAATTCATCCAAAGGAAAAGGTAATCCAAGGAAATTTTATTTATGGCAGAAAATTATCTAAAACACCTTTCAGTAACTACATAATTAAATATTATAATCCACAAAATAATTTATTGTTGATTCAAATGACAAATTTTAATTTTAATAACATTTGTGTTTAATCGCAGCCTGTGAATAATCATGCAACTGGAAAAGGACTACAAAATATGCTGTTCAATGCCTATGAATTTCTTCCAGAAGATCAAATCATAGCTGAGGTAATGCTTTGGAAGAATATTTAATCATTGTTTTGCTTGGTTATTTGCTTCTGTGTTCCTTTGATCATTTTAAATTCTCTCACAGAATCAAAGAAAACCTTCTTATATATATATATATATATATATATATATATATATATATCAAAACTTGGAACTATTATGAACCACATTGAGGTTGGAGATGTAGAATAGATAATAGATAGAAATTATATATATATATATATATATATATATATATATATATATATATATATATATATATATATATAATTTCTATCTATTATCTATTCTACATCTCCAACCTCAATGTGGTTCATAATAGTTCCAAGTTTTGATATTTATATTTTTTTTAGGACCGCTACAAATCTCTTCACACCACACCTAATAATTCTTATGGATCTCTTCTAATGCCTTCACAGAATCAAACAAAAATTCCTATATCTATTAATGATTATTTATTTAGGGTATGTACCAATCAATGATATATATAGAAATAGAAACAGAAGTATAAAAATAAACTTTATTCTGGGACGATGTCCCCTTAATATTATATATATAAATATATATTAATATGTATATATATATATATATATATATATATATATATATATATATATATATTTTTTTTTTTAAATACAATACTGTTTTGTAGTCATGACCTAAATTTGTTTTTCCAGGAACCCAAAGTTTCATTTAAACCGGAACAATCAACTACACAAGTTTCGACAACAGCTGAGGTAAAAATTTACTTTTAATCTTTTATATTTGTTTCTATTTATTTCTTCCTATAGCTTCTAGAAATTAAAAAAAAATTGAATATTTTTAATAGATCTATTAAAACTGTGTTATTAAAAAGTTCTATGGGAAAAAGTTCTAGTTTCAAAAGAACAGAAAAACAATTTGAAATAAAAACTGCAGGCATATTGAAATTAATTAAAAATAAAAGTTAATTTTTCATTTCAAATCCTGGTTTTAAAGATAAACTCTAATTTGAATTGCATCTCTTTCAAAAGTCAGGAAAGGATTCAAGACTGAGTGCTGGAACTGGTAACCTGTTCGAATCTACATCCATTAATGCTTCTGGAACTCTTCCAATTGCTCAACCGACACGAATAACACCTGTTGTATTTGAATCCACTACTGCTGAAAGGGATATATTTCCAGATTTCCTTGCAGAAATGAGAAAATTAGATAAAAAGGTAAGACAAACAATATGTCAATTTCCTGAATAATACCATATTAATGAATAATACCATATATTTTTCAAATAATTTTAATTCACTTTTATATTCTTGTAAATCCCTTAGATTTTATATCTCTTATTAGTACCATATTACTTAAGTGCATTATAATTGTTACCTAAGTATCTTTTCATTATAAAAGTGATTTTATTTTATTCTTGTTCAGTTCAATAAGGTGAATTTTGTTATTAATTTTAATTACAATGCCATCTGTACTGATTACATACCGGTGAGTACACAATATTAAATAAAAAAATAGATATTTAAAAATAAAATTATGAGATGCATTAAGTGATTAAAAATATTTTTAAAATGATAAACATAAACCACCTCACTTAGAAGGTACTTTTTAAAGTTTTGGATTTAACTAATTTGAAATCCATCTGGCCAGCTTTCCTCCAAACCATTGCAGGGTCATAAGTTATTGACTCTGGGTCTCCCAACAAAAAATATTTTTTTCCTACAGCCAGGCATGAATATTTATCTGTGCACATTTATAATAACTAAGCTATGCTGCAAGCTGTTCAAAACAGTGTCAGGCTTGAAATATATGTAAATTCTACACAGACATCAGGGAAAAAAGATTAAGATGTGAAACGAATGTAAGGAAATGATGGTGAATTGATAGTATCAAAAGAAAAGATAATAAACATCTGGAAATTACATTTCTAATAGCATCTTGACCAAGTAATGATAAGGAAATAGACCTTTCTAAGGACTTTGTAAAACGAGGAATTCCCAGGAAATTTAATTATGCAAAGGCATGTACAAGTGATCCTAAATGTAAAATCCTGATTCAAAGAGAAATATCTGAGACCTTTGAAGTTAAATGAAACAGTTTTGTGGCAGGGAGATGGTCTCACCGATGTTGTTCAACATAGCCCTGAAGAAGGTGGCAAGAATATTACATGAAAATGGAGGAGTGAACATTTGAATTAAACATAAAATCCTAGCATATGTGGATGATTCAGCTGTCCTTGAATGCAATCACGAAGAATATTGAGAAAGTCATAACCCATGATCAATACCAATTTGTCACTGTCCTTTAAGTCACGTGCTTCAATATGTCATTGGGAAGAATATTACCAAAGAGACCCCAAATGGTCCAATTATAGAATAATTAAGTAGCCTACTCCTGCACTGTGAAAACCAAAGTTGTTAGCATGGAATCCTCCAGCTTGTGTTTCCTGTGAACTGTAAATGTTTGAAGAAGACCAAATCATGCGGCCAAAAGTGTTAATGCCAACAAAAATTAAAAAATATATATATTTATAAATTGAAATTGCTAACACTCTTGAAATCTGAATCGGTTTAGATGGGAGATTTCACTGGATATTATTAAATTGATGATTATTTTTCAAAATATAGATTTTTTTCATTTATCATGTTGATTTGATTTTATATTTCTTTATTTTTATTCAGATTATTGTTTAAATTTCTGAAGTTAAATTCATTTTGTTTTATCATTTTTAGGATCTGGCAGAAACCACAAAAACAATTTTTTCCAGTGACTGTATGCATTCATCAAAGTCACAAAAAGAGGTTTATATATATTATAATATGTTTATAAAATTTTATTTATGTTTGGAAAAACCTAATAAATCATTTCAATTACTGAGACAGAGATCTGGAGTACCAATATTTTAATTTAAAAATCTATGAAATTTTTAAAATTAATAACAGTGTCTACTTTTAAGGTTCTGATCTAACTGTGCTTTGAGTTTAGTATAGTCCTTATTTTAAGATTGTTGGTCGGTTGAATCTTTAATTTTTCCATCTGTATACTTATATATATTATTTATTAACAGATCTTATTTCTTACCTTTCATAGATAATAGTGACAATATATTTATTTATATTAAAGGTTGGACTACTTTCTTCTATGAATTTTCCTTCGACAACAAAAAAAACTACAAATTTTAAATATTCCTATGTAAGTTTGCTTAAGATTATTTTGTTTAATTCTTGCGAGAATCATATGTTTATTTCATTAGGGAAGAATTTTTTAGCTATTAATTATGATAATTTATAATTAGTTATAAATCATAGATAAGATTGGACAGTTATTGAAACTTCAATTTTGTTTTGTAGGGTGAAGATAAGATGAAAGATATAATTGACAAATCAGTACCAGTTTCAAACACGAAGCAGCCAATTTCTAAGGTATAGTCATTGGTTCGTTGTTTCTCTTGTGTCAGTATAATAGATAGGTGCAGTATGAGAGATAAATTGTAAACAAGCATAATGTTCTAAACATGTATCTTTTCTATGATTCTTAGGAAATGGCGAATGAACTAATGTACAGTGCGATCCAAAAGGATGATGTCAAATCCCTTGTCATCGCTATCAATGCTGGAGCAGATGTAAATCACGAAGGTGTCATGAAGAAGAGACCATTGCATGTGGCTGCTTCGGCTGGAAGAATCCAACCGGCAATAGAGCTGATACACTGGGGTGCAAATGTAGACTCCTTGGATAATTGGGAAGAAACCCCGCTTTTTGTGGCTTCTGTGACAGGGCATCTCCTCATGACAGAGGTACTTGTATCGGCTGGAGCCAACATCAATCACATGAACAGGGAGCGTAATCGTCCACTCCATGTTGCAGCAAGCGCTGGGCAGCTGGAGATCGTTCGACTACTCCTCAGCAATGGGGCCGATGTGGACTGCAGGGGCGAATCCTTGAGGACTCCTCTCCACTGTGCATCCTTGTTTGGCCACCTCTCAGTGATCGGGCTGCTCCTGGATCGAGGAGCTGATCTTATGGCCGTCGAAGTAAGTGGCCACACGCCTCTCAGCCTCGCCAAGTCCAACCAACAGAATCTAGCGGCCGAGTTTCTGCATTACAGAAGTCGTTTATGAGTATATTTTAAAATTGGATAGTTGCTTGCTTCTTGTGTATTTTTTTAAAATAATTCATTTTATTATTTCTTATTTGTATAAATATATATTTTTAAAAAAGTCAATGAAAACATTTTATTTCACCTTTTTTTTTTTACCTTAATATACAATAAAATATAAAGTTACTAAAGGCAATGTTAAAATCTACACTATTTTGTTTATCAACTTCTTAAATGTGATGAGCTGTTTAACGGATTTACTACCCTGATGCAGGTTGATTATTGAGCTTGTATAGAAAACTAGCGGTGTGTATCTTCCGGTGGGTGTTGAGGGCTGAGGACTGGGTGAACGCCTTGGAGCAGAGCTGGCAGACATAGGGTCGCTGGCCTGTGTGTGTCCTGAGGTGGGAGGTGAGGGCGGAGGATTGCTTGAATCCCTTTTGGCACAGCTGGCAGAGGAAGGGTCGTTCTCCTGTGTGCACCCGCAAGTGCTTAGTCAGGTCTGAAATGACTGAGAACTTCTTGTTGCAGAGGAGGCACGTCAGCCTACGGTCACGGTTCTCACTGTAGTACATATGCTGTCCATTCATTTCCGCAAAGCGCCTTATGGCTAAACGGTTCTGGCATGCACTGCATTTGTAGGTCGAATCTCTGGAGTTATTCGCCTGTGACACCTGCCGAGATATCTTGCCGCAAACCTGACAAGACTTCTTGCCTTGCGTGTGAGTTTTCCTATGGGCGGCCATCGCTGAAGAATCTGGAAATATCATCTGGCATACGTTACACTGGTACACAATGTTTTTCAGGTGTAATTTCAGATGATCCATCAGGTGATTCTTCTGTTTAAAACATTTCATGCAATAACTGCAAGTATAAAGTTTGCCTGGCACCTCTCCGTTTTCTTTTCCAGCCTCTGTGTCTTTGGAAGCCATATATCTATCATTCTCTTGTTCCATCTCCTCTTCCTTTTTATTAATGGTAACTGAACTGATCGAACTCTCCCTATACACTTTACTGCATTCCCGGAATCGGAAAGATGGAGACACATTATATACTTCATTGGATTGCCAGTTATTCCCTGAAAAAAAAAAATAATAATCAGAATGCAGGTTAAAATTATCAAATGTTGGTTGTTGATGTCATAAAAAGAGTTATTCTTTAGTAAGAACCAGATACGGACTTTTTAGGCGAACTCGCAGAATAATTTCGATCTTTGCTCTCTGCAAGAACAGGTTGATATTCTGTAGGTTAAATGTCTTCAGTACTTAAACACATTAACGCTACTAAAATATCAGATCTTAATTGTGTAGTTAATCTTATGCTTTTACTGAGCTTGAATATTATTTAAATTGAGAAATGTGCTTTAATTCTCCAATAATAAACTAAAATGTACGACTACATTTTGTTTAGAAAGTTTTGTTTAGTGAAGGAGTAGTAAAACAATATAGAAATAAGTTGACCCTATGTATTATCTGAGGGAAAAATTAATTGTTTTTCCTTGGTCGATTACAATATTTCATTTAACATAATCGACAAAAATATTTGTACAAATTGCTTTGCTATAATCTTTAGGGTACAAATAAAATAATAAAAGTGGAAGCATATTGAAGTGATCAAACTTTTTATGATTTTTGAAAGAAAAAAAATCAAAGGGGATAACTGTGTAATTTTTTTTTATTTTCCGTCGCTATGAAAATTTGTATTAAATGGTATTTCGAGCAGCGAAATACAAATCTCAACTCGGTTTCTCCTTTAAAAAATATATGAACACACTTTGCTCCTTCGGTCGGTACAAATTGTTTAAATATTAAAAATTTGTAACCGATCTTTTTTTTTCTTTTTTGTGAGTAATTTAGTAATCTTTCTAATAATCATGGGCACAATAAAGAAAAAATGCATACTTTTTGAGTTATTCACAAATAAAGTTTCTTTTCCTTCATAACTTTTTTTCCAGAAATTTCGGGGGGATATGATTATTACTTTCATGTATGTATATATTGTTAGGATTAATTAATTAAGGTTATTTGTTATTGTATATACTACATACAACATTGTTACTGGCAACACTGTCAGATGTGACGTCAATGATCTGTAATATGTTTACACCCTCGATATGGCTTCTATGTTTGTAGTGTTATTTCGCAATAAACGTTTCTTATTGTCTGTGATTGTTTCTTAAAGAAAGCCTAACCATTATTAACATATATGTAATATATAGTAAGGGTAAGTATTGCCATCGTGAAAATTTCCGAATCTGAGTTTTCAACGGAAATACACGTTTTGTGTTACACTGAGTCCAAATAACCAAATCCCGCAAAATGGTCTGTGTGTGTATGTTAGTAGTCTAGCTCAAAAACGAAAAGTCGTACGAAACTTATATTACGTATTTAAGATAGGTACTTGTGACAGCAAATTTTTCCTTAAAATCGGCTAACCGGAAGTGCCACTTTATATGAACGCTGAAACACATTTTTACAATTTTCTCAAAACCGCCTCTAACGATTTTGATCCATCTCGGTGTGTCATTGTATAATTAAGTGGTCTTTAATACATTTATGTCTTATCCCCATTGATGCCACTTTACAGGGCTGAAATGCCCAATTTTCATATGCGTCTTCCTCTAAAGTACCTGATTTATTTTAAATAATCAACTATCTCTCATTATTAAAAGTTACGAAAATATGCTATATATAAGTTTTGAAAGAATTTGATAATCGAATAAAGGAGAAAAATAAATAAAAATGCTTATACGGGTCGAAAATGAATATCCGGAAATATTAGTCAGAAGGTATACTTATAATATATCGTTGGAAAACGGAGAATTTTAGAAAAAACAATATATAATATAGAAAGTTGTAGAAGGTAACGGAGAGTGGCAAACAAATTATAAATAATAATTTTTGAAAACTGATAATATTTAACGTAAATCACATGTTTTCAAGGAAATTAAATGAAGTTTATTAATTAAATCTAAACTTTAAAAAATATGTTTACGTTTGGAGAGAGTATAGAAAATCCACCTAATCAAGACAATAGCGTTGTTAAAAAAACTATTTCATTATACTTTTTTTAAAGAAAAGGTAAAATATAAAATCATTTTATTGATGTATTAAACATACGTTCATAACCTCAAATACATTTACTGTAGTTTAGTGATTATTGATGTGATATATTTAATTGATTAGGTATCAACGTTTATTCCGAAAAATTGTCATGCAATGTTTTAAATCCTATTCTTCCTAATATAAGTAAACCATTAACAACAAATTCATCATATCCCTCCTCCTTCAAATCCAACAGATCTCACCAGTTTGTTAGCATCTTTCCTCACCGATATCGAATCCCTAGTTACTCCACTCATATCACTCCTCACAAATCTCGTAGCTCACCTCATCCCTTCTTTAAAAAATCCTCATTGACTCACATCCCAAAACCCATGTCCATTCTCCTTTGGAATGATGTTAGAAATCACGTTGACGAGCTAACAACTTTACTATTGGACAAGAACATCGACGTAGCACTAAATACGGAAACTCGACTGACCAGAAAACAGCTTTTAAAAACACCTCAATAGATAAGATACCGTACTGACCATCCTAACGGTAGAGCACATGCCGTTGCTGTTATTGTTTGTACATCAATCCCTTTCTCATCACCAGCTCTCTTATCGACTCAAGAACTTTGAATAATGGTATAAATGTTCCCACTAGAAGTATCAATTAAATTAATAATAAAAAATGTTAAAATTGGAGTTCGTCATTCTGTCAACTGAAAGGCTCAATTATTAACAAACGTATGCTTATTTTAAACTCATCTGGTTTCTTAGCAACCGTAATTAATATAGTGTCAGTTAAATTACAGGTGAAACAGTTACTAACGTATTTTTAATAATCTCGATTAATATCGCAGTGCTACGAAATATATACATAATATACTTTACTATTTATTTTTATGTGTAAAATTCGAAGCTCACGCGTCGAATTGGCTGAAAACGAAAGCGCTATTCTCATCGAAACACCGTAAGTGAATACTTAATACTAATATTGTTTACACGAACATTGGAATTAAAATCAAGTTAATCAAAGCACGAACAGGATAATAGTGTTTTATAAATTGTAATAAAAATCGTGGATTATTTAGCCTTAGCTATTAAAGTAAACATTTATATATTCTTCCAGTAATGTCAAAACGTAGCTTGTGCTATATTGAAATTATTAATTTCTGTTTAAAGTAGCGTGTGGATTTCAAAATTACGAAATAGTCAACCGAATATAGTTTTACAGAATATCAAGGTTATATATGAAAGGTTACTTTTTTTAAAACTGTTTGAAAGATTCTGGAGCACCGAATCTGACCTTGAGGACTCGTCTGATTTAATGAGTAATAAAATAGAATAAAACACCTTGCTAGTTTTTATCTCGCGGAATGATTTGAATTTATTATAAACAAAAGTCTTAATATTAATAAATACAGATAATCGGATAATTTCTCTTTAAAGTGTCGAGCTAAAGTTGAAAAAATTATAAAATCTATTGACTTCGGTTCGTCCTGGATTTGCTTCTGTACTACTAGTTCGGTGCGGCAGAAAACCACTGGGATTTCATAATAAAGTCTGTACGAAATTTAATGGTTGATGAGACAGAACAAATAATAGTTCTTTACAAGAGTTTTTTTAGTGTATGATACTTGAAATATATTACATCATAAATCTATTGTAGTTTAGTATGTTTAATGTGAAAGAGCGTGTATTAATGCAATTCTTGAGTCCGAATTAACTTAACCAATTATAATTTACTCTCTACAGTTTGGCTATCTGGCCTTTTCTAAATATTGCGCAGGATCTAATCCACATAAAAAATGATCAAATTCATCAAAATATGACCCGATAATCAAAATTTAGAAATTAAAATATTATTATTACAGTTTATTGTTTATTATCTCCTACATTTCCCCGACTGACTTACTAACCGCAGTAATGAAATCCCACACCAATTCCATAGGACCAGATGGCATTCCTGTCAAATTGATAAAATTATGTCTCCCCGAAATCCTCCCAGTTCTCCTTTTCATTTACAATTTCTCCCTACAGAACTCAATATTCCCTTCCTCTTGGAAAAAAGCCATTGTACTCCCTTTAAATAAAAAGCCTAATCCATCCTCTCCCGAAGACTTTCGCCCAATCTCAATTCTTTCCAATCTCTCAAAACCCCTAGAAAGATTGGTACAATCCCAAGTTTCCAATTTCCTAGAAAAGTCTAACCAACTCGATCCTCTCCAATCTGGTTTCCGTCCCGGCTACTCCACACAATCCGCCTTAATCAAAATTACTAATGATGTTCAGACTGCAATAGATAATAAACAACTAACTGTCCTTATACTTCTTGACTTCTCTAAAGCCTTTGATTCCATTAACCATCCCATCCTTTTCAACAAACTAAAATCACTCTCCTTCTCCAATAGCTCCATCTCTTGGTTCCAATCTTTCCTATCACAACGCACCCAAGCAGTCTCCATTCCTAATCAACCACTATCTGCCTACCTGCCTTTATCCTCTGGAGTCGCCCAAGGATCTAGCATATCTCCTCTCCTTTTTAGTTCCTATATCAATGACCTCCATGACTCAATTCTCCATTGTTCCCTCCACCTTTATGCAGACGATTCTCAAATATACCTATCCTTTTCTCCCCCTGAGCTATTGGTAGCATTTACTAAGATCCAAGCAGACCTAGATCGAATCTGTGCCTGGGCAAAATTAAACGGATTAAGGTTAAATGCTTCAAAAACTCAGGCCATTGTCATTGGTTCCAAGCCCCTCCTTAGATCCTATACGGACTTTCCCATACTAAACCTTGGTGACCAGCCAATCTCCTTCTACTCCTCTGTAAAAAATTTAGGACTATTTATTGATCAAACCCTCTCCTGGAGTCACCATATTTCTCACATCTCCCGACGGACAGTCTCTACCCTCAAACTATTCCATTGCTTCCGCCATCTCCTACCTCAACATACGCGCAGACTCCTCGTTTCCTCTCTCATCTTCCCCCACTTTGACTACTGCTGTGTGGTGTATGATGGACTCTCGGTGGAGCTCCGCGACAGACTGAAAAGAATAATGAACAGTTGCGTGAGATTTGTAATTGGTGCCCCGAGATACTACCATGTCTCTCACCATTACACTGAGTTAGAGTGGCTCTTCCCCTCCATTCGAAGACAATATTTCCTAGGTACATTCCTCTATCATATCATCAACAATCATCGTCCTTCCTACGCCTACAACCTTCTCCAATTCAAGTCCTCAGTCCACTCCCTCTCCACAAGATCTCGACCTTCCGACCTTTACATTCCTTCTCACAGATCTGCCTCGTTCCAAAACTCCTTTATTGCACGTTCTGTTAGTTTCTGGAATTCCCTTCCAATCAAAATTCGACATTCTTCATCCTTATCTACATTCAAAACCCTCCTATTCCAATTCCTGTCCCAAAAACAGTCAGGCACCAGCTAATCTTTTATGTAAAATTACACATTATATATAAGACCATATTCACATATAGCTCATGACCTGAATACTTATTATAGATTCGACTTTCTTTTTCTCTTTTTTTTTTTTTTTTTCTGTTTCAACAGAAACAGATTTTACTGTTAAGAAGAATATACATTTATTTTTTCTGTATTTTTTATTTTTTCTAAAAGGGTTTATTTATATTTTAACATCGTACATAGTTTTAAATATCTTAGTATGGTTTCAAGAGTTTTTTATATAGATTTTTATATTTTATTTTGTATATAGTATGTATAACCAATATTTTTTTCTTTTCTTTTCTTTAATGACTTATCATTATCTTAATTTGTTATGTTTGTTTTTATCTGGCCAGATGTAAAATTTTAATTTCTGTACTTTTTTGTTATTCTGAAGGGACTTCGTCCCAGAATAAAATTATTTTTCTATTCTATTCTATTCTATTCTATTGAAACTCGAACTCTTCTTTTCTATTTATTCTTTGTACCCGCTTAGTTTTTCGTCAAGCTGGACTAAAAACGATCATTAGAAGCGATTCTTTTTGATCAGAAGAATTTGACAATAAAAAAAACATGGAATCAAGAAAAATTAATTGGAGAAATCACACAATACAAACTCCTTGATAGCGAGTTGTCATATCGGTCATCCTCAACTTGACTGCAGTCTTGCTTACCGCTTACCAATCTAGGTTGGATGTCGGTCTTTCTGACCGCTATGGCTTGTAAATTATTTTGTTGTTTTTTGTATTTCAAAGTCGCGACCATAGAATATCTTTTACATATCCTATAAGGATGAATTACGAGAATCAAGAGGTGACATACGGGAAAAGAGAATGTCATTTTACTTTTTATGAATTCTAATTTTCCGTAAAACGTAAAAATTAATCATCGAAATTTTATTGTTTACCAAAAATCAGTTTTTATTTTCTTTTGGTATTGATGATACCAAGATGCTTGCCAACTTGTTGTCAATAATGATGTGTTAAATACGACTTCAACGCCTATCGGTGGGCCACATCGGTGGGTTAATATTTCGTGCCCAAAACAATATTGATGTACATTTATCTAACTGATTGTATTTTACCTCAATACGTAATGAGGAAAACAACATTGGTCGCCAATTTTTCACCTATAGGCCTTCAGATAGTAAAGAGAATAGCAATATTATTTCATGAACTTCAACTAATGCAGTATTTTGTACCAATATTTTGAAACTTTTTTTTTTATCCTGAGAACAATATTATAAAAAAAAAAAAGATAAACAAATAACCTTACAACTTGCCGAAGTTTCGCCGAATGGATCTTCTTCGATTTCAACTTTCACTGGTAATGTGTCGTGACACTCTTCTGCAACAGATTATTTTGTGCATTAATTAAAAAAAAATAAAGTATAAAGTTTGAATCCCTAACTTCAACAGACGCTAATGAATATGCTTAGTTTCATGAATAAATTAATTTGGAAATTGTTCATCTATTTAAAATAATTAGTTTTTTTTTTCTCATCTTATATTTTCCGCAAAAATTAAAAATCGTCTCCTTTCTATTTTCTGCATATATCTATTTATGTTATTCTTAAGAACAATATATGTTCCCTATATAAAACGTTGCTGTTTATACCTACAGATATTTAAAATTCACTAAAAAATCGTTTGTTCTCAAAAATGAGTAATTAACCTTTTAGGACAATAGAGTTTTCAAGTTTCAAATATTAAAAGAATTTGAGATTAAGAGGATTAAAGGCTTTTAGAAACCAAATAAGAAATTGTGATTAGTTTTATGATTACAATTGGTGGAAAATGCCATTTTTATACGTGAAATAAAATGATTTTAGAACAAACTATTTTAGTACTAAATAATTTATCAAACATTTCAATGAAATCCTTAAATAAATTACTGAGTAGGTGTCTAGAGGATATTCTAGAACAACAGTATTTAATAGAATATTTCAAAAGTTTTGAGCATTAGGCTACTCAATTCAGGTAAATAAAAATAAAAAAAACTTAAATATATTGAAATTTTCTAAACTCAAGAGTTCAAATTTTCACTGTTTTAGTATTACCGAAAATTTATAAGTCATTCTCACACAAAAATTATTATTGCTTTTATGTTCAACAAAATACTGATTAAACATTAGTAGTATTCCTTTAATAATGCAAACCAATTAATATGTGTGTGCTAACCAACGCCAATCCAACCATCTAAAAGAAACAAAACACCTAGAACCATACATAGATTTTAAATATCAAAGAGAAAGAAACAAATTTTAAGTTCTTCAAACTTACCAGAATCGGCCATCTCAAACGGTTCTATGAGCGATACTGTAACTTCTTACCATGGTATATAATCATGTGATTTCCATTTGTTTTTATAATATGTATTAATTACCACAACTGATTATATATAATAATTATTGAAAATATGATCTGTTTTAATCACGTTTATCAATTGTTTTTTACTATCGGAGTCCCTAGAAACGATCCGCCTACAGCATAGTATGATTGGAAATTCAAAATGAATTATAATCTTAAAAAAATAAAAATATTCTATTTAAAAAAAAAAAAGCTGCTAGTAGATGAAATTTAGAACCCTTGACTATTTTCAAAAATATATATTGAAAAACTCATCCAACAGCTAATATTTTATTTTTTTTAAGGAAGATTTTTTTAGAGATTAATATTACATTAATTGTAATATATAGTATAATAAGCTCGCATTGGAGCCATGAGTTTTTAAATTCAAACGAGTTTGACTCCTTCAGGCTCTTATAAAAAATAAATCGTAAGACTTCAAGAGGAAATATTTTTTTCCATGTCAAACTTTATTTTTATTAAAATAATTTATTCTATTTTCAATTATGTATTAAATGAAAATAAAAATAATTGTGACAAAATCTCTTCTCAACAGAAATTATCACATTATAAATATGTCATATGGAATTTGAATCAGATGTTTATTCACCATATGATTTATTATAAATATAGGAATTTTTATTAGTTTTTTTAATTTTTATTTTTATAACGTTCAAAATCATTTTAAACAGTTTTCGCCTCCTTAAAACAATCGCGAATATGTAAACATGTCAAGTATCCAAAAAACTTCCGTGATTCCGTTATTTAATCGATCACATCGTATCTGTAACTAAAAAATATTTTATAGTATTTAAAAAGTAGATAATCATCAAAAAAGTAACTATTGATTCTAACGGTTCCTCTTAGAAAACAAAATTTGTTTTATGATGTATTATTTATTTAAAAAAAAAACATATGTTTGATGTATAGGTAAATGACCTATGATTGTACAATACGAACATGTGTGCATATAAGACACTCAATACATGTTAAACCAGTATCTTGAAATACCATTATTATACAGAAGTATCTTCCATTGCTGATATAAAAAATGCAGAAGGAAGCAAACGAGAATGGTTTTTATATCAAGCAGATCATTTCCGAAAAGGTGCCGAAAGTAGTGACGAACACTTCATTAATCAAGTTTACTATTTATAATATATCTTTAACAGGCGGTAAGTAGAATATCTTAGATTAAGAGATTTATATAAGTTTACAGAATTTGTGATATTAAGACATATTTTTTTATGTTATAATTATGGAACTATATACAAGCGTTTGTCTTGGTTACTGCTTGTCAGGCCTAAAACATTTCAGCCATTGAAAATAACGAATTTCAAATCCCATTAAAATCTTTAAAGCCTAAGATATAAACTACCCATGGTTAATCACTGATATCTATGTTTAAATAGTAACAGATGTAAAGAGAAATCAACTGTGAGCATTCCGTCACCAAGTCAAATAAAAGTTGGCCGTGATGAAGATTAAACTAAATCCTTCCAGTTCAATTGAATTTAATTAGAATGATCCGAGAAGCTAGCGAAGCGAGCAGATCGAGAGAATAGTAACAGCTCTTCAACTGATTCACTCGTTTCAGGACTAACCTAATCCAAAATTATATATAAGCGAACACATTACAAGATAAAACAAAATACTGAATTTTTACCATGTTTAAAATTCCATTAATGCGGAAAACGTTAAAAAATATTAGTTGGTCTAAGCTAATATTAATCAGAATAGAGCTACTAAAGTTACTCTTCTTTATTCACAGAACACATTTCAACCTTATAGTGCATAAGATAAGATAAAACTGGTAGGAAAAAATTAAAAGAAACAAAATGAACGAGTTTCCTCGGAAACAACATGTGTGGATACATTGAAATATACACTGTGGTCAAGAGATGAACCCAAAAAATGGAGAAATAATTTAAGATACCAGCTTTTTTTTTAATTAAGAAGTTTCCCAAACATGTTAAATCAAAATTTCACTATTCTCTCCTTTTGTTGGTCACCATCTCCTTTCGTGGAAGCCAGCTGATTTATACTAACGAATTGGTAGCATACCTATAAAATAAATGAATTGCACGATCGTAAATCAAAATCGTTCAGGTCTTCTTAACTTTTTTTGTTCTCACTCTTTTCGCCTTTTAGGCTATCTGAATTTTCACTAGCCAGAGGGAGAATGGATTAATGCCACTGTTAAAAAGCTCCCCAGGCACCGGGACGCGAACTCGTAACTATTTTATATCTGATAAACTTCAGTTTATCAATCATTTGGTTGCCGGGCAACGCGTGTTTTGCGCACGCATGAGCCCGATCGGCCACCCATTTCTTTTTAACTGCAGAAAATACAGTCGGATTATTGCAAGTAGTCATCGATTGATCTGTCATAACCTTAAATAATTATGAACTTTCAAGAATTTTCTTGTGTATTAAAACGCCCTATTAAATTATCTGTTAAAAAATAAATTTTTTTAATCATCTATTTTATATTTAATATTTTTTTTTTTTACTTCAGTCAAAACAAATTATAAGAATATGTCTTCTCAACGAAAATTGTCATATTAAAAATGTATCATATGGAATTTGTATCATGTGTTTATTCAACTTATGATTTATTATAAAAATAAGAATTTTTATTTGTTTTAAAATATATATCGCTTTTAACATTAAACATTATTATTAAGAGCTTAAAAACAATTAGAAAATTTTAAACATATTAGGTCTATAAATCGTGCATCGGTTATGTAAATGATATCATCGTATTTGTAATCAAAACTTATTTTATAGCATTTAAATAGCAAATAATTATTAAGTCTGTTTATTGAACTTTTTATAAGTTATTTTCAAGTAAGTGATAATGGATGGGTTGCACCCCATCATAATATATGGGAGGGCAGAAAGTTCCCATGTTCTGATGAGGAAAATAATTACTAATTTTTATCCGACGCCCGATTAGTCTGTGTATTCAAATAAGAATACACAGACTAATCATTATCCGTGACACAATAAGATAAATTTCAATTAAATAACAAAAAGACAATAGCATGACCGTAAATTTCAATTTCACCTTGGAACCCATTACTCAGATGTACTAAACAAAAATTAAAACAATAAAATTAATAAATTTAATAAAACCTGTTTGTTGGTTGGCCATATAAAAAGAAACAGTAAATCATGGGTACAAATGTAGTATAAAAGTAAATTCATGTACTTTATAAAGCAAAGAAATGTGTTGCCCCAGATAATATTTACGTTTAAAAAAAAAATGAAAAATATGACACTAGCGAAGGATCACACAAACCAAATAAGTAAATATAATAGTAAACCATAATAACTTAATCATGTAACAAGGTATATTTGTGATTATTTTTGTATTATAAAAATTGAATTGTAATAAAACGCGATTGGAAGTTCTGACGATAGAAAAACAATTCCAAAAAGGTTAGCGTTTAATAATGTGTGACTGCATTGATAAAGGTATTGTAAACTTGTAAACGAAAGATCAGAAGAGTTAGATTTTTCTTGAAATATTCTCTTATCGGAATCAATCAGAAATTTAACTGCAGAGATAATGCATATGGTAATTATAGTAATAACTATAATCTTTCGAAGATTCAACTTCAGTTCAAACAAATGATTTCGCACTTTATTATCCTGATATCCAACAAGATCTAAAAAAAATAATAGCGCTTGTTTTGTTTGTTGATAATATCACATGAGTCATTTTTAAAAAATTTCCTTCGATATCTTATTGTTTAAATAATTCATGCCTCACAACTGGTGAAACTCATCAGAAATCTGATAAATTTGGATGAAACCATAAGACACATCATGCTCCAATAGTCAAATTAATGATTTATAACTCAATTATTTTCACTTGCTTTATTCTGTGCTGTAGAATTTCAAGTGCGTGGTCTACTTCATGTCAATTGCTTTTCAAAATAAAGCAAGATTAAAATTTAAAACTGCAGAACATATCAGTGCACACCGGCAGAAATACTAAAATGAAGATGTAGTTCGTTATGCGTTAAGCTAAATTATTCATCATATTAAGTAAAGAGGAGAATGACCTGAAGTTTCTCTTTAGAAATTATTCGAGGCAGTAATGTTACAATGCAGGTTGTTGTTTATCAGGTCCAACATCCTTTATAGCCGAAGAAAGTAGTATGAGATTCATTCCGTGATTCCGCCATGGAATGATAGTGAACGGCAGAGATCGGATCGGAACCAGCGCTGAATAAAAACCTTTACAGCTTACGTCGGTATGCAACTTATAAACAATTAATGAAGCGATGATTATAACTTCTTTATAAATTCCACTTAAACCTACGACATGTTTCTTCAGTGCAGTGTTGCCGCGCGCTGCGTGACAAACCCTCATACTTTAAACCTCGTATATCCTCGGTACGCTTGCTCATTGAAAATTCGTACTATTGTAAGCTCAATGTTATTATTTTTTTAAAATTAAATTAGATCATAGTTTTTTACATTATTTTTGTTTATGTTAATGGTCAAAAAGTAAAATCAGTTTAATTTAAGGCACGACATTAAAAATATAAATAAGTGCATACATTTTTAGAAACTATTGGAAAATTTTCTATTAAAATTAAAATAGTGAAATAAACTTTTTAAAGGATACAATATTCCTATCATTATTAAAAATAAATGGAAAACACATTATTATGACTTCATCTATTATAACACACCAGTTGTCCCGTGCGAATAATTCGCAGAGAATTTTTTTTAGTGAAGAAATAGCCAAACAATATGGAAATAAGTAGATCCTATGCATTATGTAAGAAAGGAATTAAAATTTCTTCCTTGGACGATAACAATATTCCATTTAACATAATAGACCAAAATATTTGTACAAATTGCTTTGCTAGGTCCTATTTTTAAACGCTGACAGGAAAGATAATCCCCACATATATTATTACAGTAAGGCTCGAAATCGGTTTTGTACCAAATATAAGCTCGTGTCATGCTCAAATACCATGAATGGGGTACTACAAATATCATATGGGGGGTTAAATGTTAGAAGTAACAAGAAAATATTAAATAAAACAATTAAATTTAAGGTTCAGGATTCAAGAGAAAACTGGTAAAATAAAAATTTAAAGATTACATTAATTAGAGTTAGCAGGTGAGGATTCAAAGTTAAAATTACATGACGAAATGCTAAAAACTTCAGTTTAAAATTAAATACATAGACTACAAGAAGAAAATTTAACAAAAACAATGAAAGAAGTTGTACAAAAACAGGAAAAAATTGGAGTGAGTGATTATAGTGGAAGTGGTTGTGACCAAGATCTACAAAATATATCCCATTTATGGCTAGTCTCTCTATTATTTATGTAATCAATCCATTATTGTACTTCACGTGTTATTTTATCGTTGAATAGAACAATCCAGATATCTTTCTGATATTCAAAAACAAAAGAGCGTCTATTTAGATTCACCATTCAATACAAAAAAGCCTATATCTCCTATAGGTATAAAGATTTTTATCTTATTATTGCAATCGTCGTAATTAATATTATGAGATATTGATGCAAATTCCACCGCGTAGTGGAAACAGTGCGTATCGGAGATGTGGCCTATGCCCACTGCTGTGTGACGCATACTACTGCCTTACAAGATACTGTCGAAGTGTCTCTCAGTTTTAATTTATCAATATTCATTAAAAAAAAAGAAGCTAATAAAATACATTACAAAATAAATATATTTATTCAGAGACGACAGGGTAAGAGAAAAATCTGAAAAATATAAGCTAAAAAAAAAAATTAAAAAGCTACAATCCATGAAGGGTCTTGGGTTAAGTACTTTTTAAGGAAGTACTGTTTCTTAGTCAACGTTTGTGCAAAGAAGTGATTAAGCCGAGATCATGCTCAACCGCCAGGTTATTATAAACTAAAAAGTATATGATACCCAACGCTATGAAATATACACTGGCATGACATGACGTCTCCAATATCTTGACGTTGCTCTTTCCCCACCACTTTTCTTCAACGCTAATTTGTTTGCCCCTATAATCCTCCTAGAAGATTAAAAGGGCAGTCCCGCGACCTTTTGTAGTTTGCAAATATTGGAGTTGTGGCAATGGGCAGATTATTCACTCAAGACATGAGTGGTTGAAGCGCTCTCGGTCAATCTCCAGTAGCTTTAGTACCAATGACGCGGTAGAGAGAGTAGCGCAGGGATCTCTTGGAATTCATAGTTGGAGAAACAAGCCTGCCTCGGAGTTCCCTCTCCTAATTGTATATATTTTATTTATTGTATATAATTTTTGTTTATTATTTAGTTGTTATTTTGCTTCTGTTTAAGTGACAGAATGTTATATTATTCAATATAGAATTAAATTCTCTTTTCAAATATGCATGAGAAAAATGAGTTTTTATAGTTATAACTGATCTTTAACATAAAATAAAAATTGAAAATTCATGATAGTACCAGATTTATATTTCCTGGAAACATGGTAGTATAGACCCCTTTTTAACAAATTATTAACATCTACCTAAAACTTCGTAAATAGCTTCATCTTATCAAAACCTCCAACTTTATTATTTACGAAAATTATCGGGTGTTTTCAATCTGGAGATTGTAAATTTTGTCTATTTATTTATTTAATAAAAACTCCTTAACACCCGCATTGCTTTCCACTTGAATCGTAAAAAAAAATGATTACAAAATCGAGTAAAAGGTGGCCTTGAAAAATATTAGGACGTTTGACGAGACTTCCACTCCTAATGTGCCGAACGTCTCTCCTAACATTTTTAGACAATTTTTTATCAAATTATAATTACAATTCAGGCGAAAAGCAAATGGCCATGTATGAGTTTTTAGTACATCGTTAAATTAATTAATTTAATGAGAATACGCCCCATTTCTGAGATTTTACGTAAATAAAAAAAATTTAGGTTACGATAAGATGAAGCAATTCACAAAATTTTAGGCGAATGTTTGATAAAAAGAGGTGTGTACCGACGACTATAGTAAAATGCTTACTTTTATTCTGTTATGATTATGACTCAATATCATGGACCATGGCAGAGCTGCAATCCAGCCCTAACAATCTGCTAATTAATGTAGAATACTCATAAGCGCAATACTCCTTAAGCAATGAAAGAGAAGACGCTACGGATAGTGAACTTCTTAGCGCATCACACATTCCAGCTACCGTGCCTACCCAATCCAAACGTTCCTTATCTTATCAACTAGATTGATTCACTTTATGAATAAATAATATCTGATTACCTAACGATGTATTATTACAATCAGGTCTTATGGCTCGATTAGCATTAAGTTTGAAGTTGCGACAAGGTTTTATGAAGAATAACTGCTTCTGATTGCATTGCTTTCGAACTCGTATATGGAACATTTCGATACATATCGAAACATGTATACATCTTTTTTTTTTTTTTTAATTTATTTATGATGATATTTACAACTGTATTACAAGTAAAAATACAGTATATATTTATATAAAATATAGTATCATCAAGATAGTCTATTAAATACACACCATTGGTCTCCACCTTCATACTGTTAAACTAACAGTCTAACAGTCTAACAGTTATGCAAGACAGCTATTCCTGAATTCATACTAATCCATTATTATATTTACTTAAGACGTATTTGTTTGATGTAGAAGAGCCTTGATTTGTATAAATAGTTCTCTCCCTTACTAACAGAGTTTGGAATCGATAACTATTTGTTTCACAAAATCATTTAATAGTTGTTATATTTGATTTTTCATTTAAAAATCGTGCCTTATTTATAAATAAAAATTTAAATCGATCTTCGATGTTTATTTATTCGATTAAAAACAACGATCAGTCACTGAGTGATACCATTTTACAAAAATAATAATGATTAAATTGTGATCAAAATAATTTTTATCAGAAAATAAAAATCATGTTTTAAAAACAAATTAAATTAAATATTTATATGTAAGTATAAATTATTAATGTTCACATTTTTTAATATTATATTTTTGGAATTGTTTTAATCACACGCTGTATCTACACTATATACATGTGTACATTATATATATATATATATATATATATATATATATATATATATATATATATATATATATATATATTATTTTTTTTTTAAGATGATATTGGTTGGGGTGTTCAGTAAAAAAAAAAAGTCAAAATAAATAAATTATGTTTACATTTTTTTTTACTGAACACCCCAACTAATCTTCTCTTCGATTATTTATTATAGTCCCAATTTACAGAAGCTTAATAATATTATTATTATTATATAATAATATATTATTAATACACTGTAATTTATCATAATTTGTCCCGTGCCCCGCGGCGTTTTCAAGAAGACCCGGTTTTCGAAAGAATGCACTACAAGCTAGAAAAAGGGAAGAGAATATACGGTTTTTGGCGGCCATGCTGCTATTTAGCCAGGATATGAATTTTATATTATTTTTGTTGATTTTATAATTTTAAATTTTAATAATAACGGATAATTATTAAAAACTGATTATCGACAACTGCTGAGCACAAAGTTCGAAATCTTGATCAGTTTTTAGAATTCGACCACCATTTTATGGTCTTAACGATAATAAATAACCCAAAAATAGTTTTTTAATTAAGTATCATTATTAAAAATATATATCGATAAGGTTTTCCTTATCAATTTATATTTTTTTGATTAAGGTTAAATTTAATGCATTAGTAAATTAACTTCATTTACTACTTCGATTTCCGAAACGTTGTCACCTTCAATAATTATTGAAAAAACTTTTTCAAATTGAAAAAAGTTTTTAGTATTTTGAAAATAGCTGCTTGATTTTGTAAAAACTGCTTGCACAAAATATTTGTCTTAAAAACTGTGTTATTATTGAGGTCATAAATTATACGTCAAATACATCATCAAATAATTCGCTCTGAGAAATACACCTTTAGAACTAAATTCTCGCCCTTATTTCAGCTGAATACAATGCCACCTGATTAAAATTTGCACCTGATTATTATTTTTTTTTTTGTCTACCCCTTCCTCTCCTCCAAGGCTATACGCCGGTTTTTCAAAGCCAGAAGAGCGCGGGAGATCCAAGTCCCTCAAAACCGGGACGCGAAACAATTTCATATCTGGTTGCCAAGTATCGTGTGTTTTGCACACGCCTTACCCGATCGACCATCAGATCTGAGACCCAGATCATCATTATGTAAAATTAATGATTGTAACAATTTTGAACTTAATGAACCAAATTTACCTACCCCTAGTCAATGGTGTCCCGCTTTACTAATGTTAAAATCTATTCACCTTAGTCTTATTCCAAAATTTTTGAGACTTACAAAATATTCATCGAGCTGCGTTTTTATTTCATTTTCAGTTTTGTGACATTTATCGCCAAGAGATTTTTTTTTTAACGAAAGAAACAAGTAATAATTGGATGAGGCAAGGTCTGGTTAGTACGTCGGATGAAGTAGAATGTCCCCATCAAACTAATAGTTTCCATCTTATGGCCAACGCACATATTATTGCAGAACGCTATATATATATATATATATATATATATATATATATATATATATATATATATATAATATATATATATATATATATATATATATATATATATATAAGTTATGGTTAGAGGTAAGACAATATAACAGTTAATCCTAAGTTAATCCTATCTATGAAGTGTAAACAAAGTGTAATACTGTATATATGGCATTACTAAGGCAATAAAGTCAGTCTTATTTGAGTAACCACGTGCTTCATTTCGGATCCTTTTTTCCCTTTTTTTTATTGTTTCTTGTTCGAACTGACGTAAGTGGTGCCGAAACCCGGGACCTTTAGAATCAGTCGGGGAAGTAGTTTTTTTTTTCTCTTTCTTTTCGTTTTTTGTTGTTGTTATTAACGTCACAAGAAATAAAAAAAAGAGGAAGGATGCCGAACGGAATAGGGCAACCACCAGTATCCACCGCACAACAGGTAGCACAGCAGGTAGCACAGGCGACACCGCCGACGGCACCACCAGCAGCACCGTTGGCTCCACCGCCGGCGTTCTCTCCGCTGTCAGAGGCGTTAGCGAGGGATTTTCCTCCACTACCTACGGAAACGTTAACATCAGCACATGCAACTACGTTAGAGTGGTTGAAGGTGAGAACGGCGACGTCGCAGGACCTTAGGAGAGCGATATCCGACTTGGAAAGATTCGATGGAGGAGTGGGTGAGTTGAATCACTTCCTAAAAGGTGGCGATCGGGTGATATCGCGTATATTGGCTAAGCAGGAGGAAAACCTGATAGACCCGATGGATGCCAATGCATTAAGGGCAGCCTTGGTATGCCGGGTTAAGAGGGGCGTGCTGAATATGATTCAGGCAGATGAAGACACTCCATGGAATATTGTGAAGGATCGGCTGAAGAAGGCGTTTGGAGGAGGTCGATGGGCGCCCGAGGAGGACATCTTGCAGATGTTCCGGGAAAGGAAACAGCCTCATCAGACCAACGGGCAATATGCTGCAAATCTGCTGGCACGCTTTAACAACGTAACAGAGAAGACGAGGGAAGTGGCTGATGCGGTGGAAACAGGAGCCAGGATGGCATTTTTGTCAACCATCCTTAAAGTTCAGTTGGGGAGAGATACTGGAAAGAAGGATGGACTACCGAGGGACAAGAGCTTTGTGGAGTGTGCTCAGGAGATGATAGATGCAAGTGCTCGGGATGAAGAAGCAGCCCGTGGGGATGAAGAGAATGAGTATGGATGGAACAGGGTTTCGTATAGGAGGGCGGAAACCGGGAGGTTCAAAGCAAGACAGGAGGGGTGGAAGAAAAGAGGAGGAGAGGTTAGTACAAGAGAAAGGCCGGCAATGAGAGAGAGAAAGCCAGGCAAAGAAAGGAAGAAATGGACAAAGGAAGACAGGAGATGTCACGGGTGCGGAAAGATAGGCCACCTAGTGGCGAATAGCCCGCGAACCCGATGTTTCGAATGCGAAACCGATGTTTCGAATGCGAAACCGAGAGACACATTGCCAGACAATGCCCGTATATGAGTAGACGGGGAGACGTGGGCCGGGATGAACCAATGGAAGTGAACGCCCAGAGATTGTGGAGAAAGAGAGGAGCAGTATCGGAGTCAGATGAGTCATCAGGGACATCTGGAACCGAGGAAGAGGAGACGGGGATAAGAAGAGCTCGAGGAGGAAGAATTAGCAGGAAGAGTGGAGAAGGAGGAGCCGTTGCGGACAGAAGAGGAAGATCAGACGAATGAGGAGAGGAGCAGAGGAGAGGCAGCCACGCGGTAGTAAATAATATTGGAGGTGAGTGCGTTGGTTTGCCAATTATAAGTGTTGTGGTTAGAGGGAAGTGTTTGGTAGATACTGGGAGCTCTAGTACAATATTATGTAAAAAGATGCTGGAGGAATTGTGTAAAGGAGAGAGGATACCAGAAATAAAAAATTGTAAGTGTAAGTTGATTACTTTGGGTGGTCCTTGTAGAGTCGAGGGGGAGGTAGAATTAGATCTGGAGCGATGGGTGGCCGGAATCGGGAAATTGAGGGTTCACGTGGTGGAGAACATGCCGAGAGAGTACGGAGGCATAATAGGTTGTGACTTATTAAGTAAGGTAAGGCCGAGGATAGATTACAGGAGTACAGGTTGGGTTGTTCGAATGGGAGGAAAGAAGTATCGGTGTAAGCGATTGAGTTATATATATATATATATAACTCAATAAATTAACATTCAACAACAAATAAAAAACAAAGGAAGAACTTATGGGACACCTTAAACCGAAAGAAGTTTATTATTATTATTTTGGTAAATTTTAATAGAGGCAATGTAGGAATTATTTCCATATTTTTTACTAAACAGCACCAAAAGGTGCCCATCCCTCTCAAGGTCGATCGCACAAGATTCTACCTCCCCCTCCAACTCCCAAGGTATTTTATTGCTCACATTTTCTTAAAAACAGAACAACTAAGGTAGAATTAGAAAAATCGTAGATCATATACAATTACAGTTGCTGCGATATGTTCGTTGTTTTATTACTTTTATCTTGGTTCGAAAATTCATAATCCCGTCGAAATTTGCACTCCTCAAAAATTCAAAAACTTGTCAAAATATGCCTCCTCAAAAGTTTTGTTTTGACTTGCGCCATGAAATCCCCTTTTGGGCTCTCTTGAACAGCTTCATCCCCATCCCCATGCCCTCATATATTATTACAGTAAGGCTCGAAATCGGTTTTGTAACAAATATAAGCTCCTATCTCTATGATCGAGAGAGGAGGAGTTTATTTATCGATGGTGTTTTTGATAGGATGGCAATATATCGTTAATTCTTCACCAAATCTCAAGATTGAGCCACCAATTTCGAAGGCTTTCTTCTCCTCCAGGCGGACAAAATAGTCCAATCACCCTGAAAATTCAGGCAAACAAGGTATGAAAGAAAATAAACTTTACTTGCGAATAACTAAAAATTACTCACTTTTCCCTGAGTTATGCCCATATTATATAAAAGATTACTAAATTCCCTACAAAATGAAAAAAAAAATCATCGTAATCGGACAATTTTTAGAAAAGATACATCTAATTGGAATTCATGAACATGTTGGTTCCAAATATGAATGAAGAATTAAATTAATTTTTGTTCCTTTTGTCAATTATATTTATCGATAAAGTAACAATTGATTTCTTTATTTTTTGATACGTTGCGTTATTTTATTTTCTTATTAATTTGGCATTTGATAACAATATGCTGTGCGAATTTTTCGTCCTTACTTACTTATTCATAGAATGAAAATATCAATGTTGAGCTCCGAGACTGAAATTTATGTGGTTTTAATACACTGATGGTTTTATGAGGTTTTCACACCTTATCGTCGATATAACAGACTTTTTATTTTGGTGGCCTTGATGAGATACAAGCATAGATAAATATGACAAAAATTCAAAAATGTGTTCCCTATGCACTTCTAAGACTTTTTACAATAGCACTATTTTGGCAAAGTACAATTACTACTCAAAGTAGAGTGGTAATTGAAAGATGTGCGATGCACACTCTAGAATTTTTTATAAGGACGTTGAATATGCAAATGCTATTTTTTTTTCTTTCAATTTACGCCTATATACTTACTTTCGCAATATTGTTTTCTCCTTTTTTTCGAATAATCTTAGGACACTCGATACGTTAAGTGTTAAGAAAGAATTAAAGCTTTGCCTGCGGAGGTTGCTCAAGACAGAAGAGCTAGGTAGGGATGGAAGGCTGTGCAAGGATGTTACTTCAGAGCTGAGGAAGCGAACCAGTCGGTTGGGTGCCATGCAGCTGATACTATTCGCCTCTGCGCTCACTTTGGTAGCAGCTGCCGATGCCCAGGTATTCAACGTCAAATATACTTTACTGTTTATAGGAAATTGATGTACTGTGTCCGAAATGATCTTTGAAAAATTATAAACGTAAAGGTTTAGGGTGTCCTCAGTGATGACAAAAGAGATTAGTAAATTCAGTCTAGGCATTAGAGAGAGGCAAAGGGAACCTTTGTCTTGGGTTGCAGAATTTAGAAGGTGACAAATTTCGAAAGAAATTTTTTAGCTTAAGTAAAATATTTTTGTCTCATAAACTAAACTAATACAAAAGAAAATATAAATCTGCCCCAAAAAAAACTCATAAAAATTCTAAAATTATATACATTAGTACCCACAAATTAAATTTAATAAAATTATAAACAATAGTATGTAACCTCTAAAAAAAAAAAGTATGATTATAGAATCTTCTCAAAATTACTGATTATTGTGATGAGAAAAAAAAACAAAGATAAAATTACATATTTATATATACGTAACTACAAAATTTATAAACAGTAGGCTAACTAATTAAAAAATAACTTCATACATAACGTAATAATATTTACAGTGATTTATATAATAATATGCAAACACTGAGAGAAATAAAAATAAAATCTCAGGATTACTTGTAGTGTAATGGAAAAAAAGAAATATATATATATATATATATATGTGTATATATATATATATATATATGTATATATATATATATATATATACACACATATATATTTACAACTTTTCTTTAATCGACCTTTGAGTATTAAATTTAAACATAACCATTTAATTGGGAATAAGGTCACTTATTAATTATTTAATAAACTACTGAATGTTCATTTCCTCTATGTTTATTGACGTTTCGATCCTGGTATTTTTCTTTTTATAAGTCAACGATGGGATCCACTTCAAAGTTTTAAAAAATAGAGCTTCGATACCTCAGGACACGGACACACTGACAGAGTCAGCACCGTCCACTAGCACATATATTAAGCTACTCTTAACACATGTATAATATATAATATGTATGTATTATATATATAAACGAGGAGTAGCTTAATATATGTGCTGGTAGATGGTGCTGAGACTGTAGGTGTGTCCCTGGCCTCGAGGTATCGAAGCTCTATTCTAAAACTATGAAAAGGATCCCGTTGTTAACCTATAAAAAGAAAAATACCGAGATCGAAACGTCAATAAACATAGAGGAAATGAACATTCAGTAGTTTATTAAATAATTTATAAGTGACCTTTTTTGTGAATTAAATGGTTATGTTTAAATATATATATATATATATATATATATATATATATATATATATATATATATATATATATATATTTAATTAGTAATATAACTTTCTGTCACACGGACAATAATTATAATGAAGTAAGAACTTATTCACACCAACTAATGCCTTAAACTAATCAGATAATGTCATGTATATACCTAAAATACTGTTATAAAATGTTGATTTTTATTGGAAGGGAGAGGTAGGTAAATGCAAGCAAAAGTTAGCTAACATGTCCTTGTAAAAATCTAAACTTTCGGCCCTGACTAAATTTGTTTTAAAATAAATAAATAGTAAATCCAAATTTTAGCGTTTTTTTTTAGTGTAACACAGTCATTTTTAATCCATTCAATAATAACCGACTTACCTGAAACCATCTTTTATTTTTAAATATTAAACATTAAAACGTTATCTCGATCCAGTTTAAATTCGTTCATCTACCACTAATTAGAGGCTCAACCAAATAATATACTTTTTTGTCTAATTGTTTTTTGCTTTCCTACCTACACGAGATTAGGAAAGTATTTCGATCCGGTCAAATTTCCAATGAGCAGTTTTCGACGGATCTATACGTTTCAGAACTCCCTTATTTAATCCATTAATCTGTCTGTCTGTCTGTGCAAAAATTATGGAACTAGTAGATCGATTTTGTTCCTTCTTTATTTATTTTTAGGGTTTTGGCTACTGATGCCCGTGACACAAACTGGGTGCTCTCTGCGCAATAATGGAAAAACATATTTTTTATATACCGTAGTGCAAAAACGGCTCCAATGATTCAATTTTTGTACATTTACTAAATTCTGCGAAAACATTAAGGAAAACAAGTTATAAAGAAAAGAAAAATGTTTTGGGGCTTAACTTGCTAAGTTATATATTCTATAAAATTTATCTAAAAACTTTCGAAAGGTAATTAAATTACCTACAAAACACCCGATGATGCGGTTTTCGACGTATCTTTACGTTTCATCCGAAAAACACATTTTCAACCATTAATATGTCTGTCTGTCTGTGCGAAGATTGTCTCGAGAACTAGTAGACTGATTTTGTAGCTTCTTTTTTTATTTTGTAGGTTTTAGACTACTGATGCCCGTGACACAAATCGGGTGCTCTATATACTGTAGTACAAAAACCGCAACAACGATTTTGATGCAACTTTCCTATAATTTTCTAATTAATATCCTTTAAATTTTCGTACATATACCAAATTCACGAAAAAAATTTGTAAAGAAAATAAAAATGTTTTGGGACCTAACTCGCTAAGTATATATTCTATAGTAAAATTTATAATATTTTAAAATTGAATATTAAAAATATGTTTTTTTCTTTTTAAGGAAATTATTTTTAAGACTGATATCAAGTACACCATATTGATATCAAATTTGTTTCGAGAGAAAAGATATAAACAAGTTATTATTACTTTCTTTCTATATAACTAAATACAACGGTATTTTTACCCCTTATATCCCACGATGGAGTCAAGCAAAAGCAATTGCAAACATACGAAAACTATCTTCAATAAATTATTTTATTTGGTAATAAACTTTAAGATAAATAATCGAAATATAGGATGTTATTTATAAACAATTTGTTTTTTATAAATTAAAACAAATACAGGAAATATATATTATTTTTTATTTTAAGTACAAAAAAGCAAATTACTGATTAGAGTGATTAGTTTCCTCAATTTATTTTCTAAATTATAGGATATAATACTAGAAGCAGTTGTTATTTGAAATTCGTATATTTTTTATTTTAAATACTTTTTTATTATAAATAATTCAAATACTTTGTAATTAAAATACACCATATTTAAAAAGACAAAGTACTCGCTATTGTATCTTTATCCAGATGTAGTATATAACAATACAAAACAAAACTGCAAACTTGGTTTGGCTTCATGATTCATTTAGGTTATCCTCGTACAATGTAATTTATTCTAACTGCAAATTTATTCTAACTTCAAATTCTACCTAAAATATTCATGAAACTGCATCATGAAACATATTGATATAAAAAGTTAAATTATATAGATTTATTTAATTTTTTTTAAATTTCTGATCGGCAATATGTAGCAATACTCCATTAGAATAATGAGGTCCTCGTTACCCAACGATTCGTGAGGTCATGAAGCATTGGACCTCTTACCAGTGACAAATTCCTGAAATCGCACGACTGTTGTCAACGAACGTAACCTATCTCGAATACTTGAAAATCTCACTTTGTCTTAATAAAAATTTGGTAATATAACATGGATTAACATTTAAGATGAGCCGTTTATTAATTTATTCCTTGTTATAAATAGATATGTAAATATAGAGAAAATATATCGATACATCATATAGATAGTATTTAAAAATATATTTTGATTATTTAAAAAAAGTATTTATGGAAGAATAATATCCCTACATATATTATTATTAGTTTATTGTTGAAAAGGATCGAAGTAAACCAATTTTAAATGAATTGCTAAAAATCTATAAAATATACAATTTATTATTGTAAAAGGGCTATTGATAAGAATTAGAGAAAAATGGTTTAAATTGCTCGTTAACAAAAAAAATATTAATAAAATCAAAATTATATTAATAGTGGCCTACGAAAAAAACTTTAAGTTTTAATTATAAACCTAAAATGAGAAATAATAAACCAAAAATAATTTTTTACTAAGATATTAAAGAAAAATTAATTAAACCAAGGGTTTTCTCAGATATATATTTACAAACTATCACATCTCTCTGTCGTATTGAGATGGCTTTCGTTGTGGACATTTTTATTTATTTTTTTTTTTTTTTCGTTTCTTTATTAATATTTTTTTGAAAAAATGTCAGTTTTCGATATTCAAATTTATTTATAGATAATCGATATACAAATATCGCTATATTTGTTTCGAAAAATGTCTTTATTTTTTCCGAAAATTCCTAGTTATGAAGACGTGAGCTCTCTAATATAATACCGAATGGCTAAGAAGTGAATTTAAGTCATTTTAAAATTAAAATTAAAACACAACTGATAAAATATTCTGAATCATGCATTGTTACCGTTAAACGTTTACATAGCGGAAATAAACTATTTTATTCTTTTTTTATTTTTGAAATTTACAACTGTATTAAATGATAAATACAACAAGTAAATATGAAACAAGTAACATGACATGTACAACATGAATAGAAACTACCCATTTAGTTTCATATTTCGTGGTAGCACTCCATGAAATAAATTATTAACTACAGAACTAAATACCATCCGCTAAAGTCCTGTTAATTTTCTATGTGAATTTCTATGTTTTTCCATCGTCTCCTGATGTGTAGTGTAAACAGAGTTTACATATTGTAAAGAAATAAATTAAGTGAAACAAAACTTCTCTATTTATCTTATATATATTTTCTCAAACTTAGGGCAATGTTTTTTTTTCGAAACTAAAGCAACCAAAAACTCGATTCCACATAGCTATTTTTGATACATTATTTTTTCCTCCTAAGATAAAAGACACCTGTTTTTCGCTTTTCTTCTGACATTTCACCTATGTGTTGTTAATCTCGTGAGAAGTAAACCAACAGTAATTATGGTCATCTTCAATATTTATAAATTTTAAAAAATCTCAGTTTCGTTATTTATTTATTGTTTTGTGCTCCTCCTTTTAATACTTTCTGGTCAATCATAAACTTAACGAGCTCAGAATTGGCGTTCTCTCCTTTCAAGACAACTTTGATGTCGATAGGGACCAATCAGGCAGCTTCTGTTAATGTCAGTATTAATGATGGTAACATTAGAAGTTTGCTGTAACAGATATCGCTAATGATCTATGTTCCATTACTCTGCCTTTATAAGTGTAAGCAAGCATCATTAATTGCAGACTGCCTAGATAACATACGCAATGTTTCTTACGTAAACAGTATACGATGCTTCGTTAGTACAGATTGAGGCATAAAACCTGCTGATCATCAACGCATTGTATATTTTGAAATACCAAATAACTGGATAAATGGGTGAGAAAGATTAACAATAGTAAGAAGAGAATGAAATTAAATTAAAATTGAGTGATGTCAATAGATAGAAACATCTATAAAATATGAATAGTTAAATATTTTTTATGAGATTTTCATTTTACAGATATTTGATCAATTTAGTCACTTTTTCTAGCCGTTTCTTATAGAGAGTGATATATTCAGAAGTATTCCAAATTCTTTTAAACTTATTGATGTAAAACGGTTGGTCCACGGCTGCACTTATGTCTTCTGTTTGCTTGCTGTAATGTTATCCAAAAGTATTTCCAATTTTTTTGGTATGACTGCTGTCAAATGATACTATGATATGATTATCAGAATAGAAAATTGAACTTTATTCTGGGACAAAGTCGACTTCGAGTAACAATGATAAATTAATAAAAAAGAAAATAAAAATCTGCCCCAAAACTAACTCATAAAAATTCTAAAATTATATACATTAGTAACCACAAATTAAATTTAATAAAATTATAAACAATAGTATGTAACCTCTAAAAAAAAAAGTATGATTATAGAATCTTCTCAAAATTACTGATTATTGTGATGAGAAAAAAAACAAAGATAAAATTACATATTTATATATACGTAACTACAAAATTTATAAACAATAGGCTAACTAATAAAAAAATAACTTAATACAAAACGTAATAATATTTACAGTGATTTATATAATAATATGCAAACACTGAGAGAAATAAAAATAAAATCTCAGGATTACTTGTAGTGTAATGGAAAAAAAAGAAATATATATATATATATATATATATATATATATATATATTATATATATTATTATATATTACTATATTATATATATATATATATATATATATATATATATATATAATATATATATTTACAACTTTTCCTTAATCGACCTTTGAGTATTAAATTTAAACTTAACTATTTAATTGGGAATAAGATCACTTAATTATTATTTAATTAAGAATCAAAACAGACTGTCGGTGTGTCTCTGGTCTGATCGAAGCTCTATTTTGTAAAAGTAGGTTAAACATTTTAAAATAATTATTATTAAAGTCATATGGAAGTAATATTGTGTACCGATTGAGCTATTTGTATTTCTAGCTTTGAAGAGGATCCCATGGTTGACTAATAAAAAGAAAATACCGGGATCGAAACGTCAATAAACAGAAGAAATGAACATTCAATAGTTACAATAACCGCAGTTTACGAGCCATGTGAACAGAGGAGTAATCAGAAACGCCTATAAATCTAGAAAACCGTAGGCAATCCCACTAATACAGTCCCCCACGTCGTTGCAAATATCGTTTGCAATCACTACTAATAAAGCATAGGGACAAACATATTGGAGTCGACATAAGCGAAAAGTGTTCACAGCACGAACATCTATCCGTTGTCTTGCCTGGATTGGTTGATGAGAAAATCATCAGGTATATATAAGCCTTTTAGTTGACAGAATGACTGTCTCCAATTTCAACATTTTTTATTATTAATTTTAGTAATATTTCAGAAACGAGATTTTCTTTGAATAGTTTGAAACGTATGTAATAGTATAAAACAGTTTTTTTTAGTCTCAAATCATTTATAAATCAATTTTCAATTTTACAAAACATGTTGAAAGTTTCAATAAAAAAAACCCTCGCATTATTTGATTAGAAGCAAGGTGCTAAAGGAGTTGCGACATCTTTCTGGTGCTAATTTTTCTGTAAATAATTTGAAAATCTTGATTAAGAATTTACAAAACTTTATACACTCATATGTAATATTTGCGGTATGATAGTCGACATGCTTAGAAATAGTGAAAGTTGATCAAAAGTATCTTGCGGTTTTATACATTTGTAGATAAAAGCCGACGAATAGAAAAGGGGACTTAGCTACATTACAATTATGTAATATTGAAATCGTGAATACTATTATTCGTTTTCTACAATAGATCACTAGATCTAATTTCTAGATGAACTAAAATATTATATATAAATATTTCATTTCATGATTATTTATTAGTTAGATTCAGTCAATGCAATATAAAAATTAATACATTTTTTGTCTTTAATTTACATTAATAAAGTTTTATTTATTTAATGAATCAATTTTTCGTCATTAGTCCAGTTAAATTATTATAAATGGTTAGAAAATTACAGTGTTTTTGATTTTTCGACATGTGATTGGTAAGATGTTGAAAAATTCAACTTTTCTATACATTTGAACAAACCCTCTATATTTTCTGGTTTGCATTTAATGATCTAGTTTATGAGACTAACAGGCAAATTTTAGCTACATGTACATTGCGAAATAGACCTTTCTGAATGTTAAGATTTTTACATAAATGTAAAAAGTTCAAACTCTGTTATAATGGATTCGGTGACAAATTTTGAGATAACATTACCCCTGTAACAGAAAGTTGAAGATGCAACTGCTTTCGCCAGATCGTACAGACACTGAGAATCTAAGATTCAAAACATTATTTATGAATTAACAAAAAGTTCTTAATTTAGTTAATGTTCTATAGGATGCATTTTCAGTACTTCTATTGTGCTGTTTTTATTTGCAGTATTTATATTAAGCAATCCAATTCAGAATGGAAACGCTACTTTAAAGAAGTTTTCTAAACTCTCTATTAGGTGTATGCTTCTAGATATACTATTTATTCCTGTGGATGACCTTATGTCATTCATGTTAGCGATTGGAACCGTCAAGATAGAAAGGGTGTTCAAAAAACTACTGGCAATGATTTACGCGAAAAACGGCATTGAAAAAAGTTTACTTTTTTAAATTTTATTCATGAAATTTACAACTATATAAAAATAAAAATACATCTGGTAAATGTGATAAGGAGAAGTACAATGACATGAGAACACTTGTAGATAAAATAGACATCGGTGGCACTAAAATGAAAAAAGAAGTTAATAAATTAAAAAACGACACTCCTTTATTTTAGAAGTTCCGGACGTTTCACAAATATGATGATAAGAACAAATTCTTTTACATAAACAAATCATTATAAGTTGAATATATGACATGACATGAGAACACTTTTAGACAACATAGCAATTGGTGGCACTAAGATAAAAAAATAAGTTAAAAATGAATAAATTAAGAAACGACACTCCTGTATTTTATAAGTTCCGGACATTTCGCAAATATGATGATAAGAACAAATTCTTTTACATGAACAAACCATTATAATTTTAAAGTCCATTATTTTACACGTTATATCCCATTCAAGGCTTTGTTTCGGTTTAGTAATAGTAGTCCGTGGTACAGATCCCTTTTTATCGAATTATTAACATCCGTCTGAAACTTCGTAAAAAATTCTCATCGTAACCTACAACTATTTTATTTGCGAAAACTCTTGGAATTGGGGCGTTTTCAATCTGGAAAGGGGCCAATTTTGACTATATAATTAGGTACTAAAAACTCGTAAATACCCATTTGTATTCTATTTGGATGGTAAAATAATTTGATCACAAAATCGACAAAAAAGATGGCCTACAAAAATATTGGCCCGTTTGCCTTACATAACCTTGTTATTTTGGGGGTGTAGATCACGCCAAACGGCTCAATATTTTTGAAGCCCACCTTTTTTCTCGATTTTGTGATCAAATTATCTTACGATACAAGTAGAAAGAAAATGCGTGTTTACGAGGTTTAAATACCTAAGCAAATAGACATAGTTTGCCCCTAAAATAACTGTTAATGAAGATCTAATCGTTCTATTATTTTTCAGACAATTAGACTTACAGCAAAAAAAAAAATAGAATATTTTTCGTCGCTAAAATCTCAGCCTTTATCCACTCATGATAGTATTTATATTAATCACAGTGATATAGATAATAAAGTCAATTATGTTTCCAGTGGAACATTATACACTGCCTACTTGAGCAGTTGGCCTAGGCCTGGTTGAGATGCCTTCTAGATCACTGGTGCGAGGGCGACTCGTTTTTTACCCATAACTACCCTCAATCGATAATAAATAGCAATTCTGATATGGTTCATTACTTGTTTAATTCAAGCAGATCACTTAAGTCCATGTTAGAGAGGACCAATTGATTGAAAACGACTCTTTCTAAGGTCATGTTATAATGCACCAACAACCCTCATGTTCCACTTTCATTTCGCAATACGGGGAAGCCCAAAGTCTAATTACTTAAAGTACGAAGTTTTCAATCAGTACTTTTATCTTTTAGAATAAGTATCTACGTGTTTTTTGCTTTTTTTAAATACTTTATTTTTAAGTTATTTTATTTTATTTATTGTATGTACTTTTTGATTATTATTTAGTTGTTATTTCGCTTTTGTTTATTTTATACTTTTTTGTATATATATTTAATAAACATAGATCGCTTTTGATTTGATTAACGATAAATGAGTTGTTTATTCCCAAAGTATGCCCTAATCATTATTAAAGATTTTTCAAGAAACGTGAAAAACTATATTTTATACCGCCATTATAATATTAAAGCTAATACTTTTTTAAAAAATAAATTAAGAAATTCTATATTTGTGGCACAGATTTCGAAAATCACTGATACTTCTAGAATTAATTTTTAAAACATTGGAACTTGATTATTGGAATGTTTTGGGCAGAAATAAACTTCAAGCCTCGTTTTCGAAAAAAAAAAATTGATTGCAGTTTGTTTTTGAGAGAAAAAATGGGGGAATAGAGTTATACAAATTTTACTTCCTGTTTATAATAATGGTACAACACAATCTATATACTTTATATTTCCATTTGAATAAAGCTGTTAAAAAAGATTTTGATTTTTTTTGTTTAAGAAACACAATTTTCATTACATTCCTTGAAAAAAAAAAAAAGGCCAGTTTCGGAAATAAACTTATTTTCACACCACTTTTTGAAATATTTAAGTTCATTATTGAAATAAAAATAATCATACCATCGGTTTCACTGTGTGTTGGAAATAAGCTCCTCGAATAGTCAAACAAAAGTAATATATCTATAAATATACATTAATACTGCTTTGTTGTTAAAGGTGCATGGTTTATGTCCTGTTACCGCGAGGTGTACTACCGAGAGTTGTTTAATCTATTTAAGCTAGTGATTTTAATCACAATTATTATTATTATTAACTCAAATGGAATGGAAGTTTGGATAAAATTATTTAATAAGGCTTGTATTTAGTAATGTTACTTGTATGTTGTGGTCAATGATGGGACCTTAATTGAAGAAACGCTGGCAGGTTCGCTATTATTGACTGATAGTATTGTAGAGAGCCTACAATTTTTTTTTTAAATTAGGAATGTTCTATAGTTTTCAGGGTTGAAATATGGTCTAACATAACATGTAGTCTATTTAACTCCATGGAAACCAAGGTGATACATTGGTCTCAATATTATTCTTAATAGGAATAACTGTTAAAAATAAATAAAAACGTTTAATAATAAAAATAATGTTAATAAATTATTACTGGTCTTTCAGTTCTTAATTGTAATTCACACAGACTATCATTTGCACTTCTAGTTTCTTAGCCTTAACGTCCACCATCATTCATTCTTTCTCCATCATTCAGACAGCTTTATGTCGTGGTATTTCTGTACCAAACACTAGGAGATCCAGGATTTCTTTTGGGGAGGGGCTTCAACCTAATTTTTTTTTTTTTAAATATAACAATAGTTACTTTGGAAGAAAAAGAAAGGAACTAACCACCTATAAGAAAGGTGTTTAAGTGATTCTTGAAGTCCTATTAAATGTAATTACACGAACAATAATACTTTTAGAGATATTTTTTTCTTAAGACATTGCAATATTTTACCATTATGGAGGGGGCTTCAGCCCGAAAGCCTCCCTCCTCCCTTAGATCCGCCTGTGGTTCCACACCTGTTAATTTTACGGTATTTAATAACGACAGATCATTTTAAGTACTTAACATTATAAAAAGTTGAGTTTTGAAGTATTAAAGTTGATACAAGTGCCCGAAAGTTAAGTTTAGATAAATGAGTTGAGGGAGACTCGAAGAAAGTGGAATTTAGAGTATCCTAATTTCGCACAATCGTTTACTCTCCACTTGTAATTAATTAAAGTTTGTATTATTATAAATGTTTATTTTTTAATTTTTTTAATGATATTTACAACTGTATTAGAAATAAAAATACATTCAGTAAATGTGAACAAGAATATAATAACATGAAACGATTTTTTGAGAAACTATCCATTGGAAACACTCTAAAAATCTATTTGTAATAGGAGATCTCGAGGCCATCTTATTTTCAGACATCTCGGAAGATATTTTTATTCAATTTTTTTTTTGCCTACCTATACCATTGGCATTATTATCTAGTAGTAGTTACTCAATAATTAGTACCTTACTCAGAAATATCTCCAATCCAACTGAAAAAAATATTCATAATTTGGGCAGCGGGGTCATCTAAATATTTTTCATTGGAATGTGCTCGCCATTAATTACACTATTGGGGTACGATACTATTATTCAATGCAGTTTTGATAAGGTGAACTCGTATCCTCTACATTACAGACCCTTAACTAACTGAAATAGGGGAAGGAAATTTTTGTTCATTAAAATACGTCTATATATACAAGATACAAACAACAAAATTCCTAAAAAAGTTGTTAAACCGCTCCAATTTATTTTAAATCATATCATATACGACGACTTGAACATATCAACACTGAAATTTTACATGCATGACAAATATACCACATTTCATTCTTCAGCTTATCATCCTATTCTTACCGCAATATCACATTTCTCATCTCAGTTCAGTTGTCCGGTCGACCTGAACGCAGGTTAAAAAAGACAATAGCGTACAGATCTTCTGCTTCACCGACTGTGAAAAACAAATCAAGGTTCTTAAAACCAAGCAAGTTGAAGAAAATACAAGGATATCAAATATGCTTATTACGTCAAAATGCAGCCAAAATAAATAAAATGCAGTAAAAAATAAAGAAATTTAATTCCCCTGAAAAACAACTCTGTTGTAAAAATGTCTCCACACCAAGAAAAAAGGCATACAATTTTTTTTAAAAAAGGCGTAAAAGAACTGATTTCGAATAACATCTCCTAGGAAACGGGCAATGAAGTTTCGTCCCTCAACACCAAGAATGTCATAAGAGGGACATCCTTTCTCGATTTGGAATGGAACATGTTCAGCTAATAACTGGAACCCGAGGAATGCAAACCTCGGAGCTTGTCTCATTGGTTTGAGAGAAATGAAAGTTAAAATTGGCGAGGTGACACGACAATCAAATGACCAAAACCGCTATTCGAGTTGCTCCAGACACTCCGATCAATTCTAGTCAACTTACGATCAATAATTTTTTTAAGTATTTTAAGTATAAAATCATGTATTTCGAATTTAATAATAGAATTCCATATTCATCCTTTCTCATCACAATCGACAATCGTTCTTCAATCTCAACTAATATTTACTTTCCAAAATGGGTCACATGAGGCTCGCAACATTCAAGGAATGACGAGAATTTGACACAGAAAAGGACCTAATTAAACTAATTAGTTCAGTAGAATGCAAACAAGTTAGCTATTAATAAAATATATTATAAGTTCATTCGAATGTTTACTGTAATGTAGCAATAGCGGAAAAATATTAAATAACTTTACCAGTTATTTAAATCAACAAATGACTTTCTCCAATATGTTTCTCAACTTATCAACTTGATAATTCATTTGATTTATTTTATTTTTGCATTACTCATTGCTATGTACCTGGACTTCGTGTTTCTAAGGTGAGTAGGGGGTTCCAGGAACCGCATTTATTTCTATTTAATGTATTTAATACTTATATTTGTATTTGTGTCGGTTTTTTATCTGTATTTTTGTCGGTTTTGTGTAGTTTTGTATTGCCACTTACACAAGGTTGCACTCAATAGTGGGTCGTTACTCTCCCTCAGGTACCGCCCATGTGTTAGCAATTATCATTTAGAATATATTTATTCATCTGAAATG
Source organism: Nezara viridula (assembly GCA_928085145.1). NCBI lineage: Eukaryota > Metazoa > Arthropoda > Insecta > Hemiptera > Pentatomidae > Nezara > Nezara viridula. The sequence goes on from OV725081.1 coordinate 46,684,386, forward strand.
ATTAAATATATTCCACAGGTGATCCTTACAATACATACATAGCATCATTTAGTATTGTATTAATCGATTTGTGAGAATGAATTTATAGCACACAATAAATATAAATGTAATGAATGCAAAGAAAAAATATTTTTGAATTTTACGAAATATCTACTTATGCTGTATTATGCTCTATGGAATCCTATAGATCTGAAAATTCCAAGTAGCATACTTGGAGCGTTTTTGGATATCCGTTTCAATAATTATTCATTATTTAACTAATTTTTAGTTAAAGGTCGCAAAAAAAAAAAATGTTTTTATTACATTTCTTATTTTATTCTATTCAATAATTCCGCTTCATGGGCCATTTTCAGGTATATCTGTAAAAATTATACCTAGTCATATACCATTAAAATATTTCAATTTCAAAACAATAAATGTTTAAGTATCTGTATATACAGTGTCATATTCCTTATTATTCATTGATTATAAACCATAAAGAGCGTTTGCTTTGAAATCATTGAGGCTTTGATCCAAACAAATCGTTCAGTTTTATCAAACGCAGATTATTAGTTGAACATCCACATCGTTGCAAAATACATAAATTGTTGAGGAAATAAATAAGTTTGAACATTATTTTACAATAATAATCTGCGGGTATTCAATTGGTCTGTCTGTGTTCTTGAGAATATTCACACCCGTTCGTTCCATTAACGAGTATTTTGCAGACACAATATATGAGAAAAATTGGATGGTACCTCAATGAGACACATTTATCTTTTAAGGTATTAGAATTATAATGACTTTTGAATCGCGTCAGATCAGACACTTGGTAAATGTGGTTGCAGTAATCATGTAACTATTTGGAAGGTTTTATTCAAATCATAACCTATATTATCAGGACTGAGGCAGAAACTTTATATGCTCCTCAATATATTATTGGGTCCCACGTTGTTCACTGTGGATTGCAATGCCGGCCTTAGACATTCGGCGCCCTCGGACAATGACGTCATCACTCCCTAAACAAAATTAACTCATTTCTTAAGCTTTTTTATGTAATGTAATATTTGAATTTTATTTCATTCAACATTTCTCTAATACAATTGCTTTATTGATAGGCTAAAATTAATTATTTTAATATGTTTTGAATTTTTTTTTATTTCTAACAAGTGGCCCCACTAGCTTGGCGCTCCGGAGTGATTCCCTTAAGGCCGGCACTGGTGGATTGTAATATAATGTTAAATCATCTGTACTATTTTAAATATATCTTAATTCTATTCAAATATATCTGAGGTTATACATTTCGGAAAGTAATCAGCCACGATATTTGAAACGTTTACTGGGTCATCAGACAGCTGTCCGTTGACTAATATGGTGTGGTGGGGGTCAGTGAGTTTGGAGTTTTCTGCTTTTGTTCCAAATAATAGCGGTACTTGTAAAGGCAATAATAATACTAAAGATTTGTTTCAACGACTTTGCTTTACTTTTTGAAATCTATTAGAACCGAATCTATTTGGAGAATGGTATGAGATAGCAACGAAAAACTATTCAAATAAAGTGATCTCAATGACACAAAATGGCCGCCAGACAATCTCAATCATTGTATCCATATTCTTGTGGACCAGCTAATTTATTTAATTGATTACGAATTAGGATATTATTGGGAGGTCTCTCTCAGAGTCTCGTTAATTCAGACAAACAAAAGGACAAAGAAGTTGAGTAAATGCCGACAAGAGGTAGCACATCTTACATAAATTCAAAAAATGATGAACCGAAAAACATCCCCTTATTAAGGATTAATAAGTTGTATTATCTTTTATCGTAATAGTGAAAGATAGGGGAAGAGGGAGAGAGTGATACAACAATGTAAATGTATGTTATTATTTACAAAATAATAACGTATGGCCTTTAGCCTATATTTTCATTTATTAAAAAAAAAAAATCATACACTCTTACATTACGTTGTTTTCTTGCAATTTTTATATAAAAATACTCAGATATTTCTATTACGAAATCACAGGCCATAACAACAATAAGAACATTGTAAATATTGCGTATCCGTTTAGATCATGTTAATTGTGTGAGGTAACATTCGTATAATCTCTATATGCACAACTGCCAGGTGAGAAAGTTTATAATTAATCCCAGGATATTAGTGTACATACAAAAGTAACGAGTTATGAAATTAATTAAGTAATCTTTAATGTATGACAAAACAGAAAATATAGCTCGAGTGTAAATGGATATTGCAATAAGAAACAGGACGTTCCTTCAGCAAAGGGAATACAAATAATAATTTTCAATGCTTCAAAATCATCTGAAAGTATTTTAATATACCGTTTGCAGCATTTTTTAAAAACTTTATTTGGCTTTTTTAACACGAAAACGTTCAATTATTCTGGAAGACTCCACCCTCGCAATAAACCAATGGCGTAGCTATATCAATTTTTATTACCAATCTTAGTTATTTAAAACTCATTCTTTGTTTTTGTGTTGAGAACTCTTAACTCTCGGTTGGCGGAGAACGTTTCAGTGACCATGACCAGAAATGACTGGTTAGACGCTCCAGAAAACTTATTGCCTAAGTCGGTTTTAATATTTCTTTTTTGTTCATCTTATAGCTTGAGTAGTTTCCTGAATTTTCGAAATTCTAAAAGAAAATAAAAGGGACCAAGCAAGAGCTTAGAAACAAGTAAAACTGGTTTTCTATGTTATCCTCACAATTGCGCCATGGATCTCCTCAATGCATTACATAAGTCTTTCCTAGTTCATTCAAACTTGACTGTACACATGACCTAAATTCAGAAACTTCTTCTGGACTAAATAAAATTCTTCTTAAATCGATACAATTGCATGAGGACAGTGTAGATTGGAAACGTTTAATACAAAACAAATGATTCAAATAATTTCTTATTTTACTGTTGCGCACTGATATTACACCACAGGCAAATCTATGGAAGGGGAAGGTGCTTTGGGGTTGAAGCCTCCTCCCCAAATTGTAAAATATAACCATGTCTTATAAAAAAAATATTTAAAAATTATCTCTAAAAGTATTATTTTTGTTTAATTCTATTTAATAGGACTTCAAGAATCACTTAAACTTCATTTCATAAAGGTAGTTAGTTTCTTTCTTTTTCTTCCAAAGTAATTATCGTTGTATATAAAGCTGTAGGGCTGAAGCCCCCCAACAAATTAAATCCTGGATCTGCTAGTGTATTATATCACAATATAATTATATTATAGGCTAATAATAACTATGTAATTAGAAACATATAAATAACAAAACAGCGGTTTTGTTGTACTTCTGCCCACAGACATGGCAGATATTGTTGCATTCTGATTAGGGCTGTTGCACTTTTTTCTTTTTTGGGAGATGATATAAGATTTCATATTAGTTTCAATAGTTTAACAACATTTCCTCGAACTTTAATTTTAAAAATTGATTATATATTTACTTTAAAAAGAAACATTAATTCTTTTGAATTTAAACTTTTCGCATTAACTTTTTCAACAATAATTTTTCTTATCTATTCATCAACAGCATTGCATCGATAAAATTCCAATCTCTTAAAAGGTATTGTTATCGGTTTAAGCAAATCTTGAGTAAAATTTTTTACCACGATTTTCAAAATTTGGTTATCAAATCTTGATTTTCCCAATGTTTTGGTTTACAGTTGCACAAATATTAGATCTATGTGCTCCAATTACTGTACACATTTATATAAAATGATCATAGTAATAATCTTATTGGTATTTCTTAGGCGAAGCGGCAGATATGTGTGGCTCCAACAACAGCTCCGCACAAAATAGAAAAGGTGCTATCGCAATGCCAGGATGAGATTAAGTATGCTCTCCTTCAAGGTAATAACATTTTTACCTAGCTTTCATGTAATATTTTTGAAATAAATGTTTATTTCCATTCATTCAGGCCTTCGGTAACAATGCATCCAGAAAGCATTCAAGTAGTCCCCAAAGCTATTGAAATGAATTAGGCGAAATGTGATGATCATTACCATTCTTTCCTCAAATTGTGATATTCCTATCACAGTGTGTAAACTAGTCTCTCAAGTTTGAACCTTATAAACATAAATAAGAACATTTTTCATTTTAATTCTGAACAATGCTAGATGCTAGTTAAATAAATAAATAGGTAATAACTACATAATAAAAAAAAAAGTCTGCCCCTTTCAAAAAAATCCATTTTTATACATCACAAAATTGTTTCCAGCTTGATTGGATTTCTTAAGAATAAAGAAATTTGTTCTCAAAAAGTAAATAAAACATTGTGAAATGTTACTATGAAAGTGATTCAAGGCTGTTTGCGTAGTTGGCCAACACAATGGAAATACAAAGGGAGATTTCTACTGTTTATCTTCCTATCTTTGGCTGATCATCTTTCAGCACCTATTGCTAACTAAGTATGTCGCAAAAACTTCTAGAAGTTTGAAACCACTTGTACTCAGATGCAAGTAATGCTAATTAATATATCTATTAAGACTATCAAACGAGAATGGAAAATATGAATAATTTCAGAACTTCTGGTATTATTTAATAATTATTTTTAACCAAAAATTATTTTTGAAATAAATATCTGCCTATAGAAAAATTGTGTTACTAATTTAATTGTGTTACTAATAAAAAGATTGAATAATACTTTCTTTACATAATTCTTTTTACTCTCAATAATAATCGAAATATATTTTCAAAACATCTTTTAGATTACCTTTATATAGCCAGATACTAAAGCATATATAATTTTTTCCCCTATAAGTATTATAACTTCATATAATGAGTGTATAAAAGGAAAAAATCTTAATATCAAATAAATTCAAATAGATTACTAAGATAAAAAATTTTGCTTATAGAAGCACTGAGTGTACTTGGACAGTCAGTGGGAAGACAAAAGAGAGAGACATTCAGTGGTGAAGAAAAACGAATTGCAGGAGTATGTATTTCACATTTTCTTAAAATTTGTAATTTATACAAAATATTTAATTAAGTTGGAAGAAAAATAATACCTTGAGGTATTCTTAGGAGGTTAATTATTAAATCATTTAAAATTAAAATATTTCAAATTTTCGATGATTGTAAATATGCATGCATATTTAAAATGTTTTATTTTCAGTTTAACAATTATATGAATTATTAATTCCCCTAATCGGACTACTTTAATCTGAATATTTTAGCTCCTTTTTCAAATATTAGCATTATTTTTTATATTTAAATTTATTTTATTATTTAATAAATTTGGTTCGCACATGGGTCAGTAATATTTATTTATTAATAATCATAAGAAATGAATTTTGAACCTTTAATTTTCAAGACTCCAAAGCTCCATTGCCTGAATAGTTTCCCCATTAATGCCCGTTCCAGTTATAGTATCTTAACTATACTGTAAATATCTAACTTGAATAATTAATTGCTTTATTGAGTTCAAAACATTTTTTGCTTTTCTTTTCTTTTCAGTGCCTATTGCAGTGTGTCTACAGGAAAATGAAAGCAGTAAGTTATTCAGATACTACCATAAATAATTAACACATGTTTAATAGGTAGACTGTGTAATAATATTTAAAATAAGAAAAAATACCATTCTCTTTACAGTCTCATATATGTATGTTTTGGAGCTTTCGGTGATCGGTAATTTTTAGATGAATATGGTGCAGAATACCAAAGGCTCAAAAACATAAATACATGAGGCTGTAAAAGAAAGGGTGATTTTTCTTACTTTAATAATTAACACATTTATTTGTAATAATTTCTTTACATTTATTTATGAAATTACATCAAGTATAAAACCTCGTCCAATTTAAGACAAATCTATCTTTTCATTGGAGTAGTACAGAATTTTATGAACAAAATAATAATGAAATATGAGGATTTCTACTCATTGGAAGTAAGATATTTTTTTAGAGCACTATTTTTTAGGTATTCAAAGCATTCAAAAAGTTTTAATAAATAAATTCTCAAATAATAAAATAAATACTAAATTTATTTCAGAAAGTAATAATTAGTACTTACAAATGAATGTTGGTATTATTAAAAACATCGCTACTGTTAGTGCAAAATGCCATATGTAAAAATTGAGATTTTTTAGAGAAATATATACAAATTGATTATTTCTTTATGATTTATTAGTATAATTTCATATTTTATTGCCCTCTCCTAATTTCCTATTTAGCTTACTTCTTATAATAGTCGCTGACTACAAAATTTCACGTTTAGCGCAAATAGAATAAACATATAAAATTGCTACATTCGACATTTTGAACTAACTGTAGGGACATATTTTACAAATGTTTAGATTGAAATTTTATAGTGACAATTGAACAAGTATTGTTTTATAAATCCTAATGGAAAAATTGTATTAATCATATTTTTAACTTCACATTTAACCCTCTAGTTGCGTGGAGCCTGAATTAATATCAGGCTTCGTGTGCGCAGGATACTGAAGCTGTACTTTCTGAAGCCACTATATTGGCATTGCGCACTGGTGTCACGGCCGGCCCAAGCCATTATATTGGCTTTGCCCATCTAAATGGTTAAGATGCTATTGAAATTAGGAATTCAATTTTAAAGAAAATAAGTGTGTCTTAAATTCAATGTAATATTGTATTATTACAGTAAAAAACCAAACATAATCTCCATCTAAGACCTCGAGTGTAGTATAGTATAAACTATAATGTAATAGTTACTTTATACAGAAAACTATAATGTAATGAGATTAAACCTCAAATTAAATGGTATTTCAGTTAGATTGATTGATAGTTGTATAAGGATAAGAGAATTCTAGTAAAATGTAACGTGAGGGATTTTTAGTTTTGTTCCTTTAGTTATTAATAAATTGGACAATTTTCTTTATTTTATAATTGATGCTTCATCCTTAAACTGTTTTCTTGTGTGTTGTATAATTATGCTTATCCTAAATTCTCTACTCAAATCTATTGTATTACAAAGCAGTATTGAAAAAAAGGATAAACAAATTTATAAATCTTTATCTTTATTAAAACCCTTAAATGATACTTATCTTCTAATAATTTTTGATCCATTATATCATATGTTATGTTTGATGTACTCAGGTTATCAGGTCTTAAATAAAAATAGCAAACTAAATTTTTAAAGTTAATTTTCTGCCCAATAAGAATAATTGATTGCCTCTAATGTTTATAGGTGGACGAAAATGGTTTTCCTACAGCTCCTGCTCTGGTCCAATTATTTACCGAAGGAGTAAAGGATAGAAATTACTATCTAGCAACTATTCAAGGGGTTCAACAGTGTTTGGCCAAAGAGATCCAACAGCGGAAATATAACCAAACTTTAGCACAAGGTATTTAATCCTTATAAAAATTTTACTTTGAAATAAAAAACCTTTCATAATTGAATGGACTTAACCAAAAAAGCTGTTTCCAAATAAGTATTATATAATATTGCAATTGTACATTTTTGGCGATTGTTTTATTTCCCTCAATAAGACAAAACTAAAACCCAAGTTATTAATAGACATTTTATCATGACTAATAAATTATATCTACTCTAAGATGGTTTAAACTTTTTTATTATAATTTTTTTTATTGATAAAAAATGTGTAAACATTATGTACTAACTTCTAATAAAAAAAAATTAATTACCTTAAAATTTTAAATGTTTACATTATTTTATCACCAAAATTGTGTCAATTACCATATTATAAATCACATTTATTGATTTTTTTTTTATGTCTACACTTTTGTTAATGATCTTCAAATTATTTTTTGCGTTTGGTTTTATGTTATAGCTGAGGGGTACACTTGTGACGTTGCCTATGACATGTTCATGTGTGTGAGTGAAGAAATTGAGACGGTAAGTATTTATTATTAATAAAGTTCGATCTTGAACACAAGAACAATCATTTACACAAACTACATTAGTACTAAGATCAGGTATAGGATCCATTTGTTAGTAGTAGTATCTAGTCGTGAATGGTCCTTTAAATAGGGCAGTCATTTAAATCATAAAAAAGAGTCAATTCTCTACAAATTCTCTTTGCAACCCAAGTTTTAAAGAATCACCTAGTTACATTGAAATCCTTAGGAACTATTTAGAAACTTTCAATTAGTTTTATAATTTAATTATATTTTAAGAAGTATTAAATCAATTAAGCGTATGATTTTACCTACATTATGTTACAGCTTTGTGGGATATCACCTTGAAAGAAGCTGCATCAAGTGAATCTTCAATAGATTCCAACAGCTGCACTATTTATTGAAGTTACCATGTATATTCAAATGAACAGTTCATTTGAATCCTCACCACACGAAAAAACTTAATTAACGAAAAAGTTAATTTAAAATATTGCACAAAATGTTTTAAATATAGCGTAACTACTAATAAGTAGAGGAATTATACTTTTTATATAAGTTGGTAGATAAACCAAACTAATGTCTAATGAAGACAATTTGTGTGTACAAAATATTTTTATTTTTTTTATTATATTACAAATAAAATGTATAAAAACTAACTGAAGAAAAAAATTACCAACTTCCTTATCGGATGAAGACATATTAAAATAATTACAGAGATGCACGAGGGCATAGCCAATTTGAAATATAAAGCAGAGACATTAACTTAAGGGTAAGGAAATTCATTTTCATTTAGTAATTATTTTCTTTCAAGGTGACTAAACACTAAAAAAAAAATCTGGTATCTCCACTCACACGACTTTCCTACCTATTTCAGAAAAGTTTTTATATTTTTACATATGTTCATGAAGAAACAAAAAAAAAAAAATTGAATTAGATTTATTTTCCCGAAAATTGATCAAAGAAAAGATTTGAGTACGATTTATTTGATAAACTAAAGCAATGTTAACCCAGCTTAAGGTAGATCAGTGTAAACATTTCAATACTCTCTAATATTGCTGATCAAAAACTTTTTGCCATAGCATAGTATTGTAAAGGAGAGGAAATAGTCAAGCTTGTGTGATGTGGGTAACAGATTTTCTTACTTTCACTTAGTCATCTTTTTTCTTTCAGTCATCCCTTTCTGACACCAGGATATGAATCCGTAATCGTATATTGGAAATTGAATAGCTGTAACTTCGGCTAAACAGCGTTTTTACCGGACTCAGGGGGCTCTGAATCGTATAGATCTGTCGAAAACCGAATATCGGAAATTTTACCTGATTGCAACACTTTCCTTACCTAGTATAGTTAGGAAAGTAATAAGTTCAAACATGTGTAAAAAATAGAATAAGCTGTATCATCGCTAATACTGGTTCGATTCCGATGATTTTTTTTTTGTTTTGTTGGTAATTTAATCACCTTTCAAAAGTTTTATTATAAATTTTACCGTATAATATATACTTAGGGAATTAGGCCCCATAACATTTTTCTTTTCTTTATAACTTATTTTCCTGAATTTTCTCCATATACGAAAATTGAAAGAACAATTATTAGAACATTATAGGAAAGTTTCATCAAAATCATTAAAGCCTTTTTCATGCTACAGTCTATAAAAAAACATGTTTTTCATTTATTGCGTGCAAGCTATGGTGCATGGAGCACCGAATTTCTGTCATAGGCATCAGTAGTCAAAACCCTACAAAATAAAAAAAGAAGCAACAAAATTGGTTCAGTAGTTCCCGAGAAAATCTTGGCACAGACAGACAGACCAATGGCTCAAAATGTGTTTTCCGGACTCAGTGGGCTCTGAAACGTATAAATCCGTCGAAAACCGCATATTGGAAATTTGACCCGAATGCAATACTTTCCTTACCTAGTATAGGTAGGAAAGTAAAAAGTAATTTATATCTTATTTTTTCAACATCAGAAGGGCAGCTGGCAGCTGCCTGACAGAATTAAAATTTCTATAAACAAATAAGTTGTTATCTTACATTAAAAGATATTTTTACTGCGGAGAGCAAAGGGGAATTAAAAATAATTTCCCAATAGATATAAATTTAAATAAAGATTCTTAGGCATTAAAAAATTTAATGTGAAAAAGAAGTTTTACCTTACAAAATATTCTAACATAAAAACAATAATTGATTATTAAATTAGAACAAATAAAAACTGAATCCCAATAATATAAAGGTGAATCATATACTGTAGTCATCTTCCTTAGTATGTAAGTCAAAAACAATTCAATACAATATCGTAAAGCTATAGTCATTTACAACAATAGCTAAGTAGACTGAGAAGCGCTGACATGTCAACAAAATACCTGTTTATGTCCAAGAGTTTTTAGGAAATGTTAATAGTTAATTAATGGCATTGAAAAATTTAGTATTATAAATAAATAATTAACTAAATGAACAATAAACAATATAATGTTTCAAAACATAAATGTATTCCTATTAATTTCTAAATATTTAAAATTAGCTGTTCAGAAGCACTCTTGGAAATAGACTAATACTATTGGTTCCGTATTAAAAAAATATATTGAGAGAGGATAAGAGAATAGGTACAATAAATTTTCAATCCAAGAAATATTTTTTATTTACATTTGATAACAAAGATGAGGCATATGGATGTAAAAGGGGATAAATTTATTTTTAAAGTTCCTGATACGGTTAATAGTGACTCATGTCCTCTTTAAGATGATATATTATTAAGTCATCAAAATATAATAAATTAAATTTAATTAAACATAAAAAGTTATTGTTGTATTTCAAATGGGGGTGAATGACTGAATAATGGGTTTTCTAAAAAAATTAAATTTGGATTTATCCTCCTTTTGCATTTCCACTCCTCAAATTATGCATACTAATTTTCTTTATTTGAAAAAAGTATAAACAGTAGGACCAATAAACAGAAAAATCTAAAACAATGTTAGTATAAATAAAAGTACATATACATTAAGATTTAGGGGTTTATAGTTGCAAAATCTGAAGTGTAGACTGATAAGTCATTAACTATCATTTGAAGGAATTGATGCTTTCAGATCAATTGCCGTTAATATTTTTTCTTCTCCTAGATGAAGAATTAAATTTTAAACATTATGGATTTAAAGTGGGCTAAAACTAATTTAAGTAATTGGACATTTATTTTTTAAAAAACTTTAAAGTCTTATTAGAAGAATCTCTTACTGCTACAGTAATTTCATGAAAAATTGATTAAAAAAGTTTAAACCCTTAATACCAAGAGAGGACCTATGTGTCTTCAGGACTATGATTGACCACTTGTTTGCCAATTAACTTAAAAAGAATGATGAGTTCTGAAAGTTGAAGTTTTATCACCATATTCATCCACTCTTCCAAATGATTTATCTTATCAGTTTTTGACATTTTTAAAATTTAAAATTACAAAATTAAAACACAAAAAAATGATCATTTTTCAAGTTTATTGATTCAAACAAAAGAAGTGTCTTTGAACAAGGTACAAAAAATCCAAGATAATGGAGATTATCTTATAAAAATAAACAAGTATTTCAAACAAAAATAATACTGTTAAAGTTTCTTTTTCTTTCATTTGCTTTATAGCTTAGCATATGATTAATTCATACCTTCCAAGGTATGAATTGTCATATTTAAGTTAGAAATTGAAAGGTTAGAAAAAATTCATCATACAATAGACATTAGTAAACTTCAATCTAGAAGAAGTTAATAACTACTGTTTAATACAATTTAAAAAAATGTAACAAACTTCAGATACCTACATTGTTATATTTATAAATTATCAGACCAAATATTTTCAATATTTTCATATTTAAAAATTTAAAATAAAAAAATTCCTTGGATACAAAGATAACTTATAAATTCAAGTGTTCGTGAAAAACAAATTTTAAATTTAACAATCACAGAAAAACAGTTATGATACAAGATTCTATAGAATCATTAAAGCCATTAAAATTGTCATTAATTAAATCCAGCAACATAACTCTAAAAGTGTCATTTCACAAAGTGCAATCCCCCCCTTCAGAGGGCGAAAGCTGTTTTCATTTCCTTTCAAGAGTCTTAACTTTGTTCTCCAGGCGCTTGGAATATGCATCAAGTTTATATGCAGCCTTCTCTAGTTTCATAACACTAGCTTCAATTTCATTAATTTGTTCCAGGACAGGACGAAGAGATTCATCTAAAAAATAACATGTTATTATAGTTGTTTTTTTTTTATTTATGAAAATTAAAGTATATACCTTAATAACTTATAAAATAATCACCGGTACAGACTCCTTTTAATCAAATTATTAACAAACACCTAATACTTCGAGAATGGCTTCACCTTATCATAACCAACAACATATATTCATATATCCAGCGACAAATCATACCTAGAAAACCTTTTTTTCTCCCTTCATCTTTTTATCGTTCCTTTTTCTGCTACGCATCACACCGCAAGGTCCGACACTTGGTTGGACCTGTACATTATTGATTCCGCTCAAAACCTCCTTTCCTCTTCCCAATTACCAGTTTCTTTTTTATAGTCGCATGACCTAATCCAAATATCCTATAATATCCAAACCCCTCCGATCCTACCGAGAACGGTAACTTTCCGGAACCTCAATGGCCTTACTCGGGAAAAAATCTTACCTTCCCTAGAATCCCTAGATTGGAATATAATATATTCCTGTACCTCAATTGATTCCATGGTTGACATTCTCACCTCCAATCTTATTAATATCCTTGATGACCATGCCCCTCTCAAAACTTCCACCTTTTGTCGCCTTCCTGCTCCCTGGATGTGTCAGAAAATTAAGGATCTTCAGAAGAGGCGTGATGCAGCCCGGAGACGCTTTAGACGCACTAGATTGCCTGATGACTATCAAGCGTTCAGGGCGCTCCGCAATCTGACACAATCCACAATCCGACGAGCCAAATCTACCTATTTCCATGAAGCCCTTTCCTCAGCTCCGGATTCCAAATCCAAATGGCTACTCCTTCGTAAACTCTCTCTTTGTGATCCTACCAGATCTCCTCCCTCTGCAGTGCCCCCAGTTTCATCAAATGACTTAAATTCTTATTTTATATCTGCTTCCTCTTCAACTCCTTCATTTCTCCCTTCCTTCTTTCCTCCTGAAACATCTTTCAATGACGCCGATTTTTATTTTTCAGATATTTCTCCCACAGACCTCATATCCGCCGTGATGAAATCACACTCTAATTCTATTGGTCCAGATGGCATTCCCGTCAAATTAATTAAATTATGCCTCCCTGAAATCCTTCCGGTACTCCTTTTCATCTACAATTTTTCCCTTCAAAATTCAGTATTCCCTTCCTTGTGGAAAAAAGCCACAGTCCGTCCTTTAAATAAAAATTCTAATCCGTCTTCCCCTGAAGATTTTTGGCCAATCTCAATCCTTTCTAACCTTTCCAAACCCCTGGAGAGAATTGTGCAATCCCAAGTCTCCACCTTCCTTGAACAGTCCAATCAACTTGACCTTTACCAATCTGGTTTCCGACCAGGTTATTCCACACAATCCGCCCTAATCAAAATCATTGATGATGTTCAGTCCGCCATTGATGACAAAAAACTAACCGTCCTTATACTTATTGACTTTTCCAAAGCCTTTGATTCCATCAACCACTCCATTCTCTTTTCCAAATTAAAATCATTATCCTTTTCCCATAGTTCTATCCTATGGTTTCAATCATTCCTTTCCCAACGCTCACAAGCTGTCGCTATTCCTAATCAACCCTTGTCTTCCTATCTTACTTTGTCCGCAGGAGTGGCCCAGGGCTCTAGCATATCTCCCCTCCTTTTTAGTTCTTATATCAATGACATCCATAATTCAATCCTTCACTGCTCCCATCACCTTTACGCCGATGACTCCCAAATCTACCTTTCCTTCCATCCCTCAGAGTTGCATGAAGCGTTTGCCAAAATTCAAGAAGACTTGAATCGGATCAGTGCCTGGGCAAACTTAAATGGGTTAAGGTTAAACGCTGCAAAAACTCAAGCCATTGTCATTGGTTCCAAACCCCTTCTCAGAGCCAATACCAACATACCTATACTGTACCTAAATGACCATCCCATTACCTTCACCTCCTCAGTAAAAAACCTAGGCATTTTCATAGACCAAACCCTATCCTGGAAACACCATATTGCTCACATTACCCGACAGTCAATTGGTACCTTGAAACTATTCCATCGCTTCCGCCATCTCCTACCCATCTCCACACGTAGACTCCTGGTAACTTCCCTCATCTTCTCCCACCTTGATTACGGCTGCGTGGTGTACGGTGGCCTCTCGGCAGAACTCGGGGAGAGACTGAAAAGAATTATGAATGCCTTCGTTAGATTTGTCACAGGGGCCCTGAGGTATTCCCGTGTTTCGCACCACTATGCTGAATTAGGATGGCTCTTCCCTTCCTTCCGAAGACAATATTTCCTAGGCACATTCCTTTACCAAATAATCAATAGTCATCGTCCGTCCTACGCATACAATCTCCTACAATTCAAATCATCTATCCACACCCTCTCCACAAGATCTCGTCCTTCTGACCTTTAACCTTTATACTCCTTTCCACAGATCTGCATCATTTAAACATTCCTTCGTTGTCCGTTCCACTGCATTCTGGAATTCCATCCCACTAAAAATCTGCCATGCATCATCCTTATCCACCTTTAAAACCCTCTTATTCCAATTCCTCTTCACAATCCAATCAGACGCTGGTTAAATACATACTATGTTATAAGGATTTAATTTTCTTTAGACATTATTTTTTTCTCTTATTGTTTATTGTTTTGTTCTGGGTTGAACGTGAATTTTCATCACCACTCACTAAGCATTGTGAGTAGATAAAATTTGTTTTCCTTAAGTTCTAATTTGTTATTCATGGAATGTATTTCAGTGAAATGTATTTTATTTCTAATTATCTTCAACATACTTCTCGCTATGTGTATGTATATACTTTATTTTATTTTCTCTTCTCCAAATCTTTACGCATAATCACTTAAATATCTTAGGGAACATATGTATATCATTATTTGTTTTTTTACATATTTTTTTGTTTTAGTTTTTACAATTTCTTTCCCTACATATTAACAGTTATTATTATTTTTTTAAATTTTTATATTCCATCACTACAATGCTTTACCTATAAAATAGATTTTACTTTCCTTATAATTTCATTCAGTGATTATTATGCAATTATTTTAGCTCCAATATTGTAGTACTGAACCCCTATTACCAAACTGTCCTCGTTAATTTATCCTAAGAGCTTAATTAATACTTAATGTATTACATGTATTTTGTCATTATTCATTGTAATAAGTCTTTTGACCAGATTTGTAGTTAATATATATGAACAATACTGTTATTCTAAAGGGACCTGGTCCCAGAATAAAGATGATTTTTCTATTCTATTCTATATATTTTTTCAATCTGGAGATTGGTAAACTTTATCTATTCATTGAGGTACTAAAGCTCATGACCACCCATTATGTTTCCACTTGAATGGTAACATAATTTTTAGGTGACCTACTAAAATATTGAGCCATTTGGTATGAACTCCATCTCCAATGTGTCAAAATAGCAAGGTTATATAGGCCAAACAGCCAAATATTTTCTCAATTTTGTTATCAAATTATCATATGATTTAAGTGAAAAGCAGATACATACACAGTTTTAGACGGGTGTTAATAATTTGATAAAGAAAGGTCTGTACTGCGGACAAATATTTTATATTAAATATTTCATTTTATATTCAGTGAGGATTTTGATCAGGACAAAAAAAAAAAAATGAAAGGGGAAAATAAAATGATTTAAGCTATTAGGCTAAATAACTATGCAGATGCTTAATTGTTTTTTAATCAATAAAAGAAGGGCGTTTAACAGAAAGAAATCAATCTATATTAAACATGTTTTGATTATATGCAAGGCAAAATTAAAATGGCTTGGAAAGTCTGGAAGCTCTAAAAAGAAATACTAAAATCCTTCATTTCACAAAATTAATTTTACACTACATGTTGTCAACATCAAAATATTACTATTATATCAATTTATTAAAAATTAACTATATCGCTGTTGGACTCATTAAAAAAAATAGAATTGCCACATTCTATTTGCAACATTTTTTTCATCTTTAATTTTCCAATGAAGATACCTGAAGCAAGACATGGCTCTTCTCTTTCTTTTAGGCTACACGGGGTTATCCCCGTGTCGGTGGAGAGGGTGTTGGAATTATGCAGAGTTAAAAGTCCCACCGGGCATCGGGATTATAACTTGTAATTATTTGTTTATATTAAAACTTCAGTTATCAGGTTCTTGGGCAACCAATGGTGCTGTGCACATTAGCATTAGCCTGCTCGACCACACTACCACCCCTGAGATGACTTGTTTCTACAACAAATAGTAAGCTCTCGACCCATCTCTAACCGATTTTTGCATATTTTGTTGATTGATATCTTTCTGCTAAATGATCCACCCAGTCAAGACAACTTTATTTTAAGCTTAAAAGTAGCGTAGACCATCATTCTCTCAAGCTCTTATGGCAATTGCATTATTATGAATTATTGTAAAGAATGTGTAACGAAGAAGCTATAAAGAACAAACATCTATCACTTGAACAAATGCGGAACCAGGAAGTCGACAGCTGTAAGCTGTTTTATCTAAAGCTGTAATAATTTCAATAGCCATTAACAATATTAACAAGACATAAGATAACCAGTGTATAGAATAATAGTTGTTCAGCTCTCTTGTTATCCAGAAGTAAGTGTACAGCACCAACTGTTACCTAGGATTGTTAGTCAATACAATGATTTAATAAGAAAACTTATAATAACCCCAGTGATATCAAATTAAAAGTACTTCAAAGCAGTAATTCATTAATTTTTATTTTTAAAAACTTACATTTTTCCTGCAGATCCACCATATTTTTCTTAATTTGCTGGGTCATTAGTGTCATATCATTACATTTTGATACAGTTGCTATATTCATGGCTTCTAACAGTTTATAATCAGCCTATAAAAATAAACAAGGTATAATATTTCAGTAAATTAAGAAAAAATAAGTTTTCATTTTGATCTTTATTACCTGGTGCTGACCTGAACATATTTAGATGGATTTAACACATTAGATGTAAGTAATTACATACATATACAAAAGCCTAGATTTGGGAAACAAACCAAAAAAGGGAATTTACTCAAATCAAAATACATCATCTTAAATTTACTTTTAATATGCAGCCAGATAGCAAAGAAAAAACTTAATAGTAAATTTTGTCACTAATGTCCAATATAATGGCCCAAACATCAAATTACAATAAAAAGATTAGAACAATTAGAAAAGAAATAATTTAATCAAAAATAGTTAATAGGATATATAATTATTTTAATGCAAAAAGTCACTCAGTAACATTTTACAAACATAAATCACCAACTTTGATGAATTTTACCTCTAGGAAATCATAACATTCTGCAATCAGGGTAACTATTTCTGACATATAAGATTGGTGTCGAAATTAACAAAAATGTCATTAACAGTTTAGCTTAATCAATAACAAAATTTTACTTTATTAAGTAAATGATGATCCAACTACGTTGGATCTGTCTCCATGATTATTTATCAGATAAATGATTTTCTACTTATGAAACTATAATATTTCTCAAAGAAAAGAGAGAAATTCATACTGTTTTGAGAACTATTTAAAAAAATCTAAAAAGTGTTAACATTTTTTATATCATGTATTTACATGCTTTAACAAAAGTGATAATATCTTAAAAGATGATAAAAATTGTGATAGCTACTGTAGTTTGTCAACAAAAAGATAGCAGAAAGAGGGGAAACCCACAAGGCATTAAGTTTAGCGCGAAGAAGGAAAAAAAACTTTAACATAGCACTGCTTGAATTCATCCACAGTCTATTGTTTATGTGAGCTTTAATATTTTATAGCCCTGCGTGAGTTATAATTATTTTAAAAATATAATCAAGTGAATAGTTCAACAGGAGAAATAATATATTTGATGAGAACCAGTAATAATTGATTCAAATTATAATAACATAAAAAGATTATTTACTAGACTAATCTAATCATTGTTAGAATTATTACATACAGCGTTAGTTTGATTAATGTTTAAGAATTACAGTTACAGATATGGTGTTAAAGATATATCAATACTAGATATGCCAATGTAAAAAATCACCTGTGTAAGAGTTAGCTCTCCTAACAAATAATCTGCAGTCTTTTGAAACATGGTTGTTGCCAACTTGCTGAGGTTTGGATCATGAGGATCAAGCGGTTCAAAGCTACTAGTGCTGGTTGATAACGTTGGACCTGGAATTATATTGATTTCATGAATGAATTTAAATTTAATATTTCTCTAACTTTAAAACTACATATTTTTAAAAAAAATGTATATCAGTCAATATATTATTTCAATTTTAATTGTCGGTTTTATCGAGAAAAAAAAATCATAATCGAAAAAAGTCCCCAAGTGGGGTCACTTAACTTTCAAATATGATTTTATTAATTTTGACTTTATTAATCTTTAAAAAAACACTGTTAGTACATGAAAATCACACAAACCCTTTTATATAACAAATATAGTTAAACAAACTCACAATAATTGTTCCTGATTTCATAAAAGGAAAATTCTTCAAAGTTCTTAGTTATTTAAAGATATGCAATGAAGCTTAAATACTTTTTGCAATAAACCGATATATTAATCATTGTATATTATTCCTACAGAGATATTCTTTGTAAGTAAGGCAATTCTCCCTTAATCAGAACCAATGATCGATTCATTATTTAGAAGATTACCTTCAGTAATTTAATGCTGAAAATGAATGTTTCTAATGTACTCGACTAAGAAGTTTACTAAGTAACATGTCACTTACCTTTTGACACTTTGATCTATTTAATTTATTTCCATATTCTTATGCTAAACAACAAATTATCTTTCATTTATAAATACTAACAAATTAATCGAAAGGGCCAACTAGTCAAATACATAATACTCAGCCAAGTCTATGCATATCTTTTTCTTTCTATCAATTTAATATAAATAGCTTTATATGCCAACAATTCTTTTTAAAGATGATTAGCGAGTTTACATATCTAAGAATTAAGTGAATACTCAGTATAGTAAGTAAAAAAGAAGAATCACACTTGTTCATAATGTAAACATCAGGATATTTTTAATCAGATAAATTATTGTTACTCTGAATATACTAAGAACTAACGAAATAATATAAGAATTCAAGGTTTAAAAAGTTGGTTTTACTAGAGTGAGGTTCTTCATTGTTATATGAGCATAAAGACAAAAAAAAAAACAAATTAATATGTTGCTTCTAAATTCTGACAGTCCAATTAAATGATTCAGAAACAATTATTGTCAATGTATCTCATTTTTTTCAAGCATGACTAAAAACTTAAAGCTTCCTAAATACTGTAAACAACTTCCAATAATCATCAAATACCTCTTTTAGGTGAGTCAGTGACACCATCTTCAGACACAGCATCCAGATTCTGTTGAGTAGGATCCATTGCAGCAATTGGCAAAAAGATGCTAATAGTTAATTAAAAAAAACAAGACAAAACATTCAATTTTGAAACAGGTTGTCATACACTGTTATCACTAATTTCAAAGCTGTTATCAGTGAACTGCCAATGTAAGGGGATATGCGCAGAAGAGCTGAAATGAGATGACTGCGCATCCCCACCCCGCCTTCGCGGCCGGGACCAGATCTAAATTCAAAAATAGACAGAGGGGGCTCCGGAGCGTGTCTAAAATCGGAACGTCCTTAGCAGGGATATCTTGACACTGCATCGTTCTTCTCTTCTCCCATCAACTACACACAGCCCTTCGTATAATCGACCGAAATATTAGTTAGCAAACGAACGTAAAATCGAAATTATCCATTATCAGTTATGGCTCAAGTAATTAGTGTCAGGTTGAGTCGGACGGATAACTCACCTTGGGGCATCCGTCTTCAAGGCGGCAAAGATTTTGGACAACCACTTCTTATACAAAAGGTAAGCCATTATTCAATTCTGAACTAATACCCATACGAAGTTATCACTTTGCTTACTTGATTATGACTTATAATTTGTTTTCCTGAATGTTCAAATGTTCGTAACTATGTTAAGTTGGTACACTTGTAGTGCATCGAAAATATTAAGTTGTGTGCTATTATTTACCCTTTTCAACCATTGTATAAAAGCAAATAAGAAAGAAAAATGGCAATTTCCATAGGCGACTTTGATACTGTCATCGTAATTACTCTGCTCCATAATGGACGCATATTATAATTAGAATGGATTGTTGGTTCCTTATTGTGCTTGAACAATACCTTAAGCTGAGGGTGAAAGGACAATGAGGAAAGTATCCTTGGACATAATTATCGCAATTGTTTAGCCCAGGTTAGATTGCCTTCCTTGCTTGTATTTTTCCCATCCTTTTATATTTATTTTTATGTAATTAATTTAGCAGTTACAAGACCTGTCCTCACAAAGTAGGCGAGTGTGTTTTAGCGTGTATGTAAACAATAGGTTGCCAAAACAAGATTAAATGCATGTATTATTTTACTAAACAGTTGACTAAGCCCCCTTTGCTCCTACTAACTTATTTTAAACATTTTCTTCAAGGTTGCTTTCAAAATAAAATTATTTTACCATTGGATTTTATTTAACTTAAAGGGCACTAAAGTTATATTTAAAAGGATCAGTATTCTCATTGATGTGCTAGGTTTTTTTTTTTCTAAATTACCGTTTCAGTGGAAAGTTTATCGATCCATTTCTGTTTCTCTTTCGGATTCACATGAAATATATATATATATATATATATATATATATATATATATATATTCAATGCATATATAATATAAATTATTTTTGATCATTTTTTTTTAAGTACGGATTCACCGTGTCGCACCTCTTTTTTGACAGTTCGTACCGTCCAACTGCAAGTGCAGTCCTGAGGCCTCGGATATGTTCTTCCAAGGTCTAAGATGGTTTTTTAGCTACATTTTCTTCCTTCATGCTTTAAGAAGGATCCGTCCTCTTTACCGTAAATAATATGCAGACATTATAATTTTAAACTATATTTAGTTATAAAAAGACAGATTTTAGCTCCACCAGTGCTGCCAACCATCCCGGGATTTTGATTGTCTGCAGAAGTATGTCCTATTTTCTGCTGATACTAACCATCATTACATAATTATTAGTACCTGTAAATTATAATTTGTCGATGTATGTTTTTATGTTCATTCATATTTATGTTCATTCTACAATCGTACTGTTGCAAATTTTAGTGATAGTCACAAGCCGACTTCACTTGTAGATAATAATAGCAATCCATTTGAAACCTAATATCTCTTTCTCTTCAGTATCAGCTGTGAATTGTTAAAATGAAATATTTAAAAGATTTTTTTAAATGATCTTTTTAATATTATTAAAATCGTTTAGTACTCCAATAATTCAACAGCATATTTTTAATGTTTCTTAATAGATCATTTGCAAATAGACTAAAATGACTTCGGATTGTGTTTAACTCAACCTATAATAAATCTAATCAAAATTTTTTTACAGATGGAAATTCATTCAAAACATAAAGATAAAAAATAGAACATTTATGTACGTGTGTACTATATTTTAGAAGCCGTTTTTGTCAAAACACATTTTCCCCATGAATTTAGTTTCAGTTGTTCTGAAAAAAAAAAAAAAATCAACTTTACAGTATCTGTAATGATTCGTGTTGATTACAATTCGTTTTCAAATATTGAGTAGTAATAAAACATTAGCTAAATATTTTATTTTACATCATTATCGTCATAACCACGGTAGTAGGTTATTAATTGAATTTTCTAATAATTAAAAATTATATATTTGATGTAAAATAAACGAAAAGTAATTAAATTTAAATGAACTATGAATTAACTAACCAGATTCATCGAAAAAAAAAAGAATATATTCGTTGAAAGTTTTGTGTCGACTATTGAAATATTTTCTCGTTTTATGTTATATGACGCATTCTTTATGTCATAGAATGTTCCTAGAATATTGACGCTCATCTGGGAGAGTACATCAAAAAAGCTTTACATCCAAAAAAAAAAAAATTGGCTATTCAAAAAAATTAAAAAGAAAAATTAATTTTTAAAAATTTAAATTCTGCTTTTGTTTGATTGTAATTTATTTTCAAGTTTTACTTCTTATCACAT
Organism: Nezara viridula; assembly: GCA_928085145.1. Taxonomy (NCBI): domain Eukaryota; kingdom Metazoa; phylum Arthropoda; class Insecta; order Hemiptera; family Pentatomidae; genus Nezara; species Nezara viridula. Next base: position 46,706,437 of record OV725081.1, read on the forward strand.
TCCAACTTCACATATGTGACATTTTGGGAATTATAAACAATTATGAATACTTTTTAAATGCAGTATTTAATTATAATTTTTATTTATATTCTTAGTTTTTGTAAGATTATAACTACTGTTTTATCAGTTTCTCCATTTATTGTCAATCAATTTTCTTCTAATCCATGATATACTTCTGTATTTTCTTTTGATTTTATTCTTATAATTTTTTTAACAAGTATCCATAACAACACGTTCCTACGACCCGATTTTTTTCATGAATAGATTATTTCAGATCATTTTTCTGATTATTCAATTATCAATTTTCCATATTATATTTGAAGTATATGGACGTTAAAGAAATATATATATTTTTCTTAACCCTCGGAAACATTTCTTTTTGTAAGAAACTTTCTCTGACGAATCCTGGGCATTCTGTATATTTAAGTTTGTTTCTGTACTTACTTTCGTTTCAAAGAAATAGATCTTTAACCGTCTGCATATATCAACCAAATTATAGATATAGTGGATATTTTTCCAATACATCGTTGGCACCATGTTTAAGAAAGTTTAACGCTGAAAAGGTATACTTTAACATGGTGCCGACGACATAATGTTCTAAATTTTATTTTTATTCAATTCGTTTTTTAATTTCGACTATAGAATGAAGTATTCAAAGAACTAATTTTGAGAAATTAGAATCATTATATTCCGTAATGGAATTTAATTCTTATTTTAAATATCTCGATCTTAAAGTAGTCGATCAACTGAGGGCTTTTATTCCGACCTAAGTGTAAACTATTATATTTGTCGCTAAGAATCTTCTGCTTTATTAATATAATCTGTACTATAAAATTTTCAGCAAGTCTTTAATATTGCAATCGGTTGTTCTTTTCAAAAATAAATATCAGGACATAAGAAGAATTTTTCGGAGCAGTCGCCTGCGAAGCTGAAGGTCGTCCTTGTGCCGAAAAGCGGTCATTATTGCAAGAGATTGAGGCCCGCGAGCCTGGACGTAACCATTCATAGAGATCCTGATGACCTCATTATCCTCTCGCTACCTGTGTTGGGTCCTTCCAGAATGTTTCCATGACTCACCATCTTCACTGCTTCGTAATGAGTCACTTACTTGCTACCATCCACCGATTACCTGGAAGTCAGACCGGGGTCTTCTGACGCCAAGAAGGAATTCGTGGGCAACGCGTTGACGCACTCCCATTGATAAAGCCAGCCAGATTCTTAGAAAATAACTTTCGTATCGTAACTCATGGAATTATCAATTGATATAACTAAAAACCTTCACTATTCGGTGTAATGTACATAATAAACTATTATCTCTTTTATTTACTTTTTTTCATATATAAAAATTATTTGTATGTTTTTCATACACATAGGTGTTTAAGTCACCAATATAAAAAATTGCAGTGACTAACCCTGACGTTAATGATTCTTTTATTTTAATTATTATATTTTCTATAAAAATTGGAAAGAATAATAACTGAAATTTAAATTATTATTTTTAAAAAAATTTATTTTGATATGACACGATGATTTTAAATTCTTTCTATGATATCCGTACTTGAACTTTTTCTTTTGTAACTTTTGAAGTATATGTTTTACAGAACTTTTGATTTCGCCAATAAGTCTATTTAAAAAATTATTAGCTACTCAAACGAACGACATATTAGAACCAAGTGATTCATTGAACATAATTCATAACTCTAAACTAATTCCAATTACTGTCTATTTCTTATTTAACGTAACTTTTTTTAAGAACTTACATGAATAAAAGTTAGTTAATGTAAAAAATAGTTATCACTCATAATTCTCAATCAAAAAATCGAACCTAAATTAAAATATTTTTTACGAGTTGGTTATTGTTCTTTTTATTTACTGGAAATGAAAAGAAATGCATTTTTTTATATTATTGCAACAAAAATATGAATAGGATGTATTAGAAACAATTCGTTGGATGTTATTCAGATTTACAATAATATGAATGAATTTTCGATTAATTTTTTTTATAATAATAATTAATTTTATTAGTATATTATATATTTTTACGAAATTAGATTTATATATGAATAATCAATATGAATAAGAATTACTAAAAAAAAACAAAAATAATAATTAAAAATAAATTATTCAATATAAATTGTGCAGTTTTTGGACCTGATTTTCATAACTCTTACCTTTTTCTTAAACATTCAGTAAGAAATATCTTCATCCTATTCATGGGGGCACGCAGAGGAGAGCAAGGGGGAGGGGAGGCGTTGTTCCCCCCTAAAATACTTGATAGAAAATATAACACAATGTAATACAAAATATTTCCAGAAAATCCTAGAAAAAAAAAAAATTAATAATTGTTGTTCTACGTATATATTATGTCTCATATAAAAATATTTATAAATTTTAATTACTATAAAATATTAAAAATAATAATATTGAGTTTGAAATCATTTAGGTTTATACCTAAGATTTCTCTTTATTCAGTCTTGCCCTCCCTTAATATGAAATATGCATACACTCCTGTTCCAATTATTACTGCTAAAAATTATTACTTTGATGTTTTTCAGGTGACATTGAATAAATCTTTAATATTTCATATTTGTATATAAATAAATAACTTTCTTATTAAATACATGTGTATCCTGTACTGAAATGTTTTTTGTGAATGAGTTGGTCTGGATGGTACCATATGTATTCTATCGTCGATTTGTGACAATCGTCTCCATTTGGTTAATCTTATTTTTTTATTTAGATTATTTTTCCTTTCATAATACCTCCAACTAAATCCTGGTTCTTGAAAATTCTCGACTACCTACATACTTAATAGTTCATTGATCTATGAACCTTGCCAAGTTTTTCTCATTTGCGGTTAAAATAGATCTAATTTTTATTGCCAGTCTTAAAATCCTTCTTAGACGACCGTTGAGGATTCTCCATTAGACAGCTAATTTGTTAGGCCTATAAATATACCCATCCATTAATAAAAACTGTTAGTTTTCTCCTCAGAAATAGATTTAAACGATCAAACCAAGGGCAGCTTTATCAACCACAGCTCAAGTGAATATAATATTAAAAAAATATGGTTTAACAGAACTCTCTGGTAACACCAACAGAATCAACTATTACTTTTTAAAATTAAATATTTTACGAGTCATTTAGTTTTCGTTTCAAGTAAATTTATTTATTTCAAACTTTCTGATTAAATTATTTAAATAAATAGGTTGATCGTAAATAATTTTTAAAATTTAAAACAGGACCACCACATCTCTCCAACGTGTTATAGATATACATGTGTGTGTAACTATACCATTTTTTTATTATTTTAATAAATTTTAACTAAGTAATAAAAAATATTATGGCAGCTGAAGTAGCAAATATTACTAAAAAATATTTACATTATAATATTTAGTTTATATTTGATATGATTTCCCTTCAATGGTATATAATATTTCAATTTATAGCATCCCATAAAACTTTAATAATAAAATCCTATTAATGTTATCACCCCATCTGGTCGAATTGTCATGGGTATTATATTGTTGCCCAATGTAACTATTTTGCTTTAATTTTTATTGTTAGAAACAATTTTTTTTTTTTACTACTTTTGGTCTTGGTCTTATAAAGTGCAAGTCCAAGACTGATGTTGGACTCTTCAAAGGTCCTAATTAAAAAAAAAAAATATCTACGGAAATTCTGAGAAATGGAGCATTTTCTAATTAAATTAATTTAGTGATGTATTTAAAGTTTAATTAATTAGTTCAATAAAGGCCCAATATTTTTGTACGTAACATTTTTGCTCTATTTTATGATCAAGTGAGTGTTTAGTACGTTATTGAATTGACTAAGTTCACTGATCTCCTGATCAAAATCGCCCCATTTCTGAGAAATTTCGTCAATAAAGAATATGTGAATTTATTAAATTATTGTTTTAAATTAATAAATATGATAGCATAGACCATCTTCACATTAAAAATATTTCATAAATTAACATGTTAATATATTGATATTGTATAAAATGTAATATGTAGATTACACGAAAACTGATTGAGTTGTTTAGATTGAGTCACTGTTAGATCATTGGAACACCCACCATAAGTGAATGAATCAATTTTAATTACTTAATTATTTTTTATTTCTCAATGCTGAATGCATATATTCTATTTTCAATATATACCCTTCTTTTTTTTTATTATTATTTTCCTTCAATGGAAACCCCAAAGAAAAAGAGTTTATTAAATGAATATTACATGCCTATTATAATTAGGCAAACTACGTGTAGTAGATGTTGCATTTTACAATACAGAATATATGTAGATATTAACAATATTGATTTAAAAATTAATTAAATTTAAATTTTAAAAATAATTAAATTTGTAAATAAAATTATCAGAATAAAAAATTTCAATATAAAAATTAAAGGCAGAATGATATAAAATAAATAGAAAAATAAAATTAAAAAAGAATAACTGAAAATAAAAGAAACAAAACCAATAAGAACAAAATAAAAAGTACAATAAGCAAAACGGACAAAGCCCTTATTTCCCGTGTGACAGAATATTATATTACTGAATAAATAAATTAATATATATATACCAAAGCTGGAAAAATGAAAAGAAGTTTAATACTCCATATTACAGATAATGTTTCTATTGTTTTTAATGTCAAAGATGATGTTTTGACATTTTTATTTGTATGAGAAAGAAAGACTTCAATTTATGATAGACTTATTACAAACTTTAATATAAATTTATAATTTTCTTATAATACTTCATGTACAGTTGTGAATCACAGTACATTTTTAAAATGCGTTGTACTAATTTTTTTTTTTTTTGAGGGGCTTCAAGATTTCATTCAAATTCCTATTTTTCCCGTACTAATTATATAAAATGATTATTAATAAACATCAGTTTATTATAATTTAGTCGGGTGCAAACCTTTTTTTATTTTATCTTACTTTATGAGGAAAGAGAATAAATATCTAACGGCAGTAAATTGTAAATTAGCATATACATTTATTGTCTTAGTAATTTAATGTCTTCTTTAGAAGCAGACAAAGTAATTAAATTTTACTTATATATTATTCCTAATTTTATTTATATATTGATGACCTCGAGTTTTCCAAACATAATCTGGAAAACTTGTGAAATTCCTTAAAAATGTTTCCGTCGACACAATATTTAAATTTTATTTGAGTCTCTCGTTGTTAGTCAGGATTTCATAAAACAGATCTCGACGAGTACGCATTTCGTGGATGATGAAAGTAACTGCGAACTATCTCCTGCTAATATTGGTTAGTTAGTTCCTTTATGTGAACTTCCTCCTGGAACTGCTTCCATTAACACACAATCGTTATTCAGGCTCTTAAACTTTCTCCACTCGGAATAGTTGTTGTGATAATTACTTAGATAAAATTGAAAGTTTTGTTTACTCCTATCGTTGGTTTCCAATCTTATCGCGTTGTTTTAAAATGTTTTAAAGAGATCGTTAGGTCCTACATACATATATATTTAATATTTTAGGATTTTTTTACTCGTAATTAATGTTGCCCAAATGCGAGACCAAGACTTGTCTTGGTCTTGAGCACTTAGTCTCGGTCTTGCGCAACATTCTTGCAGTTAACTATTAGCTAATTACTATAGAGATATTACTGTAATTTTTCAAGTAGGGGAAAACTAACTAAGCCCAAATGAAAAATTGGAAGAGTCAAATGTAAAAGTATTTTGTTCATACTAATTCTTTGCATTTAGTAACTAAAATTTTCAAGTATTAGTAAACATTTTGCCTTAATTTTTATCCACCAAAACGATTTTTTTTTACCAGTCATGGTCAGGGTCTTGCAACAGTTAGGCAGTCTTGGTCTTGATCTTGTAAAGTGCAAGAACAAGACCGGTTTTGGGCTACACTACTCGTAATGTTCTGATATGTTGCGAGTAAGGCACTGTGCTACTACTCTCTTTGGACCGGTTTCTATTCAGGATGTGGGAGGTAATTATTTATCAGCCATTCCTTACAAAGTACTGAATCCAAGACCCTCCATGGGTTGTAATGTTATTCAGGTTGATTGTATTAATTATTTTTGGAAAAGTAAAAATTTTGATTAGTTGTTAAAATAATTCGACCATCATATTCTGTACTGATAGCTAGTTATTTTATAAAAAGAGGAATAATGTTAAGCCAATACCTACGAACCTGTGGATATCAGTTCTTGGAAATTGAAAATAAAAAATTATTTTAACAAAGTTTTTTATACCTAAAAGTACTTAATTTTGGAATTATAAATTTTCAATATACTTAAAACTCATACAAACAGAATGCAATATATCTCGGCGATACGATATTCTTATCAGAAGTGATATAGTTGTATTACTATCTATTGAATTAGAGCAGTAACACAGTGCAATAATCCACATAGATACCGACAAAGGATATCCTATCCCGATACATATCGCGTTCTTTGTACAGGAGCCTTTACATTCAAGAAAATGTTTTAGCATACCCAATTCTAACATAACTATTCATGAAGTAGTTAAATTAGCAGGTTATTATTATTATTATTGATTGGGTATTATTACTTATTATGAATTGTATTTATTGATTTGGCATTTTGTAGCAAATGTTACAAAGTATGAGACTATGATCAATGGTCTCTATTAATTATTACTTTAACCAGAAAATTGGAATGTTTTCTATACATTTCAAATATAGAGTGTTTTTCTCGATTCTTAGCCTGATGACGAACAACGAATTTTCTAAAATATCTCCACCATAAATAGAGATTTCGAAAATATTAATTCCCAATCTTTGGGAACTAAGGTCCCAAGTGAGTTCCGATATTTAATTTATTTAATACCTCAAAAATGAACATTAATGTAGCCTAGTATTGTGAATATATTTATTATGTATTTTATATACTATATTAATTATCATTAGTATCAGAATACTAGAATAGAAAAGATCCTTCTCGTGCCACAGAACTATCCTAAGACCAATGAACCTATGGTTAACGAATCCTTAAGTATATTCAGTTCTATTTCTGTGCCAAATTTCTTTTTTTTTTTTTATATATTAGTCCCACTCAAAAGCGACGGAACGCAAACTGAGGTGCCAGTTCGTATTTGCCAAGATGAAGAGTCTGATCAAGTTGGCGTCGGCTGCACCGTCTGAACCTGGAGTTAATAATATTTTTTCTTTCCCTCTATGTCTCTCTCTTCCTCTCATATTTGAAGAGTAGGGAAGACGAAAAGAAATATATAATCATTATTCCCTTTAAAAATTAATTATAGTCTTCATTTTTATAAAACTTCATTTAAAAAATCGATTCATACGATTAATATTGCACCTCACTATCAATAACTTAATTTTTTTTTTATATTTTATGTTTTAATGAACAAATTAAAATATTCATTGCTGTACCATCCATACAGTATCATAATTTTTATGTAAAAAATAAATGATCAATTTTCGAACATGTCTTTGATACGACAGAAAGCCGTAAATCCAACATCTGAATCTGCGTACCAACTTAGACCAAATTTAGAAATAGATTAGCATAATAAGCATGTTATGTTATAACAAGCGCGAATATACCTTTATTCTCTCCTTCAAAGGTATTGAAATCTCCAAAAAAGATCTAGTGATTAGATCTTATTTACGTTAAGACGTACATTTCTATGATTACAAAATGTGTCTCCAAATTCAACATTAATACAACCGATGGGAAGTAGAATTACTGCTCTTTTAACATATATCGATAATTTTATTCCTTTACAAGCTAGAAATAAACTACAATAATAATGGCTGAAGCTTTTCCAAAATGAAAAAAAAAAAAAAAATATATATATATATATATATATATATATATATATATATATATATACATATGTATATATATTTCAGCTGCTAAAGTATAAACAATATTATTCCTAAAATCATACAAAAAATATTGTTCCTGTTATTACGTTTATTTTTTTATTTATATATATTTTTCGCAGGTCTTCAGGTACTATTTAAACATTTTTTTTTTAATTAACATTTAAAAAAAATCAAAGATTTCTCCAAAAATTAAATCTTGAATGTTTACTGATAACAGGTGTATTGAGAATATCAACTTCCATCGATAAAGATCTACTACATTAAATTCTTAATTGACTGGTCTTTAAAAATACTGCATATATGTAAATTAATTTGTATTTTTTTTTTTTTTTTGTCCTACATATTATCGAACTTCGGTTACCTTTGAATATCTCCTCCCCCTTACCCTCTCTAAGAAATTTTAATCAACTACTGTATATATTGGGTGACCTTTTAATATGAAAGAGTCATAAATGAAAGTGTGGTTGGAAGAATTCTAAATTAGCGAGACTGTAAAGGCGAGATTCGAACTTGAGCCCTTTCTGATATCCGATCAGTTACGGAGTTCCACGAACAACGAACCCGTATGTGATCCTCACGTTTCCATCGCCTCCTTCATTTACATTCTCCTAAAACTAAAAGACTGCTTTCGTGTGAATCGTCGGATCGAGTTACTCTAATTTCCACCGCATATCTGCAACGGCTCGTTACCGATCTTCGTCCGCTTTCTCTGGTTCACGATCGTGGTACCGTCGACCTTCCTTCTTATGATTACGAAGCCGATGGCGGAGATTAAAAGGTTCAGCAGAAGGCCACCACTACAATGGGACGATTTCCTTGTTCCATTGTGATATGAAACGTCATATTTTATTTATAATTATTAGAGAGTAGCCCTGTCCGCACGACGGAGGACCAACCTCCATTTTACAAATTATACAACTGTTCATTTAATTGTGCTACTCGTTGCTAAAATTGTAATTTACATGTATTCTTTAGTTCAGATTGTATTATTTTTTATCAACATAAAATAAACAGAACGAAACAACGATTCGGAAAAAAGTTTTAATTTCCTTAAAAACTATTATATTATACGTCGCGCCTTATTGCCAATTTTTAACCATAATAAGGGAGAAATAATTCTAGGAATAACAATTCTGGTGTCTTCGGTACGGTCCGTCCCTTTAGTGTTTTTGTTACTGTTCTTGTTTGTGACTTTGTATATTTAAAATAAAATATGAAACATTCATTAAAAACGTTAATAGAGAGATTTTATCATCCATCATCAGTAAAAATTAAAATTATTTTCGGCTTATTTTGCTGGATTATCAGTTTTCTAACTGTAACTAACAAAGATTTCTTTACAATCCTTATTCGCATGTTCAATAAATATGCATTGTTTTCAACAAAAATGAAAGGTCTGTGTTATATCATCCTGATTAGCATAATGACATTGAAATATTTAATTTCTTTGTTTATATTACGGCTGTTTCTCCATTATAACAGGTTCTATAACAATAAATATTAAAATTATTTTTAAAAATAAAAATAATTTTACCTTAGAAAGGTATTAAGTAAATTTTTTACTCTGAGATACAGACCCGTTTTTATCAAATTATATTTACATCCATCTAAAACTTCGTGAGAGACTTCAGCTTTTCATAACCTATAACTTATTTACTGACGAAAATTCTTGTAAATAGTGCGTTTTACATCTGAAGATCGGTAAACTTTTTCTATTGAATGAGAAGTGAAAAACTCAAAAACACTCATTTGCTTTCCATTAGAATCGTAATAATGATTTCATCACAAAATGGAGAAAAAGGCGGTCTAGAAAACGATTAGCTCGTTCGGCGTGACCTCCGCCCTCATATAAAAAAAACGAGGTTATATAGGCCAAACGGCCCAATATTTTTGTAGATCACCCTTTTTCTCGATTTTGTGATCAAATTATATTACTATTTTAGAGGAAAGTCATTGGTTATGCGTATGAAATGAAGACTAATTTCCTAATTCTTAAATTAATCGCCCCATCCATCTTGAATTTGGTATTTTAGGTATAAAACAAAATCCTTCCTCTTTCGCGATGGCTTAGAGTAAACTTCATAAAACAGGAATATAATAAAATCTGTAGTCCATATTGTTCACATCATTATATTGGTAGGAATAAGATTAGGAGAGAGTTATTTTATGAAATTGGAGTATTAATAGATTTAATTATTGTAATTTTTTATTTAGTGATACCTTCTTTAGCCACGTTTTACAATTTTTTGTGGAGAATGAATTATATTGAGCCGTCATATTTCTGATGAGTAACGCACGGGGTTATGGCGGCTGGAGTGGAATTGACGTATGTGAATAAAATTGAAGTGTTTTTGCATATGGAATAAAATATCTCGGAAACTAAAAGTCTGACCTGTATATTTTAAGCGAGGGAAATGTTCAGTATTAGATCCTCTTTATAATAAGCTATTATTTATAATTTATATTTCATATTATTAATCTCGTCTTGTTGATATTTTTACTTGTATCGTGTTGTCTAAAGCAATCACTTCTTTATTTTTTATACAGTTTAAAATTTTAATAAATATTAAAATCAAAAAATTGAATATTTATGTTTTGCTTTTTGGAGTCTATATTTCGGACCCTATTACCTGTCGACCTTAGAGATAATTCGAGTTTTGATCATTGGTTTTAGAAAAACTAGTTGAGTGGGTTCCGTCGCCTTAGTAGATATACTTGAATAGCTAATAGCGGATAATATCCGAGCTCTGAATTCTACCATTCATTTCATGGTGAGCGAGTGCCGCAATTAACTGTTAGGAGCCTTGAGCTCGCTGGGAGCAGACAGCCCAAACATGCCGGACGAGACCATAAGGTACTGAGAGAGGAGACAGACAGACAGACAGACAGACAGACGTGCTGACCAAGCGGATTGCAGTTCGGCTCTGACCCCGTTGACTCACTGACTCCGGAGTAGACGCGGCAAGGACGACCAGTGTCCCTTCCGCTTCTCTCTTCTTCTTGGTCTTCGCCTTCCAATCCATGGAATGCCAGGAATCGTGTTTACTTTAGCACCTTCCCGAAGTGATTACGCAATGCTCTCCTCTCTATAGGCATGTAAAACAAACGAATCATCGATTTGAAAAGTGCAATTCATCTTAGTCAGCGAATTTAAGCGGAGACCAGGAATGCAGGGACACGGAGGTCTTGCTCTCTTCCTGGATTTTCGTCATCATCATTTTTATATCCAGTGTGTACGTGTGTCCATTAAGAGTGTACGTTAAAAATGGCTACTTTTCAAAGCCTCTAGAATATTTCTCTTAATATTTTTAAAAATTATTTTCGTGAGTCACATACGACGAAATTACGGATAATCAAAATTTTATTTCAGTCCGTTTTTGTTCTAATAACAACACAATGATTTAAATGTATATACATCTATACCTATAGTCCAGTCAATGAATGATTATAGAAGGAAATGGCGGCGATTTTTGACTTTGGGACGTTGTTTTGACTAGTAAGGAGGTAAACATACTAAAAGTATCCACTCCTAGGCGGTGAGCCAGATGTGGGAGGAGGCGCCTAGTAGGTCACTTTTTTCGGGTTTCCGCTTATATCAGGAAAACTATCCATCGCATTGACAAAGACGTTCTATATAAAATTAAAGCTGATAAATTTGCAATAAGATTGATCATATATCTCTTTTCGCTATCTCGCTTAGTTTCCGAGATATCCGTCGTCAATCATGGCTAATTTTGAAGAAGAAAAAAAAATGCTTCGTGTTTATTGCTATTCTTCGAGTTTTCGTTTATATCAGGAAAATTATCCATCGCATCGACAAAGAGGTTCTATATAAAATTAAAGCTGATAAAATTTGCAAAATGATTAGATACCTTTTTTTCGCTATCCCGCTTAGTTTACGAGATAGCTATCACTAATGTCCAAAAAAAATGTTTTATAGTTTTCCTGATATAAGCGAAAACCTGAAAAATATTTACCTTCTAGGCTTCACTCCCCCTCCCTCCCCTCCTCCCCACACCTGGCTCATCACCTAAGAGTGGTGTTTTTGGTATGTTCACCTCCTTAGTAGTCCAAACAATGTCCGAAAGTCAAAAATTGTGTCGCCGCCATTTCCTTCTATACCCCCCTTTCGAGCATTCATTGACTGGACTAATAAAAGAGAGATGAATTTTACTAAGTTATAGTTCACTGTATCTCAAAACTGATAACATCTATAAGATCATCTAACGATTAAATTTTAATTGGTACTTCAACTTATGCTGTAGATCTGCAATAAGATCATGTTTGGAAAAAATCGTAATTTAAGTTGTTATGATTATTCATAAGTGGAATAATAATAATTATTTATTTCCTAAAAATAAAAATTTTTTTCTTAATAACTCGAAAACTTTGCGTCGTTTTGGCAAACTATAGGTACTTATCTAAAATAAAATAAAATTTTAATAAAGCATCTAAATCTGACAAATATTAGCAAGGATATAGAATATTTTGTTTCTACTAGAATTTTATTCACATTTCAGTAGAAGTCGTTCAACTTATTTACACATGATTTATAGTTTTCCATATCATAACATAAACTTAAGAGCCTTAAATTAATGTATATATATATATATAAATTAATATATATATATATATATATATATATATATATATATATATATATATATATATATATATATATATATATATTACTTAACAGGCCTAGTGGTTTTTTTTTTTACCTAATCCCAAATTTCTGGAAAAATTCTTTATCAACCTGTATATTTATTTTTAAAAAAAACACTGAAAAATCCAGAAATGGAAAATATCTGATTGTTATAAATTTTTTCGTTTTTTATTTTTTATTTCAATGTTTATTATTTTCGACCACAGCCCTTCTACAGCCCTATTCCCTTCCTATTTTATCGCTTTCCTAATTAATTCATTATAAAAACATTTCTTGTTAGCTATAGAATCAAAATACTTCAATTACGAAAATATTGTAATTCAATAAAAAAATACGTCTGATAGAAAGAGTTTTCAATTATTTATTTTTTAAATTTATTTATTTTCTTATAACGGTACTTGTTAATGTGTTATTCCGACGAGACATCAAACCCATTAAACTGTCTCCGTAACGTTTTCTCAGCAACTGATGCCTTGGGAATCCCATTCGAAAGTGAGCCGCTACATAGTCAATGTTGACAAATATCCAATTCCTAGTTTCCCACCTTTCTTACGTCAGCATTATAACACATTTACGACTATTCTTTTTTTCTGGCGTATTTAAAATAAATAAATAAAATTAAAATATTAACTTTTATCAATCAAAAAGGAAGTGCGCTGAATTTTTGAGTAACGAATATTCAAGGGACATGATAAAGGTAGGTATAAAAAGTTTTATTGGCCCTAAGTCAATACGGTGTTAAAATAACAAAAAGTAAATCGTTATCTTTATCAAAAGAGTTTATAGTATATAGTCAGCATGGGGTGCCTAGTTTATTTGAAGAAAAAAAATATATAAATATAAATAAAACTCATGGAAAATGCAATTTTAAAAATAAAAATTAGTAATCGAGATTGAATGAAAAAAATAAATATAGATATATAACGTTTTTTGCCTTAAATTTAATATTATGGAGTTACCCTCAGGACTGAAAACCGGAGTGAACCACCCCCTCTTATAATATGTCTGATGTTTGGGTTCTAATATTAGCTTAGATTTATTTACTGTACTTAGTTTTATTCAGATTGAACTTGCTTGTACATTTAGAATGGTATAAACGTAGGTGCGACTACATACATTCATATAATACGCAAATCGAATTGAAGATAATGGCTGAATTTCCATTTCAAATTACGTCAATTGTGCTCTGTAAGAAGAACTCAGAGAATGACTTGAATTTATTAATAATTATCGTATTTGCTTTTTCGCTTTCTTGTTATAATCTAAAACTGAAAATATATATTTGTCAATACGACAAAAGTTTAGGATATATCTACACAACAGCAAATGACCAGCGACAGAAAAATGTATTTCAAATTAACTCTAAAATTCATAAGAAAAAGATATGGGTCGTTATCAAATTCTTTTCGAAGTTAATTTTTTTATTTTTTCATAAATAATTCATTTTCATAAATAAATTCACAACTATGGGTCATATCTATTTTATTATCTGCATGTGTTAATGATTTTCGCTTTTTTTTTTAATTATTGTAAATGTTTTTTTTTTTCTGTCAAATAATTTATTTTGACACACTTGAAGGAACTGTTATAGTTGTTATACGTTATCTCATTCATACCATATTTGCGGATTGTAGAAAATAAAATAAATATTTAAAATATGATAAAAATTAGTATATAATAAAAAGTAATTGAATTTCATAAACTTTATTAAAACAAAATAAGGATTAAAGTAAAACAAAGGAATTAAAGTCAAATTAGAATAAAATAAATTATCTTGAACAAATAAATATTCATCATTTTATTGAACATTGTAATTATCGTTTATAAATAAAACTGTCCTCAGTTATCTCAAATATTAAAAACAATTTTTATTTTTAAATAATCCATATTTTAGTCCATTCAGGCAGAATTGGTACATTTAATATGGAGACTTACCAGTTAGACATGATTAATTCGATAACATTTAGATATAATTGCAAAAAAAATAATAATGTTAAAATAAAATTGATAATAACACAATCACTATATGAAAATTGGCGATCAGCTCCACACACCATGTCAAAAGTAGTCTGTTGCCTGGAAATACTTATTGACGATCTAACTTTTATTTATTTTTTACTAATTTGATTTTAATATATTAATTTATTAGAATGAGAAGTTGTTTGGAGTTTCGGTCATTCATAAAATTACACACAAATAAGAAGTATTATTTTCCGTAACTTTTAGGACTTCATCAGGAAGAAAATACTTCAATCAATAAATTATAATATAAATGATAAATTCAAAACATAAATACCTTGAGTTTCTAACATATAGATGAACAGTTGAAGCGGTGTAACGCGTATTTTGCACACATGTTGCGCGGTAATCTGTTAAATCAAAGATTTACATGATAAAATAATTACTTATTAATTAACGAGGGGGTGTTGTGAGGGGAAAAGGGCTTTTATGGGGTAGTCAGTCTACGCCCGGTCGCTGCGAGTTCCCTCCAGTAGGCTGACGGGTCTCATATACCCGGGGTGAGATCTCGGGCAGCGTGGCTCTCCTTGGTGGACAGTCACCCAAGTCGGCCGGTCACCCGTCCAAGTGCTAACCACGCTCGGAGTGTATATTATCCTAATATATACATACAAAAAAAAATCCTTTGGGCTGAAGCCCCTCCCCTCCCAAAATTAAATCCTTGATCCGTTAGTGGTCCTGATGTTACCAGATTTGGCGAAAGGTTGAAAGATTAACTGTTCTCCTGTCTGTATGTTACAGACTCGAGGCTTTATGATTTTGAATTCTCCACTAATGTCATAATTACTCTATGTCTCTTTTGGATCGATCACCACTTTTATAATAAAAATAAGTTATATTAATTTATCAATCTATTCCATAACTTTATGTTATTGTAATCAGAAATAAATTTTTGATAACCAAACACAAGTTATTTTTGTATGTATGTAAAAAAGTATCGGTTCCTTTTGTGAGGTCACGATGATGTATTTAAATTGATATACATTTATTCTTTGTCTTTCTGTATACTTCTGTTATTCTCATAGAAAATATCCCAGAGAAAAGTGATTTTCTATTCTGTTCCATTTCTTTGTATTGAGTATTTCAGAAGCCGCGCCATGGAATCTTGGCTTTATTCAGATTATATAGTATATTGGCATATAAGAAAGTCAGTTTCTATTTTTCATCAATTATTGATTTAAATAGTGTTGTACTTCTTTTCGATGTAGCCAACGAACCCGTCTTCATCTTCAGCAGTTAGTGTTTGACCACATCAAGCCCGTAAGAGTCGCTTGGGCTTCTTCATCAGAAGCCCGATCGTGATTCATCCGCTACAGACCGGAAGTTGTGGGAACCCTTTGGAAGAGACCATTATTATCCCAAGAAGGGCCTTAAAATGAAACCGGTGAAGGGAACTCCTGAGAAAAAAGACGATGTTCCGATAAAAAAGGTGTTCTAGGCACGACAGGAATCCGGTCGGAGGACCATACGACACACACCTACGTCATCGCCCTCACACGCCCCACACAACCTCATTATACATTCAGGCCGCATTTAGAACCATTATTTAGTATAATATATATTTATTTAATGTTTTTCAACACCTGGCGTAACACTTCACGACTTGGAATTTCGAAAAATAGAAAGTACTGGCAACATTTACCATCATATTGGTTTGTACTTTGGATAAATCTATGGATCTTCTGACAATTTTATGTGTCCTTGAAAAAGTTTTTGTGATACCACAGATTTTCTTTTTGAGCCTGGAGCGTTAGATGTAATGTTAAACAACATAATAGGCTTCAGACTTGATTCTCATTCGCAGGATAAAAGAAAGCAATTTTGAACTACAAGACGGTTTAGATAATCCGAACTTTTGGTAATCTGACGAGAGCGGAATGAAATTGTTCTGTTTCTCAATACATATTCTTGGAATATGTTCATGTGGTTGTGTCGAAATCGTATTTTAGTATCTAGTAAAACATTAAAACTAGGCGGTCATCCAGAAGTTGAGGAATCTCTTTATATGTAGTTCTTGCAGCAGAGATCACGAAGGTGTCCAATTGCCGGGGATATATTACCTAAAAAGTCGACGTTTTTTTTTTTAAATCTTTTTAAGAAGGATAACAAAGTGTATTTTAATGTCAGTAAGCTTGGCTTCATAATTTCAAAAGCAGGGATAGAATAGGTTTTTCTTTATTCCTCTGGAATTTTTTTTTATTTAGAATATTTAATAGTTGACTGTTGCATTATAAAGGAAGGAGATGGTCAGGGGTGGCGGTCATAAATAGGCTAAAAGGGACAAATATATTTTATTAAAAGCTAACGTTTCGACCCGACTTTGCAGGTCTTCTTCAGGGAAGTGTGTTCAGCTAGGAGTTTCACTCTTACTCCAGTTCTAAATGAAACTCCTAGCTGAACACACCTCCCTGAAGAAGACCTGCAAAGTCGGGTCGAAACGTTGGCTTTTAATAAAATAATTTTTTTTATTTCTTTGCGCACATTGTATTTTTCATTATAGGCAAGTCACAGAAACGCCATAAAGGAAATTAATACTTGCTTGGAGGGTGAACGAATGGATACAACGTCTACCGAAGCCCTGATATTTATAAGGAATGGCAAGATCAGGCGTTTTCTGTAGTAACAAAATCAAATGCTCAACATACATTATATGATTATTTTCAGAAATAATATTTTAATTTTTGTTTGCTATATAGTTATGTTTAAAAATTAGTATATAATCTTCGATTTTTCTAATGCTACTTTTGCTGAGTTTTTTTTTTTTTTTTTGATATGGTGAACATCATATCATGGAAGTGGAAAGAGGAGGCTTATATCGACTTGGGAGGAAGGCGAAGGGCACAACTAGAATTAATTGTATTAATAAATTTATTTTAATGATATATTAATTAGAAATATATTATCAGTTAGGAATGATTAGATGATAAATACATTTTTTAATACCTTTATCTTTTTTTTTTATTTATTCAGAAATATAATAATCTGTCACGTGGAAAATAGTTATAGTGATATATGAACACATTCACACCATATATATATATATATATATATATATATATATATATATATATATATATATATAAATACAAAATACCTTTATCTAGGAATATAAGTTTGGTGTAAACAAACTTTGTTTGTTTTTAGCTTTAAATCCCGTAAGCTTTTTACAAATAAAAATAACTATGTTTAATAAAAGTATTTGTATTCCTTATGAATAAAATATCTATTTGAAGTTCATTTTGTGCATAGCAAAACGAAAACCTTAATTTTTTTTTTTTTTTTTGCAATTCAAACCATTTTGCTCGAAATATTGAATGATATTGAAATACTGAATGAATATTCAGTCATATTGGAATCGATTGAACATATAAGTTAAAATTTCAAATCATATTTTAAACATGTCATTGGTTCACGACTTATACACGTCACTCATAGCTTGAATTGAATTTCTAAATTTCCAAACTAATTATAACCTTCTTATTTATTAATTATTTAATCTTTAAATAAATAATATTAATATAATATATAGTATAAGGTTATATTATATGACCTTGTCCTTTAATTTCTAAGGGTTCTCATCTTCTCAATTATAGGGCCCTCTTACGGTATTTTTTTTTCATTTTTCATCTGACTGCTGAAGGATCTAAAAATGATTAGAATTTATCACTGACAGTTCATGAATCTAACCTCAGGAAATCCCTAACGCCCTAAGTTCCATTCCAAAGAAGTCAAATGAGCAACAATATAAATATAACAAAACGGTACAACTAATAAATCTACCGAAGCCCATCAGCATAATTGTAAGCCGGAGAATAAATTCCGAAACTGTAGCGGCATAGGACTTTCTAAACCTAATGGTGCTTCATAGGCTTAGCAATGGCTCTTTAAGTACCGTAAAAGTTATTTATAATTATTATAATGTATTTTAATAATCCCAATTACAGCATTAGTAGTATCAAAAAACATATTAAATGTTAAACAAAATCTCCCCTATTAGAAATGTTTTATTAAAAAAACTTAATAGTAGTCAACGAATATGTAGATGATGTTTTAATTTAATTTTTATTCTATCTTCTTATATTAATTATGTTTCTTATAAGCAAGAAGAAATCAATGTTCCGATTGTTAAATATGAATATTTTCGAATAAGGCATTTGACATAGGGATAGATTAAGATTTCAAAGGGTCTCGTTCAGATACTTTTTTTAATATATCTATTAATGAAGGAAGTTATTCGACTGTTCTACATTTTAAGGGTGACAGATAGTCAAACTCACTGCGTCCAGACTATCACCCACAATATATCTATTGTAATTCGATGCATCGAAAAACATATCGGGCATATTCTTCAAAGAATAGAGATATCGAAATTTCAATAAAATTTATCGATATTGTTAATTATTTCTTAACAGTTATCTGTTTTTTAAATTAAACTTTATTCAGAATGTAATTACCTCTCATTTAATTACTCATAAAATGTATAATTTTTTTAATATATTTCAAAAAGCACTCCCTTTCTCTTCTACCTATTAACAAACAGAATCTACCAAACAAATAGATGGAAAATATCTGGTAACGTTAAGATGAACAGGTTTGTTTTAGTTCTTTGGTTGTTATGCTCGACGTTTTTACTGTATTTTATTATTTTTATTTTTTATTTTTTATTTTTTAAATAGTCGCTTTTAGATAGCCAAATTTCAATGTCGATATAAATAAAACCGGGATAAAGAATTAAAATATTTAAGATTTAAAAAAAAAACTTTCGGGCTGAAGCCCTCCTTCCCCAAAATGGTAAAATATTAAAAATATGTCTTATGAAAAAAAGATTTAATAATTACCTCTATGTCCTTCATTGAGACAGATTGTAATATTTATCAATAAACAAATAATCCAGTAAAAAAAAAAATAATTACCTCTAAAAGTATTAATGTTCGTGTAATTATATTTAATAGTACTTAAAGGACCACTTAAACTTTATTTCATATAGGTAGTTGGTTCCTTTCTTTTTCTTCTTAAGTAATTATCGTTATATATTTTAAAATATCTTTCGGGCTAAAGCTCATACCCAAAAAAAAACTAAATTCTGGATCCGCTAGTGCTTCCCGACGGCATAATCACTGTTTGTTTATATTTCTGATAGGTGTGAGTGGAAAATAAAGTAAAAAAAAATTGCATCCTCTGACTGTTGGTGTACTTTTTTTGAATTTTATTTGTTTAAGATTCCCAAAATGTTAATCGCTTTGTGCTGCATCGTCTTGATCCAACCCTGCATTTACAATATTGATAGTTGAATTTGAATTGATAGTCCTTAACCATGTGCGGTATACCTCCAAATTACGAAACCTATATCATCTTTATTTTTAAAGCATAAATTTGATTATTTATCGAGTGTGCTCATAAATAAATCTCCGTTTAAAACAATTAACCCCTGGTTGACCGTGATCCCTGTTCGGCGTCGCCACGGCTGAAACCATCGCCATTGGACGCAGATCCATTAATCAAATTTAAAAGTTTTATATCGTAAATAGTTCGAAAAATGTTGTGTAGGGTAAAGCGGCTTGCTTTGTTATTATAAATTTAAATGTTTATTATTAAGAGAGCCTGATAAATATTAAAAATCATTGAAATCTAAAATTATTAGAGTGATTTCTTAATTAATATACAAATCCTGATCATGCATAGGATCGTAATGAACGTCGAACCATCTAACAATGAGAACAACGATGTGAGAAATTCTCGTTGAAAGACGATATTACGAAAGCGTTATATATATCGGTCGGATTACGTACTGTTGAAAATTATCTGTCCGAACCATGAAATGCGTTTCTTATGGAAAAGAATAAGAAACCAAATAGCCAGCCATTACGAATGCAGTTTTCATCAGAAGCCACTGCCTGCATAAAGGCTTCCAAGTCTACATCTCTTCCTGCATTTCCTCATGTCGTTTCTAAACTTAGGGTCGTTTCCTCGATTGAGAAGGAATTCGCTAAGAATTGGAAAGCAATATTTAAGAGCTCCCCAATATAAAAGAAAAACGTCTGCCAAGTAAGGACAGTATAGCTTCCTCACCGTTTGCATTGGCTAAAAAATATCTATATTACATACAAGTTCTAAAATTTTTCGTGCCAGAATAAAATCTCTGGAAGAAGCCGCTGACGGAAATTCAGTAATCCCTCAACATATACGGTTTCATATCCATGAGTTTTGTTTATCAGCGAATACTAAAATGCGAAAAAGATCCTCTTAAGTAGATTGCATATTTGCTCATTCGGGATTAAAAAAAAAAATCCAGTGCGTACTGAACATGAATGAATATAACTGCTGTTAGTGCAAAAGGTCGTACGTAGACATTGAGTGTTTTACAGGAAAGCGGAAAAACTAATTGTTTCGTTATGAGCTATTGGTATAATTTCATAATTTATTCCACTCTATTATTTATCATCGTAGCAGAATGCTTATATCAGTTGCAGGATACAAACTGTCACCTTTAGCACAAAGAGAATTAAAAGTAGAAAATGTTTATATACGATATTTTGCACTAACAGTAGTAATATATACTTAATCGGCATGTTTTCACTCCAAGAATGGATGGTAAAAAACATCCATAAGAAAAAGTTAACTTTTTGATTTTTTAGAGTTAACGAGACCAATAGTTTTCTTCAGTCAAAAAAAATATTTAAGATGAAATTAAAAATATATGTAAAAATAACACAAAAACTCGATACCACGACGACCTAGTTGAACTTCAATAGAAATAAACACAGTCACTAATAATATTATTCATTTTTGTAAATTCAGAGTAAAAATTAATTTAAATTAAAAAAATTACATGAAATCTAAGTAGCGCCTGTATGTGCTATGCCAGTAACGTTTGAAATCGACGAAACAATACAGTATAAATTAACTCTTTGAATAAAATCTAAAATTTTATAGCCCTATCAAAATATCGTGTTAACCTAACTTCCACTGCATATGATCAGTGCCTTTCACATTTCACTGCCACTATATTGTTAACAATTATGTATATTAATTTTAATTATTAAATAGAATCGAATGAAATCCATATAAAGTAATTTCTATACTATTTTCCAAAATTCCTCCAAGTTTGTCTCAAATTGAACACGCAGTTTTCAAACTATAGACATTTCAAGTAATACGTTTACTGATCCGAAAGCAAAAGTATATTTTTTAGGAATAGTGGATAGAATTTGATGAAATTCATACCTACTTATTTATCTGTTTACCAATCCCTAACTTCCCTCCAAATTTGAGCCAAATCGAACATGCGGTTTTAGAGATATAGACGCATCAAGAAAAACACGTTTGCGCATATTTAATATAAATTAATGGACAAAATTCAATAAAATTGACATCACGTTATTTTTTCACCAACACCTACCTTTTATCCAACTTTGAGCCAAATCGAACGAGCCCTTTATTCATCT
The DNA here is from genome assembly GCA_928085145.1 of Nezara viridula. NCBI lineage: Eukaryota > Metazoa > Arthropoda > Insecta > Hemiptera > Pentatomidae > Nezara > Nezara viridula. The sequence continues at coordinate 46,728,427 of OV725081.1, forward strand.
TGAGCTATATGCCCCGCCCATTTAATCTCCGTACCTTCATATAATGAGATATTGATTGACCTGTTTCTGTAATGTTTATCATAGCACGCTTTTAATTTGAGGTATCCCGTCGATAAATCATTCTAAATAAAAACAAAGTTTTTTTTTAAACATAAAAAAATACTGGTCGGCATTATACAGTTCAGACTGTCGATAGATGGCTCAGCGCTCCTTTTCTTTGCTTGTTCATAAAAACAATGAAGATATGAAGAAAGAGGAGATGCTACTGCTTTGCATGGCCTGGCACTGACCCACAAGGTACGTCCTCCTCAACGACCTTGGCTCACATCTGTTCTTGGAGTCTGAAGAGAACCCAGCTGAGGAGGCTCTCGCGTTCGGAACAGGTTTGGGTAGCTAGTTCCCATAATCTGGTGGATAGTTGAGAAATCACCTGGATGTTGTTGGCTAGATGGAACAAAACTTAGTTTCATAGTCACATAGTAAACAATTATTATTATTAACTTGTGAAACCATATTATTCTACAATAGCCAAGCTAGGCTATTTTGTATAGGGAACCTCCCAAACCCCCAAAAACAAATAAAAATTTCTATCTATCTAGTAAACAGTTATACATATGCCGACACTTATATTAGGAATTATAAAATATAGATTTCATAATTTCGAACCATTTAGTTGGAAATAGAAAACAAGAAAAGTGAAAAAGAATAATTATCATAATTTTACTAAATGATATTATTGTATAGTATGTTTGAAATTATATCAAAACACTCAACATAAAATTTTTTTTTAATTTTTTTTTTTTATTTCTTTATGACATTTACAACTGTATTACATAAATACATCAAGTAAATTTGGACATAATTGATATAATGACATGAATACACTTGCTGAGTAACTACCCAATGGTAGCATTCTAATGATATGACTACTAGGAGATCACGGGGCCATCTTCTTTACAGACGCCTCGGAGGGTTATCAGGAATTGAAGAGGAAGCAAGGTTAGAAACGAGAGGGTTGGGATGATTCTGAAGTTTATAATGGAAGGATAGGTATCTGGATTGGGCCAGACCTGAAACATAAGGAACATTAAGATCTTTATGGATAATTTTATTAGTGACAAAGTAAGGAGCATTGAGGATTTTACGAAGGATTTTGGATTGTAAGGATTGGATGCGAGAGGAATTCGATGGTTTAGTGGAGCCCCATAGCTCAACTCCGTAAGTCCAAATAGGTCTTATTATAGTCAAGTATATGAGTCTTTTGTAATTAATGGGAAGTTTAGAGCGTTTGTCTAGTAGGTGCTGAAGTAATCGGAAACGTCGAGCGGTTTCTTGTCGTTTCAGTCTAGTATGAGGATTCCAAGTTAGTCGTTTGTCCAGGTGGAGTCCTAGGTATTGGATTTGCTCAACAGGGATAAGTGGAGTATTGTTAAAGGAAACTGCAGGACAGGAAGTCGTTGGTTTACGACAACATAAAAATAAACTTGAAAAGAGGCATTTCCACATCATTAACTGGAAATCTAACATTAACATTGTGTGATCTGTAAGAGGTAAATATGATAAAATCGATTAAGGTGTTAGGGATTTCATTTCGGGGGAGGGGAGGAGCTTCAACCTGGAAGCTTCTTCTCTTTTTATTTTTAAACGACGATAATTATTTTGGAAGAAAATGAAAGAAACTACCTACTTATGCGAAATGGTGTTTAAGTGGTTCTTGAAGTCCTATGAATGTAATTAAACGGACAATGATACTTTAAGAGTAGTTTTTAAAAATGTTTTTTCCTTAAGACACGGTTATATTTTACAATTTTGAGGAGAGAGGGGAGCTTCAATCCGAAAGTTCCCCCCCACACCCTGTTAATTCGCCTGTGGTGGGGGCAATTAAGATGCTCGGCAGGTTGCCAGGTCGGATATTGAACGAATACCACAGGTTAATGAAACGTTTATGGAAAGGTAGTTAAGATAATAAATATTGAGAAGTCTGATCTTGACGTTCATGAGATTTGATTATTGTTCAGCGGAGATATGGAGGCAAGAATCTAGCTGTTCTACGATGCTATTTTTTTTTTTTTTTAACATAATTTTCGTTTTCCTTTTTTTCTTCAAAATTAATTTCTTTATATTTTGGCCGATCTCTTAATTTGTTAAATTACTTTAAATAGACCAAAATATCCTTACAACTGCATAAAATAGAATCAAGATAATATAGGAAATTCCAACCTGATTATAAATTACCAGCCCTCATCTTTAATGTGAATGGAAAAATTATACTATGTTGATTCTTTATTGTTACGAATTCTAACAAAAGTCTACAGTCAATCAAGAAAAATACAGACTGATCAAGAAAACCTCTTTCTACCGACTGATTTTAAGGCCTTCGAAAATTAAAAAAGTTTATATTTTTCAAGTTTAATAGATTATAGACAAAATGAAAGAGCATATAATAATAATTTTATAGATGTACCCAAAAACATTTATATATATATATATATATATATATATATATATATATATATATATATATATATATAAACTATAATTACTTTGTAAAAAAACTATGTGAAATTTTGTATCAGTGATTCTTGAAGTCCAATTAATTGTAATTACACAAATAATATTACTTTTAGAGACAATTTTTAATATTTTTTTCATGTAAACATGGTTATATAGCCATTTATCATATATATTATATATGTATATAATCTCCTCTATATGTATATTATCTTTTATTTTCTCCAATCATTCATTCATTCATAGGATTTAGATTATATAGGACTTGTATAATGTTTACAATACTATTACAATACATATGTAAATCATTTAAAATAAATATTTATCCACTCTTTTTTTATTATTTTTTTCATTATACAATGGCATGGCAACAAAAGTTATTTCAAATTTTATTTATAATGCCATAGCTTATTGTTTATAGCAACTATTTTGCAGTATTAGGACCTTATTGCTCATATTATGTCTTTACTATATCTGTACAGTTATGTAAATACTTCTTTTATTTTAATTTTATTTTATTGTTTTTTTATAGTATGCATTTTGGCCAGATGTAATATTAATTTTATGTACAATATTGTTATTCTCAAGGGACTTTGTCCCAGAATAAAGTTGATTCTTCTATTCTATTCTATAATGTACTTTTTGGGGGGAGGGAGAGGGGGAGGAGAGCTCAGCCCGAAAGCTCCCCTCCAGTTGATCCAGCAGTGACAAATGACTTGTACTCATAATTAAATATAACAATTATTTTTAAAAACATCAATAACAGAACTAATATCAGAGATTACTGGTAATCTACGGCATTGAATTTTGCTTTGTTTCAAAAAGAAAATTGGAGACATATACTATTGGGGAACACAAAAAAAACTAAAAATGTAATTATAATTACTTCAGAAGAAAAATAAAGGAATTAACTACCTGTATGAAATGATTCTTGAAGGTCTAATAAAAAACAATCTATTTATATTTTTCAATAGATCAAAAATTCTAACGAAAATTAATATTAAATTATTCGAATAATTTTCATTCCTTCTATTTCACTGGTCAAAGAAACATAACTAGAAATTGTTCTGTTCGAGAGAAGAGAGAGTGAAAGGTGTTAAACATTATTTCTCAAGGAAGGGTTATTACACTCAGCCAAACCTTTCAGCTTATGAACTTTGCACAGATGAGATGAAACATCTTATTAAGGAACACGAAACCAGGCGATTGTGCAAAACCATAACCACGTCTAGTTAAAAAAATAATCAAACGATCCGAGTAAGTGCAATTAACGAGGCCTAGGGTCTGGTGATTCATACTACATAATTAATCTTTTAGAATAGGCAAGATATATTTTACAAAAACTGAAATCAACAGTTCCAAAATTCTAAAAATTGCATAGAAGTAATAAATTATTTAGCAGAATATATCACTATATAAATAAATAAAATTTATAACCATAATGTCTTTTAAATTTCTTCATCGCTTTTTTCACTATCCACTGATTAGTAGGTGGATTTTTTTAGTAGCAAAATCATTTTTATTAATGGATACACATATGCAAGCGATGCAAAAGTTATAATAAATTTCTTAATAATAATATATAAATTATATAATATTCATAGAGCTCTTGTTGCCTATCTAAAAAATAAAATAAAAGAAGTAAAATAATATCATGCAAAAGGTTTTTTAGAAAATGCAAGAAAAATAAATTTAAAATTTTTTGTTCTATGTATATATTGTGTTTCATATAAAAATATTTAAAATTGTAATAATAGGGTGAACGCACCAGTTATGGACAGATTGGACTTTAAATGTAAATAATAAGCTTTCTTGTTGATTTATAGGTTTCAGTTTTGTCTAGATTGAAGAACTAAAATAAGAAATACCCTCTATTGACAACTGCATGAACAAAGTTCCCAAAAGAAAATTTTAAAATACCTATCATTGTTGTTTCTATAGTGCTCTTGAGATCAGTGTGTTTCATACCTTCCTATTAACAGTTTTGCTAAGAGTAAGTTGAATATTTATCTTATCTTTATCATTATCCTTATAATTAAATAAAGCTTTTAGATTTTGTCTGAGGTATTTCCATTACTAGAACAATTGGATTTCAGGGTGTCCATCACTAGTTCAAAAAAGTTTTTTTTTTTAAATGGAGATTATATCTGCATAACTGAATATTTCTTCAATTTTAAAGTGTTAAATAGAAAAAGGAGATCCTAGATATTCTGAACGTCCAACGGAGAATTCTAAAACTATAATAATTAAGGCGAAAAAAAAGAAAGAAGAAAAAAAGAAAAATATTTTCTTAGCTACGTCCATCACTGGTGTGCTTACACTAGTATGATATTATAGGGTTTGTAAAAATTTGCATACCTGAGATTTTCCTAAATTCAGTCTTGCACACCCCTCTTTATATGAAAGCTGCGTACGCCTTGATAATATTATCTTGCATGAAAAATAGTCGAAAACTAGTCAAAATTCTATTTATTAATTTTTTGTAAACATAATAAGAAATGAGGTATATAAGAACGATCAAACTTACTAAAGATCCTAAAAATTTGGAAAAAGACTAAAGAATAAGATAAGTTCTTACAAATAGATAACGGCCGAACTGAGCAATTCAGGCAACAGTTTAAACAAAAAAAAATAAATAAAGACATGTAATTTTTCCTTAACAAGAAGCAAAAAAAAAAATTCTATAATCTCTACCAGGTAATTCATAATGATCAAAAGGATTTCTTTAATGCTCATGTGTAGTAGGATTAAAAAAACCAAGACTATTTATTCTTGGTCAGCGCTTAAACTAAGATTAATTGGCAAAGAAAACATCATTGCTTTAAATGGTCAACTATAGTTTTCGAAGAATGAATCATAGAAATTTCCCTGGAAGATGATGTGCCTCATTAGTGGCCATGACTGTGGTATAGCACGATCGGACGAAGGAAATAGTCGTTAGTTGCGCAATTGTTTCTCCATATATATTTATATGGTTCCTAATCGTGAAGGAAAACTCATGATATATATGTATATATATATACGAAAAAGTCAAGTATACACTTGGATGGATGGCAACTTCGCTCAGAGATCAACATCGCTCCGAATTAGCAGTCAACGCCACCCCTCCCTCCCTTATGGTCCCGTATGGTGCCGTCAGATTAGTCGAAGCAAACACCAAAAAAAAACATGATAAATATGAAATCAGGATGTTTCTTTTATGAAGTTAAATAATCAATCTAGGTCCAAATTCCGCTGGTTGACTCCGAATCCGGACTCGAGAATTTGAAATGCTTCGATGGACGCAAACATCCCAAATCATAGTTGGTAGGAAGAAAACGTTCAGTGAGGAAAATATTTTTCCAATTTGGAGGGGGAGGGCTTCAGCCCAAATCTTCTCTCTTCCTCCCTCCCCTCACCAATAGAACCGCCACTCCTTACGCATAACAAAAGAAACATTTTCTGACAGAATGAAGTTCGTAATTTTTACTTTATCAGCGTTAACACATGTCTTGAGACGATTTGTTATAACCTGTGAGTTCAGAAAGCTCTTAAAGAGTTAATTATTTTTATCTCCAGGAAATTACCAGGTTTTACAGGTGATATATGATGACAATTATTTTTTCAATTTATATATATATTTTTTTTAAAGTTTATTTATCTGATATTTACAACTGTATACAAAAAATACATCTAGTAAATTCGCACATGGATATAATGACATGAAACACATGTCGAGAAACTACCCATTGGTAGCACTCTAATAATATGTTTATGTTAGGAGATCACGTAGCCATCTTCTTTTCAGACGCCTTGGAGGGTTATCAGGAATTGAATAGGAAGCAAGGTTAGAAACAAGAGGGTTGGGATGGTTATGAAGTTTATTATGGAAGGACAGATATCTGGAATGGGCCAAATCTGATTTATAACCAACATTAAGGTCATTATGGATGATTTTATTTGTAACAAAGCACGGGCGGATCTACGAGGGGGGCTTCGGGCTGAAGCCCTCCCCCCCCCCAAAATGGTAAAATATAGCCATGTTTTATCGAAAAAAATATTTAAAAAGTATCTCTTAAAGTATTATTGTTTGTATAATTACATTTAAAGGGGCTTTAGGAATCACTTAAACACCATTTCATACAGGTAGTTAGTTTCTTTCATCTTTTCCAAAGTAATTATCGTTATTTTTATGAAAAAAACCGCTTTCGGGCTGAAGCCCCCCCCCCCAAATTAAATCCTGGATCCGCTAGTGTAACAAAGTAAGGAGCATTGAGGATTTTACGAAGGATTTTGGATTGTAAGGATTGAATACGAGAGGAATTTGAAGGTTTGGTGGACTCCTATAGCTCAACTCCGTAAGTCCAAATAGGCTTTCAATTTATATTTAAATACACGAACATACAAAAGTTAAATCCTACATACATAACAAATACACCACATTCCACTCTTCAACTATTAATCATCCTAATCCACAAAGAAGACTAAAAATTCAGTGACCTAGAGATCTGCTGATAAAATAAATAATTTTCAAGAAGTAAAAGACAGAAAGGACGATAGCACATTTGCTAGATGCGTTGCAACGCAGTTGAAAATTTAATGTAAAATAAAAAGAAATGTTTTTGCTCCTTTAGAAAAGTTAAGGGGGTTCACAATTCTGCCGAATATATATTCACGTTTATAATATCAAAATCCAAAGAAGACACATAAGCGAACAAATGCACATATAATATAATAATAGGATGTGTAAATACATTTTCTGTGATCGTGTTTATATACTGTGGTATTACTTTCTCCGAATGTTGAGCTTCCTCCAAAGATGACGAATCAGTTTTTGCTCATCAACCTCGATAAGGTACCACTTCGCTGAATTTCGAAAGTTTGTTTATAAATAATTCATGCGAACAAGAATAATAAGACATGTTTATCTGAAGAATTTGAATCCTATGGAAGCCTTAATTTTATCCAGGAGGAGAAAACGAAAACAAATACCAACCTCTTATTCAAAGATAATAACACTGGAAGGTAGCCAAATTGTGTAAGCAGTAACAACATAAGTTTGTTAATATAAAAAATTAAATAATGAAAATAATAAACATAAAAATATAACGTTTGTAAAGTTATAAGAAGATTTCAAATTACTGTCTAGTGCCAACAAGATCAGGATTTCGTTAATAGGTCATCATGACGTCCAGAAAACTCTATAAACCATAAACCTTAATATTGCACATATCACAACATAATAAATAATACAATACATATGGTAATATTATTCTAATATTTTTTTGTCTCCCTTCTTTTCCAAATAGGCTACACTGGATTTCAGAGAATTCAATCATTTTATAAAATCTAAAAGAAACTTTGTTAGGACGTCCCATCAAACATCCGCCGAATTGGTCACTACAATAGGAGTTCGGCAGGGAGACATAGGGAGCCCTCTATATTTCATTATCCTCATGGGTGATGTTATTAAGGAAAGTAAGAAGAAAACCAAGGAGACATCACTTGGATATTGAAAATTACAACCAGTAAACGGTTCATCGTTTGCTTTTGCTGTTAACATTATGCTAATAGATGACAGTAAAGAAAAGTTACAGGCAAATTTAGATGTCTGGACATCTGGTCATTAGCACTTCCAAGACTAAGTGTATGCTGTTTTTCAGGAATAAGAAGCATTTTGGGATTCGCATTCATGAGGATATGATACAGCAGGTTCATACGGTCAAGTATTTGGATGTTACGATCGGGAAGATCAGAGACGAAATTAATACGAGAGTTGCCATTTCAGGAAGGATGTTCTCTGCCATCAATAAGAAATTTTTTAAGTAAGAGAGAAGTGACAAAATACACAAAAGTACCCGTCTATCGCTCGACGTTCGTCCATATCCTCACTTATGCAGGCGAATTCTGGGCCTTAAAGCAACTTGATCGCAGCCTCCTCAAAAGGATGGAAATGAGGTATCTGAGGAAAAAAGAGGGAAAGACCAAGAGTGACCGGATAGGTAACACAACGATATATTATACCGTATATTATATACTCCTCGTGTACTGTTCATCATATAGAGTATGTGTCTGAGTCCCTAGTGGATAGATATATGGGGAAACTTCCTGACTTAAGCCCCCAAAATAGTTAAATATTTTTTTGTTTTCATTGGGCCATAACTGTTTTATTTTTATTTTTTTGAGTGATCTAAATACATTAACAATCACAATATGTTTTCTTTTTCAATTATAAAGCATATAAAGCTACTAAAATTGAAAGAACGTACTATAAAAATAAAAATGCATCCATAACCACTTAAATATCATTTCATAAGTTTATTCTTTTCTTACAGAGTGATTACCGTTATAGAAAGACAAAAGCAACTAAAAAAAAACCCTCCCTTCAAAATAAAAATTAAATCTTGAATTCGATACTGGTTGGAGTGATGTAAAATATCTGTTGAATCAGTATTTTTTCAGGCTATGAAAGTAAGATGTACTAGCCTTAACTTAGATTTATTATTCTTACAAAAAATAATAGTTAATGATTTACTGCTATTTGAGAGAAATAAGACTGTTAAAGAAAATTCCAATAATTAACTTATAATATTTTTTACCCTATTAATCTCATGATATTTAAGTCATTATTCTAATTATTTTTTTTTTTACTCTTTTATTCAGCCAATAATAATCAATAAAGCCTTTTTGTTGTGTTAACAGGAAATGTTTCTGTTAGAAAGATCGGAAAATAATAAATATAAAATGTTCACTAATATTAAAGGTAGCCAGGAACCAGTTGGCTATATTTAAAAATACTAAAATTTAATAAAAATCTTGTTAAAAGATTTTTAAGAATCATCTAGAAATACTCCAAGAATCGTGGTAGGATATTTTAATACACACAGAATCTCTTGTAAGCCTTGAGAAATATTTTAAGATGTGGTCGTAGATTTCAAGACCTAAAATAAAATATAAAACTGACCATGTTTTTTGTCTTTTTTTTTTAAAGGAAGTGATAAATAGTTTTTAAATTTGTGTAATCAACAACTAAAGGATACTAAACTAAAATTATGTTATCAAATAAAAGAATGTATCTTTGCTAAAAAACTATTTTAACAAAGTTCTTCTACGGTTCCATCAGCTGCGATGGTGGTGTAATGGTGAGCATAGTTGCCTTCCAAGCAGTTGATCCGGGTTCGATTCCCGGCCATCGCACTTACTTTTTATTTTATTTACCGTTGTTTAAATTTATTTTTGTTTAGTTTGATATTTTGGTTCATTTTAAAATTTGTTCCATTTATTTATTTTTAAATATAATTGTTGATCGGGCCTAATTAAAGTTTTCGTTTTATTTTATTTGTCGTTTTCTATTATAATTTGTTTTATTTAATTATTATTTTTTGTATTGTTGTTTTAATTTATTTTATTTGGTGTTTTTGTTTTATTTTATAAATTGTTCCGTTTATTTATTTTTAAATACAATTGCTAATCAAACCTAATTAAATTACTGTTTTAATTTATTAAAAGTTTTCTATTTTAATTTATTTTATTTATTTATTGTAAAAAAAATATTAAATGCAGATTGTATGATTCATGCATATGAAATATTGCTTTGTATAAGACATGCAGTAAATCAACGACCTTCTCACAGACATATCGTGTGAAATAAATAAAATAAGAAATAAGAAAAAAAAATGGCTTAATTACATAATTGTTAATATAATTTTAAAGCTTCATCAAAATTGTGCCATTTTGTAATAAATTGATAAGATAAGTGAACAGTATGACTATATGTAAAAAAAAAAAAAATAAAATAATGACTTAAATGTCATGAGATTAAGAGGTAAAAAATAATATAAGTTTATTATTGGAATTTTATTTAACAAAGTCTTATCGTCTTATATCTCTCAAATAACAGCAAATCATTAACTATTGTTCTTTGTAAGAATAATAAATCTAGGTCAAGGCTAGGACATCTTAATTTCATAGCCTGAAAAAATACTGATCCAACAGATATTTTACATCAGTCCAACCAGTATCGAATTTAGGATTTAATTTTTATTTTGGAGGGAGGGTTTTTTTTAGTTATTTTGTTTTTCTATAACGGTAATCATTCTGGAAGAAAAAAAATTATGAAATGATATTTAATTGGTTCTTGCATGGCTGATATAAAAAAAAATTGCAGAAACAATAATGCTTTTCATAGATGCATTTTTATTTATTTATTTTTTGACACGTTCTTACAATTTTAGTAGCTTTATAATTGAAAAAGAAAACATATTGTGATTGTTAATTTATTTAGATCACTCGAAATAAAAAAAAAAACATTTATGGCCCAATGAAAACAAAAAGTTATGTGTGTGTATATATATATATATATATATATATATATATATATATATATATATATATATATATATATATATATATATACATACTATACATATACATATACATAAATAAGCTACAGACTTGAGAGTTTGGGCAAGTTTCTAAACTCGGCCCTGATTTCATTGACGGATTTCTTCAAGCGATTAAATCCAGTAGCGATGAACAGCTATTTTATATTGTTAGGTTATTTTATATTGTTATAGCTATTTATATTGTTTAGGAACGTGGATTCTAGTGAAATGTTAATACTCCTGGAATGTTACGAAACATATGAAAAAAATAGTGTAAGGAAATAACTACTTCTGAATTGAAGCTACAGACCTGAGAGTTTTTTTTTTTTTTTTAATAAAGAAATAAATATAGGTAGAAAATAAACTGAATTTAAATATATAAATAAACAACAACAATGAGGTTTTATCCAGTGGATCCATTGATCCCACGGAGTCACCGGCGATTCAATCGTTAAATAAAGGAACACCATGAATTTCATCCCTTGTTGCCATTAGTGAGTTCAGTAATGGTTTGATAGATTTCTGATCCATTCGATGAGCTCAGCAATGAGTGTAGAAACTTGTTGGTTTATTTTCGGAATCTTCATTTATATTACAAAAGACTAAACATTATACAAATTTGAGTAAATACTTTACTTACGCACGAGTTGACTGGTATAGGAAGGAGATTAGTAATGTTTAATAGATTATTATTAAAATGCTAAAATACTTTTTAATCAACAAGATATTGTCAGTATTAGAAAAAAACAACAGTATGCTAACTGATACAGTCCCGCAATCACACTTCAATGTCGCCTAGGATATCATGTCTGTTCCAGTCGTGAGATTGCTTCATCCGTGATTAATTATCAGGCAGTTCCACATGATTTAGATCATTCATGGAACGGTTCATTTAGTCCTCTCAACTCTTATAATGAAATCAGAACGGGTTTTTTTTTTTATTCTCATTCTCGTTCGGGATATTTTGAAACCGTATAATATTTCACCATTAGTATAATTTAAGTCTGGGTTTACTACTTCGAAAACTCAAACGGAGAATGCCTGATTTGTGAAAATTTACGATTCTAAAAGAAAATGTCACATAATTTTCATTTTTTTATGATTATAAAAATAAAAGAAAAAGTTATGCTCATTATTAGGAAGTGGTCTTCAAGTATCATTATTTTGGAAAAAGAGCGGAGCGATTTAAAATTTTGATTTAAATAGTTTTGTATGTTTATGAGTGAATAACTACATCTCAAAAAACAATAAATTAAAATTGATTTATAAATTATTTCATTCTTCTTCAAAACTAGCGATATGTATTATTCATTCATTTAAACAAAAACATATAATTTATATTTTTGAACTAATCTTTGGATGCCCCAAAATTGTTTTTCTTATTATTTCCTTTTTCTTTTGTTTTTCGCAATATTCCACTCTATTACCGATGAGCAGTAATAAAATTGTAACTGTTTACGATTCCTCATTCATAGAACATATACGAAGTAAAAAAAAAAAATAAAATAAATGATAACATGATAATAAATCAAATTGAAGGTAAAATTAAAAGTTATTTGACAGTAAATTAATAAATAAGATAGATATATTAAAATTTTAACCATATAAGTTAAAATATATTTGTACTCTTTTTCATAAACCGTATTTTTTTTTAACTTACATAAAATATCGAAAAATAAAAAATGGAATTTGGCTACAATAATCACAAAGAAAATAAACATCACGAAGATGAATAATAATTACTTATATATTTTACAATTATAGCTGATACCACATAAGTTAGTTCCATCTTTTTTTTCGTATCATTTGAAGTAAGATGTTTTAAATGTATTTTATAAATAATGGAATCATTCATGGAGTTCATAAGACAATTCTCATTCATAAAATATATTTTGGATGAGTTAATTATAAAATAAAAAAATCATCTATAATCACAAACGTATAATATAATAATATAACGTAAAAAAACTTGTAAAGGTTAAGAATAAACATAAAAATTAAAAATAATAGTTTCGAATTAATATTCATTCGACAACAAATTACAAATTACCAATGTATTTGTATTAAACTTCATTTCCGAAGCTAAAAAAAAAATAACTAAAATAAACATAAGAGATATATCAGATTGAAAGAGATGCCCTTTCTTTTAATTTATGTGGAACGAGTCTGTGACTTTCTACAGATACAGCTCAATTTTGTAGAAAGGACAACATGGATTTGAACGATTAGGTCAGAGAAAATTCAAAATTTCACATTATAATAACTATTTTATGTAGTCTACAGACAAAGTGAAGAGATGAATTGGACAAGCATCTAGTTAAAGTTATTAAGAATGGTTATAAATTGTTATTTGAAAATCCAACGTGCTTCATAAACAGGAAGAACTTTATATTTCTTAAATTAAATCATTCAATTATAGAAACTTTATAAACTCCGCAAGCGGCCACCGTTAGTTTTTGAGGGATCTTCATTAACCTAGCCCTAGATTTAATCAAAATGTTATTATTTAGGTTTATATAATTTAAAAAAATTAATAACATTAAGTTGAATATATGTATATAGGTGTATATTTATTTATAAATAAAAATAGCAACAGTAAAATATAAACAATTACTGCGGCTTCTAATAATAATTATAATTTATAGCATAATTATAAAAAATTATGTTTAAACCTAAGTATAATAGATGAAATGTGAGTAAAAATAAATTATTATCTTTTCTAGTAACATAATTAAAATATTTGTTTTTATTTAAAATTCTTCGGGTACTCCATTTATTCTGCATTATTACTCAGTTCCGCAATACATCCTAATAATTCTAAGAAAAAAAATAAATCTTTTAAACGACCCCGACATATGCAGATCTTGGATATATTCTAACGAACTATTCAGAATCACCATATATTCAGCTTAAAGAAGAAAACTGACCCCAATCGATTCCGCGGTGAATGAAGTGTAAACCACCTTCTCAAGACTGACATTGAATGCATCATAAATATTAATAGCGATCATTCCAGTTTTTTTACATACTTTTGCAATGTTTCAACCCAGTAAAAGCAGCTCCAATGTTGTCCTTCCACAAACAATAGCCATGTTACGTCCCTCACGAACAGTGTGTGCTCATTTACTAGAGACCTCATGCATTTTTACACGTTGACATACTTTCCACATGGATCATGTAGTTGTTGATGTATATTACTAAATCTTGACTATGCTACAACATATGTTGAACCTTTATTATTTTGTGTCCCTCAAGATGAAATAACTGTGTAATTACAAATAAAATTTCAAATTAAAAATATAAAATACTTAATATTATAATCACTGATTTTCCTTCAATCATCGACGTTTAAAAGAGAAACCAAATAAGACTTGTTTTATACTTCATTTGTGCATAATTTCCCAATAAAATATTTACTTAAAAATAACTTTTCTTTTGTTAAGAAGCTTTTTGTTTTACAGCTGAAGTTGGCAATCATATTTCCTTATATTTTTGTTTCATGTTCTGTTGCATTTTCTCATTAACAGAAACATATTCAATATTGACACTGTTTTATAAAATTTGTATATTACTTTTCTGTAGTTAAACATAGTCAGGAACAACACAAATATTTGGCCAACAATTGGTTTTATTTTTGAATTTTACGTTTTATAAAAAAAAAAAAAAAAAAAAAAAAAGGAAATAATATAATATATATTTCGACTTAAAAAATATCGTGAAGAGCCGTAAAAGATTCTACGCTTTATTGTTAAATAAATGAGCTTTCTTTCTTTAGTGTACCTAATATCAATGGCCAAGATAATTGTGGCTTAAAATGGATTGGATTACTTTGATGCCTCTCTAGTATTATTTCTGTAAAATTATTGTCAGGAAAAATCACTTTTATGAAACATTAAGGTGTTTGTAACCAAATCAGTAGACAATATACTTCATTAAATTAAACTCCATGACTTTATTAATTTTTGAAATAATTTTATTTTCTATTTTATTATATATATATATATATATATATATATATATATATATATATATATATATATGTTTGGTTTGGTAGAATATTATGGATCAAGAGGTTGCTATGCTTGCAATACCCTTTAGTGCAATTCTAGATGAGTTAGAATAGGAATTATAAAACAGATTAACATTATTTCCATTCGAAGTGGGAATGTCAAGATTTTTTTTTTCAAAGCTATCAATGGAACCAATACCCGTGAATTAAACTCTTAGCTCAAATATTCGGTTCCTGGGCATTGTATTATGGATGGTGATTACTATGCTACAATCAGCAGTTGGTACCGCTATTCATACATTACTTAAATACATACATTTACATGTCATGACTTGATTAATGATTAGTGTTCAGAAAAATCTACCTTAATATTTCATTAAACGGTACACGATGTATGCACTTCCGAAGTATAATTATAGCAATATTGAACACTGCACTTAGCTGACATGCAAGGGATCGGCGAAGGCCAACGGCCTCGGTGCACTTAACTGCAAAAGAAAGAGAAGCAAGAACACGATAGGAAAAGGGAAAAGGAAAAAAAAAACGAGTAGGAAAACGTGAATCCGGCTAATGCTCTGAAATGGGAGAGACTTTAACGGGTGTGACCTTTAGCCACAATGAGGCAGCCGGTGACGTCAGCTCTCGTTCCCGGATCCCCGCCATAGAGCTAAATTTATATTGCAGAGACAGTGACGTCATTAGGTCACTAATCCCGATATCTTTCGTCGCTGGTGAGATATCCCCTCTTTGATAAGACTCTGGACGGGCCCGTTTCTCAATACTTCCCATAATTCGGGTCATCCCGGAGAGCTCATTGGACCATCATTGAAAGACGACCATAAAGATCTCTTATTGAGAAAGACCAGAGGTTCTTGACCTATATTTCAACTTAAGCCCTATTAATAATACACCGATTCCTAATAAAAAAATATGTAAAGCAAGATCATCGAATATAAAATATAGTATTTCATTTACCTTTAAAAGAAACCTACACATTTTATATACAGCAAAAGTTAATGATTATTTGCAATTTAAGAACTATCAGATGACTCATTTAAGCTTTAAATATAAATATATATCTATAAAAATATATATACGTCACCCTTCAAGTCGGAAAAAGTTGAAGTTGATAAGAAGCTGAATGACTTATACAGATAGTTAAATTTCTTTTTTTTAAATTTATCCATGATATTTACAATTATATTAAATTAAAAATACATCTAGCAAATGTGTACACAGTATACAATCATATGAAAACGCTTGCTGAGAAACTACCCGTTGGTAGCACACTATAGTTAAAAATAAAAAAGAATTATAAATTGTACGTGGGATCAGTCCTCAGTTGATATCTACTTACCCGTTCCTTAGGACTTTGATTTATCTTCCATAGGAGAATGACTCATTGAACAACATATTGGACTGAAGTTAGTTTTTTTTTTTTGTTATTTATCTAATATTGATACTGTAATATAAAGGGTAACTAAAATAGATTAATAAATAAATAATATTTTAACAGGCGTTGATGGTAATCTAGAATAGGCATACAAATAAACGTATATTTTACACTTAATAAATCAATACGGACGTGTTGTTCCCTCATACGCTGTATGGCCATAGGACCAAGATACAAAAACTGCATTTTTCCAATTAAAAATATAACATATTTCGATAAAATATAAAAAGCTTTACTAAAATAATACGAGGGAGTTACTAAATTAGTTTCGGATGAGAGAGATATCTTTCTCGATCTGGCTATTTCTTTTCCCCATACCTCACAAGCCATTATTTTCTAGACGCTATATTAAATTTAAATCAAAATCTTTGAATCATTGAACAATCTTTGAGAAGAGCATCCTTGATCTAGGCAAAACTTAGTCCAAAACGTCGGCAGACAAAACTAAATTAAGACTGTCTAAGAATACTTTTTCATCTTTGATCGCATCTCATCGCATCTCACCAACTACCCTTACTAATTGATCTACGGTCAACAACATCTCCACTATTATAAAATAACGTTGATTTGAGAAAAGGTTGTACGTCACAAGATGGAAAAATAGTTGTCATGACGATTCGTTTTGTTCTTTGCCGGTCGGCGCAGAATTAATCGTTAAGGGCGTTGGCTTGTCACAAGACTGACTAATAGTGAAGCATATTTGAATTTTTGTCTTCCTGAACTTTTGTTTTGCTTTTTTTGCCGACCTCTCGGGTGTGACTCAATATTAAAGTGAAGGCTGACTATATTTTAAAATAAAAATAAAATAAATTTATCAGAATGATTTAAAGTGAAAAGTTAACTTTTTTTTTCTGTTCTTCCCTACCTCGCCTTTTAGGCTATACTGTTTTTTTCCCGTACTGGGGGGTGAGAGCGGGGAATTTAAAATCCCCTCCGGTACCAGGTCGCGAACTTGTACTTTTTTTTAATCTCCCGAATCTGTTATCAGGTTGCCAGGCAACTCGCGGTTCTGAACACAACCTTTAGCCCATTCGGCCACCCCGCCTCTAGTGAAACGTTAACTGTTTTTATGATCCTAAAAATGGAATATTTCTTATGACATTATTAGATTTTTTTTTTTTAACTTTTATTATGATATTTACAACTGTATTACTATGAATACATCAAGTAAATGTGTACATAGGAATATTATCACATGAAACACGCTTGTTGAGAAACTACCCATTGGTAGCACTCTAATTATTAGAATTTAATTCTGAAAATATACCATACTATAAACTCTTTCCTGGAATGCCTTATTTATTTCATATGGATAGTATTTATTTGTTACTGTTGTATTGTTTATTATTTATAATAAAACGGACTTTATCTAGTTGGGTATTTACTACTTTCATTATTACTTATTGTTTTATTGCTTGTTTGTCAAGTTTAGCTAACTTTCGATGTTTATTTAAATAAAAAAAACTTTTTATTTATAATTTATGTTGGGTGGAGAACTGAGAAACAATTTTAAAATATTATTAATAATAATGTAAAAATATTATTGCTCGTTAATTTATAGTATATACAATGTAACATATTTTGTAGAAAGATCGCACAGAGTACGACAGACGGAATTTCCCATTTTTAACATTTATATGAATATTATATTTTGTATCTATTTGTATTATGGTAATAAACACGTTTTCATTCATAAACTCTCTCCAAAAGAAACTAAAGCTTTTATCTTACAATAACTTAGGGTTTTATAGTTAAAGACGTTTAAAGGTTGACAAGGCCGTCGAAGCATTGTAAATGTAATGAGCAGTAAAACCCCTCTTTGAGGTCACATTTATGCTCTTCCAAAATAGAATAGGTTTTCGCAAGAACTTGACATTTGGCTAGAACGGGACGGGAGTGAAACCACTAATGCCTGCCCTTTGAAGGAGCGGGCCATCAGAAGAGCAGCCAGCATCTGCACTGATGGAAGACCATCCTAAGGTCGTCGCTATCGCAACAGCCGATTTGCGAGGGACCTTCGCGTCCTCCGCCGTAAAATTACGGAATCTATTTTTAGAAGTAAACGACCAGGATTGAGACATAAATAGTACTCAGCGAGCAGTAATATCTCCTCTTTGTTAACACCATCCGTAGTCATTTAATCTTCCAAGTTTGATCGTGTAGACATAATGTACGTTAAATCTTCACAGAGGATAGGATTAATACACCATGTGTAGTTGCTAACAATCACCTAGAGGCAACATTGGCATTTGCTACCGAAACATTGTAACACTTATCCCCTTAATTGGTGATGAAAATATCCACAAATGCATTCACGCAACATATGCCTGTAACAAACTAAAATAGTTCACTATGCGAATTGGATTCACTGATACATAAACTAAACTAATATCCTTAAATATTAAATATATAGATGATAGTATTCTTATATTAAACGACTACCACAATGACGATTCTCATATAAAGTAAGTAAATAAATAGGAAGTGTGAGGGTGATTCGTTACATTATCGATCAGCTGAGACAATTGATCCAAGTCATTGACTTGATCTATTACTAAAAGTTGTGGAAGACGGGTTAGTTCAGTGGGTAAGGCACGGGACTCTAACCTCTTCTAAACACAGCTGATCATGAGCTCGAATCCAGCCGGGATAGATAATCGTTTATTATATTATGTCAGCTGTAGATCGATCCTGGGATCGGTAGATCCTTCTGAAGCAGAATGCCTCTACGAAGCGGTTACCCTAAATCTAGGCCAATCGCTTATCAAACAACAACATCTACGACCCTACTGGTACTGGTACTGGTGAGGGGGACTTAGTCCAGCAAGTGGGCCTATTGGTCCTTTTTGCCAACCCCTAAATTTGATACTACCAGTGGTTGTCTATTGCACCTCTATTCTGTCTCAAACCTTTTTGTTCTTCTAATGACGTTCAAAAGGTAGGACCATTTAATGGAGGCAGTTTTGCATACTTGGCTGCTGTCTGCTCCCAGAAGTCTGTATCTGAGTGACGCAAATCGGTCAAATTCCGTTATGAAGTGAAGGGCAGTTTCAGGCGCACTTCTGCAGAGATTACAGAGTTCATCATCCATTATTCCACAGATCTTTAGATGTCTTTTATGTCTGCAGTAATCCGATGATGAGTTGGATTTCTTTTCTAGTTAGGCCCATCTATGACTCTAACGAATTATGGAAACTAAAACCCTTTATGAACTGTAAAAAGATAAAACATATCCTTTAATTTGGTACTTTTGAAACTCAGTAGCAATAATTAAATTCAATTAATGCCTTACCCAATTGTTTGTAATAATGAATTTTCCACAATTGTGGTTCTCATTGCCTAAATATCATTTAGAATACTTTTCCATAGTTCTCAATCCATGGCTTGCTCTTCCCCGAAACCATGTCCTGCCAGGCTTTCTTCCACCTCGTCTTTTCACTTTGCATTAGCTCATACTTTTTTTTCCTTCTTTCTTCTACTTCCATTCCATACTTATTTTTGAAAACCTTTCTGCAGACATTCGTTCACCGTGTCCAAACCATTTTAGGTAATCGTTTTTCTTTTTTTTTCAATATCTGCTAGAATGTTCTTTTTCACTTCTATCAGTTCCAGAATTCTTTTATTTTTAATTGTTTCCTTCCTGGATTTTCTTGTTCTTCTTCTCCAAAAGTCTATTTCCACTGCTAGTGATCTTTTTCGCTATCTGGTATTAATGACCTTTCAATGGCGTATGTCGATATAGACTCGAATATAGATTTATACATTAGCCTTTTTGTGTTAGACTGTAAACTCATTTATTTATGTATATTAAGGAATGCTATGAAAGTGTTATAGATTATTAAAACACAACCAAAAAATAATATCATTAATGACACTGGATAATGGAATGATTCGCAAGATATAATCATATCTTAGGTTATTCTGTTACCTTTACCTTCAGATCCTACAACCTCTTGAGGCCTTGCTCTTGACACCTGAGGTTCGTCATCGTACACTGATCTAATCAGACTGCAAGGTCCTTCAGTTGGATCATGATAAATCCAGCAATGCTCATCGCCATTTTGTGGAAATGGATCAAAACCTGTCTTATGAAAATACCCACCAAATTTATAAACTATCCAAAATTTTGACAATAATATCACGATTAATAAAATAAAAATTAAGTCCGTTATAAACTTCATAGTTCCCGAGTCAAGGAGTGGTGTACCCAGTTGATGGCTATCAATAAGTAAAGGTTTCTTTATTTATTTTATTTGTTCTCTCATCTACTTAAGTGAAATGATTTTTTTTTTTTGTGACTGTGTTGTACTTTCACTGAACAATCTATCTATAAGAAAAGCTAGCTCACGTACGTATCTGTAATTGCTGTCATTTCCAAGGAAGTATGCTTACTACGAATATTATTTTTAACAAAAACTTGAAATTATTTTTTGAAAACGTCTTCACTTAATGGAATGAAGACACGGCGATGTGCCCATTTATGAAAATCATCGCTGGGCAATGCCGAATTTAAAATACCAGTTTCCTTCGGTAAAAGAAACCCTTAATATATATTTTTTTAAGTCTTGTTACAATGTTAATATATTAGAGAGATTGATAAAAGTGAGGTTAATTTTTCTTTGAAAATCTTTTTGACAAAATCTTAGAGTAAATTAACAGTGAAAACTTTTCTTTTTGTTGCATTCTGTTGTTGAAACCAATTAGCTCCAAGAAATAGGAACTCCACACCTCGGTGTAGCGGTTTCACCGCAAACGATGTCTGAGACGTCGATATCTGCCAGTTCTACAGAAAATGTGGACGCTTTAAACTCAAACCAAACTACTGAAAATAATTGGGAACTCGTTACAGGAAGAAAACGCTCAATGGACAATAACAGAGACCCAAGAAAAGCTAAAAAGGTAAGCGAAGTTACAACAGTAACCACTAATAGTTTTGAAGTTTTAACTAACATTAGTGACGAGTCTGATGCTACCACTAAGCAACCAGTGTCTGTAAAACCGCCCCCTATCCACTTGAATGATGTACAGAACTACACCGAACTGGTCACATTTCTCCAAAATGTAGGAGGTTTGAACAGCTTTAACCTAAAATCCACATCAAGAGGAGTAACCGTATATCCTGAAAACTCTGACACATATAGACGTATAGTAGCTAACTTAAGACAGGTAGGTGCCGATTTCCATACCTATCAGTTAATAGAAGATAGAAATCCAAGAATCGTATTAAAAAACTTACACCATGCTACTCCAATTGAAACAATAAAATACGAATTAAAATGCCTAGGCTACGATGCCACAAGTATTGTGAACGTTATTTCCAGATACAAAAATCCACTTCCCATGTTCTTTATCGATATCTCTAAAGCCACATTTAATGAAAAAATTTTTGATATCAAATTTTTATACTATACTAGAGTGAAAATCGAAGAGCCAAGAAAGAAAAGAATGATTCCACAGTGCACCCGTTGTCAGCAGTATGGCCACACAAAGGCTTACTGCAATCACTCCCCGAAGTGCGTGAGATGTGGCCAAGGACATGATAGCACCGTCTGCACAAAGACAAGAGAGACCGCAGCAACATGCGCGAATTGTAGCGGATCCCATCCAGCAAATTATAGAGGTTGTGCAACTCTAAAACAACTGAGGGAAGTACGCAATCTCCGTAAAAATATACAAAGTCCCCAAAAAGCACAAACTAGCGCACCCCCAGGTATAGACGAGTTTCCTTCTCTTCCGCAAAGTCAGCATACCGCAAATTCAGGTTCTTCAAAACCCGATTCTCAATATCTAGGACCAAAACTGCGAACTTCTCCTACAGAAGTCCCAGAAAATCACCTTCACCAGCCAAAGCATCCAGAAATGAAAAAGGGCATTACTCAACCGCCACTACCGACTTACAATCACCCGGCTTCAGCTCAGCTCTTCAACTTGGTAAGTGGATTGAATAACCTCATCCAGCCTCTTTTCAGCCTTCTCCAAGAACTGTCTCACGTTGCACAAGCCTTATCCTCCAGTTATGGCTACTAATCGGCTGACAGTGGGCTCCATGTCCGTTCTTCTCTGGAACGCAAATGGTATAAACCAACACAGGACTGAACTTGACATGTACATACATGAAAAACGGACTGACATTGCTCTCATCACTGAAACACACTTGACTCCACATTCTAAATTTTACATTCCAGGCTACAAAATATATAGAACTGACCACCCTGATAAGACGGCACATGGCGGTACGGCAATACTGATTAAGCAATCACTAAAACACAACCCTTTACAATTACCCATTACACCTGACATACAATCCACAGCAATTACTCTGTATACCCAGCACCATACCATTACCTTCGCTGCAGTGTACTGCCCTCCGAGATACGTGCTAACATCTGCAATGTTTTACAATTTTTTCCAACATCTCGGTCGGTGTTTTATTGCAGGTGGTGATTATAATGCCAAACATCAGTCCTGGGGAGCACGACTCTGTACTCCTAGAGGAAGAAATCTAAAGTCTGCCATCGATCAGCTTTCATTAAACACGATCTCACCTGATACACCTACTTACTGGCCAACTTCAAGACAGAAAACACCAGATTTACTTGACTTTTTCATTACTAAAGGACTCAGGACAGTGCCGTATACTGTAACTGCAAGCTCTGATCTTTGTTCTGATCATTCTCTTCTCAGTTTGGTACTATGCGATGAGCCTCGTACTGCATCAAAAAAACCAACACTTACAGATAGGATAATCGATTGGAAAGCTTACAGCGACTACTTAAATTCGACGCTATCAATCCCAATGTCCCTTAAGACCGAAGAGGAACTCGAAAAAGCTGTTGATAAGTTCACAATCAGCTTACAACAGGCTGTATGGTCATCATCTGTACCAAGACCTAGCAGAAATACGTCTCTTCCAATCTATCCGCAGTACATTAGAGACCTGATCAGAGCAAAGAGAAGAGCGCGCAAAGTGTGGCAGACTGGTCGACTTCCATCTGACAAACGGACTTTCAATAGACTTAACAATGAACTTAAACGACAGATTCAGAATTTTAAAAGAACGAACTACGACAATTACCTCAAAAATCTTTCGACTGACGATGGAAGCTTATGGAGACAGACTAAGAAACTTGTAAAGCATTGTGAGGTGTCATCACCACTCCGAAACGTAGATGGTTCCTGGGCTGTGTCAGACCTTGAAAAATCTGAGCTCTTTGCCAACCATCTTTCTTCTGTTTTCATACCACATACTGACTTCTCTAATACTGATCACGAAAGACATGTACAAAACACTTTAGACATTCCTTTACAACTGTCATTACCTCCACTTTGCTTCACTCCCACTCAAGTTGCAGAACAAATCAGACAGTTACCTAAAAAGAAAGCTCCCGGTCATGACCTGATAAATGCTCAAGTGCTCCAGAAAATGCCAAGGAAAGCTCTAGTATACCTAACATCAATTTATAACGCAATACTCAGAACGACTAAATTCCCCTTACAATGGAAATACTCATTCATAAAAATGATTCACAAACCTAACAAAAACACTGACTTTCCTTCATCATACAGACCCATCAGCTTGCTCCCATTATGCTCTAAAATCTTTGAGAAACTTCTCTACAAACGACTTCTTGACATACTGACTACTGAAAACATAATACCTGAACATCAGTTTGGATTTCGTTCACACCACTCAACCATTCATCAGCTACACCGAGTGACAGACTACATTGCGACAGCACTAGAGCACAAATTATATGCAACAGGAGTATTTCTGGATGTTGCTCAAGCGTTCGATAGAGTCTGGCATCAGGGACTTCTTTTCAAACTTAAGACTATACTCCCTCCAACCTACTATCTTATTCTTCAATCTTTTCTTTCTGACAGATTTTTCTCTGTTTGCCAAGGTACAGAACTATCTACCATTAAACCAGCCCTAGCAGGGGTGCCTCAGGGGTCAGTACTCGCTCCTCTGTTGTATATTATTTACACATATGATATTCCAGATCCTCTCTATACTCTGACCGCGACTTACGCAGACGATACAACAATCTTGACAAGACATCAAAATTCAGCATACGCCTCACAGACTTTACAATATCACCTAAACAATTTCTACGACTGGTGCAAACTCTGGAAAATTCGACTCAACCTTGACAAATCACAACATATCACTTTTACCCTTCGACGTGAAACTTGCCCCCCTATTTACCTTGACAATATCCAAATTCCTCAGACAGACAAAGTTCAATATCTTGGACTGACCTTTGACAGAAGAATGACATGGGGCCAACATATCAAAAACAAAACAAAAACTTTAAACCTAAGACTACGCCTATTGTACTCACTCCTTGCAAGAAATTCGAAATTAAAACTTAGACAGAAATTGAATACATATACTTACCTACTCAAGCCTATTTGGACCTACGCTTTACAGATATATGGGACAGCCAAAAAGACTCACATACGTAAATTACAGACTTTTCAATCTAAAACTTTCAGGACTATTACCAAAGCTCCCTGGTACGTCAGTAACATTACTCTACATAAAGACTTACAGATGCCAACAGTTAACGACCACATACGAACATACTACAAACGATTCCATAATAACTTACACGGACATACAAACTCATTGATTCGAGGCATGGCCACAACTAACATGCCCGATAGCACCCGAAGGAGGCTTAAAAGAAGCTGGATGAGGGATCTCCTCCACTAACTAGAAATATTACGCTCAAGACAGGAAGGACGCCGCTGGGTACTCCTCTCCCTCACGCCTATTCCAAGACCAATCTCTTCATCTTGACATCACACTCGCTGATTGTCGGAACTTCTGACAGGTGTGAGTTGAAGAATCAAGTCAAAAAAAAAAAAAAAAAAAAAATATATTAGAGTCAATAGAATAATTATTTTAACTTTTTATGAAAGTACGAAAAGGTAAATTGAATGAAAAATACTTTAAATGAAGAATATTTTGATTATATAAAATTACAGCAAGTCTGGTGCCATCACAAGCAATACAAAAAGAGAAATTAATAATAAAAATTAGTATACAAATATATAATTAAGTCGGAAAATGTTCTTTTAACTTTTTAATTTAAATATTTTTTTTTTAAATAAACTAAATAAATAAATTTAATTTAAATAAATAAGTAAAAGATAAAAAGATCTGATCTTTTTTATTGTTATACAGCCCAATGTATAGTAGGATTTATTATTAAGAAGGTGTGAAATTTTATTAAATTTATTTTCTGTTAAGACAAATATATTATATTAATACAATAATAATTTTTGAATATATTAAGAAAAATATATTGTTTTGAATATTTTCAATGATAGCCAGTCAAAGAATTTTATGATATTATTGAATTATTTTGTACTTTAGGAGATTAAATAATCTAGAAATAGGCGTTATCATATTTTATTGTCATTGTATTTAATAATGTTCGAGGGACAACTATGGTAAGCTTGCCAGTGATGGTCATAGCTAAGGAAATTTTGGTATTTTTTGGCTTATGCCGCAGTAATTATTATAGTTATGAAGTTCTCCATTGGACATTTAAGACGTCTAGGATCTCCTTTTTCTATTTAACAATTTAAAATTGAAGAATATTCTGTTATGCAGGTATAATGTCCATTTAAAAAACAACTTTTTGGACTAGTGATGGACAACCCGAAATTCAATTGTTCTAGTAATTGATAGGTGGTCAGTACCAGTAATAGATATACCTCAGAAAAATTCGAAAATCTTTATTTAACTATAACTATAACATGGGTGATAAATATTCAGGACGCAGTCTTTTTTAATTTATTTTTATTTTTGCCAACGTTTCAACGTGCCACGTTGGGGTTGAAACGTTGGCAAAAATAAAAAAACTTTAAAAAAGACTACGTCCTGAATATTTATCACCCATGATATGTAGATCAGTCGACTAACTTCCTTCAAGTATAAATATAACGTTAAAGATAACATAAAATTTCAACTTAATCTTAACAAAACTGTTAGTAGGAAGGTATGAAACACACTGATCTCAAGAGCACTATAGAAACAACAATGATAGGAATTTCAAAATTTTCTTTTGGGATCTTTGTTAGTCCAGTGGGAACTTATAAATCAACAAGCAAGCTTATTATTTACATTTAAAGTCCCTAATCGTTCCCCCTAATCTTATGTTTGCGTTAAGGGTCAAAATATAACTAACCGTTATATCTGATCCCTAGGTTCGAAATAGGATAAAGTTAAGTACTCTGTATTTGAAATAATCTCACTTTTATTTTACTACAAACTTTAAACAGAGATTTTAGATCTTTAGACTTTTATACTTTTTATTTATACTTCAACAATATGTGAAACTATAAAATAAATATCACTTTTGATTCCCTAACATATTGCTATCTTTTCTCCATCTTTCATATTGAAACGAAGTATAAGTAAGAATAAAAAGTAAGTATTATGTATTTTTTTATCAGTGATTAAAACCATTTAAAAAACATGTGTTCTCCACCATACTTATAATTAAATAAAATTAGTGATGTCAACATAAACTGTTTATTTAAGCTTAAAATCATAATTTTAAAGAGTTCTGGCGTTTATTTCATAATAGCATACTTTTATATAAATATACATAGCATACTTAAATATACATAGCATACTTAAATATAAATAGTTGGTAGTTCTCAAGAAAAGTACTATAGAATTAACCAGAATGCATTTTAAATAAAATGTCGACGTGGTGTTACGTTCTAAATAAGCTTAAAAAATTAACAGTTATGATGACAATATATTAAAATTGGACTGCAAAATTATCGGAGGCCTAACCAATCAGACGCGAACTTACGCAACTCGGACAACCGGCATTAAAGACTTTCACTACTCTTGATCTTGAAGATAAAGTTAAGAGGCTATTAGCTGCACCGGCCGCAGGCTACAGGGGCATTTCTGGATATGATACTGGCAGAGAAATTCATTTCAATAATCAATAAAAAGAAGAAAAAAAAATAGCAACTTTAATTGAAAGTTAATTATTACATATATTTGACAGTTGTTTAAAAATAAGTGAAAAAAAATTGAATTTCCAGCAAATGATAGTTTTTATTTTTAATTAATCTTATTCTTTGTATATGCATTCTTATTAACGAATTGGCATCTACAGATATCAACCTATAAATCAATGATAAACTAGATTAACCCAAATTAAGTAACTCTGCAATGGTTTTAGAATGACTTATAAACAAAATTAATAAAAAAAAAAAGTACGATGTGTGCTTAAGACCACACGATGGAATTGAAAACATCATCAACTTGGGATTAATATTATTTTTTGAGACCATGCACAGACGGATTTATGGGGAGGGGAAGGACTTTCGGGCTGAAGACCTCCCCCAAAAAAATGGTAAAATATAACCATGTTATATAGAAAAAAAATTAAACTATCTACTACTATGTCTTAAAGTATTATTATTCGTGTAATTACATTCAATAGGACTTCAAGAATCACTTAAACACCATGTCATATAGTTAGTTAGTTTCTTTCTTTTTTTTTCAAATTAATTATCGTTACACATATGAAAAAAAAGCTTTCGGGTAGAAGCCCTTCCCAAAATTAAATCCTAGATCTGCTAGTGAGACTATGTAGATCTTTTGCCGCCTTAACAAGCCTGCTCCATCTCTCCCTGTCTTGGGCTATTTCTTTCCATTTATCTGCACGGAGCTCTATAACATCTTTGTTGATTCTATCTATACATTTGGGCTTTCCACGTGGTCTTTTGTATTCTATTGAGGCATTCATGGTTACTTAGAGGCTTCCATGCGGATTGTTATGAGTTACATTCCCACCCATCTTAACCTCCGTATATTAATATCATAGGATATTGATTTACCAGTTTCTGTAAGCAGTTTTTTATTGGTATTTCTTCTCCACATGTTAGTACTTTGATCCCAGATCGCGTCGGTTATCGTGCAGAAGGTTTTTCTCTCAAATCTTTCAATACTTTTTTCTAGGGTGCTGTTAATTGCCCAGGTCTCACAGCCATATATTAGAACTGGTGTTATCATAGCATTGGGATTGGGATTAATAAATATAAATATTTTGATTGTTCTATTCATTCCCGAAGTACTAACATTTAAAATTTTAATTGTGTGTAAATATGAATACATACGTATACAATAAGACGTCAATTAGTATAAGACAATTATGCAATATTGGTACTTTTTTAATAATAGAACTTCTGTAAGGAGATCAGTAATTTCACGAAACACGTTACAACAGAAAATCGAATAGAAACATTTTAGTCTAAGTGTTCAAAATAGTCGTTATTATTCCATTTTAGCCTCTCTAACACGGCGTCGCGTCAAGATATAATTTTTAATAATGTCTGATTACAAAGAGGATGAATTCCTGATGCCTAAAATAATACCACAGATTTTCGATTCTGAGAACACATTTGTTAGCCTCTCCTATATGCACAAAAACTTTTCTAGCTTTTATACCAGTTGTAGAAAAAATGAAAGGAAATAAACCAGCTGATTCTTGTTGAACAAATAAGCATTGTGTCTGGTTACGAAAGTTCAAATGGAATGGAAGAAAGATTATCTAATATTATAATACAACCGCAACCTAGTTGACTTGTCTTCAAGTTAAATCAACATTTTTTGTTTTTGCACTTTTTTCATAATTTTATGAATATACTTGCTTTTTGAAGTTTTTGATTGATTTAAATTATATAAAATTTCACAAAATAATGAACTACTAGTTTTAGTTGTTTTGAAATGGTTAATTTGATTTAAAACATCGTGTTGTTAGAAATTATCGGTGTATTGGTACATATATTTTCTGTTAAAACAGGAAACAAAAGTCTTGGTAATTTGATGTGTTATGAATTATAAGTATAAAATTTAAAAAGTGAAATATGATTCCGTCAGTCATGAAAATTAGTAACGTTAATACGGGAGTGGACAGATATATAGTCCGTGGTACAGATCCCTTTTTATAGAATTATTAACATCTGCCAGAAACTTTGTAAATAGTTTCATCTCATCGTAACCTACAACTATATTATTTACGATAACTCTTGGAATTGGGGCGTTTTCAATCTGGATGAAGGCAAACTTTGTCTATTTAATTAAGTACTAAAAACTCATAAATACCTATTTGCTTTCAACTTGGATCGTAAGATAATTTGATCAAAAATTGATAAAAAAAGTGGCATACAAAATTATTGGGTCATTTACCCTCTATAACCTCGTTATTTTGAAAATTTGGGGGTGTAGGTGACGAAAAACGGCTCAATATTTTTTAAAGTAACCTTTTTTCTCAATTTTGTGATCAAATTATCTTACGATCCAAGTAGAAAGCAAATGGTTATTTATGAGTTTTTAGTACCTAATTAAATTATTCAAAGTTCGTCCCCCTCCAGATTGAAAACGCCCCAATTCCAAGAGGTTCAGTAAATAAAATAATTGTAGGTTACAATGAGATGAAACTATTTACAAAGTTTCAGGCAGATGTTAATAATTCGATAAAAAGGGGTCTGTACCACGGACTATCACATAATATTTCACAAAATAATAAACTACTAGTTTTAGCTGTTTTGGAATGGCTTTAAATAGTTAATTTGACTTAAAACATCGTGTTGTTAGAAATTATCAGTGTATTGGTCACCTACATATCGTGTTAAAACAGGAAACATAAGTCTTGGTAATTTGATGTGTTACGAATTATAAAAGTATAAAATTTAAAAAATGTGAAAAATAGTTCCGTCAGACATGACAATTAACAAATATAACTGAGGGCAAACATACGAATGCTGATTACAACATAAAACAATAATTGTATTTGTATATTTATTATAAATATAATGTATAATATAATGTATATAATATATCTGTCAGTAAAAAAAAAAAAAAATGTAGGAAATTTCCATTAAACTATGACAACTATGTACTAATATAAGCGTCGTTTACTAATAAACAAAGAGAATAAGATTACTAAAATCAATAAACAGCCCAAAAAGAGACATAAATTAATTAGTTGAGTGTGGGTTGATGGTTGACTGTCGTGAATAATGAAGAGAAGGATGGTTGGGATGATCAGTCAGAAATAAATAATAAAAATATTTCATAGGCAAATATTAAAATAAATATTATTATTTATTTTTGCCTTTTTATTTCTGACTGATCACCCCAACCATCCTTCTCTTCATAAATTAATTAGAATATAAATAAAAAAATCGATTCATGAGTTTCCGACAAACAGGTCAACAATTAAGCTGCCAATGTTTTGCTAATTTAGGCATCATTATCAGGACAAAGAAACATTTATTTCTTTTTTCTTTCTGCATCTTTTTTTTTTCTGTCCCGATGACGCATGAATGGGCGAAACATTGGTAGATTAACTGTTCACCTGTATGTCAGAGACTGATTGCTTTATTCTTTGGATTTTTCACTAGATTTTTATCATAAAAAGAATAAGTTGTATAAATTCTTACAATGATCATGCTCATTATAACACGTTAACAATGGTTTTGACCATATTTCAAATGACGTCATGTCCATACTCCGCTACAAACTGCTAACGTTAGTGTGTATTGCTCATTCCAAAGACCTTTAAATGACAAAATGCCGGATTTAGTAACTGCTAAGTCAGACACCAACACCCCTCCACTGCCTTGCGACACACCACATCGTGTTGACATTAACCAGCCCGGGACTGGGAAACTCGTCTACATGTTTGTCGGGTTATCCAAATGTTTCCTGTAGAGTAAGAGAACCTTTCGTAATTGCAATATCGCTGGAATGATCATTAAAGAGCAAAACATTATCCAATTCAATCATCTACGATTGAAAAGTTATGATTTTTTAAGACTTTTTTAAAATTAAAGTTTCGCACTTAACTTTTATTAAAATATTTAATTTTACTATAATATTTGATTTTTACAAGTACTCAAACGGACAATCTACACTCTATTCTTGTCTTCTACAGGATGATTTTGATATGGATCAAACTTTGAAAAGATTCTTACAAACGATCAATAGCGGATCCAGGATTTAATTTTGGAGGACGAGCTTCAGCCCGAAAGCTTTTTTTTTCATTAAATAACGATAATTACTTTGGAAAAAAAGAAAATAACTAACTACCTATATGAAATGGTTTTTAAAAGATTCCTTTAAATGTAATTACACGAACAATAATACTTTAAGAGATAATATTTTAATTTTTTTTCCCATAAAACATGGTATATTTTACCATTTTGGGAGGGGAGGGCTTCAGCCCGAAAGCCCCCTCCCTGTAGATACGCCCGTGCAAACGATTAAAGCTACTCAGTTTTTGTCTAAATGTTGAGAATCGAATCTGAGAACGAAACCAAATCTTTACACTTACTTAAACCCGTACACTTATTAATAAAGCCAACCAATTTTCAAATAAACAATATTGCATTATGCACTTACAGAGCCCGATGTTATTAGACTAAATGTACGTCTTAAGTTGGCCAGCGCCTAAGGATTCTTCATGAACAATTTTATAATAACTTACTAGGAAATGACAGACTAAATCAATAAATAGTAATGATTGATATTTTAAAAAATAAGAGGCAACTAAAAAAAGGTGGTATATGGGAGATCTTCTCAGATCAATTGTAACTAATTCGTATCCAGTAAGAGGTTCTGCTAGATAAAGTCCCTTCAATAGACGCATTTAACAATATAGTCCGTGGTACAGACCCTTTTTAGCAAATTATTAACATCCGGCTGAAACTTCGTATATAGCTTCATCTCATCGTAACCTACAAATATTTTATTTACGAAAATTCTCGGAATTGGGGCGTTTTCAATCTGGAGGTCGGCAAACTTTGTTTATTTAATTAGGACTAAAAACTCGTAAATACCCATTTGCTTTCCACTTGAATCGTAAGATAACTTGGTTGGGAAGAAAAGGTGGCCTTCAAAAATATTGAGCCCTTTGGCGTGATCTACACCCCGAAATTGTCAAAATAACAAGGTTATATAGGCCAAACGGCTCAATATTTTTGTAGGCCACCTTTTTTTTTATCGATTTTGTGATCAAATTATCTTACGAACCAAGTGGAAAGCAAATGGGTATTTACGAGTTTTTAATACCTAATTAAATAGACAAAGTTTGCCGACCTCCAGATTGAAAACGCCCCAATTCCGAGAATTTTCATAAATAAAATATTTGTAGGTTATGATGAGATGAAGCTATTTACTAAGTTTCAGCCGAATGGTAATAATTTGCTAAATCGGAGTCTGTACCAATAGATTGGATATGAAAAGACAATTTACTATATATAAAACCTAAATTATGAAATAGATTTATCTGCCCATTTCTGTAGGCGATCCACAATGCAATTGGTAATTAAATTCAAGCCCTATATTAATAAGACCTTCGGGGCACATACAAAGAAAAATAAAGAGTAAATTTTCCTTATACAAATAAAACATATCGGGGAAGGCAATGGTTTAGACTCACAGTCAACATTGTAAATAAGTATGAATGTGCTTTAAGATTGAATATATATTGATTTCATTAATGCTAATAAATTAGATTGGAAATCATGTAGGCGGAGAAGTAGGCGGTGTTTAAATGTTTAAAATATGCTGATATTTTCTGAAGGAAAGGCAGAGAGATCCGAGGTAGGCAAAAGGAGGTGTCGTATGGTTTTCAGTTTTCTTGGAGAGTTCCAAAGATGAATCTAAACAAACAATTCATTAGTCTCTTCAGGCTAATGACTTAGACAGACATGACGATATATCAAAGTCAGGAGAACATAAGAGAGGAAACTAGAAGATCTTAATTTATAGTTTCATGGATGTATCTTCGTGGTACAAATATGAGTATGTAAATAAAATGTAAATAAA
The DNA here is from genome assembly GCA_928085145.1 of Nezara viridula. Lineage (NCBI taxonomy): Eukaryota > Metazoa > Arthropoda > Insecta > Hemiptera > Pentatomidae > Nezara > Nezara viridula. Next base: position 46,761,639 of record OV725081.1, read on the forward strand.
TATATGTATCTCCAATACTGAATGACCAAAAATATGCGTGATTCTAATTTTTAAAAAATAGAATAATGTGGATAAAAAGATTTCTAGCTGAATATGATATTGAATGAATCTAACTTCAAAATTGGAATTTATTACCTGGAATCTCACGATGTAACATTTATTGCAGATATCAATAAGAAACATACCAATAGAAATCGAAAACAAGGACCTTTTGTCTACTTCAAGGGCGACAGAGCTATTGCAACTATTTGATTTGTTATATTAGAGTTTTTATTGCCGTTGTATCTCTGAAGGTCGTAAACAGCTTACGCTAATTCAAATCAGCAAACGTTCCCAGTTGAGCAATGATTATGGAACGCGGAAAGAGGCTAAATTACACGACATGAAAATCGGCTCATCAAAACAAGGATCGGAAGATAATGATCTGTCATGAACTTGCGAGGCCTACAATTATGCGCTAGGCCTCTACCTCTGCATTCATGAGGAGAGCGAGACCATTAGCAGAGCGGCGAATATCGAGGAGGCTGTGGGTATCGAGAAGGCTGCTGGCTTTCTCGCCGGTCGGAACAGGATCTTCCGCATCGCAGTTATGGAGATGGTGGTTAGTTCATTAATGACGAGAGGATCTGCTTCGTACCGTTAAATAAGATGATCCTTTGGGCAATATGTATTTCGCCAATAACTGGGTTAACCAATTCGGCATTCAAATTCCTACAAGAAAAACTATTAAACGGTCTATGACATTAATAATTGAAAGATATATACAAATATATATACATACAGCTATTATATAAATAAAAGCTAATTGAGGAAAGACATCCAGCAACAGGAAAAAGCGTTGCACGGATATAATTCACATGCGAGGGAAAGTTATCTCATCCAGTTGCTTTTCAATACTTTCTTATTTTATGGCAGGTGTAACTATCTTTTATATACATACATTTTTTTTCTAAACTATGAATATATTTTTTTCTGAAACAAGTATTTTTAATATATACATTATTTCCCACCTGTTGATATTTACAAATCGGTATGTGGAACTACTATTAATTTATTTGCAATTAAAAATTATTTTTATCAAATTAGATTTAAGAAATGTATATGGGTAAGGGTGTTCTGTAAAGCCAATGTTATTATCGACCTTAATTATAAATTTTTTTTTACTTAAGAGTGAATAACACTTGCCAATCTATGGTATTAACAACAAGTGAATGAATAAATATAAACTCATTGAACGAGGGAGATTAGTACCTCATGGCATGATATTCAGAGCAATGTTAGTAGAGGTCTATCATTCAGCTCATCTTCAGTCTTATACGGGTGTTACCTTGACTTGCAGTGATGGCTGTGACAATATAATTTGTGAATGTGTACATATAATTTGTTATGTAATTGTTTGTAGCTGGTCTTTTTATGTTCGTAAAAATCTGCATGTGAAGGTATCGACCTAAGTTGGGGTGTGCTCAATTTTTTTTCCAAATTTATTAAAAAGTTTTGATTTTGAAATGTGAACCCCATCTTACTCCCCGATCGAGTTCCGAAACAAGGTAGTCTGCTATCTGCCCGTGGAATCGATGTAAACTGAAGAGCTCGAAACATACCATAAGTTTTTAATTGTTAGTGGTTTTTATTTGTTCTATTATAGGATCCATGGAACTTATGGAAAACTGCTGTATCACTTTCAGACGAACTGTACAACTAACAAACGAATGCTAAGTAAAAGTGATTTATTTGTTTATGAAAATGTTTTTTTTTTTAATTTAAACGCTGGATGAGAGGAACTATTCAGCCTGTACATTAAGCTATTGTTACAACTTGTAAAACTTACGTAGAGGTTGTCGTACTGTACCCACTGGAGTAACAGTTTCAAGATTCATTTAAAAGGACAGCAACGAAATAAATATTAACTGACCCATGTGGAATTTTCGCAATTGTTGAATTATCTGCTATTTCTTAATGCCTTGCTCTAATTTAGATTCCATTAATGATTGAAAGTAAAATTACTGAACCGTTAAAACAAAGGAAAAGTAAACTATCGGCGATTTGGCAATAATATAAGTTACGACACCTATCTAGGAAACTCCCTTAGGCCATTATTTCAGTTAAGCCTGCGCTTCTAGTTCGGGTTCTCGGTGAGCCTTCACTGCACTATCGGGGTCGACGCATATGGAGCAGAACAGAAGGATTGGCTGGTTGCAACCACACTAACCGAATTTATTTGTTTATTAAAACTATTCCAGAATCGGATGATTTGAACAGATATTTTGTTTTAAGTATATATAAGAAAGAGCAAGGGTGCCCATATTACTCCCCTCCTCTCCCCCCCCCCCAGTCGATGGTGTATAATTCCCAAAAAATCGTATTGCCATCTTCTTCTTAAAATAATCATAAAGAAATACAGAATTAAAAAAAAATGTTCATATACAATTACAATTGCTGTGGTCTGTTTCAATTTCTTTTTCGTTAATATCCAATTTGAAAGTTACTCCAAAATTGAAATTCTTCCAAAATATAGTACCCTCCAAATATACAGAACCCCGTCAAAGTATGCACTAACAAAAAATATAGATATTTGAGGTTTTGGCCATTAATTTGAAGCTCCAATAAGTAATCTAAATTATAGTCCAAATTTTCTCTTCAGTCTGAGTGAATTTTCCTTATCAGTCTTTTGTTGCAAACGCACGCAGAAATTGGCCGTCATTATTTATTTATCAAACGTCCGATAAACATTATTGTATATACTTCAACATATATTTTATGAAATGACATTTTTCACGCGATACATTTTTTTTTCTTTTCGAATCCTGATGAAAGTATTTAAATTTCAAGGATAAACAGGCGTTGTATTCTATTTTAGGAAGCAAGCGGTTGATGTCCCCATCAGTATGCACAAATAAAACACGTCCTCCGTGATTTTTTTTATTGCGATTTCAAAATGTCAAGAGCTCAGACCAACCAAAATAAAAATAACTAAGATCAAAATATTTGGCTTGGATAAGACGGTGCCGGAACTAGAATTTTCCAGAAGGAGCTGGCTAATTTTTTCCATTACTTCTTACACCCATCCTCTTCATCCGTAATATTCATCAGGTTTATAATCGCACTTTTGATTAGTTCTATAACTCATTTTATTGACTGAATTAAGATCAATATTAAAACAAATATTTTTATTCAACCTAAGGTCTTGGTCTTGCGCAAGAGTCTCGCAACAGTTTTGCAGTTACTTATTAGCTTATTACTATAGAGATATTACTGTAATTTCTTAGATAGGAGAAACCTAACTAAGCCCGAATGAATTTTTTATTTTTTTTTTTTATTTATTGAAAAATATTACAATCTGTCTCAAGGACATTTATAATAGTGTTCACAGATCACATTCACACTCTGAATGAAAAATTAGAGGAGTTAAATGCAGAAGTATATTGGTTATATCAATTATTTACATATAGTAACTAAGATTGTCAAGTATTAGTTACCGTTTCGCTTTAATTTTTATTTAAAGAATCGATTTCTTTTTTACCAGTCATGGTCTTGATCTTGCAACAGTTAGCCGGTCTTGGACCGATTTTGGGCAACAATAGTGGTGGGAGAGAGAAAGGGGTAATGCAATACACTTTCTGCCCCTCGATATTTTATAAGAAGGGACATTTCCTCCAAGATTTCGCAGTTATTTATTTAAATTAATTTACATGAAGTACAATAAATCGTATAGATAATAATTATATTACTAGTTGCAGTACCGTGCGACCAATTCTCTTAATACATTGGTCAGTAAACAAATGGTGGTATATTAGGGAAATAAGTAAATTCAATGCATTATAGTAAGGAGCGACTATTTTTTTTATCCCTGGTCGATTACAAAGAATCGTTCCAAATAAAAAGCCAAAACATGTGGTCAAAATGGTCCAATTTGGATGGGTTGTAAATATTTTATATAAGTGCGAATCAGTTTTAGAAGAATTTTATTTTTTTGTTGAATTTTTATTTTTTTGTATTTACCTTTAACTTGCAGACGGGTTTACACGAAATTACAGCTTAATTCTACCACAAGGGGCAAGTGTCTTATTTGTAGTTCCGGTCCTACTAACACTTATCAAAGAAAATAACTAGCAAACCAATCACGAACATCTAATTAATTATATTCTTTAAAACCACCAGGATACGAATTGTCGAGTGAGATGCGTTAATTATCGGTCTTGACAAGGCAACCTCTAGATAATGACCGAAGCTATTAATTGCCTTATCCCAGAGAGAGGTTACGAGATAGCGCCTCGTTTCCACACTACCTGGCTCTTAGACAGGCACTTGGCTCAACCTCCAGGAGATAGACCATCAGGAGGCAACTGAGGACGAAACTGTGGGGCAACTGAGCCATGTGAGGCAATACATTGTTAATAATATTAAATTACATGCGTTGTGGGCGATATGGGGAAAATATGCTAACAATATTGTGTATTTAGAATCTAGTATGTTTAAATATGGGACTACAAGTCTTATGCAATGTCATGATCGTTGAAATCTAATTTAGAGATCTTAAGTATGACTGTTAATTTTATTCTTGTTTATTTGCTTTATATATTTATTCATTTATATGTGTTTATTATTATTATATTTTATTAATTGTTATCTTATAAGTATTTCTCTATTATTTTATTTTACTTAAAGTTACATTTCTATTGTTTTCATTACAGTTTTGTCTTTGTAAAATCTTTTTATTTTATTTGCTTGTCTATTTTTTTTTATTTTAATTTTTTTTTACATATAGTAGGAATGTGCCTCACTCAGCTATAATATCCAGTGCCCTTAAGTGTGACAAAATATATTATTTCCTAAAATAAAATAGAAATAAAGATCAATGGAATTCAAAAGAATCTGGCTGGAGACAAATTCAATTTTAATTTTTATCGTATTTTTTCATGAAAATAATTGTCTTCTGTACTGTATCGAAGGAGGTGAAGGTGCATTTTAAATCGCTTTTATAAAGTCTGGAGATGGCTGATATATGTACATTGGATTGTCTGGAAGAAGTAATGCAGGTTTATGGTTTTAAAAAAAATTAAATGCAAAATTATTTGTATTAATCAAAATACGCTCCATTAATCTCGATACCCTTCCACCAACGGATTGGTAACTTTTCCATTATCTTTGAATGTCATATTCAATCGCTATTATTGTAAAATTAAGAAAATACATTTTCTAACGAATTTCGAATAACGAAAATACTTACCGTTTAAAAAGTGGCCCAAATGTATAAACAATTGTGATCAATAGGCACATTGTCTGAAGAATAGGACGGATGAGGTTTGTGTTTGTTTCGGCATAAAAGTGTCTGTTCAAACTTCATTAGGAAGATTTTTTTAGGCAGTCGTTAAATGCATGAAACCTAATTTTCAATCTGTTTTACCTTTCTAATTTTCCTTGAGATGGTCGATTTGCTAACTGAAGTTCACAAACAGTTCTTCTGGGATCCTTCCACCAAATATCTCAGACATCCTTATCAAGCAAGAAGTCCTTCCACTTTCGAAGCTTGAAGTCTCCCTTTCGATGTGTCCAACCAGCATTGAATGGTCCTCTCACTCATATTGCCATCTCCCAAGACTTCCTTGATATTTAAACGGAGTTATGCGAAGAACACGCTTTTATCGCCCTAAAACCTCTACCCAACCATATATTTGGCGAATCAAACCATATATTTCAACTGAATTATTTTAACTAGTGAAATGTTACATATGATAGAAACTTTATTTTTTTGAAGAGAGTTCATAACTGTTGAGATTCATGCAGTGTCTGATACCGCCTGGATATCCAAGTATATTTAAATTTCTAATCAATTATGAATTTTAATTTACAAATTAAAATTCCTTTATATTTATTTAAAAAAAAAAATCGATGTATCACTATAACCCATAGGGCTCAGTACTAAGTAAGGAAGCACTGTTTCTTTGTTCAAGGTAGTGCAAAGAGGTGATTTAAACGAGATCAAACTTGCCCCCAGGTTTTTTTTTCCTTCAATTAATCAATTGATTAATTGAGAAAATCTACTTTACAGAGGTCTAAAATATTACCTATAGTCTGGCAGACTCGAACTTGGGATTTGTAGCTTTGGAAGTTAATTTATCTTCACCCCATTCGATATATTGCAGAAGAATATTATATTGGTTGGAAAAAACGGCAAAAATCAAAACTAAATTTGTTTCAGTCCACTTCCTTTACACCTCCATTCATCACTATGTCATATTTCAATAATCTTGGCGTTGCATAAGACTTTTAGTAGCACATTTAAACCGACTATATGAGGAATGCCATGCATTAAGTGGCGGCATGAGGGTTGCCTAAATGTCAGGCGATGCAAAGCGCTAACAGTGATTGATCGACGAACTGGCAGTATCACAGTTGATTCATTAATAATAATTTTCTGCCTTTAACCATTGTATCGAGTGACTGGTTGACTTTTGGTTATATAACAATCATCGAGAGCAGATGGAGTCCTACATATTGACCTCATCTTAACCAATCACGTCCATCAATCCAGTTATCCATTCAAAAATTTAATTAACTGTTCTGAATATAAGTCAGGCCAATTGGATTTGCTTATTTAAATGAACTAAGGGTAACTGTAAAAGAATATTTAGTTGGATTTGGATTACTTAAAACATAAAGTTTATGGTGCGATGAATTAAACAATATATCAGATGACCTAATGGCCTAAAGTGAAGCGTTCAGGACTTTTACTCTATACGTCATTATTTACCAGTCAGAAATACTAGCATTCGAATAAACAAATCTCATTTGTACCCATCAAAAATCTATCATAATTAAAATAAATTCAGTGGCAAAACAAACAAACACTATAAAAACCTCGAGTTCTTATGAATATGCATTTTATTAATTAATTAAAACTAGTGTTCGCTCATTGATCGAAAATCGACAAATACAAAACACACGCAGTACCATTTGCATACTTCTGAACCATCATTATTTTTTTCCAAGAAATATTTGAATCCCCTTGTTGTTTCGGTCGGTAAAAATCGTTTCATTTCGTCATTGTATTAATACTAGATCAATATGCCAAATATAAATTTATCATAATATAGAGGTCTACTAAAAATAAAAACCGAAAGATGCAATAAAAATATCTTATCAGAAATGATTATTTCCGACTTCAAAGTTTTTTTTTGTTTTGTATGAGGAACATTGAATTGAGTTTTTTTGTTAAAGATTATTTTACAATATTGTACAAATCATACATATATGAATAACTTTATTTCACCTACATGAGTCTAGTTTATCATAACTGTACATTGACTTATTATAAAAACAATAACTAAACAATAATACTTCATTACATTCCAATTAATTTCTATATACATTATCGATAAAACCATAAGCAAAAAAGAAACAAACAATTAATTGAACTGACCTATTTATCCTTAGTCATAGCACTTGATTTGGTGTGTGGAACATCAGAGCTTAAGGAATCCAGTGAATTGCACGCTGACATTATGAACCAGTATAAATCAGAGTATAAATTGAACTGTTAAGTTTCTCTATCGATTCGAAGTATGTCTTGTATCTTGTTTACATCACTTGGCGCTGAGAGAAATGCTCGTAAATGTTTGTGTCTGTTGTCTGTTAGCTTTTCACAGTACAGAAGGATATGGAACAGGCTGTTAGTAATGAATTTGTTACAGAAAGTGCAGGTTTCCTGGGCTTTGAAGTAGAAACTTTTGTTTTTCTTATAGAGCTTAATTAATTCGGGATTTGAAACCCTTAAATGACTTATTGATCTTAGCTTTTTTATGTTAACTCTATACATCAAATAGGACTCTGGGCTGGAAATATTGAAGCTGGAAATAATTCTATATATGGGATTGTTGTTGGAATTTATGGATAAATGGATGTCCTTAAATAGGTTATGGTTTTTAACTTTTCCAATATTTCATCGCTGTATTTTAATAATCCAGTTGGGTATACTTTATCGAACTCTTCTTTACAGCCATAATGAGCAGCTATCGATCTGACTTGTGTGATCCAATTAAAGTTTATATCAGGATTCCTTGTATCCAGCAAAATTAATTTGTTGAAGCAAAGCCTTGGTAACTTCTCTTCAGGCATAAGCGACAATTTAGTCCAGTAATTTATAATCCTTCTCATTTAATTTTCAACTAATATTTACCTTTTCATATAAGTTTCTTTTTTTTTTATCCACACCTTATGTATATATATATATAATGATGATTATCAATAAGGAACATAACAACTTGAAAATGTTTTTAAAAGTTAGGTGACAGAGTATAACTCCCATCATGTAAATCTTCCACCAACACATATATCACATGACATCTAAATAATGCATTGAAAATACGATAAAAAACTACTACATTAACTCATATTGATAGCAGCAAATGGACACAGAGTGCAGCGTAACTAAAAATGACTGGGCCACAATACAAGGCAAGAAACTTTGAACTTTAAAGTAGTGAAATTGTTGGGAAATTTAGTTTCAATTATGAAAACATTTCCAAAACGGTCAGGCTATTGCGTTTATATTTAGATTTTACTTCGAATTCCAAAAAAAATTGTTTTAGCGGCGTCCTTGGCTGTGCATATTTTTTCACTGGAAGGAGATAATAGATGTTTAGACGGTCAGTGTGTCAAGATCTCAATAAATTCCCACTGAACTACCGTAATAGGACACGGCGCTATGTCGGGCTCAGTGGCTTCGGGAATACCTAGCTTGTGTTCTAAGCACGTGACTGGTTATGTTAACCGGCTAATTACAATTTCAGGTCAAGTACTCATTATACTGAGGAAAGTGCACTTGTGAATATGCATGTAGCTTTACATCAATTCTAAAGGGCTTTGCTAAATAAATTGCTAAAATTATAAATTTATAAAAAATAAACAGTTAACTACAGGAACATTTAGGAAAACAGCACCTCATAGCGATTAATATAAGTCTAATTTACTTTAATATTTATTTTTCGATCGAGACGTATCAGGTTAAAATAAAAAAAAATGTTTATTTTTATTTGTATTCATTCATATTTAAAACTGTATTATAAAAAAAAAATACATACATGAAATCACTTGTAATTAAACTACCCACTGGTACCACTCTAAAAATGTATTTACAAACGGAGATCTCGAGTCCATCTTCTTTTCAGACGCCTCGAAGGGTTTTCAGGGATCGAAGAGGAAGCAAGGTTAGAAACGAGAGGGTTTGAATGTTTCTGAATTTTGTTATGGAAGGATAGGGATTGGACCAGGTCAGAAACATAACGAACATTAAGGTCGTTATGGATGATTTTGTTTGTGACAAAGTAAGAAGCATTGAGAATTTTATGAAGGATTTTGGATTGTAAGGATTGGATACGAGAGGAATTCGATGGTTTAGTGAAGCCCCAAAGCTCAATTCTGTTAGTCCAAATAGATGATATTATTGTCATGTATATGAGTCGATTATAATTGATTGAAAGCTCAGAGCGTTTGTATAGTAAGTGCTGGAGTAGTCGAAAACGTCGAGCGATTTCTTGTCGTTTCAGTCTTGTATGAGCATTCCATGTAAGTCGTTTGTCCAGATTGAGTCCTAGATGACGGATTTGTTCAACTGGGATAATTGGGTATTGTTAAAGTATACAGGAGGTCATAGGTTTGCGACGCAGGGTAAAGGTAATTTGATGGGATTTGTTGGAATTAATTTTTTTTTAAATCTGATTTGGTACGGTAAAGCCGGACGTTTTGTTATTGTATTAATGAGACAATTTCTAGACCATTAAAGAGATCATCCCTCGAAGATTAGACAGAGAGGAATGCGATAAGGACAACAAACACATTATGAAAAATAATTAGAGAATCTAATATTAGCCGACAGAGACTATTGCTATTGCCATTCTTGTGCAAACAGCCTACTTAAACCTGAAACAAAATTTCGCCACTATTGTTAAGGAGGTTTATTTTACTCTTTTTGGTCTTGTTGGGGATGTTTTAGTAGCTATTGCGAAACAATGGCAAGCAATAAAGATCATAACAGGATGGGGAAAGAGTGATAAAGCATAACCGTGACACTTCAACCGTGCATAATGCTCCTCTCATTGCGAGTATTGAGCCTTACAATTATTCCTTTGCGTAAGTCAATCATAAGCGATATAAAATCATACCCCGCTTTACGCGACCATTTAAATTCGGTAAAACGGAAATTTAAAAAACTCTTCTCTTCTCTAAAAACCTTCTTTCCCTGGTCTTTGTTTACTTCCTTAAGTCAAAAAAGGAGATCTCCCTGTATGCTCCTTTTCAGGCACATTCTGATGGGCAGGACGTATCAACAGTAGCCATGTCGTTTATAAACCTCATTTTTGATCCGTGTAGTTTAATATAAAATCGGCAGTAAAGAGTACGTATTAGAGTTTTGTTGTTTATTTACCAGAAAGGTGTTTTTATTAGTATTAAAATATTGGACTGAAATGATTGTAGTAGTTGTAGGGCATCTGTTTTGCTGAACCGTGAGTCTGCGAAGCATTTATTGTATTATGTCCAAATACTATAGATTTAAGTAGATGTCTGTATATATTTATTGTCTTGAAATCCGCATACTAGACTGAAACGACTAGAAAGTGCTCGACGTTTCCGACTGCTCCAACACTTACTAGACAAACGCTCTAAACTTTCAATTAATTACAAAAAACTCATCTACTTAACCATAATAAGACCTATATGAAAATACGAAGCTGAGCTTTGGGGCTCTACCAAACCATCAAATTCTATCGTATCAAATCATTACAGATACTACCAATCAGGCCAGATACCTATCCTTTCATGATAAACTCCAGTCCCATCCGAATCCACTAGTTTCCAGCCTTGCTTCTTCCTCGATTCCTGATAATCTCCCTAGGCGTCTGAAAAGAAGATGGCCTCGTGATCTTCTCACCTACAATTAAATAGGGTATGCTACCACTGGGCAGTATCTCTTCAAGTATGTTTATGTCATTATTTCTAATGAGTGCAATTTTTACTAGTTATATTGTTTATACAGTTGTAAATTACATTAAATAAATAAAAAGTATTTATTGTATTAGTTTTTGTCAGATTTTCAACTCTGATTTGTAATAAAGAGAGTATGGTATTTTCTGTCGCTTGTTTAAAGTATTTCTGTTCATTTTAGCGTATGGGCTCCAGGTCATCCTTCCATCGAATATTAATCCAAGGGGTATCCGCCAGAGTAATTTGGTTTCTTGGTGTGATTTAACAACTAAATTTGAATTAAATCTAGTGTTTTCAGTAGTAATTACATAGATGGCTTCGTAAATACTTTGGAAAACTGTTTTAGCTAAAGTTGCCTAAATGTTTTATAAGGCTTTATTAGTTAAAATCAGGAATTAAAAACTATATACTTCATCTCCTATTGAGTTACGAGTTTCAAACAATAGGATTTACTTTTCTTTCCATTCAGTTTGAATCGTTGTAAAAAATATAGGCTTATGCAAGTAAAACGTAAATCGTTAATGTAAACAATTTTAAACCTTATTGAAACAGGTTTAGGTGCCACAGTATTCGGCAGTTAAATCTGGAAAAGTCAATCCTACGTAAAATAACAGAAAAGACACATGTAGAAATTATAATAAAACAATAGAAGGAACTAACTGAGTATGTAAGTGGTTTATAGAAAAGATATTTGTTCTCTTTGTAAATCTTTCTTTATTTATAATTCCCAGTATTGGGAAGAAAAAAACATCCTTTTTTTACAAATATAGGACAGAAAGCTATTTTTTTTTTAGCCACATAGGTCATCAAACCATGTAAATTGATTGACATCTTGGACAAGAAAACCATTAGATTCTAATTGCAACTTGGTTATTATAAATAATTGCTCTCTTAAATAACGGTTCTCGATACATTATAAAAACTATTACATACGTACAAGTTATAAAATAAAACAATAAAGGAAAGTATAAAAATATTTAAGTCATTTGAAGACAAGAAGTAAGATTTGGTTTTCTAATGAATGCTTCTTTAAAAAGTTTTACTTGAAAGTTTTAACGTTCATTACTGCTATGAAAAATCCCTGGTTTTTTTAAGGAGTAGAACTTTGTGAAATCGGTAGAAAATCTAAAGATAATTTGTTTGTACTCATGGAACATCGAAGCTAATAAATTGATTGATATCTCACCAGGAAAAACTATTTAATTCAAATAGCAATTTAGCTGTTATAAATCACGGTTCTTTTAAGTAACGATTCTTGTTCCATTAGTTCCACTAGAGGTTAATTGAGACGTAATTCGGTGCTAAGGACCGCCCTGAGGAAGGGGTTAACCTTTGACCCATATTCCACTCACCATTTTCGGGCATTATCTGATGCTAATGGCGCCTCTCTCCACATCTTTATTATCGGGACCTTTCACGTTGTATTCGACAGGCGGAACGTTTAACGTTCCTGTGAATTATGGAATTCGGTAGGAGGTCAGCACGGTAATAATATACATTTTAAGTGTGAATTTTAGGGTTTTTATTATTGCAATTATAACTGCTGTTTTGATATCGGAGTTGGCATAATCGCAGGAGTATAAGTCACGTGGAGATCAGGGTGAGCAAGTCCATTCTCTGAACTGTATCCATTTAATGTTCGTTGCTAGGTGAAGGACTCGGCTTGCATAAGCTGCTAATAGTGCTCCATGGAACCTATTAATAGGTACACTATATCGTGTTCACGAAGTAACTCATAAACGAAATCTTATAAACTATTCTGTCTATTTCTCATGATGGAGGATTTTAACTGTAACTAGGAGTATGTGGTCAGAGATGGAATGAAAAATTAATGAAATATAGAGTTCAATGTTTGGCCACTGGCCTAAATTTTAAATCTTCTTCAGGGCTAAAAGTAAAGGAATAAGTCAGTTATTTAGGCACCGGGCTGCTAAGCACAACGTCTTTGGTTCGAATCTGGCTGGGTACAGGTAATTATTTTTTCTGTTTCATCATTCGTGAATTGAGCTCGGGGTCGAGAGACCCTCCTGTGGCACACCCAGCCTCTGTCAAGTGGGTACTCTTAATTAAATGGTTGACTTAGAAAACAAATCTTGTGATTGAGCGATTGTTAAAACTGTAATCCCTAACAAAACTGAACCCAAAACCCTTCATGGGTAGTGAGTGGTATATGTTATTTTATTAAATTTGTTCATCAAGGCTAAAAAAAAAAACTTTCAATTATGCCAATATAGCTTTCTCACCATTTTTATGGTAAATAAGGAGTACAAAAACATATTTGTAAGTAAAAATGTTTTAATTAATAGGCGCTAAACAACGCTTAACCGTAGTCTAAAACTATTATAATAACTCCTTTCGAGATTTTTCAAATTAAAACTTAGAAAGAAATTGATAACTTACATTTACTTACTCAAGCCCATACCAATAGTTGTTTCAGAACTACACTTCACAGAAACAAGGGACAGCCAAAGATACATTTTCTGCCATATATAGATAAATATATCAACAGATAAAGATCACATACCCAACAAAATGCGTAGGAAGAAAAATAAAATCTGGTTGAGAGATCTCCTCAAATAAGTATAAATAATAAACACAATATAAGAAGTTATATTGATAGGCATTATTCTTCCTCATACTTATCACTGTCGTATTAATCATGCATAGCAAGAAAATTCAATAGTTGTTAGTATTTCTCATAAGTGTGTGTACACAAATATTTAGATAACAAAATATTTCAAATTGTATATTTATAAGGGTGTCAGATAAAAATATTTATTAAAAATGTTAGATGGAGGTGGATAAAATTGACACTAGATTATATTCACACTATTCACCAATAATCCTCCAAACATTGCCTAATTCGACATCACCAGCCATATTTGATATGTTTATAAGCTAAGAAAATTATGACACGTAAATAGTGGACAGAATTTCGTGACGATTGAAATGGACAAATGTTTACTAAAATAAAATTGGACAGTAGCAGGATAGATTTGAATAAAGGCATGAAACTAGATGCGAGGACAATATAAGTGAAAATAATAAATACAGTGCGGTTTCAGGTGGAGTTTGGACATGGTCTATCCCAAATCGCATTATGCAGTATATTACGTTACATTATATTACATGTCGAACTTTGACCCACATTAATGAGAACCGCACTCTCAGACGACTGATATTTTTTTATTCTAATTTTATCCTTCAGTTTTAAGACAATGGGATAAATTATACCTCTGAGAAAATACAGGATATGCCATGGACGATGAGGTAGAAACATGTATGTAAATCTCACTCAAATTATTACTATTCATACGCATTAAAATGGTGTTGAGGAAGGTTATGCGAGGTCTATTGTGAAATTGCCTATAGCTTTTGATTGCGTATTTTCTAATTATTTATAGTGTTTTTTGTGTTAATTGTTCTGTTTCATAATAAGTTTCTGTTAGTTTGTTCATTAATTATGTTATTTTGTCGTTACTGTTCCTGTTAATTTCGTTTTATTGGTGTATATAGTTTTGGACTGTTAGGTTAAGTGTTTCTTTTTAAGTGTTATTTCTGTAGTACGTTTTGTAAAGTTCTTCAGTAGTGAAATATTGGGTTAGACATTGTCGTACCTTAAGGTAAGTGTCAGTGTAAGACTCATCAAGTTTATTTCACTATAACCTTTTGTATCTACTACTTAACATTTTTCCAGAAAATAGTTTTAAAGTGCGTTAAGGAAAAATATTCGACCCCTTGGTAGCTAAAACTACCTTAAGCTTCCCTAGGAAGCCCAAAGACTCTTTAGGAAAGACAAGTAAGTTTTCTTTTATTTAAAGGTTACACCACTTTTAATTTACTATGTTGAATGATAATATAGTTGAAGGAGTGGAACCTCGTAAAGAACGAAAACGTACGATAAAGAGGGCCAGGAAGGGTTCCCCTGTTGCTAAAAAGAAATTGGAAGAGGGCTCTAATCTATTTCTTGAAGCCAAGAGAATACAGGAGAATCTTCGTTTATACATGGTCAAACATGAAAACAAGCCCGTAAGTAGTGTTAGGGACCATATTAGCAACAAGATTCAACGTCTTATTAAGATGATTGAGACCTCAGAAGACGAAGATAGTCAAGATAATTATGACAGTGTACTTACCTTGTCCAAAGAGCAATAAATGAAACATTGTCATCGGAAAAGGTGCATGAAATGTTAACCAAAGTTATCGTTGAGACTTCTATGCCAAAGGTTTTGGAGGCTCTTTCAAGTTCAGCACCTCAACATCTACAGCCAAAGGCAGGACCCTCTGGAGAACAGCACCAACTTGCTAGTCAAGATATGGATCATTCTCCGCAGGTAACAGAGAGATTTGAAACCGTCAAGAGTAAGAGAAGGAGGAAAAAAACTAAAGCTACTAATAAAGCACTTACTTCGTCAAACAGAGTGATCTCAATAGAACCGAAAGCTCTAGAACAACGGCAAGAGAAACCAATAACCATTGCGGATATTGTGAAATCTTTGCCTACAAAGCCAACTCAAACTGAGAGATCGACTTATATCACTATAAGCGGAACGGGCAAGAGACCAGCAGATATAATCAATGGGTTGCCTTCACCAAGCGAAATTGGAGTAAAGGCCTCCATTGTCCGTACGACCAAGACTGGCTCCGTGTTGGTCCGCATGGATAATAGTAGTGATGCCACGAAGGTGATTGGATGGCAAGGGCTAAGAGACAGTGGCCTTCAAGCCAAACTTGCCTTGAGGAAGAAACCTAGATTGGAGGTTCAGGGCGTCCCCCTCTCATGGGATTCAGCGGAGTTGGTGAGATTTTTATGGGAAAGAATACCCGAGAAGTCGGTCCCCACTCCGCTGGTCCTTGATGATATCCGGCCACTTTTTTCCTCAATGGCAAGAAATGGCTTTACAAAGAATTGGGTGATAGAAGTGCACCCTACAGTTCGATTCCTGCTGTTGGAAATAGGAAGCTTAGATGGAGGATGGTGGAGTATTACAATCAAAGACTACCTCGACGCTCCTCGATGCAGTAAATGCCAGGGATATGGTCACACTAAGGCCACTTGCATATCAAATGCCGTAGTCTGCATTTGGTGCGCTTCCACTGGCCATGTTATAAAAGATTGCCCTAAGAAAAAAGAACTGGCTAGCCCATCGTGCATCAACTGCGAGCGGGTAAATGCGCCTGCTAGTCAAAGGAAGCACAAGGCGGGAAGTCGGGAGTGCCCTGTGCACCTGAAGTGGGCTAAAGAGGTAGCGAAGAGGACCTTTTATGAGTGAGCTTACCATCCTCCAGCTCAACATGGGGCGCCGGCATACAGTGGCAGACGAACTCCGGGCTCTTTATCCGCGCTACGATGTTATGGCGGTTCAAGAACCGACCTGCCGTGGGAACTTAGTAACGGGGTTTGGCCTCACATCGAGAGTTATAGCTTTGGGCAGTAGAGAGAGGAGGCCCAGGGCTGCTATTGTGATTAATAATCCTAACCTCGATGTGATGGATCTGAGGCAGTATACCACGGCGGATTGTGTCGCATGTCATATCAAGTGGCGTAATGTTTCCTTTACGCTAGTTTCATCATACATGCCTGATGGAAATGACATAGAAAGGGACATAACCGCCGTGGAGATGATCACGGCTTGCACTCGGAACGTGATCATCTGCTCAGATACCAACTCTTGGAACACGGTCTGGGGGTCCAATCGAACCAATAGAAGAGGCGTCCAGCTTGGTGAATTTATAGCAAGGAGCCAGCTACTAGTCATAAACGATTCCTCCGCTATCCCAACGTTCTCCAGTGCAAGAGGCCACAGCTGGATCGATGTGACTTTGGCATCACCGGTGCTGGCAAACCGCATCATCGATTGGACCCTTCGATCTGAGACGAGTTCCGACCATCAGGCGATATCTTTTAGGCTGGTGGAAAGTTCATTTAGTTCCCACGGCACAGACAAGGGTTACATAACCCGAAGAAAAGATTGGAGCGCCTTCCGGTCGACTCTGGAGGGAAAATTGGTTGATGAGGAATGGGATGAGGCTGACATGGATCAGACTCATGATCTGGATTACAGGGTATCCAGGATCACAACTGTCATCCGTGATGCTGCTGAAGAATCCCTCCAGCATCGGAAGGCGAGAGTTCGACCTGTTCCATGGTGGACGCCGGCCTTAACTATGATGAAGAGAGAGCTCTACAAGGCCCGGCGGTCGTACCAGAGGTGTATTTGTGACGAGAGGCGCATTACACTTCGTGACGAGTACAAGTCTAAAGCCAGGGCATATCGAAATGAGGTGCGCTTACAAAAGCGGAAGTCTTGGGACGAGTTCATTGTTGAGGAGTCATCAAAGAATCCTTGGGGTATTCCTTACAGAGTGGCTCTGGGTAAGCTAACACCACAACAAGTGATTGCTGCGCTCAAGTGCGGAGCTACCCATGCAACCACTCTGGAAGAGACATCGAAGATGTTTATAGCAGAAATCTACCCCAGAGATGATCCGTCCCAAGATAATGAAGAAGAGGAATTCATAAGGCGCACTACGGTATGTCCACCTGGTACGGACTTGTGCCCACCATGGGACATATGGGATCTCCGTGCTGCTGTGGACAGGCAAAGGACTGGTCGTGCTCCCGGTTTAGACGCAATCGATGCGGCTATGCTAAAGAATAGTATCCCCTATATCGAAGATACATTGTTGGAGTTATTCAATGATTGCCTTGATAGGGGATACTTTCCACGAAATTGGAAAATTGCCGACATAAGGCTCCTTTACAAGGGAGGAGACAAGGACAAGCAATTAGCCAAGTCTTATAGGCCTATATGTCTCCTCCCTGTTATGAGCAAAGTGTTAGAGAACCTACTCCTGGTGAGCCTACGACCAGTCTTCTCAAGAGCGAGCCATCCACGGCAGTACGGATCCACTAAGGGTAGGGGAACCGTGGATGCCCTGCTGAGAGTGCGCCATGACGTCGAAGAGAAGGCGGAGAAGTATGTTATGCTCCTCCTGTTTGATATCACCTCCGCCTTCGATAGTGTTTGGTGGCCTTGCGTACTCCAGCAGTTGCAGAAGTATGAAGCTCCCAGCAACTTGTACGAGCTATTACGAAGCTATCTTCAGGACCGAACTTTAAGAATACGGGGTAACTTCTTCGAAGTTGAAGACTCCATGGAAAGAGGTTGTCCCCAGGGTTCTGTTCTAGGTCCTGCCCTATGGAATTTAGTCTTCAATGAGTTGTTGGGAGTACTGGAAGAGGAGCGGTTCCCCGCTACGGCTTATGTAGATGATCTGGCCGTTGTGGTAGCCTCGAACAGCAGAACCCGACTGAAAGAAGAAGCTGAAAGGTGCGCCAACTTAGTAGAAGAGTGGTGCGAGAAGAAGAAATTCAGGATGGCCGCCGCCAAGACCCAGGCCATCCTCTTGAAAGGCACGACTGATAGGGCTCACCCTATAACAATGGTTATACAAGCATCAAGAATACGTCCAAGTGAGGTTGTCACCTATCTTGGGATTAGGATTGGAAGAAAGTTCAACGTGACACCTCACTTGGACTACTTGAGAAGTAGGGTAGCCCTAACCCTTAACGGACTCAGTCGTATTGGGGGCGCATTTTGGGGCCTCAGGTACCCAGCAACTATGACCATTTATAAAGGTGTTATTGTGAGTATCCTGAGGTATGCGTCCCCTGCCTGGAGCCAAAATCTCTCGCACAGACAGAAATGTAGGTTGGCCACGATTCAGCGGATGGCTCTGCTTCGAGTATCCAGATCATTTAGGACGGTGTCTCATGAGGCTGTGCAGGTCTTGGCAGGAGGAATACCTCTCGACCTCCTGCTGAGAGAAGACTACTACCGGTATCAGATTAGGAGAGAATGCTTAGCGGCTCTACCGGATTACCTCCGAGTGAGAATAAGAGATGATCCAAGAAACTGGAAGAAGATTCTCCGGGAGGATACAGTAGAGGACTGGAACCGACGGTGGTTGACGACTCCCAAAGGAGCTACTCTAAGGAAGTACTTCCCCACCGTCAGTTCGCGACTAGAAGCGACTTGGGTCCTCCCGGACTACTGGATTTCACAAATTCTCACGGGGCTTGGGGGTTTCAGAGCAAAGCTCGATCAGTATGGTATAAATATCGATCCCCTATGCCCAAGTTGTGGGGTACCGGAGACCGCTGAACATGTTGTACTTACCTGTACGGTCTATGAGTCACGGAGGGCGAAACTGTTGAGAGAAACAGGTCTCTTTGTCCTAACAGAGAGAGATCTTCCTCAACTTATGGACAAAGAAAGATACGATCACTTCAAAAGTTTTATATACGGATGGAAAGAAGTTGTTCTACCAACCCACTTCTCTTTGGGAAGAAGAAGAGAAGCTCCACCGGGGAGGCCACCAGAATAATAAGAAAAGAAAACCAGATGCAAGTGAAGAGAAGAGCAAGCTGTGTGCACAGCTCAGAAAAATAATGTAATAGCCAAAAAATGCAGCAGTGGGTTGTTATGTAACAGTAACATCCCACTGCTGCAAATACCCGTATTGCCTTCAGGCAGGGGAGGGTTGAAAATAAAAATAAAAAAAATAAAAATAAAAATAAAAATATTCATACGCATTATTACTACTCAAAATGCATTGAGTTCGCTGATGTTTATTAACGATTAGAGCGTAATTACTAGTTACAATGGCAGGCAATTAGGATGTCCCCGGCAATAAGGACCAAGAGGAGGAAAATAAAAGAATCCGTTCGTAATGAAACAAAAGATTTGGCAAGAGAATCCTTGGCTCGAGTTGACTCACAATGGCGTATGTACACGGCTCTCGTAACATGCATGAAACTAACTTGTGTTTAACCTCGTTCGCCAGCAGCTTGTGCATTGTTCTCTTCTACGTCCTTAAATATGTCCGCTTAGTGCGCTAAACTTCCACTCTCTTTCAGCACATTTTCCACGGTTTTAACAGAAACAGTGGACATTATTAAAGTTAATGTTCGTCTCTTTATATGTGGCTTGTATTCAAAATATCATATAGTAGACTTTGTTTGTAATGTGAGCGAAACAAGAAAAATAAATATTTATAACAAAATATTCATCCAGATATGGAATTAAAGGAAGCGTGACAGCCACTATACGTTTTTAATTCTGAGTTGGCTGTAGCAAAAAAAATATTTATTCCATCATATCAGCTTCAACCTGCCTCTCTGAACTGTCAATGAATGCTGCAGAAAAATATTGCAATTTTGCAGAAAAAAATATTTTTTATGATAACGTTATTGTACATATGTATATATATATCGTAGCAAGATAGAGCAATATAATCATAACGAATA
Source organism: Nezara viridula (assembly GCA_928085145.1). Classification (NCBI taxonomy): domain Eukaryota; kingdom Metazoa; phylum Arthropoda; class Insecta; order Hemiptera; family Pentatomidae; genus Nezara; species Nezara viridula. Next base: position 46,781,932 of record OV725081.1, read on the forward strand.
TTATAACAATTATTTTTTTCTGCAAATTCTCATAATCGATATCGAATAACTGATCAAACTTTTGAACCGTTGGAGATAAACTAATAAAATTATATATATATATATATATATATATATATATATATATATATATATAATATATATATACTTCAAGAACATTTAATTATAAAAAACTTTCTTCCCCACGACTTAATTGTAAAACGAAGCAATCATAAGTTAACTAGTTAGATGCAGTAAAAAACATGAGGTAAACATTTTTTTTTCTACATTAGCGATAGCTGAGGACGGATATCTTGGAAACTAAGCGAGGGATAGCGAAAAACCGTATAATTATATCAATCGTTATAATAAAAAAATCAATCATATTGAAAATTGTACGAGCTTTAATTATGTAAAATTTGTATATATAGAACATATTTGTCGATACGATGGATAGTTTTCTTGATATAAGTGAAAACTCGAAAAAGAGCAATAAACACGAGCCAAAACTTTTATTTTCAAAATTACCCACAGTTGACATCAGATATCTTGGAAACAAAGAGAGATAGCGAAATAGGGTATACAATCAATCATAATGAAAATTTTATCAGTTTTAATTTTTTATATAACGTCTTTGTCGATGCGATGGATAGTTTTTCTGATATATAAGCGAAAACCCGAAAAAAGTGACCTACTAGCCGCTCTCCACCTCCCCCCCCCCCCAACATCTGCCTCAACACGTAGGAGTGGAGACTTTTAGTATATTTACCTCCTTACTAGTTCAAACAATGCCCCAAAGTCAAAAATTGTGTCTCCGCCATTTCCTTAACCCTTATTTATACGGGGACAATTTCTGAGGGGTTCCTATTGCCAAAATATTAAAATAGCGATTGTATTAATGTCTCAGCCAACAGTAAATTTGCTGATAGTTTGAGAAAATGTCTAGAACAGCTGATTTCATCATTATTTTAACAAAGGAAAATCTTTTATAGGGAAAAATCTAGAAACTTAATTTCAATAACCAATTTGATGGAAGTTAAATTAATAATAAAAGGCTAACCACAAAACTAAATAAATCTTAACTAAATAAAAAAATAATAATAATTTATATAGTTTTTTATTTCTCTCCTGAGAATTGAATAAGTTCAACTGTTCAATAGAATCAACATTAAATTCATAAAAAATCCAAACACAAAAATATATGAGAACGTGCTAATAGCAGTCTACCACGATGAGTACTGTCGACCATCAAACAAAACCTAATAAAGCGACCGTACTGCCAAAATGGAAAATATTATACTGTCGTATAGTTTATAGAGGGAAATGGTTGCGACAGATTCTGCCATGGTGTAACCACCTCTCTCGAATCCTTATCGTACACAGTAATCAATATTAAAATCTTATAAGTGCTTATCTAAGAATCCTTATGAACTTGACTCAAAATACAATTAATCCTAGATAATTTTCAGATCTTAAAAAAAAAAATATGTGTGATCTTCCTTCTATGTACAGTCATTCAAGAACAAGTTCATTTTATTCTTATTCATTATGGATGCCAGTTACATCCTGAATATATTAGTAAAATAATTATTAAATTTATTTTACAGTAATTAGTAAGAACAAACGATACAATATAAAATATAATAGCCATAATGGTGTAAGCTTAATTTTAGAAGATATCGATACCATGGCATCAAAAAATGCCTTAGATTTCTCAAATCAATCCAATTTATATTTTTATAATATTTATTCCATTTTAGAAAAAAAACTGTCTACAGTGGAACCTTATTTTTTCGATTCTGCGATATTAGAAAAGGGAAATGATTTTTTTTTCTATTTGTATATTATATTCAGATCTTTATCCAACAAAGAAACATTATTGTTCACACTCAACTGATGAGAAAGTAGTATATTATAGTTATTATATTATAGTTAATTTTAATTATATAATTTAAGATGCATTTATAGAAAAAAAATTTGTAACACATAATTTTTTTTTTGTAATAAATTATCTCTTGTCAGATTTTTTTATTTTATTTTTTTATTTTTTTCACATTACTTAAAATAATTTCCTTATTATAAAAATATACCTCTTAACCGTAATAACCAGGAACACGCTATTCCAAATAAATGACGTTATGCTATATTTAGTTAGTCTAATATTAAATCTTTCAATGATTTTTGTTTAATATATTCTTTTTTTTTGTTTTCAGGTAAGTACCAGATTTATTGGGAGAACATAAAAAAAGTGTAAGTAAGTTTAACAAACTTATTTTAAGGTAATTGTTATATATAAATTTACGCGTGTATGTGTTTTAGAGTGAGATAATGAACATTTTATGATTGAAAGTTGATTGGCTTACCAAGGACAAATTAATTGATATATGGACTTAAACCGGTTTGACTTAAAGTGAATTTTAAATATTTAAGTCTACCTTAACCTCTATCCTAAGGGGTTATACTTAGTGGCATTGGCAATCAAGACCTAATTGATTTTTCCGAATTATTCAGTTTATGTAGGACAGAGGGTAAATTATGTACAATGGTTTATTGTTAGCTGGGTTTATGGATATAAATAACCACTTAGCACCAGAATCGGCCTTGCTCCAAACAAAATACGTTAAAAAATAATAATATGTTCGTATTAAAGGACATATATAATGAAATAAACCGTAACCAAAGATAGGATATGTATCGGTAAGAAAGACAATTATAGCAATAAAAACTATTTGACCTTAACTTAGTTATAGGACTGTTATATGATAATAGCGTGGAGACCTTTTTTTTTATTATTAAAAATAATTAATTGATATATTCGCTCAAAAATATTTCAATTCTCAATGGATGACGAGGCCCGTCTCAAGGACAATTTCATGCGGAAAATTAAAACAGAAAATATTTATTTATTAATTACAATATTGTTCAATCGTTGTGCAGATAGGTGATCGGTCTAGTATTACGCTCAACCGCCTGGTATTTCCCTTTAATAAATAATTTATTTAAGAGTGCCCACTTTATAAAGGCTGGCTGTGCCCCAGGAGGGTTTCCCGAAACCTAGGGTCGATCTACGGCCGATTAAAAAATACTTGACATCAGTCGAATTCGAACCCGGGTCCTTGAGAGCCTAGCAGCCCAGTGCTTGACTCACTGAGCTATCCTTCTATTGATTAAAATAATCAAATAATGGTAACACAAACATAACTAAATAAAATGACAATACAGACAGAAATAACCCATACTTTTTAAGGTTTTAACCTAAAATACAAAATAACCTAAAAATAATAACTGAGAAAATTTCCATTTATTTCTTGCAGTGTCAAATTTTTTTTTCTGAACAGCAATAGTTTCACGTCCTCTTCTCCTCTTATCCTATGATGTTAGTAACAAAATAATATTTTCACACAATAATTTCTCAACTATTAAAAATATTATTTTGGATAATAAATAAAAAGAAAAATATTTTGTTTATGAAATATAATATAAAATCAAATATTATATTTTATAATTGAATATTTTAACTGATGGCTTCACTATTTATTATTCTACATAAGCCTAAATAAAGTCAATTACGTTTCATTCCTAAAACGTTTGTGTTATGGATTAGCATGACTCGTAACTTTGGACGCTACATTCTCTCTTCGCAGTAACGGACCCAGGATTTAATTTTGGGGGGCTTCAGCCCGAAGGTTATTTTTGTATGTATAAATTAAGGTAATTACTTTGGAGGTAAGAAAGAAACTAACTACGTATACGAAATGGTGTTTAAATGATTCTTTAAGTCCTATTAAATATAATTAGATGAACAATAATACTTTTAGAGATATTTTTTTTCTTCAAACATTGTTATATTTTACCATTTTGGGAGGGAGGCTTCAGTCCCAAAGGCCCTCCCCCCTCCGTAGATCCGCTTGTGTCTCTTTGCAAAATATGACGATCAGTTTCAGGATTGGCATCCATTATATATCAAAAGAAAATCTGATAATAAAATAATTTCATCAAGCTTGAATGTAGAGATATGGTATCTTTAAAAGAAACCTTCTCAGAACTTTCAATAGATTATATTTATACATAACTACAATTTACAAGCTTAATGAGCAAACTAACCTTTGATTCATGAGCTCTATGTAATGACACCACAATGCAACAACATTTACCTGGAAACAATAAATAATATAAATAAAACAACGTATAATATTTATGTAAAATAGGCTTTATGTTACTAAATTATCATATATATGCTTTAAAAAACTCTCTTTCGAAATAAATATAAATTTGTTTTCTTTATGTTTGGTTTGGTTATGATGGAAAAATGAATAAAACTAAATAAGTACTTAACGTTTAACAGGCTGTAGTCATAATGTCATTCAAAGATAATTTATATGGAGGAGGAGTATGACGGGTTCTGGTGAAGGAAATACTTTATAGTGGAATATTTCTTTTACTTTATAGTGGAAATATTCCCATGGTATTCTGAATAAACATGTTTACATTTTGAAAAGAAACTTGAAACAAATTGCGGAATATCTAGGGCTAAAAAGCAAAATTAGTTTTTATCAGGATAATAACCCCAAACACTCTGCATATTAGTTAAAGAATGGCAACTTTATCACTCCCCCAAAGTTATAAAATCTCTTCCACAGTCAACTGATAATAATGTAATAGAACAACTGTAGACAAAATTGGAGGTAGAAATTAGAAACGCGAAATTTCAAGCAAAGAAGACTTAAAAATATATCTCCTCTAAGACAGGAACAGACTAAGCTCGGAATTCTCCAAAAAATTGGTCGATACAGACTGAAAGAAGAAGTAGAAAATAACGGCTTGCCTACAAGGTATTAAACTAAATTAATAATAATTAAAAGGTGACAAGTGAAGTGTGTCATTTTGACTGTGAGCTAAAATTATCCAGTTTTATTTTTGTTTACTTATTTTTAAATAATCACAGCTGAATATTTTAATTTTATTTTAATTTATTAAGTTTGTACATATTTAAATTGTGATTATAAGTAAGAGTTTCTTATCTTATTTGTTTACTGTAACGATTTAATTCTTTTCTAAGGAGGGTGCATCGATTTAACTCTGAGCCACTATATACATTTGATAGCGTTAGTAATATCCTAGTATGAGGTGCTTATATACTAATATTACTAAGAGCGAGGTATATGAAAGCCGGAGATAGTCAGGTGCAGGGATTGTCCACCGAGTTGCGACAGACAGTCCCAGACGGCGTGGGATCTGATATCGCCTAATACCCAAGACCTTTCGAATTTAGAGCCGAATGGTGGTAAGGTAAGGGTAGAGGAAGGCAGTTTCAATTAGTAGAACAGGCAATTAGGAATGATTACTATCGCTATTACATGTTTGTTTTTTTAATAAAAAAATTAGCCGAAGGTATTAGTAGTTGAATTTTAAATTTTTATTTTTAAATTGTAGTCTCTTATTAGTAAATAAGATACTACAATTAGTAATCTTGTAGTAGATAGTAATCTTGATGAGTTTCATGGTATATATATTTTCCTCTTTCTGCATATTTGCATTTTAAGGAGGTAAATGTTTATTTAACTTTTTTTTATTAATTTCAAAATCCCTTTAATTTTCTTTTTGAAGTGTAATGTAATATCAACTGACTTCATTTTCTCCATTTTCTGTAGTATCACTGCAGTTAAAGAAGTTTTTGATTTGTTTTGAATAAACGGTAATAATTTTTTGTTTTCTCCTTTTCTTACTTCTTTTCTGATAATTTTGTTTCCTTTGTTGTTTAAAATATTTTATTAAGTAATATAATTGGTGGTTTTTATTCTTACGCTTGTTGACTTCGATATTTTCGTTATGGGTCTTCATTAGCAGCTTGGAACTAGTCTAGGCGACAGTAATGATCGTTTGTTTCTCTCTTCTTCGATATTTCTAGGGAAAAACCGGACGCGGTCACAATCCACTCCCTCTACATCAGGAACTGTTCTGAATGATGGTGGGCAATAGTTTGCAGAAATTTTACACCCAATTTTTTATTGTATAGGGGATTATTGCCCCTATACCAAACCCCCAACCTGGAGGACCAGGAGTTATGGTGTAAGACAGAGGTCTCCGAATTCGACCCGCGAAAGATTCTTCGATTACATGCTAACATTTTAAAACCTATTTATAAATATGAAAATTAGCAAATTACACACACACGAGGTTACTGCAACATTTATTGCATGTGATTTTTCTCTTAGAAAAATTAATTTACATCTGAGGTTTTATTTATTGATGTTTATTATATCTTATAGATCTTTAGTTAGTTAAATACATTTAAAAAAATATAAGTAATATATATTTTTTTCATATTTATCCACAATTGAGGACGGATACCTCGGAAACTAAGCCAGTTAGCAAAAAATAGTATATAATCAATCATATTACAAATTATAACAGCTTTAATTTTGTATATAACGTCTTTGTCGATGCGATGGATATTTTTCCTGATATACGTGACAATCTTAAAAAAATTACCTTTCAGGCGCCTCCCCACATTTGGCTCACCACCTAAGAGTGGAGACTTTAAAGTATGTTTGCTACCTTACTAGCCCAAAAAATGTCTCAAAATCAAAAATTGTGTCCCCGCCATTTCCTTCTATACCCCATTTTTCGAGCATTCATTGACTGGTTCAACATTCGATTTCACAAAGCAATTTCCATCTCTTTAATACCGTATCAATTAGCTCAATAGACAAAAAGAAAGACAGAAAATTTAGGTTTCTGATGATATCAATAAAATATTAAAAAATTACACTTACCGCACTTTTCACAGATACATTAAAGGAAGCCGGGGTAACTATAACAGAATAGAAAGGTCAAATTAAGCTATATAATTTATTACTCCTCACACACAGTACTGCTATAAATTTTTCATAGAGCTCATAGAAGGCAACGCCGACCACAATGAGCAATAGGATTTACATATCCATACAATGATAGGCGTTTCGAAACAGCCGAGAGCAGCTCTTTTCTTTTAGCAACGCTCGCTCTGAGTTACGTGGCTTTACATAATGTTATTACCTCTTTCATGGATCCCTCTGTTAAATGTTTACATTGCTGCACTCCACGGGTACTTTTGTACTTTCCCCTCCCCACCTATGTAACGAAGACATGTTATCGTAAGTGGCGTGTAGGTGTCAGGTTGAAAACAGAAATGGGGAAATATCGCGGGGTTAGAGGAAAGCTCGATGAAAAGGGAAACTCTGTATGGAAGGAGGGAAACCAAACAGGCGTATAAACGGTGTTGGGATTTGCCTCTCAATGGCAGCCGGCTCGTTAGCAGTATTGTTTGGATTCGAGTTCCATCGCTTCCTCCTCTTGGGGTCGTAGTGTTCTTATATAAGGTGGTCGTATTGTCAACGGTTTGTGTGTTCTCGCTCTGTTTGATATTTCAGCTTCTTTGTTCCGCTACAGAAATCACGCTAGAAGAAGAAAAAATCGAGGCTTAAAGATTTCGCTTGAAACGGAGACCTTGGGAAATACACCTTTCTTGTCTCGGAGCCACGTGAATGCAAGAAAAAAATAGTATTTTTACTTCCTTTCTTCTATAGAAAAATAAACAATATTGTTAGTCCACAATGGTCTCAAGAAAAAATTCAACATTAATTTACATTCAAGAAAATTGTACAATATTAGTCCGTGGTACAGACCCCTTTTTTTATCGAATTATTAACATCCGCCTGAAACTTTGTAAATAGTTTCATCTCATCGTAACCTATAACTATCTTATTTACGAAAACTCATGGGATTGGGGCGTTTTCGATCTGGAGGGGGGAAAACTTTGTCTATTTAATTAAGTACTAAAAACTTGTAAATACACATTTGCTTTCTATTTGGATCGTAAAATAATTTGATCACCAAATCGAAAAAAATATGGCTTACGAAAAAATTGAGCCGTTTGTCCAATATAACCTCGTTATTTTGAAATTTTGGGGTTGTAGGTAACGCCTAACGGGGCAATTGGAGTATAGCTGAGATACCAAGTCTAGCTCAGGAGACTTAGGTATTAGCATTCCATATTTTTTATTTTCTCTAGACCAAAATTTTTACTAGAATAATAAAAACAGACAATATGATCATAACAGTCCTAATTTATTTCTCCTTTATACACCAGACTAATATACGTAGAAGGAAATTTTTGGAAGCTTTGTACATTACAGAAAACATAGATCATACTGTTGATTTCAAATCAAATTCAAGGCAAACAGGTCAAAATTATGCGCAAAAATATTGAAATTCAAGAACAGATGAGTTTGGTACTAGTATAGAGAGAAAATGTTTTCTTTTTTAATATAAATTTAATTTAATTTAATTTTAAATATAAAAATTGGTTTATTTAATTTAGGTATGAATTTCAGATATCAAGATAAAACTTATAGCTTTTAAAAATCTATATACAATTGATATAGGGCTGTGAATAAATTGTATCTATTTATATAAAATAATATTGTGAAATATTTTAAAAATACATAAAGATAGTGTAATAATGAAATTATTAATTGTTAAAAATGTTGGATTGAAGTGTGAAGAAGTTTAAAATAAACATAACCATACAGAGGGAGGTTTTAGTATTTGACTAATTGAATTGTTTGCAATTCATTGAATTAATGGCAATTCAGTCAATGTATTTCAATTTTTTTTTAATATGATTGTCGGAAAAGTGTAATTAGGCCTTGGTGGTTGTTTTTATTTGTTAAGGTTTTTTCCCTTTAAAATGGCTGAAACGTTAGTGTATAAAGGAGAAATAAAATAGGATGGTTAAGATCAAATTGTGTGTTCTTATTATTGTAATAAAGTGAAGTTCTGACCTACAAGTATAAATATATATTTAACAAAATGTTTACATTTTCCTTTAGCCCTTCTTACAAAGTATTTTTGAATAAAAGAACGATGGTTCCTCTTAAAAAATATTCTATGTATGTCTTTTTTGTATTCATATAAATATAGTGAATACCATAAAGTCAAGAACTAACAAAACAATGCCTTATTATTGCTTACATACCAATTAATTTCCGTAAATTATTATTATTATTCTTTTTTTTTTATTTTAATAAAAACCTCTGTGATTTTTAGCATGGCTCTGTGACAAAATAACCAGAAACCCTTCATCTAAGTTTTAATCGATTACTTCCATTCCTTAAGCCGCAAAGCTATAGGAAAAGATTTCAAATCGAGCATTAGGAAGGACAATAATTTCGTACAGAAGACATTTTTTTTTCTTTTTTAGCCACGCCTTGATTTCTTCTCCGATTCATTTAAATAAAACCAACAATAAGCCTTACGAATTTATATCAGTGGTTAATGATAGCGAAAACAGATCCCACATTCAGGTCCGATATCTCACTCATTACTAAATAAATGGTCTTCCAATGAACATAATATAGCCAAAATTAGACTAATTGGGGATTCGAATAAATCAGTTCATTCACCAATACGTCCCTACGTTCATTCATAGATTCCTTCTAATAAAAAAAAATAGGAACACAGACAGTAACGGCCTCGAAAAGGCGCCAAAGGTGAATACCATCATTTTTTACCACCCGGGCCACAGCTGAAGACCTTGACACAAAACATGAGCAAATAATTCATCCCGATAAAAATAAATTCGGAGAATTGGATTTCAGTACTGCGATGGCAGAATGACATTAAGCGTTTCGAAATCATATCGATCGAATCTGTTAATTGTAGTATTATTGTTAGTAGAACGAAACTTTCAAAAGATAATAATTAAGTACAAAAAAATAGAGTAAATGTAAATACGAGATTGATACATCAAAATGCACTGATTCAACTGTATGTGCAATAGTAATAATAAATATAACGAATTGGATCAGCTTTTAGATATGGTCATTGGCAATATCTTTTACTAACATTCTGTTATACATTTTTTTTTTTAATTCAAATTTCTTTTTTTATCGCTTTCACGATGTCGTTCAAGTTTTCATAAAGGCTTTTTCTTATAGTTTTAAATATTGGTCAGTCTTGAATGATGTGTTGGACTGACTAACACCTTAAAAAAATCGCATGTGGGTCCAGTCCTCGTAGTAGATAGCTAAGTGAAAACTCACAATGCCCAAGGATTACTTCTTCTTTTTCGAAGAGTCGGTTAGAAGTTTTCCATTTGTAACAGTGGCTTTTTATTATTTTTGTTGTCATTTGTTCCACATTTTCCACTCTTCATTCTTTGAATGTCGTCAAAAATCTTGAACTGGGACTAAGTTAATTATTACAATCGAAGTTGTTTCTCGCAATATCTCCATATCGGCTGTTTTATCTGTTACGTGTTCATTTCCAGTCAATCCGCAGTAAGAACTAACAAAGAAATTTTTTTGTTGATAAAATGCTAAAAGAATTTACTAGGGTAAACGCACTGGTGATGGACATAGCTCAGGAAATTTTTGTCTTTTTTGGGTTATGCCGCCGTATGGTTATAAACGTCTCCATTGGACATTTAGAATTTCTAGAGTCTCCTTTTTCTATTTAACACTTTAAAATTGAAAAAATATTCACTTATGCAATTATAGTCTTCATTTAAAAAAAAAAACCTTTATGTACTAGTGATGGACAACTAAATTCAATTGTTCCAGTAATGGACAGGAGATCGGTGCCGGTAATAGACGTACCTCAGAAAAAAATCTAAAATCTTTATTTAACTATAAAGATAAGATAACATAAATGTTCAGCTTACTCTTAGCAAAACTGTTAGTAGGAAGGTATGAAACACGCTGATCTCGTGTAGTATATAAACAATAATGGTAGGCATTTTAAAATTTTCTTTTGGGAACTTTGTTCATACAGTTGTCGATAGAGGTCATTGTTCTTCAATTTAGAAAAAAAAATCTTTAAATCAACAAGGAAGCTTATTATTTACATTTAAAGTCCCACTTGTCCATCACTGGGTCCCCAGTCCATAACTGGTGCGTTCACCTCTCTCTTATCTAAAATGTTTTCAAACTTCACAAATATTAAGCGAATAAACATAAAAAATCATACACATGATTAGATTTGGTATTAAATTGAGTTACATAATTTTAAACAATTATCAGCTTTAGCAGGTGCAATAACCCAAGACTACGTGAGGAGAGTCACGTGTGACGAATTTTCGATTTATTAATGCATAGTTCTTCACAAATGGCCGTTAGGTAACTCTAGCTAAGATGGGATCTACACATCTCATGTCTCAACGCGTGACTTATCTAACACTTGTCATCTCACAACTTATTGTGAATAGAACATAGTTATTCCATTCTTGAAGGGAGGCCTTTCAATCTTCAATGGATAACTAGGTATTTCTATTGAATAGAGCAATCTATGATCGTTATTTTCAAAGAAGCTTCGGATCATTAGTTGTTTATTCCGATTTAATATTTATTCATTAAAAACATCATACCCTCGGTTTTAGTTATCCATTTAAGCCGAAATCTCTAGGACTTCACTAAAGCATGAAGCCTATGCAAGTAGACTGAATGTATTTGGAGTAAGAAAGGGAACCATTACATGACAGGCTATAAAAAATAAATTAATCAATTAATCATAATCGTTTCAAATAAAAACTGCCTTGTTTTTTAACAATATAATATAATTATTCAATATAACAAAACGAATCGACCTCAAATTAAATATTCCCTTTTTTTCATTTCTATTTCTTTATAGTCATTATATAGCTTCTTCAGCTCGTCATTTGTCTTCATACGCCAAAGATTTCCTTCTTTGATTGGCCCATAAATTCTACGAAGGATTTTTCTTTCCCACCTGTTCAATCGCCCCTCATTACCATCTTATGTACTATTACTTTGAGAGCTCTTGGTATATCGCGATTTCGTAAGATTTTTCTTAGGGACCAATATCACTTATTAGCAGCTATGATCCTTGCATTTATTTCTTCTTTTATATTGTTATTCTCAGTGATAACAGTGCCTAGATACCTAAATTGTGTTACTCTTTCGAAACGATGTCCAGCTCCCTCGATACATCTTTCATCTCCCTCGTTGTTAACAAATATTTAGTTTTGTCTTTATTTAGTCCTGCTCTTTTTGCAACTCCTTCACACTCCTCGAAGGATCCTAAGAGTACGAAGGATGTCCTGCTTTTAATGACTACTTCATCCGCATTAAAAAAGTATATATTTTTATCTAAATTGATATTATTTAAATCAATTAGTTATGAACGCGTTTTTAACAGTTGTAAATGGTATAAAGTGGCTTTGTTAGTGGGTGGACGTGATGTAAGCAGCAAGGTGGGACCTTGCATCCTCCTCGAGAGGGTCCCTACTTAGGGCCAAGGTCCCGTGGCTCGTAAAGCCTCTTCGACGAGGCAGTCCAATTTATTACACCCGCTCTAACCGTCCCTTCTATCTGCTTGGTGGTTATCTTGCCTCATCGACCGCCTCCATTTTATTCTTATTTATCTATAGCTTTGCCGATAATAAATTATTTAAAAAAAAAAAACAAATAAAAATACAAAGATAAAACAAGGAAATAGAACTATAGGAAAAACTGGATGATTCGTATTTCTATTGGGCTGATTTCATATCATTCCGCTTATTCATCTCGAACGATTAAGCGATAAAGAACCGATTTGGGATAAGCGAAACAAACCTGGACATAAAGTAGGACATTTCCGCTAGACATCTAGTAAATCGTTTCTACGGGTACCTAGCTCGTTGTAAGGCTCTCCTGTAATACGAACTCATCAAGCAGAGATGTGTGCCTGTATTACACGTTTAGTTAGGCACAGATATACTGATCCATATACTCACAAAGAAGTTTATGAAGGAAGATAGAAGCCTCCCACCAGAGCCATCCTGCATGCTCTATCTACTCCAGCTGTTCGATTGGCAGATTTGGACGTGTTTCCAAGACATCAGTTCAGTCGGCTCTGACATGGTGCACTTCGGCCAGCCTCAGTTCTTCGTTCCCTACCCGGTGAGTCTCTATACCTTACACAACTAGAAGTAATCCGTATCTGTTGTTGACAAGTGCGTTTGTTTACAATCGTTCCTAATCTATCTTACTGCTTTCAAGTTCGTTCTGAAGATCAACTATCACAAGTGTAAAATACTTACTATAGCGGATCATAAATAGAACGTAATAAAAACAGTGAGGAGTGATAAAATAGATTCGATAAAAAAAGAAGTGATTTTCGAAAGCTTTTCGGCGACAGTGTTGTGTACGTCTATTCCAGTGAGCTTCTTCTAACAAGTTTTACACAGAAGAAAGAAGGATTACCAATAAAAACTGAATGGTAATAAAACAACCACTCATAACTTTTTTTTTTAATCTAATAAATCTGATAATTTATTCATTGAGTATTACAACAATCTGTCACTTGGACATTGGTTTCAGTGAGGCAGGATAACATTCACACTATATGTACAAACAAATATAAAATAAATAGAAGCAAACAACAATAAATAATAATCAAAAAGTATACAAAATAAATAAAATAACTTAAAAATAAGGATTTTTTTTTAAAAAAGCAAGAACCACATATTTAAATAGAAAATAAAAATAGGATTAAAAATAATCACACTTCCAATTAAGTGTTTATTGAATAAGGTTAATGGGTTGACAGTGACAAGATTCAACTGATTGTTTAGCGGGTCAGTGATTATTTGAAACCGCATGTCAAACTACATTTTCTGGTATCTTTTAGATTACATTTATAACTACTTTATGATATTTATGAGATATTTAAAAAAAAATCATTATTCAATAATTTTCAGTTAAATCAAAACTTCAAATAAAACAAATACGTAATTATTTACAAAACTATTATTTAAGTACTTATTATATCTGTAACTCGGGGCTAAAGTACGCCATATCCATTTTATTTATTAAATAATTTAATAACCAAGAAACAAATTTTAATAGCTCAAAGTTAAGGAACATTGTCTCACCTTAACAAATACAAAAATGGGCGTGGTGTTCTTTTCTTCCGAAGAACAGATATACATTATTATTTTTTGTCCCAATAGAGTCTTTATATTTCGATAATTTATAATTATTTATTTTTTTAATATATAGAACTAAATTCGGCACATAGAATGTAGCTATAAAGTTTTCAGTATTGGTAAAGATCCAAGCAGTAAAACGATTTGTGCTAATTTGGCATGTCATGGGTCCGCCGAAGCGGATATTGTAGAATTGTGTTTAGTCCCATCTTGAAAATTGGGGTATTGGTGGAATTCTGAGAACTCATCGTCATCGGCATTGAACCTCAGGGTTCGCTAAGCGTAGAATTATTGCTATTACTGTGTCCTGCAATACATGTCGGTTTCATTCTCATGATAAGTTATATAGGTGTATATGTATATATATGTGTGTATGTGTGTGTATCGCACTTAGATAAGTGCCTCACCATATAAAAGAAGTTCGTAATTTCTGTAGAAAACATAAGAACCAATCATTCAAATAAGTTTTTAACGAATTCGATAAGTTTTAAGCTAATCAAAGAGAACTTAGAATACGTTAGCAAAAATAATATTTTTTGTCTGTGGAAAAAAAAACAATTTTCTCCTTATCCAACTCCGATATGCTTAAATGTTGGTCCTTCAGCTTTATTTATAGTAACTGACGATTTTTACAATACTAACGGGGAGCAGATATGAATTCATAAAATAAACTGTGCTAGCGTCATAACCTACAGTTTTTTCCATATTTATTGATGTTTGCACTGTTCAGCAAAAAATCGCTAAATTTTACTATTGCTAAACCGGGATCATTCTAATCTGGTAAAGATCAGTTGAGTACACCATCACATCCAAAGATCTCTCTTATTCAATTCATTCCAATTTCGACAGTGTTATCAAGGTATGCCACTTTTGCATTATTTTTTCATCACTCCGTTCATAAGCCTAACCATTAGTACACTTAATTTACAAACAAGGTTTGCCATTCCTAAATCAGAATATTACGCTGATTTAGAAACGTACGGTGAATGTTTTGATTTGATGGTTCTGTACCAATTAGTTTTTTTTTAATGTTTAAATTGAATAAATGGACCAAAAAAAGTATATTTTTTTTTATTTATCAAAGAGGGTCAAACACATAAAAGCAAGCTCTAAATGTGGCCCATTGCCCGTGGACTACTTAGATAAGCATACCGACAAGCTTTAATCATTCGGGGCCAATCACTTTAGCATACATTGAATCATAATGAGACATTTCTTTTTATTTACGAGGAGACCGGTTCAGGAGACCGTGCACTTCACCGATATAAAGACATATATAGGCATTAGTCCTTCGGCTTCCTACAGGATCCCTCTTCGAGGAGGCGTTGGCCGTCACTCTTTGCCTCCTTTTGGGACCTCGATAATATTTCTGTCCTTTGCACAAAGGACAAGGAAGCTCCTGGAAGGTTACTCCAGCCGGAGATGGAATGCTTGCTCAGCTGGTGTTTCTTTGTAACACTCCCAATATACTGTTGAAGGTCTCATAACTCAAAAGAGTAAAAATACGCATTACCACCATACCGGGCTTCGGTACTCAATTAGTCGTAATTACAAATGAATTAATGGCTATTTATGCAAATCATTTAA
Source organism: Nezara viridula (assembly GCA_928085145.1). Classification (NCBI taxonomy): domain Eukaryota; kingdom Metazoa; phylum Arthropoda; class Insecta; order Hemiptera; family Pentatomidae; genus Nezara; species Nezara viridula. The sequence goes on from OV725081.1 coordinate 46,797,467, forward strand.
GTTTCTGAAAAAATCTCCACTTAAATCGGCGATAAACATAGGAGGTTAAGGTGTGATCATCAAAATATTTCATGTTTTATTACTCCATTTGCTGAAATATTTTTTTATAAAATCCATTATATAAAAACGGGTAGTAAAATTAAATAATATAAATTTCAAATTAATTTTATACTCTTAAGAAAACAAGGAATATTGCAAAAGTTTTTATTTAAAAACTTTTCATGCGTTTGTCGGATAGTTGCTATGTTTGTCGGATTACCAAATCATATTTCCTTTATTTACTGCTAAAAGGAATTCAATTTATTCTACTTAAATACAACAAGAACTCAGTTTATTTATTTGTTAATGTTTTTTTTTTTTTTCAAAAGCAGGTTAATATAAAATTTCATATCAGCCAATATAGGTTTTTAGTTCTGTTGGGGCATTCATATTTTTTGATCGATTTGACCGGCTCCTACGATTCATAAGATAAACCCGTTTTTAAAATTCATTGAAAGGTCGTTTTTACATCAATTGTTCAAAACAAGTTTTTATTGAAAATAAGTCAATAATGTAAAGTGGATACAAATTTCAATCAAGTCTGTTGTAGAATAATTATTTTCTTATTATAAAAATGTTTCAAACGATAGAAGTTGAGGTTTTCAGAAACGAACATAGACATTTATCTATAAATTTTGGTCAGATGATGTGCTGATAATGTCTAATCATTGCGATTTTTTTATTTATTGATGTAGTCAATTAATTTTTAGCTGAAAATAATACTAGTTATTAATTGTAAAATTGCATTATTTTAATGTTTAAAATATATCTCACATTATGCTTTTAATTTGTGTTTCAACTATTTTCATATTCATTTCCATTTTTTAAACTTATTTCTTAAATATTGCAAATTAGTTTTAATTTGTATATACAATTATCTATAGCTGTCTTTATATGTTGCTGGTTGGAACTTTGTAGTACTTTAATATTTTAGTTCTTAAAAATTATTTCATATTATATTTTAATCATTCATATTTTTATTTTTTACATCATGTTTTAATTATTTTCGTTTCTTATTAAAAAAAAATAATTTCCTTAATTTCTATCCTTTTAATCTAACCGAATGGTTTTTATTGCAGATTATATAGCATATTTTGAAAGTATTTAGAGCATTAAAATCCTGACTCTGGTTTTAAGAAATGATGGCAGATTTGTTTCTCCTCGGTCCACCGACTTATACCTGTCCCAGTTTAGAAGCATAGTGAAATGTTTATATCGATTTTATTTATTTATGAGAGACAACAAAAAAATTAAGAGTTCGATTCGTTTGCCCCTCCTCCTCCCTCCGCCTCCATCCCGGGAAATTCTAATCCAATGATACTGCAACTCATGGTATTGAGCATGACAGGACCTTATATTAGGTACAAAAACGATCTCGATTCTAGTGAAATAATATATGTATTATAACGTATAATATAAAGCATTATTATATAAAGTGTATGTATACAATATAATAAAATAAAGAGAGGCGAGTAATGTATATAATTAGGTTAAACTTCATATTTGGACAAGACCGATCGTGACGGCCGCCAGAGCGATGACCTACTTCCCATAACTCGAAAGAGACGGCTGTTCCCATGGCAATAAGCAGTAATAATCAGTTATGTCAGAATTCACTTGCTTGCTAAAAGACTATCATAAGCAACCAGATTTAGGTCCTCGTTTAAACCGTTTCATTTTTATTATACATTACCTTGCGGAGCAAACTCGGTTTAATAAATAAATAAAAGGTGTTTAGTTCCGATAATAAATACTTTTTTTTTTTATGTACAATAGATCTGTTATAAAATGTGAACACTATCAATTTTATTTTTTTGTGAATAATTCGATTTTTGTGTTCTTTAAATGATAATATATCGCCCAATATCACCTTTACTGTGGATCTCGTGCTATACAAATCAAATAAATACATAATAATAATGTTTAAAATATAAACCAGTTCAAAAAGATTTTTATTCCATAGCATTTCATGATAACATAACACATAAAAATAATCATAATACAAATTGATTTTTGTACAGAATTTCAGCTCAAACATATAGGCCATCGTAAGAACTAAAATATACCAGAAGGAATGACAAAAATATGTAATCAAGCAAAAGTAAATTGAAAAAAAAAATATGATAATATAATAAAATATAAAACAACATAAAAATAATATATATAGAAAGCATAATCAGACAATGGCGGAAATAGATAATAGCAAGGATGGTACAATAAGAGGAGGTGTTTATATAATATTTAAGAGAGAAAACCGAAGAGCTTCATGAACCAAAATGAAGTTATGTCGATAGTTGAAATACATATATCAAATATACTCAGCAGTATGATCTGATTACTAATGCATGGAAAAGAACTAATAAAGAACTGTTTACAAAAACTTGTTCGACAACATTTGAAGGCATGAAGGCAATGAAGTCAAGCATGTAGCTCTGTAATGAGTAATTCAATAGAACGTCTTAATAAATACCACTTTATTCGGCATAAGATCACACTTGAAAGCCAAAACCAGATGGATAGATAGGATCAAGAACGATGCTGCAAAACTGCATGCAGCAAACTGGAAAGCTATAACCCAAGATAGACGAAGTTGAAGAAGGCTGTTTGTTTCAGAATCTAGAAGAACTGCATATTATCTATTTCTATCCAGCTATCATATCTATTTGTCACTGGTTCTCAACTAATTGTAAGTCTACGTTATAATCTGAAGGTATCGCACGAGTGATAGATAGGTTTCTAGATCGAATGAGTTTGGGAATCAGTATGGGAATGACAGAATGAGTTAGGGTATCGTGGACTGATGTGATCTCGTGCCTGAATTGGCGAAGCTTGATGGGTTAGTTTTCTCTTTACCTCCATTTTAGAGACACAAGGCTGTGTGGTCGATTTTATCACTTATCGATCTTATTTTATTACCAGATTTCAAATAAAAAAATAAAAAAACAAAGATAGGATGGTTAAGGAGAAAAAAAAAATTAAGTAGTGAGAGCTAAAGGCAGGCGAATGATAATGCATTTGTCATTAAATTTCTAAGCGTTTCGGTTATCAGCCAAACCGGTCATGGACCTCGTCAGCTTCCGGCAAAACAATAATCTGGAACCGCTTGTCCTCGACGAGCTTGAATTCGTTAGAACTTTTAAAAGAAAAAACTAATAAAAGCGAAAAGCAAATATAAATGTGTCAAATCGCTTTAGAAAGGGAAAAGAAAACCAAAGGTAAAAGCCTTCAAGTCAGTTAATTTCATCATAGCTATGCTCCGACCTAAAACATGCATTGTACACAAAATGCGTGACCAATGCAAGTGCAACTTAGTCTGAGAAAACATTATTTATGGCAAGCTGACCCTTAAAGTCGGTATCTACAACACTGTGTAATTTACCGTGAGCAAGGGCGATAGTTTGCAACAGGCATTCCATTAAGATCGTGCCCTATGACTGGCAATAGATTATAACTAATAAATTGAACACAATAATACTGAATGGTAATAGATGGAGTGGTAACTGGTGCAAATGAGATTCTTCGGGATTTTGGAAGAAAAATCAGAAGATAACCATTCGACCTAACTTTTCACACCAGCAAAAATAGAAGAAGTGATAGGTCGTTTTGATGCAATGTGACATGTTTCAGGGTGAAAACTCGACACTTATAATAGAAAGGAGTATGTTTTGCGAAGAGATTCCTGAATTAGGACTGGATAAACTGGTCGACCAAGAGCTTGTTCAAGAGGAAAAAAAAGGGGAAAAAACCAGAATCCATGAAGTCTTGAATTCAGGACTTCGTAAGGGAATGGCTTTTTCTATACCAATGGTTGTGCAAGAAACTGATTCGGCTGGGATCACACTCAATAGCTAGGTTTTACCCCGATTGAGGATTCAAAGCCTATAGAGGCTGGATGTCCACAAGAGGCCTCCGGACCTAGGATCGATTCGTGTAGATCTTGGGTAAGGCTCTCCAAAAAAACTATTCAGACTACATACGCTGTAGATTGTTCTATATTTAATGATAATGATGATGTTCGTAATAATTCATATTCGAAAAACTACTTTTAATTACAATAAAAACAAAAGAGTAGTACTCTGAAATTATTTTATTTCCGAATACAATTTTTAATGTGAAATAACAAACACTAATGATAGTCATATTTTATACAGCATGTACTTAAAAACTATTACTTTATTAAACAGGAAAATGCCGATACAATAAAGATATCATAGATTTACTGCAAAAAGTCATTAAGTGACATTTCATAACCTTAAATGATTAAGAACTTTGAAAATTTTCCCCTTAAGAAATAAGAAAATTATGCGCTTGTTGTAAGTATATCTGGTATACTAACAAGTTTGTGTGATTTTGAAAAATAAAATATAAATTAATAAAAACATATTTGGAAGTTAACCCATATCAAAAATGCACCTAGTGAATTTGTGCAATGAACGAAAGATATAATATTACCACAGTTTTATAACATATTAAAGGTTGTACAATAAAAACTTGTATGTCTACTTCATTAGATTTCACAGGAACCGCAAAAAAAACTAGGCCACTTATTCAGAAGGTTGCAGACTTACGAGCTATTTCCAGGGTCGCCATAAGGAAAACTAGAGGACCAAATGACGAAATATATTAATACAGGACCACAGGTTCTCTGTCTTGATCGTTATTATTAAGAGTCATACGAGTTTTTCGGACTTAACATGCCAACAATAGAAAAGGAGAATATTGTTGACATGATATTTTTACAGATAAATCCAAGAAAGAAAACAAAGATTCTTTAATCGATTGTAGTTCGTTTTTTCTTACCTTAATTTTACTTGAATATTTAAATATAAGAACATGAAAAAATTAATGATAATTTCATTGAATAGAATTTTTTTTTTTAATAAAATAATTTTTTTCGTTTTCTTATTTTTCTTGCACGTTTTCTCCACTGATCAACTTGGATATGTTTTATTATCATAATAAGAACACACATAAGATCCAAATAAACCTTTATTTTATTTTTACTTTACGCTCAACGTTTCAGCCCTTAGGCCATTTTTAAGAGAAGAAGCCATATTTTAATATACAAATCTCGTGATTCCTCTCACACAATTTTCCTACATATTTCAGAAAAGTTTTTATATCTTCACATATGCCCATCAAGAGGCAATCTAATTACCTTTCAAAAGTTTTATTATAAATTTTACCGTACCGTAGCGAGTTAGGCACCAAAACATTTTTCTTTTCTTTATAACTTTTTTTCCTGAATTTTCTTGGGAATTTAGTCAATATATGAAAATTGAAAGGACAATTATTAGAATATTATAGGAAAGTTTCATCAAAATCGTTAGAGCCGTTTTCGCGCTACAGTCTATAGAAAAACATGCTTCTCATTTATTCCGCAGCAGCTATTAAGCATGGAGCATCTAATTTCTATCACAGGCATCAGTCAAGACCGTACAAAAAAAAAAAAAAAAAAAAAAAAAAAAAAAAAAAAAAAAAAAAAAAAAAAAAAAAACCTCTTCACTAGTTCCAGAGAAAATCTTGGCACAGACAGACAGATAGTCTAATGGCTAAAAATGTATTTTTTGGACTCAGGGGCTTCTGAAACGTATAGATCCGTCGAAAACCGCATAGGTAGGTAGGACAGTAAAAATAAAATCAATTGTGCTGAATTTCCCTTGTCACAATACTCAACTGCCTATTATTAAACGATTAAATTAAGGTCTATTTAATAAAACTTCGCCGATTAAGTATTATTATTTAGCCCAATTGATTTTATTTTTATATTAAAATAAGGTTCTTATTAAAAATAATAAAAAGTTAAGTAAACATTAAGTAGGACTATCTGGGTGTGCGTTTTTATTATTAAAAATAAAATGAAATCCTAATCAACTATATTGAAATATACATATGGTTTATTATTTTTACTAAATAATGTCTCGAACAAGTTTTACACCAATTAATTTCTTAAGTTTAAAAATGACAGGAATGAATTTCATAGGATAAGCATTAAGTCTCTCGAATCAATTTTTGTTTTACACAGCCTATATTTAATACGACCCCCAAAATAATAATAATAATATTCTACTAAAGTTGTTTAAATTAATTTTTAATTATTAAAGTTTTTCGTTTGGCTACTTTCTAAATATAGCATGTAAAAATAACAAAAATAAATTACAGTGATTTATAATAAATACCAAGTTTGCTACACATGATGATTTCATTTTTAAGGTATGAACTACTTTTTTTTTATTTTATCAGTTTCTGAACAGTTATGGCAATCATAACGTGTTTCTTCTTAATGCACCACAGACTAAATTTCACCATTCTGCGTTGAATGAAGCATTCACTTGACAGAATGACTAACTCCAATTTTAACATTTCTATTTTACCTATATTCACAGTTCTATAGTTCAACACTGCAATTCGCTACTCTGGAATCAACTTACTCACTTTACTCAAAAGTGTTGAAGTAGGAGTGAATCATTCTGTTAACTGAAAGGCTCATATAATGCATTTGAAGTACTATGGAGCTTTAATTATAACTAATGTTATTTAAATAAGGTCTGAAAGTATTTGAATGAAAAGCTTGTACTTTCCGTATGTGGGTCGTTTTGGCTGTTTCGTATATCTGTGAAGTGTAAATACAAATGGGCTTAGCTAGGTAGATTTATGTGTTTATATTTAATTTTGACGGGTTTGAAAAAAGTGATTATAGTCGTAATCTAAGGTTTAACATTTTTATTTTTTTATTGATATGTGGCCCCCATGCCATTCTTCTGTCAAACGTTAGTCCAAGATATTGCATATTGCATCTAAGATAAATAAAGGATAATTTATTTGTAGAAGAGTGAAATAATGATAATATATTTCTATAGATTGAAAAAGATTAAATTCACCAAACATATCTAATTGAATTTGTCCTTTCGTATCACCAGAGATACGTATTATTTATCGCCAGTTGGCCCAATACTAGATTCATAGTTTCTTATGACATTAAATAGGTTAGCTTTTTCAAGGTGCCTGACGTTATTCAGGTACTCCCAGTGTTGATGACCTATTCATATCAGTCAAACAAGATCGTGAGATAAACCAGACTGATGTATATTTGGTCACATTACTGTAATTTTTAATAATTTAAAAGTATTACTAAAAATAAATTAAATATCGATCTAAAGTTTCTCAGCACGGGAGACAGACATCCATCTTACGACGGAATAAACAGGAAGCCCAGTAACGTATCTTTGGTAACAGCCATTGTTTCAGCGCCGTATCGTAAAGATCTGGTTTCTAAAAGATTACCGGCCGGAACCGCCGGATTTATGTCTTTCAACAAACTTTCTTCTTATTATCATTATACTCGGTAATTTATTTATACATTTTTGTAAAACATACAAAGGAAAAAAAAATGTTTTCAAAAAAACAAATATTCATTTAACGATTTTTTGACCGTAATACACAATTGGTAACGTTAAGAAGGTTATTAAAAGAAAACACTAAAAATAACAAATTGAAGAGAAGAATGGCTGTGATCAGTAAAAGATATATAAGTATATTTATTATTTTATTTAAAATAAATACACTTATTTATTTTTACTTTTTTTTCGGCTGATCACACCAACTATCCTTCTTTTCAATAGATTGGCTAAAATAAAAATAACTATTAACAATAGTTTTATTAGAAATCAACTAGAATTTAAGATTATTTAAAATAAATCAATTTAATTTTTTTTTATAAATTAATGATTTATAACGTTGCATAAAATATTGTAACGTAATGGTGGTATATTGAACCTTACGAAGGTGAATCGTTTGAAAAAAAATGATCTTATCTAGGACAGGAATCGCGGAGCCGGAAGCGACTAACGAAAACGTTGCGGCCTCATAGAAGATTAACAATGGTGCCTTTAGTAATTATTACAGATTAGCAAATCGTTTATGATTAATTTATAACCAACCCTGTATAAATATTATTATTATTTTAACCGGTTTGATAACGTAGATTTTCTGATGTTTCATCATTAATTTTAAATAAGCCTATTAATTTCTTAGGTTTAAAAACATAGAAATGGATTTCATAAGATAAGCCTTAAGTTCCGCAAATCAATTTTTGTTGCATATGGTCTATATTTATGTTTATTATATATATATATATATATATATATATATATATATATATACTTTTTTTTTCCGTTGGCATTACAGACCATGTAGATCTGTTGTCACTATGTCTGCTCAATTTCTGTCTGTCTTGGGCCGTTTTTTTCCATTTATCTGCACGCAGCTCTATTGCATCCTTGTTGATTCTATCTGTCCATCTGCTTTATGGCCTTCCACATGGTCTTCTATTGAGAGATTCATTGTTATGTAGAGGGTTCCAGATGGATTGCTACGAAGTACATGCCCATTAATCTTATGGCATACATAACGTACATGCCACTCATCTTAAATTCCGTGCCTTCATATCATGGGATATTGATTGACCAGTTTCTGTAAACAGTTCTTTATTGGTCTTTCTTCTCCATGTGTATTAGATCCCAGATCGCTCCGGTCATTGAGCGGAGGATTTTTCTTTTAACATTTCTTTCTAGTGTGCTCGTTAGTGTCCATGTCTCACAGCCATATATTGGAACTGCCTTTATCATAGCATTGTACAGTTTTAGATTTCTTGAGATTTTTCGCGATTTCTATACCTTCTAAAGGAAGAAGAAGGCTGGTTATACTGTTTAGTTAGAAAACTAGTTAAACTATTTGCGTTAGTTATATGCTAGTCTATTTTTGCCCGTTGGTCATTCATTGAGGTTATTGTGGAGCCGAGAACATATATATTTTGCTAAAGATGTTCAAATTGATTCGAATTAAAGTATGTTCTTTTGTTATTTTCTAAATTTAACCTGAACAAAAAATAATAACTTACAGCGCTTTATAACAAATACCAATTTTGCTAAAACCGTTTTCATTGAAAAAATTATTAATGACTATTTTTTATTTAATCAGTTTCTGAAGAGATATACTCAGCATGAAAAAAAACTAACACTATTGCTTTCTTTCTTAATTATTAATTAATGTTTCTTTTAAATGATTAGTATTATCATTGTTGTATTTAATTAATGTTTCTTGTAAATCATTAATATTATCATTGTTATATTTAATTCATTTTTCTCTTTAATTGGTTAATAAACCAAATAATTTGAAATATGCATTCATACACGCTATGATATCAACACCATAAAATTTTGAATACACCGTACCTGTCTAATAAACACGCTTTTTTGTAATTATGATGAAATAAATTTTCTTATTTTATTACATTTTCTAAAATTAAATTAGCAATGTAAGTGAAGTGAATTTATATGATTAAGGCATCTTATTTGATTTAATTAAATTTTTAATGATAATAAATAAAAATAATAAATGGATAGTCGTAATTAACAATAAATAATCATTACTCACATTACTTGATTATATAATAGTATACACTACATCGTAAATCGATCTATCTTGGTTGTGATTGGTTTCATCTCCATGGTTTATCTTTATATGTATTTTTGTAATTATTATAAACAGGATTAGAAAACATAAATTGCCTTCACAGCTAACTTCGCTCGGTTACGACTATATCAAGTTAGCCTTAATACCATTTCTATTTCTGTTTTTCTTCATAGTTCCTCATTTCTTTTTCTGCCAAGGTTCAAGGTCTTGGAATTCTCCTTTTTCTGTATGTTTACATTTTAAGGAGGTTTATATCTCATTATTATTTCTGGTAATATACTTGGAAGTAATGGGTAATTGAAAATAATGATGTGCCATAACATAACGGAGGACGTATTATAGTTTTGTAGATTAAAACTTCTAGGCGAATAGAAAGTTGTGTGAATAATAAAATGGCTCGGTCTGTATGATTTCAGTCGTGCTGTTTTAATTTTTTTACAAAAGTGGGCCGAAAATCTTAAATGTCTTGCAAAGATAACTCCTAGATAAACGATTTGTTTAGAAAGTTTATTTTCGTAGTTTTTTATTTCGAATTCCAATGGTAATTTCTTCTTTCCTTTCTGGTATGAAAAAACAATCCCCTTAGTTATATCTGGATTAGCCTCAATGTTGACTAAATTATTGACATCGATTATTCTTTGAGCTACATCTTGTGAATGCTTCATGGGCTTACAATTTTATAAAATAATTATTTATGAACGAGATTTTGTATAAATAGTGACTGAGAATCTACCTATTATCACGTTTCATAAATAAAACGAATTTTTTTTAATCTCACTAAAAAGCTCGCCAACAATAAACCCGAGCATTGTGCTTTTATAATTCCCGGGATATCGGTAAAATCCATTACTCATTGGTACATTTCAAGAATAATGCATTATTTGCATAAGGGAGAGTATTGTCAAAGAGCCAGGGAATGGAGGAATAGTCTTTATTCCTGGTGGAGGTGAAGGAAGGAAGCCAAGACAGATGGCACTGCACTTGAAAACTCCGAGCTATTACCAACAACAGACTATAATGGTCGCCAAACCACTTCCTCATCAACGCTTACATAATCCAAACGCTTAAAACAACTTTTGTTGATTTAGCTCTTCTGTCTATGCACTATTGTGTCCATCTTATTGTAGGTTCTTACTATGTGTGAGCTTCAGGAAAAGAAGTAATTATACAATAAAACATTACTTCTGAAGCTATTACAATTTTCCTTTCATTAATTTCTGCTAATGATTAAAAAATATATATTTATTTAGAATAGTAATGTACCTTTTCAGAATTTTTAATAAGCATTCCTCCAAGGATATCCATCCTCCTAAGAAATTTTATTGTTCTTCTCTTCTTAAAAACGATGCTAGCCGAAGGACTTCATAAAAAATTAAGATCGAAACTCCACAAAAATATAGTTACTTAGAAAAAAAAAATCGTAACTCCTTAAACATGTACCGTTCTCCAAAATTTCAAAACCCCGTAAAAATGTGGCCCGTAAAAACAAAATTAATGGCAGTGTATCCCGGTAGTTCTCTCAAGATGAAAGGAGTTTTAGGTCATTTTAGATACATTTTTCGTATGGTTCCATATGGAGAATAGGGACCGGAATTTGTATTAAGTATACAATTAATGATTAATGACTTAAGAACTACAACGCTGTTAACATTAGAATCAATCACAAACATTTTTACACTTTCATATCTCAAGCTAGGCAGAATATTTTAAATCGACCAAACATTCGAATTTCAAAATATCCAAAACATTTTGGTATGTCTGTCTGCCACAATCTTCAATGGTTGGAAAGATTAAGTCAATTCTTTTTTTTTTTTGTTTGTGAGGTCAGGGTCAGTAATGCCTGCGTACCAAATCAGAATCCGAAAGCCTAATTTGGACAACTCAAAAGGAGAAAACTGTGGTTTTCCATACGCTGTATTTCCAAAACGGCTCAAACGATTTCGATGAAACTGCCCTTTATTCTTCGACTGAAAGACCTTTTAATTTTTATTTGTATAGAAAAAAAATTTACGAGGAAATAACATTTAATTGGAACCAATTAAAAAGCATATATTCCATGGTGAATTTTAAGTACAAACACAGAGATAACATACAACAAAAACAAGATTTGAACTGAAATTAATAGTAGAAAGTGATCATTAGTAAATAATTGTTTATTACTACTTAAAATATTTCGTACGATAAGCAACGAGAATTAAATCAGAAATAAAATATTCTAACCATTTTTTCTTTTTATGTCCTTTTAATATGATCATTTAAAGTTGTTTATAGATAACATTTATTTTTACATTAGTAAAATATTAATTATTCTATAAAAAATATCGTTATTTTAATTTTTCTTTTTCTTTTCAGGTAAGTGCTCGTTCAATGCCCAGGAGTATCTTAATAAATATTGTAAGTACTAATAATTTATTTTCTTAAATTAAGATTTTTAACATTAAAAGCCAACGATATTAGATATAGGATTGGCTGGCTTGATTACAGATTTTCAAAAGATAAATGCGAAATTAGTGGCCATATTAGATAGGTTAACGAGAACGTAAACGACTAAAATATACCGGAGATCTATCAACTACCGCCAACAGAAGTTAATCTCAACCTAACCAACTATCTACGTTCAAAGAGGTAATCAGAAAGAGATTACCTGCTGTTTACTCTAGGGCGACGAGGCGATACGGTCATGCCATTGAGAATGAACAAATATCTTTTTGATGAAGAATAAGTAATAATTCTCCATCACCTTGGAGGATAAACGCCGTTTAAGGCATTATTAATGCTTTACATACAGATTTTAGTGAACCGTTTTAGGTGGATAAATTGATATTGAAGGATTTCGCAACATAATAAAATAAATTATGATAATATTTATACATGATTAAAACTATATAGAAATAACTAATTTGATTTATTTAGTTATGAGCAAATTTTTGTTATTGTTGTTTTAATTACTAAACAAAACTGGAGCGTTCTCAATTAACATTCACTAGCTCTCACTGGACGCGATATTAAACATGAAGCGAGGTCCAAAGATCTCCTCTTAACCTCTTTGGAGAGGGTTCAATAATTCGTAGGCCAAGTATAAATAATTAATGATTATACGATTTGCTCTCGTAATAAACATTAATTATTTATACTCGAACTACGGATATGTTATTATTTTTAATTTTTTAAATAATTATAGGGCGAACCCCCCTATTATCGACACCCTTAAGGTAATTTTAAGATCTGTTTATTCCCGTTTTCAATCACGTGGGTATTTGGTTCAACAATTTTGGTTCTGTCAAGTCAGTAATGATTTCTAATTTTAAAAAATGTATGTGAAACAGTATCTTTCATTTGTTTTTAGAGTAAAGCGGAAAATATAAAAATATCCGATTGCACCAGTTTTTGACATAATTTCTCCAGTTTTCGACATAATCTCTCGGCAGTTTTCGGCACCCTTAAATACCAGTTTTCGGCACCTTTTAAACGTTTTTCAATAACATAAAGAATTAAATCTGGCAACGTGCAGAATGAATGAACAACGAAGATACAATAAATGTGTGTTTCTTCCCTAAAACGTAAGATATGACTGGGCGACCTGTCGTATTGTTAATATTCAGCGATTTTTTCGGCCTACAAAACTAAATAAATATGCTATTTGTTTATAATTTATTTATTTATAATAAATGGATTATTCATGATATGTGAGCGCAGAAGGGATTCCCGCTTTGATTGAGCGCCTTTCGCCAGCTTTTACATAGTTCGATTTATAAGAATTAACGATCCCATTGGTACATCAAGGTCCCGAGGGATGGTTCACAGCTGAAGGTTTATTTAGCACACATTCCATCAGTCCCAACTCTCTGACAATACCATAATAAACAGAATCAAATATAAATAAAAAATAGAATTTCATACTTATAAATAAGTATTTATTTTTATATTAAATATTGAATACTTTCATATTTTGCACTTTAATTTGAATTAATCAATGAAAACGTGTTTATTATTTTTTAAAAAATATATACAAAGTAAAATATATATATACAAACAAAAACAACAACACATAGACAATGGAAAATTCCGTCTGTCGAGGTATGTGTGTAATTACTAATAAATATCCATTACAATTATAACTAAAATAAATGAGTAATAATATATCTAAAGTATTATTATATATTTATACATCCATTCTAGCAATTTCTTCCTTCACTGTTTCATTTGTTTAAATAGAGTTTTCAAAAAACAAACATCAATAAATCATCATAAATAAAAAATTTGATTTCAACAATAATAATAATAACAATCAAATACAATATAACAATAAAACAAACGTTACAATAAATAAACACCATATTGTACGAATAGTTTACTAAATGAACAATCGAGATCTTTGCAATGTGGCCTGCTGTACATAATTTCTTAAGGCTGCCCAGTTAGAACCCTTTAATAAACGAAATAATTCTTCCGGAGAACAGGTCCGCTGCCCAAAATATTTCTCTCTTACCTCACTGTACATGTGACAAGTCCCCAAAAAGTAAATGATATCCTTTTTTTTCTTGAGAGGATTTTTATATAAACATGCCTTTTGATATTATTATTATATCCTTGTCATATGCTAAATAAATTAAAAAATTCAAAAAATGTTATCATACCTTCTCTTAAGAATGAAATACAGCTCTCATACAGCTCTTAAAAATGAAAAATATCATTTGTTTGAAAAATAGGTTGAATGATCGTTCTATTCTCTACCAAGGACAATTTCCAAATAAGGTTAAAAAAAAAAAGTAATTGAAGTGACTTTGAGGATTTCACTTTCATCTTACTTCCGTTAGCAGAGAAAACTTGCTTTAGCATGAAAAAAAATTAATGTGGCCATATTTACGACTTCCTCAATTGTGCATTGGCGTCCGTCCCATTCACGAAAATTACAATTTGAATAAAGTGAAATTTTTAAAAGAACTACTTAATGATTTTGTCAATCACGACCGATTTTATAAAAATTACGATTTGTTACATAGCAAACAAAAACAAGCAATCCAAATATAAAAGATTTTTTTACCGTTATCTCTAGATATGACGGTACAAAATATATATGATTTTTGTATTATAAACTGATTTAATAATAAAATCAACAATTGCGAGGAAATAACTTTATTAAACCCTTTCCATGCTTCCATTAGTTTTTAGTTTTTTCGACGACTTTGCGGGCAATTTTGTCAATTATCAAGTCGAAATCTTTATCTTTGAAAACGTCACATAAATTAAACTTTTTTTTTAAATTTTCATTAAATGCTAAACATTTTCTTCCTCTCTCTCTCTCTCTCTCTCTCTCTATATATATATATATATATATATATATATATATATATATATATATATATATATATATACTTGAAAATTGCCTGAAACGTCGTCGAAAAAAATAAAAATGAATTGAGTAGAGGTGAAACGGTTTAATAGAGTTATTTACTCGCAATTGTTGATGTTATTAATGAATTAAAAATGCCCTTGAAAATTTGGAAGGTTTTATAAAAAAAAAAATAGACTGATTTATTTTTTACAGTTCGTTTGAGCTTTTAAATTTTAGACATTTAACCTTTTTGTTCCTTGGTACATTCAATTATATACCCACACATTTTTTGAAGTTTCGTTAATGATTTGTTTTAAACAAAGGTTATTTTAAGAAAATTTAAATTGTGTTTCTCGGGGCAGAAAAAAATACGAACAAAAAATTTATTTTATTGGAAAAATCTATACAAACCTTTTTCAATTTATTTACAGACAACAACCTATGTATTGATGATATCTTAACTATACGAGCTATCGATCTATATCGATCCTTCCAATGTCCTAAGAGAATGTTATTAGTAGTTCCGATAAAAAATTTATTTTCTTACAAGCGTATATATTAAATAAACGAAATATAATAGTTTTATTTATTTTATTATTTAACGTTATTTAATTATTTTTATTGTATATTTACTTTGGCCTTATTTAATAATTTTATTATTAATATTGCATATTTATTTTTTATTATTTTACTTTATCATTTATTTATTTTTATATTTCATTTTTGTCATTCTTTACTTTTATATTTTGTTTTAATAATTTAACTATAATTTTTTTATTTTTAATTTCAGATAAATTATTTTATTAGAAATATTATTTTATTTATCGGCCGCTGATAACCTAAATGTTTTTTTACGCCTAAAGTATCAAAACAAACAACCAAACTTTTCTGAACTAACTTAAACTAATTGTAACCCTTCAGTGTCACATCATCAAAAATAAGAACCTGAAAGAAAAAATTAACATTTTTAATTATGATAATTTATTACAAAATTTCTAACTGACTTTTATATGAGTTGCATTAAATATTACCTAAATGAAAATGCGGAAAAGTTACATCTGGATCACAGTAATGGCGTGTCGGTACCTCGCTAACGTTTTTCCCTCTTGATATTTTTGACAAGAGAGTGCATTCTATGTAAAAATTGAATTGTTAAGGCATTTGCTTCTGAAGATGTGGTATGATAATATTTATGTGACGGTTTCCAACATGGTAGGTACCGGAACCCCTAACGAGGACTTATTACCACCATTAAGACTGCCTGTTCCCGGGAAGTCCACCGATGGCGCTATCTATATACGGATCCAGAACTATCCTTATTGGACAGCACAGGTCAAGGATCATGTCACCATTGGAAGGAATCTTCTGGGGTTCTCAGCAATCACATTCCTCCGGCATTCCTCACAGCTCTAGGAAGTGTAGATTCCTTGTAGACAAAATTAATTACACTACAATAGGTTTACTGTTTATAATCGAGACGGTCTTGGCGTGTGTCCACCCTGGCTTGAGGACGCGGTACATTCTCCCCGAGGCCTTGGTACAGCCGATACACTTCATTCCGGGTGTAATGTCATTACTCCTCAGTCTTTTTTCTTGGCGATTTCTTTACCGCGTTTCCTCTGCCGGCTCCAAGGATCTTCCCGACCAGAAGATCCGGAAAGTTTTATACAGCTGGTATTTAATGAATGATCAGAGATTCCTTTTGGACAATTCGCTTATCGCTCTTCGATGATTTAAATACTTTCAAACAGAATGTCCGATCCATTTACAACCCAACAAAAAGGTTTACTGACTTATATTCTCTTCGAACAGTGAAATCATTCACGATCAATAAACAAAAATAAACTGTCAGGGGAGACTTTAATTGTGCGAAAATAACTATAATTAAAATTGGTTCCATCTAATAAGTTTTAACGCGTTTACATTGGTCGTCGAAAATCATTCATAGCAATTGAGATTCACGAAGATAACGATGATTAACAGGGATTTCATAAATATAAACTATATTTTCATAAATAAGAGAAATATGTAAGCATTACAATACCGAAAATTAGTACAAAAAAAAAAAATGTTTATCTCTAAAGTCATACTTAAAATATGTACTTATGAATGTATTTTCGTTTTCATGAACTAATTTAATAAAGACAAATTATTTATAAATAGTAGATAAAGGAACGCTGCTACATGTTTTGGAAGTAGAGGGACAAAATCATTTTTTTTTTTCCAAATATTCTTGTAGTTACAAAAAAATATTCAAGACAATGATTGAAATAAAATTTCCCGAAACAACAATAAAAAATATTACGATAAATTTGTTTAGCACAGAAATATTTTATTTTCCAACTATTTAGGAGTTTAACATTACAGAGAGATAAGAAGCAGAAACAAAAAAAGTCAATATTCTAAGAAATCAATTACTGAAAGTATCATTACATTGTTGATTTCTATTATTTGTTGAATTCTATTGCTTGTTGATTAAAAATTAACTTCGAAGGTAATCTGAAATTCTGTCTTCAGTATTCCATTTTATTTATTTTATTATTATTGTTATACTAAATTAAAAACAATGAAAATGAATTATTGTATCCATTTATCATTAAATATATGATATAAAATTTGGCCGATTGCATCGGAGTACACCGCAACAAAATAATAAAACACACTACAATAAAATAAGAAAATGCATATACGTAAATTCGGATGTCATAATTAAACTGGTTATTTTTTTTTTGTTTTAATATTTTTATTGAGAAAAAAAAAATTTTTGCCTCAATTAAGGGCATCGAGTATTTAGTATGAATGAAACACAATCATACCATATATACAATAAAAGAAAAACAAGATTATAACAAAATAAAATAAAATAAAACTTGGAGTAACAGAATAAATCAAACGTGATACAACTTTAAATAAAAAAAAAAAATAATAATAAATAAAAACACTTTCATACATATTTACAATATTTACAGTCAGCCGAGAGATCCCTCATCCCAGTGCTTCTCTCTCAGCCGCATCACTAGGAAAACTAGTTATTCAGTTAATTTATGGTGAAATATTAGCGCAAACTAAATAATAATTATTAAAAAAGTCGACAATATATGATTAAATAGATTTTTTTTTTTTTAAGTAGTCCTTAAATTAACGAAATTCCTTCTGATGCATTATATTCAACAGACAGAGGGAAAAAATGCTTCTACTGATTTCGTTGTGATAATATATATTATTAATCTTGAAAAAAATGTAGATGTAATAAACATCGGAAGAAGAGAAGGGAAGATGATGGCCTCGGAGAAGAATGTTAGAATATTACAAGAGACCTTCGGATCGAAAAAAGAGAAAAAAAATTAAAACTGCAAATGTAAAACAACGGAATGTGGAATCGAAATACGCAAAAAGTATCAAAAATGTTTTAAAACTGGATTTTTCAGTATCTCTAGCTTTTGGGTGAAAGGATGCATAAGCAATATGTATATTTATAATAATTACATATTTGTTCTTTTTGGTTTAAGCAAAGCATTAATATCGTAAAAATAATAAATATAAAAATATCTTTTAAATTAACGTCTTCCTTGTTTGATACATTTAAAGAAACGTGCATTATTCAAGTTTTATTAGTACCACGAATGTTCATAGCATTTGGTTCAGAAACTAATAAAAAAAATAAATATTTTATAAAATACCTCAAAACCTTAATAATATTAGTTGAACAATGTTTCCTGTTTACCTTTAAATGATTTCACCATTATCAATCGGTTTGAAGTTAACATCAATTCATAGGACTTTTTTTTTTGAACTTACATCATTAGAAATAATTTGAACCGACACAATAAAAAATAATTTTATAAACTCTGGTGGTGTATATTTTTTTTATAAATATCATCGTCATATATATTATACTTAGATTATAATTTCATCAAAAAACAAAAAAGTCCTCAAAAATTAGGAACAGCGATGATAACATATGTAATTAATGATTCCTTGTAGATTCGGCAGATCCCAAAACATATTAATTTTGTAAGTACAACCAGTCTATCACTAGATTTCACGCAAATAAGAGAAATTATAATATATACAAATTTATAAAAACTTGCAAGATTTTTTCGACATATTATAGACCATGGCCATACGTTCCAAAAGAAATTTCGTAATCAGACATGTCGTTTTTTTTTCTGTTTATTTTTTCCCTACCAAACCTGAAACTGTAACCAAACCACACCTCATTGCGAAAACATCACGGGTGCGACAGCCGACCTACACACAGACAAGAAATATTTCAAATCTCAGAGTTTCCAAAATATTTTCACAATACCTGTTTCATCAGCGGAATTAATGGCGATAGGTGGCCCACAGCCCGCTCGACAGGTTGATCAAGGGCCCAACTATAAATATTAATTCAACATAGCGATTGCAAACTAATTGGTCACAGCCAAAACTTTCATTAGTAGCAATAAAGTAATTATTCATAAAAAAACTTTTCTTTTCGTATGTCTTTTTATAGATTTCAGAAATGATTACATTCTGGAAGCATATGTATGAACCTTCAAGTTTCATAAATTCTTTATAAAATTAGTGTGTCTATTATAATTCGGTCTGAATCCTCCGTACGAGTATCCCTGATGAAGGCCTGAAACTTGGGCCAAAATGTAGGCACAAAATAAAATAATAACTTGAAACTTTATTAAATTAATTCATATGTAAACATTTAATACCATTTTTCCCATTTTCAAGTTTCTTCTCTCCTTTCTTGTGTTTTCTAATAGTAAAGATTTCTCGAATTACTTTTCTTGGATTTATCATAATAAACTAAATTATATTGTGATAGATTTTGAAAATTCTAAAAAAAGAAAACAGAAAGTTTTACTTTGGAAAAATCATTATTCTTAGAAGAGTAAATCATACAAAAAAAGCGAGGGTTTAAATGGATAGCTTATTCAAAAATGTCGAAAATTTAATTAACTGCATAAGCAGCGAGAATAAATAGTCTACATTCCAAAATGTATATACATATATATAAGATTGCTTGATAAACGGCTATCAGTAATTCATAAACATTAACCGAAGATATTGGTCCGTGGTTTGTGACCATGTATACTGACACTGACCTCTTTTTATCAAATTATTAACATCCACCTAAAACTTCGTAAATAGCTTCGTCTCATCGTAACCTATTTATTTATTTAAATTTTCGGAATTAGGAAGTTTTCAATCTGTGGGTCAGCAAACATTGTCTATTTAATTAGGTACTAAAAACTCGTTAATACTCATTTGCTTTCCACGTGAATCGTAAGATAATATGATCACAAAATCGAAAAAAAAGGGTGGACTTCAAAAATATTTGGCAGTTTGGCCTATATAACATAGTTATTTCTCTTTTATTCGACTACCAAGTTGCCTGCATGCAACTCTTCAGTTTGTTGATTCGATCTATCCGGCTGGTTGTTTGCTCTCCAACTTGTATTTTGCTACACTATTGAGGCATTCCTGAGTAGAGCAGAGCAGGAAGAAGGATTTTTGGCAAGAGAGGGCAGTTTAATTATGCCTCCCCTTTTTAATAATAGTCAATATTTCATTATGATATTTTTGATAATGTATTTCAAAATAAATATTACTAAGATAATTCATTTTATTGAAATAAAAAAAATTAAGTCATTTTATTGACTGAATTAAAGTTAAAACAACCAAAAAGCAAAACAAATATAGTTTTCTTTTGATAAAAAAAAAAATCGTTTGAAATTTGACACTCACTAAAATCTTCCGCCTAGGGCGTGTCCTCTTTTCCCTTATTCTGGCCATGGTTTTGAGGCTTCTGGGCGGTGTAATAAAATAATTAGTATTAATACATGGGTTTTTTTCCAAGACCATGGCAGAAGGCGGTGAATTAATGCCAGAGTTAAAAGCTCCCAGCAACAAGACTCGAACTCGTAATCTTCAGTTTATTAAGTCGCTTCGGCCACACCGGCCTTAGTTGGCCTTAGTTGGGCATCACCGGCCCCGCCTTAGCCAGTTTTTGAGCACGTCAAAAAAACTCTCTTTATTGTCTAGAAATATAAAAAGCTATTTTTTCAATCTCTCTATAGTGAGGAACCTCCCATTTTAACAAAGCGCACTTTAAATCCCAACTCTGCCAGAAACCCGAGAAACAGTATCAAATATACTTTTCTAAAGAATCGATTGAGTTCCTATCTTAATGAAGCCATTAATTCATTCTATAATTTAAATAACATTTAGTCTAAATTACGCCACTCTTCCTTTAATTTTTTTTTAATATATTTTTTTAAAAACGTCTTGAATAATTGTTCAAATGATATAAAAGCGATTTCAACAGAGCTGAAGGTGTGAGGCAACATCAATCCATGGATCGTGGATGATGGATCTGTTAGCGGATAGCGTGGCTGGATCACTTCTTTGTGAACGAGGATCTATAGTCATGTCTTCGGGGAGTCTCTTTCATAATACCAACCCGGAGTATAATCCTCGCACGTATACAGCCTGATATGAAAGTGTGCAGTTTAACCAAAGCATTTAGAAGCATTCATTGTCATACTAGCATAATTTGAAACGAGGATATCTCGAACAAAATTTATATTCATATAATTAATATTAACTATATCCATATAGAATAATATTACAAACAAAAAAAAAGTTCTAAGAATAACGTTAGAATTAATAAGAGTAAATATAGTAAAATAAATTTTAAAAAACTAAACCTTGTTCTTTAGACTATACGCTAGAAGTGAAAACATCAACAAGGTGAGATTAATAATATAAAATATAATATTCCATAAAACTTATCATTATCATTTCGTTTTCGAACTATATTTTCCTTTTCGCTCCTCTAACACGGCGGTGGAGTTAAGATAAAACTTTGAATAATAGCCAATTACAGAGAGGATGAAATGCTGAAAAATTTCCTTTCTTACAGTATACAGTCCGATTTTTAGTATCTGAATTATTTTAATCCATATGTTCAATTAAACTCGTCATCATTTGGTTTTCGAAACTATTTTTTTTTTTTTTTTTTTTTTTACGCTTCCCTAACACGAAATCGCGTTAAGATACAATTTTGAATTTCAGCCCATTACAAAGAGGATGAAATGCTGAACAATTCCCTTGCTTACAGTAAGCAAGCCCGATTTTTAGTTTCTGAGTTATTTTAATCCTGTGTTAACCAGCGCGTTAAAACTTCGGAAATCTGTAATCAATCTAATTCACTCTACAAAAAAGTGCACAACGCGCCTAAGGTTTTCACTTTAAAAAAACATAAAATAAAACAATATCAGTTAAAGGAGTTGCCTTATATTTAAATCAGAGGTCACCAATTTTTGGCCCACGGATTATATTGAGACCTCCATTAATTCCAACAGATCAAGCCTTGTGATGAGAAAAAAAAACTTATTCTATAAATGACACTTGATTTGCGAAATGAGCTCTCTAAGGGAGACATCTCCTGCAATAAATTTTCAAGTAACTTCGTATTTAAGTGATTTACTAAATTTCATATTGTCTTAATATTGCTTCCTCACTACCGAAGGTAGGGAAGCATTGTGTTCGTGCGAGAGATTAAAAAATTTTTTTTGCTCAGAATCGAAAATTTTCACTCGCGTTTTACGTTTCAGACATCAAGGATCAAATTTGGTTCGGTGTCTGTCTGTCTGTCTGTAGTCAAATCGATGTCCCATATCAATTTTATCAAATTCCATCCAGCACTTCCGCTTACGCACGCGCAAACGTATATTTTTAGATATGCCAATATTTCAGAAAGGGCTCGTTCGATTTGACTCAAAGTTAGATGGTTTTTTAGAAGTTTACGGAATTTCCTAAAAAACAAAAAAACATTCGTCAAAATCGGACAATTAGGAGCAAAGATATGGTCTCTAGTTTTTTTTAGATGTGCTATTGCAGAAGGTTTATCTTTTTTTTTTTGATTTCTGAATGTGTTACTGAAGTAATGCTATTTTTTTTAGCATATTACTAATGATTAAAAAAAATTTTAATCCAATAATTAGAATCATCTTTTATTTATTTTTCTTTATAACTAGAAATTTAATGTTACTTTATATGTATAATTGTTTGGAAATAATATACCAAAGAGAAATAATTTGCAGTGGTTTTTTTCAAATTAATTATCGTTTTATATATATATATATATATATATATATATATATATATATATATATATAAATCTTTCGTGCTGAAGCCCCTCCTCCAAAATTAAATCTTGATTCGGTAATGTATATACTATTATTAGAGCATAAGTTCGTATGTAATAATTTTCAACTTTAATTCTATGTGTATTAAAGGTGATATTTTGTAGTCTGCAACTGATATAAGTAATCTGCTACTATGGAAAATAGCAGATGAAAATAAAATATGAAATTATTCTAATAAAGCATAAAGAAATATTGAGTTTTTATGCACTCTTGTAAAACAATAAATAAATTTATACATAAGACCTTTTGAACTAACAGTATTGAAATTCATGTTCAGTATGCATTTTTTTTTTATTTATTTTTTTTTTTTATTAAGCATAATCAAGTGTTGAATATTCAAATACGACCCTCTGTTGTTGAATGTTGAAGGGTAACTGTAATCGGCTATTCCGATTCTGCTTCTCTCAGAGATTTTATTCTCATACGAAAAATTGTATACCTTGTAATATACAACGGAAACGGTGAGGAAGCTATACTGACCTTACTTGGCAGACGTTTTTTTTTTTAATTTAACCATGTAATCCAAGAAATTTTAACGGACCAAATTGGAGGTGATTGCAGGCCGGTAGTTCAGATACTCCCAATTTAAACTAAAGATATGTAAAAAAATTAATTCAATCTATACAAGTCTCTGCTTACTATAATATTTTTGGCATCGTTTGATCTATTGGCATAATTAGGTGTCTGATGATAACTAGTAACTAGTTATTCATCGAAAAAACATTATTTTTAACATTTTTTTTTAATAAATAAAAAGTGTATTTAGGCGATTATGTTACATTATATAACTTATCATAATATATATATTATGAGTGACTACCTCATATATATATATACATATATATATATATATATATATATATATATATATATATATATATATATATATATATATATACATATATATATATATATATATTATAACTTAAGATATAAGTTATAGTCGGATAATAGAATAGGTCATGGCGTACACTTAGATGATTTAAAACAACTTTTGTTTATTCCATGGATCGAAACGTTTTTGAATAAATGGAATAAACAGTTGTTTTAAGTCATCTAAGTGTATTTCATGACCTATTATCCGACTATAATTCATATCTTAAGTTATAATATATAAACTTAGAATTATAAAAAAACATTGTAATATTATATATACATATTTTATCTATTTTTTTGTTAATTCCTTTTATACGTTGAACATCAATCATAGCAGAGGCACTCAGAAATTCTTTATTACCTACTTAGGAAATGCTGAAAATGTAGAAACATATTTTTCTTAGCTTTAAATTAAGACCGTTTTTGTGAAATAGGAAGCGATAACTTCAAAAATATTTTATTTAAATAATTAAACATTATTCCCCGGTAAATTAGACAAAATTAACTTCAAATGAAACCAATTTACTTCGAGAGAACGGCTAAACCAAACTAAATTTTGTTTTAGTCCAAACTAAACTGTTTGTTCGATTTTTTTCGATGAATAATCGAAAAAACATTATTTTTAACATTTTTTTTTAATAAATAAAAAGTGTATTTAGGCGATTATGTTACATCCCAGGTCATGGAAAAACAAAAATTAAAAGCTTTGCAATAATTCATTGCAGTAATTTTGCTAAAAACAGTGATACTTTTAGGTTTCACTCCTCTCGTGATACTCTTAGGATTCACTCCTCTTCAAATGGTATGTTTCAAGTCTTAGTTATACAAGGCTTTTCTAACAACTCATTACTTATTTTTTCCGACCCGTTTCCTGTATTAATTTGTCCTCCATAACCCTAGATTAGACCCTACAGGAAATACTAACTTTGATTAGGCGGTAGGAAGCTCTTTTAAGGGCCAGGCCGAACAAGGTTTAATCACTCCATGGCCTCGAGGCTTGTGATAGCGGGAGGTCATGAGAACTCCTGAAGAGAGATCCCAATCGATTGTAATTTGTTCACAATTAACTAGTTACGTACCGGCTGCTGTGTTCGCATGACTCAGTGAAAGTATGTTAACATCAATATTATTATGGAAAACGGTTATGTTCTTTAATTCATGTAAAACTTGGGGTAATCGGTGTTAGCGGGAAAAGAGACTGAAATATTGCACCACGGAGACGTCAGGACAATAAATGCTAAACTGAAAAAACGAATAAGAAAAAAAAAGTTAAGCCTTAGACATTACGAGATATACAAAGGAGTTGCACAAGGAGCAATACGCATTTTTTTTTTGCTCCACAATGTTCGACCTACTTTCAACATTAAAAAAAAAGACTGATGGAAAACTGTGTTCCACTGCTATTTATTGTCTTTCATTTTTAAGTCATTTTATTGACTAACAGTTGAGAGCTGTGTCGGTCGCGAACGAAGGTTACGTAGTGCGTACTGTGAGTACAAGACGCAGCAAACACTGAGGCCCGATGCTAATTGTTTAACCTCCTCTTCTTATGTAATGGAGTGCCGTCTCTCCAGGTCTTCTGACGGCTCCAGCTTCATCCTTTGATGTCTTCAGCAACTTTACAAGGGTTTGCACTCATCGGAGGCAAAAGGATTTACAGTTGTTGAACAGTAAATTTGTGTTAGAACATTAACACACCATTCATTAAATACAATACAAGAGAAAAAGACATTGCATAAAGAAAATAATTAATATACACATATTTCTAGTGCATAACAGTTTTTCCAATAGAGCATATACAGAATAGAAAAAAATAGAAAATAATTTTATTCTGAGAAAAGTCCCTTTAGAATAACAAAGAAGGGCAAAATTAAAATATTACATCTGGAATAAATAAAAACAAACACAAACAATAATAAGAAGAAGAGAAATAAATAAAGAAAACATTAGTTAAACATTCTATATACAAAATAAAACAAAATGTATATATATATATATATATATATATATATATATATATATATATATATATATATATGAAAAGTTTATCTTTTCCAGAGAAATTCAGTCCTCTTAGAATAAAATCAATGCACATCTCAAACAGTATTTGTCTGCCTGCCTTAAATAAATTACAAGATAATGAACAAAAAAAAAAAAAGGCACAACTACAACCCATGAAGGGTCTTGGGTTCAGAGAAATACTGGTTCTTGGTCAACGGTTGAGCAAGTAGGTGATCGGGCCAGGATCACGCTCAACGGCCAGGTTTTCTGCCTTAATTAATTATTTAATTAAGAGTATCCACTTTATAGAGACTGGGTGAACCCCTTCACTTCAGCCCGAATGCTCGACCGTAGATTCTTCTGTGTCTACCATTAAATATATTTGAAGTGTTGATTTGGGGAAATAATTTTTAAATTGTAATTTATTTAAACGAAACCACTGATTGTAAGTTATTTATTTATAAATTAAAAATTTATTATTTTCAACAATGAATTTTTTTATTTACATAGGATTGGTACATTGTGCCAAAGAGTTATTGGAATCTAAATTTTCTTTAAGCCCTATGCTAATGATGAATACAAAAATCAACTGCGGTAACCTGTGTATTTGATGGTCTAGCGAATTCAGTCAAAAAAGCTATTTAAAAATCAGAGGAAAAAGAGAGATAGGAAATTAATTATTACTCAAAACAGTAATAAATGTTTTTCTTATCAGGCGCTATTAATTAAAGTAAAAAAAATCCTCATAAAACCAGTTAATTAATTTTAAATTAGCTAATAAAAGACTCCTCGTGCAACGTTGGCAATAGCTCATTAGCACATAACGATGAGGCACTGGATTGCACAAGAGAAGAGCGATGGATTAAGCTTAACAGTGACAAAGTATTTAATATTCCTTTCGCCTCTAAATGAACACACCGACTCTTCCCATCGAATACCAAGCGACGAAAATCGCACCTTTTGCCAAAGTCCTCATGCAAATGCTATTGTACTTCGCAAATATGGGAAATGAAAACATTTTATTTAAAAAAAAATTATACCCTAGGCAATAGCTAATTAGATGCTTTAATCCTCTGAATTAATTAATTAATTATTATTAATACAAAAGTGGTGTTCTGGTACTGGTACTAGGAGGAACTAGTCCTGCATGTGTACCTTATGGTACGAACCAGATGGTGAATATCTGTGCTTTCATTCTTTTCTCGTGACAACGAGAATTATCTGACCAAGGTAGGAATCGAACCTACAACATTCCTTAAAGAGCACAATGGGATCTTCGCTCCAATCTTCTCGGCCGTTATGTTCTCTTGTAAGTCGATTAACTGTAATTGATTAAATAAATAACAAATCATTATTAATATTGCTTATACCATATTTGCATTCAGCGGCTTTAGTTTTTGAAAAAGTATCTTCATTTTTTTTCATTTTTCCTGAAAATGTAATGAATACCTGTCTGCGTCATTGGGAGATCTAGTCGGTCAAAAGCCTTTCCAAAAATAAAAAATAACTTTTTTGTCATTGGTCCATATTTGTTTCTGTATATAAATACAGAAACTCTGGGCTTAGCTGGTTGAGCTGGCTTTGTGTTCGTTGTTCGGCAACCCAATTTACTGAAGATATTAAGAAGAAATAATTACGAGTTCGCCTCCTGGGGCATGGTGGATGGTGGACTTTTAACTCTGGCATTAACCCCGCCCTCTCTCCTGGTCCGATGAAAACCCCCGCATAGCTTTAAAATCCAGAATATAAATACTTAAACAATAGCTTTTCTTTTCAAATTATAACGCTTATAGATAGTAAATAGTGCTTATGCACGTGTTCAAATATAAAAATTATCTCTAATATAATTAGTATATAATATAATAATAATCTCTAAAAGCACACATGCAATAATATATTAATTTTCTTTAACATGTCTTCAAGGACCATTTAAATATTATTTGATGTAATTTATTTCTTATGATTCGTTTGATTGCCAGTATTAAAACAAATTAAAAAAAATATAAATAAATAAATACAAATCTACGCTGCCTTAGGCTTTTTTTTTTGTTTTTGTTTACGTTGTTTTGGTATATCGCCAATTTTGCCAGATATGATGCTTGTGATAGACTCAATAACATTTAACAAACAAACAACATTCTAAATTTCTATATCTATCTTTCTGTTCTAAAGTTAAACATTATAATAAAAAAAATATTATATCATTTTCTTCCCAATCTTTCTCATCTAATTAATTTTCAAAAAATTTGAACAAAGCTCAGTTTATGCTTAGTTTATTTCTGAAAATTTTCCGTATTAAAAATTAAGCAAAAAAAAAAAAAGCATCCCTCACTATTTCTAGATTATCAATCATAAACCACGTTTATGAAATCATAAAATCTGTATCCTTGAGAAATATAATAAAGACTTAATTGAACTTTTTATAGCAATGGAGGGACCATTAATGACTAAAAGACGGTAATCCACAATTCTATACAATAGATGAGATAAACACCTTTAGATATGTGAAAATAATATAAGGTTTAAAAAATAAAATGTAAAAAACTAACCGATTGAGATGTGACGGCTGGAAATACAAATTAGATAAAGTATAGTCGGTGACAAATAGAGGTTGGAGTAAATAAACGATCATTAAAATTAGGAGTATTTAAATATTAATAGGTAAATAAATAAGGCTGCGCAATGTTTTTTTTTTTTTGTTTCCCCCTTCCTTGCCTTCCAGGCTACACGGGGGTTTCCCCTGGCCGGGGGAGAGAGCGGGGAATTATACCAAGTTAATAAGAGAATCATAAGACTGCACAACTATAACGCAGGATCTTTGGATGAGAAATTGTTAAGGTCGCACAGCTTTAGTGATCAACAGTTATAGGAAGAAGTGATGTGACCAATCCCAGCGATTTAAACCTCCAGATTTTTCACCCAACCTAATGAAGAGCTAGGTTAGCAATATTAAAGAACACGGATTGGCCTAGTCGTTAAAGGTACAATGTTCTATAATATATAAATGAAAACCCCCCTGAAAATATTTGTATACCTTCTTTTTGTCTTCTAACAGCATAAGACACGGTTATACTCACTTTTTACATAATTATTCTTTTAAATTTTTTTAAGCTTAATTTTTTCTAGATTACGACAACGCCCTATCAAAGGTCAAAAGGTAGCAACCGTAGCTAAAGACCTTCCAATACTGCCATAGAAGAAGCCAGGCACGCTCGATAAGATTACGTGCCACTGGTGACATAACGGAGAATAAAGCATGAAGGTGCGCCGAATGGCATCGACAATAAACCGTGATTCTGTTCTCTGTGTCCCAAAGCTCTATTGGCCAACACTCCAAATCCGCAATAGATCACAGCTGATTCGCAGGCTCAATTCTTTTCTGATTTCAATACTGCATCAACTTCGAAAGTCAATCTGATAGGAATTTTGTAATCGTTCCACTTATCCTGTACATTCGAAAATTTGAAACTATAACGAAAATTTCCATGACAGTGAGCCATGCCATTAGATAACCACAAACTTATATAATATTAAAATGGAGATGGGAAAAACAAATTATAATGCAAGCGGCGTTTAAAGGAATATTAATTAAGGCTATAACAGTATTTAATTAAACATAACAGATACGTTGCCTAGAACTCCATCTTGACAAGCGTCTTGGAATATTCATATAAGACTGAAACGACAAGACTAAAATGTCCTCGTCCTCAAAGGCTAGTATATGAACTACAGCACATGGTTCAGGCTACTCCCCCGTTCATAGTGATATCTAGAGATGGTCGTAACTTTTTAAGGAAGCAATCATTCCGATTTAAATTAATGAAAGATCAACTTCTCCATATATTTGTCTTCCTCTATGATTCATGTATGGCTTTCAAACCAAAAAGTAATTTTTTTTAAAATGCAATCTCCATAATTGTCATTTTGTGTTAGCTATATACCATTATTTAAATAAGATATGTAAGACCTGTGTCGTTTTTAACATAGTATACTTTTCAACCATGTATTAAAAATAATGTTTTTTTATGTGTTATATTATTATATATTATAAGTAATTATATATTATATTTCAAATAATATACATATATATATTGATATTTTATTTTATATATATTTATCTAAAGCTGACGCAGCCATTGTAATAGCAACTGGGGTGCATGGCTTAGTGTCTTAATGTTATAACGTTTATATTTATATATACATTTTTTATTATTCTTTTTTAATCTTGGATTTGAATATTCAATATTTATTTATCCAAATTAATATGGTGAAGATAACACCAAAAAGAATCTTAACTTAACTACGGATTTTGATTGTTAAGCATTAATTAGCGTTGTATGAACTACCAAATAAATAAATAAAATTATAATGAAGCTAGAAAAAATTATTTATTACGGAAGCGGTATTTAAAGGAAAATTAATTACAATACTAATTTAGGTAATAACAGCATTAATTTTAACATTGCAAATAAGTTGGCTAGAACTCCATATTGACAGGCATTCTACTTGGAATATTCATATAAGACAGAAACGACAAGAAATTGTATATAGATTCCGATTACTACAACACTTGCTTGATAGATACTATATATATATATATATATATATATATATATTCTCACTCTCTCTCTCTCTATATATATATATATATATATATATTTTTTTTTTTTTTTTGCACTTACATATATTTATCCGCACCTGTCAATTATAACTATTGACAATCAGCAGATGTGCTGGCAGAGTCATGAGAAAAAAAAGAAAAAAAAAATAATAATAAAAATAAATAAAATGGCTTGATAGGCATGAGGAAAAGCAATACCCAGCGGCATCCTTTCTATGGCTTTTACTTACTTACATACAATAACGTAAGTAGGTCCCTCATCCAGACCCTTTTCAGTCGTCTTCTGGAGTTCTCTGGCATAATAGTCGTGGCCATTTCATTAATTAGCTGGTTGGAGTGTCCATGTAATTTATTATGGAATCGTTTGTAGTAAGTTCGTATGTGTTCATTGATTGTTGTCATGTGTAAGTCAGTGTGTAAAGTGTTATTCACGTACCAGGGTGCTTGGGTAATTAGTCGTAGTATCTTAGATTGAAAAGTATATATATATATATATATATAATTAATTAATTAATACGTATTAAATATTAATGTAATGTAATAATGCATAAACATACTAGATATACTTATTTTATATAATGTATATAGTAAATATACTTATACGAACTTAACTTTTTTTTTTTTTTTTTTTTTTTATCTATTTATTGAATAATAATACAATCAGCCACTGGAGGGCTATAAGTATTAGGGCTAAGAGTTCTCATGAACTTAACTAATACAGAATATTTTATTTAACTTTATCCCAGCTGAAAAGAAGAAAAATGTTTTTTCTTGGAAAAAAATGTGCAATTTATCAACAAAAAAAAAAATGGAATTTGACGATTACCATTTTTCTGAATATTTGAGAAGGGATATTCCACCTCACGAATACTGCCATGTGCTTTTTTTGGGGGTGGGTCCTTCCCTTCCTGCCCGTTAAGGCTAAACGGGGTTTTCCCAGGCCAGGGGGTGTGGACGGGGATTTAAAAGACTCCCTCGGCACCGGAACGCGAATGTTCATTTCTATACGAACTTGTAGGCTTATGAAAGGTTTTGTTAAATGTTAAGACTATCGAAACTGTTTTTTAATCATTTTTCTTCAGGATATTTCTTTAGTACGTTTTTTATTAGAAAACTAAGTATTGAAAAGAATTGTTTTTTGTACACCTCATCGATTTTAGGGGTTCTTCATAGACTTCTAAATCTATGTTAAATGCCTACAAATGATTATATTCGAGACCTATACTTTATAGATTCTGTAAAGCAATTATTTCATTCCTTTGCCACAAAGAAGAAATACCTTTCCCAGGATGTTATGTTCGGTAAACTTTTATAGCTTTGTCATTGGTCCTGAGATAGTTAACAAACATGAACCCTCAACAAACCCATGTCCTCTAATGATCCTGAAGATGAGGCTCAGACATTTAAGACGCCCCCTCGGTAAGCCGTAGAACCAGTTCCTCAATGCCAACCTCTCTTCTTCGGTCACTTTCTAGCGATCAGGATTCGCTAATGGCTGGACAGTATATTAGTCATCACGTGTCAGTTACCGTTACAGGTAATTGCTTCGATATTGAGCTCCTTGCGTAACCGGTTCCAGTAGTATGTGACGAACGAGTATAGCTCTCATTGTGAGAAATCTCTATGAACCAGTACTAATTGCATTTTGTGGATAGTAACCATAGTGCAGTAGCGAACTCAGCACTTAATATTAAAAGGGATTGGTGTTTATATATATATATATATATATATATATATATAATATATATATTATGAAACATATATCATGATAATGAAATATTTTATCAATTTAATGTAAAAAAAAAAAGCGATGTCACTATTTAAAACTTTTTGGAAGTTTTCACTTGGCCTGGATTCCCCACCAACCAAGGTATAATGCAGCGATTTCACCTTAATTAGCCAAAAGAAACAATCTTTAGGAGTTGCGTTTCCTCACCAACAAGTTTAACCAAATGTGGAATTATGATAGCTTTAATTTTTGAAAACAAAAATTAAAAAAAGAAGTCTACAGATCTTCAAATAATTTATTAATTAAAAGATATTACGGCAATAATTCTATTCTAGAATAAAAAATTAAAATGTATATTTTTGACTTTAATAAAAAATTGAAATAAACATTTCTTGAACAAGTAAAATTACGAATTTCAAATTATATACTTGAATATTTAATACTGAAGACAAAAAGAAAAAAAAAATTGACATTTTCGGACTCTTCGAATAATAAAACCAATCAATTATGAATATTATTCTTCCTTCCATTGTTTAGTCGAGGCAAAAAGTAGTTGAGAAGTGAAAAGTAAAGAACAGAAAAACATCTAAGGAATTGGCAAATGTTCTAATCAGTAAAACGTTCGTGCGCGGGCACATCTTCTAAGTAACTCACAAGAAAGTAACTTCCTTGAAGTTACGCCATAGGCAACAATCAAGTAAGTTGGTCTTCTCCGATCCTCGACTATTCCTTCAGTCAGGGAAACTTAAATTCGTAAAGATCAAAGATTAAGTCCCCTCTCTTCAGTACTTTTGCCATGTAGAGGAAGGAATATGGTTTCGCTATTACTTATGAAAGTGGTTTCGATATACTCTACAATATTGGACTTGAGAATCAGAAAACAGAGACAAGTGAAAGCATCCGTAACATTGGTAGAACTGTAGAAATTGTAAGCTCTCCAAGGTTTCCTCATCGAAGAGGGGTGACAAAGAAGAAAAACATGGAGAAACCTCGACTGAAATGAGCCTAATATGTCACTGATGTCATGGCGCGGACGTGAGGCGAATCAGAAACCGAGAATAAACCGATGTCGAAGAACCTTCCTATCTCTGAGTTGAGGTCTTGTGAAGAAGCTGAAAATATTTTATAGATATTTCTGTAAATAATCTATAGTGTTATTTATAAAGCTGTAGAATTTGTTGGTTTGACACGCTAATCCTAAGAACAAACTTTGTTTTTGTTTTTTTCTATAAAAATGTATTGACAATCAGCAAATGTGATGGCGATACATGATATAATGATATGACAGGCATGGGGAAGGAAAGTTCTCAGCAGTACCTCTTCCCTAACTTGTTCCAATTACTTAGGTTGTCTACGGAAGGAGATCCCTCATCCAACGCCTTTTTAGTCTCCTGCTCATGTTCTGAGGTACGTCAGCTGTGGCCATGTCTCTTATTAGTCTGTTATTATGTCCGTTTAAATTTGTGTAAAATCGTTGATAAAGGAGCGTTATATGATGGTCAACTGTTGGAAGGTGGAGGTCAGTATGTAGAGTTTTGTTAGTCACGTACCAAGGAGCTTTCTTATGAGTCGCAATAATTTTTATTGCAACGTTTGAAGTTTTTTAGGTGGGTCTTTTTAGCGATACCGTATATTTGTGATGAATACGTCGATATGGGTGAAAGTGTGTATATGTATTTAGTTCCTGCTTTAGTTTTATTTTTGAAGATTTGGGAAAAACAAACTAATTCTAGAAATTAAATGTTATTAACTGAGTAAGATTAAACTTATGAGAAAAATAATAGGGACAATTGATTTAAAAAGAGACTTGGCAGGAAGCTTCTTCAGCCGTTGAGTTTTTCATAAAAAAGTTTTTAAGAAGACTGTGTATTTGAAACTATTTAAATAAAACTTAAAGGTAAACGATATTTTTAGTTCTTGATCACTGTTAAGAAAAAAAAAAGCATATATATTTTAAAGACCAATACAATGAACGGCTCCCTCCATGGGTAGAGGCCTGGCAGCGACGAACTTTTAAGCTTGTTGAAGTCAACTTAGGATAAGATCGTTTTTTCAAACGGACAACAAAAAGTTGGCTTGCCTATGAATAAATTAGATTACGAGAAAAACAGTATATACTGTATAAGGTATATATGTAGTATATCCCAAAGGAAAAAAAATATACCGTTTACTTAGAAGCGCTATGTTTGTATATAAATAATTTAGGAAAAAGCCTCTTTCTTCAAGTCTGTTGATTTTTATTGATCTTTATCTAATTTTTTTCCAAATTTTCAAAACTGAAACTGAGACAGGAAACGAATACAAATACATACTTATATAAACCCTTAGGAACATATTCACCACTATGTCATCGCCCAAAAGCCCATTCTACAAAATCATTAAACTTTCCTATCAAAATTATTACGACTCATAACAAAAGCATCTTGGTACGCTACTAACAAAACTACATACTGACCTCCACCTGCAAAACGTTGAGCAACAAAGAACTATCCTATATCATTGAGTTTATACAAATTTTTTTATTATTATTTATGAATTAAAACTGTACAAATTAATATACATTCAGGAAACGTAATACAAAGAAATATATGGCATGACAAGGCTTGTAGAGAATCTACGCATTGGTAGCACTCTAATAAAGTATTTAAATCAGCTCACGAGGCTATTTCCTTTCCAGATGCCTAGGACGGTTATCAGAGATCAAGGAGGAAGAAAGGTCAGAAACGAGAGGATTAGGATGGTTTTTAAGTTTATTATGGAAGGATAGATATCTGTATTGGGTAAAATCGGAAACATTAAGGTCATTATGGATTATTTTATTTGTTGCAAAGTAAGGAGCATTAAGGTATACGAATTTAAACATCATACGTCATATTTCTTGAATAGTCAGTTCTTTTGCTTATTGTCAACACAGAGTTAACAGGTCCGAATAAATTTTTAAAAAATAAATAATAATAAAAAAAATAAACCAATTCAATGTACCTATCAACTTTTTTTTCAGTTCAAATGATTTCTAAGATTACTACATAATCTACATAACATTATATATTTGGCGTTTATAATGCCATTTGAAAAAAATATTGATTATTAATCATTAACATATTCCACATAAGAGTGAAAAATCTACATAAAAAGGTAAAGAAATCTAATAATTTTTTACCACAAAATTTTACTGGAATCTTTCTAAGATTAATACGAATTGGACTAAAATTGGCTCATGAAGAGTAGATCTTATTGCATTCGTTACATGGAATCTTCATGACCAAATAATGACGTTGATGCAACGTCCATGCAATGCGCTTAATTATTTTTGACCTTCAAGCAGACATTATTCTTTTTATTGGCGTTATGATCGGAATCAATTATAGCCATAAGTAGTTATCCAGTAATCGCCTGATTATAATTAAGACATCAAAATAAATTTTTTCAGAAAAATTGCTGATATTACACTAAAGAGAAACCTGATGTCATATTGAATTTAAAAATAAGAACCAGCAATTTTTCTCTTTATTTATTGTATTGTTATAATGAGTATATATAGTTATAGTTATTAAGAACTATAAGTCAGCTGCTTCTATATAATGAATTCTATCAAAGAATATAAAAGATTACAGATGAGGGACTACACTCCCACTACGCCAACTGTTAAGCATTTTTACTTATTATTAAAATGCCCATGTATAGCTTTACCGAGCTAATATAAAAATAAAGGATATACAAAATAAAATCAGCGATAAATTTACCTAGCCTTCATAATTGGAAATTTTAATTTTTCGTAATAAAAAATATAAAATGTTTGTATACAATGTCAAGAATATGTTTAAAAACTGTGCCATAAGTTACTACTAAATGAGGAAAAACTTGCAAACAATTTAATAGAAATCCCAACTTAACCATGTAAGGAGGGAGTGTTGAATCGCAAGTTAATTTAACCTTTGTTTTAAGTATTCTGAGATTAAATAACTCTACAGAATGTCTATTTTTAATCTCAGATTCATTTAGTTTCAAGTTATTTTTAAATAGTTTTAAGTAAGATTAGTATACTAGTACCAGATTGGTCCAAGAGTTTGTTTAATACCTCATAATAAGGTTTTATTATGAATTTTTGATGATTTGGTTTTATTATGAATTTTTGATGATTTGGCAAAAACAAGTAATTCTAGAAATTCAATGTGATTAACTGAGTAAGATTAAATTTATGAGAAAAAACAATAGGGACAATTGCTTTAAAAAGAGACTCGATAGGAAGCTTCTTCAGTCGTTTACTTTACCATAAGAAAGTTTTTAAGACGACGTACACATATTCACCTATGGCTATAGATATTGAAATCTCTAAAAATCTGAAGAAATTTCAAATCAAGAGCTTATCTATTATTCAAAAAATCGATTTTTTTTTTGCCAGTCCTGGTCTAAGCATCTTGCAAAGTGCAAGACCAAGACCGATTTTGGACAACAATACCTGTGCCAATGTATGTTACTTACTTTTTTCCATTTCTACAGATCGCCGCCTTCACACTGCCACTAAAACAAGTTATTTAACCTTATTTTTTTTTAGGTATATTTCCTATCTTTTTTTATTATTATTATTTAGAAAGGCGTCAACCTTTAGGGCCATTATCGTCTTGCTTCAATAGATAAAATTCTAAATTTTGGAATACATTTTTGTCCGTTTTAAGAACTCAAGAAGCTTTTCGATCATTCGTGCATTGTGAATCAAAGCGGAACATATTTTGTTAGGGATATCGAAAAAAGATCTTTCCGTCTCATTAGCTCTACAATATGTGAGGAAATGCTTCACTGACAGCGGGCCCCGCAGGTCTGACACTCAGTTGTCTATCAACTGTCTTCTTATACATCTTATCTATTTTCTATCTTTACATATTATTTCTCAAACGTGTTTTTTTGGCGGTATGCCATATCTTCGTCAATTCTTCACCAAATCCTATGATTGAGCCCTCATTTTGAATATCTTCTTCTCCTTCAGGAGGGGAAAATAGTTACATCCCCACGAAATTTCACGAAAAAGTCATGAAATAAAATAAAATTTGTTTAAAAAATATACATTTTTTCTATTACATGTATATTGTATTATATGTTATATTGAATTATACCCACGATTATTTAAAAAAATTAGTAAATTCTTGAAAGAAAAAAGAAATCGCTATTTTCGGACCATTATTAGCTGAAAAACAGGCTATTGTAATTCCTAAACATTTTGATTTAAAACACGAAAGAAGTCGTATACTATTTTTTTCCTTGGTCGATTACAATAACTGAAAAAAGGAATGATTTACTCCTTCGTCTTATAATACGTTAAATTATTTATTTCTTCATTATTTTGTCATTTGTACACCGACAAATATTTTTTGCAAATTATGCATAAACTTATTTTTTAATATAAGTAATATATCTGTTTATTTATAGTTGTGATACACAAACATTGTTTCATTTTATTTAATATTCCATTATTGTTTTTATTCAGAAGATTTAAATTTATTGTCGTTTATTAGCTTTCTTATTTTATTTTATCATCAAGCAAGTGTAAAATTGATTTCATTTTATTCTCTTAGTTTTTTTTTTGTTATGAAAAAAAATTCTTTTAGTGTATGTTTGATTTAAATATCAAATAAAAAAAAATAAACATTTTAACTCTCCGGATAGTTCAGTCATCTTTTACCTGGATAAAAAAAAAAAAAAAAATGAATAAAAAGGAAGTGGCTCTATAGAAATCATTATCGAATGGAGACACGACTGTTCATCAAGGTCTGTCACGAACATACTCCTCCAGGTCGATGATCTTCCATTGCCGAAATCACAAAGTGCTAGGCTAGTCAATGCCAACAACCCGTCTCATACAATAGATGGGAAGATTACACATCAACTAATTATCGTTTACCTTAGGTTCCCATGGAAGGTTTCAGGAGGAAGTAAGAAGAGGAGGAAGTATTTTATGGATATTTTGGGAGAATGAAAGACCATGTAAAGGCTTTGCTAAAATAATAATAATAAAATAATGATAGTAACGTACTTGAAGACTTAAAGATTATCTAGTTCCGAAATAACATAAAATAAATTGAAAATAAAGGTTCCAGCCTTACCGAAACTAATTTTTAAAAAATTTAATATTTCATTTCAAGCTGAAATGAGATGAAAACCTGGATGAAAATTTTTATTAGTCATGGTGTTCGAGGTATTCCGCAATATTTCTCTTGTGGCAAATAGCTACATGACATTATGTACATATGGATCACAAGCCATATTATAATAGAAATCCTAAGGATCGGTTGAAATGACAGGGTAGATAATTTTAAATACATGTGAGCGATAAATATTTCTAATTTTGGAAATATAACTATGTAATTTCGGAAAACTTAATAACTAAAAACTGAGAAAAATATACATTATATTACTAAGCATTTTGAATTCGTATTATCAATTTACATTTTTTAAATGTAAAAAGTCTCACTGATTGTTAGCATCTCTGAAAGGCGTGAATTAACGTCTGCAAGAATCCTGTTTATGAGGTGATTAAAAAAAAATAATGACATTGAGTAATAAAAATAAGATGACTCGAATCCTTCAACTTTGAAGAAAACAAAGCATTATTTATTTATTTATTTTTTTAATAATTATTGGTGGAAAGTATTAATATGCAAATGCTGTCTTCTAATTTAATGTTTTCGTCTAGCACCAGAAATACTCATATTTAAAAAGGAATAGGGGCTGCTTAGTTGAAAGAACTAAAACTTTTCTTTTCGACACTTTTTTCTTATACCAACCATTGGAAGTCGTGAGAAGCATTTGAGGCTATTTTTATTGGAAACCCTGTAAATCTAGTGCTCTGCACCTCATAAATAAAAATAAAATACTACATATTTTGGCTGAATTGTTACTACCATAATAGGTTAAAAAAGTCATTATTCAGTTCAATAATATATTTTTATTTATTTAAGTATTTTACGTAAAATATATTTTAAAAACGCCCTAATAGTACCAACTTTTCTTCTAACTTATTCTGTAACGAGCAAAGACGAATTCCAGATGTTGCTCAATATAGCAATGAACCAATTAAAAAGATCATTAATGAAGCTATAGAAAAATCTCCAACGAAATACTGCGAAGAATAGTTCTAATTTGGGAATTTTAGAAAAATTAAGTACGTTCAGATTATTTTTAAACTATGAAAAATAAATTTTATCAGTTGCAGTCCGTGGTACAGACACCGTTTTACCAAATTATTAACATCCGCATGAAACTTCGTGAATATCTTCATCACATAGTAGTCTACAAATATTTTATTTACGAAGGTTATCGGAATTGGAGCGTTTTCGGTCTGGAGTTCGGCAAACTTTGTCTATTTAATTAGATACTAAAAAACTGGCATATACCCATTTGCTTTCTGCTTGGGTCGTAAGATAATTTGATCACAAAAACGAGAAAAAATGTTACCTAGAAAGATATTGGGCTGTTTGGCCTATAAAATCTCCTAATTGTGACATTTTGGGAATGTAGGTCACGCCAAATGGCTAAATATTTTTGAAGGCCATATCTTCCGTTTTTCTTTATTTTCCACAGGAACTTTGATTTATTTTTTCCCCCGGATTGTTCCCTCTCCAGGCAGTGTTATAGGCCGATATTAATATCGATGAAAATATCAATAATGGGCATTCTCTATCCTATTTTACGGGAATTAATTTCAAGGTTAAAAGCTGTTTCCTCCCCCCCCCCCTCACACCGAGACGCGAACACTTAATTACTTCATCATATAAAACTTTATATGATCCTGTGATACGGTTAATCAGGATGCCAGGCAACGCGTGTTTTGCACAAGCTATAGTCCAGTCAGCCGTCCCGCCCCCGGCCAATTTAAAATTAAATAAGCTGTTAAAAAGGAGAAAATTCAAAAATAAAATTACATTTTTTGTCTCTTAGGAGCCTTGCCTGTTTTGGATTTCCCAACTCACTTAGGACCATTTCAGTGGTCTTGTACATCTTTCTCAGAGTCACGATTTCTCTTTTGAAATATCATTTCAGGGCTACGTCAAATGAAATATTTCCGTTTTGTAACTTATTACCAATGAACTAATGTGCTCATTAATTGAATTAATAATAGGAAATCAATTTATTTTTGTTGTTTATCGTTAGAGAATTTAAATGTTAAATTAAAAATATATTAGTTTTATTTACATAAGTTGTTATAAAAAAACCTTATCTTTGACAAAGACTTTATTTGTTGAAATAGTAAAGACTTCCTTACTGAGATTCAGCTGAGGTAAAGTGTTATGTAAATAAATAGAAACAGTAATTTTAAGAAAGTTATAGAGAATGCGGTGTAAAAATAAATATTATGTAATTGAATTCAATACTATTGTATATTAGAATTTTTAATAGAATGGACGTGAAATGATAAAATAAATTGCAAAGTGATGAAGCATAATTTATTCAAATTACGATTACTTCCTACTTCAAGTTATATACGAACAGTGATACATGTAAGAAATACAAATCAATCTACACTATATAAAACGCATTTAATACAGCCTAGCTGAATTTAACATTTACAAACAATAATATCCTCCGGAATAAAAAGTTTATCCTGACGTATATTCCTTAGGATATGGATGTATTTTTAAAATACTGAATCATTTTCTCTAGTCTTCGACAATGCATGATATAAGGCCATATCCATTATTACCGTTGCACAAAAAAAAGTCCTAATTTCGCAGCTAATTGCTTCCTCCGAAAAGGGAAAGTATAATTTCCTGCTGACTCGGCTTCCCAGCGTCCTTGCGGAGCAGAACGTTCCACATCTTCCCGAGCTAACAGCTGACTGCAAGTGGACCAAGGTAATCGGTTAGCCGAACAACAAAGAGGCAGCGGGTCGGTGGAGTCGGCCAGGCGTGGCGAACCTTCGGCGATGGCATCCGCTACGTCGGGTCTCGTCCGCTTTCTCATTCATATTCCGATCCTCGGAGACGGCGTTATGCAACCCGTCGTGGAAGAGATCTGGAGGGAGGGAGGATGGGGACTTGTTTACTTTCTGAGCATTCCGGCTCCAATGGAGGGCTTTTTGAACCGCCATTTCAGAACAAACGTTTATGGTATTGTTTATCTCAGGTGCAAAATCTTCCCGGTGTAGTCAACACAAATATTATGTCAGAATGAAACGTCCTTAGCTACTGAAGAAAAAAATCAGATGATCTGCCACGCTCAAGAGCATTGAGTAGGCCATATACACTTATAATAATTATGAAAAATAAAAACACCATATAAAGTTATATACGAACAGTGATACATGTAAGAATTACAAATCAATCTAAACTATGTAAAACGCATTTAATACAGTCTTCCTGACTTTGACATTTACAAACTAACGTATATTCCTACTACTAACGTATATGGGGATCTCGAGGCAAAATTAAAACGTTTGATAAATTGCTTTGTACGATTCATCTTCGGGATCCCAAGGGACGCCTCTGTTTCCCGTTTTTATGCATAGTTGAAGTGGCTTTATCCTTCCTACCGTCGTAAGTATATCCTGACATCCTTCCTCTTTCAAGTCATCCAATCCCACCGTCCTTCATACGTCTCCGAGCTCTTTCAATTCAAATCCTCTGTTCGTTCCCGCAATACTCGTTCCCGGTCTTCTGATTTATACATAAGGGCCCACCGAACCGCTGCTTTCGACAGATCTTTCATTATCCGATCCTCATCCTATGGAACTCCATCCCTCCCGACATCCGTCAATCCAAAACTCTTCCTACCTTTAAAACCCGCCTGTTCAATCATTTCTTATCCATCCAGTCCCCATGAAATTGTAAATAGTTACTACTGTAAATATGTATATAAATTATCAGATCGTTCTTCATTATTTTTACTTCATATTCATTTTCAATTTTTAATTTTTTTATTATTAACTGATTTAAATTAGAAAGTAACTTATAATTTCTTTTATTATTTTTTTTTATTTTGACTATTCACTTACTCTATATTTTTGTTTATATATCTCTAAGGCTCTAAGGGGATTAAAGGGAAATTCTAAAGGAAGTCGTCCCAGAATAAATAAAGCATTATTTTTTGGCTCTGGAGAGCGATGGATTTTGAAGAATGAGGTATCACACTAAAGGGAATTTCATAGAAAAATGACGAATCCCTATTTCGAAACACAAATCCTAACTACGACTACATTGAAAATATTGGGAATATCAAGACTCAACTGGTTTCAAACGTCGATCGATTGAGATGGAGTAATTGTGTTTCAAAGATTTCGACGCAGATACCAAGATCCAGTATAATTCCGATAGAACTCTAGTGAGCTCAACATTTCAAAATTCGAAAACCTACCGTTTTTGGGGATAAATCATAATTCTTCCTGAAAGTCTCTTTGGTCCAATGGTGATATGTATCAAATGATTGAGAGTTCAACATTAAAACGTTGATATTTATGATAGCCTTCGATAAACTTGAAACTCAATGATTCGAATAATACAGAAAAAAAAATTTGATATGTATTATATAAAAAATTTTTTAGTGACTTTCATATTTTATTTTATTTTAATACTAGCTTTACCCGGCCACGGCGTTGCTGTTGCGTAATGGAAAAGAAAGAAAATAGAAAATACGTATGAGCGGCTTAATATCAAAGGACATCTGTCATTTTTAAAAAGTTGAGAAAACCAATTTGTTTGGAGCATTAATAAATTAATTATGCTTCAATTTAAACTAATTCTAGTGATTTGTTTTCCCAAATTCTAGTTGAATATCCTTAAATAAAATCATCAGGAACAGTTTGAATTGAACCCATAAACAAAAATGAACTTTTTCTCTACTTTCTGGAAATTACCGAGATCCGTCTTTGATACGAAGCTACTCATTATTTTCATTTTTAATTTTATTATTAATATTTTTTAAATTTAATGTATTGCTTAATGTTCAACTTTGTCGGTTATTTTGTCAAAAATGAAAAATGTTTAATTTTCAAAATATTAAATCTCAGAAAGTTCTTCACCGGTTGCCTTGATATTTTGGCTTAAAGCTGCATTCAAATACGCGCGTGGTTTTATATACCTAATATTATAAAATATAAGGTAAAACTATATAAATTTATCTAAAACGAATAATCAGTTGGATGTAAAAGCAACATATTTTAAGTTCAAAATATTTTAAGATACCGTTTCAATGTTAAAGAATTTTAAATATGAAACGTTGCAATGCATTGCAATTGTGCTATATCGCTTACCATAGCGTTCGTTTCGTGTGCATTAGAACTTCCTTCCACCTCCTTCAAAACATTTCGCATACCCCTCCTAAGATATTTGATTGCCCGTTTTTTTCTAATAATTTGATTAAATATAGAATTATAAAAACTGTAGTGGAAAAATAAACCTTAATCGTAAAAGAAAACTTACGGCAAACGGCACAGCCTTATTCAAATGTAATGTTAAAGAAAATAATTTATTAAAAAATAAACTAAACTAAAAATCGAGGAAAAACTCATTTCTAAAAGGATTCAAGAATTTATGTTGTGATAATTATTATTCTAGGGTTCAATATTTTTAAATAATAGCATATCAAATATTTGAAATGTATCATACCACTTCCCGAACACATTGGGGGAAAATGTAAATTTGAATTTAAAGAGGGTATAATAGTATTGACCTCATATTACTTCTTTAAATGATAATCTCAATTACTTCAGTAATTATGAAATTTTCGATAAATCAATAACCAAAAAAAGGGGGGTAATGGCCTTTTCCGAAGAAAAAGTAGTAAATGTTTAAAACTCTATATCTCTGCAACGAATCATCCAATTCCGATGAGTTGTTTTTTGTTTTATATTGTAAGGAATTCAGGAAGCTTTAAAAAAAATATGGGTATTTTAATAAAAAATTGTGTACTTTTTTAGTTATTGGCAAAAAAATTTTGAATTAATCGTAACATTTTTTGCAGTTTGTTTTCGGGAAAGTACATTATACACATAAATTAAAAGGATTTCAAGGGGAAGACTTTAGCCCTTTAGAAGACTTTAGAGAAAAAGTAGTATCGAAAACAAAATGATAACGAATTATATGGATTAAAATATCTCAGTAAATAAAAATCGGATTTACATTCTGTATACGAGGGAAATGTTCAGCATTTCATCCTCTTTATAATGAGCTATTATTTATAATTTATATTTCATATTATTAATCTAGCCTTGTTGAAGTTTTCACTTTTATCCTGTGGTATAAATCATACACTTTAGTTGTTTTTTATTATTTCAACTTTTCAATTTTTTTTTACTCAGTATGAAGGATTTTTTTTCCCTAAATACAGATAGAATCATTTGATAATAATATTCCTAATTGAGTATAAACTTTAGAAATACTAATATAGTAGATAAACTAAATTTTGTTGATCTCACAATCACACCCAACAGTGAAAAAGATAGAGTAGGCAATTTTTTCATAAAATAACTTAT
Organism: Nezara viridula; assembly: GCA_928085145.1. Taxonomy (NCBI): domain Eukaryota; kingdom Metazoa; phylum Arthropoda; class Insecta; order Hemiptera; family Pentatomidae; genus Nezara; species Nezara viridula. The sequence goes on from OV725081.1 coordinate 46,842,212, forward strand.
AATAAATAACCTACAATTAGAATAAACTTATTTACAGACTGAAACTCTATGTTCTAAAAAAAAGATAGATATCAGTAAAACAGATTATTTATTTGTAGTTAAACTTATTTTTATATAAATCCATTTTATTTTATTTATAACTTGACAATTATCAGTTATATACTTATTATACTATACTTATTACAACAATTATTAGTTATAGACTTATTATATTATACTTTACAGCTCGAGAGCGAACTCATACTGCACTAAGTCAATACTAAAATTTTAGTTTTTTTCCAACGCACTGATGTTATTTGTAAAATATACAAATACATTAGAGTATTATGCATTATCTTTCAATATAAGTAATATTAAAGGATTCGGGAAAAAAGCAAATTTTTTTTAACTTAATGCCGCTGAAGTTTCCTTCGCGCTGCCAATTAATTGAGTTAAAAGATTTATAAAAAAGAGAAAAAAACAAAGCAAGGTAACGGAGGGGAACCCGCAATACCGTTCTGTTGTGAGAGTTTAGCATATCGTCCAACCTCAGCTAAGATCTAACTACTATTATAGTGTTGAATTAATGTCTACAATTTTTATTATTGTTATATTATACTTCACTTACTTTTACCAGATTTCTATGTTTGCCGAATATAATATGGCTGGAGTTAATTTTAAAATAAACAAAAAAATATTCATTCAGCTTGTTTAATTTTATATTGTTTCGTTATAACCATAAGAAATATAATATAATTATCAACTTAAAATTAACAAATTAAAATTAAAATTAAAGGCAAAAAAGCTGAATCAGTACAAAAATTGTGGAGAATTTTCCCCGATCAAAGAATTTTCAAAACCTGTGAAAATTTAAGCAACCTTATCGGGTTGGAAACCTACAACCTATGGTATGGTATTTAGATGAGACCATAAAAAAAAAAAATCTTCATAAATAATAAAGTTAAATGTTCCATGATACACAACAGAGTTGTCCGTAAAATGAAATAATAAAAATTATTATTTAATAAAAAAAAATACAAATACAAAAAATGATAGATGGCGAAATAGAGGAGAAAATAAGAATTACTATTCAATGTATAACAAACAGTATTAAATATTAAATGATAATCCTACATAAAACTAAACCGATGATAATTACTAGAGTTAAAATTAAATTTTAAGTATTAATTTTATCCCTAATGAAAGTAAAGGGACCCGAGTTTTAAGCAGCGTGTGAATAAGTAATTTAATATTTATAATTATTCATTAATTAGTAATTCTTACTATATTAGTTCGACCTATATTCTGAGGGTGTATCATTCATTTATTTTTTTTTATCTATTGTTGTAAACAAGAGAGATAATAGTGGATAGATGGTTGACTGTAGTGAATAATTGAATAGGAGATTGGTTGGGGTGTTCAATAAAAACTTAAAAGGAAAATAAATAAATTATATTTATTTTTATTTTTGACGACTTCGTCAGGGCTGGGAAAACGAAAAATTCACGCAAGACTGGAAGAGAGATAATAAATATCGCTACTGTTAGTGCAAAAGGTCGTATGTAAAAATTGAGTTTTTTTTACATAAGATCATAAAAACTGATTATTTCTTTATGATTTATTAGTATAATTTTATATATACATAATGTTATAAGTGAAATATAAATATGAATAAAATGAAAAAATGATGTACGTAGTAATGAATAAATTGGAATGAAAAAGTAAGAGAAAACTTCGTTTTTGTGATACCTACTCCATATGATCATATCACATGATTAAAATGCTACATATTCTGCACATAAACTTTATCTATTTTATTCGAAAATGTACATCACAGTGATAACTATGGAAATAGCAAACTTGAAATGTGAGTCTGAAGTCGAACGTTGAACCCAAGACATTGACCGTTAATAGCACATCTCCCGGGCACAGGTCACGTAAAAGTACCAATAACTTACGTCAAGCGATTCTACTCCACAAATAATGCAAAAAAGTTAATAGAAGGTTCAAAGAAAATTATAGGCAATGAGGATCCGTAATGTTTGACGCTTATGGTCATCGATTACTGAGATAGACTGGTCAGAATTGGATGTTCAACCATTTTATGCCCTAATATAGTGATTTACAACCCTCATTAAACAATATCTTACGACCATATCTCACAAACCTCTCATAAAGGGGAATAGTAAAATCTAAAACAAATAAAAAGATAATTATAACTTAGAAAACATTTTAATGAAAGAAAAATTAAATTCATTTACGGTGCAGCATGACGTAAAAGCTTTGCAAAAATATATTTCAGCACTGAAATAGGTAATCCTATTCGCTAGGAATATATTATAGATTTAAAAAATATTTATAGTTTTCTATTAAAAATGATCATTTTTTTTTTTTTTTTTTTTTTTGCACCTTGACAATAAGTGAAGGGAAAGTAGGTAGATCACTAAAGTATCAAAATAAGAAAGCATTTTTTTTATTTGTAATTATCTTCTTAATTCAGAGAAGATGATAAGATAGAAGGAATTTAAAATTGGATTCAAGTATAAAGACAAATGAGAAATTCCAAGCTGATTCGGATTGTCTTTTCTAAGTAGAGCTGTTGAAATTTAACTAAAAACTGTATCCATCACAAATACAACATCATATCAGAAAAACTAAGGTGCGTACTTTAGAGCACAAGGTAGAAGCAAGAACATCAACAAGGCAAGATTAATAATAGGAAATATAAATTAGAATAATAGCTCATTATGAAGAGAATGAAATTCTGAACATTTCCCACGCTTACTGTCTGTACATAGGCTGATTTTTAGTTTCTGAGATATTTTATTCCATACCTTCAATAAAACTAATCATAATTTGGTTTTCAACACTATTTTCCCCTTTTCGCTTCTATAAATCGGCGTCCCATTAAGGTACAATTTTGAATAATAAACTATTACAGAGAGAATGAAATTATGATCATTTCCCTCGCTAACCATAGACAGGTCCGATTTTTAGTTTTTGAGAGAAGAAGATGGCCTCGGGATCTTCTAATATAGAACTTTAATTTGAGTTCTACCAATGGGTAGTTTCTCTTCATGTTGTACATGCCATGTTACCAATTTCTCATTTACTTATTGTATTCTCTATGTAATACAGTTGTGAATTCCATTAAAAAAATAAAAAAAAGTTTTAATCTACATGCAAAATCACATCAATTAGTCGACACCAGATGACGTTACCCGAGCGTTACGCATAGGAGATCTGACGGCTCAACCTAATTCCCCTTCACAAAAAAAAATTCGCAACGCGGCTTAGTTCTCACTTCAAAAACATTTAATTTATAATAATGTTACGTTAACTAATGACGTTTACATCAACGAAACGCGAAAATTAAATATATGAGCCAGTAAGATTTTTTTTTTGTGACTTATTTAAACCTGTCAAAAAAATATCAAATTAAAATTATAAATTTAAATTTAAAAAAGTTAATACTCCGTATTAATACATAATACTATAGAAATACATACAATAATACTACCCCAGACACCACTCCCTCTTACATTCATTCCTTCACAAGTTGCAAAAGAAATTAGACACTTAGGTAAGATTAGAAAGAAGACAAGAAAGTAAACATTTTAAATAAATGATTGAGAATACTTAACCTCTTTATTTCAAATAAAAATTGAAAAATATCAGTTAATAACGACCCATCTATTGCATCCCAAACCCTTCAATCCCACATCACAAACCTAGAAGAATGGTGTCAGAACTGGAGAATTAAAATAAATTCCAATAAATCCCATCAAATTACCTTCACCCTTCGTAGTGTACCAATGACTTCCTGTCCTTCAGTATCCTTTAACAACACCTCACTTATTCCTGTTGAACAAATCCGTTACCTAGGACTCCATCTGGACAAACGTCTAACTTGGAATCCTCATACCAGACTGAAACGACAAGAAACAGCTCGACGTTTCCGACTATTTCAACACTTACTAGACAAACGCTCTAACCTTCCAATCAATTATAAAAGACTCATTTACATGACTATAATAAGGCCTATTTGGACTTAAGGAGTTGAGCTATGGGGCTCCACCAAACCTTCAAATTCCTCTCGCATACAATCATTACAATCCAAAATCCTTCGTAAAATCCTCAATGCTCCTTACTTTGTTACAAATAAAATTATCCATAATGACCTTAATGTTCCTCATGTATCAGATTTGGCCCAATCCAGATATCTGTCCTTCCATAATAAACTTCATAACCATCCCAACCTTCTTGTCTCTAACCTTTCTTCCTATTCGATTCCTGATAACCCTCCGAGGCGTCTGAAAAGAAGATGGCCACATGATCTTCTAATATAGACATATTATTAGAGTACTACCAATGGGTAGTTTCTCAACATGTGTTCCATGTCCAAAAACCAATGTGCGAATTTACCAGCTGTGTTTTTTGTATACAGTTGTAAATATCATATAAATAAATAAATAAATAAAAAAATTGAAAAAAATCAGGATTGCATGTTCACGGTTCAGCAAAAAAAAAAAGCACTTACAAAAATTACAAACTTTCTAATCCAAAATTATAAAGATAATAACAGCAGCTCCTTGGTACGTAAACAACAAAAGTTTAAAGACTGACTTTATCATTATTTATTGGTAGACTGATAGTCTACTAAAGAAAGTTAACAAAGACCAGGAAGAAGTACTAAAATAACTATGTTATGCATAAAATACCATAGTTACAGATAATAGCTAATCTGCTGATTGTCACTTTCACGAAAAGAGTGTATGAAGGTTAAAGAGAAAAAAAAAGTTATATAGATGGTACCCTGCAGCACTTCTAAATAATAATATTTTGCAAAGGCCAATTTTAAGAGAGCTTTAAATTTCGAACTTTTTTTTTTTTTCTATTGTCCAAATATAATTGTAATTTATTCGTCCACTGTAGTTATTTAAGAAGTAAACCAGTTTGTAAAGTTATTTTTCTAATGTTGAAAAATACTTTAATTATTTTTAGGGTAGATATTAATTAAAAACTTTCAGTTTGTGCTTCAATTTAAAGTTCCACGAATTCACATACGCATGTGCACTAGCAGATCCAGGTTTTAATTTTGGGGAGGCTTCAGCCCGGAAGCATTTTTTTTTCATATATATAACGATAATTACTTTAGAAAAACAGTTAGATACTAACTACCTATATGAAATGGTGTTTAAGTGATTCTTGAAGTCCTATTAAATGTAATTAAATGAGCAATAATACTTTAAGACCTATTTTTTTAATATTTTTTACCATAAAACATGGTTACATTTTACCATGTTGAGGGGGGAGCTTCAGCCCGAAAGTCCCCCCCGTAAATCCGCCTGTGGTCATGTGTAAGGCAAGGTCAAAATACCTTTTAGTCTACGTCTTGATATTGAAATATGCAAGCTTTAATGTTAACGGTGAATGTATCACAAAATAGAATTGAAACTTAAGTTTGTATTTAATTACGCATGTATCAAAACTGTTGTATGAACAACCAAATAAAGAAATAATTAACGTCTGTAACTTGAAGGCAGATCGAATTATATAAGTTATGTATTCAGATTTTTCGGGGTTCGATCGATGAGAAACAAGATTTATGTATCCAAAGTAGCATTTTAGTTTGTTTCTTTTTGTTCTCAGTATATTATTTAATCTTACTTATATCAGAGTTGTTTCACATTGAGCTATAACCAGCACACAAAGGACCTCAACACGACCCAGATATTGCATTGGAACTGAATACACACAAGCCTCAATCGAGAAGTGGAACATCTGTACACTGTACGCTCCTTCCCTTCTTGATAAGCTTGCATTATGAGCACGCGCGTGACTGGCGTCTACCTTAATAAAGAGATATGGAAATACGCCACGATATCATTTTCCATTTATCAGTCATGAGATTGATGTGTTCAGTAATTTAGCAGTGTCCAGTTTATCCAAATAAAAATATAATAGATTAAGGAAAACTTTATTTAATAAATTTCAATTTGTTAATCAATAAAAATTATGTAAGAAAAATAAATAAATATTATGCGACATACCTTAAAAATTGCTTGGTGAAATGCTTTCACTGGACTCAGCAACCATCCTAAAAAAATAAAAATATCTTATTAAAAAAAAATATTTTAAAATCTAATTCTATTTATTTATATTATAAATAATATTTCATTTATTTTATTTTATTCATGTCCATCTTAGAATATTTAATTATGTTTTAATCAATTATGACTTGAATTATTTTTTACTGCCTGTTTAACAAGTTACAATGATGTCGATTATGTCATGACCGTTTATCGAAGATAACATTTCTTGGGTTAGTATTACTTATTTCCAACGTTAAATATTTATGTTTCAGATTTTAATAAATATGTTAATACTGATCGTTTTCCTTATACTTTACATTCTTTAGGAGCCATTTAATGTTGAAGGAATATGTCAAGGACTGTCGACAAAGCGGGTGAAATATTTCCATTCGTATAAATAAAACTTAGCTCGTATTTAACCGCCTTTCGTTACGAAGTTACCTAACAAAGTATGACTTCGTTAACCTTTACCAGTAGTCCCTACGCAACAATAAATTCAAAGTCGCCACGGGCTAGGAACTATCAGACGAATGAGGAAGAATATGGGTTCGAGTCGTTAGGGGTCGATTGTGCAGCAATACAAACTATCGATTAAAGCATAAGATATCCCACACAAAAGCAAGTTATTTCCTGATAAAACAGAAATAGTTAAAATTATTTTGCCCATGTCTTCCTCATTTATTTAGGTATCTCTTCCTGATTATTTGAACACATGAATAAAAAAAAGAACGAAGAAGAGATGCTTGAATACAGCAATCAGTAAAGGTCGTTGAGTGTTTTCGTAACCACTAATAAGACCCAAGGTCCTTTCAAGGAATTTAATTACCTCGAAAGAAACCAGTTTTAGATTCCAGCTGTTATCCTGCAGTCACGTTGAGCAGTAACTATTCTTAACCGCAAAACTAGTTGCACCCTTCAAAACCACTAATCTGAACGTATCAATACTATTCATCATGTATTTAATAATTGTAATGTCAGAAACCTCTTAATAATGATTTACACATCGCATATTTCATTTGTCCTTAATATATTTAGTTTAATACTTCTGACATTATAACTCCTTCAGCTTCGAAATATTTACATACATTAATAATCAATGAAGAATCTTATCTACCCACATATTAATTACTTATTCATCTGCAAAAGTTTTTGACAGCTAAATCGTGCTTCTTGACGAATTACACCTCTTGATATTCAAAAGGAAAATTTTTTAATTAATACTAGGTTTTCTAAATAATTTAATTTTATTGTTGATTTTTTTTCTTTTTTTTTTTGTCATTACAGGCATTGCAGATCTTTTGCCGACTTAAACAGTCTTCTTTATCTCTTCCATTTTTTGAGCCATTTCTTTCCAGTTATCTGCACGCAACTCTATTGTATCTTTGTTGATTTGATCTATCCATCTGATTTTTGACCCTGGTGTGGTCTTATGCCTACTAGTGAGGTATTCATTGTTTTATAGAGCATTGCTCCGCGCTACATGCAAACCTCCTTGCCTTCATATAATAAGATATTGATTGAGCAGTTTTTGTAGCAGTTCTTATGAGTTTTTCTAAAATCTTTCCATACTTCTCTTTAGAGTACTGGTTGGTGTCTAGATCTTGCAGCCATATATCAGAACTGGCTTTATCATAACACCGTACACACTTAATTTTAAATTTTTCGGGATTTCAATATCTTTAAAAAATAAAAAAAATAAAGCATGTTATACGCTGCTCTATTTCCGACCGCTGTTCATCTACTCAGGTTACTATGGAGACGAGGCAGAGTTTAATGATGCTTTCTCAATGTAGTTTATTTTACATTCACATAATGAAGAAACCAAACCATACAAGTAATACAAAAATTTCCAATTTTAAAAACAGTAATTTGTTTTATTTAATATATTTTTGTTTTGTTTGGTTTTTGCTTTATTGTAATTTTTAAATGATACATCAATTGGGACAGACAGCTCGGAAAATCTCAACTCACGTTGGCGGTAAGTAGACATATATAGAGAAGAGAAAGTCAGTGTCGAAATATCGAAGTAGGCAACCCAATAATCTATTTTTTTTTTTCCTCCCAAGAGCTTATTAGAGGTTATAAACATTTTGTAATAGCTCAAAAGAAGCATATCACGATTCAATCGGAATGCAATTAGGTGATTACGAATACGTCCATCTATATATGTGTGTATATGTATATATATATATATATATATATATATATATATATATATATATATATATATATATATAGATATATATATATATATATATAAACATATATATAAACACTAGATAGACTGGCTTATTAGTTATTACGTGATGTAGAGAATAAGAGAGAAACCTGCAGCCATTATCACTGACCTATCCTTAATGCAGCCTCTAATCATAAGAAAAATTTCTCCTATGATGTAGACTACACAAAAAAAAAAAAAAAAAAAAAAAAAAAAAAAAAAAAAAAATATATATATATATATATATATATATATATATATATATATATATATATATATCAACATTTTGTGAGGATTGCGACAAAACCCGGACTTTATAGGATTACCTTGACTTTAATTACACCACTTTTTCGGAAATATAAGTCATCATATTTATGAAACACTTCATTCTATTTTTTTTTTTTTCAAAATTTTATATTGCATATTTGGCAAACAATTTTTTCTTACATTTTGTTTTGTGACTCCAAAGGCATGTATTATACATATTTCGGTTAATTAAATTTATTTGAGCTTTAATAATTGTTTAATTAACAAACTTACAAGTTAATTTCGTAAATTAATATTTGACTAGTTGTTAATTATATTTACAGTTTTCAATAATTATAATAATAAATGATAAAATCATTTTTCGTTCTAAATAAAGTAAAATAGTATATTCTCTAGTAATTAATGTAGGCTTCGAAGTACAACCGTCATATTTTGGACGGAAATTTAATCCAGTAGCACTTCACGAAAAAAACTTTAGACATCTAAAAACATTTTCTATAGTTTGACTCACCAAGAAATACTTATGCCAATATTTCACAAATTTACTTCTTTTTCTTAAAATAAAATTATTGGATCCCGTGAGTAGGGTATTTATACTGTTTCGGGTCTGGGAGGAGTAATGTTTAAGATTACCTAAAAATTATGCTGCGTATTACCATATTTTTGATGTATTATATTACTTTTTAAGGCATATTCAATGACATCTTTCAATGTTTTTTGTTGCATATGAATCCAGGCTCTGGATGCATATGAAATACTGACATCTTCTTTAATTACATTATAAATTTGTTAATACATACAAACATTTATTTCTCTTGTATAATATATTATTACAAACAGTTCGTTATAAATAAGTAAATTTATTTATTAGTAAAAAATAAAGAGATGAAAGAAAAAAAATATATAAATATATTGTAGTGAAAATAAAATTTTGATAAAAAGTATGGAGTGGTAATGTTGCCCAATTTTAAAGGTAATATAAACAGCCAAGCTTATATTAATCAATAACTTTAAATTGTTAATTTATTATTTTATAATGATTGAGGTACACACATAATTAATGACGAATTATAATTATTCTAACATTTTCATTTTTTGTTTACAGGTAAGTGATCCCAACGAAAAAAAATATTACTATAACTTATAAAATCAATAGTAATGAAAGTGTGAACCAGAGGTGAGTATGTAATTATAAAGCAGCTGATATATTATCACTAAAAGTATTTAATTTTTCTATTGATTGAATATTTTGATTCAAATTCACATCTAATTATGAATGGATGTCTAGAGATATTAAAATAAAAAATATTAAATATCGCCGGTTTATTGCAAAAAATCACTAAATTTTTTATGAAGATGGACTATTAAGAACGTTTTAAGGATTTCGGCCTTATTCGTGATTAAAAATAAAAAATTAAGTGCACCGAAATTACAACAAATCCTTAGTACACAATGATCTGATTTCACAAACATAGCTTAATAACTTTTTGCAATTAACTGACGATATATATTAATAGATAAAATTAAATCTATTTAATAAGCAGTACACGCTTAAATATTATTACTTTTTTTACATTTGCAACATCATAAATTTATTTTTCAAATATTAAAAAAATGTATATGTTTTTAGGCGTCTGTGATAGAATACAAAAAAATGAAATCTGTTCGATTCTTGAAATCCTTGTTAAATATATCTAAGACGATTAAGGTCTAAACCGTGACTTACATCAAGAGCATTGCAAAATAATTATTCAGAATAATTAGGTAGTGATTATAATAAAACCAACAAAAAAAACATTGTTCAGTTGCACCCTAAAAATTATTATTATTTATTTATTTAGTTATATTTCGGTGACATGTGCAACTACATAGATTAGAGGCACCTTATTCAGTTTCATTGTATTTCCAATAAAAATATCTCTGCAAATGTTTATGTTGTTAAGATATGTCTATAAACAATCTGTTGTGACGACTGCGTAGGTTAGTTCTGACGTGCATAGTAGGTATGTTTATAAGGGTTGCGTTGTGTTTTTAGAAATTTAAAAAAAAAAATATATTTATTGAAATTCACAACTGTATCACATGACAAAGGCAACAAGTAAATCTGAAAACAGTGACATTACATGTACAACATGAAGAGAAACTACCCATCGGTAGCACTCGAATTATAGTTCTATATTAGATGGTCCCGAGGTCATCTTCTTTTTAGACGCCTCGGAGGGTTATCAGGAATAGAAGATGAAGCAAGGTTAGGAACAAGAGGGTTCGGATGGTTCAGATGTTTATTAAGGTCGTTATGGATGATTTTATTTGTGACTAAGTAAGGTGCATTGAGGATTTTACGAAGGATTTTGGATTGTAAGGATTGGATACGAGGGGAATTTGATGGTTTAGTAGAGCCCCAAAGCTTTATACCGTAAGTCCAGATAGGTCTTATTATATTAATATATATGGGTCTTTTGTAATTAATTGGAAGTTTAGAGCGTTTGTCTAGTAAGCGCTGTAGTAGCTGTAAACGTCAACCAGTTTCTAGTCGTTTCAGTCTGGTATTAGGATTCCAAGTGAGTCGTTTGTCCAGGTGGAGTCCTTGGTAAGGAATTTATTCAACAGGGATAAATGGGGTATTGTTAAAGGATACTGTAGGACAGGAAGTCATAGGTGTACGACGAAGGGTAAAGGTGATTTGATGTGATTTATTGGAATTTATTTTAATCGTCCAGTTATTTTTTTTGTTTTCAGAAATAGGAACAATTTTTTCAAGTTTTTTGGCCTGTCGATACTCCCATAGGCAATACAAATTCCTTTATCGATTCAAGCTCGGATAATGTACTAAAATATTTTCTGTTGTTGAAAGTATATTGTAAGAGTAGAATTAAATTTCTGAATTTTAAACGTAAGGTTCCCTCGTTTGAATGGCCATATCTTCCTTATTAATCTGGTTATTCTGAGGCAAGGCGGATGGTTCGAAACAGAAAAATAAAGGTTTTACCGTTGGTTATTTTTGGGCTGCGCTAATAGGCGGACAGAACCACTAAGTGGATACTCCTTCCAATACTAATCCAACAGTGATTCGTATCAATTAGTACTATATTACGCATTCTGATTATGCTATGAAGTTAATTCACCAAAAACATTTATTGACCTTCAAATGACAGATATGGTCACCGACCCCTGAACCTCATCTTGCCTCAGTTTCCTCATCAACACAACCGCAAACGACAGGGACACAAACCCCTGACCGCAGAGATGATTTCGCGACCTTCAATTGTCCGTAAAACATCTTGAAGGAGATTTCTTACAATTTCATCAGTTTCGAAATATTATTATGTTTCGTAATACCCAAGGTCAGTTACGAACTACTTATTAGTTTTGAGAATTTCCTCCTCCCAAGTGACACCGGTGGTGTATGCATAGGCCTTTCTTCCATTGCTCCATCATTTATATCAAATGAACGAATAAAAAATCAAATTTGGGTTATTGATGGTTTTGTTAACAGTCAAGTAGTTACATATTTTTAAAGGCCTATTTATAAATTCCTGCCTGATAATATGGCATGATACCAGTGACATAGTATTCAATTTAGAACATGAGATAAGACTATCCAGAGATGCATTTTAAACCTTATACTGAAATTTTATACCCTATAGATCTGCAATAAAAATTACAAAAATACAAATACGAAAAAACTTAAACGATCTGCGTCCCACTGCTTTACTCTTATTTTTTTTTTACTAGTTTTTATTGAGATATATTACAATCTGTCACATTCAAGGAAAATAATCATAGTGATATAGAGTAGCTCATTCATCCTATGCACAATAAATAAAAATAATAAACAGCAATATAATAATACTAAAGTAAATGTATATAAACTAAAAGATACTAAACTAAACAAAAATAAACTAATCTAACAAAATAAATACTTAAATACACACATGAAACTCCTGTTAAATAAAGAAAATAATAGAAAAATTAACTTTATTTTATGACAAAATCTCTTAAGAAAAACAATGGTATACACAGAAATAAACATTAATTCTAGAAATAAAAAACAGTATGACAGCATGAACATAATTGCTGAAGATACATTTAAAAACACGTAGAACACGTAGGAGAAAAGGTGAAACAATATAGAATAAAATTAGCATTAGAATTAATGTATTGTATAACAGCGGTGTAATAATATATTTGCTAAAAAAAAAAAAACTGCAACATAAAATAGAAAATTAAGACAGAAAAGGAAAGTAAAAATAATAAACCGTTTTATGAAAAATTACAATATAACAAAGTTAGCGATGTTTTAGTTTTATTTCTCCGTGATATAAGTGAATGAAATGAGATATAAATTAATGAGAATCGATTTATTATTCATTCAATTTTCTTAATTTCATACAAACGAATAATTGTAATAATTTTTTTTTTATGCGTCGCTTAATATATAAGTGTATACAGATAAAGGATCAGTTTTTGAAATATAAGTACATACGTTATAGGTGACACGTAAAAAGTTTGTTATAAAAACAATATACTGAAATAGTTAATAAACTGAAAAATATTGGATTATTTTTTTTCATTTACCACTGCCTCGCGATTTTTGGAATAAGCAGGATCGTTAAATAGATACAACCAAAAATTTCCAACAGGGGTGTGAAGATTGGGATTCATTCCGCCATTAAGCAAATTCCAACCTGACCAGGCCGGATTCGAACCGGCGCACACTGGAGCGAGCTAACTCAGCATTCAGAAATAAGAATATTCTGTAACTAAAAAAGTTATGACACATCATATTTTTTCCTTTACTCCTTTGGATATCCAGCGAACAGAATGGGATTCATCAAATGAATATAGTCAACTATAATTTTGTGGTCGTGGTGGTCAAGCATGTCAATTAAAACTTTGCGCATTCTCAAGTATAGCGACGCCACACACTGGTGCGTTAAGAAAAATAAATGAATAAAAAGTAATCGTAGCAATTCTAAATTCAACGTTTTCCCGTGTTAAATCCTCAATAACTTTCGAGATGAAAGGTTGAGGCAAGGTCTGAAACTTTTTTTATAAGTTCAAATCTCTGTTAGCAATGAGGCATATATGTTTTTTCGGGCGATTTGAGTGATAGACCAAAATTACTTACAATTGTTTGAAAAATCGTAACAGCTGTACACATATTTAAAAACCGATGATTCAGCTGTCATAGGATTCATTAGAAGTACCTAATTCTTCCCAGCACATACCGCTAGGTAGTGTTGCCTAAAATCGGTCTTGGTGTTGAACTTTGCAAGACCAAGACCAAGACCAGGACCGGTAAAAAAAATTGATCATTTTAATAAAAATTAAGGCAAAATAAAAAACTAATACTTGATAATCTTAGTTACTATATGTTAATAATTGGTATAACCAATATACTTTTGCATTTAACTCCTCTAATTTTTCATTCGGGCTTAATTAGGTTACTCCTATCTAAACAAATACAACAATATCTCTGTTGTGAGACTCTTGTTCAAGACCAAGACTGAGTTTGCAAGACCAAGACCAGTCACGGTCTCGCATTTATGCAACACTACCTCTAGGTTTGAAAAAAAAATTTCAGCTTGAAATGTGAAAATGATAGTCTTCATTTCTTCTCTTATCATCTAATATCAGGGCATTATGGATAATTACTGGACATGGAGAGGAAACGATATTAGTTTGTTACTAATGCAGCCCAACCGCAGCGTTAGCTGGTCCCACTGTGCGTCATCGCTAGACTTGAGAATGTTAAAGAGCGCAACGTTTTAATGGACGTGCTTGACTAACACGACCATAAAATTATAATTGACTATCTCCATTCGTTTAATCCCATTCTATCCACTGGAGAACCAGAGTAGTAAAGGAAAAACGTGACGTTTTTAGTTACAGAACATTCTTAGTTCTGAATACCTTGTATAAAATGAATATGTCTTCATACTAGGTTTAGGTTTGTTCTATTTTAGTTCGTATGTGAGTCTGTTGTTATACTTCCGTATATCGTTAATGATTGGCTTTTATTCACAAATGACTTGTTAATGACCGTCTTCTTCGCTCTACCCCTCCTCCCTACACTAAATAGCGAGCTGCAAGTCACATTGGCAGGATAGAGCGGGTCCTACTCCCACGTGGGAGGGAGCCGGGACCTCAGCGTTGCCAAGTCTGCTGGTCGACCCACTTCCATCGCTTGCAGCGGAGGCAGCGCATAAATCGCCTAATGTGGTCCTTTCACCCCCAATCACCAGGTTTATGTGTTTCTATCAGCTGCATCCTACAGTGGTAAGGTACTATGTGTTTCACATTATGAAGTAATATAATAGGAAAGGCTTTTTAAATATGTTTAGATTTTCAATCAGTGTCAGATTTTCCAAACTTTATTTTAAAGAGATTAACGTAAATGATTTTTGAAACTCAAGGAAGTAATAGTAGAATTTTATTTTAAATCTAAATATCTATGTACGATATCGATAGTCGATAATAAAGAAGAAGATGCCATCGATGGTAAAATATCGAATGACAGAAGGAAAGTAACGATATTTCGACATTATCGACTATCGATGACAATATATATACCAACTAGCTGTAGTTAGGTAACGGTATACACTGTCGATTAGCTGCTAAGTAAAACCCAATAGAGCGACAGCACTGTCATTACAACAAATGACATACTGTGGCACTCAGAAATCATTCACAAGAATGTTGTTTATGTTTCAAATGAATACATTTTTGTGCATACTCCTATGTTATAATTTCAACTCTACTACTTACTGCACTCTACATAAAAACAGGCAAGATGAGTATAATATTTTTTCTAATGAACAGACACGAACAGATCTACGGGGGGGGGAGGAGAACTTTGTGGTTGAAGCCCTCCCTCTCCCCTCCCCCAAATGGTAAAATATAACCATGTTTTATGGAAAAAAATATCAAAAAATTATCTCTTAAAGTATTATTGTTTGTGTAATTAAATTTAAAAGGACTTTAGGAATCACATAGACGACATTTCATGCAGGTAGTTAGTTTCATTCTTTTTTTTTCCAAAGTAATTATCGTTAATTTTATGAAAAAAAGAAGCATTCGGGTTGAAGCACCCCCCAAAAAAAATTAAATCCTGGATCCGATAGTGTGACTAGGTATACTATCCCTAGATCTTTCCGAATTCGATAGTTCTCATTCTTATTTTAAATTAAAGTATATCGATAGTCAACAATATCGATGTAGATGCCATCGATGGTCAAATATCGATATATAGACATTTCATTATTATCTACTATCCCTAGGCTAAATCAAGTATTAAAATAGTCTATGGAAATAGACCTTGGAGGGCGTTCATGGAAATAAAATAAATAAATTGTTTAACTTGCTACAATGGTTTCCATCTGCCTGTACGATTAATTTCATTAATGCCAACATCCTTATTGTTAGGAAAGAAAGGGAGGATGGGATATAAAATTATCAATTCATTCTTAGTGATAAAAATTCCTGTTTTTTTCCCCCCAACTGATGTAAACCGTAAGAATAAATATGATAAATAACCTACTTTAGTTTCTTTTTTAAGAAAGTTTGTTTTAAATTATCAGATTAAAAAGAAGTGTTAAATTACAGGATCAAGTTTTTGATAAAAGGAGAAAAATAAAACAAAGCACGTTATATATAATAAAACAAGTACTACCTTAGAGTAGTATTCTATATACGGATATATTTTAAGAAATTTTTATTAATAACGTTTTTAATATGACTAATGTATTTTTATTTTTTTTAAAGACGATTTTTTTTAAAATGGCTCTTGGAGCCGCGAAGTTAAAAATTAGTCATTTTTAAACGTTATAAAAATGTACTAAATATGTAATAAAAGACTGTGAGCTTAAAAATGGTTTTTATAAAAATAATAATCATATATATAGATTAAATATAATGCTTGAGAATAAACTTACACAGAAATTGAATACGTATACTTACCTACCCCATTCGGACCTGCTTCACAGATATATAGGACAGCCAAAAAGACACATACCTAAACTACAGACTTTTCAATCTAAAAATTTCAGGAATTTCACCAAGGCTCCCTGGTTGTTCAGTAACATTACTTTACATAAAGACTAACAGATGCTAACAGTTAACGACCACATACGAACATACTACAAAAGATTTCATAATAACTTACACGGACATACAAACTCATTGATTCGAGGCATGGTCACAACTAACATGCCAGATAGCACCCGAAGGAGGCTTAAAAGAAGCTGGATGAGGGATCTCCTCTACTAACTATAAATATTAAATTCAAGAACGCCGTTATATATTAAAGGAAGGACGCCGTTGGGCACTCCTCTCCTTCACGCTTATTTCAAGACCAATTTCAATCTTCTACATTTCGACATCGCACTCGCTGATTGTCGGAACTTCTGGCAGGAGTGACTTGAAAATTAAGTTAAGAAAAAAAAAGGATAAACTCAAAACCAAAGATTAACCTTATTTAGCCACAAATGACCATATTGATTTTAGGCCCACCAGACTAATTAATTATTAATTGACTAGGATTTAATTAATTTGCTCACATTAGAACTCCATCGAGATCCCAAACAAGTGAGTTTGGAAACCACGCTCGATTAGTAAACTGGGTGCGCGGCGGTGGCCCAACCACTGGCGATTTCTATTAGCAAATTGTTACTTCAGCTTTTCCTTCATTCATAACACAGCATACAACATAAATATAATATTATCGGCTCTTATGGGTATATTAATATTTATCTATAAAATATAAAGAGATAAATAAATAAAATGATAAGTAGTGATAGTAAATTTTTCATTTTATCAAATGTTAAATCCATTAAAAGTTTTTAAAACAAATTAAAAATAAAAATTAAAATTAAAACATAAATAAAGACAATGAAGCCACGAGTCTCCAACAATATAAGTGAACAATTAACCTGCTAACGTTTCGCCAATTCAGGTATCATCAGGGCAGAAAAAACAAGATCATATATGTGCAGAAAAGGAGGCGAAAAGGAAAAAATAGTGTCGAAAACCAAATGGTAACGAGTTGAGTTGAACATATGGATTAAAATATTTCAGATACTAAAAATGGAACGTGTATACTGTAAGCGAGAGAAATGTTCAGCATATTCATCTTCTTTGTAATGAGCTATTATTCAAAATTTTATCTTAACGCGACGCCGTGTTAAAGATGCGAAAAGGGAAAAATGGTTTTGAAAATCAAAAGATAAAGAGTTTTATTGAAGGTTTGTATTAATATAGAATAGAATAGAATAGAATAGAAAATAGAACTTTATTCTGGGACTAAGTCCCCGTAGAATAACAAAGATGAATTAATACAAAATAAAATACCAATCTGGCCAAAAACTAACTTAAAAAAATTCTAACGTAATATACATTATTTAAAAAGTAGTATGTAACCACTCAGACATAAACAAAAAAAAAATATACACATATATAAACACACGCACATATATATACATACACACACATAAACATATATATACATACATACACATACATACATACATAAACGAACATACAATCTTCTCCAAATTTACTTATTATTACGATAAAAAAAAAGAAAAAAAAAAAGACAGAAAAGAAATTAGATATCTATAATATACCTCTGAAATTAAAAATTGGACCTGCATACTGTAAGCGAGGGAAATGTTCAGCATTTCATTCTCTTTATAATGAGCAATTATAAATTATAATTTCATATTATTAATCTTGACTAAAGTACACACTTCATATTTATCATTGTTTTTTTTTTTCATCATTCATTTTATGACGACTTATGTTAGTAGCAAAAATCACTGTATAGAGGACAGTCTCAATTGAAACATTCACTCATAATTGAAATCATGAAGTGAGGAAAATAGAAGATAGAAAATAGAATGTAGGAAATTTAAAATATGTGCTTAATTTAATTTTTTTTTTTTTATTTTTACTTACTCTTTAGAATCTGCTTTTGATATCAAGGAATAAAAGTTGTGGGTAGGATGGGATATCTGCATTGTGCATATTCTGGCCGTAATTTTGGGGTCAGGGTACAGGCAGATCTACGGAGGAGGCTTTGGGGCTAAAGTCCCCCAAAATGGTAAAATATAACCATGTTTTATGGTACAAAATATTAAAAAATCACCTCTTAAAGTATT
The DNA here is from genome assembly GCA_928085145.1 of Nezara viridula. Lineage (NCBI taxonomy): Eukaryota > Metazoa > Arthropoda > Insecta > Hemiptera > Pentatomidae > Nezara > Nezara viridula. The sequence continues at coordinate 46,860,931 of OV725081.1, forward strand.
ATTGTTCGCGTAATTGCATTTAATAAGACTTCAAGAATCACTTAAAACAATTTCATGTAGGTAGTTAATATCTTTCTTTTTTTACCTAAGTAATTATCGTTTTATATATATATATATATATATATATATATATATATATATATATATATATATATATATGAAAAAAAAACTTTTTGGCTGAAGCCTCCCCTCCCTCAAATTAAATCCTGGATCCACTAGTGTGTCAGAGTACATAAAAGTGGAATCGTGATGTATTGCAGGCTATGTTAGATGCCTCTTCGTGAAAAAGTTTGTCAGTGCAAGTAGGTGGAGGATCGTATGGAGCAAGTCCAGTTTTATCCTCTTTAATGAAGTACCTCATTATATATTTTACGTTCCTATGTAAAATTCCTATCAAAGTAAATGGCGAATCCTAATATCATTTTTTAACCGTGAAGTTTACTTAGTTATTTTTTGTTCAATTAAATAAGCATATTTTTATATAAACCCAAAAATCTAATTAAAAAAGTCTAAAGATAATTAGCGATTTAAAAAAAAAATTGAATTAAGACTTTTAGTTTTTAAAAAAGGTTAATATAGATCGAAGCGTTTTGAGAGAATGGTTAATATATTAAAACTTGGTTTAAAGTTTGCTGAATAATCGTGCCCTAAAACGAGCATACTAGCTAGGCAATAAAGGACCTGTTTCAACGTTTCTGAAGAATGGATTATCCCAAAATAACCGATAGTAATCCCCGAAGGAAATATAGGAGAGCGGTTCCGAACGATAAGATAGCTCCTTTCTCTCCCCAAGGTCGAGCGATCGGTAACCTTTCGTAACTGCTCCCTCCTCGGTTATGTAAGCGAAGCGGCTGCCGGTCCGCGAAGAACTCCACGGGAGGGAGGGTGATCACTGAAGGGTCAGCAACCCACTATATATTTAACACAGGAAACATTATTATCATGTAAGCGTTTCGGACTTCGCACAATATTTATAAAAAAAAAAAATCAATATTCGGCATTTGTTAATATCGAACATATACTGACAATGAGATCGAGATATACTCGTAACCTTCATCGTTCACGATAGAATTCAATACGTCGAACAAAAATAAAAAGATAAATAATCATTTATTTATACATTTTTTTAGGGCCACATAGGTCATCTCTTCCATAAATTACTGTTATTAATGCGAACACGAAAATTCATTATTTTCTTTTAAAGGCATCTTGACTTATTTGACTTCCGCAATCAGTCTTATAGCAGCATTGGAGCTGTTCTAGGTGATAGCTGTGATTCTTTGGTTAGCTTATATAGATATCAATGGAGCACGTAGTTTATAATAACCGGATCACAAATCGTTCCCTCTTCATCAGGATGGTTGACAACCTTTTGCAGACATCTCTATCCTGTTGTTTTTTTTACGGAACGGAGTTATTAGCCCTGTGTCCAATCCCCAATCTGGAGGACCAAGGTGCTATGTTGTTAGACACAGAGGTCGCTCACCTTCCTGTGAATCTTAGGGTGGGGACGTTTCCGTCTCCATGCGGGAATCGACCCCGCGCCGTAGTGTTCTAAGCAATCGAGTAGGTATAGCACTTATTTATTTTAATTTATTATCAATTTATGTTTTTTTACATTTTTCTTTTTGTTATTAAATACCACGATCGTTTTTTAAACTCGTAGCATAACATTTTTGAAGTCACCTTTTTGAAGTTGCTCGACCATCGTGGACCCATGAAAATTCATATAAACACTATAAAGTTCAGAAGAATATCGGAGTCAACGCCTAACAAATACAACCTTACTATTATTAAAATGATTTTTTTTTTTTTTTTTTTTTTTTTTGACTTGATTCTTCAACTCACACCTGTCAGAAGCATTAAAATGATTAAATAAAATATTAGAAAAAGTTACAGAAAAAAAACACCATCGACATTAAAAGATAAAAACTACAAGGACAAAAAAAAAAGTTAAGAAGTAAAATTGAAGTAAAAAGTTAAAGAAAAATTTAGAATAACATTAAAAATACAGTTTACATCACTTACAAAACTTTGCCAGTAAAATTATAAGTTAAGTTCAATTTTACGGATTATATACTTACCATTATAAAACCATTAAAATTTAATGGATTAAATTTTGAAAAATTTCTTAAGAAACTAAATTAATTTTATTACTTAATTAGCTTAGGGTTCTCTATGCTGTTCTTTAAATGAGGTTGTTTCAAGATTTCAAAGAGATTTCAAAGCGCAGCAGTCAATAGGACGTGTTACAGTATTATTAATAAGTATATAAAAGATCATGCCCTTTAATAAAATCTTAAATAGAAATCGTCGGAAAATTGTTCTCCTTCATGGCGACGGGACTTCCCCTGGACTTTTACGTAATTCCCAACCTACATTAGGAAGACCTCTTGAGGTGGATACGGAAGAATAGTAAGTTGATTATTAGAGAAAACTAACTTTTCCCCAAAACTATTGATATATTTCTTTTTGCCGTCGTTCTCATTTGCATCTTAATATAGCCACGGCGGCTTATATGGAATGTCATTTAGGAAATAGACAGTTTGTCTCATTCGACGTAATAGCCAACTTCCTTTTACGAGACTTTCACGTAGCAAAGGAAATCCTGATAAAAAACGAAATGAATGAATGTATATTTTTTTCATCCCTTTTTTTTTAATTTAAGTTGAATTATAAAAATACTTACCAAATTAAGAAGCAATAAACCGAAGAGGTACTCCGTAAATAATCATTTTGAATTAAAATAGAGCTATTTATCGATTATATAACTAATAATAGGTATTATAACGTAAGATTTATTACGCAACCAATTATTATATGTATATTTATTGGTGCGATGTAAGTGAGCGCTTAGAGCAGTTATTATGGATTGTGGTACGGAAGACTAAATGTATTAAGCTAAAGCCACAAATTATCAATTGATTCCGGTCCGATCACATTCCAATAACTAATAATTTATGTAATAATTAATGGATATCATGATGTAATATTACATATAACTTAAGTGCAATGGTGATCAAGGAAAGAAATAACGATGGTAGATATTTTTTATTTTGTTTGTGTCCATTTTACTCTCGGAATAATACAACAGTATTATATCATTTGTAAACTGACAAATAATTATTTACTTCAAAAATTACATTATAGATTTGATAGACATATAATTAATAGAATTTTTGATATTCGATATAGGGACTTGAATATCTTAAAATAATTCTAAATGAATTATATTATTATAAAATATATGTATATGTATATATTTCATTAAGGAGAAAATAAAAACTATTCCTGTGCTAATTAAAGTTTTTCTTTTTCTTGAAAAAATGTCATTTCTTTCTTGATGTTGTCATTGATTCATTGCTTTATTAGAAAGGAAAAAACATTTTTCTATGCCGAAGTCGTTGGTCATTCGACCATCCGACATCTTGCTGTCCAGTATAAATTATAGTTTTTCATATATTCATGTAAATATCATCTTTTTTCTTATGTCCGTCTAAACAGGGCATGTATCTAGGTGGTCTGCATCCATTTTTGCTTGATGACATAGTTTACATCTAGGATTCTCAGCCACGCATGTCTTGTGGAGGTGATTCCGCAGATAGTCGTGGCCACTGCCTAGTTGGATGCAGCCAACTGCATCTCTTCTTGGAAGGTCAGCTGAAATCGGAAAATTTTCCAGCAAACATTTATAATGTCTAGCTTCCACCTTATCTCTGTTTATTTTTTTTATTTTCTCCTTCAATACAATCCTGGTCATTATTCGCTAAATTGAATCGTAAGATTTTGGATGGACTAGTTGAGGCAATTCTGCTCTCTCTTGGCGAGACTATCTGCTTACTCATTTCCTGAAATCCCGCAATGGCTCGGAAGCCAATGAAGGACCACATTGGTGCCTCGCAGTGTTAGTTCGTAGAGGAGTACAAATTTGCACTTCAAGATAGTAAAATTTGCACTCGACATACATAAGACAAAAACTAAAAAATCTCTACGATTGAAACTTGTGAGCCAAGGATTGGTGAACATGCCAAGGAATGATTAGATTGAAAAAAAAAAAAACAATACCGAGTCAGAATAAAATTATTTAATGAAATTCAAAACCTTCAAAATTCCCAGTTATGGAAAAATCCCCCATTTATGAGTTGGAAAATGGCATATAAGAAATTAAATGCATTTCCGTAAAAATAGACAAATTGAATGGAATGACTTTTAATTTCGCTTCTATTAATATTAATTTTTATTTTTTTAAAACGTATTTTTAGCTTTTGTTCTTAAAATCTTTATTTTAATTATTTTTGTTAACTAATTTCCTTCTAAATCTTCAACGTTCAATTTTTATAACTTTGGTTCAATGTACTGCCATATTCATCTGTAACTATTCTTAAACTGTACTTGTTAGCTGTAGTTTTGTTATGTATGTAATAATTGATCAAATTGTAATATGGGGCGATAATGAACCAGGTGGTTGAAGAGTCCAAAATACTTATAAATAAATAAATATATAAATGGAGTGTTCGTCGCTGCAAGCCCTAGAGTTCCATTGTTTCTTTTTAAGTGATCTTGGAGAATTCGACATTTTTTTTTTTTTTACTGTGTGATATTTTCTTGAAATATCGCGCTGGCATGAACTCAAATATTGGTTACATTGTTTGAAATAAAATTATAATAACAAATCTAAAAAAAAAATAAATAAATAAAAGATGTTTATAAATAGGTTCAATTTTTAATCCAAATCGGCAGAGTACATAAAGTTTCACAGTTCCCCATTATTTTAATAAAAATATTATTAATCAGTTTTCTACAGGTATATTGATAGATTATTATAGGAAATATCTCTTCCCAACATGGTCATGAATGCACTTTCTCTATTAACATGCAATACATTATCGATTTATTATTTTTGTAATTAAATATAAAAAGTGATGATTTGGGAATAGTCTGATTTAGTTTTGAAATAACAACATCTAAAACTTTAGGAAGGGCAGCTCCCAGCAGAAATCCTTTCCGAAGTCAATTAGTTTAAATCATGGTTGATCCCTCCAGCTTCTTCTTAAGGAGTTGCTGGGTAGGTCGACCATAGCCATTTCCTAACTCAGCCTATTAGCAGTTTATTTATTACAAAAGCAAAGATAAATAGTACTAATGTATTAGTCGATAGGAGATAGGAGAGAGTCAGGACAGGAATTTGTTAGTCGAAGCTATTTGTTATCGGTTATAAATTAGCTGTACGGGCCATTGCCTATGGGTTCATTGATCTCTTCTTTGAAGGATGGAGGCTTATATTTCACATGGTTTTGTGGATAACTATATGTGGATAAGTATACATGACTTCAGTTTCTGAACATTAATTTTTTAAGATTCACAAAAAAACTAATTAGAGCTGTTCTGTCGTTTTAATGATCTTTCGTTTCATTTAAACATGCTGCAAAAAAAGCAAAGATGCTATTGTTAATTTGTTCAGGATATATATATGTTCGAGAAAAAGTAGTTTGAGCCGAAGAGTACATAACGCGATATGTCCCTGATTTCTGCGTGCCCATTGTCAGCATAATAGTCCATGATACAAATCTCTTGTTATCAAATTATTAACCTAAAACTCCTTGAATGGCTTTATCTCATCGTAACCTAAAAATGTTTTATTTACGAAAATTCTAAGAATTGAGGCGTTTTCAATTTGGAGATCGACGAACTCTGCTAATTTAACTAGGTACTAAAACTCATTTGATTTGCTTTACACTTGAATCATAAAATAATATTATCACAAAATCTAAAAAAAAGAAAAAAAAGGTGGCCTTCAAAAATATCGGGACTTTTGGCCTACATAACCTCGTTATTTTTGGGAGTGGAGGTGACTCCTAACGGACCAATATTTTTGAAGGCCACCTTTGTTTTCGACTCTATGATCATATTGTCAAACGATTTAACTGGGAAGCAAATGGGTGTTCATGAGTTTTTAGCGCCTAATTAAATATACAAAGTTTGCCGATCATCAGATTTAAAACGCCCCAATTCCGAGAATTTTCGTAAATATAATATTTGTAGGTAACGATGAGATGAAGCTATTGACGAAGTTTTAAGCTAATGTTAATAATTTTATTAAGAAAGGGGTCTGTACCGCGGACTATAAATATTAATTCGACCTAAACTGCTCATCACCGCGAACAACTCATTGAGATCGCTTATGTGAGCCAGAGCCTTAAATGTTATATGTTGTGATTTAATCGGATATTTCATATGGAAATAGAAATAGAAATAGAAAATAAACTTTATTCTGGGACGATGTCCCCCTTAGAATAACAATAGTGTAAAGTTACGAAAGAAAAAATGCACATCTGGCCAAAAAGTAACTTAATAAAGATTCAAACAACAAAAACTTAAATAATAGTATGTAAATTACTAAAAAATAAAATAAAATCTTCTCAACTATACTTATAATAATTGAATACTGATCTAGTGGATATTGTTAAGTCAGTGGTGTTTCTGAGGAATCGATATTTAAAATAATCGAGAAAAAATAAATATATTAACACACATTTGTTCGAATCTGGACAGAAAATTTTCATTCAGTACCAGTCATAGATTGAATGGTATCGATAAAAATATTTCAACTGAATTATTTGAGACGATAGTAAATGGTATCGAAAATTTCAGAATATCTATATATACTTAAATCTTATTTATAGTTTCTTTCTTCATTCTTCCATCAAAAAAGCCGTAGGATCCATAGGCCATTATTTTATTAAATTCGAATTCTTTGAAACAATCACTGTGTCTATAAAAAAAATTAATAAATGTAAATAAAGCGACATTACTGATAGACTAAATGTGGATGCCGAACCGACTTGAGAACATAAAGTCGCCTGAAAATGTTTTATTTTGTTTATTTGAATTTGTTTTTGTTATAGAAAGAACTCAATAAACGTGATACGATATTGAAGATTGACTGTCGGAAGCAATCACGATGAATCCGAAATATCTGTAGAGACATTATAACTGGGACTATAATACTCGTGATATTCATGAGGCGTAGAAAATTAGGTTTATGGGCAGTTCTGGCCAACTCTATCCGTTTCCACCGGGGTTGCGCAACAGTAGCCCGGAATGGGCCTACCCGCTCATGTCCTTTGTATAATTTCTCACGGGAGAAAAGAAAAAAAAAACATAAATGTTCATTGACCATGTCCTTTCTTTACATAAGTGTTGAATCTTGCACTTACATAAATGGTCGGTAGGAAACGGCATCATATCAGCCGCTACCGGATGATACAACGGTATAAACTAAATTACTGGTAAATGCAACAGGAAACCGCTGTTTGTCCGTGAAATTTTTCTTTACTCCTGTCATCTTTTATCTCTTTTATACAAAGAAATCTATCAAATATTTTGCCGTATTCAGAATAGAAGAATACATATAGAATACTTCGTAAGGTAAACTGGGGAAAGGGAACAAGCTAAACATAACAGACCTATCTAGGACACCATTAAGGAATATGTAACATGGCTTTAAGACTCTTAAACAGTTATATTCATGTTAAACAAGGAAGTATGGCTTATATTCAGTTTCAAAACATACGTTACCGTAGTACACTTAAAATTTTAAATTCTAATAACTTAACACAATAACCCTCAATGCGTAACTGATACCAGTGACACCATTGTTATGTAACGGTAACCGGTAACTGAGGTGTAAATAAACCTCTTAGTGCAGTTAGGAGCAAAATAGGCCACTTAGCTATGTTAATTTTGGCACAGAATTCTTTAAACAGTTACACTTTTTTTTCCATAATAGTAATACCGAGGCTAAACTAAGGTTTTTCAATAAATGGTTAAAATAGTTAACGTTTTTATTTTTTAAGTTTTCAATTAATGATTATTTAAATTAATATAGGTTAATTTTTTTAAGTTCGAATTTTAAGGACATTTCGTATTTCTGTAATGATTTTATTTTTTTTTTTTTTTTTTTTTTTCTAATAATAATTTAGGAAATAACTGAAGCGTGGACTGCGTTCAGCCTTCATGACCACGACTTTAAATATGTCGCTATAGTGTACCAGGGCTGCTAAACGTTCCGTGAAGAACGCCGGCAGGAACTGGGTCACGCAATCAGTTCCTTGTTATCATAACAGAGATAGTTCTATCACTTAGTCTGCTGTAGTTGCTAACTTTATTTATTTATTTTTGTTTATTTTTTAACTAATTATTCAGAAATATTTACTAACGTATTGATCATTTTTAATTTATTACTTATTTTCCTCCACCTTACTTCTCCCTACAATGAGGATTTCGAAAGCATTAGTACCTGCCATTTATACTTATTGTTATTCCTCTTACATTCGCTTTCATTTTATACTCCGTTCTTTTATTCCTTTGTATTGAAGAAATTTAAATTGGTTTGGCTTTATTAGTTCCTTCTGCTCGGACACGAAAGATTCGTACACCGGGGTGATAGTTTCGTTAGTGATTAGTTGAGAGAAATCGTCATTAATAGCGATGTACATGAGCTCGGTTTCCTTCAGTATTTTTTATTGCCTCAAAAGCGGTGTATTTTGTAACAACACGCAAAGAAGTTTCCGAAACAGAAGATGGTTCTTCCCTAAGGCTTGGAACTTAGCATCTTTTAGGCCGTTTATAGTTTAGTAAATAAAGACTGAAAACTGAAGTTAGACTACAAAAAAAAAAAAAAGTTTTATCTTTACTTGACTGTTGAAATTTAAGGATGAAAACTGATTTGCAAACCAAAAATTTCTGTATGTAGTTTGCCGGCGTTTTGACCCAACATGCGGGTCTAGGGCTCACTTCTTGTCTGACCTTCAAACCATTGCACTAATGAAGACTTACACAGGGACGAAACGTCGACAAACTCATTAAAGATATTTTTGTTTGCACATCCTGACCATTTTTCATCCTTATTTCATTTCATCATAATTTTACTTCATTCTTTAGTCTCCTGTCGTTCAGGAAATAAAATAAGTATAAGTTATTCTTATTAGTTGGATAAACAAAATCAAGCATGTACACCCATGGAGAAAGTTATTATTCATTTAATAATCCGATTGTGAAACTTATATAATCTTGCTCTATTTAAGATATTAGCCACACATAAAATGATCAAGTGTTTACTGTCCGTATTAAACAGTTATTTATATTGAAATATATGCATGAAATAAATCTAAATAGAAAGATATGATACATCAAGAGTGAAATTAAGATTTTCTTTTTTTACAAATGGATAAGTAATAGAAAAGTTACTTGATTTAACCTTATATACCTCGCAATTCGATAATTTAGAATCGGATGAATCAATATGGCGGTGATAGGTCACATAGCTCGGGTGAAATCTGCCATAGAGGATACATGTGTAAAGAGTGTCGCCGGCAGATTGGGTTGTGCAATGTAGCCGGAACAATGGACCAAGTCTGAGCCCTCTTGATAGCACTCAACGCCCTCGTCCCCATCGGCATGTCTCTGATGTAACTTATATCAAGTGCATAAGGCCACTACTGTATCGGAATCGAAGGCATGAATGGAAGGCCGACAAAATGCTTATCTTCCACTGGCTCAACAAAAAAATAAAAATCGTAGCGAATTTTAATGATAATAATCCAAATATGCATTAATGAATATATGCTAATATAAAATATAAATTAGAATGTTTTTTTTTTAATTATTACTATATATAAGTCGCGAATTAAATACTAAGGTCGAGAGATACTCCTGTGGTTCAAACATTAGGGAGCAAGCTAGAGCGATGATCGAAAATGATAACCACATGCCTAATGAACTCATATCTTTTCATAACAAAAAGTTGGTTAAATTTTCTTCGAATTAATAATTAATTTAATTATAGATGTATAAATAATGTCGAGGATTTACTGAACTGTAAAGACCATCATTCTTCATAGCAAAGAAAGAAAACCTGCAAAAGGTAAATTTTTTGTTATGGTTGATCTTCCTACCCCCTCCATTAATACTGCAAACGGATTTTCAGATGTTATACCGTTTTTTTTTTTGTTTTTTTTTAACAACGGCACGAAGTCAATTTCGGGGCATTACAGCCCTTTCAATGTTTTATAGAATAAAACAAAAAGAAAACCTTCATTAATCCATTATATACATAAACTAAATTAAAATCTATATTTAATTTAGACAAATCGGTTTGGAGGAAGATATTAGAGAAGGTCAGGAACAAGGATCAAAGCGCCATCTGATTATGATGATGATCTTATTTATGGGAAATAACAAATATTCAATAAACCTAGTTTCTCTATTAAAAAAAAGGACATAGTTCAAGAGATTAAAACTGAATATGCTCGGATATATGTTTAAAAACATCTCTGAACAAACAATGCGATATCTCTCCGAAATTCGTGGACATATCTAGAAAGTGACAACATGGGCCAGGTATCCCCTTTCCAGCGTAGAAAAATGTAAAATAAAGTAGCATTAAATATAAACAACAAATTCCTGAATAAGAAAAAAATACAAGAGTTTGATAGTTATAAATTATTGCTAAGCAACGCCTTTGTCCTAATTCGATGATAGCCATGAGCAGGACTTACTTTCGAGGTCATGGGATAACCCTCAACCTCGGTTTAGGAGGCAGCTATTGAAGTTCTTCGCAAGATTTTCCTTGAGGTGGCTCTACTATCACAGAAAAAAAGTGGACATCGAACAAGTCCATGAAAAGATAGTCAGGTGCAAAAGCATTAGTGAGACTATGTCTCTAGCTATAATTCAGACACCCGGGGGAGCTCTAATGGGAGATCGAAAAAGAAAGTAAATTAGTTTCGTAACCTTTGTTGCCATTCCTATTTTTTTTAACGAAAACAAACGTGTAAAAGACAATTTTTTTATGGTTAATCTTCCTACTCCATTCATTAATACTGCAAACGTACTTTTCGTTTATTTTTATTTTTTATTTTTTTAAGCGGTACCGCCGTATCAATGTTTTACAGAAAAAAAAAAAAAACCTTCCCTAATCCATGGTATACATACACTTAATTAAAATCTATATCTGATTTAGACTGGCCGGTTTGGAGGAAGACAATAGAAAGATCAAGCTATCGATTGATGACGATGATCTAATTTATAGAAACTAAAAAATATCCGATAAACGTAGTTTTTCTATTAAAAAAAATTCACACTTCAAGGGTATAAAACTGAATACGCACGCAGATACGCTTAGAACCAAATACCTGAGGTGGTGAAAGTAAGGCTGTCTTTCAATTCCAATTTATTTTATTTTTTTTTTTTTTATTTCTTTATGACATGGGTTGGGATGATTCTGGAGTTTATTATGGAAGGATAGGTATCTGGATTGGGCCAGATCTGAAACATAAGGAACATTAAGATCTTTATGGATAATTTTATTAGTGACAAAGTAAGGAGCATTGAGGATTTTACGAAGGATTTTGGATTGTAAGGATTGGATGCGAGAGGAATGTGATTGTTTAGTGGAGCCCCATAGCTCACAATTTATTTTTAAAAATTTTAGTTAATCTGTTCAAAAGAGTTTAAATCCAATCATCTAAAAACTATTTTTAGCATTATAGTTTTGCTCTCCTCATAATCGTATAAGTTAATTCAGCATATTTAAGACCGAAAATTGTTCCCCGAAGACATTTTTGACAGTAGTGCTTTATAATCTAAATCTAAATTTTATTACCGACGTTTTAATCAACCTTCGCTGGTAAAGCTCCCAGCAATCCTCTTGTATCAATGATTGATTTTGAGTACATGATAACTAGTTCCTGAAGAAACTAACTTCTTTAAGGTCGGGTTTGTTGACGGATAATTATATCTCGTGGATTATAGAAAACTTTACCACCGAGAAAACCTCCAATAATGCTCCAATCATAAATATTTCAAATATCGAAATAATAGCAGCTCTTAAAAATTGCAATGGGGCTCATGCAGCAATCGATAATTAGGAGTGCCATGCGCAACAAACCGAATTATGGTTCATCAAATTTAGCGAACGATCCTGAAAAAAGTCACATTTCTCGTAATATCCACATTTTCCTTTCACTTATCCTTATTTATTCTATATATTTATTTATCTTGTCTTTTGGTAATCAGTGATCGGCAGCATTTTATTTCATATATCGCGTGTGTCATTCATGGAAAATATTATTGAAAACCATTAATAAAAAATAAATATAATTAGAAATTTTGATTGAACATATTTCTAAATGTAATTTGGGCGGTGATGTTGGGAAGCGATTCACGAAACGTTGTCTGAATAAATAATTTAAAATATTGATATCCTATTTCTCACAGACGGCATTCTAAGATAGCATCGAAAGAATATATTATTCGAGATGCTTAATACTTAGGTAAAAATAAAATAGCAGTAGCGTAAATTGGTCAAGGCCTGTTTAGCACTAGGTCAATAAGCTATGTGCAATGCGGCCTTCTAATTTCAATGCAACCGCCGCAACGAAGCATCTAAAATACTATAAATGCATTTCCTCCAACCCAAGCAATTAATTAATGCCATTGTTTGAATGGTCTTTGCTTTATAACTAGCTAAACTAATTTATTAACTAACTAAAAAGAACCTCCAAAGAAACATTTTTGAACAAATCCTATTTATAATGATTATTATTTATAATTTATATTTCATATTATTAATCTCGCCTAGTTGATGTTTTCACTTCGAACGTGAGGTCTAAACTAAAGCACACACCTTAGTCGATTTTTTAAAATTCTATTACGATAACTGTACCACATCTAGCTAATTTTCATGATTTACTTGTTATTATTTTTTTAAACACATTTTTTATCATGGCCACTTTCCTTGTGATGATTGTATGTTCTTTTTAGTTCATTTGCCGTTTGAACATCCACACATAACTAACCTGCTTCGACAAGGAAGAAATTTTAAATGCAATCCAGGGGTATCTAAAGAAGTGATTAGTTATTATGATGTATGAAAAAACTTCTTTAAAAAAATAGTTTCCAAATTTTTTTTAAACTTTGTAATATTCGAAAATATTTTTTAAGATAATTCTAAAGTAATTATCGAAACGACACGAAGAAAAAAAAATCTATTTTATTGCTAAAAATAAATAAAATGAAAAAAACTTTGTATGCCAACATCCAGAAATGTTTAACGTAATATTCAATACAAAAGAAAAACAAAACAAACATTGCTAAATGGCACAATTGTTCTCGGTGTCGCTTCGCCTACTTATCCCGAGTGATCCCCGAGGCTTATAATGGTTCAACGCGTCCAAGAGGATAATAATACTTATGCAAATGTGCAACGGCTTATGTTATGTTAATGTGCATTATGGCTTCCGCATCTTGCTCAGTTCAATCAGAACATGTAACACTTTAGTCACAAGAAAAAAAAATTAACATTAAAGGCTCATGCATACAAAACCTTATGTCTAGGCGATCTGGTGTTTCTTAGTAAGTTAACACATCGCAGGCAGTGAGGACTTCAGAACTAGCACTTTTATTCATTAGGTCTTTTACAATTGGCATCTTATATACTGAATTATTCTATAAACATATGAGTTGACTACAAGAGTATGAAAACAAGATCATGGATCTAGGTCTCCTGGCAAGTGTATGAGTTCAAGATTAGAACTGCACGAGTGATTTGTCCAGAGAATGATAAGGGTAATATACCCAGCAATAGTTAAGAGGATGAAGGAAATCGGAAGAGGGCTTCAAAGGAGGTTACCAAAAATTGATAATCTTAATATGAGGTCTGCGAGACACGGATGGAGTTAGTAACAATTGACAATTGATATTTTTATTCATTAGTATTGATATGAGATGCATGAGAAAGAGACCTTATCATCTGTTATTGTAACAATAAAATCTGTTATTGTTTTCTAGGTCTTGATAATGGTTCTTTTTTTATCCAGTCGGTGCCTTTTAGATAACTGTTCCTAAGCAACATAGATAGCCTTGTCCTTATGGGTTTAGGAATTGTCAATATATAATACACCAATTGTCACAGTTAATAAACACAATTATTTAAATAAGGGTTATATTCATATTATTATTATTATTATTTGCTACGTTCCGATCCTAAATGTAACAATGAACAAACGAGTAAATATGCCGGATATATCAAGACCAGGATATATAACTCCTAAGGATCGGTGTGGCCCATTATAGTTTTAAAATAAAATAAACAAACATGGAAATAAAATTTATTATATTTTTGATTATTCAATAAAAAAAGTTTCTGCATGGGTATAGAAAAATGAAGATTATATTTATCCATACAAATTAAATAGTTTCCTTTAGTATTTCTTTCTAACAAATAGTTGAATGGGTGCTCTCTCGTCCCCCCTCCTCTCACCATCATTCGATGCCCAAAGTATGTACCTTTTTTTGTAGGTTAACCTATTCCATTCTTAAACCGCCACTCTAATCACCTCTCCCCTCATAATCTATATAATAAACTAAACAATATGCATCAAAATTACATTATTAATTGAATATGATAAAGTAGAAAAGTGTATTTCATACTCGCGGAATGATTTTCCATCTGCTTCTTGTGGATGAGCCATAGATAAATTTGTATACAAAAATGACAAAGGGGAGTTCTTCTTTGTCCAATAAACTTTAAGATGAAACTTTCATATTTTTCTGTAATAAAACTGCATAGAAGATCTAAAATGAGTACTGTGCCTAGCGAGAACTCACTAATACGTTACGACTCCGCACTCGCCATTCGGTGATCCTAAGATTAGTTCAGGTGATGTAACTATTACGTTTGAGGCTTTTGACAGAGCCCTGATCTGTCATTGGGCAGTAGCGCTTCAAAACCTCAATTGAAGGGGGCCCAGTTTTAAAAAGCCTTAGGTAATTTTAATTATCTACTGATTAACCAGGAAGGAAAGTAGGTCCGTCGCTCTTACCTATTCCTCAGGTAATCAACGGTCAGTGACAGTTTAAAAAAAAAACAGATTTGTTAACCAAATCCGACTATTTGGTTCACGAAGAGTCATCAACAATTTAAATTAGTTGGCTATAAACTCATGATAGAATCTAATAAAAATTAAATGCATATCAGTCGATGATGATGGTTTTATTCTTGACCTTACGTTATTCTTCGAATAATTAAGATGAGGAGTTCTTACAATAGCGAGCATAACAATAAATTTCAGTTCAAATACCATTCCCATTGCCGACTAAAACCTTGCTATTTCCAGGAAGAAGTTCAGAAGATTCGTTCTGCTTTAACAACGGAGTTGAAATGTGTCGGTTCGGAAAAGTTTCCTTGTGGAAATTTCGCTCCCCTAACCTACAAACAGCTTATTGTTGCGGTGTAGTAACTAAGCTATTGCAGAACAATGTTGTGTTAACGCTAATTACAGATTCTTATCAGTTAAATCGTGACGTTCACGGATAGTAATCTCAAAACGATCGCAACGAAAGTTATTATCGGCTACTCATATCGAGATATAGATTTGAATAAGCCTGTACAAAAACTTCCCGAATGGGTAATCCGAACGTGTCCATAAAAAAAAATAAAATAATAAACATGAAATTTTTAAACTAAAAGAAATAAATATTTTTATGGTTTAACCTAAAAAAATTGACTCCATACATTGGAACAGAAATAGGATCAGTGCCTTAGATAACGTCTATGAAACCGATTCGGCGCTATGGTGTCAGAGCCTAAGAGGGAACGGTGTATAAACTAAAATACTGCAAAACTTGCCAAACATATGAATAAAAAGCCTTAGATATTTATTTGTGGTGGTTGTCTTAATGAGGGATAGTTTTATCAAGTTTATATTTCAAAATAACTATTTAAATCCTATATATTATTTCTAAAAGGTGTTTTTGTCGGTACGTCATAACTTCATCAAATCCAGCGGTTGACCACTCACTTTGAAGATATTCTTCTCCTTCACTTGCGAAAAATAGTCCTATCTCCACGACATCTCTGGAAAAAAAGTTATGAGGGAAAAGAATCTTTATTTGCGAATAACTCAAAAAGTATTTATTTTGTTCTTGATTGTACCCATGATAATTAGAAAGATAACTATATTACCTACTATACAAAAAGTAAAATCGTAAAAATCTATTAGAAATATGTAGAATTTAAACAATTTGTATTGATGGAAGGAGTGAAGTGTGTTAAAGTATTCTTTAATAGAAACAGAGTTGAGATTTTTATTTCGCAGCTTGTTTGATTATTTTTCCGAAAATCACAAAATGTGTTATAACTTCAATATTCTTCCACCTATTCAAACGGGATTTTGCAGGGATATAGAGCCTTATAAACTACACCAAATGACACAAAATGTAGCTTCCTAAATAATTTCTGGAAAAAAAAGTTATGAAGGAAAAGGAACTTTATTTGAGAATAACTCAAAAAGTATGTATTTTTTGATTGTACCCAAAACAATTAGAAAAATTACTAAATTACCTACAAAACAAACAAAAATCGAACAGTTATTATAAAAGATACACTCCATTACTTTTGGTATACTTAATAATGTCTTCCTCTTTAAAGATATTGCATTTAGGAGTAGAATAGTCTACTACACTTTTTTCCTGGCTGAAACATTAACTTTATTATCTCTTAAAGGCATTTGTTTGTTCTTACATTTTTTTTTAATAATTAGAAAATCCCATGGTCGGGGCATTATTTTGTCTTTAATACTTTTATTATCTTTCCAGTCAGCGTTTAAAAATAGGTTCTAGCAACGTAGTTTGTAATATTTTGGTCTATTATGTTAAATGGAATATTGTAATCGACCAAGGATTGAAAATATTGAATCCTTCCTTACATAATACGTAGGATCTACTTATTTCCATTTTTTTTTTTTTTTTTTTTTTTTTGCTATTTCTTCAATAAACAAAATTTTCTGCGAATTATTCGCACGGGTCAACTAGTAATTATCATATAACTCATTGTCATAAAAATTTAGCTCGGCTAAACCAACTCCCAACTATTAATCATGAAACGATACGTAGACTAGATCGACAAAACGAAACTTTAAAATACCTTCGATATTACTTTCATTTAAAGTTAAATGACATGTTTAAAGCAAGGTAACAATATTCAGGCGATTTGCCAACATGTTTCGTAATATTATGTAAAATTATATACATATTCAAAATATCAATTATGAGCTTTATAATTACACTACTAGTATATTTCATCATCTTGTAAGAACGTGAAGCGAATATTATAAATAGTAAAACTAATATTATCCTCATAGTATTTGTTTTTTAATCATGTAAAAAATATTATTTGAAATTTCTTTCAAACAAGTGTTCGATATACAATTTAAACATATGTACTTCTTAAAAAGGATTGTTCTGAACAATTGCGTTCAGTTAAGTACGCTTAGGAGGGATTTGAAAATTAATGCGAGGTTAAGTACACACGTGCAAGGATAAAGTTGGTATTTTTTAGGTATATTTAGAGGAAGGCTAAGGGCTCACAAGAAAATATGAAACTGAAAAATCACAAAATAAATATGAACTGGCCCAGGTGGGAATCGATCTCAAACCGCATCGAAACGGGTATTTTTAGACTCCAATGCCATTGCGGCCATATTTTATTAATTGTGGTTAATAATTATTGAGAATTGAAAAAGGAAAAAAAAAAATACTATGTAAGTCGGAGGAAAAAAGGTTAGAATTTATTAGATTAACTTGAAAATCTACTTCCAGCCGAATCTTAATAGAAATAAATACTGGCGACAGTAATCTTGCACCTATAAATTATCATACCAAACCTGGCTTATAATTACAGTTTATTCTAAATGAAACCTGTTATTTAGAACAGTTTAATAAATTGCAAACTCAAAATGACCTGAATAGCTGTTGAATACATGAAGGTATTAATTATATTACATTTTGCGTCTTGAGTTCAATTTCATTTCATAAGGTACTGATACTTACAATATTATAATTTATAAGTAATGTTAGCACTTAATTTTATTACTAACAATAAATCAGTTGGCTCACTCACATTGACACGTAGTCAGGATGATATGATCGTCCCCACTCTTCCTGCAACAGAATACAAAATTATGTTGAATCAAATAAATAAAAAAATTAAATAAAAAAATATAAATAAAGAAATTCAATTGTTTTTCGTTTCCGAAACAATCACAAAAAAACTCAGGTTCGAAATAATTGTTTCAGACTGTAGTTATTTTTGAATTTTACAACGAACTTTGGATTTTTTTTTAGTGTCGTGGTTGTGTTACTATTTATTAATTTTAGTAATTCATAATAACCGACCGGAAATTTATACTATTGCAGGCTCAATGTTATTGTATTTTCTTAGGCAAATCAGGTCAGATATTTGCTTATTTGTTCAATTCTTATATTTTAAAACCATTTTACATTTTTTTTGTCTTAGTTAATGTGGCAAGAGTAAAATCATTTTAATTTAAGGTAGGAAATAAGTTTAATAAAAAATTTACAAAAGTTCATATATTTTTAGAAACTAATGGAAAACATTCTATACAAGTTAAAACAGCAACATAATCTTTTTAAAAGATTCAATATTCCTATCATTAAAAAAACAAAGTTTAATACAAGGTAAAATATTATTGATATTAAAATATAATTTTTTAAATGACAGTAACAATTTTTTTAATTTTTTTATTTATCTAGAATTTAAAAAAAATGAAAGTAAATATAATTGCAAATTATAAGTAAAATGCAACAAAAGTTGAGTATTTAGTATTTAAATAAAGAATAAACAAAGCGAAAATTATTGTAAACCAAATCAAAAGTTTATTCATAAACAAATATCTTTGCATACGTAAGCAAAAAGTATGTACGAGGTAAGATAGATAGCCCTGGAGCCAGATCCCAAAAATCGACGTGATCGCAGACGAAGGATTAATGTAAACTACGGAAGCGTATGTTATTCTGAGTAAAATAAACTTTGTCTGCCATTCCAGAACCACTTCTTTAAAAAATGGCGGTTGATTGAAAGAATATTAGCCAGAAACTTGAAGATCAAACGGAAAATATATTACAAAAAATGTAAGAAAACTTGTTATTTTTTAAATTTATGTATATGGATTTGAATATGTGATATCCTAAATTTCTAAATCAAGCAACCAAGGAAAATCTTTTTACAGATGAAAAAGGCATATTTTTTCGATCTTTTTTTGTTTTTTCAGATATAACTCCTGAACGGTGCATCGAAGCGGAAAATGTACTCTTGAAGAAATTAAATAACGTTAAAATGTGCGTCAAAAGAGTATTTAAACTTAATAATTTGGTTAAGTAGTATGGTAGAAATCCACTGTCAACGAACGCTGTTTTTTACCAAATTTGTAAAAAAATGACACAAATTACTCTAAATGGTCCCGTAGCTCAAAGAATGAAAGTTGTAGATAATGAAATTCTGCGTCTACTGAGTACCGAAAGTTTTAATTTAGGTTAGTTACACCCCACAAAATCTGTAATCTCCCGATGGCTTGGAATTGGTAATCAAGATATGTGTGATTATTTTAAGGCATGTGAGTATGGGTAAACACCTACTGAGTTATTATTATTTAAAATCCGCTATATGCAGTACCTGCTATAGACCTCTTTTACTCCTCTCAGCAGCGAAGGATTTTGAGAAACGAGATGTCAAGATAAACCGATCTTCTTGAAGAAATAACAAATCCCGATTCAAGAGATATAATTGACCAAAATTAAAACTTACGGTACTCAAAAGAATTTCATCCTCTACAACTTTGATTCTATGAGTATTTCCTCTCTGTGAACTAATTTTCAAGCTACAGAGTCATTTAGAGTAATGTGTCTCGTTTTTTGACAAATTTGGTAAAGATCAGCGTTTATTGACTGTGATTTTCTACCACACCACTTAACCAAATTATTAAGTTTAGATACTCGTTCGACACACAATTTAACGTTCTTTAATTTCTTAAAGAGTATGTCTTTCGCTTCGATGCACCTTTCGGGAGTTTTATGTGAAAAAACAAAGGAAAAATGCGTTATTTTCGGCTGTAAAAAGTTTTCCAATGGTGAGTCGATTTCGAAATTTGTGATTTAACATGTTCAAACCCATATACATAATTTTAAAAAAACAACTACTTTTCCCACATTTTCTGTAATATATTTCTCGCTTCGATCCTCAAGTTATTGTCCTAATATTCTTTAAATTAGTCACCATTTTTTAAGGCAGCGGCTCTGGAATGGCAGACAAGATTCATTTTAATTATAATAACAGAAAGTTTCGTAATTTACATTCAAACCTTCGCCTGCTATGACGTCGATTTTTGGGACCTACCTCCAGTGATAAGAGTAGGTCGACTCTCAAACCTTGTACAATACATTAAAACAAACGGCAACACTCATTTTATAGTAAATATTTTTTAATTTAATACTTTACACAATGCACAATTTCCAATTGTTTTTCATTATTTAATATTTGTTTATATAAAGAAGCTTTTGATTTAATCAAACGTACGTCTTATTTTCTGATTTTTTCTAAAATTGTATAATTGAATAACGATGCCTTTTATTTTCTGTATTTTTTTTTTATTAAATTAATCCTTAGTATCGCATTCCTAAAAACCATTTTATGTAGTATGCCTTTGTGCTCTTTTACACAAAGCAACCATAAACGTCAATCAATATAAAAAAATCGTACACAATTTCGTTAGGACAGCTTTCCGTTATATCGTTGGCGATCAATATAAGTTATGTAGGAGGACAAATTTTTAAGAATGTCGTAGTAGACTTAAGAGGAGTATTTTCTCAAAACTATTTACGGTATATAGATAGATCATATCGTTGCTTTAATGTAAATAGTTATTAAGTGACATTTCTTAAACTTAAATAATTAAGAACTTTCCCTTTGAAATCAGAAAAGTGGGCCCTTGTGGTAACTATATCTGATATTAAAAAGTTTTTTTTTCTTCGTTTTCATAAACCTAAGTGTTTTTCGAAATTCAGAAAAACAATTGAAAGTTAACGTATATCAAAAACGAACTTAGTAACTTACTGCAATAAGCCGAGGATATATACTTATGTATGAGTCGTTTATTTCCAAAGTGAAGCCTAACCTCTCTGTTATATAAAAAGGTTTTTAGTGTCATATTTTATTTTACACATACAAAGCGGGACAGGCCGTAACGAATACACCAGATCTTATTCCCAGAGTATTTCTACCTTATTATGGATACAAATTGGCAATAAGAATAATTATAGTAATATAAATTGTCAATAACACGCAATGTAAAATATGCATTTTAAAAAAAATTAAAATTTGTCCGAACTGTGCTTTCGTTTCGTTTATTTTCTGTATTATACTGAGCTACAGAATACAAGTAAATTACAGTTATACAATTAGAACTATGAGTAGTACAATTAAATGAACAGTTGCATAATTTTTAAAGTGGAGGTTAAAATGAAGGACAGGAGTACCCCTCTAGTCATTATTAAAAAAAAAAAATACGATACGAGAAAGACAATAATTTCTATTCCAATATCAAAACCAATATTAACAAAAAAAATAAGGAATGTCCTCTACACGTCGGGGAAAGGGCAGGACTCAGGCCTCCCTTGGCTGATTGTAAATATTGAAATTAAGTATAACTGTTAGTTTTGTTTTAGTTTGTTTGTTTTTTCTAATTACTCATTTCTAATCATTTAATAATAATAATAAAAGGCTTAGCGAACCCGAAGGTTCGATGCCGACACCACCAATCGCTTGTTACACACCTCCCTCCACCGTTCGCCGTCCAAACCCAGTCCCTTCAGATCGGCTTTAATGCAATCTTCCCACCTTCGCTTCGGTCTACCCCTCGGACGCTTACCATTCGGCACAGCAAATATTAACCTTTTAGGAATTCTCTCGTTACTAAGTCCAACAACTTTACAAGCCCATTTGATTCGCCGCGATGAAATTATCTCAATTATATTACTCGGATACAGTTCACGCAATTCGGCGTTGTGTAACCGTCTGAACTCTCCGGTTAACTCATCCTTCTTCGGTCCGAATATTCTACGCAATACTTTATTTTCAAAAACCTTAAGACGCTGCTCATCCCTTAATGTAAGCGGCCAAGTTTCGCACCCATAAAGAACTGTAGGCAAGATAATTGTTTTATAGATTCTAATTTTTAAGTTTCGGGACAAGAGGCGCGAACTAAGTAGTTTTGTCACAGAAAAATAACAGGCGTTTCCCGCCTTCAGTCTAACCTTAATTTCTTCTTCAATTTCGTTTTTTCTAGTTATCGTAGAACCTAGATACCTAAACTTATCTACCTGTTCAAACATATTACCATCTATATCGATATCACCAGTAGTATCGCCATTTTTGCAGCTAACCATATATTTTGTTTTATCCACGTTTATTTCGAGTCCTAGTTCTTTACCGGCTTTCATTAACGTTGTCGTATTTAGTTTTATAGTTTCAAGGTCTTCGCTTAACAGTACCAGATCATCCGCATAGCCCAGCACGGATGTTGTCCCACCCAGATCCAACCCTTTCTCGGTAAGCATTACCTCCCTAATGGCATGTTCTGATGCCAAATTGAACAGGACAGGCGAAAGTAATATTTCAGTTTTAATTTTTTTCTAATCATTTATTATCATTAATATTTCTTTATTTAATTTCTTTTTTCCTCAAGAATTTTCTGCATTATTTCACTAAAAGCTATATTTCTTTTTTTTTATTACAGTTTTTATCTTTGTTGTATATACATTATTATCTTTTATATATCTGTTTTTATGTATTTCATTTTTTTTTATTATACTGTATATTTGGTATGAATGTGCCTGGTATGAATGAGCTTTATACTCTATACTTTAATTCTATTACTTAATACTCTATACAGCTTATAAGTGCCCTTAAGTGTGGTAAAATGTATTATGCCTCAATAAACAGATAAATTACTTTAAAAAAATCGATTAGGTTTCACTTTGGAAATGCCTTATCTATATCAGATAATGGAAAATCAGTTGTGTACTGGTTACCATTACTGAACACATCGTGCTCATGAAAAAGGTGTATATATATTCAAAAGTTAAAAAGGTTGAAACCACGGGGCATAGCTGGAATCTATTTAAATAGGTTATTTGTGTTTAAAAATAGTTAAATGCGTGAACAAATTACACAAGACACAACAGATAACAATCCCCAGAGCAGACATGATCAACAAGGCCTGACCCCGCTTGGCAGCCATGACCAAGAAACAAAACAAGCTCCGCGGCGGGCAAGGACGGAAGGCGAAAGTAGTCCTAGCTTTCACTGTCCTTGAGCTGCGCATGCGCCAATCCCTATCGCGGAACCGACATGTGAAAAAACTAACAATGCACTTATTAGGGTTCATTAGGAAAACCCATTCATTCATATACTCGTGTAATCATACCTGATTAAATTCAAAGTTTTTTTTTTCACCTCTCGAAATCTCCTTCCCAACTGAATAATGTATGAAGATCAAATTATAACTTCTCTGATCAAAAATCCGGGTTGATAGAGATTCCCAGTTCGGTAATCGAGAAGATAGTTACAGCATAAGTCGATCTATAAATGGTTTCATCGGTTGAATTGAGAGTAAGTGAAATATATATATATATATATATATATATATATATATATATATATATATATATATATATATATATCTTCTATATTATTTTCTTTTATTTCGATGTCATATAATATTTCAGTTTTAATTCTTTTATATAAGCCAACATTACACCGAAGTTTTCACTTCCAAATGCAATGTTGGCTTATATAAAAATAAAAACTGAAATTAATATACCTTCGTTACATCAAAAGTTTGGTAAAAACTCTAGATCCTAAACAGTAAAAAAATAATAAGGTAACTAAATAACCAGTAGCTAGATATCCGTTATAAGAGAAAAACTAACGCATCTTGGTAGATAGTAGATGTAAATAAGGAAGTGGATAACCTAATTAGGGCTAGGAGTCTCCGAACTCAGAACTAAATTATACAAAACCAAACCGATCGTTTTTGTTCAGCGCCTACTTAAATAATACATTAACTGATAAACACAATGAAACTAAATATTTTAACTATTATTAATTATTTGATTTGTTACAACTTAGAAGAGGAGCCACCTTCAGTTATTGAGTAGCGAAAAACAATTATCAACTTTGATTATGCCTAACGAAATCATTACTTTAAATACCAGATTAGTTTAAGAAAAAATGTTGAAACAATATGACTAAAAATTTAGAAGAACAGAAATAGCAGTATAGGGGTAGATATTTTTTTAAGAAGATACAAATATGATATTCGTATTTTGAACCTCAAAAATTCCTTTTACTACCGATTTATATAGCAATCGAAAAATTAAACCATAAAATTAAAAAAAAAAAATACCTTCATACTATCTCTATCTGTCAAATATAATAATCACCTAAACCGGCCGGTAATAATCACCGGTATCTTTAGTAAAGATTTTTTTAGGAAGAAATTTGGTATTCGTTTTTCGCATTTAAAAACCCCTTATATACGACTTTTTTATTGCAAACTAAAAATAAAAAAAGAAGTGCACACAATTTATATCTAAGAAGCTTAGAATTTTTCTCGATAACCATAAACATTATGATCATTTCAAGACGACACCAAACAAAAAGTATTAGCGATTATAGCAACAGAAAAGTTATTTATATGGATTAGAAGAGCAGAAATTTAGCTTTCCAACTGCTGTACTAACGTTGAATTTGGAGAAAATCCTGAGAAGTTGCGAATGCTTTAGTTAAAGGCTGATATCCAACAATGAAGAACCATTCATAAATAAAAACTAGAAATTTGTGCCAACGGCAAAAAAAAAAAAAAAGAAATGTTGAAATTATTTCATTTTTAACAGAAATAATATGACAAAAATAATCCTAAAAGTGCTTCGTGATGACCAATATGTTAGGAAAAGAACTAATTCCGAGAATGAGATTCGATTTTGTTGAAATAAACCCATTTTAATATTATTGTGCAATAATAAAAACTATAGATTTTGTTCAGTGTGAAATGTTTACTTTATATAATCAAATTAACATTTATTTTCAAATTGTGAAGAAAGTTAAAGCTAAATATAAATTTAGCTTTAAAATGTCAATGACCCTCTAGGGTAGAGGCAAATAAAATAAAAATAAATACATATATAAATTTTTCAAACCTGGAAAATATTTCAGCACGAAATTTCAATTATTTTGACACCATACATGGTTTTTTATGATTTTATTATAATTGTTGATCTTTTTTTTCAAGATGGCGGCCGAAAAAACGGATTTACAAATGGAATCTTTTTTATCGAATTATTTGTCACCATAAATTTTTATATGGTCACATTGCCAAACATCTATTTCTAAAAATAAACCTTTATAATTATTAGGTATAGAGGAAATGAGTTGATCGACAATAACTGTAATTAGTTAAGTAATATTAATTTTATTAGTATTAAAAGTAATATTAATTTCTCATAATGATAATGGAATGAATTGTTAAAAACTATTTATAAACACAATGTCTGAATCTTTTTTTTTTTAACTAAATTAATTGTACTAAACTTGAAATTATGTTTTACACCCATAAAAATAAAATGAATATTTTTTAGTTTCGACCAGAATTAATGACAATAAACGAATGATATTTATGTTTATCTTCAAAAATATCGTTCTTAAATTTTTTAAAAATCATAATTGATGGCCAAAGAAACCATGATAAATTCAAAATTACTCTTAATTTAAATAGTTCATTACTGTTTGCAAATAACTTCACTATTTCTAGGAGTAAATTTATATCTTTTGGAGAAGTATCTTATACAATCTAATATAATATTCTGTCTGTCTATACTTACTCAATAATAATACCGAAATTGGAATACCATACGCCTCACGAATTTAATATCATCACTACACCTATTCGCGGCAGCCATCATAATTGAAACATTTTCTACCAACATTATAACGAAAATAAAGTAATATACGAGAAATAAATAAAAGAACAAATACTTAAATAATTATATTTTATATTAAATATCACATCTTTATAGATATTTAAACATTTCAATAATAACCATAGTTTACAGATTATTCATTATTATTAATTCCTAACATTAAATTACTCGCGAATTACAAATTATATTTTTATTTAACTAAAATCTCCTTATATAAAATGTTTAAAAAACATACTCCTTAAAAACTTTTCATTACTCATACATTTTAAATATGTTAGTATCCAAATAGAGTACCTACAAAACATATTCTTAATACACATTATCTTTAACATTAAACACATAACTAACATAAATGTGTAAAAGAAATTAATATGCAGTATATCACTGTTGTTAAAGTTATTTAAACCACTTACCACTAACATTTCAACATAAAACAGGCACAGAATAACGAAACTACAAAACGCGTCAGTTAACTATTGTAGAACACTGCAGGCGGGCATTTCTAGAATCAGCAATGTTGCCGCATCTACCATTAATTTTTATTTTATCTTCATTTCAATTAAATAAACCATAATTTTTTGAAAGAAATAATTCAGTAAAGATTATTGGATTCTATTAAATTTATTTTATGTATAAATACAGATACATACTTCTGTTATTTTATTTTGAACAGAATAATCATATACATTTTCAAACTGTTACCAACTTTCAAATAAATAATATTGAAAACCTTTCTGATTAGCATTAAATAAAATAGGTATATTTAGCCAATTGCTTTTAATAATAGTTCGTTCATATCAAATTTTAATAATTTGTTAGTAACAATATTTTAATTAAATAAGAATTAGTTTTACAATCAATTATGTTCGAATAACATCTATCGTTTATTGATAAGTATGTTCGAAAGGCTTAACATAATCTCTCGCAATGATAAATGAATATTGGATAGAGGAGAGAACCATAACGTGGGTGTAACGTGTTTTTAACTTATGGGGAGGGGCGAAACTAGCATTGCATTTTTTGTAATGAAACATATAGTTTTTAACTATATCAATGTTAAAGATATATTCGGAATCTTTCGTTTTAGTATGAAAAAGTGGTACAAAAACCATTTTTCTACATTTCATTTCCATTGTCGAATTTAGTTGGGGGCACATACTCTCTCTCCCTTCACCTACGTCTAAAGGAGTTTCAATTATCCATAAATAATCTATGTTTTAGAATTTAAAATATAACTTTTCACACGGTTAAAATTTAAATATATACATTTAAAAAAAAAATTCAAAATGAGATGGCCTGTGAAAGAACTTGCTAAGCACCCGTCGACAAGCACCTTGACATTTAGATTGGCGGGATCAGTCGCCCTTGCTCCGAAATCCACCAAATCCTGGAGCCAGGACTATGCGACACTTTATATAACAGCTGATGATAATAGTAGAAACTGGCTCCCAAGTGAAACTAGTCTCGAAGAACGGAGTTTATGGCCCAGTTTAATAGCAGGAAGGATAGATCCAGAAACAAGAAAATAGGAACCGGAACTATATTAGGATAGCACTTTAGGATTCCTCAACTCTATAATATAAAAAAAAATGTAAGATCAAAACAAGCGATATATTTTAATATCGTATCTACAGCACAGTTATGTAGTTAGTTACCGATCTATTAGACTCAATCAGATTACTTGATTAGTTTGTTGAGAAACCGAATTGTCAGGTTCATCAGTTCTGATTAGTTAACATCACCAAGAGGATGCGCTTACGACAGACGAAGATAAAATGAGAAAAATAGTCATCGGCCGGAACTTGCATCCGGATCTGAAACCCACACAATTCTGTGAACCATGGGTGAACCCTTTCTCTCGGCGGAGTTGGTCATTGCTAAACTTAGCCTTCGTTATACCCAATGGAACATATCGCAACAATCCCGTTTCACAACTTTCACTAACGCATATAAACTCACTGTCAGGCTCCTATTAATTAAAATCAATTCACAAACTACTCAAAATTTATAACTTAGTTAAGTGGAAATATAAATACATTATAATAGTACCCACTGGCGGATCTACGGGGAGAGGAAGACTTTCGGGTTGAAGCCCCCTTCATAATGGTGAAATATAACCATGTCTTATGGAAAAAGTACTAAAACCTTATCTCTAAAAGTATCCTGTAATTACATTTAATAGGATTTCAAGAATTACTTGGTAGATATTCACAGAATACTATTTCATAGCGGTAGTTAGTTTCTTTTTATTGCAAAGAAATTATCGGTCTATATAATAAAAAAGCTTTTGGGCTGAGGCCCTCCCCTCCCAAAAAAAATATTAAATCTTGGATCCGCTAGTAATAGTTCCACCAGTATTAGTACTACCCCCTGAGTAAGTGAGGTTCATGGTAAATATTTACAAGATTTTTCTACCAATAATTTTAATTTACTTGGATTATCTTTTTTTCTTGGAAACTTATCCATTGGGGCTACTTTACTTATTGGGATATTGATGAATATTAATAAATTTTAATAAAACCTTTTACTTGCCTTATATAAATTGATTTCAATGGTATGAATATTTTGTAACCATTACTGTTCAAAGAATTACATCAATTGATGGCCCTATAAAGTCTACAAGTATATCAAGAATGGTCTCAGAATCTTTTCATATGTTAGTTTGAATCAGCTTTATTTAAAAGTTACATGAGTGCTCAGTACTCAAATCATTACGCTAGAGTATTTCTTACTGATGGGCATTCATTGAGGTTATTATGGAGCCCAGGTGTTTGAATTTTTCTGCTCTCGGGAATGATTTTCCTCCTATGCATATCCTGTTATTGGGGTGGAATTTTTGACTTATTATCATATATTTACTTTTGTCTTCATTTACTAATAGGCCAATCTGGTCTGCTTCTCTTGTCAGAGTCTTAGCGAATTGTTCACTGTCTTCTTGATTAGTTAAACGCAAGTTGCACCATTAGAATGTTTGAGAAGGTCATATTTTGACGGGGTTTTGAATTTTTGAGGAAGGCACATGTCGACAGGGTAATGAATTTTCTGAATGAAAAGTGGACAAGAGAAAAGTATAGTACAGACCACTAAAAGTGTAATTGTATCACACCTATGGTTTTTTTAAAATTTTACCTTAGCTTGCACTGTTTTTAAGAAGGGAAATAAAATATCTTAGGAGGGGTAGGGAATCATACGCCATCGACCTTGGGTGGTCGTGGCACCTCGGTGGGGGGCACCTCTGCTTGTCATATCATCTGGGTATCCAGGGGTGCCCTGAATGAAATTTTATGGTGCAAGTTGCGACAGACCATAGCATGTGTAAGTGTATATGATCTATGATTTTTCTAATTCTACCTTAGCTTACTCTGTTATTAAGAAAAGGTGGACAAAAAAATATCTTGGAAGGAGGGGAAAGATGGTAGATTCTTGCACTGTAGGCTTTGGGGGGATGGGCATCCCTGTGCGTATCCAAGCATTTTATGACAATAAATTTACATAAAAAAATTAATTGGTTCAAAATGATTTATTTGATGATGATACAAGCAAGCTTAGATTTACTCATGTCAACTTTATGTCAGTTGAAGATATGAGAACATTTCATCATAAGGAGGGCTCATTTATGCTATAGAATAACATACAATTAAGTCTTTCTAGAATCCAACCTCCCAGATCAAGATCAACAAAAAAAACTTTTTAGTAAAAGTTTGCATTAGTAGCAACTAATTCTTTTCCACAATGACAATTTAATTTATTCATATAAGTCAAAAGCTAATAACAACTAAAATGTAAAGGATAACTTGAGTTATAGCTTTGAATTTTTTAAAAAAGTATTTCATATTTGTGATATTATAGTCATATAAAGCAAAATTTTGCTTTGTTAGTATAAATAGTGATAACTAAAATCCAAAAAATAACTTGAGATACAACTTTGAATTTCTTAGAAAGTATTTACTGTTTGCAATATTACAGTCATATACGTGTTTAAAAAAAATTCTTCAATAATAATTAGAAATCCAAAACTTAAAATTAGGTCATATAATACAGTTTTAAATTATATAGATTAAAATAAAGGGAAACATTTGATCTAACTCTATATCTTTACTAATACTGATTGGATTCAGATGATTTGTCTAAATATGTCGAGAATGGATTAGTTTCCAAATGAGTACTTATAGTTTTTCAGCAGATATATAGTTTTCAAATTACTAGAACAATTTTTATTGTCTGGATTTTGAAAGAAATGTTTTTAACACCACTCAATCACATTTCTTTGCAAATTCAGTATTATAGCAAATCAGCATCCCTCATACATACTCCATTTTAAACCTTCTATTCAATGCCTTTTCACCCCTTTTCCTACTTCTGACTTCCACCCTGCTGCCAAGAGAACTGCCTCATTTAATAAGTCCTTCCTCATCTGAGCTGCCTCCCTCTACAACTCTATTCCGCCTATCATACATCATATATCAATGGTTTATGAGTTCAAACCCCTCCTTTTCCATGTCCATTCTGATTAGTATTATTTTGTGTTAAACTTCTTATTAATTTATTTCAAATGTTATCCAGAATACTTATCACTTAAGTTATTTTTGAAAATTTAGTTATTGCTTTAATCGCCTCTACCTCTATATTGTACCTTTATTTAATGTTTTTTATTATTAATGAATACAAACCTTCATTTAGCATAACAACAATGTAGACACAATGTTTTGGCCAGTATGTGGATTTTCATTTACAACAAGCGGAGAACAAAGTACTAATTAAAATTTCAGCTTCAGGCATGGTCAATTTTTAGATAGTGTTTTATAAATAAGTGAGTGACTTAAATATCTTTTTTTTATGCAGAGATCCAGATATATTATAACAGTATATGTATACTAGTTTAAGTTTTAAGAAATTAAAGAATAACTTAATTTTAAAGACCATCCATACCATGCAAAGGAATTGACTAGACATAAATAAATTTATTGGCTATTGATAATATAATCAAAAATAAACAATATACCCTTACACCGGAGGTAAAGGACACCATGTCCGTTTTCGTATTTGATTGGGGGAGCCAATTTTCTTCTTTTAACCTGTACCACTACAACCCATGAAGGGTCTGGGGTTCAGTACTATTTAGGGAAAGCACTGTTTCCAGGTGAACGGTTGTGCAAGGAACTGATTTGACCGAGATCACGCTCAACTGCCAGGTTTTCCTCCTTAATCAATTATTTAATTAAGGTTATCCACTTTATAGAGGATGGGTGAGCCCCAGGAGGATCTCCTGACCCTCCATCGCCCCATGGCCAATGAAACAGATAAATAAATTGTCTGCCATGAGCCGGGGTTCGAACCTGGGACCTTTGCATTAGAAGCTCAGTGCCCTACCACTGAGCTACCCCACTCCCCAATTTTCTTTGAGTAATTTAAATTTATTTCTTATTTACTAAATCTGCACTCCATAGGAGATAAAGAAAGCCATGTCAGATTTTTGTATTTGTCCGAGTAGCCAATTTTCCATAACTTTGAGCTAATGAAACTTGTTTCTTAGTTACTAAATCTATACCCGGGTGGTAAAGGACACTAGGTCACATTTTTATATTTGTTTATGGAGATAAGTTTTCATAATTTTGAGCTTTTAAAATTTATTTCTTAGTTATTAAATTATTTAATAAAAAAATGGACTTGGGTATCCTTTACCTCCAGGGCACAGATATGTGAGAATCGTTATATGGGTGAGACTTTCATTACATTAGAAAAGAATCAAAATGGAAATAAGCCAGAGAATTTAGTTATTTTGTTTTATTAAATAAATATCAACTTACAAAAAATAAAGAAGGGTAAAATAAGAATTAGCAATGTATGTGTGCATTTCGTTTTCCATGAACAAAAAAATTAATTAAATAACTGATGGACACATTTTTGTAATACATTTATTTATTAATAACTGAATAACCAATCGAACATCATGAGCACATTAAATAACGGAATGGGTGTTCAAGTAGGCTCTAGATTGGAGTTTTGAGATAAAATGGTACAAATTATGAGAATTTACACTTTGAGAAATCCATTTCTGGGTGCTGTTCCATGAATCTATAAAAATTAAAAAAATAAAATTAGTTAACAAATGATATATGATCAAAGTAAAATATTTATAAGTTTAATGTAAGCAGTCATCGAGTAACATTTCATGATCTTAATCTTAAATCACCAAGAAAATTGATGAATTTTCTCTTTGTGAAATCAGAAAATTGTGTGTTTGCTGAAACTATATTTGATGTGTAAAAGGATTTGTATCATTTGAGTGAATTTACTGTTTTTTTGTATCTATTAATAAAGCAGAAATCCATGAAAACGTTCTTGAAAGTTCAGCTTCATCAAAAATGTACTTCGTGACTTTTTCAATAAACCTACGATATGTAAAACAATTAATTAGAACATACTTTTTGAGCATGTCTTTTTTCTTTTGCTCATCAGAGGTTGGAAGTCCAAGCTCACGTTGTCTTTGGTCATACATCATTTTTTCAACCAGACCCCTAGTTTCACCATCCAAATCGGATAACTTTGATGGTTCAGGATTAATTTTTCGGGTAGCTATTTCAGGATCCGTTGCTAACAGCCTTGACCACCATTCCATTTTATTTACCTAAAAATATTACATTTTGTTAAATACAGTAAAGGTAACTACATTGTTTGAGTCATCAATGAAGAATTAAACTAACCTTCTCAACAGTTAAAAATAGAGTCTTGCCATCCTCAATGACCCAGGTTGATTCTTCAATTTTGATTTCATGCTCTAATTCGCCGTCCACAATTGGATCATGCCCTTTCAGCCCTATTTTCAGATGTGTCTTCCCAAGGTCTACCACCAAGTCCCTTGACTTGACATTAAAAGTAGTCTTAAGAGGAACTCTTATCTGAAAGAGAAAAAAAAATCGGTAATTACACAATGCAAAACTAATTTAATAATTTTCTGCAGCATTGAAGATTAAAATATAAATTTCAACTTCAACTGCAAAGTTTTAATCTTCCCTGCAAGTTCCGGAAAAGAAAAAGTTCTAATGGTTAAATAAATTGTTCTTATGGAATCTTTATTGAATGCTCTGTTGTTTATTTCGCAAGCCAACAGATTAACATCCCCAAGGAATTCCACCATAAAACAGAATGCAGAGCTGCACATGTTGGCCAATTGAAGTATGATTGGTAAACAATAGACAATAATGTATTGGCGAACACGACGAAGTCGCGGGAGTGTGTGGTCAGAGGTGTAGCAAACGGTTTACCAACACCCAACTCATGGAATAATAAATATTTGGAACTACTACCAATGAAAACTATATTACGGGTCACTAGAGCAATGGCAGCGATTTGTACACGTTGGTGACTAAATAACACAAATACCGGAAGTTTGTGAGATTTCTTATTGATTCCGCGTTCTTAATTATACGATAAATATCAATCTTGAAAATATTAATTTTTGAGCTACGCCTCTATAACAGAGAATATCCATTCCCATTCGTAATCTGGAATTTGATGATTAATTCGCGGCATCACGACATTACGAACTGTCTACATCTCATAACCGCCGATCATCTTCAGAATCCATAAATAAAACCAAACTTCCTTTCGCAATTAATAAATAATGCTGCCGTATTTATAACTAACATAAAGTAGACTTCCACTGTCCTCTAAGTCGAATAACAAAATTAAATATATTTTTCATTTGCACCATTAAAATAATTTTTAAAAAACCTATTTGCTTTAAAGATCAGTGTATCGGAAGCAACCAATACATGTATAACTTTCTATACCTACAACAAATAACACTAAGTATCTATTAATTAAGACAGCATTGTTTAACCATCGAACAATACATAAACAAACAGGAAAACAGTAATTGTAACTTGCATGCAAGATAAATCAACAGAGACAATTTATCTTCCAACTATAGTAAATTATCTAGATGACAAAGCTTATCAATTAATTGGGTAGAAAGTTCTTTTGTTTTGAGTTTTAGCCCTGCCTTCGCAAATTGGGGGTAAGCCAGCCAGTTCCGCCGTTTTAATATTCTTAATTTTTCAATAGCGATATTCTATGAGAAAATTTTGTTTGGTAGGACATAAGATAGTTAGTTACTCAATAAGTTTTCTAAAAACGAGATGAAGGAGGACAAGCCCACCCCCAATTTAATTTGAAATAAATTTTAAAAATTAAAGAAGTTCAGTTAAAATCAGAAAATTTAAAAAGAAAGTCGTTTTTTAAGGAAAACTGAAAATTCGCATCGTGTCCTTAACCTCAACACAGTAAAATCCACAGCGAATTTCGATGTTGTTCGTGTTTCCACAAGTTAAAAGTATACTATACCTATGTTGATCAGGGATTTACCATGGTTTTGGCATTCGCTTGTGGAAGATATTTTTTCAGTTATGGATTCTTAACATTATGAATCGATAAAATTGAATGAAATTCTACACGTAAGGCGTATTGAATGTTAAGAAGAAATTGTATTTGGACCGGATACATATACTTAAAATGCGCAACAATATTAATAATTGAAGCACGTAGAATAGTGGCATGCTCTTCTAAAAGCTGGCTCAGAACAATAAGCAGACAGTGTTGACTTTATTAGTTCACAAACGTTACGTCAACTGCCATAATCCGCCATAGTGCTTTGGCTACCTACTTGGTTCAACTACCACCTTTCAACTCGTACCTAATCTGACAATATCATGATGCATTGAGAAGGCGACTTTTAAGATTTCTTTAATAATAGGGAATAATAGTATTTAATCGAAACTGTTACTTATGAAAACATTATTGTTTACTATGTATTGCGCTATTATATCGAAATATTTGTAATAACATAAATTAGATTGATTCACTATTGTCGTTCACCGTTGGGATATTAGTGGCGCTTATTATAAAAATATCATAATTTTATGATTAAACGTTAACCTATAGATTTATTTTAACTTCGTTTTCTTCAAAATGTATCAACGGAGCTCTGTAGTTGATAACAGACATTCACTGTGCCTGCTAATATAGTGGAAGAGTTATAAGCTGGAACTTAAAATGAAATTTCAACAATGTGGGGCGACCTGATTCCACAGCACAAATTAATTTAACTTCTAAAATAAACCACCAAAAATGTTTTATTTTTTAAATAGATAAAATGAAAACTAATGAACAATAAAAGTTTTGAAAAATATTAAGAACAAAAATAGTTCACACAGAAATTAAAAAAAAACAAAGAAGAAACAATTTACTTATTTTAGACATAAAATTGCATTATAACAATTTGAAATTTCTTTTGGATCATCATCATTAAAATTAATGTTGAGAAAGAATGAAATCAAAAGCAAAAGGAGCTGCATTGTAAATTATATTAATAATATAGTATCAATTTTCAGCAACGATTTTGATATTAAAATAAAAAATACTAATGATTGTCATATTCAGTTCATAAATTAAATGAAACAAAACATAAAGTAAATGTAAAAATATACTATTATAGTAATTTATTGTGTTTGCCAATGTTTCGTCCTACATTGTAGGTCTTCATCAAGCACAGCTGGAAGAAGATAGGATTATGGTTAAAAAATTCACATTTTTGGTGGAGCTCATCAGTCTCCTAACTTCTTCCGGCAGTGTCAGCAGATCAAATGTCCCGATAAAGACCTACAATATAGGTCGAAACGTTGGCGAACACTATTATAATATATATATTATTATATACTGATTGCACCCATGATATATTTTTTCTTAAATTAGAATTACAATCAATTATCTCCATACCAGAATATAAGTTTACTACTTTATTTTAGACTAGTTTTCATAAATTGATGTATCCAAAAAACAACAATTTTAGTAGTTTTGATAAATTAGGAACCCATGTTTTAAATAATTTATTGGTGTCAATCTTTACTATTTATTTTATATTTAATTAATTAAAATAATGTAACTAAAAATATGATAAAAAAGATATATTCAAACCTTACCATTTATAAATGTATAAGCTAAAATAGAGCATTGGACACTGTCATATGATGTTCTTCATCAAATCCTCAAATTTTTAAAAGGATATTAATATGCATCAATTTCTTACAATGTACTAACAATAAATTATGTTTGATAATTTTGAATGTTACAGGGGGACGAGGAGACAGCGGGGTGGTACATACCACGGCCGGCACTTTGTAGAGCGGAAAATACAACCTGCTCTTGCACGACCGGGCAGGCCCCTATCAGAGCATGGCTTTCATCGCCGCCCCCATCAAGTAATACAAGCACCCAGGTCAGTAAAGCGTTTATGCATATTATTCGAATATTATAAATGTAATCTGTATATTTTATATTTATCCCATTTAAAAACAAGTTTAATTTAAAGCAATAGTAAAAGCAGCATTTATATACAACATAATTTAAAATTAAAACAAATGCTCAGGAAAGCTAAAGTATTTCTGACGATTTATAAATGTATACTAAGGACACAAAAATTATAAGTGCGATAGTAATACTCATTAAAATGATCCATAAACCAGAAAGACATATCCTTCATCCTATGAAATAATGCTACCCCTGTTGATATGCTCCAAATTAGTTGAAAAAACTGTATACATAAGACTAGTTGACATACTGACTGACCACAAGGTAATATTTGAATATCAGTTCACCTTCCATGCATAAAATTAAATGACACAATTACATTGAGTCGCTGACTACATTACTTGAGGATTAGAACAAAAACTATCAACTGGTCTTTATGGATGTCACTCAAGCATTTGACAAAGTCATGCATCCAGGGCCTTCTCTTCAAATTCAAGATCACACTACTTTATGATTTAACTTTCCTTTTCAACAAATCTTTTTCAGTCCTATTATGTTTTTTTTTTAATATCTACTTTAAAAATAGATTAATTTATTACAAAACTATTCAGTTTATAAACCAATGAATTGTTTCCATTACAAAAGAAAAGTTGTGTAGTATCAACAAGAATATTTCTAATGAACCATTATGTTTATAGAGCGGATCTTCAGGTTCCCTCCTGCTGACGGCTGCTAATCTCGCTGCGCTGAGGCTGGAGCCAACAGCGGCAAAGGAAGCTGACGCAACTTCGCTTGCTTCTTCGACCCACTTCACCATGATCAACTACCCTGGCTATACAAGGGAGAAGCGACAGTCAATATGTGTTAGGCACCATGTGTCGGCCATAGTACTATCCATGTCTGCTTTGTTTTTAATTGGATTAATTGCAGCTGTTTATTATATAGACAGTAAGTATTAACATGATTTATTTAATTATCACCAATTAATTTTAATTTTTAAAAAATCATTGAAAAAAAAAGGACCTATAGTATCAAATTTCAACTATCCACAACTGTTCTTAAACAATTCCTAAGATTCCACGACTCCATTTCTCAAAATACCTGGCAGCTCCTTGTACTCTCTCTTGTTTTCCTTAACTTCGACTATGACTGCTTGGTGAATGGAAAGCTATCTGCGGGGCTAGAGATGCACCTGATGATATGTATGAACTTCTTCTTAAGATTCATCATCATATTTTCACGGAGCTTTCATGTTTCATGTTGTTATACCAAGTAAAAGTGGCTTTATCCAACTTTGGCAATACCCCCTAGGTGTTTACACTAACAGGTTCTTAGAGCAAAAAAACATTCCTACATTCTAGAACTCCTCACTCTAAGTTCCACTATTCACTCTCTTAACACAAAATCTCAACCTATTGATTTGCATATTCCCTCTTATAAAAGTAATTCCTTCAAATCTTTTTCCTTTTTTTGTGCTAACTCTTTCAGCAGTATTTTACCTACCTCTATTCATAAATCCTCCTCCTCTTGTTCCTTTAGAAAAAAAATGATTGCTTAATCTATTTCATGATTAAACTACCTCACGTATGTAAGCAATAAAAATTGCTATAAAAACTGCTACTAAATATTTGTCAATTGAAAATTAAAAGCCAGGCAATGCACTTAGAATCAGAACATTGTAATTATTCTGACAGAACTTTTTTTAGAGAACAAAATTATTATTTTCATTTCAAATATTTCATCCAAAATATTAACACTAGAGAGAGAAACGCTTTATTTTCATATAAACTATAAAAGCTTGCTGCCCAATTATATTAGGTGGCTGGAAACACAGCATACTGATTAATGTTTAGGACAATCAACAAAGCTTATACATAAATATATAGAAGTGATTAATAAGTCTGAGTATAATAAATATATATATATATCTTTTTTTTTCCTTGTTCATGCACTTTTTTTTTCATTTAATTTTCCTTTATCTCCCTTCTCTCTCTAAAATGCTACATGTATTAAAATGCTTACAACTATTCAATATAAACAATAACCAAAACAAAAGTGTATATACAATTTAATAGAATAAACCTTTTTCAATTAATTTAATTTAATCCATTGCATTTCAAGTACTGATTATGAGCTTTAAGTACTGGTAACAATTTTAACTCAAGCGATACTTTAATTCTACACTTATATATCATTTTCGTTAGAATTGTACATATTTCTTTAAATATTCATTATTAAAAAGTAATTTAATTGCTCAAGAAAAATCAGGATTTTTATTATTTTTTATTTTTTCAGTGAGATCAAGTTCAGTGAGGTATTCATGATGAGACAGAAGAATGCAGTAAAGTACGAAATCGGCAACCTCAAAACATTATATTTGTTAATATGAATGCATACCAGAGATTTAGATAAATTATTTTGAAATTGTGTGTGTGTGTAGGTTTAACTTATTCCATTGAAAACAATACACTGCAAAACTTGAATCTTCATGGGTCATACTGCAATCAAATTTTTCTTAATATTGAAAAATGATCGATGCTAAACTTGTATGTTCGATTGTAATTATTATTACTATTATTTATATGTAAATAGTCAATAAAAGAGTAGATTGAATTCTCGATGACAGGTACAGTGATGCAAAAATTAAAATCTTAAAAAGAAGATTAGATTAAGTTTTATTTTAACTTCATTTTACAATTTACATTATTCTTACATATTACTTAAAGTAATGTCATAAGAATATAAGAAAATTTAAGTCAATAAGAAAATCCAAATAAAAACATGTAATTTTTGTTTGATTTTAAATTTAAAACATGGATTTTCTCATAAAAATAGTAAAATGAAGTTGACTAAATACTGAGGGATTTTAGATACTAGATGATAGTGTTTTCTATAATGACTGTGATTATTCAAAACAACCTATTAAACAACTGGTTTTTAAAAGTAACCTAATTCATATTGTATAAGAACTTATTTTTAAATCTTTATTAGCAATTAAGGTTGTATAATTAAACAATGATATTTCTTATATTTATAATGTGATATAATTATGTAAAACTTTGTAGTATTAAATCAATTACATCTGAATGTCTTTCATTTACCCACTAATCTCAGGAGTTAAATATAGCAGTTCGAAAGCTAATATATAGTTTCCGAATAAAATTTATAGAATGTTATGATCTTATTGAACTATAATCTGGATTGATATAAAGTAAAATTATGTAAAAACAATTTGTAAATTAAGTGAAGTATTACTGCAATATATCTATATATAAAAAGAGAGAGAGCTTTAGAAAATCTAGTCACAATAAGAAGACTGACAATTATGTGTTTACATTTTTTATCTATGTGACTTTCATCAATAAAATTATAATCATTAACTGTTTAAATAATCAACATCCAATATATTTATTTCCAAACGCTTAGGAAAATTAATACAACGCACACCGATATTATGCTGATTTAACACTGTATAGAATTTCAATTTATTTGAAATGCCCCCATATTTTGTAGAAAATATCTTTCTGCAGTTAAAATTTTCTATAGCAAATTATAATTCAACGATTGATTAATTATTAATTCTACAGACAACTTCAGAAAGGACAAATATTTCATGTCATGAAATGAACCCTACATTTCATCGAATTTATAAGGTCAATAAAAAATCCTTGATTCTGCATTTAATAGATGAGTTAATTTAAATTCTAAAAATGCTTCAAATATGTTTTAAAATAAAAATAATATATTATCTAACAAAAAAAATGTGTTATATATTGCTAAAAGAATTCTTGGATTTGGACTTACGGTAGCATCATTGCTATATATATCACAGTAAATGATTTAAGTTGACCAATTTTTGGAATGAGATGAAGAAGTCACCAAAGATGATAAGATAAGAGGAAATTTTTAAGAAAACTGGCAAGATAAGAAAAAACTGTAACCACTTATTGAAAAATATACCTATTAAAAAGAGCATTTTCATTTCACTCTTCACAATAAATCTCTCATTAGACTTGAAATAAAAAAAAAATAATAATAATAAAAAAGTAATTATCACTTAGTTGTTATGGCAGTGTTATAGTTTCAGCTTTTATTATTTCAAAAGAAAAACTTTAACATATGTATGTAAATTTTAAAATTTACCAAAGTACGTATTTATATCAAAGTATAAACCGTAAGTGAAAAAATGGTCTTCATGAGATACATATTGTGCTAATCTCAAAAGGCTCTTTCAACACAGAGAAGAAATTGGTAATTCACAGCTATGAATCTTAGATAAGAACAGTGGAGTTACCAACTTCATCACATAGTCCAAATTTTCGGAAGATAGTCATAATAGCTAGATATTACTCATGGGGACCAGTTTTCAACAAACCAAATTATTCCCTGTGACCATACAAATATGGTTTTCTTAATTTTCAACATATTGTGAATATTGGTTCAGGGGAACACATTTGTCTCTCAATGACTAAATTTAGGCAGTAGTCTTTGCTCTTCAGAGCTGTCTGTTGCAAGGAAGCTAAATTTCCATATTTCACAGTCTGGCAATTCAAAAATTGTTAGGATGGGAATGGTAGACACTTCATCAGTAAATAACTACATGAGTCAAGATCCAGCTATGGAACTAACAACAAGTATAAGTTAAGATTAATTTAAAAAAAAAAAACTGATAAATACAGAACAAATGTCAGCTAAGATCGATTTTTAAAAAGTGATAAATGATAACGGCTGCCAACCAAAAACAAAAATTGGTGAACTATCGAACCCACAACTGGTCTCTTCATAGAGATTTCATCCAGAACTTATGTTTCAATTTACGTTACTATAGAGAGTGAGTACAATTAATTAGTATTGAACAATAATAAAGAAAGCATTACTTACTTCCAACTCTTGGAGAGTTTGTGTCCACCTGTAATTCTCAAGGTCAGCACCATTTCCCGCATTGGGCATAAGTTTTCCTTTATCTTGTTCCTCATCTTCGCCTTCGGTTTCTGTAATTGGTTTTGATAGAGCTATTTCTTCATCTTCTTTTCTCTTTTTTTCTTCCTAAAAAGATGAAGTTTTTATCATATTAAGAAAACCTAAAATGTTAAAAATATTTATTTTTTTTAATTTTGCCATGCATTTATTAAAAATACTTTTTACAATTATTTTCCATGAGTAATAATAAAAAAAGATTATTTTACACCTATTCGATTCTATCCATCAGATATTGTTAATAAATTTCGAAAATATGAATTATAACTCTTTCAATAATAATGGATAATTTACTTTTTTTATTTTTAATTTGTAAAATATAAATACAACGAATAACAATTTAAGGAGTGAAACAAACCTTTAAGAATGATAAAACAATGAATCATCCCAAACATAATACAACAATATATAATGCAAAATCACCTAGGTCAAAGTTAGAATATAGAGGATTTATAAAGACCATTAGGATGAAAAAAATATAATTAAAACTAAAATTATTTTGTTAAATATCAGTTTACTCTAATGCAGTTAATCAGATTTTACATTTCATAATTTTTCACAAACGTTAATAATGTGATATGTTGATAAGAAATTCATTCATTCCCATATTTTGTTAATTTGAAATAAATAAACAAAATAATAGAAATAAAAAATTATAATGCAACACTGAAAACTACATACAAGATTACAACCATAACTTCATTTTCAATCAACAAAACAAGATAATCTTCAATGAATGAATTTTTGGAATGTGGTTTTCTTTTCTTTTTTTTAATAATGTTTCCTGACTTTTTATTTCTCCTTCCTATCCACTTTAAATCCCTTGAAATAGCAAAACTACAGTTTTAAACCAGTTAATAGTAAAATCAACAGCCAGTAATTTCAAGTGCAAATATATTTGATCCTATCACGAGTGTTAATGTAGAAAGATAATTTTCTTACTGTAAAAATATTTCAAACGAAATAAGATTAGGTTTCTCAGAAAGAAATTTAGAAATTAATTAATCAATTTTGGTATAGATTATGTCACTAACAAATCAATTAGTGCTTTATTTATCTCATTCATGTTGTTAATTAGTTTAAAATATAATCACTGCTAACTTTGTTTTATTATTAAATGTATGTTACTATTACTTTAACATTTATTTATTTATTTTCAATACCTCAGATCATTATGTTGCTAAATATTATCCTGTATATTTTGAATAAATCTATATTCTTTCCTTGCCACTGTTCATCAATTGTTATAGGTGACTATTTTAAAATTAATTTTCTTTTTTTTTTAATCAATTAGTTATCCTTTCTTTATATAATTAACTTTTGCTGTTAAAGATAAGTTTTTGTATATTGAGGTGAATAAAGAATTCTAAAAAAATGTAGTACACATGAGAGATGATAAAGGAAACAGTTTTATTAGAAGGAATAAACATATTTGTGGGATTGCATATATTTTTTAAGGAGTGGGCAGAGAAACAAAGGAAGAAAAATTTAAGAATGTTATGGAGCTTTTAGGGTTTTAGAGGATTGGAAAAGGTGTACACCGAGGAAATATTACCATTGGAAAACTGGAAAAAGACAATTTAACTCAGCATACAGACTGGAGATAGGGGGTGTCTAAGGAATCCGAAGATGAATCTAATGAAACTATTCATTAGTCTGTTCAGTCTAATATAGAACATGAATGATAAGGTGGACTTAAACAATAATACTAAATACCAACATCTTTAGTCTAATCTAAAACATGAATGAAAAGATGAACTTAAACAATGATACTAAATACTTACATCTTCAATTACTTTTGCTTCTTCGTCAGTTATTTCCATTACTTTAGGAGTGGCCTTGGCAGCAAGCTTTTCTTTCCTTTTCTTTTCAGCTTCAACACTTTCAGTTCTTTTCTTTTCAGCAGCCAAATTTGCTTTTGACTGGTATTTCTCAAAGGAATCTAAAACTAACTATTGAATCACTTAGTTAGAACAAGTTACTTATTTTACAAACAAATTATTTATTTATTTACAATATTTATTACTGCATACAACTGGGCCAACAAAGATTGGGATAGTTAAAATAAATAAGCCGGTATTAATTTTTATAGAAGAAAAATTCAAGTTATCAAATGTTCTAAACAATGTTGTCTGCTAGAACCAAAACAATTTAGCAATGGTGCTGAATATTGTCCACTAATAAAAGTCTGATGAGAACACATTGACTAGTGGTCCAATAATGTTTTGAGGGTTTGTGTATATATGCATACGTACAAATATACACATATATGTATACTAGTATATATACAAGGGGAGGGGAGAGAGTTGTAGTGGCCAGAACAGTAGATGGACAAAAAGGATTAGATAAACAAATACCAGCGATTTTCATGACATCTGGACATTTTGAGAGATTCGACAACTTAAAAATCAAGGCTAATGCATTCTGTGTTAACCACGCCGATTGAAAGTTAACCACTATTTTTTTTTTATCAAACTCTTACGAACCACTATTGCTTTTTAACTTAAGAGGTTAAAAGTTACACGTGTGGCTGACACCTGGTGAAAACTAGTGGTATGCAGATAATATCTATATTTTAACACTACATTTATAGTTAATAAAA
This sequence comes from Nezara viridula, assembly GCA_928085145.1. Classification (NCBI taxonomy): domain Eukaryota; kingdom Metazoa; phylum Arthropoda; class Insecta; order Hemiptera; family Pentatomidae; genus Nezara; species Nezara viridula. The sequence continues at coordinate 46,904,714 of OV725081.1, forward strand.
AGATATAAAGTAACACAAACTGAGATCTAGGAGACATGATACATTTTTATATGTTGTATATAACGCATTGAAAGTTTATCCATTTTTTTTTTCTGAAACTTCAAAATAGTTATTTTTCAAATGATTTTTTTTTTTTTTTTTCAAAATTATGAAAAGTATATGTTTGGCAGGTTTGATAATTTAAAATTAAAAAACAGTTTCTTGCATTTCAGCTATAATGACTTCTGAAGTTTCACATTTTTTTTTTTTTTCATAGCTCTGCTTTTCTCGATACTGATTTTAACTTACATGAAAATATTGAAATGTTCCATCATCCTGCGGGTCCATTCTTGAAATTTAAATTTACCAAGCTTTGGATATTGCATAATAAAATGAAGACAGTATACAATAAACCCTTGAGACTTGAGTACCTAAGTTGTTACTCCTCAAGGCAATATGGAACCTGAAAGTTAATATCTATTCTATTCCAAGATCTAGCTTCGTAAACACCAAGTAAAATTGTTAATATGAATATTGTTTTCAGGGAATACAGCAGTATTGGTAAGGTTGAGTCAAAATATTATATTAGATACTATCCACAAATAAGCTCGTTTTACACAAAGAATCATAAGAAATGTCATTTCTAATCTTATATTAACTAACATATTAATCCATCCAATTTTGGAAAATTCACAATGATTATGTATTTTTCAGAAAAAAAATACCACCTACAAGTGTGGTAAATATTTGAAATAATAAGGATGAAAAAAGTCATAAAAATTAATGCCAATTTTTCGAAAATCTCAGTTTAAGAGGAGCCTGAAAGATCATAAAGACAAGAATACAAAATTTTATAACAATATTACTTCTAGGCTATCTTAGAGTCTTTAAGTTTTAAAGATATTTTTTTTATCTTTTATTTTTTTTGGCTTTAATGTCAAAGAAAGTCCGATTTTGCCAATAAAATATTTTAATTGTCATTATAAGATGAAATTATACAGTATATGTATTGAATATTTCTAGATATATGATCATTGAATGTAACTTATATAGAACTTGAACTAGAAAGACAAATAGTTAAAAACTGATGTAACAGTAGTTTCATAACATTTAAATTAGAATAAAAGGGGACTTTTATCATATAACTGCTTTTATGTCATTCAAAAACTTTACCAGATCACGGGTGTTATGTTATCTTTATTGACCGAAGAAAATTAGCTCCATCATCGGTAGTTTGTGATCCTAAACTAATCCTTTTTTGCTTCTCGAATCTTTTGCACTTGAAGGCAATGTGTCTTGGATCCTCCAAGCATTGGCATGTTGGACAGTAACCGCTCTTAGCTATACCCATTAGATTTTGAAGATGTTGAAATGCCTTTTGCAATACCTAGTTATACCATAAATACTGTTACAAAAGTTGAACTTTGTTTACATCCTTGGGTATTATTAAAATAATTCTTACCTCTATTAGGTTATTTTCTTTACATGTCAGGTTATTAATCCTAATTAGTTTGTATTTTTCTTTCGCTCAGTAAACATGGAGTGGGGTGATAAAGAAAACGAGTAGCTGTGATCACCTTACACAAAGTTGAAAAATGAAGGTCAGAGATTTTCAACACTGAAACCTTCGGGTATCAGCCGTATGTTCGTGTACTGCACTATAAATAGATATAATGAGACCCTATCTGAATGTGACAGACCTCGACCAGCCGATCTCCAAAGATTGGACAAAGGACAAAGGCTAACCACTTCCCTGAAAAAATTTAGAATGGATAGATGCAAAGTGCTCCTAGGCCGTTACACCAATGGTCTTCATTGAATTATTTTGCTTAGTGATGAGAAAATTTTTACAATTGAAGAAAAATTTATTCATCACAATGATGGTGTCTACGCGCACAGGTCTACAGAAGTCCAGGAAGTCATTGGAAGAGTAAAAAGAGGTTATCACCCTTCCTCAGTGATGGTTTGGTGGGGGAGTTTGCTTTGATAGCACCACAAAGCTCCATTTTTATGAAAAAGGAGTTAAAACAGCTGCTAAAAACTATCAGGAAGATATTTTACAACCTGCTGTCAAGCCTCTAAATGATACTCTGTTTGCTGGAAGTCATTGGGTTATCCAGAAGGATTCTGCTCCAGCTCACAAGGCCTGGTCAACTCAGCAGTGGCTGCAAAAGAACATTCCAGAGTTCATCTCTACCTCAGATTGGCCTTCAGAAAGTCCTGATCTCAACCCAATAGATTATAGGCTTTGGTCCGAACTGGAGAGGATGGCATGCCACAGAGCACAAACCAACTTGAAAAGCCTCAAACAATCTCTGGTCTGAGCAGTTGAGCGCTTTCCTCAAGAAGTGCTGTGTGCTGCTACTGATGGCTGGCCATGGAGATTAAATGCCTGGGTCAAGGCCAAAAAGGTGACATTTGGAGCAATTCCTTTTTTGTTTTACTCTCTATAGATATACATTTTATTTTCTAATAAAGTTTTTGAAAAAAATAATTTTTTGTTGAAATTCATATATATTTCCTTGTAACAATATTTATGACAGGACTAGATATTTTAATAACTATAAATGAGATTTTTTAAAAATATGTGTGAAAATCCCAAGTTTTCCCTATACATCAACTACAAGCGTCATGTCAAGTTAAAACGCAATAGTAATCGTTAAAATTAAAGAAGTATTTTTTCTTTGGCATTTTTCTACCACATGCATTTGATAATTCAGTGCTGAAAATAAGTATGAAGATTATTTGTTATACAAAAATAACGACTAAGTTTGCATTTTAACTTATTAATGATTTCACAAACCCTACACGTAAACACATGGTTTAGAAGGTTCTGATAGACGTTTCTAGAACGACCCAACCAATCTTGAGGGGTTATATTTTTTTTTAGACAAACAACAAAAAAGTGATATTTCTAGGATACAAAATGAACGGCAGATTTCTTCCTAGAAATGTCTATGAAGGGATTACAACAAAAATATAACTGATAAGCTCGACAAAAGATATGGCTTTGCTGATAGAAGGAAAAAGATAATGCTGCAGATATAGACCAAATGAGAAACTGGAATGACTGACAAAATAAATGCCTAGTTCACAAAAATATTTTTTTTCGAATTATAGAAAATTTGTGCAATATAGGTTGAAGAAAAATTAAATTAGAAAATAAACATCAAATTATAAATTAACATAACTTAATTTGGTTCAATAAATACTCAATTAAATCAAAATTTCTTATATTTGTTGAGATTCCACTCACCTAAGACTAAAAGAGCCTTAAAAATTATGAGGAAAAAAAAATCAAAATTTGCAGTTTTTTTTTATATTGCTTATAATAGAATAAAGCCATGAATGTGCTGGGTGATCAAAAAGCAATTTAAGTTTAATCAACTTCAAGATACCTGGTTCATATTACTTTGTAAGTTTTTATTTTAGTGGTCATCTTTTCAAGCCATTCTTAAACCAGATAGAATGGACTGAATTTGTCTTACAATGCTGTAAAATTTTATGTCTTAATAATATCCATATTACTAAATCAAAATGACAATGAATTTGAAACTTACTGATTTTGCTGCATCGGCTTGAGCACCAATATAAAAATCAGTCTTCCTTGCCAAAAAACTGAAGAAAGTATCAAGGAGCTGAAAAAAGTAAAAAAAAGAAGTAAATATGAAGCGTAGTAATTAAATATATTATAATATCCATGAAATATGTAGTAAACATAATCATAATACAAGTCAGCAGTAAATAATGTTGATAAGATATTTAGTAAATAATAATAATCAATATTATTTTGCCAATAAGATCAATCATTGATGAAAATTTCAAAAAATATTTCTCAGCCATCTAAAAAAATCTGGTGTGCGCAGCACAACTTTCACTTACCACTCAAATTTGAATAGAAATTATTTTCTGGCCATGTTGGCTATTATAAAATTTTTGAATTGCATTTTTAACTGAGTTAAAACTAAAAAGTTACAACTAACAAATCATAAATACCATTAAAATAATGAAAGTCCTATTTAGATAGATAGATAGAAAAATAATTTTATTCTGGGACACAGTCCCTTGAGAATAACAAAATAGAACAAAATTAAAAGATCACATCTGGCCAAAATAAAATCAATCGAAAAAAAGAAATAATGTAAAAAAAATATAAGGTAAACATTCTATATAAAAAAAACGAAACTATATACAAAACAATTAATACTATGACAAGGCACTTAAAGCTATTTGCACTAGTATACACTTTTAAGAAAATAATAAAAAATAAAAATGATATCAATGAATTTGTATGTATCAAATTCTCTATTAAAATCAGCTCGAATGGTTAGCAACTATCTGACTGTTCTTGGGATAGGAATTGGAATAGGAGGGTTTTGAATTTGGATATGGATGGGGAATGTCGAATTTTGATAGGGAGGGAATTCCAGAAATTGACAGAGCGAACAACAAAGGAATTTTGGAATGAGGCAGATCTGTGAGAAGGCATGTAAAGATTAGAAGGTCGAGATCTTGTGGACAGGGAATGGACTGAGGATTTGAACTGGAGAAGATTGTAGGCGTAAGAAGGACGATGGCTGTTGATGATTTGGTAGAGGAACGTACCTAGGAAATATTGTCTTCGGAAGGAGGGGAAAAGCCACTTTAACTCAGCATAGTGGTGAGAAACATGGGAGTATCTTGGGGCCCCGATCACAAATCTTACACAGCTGTTCATTAGTCTTTTCAGTCTATCACGGAGCTCCACAGAGAGGCCATCATACACCACACAGCTATAGTCAAAGTGGGGGAAAATGAGAGAGGAAACTAGGAGTCTACGCGTATGTTGAGGTAGGAGATGGCGGAAGCGATGGAATAGTTTGAGGGTGGAAATTGTCCGTCGAGAGATATGAGAAATATGGTGATTCCAAAGGAGGTTTTGATCAATGAAAAATCCTAAGTTTTTAACAGAGGAGTAGAAGGAGATTGGCTGGTCATTAAGGTGAAGGATGGGAAAGTCTGGATGGGATCTAAGAAGGGGCTTGGAAGCAATGACAATGGCCTGAGTTTTGGCGGCATTTAACCTTAATCCATTTACATTTGCCCAGGCACTGATTCGATCTAGGTCTTCTTGGATCTTGGCAAATGCCCCCAGTAACTCAGGAGGGGAAAATGATAGGTAGATCTGTGAATCGTCTGCATAAAGGTGATGGGAACAATGGAGAATTGATTTAGGTAGGTCGTTAATGTAGGAGCTGAAAAGGAGAGGAGATATGCTTGAACCCTGGGCAACTCCAGAGGATAAAGAAAGGAAGGCAGATAGTGGTTGGTTGGGTATGGAGACTGCTTGGGTACGTTGTGAGAGGAAAGATTGAAACCAAGAGATGGAACTATTGGAGAAGGATAATAATTTCAGTTTGTTGAAAAGGATGGAATGGTTAATGGAATCGAATGCTTTGGAGAAGTCGAGAAGGATAAGGATGGTTAACTTTTTATCATCTATTGCAGTTTGAATGTCGTTGGTGATTTTAATTAAGGCGGATTGTGTGGAGTAGCTGGGACGGAAACCAGATTGGAGAGGATCAAGTTGGTTGGACTTTTCAAGGAAGTTGGAGACTTGGGATTGCACCAATCTTTCTAGGGGTTTCGAGAGGTTGGAAAGAATTGAGATTGGGCGGAAATCTTCGGGTGAGGTCGGATTAGAATTTTTATTTAAAGGAAGGACAATGGCTTGTTTCCAAGATGTAGGGAATACTGAATTCTGAAGGGAGAAATTGTAGATGAAAAGAAGGACTGGGAGGATTTCAGGAAAACATAATTTTATTAGTTTGACAGGGATGCCGTCAGGTCCTATGGAATTGGTGTGGGATTTCATTACAGCGGTTAAAAGGTTTGTAGGGGAAATGTCGGAAAAATAAAAGTTATTGTCGTTAAATGGTATCTCTATTGGGAAGTCGGAACAGGAGGATAAAGGAGAGGTATTAGCAACAGATATAAAATGCGTAAATACATTTACTGTAGTTTAATAATTCTAGATCCGATATTATATTTAAATAATTTATGTAAATCATAAATAATAATTTATGATATCACTGGTTGCTTATGGATTGTATGGTTGTTATTTTCCATTGCAAAGTTTACTAAAACGGAATTGAGAGATTTGCATTGTCTGTCATAGACAGGTGAAAAGTTGTCACACTAATAGTAAGTGGATGGATACTGTTGGAATACCACAAAAAGAAATTTCATCAAACTATTCACCAATTTAATTTTCTAAAAGGTTACTTGATTTTTTTTGTAATAAACGGATAATAGATACCTAAATATTTAAATATATCAGATCTGGAGTTATTAAACTACAGTAAATATATTTAAGGTTATAAACGTATATTTGAGATATTCTTATATTTCACTTCTTCTGTCACAGAGGTACAATGAAATAGGGGTGGATACTATTGGAATATCACAAAGGGAAGATACGTCAAATTATTCACTAATTTAATTTTCTAAAAAGTAAGATGACAATATTTCGGAATAAACGGACGTTGATACCTAATTATTTAAATATAATATCGGATCTAGAATTATTAAACTACAGTTAATGTATTTAAGGTTATAAACACATGCTTTATACATAAATTAAATAGTTTTTTTAACGATGTCATTGCCTTGATTAGGTGGATTTTAAATACTTTTTTCAAATTTAAAAATATTTTAAAAGTTTACATTTAGTGAGTAAACTTCATTTAATTTCCTTGAAAACATGTGATTTACGTTAAATAATATTAGTTTTCAAAAATTATTATTTATAATTTTTTTGTCACTCTCTGTTACCTTCTACAACTTTCTATATCAGATATTGTTTTTTCTAAAATTCTCCGCTTTCCAACGATATTATACCTATACTTTCTGACCGGTATTTCCAGAGATTCATTTTCAACCTGGATAAGCATTTTCTTTTTTTCCTTTATTAACTTATCAAATTCTTTCAAAAGTTATATTTAGCATTTTTTTTTTAAATCTGAATAAGGTGAGATGATTAACTTTTTAAAATAAACCATATTAAAGGTACTTTATAGAGAGACATGTTTCACCGTTGATATAAAGTGGTACCTTCGGTAAGCTGATTTTAAAGAAAAAGTTGCAGTCACATCTAAGGCATATACCTATCTTAAATACGTGCTATCAGTTTCGTACGACTTTTCGTTTTTGAGCTAGACTGCTAACATACACACACAGACCATTTTTCCAGACTTGATTATTTAGACTCAGGGTAACCCAAAACGTGTATTTCTGTTGAAAACTCAGATTCAAAAATTTTCTCGATCGCAATACTTACCCTCACTATATATTACATATATAAGTAAGTGAAAGTAAAAAACTTGATAAACATATAGTTGAGTAACATAAATTATATTATAAGTAATGGATTAGGTAAATTTCAATATTATAATTAAACTAATAATTGAGATGAAATTAAAGTTTTCAATGTAAAAAGCCCCAGAATTTTTAAGAAGGGTATATGTTTACAAGATATTGAATTATGGAGGGGACACATTTTGATGAGGATATGAATTTGGAAGGGAACCATAATTTTGTGGGGTTTCAGTTATGAAACTTTCAAACAATAGGGAAAACATGAAAAAGACCTCAGAATACATCACTGTATATAAACCATAATTTTTGTAATTATACTTTCGCTGAGACCACGGGTGGATACTGGGGGGGAGGGGGCTTTCGAGCTGAAGTCCCCCCCCCCCAAACTGGTAAAATATAACAATGTTTTATCAAAAAAAAATATTTAAAAATTATCTCTGGAAGTATTATTGTTTGTGTAATTACATTTAAAAGGGCTTTAGGAATCACTTAAACACCATTTCATACAGGTAGTTAGTTTCTTTCTTTTTTTCCAAAATAATTATCGTTATATTTATGAAAAACAAAGCTTTCAGGCTGAAGCCTCCCCCAAAATTAAATCCTGAATCCGCTAGTGGCTGAGACAGCTATTAAGAAGTGGTAGGGAATAAATTTCTTGGGAGGGAGAGACATTTGGGTGATGGGCACCTCTGTTTCGACATATTACTTAATAATTTCTACCTAAAAATCTTAAAAACTAACGTAGGGTGGTTACTTTCAAGGCTGGAAAAGTCCAATTTATCGTTTTTTTTTTTTGTTTTTTTATAACTTAATTTATTGGAAAATAATACATTCTGCCACACTTGAGAGCAATAGATATTAGAGTTATATTTAATCAGTATACACTAGCAAGTAATATAACTATCGAGTGTTGTACTAAATTTACACAAAAAATACAATAATAAAAAAAACCTAAAAACCTCCGTCCGATCAAGCGATTCCCCCTCCACTCAACTTCCGAGATAACTCTTATGTGATTCCCCAACAACACGAAACTGACTCGAAACAAGAACGGGAGTGAGCGGTGAGTAATATTATATCAAGCATAAACTGCTTATTATTTTAATAGTTTTTACAAAACATGTTTTATTTTCTAATTAGAATAGTCACTAGTATTATTCAAATTAAATTACTTTGCAAGTAAGAGTACTACACCCGAAATACAGGGAATAATAACTCTTTTAATCCGTCGCGACGGTACCAAAAAAAGCATAGCAATTTCTTTTTCGTTACTTGAAATGCTCATATCGAACATCGTGTAGAAGAAAGTTTTATATCTTCTTAATTGAAGATGGCAATCTGTGTGTAAGAAAATCGTCTCGTAAGCGGAGAATACCACTTAATATGAGTATACAGTTCGAGTCTAGACTGGCTCATCAGGGACCTTCATCCATGGAGGGATTAAATCAAACATTTGGCCTTCGTTGTCACAATTTGTTCCAAGATATTCTCATTGGAAACAAGACATAGAAATTGTAACTCGGAAAGACTCCTAGATTTTTTTTTAATTTTGAGCAATCAGTATTTTAAGTTGATTTGTTAAAATTTACCTGTCAGTAATATAATTGGAATCGACATAGACAAAATTTCGTAACGAAACACGAGCGGCAATATTTTCAAAGTTAATGTCTGTAATACATTGGCGCATTCAGCGAAGGAGGCGCATAATATCTAAATATGTAAAAATAAAAGAAAATATTGATACATCGACATACCGGAGATGGAGATTTTTAATCTTTGAGGTGCGTTAAGACATTTCACAAACTATGGGAAACACAATTATCTAACCTAACAATAGCTCTAAACCAAACTATTTATTTTATTCCTCTTGATACCGAAAGCAGATGTAAAATATCAAAAACAAGAAACAAAAATACTAGCATAGCTAAATAACAACTTATATATATTTGTTTGTCCTATAGTTTGTGAAATGTCTAAACGCGTCTTTAAAACAGAAAAAATGTAAGTAACAAAGGATAATATTGATTTTTTCCGGCTTCGATGTTTCTAGTCTTTGAAATTATATATATATTTTTTTTTTTTAAATTACGGTCGTCGATAGTCTAATTTAAATAGTTATAAGGATGTTGTTTTTTTTTTCAAAATTGTTAATCCACTCCTAAATAAAAGGAAAATTTTAATTTTTGGAATAATGTTATACTACATCCTCTACACTTGAATCCTAAACAAAACAATAGTTGTTCTATGTTCTATCTTTTTAGAAGGTAGGGCCGTCAGGCTACTGGAGGCAGCTCACACCTACCGAGGGTAGAATTGATGACCCTACCCGGTACTTTAAATCGGGAATCGGGATGTGGTCTAGGAGACCACACTCGCGGTCAAATAAAATTCTACTAAAATAAATTTGACGAAATCAACTATTAGATGAATGGATTTAAAGTTTTTGAATAATCAAAAACTGAAAAAAATAAAATGATCTTTAAAGTAGAATTAATACTAAATGTTTAGAATACTATAATCTTTGCACCATAGTCCAATTTCGATGATTTTTTTTTACACTTTGTAGGGAATTCAGTAAACTTTCAAATACTCATACGCATAATGAGCCAAAAATTGCGTCCTTTTCGAGTTATTCCGAAATTATGAAATCATTTGGAACGTCTCGATTCGTTGAAACGGCACCAACCGCCGTCTATACTTCTTTGCTACCTTTCTATACCAAGCCATCAGAACTCAGCGACCTTCCTATATTTTTCACAGCCTACAATTTAAATATTCCATTCAATCCCGTCCCACTAGATCCCGTACTTCTGACCTCTATCCACCTCCTCAACGAACTGTTGCGTTTGACAAATCCTTTATAATTCAAGCAGTCTTCACCTGGAATACCATCCCTCCCGATATCCGACATGCGCAATCAGTTTCCTCATTTAAATCCCTCCTTTTTAAGCACCTACTTCTTTCACAACCAGATTGATCATGAAAAGTAGATAAGAGAACTTTTTAAGTTCCCCCAGAAATGGTTTTGTTTAATTATGTTATTTTATTTTAACATGTTTGTATTGTATATATCTGTATGTATTCAGTGGTTTTGTTTTATTTTTCATCCAATATTTTTATTTTAATGAGCATTGTAAATATTTAATTTTATGGCCACACAGGCATTTCCTCTGTATCTATAATTTGTCCTAAAGGGACAAAAGTCCCAGGATAATAAAAATCTATTTTCATTTCATTATATGGATTGAAACCTCCCACTTTTACATTAGCTTTTATTTAAGTCTTTTATAAAATTAGAAATCTAAATTACGATTCGCGCAATCTACTGATATTCCCTTGCTATTGATACTTCATTCATCAAAATCCATCACTCCTGAGAGCCGGAAAAGAGATATATATTTGAGAAATAATATATAAGATATTTCTTTTAAAAAATTTATATTGATGTTTTTTTTAACCATTCACAAAACAACCTCTAGATGGCTGATTTGAAAATAAAATATACCTCTCTAAAGCTAAGAGTACTGAAGATAATCTGTCACTGATTGAAGTTGAAATAATCTATACCCAACAGGAAAGAGCCTCTGGAATAGGAAGGGATAGGGTACAGAGAACATCCTCTCCAACATTCTGTGAGAAAAGAATGCTGTGTTCTTCCAGAAGGATCATCAGCAACAAGAGTGTTAAGCTTTTTCCCAGCGATATCATATCAGCGTCAGAATAAAATTATTTTTCATTTCATTTCATCCATTGTGACATCCAATGGGCTATTTTTCTTCCCAATGGGTATAGTACTTTGTTTCTTACATTTCGTCTACTGCTCCAAGTGACGCGTTTAAAGTGACAACTTAGCTAATTCAAATTTAATGATCATATAAATATATTATCTTCTGAAAGTTAATTCAACCATTTCACTTGAAATAATTAACAAGGGACTACATACAAAATGATGGGCACAATACAAAATGATTTTATTGGGATGCATCTAAACAAAGAGAGTGGTTTTCATTTATTGCAAGGGGAATAAGGCCAAAACAAAGTTACCTTAGTTGACAGTTATTACTTATAAATTAATTAATGTAAGAGATCATATAGTTATGCAATTAATATAATTACATAATATAATGTGAATTAATTAATACAAGAGTTAACTTAGTCGCTCAAAAAATCTATGAAAAGAACTTTCAAATCAAGTTATTATTACATTAAAATGAAATTACACAGAATATATTTTTCAAAGGATTTTTATTTACAAATTATTCCCATAATAATTGTTAGCTACATCGGACTACAAGCAAATAAAAAAAACTGGTGTGTACATTAATATAACTTATGTCCACAAAAATAATTTTCCTACAGTGTTGGGTACAAATTATTTGTGTATCCCTGCAAATATTGGTCCAATTAACTTTTTATTTTATTTTAAAGTCTGAATTTACATACAATTTAATCATCTTTCAAAAGAATATCTGGACTGTTCAAAGGGATGGTTAGTTCTAAGCTAGTTGGTTAAATAAAGAAAAGTGGACAGGTTGCCATAGGAAACTATGCAGATTATTTTAGAAAACTTATAAGAACAACAGTATAAAGTTCAATACACTCATATCTTGGCTGATAATAAGCTTATTTGAATGCTTTTTTTTTGGGGAGGGGGGAGGCTCAGGGGACTCTGAAACTTGCCTGTTGAAAACAACACATAAAAAAATTGGATACTATTACAATACTTTACTCACCCAGTAGCGATAGGAAGAAAAAAAACTATACGAAACCAAACATTTAAGCAATTATTGGTTCGATTAATTTTGTTTTTATCTTCCATAAATATAATAAGTTATGCTCAAAAACATTTTCTTCTTGCCCTAACTTTTTATCCAGTTTTTTTTGGGAATAGTACTAGTACTACACTTAAGAAATTTAATGAGCTTTAAGAGATTAGACTTAAGGAATTTAATCCAGATCGTTTATGTGCCATAATCTATAAAAAAAATGATGATGGAAATGATCTATGTGCTCTGATCTATAGGAAAACAGGTTTTCACCTAGATCACAGCCGCTTAAATGTGTTGGGTACCTGATTCAGTACACCACGTACATATCAGGAGCATGATTAAAAAAAACCAACAAAATCGTTCCACCCACTGATGGCTGAATTTTTTTTTAATTGAGAGCTCTAAAATACATAAATCTGTTAAAACTGCATATCGAAAATTTTACTTGACTTTAACAACTTTTGGTCAACATAAATGATGTTCATAACTACAGAAAACACAGAAAGATGCCTAAAACCAACTCAGTGATTTAAAATACTAATGTTTTGGTCAGAAACAAATACAATATAATGCAATATAAGATGTTGAGAATACAGGAGTTAGGACCTCATAATATTCCTTACCTAAAAGTAGCACATATTTGTACTTGACAGAAGAATTATTTTGACTAAAAACAATATCTGATATGGATCACTAGTTATTGGATTGTCCGGAAAATAATGCAGGATTTTGTTTTAAAAAGAAAGATTAACCACTGTTTTATTTAATCTAAATAGTCTCTACTACTATCAATACATTTCTGTCAATGTGTTAGCTTACTTTTCCATTCCCTCGGAATAGAATTTCCTATCTTTAGAATTGATAAACTCCAAAAACGCATTTTCTAATTTCCTTTGTCCATTAAATATTTTAGCACATAAGTAATGGTCCAGGTGTCTAAAAAAATAATAATCCGTAGGCGAGAAATCTGGAGAGTAGGACGAATGTGGCAGAGTTTCATTTCCAAGCTCCAACAGTTTTTGTGACATCACACATGAGACATGTGGCCGGGCGTGGTCATGCAACAAAATGGGCTCCTACCGATTGACCAAAGATGGCTTCAGTAATACCAATTTCTGATGTACTGCATTAATTTGGATAAAATACGATTCGGCATTGATGGTTTCTCCAGAATTTAAGAAGCTGTAGTGTATCAAAACAAATGAAGCCTACCAAACAGTAACCATCACCTTTTTTTGATGAGTTGGAGTCTTTGTAAAATGTTCTGCTGGTTCTCCATTGTTGAGCAACAATCCAGAATACCATAGAGTTTTCCAATGTTTTGTTATCATAGAGTATCCACTTTTCATCAAAAGTAACAATTAAGGACAGAAAAGGGTCGTTTATATTTTGGCAAAGAAGTGTATCACAAACTTAATAATGCTGGTTTATTTGGCGGTCGTTTAATGTGTGTGTAACCAAACTTTCAAATTTTTTCATCTTTCCAATCGCCTTGAGGTGGTCATCAACGGTCGATTTACTAAGGTTGTGTTTCCCTCCAAATTCTCAAACAGTTGTTTTGGGGTTTCCTTCCATCAAAGCCCGGAGAACATTGTCATCAAGAGAAGAAGTCATTCCACGATCTCTGTTTTCAAGGCAGAAGTCTCCCTCCTGAAATTTTCTGAACCACCATTGAACAGTGCACTCATTACTGCTGCTCTCGTCTCAGATTTGATTGATGTTTCTGAGAATCTGAATCCCATTCCGGCTGGGTTTAAACTCGTAAAACAAAATTATACGAAAATCACTCATTGACATCTTAGTAAATTCTGAATTATTTCTAAGCAGCGAAATGCTACAGAGGTAAACAAACATTATCGCTTGGACAAGGATTATAAAGTACTGACATTCATACAAATGAATAATTCAGTAAACATAAACAGTTTGTTATATAGAGGGATATTTTAAAGAAAACTCAAAATCGCGCATTATTTTCCGGACAATAAAATTATTACAAAAATTCATAAAGCAACGTTTTATAAAATTAAATCACTTAGTACTTAGACAAATTTCCTCTCTCATATATCAAAACGATGTGCACTTTGTGTAACTATATTTGATAAATCCATCAAAGTTTGTAACAATATGATGCACTTACTATGTTTTTGTATAGATAAATAACGTCACAACAACAAAAGTAAAAGTGGTACTACTTCACTAGGATTGCTTCACTATGATGGTAGAGTCAAGATCATGAAATTCTAAGAATGGGTGAGTCACATCATGTTAAAGAGTATAACCTCCATTTAATTATATTGGTTGAAATTTGGGCCTTAATTATATTGTTGCTTGGGGCTTATACTAGTTATACTCACTCTAAAAACAATATATAAACAAATAACCAATGGGTGGTTTTCAGTTGAATACAGGGCTTACCATAGGGTTCAATCACGTCAGTCAACTTTTAGAATTATAGGTACAGCGTGATCATGAGACCTTGTGGTCACTCATCAAGGTCGAGCAACACTTGTGAAGTATTACCATTAAATGTGGTAGCCGCGGTATACAGTTAAAGTTCATAGCAAGCAATCTATACAAACATTCCTTAAAATTAGATTTTTTTAGTGATTTAGAACTCATCATCAAACTTTAATAATGTTTATACACTATTTAAATTTAAAAAAAAATTTCATTAAAACTAGTTTACAATTTTAAGATAATACACCGAAACCCATAGTAACAGAATGTTTGATTGTTACAGACTCTAAGTAAAATGTTTCCTAGCCTTCACCCAATCAATATTTCAGTACTTAACAATCATAAAACTTTTTTTTAATGATCTTATATTCTCTGATAATGAAGTAAATATAATAATAAAGGGCAAAATAATTCTTAGATTTTGAGATATGCTAATACATATGCAAAAACACTTATCAATCATTCTTCTTTATAGACAAACCAAAATAATACATCAATGTTGTGAAATTATTCCTCAGAAACGATATAAAATCAATTTTAAGAGCTAAACGTGAACATGAACTATCTACTACACAAGGCTGAATAAGCAACTTACATCTTTGATTCCTTCATGTTGTTGTGCCATAGCCAGCAACATACCATCAAATTTATCTTGTTCGTCCGAAGGCATTTTGTAACTGTGATCGAAAGAATCAACACTAACGATCAGTAAAAATAACTAAAATTGCTGAGCAAAACTTTAGAACGTAACAGAACCGAAGGTGTAACCTCCACTTGGAGCCCGCAAACAGTACTGTCTTATCAAGTTATCTTTTACTAATATCTATAAACTTTCTTAAACATGTGTTTATTGGATTTCCTTTTATTCAATTCGCATTTATAACTAGAAGAAATATCCGTAATTCGTTTAATCATTTTTTTACTTTCACTTACGTATATATGTAATATACAGGAAAGGTATTGCGATCCTGAAAATTTTCGAATCTCAATTTTCAACGGAAATACATGTTTTGAGGTCCTCTGAGTCCAAATAACCAAGTGTCACAAAACGGCCTGTGTGTGTGTGTGTCTGTGTGTATGTGTTAACAGTCTAGCTCAAAAACGAAAAGTAGTACGAAACTGATATTAAGTATTTAAGGTTTGTATATGGGCCGGATGTGACAGCAACTTTTTCGTTAAAATCGGTAACCAGAAGTGCCACTTTATATGAACGCTGAAACAGATTTTTACAATTTTCTCAAGAACGGCTCTAACGATTTTGATCAAACTCGGTGTATCATGGTATAATTAAGTGGTCTTTAATATCATTTAGGTCTTATCCCCGTTGATGTCACTTTACAGGGCTTAAATGCCCAATGTTCATATATGTCTTCCTCTAAAGTACCTTTAATATGGTTTATTTTAAAAAGTTAACCAGTTCGCATTATTCAGACTTACGAAAAAATGCTACATATAACTTTTGAATTCCGAATAACTCACAAAGTATACACTTTTTTGTTGATATTGTATATGATTTTTAAAAGTTTATAGAATTTCCTAAAAAAACAAAAAACAAATCTTTAAAATTGGACAATTAGGAGGAAAGATATGGCCTCTAGTTTTTTTCCCTGGATAAATTTAAAATATACTTTTTTAATTGTTGAGGCTAAAAAAAACTTTTTTTACAGAAATTTAATAATGTACCTTTCCTAAGAACAACTTTCATAAGAAATAAGTACCTAAATTTATACCTTTA
The DNA here is from genome assembly GCA_928085145.1 of Nezara viridula. NCBI lineage: Eukaryota > Metazoa > Arthropoda > Insecta > Hemiptera > Pentatomidae > Nezara > Nezara viridula. The sequence continues at coordinate 46,921,010 of OV725081.1, forward strand.
TTCTCAGTTCTATATTTCAACACCGCAATCACCACCTCCGGAGTCTGCATAGATAACTTTTTCAACTAAAAATGTCACTAAATTGACATTACTCAAAAATGTTGAAATTGGAGTTAGTCATTCTGTGTCAACTTTATAAAAGCACAGAAAGTTCTGTGGTTTATAAAATCAGATGGAGTAACTACATTTTTATTGCCTACCGTCAATATAATAAATAGACTTTTTACAATTTTAATGCTCATAATGACTTGTTTTCTGTAAGCTTTTTTTTTTAGGCAAACATTTGCAATAATGATTCATTGCAGACAGCTCCCTTTACGTTTTGCAAACAAGTTGCTGGCAATTTGTAACGTGATAAATAAATTATTGGTATTTCAGTTATAGGTCAAACTATAAATCTTTATAATCTTTGAGCGATCAACTTGATTTCGAATTTAGAATGAGAAGAAGGAAGGAGGCTTTCGGGCTGAAGCCCACCAAAATGGTAAAATATTCTTATGAAAAAATATGATCTGTTAAAGTATTATTGTTCGTGTAATTACATTTAATAGGACTTCAAGAATCATTCAAACACCGTTTCGTATAGGTAGTTACTTTTTTTTTTCTTCCTAAGTAATTTTCATTATTTAAAAAAAAAAAGTTTTCGGACTGAAGCCCCCAAAATGAAATACTGGATCCGCTAGTGAATGGTACTATATATGTAGATTCTCCGTAAGTCCATACCTCAGGCGGATCTACGAGGGACGGTGCTTTCGGGCAGAAACCTCCTACAAATTGAAAAATTATTTTTTTTCATTGGTCTATATTTTTTACTATGTACAGATATTATTTACAACCATGTAATATGTAAAAAATTATCTCTGAAAGTATTATTGTCTTATATTATTTTAATATTCCTATTTTTCAAAGGCATGACCAAAGCAATAATGTAATTTGAAATTCTCTTATAGAAAAATGAAAGAAAGTAGCTACATGTTTTGAGAAAGCAAGATCATAACTGAAATAATATTGACTCGACATTGTTGACACGCGTGAGAGGCCCTTTCAATTAAATTTCTCCAGTAATATTGACCGTAAGGGGCACTTTTTATGCAATTGTGCTTTATTTAAAAATATAATTTCGGAGGCGGTGGTGGTAACTAAACATTTTTGATCAGAAATGTGGAACGTGTTCGAAACGGAACTTGTTCGAATCCAGTCTGGTAATTAACTTCCATTCTCTAGGGATTAGCTGTGAATAATCTTGATTTTTTCATTTGGATTGGAATAAATTTGACAAACGTTAGTCAAACCGCCCTTCCAGACCTATTTGGACTATATTAGGTTGTTAAAACGGAACACCAATAAATTTTTAAATTCCTAAATGATAATTTAACAATTGATATTATATCATCCTCATAGCAGCAAAATTTGATGTGCTATATCGATGTTAATCTTTATCAACACTGGAACAAGCGCTTCTATTGAGATTATCGGATCGGCTGATATCAAACAGTTGAATTATCACCTTTCTCCTTTAATTATGACTAGAGTCAGCATTGATTTTAATTTCCCATTAACAAAAAAACCTCACTCTCGAAGGTTGGCAGTTTGAAAAGGCGATACTTTTATAAATTCCTCATAAACGTTAAATTTCAATATAAAAATACTAAAAATTTATTGATAATTTTTTATTATTTGATTTTTTTTTTTAGAAAAATAACAAATAATTTTTTTTTTCTCTCTTTTTCTCGCCTCTACCCTAAAGGGTCATTGGCGTTTTCTATATAATTTAAACTCTGTTATAGTAGTTGATAATCTTTAAAAATTTAAACAGGATAGAAATTGTCTTTTAGTATTTCGTTTAGTGTTTTTCCTAGTTTTATTTTTCTCTGAGCCTTTCGAATTGGGAACATTCTACTAGAAGGTGTTTCACAGTTTGCGGTGTATTGTTACATTTTTCGCAAGTAGGAGCTTCTAGGCCTCTTAAAACGTAGCTATGAGTAGCTATTTTTATTACAAATAAATTATATTGTACTGAACGAAATGTAAACATAAGAATAAATATAGCACTTAAAGATAAGCAATATTTGTTTTATTAGCCTTATCTCCTTTCTCTTTAGTCATTGTCAGTTGAAGTGATGCGATAGTATGATATTTTCGTCACAGTGTTTCTCTGGTATTCTGTAAATCTGATGAGTGTTTTCTTCAGTTGTTTTACAATTTTAGCTAAGGTAATTTCTCATTTTTATCCGATTTTCTCTCTTTCAACACAACTTTGTATGCTTCACTTTATTTTCATGTAAAATAGAAGTATTTACTTAGAAATGTACAACAATATACAGTTGTTCCGTAATTATTTTCTTATGAGCTCTAAAAAAGTTCATATAAACAATGGCCCAACCAAAGTAGGAAATCCAAGTTTAGTATTTTTTTTTTAAGCGTCATAATTTTTGTTGAATAGGTAGCAATAACTAAATAAATATCTAATTTAAGTAATTGACGATTGTTTTACTGTTAATTAGATAAAATTTGCTTCAAACAAAGATAGAGCTTGTCATTGTTAAAAACATTTAAAGGTGGCTTTTGAGAGGCTAAACTAAGAGAAGTTCTGTTTTTAAAAAAGTCATAAATTATTCACGATTTTTTTTGTTTATCTTTTTACGACTATTCTTCAGATACTCCACTTTTAGGAAAACTTCCTCGTTCATATTAATTAAGTGGAGAGAAAAATTGAGATTCACCTCAAGTTATGTTTAAAAATTATGTTGTTTTTTTTACGTTGTCCCCTAAAAGTACCCGTGTTTTCAGCAAAAATAACTAAAATTAATTGTTGCAATGTTTTTGTTTCATGGTTTCCGTGGTCTTGGAGGCATTATAATACACATAATTACATCAACACACTTCTTTTTTTATAAAACAAAAATAAATTAAAATAATGATTTTAAAAATATTTTTGAGGTAAAGTGGTTGTGAACTGTGTTTTTCGCACAGATCTCTACTATACGAAATGATCCGTATTTATAAGTGAAAAACTAAATACTTCAAGTCCTAAAATTTACGTTTTCATGAAAATAATTCAAGCAATGAGCAGGTTTATTTATTTAAAACGTAAACTTAGTTGTACAATTATAATAACGAATCAGTTCGTTTAATATATATCTGGGTGAAAAACACAGTTTTCATAACCACTATACCTAAAAAATATTTGAAAAAATATTTTTTAGTATATATAAAAAAATATATATAAAATTTTTTTGATATATAAAAAAATGGTTATTGATTCAATTATATTTATTATATTGCATCCAAGATCATGAAAAATCATAAAATAAAAGCTTTGCTAGAATTAATTTTAGTAATTTATGCTGCAAATGGGAAAGCGGATGAAAATTCACATAATTTTTATACACAACTGGAGTTGAACCTCAATGTTTTCCTTAATAAACCTCCACTTAATTATTATGGACTTGAAGCTAATTGAAAGAGAAAGTTTTCTAAAAGTGGGGTATGTGTAGTATAGTTAGATGATGGTAAAAAAAAAAAAAAAAAAACGCAAACAATTTATATTTTTTTTAAAAACAAAACTTGACTTAGTTTGTGTCATCTGTAAATGGTTTTAACAATGACATACTCTTTCCTCGTTTGAAGCAAATTTTATTTAGCTACCGTGAAGAAATTGTTAATTGTTTAAATTAAATATTTATTTATTTATCGTTTCCTACTCAAAAAAAAACATGGCTTGTTTAAAAAAACACAAAACTTGGATTTCCTACTTTTCTACTGAAAATTGGCCCATTACTTGTATGAACTTTTTTGCAGCACTCAGGACCTGCTATCACTCCTATAAAAATTTCCCTCTACTTACGGGATATCCCGTATATTGGGACTGAGAATTTCAAATTATTGTTAATTCTTTAAATTTCTCAACAACTTTTGAAAATTACTCTGATATATTCCATCGATACTGGTTATTTAATGTATAACTATATTAAAAGAACAGATTTCTTATTATAAACTTTTAAAATAACATGCTAAGGTGGTACATCAACAGGAGCTTCAGCTCGACTGCGGCCCATGAGGATTGACATATGTCTTATCAGACACACACACATATGTCTTATCAGGCACGATGGGAGAGTGGTGGGGGGGGGGAGGGGGGTGCTGCAGCTCCGAAGGCCCGGCTTACAAGGTTTTTTTTTCAAGCTTTAAATTTACATTAAAATAAAATAAAGATAACATTACATATATCACTTAATAATTAAGAAATCTTTTCTTTTTTTAAACTTTATTTTATATTGTTAATAAATTGTTTTTACTTTTACGATTGTATAATAAATCGTTGACAATCATTGGATTGCCTATCAGAGGAGTACATAAAGGACTAGGTTGACTTTTAGTAATTATTTTAATATCTGACGGGAACCCTGGTACACTCTCTCCAGAAACCTTGATTTCTCTCCACGGCAAAATAAATATATTCTTTAATACTTTTAATATATCAAGCTGGTAACCCGCTTTTTCGATGTTGGAGCATGAAATGTCAAAATTACTAATAATAAAGACAACAATCAACCGTAATTAATGTGCTGTAGTGATCTTCCGTTCGTTCATTGAAGGTTGAGTTGAGTCAGCTACTATGTTTTATATACATGGTTTAGTATAATGGAAACATTTATGAAATACAAATTATGTATTTCTATAATTAGACTAGGCAAAAATTATAAATTAAAAAAAGGCAACATTTCTAACCAATATTGAACTTTCTGTCGACACTACTTATCAGTAAACAAAAGGGTATAATACCATTATCATCATCATAATCCATCTTCTTGAACTTGAATAGAGTTTTCTCTAGCTCTGCCTGTCTTCCACAAGACGCCTTCTATTCTATTGAAGACCTCTTCTCTGGAAGTCGCTCTTCACCTCATCTTCCCACTTCCTTCTAGGCCGTCCTCTTCCTCTCTTGCCCTCTACTTTAGCTCGATAGGCTTCGCTAGCTATCCTGTTCGGTTCCATTCGCAGAAGATGTCCTAGCCATATCAGTCGATTCTCTTCTATCACGGCATTGGCCGGCTTAATATTGAGGTTCGACCTGATGGTGATGCGTACTCAATTTCTTATTGTTTTCCCCTGAATCTTTCGGAGGAATCTCATTTCTGACTCTCGTATCCTTAATTGATGTTTCTTTGTCAGCGTCCATGATTCTGAAGAGCATGTTAAAATGGTCAGAAATGTCGATCTGAAAACAGCCACCTTTGTTTTCTTTTCCACCTCTCGCCTGTTTAGAAAACCTCTCTCAACTGCTTCAAACATCCTGCTCGCAGCAGCGAATCGCTCAGTCACCTCTGAATCGATGTATCCATTTTCATTATAGTGTGCGCCCAGGTATTTGAAGTTTTCTACTTGTTCAAGGATTTTGTCTTCGACTCTGATGACGCGCATATTTCTACTAGGCTTCTTCCCAACCCCCATTACTTTTGTTTTTACAGAGTTAGCAATCGTATCAATCATCTGAAATTCTTTTTTTAATTTATTAATATTGTACAGAAGATTTCCGTCACTGTCCGAAAAAATAACAACGTCATCAGCGAATGCAAGTATTGAGAGGCTCACTGATCTCAGGTTGGCATATCCCAGGTGAAATTTCCGCATTTTTCCTTTAGCCCTTATTGCTGAGTCCATTACTAGAATAAGCAAAAGTGGACTAAGATTACACAAACTTGCCGGATTCCAATTGTTGTTTTGATTTCTTGTGAAGTGCAGTTGGCAAATGTTACTATGTTTCTTGAGGAGACTCTCAACTGTCAGGACATGACCTTGATCAATCCCTTTTTCTCTCAAGGCCTCCAATATATCAGACTTTCTCACCCCATCAAGGCTTTTGTAAGGTCAACAAAGCACACCGACATTTTCTTTTCTGCTACGATTTTCCCAAAAGCCGTATTGTTCTTCTACATGTAATCTTTTGATTCTTCTTCTTATTTTATTTTCTAAGACCTTAGAGTAAATCTTACTTGGTAAGCTTAATACTGATATGTCTCCATGGCTGTTACAATCTCTGTTATCTCCTTTCTTAAAGATAGAGATGATTATGGCTACTTCCCAATCTTTCGGTATTTTCTTTTGCTTCCACACTAAATTTAGCAGATGCAGCAGGATTGGATTAATAGATTTATGTATAGGATTTATTGATTAATAGAAATGTTCTTACTTAATATTTTACTATACTATTCTTGATTACAGAGAAAATGTGGCTTACTTCAGGAGCTAAGGCCTTAAGCTCCGATAACAGGATAATCCCTGCCATCCAGTACGCCACCCAGTCCTCCATATACTCGCCCGAGGACACGGCAGCAGAGTTGACTACTGCACAGACCATTATAATATCATTTCTGTATGCCCTACGAGAGAGAGACCTGCCGTTGATCAAGACATTACTAGAAGTCTCCTCTACAGTTCCACAGATCAAGTCTTCATTCTTGAGTGTCTGGCTGAGAGACGATTTCTGCTTTCCCAGAGGAGATGTTGCCTCCTGCCTTTCTACCCTTGGGAAGCTGCTGCTCGACGGGACGCAGTTCCCTTGGCCAGTAGCTGCAACACTCGCCGGCCTGGATGTCAAGTATCGCATTCAAGAATGTTTTGCGGAGGCTGACGACACAGCAGGCCAAATACTCCTTTCTACAATGAACACTTGCGTATCTGAGGGAACACAAGTTGACTATGCAAAAGTAATTTCCGGATTTTAGCATATTTAAGATTATTTAATACTTAATATAAGTATTGTTAGGCTAAGTTTTAGTCTGGTAAAGAGGTAGAATCAAGCACAGTATTTTTATATACTAAAATGTTGGCTCCTGGAAATATGATTTCCCAATTACTTTTAGCATCTACATTCTTTGTATTACATATAATAAACAATTTTCATCTGTGATTATGATTGAAAATAAATGAAAAATGGGGAAATGTTCCTTTGCACAATATAATAATGATAAAAAATAAAATTAAACTCTTATTAACATTTTAGTGCCCAATGGTAAGGAAAGTGTTCTTTCGTTCTCAACAGTCTTTACTCGAAGTACTATTCTGGAGCACTGAACTGTTAGCGGTGAAACTTTAAAAGTACCAAAGTATCAGTTTATGAAGTATAACTCCAAGTTATTAAAATTTATCATAAAGTAAATATATTAATTTATATTTTATTCTGCGTGTTTTGGATCATAACATGGGACTACCACCACTGATAATTCCTCAGTATGATTCTTCATGCAGAACAGTAACTTTTTGAAATTCGCTACAGGCACTGGCCACTAGGATTTAATTTCTAATTTAATTCTGAACTGGATTCAGGATTTAATTTTGCGGGGGCTTCAACCTGAAAGATTTTTTTTCATCTACATATACCAATAATTAACTAGAAAAAAGAAGAAATAAATTAACTACCTATATCAAATGGTACTTAAGTGGTTTTTAAAGTCCTATTAAATGTAATTACAGGAACAAGAATACTTTAAGAGAAAGTTTTTAATATTTTTTTTGTGTAAAACATGGTTACATTTTACCATTTTGGGGGGGAGGGGCTTCAGCCCTACCATAAACTGTCATGAAACATATCGAGAGACAAAAAAAAAATCTGTACCTAATAAATCAATATTAAATAAGTTATGTAACTTACTACTATAATCGTTTCAACATTACGGAATGGAAACATAATTTGAGATGGGCGTTTCTGTCATTTAAAAAAACACTGCAGTTTAATATTTGAGGAAAATCAATTGTTTCCATAAAATTTTAAAAATAATAGTTCAACAAAGGCTTGGACCAGCCTTAGGGCAGAGCAACCCATGAGTGCCAGCCTGGAGGGTTATTAACAAACCAACTGAATTAGAGACATTTTTTCCCCCAAACACTTCATAGAGTAATTTATAATGAAACAATAATACTAATATAATAAAAGAATGTTGTATAACCAATATATAAACATAAAGGAAAATAATAAAATTGGTATATTCATATTTTTACAAAATTGATTGTAATCTACTATGTATTATAAATATATTTTAGGAATTGCAGTCTAAGGAATCAAAAACCACTTTGGTGAAGCATGTCAGTTTTCAATTGCCTTTAGTAAGTAGTTTCATGAAATAACTTAACATAGAACACAACTTTTAACCATAAAATTTTACAACTTTTAACTACAAAATTTTTGCAGGAAATGACATCAACCGGAACACAAGCTGGGATCATAGTCCATGTAATGTTGTTGGTTTTTCTTCCTATTAAGGTACTATACTGTTTATTTACTTTTTTTTTATTTTCAGGATCGTGGTATTTCAGTTAAACCAGAACAGTATTCTACAGGGGTTCAGACCACAGATCAGGTAAATTATAAGAAAAAACAATATATATATATATATATATATATATATATATATATATATATATATATATATATATATATATATATATATATTATTTTTATTTGGTTAAGGAATTAATTGTGTTACTACATATATATATATATCACTTTTGAAAAATTATTCAGTAAAAATAAAGTAATTCTTTATCAATATTTTTCAGAGCATGATAACAGCGTTGAACCCATATACTTTGACCTCCCATTCAATATATGCAATACAAAAGGTGATCTCAAGATGATTTTTATTTAAAATATAAAATAGCTGAAACTCCTTTCAATAACTTCATAATAAACTGTCATAATACTCGTAACAATATACTGTTTATTTAAATGACAAATTTGAATTTAAATTAAAATTACATTTAATCACAGCCCACAAATGCACCTGGAACTGGAAATGAAATATAAACTATGGTGGTTAATTAGTATAGATCTCTTCCAGTTCAGACTAAAGATGTGGTAATACTTCAATATTTAGTTGTTTTTTTATAAATGGTTATTTGTTTGTGTTTTTCCTTATGGAACACTTCCTACCATCCATTCACAGAATTAATGAAAAACTTCTCTATATATATTTATGATCTTTCTATCGCATTTATTGAACTATTATCTATTTAGTATCTTGATCATAACGGTTCAACTTTAAGATGTTCTAACATTATTTTACAACTTGAAAATCCAGTATATATTTTTTATTTATAGAAGTTCAATATTATATCAACTAAATATTATTAATCAGATATATTAGTTTTATCTATTCAAATGTAAACATAACAAACCATCACTGCCCATTTTAGTGAAGTATGTCACTTTTCAATTACCTTTAATAAGATCCATGATTTAATTTAGTATAATAAAGAGAACATTATTATTACTTTTAACTTTTAATTTAAATGTTTACAGGAAAAGACATCAACAGGGACACAAGCTGGGCTTATAGTTTATGTAAAGTACTTTTTATTTTATTTTTATCAAAGTACCATAAAACTTCAAAATTACAATATTTATTTTTTTTTATCAGGACCGGGGGGTTTCTGTAAAACCAGAACAGTCAACTATAGGAATTCAGACCATAGATCAGGTTCATAACCCAAAAAATATTTTGTATTTAATTTTGTTTGCTAAACAAGTTATACTATGAAAACTTTACTTCAAAAAAAGTTGTAGAAATGTTTTAGTTCATTTAATAATGTAATATTAATCTACATTTTTCAGAACATGGTTAAAACCTTGAAGCTCCCTCCGTTGACCTCTCAATCAATTCATCCAAAGGAAAAGGTAATCCAAGGAAATTTTATTTATGGCAGAAAATTATCTAAAACACCTTTCAGTAACTACATAATTAAATATTATAATTCACAAAATAATTTACTGTTGATTCAAATGACAAATTTTAATTTTAATAACATTTGTGTTTAATCACAGCCTGTGAATAATCATGCAACTGGAAAAGGACTACAAAATATGCTGTTTAATGCCTATGAATTTCTTCCAGAAGATCAAATCATAGCTGAGGTAATGCTTTGGAAGAATATTTAATCATTGTTTTGCTTGGTTATTTGCTTCTGTTTTCCTTTGATCATTTTAAATTCTCTCACAGAATCAAAGAAAACCTTCTTATATATATATATATATATATATATATATATATATATATATCAAAACTTGGAACTATTATGAACCACATTGAGGTTGGAGATGTAGAATAGATAATAGATAGAAATTATATATATATATATATATATATATATATATATATATATATATATATATATATATATATATAATTTCTATCTATTATCTATTCTACATCTCCAACCTCAATGTGGTTCATAATAGTTCCAAGTTTTGATATTTATATTTTTTTTAGGACCGCTACAAATCTCTTCACACCACACCTAATAATTCTTATGGATCTCTTCTAATGCCTTCACAGAATCAAACGAAAATTCCTATGTCTATTAATGATTATTTATTTAGGGTATGTACCAATCAATGATATATATAGAAATAGAAAATAAACTTTATTCTGGGACGATGTCCCCTTAGTATTATATATATAAATATATATTAATATGTATATATATATATATATATATATATATATATATATATATATATTTATATTTTTTTTTTTTAAATACAATACTGTTTTGTAGTCATGACCTAAATTTGTTTTTCCAGGAACCCAAAGTTTCATTTAAACCGGAACAATCAACTACACAAGTTTCGACAACAGCTGAGGTAAAAATTTACTTTTAATCTTTTATATTTGTTTCTATTTATTTCTTCCTATAGCTTCTAGAAATTAAAAAAAAATTGAATATTTTTAATAGATCTATTAAAACTGTGTTATTAAAAAGTTCTATGGGAAAAAGTTCTAGTTTCAAAAGAACAGAAAAACAATTGGAAATAAAAACTGCAGGCATATTGAAATTAATTAAAAATAAAAGTTAATTTTTCATTTCAAATCCTGGTTTTAAAGATAAACTCTAATTTGAATTGCATCTCTTTCAAAAGTCAGAAAAGGATTCAAGACTGAGTGCTGGAACTGGTTACCTTTTCGAATCTACATCCATTAATGCTTATGGAACTCTTCCAATTGCTCAACCGACACGAATAACACCTGTTGTATTTGAATCCACTACTGCTGAAAGGGATATATTTCCAGATTTCCTTGCAGAAATGAGAAAATTAAATAAAAAGGTAAGACAAACAATATGTCAATTTCCTGAATAATACCATATTAATGAATAATACCATATATTTTTCAAATAATTTTAATTCACTTTTATATTCTTGTAAATCCCTTAGATTTTATATCTCTTCTTAGTACCATATTACTTAAGTGCATTATAATTGTTACCTAAGTATATTTTCATTATAAAAGTGATTTTATTTTATTCTTGTTCAGTTCAATAAGGTAAATTTTGTTATTAATTTTAATTACAATGCCATCTGTACTGATTACATACCGGTGAGTACACAATATTAAATAAAAAAATAGATATTTAAAAATAAAATTATGAGAAGCATTAAGTGATTAAAAATATTATTAAAATGATAAACATAAACCACCTCACTTAGAAGGTACTTTTTAAAGTTTTGGATTTAACTTATTTGAAATCCATCTGGCCAGCTTTCCTCAAAACCATTGCAGGGTCACAAGTTATTGACTCTGGGTCTCCCAACAAAAAATATTTTTTTCCTACAGCCAGGCATGAATATTTATCTGTGCACATTTATAATAACTAAGCTATGCTGCAAGCTGTTCAAAACAGTGTCAGGCTTGAAATATATGTAAATTCTACACAGACATCAGAGAAAAAAGATTAAGATGTGAAACGAATGTAAGGAAATGATGGTGAATAGATAGTATCAAAAGAAAAGATAATAAACATCTGGAAATTACATTTCTAATAACATCTTGACCAAGTAATGATAAGGAAATAGACCTTTCTAAGGACTTTGTAAAACGAGGAATTCCCAGGAAATTTAATTATGCAAAGGCATGTACAAATGATCCTAAATGTAAAATCCTGATTCAAAGAGAAATATCTGAGACCTTTGAAGTTAAATGAAACAGTTTTGTGGCAGGGAGATGGTCTCACCGATGCTGTTCAACATAGCCCTGAAGAAGGTGGCAAGAATATTACATGAAAATGGAGGAGTGAACATTTGAATTAAACATAAAATCCTAGCATATGTGGATGATTCAGCTGTCCTTGAATGCAATCATGAAGAATATTGAGAAAGTCATAACCCATGATCAATACCAATTTGTCACTGTCCTTTAAGTCACGTGCTTCAATATGTCATTGGGAAGAATATTACCAAAGAGACCCCAAATGGTCCAGTTACAGAATAATTAAGTAGCCTACTCCTGCACTGTGAAAACCAAAGTTGTTAGCATGGAACCCTCCAGCTTGTGTTTCCTGTGAACAGTAAATGTTTAAGAAGACCAAATCATGCGGCCAAAAGTGTTAATGCCAGCAAAAATTAAAAAATATATATTTATAAAATGAAATTGCTAACACTCTTGAAATCTGAATTGGTTTAGATGGGAGAGTTCACTGAATATTATTAAATTGATGATTATTTTTCAAAATATAGATTTTTTTCATTTATCATGTTGATTTGATTTTATATTTCTTTATTTTTATTCAGATTATTGTTTAAATTTCTGAAGGCAAATTTATTTTGTTTTATCATTTTTAGGATCTGGCGGAAACCACAAAAACAATTTTTTCCAGTGACTGTGTGCATTCATCAAAGTCACAAAAAGAGGTTTATATATATTATAATATGTTTATAAAATTTTATTTATGTTTGGAAAAACCTAATAAATCATTTCAATTATTGAGACAGAGATCTGGAGTACCAATATTTTAATTTAAAAATCTATGAAATTTTTAAAATTAATAACAGTGTCCACTTTTAAGGTTCTGATCTAACTGTGCTTTGAGTTTAGTCCTTATTTTAAGATTGTTGGTCAGTTGAATCTTTAATTTTTCCATCTGTATACTTATATATATTATTTATTAACAGATCTTATTTCTTACCTTTCATAGATAATAGTGACAATATATTTATTTATATTAAAGGTTGTACTACTTTCTTCTATGAATTTTCCTTCGACCACAGAAAAAACTACAAATTTTAAATATTCCTATGTAAGTTTGCTAGAGATTATTTTGTTTAATTCTTGCGAGAATTATATGTTTATTTCATTAGGGAAGAATTGTTTAGCTATTAATTATGATAATTTATAATTAGTTATAAATCATTGATAAGATTGGACAGTTATTGAAACTTCAATTTTGTTTTGTAGGCTGAAGATAAGATGAAAGATATAATTGACAAATCAGTACCAGTTTCAAACACGAAGCAGCCAATTTCTAAGGTATAGTCATTGGTTCATGGTTTCTCTTGTGTCAGTATAATAGATAGGTGCAGTATGAGAGATAAATTGTAAACAAGCATAATGTTCTAAACATGTATCTTTTCTGTGATTCTTAGGAAATGGCGAATGAACTAATGTACAGTGCGATCCAAAAGGATGATGTCAAATCCCTTGTCATCGCTATCAATGCTGGAGCAGATGTAAATCACGAAGGTGTCATGAAGAAGAGACCATTGCATGTGGCTGCTTCGGCTGGAAGAATCCAACCGGCAATAGAGCTGATACACTGGGGTGCAAATGTAGACTCCTTGGATAATTGGGAAGAAACCCCGCTTTTTGTGGCTTCTGTGACAGGGCATCTCCTCATGACAGAGGTACTTGTATCGGCTGGAGCCAACATCAATCACATGAACAGGGAGCGTAATCGTCCACTCCATGTTGCAGCAAGCGCTGGGCAGCTGGAGATCGTTCGACTACTCCTCAGCAATGGGGCCGATGTGGACTGCAGGGGCGAATCCTTGAGGACTCCTCTCCACTGTGCATCCTTGTTTGGCCACCTCTCAGTGATCGGGCTGCTCCTGGATCGAGGAGCTGATCTTATGGCCGTCGAAGTAAGTGGCCACACGCCTCTCAGCCTCGCCAAGTCCAACCAACAGAATCTAGCGGCCGAGTTTCTGCATTACAGAAGTCGTTTATGAGTATATTTTAAAATTGGATAGTTGCTTGCTTCTTGTGTATTTTTTTAAAATAATTCATTTTATTATTTCTTATTTGTATAAATATATATTTTTAAAAAAGTCAATGAAAACATTTTATTTCACCTTTTTTTTTTTACCTTAATATACAATAAAATATAAAGTTACTAAAGGCAATGTTAAAATCTACACTATTTTGTTTATCAACTTCTTAAATGTGATGAGCTGTTTAACGGATTTACTACCCTGATGCAGGTTGATTATTGAGCTTGTATAGAAAACTAGCGGTGTGTATCTTCCGGTGGGTGTTGAGGGCTGAGGACTGGGTGAACGCCTTGGAGCAGAGCTGGCAGACATAGGGTCGCTGGCCTGTGTGTGTCCTGAGGTGGGAGGTGAGGGCGGAGGATTGCTTGAATCCCTTTTGGCACAGCTGGCAGAGGAAGGGTCGTTCTCCTGTGTGCACCCGCAAGTGCTTAGTCAGGTCTGAAATGACTGAGAACTTCTTGTTGCAGAGGAGGCACGTCAGCCTACGGTCACGGTTCTCACTGTAGTACATATGCTGTCCATTCATTTCCGCAAAGCGCCTTATGGCTAAACGGTTCTGGCATGCACTGCATTTGTAGGTCGAATCTCTGGAGTTATTCGCCTGTGACACCTGCCGAGATATCTTGCCGCAAACCTGACAAGACTTCTTGCCTTGCGTGTGAGTTTTCCTATGGGCGGCCATCGCTGAAGAATCTGGAAATATCATCTGGCATACGTTACACTGGTACACAATGTTTTTCAGGTGTAATTTCAGATGATCCATCAGGTGATTCTTCTGTTTAAAACATTTCATGCAATAACTGCAAGTATAAAGTTTGCCTGGCACCTCTCCGTTTTCTTTTCCAGCCTCTGTGTCTTTGGAAGCCATATATCTATCATTCTCTTGTTCCATCTCCTCTTCCTTTTTATTAATGGTAACTGAACTGATCGAACTCTCCCTATACACTTTACTGCATTCCCGGAATCGGAAAGATGGAGACACATTATATACTTCATTGGATTGCCAGTTATTCCCTGAAAAAAAAATAATAATCAGAATGCAGGTTAAAATTATCAAATGTTGGTTGTTGATGTCATAAAAAGAGTTATTCTTTAGTAAGAACCAGATACGGACTTTTTAGGCGAACTCGCAGAATAATTTCGATCTTTGCTCTCTGCAAGAACAGGTTGATATTCTGTAGGATAAATGTCTTCAGTACTTAAACACATTAATGCTCCTAAAATATCAGATCTTAATTGTGTAGTTAATCTTATGCTTTTACTGAGCTTGAATATTATTTAAATTGAGAAATGTGCTTTAATTCTCCAATAATAAACTAAAATGTACGACTACATTTTGTTTAGAAAGTTTTGTTTAGTGAAGGAGTAGTAAAACAATATAGAAATAAGTTGACCCTATGTATTATCTGAGGGAAAAATTAATTGTTTTTCCTTGGTCGATTACAATATTTCATTTAACATAATCGACAAAAATATTTGTACAAATTGCTTTGCTATAATCTTTAGGGTACAAATAAAATAATAAAAGTGGAAGCATATTGAAGTGATCAAACTTTTTATGATTTTTGAAAAAAAAAAAAAAATGAAAGTGGATAATTGTATAATTTTTTTTTATTTTCCGGTTTGTATTAAATGGTATTTCGAGCAGCGAAATAGAAATCTCAACTAAGTTTCTTCTTTAAAAAATATATGAACACACTTTGCTCCTTCGGTCGGTACAAATTGTTTAAATATTAAAAATTTGTAACCGATCTTTTTTTTTTTTTTTTCTTGTGAGTAATTTAGTAATCTTTCTAATAATCATGGTACAATAACGAAAAAATGCATACTTTTTGAGTTATTCACAAATAAAGTTTCTTTTCCTTCATAACTTTTTTTCCAGAAATTACGGGGGGATATGATTATTACTTTCATGTATGTATATATTGTTAGGATTAATTAATTAAGGTTATTTGTTATTGTATATACTACATACAACATTGTTACTGGCAACACTGTCAGATGTGACGTCAATGATCTGTAATATGTTTACACCCTCGATATGGCTTCTATGTTTGTAGTGTTATTTCGCAATAAACGTTTCTTATTGTCTGTGATTGTTTCTTAAAGAAAGCCTAACCATTATTAACATATATGTAATATATAGTAAGGGTAAGTATTGCCATCATGAAAATTTCCGAATCTGAGTTTTCAACGGAAATACACGTTTTGAGGTACCCTGAGTCCAAATAACCAAATCCCGCAAAGTGGTCTGTGTGTGTGTATGTTAGTAGTCTAGCTCAAAAACGAAAAGTCGTATGAAACTTATATTACGTATTTAAGATAGGTACATGTGACAGCAACTTTTTCCTTAAAATCAGCTAACCGGAAGTGCCACTTTATAATAACGGTGAAACATATTTTTACAATTTTCTCAAAACCGCCTCTAACGATTTTGATCCATCTCGGTGTGTCATTGTATAATTAAGTGGTCTTTAATACATTTATGTCTTATCCCCATTGATGCCACTTTACAGGGCTGAAATGCCCAATTTTCATATGCGTCTTCCTCTAAAGTACCTGATTTATTTTAAATAATCAACTATCTCTCATTATTAAAAGTTACGAAAATATGCTATATATAAGTTTTGAAAGAATTTGATAATCGAATAAAGGAGAAAAATAAATAAAAATGCTTATACGGGTCGAAAATGAATATCCGGAAATATTAGTCAGAAGGTATACTTATAATATATCGTTGGAAAACGGAGAATTTTAGAAAAAAACAATATATAATATAGAAAGTTGTAGAAGGTAACGGAGAGTGGCAAACAAATTATAAATAATAATTTTTGAAAACTGATAATATTTAACGTAAATCACATGTTTTCAAGGAAATTAAATGAAGTTTATTAATTAAATCTAAACTTTAAAAAATATGTTTGCGTTTGTAGAGAGTATAGAAAATCCACCTAATCAAGACAATAGCGTTGTTAAAAAAACTATTTCATTATACTTTTTTTAAAGAAAAGGTAAAATATAAAATCATTTCATTGATGTATTAAACATACGTTCATAACCTCAAATACATTTACTGTAGTTTAGTGATTATTGATGTGATATATTTAATTGATTAGGTATCAACGTTTATTCCGAAAAATTGTCATGCAATGTTTTAAATCCTATTCTTCCTAATATAAGTAAACCATTAACAACAAATTCATCATATCGCTCCTCCTTCAAATCCAACAGATCTCACCAGTTTGTTAGCATCTTTCCTCACCGATATCGAATCCCTAGTTACTCCACTCATATCACTCCTCACAAATCTCGTATCTCACCTCATCCCTTCTTTAAAAAATCCTCATTGACTCACATCCCAAAACCCATGTCCATTCTCCTTTGGAATGATGTTAGAAATCACGTTGACGAGCTAACAACTTTACTATTGGACAAGAACATCGACGTAGCACTAAATACGGAAACTCGACTGACCAGAAAACAGCTTTTAAAAACACCTCAATACATAAGTTACCCTACTGACCATCCTAACGGCAGAGCACATGTCGGTACTGCTCTTATTGTACATCAATCCCTTTCTCATCACCAGCTCCCTTATCGACTCAAGAACTTTGAATAATGGTATAAATGTTCCCACTAGAAGTATCTATTAAATTAATAATAAAAAATATTAAAATTGGAGTTCGTCATTCTGTCAACTGAAAGGCTCAATTATTAACAAACGTATGTTTATTTTAAACTCATCTGGTTTCTTAGCAACCGTAATTAATATAGTGTCAGTTAAATTACAGGTGAAACAGTTACTAACGTATTTTTAATAATCTCGATTAATATCGCAGTGGTACGAAATATATACATAATATACCTTACTATTTATTTTTTTGTGTAAAATTCGAAGCTCACGCGTCGAATTGGCTGAAAACGAAAGCGCTATTCTCATCGAAACACCGTAAGTGAATACTTAATACTAATATTGTTTACACGAACATTGGAATTAAAATCAAGTTAATCAAAGCACGAACAGGATAATAGTGTTTTATAAATTGTAATAAAAATCGTGGATTATTTAGCCTTAGCTATTAAAGTAAACATTTATATATTCTTCCAGTAATGTCAAAACGTAGCTTGTGCTATATTGAAATTAATAATTTCAGTTTAAAGTAGCGTGTGGATTTCAAAATTACGAAATAGTCAACCGAATATAGTTTTACAGAATATCAAGGTTATGTATGAAAGGTTGCCTTTTTTTTAAACTGATTGAAAGATTCTGGAGCACCGAATCTGACCTTGAGGACTCGTCTGATTTAATAGGTAATAAAATAGAATAAAACACCTTGCTAGTTTTTATCTCGCGGAATGATTTGAATTTATTATAAACAAAAGTCTTAATATTAATAAATACAGATAATCGGATAATTTCTCTTTAAAGTGTCGAGCTAAAGTTGAAAAAATTATAAAATCTATTGACTTCGGTTCGTCCTGGATTTGCTTCTGTACTACTAGTTCGGTGCTGCAGAAAACCACTGAGATTTCATAATAAAGTCTGTACGAAATTTAATGGTTGATGAGACAGAACAAATAATAGTTCTTTACAAGAGTTTTTTTAGTGTATGATACTTGAAATATATTACATCATAAATCTATTGTAGTTTAGTATGTTTAATGTGAAAGAGCGTGTATTAATGCAATTCTTGAGTCCGAATTAACTTCACCAGTTATAATTTATTCTTCACAGTTCGGCTATTTGGCATTGTCTAAATATTGCGCAGGATCGAATCCACATAAAAAATGATCAAATTCATCAAAATATGACCGGATAGTCAAAATTTAGAAATTAAAATATTATTATTACAGTTTATTGAAACTTGAACTCTTCTTTTCTATTTATTCTTTGTACCCGCTTAGTTTTTCGTCAAGCTGGACTAAAAACGATCATTAGAAACGATTCTTTTTGATCAGAAGAATTTGACAATAAAAAAAACATGGAATCAAGAAAAATTAATTGGATAAATCACACAATACAAACTCCTTGATAGGGAGTTGTCATATCGATCCTCCTCAACTTGACTGCAGTCTTGCTTACCGCTTACCAATCTAGGTTGGATGTCGGTCTTTCTGACCGCTATGGTTTGTAAATTATTTTGTTGTTTTTTGTATTGTTTCGCGACCATAAAATATCTTTTACATATCCTATAAGGATGAATTACGAGAATCAAGAGGTGACATACGGGACAAGAGAATGCCATTTTACTTTTTATGAATTCTAATTTTACGTAAAACGTAAAAATTAATCATGGAAATTTTATTGTTTACCAAAAATCAGTTTTATTTTCTTTTGGTATTGATGATACCAAGATGCTTGCCAACTTGTTGTCAATAATGATGTGTTAAATACGACTTCAACGCCTATCGGTGGGCCACATCGGTGGGTTAATATTTCGTGCCCAAAACAATATTGATGTACATTTATCTAACTGATTGTATTTTACCTCAATACGTAATGACGAAAACAACATTGGTCGCCATTTTTTTCACCTATAGGCCTTTAGATAGTAAAGAGAATAGCAATATTATTTCATGAACTTCAACTAATGTAGTATTTTGTACCAGTATTTTGAAACTTTTTTTTTATCCTGAGAACAATATTTAAAAAAAAAGATAAACAAATAACCTTACAACTTGCCGAAGTTTCGCCGAATGGATCTTCTTCGATTTCAACTTTCACTGGTAAAGTGTCGTGACACTCTTCTGCAACAGATTATTTTGTGCATTAATTAAAAAAAAAATAAAGTATAAAATTTGAATCCCTAACTTCACCAAACGCTAATGAATATGCTTACTTTCATGAATAAATTAATTTGGAAATTATTCATCTATTTAAAATAATTAGTTTTTTTTCTCATCTTATATTTTCCGCAAAAATTAAAAACCGTCTCCTTTCTATTTTCTGCATATATCTATTTATGTTATTCTTAAGAACAATATATGTTCCCCATAAAAAACGTTGCTGTTTGTACCTACAGATATTTAAAATTCACTAACAAATCGTTTGTTCTCAAAAATGAGTAATTAACCTTTTAGGACAATAGAGTTTTCAAGTTTCAAATATTAAAAGAATTTGAGATTAAGAGGATTAAAGGATTTTAGAAACCAAATAAGAAATTTTGATTAGTTTTATGTTTACAATTGGTGGACAATGCCATTTTTAAACGTGAAATAAAATGATTTTAGAACAAACTATTTTAGTACTAAATAATTTATCAAACATTTCAATGAAATCCTTAAATAAATTACTGAGTAGGTGTCTAGAGGAAATCTAGAGGATATTCTAGAACAACAGTATTTAATAGAATATTTCAAAAGTTTAGAGCATTAGGCTACTTAGTTCAGGTAAATAAAAAATAAAAAAATTAAATATATTGAAATTTTCTAAACTCAAGAGTTCAAATATCTACTGTTTTAGTATTACCGAAAATTTATAAGTCATTCTCACACAAAAATTATCAAAAATTATTATTGCTTTTATGTTCAACAAAATACTGATTAAACATTAGTAATATTCCTTTAATAATGCTAACCAACTAATATGTGTGTGCTAACCAACGCCAACCCAACCATCTAAAAGAAACAAAACACCTAGAACCATACATAGATTTTAAATATCAAAGAGAAAGAAAAAAATTTTAAGTTCTTTAAACTTACCAGAATCGGCCATCTCAAACGGTTCTATGAGCGATACTGTAACTTCTTACCACGGTATATAATCATGTGATTTCCATTTGTTTTTATAATATGTATTAATTACCACAACTGATTATATATAATAATTATTGAAAATATGATCTGTTTTAATCACGTTTATCAATTGTTTTTTACTATCGGAGTCCCTAGAAACGATCCGCCTACAGCATAGTATGATTGGAAATTCAAAATGAATTATAATCTTAAAAAAATAAAAATATTCTATTTAAAAAAAAAAAAAGCTGCTAGTAGATGAAATTTAGAACCCTTGACTATTTTCAAAAATATATATTGAAAAACTCATCCAACAGCTAATATTTTATTTTTTTTAAGGAAGATTTTTTTAGAGATTAATATTACATTAATTGTAATATATAGTATAATAAGCTCGCATTGGAGACATGAGTTTTTAAATTCAAACGAGTTTGACTCCTTCAGGCTCTTATAAAAAATAAATCGTAAGACTTCAAGAGGAAATATTTTTTTCCATGTCAAACTTTATTTTTATTAAAATAATTTATTCTATTTTCAATTATGTATTAAATGAAAATAAAAATAATTGTGACAAAATCTCTTCTCAACAGAAATTATCACATTATAAATATATCATATGGAATTTGAATCAGATGTTTATTCACCATATGATTTATTATAAATATAAGAATTTGTATTAGTTTTTTTAATTTGTATTTTTATACATTTATTTTATTTTATTGTATTTATTTTTATTTTATTTTATTGTATTTATTATTATTAAGTTTCTGTATTATTTATTTATTTATTTTTTTTTTTTTTATTGTAAATAGAGTGTGAGTGTGCTTTCTCTGATCACTATTATAAATGTCCTTGATGTGACAGAATGTAATATTTCTAAATAAACAAATGATGATGTCTTGAAATTTGTATTTTTATAACGTTAAAAATCATTTTAAACAGTTTTCGCCTCCTTAAAACAATCGCGAATATGTAAACATGTCAAGTATCCAAAAAACGTCCGTGATTCCGTAATTTAATCGATTACATCGTATTTGTAACTAAAAAATATTTTATAGTATTTAAAAAGTAGATAATCATCAAAATCGTAACTATTGATTCTAACCGTTCCTCGTAGAAAACAAAATTTGTTTCATGATGTATTATTTATTTTTAAAAAAACATATGTTTTGTGTATAGGTAAATGGCCTGTGATTGTACAATACGAACATGTGTGCATATAACCCACTTAATACATGTTATTAAATCAGTATCTTGAAATACCATTATTATACAGAAGTATCTTCCATTGCTGATATAAAAAATACAGATGGAAGCAAACGAGAATGGTTTTTATATCAAGTAGATCATTTCCGAAAAGGTGCCGAAAATAGTGACGAACACTTCATTAATCAAGTTTAGTATTTATAAAATATCTTTAACAGGCGGTAAGTAGAATATCTTAGATTAAGAGATTTATATAAGTTTATAGAATTTGTGATATTAAGACATATTTTTTTATGTTATAATTATGGAACTATATACTAGCGTTTGTCTTGGTTACTGCTTGTCAGGCCTAAAACATTTCAGCCATTGAAAATAACGAATTTCAAATCCGATTAAAATCTTTTAAACGTAAGATATAAACTACCCATGGTTAATCACTGATATCTAGGTTTAAATAGTAACAGATGTAAAGAGAAATCAACTGTGAGCATTCCGTCACCAAGTCAACTCGAAGTTAGCCGTGATGAAAATTAAACTAAATCCTTCCAGTTCAATTGAATTTAATTAGAATGATCCGAGAAACTAGCGAAGCGAGCAGATCGAGAGAATAGTAATAGCTCTTCAACTGATTCACTCGTTTCAGGACTAACCTAATCCAAAATTATGTATAAGCGAACACATTACAAGATAAAACAAAATACTGATTTTTTACCTTGTTTAAGATTTCATTAATGCGGAAAACGTTAAAAAATATTAGTTGGTCTAAGCTAATATTAATCAGAATAGAGCTACTAAAGTTACTCTTCTTTATTCACAGAACACATTTCAACCTTATAGTGCATAAGATAAGATAAAACTGGTAAGAAATAAATAAAGGAAAAAAAATGAACGAGTTTCCTTGGAAACAACATGTGTGGATACATTGAAATATACGCTGTGGTAAAGAGATGAACCCTTTTGTTGGTCACCCTCTCCTTTCGTGGAAACCAGCTGATTCAGACTAACGAATTGGTAGCATACATATAAAATAAATGAATTGCACGATCGTAAATCAAAATCGTTCAGGTCTTCTTAACTTTTTTTTCTCACTCCTACCTAATCTTTTAGGCTATCTAGATTTTCACAAGCCAGAGGGAGAATGGATTAATGCCACAGTTAAAAAGCTCCCCAGGCACCGGGACGCGAACTCGTAACTATTTTATATCTGATAAACTTCAGTTTATCAATCATTTGGTTGCCGGGCAACGCGTGTTTTGCGCACGCACTAGCCCGATCGGC
Organism: Nezara viridula; assembly: GCA_928085145.1. Classification (NCBI taxonomy): domain Eukaryota; kingdom Metazoa; phylum Arthropoda; class Insecta; order Hemiptera; family Pentatomidae; genus Nezara; species Nezara viridula. The sequence goes on from OV725081.1 coordinate 46,944,270, forward strand.
CACCCATTTCTTTTTAACTGCAGAAAATACCGTCGGATTATTGCAAGTAGTCATCGATTGATCTGTCATATCCTTAAATAATTATGAACTTTCAAGAATTTTCTTGTGTATTAAAACGCCCTATTAAATTATCTGTTAAAAAATAAATTTTTTTAATCATCTATTTTATATTTAATAACTTTTTTTTTTATTACTTAAGTCAAAACAAATTATAACAATATGTCTTCTCAACGAAAATTATCTAAAAATGTATCATATGGAATTTGCATCATGTGTTTGTTCACTTTATGATTTGTATTAAAAATAAGAATTTTTATTTGTTTTTAAAATATATATATCTTTTTTAACGCTAAAAATTATTATTAAGAGCTTAAAAACAATTAGAAAATTTTAAACATATTAGGTCTATAAATCGTGCATCGGTTATGTAATTGATATCATCATATTTGTAATCAAAACTTATTTTATAGCATTCAAATAGCAAATAATTATTAAGTCTGTTTATTGAACTTTTTATAAGTTATCTTCAAGTAAGTGATAATGGAGGGGTTGCACACCATCATAAAATATGGGAGGGCAGAAAGTTCCCATGTTCTGATGAGGAAAATAATTACTAATTTTTATCCGACACCCGATTAGTCTGTGTATTCAAATTAAATTTTTCCGTGACACAATAAAATAAAATAAATCACAAAAAGGCAATAGCATGAACGTAAATTTCAATTTCACTTTAGAACTCATTACTCAGAAGTACTAAACAAAATTAAAACAATAAAATTAATAAATTTAATGGAACCTGTTTGATGGTTAGCCATATAAAAAGAAACAGTAAATCATGGGTACAAATGTAGTATAAACGTAAATTCATGTACTTTATAAAGCAAAGAAATGTGTTGCCCCAGATAATATTTACGTTAAAAAAAAAAATGAAAAATGAAAACACTAGCGAAGGATCACACAAACCAAATAATTAAATATAATAGTAAACCATAATAACTTAACCATGTAACAAGGTATATTTGTGATTATTTTTGTATTATAAAAATGGAATTGTAATAAAACGCGATTGGAAGTTCTGACGATAGAAAAACAATTACAAAACGTTAGCGTTTAATAATATGTGACTGCATTGATAGAGGTATTGTAAACTTGTAAACGAAAGATCAGAAGACTTAAGATTTTTCTTGAAATTTTCTCTTATCGGAATCAATCAGAAATTTAACTGCAGAGATAATGCATATGGTAACTATAATAATAACAACAATCTTTCGAAGATTCTACTTTAGTTCAAACAGATGATTTTCCACTGCATTATTCTGATATCCAACAAGATTAAAAAAAAAATAGCTCTTGTTTTGTTTTATTGATAATATCACATGGGTCATTTAAAAAAAATAATGTACATTCGACGTCCTATTGTTTCAATAATTCATGCCTCACAACTGGTGAAACTCGTCAGAAATCTGATAAATTTGGATGAAACCATAAGACACATCATGCTCCAATACTCAAAGTAATGATTTATAACTCAATTATTTTCACTTGCTTTATTCTGTGCTGTAGAATTTCAAGTGCGTTGCCTACTTCATGTCAATTGCTTTTCAAAATAAGGCAAGATTAAAATTTAAAACTACAGAACATATCAGTGCAAACCGGCAGAAATACTAAAATGAAGATGTAGTTCGTTATGCGTTAAGCGAAATTATTCATCATATTAAGTAAAGAGGAGAATGACCTGAAGTTTCTCTTTAGAAATTATTCGAGGCAGTAATGTTACAATGCAGGTTGTTGTTTATCAGGTCCAACATCCTTTATAGCCGAAGAAAGTAGTATGAGATTCATTCCGTGATTCCGCCATGGAATGATAGTGAACGACAGAGATCGGATTCGAACCAGCGCTGAATAAAAACCTTTACAGCTTACGTCGGTATGCAACTTTTAAACAATTAATGAAGCGATGATTATAACTTCTTTATAAATTCCTCTTAAACCTACCATATGTTTGTTCAGTGCAGTGTTGCCGCGCGCTGCGTGACAAATCCTCATACTTTAAACCTCGTATATCCTCGTACGCCTGCTCATTGAAAATTCGTACTATTGTAAGCTCAATGTTATTATTTTTTTAAAAATTAAATTAGATCATAGTTTTTTACATGATTTTTGTTTATGTTAATGGCCAAAAAGTAAAATGAGTTTATTATAAGGCACGACATTAAATATATAAAAAAGTGCATACATTTTTAGAAACTATTGGAAAAATTTCTATAAAAATTAAAATAGTAAAATAATTTTTTTAAAGGATACGATATTCCTAACATCATTAAAAATAAATGGAAAACACACTATTATGGTTTCATCTATTATAACATACTTGTTGGCCCGTGTGAATAATCCGCAGAAAATTGTATTTCGTGAAGAAATAGCAAAACGATATGGAAATAAATAAAACCTATTTATTATGTAAGGAAGGAAAATTTTTTCCTTGGTCGATTACAATATTCCATTTAACATAATAGACCAAAATATTTGTACAGATTGCTTTGCTAAGACTTATTTTTAAACGCTGACTGGAAAGATAATCTCCACATATATTATTACAGTAAGGCTCGAAATCGGTTTTGTACCAAATATAAGCTCGTGTCATGCTCAAATACCATGAATGGGGTACCAGGGGTTGGATTCAGAATTTCACGGGGTGTTAGCGAATCGTATTCTCCACTTTTGTTTTTCTTTCTAAAATAAATATAGTCGATACAAACATTTTGCTAGGCTTCAATACTATACATAGTCCAATAGTCCAATAGTAGGCAAAATAGTCCAATCACCCCAATTATTAGTGACAAAATAAGGAGCATTGAGGATTTTACGAAGGATTTTGGATTATAAGGATTGGATGCGAGAGGAATTCGTTGGTTTAGTGGAGCTCCATAGCTTAACTCCGTAAGTCCAAATAGCCCTTATTATAGTCATGTATATGAGTCTTTTGTAATTAATTGGAAGTTTAGAGCGTTTGTCTAGAAAGTGCTGAAGTAATCACAAAGCAGTTTCTTGTCGTTTCAGTTTGGTCTGAGGATTGACTACAACTTAAAGTTAAATGTTAGAAGTAACAAGAAAAAGTTAAAAGAAACAATCAAACTTTAAAGTTAAGGATTAAAAGAGAGAAAGTTGAACAGTGGAACAATAAAAGTTAACAAAAATTGGTAAAATTAAAAGTTAAAGATTACAGTATTTAGAGTTAACAGCTGAGAATTCAAAGTTAAAATTGCATGACGAGATGTTTAAAAGTTCAGTTTAAAATTAAATACTAAACACTACAAGAAGAAAATTTAACAAAAAACAATGGAAGAAGTTGTACAAAACAGAAAGAAATTGGAGTGAGTATTTACAGTGCAAATGATAGACAAAGAACTACAAAAAATATCTCATTTACGGCTAGTCTCTCAATTATTTATGTAATCAATCCATTATTGTACTTCACGTGTTATTTTATCGTTGAATAGAACAATCCAGATATCTTTCTGATATTCAAAAACTAAAGAGCGTTTATTTAGATATCATGCATTCACCATTCAATACAAAAAAGCCTATACCTCCTATAGATATAAAGATTTTTATCTTATTATTGCAATCGTCGTAATTAATATTATGAGATATTGATGCAAATTCCACCGCGTAGTGGAAACAGTGCGTATCGGAGATGTGGCCTATGCCCACTGCTGTGTGAAGCATACGACTGCCTTACAAGATACCGTCGAAGTGTCTGTAAGTTTCAATTTATCAACATACATTTAAAAAATAAATTTCAAAATAAATATATTTATTCAGAGAAGAGAGGATGAGAGAAAGATCGGAAAAATATTTCTTGGATGGAAGATTGAGGCTGGAAACATAATTATAGGCTTTAAAAAAACCTGTACCACTACAACCAATAAGGGTCTTGGACTAAATACTTTGTAAGGTTTTGTATTGTATCTTAGTCAACGCTTATGTTAGGAGGTGATTAGGTCGAGATCACGCTCAACCGCCAGATTATTATAAGCTAAAAAGTGTTTTATATCCAACGCTATGAGATATGCGCCGGCATCACATGATGTCTCTATTCTCTTGAAGTAGCTCTTTCCCCACCACTTTTCTACAACGCTAATTATCTTTTCTCCTATAATCCTCCTAGAAGATTAAAACGGCAGTGGTTCCGCGACCTTTAGTAGTTTACAAATATCGGATTTCTGGCAATGGCCAGATTCTCCAATCAAGACATGAATGCATGTGGCTAAAGCGCTCTCGATCAATCTCCCCTGGCTTTAGTACCAATGGCGGGGTTGAGAGAGTAGCGCAGCTCTTGGAATCCATAGTTGGAGAAACAAGCCTGCCTCGGAGTTCCCTCTCCTAATTGTATATATTTTATTTATTGTTAATAATTTTGGTTTATTATTTAGTTGTAATTTTGCTTTTATTTAAGTGAGAGAATGTAATATTATTCAATAAATAAATTAAATTAAATTCTCTTTTTAAATGAGAAAAATGCGTTTTTATAGTTATAACTGATCTTTAACATGAAATAAAAATTGAAAATTCATGATAGTACCAGATTTATATTTCCTGGAAACATGGTAGTATAGACCCCTTTTTAACAAATTATTAACATCTACCTAAAACTTCGTAAATTGCTTCATCTTATCAAAACCTCCAACTTTATTATTTACGAAAATTATCGGGTGTTTTCAATCTGGAGATGGTAAATTTTGTCTATTTATTTATTTAATAAAAAAAATTAACACCCACATTGCTTTTCACTTGAATCGTAAAAAAAATTTATTACAAAATCGAGTAAAAGGTGGCCTTCAAAAATATTAGGACGTTTGACGAGACTTCCACTCCTAATGTGCCGAACGTCTCTCCTAACATTTTTAGACAATTTTTTATCAAATTATAATTACAATTCAGGCGAAAAGCAAATGGCCATGTATGAGTTTTTAGTACATCGTTAAATTAATTAATTTAATGAGAATATTCCCCATTTCTGAGATTTTACGTAAATAAAAAAAAATTTAGGTTACGATGAGATGAAGCAATTCACAAAATTTTAGGCAAATGTTTGATAAAAAGAGGTGTGTACCGACGACTACAGTAAAATGCCGATGGTTCTGTTATGATTATGACTCAATATCATGGACCATGACAGAGCTGCAATCCAGCCCTAACAATCTGCTAATTAATGTAGAATACTCATAAGCGCAATGCTCCTTAAGCAATGAAAGAGAAGACGCTACGGATAGTGAACTTCTTAGCGCATCACACATTCCAGCTACCGTGCCTGTCCAATCCAAACGTTCCTTATCTCATCAACTAGATTGATTCACTTTATGAATAAGTAATATCTGATTACCTAACGATGTATTATTACAAACAGGTCTTATGGCTCGATTAGCATTAGGTTTGAAGTTGCGACAAGGTTTTATGAAGAATAACTGCTTCTGATTGCATTGCTTTCGAACTCGTATATGGAACATTTCGATACATATCGAAACATGTATATATTTATATAAAATATAGTATCATCAAGATAGTCTATTAAATACACACCATTGGTCTCCACCTTCATACTGTTAAACTAACAGTCTAACAGTTATGCAAGACAGCTATTCCTGAATTCATACTAATCCATTATTATACTTACTTAAGACCTTTTTGTTTGATGTAGAAGAGCCTTGATTTGTATAATAGTTCTCTCCCTTACTAACAGAGTTTGGAATCGATAACTATTTGTTTCACAAAATCATTTAATAATTGTTATATTTGATTTTTAATTTAAAAATCGTGCCTGATTTATAAATAAAAATTTAAATCGATCTTTGATGTTTATTTATTCGATTAAAAATACCGATCAGTCACTGAGTGATATGGTATTACATAAATAATAATGATTAAATTGTGATCAAATAATTTTGATTAGAAAATAAAAATCCCCTTTTAGACACAAATTAAATAAAATATTTATTTGTATGTATAAGTTATTAATGTTCACATTTGTTAATATTATATTTTTTATGTTGCTTTAATCGCACGCTGTACCTACACTATATACATGTGTACATTATACATATATATATATATATATATAAATTTTTTTTTTTTTTTTTTTTCGGTTGGCGCTACAGACCATGAAGATCTTAGGCCGCGAGTGTGGTCTCCTAGACCTCATCCCAATTCCCGATTTAAAGTACGGGGTAGGGACATCAATCCTAAGCCCGGTCGGTGTGAGTTGCCTCCAGTAGACTGACGTGTCTCACATACCCGGAGGATGGACGAATCTCGGGCAGCGTGGCTTTCCTTCTTGGACGATCACCCATCCAAGTGCTGGCCGCGCTCGGCGTTGCTTAACTTTGATTACCTTTTGCAAGCTCCTTGTAATATATATATATATATATATATATATATTTGAGAAGAGATTGGTTGGGGTGTTCGGTAAAAAAAAAAGTCAAAATAAATAAATGATGTTTACATTTTTACTTTCCTACCTATACTAGGTAAGGAAAGTATTGCAATCGGGTCAAATTTCCGACATGCGGTTTTCGACGGATCTATACGTTTCAGAGCCTCCTAAAAGAGCCTCCTAGGAAGTATTGAAATTTTTACACTGATCTACCTTAAGCCAGTTTACATTGCTTTAGTTTATCAAATCGTACTCAAATCTTATGTTTGATCAATTTTCAGGAGAATGTATCTAGTTCAATTCTTTTTTGTTTCTTCATGAACATATGTAAAGATATAAAAGACTTACAAAATATTCATCGAGCTGCGTTTTTATTTCGTTTTAAGTTTTGTGACATTGATCGCCAAAATATTTTTTTTAACGAAAGAAACAAGTAATAATCGGATGAGGCAAGGTCTGGTTAGTACGACGGATGAAGTAGAATGTCCCCATCAAACTAACAGTTTCTATCTTACGGCCAACGCACATAATATTGCAGAGCGGTATATATATATATATATATATATATATATAATATATATATATATATATATATATATATATATATATATATATATATCTCAATAAATTAACATTCAACAACAAATAAAAAACAAAGAAGAACTTATGGGACACCTTAAACCGAAAGAAGTTTATTATTATTATTTTGATAAATTTTAATAGAGGAAATGTAGGAATTATTTCCATATTTTTTACTAAACAGCACCAGAGTTTAGGCCCATCCCTCTCCTCATCCCTCTCAAGGTCGATCGCACAAGATTCTACCTCCCCCTCCAACTCCCAAGGTATTTTATTGCTCACATTTTCTTAAAAACAGAACAACTAAGGTAGAATTAGAAAAATCGTAGATCATATACAATTACACTTGCTGCGATATATTCGATGTTTTCTTCCTTTTATCTTAGTTCGAAAATTCATAACCCCGTCGAAATTTGCACTCCTCAAAAATTCAAAAACTTGTCAAAATATGCCCCCCTCAAAAGTTTTGATTTGACTTGCGCCATGAAACCCCCTTCTGAGCACCCAAGCACAGCACCATCCTTACTTGTGTGGTATACGGTGGCCTCTCGTTGGAGCTTGAGGACAGACAGAAGAGAATCATGAACTGTTTTTTAAGATTCGTCTTCGGCACTTCGAGATGGTCTCATGTGTCCCGCCTATATGCCAAGTCAAAGTGGCTCTTCCCCTCTTCCCGCCGCCTATACTTCCTTGGAAATTTCTTATACCAAACGATCAACTCCCAGCACCCTTCCTATATCTGTTGTCTCATCCAGCCTAAACCCTTAGTCCACTCAATAAAAACGAGATCCCGTGTTTCTGACCTCTATATTCCATTCCACAGGACAAAAACCTATGAACGTTCCTTCTTGGCCCGTTCCGTCTCCTACTGGAATTCTTTGCCACATAACATCCGTCATGCCTCTTCACTGTCAACTTTTAAATACCTCCTTTTCCAATATCTCCTTACATCCCAAACAGAAGATTTACCACCATAAATTTCATTTTATGACCTGAATTTGCGTGAAATAAATAGTGGTGCCTACTGTTTAAGTTTTAACATAAAACAGCAATGATCTTTGTCACCTAGTTTGACTATTATTTTTACTATTTATGTATTTTTCTCTTTTCCTCAGGTTGTGCTTTTTCTTTCGGGTATATATGCTTATATTTTAACATTTTATTTTATCTTAGTGTCTGCATATTATTATATAAACCACTGTAGATATTATTACATTTTGTATTAAGTTAGTTTTCTATTAGATAGCCTATTGTTTATAAATTATGTAGTTATGTATATATAAATATGTAATTTCTCTTCTTTTTTTTTCATCACAATTAAGTAATTTTAAGAAAATTTTATCTTCATTTGTATAAATATTTTATTTTTTATTTTTTACTGGTTACATACTTTTTAAATAATGTATATAATATTAAAATTTTTATAAGTTAGTTTTTGGCCAGATTTGTACTTTACTTTGTATTAACTCATCATTGTTATTCTAAAGGGACTTAGTCCCAGAATAAAGTTTAATTTTCTATTCTATTCTACTTATTCATTGAACGGAAATATCAATAAGAGGTTTTTATATCCTATCATCGATATTACAGACTTTGTGTTATTTTGGTGGTCTTGATGAGATACAAGCATAGATAAATATGACAAATATTCAAAAATGTGTTCCCTAGGCACTTCTAAGACTTTTTGCAATAGCACTATTTTGGCAAAGTGTAATTTCTACTCAAAGTAGAGTGGTAATCGAAAGATGTGTGATGCACACACTAGAATTTTTTACAAGGACGTTCAATATGCAAATGCTATTTTTTTTTTCTTTCAATTTACGCCTATATAGTTACTTTCGCAATATTGTTTTCTCCTTTTTTTCGAATAATCTTAGGACACTCGATACGAAGTGTTAAGAAAGAATTAAAGCTTTGCCTGCGGAGGTTGCTCAAGACAGAAGAGCTAGGTAGGGATGGAGGGCTGTGCACGGATGTTACTTCAGAGCTGAGGAAGCGAACCAGTCGGTTGGGTGCCATGCAGCTCATACTATTCGCCTCTGCGCTCACTTTGGTAGCAGCTGCCGATGCCCAGGTATTCAACGTCAAATATACTTTACTGTTTATAGGAAATTGATGTACTGTGTCCGAAATCATCTTTGAAAAATTATAAACGTAAAGGTTTAGGGTGTCCTCAGTGATGACAAAAGGGATTAGTAAATTCAGTCTAGGCATTAGAGAGAGGCAAAGGGAACCTTTGTCTTGGGTTGCAGAATTTAGAAGGTGACAAATTTCGAAAGAAATTTTTTAGCTTAAGTAAAATATTTTTGTCTCATAAACTAAACTAATACAAAAGAAAATATAAATCTGCCCCAAAAAAAACTCATAAAAATTCTAAAATTATATACATTAGTACCCACAAATTAAATTTAATAAAATTATAAACAATAGTATGTAACCTCTAAAAAAAAAAAGTATGATTATAGAATCTTCTCAAAATTACTGATTATTGTGATGAGAAAAAAAAACAAAGATAAAATTACATATTTATATATACGTAACTACAAAATTTATAAACAATAGGCTAACTAATTAAAAAATAACTTCATACATAACGTAATAATATTTACAGTGATTTATATAATAATATGCAAACACTGAGAGAAATAAAAATAAAATCTCAGGATTACTTGTAGTGTAATGGAAAAAAAGAAATATATATATATATATATATATATGTGTATATATATATATATATATATATATATATATATATATATATATATATACACACATATATATTTACAACTTTTCTTTAATCGACCTTTGAGTATTAAATTTAAACATAACCATTTAATTGGGAATAAGGTCACTTATTAATTATTTAATAAACTACTGAATGTTCATTTCCTCTATGTTTATTGACGTTTCGATCCTGGTATTTTCTTTTTATAAGTCAACGATGGGATCCACTTCAAAGTTTTAAAAAATAGAGCTTCGATACCTCAGGACACGGACACACTGACAGAGTCAGCACCGTCCACTAGCACATATATTAAGCTACTCTTAACACATGTATAATATATAATATGTATGTATTATATATATAAACGAGGAGTAGCTTAATATATGTGCTGGTGGACGGTGCTGAGACTGTCGGTGTGTCCGAGGTATCGAAGCTCTATTATTTAAAACTTTGAAGAGGATCCCATTGTTAACTTATAAAAAGAAAAATACCGAGATAGAAACGTCAATAAACATAGAGGAAATGAACATTCAGTAGTTTATTAAATAATTTATAAGTGACCTTTTTTGTGAATTAAATGGTTATGTTTAAATATATATATATATATATATATATATATATATATATATATATATATATATATATATATATTTAATTAGTAATATAACTTTCTGTCACACGGACAATAATTATAATGAAGTAAGAACTTATTCACACCAACTAATGCCTTAAACTAATGAGATAATGTCATGTATATACCTAAAATACTGTTATAAAATGTTGATTTTTATTGGAAGGGAGAGGTAGGTAAATGCAAGCAAAAGTTAGCTAACATGTCCTTGTAAAAATCTAAACTTTCGGCCCTGACTAAATTTGTTTTAAAATAAATAAATAGTAAATCCAAATTTTAGCGTTTTTTTTTAGTGTAACACAGTCATTTTTAATCCATTCAATAATAACCGACTTACCTGAAACCATCTTTTATTTTTAAATATTAAACATTAAAACGTTATCTCGATCCAGTTTAAATTCGTTCATCTACCACTAATTAGAGGCTCAACCAAATAATATACTTTTTTGTCTAATTGTTTTTTGCTTTCCTACCTACACGAGATTAGGAAAGTATTTCGATCCGGTCAAATTTCCAATGAGCAGTTTTCGACGGATCTATACGTTTCAGAACTCCCTTATTTAATCCATTAATCTGTCTGTCTGTCTGTGCAAAAATTATGGAACTAGTAGATCGATTTTGTTCCTTCTTTATTTATTTTTAGGGTTTTGGCTACTGATGCCCGTGACACAAACTGGGTGCTCTCTGCGCAATAATGGAAAAACATATTTTTTATATACCGTAGTGCAAAAACGGCTCCAATGATTCAATTTTTGTACATTTACTAAATTCTGCGAAAACATTAAGGAAAACAAGTTATAAAGAAAAGAAAAATGTTTTGGGGCTTAACTTGCTAAGTTATATATTCTATAAAATTTATCTAAAAACTTTCGAAAGGTAATTAAATTACCTACAAAACACCCGATGATGCGGTTTTCGACGTATCTTTACGTTTCATCCGAAAAACACATTTTCAACCATTAATATGTCTGTCTGTCTGTGCGAAGATTGTCTCGAGAACTAGTAGACTGATTTTGTAGCTTCTTTTTTTATTTTGTAGGTTTTAGACTACTGATGCCCGTGACACAAATCGGGTGCTCTATATACTGTAGTACAAAAACCGCAACAACGATTTTGATGCAACTTTCCTATAATTTTCTAATTAATATCCTTTAAATTTTCGTACATATACCAAATTCACGAAAAAAATTTGTAAAGAAAATAAAAATGTTTTGGGACCTAACTCGCTAAGTATATATTCCATAGTAAAATTTATAATATTTTAAAATTGAATATTAAAAATATGTTTTTTTCTTTTTAAGGAAATTATTTTTAAGACTGATATCAAGTACACCATATTGATATCAAATTTGTTTCGAGAGAAAAGATATAAACAAGTTATTATTACTTTCTTTCTATATAACTAAATACAACGGTATTTTTACCCCTTATATCCCACGATGGAGTCAAGCAAAAGCAATTGCAAACATACGAAAACTATCTTCAATAAATTATTTTATTTGGTAATAAACTTTAAGATAAATAATCGAAATATAGGATGTTATTTATAAACAATTTGTTTTTTATAAATTAAAACAAATACAGGAAATATATATTATTTTTTATTTTAAGTACAAAAAAGCAAATTACTGATTAGAGTGATTAGTTTCCTCAATTTATTTTCTAAATTATAGGATATAATACTAGAAGCAGTTGTTATTTGAAATTCGTATATTTTTTATTTTAAATACTTTTTTATTATAAATAATTCAAATACTTTGTAATTAAAATACACCATATTTAAAAAGACAAAGTACTCGCTATTGTATCTTTATCCAGATGTAGTATATAACAATACAAAACAAAACTGCAAACTTGGTTTGGCTTCATGATTCATTTAGGTTATCCTCGTACAATGTAATTTATTCTAACTGCAAATTTATTCTAACTTCAAATTCTACCTAAAATATTCATGAAACTGCATCATGAAACATATTGATATAAAAAGTTAAATTATATAGATTTATTTAATTTTTTTTTAATTTCTGATCGGCAATATGTAGCAATACTCCATTAGAATAATGAGGTCCTCGTTACCCAACGATTCGTGAGGTCATGAAGCATTGGACCTCTTACCAGTGACAAATTCCTGAAATCGCACGACTGTTGTCAACGAACGTAACCTATCTCGAATACTTGAAAATCTCACTTTGTCTTAATAAAAATTTGGTAATATAACATGGATTAACATTTAAGATGAGCCGTTTATTAATTTATTCCTTGTTATAAATAGATATGTAAATATAGAGAAAATATATCGATACATCATATAGATAGTATTTAAAAATATATTTTGATTATTTAAAAAAAGTATTTATGGAAGAATAATATCCCTACATATATTATTATTAGTTTATTGTTGAAAAGGATCGAAGTAAACCAATTTTAAATGAATTGCTAAAAATCTATAAAATATACAATTTATTATTGTAAAAGGGCTATTGATAAGAATTAGAGAAAAATGGTTTAAATTGCTCGTTAACAAAAAAAAATATTAATAAAATCAAAATTATATTAATAGTGGCCTACGAAAAAAACTTTAAGTTTTAATTATAAACCTAAAATGAGAAATAATAAACCAAAAATAATTTTTTACTAAGATATTAAAGAAAAATTAATTAAACCAAGGGTTTTCTCAGATATATATTTACAAACTATCACATCTCTCTGTCGTATTGAGATGGCTTTCGTTGTGGACATTTTTATTTATTTTTTTTTTTTTTTCGTTTCTTTATTAATATTTTTTTGAAAAAATGTCAGTTTTCGATATTCAAATTTATTTATAGATAATCGATATACAAATATCGCTATATTTGTTTCGAAAAATGTCTTTATTTTTTCCGAAAATTCCTAGTTATGAAGACGTGAGCTCTCTAATATAATACCGAATGGCTAAGAAGTGAATTTAAGTCATTTTAAAATTAAAATTAAAACACAACTGATAAAATATTCTGAATCATGCATTGTTACCGTTAAACGTTTACATAGCGGAAATAAACTATTTTATTCTTTTTTTATTTTTGAAATTTACAACTGTATTAAATGATAAATACAACAAGTAAATATGAAACAAGTAACATGACATGTACAACATGAATAGAAACTACCCATTTAGTTTCATATTTCGTGGTAGCACTCCATGAAATAAATTATTAACTACAGAACTAAATACCATCCGCTAAAGTCCTGTTAATTTTCTATGTGAATTTCTATGTTTTTCCATCGTCTCCTGATGTGTAGTGTAAACAGAGTTTACATATTGTAAAGAAATAAATTAAGTGAAACAAAACTTCTCTATTTATCTTATATATATTTTCTCAAACTTAGGGCAATGTTTTTTTTTTCGAAACTAAAGCAACCAAAAACTCGATTCCACATAGCTATTTTTGATACATTATTTTTTCCTCCTAAGATAAAAGACACCTGTTTTTCGCTTTTCTTCTGACATTTCACCTATGTGTTGTTAATCTCGTGAGAAGTAAACCAACAGTAATTATGGTCATCTTCAATATTTATAAATTTTAAAAAATCTCAGTTTCGTTATTTATTTATTGTTTTGTGCTCCTCCTTTTAATACTTTCTGGTCAATCATAAACTTAACGAGCTCAGAATTGGCGTTCTCTCCTTTCAAGACAACTTTGATGTCGATAGGGACCAATCAGGCAGCTTCTGTTAATGTCAGTATTAATGATGGTAACATTAGAAGTTTGCTGTAACAGATATCGCTAATGATCTATGTTCCATTACTCTGCCTTTATAAGTGTAAGCAAGCATCATTAATTGCAGACTGCCTAGATAACATACGCAATGTTTCTTACGTAAACAGTATACGATGCTTCGTTAGTACAGATTGAGGCATAAAATCTGCTGATCATCAACGCATTGTGTATTTTGAAATACCGAATAACTGGATAAATGGGTTAGAAAGATTAACAATAGTAAGAAGAGAATGAAATTAAATTAAAATTGAGTGATGGCAATAGATAGAAACATGTATAAAATATGAATAGTTAAATATGTTTTATGAGATTTTCATTTTACAGATATTTTATCAATTTAGTCACTTTTTCTACTCGTTTCTCATAGAGGGTGATATATTCAGAAGTATTCCAAATTCTTTTAAACTTATTGATGTAAAACGGTTGGTCCACGGCTGCACTTCTGTTTGCTTGCTGTGATTTTATCCCAAAGTATTTGCAATTTTTTTAGTATGACTGTTGTCAAATGATACTATGATATGATTATAAGAATAGAAAATTGAACTTTATTCTGGGACTAAGTCGACTTAGAGTAACAATGATAAACTAATACAAAAGAAAATATAAATCTGCCCCAAAACTAACTCATAAAAATTCTAAAATTATATACATTAGTAACCACAAATTAAATTTAATAAAATTATAAACAATAGTATTTAACCTCTAAAAAAAAAGAAGTATGATTATAGAATCTTCTCAAAATTACTGATTATTGTGATGAGAAAAAAAAAAAACAAAGATAAAATTACATATTTATATATACGTAACTACAAAATTTATAAACAATAGGCTAACTAATAAAAAAATAACTTAATACAAAACGTAATAATATTTACAGTGATTTATATAATAATATGCAAACACTGAGACAAATAAAAATAAAATCTCAGGATTACTTGTAGTGTAATGGAAAAAAAGAAATATATATATATATATATATATATATATATATATATATATATATATATATATATATAAAACAACAACAACAACTTTTCCTTAATCGACCTTTGAGTATTAAATTTAAACTTAACTATTTAATTGGGAATAAGATCACTTAATTATTATTTAATTAAGAATCAAAACAGACTGTCGGTGTGTCCCTGGCCTGATCGAAGCTCTATTTTGTAAAAGTAGGTTAAACATTTTTAAATAATTGTTATTAAAGTCATATGGAAGTAATATTGTGTACCGATTGAGCTATTTGTATTTCTAGCTTTGAAGAGGATCCCATGGTTGACTAATAAAAAGAAAATACCGGGATCGAAACGTTAATAAACAGAAGAAATGACCATTCAATAGTTACAATAACCGCAGTTTACGAGCCATGTGAACGGAGGAGTAATCAGAAACGCCTATAAATCTAGAAAATCGCTTTCGGGCTGAAGTCCCCCCTCCCCCCCAAAATGGAAAAATATAACCATGTTTTATGGGAAAAAAGTTTAAAAAATACCTCTTAAAGTATTATTTTTTGTGTAATTACATTTAAAAGTACTTAAGAAATAACTTTAAACACCATTTCATATAGGTAGTTAGTTTCTTTCTGTTTTTCCAAAGTAATTATCGTTATTTTTATGAAAAAAAAAGGTTTCGGGCTGAAGCCCCCCCCCCCAAAATTAAATCCTGGATCCGCTAGTGGCAATCCCACTAATACAGTCCCCACGTCGTTGCAAATATCGTTTGCAATCACTATTAATAAAGCATAGGGACAAACATATTGGAGTTGACATAAGCGAAAAGTGTTCACATCACGAACATCTATGCGTTGTTTTGCCTGGATTGGTTGATGAGAAAATCATCAGGTATATATAAGCCTTTTAGTTGACAGAATGACTGTCTCCAATTTCAACATTTTTTATTATTAATTTTAGTGATATTTCTTATGGGAAAATTCATACCTTTATTCATAGTTTTATATTTCAACACTGTGATCCCCTAATCTGGAATCAACCCTCTGTCTATGCAGATATTATAAGTTTTCCAACTAGAAATGTCACTAAAATTACTTATTATTATATTATGATAAAAGGCTCATATTAATACTAAGAAAGAGGTAAAAACATAGTTTACCCCTAAACACTGTATATTTTCTTTAAATAGGTTGACACATATCGTATAAATAAGTTTTTTTTTTATTCTCTAGTCATTTATATATCACTTTTAATTTTTACAAAACATGTTGAAAGTTCGAATAAAAAAACCCTCGCATTATTCGATTAGAAGTAAGGTGCTAAAGAAATTACTTGCTACATGCTAAATTTATACCTTTATTTATAGTTTTATATTTCAACTGCGATAACCTAGTCTGGAATCAACTTAATCACTGTCTATGGAGATATTATAAGTTTTCCAACTATAAATGTTACTAAAATTACTACTCAGAAATGTTAAAAATGGAGTTTGTGATTCTGTCTAATTATTTGCTTATATTGTTCAACCACATGTCCTTTCTTTTAATTCCAACTGCATGTTTTTTTATTGAGAAACACTTAGAAATGCATCTATAATCATGCATGACCACAGAAAAGTCGGTAAAATTAGTTGACTATAGTGATATTGATTCTTCGGATTCATCCAGTTTTGTTCTTATGAAAAATGAAATCCAGGCGTGAAAAATCGAAGGTTCATCATCAGATGAAAATAATTTTTTTATTAGAAACGTACCTTAAATATTTACAATTTTGGATGCCTTACATTGTTATATAAAATAGAAGGAATCCGTGGATTTCAAGAGGTAGCTTTGTGTTTAGTTAAACACTTATAAATGTATGCTTCCACTTTTAAAAATATAGTCCTCTACTGCGATCCTTGGGCTGACCAAAACAGAAAAATGAAATCAACATTAAGTTTAATGAAATTCTTGATATGTTATGAAACTATTGATATGAAATTTCTTTTATCTGGACACAGCTACTTACTAAGTGATACATACTTCGGCGTAATAAAGCTTGAAGCCCGTAAAACTGAAATTATATCTTATTAATTCATAATTATTTAATGAGGTCACTGTTCTCTTAATGAACGTACTGATTTCTTCATCACAAATAAATTAGAAGATGTCATAACAAACAAAAAAATAGGTGGAAAAGAAGATAAAGTAAATTGGCGTAACATGAGATGGATAAGGTTGGACAAAAACAATCCATTCAAAATATTTATAAAATATTCTTCTGATATAAATGAAATCATATAAATGGATACTAGGAAAAAAACTGTAGGTTGACCTAGATCTGGATTATATCCAACTTCTCAAACTACATCATACTATTAGATTTGTTTAAATATAATCCATCATACAAGGTGATTAAGTGAAGTTGAAGAAAATTATGATATGTTATACATCATCTGAAAGGCTCATATTAACACTATGAAAGAAGAAAAAACATTGTTTACTCCGAAGCACTGTAGATTTTCTTTGAATAGTTTGAAACGTATGTAATAGTATAAAACAGTTTTTTTTAGTCTCAAATCATTTATAAATCACTTTTCATTTTTACAAAACATGTTGAAAGTTTCAATAAAAAAAACCCACGCATTATTTGATTAGAAGTAAGGTGCTAAAGGAGTTGCGACATCTTTCTGGTGCTAATTTTTCTGTAAATACTTTGAAAATCTTGTTTAAGAATTTACAAAACTTTATTCACTCGTATGTAATATTTGTGGTATGACAGTCGACATGCTTAGAAATAGTGAAAGTTGATCAAAAGTATCTTGCGGTTTTATACATTTGTAGATAAAAGCCGACGAATAGAAAAGGGGACTTAGCTACATTACAATTACGTAATACTGAAATCGTGAATACTAGTATTCGTTTTCTACAATAGATCACTAGATCTAATTTCTAGATGAACTAAAATATTCTTTATAAATATTTCATTCCATGATTATTTATTAGTTAGATTCAGTCAATGCAATATAAAAATTAATACATTTTTTTGTCTTTAATTTGCATTAATAAAGTTTTATTTATTTAATGAATCAATTTTTCGTCATTAGTCCAGTTAAATTATTATAAATGGTTGTAAAATTACAATGTTTTTGATTTTTCGACGCGTGGTTGGTGCGATATTGAAAAATTCAACTTTTCTATACATTTGAGCAAACCCTCTATATTTTTTGGTATGCATTAAATGGTCTAGTTTATGAGACTAATATGCAAATTGTAGCTACATGTTCATTGCGAAATAGACCTTTCTGGATGTTAAGATTTTTACATAAATGTAAAAAGTTCAAACTCTGTTATAATGGATTCTGTGACAAATTTTGAGATAACATTACTCCTGTAACAGAAAGTTGAAGATGCAACTGCATTCGCCAGATCGTACAGACACTGAGAAACTAAGGTTCGAAACATTATTTATGAATTAACGAAAAGTTCTTAATTTAGTTAATGTTCTATATGTTGCATTTTCAGTACTTCTATTGTGCTGTTTTTATTTGCAGTATTTATATTAAGCAATCCAATTCAGAATGGAAACGCTACTTTAAAGAAGTTTTCTAAACTCTCTATTAGGTGTATGCTTCTAGATATACTATTTATTCCTGTGGATGACCTTATGTCATTCATGTTAGCGATTGGAACCATCAAGATAGAAAGGGAGTTCAAAAAACTACTGGAAATGATTTTCGCGAAGAACGGTATTGAAAAAAGTTGACATTTTTTTTTTATTCATGAAATATACAACTGTATAAAAAAAAAAAAAAAATACATCTGGTAAATGTGATAAGGAGAAGTATAATGACATGAGAACACTTGTAGGTAAAATAGCCATTGGTGGCACTAAAATAAAAAAAGAAGTTAAAAATGAATAAATTAAGAAACGACACTCCTTTATTTTAGAAGTTCCGGACGTTTCACAAATACGATGGTAAGAACGAATTCTTTTACATAATCAAATCATTATAAGTTGAATATATGACATGACATGAGGACACTTTTAGACAACATAGCCATTGGTGGCACTAAGATAAAAATGACTAAATTAAGAAACGACACTCCTTTATTTTATAATATCCGGTCGTTTCACAAATACGATGATAAGAAAAAATTCTATTACATAAACAAATCTTTATAATTTTAAAATCCATTATTTTACTCGTTATATCCCATCAAAGGCTCCTGTTTGGTTTCGTTATAATTGTCCGTTTTACAGACCCCTTTTTATCGAATTATTAACATCCGTCTGAAACTTCGTAAAAAATTCTCATCGTAACCTACAACTATTTTATTTGCGAAAACTCTTGGAATTGGGGCGTTTTCAATCTGGAAAGGGG
The DNA here is from genome assembly GCA_928085145.1 of Nezara viridula. Classification (NCBI taxonomy): domain Eukaryota; kingdom Metazoa; phylum Arthropoda; class Insecta; order Hemiptera; family Pentatomidae; genus Nezara; species Nezara viridula. Next base: position 46,963,709 of record OV725081.1, read on the forward strand.
CCAATTTTGACTATATAATTAGGTACTAAAAACTCGTAAATACCCATTGTATTCTATTTGGATCGTAAGATAATTTGATCACAAAATCGACAAAAAAGATGGCCTACAAAAATATTGGCCCGTTTGCCTTACATAACCTTGTTATTTTGAAATTTTGGGGGTGTAGATCACGCCAAACGGCTCAATATTTTTGAAGCCCACCTTTTTTCTCGATTTTGTGATCAAATTATCTTACGATACAAGTAGAAAGAAAATGCGTGTTTACGAGGTTTAAATACCTAAGCAAATAGACATAGTTTGCCCCTAAAATAACTGTTAATGAAGATCTAATCGTTCTACTATTTTTCAGACAATTAGACTTACAGCAAAAAAAAAAAAAAGAATATTTTTCGTCGCTAAAATCTCAGCCTTTATCCACTCATGATAGTATTTATATTAATCACAGTGATATAGATAATAAAGTCAATTATGTTTCCAGTGGAACATTATACACTGCCTACTTGAGCAGTTGGCCTAGGCCTGGTTGAGATGCCTTCTAGATCACTGGTGCGAGGGCGACTCGTTTTTTACCCATAACTACCCTCAATCGATAATAAATAGCAATTCTGATATGGTTCATTACTTGTTTAATTCAAGCAGATCACTTAAGTCCATGTTAGAGAGGACCAATTGATTGAAAACGACTCTTTCTAAGGTCATGTTATAATGCACCAACAACCCTCATGTTCCACTTTCATTTCGCAATACGGGGAAGCCCAAAGTCTACTTACTTAAAGTACGAAGTTTTCAATCAGTACTTTTATCTTTTAGAATAAGTATCTACGTGTTTTTTGCTTTTTTTAAATACTTTATTTTTAAGTTATTTTATTTTATTTATTGTATGTACTTTTTGATTATTATTTAGTTGTTATTTCGCTTTTGTTTATTTTATACTTTTTTGTATATATATTTAATAAACATAGATCACTTTTGATTTGATTAACGATAAATGAGTTGTTTATTCCCAAAGTATGCCCTAATCATTATTAAAGATTTTTCAAGAAACGTGAAAAACTATATTTTATACCGCAATTATAATATTAAAGCTAATACTTTTTAAAAAATAAATTAAGAAATTCTATATTTGTGGCACAGATTTCGAAAATCACTGATACTTCTAGAATTAATTTTTAAAACATTGGAACTTGAATATTGGAACGTTTTGGGCAGAAATAAACTTCAAGCCTCGTTTTCGAAAAAAAAAAATTGATTGCAGTTTGTTTTTGAGAGAAAAAATGGGGGAATAGAGTTATACAAATTTTACTTCCTGTTTATAATAATGGTACAACACAATCTATATACTTTATATTTCCATTTGAATAAAGCTGTTAAAAAACATTCTGATTTTTTTTGTTTAAGAAACACAATTTTCATTACATTCCTTAAAAAAAAAAAAAAGGCCAGTTTCGGAAATAAACTTATTTTCACACCACTTTTTGAAATATTTAAGTTCATTATTGAAATAAAAATAATCATACCATCGGTTTCACTGGGTATTGGAAATAAGCTCCTCGAATAGTCAAACAAAACTAAATATATCTATAAATATAAATTAATACTGCTTTGTTGTTGAAGGTGAATGGTTTATGTCCTGTTACCGTGAGGTGTACTACCGAGAGTTGTTTAGTCTATTTAAGTTAGTGATTTTAATCACAATTATTATTATTATTAACTCAAATGGAATGGAAGTTTGGATAAAATTATTTAATAAGGCTTGTATTTAGTAATGTTACTTGTATGTTGTGGTCAATGATGGGACCTTAATTGAAGAAACGCTGTCAGGTTCGCTATTATTGAGTGATAGTATTGTAGAGAGCCTACAATTTTTTTTTTTAATTAGGAATGTTCTATAGTTTTCAGGGTTGAAATATTGTCTAACATAACATGTAGTCTATTTAACTCCATGGCAACCAAGGTGATACATTGGTCTCAATAATATTCTTAATAGGAATAACTGTTAAAAATAAATAAAAACGTATAATAATAAAAATAATGTTAATAAATTATTACTGGTCTTTCAGTTCTTAATTGTAATTCACACAGACTATCATTTACACTTCTAGTTTCTTAGCCTTAACGTCCACCATCATTCATTCCTTCTCCGTCATTCAGACAGCTTTATGTCGTGGTATTTCTGTACCAAACACTAGGAGATCCAGGATTTCTTTTGGGGGGGGGGAGCTTCAACCTAAATTTTTTTTTTTAAATATAACAATAGTTACTTTGGAAGAAAAAGAAAGGAACTAACTACCTATACGAAAGGTGTTTAAGTGATTCTTGAAGTCCTATTAAATGTAATTACACGAACAATAATACTTTTAGAGATATTTTTTTCTTAAAACATTGCAATATTTTACCATTATGGAGAGGGCTTCAGCCCGAAAACCTCCCTCTCCCCCTCCCATAGATCCGCCTGTTGTTCCACACCTGTTAATTTTATGGTATTTAATAACGAAAGATCATTTTAAATACTTAAAATTATAAAAAATTACTAACCAATCTGAGTTTTGAAGTATTAAAGTTGATACAAGTGCCCGAAAGTTAAATTTACACAAATCAGTTGAGAAAGACTGGAAGATAGTGGAATTTAGAGTATCCTAATTTCGCACAATCGTTTACTCTCCACTTGTAATTAATTTAAGTTTGTATTATTATAAATGTTTATTTTTTAATTTTTTTAATGATATTTACAACTGTATTAGAAATAAAAATACATTCAGTAAATGTGAACAAGAATATAATAACATGAAACGATTTGTTGAGAAACTATCCATTGGAAACACTCTAAAAATCTATTTGTAATAGGAGATCTCGAGGCCATCTTATTTTCAGACATCTCGGAAGATATTTTTATTCAATTTTTTTTTTGCCTACCTATACCATTGGCATTATTATCTAGTAGTAGGTACTTAATAATTAGTATCTTACTCAGAAATATCTCCAATCTAATTGAAAAAAATTATACATGATTTGGGCAGCGGTGTCATATAAATATTTTTAGTTGGTATGTGCTCGACATTAATTACACTATTGGGGTACGATACTATTATTCAATGCAGTTTTGATAAGGTGAACTCGTATCCTCTACATTACAGACCCTTAACTAACTGAAATAGGGGAAGGAAATTTTTGTTCATTAAAATACGTCTATATATACAAGATACAAACAACAAAATTCCTAAAAAAGTTGTTAAACCGCTCCAATTTATTTTAAATCATATCATATACGACGACTTGAACATATCAACACTGAAATTTTACATGCATGACAAATATACCACATTTCATTCTTCAGCTTATCATCCTATTCTTACCGCAATATCACATTTCTCATCTCAGTTCAGTTGTCAGGTCGACCTGAACGCAGGTTAAAAAAGACAATAGCGTACAGATCTTCTGCTTCACCGACTGTGAAAAACAAATCAAGGTTCTTAAAACCAAGCAAGTTGAAGAAAATACTAAAACAAGGATATCAAATATGCTTATTACGTCAAAATGCAGCCAAAATAAATAAAATGCAGTAAAAAATAAAGAAATTTAATTCCCCTGAAAAACAACTCTGTTGTAAAAATGTCTCCACACCAAGAAAAAAGGCATACAATTTTTTTTAAAAAAGGCGTAAAAGAACTGATTTCGAATAACATCTCCTAGGAAACGGGCAATGAAGTTTCGTCCCTCAACACCAAGAATGTCATAAGAGGGACATCCTTTCTCGATTTGGAATGGAACATGTTCAGCTAATAACTGGAACCCGAGGAATGCAAACCTCGGAGCTTGTCTCATTGGTTTGAGAGAAATGAAAGTTAAAATTGGCGAGGTGACACGACAATCAAATGACCAAAACCGCTATTCGAGTTGCTCCAGACACTCCGATCAATTCTAGTCAACTTACGATCAATCATTTTTTTAAGTATTTTAAGTATAAAATCATGTATTTCGAATTTAATAATAGAATTCCATATTCATCCTTTCTCATCACAATCGACAATCGTTCTTCAATCTCAACTAATATTTACTTTTCAAAATGGGTCATATGAGGCTCGCAACATTCAAGGGATGACGAGAATTTGACACAGAAAAGGACCTAATTAAACCAATTAGTTCAGTAGAATGCAAACAAGTTAGCTATTAATAAAATATATTATAAGTTCATTCGAATGTTTACTTTAATGTAGCAATAGCGGAAAAATATTAAATAACTTTACCAGTTATTTAAATCAACAAATGACTTTCTCCAATATGTTTCTCAACTTATCAACTTGATAATTCATTTGATTTATTTTATTTTTGCATTACTCATTGCTATGTACCTGAACTTCGTGTTTCTAAGGTGAGTAGGGGGTTCCAGGAACCGCATTTATTTCTATTTAATGTATTTAATACTTATATTTGTATTTGTGTCGGTTTTTTATCTGTATTTTTGTCGGTTTTGTGTAGTTTTGTATTGCCACTTACACAAGGTTGCACTCAATAGTGGGTCGTTACTCTCCCTCAGGTACCGCCCATGTGTTAGCAATTGTCATTTAGAATATATTTATTCATCTGAAATGATTAAATATATTCCACAGGTGATCCTTACAATACATACATAGCATCATTTAGTATTGTATTAATCGATTTGTGAGAATGAATTTATAGCACACAATAAATATAAATGTAATGAATGCAAAGAAAAAATATTTTTGAATTTTACGAAATATCTACTTATGCTGTATTATGCTCTATGGAATCCTATAGATCTGAAAATTTCAAGTAGCATACTTGGAGCGTTTTTGGATATCCGTTTCAATAATTATTCATTATTTAACTAATTTTTAGTTAAAGGTCGCCAAAAAAAAATGTTTTTATTACATTTCTTATTTTATTCTATTCAATAATTCCGCTTCATGGGCCATTTTCAGGTATATCTGTAAAAATTATACCTAGTCATATACCATTAAAATATTTCAATTTCAAAACAATAAATGTTTAAGTATCTGTATATACAGTGTCATATTCCTTATTATTCATTGATTATAAACCATAAAGAGCGATTGCTTTGAAATCATTGAGGCTTTGATCCAAACAAATCGTTCAGTTTTATCAAACGCGGATTATTAGTTGAACATCCACATCGTTGCAAAATACATAAATTGTTGAGGAAATAAATAAGTTTGAACATTATTTTACAATAATAATCTGCGGGTACTCAATTGGTCTGTCTGTGTTCTTGAGAATATTCGCACCCGTTCGTTCCATTAACGAGTATTTTGCAGACACAACGTGTGAGAAAAATTGGATGGTGCCTCAATGTGACACGTTTACCTTTTAAGGTATTAGAATCATAATGACTTTTGAATCGCGTCAGATCAGACACTTGGTAAATGTGGTTGCAGTAATCATGTAACTGTTTGGAAGGTTTTTATTCAAATCATAACCTATATTATCAGGGCTGAGACAGAAACTTTATATGCTCCTCAATATATTATTGGGTCCCACGTTGTTCACTGTGGATTGCAATGCCGGCCTTAGACATTCGGCACCCTCGGACAATGACGTCATCACTCCCTAAACAAAATTAATTCATTTCTTAAGCTTTTTTATGTAATGTAATATTTGAATTTTATTTCATTCAACATTTCTCTAATACAGTTGCTTTATTGATAGGCTAAAATTAATTATTTTACTATGTTTTGAATTTTTTTTTATTTCTAACAAGTGGCCCCACTAGCTTGGCGCTCCACTTTGATTCCCTTAAGGCCGGCACTGGTGGATTGTAATATAATGTTAAATCATCTGTACTATTTTAAAATTCTATTCAAATATATCTGAGGTTATACATTTCGGAAAGTAATCAGCCACGATATTTGAAACGTTTACTGGGTCACCAGACAGCTGTCCGTTGACTAATATGGTGTGGTGGGGGTCAGTGAGTTTGGAGTTTTCTGCTTTTGTTCCAAATAATAGCGGTACTTGTAAAGGCAATAATAATACTAAAGATTTGTTTCAACGACTTTGATTTACTTTTTGAAATCTATTAGAACCGAATCTATTTGGAGAATGGTATGAGATAGCAACGAAAAACTATTCAAATAAAGTGATCTCAATGACACAAAATGGCCGCCAGACAATCTCAATCATTGTATCCATATTCTTGTGGACCAGCTAATTTATTTAATTGATTACGAATTAGGATATTATTGGGAGGTCTCTCTCAGAGTTTCGTTAATTCAGACAAACAAAAGGACAAAGAAGTTGAGTAAATGCCGACAAGAAGTAGCACATCTTACATAAATTCAAAAAATGATGAACCGAAAAACAGCCCCTTATTAATGGATTAATAAGTTGTATTATCTTTTATCGTAATAGTGAAAGATAGGGGAAGAGGGAGAGAGTGATACAACAATGTAAATGTATGTTATTATTTACAAAATAATAACGTATGGCCTTTAGGCCTTTAGCCTATATTTTCATTTATTAAAAAAAAAAATCATGCACTCTTATATTACGTTGTTTTCTTGCACTTTTTATATAAAAATACTCAGATATTTCTATTACGAAATCACAGGCCATAACAACGATAAGAACATTGTAAATATTGCGTATCCGTTTAGATCATGTTAATTGTGTGAGGTAACATTCGTATAATCTCTATATGCACAACTGCCAGTTGAGAAAGTTTATAATTAATCCCAGGATATTAGTGTACATACAAAAGTAACGAGTTATGAAATTAATTAAGTAATCTTTAATGTATAACAATACAGAAAATATAGCTCGAGTGTAAATGGATATTGCAATAAGAAACAGGACGTTCCTTCAGCAAAGGGAATACAAATAATAATTTTCAATGCTTCAAAATCCTCTGAAAGGATTTTAATATACCATTTGCAGCATTTTTTTAAAACTTTATTTGGCTTTTTTAACACGAAAACGTTCAATTATTCTGGAAGACTCCACACTCGCAATAAACCAATGGCGTAGCTATATCAATTTTTATTACCAATCTTAGTTATTTAAAACTCATTCTTTTTTTTTTGTGTTGGGAACTCTTAACTCTCGGTTGGTGGAGAACGTTTCAGTGACCATGACCAGAAATGACTGGTTAGACGCTCCAGAAAACTTATTGCTTAAGTCGGTTTTAATATTTCTTTTTTGTTCGTCTTATAGCTTGAGTAATTTCCTGAATTTTCGAAATTCTTAAAGAAAATAAAAGGGACCAAGCAAGAGCTTAGAAACAAGTAAAACTGGTTTTCTATGTTATCCTCACAATTGCGCCATGGATCTCCTCAATGCATTACATAAGTCTTTCCTAGTTCATTCAAACTTGACTGTACACATGACCTAAATTCAGAAACTTCTTCTGGACTAAATAAAATTCTTCTTAAATCGATACAATTGCATGAGGACAGTGTAGATTGGAAACGTTTAATACAAAACAAATGATTCAAATAATTTCTTATTTTACTGTTGCGCACTGATATTACACCACAGGCAAATCTATGGAAGGGGAAGGTGCTTTGGGGTTGAAGCCTCCTCCCCAAATTGTAAAATATAACCATGTCTTATAAAAAAAATATTTAAAAATTATCTCTAAAAGTATTATTTTTGTTTAATTCTATTTAATAGGACTTCAAGAATCACTTAAACTTCATTTCATAAAGGTAGTTAGTTTCTTTATTTTTCTTCCAAAGTAATTATCGTTGTATATAAAGCTTTAGGGCTGAAGCCCCCCAACAAATTAAATCCTGGATCTGCTAGTGTATTATATCACAATATAATTATATTATAGGCTAATAATAACTATGTAATTAGAAACATATAAATAACTAAACAGTGGATTTGTTGTACTTCTGCCCACAGACATGGCAGATATTGTTGCATTCTGATTAGGGCTGTTGCACTTTTTTCTTTTTTGGGAGATGATATAAGATTTCATATTAGTTTCAATAGTTTAACAACATTTCCTCGAACTTTAATTTTAAAAATTGATTATATATTTACTTTAAAAAGAAACATTAATTCTTTTGAATTTAAACTTTTCGCATTAACTTTTTCAACAATAATTTTTCTTCTCTATTCATCAACAGCATTGCATGGATAAAATTCCAATCTCTTAAAAGGTATTGTTATCGGTTTAAGCAAATCTTGAGTAAAATTTTTTACCACGATTTTCAAAATTTGGTTATCAAATCTTGATTTTCCCAACGTTTTGGTTTACAGTTGCACAAATATTAGATCTATATGCTCCAATTACTGTACACATTTATATAAAATGATCATAGTAATAATCTTATTGGTATTTCTTAGGCGAAGCAGCAGATATGTGTGGCTCCAACAACAGCTCCGCACAAAATAGAAAAGGTGCTATCGCAATGCCAGGATGAGATTAAGTATGCTCTCCTTCAAGGTAATAACTTTTTTCATTTTTACTTAGCTTTCATGTAATATTTTTGAAATAAATGTTTATTTCCATTCATTCAGGTCTTCGGTAACAATGCATCCAGAAAGCATTCAAGTAGTCCTCAAAGCTGTTGAAATGAATTAGGCGAAATGTGATGATCATTGCCATTCTTTCCTCAAATTGTGATATTCCTATCACAGTGTGTAAACTAGTCTCTCAAGTTTGAATCTTATAAACATAAATAAGAACATTTTTCATTTTAATTCTGAACAATGCTAGATGCTAGTTAAATAAATAAATAGGTAATAACTACATAATAAAAAAAAAGTCTTCCCCTTACAAAAAATTTTTATACATCACAAAATTGTTTCCAGCTTGATTGGATTTCTTAAGAATAAAGAAATTTGTTCTCAAAAAGTAAATAAAACATTGTGAAATGTTACTATGAAAGTGATTCAAGGCTGTTTGCGTAGTTGGCCAACACAATGGAAATACAAAGGGAGATTTCTACTGTTTATCTTCCTATCTTTGGCTGATCATCTTTCAGCACCTATTGCTAACTAAGTATGTCGCAAAAACTTCTAGAAGTTTGAAACCACTTGTACTCAGATGCAAGTAATGCTAATTAATATATCTATTAAGACTATCAAACGAGAATGGAAAATATGAATAATTTCAGAACTTCTGGTATTATTTAATAATTATTTTTAACCAAAAATTATTTTTGAAATAAATATCTGCCTATAGAAAAATTGTGTTACTAATATTATGACTTTCTTTACATAATTCTTTTTACTCTCAATAATAATCGAAATATATTTTCAAAACATCTTTTAGATTACCTTTATATAGCCAGATACTAAAGCATATATATTTTTTTCCCCTATAAGTATTATAACTTCATATAATGAGTGTATAAAAGGAAAAAATCTTAATATCAAATAAATTCAAATAGATAACTAAGATAAAAAATTTTGCTTATAGAAGCACTGAGTGTACTTGGACAGTCAGTGGGAAGACAAAAGAGAGAGACATTCAGTGGTGAAGAAAAACGAATTGCAGGAGTATGTATTTCACATTTTCTTAAAATTTGTAATTTATACAAAATATTTAATTAAATTGGAATAAAAATAATACCTTGAGGTATTCTTAGGAGGTTAATTATTAAATCATTTAAAATTAAAATATTTCAAATTTTTGATGATTGTAAATATGCATGCATATTTAAAATGTTTTATTTTCAGTTTAACAATTATATGAATTATTAATTCCCCTAATCGGACTACTTTAATCTGAATATTTTAGCTCCTTTTTCAAATATTAGCATTATTTTTTATATTTAAATTTATTTTATTATTTAATAAATTTGGTTCGCACATGGGTCAGTAATATTTATTTATTAGTAATCATAAGAAATGAATTTTGAACCTTTAATTTCCAAGACTCCAAAGCTCCATTGCCTGAATAGTTTCCCCATTAATGCCCGTTCCAGTTATAGTATCTTAACTATACTGTAGCTTTAAACTATATCTATAAATATCTAACTTGAATAATTAATTGCTTTATTGAGTTCAAAACATTTTTTGCATTTCTTTTCTTTTCAGTGCCTATTGCAGTGTGTCTACAGGAAAATGAAAGCAGTAAGTTATTCATATACTACCATAAATAATTAACACATGTTTAATTGGTAGACTGTGGTAATAATATTTAAAATAAGAAAAAATACTATTCTCTTTACAGTCTCATATATGTATGTTTTGGAGCTTTCGGTGATGGGTAATTTTTAGATGAATATAGGGCAGAATACTAAAGGCTCAAAAACATAAATACATGAGGCTGTAAAAGAAAGGGTGATTTTTCTTACTTTAATAATTAACACATTTATTTGTAATAATTTCTTTACATTTATTTATGAAATTACATCAAGTATAAAACCTCGTCCAATTTAAGACAAATCTATCTTTTCATTGGAGTAGTACAGAATTTTATGAACAAAATAATAATGAAATATGAGGATTTCTACTCATTGGAAGTAAGATATTTTTTTAGAGCACTATTTTTTAGGTATTCAAAGCATTCAAAAAGTTTTAATAAATAAATTCTCAAATAATAAAATAAATACTAAATTTATTTCAGAAAGTAATAATTAGTACTTACAAATGAATGTTGGTATTATTAAAAACATCGCTACTGTTAGTGCAAAATGCCATATGTAAAAATTGAGATTTTTTAGAGAAATATATACAAATTGATTATTTCTTTATGATTTATTAGTATAATTTCATATTTTATTGCCCTCTCCTAATTTCCTATTTAGCTTACTTCTTATAATAGTCGCTGACTACAAAATTTCACGTTTAGCGCAAATAGAATAAACATATAAAATTGCTACATTCGACATTTTGAACTAACTGTAGGGACATATCTTACAAATGTTTAGATTGAAATTTTATAGTGACAATTGAACAAGTATTGTTTTATAAATCCTAATGGAAAAATTGTATTAATCATATTTTTAACTTCACATTTAACCCTCTAGTTGCGTGGAGCCTGAATTAATATCAGGCTTCGTGTGCGCAGGATACTGAAGCTGTACTTTCTGAAGCCACTATATTGGCATTGCGCACTGGTGTCACGGCCGGCCCAAGCCATTATATTGGCTTTGCCCATCTAAATGGTTAAGATGCTATTGAAATTAGGAATTCAATTTTAAAGAAAATAAGTGTGTCTTAAATTCAATGTAATATTGTATTATTACAGTAAAAAACCAAACATAATCTCCATCTAAGACGTCGAGTGTAGTATAGCATAAACTATAATGTAATAGTTACTTTATACAGAAAACTATAATGTAATGAGATTAAACCTCAAATTAAATGGTATTTCAGTTAGATTGATTGATAGTTGTATAAGGATAAGAGAATTCTAGTAAAATGTAACGTGAGGGATTTTTAGTTTTGTTCCTTTAGTTATTAATAAATTGGACAATTTTCTTTATTTTATAATTGATGCTTCATCCTTAAACTGTTTTCTTGTGTGTTGTATAATTATGCTTATCCTAAATTCTCTACTCAAATCTATTGTATTACAAAGCAGTATTGAAAAAAAGGATAAACAAATTTATAAATCTTTATCTTTATTAAAACCCTTAAATGATACTTATCTTCTAATAATTTTTGATCCATTATATCATATGTTATGTTTGATGTACTCAGGTTATCAGGTCTTAAATAAAAATAGCAAACTAAATTTTTAAAGTTAATTTTCTGCTCAATAAGAATAATTGATTGCCTCTAATGTTTATAGGTGGACGAAAATGGTTTTCCTACAGCTCCTGCTCTGGTCCAATTATTTACCGAAGGAGTAAAGGATAGAAATTACTATCTAGCAACTATTCAAGGGGTTCAACAGTGTTTGGCCAAAGAGATCCAACAGCGGAAATATAACCAAACTTTAGCACAAGGTATTTAATCCTTATAAAAATTTTACTTTGAAATAAAAAACCTTTCATAATTGAATGGACTTAACCAAAAAAGCTGTTTCCAAATAAGTATTATATAATATTGCAATTGTACATTTTTGGCGATTGTTTTATTTCCCTCAATAAGACAAAACTAAAACCCAAGTTATTAATAGACATTTTATCATGACTAATAAATTATATCTACTCTAAGATGGTTTAAACTTTTTTATTATAATTTTTTTTATTGATAAAAAATGTGTAAACATTATGTACTAACTTCTAATAAAAAAAAATTAATTACCTTAAAATTTTAAATGTTTACATTATTTTATCACCAAAATTGTGTCAATTACCATATTATAAATCACATTTATTGATTTTTTTTTTATGTCTACACTTTTGTTAATGATCTTCAAATTATTTTTTGCGTTTGGTTTTATGTTATAGCTGAGGGGTACACTTGTGACGTTGCCTATGACATGTTCATGTGTGTGAGTGAAGAAATTGAGACGGTAAGTATTTATTATTAATAAAGTTCGATCTTGAACACAAGAACAATCATTTACACAAACTACATTAGTACTAAGATCAGGTATAGGATCCATTTGTTAGTAGTAGTATCTAGTCGTGAATGGTCCTTTAAATAGGGCAGTCATTTAAATCATAAAAAAGAGTCAATTCTCTACAAATTCTCTTTGCAACCCAAGTTTTAAAGAATCACCTAGTTACATTGAAATCCTTAGGAACTATTTAGAAACTTTCAATTAGTTTTATAATTTAATTATATTTTAAGAAGTATTAAATCAATTAAGCGTATGATTTTACCTACATTATGTTACAGCTTTGTGGGATATCACCTTGAAAGAAGCTGCATCAAGTGAATCTTCAATAGATTCCAACAGCTGCACTATTTATTGAAGTTACCATGTATATTCAAATGAACAGTTCATTTGAATCCTCACCACACGAAAAAACTTAATTAACGAAAAAGTTAATTTAAAATATTGCACAAAATGTTTTAAATATAGCGTAACTACTAATAAGTAGAGGAATTATACTTTTTATATAAGTTGGTAGATAAACCAAACTAATGTCTAATGAAGACAATTTGTGTGTACAAAATATTTTTATTTTTTTTATTATATTACAAATAAAATGTATAAAAACTAACTGAAGAAAAAAATTACCAACTTCCTTATCGGATGAAGACATATTAAAATAATTACAGAGATGCACGAGGGCATAGCCAATTTGAAATATAAAGCAGAGACATTAACTTAAGGGTAAGGAAATTCATTTTCATTTAGTAATTATTTTCTTTCAAGGTGACTAAACACTAAAAAAAAAATCTGGTATCTCCACTCACACGACTTTCCTACCTATTTCAGAAAAGTTTTTATATTTTTACATATGTTCATGAAGAAACAAAAAAAAAAAAATTGAATTAGATTTATTTTCCCGAAAATTGATCAAAGAAAAGATTTGAGTACGATTTATTTGATAAACTAAAGCAATGTTAACCCAGCTTAAGGTAGATCAGTGTAAACATTTCAATACTCTCTAATATTGCTGATCAAAAACTTTTTGCCATAGCATAGTATTGTAAAGGAGAGGAAATAGTCAAGCTTGTGTGATGTGGGTAACAGATTTTCTTACTTTCACTTAGTCATCTTTTTTCTTTCAGTCATCCCTTTCTGACACCAGGATATGAATCCGTAATCGTATATTGGAAATTGAATAGCTGTAACTTCGGCTAAACAGCGTTTTTACCGGACTCAGGGGGCTCTGAATCGTATAGATCTGTCGAAAACCGAATATCGGAAATTTTACCTGATTGCAACACTTTCCTTACCTAGTATAGTTAGGAAAGTAATAAGTTCAAACATGTGTAAAAAATAGAATAAGCTGTATCATCGCTAATACTGGTTCGATTCCGATGATTTTTTTTTTGTTTTGTTGGTAATTTAATCACCTTTCAAAAGTTTTATTATAAATTTTACCGTATAATATATACTTAGGGAGTTAGGCCCCATAACATTTTTCTTTTCTTTATAACTTATTTTCCTGAATTTTCTCCATATACGAAAATTGAAAGAACAATTATTAGAACATTATAGGAAAGTTTCATCAAAATCATTAAAGCCTTTTTCATGCTACAGTCTATAAAAAAACATGTTTTTCATTTATTGCGTGCAAGCTATGGTGCATGGAGCACCGAATTTCTGTCATAGGCATCAGTAGTCAAAACCCTACAAAATAAAAAAAGAAGCAACAAAATTGGTTCAGTAGTTCCCGAGAAAATCTTGGCACAGACAGACAGACCAATGGCTCAAAATGTGTTTTCCGGACTCAGGGGGCTCTGAAACGTATAAATCCGTCGAAAACCGCATATTGGAAATTTGACCCGAATGCAATACTTTCCTTACCTAGTATAGGTAGGAAAGTAAAAAGTAATTTATATCTTATTTTTTCAACATCAGAAGGGCAGCTGGCAGCTGCCTGACAGAATTAAAATTTCTATAAACAAATAAGTTGTTATCTTACATTAAAAGATATTTTTACTGCGGAGAGCAAAGGGGAATTAAAAATAATTTCCCAATAGATATAAATTTAAATAAAGATTCTTAGGCATTAAAAAATTTAATGTGAAAAAGAAGTTTTACCTTACAAAATATTCTAACATAAAAACAATAATTGATTATTAAATTAGTACAAATAAAAACTGAATCCCAATAATATAAAGGTGAATCATATACTGTAGTCATCTTCCTTAGTATGTAAGTCAAAAACAATTCAATACAATATCGTAAAGCTATAGTCATTTACAACAATAGCTAAGTAGACTGAGAAGCGCTGACATGTCAACAAAATACCTGTTTATGTCCAAGAGTTTTTAGGAAATGTTAATAGTTAATTAATGGCATTGAAAAATTTAGTATTATAAATAAATAATTAACTAAATGAACAATAAACAATATAATGTTTCAAAACATAAATGTATTCCTATTAATTTCTAAATATTTAAAATTAGCTGTTCAGAAGCACTCTTGGAAATAGACTAATACTATTGGTTCCGTATTAAAAAAATATATTGAGAGAGGATAAGAGAATAGGTACAATAAATTTTCAATCCAAGAAATATTTTTTATTTACATTTGATAACAAAGATGAGGCATATGGATGTAAAAGGGGATAAATTTATTTTTAAAGTTCCTGATACGGTTAATAGTGACTCATGTCCTCTTTAAGATGATATATTATTAAGTCATCAAAATATAATAAATTAAATTTAATTAAACATAAAAAGTTATTGTTGTATTTCAAATGGGGGTGAATGACTGAATAATGGGTTTTCTAAAAAAATTAAATTTGGATTTATCCTCCTTTTGCATTTCCACTCCTCAAATTATGCATACTAATTTTCTTTATTTGAAAAAAGTATAAACAGTAGGACCAATAAACAGAAAAATCTAAAACAATGTTAGTATAAATAAAAGTACATATACATTAAGATTTAGGGGTTTATAGTTGCAAAATCTGAAGTGTAGACTGATAAGTCATTAACTATCATTTGAAGGAATTGATGCTTTCAGATCAATTGCCGTTAATATTTTTTCTTCTCCTAGATGAAGAATTAAATTTTAAACATTATGGATTTAAAGTGGGCTAAAACTAATTTAAGTAATTGGACATTTATTTTTTAAAAAACTTTAAAGTCTTATTAGAAGAATCTCTTACTGCTACAGTAATTTCATGAAAAATTGATTAAAAAAGTTTAAACCCTTAATACCAAGAGAGGACCTATGTGTCTTCAGGACTATGATTGACCACTTGTTTGCCAATTAACTTAAAAAGAATGATGAGTTCTGAAAGTTGAAGTTTTATCACCATATTCATCCACTCTTCCAAATGATTTATCTTATCAGTTTTTGACATTTTTAAAATTTAAAATTACAAAATTAAAACACAAAAAAATGATCATTTTTCAAGTTTATTGATTCAAACAAAAGAAGTGTCTTTGAACAAGGTACAAAAAATCCAAGATAATGGAGATTATCTTATAAAAATAAACAAGTATTTCAAACAAAAATAATACTGTTAAAGTTTCTTTTTCTTTCATTTGCTTTATAGCTTAGCATATGATTAATTCATACCTTCCAAGGTATGAATTGTCATATTTAAGTTAGAAATTGAAAGGTTAGAAAAAATTCATCATACAATAGACATTAGTAAACTTCAATCTAGAAGAAGTTAATAACTACTGTTTAATACAATTTAAAAAAATGTAACAAACTTCAGATACCTACATTGTTATATTTATAAATTATCAGACCAAATATTTTCAATATTTTCATATTTAAAAATTTAAAATAAAAAAATTCCTTGGATACAAAGATAACTTATAAATTCAAGTGTTCGTGAAAAACAAATTTTAAATTTAACAATCACAGAAAAACAGTTATGATACAAGATTCTATAGAATCATTAAAGCCATTAAAATTGTCATTAATTAAATCCAGCAACATAACTCTAAAAGTGTCATTTCACAAAGTGCAATCCCCTTCAGAGGGCGAAAGCTGTTTTCATTTCCTTTCAAGAGTCTTAACTTTGTTCTCCAGGCGCTTGGAATATGCATCAAGTTTATATGCAGCCTTCTCTAGTTTCATAACACTAGCTTCAATTTCATTAATTTGTTCCAGGACAGGACGAAGAGATTCATCTAAAAAATAACATGTTATTATAGTTGTTTTTTTTTTATTTATGAAAATTAAAGTATATACCTTAATAACTTATAAAATAATCACCGGTACAGACTCCTTTTAATCAAATTATTAACAAACACCTAATACTTCGAGAATGGCTTCACCTTATCATAACCAACAACATATATTCATATATCCAGCGACAAATCATACCTAGAAAACCTTTTTTTCTCCCTTCATCTTTTTATCGTTCCTTTTTCTGCTACGCATCACACCGCAAGGTCCGACACTTGGTTGGACCTGTACATTATTGATTCCGCTCAAAACCTCCTTTCCTCTTCCCAATTACCAGTTTCTTTTTTATAGTCGCATGACCTAATCCAAATATCCTATAATATCCAAACCCCTCCGATCCTACCGAGAACGGTAACTTTCCGGAACCTCAATGGCCTTACTCGGGAAAAAATCTTACCTTCCCTAGAATCCCTAGATTGGAATATAATATATTCCTGTACCTCAATTGATTCCATGGTTGACATTCTCACCTCCAATCTTATTAATATCCTTGATGACCATGCCCCTCTCAAAACTTCCACCTTTTGTCGCCTTCCTGCTCCCTGGATGTGTCAGAAAATTAAGGATCTTCAGAAGAGGCGTGATGCAGCCCGGAGACGCTTTAGACGCACTAGATTGCCTGATGACTATCAAGCGTTCAGGGCGCTCCGCAATCTGACACAATCCACAATCCGACGAGCCAAATCTACCTATTTCCATGAAGCCCTTTCCTCAGCTCCGGATTCCAAATCCAAATGGCTACTCCTTCGTAAACTCTCTCTTTGTGATCCTACCAGATCTCCTCCCTCTGCAGTGCCCCCAGTTTCATCAAATGACTTAAATTCTTATTTTATATCTGCTTCCTCTTCAACTCCTTCATTTCTCCCTTCCTTCTTTCCTCCTGGAACATCTTTCAATGACGCCGATTTTTATTTTTCAGATATTTCTCCCACAGACCTCATATCCGCCGTGATGAAATCACACTCTAATTCTATTGGTCCAGATGGCATTCCCGTCAAATTAATTAAATTATGCCTCCCTGAAATCCTTCCGGTACTCCTTTTCATCTACAATTTTTCCCTTCAAAATTCAGTATTCCCTTCCTTGTGGAAAAAAGCCACAGTCCGTCCTTTAAATGAAAATTCTAATCCGTCTTCCCCTGAAGATTTTCGGCCAATCTCAATCCTTTCTAACCTTTCCAAACCCCTGGAGAGAATTGTGCAATCCCAAGTCTCCACCTTCCTTGAACAGTCCAATCAACTTGACCTTTACCAATCTGGTTTCCGACCAGGTTATTCCACACAATCCGCCCTAATCAAAATCATTGATGATGTTCAGTCCGCCATTGATGACAAAAAACTAACCGTCCTTATACTTATTGACTTTTCCAAAGCCTTTGATTCCATCAACCACTCCATTCTCTTTTCCAAATTAAAATCATTATCCTTTTCCCATAGTTCTATCCTATGGTTTCAATCATTCCTTTCCCAACGCTCACAAGCTGTCGCTATTCCTAATCAACCCTTGTCTTCCTATCTTACTTTGTCCGCAGGAGTGGCCCAGGGCTCTAGCATATCTCCCCTCCTTTTTAGTTCTTATATCAATGACATCCATAATTCAATCCTTCACTGCTCCCATCACCTTTACGCCGATGACTCCCAAATCTACCTTTCCTTCCATCCCTCAGAGTTGCATGAAGCGTTTGCCAAAATTCAAGAAGACTTGAATCGGATCAGTGCCTGGGCAAACTTAAATGGGTTAAGGTTAAACGCTGCAAAAACTCAAGCCATTGTCATTGGTTCCAAACCCCTTCTCAGAGCCAATACCAACATACCTATACTGTACCTAAATGACCATCCCATTACCTTCACCTCCTCAGTAAAAAACCTAGGCATTTTCATAGACCAAACCCTATCCTGGAAACACCATATTGCTCACATTACCCGACAGTCAATTGGTACCTTGAAACTATTCCATCGCTTCCGCCATCTCCTACCCATCTCCACACGTAGACTCCTGGTAACTTCCCTCATCTTCTCCCACCTTGATTACGGCTGCGTGGTGTACGGTGGCCTCTCGGCAGAACTCGGGGAGAGACTGAAAAGAATTATGAATGCCTTCGTTAGATTTGTCACAGGGGCCCTGAGGTATTCCCGTGTTTCGCACCACTATGCTGAATTAGGATGGCTCTTCCCTTCCTTCCGAAGACAATATTTCCTAGGCACATTCCTTTACCAAATAATCAATAGTCATCGTCCGTCCTACGCATACAATCTCCTACAATTCAAATCATCTATCCACACCCTCTCCACAAGATCTCGTCCTTCTGACCTTTAACCTTTATACTCCTTTCCACAGATCTGCATCATTTAAACATTCCTTCGTTGTCCGTTCCACTGCATTCTGGAATTCCATCCCACTAAAAATCTGCCATGCATCATCCTTATCCACCTTTAAAACCCTCTTATTCCAATTCCTCTTCACAATCCAATCAGACACTGGTTAAATACATACTATGTTATAAGGATTTAATTTTCTTTAGACATTATTTTTTTCTCTTATTTTTTATTGTTTTGTTCTGGGTTGAACGTGAATTTTCATCACCACTCACTAAGCATTGTGAGTAGATAAAATTTGTTTTCCTTAAGTTCTAATTTGTTATTCATGGAATGTATTTCAGTGAAATGTATTTTATTTCTAATTATCTTCAACATACTTCTCGCTATGTGTATGTATATACTTTATTTTATTTTCTCTTCTCCAAATCTTTACGCATAATCACTTAAATATCTTAGGGAACATATGTATATCATTATTTGTTTTTTTACATATTTTTTTGTTTTAGTTTTTACAATTTCTTTCCCTACATATTAACAGTTATTATTATTTTTTTAAATTTTTATATTCCATCACTACAATGCTTTACCTATAAAATAGATTTTACTTTCCTTATAATTTCATTCAGTGATTATTATGCAATTATTTTAGCTCCAATATTGTAGTACTGAACCCCTATTACCAAACTGTCCTCGTTAATTTATCCTAAGAGCTTAATTAATACTTAATGTATTACATGTATTTTGTCATTATTCATTGTAATAAGTCTTTTGACCAGATTTGTAGTTAATATATATGAACAATACTGTTATTCTAAAGGGACCTGGTCCCAGAATAAAGATGATTTTTCTATTCTATTCTATATATTTTTTCAATCTGGAGATTGGTAAACTTTATCTATTCATTGAGGTACTAAAGCTCATGACCACCCATTATGTTTCCACTTGAATGGTAACATAATTTTTAGGTGACCTACTAAAATATTGAGCCATTTGGTATGAACTCCATCTCCAATGTGTCAAAATAGCAAGGTTATATAGGCCAAACAGCCAAATATTTTCTCAATTTTGTTATCAAATTATCATATGATTTAAGTGAAAAGCAGATACATACACAGTTTTAGACGGGTGTTAATAATTTGATAAAGAAAGGTCTGTACTGCGGACAAATATTTTATATTAAATATTTCATTTTATATTCAGTGAGGATTTTGATCAGGACAAAAAAAAAAAAATGAAAGGGGAAAATAAAATGATTTAAGCTATTAGGCTAAATAACTATGCAGATGCTTAATTGTTTTTTAATCAATAAAAGAAGGGCGTTTAATAGAAAGAAATCAATCTATATTAAACATGTTTTGATTATATGCAAGGCAAAATTAAAATGGCTTGGAAAGTCTGGAAGCTCTAAAAAGAAATACTAAAATCCTTCATTTCACAAAATTAATTTTACACTACATGTTGTCAACATCAAAATATTACTATTATATCAATTTATTAAAAATTAACTATATCGCTGTTGGACTCATTAAAAAAATAGAATTGCCACATTCTATTTGCAACATTTTTTTCATCTTTAATTTTCCAATGAAGATACCTGAAGCAAGACATGGCTCTTCTCTTTCTTTTAGGCTACACGGGGTTATTCCCGTGTCGGTGGAGAGGGTGTTGGAATTATGCAGAGTTAAAAGTCCCACCGGGCATCGGGATTATAACTTGTAATTATTTGTTTATATTAAAACTTCAGTTATCAGGTTCTTGGGCAACCAATGGTGCTGTGCACATTAGCATTAGCCTGCTCGACCACACTACCACCCCTGAGATGACTTGTTTCTACAACAAATAGTAAGCTCTCGACCCATCTCTAACCGATTTTTGCATATTTTGTTGATTGATATCTTTCTGCTAAATGATCCACCCAGTCAAGACAACTTTATTTTAAGCTTAAAAGTAGCGTAGACCATCATTCTCTCAAGCTCTTATGGCAATTGCATTATTATGAATTATTGTAAAGAATGTGTAACAAAGAAGCTATAAAGAACAAACATCTATCACTTGAACAAATGCGGAACCAGGAAGTCGACAGCTGTAAGCTGTTTTATCTAAAGCTGTAATAATTTCAATAGCCATTAACAATATTAACAAGACATAAGATAACCAGTGTATAGAATAATAGTTGTTCAGCTCTCTTGTTATCCAGAAGTAAGTGTACAGCACCAACTGTTACCTAGGATTGTTAGTCAATACAATGATTTAATAAGAAAACTTATAATAACCCCAGTGATATCAAATTAAAAGTACTTCAAAGCAGTAATTCATTAATTTTTATTTTTAAAAACTTACATTTTTCCTGCAGATCCACCATATTTTTCTTAATTTGCTGGGTCATTAGTGTCATATCATTACATTTTGATACAGTTGCTATATTCATGGCTTCTAACAGTTTATAATCAGCCTATAAAAATAAACAAGGTATAATATTTCAGTAAATTAAGAAAAAATAAGTTTTCATTTTGATCTTTATTACCTGGTGCTGACCTGAACATATTTAGATGGATTTAACACATTAGATGTAAGTAATTACATACATATACAAAAGCCTAGATTTGGGAAACAAACCAAAAAAGGGAATTTACTCAAATCAAAATACATCATCTTAAATTTACTTTTAATATGCAGCCAGATAGCAAAGAAAAAACTTAATAGTAAATTTTGTCACTAATGTCCAATATAATGGCCCAAACATCAAATTACAATAAAAAGATTAGAACAATTAGAAAAGAAATAATTTAATCAAAAATAGTTAATAGGATATATAATTATTTTAATGCAAAAAGTCACTCAGTAACATTTTACAAACATAAATCACCAACTTTGATGAATTTTACCTCTAGGAAATCATAACATTCTGCAATCAGGGTAACTATTTCTGACATATAAGATTGGTGTCGAAATTAACAAAAATGTCATTAACAGTTTAGCTTAATCAATAACAAAATTTTACTTTATTAAGTAAATGATGATCCAACTACGTTGGATCTGTCTCCATGATTATTTATCAGATAAATGATTTTCTACTTATGAAACTATAATATTTCTCAAAGAAAAGAGAGAAATTCATACTGTTTTGAGAACTATTTAAAAAAATCTAAAAAGTGTTAACATTTTTTATATCATGTATTTACATGCTTTAACAAAAGTGATAATATCTTAAAAGATGATAAAAATTGTGATAGCTACTGTAGTTTGTCAACAAAAAGATAGCAGAAAGAGGGGAAACCCACAAGGCATTAAGTTTAGCGCGAAGAAGGAAAAAAAACTTTAACATAGCACTGCTTGAATTCATCCACAGTCTATTGTTTATGTGAGCTTTAATATTTTATAGCCCTGCGTGAGTTATAATTATTTTAAAAATATAATCAAGTGAATAGTTCAACAGGAGAAATAATATATTTGATGAGAACCAGTAATAATTGATTCAAATTATAATAACATAAAAAGATTATTTACTAGACTAATCTAATCATTGTTAGAATTATTACATACAGCGTTAGTTTGATTAATGTTTAAGAATTACAGTTACAGATATGGTGTTAAAGATATATCAATACTAGATATGCCAATGTAAAAAATCACCTGTGTAAGAGTTAGCTCTCCTAACAAATAATCTGCAGTCTTTTGAAACATGGTTGTTGCCAACTTGCTGAGGTTTGGATCATGAGGATCAAGCGGTTCAAAGCTACTAGTGCTGGTTGATAACGTTGGACCTGGAATTATATTGATTTCATGAATGAATTTAAATTTAATATTTCTCTAACTTTAAAACTACATATTTTTAAAAAAAATGTATATCAGTCAATATATTATTTCAATTTTAATTGTCGGTTTTATCGAGAAAAAAAAATCATAATCGAAAAAAGTCCCCAAGTGGGGTCACTTAACTTTCAAATATGATTTTATTAATTTTGACTTTATTAATCTTTAAAAAAACACTGTTAGTACATGAAAATCACACCAACCCTTTTATATAACAAATATAGTTAAACAAACTCACAATAATTGTTCCTGATTTCATAAAAGGAAAATTCTTCAAAGTTCTTAGTTATTTAAAGATATGCAATGAAGCTTAAATACTTTTTGCAATAAACCGATATATTAATCATTGTATATTATTCCTACAGAGATATTCTTTGTAAGTAAGGCAATTCTCCCTTAATCAGAACCAATGATCGATTCATTATTTAGAAGATTACCTTCAGTAATTTAATGCTGAAAATGAATGTTTCTAATGTACTCGACTAAGAAGTTTACTAAGTAACATGTCACTTACCTTTTGACACTTTGATCTATTTAATTTATTTCCATATTCTTATGCTAAACAACAAATTATCTTTCATTTATAAATACTAACAAATTAATCGAAAGGGCCAACTAGTCAAATACATAATACTCAGTCAAGTCTATGCATATCTTTTTCTTTCTATCAATTTAATATAAATAGCTTTATATGCCAACAATTCTTTTTAAAGATGATTAGCGAGTTTACATATCTAAGAATTAAGTGAATACTCAGTATAGTAAGTAAAAAAGAAGAATCACACTTGTTCATAATGTAAACATCAGGATATTTTTAATCAGATAAATTATTGTTACTCTGAATATACTAAGAACTAACGAAATAATATAAGAATTCAAGGTTTAAAAAGTTGGTTTTACTAGAGTGAGGTTCTTCATTGTTATATGAGCATAAAGACAAAAAAACAAAACAAATTAATATGTTGCTTCTAAATTCTGACAGTCCAATTAAATGATTCAGAAACAATTATTGTCAATGTATCTCATTTTTTTCAAGCATGACTAAAAACTTAAAGCTTCCTAAATACTGTAAACAACTTCCAATAATCATCAAATACCTCTTTTAGGTGAGTCAGTGACACCATCTTCAGACACAGCATCCAGATTCTGTTGAGTAGGATCCATTGCAGCAATTGGCAAAAAGATGCTAATAGTTAATTAAAAAAAACAAGACAAAACATTCAATTTTGAAACAGGTTGTCATACACTGTTATCACTAATTTCAAAGCTGTTATCAGTGAACTGCCAATGTAAGGGGATATGCGCAGAAGAGCTGAAATGAGATGACTGCGCATCCCCACCCCGCCTTCGCGGCCGGGACCAGATCTAAATTCAAAAATAGACAGAGGGGGCTCCGGAGCGTGTCTAAAATCGGAACGTCCTTAGCAGGGATATCTTGACACTGCATCGTTCTTCTCTTCTCCCATCAACTACACACAGCCCTTCGTATAATCGACCGAAATATTAGTTAGCAAACGAACGTAAAATCGAAATTATCCATTATCAGTTATGGCTCAAGTAATTAGTGTCAGGTTGAGTCGGACGGATAACTCACCTTGGGGCATCCGTCTTCAAGGCGGCAAAGATTTTGGACAACCACTTCTTATACAAAAGGTAAGCAATTATTCAATTCTTAACTAATACCCATACGAAGTTATCACTTTGCTTACTTGATTATGACTTATAATTTGTTTTCCTGAATGTTCAAATGTTCTTAACTATGTTAAGTTGGTACACTTGTAGTGCATCGAAAATATTAAGTTGTGTGCTATTATTTACCCTTTTCAACCATTGTATAAAAGCAAATAAGAAAGAAAAATGGCAATTTCCATAGGCGACTTTGATACTGTCATCGTAATTACTCTGCTCCATAATGGACGCATATTATAATTAGAATGGATTGTTGGTTCCTTATTGTGCTTGAACAATACCTTAAGCTGAGGGTGAAAGGACAATGAGGAAAGTATCCTTGGACATAATTATCGCAATTGTTTAGCCCAGGTTAGATTGCCTTCCTTGCTTGTATTTTTCCCATCCTTTTATATTTATTTTTATGTAATTAATTTAGCAGTTACAAGACCTGTCCTCACAAAGTAGGCGAGTGTGCTTTAGCGTGTATGTAAACAATAGGTTGCCAAAACAAGATTAAATGCATGTATTATTTTACTAAACAGTTGACTAAGCCCCCTTTGCTCCTACTAACTTATTTTAAACATTTTCTTCAAGGTTGCTTTCAAAATAAAATTATTTTACCATTGGATTTTATTTAACTTAAAGGGCACTAAAGTTATATTTAAAAGGATCAGTATTCTCATTGATGTGCTAGGTTTTTTTTTTTCTAAATTACCGTTTCAGTGGAAAGTTTATCGATCCATTTCTGTTTCTCTTTCGGATTCACATGAAATATATATATATATATATATATATATATATATATATATATATATATATTCAATGCATATATAATATAAATTATTTTTGATCATTTTTTTTTAAGTACGGATTCACCGTGTCGCACCTCTTTTTTGACAGTTCGTACCGTCCAACTGCAAGTGCAGTCCTGAGGCCTCGGATATGTTCTTCCAAGGTCTAAGATGGTTTTTTAGCTACATTTTCTTCCTTCATGCTTTAAGAAGGATCCGTCCTCTTTACCGTATATAATATGCAGACATTATAATTTTAAACTATATTTAGTTATAAAAAGACAGATTTTAGCTCCACCAGTACTGCCAACCATTCCGGGATTTTGATTGTCTGCAGAAGTATGTCCTATTTTCTGCTGATACTAACCATCATTACATAATTATTAGTACCTGTAAATTATAATTTGTCGATGTATGTTTTTATGTTCATTCATATTTATGTTCATTCTACAATCGTACTGTTGCAAATTTTAGTGATAGTCACAAGCCGACTTCACTTGTAGATAATAATAGCAATCCATTTGAAACCTAATATCTCTTTCTCTTCAGTATCAGCTGTGAATTGTTAAAATGAAATATTTAAAAGATTTTTTTAAATGATCTTTTTAATATTATTAAAATCGTTTAGTACTCCAATAATTCAACAGCATATTTTTAATGTTTCTTAATAGATCATTTGCAAATAGACTAAAATGACTTCGGATTGTGTTTAACTCAACCTATAATAAATCTAATCAAAATTTTTTTACAGATGGAAATTCATTCAAAACATAAAGATAAAAAATAGAACATTTATGTACGTGTGTACTATATTTTAGAAGCCGTTTTTGTCAAAACACATTTTCCCCATGAATTTAGTTTCAGTTGTTCTGAAAAAAAAAAAAAAATCAACTTTACAGTATCTGTAATGATTCGTGTTGATTACAATTCGTTTTCAAATATTGAGTAGTAATAAAACATTAGCTAAATATTTTATTTTACATCATTATCGTCATAACCACGGTAGTAGGTTATTAATTGAATTTTCTAATAATTAAAAATTATATATTTGATGTAAAATAAACGAAAAGTAATTAAATTTAAATGAACTATGAATTAACTAACCAGATTCATCGAAAAAAAAAGAATATATTCGTTGAAAGTTTTGTGTCGACTATTGAAATATTTTCTCGTTTTATGTTATATGACGCATTCTTTATGTCATAGAATGTTCCTAGAATATTGATGCTCATCTGGGAGAGTACATCAAAAAAGCTTTACATCCAAAAAAAAAAAATTGGCTATTCAAAAAAATTAAAAAGAAAAATTAATTTTTAAAAATTTAAATTCTGCTTTTGTTTGATTGTAATTTATTTTCAAGTTTTACTTCTTATCACATTCCAACTTCACATATGTGACATTTTGGGAATTATAAACAATTATGAATACTTTTTAAATGCAGTATTTAATTATAATTTTTATTTATATTCTTAGTTTTTGTAAGATTATAACTACTGTTTTATCAGTTTCTCCATTTATTGTCAATCAATTTTCTTCTAATCCATGATATACTTCTGTATTTTCTTTTGATTTTATTCTTATAATTTTTTTAACAAGTATCCATAACAACACGTTCCTACGACCCGATTTTTTTCATGAATAGATTATTTCAGATCATTTTTCTGATTATTCAATTATCAATTTTCCATATTATATTTGAAGTATATGGACGTTAAAGAAATATATATATTTTTCTTAACCCTCGGAAACATTTCTTTTTGTAAGAAACTTTCTCTGACGAATCCTGGGCATTCTGTATATTTAAGTCTGTTTCTGTACTTACTTTCGTTTCAAAGAAATAGATCTTTAACCGTCTGCATATATCAACCAAATTATAGATATAGTGGATATTTTTCCAATACATCGTTGGCACCATGTTTAAGAAAGTTTAACGCTGAAAAGGTATACTTTAACATGGTGCCGACGGCATAATGTTCTAAATTTTATTTTTATTCAATTCGTTTTTTAATTTCGACTATAGAATGAAGTATTCAAAGAACTAATTTTGAGAAATTAGAATCATTATATTCCGTAATGGAATTTAATTCTTATTTTAAATATCTCGATCTTAAAGTAGTCGATCAACTGAGGGCTTTTATTCCGACCTAAGTGTAAACTATTATATTTGTCGCTAAGAATCTTCTGCTTTATTAATATAATCTGTACTATAAAATTTTCAGCAAGTCTTTAATATTGCAATCGGTTGTTCTTTTCAAAAATAAATATCAGGATATAAGAAGAGTTTTTCGGAGCAGTCGCCTGCGAAGCTGAAGGTCGTCCTTGTGCCGAAAAGCGGTCATTATTGCAAGAGATTGAGGCCCGCGAGCCTGGACGTAACCATTCATAGAGATCCTGATGACCTCATTATCCTCTCGCTACCTGTGTTGGGTCCTTCCAGAATGTTTCCATGACTCACCATCTTCACTGCTTCGTAATGAGTCACTTACTTGCTACCATCCACCGATTACCTGGAAGTCAGACCGGGGTCTTCTGACGCCAAGAAGGAATTCGTGGGCAACGCGTTGACGCACTCCCATTGATAAACCAGCCAGATTCTTAGAAAATAACTTTCGTATCGTAACTCATGGAATTATCAATTGATATAACTAAAAACCTTCACTATTCGGTGTAATACACATAATAAACTATTATCTCTTTTATTTACTTTTATCATATATAAAAATTATATTGTATGTTTTTCATACAGATAGGTGTTTAAGTCACCAATATAAAAAATTGCAGTGACTAACCCTGACGTTAATGATTCTTCTATTTTAATTATGATATTTTCTATAAAAATTGGAAAGAATAATAACTGAAATTTAAACTATTATTTTTAAAAAAATTTATTTTGATATGACACGATGATTTTAAATTCTTTCTACGATTTCCGTAGTTGAACTTTTTCTTTTGTAACTTTTGAAGTATATGTTTTACAGAACTTTTGATTTCGCCAATAAGTCTATTTTAAAAATGATTAGCTACTCAAACGAACGACATATTAGAACCAAGTGATTCATTTAACATAATTCATAACTCTAAACTAATTCCAATTACTGTCTATTTCTTATTTAACGTAATTTTTTTTTAAGAACTTACATGAATAAAAGTTAGTTAATGTAAAAAATAGTTATCACTCATAATTCTCAATCAAAAAATCGAATCTAAATTAAAATATTTTTTACGAGTTGGTTATTGTTTTTTTTATTTACTGGACATGAAAAGAAATGCATTTTTTTATATTATTGCAACAAAAATATGAATAGGATGTATTAGAAACAATTCGTTGGATGTTATTCAGATTTACAATAAATGAATTTTCGATTAATTTTTTTTATAATAATAATTAATTTTATTAGTATATTTTTACAAAATTAGATTTATATATGAATAATCAATATGAATAAGAAGAATTACTAAAAAAAAACAAAAATAATAATTAAAAATGAATTATGCAATATAAATTGTGCAGTTTTTGGACCTGATTTTCATAACTGTTACCTTTTTCTTAAACATTCAGTAAGAAATATCTTCATCCTATTAATGGGGGCACGCAGAGGAGAGCAGGGGGAGGGGAGGCGTTGTTCCCCCCTAAAATACTTGATAAAAAATATAACACAATATAATACAAAATATTTCCAGAAAATCCTAGAAAAATAATATTTAATAATTGTTGTTCTATGTATATATTGTGTCTCATATAAAAATATTTATAAATTTTAATTATTATAAATATTAAAAATAATTATATTGAGTTTGAAATCATTTAGGTATATACCTAAGATTTCCCTTTATTCAGTCTTGCCCTCCCTTAATATGAAATATGCGTACGCCCCTGTTCCAATTATTACTGCTAAAAATTATTACTTTGATGTTTTTCAGGTGACATTGAATAAATCTTCAATATTTCATATTCGTATATAAATAAATAACTTTCTTATTAAATACATGTGTATCCTGTACTGAAATGTTTTTTGCGAATGGGTTGGTCTGGATGTTACCATTTGTATTCTATCGTCGATCTGCGACAATCGTCTCTATTTGGTTAATTTTATTTTTCTATTTAAATTATTTTTCCTTTTATAATACCTCCGACTAAATCTTGGTTCTTGAAAATTCTCAACTACCTATATATTTAATAGTTCATTGATCTATGAACCTTGCCAAGTTTTTTTCATTTGCGGTTAAAATAGATCTAATTTTTATTGCCAGTCTTAAAATCCTTCTTAGACGACCGTTGAGGATTCTCCATTAGACAGCTAATTTGTTAGGCCTATAAATATACCCATCCATTAATAAAAACTGTTAGTTTTCACCTCAGAAATAGATTTAAACGATCAAACCAAGGGCAGCTTTATCAACCACAGCTCAAGTGAATATAATATGGTTAAACAGAACTCTTTGGTAACACCAACAGAATCAACTATTACTTTTTAAAATTAAATATTTTACGAGTCATTTAGTTTTCTTTTCAAGTAAATTTACTTATTTCAAACTTTCTGATTAAATTACTTAAATTAATAGGTTATTCATAAATAATTATTAATATTTAAAACAGGACCACCACACCTCTCCTACGTGTTATAGATATACAAATGTGTGTAACTATACCATTTTTTTATTATTTTAATAAATTTTAACTAAGTAATAAAAAATATTATGGCAGCTGAAGTAGCAAATATTACTAAAACATATTTACATTATAATATTTAGTTTATATTTTATATGATTTCTCTTCAATGGTATATAATATTTCAATTTCTAGCATCCCATAAAACTTTAATAATAAAATCCTATTAATGTTATCACCCCCTCTGGTCGAATTGCCATGGGTATTATATTGTTGCCCAATGTAACTATTTTGCTTTAATTTTTATTGTCAGAAACAATTTTTTTTTTTTTACCAGTTTTGGTCTTGGTCTTGTAAAGTGCAAGACCAAGACTGATGTTGGGCAACACTAATTGGTATGGAAATCCATCCCCCTTCAAAGGTCCTAATTAAAAAAAAAATATCTACTGAAAATACTCAGAAATGGAGCAATTTTTAAATTTAATTAATTAATTTAATGATGTGTTTGATTTTAACTAATTAATTCAATTAAGATCCAATATTTTTATACCTAACATTTTTTTCTCGATTTTATGACCAAGTGAATTTTTGGTACATTATTGAATTGACTAAGTTCACCAATCTCCTGATCAAAATCGCCCCATTTCTGAGAAATTTCGTCAATAAAGAATATGTGGATTTATTAAATTATTGTTTTAATATTGACCAAACATTATGGTAAATCAATAAATATGATAGAACAGACCATCTTCACATTAAAAATATTTCATAAATTAACATGTTAATATATTGATATTGTATAAAACGTAATATGTAGATTACACGAAAACTGACTGAGTTGTTTAGATTGAGTCACTGTTAGATCATTGGAACACCCACGATAAGTGAATGAATCAATTTTAATTACTTAATTATTTTTGCTTTCTCAATGCTAAAGTCATGCATTATATTTTTAATATATAACCTTCTTTTTTTTTATTATTATTTTCCCTCTATGAAAACCCCAAAGAGAGTTTATTAAATGAATATTACATGCTCCATGCCTATTATAATTAGACACACTTCATGTAGTAGATGTTGCATTGTACAATACAGAATATATATAAATATTAACAATATTGATTTAAAAATTAATT
Source organism: Nezara viridula (assembly GCA_928085145.1). Classification (NCBI taxonomy): domain Eukaryota; kingdom Metazoa; phylum Arthropoda; class Insecta; order Hemiptera; family Pentatomidae; genus Nezara; species Nezara viridula. The sequence continues at coordinate 46,994,710 of OV725081.1, forward strand.
AAATTTGAATTTTAAAAATAATTAAATTTGTAAATAAAATATAAAAATAAAATTATCTGAATAAACAAATTTTAATATAAAAAATAGAGACAGAATGATACAAAATGGAAAAATAAAATAAAATTAAAAAAGAATACCTGAAAATAAAAGAAACAAAACTAACAAGAAAAAAATAAAAACCGGAATAAGCAAAAGCAAAGTAAAACGGACAAAATCCTTACTGTCCGTGTGACCGAGAATATTATATTACTCAATAAATACATTTATATATATACCAAACCTCGAAAAAATGAAAAGAAGTTTAATACTCCATATTACAGATGATGTTTATATTTATATGAGAAAGAAAGGCTGTTTAATTTATGATAGACTTATTACAAACTTATATACGATATATAATTGGTAAATGGTTGACTGTCGTGGATAATGAAGAGAAGAATAGTTGGGGTGGTCAGTCAAAAAAGAAGGCAAAAATAAATGATAATATTTATTTTTACATATGTGGACGTTTCGACCTGAAGTTCAGGCCATCATCAGGGCTAAGAAAAGAACCAGATAACAAGGTACGATAAATATAAAAATTACAGTAAAATGATGTTGGTAGAATAATGACAATAGTAAGAACAAGAGACAAATAATAATAACAGGTACAAAGTGTGGAATGATGGAGTAAACATAGTCAAAAAAGGTGACATAAGTATTGTAAAGGGAATCTTAGAATAAAATGTAAAACATTTATTTTTGCCTTCTTTTTTGACTGACCACCCCAACTATTCTTCTTTTCATATATACGATATAAATTTATAATTTTCTTATGATGCTTCCAGTATAGTTGTGAATCACAGTACATTTTTAAAATGCCTTGTACTATTTATTTTTTAGTTTTTAGGCCTCAAGATTGCAATCAAAATCCTATTTTGCCCGTACTAAATATGTTAAATGATTATTAATAAACATAATTTTTTTCTTATGTAGTCGGGTACAAAATTTTTTTGTTTTATCTTACTTTATGAGAAAAGAGAATAAATATCTAACGGCAGTAAATTGTAAATTAGTATGTAAATTTATTGTCTTAGTAATTTAATGTCTTATTAGAAGCAGACAAAGTAATTAAATTTTACTTATATATTATTTCCTAATTTTATTTATATATCGATGGCCTGGAAAATTTCAAACACAATGTGAAATTCCTTAAAAATGTTTCCGTCGACACAATATTTAAATTTTATTTGAGTCTCTCGTTGTTAGTTTCGAATTCATAAAACAGATCTCGACGAGTACGTATTTCGTGAATGATGAAAGTAACTGCGAACTATCTCCTGCTAATATTGGTTAGTTAGTTCCTTTATGTGAACTTCCTCCTGGAACTGCTTCCATTAACACACAATCGTTATTCAGGCTCTTAAACTTTCTCCACTCGGAATAGTTGTTGTGATAATTACTTAGATAAAATTGAAAGTTTTGTTTACTCCTATCGTTGGTTTCCAATCTTATCGCGTTGTTTTAAAATGTTTTAAAGAGATCGTTAGGTCCTACATACATATATATTTAATATTTTAGGATTTTTTTACTCGTAATTAATGTTGTCCAAATGCGAGACCAAGACTAGTCTTAGTCTTGAGCACTTAGTCTTGATCTTGGTCTTGGTCTTGCAGTTAACTATTAGCTAATTACTATAGAGATATTACTGTAATTTTTCAAGTAGGGGAAAACTAACTAAGCCCAAATGAAAAATTGGAAGAGTCAAATGTAAAAGTATTTTGTTTATACTAATTCTTTGCATTTAGTAACTAAAATTTTCAAGTATTAGTAAACATTTTGCCTTAATTTTTATCCACTAAAACGATTTTTTTTTACCAGTCATGGTCAGGGTCTTGTAACAGTTAGGCAGTCTTGGTCTTGATCTTGTAAAGTGCAAGAACAAGACCGATTTTGGGCTACACTACTCGTAATGTTCTGATATGTTGCGAGTAAGGCACTGTGCTACTACTCTCTTTGTACCGGTTTCTATTCAGGATGTGGGAGGTAATTATTTACTCTGATTGGTAATTATTTATCAGCCATTCCTTACAAAGTACTGAATCCAAGACCCTCCATGGGTTGTAATGTTATTCAGGTTGATTGTATTAATTATTTTTTGAAGAGTAAAAATTTTGATTAGTTGTTAAAATAATTCGACTATCATATTCTGTACTGATAGCTAGTTATTTCATAAAAAGAGGAATAATGTTAAGCCAATACCTACGAACCTGTGGATATCAGTTCTTTGAAATTGCAAATAAAAAATTATTTTGACAAAGTTTTTTATACCTAAAAGTACTTAATTTTAGAATTATAAATTTTCAATATACTTAAAACTCATACAAACAGAATTCAATATGTCTCGGCGATACGATATTCTTATCAGAAGTGATATAGTTGTATTACTATCTATTGAATTAGAGCAGTAACACAGTGCAATAATCCACATAGATACCGACAAAGGATATCCTATCCCGATACATATCGCGTTCTGTGTGTAGAAGCCTTTATGTTCAAGAAAATGTTTTAGCATACCCAATTCTAACATAACTATTCATGAAGTAGTTAAATGAACAGGTTATTATTATTATTGATTGGGTATTATTACTTATTGTGAATTGTATTTATTGATTTGGCATTTTGTAGCAAATGTTACAGAGTATGAGACTAATGATCAATGGTCTCTATTAATTATTACTTTAACTAGAAAATTGGAATGTTTTCTATACATTTCAAATATAGAGTTTTTGCCTCAATTCTTAGCCTGATGACGAACAACGAATTTTCTAAAATATCTCCACCATAAAGAGAGATTTCGAAAATATTAATTCCCAATCTTTGGGAACTAAGGTCCCAAGTGAGTTCCGATATTTAATTTATTTAATACCTCAAAAATTAACATTAATGTAGTCTAGTATTGTGAATATATTTATTATGTATTTTATATACTATATTAATTATCATTAGTATCAGAATACTAGAATAGAAAAGATCCTTCTCGTGCCACAGAACTATCCTAAGACCAATGAACCTATGGTTAACGAATCCTTAAGTATATTCCGTTCTATTTCTGTGCCAAATTTCTTTTTTTTTTTTTTAAATTAGTCCCACTCAAAAGCGACGGAACGCAAACTCAGGCGCCAGTTCGTATTTGCCAAGATGAAGAGTCTGATCAAGTTGGCGTCGGCTGCAACGTCTGAACCTGGAGTTAATAATATTTTTTCTTTCCCTCTATGTCTCTCTCTTCCTCTCATATTTGAAGAGTAGGAAAGAGGAAAAGAAATATATAATCATTAATTATACTAATTAATTAATATATAAACCTTTAAAAATTAATTGTAGACTTAATTTTTATGAAACTTCATTTATAAAATCGATTCATGCGTTTAATATTGCACTACCAATAACTTAATTTGATTTTTTAAAATAATATTTTATGTTTTAATGAACATATTAAAGTATTCATTGCTGTATCATTCATACAGTATCATATTTTTTTATGTGAAAAAATAAATTATCAATTTTCGAACATGTTTTTGATATGACAGAAAGACATCCAACATCAGGATCTGCGTACCAACTTAGACCAAATTTAGAAATAGATTAGCATAATAAGCATGTTACGTTATAACATGCGCGAATATACCTTTATTCTCTCTTTCAAAGGTATTGAAATCTCCAAAAAATATCTAGTATCTCAAATTAAGGACTTACTTTCTTATGATTACGAAATGTGTTTCCAAATTCAACATTAACACAACCGTTGGAAAGCTGGATGACTGCTCTTTCTACAGATATCGATAATTTTATTCCTTTATAAGCTAGAAATAAAATACAATAATAATGACTGAAGCTTTTACAAAATGAAAAATATATATATATATATATTTCAGCTGCTAAATTTAAGTATAAAAAATATATTCCTAACATCATATAAAAAGTATTGTTCCTGTTATTACATTTATTTTTTTATTTATATATATTTTTTGCAGGCCTTCAGGTACTATTTAAACTTTTTTTTTACTAATTAACGTTTAAAAAAAATCGAAGCTTCCTCCAAAAATTAAATCCTGAATGTTTACAGATAAGAGGTGTATTGGGATTATTAACTTCCATCGAAAAAGATCTACTACATAAAATTCTCAATTGATAGGTCTTTAAAAATACGGAAATACTCCATACATGTAAATCAATTTGTATTTTTTTTTTTTGTCCTACATATTATCGAACTTCGGTTACCTTTGATATTTCCCCTCCCCCCCTTACCCTCTCTAAGAAATTTTAATCAACTACTGTATATATTGGGTGACCTTTTAATATGAAAGAGTCATAAATGAAAGTGTGGTTGGAAGAATTCTAAATTAGCGAGACTGTAAAGGCGAGATTCGAACTTGAGCCCTTTCTGATATCCGATCAGTTACGGAGTTCCACGAACAACGAACCCGTATGTGATCCTCACGTTTCCATCGCCTCCTTCATTTACATTCTCCTAAAACTAAAAGACTGCTTTCGTGTGAATCGTCGGATCGAGTTACTCTAGTTTCCACCGCATATCTGCAACGGCTCGTTACCGATCTTCGTCCGCTTTCTCTGGTTCACGATCGTGGTACCGTCGACCTTCCTTCTTATGATTACGAAGCCGATGGCGGAGATTAAAAGGTTGAGCAGAAGGCCACCACTACAATGGGACGATTTCCTTGTTCCATTGTGATATGAAACATCATATTTTATTTATAATTATTAGAGAGTAGCCCTGTCCGCACGACGGAGGACCAACCTCCATTTTACAAATTATACAACTGTTCATTTAATTGTCCTACTCGTTGCTAAAATTGTATAACTCTAATTTACATATATTCTTTAGTTCAGATTGTATTATTTTTTATCAACATAAAATAAACAGAACGAAACAACCATTCGGAAAAAAAAATTAATTTCTTTAAAAACCTATTATATTATACGTCGCGCCTTATTGCCAATTTATATTATGATATAATTATAATTATCCTTATTGTCAATTTTAACCATAATAAGGGAGAAATAATTCTAGGAATAACAATTCTGGTGTCTTTGGTACGGTCCGTCCCTTTAGTGTTTTTGTTACTGCCCTTGTTTGTGACTTTGTATATTTAAAATAAAATATGAAACATTCATTAAAACCGTTAATAGAGAGATTTTATCATCCATCATCAGGAAAAATTAAAGTTATTTTCGGCTTATTTTGCTGGATTATCAGTTTTCTAACTGTAACTAACAAAGATTTCTTTACAATCCTTATTCGCATGTTCAATAAATATGCATTGTTTCCAACGAAAATGAAAGGTCTATGTTATATCATCCTGATTAGCATAATGACATTGAAATATTTAATTTCTTTGTTTATATTACGGCTGTTTCTCCATTATAACAGGTTCTATAACAATAAATATTAAAATTATTTTTAAAAATAAAAATAATTTTACCTTAGAAAGGTATTAAGTAAATTTTTTACTCTGAGATACAGACCCGTTTTTATCAAATTATATTTACATCCATCTAAAACTTAGTGAGAGACTTCAGCTTTTCATAACCTATAACTTATTTATCGATGAAAATTCTAGTAAATGGTGCGTTTTAAATCTGAAGATCGGTAAACTTTTTCTATTGAATGAGAGGCGAAAAACTGAAAAACACTCATTTGCTTTCCATTAGAATCGTAATAATGATTTCATCACAAAATGGAGAAAAAGGCGGTCTAGAAAACGATTAGCTCGTTCGGCGTGACCTCCGCCCTCCTCATATAAAAAAAACGAGGTTATATAGGCCAAACGGCCCAATATTTTTGTAGATCACCCCTTTTCTCGATTTTGTGATCAAATTATATTACTATTTAAGTGAAAAGTCATTAGTTATTCATGAAGTTTTTGATAAATTTTTACAAGAAACCGACGATTTTTTATATTTGAGAATCCTGAAAGAAACTAATTATGAAATAAAGACTTATTTCCTCATTCTTAAATTCTTCGCCCCCATCCATCTTGGATTTACTATTTTAGATATTAAACAAAATCCTTCCTATTTCGTGCTGGCTTAGAGTAAACTTCATTAAACAGGAATGTAATAAAATCTGTAGTCCATATTGTTCTCGTCATTATATTGGTGGGAATAATATTAGGAGAGGGTTGTTTTATGAAATTGGAATATTAATAGATTTAATTATTTTATTTTTTTAAGTGAAAACTTCTTTAGGCGCGCTTTACACTTTTTTTGTAGAGATTATATTATATTGAGCAGTCATATTTCTGATGTGTAACGCTCAGATTATGCCGGCTGGAGTCGAACTGAAGTTTGTGAATAAAATTGAAGGATTTTTGCACATTAAAATATCTCAGAAACTAAAAATCAGAGCTGCATACTGTAAGCCAGGGAAATGTTCAGCATTTCATCCTTTTTATAATGAACTATTATTTATAATTTATATTTCATATTATTAATCTTGTCTTGTTGATGTTTTTACTTGTATCGTGTTGTCTAAAGCAATCACTTCTTTATTTTTTATACAGTTTAAAATTTTAATAAATATTAAAATCAAAAAATATAATATTTATGTTTTGCTTTTTGGAGTCTATATTTCGGACACTACTACCTGTCGACCTTAGAGATAATTCGAGTTTTGATCATTGGTTTTAGAAAAACTAGTTGAGTGGGTTCCGTCGCCTTAGTAGATATACTTGAATAGCTAATAGCGGATAATATCCGAGCTCTGAATTCTACCATTCATTTCATGGTGAGCGAGTGCCGCAATTAACTGTTCGGAGCCTTGAGCTCGCTGGGAGCAGACAGCCCAAACATGCCGGACGAGACCATAAGGTACTGAGAGAGGAGACAGACAGACAGACAGACAGACAGACGTGCTGACCAAGCGGATTGCAGTTCGGCTCTGACCCCGTTGACTCACTGACTCCGGAGTAGACGCGGCAAGGACGACCAGTGTCCCTTCCGCTTCTCTCTTCTTCTTGGTCTTCGCCTTCCAATCCATGGAATGCCAGGAATCGTGTTTACTTTAGCACCTTCCCGAAGCGATTACGCAATGCTCTCCTCTCTACGGGCTTGTAAAACAAACGAATCATCGATTTGAAAAGTGCAGTTCATCTTAGTCAGCGAATTTGAGCGGGAACCAGGAATGCAGGGACACGGAGGTCTTGCTCTCTTCCTGGATTTTCATCATCATCATTTTTATATCCAGTGTGTTAAACATTAAGAGTATACGTTAAAAATGGCTACTTTTCAAAGCCTCTAGAATATTTCTCTTAATATTTTGAACAATTATTTTCGTGAGTCACATACGACGAATTTACGAATAATCAAAATTTTATTTCAGTCCGTTTTTATTCTAATATCAACACAATGATTTAAATGTATATACATCTATACGTACAGTCCAGTCAATGAATGATTATAGAAGGAAATGGCGGCGATTTTTGACTTTGGGACGTTGTTTGGACTAGTAAGGAGGTAAACATATTAAAAGTCCCCACTCCTAGGTGGTGAGCCAGATGTGGGAGGAGGCGCCTAGTAGGTCACTTTTTTCGGGTTTCCGCTTATATCAGGAAAACTATCCATCGCATTGACAAAGACGTACTATATAAAATTAAAGCTGATAAAATTTGCAAAATCATTAGATACCTTTTTTTCGCTATCCCGCTTAGTTTACGAGATAGCTATCACTAATGTCGTTTTCCTGATATAAGCAAAAACCTGAAAAATATTTACCTTCTAGGTTCCAATTTTAATAAAGCATCTAAATCTGACAAATATAAGCAAGGATATAGAATATTTTGTTTCGACTAGAATTTTATTCACATTTCAGTAGAAGTCGTTCAACTTATTTACACATGATTTATAGTTTTCCATATCATAACATAAACTTAAGAGCCTTAAATTAATGTATATATATATATATATATATATATATAAATTAATATATATATTACTCAACAGGCCTAGTGGGTTTTTTTTTTACCTAATCCCAAATTTCTGGAAAAATTCTTTATCAACCTGTATATTTATTTTTTTAAAAACACTGAAAAATCCAGAAATGGAAAATATCTGATTGTTATAAATTTTTTCGTTTTTTTTTTTTATTTTTTTTTTATTTCAATGTTTATTATTTTCGACCACAGCCCTTCTACAGCCCTATTCCCTTCCTATTTTATCGCTTTCCTAATTAATTCATTATAAAAATATTTCTTGTTAGCTATAGAATCAAAATACTTCAATTACGAAAATATTGTAATTCAATAAAAAAATACGTCTGATAGAATGAGTCTTCAATTATTTATTTTTTAAATTTATTTATTTTCTTATAGCGGTACTTGTTAATGTGTTATTCCGACGAGACTTCAAACCCATTAAACTGTCTCCGTAACGTTTTCTCAGCAACTGATGCCTTGGGAATCCCATTCGAAAGTGAGCCGCTACATAGTCAATGTTGACAAATATCCAATTCCTAGTTTCCCACCTTTCTTACGTCAGCATTATAACGCATTTACGACTATTCTTTTTTTCTGGCGTATTTAAAATAAATAAATAAAATTACAATATTTACTTTTATCAATCAAAAAGTATGTGCGCTGAATTTTTGAGTCACGAATATTCAAGGGACATGATAAAGGTAGGTACAAAAAGTTATATTGGCCCTCAGTCAATATGCTGTTAAAATAACAAAAAGTAAATCGTTATCTTTATCTAAGGAGTTGGGAGTATACAGTCAGCAGTTGGGGGGGAGGGAGGGGTGCCTAGTCCATTTGAAAAAAATATATATAAATATAAATAAAACTCAATGCAATGCTGGAAAATGAAATTTTTAAAATAAAAATTAGTAAGAATCTAGTTTGAATGAAAAAACAATATATACAGATATATAACGTTTTTTGCCTTAAATTTAATATTATGGAGTTACCCTTAGGACTGAAAACCGGAGTGAACCACCCCCTCTTATAATATGTCTGATGTTTGGGTTCTAATATTAGCTTAGATTTATTTACTGTACTTAGTTTTATTCAGATTGAACTTGCTTGTACATTTAGAATGGTATAAACGTAGGTGCGACTACATACATTCATGTAATACGCAAATCGAATTGAAGATAATGGCTGAATTTCCATTTCAAATTACGTCAATTGTGCTCTGTAAGAAGAATTCAGAGAATGACTTGAATTTATTAATAATTATCGTATTTCTTTTTCGCTTTCTTGTTATAATCTAAAACTGAAAATATATATTTGTCAATACGACAAAAGTTTAGGATATATCTACACAACAGCAAATGACCAGCGACAGAAAAATGTATTTCAAATTAACTCTAAAATTCATAAGAAAAAGATATGGGTCGTTATCAAATTCTTTTCGAAGTTTATTTTTTCATAAATAATTCATTTTCATCAATAAATTCACAACTATGGGTCATATCTATTTTATTATCTGCATATGGTAATGATTTTCACTTTTTTTTTTAAATTAGTGTAAATATTTTTTTCTGTCAAATAATTTATTTTGACACACTTGAGGGAACTGTTATTGTTGTTATACGTTATCTCATTCATACCATATTTGCGGATTGTAAAAACAAAGGAATTAAAGTCAAATTAGAATAAAATAAATTATCTTGAACAAATAAATATTCATCATTTTATTGAACATTGTAATTATCGTTTATAAATAAAACTGTCCTCAGTTATCTCAAATATTAAAAACAATTTTTATTTTTAAATAATCTATATTTTAGTCCATTCAGGCAGGATTGGAGGCAGGATTTAATATGGAGACTTACCAGTTAGACATGATTAATTCGATAAGATTTAGATATAATTGTAAAAAAAATAATAATTTTAAAATAAAATTGATAATAATACAATCACTTCATGAATATTGGCGACCAGCTCCACACACCATGTCAAAAGTAGTCTCTTGCCTGGAAATACTTATTGACGATCTAACTTTTATTTATTTTTTACTAATTTGATTTTAATATATTAATTTATTAGAATGAGAAGTTGTTTGGAGTTTCGGTCATTCATAAAATTACACACAAATAAGAAGGATTATTTTCCGTAACTTTTAGGACTTCATCACGGAGAAAATACTTCAATCAATAAATTATAATATAAATGATAAATTCAAAACATAAAAACCTCGAGTTTCTAACATACAGATGAACAGTTGAAGCGGTATAACGCGTATTTTGCACACATGTTGCGCGGTAACCTGTTAAACCAAAGATTTACATGATAAAATAATTACTTATTAATTAACGAGTTCGCTCCCCGGTGTTGTGAGAGTGAAAGGGGACTTTTATGGGGTAGTCAGTCTACGCCCGGTCGCTGCGAGTTCCCTCCAGTAAGCTGACGGGTCTAATATACCCGGGGTGAGATCTCGGGCAGCGTGGCTCTCCTTGGTGGACAGTCACCCAAGTCGGCCGGTCACCCGTCCAAGTGCTAACCACGCTCGGAGTGTATATTATCCTAATATATACATACAAAAAAAAATCCTTTGGGCTGAAGCCCCTCCCCTCCCAAAATTAAATCCTTCATCCGTTAGTGGTCCTGATGTTACCAGATTTGGCGAAAGGTTGAAAGATTAACTGTTCTCCTGTCTGTATGTTACAGACTCGAGGCTTTATGATTTTGAATTCTCCACTAATGTCATAATTACTCTATGTCTCTTTTGGATCGATCACCACTTTTATAATAAAAATAAGTTATATTAATTTATCAATCTATTCCATAACTTTATGTTATTGTAATCAGAAATAAATTTTTGATAACCAAACACAAGTTATTTTTGTATGTATGTAAAAAAGTATCGGTTCCTTTTGTGAGGTCACGATGATGTATTTAAATTGATATACATTTATTCTTTGTCTTTCTGTATACTTCTGTTATTCTCATAGAAAATATCCCAGAGAAAAGTGATTTTCTATTCTGTTCCATTTCTTTGTATTGAGTATTTCAGAAGCCGCGCCATGGAATCTTGGCTTTATTCAGATTATATAGTATATTGACATATAAGAAAGTCAGTTTCTATTTTTCATCAATTATTGATTTAAATAGTGTTGTACTTCTTTTCGATGTAGCCAACGAACCCGTCTTCATCTTCAGCAGTTAGTGTTTGACCACATCAAGCCCGTAAGAGTCGCTTGGGCTTCTTCATCAGAAGCCCGATCGTGATTCATCCGCTACAGACCGGAAGTTGTGGGAACCCTTTGGAAGAGACCATTATTATCCCAAGAAGGGCCTTAAAATGAAACCGGTGAAGGGAACTCCTGAGAAAAAAGACGATGTTCCGATAAAAAAGGTGTTCTAGGCACGACAGGAATCCGGTCGGAGGACCATACGACACACACCTACGTCATCGCCCTCACACGCCCCACACAACCTCATTATACATTCAGGCCGCATTTAGAACCATTATTTAGTATAATATATATTTATTTAATGTTTTTCAACACCTGGCGTAACACTTCACGACTTGGAATTTCGAAAAATAGAAAGTACTGGCAACATTTACCATCATATTGGTTTGTACTTTGGATAAATCTATGGATCTTCTGACAATTTTATGTGTCCTTGAAAAAGTTTTTGTGATACCACAGATTTTCTTTTTGAGCGTGGAGCGTTAGATGTAATATTAAAGAACATAATAGGCTTCAGCCTTGATTCTCATTCGCAGGATAAAAGAAAGCAATTTTGAACTACAATACGGTCTAGATAATCCGAACTTTTGGTAATCTGACGAGAGGCGGAATGAATTTGTTCTGTTTCTCAATACATATTCTTGGAATATGTTCATGTGGTTGTGTCGAAATCGTATTTTAGTATCTAGTAAAACATTAAAACTAGGCGGTCATCAAGAAGTTGAGGAATCTCTTTATATGTAGTTCTTGCAGCAGAGATCACGAGGGTGTCCAATTGCCGGGGATATATTACCTAAAAAGTCGACGTTTTTTTTTTTTAATAACCTTTTTAAGAAGGATAACAAAGTGTATTTTAATGTCAGTAAGCTTGGCTTCATAATTTCAAATGCAGGGATAGAATAAGTTGTTGTTTTTTATTCCACTGGAATGTTTTTTTTAATTTAGTATATTTAATAGTTGACCGTTGCATTATAAAGGAAGGAGATGGGCCGGGGTGGCGGTCATAAATACGCTAAATAGTGGCAAAATTATTTTATTAAAAGCCAGCGTTTCGACCCAACTTTGCATGTCTTCTTCAGGGAGGTGAGTTCAGCTAGGAGTTTCACTCCTACTCCAGTTCTAAGTGAAACTCCTAGCTGAACACAGCTCCCTGAAGAAGACGTGCAAAGTCGGGTCGAAACGTTGGCTTTTAATAAAATAAGTTTTTTTATTTCTTTGTGCACATTTTATTTTTCAGTATAGACAAGTCAGAGAAACGCCATAAAGGAAATTAATACTTGCTTGGAGGGTGAACGAATGGATACAACGTCGTCTACCGAAGCCATGATATTTATAAGGAATGGCAAGATCAGGCGTTTTCTGTAGTAACAAAATCAAATGCTCAACGTACATTATATGATTATTTTCAGAAATAATATTTTAATTTTTGTTTGCTATATAGTTATGTTTAAAAATTAGTATATAATCTTCGATTTTTCTAATTCTACTTTTGCAGAGTTTTTTTTTTTGATATGGTGAACAACATCATATCATGGAAGTGGAAAGAGAAGGCTTATATCGACTTGGGAGGAAGGCGAAGGGCACAACTAGAATTAATTGTATTAATAAATTTATTTTAATGATATATTAATTAGAAATATATTATCAGTTAGGAATGATTAGATGATAAATACATTTTTTAATACCTTTATCTTTTTTTTTTATTTATTCAGAAATATAATAATCTGTCACGTGGAAAATAGTTATAGTGATATATGAACACATTCACACCATATATATATATATATATATATATATATATATATATATATATATAAATACAAAATACCTTTATCTAGGAATATAAGTTTGGTGTAAACAAACTTTGTTTGTTTTTAGCTTTAAATCCCGTAAGCTTTTTACAAATAAAAATAACTATGTTTAATAAAAGTATTTGTATTCCTTATGAATAAAATATCTATTTGAAGTTCATTTTGTGCATAGCAAAACGAAAGCCTTAATTTTTTTTTTTTTTTTTGCAATTCAAACCATTTTGCGCAAAATATTGAATGATAATGTGTCAATTTGACTCCGTCTTTAAACAAAAATTAATTACTTAGTTATTTGATAACAATTTTATTATTTATCAACAATAAATATTACACCATATCGTAAGTTTCTGATTTATCCTTACGATGTACTTTTTTTTAATAACTAAGAACTTAATGTTGAATTACCATTTTTTAGATTGACGTTTTGGTGAAATGAATTGCTTCAACGGTATTTTTACTTTTTGTTTTTATTTTAAATAAAAGTTGTGAAAAACTTTTATTTGATAAATTTGCGAATAAAAAAGTTGCAGTCAAATTGGAATCGATTAAAAATAAAAGTTAAAATTTCAAATCCTGTTTTAAACAAGTCATTGGTTCACGACTTTGGTCACGTCACTCATAGCTTGAATTGAATTTCTAAATTTCCAAACTAATTATAACCTTCGTATTTATTAATTATTTAATTTTTAAATAAATAATATCAATATAATATAAAATATAAGGTTATATTACATAACCTTATCCTTTAATTTCTAAGAGTTCTCATCTTCTCAATTATAGGGCCCTCTTACGGTATTCTTTTTTCATTTTTCATCTGACTGATGAAGGATCTGAAAATGATTAGAATTTATCACTGACAGTTCATGAATCTAAACCTTAGGAAATCCCTAAAGCCCTAAGTTGCATTCTAAAGAAGTCAAATGAGCAACAATATAAATATAACAAAACGGTACAACTAATAAATCTACCGAAGCCCATCAGCATAATTGTAAGCCGGGGAATAAATTCCGAAACTGTAGCGGCATAGGACTTTCTAAACCTAATGGTGCTTCATAGGCTTAGCAATGGCTCTTTAAGTACTGTAAAAGTTATTTATAACCATTTCAATGTATTTTAATAATCCCAATTACAGCATTAGTAGTATCAAAAAACATATTAAATGTTAAACAAAATCTCCCATATTAGAAATGTTTTATTAAAAAAACTTAATAGTAGTCAACGAATATGTAGATGATGTTTTAATTTAATTTTTATTCTATCTTCTTATATTAATTATGTTTCTTATAAGCAAGAAGAAATCAATGTTCCGATTGTTAAATATGAATATTTTCGAATAAGGCATTTGACATAGGGATAGATTAAGATTTCAAAGGGTCTCGTTCAGATACTTTTTTTAATATATCTATAAATGAAGGAAGTTATTCTACTGGTCTACATTTTAAGGGTGACAGATAGTCAAACTCACTGCGTCCAGACTATCACCCACAATATATCTATTGTAATTCGATAAATCCAAAAACATATCGGGCATATTCTTCAAAGAATAGGGATATAAATATCGAAATTTCAATAAAGATTATCAATATTGTTAATTATTTCTTAACAGTTATCTGTTTTTTAAATTAAACTTTATTCAGAATGTAATTACCTCTCATTTAATTACTCATAAAATGTATAATTTTTTTAATATATTTCAAAAAGCACTCCCTTTCTCTTCTACCTATTAACAAACAGAATCTACCAAACAAATAGATGGAAAATATCTGGTAACGTTAAGATGAACAGGTTTGTTTTAGTTCTTTGGTTGTTATGCTCGACGTTTTTACTGTATTTTATTATTTTTATTTTATATTTTTTAAATAGTCGTTTTTAGATAGCCAAATTTCAATATCGATATAAATAAAACCGGGATAAAGAATTAAAATATTTAAGATTTTTAAAAAAAACTTTCGGGCTGAAGCCCTCCATCCCCAAAATGATAAAATATTAAAAAATATGTCTTATGAAAAAAAGATTTAATAATTACCTCTATGCCCTTTATTGAGAAAAATTGTAATGTTTATCAATAAACAAATAATCCAGTAAAAAAAAAAATAATTACCTCTAAAAGTATTAATGTTCGTGTAATTATATTTAATAGTACTTAAAGGACCACTTAAACTTTATTTCATATAGGTAGTTGGTTCCTTTCTTTTTCTTCTTAAGTAATTATCGTTATATATTTAAAAAAATCTTTCGGGCTAAAGCCCACACCCAAAAAAAAACTAAATTCTGGATCCGCTAGTGCTTCCCGACGGCATAATCACTGTTTGTTTATATTTCTGATAGGTGTGAGTGGAAAATAAAGTAAAAAAAAATTGCATCCTCTGACTGTTGGTGTACTTTTTTTGAATTTTATTTGTTTAAGATTCCCAAAATGTTAATCGCTTTGTGCTGCATCGTCTTGATCCAACCCTGCATTTACAATATTGATAGTTGAATTTGAATTGATAGTCCTTAACCATGTGCGGTATACCTCCAAATTACGAAACCTATATCATCTTTATTTTTAAAGCATAAATTTGATTATTTATCGAGTGTGCTCATAAATAAATCTCCGTTTAAAACAATTAACCCCTGGTTGACCGTGATCCCTGTTCGGCGTCGCCACGGCTGAAACCATCGCCATTGGACGCAGATCCATAAATTACCTATTATCCCTTATCGTAGACCATAAACCAGGAGCAATCTTTCTAATGTGCAAGATAGGAGGGTCAGTCCAAGTTCATGGGTCCTTTTATTATTTTTAGTTCTGGCAGTTTTTGCCGTTTGCGCAAACCAACACAATTTTACAACCTTCCGAATACGGTCCCATAAAATACAAAAAACATCATTAAATTATTAATGGCTGCAATGAATATTTTTAATATCCCATTTATTGCAGTTGGGTTTTTTCAATAACCAATAAATATTATCTAATCTTTAAAATGATTCGATCATTTCACTGAAAATTGAGTAATTGAATGTGTGCTTTAAAATATCGAAATAACTCACATGATTGGCAATATCTAATAATGGGTACTCGTCATGCATCTCCATGAAGTAATATATATTTATAAACGCTCTATTACGTCATTGAGTTATTAGTTATTTTTTAATTTTTGTTTTTAAATGTAACTTCAAGATGCATGAGTCTTGCAAAACGTTTATGGACAGTCAAGATTTCGCTAATTGCAAGGATCTTCACAGCTGCATTTTTTACTGTTGAATCAAATTAAATACTTTAAGCATTCAACAAATATTTTTTTAGTTTTATTCAACGTTGTAACTAAATGACATAAATACCCTATGGATTCCTAGCACATCTAATAAGAAGACAGCGAATTCGGAAACTTTATTATACAATTTTTCTTTGATATTGTTTTATTTTCATTTCTTTTTTCTTTTCTTGTTTTTTTTTTTTTTTTTGTGACGCGCCTATGTTAGAAAAATATCGTGATCCGTACAGATTATCGAGTTTTAACAGATATATACGTTTTTAGAGTAATCTCGTAGAGAACGAAAAACACATTCTTTAGCACGGTCTGCCTGTGACATTGTTATATCTTGTATGTCTTTAACAGATGGACCATTTACTTTTTATTTTTTATCCAGCATGTGATTGGGTGTCGTGGAGTGATGTTTGATTTGCTGTTCTCTTCTGACCTGATGATGTCTGAATTGGCGAAATGTTGGCGCGTTTTTTTTGTTGTTGGACAAACATTGTTTGTCCGTCCGCGCGTTTTCTCCGAAACTACTGGACCGATTTTTTTTTCAAATTTGGATATAAAATCAGAGTTCACCCGAGGATGATCCTCCTTCATCGACATTACTATCCGCCTTTTACTTTCAAAATGGCGGCCGAATAACCTGCCTTGCTATAGACTGTAGCTCCTAAACGAATGTACAGATTTCAATGAAACTTCGCTAAAGTCATTTTCTCGACGTCCTTTAAATTTATCTATATAACATAATTCAACGAAAAGAAGCTAAAATCGGAAAATTAGGAGCAAAGATATGGTCCCTGGTTTTTTTTTTATATGTTCTACTACAAATGTTATATCCTTTTTTTTGTTTTTAAATTTTGAATGTGTTACTGAAGTGATGCTATTTTTTTTTATCATATTACTAATGATTAAAAAAAAAAAAAAGTTTAGTCCAATAATTGGAATCACCTTTTGTTTATTTTTCTTTGTAACTCGGAAGGTAATGTTACTTTAGATGTATAATTTTTTGGAAATAATAAACCATTGTGAAATAATTTGCAGCGTTTTTTCTTCACCTGCATTTTGGAGACATAAGGCTGTGTGGTTGGAATTTTTCCAACTATTTCCTAACATTTCTGTTCTGCCTCTTGGTTAGTTTTTTACTGATTTGTATTATTTTTTTTTTTTACCACACTGTCAGTAACAGCGGCTCTAACTTAAGCTCCCTAATTTAAGTTTCCCAAATAACTTTAATACTAAACAATTAGAACATGCCAATTGTTCATTTGAAAAATGATTACTTTCTTTCATGATCAGATGTTTTTAATAAGGAAAACATTAGCTAAGATATCGCAAAGAAGTTTTGTATTTCAAGTTGCATTCAAAGTGTCAAGGAATGTCGTTTGAGTGGAACCACCAGATATAATTTTCAATGATGCAATTTCCGCAATTTTTTTTCTTTTTCAATTATTAAATCTGCTGTTTCAGTTGTCACTAAGGAAAAGAAAAGTACGTTTTATAAATATATGGTTAAAAATTCCTTGCAAACAAGTTGATAAAAATGTTGGGAAAACCTACTTCCCGACAAAGATAATGTAACTTTCTTTCGAAACAATTATTATCTCTATTTCGGATATTCAAGAATAAAAAAAAATGTAGTTACAATTGGCAATTGGAAACAATATATTTGAATGAATATATAGATTTTTATTTATTTAATTCCTATACAAAAATAAACTCTATTACATTACGCAGTGAGACTTATCTTTGGAACATCAAGCTATGCAGCTCCAGTTATAATTAATATTTTTTTGTTTTTAAACTTATCAAAAAAATCTGGTGCGCACAACACACAACTTTCACTTACCGCTCAACTTTGAATAGAAATTATTTTCTGGCCATGTTGGGCTATTATAAAATTTTTGAATTGAATTTTTAAAATGTGTTTCAGCGTTGATATAAAGTGGCACTTCCTGTTAGCCGATTTTAACGAAAAAGTTGCTAGGACATCTAAGGCATATACCTATCTTAAATACGTATTACCAGTTTCGTAAGACTGTTTTCGAGCTAATGTTCACATACACACAGACACACAGCCCATTTTTCGGGACTGGTTATTTGAAGGGTACCTCAAAACGGGTATTTCCGTTGAAAACTCAGACTCGAAAATTTTCTTACCCTTACCATATATTGCGTATATACGCATGTGGAAGTAAAAAAGCGTTTACTATTTAATTTGTCACATATTTATTTATTTTTTTAAATTAAATAATATCTTTAAATAATTCCAGAGAATAATATGGACTAATACCTTTATTCGTAGACAATCATGTACACACATCCGATTTAGTTACTACTTATAAAACGTTGAACGATCTTTATTTTCATTGATAATAGTTAATTCTTTTACATTGTTTTCTCATCAATGTAATAAATATCTTGTTCATCTAAAAGAGATTTTGTGTTTTTAATGGAAATTTCAGATATTCCGTTTTTTTTTTTTTTAAATCAATTAGATATCGGTTCTTATTTTTAAAGTGCTAAAATAAATAACTTCGTTTATCTATCACTGCAATCCGTTTCGACATAGCTCATAGAATTGCATAAAGTTTGTGTAACAACCTCGATATTGTTTAAGTTTAAAATGGTACTTGTTAAAACTTTTTTCGATATCGTTGTATAATCCTGGTAAAGTTAATTGAAGACTACTTTAAACTAGTCATTAATTCTTATTTACGTAAGATTAGGCGTTACTTTTGATTCTTTTCCTGAAAAGTTGATATTAGATTATATCGTTTCTCTATCAATATAATAATTGGCCTATTTAAAAGTTGTATTATCTAATTATCTTTAGCTTAAGTATTTGAAAGTTTTTAATTCCATTATATCCTTTCTTCATCAAGACTTCTATTTGTATATTTTTAAATAATATTTTAATTAATTATATTATCTAATATTTTTGATCAGGTTTTCTGTTTTGTCATTCTCTCGAGAGCCTTATATTTTTCCTCTTTTTAGAAAAATTCTTCATAAGACTAGCTATTTTTTAGAGATACAGAGATATTTACCAAAAATATTTCCTGTTGTTCAAAATCATGTCTCGTTGCAAGTAAAAATATATAACTAGTTACAACCCATTGATCAAAGACGGTAAAGTTCTCTTTTGATACTTATGTACAGTTATTTACAAAATATATTAACCTCTTCGAGTGGAATTATTTTACTAAAACGATGTCAAAAAACTATAAAAATGTTAAATTATACCGTTTTATTTTATTTTATTTTAATCTAACTGATACAGTAGTGTATACTGTTAATTTAACACAATTACTATTCTCAATTTTATATTATTTTTTTCCTTCTTCCTATGTACGGATGTATTAGTCATTAAGAATGCAATACAAAACGTTTCATTAAAATAAAAAATACTTATTTCCTTGATGGTCTAAAAGTTTTTTTTATTAATTAAAACTTACTGAGGCAAAAATTAACCTTGTGTATTTCTTCGGGCGATAACAAATATCACAGCCATTTCAGTAATATTATTAACATATTAATATAACATTAACATTAACATATAACATATAAGGTAATATTATTATCATGAACCGATTATTATATTTTAAGTTTTGCAAAAATATATTTAAAAAATAATTCTCTAATTTTTCGTTCATTTATTTGAATTTACAACTGTATTAAATAAATACATTCAGTAAATATGCACGAATTAGAAATAATGTCATGTGCAGACTTTTTGTGATACTACCCAATAGTAGCACTGTAAATTATATGAATTTTAATTTTAAAAATTACAAAAATAATATTTATTTTATTCATTATAATCTACCTACTTTTAATCTGTCAAATATACACCAATTTGAAGTAAATAGATATGAATTCCAAAGATATATACAAAATACAATACAAATATTTAATACAACATAAGTCTACCTGGATGTTAATCGTTTATATATATTTTTTCCCCTTCATATTATACGAAACAATACAAGCCTTTTTAAAAGAATTAAAACGATGATTAATAGTAACTTCTAATTTTTAAATCTTCTGTCTCATCTTTCAAATGAGATTTTGGATTCAAGCGAGTTCGCGCTCAAACAACTCGATAGATGTCATATATACACTTTTTAATATATATATTCAAATTAACGACTATTGTTTAATTTTAAGTTTATTCAAATTATATATTTTTTAAAGATTCTATTCCCATGAAATTAGCTGATAAAAGAGATTTTTTTTTTCTGCTGTATCCAATAATTGCAAGGTATTCGCTAATGAATTCTAGGGATCTTGCAATGCTCAAGCCATTTATTTTCCAGCGTCGTCATTCGTATTTTACAACAATAGTAATAGCTGTTAGGTAATATCCATTAACATAGATTGTGTATACTTTTTATTTACTTCTGGAAATTATAGATGCTTGCATTTGTACGATAACCTCTTAGACCAAACTTAGGAAATAAGCATTTTAATTATTATTTTAAAATATAGTATTTAAAATACCAAATATTTTGTGTTTTTAAAATATTGTGTATTTTAATTACAAAGTATTTAAATTGTTTCCAGAAAAATCATTTCAAATTGAAAATATTAAAATTCTGATGAGAAAAAGAGTAGAATACAGGTAGTATAATTATTATTGAAAATATTCATTGCAATGATATTTATTCATAATTATTTCTAATCATTATTATAAGTTACGTGGTCAATTTTTTTTTTTTGTTTAATATTCTCTAAGGTATTACATAAATTGAATCCTCTCTTCTTGTTTTGTTTTTTTCTGTAAACTACTTTAAAATACAATTAAAGAAAAAAATGGACGTTATTTTCCAACTAAACGTCTTTTGGTGGACATTCACTTTTTTTATCTAACAAAGTATGTTCTTCTATCATTTCCTTTGAGGAAACCCTGGAATCCTTAATAGTTTTTGAAGTTTAATAAATTATTTCTTTACAAAATTAACACAATCCACCTAAAAAAATATCCGAGTTCAATTGTCACAGTGGAAAATTCTCTTGCTACCCACCTTACTACAATAATTATATTCGGCAGTGTATTTAAATTACTAAATTAATATATTTTTTCTGTTTTTTTTTTTAATTTTAATATCTTGAAAAGGAAGTACTAATATTTGTTTTGTATTTTGTATTTTAAACAGAAAATATAGTTACAAAAAATTTATTTTATATTTTACTTATTTTTTTTATCAGCTCATCTGCTGATTGTCGATGGTTGTAATTGGCAGGTGCGGATTAATAAATAAAAGTGCTAAAAAAAAGTATTTTACTTTTTAAAATAATGCAAAATATAACAAATGTAATTTATTTTATGTTTTAAAATGTTTCATTTGAAATACTGCCCAGAGTCTGCTTTAAAACATAATACAAAATAAATGTATTTTATTTTCTATTTTAAATACACACAATAAATTACCAAATAGAGTAGGTTCCCTATGTTACTTGCTGACCGTCCACCGAAAGTATTTTATATTCTTATTTTGCTTTTTTGTAATTAATATACTTTCAGTATTTGATATTTGAAATACATTTTTTTAACAAACAGTAATTTTTAACTAAAATACACTACGTTTTAAAGACACAAAATACATGGTATTTTATATATTTTATTTTAAAATTATAATTAAAACAAATTTTGACCAGGTCTGTTTTAAAGTATACTCGTTTTTTTAGTAGTTTTAGCAGCTAAAAGTTTATTATAAAAATTTGCCAGTATGTTTTTAATTTTAAGATTTTGCTTAGAATGGGTCATAAATCTTTTTTTTTCTTACATTTTGAGATCAATTTTAATATAATGAATATATTTATCTAATATAAGCTATAATGTCTATAGGTAAAAATCTTTTAATATTTCATGTAAAATGATAATATCTAAATTATATCATAATATCATTATTTAAATTGTCTATTCATAGTCTTTAATTTTTTTTTTTGGCCGTTTGTAGCTTAGTACTTTCGATTATAGAAAGAATTTTAGAAATTTCATTAAACTATTTATTATATTTACGCATTCGGATTTGATTGCTGTTTATATTCTGTTATTATTACAGTTTTTTTTTTTTTTATTCATCTCTATGAAGTAACGGTTGGTGAAAGAAGGAGCAGTTAATGAGCTCTGTAAACTGAAACTCCTATTTGTGTTCAAGGATTGCATCACTGCTGGCTTTTGGAACTTGGCTCTCTTCCCAGCGCGGTTCTGTACGCTCCGTATTCCTCTGGCCCATAATAATTTCGCCAATCTCCAACAAACTAAAAAAAAAAAAGGAAAATTTAAAAATAATAATATAATGATAACACACAATAAAATAAGACACTATGCAACACTCAATTAAGTTGTTGGTTATCATCGATTGAAATAAATTTACTTAGTTTAATGACGAGTCCGATTCTATTAGTACCATTAAGTAATTCGTAAAATAATGCTTTAAGATTTTTAAAAAGTCATACTCATGAACATATTAAATAGAAAACATTGGATTTTTTTTTTTTTTTTTTTTTTGTCAATTTTTAAGCCAAGAACCAATCGTAACGTAAAATTACCGTATACGTTCTGAAAGATAACTGTTCAAATTTTAGAATTTTGAAACTATTTTGACATCTAAGAACTATACCACAGGTTATTATCACAAGAAGCCGCGGTAAGGTTAGGCAGTCCTAATGTAGGCCGCAATAATTATTTATATTTTATTTTTGCTATTTTTATTTATCACTTAATATACTGTACTCATATAGTATAATCAACTTATACTATTAATATTAGTGATTTTTTAGATTAATAAATATTGTTCAAAAACGTTTCGAGACCACAGGTTCCTCATCTATGCACATGTTCCTCATCTAAGATGAGGTTAGTTATCATACGTGTGTTAGAGGTATTTTCAATTAGAAAACTCTGAGTGATCACAGAGACAAAACTTGTAAAAAATAATAAATGCTGTCAATATTCTCAACAGATACAGCGATCTATAGAGAGAGGACCCAGAAACGATTACAAGACTGATAATGTTTTTAAAAAACATATAAATTCACAACAATAGCTGGACAAAATGGACTTTAAGTGTTTTAATGAAGAAATGCATTTTTTATGGAGATATATATTCAGTATTTATTGTATATATCTGTATTTTTCGTTAGTATGTTTTGTAGATATTTATATTTTCCTTTGTATTTTTTTTTATATATTTGTATTTTCTTTAGTATCTTTAGGTATATATATGTGTGTGTGTGTGTGTGTGTGTGTTTTTACAATTTTCTAGGTATTTTTTGTATATATTTGTATGATACTTACATGAAAAACTAATGTACATATTTTTTAAACTCTACTATTATTCTAAGGGGACTTCAGTCTCAGAATAAAATTTCATTCATTTCAAAATGCATTTTTTTTTTTTCTGGATGTTTGTTTTTGTAACATTTCAATAGCTCTAAGTTTTTGTTTTTTAGAATTGAATATATTACAAAATATTCTCTAGATGGCATAATGAAAAATTTAAACCTAATTCCGACTTGAATTCAAAAGCTTCCTGTGTGCCTTGTACATTTATGTATATGTGACATACACCTTTCGGAAACCGATTTTAAGTTTTAAATTTTTTTTTACAATTCCGCAAACGAAAGTCTCTCAAGAGATTGTGATAATACCTGCCCTTATCGGATACTTTATTGAGATTTAATTAATTTCAAAAGTTGCATTTCATCAAAGCTCCTGCTAAATATTCCTTTTTATGTGCGCTCGTATAGTAGAAAATATAAACGGTTTATGTCTCCATTGAAAAATAAAAGTACAGACGAATCTGTCTGTTGTATTATTACGGTTCTAGAAAGCGGACGGAAATAGTTTTCAGAGGCACTGCCAAAGATTCAAGGATAACTTAAAAAGAATTACATTTCTTACGGCATAATTTTTATTAATGTAAACAGGATTAGGCGTTAGGACTTAATCATATTTATATAAAATTTTATATAGATTTATATATGAATATAGTAACTTAATTAACTAGTACTTGGTACAGACCCCTTTTTATCAAATTATTAACTTCGTGAATTGCTTCATCTTATCGTTATCTACAACTTTATTATTTACGAAAGTTCTCAGAAGTGTGGTGATTTCTCATTAAGTTAATTAATTTCCTCTACGGGTTGTGGTACGCTACTTTCGGAATATCATACATTCGTGCTGACAATACGAATATATTTTATTTGTGTTTAGGGAATACCCTATACAAATATAGTTGGCTACAATAACCGAAAATCATATTAATTTAAATACAAACATTTAAGAGCTAATCTAACAAACATCAGTTCATTACGCTGCACAGACAGTATCGGTTAAAGATGGCGCAATAATTTAAAGAATGGATAAATAATAATCCATGAAGACTGGTATCGGATTCAAACAAATGCTGAACTGTTTTCCTGTGATGTCCATTGTTTGTACACAATCAATCTTCCAAGCTATTATTAACCTTACTTTGTAGGCGGGGTTTACACAGTGTCTGCATATCATCTTTCATACCAGAAAACATGTATTAACAGAAAACACCACCGAGATAGGATAATATCCAAAAATAAAAACTCGTCCCGATATAAATGTACTATTTATGTTAACTTTCTTATGACATACAAATACTTACAAATGATTTGTTAAAGTTTTAACTCATTAATATGATTTGACTATAGCATTATGGACTTGAAAATTTCTGAATTGACGAAACTTCGATCTGTTAGTTATGAATTCTGAGATGAGAAAATTCAATTTTTTGTATTAGAATTTTTTTTCTCTTAATGTATATTATACAATATAACACTACTAATTCATTGAAGAAATACGAAAGAATTTTACACAAACAAAACATAAAAACCATAAAAGAATATGTGAGGTACGATGTAATGACATGACACTTATAGAGAAACTATCAACTGGGACATTAGTTCTATTTCAGAAGAAACCGGGCTCAGATGTCTACTTTGATGTTCATGAATCGTAGAGCAAGAAAGGTAAGAAACAGGTAGGTTTCGATTAAAAGGAACATGGGTGTCCAGAAGGGGTGGTATAACGCAAGTTGTGTCATCAATATCTTTGAGGGAGCACATTTTGGTGGGTTCATGAATCGGAAGGAATCGTATGTTCTTAAGGTGAGAACTAGATGGATAAGACAGCAAGTGTATTGTATATGAACTACAAAATTTTTAATTATAATTTCACTTGCAATGTTTTTAGGTGAAGAGAATAATAAAATCTCTCTTGGGGGAAATAGGCTCTCCTGTTTCTTTGGTAAAAAAAAACACAACTTCCTTAACAAATACTAAACCTAGACCATCTTTTTTTGTCTATTTTCCTTCAGAAGATAGATTTTTAGAGACGTCAGTTTTACACACATATATCTATTCAGCTATATTGATCAATCGTATATTGGGTTTAAAGAAAATACTATTTTCTATAAAGCAAAAAAAAAAATCATTGAAATCGGACCATTTGTTGCAGAGATGTGGCGTTTTGAATTTTGTGAAACGCCTTCCTTTCGGATTACCATCTGTTTTATTTCCTTCTTTTTTAATATATCTATTTATCTACCCATATAGTCTTAATTTTGGTTTATAGATTAATAAAAAAATGTATATTAAATAAGTATTTTAAAGGACTTAATCTTTGCAAAGAAATGTTTCTCCATGTGGTAGGGGAAGTTGTGATCGGATAAGCAGTATTTTGTATTTATAACCTTTCGAAAATGAGAAACCATTGGGTAATAATTTCCAAAAGCTTTACTTCTTTATTTAACAACAATGAAACTATTTAATCCTTTTTTTTTAAATAAAAAATAATATGAAAATAGAACTTCAGTGCAGGAGCTTGTTTTTTTCTTTTTTTTCCTGTATGAAGCTACTCATTTCATTTAACAACATATTGTATTTCGTTACTTACTTCATTGATATATAAAGAAATGATAATTGATTTAAGTTCGGTCATAAAGTGTGTTTAGGGTCGAAAACGAAAATGAAAGAGATAATGTCGTTCAATAACTTATGAAAGTAATTCTATTTTTGGATTCTTTCGGATAGGAACATAATCCAATCTGTAGGTTCCAATTTTACGTTTGTTTTCCCTTTTATAATATAGTCCGTGTTATTACAAATCTGGACTCCATTAATATTTTACGGGCAGGAAGACAGATGTCGCATGTATAATCACTTGAGCTATAAAAGCCTTCCAGACAGAGACTCTTCAAGTTCTAAAAACGTTTTATAATCGGAAGGAGATAGGGAACGACCTACTTGAGGCCCGGCTTCCACTGGCACCAGCCCGGCAAAGGCCTCCTATATCCGTTTGTTAAATATTTATAACATCACCTACCCAGATATAGCCACCATATGTTTGTTATACAGTAAAGAAATTTTGTTTAAAATAGAAATTAATAATAATGAGGGTAAATCCAAAGAAATTTCCAATCCTCATTTTATTTCTACTGCAAATTAGAACTTTTATTATAGTTCAGGTATAACATGCACGTTATATTGATTTTATTTTGATTCAACAAAAAAATCTTTACGACTCCAAACTAAATTATAGATAGGCCCTAGAGTTTCATCGAATATACTCGTTGTTGGGATTAAAATACATCCTACCACCACACTTCCTCCCCTACAGGATCATTAAACAATATTCCTTTTACTCCTGTAGAATAGATTATGTACTCAAGAATCCACTTGGACAAATGTCTAACTTGCAATTCTCATACAAGACTGAAAAGACAAGTATCTCCTAAACGTTTCTTCAGCACTTATATTATATATTACTATAATGAGGCCTATTTGGCCTTACGGGATCGAGCTTTGGGGCTCTATTAAACCATCAAATTTCTCTCGTATCCAATCCCTACAATCCAAAATCCTTCGTAAAATCCTCAATGCTCCCTACTTTGTCACAAATAAAATCATCCATAACGACATTAATGTACCGTATGTTTCCGATTTAGCTCAATCTAGATACCTGCCCTTCCATAATAAACTTCTGAACCATCCGAACCCTCTTGTTTCCAACCTTGCTTCCTCTTCTATTCCTGATAATCCTCCGAGGCGTCTGAAAAGAAGATGGCCTCGGGACCTTCTAATATAGAAATATAATTAGAGTTTTACCAATTGGTAGTTTCTCCTCACGTTGTACATGTCAAGTTACTTATTTCATATTTACCAGTTGTATTTATCATTATACAGTTTTAAATTTCAATAATAAAAATAAAATAAAATAAATTATTATACTGAATACCGATTTGGACTTGATGAAGTGAGCTTTGGGACTCTACTAAACCCTTGAATTTCTCTCATATCCAACATTAACAATGCAAAATCCTACCTCGTAAAATCTTCAACACTCGTTACTTCGTCACATATAAGAATTTAATATTTAAAAATGGAGTATTTTGTTCGCGTTTGGACTCATTTGGAAACTAGTTGGGTTCCAAAGACTGTATTTGTTGGCCGTTTGGTTAAATGAGGGGAAGATTGTATAGTCAAGGGTTGACGGTTTCTCCTCTTTGTATCTTTCTTTTTAGCCCTGATGAATCGACG
Source organism: Nezara viridula (assembly GCA_928085145.1). NCBI lineage: Eukaryota > Metazoa > Arthropoda > Insecta > Hemiptera > Pentatomidae > Nezara > Nezara viridula. Next base: position 47,022,540 of record OV725081.1, read on the forward strand.
TAGTTCCTACTCTCTTCTGATCTTCTAAATTTATATTTTACTCATTAGTAACACTTATAGAAACAAAAATAACGTCAATCGCAGAGTAATTTGGCATGACGGAAGGGCTATGGCATTTCAGGCATGGGGAAGGATAGTGCACAGCATCTCCGCTTACCATTGAGCACACCTTGGCTTCGGTTTCAGGTTATGAATAAATGGAATCCCCCTTCCACCTTTTTTTTATCTCTTGGTTGATCTTTAAATTTTTATTTTTATTAATATATCAGTAAATAGAGGAACTGACAAACCCTCTGAGTAAGATAAGCGAACCCTATTATAGGACTTTGCTGATTGATAGCGACATGGTATGCGCCAGGGTCATTGCAATATCTTCTAAGAACGCAAGGCGATATCTTCGCTCCCTTTATGAACTCAACATTATGCTATTGTCCAACGGAAGAGAAACGGAGGCTTGTTCATTGAAATACAGTCTGTTTAAATTTAAGACATAAGAGAAATCCTCCACTATTTTTTTATTTGGAGTTTTATCTGTATGCACGATGATAAAATTTTACCCCCTGTGAACTCTGTACGCTATCCTTCAGAAATCGAAGTTATTAAAATTATAAGATTCAATTTCGATGATAAACGAAAAATCCTTTAATTCAAACAATCTTACACTGCCTGTTGTAGCTAAAACACCACCAGTCGTTCGGGAGTGGACTGTCGTTTGTTAAAATGGAATTCAAAATATTTCAGTGATACATAAATTATTATAGTGAGTTTCAGATAGCTGAAAGTGGCAACTAAAAATAAGTGGAATGTATATGGTAGGAATAACTTCAACTTTTGAGGACAATTAAGAAATTGAGAAAAACTTTTTGTGCTCCTGAGCAGAATTCGGAAATATGTCCTGTATGCCTAAATGTCACCTCTCTCAAAATTTGAAATTTCAAAGATACATAGAATCCGAAAATAAAATTCAAAAAGAAGCTATCCGTTATTATTTTTTCAAAATAGTCATCAATTATAAATATCATGCGGCCATTCGCAGGCATTTATGAAGATGGAAAATAAATACAGTGTTTTGGAAAAGAAAATCACTCTTGTTTGATACTATTGTTGAAGTTTTAAAAATCTTATCGCCTGAATTAAAAACAAAAAAATTATTCGCATTCAAATTAATGAACTTTTTGCCAACATTTTATTAACCTTATAGTTCGAGAAATAAAAAAAAAAAATGTAACAATTTTCTTCGTTTTTAATCACTGAGTGAAGCATTCAATTCTGCGTTGTTGTTTTTTTTTTAATTCACGCAACTTTGTTTTTACTCTCTAATCAACAAAACACTAGTTTATATAAATGCCGTTTTTACGTTTGTTAATTTCCAAATAAATGCAAAATCTAAATAATGAAAAAAAAATTAAATAAATAGCTAACATAACTATTTAAACAAATAAGAGACTTACTGTAAAATTGAGATAATACAATTTTTATTTTTCAATTGAAGTTAGTAAAATATATAATTAATCTGGAATAATTACAATAATCTTAAATTAAAGTAGATTGGATTTGTGATAAACTTGTTGAATGTTTGGATAGGATTTGAAATATTTCTCGTATGCGGCAGAATAGAAAAAATGTTCGATTTTGTTACAAAGTGTCACAATTCTTATGAGAATAATAATATCTTTTCATATATAACAATAATATAAAGTTTTTTTATTGTAACAACCACAGTAATTTTTATATATTTATAAATTATATGTTGTTTAGATTGTTAAAAGTGCGCCGAATGTTTTATCTGATGAATAGTTAGGAGCAAACGTGCCCAAGATGATACTTGTGTTAGTGACTCAATCATCCTTGCACAAGGCATTAGTCACTCTTCCTCAGTTTAAATATAAATAATTTGAATTATCTTTGTTATAAAATATTTTTAAATTACAATAACCTGTATCGCAGCTAATAATGGTCTGAATACGATGATTTTTAAAAAATAATAATGGTATGAATACTAAGTTTGTTTTTTTTATGTATTGTGGAGAATTTAGTAATCTTTCAAACTTTTCCCTCATAACTTTTTTTCCTGAAATTTCGTGCGGATGTGCCTATTTTTCCCACCTGAAGGAAACCTTAAAAATGAGGGGTCAATCATTAGATTTGATGAAGACTTGACAAATAATGCTACCGTGTAAATATAAGTACCGACAAAAAAGCCACTTTGAGAAATAATATATAAAGATAACGAAGATCATTCAATGTTTTGTCTTATTACGACTCTATAACATATTTTTTTATTCTTATTTATTTATTTCAAATATTTCATGACTTGTGTCATGGAAATATTTTTCCTTATAGTTCAAATTTCTTTAACTAATAGCATAAAACAATTTTGTATCGCTCCATAAAATATTTATTTAACGTAAATACGTCCAAACATATTTAATTATCGTAAGATGTATTATTCATACCGTGTATTACTATTGTAAGTTAGAAACCGTTCTTTGTTAGATAGTCGGTCTGAGTCATGATATTGTTCAAATGAGGCACAGCACTTTTAAAAATATTTACTGTTTTTGGGTGGCCATAATAAAACAGATACGTCCACTCTATATTATTGGTCTTACATTTCGGATAATCTTCTCTATTTAATTTTTATTATTAATATTATTTTTTTATTTTTTTCTAAAGACAATTACATGCAAAATGAAAGTTAATTAATCATTGAATAATGAAAAATAAAATATTTACTATGTGTGTCTGTGTCTGCTTGTGTGTTCTGCTAAATTCGTTGGTCGATATTAATTAAAGATCGATTGGTTCCTACGATTTAGAGTATAATCGTTTTCGGTTAATTTAAAAAAAAATATTGTGGATTAAATAAGCTTTACAAAAAAATAATTAAAAAAAGATTATATTTTCTTATTTAAACGCCTTCTATATTTATTCTTTAAACTTGAATCGGTTTATCTTATACTGCCTGTATTTAGGTACAATTTTTATGACAAACAATTTATTATTTTGTTCCAGCTATTTTGCATTTTTATTATTTTTGATTTTCACAATTTTATCATAAATCCTGTAATCAGTAACTTGATAAAAAATCTAAAAATTATTAGACGATTAGTCTGTAATACTGCAGAAACAAAATGGTCCAAAGAAAACATTTTGTCTAAGTCGTTTTCATGTTTTTTGTTTGAAAATTGTTCATATTGAAATTTATTTATTTAGAACTCCCTACAAATTACTGAGGAGAGTGTATATAAAAAATACAAATCACAAAGCTATTTGTTTGATCCTGTTTGAGGCTGAGGTTGTTTACACAAACAGGGGCCATAATGCGCGCCTGTTTTTCTTCCAAGATGCAGGAGGCGTGCTATATTTAGTGGAAGGTGCCTCCATGACATCGCTCACCTAGTGTCGTTATTTTTATATCCATTCAGGTCGCCTCTGGAAGAAAAAAAACTACAATAACATTATGTGAATGGTATTCTACGACACTGATCAAGTGTAAGAAATGTTGAGATACTCGATTACCAAAAAAATAAGCAACAAATGCTCATGGCTGGTTGTTTTGATGTTTTAGGCGCAAAATATCCAGGACATCAGCATCCGATAAAAAAAATAAAAAATATATATATATACATATATATTATTCAAATATTTAGCTGGTATCTTTAACAAAAATAATAAAAAATAAGTAAATAAAAAAATAAATAAAGAAAAACTATATAATAAATAAATTTGAAAAATAAGTAAATAATAAAATAATTTTGTATTTATTTTATTGTGGTAGGTCCCTCGGGCATTTTCTTTTTAATCTGCGTTGATCAAGTAACAGGTAGCAGGAAATAGAACGGACTAATGGATTGAGGTGATTTAGAATTGAAGATTTTTATAAACAAAATAAAAATAAATATAAAGAAAAAAAATTAAATAAAAGTAAATGATAAATAAATGTTATTGTCATATCTCTTTTATTAAATTTACACTTTTCGACATTATATATCATGATATTATTTTGTCAGATCGATTACTGTCGTTTCCCAAGGCTATTAATATGTTTTTTATGTATTTATATCGTTTAATTTACGAGTAAAAAAAACGGCAATGTTGGAAAATGTGAGTTATGCTTATGTGCGATTGAAAGTACAATACTTTTAATACCAAAGTTTTTTAGATTCCAATTACCTATGTTAGGCTTAGAAGATCTGTCATCCAGAGCCTTTTTATTATCCTCCTTATATTCATGAGCTTGTCAGCTGTTCATATGTCAATGTAGATTAGTATGAAATCGTAAAAAGAGTCATTATGTGTTAGTGAACTGTTCGTAGTTGTAAATCTGTATGTTAGTCACGTACCATGATTTTTTACTGTCATGAGTTGTCATGTTTTTAATTTGAAGGTTTAGAGCAGGGCTTGAAACGATATTTTAACTTTTACTTTTAGTCAATTTCGATAGGACTGGAACGTTATATATATATTATGTTTGGAATTAGAACTTTTTCTCTTGAAAAATTACGAGTAAAGATTTTATAGGACTCTTATTAAAAAAAAATAATAAATAAAAAAATGTTTATTTAAACGTTGATTTGATTTGTCAGCAACTGAAACATAAGACAAATTAGAATCAAGTAATTCATTTAAGATATACTATAAGTCGATTCTATATCCAATCACATGTTTATTTCTCATTTAACGTAACATTTTTTAAGAACATAAATAAATAACAGTTAAACGTTTACCGTATATCTAGAATTTTATTACAAATAAGTTCCATGGAAGTATCAATCCCTGATTTAAAGATTTTAAGTAAGTGAATCTTTTATGGGTTTGAGTAAAATTTAGAGAAAAGTTATAAAGAATTTGGTGGTCTTCCATGTCTTCCTTCGGTTAAAAGTAAATCCAAAATAGCTTAGAGTGTCCGTCTGAGCAATTTCTTTGCTGACGTTACAAACTGGAGAGTATGTCCCTGCATTTAATAATTACAATAAACGTTTTCGAAAAAATTCTGTAGGTTAATTTAAAAGTTTGAATGTAATTCACTTCCTAATTTTGACTACACTTTATGGAGGAAAATCCACAATTGAAGCATCGATAAAAATCAAAAATAATGTTTGGATATCTACACATTGGTAACAGTGTTAGCAAAATAAAATAATAATATAAAAAATAACAAATAAAAATAAATTATAAAAACAAATAAAAAAAATTGTTTTCTTCTAATGAAGAAAATTTTTTTTTGATAACCGAAGCTTAAGGAAGAGAATCTGTTATCCAACGTCTCTTAAGTCTCATCCTCGTATCCATGGTTACTACTTGCAATTGATATTTGAAAAATATATATATCGTATTTAAGTATTCGAAAAACAAAAATAAATAAATAAAGCGATAGAAGTGACATTGAAGTATATATAAAAATATTCCTTACAATAAGAGAAAATCGGTCGACAAAAAATAATATTATTGTTGTATATAATCGAATAAAGGTTATGGAAAGATAATCGATAAAAAGTAGGGTTTCGCAATCGTCATTTTCCCATAGTTCACCATGACCGATCTAATGGCACTGTTTTCACGGGCTGTGTCCGATTTACCCTCGAGAATTACCTGCTCTTATTTCGAGTCGTTGGCTTTTCGAGTTAAAAGCTAAACATTTAACGGTCTTCGTGATGATTTTATCTTCAATATTACAGTACTCCAATTCGTTCCCAAGTTGTTATCAGTCGACTTCCTTATAGAGGTTCGGTGGAAAATTGCTGACCATTCTAAAGTGTAAGTCACACATAATTTATATTAGAAAGTAGTTATAAAAGTATATTTATTGTTTGTTATAACTATTCTGCAATATATTTATGATCCACCCGAGATCGCAATGTTACACGTAGGCGTTCGTGTCACTGAATAATGTTTGAAAATGGCTTGCTTATTTGTAGTCATTGCTAGACGAAAACATTCAAATATATATGTGATGAAAATCCTCCAAACCCGAGGTTAACTCAAAATCTATACCCTAACATATTATTATATGACTTTTAAAACATTGCCTGATTGATTTTAGATTAGTAGACATGGCATGACAGCTGCCATTTGAAAAAAATGCAGCATAAAACTGAAATTTAAGTATGATCTAAAAAAAATTCAACATGTTTTCGTCTACTTATGATTGGAATTTTCGAGAAGTTTACAAGTGTATAAGAAATTTATGTGTTTACAAGTTCCGAAGTTTACAAGACTATTTCAAGGCACCGTAAAATTAAATGGCAATGGTACAATCGTAAAATCCAAATGTTCTGAACCGTTTTAGAACGGAGAGAAAAATAATTAATAAATGTTCTGTAGAAATAAATACAAATGTATAAATATAAATAAGTATAAATGTTATAAAAATAAAATACGCGTACTTTCCTTACAATCCGCAACATGGAAGAACATCCAAACTTGTTCAGTGAATAGCGTAGAGTTATTTCTTTCTCTCAAACATTCTTTGTTTTATTTCATCTCATTATTTTCTACTTACTCTTTAATGATATTCATATACTTGATATTTCATTCACATCTTGCCGTCATTATTATTCTATATTCATCATCATTCTATGTTTACTGCATTTCTACTGAACTTATCTTACATAAATTACGATATCTTATTTATTTTTTATGTAAATGTATCTGATGTGTCTATATTACTTAATATCGGGTTTCATATCTTCATCATTTAATTGTTTATTATTCTGTTTATTCCATTGCATTATTGCCATAGGCGCCGACTTATGAAAATTATTGGAGGCAAAACTAGAGGAGCCTGAGAGGGGAAGAGTAGGGGGGGAGCTATATACAATATACATATAATATATACCTGCATGAAAAATTACCATCTCAATTACCGCCCTTCTTGATGACAAAACAGTGTTGTTATGCAAAATACTTTAAACTAAAACAGTACAGTATTTTAATAAATGGTTCATTTTACAGTTAGGTGAGGTTATGAATCCGAATAATTAATCAAACATAACTTTATTTTCTTCTATACTATTATTTTGGTAAAATTTTGTACACGACTGATATGTACACTAAGTTTATAAAATAGCAATTTTTGGAGGGCTTGCCCCGCGAGCCTATATTAGTCGGCACCTTTGCTTATTACTGTTACTTTGTTATTGGTACTTCACTTTATTATAGCTTACTTATATTGTCATACTTTACCGTTACATATAATACTCGTATATTTGATTTTTTTTTTTCATTTCTTATAATTTATTTATTAGTAGACAACATAATTTTTGTTCTCACATCTCTTTATAATAGTTTTTGTTGTTATCTCGTTTTTTGTTAGCCCTGAATGAGGGTATGCAACTTAGGCCGAAACGTTAGCATAAAATAAAATATAAATATCTTCGCGTTTTTATCTACATCGACTAAGTCAGGAAAGACGAGTAATCCTGCATGTTATTTTCCTACAGTAGTCCGAGTGTGAACGTCAAATGATAGTGAAAAATTATATGAAGGTCGATCTCCCATGAGACAAATTTGAACCAGCTCCTTCTGACTCGAAAATGCCTAAGATGCTGTCTGTCCCAATGGTTAGCCACCATGTAGTAATAGAGTGTCTCTTATGTGTTACAAGTGGTATTTATAATGTGGCATGAACAAGGTTGCCGCTCCGTACTAACCATACTGTGTGTGCCGAGATTAGTGTAGCCCAAATACGAGACCGAGACGAGTCTTGGTCATGGTCTTGGTCTTGCGCAAGAGTCTCACAACAGTCTTGCAGTTACTTATTAGCCTATTACTATCGAGATATTACTATAATTTTTTAGATAGGAGAGACCTAACTGAGCCCGAAAGAAAAATTAGAGGAGTTAAATGCAAAAGTATATTGGTCATACCAATTATTAACATATAGTAAGTAAGATTGTCAAGTATTAGTAACTATTTTGCCTTATTTTTTTTAAATCGATTTTTTTTTCAGTCGTGGTCTTGGTCTTGCAACAGTCAGGCGGCCTTGGTCTTGGTCTTGCAAGATCCAGACCGATTTTGGGCAACAAATATTAACTGACCCACGAAAGAATCGAAACTGGCCACCACGTACTTTCGGGTCTATCTAGATCTGTTAATCGTACTAAGAGAGAAAAAAAATGGTTTTCTCTTTTTGATGCAGACTCGCCCAAATGGTTTATTTTAAAGACCGTTTGGCAATACAGGGATCTATTAAGTCATAAATATTTTAGTGCCTCCGGGGCGAAATATATTCAAATCTATTCACTTCGACAATTGTGTTTCGTCACTGCAGACCTAGGTTTTGCACAAGACATCGAGATGAAGCAAAGGGGACAAGGAATGGAGATAGCCTTCGAAGAGGGTGTTATCAGCTGCTCTAACCATTGTCTCCCCGTAATGACTTCTTCGCCGAGGGCCTTCCCATCTGGTCGCTTCTATATCTCAGCGGGCGACATAGGTTCTTACTCACAACTTGGATTAGAGATAATAAAACGTCCTGTAACAGTCTCTATCTAAACCGTTTTTGTCTTGTTTTTTATTCGTGGATAGATTCCTTAAAATGTATTTGTTTATCACTCTTTTTATTTACTCACTAATAACATAACAAACAAAGACGTTTTCGTTCTCCGATATAAAAATTATTAAATAAGTTTTATGAAGTGTAGAAAACGAGAAATGATATAATAATGAAAAATGCAATTGAAAGAAGGGAATTTTCACTGGTGAAACTTCGATTTTTGAGTTTCAACGCATGATTGCACAAAGGAATTTTCATATCTGTAATATCCGTATAACAGAAAGCCCATATCCCTTTAGACACAAAGAATAAGAGGGTCATTAGCTTTCTGGTGATACTCATAAAAATTCACAAAATTGCTCTTAACAAAAATTTCACAGGTGTCACATATATTTACATCCTTTTACAATCACCGGTTTATATAAAACAAGGCTTTATTATGAAGATGTTCATTTCGATGCCTCATGTCGTCGGTGTAATATTAACCTACCCACCGTTGCACATTTCTTAATTTTCGTGTATTAATAATAATAATAATAATTCGTGGTGCCCACGATTTTTTTTTTTCCTACCACACAGGAATTTATTTGCTATACAAAATACGATATATAAATGCATAATAAAATATATATACAAAACACTTCTAATTTCCTTTTATTGCCCAAGGGCATTTTAAGGTAAGAGGTCTATGCACGCTGTATGCGTTCTTTGCATCTGTGGCCAGAGGCCTTTTATTATACCACTGGGCGTGGAGGGACCGCCCTGCATTAATTTATTATTTACATTATATAAAATAATTTAGTGGGTGTGAACTACAGAGTCCAAACCAAAGTCAAACCAGAGTCAAAAATTTTTATGGCGCCATTAAATCTCCTTCTGGGCATCTCAAGTTGATATGAGAGTATTATTGGGGAAAAAATACAGTTGATGCACTTTGAATAATCCATATTATACAATTTTCAGTGTATAATTTTATGTTTTAAATTAATATATTTCTTTCTCTTTTTTTTTAAACAAAGTGAGGAAATCATGTATAAAAGTTATTTAGAAACAAGGTACTTTTTGGTAATTTGCAACTGAGTATGTTAGTTCTATAAGATATTAAATTACTTTATCGAATTTACAATAGATTCAATTTTCAAAGGACTTTGTAAGCATGTTTTTATTTATTTTCCCATCCCTGTTTAATTGAACTTAAACAAACAAAAAAAAATAATTTCTCAAAACTACCAATTATGTAGTACATTTTGAAACTAGCATACACGATCATACCCTTTCATACCTCTGTGTTAAAAAATAAATTAAACTTCAAATAGCTATTACAAAATTAAAAGTTTTCTATACTCACTTCTTATGTAATCCTCTAACTTTTCGAACGTTTAAAAGCATGATCAAGAATTAAAGATTCTAATTCAGTGGATGACATCATGAAGAAATACTGTCTGAATATAGATTATTACGAAACTGTTTACAGGATTTGGAAAATGTTTACCGATTGCCTCGCGGCTATCTGCAGTATTAACAGGAATGCTATCTTCTTTACTTTCGTTATCTCTTTCGATGTAAACATGAGCATCGATGGATATTAACTCGTAGATATCGGTGAGCGCATATCACACATGTGCAGCTGCCTCCGTCATTCCTTCCTATCAATCCATCGCTGTGACATCAGTCCACTCCTGCCGAACCTTGTAAAGTTGCCATACCCGATACCCGGAGTGTCATTAGCAAACAATGCGGTCGTTATCCTCGCTGGGTGGGACGGTGTCAAGTGCTTCCTCCCGGGTGGGAAGGCTATAGCTCCTCGTGGTGGAGGCTGCTGATTGGCTGTCTCCGAGGAAGGAGTAGGTATTCCAGGGAACTTGAGGGCTATCTGGAACTTGTTGGACGTAATCTCTCATATGCATACAGAAATCACTCAAAAACTAGCATGGTCAAATTTAGGAGAAAATCCTAGACAAATACACTTATGTGAGAACTCGCGCATTATATAGCTATGCTTGCTCTTCCTGGTACATTTTAAGCAGAAACGAATCTACGTAAAGGAGGAGGGGCTTTCGGGCTGAAGCCCTCACCCCTTTGAAAACGAAATTTAACCATGTCTTATGAAAATATTAAAAAAATATCTCTAAAATTATTTTTCGTGTAATTAGGACTTCAAGAATCACTTTAACACCATTTCGTATAGGTAATTTTTTTTTATAGTTCTTTATTTTTCTTCCAAGTAATTATCATTACATGAATTATCATTCGGGCTGAAGCTCCCTCTTCCAAAATTAAATCTGGAATCCACTAATGATTTTAAGTATAAGCGTTATTAGGGAAATAATTCTATTCTTATAAAAATATATATTATTATCGAGAAAGTCTGCTCAACTTCATAATGACTATGGTATATTGTAGTAATGCTTTAATCAATATATATATATATATACAGACATACATACATATATGTTGTGTGTGTGAATGTATATATATATATTTGAATTGTTTATTGAGAAATATTACATTCTGTCCCATTAAGGCCTTAATAGAGACCAGAAAGCACATCCACGCCATATTTACAGAAAATATAAACAATTTACAGAAAATAAATAAATAAATTAAGTGATAGCAATGTAATACATAGAATCATGAATCATGCTTATATACACTATTTACAATCAGTCAAGAGAACTCTGAACCAGTCTTGTCACATTCCTTACTTGTGAAGGGAAAACCGAGGCTCCAGAGGATCCCAGCACTTCTCCCTCAACCACTTCTCTGCCATTAAAAACTAGTGGAGGTTTAATAAGGGCGCCTCAGTCACAGATTCACAAGACTTGGCTTGTGTAGAATCTGATTATTGCCGGACTGCATATATATATACACCTATCTAAGGTCGCGGAGCCAGTGCCGTTTTAACCTATTAGAAAAATTGGAGATATTGGTGGTTCTGGATAGGGATTGTGCTAGAGGACTCGGATGATGAGTAAGATTCTGGTGATATTAGGAGAATTTATCTGGGATTAGATCAAGAATAAATGGGATATTAACATCATTATCCAGAGTTTTGTTGGTTACATAGAACGGAACATTGACTATTATTCGAAGGACTTATTATATAGACTCGTTATATAAGTAATTAGCTTGCCTCAATGGAAAATAACCCTCAAGCTTAACTTCGCTGAAACTGTTGTGTAGGTGTAGAAGAGCAATATTCTTGATTTTTAATCCTCTCACTTATTAAGCGTGGACTATAGAAGAGATCTGAGTAAGAATTTCATTGTGATTGGGCAACATTTAAGAAACTTTAAACTTTTTTTTTTTTAGTTAAAAATGTATGAAAGCTTCTTCATATATTAACGGAGGTGCCTAATTGACGTTTCACTGATTGGTTATTTTCATGGAAAAGAAAATCGTATAAATTTGAAATGGGATAGGACTCGGAAGAAAATATGAAAGATTGAGATAGCGCATTTCAAACAATGAAAAAAGTTCACATTTAGCTAAAAACTTGAAGTGATACACCTGAAAAATTCGGAAATATTTGATTTTTTTTAGTCACATCCTAATATTCACCGACGAATAAAAATTTACAAATATAAAAATTAATTAATTTAACTAGTTAAATTAATTAAATTGCTAATAAATATAAAATTAGTAGTTTCATGATGCAAGTTAATTTTTTTGAGGGGGTTTATTTTGAAGGGCTTTTGAATTTTTGAGGGGTGCCAAATTTCGATGGGGTTATAAATTTTTGGAAAACGGGAAAACATGGGAGAGACCGCAGCAAGTGTAATTGTACATGATCCACAATTTTTCTAATTGTACCTTAGCTTGCTCTGTTTTTAGAAACGTTGAACAATACAATATCTTAGGAATAGGGAGGGATAGGTTCTTGCGCCATCGATCTTGGGGGAGATGGGCACCCCTGGAGATAACAATGATAATTGTTGCTTATTTACTGATATTTCAGAGGGTTTGTTTGTTGCTTTAGGGTTTGTTTCGAATGCTACTTAAAATGAGTTTTATTTTTTTTATCTTAACAGTAAGCAGTGTAAGTTAAAGTGAACAGCATTGAGACGTAAAAGCCAGCCAGCAGTCTGTATAGTATTTCTCAGATCAGCACTTCCACTGAACTGTTCTCGATAAGACTCACTTGCTGAACAGCAGCGTCTGTATTTATGATTCAACTCCTATAATTTAATTATCTTTTATCAATGTTCCATGAAAAAATGATAATATCAATTTAAGTTGTAAAAAAAAATATATTTTTGACAATCGAGATTACAGAAATTTGTTTGTATGTAACTACAGAAAATGACATGTTACAGAAATCATTTCCCTCCTTATTCTACTACAATCCGTAATATATTTCCTTAGAAATAAATAACAGAAATTCAAACGATGTAATTTCACGTCAAATAGTTTCTTGAATTAACATGGCTGCCAGTGACGTCACTTATTGTGAATATGTACAATAGCGTATGCTTATAATTAATGGTTTTTCTGTTTACGAGTATTTAATGGATCGTTTCTTCTTGAATATTTTCAGTGTTTTTAAGTGAGTTGGGAAACAATAAAATTCTTTTCTCCAGTAAAATGTCGAGGTAATGTAAGAAGTTATATTGTATCACTTACTAATATTTGCGAATTTTCTACCTGAAAATTTGCTGATGTGTATTCCCTTTATTCTAGCATAATGGTGGAAAGGAGATCTATCATCCAACTCCTTTAAATTTTCTGTCCTAATTTTATATGAATATTTCAAAAAACAAAAGTCTGAAAAAATAGAATTTTCATATTTTAATTAGAGGTTTAAAAATGTATTCATTATCTGACAATATATCACAATGATACTCCTATCTGAAACGAATATTAATGGATACACTATAATTGCGTGATGTAAATAATTGAAATTATTAAAACTCTACAAAAGACGCTAATACATGACTATAAATATTTTTAATTAAACATTTAACATGCAATAAACTAAAATAAAAATCATAATTTTTTACTTTATAGGTATTTATTATAATTGTGAGAGATATTATAAATTAAATTAAATATTAAAAATAAATACTAAATATTTCTCTTGAATTAATATCATTAGCCGTTCTTGTAAATAATTATTTACTTGAGACAGTTTAACCTTATTAATGTTGATAGCATATAAAGTAAAAATATTTTGAACATTTTATTTGAAATATTTAAGAACGAATGATTCGAAAACCATTAAACTATTTCTGTTATGGATTTTTTTTTTAAATTATAAATACTAATGAAACCTAATCCTATGGTAAATTTATATTTTTAATGGATAGATATTGCTAATTTTCTCTGATAATTCATCAGATGTTCATAAAGTTATTGCTTTTTCGTAAAATGATTATTCATTGCTAAGATTTTTCTTGCAACCAAATAAATTGATCTATAGTGAGATACACTAAGCTTCGTTTTTGAATCTTGCGATAATTGTCTTATAATCTTTTTGAGGTTGTGCTTTCTGAAAGTCTTATTGGGTGGGTTTTCGTTGTCTGAATATGGTGCCATCCGACTTATCCAGACGCCATTTTAAGTCAGAACGTGCGATAGCTCACTTCGACGATTGGCGTCATCGTTTTCCATAGCTTTTATCATTACTTTCTGGTTTGTCATTTGAAATAATTCGAAGGAGATAACATATAATTTTATGTTAATTTGAAAAGCCATACACAATTTATCCGCATATAGTACTCCAATGCCCGTACGGGTCGACATGTGTGATGATTTGGAAACCTTATATCATGGACACTATAGAGCTTAATTTTTTTTACACTATATTTTTTTTTTCAAAATCTTCATTTCAACTTCTCTTACATAAAGTGCAAGAGTTAAATTCTTCGACAGTAACTTTTGTGAGAAAGTTTACAGCTTGACTTATCTTAGTTTCATAGTTCTCTTAACTAATAATATCGGCATTTCGTTTAAATATATTATCGAAATTATTAACCACAATTCTATTTTTCAAGGTTAATTTCCTTAATTAATACCCTAATATAAAAAGGAAATAATTATCCTTTTCATTTTCAACTTCCATTTATTTAAATATCATTAAAACGAGGTTTCGAGTCCCACAGTCTGTTACAAAGTTATTTATAAATCAAAATCACAATATGTCACAATTTAATTAAATTATAAAAAATTATTGTTGAAATGTTACCAACTTAAAAAAACTGTGATATAAAAATGAATGTAAATCTCCATCAGAGAAGTATAATATTAGTAAGAGGTGATGAAGTAAGAAAAGGGAGTATTAAGATATTCAGATGGGTTGTTATATCTCAGGTTTTTAATTTTGGTACCAGTTATGTGGTTGAGAGAGTAGCGCAGGGATCTTCTGGAGTACTGCTTTTTCCTCTATAGTTGGAGGGACAAGCCTGGCTTGTAGTTCCCTTACCTGATTGTTAATAATGTATATAGGTATGTCTTTTTTTTTTTAATTTGTTTATCTTTAAGATATTCTATTTCTATTTATTGTATATACTTTTTGATAATTATTTAGTAGTGATTTTGCTTGTGCTTATTTTTTATTTATATTTTCTGTACATGTAGTCTTACCTTACTGTAACCATTTTCCGTGTGAAAGAATGTTATATTATTCAATAAATTAAAAAAAAATTGATAATATCTCAATTATGAATTTTTTTCACCGTAATTTAATTGTGACACACTAAACCACTTATCACAGCAATTTATGGATTAATTAATTATATTTTTATTTTTATTGATAGATTACTTAATGGAGTTCAAAACATCGTTTCGTAATATTTAAATAAATGGATGCTTGAAGTGAAAATTGGTATTTCAGGTAAATATATCGGAGTAAAATGGAATTTAAACACGTTTCGTCAGGAAATTTCAATGATTGACCCCCCACTAAAGCTTAAAGTTCATGAACTTTATGCTCTAATATCGGATTGATAATTGAATAGTTATTTCATAGGGCATGCGTGCCTTCACCTTTGAGCTGGGCTTAAACTGTGATCACTCAAGGCTGGGTAATCGTAGCCATGTGTTTTGAATAATCGCTGTCAAGTGTTGACCAGAAATGAATTCACCAGGAAGCACTTAAACGAGGTTTTTCTTATCAATCCATTCAAAGGGCATTTGTTTAATATCCTTTTATCAACAATGCTTAATAAATTTATTAACAACTTTTCCGTCATCTCGATGTGAAAAATACATACATATTTATATATATACTTTTAGTTTAAATAAGAACCGTTACTTTTTACGTGTTGATTTAAACAGACTTGGGTGGTAAATATTCCAAACAAAATATTTTAAAATACAAAATAAAATACATTTTCTACTTTAAATTAATAATATATTAAAACACTAAGAAGGATGACCTGGGGCCCACATGTCAAAATGAAACGAAATACTTTGAACAAACGACTGAAAATACTATACTCCCTTTTTTCCAAATCAAATTTAAAAATCAGACAAAAACTAAATACTTACACTTACATACTCAAACCCATATGGACATACGCTTCACAAATATACGGTTCTGTAAAAAAGACGCACTTACAAAACCTTCAATCATTTCAATCCAAAATTTTAAGACAGCAGAATTTTAAATAATAACAGCAGCTCTCTGGTACTTAAATACCAAAACATTACATACAAACTTACACTAACCAACTATCGACCAACTCATACGTACTCTCTACTGCGGATCTCATCTTAAACTACACGAACATCACAACAGACTTATCCACGACATGGCCACAGCTGACATGCCCATCAGTAGACGACTAAAGAGGAGCTGGATGAGATATCTCCTTCCCTAAATTATGAAGTAGACCAAGACCAGGAAGAGGTCCTGCTGGGTACTAATCTTCCTCATGTCTTAAATGAAAATTTTTTTCACAATGAGATCACATCTGCTTATTGTCAAGATTATGACAGGTGTGGATACTAGTATGAAGAGAGAAAAGAAAACAAAACAATAAATACTTTTGGTATTCTGTATTTGAAACACTTTTTCTGAAAACCATTTAAATACCTCGTAATTATAAATACTGTATTTTAAAAACATAAAATATTTTGTATTTTAAATATTATATTTTAAAATTATCTTTGCGCTGGACTGATATAAATTATAAGTTTCGGTTTATTAATAAATATTTTTATTTGATTTTCAATTCTTGATCATAGTTTTAACAAAATAAATACACGTCATTTATAGTATTTTGTTTATCACTTCATTTTTTTTTTAGGCTTTTCATGGATTTTTTTTTTCTCAACATATAATTTGCTCCTATTCGTATTTGACACTATAAATTAGCAGTGTTCATTTTGTTAAATTATACCTGTGGGTAAGAAATGAGGGGAAAATAATTAATGAAGGAAGATCAAGACAATAAACTAAAAAAATATATTTTTTAATAATAATGTCACATTACACTTTTTAAAATGATAAGTAACATGACTCTTGTTCAGCTAGTGAAATAATAGTTGGAAATACCGAAGTCAGCAGTATTTAAATGGTTGAATAACGTTTAGAAGTCAAGGGAATGAATGCATCAGTGAGATGAGTAACAGGTATGGCCCCAGACGCTGATGGGAAGATAAAGTTAAATCTAATCTTGTACGGCTTGGGTTTTTGACAGGGCTTTTTAGAATAAAATATGTGGTTGCATTTGTTTTCATCGAACTATCTCTTGTCATAGATATATGTATCATTGCGTGTAGGTATTTAGGCATTTATACACTCAGTTCGATAATATGTTCATGAGGAGATCGTATGTTTGGATAACATTAAATGTTCTATTCAACTTGTTAGATTATGACCAAAATAATTTATTACAATTTAATAGTGAACATTTAATATGTATTTAAGCTTATTTTTCCTCAACTTTCTTATGAATATGTTTGTTTTTTTTTTGTTACATTTTGTTTGACGTTTTGGGAAATGTTCTTCCAATCATCTGAAACATGTATTATTTTCAACTACTGAATCGTCTCTCATTTTGTTTTTAATCCTGTTTTTGACTACATATAATAATTTTATATTCGGAAGCAATTATTTTGTTTTATTATTTATTAAAAATTCGTTATTTCTGACCATTTATGAAATATAAAAAAAAAAAAATTATATATATATATATATATATATATATATATATATATATATATATATAAAATATATATATACTTACTTTATATACAATTACACTTACTCCAGGCGGAATAATTCAAAAGGCGATTAATATATGCGACTAGCAAAGTATTATGTTTCAGTTAAATAAATAATATTTCTTTCAGATTTTTATTCCGAAATATATTATTTCAAATATTATTATAAAAATGTTGAATTTCATTGTGATGGAAATATTTAAGAACGCAAAAAATTCGTTCCATTCCTAAATTTATTATAACGATTATTCGAAAAACAGAAGTTATATTAATAAAATATAATAAAAAAAAATCCTTTTTCCGCTTTGACGATTTATTATTCCATTAATTATATTAAAAAATAAATCCAGGAATAGATTATCATTTCGCAAAGTATACTTCCTCCATATTTCTCAGGGAATCGTTCAGTTGTAGAGATAGTAACATCCTACATTCCATAGATAGCATTAAATCAAACGATATATTGCCGTGTGTTTAAATATACGAAGAATCGCTATAATAAAAAGATTTAAAAAAAAAAAACTATTTCTCTGTTAATCTTTTGTGGTGCGTCCTACGATTAACTATTCTTTCCCAATGTTTTAGAGACAAAAAAAATTTACGTATAAATAGTTCATTCGAGCATGTAAATTACATTTTAACTTAAATTAACTACTTAATAATTATTAACTTATAATCCACCCATCTATTGTTTTATTTTTTGATAACTGTTTGTTATTTATACCAATTCGTTCTCTTTCCAGAAGCTGTTTTTAAATATATATTTTAAAATCCAAACATATCATGTGCCAACTCCAACAGATATTGTGTAGTCCAAAAGGCAGCTTGCTAATTTAAATCAATCTACTAAGATCCCAAAAATTGTCAAGCTGTTTTCTTATTAAAATTTATTAAAATTAATTTAATATACATATACATATATATATATATATATATATATATATATATATATATATATATATATATATATATATATATAATAATAATAATTCATTTTATCAGAAGTTAGTCCATTTAGTATTCGCGAAATTTAATTTATGTCATTAATTATTACAAGACTGGTTTTCAGTTATGAAAAAAAATTAAGCCCTTAGAAGATAAACCGTCTGCCCAAAAAACCAAGTAGAGAAAACTTAAATGTTCTGAAGGGTTCCTAAATTCAGCGCTGAGCTCATTGACGAAAAACGGAGTGTGTTTCTATATTAATCTATTGAATCACCGATGGCTCAGCAGTTCCATTGGCTTTTTGGGTCGACGTATCTGCTGGGTGAAATCTCATTATAATCTCGACAATGGTATTTCTCTATTTATTTATATTCGGTTTACTTTCTTTCTATATTCAATTCTGTTTTTAAACTCAATAAATTCAGTTGATAAATATTTACATTTTTTTTATTATTATTTTTTTTTCATGTACTTTGTAGCATTTAAGAATTTCTAGCTTTCCACCAAAATTCAGCAAGTCGTTAGAAAATAGAATAAATCGCTCTCGGTTCTGGAATCAATCGAATGATTGATTCATTCAATGTGATTAGCACTAAGTTTAAGTGTTTGTCCAAGCTTACGTCATGATGAATCATTGCTAATTCTGGAAGTTAGTGTTTCTCAAGTATGGTATATTGAGGCTCTGCGAAAACTTTTATCTAAGTATTAATAAATTGCCCTGATTCGTCGGCCGAGCTGGCGGACTGTACAGAGCATTGAGTGCAGACGGCCGTGAAGTTCACAGCTGGTTTCCAGATAGCCTTAACGCCAATACCAAACCACCGCAGTGAGGTTTAAAATACCCTCGTTGCCCGGGCCTGAGGTTGTGGCATATGGTTCCGAGGCTACTTATTGAGGGGTTTCTATTTACATACCTCCGCTGAGTAAACCTCGAGCCAGGTGGGCTGCTTGATGATCCAGCACTACTTGTTCCAAACAACCGTCTTCGATGGGACTTTAGGAAGGAATGTTAAGCCTTTGGTTCGGGGTCTTGAAGTAAACAAAACAAGCTGGCGGTGATAAAATTAATGATAGAATCAACCACCAAACATAAAGAGAGGCCATAACAGACCTTTGCTGGACACCAAAGTGTTCTGATGTCAGTTTTGGTCGATCCCTCATGAGATATTATTGCATTGAGACATTATCCCGTTTTAGGCTCTCTGAATCACTTTTTTTTTCAACTCATTATTCACACCAGGTACAAAATAATTATGACAATGAGCAAATCTTATGTTTTTTTAATATTTAAGCCATTGTAGAATTTTTTTTTCAATTTACCTTAATTTAGACCTTGTATACCAAAAAATAATACAAAAAATCATATAATCCGTAAAAAATGTATCTTCTTCGTTTTCTAGAAGTAACCTCTCATTATCCCTAACAGAACTGAATACTTGCCATCACTTTATTCATAATCCTCGAGAATGCAAAGAGTTCACAAAAAATTACAAAATAGCTCAGTTGCGAGTGATTTTGGTTAATTGTTACTTGCTGTTTAATCACAAGGCACAATTATAATTTTTTTTTTTTTAACCCCACCTTTTATCCGATAGATGCGTGGCTTAAATTGGCGGAAATCCTCCAAAAGAAATTAATGTCGTTTTCCGCTTATTTTAAAGCCTAAGTTATCAGTTAATTTAAATTGCGAATAAAAATATGTACTGTAAAAAAATCGATCATAAATTTATCATGGATACCAATATCCTGTATTTTTTTCTTAGCTTGTTACTGTAGACTATTAGATATGGAATTATAGAAAAGCTATAATAGAATATTTTTCTTTCTAAACCACAACGATAAACTCTGGAACAATACTTATATTATTGAACTTATTACAGTTTTATTTTATTTGTTTACAGTAAAAATTATTAAAAAAATATACAAATAAATTAAAAAAAACATTAATCTGCTCGAAAAACCTAATGTTATTATATATTAGAAATAAATTTCCTATAATATAGTTTTATATACCTTTGGAAAAAAAAGCTATGCAATTTTAGATATGTTATAATATTTATTGTTATAATATTTAGAACTTACCATAAACGGTCCAATAAAATGATTATTTAACTATGACATAAACTGAAAACAATAATAGTATAAAATACTAAAAAAAAAATATAAAAACTTTAAATATATATATATATATATATATATATATATATATATATATATATATTATATATATATATATATATATATATATATATATATACATATATATATATAATTATAATTATGTCATGTGATCATAACGTAATGCGTAGAATAAAATATACTTATATTTTACAATAATTTTCTTCTTTCTCTCTCCGATATAAATTTTAAATACTGATTTTCCAATGTAATATGACCTACATAAAGTAACATGTAGTTAAACGTGGGAAAAACTGTCTCCTCTTAAAGCGACTCCATAATGCTTAAAAGTTTATTTATGTCCCTTTGCTATATTCATAATGACTGCAAACGACATTTACTAAAAGCTGTTCTAACGTAATTGTTTTCCAGATCGATTACCGTTTATGATATGGTAAAAGCTCACCAGTGATAGACATAGCTATGAAAATTGTTGTATTTTTTGGTTTATGCCGCCGTAATTATTATAGTTAAAAACTTCTCCGTTGGACATTTATAATCTTTAGGGTCTCCTTTTTCTATTTAGAACTTTAAAATTATAAAAATATTCAGTTATGGAAGTATGGAGGGTCGGTACCAGTAATGGACATACCTCAGACAAATTATAAGTTTTTATTAACTATAAAGATAACGGATAATGATATAACATAAATGTTCAACTTACTCCTAGCAAAACTGTTAGTAGGAAGGTATGAAACACACTGAGCAATATAGAAATAACAATGATAATCAATTTTATCATTTTAAAATATTCTTTTGTGAACTTTGTCAATTTTTAATTTGTCAATCATCAATTGAGAAGGTTTCAATAGAGAACATTGTTTTTCAATCTAGAAAAAACTGGAACATTTAAATTAACAACAAATCTTATTATTTACATTTTAAGTCCAACCTATCCATCAATGGTGCATCCACCTTAAGTGCTTCTATTCCTATGGGTCGTAGCGTAATGTTGTAAATCCAAAAAAAATCTCATTGAATGATCTATCTAAGACAGAAATCATTTTGCAAATCTGAGCGTTGGTTCCTAAAATTAGTACTATTATGAGCAACGTACATTAGCATAGATAGCAGATGATGAATGTAGTTTGTATTTAACACATTGTTACCTTTCATTTATATATAGAATCTTAGAATAGTTAGTTTAATCTAAAAATATAACAGCAATGAATAACTCCCATTACTTTGTTAACAATATAAAAGGGAAGAGTTGATAGCCGTGACAAATGATAGTTGAATACATTTACGTCAAGATTGCAATGGCGGGCGAGGGACGGCTGCCCACATTCGGCCTCGAGATCTAAGCATTGTTTGATAAGGGATTCCTTGTCCACCTTCAGCGGCTAATGTCCAATGTCTTCTTCTCTAAAATAACTCTCAAATATAACTTTTGTAGGTTAATCTTCAGTGTCTTTCCAGTTGGAGGGAAGGTGTTAGAAAGTTTCCTATTTTAGAAAGTGAACTAGCGCCATAGGTTTCAACTGATAATGTAATTTATAACGCAGATAAAAATCATTCCTTATGAATTCTAAGTGTTCATAAGTCAGGGTCGCTAGTCTGGAATAAAGCCACGATACATAAAAATAAACTTTAGATCGTGTTACGTACTCCATTCTTAAACTATTATAGTATAGTGATGATTCAATAGACCTGCATGCAGATAGCTGCAAAAGAAATAGCCCAAGATAAGCATAGATGGAGTAGGCTTGTTAATTTTAGGCATGACGAAGAATACTACCCAGCAGCACCTTTTCCTGATATTTATTTCCTTCCGTAATTCAGGAAAAGAGATCTCTCATCCAGCTCCTTTTCAATCGCCTCCTGATGGTTATAAGTCAATCGTTGTGTCCGCGGAGTTTAATATGAAATTGGGGGTAATGAATACGTGTGTGTTGGCAAATAGTTGGCTGTGGTAAGTTAGTATGTAAATTTTTGCTGCTTACGTACCAGAGAGTTGTTGTTATCTTGTCTAAATTGTCTTAAATTTTGGATTCAAATTATTGTAGTTTTTGTAAGTGCGTCTTACTTGCTGTAATGTAAATCTATCAGGCTTGTGTCCATACGGTTAAGTAGTCATGTATGTATTTAGTTTTTCTCGGATTTTCAATTTTTATTTACAGAAAAGTATTTTCCCTCGCTTGTTTAAAGTCTTTCTTTTAGTTTTGACGTGTAGGCCCATTGTCATCCCTATTTTGAATTATTTCAAAAATATCTATAAAATCTGTTAGAAATATTCTGTGAGGATCTTAAAATTTTTGGATTCAAAACGACCCTATGAATATTTAGTGTATAAAACTCAGTAGGTCTGGAGAGAAAAAAAAAAGATTTTCTGAGAACATATGTTTAATTTTTTTTTTCTTCTTCTTATAAAAAAATATTTTATATGCGTATATATATATATATATATATATATATATATATATATATGAGAACAGTATAGAGGGGAGTGTTTTATTGACTAAGTCATTGTGTTTTTATTGTTTTCTTGTTGAAGATAATCAATTATTTATTTACATCAACTGTGGATCGACCCTGGAGTTGGTAGAATCTCTTAGGGCAAACGCAGCCTCTTTAAGTGCCATTAATCTAGCGAAAAACAGAAGATGAGCTGATCGTGGCCGAATCATTCCCTTGCATAAACATTGGTCATTGGTCTAGAAACTAAACTTCTTTACAAAGTAAAAATGTTGAAAAATACAAAAATACCTCAAACATACTTTTACTTCTGAATCGAGGCTTAAAATTTATATAATAATAATAAATTCAGTAAAATTTAAATAATAATATATGTTATTCCAAAACATCTATAATTTACCATATAAGATATTTAACGAAACTTCTCTTTTTTAATTTCATCAGTCAAATGCTTCTTAAAACTTTTGAGGATTCTTTGCGAATCTTCAAGAATATAATATATTCACTACATATTATGTAGTGATATTTTGTTTACTGTTATATTTTGTAAGTCATTATATACGGGTCTTGGCTTCACGGGTTATAATGGTAAAACTTTTATTTATTTATTTTTTTTTTTATGAAGCTCTTGACATATGTCATAAAGAAAATTGAAATATTCTGTATATCTGAATTTCTGCTATTTGAAATAACAATTAATTTTATGTAAGGTATTAGGTACTTCAAATTGCATTCATTTTTGCATCTTTTATTTTATTATTCGTAATTGTTCGTTACCATGCTATTTGAAATACCTAAGATATAATTAATATGGTTCCAAATAAATTTGAAGATAGATTATTTTTATAGTTGTTATTTATAATAAAACAGTTTATCGTTTATAATCACAGATAGTTTTTTTTTTTTTATAAATAGATCATATCCTTGCACGTTTTTAAAGCAAATAAAAAATGATAATAGGTCAGAGATACTTGTCCTAGGTGGACTGTTTATAAAAAATATATATATATATATAATATATATATTCACAATACAATCTAAAGGTAAAAATTATAATAAACCCTGTTACATATTTCAAGGACAACATCCACATTATTTAATTTTAATTGGACTTAAAAAAAATTAAATACAGTACGATATGCACATTTTTTTCAATATTAAATGAATGCATTAAATAAAGAAAGTTACTCCATGGCCATATATCTGTTCCAGATATTTCCTAGATGTAAAAGATAATAAAACCTCCATTACATTGCTTACATTGCAAGGATATTTGAATAGATAAAATAGTTAAGTTAGTGCGGCCCAGCAACTTCCTTGCATTTATGCCTTCCTGTTTTTTGCCATGAGCCTCTTTATACGATCGTGTTACAAAATGCTAAGAATAAACTTACGCCCAGAGGGAACAGAAATTTAAATTTATTGCCTTCACCCAAATAACTTCAAGAATAGGCAGGGAGCGGTATTTTAAAATATTTACCTAAAATTATATTCTCCTCGACCCAGATTAGAAGGGAAACTATTGAGTAACATTTATGAGTAGTTTTATATATTTAGCTGTTAATTAATTTATTAATGATTTTCTTGGCAATCGTCTGTCGTATAGTTTGTTTTTGTACTTTAAGATGAAATGTAGTTTGAAGTAGGCAGTTTTTTTGTAGATTTCCTGTTGTGTAATGATTTTATATATATATATATATATATATATATATATATTATATATATATATATATATATATATATATATTTACAACTTTTTCTTAATCGACCTTTGAGTATTAAATTTAAACTTAACTATTTAATTGGGAATAAGGTCATTTAATTATTATTTAATAAACTATTGAATGTTCATTTCTTCTGTTTATTGACGTTTCGATCCCGGTATTTTCTTTTTATTAGTCAACCATGGGATCCTCTTCAAAGCTAGAATTTTAAAAAATAGAGCTTCGATCAGGCCAGGGACACACCGACAGTCTCAGCACCATCCACTAGCACATATATTAAACTACTTTAATATATGTAGCTTAATATATGTGCTAGTGGACGGTGCTGAGACTGTCGGTGTGTCCCTGGCCTGATCGAAGCTCTAATTTTTAAAATTCTAGCTTTGAAGAGGATCCCATGGTTGACTAATAAAAAGAAAATACCGGGATCGAAACGTCAATAAACAGAAGAAATGAACATTCAATAGTTTATTAAATAATAATTAAATGACCTTATTCCCAATTAAATAGTTAAGTTTAAATATATAATATATATATATATATATATATATATATATATATATATATATATATGAACCTGTAAAAATAACAAACAAGGGTCTCAAGTGTCTTTGGTTACAATGTGAGAAAGTACTGTTAATAGGCCAACGGTTGTGCAGAGAGGTGATCGGACCGAAATCACCTTCATTAATTATTTAATTAAGAGTAGCCACTTTATAGAGGCTGGTTATGCCTCAGGAAGGTCTTTCCACGGCTGATGAAAAATTACTTGTTATTTTATATATATATATATATATATATATATATATATATATAATTATTTATCGCAGTTTAGGCCATCTAAGGACTAAGCGTATATTATTTCTTGGCTTTCCTTCCTCATCTCCTTCCTTTGCTCCTCTATCTAACTCCTTCCTCTCTTCCTTTTTTCCTCCACCCAAAGAACCGTCTTTCCATCTACTATGTTTCCAAACTTCTCTCTGTCTTGGTAGTTCTCTTCTCTGATCCTTAGTATCTTTCTTTTTTCTTTAATCTGCCTAGGGTATACTTTTTGATGTTCTTAAGTTTTATCCATTTGTCAAAGAGCCGCTTGTTCGATCTATTCTTTCCCATCATCTTCTAGTTACGGTCAAACTTCAACCTTCTTTTCCCTGAAAAGACACACATGTGTATATTTATGTTTCGAGAAACAGGCCAACTGAGGACTGCGTAAACCAATTCCTAAGTTGTTTTTTTTTCCCCATATTATTCTCATTTTCTCCCATTTCCCTCCTTAGTTCCTCTGTTCATTTCTGCTTCTACTTCTTCTTTATTACAAGAATCTTTTTTCACTATTTTCCTGATTTTTTTCCTATCTTGGCAGTATTCATCTTTAATCTATGTGTATACACACACACACACACACACACACATATATATATATTTAATGTTGTTCGTAAAGTAAGGAATTAATTCTGATAAACTAATATAAGTCATATGATAAAAAAAATACTACTTGTGGTACATATCACATTTACATTATAAATAGCACCTGTCTAAAAAAAAATAAATAAATAAACGAAAAATTTGTAGATTTATTTATATATCTTTATTTTATCATTTTCTGTATGATGTTATTGTATTCTGGGGTACTTGTATCTTTTTCTTTTTTCTTTCATATAATAAAATACATATATATATATATGTATATATATATACATATATATATATATATATATATATATATATATATATATATATATATATATATATATATATATATATATTATTTAAGAGATAATAATACCACTAGATCTCAGTTAAAGACCATTTAAGCTGAACACTAAATACTAAAACATATTCGTTTTTGACATTGCCGGTTCCCATCGTGGTGACCTATCCATAGTGATTTCATCGTGATCCACAGGTTCATAAACTATTTTTGAAACTTTATGAAAAAGTCGACATAGTGTAAATATTTTCACTTGTTATTACTTTAATGAGATGTTAATGTAGGTCAGTGTGGTAAGGTAAAAAATAAATCCAGATTGTCTCGAATTCCTGGCAGCGAACCTAAGAGACATTCTTGGCAAAAGCTGAGTTATTTTCGTTTTTTTTTTTTTTTTATTCGTTAGAGAAACAAAAAACCTTTTTTTTTCCATGTGATGACTGCCTCCTGTCTTCAAACAATTCGTCTTTGTTAACTAATTTGATTGATTGTTATTATTTTCTATATGAAGTATGTTTAACCTAACAAATAGTAAAAAATCCGTGAAATTCTATATACATCCTCTAACCCGTGTTAAATTTTGTGTTTATATATCTGTATAATTAATCAAATGGAATAATATGAAAACACGAAAATATAGAAAAATAAAATTCAGATTATATCGAAATTACCCAGTTTCTGCCATTCCTTTGGATGGTATCATAACTGTTCTACTAGACCTTTTTATTTATTTAAACTAGATATTGATTGAGTTTATACTTTTGAAATTATGATTCAGTATTAGAGAGAAACAAAATTGTTATTTAATTGGAATGTTATAAACTTACTTAGAAAACATATACAAAAATAATTGATAAAAATAAAAATAAATTAAAATTTTTAATAACAAAATAGATTTTATATCTAGATTTGTCGTAGAAATCTCATTGAATAGGTATTAGAAAGAATAGAAGAATCAACTTTATTCTGGGACAAAGTCCCTTAAGAATAACAATATTATTCATAAAAATTAACGTTAAATCTGGCCAAAATGCATATTACAATAACTAAAACATGAGTAAAATCTTGCTTTAGTTACAAACCGATGTATTATTATTGAAGGGGCGGAGGGGTGAGACTTCTAGGTAATTTTTTACCTTCAGAAATAATTAAAATACATTTTTAAAACTAATGCTAAATATCAGCCTTTTCGTATTTAAGTTAGTCTTGGCATATTATGTTAGTCTTATAGAGAAACCTATTTTTTAAATAACTCTTAGCAATAACTGTTATTGGATAGGAACATCCAGTCATTCCTTATTTTTTTTTTCATAATAATTACCAATTGTTTTAATTGTATATGCTAGTGTAATACCTGCTACACACATCTGTAACTCTTTTATTTATTTTTTTTTCCACCACCTAAATTGTATTTAATAATTGTAAAAAATAAACAGAGTGGAACTAGGATTTTTTTCAAGGAGACTTCATTTTTCGGTTCCTTTCACTCCCTCTTCTTCCCAGTAAAATTCAACAGGCTTGTGTAATATATTAAAAAATAAATATCATATCCTATCATAATTCATTTTATTTATTAAATTTGGGCCAAAACAATAGGAAAGTAGAAACAATTTTTTTTTATAAAACATAAAAATAAATTTTAATTAAAATTGGCCTCTCCCTTTGCCCCACCCTCCCCCATTCTCCTAATCTAGGTCCTAGCTAAAAGCAATTATCATTTAATAAAAAGTAGGCCATTTCCGATTGCTGTCTAACGGAGATCGTTTGTAAACCGTAGTACAAATCCCTTTTTATCAAATGATTA
This sequence comes from Nezara viridula, assembly GCA_928085145.1. Taxonomy (NCBI): domain Eukaryota; kingdom Metazoa; phylum Arthropoda; class Insecta; order Hemiptera; family Pentatomidae; genus Nezara; species Nezara viridula. The sequence goes on from OV725081.1 coordinate 47,050,982, forward strand.
ACATCCGGCTGCAAAATGTCTTAAATAGCTTTATCTTATCGTAACCTACTACTATTTTATTTACGAAAACTCTTCGAATTTGGGCGTTTTCAATCTGGAGGTCGGCAAACTTTGCCTATTTAATGAGGCACTAAAAACTCGTAAAAACCCGTTTGTTTTCCACTTGGATCGTATGATAATTTGAACATAAAATAAAATGTGGCCTACAAAAATATTGGGTCGTTTGGCCTATTTGTCCTCGTTATTTTGACAATTTAGAGATGTAGGTCACACCATACGGCCCAATATTTTTACGATTCAAGTGGAAACCAAATGGGTATTTACGAATTTTTAGTACCTAATTAAATAGACAAAGTTTGCCGATCTGCAGATTGAAAACGCCCCAGTGCCTAGAATTTTCGTAAATAAAATATTTCTAGATTACGATGAGATAAAGCTATTTACGAATTTTCAGGCGGATTTTAATAATTTGATAAAAAGGGATCTGTACCACGGACTATTGTAAATTATTGTTTTATGTATTTCAAGAAAGCAATGAAATGGATTCCGTTCATCTTGAAGAGAAGTTATATTCAACCAAAGTATTAGATAAATTGCTTTGTTTGTTTGACAGGAAACTGCATCGGATGTGGGAATGCAAGGTCATATTTTTGTGCTCCCTTTGCAACTTATCATCAGAACCTGGATCGGCCTTCAAGAGTGTCCCAAATGCGAATTAGTGAATAGGCTTCTCTATCTAAGGATTGGTATAGTTTGGACAAGCGATTCCTTATTTACGTTATTCAAAACAAATATAAAGCTATCTGTATTGTTTTATCTGTATTAGTGTTAATCAGTAAAGTTTTATTATAAATATCAATTTTTCATTGAAATAAAAAATATTATTCATTGTCTTATAACGCTGAAGACAATTTTTACTTTCACTTACGGACTTATGAAATGTATAGTAAGGGAAATTATTGCGATCATAACAGAGTTTCGCGAAATACTGTGTGTCTTGCTCAAAAACGAAAAGATAAGAAAAAACAATACGTAAAACAATTTAACTAATAAATTACCAAAACCACTTGAAAGGCCAAAAAACAGATGGATAGATAGAATCAACAAAGATGCAATAGAGTTGCGTGCAGATAAACGGAAAGAAATAGCCCAAGACAGGCAGAGATGTAGCAGTCTCTAAAGGCGTCAAGAGAACTACATGGTCTGTAATGGCAACAGAAAAAATAAATAAAATAAAATAAAAATAATAAATAAATAAATGAAAATTCAAATAATAGGAAATTGTTGGGTGTGCTATATGTTTACGTACTTCTAGGGCTTAGACGTACCAGCTAAGTCTTTTTTCCTATTTTATTTTAGTATAAATATTTTATTCATTCATCTTGACTAGTTGTTACTGATTTTTTCCTTCTCTTTTATTATGGATGGACAGAGTTGCAATCAATATCTGATATCACTTCAAATATTGGTCTTCGTTTTAATTTTAATGAAGTTATGGCCAAAGAGAACTTATATATATATACCAATAAAACGTGGCCCACTCCCAGAAAACAAGATCCCGTGTTTCCGACCTTTATATCCCTTCCCATAGAACTAAGACGTTTGAATATTCCTTTATTGCCCGATCCACTGCCTTCTGGAATTTCTTGCCTTCTGAAATTCGCCATGCCTCTTCCTTTTCCTCATTTAAATATCATCTTTACCAATTCCTTCTCACATCCCAAAATGACGTTATACAATGAAATAAATATTGCGAAACAGATTTTGACTGAGGTGAATGGTTGTTAAAATTGATACGAGTTTTAATTTTAAAAATCAACCCATGTTTATTTTATTTTGTTCTCTTTTCATTTAAATAATGTTTTTTTATTTATTTTTTTTCAAAATGGTGTTATTTTTACTTGTTTTAATTTAATTTTACTGAAGATACTATACATTCTTTAATATTGACTAATGTAATTTTTGTCCAGATGTAGTTTTTATTTTTTGTTCATATCTGTTATTCATAATGGACCTTGTCCCAGAATAAAGTTTACTTTCTATCTATCTATCTATAATACTTATTTTTATCTTATTAATTAACCTTTTTATATTTTCTTGTCTTATTTTAATTTTTTTATTTATACTTAGAAATTTGAATTGCGTCTGGTTATATCCTCTTTTCGCTATAGATAAAAAAGAGGACGAGTTAGAAAATAAATAACGTTTTTTAAGCCATTAAAGTGACGTTTATTGCTAAGACTTTCTTATCTAAATAATTATATCCTGGTACATACTTGTGCTTATCGCCTACATTCCCACCAGTTCCGTCATGGAAGTATTGCTATCCAAGGACGCATTTCATCTTCCAATAGTTAAAAATTTAGTTTACAACTTTATTTAATGTATGCTTTATTGATATTTTAAGGAAACAGAGAATAAATATTTAACCTCTATGTTAATATTTGCCTGTAAGTAATAAACCATGAGAAACTCTCCTGTATAAGTTAGTGACAGAATAATTAATTATTTTCATAATTTAATATTATAAATCACTTCAAAGTAAATCACAATAATGCCTATTCATCCAATTTTTCCCAGTCTTCTGGTGTCCCTCAAGGTAGTATACTAGACCCTATCCTCTATACAGTTTATAGTAGATGATATCTCAACCCATCCTAACACTGTCAACATCACGTATGCCGATGGCACATGTGTCCTATCAGCTAATATGACCCATCGATTGTATCCCAAACTCTTTAATAACACATCACAAATCTTGAAGAATAGTATCAAAACTGTAGGATTAAAATGAATTCCAATAAATCAGATCGAATTACTTTTACCCTTCGTCGTAAACATATGAATTCATGTCCTACAGTATCCTTTAATAATACTCCACTTAACCCTTTCAAACAAATTCGGTATCTAGGATTTCACCTGGACAAGCAGTTTCACTTGGAATCCTAATACAAAACTGAAACAATTTGACGTTTCCGACTACTCCAGCACTTATTAAAACAAACACTCTAAGCTTCCAATTAATTACAAAAAACACATGACTACAATAAGGCTTTTGGACTTACGGAATTGGGCTTTGGGTCTCCATTAAATCATCTAATTCCTCTCTTATCCAATCCTTACAATCCAAAATCCATTGTAAAATCCTCAATGCTCCTTACTTTTTCAAAAATAAAATCATCTATAACGACTTTAGTTTACCGTATGTTTTCGATTTGGCACAATCCAGATATTTATGCTTCCATAATAAACCTCACGACCATCCAAATGCTCACGTTTCTAACTTTTTGCTTCCTCTTCGATCTCTGATAAATCTCCGAGGCGTCTGAAAAGAAGATGGCCTCGTGACCTCCTTATGTAGATATATTATTAGAGTGCTACCAGTAGTTTCTCAACAAGTGTTTTCATGTCATTATATTCCTGTGTACACAATTATTAAATATATTTATATTTTATTACAGTTGTAAATGTCATAAATAAATAAACAAAAGAAAAAATATTATAAATCAACATAAAATATTCTAACTAAAGACAGACCTAACGATTAAGACAGTGGAAGGTATTATGCAACAGTAATTTCACGCTATAGCGTCTTATTTATGCGTAAATGTAATGAGCAAATCAGTCGAATGCTAATTGAACCGTTACCAAAGCGACGAGATAGAACAAGATATTTCTTGATCCGCAAAGAATTCGCTTGCTCGAAAAGGAAGAACTTTCACCCTTCTTGGAATCAGCTCAATTTTCACTCTCCAATCAGTTTATTATTGGATCGCACGAGGCATCAGTTATATAATTAATGTCATTGATGACTTCTATTTGAGGGATTAATTTAGCCTTCTATATATTGCATCTAAATGCCACGTTGGATTCCTGCGTTGCCTTTAGTAACACACAGTACATAATCATGTTTGGTGACCGTACTAATGAGGCCTCTTCAAATAAAAAAAGGTTACTCCAAACAGTAAAAATTTACAAAAAATAATATTAGAATAAAATATTTATAAAATAAATATCTGAGAAGTTGGTATACTCTCTTTGTAGCTTTTAATTTTGCAGCTCAAATTAACTTTTTATTATAATTTATTTTTTGCTATATGCATTTTTTTACATAAATGAGTTCACCCACGAATGACGGAAAACGGGTTTATACCAAATAATATAATATTATCTGTTTCTTAGAACAAAATCTTCCTCTTACCTTAGAAAAATCTTAAGATTCGAACGTTCAGTGGGAAAGATGGCGAGGTAGGGTATACATTAATGGTTTAAGGATCTAAAATCCTCCCATCATTTTTCCCATTGGTCCTTAATTGCTGATAATTGGTTGATTTTATATCACTCAACTTATATCTTAACGTGATTCATTTCGAGCAGTTCGTTTAAAGTTTTGGAGTTAAGCCATTTCGTCTCAAGTGTTACGAAGAAATTGTATTTCTTTAATTTTAAATAAAATGTTTTAATTTATCTACTCTAAAATAAAATACTGAAATAATATATTAGGAACATATTTTAACTCACAAAGTATTTCTAATTATTAAAATAATAAAAACTAAGATAACGTCTTGACCACAATGAATCAGTCTTCAGCATCATCGAAAATTAAAGATAATGTTTTTTTTTATTATTTTACTCTAAAGGGCAAACAACTTCTGTGGTTATCATCCCACGTATTTTAGTATTTTCCGTCAACTTGATAGAGTTTTAGATATTAGATAATGGTAATTAAAAAGTAAATATTATTAAAAGTTTTTATTCAATACTGTTCTCACAATTTTAAGGATTAATGCGAAGTACTGAAGTTAGTTGAAACTTCAGTACCATCCGAACGATCTCGTTTCAAACCTTCCTTCCTCCGCGACCCCTAATATCCCTCCAAGGCGTCTGAGATAAGAAGGAGGCCTCGTGATCTTATGTAAATTTATTATTTGAGTGCTACCAGTGGGTAGTTTCTCAATAAGCTATTTCATGTTATATTATATTCCTGAGTGCACATTTACTAGATGTTTTTTTTTATTTTTTTTTATAGTACAGTTGTAATTATCAATGAATAAAATTAAAAAAAGGATTTATGCAAGAATATTATTTTATTATAAGTTATTTGGGTTTTTGTACAATTTAAGGAGTCATATCCCCAACACCCAAAAGCCACTACTCTCTGACCATCCAATCTCCTTCAGGAAGCCCTCTGGCTGCCATGCTTTCCTCCACGTCCTCTATCCATTTCTTCTTTGGCCTTCCACGCTTCCTTCTTTCAGGTGGCATAGAGCAATCGAAAGAAATAATTTTATTATAATATGGATTGAAATTCTTATAATTTTTTTTTTTTTTTTCTATAAAATATATATTTGCGCCTGTAAACAATAAGTTGACAATCAACAAATGTGATGGCGATAATGATATAATGACATGACAGGCATGGGGAAGGAAAGTACTCAGCAGTACCTCTTCCCTAACTTGTTCCAATTACTTAGGTTGTCTAAGGAAGGAGATCCCTCATCCAACGCCTTTTTAGTCTCCTGCTCATGTTCTGAGGTATGTCAGCTGTGGCCATGTCTCTTATAAGTATGTTATTATGTCCATTTAAATTTGTGTAAAATCGTTGATATAGGGTCGTTATATGTTGGTCAACTGTTGGAAAGTGGAGGTCAGTATGTAGAGTTTTGTTAGTCACGTACCAAGGTGCTTTTGTTATGAGTCGCAATTTAAAATTATTTTCATGTAGAACTCATCAAACCAGTAATTTCAACTAATTCATTTTCAATTTCACGTTGACGAACAATATTTTAACAATTTTTCACTAAAAGTAGGAATGAGAATTAACGACACCTACCTCTTTCTGATGAAAACCGCCAATTTTGGTGGACTGTGTAGATATTTTTCTAACAAAAAAAATTACCGTACCACTATAATCCTTGCAGAGCCTTGGATTCAGAACTTTATAAGGACTATTTCAATGCCCTCGACACGTTTGTGCGGGAGGTGATAGGGCAGAGCTCACGCTCAACCACCAGGTTTTCCTCTTTCGTTAATAAGTTAATTAAAAGTGCCCAGTTTAAAAGGCTGGATGTGCCTCAGTAGGATCTTCTTATCCCACGTTTAAGCCACGACTGATGTAATAAAATAAATAATTACCTATCATAGACGGACTCGAACATGGAACTTATTCGCCTGCACTTAGCGCCTTTCTCGCTGAGTTACCTCACTCCATATTGAATATATGCTTTGTTTGTACAGGTCTCAAATATTGATCTTAATTTTAATTTTAATTCAAGGAACAAAGAGGGAAAAAACATATGTTATTTTAGTATCTCGTTTCCTCGGGTATGCAGTATTCCAGATGTCCCAGCAGACACCTGAAATATTTTCCAAGAGCGGTTGCCCTTGCAGCAGGTAAACACCGAACGTGGGCCAGGATATTCTTATCCTTCTATTTCCGTCTCCATTTTTCTTAGCACTGCTCCAGTCCAAGATCACCTGACTCCGTTGGTTGTATTTTTACTTGTCCTGGACCATCCATCTCCAACATCGTTTCTCATCCGTCTCGTTCACTATCGGCACTTAGCATCTTCTATCTGCTTGATTGCCACGATTGACTGCGCCAGATTTTCTTATAAATAACGGCCTCCGAAAGATATTAGTCATTGGAACAGTGTCAAATATTGGACGAGATGTCATTTAGTTATTTGTGGCTTGAACGGTAAACAAAATCTACCTGTGCCAATTGTTATACATACTGTTTAAAATGTCAGATAATTTCTTCTAACTAAATATTCTAATTTTGTCGATTAGAAGGATATTGGTTAACTTTTCACTTCAATGAATAAACAAGTATTGCATAGTACCACATTCTTTTTGTTTTGGTAGCATATGGTATAATTTATAATTTCGTTGACTCAAAACTCAAAGAATTAATTGCAAAGGATATTTATATAAATTTTGTCCCGTAAGTAGAGAGAAATTTTTATAGATGTGATAACAGATCTCAATACCTACAAAAAATGTTATATAAACAATGGGTCTATTTTCAGCAGAAAATAAGAAATCAAAGTTTTGTGCTATTTTAAGTAACATATTTTTTTTCTTTTTAATAGGAAGCGATAACTAAAGAAATATTTAATTTAACTAATTAACAACTGATTCACTGTAAACTTAGGTACTTATAGGTGATGGAAGTTTTTGCCTAGTAAACCTTAACTTAATTAATATGGACTTAAAGCTTATTAAATAAGGAAGTTCTTGTAGAAGTAGGGTGTTCGTAGTATAATTGGATGATTACAAGACAAAATGGCGAACGATTTAGGATATTTTTTAAAAATTAATTTATCTTAATTTAGCTGCTCTAAAGTCGTCTTTAAATGGTTTCAAGGATGACAAATTACTATTTTCGTTTACAGCAAATTACAGTGAAGCAATTCCTAATTACTTAAATTAATCATTTCTTTAGTTATCGCTTCCTATTCAACAAAAAATATGACACTTAAAAAAAGCACAAAATTATGATTTCTTACTTTTCTTCTTAAAATAGGCCCATTGTTTATACAAACTTTTTTTGTTGGTCTTAAGATCTGCTATCAGTCCTATAAAAATTTCTCTTAATTTACGGGACACCCTATATATATGAGTATTTCATTGTTTTAAATAGACTTTTCGTTTCGTAAATTATCGAAATAGTCCAGCTCCATCGTATGGTATGACATATTCTGAGTTGTGCATATGATTTATCAGAAAATATTCCATACCTTCACCTAATGGTGCTTGTGATCAATCAATCATACGTATGGCATAATCAATGATCTGGATTTCAATTCACTTGTATTTTTTTTATTTATTTTTTTTGTAAAATTTTAGGATATTAGAAATCTGTAAAATTTTTATTATATAAATAATAAATTTATTACGCACCTATATCATGTACAAACCGCAAATGTAAACTAGTTCCTTTTTTTGCGATCTGGAGAAAAATAAACCTACAACGAACGTTAGAACCCTGGAAAAACGCTTCATTACTCCTCGAGTTCAGCTTAAATGTCTTCTTTTAACAAGAAATACTTAAAACTAATCATCCGGAATACAATTTGTTGATCGTAAATTTCTTGATGGTTTAAAAATTCAAAACGCTTAAAGGAGAAAACTTTAATGATTGCGTACCCCCAGCGAAGTTGCAACCTTCGTTAGAACTTTATCGAGTTCAAACTCCTGACAGCCGCTTGTGGAAGTTGATTTATTCTCGCACGAAATCATTCTTTCTCCATTGACATCGAGTCATGTATCAATTTAATTTTTACATTTGTTTCGTCCTGTCATATTCATTCGGAATGTTTCTCGTGAGTGTTTTGCTTATTCATTACATAAGTCGTACAAGTTAATGTAATTACGTTCATGTTAGACCCAGCAGTCAAGGTTTGCAAGTTTTGCTCGACTTTCTCCTGCAGAAATATGCCTATTGCATATCTTTGTATAAAAAAAAAATGTTAAACGCCTATTTCTATTTTTATCTAGCGGAAAGTTATTTTGTCTTTATATATATAAATATTTCAAGTAGACGTCCAATATAATAAACTATTTTTTCTATAGACTAGAAGGATCATATTAAATTATAAAGAAGTTGGTGTTTCTGTGTAAGGTTGTTTATTACAAAGAAAAAAACTATTGCATTCTAATTTTAGAAAAGACATTACATGAGATTTTTTTTTCAGTACCGAAACCGCAACTTATTCTATTTAACTCTGTATTTAATGAATTAATCAAGTAAGTCAAATTTAAAAAAACAGTAATTTTTTTTTATTTTAATGAAATTGGAGGCTCTCTTCGGTCAAACTCGGACCTCTATAAATGGGTACTTGTAAGATACTTCCTTTCCATAAGGTTGAGTGAAAAATACGAAATAGATAGATAGTTTATTTTATTTGTCTAAGGAAATTCCTGTACAAATAAATATAATGGTATAATTAACAATGTTAGATCTCGAGTCTAGTACTGCATTCAAACATAACATTAACAATGTCCACAGCATTAAGTATGACTAATATAATAACAGATTAGTAAACGATATATATATACATAATAATTAGTGAAACATTTTTTTTTTTTTTAATTTTACAACTGTATTACATTAAAAATACAACAAGTATATGTGACATTGGTAACATGACATGTGCAACATGAAGAGAAACTACCCATTAGTAGAACTCAAATTAAAGTTCTATATTAGAAGGTCCCGAGACCATCTTCTTATCAGACGCCTCGGAGGGTTATCAGGGATCGAGGAGGAAGCAAGTTTTGAAACGAGAGGGTTGGGATGGTTCTGCAGTTTGTTATGGAAGGATAGGTATCTGGATTGGGCCAAATCGGAAACAAATGGAACATTAAGGTCTAAAAAAAAACAGTAAATAAAAATAATAATAAGGTTTAAAAAAAGTCATTAAATTATAATCCAACTCTAAATAAAAATCATTGCCAGTTAAATTTATTATTAATGGAAATCTCGATCGTAAAACTAATGATAACAATTATTATAATTTAATTTCTACAAGTTATAATGAAATTATTTTTTTACACTGGAAAACATCCTAGTATTTCGCATGCTATTTGATCTAGAAATAAACTATTTTATAGCTCAACATTTGGCAAATGTGCAAAGCGGCGTCCTTGGTACAGACTTGTTAAATATACGACACTGACTCACTATCAACGATAATATCCAAACTATTTTGTAACAATCATCAAATAGTTTCTCTGCTCTATATCTATTTAAACGTCCAGCTTATTTGTTTTAATCATATCTTTCATCCAAAAATAACAATTAGAACTCTCCAAAATACGTCTTCAAGTTTCTATAGTTACTAAAAATAGTGTAATTATTTTTAATGAACATTGTACCATCGACATTAATTGGACATGCAATTCAAATCAACATCCTGTTCAAACTTGTTAGTTATTACAACCTATTTATTTGAAGAAACGTTACAAGGTATTGAAAAAACTATTACATCTTGGATTAGAGATCAAATCAAATCTTATTACCACTTAAAAATGTCCACATTATTACGGTGTAGGAAACAAAGAAAAAAATTCTGACTTTTATATTTTTAAATTTAATTTATTCGATCTGTCGGGCTCTACTAAACCATCAAATGAACCACTCCTAACTACCCCTACAATCCAAAATCCTTCGTAAAATCCTCAATGCTCCCTACTTTCTCACAAATAAAATCATCCATAACGACCTTAATGTTCCATATGTTTCCGATTTAGCTCAATCCAGATACCTATACTTCCATAGTAAACGATCCTAACCCTCTTGTTTCCTACCTTGCTTCCTTTTCTATTCCTGATAAGAGTCTGAAAAGAAGATGGTCTCGGGACTTTCTAATATAGATCCCTTCTAATATCAATGTTACCTGAACTATATTTTATTATCTCTATTTATTAATATATTAACAAAGTGTTTTATAATAATGTTATTCATATAACGGGACACAAGCTCAAAATGTAATATTCTTTACTTACAAAGAGACTTAGGTCTTTTGTGTGCAATCTTCCAATTGGAATATATAATTATGATATATAGTAAGGATAATTATGGAATATATAATAAGGATATTGTTATTAAATTAAATATATTCATATTTGTTTGATTTAACCAAAATATTATGAATTATTTTTATGTATACTTTATTTACTTATTATATATATATATATATATATATATATATATATATATATATATATATATATATATATATATATATATATATATCTTTTAATAACTAAAGCCTCAATTATTCAATATTTGGTTCATTAACGTATTTTTTTTTTGTCTTTTTAGGTAAGAAAGAAATGCAGAAAAATCTATGTATTTAAATCCAAGTAAGTAATATGTTTTGTTTTTTAAATGTATCATTAATTGTATAACCTCATAGATTATTAGCGCTCATACCAAGCGCCAACAGAGTTTTCTTCTGACTTTTAAAGCTATTCAAATTCCTCAAAATCTCTGAAAATCTCAAATTAAGGGTGTGCAGTGCAATGATGAAGCCATTTCTGAATTACTGCTGCGAGACTTTGGCACTTGGTATCTTAGAAAGAAGTATTACAAGATTTGAGAGGAAAATCCTCCGAACTAATCTAATGGGATTAGAGAACTAACAAATGAAGGAAAAGGACCAATAAAGAACTACTTATAGAAACTTTTCAATAAATATCTCATGATATGAAGAAAAGGATGTGAAGATCTGTGAAGCCTGTGTCTCGAAGCAATCCATTAGGATGCCTCTACATAACAATGAGTGTCCTCCTCGTAGGCTAGAGACTACGTGGAAGCACAGGCGGATTTACGGGGGGGCTTTCGGGCTAAACCGCCCCTTCTCCCACAAACCGTAAAATATAACCATGTTTTATAGAAAAAAAATATTAAAAACTATCTCTTAAAGTATTATTGTTCGTGTAATTACATTAATTAGAGCTTCAAGAATCATTTAAACACCATTTCATATAGATAGTTAGTATCTTTCTTTTTTTTTTCAAATTAATTATCGTTATATATGTGAATAAAAATCTTTCGGGCTGAAGTCGCCTCCAAAATTAAATCCTCGATCCACTAGTACGTGGAAGGAAAAAAACGAGATGAATTAATCGTAACAACAAAGAAGAAGAGCTGCATGTAGAAAACTGAGATGACAGCGTAAGATCTACCATATCTATAAATTCATTACCAAACAAAAAAGAAGTAAGAGTCTATAGGTGTCATATACAATGTTCATTGCATGTTAAGAAACCTTAAAATAGTTTAAAATCTTACAATTATGTGCAATGTATTTTATAAATAATTTTTATGTTACTAAGGCCGTCATTATTTTTATTCATTGCTTCAATAGAAATATATAATATAATCAGTGATCAAAGAATCTATTATAATAGAAATCTAATGATGCATTCTATTGTAGCCAGGGTAATTAGTGATGACGACGGTTGGCTGGCTCCAAGTCAGTGAGCCTGATGAATGCAAATTACACTTTGCCAGCAGCGAATTTTTAAAAGCCACATTTCTCCGTTTATTTCGAGTCCGTAATTTATGCCAAAAAAAAAAAAAAAAAACTAATGAACATCATCGTTATCAAGCACTGATATAATGTACTTAGTTATATATAATCTTGGCCAATTATTAAACTATGTCACTATTCACTCTTCAGCTTATATGTTTATAAATATATATATATATATTATTATATATATATATAAATTAATTATTTATTAAAGAAAATGTTATCTCTAATAAATGACGGACTTATTTGATTTTTGAATAGTCCGTTATGCGTCATGGTATATCTTGTGCGCCTGCCGGGATACAGAGAAACTTTTTTTTTCATTTCTAAAATTTGTCGTGAAATTGATTAATAATGTTGTTTAAGTTTTATTTTTATCTTAATTGTGAAATTTTATTTATTTATTTATCTTTTTTTTTTGTCTTTACTGATCTTGTTGATATTTGACCTTTAGAACCCTTTTCTACAGCCACCTGTCTTGTACTACTTTTTTCCAGTATATTGCTTTCTGCTCTGTAGCACTTTAAAATTATTTCTATCTATTCATTTGTGGAGGTTTTCTTTGTTCTGGGCAACATTTACTGCTCATGTTATCCTCCTCGTCTTCATATCATGAGATAACATGTCACGGCGCTGACACCGGAGTAAGTACTAAGTATTAAAGGTATACTATGATAAAGATAGTACTGATGTTCGGCTGCGAATCCTGAACTCTAATCAAAAACAATTGAAACATTTAGGAGGGAAGTCCTCCGCACGAGCCAAGAGTAAGCTCCGAGAGGTAGACCAAGGCGTAGGCGAGAGGATTGTGTCAAGACATTTCTAACAATTCGATATAGTGTTTTTATGGGGACCTCTGAAAGGGAGTGTATAGTTGGCGAATTATTGGCATTGAACTTTGTTGTTTACTAAGTGTTTTTTAAATAAATTTATTTAATACCAATTATCCGGTCTTATAAAAGCTACAGCATTCGGAAGAAAGTTTCATTTATGTTAAGAAAAATCAAAAACGTATGGCAGTTGTTTTCTAAAGTGGTTTTCTCGTGTTTTTAGGTGCTTTTACTTCTTCTCTCGTGTCAGACAACGTTGCAATATCTTAGCTCGGAGCTCCGTAGGATATTTTTGCTTAGAGAACATCCTTCGGATGAGGGCGAATGAGACATTGCAGTCAGCTGTTCATTTTTCGCGGACGTAGAAGACAGCTGGCGCTTTAAGTACGGGTCGGACCAAAGCATTCTACTGACAGATGGTCTCCATCCTTGTTTTACGACTCTCTTTGGATCTGCATGTCCGGCTCAGCCAGCTGTTTTCTCCATTACAGTCTGAAACATAAAAATCATTTTGCTTTATTACTGCATTGCGAGCGTAACATAAGAGCCATGAAATATATCTGATGTGCCCATTCATCCGCATTTCCTACTGATTTCAGAAAATTTTATTTATTTATTGTTACATTCCGCGGATTTAGATGAAATTAAATTAGATGGACAAATTTAATGTATTTTATGAATTCATTTTGTATCTTTTCTTCGTCATCTGAAAGTGCGTCAGATATGTTGGAAGGTTTATTATGTTTTGTTCTGGTGGCAGAATATAGTCTGCAAGTTGTTACAATATGTTTCGATGTAAATGAAGCATGTTTTACAAAATGGTGGTTCCAGGCTTCTCATAAGGGAGCCATGGGTAAAGGCTGCATGTCCAATTCTAAGCCGAGTTAAAATTTCCTCTGTTCTGTTCTTTCTGAAAGAGGTTGTCCATGGTTGGATATTTTTTTTTTTTTTAATTTCTTGCAATTTGTTTGTAGATTGGTTCCACTTAAATATTCAAAAAATTTTAAACTACTTTGAAGATGATGATTAAAAAAAGAAATCATCATTATCATCTTGAGAAACCGATGCCACTAAGCTGGAATGTTCATGAAGATGATTTGAGTAAGATTTATTTTATAAACTAAAGCCGAGTGAACGGACATGATCAAAATTGGTAGCTGTGCACAACAATCATATAGGTACATTTAAAATCAGTGTGTCAAATTCAATCCACTTTAGCTGTGCTATTAATAGTCCGATTTAGACGATTTTTATTCGTGCGAGAGGTTTTTTTTTTTTAATTTTTGGTTTATAGGAAATGCAATAATGTTTCAAAAAATTGGCCATGTATCGTTTTTATGCCCCTAAAAAGATTATTTCCCTTCTTAACTTTTTTTTTTTTTTTCTGGAACGTACTACATATATGAAAATTAAACGGACTTTCTTTAGAAGACAGGAAGTCAGTTTTTTAAAAATCGTTAGCACGGCTTTTCTCTTATTGTGTGATTTCTTCCATAGGCATCGGTGCCCTAAAAAATACAAAACAAAAAAAATGAAACGAGATCATCCAACTCGGGAGTTCTAAAACGTTAAGATCAGATGAAAACCGCACGTCGGAAATTTAGTCTGATTAACTCCTCTCACAACTTACTAATATAGTAAAAAAAATAGTCACAAGAAAATCAAAATATTATATTCCTTGTCACGTTTACGGGAAAAGAAATTTTAGTTATATTGGTCACAATAGTTGTAATTCCTATGACTCAAATAAGTATTCTAAAAAAACTTTCAGTTTTTCCTCTTAAAATTATCATTATTTCTAGTTGTTGAGACGTAATAAAATATCTTTTTTATAATTAATCTTAAGTTTCCAAATAATTTTTAAAATATTTTGTTTGTTTATAAAATATATTCTTATAATAGTTTGACGGCGTTTTCGAATTCTAAAGATAAGCAAGTCAGTTTACTTAAGAAGGTAAAATACAAAAAAAAAATTAAACAACTTAATACCTCGTTGGATTAGTTCTTGTTCCAGCATCACAAAACTCTATCTATTTAAATACCTAATCCTTGAACAAAGTGTCCATTCATAGTAATAAATATCAATGATATTTAAGCAAGCTATTCATCAACTGTCCAAAAGTTTCTTTGGCGCCACAGCATAGTGTTGGCGTAACCAAGTCTTGATTGTTTCTGATTGGGGTTAATTATTCAGGCGTTTGGATACAAAACCAATCATTTTATCAACATATCTATCAAAACCGTCTCTTTACGATGATTATATGAAAATAAATTTTAGTTTAGGTTATGATCAGAACTTGACTACACAATTATGCTTAATTTTTGAAATTACATTGATCAAATTCCATTTTTTATTGTTCTATGTGGAACTATGTTAATTATTTAACAATATATGACTGTTACTGTCTTTAATTTATCATAGTACATTTATTAAATTTATATATATATAAATTATTTCAACCATAATTAAATTACATCAGAAATAAAGAAATAAGACAATACCAAACTGAGAACTCCTTAAAGGTCATTTTTTGCCTTGATTTATTTCATATTTGGATTAAAATAATGAAATTTATATTTGGCATTGCTGATGATTAAATTTTAGTGTTATTTAACTATTATTATGGCCAGAACTTTGCAAAAACAATTATCAAGTTCCTTGGAGGGCATTAGCAATTCCTTATTGGGCTTTTGATTAAGATATATTAAAATACTTAACAATATAAATTATCTACGTATCTATAGCTTTAGATTCTGAGGTCACTAACTACTTAAACCACGTGACTGTGCCTCTGAAATCTTCGGCTTTCGGCACCAATAATGATTAGACTGATACGGCTTCTGGAAATGAACTCGTTTTATTTTGAACTGGTACGTAAATAAGTTTTTTACAGTGTATTACAACACTATGGTAACCATTTTTTTGTGTTATATTTTGCATTCTCTACTATTGACATGCGATTGATTAACAATTAGTTTGCTAATATTAAGAATAGCATTTTACTTGCTCTTATATACATCCGACATACAGTTAACTTTCATATATGTCTTTGATGAGAGGCGGTAATGTTGTGGTTGTCAGAGTATTGATCGGCTTGAGGTATCTTTGTTCAATTTAAAATAAATATGAAGAGTAATTGGTAAATGGTTGACTGTCGTGGATAATGAGAGAGGAATAGTTGGGGTGGTCAGTCAAAAAAGAAGGCAAAAATAAATGATAATATTTATTTTTACATATGCCGACGTTTCGACCTGAAGTTCAGGCCTTCATCAGGGCTAAGAAAATAACCAGATAATAAGGTATGAGAAGCATAAGTAGTGATGGTAAAAAAAAATAAAAAATATTTAAAAAATAAAGTAAAATGAAATTGTTAGAATAATGACAATAGTAAGAACTAAGAGATAAATAATAATAACCGTTACAAACTGTGGAATGATGAAGTAAGCGTAATCAAAAAGGGTGACATAAGTGTTAAAATGGGAGTCTTAGAGTAAAATGTAAAACATAAAATGAAATATGAAGTTATATATATTAAATGGAAATAAATAGTAAAATTAAGACATTGAGAATGGAGTAGTTAGATAGAAAATTGAGATATATTGTAAAGTCTATCAAGATGTACAGACAATGTATGATATAATAAAGAGTTAAAAACAGAGAAAAGGGATGAAAGGAAGGAGGGAAGAAGCTGAGAAAGCTGAAATAAGAAATAAATAAAAGAAGTACTACCTGTCTCCATAAGTGTTGTAGGGAGAATAAATATGAAGAGGATTTAAATTATTGTGTAGTTAAGACATGAATATATAAATTTCAATTTTTATAAAATCTTTTTAGAAGCCCTTGAAGGTGGTGTAATGGAAATAATATAACATTAAAATGATGGAAATTTAATTCATTCTAAATAGTTTTATATTAAAAATAAATAAACCTAAAATACAGCCAGTATAGTACTTGCATAACTTTACTTTAATTCATGACTATTTTTTCATACTATGCCAGTGTAACAAATATTTGTATATAACAAATATATTGATTTAATTTGCACTTACAATAGTACAAATTTTATAGTTTTATTTATTAAAACATTTTACTCCATGCTTTGATTCCTAATTTATTAATTTTTATTTATTTTTTCTATATTTGTTTATTTATGTATTTAAATTTCCTATAAAATTTTTCAATCCCTTTATAAATATTTACTTAATATATAACATACATAACATCTGTGTAGTTAACCATATTTGTAACATGAAAAATAAATTATGAATAACTTTAAAAAATAAAAAACGTTATTTCCTTATCTACTGTATCTATATTATAACCATCAGAACGAAAATCAAACTTTTAAATTTGAAATATAAACACCTTGGTATGGTTTTTAGTTTAATATTTTTAATCATCATAAAAAAAGGCGATGCGTTGTTAAAGAATTATTTCCACGGCGAAATTCCCTCGACCTTGTGTCAAGAATAAGTGTTTACGATTCTTATTAAAATTATACTTTTTTTCTTAGCTCCACGCTACTGAATTGTAAAAATCATGGAGTGAGAAAATATGTGAATATCTTCCTTAAATTATCTACCGAAATAATTTCCTAGCGATCGCAAAAGAAATCTTTCCGGGTATTTTTCACTAATAGCCTTAAATAATATATATTTTTTTTTTACAATAATTTGTTTCATAATACAGTGTTTTTTTTCTGTTGTTTTTTTATCTCGCTCAAATGAATTAATTCCCCTATTTTATTGTATCACTCATGTGCATGAAATCTTAAACCTTCTTCCTGATTTCTGTGTATATTGAATTTTTTTTTTAAATTAATAATTTTCAATATTCTGACTGTTTACTAACTAATATAAGTTATAAGTTGGTAAAATTATTATTAATTCACTAAGAATTCACACACAACCATCTTGTTGAAGTACGAATGTCATCTTTGACATAACACTAAGATGTAACAAAAGATTAAAGATACAGATTATGGAACATAAATTAACCATATTAATTAATTAATTAATTAAGAATTAATTTATTTACAATATTTAAAGAGCTGATTACAATTGTAATTTTAAGTTTTTTGATATATACAGCTAATCAATTATATAATTGATTGTTTGTAAAGTCAGTTTATTTTCAAGTAGAAAAATTGCATATTTGATGAGAAATTCGCTTAAATATATACTACATAAGTATTGAGTAATAAGAAGACCAGTATGAAGTAGCCTCTGTGTTAGTAAATCATTCATTAGATTCTCTAAATAAATAAAACAATATACAAACTAAGAAAATTGAAACTCTAACCTTTTCTATACTATTCATCGTTTTATTTTTTTATTTTAGAGATATTTTCGGGCGCATTTCTTTAGTTTATTTTATCGTTATATTATATAGCTTATTTCGATCCCAAATTTTAAGACTAATAACAGCATCTCCCTGGTACGTAAACAACAAAACTTTACATACCGACCTACAACAACCAACTATCAATCAACACATACGTACTTTCTACTCCTGATTTCATCTTAAACTACACGGACATCACAACGGACTAATCAACGACATGGTCGCAGCTGACATGCCCATCAGGAGACGACTAAGAAGGAGCTGGATGAGAGATCTCCTTTCCTAAATTATGAAATAGACCAAGACCAAGAAGAGGAACTGCTGGGTACTAATCTTTCTCATGGCTTAAATGACAATTTTCTTTAAAATGAGATCACATCTGCTTATTGTCAATACTATGACGGGTGTGGATAGAAGTATGAAGAGAGAAAAAAAAAGTATGTAGTTTTCCTTAATTAATTCATTTAAATAATTTCTTATACTATTTCACGTTATTTTTCTGTATCACATTGTTTACGCAATCTATCTTCTTTTATTGGTATTGTCACCTTTTTTTTTTATACTGGAATAAAATATAATATTTATGCAATGAAAAAAAATTGTAATAATAAGTAATCTCCTTTTTGTATTTATTGGTACACTTCAAAAATCCTCGAGTAATTCATTCTGTAATAGGTACTATGTGTATTACCCTATCTTGCAATAGGTTTTTCAATAGTCGAAACCGCATTATTCTAAACAACCAGGTCAAATCCTCGATCTGCTAAACCCTATCCGATTTAGAGTGTCTGTGAATCCCATTTAAATCTTCGTTGCTCATAGCGATATTTAGATTGAAAAATCCTCGAGGATTTGTCGTGGTAAAGAACTAACCGCAGTAACGATGAGTATAAAAGACAAATTAATTTCTGGTTTAAAAGAGACCAAATAATGTAGGTATTATTATATTATGAAAATTGTTTTCTTTTTTTTTTTCCTTATCTTAGGAATTAACTTCCTGTAATGTTTTCCTTGACGAAATATTAACTCCCAGGCTATTGGTCGATCTCCTTGTACTTATTTTAAGTATACATATTGAAGAGAAGTAACATTACTGTAAAAAAATTAAATATCTTAGTGCAGGGATCTTCTAACTTTTTAAAACCTTCACATCTGTCCCGCGGGCCATGTTTCATTATAAAAAAAAATCTGGTCCTACTAATGACATTTCATGTGTAAAATGAGCTTTATAAGAAAAACATGCAATACATGTTTTAGTAGCCTCTTGTGTGAGTAATTTGGTAAATTTCACATTTTTTAAATAATATTTTTTTAATTTTACCGTGTAATCAAAGAAACTTTCGTTGGCCGTAGTTAGGATAACCCTGCCTTAGTGCCTCGTAAGCCATGCTTCGTTATAAATTATTATATAGCTCAGATTTCATTAATTGTAATATTCCAAAACATGTTATATCGTTTATACCGATACAGTTAAAAATTATTGTGATAGTATGTATGCAGCTTCAATTAAAAAATAGGGGATAGCTCCAAATTCTGAAATTTTGCAAAACAAATATGAAATCCTTGCAATATGTTTGCCATTGATTGAAAAATTATTATTCCTCCTGTTTGTAGTAAAAAACAGGGGTGTCTAGAAGAGAGTGATATAGCGCCATCAAAAGTGTTGAAATTTTTTTAAGGGAAATATATTTTTTTAGAATATTTAATTTTGTTGCTTTCAAACAAAAGATCAAAGGAAAAATATGGAACAGCCGCAAATATGTTGTATATGACACATATGTAATTCAGTTGTTGCAATGTTTTTAAGAAGACGAGAGTAATAAAATTTGGTAGTAGGGGAAACGCGGCATCGACCTTTGGGTGGTGGACAATCTTAGGAAAAATTTATTTAAAATTTAGTAAAAACTTCCTCATTATTCGTTCCTACCTTACTGATAGATACTTCATAGTAAATCACAACAATGCCTAGTCATCCTCTTTTCTTCAATCTGCTGGTGTTCCTCAAGGTAGTATCCTAGGTCCTATCCTTTATACAGTTTATACAGCTGACATCCCGACCCATCCCAACTCTGTTATCACCACCAAATCCCAAATCTTAAAGAACGGTGTGAAAACTAGAGGATTAAAATAAACTCCAATAAACCCCATCAAATTATCTTTACTCTTTTTCGTAAACTAATGACTTTCTGCCCTACAGTATTCTTTAACTATTCCCACTTATCCTTGTTGAACAAATTCTCGACAAACGTTTAACTTGGAATCCTTATACCAGACTAAAAAGACAAGAAATCGCTCGACGTTTTCGACTACTTCAGCACTTGACAAACGCTCTAAGCCCTCAATTAACTATAAAAGGCTCATATAAATGACTATAACAAGGCTATTTGAACTTTTGGAGTTGAGCTTTGCGGCTCCTCTAAGCCATCGAATTCCTCTCGTACCCAATCCTTAAAATCCAAAATCCTCAATGCTCGTTACTTTGTCACTAATAAACGGCCCAATCCACATATCTATCCTTCCATAATAAGCTTCTAAACCATCCGAACCCTCTTGTTTCTAACCTTGATTCTTCTTCTATTCCTGGTAACCTTCCGGGGCGTCTGAAAAGAATATGGCCTCGAGACATTCTAATATAGAACCATTATTGGAGTGCTACGAATGAATAGTTTCTCTTCATGTTACCGATTGCAAATTTACTTGTTGTATTTGTTAACTAATACAGTTGTAAATTTCAGTAAATATATTAATAAAAAAAATTTTAAATATTTATTTTTGCGATATAATCAAAATTTCAAAAATGTAAGCGGAAGAATAATTAAATTAAGTTATCCCTTTTTGTTATTATTCCCCTCATGCATAAACTTCCAAGTTAAGACTTGACGTGAGTCTTTAAATTGCAAGAGCAGTTTTATTGAATGTTTTTTTTTTCCTCCCCTCGGTCACACTTGCATCAAGGTAAGCGAACGACTTTTCTAATGCAACGCTTTAGTAATGATAAAATATCTCAACAGTAATGATAATTTTATGCAGATAGCCCAGGCAGCGAAATCTTTAAACGCTTCCTCTTTTTATTTGAGTTTCGTCAGCCGCGAAACATCTGCGCCGCTCGGAAATGTCATGTCCTCGATAGCGAATTCTCGCCTTCCTTTTGTCGATTTTATCGCTTCTCTGATTCGTCATTTCTTGTTCATAGTTTCTCGATCGGTCTTTCGAAACATCTGATGTAGTGAGATGGTAAATCCAATGTATCTATCCATTATTGATCAATAAGTAAGGCTGTTGGTGGAGTTGAAGTTAACACAGCTGCACTTTCGTATGAAACGTGTTTTCTCATTTCCTATTTCCTCCCTGAATGCTCTCTCCTTTATTTCACACTTTCATATTCTCACCTGACAATCATTTGTTCACACCTGTATTGAAGTGGCAACCCTCCGATCTTCAATAGGCCTGGAAGATCGAAAGTACTCTCATAATGGTCATTCATAAAAACAATTAAATATATTGGATAATTATTGACTGTCAGAAGATATTGTTGAAGTTGGTTGGTTTGCAATCATGAAAGTAAACAAAAAAAAAATTATTTTTCATTTGTGCAGACGTTTCGGCCTAGCATACAAGAATACAGATGAGATCAAATATAAAGTTAGCAAATAAAGGTTGAAAAATAGTAGAAAGGAATAGTAATAATATGTCGGTAAAATAGTATTTTGAAATAATATTTAAATAGTTAAACTTAGCATTAATAAATATGTGGAATGTGAAATATTTGATATATATAAATTTAGGGTGTTATAAAGTAACGGTAAGAAAGCTGGAACTTATTAAAATAGCGGTGGCAAAGTTAGGGTACATAATATAATGCTAACAAAGTTAGAAAATAGTAAATAATGAAACAAACTGAAGAAGTTATAAAAGAAAGGTAATAAAGTGCGGAAGTAAACAGTAATAAAATAACCGTAACAACTTGATGAAATTAAAAATGCAATGAAAAATGTAAAATAGCCGTTATTTTATGCAAATAACCCTAAAAATGAAATATAAAATAACTGACAAATCACATAAAAAATAATCGTTGTTAATTTCATTTAGTTGTTACCGTTATTTTATTTCTCAATGTAGTAGATTGTATTAATACTCAATAAACTCATAAAAAAATGTATTACTGTTTACTTCATCACTTTGTTATTACCTTTATTCTATAACTTCCTGAGTTCGTTTCACTATTTAATATTTTCTAACTGTGTTACGATTATCGTGTATCACTGTATAACCGCTACTTTATACATCTCAGCTTTGTTACCGTTAGTTCATAATTTCCTAAATTTATATATCATATGTTTCCAACTCCACATATTTATTAATATTGTTTAACTACTTTCATATTATTTTATTATACTAATTTACCTAAATATTATTATTACTGTACAATTATCTCAAGTTTTATTTTTATTTTGTCTTTGCTTAGCCATGATGAAGGCCTGAAATATATGCCGAAACATTGATACAAAGAAAATAAAAATAAATAAATTATATTTATTTTTATTTTTATACTTCCATGAGTGCAAACCCCTACCAACTATTAATTCTTTTCAATAATTTATTTTTTTTTAACTTAAAGTCCTTATTAATTTTAATTCAATTATTATTATTTGCTCCAACTCCAACTAATAACTATTGGTTTATTTATCGCCCTATTTTTTTTTCTAATATATTACATTGTAAATATTAAAATATATAAGTTACTGAAAATAAAAAAAAAGTTACAATAATTAATGTTGAGAAATAATGAAAGAACGTAACACACAAATCTGAGTCTTCGAGCAGCAGCAAATAACTAACTAGTTAAGGTTTAAATATGTGCAGATCCAGATTAAAGCATATCTTACATCGAAGAGGGCCGAACCTAAACCAACCCTAACCTAAACTTCTTTGAGGACTTAATATTGAGAGAAAACGTTGGACGATCTTGGATTGTGCTACATCTTCTTTGCTTCGGTGTTATTTTGTGGTTTTCCATTCTAATGATCTCTGAATATGCAAAGCGGTGCCTGTATATTTATTTATTGCTATTTACGAGAGCTTTGAAACTTTTTGTTTGCAATTATCTATTAATAATCTTAACAGTATTTTTCATGTTTTTTTTACTATGCATGACTATTTCATGTTTTCTTCGCTACAGTACAACTGAAAATGTAAAATAGACGGAAAATTAATCTAAAAATAATTGCATTTATATTGAACTTTAAAATTGGGCATTACCAACTTCATAAACAAGGATAATTTTGTTGTAATTCTGTGAATTCAATAATATCCTAATAGTTTCTGCTCTCAGTTGCAGACCTTTTCTTTAAATTTTATTTTACTCTATCAAATGATGTCAACTATTTATTTTTTAATGCAATTATTTACGAATTTTCCTTAACATTAAATTTCGGCTAGAAATGTTTTATTCTAGATGGCGGCATTTGTCTAAATTATATTGTTTAGCTCGTCCTCAGTAGCACTAAATAATTCATTAATTTATTTTTAGTATCATTTCATCATTATAAGTAATAAAATTAAACATCCATTAAATTATGTTAAATCTCAGTAGAAATATCCTAGGAATAAATAGACAAGTTTCTAAACTCAGCGTTTAAGACACTGGTGGCTTCGGAAAGCTATCAGACCATTCCTAAACTCAACGATCGAATTTAACGCATCTCTTATTCATTGATTGAGTTTCATATTGTTTAGCGATTCCATCAGCCATTAAAGTCGATCTATCCTCTGGATGTAATCTCATTATAAGCTCATTGTTGGTTATTTCTCAATGTGATTTTCACATATTTATCCAAAGTACTTCACATTTACATTTATTACTGTTTTGAAATTCGGTAGGTAGGTATGTCTTGATCTTTTTTGTATTTATTTATTTTATGTCGCACCTTCCATGAGTGTCAATCTTTCGCTGAATTCAGCGGATCGTTCCTTAGCTTAGCATGAATCCTTGACCATCCACGCTGAATTTAGAAACTTGTCTATTACTTGAAACATTCACGAAAAAAAAAGTTATATGTTTGCTTCTCATTTAGAAGAAATGGTAACCTTAAAATCTAAAATGGTATTAGTGATATATTATATTTTATATTAATGTACCAAAGAGATGATGGTGCATACCATATGAATTCAAAGAAAATATCCATAAATAGAAGACTCCATCATGTCAGAGTAAATAAAATCCACTCGTTTGAATTAAATAAAATCTCGGCATTTTTGTTTCTATACACACGATGGAAATATGCCTATATTTTAGTCTTGGTTTCTAACTACTTACTTGAATAGCTTAGCTATCGAAGGGAATCGAATAAAGAACACAACTGAACTATATTTATCCGTTTAAGACGGTTGGAAGAGTTCTAACTTGACACGAGAAAATGTCAGGAGAATTAAAAGTATTCTTAATGAGTCGTTCAATAACGTTTCGTTGCAAGTTCAGACGTTGGAAGCTCACCTCAAACGCCTACTCAACCTACAGTTTTTATTATTGTTCTTCTCTATGTTTTTTTATTTTTATTTTATAAATAAAGTATTTTGTGACACAAGCTAACTTTTCATTTCTTTTTTCTTTTAGACTTGCAATCATGATAATTCATAAGAATACACTTAAACTTTATAATATTGCGGTAAAACATGAAAAACAGATTCAATATTGTGTAACATTGATACTGAATGTAATGAATGATGAGTTTTGTTTTTGTGAGATGAAAACATTGTGCATTTATTGCAACTATATTTGATATAATATAATACTGCATTTATCAAATATTTTTTTTAATTTTTAGCTGTCTAAATGTCTTATAGTCCGTTGTACAGACTCCTTTTTATCAAATTATTAATAGCCGCCTGAAACTTCGTGATCGTTTCACCTAATTGTATCATATATTTATTTATTTTTTATCAACGAAAATTCTCAGAAATGGGACATTTTCACATTAAATTAATTAATTTAATTAGTTACTAATAACTCATTAATACCATATGCTTTTCACTTGAATCGAAAGATAATTCGATCACAGAATGGAAAAACAAAAAAATGTCCTACACAATTTATGGTGACCTTCATATAATGGTTGACATGTTGGGGGTTGAGTTCACGCCAAACGGCCCAATATTTCTTTACCAGCCATCTTTATTCTCGATTTTGTAAGAATATCGTCGATACAAACTCAATCTAATATGAAAATCACCACACTAATATGTGCATTTATGAATGTTTGAAGATTTTGTATTCTCTCTTTAAATATATTTATAATTACAATGGCAATCGCTAGAGTGCAGGATTAAAAATTTTCCATATTCAACAGTTTGCATCTGTATCGACTATATCTAACAATTCATTTGGCTAATGTATAGGTGTTCGTGAGTTTTTAATACCTAATTAATCTCCAAATTGTAAACGCCAGAATTTTCGTAAATAATAAAGTTGTAGGTTGCGATGAGATGAAGCTATTCACGAAGTTTAAGGTAGATGTGAATAATTTAATAAAAAAAGATCTGTACCACGGACTAATTATAATGAAATTCGAAACGACCTATAGTCCGTGGTGAGGCCCCTTTTTTATCAAATTGTTAACACCCGCCTGAAACTTCGTAAAACGCTTCATCTCATCGTAACCTACAAATATTTTATTTACGAAAATTCTTGGGATAGGAGCATTTTCAATCTGGAGATCGGCAAACTTTGTCTATTTAGTTAGGTACTAAAAACTCGTAAATACCAATTTACTTTTCACTTAAATCGTAAGATAATATGATCACTAAGTCGAAAAAAAAAAAGGTGGCCTATAAGAATATTGGTTCGTTTGGCGTGATCTAAACTCCTAAAAAGTCAAAATAACGACGTTATATAGACTAAACGTCCCAATATTTTTGTAGGCCACCTTCTTCTTTTTTGAGTTTTTAGTACCTAATGAAATAGACGAAGTTTGCCGATCTCCAGATTGAAAACGCCCCCATCCTGAGAATTTTCATAAATGAAATATTTGTAGGTTACGATTGTATGAAGCTATTTACGGAGTCTCAGGCGGATGTTAATGATTTGATAAAAAGGAACTGTACCCACCGACTACTAGGATTAGTATTTGGGTGGTAAGTGAATGCTGTGTGAGGCGAGAACTGCAACAGATTTATTTAGATTTTCTTTTTGATTCTTCTTTATTATTTTCGTTACGATTAGTTCTTCTTTTTTTACTTCTCCCGTTCATTCAAGACAGTGGTGGCGGTGGGTATGCAGCCACTGGAAGACTCCCCGAAGAGCCCATAGTTACAGAGACGGGATCCTACCGGTAGCCCGAGGATTACCATGCTGTAAAAGGCATTCCTAACAAAGGGATATGTAAATCAACCCCGCGGGTTCGCTTCACGCACATTCCCAACAGGAGGAACAAGAATGGACCTCGCTCATGAATGGGCGGTGGAGGAGTATGAGAGCTGTGTGTACTTCTCTTTATATTGCTGGAACCTACCGCAGTGTTTTGGACTGGATGACTTCTCGATACGTCATCCAGGCAGGTCGTTAATATTCGTAACGTTCAATCTTTCTGAAAGGAATTATTTTCCAAAGTTCAAGGTAAATGGTTTGACAAACATTTCAGGAATAGTTCACCTCTCGATTATTTCCGAAATCTGTAAACCAATTGAATTGGTTAGAATGACAACAGCACATGTCCCAAAATCAGTATTAGTAGTCAAACGGGTTGGTCATCCTGTGAATTACTATCAGTATGTTTTAAGGATTAGTTTAGTGCCTACGAGTATTATCAGTTAATTATTAATGTGTTCAATGCACATTGTTCTTCAGATTTCATTGCACTAGTTCTTCAGACTTCAACATACAAAAAAAAAAATTTCGAGGGTCTAATTGGACTTGTACTGTTTTTACTCTCATTGATCCAATTCGTTTACTTTCATCATAGTTTTTTTTTTTTATTCTTAAGAACTGTTTTCAGAATTCTTTTGCCTCTTTTACCAAAGACAAGCAAAGAAAAAATGAATACAAATCTAGACATCCTAGCAATGTCTTGTCAGATATGCTAGAAAACATTATCCTCTTGAAGAGTCTTGTTGTAGATATTACAGCAGATCTGTCGTCCAAGTCTTTTTCACACATTTCACAGTTTATCGTAGGATGTAATTTTGGGTATTCATTTTATATATTAGAGTAATTACAGGTTCAATAATGCTTTTGGAGATAAGATTTTTATTTTATTTTTTCTCTTGATACGTTCACATATTTAGTGGTAATGTATTTTTTTTTTTTAATAGTAAATATGGAGTCTTAAAATTTCTTCTAATATTTAAAATCTGTGAGGAGTCATTCTTAGATATATTTCATTCAATTTTTAAAAGTATTTTATTAGAATTTGTATGAGTGGCCTCTTATCAAAACGGACATCTGTCATTTACAAATATTCGAGAAAAAGCCAATTTTTTGTAACTTAGCTTTAATTTACACCAATTCTAATGATTTTTTTTTATAATTCAACTTGAACATTTTAAAATTATCAGAAACAGCTTGAGTTGAATCTATAAAACGAAAATTGACTTTTTCTCTACTTTCTATTATTGACAGATGTCCGCCTTCGATAAGAAGCCATTTGATATATTCTTTCAGTTTCTTAACATAGGTATTATTTACTATTTATTGGACATTGTGTGTTCTTGTTGAATTAAAAATAATCACATTATATAAATAAAGGCAGTATTTTTCATCACATTTATTTTCATTTCTTCTCCATAGTGGCTACGTTTCGGCTATGATGCCATGTTCAAGCCATC
Source organism: Nezara viridula (assembly GCA_928085145.1). Taxonomy (NCBI): domain Eukaryota; kingdom Metazoa; phylum Arthropoda; class Insecta; order Hemiptera; family Pentatomidae; genus Nezara; species Nezara viridula. The sequence goes on from OV725081.1 coordinate 47,079,022, forward strand.
CAGTTAATACTGCTCATTCCATTCAGTCTATAATTGGACATCATCCATGGAAATAGACATGGAAATAGAATATAATTTATATATATAAATATAATTTCACCTAAAATATAAACATACATGAATAATCACATTATTAGTAACGATGTTCTTATTAAGGAGTAATTAAAATTAAAAATTCATACACGTAATCAATAATTATATCTGCGGGGTGTGGTTTCGTTTTCAGTCTAGGTCTTGTCCAAGATATAAAAGAACGTTTTTGATTGGTACATACTATCGAGCATTACTAACGAACATGTATTTATCCGTAGCGATAGTGTAATAAAGGTCACGATGAAAAACATGGTAATTTGAGGGAGTACACCTCTCCTTTTACCAAATAATTCTAATATTTATCAAGTTGCAAACCATGATTTTGTAAATGAAATATTATGAAATATTTGGCGTAGAGTCTAATCTTTAAACAGGTTATTGGCCAACTGTGAAAGAAAATATAACTTTTCAATGTCGTTGAAAGTAGTCCGAAGTTCGGAAATCCACGCTCTTCTTCTTTTACCGTTACCACTCTCTAGACTATTTAACATGCTAGTTGTAGCTCGTTCCTAATCAACTATTATGGAAATGAGAAACATTAGTCCGAGAAAGAGTCAGAAAAAGTATTTTACAGCGTCTAAAAAAGGAGAATTTAGTTCCTTTTCTTCCATTATTTCATACAATTGTTTTGAAAAACTGATATATTTTACTGATCCGAGGAAGAGGAATTTATTTATGCGGGGAGAAAAAGTTGAATTTTTCCATACCGCTTTCCAAATAAAATTATATTTATAAATAAATTAGACTTTCAATACTGCTGGCTCCTCTTTTATTTGATTGGCAAATAAGTCCTTTCGGTTTTCAGGATGAAATAAAACTCAATGTATTATAGACATAAAATTTATTTTAATCTACAATATATTCACCATTATTTAATATGACTTTTCCCCATAATTCCATAATGTCTGGAGTTTATTTTTGAAGAACTGATCCAAGTGGTTTTTGATGTCCTCTTCCTTTTGAAATTTCTTTCCATTCATGGAGTTCTACATAGACCGGAATAAGTGGTAGTCAGTTGGAGCTATGTCTGGTGAATAGGAAGGGTGGGTAAAAGGTCCTCGATGAGGTGTGGGGAGCGTTGTCTTGGTGGAACACAACACCCTTCCGATCATTCATAACTCTTCAGGATGTTCTCCAATTTCGATGTTACTATATCGGTTGGAAAGCTGAATTATTGCACTTCAAAGCCGTATGAATGGTATTTTTATTTAATGCCTACATAAGGAATAAATAAAGAAAAACTCCTTATAGGATTTTATTTTTATCTCCATTTGTAGTTTGTTTAAGAAGGTCCTGTTGATGTCATTTTGTTTAGTTCATGTGGCCCTAAATTCCAGCAAAATTTCTTGAAGATAGCTAAAGTCGTATTGAAGTTATAACATTTTTTGTATTTTTTAAATAGTTTCTACGATTGTTTGCAACACATTTAGGGCCATAGCAATCTCTCGCACTGATTGGGTGGTATTTTGATCAACAATGGCCTTAATATTGCTCGTTTTAATTTCATGTGGGCGACCAGACCAATGAGCATCATTGATTTCAAAATTTCCTGAATGAAATTTTGCTAACCAATTTTGAAAGGTGCGTTAGGTTATGGCAAACCCAATCCTCCTAAAAACTGCACATTTTTCTATGAGCTTCTGCAGCACGCTTACCTTTTTTAAAATAATACAACAAAATATTGCGATAATGAATGATATTTTCTACCATATTCACAGTGCAATAGCAAACACAATACTAAGCTAGTTTCAACAAGAGTAAACAGATATAGTTGTTGATATATATTACAGATAAGCAATCCACCTCAGGAATTGATTCATGAGATAAGAAGTGTATCATAGTGACATAACAATAAACAGAAAAACCGAAAGGACTTATTTGCCATCCCAATATATTTTACACAACTTATTAATTTAAAAATAAATTATTAAAAAAACAATGAAAAACACCTAGAATATCATGTAAAAAGAGTGTTGTATATAGTGTAGCATCATTGAAGTATAATTTGCATATTTATAAATAAGTATAATATAATAATTATAAAATCTTTTAAGAACCATGATCCTCCATTAGTACTAAACTGTTAAAAGTTCCGACTAAACATAAACCCATTTTTATAACACTTAAGAGATTTAGTTAATTTATGAAGGACGTGGTTTGAAATACTGTGAAAAACTTAGCAGGAAAAAAAAAAGAATAAACTTAATAGTTTTAAGTTGGTGCATTTTCTCTCTCAAAGAAGAGATGCATCAATTCATATCACTTGTTCCTTTTTCAAGAAAACAATTGCAGGGAGGACACTTGATTCAATTCGCTAGTTGTGCACAAGCACGGTTCTGAATTTCATTAAAATAAATAAATGACGTTTGTAAAAGGTAATGTGCATAATTGATTCAGGTGCAACCGTGTAGAAATAAAATCCTTTCCCGGTGCATAGCTGCATAACTATAATCATTTACACTCGTGTTGAAGGCTGATTATCACATTTAAAACTTTTTTAATTTAAAGTTTTAATACAGTTAATAATGATTAACAAATTATTTTTGGATCCATTTTTCATCCTCGAGTATATCAACAAATATAAATTTTCTTTATCAATATTAAATATTTTTATTTAATTATTTCACATTTATTTTTTACGTCTCGGCCCCTTGGTCGTTCAAACATTCCTTTGTACATATTATTACCAGCTATCTAAATATTTGTAAAATTATTGATTTTTTTAGTGGTTAATTTTTCTTGCAAATAAAAATAAATAATAAATTCTTTGTTAGCACGTACATATTTTTAACATTTTTGAATGGAAGACAAAAACTAATGACAGTAATATCCGTTTGCTAAAATTATATACATGTTTTTTTTTCATTTTTACTTTTAATCACTGTATCACTGTTTCAATTCTTTATGACATACTGGCATAAAAATTAATCTTTTCATTATTTCTACAGTTAAACAAATCAACAAAATTGATATTGTAATAAATTTAGTAGTTATAATGAATTAATCAACTTTTTAATTTTTTTGACCAGTAAATGAAGTAGCCTACTTATCATTTTTAATATTTAATGATATCAACTTATCATTTATGTACATATAGTGCACTCACGAGTTTCATCTAAGGGCGTAAAGTCTCACTGTATTCATTAGATTTTATTTTTTTATTGTTAATCATATAATATATTTTTCCTGAACTCCAATTATAATCTATATACTCTAGGCAAATTTAACATTAAAAAACTTAAAATTACTGTAATATATGGTGTACAATATATGTATCATGCATATGTAACAATTTTTTTAAAGTTCTTATCTCACAACTGCAGGAATTTTTCTTTATCAACCAGCAATACAAAATTAAAATTAATTGAAAAAATATATTTGCTAACTTTTACTTAAAGGATTCATTGGCTTTAGCGAGCAGGAATTTCTTTTCTTTTTGTTTAAACAGACACCTTTTTATGTTCACCTGTCTTTCGACTAATTAGAAAAACGATGTTGACGCAGTGTTGTATTGATTAAGTACACTTTTGATGGAACTGAACTTTTAAGTAACATTTTTGTAAATTTCAACCTTAAAAAAACACGGTATCGGAATTACTTAAATCCTTTTAAATATCGAAAATAGTTATAAGTATACAATGTTCCGATTCCGAGAAAGAAAATTCATTATAATACTTCCTAATTTAATATTATGAATTTTTACTTCATGACTTTTTTGCAATAAACCCACGATATGAACACTAGATCAATTAAATAGCGTAATGTTATAGTATTTAATTTATCATCTAAAGTTCTTTTTATTCAAATTTTTGATACAAAAGGCAAGTTATAATTTTACCACGCACTATGATCCTATCATTGAAATTTTAGTTTATATTCAAAGATAATTATATGTAGCAAAATATTCTAGGATTTTATGGTTCATTTATTTGCACCCTTCTATTTTTACATAAGATTTTATCACATTGCTCGCTTCAAATTTGAAGCGTCGAAGAATTGAGAGTTGATCTCACTGCGTCAAACAAAATATAATATTACATAAAATTATTGAATAAAGTTAGTCGAGTGTTCTACATATCATGGGTGATAAATAGTCAGGATGCAGTCATTTTATAGGTTTTATTTGGTGTCGAAGTTTCAACCCAAGCATGTGGGTCATAATCAGGTTCGAACACTGAAGGTATTCAAATAACGTATTATATATAAATTTATTTGTATATATAGTAATAATATATTGTTCGTTTTCCAATAATTATGTTGATTATGTTATTTTTTTTTACTACCCCCCAGGAATTTCTTGATTGCAAAACACAATATATATAATAAATGTAAATATACATAAATTATTGATTATGTTAATTATCACTCGTTATTTTTATACATAATGTAAACTCCCAAGACTTTTGGAAGAGAGGGAAATTCATCGACCACTCCCACCAATCAGAATGGAAAGCCTGCTCCTATGATAATATCCTATTCATATTTCAAAATCGATGCACCCCAAAATATTCCAAGCTACATCGAACATCAGACACCTTATACCTTGTTGCACAATATCCAGGCTTATTTACATAAGCATGGCACAACCGCAGTGTCACAAGCGAGTGGATGCTCCTCTAATCCTGACTAATCCGATGGTCCTTGTCTAGATTGGAATTCTGGTTTGGAGGACCAGGAAGTGACCACGGTCCATGGAAGGCGACGTGAAAAGAAAAATTTGACAGCGAATATATTTTTCTAAAATAAAATATCAGAGAGAAATATTTCATAATCCATACGCAACCAAGAGGTCAAACATTGCGGCAGTTTAATGTTTTCGATCTAAATTTTTATTATTTACAATAGATTTTACGCTTATTTAAAAGTAAAACTTTACATTTACTTTAATGTTTATACTATACTATACTTAAAATGCTAATTTAAAGTATTGGCCAAATACTTCACTAAATTACGGGTCCGAAAATTCACATCGAACTTTGAACAAACACAAAGGCTATCATCTTGTCGTTACCTTTCAAATAGAATACCGCAGGTCAACATATACATTATGATAGTATTATTATATGGTAGTATTATATATATATATATATATATATATATATATATATATATATATATATATATATAATATATCAAAAGTAGACAAATCGAGACAGGATAAGCTGTTTTAATAATTTTGAAGCGGGCATCAAGACCTGGTATAATTCTAAAAGAGCTATCAGGCGCTATGTTTTGAAGACTTAAAATGTACCGTTTCCAGATGAATCGTTATTTTTGCCGAGAGTCTTTTAGGTACCATGGTTGCCATGGGATCCTTATCACATGTTTAGGTTTTTTCTTTATTTATCTTCAAATGTCCATCCGCACGCTTCATGATAGCGACAATTAGCAGAACGGTTGTTATGATAGAAAATGGCATTTTAGACGCGAGTAAGAATAGTACCCAGCAGCACCTCTTTCGTGGTCTTTGTTTACTTCCTTAAATCAGGAAAGAAGATCTCTCATCCAGCTCCTTTTTAGTCACCTCCAGATGAACATGTAAGCGATGGTCATAAATCTGTTCTTGTATCCGTATAGTTTAACATTAAATCGAAAGTAAAGAGTGCGTATGTATTAGTCGATAGTTGGTTGTCGTAAATCGGTATGTAAAGGTTTGTTGTTTACGTATCAGGGGCTATTAATAGTCTTAAAATTTTAAAATTGTGTGAGTCCTTTTCACTGAACCGTAAGTCTGTGAGGTATATGCTCAAATGGGTTTGAGTAATTGTTTATGTATTTAGTTGTTTTCTAATTTTCAATTTTTATTTGAAAAAAAAATGAGTATAGTATTTTCAATCTTACGTTTCTATTAATTTGTTCCCCGGGTCATCCTTCTGTCGTTTAGGATTTAACAATTAAAATATTTTATTTTTATTTTTAGCGCTACGGTCCTGTAAGAACCTGGGCCTCTCTTATGATCCTTCGCCACTCACCTGTATCCCGAGCGAGCATTCTCCATTAAAATATAGCTATTTATAATTTTCTCCGACGAACTACAATTCTATTGAAAAGGTTCATAAAAGCTCTATGATCCGTTGGACTCATCGGATAATATTCATAGGGAAAACTACAAACAAATACATCTTGAAAAGTACACTAATGGATTAGTATAAGTTGAGGTATAGCAGTGCAATGTCGTCCTTCGACGTTTGGCACCCACGGGAAATGACATCATCTCCCTCCCCTAAAAAAAAAAATTAAATATATTTCTCCAACTGTTTTATATTTTGTAATTTTTGAATTTTATTTCATTCAATATTTACCTACTACGGTTCCTTTATTAATAGGCTAAAATAAATTATTTTGATACGTTTTTATATATATTTTTTCAAATTGTTTACAAGTGGCGAGCTCCCCTATGTTTATTGAATAGACTATCTTGATATTTTATAGAGGTATATATATATAAATTGATATAATATTGTATATAAAAATAAACATGTTTCGCATATGTTGCTTATATGTTAATGTTTAATGCATTAGGGAGAGGGATGGGTATCAAACGTGAGAGATCTGAAGGGGGTATACTCGTATTTGCTTAATTCATCTAGAAACACCGATTGCAAAAGAAAACATTAACAAATAATCAATGGTGTGAGCTCTATCGTAAGTGTTCTAAAGAATGCAATAGGATTGATTGACAATAACCAATGAATAGTGTGAGCTCTAACGTAAGTGTTCTAAGGTATGCAGTAGAATTGATTGACAATAACCAATGAATAGTATGAGCTCTATCGTAAGTGTTCTAAAGAATGCAGTAGAATTGATTGACAATAACCAATGAATAGTATGAGCTCTATCGTAAGTGTTCTAAAAAATGCAGTAGAATTGATTGGCATTAACCAATAAATAGTGTGAGCTCTATCGTAAGGGTTAACCAATGAGAACAAGCACTTCGTTCCGGTTCCCAAACACGCGACAGTTATCAACTGGGAAGGGCCCTGAAGTGGACTCTTACTGTCGCATTCTCTCCCCCTTCGACAGTGCACCTTTCATTCCGCTGTTGACTGTTTCATTATTTATGCACGACATTGACCCCGATCGCAGCGCGACCTCCGTGCACGCGAGACGAACAGGTTGGGCACACTTCCTGACATTCGGCTTCCCTCCCCCCCCCCTTCCACTTACATTGACAATATTAGCCCGCCTGACCCTGATCGCAGAGTAAATATCGTCGGGTTCCTCCGCCTGTATAAATACCCGATCATACATTATTAATGAGATTGGGTTGAACCAAGCGCCTGTCATCCTCGATGCAACTGGGCTGCACCATCCCTCAGCCGTGGGATTCTTTCTTAAGAGTCTTTTACTCGGTCAATAATATTGAAGGAAATAAATTGAAGGGGCCCCTCATACATATCAATAATATTGAGTCAATATAATGTCATTTACAATCGTTCTTTCTTCAAAGAAGCGTTTACCACCTTCCTTTATTTTCCTAAATGTGAAGTACATATCCAATTGCCTTGGCTATGGCATTAAGATATATGATTATATATTAAACATATCATCGTATTTTATATATTTTAAACTATATATATACATATATTTATTCCAAATACCTTGTACCGAATACGAATTGGCCATAGCCTCTTAACACACGGGTATATCATGCCAAAAGTATAACAATAGACTCAAGCAGTCGAACACTTACTACTAGTGTGCCTTCGATTTCAGACTTTAACACTATCTCAAATAAAGAATTTAAAATACAACATTAAATAAATCTTTTGTATTTATCATTTTAAAAATTAAATACTAAAATAGATTTTAGCAATAGTTAAATAGTCAACTGATCAATTCAACAAAAACAAAATTTTTTCAGGATTTTCTGTCAAGATATTTTTATTGGGTTATAGACGTTTTGGCCCAAACATGGGGGTAATCCTCAGGATTATCGTTTGGAAATCTAGACAAGAACTAGAGATCTGTAAAATAGATTGTTTGTAACTGTATTGTCTTTTTAAAATACAAAAAAAGTATTTATATTTTATTTTCAATATACTAAAATATTTTTTTTTTTTAAGTACACAAAATAAATGCTGACGATATGTTGAACGTATACAAGAAAGTATTTCGTATTTTTTTAAAAATTAACATAAAAAATACTTTAAGTATATTTTCTTAAAACAATTTAATTACCTTGTAATTAATTAAATACCATTTTAAAAACACTATTTTAAATATTGTATTTATAAAGTTTCTTTATAAAGTCAGATAAAGTTTCTTTTCCATCACAACATTTTTCCCTGAAATTTCGGTGGTATGTGACTATGATTTCTCACTTCTGCATTAAATTATCTTTCGTTTGATACATCACTCATCAACATCTATCTTTCCATCCAGAGCTTAAGGGATGATGAACATTTGAAGCAAAACAGTTTTATTTTACCATTTCTATGAAAATTCGTATTTGAAGTTTTATCGATGTGCGAACTACAAATCTTTGTTATCAGAAAAAAATTTCAGAACTCACTTTTTATCTACCAAAATTCTCAGAAATGGGACATCAAATTAACTAATTCAATGGTTCAAGCTCATCAATTCCCATTTGTTTTCCGCTTGAATCGTAAGGTAATTTGTTCACAATATCGATAAAAATCGTGCCCTATAAATACATTGGGTGGTTTGGCCTGTTATAACCTCGTTATTTTTTACTTCGGTTTGAGATAAGGCCAAATGGCCTAATATTTTTAAAGGGCGCCTTTTTTTATTATTTTGTGATCAAATTATCTTACGATTCAAGAGGAAACCAAATGGACATTCACTAATTTTTAGTACCTCATTAAATAGACAAACTTTACCGATCTGCAGATTACAAATGCACCATTTACTAGAATTTTCGTAAATATAATATTTGTAGGTTACGATAAGATGAAGACATTTACGAAGTTTTAGGCGGATGTTAATAATTTGATGAAAGGGGGTCTGCACCTCGGACTATTCCGAGAAATAAATAAGGAAAATAGTTGCTGCTAGTTGTTGCTAGACATAGAGATAGAAAATGTGAAGGATAAGATTCGAGGAAAGATGACTCGGCATCGCCATTACCTTTACATTAATACCTCCCAGACATTACAGCACTTTTTATCTGCCTTCCGTTGAGGTCAGATGTTCTAGTATTGCGGTTTTCCAGCTCTCTTCGCTCTTCTTACTTTTCCTACTTTACTGTTTTCTTTTTTTCTTCTTCTTCTTCTTTCTCTTCATAGAACTAGAGTGATTCAAACCTCAAAGATCTATCTCTTATGTACGAATGATCAGGGTGCACATCCCCAAAGATCGGTGGCACAGAAATCTCCTCCCTACCCTTTACAAGAAATATTATTGTTCTCCTGTTCATAAAAACGATGCAAGTGAAAGAAGAAATAGAAAAAAATGTGAAAAATATACAATTACACTTACTATGGTCCCTTCAATGTTTTTCCCGTATCTCCGGCTGAAATTGTTTCAGTCCGAAAATTTGACCTTGGTGAAATGTGTCCCCTTCAAAAATTCAAAATTCCTGTAAAATATGCTCTCATAAAAAAATTATGTGGCGTTATGTAATCCCATTCTGGGCACCTCTGCGAGTGATAATAAATAAATGAAGAAATCTTAACAATGGATTTTTTAAAATGATTTATTTTATTTATTTATTTTTATTTTTTGTATTGAAATTTACAACTGTATTACGTGGAAAATACAACAAGTAAATGTGACATTGGTAACATGGCATGTACAATATGCAGAGAAACTACTCATTGGTAGAACTCAAATTAAAGTTTTATATTAGAAGGTCCCGAGGCCATCTTCTTTTCAGACGTCTCGGAGGGTTATCAAGGATCGAGGAGGAAGCAAGGTTTGAAACGAGAGGATTCGGATGGTTCTGCAGTTTGTTATGGAAGGATAGGTTTCTGGATTTGGCCAAACATTAACATTAAGGTCTTTATGGATGATTTTATTTGTGACAAAGTTAGGAGCGTTGAGGATTTTACGAAGGATTTTGGATTGTAAGAATCGGATGCGAGAGGAAATCGATGGTTTAGTGGAACCCCAAAGCTCAATTTGTCTAGTAAGAGCGTTTGTCTAGTAAGTGCTGCAGTAGTCGAAAACGTCGGGCGGTTTCTAGTCGTTTCAGTCTGGTCTGGGGGTTCCCAAATGATTTATTTACGTGTAATAGAAACTCTTTGAAATATTTTACGCGGATTGGACATTAAAGTTTCGTAAAGCAAAATATTTTCTCGATTTGAAGATATTAAACTAAGATATAATAATTTTTAAACCTTATCACAGATACAGTATTGCTTTTGTGCATTCCATAAATTAACTTTAATTGAGCCCTAAACAAGATTATAATATTTATTAAATTATTACTAACTTCGGTATTTTATTCATTTTGAGTACGGTTATCGCTAAAGATATAAATAAAAATAAGACTTCATCGACTGGGAAATCTGGTTGTGAAAATGCATATCCAGTGCAGTGGAAACGGCAATGGTATCGCTTCTCCTCTTGCGGTTTCATATTCGTAATGGGCCTTGGCAACCTCTTTGCCTATTACAGCTCTGCTCTCCCTCCTCGATGTACCAAGTCCTTTTCTGTCCAAAACTGCTGAAGATTCTTCTTATTTTAAGATTCTCCTCTTCGTCACAAAACTTTCTCTAAAATTTTCACCCAAAGCTTATTCGCCATTAAATTTTCACCTTTCTACAGTTTGAATCTTTAAGTTTTCTTTTATGTCATGATTACAAGAGTATCTTGAATATGAATTTCAATTACATATTCTATTTTCTGAAGATGTAGTTTCCATTTTTAGGTTTTTATTAATTGGTTTGTCTACATATGACCACCACGGATTGCTTGAATTTTAAATATCTGTTTATTTACAATATATAATAGTGCCAGCTTTTTGACCACTTACGTGTCATTTTAGCCCTTACGCAATATTTTTACTAGGAGAAGCGACACGAGGGTTATGTGTTTAGGTAGTCTACTAAAAGTTATTTAACGATTTTTTTTAATTTATGGCTCGAATTATACGGTGAAATCACCTGAGTGTTTTGAAACAATTAGAGCTACGAAAGGAAAATGGTAAAGTAGATGAAGCTCGAGGAAGAAACAGGCCAATTGATGGCAGGGGAAACCAAATGGAAACGGGCTGAACTTCTACCGTGTAAAGACAACGTGTGGTCTAAAGTAGTCACGAAATGGACGCCGTACCGAAGAGGTTGACAAAGGAATCTATGGAGTAATTTGGTTCGTGGTGGCATCTTTCTGATGGAGATCTGCTAGAGACAGGGATGTTTGGGTAAAGAACTGCTGGAACTCTCAATCCCCACTTCTCTATATGACTAGTCCATGCAGGGAAGTGCTATTACTCTCTTATCAATTCACTTGTGCAAGAAAACGAACAATAAAAAAAAACTAATTAATGAATTTCTAAATATGTTTTGATTTTATTATGCATATAAATTATTTTATGAATATTCCCTTTTATATTGCTGTATTTGAATGATATTATTAATTACAAATCGTATGGAGTTGCATTATGACTGTTGCTATTTGCAGGTGAACGGAGGCAGCCTGGCGGAAAGGGCAGGTCTCTTGGTGGGCGACGCCGTGATCCGGGTCAACAACGTCGACGTTTCGGACATGAGGCACAAGGAGGCACAGGACACCATCGTCAGGGCGGGCAACAACTTCGAAGTCACCGTCCAGAGGTACGTAGTCCTTATCTTAAATGTGTTATTCCGCCGCCACCCGGAGGGCCAACTCATGCGGCACTAACAAGTGGAGGTCACAGTCAGTGGGGCACCGATTTTATTCTTTTGTTTTTTATTTATATATTTTCAAAACAAAATTACGTTATTTATTTTTATTTTCATTCCCGGGATCTCAAGGTTATTATGAACCAATCGATTTATTTTTAAATTAAAATATATAGATAGCCAGTTAGGTTCAGATACATTCCCATAACACCTGAACCCGTATGTGGTAGAAGTCTTAACATTGCTAAGAATCGGAAAGATATATGGTGACAAATTCAAGCAGCACTAAACGGCTTATAACATGGTTCACGATAAGCTTTTAGGATAGCGGTGTATTATGCCACAAAAAAAAAAACATATTAAAAACTAATCGATAGTATTGAAAGTAAATTGAAGAGAAGTTGGTTGGGATGTTCAGTCGAAAAAATAAAAAGTTAAAATAAATAAATGATATTTATTTCCAACTTCTCTACAATTTCGTTATCTTTGTTTTCTTACCGGAACACTTCGTGAGATCAGCCTTGATGAAGGCCTGAACTTTGAACCGAAACGTTGGCAAAAATAAAAATAAATATTATTTATTTATTTTTTTGACTGAACGTCCCTACCAACATCTCAGCAATTTTCACTATTAAAAGTAAAGTAGGCTAAACAGAGGTGTCCAGAAAGATGTTGTAAGGCGCAAATGGGGCCACCAAAATTTTTGAGAGGAGGGCACATTTTGACGGGGTTTTAAATTTAGAGGGAGGCACATTTTGAGGAGCTTTTGAATTTTTGAAATAAAAAGTTTCGAATCAGAAAACAAAAGGAAAGCATAGAACGGACCACTGCAAGTATAATTTTTATGACCTACGATTTCTAAAATTATACTTTAGCTTGCACGGTTATTAAGTGGGAGAAGTTCATGCGCTATTGATCTTGAGGGGGGGAGAAGGGGATGGACACTCCTGAGGCTATTTAAAATGAAAAAGCTAGTGATATTTGTTTTCAGTGTCCTCTGAACTCTTAAATATAATTTTTTATAGAAATCAAAAATACAAATTTTTGTACCAGATTTTCTTGGAGGATTTTTCCCCGGCGGTCAACTTAAGCATAACCATTAAATACTTACTGAAAAAAAAAATCTTCAAAGAAAACCGCGGATGGCATACGGACCGATTTTTTTTTAATATGTGAATCTTGGGATGTAAAACCTTAAGTTTTGAGAAAGAGTTTAAATTTTGCAGGTAAATTTGGTATCAAATGTGATTTTCTCGTTTTTTTTTTTCTGAACGATAAGTTATTGTCCAATATCTGAATACTGCCATTTTGAATCTACAGCAGAACTAGATGTGTTATTTGGTGTGCGAGCTAGTGTATCATTGTAGCATGACGGAAGAACGAAGAACGATTTTATTAATCAATAATTTTATTGCAGCCTACGATCTGGAATTGTTACACAGGCGGCTTAGCTTTTAGCATTTTTGATAGCTTATAACTCCTACAGTCAGGAAATTTTAAATACCCATCACATTTTTTGTCAGATGGATCAGGTTCGCTTATAGTTTGTGATAAGCTTCACCTGATAAGTGTTTCTTATTTTCTTTTTAAAGAATGCATGGAACTATAGACGGAGTAAGCTGGAAAACAGTAGCCCAAGAGAGAGAAATCTGGTTTATGTGGCCAAAGATCTACAACGACTGTAAAACCAACAGGAAAAAAAAGGTGTAGTGATTTAAATTCTGATGAAATCCGTTAGATAATGTGAGTTTAGCAACAAGCGTTGTATGATTCTATTGGCTTTGCTCCAAACTTCTAAGAATTTAAAATTACATTTGACTTCTAATTCTAAAGCAACAGCCTTGTTTATTTTTGGACTTGAGTTAGCCATGCTTACTCAGCTCTAAAAATTACATTCCAAAGGCTACCACATTGAACTCATGTGTATGCATGATGTTATGTCAGAAAATGTGGTTTGATATGTTTAGGAAATATATTTCTCGTCAGCGGCGTAACGCCAGAACAACCGATAAAAAGCACCGGTGCTTGCGACATTTCAACCCATAGAAAAATCTTTCTCTTAAACCTCATTTACTTATTTATTATAAGCCTAATATTGCTATTATAATTTTTAATACAGCTTAAGTATTCGATTACAATAATGTACCTACAACTAGTTCTGAACTAAAAAAGAAATAGGAGGAAGGAGTAAAAATTAATGCAATTTATTTCAATATTATATATATATTTTCTATTTTTATAAACCAAATTAATTCAGGTATTGTAAAAAACAAAAAAAAACGCGAAATAAAATTATATATCTGTATTAATGGGTAAGAATATCACATTAATAACAAACAGTAACCTATTCAAAATTTATTTTTTTGGGAGGGGGAGGAGTTTTGGTAACTATAATACAATGGTAATTCACTCTGAAAGTGAAAAATATAAATTATATGAAATGATGTTTAAATGGTCCTTGAAGGCCTGTTAGAAACAAATATAAAAAAATTGTTACTCCTGGAATAATAGTGATCATACTGATGAATTTTTAATATTTAATATTAATATTTTCTTAACAATTGCTTACTTTCAGTAACTGTATAAAAACTAATAATTTATAATTTAAAATTATATTATATAATTTTTTTTATGTGGAAGGGCTTCTGTCTGGTTCCTCCTACCTTTGGATCCATCACTGGTAACACATAATAATAGCAGTAGGTAGTTGTATACAAAAGGGGGAGGTATAATTGCTATTTTTTTAAAATAATAAAACGCTGCTGAGTATGAAAATACCTAAAACAAATTAATCCATAATTAACTCTAATAAAAAATATAATGTAATATGTTTATTTTAAAAACTGAAATAATAAAAACTCAGTTAGTAATATAAGAAAATTAGTAATGAGAAAAAAAAACTATTAAATTATTTTCAAAAAATGTTTCATCTTCGAGCAGGTTAAGGTTGATTTAATGTTTTAATTTTGAAGATAATTACGCACTCAAATTAATAAAACGTATTATCGCTAGTCACAAGCGGATCCAGGATTTAATTTTTGGGGGAGGCTTAAGCCCGAAGGATTTTTTTTCATATACGTATAATAATAAATAATTAGAAAAAAAAAAAGAAAGAAATGAACTACCCGTATGAAATGGTGATTAAGTGGTTCTTGAAGTCCTATTAAATATAACTACACTAACAAGAATATTTTAAGAGATATTTTTTTCTGTAAATCATAGTTATACTTTACCATTTTGAGGGGGGCTTCAGCCAGAAAGCCCCTCCCCCCCGTAGATCCGCCTAAAGGAAGTATGATATAAAAACTGACTGTGGTGTTTAAAAGTTATAACAATTTCTTATATTATGTTGTAATATTATGCAAGGGATGGAATTTCACCTTCAATGTTGCATTTTAATTTTTTATTTCTACCTTTTTTGTTGTTTAATAGATATAATCAAATATGGATATATATTTGGACTAATTGCATCTGATTAAAATGATTCTTAGGGTCAGTTTCTCCAACTCAGTAATGCTTAGATTAAGCGTAATCTAAGATTACAGCAAGCTTTCTAAGGCCGACCGATCAAGATTAAACTTGGTTTAATCTTGGATAACGCTTAATCTAAGCTTTACTGAGTTGGAGCAACTGACCCTTAATGATGTTTGATCGGCAGTCAAACAAATACATGCAAAAAAATATGTAATTCCATAAAAATCCTGGATCTGCTCATGAGACAGAAAGATTGTAAAATTATGTAATTTTTTTCACTGTATGGCTCCAATTATTGAATTGGAAGCAAAGGTTACCAACTGGAAGCTTAAGAAAACGATGTTATGCGCTCTATCTACTGGTTCCTGAACCAAATCAACGGTTCAGTATTGACAAAATTGTTTAATAATCGATAGTTGTTTGCTATTATATTTTATGAATGTGATCCCTGTTGGCAGAGGATCTGGCGGGACGTGGAAGCCGCACGTGAGCCCGGTAGGCAGCGTCCCATCGCCGGGGAAGGCGTCGCCGATGGCCCCTGTGACGAAGACATCGCTGGCCGCTAGCAAGGCTCCGTCCACACCGATCGGCGCCGGCCACAACCTCTCGCCCAAGCCATTCGGAGGTGCACCTCAGGTACCTACCTACCATATCATATACTTTATAATATCATATACCTTCCTTCATAGCCAATGTCCCAATTTGGGATAATCATATTCACATCAATAATTTTATAATCATAAGAAATATTCAATTGTGGTGCGATAATAGCGCTAATATTACTAATGGTATTTGTCATGAGGCAAGATCTACCTCAACAGATTTTATTTGATTTCATCTTGGCTGCTTATTACAAATTTCAACTTTACCACCTCTAATTTTTTCCGGAGTAAAAAAATAAGCAAAATAATTTGTATTTTTCCTTATAACTTAAAAATAACTATTATTCAAATATCTTATTTGTTTTTAAATATTAGGTAATACAATAGATATAACTAAAATAGTATGAACCGGTAATTACACTACTTATCGCATATAATGTCTCCAGAAAATCTTATATTTTGAGCTCTGTCTTTTTTATTAGGTCATTTCAATATGAAGTCTCTGTTTTTTATTATTTCATAAATTCAAAGTGGGATTAGTACACTTTTGTTGTTTACTAAGTTTATGTTTACAGATTATAATGAGACTATTTTTTTATTATGTTTACTATAATTACAATTGATTTCAAATTGTTTATTATGTCATCAAATGTCAGCATAGAAAGACGCGATTTTCGAGTGATTTTTTTTTTTTTTTATGAGTTTAAACTTGGTCACTCGGCAGTCCAAGCTGCAAGAAATATTACCACGGCGTTCAGATAGGAGTTGTAGAAATCTGGATTCAACGATGTCCAACGAAAATTATTTATACGGAGAGTTCATGTAAATTATAAGAACAAGAAACGAATAATTTACAAAAAAAAAGTAAACTCCATAACTCCATTTCGAGAAATGCTGTACTATTCCATGATTTGATTATTTCAACTAGGATTTGTGCATTTTCTCCAAGTTGTTAAGTTTACTTAGCTATTAGTTATTTTTCAAAGATAATCTGAGTTTTCAGGTGTCTTCTACTCCCAAACGAAACTCGGACCTCTTACGGCAATACGTTAATTTACTTTCTGTTTGTTTGAAATTAAGGATTCAATATGTATATACAAGAAGTCGTAACGTGTATTGGAATGCATCCGACTACTTCACCTAGTAAAGATAGCTTAGACGTCAACTTTATTAACAATCCATCGATGTGTTTATGTAGAAATACTAATACATTTCGTATCTTAGGATGGGTACGGTACTATTTCTATAGAAAGGTATTTTTTTAAGTTAAATTATTTGTTCATTTTGTTGGGCATCGCTCTCTGTGTGCTTTCTTATTGAATATGTTTTCATGTAAATGGGTCATTGTATTGTAACTTCGCAGTTGAAACTTGATATTTCATTATAACTATAGATACTTGAGACATCAACTACCGAAAGGGTATAACTCAATTTCTACCATGACAAAATAAAGCTACAATGGCAGACTAAATTGTTAGAAATATATTCCATGAATGGAAAATTTTCTAGAGATATTTTTAAAAAAACAATTTTAGAATTGAGAGTTAATCCTTTATGTTTGTATACACCTCATTTGATGCATTTCGCTATCGGAGAAATCCCAAGGGTTAGAAAACTGAATTTAGGTATCCTTTGGGAACGATCGGAGAAATAATTTTACAAGTTGTGTGGTGGAACTGAATTCCTTTCGTCCGATGTGAAATGAATGGAACCGACGAATCTCCTCAGTTCGACTAGATCGTGGGAACCGAAGGAAGATCAATGGACCGTCAAGCAACCAGGGGTCAATACTGTTCTGTCTTAGAGGTCTCCGATCCACCGATAAAGTAAAAATAATCAAATGTATTAAAAGTTCCAGTAAGGTACCTGTTTTATTTAATCAAAAATATTCCACAAATTAACATAACATAGTATTAATAAGTTGATCTACCAGAAATATTGGGTCGTTTCATACGAAATGTCAGCTATCACAAGAAAGGTTATTTAGTAAAACAACTTTATGAAATCAAAACATTTTTATTCGAAATATTTATCCACATTTTCTATACGTTTCCTCCAACTTGTTATCAACTTTTCAATCCCACAACAGAAAAAAATCAGGGTTTTGCAAAGAAACGAAGTCAGAAAATACGTTTTTGAGCTGAGATTCATTTTCAAAAATTTTACCTTAAAGTTTCTGAACAGATATGTCTGAGATATGAACAGATCAGTTGAAGATAAGTCTGGCGAATAAGGTGGGTGTGGAAGGACTTCGTAACACAGCTCGTTTAGTTTCTTCACTATCTGACATGAAAAAATGTCGTGTAAGAGGATAGATCCGTCCGATCAGGGGTGTCCATTAACGTATTGCTGGAAGAGGTCCGAGTTTCGTTTGAGAGTAGAAGACACCTGAAAACTCAGATTATCTTTGAAAAATAACTAATAGCTAAGTAAACTTAACAACTTGGAGCACTAGCGGATCCAGGATTTAATTTTGGGGGGGCTTCAGCCCGAAAGCTTTTTTTTCATAAAAATAACGATAATTGCTTTAGAAAAAAAGAAAGAAACTAACAGCCTGTATGAAATGGTGTTTAAGTGATTCCTAAAGCCCTTTTAATATTAATCACACGAAAAATAATACTTTAAGAGATACTTTGTTTATATTTTTATCGATAAAACGTGGTTATATTTTACCATTTTGGGGGGGGCTTCAGCCCGAAAGCCCCCCCCCCCCGTAGATCCGCCCGTGACTTGGTGAAAATGCACAAATCCTAGTTGAAATAATCAAATCATGGAATAGTACAGCATTTCTCGAAATGGAGTTATGAGTATGAGATATAGGTGACTTTTTTTTTGGAAATTATTCGTTTCTTGTTCTTATAATTTACATGAACTTTTCTTTGGACATTGTTGAATCTAGATTTATACAAATCCCAATACTGGTAATCAACATACTCAACACAAAGGTAACCTGATATCGCCTTCCTTTAAGCGATTTTAAAAACAGTTTCTGGTATATGTAAGGCGAGTTATCCAGTTCTGTTGAAGCACTTCCGAGTAGATCGTGCTGAAATTGTTTTTATAAAGCAGGACATGCCTCGTGTAAAATAACAAAGGAGGTGAAAACATGAACTAAGAGAATGAATATAAAGGAATGGAAATTGTTGAAGGGGTGTTATGATACAGCTTCAGTGTTCTGCCCTACTCATGTCTAGAACATGATGTAATCTTCCATTGTTGTCTTTGGCTGTCGTCTTTCCAATCGCATTCCCGGTCAGTGAGCAATTCCATTGATTGAAATACTCCAGCGTTCTTGACCTCTTTACTAGTTTACATCAATAAATGTTAAAGCATCAAAATAGTATCCGTCTTAGCCATAAATACCATCTCCATTCAACTTTTGCCATCAGAAAAAGCAAATTATGCGAGATAGTCGTTAATATTCATTTATGTATTTTTTTTATTTTATTTTTTATTTTTGGAGTTTTAGAACCTTCAGATTATTTTAATCAAAATAATTATTTAGAAAATTATCGTATTGTGGTCATCTCCCTCACTTTGTTTTCCACCCTCTCTCTCCCCTCCCTCTCTATTGGCTTAGATGTTCAAATAAAGTCCAGTGGCATGTTTCAATTTGTTCAGTTTGGTAAAAAGCTAAAATAAATTAAAAAATATAGGAATCCATTATAAAATGGAAAAAAATGATGTACTTGACCTATAAGTGCAACTTAATAGCCCAAAAACAGTAATCCAGAACATTATTATGTAAGAATAACCAGGTTACTTCTTGTTGTTTGTATTGAGAACTACTTTTAATATAAACTATCCAAATTGTTAAGAATATAATAAATAATGTAAATTATAAACTGATATCCCCTTTAAAACTTCAAGCCATGATATTTTTTTTAGGCTGAAATCACAGCCATAACATTCCATGGGTCTGTTGACCAGTTGGAGACCATACATAGCCTAATTGTTCACAAGTGCTGGTGAAACAGAACAGACCCTAGACCTTGAAGCCAAGGGTGTTGCAATATATTTGGCTGAGAGATTTGTCGATTGGAGTGTGGCAAATGAAAGGATAGATTGTCTTTGCCAATTCTATTGCTTAATTGTCACACTGACCGTTCGTATCCTTCATCTGACCTCCTAGTATCAGTCTCTTCCAATTAGTGACGGTGAGTAGTGTTGCATCTGGGATTACCATTAGGAGCTAATAACTTGCAGTAAGTATTAGTGGTTACAATCGAAATACTTCGAGTATCTAGCTTTATAGATTTAATTTTTAAATGTGGGACCAAGAAAAAGTGGAAAAAACAACCTGTTTCATTTTTTAAAACATCATATTCCTAAATGTACTAAGTATATTTTCAACAGATAATGCAGTAGTTATCAGTTTTTTATACATGTACTTATAGCAAGTTAAAAGCAATGTGAATGTGATATCATATTATTAAATTCACAAATATTCATTTAATTTTTTTTTAAGTTTAGTCACTAAATGAAATTTTTAGATTGTAATACAATAAATTTTGCTGAAAAAGTTCTGCAAAATTTCTTATACACTTATTTGCCCATCTATTTCCAAAAATAAAGGCCAGTTTATTGGACAGGAACTAGGATTTTGGCAGAAAGGCAAGCTTAATTTTTCCATCTCTTCTTTCACTTCCTGCCATCCCCTAATAAGAGCCAACTTCACAAATTCATATCAATACTTAGGGATAATGTATTCATGGAGGAATAAATCAATATCATCAGATAATATTAACTTCAGTTATTGACTTAATTAAGACCAAAACAACCAAAAAGTAGAAAAAATACAACATAAATACAACTCTTACACAATATATATGAAGGAGCATTTTTTTCATAAAATCACATATCTCGCTAAATAAGTAAATTTGTTATTAGTAAATAAAGATATAATAATAAATCATGTTTATTAGGATATCGAAGCAGTTTAATGTTTATTAGGATATCGAAGCAGTTTAATGTCATTTAAGTGAACTTTATATATAATATTTTATTAATGATATTTACAATATAATTCATAAATGATTAACTACATGAATTTCAATATGTTTCTATTATTTTTTAATTTTTAAAATCTTAAGGAAATATCTCAAGTCCTATAAAATAAGTGATCAAGATAAAAATTTGTTATTTAATTTTTTTAAAAAAAGGATAACTGTGCAAATGACAATGAAATAGAACAAATTCTAATGGTTTCAAATATCGGTAATTCCTTACCACTCGTATTTCTTATTAGTGATTTATGCACAGTATAAAGTTCAACTATTTGAGCAGGAATGACTTTCCTAGTGGTGGAAAAGGTCATTTTTTATTTGTAATTAATCGAGCTCACCACTTATTTTCTAGTGATACAAACATATTGTCGTATGATTTTTTTTATGAAATATACACATACTTACAGGTTAATGGTGATGCAGCTGTAAAAGCAATTGTGAATAAGCAGTACAATACTCCTGTAGGGATGTACAGTGAAGAGATTATAGCTGAGACACTTTCAGCTCAGGCTGAGGTACTAGTTGGGGGAGCCATTGGGTAAGTTATCTTCGTTTGTTATCATTTTGTTCTACTTTTGGAAACTTAATTGTTGAATATGTTAAGAGTTACATTCATTCATCATCTTTATTGTCAGGCCAAGACTGGTCCTATATTGCATATAACATTAAAATATAAATTTAGATAATAATTTGATGCCTTAAGAAATTGTATCATCAAATGTTTTGTATTTTAATAACATCAATGTGTATTCTTATAGTTTCTTGGATCCTTTGTAAATATATTTTTATATTTATTAAATTTAACTATCTTCTGTCATCATTTGATTACATATTTTTTTTTTTTTTTTTTTTTTTTTTTTTTTTTTTTTGTAACTTGATTTATTTATTTATTTTTAGAGTCAATTTCATGAAAAATGAAAAAACATACGATTCCCAGAAAAGTGAAGTTTTCAAAATGGTACAAGAAGTTGATAAAGAGCCAAAATCACCAGAACCAGGTAAATTTTTTATTATTTTAAATTATATATTTAACATACACTGTTATCATTTAAATTGTATCAACCTTAATACAGATTGTTATTTAATAAGTGTTGAGAAGTCTGATCAATTTGCATTGTTTTAACAAATATATTTTTTAATTTATATTTAAATATTTGGAGAAAGTTGTAATGGTAACAATTTCTTGGTTTTTACTAAATATGAGCGAAAACATATTCGGTGTGGCTTTTCACCAATGATGAAACTTTCTACTTGAATAGCCTTTTTTTATAAATGGTAGAAGTTATAAAAGTGTGCTTGATACTTCAAAGAAATATTTAGCAGAATAAAGGCTCCAGAAGTAGAAAAGATCATAATGTTCCTGATAAATAAGTTCCCTGGAATAGATAGTATTTCAGCCGAATGCGGAACAGATAATATTTGGGAAGAAATATATGAAATAGTTTTAGATATCAGGACAACTCAGAGGAAGCAAGAAGATTAGTGAAGTATAATATGCATTATCTATAAAAAATTAAATGAATATATAGAATGCTATAATTAGTATGGATGCTATAATTACTATATCTCTCTCATGCAACTTATTAAAAGATAGTATCAATTGAGGCTATGAATTGTAAAAGGCTCATGAAAAGGTTAGAGAATGAAATTTTTAGTTTGAGACATATGCTGAAAATAAGTTATAAATATCATTTTACTTTGTGCCATTTATTCAAACAGTTATAGTGCAAATATAAGAAAATTTTTAGACTGCCTGATAGTTTTAGGGATCCAATTAATTAGGTCTGAAGTTGAATTTCTCTATGAAACATGCTGTGAGGTCATGATAATAATTGGTTCTTCCAGAAATTTAATGTTAGCTTGGAATCAGAGCAAATCAATCCTTCATATGCTGTACTATTTAATTCCACTCTTGAAATAACGATCGCACAATTAAAAACTTATCTAGTATGATACATATATGTTCACAGAAGATAAATTGGTACGTTTAAAAATGATTTTAATAAGCTATATGTATAATGATTATTCCATATCTTCTTCACCAGGTACCAAATGATTAGAAGATATCACAATTCACTCAACCCATGAGAACCATTTCAACATAGCAACACTGATGATTATATGTATAAATATCAATGTGACCATAGAAAACCATGCACAAATAATGTTCTGATGACATCAACTATAGGTTTCTTTTGGGGGTTAATAAGTAATTAAATTCTGGTTATTTTCAGAACAGAAAAAACTCTCTGTTATCTATGATTTTAATTTTCTAAATTTTAATCCTTTATTGTATTTAGTCCCGGGTTTGAATATCGGATTATGGCAGAAAAATTATTTATTCTGTTTCATCAGCCGTGGGGCGACTGTGGGATCTGAAGACTCTTCTGGGACACACCCAGCCTCTATAAAGTGGGTACCCTTAATTAAATAATTAATTAATGGGGAAAACCTGGCGGTTGATATCAGTCAAATTCCTTGCACCTCCAGGCAACCTCCTTGCACAACCATTGACTAAGAAACAGTACTTACTTCCCTAAATAGTACTAAACCCAATACCCTTCATGGGTTGTAGTGTTATAGATTTTTTTATTGATTTTTTTTTTATCCTTATTTCATTCAGTGCCTAAGAAATCCTAAATTTAATTCCAAATTTCAAATTAATTGATATTTTTTTATAAGGAAGACATGTTAAACTGTCCTGCTTATTCCGTTACAATTGCTTATTGGAGCTGATAGTTGTACAATAACTCATTTAATCTAATCCAAATGCAGCCAACATATCTACTCTGATTTTTGGCATTTCTAAAGCAATTTGATTTCTTCCTGTTACATGAAAATTTATTTTTTGTTTCACCAAACATTAAATTTTGATAGATTTATGTTAAATGGAATAATAAAGCAGCATTTTGCCATAGTACCATTATGGCCAACCTTTATTTTCTGGTCTTAGAAGTTTATTGAATAAAGTCGGATGGCCTTTGGATTCCTATAAAATGCAGCCAATATTGAAATATGATGTTTATTAAAACACTATAAAAAAGAATTTTTGAAATCGCCATATATTAACAACTTACTTCCCCAGAAACAGGTAGTGTTGCATTGAACAGCCTTCGCCACGTGCCACCACCCGAGCCAAGAATACCAACTGCACCTAGCACACAGCCTACACAGTTACCACCGGGACAAAACATCTGTGCTGACTGCGAACGTCTGATTGTGTAAGTCTTACCTGGCCTTCCAGTTCAGATGGCATACTCTTTTTTTTTTTCTCTCTATTTCTCTACATTCTTTTTATGTGATTTCTTTTAACATTAATTAAATCAATACAAAATGAAATTCTTATGAAACCTGAACGTTATAGTCTGTTGATTCCTCATTTTTAATTTTTACTATAGAAATTATATTCATCAATCAAAAACATTTTTAAAATTTTTCCTTTGACTTATTCATTTCATTCAAATAAGAATTTAGAAATTTTTTGGTGTCGTCAGGGTTGCTTTCTTCAATTTTTATGTTCCTCTCTTTTGTTATTTTAAATTATTGGACTATTCTCACGATGAATATGAAATAAATATCTTTTAAGAAATTTATTTATGAAAATTTTAAGCAATAATAAAATATTGGTTCAAATGGTGTTCTAGTAGTGTATGTAAGTATTCCAAAAAAATTTATACTTCCAATCCTTCTGCTCATTAATTACATATTTTCAGTA
The DNA here is from genome assembly GCA_928085145.1 of Nezara viridula. NCBI lineage: Eukaryota > Metazoa > Arthropoda > Insecta > Hemiptera > Pentatomidae > Nezara > Nezara viridula. The sequence goes on from OV725081.1 coordinate 47,103,698, forward strand.
AAATATTTTGTTTCAGGTTATTAAGTAAGTTTCATTGATATCTTTGGTGTTAAAAGGTCATGAAAAAAGTTGTTTCTTAAGTTTATTGGTTAAAATAAAAATAAAAAAAGAGTTATGCCCATGAATGGTAATGCCTAAAGATTTCCTTTTCAGGTTCTGAATCATCAATGATGTTTTTGCTGTTCGTTCCGCCAAAGATGGGGCTTTTGCTTAGGTTTTCTGAACTATGTTATCAATAGCTTTTTATTATTCCTAGGATCCCTGTCTTCGGTAAAGTACTTCTCTCAACATTCTCATGCAATTGGTGGTAGGGCCACCTCTCCAAGACCCTTAACCCCATTGGCAAAGGAGATGGGTGCAGAGCCTAGCGTTCCTACTCCCCCAACTGTTCAAGACAACCCTCCGTGCTCTTCCTGCGGCAAGCACATAGTGTGAGTCATCCTTTCCTGTAATCCTTGCCTGCATTACCTGTCCTTTATGGATAGTACCTTCTTATAAATAATAATAATAATAATAATGAAAAATTCTTATTTTAATATGTTAAATTATAAGAAAAAAACAATTCATTTAAATAGTTATTTGAAAACATTTAATCATTTAGTTATATTGTATTAAATAATCATTATAAAATAGTTTGAAAATCTTTGGAACATCACAAAATAGTGATAATAAAGCTTATTATGAACTTTATTTATTTATCTTTTTTGTTTCCAATTCTAAACGAGTAACTCTAAAATGTATGTTCTTATCATAATTGAGATAATTCATAATACCAAAAATGTATTTTTAAATTAAAATAATAAATTATTAATACTATCTTTTTACATTAGCCTTATAACAAGTTTGTTGGCCTTTGTTGGTCAAGTGCGTATCCACCTTTAGATGAAAAGTAAATCTGTTTTGTAAAGTCTTCTTGGTATACAAAAACAACTGTAACATGGTTAATAGTTTAATTTTTTTAAAATAATATAATTTAATGTCACTATAATGATAATTTGATTTTGACATAAGTATGTCAAATGTTAATGTTATGAAAACCTCTTCCTAATCCTCTATTTTCTGCATGTTTTCTTAGACATATTTTTTTATTCCTTTCTTGGCCTGTTTTTTTTTTATTTATTTTTTTACTTGTTTCTATACTGTGTCTTTCTTCCTCATAGAACGACTTCATATACTCAAGCATGATGTATACTCAGAATCGAGCAGTATCTCTTTACCTTGAATCTTCTACTTCTATTTTGTAATAGATGTTTTGTTTTTGTTTGCTATGCATTAGCTCTTTCATTGTGATGTCTATTTTTGTGAGTATGTTGTTTATTGAAGTGCATTTGAATTCATTTTATTTATACACTATTTTTTTTTGGTTTGTAGATCTGCATCATTTGACTATTACTTTTCACAATCACGGCATCATGATGACAAAATTGTTGGTTTGCTTAATCTGAACCAGTATTAATTTTATATCAATCTAATATTTGAAATATTGTGGTTACTAATTATAAAATTTTTTTTAAGAAATGTTGCCGTAGTTGAAATTATTTTAATTAGTAGTGATAAAAATAATTGGTGATACCAACTTGTAGTCTCTATGAAACTGGCAGTTGGTTCCCTCAGAAGTTGAAACAAAAAAATGATTTCGGTTTTAGAATAATGCTATCTCCCCTTCTCCAAGGTATGGCCAAAATGAGCATTATTTTTGAAAGATGAAATTGTTTGGTACATCATTATAAACATTTAAATCAAAATAAATTTTTTTACAATATGTTATTTAGTATGAACAGAGATAAACTATAACAGAAAAAATATATAACTAGAACAGGGGTCCCCAACCCAGCGCCCACCTATCCTAACCTGTAACAAGGATCACCAGCTAAGTACTGCATATTATGCAGTGCATAATACCAGCTCGTAACTGCATAGTATAGCTGTTCAACAAGTATTTTTTTATAAAATGTGTAATAAAAAGCTGATTCGAATTATAAAAATAAGTGGTGGTATTAATTGATATACCATTTTAACAACATTTTTTAATAATTTTTATTTTTTACTGCACTAAATTGCCAAGTTCGTATTATTGCATCCAACATATCTAATTACTAGTTATGTGCTCATCACTTATTTTATTTTTTCAAATTATCATATAATAATCATATTCTCAAAATTATGGAGTAGTGGCCGAGGAAATGCAGTACAAATATCGTATTATCTGTAATTATATATATTTCTTTATTACATTTATTTAAAGAAATTTTATATCTTGCTTAGGTTGCTTGTATAAGAAACAAGAAATACTTTTTTATATGCTAAAAATATTATTAACAGTATTATCAACGAAAAGTCTAGGAAAGACACAGACATATTAGTTCCCTGCCACTCTACTATTAACCTATAAATGTGCCTTGAATATAAAAATGTTGGGGAGTCCTAAACTAGAGTAATACTTGAAAAAAATTAATTAATTATTAGATTTTTTTTGTGGATTTATATTAAAAGGATTTCAGTCGTATCATTCACCAAACTAATGTGTGTGCAAAACACTTGTTCTCCCACAACCTAATAAAATGAAGATAATAAAATAAAATAATTATGAGTTCGAGTCCCAGTGCCAGAGAGGCTTTTAACTCTGGCATTAATTCCCTGCCCTCTTCCCTGGCCCAGAAAAAAATTCAGTATAGCCTGTACTAGTACTCCAGGCTTTTATGTAAGGAAGGGAATAGAAAAAATACACATTGGAATCCTAATTATGATTCTTCTTTTAGGTTTAAATAAATAAATTCATAATATTAAAACAGGACAATAAAATTAATGCTTGTAAACCTTAAATTATTTAACATAAAACAGAAATTCCTAGAGCTTTCAACAGTTCTATTTTAAACTTCAAAATTACACTTATTTTAGTTCTTAGTTTAATGTTAGTCCTTATCACTGTAATAACCAGTAACTCCCCTGTAAATGAAAAGTAGTTATTCTTTCTTCTATGCAATAACTAAACTTTATGGTAAATTATAACTTTATTTAGAAAAACATTCTTGTAACCGGAATTCATTTTTTTTTTTTTTTTTTTAAGAATGTTTGAATATTAACAGCACTGTTTCTTAATTGTTTGAAAATAATACTTGTGCCTCCAAATAGATTTTTAAACTTTAATAATTTTGTTTTTCAATTCCACAGGGGAGTATTTGTACGTATAAAGGATAAAAATCTCCATGTTGAATGCTTCAAATGTGCAACATGTGGAACATCTTTAAAAAATGTTGGCTATTATAACATCAATAACAAATTGTACTGCGACATTCATGCAAAGATGGTTGCTCGTCAGAATCCTCCAGCACCTAACTTAGAACCTGTCACAGTGCCTCCGTAAGTATTAATACAATCTAAATATGGAATATTTTATTTATAATAATGTTTTAATTTTAGATATATATAAAAAGGCTTTTGAAAATCTAATAACTAGAAATCCTTATTTGAAATACATTTTTGTGATTATGATAAAAAACAAATATAGAGTTGTAGCAGAATATAATACTGCTAATATAGAATTGTCATTTTTATTATTAAAAGAAGTGTACAACAGGCCTTCATGGCCGCGGTGCATCTGTGCCACTCAAAAAAAAAAATTATTAAAACAATATAGTAACCACAATTTTAATTTTCCATGTATTTAAAAATATAGAAAATTAAGATATTTAAATATGTAACACAAAGCTTACGTAATCTGTAATTATACTTATGCAAGGAAGCAAGTTCACTACGTAAATTTTTAATAAATTTACAATCAATCTTTATATTTAAATGTAATGAGACTAGTCCCGTTACTTTGTTTTTATATAACAACATATATATAACTGACAAAATATCATTACATATGAATAAAGAAAGAACTATCAGGAGTTTCTAGTGAATTAAATGTACATTGGTAAAGAAAAATATTGTTGTATGTTCCTGATGATTGGACATAACACTAAAACATTTAAATGACTTCTATAAAGTTTTTTTAATTAAAAAAAATTATTATAATTAGTAAAATCATAAATAAATAAACTGTTACTAGCCCATGAAATATCAATCACTAGTATAGAATAACTTTTATAAACATTTTTATGGATCTCCATCTTCTTTATAGATGAACAAAGATAGTAAGTGCATCAATATGTCACAAACCCATTTTTATACCAAATATTGTATTAAGAAGTGTAAATTGTTCTGATTCTGCTCAGAGAAAGTTCATTAAATTACTCTGTGATTTAATTTTAAGAAATGTTACTTATAGACTTTTGGCAAAAAAACCACAACGTTTAAGTATATTTTTGAAATAGAATCCACATTTTCTTTTTGCTATTAATATTTTACTCATTCATATTTGATGTGAATTTTTAGTAATTGTTATATTTACTATTATATAATTATATTATCACTGTTATATTACTACTATTTACTATGTATTTATCATTATATCTAAAAGAATATAATATAATAATATATTAAATATATATAATATAATAAAATAGGAACTAAGTTTTCTGCAATCAATCAAATAAAATCTGGAGTACCTCAGCTCAGTGTCTTGGGTCCTACACTTTTCAATATTTATTGCCCAGATATTCCACAACACCCAAAAACTCCATTGGCTACAATTGCTGATAACTCATAGTTCGGGAGCCTGTGGCAAAAACGGTGTCTTTTTTCATACTAAGGTTTGTCCCTATAAATTGATCGTGTCCACAGGCCTGATGAGAAAAATGCACATCTGCCAGCATATATCAACTGGAAAACAAAATGGCGGCCAGGTGAAAATATATATAGACTTGTATAGGTAGAAAACTTATATAAAAAAAGGGCTCATAGATATAGAAAGCTACTAATCCTTTAGATTTACAGTATTTGCGGTATTAAGTCATGAAGTAATAGTCAGTTACCCCACACCTGAGGATTTAAAGTCAAAAATTTGAATTTCCGATTCTAAGAATTCATTTTTTTGCTTATTTCAGTGAAAACTATGCATTCTAGTGATAATAATGTTTGATGTAAAATTAAAGCTGACAAAATTTTCAACAGAAATGATTACATTCATTTCTTCCCTATCTTCTACAGTTTTCGAGATATCCATCCTGGTAATTCATTAACTTCAAAAAACAAACTAGAAAGTTATTTAGAAGTTATATATTAAACAAAATTATTTAGGAAGAAAGTTATTTTTAAATTGAATTTAACATTAAATTTTCTTTAAGAATATATATTATTTTAATATCTGATCTTTAACCATTCAAAAGCTAGAGCAATTATAACTTTATGGTTAAACTCTGATACTATGCTGAAAACTTCCTTATCATAAATTTCGTTATTGCACAGTTATATATCATTAAATAAGCCAATACATATATTTTAATATTATATAAGCCAATATATACACATGTATGTTGGTTTATATAAAGTTTAAGAGCTGTGTAATAACAAAAATTATGAAAGTAAGTTTTTCTGCATAGTATCGGAGTTTAACCATAAAATTATAATTGCTCTAGCTTTTAAATAGTTGTGGATAAGTTATTAAAATAATAAATATTCTTAGAGAAAAATTAATGTTAAACAACTTTCACCCCTATGACTTTTTTGTAAAATGAAGAGTTAGCTCGTGAAATAGTGATAAAAATTCAAGGCAAACACAATTTTTTTTCAAAGTTAATCAATTACTAGGATTGATATCTTTGAAACTATAGAAGATAGCGAAAAAATTAATATTATCATTTCTGTTGTAAATTTTGTAAGCTTTAGTTTTATATCGACTATTATTATCACTAGAATGCATAGTTTCACTGATATGAGCATAAAACTGAAAAAAGGAAACTATGTGAATCGTAAATTCAATTTTTTTAATTGAAATCCACAGGTGTTTGGTAACTGACTATTATTTCATGTCTCAAGACAGTAAATACTATAAATCTAAAGGGTTGGTAGCTTTCTATATCAATAAGCGCTCTCTATATATATAAGTTTTTTGCCTAACTAGGTTCCCTATCTATATTCAACTGGCCATCATTTTGTATTCCAGCTGCTATATGCTGACAGGAGTGCATTTTTCTCATCAGGTCTGTGGACATGGTTGATTTATATGGACAAATCTTAGTATGACATAAGACACCTTTTTTTCTACGGGCTCCTGGACTACCAGCAATACTAACATTCAACAAAGATACAGCTAAGGTTTCTCAGGTACTCCAACAACACCTAGACAACATAGGTTGTTGAACTAAAAGATGAAGGATAGAAATGAACAAGACCAAGAGCCAATTTGTTTCATTAACACTTTGGCATGACTCTTGTCCTGAAGTATTTTTTAACAACATCGCCCTATTTAATTCAAAAACAGTATGGTTTCTGACTCTGTACTTGGACAAATGACTAACATGGACATACCGTATAAAAAAAGAAAAGAAAAGAACTTAATCAGTGATACAGACTTCTTTCTAGGCTACTTGACAGACATTCTAAATTATTAGTGACTATTAAATTAACTATTTACAAAGACCTCATTAAACCACTTGGGGCATATGACATTGAGTTATGGGAAATAGTTAATACATCAAATATAAAAGGAATTCAATTGTTCCAGCCAAAAATTCTCTGGAAAATTGTAGAACATCTAGACAACATAGCTTGTTGGTCTAAAGGATGAAGGATATAAAGGAACAAGAACAAGAGCCAATTCATTTCATTAACACTTCGACATGATTCTTGTCCTGAAGTATTTTTAAACAATGTCACTCACTGAATTAAAAAACAGTATGGTATTTGGGTCTCTACTCACTCCCTTTTATGTTTCTAATGTTATGTTACACACTGATCTTGACATTCCTTTTATCACAGCAACTGCCACAGACAGACTGTTTTAATAATTTTCATAACAGATTGTCTCTAAATTCAAATCCACTTACGTAAGCTCTATCCACAAATTCATATTTAGTTTTTTAATTTATTTTTTTTATTAGTTGTGGTAATTTTTTTTGTTCTCTTTGTTCTGTATTATTATTGATATTCTTTCTTGTTTTTTTTCCTATCTCCGTTGATACCATGTTTGCTTAATACACTAATAGATAGCAAATTTATCCCAACAAAAATATATGTAAATTATAAATAAATAAAAAAATATATGAAAATAATTAATCTATTGTTATTAAAACGTATGTTACGCATAGAATAGTACTTATAGAATAGAATTCTTATCACAAATTAAATGATTTGTTTCAGAAGCAGTTTCAAAGGTGGTGCTTTCCAATCCCAGGTTTCATCGGCTCCATCATTAGGACCACAATCTCCTCAGCCAGGAACACTGGCTCCTCTTCCGTTTCATGTAATAATTGTTTTTTAATAATTTAATAAGTAATTAAATTTTATATTCTATTTTTTAAAATTTATTAATATTTTTTTCAATGAAACAAAAAATCTTTTTTAAAATACCTTTTGAATTATTATTGTTAGTGAATTAGAAAAATTCAATATATGTGGCAAATTTCAGGCACCAAGAACCACAACAAGCCATGTGGCCCCAAGGCTAGGACCTCAGGTAGACATTTAAAAAAAAAGGGAGTTATTGATCAATGTTGTGTGTTTTTTATGCTATTTTCATTTTCTCATACAAGATCCATCAAAAAGCCCAGTTGATAACTAATACAATTAATTCTAAAATAAAAATAATTTTTTACAATATTGTATAATATTGTTGTTTATAGATATTTCAGATGGAATGTCAGTTTGGGTATAAGATAAATAAAACAAGATGTAATTAATTTATAGTTTATTAATTGACCATACATTTTTTTAAAAAGCTTCTGTTCATGCCTTTCAACACATCGCCAAATTAACCTTATCTCTTACCATTTAATCTTTGAATTTGTTAATAAATGGAAGTACTACTTTATAAGTGTTGCTTCATTTTTATGGGTTGACACAGGATCTCATGATCAGACTATAAATGGAAATACGAGTTCACTGTTTTTGACTTCAAATCGCTCAAAAATGGTAAACAAAACCAAGTGGCTCATTTTCAGTTGAGTTCGGAGAGTGCCCACAGCATGATAGTATTACAGTCAAGTTTAAAATTTGTATTAAAAAAAAAGTAATATCCCCAAAAGTCATTGCTTTAAATCAGGACTCACCAAACCTTTTTGCTCATGGGCCATATTCAGACCTCCATTAAGCCGTGCGGGAAGAATGGCTCATGATGAAACAAAAAAACATATTCTATAAATGACACTTCACTTGTCAAATAAGCTTTCTAAGAGAAACAACTCGTCTATTAAATATTGTAGTAACCTTGTGTTTGAATGATCTTCTGAATTTCCTATTTTTAAAGTAGGTTTTAAAATGTTACAACGTAATCAAAGAAACTTTAAGGGGCTAGATTGGAGGTGCTTGCAGACCATAATCTATCTATCATAAAGAGCTTTAATACATTAGTGACAACAAAAATGTTTGTTAAAATAAAGATAATAATGAAATTTATAAAAATTTAAGATGGTTATAACTGCCGTTTCACTGATTCCTCAAGAAGTTGAAAATAAATTTTAAAAAAATCTAAATTATCCAAACTGTAAACTGATTGGGTCATTTTATTTATCTATCTATTTTTAAGTATTCATTGTAGTAACAAAATAAAATGTCTATCATTATTTATTTAGTTACATAGTTGAATATCAATTGGGCTAAAACTATTAGAGGCTTTTCATATTCATTTGCTTTGGAGATAAAAGCTTTCATTGTTTTTCCTCAGCTATAGAATCCATTATCATCCATGCATTTCAGTAATACCTGTTATGTACTTTCAGTAGTATTATTAAAATAACTATCTTTAATAAAATAAACAAGTGTTTAGTTAGATAACCTGTATATTATTGATTTAACTTTTACTGGACATTCCGTCCTATATACACTGACTGAAAGGGAAAGAATGATGTCAGTATGAATATATTAAAAAGTAAACAGATTATTGAATTCTTCCTTTATATGGAATAAAAAAGAGAAGATAATTGTATGTAAGAGATATTATGTTTTTAATTCATCGAAATACAAAAAATAGTTTTAAAGTTAGAAACATAAGTAATTATAGAAAAAGTTTTTTTTTTCTCCATATTAAACCAAGTCATCTTCATTTTCTTTTTTATTTATTTGATATTTTATTTTATTTTTTTTTTTTTTGTCAAATCTACACATTATTGGTAATTTACAAAATTCTTATAATTGGCATACACCTATTGAATATTTCTTTTGAACATATCATTAGCCAACTATTTTCTACTAAACCAATGTTAAATTTAATTTGTCCGATATTCTTCATATGATTCTATTTTATCTCCTTCATCAATGATGAAGTTATGTAAAACTTCAAAATGTAACCAAACTTAGATTTCTATTTTCTTCTCTTTGCTAAACCATGATTCTTCAGCTTGATAATTGTGCTCTAAAGGCTAATTGAGGATGTACAATAATGGACACTTTAAGTGGACTGAAAATCAAGTCAATATTTCTACATTTTTTGGTAAAATGTGCTAACCACTATACTATCAAAAGATGTATTCTACACAGTACTGACAATACAGCTATTCCATCTTCCATTCCACACAAACTCAAATTTTGCAACATTCATTAACTTATTAAAACCATTTCACTCACTTGAACTTTTTCTTCATTTAGTGTATTACTTGTATGTGTTATGTTTGTTTGATGCTTCTGTAATGTAATTTATTGTTGTATCTTCGGCTAGTTATGTTAAGAAAATCATAAGCACAAATAATTCAAATAATTAATTAGTTATATTATAAATAATACTGAAAAATATGCATGAGGTGAAGCTAAATAGAAAAAAAAAAAAAATTTTTGTTTGTTCTAGAACTAGTTAGTTTTTGCTATAGCCTTGTCATGCTGATTATTTTATTTTATTTTATGATTTCTCTTTTCTTTGAATGAGTTATCATTTGATTACAACTATATTACTATCTAAGATTACATTTGATGGTCTAGAAATTAAAATAATAACTGAGTTCATATCATCTATTTTTTATTTTATAGCTATTACTGTTATAATTATTAAAATATTTGATACAGATAAATAATAAATCACAGATATTTGTGAATTGCAAACAGTTAAAGCAAAATAATTAATAAATGACTTTTTAATTACATTACAAAACCTTATTTCAAAGATGAGAATTGCCCATTCTAAGAAATAAATAATACCCTATTAGTAATGAATAATATTCTAATTATCATGTTTTTTTCTATGAGATGAGTTTTTTTTTTTTTTTCATTCTTGAGTGTTATCGATAGCTTTCATAAATTTAATCAAATATCATAAGACGAAAGTTTTATATAATTCACAGTCAGGATTTATCTAAAACATGTTAGTCAGTCTTTCAAAGTATTACACTTAGTTTTTAATTATTAGATAAATGCTGTTATGAATTATAGAAACTCTTTGCTTTTCGCTAGATTGTCTGGCTATCATGTTTTAGTTCTATATATAATTTTAAGAAACAATTTTATTTCCTAATGTGCAAAACTATATTAACTGTTAATTTATTGTGATATTTATTTATTTTATTTTTTCAAAGACACAAACATTCGCTCCAAGTGGACCAAAGCCATTTGGCACAACTGTGGCAAGTGTGCCTTCCTCTGTATTCACTCCCTCCAGCGTTGCCCCACCAAGTAATGCACCAGCAAATGTAGCTCCACCACCAGCCCCACCAAGCAGCGGATTAACTAAACCATTTTCTGGTAGGTAGTCGAATTATAGAAAATATATTTATTTTTTCATCTAGATAAACATTGAATTTTGTCTGCACATGTATAATAAAAGCTCTTCTCTTCTTCATTCCAACCATCTTTCTTGAAATTCTTGCAGGAGATCATCATTGGATTTAATGAACTTAGAAAAGTTAAAAGCATTATATTTGTTTTGATTCTAATATACTTATCATAATAAATAATAATATACTGTCAGAATAACACATCGCAATACAGATAAATTTTATTCCATCCAGCAAAGACAGTTAAATTTTAATTATTAAGGTTTTTTTTCATTTGAAATATAATTTTAATTTATTGAGTTTTTTATTCATTAGGAAATATAATTTTAATTTATTAAGCTTTTATTTCATTTGAGATATAACTTTAATTTATTAAAATTTTTTTTTTTTTCATTTGAAATTCCTTATATTATGAAATCAAAAGAATATTTCAATGTTATCAACATTAACTTATTTAGATTGTTTTTTAAATCATAGTATATAACTTATTTTATATCAAACTATTATATAAAATGAAAGCCCATTTGTTTTTGTTATCAATAATAGATTTTCTGTTTTGAGCTTTATTTATGGTCTGCTTTAACTGTAAATTTATTCTCTTCAGATAAAAAATATTACATTTGCTAAAGATAAATTAGTTGAAACTTGAAGAGATGCTCTCATTTTAAATTTGATCATTATTCAATCGTTTTAAGCTGTAGCTTCCTTTTCTAGACTGTTAAATAGATTTATATTTGATTTTGTAGTATTAAAAAATTATATAATTTGGTTTAATTATTGTATGGATCACTTTATATGATCAATCCATTATTAGCAGTAATAATTAATTTTAAATATATGAATTTTGTTACTTATTTTTGTATAATCTATACAACTCTGTTCAGATGATGAGTATATGATTGGTTGCTAGGTATTATTTTGCATTAATATAATTCGTTACATTTAGGTTTCTCATCTTCAAAACCAAACATCAATCTTTCTAGAGGTAACAATCAGACATGGCTGCATGTATTATAAAAAAACAAAGAGCTTCAAATAAAGCCTATGAAGGCATTAATATTACTAAAGGCTAACTAAAGGGATCCTACAGATTCAGCACTGTTTTGAGAGCTGGTCTATTGTCTACACATTAGGCCCTAATGTATTAGTACCACAATAAATGTATTACTAACATTATTTTCCTTTTCTTTCTTTTTCAGCTTTCAATTTTAATCCTAAACCAAGACCATTTTCCATTTCTCAAAATTAAGTGCTAATTTGTAGTAAATAAAAATGCTTAGTACATTTTTTTTTTCTTTTCTCGTATTACAATTGTGTTGAATAACCTTTTCCATGTTTTTTCTAGCTTTCTAAATTATTTATTTATTCTCTAGCTTTATTATTTATTTTCTTTAACTACTATTAATAAACTGCTTTTGCATGTTTCTTCTTCATGTTTGTTTCCACTAATTTTCATCTGGTGTTAACATTGCATGCTTGTTTATTTATTCTGTAAAGATCCTTGTACTACTGTAATTTGGCCACCTTCCTCATCCCATTCTGAAATCGTGAAATCCGAAACTTCAACAAGCGAACGTTTTGAAGAAAAACGTATGTCAATTTGTTCTGAGGAAGTTTGTTCTTTTTCCAGCAAAAAAACAAATATAGGCAGTGCAATATTGGAAGAAGATAGATGTCCTTCTCCAGTTCCCATGGAAGGTGCCCGAAATAAAATAAAAAAAGGAACTGTTGAGAAAACTATAATAGAAGCTGGAGAACGGGTCTTGAAAACTAGGAGGAGTGTAAGTCCGCAACCTTCTGCCCAACACACTTTGCGACCATCTTCTCCATGGGCTATGTCTTCCAGACCAAAAACACCTGAGTTACTTGACATATCTTCTAAACCACATGATATACAGTCCCTACTTCCTCCCGCATGTCTAGTGAGACCAATGACACCCCAACAGGTAGTTGTATTTCCTCCAGAATGTCCTACTGTCATGTATTCGAGATCCCCGACCCCACAACGAGATATGAAAAAAGTTCCGGATCGTTGTACAACTTGCCCAAGCCCACTAAATGCTGTTGTCCCTTATACAGATATAAAACCTGCATTAAAGAAGACAGATAATTCTATTGAAAAGATTGAGGCTAGTCGATCTCTCAAAGAGCATTCTAAGAAAGAAAAGATCAAAAAAGAACATAAAAGTGAAAAAGAACATAGGATTGAAAAGGTTCAAAAAACAGAAAAAGAACATAAAATTGAAAAAATGGAACAAAAAACTGAAAAAATAGAACATAAAACAGAGAAACAAAATATAAAAGAAGCTACAAATGAATCTAAAAAAATAGAAATAAAATTAGGAAATGTAACAGTTGGTAAAGAGGCTTCTGAAGAGACTGAGGTATTAGAGAAAATGTTTTATTCAAAATCAGAAGTTGAGAAATTAATTCAAAAGGAAGTATCCAAAGCACTACTGGCAAAGGAAGAAATGATGACTCAACCACAAAAAGATAAAAAGCCAGAGCCCGTTTCCGTTCATGACTTACCAAAACCTATTACTCAGAGTGGTTGGATGACAAATGCCTTGACAACTGCATCTGAAAGACCTTTTTCACCTATATCTTTTCCAAAGCCATTGGAACTTCCATCTGTTTCTACTAATATCAAACCCATGGAACCAATGAAAATAAAAAAAGATGATAAGCCGGTTCCCCTGCCTCGAGAAACAAAACCCTATTTCCCACCCGCACCTCAACCACCAGAAAAAGAGAAATTGGATGACCGAGTGGGTAGAGCCTTAAGGGAAGTTGGCTGTCCCTCTCCACTGACTGGTGCATTGACTGTCGCTCCAGATAGACCTTACTCTCCTATTCCAACTTTCACCACTGTTAAACAAGTTCCAAAAACAAAAGAAACTTTTAAACCCATACCAGGGCACAAAAAAGAGATGTCAATGGCTTCTGCTTTGACCATTGCTCCATCTGTACCATTTACTGTACCTGGTAAAACTCCAATCCCCCAAACAATACCTGCTGTCAGCATTAATGATGTTAACACAGGAAGTGCTTTTAAACCAGTTACTTCGAAAATATCTTCAGTTACCAGTACTGAAAAAAAATCTGTTAAGTCAGAAAAAAGTGGTATATGTATGGCAGTAATAACAGGAGGAAAAATACAGGAAACAGTAAGAGTTTCTCCTGTACCTCGCCCCGTAATTTCTTCATCAATAAAGCCTACTCCAGCGTATATACCCCAACCAGCAAAACCAAAACAAGAAAAAATTGAAAGGCATGAAGAATCTTCTCAAAGTGAAAAGGTAGAAATTTGCCAAACCAAAAGCACAACAGTCAGGCCTGTGACTCCATCAGGTCTTCATCCTCCCAGTTATTTACCATCTTATCAACAAAACATCGGTGAGATACCATTAAGAAACCCTGCTGTTTCCCCAGTTCCTCATCAAATAAAAGCACCTGAAATAAAACCTACCCCGATGGAATATGCTCATGTTCCTAATCCTAAAATGGTTGCTCAATATAAAGCAACTACGTATAGTGAAACTAAAACACATTCTGCTCAGAAAAGTAGTGTAAAATCTGGACACATTCATGGAACACAGAAAATAGATGCTTTAAAATCGCATAGGGAAGGTCTTTCCCCTCAAAGCTGGAGAGTTGAAAAATACAGACAAGTTCAAAATTTATCCCCTATTACTGTGAGGTTGTCTTCACCCCGCCCACAATCTCCACGACCTCCAACAGGAGAAACTTTACAAGCAGCTGATGCAAACATTTTCATACATAAACCACGTCCTTCTTCCCCTCTTCCTCCAATAGTAAAAGTAAATGTCAAATATCCTCCTATCACCACTTCAGGAACAACAATTGGATCAGAGAAGTCAGCATTTTCAAAAGCTGGGAAAAATGGAGAAACTATCACCAGTTCAGTTCATAAAAAAACAAATGAATCTTGTCAGAAACAGTGCTCTGAATCCTCTTGTAAAACTGGTTGTCAGAAAGTTGATAAACCGACCCCATCTGTTGGACAGAGAGAGGATATTCACCTTAGTTCCCATAGGCAAGAAGTATCAGGTAGTCGAATGAATATCCAAAGTGGGCAAGAAATTACTCAAACCCAAAAAATCAGCAAAGAGCAGGAAAAACATAGCAGCCATTCATTGGCTCATAAGGAACAAGCACTTTCAAATAGCCAAAGGATGATTCGTGAGGAACAAGGGCAGCAACTTGTTTCTAGAGGCCATGGTCACAGCTCTGGCCAGCAAATGGCATCAAAAGAGAAAGGGGGCCAACAAATGATGTATAGAGAGCAGGGGCATTCTAGTACACAACAAATGGTTCATACTGAGCAAGGGCATTCTAATACCCAACAAAGGATGTATAAAGAGCAAGGGCATTCTAGTACCCAACAAATGGTTCATACTGAGCAAGGGCATTCTAATACCCAACAAAGGATGCATAGAGAGCAAGGGCATTCTAGTTCCCATCAAATGACACATTCTGAACAAAAGTTAGAAATTCAAAGAGAAGAAAAAATGTCTAGCATTCAAAAAAAAGAAAGCCGGATGGAGCAACAAACAATGCAATCAATGCAAAAGTCGTTGAATGTATCTGAAATGGCCTCCACAAACAAAATTAATGACACTGCTGAAGTAAGAAAAGAAGTTACTCCTCGTACTTTAACTAATTTCAGGGCATATGGAGAGACAAGTCAAAAAACCTTAGGGCACCAAGGTTATGAAACTTCCATTAGAGATACAATTAATAATAAAAATAATGGAAAATTTATTTCAAACAAGACTAATGTTGTTTTGGCGGATAATAAAAGTGCTATTAAGGCTGTAACAAGCGTTGAATCCCCCCATCCTACCTTCCCATCCCTTCCTCCACTGAGTGATGTTGACCGGACTGCAGGTGCTGGTGGTGTAGGAGGCAGGACTGGAACTCTTGCAGGCTCCAGTGCTCCTAAGCGCGGAAGAGGGATACTTAACCCTAGCGTGGCTCCTGGTGCTCGCATACCACTTTGTGGACACTGCAATATGCAAATAAGGTATCTAGGTCTTGTCATCAGAGTGACTGCTTGCCTTTTTCAAATATTACTAACTTAAATTAAACCTTTTATTCAGTTCTGACTACAGCACTACATTATGTTCAGTAAATGTATCAAAATGCATGAAAAAATCATAATACATTAACGAGAAAGAGATATTATTTTTTTACATCTCTATCTTTATTTACTGAAAATCAATAATATGTACATTAAAAATTTATGAAATTCACAGTTAATTAGGAGTCCTTGGAGTCCATGATAAAAATCGGTAGCTTGTAGAGAGATGCTTTAACATTTTTTTTTTTAAGCTTATTTATTGAAAAATATTACAATCTGTCTCAAGGACATTTATAATAGTGTTCACAGATCACATTCACACTCTATGTACAATAAATAAAATAAATCATACAGAAAAATAATATATATACAATAAATAAGAATAAAATAACCTAAAAATAAATGAATAAAAAGAACACATATATACCTATATACAATATTTACGCTTTAACATTAATGAATGAACTTTTTTAATGTAAAATTTTTAATTTTTGGTTATTTACAGAAATTTTATTACTTTTTATGTCTCTAATATTGTTTATTTTGATCTTCATGAGGTAATCATTATGAAATTGATCAAATTAATTTTCACATTAATATGATTTTATTTTAAATTATTCTGGAAGTACCAAAGCGGGCGGTTCTTTAACAGTTTTTATTTTTACAATAACAGTGTAAAATACTCAATGTCTTTATTCAAATGTTCAAAAATCTAGTGTTTACAAAAATTACTAGTTTTTTTTAATATTTTTTTAACTTACATATTTTTAAAATTTGTTTTCGTCTAGTAATTGTATTATTCTTGGCATATGATTCGCCTACTCCTGCCAAAAATTAGGTTTTTTTGGTATCTATCATATTTACTTTGTTTATCCTTTGCTGATTACTGATATTATTTAAAAAATCATTCTGGCTCTAACTTCAAACTTATAAAGATACTACAACATTTTCTATACTTTACGTGAAATCTTTGGAAAAACAATTATTAAAAACTATAAATATTTTGAATAATTAATAAATTATTGTATCCATTATTGTTTTATAAATGTAATCCAAAAATTGAAATTTTATTAAAACAGATATTTAAAAAAAAAATTGAGGTTCATTATTCTTGAAATAACTATTTTGAAGGTCCACTAGTAATAAATTATGTATTAAAATTTATTACAAATGATGATTATGTTTTTTTAAATTATTTTTATGGCATCTATTTCTGCACAAATTGCTTTTTTTTTTGCTTTTTTTTTTCAAGGCATGTTGTGATCATTTTTGTTTTGCTATCCCTAACAAAACTATAACTTTTTAACAAACTTTGGTATACAAAAAAATTTCTGCTACTAACAAATATAACTTAGTCATTAATTACTAGTTAGACCTTTGTTTTGCTGATTTGCAGCCTAAGCCAAAGTGTGTATTTTCAGTTTTATTGAGGCAAATAAAGCTGAACAGTCTTTAAAAAAACAAACTAAAAAATATCAATATAGTAAATGCAAATATATACTGATGGAGATACGAGTATAGTTGACCATAGATTCTATGGTGAGGGTAGTCAGAATTAAATACTTTATTCAAGTTCATTTACTGTTCATTTTATTTCTGACAAGACCCCAGCCATTATCTCCTCAGTAAATATGTATTACTGAAATATATCAATGTTAGGATATTGAATTTAGGATTAAAAAATTAAAAGTGTGCCATTTTGTATTACTCTTTTCTTTCACATATTGATATTAATCACTAACAATCAGTTTTTTGTGTTTTATTGCGATTTTAAGGTTTGCCTTAAGTAATAACCAAAGTTTTATTGACATAACTTAATTACCAGTGAAATCAAAACTTTTAATGCTGAGGTAAATGTACTTAAATAACACTCCTGCAGTTTTTTATTTTATATCGATGGTTTCTGAAACTATGAAATACAAATATTGTTAATATTTATATAATAAAAATCAACTTTTTTTAACAATTAGTCCAAAAGCTTTGAAGTGAAAATTCATTTACAAACTAATTTAAATTTTTTTTATTTGTACATATGAATTGAAACAAGTCTTAATTTCACTGGGTGCTTAATTATTTTGAATAATTTAGTTAATTATTGTTGTGTGTTTTAAAGTTTTCTTCTATTTTTATTTTGTAACAGTGCATGACTCAGTTGTGAACGAGTTGTCTGAAACATTAACAGAATTAGAAACATTACAGGAATCAACTTACAGAGTGTGTAACATATGTGATAAAAAAATAACCAGGTAACTAAATTATTCGCATATAACAATCATAAATAATTAAATTGGTGAAAAATTACTATAATAAATAACAGAAACAATATTATAGTAATATAGGTAAAGAATAATCCCTTAGCATCTTTCAAGATAATTCATATAAAACTGGCTTCAATTTAATTTGTCGATAATTTAAAATAAAATACTAGCAAAGGAAAATTTCAATTTTTGTTTTTTATATGAAGCTTTCAAGAAAAACAATCTGCTGTGTCCACTCACACGACTTTCACACCTATTTCAGAAAAGTTTTTATATCTTTACATATGTCAAATAATAGAAAAAAAAATTGAATTACATTAACTTTCCTGAAAATATATATGATAGACATAGTGATGCGGGCAACAGATTTTCTAATTTTCACTTAGTTATCTTTTTTCTCTCTCATTCATCGCTTTCTGACACTACCAGGATGTGAACCCATAATCTTACATTGGAAATTGAATAGCTGTAACTTCGTTAATAGTTGTCCGAAATAAACGATTTTGATGTAGTTTTGTGGAGAATTTCATTACCTTTCAAAAAAAACAGGCTAAACGGTGTTTTTTTGGATTGCAATACTTTTCTTACCTAGTATAGGTAGGAAAGTAATAAATTAAAATATGTGTAGAATATGCTGTATCATTGCTAATACTGGTTCGATTCCGATGATTTTTTTTTTATTTGTTGGTAATTTAATTACCTTTCAAAAATTATATTACAAATTTTACCATAGAATATATACTCAGCGAGTTAGGGCCCAAACATTTTTCTTTTCTTTATAATATTTTTTGCTGAATTTTCTCGAGAATTTAGTACATGTACAAAAATTGAAAGGACAATTATTATAACATTATAGGAAAGTTTCATCAAAATCTTTGAAGCCGTTTTTGCACTATAGTCTATAGAAAAACATGTTTTTCATTTATTGCGCAGCCATTATTGCACATGGAGCACCCAATTTGTGTCACAGGCATCAGTAGTCGAAACCCTACAAAATAAAAAAAGAATCAATAAAATGGGTTCAGTAGTTTCCGAGAAAATCTTGGCACAGACAGACAGACAGACCAATGGTTAAAAATGTGTTTTTCCAACTCAGGGAGCTCTGAAACGTATAGATCCGTTGAAAACCGCTTATCCGAAATTTGATCCGATTGCAATACTTTCCTCAGCCTAGTATGGGTAGGAAAGTAAAAAGTGAGTACTCTTTGTGCTCCTATTCTACCTTTCCCAGGTGTGTCCACCAGTGGCAGATAATTATTTATTCTGTTAGATCTGGTTCGAACCTGTGGACAGGAGATCAGTCTGGGGCACAGCCAGCTCTATTTAAGTGGGTTTTCTTAATAAATTGGGGGGGAAACCTGGTAGTGGTAGTTGAGCATGATCTCGGTCATATTATCTTCTTGCACTGCGGTTGGCTTAAAAACAATGACTCCTTACTAAGTACTGAACCCAAGATCCTACATGGGTTGTAATACAACACGTCACCATAAAATATTACTTCTTTTGAACTAGATTATTATTAAAAGTGAAGTACAAATGTTGAAATTTAGAATAAAAAGAAAACTTTCAATATCCACGTCTTATTCTCAAAGCTCAAGATTACTAACTTATTACCTAACTTAAATGTTCAAATTCAGCAAACCAATCAGATCAATTTTTATTGAGTTTCTTTAAAATATTGAATTATAAGTTTAATTATTTGTGGGTAAAATATAATAAATTATTTCGAAATTCCTGCTAGGAGTATATCAGATTTACAGAACATATGTTAACTTCAAGAATTAAAACCATGGCTAAACCTTCAAGCCTTGCAGCAGCTTAAA
This sequence comes from Nezara viridula, assembly GCA_928085145.1. Classification (NCBI taxonomy): domain Eukaryota; kingdom Metazoa; phylum Arthropoda; class Insecta; order Hemiptera; family Pentatomidae; genus Nezara; species Nezara viridula. Next base: position 47,123,685 of record OV725081.1, read on the forward strand.
GGTAGAAAAGAAGAAAGTAATTTTAAAAAGAGAGAGAGAGAGACTAAAACCAAGGCTAAATCTTCAAGCCTTGCAGTAGCTTGAGGGTAGAAAAGAAGAAAATAATTTTAAAAAGAGAGAGACAGAGAGAGAGGAATAGATCCTACTTATAGTAATAAACCTTTTATCAGTCAAGTTATAACCAACATTTTTTATCGTTCATTATAATCATGTTAAATTTTTTGTTCATATCTATATTTTATCAGATATTTGAAATTAAATATAGAAGGATAGTTTTTTTCATACATACTGATGGATTCTTTACCTAAAACACCAATATCATTCATAGTACATGATGTATTTAGGTTGACCCATAAGTCCTTTCCTTTTTCTTTATTTGTTGTTTAAGGTTGATTTGCTGTGTTATATATGAACTGTTTTGCTCTATTATCTTCTTCCATCTCTCAGGAAGCGTCTTATATCCTTTATCCAAAATTGTTGAAACTTGCAAAATATTTATAGAGATGTGTTTTTATTTTGTTTTCTGGATTTTGACATTTATCACAGAGAGCATTTTTTGAGAAAAAAAAAAGTATCAGTCAGACAGGGCAAGGTCTGGAAAGTACGAAGGATGAGCTAGAACATCCCAAACAAATTGTAAGAGCTTCTGTTTTACGGCCAATGCTGTGTGTTTCATTGGCCGTCAGACAGAAACTCTTACAATTTGATTGGAACATTCTACCTCATTATCCGTACTCTCCAGACCTTGCCTGACTATTGCTTGTTTTTTTTGTTAAAAATTTCTCTCTCTGATAAATATCACAATCTAGAAAACAAAATAAAAATGCATCTCAATAAATATTTTGCAAGTAAACCTTAACAATCGTGGATAAAGGATATAAGAGGCTTGCTGAGAGATGGAAGAAGGTAATAGGGCAGAACGGTTAATATATACCTCAGTAAATCAACCTTAAACAACAAATAAAGGAAAAGAAAAGAACTTATGGGACATCCTAATATGTCAGCTGTTAACAATTTGTTTTTATTTTTAATTTGAACCCAATTATGCACTAAGGGACCAACCAATGTTTATAAGCTATATCAATAATTTTAATCATGCAAAAAACCCAACTTCTGTCTACATTAATGTTATATCTTGGCTATTTGTTGCAAAAGGAACATTTTAAAAAAAATTATCTATCTCACTTATAAAACAGAATTTTAAAAAAGTGTCAATTGGTTCCTTATTGTGTACATAGATTTCTGAGCTAATTTCATTTGATTGTAAATTGTATTACATTTCATTCTAAGAATTGTGTAGTATCTATAATAGAATTAAAACTGCTCAGGGGACCTTTCATCACAGCTTTGGGCAAGATCTGGTGTCCTGAACATTTTGTATGTGTTAATGCAAAATGTAGTAGGCCTCTTCAAGATATTGGTTTCGTAGAAGAAGCTGATGGTCTTTACTGTGAATTCTGCTTTGAGAAATTCCTGGCTCCATCATGTGACAAGTGCAACTCCAAGATAAAAGGAGTAAGTAATTTTTCAAAAATGTACCATTTATTCAATGTCATTTTTATATAACCATGGATTTCTCTCAATACATTCATTATTTTTAATTAGTGTCATTTATATAAAATATTTTAAAGAAACAAAGATGATTAATTTTCTTCTCCGCCCTCTCCCCTGAACCGGGAAAAACTGTTATGGTATCGTGGGGTATTAAAACAAAACAGCCTAAGACTTGATGTTACTCTAATGGAGGCTACCAGTGATCCTAAGCTGAAGCTTTCCCAACCTTCTATTGGTCTGAACCAGTGTTGCCACCTTCATTGTTATATTTATTTATACATTACAAACTATTTACTTTAATAACGTACGCACCTCATTTGTACAATTAATAAATAAGAAAAAATAAAGTAATTTTCCAAAACAATTTCCTTCCCAAAATTTCTTTTATTATTCCTACCTTTCTTAGCTTACCAGTCCAGCCACATTCCTAGTTAAAATGTTTCCTAATTGGTCCTTTGTCTCTTTTTAGATAATTTTGACCTCTCCTTTCTCAACTGCATTCTGATGAACTTCCTGTTTATGTTGAGCATTTGCCTTCCTTGTCGTTGTCCACCAATTTTCATCCATGCTTCCATCAGTTTCTGATTATCTTGCTTTTTCTTTCATTTATTTTTTTCTTTGTGAGTAAGTTTCTTGGCTGGCTCTGCTGTTACAATTAGTTCTTCCTCCCCCTTCATTATTATTAAATGGCACTACATCCCAATTATTTGAGACTTGGCCTGCTCCAGCATGGTTCTCCAGTTCTCCCGGTTAGTTGCTGCAGCCTTCCAATTTCTGACACCAAGTAGTCTACATGCATCAGCAGCCACACAGTTTTGCCAGCGCAAACATGGTCTTCCCACTTGTCTGTTTCCTAACACAGGCTCATTCATAGCCCTCTGTGGGGGTGCATTCATATCCATCCGCACGACATGTCCCGCCCAGTGTAGTCTTGGCAGTACGATGAATTGGCTCACATCCAGGTCATTAAACAATGTCTTTATTTCCAAATTCATTCTTCTCCTCCAATTCTGTGGTGTTTCCTGGACCCCTCCAAATATGCGTCGTATAATCCTCCTTTCAAATCTGAGCTGGGATTTCTCAACTGCTTTAGTTAAGGTCCAACTCTCACAGCCATATGTGAGTACTGGTCTAATAAGAGTTTTATATATTCTTATTTTGGCCTATCTTGACAATATTCTACTGCGAAGGTGTCTCTGGAGGGAGAAATAGCACTGATTAGCCACTGCGATCCTCCTGTCTATCTCACAATTAGTGTTATTTCGTGCATTTATCAATGAACTAAGATATACAAATTCGTTAACATTCTCGATTCCGCGCTGTTCCAGCCATGCTTGGTTTTCCCTTGTTAGACGTGAGGATAGGGTGGACTTATATTTTGTTTTGGACACGTTGATAATAAGACCAATTTTGGCTGCCGACTCTTCCAGACTTGTAAAAGCTTCCTGTACTGCCGCAAACAATCTTCCCATTATATCAATGTCGTCCGCATATCCAAGTATTTGGATCATTCGATTTAGGAGGGTTCCAGTAGTCCGGATACCAGAATCCCTCCCCCTTCATATTTATGCTTATATTTTTCAGGAATATTCAATTCAATGAGACTTTGAGATTTGACATTTTTTTGCCTGTTTAGTGTTATTTCCAGTTTTCTTCAGAGGCTTTATTGTCTACTTTTAATTTGTTCATCTTTTCTGTAACGGATTTCACACTTCTTTCTCACCCTGACTCCTTGACATTCTTGGTTTTGGGACTTTTTTTATATTTAGGTCTGCTGCTTTAGATCCAAGTTCTTTATCTTTAGGAGCATCATCAGTAAATTCAATCTTTACATCTGATATAATTCTTTTGCCATCTAATTCTCTTTCTGCTAAATCCAAAGTTATTACTGGTAGCAAATGCTTTCAGTTCAGAAAACCAAACCTTACTGTTCTGTTCCTTTTTTGTCTTCTTATCAGGTTCTATAGGCTCACTATAACTATCTTCAACTACCTTTAGAGTTTTAAAATCATTAGTTCCTTCTTCATCATACACATCTTATTTAAAAAATTAATAAATAAGAAATAATAAAATAATTTCCCACAACAAAAATCCCATATAGTCTCAAAGTCGAGGAAGAGAAGAAAAAAAAAGTTACCTAAAGCAATAGTATATAAATTATAACAATCATTTCTTCCTCTAAGTGAAAAATTATTTTATTGATACAATCAAATAATACAGCAAATTGTGGGTTTTCATAATTTGTGAGGCTAAAACCTAAACTTTTTAAAATCTATATACTGTTATAACAAGTAACCTAAAAAAAAAAAAAAAGGAGAAAAGTGTTAGAAATAAAATGTGAAAATTAACGTACATCGAGAATTTTAGTGCTGTAAAAGAGATTCATCTTTGATTTACCTTATTGTTTTCCCATACTAATCTATTTGTTATTCGCAAAATTAGGAAATTGTGGTTTATAACATTATAATCATTAGTTAACTCAATTTTTAGCCACATTTGATAAAATATAATTCTACCATTAATTGAGTCTCAGTCACCACATTTTTGCTCTGTGGTCTTCATATAAAAAGATATAAAATGTATAAGTTCCATAGCTTTTTATTCAATGTCTTTGGTGATATTCAATTGTAAAACCCACCAAAATGGACTTTAGACCATTTTAAAAAATATATATTTAAAAATGAAGAGTTTAAAATTTAAATTTCTTAAAATTCTAATTAGAGTTATACAAGAAATAAAAAATCAAAGTTGAGTCTTTTCATTTTTTTTTTTAACCACTTTTCTTCCTTAGATAATGTAATGAAAAACAAAAATGTAGAAAAAATCATCATAATTTTAGTTCACATTTGGTCTGATATTTACTTAATTACTAGAGTTAGAGAGATTTTCCTAAAATATAAATTTCATAAGTCAATAATAAATGGCCTCAAAGAAAAATGTATGAGCCCTAAAAAAATTGTTAACCAGTTTTGAAGATACCATTAAATAGGGGAAACAAATTAATTAAAAGTCAAAAATTTAAAATAAAAAAATAGGTTGATCCTAATGGTAAAAAAAAATTATTACTGGTAGTGATCTGCATTTACTTCTTATGTATCATTTTATCAAATATATTATGCTTGCAGGATTGCTTGAATGCGATAGGAAAACATTTTCACCCAGAGTGCTTTGCCTGTGCCTACTGTGGAAAATTATTCGGAAACAACCCCTTCTTTTTGGAGGATTCTCTACCTTATTGCGAAGCTGGTAAGTTAAAACAGCAAAATATATTTTTCAATTTTTATCCTTTTATTAACTTTATTATTGCTTCTGGCCATTTTAGTCTGATTCCAAAGCATAGAAATTAAGCAACATCCACCTTTGAAATCTTACTAACATGGAATCAGCGAGTATTTAGAAATATTATTTATTAAAAGAGAAAATAGAAAAAGTGACACAGTTATAATTAAACATGAGACATTTGTTATTGAAGATTTAAACTAAAGAAAATTTGGAGTTTATATTTGCTTTGCAGACAATGTACATAGTTGATATTTGAATCTATCGTTTATCTTGCAATGATTATTTTTCTTTATATATTATTAATTTTTTTTTTATTAAAACCTATTTTTCTATATATGTTTATTAATTATTATTATAACATTGTTTTACAGATTGGAATGAATTGTTTACAACTAAATGCTTCTCCTGTGGGTTCCCAATTGAAGCTGGTGATCGCTGGGTAGAAGCTCTTAACAATAACTATCATAGCCAGTGTTTTAACTGCACGGTATGTATATTTATACATATATATATATATCGCTAAAATATATCAGCCTTGAAACTGGTAATAGATGTAGTAAAGATATTTTTAAAAAATAATTATAAAATCTAACATCTATTAATTTTATTTTTATTTTTTAGATGTGTAAAAAGAACCTCGAAGGGCAAAGTTTCTACGCAAAGGCAGGAAGACCATTCTGCAAGAACCATGCTCGTTAACTTTAATTAAACCAATTACAATCCTAGTCATGGTTCACAGACGGGTTTACTTAGTAAACACTTCTGTTTATTTATATATAAATATCTCATGTTTATAGTCAATGATACAAATATTTTAAGTTATATCTTTTCATTTATTTGGTATTATCTAATTGAGAATTGATAAGTACAATTTTACTTTGTTTTTCAAAAGTATGAACTATTTATTTTGATTGATATAATATATTCTATTTTAAAAGATAAATTTTAATTTTTTATTATCTTCTCATAAATTGGATATTAGATCAGTTCTCAATTATTTCTGATTGTATCTTTTAAGACTTTCTACTTTACTTTAATAGATTATTTTGTAAAATTCAGATGAAAATGTTATAAGTATTTTTATAGACGATAAACATAAAACAGTATGAAATATTACCAACATAAAGGAACATTGTATAGGCAGTTTAAAATGTGAGAAGATGTAGTAGGATCAGTTACCAATGCATGTGTTATTAATTCTGTACACGAGAATTTTTTTTTAAGTACATTAGGAAATAATGTAAATATAAATGTTAGCATTGAATTAAAAACTAACAAAATTGTGTTGTTAAATTCACATAAATACCAAAATAATGACAATAAGCAGAATATAAGATTCATATTATAAGAACTGACCGTAACTATAACAGTTCATTATAATTTGAAATTTCTTCCTTACTGTTGTTATAATGTAATATACAGTAAATCAGAATAAAAAAAAATTGAAAAAAAATTATACTAACAAATAAAATTGTGAAACGTTGGAATGTTTACCTTATATACTACCAACCAACAACATATTCATGAAGCAAATAACCTCAAGGGTATTTCAAGGCTGCATGAAAAGGTATATAATTAGTCGTGTGAGTAATGTAACCTAAAATTAGATGTTAAGTTGTATTTTCTGAACTATTTATACAGCATATATTTATTCATATTGAATTAGAAATTTAGAGCATATATATACTAAGAAAGTTTTTAAAAGAAATTGTTAATGAGCCGGCAATTATTTGTGTGCTTATGTTATATTAAGCTTACCTGTCAGTTTACTGTTCAATTTATTATAGCTGCATAAATAAAAATATTTTTTTCTGCTAATTGTCTATAGTTTTAATTTGCCATGTTTAACTTCCTATTATCAATGTCATTGAAAATAAAGCCTCAGGAAAATAGTTCATCCAAGCAATTTTTTTTAACATTGTTTAAATTTTAAAGAAATTAAAATTAATTTTTCATATGTCATTGTACTTTGAGTAATGTTATATTTTTTAGAGATTATTTACACATATTTGTTTATCGGTTTTTTTTTTTTGTTTTTTTTTCGACTTTAAAAAAAAATTTACGTTAATTATAAATGAATTATTTACGTTAATTATAAATGAATTATTTATGTTAATTATAAATGAATTATTTAATTGTAACAATTTTAATAATTGTTTCTAGTCTGAAGATGGGATAATAAAGTGATCCCGAAACGTCATAAAAATAAAGCCAAATTTTTTTGGGAGAGTAAACTGTTACTTAACTTTATTCATATACCTTATAGGAATTATTTAACTTCTAGAAGCTTTATTTAATAACTACTATATTGAATTCTAAGTGTCCTTCATCAGTAAAATGAATTGCTGTTATAATAACATAAAAGATAAAATATTATTACAATATAGCTTTTCTTTTTCTCCTCTCCCATCCTTCTTGTGGTTAATAAGTAGCAAGAGATTATTAATAGAATTGTCACTTAGTATACATAATAATCTGCTCAGTTTAAACCAAATAAATTCCTATTTTTTGATATGTTAAATTACATTTATATTTTTTCCGTTTTCAAGATTTTTGATCTTGTAAATGTAATATAAATACACTTGAAAACTGTAATACAAATATAAATACACTTCAAAACTTTAAACATTCTTGGAAAAAAAAAGTCCTTAACTTGAGCATATAGTTTCTTATTCAATCCATTATTAATCCATGCCCTTCAGAATCAGAAGCAGCTAATGCCTGGTGATCATATTCAGTGCTAGTGCTATCCTGAACAGTTTCTTATTCCTAACATTGCTCTGGTATCATTGGTAACTATACCATCTTAAAGTAATAATTTGTTGGTACTGCCCACCGTGCCGACTGCTAGCAGTTAAGCAGTGCTTTAGTGGAATAGAAAGGAGCATACTTTGCAGTACCTTTTCTATTCCACTAGTGCGTAACTGCTAGGTCTTCATTTCCAGCGAAGCAGTACCTTTAGGTCTGTTTTGCTTTCCTCCTGTCACTTAGCCCTTGAAAAACATCAGAGGAATTTATTATTCTGACCAAATCATGGGAGTTTTATACTACTTCAGATGGCTCCGGAAAACAATTCATCTTCCTCCTTCTTATCTAATCTGAAAGTTCTTTAAAAAAAGAATAGTACCTACTCACTCCTATGAGTTAAGCTGTTATATTATTATCACTTTGTCAGAATCTCATAATTTTACTAATAATGAATTTAAAAATCTGGTTTATGTCTACACAAAAGATGGCATATCTCGGAATTGGAAAGCAGCCACTGTCTGCAGCTAACGGTATATTTCATTCAACCACAATGAGAAAAACAAAAAATAATTTTTGAAGAGAACTACATAAGTATTTATAGTATTTGTTTTACATCTTTATTATTTCTATTTAACAGTTGGAGCAATTTTCATTTTAACTATGTGGCTGATATATCTACACCATAGAGCATAGGCCTCCTCTAGTTTTTAAATTGTAATTTTCCAAAGATAATATGACTAATTAATATAAACCTGTTTTTTCAAACTACTTGAGATAATATTAGGATCACAAACCTGTCATTCTCATACGAAAATCAATTAACATGGAGAATATTAGATGTATGAAAGATCATAACATTGCATTTATTGATATCGAAGACTTTATAATGCACATTTCTTGTGTTCCTAAAGAAATTTTAAGCTGTTTCTGGGTTACCCTAATTTCAATTGTTCGGTTCCTTAAAAAATTTAAGGTTGTTAAAATTTAAGGCTGTTTCAATTTAAGAAAGTAAGTAGAACAGCACAGCAGTGGATAGTGTATTATTTCTAAGCTGTGATATAGATATACTTCAATTATAACCTAATCCTCTAGGATAGGAGTTCTTAGAGTTTAAGAACCTATGCTCTAGGACTTGCTAACATGTATATCTCTAAAAGTTTAAGCTTGGTATTGATAATAAAAACTTTTTATAATCCACCTCTCATAGTCAGAGTAGTTTCTAAAATTCAGGATGAATTAGGAATTTTATGACAAACAATACTTTAATAAAAACAAAATTCTTTATTTTAAGATATATTAAAAAATATGAGTATTTAAAAGCTACTGGTAACTTTAGTATTTTGATAAAAATATCTAATTAAATCCAATTTTATCATGTATTACTTATTTTAAATTTTAATAGTTTCCTTGGTCTTGGGTGTTTTGATTTCTTCAGCTTCTGAACTGAATTTTTCCTGCAAAAATAAAACTATTATCAAACCGTGTCTAAAAATAAAAATATTCCAGTTATTCAAATCCTAGCATACTTACTATGTCATAAATAACTTTAATTATCAAGGAGCAGCTGGGGCAAGTAGCAATTTCTTCGCCAGCAGCCAGTTCTTCCTGTAAACATTTCAAAAATATTTTTTCAAGATTTCGGAAATAACAAATACTGTCAATTTATTTATCAAACAGTCAATCAATCATAAAGTGAACAATTATTTAAATAAAATAATGTAGAATAATAATAAAACACCAATAAAAAGACCTGAGAAAGAACAATTTTATGAAAATATTGTATAACTAAATAATAGTTCATTGTCAAGGTTGGAATTGATAAATTCAACATAACTTGATCTCATTAACTGTGTAGTTAAGACTCATATTATCCAACATTATTTATCACTACTCAGAAAGGTTTCATTAATAACAGTAAATAAAGGTATAATAATAATAGTCCACAAGAATCACTTCTGATTGGCAGGTCCATGATCACTTTGGGCATATTAGATTGAATTCCAAAAATAACCGAGTGTTGTAACACTAATGAAACACAGAAGTGTTCACTAGTGGGTTCGATTGACAAACCACCAATATGTCCTTTCTCATTGAGATCAGGATCCAAAATCAGCAGTTTTATCATAAGTCCAGACAAACTCAGCTACTTCAAGGATTCTAAGTACAATATGAATTTTGATGGTGAGATAGTAGCGATCCTCATAGCCCTAAGAACACTATCAGAAAGACAAGTTCAGAGCGCTGTTCTGTTTGTCGACTCTCAAGCAGCTATTACTGACGTGAATAAATGTCTGTCGAGTGCTATCTTGGAGTGCAAATCCCTCCTCTACGATCTAACACTCCGAGGCACCAATGTTGTCCTGCAGTGGATTCCGAGCCATTGCAGTATTCCAAAAAATGAGGAAGCAGATAGTTTCGCCAGGAGAGGAACAGAATTGTCTCAAACAGTCCATCCAAAATCTTACGATTCAATCAGAAGAATAGTGAGGATGGTAGTAAAAGAGGAAACAAAAAATATAGACAAAAGACAAGGTGGAAGGGAGACGTTATGAATGTTTGGTGTAAAACCCGATCCCAGCTGACCTACCAAGAACAGATACAGTAGCCTGCTTCCACCTGGCCACTGGTCACGACTATCTACAAAGTCATCTCCACAAGATAGGCGTGGCTGAGGATCCTAGGTGTAAATTATGTCAAGCAAAAATGGATGCAGACCACCTAGACAAATGTCTTGCTTTGACGGACATAAGAAATAAAATATTTGTGAATGATTATATAAAAAAAATCAAACTTATACTGGACAGCAAGACGTTAGATGGTCAAATGACCAATGACTATGGCATAAGAAAGAAAAAAATGATCTTGATTAGATGTGACATTTGAGAACTAGAATCTTAAAATTTGTAACATAACAAAAGAATGAACCTCAAAAGAAGAGAGCTCTCTGTACCATATAAACACTATAGATCAGAAATTTTCAACCAATACCCACACTGTGTTAATGCCTTCAAAGCAATTAACATGTGCCTAAAATAAAGTTTGGAAATAATAAAAAAAAATTCAAAGGCAGTAGTTTCTAATTGCAACTCCAAGATGATTTTTGGTTTCAAGATAACATTTAGCACACTGTAGATTGTAACCAATAAAATGCTTCGATTAGCAATCTCTATAAACAAATACATTTTCTGCATCTGAGAATCTAAAACATTTTCCATTATTTCTTTAGTACATCCCTTTCTTTGCAATCTTGGCGAAACTATGAGTACTTTGTGATAGAACACATTTTAAGGAGAGCAGATAGTGCCATAGAAAAAGAAGCTCTTCAATGGAATCCCCAAGAAACAAAAGGAAAACCAGAGACAATGCACAGATCTAGACATGACCTGAGTTGAGCTGGCAAGATTTAACCAGAAACAAAAATAATTCCCGGAAATAAGAAGAATGGAAAGCACTTGTAAGTGCCTTATCCTCTAACAGGAGTTAACAGCTTTAATAATAATGATAATAAGGACTATGCTTTAAGGGTATGTCTGACATGTGTATGTGAACATAATTGTCAATATTCAACTGCGTACAAGATATATATATATTACAATGCAGAGTATAATACTTCTTAATTCGTTTAACGAAATAGCAAACACAACTATAGTTACCAACTTGGAATGTACTCATACCACAAGTAGGTTGAACCTGTCCTGTAGATTTATATCTAAGTGACTAAACATAAAACACCACATAATTTTCATGGCTATTTGGTAAATGAACATTCTATTCAGAAGATACATTAGTAATTGTGATGCAATTGTAGTAAGTCAGAAGGATAAAAAGCACTCTATAAGTGTCAATTCTAATAATACATTTATGGAATGTAAGTTAAAAGATGGTTAAGTATTAGACTAATGAATTATAAATACAAAGCAAAATTGTAAGTTATTTCAGTCAAATTGTTTTTTTATAAGTTAAGGTAACTAGGCTCTAAACTTACTTTGGTTATTTGAAACCGATCTCCACAAGGGCAAGGATAATAATAAGTTTCTTCTTCTGGATCATAATCGAAATCTTCTATCTCGATTTCATCATGAAACACAGCCATTTCCTATTAATTTGTAATAACTGAAAACTAAAAGACCACGGCGGGAAGCCTACTAAATAACAAATAATACCATGTCTTTGTTGACGTTGATAGTTCAGGAATGATGACATTATTCATTCAGATCGATTGACAAAGATGTAGACTCGACGGTAAGTTGAAGAAGAAGTTAAAATCATTCCAACCATTGTGCAGTTTGTCTAACATGAGTATACCAGTGAGATATTAGGAAGAGCCCAGTATTCTTCCACTGTTAGGAAATGAGTCTCGATGTCCTCAGGATTTACGAGTAAGATGATGAGGTGAAACCTGGAAATTAATAGTTGATTACGTTATAAAAACGTCAACTAAATTGATGCACAACAGAAACCTGAACCAGGAGAGATTTTTAGGATAGTTAGATTTAATATAAATAGAAACAATATTTTAGCATTTCTGGAGTCTGAAGACAAATTTCAGCTATATCTATCATATTCAGCGTTTAATGGAATTCAATTTTAAAATCCATCTATTTACATAACCTCGTGAATTTCACATCTCTCTATCTTCAATAAAGAATCATATGCTAATTATATTCTATGTTATCCCATCAAAACCTATGTATAATATATTATTTTGTGTCCCTTGATTTCCTAGGAACATCGAAGAATCAAGTTTTAGATAAACACGATCATTTTCCAATCAGTCAAGATCAAATTGAAAATGGTTATATCAGATATAACCATTTTAATTATATAAGATATCAAGATTTGATATATAGAAATTCAAAATTTAAGCATTAAAACTAACACAGGAAGTTTGAAAAAATAAGAAAACCAAATATAATAATAAAAAAAACAAACAAAGCAACATAATCACAGGGATATCACTGCAGTGAATATCTATAAGGAAACAATTCTAGCAATATTTTTTATAACTATATTAAACTTCTACAAAGTATCAGGGATAATAGGTAGAAGGTACATAGCAATTGGTTTTTATTTTTCATACCAAGGCTTCAAACGGCACCCATCACGAAATTTTATTGTTCATGTACCACTATCGCTTGGACAAAATATATTTAAGGACGTCACGCAATTCTCATTTTCCAAGAGTTTCCGGTCAAAAGAAAGTAATGTTTAGGTTGATCCTTTCATGATAGAGCTAAGCCTAAAGACTTTGTATCAGCTAATAGCTCTGTCAGATGGCTTAATTACTGAGAAGATTACATGAAGTGAGCATTCCACAGACTTTTTAGTTGGCTGATTAGACTTGAGCAGCTTAATCACATTTAAACTAAAGCCTGTGAAAGTAACAACTTTGAAAGCATCAGATACTTCCATTCAGGGGTACCCATCCTCTCATCGATTTGACTACAGATAGATACACACCAAGGGGACGGGGTGGCCGAATGGACTAACGTGTGACTGATAACCCACCCCCCTGTACTTAAATCAGGAATCGGGATGTGGTCCAGAAGATCACATCTCGTAATCCATGGGCGGGTTGTGCACAGCACCACTGTTGCCCGGCAACCTGATATATGATAAATGATACAATGGCCGAATAGGCTAAAGCGTGTTGTGTAACAGCACCGCTAGTTGCCTGGCAACCAGATAACCAAGTTTTGAGATTGTAAAAAAAGCAAGAGTTCGCGTCCCGGTGCCAAAGGGAATTTTAAATTCCCCGCCCTCACCCTCCGGCCCGGGAAAATCCCGTATAGTCTAAAAGGTGGGGCAGGGAAGAACAGACAGGAAAAAAAAATAACAAAAAAAGATACGACACACAACGAACCAAATTCGATCCTTGATGTCTGAAACATTAAATGTGAGCGACAATTTTTGGAATCTGAGTACAAAAATGTCTTCTCTACCTTCCATAGTGAGGAAGCAATATAAGAAATAAAAAATGTCAAAAATATATATTAAGTGATAGGGAATTAGTTCTTATAATTTTAACTAGATATCTATATTCTTTTTAATCTCTCATTGTTCAAATACATGTATATTGTTTTCTTTGTCTTTTTTTTTACAATCTCTACTATCAAAGCTGAAAATTTTAGAAAACTTTAGATCTAACCTATGAAGTCCAAGAAAGTAGAACTTGTCTGATTTGGTCTTGGTGGAGCCGTGGGGAATATAACTTGATCCCATAGGAAGGTAAGGGAAATTATAGGGTTGAAAGGACTAGAATAACATTAGCTCCAGTACCAGAGATTTGATGTAAACCCAGAAAACTGAGGAAAGCCAGAGGATACACCATACCAGGGAAGAGAAGACTATCCAGGGACAGGACCAGATGGCCTATATGGACTGAGACTACAACTCCATGCTTGACAACACCCAGGAGTTTGAGGAAGAAGGTTTATCAACTTAAAAAAACAAAACAATCTACTGAAAGTAAGGGGATAAGTGAAAGATATGTAAAGCACCAAACTTAATGTAAAGCATCATTTTTTATTTTTTTTATTTTATGGCTAGACATGACACAGATAAAAAAGCAAATTCTGTGAGCCAGGGTAGAAATACAACCTTTCACATCAACTGATCAATGAAACTAATTATTTTTCTTTCTTGTTTCATTATGTTTATTTATCGTACTACTTCATATCTTAGAAGTCATTCAGAAAACGGAAAAAATAATTTCTGTTAACTAGAACAAAAGAAAGATAGAATAATTCCTACACTTAAAGTGGATGAAGCTGGCCTAGTAAGAAAACTCATTTTGTAAACAGGATTTTGTTGTTTGTGCTTGAATTGCTAAAAATCATGGAACAAAACATGAGAATGAAGGAAGCTAGTTACTCGAAAACTGTCAAACTAAAGCCAAAGAACTTAAAAAAGAACTAAAGAAGAAACCTGGCACATTAAGCTATAGGAGGGGAAAGCTTTTCTCCTCTATATCAATTCAAATTCAAATAACTTTTGATTTGTTTAGAATTCTTTCAATTTTGTACACTAACTTGTAAGTTAGGATAATTCCTCCAAAATGTCACTATTACAGAAGAATTATTATTAATATTTTACTTCAATCAATTAAACAACAGCTTTAGCTCTTGTGTCATTTATTTGTTGTTATTGTAACTTTGTAAGCAGTACATTATTTATGTTTTTAAATTAATCACTTTTTAAGGAGATGAAATATGCTAAAGAAAAAGGATAACTTAAGGTAATAAAAGTAAAACATATACAAATCAAAACATTTTAATTATTAGCTTTCACCAATCACAAGATCAATGGTCTTCTTCAGTACTTTCTGAACTACTAATAACAGATAAAACTTGAAAAGAATTCATAAAAATCACAATTCAAACAATAAAAAATAAACATCTCACCCTCGACATGTATGCTATAAGTTACAAATATTTAAGGTAATGCAAACACACTAAAATTTTCTTTCAAGAGTTATTTACCAAGCAAGAATTATTCAATTTTATGAGGGTAAACAACTTTATTTATACAAATAAGTGAATAAATGTGATCACAAATTTAATTTTTTTAAATAAAAACAGATAATAGGATGTTATTAGTTTTCTAAAGACCCAGAATAATTAATAATAATTATATTAATACAAAAATATAAATATTTTTGAAGTAATTTTAGTTTCAATTTATTCATTGAAGTCACCAAAATATAAAATTGCTATACCAAAGTTGTTTATTCAGCAAAAATATACTTCATGGAATCTAATAAATATCAATTACAAAGATACTTATCCTAATGAAGTGTTAGCAAATAAATAGAAACATTTTGTAAGTGACTTGAGAATGAATACGGAACATGCCTTTCTATGAAACTCCATTTTCTATGCCATCAGGTAGCAGCATATTCCAAAAGCAATCATCATCATGCCAACCTGAGAAGCTGCAAAAGAAATATTTTTAAAATAATAATAGTAGTTGAATTGTGCATATTTTTTGCACAAACCTTAGATTCATATCAGCACAGCCTTGATTATTTACATCTATATTAATAATAAGTAAATGTTCGCTGGTTCAAAACCACTAATCTCCGAAACTTCTTTACTGATCGGACTGATTTTTGTTTGATTATACCCATCATTATTTGAAAGCTTCCATAAGTTTATACTAATTTTTCAAAAATCATTGTAAAAAATCGGACGATTTGTTGCAAAGATATAATGCTTTAAACATTTAGTACTTTTTCTTGAGGGATTTAGAGATCGATTGTATCTTACATAGACAATTATATGCAGCGAATTCTAGAGTTGGAAACCCAGACAATCTCTATATCTATACAAAGATTGGAACAACAAAGAATATCTCACATCCACAAGTATTGTTAGAAACATTTGCTTTCTTTTCTTTCCCAGTACGGCTGGTCCCTGTGGAAGTTAGACTATATCCTCTTATTTATGGGAGGCCTACAAGTTGTAAGACTTGTATGAACAGGCTGTAAATAAAAGAAAAATCTAATTTATTTTAATACAGAGACTCCAACTGATTTTTTAGCACAACTCATGACAAAAAAATCTGGTGCGGTGCCTATCACAAAATTTTCGCTTACCAACCTTAGTATAATATCAAACAATTCTAATGATTGAGGGAAAAATGGATCTTTTGGAAAAATTCTGCATTTTATTGTAAACATTTATCACGAAACTCATCAAAAAAATAACATAATTTGAAAAAATATTATATGTGCTAAGGCTTCGGTGGTATGAAATCAGAAAATGTATGAAAATATCTGCAATGATAGACAAGTAGTTTTAATTAATTAATTTTATAGCTTTCTTCTGACCTAAAAATTCCATTGATATTTAGCTTTAGACTGTGATTAACAACATACCAACCATAGTTACACTAAAACATATCCTTCTGCATGATATTTTGTCACACTTAGTAAATAATTATGTATACTTCCTTCCACAGGCACTAAGTATCAATTGTATTGCATAAGCTAGGATGATATTTAATTTTGTCAGGTTTATATGCTATATCTCTGATATGAGGGTTAAACACTAATTAAGTAGTGAAAAAACAACAACCTAGTTTCAATTATCTATGACTGTTGGTGAATTTTTGGTACCTGAAATTAATTATCTTGAGCATTTCGAAACTCCTGGAATTAATCATTCCGATAAATTCTGTTTGCAAGGTTCCTTGAGTCATAATCAAACAATTTGCATATGTATGTAAAAAATCTAAAACTGAAATGATCTAAATGCTTACCTCTATTTGGGATTTCTTCGCCAAGCCACCATCCAACAACAGCAGTCCACACAAATGCCAATGAATTGCAAATGGGTACTGCCAATGTTAAATCTAAATCCCATTATAGAAATGCATTAGTAATATCAACCCACAACAATTTTCTTGTTTTTAAGCATTTCTATTTATAATAGAGTCCTCAAACCTGAATCTTTCAAGGAAATGAAATATAGGATTGATCCACATTGATTAATCAGAAATGGTGTCATGTACTGTAAATCAAAGCAATAAATACATATATTTTAAATAATAGAACATACTATAAGTACTCAGATAATTAAATGAAAACTTAAAGGTAAGAGTGGAAATACTGATTTTAGGGAGCTATAAATCAAATAAATGAATGATCAGCAACAACAAGACTAACAACCTCTTAGTTTTTATGTATACCTTTATAAAGAATACATCTTCGGAAAAAAATTCTACAATCCCTGATGTATAAAGGGGCAACACCCAAAGAGAAATGTCCTTGAGGTTATATATATATATATACACTGACAGGCAAAAAATTCCACCCACTTGATTTTTTCATGTTTTCATCTAAAAATATTTGTATTTGTATATAATACATGGTATTTGTATATAATACATGGTATTTGTAGATAATACTTAGTATTTATGGAATTTAATAATATTTTTTACCTTTAATAATCAAAATGTGATTGGGTAAGAAAGATTAGAGAAAAAAAAATTGAAAAACGAAAGTCTATTCTAAAAGAAATTAATTACATCGTCGTTTAGTAGCGCGTGTTTTCTCCTCTTGCCTTCACTACTTCTTGAAGACGCCTCGGCATAATCTCCACCAGTCGGGAAATATCCCTTTGCTGGAGGATAGCCCATTCCTCCCGAAGAGCTCTTTCAAGGTCCTGCAGTGTATCAGGAAGTGTTGCACGCGCTCTTATTCGTCTTCCGAGGTTATCCCATAAATGCTCAATGAGGTCCAAATCTGGAGAACGTGCTGGCCAGGCTAAAACCTCAATATTGTTCTATTGAAGGAACATCTGCACTATGCGTGCATTAGAATAGAACGATCGCCGATTTCATTGTGGGTAGGCAACACATGAGGTTCCAAAATCTCATCTACATAGCGAATGGCCGTCAAAGACCCTCCACGAACAACAACCAATTCTGTGCGGAGCTCCATTGAAATCCCAGCCCACACCATTAAGGAACCACGTTGGAAAGGTTGGCTCTGGGAAAATTTACAGGCTGCATATCTTTTGTTTCTTCTTCTCCACACCCTTTCATGTCCATCTGGAGATCGAAGAGCGAATCTTGATTCATTTGTAAAAAGTACAGCACTCCATTCGTCCATAATCCAATGGCTGTGTTCTCGAGCAAAAGCCAGCCGTGTTACTCTGTGAGTTCTGGTCAACTCTGGTCCTCTTACTGGACGAAAAGCCATCAATCCATACTCATTTAATCTTCTCCGAGCGGTACGTTCAGAAATTTGCACATCTCGAACTTCTTCAAGCTGATGAATCGCTTGAACAACGGTAAGGTGCCGGTTCCGTAAAATTCTCAAAGTCAAAAACCAGTCATCCCGTTCTGTTACCCTAGGACGTCCAGAACCGGACCTTCTATTGTAAGAACCAGTTTCCCAAAACGCCCGATGGCGTCTCATAAAGTTTCATATGGAACTCCGATGGCATTAGCTGCATATCTAATAGAATGTCCATCATCAATAAGTGCCACACCACGCGCAACATCCTCAGCACTAAGAGGCATTTTTAAACTTAATATTTAAAAAATTAAAAGCCGGAAATTAAGAAATGTGCTGCAAGAAACGGCACTGAACTAATGATAATGAATAAACATTTTGATTCCATAGAAAGTAAACATTGGAATCTAGAATCATTTCATTGAATTAAGGATTAAGGGTTATTGTCCTCTATATTAACATTCCTAATTGAAAATAAACAAAAAGATTACCTATTTATTCATTAAAAACAATAGACCAATCCAAAGCAGAAATATTTTTAGATGAAAACATGAAAAAATCAAGTGGGTGGAATTTTTTGCCTGTCAGTGCATAATATTTGTGACAAACGTTATTGTATATCTGTCTCTAGGGGACAAGCACATTGAAGATATCCAAATAAATGTATCGTCGGTGGATTCCAGTTTGAGAGCGTTAATTTTTCAATGAAGAGAAGAATGGTTGGAGTGATCAGTAAAAAAAAAATGGTTGAGGTGATCGGTTCTCTTTTTTGACTGATTGTCCTAATCATTCTTCTCTTCTATTATTCACCTCTATCTCTTCTATTACCAACCATCAATCCACAATTAATTTTTCAATGGTTTGAAGGGATGGACAAGCCATTAGTTTTAATACGTAGATCTCTTTCCACTGCTGAAAGGACTTAACATAAAGAATTGATAGCTTTCATTTTTAAAGACAACAGAGTCCATATTAGTTAATGTGGATGGGAATATTTTTAATAATGATAATAAACCTTAACTCACAACATTTGAACCCAAAAAAGCAATACCAGTAAGTGCAACTAACAAGTTGTGAAGGTGGCATCAATGACGGCCAACTATAGTTGCGAAGTTTAGTATTGCGGTGTTATTGTCCGAGGGGATCTCGAGAGTCTGATCTGTGTTAGCTACATTCGTGACTAAAGACTTTAAAAAGAATTGGCAGAAACACAGAAAGACCCGATTTTGTTGTAACTTATAGTAAGCAAAATTGCCCTGGCCACCTAAAGTAGATGCAGAACTACAGTATTTTACATCAGTTAAAGAAGCCTTCTTAAGCCTTATAGCAAGTCTTTAACAAATGGGTAAACATGTTGACAGAACATCCTAAAGAATGTCTCTTCTTTTTTTTTTTTTTTTTTCATATATTATATTTGTGAGCAAATCGCATCGGATCCGGATGATGTTAGCTATATGATGAGGAAGTTGCTAGACACGTATTCCAGATGGGGTCTGAAAATCAGTGAAAGTAAAACAGAGTATATGGTTTTCAACGCTCCAAATTTGCCCCTTGAAATTGATGACTGGACGCTAAATGTCAGCCAGCAGTTCAAGTACCTCGGATACTGGTTATCTTCAAAGGGTGGTAGTGAGGTTGATATCGAACATAAAATAAATAATGGGAAAAGAATAATAAGTTCGATAAATTCAACCCTATGGAGTAAAGAAATAAGATTAGAAACTAAAAAGAAGATATACCATTCCTTTGTAGAAAGCGTAGCCACTTACGGATCAGAAGTCTGGACACTGACAAAAAAGTTGGAAAATAAGTTGCTTTCCATGGAAATGGATTTCTGGAGAAGAAGCTGTGGCATATCTAGAATCGAGCGGATTCCAAACGCAGCTATTAGAGACAAGGTCGGATGTCAAAAGAACATCCTTCACCTGATCGGGACCAAACGGCTAAAGTGGTATGGCCACTTAATGCGGATGGATGAGAACCGCTGGCCAAAGAAAATTTATAACTATATGCCACCTGAAAGAAGGAAGCGTGGAAGGCCAAAGAAGAAATGGACAGAGGACGTGGAGGAAAGCATGGCAGCCAGAGGGCTTCGTGAAGGAGATTGGATGGACAGGGAGCAGTGGCTTTTGGGTGTTGGGGATATGACTCCTTAAGTTGTATAAAACCCAAATAAAAAAAATAAAAAAAAAATATTTGTGAGCAGTCAAAATATTTAATAAAAAAAATTATAAACCACTGTCATAATCAATTTATAGTAATAAATGTAAACTATAAAAATTAATGTCATCACCTTCCAATTCGTTGCCAGAAACAGTATTTCCTTTATCATTTTTAAAAATCTATTGTCATCATGGATATTAGAAACACCAGCTGTGCCTCTTTTTAAAAATGGATTTGTAACGCCCCAAAAAAAACCTACCATGAATAGGTTTAGTACAGAACCTGAAATTCATAGATCGATTAATTTAAAAACTAATTTCTATAAAAGCGATCAGTGATCATATAGCCTTCATAGCTAATGTGAATCAAGCCAATGAATTAGATTTCAGATAATTAAGGATAAAAATTCTTAATACTAATTGCATTTCATCATTTTAGAAAATAATTTAAAGTGGGTACAATAACAGAGAAATAATAATAATGAAATGACAATTTGACTACACCAGTAAAGCATTTTGTTTTAAATTGATGTTACTAAGTTAAATTACTACTAAAACAAAAAGAACTACCAATAATTAGTAGGAATCATAATACATACCAAAATTAATCAACCCCATTTTGGAGCATTCCCTTTTAATTATTTCTTTTTACAGTTAAAGGTGCAAAATATTGAAAAACAAATGAAATCAAACAACCAAATTTTTAAAAAAATAAACAACAATCAGCAATGAAGTCTTCAAGACTTTGGTACAAAGAAGATACTAATATTCCTGAGGTTAGCCTAGAGTTAGTTTCAAAGGCAGCTTCTAATGAAATGGGAGGAGGAACAGCTCCAACAGGAGAACTAACCCATTCTCTAGTTTACTATTTTTTACAGAAACCTGAAGGGAAATTAAGGGCTCTAGAGATAATTTTGCCGAGTCACCGTCAAATATTAAATTCATAGCTAAAACCTAACTTCCACTTTCACAATGTATGAAACTATATACTTAATGCAACAAAAAACATATGAATACTTCCCTCCTCTCGGAAAAGGGACATTCCACTCCTTTTCAGATTATAAAAACATTATATGTTTTTTCTTCATTATTTCGTTCTCTAATTTCTTGTCACCCTCTCGATAGTGTCCTAAATTTAGACATACAGATTTCAGTAACAAAAATTCAATTTATTCAAACCACATGAAATTCCCATTGATAAGTGGATTAAAATGCTTAGTGTTCTTTAATTTCAATTACAATAATTCACAATTTATTTAATTTAATTAATTGTAACTTATATATGTGATTTTAGTTTCCATTAGTAAATTTATATCGAAATAATAGTATAATATAAAGGTGCATTTAGACATTTTACAAACTAGAATGAGAAACACTTATCTAACTTAACTAACAGCGAAATTATAGCTAAACCAAACTATTTATTTTATTTTTAGAAGCCCAAATATTTGGTCAACATCTCTTCCAAACTTTTAACCCACATCCCGATATCCTTAATTCAATTCACATCAATTGTATTGAAGCAGAACTGGATATTCCTCTCCAAATGTCACTTCCACCAAACGCATTTCATCCCACAGAAATATCCATCATTCAAAAATTACTCTCCCGCAAAGCTCCTGGACATGACCTAATTACATTCCAGATCTTAAAAGTTAGACATTCTCCCTGCAACACTTAAGGAGACAGCCCTGATGAAGGCCTGAACTTCAGGTCGAAACGTCGGCATATGTAAAAAATAAATATTATCATTTATTTTTGCCTTCCTTTTTGACTGACCACCCCAAGTATTCTTCTCTTCATTACATATATAATGCTGTACTACATTCCACATATTTTCCTGATCTTTGGAAACGATCTATTGTCAAAATGATTCACAAACCCAAAAAACTACAGAATACCCACTCTCTTACCGTCCTATCTCTCGTTTACCCATCATGGGCAATATCCTAGAAAAACTCATCTTAAATTCTAATTACATAATCCCAGATCACCAATTTGGATTCCGTACTTCCCATTCCACTATACAGTAATGTTATCGTGTGGTAGACGTAGTTTCCTAAGCATTGGAGCGCAGAATGTTCTGTACGGGAGTATTTCTCCAAGTTGAACAGGCGTTTGATCGAGTTTGGCGCCCGGGACTGCTGTACAAACTCTGATAATTCCTACGACCTACATATTTCCTGATTATTCGTTCCTACCTTACTGATAGATACTTTACAAAAAAAAAAAACGCTTATTCGTCCCTCTTTTCTCAGTCCGCAGGTGTTCCTCAAGGTGGTATCCTAGGTCCTATCCTTTATACAGTTTATACAGCTGACATCCCAACCTATCCCAAAACTGTCATCACCACGTATGCCGATGACACATATAAATAATGACCCATCAACTGCATCCCAAATGTTTCAATTACACATCATAAACCTTGATGAATGGTGTCAAAAGTGGATAATTAAAATAAATTCCAATAAATCCCACCAAATTACTTATACCCTTCGTCGTAAACCAACGACTTCCTGCCCTACAGTTTTCTTTAACAATACTCCATTTGCCGTAACAATACTCCACAACCCGTTACCTAGGACTCCACCTGAACAAACGTCTAGCTTGGAATCTTCATACCAGACTGAAACAACAAGAAACCGCTCGACGTTTCCGATTACTTTAGCACTTACTAGACAAACGATGTAAACTTCCAATTAATTACAAAAGACTAATATACATGACTATAACAAGGCCTATTTGGACTTACGGAGTTCATATATATATATATATATATATATATATATATATATATGGGCTGGGGTAGCCGTGGGGCAGGCTTAGGCGCTTGCAGTAGGTAACCAAGTTAAGCAAAGCCGAGCGTGGTTAGCACTTGGACGGGTGTCCGCCCGATTTGGGTGACCGTCGACCTGGGAAAGCCACGCAGTCCGACCCTCCCTCCCCCCGGGGTTTGTGAGGCCCGTCAGTCTACTGCAGGTAACTCACACCGACCTGGTGTAGGACTGATAACCCACCCCCCTGTACTTAAATCAGGAATCGGGATGTGGTCCAGAAGATCTCATCTCGTAGTCCATGGGCGGGTTGTGCACAGCACCACCGTTGCCCGGCTACCTGATATATGATAAATGATACAAAAATAGTCATGAGTTCGCGTCCCGTTGCCAAGGTGTCTTTTAAATCCCCGCCCACACCCTCTGGCCTGGGGAAACCCCGTATAGCCTTAACGGCGAGGAGAGAGTCTATACTCCCTTTTTGAGCATTCATACTAATAATTGGTTTATCTTAGTTAATTTTCATGTTTTCCTTGGATTACATATCATTATTAGAGAGTTTGGAACTTGTAGCTCTTTGACTGGAAATACAATTATAAACAAAGTTTAACCTTTCATAAATATTATTTGTTATGATTTTTCAAAATTGCTTATAATGGGTATTAGAGGTTTAGAAACATATTTAGAGCGCTCTAATGCTGCTGCTTGTTACCCTGTTAGGGTTATTGATTTAATTCATGAATATAGGTATGCTAGAAATGATTTTTTTTTGTTTTGTAATTATTGCTTTTATAGTTGATGTATGAAACCAGTAAAATCACTCTCTGTGAAGTAGTGCTCTTATTTCTCTATTATTTCATCTCTCCTCTTCAGGCAAACACGGTTATTCTTGATGTTTTCTTTATGCCAGTTAAATAAAATCATGACATATTTGCAGTGTTATTGTTATTACAATGTATATTTGTTGATGAATAAAATTGTCTTTTTTTAACATATTAAGCAATACTCCTGTATTTTAAGCCTTGACCTCTTACTACACTAAGATTAGATTTTACTAAATGGTATGGGCTCCACATTACATAATTATTATGTTTTATAATGAATTTGATTACCTTACCTTCTACCTTAACTTTCTGCTTTGTGCTGAAAATTTGTTTTTTCCTAATATTCTGTTGACTCCATATTTTTGATGAGTCACAGTAGGTTGCATTTATTTTATATATTTATTTTTTTTTATATTCAGACTTTTATCTTTCAATCTGGAAAGTTTCTCTTCCAAGGTCAATATTATATAAGAAATAATATTGAACAATATTAATATATCTGTGTATTGTCTCATTCGATAGTAAGATATTGCCTACCAAAACTCCATCCAAAGTAAACATTTAAAATCCTAAGTAATATATATTTTTTTTATATATTCAGAAATTGAATTATTCAAACAAGAAAGGAGGCTTTCTTGCCAATATACAATACAATAAATATAATACAAGTTCAATATTATATAAGCAATAATAATGTACATTATAAATGCATTCCAATACTTTTTTTGTAATATACTTCTCAGGTGGTCTTAAATATTGCTTTGTATGAAATATCTTATATTATAAATTTTAATAAATTGAATATAAAATTTATTTTTGACATTTGATATCGACCTTCCTTTTTTTTTTTTGGGTCCCCCCCTTCCTCGCCGTTAAGGCTATACAGTGTTTTCCCGTGCCAGTGGGTGTGGGCGGGGATTTAAAAGATGCCTTGGCACTGGGACACAAACTCGTGACTATTTTTATAACATTTGTCATATATCAGGTTGCCAGGCAACGGTGGTGCTGTGTACACTCGTTAGCCCATTCGGCCACCCCGGCCACATTTGATATTAACCTTGAAAGGTGCTTTTAGTTCTATTGTAAAACAAGTATTACTTCTGTAAAATACTGTATGGCTACATAAATTCATATATTTTTTTCCCTACGCCTGATAACTTTGACTTTTTAAGCAGCTTGGAGGTGTTATAGACAACATTAGTGATCGTGTTGATATGGGATTATCAGCTCTATGCTTAACCTCCAACCTGGAGGACCAGGAGCTATGGCATAAGACACGCGGGTCGCTCACCTCCCTATGAATCTCAGGATGAGGACGTTACCGTCTCCATGGAGGAATCGAACTCGTGCAGTAGTGGTCCAAGTAGTCGAGTAGGGGGTCTGCACTTAATTATTTTAACTTATTGTTAATTTTATTTTGTGTGTGTATTATTAATTCCCACAAATGGGATTTAAACACTTGATATAAAATTTTTGCAGGAGCCTTAATTCACTCTAACACCACGGTCTGAATAAATTAAAATTAGGCCTAAAAACTCCATAAAATACCAGAAAAATACAGCATTATTAATTCAAATTTTCTTGACTTTTTCCTTCATATTGACATCAATAATGATGAGTGGCTCATTTTCTTCTCGACCAATGTTTTATCATTTTAAAGGATGCCACAACCATTGTTTAGTAATTATTTGTCTCGCAACTCAATGAATGTATTGGTGATTCAATACCATGGCACAGGACATGTTAATACCAATAAGCATATTATGTTATATTTTGAATATTTGAGGCAACACATACATTTTTTTATTATACTGATATTTTGGGCTAACATTTTCCTTTAATTATCGATTATATATTCCAAGACGTTTAATATGTTACAATCCAAGATTTTATTTTTTGATGTGGTCTGTCAATAAAAGGATTTAATTTTTTATGGTTTCTGTGGTTATGATTTTAGGAGTGATACTAATTCAACACCAATTATTGTTGTTGATGGAATGTCAGTAATGAGATATGTTTATAAATTCAAAGATTTATCCTGGATATGTGGCGGACAGTTAAAAGAATATGAACAAACTATTAAAGATTTTATTGATGCTTTTCGTAATGAAGGCGCAGAACTTGTATTTTTCTTTGATGGGCCTCATGTTTGTTCTAAAAGAGAAACTTGGATTAAAAGAAGACTTGATACTTTGGAGAAAGCTCGAAACCTCTTAGATGAACTTAGCAGTGGAACAAGTATCAGAACATTAGAAAATGGTCAGTTTAGTATGCTTCCTAGTAATATTCGTCTGTTGACTATGTTGGTGGCCAGGCATAGTGGTTGTAAGGTTTGTATTGGTTTGATAATCACAGCATTTAATTATTTGTATATGTTTATCTTTTGAATTACTATTCATGTTATTTGGTTCTGGCATATGTTTGTATTTCTTTTTCATAGTTGTATAGATGATCAACAGATCATCATATTAATTTTTATAGCGCCTAGTTTAATTTTCACAACATTGAAAAAGGCTAAAAAAGCTACCACAATGCATTACTAATGGCTGCCATCTTATAATGATAATCTTATTTATTTTGTTATTACCTAATTGATTTTCATCAAAGATTAACTCTTTGACTGCAGACGGGATACATGCTTTGCCGTTAGGAGTTGGGTCAATGGTGCGGACGCGATATATACCTTTTTGGCAGTGAGTTGGGTCACTGGTGCGGCAGGGGTATATGCCTTCCTGCCTTGGTTATCGCCACTTAAAGAGGAGAGGCAGATCCCGCCTTCACCATTTGATTTTTTGCTTGGTAGGTGCATTCATTAGTCCTCTTTAGCTGACTCTGTGCAGTTGTTACAGATTCTGATCATTTGGAAGTTATTAATTGCAGATTTATTCTGAACCCAAGCTATGTCCTTTCTCTGTTATTTGTTTCATATACATGATCTTATTTACATTCAATTTAAATGTTTTATGCATCAAATAAATGTATAAAGTAGATAAATAAGTTCATTTTATAGTTTTTTTCTTTTTTTTTTAATTTAGGTTTTTATTCAATGGTGATTTTGGTATACATGAATCTCTGTCTACTAACCAATAAATTTAAGCTTCCTACATTTTTAGCATTAGATTTTTTTCCCAGTATAGTCAGTGAAGTGAATATAATAAACATATAATATCTCACTTTATATATATACATTACAAATCAGGAAAACAGAAACACTCGTGAGCAAAATATAGTGTAAGACACAGGAGGAAAAAAATATAGAAAACACTGGAGTTATGTGGTATACAAAAACATGGATTTATGAAGTTTTAATAAGAAATAAGAAATGTAGATATATAATACTCACTTCGATGGCTTATACAACCTGGGGTGGGGCTTGGCCACTTCTGAGACCTTCCACCATCCAGCTCGATCTCTCACCCCTGCCTTCCAGTTCTGTTGGTGGATTATCATCCTTGAGTCCGCGACCACACCATCGATCCATCCCAACCTGGGTCTTCCTCTTCTCCTTTTCGGTCCAGCACCCCTTCCGTAACTTTTCTGGGTATTCTCTCTTCAACCGTGTGTACCACATGCCCTTCCCAACTGAGCCTGCCCATCTTGATGAACTGTAATTCATCAATGTCTCCATACAAGTTGTAGAGTTCATGATTCCTCCTTCTCCATTCTTCACTCTCCCTAACAGGACCATTTATTCTTCATTATATTTTTCTTTAAAAAATTAGACCTTTTTCATCTATCTTAGTTAGTGTCCAGGTTTGTGAAGCTAAGGTAAGAACCGGTCTTATCAGAGTCTTGTAAAGAATTCCCTCATTTTCATTGATAGGCAAACAGTTTAGTACTTAAGATTGATACAAGCTCTTTGAAGATTATGGTAGGTTTCTTATTGTTTCAGAAGAAAGTTATTGTTATTATATAGATTGAAACTAAATTTGTTTTGTTTAATTGAAGATTTATTTTTGTTGCATATCTTTAGATAGATCTGTTTGATACAAGTACCTCAGTTATTTATTTTGATTTAAAATAATATATTTTTTAGTAACTATTTAGATATATTTTTACATAAATATTATGTTTTCATCTATTTAATTCTTTTACTGGATGTAAGAATGTTTCTTGAAAATATGAATAAATTTAAATTTATTTTATGTTATTCTTTCATTTAAGGTTTACAGTTCAATCAGAGAATGTGATTTAGAAATAGCAGAATATGCCTTTCAGAAAAAATGCATGGCAATATTAGCTCAAGATACTGACTTTGTAATATTTAAAAGTGCCAAATACTATTGGTCTATAAAGAATTTTAACTTTAGGCACATGACTACATATAATTATGATAGAGATAAACTGGCTTCTTCCATTGGTATATATACAACGGAGTTGCCATTGCTCGCGAGCCTTCTTGGAAACGATGTAATTTCTTTTGAGGATCTCAAAGTAAGTCAATATTTCCTGAAAAATACTGTGCTCTATTCACAAACATTTCAATTTCTTTTTTCTTTTTTTTTTTTTATTATAGCCTTTTCATAATCAATTATTGTATAAAAGAGGGGAACATTATAAAAAAAATTGGGTAAATTTTGGGAAGCTCATTTTCGAAGTTGCTCATTTCATTAAATTTCACGTCCATCATCTTAACATCAGTCGCCAAACTCTAGAAACAATTGCTCATCAAGTTTTTAGAGACAGTTCTAAATGGCAGTTGTTGGAGCAAAGCATGTTATCTTATGACTATTCTTCAGAGATCAATAGTAATATTATTTTTTTAATTACTTTTATAATACTTAGTGAAACTTTTTTTGTCATGATATAAAAATTTAATTAATTTTGGCAGGAAGACCTGGTCCACCCACTTCAAATAATGAAAATTGGAAAAATATATTGAGAAAAGCATTTGAACTTCATTCTATTACAGTTATTTCTTCTACTGTTTATGGAATTATTGCCCAAAATATTTACAGTTGTGCGACTTGCCTTGAAGATTATAGGCTAAATGATTTACCAGCTTCACAGACCGTAAAATGCGTTTCAAGTATCTAATTTTCTAAAAGCAATTTTGTAAACTGTTTTTTTAAATCTTGGTCAATGTTTAGGTATTCAAACCACTACGTGAAAAACTGTATGGTATTCTTCTATCTGAAAATCCTGAACCTTGTAAAATTGAAGAATGGGTAATGTGTGGTCCCAATAGCTTAGATGCAGCTGCCTACATTGAACCTAAGAAAGTAGAAGGTTTGTCTAAGTTTTAATTATTTCCAAAAGTATAGTTCAGTCTTGGTAATCCTAACTATTGCTGTGGGGAACTCCCTTGGATA
Organism: Nezara viridula; assembly: GCA_928085145.1. Taxonomy (NCBI): domain Eukaryota; kingdom Metazoa; phylum Arthropoda; class Insecta; order Hemiptera; family Pentatomidae; genus Nezara; species Nezara viridula. The sequence goes on from OV725081.1 coordinate 47,153,082, forward strand.
AAATGGTATTTTAATCTTTTATTGTAAGTAGATTAAATCACATACAATGAAAGATTCGAATTAAAAACAAACATACAACCTAACGAACTGGATCCATATGTGTTTATAAAATCATTGAATTTGTGTGGGTGAAAGTCAATTGTTTTTAACATATTTAATTTTGTTTGTTCTTATTTTATTGCTTCTTCTTTTAGAAGAAGAATTTATTGACAGGGCTTATTGTTTTCTATTGCTTTTGAATACAATAAAAATGATACACTCCTTTATGCTTTACTTGCATCCTATTATATATACACCAGTAATTAAATTTATTTAAAAAAGTAAGCAATTATTAACTTTTTTTGTACAGTTCTTATTACTATGACAATTTATAAAAAGCAATCCTGAAAACATTGAACATTGAAAACTTTGATATTGATACTTCTTGAACATTTATTTAATATTTTGGTTCATTGTCTGCATTACACATTTCTTTTATGGGTGGTTCACTTTGTTCAGCAAAAGTAAAACAAATAATCATTCTTTATTTGTATGAACAAGAAATGTTCGTATCCAAAATTTTGAGAAGCATAAGATAGTGATTTCAAGTTTCTTTTTAAATCCTGGAGTGTATAAATAGAAAAAAATAAAAAATAGAAAGAGTATAAGATCAGAAAATAGTGATCTTACTTGGTGTATTGAACATCACATTGATAGTTTGTCAATTGCAGCAAAGCTGTAATGAAGATCAAGAACTCATGAAGACTTTTCAGAAAACTGATAAAGAAGCTATCCATCTTCACAAAAAAGCCTTAGAAACAATTTTCTTTGTCTTTTTATAACTATGTTCTTACCTAATTATGTTTTCTTTTGACTTTATGATGTTAATTTCTTTTTAGTTTTTAAATGATTTTAAAAACATTTTTTTTTTCAAAAAATAGTTTTTGTTTAACAATTTGGATAACTTCCATATTTTTATATTATTAAATTACATTAATATAAATGCTTAAGTAAATTTTTAATTTAATCTTATAATTAAACAGTTAATAGTTAACAGTTCTATTTCTTCCTGTTTACTCTATATTTTACCGTACATTTAATCATTTATTTTTAGATATATCATACACTAACATTAGAATTAGATGTAGGTCTGTTCCTAATGGTCATCAAAAATTGTTGAAAAAACTTGTGATCGTGTAAGATAAATTTTCAGTTTATTGCAAAAAGTCACTAAATACATTTAGTCTGTGGGCCAGACCCCCTTACCGTGCACCCCCCCCCCCCCACATCCCTATAAATTGCATATCGTTGTGTTCCTTGTAACTATTTATTAAAAAAAAGCCAATGTTCCCACAAAAAAAAGTGAACGCACTGCCCCAAAATGGCGTCCAAAGATGGCGGATTGACGACTTTGACTTTAGTTAGTTTTTTGGTCACTGAGAATCAGCATTTGGCTTAATTTCCTCATAGTTGGTCTTTTATTAAAGCTGAATAGTCATAGAATAATAAACCATGAAGAAATATTAAAAAATAATTGGCTTAGGCTATGAAAAACACTACTAAAGTCAATTTTTTTAACAAAAAAATTTTCAAGTTAAAAATCAAGCGTCATTTGTAATTAAACGGCCTACAATAACGCAAAACGTGCTGAAATAAACCATCTGGAGAATATGTTTTTCTTTCCAAAACGCTGATTATTTTTTAAAAACTTTTAAACAGTACCGTAGAAAATGCACTTATGCGGCAGAAAAGCGGTACTGGCGTGGGTGCCTACAGGCCTCTACCACACCATTCAGTACACATAAATGGCTTAGTTAAAGTGATATAATAACATTTTTGGTACATTATATTGGTTTTATTAACGAACAAATATTAATGCAATAATTTAATTGTAAAAAAAAAAAATTAAAATTTTTTAAAAAAATTTATTATTATTATTTTTTTTTTTAATCTTCTTTATTCTACACGTAGGTCGTTTAAGAAGACCTTGATTGTAAAAATGATATAATTATAATAATAAAACTTAATTAAAAAACTGCTAAATATCTTGATTTTTTTTTTATTTAACGTTTGCAATTTAACACTGTGTTTTGTATATTTACTGATTCTTAAAGGTAATTAAAATTTATAAATACTTCCCAGGAAATGAGTCGTATTAATACCTGTTTTATAAACTAAAATAATATATACCTAATCTGAACTATATATAATGAATAGCCGCTGGGTTGTATAGTAAAACTCATATATCACTAATTAAAAAATTAATTTTTATTTCCTTTATTTTGTGCGGAAGTTGTACTATAGCATAAATAAATAGGAAATTTTATTATTGAATGAATTATTCTCTCTGCACAAAGAAAGATAGAAAGGGGGACGCTATAAGTTCTTCTATAAACCAGAACTGATTGTTTGGATTTGGTCTTGAAATGAGGAAAAAGGCGAAATTGAACCCGAAAACTGGAAAAATACATTAAGCGAACGAGAAAGGAAGTGCCAAAACCTTGGAAAAGATAAAAAGGACCAGTATCCATTATATGGCTAAACGAATGTATAGTAGACAGATGAAGAGAATATTTCAAGATGCTGCTAAAAGAGGGTCAATTGCAGTTTGGATGATATTAAGTGGACGATGTAGGTTTATTATGGTAAAAACCTCTTTATTTTCGATTGCTGAAGGTGCACATTGGGACTATCTTCACTTTGAAGCAGGATATAGAGAGTTATATCGAGAAAGTTATAGCTCATAGCTCTCCTTCTGTCTAGTGCATTTGCAAACGATTTTTTAAGGAATCTAAAAGGAAAACCTGCTTTTCTGAAAGACAATTAGATATTAGCACAATCCAAAGAGTAAGGCACTAAGCAGATAGAGAGCTATTTTTCGTTGTATATAGACTTCTCTATAACCTGCCTTAAAGTGAAGTCAGTCTCAATTTTCAACTTCTCTTCCAATGTGCAACTTGAGTTTCTCAATCCATATCGCTCTGGCAATCGACAATATTTCTTATTCCAGCTTCTACGATTCTTGAGTATAATTTCTTTGGTACACTAAACAGGAATGGATCTTGATGGGTATTTCCTAGTATCTCCTTTCATATTATTTTCTAACATACTTGTTGCCTATGTATGCGCTAAACTGTGCGAAGCAGTTCGGTTTCGCCCTTTCCATCTTTCTTTGTGCAGAGAGAATAATGCATTCAATATTAAAATTTTCTATTTTTTTAAGATATGGTACAACTTCCGAAAAATTTATTCCGCAATTTCTGAACAATAACGAGCTATAACTTACATAAGATTCCTTAAAAAATCTTTTGCAAATGCACTAAACAGAAGAAGAGCTATGAGCTATAACTCGATATACCTCTCTACATCCTGCTTCAAAGTGAAGATAGTCCCAATGTGCACCTTCAGCAATCGAAAATAAAGTGGTTTTCACCATAATAAACCCACATCGTCCACTTAATATCATCCAAACTGCAATTGACCCCCTTTTAGCAGCATCTTGAAATATTCTCTTCATCTGTCTACTATACATTCGTTTAGCCATATAATGGATACTGGTCCTTTTTATCTTTTCCAAGGTTTTGGCACTTCCTTTCTCGTTCGCTTAATGTATTTTTCCAGTTTTCGGGTTCAATTTCGCCTTTTTCCTCATTTCAAGACCAAATCCAAACAATCAGTTCTGGTTTATAGAAGAACTTATAGCGTCCCCCTTTCTATCTTTCTTTGTGCAGAGAGAATAATTCATTCAATAATAAAATTTCCTATTTATTTATGCTATAGTACAACTTCCGCACAAAATAAAGGAAATAAAAATTAATTTTTTAATTAGTGATATATGAGTTTTACTATACAACCCAGCGGCTATTCATTATATATAGTTCAGATTAGGTATATATTATTTTAGTTTATAAAACAGGTATTAATACGACTCATTTCCTGGGAAGTATATATAAATTTTAATTACCTTTAAGAATCAGTAAATATACAAAACACAGTGTTAAATTGCAAACGTTAAATAAAAAAAAAATCAAGATATTTAGCAGTTTTTTAATTAAGTTTTATTATTATAATTATATCATTTTTACAATCAAGGTCTTCTTAAACGACCTACGTGTAGAATAAAGAAGGTTAAATAAAAAAATAATAATAATAAATTTTTTAAAAAAATTTTAATTTTTTTTTTTTACAATTAAATTATTGCATTAATATTTGTTCGTTAATAAAACCAATATAATGTACCAAAAATGTTATTATATCACTTTAACTAAGCCATTTATGTGTACTGAATGGTGTGGTAGAGGCCTGTAGGCACCCACGCCAGTACCGCTTTTCTGCCGCATAAGTGCATTTTCTACGGAACTGTTTAAAAGTTTTTAAAAAATAATCAGCGTTTTGGAAAGAAAAATATATTCTCCAGATGGTTTATTTCAGCACGTTTTGCGTTATTGTAGGCCGTTTAATTACAAATGACGCTTGATTTTTAACTTGAAAATTTTTTTGTTAAAAAAATTGACTTTAGTAGTGTGTTTCATAGCCTAAGCCAATTATTTTTTAATATTTCTTCATGGTTTATTATTCTATGACTATTCAGCTTTAATAAAAGACCAACTATGAGGAAATTAAGCCAAATGCTGATTCTCAGTGACCAAAAAACTAACTAAAGTCAAAGTCGTCAATCCGCCATCTTTGGACGCCATTTTGGGGCAGTGCGTTCACTTTTTTTTGTGGGAACATTGGCTTTTTTTTAATAAATAGTTACAAGGAACACAACGATATGATTTTTGATGAAGCTGACTTGTTAAGAATGTTTTTGTGAATTGCAACCTTATTTATCAATAAAAAAATAGAGTACGTGCACTAAATTGATACGAACCCTTTTCTACATCAATTATATTTACAAGCACACAATTTTCTCGTTTCACAAAAAAAAAAAAAAATAGAACAAAGTTTTAAGTGTAGTGATTTAAGGTTACAAAATGTCACTTTTTATAATAAACTGATGATATTAGTGAAAACAGTTTTGAGACTTATACCTTCAACTATCAACTTCTTTATTGGAATATTGTAGATTTTAAATTTATAAAAATATTTTTTAAACTAATGTAATAATTTAAAAGAACGTAATCAAACCCTGTAACTTTTAAGAGTTATTGTTATTGGATCTGAAGAAATTAGTATTATATTAATAAGAATCATACATTCTAAAATTTTATCTTCCCACATTTAGTAAAATAAATTATTTACTATTATCTAGCCCTTGATGGAAATAGTTTATTACAGATAATTTTTTTATTTCCCATCTTTCAAGTTGAAAACCCTGGGCTGCTGTCTCTTTGGAGAGGTAACACGACAGCACAGTGGTCAATTATTGAAGAGATATTTAATGTAGATTCACTTAAAGTGAGATCTCTGCCCACCCACCTTATTATACCTGCTTTGGCTCTAAGGTATCTGTATGTAAGTAATTTATTAAATTGTTATAACCTTGAATGTAGGTAATATTCGTTAGCAAATATGAGGTCTCAATTTGATTACATTTTATCCTGAAATTTATAAAACTAGGTTTAAGATTATAGTTTGAAGACAATGATAAAGAATTTATTAAATTGCTTTTCTCTAGCTTACTATATGAGGTTTACAATATTAATTATGTTAGTTAATTTATTAGTGCAGATGATGTAGTTATTAGTTCACTCTGGTGTAGTTACTATCTAAAAAATATTGGTGGAGGTACTCCTGTCTAAGAACAATAATAGATATGTTATAGGGTTCTTCTATAGCCCCTAGAATCTTTGAATATTTCCTCAAATTCTTGTAAATAACTAAATTGGAATTCAGTCTCACTTCAGCTGTCGCCGAGTTCAGATTGCATCCTTGTAGTTTGGATTAACTATAACCCCTTGTGTAGCTGCTGCTGTCTCCAGTTTCAGGAGCAGATAAGCATACTATTTCTCTTATTAATTGTATTAAATTATAAATCTTTCTTAACTTATTTACGTAATATCTTATTACATGTTTATTTAAATCATTTTCGAAATATTCATAATTTGTTGGTTTTATTTTATTTTATTTTCTATTATATTTCATTTATTTTCTTCTGTTTTCCTTACTATCATTTATCATAAATAGTTTACTTTATCTGTTATATATCAATTTACTACTAAATTTGTATTGTAATATGGAGTTGCCTCCTGATCCTCTCGATCTATCTACCCTCCGAACCAAAAAAAGAAAATGGTCTCGCCCTGAAATCATATTCCCTCAGGACAAAATCGTTTTGCAAAGCATAGATACAACTCCAACTATGGAGGCAACAGGCCTTCAAATGTGAATAGTCAATTCTGCTCTACCTAATCCATAGGCACTGTTTGTTGCCTTATTAATTAATTTTAAACTGTTTATACAATGAAATCCATTGTGGATAAATATGTACAAAAAATGAAATGCGAAATAGCAGAAAATCTATGTATATTTAAAATAGTAACAAATGAAATGAACATGCTAACAAATTAATAAATGAAAGAATAAATTAATAATATTTCTCTTAATACAAAATAATAAGATAATGAGAGAAATAGAAATAAAATATTACTTTGAACATTAAACATAAAAAATAAAAACGAAACTTAAAATTATATTTACACATCTATGCGATTTAATTAATCATTTATTGAAAGTGAATTTTATTTTATTTAAATTATTGTGACAATTATATAATGGATTGTGAGGAATTATGTATGGCCTACAATTGTATTCTAACTGCTGTCATGAAATGTTCTACCTAGTAGATATAGAGATTGTTTTTGAAGATGTTGAGTTAGTTTTAATTGTAATATCATGTTTATTTACTTAATGAAGTGATCGAAACATACTAGTTATTCATTTTTTTTAGAAATAAATTTTTTTTTTTTAACTATCTCTTAAATATCACTGTTATTTATATCTTCATCAAGGATGTTATTAATACTAAAGTAAATTATTGTTATTTTAGAACAACATAAAATTCTTAGCATGGGAACTATGTGCTCTTGTTTCTTCTGCTATTTTGGTTCAGTTCTATGAAGTACACCAACTAACAAGGCTCTCGTTGTCAGAAACAATGAAAGATACGAGACCATTAAGATTATATACTTTAGTAACCAGGTTATATTCAACAGTTATATTCATATTTGATGGTATTGGATCACCATTATCTACTCAAATGGTAATTAAACATCATGTTTTTCCTTACTTTCATTATACTAAAGATATGCTCAACTTTGTAGTTGTAGAACTTACATTATTATTTTTAAATGGTTAGATTAGTTTTCTCCATCTGTCTATTTCTTCTGGATTTAACCACATTTTCCCCAAATTTGATGATTTCAATTATCTATAATCAGAATTTTCTTAAGAATTTTTATATTAATATAAATACATATATTGTAATATTTTTAATAAACCAATTTCATTAATTATTATCCATTTCAGATTTCTCCTTCAAATTACCAAGATGGAAAACTATTTCATTCAAAATATTGGCAGGCATCACAAACTAGTGATATATCTGAAATTTGTGAAAGAAAGGTAAACAAAAGTTTAAAATGATTAATTGCACTGTATATTTTATATTTATATCTAGTTAATATTCATTTTGGAAGATATAATATATTCTTATGAATAGACTGCTTTTCAGAAAGACGCTGTTACATTTTATGAAAGGATGATGAACTTCATTACTGAAAACAATCAACCAGCCTCTTGAAATCTGACTTGAAAAACCAGCCTCCTGGGATCTAACAATAACATAGTTCTGCCGGGTTATTTTCACATGTATGTGCTATGTATTTTGTTTAATAGAATATCTATTTTTTTAAATAAAATCATTTTTACTCTATACTTTTAAGTAATTATTTATTGTTCCATACCCAATTTTTTTTTAAAATTGAAAAAAAAATTAAGTACACTATTGATCAAAAAAACCATATGTGTATATGTTTGATTTTGGTTAGGAGACTGATGGACATAAAACAATATTGGCAGTTTTTAATATCTGTAATAATTCAATTTAATTACTGTGAAATAAATAAAGATAATATTAAATATTCAAAATTAATTTGTTTATAAGTTTGTACAGTTGTAAGGTTTTGTATTTATTTATTTATTTTGTTCTTCTTATTAAATATACTTGTAAATATCTAAAAAAAATAATAGATTAAACACAGGGGGGAGGAGAGACAAGCCTTCATAACATTGATACATTTATAGAACTTTTTCAGCTAAAAACGAATAATGTAAAAAAGTGAAAAGTATCTTTGATATCTTAGTATGCACAAACTTATCTGTATGCAAATCTGAAACTTGTTTGAGTGACTAAAGTTCTTTGTTTCCTTTTAGTCACTTTTGGCCCGAAGTTTCCATTCTTGGGGAAGAAAGGAGGATCAATGATGCAATAAAAACAACAGCATCTTATTAACATTAACTTTAACACAATCTCAAATCTGACTTTTACATGAGTTCAACAACAACTGTTCGAGTGACTAAAGTTCTTTGTTTCCTTTTACTTGCTTTAGGCCTAAGTTTTGTGTGGGAGAGGAGGAGGATTAACAATGCAATAAAAACAAAAGCAAACTCAATTTTTTTACAAAAACAGTGCCACTAGATTTTTTTTCTAAAAGTTTGTGAGTAACTCTGTAGGATTTAGCTCAGGCTTCATATCTTTTTTAAGGCAGTGCCAGAAAATTGGTAAGCAGTGAAATAAAGCAGTAATGACAGACAGTGCCGGCCTTAGGGCAGGAGAAATCGCCACGGGGTGTTGACTTGGAGAAGCACCTGTTGATCTTCAGAGGCGCTTGTCAATTGGTAGAAATAAAAAAAAAATACTAAATATTAAAATAATCAAAAATAGCCTATCGATATAGGAACTGTATTAGAGAAATTTTGAATGAAATAAAATTCTTCTTCTTTCTCTAGCTCCTTTGTGCCGTTAAGCGTGGAGCTGCAGTCCCAACCCATCTTGCCCACTGGTCTCTGTCCCTGGCTAGTCTTCTCATCTCCGGTATGGTGCATCCTCTTGCTGTGCCCAGTTTTCCAATATAATCATGGTAAGTGTGTCTCGGCCTGCCACGAGGTCGTCTAGCTTCCATAAACCACTTGGCCTTTCGGGTGTCGTCCATTCTGCAGATGTGCCTGAACCATTTCAACTGCTTCTCTTCCAGGATGCCATGGATTGATGTCACCTCCAATTCCTCACGAATTCTGTCATTTCTAACACAGTCCCTCTTAGTTTTGCCAGCTATTCTTCGGAGGAATCTCATTACCGCTGCTGTGATCCTGCCTATCTGCTTATTGAGGGTTGTCCAGCTTTCAGATCCATAAAGAAGTACTGGGAGGAACACCACCTTATATATCGTGAGTTTGGCCTTTCTGCTTACTTCCCATTTTCCTATGATTGTATTGGCTATCTGGTAATATATCCCATTGGCCTTCATCACCCGATTTAGTACCTCCTGGTCTATTTTACCATCTTCATTGATGATTGTCCCCAGATACTTGTATGCATTTGTTATCTCTAGGAGTTCGCCATTACTTAACATCATAGGCTCCGCATTATCTTTTCCAACACACATAACCTTGCTCTTAGACGGGTTTATATGCAGCCCTCGCAGCTTCAATTCTTCTTCCCACTCGACCAATGATGTCTGTAGAGCCTCTTGTGAGTCCGCTATAAGAATTATATCGCCGGCATATAACATAGCTTGAGCCAACACTGCTGTCAAATTCCAATATCCCACAACAGCTCTTGGGGTTCTTCTTTTACACACTTTCCAAATTTCATCCATGAGAAGGATAAAAAGCAGAGGACTAAGACTATCCCCTTGCTTTACTCCTTTATAAAAGTGGAAAAGTTCTAATGTGTGTCCATTGAGCCTTATTACACCCTTTGGGTCTTGGTATATTGATTTAATAGCACTCATCAAGTTTGCAGGAACTCTTCTTCTAATTAGTAAGTCCCATATCTCTTGTCTCAGAACTGAGTCGAATGCAGCCCAAGATCCAGAAATGCTAGATAAACCAACTTTTTCCACAATCATCCGTAGTGAGAATATGTGGTCTTGGGTCTGTCTGCCGGGTCTGAAAGCGGCTTGCTCCTCCTCTAGATCTTGCTCTACTATATGCCTTAGTCGCTGTTCAAGAATTCTTGTGTATATCTTGTACATAACTGACAAGAAGCATATTGGCCTATAGTTCCCGCATTCGCTTTGGCTGCCTTTCTTGTGGATAAGGATTATGATATTGTTCTCCCATTCTCGTGGTATCAGTTTGAGGTCCCAAATCTTTTGGAAAAGAGTTTGAAGGATCTTGATCTTTTCGTTGCCTCCATATTTAATTAATTGTGGAGCTATTTCATCTGGTCCTGGTGCTTTTCCCATTTTGATTCTGGCTACTGCAGTTTCCACCTCATCCTTGCCTATTGCGTCATCCAAGTCTTCCGGGTAAACCTCTTCCACCATCGCTCTCCTTCTGCAGTCTCTGTGATTATGGCGTCGGTGTCCTTCCATACTAAATTTTTCCTGGAAGAACTGCCTCAAAACTTCTAATACCTCTTTTTCTTCAGTCACCAACTTGCCATTTGCATCTTTTATATTTCTGACCAGTTTTGACTTTTTGGCTTTCAGAGCTTTTGCAATGTGACAAGATCTCCTTATATTCTCTCTATAATTCTGTTCTAGCTCCTGACCGAATTGCTCCCAGGTCCTTGTCTTGACTGATTTAATTATTCTTTTGGCCTCATTTCTGTACTTAACATATTCTTCCCAGTAGAAAGGTATTTTCAAATGAAATAAAATTCATTAATTTAATTAACATAATTTAAAATAGATTCAGAAATAAGTTAAATTTTTTAGGGGGGAATGACGTCATTGCCGAGGGGCGCCGAATGTCTAAGGCCGTCACTGATATCCAGAAATTTTCTGAAGGGTTGGCACACTTTCAAAAAAGGCGAATACACCAATATACACCAAACGTGTATATACCTAGTTTTGCCTTAAATACTGTTACAAAAGTTGAACTTTGTTTACATTCTTGGGTATTATTTAGATAATCCTTACCTCTATCAGGTTATTTTCTTTACATGTCAGGATAATAATCCCAATTAGTTTGTAATTTTATTTCGCTCAGTTAACATGGAGTGGAGTGATAAAGAAAACCGAATAGTTGTGATTGCCTTAAACAAAGTTGGAAAATGTATGTCAGAAATTTTCAACACTTTGAAACCTTTGCGTATCAGCCGTATGTTTGTGTTCCGCTCTATAAAAAGATATAATGAGACTCTATCTATATGTGACAGACCTCAACCAGGCCGTCCCCTTACTGTGAAAACCGCAAATGCAGTGAGAGCAGCGACTGCTGAAATCAGAAGAAATCCCATTCGAAAACAACAAATCATGTCTCGGGAAATGTGAATCTCTATCATATCAATGTCTTGCATGATACAAAGTGACCTTAGGATGGGTGCATTTTGATGAATGACAGGACAAAGGCTAACCACTTCCCTAAAATAGATTAGAGTGGATAGATGCAAAGTGCTCCTTGGCCGTAACACCAATGGTCTTGATCGAAAGATTTTGTTTAGTGATGAGAAACTTTTTATAATTGAAAAAAAATTTAATTTTCAAAATGACGTTATCACCCTTCCTCAGTGATGGTTTGGTGGAGAGTTTGCTTTGATGGCACCACAAAGTTCCATTTTTCTCTAAAAGGATTTAAAACAGCCTCTAAAAACTATCAGGACAATATTTTGGAACCTGTTGTCAAGCCTCTTAATTATATGCTGTTGCTGATTCCACTCCAGCTCAACTCAGCAGTTGCTGTAAAAGAACATTCCAGAGTTCATCTCTGCCTCAGGAATCCCTGATCTAAACCCACTAGATTATCAGCTTTGTTCCGAACTGGAGAGGATGGCAAGAGCACATCCCAACTTGGAAAGCCACAAACAATCTCTGGTCCGAGCAGTTGAGCGCTTTCCTCAACAACTACTGTGTGCTGCTATTGATGACTGGCCACAGAGATTAAATGCTGTGTCAAGGCAGAAGGGGGACATTTTGAGTAATTTCTTTTTTGTTTACTCTCTATAAATATACATTTTATTTTCTAATAAAGTTTTTGAAAAAATTAATTTTTCTGTTGAAATCTGTATATATTTACTTGTCACAATATTTATTACAGGACTATGTATGTGTGTGTGGGTGTATGTAAAGAAATATGTATCTTTTTTTTGCCATAGAATGGCAGTCAAAATATCTTTACTGGATAATTTTGTCAATAAACGTAGTATTAATCACTACAGAATTGTGAAAAAAAAATTAAGAAAACTGAATAATAGACATATATGAACCCAAAACACGACATTTTAAAAAAAAAAAATCCAAAAAGTCAATTGAAAATAATTTACAAGGTATCAAAGCACTCGAGCAACTACTTCCAGCTACAATCTTTACGCGGATATGTGAAGAATGTTTAGTGTAAATATTCAGATTTTGTAAATTATTCGTCGCTTTTTAGAACGAATTAATTGTTTTGAACAATTCACATTTCAAATAAAATAATAATGACAATAACGCTGCTTGTTTAGTTAATTTTTTCTCACTTTCCAGGGAGAAGGGCGCGCGCCCTCTGCGTCCCTCCCCTGGATCTACTGGTGTATAGCTGTATGAAGGAATGAATGAATAATTTTATTCAGTAGTAAAGATTAAAATAATTTTAACATCTCTACTAAATTTTATCAAGCTAAAACAAGTGTAATTAATTATCTCAGAAACGAATGTGGTGAACTCACTCAGTTTAATTTTTAACTCGTAACTGGGTGTAGAAAAAAGTTTATCAGCAGTGACAAATAAATCTTAGAGTATTTTTAATTATATATATCGAAATAAATATTATCATCTTATAACTTGACTCAATTATTGACTGAATTAATACTAAAACAATCAAAAAGCGAAAACAAATTATTTTTTCCTTAACCTAAAAATAAAATTTCGCTGGAATCTTGTCTCTCTAGTTTTGATAATGTAAAACTTTTAAAGTTTATTAATAAAATAACTCTGATCTATGTATTGTAATTTTATAAAGAAACGTTTACAGCATAATTTATGTTCAAAAGGTGTTCAGTACAGTAATAATTATTGCATACGAAAAAAAAGGGGGCAACACTGCAAGGGCCTTTTGGTTGTTTGTGGATTTTGGTTAAGGTGATATGAGCCATGTTATTATTTGATGTTTGGCAACGTAATTCATAATGTGCATTGGTTTTTGTCATGATTTTCTGAAATTGAGCATATAACTACATTTATATACTACTTTATTTTTATTATTTGGTAAGTTTTGCAGTTAAGAGAGGAATATACTGTTTATTCTGCTTTTCTAACTCAGAACCGCGGTTTCATCGTTTCTATCTGTTTATTTAAGTTTTAAATTATAATTTCAGCTATTATTCTGTTTTCTAATATTTTTTTATTTTAGTGTGTAGTAATACTCTGAACAACTTTTTTAAAATGGATGACACAAGCAATTTAGATAGACAGATAGAACAGCTTAAGAAATGTGAAATTATTAAAGAGTCTGAAGTCAAGGCCCTATGTGCCAAAGCTCGAGAAATACTAGTTGAAGAAAGTAATGTACAAAGGGTTGATTCACCAGTTACTGTGAGTATTTAAAATCAAAGAGAAATATTTACTGGTCATTTCATTATTTCAGGTTTATATTTATTGATTTTCTTTTTGAATTACTAGGTATGTGGTGACATTCACGGACAGTTCTATGACCTCAAAGAATTATTTAAAGTTGGAGGTGATGTTCCAGAAACTAACTATCTATTTATGGGAGATTTTGTTGATAGAGGATTTTATAGTGTTGAGACATTTTTACTCTTACTAGCATTAAAGGTATTTATTCAATGTTAATATGTGATAGATCTGTTTACTTTTTGTTGTTTCCTAGTTTCAATAATTATAATTCTGTTATCAGGTCAGATACCCTGATAGGATAACTCTGATTAGAGGAAATCATGAATCTAGACAAATTACACAAGTATATGGTTTTTATGATGAGTGTGTTCGAAAGTATGGCAGTGTAACTGTATGGCGTTATTGTACAGAAATATTTGATTACTTGAGCCTGTCAGCAATCATTGATGGAAAGGTAGGCAATTATTTTTAATGTTCTATATTTTTAAATAAAGTTTTTTCCAACACTAGCTTTGACTATCAGCCACATGCGCAATACAGTTGTTATTTTCCAAAATTTGTAACCCGCATGAGAACAGAGCAGCATATGAACAGAAAAAGCATATTCCTCATATGATTGGCATATTGTTAGTAGTAAAATTTGTGTTGGAACAGACCTTCAGTTAATAATAGTCATTTGAATTATTCAAATGATTTAAATAATTTTTTAACCTAGAAAAGCCCATTTAAAAGAAAATTTTAGAATGCAGAATGCTGATTAAATGTTGGTCAAAATTGGTGACTCACTGATTGCCTGCCTCTTGTTATTATGTATGAACTTCTACTGGTATCATGTTTATATACCAATCATTAAATATTTCAAAATTAATCCAGGATTCTTTTAGTTTTGTGAAAATATTTTAAAAAATATATCTTCATTCTTCACTGTGGCAAGGACTCTCCAAAACTTTAACTTTTTCCTTAAAATTGGCTAACCAGAAATGCCACTTTTATCAACGCTGAAACACATTTTTACAATTTTCTCAAAGACAGCTCCAACGATTTTGATTAAACTGGGTGTAACATTATATAATTAAGTGGTCTTAAATATCATTTAGGTCTTATCTCCAGTGATGTCACTTTACAGGGCTTAAATGTTCAACATGTCTTTCTCTAAAGTACCTTTATTTTAAATAATTAACTATCTCTCATTATTAAGAGAATATAACTTTTGAAAGAAATAGATAATTCAAAAATGGAAAATGTTTATGTCGAAAATGAATTTCTGGAAATACTAATCAGAACGTATGCGTATAATATATCTTTGGAAAGCGCATAGTTTTATAAAAAACAATACCTAATATAGAAAGTAATGGAGAGTGAAAAAAATTACAAGTAATAATTTGCGAAAACTTAATATTATTTAATGAAAATCGCACGTTTTCAAGGAAATCCAATGATATTTACTAACTAAATGTAAACTTTTTCTAAATTTGAAAAAACTGTATTTAAAATCTACCTAATCGAGGCAATGGCATTGTTAAAAAAACATTTTATAGTACTTATGTGAAGTGAAATATAAAAATATTTCATGAATATATATAAAGCATATGATTATAATGTTAAATACATTTACTGTAGTTTAATAATTCTAGATCTGATATTATATTTAAATAAATAGGTATGTCTGTTTATTCTGAAAAATCGTCATGTAATTTTTAGAAAATTTAATTAGTGAATAATTTGATGAATTTTCCTTTTGTGAAATCCAAACATTATCCACTTGAAATTAGTGTGACAACTTTTGACTTATCTATGACACAGAAAATGAAAATCTCGTAATTTCATTTTAGAGATTGGAGTTTACAAAAACAGATGGAGTACTGAGGTTTATAATTAATAGGTTTTTTGTTATTTTAGTGGTCTTAATGATTTGTTAGCTTTAAACTATAGCTCCATTAAAAGTGCACTTCAAAAATTTAGTAATTGCTCAACATTGCCAGAAAATAATTTCTATTCAAAGTAGAGAGATAAACAAAAATTGTGCATTGCACACACCAGATTTTTTATTGATGATATACAAAATAATATTTCAGTTTCAATTTTGAATTTAATTTTTATAAAAACTAATAACATTTAATGGTACTTGTGAAGGACCTGGTCTCTATGGACTGCTATCTGCCAATATTTATAACCTGAACACAGATAATTCTGATAAGGCACTGATAATTTATATTAATAAGAAATATAAATAACAACAACACTTTTATTTTACAACATACATAATTCATTTAATTTATTTTGGAAGGCAAAATAGCTTAATACTATTTAAAATAGCGAGGAACTGTTCCTCTTCTCTGTGAGCCCGCCACCACAAAAATTCACATAAATATGAATCGAGGTGTTGCCTCACAATTCCTCAATGTTTCTTATTTCTCCACTTGACTGAGCCCCATAAACGTTCTATGTGTTCAGTATGGGCCCCAGTCGATGGATCAACAAAGTTATAACAGTGATTCACCTGGAAATGATTATAGTTTGCTTCATTCAGTTGTTGGTTGTTGTATCCTTTCCAACTGTCCGAATAAATGGTGCTCCCCTCTTCTATATTATTTGTAATACATTCTAATAAAATTGTTGCCTTTCTGTCCTTTATTTTTACGATGAAACAGTCGTCTGTTTCTCGACAAACTCTGCCAAACATCCATTGTTCAGGGAGAACTCTCCCTACATTATTTTTCTTTTAGAAAAAAGACTCTTCTACTTCAACGACTTTCCCAGGCGCTCCAATTTTGTTAGTTGATCTGTATAGCATGTTATGAGCACAAACCTCTCTTAAAAATTTATTCCACATTATGATACATCTGTTCGATAGTTTCAGTTGCTCTTTGCCCCATTGTATTGTCAAATTATGAGACCACCCATAAATTAGTTTTAAAGCAATTGAAAAGGTAATCTTCGACCCCTCTAACCCTGTCCCTTTCCTAATAGATACGTTTTTCTTTCAACTTTTTGTTATTTTAGTGATCTTAATAATTTTTAGCTTTAAGCTATAGCTCCATTAAAAGTGCATGCCAAAAATTTTATAATTGCTCAACATTGCCAGAAAATAATTTCTATTCAAAGTAGAGAGATAAATGAAAGTTGTGTATTTTGCGCACCAGATTTTTTATTGTTGATATGCAAAATAATATTTCAGTTTCAATTTTGAATTTAATTCTTATCGATTTTTATAAAAAACTATTAACATTTAATTTTATCTTGTTACTTACTTATTTTATTATGATGATATTTTGTTTTTTATTGTATTTGTTGTTTTAGATTTTTTGTGTACACGGAGGTCTTTCCCCCTCAATTCAGACATTGGATCAAATACGAACTATTGACAGGAAACAAGAAGTTCCTCATGATGGTCCCATGTGTGATTTGCTCTGGTCAGACCCTGAAGGTAGTCTTTATCATACCGTTTCATTTTTAAATTATGGTCTGTGTATTTGCATGGATATATACTAATAATGTATCTTTATGTATATACACGATTATACCAAAGAAGGGCAAAATCGGAATCAATGATTACATGATTACAACTGAAAATAATACTTAATTTATACTTCATTTAATAGTACTATCAATAAAGCAAAAATATGACACAATTAACTAATTACAATTGTAATTGAAAACCTGATCACAGTAATAACGTAATCATAATCGATAATGTCTATCTATGGATTAGTATATGGTCTTATATATACACATTGTCTACCAGTCCTGAAAAGGCAGAGAAATTTTTTGAACCTGGAAAAGTTGGAGAAATTGTATGGAAAAATGCTGGAAGTCGGGGAATCTAAATTTAATAAATTAGGGGGCACAAACACTAATATGCTGTCATGATTCATTTCAATTGTCAGTTTCAAAAATTTCAACTAATATTAATACATAAATTATTAACTCTAATTTATATTAGTATTTTTCCAAATATGTGGAAAAAACCTTAAACATCCTGAAAATTAATAATAGATAGATAAATAAATGTATAATTTATTCAAGAAAAATGTTTATATACTGACTCAAAGCTTTTTTTTCACATTTTAACTAATTTATGTTTATGAATATGCCTCATTATAAAAACATTATAATTGTTTTGATATGATAACGTTTTGAATTGTTTTAAGTAGCTTGTGAAAAAAAATATGTAGTGTATTGACTGGAACCATCTGTTGGCAGTGCAATTTTTTAACATCAACAATTTGCAATATTGTGTATGAACGGATTTGTCTATTGTAATGTGTTGTTTGAGCATGAAGTGTTTCAGCATTGTATATATTAACTTAAAAGGAGCTGTGGATAAAAATTTTGGCATTACACAATGTTGTCTGCATCCTTTTTTGCACTTACATCTAGACGTGAAAATTCAGAATGTGAAAAATTGGATGAACTCCATAAGCTTCTCTAGTACTTTCTTCATGTCGAAATATATTTCATATTATAGTTTACATTTATTATTAATATTTTATATATATACTTTAGTCTGAAAAAAAAATGTATTTTCTACATTTAGATACACAAGGTTGGGGTGTTAGCCCTCGTGGAGCTGGGTACCTGTTTGGATCTGATGTTGTAGCGCAGTTTAATGTTTCCAATGATATTGATATGATATGCCGAGCACATCAACTTGTCATGGAAGGATACAAGTGGCATTTTAATGAAACTGTCCTGACAGTTTGGTCAGCACCAAATTATTGCTACAGGTAATTTTTTATGTATATTTTTCTTAAATTATAATATTAAATAATATAATGTAATGTGTAAGTTATTATGTTCTTTAATGATTGAAACCGGATGAGACAAAATCAAACCTACTGTTACTTACATAATCATCTTGGTGTCAAGAAGTTTAAAGAAGCCAGGAATCGTGCTTCCAGTCATCAGGAATTTTAATTTTCTTACCTAATAATTCCATGGTTTCATTAATACTTTGACCATGGTTTCATTAATACTTTGAAAAGGATCATAGTTAATCATTCTCTTAAATGTACTATATCTATATTGATTTACTTTAAACATAAATTATTACTCTACTTATGGCTAAATAAATAAAATAGATGTTATTGAATAGTAAAATAACCTAATAGTTCCAGTCCTGTAAGGTTCCCTTTAGTGCACCAGCTCGAGTTAGATAATAAATAAAATAATAAATGTATAAAATAAGATAATAAATGTATAAACATTTTATATTCACTAATATTGAAACTGGTCCCAGTCACAAGTGGATCCAGGGGAGGGTTCCCCTCCTGGGGAAATGAGAAAAAAAGTAACTACACATCTGGTGCTCTTATTATTAATTTAATTGAAACATGACTGTTAAACAATTAATTGTAATTTATACTTTTTACTCATATTATAATAAGCCGAGCGGGCTAAGGCGTTTGCAACAGGTAATATCTATATCGTCAGTCACCATGCTCTAGAATTAAATCGTTATAGTTATAGTTAGTAGAATTAAATCTCCTAAAATCTACCATCTTCCTCAAAATAAACACTTATCCCTCAACACCCATCCAGTACCAAAGAACACTAGCCTTAGTCTAATATAAACTAAGCATTTGATGTTTTAAATTTTCAATTTGAAGGGGATTAACAATTTGATACATCAAAGTTGTGTGTATGCTTCTTTAGAGTATAGAATTCACTTTTCTCACAAGTGCACCCTCCCCTCAGAAAATTTCTGGATCCGTCACTGATTCCAGTTACCTTGTTTTCTTATAACAATAATATCCATTTTTACTTATAAAATATAAGTAAAGTAGAACAATTAAAAATTTTACAAATAACTTAATTTAATCTAAACAAAATTGTAAATAACCTATTGAGAGTTTAATTGTAAATATTCCTTCCGTTTTTATTGGAGGACTTAGATTATTTACACTCGTGAATATTAAAACAAAACCCCGTCACTGGAAATAGACTTGTTGAGGGTGTTTAACTGTCCTTGAGAATTCGGGAATCTAATACCTTTTTGTGACACTGAGTGACAAGAAATAATAAGAATATATATATCTGAAATGTGGGACATAGTAAACACACTTGAACTGACTCACCTGGTTTGTTATTCTTCAATTGTGAGGCATATAGGACAACTAAATAAATAAATGACTTTTCACTCCTTTATAACAAAATAATTTATTTCCACAACTGTAATAAATTTAATGTATTAAAGTGTTATAACTATAGGCTTGATCTTCTTAATCTTCAGTGTAGTAGACTTCTCTTCTCAGGTAACCTCCTTCCTCAAGTAAGTCCTCTCCTCTTCTCCGGGGTCCTTCTCCAGCTGTTGCTACATGCTCCGTCCTATTCTGACCTTCTTTCTTCATTGATTGTTTAGCGATATGAGCAACATTAGGCACTGATGTTAAGTTTCTTTAATTCAATTACCTTTTTCGCTTTGGTTGATTGTTTCATTATTTCCATTGATTTTTTTTTTTTTTTCATTTACCTAAAAAACAGTGAAGTTAGGGATCATGTTATTACTTTTATTTAATATATTTATTTATGTTCTAGTTAAGCCAACCAATCATCTGAGACTTTGTCTCAAAATAAATTTTCATTGTGATATGAAATTATAACAATAAATCGTACAAAAAGAAAATATTATTATATTAATTTAATTGTATTTGCTTTTATTCTTTCTTTTTTTTTAAGCATTGAACCTTCATGTGAAAAGTTTAGAATAGTTTTTCATGATCAAACAGCGATACAGCATTTATAATTATTCAAATTCCTTCTCAAGTTCCAATTGTACTTTATATCAAATCCAACCAATAATAACATTTTTTTTTTAATTTAATAACTGATGAAAATTTGATTTTACAGTTTACATCCTTGAGATCCTTGATTTATGCTTCATTTTTTCGATGCTATATTGCTGAACATCGTGAATATGTTTTATTATGAAGATATTTTTTTAAAAAATTATCACAACATACTGTATCATCAGTACTTAAAATGACAAGGCCAGTTTAGATAAATTTAGTTCACATTTCCAACACAACTCCAATACAATGCAAGTTGTCCAATAATTGTACAACTTCGAGGAAGATCCACTGGCACTTCCATTTTCTTCTAGTAATGAAGTCCATTACTTCTCTTTCAACTCCAACTGCTGTTTCTGTTCCAATTCTTCAGTGATTAATGTTTTGATTAGCTTCTCTGAAGAAAGGGATTAGCATAGCTCGCTGATCTTTTCCAGTACCTTCTTTTGATAACTGGTCAGCATTTTCATTACCTGTCAACCCTCAATGTCCTGGTATCCGCTGTAGAACGACATCTGTGCCTTCTATAATCAGCTCCTCAATCAACTCCTGGCACATACTAATTTGATTTGTGATATGGTACAGCAGGAAGGCCACAACTTTTTCCGATTTAGCCATTTTTATTAGTTCTAACACTAGAAAAACTGCTTTTACTTCGCTATAAAAGTTACTTTCTAGCTTTCCCACAGGTTCTGACATTTAGAAACATCTTGCATAAACACCGCCTCCTCCATTACAAAATTACTTTTCCTTATTTCTGAGATATGCAGGCATCTTTTTGGTTATTTTGGGAAAACAATGGTGTGATATGATTTATCTCATTTCCAAATTAACCTGATCGGTTATGATGTTAAAATTATTGTATCACTAAATTTTTTCTTCAAAAAACAATTTTCTTTCAGGTGTGGGAATGTTGCTGCTATTTTAGAATTGAATGAGCACCTGCAGAGAGACTTCACTATCTTCGAAGCTGCTCCACAAGATTCGAGAGGTATTCCATCAAAGAAACCTCAGGCTGAATATTTCCTTTGAACAATAATGAGTACTGTGATTAATGAAAGAAATCCGATAACTTTTAAATAGTGACTCCCCGATCTAAGATAGAATTGTGAAGCAATGTATTCCTTATACAAATAATTTTATATCTTTTCTTATTTGATTGTATGGCCAATACCTGTTACAGTTAAACATTCTTTGGTATAGCATAGGACTGATTTGTTATTGTTATATATAATATATTTTATATTCAATATAAAGACATGACAAGTAATTAAATTACAAGCCTGGCATAAGTTGCTATTAATGTTTTTGTTTTATTTTATAAACATTCATGCCCTTGTACCCTACCCTCTTCTTACCTACTTATGTTATAATGGATGTCATCTGATGTATTACTAGTTTTATCAAAATGTCTTATGTTATTTTTAAATAATATTTATATTAATTTAAGCATTTCCTGAATTTTGTTGATGTAGTATGTGTTAAAATTGGTTAGGCTTAGTAGCATAAGCATTTTTTTGAATGAAGTCATGTTTTCTTTAATTAGTTTTAATATTGTATGTGCATTTATGCTTTATATAAATTCCTAGGTCATTTAATTAATGTGCATATACTTTTTTTGAAACTTATTAATGGACAAGTTCCTGCTAAACATTTTTTTATTCAACTTAGACAGTTTATAAAATTAATTTTGAAGCCATTATTATTCTATGGTATTTTTGCTTATAAAAACAAAACACTGTCAGGTTTGGAAATCAATTAACATAATTTCTTCCCCATTTAGAATGTGATGTAGTTCATATTTTTAATATTAAAATTTTTGCTTGAATGAAATATATAATCTGTCCACAAGTTATATATAACCATTATTCATCAGTAAACCATTTTCCCCACTTAAATAAAGAAATTGATTAAAAAACATTACTTTACAATTTTCAAATTGATCATTAACCTGTTGGGATTTGATAATGCTTCTATTAAATGGAAAATAGATATCAAGCATTTGACTGTTGAAAGTAGATTTTTATATTTGCATGGTTTATAATATAATATTGAGTATTTTTCAATCTTAGATACTGAACTGTTAAGAATGTGAAAGAAAAAAATAGGATTTGTAAATAACTTTGTAATATTTCATTCTACTCTTATAAATAGTATTATTTATCTTTGTTATATCAATAATGTTCAGGTTTATTTGGGAAATGAATTAAAATTCTTTTGTTTTTCCATTTAAATAAGGCTTACATTAATTTATGACTTATTTTAACTTTAGATTATGTCTATTTTATTTATTTTGTTTCAATAAAAAGTTAAAGCCGCATACATTCTTTATCTATATCCTATGAAGTGGATTAATTTATTTAAAGTTGGAATAAATAAATGTTCATGTTATGATTGTGTAATTGCTTTAGTTTATTAGCAAACATTCTTTTTAACATCCTACAAAATATGTTTTACAATGTTATGTTATTGATGGTTTTACCCATAAGCCCTTTTAATCCCTCTATATTTAAAATATGATTATATCAATGATATATTTATGATATATCTTATCAGGTTCCTGTTCAGTATGATTCAACAGGTAGCTTCATCAGTACAGATTCAATCCTTTCAACTGTATGATATTATCCTTCCAAAAATATTATCGTTGATTGCCAACATATATTAAGGATAAAGTTGACGGAAGCTAGTCGACTGTTCTACATATCATGGGTGAGAGCACGGAAAATTCCATGATGACCCACATGCTTGGGTTGAAACGTTGGCTCAAATTAAAAAAAATTCATACTGACTGCATCCTGACTTTATCACTCATGATTAAGGATAAAGATAAATTTTCAAAGTAGAAGGTTGTCTTATCACTGCATACAAATAGTATTTCTTAAATCAAGCATTTTTTGTGTTGAGTTTACTGACCTTTTAGATCTTAGGCCATTTGAACTGCCAATGAATATTAACCATCACCTCTGTCAAGTCTTGGTTAATATCCAGCTTGTTTGTTGATTCTATTTTAACTCTGGTTTATTGGTCCTTCTCAATGTGTTAGTAATCTAATCCTAGATGGCTTGGATTATCCTGCAGGTAACTTTCCTATTAAATGTTTTGATTATTCTTTCTTGGATTTTGGTTTGAGTGCCTGTCTCTTTGCCCTATGTCAGAACTGGCTTGGTTCTGACCAACCTCTATCTGATATAGTCTATAGACTATATCTGATAGTCTCGTGTTGGTCTTTTATTTAGGTTATTGTTGAGCCAATGTATTTGGATTTATCTACTCTTAGAAACAATTCTCCATCAACTTATATATTATGTGTTATCCTTATTTATTTGTTGGCTGATAAGCTCGACTTCTCTTACTAGATTCTTAGCAACTCACTGGTAATCTTTTCTGTTCCCATATTTTCTGGTTTATTTATAATAGTTGGCTGTTATTTGTTCTCCCTATCCTTAAACAACTCTGATGATAGATTGTATGTCCTGAATTTTTTCTTTTGATTTCTATCCTTTTTTTTATGATTCCTGTATAGAAATTTAATACCTTTTCAGTAAGCAGGTTCATTCCTGTTTCAAATCATCCTCTATTTGCACCAGTTTTTTTTTCAAGACTCCAGGTATATAATTGATAGGCAGATAGGTCAGTTGTAACTCCCACTTCGGTTACCTTCCTGTTGGATCAGGATGATAATATTATATTTCATTTACTTTGAAATTCTTTTTCATCCCGTTTTTTTTTTTTTTTTTTTGGAATAGGATCTGAAGATATTTTCATTTTCCTCTTCTATGAATTTGGCTAAGATATCTCTTCAGACTCTATATCATAATTACATATTAGCCATTGCTCCTTCTGTTTAATCCTTTAGAATGCTGACAGTGTACAGCTGGTTCCTTTCTTATTCTTATTAATTTAAAATATCCTAATGCAGTCCTTATTTGGGAAATCTATTTGGGAAACTTTCTTCAAAATTTCTGAATCTGCTTCAGTAATAACAACTCCATTGGATCTTTTATGTCTCCAGAGGTTTTGAATTCTTACCCAGAGGTGTCAACCCCTCCCCTCCTCTTCCCAAGATATTTTATGGCTCTCCTCTTAAAATCAGTGGAAGCTGAAGTTTTTTTTTTTTTTTTTTTTTTTTTTTTTTGTTTATTGATAAATATTAAAATCTGTCTCAATAAAGGACATTTATAATAGAGTTCTGAGAGCACATTCACATCATATTTACAAATTTAAAAAAAAAATAAGCTAACTTCAAATAATATAAAGCTACAAAAGAACAAAACAAAATATCATAGTGAGAAAAAAAAAAAGTAATGAAAATAAACATCTTAGACGCAGGCATACCTATTTACACTATTTACAGTCGGCCATAGGAACTCCGAACCATACTTATCCCCCCACACGTGGAGGGAAAGCAAGGCTTCAGGAGATCCCTGCGCTTCTTTCTCAACCATTTCACTGGCATTGAAAGCCAGCGGAGATTGAGTAAGGGCGCTACAACCACGGACACTCATTACTTGAGTGGAGAATCTGGCCATTGCCAGAACTCCAGTATATACATGTTACAAACGGTCACAGGGCCACTGCCGTTTCAGCCTGCGAGGAGGATTGTAGGGATGAGTGGTGCTAGATAGGGATTGTGCTACGGGATTAGGATGATGGGTAAGGTTCTGATGAAATTTGGAGAATTTGTCTGGGATAAGATCAAGAATAAATGGAATATTAAGGTCATTATGCAGGGTTTTATTAGAGACATAGAAGGGAGCATCGACTATTGTACGGAGGACTTTGGACTGGAAGGATTGAATGCGTTTGATGTTAGAAAATTTGGTTGTCCCCCACAGTTCTAGTCCGTAGATCCACATGGGTTTTAATATTGTCTTGTAGATCAGTAGTTTGTTTTCAATAGAAAGTTTAGATTTTCTATTAAGTAGTCTATATAGCTGGCCATAACGTCGGTTAAGTTCCTGTCTTTTCAGTCTAGTATGTGGATTCCACGTTAGTCGTCTGTCTAGGAGAAAACCAAGGTACCGGACTGTGTCGCAGAAGGGAAGCTGGATGGTATTAAAGTAAACTAAACTGGTGGACAGGAATGACTACGAAGGGTGAAGGTTATATGTTTACATTTGGATTCATTGACTTTGATGCGCCATTTCTTGCACCAGTGTTCAATCAAGGATAGGTGCCGTTGCAGGTTTCTGGACGCTGTTTCAGGATCTGAGTTAGAAGACAGGATCGCAGTGTCGTCAGCGAAAGTTGTCAGGAGTGTATCGGGATGGAAGGGAATGTCAGCGGTATAGATGATGTAAAGGATGGGATCCCTGTAATCAATGCCTCAAAAGTAGACAGCCATGTAGGATAAAAATCATATGGATAGATCTAATCAACAGAGCTGCCTGCCAGAAAACTGGATAACTATAGCCCAAGTTAAGCAGAAGTAGAGAAGGGTGGTTATGACAGGAAAAAAAATGTAAAAGATTTAACAACAACAAATATAATCGTAATCAGTAGTGTAATTTAAAAAAATACACAATTGTAATAGTAACTACAGCCACATGGCTGCATATGCTTATGATTGTAAAACATGACATTATATATAAATCCTAATGGCTTTACGACCCTTAGTTGGTCCTGGCCTCCTCGATGAGCTTTCGCACAAATTTCTCTATTCTGTGCGGCCACTTTTCAATTCCTGACTCTCATCCAGTCTCTCGCGTCACCTGTAACACCATCCACCCACCTCAATTTCGTTCTGCCAGCTCTCCTTTTATGGTGTAATGGTTCTTCAAGTATTCTTATCGGAATTTCAGACCTCTCCATCCGAGCTATTTGTCCTGCACAACTTAACCTTCCCAATTTTATTGCAGCTTCGTACGTCTACTAAGTAATGAGCCTCTCATGTGCTTCAGTAAGCCAAAATAGCATCGGCTGGAAGCTGCTATTCTCCGCTTTATTTCAAGTGTTGTATCATTCCTCGTCGTAATTTGAGATACCAAATAAGAGAACTATCGGACATTCTCAAAGGTGTAATGGCCTAGAGATATTCTTTGGTTTTGGGGATTCTCTCCTTCTCATGGATACATATATTTGGTTTTATTCACATTAATGTAGAGCCCCATCTTAGCTGCAGCTTTTTGCAATTCAAGAAAGGCACCTTCGAGAGCTGCAAAGGACCGTCCAACAATATCAATGTCGTCAGCATAACCTAACAGTTGCACCATATTTGTAAATATCGTGAAATTGTAAACTGTTATATCGTGTAATGTCGTTATATCGGGAAACTGTTGTAAAAACTGAATGCCAGAGTTCCTCACCACCTTCTCCAGAGCCAAATTAAACAATAAACATGCCAAAGTATCATCTTGTCTCAGTCCTGTATTGGTGGGAAACTCCAAGGAACATTCCAAATGAGTGCGTACTCGGCACTGTACGTCCTGCACTTTCATTTTTACCAGACGAATTAGTTTAGAGGGGTTGTTTAGTTCTTCCATTGCTTCATACAACTTGTATCTAGTTATGGTATCGTAGACGCTCTTGAAGTCAATAAGCCAATGATGGGTGGGAATTTTATACTCATGAATTATTTCTTGAATCGTTCTGTTCTTCGGTTTCATTATATTCCACCTCTTTTTTTGTCTGCTGATTTACATATCTTTGCATTATAGATTCTCGTCCTAATCCGAGCAATGATCAAATAGTGGTCAGAGCCTACATTTGCACCCATATATCCTTATTGCTTATTAGATCTATGTCGCGCACTAAGTAGCAGATGGTCTATCTGATTGAATGTACTTCCATCAGATGATTTCCTTGTGACCTTATGGATTCGTCGTCCCAGAAATACTGTGCTTCCTATAATCATGTTTCGAGTTGCAGCAAAATTTACAACTCTTTTCCTATTGTCATTACACTCTTCATGGATCCTGTGGTGGCCAATGGTTGGTATGTATATTTCTTCCTTCCCGATTTCAGCATTGAAATCCTCCAACAGGATCTTTATGTCACTCCTATGGTACACGCCATGACCTCTTTCTAATGTGTGGTAGAAGTTCTCCTTCTCCTCTTCACTCGATATTTCGGTAGGAGCATGACAGCTGATATGGCTGTAATTATAAAACACTCCTTTGATATGAAGAGTGCAAAGTCGTTCATTAATGGGAGAGAATACAATAACTTAGTGTCTCATTCGCCCTCTTACTATGAATCCAGTTCCGAACGTATGATTCTTTCCGTGGCAGCTATTATAGGTGGTGTGGTTCTTCTTCTCAATAAGACCGCTGTCCACCCAGCGGACCTTCTGGACAGTGGCTATGTCCACTCTATATAGTTGTCCAATTCTGTTTGGAGGACCTGAAGTCCTCCAGGTCTGTATAACGATAGGATATTCCAATATCCTAGTCTAAAGTCCATTTGACGTTTTCCATGTCTATTGCCATTGATCAGTCCGGCTTCATTTCTTTGAGGTCTCATAATAGTTTATATTTAAGGAGAGCGGGTTATTAGCCCCTTGCTCAAGAGTCAGGTGGAGCAACCTGATGTACTCCCTCTCCGGGGCTGCTTCCCAGGGAAGGAAGGAAGCCTAAGGTGAGTAGTGTAGGTGTCCTTGTGTCAGTTTACATTTATAGTTTAGTGTTGTGTGTATTTGTACAGTGCACTGAACTCAGGTACCTGGAGGATCGTTAATCCCACTAGCCATGCACAAGGCTAGCCCCTGCAGGAAAAACATGACACTGATTATGATTAAAATTGGGTAATCCAGTAGATACGTTCTTATTGTAGTTATAATCGCAATCTAATGCGCAGCAGTGGTTTCCAGAAAGTATTTTCATGGCGCAAGCAATCTCATCAAAATATTTGCGGGGACACATTTTGGCGGAGTTTCAAAATTTGAGGAGACTCATTTCGAAGGGGTTATTAATTTTCGGAGTAAAAAGTTTCAAACCACGGCACAAGGATAAAAACGTGGAACAGATTACATCAAGTGTAATTATTCTAGTTCTACTTTCACTTAATTTGTTTTTATGGGGAGGAGAGTAATAAAATTTCTTGGGAGGAGAATGGGGAAAGGGAGAGTTCATGCACCATCGACCTTGGTGGGGATGGGCATCTATGTCAGGCAGAACTGCATTCTTCAGTCAATTAAAAGAATAATTTAATATTGAATATTTAATGGTTGACCGTTGCATTATAAAGGAAGGAGATGGTCCGGGGTTGCGGTCATAAAAAGGCTAAATAGTGGTAAAACTATTTTATTGAAAGCCAACGTTTCGACCCGACTTTGCAGGTCTTCATCAGGGCTAGAACGGACAAGATACAAAAAGATAGAGAATTGTGGAAATTACATAATATTTAGACATAATTTATAAACAATGTGAATAAGCTTATTAGAATTATAAACAGTAAGTACAATACAATATGGACTAAGTAAGCTGAGTAACAAGATCCTAAAATAAAGTAAATAGATGCTTACAATTGCTGTAGTGTAATATATAACAAATGAAAATGTGAGTATAATTCTACAAAATCTACAGGAGAAAAAAATAAGATTAGAGACTTACAGGTGTGTTCCTCTAGGAGTTTCACTTAGAACTGGAAAGGCAGCAGTAAGGATTGCAGGTATAGGGGGAGTTAACATGTGTTAACTAAGTAAAGGATTGCAGGTATAGGGGGAGTTAACATGTGTTAACTAAGTAAAGATTGAAAACCCCAGGAATGTACAGTACCTAGGAATTTTTGAAGATATGGATGGATACAATGGAAAAATACTATATCTATAAATATTAAATTATAAATATATGAATATACGTATAAAATAGAGTTGAGAGATGTGAGAGGTATTTCATGATTCTAGATCAGAGTACAATGTGAATAAACCCAAAATTGGTAAAAAGTAAAATGTAAATATAAAAATAACTTCATTAACATACATACATTGCAGAGCTAACTTAAAAGTATAGAGAGGGAAAAAAAAAAAATATAGGGTGGTCATACATTGGTGTAGAGTGTAAATGTAAATTTAGAATAAAATAGAAGAGAGATCATACAAAGAAGGGATATTTAGAATAATGAACAATTAAATGAATTAATTAATAAAAATTGAGAGTAGATGAAAATAATAGAATAGAATATTTAAGTTATTTTTCCCTTATAAGACTTAAAATGTGTCTATATGTAAGAGAAATACAGTTTTTGTCTACTTTGTGATTAACGGGATTGTGTTCCATGTGAATGTGGATAGATTCGGAAATGAGTCTTTTTTCATGGTTAGGGACCGTGGAAAGGATAGAGGTTTTTTCAAAATCAAATGAGTGGTTGAGTGTTAAAGCATGTTCTGATAGTTTGGAGGCGGAAGGATTCCGGGAAGTTATGGACGTTTTATGTTGGGAAATGCGGGTTTTGAGATAGTTTTTGGTTTCACCAATATAGGAGCTATTGCAATTAGGAGTGTAGCAAGGTATCCGGTAAACTACATTGGATCGGTGTTGTAAGAGTATGGGATCCTTCAAGTTGGTGAAAAGGGAAGAAAGTTTGTTATGGGACTTAAGGCCAAGGCGTAAGTTGGTTATAGTCGATTTTAGGAATTTTTGTATATTGTCTGAGAGGATAGGGATATAGGGGTGAGATTTGTATATGAAAGGAGTGGTAGATGATTGTGGGGAGTTGGGAGAATGGGAGGCTGTATTGTTTTTGGTTGTATAGCAATTTAAAAGTTTATGTATGGTGTTCAGAGGAAAATTGTTAGAGAGCAGTATATTTTTGACACGTTGAGTGTTGGCTTGATGGTATTGTGGATCGGATAAGGAGAGGGATCGGTGAATAAGGTTATTGGCGGTATTGATTTTTTGGTGATATGGGTGTTGGGAGTAATAGTTGAGTAGTCTGCCTGAGTATGTGGGTTTAGTGTACCAGTCAGTAGAGACAGAACCGTCAATGTTTTTCATTATTAGGAGGTCTAAGAAGGGGAGCGAATTGTTATCTTCTTTCTCTATGGTGAAACGGAGACCTGCAAAGTCGGGTCGAAACGTTGGCTTTCAATAAAATAGTTTTACCACTATTTAGCCTTTTTATGACCGCAACCCCGGATCATCTCCTTCCTTAATAATTTAATATGTTCGAAAATACTACTCCTGTTCATATGTATATACACATTTCTGTAGATAGTGAGTGTTGGTGATAATTGAACCCTAAGTAATTTTTTTTTCTTTTCAAAGGCAGCAATAATTCAACATTAGTTTAGAATTATTGATCATGATTGAGCACTGGTGTAATAAATGGCTCATCAAAGTAAACGAATCCAAATGCGAACGCATTACCTTCACAATCCGCCGCAGATCCTGTCCATCAGTCCTCTTTAATTCCATCCAGCTTCCTTTTTCAGACACAGTCCGGTATCTGGCTTATTAGACCGAGACTACGTGGAACCCACATACTAGACTTAAAAGACAAGAACTTAACCGACGATACGGCCAATTATACAGACTTCTGACGAGAAAATCTCAACTTTCAATTGACAACAAATTACTGATCTACAAGACAATACTGAAACACATTTGGACCTACGGACTTGAACTTTGGGGGGACAGCAAAAGTTTCTAACATCAAACGCATCCAATCCTTTCAATCCAAAGTCCTCCGAATAATAGTCGATGCTCCGTTCTATGTAACCAACAAAACCCTACATCATGACCTTAATATCCCATTTGTCCTTGACCTTATCCCTGAAAAATTTTCAAAATTCCATCAGAACCTTATCAATCATACAAATCCCCTAGCCCAATCCCTATCTAGTTCGACTCATCCTTACAACCCTCCTCGAAGGTTGAAGCGGCAGTGGCCCAAAGATCTTTTATAGTATTTATTTTGGAGTTCTGGCAATGGCCAGATTCTCCACTCAAGACATGAGTGTATGTGGCTAAAGCGCTCTCGCTCAAACTCCACCGGCTTTAGCACCGGTGTGGCGGTTGAGAGAGTAGCGCAGGGATTTGGGTTCCCCGCCTGATTGTATGTATTGTACATAGGTATGACTGTATTTTTATGTTTTTAGTTTACTTATATTTAGGTTATTTTATTTTTTTTATTGTATATAGTTTTTATTTATTATTATTTTACTTTTGTTAATTTTATTTCTTTTTTGTATATACGGTGTGAATGTGTTCATTTATCAACATAATTATTGTCCCTGTGACAGAATATTATATGTCTAATAAAAAAAAAAAAAAAAAGTTTAGAATTATCTCCACTTTATTGTTTGCAGGAAGAATTTATTATATTCGTTATCTTCGCCTAATGCGACAAGTAATTATAAAGAGAATATAATTTTGAGTACTATGCATAGAACTGCTCAACATTCTAAAGAAAAAAAAATATTAAATCCAAAATTTAATATTTAATTTTTTTTTTGTTCTCTCCTTTATTGCCTTACAGGCTACACGGGGTTTTCCCGGTCCGGGAGAGAGGGCGGAGGTATTATAGTCCGTGGTACAGACTTCTTTTGATCAAATTATTAACATCTGCCTGAAACTTCGTAAATAGATTCATCTCATCGTAAACTAAAAATAACGTATTTACAAAAATTCTCGGAATTGGGACGTTTTCAATCTGGAGATTGGTAACCTTTGTCTATTTAATTAGGTAATAAAAACTTGTAATTACTCATTTTCTTTCCACTTGAATCGTAAAATAATTTGAGCACAAAGTCGAGAAAAAATGTGTCCTTAAAAAATATTGAACCGTTCAGCGTGACTTACACGCCCAAATTAAAAAAATAAGGAGGTTATATAGGCCAATATTTTTTAAGGCCACCTTTTTTCTCGATT
This sequence comes from Nezara viridula, assembly GCA_928085145.1. Lineage (NCBI taxonomy): Eukaryota > Metazoa > Arthropoda > Insecta > Hemiptera > Pentatomidae > Nezara > Nezara viridula. The sequence goes on from OV725081.1 coordinate 47,185,383, forward strand.
TTGTGCTCAAGTTATCTCACGATTAAAGTGGAAAGAAAATAAGTATTAAGGAGTTTTTAGTACCTAATTAAATAGACAAAGTTTACCGACCTCCAGATTGAAAACGCCCCAATTCCAAGAATTTTCGCAAATAAAATGTTTGTAGGTCACGATGAGATGAAGCTATTTGCGAAGTTTCAGGCTGATGTTAATAATTTGATAAAAAGGAGTCTGTACCACGGACTATTATGCCAAGTTAAAATTAACATCGGGTACCGGGATTTGAACTCGTAATATTTTTCCATCTAACCTCGGTTATCAGGTTTCCCAAATCCAAGCACTTCAAAGATGCCTGACTAGACCAATTTTTACTGACAATAAGCCCAAAGACAAAGTATATATTAATTTTCCTTCACTTAAACTTTATTCGGTTGAATCTTCTTATTTCACAAAGGTCAATTTCTATTCTGATCCATGTTCGATCTTCCCGTTTAAAAGGGTGTTAATGGTACAAAAGTTTTTTAATATTTTTTATTAAGACTTAATCAGTTTGTTATGGAGTAATTATATGTGAGAACATCCAAATCACTATTAATCTATTTTCAAAGCACTAGAAATATTATTTTGTATAAAAAAATTCGTTACCAGGATCTTTCTTTGTAGAATAAACAAAGCATCCTTTAGAGGCTTCACAGATCCGACAAATTGTGAAGTCAGTAGTTGTTAATTTGTCAATATATATAATTTTACTCCTCAAAGTATTACAAAATTTAAATTTTTAGATTTTTTTTCAATGGAAGTGAAAGGAGCGGCAAAATTAAGCTTGCTCCTCCTGGCAAAAATCATAGTTTCGGCCCGGTATCTAACATAAAGACACAATGATAAAACAAAAACTGGGTCCTAAATAACTCGTTTGAATAACTTATTTAGAAAATGTTCTGATCTCAAATGATGCTGCAGTATTTCTTATACTTCAATTAGAAGTTTACCACAAGCATGGTCTTCCAAAAACGCGTTTTGGGAATGAAATAAACCTGAAATTAATAGCACCATCACCAGCGGAGGCCGAACGAGGCACTATGTGGCTCCCTCCATATTTTATGAAGGGTGACCAAGCCCATCCAATATTTAGCTCTCATTTACTCAGGGTGCCTACAAGACGGTTTCATGGCACAAGTTGCGCCATCACAATTTTTTTTTTTGGGAGGGGGACATATTTCGATAGAGTTGTAAATTTTTGGATTGGATAGTTTTAAACAAAGAGGCAGAGAAAATACATGAAACAAACCTTAGCAAGTGTGATTGTGTATACGTGGGCGGGGTGGCCGAATGGGCTAACGCGTATGCACAGTACCACCGTTGCCCGGCAACCTGATATAAGACTAATGATATAAAAATAGTTACGAGTTCGCGTCCCGGTGCCAAGGCGTCTTTTAAATCCCCGCCCACACCCTCTGGCCCGGAAAAACCCCGTATAGCCTTAACGGCGAGGAAGGGGAGGACCCAAACAAAAAAAAGTGTGATTGTGTATAATTTACGGTAATTTTATTTCTAATTTTTTTTAAGAAGAAGAGAGTAATAAATATCTTGGTGAGGGGAGTGGAGGTTCATGCACCATCGACCTTGGGAGGAGAGAGAGGGATGGGCATCCTCGCATTTATTTAAAAATAACTCAATACATGTTGAATAAACTGTCTATGTAATAGTTATATTTTATTACATGTTGTCGGATGGCAGAACTACACCTTTTTACGCGATGTTTAATCTTCTCAGCACTCATGATTTGAACAATTATTAAGCTGCAATAATTTGCTCCCCCCCCTCTCCTCATGTTTCCAAAGTGCCGGCGCCCTTGCTTGAAACAGTTAGAAATCTGTAATAACAATTTATCAAATTAATGAAATGTGCTCATGTATTTCAATTGTAATATTTCATTAGATTTTCAAGAATATACACAAATTCTGCTGAAATATCAACTAACAACTGAGATTATATGTTTTTGCTTATGATCACTCTATAATTATATACTAAACATGTGCTGAACTCAGTGTCATTTAAAAAAAAAGGAAAGGTTTAATTTCTATGGATACTCATTAAAATAGTTCTTAACTTTTTTTGTTGTTATTAATTTAGTGACTAATTAAAAATAGGAAGTGTAAAATTTTTCGTAATCTTCATTTTTTTTTTTATGGCAATCAATTAAATGAAATAGATCTAAACATTTAAGATATTATGTTGTGCTAATTATTGTTGGTTTCGAAACTTAATTTTAATCTAACAGAAATAGAACTGTAATAAACAGTATATTTATAATATATAAACGCAGCAGGAATCAGTTTATAGTTGACAGATTTTTAAAAAAATATAATAATGTATAATTTTTAAAAATTAGGCGGTTCGCTTTAGCAAAAGGTACTTTATCATAAGTTATATATTTTAAAAAAATTATGGTTATGATTTAATTAAATAAAACTCTTGCTTTAAGCAAATCATTGGTTGAACAATTATTACTTGCTTTTTTAAGAATGGTAAAACTGTCAAAACTTCTCAAGCGGCGTCACATGACCCTCATGACGTCATATACACAGTGAAAATGGCTGACGTCGAGTTAAACATTGACAACCTGATTCACAGGCTTCTTGAAGGTATTAAATCATTTATAAGCTTAATTTAATGTCGGTTTAGTAATATTAGAGTTTTACTATTATATTCTTGTGTTCATATGTTTTCCCTGCGTTAAATGTCTGAACCTGTATCGGTGTGATAGTCTCTTGGTTGCATATTTTCTAATGCTTTTATGAAAGCATTAGTCTGCTAATAACTCAGCTTAGTTTATTTTAAGCATGATTATATGTCTCGTTCATCTTTTAAGCTTGGTTGTTGCAGTACATTCTGTCACTATTACATGCTCTTGATTTTATCAACTTCATTACTGATACCATATTTAACATATTACTTTATCACAGTTCGAGGATGTCGACCAGGAAAAATAGTCGCTATGACAGAGTCCGAGGTTCGTGGACTTTGTTTGAAGTCCAGAGAAATATTTTTACAACAACCAATTTTGTTAGAACTGGAAGCACCTCTCAAGATTTGCGGTAAGTTATGTTTTGTAGTTATCATTCTTTACCATAGTATATATTGTTACTATATAATGTAAATGACTAAAAGACAGTTTGAAATGCCCTTATTTTGATTCCTTGTTACTGATTTGATTATTGTTTTTTTAGGGTTTTACAATTAATGCCTTATATGTTAACTGACATACCTCGACTTTTATTTTTAATGATCATAACGGTCTTTGTTAAGACCTTCTGAAATTAAAGATTTTTTATTGCATAATTATCTAATTTTTAGCTACTATGTATGTGCTGTGCATGAATTAGGCGTGGTTCTAAATCACTTGTTCAGAGAATGCCAAAATTACATAGCTTTATCCGATAAGAGTATAGAGGTGACTGATTTCTTTATTTTGTTGAATGCAGCTTAAATAGCTGCTATTTAAGTAGTCGGGTACCTTTAACAAAGCAGAACCGACGGAACCATGATGTTTAGGTTAGATCATATGCCTCTAATGGAACTTATACATGAATTATTGGTTTGGAAAAACAAAACTAATAGAAAAAAACTTTTAATTAATATATTATGGAATATTTTTTCTTATTGATAACTTCCATTATTCATTATTTTGGGATTTTTAGCTATACTTTGCTGTAATCTTCACTATGTTCTTTTCTTCATTGGTTATAAATATCCAAATAGACACAATTTATTTGTTTATGATTGACTACAATCTCTGCCCCTGTTTTTGAATCATTAAGCAATATAACTATAATAAAAAAATAACAAAGCTAATTTATTTGATATAATGAAAATAAACTTATATTCTTTAACACTAAGGCTCGAAATTGCTTTTTTACCAAATATACACTCCTATCATCAAATGTCATAAATGGTGTACTGTTGTATTCAGAATTTCAAAGGTGCCTAGTGAATTATACTCCCCACTTTTGTTTTTTATTTCTAAAATAAATAAAGTAGATATAAACATTCCTCCATTCTCCAATACTGGGATGGGGATAAGTCGGTGGATCGATACGGAACAGATTAGGTATTTCAAGATTTTGATGCAGACATTATGACCTGATTAGTTCCTTTAGAACTATCAGGCCCTGAGTTTTCAAGCTCATAAATATACCATTTTCAAGATAATGAAAAGGGCAAAATTCGGAACTACTAATCACATGTTAATTTTTGTGCTGCTAGAGGATACATGTTGACTTAAGATGACTGCTAGAGTATCTCATGTTGACTTAAGGTCCCTATAACCGAGAGAGGAGGACTTAACATTAAGTAAAATAGTCATTCCTCCAAAATTTCAGGAAGAAAAAGAAACTTTATTTTCGAATAACTCAAAAAGTATACACTTTTTTGTTGATTACAATCTGATTATTTTAAGATTACTAAACGCCAAACAAGATGCGGGGAAAAATCATCAAATACCTTGCCTTTGCAAAATCTCTTAGTCCATTCTCGGTTGTTTCCTCATGTTTGCTGTAATTATCTACTATATTTTCCTATTTTACTATTAATATCCTGAGAATAAGGACTATTTTGACATCATGCTTAGGATTACCATTATGTTTACTATTTTGAAATCCTGCATCTTTTCTAACATTCCATTGAATGTATCCTTTTCCTTTTCATTGTCTTTACCTTCTATAGGTCCATGGTTGATAATAAGGGAAGTGTTGAAAAACTTTCCTTACAATACACATATTTTTTTGTTCACTTTTATGTATTTGATAACGGAGTTTAGGAGGAAGTTTCTTACAACAAAACTTATGCCCATAATGTTTTGTCTATTGCCACTATTATTAACTGCTTCATCTTGTTGAGCTCTGTGTCTCTCCATCAGATTTCTTGCAGTACGACTATATCTATTGTATATTTCTCTTTCTTTCTGGGTGTGGGATGTATGTTTACTCTCATTATTCCAATGTACAACATATCATTATGTTTATAAAGATATAAACACGTGAAACGCCAACAATGCACAATGGATAATTAGTCATGTTATGTTGGATTCCATTTCAAGGAAATTGCAGGAAACAAAGTTGGCAAGGCCTTTTTCTTATGGTTTAGAGACAAAACTTATCATTTTAAATTGACCTAGTTATTGTCAAAATTCTATATTGACAATTGATGAGTTCTATAAATCTAATGTTATAAATGTATAGAATAATTAATGTTACTCTTACTGTCCTGATTAAAAATAATATCATTGTTGCTGAAGTAAATTTTAAAAGTGAAACTATAATAATCATCAGGATGAAAAATGGTCAAGATGAGTGCTGTAAAGAAATTATGTTTATTGAGTTTTCTGATGTTCCAACCCAAACATCATAAGGGCTAAATAGTAATAAATAATAAATTACATCAGAAATTTGTATGTTTTAATTTTTAGTTCTGATAGTGATCCAGATGGAGTGGAAATGTCAGCAAACTCGATAAACATAATTTTTTGACTACACGTCCTGACTATTTTTCATTCTTACAATTTCAACAGTCAGCTATATATCCATCTCAATACAATAATCTTATATAATTTTCATTGCAGGCGATATACATGGACAGTATACGGATCTTCTTAGGCTATTTGAATATGGTGGTTTTCCACCTGAAGCAAACTATCTGTTCTTGGGTGATTATGTTGATCGTGGAAAACAATCCCTTGAAACCATATGCCTTCTTCTTGCTTATAAAATCAAGTATCCTGAAAATTTTTTCCTTCTTCGTGGAAACCATGAATGTGCATCCATTAACAGAATATATGGATTTTATGATGAATGTAAGTTATTTTTTTTTTTAGTAAACTGTTCTATATATATTTTATTAACAAACAGTATATTCTATATTTTATATTTATAATGAAACAGGATTTTTTTATATATAAAGGTTTTTTTTACCAAAATAAACCTGTACCACTAGTACCCATGAAGGGTCTTTGGTTCAGTACTATGTGAGAAAGTACTGTCACAAGGCCAACGGTTGTGCAGGAAGGTGATCAGGCCAAGATCACGCTCAACCGCCAGGTCTTCTCCCTTAGTTAATTATTTAATTAAGAGTATCCAATTTACAAGAGGCTGGGTGTGCTCCAGGAGGGCGGATAAAAATTGCTTGTTATCTGCTGGATTCGTACTTAGGATCTTTTTTTTTTTATGTATTTAAAGGCATCAACCACCCAGGTCATTATCACCTTATTTTGTTAAGTATTAAATTTCATTATCCACTTTCACACTTTTTAGAAAATTAAATAGTTTGCAACTGTATTCGTGTTGTTTTGTAAAATGATATGTAGGTCGTTTGGTAAGCCACAAGCTATTCTATTTGGTTCGTGTGCTCAGCATTCTGTCAAAACGTATTTTATAGTTAGTGAAGTTCCACAGGCTAAGATGGATAGATAGTGTGGCGGCTGAATCCAGGATACTACTAGGAACACTGAACTGGAAGGCAGCAGCAATGGATCGAGCTGGATGGAGGAAGCTCCTAGAGGAGGCCAAGACCCACCCTCGGGTTGTCGAGATAAAAGTTCCACAAGTTTGACATATTGGAGAAGATTCGTGGGGCATCAGGTATCTATGGATCAGGCGGGTGTGACCTATACGCCGGCAGGTAAGGATCACCTCCTCTCTGCGTTTATTTCTGTTCGACGTTGACCAAGAGGAAATGTCACTTTTAATTTTGCTTAATTTATTTTCAGTAGCACCTGACCACACTTGTTCCCATTTCGGTAAAATTCGGAGTTAATTAGGTCAAGTTGCTGTCTCCGTATGTCAAGTGAAGGCTCGCCAGCTTTGACATAGGCTATTAGTAGGGCTGGAGCGGAAAGCACCACACCAGTAGCTATTCTCAGACCTGAGTTATGTGCAGAGTCAAGCATTTTAAGAACTTTATTTTGTTTGATGCTGAATTATGTGCATTGCAACCATTGTCTAATTTTGCGATTTTTCCTATCTTATTAACATTCTGTACAAGTTTAATATACTTTTCTGATCGTCACTCCAACTGGTGTTACTGACTATTTTTAAAAGGTTCAAGAAACGGAGGCAGTTAGGCCTTTAGTTGTTTAATATGGTGAACCAAGCTGAGTGTTCTATCAAAGGTCATTCCTTTGTACCGGACAGTGTTGGAAAAAGTGACTAGACGATTGTCTATAGTTAGTGATGGCAATAAGTTTGGCTGTCTTTTGCTTAAAAGAATGATAATTGTCTTAATTGTTGAAATTTTAAAACCATGATCAGCAAGCCAGGTACTGACTGTTAAGAGCGGCTTGTATGTTATCTTGTATGGTGATTACATATTTTCCCTCAGTATAAATTACAAGGTTATCAGCATAAAGCATCACTCAAATTGGCAACTTAATTATATTGAATACCTGATTGAAACATATGCAGAAAATCTCTCTCTATTCTCTTGTTCAAATTTATGGCGAAAGAATTTGCCAATTCTAACCATTAAAGTTCTTTTATTTATAAAAACTAACCATAAAAAAAATTATTCATAAAGGCAAAGACATGACCATTAATTCCAATCCTAGCCAGGATATAAATTTTAAGTCTTTTCCACGTCCTATCGAAAACATTTTCTATGTCAAGAAACACAGTTCATAATTTTCTTTTGTTTTCAAATGCATTTAAAATATCAGTTTCTAGACTAATTAGATTGTCTCTGGTGGTTCTCCCTCGCCTGAATTCGCTCTGCCATGCTGGCTGTACACTTAAGGATTCTAATACCATACTAGTCTATTACTTATTAATTTCTCTAATTATTTACAGATAGCAGATTTTAAATTGATAGGCCTATAACTGTTAACATTTAAACGATCCTTGTCTTTTTCGGAATAAATCTTGGTAGCACTTTCCAAATATTTGGGAAAATATCAGATAAGAAAATTTTATTTAAAATTTTGGTACTCCTTAAATAACCGGTTGGAACCGACTGCTATCTGCCAATGTTTATAACCTTAACGCTGATAATTCTGTTGAGGCTGTGATAATTTCTATCTTCTTATTCATATTATTAAAATTGTAAACAAAAACAAATGTAATAATAAACAAACACTTTTATTTTACAACATATATATTAAATAGACTAAAACAAATGTATTAATAACAAAAGTGATTTGTAATTGAAATAGTCAAAAAGAAATGTAATAATTTCCATAACAATAACAAAACACTCAAATCCTTTGTGAGTCGGATCAATGCATTCATTATTGAAAATTTGTAAAATATTGTATATTTATCTTAAGATATAATGGTAATGAGTTATTGTAATATCTATAATTTTTAATGTATTTTTCTTCATATATGTTTGATATAAATAAATCATTAGTTTAACTTATTTTAGGTAAAAGGAGGTACAACATAAAGTTATGGAAAACATTCACTGATTGTTTTAACTGTCTACCTATCGCTGCCATTATTGATGAAAAAATATTTTGTTGCCATGGAGGTCTAAGTCCAGATTTGCAAGGAATGGAACAAATTAGACGAATAATGCGACCTACTGATGTTCCAGACACCGGTAAGTTTATATAATATGTTAATAAAGCATTTATCTCCGAATTAACACTTTAGGATCATGATCTAAAATATTTGTAGGACTTGGATGGCTGTAGTTCTCAATTTGTTGCCAGCATTCTATTTTCTTATTTATTTGTGCTAAATTATTAGCTATTTCTATAATCTGTTAGTGAAAATTTTGCATTTTAAAAATTCTCTCTGTAATCTGCAGGTCTTTTATGTGACTTATTATGGTCTGACCCAGACAAAGACGTGCAAGGTTGGGGAGAAAATGATCGTGGTGTATCGTTCACTTTTGGAGCTGATGTTGTTAGTAAATTCTTGTCAAGGCACGACTTAGATCTTATTTGTCGAGCCCATCAGGTATATATAATATTTATTTGTTAGTTTTAATAATATTATTGGTTACTACTAATAATGAGAAATAAATGAGTATTGATATTAAAAAATTGTTTGATTGCTATTAGTAGTCAGTTGTTTAATTAGAAGAAAGCAGGAAGCGAGAAGAAGTTGGATAGTTTCTTGAGTAAATGATTAACTTACTATCTGGTCTATGGAGTATAAATCTGTAATATGTCTTTTGAGGAGTTAACTGTATACATGCCAACTAGGAATATTGTTGCAGCGATAGGGACAGTCATTTTTTAATAAACTTAAAAAATGACAATTTATGTTTTCCTAGAAATGTAAGATGGTTTGAAATATGACTTCATTATTATAAAACAAAATTTAATTAAATAACCCATTATACAGGGTGTTTCAGGGTTAAGTGGGTGGCCATTCTGCGGTTACTTAACCCTGAAACATTCTGTACTCAACAGTCAAAATAATTATGACATTTTAATTTAATTATGTTATTCTATAAGCAGAGTTCATTGTAGTGCTCGTTTGGTCAAAAGAGTTTCTTTCATTATTTTACAAAAGAAATTTGTTACTTTTGCTTGCTTGAGTATGATACGTGTTTAATAGCAAACTAAACTTTATAAATGAATGGCCAAGCATGTATCAAGTCTGATGGTACTACCAGTTTATTAATATTTGTTAATCATAACCTTTCATCATCTCAAAGTTGGTCACAGTTATTAATGTTATGATTTTTTTTTTTTTTTTAAATCTTTTTATTGAGAAATAATACATTTTGCCACATTTAAGGGCACTGAGTACTAAAGCTGAGTGAGGCCCATTAATACTATATATACAATGCAATAAAAAAAATTAATAAATAAAAAATAAAAATATATATCTATATAACAAAGGTAAAAACTATAAAACTAAAGAAAGTTTTGAAATTAAAATCAACATGTATGAATATATGATTTCAGGTTGTGGAAGATGGTTACGAGTTCTTTGCTAAGAGGCAGCTTGTCACCTTATTTTCTGCACCTAATTACTGTGGTGAATTTGACAATGCAGGAGGGATGATGTCTGTAGATGAAACTCTTATGTGCTCCTTCCAGGTAAGAATTTATAAAGTTTTTATTTTTAGTTGCTTAAATCATGTTGAAATTATTTAAAGTAAAACTTCAAACAATGACACCAAGATGTGTGGTCTATAAAAAGAAGACAAATTGCATTTATCTGCATCCAGGAAAATATCTACTAATTTCTTTTAAATTATTATGCTTAAATACCCTGTATTTTTGTCTTCCTCACTACCGAAGATAAAAAAGTTTTTTTTTCATGCAGATATTGAAGAAAATTTTTGTCATGTTTTATGTATTAGAGGTCAAGTTTATTTAAGGACTTTTTTATTCTATTCAATTTTAATTCCACTAAATCAGAATTATGCTTTGTTACAGATCCTAAAACCTAGTGAAAAGAAAGCAAAATACCAGTACGGTGGCTTAAACTCAGGCCGACCTTCGACACCTCAGAGGAATCCGCAAAAGAAGAAATAAACATTTTTAAGGTGAATATTATTTTTGAGCTCGGTTAAGTAAAAAAGAAAAATCAGTGGTTAAAAAATGTTCACTCAAAAATTATAAATATAATATAATAATAATTTTTCATTAATAATAATAAAACTGACTTACAATTTCAATATTATTTTTTTTTAATCCCATGTTTTCCAATTTAAATCACTTCTTCTTGGATAGATATTACTAGTTAAAAATATTTTTTTGGTAATTGAAAAATATATAAACTCATCCAGACTAATGGTAGAGCTAATTGATAAGCCGTTTTTATAGATTTCACAAATTATGAAAAACCCAAATATTTGTATAAGGTTGTATTTGTGTCTCTTTGTTTTTGACCAATCCATATGCTGTCGGTTTTTAAGTGAGAGCAAAGTAAGTTTGGATTAGCCCTAGTGCAGCTTTTACACATTTGTTTACTGTTTGTCTTTAGATATATTGTTAAATTTGGCAATTCCTGGTAGGATTTAAATGAGTTTTCGAATAATTTTGTTTATTTTAAATAACTAACCATCTTTACTCATGGCAAAAAGGGATTACCTTAGTGGTTACTTTAAATAAAGAATTTTAATATGGAAGTATTAGAGTGCTACCAATGGGTGGTTTCTCAACAAGTGTGTTTCATGTGATAATATTCCTATGTACACATTTACTTGATGTATTCATACTAATACAGTTGTAAATATCATAATAAAAGTTAAAAAAAAAAAATGGAAGTAATTATGATGGTAGAGTAGGTATTTAGAAAGAAAAGAAAATTTTGGTGGTTAAAAACCTGGGAGCGGCTTGGCCGAGCAGCCTAATGCATGTGCACAGTACTGCGCATTGCCTGACAACTTGGATCAAACTTAATTAGATAAAAATAATTAAGATTTCGCTTGCTGGGGAGGGAAGAGAGAAGAGCTTTTAACTGTGGTATTAATCTCTGGCATGGGAAAACCCTGTTTAGCCTAAAAGGTGAGGAATGGGAGGACATAAATATATATATATATAATTTTTAAAAACTGATTTTAGTCAAAAGGTATAAACAAAACTATTGAAACATTAAATTTTTATATTTAATTTTTTTTTCAAATAATTAGCCTTCCTCATCATTTGAAGGAATATAAAATCTGGTTCACGCATCACACTACTTTCACTACCACCCTCTTCGTGGTAGAAATAGGTATTTTCAGACAAAGGGGAGGTGAAAGTAAAAATTATAGATCCTAGATTTATTTACATTTCTTTTTGGGCATTTTTATTTGTTTAATTACCCTTATATATAAAAATTTTGATTTTTATATCGTAATCTTTACAATTAAATATTTGAAATAAAAGAAATTTAAGGTATTTTAGAGGAAGGTAATATTGAAAATTAGCCATTTAAGCCCTGTTAGTGAGCAGCAATGGGAATAAAACCTACATTATATTTAAAATTACTTAATAATACACTGATATACTTAGTTTAATCAAAATCGTTTGAGCTGTTTTTGAGAAAATCGTAAAAATGTGTTAAAGTACTGCTTCCGGTTTTCCTATTTTGATGAAAATGTTCCTGTAACATATCAGGCTTATATAAACCTCAAATACGCAATTTCATTTTCGTACGACTTATCGTTTTTGAGCTAGGCTGTTCACATACATACACACACAACACAGATACCATTTGTGGGACTTTGTTACCTGGACTCAGGGGACCTCAAAAAGTGTATTTCCGTTGAAAACTCAGATTTCAACGATAAGGGCAATACCTTACTAATATTAAATATTTAGGTAAGTGAAAGTAAAAATTGATAAATGTAAACTGTAAAATGATTTGAAATTATGAATTTAATGTATAATTTTGAAATATTTGATTCCTTGAGCTGTCTGTAGAAAAAAAATTGAATTATCTTTTATAAACCCGAACTTAGTTGATATAGTACTTGACGTATGTAGCTTTTTAAATATTTTATTCCATGACGTGATTCTCGCCTTCTTATTTAGAGCTACTGTGTCTACCAAGTTAGTTAACTAAACATAAATTTGATTGATTGAGCAAATAAGTTAATAGGTATATTTAAGTCTCACTATGTAGACCATATCTGTATAGGGGTTACATCATTGTGTAAGATACTAAACATTCTGTTTATAATTTCTGGGTTTGAATGTCAAGAGCATGGCAATTCCGTCTTATTTAATTTCACTGTAATTAAATTTATTTGTTGAGTTTGACCATTACATGTTGTGTAGATTACTATAACAAAAATTTCATTTCCAGATGTAGAAAAATTCAATTAATTATTGTTAAATTATATTTAAAACAGTGTAAGTTATTGTTTTTGTCACGGAACCACAAGGTAATGGATATTGATCTTACAAATTATTAAAGATCTCCTGCATTAACAATTAAAATTACAAATTTTAGATTAGATGTTCATTTGGAACAATTTTATTTTTAAATTAGTTTATTATAATTATTCATGTTTTCAGGACACTTATGATGTGGTATGCTGGTTGAAATTATCGAAGATGGTTTTGATACTGAGTTAATACTAATGAGAAGGAACTTGAGAGAGCGAGCTATGGGATAAAGGCAATTGATAGTTTAATTTATTTGATAAAGAAAAACCAAAAGTAATCCGTCTAATAACTCCCTATTCTTCCCTTTTCCTTGTTTAAGTTTTTTTTTTTTTTTATAAATTGTAATAGCATAAGTGACTATATTATACATATATATATAGATATATTATAAACATTGTATTTAAATGAAAAGAAGTTGTGTGCTTATTTCTAATTACACACGTTAAAACTTCATTATATTTTTAAAGAAATTATTTAATAAGGGAAAAGTCCCAAAACACTATTTTTGTCCCATGCTCTTCAAATGTTAAATTTGGGTGTTACGCTTAATAATATATGGAAATAATTGTTACTCCCTGAAGTTCAAGTAATTGTCAATGGTGGACATTTTTTGAACAACCAGAATTGCTTTAAGAATTTAATGTTAACTACCACTTTACATGTCCTTCTAATTTTACTGTTTGTATTAACTGCCAGGAATGATTAAATTTGACAAAGTCAATACTTGGATGACAATACTTTGTCATAATTTTATTAACATTTATTTTCAATGTAATTGATCCATAATATATGTTTTTCAAGTACCACCAGTTTTCAATAAATAATTTTTCTAGATGTAATTAAATTCGGAAACATTTATGTTGGCCGTTCGAAACATTGCTTCACCATATCTAATCTGCACAGTTATTTATTACACCTGTTTGAAAATTGAGCTTGCTTTTATTATTCCTCTTATTGAATTCTTTTCATTCTTGCTTAATGTTGGAAAAACAAAAGTATAAATTTGTTTTTTGAACTTAATTCCTTAATTATCGTCAATACCATTAGAATTAAATTGGCTATATAAACACAGCCAAGCTGTTTTGTTTCTGCCCATTAATTTTTTAAAATTTAATTATTGATATGTAAGAGGTAGCTCTCAATATTATTTCTTATTCAAATTAAATGTTTTGTATAACGTACCATCAGCTGTCCAGAAGGTTTTTATATTTTCATTTTTAAATTAACAAAACAATAATTAATTCATCTTTTACTGATTTATTTCTCAACTTGATTTATGTATGAATCATGAAGTATTAAAATGGTTTTTATTCAAGTTTTATACTATTTAGGCAGTTTTTATTTGGTTACCAATTTGATAGTTTTAAAATTCAAAAATATTTTAGGCACATATGTCTTCTAACCTTTAATTTTTAATATATTTTTGTCCCTTTGTTATAAAATAGATTTTTTTTTTTGTTTTTCTGGTCCATATTATTAAGTGTCCTTCTCCTTCTAGATTATTCCTAGGCATTGTTTTTGAATCAACAAAAATAAATAAATGAAAATGCAGACAGTGGACCCGTAAATTGCATTTGAGTCCACAGATTTTGTGGATGTCTCAATAATTATGAAGAAACCTTTATAATAAACTATATTTTTATGGATATGTAGGGAAGCTCAAGAATATTTTATAGATGTTATAATTACCATCTCTTGTAAATATGTATGACTCTGTTAAAGTTTAAATTATTTGCGTTGAAATATTATCATATTATTTGATAATGATGGTTATTTTAATTTTATTTTTAAATAGGTTTTCATTATTGTGAATGTTATTAAAAGCAGAGTCCAACCTGTTGCATTTGGTTTATTTTTATGTTGCCTCCGCCTTGAGGAGATGTTTTAAATAATGACAGCAATGTATTTGCTTGTTTGTTTAATTGTTATATTGATGTACCTGTTATATATTGTAAAAGATTCATGAATCTTCATCAAAATTTCACATATTTTTCATCCTTCAATTGTCCATTAAGGGAATTTAAAACTTTTCAGTATTGTCTATTTTTCTGCACTGGTTAATGTTAAATGTAAATACATACTTTAAGCCAATATGTCTAGTTATATTGCAACCTTAACATAACTAAATTAAAATTTTAACTTAATTTTTGTTTAATCTTAAAAAAAAAAATTAAGTTAAAAAGTCATGTTTTACCATTATTTATTTGAGCTTTTGCCATAGCTAAGGTTCTGACTTAATAAATAAATATGTACTAATCAAAAATATGACTGATAAGACACAAACACATGAGAACACTACAGATGAAATTTTTAAAAATTCAAAGAATATTCAAAAGTGTATTTAGGGAAATTTATATTAAAGCATTAAAAAATCATACACAACTTAATACATTATTTCTCTCTCTCTTAAATAATACATTATTTATACAAAAAAAAAAAAAAAAGATTAAACTAGTAGTTATTAAAATCCTTACTGCTTTGATTAGATCATGACTGTTCGACATCGCTCACTCCAGAGAAAAATAGCCAAAATTTCCTTTTCAGTGAAGGCTTGGGTCTTACCATATAAATAAAATGGTTATCACCTCTATTTTAATGCCTAGTTTTTTAATTCTAGCTTGATAAATATTATTAATAATCCTAAAAACCACAATTCTCATTAGAATCCACAAGGGCCTATGTCAGTTATGTGTATTCGGTGTTGCTTGATTCAATGGTAGAAAAGTATTTTCTTGGAGTAGCTACCATCTGTGCCATTCTTCTACTGTATGTCTTCCATTTTCTGGGATCATCTCCTATTCTAACTCTTAAGGGTCTCAGATAGATCCATCTGTCTTCATATCCATTTTTCATAATCATATGCCAGAAGTAGCTCTAATACAGAATTTAATTACGGGAACAATTATGGATAAAGTTTGTTTAGCTCAAATCACTCAGAAACAAGCAAGTATGAGTCAGTAAAAAAATTAATTTTTTTCTTGCTATAAGGCCCTCTCCCTGAATCCGTCAGTGAGCTGATGAGATATTGTATTTTTTTATAAATACAGTTAAAATATAAATTGAACTAGAAAAAGAATCACTCCTTGTTAATTTTTCAATGTTACTTATACTTTAATTTTTGGCAATATGGCCTCGAATTTTATTTTATATAATTTAATTTTATTATATATATATATATATATATAAAATTTTAATATTTATATCGCTGTAATCTATACAATCAAGTATATACCAACAAAAGCATTTATGAAAACAGTATATATATATTACATAATATTGTCAGAGTCATTATATTAAGCTCATCTCATGTTATGTATGGAAGCATGTTCTAATCTTTTGAATGAGCTCTTATTTCGCCTTTAGTTAATTATCAAATTCTTTCATATTTTATATTTGAGATGAATGTGAAATGGTCAATTGTTTCGAATAAATAAAAATTGATAGTACTTTAGGGGAAGCTAATATTGAAAATTAGCCATTTAAGCCCTGTTAGAGAACATCAATCAGAATATAACCTACATTTTATTTAAAAATGTGTTTTCTCCATTATATAAAGTGCCACTTCCGGTAAGCTGATTTTAAGGGAAAAGTTGCTATATCATCCCAAGCATATACAAACTTGAAATATGCGATATCACTTTTGTATGACTTTTCATTTTTTAGCTAGACTGGTAACATAGACCATTTTACGGGACTTAGTTATTTTGACTCAGGGAACCTCAAAACATGTATTTCTGTTGAAAAATCAGATTCGAAAATTTGCACGATTACAATACTTATCCTGACTATATATGAAATATATAGGTAAGTGAAAGTAAAAAAAATAATGTAACGAACATATGGAAAAAAAAAATTATTAACAGTAACAGAGAGAAACTTGTAAAATAAATAATAACAGTATTAGAGAGCATTATTATTTATTTCATAAGTTCCTCTCTGTTACTGTTATTATTTTTTTTATAACTTAATAGTTTCTCATGTTGTCTTTTCTTAGCCCAAAACTTTGGTCAGAAACGTTGGCAAATATAAAAATAAATATTTATTTATTTTTAATTTGTTTTTGTTTTTCGACTGAACACCCCAACCAACTTCTCTTTAATGATTCACGAGTCAACCATCAATCTACTATTAAAATAACGATTATATGTAATAATATAGACAGTAGTTGTAAATAGGCATCTGAAATTTTGCGTTTCAAGAAGTCATATTCATATTCAAAGTTAATTTATTGTCAGATTTAAAAATTCCCAGGTTTAAACAAAGAAACTGGAATTTTCTGTTTTTCATGGAAATTTTGTAGTTTTGACATCATATTCTTGTTCGTTGGTGTTGAAAACATAATTGCCCGTAATATCAAGTTAATCCGGCATCTTATAAGTTCTAGGGCCCATGTCCACGAAAACCCGCCTTTTGTCCCACTGTGGGACAGGTCGAGTTGGGCGTGGCCAATATGTAAGTCCAGCACAACAAAGATGCATGCTGATATATCCAGCCCACTGGTTCTCAAGAGGCAAGTGTGTCTTGCATCCAGGGTGCAGGATGCACTTGCATCTTTGGTATGAAAGAGGCCTAAGATTGATTCTAAATATTAAATATTTTTGAATATTTAATAGTTGACCGTTGCATTATAAAGGAAGGAGATGGTCCGGGGTTGCGGTCATAAAAAGGCTAAATAGTGGTAAAACTATTTTATTGAAAGCCAACGTTTCGACCCGACTTTGCAGGTCTTCATCAGGGCTAGAATGGACAAGATACAAAAAGATAGAGAATTGTGGCAATTACATAATATTTAGACATAATTTATAAACAATGTGAATAAGCTTATTAGAATTATAAACAGTAAGTACAATAAAATCTCCTGTAGATTTTGTAGAATTATACTCACATTTTCATTTGTTATATATTTTTTGTTAGCATAAACAATTGTTAGCATCTATTTACTTTATTTTAGGATCTTGTTACTCAGCTTACTTAGTCCATATTTTATTGTACTTACTGTTTATAATTCTAATAAGCTTATTCACATTGCTTATAAATTATGTCTAAATATTATATAATTGCCACAATTTTCTATCTTTTTGTATCTTGTCCGTTCTAGCCCTGATGAAGACCTGCAAAGTCGGGTCGAAACGTTGACTTTCAATAAAATAGTTTTACCACTATTTAGCCTTTTTATGACCGCAACTCCGGACCATCTCCTTCCTTCATTAAATATTTTTGTTCGTTGGCCTTAAAAACATAATTGTCCGTAATATCAAGTTAATCCGGCATCATTTACAAATTTCTTCTTAAGGTGACAAGACTTGTTTAAAAGAAAAAAGGAAATATTAAAAAACTAATAATAATAATTTACTGATTTATTTATAACAATCACAAAAATCAAGTTTAATAAAAATAATTCATCATCATAATTTCATATTTCATGCGTATGTATAATAAAATTAATCCTTTTTTATTTTATAATATTCAATGCGTTACTCATCAATAAAATCTTCAAAAATAAAATTCTACCAGGTACAAGTTATAAATTAAAAATAGTAATATACAGGTCATGACATCACAACAAACAGCTCCTCGATTGCTGTCCTCACGCTTAAGAAGGACACCGATTCGTTGGTGTATCCCCAATCGGGCCTCAGCGGTGGCACAAATCTGTGCTTTTCAACTTGATAATTTTTCTTTGCCATAATTTTTTTATGGTAAAACTTCAACCTTTCTAAATCAAAGCTGTCCCTCAACTGTAAAATTAAGAAATGACAGAACAACATTTTCATCTTATGATAATTAAAAAAAATAGACAATGTTTTACCTTTTTATCTTGGCGAGTTAGAAGGAGAAACCAAATAACAGATGCGGCTTTGCAAAATATTTCAGTATTCTTCTCTATAAACTTTCCCATCAACGTTACTAAGATGGTATAACCACCAAACATATCCATGCTCTTAAAGTGAAGGAATAAGAAAAGTCAACGATTAGATTGCATCTAATATTGTATTAAGTTATTTAAAGGAAAAATATAAGCAATCTGAGGTTTAGTATTCCTCCAGTAAAATCTATATCTGGAGTTTGTGGATCGGAAATGTCCATAAATGAATATATCGCTATTATTAATGTACTTCACAGGAGATCATAAACACTGATTATTTCCTCACGATTTATCTGTATAATTTCATATTTTATCTATCTCTGCTGTTTTCATAGTAGCAGACTACAAAATGCCACCTTTAGCACTAAAAATAGTGATATATTATATATATGTTGAATATGGTAGCTGACATAAGAGGTACATGGAAGCAATAGGGTTAACTTCTAATTCTTACCTTAAAGTTTAGGTTTTCTATACTGTTAAATTTTAATAATTACCTTAGAGGCAATAGGGTATAAGTGCCGGAAAGCAACTTTAGATTTAACGATGGTTAAAGTTAAACCTGTTCTGTAATTGCAACAATTTTCTACATCGGTTGTTTGTTTTTTTAATAACTTTCTAAAGTCACTCTTATAGTAGAAACATATTATAATCGTATTGAAAAATGTTTTAAACTATTTTTAGAAGTTCCACTAATACCCTCTTATACTACTGCAAAGAGTAACTATTTATTTGTTTGATTTGTATAAAAAAAAATAACCTGATTTCTACCTTATACAAATTTAATGGGACCCTGAGGTGCTTATATTGTAAAATATCTACAATACATGAATTATTCCTGTCTGGAATACAATATACATGATTCGGGGGAAATTTTTTTCTTACATAACGAAAAATTGGAACGAATTCTGGGATATGTGGCTAATATCATTTGATGTAGAATCATAAAAAAAAAAAAAAAAAAAAAAGGATTTGGTTCAAATTTGTGGTTGACCAATACACCCACTTGCCGGATTGAGTGCCTCAAAAACATTACAACAGACCCTAATATAGAAAAAAATCCATATTTTTCAATAACCAGGTATAATTCTATAGCCACATTTTGGGCAAATAATAATTTCTTAATGCCAAAATCGTGAATGATAAAATATTTATTGAATTAAATTGGGTATAACTATCTTTAAATGAAAAATTAAAAATAAATAAAAAACTCATGGAATATAAATTCAATAACTTGACCTATAACTGTTAAAAACAGTTTCTATTTTCTAGTTTATTGGCTTTTAATCTGAAATAGCTTCCAAACTCAAAAGTAAACCTTAATAAAGACATATTCATATTAATTAATATTAAAAATGACATAAAAAATAAAGAGCTATAATTAACAAACAATACCTGTAAAAGATAGTCAATAGTTTCAGGATATCTGGCTAGTTTTAATATAATATTTAGACAATGGACAAAAATATCTAAATACAGTCCATCACGAAATCCTTGATTCAAATCATTCCACATGAATTCAAAAAAATATTCATCTTTGACCAGTTCCAAGCATAATATTGGAGAAAAAACTGTACATACATCTGAAAACATGAATTGTTAATACATGGATTATGAAAAAAAAGAAAAAAAAAAAAAACTAATAATAAATTCCAATACCTAATTCATCTGAAGCAAAAATAATAAACTTATTCTGGGGTAAACAATAAGATTTTATACTCTAAATGGATTACAATTGATTAATTTACTAGTAAATTCGGTAAGTACTATCTAATCTAACAATATACTGGATGTACCAGGTAAAAAACAGTAAATTTCAAGTGCCAATTCTACACAACTGTGACAAAAAGTCCTTTGACAATCATATAGTTCTTTTTAATGGTATTGTAAATGTAATTATTTTTTCAAAATTTTGGATTTTTGTACACTAAAATCCTTTTATCTCTTACAAAATCTATTATACCATCAGAGAGGGTGTGTAGAGCTGATAGAAAACATCTTATCAATTTGTAATGTAATGCATACAAATCATGCTAAGTTTGCATCAGAGAAGAGGAAAGTAATAACATTTATTTATTGTAAATAACTTCTTCCATTTTTTTTTTCTTTTTATACCTATCCAAAAGTTCAAAATTATACAGATAACCCATACTGTTCTAGCAATGACTTGTTTTTGTTGTTGTAACCGCTAAAACTTTCATCCCTTGTAATGTTAACAACAGAGTTCAGAAAAGATCATTGTTGGAAGAGACTTAAGGAATTTAGTGTAAAAAAATAAATAAATTAAGTTTAGTTTAGTATAAAAATTATATTGCAGTAATTACTAAGGGCTTTGTCTCAATTATGATGTAGAATCGGCCCTTCTTAATCTCGTAGATCCTGTATACGAGTCATCTATACACTGGATACAAATTTTTGATTAAAAGTTTCATCAAAAATGGTTTAATAGCTAAGGAAAACGAGATCCTTAAGTAGGTTAAGGGGACATTTTATAAAACCATTGATGAATCGTTAAAAAATATGAGATACTGAATAGTTGGACAGCAGATTAAAATACTGTTGATCCAAGGAAATAATATAAATGTATGAGAATAAATTTACTAACTTAAAATTCAGAAAGTTGTGCTTTGATTTAATTTTTCTTTATTTTTATTAGATAAGCTAAGCTTACCTAAAAAAATAAATTAAATTAAATAAAAGGTTAGTTAAGGGGAGGGGGGGAGAGGAGAAAAGCTTGCTAACGAGAACATGGAAATGAGTCCGCAAGAGGCGAAAAGACTTTTTATCTAAGATTCAATTGACCTAACAGACAGGTGAACAATATTTGTTATGCCTCTTTGAATTTAGGTAAAACATAAAAATTTGTAGAAATAATTACCAAAAAAATGGGGATCCATTAATGTATTAATTTTGTGCATAGCCTACCCTTTTAAGCTTACTAGGAAGGAAATGTTAGTTCAAATTAAGTAATGCACGAGTTCACTCTCAGTTTGCCAGATGATTGTGGCCATTAATAGAATATTACTATCACCAATATTTTACAAATTATGTAGCTTCCTTAAAACTATTATTACCTATATCATTATAAGCGACAACGAGGTTTCCCAAATCTCTACCACTATGGCAGACGAAACCTACAGCATTTGTAAACAGCTGTTTCAAAGGAATACCCTTTTTTTGCTTTTTATTTTTCTGAATAGTCTTTTTCAACTTTTCTTCCAGGAATTTTTTCATTCTCTTTCTTGTTATATAACCATGCCACCAAGCCTAAAATAGCAATATTATATAGTAACTACATAAATATTTTTCAATTATAGACTTAAACTTATTTAACCTGATAGACCTAATTCAAACACCATACCATAGTATTACGGCAACGTTCAAGACACCCCACCGATCGCCGCTCTTATAATTATTACAGTAAACGATTAAAGCAGGAATGGGTTATCTTCAGATCCCAATCCTTCAACTCATACCTTACTTCTCTCTTTGTTCATGACAATTTTATATGGAAGATTACCAATAAAATCCTGAAATCCCATCATATTTCTAATTCCCTCTGTACTTACTATCCAGTTGAGGCTGGTGTTCCACAAGGCAGTGTTTTGGGTCCAGTTCTCTACATCCTTTTCACTGCCGATATCCCTTCAAATCCCGATACCTTCCTAGCTACATTTGCTGATGATACTGCCATTTTATCCTCTCACTCAGATCCTCAAATAGCATCTCAAAATCTACAATCTCACCTCTCCTTGATTGAGCAGTGGTGCAACAACTGGCGCATCAAAATCAATGAAGCAAAATGCAAACATATTACTTTCACCCTGCGACGCAGATCCTGTCCCACAATCCTTTTCAATTCAATACCACTTCCCTACTCAGATACAGTCCGTTACCTTGGCTTCCTTTTAGACAAAAGACTAACTTGGAACCCACATACGAGACTTAAAAGACAAGAACTTAACCAACGATATGGCCAGCTATATAGACTACTAAGCAGGACATCTCATCTTTCGATTGAAAATAAACTTTTAATCTACAAGACAATACTGAAACCTATCTGGACCTACGGACTTGAACTGTGGGGAACTGCTAAACATTCGAATATCAAACGCATCCAATCCTTCCAGTCCAAAGTACTTAGAACAATAGCCAATGCCCCATATTATGTCACAAATAAGACCCTACACCATGACCTTAACATCCCATTTGTCCTCGACATCATCCCATCCAGATTCTCAAACTTTCACCAGAACCTTATCCATCATCCAAATCCTCTAGCTCCCACCATCCCTACAATCCCCCTCGAAGGTTAAAACGGCAGTGGCCGCGAGATCTATTGTAAATATACTTCTGGAGTCCTGGCAATGGCCAGCTTCTCCACTCAAGTCCTGAGCATCTGTGGCTCTAGTGCCCTCCTTCAGCCTCCACTGGCTTTTAATACTAGTGATGCGGCTGGAAAAGTGGCACTGGAATCTCTGGAGTCCTGCTTTGCTTTCCACATGTGGGGAGAAAAGCCTGGCTCGGAGATTCCTGGGCGAATGTATATATTGTATATAGGTATGAATGTGCTTAGAAGTTATTTTATTTTGTTTGTTTATTTATTTTTTTTTTCCTATTGATTTACTTTTTTTTTTATAAGTATTATTTAGTTACTTCTGTATTACTTGTATATACTGTATGAATGAGAACTGGCTGATTGTATTATTATTCAATAAAAAAAAAAAAAAAAAAAAAAAAAATTCCCTCTGTAGACATGATGGCTCCATGGCAGCTGCTGATGAAGACAAAGCTGAGGAATTCGCCAGACACCTACCTCTCCTATAACCTAACATTCATCTCTTATCCGGAATCCAACCCTACCCACACCACAACAGTAGAAGAATTTCTTACATCGCCCATTCCACTTTCCTTAACCCCTAAAGCAGTTTATCCTTCTGAGGTCATATATCACATACAAAAACTTTCTCCCCGTAAATATCCTGGATACAACCTCGTTACCTCTCAAATCCTCCGACAACTTCCTACTAAAGCTGTTATATTTCTCACTGACTTATACAATACCATCCTAAGAACCAACCACTTTCCTCTTTTGAGGAAACATTCATCTATTATCCTATTTCCAAAACCAGGCAAACCTCCCAACACCTCTACATCCTACAGACCAATAGCCAACTTCCAACCCTTTCAAAAATCTTTGGAAAAATCTCCTGAAATGAATTCTACCCTTTATGAAATCCCAAAATCTTCCTTCCCATCAGTTCGGATTTCATTCACAGCACTCCACAGTCCAATATGGACTCCGAGTGGTCGATCATATTTCCGCAGCTTTGATAGGCAAGCAATATTGCTCAGGTTCATTTCTATTAATACACTGCCAGGGGACTATTAATTCAGACTTAACGGAAGAAGCTTTTAGAAAGAAAAAAATAATAGATTTGAGTGCCTAAATATGTGATTAAATGAATTACATAATTAAATTAATGAACTAAATGAATACATTTTTACTTTTTTAAAAATAAGTACAGTTAACCAAAAATCAATTATTAGATAAAATAACATGAACTATTCATACAATGATTAAAATATATTGGAAGATGAAATACCTGAATAAGAGCAGCAGCTTTGTTTATTCGTAGGGCTTCTTCATCCAACTTCTTTTTATGAGTAGATCGATACCATTTTTGAATAATAACAGCAGCTTTTATCTTTTTAAGAAATTCACGCCTATCTTTAAGTTTTCGCCACCAAGTTTGTATAGTTATAGCAGCCTTCTTTTGCACTAAGTATGCAGTTTGAAGATTCCTACCCAATAATACAGATCTATACCATGTTTGAATTTTAAGTGCAGCAGACTTCTTTTTAAGAAAATAATCTCTGCACAGCTTCATTTCTCTATAACTACGATAGGCCAATTGAATTTTAATAACTGAATATCTAAAAAGAATAAACTTCTTTCGCTCATCTCTTCCAAGAACGACTGCTCGATACCAACGCTGAATTTTAACCACAGATGCTCTAAATAATACAAAGGTTTTCCTATCCTTCTCACATAATTTAATATTCTTATACCACTTTTCTATGATGCTAACAGCATTCTTCATCACCTTGAAGTTGCGTTCATAGTATCTCCTTTGTAGGTGATTCCTGTACCACTTATAAATTATATTTGCCGCCTTTTCTTTCTTTTTTAACTCAATTCTTTTTACCTGTTTCCTATACCATCTTTGTATTTTTATCGCAGCTTCTTTCTTTACACGGATTTTGGCATAGTACCTCCTCCACCAAATCTGAATTTTTACAGCAGCTGATTGATACCTAGGAGCTAAGAATTTGTGCAATATTTGCCAAATTAAGGAATATATTTTTTCCCTATGGCCATTAACAATATCCGTAGCAATGATGTCTTCATTGATTGTATAACCATTATTTGCTAAGGCTGAAAGAGCGACTTGAACATTATGGATTTTTTGTATGCGAGATACTGCAGGTGTCCATAATTTCTGCGAGTATGATGGATCCTTCAGAATGATTTCCATGGTACGAGTAAGTCTAACTCCATCCCTTAAATCCAAATGCGTAGATAAACCATAATCAAACTCGTCTAAGTACGTTTGACGATACTCTAACTGATATCCTATCGCTTTTAAAGTTTTCTTAAAATGACCAACACACTTTAGAAAATCCTTGATGAATTCATTCAGCATACCTTCACTGTCCTGTAAATGAATGAATTATAAAAGAAAAAAGAAAAAAATCTGTAATTTTACTTAACATAACTTTAAAGGTTTACATGGAAGATAAATTGCTAATAACTGGAATTAAAAGAAAATTTGCAAAGGTAAAAAAGCAAATTATTAATCAAAAATAATTTTGAATAGTATAAACTATTTTATTTTTGTCTATTTTTTAATTATTAAATCAATATTATAAAACATAAATGAGTATCATATAAAATACACACAATGGTAGAGAAATAATTTACTTTGGTTAATAAGGTTGGGAAGTTAATTGAAGGTTACAGTAATTGTAAGGAACAAATAAAAACTTTAAATATTTATTTTTATCTTATTTTATACTTAAATTTCAGAAATGAGGAAAGACAAGATAATAACCAAATAAAATTTATTGTAAACCCATTAAAAATCAAATATATGTAATCTACTAATAAATAATTATTCTTTAAACGTATTTATTAGCAGATAACATATATTTTGTTCTCATTTGTTTTAATAGACTCATAATAATTTTTGTTGGTTTGTAACCTTGTTTTTCCACAGCCTTCACGAAGACCTGAAACTTAAAGGCGAAACATCGGCACAAATAAAAATTGTTTTTTCCTTTTTGAGTTTCTCAGTATGATTGTAACCCGCAACTAACTTTTTAACCACAAAATATCAATATATTTTTTTAAATGTAAAGAAAATATATAACAAAATAATAGTTGACCTTGATAGGTGAATTTTTGCAGAACAGACATGGATCATAAGGTACAAGCCGTTTCCTTTTTGCATGATCTAGGAAATAAACTAGAGTAAGAAACTTCAACACCACAAAATTATTCATTTCAGTCTGAAAAAGAAAATTTTAATTATTTTGTATCAAAAGTTTTTTTTTTTTAAATTGTATCTGCTTAGAGCAAGTAATAAATTAAAAATTAATATATTGAATGCAAAATTGTTGTTTTTAAAATTAGGAAACTCTTTCAGAACATACAATTGAAAAAATGTAAAGCAAATCAAAATGTTTTTAATAAATTCAAGATGGCATATTTCACAAGATTTGGGTGTTATCTCTCAGTTCTGCACAGATGAATCCCTCTTAAGTTAATTGCTTCAACATCTACTGATCGTATTATAACTAATATTATTTTTATAAACATTTAATTGTATGCAAGAATTATCGTGGAGAGAGGGGCAGAGAAACAACCTATTACCCTATAATCTAGACACCTGTATTGTCAAAATTCAAGTGATTATGTACAGTTTTACAAGCGTACATGAATGGATGACCATTAGGAACCCAAGATATAAAGATATTGGATATTGCTCTGAGGACGCACCAATACACCCAAATCTATCACTTTCTTAGCAGCTCTAACTTATCGGCACAGATTGAGTTTATTAGGTGTGAGATCAAACAATTGAGAATTATCCAAATGTCTAGTAATATAGCACCAAAATATTGAAGGATCTCAGAGCTGAAAACAGTAAAAGTAAAGACTCTTTTTATAAAATTATTGGAAAGAATTTAAAATAAAAATTCCATATTTTGTCATCTTCAGTGACCAGATCAAAATGATGAATGAATAATAACACAGATTGTACATTTATTTGACAAATAAATATTATTACCTAACTTCTTAAGAGAGGTCAACTCATTTCTAATAATAAAAAAACAAAACCAGAAATTACATAACAAATCAATAATTTCAAAAAACAATAAATTTAACCATAGACAGAATTCAGAAAAACTTATTTTACACACACATATATATATATATATATATATATATATATATATATATATATATATATATATATATATATATTTATTTTTTTTTTAATATCTCTTAATTTATTTTATATAATTTCAAATGACCATAACATATTTGGGGAAAAGTTTCAGATAGAGGTATTGGTTAGTTAGAAATTAAACAAAAGAGAGACAATAAAATGAGCTCATACTCTGACGTAAGTTAGTAAATGATATGAAATGGTTAATTTTAAAAGTTAAAAAAAAAAAAAAGCAACCGAAGAAATGAAATCATAAAGTGAAAAAAAGTACCTAATAGAATAAAATGAACTCAGCCTCAATGCTTAACAGATAATCCAGAAATTTAGAAGGAATTTAAAAGCTGCATTGGTGAATCGTTTTTAAGCCTACTACTTTCTCTGGCCAGGCACAGTTACTGACAACGATTGAAATGAAATGAAAAATAATTTTATTCTGGGACTGAAGTCCCCTTAGAATAATATTAGAGTTCAAAAAATAAGTACATTAGTCTGGCATGTAGATACTAAAAAATCCTAAGGGAAATATAAATATAGTTTTCTATCCTTATGCACTGACCTTAAATTTTCTTTGATTCCATTAGTTTTTAGTCTGATTAATTGAAAAATATTTTCATTTACCAAATTACGGTGGAGCATGAACTTATTTTTATTTGTAAGGGGAACGACTTCATCAAGCCTCTTTTCTCAATATTTTATATACTTGTTGCCAAGAACTAATGGAAAAATGGAATTATTGGATTAAAATCTAATAATTTCCAATAACTCGCTGATTTTTAAATTTAATTCCCGATCATACATCCACTAAATTTCCTGTCTTCAAATAATTCAAGGCTGCTGGGCATAAATAAACTGAGGAGAACCCATATCTACCAATAGCACATGCTGTTGGTTCAACTTAAACAATTCAAGTTTATCTGGTTTAATAAAGAATGAAGAAAACTAATGATTTTTTAATTTTTTTTCAATGCCACAGTTATCAATCTTTTGAGACAAAAAAAGATAAAATAATCAGAAATTGGGTTTCATTTAAATGCAAACAGAAAGAAATTGAGGTGACCTCTTCAGGATCTTATTAGAATTCAACAATTAAAGTAAAAATTAACTGGAGATGTCTTTTGGTGGCGGCCCAGACTCAATGATGGGTTGTCTCGCCAGCTATGATGATGATACCAAAAATTAAGTATTGTAAATTTGTAAGAAAACAATAAGTAAATTTTTGTAAATTCTTAATTGTTAATGTAAGAAAAAGGATTGTTCACAAAAACAATTATTGTAACATTAGGTATTTCAGCAACTCGCAAATTAACAGTGTAACAATCGTAATAAAAAAATAAAATTCTTTAAAAAGTAAGATAAAATATACTTACGGCAAACTCTGGCTTTAGATGAGTTGATTTTGGAAATTTATTCTTCTCAATGATATATTGACTAGAAAGTAAATTTTGTTTAAGAAAGTAGACTAATCCACGATGGATGTTATTTTCATATAAGGGTATAACTTCTTCATAAATAACTTCAAGAGCAATTCTTAACCAGAGAGGGTTATAGTACATAATCATCTGAACAAGGCGTACCCTAGCACCTGGAAGGATAGAGAAATATTAAAACGAGAACATAGAAAAATGCATATAATTATAAAATAAATATTTATACTTCAAAAAGGGATTAGAAAAAAGGAATATAAAAGAAATAATTATTTTAAAAACTCTACCTGAGACATCAAGCTTTCTTTTTGTTAGCTGTGGCCACTCGTCAAAATTACTTCTATTATATTTTTTTTTTCATTTTTTATTTCTAAGATTTATTATAAATATTTGTTTACTTCTTTTCATTTTTTAAGCTAATTTCTATCATTTTATGAGTTATTAGTATTTACCTCTAAGCTTTTAATTTTTACTTACCTATATATGAAATATATAGTAAGAAAAAGGATTACGATCATGAAAATTTTCTAATATGAATTTACATAATAAATACACGTTTTGAGGTCCTTTGAGTCCAAATAATCAAGTCTTGAAAACCAAATAATCAACTGTGTATGTGAACACTAGCTCGAAACAAAAAGTTGTATAAAACTGAAATTAGGTATTTAAGGTTTTTATATACCTGGGATGTTATAGAAAAGTGCCACTTATATAAAAGATTTTACACAATTCATCATTTCACAATCACCAACAGAGCAAAATGACAAAAAATCTTCATTTGTATATCACAGAAAATAATCGATTCTCATTTGTTTTTGGGGCTTTAAGGCGTAAAACTTCAAGGTCACCAGCGCCTGTAAATTTGTTTATCTCTGAACTAAATTGAATTTATTCTTGTTCTTTTGATTCTAAATAAATTAAATTCTAATTTTTACCAAACAGAGATAAAGAGATGGCGGCATTTTGTGAATGGTGGTGCAAAAAATTACTGGACAAATATGTGTTAAAATATTCATGTTTGTCGACGACTGTATTTAACTCTTCAGATTAGTTTCACTTAGACATAATTTTCAAGTGAAATGTTGAGGCTGTACTTATATTAACTCTTTTTTGTAAACGTGTATCATGGTAGACGTCTTGGATGAAGCTCAGAATTTTTACTAAAGAATCACTTATGCATCTTATTAATTTGAACATATTTTAAAATTTATCTAGTTGTAAGCAATTATTTATTTTCATTCATCTTTTTTATTTTTATTGACCCTATTAATAATTTTTAATTTTTAATGTTTTGTATGGTAATTAATTATCTTAAGTGAGTGAATTGTCTATAATTTTGACCTCCATACATATGAAAACACCTATTACTACTCAAGTTAGAGTGGTAAATGAAAGTTGTGTGATGCGTGAACCACACTAGATTTTGTTTTCTTACATTACCATATTTTTTAGTTTTAGGTCAAAAATAAAGTTGATGTTTATCCTTATCATTTTATGGATTGATAATACTTAACCAAGAATGTATTTTCTTAATTAAAATTTTCAAGTTTTAGATATAAAAAAAAGTATGAAAACAAAAATTTCAAGATAGAATACAACTTTTCAGGTCTTTTAATCTAGATGGCTTAGAATGAAAGAAATTAGTTCAAATCAAAGTAAATATAAAAATCTGGTACAGTGTGCTTATCACACAACTTTCACTTACCAACCTTAGAGAAGGTATTTTCATATATAGGGAAGTCAAATTAAAACCATAGGGAAGTAAATTGAAAATGATGGTATATTGATAAATCAGGTTAAATCCGAAAAAATACGTGTTTTTGAGTGTAAAATCAATAAGTGGCACTTCCGGTTAGCCGATTCTGATCAAAAAGTTGGTGTAATATCCCAGATATATAAAAACCTTAAATTTCACAATTTCAGTTGCATATGACTTTTCCTTTATGAAATAGATACATACACACAGAGACCATTTTACAAGACTTGGTTAATTTGACTTAGGAGACCTTAAAACGTGTATTTTTCCATTGAAAAATCAGATTCAAAAAGTTTTACGATTGTAATACTTTCCTCTTACTATATTGTAATATACACTTTAATTGAAAGTGTTAAAAATGGTTTAGTAAATTAATAATGAACTGTTAAAAGGCAAGCTAATCTAGTTCTGCTGTCAGTGGATGTTTAAATTTAAAAAATATTTCACTAGTTCAAGGAAAAGAAATTGGCTGCTCTGTAGTTTCCCCAGAAAGGAAAATCCCAAAGAGGAGAGGAGACGCAAAGGATTTTTGTTTTGGCAAAGAGTTGGTGTTTGGCTGTGGTGAAGAGAGGATGGGATCAGAGATCCTGGCTCCAGTAGGTAAAACCCAAAATAGTATTACCATCTTGCAAGTTGTTTGGCAGAGAGACTAGTTGTTTGGAATCACAAGAGAGAGGATATCCCCAGGAGTTAGAGTTGAGTAGAAGACAAATGAATTTAGTGCAACAAAGAAAGAAACAGTACATATAGAAAAAAGGATAGCTTGCCAATCCATATCTGACTTTATTTTAAAATCAAACACTGTTTAGTGTAGTTAATGTTAGTCTGTCTGAGTGTTTTGATCTGATTATCAGTAACCCGTACCTTGAGATAAAATAATTATAAAGTTTAGTTTAATATATTAATATTCTTATATTTTTTTTATTTAACTACCTCTTATTTATTTAGGAAGTATCTCAACAGTGTAAAGTGTTCTTGTGAGGTTATGTTATGTGTAGTTTAAAATATAAGAGAGATGTTACAATATATTACATATAGAGGTAAATGAAAGTAAAAATTAAAATTGCTCCTAGACATTGAAAATCACAACAAAAAAATAAATAAATTAACTTTTATGAGGTGGTTATTTGGTAGTTTTAGAAAAATTGCTGAATAATTCAAAGGAGTAGGTTGGTATGCACACTCAAAATTGTTTGTGAAAAATTCTAATAAAAACTACACTGGTCTTGGGTAGAGGTATAGATTAATGTTTTTAATATTTTAATTTATTTTTAATAGCTATTTAGTAACTGAGCATTGTTGTTAACAGACCTTGGTTATGGTGTAAGCTTATATTATCTTTCACACTTAAAAATCCACTCTGGATCTTCGCTCGGATATTATAAATTGTCTTCTTCATATGTTCTGACTGGGCAAAAGCAGAGGCAGCTTTTCTTAAGGCTATCATATGACTCCCATCAGACAGCACGTATTCTTTACAGGCAGTTTCACGCGATGGGGCTAACTTTAATGAGCTTGCTGTTGACTGGTCCCATAGCTTCATAACATCAACTCCTGGAGTATGGAAAACAAATTATTAAATCATGACATTATTATTCTCATAATCTTAAGTCGCATTAAAGCAAGAATCACAGACATTTTACATTATGTTTCAATCCATTAAAAAGTCATTAAAACCCTGATATTACGTCATTACTTATGTATAAGTTTTTTTGAAATATTGAAACATAATCAATTATTCTGCCCCTAATGTCAAATCCCACTTAAACATCACATCCTTAATAATCATCGTCAAAAATTAAACCTCATTCATTTCAATTATACCTTACATTAAGAGATCATATTTATTCCTCGTAATAATTTTATCTATTTATTCCCATTTTCACTACATTCCTGTGGACTAAGAGAATATATTAAGAGGAGGAAATTAAGACAGTATTCAACATGAGTACCTCTATGAAATTTTTCTATGATTAAATTTTAAGAAATGAAATTTCAAACTATAATCAAAACATACAGATGGAGAATGTAATGGGCTTCGTAATGATTTAGTTTAAATTTTCATTTTCAATAGCACTAATTGATACTGAGTTATAAACCATGTTACTGAGAAAATAACATTCAAAATGAAGAATTTGGAAATGACTCTAAGAACAATTTTTATTTGCTTATTGAAAATGGAATAAATCTATCAAGTCTCAACCATCATAATTTTTAGAACCTTCAGACTTGAAGGTGAAAAATATACCTTCAACAATACTTCCAAGTTCTTTAGGAGGTCTTAAAAGAGAATTTAGCCACTTGATTAGCTCCAGTTCAACTTTCTCTAACCAATCTCGGCAATGTATAGAATGCCTAAAAAAAAAAAAAAAACCAACTAATTATTTTCAACAATAAAATTTCTCTTATTTAACCAAGTATAAAAGTATATGTGTACAGCTTCATGTAAAGGACTGATTTATTTACATCAGGAGAATTAAATATTTTTCCATAACACATTAGCAGAAGATTAATAAATATTATCAATTTTTTTTTAATTAATAAAATACATGACTAAAATGCAAATATTCATCCAAAAAATAATAATTATAAATAGGAAGCATCAATATCAAAAGTGCTTACAAATAACTGATATATACTAGTACAACAGATTACACTAATAATGCTAAAATGGTTTATGATGTTGGAAAATGTGCCATTGTGGTAACAACCCACTTGTCTTCACGATTGCTGGAACAAGGATATTCAACTTCATGAGATAAAATGTGCAGAAGTGATATCACCAAGCTCTCATACCTTGTTATTTTGGGTGTATCACATAATGGGCCAATAAATAAAATAATGGTAACCTTACTTAAATTTTAAAGTATTTAACCAAATGCAAAGAAGTTTTGAGTATTTTAATCTGCAGGTATAAATATTCAGATAAATTAACTGATTCTTCACATTTGTTTCTGATTATAAGTATATACAATCAATATTTCGATAAGCTACCAAATTTTAAAACTCTTCTACCAACTTTATTTTCAATAATTAATAAAAACAATAACGCAACTAATATGCATTAAAATGTTTCTAGAACCGTAAGCATCTAGTAACATATTTAATCAAATTCCAACAATATACCGCAAATAAGCACAAAATTGTATGAAGATTACATAATCCTTATTATCCATTATATAATTATTAAAAGTTTTTAGTTTGATTTTTTAATAGAGTTGGTTTTATATATAAATATATTAAGGGTAACTTTTAGAATCATTCACCAACATACTAAAGTTGAACAGAACTTATTGAAAATTATTTAAGAAACTAACACGTACTTGGAAAAAGGATCTTTAATAGCTGTCATTCCATAAGGGTGTAATAAATAATCTGGTTCATCATAAAAAGCTTTGTGTGGACCCTCATACAGAACACCTATAGAAAAACAAAAAACAAAATAATAACTAAGCAAATTAAATTGACATTGTTGAATAATAGTAGTTTATTTTGATAATTTAGGGGAGACACATTATTCATTAATTTATTTTAATGCAGAAGCATTGCAGTTGTACAGAGATTTTTAATTATACGGAGTGTTTCAGCGTTAAGTGGCCAAACTGAAAATATGAATTAAGGACCTCAAAACAAGAAAAAAATTCCTATGAAGGTTTTCCTAAAATTCCTATCCACAAAAATTTTGTTTAGGAGATATTCACACCTAAAGATTTTCATTATTGTGGATTATTTACATTATATTAAGTAAATACAACTTATTTATTTGTTCCAACTACTTTATTAATTAAACTTAAACATTAAATGTTGTTGAAAGTGAAGGTAGATCCACGGCAATAGCTAAATGCTAATTATCCCAATCAATGGATTGACTTGCACACTCTCCAGACCTGACACCACTAGATTTTTTTGTTTGTGGTGACATGACAAAAAGTCTAAGCAAGTCCAGTCAATGACCTTAATTCCTTACGAAGAAGGATAATTAAATCTTGTGAAAAAATAACACATATCCAGTGCCGTTCTGCCACTACTGCTGTTGAAGAAAGATGCCGAGCCTGTCTTAATGCTCAAGGTAATCACTTTGAACAACATTTAATATGAATTTAATTGATCGCTTGATTAATAAAGTAGTTGGAACAAATAAATAGGTTTTATTTATTTCATGTAACATAATAATTCATAAGAACGAAAATCTTTAGGTGTGAATATCTGCTATACAAAACGTTTGTGGACTACCTACAGAAGAAATTTGTTAATTTTTGGAGTTTGGTCACGTAACCCTGAAACACTCTGTATGATAAATAAATCAGGTTTTATAAATATTAAAAAAGGAGATGATAATTGTAGATGGGATATGTAATAAAGCACATATTGACATACTTCTACTGATACCCAAACCTTAACCATCATCATTATTTCGTCAACAGTCAACTTTGTCTCCATAATAAAAAAATAAATAAATACCTTTATTATCTGTCCTTTTGGGGCTCTTTTGTTTTTCTACTTTCTTGTTTACATTTAATGCTCCAGTATTGACTTCTTTCTGGGCACATATGGAACTGATACTCTTTTTCAAGATAGGCTTTAAGGGAGAGATCTCAAAACACAAAGATGGCTGGGTAGGCTTTGATGCGTCTTCTGCCGGTTGAAGAGTAGAGCTATGTGATCTTTCAAAAGAAGAATCTGAACAAAGAGATATAATGGAAAATGTTCCTTCATGTTTGTTGGTTCTCATTATCGGTTCTGAATTGATAGATAAATTAATTATAGGTTTTCTGTCTTCGAATGTCTCATCAAAGCGATTCTCTAATTTTATTTTGGAATCAAACGATCTTACTTTGAATGGGGAGATTTCAAACAATGCTGAATTACCTGACAACTGTATTGGAGAATCTAAGCTATCTCTATCGAAGCTTAAATGAGATAAATCGATAGAAATATCCCCATCAATTCTATCCATTTTAAATTCTTCTCTTTGGAATTCGCCTAAATGAATATTTAGATTGAACTCTTTTAGAGGTTCTCTGTTTGTTCTTTTTTCTTGAACTTTAGACTTAGGGCTAGAGGTTTGAACTGTTTTTGAGTTTTGAAAATGATGTTCCAATTCATCCTCTTTTAAGGAACTAAATGAAGCATTTATTAAATAGTCAGTATGTCTTGGTTTAGCATCTGCAATCGCACTCGGAAAACAAAGCTTAGGTTCTTTGACTTCATAAGTTTCTCTTCTGAGTGAATTGGTAGAGAGGCATTCAGGAAATTTATCAGCAAACCTCACCGATTTCAGCTTAGTAATGTCGCCATTATTAGATTTTTTACTTATTATATTGTTTTTCTTATTTGTAAGCCGTTTAGAAGGGACCTAAAAATGAAAAATGATTACAATTAAACTAAAATCATATGGGCAATATTAAATGTTATGTATTACAATGGATTAAAATTAAATGTTGATAAAACTCAGGCCGTTGTCATTGGTTCCAAACTCCCCCTCAAATTCAATACCAACACTGCTATTCTGAACATAATCTGACCATCTTTCAGCTTCTCAGTTCAGTTCACCAAACTTTCTCCTGGAATCACCATATTGCCCACACCTCTTAACTGTCAATTTGTACCCCTAAACTATCCTATCACTTCCATCATCTCCTACCCATATCACACGTACACCCCTAGTATCCTCCCTCATTTTCCCCACCTTGACTACGCCTGCATGGTGAAAGGGGGCCTCTCGGTGAAACTTGAAGACAGACTAAAAAGAATTATGAATAGCTTAAGATTTGTCAATGGAGCTCCGAGACGTTCCCGTGTTTCCCACTACTATAATGAGTTAGGGTGACTCTTCCCCTCCTTCAGAAGACAATACTTCCTAGGCACATTCCTTTACCAAATAATCAATTATCATTGTCCGTCTTATGTATATAATATCCTTCAATATAAATCAACTATCCACTCCATTTGTACAAGATCTCGTCCTTTTGACCTATATATTCCTTTCCATAGATCTGCCTTATTTCAACACTCCTTTATTGTCTGCCCACCATTTTCTGGAAACCCACAAAAATCCGCCTCGCACCATTCTTATATTCATTTAAAACCCTCTAATTCCAATTCCTCTTCACCATCCAATCAGACACAGGCTAATTTTTATTATGTAGCAAGGTTTTAGTTTTTTACTATGCATAATTATTTTTTATTTATTTTGTTCCTATTTTTTATGAATTGGAAAAGATTCCTCACTGGGATGAAGAAAAAATAAAGATTTCCCAGAATAAAGCTTAAATTTCTATTTCTATAAGGAATTTATATTTGAGCAATGTATTAAAAATGTACTGAAATTAATGTGAAGTTCATATGCAGACATAAAAAGGAAATTCATGCAAATATCAATAAATTTATTAATAAAGCTATATAATTGCAATATTTTACAGATAAGAGTAAAAATAGTTATAGAGAGGGGGGGAGACTATTAAAACTTTTAACTAGCGCCTTCAGGTCCTTTTGGTCAACACTGAATGGCTGTCTAGAGGTTGCCGCCTAGTACTAACAGGAGAAGGAGTTCAAGATTCATTTCTCAAGACCACTGTGAAATAAATATTAGTTGAACCAGAGATGCATTAATATCAAACAATTATGAACTGCACATTCAAGGAACCTGGCCATAACATATTGGACGGACCTGTGCTTTAGGATATATTTTAATCATGAACGTTAAGCCCAACAATTTTGTAAATTATAACTATAAGAATAGAAATCTAATTAAAATAATAGTGCTTAAATTGAGAAAACATGAAAAGTTAGATAGTAACGAACTACTTAATAATGAGCCATTAAATATAGATACAAATAATTATCAAGATTAAAGAAAACACTCATTATTTTCATTTATTTTTATTGATTTGTGTGAAATAAAAAACATTACAAGTCTGTTTAACTTCATATAATAATTGTTACTAAAATCCTAATATATTATTTGATCACAATAAACTCGTTAATATAAT
Organism: Nezara viridula; assembly: GCA_928085145.1. NCBI lineage: Eukaryota > Metazoa > Arthropoda > Insecta > Hemiptera > Pentatomidae > Nezara > Nezara viridula. Next base: position 47,222,745 of record OV725081.1, read on the forward strand.
TAGGTACTATTTAATTAAACTCTGATCTATCAATATCTGCAGCAGTATAGTCCTCTAACTTATTTGGTACTAATGGAATATTGAATTGTTTTAAGAACATAACGTTGAATAAATATTTTTGTATACAGTTTCAAATTAAATTTTACTCTCCAATATTAGGTGTAGTTTACTTCTGAAAGATTTATAACAGCAACTTTAAATATATCTTGTCTATAAATCAAAATATCCTATATTTCTTAAATTTGGTTACTTCAATTAGTTAAATTGAATTTATGTGTCAGGGCCAATTCCGCCAATCTGATTAGCTTGAAATATAATCAAACTTAATCTGTCAAGAGACAATTACACTCAGAAAGCTTGCAAGTGTGATCAATATTACCCTGGGCCACTGTCATCCAAATGTGACACTACTCAAATACACCAATCTCATATATCTTCAACAAAAGTTTTAGTATGCATATTTCTTTAACTTAAGCAAGGTTATCTTAATTAAAATATGTTAATATTTACCTTTTTAGATTGTGGAGCAACAGAAGAACAAGCTACACTTATATAAGAGAATTTTTTATCACCATTCAAATGTTTTAAACATATTTTTCCTCTCAATTGAACTACAGATGATGGTGTCCAGATTAATTCAAGAGAATCAGTTGAATTCCCAGGAATATTGAATGAATAGGCACTCAATTGCAACCCGATATTTAGCAAATCCTCATGCACTTCTAGAGCTATCTGTTGAACATAAAAATAAACTGAAATCTTATTAAAAGGCCAATAAATCAACATTAAAAATATAAAACTGATAATTCATATTAGGAAATATCACTTAAGAATTAACGAATGGTCTAATAATACGTGGTAAATATTTAAAATAACTGTTTTCAAAAAAGATTATTGAATCTAACCTAATGACAATCAGGCATATTATTTACCTGAATGTTAGTATCAACTGGGTTCCTGAAGTAAACAATTGTTTTGACAGTAGAGTGTAGTTTCACATTATTGAAGGAAATCTTTGGAACAAGAGCAAATGGAGCAAGAACCAAGAAAGGTGGAGGATCCGAGTCCCTTTTCTTTTTTGATGTTGGAGTGACATTCACCTAGGAAAGATAACTAATAAAATGGAAGTTTGTGTGGATGCACTAATTAAAAATAAATAAATTACCTCAAAGAAATCTGTCCTTCTTTTGATCCCAGCCATTACTTAGGCAAAAATTGGTTAATCTGTCACAGCAAGAAAGTCTGCGGACTTAGGACCTTGGGTCAAAGTCTAGGCGTTACTTGAAATCGATTTATAACACATTTCAATGAAATAAATTATTCAATTCGCCTATATATATATTTTAAAGAAAACAAAGTAAATTGGAGACAAAACCCTAATTCACAATCAAATTAAAATTAAAAACATATTTCATCGAAGGTATCATTAGCTGGAAAATTTTCAGTTCAATGACTAAAAGCTGTCATAAGAATAAAATTCAAGTATCACAACCAAAGAATAAAAATAAAAAATATTTATTTCATAAATACGTTACAACAGAGCGGTCAATTCAAAAAATCAGAACTACCAACATATGAGAAACAAATTATTAACAAAGTATAGTTGCAAGATCGATTAGTAGATAAGTGTGTGCCCCTGCATGTAAATAAATATTTTATAACTTATTTATGTGGATAACTTTGAAATTTCGGTCACATTTATTTCACAATACAATAACAAGTCAAATCTCAACTAAAATTAGTTAAATATTTTATTATCATGACCATTATGCTTTAGAAGCATAATCTCCATTCTTTATTAGGTAAAATTAATAATTATGCCGTACAAAAAAACATGTGAAATGTTATTTTTATTTATTGTTACATTCCGCATCCACCCGAACGGGTCATTAGCGGTTTGATTATGTGAAATGTTGATTTTTCACTCCCTACTGCTGTCACAATCCAGAAGTACTAACAAGTAAACTATACGTCGTGAACTATTTTATGAGGGGTTCTCTAAATCTAATAAGATTATTGAAAAATAACATCGATATTCAAATTAACAAACATTCGGGTTGAACCCGACCCGCCTAATACTTGAAGGCACCTATTTCGTCTTCTCCCTTCAGTAATGTCACAGAGCTCTAGGTATCCTTTTAGTAAGCCCTGAAGAAGGCTTAGACCACCTAACATTCAATGAGGTAAGCGTCACCTTTCAAGTTCACTCAACCCCTACCTGGGTCGGATGAGACCCAATGTTTATAATGATGTTTCTAACTTAGATTTTTGCTTTAGACTTCCATTTTCTACAATGGCGTTCAGCAGTTCAAAAGTTATTTTCACCACTATAGAAATAGGAGGAATTTAGGCAGCAACAAGACCAACTTGTGGGAAATTGGGGATGGATAGAGAGGTGTGCTGTTAAATTGTGATACAGATGAAGATTTATTTGAAATAGATGAGACCAATTATTTCATTATTATACTTCTTTGAACTTTGAACCTTTACTTCATTCAAGAGATACCCAGTATTTGCAAAGAATTGACGAAGAAGAAGAAATATGACCCACCATTACCTACAAAACATATTTTACAGCTTCCTAATTCGTTGAAAGAAAGCAATAGAAACATAACTCCCGACAATTTGTTTACGTCTTTAGCGGTAACTGACGAACTCCAAAGAAGTTTTAAAACTAACCTCAGGTTCCATCGCGATTCGCATACCAGAATAATATAATGGTAGTTTCATACTCTTCCAAGATACAAAAAATATGTCGTTTGTAACATAAACGACCCAACGTTTATGCTTGTGTGGCCAGCGTCAACGTTTATAGACGGGGGTTAATTAATGGCACGTGTCCCAATACATGTCTAGTCTAAGACAAGATCGGTGTTCACCTCACATGTACGTATTCTTATTCTATCAACGCAGAGAGTTATTCAGTAAATATACTTACAGTATATTTGTATATAATCATTCACAATTTCGGCTTGGGTCGTTTCAAGTATATTAATAATGATGGAAGTAAAAAAAACACAATAACAAATATTGAGAATATATACGTTTACATCAGCATATATAGACATTTCTTTCTTGTAGGTACGCGGAGGGTTTGTGAGGAAGATTTCTTAGGAGAACGGATTAACATATGGGAAGGGTTAAATCTCTTTCTTATAGGAGTCATCATCATCATTTAATCATTGTGCATGAGACAGAATATTATATGTCTAAAAAATAAAAAAAATAAAAATAAAAGGAGTAGATGATCTTTCAAGAATCAAGATCATATGTTTGTTCTCAAATATTTGAATAGAAATATGCTCCAAGTAGTTATTGTATTTGGAAATAAGAACCCTAGCTCGGAATAGCAGTGAGATGTAAGAGCGTCTATGAATACAAAAAATAAATCTTATGAAACAATTAATTATTTTTTTCACTCTCATTCAGATCTTACTAGAAAGTCCTCCGAACAAGCAGCCATAGTAAAAGTGCGGTGAATTAGAGAGGAAACTAGAAGATGACGGGTACTTATGGAAAATGAATAACGAAACTATGAAATGAAATGAAATGAAAATACTTTTTTATTGTCCTGGGAATATTGTTCCTTTAGGACAAATTACAGTTACAGAATAAATGCCTGTGTGGCCATTCATAAAATTAATTATTTACAATTGTTATTAAGATTAAGATTTTGGAAAAATAATAAAACAAAAAATAGAACTATTACACTAAAAACATACTGATATGTATAATACAAACGTGGCAAATAGCATAAGTAAAGAAAATCATTTCTGTGGGAACTTTAAAAGTTCTCATATCTATATTTTATGATCAATCGGGTTGTGAAAGGAGTAGGTGGTTAAAAAGGAGAGATTTAAATGAGGAAACTGATTGTACATGTCGCATATCAGGAAGGATGGTATTCCAGAAGGAGACGGCTTAAATTATAAATGATTTGTCAAACGCTGCAGATCGGTGGGGAGGTGGATAGAGGTCGGAGATACGAGATCTAATGAGACGGGATTGTATGGAATATTTGAATTGTAGGCTGTGAAAAATATAGGAAGACCGCTGAGTTCTGGTGACTTGGTATAGAAAGCTAGCAAGGAAGTACAGACGGCGGTTGGATGAATAGAGCCACTTCAACTTGGTGTAATACTGGGTTATATGGGTATCTCTTGAGATTCCGAAAACAAAACGTATTGCGCTTTAGGTTTAAGTTTGGCCTCGAATTCTCCCGAGAGTCCGCCGTACACCAGACAGCCATAGTCAAAGTGGGAAAACACAAGAGAGGAAACCAGGAGTTGACGGGATTTATATGGAAGGAGATAGCGGAGACGGTTAAACTGTTTCAGGGTACAGAGAGTACGATGGGGAATTTGGGAGATGTATGGTTTCCAGGAGAGGGTTTGATCGAATGTTACACCAAGGTTTTTTACGGAAGTATGGAATGAGATTGGTGAGTTGTTTAGAAAAAGATTGGGGAGTATCTGTATGGATTTGAGGAGTGAGGGAGAGCCGATCAGGATGGCTTTCGTCTTATTGGCGTTTAGAGTAATCCTATTGTGATTTGTCCAGACACATATTGCGTTTATATTCTCCTGTAATTTTTGGATGGCGCCAGAGGATTCGGCTGGATTGAAGGAGAGGTAAATCTGGACGTCGTCGGCGTACAGATGGTATTGACAGTGTAGGATAGAGGATGAAAGGTCATTGATGTAGATGGAAAAAAGGGTGGGAGATAAAGAGGAGCCTTGTGGGACACCCCTGGACAAGGCTAAAGATTCTGATGGGGGGTTATTGGGGACTACAACATACTGGGAGCGGTCGAAAAGGAAGGATTGGAACCAATTAAGAGTACTAGTTGAGAAGGAAATATTTTTAGGCTTGGTTAGGAGAATTTTGTGGTCTACTGAGTCAAAGGCTTTGGAGAAGTCAAAGAGAATAAGGATGGTGAGTTTCTACTGGTCCATGGCTGTATGAATGTCACAATGGCTGACAACTTCTAAAGGGGCTACTTTAAGGATGTACTCATCCATCCTCCAGTAACTTTAAGAAGGAAAATGTTTCCACCTGGACTACTAGTGTTCGATAACGCACTGGACATTGTGGCTTTCTAGGTAAGCTTTATGGATCGGAGAAGTATATATTCTCTATATTTTAGCTAGGGTATTTTGGAGTCTGTTGAGCATATTATTATAAACTGAACTACCTTTGAGATACAAAATATCAAATTGTTGGGGGGAACCTAACATTATGTCCTCTCCGAAAATTATTTTTCACAGTTAGTAACCATTATAACTACCTGTTATACAAATATTGTGTTCTGGAGGAAAACAGCAATGGGCTCAGCTTGTTTTAATCTTAAAATACCCGCTCTTGGAAGAACACCTAACAGATAAAATGCAGAAGAAAACGGATATCACCCTGGAAGCAGAATTCGTAACATATAACGAATGGAATACGATAGAGAGAAGCGTCTACATAATTATATCTAAAGATATTTATCGGCAACATTATCATTTATACATTAGTTAATTCACAGCTGAAATGCGTGCTCCTGAAAGGAAGGAAGGAGTATTTAAACTACTAAAATAATCAATAAGCAGTATTTGTTGACTATTGTTACTTATATTTTACTACTATTAATTAACTTATAATTACTTAACTAAGAATTGTTGATAATAAAGTTATCATTGTTTTATATGTGTAATTATCCCTTTTCTTTTTCTGATTCTTATTGTTTTGTTTTTTTCAGAATTACTTAGTAGATTTTTATGAGAATTTCAGACTGAGTTTATCGCTTGTAGTATGATTTGATCTTCGAATCTATCATAATTAGATTAAGAACAAATTATGTTTGTCAAATAACGTATTTATTTATTTTTTAAAAATAAAAACATTATGAAATCCTCCATTTATAGTTATTTTCTCTGTATTGTACAAAGTGTAAATGTTATTCTCTTAAAACCTTTTGGTATTATCTTTCTTTATCATACAAAGGTTTCTTTGATTGCCGGCTAGTGTTATCGTGTTTACATAAGGTTATTTAATTTAAAAATAAGTGGACAAATCAGTTCCTTATTGAATTTAAAAACATGGAGAAACCTATTAAGTTCATAATCATTACAGGTAAATGATCATTTACATATATAACATATGAATCTTAATTAAAGTTCTTTTACTAAGATTAATTATCCTTTTAACCTACAGTATTACATAATATAGTTTTAATGCATTTCTTCTTCATTAGCTTTGACACATTTTATATAAAGATTTGTTTAATAGGCGATAATTTCTTACATTCAAATTTACTAATTTTTCTACCATTTTTAACTTACTAATATTGATCCAGTTGAATTTTTAAAAACTAATCCATCATAACACATTAGCTTTCAATAAATTTTAAATTTAGTTGCTCTTTTTGATTAAGTGACCATTCTTAGTATTTAATCTTCCCCTATTGAATATATAAAATAACTTTTTAAATCATTCCAACTCTGTTTAACTACCTAAAATAATGTTACTATAAGGCAAAAAGTTTATTTACTCTTTTATCAGTCCTAATTTCCATTAATCGCCATGATGTTACTTTAATATTTTATTGTTAACTAACTTTTGTTACTGAACCCTTGTATTATCTTATTGACATTTATTCCTTGTTGATGGTAAATTGATCTCAAATCCACAGATTATTTCTAATGGGTCAATATCTGTGATAGAGAAGCAAACTGTCTGTGGGTCCAAACTCTGCAAATAATTGCGAAACCTTTTTATCATGTTTCTGAGTTCTGGCGCCAATTGAAGTTTTTACTATCTCATGTTTTTTTCAAGTGAGGCTTGTACCTTCATTCTCACTTCTACTCCTAATTTGGAGAACCTTCCATTGTCCTTTTTCTGCAGTGGCATATTAAGAAAGAGGAGCTGTTACGAAGGGGACTCCGCAAGCTTTTTTTTTTAAAAAAATTGAATTATTACTGAATTTATGAATGATTGTTTTTATAGTTTATTTTTTAAGAGTCCTAAAAATACATTCGACCCAGGTCAAGTATCTTGGTATGCCACTGACTATAAATCGGATTTGTATTTGATAACTACAAATTCCTTATTTTTCTCCATTCATTAATATGATAACATATAAATTTTAACTAATAATTTTCAGAATTAAGTATTGTCATTTGTTTATTTAGTGAGTGATAGATGCTCTTGTGGCCAAGCTGTAGATGAAAGTGGGCCTAATCTTGCCAAGGAAATATTAAAAAAGAAGTTAGGGATTGTCCTTGAGATAAAATGCATTCCTGATGAACAAAAGATTATTGAGGTAATTAGTCCTTTTTATACAACAAATATTTTACCATTCGGTTTGAAAATTGATTGTTGGACATTTATTAAATTTTAAGTTGGAGTTAGTTAATGGGAGTTCAAGAGCAGATATTATTTTAACTACTGGTGGAACTGGTTTTTCACCGAGGGATGTTACTCCCGAGGCTACCAAAGCTGTTATTGAAAGGGAAGTTCCTGGATTTCCCTTAGCAATGCTTTTAACAAGTATTTCAAAAACACCATATGCAGTTTTGTCAAGGTTAGTTATTATACGTACTATTATTACTTAATCACTATTTATATCACTGTTTTATCCTTAGATTGTAGTAAACTAGACAATCTGGTAAGACTTGACAAGTTGATAAGACACATCGTTCTCTGGAACAGAATACTTTTCTACACTCTCATTAGTTCTTTTATCCTCATTAACTAAATGAATTTAGAAGAAATTGTTTTTTATTTTTTAATTTATCTACAGAAAATGCTGTATGGGGATGTATGTATAAATAGCTCGTATAATTGAATATACAATTTTAATGGGTTGTTCTGTGACTTAATTCATGTAATGTATTGTTTTTATTTATTTAATAACCATAAACTAAAAAAGCTGAAGTTTTTAGAATGAATAAGTTGTCTGAAAAATAAACAAGTTATTAGGATCCTCCTATACCTGTTCACAATAAAAATTTAAGTTGAAAAGAATTTAACAGTGGACAATCAGCATTAGGTTTTAAGCTAACTCGCTGCTAGAAAACGTAGTTGGAAAAGTTTTCTAACACAACGTTAAGTCAATTTAAGGTCAAATTACTTCAGGAGAGTACTGTCGCCAACCATTTTATGTGAAGAGAATGCTCCACAGGTCCAGCACTATGCTGTCCCACTTCCTTTCATTCTTATACTTCTCCGGCAGTATAGCATCGTCAAAGGTCAACTCTATGATTTTACTGTACTTTAAAGGACAAGGCCTCTCTATTTTATAGCTGTAGTAATCAGGATTATAACAAGTATGACAGTTGACCATATGTTTAATCATTTGTAGTAGATGAAATACATTAGTTATGGTGACATAGAGAGTAATGAAATGGTGAGTTTTTTTTCTTTTCCTAAAGTTTAAACATAATTACAAATTTATTTACATAATGATGTTCTTACAAATGGAAGTTTATAGTCTTTTGAACGTAATGTAGATTAGGCATTTTACTATTAAGAGTTTTTCTTCATTTGGTTAAATTGTTCCACAAAATGGTATTAATTGTTTATTGATTACTCAGTGGTTAGCCATAGTATAATATTGTGGAAAGAGATGGTCCGGGATGACGGTTGTAAAAATACAAAATAGTGAAAAACTATTTTATTTCTAGCCAACGTTTCTAACTATGACAGAAGAAAATATTTTGTATATCTTCTATATCCTTTAGTATCTTGTTCGTTCTTGCCCTAATGAAGACCTGCATAGTTGGTTCGAAAAGTTGGCTTAAAGTGAAATAGTTTTTCACTATTCTCAGTTTTTTTTTTGCTGCCAACCTGAAACACCTCTTTCCTCAAAATTTATTGTTTAATATGTGGATATGGTTTTCATCATTTTGTTGTTATTTACTTGGTTAATTAAAATTAATTTTTAAAAAGATTTAAATGAAGCGATTAATAATTTAATTAAGAGGAATAAGAACTAGAAAAAATAAATAAATAAATAACTATAACAATTGGGATATTATTAGAAGATTTAAATACAAAACCTGAAGTCTATAAAAAACTAACCATTTAATATCTTGTTAATTCAGGCAATATTCTTCAGTATATACTAAACTGATTAGGTTTTAGACTAGTTTTGTGAGATATCTAACTCTGGTTTGCATTTGTGCTATCTTATCTTTTTTTTTCTAATGCCATAATTGACAAAATGTTAAATGGTTAGTTATTTTACGGGATTCGAGAGGATTAAGGCTTTTTTAAAAACTCTGTAAGTGTATGTATGTATACTGTATACTTGCATTTCATAAACTGACTAACAAAAATTCTGCTTTGTTCAGGTTGTATTTATTTACTTAATTTTTTAAGTTTTTTTTTATATTATAAAAATCTAAGCTTGAATAGAGATTGGAAAATTATTGAACTTATTGAAATGGTTGTATTAAAATCACTTGTAGATTTTTCATTAGAATTCATTTTTCAGGTCTAGTAGTGGCATTAGAGATAATTGCCTTATAGTGAATTTACCTGGAAGTGTTAAAGGAAGTGTAGAATGTTTTTCTACGATTTCTCAAACATTAAGGCATGCGGTGCAATTACTCCGAGGAAGAAATGATCATGGTTCATCGTTAACTAGTAAGAGCAAGGTAATGATTAGTTATTATTTATAAAACAAAATTTATCAAGATTGAATGTGCCACATGAGGTTGTTATTAAAGCTTCATGACCTTAATAAAGTTGAGTATTGCAGTGCTGGTTTGAACATTTATTCAGTATTATTTGTGTATTTATTTAGTAGCAGTTCTTTTTTTTTTTTTTTTTCCCCCTTCCTCATCTTTTTGGTTATATGCGGGTTTTCCTGGACCAGAGGAATGTGATTAATGTTGGTTAAAAGCCCCCTGGTACCGGGCATGAACCCGTAATTATTTTATCATGTTAACTTCAGATTATTAAGGTTGATGAGTAACGCATGTGCAAAATAATCTGCTTGTCCACCCCACCCCAGATTCTCATGAATTGAATCTCGTCTTTCCTCTTTGGTTAATACTAATTGGTTACCTGTAGGATTAAGCTCCCTCTAGATTTAAAGAAAAAGAAGCCAGACCCCAGAATAGATATACTGCTGATATAAACAGAACAAATAATCTGCCTAGTACAGAATAAAAAGTTTAGTAACTTTAATCAAGTTCGTTATAGAATAAATTTCAACCTTTCCATTCAGGTTAGAATAGAATAGGTTGGTAACCCGTAGAAAAACCCGTTCTCCCTGCCCTAGTTGAAGTACATACCGTTGTTAAGTTCAAATAAATTCATTAAAGGTATTTGGTCAAAGTGAATAGATAGATGTAAATTAGTTTTATTTATTTTTTCAAAATTCACCTTTATAATATAATTTTATATTTATAGTAATGATTTTAGTAAATCATACGAAGACTATAAAAAATTGTTTAATTTAAACAAAAAATAAATTATGTTAGTTAAATATATTAAATTTGATCTTTATTTGTAGGTATCCACCAGTAATGTTGCTGATAGACCAAGGGAATCAGAATGGCCCATGATTCCAGTCGCAGAATCACAAGATATAGTAATGAGAAACATCCTTGTCTCGACTAAAGAAGAAGTTCCAATAAGGTAATAATATCATCTTGAACCCTGAATCATAAATCGATGATTAGTATACAGTGGTGATGGAGGTAATTGCATCTTGAACGGATATTGTCGCTCACTCCTGTGAGGTGTATGTGTATTGCAAGTTAATATGTCTCCTCCTTGTTCTTATTTATTATTATTTATTTTTTTTAATATCATCTGATACATGTGAATTTCTTCATATGTATTAAAATGTATGATCAGTGTTAATTAATCTTTTGTGGACATTGCCAGCCCAGAACTAATTTTCCTTCTGTTAATAACGCGAACTCCTTGTTATTTTATCATGTATAACTTTGGTTACAGGTTGCTGAGCAATAGCACTTCGTTTCCTCTCTTACCTATATATGAAATATGATTGGTTTCCAGTAAGTAGAGGGAAATTTTTATAGGAGTGATATCAAGACCTTAAGAGCGACAAAAAAGTTCATATAAACAATGGATCAATTTTTAGTAGAATAGTTGAAAATTCAAGTTTTATGTGTTTTTTTAAGTTGATCATGTTTTTTGTCGAATAGGAAGCAATAACTAAAGAAATATTTAATTTAAGTAATTAAGGATTGCTTCGCTGTAAACTAGACAAAATTTAATTCAAATGAAGATAAGAGTTTACCATTGTTAAAACAATTTAAAGAGGACTTTTGAGCGGCTAAACTGAACTAAGTTCTGTTTTTAAAAAAATCATAAATTATTCGCAATTTTTTGTTTTTTTTATCATTGTCCAACTACACTACAGATACCCCACTTTTAGGAAAACTTCCGCATTTAATTAGCTTTAAATCCATATTAATTAAGTGGTGGTTTATTAGGGAAAAAGTTGAGATTCACCGCAAGTTTAAAAAAATTGATGTGATTTTTGTCCTGTAAAAGTACCCTTGTTTTCAGTCAAACGATTACAATTCATTGGAGCAGGGTGGTCAAATGGGCTAACGCGTGTGCACAGCACTGCCGTTGTCAGGCAACCATATATACAAGATAAATTGGTAAAAATATTCACGAATTTGAGTTCCGGTGCTGGGGAGATTATTTTAATTCTGCCATTAATTCCCGTCCTCACGCCCTGGCCAGGGAAAACCCCGTATAGCCTTAAAGGCTAGGAAGGGGAGGACAAAAAAAAAATTTACAATTCATTGTTGTAAAGCTTTTATTTCATGTTTTTCCATGGTCTTGAATGTATTATAATAAACATAAATGCCTAAATACACTTTTTATGCATACAAAAAATTAATTAATGATTTTTGAAATATTTTTCAGGTAAAGTGGTTACAAAATAATTTTTTTCACCCAGATTTCTATTATACAAATTGATCTGTATTTTTAAGTGAAAAACTGTTTTTATTTTTTATTTTTTTTTTATTTTTTATTAAACGCCTCTGCCGTTGGCTATTAGGCCATTCGGCTTAAAGTGAAAAACTAAATGTTCTTTAACTTATGTTTTCATGAAAATAATTGTAGCAATTATTATAATAAAATAAATTTATTTTAAACGTAAAGTTTAGGACTAGAAACATTTATTTCATCAGTTACAATTACAAACAGATGAATTTCTGTAATTTCTTAGTAAAAAACACATTTCGAATACCACTTTTGATGATGAATTATTGAAAAATCATTTTTTTTTTTTAGAAATAAAAAGTGTGTTTATACATTTATATTTATTATCATACATCCTAAGTCATCGAAAAACAAGAAATTAAGAGCTTTGTAATTATAGATTGTGGTTATTTTTGCTGAAAACACGGGTACTTTTACATTTTGTTTGCACAACTTGATATGAATCTCAATTTTTTCTCCAATAATCCTCCACTTAATTAATATGAACTAAAAACTAATTAAATGAGGAAGTTTTCCTAAAAGAGGCGTATCAGTGGTATATAATAAAATTGGACTATAATAAAAAAAAAAAAAAATTGTGAATATTTCATGATTTTTTTTAAAAACAGAGCTTAGCTTAGTTTAGCCACTCAAAAGTCCTCTTTAAATAGTTTTAACGATAACAAAATCTGTCCTCCTTTGATGTAAATTTTTTCTAGTTTACAGTGAAGCAATCTTTAATTACCTAAATTAAATATTTCTTTAGTTACCGCTTCCTATTCAGCAAAAAACATGATACCTTAAAAAACACAAAACTCTCGGATTTTCCACTTTTCTGCTAAAAAATCGACCCATTGCTTTCATAAACTTTTTAATAGCCCTACTGGTCTGTTATCACTCCTATAAAAATTTCCCTCTACTTACAGGACACACTGTAAAGTAAGGGAAAGTATTGCGATCATGAAAATTTTGAATCCAAGTTTTCAAATTCGAATTTTCAACGGGAATACACATTTTGAGGACACCCTTTAGTAATAACATAGTCTCGCTAAGTGATCTGTGTGTGTGTGTGTGTTATGTGTATGTGAACAGTCTAGCTCATAAACAAAAATTCGTACGGAACTGAAATTGCATATTTAAGATTTGTAAATGCCTGGAATGTTACAGCAACTTTTTCATCAATATTGACTATCCATTCTTACACATGCTTTAGGAGAGCGGGGTAGCTCAGTTGGTGAGCACTGACTTCCAGAGCTCAGGGTCCCGGCTGATGTGATGACTAGTAATTTTTCATCAGCCATGAGTCGTGACCCTGAGGCCGGGTGACCATCCTGGGGAAAACCCAGCCTATATAAAGTGGATACTCTTAATTAATTAAATAATAATTTTTAAAAAAAATTTAGGGGGAAAACCTGATGGTCAAGCGTGATATTGGCCCATCACCTCCCAGCACAACCGTTGGCCTTGTAAAACATTACTTCCTTACATTGTACTGAACCCATAACCCTTCATGGGTTGTTAGTGGTACAGGTTTTATTTATTTATTTATTTTTTTAAGATTTTCTTGAAAACAGCTCTAATGATTTTGATTAAATTCATTATATCAGTGTAATATCAAGCAGATTTTAATTTAATGTAGACCTTATTCTCATTGATGTTCTCTAACGGTGTTTAAATGCCTAACTTTCGAATTTTCTTCCTTTAAAGTACTATTCATTTTTTTAAAAATAATTAACCATTTCACGTAATAAACTGATATAAAAAATGGTGAAATATATTGAATGAAAAAAATTGATCGGAAACTAAAGGAGAAATAAGGGTTGGAAGCAAACAAAAACAGCTGAGAGTGTTCAACCTTTGCCGATCCTCTCCCTTTACAAATACTTGACACCCTTCTATACAGGGCTTTCGTATTGTTATTTTAACTTTTCTTATATCACTTATCCATAACTTTCTATAAAGATTTTCATGCAAAACGTTGAGAACCCAATAATATACAATAGTTACTACAGTTAAGTTATTTTTTCGATATGTTTCGTTATAAAGGTTTCTAATAAAATCAGAATTTTTTCAAAAGATCTATTTTTCCACACAATCACTAGTATTGTTTGGTACTGCAAACAGTCGTAAAAGAAAATGGAGAGTAACCCAAACTTATAAATTTAACGGATTCGATAGGCAGGAAAAATATGATAATTAATTATTTTAAATGAAGTTATAATCGCATTCACTTTGACTTTCCTTTATTTGAAAATACATACAACTGCACCATTGGCAGAGACATCAATGCAGAATAATTTTTTTTTTTCCATTTAGTTTTATAATATTTGTAGAACTTCAAATATTCTGCTCCACCTGTATCATTTGTTGTTTTTTCATACTATTTTTGTTTAGCTAAGGCTCCTATGTAGTCAGTTAGCAAGTACTATAATACTCATGGCTATGTTGTAATATTTTTTAAGGTTTAGTTCTCTGACTTGGAGATTGAGGAGAATATATTTGAGGGAAGTTGAAACTTTCCTGATAATGTTGGAAAGTCAAGTGAATTAAAAAAATGATTAAACTTTTATGTTTGTGTTGTAATGTTATCAAAGTTTCAATAAATAGCCTATAGTGAAAAATAAATCTTGTTGAATGCCAGTCCAAAATATTTAAGCTATTCTTTAAACAATTATTTAAAGAAAATATTTTTATTAATAAATGAAAATATTCTAATTACATCATCTGTTGTAATTAATTTCAGTTTTGCTGGTGAATCAATTATTAAGATAAATGTATGATTGTAAAAGTTTTTTTATATTACTATTTTAATATTATTTAAGTTTCCAACTTGAATACTATCAATGCAAAAAAATTATCAGTTGTCTGCTTTAGGCCTAAATAATGTCAAGACCTAAAACCAAATTACTTACTTACTAATAAAGATATAATCATCGAAAATGTAACAAATCATCTCTACTCTGTAGATATTGATAGAGCTCTCAACTCTAAATACAACCCACTTTACAGAACTGTTTGTAGCTTTAACAACCCTCAGCCGCAAGAATATTTAACTTACCATGTAAATGTAAACAAATTGAAACTAGTTAGCCAATTAAGAATTTCAGATACAGAAAAGCTGAAACTTTTCCATAAAAATACCACTTTGATTATAAAAGTGGGGAAAAAATGTGGATGGTGTCAAGAACATATCACCCAAAACATAGAACACCTGCTATTGCAATGCCCCAGACTAACTATTGATAGGGAAAAATACCTAGGAGATTATATTGTCCAAAACAATAAACAATTATCTTTAGAAAATCTTCTAAATATTGATAATGCGGACAAACTAAATAACATCTATTTCTTTTTGTTAAAAACTATATATAGGTATTTAGAGTAAGGACTATATTATATTATTTTAGGAATGATAATTTAATTATTTATATGTATATAGCTTTGTGAATAACTATATAGTGTAGTTCTATTTATGTAGTATAGGGAATGAAAGGGAGAGGAGGAGAGGGAGAGAGGGAAAAGGAAGAAAGAAAAAAAAGTCTAATTCTATATATTATTGAATCATTAATTAATTTCCAGATATACACTTTTTTATATTGTTTTGGATTTTAGAAATAATTTTCTATTTGTTTATTTATTCTATTTACTTATTGTTTATATATATATATATATATATATATATATATATTGTTTTTTTCTCTTTCTATTCAATGTATTATTGGATTATATAGGGAGGTTATAATAAGCAATAGGAATTTACATATGTATACGTATTTATATCTTTATTTATTTATGCTTTCATTGCCATTCAATACTAACAACTACTAACACCAAATGGGCCAAAATCCATGGCTAAATGATGTACATAATAGCCAATAAACTATCTATCTATCTAATGCCAAGATGATGTCATGGGGTGTTAAATGTCAGGTGCATCGAAAGATTTGAATTACAAAAGCAATAAAAATTTAAATAACTTAAAAATAAATAGAGATAATAATATTAATAGTTTCCATTGTTAATTAACATTGTTAGAGGCTCCCAGGCACCACCTCACTAATTTCTTCACATTCCCATCTACCATTTCTGTTATCAGTGTTTCTTGGTTTCTGTCAATGCCTTGTGTTGATTTCTTTTTGTTTTAGTGCTTTGATTATCCATCCCTTATAATTTTATTTTCACCTACTAATCTATTCATTGGTGAAGGCTATTATCTTTAGTTATCTTTATTCTCTACAGTTTTTTCTTATTTTTTTCAGTTTAAACCTCTTTGGCCGTGTAGTTGCTAGTGATGTTTCATCTGTTGATCCTCTCCCACCTTTTAGGGCTTCGATAAAAGATGGCTATGCAGTTCTTTCAAGTGATGGGAAAGGATCCAGAAAAGTTTTAAAATCTTTAACTGCTGGCATGTCGGTTGGTGTTCTTTATAAATTTCAAACTTACTTTAATTATTTGATTGTTTTATTTAAAGAAATAACTATTTTTTTTTTCAGTAAATTTCTTTATGATTGTTATAACTTTTTTTTATCTATACTACTAATACAAGATAATCGGGTACTTTTTGTCTAAGCGGCCATTTTGAAACCTTACTTCTTATCTATCTTATCTAATGTCATGTCATCATGTCACATAACCTCCCTCTTCTTAACCCACCAAACTTTTGAGTTATTGCATTGTTTAGTTTTCAGTTATTCCCTTATTACGTTCACTTATTAAATTGTTTACTTTTGGCCCGTTTGTGTTTATTTTTAGTTTTTGGCCCGTTTGTGTTTATTTAAAATTTTTTTTTAGTTTGTGACCCCTTGGTGTTTATTTTTCATTTTTTTTTTCGTTTATTTTCGTCATATTATGGATCTTCTTAGAATATGGGATTTACCGTCTTCAGAAGAACAGGCAATTCAAATATTTTCAAAATGTTGAGGTACTTGCTGGCTTATCATTGGTGGATGTTAGGTGGAGTTTGCCGAGAAACAGATGAATGTTTTATCGTCAAAATAAATGACAGAAAGACAACAACATTATTACAAGCCATTAAAGAAAATATAGAAGAGAGAATGACCATTTATTCGGACTGTTGGAAAGGATACAACACCCGACAACTGAACGAAGCAAACTATGACCATTTCCTAGTGAATCACCGCTATAATTTTGTCGATCCATCAACTGGGGTTCATACTCAACACATAGAACGATTGTGGGGCTCAGCTAAGTGGAGAAATAAAGTACATAGAGGAACTGCCAGACAACACTTCGATTCATATTTGTGCAAATTTTTGTGGCGGCGGGTTCACAGAGAAGAGGACTCGTTCCTCGCTATTTTAAGTAGCATAAAACAATTTTGCCTTCCAAATTAAATAAGACAAAAGGAAGTGAATAATTAACTTAAAATACTTTGTATATACGTTGTTTATAGTGTTGATATTTTTTCTTTTCTATGTAAATATGTTCTTTTAAATTTGTTTTTTTTAATTTCATTAATATATTTGTCGTCAAATAAAAGTATTTTTGTTGTTATTACATTTGTTTTTGTATCTGTTTACACTTTCAATAATACGAATTTAATACAATAATACGAAGATGTGAAGTAGGAGAAGGCTTATTACTGCGTTATGGGAGCTATCAGTGTTCAGGTTATAAACATTGGCAGATAGCAGTCAGTAGCGGCCGCTTAGACAAAAAGTACTGATAATCGTATTAGAAATAAATCACATTAAACATTTTTAATTTTAATTTCTAATGAAAATTTATCAGTCTGATGATTTAGTTTATTGCCATCATGATAAGGAGGTTTAAATGTTTAATTCTGAAGTTTTTGCCTATTATTGGTATTGTATGAAGTCACTTGAAGACGTAGTTCCTTTCAAGAAGTCATTGGAGATACCAAAGTTTCTCTGGCTTTTTAGAAAGTATAGAGATTTTTTTAAAAGGTAGATTATGATTAATAAAAGAGATTTGTTTTTAACAATAAGTAGAAATATTAGCTTAAAAAACAAAACAAAAGAATTCTGTCAAGTCAATATTTTTACTTTACTTTGATCAGAATAATGTTGTAATTAAGTCAAATTTTCGATTTGCAATTTTCAACATATCTTTAACCAACAACATATTTTAACCAAGTAACATATTTTCAGTGATTTGATTGTATGTACCAAATTGGCTAAAAAATGTGTTTTTCTACAGATTTTAGTGCCATAACACTCTTATAGATTTTGATGAAACTTGTTTAAAGTCTTATTCTTAAAACTGTAAATTCAATAACGAAATGCAGGAAAAAAATTAAACAAATTAAATTTCTGTGCCTCAGAGGTAAAGGACATCATGTCCATTTATTTTATTATATAATTTAGTAACTAAGAGACAAATTTTATTAGCTCAAAGTTACGGAAAATTGGCTTACGGAACTAATACAAAAATTTGACATGGTATCCTTTACCTCTGGGATACAAATTTAGTAACTAAGAAACAAACTTTAATATCTCAAAGTTATGGAATTTTTGTTCTCCTGAATAAATGTAAAAATAGACATGGTGTTCTTTAGCTCTGGGACACAGATTTTATTTGCTCAGAATTCAAGAAGAATACATTTTATGGAAACGATACAATTGACTGTCG
Organism: Nezara viridula; assembly: GCA_928085145.1. Taxonomy (NCBI): domain Eukaryota; kingdom Metazoa; phylum Arthropoda; class Insecta; order Hemiptera; family Pentatomidae; genus Nezara; species Nezara viridula. Next base: position 47,241,318 of record OV725081.1, read on the forward strand.
ATAACTTGAATCTCATTCTGCGATTTATGAATATAGTCTTCAGAGCCTGTAAAATTGGCTTCTATTATCCTCTTTACATCGACAGTTAATCTACTATCCTCCGTCATACTTGTCTCAATTTTTCAAAATTGTTGATAAGGTATTGGATGTTCTGCCAAATTCCTTAATGTTTTTTTCCCCCATGCTTTCATTTAATAGTTATGGCTTTGCGTTCTTTATAATTTTGGTGATATCTTAATATTTATTTTAAAAACAATTTTGTTTTGAATTTGTAATTTGTATTCTGAAAAAGTAATTTGTAAAATGAAAAAGTGAAGTGATTTAATTTTTTTTTCACATTAATACTATTTTTAAGGAACATTGTCCCAAAATTAAGTTTTTTTTTTTTTTTCTATTTTGTCCTATTTCATTTAAAAACTAAATGCTGAATCTTATTTTGCGTAACCATTTATTATCTTTTAATGTTTCCTAGGCTGGTGGAGATTTGGTTTTGTCTAATGGTGAGTGCGTAAGAGTCAATACAGGAGGGCCGTTACCGACCAATGCAGATGCTGTTGTACAGGTCAGCATTAACCTTAACTTAATTTAACCTTTTTATATTTAGTTTTCGAGCATCTACCATCCTTCAAAATCATCTGAACTATATTGCAGACTGGGCAACAAGGTGGAAAATTAAGATGAATGAAAAAAAAAGTGTGCATGTGGTATTCACTCTTAACCATAAACCTTCCCCTGAAATATATTTTAATAACATTCAAATCTCAACATCAGATGTAATTAGGTATTTAGGTTTTTACCTGGACAAAAGACTTACTTGGAAGACTCACATCAGACAAAAACGAATAGAATTAAACAGACGATACGGTCTCTTATCCAGATTACTTGACAGACGTTCAAAATTATCTTTAACTAACAAACTAACCCTTTATAAAGTCTTACTTAAACCTATTTGGACTTACGGCATAGAACTGTGGGGCTCTGCTAAAACTTCCAACATTAAAAAAGGTCAGTCCTTTCAGTCAAAAGTGTTGCGAAGGATAGTTGACGCACCTTTTTATGTCGCAAATGACACACTACATAAAGACTTAAACGTACCTACAATTTTAGATACTGCAAAAGAGAACTACATTAACTTTCACCAAAGACTGACGTACAACATGAATCCTCTGACAGAAATCCTTCATCGTACAAGAAACCCGTACAGCCCACCACGACGATTACGTAGGCGTTGGCCAAGAGACCTGCTGATTTGATTTATATCCCGGACGTGATGAGAAGCTGTGAAGCTGCTAAAAAATTTGCTTATTGCAAATAAATTTGCAGATTGCAAATTTAATCTAATGTTCCACATTTTTGTTTGGTTAATAATAAAAAATATTTAGTTTAAGTTATTAAATATATCTTGTCTCTTATTGAGGTTTGTTTAGTTTTAAATGATTGAAATAAGAATATATATATATTTTTATTTATTTAATTATATTATTAATTCATAAATTATCCAGTTGTCTGCTGGTTTAATGTTTTAATTTCACTTCACATAGAAAAATGTTGGCAGTCTGTCACATCTTTTAGTGTGAAAAGATTTCTGTTCTCCAGAAAATTCCTCCAGAGTGAGAAGCTTAAGATTTATTCTGTGAGTCCATCATGAAATAAAGTTTGACCTTCCTAGCTGGATGCGTGCTCATAAAATGAATCATAATATTTCAATCTTGTTTTACATACTTCTTAAAATTTGTTACCTTTCTTGTTGAGATAACTTGGTGGTTTGGGATGTGAGGTCCCAAAGTGCCTGGTTTGGGATGGTGTGGGCTCAGTTTCTATTATTTGTTTATTGGCGGCCCAGAGAAATGAATTGGAACCTCTTTGGTGAATTGGCAAATTGGTTCGCCCCTCAATACCTTTATTGTGGTGGTTAAACAATTAAGTTTTTGTTTATACATAAGGCAGACCCAAAAACAAATTTTGATTTTCCTACGCTGGCTGGAATACATTTGTATCCTAAACTAATATTAATATCCTAAATGTGCCTGCATTAGGGGGAAATGCTCAACTTACAGAAGATCATTGTTACTGACTTGAAAGGGCATAATTCATTTTATTTTCAGTGTTTTGTTTGTCATCCCCAAGACTTAAAACTTTAGAGGAATCCATTTGTAACTTTCTTTTAATATATTTCCTCAACTGATTTTTGTTTTCCATGGTAAAAATTATAATATTTTATTATGAATTAATTAATGAAAAAAATACAAAAACTCACCATATTCAGTTTTTAACTGCCTGCAAAAATTACATAATTTTAAGATGTACCTGTAATTAATAGTTCTAACTTCTATTTTACATTTTCAGCTTACTATTTGAATTGTTAGTGATATGGCGGTAACATATCACATTCCTAACTGAGGGCCATTTTTGCATTCTATTCAGATATTAATATATCTATCAACATGGTAAGTGTTGTCAATTCTGTTGTTGAAGATTTGTCAGTTACTTGGGATCCATTAAAATATGTATCCGTCTCTTGTATTTTGTGGTAGTTTTTTTTGGTAATATGAGTTTTGTAAATGATGGCTCGTCTTCTTAGCTGAGTTGTGTATAGTGATAGTTATGAGTAAATTGATAGTTCTTAGTATGTTTGTTAATCTCATTATATCTTCAGTGTGTGAAACTGAAATGTTGGTAGTTTTTTTCTGTACATGGCAGTTTCGTTTTAAGGAGTTGGTTAACATGATTGATTTATGTATTGTTGGAAGTCAGTCGAAATGGGATTGTTGTGTCTGATATATACTTTTTTTTTAAATCATCAATTTGTTAAAATAATCATTATCTGACATACATAATTTTCAAAAATTAGTGTCTACATTTGCTTTTGAACTTAAATTAATGATGAATTGATTCATGAAAATGTTATTGGAAAACAGTAGTATTAAAAACATTAATCTGTAGTATATAAATTAGTTTATATCGTCAGTTTATTGATAAAATTCATTAAGTACACTTTTGGTCGATTTAAACCTGATGGTAGGTAGTTGTTAATTTCAATCATATTCATCAAAAGGATAACTCATTAAGTGCATAAAAATGATACAAATAATTTTATTTGTAAAAAATAGTTTCATTAAGTCCACGACGATATTCTGATTTTACTGAGTAAAAATTCAAAAAAGTTATTTAATGAAATTCTTATTCTCTAAATAAGGTGTAAGTAGAACACTAAAATTCATTATCTGGTGCTTAATGACTTCTTTCTCTTGGTTAATTGATCAGAAGGTTAATAAAACTAATTAACTGATGTAAGTCTAACTCACATTCCCTGTACTTGTAAGGTTATAAAAGTAATTAAGTGTTTGATTTAACTATGATAGTGTGCATAAAGTCATTAAGTGCGTAGTGGTTTCAGTTTTTCATTTTTTTTTTTCATTGTTACGTATATGTTAAGTATTTTAATTAATTGTAAGAAATATAATACATATTTAAAATTGCAAAATAACAAACAATAAATAATCAAATTTCTATTTTAGTATTTTTTCTAATGAATCAGAAATTTCAAATTCAATTATCTCAAATTCATTAAAATTCTACTTAATGACTTTTTGAAATAAACCGACAATATCCATCTTTGTTAGAACTTGCATGCACCTTTACTAGAATTTCAGCATATAAAATTATTAGATAGATTGATTATTTCATAATAATTTATATGAGGCATCAGTCGTAAAAAAAATTTTATGAAATTTATTTTTAATTGAAGTTTTTGCTACACTGGATTTATCAGGTTGTTAAAAGAATCTGTACTTAATTTGTTATTTTGAAGAGTAATATTGCGATTAATTAATGATATATTAAGGTAAAGCATTGCAGTTACTTATCATTTTAACATTATAACAGTTTTCATTTTGTTAGTAACAATATTTTACTACCGACTGCCTCAATTTGTTTGTACTTATAAATTGTAAAATTGTTATTGATTATTTTTAATAACATAATTTACTTGCTTGTCTTAACTTTTTATTTGATCCTGAAGAAAAAACATGGCTGAAAGATTCTATGATATTTTTTTAGACTAATTTAATACAATAATTTCCCTAACAATTTGTATTCTAACGTGGATAAGAATATGTGATCTGATGTATTCTGTCTGCTAGACCTGAAGTATTATATTAATAACCATTATTACTAAGAGGGATATTCTCGTAGGTGGAAGATACTAAGTTGTTGAAGTCAAGTAGTGATGGTGAAGAAATAGAGATAGAAATTACTACTGCTCCGAAACCTGGGCAAGACATCAGGTAATGATATGCATATATGTCTTTTGCAGAAGGTTATTTGGTATAAAAGTGCTAGTTTTTGAACAAATGTATCCTAGGAACTGTTAAACTTCATAGGGATCAAATTTTGGCAAATTTAGTTTAATAAAGGTATGCACATCGTTTTTTGTGAATTGAATAGTTTCTGTGATATTCAACTCAAAATGGAACAAAATCTAATTTTTCATGGTTTTTATTCAAAATTAGGCACTTCTGAGAAAAGTTTTAGGTTTCTATTATCCCAATAAGTTATAAAAATAGTTATGTTCTTAAATGTGATTGTTTAATTTGATGAGAAGGCTTAACTGAGAATCCTATTCCCAATACAGAAGTTTTATATATATATATATATACATATAACTCTGTAACATTTAACTAATAAATACCTATAAATGTGCTTAAATCCATTATTTTTTAATATTTTATTTATACAAGATTAATTGATAGATAAACTAAGTCATTCTTTTTGTACTTCATCATATACTTATATTTTAATCTTTACTAGTTTAATATGGGACTAAATTTTCCTATACCACAAAAGTAAAGAATATCTCTGGTACAATAACATCAGTGAAATCTGTGACAGAGTCATTTGTGGAATGAAACATGGTATAATTAAAATTTGAAATCAAATAGTGTAGAAATTCACTTAGAAATATCAGTTAGGTTTTATGATTAATTACTTTACTTATTATTTTATCTAGACCTGTCGGAAATGACATTGGTTTGAATGAAATTGTTTTAAACAAAGGCGATCCCATAACTCCTATAGAACTTGGACTTCTTGCAACGATTGGTATTACAAATGTTCCAGTTTTCAGGTAAGTTTAAAATTATGTTTCTTTAATTGTTTATTCACTTATAGTCTTAATTGTTTTTCTTCTATTTAAACCTTACAGAAAACTAATGCTATCATATTATAATCTTTAATATAAGTTTTAAAATTGATTAATTTAAAAAAAAAACTACCTCTGATTTATGTGTTATGCGTCGTTTATATCAGAAGTTGAAACTTTTATGGAATATTTTTAAAAAGTTTTAAAATAAAAGTTCTAAAGATTTTTTTTCAAACCACGTTCCAGGTTGATGATTAAAGTTTAACTTTTATGTAAATTCTATAAAAAAAATTATGTTCAATAAGAAATCAATTGCTTGATTCTAATGTGTCGTTTGTTTGAGCAGTTAAGAAAAAAAAAGTCATATTTAGATTGATTTTTGACAAAATAAGTAGAACCCTTAACTAAACACTGTTAATGATATAAGTTATATTATAAATATAATAAGTTTACTTGAAAAGTTGTTAGGGAAAAATTTCTAGTTCCAAAATTATGGAAAAAATTTAATATTTCATTTCAAGCTTTGTTATTTTTGTGATGAATGATTTCATAAATAATAGAATTTAAAGCTAGTATTAATACACTGATATAAAATAAATATGAAAACCAGAATCCTTTGGGAGGATTTACTAATAATAATAATATGGATACTAATACTAATATTTCTATTAAGGATATTAATATTTGTACGAAGAATTATAGAAATTAGCCTTTATATCAATCACACTATAATGTATTGGAATAAATTCTTTTATTAATTAATTTATATATTAATAGATATATTTATTTATTTGTTTAATGAATCATTTTTTAACGAAACATTTCGTAGATTACCAAAGGTGAGCGTACTGTCAACAGGAAATGAAGTTGTCGAGCCAGGCGTAGAGCTGCGGCCAGGAAGTATCAGAGACAGTAACCGGATAACTCTCCTGTCACTGCTCCGCGGTCATCATTTTCCCACGTATGATCTTGGGATTGCCAAGGATGAGTAGGTTGCTTACTTTTATATTATTCTTCGTTCCTATTTCTATTTTTTTTATTTTAACAATTATACTAGTACCTATAAACATTTTTCACAATCAACAAATTATTAGATACATTTTTGTTGAACATTGCACAGGGCATGAGGAAGACAGCACCTACTAGCGCAATCTTACATTCAACATAATTGAATTGTGAAGGATATCCTTCATCAAACTCCTCGCCAGTCTTTGCTGAGTTACCTAAGGAGTGTTAATTATTACCATATTTCATTCTAATTTTTTAGTGTATCTATGCAGTTTGCTGTGAGAACGATTTCTAATTCGTATGAATGTGATTAGCCCATCAGAATGATTAAGTAAATCTTTTGCCATCTTAACAAGCCTACTCCATCTCTCTCTGTCTTGGACTATTTCTTTCCAGTTATCTGCACACATTTCTATTGCACCTTTGTTGATTCTGTCTATCCATCTGCTTTTTGGCTTCCTAAATCCAAATCGTCTTTTGCCTACCATTGCGGCATTCATTGTCGTGTAGAGACTTCTAGATGGATTGCTCCGAGTTACATATCCAGCTCATCTTAACCTCCTTGGCTCATATCATGAAATATTGATTGACCAGTTTCTGTAAGCTGCTCTTTCTCGTGTTAGTACTCTGATCCCACATTGTTCCAGTTATCGTGCAGAGGATTTTTCTCTCAAATCTTTCAATACTTTTTTCAAGGGTGCTGGTTAGTGTCCAGGTATCACAGCCATATATTAGAACTGGCTTTATCATTGCAATTTACAACCTTAATTTGAGATTTTTGTAATTTCAATATTTTTGAATGGGAGAAGAAAACTCTATTTGCGCTTATTATACGCTGATCTATTTCATTGAGATCATTGTGGATTTGAATTTTTCTACTCTCGGAACGATTTCTCTTCTACGCAGATCCTGTTATTCGGGGGAGGGACTTTTCAGCTTATTATCATATATTTTGTTTTTTCTTCATTTACTTGTAGGTTGATTCGCTCTGCTTCTCTTATCTTATTCTTAGTGAGTTTCTCAATGTCCTCTTGATTGCTTCCAAGGACAGCTATATTATCTGCATATCCAAGGATTTTTTTATGCATTAATAAATAAGTTTCAGACATTGAAATAATTTGATTTGATTTTTTTTTTTTTCAAATAATGTAATAATTTTCTGATTATAGGCCTGATGATTTACTTTCTCACCTTATTAAAGGATTAGAATCATCAGATATTATTTTGACTACCGGCGGAGTTTCAATGGGTGAAAGAGATTATCTAAAGGCAGTGATTACTGAAGATTTAAGGGCAACTATCCATTTTGCAAGGGTCAACATGAAGCCAGGGTAATATCTTCGTGTAATTTATTAGTTACTATATTAATATTTTGAGAATCATTTACCGTAATTTTAAGTCGCTCACCAGTTTTAAGAAAAACTGTTGACATTTTATAACTTACATGTCAGAGTTAGTTAATTATATAATTATATATATATAAAATTAATACTTATAAATATATAATTATATGCTTCCTTAAAGAATCACCACTCACCATATTAAATATATATATATATTGTCAGACCTATTGTCAATTAACCTCATATAAATAATCTGACAGGATGAATTTTCAAAATTTATTTTTTTCTAAGTTACCTTTAAATTTGTTCATTTGAAACAATTAGCAGCCTCTTGCGGTTAGGAGTAATGAGAAATGGCTTTACATAAACTATGAAAGAATTGGTATTTAACTAAAACGTCTAAAACTGAACAAATAATAAAGTTATTAAAATAAGAGTATTTATATAAGTATAATATATCCTTGGAAAGCTAAATATGTTATAACAATAATATCTAACTTATTAAGTTATAGCTGGTAAGGAGAGTGATGAAAAAATCTATAACAATTTCTGAAAACTAATATTATTTAACGGAAATTAATTTTTTCCGTGGAAAATTTTACAATTAATTTTAGGCTTGACAAAAATTGTTTTTCGTGAACTTGAATCAAAGAGAAGGACCAGAATTATTGAAAATTTTTGTGAGTTGACTTTAACAGAAATGTTCAAGGTCTCATCTTGGTTTCTGCATGTGGAATGGTCTTAGCCATGTGTCCCATTACAATATGGAATTTATTGGAAAATTTAATGTATAGTTTTAAATTTTTCTAGGAAGCCTACTACATTTGCTACGTGCTGTTGGAATGGTAAAATGAAAATGCTGTTTTGTCTTCCTGGAAATCCTGCCTCTGCTACTGTATCCTTCCACCTTTATGTACTTCCTGCACTAAGGGCCATTGCAGGATTTCAAGAACCATTTCCAAAAACTATTACCGTGAGGGTTAGTATTGCTATTTTATACAAAAGTTGATCTATCACAAAAATCCTTATTAGTATTATCACTAGTAAGAATCCATTAATTATGATTAAGAATAATAATTCATCTTGAGAGGCTATTTACAAAATATTGGATAAACTGTTTTTATTATAAAATAATAAGCTGTTTGTCCGAAATTTAAGTATTGTCACCAATGCAGCTTGATCCTCTTTATTAAGCATTTTAAATTTGAAAAGTTTAATTAAGTATCTTTGCTTTCTTTCTCTTGTATTTCCAACTTCTCCAATTTAGTGAAGTTTCATATTAGCATATATAATGGAATGTTTAGAAAATGTGGTTCAATTGCATTTATTTATTGGGTGATTTCATAAGTTCATTCGGTTTTTGAAGGGTGAAATAAATCACTTTTTTGTTAAAAATAATATAATTTATTCAATAACGTATTCGCTGTTATTATTAATGACCTCTTGCCATCTTTCTACCAATTTCATAATTATGCTCTCTGTAAAATATCTGGGGCGTAGAAGCGAAAAACTGATTGAGATATGTTTTCACATCTCTCTCATCAGTGAACGATTTCCCATTAAAAGAGTTTTGGGGGGATCGAAATAAGTGGTAGTTGGATGGTGCAAGGTTTGGAGAATACTCCTACAGTATACCACGATAATCCCAACATATGGAGAGCCAAATCTTTTTCGCATGTAGGCCGTTTCGGGGTGGCATTAGATGGCTCATCAGCAGTTGTCCACGCTCTCCTATGCACTACATTTTCGTAGATAGATGATCTAATTTTCGTTACCCATCACTATTCATTTGAGAAATGGGTCTCTTTCGTTCTGGTTCAGAAGAGTGTTGCAGATTGATATTTGGTTGGTGAGTTTTGCCTCAATCAGTTTGTGTAGCAACCAAAAATCGATTATACTTAACACATAGCCAAGCATTTTTCAATTCCTTTGAACTGTTCCAAAACCTATTTTCAATATCTAAAAACTAAAATATAATGTCAACTAAAATTAAAAATGTCAAAAAAACGAAACACAATGTCTCTCAGATAAATTACAAACTTTATAAGATGTGAAATCGAGAATATTTAAAAAAAAAAAAAAAAAAAAAAAAAAAAAATACGGGTTTACAGAGAAGCACCAAATTCCAAAGTTGACATTACTGACCATTAAATAAAAAAAAATTGGTCAGGATGTGCAGTCAAAAATTTGTTTATTGAATTTGCTAACGTTATGATCCGAATATACAGGTCTCCATCAGGGCAAAAATTAAAAAGTACAAAACATCATGAGAAAAATGATAGCTATAAAAGTATAAGAGAAAAAAAAGGTGGATCGTATCAATGAGGTAACTGTTATATAAACATAACAATAATAAAAACAAATCCCATAATAACTAACCCCAAAAACAAACAAAATCAATTATAATAAAAACATTGAAATATGCTTAGAAAATGTTTTTGTGTTATATTTATAAAATGAAAAAGATGAGTATATCATAAGTAAAAATAAATAAACCAAATAATTAGTGTAATATGAAAGAAATATGCAAGAATAACATATTATAATAAAAATTAATAAATGATAACGTATAGGAATAGAGATTAATAAATATAAATAGTTTCTTAACTATTACCAACCTCCTCCCTTCCTCCCCTCCCACTCAAAACACCTGATTTTCATAAACTTTAAACACTTAGTTCTTGTCACAGGCGGATCTACGGGGAGATAGGGGAGAAGCTTCTGGGCGCGAGCTCTCTCCCCTCCCCCAAATGGTAAAATATAACCATGTCTTTTGAAAAAAATTCTTTTAAAGTTATTATTGTATGTGTATTTACATTTATAGGATTTGAAGAATCACTTAAACACTTTTTTTTTTTTTTTTTTTTTTTTTTGTTCTTCCCTACGTCGCCTTTTAGGCTATATGGGATTTTCCCGGGCCGGAGAAATTTAAAATCCCCTCCAGCACCCGGACGCGAACTCGTACTTTTTATATCATCTCAAATCTCTGTTATCCTGTTACCAGGCAACTAGCGGTGCTGTTACACACGCTTTAGCCTATTCGGCCACCCCGCCCCCAATCACTTAAACACTATTTCATATAGATATTTAGTTTCTTTCTTTTCATTCCAAAGTAATTATTGTTTTGTATATATAAAGCTTTCGAGCTGAAGCCCCCCCCCCCTCCCAAAAATTAAATCCTGGATCCGCTAGTGGTTCTTGTCCGCCATTCAAATCATTGACCATCCACCCATAGTATACTTTGTTGTATCACATACCTTCTCCATTACAGTAGCATTTATCTTAATGAGGTTCCTAAAGAGTTGCTTTAATTAAAGAAAAATTACCTAAGACATACCTTCTTCATTCCTGACCATGACTCGGTTTGAAAAAAAAAAATGTTCACCCCTCCTTATCCCTTGAATTATTTCTATAGTCATAAGCATCTTTAACTATTGTTATTTAATATTATTATTTCAGCTTGGATTTGATATTAAAAAATTAGATGTTAGACCTGAATACAGAAGGGTTATTCTGGATTGGAACCAATCAGACGGGATACCATTAGCAAAAACGACTGGTAAGTTAATTAAAAACATTTCTTAGTTGATTATGCAAAGATCAATTAATGCATTAATGATTACAGGTGATCAAATCAGCAGCAGGCTAATGAGCTGGAGAGAGGCCAATTGTTTACTTATCTTGCCCTCGAATACGGAAGTTAAAAGTGAAATAAAAAAAGATGAATTATTAAAAGGATTGATTGTTGGGCCCATATAATCAATAACCACATTTCACATTGTTATATTGATATTATTATTTTTATTATTGTTATATTGAATATGGCACGTATATAAAATTAATTTAATTTAAATTTTTGAAGTTTAGGCATGTGATGTTATTTTCAAATATAAAGTTTCATTTGAGCATTTTTTGTATTCACTACAGTTTATCTTTGAAGAGAAGACAAACATATTCACAAATTAACCTTTTTAAAATACAGTCAATACCTAAAACAAAATAATGACAGCAAAATTTTTTAATGTACAATTAAATTACTTCTAAAAATATAACTTTAATTTTATTTATTCAAATTTTTGCATATACGGAAGCAGTGTAGCTCAATGAGTAAGACATTATGTTTTTATGATCTGGGTCCCAGGTTCGTGTCCGGGTGTGGCAGGTAATTATTTATTCTGTTAATCAGCCGTGAAAAGACCGGGATTGAGATACCCTTCTAGAGCATACATAGCCTTTATAAAATTAACACTCTTAATTAAAAAAGTAATCAAGAGGGAAAACCTGGAAGTTGAGCGTGATCTCTGTCAAATCGCTTTCTTGCACAACCATTGACCAAGAAAGTGGTAAGTAGGAGGGTTTCTATTTATTTTATTTTATATTTACATTAAACTGTTAATCAACTCTGAAACTTTCATGGATTTCATCTTGCTTCATGTACCTGTAAGTTTTAAATTTAAGATCCAAACTTGTGCTCTTATATTTTGATTTTCTGGAAGCCATACAAACATTAATTTGTCAAACAAATTCAATAAAAGTGGTATAGGAGAAAAATGATTTTTAAAAATGACAATCAAAGCCTTAAACCGAAGTAATTCAAGTTTTTTCATGACATTAAATTTTATTCACAATATTACTCAATTCTTCTTCGGTGCATACTATTTATTTTCAAGTTAATTTATTATTAGCCATATTTACACCAATTTAAAAAAAAAATTTGTCACTTAATGACTACTCATCACAATGACGACGTTTCGGCTCGTCGAGCCATTTTCAAGTCTAAAAAAATTTTGATTTTTTCAATTGAACTAGCGTAAAAAATTGAAATAAATCAGCTAATATTACTTAAAATAGATCCACATGTAATATTGAGTAACAGCATTATATATGTTCAAAATAAATAGTCTTCCCTTACTCCTATAAGAATAACCAGTCACTGAATAGAAATGAGATGGATGACATATGGGTGACTCAGAAACAAGGTAATTTTAACTTATTTTGAATCATTTAATAGTAAAGAATTGAGTAATAATAATGTTGTTAAATAATTAAAGGTGAACATGACAATAATAAGGAATTTTATTATGAGTAGAAACTTGCAATTCGCATAAGTGAAAATGACAGGTACATGATGGGTATTTTAGGTACATAATAAGAATCTTTATAATTTGAAATATGTTAAAGTTAATATATGATTGTAAATGAAAAAATTTTTTTAGACTTGAAAATGGCTCGACAAGCCGAAACGTCGTCATTGTGATGAGTAGTCATTAAGTGACAAAATTTTTTTTTAAATTGGTGTAAATATGGCTAATAATAAATTAACTTGAAAATAAATTTTATTATAATAATTGTTTTGATGGATTTTAAATTCAAAGAACATTCTGGTATTTTCAGATTCGATCATAAAGTGCATAGAAATAACGTCAACGCTCTTATATGTCAAAAACTGCACAATATTTTAGTTTTCGAGAAGGGAAATTATCAAATTTCTTATCAACTTAATATTTTTATTATGGTTCATTAGCGTAATGAAAAATAATTTTTGTATGATGGAGGGCGTTGAAGAGGAGAAGTTGAAACTATCAAAAATAGAAAAATTTGTGACCGATCTGAGCTGAATACTTAAACTATTCTATATGTATAATATTTTTAAATTATAACACATATACAACTACCAAAGAACTTTCAAGAAAACAGATATTTAAAAATTATCCCTAAAAGCATAGTTCTTACAATTCCCTATTTAAAAATAAAAATTATGTTACTTTTTTAACAGGCCTTCAAGGACTACTTATACATAATTTTATATAGCTTCTTTACTTTTCTTCCATATTAATTACTATTATATTAAAATAAAAAATAAAATCTCCTGAAGTTAAATTATGGATCCACTGCTGCAATTTTCAATAAACTGATGAAAGGTTTTCCCATATTTTCTGGGTCTGTCAGGAGAAATTGACTATGGTCTGCTGCTATCCATGATCTGAAGAATAAATGAGCAGGCTTTATTTCTTCTCAAATTAATTTTAAAATTCTTTCATAGTTTATATTTAACCTTAAATTAAAATTACTTTAGATAAAAATAATTTGAAAAATTCAGCGTATAAATTCTATAAGATTAAATAACATTATTTAAATAATGTTAATACCTATCTAATATTAAATAAAATGCAATGTTATATTACTGTAACAATTTTAATCATTATCATTAATGCGGATTTGAGATAAAATGGGTGGTATGGAGGGGTGAGATACAGAAGGCCCAATATGGATATTAATATCCGCCTAAACCAAGGTCAATAAAACTACCAGGTTCGCTCACTCAGAGGGAAAATGGTGGGGAGGAATCGAGCTCTGACGTAGCCAATAGACTGATTTTACCCCTCCGCCCTTTGTTTCTGGTCATTTTTAGATTATTATTTACTTTTCCACATTAAATCAATACTGTATTGCCAAATAACTTATTAATTTATTAATTTTAATAAATTTGATAGGTGAGAGAAAGGTTGATTTGATATTTGGTTTATTCTGAAGCAAATAAAATATAATTTAACAAGTTGATGTATGTACTTTTGTAAAGTACCATAATAATATTTTGTAAATATTTCAAATAAATACAGAGCATAATATAAAATAATAGAAATATTAAAAAAAAAATTTAATCTAAAATTACATAAGCGTTTTCTTTCCTTGAATTTTTGTAAATATTACATTTTTATGTCATAAGTAATCCTATGAAGTGATTTTTCTCAAGTTCTTTGTCTTTGATTTTATGTTTTCTTAATTGTTGTAAAAATCTTTGGATATTTAAAAATTTGATTCTAATAAATACCCGTTTTTGAAAGGAAGCCTTTACTAGTTTTTCATTAATTTCTACATTTTGATTCCTAAGAAAAAGATTAGTCAATTTTTTTACAATATTTGTTTTTTATTTTTACATTTACATTTTAAAATCCAATCTTTACTTCGAGCGTCCTTTGGAAAAGTATGAAATGATGAAATTTTCTTTCCCATCTTCTTTGCGTCAATTAGATTACTGTTGCAAGATTTACCTTTATTGACCTCTGTGAAGTTGGCCCCCCATCCTCAACTTTTTAAAAAAATTTTGAGAGTTCTAGAGTTCCCTATACTTTTTAGAAATAGTTCTATTGTTTAAACCACCGAAAATACCATCCAAAGTTGCAAAAAACGGAAATCCCGTTTTGTGCAACTTACGAGTCTTATAACACCTTTAATATTAATTTTAGAGCTAAACTTCAAAGGGATAATTATAACAATTCCTTGGGGGGCTATCAGAACTCTAAAAAAAAATTTAAATATAGGCCCCCCCTAAAAGGCGCCCCCCCCCAAAATGAAAAATTCTAAATTATTTTATGGGTTTTAATAGCCCCCCAAATAGTTACAGAGTTCTCTGGTATTTAAAAAAAAATTATATTGTTTAAACAACCGAAAATACCACGCAAAGTTACGAAAAAACGGAAATCCTGTTTTGTGGAATTTACGAGTCTTCTAACACATTTAATATTAATTTTAGAGCTAAACTTCAAAGGGATAATTATAACAATTCCTTGGGGGGCTATCAGAACTCTAAAAAAAAATTTAAATATAGGCCCCCCTAAAAAGCGGCCCCCCCAAAATGAAAAATTCTAAATTATTTTATGGGTTTTAATAGCCCCCCAAATAGTTACAGAGTTCTCTGGTATTTAAAAAAAAATTATATTGTTTAAACAACCGAAAATACCACGCAAAGTTACGAAAAAACGGAAATCCCGTTTTGTGCAACTTACGAGTCTTATAACACCTTTAATATTAATTTTAGAGCTAAACTTCAAAGGGATAATTATAACAATTCCTTGGGGGGCTATCAGAACTCTAAAAAAAAATTTAAATATAGGCCCCCCCTAAAAAGCGCCCCCCCAAAATGAAAATTCTCAATTATTTTATGGGTTTTGATAGCCCCCCAAACAGTTACAGAATTCTCTGGTATTTAAAAAAAAATTTATATTGTTTAAACAACCGAAAATACCATGCAAAGTTACGAAAAAACGGAAATCCCGTTTTGTGCAACTTACGAGTCTTATAACACTTTTAATATTAATTTTAGAGCTAAACATCAAAGGGATAATTATAACAATTCCATGGGGGGCTATCAGAACTCTAAAAAAAATTTTTAATATAGCTCCCCCTAAAAAGCGGCCCCCCCAAAATGAAAATTTCTAAATTATTTTGTGGGTTTTACTAGCCCCACAAATAGTAACAGAGTTCTCTGGTATTAAAAAAAAAAATTATATTGTTTAAACAACCGAAAATACCACGCAAAGTTAAGAAAAAATGAAATCCCGTTTTGTGGAACTTACGAGACTTATAACTCTTTAATTATTAATTTTAGAACTAAAGTTCATCGTGATAACTATTATAACTCTTAGGGAGGCCATAGGAAAACTCATCAGAACTCCAGAAATCCAAAACCAAATCCAACCGATAATTACTGGTGTGTTTTAATCTTAATTTAATGGGGTGAAAATTTATCTCGGAAAAAAATTATTCTGATTGGTGTTCTAATAGCTCCTTGACGAGTACAACCGATAATTACTGGTGTGTTTTAGTCTAGGATGCGAAACGAAAAAGTTTTGGATCAATCCTAGACTAAAACACACCAGTAATTATCGGTTTTACTCGTCAAGGAGCTATTAGAACACCAATCAGAATAATTTTTTTCCGAGATAAATTTTCACCTCTTGGACTTGGTAAGAGTAAGATAAAAATTTTGGTCGAAATTTGTTATTGGATTTCAGGAGTTCTGATGAGTTTTCCTATGGCCCCCCCTAAGAGTTATAAAAATTAATATAATGAACCTTTGTCCTAAAGTTGACCAAACAATAGATATAAGCCTCGCAATTTTCAAAATTTTTTTTTTCGATATTTCGATGCTCCAAAACTTTTTCGTTTCGCATCCTAGACTAAAACACACCAGTAATTATCGGTTGTGCTCGTCAAGGAGCTATTAGAACACCAACCAGAATAATTTTTTTCCGAGATAGATTTTCACCCCTTGGACTTCGTATGAGTAAGATACAAATTTTGGTCGAAATTTGTTTTTGGATTTCAGGAGTTCTGATGAGTTTTCCTATGGCCCCCCTAAGAGTTATAAAAATTAATATAATGAACCATTGCCCTAATGTTGACCAAACAAAGATAGAAGCCTCGCAATTTTCAAAAAAATATTTTCGATATTTCGATGCTCCAAAACTTTTTCGTTTCGCATCCTAGACTAAAACACACCAGTAATTATCGGTTGTGCTCGTCAAGGAGCTATTAGAACAGCAACCAGAATAATTTTTTTCCGAGATAAATTTTCACCCCTTGGACTTCGTAAGAGTAAGATAAAAATTTTGGTCGAAATTTGTTTTTGGATTTCAGGAGTTCTGATGAGTTTTCCTATGGCCCCCCTAGGAGTTATAAAAATTAATACAATGAACCTTTGTCCTAAAGTTGACCAAACAATAGATATAAGCCTCGCAATTTTCAAAATTTTTTTTTCGATATTTCGATGCTCCAAAACTTTTTCGTTTCGCATCCTAGACTAAAACACACCAGTAATTATCGGTTTTACTCGTCAAGGAGCTATTAGAACACCAATCAGAATAATTTTTTTCCGAGATAAATTTTCACCCCTTGGACTTGGTAAGAGTAAGATAAAAATTTTGGTCGAAATTTGTTATTGGATTTCAGGAGTTCTGATGAGTTTTCCTATGGCCCCCCTAAGAGTTATAAAAATTAATATAATGAACCTTTGTCCTAAAGTTGACCAAACAATAGATATAAGCCTCGCAATTTTCAAAATTTTTTTTTCGATATTTCGATGCTCCAAAACTTTTTCGTTTCGCATCCTAGACTAAAACACACCAGTAATTATCGGTTGTGCTCGTCAAGGAGCTATTAGAACACCAACCAGAATAATTTTTTTCCGAGATAAATTTTCACCCCTTGGACTTCGTAAGAGTAAGATACAAATTTTGGTCGAAATTTGTTTTTGGATTTCAGGAGTTCTGATGAGTTTTCCTATGGCCCCCCTAAGAGTTATAAAAATTAATATAATGAACCATTGACCTAATGTTGACCAAACATAAGATATAAGCCTCGCAATTTTCAAAAAAATATTTTCGATATTTCGATGCTCCAAAACTTTTTCGTTTCGCATCCTAGACTAAAACACACCAGTAATTATCGGTTGTGCTCGTCAAGGAGCTATTAGAACAGCAACCAGAATAATTTTTTTCCGAGATAAATTTTCACCCCTTGGACTTTGTAAGAGTAAGATAAAAATTTTGGTCGAAATTTGTTATTGGATTTCAGGAGTTCTGATGAGTTTTCCTATGGCCCCCCTAGGAGTTATAAAAATTAATATAATGAACCTTTGTCCTAAAGTTGACCAAACAATAGATATAAGCCTCGCAATTTTCAAAATTTTTTTTTCGATATTTCGATGCTCCAAAACTTTTTCGTTTCGCATCCTAGACTAAAACACACCAGTAATTATCGGTTGTACTCGTCAAGGAGCTATTAGAACACCAATCAGAATAATTTTTTTCCGAGATAAATTTTCACCCCTTGGACTTGGTAAGAGTAAGATAAAAATTTTGGTCGAAATTTGTTTTTGGATTTCAGGAGTTCTGATGAGTTTTCCTATGGCCCCCCTAAGAGTTATAAAAATTAATATAATGAACCTTTGTCCTAAAGTTGACCAAACAATAGATATAAGCCTCGCAATTTTCAAAAATTTTTTTTCGATATTTCGATGCTCCAAAACTTTTTCGTTTCGCATCCTAGACTAAAACACACCAGTAATTATCGGTTGTGCTCGTCAAGGAGCTATTAGAACACCAATCAGAATAATTTTTTTCCGAGATAAATTTTCACCCCTTGGACTTGGTAAGAGTAAGATACAAATTTTGGTCGAAATTTGTTTTTGGATTTCAGGAGTTCTGATGAGTTTTCCTATGGCCCCCCTAAGAGTTATAAAAATTAATATAATGAACCTTTGTCCTAAAGTTGACCAAACAAAGATATAAGCCTCGCAATTTTCAAAAAAATATTTTCGATATTTCGATGCTCCAAAACTTTTTCGTTTCGCATCCTAGACTAAAACACACCAGTAATTATCGGTTGTGCTCGTCAAGGAGCTATTAGAACTCCAACCAGAATAATTTTTTTCCGAGATAAATTTTCACCCCTTGGACTTGGTAAGAGTAAGATAAAAATTTTGGTCGAAATTTGTTTTTGGATTTCAGGAGTTCTGATGAGTTTTCCTATGGCCCCCCTAAGAGTTATAAAAATTAATATAATGAACCTTTGTCCTAAAGTTGACCAAACAATAGATATAAGCCTCGCAATTTTCAAAAAATTATTTTCGATATTTCGATGCTCCAAAACTTTTTCGTTTCGCATCCTAGACTAAAACACACCAGTAATTATCGGTTGTACTCGTCAAGGAGCTATTAGAACACCAATCAGAATAATTTTTTTCCGAGATAAATTTTCACCCTTGGACTTGGTAAGAGTAAGATAAAAATTTTGGTCGAAATTTGTTTTTGGATTTCAGGAGTTCTGATGAGTTTTCCTATGGCCCCCCTAAGAGTTATAAAAATTAATATAATGAACCTTTGTCCTAAAGTTGACCAAACAATAGATATAAGCCTCGCAATTTTCAAAAAAATATTTTCGATATTTCGATGCTCCAAAACTTTTTCGTTTCGCATCCTAGACTAAAACACACCAGTAATTATCGGTTGTACTCGTCAAGGAGCTATTAGAACACCAATCAGAATAATTTTTTTCCGAGATAAATTTTCACCCCTTGGACTTGGTAAGAGTAAGATAAAAATTTTGGTCGAAATTTGTTTTTGGATTTCAGGAGTTCTGATGAGTTTTCCTATGGCCCCCCTAAGAGTTATAAAAATTAATATAATGAACCTTTGTCCTAAAGTTGACCAAACAATAGATATAAGCCTCGCAATTTTCAAAAATTTTTTTTCGATATTTCGATGCTCCAAAACTTTTTCGTTTCGCATCCTAGACTAAAACACACCAGTAATTATCGGTTGTGCTCGTCAAGGAGCTATTAGAACTCCAACCAGAATAATTTTTTTCCGAGATAAATTTTCACCCCTTGGACTTGGTAAGAGTAAGATAAAAATTTTAGTCGAAATTTGTTTTTGGATTTCAGGAGTTCTGATGAGTTTTCCTATGGCCCCCCTAAGAGTTATAAAAATTAATATAATGAACCTTTGTCCTAAAGTTGACCAAACAATAGATATAAGCCTCGCAATTTTCAAAAAATTTTTTTCGATATTTCGATGCTCCAAAACTTTTTCGTTTCGCATCCTAGACTAAAACACACCAGTAATTATCGGTTGTACTCGTCAAGGAGCTATTAGAACACCAATCAGAATAATTTTTTTCCGAGATAAATTTTCACCCCATTAAATTAAGATTAAAACACACCAGTAATTATCGGTTGGATTTGGTTTTGG
Organism: Nezara viridula; assembly: GCA_928085145.1. NCBI lineage: Eukaryota > Metazoa > Arthropoda > Insecta > Hemiptera > Pentatomidae > Nezara > Nezara viridula. The sequence continues at coordinate 47,261,342 of OV725081.1, forward strand.
ATTTCAGGAGTTCTGATGAGTTTTCCTATGTCCTCCCCAAGAGTTATAATAGTTATCACGATGAACTTTAGTTCTAAAATTAATAATTAAAGAGTTATAAGTCTCGTAAGTTCCACAAAACGGGATTTCCTTTTTTCGCAACTTTGCTTGGTATTTTCGGTTGTTTAAACAATATAAATTTTTTTTTTAATACCAGAGAACTCTGTTACTATTTGTGGGGCTATTAAAACCCACAAAATAATTTAGAAATTTTTATTTTGGGGGGGCCGCTTTTTAGGGGGGGCTATATTAAAAAAATTTTTTAGAGTTCTGATAGCCCCCCATGGAATTGTTATAATTATCCCTTTGATGTTTAGCTCTAAAATTAATATTAAAAGTGTTATAAGACTCGTAAGTTGCACAAAACGGGATTTCCGTTTTTTCGTAACTTTGCGTGGTATTTTCGGTTGTTTAAACAATATATATTTTTTTTTAAATACCAGAGAACTCTGTAACTGTTTGGGGGGCTATTAAAACCCATAAAATAATTTAGAATTTTTCATTTTGGGGGGGGCGCTTTTTAGGGGGGGCCTATATTTAAATTTTTTTTTAGAGTTCTGATAGCCCCCCAAGGAATTGTTATAATTATCCCTTTGAAGTTTAGCTCTAAAATTAATATTAAAGGTGTTATAAGACTCGTAAGTTGCACAAAACGGGATTTCCGTTTTTTGCAACTTTGGATGGTATTTTCGGTGGTTTAAACAATAGAACTATTTCTAAAAAGTATAGGGAACTCTAGAACTCTTGGGGGAGCTATAAGAACTCTCAAAATTTTTTTAAAAAGTTGAGGATGGGGGGCCAACTTCACAGAGGTTTTAGTAAGATAAAGAATAAAAAATTATCTTAATATCATATTCTTATCTAATATAATTTTCGTTTCAGGTCTGACCTGTAATTTCCATAGCATTTTATTCTAGATTGATAGCCCTATTTATTTATCTACTTGGAAATTATCTTCAATCAAACGTCAAAAACACAGAAAAGTATTCTTCTCAATAAATTAACAAGGAAACAAAAAAAAAAAAAGCACAATAATATTGAAATAAGCCTTCATTGATAGGCTTGAAAGAGTAATAGGTAGGTCTCACAGTCTATTCCTTAAGTCACGTTTCAAGTTCCCCCACCATGCATTTTTGAGTGAGTGAACCTGGTAGATTTATTGACCTTGGGTCTTAACTATCAATAACCATAAAAATATAGGACTTGAAATATCGATAGTCGATATTATAAACCATTTAGAAATATGTATATCAATATTGATTTTATATCACATAGGCACGTCAAAAAATATGTTATTTTCGCCTTTAAATTAATTAATGGAAATGTCAATTTTTCTACTCTCCTTAGTACAATTAATTTTCTAGTTCCTGTCCCGTCTTCGTCATCCTCAGCTTTCCCCACAAATTTCCATTCAACCAATTATGCCTTCTATTAACCCATGTGCCAGATTCAGCGAAATGCTAATTTATTTGCGTTCTTCACACGGGCGGATCTACGGGGGGGGCTTTCGGGCTGAAACCCCCCCAAAATGGAAAAGTATAACCATCTTTTATGGGGAAAAAATTTAAAAAATACCTCTTAAAGTATTATTGTTCGTGCCATTACATTTAAAAGTACTTAAGGAATACCTTAAACACCATTTCATATAGGTAGTTAGTATCTTTCGGTTTTTCCAAAGTAATTATCGTCATATATATGAAAAAAAAAAAAGCTTCCAGGCTGAAGCCCCTCCCCAAAATTAAATCCTGAATCCGCTAGTGCTACCAAGAACTACAATCAAATCCTTCAGAAACTACGACGATTAATAAATAATTGTAAATTTCTTGTTGTGAAGCTGGATAAAGACATGCGATACGACATTCGACAGTTCTGGACTTGCAAGACATAGCAGTGTGTGTGGAGTGGGTAAGTGGACGGTGCATTGCGTGTTGGGGCGGGCAGAGGTCTCCGATCTGTTACGGTTTGCAAAAAGGCCGCACCAAAAATATTTCGCCACCGGTTGTCACGCACTGATATGGATTTGGCCCGGGTAGAATAGGCTCGGGAAAGTTATCGCTTACCAAGTAAAGGTGAAATAAAGTTCGTATTGATTTTCCAGGAACGAGACGGCAGACCTGTTGTCCGGTGGAAACCTATACAATTTCCCTCCTTACATCACGTTTTTCAACTTTCAATTGCTTGATACTCTACTTACATTTTAAGCGATAATGGATTAAGTTAAGAAACATTTATTTATACAATTCAGTGATCTTTGCATCTAAAATGATCAAAAGACCTAAAATGAAGTTTGCTCCATCTTATGTATTTACTACTTCAATTTTTGTTTTTCGGCTATTAGATTGTATTATAAAATACAATATAGACTGTATTATATAATACTTCTTATCTTCTCTATTTAAATTCGATATTATCAAGATGTTTGGCTGTATACAATATATCTATTCAGGATCATAATTTTTACTCTCGGTTTGAATTTGAGTAATAAACTCTATTAATATTCAAAAGGAGTTCAACTCTTTCCAAATAAGCGATTCATTTGTATTCTATTGATTTTATTAATGTTAATTTAGAAAAAAAAAATCATCAAACTTCCTGCTAGCTTCGTGGATTTTAGATTGGCAGAACAATCACTACACGTGACTTCAAAACTTAGACCTTTAGTCAATTCTATAACACTGTAAATTTTTCACTGTTTGCAGAAAATAGAGGCAATGTAAGATATAAAGAAAACCAGTACTCTATACAAGACTTTATTAGTAAGATATTATTGTGCAATGATTTAATAAAGAATCAGAATTATTATCAACGTATGTTGGGGCAGTGGTTGCCAAATTCACCTTAGGAGGCATCGGGATGGATGTTTGAGAGGCATAGACATTATTAAAAAAAATAACTATGAATATAATTTATGAAATAACCAATCCACTATCATATATACATATTCATTTGAATAATGCATTCATGAATGTTTGGCATTATATTACGTCTGGATTGTATAAAAAATCGGGACTGTTCTGAAAAATTCGGAAACGATGACCATTTAATAAATATATATAATAAAATGAATGGAAAAAAGAATATTTCGAAGAGCATTAAATACAAAAGCTAGTTTTTATTTATTATTAGTTTTTATTTATTATTATTTAGTTATTATTTTACTTTTGTTAATTTTATTTCTTTTTTGTATGTACGGTGTGAATGTGTTAATTTATCAATATAATTATTGTCCCTGTGACAGAATATTATATATCTAATAAATAAAATAAAAAATGCAAAAAAAATACAAAAGCAAACTTATATACATTTTTTTCACTCCTCTGTCTATATATACTTTTTTTCATTTTCTCTTTCTAATTTATTCTTGCTATTATTAATTTCTTACGATTATACCTTTCTTCTTTTAGTTTGAATTATTGTTTCTTTTATTTTTACGTTTACTTCATGTTCTGCTTACTTTTTTATTTAATTTTCGAAATATCCTGATCCGCTGACTGCTTCGTTCATAATAAACTCAACGTTTCATTAAACTCATTGTAAGTAATATGAACACAGGCCCATTCTTTACACACGACCTGCGGCTTAGAGTTCTACTGCATTTTTGTTGCACTGTAGCACATAACAGGTGACAACATCGCTTGCTGCTTTTGTTAATGCCAATCTAACCTCCTCATGGCTTCATACAACTTTACATAGGCCAAATACTGATAGCACGTGTAAATAAAACATTATATATGTATTTTGATTTACTCAAGCGATAATTAGGATTTTTCCAAGGGAGGCAAAGTGCAATCCATATTTTTCTTCCCCTCTTTCACTATCTCCCGTTCACAATAAAAATCAACAGTTCTACAACAGTACTTAAGATAATATAAATGATTTCCAGGAGGAAATGTAGTTAATTAAGAAGAGATTTTCTACTGAAAATATTTCAGCCCCGTCTGCTTCACTTTAAAAACGATTAAATAAACAATATTGCATTTATTAGCAAGCCCATTTAAGGACGAACTGGCTTCTTCTAGGAGAAAAAATGCACGAAAGAAGCCCCCATTGTATCCGATTGCAATTTAAATTATTAAAGAAGTTTCTGAAAGGTTTCTAGATCAGAAATATACTTAATGAGTGCTGGAGATCGATGGGACCGTTTTGACTGATTCAACATTAGGTTGAATGCACCAGTAGCCGCCATGCTTAAGGAAATTTATTTAAATTATAAGAGTAAAAATTTCACTACAAAAACTTCAAAACCTTGTTGGATTCATCTTATAGAACTACTTCTCACGTTGCCAAAGCAAATTTAAAATCTATGAAATATCCACCTAATTTTTCAAAAAATTGTGAATTTAGAGAATACTATTGTTACACCTGTAGCTGACTGAATTTGATTTGGAATGTTGTTATAGCTATTTGAGAATAAGGATATAATTATGAGAAATTAAGTGTTGACATTTTATATTCTTCATTTTAAAATAGATATTAACAAAAGTTTATTATAAAACTAACTATTTGCGTTGTATTTAATCCACATTTCTTTAAGAGTAGTAGATGGTCCCATCTTCCCTTCTCCAAGACCCGTTATATTAAGTACATCTCTTTGAATTTTTACGAGTTCAGGCCTATCAGCTAATGGTAAAAACCTCAATATAAGGCTCCAGTAGCTACCGACCATAAAATTTCCAAACACCTTTTAAAAAATAAGTTAAAAACAGATAAAAAATATTCTAAAAAACAGTCTAAGAAAAAATAAAACATCAATTTTGGGATAAATCAAAGCAGTTAAAGAGAAAAAAGACCAACCTAGGGTATGATGCTCTTACTGATAGATGACTGTTCCTCAGGCGCAAAGTGGACCGTGAGTGATCTTTCTAATTTGCCATCCATTATTTTGGTTACGATTTTCGGCAAGATTAAAGCAAGATAAATGCATTTTTTTTTTATTAAAGAAATTTACAACTGTCTTAAATAATAAATACAACCAGCAAATATGAACAAGTAACATGACATGTCGGAGGGTTATCAGGAATAGAAGAGGAAGCAAGATTGGAAACAAGAGGGTTCGGATGGTTTAGAAGTTTATTATGAAAGGTCAGGTATCTGGATTGAGCTAAATCGGAAACATATGGTACATTAAGGTCATTGTGGATGATTTTATTTGTGACAAAGTAGGGAGCATTAAGGATTTTACGAAGGATATTGGATTGTAGGTATTGGATACGAGAGGAATTTGATGGTTTAGTAGAGCCCCAAAGCTCTGGCCGATAAATGCATGAGGAGAAAGTATATAAACAACGAAATATTAAATTGAGATCCAGAAGGTCCTGAAATCTTATCATTCCTATTTTCCGAAGAGGGTGTCAAGTATTGACACACTGGGGGCGGGATGGCCAAGCCGGATAGAAATAATGTTGATAAAAAAGTACCGAGTTCGAGTCCCGGTACCGAGGGAGAATTTTAACATTGGCACTAATCCCCCACCATCACCCTAGGCTCGGAAACCCCTTATAGCCTAAAAGGCGAGAAAGGGGGTGATAACAAAAAAAAAAAAAAATACAATTCATTGTTGTAAAGCTTTATTCCATGATCTTGAATGTATAAACCGACATTAACTTTGGCTCACTGCTGATTTTACCATTTTTTCCCCTCGTTATTTCGTAATTTTATAAAGACTTTCTGCCGCCTTTTTTTTTATTAATTGGTACTTTTTTTTCAATTAAATTTGATTCGTTATTCAAATTTCACAGCCCCTAAAAAAATCATTTAAAGGAAATAGAAAAAAAAGTTACAGCTTTGGAATTACGATTTCTTTTTAGTTATATTTGAAAATCCAAGTTACTTTATTAATTAATTAATTAGACTTTACGGTACGCAAATAAGACAGTGAAGGCGGGTATCATAAACAAACGACCCTTTCAAATATCCACTAGAACTAATGTAATCGGTGCCCACTCAACCAATGATGGAGCATGTTTTGTTCCTTATTATTGACTATAATTGTCCCAGGAACGAATTTTCAATGAAGCCCCAGTAACAGAGTTTATATAAGAACAATGAGCTATACGATTGAAAAAATAAAATAAAAGATTAGACTCATTAAAATGACAAAATATTCTACAACAGTCATTATTCCAATTTAATACAATTATTCTCCTTGGTTCTTTAGACCATATTGCACGATGAGTTTTTATTTTTTTTTATTTTTTTTTAGAACCTCTGTTCATTGAAAAGGTTATGAATGAAATTTCACTCTTCAACTTTTTGAACGCAGATGCATAATCTCAATCGAATCAATTTATTTATGTATTATTTGCGGTTCATTTATTTATTTATTTTGCAAGGCATTTGACGTTGGTAAGTGATCAGAATGCTGAGAACATTAATGTTCCAAACAATGATACACATTTTAATTAAAAATGTTCAAAGGCCAATCCAGTTTATTAAATATTTGTGGAATATTACACAAGTTGATATGATTTATTTCCCAAGGAGATTGTTGCTTCCGTGCACTAGCGGATCCAGGATCTCATTTTGGGGAGAGGGGGCCACAGCCTGAAAGATTTTTTTTTTTAAATATTACAATAATTACTTTAGAAAAAACTAACTACTTATACCAAATAGAGTTTAAGTTATTCTTGAAGTATTGAACATATAGGTATTTAGTTTCTTTCTTTCTTCCAAAGTAACTATCATGATATTTACATAAAAAAAAACTTATGGGCTGAAGCCTCCCTAAAATTAAGTCAAGGGTCCGTTAGTCTACAACAACTTTGACCATTTGCTGTTGGTTACTCGGTGCCACGCTGATGTGAAGAAGCGGTTATCCGAACTTGCAGAAATAAAAAAAATTAGATGTTATATATATATATATATATATATATATATATATATATATATATATATATATATCTTAATTGTCCCTCCTCAGTCAGGCGGCCCACAGTGGGCCGGGTAAGAGATGACTCGGGACATCGGCTAAATCAATTATTTATTTCAATTAAATTATTCAATAAAACAGTGAGAAATGTTTATTCTGCCAACTAAGAATATTCTCGGAAACTCCACGAACAACACAAGATATCAATAAAACAGTTTTTCTAGTTTATGACGTTCTAAAAAAAAAAAAAAAGATTAAAATGAATGTGGGTTTTCCCTTACTCATCCCACTGTGCGACATCCCTTTGTGCAAGTGATTTTTTGGACAGATCGGCCTTGGTAAAGTGTACTCTCAGTCGATTCTGAAAGGGTTTATTTAATACATATTAAAATCGTTTCGTATAACTTTCTTTTGTTTTATTTTTTTTAATGACAGCAGTTAGACTGCTCAGCATGCTGTATTATTTAGCAACTAAACATAATTAAGCATCCATAAAATTCTATTATAGTTCTCTTCAGTCAACATTTGTTGTGTCGTTAGAGTATTATCAATTGAAATTATATTAACCTCACACAGTTATTCTTCAGATTATTCTGTAAGATTTTGGGCGTGTATCAACGAGGACATCCTCCTGAATTGGATTGAATTTTGAGTATTTTCTATTTATTTTCCTGAGTTACATTCTATTTCTCTCACCTTTATAATCATGTTCTTTTTTTTTCTATTTAGTTATCGTATTGATAGATCCTACTACAATTCAGATATCATATTGATAGATCCTCCTACAATATTTTTCAAATTTCCTTGCGATTCTATAATGATTAAGAAAAATATACTACTAATGGCGTTATTTTTTATTTTAATTACAATTTATTGCTCAATATGTGTAGTTTTTTAAATATATTTTTTTTAGTTGTTAGCGAATAGTTCAATTTCAGCAAAATATAATAGATCCTCGTTAGCAAGAACTAGATGGACCGAATCTTGTTTAAAATTTTATGTTAAACGAGTTTTCGTTCAAACCGAACAAGATCGTCGAATCCGATTGATTTAAAGTTTTTCTATAGCTACATTTTTCGACGGTATCAAAACAGAAAATCTTTAGCAAGTCTTAAAACAAAAACAAAAAAAAAAAAAATGAAGATTTTCAGTGAAAAGTGTTGGAAAGCGATTGTTCTTCATCTTTGATCGGGAGAAAAAACAAAAATCGATACATTTCATAATAGATTTTATATAACCTTGACCACAAAAACTATCACTTACAAATCCTTTTCTAATAAAAATAATAATTTATTTATTTTAGCGTTAACGTCTGTCTCCTCTGAATCCGCCAATTAATTTCTGTATATCTACATGACATGCTATGAGAAGAATACGCTTTGGCGATGGTTAATACATTGATTCAGGAATATAAACATGTTTTAGCCATTTTCTTGAGCGCGAAACTCTCTAAACCATATTTAAACGTAATTTTCCACTCATTACAAATTTAATAAAACTCAATTGAACTTTAACTTATTTTACGAAAGTGGAGATTTTATGCAATGAGTGCTGTTAAAATTGAAGGTAGGAAATGCATTGTTTTCAACTAGACCAAGAAATTAGTTCGTATTATCCGACATTCTGCTTTAACCGAGTTTATGATGAGGAAGGGTTACTGCATACCATTGTATGAAAAGAAAAAGAAAAATTAATATTTTTTTAATTTTGGTTTTGTCCCAGGAATAAATTAATAAATTTTCTTTTAGTCAAAATTTCTATTTTTAACCAAGGTAAAACTAATTCCTGTAACACTAACAAACAATGATGTGTCTTTGGGTTCAGTACATTGCGAGGAAGTACAGTTACAAGGCCAACGGTTAGTTAGGGAGGTGATGGGTCAGTATCAAGTCCAACCGCCAGGTTTTTCCTCTTAATTTTTTATTTAATTAAGAGTACCCACTTATAGAGGCTGGGTTTGCCTCAGGAGGATCTCTCGGCCCCATGGTCCACCCACGGCTGATGAAAATCAGCTTCATCAGCTGGAACCGAACCTGGGACCTTAAAAGCTCTGGAAGTCAGTGCTCACCCACTGAGATACCCCGCTCCCTCAGATAAAACTTATGTTTATATGTTTATCTATGTATATGTATATGTATATATATGTTTATCTATGTATATAATACAAGTAATATATACATAGATAAGTTGCCAATTTACTAATATTACGTTCTTATTCTTTAATTCCTTTTGAAATAATTTGAGAAATATTTGATATGATATCTTCCCTCAAATCGATGACAGCTATTTTGTTTCTGCACTAAAATCTAAGGAAATTTGAATACTTAGTTCAGAATCTTGAAGTCCAAATTGTATGTTACACTATATTCATCTTTGGACTTCCCAATGAGTTCCAGAGTTCCAGGCCTCTCGAATTGGTATGCCAACTTGAAATGGCTCAGTTTTCCGATGGCAATATGTCCTAGGTGTATTCTTCTTCCGAACCTTTACAACCAAAAATCCACCTTATCTTCTTGATTTATTTACTCCTTGTTCCTCTGTCCATTCGTTTAACACGAGATCGCAGGCCACTAATCTATTTATTTCATCCCTTGGAAATGCTTCCTTTAAAAAATGTTTTATCCTGCGTGCTTCCTTGTTTTGTAATTCCTTACCTACCTCCAGACGCAAATCCTCTTCCTTAATCTCATTTAAACACCATTTATTCGTCTACCTTCTCACCAATCAATCTTTCAAACACATTACAAAATACAATGGTCGTACTTTAGAGATGTCACCAACATTCTGCTGTTATCTTACAGATACATATATATTATTTATATTGTTTATCAATTGAAATATGTGAACACTCTCATATATAAGTTTTTTTCTACAATTTCATATACTTACTTAACAAACAACTCAAAATACTTTTCCATCTTTTTCCGAAAACTTCAAAACTGGAACTAAGACAGAAACTGAACTCATATTCTTACTTAAATCCATTAGAACATACTCATAACAAATATACGGTTTCGATAAAAAGACCCACCTACAAAAACTTCAAACCTTCCAATCATAACAAAAGCCCCTTGGTACGTGACTAATGAAACTCTACATAGTGACCTCCACCTTCCAACAGTTGACTAACACATAACGACGATTTTATACTATTTTAAATTAAGATCACAACATATTAATAAGATACATGCCCACCGCTGACATATTTCAGGACATGAGGAGGAGACCAAAAAGGTGTTGGATGAGAGATCTTCTTCATTAAAAAACCTAAGTTATTGAAACAAGTTAGGGAAGAGGTTCTGCTGCTGATTACTCTCCTTCTCCATACCTGAAATGCCATTTGTATATTGTATATCCAGCACATTTGCTGATTGTTAACAAACAGTTGACTGGCGCATATAGATTTATTTATAGCAAAAAAAAAAACACTGCAAATTATTTCACAATGGTTTATTATTTCCAAACCACTATACATCTAAAGTAACATCACCTTCCTAGTTACAAAGAAAAATAAATAAAAGGTGATTCCAATTATATGACTAAACTATTTTTTTTTAATCATTAGTAATATACTAAAAAAAATAGCATTACTTCAGTAACACATTCAAAATTTAAAAACCAAACAAAGGATATAAACATTAGGAGTAGAACATATAAAAAAACCTGGAGACCATATCTTTGCTCCTAATTGTCCGATTTTTTTTTTTTTAGAAAATTCCGTAAACTTTTAAAAAAACATTGATTATTGAAAATAATAAACCAAAATTATTTGAAAATCGCGATATCTGTACTAATAGTGCTTTGATTTCGATGAAATTTCCTTCATTTTGTAGGAAATTTAAATACCTTTGAAACATCTTATCACAATATCGATTAAAAAAATGTATACTTTTTGAGTTATTCGGAATTAAATTTTACCATCCCTCGTAACTTTTTTTTCCAGCTTCTTTTCGTTGACGTATGTTATATAGATAAATTTAAAGGACGTCAAGAAAATGACTTTAGCGAAATTTCATTGAAACCGGTACATTCGTTTAGGAGCTGCAGTCTATAGTAACGCAGGTTTTTCGGCCGCCATTTTGAAAGTAAAAGGCGGATATTAATGTCGATGCAGGACAATCATCTTCGGGTGACCTCAGATTTTATATCTAAATTTATTGTGCTACCAATGGGTAGTTTCTCAACAAGGGTGTTTCATGTTAGAATATTCCTCTGTACACATTTACTTAATGTATTCATACTAATACAGGTGTAAATATCATAATAAAAGTTTTAAAAAAAATATCTAAAATTGAAAAAAATCGGTCCAGTAGTTTCAGAGAAAATGCGCGTACGGCGGACGAACAAAAAAATTTTTATTCGTTTTTCGGATTCTACGCATCCTGAAACGTGAAACCTCAAATTTTGAGAGGGAGTCAAGTTTATGAATTTTTTGATCGATCACAATGGTTAATTATTGAAAATAATAAACCAATATGTTTACTTATGCTTTGTTATTTTAATTTTAGAGTCAGATCATCATGTTAATTAATTATTTTTTGATTGTCTTTTAGTGCCAGACAAATGTCACTTTTCTATTCATCATTATTGTTCTTAGAGGACTAAATGTATTACAATAAAATTTACTTTTCTTACTTTAATGATCCGAATTAGATTAATGAGCCAGTTTATCCCAGACCTTAGGCATAGACCAATCCTCTTCCCCTATGTCGTGTACTCTCGTCGGCCGCAGAAGGACGATCCCTTGGACTACGCAGATGGCGGAGGGCGGTCGGGGGCGGATTACATGGTGTACGTACGAGGGGCGGCTGTCGCAAGTCGTTGCTCCACCACTTCTGGATAAATAGAACCTGGGCCCAGTCTTCGGCACAGTCAGCTCACGATGGTCTGTTCGGTAAGTCCCATGGCACAGCTCTCTAGGGGGTTCGACCAAAGGGTTAAATGTATTTTCTCTTCAAATTCGGATAACAGTACAACAAACATAGATTTAAAAAAAGAAATGAATTTCAGATAGCCTTATTTATTATTAGTTTAATTTTCACAGAAATCGAATCTTGGAAAGCCTAATTGAAAAACCGAAGGAAGTTAATCTAATACATTGAAATTATTAAGTGAAGATATAATTTGGTATTATTGTTTTAATTAGATCTAAACATTGAAATTTGTGTTTCGATTTCAGTTACCGCCCAAATAATTTATTTAATTTATATAAGGTATATTAAAACAATTTAATAACATTTTTTTTATTATTATTATGGCGTTTCGGGATCCACTTTATTATCCCATTTTCAGACTATACAACAAGAAACATTTATGTTATTTGTATTTATATTTTTAAATGCATATATTTCTATTACTTATCATACCAATAACTGTTTGCCAATTTTACTCATTTCTCATCTTTCCATCGTCTAATTTATTAAAAGACTTGTCATAAATTTTATTATAATAAATTATCCCTAAAATTTACTTTTTTAATTCAATTTTCCATATAGTTTGATGAGATGTGTTCCTTGTGTTAAAAATTTATATTTGAAAGTTTCTTGGTATTTTTTTGGTATTCGTTATAAATTTTATTGTTACAAACAATTTTGATTTGCTTTAATTAAAATTTTTTACTCTGTTGTAAATAAGCATAGTACCAGAGTATCGAAATATAAAAACCATTCGGGTTAAGACCAAGTGATTTTGTCTGTCTTTAGATATCCGCAGGATGTGGGGTAGCTCAGTGGTAGTGTACTGAGCTTACAATGCTTAAAGGTCCCAGGTTCGAATCCCGACTCATGGCAGAAAAATTATTTATTCTGTTTCATTGGCCATGAGGCGACCTCCTCAGGGCACACCCAGCCTCTATAAAGTAGGTACCCTTAATTAAAACAATTAATTAAGGGGGAAAATCTGGCGGTTGAGCGTGATCTAGGTCACATCATCTTGCACAATCGTCGACCATGAAACAGTGCTTTCTCTAAATAGTATTGAACCCAAGACCCTTCATGGGTTGTAGTGGTATAGGTATTTTTTTTTTTATATTCACAGAAATTTTGGATATAATAGTTAAAGACTTTATTTTGATAAAATAATAGATAATAGATATGGTAGGTATTAAATTTCTTAAAAATATATAATTATTTATTGCTTTATATATTGTTACCTGATTACAGGCTCTTACAATCCTCCTCGGCCTTGGCCTCAGCGCTGTTGCCTTAGGTACTGCCTTCGCCTTCCCCGATGGAGATCACGGTGGTCATGGAGGATATGGTGGCGGACATGGAGGACATGGATCCGACGTCGACTATCATGTAAGTTTTGGATAACCAGTTAGAATATATGCTATATATGGCAGAGGTTCTCAGATTGGGTGACGCGATGCAGTAATATTTAATATTGAAGGTCAAAATTGTCAGTTTAGTGAATAGCCATTATAAAAATTAATAATTGTATACTTAATTAAAATCATATTCAAGATAATATATGGGCAAAATTTCATTTGGCCTTTATATATTGCACAAATAATAGGTAAAAATTCAATTCTAATACTGCTCTAAGGATGAGTGTTACAAATTTTTCCAAGCGAAAACTTTTTCAGAGGAGATTAGGACTTTATTTTGTGGTCATTGAAAGAGACCAAGCCCTCATACTCGGCTATGTAATTGCTTATTCGGGTAAAGTCGGCTCGAGTCGACTATTTTTTGGAATTAAATATCTCAGAAACCAAACATCGGATACTTTAAGCGATGGAAATCTTCAACATTTCATCCTCTTTGTAATGAGCTATTATTCAAAATTGTATTTTGTCGTGACGCCGAGCTAGAGAGTCAGAAAGCAAAAAACATAGCGCCAAAAAATCAAACAATAACAACTGAACATGTGATTAAATATTTTAATATTTAAATACGATGGAAATTTCAGAAACCAATTTTCTGAAATCAGTATTTTTAATTATCCGTAAAAATAAGAAATTAAATGTTTTAATTCGATCTGTTGCACTCGATAGTGTTTCGTCACAGAAGTTTTATTTAAATAAAGTACCAATACTGCAAAATTGTCTTATACTAAATTCAATCAAAAGTATTCATCACATTAGTTATCATAACACTATTGCTTCATTTGTATTCTATGATACAAATTACGATCAATCAGAGCAAAGTTTACCAGAATGTTAACATTTACTTTGAATGTTATTGGTCTTTCTTGAGTCAAGCCCTGATGAAGTTCTGAACTTTGGGACGAAACGTCGGCAAATATAATTTTTTTATTTTTTTGCTGAGCACCGCAAACAACTTCTGTTCAGTAAATGCTATTACTTAATTTGTATAGAACAAAAAAAAAATTCATATTATTAATCCCGCCATGTTGATGTCACTTCTATTGTGTAGTCTTAAGCATGCATAGTTTATTTTTTGTCTGCGTCCGGTCCCATCAGTGTGCCACGAATTAATTAAAGGATGCTACGAAAAAAAAAATTATCTCAACAAAGATCCCGCGACGAAAAATGTTTCAGGATCGCTGAATGGGATAAATCACCACTTTAAGCGAAATATGCCAAACTATATATATCAATAAAAATTTAGTAACCATATTGTTAAATTAATACTCTGACAGAGTAAATATGATAATTACCAAAGGTAACTTTATTTTAATGTCAGAATAAGTGCTTACTTGTTATTTGGGTACGGAATTAATCTTGCCCATATTTTGTATTATCCTTGACAATAAATTCACTAAAATATAACTTACCTTTTTGAACTTTCGATTTTTCTTTAAAGGATACGAAAGGTAAAGTTGAAAAGAGACGTTTTTTTATTATTTCAGCTGCAATCCCGTTCTGTTATTTTTATTTAATTTTTTTTCTATAAATATTTTTGAACTTTATGGCATCGGATTAATGTTTATCGACTAAAATACCTCAAATCTAGGGATTTTTAAATTTTTTAATTCAAAATTCATAAGCTTAGACTATAATGTTCATTCCAATAATTCAGGATCTTTCAGGTCTCAAAAATACACTCCCAAACAGCCCCGCGAAATCTTCGTTGATTAGAGGATAAAATTTTAAAAATATATAAAATTTATTAAATAACTTAAATTCGAGGTTACTGCAACATGTATTGCACGAGTTGTCTCTCTTAGGAAGCTTATATCGCGGCTGAAATGTCATTTATAGAACAAAAAATTTTTTTTCATCACAATCTTGGCTTCAATGGCCCGCAGGATTTGTTGAAGGTTTAAATGCGGCTTAGTTGAGGTCTCAATGTGGCCCGTAGGTCAAAACGTTTGGAGACCTCTGAAATAATTATAGTTTCTCCTGAGACTTCTTATGACGTCAGGCAAGGAGCAATGAACAAAACTTCTGTTCTCTATTACATAAACCGCGGTTAACTAAGCTTTCGTCCGTTTTATAACTAGAAACGGAAGCATCTCAGCAACGGCAAATACTTGTGAAAGTTTCTTTAAAAAAGATTAAATCCTCGTGATAAAAAATACATAAACCTAATTCTTGAAATTGTCTTATTTTGTTCTTGAAGGTTATTCAAATAATAATAAATAATAGTTGGCGAATCAGACCATTACTATCTTCCTTACTCTTTCTAAACTGTTTCAAAATTGTCTGAGTAGATCTTGGTTAAGATGAAGCAAATGTGGAACTCACGCGTGTGAGATTATTCGAATCTCTTCTCAAACATAGATTTTAATAACATAGTTTTGTTTAAAATTCAGGAAAAAAAATTGTCTTCCATGACACGAATATCGCTCCTAAAAAGAAAATCATTAAGTATGAATGAGAAGTTCGATCTAATGAAAGACGTAAAAAGTCGGGTGAAAAATAAAAAATGCGGCAAAACAAACGAGGTTACTTATAAAACGATATCAAAAACTTAAAAAACAGTACTTCGGTTATTAAAAATTTGAAAGTTTTGCCGAAAGATTCGAAACGATTAATACATAGAGCTTCATAAAAATCAATTAAGCTATATCGAAATGTGGTAGATTTATGTTATTGCATGCGCACCGTTGAGAAATTGGCGTGGTTACTTCTTTGGTTCAAAAAAAAACATAATTGTAATGGTTTTTAGCATAATAAGAATACAATTCGTATTTGTCGATTTGTATTTAGCAACAAGTATTCGTTAAAACGAGAGAAGTTCAGGCAGTGACGAAATCTTGTTCTCTTCCACCTTATTAATCCGTAGTGCGGTTTTTGAGGTATGACCTTTTTTTTTATGTTACGAGTTTGTAAAATTGTTTGAATAAAAGTAAATGCAATAAAAAAAAAAAAATAAATTGTCGAAGGCGCAACATAGATACAGAAGAATGTTACAGGTTTCTTCTCCAATACTAAATTCGTAAGCACAGTTTCTCCAATACTAAATTCGTAAGCACAGTTTGGTATTGGATATATATATATATATATATATATATATATATATATATATATATATATATACATATACAGTAGCGGTTCCAGGATTTAATTTGGGGGAGGAGTTCAGCTTTTTTATATACATAGAACGATAATTAATTTGGAAAAAATAAAGAAACTAACTACCTATTTGAATTTGGGTTCAAGTGATTCTTTAATAACTTCAATAATAGTTCTTTTTCTTTGAAATGTACTTTAAGGAGAGAAAAAGAGATACACTTTTCATATTTTTAGATTTAAAGTAGAAATAAGCCATCGAATTCCTCTCGTATCGAATCCTTACAATCCACAATCCTTCGTAAAATCCTCACTGTTCCTTACTTTGTCACAAATAAGATCATCCATAACGACGATAATGTTCCTTATGTTTCTGACCTGGCCCAATGCAGATACCTAACCTTCCCTAGCATACTTCAGAACCATCCGAACCCTCTCGTTTCTAACCTTCCTTCCTCTTCGATCCCTGACAACCCTCCGAGGCGCCTGAAAAGAAGATGGCTTCGAGATCTCCTTTTATAAATACATTTTTAGAGTGCTACCAGTGGGTAGTTTCTCAACAAGTGGTTTCATGTTATTATATTCTTTTGTTCGCATATACTGAATGCATTTTTATTTGTAATACAGTTGTAAATATCATCAATGAACAAAAAAAAAGAAGTAGAAATGAATTAAAGGATGTGAAATTTATATTGATGTATCATTAGATGGTTTATGGCTCTTTTTTTCTTTTTTTCCATGTCCATACGAAAATGTTTTTGTTATTAACTATAACCATCTCGCTAGGCTCACCCAAGCTACAAATTCGAGTACTCAGTGCACGACCCCCACTCCAAGGACTTCAAGTCGCAATGGGAGCACCGAGACGGCGACGTGGTGAAGGGGTTCTACACAGTCAAAGAGGCCGATGGCTCGACCAGGGAGGTCCACTACACCTCCGACAAGAAGAACGGCTTCAACGCAGTCGTCAAGAAGCACGGACACGGCGCTCACCCTCACGTCTACGGCGGCCACGGGGAAGGCCACGGCCACGGCCATGGCCACCACTGATTTATCTTGTAATAATAAATAAGGTTTTGTTGTTGTAATAAGCTTTATTTTATTTTTCTTATCCTAATCCCATACATAACTTATCTGTAATAAAAAAAGCAAATCAACATTATTCCATGGGTTTGAACCATCTCTCTGAATCCGCTTACTAAATGCACATCCTTTCATAAATGTTTCACTTTATCATCCAGGAAGAGCATTATTATTCATGGTCGACCTAAATACTCAAAGAAGGATGTTCACTGAAGACACTCCAAAGATTAAAAATATCCGGTGTAGATTTAAAACAGTTTACAACTTCCTAAACGAATTATGTTAAAGAAGATTTCTAAGGAAGGCTTATATACCACTGACCATTCACTGCTAGTCCATCAAACAATAATTATGGGGAAAAAAATATATTTTGCTTTCAATAACCAATATTTTGACATTGACATTACAAGTCGGCATTATCCATCGGATAATGCGTAGATCTCTTTAAAAAACATCTGGTGTGTCCACTCACATGACTTTCCTACCTATTTCAGACTAGTTTTTATATCTTTACATATGTTCATGAAGAAACAAAAAAAAAATTAACTAGATTTATTTTCCTGAAAATTGATGAAAGATAAGATTTGAGCACGATTTATTTAATAAACTAAAGCAATGCAAACCGGCTTAAAGTAGACCAGTGTAAAAATTTCAATACTCTCTAATATTGCTGATCTAAAACTTTTTGCAACAGATTAATATTGTAAAGTAGAGCAAATAGTGAAGCTTGTATGATGCGGGCTACAGATTTTCTTACTTTCACTTAGTCATATTTTTTCTCTCATTCACCCCTTTCTGACACCAGGATATGAACCCGTAATCGTACATTGGAAATTGAATAGCTGTAACTTCGTTAATAGTTGTCCGAAATGAACGATTTTTATATTGTTTTGTAGGGGATTTCATCAACTTTAAAAAAACAGCATCAGCAAAACCCTAAAAAAACAAAAAAAAAAAAAAAAAAAGAAGCAACAAAATAGGTTCAGTAGTTCCCGAGGAAATCTTGGCACAGACAGACCAATGGCTAAAAATATGTTTTTCGGACTCAGGGGGCTGAAACGTATAGATCCGTCTAAAACCGCATAAAGAAAATTTACCCGATTGCAATACTTTCCTTACCTAGTATAGCTTGGAAAGTAATAAATTAATTTTAATACAAGAACAATTTGTAGTATGAGAGAGCAATATTAACAAAAATAAACTGTTTTATAATATATTTGAGTTGCTTTAGATCAAAACATATTGTAATTCATAATAAATCTTGTAGCCACACCCACGCGTCAGCCTTATGGTTTTACATATACCTATATACTTTAGAATACCATACAGGACTTGAACAACTCCGAATAAAAAAAATCTCAAGTTTTCCAGAATTGAATATTGTTGAAAGCTAAGATTCATGTAATGAGCAGGTTCGTTATTTATTTATTTTATTTTTCTCCCTACCCTGCCTTTAAGACAATACGGGAGTTTGCAGCAGTGACTTGATACACATTCTTCACAGCTAACTCAATCACGGTGTACGCAAATTGAGCACATCGTACATATTGTATGATAAAATTAAGCACCTTATTTATTTATTGATATAATAAAGTAATCTGTGTCAAACACGTACGTTAATAAACAATCCTCCTCATCCACAAATTCTTTCAAACAACTCCTGTTCCAACACCTACTCCACATTCAAACTTCCCCTAACATGTAAAACTACTTGCATCTATACAATGTTTAATTTCAATCCATTGCACGCTTGAAATAACAATTAACAATAAATTAGTTGGTATTTTTATCATGTCAGACTAAGATACATAAATTTGTAACTCTGTTATTATTCTTAGGGGACAGTAGTCCCAGAATAAAATTATTTTTTCATTTCATTTCATTCTTGCATAACAAATCACTGCTGCAAGTTTATCTTTTTACATTATGATAAATTGCTGTGCACACAGCCTGCTTAAATTTTTTTTCTCTCTGGTTTTATCTTCCTCCATCTTCTCCTGCCTTACAGGTACTTCTTCTTCACGCGTACCCAGGGAGAAGTGGGTTGGATCCACTGCTTTATGAGCAGGTGGTTGATTATGTACCACTTCGTCATTATCCCAAGAAAGTGGAGGCTCAAGCACCCACTTTATAAAGGATGGATATGCTACCAGTGATGCCCTCAACCACGGCTGATGTCATATAAAAATAAATTTTCTGCTTCAGTTGGAAAACAAGCTCGGGGGTTAGGAATCTTAACTTAACACATGCAATACTGAAATTAATTAAATCCATAGTTTTAGGGCTTTCCTTAGTCTCAGTTTTTGAACGGGGTATTTTTCCCCCTAAGCCTCTACCTGACCATTTCTGGCAAACGGAGCATTATGAGAAATAACTCTTTATAAATCATGAACCGTACTTATTACAGGAGCTTCACATTTTACCAATTTGTTGTTAGAACTTAGATCTTAAAATTGGGGACACAAAAAAGGAAAGATAACGAAAATCACGTAAAATCTTTAAACTTTGATATCTTGACTGTTCTTAACAGCTGACTGAATCACGGTGTACGCAAATTGAGCACATCATACATATTGTATGATAAAATTAAGCACCTCATTTATTTATTGCTACAATAAAGTAATCTGTGTCAAACACGTACGTTAATAAACAATCAAACTAAGATAAATGAACCAGTAATAGACACTGTACTAGCGATAGACAGTTTTAAATCCATTAACACATAACAGGGGTGACCAGAAGGGGATTTCATGGCGCACCATAAAAATATTTGAGGGGGGAGGTTTGATATGTTTTTTGATTTTTGAGGGGTAGATTCTGAAGGGATTATGAATTTTCGTAATGAAAAATTTCAAACCAGGAAACTAGGGAAAAAACATGGAACGATCCCTATCAACTGTAATTGTATACAAATTAAGATTTTCCTGATTATATTTTCTCTTGCAATTTTTTAAGAACGTGAGAACAATATAATGTCTTGGAAAAGGGTGGGAGAGATCTATACGCCATCGACCTTGAGGGATATGGGCACCTCTGACACATAATAAGCTTTTACGCCCAAAAGAGAGTGCAAATATGAGTAGACTTGCAGCTACAACATTGGGAAGGTGATGCCTGAACATCAAGTGATATGATGCCACAATGGCTGATTGGTAGTTGATTTCTTAAGACAGCAAAGATGGGATTTGTTTCAGGGATTGGTTTCCTTATCATTTTTCTGGAAGAGATAAGTTTGAAATTTTGATTCAATCGTCTACAGTTCGCCATTTCTTAGTTTAAAGCTGGATAATTTTTTTTTTTAATTATATAAAATATCTATTGACTCCTACGACTGAATATTACTCGTTATACGTTTTTCATGATTAATTCACTAATTGCAGATATGAATAAAATAAATTATAAAAGACTAAACTTGCAGTCAATTAAACTCATTTGCAACCGTCAGAACTAAAGCTGTGGTTTACATTAACGCTAAAAATTTCTCTTATAGAGCCTGTTATTGGTACATATACCTTTATCCATTTCAATCTAATACAACTAAATTACTACACATGTGAAACTTTGTACATTTTAATATAAAATATGGGAATGGTCTGACAAATATCAGCAATACAGTTTTTAAAAAAAAATGTATTGAAAAATTATTTTTACTTTACAAATAATACAGCACCTGTACTATCGTACGTAAACTATACAAAAATATACAATATATTACTTGAGAAAAACAATAAAACTGAAATTTATAAAAATTAAATATAATAATTAAATCTGTTTTTGATTATAATCTATCACCAAAAAAATTATTAAATTATCATATTTCAATTATATTAACTGCAATATAAAAATCTAATTGCTCCATTCTAATATATTTCTCATGAAGGTAACAATCTAATCTTCTACACACATAGATTTACAAAGGTTTTTGATATATTCGTAAATTGGTTTATATAAGTATAAGAAAAAATATTGCTAAGTAGAATGATATAAATGGATAACGAACAGTTTGCTTGCAGATAGAAAACGAAATAATCTTCGTAACTAACCTATATTAAGAATGGAAGTTGGATCCTATGTTAGAATTTTGGTTGTAAAAATTTTTCAGCTAATGATTATTTAACTATTTAAGTCCATGTGATACATGATAGAATCAAAAAGTATATGTGAGTATTGGAGAATGATTCATTCTCGGTCCTAAAATGTTACAGGTCTAAAGCGAACATCTCTGCAATATATTAACAAATTCGTGATTTAGAATATTCTATCTAATCGAGTTTGAAGTACTCCCTGATATTTAATGGCGTATCTCTCCTCGTAAATGTTGGTTGGTGATATAAAAGTGTCGCTTGATGAGACTTTCCGACGGAGGGGACGATCAGTAGTATTGGTAGCCTGCTCCGTGGTAGTCGTGGATCGCTGGGTGGTAGGCTTGGTGGAGGCCGTAATCCTCCACGTAGTCGTAGGAGGCTGCGGGCGCTATGGCGTACTCAGGCACCACGGTCTTCAGCACTGCAACTAGTTATCGTTGGAATTAGTATCCTTCTTAGCTAACATACCTACATATCTTATATAACAGGGGAAAATTGAGTTTCTTGTCATAATATTGGGTTATCAGTGGCTAGTGGAAACAAATATTATTCTGATTAGTGTTGCACAAATGCGAGACTGAGACGAGTCTTGGTCTTGCAAACTCAATCTCAGTCATGGTCTTGGTATTGCGCAAGAGTCTTGCAGTTGCTTATTAGCTTATTACTGTAGAGATATTACTGTAATTTTTTAGATATTACTGTAAAGTGCAAGACCAAGACAGATTTTAGGTAACACAAATTCTAATATACGATTTGTGACTATTAAATAACGAGACTGATAATGTTAAACATTTTATTTTGATTTAGTACATATTCACTTATCATCACCTTAAATTTACATCCCTCCTCTATCCCTACAACGCTCCATGCGAATTATCCATTATCTGCAAGTGCTGGAAGTCTTATTCAGTCAGCTCGTTCAGAGCATATGTTATTCTATCTTTCAGCAAGAACGTGAACAAGAGTAATGTCGATTAAATGTTTGACCGCCAGGAACCCAGCCAGCATGCAATCTTCCCACTCTCGATTCGGTCTACCCCCTTGGTATTGCAAACTCAGTCTTAGTCATGGTCTTGGTATTGCGCAAGACCATTGGTATTGCAGTTGCTTATTAGCTTATTACTGTAGAGATATTACTGTAATTTTTTAGATAGGAGAAACCTAAATAAGTCCGAATGAAAAATTAGAGGAGTTAAATGCAAAAGTATATTGGTTATACCAATACTTTAGGTATAGTAACTAATATTCTCAAGTATTATTAACTATTTTGCCTTAATTTTTTTTTGAAAAAATCTATTTTTTTTTACCAGTTCTGGTCTTGATTTTGCAAAAGTCCCCCGGACGTTTACAGCAAATATTAACCTTTTAGGAATTCTCTCGCTACTAAGCCGAACAATTTTACAAGGTCATTTGATTCGTCGCGATGAAATTACCTCAATTATATTACCAGGATACAGTTCAAGCAATTCGGCTTTGTGCAACCGTCTGAACTCTCCGGTTAACTCATCCTTCTTCGATCCGAATATTCTACGCAATATTTTATTTTAACCTTAAGAAGCTCCTCATCCCTTAATGTAAGCGGCCAAGTTTCGCATCCAAAAAGAACAGTAAGTTAGATAATGGTTTTACAGATTCTAATTTTTAAGTTCCGGGACAAGAGGCGCGAGCTAAGTAGTTTTGTCACAGAAAATTAAGAAGCATTTCCCGCCTTCAGTCTAACCTAAATCTCATCTTCAATTTTTTTTTCTAGTTATCGTAGAACCTAGATACCTAAACTTCTCAACCTGTTCAAACATATTACCATCTATATCGATATCACCAGTAGTATCGCCATTTTTGCAGCTAACCACAGATTTTGTTTTATCCGCGTTCATTTCGAGCCCTAATTCTTTACCGGCTTTCATTAACGTTGTCGTATTTAGTTTTATAGTTTCCACTTCTAGTAATTTTACTATTGATAATTTTATGTAGGACACAGTTAATATAGTTACCCGGTTTGGATATTACTGGTACATGTACAGGTACGGGCTTGGGGTGAACTCCTGGAGATTTGCTGACGACGGCGTTGAACCCGTTGATCGGATCGGCCGTGTAGTGTACGGTCCTCACCGAGCCGTCCGGTTCGACGAGGCTGTACTGTCCCTTCACGACGTCGCCGTCCCGTGCCTCGCTCTGCTCCTTCACGTCTCCGGTCGTCGGGTCGTTGACGCCATAGTTGTAGGCGTACTTCGGGTGAGGGTCCTGAAAGAGTTACAGTTTATAATAGTAAAGCAGATCTAGCTGAAAATGTACTTTCATTTGAGCTTTATTAATATTACTATTATAATCCAGAATAAATAGTCTATTCTGTTAATAATGGTTAGGGTTTCTTTATGAAACAAACAAAGATAATACAGAAACGTTTATTGTGGAAGAACACTACAAACATAGAAGCCATATCGAGAGAGTATACATTGTTGTGATCACTGACGTCACATCTGACAGTGTTGCCAGTAACAGTGTTGTAGGTAGAATATACAATAATAAATAACATCAAGTAATTAGTCCTAACATATTCAACACTCACGACTGTTGAAGTTTCACTCTTTAACAGGTTTGTTACGGTAACAATTTATTTATTAAATGATTGGCTTGTCCCACTACTGGAAGGTATCTCTCCAATTCAATAGCTAAGTAATGAGACACAGACATCCCTGAACTTATCCAATCCTATTATTGTACTCACTCAAAACCTATTCGTTTTGGGCAAAAGAACCTAGGTTTATAGTTGTCTCAATTAATAAGATTATAGAAGTCCATTACTGAGAATATGGAAGCTTTTATATAATTCGAAGTATTCAAGTAATCATAAAAATATTCTCTTCCATTCAACATTTTAATAGATATTTAGTTCGTTGACCACTATGATGAATGTCAATACTTTCATTTTTAAAACGTAAACACCCACTTATCCCTGTCGAACAAATCCGATACTTAGGACTCCAGCTTGACAAACGACTCACTTGGAACCCCCGTACCAGACTGAAACGACTAGAAACCGCCCGACGTTTTCGACTACTCCAGCACTTACTAGACAAACGCTCTAAACTGCCAACTATTTACAAAAGTCTCATATATATTACTATAATAAGGCATGTTTGGACTTACGGGATTGAGCTTTGGTGCTCTACTAAACCATCAAATTCCTCTCGTATCCAATCCCTACAATCCAAAATCCTTCGTAAAATCCTTAAGCTCCCAACTTTGTCACAAATAAAATCATCCATAATGACCTTAATGTACCATATGTTTCCGATTTAGCTCAATCCAGATACCTGTCCTTTCATAATAAACTTGAACCATCCGAACCCTCTTGTTTCCAACCTTGCTTCCTCTTCTATTCCTGATAACCCTCCGAGGCGTCTGAAAAGAAGATGACCTCGGGACCTTCTAATATAGAAATATAATTGGAGTGCTACCAATGGGTAGTTTCTCTTCATGTTGTACATGTCATGTTACTTGTTCATATTTACTATTTAATACAGTTGTAAATTTCTTTACTAAAAAAAAACAAAAAAAAAAAAAACGTAAACATGAATTAAGTATCCTAAGGCAACTATAGTAACTAAGAGGCTTTCGGCAAGAATTGAGATTTATCAAAACGATACATTTTAGGGCTTTACATAGGGATTTACCTTGGAGCTAAATCGGGTCTTTTATATCTCTGTCGAAACTTTTAATACACAATTCCATCAAATTTTTTAAACCTCCCAATTTTTCAATAACTTTTATTGTAGTTATAATAATTTTAATTTTTCAAATTGAAATTCGTCAATTTTCCATGAAATTCTCTCTCGAAATGACACCTCATTCATCAAAGTCCACAACTCGATTGAGTTGATAAAAAATAAATAAATAAAATTATACTATTCATATTACAGACGAGAATTTCGTCATAATACTGTCATTTCGATTCAGAAGGATTCTTTCACAATATCCTGTGTGACCGAAATATTTATTCACAAAATAAAGTAAGTTGGTGCTCCCGTTCCTAAGTTTGTTTCTTTGAGATAAGGATTTTATAAACTTTTGTAATCGGCACAATTTATAAATTACCTTCTCGAATCATTTTAAACTTATAGTATTACTAATCGATTTCAGTATCTTCGCAAAAGATTAAGTCAAAATTAATATCAAAAGTCAAAATTTAAATCGAGAACGGCTCGTTCATGAACTGCTAGTTACGTTTGCATCGAATTAGCTTTCTAGACATAAACATTGTATATTATAAAATTAGTTTAATATAAAATGAAATCAGGCGTTGGAACAGTATTGATTTCATTTTCTTTCTATTTCTGGATGCCTATTTTCTAGTTTTGAATAACTGTCGCATCAATTTCTTAAAAATAAATTATTTATGTTAAGATGATCTCCAGGTTCAATTATTCCCAAGTTGTATTGAGCAATAGATTACACAATAAGCCCTATATGTTGTTAACAGGAGTTCTCACAACTTAGTTCTCACGTAGTAACCCTGAGCCCGGCGCACCTTTCACTTCACACCCTCTTATTCGCCATTGTTGTGGGAGATTTTAGCTAATTTATAGTTTAGTAACGCTATTTGTCGGTGCGCTATTACACTTTCGGAGACTTTTCATAATATGTGCTCTAGCTTTCGAAATGAATGAGAATATTTTTTACTATTTAGTTCGAGTAAATATTGAAAATGTTCGCGTACAACAATGTGACTAACTTTGTTGGAAGTTTCAGTTGGTATTTAGATTATCATCAAGATTAAGATCATCGTTATCTAAAGAAGTATAAAATCAATCCCCCCCCCCTATAAATAAACCAGAAAGATATCTTTTTAGTTTTAAAAAAAGTTATCTTACAGATAACATTTCTAGATGACTTTTTATAGGTGACTAAAATATCTCTTCAACCATATGTCTTAAAAATTATCTTCTATCTGATATCTAAATGACATATTTTTTATGATGAAAATTGAATAGTATCCTCGAAATAACACTCATAATCTTAGCTCAGGCTTCATATAAAAATTGAGACGATACCTACCACACTCCACGGGCGGATTTACGGGGGGAGGGGGGCTTTCGAGGTGAAGCCCCCCCAAAATGGTAAAATATAACTATGTTTTATCGAAAAAAATACTAAAAAATTATCTCTTAAAGTATAATTATTCGTGTAATTACATTTAAAAGGGCTTTAGGAATCACTTAAACACCATTTAATATAGATAGTTAGTTCCTTTCTTATTTTCCAAAGTAATTATCGTTATTTTTATGAAAAAAAAGCTTTCGGGATGAAGCCCCTCCCCCAAAATTGAATCCTGAATCCGCTAGTGCCACATTCTAATGGACAGCAAAAAAAAATTTTTTTTGGGTGGTGATTGAATTCTGGAAATAGATAACATAAAAGAAACCACTATTTGATCAGGATATGTGAGTACGTTTTAAGATTTTTTATATTAATCTGCCATACATTTTTTTTTTTACAATTATAGATGGAATTTGAATAAAATGGATTATCATTGTTCATTACATGGCATAAATTACGAAAATTGAGATAGAAATGATTAAAATAATGCTTTGTTTGCGATCTCCATCATCATCAAAAGTACCATTTATACATTTTATGATTATATATACTGTTTTCAATATTATCGATAAAGTAACAGACGAACACATGATGGAAGTTGTAAAACCATGGTTACAAACAGGCAAACGACGCACTACAGGCATGTCGAACAAAATAAAATAGTATAATAGTTGTAGCTATATTTTATGTCGTTATTTTGTAATTCATTAATATGCCTTTAAATAAATTAATCAAATTTCAACAAAGACGTTTTCTGTTTGTTTGTCTTCGAAGAAACCTTAAATCTTTTTGACATCAAAATGTCTTACAGATTATCTTTTAAGTCGTCTTTTTGATGTCTTAAACATGTCTTTTGGTATATCTTTTAAGCATCTTGATCTTGATCTTAAAGCCATCTGTCAGCAATAATTTAGATACATTTTTGCTTGTTGGGAAATGTATTGAATAATTTGAATGCTGACTCTTTACTTGTCACTTTTTATATTGTGTATTATTTTATATATGCTGTGTTCAGTTAGAAACATTCATTAAGTTTTTACCTTCGACGTCCATTAAATTTTAATCAAATACTTAATTAGTCCCTCCGCAGCCTATGAAGCGCATCTAGGGTAAACACTGTTACCATTGTGGGCAAAAAAGTGTCTGATCCTTTGATTGATGTTACGTACTCATTGTGGGGTAAGTGAACCCAACAAACATCTATCAAGTCATCGTCACCAAACTGTCAAAGCTAAACCGTTTTCTATGAAAAGGTAATTTTTTTTTTTTATGTGAAGCCAGAATTTGAAATGTGTCCGATAAGAACAGGCAATCTGCATTTGAACCAATGGCTTCCTCGTTGCTATTTGTTATATTTTGTTCATTTACTTGAGTATTACTATGTATGTTGAATCGTTGATACGCCTTGAAAGTTATAGATAAAAAATGGTTGACTCACTTTAGAATTTAATAAATGAGCTTGACAGGAGAAAGATTACAAAGAAAAGATAGAGAAAGGATAGAAAATAGACGAATGAAGACGAGATAGATTAAAAGTTAAGTAATCTTAATTTCTATTTCTAAGGCAACCCATTGTTTTAATGGGATAAAAATACAAAGGTTTAGTGCCTAATAAACGAAAAAAAAATTAAAATCCAGTATCATGATTACGCTTGCGGAGACGAATTAGAATTTATTTAATTAAAAATTATTGTACAATGTGTTAAAGTAAAAAAGTTAAGCATACTTACTTACTCTCATACTTATACTTGAATACTCATACATAAGCATACCTAAATACTACACGATCACAAAGCTACGAATGTTGATTAATACTCACATGATAATCTACGATGGGTTTATAGAGCAGACCTGCCCACGCCGTTTGCAGCAACAAGCAACAAGGAATCAAAATCTGAAAGCAAAAGAAAAAAGTTTACATTTTGATTACTTTTTGGTTTGAACAGCTTAAATGGTCTTTAGACTATCTATATTTATTTAGAGATGGGTTGAAATGAAATGAATGGGTTGTAGACTGTTGAAATGAAGAATGGTTAGCATGTGCTGTCAAACATTTTTTTTTTTTTTATTGGATTTGCCGACGTTTCGACCCAAAAATGTGGGTCATCATCAGGTCAATGGTTTTAGCCGGACACGAAGTTCCAAGAACTCCAGTTCATGTTTGGGTCGAAACATCGGCAAACTCAATGAAAAGATTATTTTACTATACATCCTGACTATTCTTCATCTTCATATTTATTTAGTGAAAAACGTTAAGAAAAAAAAATTAACTACGATAACCCATTCATGTTATAACAATATTTGATATGATTAGATCCTAAAAAAATTCATTATCTAACGACCTCTGCTTTTTATTCCTTTCTGTTGATGGAATGTTTATCTGGAAATGTTAATCATCAATCATAAAGTTAAACGTTCAGCATCAAAATTATATCATAAAAAAAATTGGTGATTTGAGGTTATTGAAAGACATGAGACCGTCGGTAAAAACAAGCGAGAGACCAGCACATGTATTAAAAAACTGTCTCTATTGTGTAAGGACCAATGCAAGCCAGGCCGATGAATCTTATTAACTTACAGAATCTTTTATTAAGAACAGTTTATTAAATATCTTGTATAAAATTGAAAATTCCGTCAGTACCTTTGACAAAGCTAACTATTCGTCACCTAAGAATCTTCCTTGCCCATAAATTGAATTAACAATGAAGAAGCAGACTATCGCATAAATAACTACAATGCAGAGTATTGTAAAAATGAAAATTTGTTAAAATATGTTAATGAAATATCACCAAAAACAGTTGTCTTATCAGGATTTCGATATTGACAAAAAAAGCGTTAAATCTCATTTATAAAAAAATTTCTCGTACATTTTCGAGCAGTTACGTTTTTCAGGATCAGAAATCAGAGTGTCTGCGCTCAAAGAAAAACCCGACCATCAAAATTGTTAATGACTCATAAGCGTATTACAAAGCGATTTGGAATTTTTGGCTCTAGAAACATACTCGAATAGAACTTCTGCGTTTGCCTTTTGCATTGACAGAACACAAAGATTCCATACGTTTTGAAGCAATTTCGACTTTTGGAAAGTAATTTACGCAAGTGGCCGTGCGAAAGGCCATAAACAATGGTACCTCAACTTCTGTAACTATGGCGAAACATCTTTGATGACTGGACTGCCTCGGGGTAGAGGTCGTACGATAGACATCTTCCTATCCGATGGAGAAATCTTCAAGAAATTAACCTCCGTTTATTTCCCATTACCTTCTCTTAGTATAATTGCCGCGGTGTTCTTACGGTGTTTGGAAAAGAAACAAGAAAATTGGGATGTGGAGGATTAGCTGACTGATCCCGCGAAGGTTTTCTGTTCTCATTTTTAAAAATTGAGGCCCGTTTCCCCACTTCACTTAATATTAAACTCAATGGCAATAAAATAAGAATTGTCTCAACGATAAATTAAAAAAAAAAATCATATCTATATTATAAATTCTTATTTCATTTTTTATTTAATTATTAAATGAAATGATGAACGAAATTTAAAATGAAAAATAAATTTATTCCAGAATTTTTGTACTCTTACATGTCATAAAATTTGTATGGTAAGATGTACGTACGGTAAGACGAAAGTACGTCGAGGACATGCATGACTATTTAGAGAAATCAAGATTTAGGAATTGAAAACGTGATACTGAAGAACTCAAAATAGATACTTAAAGACGAATTTGGGAGATTTCAGTACAAAGGAAGATAATTTGAAATTAGTATTCATTAAATATTTGACACAATCAAAAATTCTCCAAAGGAATTTAAAAACAGCCTAGGAATATAGATGTAAACTAGGAATATAGATGAGTTTATAATTGCTAGGATTTATTATGGAGGAACATAAACAAAAAAAACAAAAACAAAAATCAGTATAATATTTATTTTTTAAAAGGATTTTAGCTTTTTAAATTAGAATTTACTTGAATAAATAGTTTTAAAAAATATCTGATCTGGCCTTAAAGCACCTGTCTATAATTGACAATGCATAATACAGTTGTTGCTTTGTCTTTTTCTCGACAGACTCCGCCAAACATACATTGTTGAGGGAGCATTCTCCCTATATGATTTTTTTCTTTTAGACAAAATATTTAATCTATTTTAATTACTTTTCCAAGGCCCTCCATTTTTTTTAGTTGGTCTGTATATCTTGTTATGGCGTTATTACATCCGTTAAAAAAATAATAATAATAACAAAAAAAACCTGCACCACTACAACCCATGAAGTGTTTGGGATCAGTATCATTTAGGGAAAGTACTGTTTCTTGGTCAATGAACATGGAGATGATTTGAACGATATCACGCTCAATCTACTGATTTCTCTCTTTAATTAAGTCCACCCATTTTGTAGAGGCTGGGTGTGCTCAAACCTTCCTGATCACAGTGCCGATCCGAAGCTGATCTTAACGGTATAAAATGAATGTAACTAAATAAATTATTTGCTAAAGCCGAACTAAAAAAAAAATTGTTATTTAATAATACAAGGTGGTCATACACGTAATTAACATCTGGCTTTGGTTGTGATCCCATCGTTTCTTCATCTTGAAGTATAGAATAAATCTAACCATTGAATGATTTTTTTTTTTAAATTGCTATATGATATATATAGATAGATTTGCAAATTTTAAAATTTATATATATAAAAAAAAAGAAAAAGCTATTACAAAAAATTAATCTATTTAGTTTGAATAACTACTATACCGAAAATCATGTATATCGGAGAGATGCAGATTCAAAGTTTATTTTTATTGGGTTCTTTGAAATGCAACAGATATTGCTCTAGATAAAACCGTTGCACGGATAGCATTTGCTTAGCTGAAGGCGTTAACACCACCCATGACAAGAATATGCTCTCTCCTTAATATCTTTTCTGATCTGCCATAAAACAATACTAACAGAAAGGATCCGATATTATACAATGTACTAGCATTCGAAACCCTTTCAACTATTTTAGTTTTTTATTATTTCAGTTGGTTCAAAGCATAGGTGGACGATACGAAATAAAAGATTTTTAAGTTATGAAAAGTCGTAAACCTATGACTACCTGTCCTACAGTATCTTTCAACAATAACCCTCTTATTCCTGTCGAACAAATCCGATACTTAGGACTGCACCTTGACGAACCACTCACTTGGAACCCCCATACCAGACTGAAACGACTAGAAACCGCCCGACGTTTTCGACTACTGCAGCACTTACTAGACAAACGCTCTAAGCTTTCAATCAATTACAAACGACTCATATATATGACAATAATAAGACCTATTTGGACTTACGGAATTGAGCTTTGGGGCTCCACTAAACCATCGAATTCCTCTCTTATCCAATCCTTACAATCCAAAATCCTTCGTAAAATCCTCAACGCTCCTTACTTTGTCACAAATAAAATCATCCATAAAGACCTTAATGTTCCATATGTTTCCGATTTGGCCCAATCCAGATACCTATCCTTCCATAACAAACTGCAGAACCATCCGAATCCTCTCGTTTCAAACCTTGCTTCCTCCTCGATCCCTGATAACCCTCCGAGGCGTCTGAAAAGAAGATGGCCTCGGGACCTTCTAATATAGAACTTTAATTTGAGTTCTACCAATGGGTAGTTTCTCTTCATGTTGTACATGTCATGTTACCAATGTCACATTTACCTGTTGTATTTTCTATGTAATACAGTTGTAAATTTCATTAAAATAAAAAAGTTATGCAAAATGTCAACTTATCTCTTCTTTACTAGCGTAGAAGATATTCCTAAAATGCACTAGCGAATCCAGGATTTAATTTTGGGCGGCTTCAGCCCGAAAGATTTTTTTTAATTAATTGCCTATATGAAATGGTGTTTAAGTGTTTCTTAAAGTCGTATTAAATGTAATTACAGAACAGGAATACTTAAAGAGATAGTTTTTAATATTTTTTTCTGTAAAACATGATTATATTTTACCATTTTGGGAGGGCTTCATCCCGAAAGCCCCCCCTCCCCTCCCCGTAAATCCGCCGGTACTAAAATGTAACCTCTATCAGTTGTAAAGTCATTCATCTTATTCTAAAATGTATATTGAACAATTGATAAGGGTTCTTTATTAGGTTGGTATCAGTGGCGGATCCATTTAATTTTGGAGGAGCTTCATCTATTATATATATATATATATATATATATATTATATATATATATATATATATATATATATATATATAATTATATTAGATTTATTAGAAATGTAATTACACGAAAAATAATACTTTTAGAGTTTTTTTTTCATAAGACATGGTTATATTTAATACTTGAAGCATGCATTATAATTTTTAAAATAAAACATTATTATTGTTTAAATATTTACAATAGATTAGATGACTCACACTATCAGGCCAGTGGTTGATATTAAAGGGCTGTTTAAGTGAAATGTCTTGTGCTCTACTTTGATATAATATTTTAGTTTTCAGTCCTCACTATGCCTGAATTTGCGAAACATTTAGAGTTTTCCGAATTCGGTGTAGAATTTTTCTTTTTTTTTTTGTTTTGGTTTTCGGAATTATCTCGTTGGAGATCTACAAGTCATAATATATTCTGATAAAATCATCTGGATAAAACTTCAACTGGAGTGAACAACTAAGTTCAAATCTCTATTTATAATATTTCAGTAACAAGAGGCAATATGGTCATAAACGTTTCAAACTTCATTGAAATTTCTCTGCAAAACTAATTTACAACGTTGATACCAAATGAATTTTTCAGAAAATGGATAAAATTCATTTTTGGTATGGAGTTTCTCAATTTCAGTTTTACTGTTACTACTTATTTAATTTTCAATAATAATATAAACTAACTTCAATGGTAATTCAAAATAATTTTTTTAATAGAGTAATGCCATGGAAAAATTCATGGAGATCGGAAGTGCGGTAGCTCATGTTAAAAAATAAAAAAAAATCTTCCAAGATAGTAGTAACGAGAAGGAAGCTGTGAGGGAAGCAAAAAGAGAATTGGAGAAAATTAGATAAAATGGCTTTCTGATATCTCAACAGGGATCACACATCCTCCATGTTGGGTTCGCACGTTCTTTACCCGTAATAACTGTCATGAAATTAGTTATTCCAATGTTTCAAAGTTCATATCTAGGTTACATTTTCCATTCCATTAATTAAATGTTAAAAATAGTTGTATAAAAACATTCCTTGCCTGTAGATTGTTTGAAAACTCGATAAATAGCGTATAAAATGGTTCTGTACGGAAAATGGACGGTTTCTTTAAGACGTGGTAATTAGGTGAGATCGATTCCACTCCCCGCTTTCAGAATTTCCTGATAACGGATCGAACCAACACGCGTTTCAGGGCGGGAAACTACTCGTGTTTCAGTTGTTCTCTTTTATGCAAACATAAAACAGCCAATAAAATAAAAATTATAAAAACGTTGAGACAAACGTGATTTATTCCTCTCTACTTCCAATTCTCATCGAAGCTATTTATGCCTAAGCTACTGTTGACCGTTAATGCTATAAACATTTGTTTAATACTCAAAGTTGTATCCGGAACATGCATCACAATTATGGTGAAATGATAATTATCTTACTATACAGAAAATTTATCTTCTTTACCTTTCCCTTTGATATAGAAGTCTCCGACGTTTGCGAATCTTTATTTTTGAACAACCAAGATCGAATACACACACAGAAATAAATATATATATCGTTTCGGACAAAATATATGCCAGCAAACCTCATATACGTTCAGTGGACAAAAATAACTTTAAAATAGAACAAAAGTTTGGCCCTGCCGGATTATAGGCAGGGATTAAAACCAATTTCATAGAGCTCCCAGCCCTACAAGATTGACCTGTTCATTATTAGAGTCCTGGTCTCAGAAACAATGACGGTACGGCACTCAGGGTTTTCATGGTCGCCCTGACCTTCCATTTTTGAAGGCACCTTTATAGAATATTTAATTGAAAGACACAGAACTTGACGTGGTCTAGAATCTGCAATTAGTAACGGAAGTTAAACTGTTCTCTAGAACGCATTAACGTAGGCCTAAGAATTTATAGGTAACTAAAAATAAATTTAGGTTTGTTTAAGAAAAATATAAGCCTAATTGTTCAATCTTAACAATTCCCACAAATGGAAGAGCTTTCGGGTTGAAGCTCCCCCTCCAAGATGGTAAAATATAACCATGTTTTATCGAAAAAAATATTAAAAAATTATCTCATAAAGTATTATTGTTCGTGTAATTACATATAAAAGGACTTAAGGAATCACTTAAACACCATTTCATATAGATAGTTAGTTTCTTTCTTTTTTTCCAAAGTAATTATCATAATTTTTATAAAAAAAAAACTTTCGGGCTGGAGCCCCCTCCCCCCCGAAAACTAAATCCTGGATCCGCTAGTGATTGGAAGTATACAAAATTAGATTTATTTACTTTGTACTAACGTTTCTATTTAACTTTCAGATCTTCGTCAGGGCTACTCGTTTAAAACATATCGGAATTTTTCAAAGGAACACAGTTTTTCGTTCGGTACTACGTCCACGGTCCAATGTTAGGTTTGAGAATCATTATGATTCAAATAAATAACTAATTAAAGAACAATTTTTACTGTTTTTAATAATTAGCAGAAAAATGTGTCTATGCTTGAGGGATTGCCATTTGTTTTGTCAGTTTTTTCATATTATTTCGTTTGACAGAGCATTATAATGACGAAAAGAACATCATATTTCTTCAAGATTTTTTAAAATAAATTTTACACCATGATAATTTCACTCAATAAAATTAAATAATTATATTATAAGCTAGTTGTAGTTGTCTCTTGTAGAATTTTATAACTCTATCACTCAACCTACTTTATACCCAAAATAATTTTTGGGGTAACAATAATCACATTTGTAACTCTTATTCTGTAACATGTTTAAACGAGCCAATTGATTACAAATTAAAAACCTAAACAAACGTCAACGAAATATTTCTAATAGCAAAAGTCGAAACTAATCTAAGCTGAGTTTTTATATTTTTTCTCCAAAGTTAGCTATCCTTTTAATCGTGCATTTCGTATTTGCCAATAACGCACATTAAACAGCGATTGAAATTTAGGTAAAAACTAAAGGACCACCAACACTAATTTTTTTTTTAAAAAACTTTTTCATTGAAAAATATTACAATCTGTCTCAAAGGACATTTAGAATAGTGTTCAGAGATGACATTCACACTATATGTCCAATAAATAAAATAAATTATACAGAAAAATAATATATTTATACAATAAATAAGCTAAAAATAAATAAATAAAAAGAACACATTCATACATTATAAAAAAAATTTAAAAATAAAAATTTAAAAATAAAATAACTGATGATTGAAATAGGCTTTATATGAACAAATGTTTCTTAAATATATTTTTTATAAAGAAAACAGAATTTTTATGTAAATTATATTTTAAGTTCATTCTTTCAGTGGTTCAAGGACCCCTCCCTCCTTCCCCACGGCCAACAAGATAGCGCATCTTCTACTTTCATAGACATTTTATTGTTCTCCTTTCTTAAAGATGGTAGAAGAGAAATGACTATTAAAATTCGTCATTTATTTACAATTACGCAGTAAATTTCATGTTTTCCCCTTGTTTGAAAGTACCACCAAAAATGTGGTAACCTACAAAACAAATAACGCAGTCAAAAGTTGCCGCCCTCAAATATTCTTAAACCATTAGAAATTAGCCCCACTAAACAATTTTGAAGGCGCAACTTACGTCATCAAATCCACTTCTGGGCACCCCTGTAGTTGTATAAATTTATAACGTTTTATGTTTTTCACATCATTTCTTAAGAATCTTTTATATCATAAACAAATTTGATTTGTGTCATGGTGAAATAATTGGTTATTTTACATTTTCAATTAACTCATTTGAATTATCTCAATTTCTTTTATAATGGAAAGACGAAAGAAGATGGGATATATAGTACCCAGATAAACTATTTCATAAAGTCACTGATGTTACTTGATCCCAGATAATTTTATTAATAGTCAGCATTATTTCTTGACAGACATTGTTGTTTGGATTCCCTTCAGCGGATTAAGGCACAGCCAAACACTTTAATGTATTTGTGCTTTTGGATCCGAACAAATTTTAAATTTAAATTTGGTAGGGCTAATTTCTAATGGTTTAAGAATATTTGAGGGTGGCAACTTTTGACTTCCTTATTAGTTTTATAGGTTACCACATTTTTGGTGGTACTTTCAAACAAGAGGAAAACATGAAATTTACTACGTAATTGTAAATAAGTGAAGAATTTTTTTATTTATTTATTAATTTTTTTGTTTGTAGGTATGTATGTGTTCTTTTTACTTATTTATTGTATATATATTATTTTTCGGTATAATTTGAGTGTGCATGTGATCTCCGAACACTATTATAAATGTCCTTTCATTATAAAATTACAGTTATACATATATTTAAATGGGCCAAACTAAGCAAAGCGAATGTTGTTGACGCATAATAAAAATTCTACCTTAGTACCATTAGAATTAATTAATTATGATTAGTATTTAAATATCAACCACTATGAAAGGAAAAGAATCAATTTAGCGTTGTAGTCTAAACACTGTTACTCTATTACTTACAGCATAGAGGTATTTCTCTATAGCTATAAACAAATACACACAATGAGTACCTTGATCATGATGGAGACGTAGAGAATGTGAAGACTCAGTACTGATTGTCCCTGGAAGTCTGTTGATGAAGCTTATATAGCCATCCCTCCTCCATGGGTATTTTCTGACGGCCACTATCTCATGTATTAATTAATTTTTTCCTCAATGAATGGCCCACTTTTGGGATAGAGTACTTCTTAATAGGGTTTGTTTTCGTACTACTAATTATAATTACTAATATACTAATAATTATAATTATCGTACTACTAATAATACCTTGCTACCTTGCACTAGCGGATCCAGGATTTAATTTAGAGGGGGAGGCTTCAGCCCGAAAGCTGTTCTCTTCATATATATATATATAACAATAATTACTTTGGTAGATAAAGAAAGATACAAACTACCAATATGAAATGGTGTTTAAGTGATCCTTGAAGTCCTATTAAATGTAATAACACGAACAATAATACTTTAAGAGATAATTTTACCATTTTGGGGAAAGGTGCTCCCCCCTCCCCCTGTAGATCCGCCTGTGACACCTTGGTTTGACAAGATTGTACCAAACTTTTTTGGTTAAAATGAGATTATAAGTGCTTCTGACTCTTCTTTAAGATTAAATATATCTTTTATATAAAAAAATTTGTTACTTCACTTAACCTGTTTCATTTTTACTCATTTTGTCAATGACAATGTATTTACTGCTTTTCGACATATTTTATTAAGAGCTAAACTATTTCTTTATTAAATCATCTTCAAAAATTTAAATTACTACAATACAAAGAAATAAATACGAAATTGATGAACCTCACTGATATTGAAAAAAGTGCTACTATATCAAATCTTTATATTAGTTTTTCTTAAAATTAATATTAGACCAGTCATTCTAACCAAAATAGCCATCTCTTATAACGACGCATAATCAAACCATTTAAAGTTATGGAAACGATTGAAACATTTTCTTATTTTTTATTTATTTATTGTTACATTCCGCATCTACCCGAGCGGGTCATTAGCGGCTTCAGGTGGAATCAAATTAGGTGGACAAATTGAATGGCTTTTATAAATTCAAATACTTTTTGTATCTTCTCTTCGTCATCTGAAAGTGCGTCAGATATGTTGGAAGGTATATTATGTTTTGTTCTGGTGTCAAAGTATAGTCTGCAAGTTGTTACAATATGTTTCAGTTTAAGTGATGTGTTGCATGTTTTACAAAATGGTGGTACCAGGTCTCTCATTAGGTAGCCATGGGTAAAGCCATATTTTCTTCATTCATATCAACTTGTACTACGTGATATCTACATTTTTCGGTAAAATATTAATAAAAGATAATTGAAAGCAAATTTAATGTAGTCATAAATTTTTTTTTGTTGTCCTTCCCTTCCTCGCCTTTAAGGCTATACGAGGTTTGCCCGGGCCACAGGGGGTGTGGGCGGGGATTCAAAAGACTCCTCCGACACCGGGACGCGAACTCGTGACTATTTTATTAAATCCATTGTCTCATATATCAGGTCACCCCGCCCTGTGTAGTCATTAATTAAATTTATTTCACCTATTCCATGGTAATCATCTCCAGGGGTGCCCATCCCCCAAGGTCGACGGCGTATGCCCCTCTCCTCCCTCCCAAGATATTTTACTGCTCTTCTCTTCATATAAACAGTGAAAGCAAAAATATAATTTAGAAATTGTACATCATCAAATTTTTATTAAAATTCATAACCCCGTTAAAATGTATCCTGTTCCAAAATTTAAAAACGTGCCTCTCTTAAACATTTTGATGGCACAACATGCGACATGAAACCCCCTTCCGGGCATCTCTGATCACCCCAAGCTTAAATATCTGGTATATCCACTAAAGACTTTCCTATCGATTTCAGAGAAATTTAAACAACTTTATATATATATCAATTAATAAAAAACCGAAATAGATTTATTTTCTTGAGAAACCAATACTACCGAACGATATAGTATCACTAAATACCTAAATATTTCATGACACACGTTTTATTAACATAAATAACGTTTTCAGCAGATTGACTCATCCAACAACAATAATCTTATTGTGATTAATCGACCTGCAGAAAATTAGGACTGAAGATTCTGATAAAAGTGGGATGAAAAAGTATCCATAACCCCCATTTAATTATGGCTAGCTCGCTCAATTTCAAGATAATTAGTCCAAGTTTAAAAAATGTGTTGTACGAGTTAATGTTAAATTGTATTCCGGTACTTTCCATATACCGAGTCTATTTCGAAAAAGTTTCTTATTCTTATTAGTTATACATATACCTGGCTCACAATAAATTTCCCATCTACCTCGGTATTCAGCAAATATGATATCAAGGAGAAGAAATGATAACATAAAAAAAAAAAAAAAAAAAAAAAAAAAAAAAAAAAAAAACGTAGTAAATAACACTAACACATACATAATAACATAATAACACACACAAAAAAAGATAATGCAGCAAGTAACTCAATGCATTATGTCTCTTGGCCAGCGCCTCAGCAGTCTTCTGGGCGGATTATGTGGATTTGTGGCAGTAGATAGAGCCTGAGTAAGTGGATTGGAATTTAGAGTCAGTCTGTCATGAAAATTATTAAAGCGGTCAGTGGCAGTTGCTGCGATGAAAGGAATGTTAAGGTCAGTGTGTAACGTGAGGTTTGAAACATAAAAGGGCCCGTCTACAATCTTCCGAAGGACTTTTGACTGGATGATTTTTATATTTGATTTCTTTGATGTTCCCCATAGTTCGATTCCATATGTCCAAAGTGGTCTAATGAAGACTTTGCAAATATTTAATTTATTAGTCACAGATAATTTAGAACGTCTGTCAAGTAGCCTAGAAAGAAGTCCGCATCGCTGATTAAGTTCTTTTCTTTTTTGTTTTATGTGGTATGTCCATGTCAGTCGTTTGTCCAAGTGGATACCCAAATATCGTACAGTTTTTGAAGGTGGCAGAGCGATATTATTAAAGAACACTGGAGGACAAGAGTCATGTTTAAGTGTAAATGAAACAAATTGGCTCTTAGACTCGTTAGTTTCGAAAAGTTAGAACTAACATAGACAACACGCTTAAACAAGCAACAGTCAACATATTACCTGGCCATACAAATTTTTGGAGCTAATTCATGAACCCATATTTCGGAGATTTCATTACCTTATTCACTTAATATATTATTATGACATTTAAATAACCAGTTTCAGAGACAGACCTCTTTCATTTATTCACTGCATATCACGTCATTCAGAAAATATTTAAAACAATCTTGAGCTAATCGGAGGAATACTAATACAGCTCACTACTAATAATACTAATACAGAGATCACTACTAATAATACTAATACAGAGCTCACTACTAATAATACTAATACAGAGCTCACTACTAATAATACTAATACAGAGCTCACTACTAATAATACTAATACAGAGCTCACTACTAATAATACTAATACAGAGCTCACTACTAATAATACTAATACAGAGCTCACTACTAATAATACTAATACAGAGCTCACTACTAATAATACTAATACAGAGCTCACTACTAATAATACTAATACAGAGCTCACTACTAATAATACTAATACAGAGCTCACTACTAATAATACTAATACAGAGCTCACTACTAATAATACTGATAAAGAAGAACTCAATGTGTTTTTGCTTCCTCACTACCAAAGGTAGGGAAACATTGTGTTCGTGCGAGAGGTTAAACAAAAATTTTTGTTCAGAATCAAAAATTTCCAGTAGCGTTTTACACATTTCAGATATCAAGGGTCAAATTTGGTTCGGTGTCTGTCTGTCTGTAGTCAAATCGATGTGACGGGCATATTACCTACTACCGTTCATCCGATTTGCATGAAATTTTCAGAGATTATGTAGATCGGTGCCTAGATGGTCCCATATCAATTTTATCAAATTCCATTCAGCACTTCCGCTTACTCACGCGCCAACGTATTTTTTCAGAAAGGGCTAGTTCGATTTGGCTCAAAGTTAGATAAAAGATAGCCGATACTGAAAAAATAACGTAATGTCAATTTTATTGAACTCTGTCTACTAATTCCTCGTATATATGCGCAAACGTTTTTTTTTTTTTATATGTCTATATCTCTAAAACCGCATGTTCGATTTGGCTAAAATTTGTATTGAGTTAGGGATCGGTAAACAGATAATCAAGTGGGTATGAATTTTATCAAATTCTATCCACTTCTCTTAGAAAAAATACTTTCGCTTTCGGATCAGCAAACGTATTATTTGACAAGCTTTTAATTGATATTTTAAAAACTGCGCTTTCAATTTGACCCGAACTTGGAGGAAATTTGGAGAATAGAGTAGAAATTTCCTATGAATTTCATTGAATTCCATGTAATAATTAAAATTAATATAAATGACTGTTGACAATATAATGGCAGTGAAATGTGAAAGGCACAGGAGTGAGAGTTAGGTTATGGTAATATTTTTATATGGTTATAAAATTTTAATTTTTATTCAAAGAGTTAATTTATACTGTATTGTTTCGTCGATTCCAAACGTTACGTAGATTTCGTGTAATTTTCAATAAATTTAAATTAA
Source organism: Nezara viridula (assembly GCA_928085145.1). Taxonomy (NCBI): domain Eukaryota; kingdom Metazoa; phylum Arthropoda; class Insecta; order Hemiptera; family Pentatomidae; genus Nezara; species Nezara viridula. The sequence goes on from OV725081.1 coordinate 47,303,166, forward strand.
TTTTTACTCTGAGTTTATTAAAAAAGGAAAATCTTATTTGTGATTGTGTTTATTTCTATTGAAGTTCAACCAGCTCGTCGTGGTATCGATTTTATGTGTGATTTTTACATATATTTTTATATTCAGGCTTAAATAGTTTTGTTCTGACTGAAGAAAAGTATTGGTCTCGTTAATTCTGAAAAAAAAAGAAGATTTTTCTTATTTCTCTTACGAAGTTTTCGTAACATCGATTTTACGAGTGAAAACATGTCGATTAAGTACATATTACTACTGTTAGTGCAAAATGTCATAAGCATTCTGCTACGATGGAAAATAGCGGAGGGCAATAGATTATGAAATTATATTAATAAATCATAACGAAACAATTAGTTTTTATGGTTTCTTGTAAAACACTCCATGTTTACATACGGCTTTTTGCACTATCAGTAGTGATATTCATGTTCAGTACGCACACTTTTTTTTTTAATCCCAAGTCATCAAATATGCAATCTTCATATGCGGAACTTTTGAGGAGTATTTCCTGATTAACAAAACTCGTGGGTATCAAACCATAATTCAAATATTCAATTATTTTGTGGGTTTACTGAATTTCTGAAAAAGGCTTCTTCCAGAGATTTTATTCTCATACGAAAAATTTTAGAAATTGTAATATATACATCTTTTAGCCAATGCAAACGGTGAGGAAGCTATACTAACCTTCCTTGGCAGACTTTTTTTTGTTTGTATATAGCTTATTTAACTAATATTTTCTTTACTTTTTCGTTTTTTGTTATTGTTTTATTTAGGCCAGGTGTAGTATTTTAATTAGTCCACTATTTTGTTATTCTAAAGGGATTTTGTCCCAGAATAAAGTGATTTTCTATTTCTATTTCTATGGAATTTAATATGTAGCTTTTTATACACATTAAAATTGTACATTTGTACAATTGTACAATATATTGCCCTACGTATCTTTTCAATCCATTACAATTGTCTTTATTATAAATATTATTTGGCTAACCATTGTATAACTTCAATCTAACTATATTATATTTATATTGATTGGCGCCTCTTGCTTATGTTGATTTCATTACTAGCCAATATTCAAAATTCTGTAAACATAAAAAACAACACAAATCTTATACACATCTTGAATATTTAGTCAGCAAATTATTTACATTCTACAAACAGAAATATTACCTCCCACCTCCCCTATGACGATGTTTACCTACCTTTTGCTATCTAAAAAAGGACAACTGGAGAATCCTCCCCAGACCTACCATATGTGTCAGTAGTTAAAAGCCTTCAAGTGCTCGAACCACGGTTAGTAAGAGAAAATATTACAATTTTTTATAAATGGATCATATACATTATTTTTAGTTTGTATAACTTTTTACATATTTCATTTTTAATATTGTGTATTGCAATAATAGAGAGAAGAATAGTTGGGGTGATCAGTCAAATAAGAAGGCAAAAATAAATGATACTATTTATTTTGACATTAGCCGACGTTTCGACCTGAAGTTCAGGCCATCATCAGGGCTAAGAAAAGAAGACACTAAGAAAAAAAGACTAAGAAAGACGCCACTATACATCCCTTCTCTCCACCCCCACCCTGACTAACACCCTCATTGCTTAGATTTACCTCTCCGTAATCAGGTGGGTCTTCTCTTTATTTTTATTTTTATTTCTTATTTCAGCCTTCTCAGTTTCCTTCCTCCTTCCTTTCATCCCTCTGCTCTGTTTTAACTCTATATTATATTATACGTTGTCTATACATCTTGATAGACTTTACAACATCTCAATTTTCTATCAAACTATTCTATTCACAATATCTTAATTTTCCTGTTTATTTTCATTTCTTATATAACTTCATATTTTTCTGTTTGTACATTTTATTCTAAGATTCCCATTTTAATACACTTACGTCACCTTTTTTTTTTTTTTTTTTTTTTCATTATGTTTACTTCATCATTCCACACTTTGTACCGCTTATTATCATTTATCTCTTTGTTCTTACTATTGTCATTCTAACAACTGAATTTTACTTTAATTTTTTTTACCTACACTACTTGTGTTTCTCATACCTTGTTATCTGGTTCTTTTCTTAGCCCTGATGATGGCCTGAACTTCAGGTCGAAACGTCGGCTAATGTCAAAATAAATACTATCATTTATTTTTGCCTTCTTATTTGACTGATCACCCCAACTATTCTTCTCTCCATTATTCGCGACAGTCAACCATTTACCAATTATTGTAATAATAGTTAAGATTGATGTGCCATCAATTAATATAGTTTATTATTTACCATTATCGATCGTATGATATTATATCTCTGATTGAATTTTAAAATTTTCAGCCCTGATGATGACCCACATGTTAGGGTTGAAACGTCGGCACAAATAAAAAAAATTATAATTATTGCGTCCTGAATATTTATCACCCATGTCACTTATTAAGGGTGATTGATAAGCACAGCAGTTCTCTGAGCGTCTATAGACTTCATAAAGAGTTCGAAATAAACTGTTTATGAAGTTTTATAAATAATATTTTACTCATTCGGAAGGCAACTGAGATCTCTCACCCAGTAAAAGGCATGTGAGAATAATAGGTCTCGCAGCGTCTGGATTCAAAGTTTCATGGTAGAGGATAAATATCGTTCTGTGGTCGAAGGATTTTGAGATCATTCACCTGAAGTCTATCAGTATGTCAATCATCCGTATGTTATGACAGACGTTTAGAAGGAAATCTACATGATTCACAATTACGGTTGTCTCTTGATTGATGGAATGTATGTCAGCTGACATACTTGGCTTAAAAATACTTTTTAGCCTGTTTTTTTTAAAGGTGATGAAATTCATTACACAACTATATATAAATTGTTTATTTCGGACAACTATTAACGAAGTTACAGCTATTCAATTTCGTGTATAAGATTATGAGTTCAAATCACGGTGCCAGAAGGGGTTGAAAGAGAGAAAAAAAAAGAAAAGTAAGTGAAATTAAAAACAAAATGGTGCCCTCATCACATGCGTTTTACTATTTCTTCTACTTTTAACAGAAATTATTGCCTGACGAAATAGGGCTATGGCAAATAGTTTTTAATTAGCAATATTAGAGCAAATTTAATTTTTATCGCTCATCTTTAACCAGGCTCTTTACATTTCTTTAGTTTATCTAAATAATCGTACTCAAATCTTTTCTTTGATCAATTTTCAGGGAAATAAATTTAATTAATTTTTTTGTTTTGTTTCTTAATGGACATGTTTAAAGCTATAAAATCTATTCTGAAATAGGTAGGAAAGTCGTGAGAGTGGACACACCAGATTTTTTTATTTAAAAAAAATTTATTTTTTAAATTAATTAAATTATTAACTTTATTTTTACTTTTACTTACCTATATAGGAAGGGAAAGTATTGCGACACGTTTTGAGGTTCCCTGAGTCGAAACAACCAAGTTCCACAAAATCGTTTGTGTATATATGATGTATAAGTCTTCTTATAAGTGTGTGAACAGTCTAACTCAAAAACGAGAATTCGTAAGAAACTGATATTACGGATTACGGATTTAAGTTAGGTATATGGCTGGGATGTTACTGCAACTTTTTCTTCGAAATCAGGTAACCGGAAGTGGCACTTTATATCATCAATTTTTCTACGGACTTAAACTGTAGAGAACAGCTAAGAATTCGAATATCAAACGTGTACTTGTGACTTAGCCGGTCGCCACAAAACCATGTTTTTATCTCGTGCAACATCTTCTTATCACTCGTCTCTACATTGTTAATTGTGCATTCTTCTCGCTATTCAGTTGTTTTTTTGGGAGGGCTATTTTCTTCTTTAAAAGGAGTGGAGTAGCTCAGTAGTAGGGCACTGATCTTCCAATGCTCAAGGTTCCAGGTTTGAATCCCAGCTCATGACAGAAAAATTATTTATTTTGTTTCATTAGCCGTAGGATCCGCAGACCTTCCTGGGGGCACATCCAGCCTCTGAAAAGTGCGCATCCTTAATTAAATAATTAATTCTGGCAGTTGAGCGTGATCTCAGTCAAATCACCTCCTTGCACAACCGTTGACTAAGAAACAGTACTTTCCCTAAATGGTACTGATCCTCAACACTTCATGGGTTGTAGTGGTACAGGTTTTTTTTTCATTATTATGCTTTTTTAACGGATATAATAACGCCATAACAAGATATACAGACCAACTAAAAAAAATGTAGGGCCTTGGAAAAGTGATTGAAATAGATTAAATGTTTTTTTCTAAAAGAAAAAAAAAATCATAAAGGAAGAGTGTTCCCTCAACAATGTATGTTTGGCGGAGTTTGTCGAGAAAAAGACAAGTGTTCCATTGTAAAAATAAAATATAGAAAAGCGACAACTGTATTATAATGTATTAAAACTAATTTAGAAGAGAGAACCACTATATATCCTCACTGTTGGAAAGGATAAAACACCCAACAACTAAATGAAGCAAACTACAACCATATCAAGGTGAATCACCGGTATAGCTTTGTCGATCTTGCAAGTGGGGTCCATACTCAACACATGGAATGATTATGGTGCTCAGCTAAGTGGAGGAATAAAAAATACCGAGGAACTGCGAGACAACACCTGCATTTATATTTATGTGTTTTTTTTGTGACGGCGGCTCACGGAGAGGAGGATCCGTTCCTCGCTATTTTAAGTAGCATTAAGCTATTTTGTCTGGCAAAATAAATAAAATGTAACACAAAAGTGTTTTATTGTTATTATATTTCTTTTTGTCTATTTCAATTTACATAAATACACATAAGAAGGTAGATATTATAAGTATCAGAATTATCAGTGTTCAGGTTATAAACAATGCCGTATAGCGGTCCGTGGCGACTGGCTAACCCGCAAGTACCATCAAACATATCCAATCCTTCCAGACCAGAGTACTTGGAACAATGGTCAATGCCCCACATTATGTCACAAACAAGACCTTAACATCCCAAATCCTCTAGCACAATCCCTATCTAGCTCCGACCATCCTACAATCCTCTCCAAAGGTTAAAACGGCAGTGGCCCCGAGATCTCTAGTAAATATGCTTCTAGAGTCCTGGCAATAGTCAGCTTCTCCACTCATGACCTCTGTGGCACTAGTGCCCTCCTTCAATTTCCACTGGCTTACCAATGACTGGGATCTTCTGGAGTTCTGCTTTGCCTTTCATTTTTTAATTCGTTTTTGTTAATTTATTTATCTTTTTAATTATTCTTATTTATTTCCCTATTATATGTATACATGGTATGAATCAACACATTCAATCGTAATACTTATTGCCCTTCAATGTGGCAGATTGTATTATCTACTATTCAATAAAAAAAAAAAGACGTAAGCTCAGACAGTTCCCATCTTCCATATGAACTATCTGGAACGGCATTTATACATTCACAAAGCAAGAATCAAGAAAAGAGACACTTATTTAATTCACTTCCCACCACTGCCGAACCACTTTGAACCTGTATGTATACCTGAATGCATCCTGATTCCGAAGTCACAGATTGCCATAACAACTAGCCCTAAACTATACCATTCAAATTTATCCAAACCATACTACTCGATAACAGTTCTAAAACTGAAAAGGTAAGAAATATGTGCCGAAAAGTTTAATAATAAAATTTGTGAAGACGCGTCAAAAGAACACAACAGAGCTCATTCAGGGGCTATTTACTTCAAAACTAAAAATGGGAAGGACCTATTTTTTTTTTTATCAAAGATGAAATAGTGCTGAAATTGTTTGTTTACAAACTCTTATGATCCCAACGAATATTATTTACACAAGCGAATGTTACGCACAGTAGAAGTGGGAAAATGAGTTATAATAATAGAGCCGTGTGAACAATATTACCACACGACTGGAAACATTTTCCCATCCCAGAATATCATTTGCATTCGTGTCTAGACCCTTGCACAAGGTAGATCAATTTACGAAAAGTAATTTGGCAAAATTGGTACATAGTCAAAACTTTGTGATAGATATTCATTGTGTGTATAATATACATTACAGTGACCATAGGCGCAAACTTCGGAGGAGCGATCGCCCCCCTCCTCCAATAAAAATGTTGAGAGGGCGAGAATATCGTTTCGTCCTCCCCAAATAATTTCAGGTGAAAAAAAATTAAAATCAATAATAAATAAGCTACATGAATGAATAAAATGTGTAAATCAAAATCGATTTAGAAAAGTAGACCAGCTGGCTATGTATGAAGAGGGATGCCCAGAAGGGGGTTTTATAGCGCAAGTTGCGCCACCTGAATTAATAAGGGAGACATTTTTTGACGGGATTTTCAATTTTTGAGGGAGGCATAATCCGACGGGGTCATGATTTTTTTAAAATGAAAAATTTCAAATCAAAAGACAAGTTGAATCATGGAACAGACCACATAATGTGTAATGGTATATAATCTACTATTATTCAAATTCTACTTTTGTGTGCACTGTTTTTAAGAAGAGAGGAATAAAATATCTTAGGAGGGATGGGGAAAGGCTTATGTGCCATCGGCCTTGGGGGAGAGGATGGGCATCCCTGGGTATGAGTAACTATTTTATTGATACCTAAATGTTACTTTTATTTAAATTATCACTTGTATTCAAAGATAACAATATATATCAACTTATCCTAGGATTTAATGATTCAATCACCCCTCAATTTTCACGTGGTATTCTTATTACATTTTCTGCAGAAAAACTAAAACTTGAACTAAAACTGTGAAAAACATTGTATTTTTATTTGAGGTTGTACAAAGCACATAACCCACCCCAACGTCGATGGCGCAAGAACCCATCCTCCTTTCTCCCCTCCTCACAAGATATTTTATTGATAATTTTTTCTTAAAAACAGAGCAAGCGAAATTAGAAAAATCGTATATTCAGGAGTGCCCAGAAGGGAGTATCATTCAAGTTGCGTCATCAAAATTTTTGAGAGGGGGGGCACATTCTGACGGGGTTTTGAATTTTCGGAATGAAAAGTTTTGATAGGTGGGAAGCATATAATAGACTGTAGGAGTTGTAATTGTATATAATCTACGAATTTTTAAATTCTACTTTTGTTTGCACTGTTTTTAAGAAGAGAAGAACAATAAAATATCTTGGAAAGGATGGATAAAGGCCCCTCTGCGTAAATTATATACAATTAAACTTACTCGCTTTCTCCTTGTTTTTTAGTATGAAACTTTCCATTCTGAAAATTCATAACCCCGCCAAAATGTGCTGCCTAAAATATTAAAAAATCAGCCAAAATATGACCCTCTCAAAAGTTTTCAGCAAGCACAATCTCAAGTTGCGCCATCAAATCCCGTACTGGACACTCCTGGTTGTACACACTAAGAAATCAAAGATACTCTTCACTGTTTTACGTTATTCATTGTTAGCTGAAAAAGTTCTGGAAATATACTAATGTTGTGAAGGCTGTCTCCCCTCTATCCTATATTTAATCTAATCAAATACATTACTTATCCAGCTGTATTTATTTTTTAAACATATTTTCAAGTATATATAATAAAGAAAATAAATAAACAAAAATCCTTACAACAGTACAAACAAATTAATTTTAAATATTCAATATTATAATGTTACAAATTTCTCATTTACTTATTGTATTCTCTATGTAATACAGTTGTAAATTCCATTGAAATAATAAAAATAAAAAAATATTATAATAGTTTGTTTCACAATAATTATGTTGAATTTTTAGACATAATTAAAACTCCGACCATTTTTTTTTTTTTTTTCTGTTCCCCGCCCCTCCCAATCAAAATTGAAAGTCTGGGCCTATGACAGTGACACAGATTATTCTTGTGTAACTTATACATGGGGAGGCTTTCAGACCGAAGCTCCCAAAATTGAAAATTAACATTTTTTTTAATGGTCCATATTTGTTTTTGAGCGTCATCTGAGTTAAATAATTAAACAATCACAATATATTATCTTTTTAAATTATAATCCATATCACAAATCATTTGGCCAGAATTAGATTTATAACTACCACTTACCTATGGTGGTATATTTATTTTTCTATTCCACCCTCTCCATATACAGGGTGTCCCATAAGTCGAGGGAAATATTTGAAAAGTTGATAGTAGACATCAAGATCTACAAAAAAGTTGTTTGCTGAATAGGAATCTATAACTTAAAAAATATTCTATTAAAGTAATTAAAAATTGCTCCATAGTAAACTAGACAAAATTTACTTTAAACAAAAGTAGAGTTTGTCTTTGTTTAAATTATTAAAGATAGACTATTGAGCAGACAAACTTCAGTGGGTTAACTTTAGTACAGTAGAAGGGTGGTAAAAAAAAAAAAAAATGTATGACTTTCTTTTATGACATTTATGTTTTTGTTTTTTTAACTCCGCCAGCTAGATATAGCTGCAGGTTCCTGATAAAGGAGGAGGGTCCCATTACAGCCGGAATGGGTGTTATGAATGAAACACCGTCTCAGGTCAGTAGCGGTGGTATCTTTCCCGTGAAGTAATGGGAGAGCTGGCCTGAAAGCTCTAAAGGAGGCAATCCCTCCATCAGGCTCTGGGCACAGTAGGCCCATAACTTACTTTCCCGAGACCTATCTTATGAAACGAACTAAAGAGTATAGTTTTCAAGGATTAAGACAAGACTTTTTTTGGAACGGAACTTGGGTGAATTGTCTAGTTAACCATGGAGCAATGTCTAATTCCTTAAATCACATATTTATTTAGTTTTCGCTTCCTATTCAATAAAAAAACATGACTTGCTTAAAAAAACACAAATCTTAAATTTTCTACTTTTCTGCTGAAAATTGGAGAATAGTTTACATGAACTTTTTTGTAGATCTTGATGTCTTCTATCAACCTTTTAAATATTTACCTCTACATATGGGTTCCTTACATTTATATTTATTTGAATATTTTCATATTAAAATATTATTATTATATATATAATAGTATATATATATATATATATATATATATATATATATATATACTAGCTTTACCCGGCCATGCGCTGCTGTGGCTTAGTCTGGCAAAATGAAAAAGAAAGAAAATAGAAAGTACATATGAGTAGATTAATTGCAAACGACATCTATCATTTATAAAAAAGTTGGGAAACAAATTTGTCTGTAAAATGGCTTCAATTTAAACTAATTTTAATGATTTTTTTTCTCATGATTCAAATTGAACATTTGATTAGAAATTATAAAATTTTCGATTAATCAATAAAAAAAAAAAAATGCTTGCCAACCTTCGGTAGTGAGGAAGCAAAAGGTAACTTTTGCCTTTTCTGAAGAGAAAGCAGTAAATGTTTAAAACTCAATAACTCTGCAACGAACTGTCCGATTTCGATGATTATTTTTATTTTGTTAGCAATTCAGAAATCTTTCATATAAATATGGGTATTATCAGTAAAAAATTCTATACTTTTTTAGTTATCGTCAAATAAAATATTGAATTCATCATAACATTTTTCAGCTTGTTTTCAGGAAAGTATGTTATACACATAAATTAAAAGGGTTTCAAGGGGAAGACTTTAGCCAGGTTCTTTTAAAATCGGTAAAGCCGTTTTGGCGCTACAGTTTATAGCAACACATTTTTTTGTGGCTTTGAACAGAAAAACATTTACAGAAACCTTCCTGGTAGTGTACGGAACAATTTCCCAAAGTTTCATGGCGATCGGTTGAATGGTTTAGTAATGCACTAAGGACGTACAGATGGACAGACAGACATACATTCATTTATATATATATATATGTACATACATACATATATAAATATTATTTTATTTTATTGTATTGAAGGGAACTTCTAATACAGTAACTATGTTTTAGGTTGGAAGCATCACAACAAGAATGTTTAATTAAATTTTTTTAAATGTTTAATTAAATTATGTTGATGCTTAAGGTTCTGTATATGTTCAATTGTTTAACGAAGTTAGTCAACTGTTCTACATATCGTGGATGATAAATATTCAGTCATTATAAACTTTTTATTAGTACCGACGTTTGACCCAAACATGTGGGTCATCATTAGGGTCTGGTTCGAGCACTGAAATACTTGAATACAAGTACATGAACACCTTAAGAGCTCGAACCAAGCCCTGGTGATGAGCCACATGTTTGGACTGAAACATCGGCAGTAATAAAAAGTTTATAATGACTGCGTCCTGAATATTTATCACCCACGATATATTGTTCAAGAAATTTTGCAAAGTTCATTATTTTAATCCAAAAATTGATTAATAGAATGACAAATATTTGCTTTGGAATAAAAATAGGATACAATTTCAAGAATAAATTTAGTTTCATACCAATTAGTTGAGAAAATATAACTGGGTCTCAGATGGGTTGCCAAGGGTTAGAGAAAAAAAGTAAAAACAAATACTTAGTTAATAAAAATATAAATTATTCAATTTATAGATAATATCCAAGTCTAACAATAATTTTGAATTAAAATGTCAATAAATTACTACCTCATAAACATCAGTACGCACTTATATACTAGACTTAGGATATATAACATATACAGTACGTTCAAACACAAAAAAATATACATGAAGTATACTACAAATAATTAAAATTTATTAACAAAGTTATTGAAACTATTATTTATCACAGCCTAAATGTTTCACTGAGGTCAATAAATTACAATCAATGGAAGGTTTGTCATTTGCCTCTTGCAAGACAAACTCCAAAAAGGTCTTTCATTTTTAATTTTACCAAGTTTGGTAGTTCAAGTAAAACCATGAGTATATGGTATTTCAAGTAAATAGTATAGATTTCTGAAGTATATTAGACATTCCAGATTTTACATAAGATAATTATTCAAGCTGGTTGGAGCCCAATTGAAACTTTCGGACAAATTCAATCTTCACTCTGTCAATTTCAAATCACTTGAAGTTTTGTTGATTTCAAGTAAAGCATGATTCAGCAAGACTTCTAAAGCACTTCTTAAAATGGGAAACATTGTAAAGAACATTCGATGGGTGCAATTGTTTTTCATAGTTATTCTAAGTAACTTAGGCTGGTCAAGTGATACAAAACATTGAGCACAAAATACCGTTTGATGTTTGGTTTCAGAAATTTCCTTTAGAGATTTTTTCAGGTCATTTAAATTGTAATTACCTTCTTTGAGCTGCTTTAAAGACCATTTAAGCCCTTTAGGAAAAATAAAATTTCTTGTTTCGACAGAAAACGTCAAACCAGGTGAGAGCTTTGTTTTTTTTTTATCATCTTCTACAACCGGATAACTCCAGTCAATATCCATTCCCAAAGAAGAAAATACCAACTGTAAAGACTGCTTAGCAATAGAAATCCAATTTTCGCCCTCAAAATCAAATTTAACATCTAACGGTATGGGATTATTTCCAACTTTTCCTACCACAGGAGGGATGTATTCCATTTTTAACATTTCGATGAGCCAATCCCCTTCATCAGCTGTCTGTTTAATTTGAAGAGCATTAGTACAGATAAATTTAAATTGAGAAAGCACTTTTTCAGTAATACCTTTAGTTGTATTATGACTAAGTTCCAGTGGATCTTGAACGCAAATACTTCTATATACTATTTTATCACCTCCCTTTTCAATAAAATTTTTATAATAAACCATTTTATCTAAAGTTTCCTCCTTTTCCATATCTTCCTGAGCAATTTTTTCTCCTAAATATGTTGATATAACATATTTTGAAAAGGTAAAATCAACAAAGAATTCAAAAAATCCTATAAAAAGTTCGGCTAATGGTTGTTTATTAATGTTCATTAATAAAAAAACATTTTCATTAAATGCAAATGGCCATGTTCTACCCGGTGTCCCATAAACAATTTGACTTAAGGGTGGCAGAATCGGAGATGTCAAATTCTGTAGATAAAATATGATTAGGAGATTTATGGAGTATCTAGAAAATTTATTTACTCCAATAAGTGTATACTTTTTACCTAAATAACCTATTAACATCATAAGACTTCTTATTCTCCAATCATGACTGAGAAGAAAACGAATCATGCGACTATTGGCAACAGCTTGTCCAGAAGTTGCGCTTATATCAAGGTCTATTCCTGTTCCTATATGTGTAGCTTTAATAACTGGAACCCTGGCATTAGGTATACGTATAATATTAGTAAATAACCTAAACCGATAGATTATCCCACCATCTCGTTGTATAAATCCTCGGTCTGGTTCTCCTCCTCTCACTGCAACATATATAAACATGTCAATCAAATTTAATCATCTACGATGTATAACAGAGAATGAAAATATATATATATATATATATATATATATATACATAGGGACTAAGAAGAAAAATTATTTATTCTGTATCAACAGTCACGGAGGCGACGCTGGGACACACCCAGCCTTTATAAAATAAGTACCCTTAATTAAATAATTTGCAGTTTGAGCGTGATCTCAGGCAAATCAACTACTTGCACAAGAAACAGTACTTTTCCTAAATAGTACTGAACCCAAGATCCTTCATGGGTTTAATATACATATAATATATAATCGTTAAATTTAGATGGAAATAAAATATGTCTTGAATAATTCAAATGAATCTTCACACACACACACACTATATATATATATATATATATATATATATATATATATATATATATATTTTCAATTCAATTTTATGATTTCTTAGTATTAGGGGGATTTTTCTTTCTTTTTTCTAATTTATTAAGATTGAATTAAGGAAATTTTATGTAAATAAAAATATTTAGTTTTAATCATATGGAGAGCATAGGAAAAAATATATATATAAATATATATATAAATATATATATATATATATATTTATATATATATTTTTTAGTATTAGGGGGATTTTTCTTTTTTTTTTCTAATTTATTAAGATTGAATTAAGGAAATTTTATGTAAATAAAAATATTTAGTTTTAATCATATGGAGAGCATAGGAAAAAATATATATATAAATATATATATATATATATTTATATATATATTTTTTCCTATGCTCTCCATATGATTAAAACTAAATATTTTTATTTACATAAAATTTCCTTAATTCAATCTTAATAAATTAGAAAAAAAAAAGAAAAATCCCCCTAATACTAAGAAATCATAAAATTGAAGTGGGACCAAAGAATAGCACAGCACACATATTAGAGTTTTAGTGCTATAATTTCTTTAAGATTTGTTAACAATTTTCACCTTATTGGCAGTTGTTGAACTGTGCAAATTTTATGATGGGATATTCAACTTGTTAAACAAAAGTGAAAAAAAAAAAAGCCATCCTTTGTGGGAGACTGAGGAATGTCCATTTCCAAAATTTCAAGAATCATACAGAAGGGAAGAAAATGCTCAGCTTGCCAACAATATTAGATCAAAAAGATTCACAAGGAGCATCTGAAGCTTTTTGCTAAGATGTTTAAGATATTGATCAGTTTGTAAAACTAAGCTAATAAGAGAAAACTTAGTTATAAAGAATAGTTGAAGTATGAAAAATGAAACAAATGTCTCAGCTACCTTCATGTCCTTATATTAGAACACCTCTTCTTTCAAAGATCTTCAAGACAAAGTTACAAATTCTTGTAACTAAGGGAATGATCATGTCCTCATAGATTTTCATCTTTTGAAGTGTATATATTGTTCTTTCAGCTCTTCATGAATCTCTGTACCTCCTCACTCATTAAAATTCAGAGGCAAGGCCATATTTGTGCCAACAAGGGAGGTAGAAGTGTTAATGGAGAGATGGCGTAAAACCAGAATGTTTTCAACCACGGATCTCTATTGCTCACGTAAGTTTAGAAAGAGGTGGTTGGTAATTGCTAAGCAGAATAAGGGTAACTTAATGTTCTTGCCATGACAATAGAAAAAGAATAAAAATATAATGAAGAGAAGGATGGTTGGGGTAATCAGTCAAAATAAAAATGGTAAAAATAAATAATATTAATTTTAACATATTATTATTTATTTTTGCCATTTTTATTTTGATTGACTACCCTAACCATCTTTCTCTTCAATATTCACTACAGTCAACCATCAACTCACAATTATGAATAAAAATATAGATGAACAAGATAAAATCATAATATATGCTTGGAAAAAAAGAATGCTTATTCTAGAGATAGTTCTAAGATCTAAGAAAAAGAGCTGTAGCCGAAAATCACAAGTATAATCAATCACCACTAAGCTCTATATAGTGGAGCCAAACCAAATGTATTATAATATTAATGGAACAGTTTGTAGCTGAAGCTCCTTCCCACAAAATATATTACTATTCCAATTAAGAGTCATTAAACCAAAAGGCGGGTAGATTAGTAGCAAAGGACATCTGTCATTTTTAAAAAGTTGGGAAACAAATTTGTCTGTAAAATGGCTTCAATTTAAACTAATTCTAATGATTTTTTTTTCTCATGATTCAAATTGAACATTCATAATCATTTGAGTGAATACGCCGTCATTCATAATCATCAGAAACAGTCTGAGTTGAACTAGAAAAACGTATAATAGTATTGACCTACATAAGGAGAATCATAAATCCCTGCGGAGGACCTGGGTAGGTGACCAACGAGAGAGGGGGTCTTGACAGGGCGACCTGGGGATAACCTGGGTCCCGGCCTGTCAGGGTGGGGGGATGTTGGCAGCAGGGCATCTCCTTTCAAACAAAGCAAGTGCCTCCAGGAAAACCTGTACTATGGGACTGAGGGCATACTGCGAGGGTGGACGTGACTTTACAGTCGTAGTGAAGACAGCCATCTACAGGAAGAGGACCCAGACAGAAAATCCTACTGGACCTCCAGGTTGGGGTTTGGGCATCGGGTTAACGACCTGGTTCCGGAAAAAACTAAATTGTTACGAATAATCAGCAGAAACGTAGCCGGACTGATCTATTGGTTCGACCCAAGCGTGGACTAGGAAAATCCTTAACTTTGGCAACATGGAATGTGAGGAGTCTCTTCCAGGTTGGAGCGAGTTGTAATTTGGAGTCGGAGTTGCTTCGGTATGACGTGGATGTGGCAGCTATTCAGGAGATACGTTGGAAGGATACTCCAATGGTCCAACTTTTTTTTTTTTTTTTCTTCCCTACCTCGCCTTTTCGGCTATACAGGATTTTCCCGGGCCGGGGGAGAGGGCGGGGAATTTAAAATCCCCTCTGGCACCGGGACGGGAACTCACACTTTTTATATCATCTCAAATCTCTGTTATCCGGTTGCCAGGCAACTAGCGGTGCTGTTACACACGCTTTAGCCTATTCGGCCACCCCGTCCCTCCAATGGTCCAACTAAGTGATTATCTGCTTATCAACAGCGGACACAGGCGTAACCAAATAGGAATGAGATTCATGTTAAGAAATGCAATAAAAGATGCCCTCCTGAAATTTGAAGCTGTGAGCGAGAGAATATGCACAATAAGATTAAAAGGGAGATTCTTTAACATCTCAATCATTAGCGCACATGCCCCAATAGAAGATGCCGATGAAGAGACAAAAGACGCTTTTTACGAAGCCTTGGAGAGAACCTACGACTTGATGCCTGGTCATGATGTGAAGATAATATTGAGTGATCTTAACGCAAAAATAGGCAAGGAAGATTTCTTTAGACCCACCATAGGACCCCATAGTAAGCATGAGAAAACCAATGACAATGGGTTCAGAATAGTGGACTTCGCTATGGAAAGGAACATGTCAGTCAGCAGTACTTACTTCCCTCATAAGAACATACACAATGAGACTTGGGTATCTCCAGATAGGCAAACACGCAACCAGATTGATCATGTGCTGATCAAGGCAAGACACGCAACGGACATGGCGGATGTGAGAAGTTTTCGTGGGGCTGTCTGTGGTTCAGACCATCATTTGGTGAGGGTGAAATACCGACAAAAGATTGCGTTAAGAACCAGGGGAAGAGCTGAGAAACCTGCGCCACGATTTGCTGTTGAGCGCCTTAAAGAAGAAAACGTGAGGCAGAGGTTTGTAACCAATGTTACTGAGAAGCTCACCAGGAAGTACTTAATATCGACTCAAGGTGGACAAAGATGAAAGAAGCCCTTGCAACCGCAGCGGCAGAAGAGCTTGGTGAAGTTCAAAAACCAGCAAGAAATGACTGGTATGATGAAGAATGCAAGACCCTGGTAGATGCAAGGAATGAAGCAAGGAGGAGAATGCTTCAACGACTTACCAGATCTGATGCTCAAGAATTCAAAGAAAAGAGAAAAGATGCCGTCAGAAGAAAAGGTTGTCTGACAAGAGAAAATTAGAGGCAATACAAGAGAGCTTCAATGCACAGAACTCCAGGAGTTTCTTCAGAGGTGTAAGAGAAGTTAAGGATGGATATAAACCTCGTCTTAATTTTGCTAAAGACAAGGAGGGAAACCTTGTGGTTGGCAAGGAAGCAGTTATTGGCAGATGGGCGGAGCATTTCCGGGAGCTGCTTAACCGGGGCAGAACAGAAAACGCTGTAAGGCCTAATGAAATAGAAGAACTTGACCCCGAGGAACTGGCCGACGACGACGTTCCCCCTCCTCCCCCCGACAAAGAGGAAATAATGGAAATTGTGCAGAGTCTGAAGAATTATAAGGCGCCAGGCATAGACGGAATCCAGGCTGAGCTTTTTAAATATGGTAGAGATGAAGTTTGGGATGAGCTCCATAAACTTATTTATGACATATGGATGGAGGAAGAGATCCCAGATGAGTGGAAAGTGTCGGTCCTATGCCAATCTATAAGAAGGGAGACAAGCTGGAATGCAGGAACTATCGAGGCATAGCACTGCTTGGCATAGCTTATAAAATACTATCCTCTGCCATTGGTAGGAGACTGATATCACACATGGAGAGGGAAGTAGGCGAATATCAGTGTGGCTTTAGGAAGGGTAGATCTACTATTGACCAGATCTTTACCGCACGACAGGTGCTAGAGAAGTCACTGGAATACAACGTTGACCTACATCACCTCTACATTGATTTTCAGCAGGCATACGACTCAGTGGATAGGCAGGTTTTGATGAGGGATCTCCTCTCTCTGGGTGTGTCTAAGAAGCTCACTCGGTTAGTAAAAATGACAATGGCAGATACCAGATGCAGAGTGAAACTACAAGGATTGCTGTCAGAGGAGTTCTCTGTGGTTTCGAGAATAATGCAAGGAGACACCAAGGCGACTCACCTTTGTAACATGACCTTGGAGAAGGCGGCAAGGGCCATAAGAACCAACACTGGAGGCACCATCTTTGACCGCTTCACACAGCACATGGCGTACGCAGATGATGTAGAGATTGTGGCAAGGACGCTCCCAGCGCTGGCGGGTGTATTGAAGGAATTTGAGACCGCTGCAGCAGCTCGAGGTCTGCAAATAAACGAGCAAAAGACGATATACATGAAGAGTTCAAGACATCGTCCTCATCAAGACCGGACTCTAAACATAGGCCAACACGAGTTCCCAGTATGCAGAGAATTCAAGTACCTGGGATCCCTTATGATGGCAGACAATGATGTAGGAGCTGAGATAGGAGCCAGGATTGCTGCGGGAAACCGATGTTTTTATGTCATACAGCGACTATTCACGTTTCGAAGACTATCAAGGAATGCCAGAGTGACAATCTATAAAACATTGATTCGTCCGGTAGTCACATATGGAAGCGAGACATGGGTTATCTCAGCAAAACATGAGAGGGCTCTTGTAGTGTGGGAGTGTAAGATTCTTGGAAGATTTACGGGCCCATATGCGAAGAAGGTGTTTGGAGGTCAAGATACAATCGGGAGTTGCGACAATTCTACAGGGACGCAGATCTCATAAGTGTCATTAAGGCAGGACGAATAAGATGGTTAGGGCATGTGGAAAGGATGGCAGCGCACCGAGTACCGAGGAAAACATTGTATGGGCGACCTGGAGGAGCAAGAAGGAGAGGAAGGCCACCACTCCATTGGCTGGAGGATGTTGAGGCAGATTTGAGACAGCTTGGTGTCAGGCGGTGGAGGGCTGTCGCATTGGACTGAGACGAGTGGCGACGTATTGTTGAGAAGGCCAAGGTCCCACGCAGACTATAGCGCCGAGTATACTTTAAATGACATCAAAAAAGTTCAATTTCAAGCTTAAATCAACATTAAGTCGTATAACGATATATAATATTTGAAAAATTGAGCCTACTTATATTATAGAACTTATGACTTACTATCATAAAGATACACGTCAATATCACTCGTTTTAAAAGCAAGTCCAGAAAAAGAAGAACCATATAGAACCGGCTTAACACCAGGTATTACATGTCCAAATGTAAATTCAACATCTTGTAAAACCTAAAATAATTAACATACAGATAGATTAGTTACATTATTACATTAATATACATTACAAAACTAAAAATTCAAAGTATAATGTTAATGTGAATGAATTAAAAGTTCTTCTTATAACATATTATTATATAATGATGATTATTTTCACTACAAACATCCAGGATACAACATATAATTCCACCATTCAATTAATATCAATAATTTTTGTCTACTTAATTTATTAGACCGTGAATGTGATAGTTGATGTGATGGTTTATGTTAAGATAAGGATTGAAGTTTGGCAGAAGCTGATTTTACTCAACCTCAAAGAAATGGTAACCTGACATTGGTCAAGGATCAGTTGATTTGAGTACACCAGCTCAAGGAACTTGAAGAAAAGTCGTTCCCTAGTGTTTAAATTTATGACCTAGGAACTATAAAAAATAAATGAATAAAAAAGATCAAGACCCAAGCCATACTCCTCAAACCCCCAAATGATAATAGATCCAAGTGAGTAACTTGGTGCGAGGTTAGGCCAAGACCTCAATATAACACAGCAACTAGCACACAACCTAAGGGCAGGATTCATACCACAGAAATTGAATACAATATCATAGGTAGTAAATGATATAAATAATTGTCCTATAAAATGCACATAAGGAAGTATAAAATGAGTTCACACTTGTATGATTACAACATTTCTTTTAAGATCAAGAGATATGACCTGCTTTTCTCTTCCATCATTGTCTTAGAATCTTGCAAAGGATGAAGATGGCAAATCCAAAGGGTGAGAACATTGGCTTTGTGGTTTTTTCAATCAAGTAGAAGAATCATATCTGAGCTTGAGGAATAATTCAATGATTCTAGACTCATCTGATGCACTAACAAATTAGGTGAGATAGCCATCTTGGTAACTGCACTATGTTTTCCATTCTATAAATTATATAGATGCACCCACTGTCTTTACTCCTTTATTTTTTTCCCTAACACCATATGCTCACAACAACTTTATCCTCGTTACACAACAAAATCAAGTATAATAATAATAATACTTTATTTATTCTGGGACGATTCCCTTTAGAATAATACAAAAAGACATAAATATGGGCTAAGGAGCCTCAGAGATACATAAATAAAGATACAGAGTAGTAAACAGTCATAGTAATAAAATTAAAAATTATAAGTTACATTCTAATTTTAATCAGTTTATAATTAAAATTTAAAAAATTAAATAAAAAGGATGAAGTAAAAATAATGAAGAACGAGCTAATAATTTATATACATATTTACATTAGTATCTATTTACAATTTCATGGGGACTGGATTGATAAGAAATGATTGAACAGATGGGATTTAAAGATAGGAAGGGTATTAGATTGTCGAATGTGAGAAGGGATGGAGTTCCAAAGGGATGAAGATTGGATAATGAAAGATCTGTCGAAAGCAGCGGTTCGATGGGCCCTTATATATAAGTCAGAAGACCGGGAACGAGTATTACGGGAACGAACAGAGGATTTAAATTGAAGCAGCTCAGAGATGTATGAAGGACGGAGTGATTGGATAACTTGAAAGAGGAAGGATGCCAGGAAATATTTACGACGGTAGGAAAGATAAAGCCACTTCAACTCTGCATAAAAATGGGAAAGAGAGGCGTCCCTTGGTATCCCGAAGATGAATCTTACAAAGCAATTTATTAAACGTTTTAGTTTCGCCTCGAGATCCCCAGAGACGCCCTCATATACCGAACAGCAATAGTCAAAGTGGGGGAAAATTAAAGAAGTGACTAGGAGCCTACGGGTTTCAAATGGAAATAGGTGACGAGAATAATTTAGACGTTTTAGAGTGGAAATGGTATGGCAGGAAATATTGGATACATGGTTTTTCCAGGAAAGTGTTTGATCGAAGGTTATTCCAAGATTTTTTACGGTGGGGTAAAATTTGATGGGATTATCATGCAGGAACAGAGTTGGAATATTAGGAACGGTTTTAAGGAGGTAATTGGAGCCTATTAAGATTGCCTTCGTCTTTCCAGCATTCAACTTCAACTTGTTAGTTATCGTCCAGTCACAAATCCTATCCAAGTCTTCTTGTAGTTTCTCTGTGGCAGATAATAGGTCTGAGGGTGGGAACGACAGGTATATTTGGAAATCATCTGCATAGATATGGTATTGGGAGTGACGGATCATGAGGGGAAGGTCATTGATGTAGATAGCAAACAGAGTAGGAGATAGAGAGGAACCTTGAGGGACACCACAGGAGAGGGGAAGGGTCTTAGATGAAGGTTGGCCTGGGACTACTACATACTGAGACCGATTTGAAAGGAAGGATTTGAACCAGTGCAGGGCACTGTTGGATAGAGGAAGATTGTGCAATTTCGTAAGGAGGATCTTATGGTCAAGTGTGGCATAAAGTATAATGGCATAAACCTTCACTTGCTATATCTTTATCACTTCAGTATAAATCTTGCTTATCTTAAGATAAAGATTTTCTGTATAATTGCTTTTGATGTATATAAATCCCACCTTAGACTATCTGAGAATAAGGAGATCTGAAGTGACCAATAATAAATTTGATGTGCATGTGTACCCCTGTAAAACCAGAACCCCACAGTTACAGCATAGATTGTAGCTTACTTATAACATTACCCCTTAAATCATGGAATAAAATATTACATATATAAGACTTAGGTTTTATGGACACATACAAAGGATGACTGAGGAGAGGTTAAACAAGAAGATTTTCAGTAGGATTATGGGATACAAGTTTAACCATGGATACACGGTGCAAATAAAACAGAGAATACACAGGCTTGGGATAACACAGGAATTATGTGAGGATAGGACAGAATATAAGAAATTCCTGAAAAGTGTGGTGCATGTGATGGACAGTAAGGAACTTGCTTCCAGGAGGAAGTGGAAGGAGGAGAGGAAGAAAAAATTTAGCGAGATCCTCAAGCAGAAATGGGCAGAAAAGAGGAAATTGAAAAAGAAACCCATTTCAGAGTCGCGTAGTCCTTCAGGGCTATTTCACGTCAAATAAATAATATATATATATATATATATATATATATATATATATATATTATTACATATATATATATATATATATATATATATATATATATGTATATGTATAAAATTATAAATAAAACTCTTTGCAATTAATGAAGCTGTCTGTCCACACTTCTAATACAATTAGTGAAAGGGGTCAGTCATTATTATAAAAATCAGGTACGCGCAAGATACAACTTTTACTTACTCCTCTAATTTTAATAGAAATAATTTTCTGGCAATATTGGGCTATTATAAAATTTTTGAAGTGCATTTTAAACGGAGCTAAAGCTTAAAGCTTACAGATAACAAATCATTAAGACCATTAAAATTTCAAAAAGTCTATTTATTATATTGATGGTAGGCAATAAAAATCTAGTTTTATAAACCACATAACTTCAATCTCTGAGCCTTTCAATTTGACAGAATGACCAACTCCAATTTCAGTATTTTGGAGTAATGTCATTTTAGTGATATTTCTAAGTTGGAAAAGTTATATCTGTACAGACAGTGAGTAAGTTGATTCCAGAGTAGAGGATTGCAGTGTTGAAACATAGAACTGTGGATAAAGGAATAAATTTTACCACTAGAAACATCACTGAAATTAATAATAAAGATTGTTCAAATTGGAGTTAGTCATTCAGTCAACTGAAAGACTCATATATGCCTACAGAGAGTTGAACGTACATCTGAATATTTAACCTATAAATGATTATGGATTGTAGGACTCTTAGTTATTAAGCTGTTATTTTCCATTGTAAAGTGTACTAAAATGAAATTATCAGTTTTTCACACTAATTGTAAGTAGATAATGTTGGGATTTCACAAAGGCAAAATTCATCAAATTATTCACAAATTTAATTTTCTAAAAGGTTACTTGATGAGTTTTTGGAATAAATGGGGCAATACCTAAGTATTTAAATATAATATCATATTGAGAGTTATTAAACTACAGCAAATGTATGTAAGGTTATAAAACATATCCATAAAATATTTTTATATTTCACTTCTTCTTTCACACATACATACATACATAAGTGGCACGACATCCCGATACCGATGCCTCCTCCATCCAAGAGCCTCTGCCAGTTGGCTCTGTCTTCTGTAGCAGCTCTCCAGTTCCGTACACCAAGCAGGGTTCTTGCATCATAGGCCACGCTGTCCAACCATCTCATCCTTGGCCTTCCTACCCGTCTTGCGAGGTGCAGCTCCTCAATCATAACTTTCTTGGGTATTTCAAAAGCGCTCATTCTGGCCACATGCCCTGCCCACCTTAGTCTGGCAAGTTTGATGTAGGTGACAATGTCGATGTCTGTAAGAAGAGAACTGAACTCACAATTTTTTTTTCTTCCAGACATCACCCTCCTTTACTGTACTGGACCATAGATCCTTCTGAGGACTTCTCGCTCGAGCACACTCAGCTTCATCTCACCACTTTTCATCATCGTCCAAGCTTCTGAGCCATATGTCAAAACAGGCCGTACAAGGGTCTTGTATATAATCAGCTTGGTCTTCTTTGATAGATACCTACTTCTAAAGTGACGGCCAAGTCCAAAGACAAATCTATTGGGAGCAGTGATCCTTCTCTGTATTTCATGAGCCATGTCATTTTTGCTATTTATTTCAGACCCAAGGTATATAAAGCTTTTTACTGTCTCAAACTTAAAAGACCCTACCTCAAATGGAGAGTTCAGATCTACCTCGCTACCAACTTTCATATACTTAGTTTTCTTCACGTTGACTTCTAGACCAACTCGTCTTGCAACTGCTTTAAGGGCTGTAAACGCTTCTCTGAGAGCCCGTTCAGACCTTCCTATTATGTCAATATCATCAGCAAAACCAAGAAGCTGTGTCAGGCGATTGTCGCTGGTCACAATACCGGAATCTCTTATAGCTTTCTCCTCTGCCAAGTTGAACAATAGACAGGCGAGGGCATCCCCTTGCCGAATCCCACTGCTCACTTTAAACTCTTCAGAGGCATCAGAACCGACGCCTATTATACATTTCGAGCTGTCCCTGGTCATCTTGATTAGGCGTATAAGCTTCTGAGGGATACTAAGTCAATGCTGTCGTATGCTGCTTTAAAGTATAGGAATAAATGGTGGGTGACTACCTTACGCTCCATACTCTTTTCTAGGATCATCCTGAGGGAGAACAGTTAATCAGTGGTTGAGCGTCCTCATCGAAATCCAGCCTGATATTTCCCCAGTTCCTTTTCAGAATACGGGACGATCCTCTCAAAAGAATGTTAGAGAGCAGCTTATAAGCACACAACAGGAGTGAGATTCCTCTATAGTTAGTGCATTCTGTTTGATCTCCTTTCTTATGTATTGGTCAGCATTAAGTCATGCAGAGCTTTCTTGAGTTCTTCACCTCCACATTTCAACAGCTCTGACTGGAATCTGCTTGAAGCTGACTGGATTCCGTCCAGGCCTGGCGCCTTTCCATTTTTCAATTTTCTAAGGGCATTTACTATTTCATCCTCGTCCGGGGGTTATATAGAATTCAGTGAGTCTTCCTTCAATTTATTCTCCGAAAGAACAGCTGACTTTCATTTCGGCCAATGCTTCTGTGTCGTCCATGGTCTTATTTTCCCAAGCTCTTCTCTTTCCACGGAATAATCTTTTGTCTTCGCATCTTTTTCTTCGATATGTTTCTTGAGAGAGCCTTATGATATGCTGGACCTTCTTTCTGTAGGCTTCATTTTTCACTTTTACTGCTTAAAGGCACTCAGCATCAAACGCATGCACGCACGCACACGCACACGCACACGCACACACACACACACACACACAGACCATTTTGTGGGACTTGGTTATTTGGATTCAGAAAGCCTCAAAGTATTTCCGTTGAAAACTCAGATTCGAAAATTATCACGATCGCAATACTTACCCCTACTATATATTTCATATATAGATAAGTGAAAGTAAAAATCAGTATCAAATGGGATATTAAAATTATTGAAAATATTTTATCATATTATACTTGTTGCTTCATCCAAAAAGTAGTATATTCTAAATCATTCAGTCCATTATTTAAAATTAAAAAATAAAATCAAGAAAAAAACAGTTTATGAATTATTAATTTCCTTACCCACTTAATGTTGGCCCATTCATTCTGAGTTTGTTCTACTTGCATAACAAAATTAATCACTTGTTGATCGAAACTGACAAGGTTATTGACGTATATGAAAGGTAACGAAGCAGTTCTGGGAGTTTCATCTTTTAATTTTCGCTTTTGCTAGAAGAGAAAAAAAACAAAAAACAACTAAGAAATACTTTTTAAAAATGAATCAAAATTAGTATTACAATGCTATAACATTAATTTAGTCATTTTTTTTTTTTTTTTTTTTTTTGTAACTGAAAAGATATTAGATAGATAATTTATGCCAGTTATACTAAACATTCAATATTAATAAATGATCTTTCTTTTTGATCAACATGTTCATAATAAAATACTAAGGAGAAAAAATAATAATTTTTCAATCTGTTTTCGGGTGAGATCATGAAAAACAATGGTATGAGAGGTCAGAAAATTTTTATTCTCACAAACCAATTTCAAAATATTAACATTAGCAGCTTTACAACATTACCACTAGATTTTTGAAACTTGTCAATTTAAAAGATTTTCATTTTAAAATTCATTTAATTTCAAAAGATTGATTATGATGATAAGAGATAAAAAGAAATGAGACCAGTAACCCAGCAATGTACTAGTGAAGATTAACTGAAGTAAAGTAAATTAAGAATAAGAATCTCTGGTCCAGAATTTTTTTTTATCCAGAATCTATAAATGCCACATTCCCCACCATGAAAAAAATGATTTTTACACATATTTGTGAAGTTAGTAATGTTTTGTTTATTGTAATTGATGAGGAGTCGTATCTTGCCAAAAATATAATTACAGGAGTAAAAAAATTAACTTCCTCAATTTTAACTGATTTAATTCTTTTTTTATATCCAATTGCACAAAAATTAAGCATTTTGAATTGGTAACTGAAGAAAAAATTATTGGGATAAAATCACATAACAAATTTGCTGTTAAATTTGATATGAATAATAAAAAAAAAAACATTGAAGGAACAAGAGGTAAACATTATTAGAGAAAATGCAATGATTACCCTTCTTTTTAATATTCCTTACAGAGAAAAAAAAGAAAGAGTAATAAAATAAATAAAACTTTACAAACCCGCCTTTTTGAAGGGTCCTGGTGCGGTTGCTGGTTTTTTTTATCTTGAGCAAGTTCTTTACTTTTTTTTTCACCATCTATTGTCTTGGTAGGAGTTGCAACAGTACCAACATTTTCTTTTGAATTAGTTGGAATAACATTTTTTTTCTCTGGTTTAAGATCTTTTTTACCCTCTTTTGTTTCAGTATTGTTCTCTGACATAGAAGTAAAATAAGTATTTAGTTAGTTGAAGCTAAAAGTATGTGTATATAATACAAATCAAACATGAAAAAACATTGGTCATCATTTAATAAACCATAACAAAACTGTCTGTTATTCACCACAACACTTACCTTTATTCCATCCCAACATATAAGTGGAAAATATAAACAAAAATATTATGAATATTAACATGATTATGCTCTGACTCTTAATTAGGTATGATTACTAATGAAAATAAAAATAATGTTCTGATTGTCACCAAAATCATGATCTTCCTCAAATGTGTAGCAAACTGGGTAAATAAAACAAAACTTCAATGACATAACTATAGACTCACAGATAGTGGAAGATAATGTACTGTCCACAAATCCTGTGTTAATTGATAGGTTATAAAAATTAAACCTCTATGTAGTAGCAACAAATTTCCTTAATAAATACATTTGAATTAATTGATTATTAACAACATATATTTTAAACAATTATATAACAAATGCATCATATATTATTTTTCTAAAAATGAACTAAAATTTCAGTAGCTTTTTGATCTACAAATGGTGTTAAAATATAGGTTGATAACTTAATTCTTATGAACTAATGAAAAATAAATTAAAGAAAATATTGAGACAAACCATTTACAATTGGAGTATTAGAGATAGTTTTCACAACAGGTTTTAAATTCAATTTATGCCTGACAAGGTTCTTTAAATGCCTCTTTCCATTATTATGAAAAGGGACATCATTTTCAGATAAGCTAATACGGCAAATTTCGCACTGGACCATCATTATTTTTTAATAAGGCTGCAATTACAACTAATCCTACATATTCATTTAATTTTTTTTGAAAATCATTAACAAGGTGGTATCAGGGAAACCTAGAATAAATATTGACCAAAACAAACAATATCGTAACCTCCTAACTCTAAACGCTTTTTCAAAAATGCTAACTGGCATAGAGCTGTTTGTGTGTTGTGTATTTTTTCATTTCATTTTAGAAAGTATTTTGAAATTTTGATTTTCTTATAAGTTGAACATTGTTGATATGATTTAAAATAACTTTAAGATACATATTATATAAAAAATATGGAATGGTGGAGCAATCTAAATAATACAAACATTAGTACAAAACCATATAATGCATATCAACGTTTCGATCCTCTTTAAAAACTTTCGGGGCTACAAAACAAATACGAAAATCACTATTATTCATTTTCAAAAAAATTAAAGAAGGTAACTAACTACTATACATAGCAGCTATCCAAGAGGTACGATGGATAGGACAGGGAATTATGGAGAAGAAGTACCATACACTCTACTGTAGCTGCCATGAAAAGCATCACATCTTCGGTACCGGATTTGTTGTGAGAGGTAGAGCTCGACAGCTAGTGATGCGATTTACTCCCATTAACCAAAGGTTATGCTACATTCGGCTTAGAGGAAAATTTTTTAATTTCTCTCTAATCAACTGCCATGCCCCAACAGAGGTGTCACCTGAGGAGGATAAGGAAATATTTTATGAAGAACTTGGACGCGTGACAGAAAGCTGCCCCAAAAATGATGTTAAAATCATTCTTGGTGACTTTAACGCCCAAGTTGGTAAGGAGGTGGCACTCATGCCGACCATAGGAACCCACAGCTTGCATGAGACCAGTAATGATAATGGGCTACGGATGGTGAACTTTGCTACATTGCACGGACTGGTTGTTGGAACAACACTTTTTCCTCGAAAGAATATCCACAAAGCAACATGGATCTCTCCAAATGGGCAAACAACATCACAGATAGACCATGTACTCATTAGTGCCCGTCACAAGTACAACATGATAAATGCAAGATCTTATAGAGGTGCAAATATGGACACGGATCACTATTTGAGCATTTCCGAGGTCAGATCACGAATTTCGCTGATTAAAAACCACCACCAACGACCAAAGAAGAAGATTGATGTAGCTAAACTTAAGGACTCAGACCACCAATATTCGTATCAACAAGCTGTGGAGACGAAACTTAATGAAGATGTAATTAATGACAGCTCTATGGTCGATGAACAGTGGAAGAGATGCAGCAACGCAATGAAACAGGCAGCAGAAGAATCTCTTGGCTACGAGATTAAATCTAGAAGGCCTCCATGGATTGATGCTGAGTGCCTTCAAGCAGTAAGAGTGAAAAATGATGCCTACAGAAAGAAGGTTCAGCGTCCCACAAGGCTCTCCCAAGAAACATATCGAAGAAAAAGACGCGAAGAGAAGAGATTATTCCGCGGAAAGAGAAGAGCTTGGGAAAACAAGAACATGGAGGATACAGAGGCATTGCGCGGCCAAAATGAAAGTCGGCTGTTCTTTCAGAGAATAAACGAGGGTAGGGCAGCTTTCAGGCCCAGAGTGACGGCATGTAAAGACACGAATGGATCTCTTTCAAGCCACAAAGATGACGTACTAAGGAGATGGGTACAACATTTCAAAGACGCATTAAACAGAGGAACGGTGCCTGGAGAAGTAGGAGTAATGAAGGAAGATTCCCTGAATTCTATTGAACCCCCGGATGAGGAGGAAATGGAAAACGCCTTGAGGAAATTGAAAAATGGAAAGGCGCCAGGCCCGGACGGAATCCAGTCAGAGCTGTTGAAATGTGGAGGGGAAGAACTCAAGAAAGCTCTGCATGATTTAATGCTGACCATCTGGGAGAGGGAAGCTATGCCTACGGAATGGGCAACAGCCATTATCTGCCCAATACAAAAGAAAGGAAATCAAACAGAATGCGCTAACTATCGAGGAATCTCACTCCTTTCGTGTGCTTATAAGCTGCTCTCTAACATTCTTTTTGAGAGGATTCTCCCGTATTCTGAAAAGGAACTGGGGAAATATCAGCCTGGATTTCGAAGAGGACGCTCAACCACTGATCAACTGTTCTCTCTGAGGATGATCCTAGAAAAGACTATGGATCGTAAGGTAGTCACCCACCATTTATTCCTATACTTTAAAGCAGCATACGACAGCGTTGATAGAACGCAACTATACTGTGCCTTGGAGGAGCTAAGCATCCCTCAGAAGCTCGTACGCCTAATCAAGATGACCATGGACAGCTTGAGATGTAGAATACGAGTCGGTTCTGAAGACTCCGAAGAGTTTAAAGTGAGCAGTGGGGTTAGGCACGGGGATGCCCTCGCCTGTCTATTGTTCAACTTGGCAGAGGAGAAAGCTGTAAGAGACTCCGGTATTCAGACCAACGATATAATCTTCAATCGCCTGACACAGCTTCTTGGTTTTGCTGATGATATTGACATAATAGGTAGGTCTGAACGGGCTCTCAGAGAAGCGTTTATAGGCCTTGAAGCAGCTGCAAGACCACTTGGTCTAGAAGTCAACGAGAGGAAAACTAAGTACTTGAGAGTTGGTGGTGAGGTGGATCTGAACTCTCCATTTGAGGTAGGTTCTTTTAAGTTTGAGAGAGTGAAAAGTTTTATATACCTTGGGTCTGAAATTAATAGCAAAAATGACATGGCTCAAGAAATACAAAGAAGGATCACGGCTGCCAATAGATGTGTCTTTGGACTTGGCCGACACTTAAGAAGTAGGTATCTCTCAAAGAAGACCAAGCTGATCATATACAAGACCCTTGTTCGGCCTGTTTTGACATATGGCTCAGAGGCTTGGACGATGACTAAAAACGATGAGATGAAGCTGAGTGTGTTTGAGCGAAGAGTCCTCAGAAGGATTTATGGTCCAGTAAAGGAGGGTGTTGTCTGGAGGAAAAGAAAAAATAGGGAGCTCAGTTCTCTCTATACAGACATCGACGTAGTCACGAATATTAAACTGGCCAGACTAAGGTGGGCAGGGCACGTGGCCAGAATGAGCACCGTTGAAATACCAAAGAAAATAATGATGGAGGAGCTGCGGAAAGAAAATAAGATGGGTAGGAAGGCCGAGGACGAGATGGTTGGACAACATGGCCTATGATGCGAGAACCCTGCTTGGTGTACGGAACTGGAGAGCTGCAGCAGAAGACAGAGCCAACTGGCGGAGGCTCTTGGAGAAGGCCCAGTCTCGGTAACGGGATGTCGTGCCACATATGATGATGATGAACTAACTACTTATTTGGAGAAAGTAAGATTATAACTGATATATTGGCAAATACAATTGATACGAGTGTGTGATAACTGCAATATATTTCCCTCAATTATACTGCTTGAATAAAATTGACTATGTAACGGGTCTTCCATAGTCACTACTATCGAGTCAATATCTAATTACCTCTTTATATTGACCAATAAATTGTTGTAGTGCATTGTATCAATGATTGGCGACAATGAAAAAGTTTGAAACAATATTTCTTTAATTTTTACTGAAGGTCTTATAATTTTATTGATCGAGCTGCAGTAAAAATCAAAAATTAATATCTTAGCGCAGATATTAGTAACTTACTTTATTATAGTATAGAGAATTAAACACAGAAAGACCTCAGGATCATATTGGTTAAACCAAAACTTTACACATAGATACCTCCCGTTGTAACAAACTCTCTTAAATCTTAATTGTTAATATAGTTTTTTCGAACGGAAAAGACTTTCATTTATATTCAAACCTAACAGTTTAAAGAGTGAATTTATAAATAATTAAGTTTTCCCTAAGCTGTTATTTACTGCATACTCCAACTGGGGCATTAAGAGTGGATTTTCTCATCTACAACTTACCAATTTATTACAGACAGGTTAGAAAGATCGGGATTTATTCCCTCAGTCCGCTACGAAGTAAACAAAAAACTTATAATTTGAATGGTGAATATATTTCCTTTAAGTTGCTCTTTGAACACCAAAAAGTATGATTGGAAGGTTATAACACTAATAGTATTGCTTTAGTTATATGTTCTTATATGAAATTTTACTATTAAACCAGTAAAGATTTTTATTAATTCAACACAATATGAATCAAGCAGATTTATCTAAGCTAGTTTCCAAGTTACGAATTAATATTAGACCCAGACATTATAACTTAAAAAATCCTAAAGGGCCTGAAGGAAGACTAGAAAGATTGAGAATTGTGGTTACTGGTCTGATAAAACATGAAAGAATTCAGTTAAACTATAGAGTAGCAGATGAAGCAAGGGGCTATGCAGAAAGAGTAAGTATCAGATTATGGCATTATTTTAATTTTTAGTTGTGTTAAACTAATGCTAAGATTGAATTTTATTGTTATTTTTCTTATTACTTTCTTTGAACATCATAGTTTTATTTCAGCTCATTTCTGAAGCTATCAGGTATGGTGATTGCCATGCACCAACAATGGAAATAGCCGATTATTGGCTTACAGAAAAGCAACTAATTCATAAACTGTTCAAAGTTCTTGTTCCAAGATTTCATGAATGCAACATGTCCTATACCAAGCTTCTGAGGTTATCAACAGACCATGAATTAACACGTATGCAAGGTGTTTTAGAACTTAGAGGTACCTATTTTTTAATAATAATAATAAATATTATGGTTATTTATATATCTATTGAATAATTTTATTTTAAAATATAGTTTAGGCTTATAGTTGTATTTAATGATTCCATTTAATTTTTTATTTAGCTTCATTTACAAATCGAGTGTTGCAAAATTATTATTGTATTATAATTTTTTTTTATTATACCATGTAAAGTGTTCTTATGGTATAAACTGAAGAGCCAGTTGTTTCATCGGATTACACTTTTATATTTTTTATATTTCTTTTTTAATTTTTGTAGTTGATTTTCGCCTGGATTACATTTGTTTTTTATTTTATTTGAACAAAAAACAAAATTTAATGCCTATTTTAGGTCATAACGTTCTATAAAAATAAAATTTAAACAACACTCTATAATATAGCTATTTGTAAGGAAAATTGTTATTGCATGGGCTTAACAACCATACGTTTTTTAAACTCAAACTATTGCTGATATAAACTCAACATTTTCTGCTAATTGTATAATACGTTGTTAAGGAAAGTCAAGCTTTATTGGTCATCAACTATTTCTTGCTGGAATCTATCACAATGTTCTTCTAACAAACCTCAATTCAGTTCTTTACATTTAACTTCTCAGAGACATAATGAGACTCCACTCAAATGGACTACTAAAGCCATGCCTCAGGATCTGTTTATTAAATATTAGTTGAATATGTATACATTTTTAAACATAAAGAAATTTTAAAACTGATTAATTTTAATCCATGTTCGATTTTGTGGGTTAAGATGGTATATCTATTTACTTTGATTATATAACTTTGAAAACTTATTACTAAGAATTTTAGAGCATTAAATTTCATTTCTAGGAAATCCGTACCCACCATTAATAAAGGATTTATCTCGTAATAGAAATCTCCTTCACAACGTTTTGTTAGATGCTGCTAGAAAAGATTATCGTCATGAACAATATTTAAGAATTGCTCAAGGAATGTCAAGTGAAGGAAAGAAAAGTAATGAAGAAACCATTACAGGTAATATTGAAGATAAAGATAAAAATGAAAAAGCGTAGATAACTTTGATTCTGAATTAATAGCTTGTAAATAATTGTTTTTTGTATATATTTGTATTGTAAATAAAGTATTGTTGATAACAATGGTGGTGATTGTCTTTCATTTTTAAATCTTTTATAATTTCTTTTGTCTTCCTTTTTAGGATTTATTTTTCTGTGTTCCTAGTCGCAGGGAAAGTGCTAGTCAAATGTAGTCAGAGAGCCACGTTATCAAATTGCTGGCCCTTTTCTCTCTTTCTTTTGTGTTTTGTGTGTGTTTAAATCATCTTAATTATATCTGCTTTTAGTATTTCTAGTCAGGTCTAGAAAAATAATCTAGCTAATGCTAGAAATCATGCTTCTTGTATAATTCTGTCAAAAATATTAGCTTATTATAATGATATTGTGGGGATGCTTTTGGCTTTAATTTATTCAACTGCAAATACAGTTAAAACATGCTGTTAACTGTATTTTTTATATTTCAAAATGTATAACTACACTTAAGTGCCTGCTGATCTGTACAGGCTTTGACTATTATTCTATAGTATCTTTCTCAAATGGTCTGTGAGCAACCACTGTAATCAACTTCCTTATGAAAAACCTGTTATATTTTTAAAATTAATTTTTAATTTTCTTTCTCTTGTACATTAATAAATGGATAGTTTTGTGGTACAAATTAATAATGCGTTTTGTTGTACATAATACTTGGTAACTCTAAAAGTTTTTGGAAATATATCATCTGCCTTTACAAGTATACACTGAAATTATATGAAACGACATTATCGTTCTCAATACTGGTTAGACTTTAATTTGTACACTTACTTTATCAAAAACACTGGGGAACCAAAGGAAATATAGAAAACTGAATCTATCAAATCAATGAATTATGGAACCATTCATTATAGGCTCAAGAGAGGCATAAAGCAGTCTTTCCAACAGTCATCCCTTTCGATAAAGTCGAAATTAACCATTCTTCTCAACAGTTACATTAAATGCATCTATGATCTTCCTCAGAAGCATGTGCATGCGTTGAGCTGATGCTTTACGCAAAGGTTCATATGTGTAGACAGGTCCGAAAAGTTTTCTGTCAGAAGTCTGAAATCGGTTGTGCGACTGAGTTGTCAACTTTTTTAAGAATTTAGATTGACCGAAATAAGATCGATTCGCTACCATTGTTCTGCATTGTATTTCTTCTTCCTCATCATATAATTTTTGATCAGCAATCCCAAGTACTTAAAACATTTGACACACTCAAATCTATTGTTTCTAACTATGTAGTGCCTCTTCAAGCAAAATGGAATTTTCCTTGTCTTGTTCTAATTAATCTAATAGACCCATTGTAATTCCTTCATTCTCAAGCACTGTAAAAACTTTCTTGATGCTTTATACAATGCTCTTGGGAACAATTTGTATCCTGTATTTACTAAACAGATTCACCTGTAGTTGAATCATTTTTCTTTTCAAATACTTGATTTCGTCGAACAAGAAATGTTCTGCCATTTTCTCTGTTACTTAATGAATATCAACTATTTAAATAGACTAGTTGGGCCCGTGTGAAAAATTCGTACAGCATATTGTTTTCAAATGCCAAATTTATAAGAAAATAAAATAATGCAACATATCAAAAGATAAAGAAATCAATTGTTACTTTATCGATAAATATAATCGACAAAGGAAACAAAAATTAATTTATATTTTCATTAATGTTTGGAACCAACATGTTTACAAATTTCAATAAGCTGTATCTTGGCTAAAATTTATACGATTTCGATGATTTTTTTTTTCCTTTTGCAGAGAATTTAGTAATCTTTTATATAATCATGGGCATAACCGAGGGAAAAGTGTGTAATTTTTTAGTTATTCGCAAATAAAGTTTGTTTTCTTTCATAACTTGTTTGTCTGAATTTTCGGGGAGATTGAACTATTTTGCCCGCCTGAAAGAGAAGGAGGCCTTCGAAATTGGTGGCTCAATCTTGAGATTTGGTGAAGAATTAACGATGATATGGCTTGCCGATCAAAAACATCATCAATAAATTATATAAACTCCTCTCTCAATCATAGAGACCTCAAGTCGACAAAATGAGACATGTATTCAATGACAGTACTACAATTAACGTAAGGTTATGTGGATGCAAACCCTATGCCTTGCATTATCTCGAAAATTGTACGTTTTTGGGCTTGAAAACGCAGGATCCGGTAGTTCCAGAGGAACTATCCGGGTCTTGCTGTACGCACCAAAATCTTCAAGGTCCATTTTGTCCCGTATCGATCTACAGACCTACCACTGTTCCTGTATTGAAGCCTAGCAAAATGTTTGTATCGACTTTATTTATTTTAGAAAGAAAAACAAAAGGGGAGAATACGATTCGCTGACCCCCATGAAATTCTGAATCCAATGGTACCCCATTCATGGTATTTGAGCATGACAGGAGCTTATATTTGGTACAAAACCGATTTTGAGCCTTACTGTACTGTAATAATATATGTGAGGATACTATCTTTTAAACACTTTTACATGATACTGTGTGTTAATAAACAATTAATTTAAATATAATCATTTATTTAATTTTAAAAATACTTAACTACAAAAATACTTTCAAGCTGCAGGATATGCTACTGTTAGTTGGGTAACTGTGATGCTTCAGATATTTCAGTGTGTAAATTATTCTACAAATTATCATATTACTTTGTATATTATTAAATAAATTTACAATATTTTTGTAACTGAACACTTGAATAATAGACATTTAAAACATTTTACAACAGGAAATATTTTAATACATATTTTATAACAATTTTTCAAATTTCTAAACCAGATAGTTGGTAAGATTTAAACTATTTCAGAATTGTAATCAAATAAATAGAGGCTTGTTGTCAATTTAGACTAAATACATTTTTCAAAAGCCATGAGCACAACTTAATAAAAATATTCATAGTACATAAAATTTTATATGTGGAATGCATCTTGGAAAAGAAGCTTATACTTTTTTGATCCTTTGAAAACTTAAACCAATGATATTAAATAAGTAACAATAACATTGAACAATATATCGATGTCACCTTGGGGCTTTTATTCATGACTTACAGTTATTCTTAATATGTGATATCAAATATGTAATAAAACAAATTGTCTTAAACCAAGCTCCTTGTATGGTTATTTATTTTAGTATTGGGGTTCTTGATGCATCCAAGTTGGCAATAAATTCAAATGGAAGAAGCTATTGTTAAATAAATTATCAATACTATTTATTTTATTTTTATTATTTTCATTTAAAAAAAAAATTAATATAATAGATAAAACTGAAGATGTATTTTTATGTTTATGCTTAATTATTTATATAAAATGACAATGAAAAGATTGACAACATGTTAGAGCCAATAGAAAGCCATCATCTCCCAGTTTGTTACATGAAAACTTTTTCATGTCATCAAGGCTTTTGGCATGATTAAAACAGATATTATTGCAAAAGCTAAGACACTTTTGAAGGCCTCTTTGAAATTATCGAGAAAATCTTTTACTAGTTTCGGTTTATCTAAAAAAAAAAAACATAAAATGAATGCCACCAGTTATAGAAATTCTGCAATAAATAAAATAATTTCAATAATAATACTAAGTAATTTTCTTTTAATTTAAAAACAAACTTCATATTTTAAATATGCGATTGGTTCCTTTTTTTTTTTTTATAAGTAATCTTCTAATAGCCTTTGATTCCAACCAGGAAAATATAACATATCACCTTGTATAATGTTAAATTGCTCTAATCATTATAGAAACACAGTGGAAATATAATAATAATAATAATAATAAGGCTTAGCGAACCCGAAGGTTCGATGCCGACACCACCAACCGTGGAAATATAACTCTCTTAAAATTTATGGTGCTGTTTAGAGAACCAAGACTAACAAATAATTAAATCTGTAATGAAGTGACAGTTTAAGAACCAGATATTTTCCAATTAAATACTAATAAAAAAGTGCACATTGTTTGATTTTGTCAGAAAAAAATGTATTCCATAGAGAGTAACCTTTTATTTCTATGATTTTAATCCTTTTCTTAGTAAATAAGAGGAATTTTTAGCCATTATAAATTAATTAGGAGCCATTAATGCTTAGAAATATGTTCTATTAACCTGATGAAATCAAATCACCCTATTCTTATTATAATAGCATTGTGTTAATAAAAAATAATTAAACGATTCCATCATTGTTTAACTTGCATTTAATATTATGCCATATCACAGTACAAAGAATAAAAATTGTCCATTTACAATATTTGTTAATAATATTTTCATTCAATTTCCAATAAAAATTAAAGGAAAAATAAAACCTTTTGAATATTTCTGTAAAAGAGAAGGGATTACCGGATGTTAGTCAATATAACTAACCGCATTATGTAATTATAATCCTATAGACAATATGTTCCAAAGTCAAATGAAAATTATAATAACTCGCTCATCTTACACTATCCCTGTCCTTTATTAGATTGAGCAACACTCAACTGAGGCAGGGTCACTTGTGATGCTTCATTTTGGATCTCACTATTTCTAGCCTTCCTCATACAAGGATTTCATCGATGAGTTTTAAAAGGCCAATTTTCATTTTGCGTTTTTGAGCTGGGTTCATACTACGTACATCTGGAAGAAGGGAGACGAAGAAGTTCATGTCTGGATCTGCCAATTCTGTTTCTTCTTTAAGTCTCTTACTCTTGTAATAGTCCATATTAGATTCTTCTGAATCTTCTGGACTGTTGGCACGTTTCCTAATAATCTGTTGTTGCACAGGCAATGGCGATAATGAGCTCTCTACCTGCAATGAAAACTGAGTATATTACCATAGAATCTGAATTTCATAACAGTACATCAAATAAGAGTATGTTATTAACCAAACTAAAAAATAAATCTCTAAATGTAATATATATATATATATATATATATATATATATATATATATATATATATATATATATATATATATATATTATAATATTGTTCCTACAATTACTTTTTTTTATAAGAGACCTTTAAGGAAGACTTAATGCAAAAATAAATACTCAAGAATGGGGAAGTAAAAATTCATGTCAAAATGAAGGTTAAAAACCAAGCAGTTGACCACCAAACAGAAACTAAACATCACATACCAATTAAATAAAAAAGGTTAAAAGAACAAATAAAAAGATTCATAAGGTTTGTAAAAATTTATGAAAGTTATAAAATAAAAATTTAGATTTTTACCATCGGTCTTTTTATAAAAACCACTATTCAATTTTTTAAAAATATAATCTTACTTATTAGCGGATTCAAGAGGGGGCTTATAGACTCATGCTTCCTCTCCCTTCAGAAATAGAATTTTTTTTTCATTGGTCCATATCTATGAGTGATTTGAACCAAATATTTAAATAATCACAATATGCTATTTTCTTAAATGGTAACGCATGTACTTCGGTTACTATATAAACGCACAAATCTAGTAATAATGTAAACAAAAAAAATATGTCTAAAAGCATTATTATTACAGTAATTAGAAGTGATAAAAAAAAATTACCTCTCCTCCCCATATTACATCCTGAATCCACAATTGATTTTAGGAGCAGAGGGATGTTAACACATGCTTGCTTAATCAACAAACCTTCTTGATGATATTTTTCAACAAAAGTCTACTTGAGGGAAAGTAAAAATGAATGAAATAAACACTTCAATAACGTTTTGATTCCTATATTTCAGGAAGTATGATGTTTGGGACATCCTCAAGAAAGACTCAGATGGAGAACCCATATCAACTACAGTGGGCAGCAAAATATTTCATACACGCATTAGTCAAAAAAAAAATTCTGTTCTATATTAAAAATATGGCTAATGATGAATGCATATATTGTTAAAAAAAAAATAAGTATAAACAGAGTCCAGATTTAAATCCTATTGAACATTTATGAGTTCACGTCGATCAACAATTTGTTAACGAAAATATAACATCAGTAAAATAGCTTGAAATTAAATTGGTGTTGAAAATGCACTAAATTCATCTTCCAATTGACTTCCAAGTTGAACCCAAATGACTTAAAATATGTTTAAAGGACTTCATTTCATTAATTTAAAATTTTTGACTAAAATAAATACATAAATTATTACATAATATGAATAAGCATGAACATTTTTGCTGCATTAAAATTCTTATTTTATGCTTAAAACTTTATTTAGACATTTCACAAACCAAACCAACTTATTTTATTTGGTTAGCTACAGCACAGCTAAACCAAAATATTTATTTTATTTCTCTTGGTAGCGACATCAGATAGAAAATATCAAAAACAAAAATATTTGCATAATGAAATAACCATTTATATATTTGTTTGTCCCATAGTTTTATGAAAGGTTAAACACACCATAAAATATATGTAATCATTTTTAGGCAAATATTTTTGATAAAAATAATAAAAGTGGTGTTGAAACTATACTTAGATATTTAAATTTAAAAAAAAAAGAAGGCATGAGCAGCAGAGCTCCATCACTGAGGTTCTATTTTCCCCTAATTATTAATTTTAAAAAAATCTGGTGTGTCTACTCACACGACTTTCCTACCTATTTCAGAAAAGTTTTTATATCTACATATGTTCATGACGAAACCAAAAAAAACTGAATTAGATTTATTTTCCTGAAAATTTATCAAAGAAAATATTTTACTACGATTTATTTGATAAACCAAAGCAGTTTAAACCAGCTTAAGGTAGAACAGTGTAAAATTTCCAATACTCTCTAATATTTCTGACCAAAAACTTATTGCCAGAGCTTAATATTGTCAAACAATAATTTCTGTTAAAAGTAGAGAAAATTGTGAAGCTTGTGTGATGCTGGTAACAGATTTTCTTACTTTCACTTAGTCATCTTTTTTCTCTCATTCAACCCTTTCTGACACCAGGTTATGAACCAGTAAAATTACATTGGAAATTGAATAGATGTAACTTCGTTAATACTGGTTGGATTCCGATGATTTTTTATTATTTTTTTTTTTTTTGCTTTGTTGGTAATTTAATTACCTTTCAAAAGTTATATTATAAATTTTACCGTACAATATACACTTAGTGAGTTAGGCCCCAAAGCATTTTTCTTTTCTTTATAACTTTTTTTACTGAATTTTTTCGGGAATTTAGTCTATGTACGAAAATTGAAATGATTATTATTAGAACATTAAACTGTAAACCGCATTTCGGAAATCTGATCCGATCGCAATACTTGGCAGGAACGTAAAAAATAGAAAGGGATTAAATTGTTTCATTGGTGTGAAATAGAGAAATAAAAACTTTGCAAATTATTATCCAATGGTTTATTATATTCAAATAGTTCAATATGTATAGCATATCCCCACGAACGATTTTACCTACCACATTGGAAAACATTTATACGCAAAGATTAGGATGTTTAAAACATATTTATTTAATAATATATCTTTTTAATAAGCCATGTATATAATTATTAAGATTTTCATACCAGAAGTAGGACTCGAGGGGTAGGTTTGAGATATAAATAAAAAAAAAAACCTATGCAGCGCCTAAACCAATGAACCAATTTGAATGAATGGCCAAATTCTTCTCCTTGAAGAACTTTTAATTTATATCTATAATAAACTTCACCCGAAAAAATAATAACGGCATTAAAATTGGATATCCGAAAAAAAAGTACTAACCATATTATTAGTGTATACAGTCATTTGAAAGTATACTAAGTTACCTATAAAATAAATAAAAAAATCATTAAAATCGGACGATTTTGTGAAAAAAATATGTTTTTCTAAACATTTAAAAACAGAACTATAAAGCCTTATTCTTCTTATGTTGGGAGGAGGAGCAGATACTCAATATTTGGAGTCAATCAATTATTTTCCCTATACATAAAAAATAAGAACAAACAAAGTGTGAACATTAAAAGGATGTACTTTTTGCAAAGACTCCATTTGCAGAAAAAGTACCAGGTAATTATCTAACTGGATTTAGAAAAGGAAGATCAGCTACGACCAAGCTTTTTTCTGCCAGGATAATTCTAGAAAAGAGCCTTATGTACAAGATGGTAACTCATCGCGTATTTATTGACTTTAATGCGGCCTACGATAGTGTGGAAAGGAGACAATTATATAAAGTCATGGTAAATTTAAACATTCCGACGAAATTAATACGGCTCATGGAGATGAAAATGGAGAATTCCAAGTATGTAGTATGTGTCGAAACGGACATTTCTGAATCGTTTGGCGCCAACAGCAGAATTAGGGAGTGGGATGCACTTGCCTGCCTCCTTTTCAATTTGACACCTAAGAGAGCTGTAAGATGTTCAGGGATTCAAACTTCCAGGACAATATTCTCTACCTTGGTTCAGCTCCTAGGATATACAGATGACTTTTACCTCATTGCCAAATCAATGCGTGCCTTAAAGCATTTCTGGCGTTGGAGAAGGCTGCACAAGCAATGGCTTCGGCCTGGAAATAAGGAGAATTACCGCTGCTTCTTCGGTCTATCGAAACATTTACGAAGTACGTCTCTGGGTAATAAAACAAAAATATGTCTATACAAGACTCTAATACACCCAGTACAAACCTATGGCTGAGGAGCTTGCGCTATGATTAAGGCAGATAAGGAGAAATTTCTTACGCCTGATCGAAGGATCCTTCGGAAAATCTTTGGACCTGTATAGGAGGGGAATTTCTGACGCAGAAGAAAAAAGCCAGAACTGCAGGGGCTCTACAACGAGGTTGATGTGATCAAGTTCATAAAGATTGAAGGTTGCGCTGGGCTGGCCATGTTTCTCGAATGGATGATTCCGCGATTCCCGAGCTGCTAATGATGGAGGAACAGTATACAACAAGAAGAGTGGGAAGACCTAGTGCAAGATGGCTGGACAGAGTGTCTGTGACACAAGAAACCTTCTACAAATCCTGAACTGGGCAGCTGCATCTGAAAACCATGGCAACTGGTGGAGTCTTTTAGAGGCCCAGACCCAGTGATGGGTTATCGTGCTAGTAACGATGATGAAATATTTACCAAGTATTCTAAAGCAAAGCTGACCTTTGTTTTGTTTTAAAGAAGCCGTATATCTATTAACACTGGGCGAATTTTGATCAAAGTTTTTTTATCGTTTCGGAAATTTAAGTGTTTTCAAAAAATGTTTGACCTAAAACGGAGCAAAAATGCAAAAAATTTTATTTATTCACAAATGTAATTTTGAATTCATCAAAACTCTTTTCCAAGTCCTT
Source organism: Nezara viridula (assembly GCA_928085145.1). Taxonomy (NCBI): domain Eukaryota; kingdom Metazoa; phylum Arthropoda; class Insecta; order Hemiptera; family Pentatomidae; genus Nezara; species Nezara viridula. The sequence continues at coordinate 47,344,504 of OV725081.1, forward strand.
TAGTCGTCAATTTACAGAACTCGTGAGGACTATTTTTCGACTAGCTATGGCCAGAGGTAGATATGTAGTTCAATTAGCAATGATTTAAATAGAAATAATTTTACTCAAAAGAAATATTCGTTAGGAGAAAACAACTTTGAAGTTGTATAATTGTAAAAGTAAGTAATTTTTATTGTTTGTTAGGTAGTTATTAATCTTAAAGAGAATAATTCAATTTTAGAGCGGCTATTAAAACATAACTGACATAATTACAGCTGACGGTAGATAAAATCAAAATAATTGTCGGGCAAGCGAACAGAAATAAAAAAGGTGAGAATCCAATCCTTGTGAAGAACTAAAATATAAATAGAAATCCATTACTCACATTTTTATTTCCTATTGCACGTCTTACCATCAACTAAACCTTAGAAATATTTAAAAATTATATTTTTCTTACGGTGGGTTCGCCAAGGAGGTCGAAATCCTCTTCAAGGTCATCTTTATCGGCGAGCTTGGAGCCTAGCTCACCCGTAGTGAAGAAGTCGTCCAGACCGTCTTGTATAAACGGGAGAACTGCTCTTGAACGCGTCTTGGTGAACGGCACGACGAACTGCATGTGTTCCGTCAGGTAATAGGGTTTTTTCGACCGACCGTTGTCGCCGTTCCTCTTGAGGTGACGCGTCAAGCAGCCTCTCAAGTTTCTCCAACGTTCTTTGCAGTCGGATACTGGAAACAAAGGTTTTTTATTTTATATTACTATTTTTCAACCATTCCAACATAAGCAGGTATACATACAATTAGCAGGTAAACATACATACATTTACTTTACTGATCGAATTTACACACAATGTTAGTCTTAACAATTCTCTATTCTCAAGCCTGTAATTGTGGTAAAGTTTAACTTTTAGCTGGAGCATTATAATTAAATATAGCTCAATACCTCAGGCAGATCTATGGTGGGGGCTTTCGGTCTCAAGCCTCCTTCCAAAAATATAATATAACTATGTTTTATGAACTATATTAAAAAATTATCTGTAAAAGTATTATTACATTTAATAGGACTTCAAGAATCACTTAAACATCATTTCGTATAGGAAATTACTTTCTTTGTTCGTCTTCCAAAGTAATTATCGTTATATATACATTAAAAAAAAAAAAGCTTTAGGACTGAAGCCCCAGAAAAATTAAATCCTGGATCCGCTAGAGCTCAATACCAAATACTTTGACCGACAACTAATTAAAATGAGAACCATATATGAAGATCACATATAAGTAAGGCATATAAATTTAAGTACAAAAAAAAGTTACTATTCATACTGAAATTTCCTTCCTCTGCATGTATTTAGTGATTAATTTCAATTTTCGTTTAGCAAAAATCCAATGGCTACCTACTCATTACTTCCATCTCTTAGTTCCTCCTCACCGTACACGATGTGATTGTTGATAGTGATTTAAGAGACACGAATCGTACACAAAATAAAATATGTTAAAGATGAACAACTTAATGTTAGAGGGAAATGTCCATGATCTGCTCTACAACTTAGACCTAACCCACTAGCGAATCCAGTGGAAGGACGCCTCCCTCTCCCCTACTGAAAGGTGAGAAAAAAATTTACCTTGAAAAAAGTAACTAAACAATCGGCACTTTTATTACTGTTATTTTAATTGTAAAATGAATTGTACTAAACAAATACTTTATACTTTTTATTTAAAAATAACAAATAATTTTAAAAGTATGAATATTCACTGGTGAAATATCTGAATATTGAAGCTAAAAGGAGTTGCTAAGTGTTCTGTATCCTTGGAAACTATTTTTAATTGAATTTGTGGAAAAAATTAAGTAGAAATATCGCGTTTTAGGTTCATAGATCTATAGGTTCAATTATCCAGTTAAAGAATTTGGACCGCCATTTTATGGTAAAATACTAGAGTAATCTAAAATACATACTAATATATATATATATATATATTAGTATGTATTTTATATATATATACATATTAATACATGTATATATATACATAAAGTTAGACAAGCTATTGAGGAGTTTGCAGATAAAGTGATTGGAGAGAGGAAAGAGCGGTGAAGTGAGGAATGGTTCGATGACGAGTGTGCAGCAGCCATAAATGTTAGAAATGAGCATAGATTAGCTGTACTCCAACGTTCCACCATACAAAGCTATACTATCTATAATGAAAACAGAAGAAAGGCCAAAAAGATAATTAGAAAGAAAAAACGGGAATTCTTAGCAAAGAAGATTGAACTAATAGAGGAACTGAGGTTGAATAGAGGAACGGAGGTTGAATAATGAAACGAAGAAATTCTATGGAACCGTCAGATATATGAATCGTGGATTCCAACCTAAGGTCGATGCATGTAAAGATAAAAATGGAAAAAAATAAAATAGAAAAGACATGGTAATTGTCAGATGGGAGGAACATTACAATGATTTTCTGAATGTATGAAGTACAGACCCTGATGAGACACCGGAGCTAGAAAACTTGTCTGGTTTAGAACGGCTCTCAATCGAGCAAGTGGTAGAATCAATTCACAAATTAAAAAATGACAAAGCTCCTGGAGAAGACCTTCTGATTGCGGAATTCTTTAAAAAATGTGGAGAGGAGCTAAATAATCAATCACACTTGCTAATTGAGGAGATATGGGACAAAGAATGCATGCCAGCAGAGTGGAAAACAAGCTTAATCTACCCTACACATAAAAAGAGAGACAGGCTGCTCTGCGAAAATTACAGAGGAATATCGCTGTTGGGAGTAGCGTACAAAATATTCTCCAACATATTGGTTCAAAGATTAGAGTTGGCCGAGAATGTTCTACAGGAATACCAGTGCGGATTCCGCAGGGGCAAGGGAACGACGGGTCAGATCTTTGTAATGAGACAGTTAAGTTAATGGAAAAGTGCTGGGAGTATAAAACTGACCTTCACATGCTGTTTATAGACTACCGCAGTGCTTTCGATAGTGTGAACAGAAATAACACGATGCGTGCTCTAGGAGATTCCAGCATTCCAAATAAACTAATTCGCTTGATACAAGTATCTATGGACGGCAGTAATGCTAAAGTCTGTATTAATGGTACATTTAGTCACGGTTTTGCAGTCGCTGCTGGAGTTAGGCAAGGAGATGCGCTAACTGCTACACTATTTACCCTTGCACTACATAGTGTGATTGTGAAGCTAAACTCCAATGGAGATATACTGCGTTCATCCACTCGAATACCAGCATACGCTGATGATATTTGCATAGTGGCAAGGAATAAGCAATCTCTAATCGATTTGTTCAAGCTGTTGAAGGCGGAAGGTGAAGTGCTTGGTTCAGAAGTTAATGAAAGCAAAACCAAGTACATGTTTGTAAGTTCAGGCAGTGCTTCAAGAGCTAGAGAAGATCTGTTGCGTTGAAGGTTTTTCTTTTGAAAATGTTAAGTCCTTTTGCTATCTTGGTGTAGAGCTTAATTGCACAAATGAAATATCAACAGAAGTGAACAGACGGATTATGGCAGGTAACCGGGCTTATTACGGAAATATAAAACTCTTCCGCTCATAGCTGTTGTCACGACCGACAAAAATAAGATTGTATAAAACATTGGTAAGGCCATTAGTGACATATTCTGCGGAAACTTGCACCCATTGCACTCCTACAATAAATGCGTTGGAGTTAAATGCGTTCGAGAGGAAAATTCTTCGTAAAATTTATGGACCTGTATTGAAAGAAGGTGGATGGAGAATCCGGAAGAACAGCGAACTAAATGATCTATATGGATCTTATGACATTGTCCGCTTCATACGAGCAAGGAGAATTGAATGGTTGGGTCACGTAACACGGATGAATGAAGTGAGAATGCGAAAAATAATTCTGCTTGGAAAGATGTATGGCACCAGAAGGAGATGACGACATCGGAGAAGTTGGATTCAGGATGTGGAAAGGGACCTGGAAAATCTTGGTATAAGGAGTCCATAGCTGACAGAGACGAGGAAACGGATGCAATTAAGGGAAATTTCATATTCTTCATTTTAAGATTAACAAAAATTACCTTTAACTTATTATAAAATTAATTTCTTGGGTTTCTCGACTTAAATTCATCAATAAATACTGCTCATTGTCAAGAACCTGTTTTTTAGCAATAGGAGAACCTATTTTTTCTACATATTTATTCCAAATCGTTAGCAATTTTTTTTTTAACGAGACAGTAGTGAGTGGTCCCATTTTACGGCTCGTTATATTGAGTATATCTCTTTGAATTTACGAGAGTGCAGGCCTGTCAACTACTGGCAAAAGTCCCCCATTATAAGGCTCCAGTAGCTGACAACCAATAAATATCCAATTGCTTCTTCAAGATAAGTTAAAAACAGATTAAAAACATAATTCAAAAACAAACAAACAAAAGTTTTGGGATAAATCTGAGTAATTAAACAGAAAAGGGGAAACCTAAGGTATTGTGCTCCTACTGAAAGATGGTTGTTCCTGGGATACTAAGTGGACTATGAGGGACCTTCCTAATTTGCCACTCATTATTTTGGTTCTGATTTGCGACAAGAATAAGGCAAAGCAGACAAATATAGAAGGCGAAAATATAGAATCAAAAAATATATGAAATAGAAGTCTAGGAGGTTCTAAAAGGTTATTATTCTCATTTTTGGAGGAGGATGGCAGGTATTAGTACACTCTCAGCTATTGGTGCTTTTACCCTACTCGTCACAGCAGGATCGAGAGACTTTGACTGGAAGGTCATAAGGCGTATAACGACTAAACTTTGTTAAATGGCGCTTTCGTTTACACAGTACAAGATGTGCGGAAGTTGATATGGGTTTATTTTTTTATTTTCAACAAATAACCAAAACAGCATACAGATTTTCCATTCAGAAATTTTAGTTTGACACACCGAGTCTCTGCGGAGTGGCTTGCCAGTGCGATGAATGAGGCTGAGCGAAAACCCTGGGGTTCATTTGTTGCAGAGGTCGGTATTTTCTGGGCAGGCGAAAAGCAAAATGCCATATCGAATCGGTAAATATATGCTTAAAAATCTCAAATCCCTCTTGTGCAACATGAGTATTCAAGTACACTATTTGCACAATCACCTGCACTGAAAATGTAGGAAACAGAAGTGAGGAGCAAGGTTAAATCATTCATCAAGATGTTAAAATTATGGAGAACCACTATGAAGGAAGATGGGATACGCACATGATGGCAGATTATTGCTGGAGTTAAAAAGAGATCGTTCCGAAATATATTCAAGGTCTCGAAAAGAAGCTCCGGATGTTTCAACGAGGACATCAAGACATCAGGACATCAAGACCCGGGTAGGTTCCTTTGGCACGCACACTGCCTTTCCGAGCTCTGATGTACCGTTTTTGGAATAAACCGTAACCTCGCCGAAAGCCACGGATATACTTTCATACTACTCATTAGTTTAGATTTTAAAAAAAAAAAAAATGTATGTTTGTATTTAATTTGTTATTTTAATTTATTTAAGATTTTTTTGTTTATAAACATTTAGTCTTAATTATATCATTTTGCTGTTTAGTTTATTTGTATTTATTGTACAAAGAGTGTGAATGTGCTCTCTGAACATTATTATAAGTAGATACAGATTGTAATATTTCTCAACAAGTTCTAAAAAAAATATATATTAAAAATATTAATATTTACTATAGTCTACAAAAAACTAAAATTATCTTTAAAAGACCTCAATATAATATAGTAAGAGAATACAGATTTTAATTTTCTTCTTTTTTAATACCATCAAAGATGTATTGAAATTTTTACTAATCTATCTCCGAAAATTTGTTTTCAATCTGGTAAGCTATGCCTACATTTCCATCTTTTAATTAACTCTCAAATGCTTTCAGGTTTTATATTTATCCATTTTTCAATTATTACTAACTATGATAGAGGATCAATTATTTCAAGAAAACAAAATTAAAAATACTTTAGAAGAATTCATTTCGAAAATTTGGCATGTAAACCCTGTCAGACTATTTAAACGAGGATAATACCTACCTAATATTAAAAACCAGTTAATTGTATACTTATGTAACGTGTTTCATCAAAATCGTCTGAAAAAATGAGTTGAAATCAATAACATAAAGTGGCACTTCCGGTGAGTAGAAAATGTTGCTCTAATACATCCATGTATTATATGCATGAAGATGTATTTCCGTTTTTTTTGTTCGGATAACAATTTTTTTATGATTATTTCATTATACAGTTCATTTAGAGGTTACTGGATGTAAAAAATATATACAAGAATACAGGGCAGAAGAGAGGGCATTGCTTAGTAACGCAACCGAGATCAATGCAGCCATACTATTAATTTATCAATGTTTTAGCTTAATTATAGACATAATGCTGAAGAACATCTTTAAATATGGTGATGTTTCAACTTCTCAGCTCCTGCAACAACTTTAAATAATGGAATCATTACACTTATAATGAAATATAGAGAGGGCTGATGACAAGAAACGGAAGTTTGCTTCCATACAATTCAATTCATTTTACTTATTTTTGGTGATGTAAAGTTCTCATTTTTCACCAATGTTTTGAAAAATGGTAATCATTTACGTTTTCTTGCTAGAAATTGATCCTTTTATATTGAATATAATCGTACATAAATTACTTGTTCAACCCCTCCCCCTCTGTGCAGTTATGGTAACAGATCAAAATTTAATTAAAAAAAAAAAATTAAAATCTTTAAGACCATTGAAATTGATGATCTTGAGTTGCTCTTAGTCCATTTCGGATATGACGCTTTACAAAATATCATAAAGTTATAAACTGACACGATTTGAAGATTTGAGAATCGTATTTATAAAATAATAATCAGTAATGGAGGTTTTCATACAAGTTTTATCTTCACACATTCCATTTTAGTGTGTATTAATTCATTTTAAGTTTCTAAGAGCCTTAACACTTACTAAGCGCTAAGTATTTGAACAGGAAGCATACTTAGTTTGATTAGACACTTCCGAAAAGTCAGATGAAGCAAAGGTATGACCTTACTAACTACAGTTATGTCTATGATAGAGTCAGAAGTATGATAACGGTTTTGTTTTTAAAACATATTTTTCGGATTGAAACGCTCGCGAGTTCAATAATCGGAGTTTTGCATTATGCAACCAAGAGTCATCCTTGAAATGCACAATTTCCGATCGCTCGATACCTTCGAGAAAATCTACTTAGCATTTATCTAAAATAATATTTGTGTAAAGCATGCAGCTATGGAAGAATTGTAAATGTGAGGGGTCTTACTGGAAGCGTTATGTGGGCAGCAGCTGATAAAGACTGCGACCGTTGATTGCACGATATGGGACCCTTCCACCGCGCAACTCCGCCGTTCGGGACTCAAAAACGTAATTAATAATAAACGAGAGACTTGCTTTATAATCCCTATTTATTTCTCTACTTCCTAGTACGCACGGGCACAACACTATATGAGTATCAAGCCATTAAGATACACTATTTTAAATTAATTTAATTTTTTTTTCATTGTCTTTCTAAATGGAAAAGTATATTATACGTTCTGAGAAAAATTATATTACTATACATGCAAACCTATGAGTATTTGTGTATTAATATACAAAGATATTTATTAATTAAAGAAAAATCTGTTTCCATATTGGCAGACGCGGAACCGTCAAAAGTACATATTTATTTTTAATATCTCTACGTACGGTTACAGGTGGCTACTAGCCTATTGATTTATTTTCCTCGGGCAGTATTTATATTCATAATCGCACTTCATTACTAAATTGTTCACTTTATAAATACATAATCTTAAAATGGACGGCTTAACGGTTCCAAAGAACATTTCAAACTTCTAGATATAATTGATAAGAAATCGTCACTTATTTTACTCAAAGCTATGGTGTACTTATTATTACGATGAAAGGAGAGAAACGAATAATAGAAAATGCTTTTTAAAGTATCGGATAACATCCTTCAGTTTCAAAACGGAACCTCAAAGCTGAAGTGAGCCATCCTAGTTCTGTTATCTATTTGACATTAACAATATCTGAAGAGCTTGATTGTAACAGAGTTTATCAAATTGAGAATGTAATAATTACTTTAACAGTGCATGTATGCTGACTGTTGAACCGAAGACATCGGCGGGCCCTTTCTGTATCGCTTGCTTTGCGAATGGTGCGGAGGCAGGCTGGTCCTGAGCAGAGATGGGATATCCACTTACCTCGAACCCGAGCCAGCGCCAGGTTGACTGAGGGTAGGTTGCCAGCTGTTACCCGAGTTGTATATCACGCCGTATCGATCCCACACACCAGAGGCTAGCACACTCACCTGACGAGGACATTTCGCCGGCGATCTCCTGCCATGCCTTCTCCTGCCTCTCCCTGTTGCTGTAGTCGACGAGGGTGAAATCGTAGACGCAGCGGTGCCTCTCCACCGACTTGACGAACCTGATGTTGTACTCCTGGTCCTCCTTCATGTGGACCCTCTGACGTCAGGGAGCGGTCGATACCCCCTCCCTCGCCCGAATCGATCTTGCACTCCGTGGACCCCCTCCTCCTCACCTCCTCTTCCCCACTCCCCTACTTCCAGGACGAATGTCAATCATCGACCTCGCCTCGCCTCTTTTTGCATTTTGGTTTTTGGAAACGGCGAAGAAAATAATTAAAGAATAAATGTTTGCTAACGCTCAGATATTTTTAAAAATACTTTCTTTGGGTTTACATATCAAGGAAATATTTCAAAGAATAACGTTTGAGTTCAAATAAAGAAAATTTCTTTTGTATAAAACATAATAGTTTACTTAATATAGAAATCAATGTTAACATAGTGATTTTTTTATGTATAGTAATATACCTATACATCACAAAATATTTATACATACATCTGTGGCACCTGTGCATAGTGTTTTAAGAGCAATTTTGTAAATTTTTATAGGTATCACTAGAGGTAGAACATTTTAGGTAAAATTTGATTTAGAAATTAGAAGGCATGATATTTCTAGCAAAGAAGACTTAGAAAAATATCCTCTCAAAGAATCGAACAGGATAAGCTCAGAATTTACCAAAAAATTGGTCGACTACAATAAAACTAAAAGAAGTGGTAGAAAATAACGGCTTTCCCACAAGATATTGAATTAAATTGATAGTATTTTAAAACATGAATAAGAAGTGAGCTGTATCATTTTGACTGTGAGGTAAAATTTAGAGTTTTGTTTATGTTGTTTTTTTTTTTTAAATAATCACGACTGAATATTTTAATTTTATAAAGTTTGTACATATTTAAATTGAGATTATAAATAAATCTGTTAAAGATTTTCTGGTTTTATTTAATTAATTTAACCACATAAGTCTTTTTTATTTATTTTTCCACGGGATATATCAATTTCACTGTGATCCACTGTATACATGCAATACCTGTATATTTATATATCTATATAAATAAAATAAATGTTTTATCTGTACATTGAATAAAATCAACCTGTATCATGATATCTTTCCGTTTCATACATTACAGACAACACATTTAAGCATTTTTTTGTCAGTCTGTATGTCCGAATTGTCCAACGGAATTTTGTCAGCGGTAAGCTCAGTGACGGCTAATGGTAGAATTATTCAAATTTTTTCATTATATTTAGGTTTGCTTGACTTAAAATATAGGCTTTAAATGAAAACAAAATATTGAGTAGAACCAAAGTTATGATTTCTTGAGTAATTTGTCCAGAGATCCCGGTTAGGCAGCTACATACTTCGATTCTCATCCCAACCTATTCTCGCGTTAGCCACATTTGAAAGTTTTACTAATCAGCTAATGGGAAAAAATAATCACAACTCAACGGGATAAATCCGAAATACCGAACATCTGTAACGCGTTGTCTCATAAAACACGGGTAAAACGCACTCATTTTTCAACCGATCTTTAGTTCTTTAGATATTTTAATCCATATGCAAAAACACTTCAATTAGTCGACTCCAACCGACTCTATCCGAGCGCTACACATCGGAGATCTGACGGCTCAATCTAATTCGCTCTCTACAAAAAAAGTGGAAAACGCGGTTTGAAGAAGTCTTCACTTCAAAAAAAGAAAAACCATCATAAAAATCTATCTATTTCAGTGAAAAGTACCTAACCGGTAAAATAAAATAAAATTTTAAAATCAACTCCATTGCTGAATTTATTTCTCACGTTTTAATTGTTTTAAATGAAGCTATACCGTCGTATTCACTTTGACTTCCTATAAGAAAATACCTCTCTAATCTAAAGTTGATGCGCACTGCACCTGCAATGTGAATTGCATTTAATGTTTTATTAAATTATTGAAAAAAATACACGAAAACTTGTGTGTAAAAACTTATATCATCCCTGTCAGGTACTGATGATTTTTTTGGTTTTTATGAAATTGACAAACTTTTTAAAATATCAAATATAAATCTATATAAATAAAATAAAGATTTTGTCTGTACATTGCATAGAATCAACCAATTATATGATATCTTTCCGCTTCATACATTGCAGACACCAAATCCACTTTTAAAATTTGTTTGTCTGTCTGTATGTCCGCATTGCAACGAAATTTTGTCAGAGGTAAGCTCAGCAATGGCTTATTGTAGACTTTTGATATTTTGACATTATATTAAGGTTTGCTTGACTTAAAACATAGGCTTTAAATGAAAACAAAATATTATGTATAACCAAAGTTATGAATCCTTGAGTAATTTGTCTCGAGATCTCGGTTAATGTTCATAATAAATGTTAATAATAAACACATGTTTATAGGTTAAAGATCATCTATATAAATAAAATAAATGTTTTGTCTGTACATTGAATAGAATCAACCCGTTTCTTGTTATCTTTCCGTTTCATAAATTACTGACACTAAATCCACTTTAAAAAAAAAAATGTATCTACCTGGATGTCCGCATTGTCCAACGAAATTTTGTCAGGGGTAAGCTCGGCAATGGCTAATGGTAGACTTGTGAAATTTTGGCATTATATTTAGGTTTGCTTTAATTAAAATATAGGCTTTAAATGAAAACAAAATATTGAGTAGAACCAAAATTATGAATTCTTGACTAATTTGTTTAGAGATCCCGGTTAGGTAATTATTTACTTCAATTCCCATCCCAACCTACTCTATCGCGAGCCACATTTAAAAGTTGCACTACTCAACTGAAATTGAATATGGACCCTCCCCTCCATAATCCAAAATCCATCTCAAAAAAAGATTCTCAAATTTTAACTATACACCCAGCTACATCAGCTAGTATAAAATAAGTAAAATATGTCTTGAAAAAAAAAATGATATTTATGAATACAAAAAATCTAATTTGGCTCAATATTAGCCAAGATACAGTAAAACTTGATATAAGATTTTTCACCCAAAGCTTTATAGACTAGGAGCTAACGACCATTTCATTTAACGGAAGGACTTAAACCAAGTCATAAAACAGTTTTTAAGTGTTTAATATTTTATGTTAGATATAAAAGTTGCGTGGAGTTCACGCATAGCAGCACCGTCGTGCGGGTTTCCGGATACTACGCCCTAATCCCCCAGGCAGATAATTTTTTTTCTAGCTGTTCAGGAATTAAGTTTTCAACTATTCTCTTCTTTAACAATTTCTGTCTTTCATACATCTTTTTCAGTTGTATAATTTGAGAAATTGAGGGTTGGTCTGCCGTTAGGCGGACAGGGGATAACCCCCTAATGTATATAAATATATATTAACCCTCCTATTCCAATTCCTATCCCAAAAACAGTCAGATAGTTGCTAACCATGTTCGACTAACATACATTTATTTCATGCCATTCATTGTCAAATATCAATGCTAAATGATAATGTTAATCAGGCACTTTATATTGTCAGATTCAGCTTTCTGTTTTCTCAACTGAAACACAAAGCTTATTTTAATAAAGAATTTAATATATTTTTATTTTTTAATTCTTTATTGTTTTCTTAAAAGTGTATACTTTTATTGTATAATTGTATCAGTGCAAATAGCTTTAAGTGTCTTGTCATAGTGTTAATTGTTTTGTATATAGTCTGGTTTGTTTTGTATATAAAATGTTTACCTTATATTTTCTTTACATTATTTCTTTTTTCGATTGATTTTATTTTGGCCAGATGTAATCTTTTTTAATTTTGTTCTATTTTGTTATTCTCTAGGGACTGTGTCTCAGAATAAAGTTATTTTCTATCTATCTATCTATCTATCTATCTATCTATCTATCTATATATATATATATATATATATATATATATATATATATATATGTGTGTGTGTGTGTGTGTGTGTGTATATAGATTTTTTCCCTAGTCTCTATTGTGTAATTTTTTATTACTACATACTATCAACAAGAGACAGTTAATTATTAATTATTTCATAATTAATTAATTCAATTATTTCAAACCAACTAAACTAAAGGTTCTTCAAAGACATTTTATGTTGATAAAAGTAATTTGATCAAAATAGTTTGAGCCGTTTTCGAGGAAAATTTAAAAATGTGTGAAATCGATGATATAAATTGGCTTTTATGGTTTGTCAATTTTACCCAAAAAAGTTGTTGCTTTATATATTTATCTTACTTGCCGCATTTTAGTTTCCTAGCACTTTCCTTTTTGAGCAAGGCTGTTTAAATACAGACCGCTATGTGAGACAACTATTTGAAACGTGTATCACCGTGGAAAACTTAGATTAGAAATGTTTCACGATCGTAATACTTTCCCTTATTATATATTTTATATATAGCAGAGGAAAAGTAAAAATATGATGAGGAAAATTATTGCGATCGTAATTTTGGAATCTGAATTTGCAACGGAAATACAAATTTTAATATCACCTGAGTCTAAATAATTAAATCTTCCAAAATAGTTCGGGTGTATGTGTGTGTGTGTGTGTGTGTGTGTGTGACCAAAGAAATTCGAAAAAGATAAATTTATATGAAACTGAAATTACTATTTCAGGTAGTTATATACCGAAGGTGTTAGAGCATCTTTTAAGATAAAAACGAGATAAAGTACCACTGCATATCATCGATTGTACACTGGTTTATATAGCACGCCTGCACGGGCAGATCTACGGGGGGGGGGGGGGGCTTGCCGGCTGAAGCCCCCTCCCAAAATGGAAAAATATAACCATGTTTTATGGGAAAAAATTTTAAAAATACCTCTTAAAGTATTATTGTTCGTGTAATTAAATTTAAAAGTACTTAAGGAATAACTTAAACACCATTTCATATAGGTAGTTAGTTTCTTTCTGTTTTTCCAAAGTAATTGTCGTTATTTTTATGAAAAAAAAAGGTTTCGGGCTGAAGCCTCCTCCCCCAAAATTAAATCCTGGATCCGCTAGTGCATACCTGCGTATCATACACAGATTGCTAGTAAGATGTAATACACCAATCTTTTCAATCATTAAGTTTTAATGAACTTGGCGAATAGCTTAACATTTCGACTGGAAGCTAAGGACTGAGCCACCAAGACAGATCTCAATGGAAGTCCCATCGATTGATAACCAACTCTAGATACATCTTGCTGTCACTTAAAAAACCAAGTCTATCAGTTTAGCAACCAGTAATAGTAAATATAGAGCAATGTTCTTTCATTTCCTTTTGTTATTCTGGGGAATAAAAAAAAAAATACATGAATGTGCGCGTGTGTATGAATAATTTTAATTAGATTAATTATAATATATCGACTTCTGGCGTGAAAAAGATTATTTAATTGTTCAACAAATGCTTACCTGAAGAAATTTAATACGATTTAGAAGGGCTGTAAAAGTGCGTAAAATATTAAAAAAAAAGAAGAAAATCGGGTAAAAACTAGGGTGGGAGAGAAAAGAAAACAATCCCAAGTAGGCACTAAAGAACCAACTCAAGTCACAAATTTCCACAAGGGTATAGGTTATATTTTTCTATCGAAAATTAATTATTGGATTTATTTGTTATTAAATTATTAATATTAATAATATCTAATTTTAATACATTTTATTTGTATGTATACATAAGCTTATTTAATATATTTTGATACATGTTCACTCCTAATAATCAGCGTATCTATTTGCCCTTAAAAAAATAAAATAAATAAAAAGAATTTTTAAAAATTCTCGTTTCAAACATACCTGAACTCCTGTTCCTCTGATTCATTAAATTAGGCTAAAAGTTTGATATAGATAGATAGATAGATAGATGAATCAAATTTATTCTGGGACAAAGTCCCTTGAGAATAACAATATTGTACATAAAATTAACATTACATCTGGCCAAAATGCATATTACAATAAAATAAAATAAAAACACTTAAAAAATAAGGGATAAAAGAAGTATTTACATAACTGTACAGATATAGTAAAGACATAATATGAGCAATAAGGTCCTAATACTGCAAAATAGTTGCTATAAACAATAAACTATGGAATTATAAATGAGCGACAAATAACTTTTGTTATCATGCCATTGTATTAATGAAAACAAAAAATAATTATAAAAGAGTGGATAAATATATACTTTAAATGATTTATACATATAGGTGTAAAAAGGCTTGTAATTTTAATTTCATTAAAATTATCCAAACGGAAGTAGTATTTTATTAGAATCCAATTTTTTTTTTAACTACAAAATACAACTGTCCGTTTTAGTTTACGAATGTATATCTTGTTTCTACAAATAAATGTTCTGCCTTAAGCCGGATAACAGAGTTACACGCCCTGTTGCTTTATACCAACTAAATAATCAACGACTATAGGAATTCAAATAAAAATAAATATATTAGATAAATAAGAAAAAAAAACCACTGTACTACTAAAAACCCATGAAGGATCTTTGGTTCAGTACAATGTGTGGGCAAGGTGGCCGAATGGGCTAACGTATGTGCACAGCACCGCCGTTGCCCGGCAACATACATGAGATTATTATATAAAAAATAGTCACGTGTTCGCGCCCCGGTGCCGCGGGAGTCTTTTAAATCCCTGTCCTCACTCCCTGGCCCGGGAAAACAGGCGAGGAAGGGGAGGACACACACACACAAAAAAAAATTCAGTACAATGTGTTATTTAATTAATTATTTAGTTAAGAGTACCCACTTTATAGAGGCTGGATTTGTCTCAGCTGGGTGGTTTCCATGCCCCAGGGTCGATTCACGGCTGATGAAAAATTACTAGTCATAAGAAGGATTCCAACTTAGGACCTTCAGCTCTCGAAGTCAGTCATTAGATAAATGAACATAAAATAAATCGGAATACACTATATGGTTAACGCAATTGATATACTCTTGAAAGAGTATAGGATATAAATTGATCACTATAAAAATTTTAGGTCATATCTAATTAATTGCATTTGAAAATGAATTGCAAAACTGAAAAAATACTCCTTTTATATCCGCTAGGCCATTAAGGTAAGTAAAAGTATTCTAAGAGATAGAATTGGAAGGTTTCTTTTGAATGGCGACAGCCCATCATCAAATCAATGAACGGTCTAATATGTTAGATGGAAGAGGCCTGGATTGGCCCTCAATACCGAGCGAGGGCTGGCCGGGCGAGGAAAGATGGCGCCCTTCTCTTCAGTGCTCAAGAGGGCCATTTTAACCTCTCAGTTGTATGGCATATTTCCTTACTCCCTGGACGGTAACCTGTTCCGGCTGTCCGTGGCCAGGCTGGTCTACTTCAGCTCGATGCTAGCCGTGACCCTCTACTGGATCGCCAAGGTCCTCGTCACCGACGTGCCGTCCTACCCCACCACCGCCGTCGACTACACCTTCACGAAGGTGAAGCTGTCAGTCTGGACCTTCACCACGATAGTCACCATGGTGGTCATGGTCTTCATCGGCCGCAGGCTCAACACATGGTTGACGATTGTCCTCAAGTGCCAAGAGATCAAGGGGCTATCTAAGATAGAATTTTCCCACCGCTACGTCTGGTCCCTCATCCACCACCTTACCCACATCAGTGTCATAATTGGCAAAATTACCTCCTACGACAGCTTGGAGTATACGAAAGCTACATACGGTACCTATTATTTAAACTTTGCTTCCATTGCTTTCGTCGATCATTTTACAGGTCAGTATCGATCATATTGATATACCTTAAGCTGGAAATGTTTTATAGAGCGTTGAAGGAGCAGAGGGATCGAGGCTGGTTGTGAAAATCTTGTAATTTTCAGGTTTAGTAGGCATCTTAACTGACTCCATGAAGGAATTGAATAGTGCCTTTTCGAAACCGACTTTGGAACAACTTGAAGCATCTGTAGTGGCTTACGAAAGAATCGCCTCAGGCTCTGGAGAATTATCCGAAGCATATGGAATCCAGGTCACAGTGTGAAGTTTACTAAATAATTTATTAAAGGGTAGTTGGTATAAATGAAATAAAATTATGATAGGTAAGGTATTTTAAAAATATTTCAATTAAAAATGATAACTCTTTCAAATTAAACTTTAACAAAAATTAGAAAACTTTTAGCGAACTTTGGCATTAAACTTCACCATTGGTTTAAAATTCTTCGGTAAATCCACTTAACGAAACGAATAAGTCAGAAGTTACACTTCATGTTATAAGTGTTTATAAATGACAAATAACAATACATTCTTTAAGAAACAAGTATCATTTAAAGTTAACTTCAATTGTAAATTTTCAAATTTTATCCAATCATAATAATGATTCGTAAATTTACAGGATGTTCGGATCCATACCTTCTCTACGGTACTTAGGCCTTTCTTACCTCTAGTATCAAAAAAAATTCTATTTTAGCTTTTAAATTCATAAAAAGTTTTTTTATATCATTCCAATTTCCCAGTAATGTTTGAACAGTATCGTTTACTCAACGGTGTTACCTTGTTCGACAGCTTTCAGTATGCAGTGGATTATATACAATTTTTATTTGAGAGTCAAAATATTCTGAATGAACTTATCCTTTGACAATATATAGTAAGAAAAGTCTATTTATACATCAATTGTACTTTTTAATTTTACAGCCGTATCAAAAATATATGCTTTCCATGTAAAAATAGGTTTTGTGTTCTTTGAAATAAAACAAATAAAAGCTAGATCTTATATATTACAGGGAAGTATATTCGATCCAACACTTTTAAAAATATATTGATCCGATAATGTACAAAACATCCGAAAACCCTGATGGCTGTATTTGCTTACGACTCAGCTGTTCTAGCATTCATAAAAGATGCCGCTAAGGTTCCTCAAACCACCAAGTACCATTTCTACATTAGGTGATGTGTTAAACATTTCTATTTTCACAGCTGTTGGTGATGGTCGCAGGAGATTTTATCTTAGTTACAAGCAATGCTTTCCTGATAGTCAACGAAACTGTGCCGTATAGAAAGATATGGTTTGCAATGCAATGCATTCTCCCAGCGATGACTACTTTTCGCCTGGTACATGCCTGCGTATGTTTGGTTAATGAAGTAAGGAAATATTTATAAATATCCTTCAGAATTATTTCTAAATTGTATATACCTAACAGTAAAAACAAATAGGGGGTCGTGGTGACCGTACAATATGTAGTGACAAGCGCCTATTTCACTTCTCTCCCACTTTGACCTGGAGAACATGAGATGAAACTAAAAAAATTAATGAACTATTTCATCAGATTTATTTTTGCTGTTACTAGATGCTTTCCTGTTCCAATCCTTGAGAAAAAAAAAAACAACCTCATCCTGAGTTCTTTTATTCATTCATTAAATACGAGATTGGAACCTTCCGATTTGTATATAATCACTTAAAGAACGGCTTCCTTTAAAGTCCTTTGTGATTCGAGCTACCTACTTTTGGAATTTCCTACCTAACTCCGTACTTAAAGCTCTCTCACTATCCCCTTTTAAACATCACTTATTTATTCACAATCTCCTCACCAATCTTACGCGTAAATTTAAATTTGTGTAAAAATGAATGAACATATATGTCTTCGCAATTTGTATTAATTTTATATATTTATTCTATTTCATTTGTTTTTATTCATTAATTTTTCTTTAGTTTATAACTCAATTTTTATTATTGCAGCCAGACAAATGCTGTTTATTATTTTAATGTAAATTTTCATTATTCCTAGAGCATTGGACATAAATGATCCCATGCTAATAAATTGCTATTTTGGTTTGATTTGATTTTTGAATTCTACCAATGCTTTGATTTAAATATAAATAAATATTTAATGTTATGTTTTTCAGAGCGAAGAATTCAACTCACTTCTTAGAAACACCTTAGTTGATAGAATGAACAGTAATTTGTGCCAAAGTGTAAGTAAATTACGCTACCATAGTAATTTTTGTTTACCCTTTGACAACTCCCGTATACTTATATTATCCAACGACTTAACCGATGTATTCGATCACTCACTAGTTTCATATGTAGATTTGATGTATACATATTATTTTGCCTTAAATCTGTTTTATTTCATAACAATTTATATGATCTTTATAACTATTGATTAAATTATGTTACGTAAGCGATAAAGTTATCAATATTTATATATTAATACTACGAAAACTTATAGAACGAACTTGTGGACACGTCAGAAAACAAATTGGTTAAATGATCTTTCATTAACGGGTTTTCTGAGATTTAGGACGAGTAACAGCGAATAAGAGGACCTTAGGGGCTAAAACTTTTCCGAAGAGAACAAGCTTGTTGTGAACTTAGCTTCACTTCGCACTGTGGGCCACCCATTTCAAGTAGAATGAAGCAATACAATTTAAGCCTATGAGAACTAGCAACACCTCTACCAATATGTATTAAATTAAATATGTAGTTTATATATAAAACTAAGGAAGTCGAAACGTTAATGTAGCGATTCCATCCACTGTAGTGCAGAGCAGACCAATGGAATTGCTGCGAATAATTCGGATGGTATATTGTTCAGTGACCAAATGGTAATATAATGAGAAAATAAGTATATAGAAAAAAAAATGAGAGGGAAGGTTTTTTTTCTCGCCAGATTAATAAGTATTTCATTAAAACTAAAACATATACAAGTCCAGCAGGCTATATCTTTACAATAGACCAGGAACTACGGACCATTTCATTTAACTGAAGGACTCACAGTTAGTAACCATTTTAATTTCTACATAAATCTCATCTGAAAGAAAATATATTCGGTTGCGTTTTGAAAACTGACGACGTCAAAGTCATCAAATCAGTCGAAGACAGGTGGATGAAGAAAAATTCAAATAGTCGGTTTCTCTTCGGCTTTTTGTGTTTTTTTTTTTTTTATATCCTTAATTTCATGTTCCCGAAAGAAATTTTCCTTTGCGTTCCGAAATATATGCATAAAACAGCGAAAATTCCGAATATTTTTTAGTTTTTTTGGACATAACTTCGAAACTATGCATTTCATCAAAATTGTTATTATATTAAAAATTAATGAAGATAAAATTTACTATCAAATTTATATATAGCTTGTTGATGTAGGACCAACGGGTGAGTTAGTTGTTACAGGGGTGAATTACAGACCTCTGTGAAGTTGGCCCCCCATCCTCAACTTTTTTTAAAAATTTTGAGAGTTCCTATAGCCCCCCCAAGAGTTCTAGAGTTCCCTATACTTTTTAGAAATAGTTCTATTGTTTAAACCACCGAAAATACCATCCAAAGTTGCAAAAAACGGAAATCCCGTTTTGTGCAACTTACGAGTCTTATAACACCTTTAATATTAATTTTAGAGCTAAACTTCTAAGGGATAATTATAACAATTCCTTGGGGGGCTATCAGAACTCTAAAAAAAAATTTAAATATAGGCCCCCCCTAAAAAGCGCCCCCCCCAAAATGAAAAATTCTAAATTATTTTATGGGTTTTAATAGCCCCCCAAATAGTTACAGAGTTCTCTGGTATTTAAAAAAAACTTTATATTGTTTAAACAACCAAAAATACCACGCAAAGTTACGAAAAAACGGAAATCCCGTTTTGTGCAACTTACGAGTGTTATAACACCTTTAATATTAATTTTAGAGCTAAACTTCAAAGGGATAATTATAACAATTCCTTGGGGGGCTATCAGAACTCTAAAAAAAAATTTAAATATAGGCCCCCCTAAAAAGCGCCCCCCCCCAAAATGAAAAATTCTAAATTATTTTATGGGTTTTAATAGCCCCCCAAATAGTTACAGAGTTCTCTGGTATTTAAAAAAAACTTTATATTGTTTAAACAACCAAAAATACCACGCAAAGTTACGAAAAAACGGAAATCCCGTTTTGTGCAACTTACGAGTGTTATAACACCTTTAATATTAATTTTAGAGCTAAACTTCAAAGGGATAATTATAACAATTCCTTGGGGGGCTATCAGAACTCTAAAAAAAAAATTTAAATATAGGCCCCCCTAAAAAGCGCCCCCCCCCAAAATGAAAAATTCTAAATTATTTTATGGGTTTTAATAGCCCCCCAAATAGTTACAGAGTTCTCTGGTATTTAAAAAAAAATTTATATTGTTTAAACAACCGAAAATACCACGCAAAGTTACGAAAAAACGGAAATCCCGTTTTGTGCAAATTACGAGTCTTATAACACCTTTAATATTAATTTTAGAGCTAAACTTCAAAGGGATAATTATAACAATTCCATGGGGGGCTATCAGAACTCTAAAAAAAAATTTAAATATAGGCCCCCCCTAAAAAGTACCTCCCCCCCAAAATGAAAAATTCTAAATTATTTTATGGGTTTTAATAGCCCCCCAAATAGTTACAGAGTTCTCAGGTATTAAAAAAAAAATTTATATTGTTTAAACAACCGAAAATACCACGCAAAGTTACGAAAAAATGAAATCCCGTTTTGTGGAACTTACGAGACTTATAACTCTTTAATTATTAATTTTAGAGCTAAACTTCAAAGGGATAATTATAACAATTCCTTGGGGGGCTATCAGAACTCTAAAAAAAATTTAAATATAGGCCCCCCCAAAATGAAAAATTCTAAATTATTTTATGGGTTTTAATAGCCCCCCAAATAGTTACAGAGTTCATTGTGATAACAATTATAACTCTTAGGGAGGCCATAGGAAAACTCATCAGAACTCCTGAAATCCAAAAAATTTTTATTTTACTCTTACTAAGTCCAAGGGGTGGAAAATTTATCTCGGAAAAAAATTATTCTGGTTGGTGTTCTAATAGCTCCTTGACGAGCACAACCGATAATTACTGGTGTGTTTTAGTCTAGGATGCGAAACGAAAAAGTTTTGGAGCATCGAAATATCGAAACATTTTTTTTTAAAATTGCGAGGCTTATATCTTTTGTTTGGTCAACTTTAGGGCAAAGGTTCATTATATTAATTTTTATAACTCTTAGGGGGGCCATAGGAAAACTCATCAGAACTCCTGAAATCCAAAAACAAATTTCGACCAAAATTTTTATCTTATTCTTACTAAGTCCAAGGGGTGAAAATTTATCTCGGAAAAAAATTATTCTGGTTGATGTTCTAATAGCTCCTTGACGAGTATAATATAACCAACAAAAATAAGTATAAGTTGACCAAACAAAAGATATAAGCCTCGCAATTTTCAAAATTTTTTTTCGATATTTCGATGCTCCAAAACATTTCGTTTCGCATCCTAGACTAAAACACACCAGTAATTATCGGTGGTGCTCGTCAAGGAGCTATTAGAACACCAACCAGAAAAATTTGTTTTTGGATTTCAGGAGTTCTGATGAGTTTTCCTATGGCCCCCCTAAGAGTTATAAAAATTAATATAATGAACCTTTGCCCTAAAGTTGACCAAACAAAAGATATAAGCCTCGCAATTTTCAAAAATTTTTTTTCGATATTTCGATGCTCCAAAACTTTTTCGTTTCGCATCCTAGACTAAAACACACCAGTAATTATCGGTTGTGCTCGTCAAGGAGCTATTAGAACACCAACCAGAATAATTTTTTTCCGAGATAAATTTTCACCCCTTGGACTTAGTAAGAGTAAGATACAAATTTTGGTCGAAATTTGTTTTTGGATTTCAGGAGTTCTGATGAGTTTTCCTATGGCCCCCCTAAGAGTTATAAAAATTAATACAATGAACCTTTGCCCTAAAGTTGACCAAACAAAAGATATAAGCCTCGCAATTTTCAAAAAAATTTTTTCGATATTTCGATGCTCCAAAACTTTTTCGTTTCGCATCCTAGACTAAAACACACCAGTAATTATCGGTTGTGCTCGTCAAGGAGCTATTAGAACACCAACCAGAATAATTTTTTTCCGAGATAAATTTTCCACCCCTTGGACTTAGTAAGAATAAGATACAAATTTTGGTCGAAATTTGTTTTTGGATTTCAGGAGTTCTGATGAGTTTTCCTATGGCCCCCCTAAGAGTTATAAAAATTAATACAATGAACCTTTGCCCTAAAGTTGACCAAACAAAAGATATAAGCCTCGCAATTTTCAAAAAATTTTTTTCGATATTTCGATGCTCCAAAACTTTTTCGTTTCGCATCCTAGACTAAAACACACCAGTAATTATCGGTTGTGCTCGTCAAGGAGCTATTAGAACACCAACCAGAATAATTTTTTTCCGAGATAAATTTTCCACCCCTTGGACTTAGTAAGAATAAGATACAAATTTTGGTCGAAATTTGTTTTTGGATTTCAGGAGTTCTGATGAGTTTTCCTATGGCCCCCCTAAGAGTTATAAAAATTAATATAATGAACCTTTGCCCTAAAGTTGACCAAACAAAAGATATAAGCCTCGCAATTTTCAAAAATTTTTTTTCGATATTTCGATGCTCCAAAACTTTTTCGTTTCGCATCCTAGACTAAAACACACCAGTAATTATCGGTTGTGCTCGTCAAGGAGCTATTAGAACACCAACCAGAATAATTTTTTTCCGAGATAAATTTTCCACCCTTTTGACTTAGTAAGAGTAAATAAAATTTTGGTCGAAATTTGTTTTTGGATTTCAGGAGTTCTGATGAGTTTTCCTATGGCCCCCCTAAGAGTTATAAAAATTAATATAATGAACCTTTGCCCTAAAGTTGACCAAACAAAAGATATAAGCCTCGCAATTTTCAAAAAATTTTTTTCGATATTTCGATGCTCCAAAACTTTTTCGTTTCGCATCCTAGACTAAAACACACCAGTAATTATCGGTTGTGCTCGTCAAGGAGCTATTAGAACACCAACCAGAATAATTTTTTTCCGAGATAAATTTTCACCCCTTGGACTTAGTAAGAATAAGATACAAATTTTGGTCGAAATTTGTTTTTGGATTTCAGGAGTTCTGATGAGTTTTCCTATGGCCCCCCTAAGAGTTATAAAAATTAATACAATGAACCTTTGCCCTAAAGTTGACCAAACAAAAGATATAAGCCTCGCAATTTTCAAAAAAATTTTTTCGATATTTCGATGCTCCAAAACTTTTTCGTTTCGCATCCTAGACTAAAACACACCAGTAATTATCGGTTGTGCTCGTCAAGGAGCTATTAGAACACCAACCAGAATAATTTTTTTCCGAGATAAATTTTCCTCCCTTGGACTTAGTAAGAGTAAGATACAAATTTTGGTCGAAATTTGTTTTTGGATTTCAGGAGTTCTGATGAGTTTTCCTATGGCCCCCCTAAGAGTTATAAAAATTAATATAATGAACCTTTGCCCTAAAGTTGACCAAACAAAAGATATAAGCCTCGCAATTTTCAAAAAAAATTTTTCGATATTTCGATGCTCCAAAACTTTTTCGTTTCGCATCCTAGACTAAAACACACCAGTAATTATCGGTTGTGCTCGTCAAGGAGCTATTAGAACACCAACCAGAATAATTTTTTTCCGAGATAAATTTTCCACCCCTTGGACTTAGTAAGAATAAGATACAAATTTTGGTCGAAATTTGTTTTTGGATTTCAGGAGTTCTGATGAGTTTTCCTATGGCCCCCCTAAGAGTTATAAAAATTAATATAATGAACCTTTGCCCTAAAGTTGACCAAACAAAAGATATAAGCCTCGCAATTTTCAAAAAAAATTTTTCGATATTTCGATGCTCCAAAACTTTTTCGTTTCGCATCCTAGACTAAAACACACCAGTAATTATCGGTTGTGCTCGTCAAGGAGCTATTAGAACACCAACCAGAATAATTTTTTTCCGAGATAAATTTTCACCCCTTGGACTTAGTAAGAATAAGATACAAATTTTGGTCGAAATTTGTTTTTGGATTTCAGGAGTTCTGATGAGTTTTCCTATGGCCCCCCTAAGAGTTATAAAAATTAATATAATGAACCTTTGCCCTAAAGTTGACCAAACAAAAGATATAAGCCTCGCAATTTTCAAAAAAATTTTTTCGATATTTCGATGCTCCAAAACTTTTTCGTTTCGCATCCTAGACTAAAACACACCAGTAATTATCGGTTGTGCTCGTCAAGGAGCTATTAGAACACCAACCAGAATAATTTTTTTCCGAGATAAATTTTCACCCCTTGGACTTAGTAAGAATAAGATACAAATTTTGGTCGAAATTTGTTTTTGGATTTCAGGAGTTCTGATGAGTTTTCCTATGGCCCCCCTAAGAGTTATAAAAATTAATATAATGAACCTTTGCCCTAAAGTTGACCAAACAAAAGATATAAGCCTCGCAATTTTCAAAAAATTTTTTCGATATTTCGATGCTCCAAAACTTTTTCGTTTCGCATCCTAGACTAAAACACACCAGTAATTATCGGTTGTGCTCGTCAAGGAGCTATTAGAACACCAACCAGAATAATTTTTTTCCGAGATAAATTTTCACCCTTTTGACTTAGTAAGAGTAAAATAAAAATTTTTTGGATTTCAGGAGTTCTGATGAGTTTTCCTATGGCCTCCCTAAGAGTTAAAATTGTTATCACAATGAACTCTGTAACTATTTGGGGGGCTATTAAAACCCATAAAAAAATTTAGAATTTTTCATTTTGGGGGGGCCGTTTTGAAGGGAGGCCTATATTTAAATTTTTTTTTAGAGTTCTGATAGCCCCCAAGGAATTGTTATAATTATCCCTTTGAAGTTTAGCTCTAAAATTAATAATTAAAGAGTTATAAGTCTCGTAAGTTCCACAAAACGGGATTTCCGTAATTCTGCGTGGGATTTTCGGTTGTTTAAACAATATAAATTTTTTTTTTAATAACAGAGAACTCTGTAACTATTTGGGGGGCTATTAAAACCTATAAAATAATTAAGAATTTTTCATTTTGGGGGGGAGGTACTTTTTAGGGGGGGCCTATATTTAAATTTTTTTTTAGAGTTCTGATAGCCCCCCATGGAATTGTTATAATTATCCCTTTGAAGTTTAGCTCTAAAATTAATATTAAAGGTGTTATAAGACTCGTAATTTGCACAAAACGGGATTTCCGTTTTTTCGTAACTTTGCGTGGTATTTTTAGTTGTTTAAACAATATAAATTTTTTTTTAAATACCAGAGAACTCTGTAACTATTTGGGGGGCTATTAAAACCCATAAAATAATTTAGAATTTTTCATTTTGGGGGGGGCGCTTTTTAGGGGGGGCCTATATTTAAATTTTTTTTTAGAGTTCTGATAGCACCCCAAGGAATTGTTATAATTGTCCCTTTGAAGTTTAGCTCTAAAATTAATATTAAAGGTGTTATAACACTCGTAAGTTGCACAAAACGGGATTTCCGTTTTTTCGTAACTTTGCGTGGTATTTTTGGTTGTTTAAACAATATAAAGTTTTTTTTAAATACCAGAGAACTCTGTAACTATTTGGGGGGCTATTAAAACCCATAAAATAATTTAGAATTTTTCATTTTGGGGGGGGGCGCTTTTTAGGGGGGGCCTATATTTAAATTTTTTTTTAGAGTTCTGATAGCCCCCCAAGGAATTGTTATAATTATCCCTTAGAAGTTTAGCTCTAAAATTAATATTAAAGGTGTTATAAGACTCGTAAGTTGCACAAAACGGGATTTCCGTTTTTTGCAACTTTGGATGGTATTTTCGGTGGTTTAAACAATAGAACTATTTCTAAAAAGTATAGGGAACTCTAGAACTCTTGGGGGGGCTATAGGAACTCTCAAAATTTTTAAAAAAAGTTGAGGATGGGGGGCCAACTTCACAGAGGTGAATTACAGCATGTTAACTGCTTGCTTATTTCACAAGAAATACAGTTTTCATCGGGTTTTTCCCCCCAATACTCATAACCTATACATCTCTGGAAGAATTTCATTATAATCAATTTGAAATAGCATTAAATTTCCTATTGACCCTATGGATCTCAGGCGATATTTTATTCATAATATCTGCCCACTCAACTTCAATACTTCTTATCTGTTCAATGCTTTAGATTCAGCTAATTTAACTATATATATAACAGAACAGGATTTATAAACAAATTACATAGCTTTTACATGTTCTGTTGGCATGAAGGACATCAGCGTTCGTTACAATATTAAGAACAATGAGGACCAAAATGCGGTTCAAAGTCCGCGCGGTCCAACGACATTTCGCCTGTTCGCATATTGTAAACTCTACATAAGCTTGAATTAAATTGAACTCTGGTATAATTGCTAATATATGAAAAGTTCAAGTCATTTGAGCGCACGGACTTCCAGCCGTCTATTTTTCCGTTAAACGAACCGCCAAAATTCGCCTCTTTAATTTTAATTTTCGTCACAGAAAGCAACGATTTTCAACCTACTGACTGAAGTTATGTGTTCAGGTGAGATTTCTCTACAATTTAAAATAGTTACTAGCTGTAAATCCTTCAATTAAATGTAATGGTCAGCAGCTCCTTGTCTGTAATATTAAGATGAATTTTTCTCCCAATGAAGTTAATTAAATATATTTTGGAATTATCATGGGCATAATTTGTATCTATTTTGAGTAATTTTCAAATTAAGTTTTGTTTTCTTCATAATTTTTTTCTGTTTTTTTTTTTGAGGATGTACTTACTTATTTGTGGGCTTTAGAAGACTAAGTTCAATAAGATGAGGACTCGATCATTGTTTTATCAATATTAGTTTTGTGTACCAAAAACAAAATACTATTGGCTAACCAATATAGAAAAATATATACTTTGTAAGCCTCAAGGCAAGTGTTGCGTATGTTCCACAACCATTATCAAAAGAAGTGATACAAAAGATCCTTACTAAAATCAGTTTCTTATAACAACCAACGCTCAGTTAGGATTTCACTGAGGATAAAGCTTTACTAAGTTTTATTGTCATTCAAGGGGGCAGAAAGAATATTTGAAACAATCAGATATAAGCCAACATACCGCCACTAAGCCCATTTATATGTTAAATGAAGGGATTGAAATGACTGTTAGGATCAATCGATAGGTCATTAACATCATTTAAGATACACAAAAGTACGCTAGCCATTCAAAAGTGGAAGAATTCCTTACTCCCAAAAGAAACAGAGCCCAGACCCAGCCAAGATTCCTGTATAGTTGAGCTAGTAACCTAAACCTGGCCATCCTCTATGACCATCCAAGATACAATATAACAACATTTTTTATTACTCTGTGCTGAAACTAAGCCAAGCATGGAATGGCATATATACGACACATTAATAAAAAAATAATGTGTTTAGTAGGCTACAAAAAGAAAAAAATATGTTATTAGTCTTGAGTTAAAAATATGTTAAGATTAGTGGCAAGTATTTCTACATTGTGGTACCAGCCTTAATCTTAAAGTATCCCATGAGCCCCAATTGGCCAAGCCACACCACTGGACTCATGTATCTCAGAATGGATTCAAACAAAACTATACCTACACCCAAGACCGACCTTCCCTTATTAGGGTTTTTTTTTCACAGTTTATCTGTATAAATTAATAATAAATAATTAAATGATTGCTCTTCTAAATAATTACATAACTTTTTCTTAGTACATTTCATGAAATATTTTAAACAATCACAAGGCCTTTCTTGATGTTCAGGCAAGGATAAGGCTCCATCTGTCGATGAGGAAGGAAATAGAATTCACAACCAGGGGATTTTTCACAATGGATTACAGTTTACTCACTGCGGTTTGTAACTTAATCAAAGAAGTAGGAATCCAACAAGTTTTTTTCTTAACTACTAATTTTGTTGCAGATGTTGGGAGCAGTTGCAACTTATCTCGTAATCATTATTCAATTTGGAGAAAGTCCAGTAGAACAAATTAATTAAATTATCATCACACTTGTAATTCGCATAGCACTTGCTACCTTGTGTATTGTATGAATAAATAGGATGATTATTTTAACCATTTGAAATTTTTCTTTGATTTATAACATAAATAACGCTACAAATTCATTTATTATTCTTCAATGACTTCAAAACACTTTAAATTATTCTTCGATCTTCATGAATGGTAGAGATATGGCTGTATGAAACGTTCCAAGGAATTATTGCCAGTAATGATGAGTTCCAAGGATTATTTTGTTGTTTTCTTTGACCAGTGAAAAATCTAAAAAAACAGTCAGTCTGGTAATTGTGAGAATAATCATTGATATGTTTATCTGAAACCTGTAAGATACTATTTTCTTTCGAAATGGTGGGTTGTAATGTCAGATTGACATATAATGAATTCTAGATGGACAAATATTTCTGTATTCTATTTTTGGATTTTACATATCATAAAACATAAATTTGAGATAAGGGGAAGGGGTTAAATTTATTTTTCTACTTTCCTAACACGGTCAATTTTTTGATATGCTGTTTTAAACAGATTTTTAAGATTCATACTCCCTGAGGCCAAATAACTCAAATTCAACAATGTGCTAGTGGGCGTATGTGTGTATCTGTGACGATTATACCTTCAAAGGATGGCTGATTTTTATTTTATTATTATTATTATTTTTTTTTTAATGTATTCAGCCACAAATATCTGTACTGAATTGATTGTACCCACATGAGATAGAAAGGTATAATTTTTATTTATTTCCTCTGGCCAATGGATAAAGGTTCATTATTGAAAATAATAAACCAGAAACAAAATATCACATTATATTTTTATATTTATTACCAAAACAGAAACTTTTTGAAAAACAATTTAACAATATTTAGATAGCTATTTATCATGTTTTTATAAAATAAAAAAAAAAAGTTAAAAATTACATAGTAGAAAAATTGTTGTACCAAAGAAATGAGTCCATTTGAATATACATTCTTAACCAAGATATGTTTTAGAAGGATATATAAATAGGAAT
Organism: Nezara viridula; assembly: GCA_928085145.1. Lineage (NCBI taxonomy): Eukaryota > Metazoa > Arthropoda > Insecta > Hemiptera > Pentatomidae > Nezara > Nezara viridula. Next base: position 47,373,537 of record OV725081.1, read on the forward strand.
AGAAAAGTACATAACAGATTATATGTGCACTATAGTAATATATATTTTACCAAACAAGATTAAATAAACCAAGACTTTACAAATTAATACTTTTCTTTCATAAATCACTTGATATGGCAACAATCAGTATTCAGTAAAACGATATATTACAGAGATAACAGAGATGCTACTGCATTATATCCAATATTTAAATAAACTTGTGTGCTCATACATTGGAAACACTAGACAAACATGAGTGAGCACTCCTTCATTCCAACTATAACAAATATGACACAATGTTATTTCCAAACAACAATATTGGTCCAATTCGTTCCGAATATGACACAATGTCATGATGAATCACAGTATTTGAAAAAAGATCAACAGAATTCTTTGATTTCTTCTTAATTAATAAATGACTTTATTCAAACAATATACATGGGTGACAGTCAGGGCGCAGGCAATTTTATTCATTTTTTCCAAATTTTCAACCCAATCATGAAATCCTTAACCCACAAGCTTGGGTTGAAATGTTGGCAATAAAAAAACTTTAAAATTGACTGTGTCCTGACTATCACATGTGACATATAGAACAGTCAACAAACTTCCATCAATAATTCAAATAATATACAAAAAAGTAAAATGAAATTATAATTTCATAAGAATATTATAGGATTGTTGGTATTTAATGTATTTACTTATTTAACCTCTTACACTGTAACTCCATTATTATATAGGCTGATTACCTCAATACCTCTTTCCTAGTTTAGTACCGAAATCAGCATGGTCAATATTATTCTGTTTATCTACTGACGAGTTATCTGACATCCCAGGCAAATAGTGTGCGTTAATTCTTTTTCTGATTGAATATAACAATGTATCTAATCTTAGAAACACAAAACTGATTTTAAATTGATCTGCAACATTATTCTATATAATAAATACAATACAAAATAAACATAACACTAAAAACATAAATGAGGAATATACCACAGAACAATGTTAATAGCTAAACTTTTAATATTATGAAAACCGCCAAAAAAGCATGATATGAGGAATTTAAATAACAAAAAAAGGGAATATATAATTCATAAAAAATATAATGCAATCTATTCATTTTATTTAATAACTACTTCCTCATATCCTAATATTACATACAATTTAGAAAACCTTTAAATTATGAAAAACAGCTTAATACACTCAACAGCTTGGAATGTGTTTGTATCTTTAGAATTATTGTTGGTGCTGGTGCTACATAAGAGCATACCATATAGTGGAAGTTAATGCAATCATTTTAATACAAGTATGTAAAATAATATTACACAAAAAGGATTAAGCAAAAATTGATTTGCTTTAAGTAAACAATTGTTATCTATTAAGATAGTTATTGAAACAACACATTTTATGACAATTAATCATTGTGAGAGAAACTAATCCATCTGAACTAATAAAACCAGATAAGTTGTAGCAGTAGATATCATCTGAAATAAAAATTACTTGATTATTTTCACTTAGATATAAGTAATAAAAACTAATATGCATAAATTATTCATCTTCAAAAAACAGATTAGTATTGATTGACGTGTTACCAATTCCTCATCTAGATGAGTTGATGAATTGATTAAAAAATCAAGAGTGAAAAAGCCAGAAGGATAGTCAATTAGTAAAATGAAACAAAGAAAAACTGAATAAAAACTCACAAACACTTTGATGAAAAAAGAAAAGAAAACTTCAAATTAAATTCAGAATTCTGATAAATTAGAGACTAATGAATATCACTTTCATAATTTAGTTTCAGTATAAAAAATAGCAACAAGTAAAACACCATCAGAGAATATATTGTAAATAGTTTTGAACTATATCAAAATTTTATTTTAAAAGTGATAGATATTACGGATTTATATTCCAAAAACCAATGTACCATATAAAATAATTGAAACGAGCAAGTCTAAGTACAAATGATAAATACTAACTGATCCAAGATTTTCAACTGAGAGATCAAAACATCCTGCAGCAGTGAGTTTGACAGTTCTATCAAACATCAAATCTTCTACTTTAATCTGCAAAGACAAAAAAGTAAATCAATAAATAAAATTATCATTAATAATTCCAAGAGTAACAATATTTGTGGTTTTGTATATAGCATGTTCACTTATAACAATATAAGTTGTTTCGTATATAGCATGTTCATTTTCTTTACTTTTTTTATTTTATTTTATTATTTATAAGCAATTATGTTTATTATAATACATCCTAGGTCATGGGAAAACAAGAAATAAAAGCTTTGGAACAGTAAATTGCTTTTTGTTTTTTTATGAAAATACGGGTACTTTTAGGTGATAAGATAAAAAAATCATATAATTTCTTTACACACCTTGAGGCGAATCTCAATTTTTTGCCTAATAAACCTTAACTTAACTAATATGGACTTAGTTTATTAAACGTAAAGTAAATTTAATCAAACAAAGTTTTCCTAATATTGGGATATCTATAATTGGATGACGATTAAGAAAAATTGCAAATATTTCTGATATTTTTTAAAACAGAACTTAACTTAGTTTAGCTACTCGAAAGTTCTCTTTAAATGTTTTTAATAATTACAAACTCTATTTTCATTTAAGGTAACTTTGTATAGTTTATAGTGCAGCAACTTTTAATTAATTAAATTATATATTTCTTTAGTTATCGTTTCCTTTTCAACAAAAAACATGACACTTAAAAAAAAACATAAAACTTGGATTTCCTACTTTCCTGCTGAAAATTAGGCTATTGTTTATATGAAATTTTTTGTAGCACTTGAAATCTGTTATCACTACTATAAAAATTTCCCTCTAATTACGGGAAACCCTTTAAAAAAGTATACATCATACAGCCTCTAAACCACTGTAATCAGATTCTAGGAGATATGACTCCTATGACCTTCAATACAGGGTAAAAGTATTATTTTCAGGAAAAAAATTAACAAAAAGTGTTAAGTTAAATATTTTATTTATAGTATGTTTTTAATATTGAGGGAGCGGGGTAGCTCAGTGGTAGGGCACTGAGCTTCCAATGCAAAGGTCCCGAGTTCGAACCCCGGCTCATGGCAGATAATTTATTTATCTGTTTCATTGGCCGTGGAGCGACCTTGGGTCAGGAGTCCCTCCTGGGGCACACCCAGCCTCTATAAAGTGGGTACCCTTAATTAAATAATTGATTAAGGGGGAAAACCTGGCGGATGAGCGTGATCTCGGTCATATCACCTCCTTGCACAACCGTTGACCTAGAAACAGTGCTTTCCCTAAATAGTACTGAACCCCAGACCCTTCATGAGTTGTAGTGGTACAGGTTTTTTTTTTTTTTTTTTTTTAATATTGAATTTTTTAATTGGTTAAGGCAATGTGAAAGGTATTTAAGTAACCTTCATTAAATTTTATTTTAAAAAATCTACAAGTGATTGAAAGTCGGTTTCTTCCTTTCCCACGTTTTTCAGTGAAAATAATTTCAAAAACTATTTAAAAAGTTTACAGCTCACAAGCTTATATTTAACCTAGATAATTAGACAATTTTCTAAAAACTTACTAGCTGGGTCCATGATGGAGGTCTAGTCTTCAATATCTCATAAAGGTGAATATCAAACTTTTCTATCTGATAAATAAAATAAATGTTATTACTTGACAAATTCTACCACAAAAAACTTTTAAATTTGTTTAATAAATAAAATATAAGTAATGAGTTAGTAAAGTAAGTTTGTAATTCACTAATGTCAGATAGATTTATTATATAATCTAATATTTATATAAATTAACAATAAGGCAACAGTGTACATCTAAAGATAGACAGACCAATTCGAAAAATCCTATAATATTTACACTGACAACAAAATATTAATTGGCTCTATAAAAATTTATAAAATCCAAGACTTACTGACTGAATGAATCAGAGAAAATCTAATAAAGATTATGGATAAAACCATAAAAGTATCAGTTCGATGAATAAAAGGTCACAGCAGAATTTCTGGCAATGAAACAGCTGACACCTTAACCAAATCAGCTGCTAATGACAACCACTTACCAATTTACAACAACTTAGTGCCTCTTTCCTACATTAAAAAATAAATTAGAACAGACCTTACTCAAGACTGGGCATAAACATTGCCAACATTCTACAAAAGGACGACCCCTCCACAAATATATATCTCATAATACAGTACAAAACTATAACAAAATAAAAAGTACCTATTATCTTCTAAGAATTACTTTAAAAGATTTCATCTGGCAACAAAGATTCTTGTAACTGTGGCGTACTAACTCCACAAACATTCAATCAGATACTACTGCAATTTATAGGAACATGCAAGATACAACTTGATAAAAATCTGCGTAACACAAGGACGAACATGGCCACTTTCAGTGGTCAAAATGTAAAATTGAACTGTTAAATTTTATTTTCTAAAATTAAATCTAAACACGAATCATAGAAGTTATATATTTTTGTTAAATGTTTATTTTATATATCATGATATAGAGATGGTCCTGATCAACATTTATCTATAGTTTTATTTTTTCAACTTTATATATTGCTATCATCAGTTAAATGTTATTTGTAAATATGTTTTTTTTTCTTTTTATTAATGTATTTATTTTCTGATATTTTATTTATATTTATTCACAATGCTGTTAATTCAGTTTTATTTTATGTTAAATATTTCTATACATATATCTAATCTAGTTTATTTGCTATTTTTATTTATATTTACCTATTTTTATCTTATTATTGTGCTGGTTCATGTATTTTATTCTTCAATGTTTATTTCATATATAATCTCTTTAACATTGTAAGTTAACTTAATTTAATTTAGGTGATTGTGTTTTTTTTTTCATCATACAATTCTCACATAAATTTAAGTTGTATACAATAATTTAATTGTTCTCAATACTTGAAAACATTTAACTCTATTTCACACACATATATATATATATATATATATATATATATACGTAAAAAATTAAAAAAGAAATTATTTCCATGTAAACAAGTATCGTAGCTTTAGTTCTACTTTTTTATATATGATGTTTCCTTTAATTTTTATTGAAAAAAAAAATCGTGGCAGATATAATGTAAGCAAAACATTTATACATATAATAAGTGAATCCGCATAGTATATGTAAACTTTTGCAAATAAACTCCTCCTGCATAGGGTTACTATGCAAGAGAAAAAAAAAAAAAAAAATTAAGGTAGATATTATAATAACATTAAAGATGAAATTTATTTTTCTAATCAATAGTCATTAAAAACTAATAATAATAACTAATAATAGTCAATAATAAACTAACTAAAGTAAATGTATTTTCTAAATAAAAATCATATTACTGAGTTTGTAAGAGATGATGCAGACAGAATAATTTTAACTGATAGCTGTAAAAACATGATAACCCATAGAATAATAGAGGTACTATCGATGTGTGAAAGAAGGACTTCATGGATTAAAAGATTGGTAAATGTAATAGTGGCAAATAAGCTCAATGCCATTACAAGAAGAATTTGCACAGAATATAAGTTATTAACACGTCGAACAGCTGAGCACAGCATATTTTGGGCTTTTAACAAACAGACTAAATTCTCTCGGTTAATAATAGTAGTCAAGTGAGTATTTAAAGCTTCGGAGAGAAATCTTAACAGGAATAAAATTGTAGAAAATTCATCAGTAAAAGCATTTAATAACAATAATATGTGCAAATTCGACAGATAGTTAAGAGGTGATCTGGAGAATTTATAAGCTTTGTATGAAACAGCAGTAATGATGACAATATTGCTAACAATCGAAGGCCAAATAATCAGTTTTATTTCAGCCCCACTAATAAAACCAGAAACATTTTCCATAAGCTCTAATGATACTCGAAAGTCTTTTACTAGCCACGAAGCACGTAGCAACAATCCTATTGCACAACAAATCAAAATATCCTCAGTAAGCTTCATGAAATAGTGAAAATCAAAATTCCCCTTAACTTCCTTATACATACAGAAGTATACATAGCCACAAAGTGATAATATGATTCTGACAACACGGATGTGTAGTAACTCTCCATGAAAATTGAAAATGAGGGACCCCCATAGGTTAGGCAAAAGGAGGTAGCGATTTAAACAGTTCTGGACTGCCGACATGATCAATACTGAATGAATCCAATGGAAGAAAAGGCTGTTTGAAAGGTTTGTCAACCACTAAACTAAAGTGGTAATCAAATCAATTCATTTTATTTGGTTCAAACTATGAGCAATCATTTACGGTTATTCGATTAAATGTTTTTTTCTTTTAAGAAACAAGTGATATAAAGACCTTAGTAAACACAATAAGTTTGACCTCCTAAACAAAAAGGTATATGGTTATTTTATTCAAAATTGAAAAATATATTTTAATAATATAATTCAACCACATGAGCGAATTTCATTGAACTAATTTATTTTATTTTTTAAGTTAATAAAAATAAATATGTTGAATATAAAATTTAAGGATATTAAAGTTTCTAAACTAAGAATATTGTTTAAAACATAATAATACTAATATATATAATAATAATAAAAAAAGTATGAACTTTGAGTTTTTGAGTTATGCTTTAGAAATTACTCCATAAAGCTCAATTTATTATTTCTATCAAAACTAATATTCCTCAGAAGTTTATCTTATAAAAACAGAATAATTTTTATGAATTACGCAATTACTTTCTGAACTTCTCTGCAAATTTTTCTGATGCATTAAAAAAATTGGATATAGGATAATATTAGAAGCTTCTACGACTATCATTCAAGACCAGCTGGTCTACAGGGAAGAGGGCTGCAAAAAGCTTATTGTAAAGTAAAATTAAAGCAAACATCTTTATTATTATAAAAGTTCAAATAATTAATGATAAATAAATTGGTAACACCTTATTGCTACCTCTTTACACATTTATCTTAGTATAATATCAACACAGATAGGTTCATAAAACACAAGTAATGAAATGCATTAAACGATACTGAGCAGACTACATTTGGGAACTCAAAGCTATATTTGAACAACAATCCAGAAACTTCTGTAACAAAAACAGATATAAATTTTATTTCTATCCTCTGTTATGGATTAATTGCTATTTGATCTTCTTATTTTTTAAAATGTGAATGTAACACAGTTATATGCCTCATAATAAAAAAAAAAAGGCATTAATTTCAATAGATACTACTTAATCCAAATGTTATTTTTATACCTCTATTTATACTAATCAAGATTTCAAAGCTAAAAGTGTTACTTAACAGTCTTATTATTAAAATATCTGTAAAAATATATTTTTGAAGTTGCCTAAGTTTTTAGCAGATCTTTAATTGCAAATAATATGGAGATATACATATGGCCGAGTTTGGGTACTGGACATATTCCAACAAAAATAAAGTTGCACTATGGAAAATAGCACATATTCACTCAATCTAGGTAGCCAAGGAAAAGCAGTTGTGGAAGAAACAACATTTACCCAATATTTCATAAACTGTGACATAATGCTACATGGTAGTTAATAGACTTTTTTAAAAAGTTGTGCCACTATTAAAGTAAAACAGCAATAATATTATATACACAATTTTATCACAAAAAATGTGCATAGAAAAATGTTCTTTACATTTTTGTAATGTTTAATGTTAAAAAAAGTAAATTTTAAAAGAGACCTTATGATTATTTATTTTTTTTTTTTTTTGCAAAAAAGGTGAGGGTTTGTGGATCAAATAAGTTTAACTTATGTTCTAGACAAAGAAATAGTTAGGGTTGACGGAACTGACATGGATGTTAATATAAGTCAAGATAGGAAGGAAATAAAAATAAAATAATACGTTTGTGAACTGGAATAATCTTATTTTATTTAACTTGAGGACTCGAGCCACTTTTATCACAAGCTTCTCATATAGTAAAGAAGTAGGTTGGTTACCCAAAAAATGTTTACATTAATATTGTGCTTATGTAGCATAAGCCAAAAATTTATTAATTTGAAATAGCAACATAAATTACTGACATTGCTTCTAAAATTTATACATTAAATGTCGACCATTATTATCTTCACAAGGGGTGATTTTAGAATAACTGAAGATTGAGCATAAATTATGTTCATAAAAAAGAACCTGTAATAATGAAGGCTAAAATATGATTGTCAATTTGCCACAGAAAAAAAAAATAAAACAATTAATTTATAAAAATATAAAACAGCAATTATACAATCAATTCTCATCAGTTGAGGACATTTATATAATGGGATTTTTAATAATTCTCATATAAAAATCAATTTCATATTTCTATATTTTAAATCTACTCGATATTACTTTAACTAAGATCAATCTTCAAAACAATGTCCTACAAAATAAATTAGTATTACTAGGTTTTTTTCCATTTTGTGAAATGATAACTATTAAAGCACGACAGTATAAATGATGCTTTATTTTTGATAAAAAATTCAGAAATACAACCAAAAAATCTCATACCAGTGATTTGTGTATTCGAAAATTATTTTAAAATTTGAAATATATAATTTTATAATTAAATATATTACATTTATAAATAAGCAAACATAGTGAGTGTATTTAATTACAATATAGCCTTATTGGAAACAAGACTCCACAGCTTCAAACAGAACTTCATAAGGCCCAGACCGTCTAGCTATATCAAAAGCAGTATCACCAGCAGAATCCAAGCCATCGTGAATAAGTTCAGGATTGGATAGGAATAGTTTCAACAGTTTTTCGGAACTGGTGTGATTTGCAGCTAAATGGAGTGGAGTGACACCTGAAATATATAGAAGAAATATAAGCTAAGTCAGTGAATGACAATACAAATTTGTTTCTTATGTTTTTATATTAATATGATAGATAAAGTTTAAAAAAGAATGACAAAGAAAACAAGTAACCTGTTATAACTCCTTCTTTTCAAACTTTTTAACATTTCAATGTCTTATGCCATACCATGGCAATTTTATTTTATAAGCATACTGTGATTCCCATAGTAAGTTATTCTACAAGTAACCAACTTTTCCTGGCTAAAGTGGGAAAGTTGCAGATTGGCCATGAAATCAATATAAACCAACCTGGCCTGGAATCGAATCAAAGCCACTTCTGATTCTGAGTTTGCAACTGTGATACCTAAACACATTTGGTCAATATAGCCAACATAAATGCAGAAACTGGTATTTTTCTGAACCATGAACTTCATAACTCATGAACGTTGAAACTAGAATTTGAGAGATTAAAACTTTGTTTTCAGAAAATAAATATTTAAAAATTGGCATCTAAAGTGATAGTAAACCAGTACTTTTTAATAATTTCAATTACAGGAATTTATGATTAAATGGTATTAGGTGATCAACTAAATGTTTTAATTTTTGAATAATCCTGATAATAATATTTATGTTTTCATGAAATAATCCAATTGATTGACAGGTTTTATTTTTCCAAAAATATTAAGCAATAACTTATAAAACAATTATTTTGAAAATTATAAATAAGCACCCCAGATAAATGTTTAATACTTTGGCTGAAACATCGGAATAAACAAAATAATTTTATTTTGTATATTTGCACATTTGACTGCGCCCACAACCAAAATTCCTTATCCTGATGATATATACAGATTTACGGTGATATAGTGATAATTTTAAAATAATAATTTTTTAAAGAGTATTTTTTTATATATATTTCTATAAATAAAAAATATATTTTAGAAATGTTTTTAATAATATACATCTAAGTCATAAATTGCTTTTTCAAACACTGCCACTTCAAGAAAAAAGAATTTCACACTGAAAATTTTATTTACATTACTATAGACGAATTTCTGCAATTATTACAAAACAAACTTTAACTCGATTATTAAACAAGAAAGTTTTTCTAAAAGTAGGGAATCTGTTGTACAGTAGAAAGGTGAAAAAAAAAGTTTAGTTAAGCTGCTTAAATATTCTGTTAAAATGGTTTTACAATGTAATATTTTACTGCCTTTTGAAGAACATTTTGTCTAATTTACTACACTGAAATTAAAATGAACCAACCTTATGAACTTCATTAGAACAAAAAGGTTTGAGACAGAGTTGGAAGTACAATAGAAAACCATTGGTAGTGTCATCTTTGGGGTTGACAAAAAGGACCAATAGGCCCACTTGCTGGACTAAATCCCCCACCAGTACCAGTACACTGAAATTATAGGCTTCAATTCTACAAAAATGTGACTTACTTAAAAAAAAAAACACTTAAATTTTCTGTGTGGAATCAGACCATGGTCTACATTCCACTTTTTTTTTTCAACTTTTTTGTTTCTGTTGAGATCTACCACCATCTGTTTTAATATTTCCCATTATTTACAGGATGTCCTAACTACTAGATTGAGCCTACGCAAATCCATAGTTAATTTCAGAGATATTTTGATAAAAGAACAACCCATAATTTCCAAAAATCAATCTATATTTCATTTTTAACTTAAAAATAAGATAATAATTAATGAAAACTAAAAAAATGAATAAATAAATAATAACAAAAAGTTTAAAGAAATAAATATCCCCTTTTCTGAATTCTTATTTAAGGACTAGTTACAGCTTGATAAAGATTTGCACAATACACCTTCAGCAAAAAGTAGAGTCCACCTCAAATTTAAATAAATAACAAAAAACTTATTTTCTATAATGAAACTGTACTCTAAACATCTCAAATATGAGGACAGACAAACACATATAAGAAAATAAATAATAAATCTGTAAATAAAGAAAAATATTGTTGTTTAGTTCTTCTTTACTAACTTATTTTTTAGTCAAACTTTGGTACTGAAAACAGAAAAATTAAATGGTAGGTATATAGCTTCCAATAAAGAAAATATAATTTTTCAAACCTAACTATCTTTCATACGATTAATACAAAAATGCATAACCATTAAAATTAGTACGGTGTTTTTTAAACAACCTTTCAAATGTACTGACCTCCCTTAGAAGAAGCATTTATGTCAGCACCATGAGAAAGTAACAATGCCGCACACTCTATATTGTTCCACTTACAAGCAGAGTGTAGAGGCTGCCAATTATCGATTGTACTTGCATCATGCTTGGCACCTTTTTGCAATAAATACTGCAATTATTCAAAAATTATATTATTGTGAATAAACAAATGAAACTTAGATGAAGATAAGCTCTATACCTTGACAATATCAGGATGATTATTGTAACATGCTCTATGGAGAGGAGTATATCCATCCTTATCAGTGACATGCACAAGAGATGATTCTTCTTCTAAAATCTTTTCCACTACATCTAAACGTCCATTTTCAGCAGCCCAGAGGAGTTCTTTATCTGGACTTTCTATTTACATAGTTAAGGAAAGAATTTTAACGTTTTAAACTCATTTTTACTTTATATATCACTAAGGAACTCTGTATTTTACCATGAGGATTTTTTTCTTCTTCAATACCATCATTATCATTTTCCCAGCCACTAACTTGAAACCTACACGAGGAATCAGCTGCTGTAAAGTTGTCTGGCAGATCAGACAAATCATCAATTTCCTCAATTTCTTCCTCAGACATGACAAGCTAATAGTTTGTCACTTTGACTGTTGAAGCCTGTTTTGGTAGGAACACGCTGTTGACGGAAGGTTCTACAGTCACAGGTTGCTGTTTTAATCAAGTAGTATTTAATTCGTTCTATGCTTTTTCACCTTTAAATAAAATGCCTCATTGTCTTTTAAGAATAGCGCATTCTAGAAATAAACTGCGTGTTTTACAGAACTCTACCGTGGGTGCTCATTTTGTTTTTCAAGTATCGTAGATAACTTGCCTCGGAGTTGATAGGTACTTTTTGTGATACTATTTACTTATTTTTGTTGCAGGCACTTGCGAATTTTTTTTCTGGACGAACTCTTCACAACACAGAAAATGAAAGTAAAATCAAGGAAATTTTAAATACTAACTTTCCTAACGCCAAAGCTATTGAAGTCACGGATGTTTCAGGTAAGTTGTAATGAACATGTCATTTCACCACACAAATGTAAAGAAAACGATAATTTCAATGGTAATAATGTCATCTCTAGAGGGGGGCTTTCGGGCTGAAGCCCCTCCCAAAATGGAAAAATATAACCATGTTTTATGGTGAAAAAAATTTAAAAAATACCTCTTAAAGTATTATTGTTCGTGTAATTACATTTAAAAGTACTTAAGGAATAACTTAAACACCATTTCATATAGGTAGTTAGTTTCTTTCTGTTTTTGCAAAGTAATTATCGTTATTTTTATGAAAAAAAAAGGTTTCGGGCTGAAGCCCCCCCCCCCAAAATTAAATCCTGGATCCGCTAGTGGGGTGGGCTACTACTGCTTTATAGCATTGGTTTTTTTTTTCACCACAAGCCATGGCCTGGGGACTTGGGTGGAGGTCTCAATGTGGCCTGCAGAACTTAGTCGAGGTCTTTATATGGCTCCAAAAAAATTTAGAGCCCCCCTTCATTAAATTATATTGGTTGATCCAAACCCCCTTTGGGATTTTGTATCAGCTGAGGCGGAATAGTGGGTTTCAGGCTGAAATCTCCAAAAATATTGAAACATATATTTTTTATTGGTCCTAATTTGTTTCTGTGAATGATCTGAGCTTAATATGTTCTCTTTTTTAAATTATAAAGCATGCAAATTTACTATACATAAACATATGTCCAGAAAACATCTAAAAAAGCATTCTTAAAATGATTACTGGTCCTATAATGACTACTTTTCTTAAACTGGATAAGGACATCATAAACTTCATTTCATATATATTTTTTTCTTCCAGAATAATTACTGTTATAGAATGTAAAAAAAAGCTAAACGCTGCAAAAACTCAAGCCATTGTCATTGGTTCCAAACCCCTTCTCAGATCCAATACCAACATTCCTATCCTGTACCTAAATGACCATCCCATCCACCTTTACCTCCTCAGTAAAAAACCTAGACATTTTCATAGACAAAACCCTCTCCTGGAAACACTCTATTGCTCACATCTCCCGACGATCAATGATACCTTGAAACTGTTCCATCACTTACTCTATCTCCTACCCATTCCCTCACGTAGACTCTTAGTATCTTCCCTCACCTTGATTATGGCTGCATGGTGTACGGTGGCCTCTCGGTAGAACTCGGGGAGACTGAAAAAAAATTATGAATGCCTTCGTAAGATTTGTCACCAGGACCCTGAGACGTTGCTGTTTCACACCACTATGCTGAATTAGGATGGTTCTTCCCCTCCTTCCAAAGACAATATTTCCTTGGTACATTCCTTTACCAAATAAGCAACAATCATCGTTCGTCTTAAGCATACAATTCTTATCGTCTATCCACAAGATCTCATCCCTCTGACCCTTACATCCCTTTCCACTGATCTGCCTCATTTAAATATTTCTTTGTTCTCCATCCCACTAAAAATCCATCATGCATCATCCTTATCCACATTGAAAACCCTCTTATTCCAATTTCTCTTCACAATTCAATCAGACGCTGGTGTGAATTTCCATCACCACTCACAAAGCCTTGTGAAAATTTGTGAGTAGGTAAAATTTTTTTTTTCTTAACTTTTACTTTTTCTATTCATGATGTTATTTCTTTAAAATGTATTTTATTTTCTACTTATCTTCGACACACTCCTCTCTGTGTGTATATATACTTTATTTTCTTCTCCTAATCTTTACATCTATTCACTTAAAAATCTTAGGGAACATATGTAAATAATCATTTATTTAGCGTTCCTTTCTAATTTAATTTAGTGATTATTATGTTATTGTTTTAATAAATAACATTTAACATGTTAATTTCTATGTAAATTTATTTACTTCTTAGTTATTGATTTTTTATATTATAAAAAAAAAAATCATTTTCATTTTTCTTCTAAATATTCAATATTTATACTTCTATTATTAAAAATTTCCTAAGATATCCTTTAATAAATAAGCAATTAATTATTAATAGTATTGTTTTGACTATTAGTGTTATGAAGTTTGAAAGAACTTATTCATTCTGCTTCGGTAGCACTGGTATAAATATATTGTAATCAGAAGAATCAATTAATTATTAATAGTTTTACCAAGTAATTACTTCCTACTGCTCTTTTGATCATTAATTATTTCTGGAGAATTATCATTTTGTACTTACATAAAGTTGATTTTCGTCTATATTTCTGTTGTCATTAAATGAAATATTTTAAAGTTGATTTAATTATCATGTTTTGAAAATATTCAAAGATGAAAAATGGTTGTGCCATAAAGTTATGTTTATGCACATCCTGACTGTTTTTCATCCTTACAAATTCAACAGTAATCATGTATCCATCTCTAAATTATAAAAGTGTTTAAGTGTGATACAATTAATAAACATACCAAAAATCATTACATTTAAAACATTTTTTTGCTTATATCTGGTAGAAAATTCTTTTATACTATTGTTATAGGTGGATGTGGCGCCATGTATGAAATATTTGTTGAAGCACCCCAGTTTAAGGGACTTACAATTGTTAAACAACATAGACTTATTACTGAGGTACTTTAAAATTACATCTGTTTTTATTTCTGTAAGCATTAATATTTTAAATTGTTTTAATGGGCAGACGTATCATGTCATATGGCATGTGGGTACATTATCTTTCATTCATAAACATATTACATTGCAATTATTAATTCACTTTCAGTAGGAAAGTCGAGTCTAACAAAGGTAAATTTAATTTGTGCTTTCCATTGTTCAGTCTCAAGGGTCAGGAGACGAAGTACTCAGTCTCTGTTAAGTAGTTATCTAAGTCTTCAACAATTTGAGGGAAAATGTAGCGAAGATTGATCATGGATGCCGACACCACTCACCTTATATCAATGTTGATCTGAAAATCTTAGCAAGATTAGACACAAAAATCTTCATGGGATATTAATTTTTTTGGAATATGCCAATAGGCTAATTAATTCCTGCCAAAATGCTGGAGTTTAAAGCTTTTTTTTTTTTTTAAGTTTCTTATTAGAGTACTGGATTTGAGACTCAGATGGTTTGACATTTTCTTCAAATGTCAAAATCTTTAGAATTATCTTAAAATTTACATCCTTCGAACAGAATCAAACAATTTCTTGTAGTGCATATTCTGTACATTTTGAGAATTTTATTTTTATACATTTTCATTAGTAAATTGACATTTTATCCTCTAAAAAAATTCTAATAATAGCTTTTTAAAAATGGACTGATCAAATCGCCGAGGACCTAAGAATGGTCATACTTCCAGCAGATCTGCAAAAATGTCTTTTATTTTTTCAATCTTAACTAATGCAATTGCTGAATACTAGAGTTAGTTGTTCCAATCCTGGTTATATTAGAAGAAAGAAATTACATTAAATAATTAGATTTAATTATTCTTAAAAAGATAGGCTAAGATCAAATTATTATTGTGATTATCTAAGATTATTAACACAAAAAAGGTGCTCAATTTGACACCTTGGTTTTTAATATTTGTTTCAGCTATAAATAAATGTGTTTATAAATAAAGCTAGTCTGCTGTTGGTTTAGTATATGTCATTGAGATATGTTTATACATTCTTGTAGTTATTAAAGAACAGCCTAAGTATTAATGAATCAGTGTTAAGATGTTTTCAGTTAGAACTCCACAGCTTAGAAGACTACATTCTATTAAACAATAAACAAACATAGTTAATAGGTATCTTTTTTTCTTGATCCTGGAACAGGATTTCTCATATTTAATTTAATATTTTTATGGTTCTTGTATATTTCAGAGTACACAAGATTGAAATATAATTTTGAAAAATCAATGTATTTAAAATCTAATGAAATTAATGTTTTCCAAACAAACATTGGTTGATCAAAACATTTAATACCTCAAAATGTTTTATTAGACTTCCTCTTGAATATTTCAGTTTTAATTTTTTGTATTTTTATTATTCAGGCATTGAAGGAGGAAATAAAAGACATGCATGGCCTACGAATTCATACCACACCAGCATGATGATGATGGCTTCTCTAGGAAAGTGAGAAAATTGGAAGGAAAGTTATAAGTGGTTTTAGTTAATTATGTGTATACTAGTCTTAACAATGAAGTGAATAAAGAAGGTTTTATTGTACCACTTTTGTAAGCTATTTTTGACTGTAGCTTTGTAGTGATTTTTTTTCTTTCTTTTTAAAATCCTTGAAATCACACAACTCACTAAAAATCTATCCTCAATATCAAAACATGATGCATTTACAGAAATTATGATAACAAAACAGGTATACAAATTCATCAGGCACTAAATTGTAAATCTGTATTCTTTAAATACCTATATATTATAATCCATAATATGTACATTATTTTGATATATATATATAAATATATATATATCACTCTTCAGTTCAGCAAGATATTCAGCGGTAAACACGTTTGAATCCTGTTAATTTTTAAACAAGAATTTAATTAAAATATTTTCAGTATACCTACAATTTTTCTTTTTAGACAACTATACAATCTTGAAATCCACATTCAACAAATAGACATATTGTGTTTTTTTTTGTTTATATTATTATTATTTTTTAATTCTACCACAGTTGGCCACCAATTTTCCTATACAAATCAAGCATTTATGCAACATCAGAATCACTTTGGAGAATGGTCTCTCAAAACTATAAAAATTAACTTGAAAAATGGCAAACATCTAACTGCATAAACCCTGAGACACTTTAAAAATCAATTTATTATAAACACTACATCTAAATCAGTTTTAGTTTTAAAAAATAAGTCATTATAACACATGTGGATATTTTTAAATCATCTTATTTACATTTATATTTTCAATATTTATTCAGACATATATAAAGCATTTGCACAAGTAAATACCAATTAATTTTTAGATAAACGTACTAACTGTGGGGAAATAATTGTAAAAATAAAAACATAATAACCGATATTGAATGCTCTAAAACTGAAATTCAATATCATGTTGTCGAAATATCGGAAAAATTAAAAAGTCCATTTTAGAACACAGAGTATTAAAACAATTGATAAAATTAACATATTTCTAGACAGAGTCAGCACATATTTTTTTCTTTTTAATTTTTTTTTTCATTTTAACTAGTCCGTACATTCGATACGTGGCATGTAAATATATTATATTTATATTTATATATAATATAGCTAAATAAATACATGTACCTAAACACGGTACTTTATAAATCATAACCACAGTATCGATGGAATTAATAATATTGTCTTTATATATATATTTATATATATAAATATTAACATTATTTTCAAAAGTAATTAGAGTTTCCTAATTAAGAGTGTATATATCCACAAGACCTAAAATCACAAGTGTCATATCTATTAAGTATCTTATTTATATCGTATAATTATGCACTTTCATAATTTCTTAATATCACACTCTTTCCACTTATTTAGTTCACTTTACACAAGTCGAATCGGGGGGGAAGGGGACTTAGGAGGGTGTGATTCCGCGGGCTTTGTACAATGTTATGGGAATACGCAAGTTGGAGAGCTGTACACTGTAGACTACGAGGCTGCAGCCTCTGGAGCAGGGGACTGGCTCCGAGAGACATGGAACAAGACCATTGATATGACAGATGCCACCTGCTGGTCGAGGATCTGGGACATGACGAGTGCCAGCAGGCGTTGTTCTTGCTGCAGGAAGAGGGTCCTGTTTTCAGGGTGTTGTGACAGGTGAAGGAGTGTCCGTGCTGCTCGCCTCAGCATGTCCAAACTGGTACCCATGCAGTCGGGATTATCTCGAAGCGCTGAGAGCCCGTGTGTGTTTGCCACTCCTAATGCTTTAGTTTCTGCTTCCTCTATAAAAGCTACTAGCTGAGATACACAAGCAGGTTGAAGAGCAATAGTGCGTGCCATCCCGCTATCTGCTGCACCCAAGTAGTAGAGTAGATTGACGGCGAATTCTCGTAACACCTGTCAAACAAAACATTTTTATGTTATTCAAATTATCTCGCAGATAACTGTTCTACACAATAAATTGTAGTATTTAAAATACACTATTAAATTTGTTTTGGGACTACATATATTTATTATAATTTAATTGGGAATAGAAATAAAAGTGGTTTATTGACAACTTAGTCCCCATATATAATTGATATTTAAAATTATTGTAAAAAATAAAAAACAGGTATAAGATTTAATTAACAGAATTATTAGGTTGTATATATTTAAGTTAATAATATTTTAGGCAGAAATAAGTACATTTTCTATTCTTAGACAAGCCTTAAGATCTTTTTGGATAACTGTCCAGATTATTTACTGAATTTATGAAAACTCAAAATCATAATATTAATCACACACTAATTTCAACTTGATAAAAGTAATCACTTCATTGTCCTTATTGCATTTATTGAACAACTACAGAATATGCTTCTAAAACATGCAATATAATATAATTGTACACCACTGAACCAAAACAAAGACTAGAAACTCCAGATATTAAATGCAAATATGATCCACAAATTTAGATAAATCCACAAATAAATAAATAATATAATATAATAAATTGTAAACAACATATAGCTTCAACCACTTTTACACAAACATCTGAAATTAAAAATAAACAAAACATAGAATATGTCTTTGCACATTTATTTTTTATACACAGGCTCATTAAGTTATCCTAGATGGCTTAGTGGGAGATTCATTTTTAAAAGTAAAGTTTAAACTTTCACAACAATGGAAGGGCCAAGAGATAATAGAGTAAGCCAGTTTTGCTGTTTGTTAAGAAAGTGAAAGTTTTATAAATATTTTAGACATGGCAAGTAGTTGACCAGGCCATCGTTTCGAAGTCGAGACAAGAACCCAATTCAGAAAGCAGTTCTTGTCTTAACTATCAAACGATAGCCCTGATGACCCACATGCTTGGGTCAAAATGTCGGCTAGCTCATAGAAATTTTGACTGAAATTCCTGACAATTTTGTTTCTTTTTCATAAATATACTTTATTGATATATGTATAAAATACATAAATTATCTACTGTAATTCTAAACCCCTCAATTAGCAAAGAATAAATAAAACGTTTTATATATTGTCATTTTCCCCTCACATCAGAATTAGCACAAATTTTGTATGTATATTCTATGGATATTTTGCAAAAACATACTCTACAATTTTAATTACAAAACAAAACAACAAATTCTTTTTTTTTTTATAACATCCTAAGATCATATGTATCATACGTTGTTCCATGCAGAGACAAACAAAATATTTACGAATATTTGACTAACCGACAGTAAATGTCTAATATAAAAAAAATCCTATACTGTATAGATTTAAAGCAATTCAGGAATTTAAAATCTTAAATTTTCTAAGTAAGATCTATAATTCTGTACGAACAATGGAAAATCTGGGTTACGTACAGATTGTATTTTAGAGCAGGAATTTCCATCATCTTCATTCTTGGATTCCAATGATAGCATTGATAAAAAAAGTGAGATTTACTTTCATTTTAAAAGGATAAAACCCATTAAATATTTACACTTTTTAGCAACATGAATAGCACAGTTCCTACTTTTATTATTTTATCATGCACTCAAATTAAAAAAAAAAAATATTCCCTTATAGGTAAGCATATTCGTAACATTATAAGAGAAAATTATAAAAAAAACAAAAAAAAAACAGAAAATGTATCTGTTAAAGAATAGTTTATATTCTATGAATTACTGAAATATAATTTGATTTATTCTGGTTGTGACAAAAACAATTTAAGTTTAGTTGTGATTAATTAATTAATATCTGTATTATCATGATTGTTTCAATTTAATAATATTAATTCAAGAATAATCTAAAATATTCCCTTACTTTTTAACATAGTAATTAAATGGTAAATTACAATTCATTTGTTATACAATATAACTATTAATGAGAATATAAGTATAGTCAAATCTCGAGAAAACAAATTTCATGGGAATAATGAATAAATTTTAGTAAGATGTCACTTGAATAAATTGCCTGATTCTCATATTTCTAATAAATCTACACTCCAACCAATAGCAAGTAATTTCGACACTTTTTTTCTCTTTTCGCCTATCTAACATTATGTTGTGTTAAGATACAATTTTTAATAACAGCCCATTACAGAAAGGATGAAATGCTGAACTTTTCCCTCACTTACAGTATACAGATCTGATGTTTAGTTTCTGAGATATTTTAAAACATTTCGAAAT
Source organism: Nezara viridula (assembly GCA_928085145.1). Lineage (NCBI taxonomy): Eukaryota > Metazoa > Arthropoda > Insecta > Hemiptera > Pentatomidae > Nezara > Nezara viridula. The sequence continues at coordinate 47,393,687 of OV725081.1, forward strand.
CCTTCAATTAGTCGACTCCATCCAGCTGACTTTATCCGAGCGTTACTTACCACAAAACGTGCCTAAAGAAGTTTTCACTTCCATAAATAAATAATTTCAATATTTGAAAATAAATTCCATCTCCTAGGTAATAAAAGCATTCTTAACTAAAGTAAATATATTAATTACATTAATATATTATAATAGTAACCCTAATATATAAAAGTTGAATAAGACCAAGTTAGATATATGTATTATGTATGTGTACAATTTTAATTCTTTTGGTGTAAAAAGTATGTTAGTTATTTTTTTTATTTTTAAAATAAATTACCATTCTGAGAAGTTCCCTCTTTAACAAATGCAACTTTGATAATCAATTAAAAAGAAGATGGATGAAAAGTGATGGCTCTATGAACGATTTTTTAACAAAACTTATTTCAAAATGTTTCATGAAGTACCAAACATTCTTCCCAAGATTTTAATATCAATAATGGAAAGCTAAGTAAACCTTAAACACTTTGAAAAAACAAGAGTAAGGAAAAATAGAATGCTAACATAATGGGGAAGCAATGATGATAATAAGCTTTCTACTTAATCTAGATTTTATCAGCATAGGAGAAAGGATAGTGTCAATGGAATTAAAAGCTCTCATGTGGTGTGAGTAAAATAAAATTTGTAGTCAGATAGGACAGTTGCTGAATTTAGTCCAGCTAGATCGTTCATGCCCCTATTGTGTTGTGAATGTTAAATAACTAACCCCTACAGGAAGAGGTGATTTGAGAGACACATCGTGACACGTTTCAGCACCTTTGATCTAACATGGTTAGACGACTAAATTCAAGCATTAGAAGTATAAGTAAACAACTTATGAGCTAAACATGATTGAAAGAAAGTTAAAACAAATCAAATTGGAATATTTCATAAGGTTTCAGCATAATCTCTGTCTACAAGGGCCTCCTTTAAGTTGTTTGCCTTGCCTAGAAATTGTTTCATTCCTCCACTTGAAGAAGTTAAAGTATCTTGAAATTTATGTTATGGACTATTTTTCCTCCTCGATTGAAGGAGGATTTAAAAGAAAAACAATTTTGCACTAAAATAATTTGATTTATCGAGAGTTGACTGTAGTTAAAAAGAAATTAATAAATGATTCAGCATGCAATACCTACATGACAGTTTAAAAAAGTGGTACTAAAATCAAAGCAAATTATCGAATCAAAACTTTTAATTGAATGTCAATTTATTATATTTCACCAGTCCAAAGGCAAAAACCATGAATGTATAAATTATTAATTTTGAGAAAACATAGTTTGAAGTCTCCTTTGGCTTTTGAAAATTAAATATATCACATTCGCAGTTTTTTGGTAACACAAATGACCTGTAGATTTTCTTTTTCTTATTCAACATTTCACCTGAAGAAACTTAGCATACAAATGATTTTAAGCCTTAGACATAAGTTAAATTAGATTGACATTATTTCACATTCGTGGTTTAGCCTCTGATACTGTAGTACCAAAGTTTACACTTATGTTCACAGCAAAGAATTGATAATCAACTGCATAAGCTAATTAATAAGAGTATTATATTATCTTAAACCAGCTTAGTATATTAACCAGTTCAGCAATGGTTTGAAACTTTATTATATACCAAGTATGAACTAAATTTAAAATAAAATGAATTCCCTTGATAGAAATTCATTTAGTATGGGATCGGAAAATATTATAACAAATAATATAATTAATAACATATTATTCTAGTATGACCTAGCAATCTGAATAAGTTAATATCATCAATTCTGTATAGTGAGGAATATACCTACTAACCATCCGAGAAATACTAACTTAAAAACCAAAAACAGTAGCCAAAATGTAAAATTAGAAATAATTTGGGAAGAACTATCTAAAATATCAACAAAAAAATAAGCCTGCATAGAGAAACTGTGGCAACTATATGATAAATATAGGTGATAAAGCAAATGTTTAAAAATTGACTGTTGTCTAATATTTCCCATTTGATCTGATAAAAATTATGAAACTGTAATATAAAAGTGATTATTTTTCAATATTTATAAATATACTTTTCATATATGGATGGTTAAATTACTAAGCCTCTGCAGTAAAGTAACACATTAGCATTTTCATAAATAAAACAGTGATAATATAAAAATGACATACCTGCTCTTCACTTCTGCATAGTAGCCTCGTGAGTACTCCAGCTAGCCTTTCTAGCCTACAGTAAGGAGGGGTAGCGATTACAAGATCCACATTGGAGTCGGTAACACACAACTTGCAGAGAGCTTCAAGAGCCAAACGCTGAGGTGACAACGAGCTGGTGGGCGAAACCGTAGGGAATGGGTCCTGCCCTTGGGCAGCAGGGCACACTGCCCAGTGCAACAGCCCATCCAGTATAGGACGTGAAATATCTTCTGGATAGAGGCCGAGATCGACATGACCCGCTATGTTGGCTATACTGACTAGAGCGTTCTCTCTTAAGTGATGGAGGAATTCCCACCACCAATCAGAGTCAGCCTGTAGGCTGGAACATGAGTCTGCAAAGTCTGTGTCCTCTTCCCGGTCATAATTTCTTTGTTTTGCTATCCTTGGAGGATGCTCATGATGCAAAAGTAATAATTTTCCCAGCAAACCGAGAAAAGTGCCACTTTTAGCAAATTCTATTTCATTACCAGGTACAAAAGTTAAATTCCTAAGAATGGTAGATATACAAACACATCGCCTAGCTATAGCATCCTGGGTTTCAGTAACTAGATATAAACTCGCCTCATCTCTGGTGTAACATTCATCTTCATAGTCTGATATTCTTCTCCTTTTTAATGTACCAGCAGGATCCCTTATCCTTGACAGAGGCTTTTCTTCTTCTTTGACTTCTTCTTTGATTGGGATATCTACTGGAGGAGATTCCTCAGTCGAAGGCTGTGATGAGACAGGTTCTTCTTTCACTTCTTCTTTTATATCAGGAGGTTTTACAGGTTCTTCTATTGTTTCAGATGGTACCTCCTTTTTTATTCGTGAAAGAACATCACTTAATGATTTTGTCTTTTTCCTAGTAACTCTTTCCACTTTCTTTTCTGGTTTCTTCTCTTCGACCACTGGAGGAGGAGGAGATTCTGACTTTGGTTCTTCTTTCACTTCGATTTTCTTTTCTTTATTAGGCCCTGATAACATTCTGAAGAAAGGAATTTTTCCAAATTCTGCCCTAAAACAACTGATAATGTATCTTGAGTCCTGGTCCCCATCATCGACTATGTCATCTGAGTCCCATGTTCTTTTACCATCTAAGATAAAAATATCATCCGTGTCTTGAGTTATAGTTACAGTATGACCTTTTCGACTTCGATAGGTGTAATCACCATTTTTCAAAAAAGTTACCCTATCCTCAGGAACAGGAGGAGATATTACAGCACCAAGATCTTCCGGCTTTACAGGTTGATCTTCAGATTTGATTTCTTGAGGTTCAAGCATGTCAGAAAGGGCACGTTTCATATGCTCAAGCAGTATGTCCATCAGACCAGGAAGGTGAGCGAGGCCGAAATAAGCAATTGTACTATCATCGAATAAAAGAATGTTCAAGACATCTAAAGCCCATGTAGTTTCTGCCAAAAGACCTGATTTTAATGCCATCATTATCCTCCAAGCTTCTAATGGTGCAACATCTGCCTTTGCTAACCTTCTTCTCTTATAAAGAACTGGAGTAGTAGCTTCAACACTATCCAATGGGAAAACCAGTTCCCTCTTCACTGGAGCACTACTTCCAGGGCCGAAACCAGGTCCCATGCCAGGAGCCTATAATAAAAAGAAATCAATAAATATTAAAAAAATAAAAACAAAAAAAAAACAATGTTTATTAACTTAATTAAATAACAATATATATTTTTTAATTCTTGAAAATAAAAACGTTAGACCAACATTGTACCTTGACTCCTGGGTGTGGTGGCATTTGACAATACTGTTTCGAGTCTGGTCTGAATCCTGGACGAGGAGCCATTGGTGGCCTAAGTGGTGAATTCTGATTGACTCCTGGAGTTCCCATTCCCCAACCTTGTTGAGCCTTAACAATAAATATTTTACTTAATATAGACTAAAATGGCTTCATAGTTTCTTAAAGGTAATATTGATTAATATGAAATCTACAGATATCTACACTATTTATACTACAGTAGTATGATGGATTTTGACAAATGAGGTGCGAGTCTGAAATTCCTATAACTTTAATTCATCAGAGGTTTTGAAACCCTGAGCTTAGTAAGTAAACCGATTGAGATGGAAATCAAAAATTTTTGATGCAGATGTCAAAACCTAGTCAAGTTCCTTTGGTTCATCATTAAAATATTGCTATTTAAAATTATAGTTTATGACAAAATAAAAATCTATTGAAAAGGTAATATAAGAAAAATAGTTCTGAGGTCTCTATGGCACTTTCGACAGTATAGATCACATATAAGAAACCTAAGGACATTGGCCGCATGTGACCTCGACATTTTGCAGAATATTAATTAATCTAGCATTACAATTAATATTATATTATTTAATTTACAAAATATTGAAAATTAATAAAATTAAGTTGAATATATGTATAATGGGTGTGTTTATTTATTGATAAATAAAAATCACAAAAGTAAAATATTAAAAATGTTCCCCCTGCGGTATAGACCAAGTTATTTATTTTTATTATTCTTATTCTCAATTTATATTCTTTATAAAAACTCCAATATTTTATATTTATTGTTTTTATTATTTAAAAAGTGAAAAAATTAGGATCCAATATTTGTATACCCGGTAAATAAAAACAAATAATTTATGCTCATAGAAATATTTTAACAATAATGCAATAAGTGCAATAATAATGAATTATTATACATGTATTTGATTATATTATATATGATTAAATATAAGGGATTTAAATAAGAATGAGCAATATGCCAACCTATAAACTGTTTAAAATTATGATTACAAGCTATTAATTCAAACAAATCATTTAATGAAATATTAAAACCACAAACATAAATAAGATTATATTAAACCACTAAAAATAGGTTATTCTTAAAACAAATCAACAGTAAAATTGTTTTAAGAGTTGTTATTAGTAATCACTATTCAGTTAAAATACAAATAATTTTTAGCTGTAGAATTTAATTTTACCATAAAGTTTAAATATAAAAATAAAATTAGAGGAAGGAAATAGTACGGGGTGGAGACTAAAATAGTGGAAAAACTACATATGAAAATATACATACTTATTAACAAGAGGTTAAAACCACATAAAAATATATGACAGTAAACAACTTCAGTAATGTTACACATTTAGAAATAGCTCGAATTTACTTAGCCTTTAAACACTTTCAATAATAAATTTTATATTTAAAACCGCTGATCAAGTATCGATATAATTACTTAAATTAAATCCATTTAAATTTCAAGTTCTACTGATATTTAACAAATTTAACTTGTTTATTTTAAGTAATATATTAAAATTTAGAAAATAACTATTCAACAATACATGAACAGCTGTTTTAATTATATTCATTGTTTCCATAAAATGTGGTGAATTAATTAACAGTATAAACTCTATAGTTTTTATAATAAATCATAAAGTTCATCAATATCACAAAGTAATAAAAAAAAAAAAAAAAAAAAAAAAATTAACAACAACCTGAGAAGGCTGGTATGGAGGTTGCCATTGAGGGCTGTTTGGCTGATGATTGGGAGGAGCACCAGGTCGCGAAGGGCCCTGGCCCCACTGCTGAGGTCCGGGACTGCCTCCGGGTGTAGGGTACTGCCCACGGAAGTTGTTGTTGCTGTTGTTTGACCAGCCTAAAAACAAAGAATAAGAAAATAAAATATATTTCTTATAGAATAGTAGTAAAAATAAACAAGAATGAGAACTATTATTAAGACATTTACAAATCATTAAAAGTAAGTTCACAATAAGAATTTAATCAACATCTTACCAATTATTCAATTAAATAACTGATTCATGCTTGTTAAAATTAAATGGCAAACTATAAGCTATGGTTGGAAAGAATTCATACCTGGATACATATTGGGTCTCTGTTGAGGATAAGGAGGGTACGGTGGCTGTGGAGCTGCGTCCTTAACAAAGTCAGGATGCCTCCTTGGCTGAGGAGCGGGAGGAGGCATAGTCTTAGCCCCACCAGCGCCGGGAGGATAGTAACCCTCCCTATAGAAGTCGCCTGAGTACTGGCCACCGGGAGGGGTTCCTCCAGACGGGCTAGCCCCACCGCCAGGTGGTGGATAACCTCTCGGGGGAGGGTAACCTCCACCGATTGGGTACCTATTGTAGTCCTGCTGCTGGGGCTGTTGCTGCTGTTGGGACTGAGGTTGCTGCTGACCTTGCTGAGGAGCCTGAGGACCAGGTCCTTGGCTACTGTTTCCACTTCCAGGGCCAGCTGGTGGTGGTACGGTACTGTTAGCACTTGTGCTGCTTTGGTTGTAACCCCTATCGAGGAAAAAGCAAAGAGTTCATATTGTAATTAGTTATTACATACTTTAGATTGATTACTTCAGATAGTAGATAAAAGTATATACTGCTGACCTGTCTCCTTCAGGCCCATAGGGTGGATACATGGGCCTATTGGGAGGGTACTGGGCGCCCGGATATTGCTGGCTGTATCCTTCTCCGTACTGGTAGCCGCTGCCCTGGCCCTGGTAGCCGGCGCCGCTTGGGGGCAAGCCTGGAAATTGACAAATCAAACATTAATAATTGGAACTTAGTCAAATCCAACATGACTGACAAATAACTCTGACAAAATAAGCAGGCACAATCAACAACTAACACAGAATGACCAACCACCAAAAAGAAACTTTTATTATTTTATAATAAATATCAAGAAACATTAAACAAATGTTTGATTAAACAGAGAAGTAACCACCAAGCTCAATACATCATACAGCTGCACCAACTACTTATTAACATTTAGAATAAAGTAGTGCTAACAAACCTAAGTTCTAAACATAGAATTAAAAAAAAAAAAGAAAAATTGATTTTTCAGAACACAGAGATGAAAACTAGTATAACAAACAATAAAGGAGAAAATGTGTATCAAGTGTAAAAGATGTTTCAATGTGAGACTATTTCGATAATGTTTAACAATAAATGTTTGGAGAATTCAGGGGAGAAATAACTATTAATAAAGGGGGATTAATTAAAGAAACAATTAAGCAGTTTGAGAGTAATGAGAGGGATGTATACTAAATAAATATTTATTAACTTCTAAGATAGCAGAAAACAAATAAAACTTATGAATTTCATGCCATAACAAGCTTAGGCTTTATTATTACTAATTATAACCATCGCCATGGTAAATTTTTTAATTAAATTTTCCTATTTCATTTGAAAAATGGACAAATTTTAATTAAGGAAAAATATAAAAACAAAACAGTGCAAAGTACGTAATTTGTTTTAAAAAATACAATATGTTAAAACAAGGAAACTTTTAAAAAATTTTAAGTATAAGAAGGATTCCATATAAATAACAGAAACATTACGAACAGAAAATAACCAAAATATTAAAACAGAATTCATGCCCGATGAAAACACATATAAAACGGCAAAATTTGTGGGAATGGATTGAGGAGAAGGAGGAGGTATTGGAGATAGCATGCAAGAATGTTACCTGGGCGGGGGGGACCTCCGCGGGAGCTGCTGGTAGCATTGTCATCAAAAGGATTCGATACACTAATGTTATCCTGACCAGCAACCATACCTAGCCATACCAACACTATCAGGGCTATCCACTATCTTTACATCACTTATTTGCTGACAATTGTCAGGTTTTAAATAAAAATGTAAAAGGAGTGAAAGGATATTGATAAAAATATCTAAATGTTAATATTAATACATAAATAAAATAATGTTTTATTATATTCTAATAAAATATTAATGTTGGATTAGCTTGCTGGTTACCACTCTACTCTCTAACACTCGGAAATAATAAACTTGCTACTTATAGTTTCAAATGATTATACAAAATAACAAACTTAGTAACAATTTCTTAAAACTATCAATTGATAAATAGTCAAATAGGATGACATTGTTGGCGGCTGATCGTAATAACTGGTAAAGAATCTAGGAGGAAACCCTGGCTCTTGGGGGCCTCAGTACTCCTTGTAAACAAAACACATCATTTTTATATGAAGACTTACGATTGTCCACCACAAGCAAAGGTTGAGAAACTCATATCAGTAGAGAAATATATGTACACGTTTTTGTGAGAAAAGAAATTGGTTTAAATTGAAAATAACTGTCCCAATCCTTCCATAATATATTACTTATCTCAATTACAGTTTTATCATAGCAATAAACTCACCTGACGATATGAACTAACAAGAAACCAGTCGTTAATAATATGGTATCAATTATACTGTTTGCTTAATTAATATTAAATTATTATTGTAAAATTATAAGTAATGAACATTTGGTTCAAGCTTTTGCAAATTTCAATACGAATAAAACAAAAACTAAAATCAGATCTGCTACTTTATGTTTATAACAGACATGCTACTTTACTTCTCATGATACTTGTGTAAGATAATGAGATAGATTTCAGGAACAACGAAAACCAAACAAATATAAGCAAGAAATAGGAGCCCATAACTGTAAAATAAAAATATATTCTTAATGAAGTGTACAAGAGCCAACACATAAAAGTGACATATTATAATCAATGTAATATGTTTTGGAGAGATTTATAATGTCTAGTCCACGAAAGAATAAACGAACACTTTAGATAAATGATTTTTTTTTTTAAATCAACAAATTGAAAAGATAAAAATAGTAACATCAACCTGTATTTTGTTTGTGAGTTTATTAGTAATAATGAATAAAATCACCAACCTGTAATTGTGAAAATCTTTCAATAAGAAGCGAGTTAAATGAACATATTATATGAAATTGTGTTAAAAGTTAAAACTTGATACTGCTAAGCGAACATTTTATATGCAAGCCGACGATTAATGACAATAACCATTAGATTACAACCGTATCTAATTCAAACTTCCCAATATTCTTTCGTATCTCAAATTAGTCCAGAATGCTCCTCATTGCTCGGAAATCAATACCTATCTTCCATTTTAGACACTTAATAGATAATTAGAGTAAATTAAACTGACCGATGATTTCACAATATTATGCTAAATAATATATTCACTTCCACTGTAATTCTTCGAAGATCAAAACTATATTAAAGTTGGTTAAAAAGTAGCATTAATATTTTTATAGGTAAAACAATTACAATTCATGAAGAACATGGTGCCAGTTAAGTTTACTACAGAAATTCTCTTCAAAATTAATTAAAACTTGTGCGATACAATGAAACCAATGGCTTCTCATTAGTGCTATTGTTGTGCAATCGGAAAACAAAGCAAGTATAGTTTTTAGAGTAAGCAGGTTAAAGTAGTCGACTCAGATTTAATAAGATTTTTTTTAATATTGTTTAATTACCTTGACTTGATTGGGAAGGAGGGCGTTGCTGCTGACTATTATAGTCCTGAGGGTATCCTCCGTAATTGGAATAGCCATCCATGCTAGTCCCGCCACTCCCAGGGCCTTGAAATGAATCTTGGGAGTTAGAAGAACCTAAATTAAAAAAGAGGTTAGCTTTAAATTTAAAACGGATGATAACAATAGAAGTTAACAACTTCAACTGCTGTACCTCAATTACGAAGTTTTTATTTATAATCCATACACTAATTTCTTTAATATTTATTAATTATAGTTAAAATTGGAATTATTTAAAAGAAAAAAATATCATGAATGGATTATACACCCACAAAATCTTTTTTGAATGAGGAAAACATATAGATGACACAAATATGCCTTGGGGCAGTACAAGGAAAAAGCAAAAAAAAAAAAAAAAAAAAAAAGGATGTATTATGTATATTGTATATTTGTTCAATAAAATCGTTGGAGGGTGAAAAAAAACAACACGATAAATTCTTTTTATGACATTAAATGAAACTATTTAAAAACAAGATGGTAAAAATTGATGATACCATATTATCAGATGTGTCTGTATTTGTTAATAGAACTAAGGCACAAAACTGATAAAAATAATTTTTTTATTTACTTATTTTAAAGAAAGTAAATCGTTCAAAGCATTGTTATCAAATAAATATAGTTCCAAGAAAACAGGTGAGTTTTTGAAATTAATGTGTAAAATAGAAGTAGCAGATTATTAAATGTCCTGGTTTGTAAAGATTACATATAAATGAAGATAATATGGTGAATATAAAAATAAGCCAGCTATCGATTACTACCAATATATCAGCTTTAAAACAAGTAGAATAAATTTAAAATGACAGAACCTGGAGAAGGCACGGGCGCGGTTCCTTTGGCTCCCTTCTTCTTCGATGTAGCCTCAACTTGGTTGATGATTGGTTGTGGATCTATCCCACCCCTATCGAAATGGCATTCGAAGGGGAGTAAGTTCTTAGTATAGTGTTTCCTCAGGGTGTACGCAGCGCTAGAAGACGCACCAATACCCAAGAGTCCTGCGATGTCCTTCCAAATCTTGTTCTTTGTAACCTATAAATAATGTCTAAGTTGAAATACAAATCCTCAATATCACTTTCTGACTTTCGGCTACATAGTGCAAAAATACTAAAAACATAAAGGCATTACAATTAATCTCACACAACAAAATTACTAAAAAGAAACAGAAACAAATAACATAAGTAAAAAAATAAATAACAAAATAAGAGTTCTAACATACAACACAAAAATTAACTCAAACACAATATTTATAGGATCACACATAATTGAATAGTGCAAGATAACTAAATAATTCTTATAGGGTACATACAAAATTAACAACACAACACACAGATCCTTTACAATAAATAAATTAATACAATACTACTGAATGTGAACAACTACGTTTCTAATATTCAATGAGTTAAATTGATAGCATATAAAGTAAACATTGTTGCCATAACTAACAAAACTAGGTATCGGCATTAACTTAGAAACTGCCAGTTAAGCATGAGAATAACAATATAAATTGCCAAGAGAGATCTTCATAACAAAGAAAATAATAATTATAAAAATTTACTAATTTTCTTGAAAATAATAAAATCTTTGGTAATTTGCTTTATTTTTCAGAACAATAACTTAATAATATTATAAAAAGTTATTTATTTGTTAATATTATTAGAGATAGTTGTGAACTTGGTCCCTCTCGCCTACAGACCCTCTTATTTCAAGTAAACTTAAAAATTGGTTTAGAAACCAGAAAAAGATAAGAACATTGTAACTTACTAACCACGATAAAGAAGTTATAATTTTTTAAACAGGCGAGTGGATTAAAATGAATTTGAACGTACAATTAAAATGGGTATATTTCAATAATTCAAAAAACTTTGATAATCAATAAGTAAATCATTTCATCACTGAATTATGAACTGGTAAATACTCATTTTAACATAGTCTAATAGGTAATAAACATGTAATAGGAAATGTGTAACAATTTTATAAAGAATATCCACTAAATATAAATATTAAAAAAAAAAAAAGTGCAGTAAACTGTAGTTCACGTTGTGAGGATGAGGATAAAAGCAAAGCAAGGATGAAGAATATTCCAAGCAAAAAGACCATTAACCAATATTAGAAAAACCTAATAAATTAACAGTTTTAAAAAAAGAAAATAAGCCAGATACTATCATATTTTGTAAACATATAGAATCAAAGCATTTTTTCCCAAAACCATTTTTCTTAAACACTTACTAAAATACCACAAGAATACAAGAAGAAACAATTAGATATATTATCAGTACAGAAGAAAATTCAGCATCTTATAGAACAACTTGGGATTTCATACATTATTTTGCCAATTATATTTATTGTACACATATCTTTTTTAAATAATTATTTTCAATCAATGAAAAGAAATGTCTTGGTGATTTTTTTTTTATTAGGTTGTAATAACTGAACTCAAAAATAGCCATAATATCAAATGATATTTATAAATTTGACTAAGAAATCAGAAGAACATTATGATAAGTGAAAGATCAAAAACCAGATATAGAATAAATTATGGCCACTTTTATATATTTACTTAACAGTTTTGATTAAACAAATTATGGTTCCTACCAGTAAGATAGAAAAACCAAACCGAACTCACCAATCTCATTCGCAATTATTGTTTTAAGGCATATGTTAATCTCCTGGAGTTCTAATGATTGACTCTGATGTAATATTAGATTAAATCTTGAATTTTTTTTTTTTTTTTACTGTGGTTACTTTACAATTTGTTGAAAAAATCTTTACAAATTTTGAACCTAGAAAAAATAACAAAATAAATAAAGCTATCTTTTTAAAAAATAGTCATTTATATTATAGTCAAGTTCCCAAGTATTCCATAAGATGCCACATTTTCATATTAAGTTTGTAACATATGAATTGAAGAAATTATGAATAGTAACTCAAAATATTTTAATTTCCATTAACAGCATTGAAAATTGGAAGAGATTAAAATATAAATATTAAAAAAAAAAAAAAGCATGCAAATAAATCCCTTAGCCAAATAAAATGGAAAAATTAATGAAATGATAAAAAGTTAATAAGAAGAAAGATATGGATAAAAAATAAACCGGGTACCATGTGGAACTACACTGCACCTTGCATACCTCCATGAAGCCCCCTCTATCTTTGACAAACAAGTAGAGCCTAAATAAGTCCAATGGATTCTTCGATATGGTCGGGCAGGCAGATATAGGTGTCCCTCGTTCCTCCATGAAATGTAGCAGTTTATCCAGCCACATCCTTCGGTCATGAGATTCATCCATTTCGTACAGCTTACCCAGGCTATCATGTTGCTTCTAAAACATTTAAATTATAACTTATATCTTACCCTTAAGGAAGAGATGTTCAGCCATTTACTTAGCAAATTAAATACAAAGTCGAAGAGGGGAAACAACATGAATATGAATCTATGACTAAAATGAAAACTTACTTTAATCAACTATACAACAAATCTTACAATGACAAATAAAAATTAGTCCATTACACCATTTAATGTGATTAATATATTGAGTTGATTTATAAATATATATATATATATATATTTTTTTTTTTTCAGTTATTAAGAGGTAAGAATGAATTATGCCAAGTTCTTATTGTAGAATATATATTTATAATCAATTACAACCATTGATATTTTTAAAATATCTTAATTTTAACTAAAGTATCTAACACACAATTTAATACTGTTCAATCAATTTAAGTTGAAGAAAATGCTTTTTTTTACTTACATATGAAATAAGATAGAGAACGATAAGAGAAAGTATTTTGAATCTGAGTTTTCAATGGAAATATTTATAGGTATTTTTTGGATAGAATTCGTATTATTTTCTGTATTATGAAAAAAAATTTAATAACTGAATTTTGTTCTCAGTATGAAATTATACCAAATAATATTTAATCACGACTAAAATACAATTTATAAGTATTGATAAGGAACAAGGAACATCAATGAAAATCAAAATATTAAAAACATTTAAGTTCATTCATTAATTCATTTATTTTTCATGTTTTCAGAAAGATATAATTATTTAGAATTCGTAAAATTGAAAAAATCAGATTCAATATTAAAATTAATAATTAAATAAAAGTCTATATAAAAAGATTTTTTTTTAGGTTTTCAATCATGAGCAATGGACCTTATGGACCTTTCAAAATACCCACCAACGAAGTTCACTGTTCTTTCATTTAAAATGTAAAATATAAATTATTTTAACCAATAACCTACGATATGCCAATATAATCGAGAAAAAAAAAATAGTAATAAAAACAATATAACAATGGTATTAACATGCTATTAACTAATTCTAATTATATAGTTAAAGTAAATACTGTTTAATAATAAAGTATTAATAAAAATGCGGTCTAGCAATATTTATAATTAATATCAATGCAAAAAATTGTAATAAACAGAACTTAATTAGTTTTAAAAAATACCCCACTTAATATAACATTATAAGACACAGCCATCCCTTATTTTATTATAGTACTGAAATCATGAAAATTAGTGTGGAGAAATGCTATGAATAGATAATTAATACTAAAAATAACCAATAAACTATAGTTAATTATTTTTTTATTAAATGAAAAAATTAAAATAAATAATTGCCCTTTCATACTCCTCAAGAAAAATGATGATAAAAAACCACTAAGCATAATAGGACAACTGCATTATATTGTTGATTCTTGATAAACTTAATTTTATTTAGATAATCTTGTTCAGCAGAGTGTACATTTAAGAGTAAATGTAAGCGATTTTTTAAGAAATATTTTTTCTTCATATCAAAGGAACAAATTATACTGAGATGAAAATAAAAATATTGTCATCATTTAGACCAGATCTAAAGCCTGTTCTACACCAATCGGATTTATAGTTACAAAAAATCAAGTGACACACAACTTTACAATTACTTCAAGAATTAAGAGTTGTTCTTATCGAAGAATATGAATATAATTCAGTAATCTATTAAAAAAATAAATAAATTATAAAGTGCAAGCCAGATAAATTGCAAGCCGAAATAAACAAAGAAGAGAGAAACTCAAATAGGTCATTAAAATGATTTTTTTAATAGTTCCTTTATGTTAAAAAAAAATAAGTAATTACACATTACTAAAGATCTAATTTACTTCATGTGGCCTGCAATTTTTTATTACCTTAGAGCATAAGTTTTAAGTTATGTTTAGGTACAGGGAACTACAAATAACTTAATTTTTACAAAATCACGTGAGAAAACATTGTTTATCAATTAAAAAAAAAAAGGATAACAATGTGACTCAACTCAAAGGATTCTGAATCAGCTGACATTATTAAAAATATATAACTTATAGATTGAAGATTATTTCTATTATAAGATTATTTTGGCCGAACGTTAATTGAAGAGATAAGGAGAGGAGTTGAGTGGAAGATTTAATGGCGAATAATTAAAAAATATTGCACGAGCCTATTCTGCATCTCAAATAAAAGTATTAACTACCAACCTACCAACTAAATCCCTCCGGGATCAGTCCTTGGTCTGACTCTATGGAAGCTAGTATTTGATGAGTTGCTGGGTGTGTTTGAAGATGAGCGGTTCCCTGCTACGACTTACGTCAATGATTTAGCGGCAGTAGTAGCGTCAAATAGCAGAGCCGGAATAAAGCTACAAGCAGAGCGGTGCGCCAATCTGGTCGGGCAATGGTGTGAGAGTATGAAGTTACGAATGGCTGCATCAAAGACCCAGGCGATCCTGCTGAAGGGAAAGACGGATAGGGCACACCCTATCAATCTATGTATACAGGGAACGAGAGTACGTCCAAGTGAGATGGTCACCTACCTTGGCATAAGGTTTAAAAGAGGATTTAATATGACCCCTCATTTAGACTACTCAGGAAATAGGGTGGCCCGAGCCTTGAATGGCCTTAGTCGCCTAGGGGCTGCATTTTGGGGCCTCAGATATCCAGCTACGAGGACCATTTACAATGGAATGATAGTGGGTATTCTGAGGTACGCCTCTCCTGCGTGGTCTCAGAATCTCTCACACCGTCAGAAACGCAGATTGGCGACAATTCAACGTACGGCTCTGTTGCGTGTCACCAAGTCATACCGAAGTGTGTCTCACGAGGCGGTGCAGATCTTAGCAGGAGGGGTACCTCTTGACCTTCTCCAGCGAGAAGACTCGCTGACATTTAAGTTAAAAAGAAAAGGCTCAGCAGGTCTTCCGGGGAATATCCGAGAGGATACCACAGATGAGTGGAATCGGCGGTGAGTAACTATTTCGAAAGGAGCAACTTTAAGAAAATATTTTCCCAACGTTCGAAGTAGCTTGAATGCAAAGTGGGTTCTCCTGGACTATTGAGTCTCTCAATTCCATACTGGGCATGGGGGTTTCCGCATTAAGTTACATAGTTTTGGAAAAGACATAGATCCCTATGCCCCTCTTGCGGAGTAACGGAGATGGCTGAGCACGTCATAGTCAACTGCACCGCCTTTGATGGACTAAGGGCTGAAATGATGAGAAAAATTAGAGTCTATGGCCTCACGGAGGATGAATTTCCCCAGTTAGTGACGGAGCAGAAATACCCGTATTACAAAGATTTTATGTACGGGTGGAAAGCTGCTCTGGGGCCCTCCCACTTTAATTTGGGAAGAAGAGGACCTGCTAATGGAATGACGCCAGACTAAAATGGTGAAAATAAAATAATGAAAAATAGAAGAGATTTGAAAAACCAAAACGAAATTGACAACTAATTTGTGGTCTAATAGCAGGAATGGCATACACGTGTGTGATATGCTATCCCTGCAAAATTCTGTATAACCGGAAGGCAAGGAAGGGAGGCATAAATAAATAACCATCCCTGAAACGTTCAAAAGCTGACCTCTCAAAATTATTAAAATTCAATGTGAGCTAACTTATCATTTCGGAGATTTGATTATAAATATAATTAAGCTACAGCTAACTTTCTTGAATTAATAAAAGTATTAACTAAAGAATGAAAAAATATTCTGGCAATTGAAAGAATAAAAAAAGAGATCATTTTAATAATTACTCCCTGACAGGTTGTGATCAGTATAAAATTTTTAAAAAACAAACAAGAACTGAAAAATATGTTACAAATCAATCTAATTTATGTTTCTCTAATTATCTATTGGAAAATTAATTCATTTGATATTGCAATTGATGTTTATTCATGCCGCAATAAAAACCATGCATTTCCCCTATTTGGGATAGAATACTAAAAGGAAAATGATGCTTCTTACTCTTTGCATGCCCTGATACAATTTTCCCCATCCTGTGTGGCCTTTAATAATCATTACAAACGCATTCAAGGAACTAGATACCATCAAAAATAGAAAATAAAAGTTGATATGTTAGTTATGAGCCCTGATAGATTAATATTAATGAAATACAGTAGATCCTCATTAAAGTGTTGAGTAAAAAAATTATTTACAAGAAAAAGAACGAAACTGATTCACAGGTCCATCAGTATCGAAATTAAAAAATAAATAGCTCAGAAGAAAATACTTCAAATTAAAAATTTAATAATCGTTACAGTAAGTTGTTCTCTTAACAGTTCATTTACGTTTATTTTATCCATGAAATCAGGTCTAACAATTCAATAAGTATTGTACTGCATATATTTAATAATGGCTTTAATCAAATTTAGTTCACACCATACCACTTAATTATGTTATACAATTTTTATCATTAAAAAAAACATGAAAACGACAGGAGAAATTATTGGGAATCTACTGTACTTAAAACTAAACTATAATTGTAAGCGAGTCAAGGAATAACATAAGCATTTCTTTAAAATGACATGCAGCCGAGTGCTGAAGAAACAGCAATTATTTAATAATGACAAGGCTGAGGCGATTGTTCAGGGTGCTGCATATATAACAAAACTTGTAAACATTAAGTAAAAGATATGAAAAAAATTATTAGATGAGAAAAATATTGGTCACAGAGTGATATTTTGACTCAAAACAGCAAAATATGGAGGACATGATGCACATGTATGTTACGACAAGGGTCCGATGGTAGTAATGAAATTTCCTGATACTAATTGTGACATTACATTGAGTAGAAGGATTTAATAGATGTAAACAGATAAACCAAAGATTATTTTTAATGATGTAGAATAATCTTTCTCTAAAGATTATTTTTGTTTGAATTGAACTATACTTGCTCAATAGGCTCACTCTAAACTTTGAGAAGACAAAAGCCATCTTGATCAAATCCCGCTCACTCCTCAAATCCTTTCCGGTACCCCCCAATCTTCTTCTGAACAACCTACCTATCTCATTCCATACTTCTGTAAAAAACCTTGGTTTTACTTTTGATCAAAGTCTCTCCTGGAAACCTCACATCTCCCAAATTTCTAGTCATACTATCTCTACACTGAAACAGTTCAACTGTCAATGCTACCTCCTTCCACACAAGTCCCATCAATTCCTTGTTTCCTCTCTTGTTTTTCCCAACTTTGACTTTGGCTGTATGGTGTACAGTGGACTCTCTAGAGCATTTGAAGCCAAACTTGAATGCCTAATGAATTGCTCAATACGTTTTGTATTCAGGATCTTAGGAGATACGCATATTACCGAGTATTACACCGGGTTGAAGTGGCACTATTCATTCTACCCCTGTCAGTATTTCCTAGCTACCTTTCTATAGCAAGCCATTAGAACACAGCGACCCTCCTATATTTTTCATAGCCTACAATTTAAATACTCCATTCAATCCCGTCCCACTAGATCTCATACTTCTGACCTCTAACCTCCTACCCACCAAACACCTGTTAGACAAATCCTTTGTAATTTAAGCAGCATCCCTCTGGAATTCTATCTCTCCTGATATTCGACATGTACAATCAGTTTTCATTTTCGAACCTCTCCTCTTTAAATACTTTCTCCTTTCCCCATCTGACTGATTAAGAAATGTACCTAAGAGAACTCTTTAAGTACTCCAAGAGACTATTTTTGTTTACCTGTGATATTTTAAGTTCATATGTTGGTTTTGGTTTATATATATATATATATATATATATATATATATATATATGCTTTTTTATTTTCCTCTCTCTCTCTCTGTATTTTTATTTTTAATTAGCTAGTATTTTATAAATATTTAATTTATGAATGACATTTATACAGTATTTACAATTTATTCTAAAGGGACAACAGTCACAAGAAAAAAAAATAATACTTTCATTTCATTATGACAGTTATAAGCACTCATTTTATGTTCAAAATTATAGATATAGGTTAATCATTACATAAATAAAGTGATGGTTTAATAGTTTGATTTCCATCTGGTTCGGTTAATATTTGTTTCTCGGCGGTCACAAGAAATTAACTTAAGGTTATGGTAATTAATTATGCAGTGACAAGCTAAAGGTAGAGACTGTGATGACCGAGGGAGTTAGAGCATTACCGGTTCAAATTCAGCCTTGACCGATTGAAATTTATTTCGATTTACTTTGTTGCACTTCTAGAATACTTTAAAATTTTATTACAACTATAGCACTTTTATCTTGATAAACTATTAAGGAATTGATTTTTCAAATGATAAATTGTCTCATAGGCTAATAGATATTATTTTTTATTTCTTGTTTTCAAAACAAATTATAATGAAATCTATACCTCAATTCAGATTGCATCAATTTTAAAATATAATAAATTGATAACAAGAGACTGAACTAATTTTTTTTTTTGATTCTGATAATAAATACAATTACTAAAAAAAACATAAGTACTGATGATTATTATCTCCTTATACGAATTTTTATTGCAGTTACCCGATTTTCTATTAAACCTTCAATCTTTGAAAATCTAAAGCTATAATAATGTTTACAATTAATCAAAGCAATATAATCGTTTTAGCATTAGTGATATAAGTTAGATGATGTAAATAACATATCAAATTCAATCTTTCAAATTTATATTATTATTATTGTTTAATACAGAATTGAATGGTTAATATTTATATCTGACTATTTACACCACTCCAAAAAAAATTGTTTTAATACGGTAACAATGAGTGATGTGGGTCAATGCATTTAATAATAGACTAAATACAACACAATCTACCATTCAAAGAAATTAATAATATCGATTGGAAAAAAAAATTCTAATCGATAAAACAAAAATCTTATAGGGAGGTCAGATCAATAAAAACAATATTAAACTTCAATTGCAACACCCTGGACTATGAATAGACACTAAGATTGCAGATAAAACAAAATAAAATTTATTATTTTAAACATACACACATGCGAAAGAAGGGCTAATTTAAAATTACTCCTCATTACTTAACATAAAATAAAGCTTTTAATCTAATATTATGAAAATTAATGCTTTTAATAGTTTACATTTTTATAAAACCTTTAAGCCTTTATATGTTAGTGCTTCTTTTGTGAAAAATAAAATAAGAAAATGTTATTTCTAGATGCTGTTGAAATTTATATGCAAATAAACAAAGATAATAACAAGGCAAAGCAGGCACAGTGAATAAGAGACATGTTTAAAAAGTATTAACCTTTGGCCTGTACAGATCTTGGGGAATATGACTGTTAAACACCTGGAAAAAAACAAATACACGTATTTTCAGACCGATTTCTTTTTAAAGGCCAAATCATAATTTTTTAAATTAACTTTTAACAAATGTTTCAAATAATAGAAATGATTTATTAACAGAGGACTTTGTAATAGTCCCAGAAAAAAAAAAGGAGAGAAGGCGAACTACTGATAAGTTTCTGAAATAACACTTAAATGAGTATGTAATTAAAGACAAAATTAATAAACTAAGAAAATAGGTAACAAAATAAAAACATGTAAGCATGTATGTGTAGACAAGTTAAAGAGTGTTACAGCAAAAACACTGAACATGCATTAGACAAAAAATAAATAAATAAAAAGTATATACACACAAATTATTGGGGAAATATGTGGTTTTAATTTCGCTCATGAATAGACCTTTTAGTAGTTGTTTAGTATCACCAAATTCCTTAATAAAAAATATTGTTTACTTTTAGTTTAAATTTAAATCATCTTTATAATATTTGATAATTACCACATACCAAATTTTCATGTAATAAGGATTAGAAATAAAAATTCTATTTCTATCTTGAACAATACCAGCAAAAATTCAAGCTCGCTTTATATTTTAAATTTAACAATCAATTAACGAGACTAGTCTACAAAAATAATAGTTTGAAAAAGTTATAAAAAAAAATGGTGATTTAGATACTTCATCAAAGTTTTTTATTAACAATCCTTATTTTACAATGCTTTTTATTATTAATCCTTGCCGAAGTGATATTGGAGCGATATGTTGTTTTACTGACAGAATAGTTGTATTTTAGTGTAAAGTAAATCCTACTAAACCTAAAAATAGCAGTTAAGATAGAACTGTAGAATAAAAATATCAAAACGAACAAGAGCGAAATTTAATGAAATATAAAAAAATGTACCCCCAAAAAATTAATACTCATTGCACATAATTTACAAATTAATTAATTCATGAATATCAAACAAGGCATCTAAATTTTGACGTTCAAAAAATAATCTATGGACCAAATAGCCGAACATTTTAACATATTACTACATCATTAAATTCATATAAAAGTAAACCTTCAACATTGTCATTTACTAGTAGTGACATTGGTTCAAGCCATTTCATCATTTAAATATAATATCACAATTATAAAAAAAGAAGCATTATCATGTCTTAAAACAGCCTTCTTTAGAATTAATTTAAATACTTATTTATTCCTGAAAACATAAGCTAAACAAAATTTAAACACAAGTTATGAATAGCAATTAATCTGACTCAGTTAAGATAAACAACTAGTATTAGGAGCATCGGTGAAGTATTGTTAACAAAACTGCTCCTAGACCATGAGCAAAATGGAAAACTAACCACTATAATTTTTAGATCCTTCATCAGAAACATCAACGGATTAATGTCATAAAGAATAAATAACAGAATAGAAATTTAAAATTATATAATTGAAAGTTGACTAATACTTTAATCAAAAACTTGTTCAATTCTAGTGAATGGACTTATTGAAAGATATTTGAATAATACTGAATAGGATAAAACAAGCACTAACCGGACTGGCCGGAGTCCTTGGCCAGGTGGGACTGTGATCTGGTGGGTATTCCTCGTGCATGGAGTTGAGAGACGCGCCACCAGGTGATGGGGCGGTACTCTGAGGTGTAGTAGGATGGCTGTGGTACCCCATTATACCAGTAACATTATCCTTCACTCTTTTACTCGGGGTAATGTTACCATCATCTCCAGATGCTGAAACAATAGCGATACATGTATAAAATAAAATAAATGGAGTCAAATGATTGATAGTAGAAAACTCAGTCTAATGATAAGATTGTAATTAAAAAACAGCATTGACACAAATTGCTCCTTACCTGCAGAGGCATTTGAAAGGGTTGACTGCTGAGATGCTTCATCAAGAGGTGTCCCATCAGGACCAGTGGTCACTATCGAAGTAACACTTCCACCACCTCCACTTCCTGCGCCACCGCCCCCGCTTTGGCTTACTGATGTCATAGTTGGACCTGTAATACCTACATTTTTATAAATAAAATAAAAATTACATCAGTTAATTGGAGAAATATTTATCTATTAATTAACTACATTTTAAAAAGCTATTAAAATAACCATAATTTAGTAAATATAATTCGGAAGAATCCTGCTTTTAACTTAAGTTTTTTTAAAAAAACTCTGCAAGTTAGCCAAATTTAAAATTTCCAAACTTGAATAAATAAAATTAATTATATTTACCAGGGCCAGGAGGAGTGGTCGTAATTGAAGGTTCATGAATATCATGAGTTGGCGTAGATGTTGGAGGTGGTGGAGGAGGCATTCCAGGGTGGTGAGGTGGAGGGGGTCCCATCGCTCCGCCACCGTGCGAGTTGTAACTCCCAGGGCTCGGTGGCATGTTACTGCTATAGCTGACCTTATGCTGAAACAGACAAGTCCGGTTAAATTTTAAAAAAAAATTTATAAAAATAATGGATTTTATTGCACTTATTTTTATCGTTTGTTACTCTTAATTTTATGTAATGGAAAATCATAAAGAAATATAACATGTTTCCTGTTATATTTCAAAAACAATTAAATTTTCTTTAAAAAGTCGTAAAACGATCTAATGAGTATTCCAACATAAAATTTTAATAAGAGTTGGATTAAACTTTTTCTTTTTATAAATTAATTCTTATGTTGAAATAGAAAGAATCAATACTGGTACCTGATAGGGCGATGGAGGATATTGTACATGGTTTGGTATTGGTCGCGGAGGAGGGTACTGCGATTGAGGAGGTGGACCCTGGCCACCATAACTTGACCCGTAGCCCATTGCTGCAGGTCCCATTCCAGGGGCAGCCCCTCGCACTCCGTAGCTTGCTAGAAAGAAAACAAATATTCACATTAGTATCAAAATATAAAACTGCAGTTTTGTAAGTTTTGATTAAGTTTATCATATATCATATATCAATATCAACAAGTAAATATTGAATAGATAATCAGAGTAATTTAATGTACAATTAAGGTAAAATTGTATTGATCTGTACTATACACATAATAACCTATGATATAACTGCATGTTCTTCCTTTCCCCATAAATGTTATCCTGTGTGTTATTTGATGACTATAAAAGAACGCCATACATATATTGGCCTTGATTTATTTTAATGTCTAAACCACATTATTTAATGTAACGGTGAGATTTAGAAGTTGGATTGATATAAGTTTTTAAAAATAAATTTCATGATACAGAAGCAAAAGTTATTTTTTCAAGAAGCACATTCCAAAATTTATGAATTAAGCTCAAATTTCAGCATAATTGTCTCAGCTATTACAACACATAAAGGAATTTGCTATGTAGATCTAAATTCATAAAGCTCCAATTTAAAAAAAAATCAAAATTTATAAATTATTAGAAACCATATAATTTTAATTTTATAATAAGGCACTTAGAATAAATATAAATTCCATTATATTTTCAATTTTTATGGTAAGCTGACCCATGTCGAAGGCAGATGGGCTGTCAAAAATATTGTTAATGTCGAACCATAAATTTTTTGGAATATCAAGGTCTGAAAAATCATGAATATTTTTTGTAGGGATTTGATCTATATATGGCATATTTCTATAAAATATTAGCAAAAATTCCAAAATATATTTTGCATTTAAGATTCAGAACAAACAATAATGCTATTATTGTTTTATATAAAATAACGTGCTATCATACTAGGCAGTTAATTTACCTTGCTGAGGGTACTGAGGATGCTGCTGAGGTTGAGAATAGGGTGGAACCTGCTGCGATTGCGGAGGATGAGGGAGTTGGTGAGGAGACATCTTGTAGTTGTGCATGTGTGGTGGCGCAACACCTCCTCCTGGGCCCTGGCCAGGGTAGCCACTACCTGTAAAACAATTAGGATAAGTCTAAAGAGAAGCAATTTATTTAATCTAAAAAATGTTAATTATTCTTGTCCAAACTAATTAACTAGACCTGGAGTGTAAGCATAGTGGTGGGTAGAAGAGAGAACAGAAAGTCATGTGCACAGAAAAGAAAAGATGAGAGGTGTTTAAGGATAAATAAATTAGAAAATAAAGAGCACTAATATATCTGTCAAATTAATACAAAAAATGAGTAAACCCGTAATCGGAAAAATAATAATAAAAACGAAAGGACGATCCACCTAAAAAAAAGTCATGAAATGGTTTTACTGCTTATGAATGAAAGACCATGACAATAAAGTATAAATTTATTATCTCGAGGAACATTTCAAAAACCCCTTTTTACTCCACAAAACTTGCATTTTTATCTCCTTTTTATATCTGACAACATTCCGGGTCACTGGACCCATTTTGAAGTCTTAGAATCTTATTTTTTTTTTAAAACTAATTTGACCAATTATCTTACATACTCTAAATCTTCTGATTTGTTAATATGTACTGATAGATAATGCTTCCACAATTAACAATTTATTCGATTATATGATCACATTCCACTTCCATATCATACATAGTTTTACATAAAATGTAATATAAATGAATAACTACCTTGAGTTGCCATAGGTGAGTGGCTCATCCTGGTGGGCCCATTACCACTGTCTGACTGCCCACTGGACGGTCGTGGCGGCATATTGATAGTTTGCTGACCTGCAATCACAAAAGAAATTTATATAAGTAATACTGATAACAATAATAATAATATCTGATAACTAAAATAATAATCTCCATAATTTAATTTCTAATATGATCACTGAAGCAAAAATATCAATTGTCCTGTGCAGAATTGAATGATATAGACGAAAATGATATATATGAAGAAATAAAAATAATTTATAGAAGTTATGGGATGAAAAGTTGGCAATATCAAAACTAAACAATGATTTCTTACCAAAATAAACTTAAATTCCACAATATTAAAACAAAAAGAATTTTGAAAAATGAAAAAACATAGAAATGTCTATATTTCTGTAATATACCTTCAGGTATTATTACTTTTTTATTTAAAAAAAAAATTACAATAAGCATTTTATCTGTAATACTACTTTGAGATTTATTTAGATCAATTCAAGAAAAAATAAATTATTTTATTAAGCAATTGAAAAAATGTTTAAAGGGTAAAAAAAGGAACAGATACGTTATAAAAATACAAAAAGAGATAATTTTTCAAATAATTTCAAAAACTTAATCAACTAAAAGTAAACATTGAAGATGGTGAAAAATATTTGTACTAAAATAGTTTAAAGGAATAACTAAATAAATAACTTTTGAAGTAAGGTCGATGAAGAACATCAATACAACATTTGGAAACCAAATAAGGAATGAAAAGGGACCGACTGTAATCAATTTTTACAGGTAGTGTGAAAATTTATTATACTTCATTCAATTGTTAATTACATTAATGAATAAAGTATTTTATCTGAACTTTAAATAACCATCAAAATAATGAGCGATTTTGAGACTGAAAGTATATATTTAAATAAACACACACACATATTTATTTATATATATTATAAATTTATTAGGGCAGGATTTTCGGTAGCTCACCGTTCTTCCACCGTCCGGGACAGAGTGAAAGCACTAGAAAGTCACGTTTGGCATAACATTGTAACACTTATTCCGGAATTAATATTTTTTTAGGTTAGAAGTAATTTGGTACAATTAGAGAGGAAAATTTAAAATCAATCAAATTATGATTTCGTACTTTTTTTACAAAAAATAAATGGTAGAAACTTCTATAAATAAAACTTCAAGTTATATATTTTTAAAAATCTTAATTCATTTTTTGTTTAAATACATAAGTATATACTATTATTTTTCTTTTTTAAAACTACGATTTTGTGAGAATTATGCACTATTATACAATTAAATTCAGAAACAAAATAAGCGTTCAATTAAATTTTTGATTAAAAATATATTGCAACCATCAGGGAAAAGTCAAATAATTTTTTTTCTAAACTACCTACCTATCTCATAGATAATATTCATAAGATTACAATTTATTGTTGAGGAAAATAACTACGCATGAGAACTAAGTATCTCAATAGGCTGATGACATAAATTATTACGTAAAAACCACTAATCATCATTTCTCTTCATCAAGTTATAATTTCAGGTATACCAAGGAAAAATGCTCTCCACGCTTATTTCCAAAAAAGATATTTTTCCATTGACATCAAAACTTGTTCGATAGCGCTTTGTATAGCAATAAAGTTAATTACCAAAAAAGTAATATTTATTACAGAATAAAATTCAAGTGGAAGAAATAACCAATTTTCTTCAGAAAAGACAAAAGTATTTAAGAAATCTACCACGAGGTTTGGCCTTCGGTGCTGAGCGTGTGGGGTTGTTAAAAACGCAAGTTCCACCGCGCATGCGCGCATTTTTCCCAGTATTTCATAGCTACGAAGATACGAACTCTTTCAACCTTTTCCAAATCTAAATTTTAGAAAGTTTACCTTGTTTTAAATTCCTGATTAATTCCACGGGGTTACTGTTGGCGTGCTTAAACTTCCCACAACGCATTTTAATTTTTCTATTACCTGGCTAGTAAGAAAAAATATAAACGTGGATGTTTTTTGTAGATAAGTCTCCTACAATGTTCGGAGCAGGGACGGAAGCGAGAAAATTTCTGACGACTTGGTAAGTGTTATTAAAAGCTAACTCGGAAAGCAGAGGCAATTTAAAGTTGAAAGATTGCATTTTAACTTTCCCCATTAGACTTCCCAGATAAAACTTCTATAGAAAAACCTATAAAGTCTCATAAAGCAGCACTCCTATGGATCAGATATTTAAAAAAAAAAATTGATATCCGAGGATTTTATAACTTTTTAATTTTATACTTCTTTTTTTAAAAGAAACAAGCTCAACGTTTTTAAAATAATATAGTGCCGTTTTAGATATTTATAATAATACCGTTAACCAGCAGCTTAAAATATAAGAATTCCTTAAGAAAATAATACAAATGCCTTTAGTTTAAAGAGAATAAATAATACCCATAGACAATTAATAATTTCGTGAGCAAATCGAAGTAATGGGTGGAACTTCATTAAAATCGAATTTAACGGAAGTAGCTGATGAAGTCACATGAATTTGATTATATGCATACAAATACGGAACCAAATTTGTTACTTCATGCCTAAAATGTAAAATGTTAGTGTGAAATTTATAGAAAGAGTTAACTCGAAAATATATCAATGCGGGTACGGATGACTTATCGTTGGAGAGAGTTTTAGATATTAAATGTCTTAAGATACTTGAACAATATGTATTACTTTATTATTCGTATGTTTGACTCCCATAGCTTACTTAGTACCCCGTAACTTTAAATCTAATAATTATTCGTATGTTAGGGTATCATATAAATATAGAGCATATTTTTTACCAGTTAGAATGGCAACAAATACATCGCATTATCCCGACTTAAAGAAGTATATTCAAGTTTATGTATCAATGTTTCTTATAAAATTTGTATTTTTTTTTTGTTTTGTTTTAATTAAGTTTATTTTGTTAGTTAGTCTACAGTGAAACTTAGTTCATATTGATGTGAAAAAATTGTTTTATATTAATATATTCCTTCCTTCTAATATTGTCCTCATGTATTATATCAAATCTTATATTGTACCTGATATTTAAAAACTAGCTATAACTAACATTGATTAAGCCAGATTCCATGGCTACACTGTTTATAAGCCAATAAAGACATACTACATGTAAAATGCTAGTGAAAATTTTCGATTCTAAGACAAACCCAATTTCAACCTTGCGGGTATATAGCTTCCCTATCTTCGGAAACAAGGAACGCAAAAATAAGTAACATTAGGTCTTAGAAAATATTATATGAGCCATGAGAAGACTAGTTGTACTCCAATATGAACTCCAGTTAAAAATAAATCGTTAGCATAACATTTTTTTTATGCCTTCTCAGATCAAACCAACAATTTTCGAAATCCTTCATAGCTGAGTATATTGCCACCATCCGCGGACTCCAGTCAACCTCCAGCCGACTGCACAAGAGGCCCAGCACGGAGCACCCGAGGTCGCCCGGTTTGGTAGAAGTGGTGGTGGGGGTTTGTCCGGTCCCCCTGGCCAACTTAATATTCTTCTCTTAGGTTCTTTTTCTTTTTCCTTCTCAGTGCCGAGTCATTATTCTCAGATCTTCTCTTGTCTTCCTCGGGTAGAAGTGGGTCAGGAGTGGTTTCTGTGTTTAGAGGTTGGGTCTGTGTCGTCAGGTTGGATAAATAGAATTATTTTAAGAACATCAGCGCGACTCAAAAGGAAACATTTATTAGGAGAATTGTACATCGCATTTGCATATTCAAACTTTCTGTATGAAATCGATAAAAAAATAAATAATAATACAATATTCGTCTTCTGTTATCCTTTCTTTGCGATCTAGCGTCGTTGATTTTGATTATAGAAGGTAGACTATCACAAAGCGAGAATCATTTCGGCAGGGAGTTCTAGTTCGAGAAATCGTTCATCAGGAGTTTCAACTTTATTTGTATTAAATATAAGGAAATAATTTTCTTAAATGATGATTTGAAATTATCAAGGCTAAAACTTTTGAGGACGACAAAACTGCAAAAGAGTAATGCTTCGGATAGACATTTCCTTCAATGAGATAATTATTTTACAAACTTGATGATATTTTAATATTCCTACGTTAATCAGGAAACAATAGCCTATATTAGGGGTGAAAACCACTATACAATTTTCTAGGCGGATGAGAAAATCCTTCATATCCTGGCAATGACTAGAGTGGGCGGACAACTGATGCTTTAGCCCACGGGACAGCCTGTACTTAACGTTCACAGCGGTGATGTAACCTGAAACAAGCCCCTTTCAGTCAAGCACGAATAAAACTCACGTTTAGGCAAAGTACGGAGTAATAAATGAGTAGTCGCAAAAACGACAGGAGTGATCGTCGGCAACAAAATAAATAATAAAAAAGAACAAAAGTTGATATTTTCCTTCAAGCTATCTATTCTATCCAATAAAGCTTCTTCTTGCCAATGATGATTTTATATAAATATAAAATTTATACATTCTATGTATAATCAGCAAATAATGTTCTCGAACTGATGTTTTCCCACACAATAATCGAGCTGACCTTTCTAATAGCCTATGAAGATGCTGCGACGAGTATGCTAATACAGAGAACATCAGTATTGGACTCAAGATGGTATCTGAGCGACCCCTGCCTGGCAGGCAATACCGATAAGTATGTAACCTACAAAATGGTGGGGAATACACTACATTAGCCATCCAACTTATGAATATATTTGCAGTTTACATGAAATGTTTTTCTTCGATTGAATAAAAAATTTTAATTAAAAAAAAAAAAAAAATGAAAATTTGAAAGCGTATGATTTTTCAATAGTTTATTTTTTCCCATTGCACATCGCCACTGAGGAAACATATATTAATAATTTAAAAACATTAAAACAAATACATTAATTAACGTTATGATGATTTATTTAGGAAATATGTTATTCTCGCTTTAAAAACAAAACATCTAAAACAGTTTCAGTTATAAATTTAAAATAATAATAACCGTAAAAAAAATTAAAGAATATAAAATAATTCCAAAAATGATAACATTCTAAATATTTTCTTTTTTACTCTAACAAAAGATCCTAAAATAACGGAACAACGAGATTCGAGTGGTGAGTTTTTTCTTCTCTTTCCAGAACTGGAGAGGGGAGTAGGAAAGATTCCAACGTTTGGATACGGACCAAAACAACTTTAATGAGGCAAGCATTTTTGTTAATACTATTTGTGATTTCACTAACGTTATCACTCGTTATAAATTAATACATACATTTTCATAGAAGATAACAGATATTTGGAAATATCAAGCCAATTAATTGACGATTCGGAATGGATGACAGAAATAACATTGAATATCATTAAAAAAAAAAAATAATAATACTTGGAGTGCGACTAAGAAAAGTGCAATGTTACTTGAAAAATTAATTTTTAATTTCCACCCTAATTATTAATTTACCACAATAATGCCTGCTGCGTTAAACTAGGGTTAAGTCTCTGAAAATTTCCAGACCTCAAAAGAACTTTAGCAGAGATGCTGCCTACTCTTTTTAAAATTTATGTTGATGTTGCTCTCAGAGAGTAGAAAAGAAAATTTGAAAAAATGAGAATATGAATTGGGGAAAATTTATGCATCCTGAACCTAAAGTTTGCTGATGACCAAGTAATCATAGGATAGAGAGGACATCAATTATATGTTTAGAAAGGTTGTCGAGTTATGAAAAGTGGAGGTTGACTATTAACTTCATGAAAACAGAGCATCTTGGCACTTCATCTGATGACACGCCAATCGTAAAAACTGTAGAGAAATTTAAATACCTAGGATCAATATTTAATAGAGAAGGCACATCCAGCAATGATATCGACAGAATAATTGGCGAAGGAAGAAAGGTCACAGCAATACTCGACAGTATCCTTTGGAACTGGAATATACAGTCCAGTACAAAGAGGATAATACACAAGACTATATTCGAGGCAATTACGACATATGCCTCGGAGACTTGGGTTCAATGCAAGAAACCGAAACAGACTGTCAGCAGCAGAGATAGACTTTCGTAGAAGAGCAGCAAGAAAATGCAGAAGAGAAAGGATCAATAATGAAAGAATTATGGAAATGATGGAGGTGGAAAAAAACGTTTTAGCAAATATTAAAAAGAAAAGATTATGGTGGTTTGGATATGTAAAAAGAATGACGCCTGAAAGATTTCCAAAGACATTTATGGAGCTGAAAGTAGAGGGGAGAAGGAAAAGGGGAAGACCAAGGGTAAAATGGAAAGACCCGGTGCAAGATAGCCTGGCGGTATTGGCATCATAAAAGAACAAGACTTGGATAAAGAATAAAAGAACAAGACTTGGATAAAGAATAATGGAAAATATCTTAAAGAAAATTAGGTCAAGGACAACCACAGTAATGGAAAAGTCGTATAAAAATTTTTTAAATATATTTTAATTTTATTCGTTTAATTAACAACTGCTCTAGTTTAGCTGATGACACAACTCGTTCACATTCTGAGCTTCATCGTACTTGTTTAGGGAACGTAGTACAATATTTCCAATTTTATTTTAGGGAATCGAATCAAGCCCAACGGCGCTGCTGCCATCCATGGACACTCCAGAGAAGCAGAAGAAAATATCTAACAGCAACTGTTCATGACAGGTTGAAGACATGACTGGTCACTAATAGAGAGACCTGGAGAATCTTTTTTTTTATCTACTGAAAAAATGGAAATTGGTGAGTAGATCTTCTCCACAGCAAAGTAAGAATATACAAGAAGAGAAACTTGAAGCCAGCAAAAGCATCAATTTATACCAATAAATTTATATATCCCCAGGCGTTCTCATGTTTCATTCTGGTACACCGAGTTGAAGTGGCTTTATCCTGCTTCCCGACGACAATTCCTCCTCCTTTTTCTAGTCCTCAGAACCAAAATCCCTCCCTACATCCTGAAACTCCTTACTCTGCGATTCTTTATCCACTCTCTCAATACCAGGTCTCAACTTATATATTTATATATCCCCTTCCATAAAACTACTTCCTTCAGCAAACCCGCCGTCATTCGTGGTACCTCCTTTTGGAACTTCTACCTACCTCCACTCCATACGTCAATCCTCGTCCACAAATTCCTTGAAACAACTCCTATTCCACCAACTACTACATATTCAAACTTCAGCAAACATGTAAACTTTACTTGCGACTGTACACTGTTTAATTCAATCAATTGTAATAATTTTACTGCAATTGTAATAACAATCAATAGTTAATTCGTTTGTATTTTCTATTTTTCTAAGGCAGACTAAGACTAATAAATATATAATAACTCTGTTATTATAGTTAGAGAACTGTATTCCCAGAATAAAATTATTTTTTCATTCATTCGAAACAGCAAGTAGAAAATGCAAGATTATCAGACTCCAACCAACCAGTGTATGAAACATTGTAATGATTCAATCCAAAATTTAATTAACACACTAATCACTTTTAATCTGATCTCTGAGGGCACACAATCCATAGCATGTATGTTAATTTTCACATAAAATATAGCGATCCAAGTTATCCGATAAAATCAAGTTATTGGTAATATACCTAATAGAAAGGGCATTCCATAAGTAAAACAAAACGGTTATATTTTGAAAATTAAAAAAAAACAGCACTACTTGTTGGGACGGATACTTTGAAGCTTATTTAAAAAATGGCTGCAAATTAAGAGAAAATATATCCTTATGAATTTTGCAAGAAAACTATACACTAGAGATTCCTCCAGCCCTCCGAAGAAGAACCTTAACTACAAGAACAACCCCTGTTTTGAAGGACTGAGTGCCGTCCTCCTATCGATGACCTAATAAAAGAACCATCAATCTCTCTGAAATCCCCCTCCGATGTCTGCCTCTATTTTTGTTTACCTACCTCTCACTCAATTTATCAAACTCTATTCATCCGCAGACTCATGTTTCCGCGATATTCGTTGTCAGGAGAATTTTCGGCAGAAAATATCATCTATATCGTCATGTCCATCACTATCCTGTCATTTCATACGATAAAATAAAAAAAGGCGAAAAGCCGCTTTACAGTAGAGCTGGCTGAAGGTTTACAACGGTGCTATCCATTACTTAAAACAGTGGAACGCGTAAGTGACAAAATGTAGCCACTACATTCTGTGGTAAAATGTCAGATAAACCACCCGAAAGACTAACACAAGTCGGAATTTTTTTGTGTTACAAGGAATTGTAGCAAAAGAATGAACTCAAGTGTCAATGGCTCCAAGGCGTGAGAAAAGGAGTTGGCCTCGGAACCTGCAAACATAGAATTGTTATTGGAGACCTAGCAATGAGTTGTTCTTCTACAAGTAATTGTCATATAATTTAAACTTTAAAAAAATATTAATTCACTTTATATTATTTATATTTTTTACAGTGTTACTGATTAATAATATTTGTTTTAAATTTTTTTGTGTTATTTTTATTTAGTCACATATTTTTATTTTATTAAATTCGTTTGGATGAATCGTTCAGAAGTTAAAGGAGAAAAAAAACCCTTGCAAAAACGAGGTTTTTTGCTTGCTAAAAGTTCTCGTGTGTCTTAGATAGCCTGTGTTAGCATTTCTTTTCTTAGGCGTTGGATGAGAGATCTCCAAAAACCTCTTCTTTTTTTCTTTATTAAAGAAATTTACAACTGTAATTAATAATAAATACAACAAGTAAATATGAACAGGTAATATGACATGTACAACATGAAGAGAAATACCCATTGGTAGCACTCCAATTATATTTCTATATTAGAAGGTCCCGAGGCCCTCTTCTTTTGAGATGCCCCGGAGGGTTATCAGGAATAGAAGAGGAAGCAAGGTTGGAAACGAGAGGGTTCGGTTGGTTCAGAATTTTATTATGAAAGTACAGGTATCTGGATTGAGCTAAATCGCAAACATATGGTACATTAAGGTCATTATGGATGATTTTATTTGTGATTAAGGATTTTACGAAGGATTTTGGATTGTAGGGATTGGATACGAGAGGAATTTGATGGTTTAGTAGAGCCCCAAAGCTCGATCCCGTAAGTCCAAATAGACCTTATTATAGTAATATATATGAGTCTTTTGTAAACAGTTGGCAGTTTAGAGCGTTTGTCTCCAAAAACCTAAGTAATTGAAACAAGTCCGGATAGAGGTGCTACTGGATTCTTTCATTCCTCATGTCATTTATATCTTTATATTATCTTATATTTATATTCTCTTATATTTATTTATATTTATGTATTTATATCGCAAATAAATTTTTCATTGCAAAAAAAAAACTAAATATAAATAACATTATTATACTTCCATATAAAACTTAGATAAACACATAATAATGGCATTGTTCTGCCATTATTTGAATCAGCAACCTTCGCTTTCGAAAAGCCAGTTATTAGAGGTTGAAAAAGTAAAATAGGAGGAATAGAGCAATACGGAACTTATCCGGTCTGTTAATGATTCTGAAAGGGACTCTTAAAAGGATAATTAATTCAAGCCAGATGCTTGAAAGCTTTGTTGCAACTCGCAAGCTAGAAACGGATGACTTTTTGAACGAAATGACGAAGAGGACGGGTAAGTGAGCCGATAGAAGCGGAGGTGGAGACAGAGCGATGGAAGCTATTGTGTGTAAATACGGAAGGTGGAAGCGGGATCAGCTGTTAGTGGGTCAATACGTTCACGGTTCCAAGTTATCTGCTCTAACCGGTCCTAGTTTAGAACATATCTCATCTATCCCGTCCTCAATGGATCTCCTCCTTCCCTATACTATTTCAAATACAGTCTTCTCCATTCAAGAAGAATCCACCCATGAATTTAATGCTTATCGCATTCTCTCGACTATACAAAGGGCATTGATAAACGATTCGTTATTTCCTTATACTTTTTTTATTGAGGTTATCAACAGATATAGTAACAAGGTTTGCCTTCTTAATTAGCTACGAGTATAATTAAATATTCTACTAGTAGGCCCGTGCGAAAAATTCGCACAGCATATTGTTTTCAAATGCCAAATTAATAAGAAAATAAAATAATGCAACGTATCAAAATATAAAGAAATCAATTGTTACTTTATCCATAAATACAATTCATTACACTAATGAACAGCTGCGTAAGATTTGTGATCGAGGCCCCACGATACTCCCATGTTTCTCACCACTACGCTGAGTTAAAGTGGCTTTTCCCCTCCTTCCGAAGACAATATTTCCTAGGTACGTTCCTCTACCAAATCATCAACAACCATCGTCCTTCTTACGCCTACAACCTTCTCCAGTTCAAATCCTCAGTCCATTCCCTGTCAACAAGATCTCGACCTTCTAACCTTTACATGCCTTCTCACAGATCTGCCTCATTCCAAAATTCCTTAATTGTTCGCTCTGTCAATTCCCTCCCTATCAAAATTCGACATTCCCCATCTATATCCACATTCAAAACCCTCCTATTCCAATTCCTATCCCAAAAACAGTCAGATAGTTGCTAACCATTCGAGCTGATTTTAATAGAGAACTTGATACATTTTTATTTTTTAATTCTTTATTTTTTTCGTAAAAGTGTATACTAGTCTATAAGAGCAAACAGCTTTAAGTGTCTTGTCATAGTATTAATGGTTTTGTATATAGTTTAGTTTGTTTTGTATATAGAATTTTTACCTTATATTTTTTTTACATTATTTCTTTTTTTCGATTGATTTTATTTTGGCCAGATGTAATATTTCAGTTTTGTTCTATTTTGTTATTCTCAAGGGACTGTGTCCCAGAATAAAGTTATTTTTCTATTTCTATTTCTATTTCTATTTCTACAATCGACAAAGGAAACAAAAATTAATTTAAATCTTAATTAATGTTTGTAACCAACATGTTTACAAATTTCAATAAGTTCTATCTTAGCTAAAAATTATATCCTTATCAATATATTTTTTTAATAACGGAACCTTATTAAAAAGATCATTTTCGGGTTGTTCAAGTTCACCAACAACAATGGTGGACAATTTTTAACAACTGATCAACAATGAGAATTTTGCTAATAGTGACTATTGGAATTATTTTTGCTATTGATAGATAGATCAGAATAAGAAGGCGAAACAATAAAAGTGGTTAGGAGACATGTACAAATGCAGACATGGTTATTCATAAACAGGAGTAAAGATAGATAAAAAAATATATAAAAAGAAGCCCAAGACGAAAAATATATGCATTGTTGGAGCATTAATTGGTTTTAATGAATTATTAAAATATTTCCATACACTTCAAATGAAAGCAGAATTTTTATTATTCTCCGGTTATAGGTAGTAGGTAAACCCAGCATGCTAGTAAAACTATGACATCAAATAACGATTTGAAACTACTCTTAATCCCTTAGGGGTTTAAGCGCTTCCGAGCTGAGGCCGAAGCCAACAAACCCCTTTCTAATGACGCCGAGCCGGGAAAATGCTGCAGAAGAACTGGAGGGCGGAAGATAAGGAAGAAACAGACTAATGACCCTACACCCTCGCCTCTGCGGTATTTCTTGCATCGCTCTTATCACTGATTATCCTATCCGAACATAAATCAGGCCTCGACGTTTGTCTGTCCGGAAACTCTTGGGGAATATCCTCCAGTTCCAGGATGGAAAGGGAGCAGCGTGCAGGCCAATTGCGAAGGTAATGAAAACATATTGGCGATAATTTCTATTTGAATTATTTTTAAAACGACTTACTGGTTTCCAAAGAATATATATTTGTTTATTTATTTTGAACAAGACTTAAAATTTAAAAATATCATTCAAATGACACATCATTTAAAATCTCTATGCCTGTCATGTCATTATTTCCTGTATCACCAGCATATTTACTGATTGTCAACAATATGTTGACAGTCGCAAATTTATTTTTTATAGAAAAAATAATGACACCAATCATACATGAGATGTAATATACACAATTTTGTAAGTATAATATGTATTCTTATATTTTTAAATGCAATTCTTAAACTATATATATATAGTAAGAGGTAGCAAGAACTTATTAATATTTTTACTAAGTTAAAAAAAGTTAGAGCGCTATGCGCAAGTTGAGTGAGCACATCTGCTTACGCGAATCACCTTCACAGTAACTATATAAAGCTTAATAATCATTTTACTACAAGGCAACTACACATGAGAAACACAAGCATAATATCCAATTTCACCCGCAGACAGAGACTACGAACTAACGGTTTGAAAAACAAAACAAAACATGTCGACACGACGATGAATGAATCATTGATGAAAGTGCAGAAAAATAATTATTTGGTGATTCATTACTCAACTATTCTCGTTGACTCTTCGAATTGACCTCAGAGACTGGCAGCTTGCCTAATCAACAACGAACGCACTCCAAACTCTGACAATATTTAATGCTAATTACAATACATTTATGTTATACAATGCATATTATAAAATACAAGACTCACCACCGACGGCAGGTGACATAGACCTAGAACCAGTAGACCCCGTGGGCGAGGGGGTAGGCCTCATTCCCCCGCTATTGGGGGTCCCGGGGGCGGGGCCCCCACCGCTGGAGCTGTCATTGCTGTTCTGTCCCGTAAGGTCCTGCAACATAATATATATTTTATATTATATATTACAAATACATGTAAACCATATACATATTTATATAACTTGGAGGAGATGAATAAATAAGTAATGGTATACACCATCCATAAAATTAATGAGGAGGAACTCCTCTCTCTCTCTCTCCCCTCCCCCCAACCAAAAGATAAAAATGGAAACAATTGAAAAATCCACCCTCTCCCAGAAAAGGTATTAGTCTCTTGAAGAGTATAAATTGAACTTTTTTAAAATAAAGTTCTTAAGACACCTCGAAATCTTTAGCTTAAGATATATGAAGATCTTTCCTACCGGACGCCCTGCGCGGCCTTAAAGAGTTCTTTTACCGCTTCTGCGTCCAGAAAAGTTTGATCTAAGAAGTTGTGTGAAGAGAGTAACAAAGAAAAGAAGATTAACAGGATAACAAACAACAAATAAATTAATATAGAGCGAACTCGTAAGATAAGAGGTCAAGTCAATTTTCGTCAATATACTTAATAGTACTTGGAATTTTCGTTGAATGTATGAAAACAGAGTTTGGTGGAACCCAAACAGAAAAGAAAGAAACAAAAAACAATCGACTTTGTTAATAGCTACTATTCAAAATTGAAAGATCATTTATACAATTAATTTAAACCATGTATTGAAAGAAATTATGAATTGAATTTGCAGTGTATATAGGATTTAATGTTTTTTTTTTTAAATTTACTTATCTTTTAAAAGTAATTCTTAAATTATTTTTTTTATATATATTACAAAAATAAGCATAAAACTTTGGCTTTGTAGTTTGGATTTTTCCATTCATTGTATATACTTTTTGATTATTTAATTGTTATTTTTCTTATGTTTATTTTAAGTTTTCTGTATATATGGTATGAATGTGGTCTTACCTCCCTATAATTATTGTCCAAGTGACAAAATATTATATTACTAAATAAATTTTATTATATTCTAATTTTTACTTCAGATAATAGATTAATTATTATTTAATATTATATTTTTCTAAATATTGTATTATTATCTTGGTGAATAATAACTCTCCAGCTTAACTGACGATGTCCTAGCCCTGTGGAGCTGTCTCTACTTGTTTTTTACCGCTACCTTTCCAATAAATATTTTAATCTATCTGAATTGAGCGAAATAAGCAATTGTATACTTTCAATGTATATAATTAATTAATTTATGTATAAAACTAAACAATAAAACATGTTTAAATTGTAGTTATGAGAATATATTTAAAACTAGTAAAGAGCTAACATCAGAAATCCTGAGAATTAAGCAATTGCATGCATTTTCAAGGTTAGGTTACAACAATAAAAACGCCAAAAGTTCTTAATTTTTTGGATACACATTTGCCAAGATAATTAGAATTAAAGAAAAGTGGTGGGGACGGAGCTAAGCCACGAGGGTGGAGTTACGTCATACCATGCTAGGGCCTAGCTTCTATTCCTTAGGGCCTTGTGCATCTTATACCTTTTAGATAAGACCAGTGGTCTCCAAACTTTTAGGCCAGCGGACCACATTAAGACCTCGACTATGTTCCGCGGGCCTTATTGAGACTTCCACCTAAGTCCAGCGGGCCATGGCTAGTGACCAAAAATCAAAGAAATCTAATCAAATAAACTTTCGCGGTCCAGATTGAAGGTGCTAGCAGGTCGGAAGTTTGGAGACCCCTGGCTTATACTAATATTTCTATTCTATCATCAAAACTTAAACACAAAAAGTATCTTTCCGTTTTTTCTCTCACTCTGTCGTCTCTATATATAAATATTTAATTGCAATAAAATCTATTTTATTACATATTATAAAAGCATGTTGATAAAGATACGACTAAGAGAAGTTTAATAGCATGTTAAGTAGCAGTGATATAAGTCACACCACGGTGGATTGAGGCCACACCCCGAATCCCATCATACCTTCAAGAGGTACTATTATTCCATGTTTTTAGCTTAATATGAACTTTTTATTGTTACTTGAAAAGTGAAACCTCAACCTTGTAGAAGTTCGTTGTCAGTTGAATTCTAGTATAGTTCAAACTTACTTGTGTTTTCCTTTATGCAAATATCGATTTTATTGGTGTAACTACACAAATGAAAAATGTTAACATCTGGACTATTTTATTAAGGTCAGAATCAAAAAGATTTTTTCCCAATCACATTTCCTGTTAATAATGTGATTTGGTAAGGTACAGTTTTCTGGGTTTATAGTTATGAGGTATAAGTTTTACGGGAGGGATATTTTAATCGGTGGACATATTTACCAACATCAAACAGACTGCTGATAATTTTTGAAACGGTTTACACCCGGATCGGATGAAGCACTCCCACTAATACAGACAGACTAGATAAAGGGCGACAGACACCCCCTCCTTGCAACTGCTAGCGACAGTTGATTGACGCCGTTATCAATACGATGATAGGAGGGTCTCCATTCATAGTCCCATGCCCTGGTCCATTGAACCAGACCTGACGTGACGTGTCCAAGAGGATACCAAATTCTTTTCAGGGGGCTCTTGTCCTGTCATCCCATATCCCCTGCGAGTTATCTATCGCCGTCCCAGCTTCGATTCTCCATGCTGGCGTCTTCTTCCCTCACCGAATAGATCCGCAACCAAAAGAAGTTGGGGAATACCAAAATGATTACTTTTAAGGACTAATATGGCTTAATGGGTTTTGCACTTTGGGAACCTTCGTATTTATATGAATCTTTAAAACTAAACTTTTTTTTTTCATACATTTTAAGAAAAAGTTGTAAAGAAATAATGTTTTTATCATTCATTCATGCATCTACACCAAAAAAACAGAGCTGCATACAAAGAACTGAGAGAAGCAAGAGCCCAAGATTAGCAGAGTTGGAGAAGGATGGTTAAGGATGTAAAATTTAATGTTAGTTAAAATAACTAACGATACATAATAACAATTAAAAAAAATAAGGTAATAAAATTTAGAAATAGTTAACTGTGGATAGCGCTAATTCAATCAATGGAATCCATCAATCGACCAATAGACAGTGATTAATGCTAAGTTTAGGAACGACTTGCCGCATTACAGCGGAAGCTTCAAACTCCAGAAAGGTTACAAAAACATGAAAAATAAAAATAAGAGAAAGAAATAGTTACCTAATGAATTGTTGATTTTTAAATCGGAAATATATTTAAATAGAAAGTAAACTGAATACAAATATTTGCAATAAATTGAGAAATAACAACACTGAGGTTATAATGAGGTTACATACAGCGTATCTATCGAGACCCCAGAAGTCGATGGAACCGCTGAGGCATCAGAAATTCAATCGATTGACAAAGACGATGGAACACGTGGAATTTCATTAACAGATCCATTAATGAGTTTAGGAGAGGTCTTAGGGATTTCAGAGGGCCTTCAAATGAGCTCATTGTTGAGTTTAGGAACTTGCCCAACATTAATTTTAAATTAGTTAAAGTATACGAGAAAAAAATGAATTTATATTATACCTTACTGTAGGTAGTGTGCGGAAACGCAACATAATTTATTACATACCATGGCTTAGGAATAGACTATTTTTCCTTATGTTGCATTATTTAACTAATATGATAACAAAAATAAATTAACTAACATGGATTAATCAATATATTAACAAATATATCTTACAAGAATTCTTCTGATTACGACTACCATCGTATAAGAAACATCGCATCACTCCATTATGCTATTTAAGTACTTTATTATAGTTAAGGTGCAAAAAACGATGCGTATTATAACATTTACTAATAGAAACGGTTAAATTCGCCTCACGGAATAACACTCCACAGTACTGTTATGCGGGGAGAAAACGGTCGAAGGCGCATGCGTGATAACGTTGACGTCGTAACACATTTTCTCGAGGTTCATTTTCAGTTCTTTCAAAAATACGCTTTTGAAATCTCATTATAAATTTCAACTATATTTTATAGAAAGTTACATGAACAATACGTACCATAAAAAAAAGTTTATATGTAAGAAATTAACGTTGTGGAAGATGAATAAAGATGTTAAAATATATTATAATAAATATCATTTACTTTAATAATAATTATGAGTTATTTTTTGAAGTGCATGAGGACGGTTGCGGTCAGATGCTTGTATAGTGAAATTAAATTTATTTACAAGGTATGATAATACTATATTTATGTTGTTAACATAATTTTATAATTTCTAAAGTATAATAGATATATTTAGTTAGAGTAAGTAGCTGATAATCAGAAGAACAACCATATCCAGTAAACAATATTACTAATACTGCAATAAAAATGGACAATAATTATCGCCTACGACAACACCGTGGGTATTGGAATACTCGCTGAGAAAGGGGCAGATGGGAAAACAAAACGATAAAAAAAGAAATAGAGTCATGGGGTAGAAGAGAAAGAATGTTGATTGACAAGAGGATTGTTTTTGATAGCCCCCGATGGGAAAAAAATGTCCCCATAAATCGGAGAAGACACGCACAAACAGATATGAAGCCGCGTAGAGCCGAAAAAGAAAAAAAAAAGTAAGAGAGAACGGAGAGGAGTACGTTGGGAAACTTGGCGGAGAGGATCCGGCAACAGCGCTCGAGCAGCCGCGGGGTTGCCACGTCTACACCGCCCGGGTGGCAACGCCGCCTCTGCTCGGGCCCGCTGCACTGGGGGAACGGTCTCCAGATCTGCATAGCCTCTCATCTAGGGGGGGGGGGCCCATGCCATGGGGGTCTCGGCGTCCGCTGGAATAACTACGCTGATAAAATATCCATCACCCAATGACAGAAAACCAATTCGAAAACAATCAGTCGGGACATTTATTCGGTTGAGTGGTAATGGCACTCTTCCAACGGCACGCCACTTAATTAAGCCTAAATGATCTTTGTGCGTAACCGCCTCGGTACTCATCCATACTTAACAGCTCATCTCCTTAATTGGATTAATATCCAATCAATAATGATTAGCTGATTGGATTCGGATCACCTCTTGAATAGTAATGTCCACATCAAGGCTGCACGGGCGGTATAATTATAGGGTAAGTCGATGAAAGCATTAATAAAAGGAGCTCTTATGTAAAAAAACAATACATGGACGTTGATGTTGATTTGACCGGTATAAGCATATGAATGCGACGTTTACAACTTACGTTCAATCATAAAATTGCTAAATTTATTAGGACATAATAATGGTCGCTGCTAAGATTCGAAATAGTTTAAGCAAACCATCTCTAAAGAAAGTAATGGAAAACAAGCAATTTTAATAAGGGTGCTTTTCCTTATTTAATAACTTCAGAAATCGATAGGGAGCTAAAATGAAACAATAAATACACTTACCCAGGAGTGAAAATTATAAAATAAAAACAAACAAGTCGGGGGTGTCAAAACATCACAAGCAAAGGAAAAAAAAAAAAAGATCCTTAATTGACTAGCAGTATAAAAAGAGGCAACGTAAACAGTAGACTATTATTATTTGTATTGGTCCCGCCATAGAGAACAATCGTAAACAAACACAAGTTTTGATGAAGCTACCGTATGTTTACAAATCGTAAACCGCAGCGGCCCGAGGAGAGGATGTCAGGGATTACAGGGCGATGAGTCAGCTCTCTAGGAGACATCACCCGTCACTGCTCAGTTAAATGCCAACGAATATAGCAATTAGGTCTATTGTTTTCGCACTTGTTATCTCCCCATCAACGTCTTATGCAACCTACTGGCAGTTTACCCATGTAGATATCTTAAGCAGAGAACAATCCTCCAAATAGATAAATACAACTTCGATCATATGGCGAAATTTAGCAACTTATTCAATTATAAAAAAGCTATTTCCATGTGATGATAATAATAGAAAGGAAATAGGAAGCGTGACTATTTTAATTACAATAGCGAAGTCATTATATTGTCGGCGTCTAATTGGACGGCAATCGACATTCTTCGCATAGATTACAAAAAATTAATAATTAAAATTCCAAAACACAATTGCACAACAAATAAACTCTTTAATAAATAACAAGCTTGTTATGTATTACTAACCACGGTGTCGATTGGGTACTAAAAAAAAAGGGTTACTAATAATTGAATAATTGCTATCAAGAACAGTAAAAAGATAATACTCCTTCACAACTCGCATAATTCAGAATCATATATTAACTGCCGAACTAAATTATCAAAATAACTAAAATAATTTTGTCTTAAATTATTCAAAAGAATGTATTAAAAATGCTTGTTTCATGAAACAGTCTGTTTTCAAGTCATACTAAAACAATCATTTTTCTCCCCACAGATTTTCCAAAAGCTGAAGATTAGGCATACAATACCTACAAACCTGAAGAATTTTACTATAACATACAAACATATTTCAAAGACCTCGAATTTGTAGAATATTTAGCATTACATAATATCATAAATGGAGACATGTATTTAAAGAATAATCATTGTTGGTAACATTTTAGAAACATCCTCTCTCTCGAACGTTGAGTACGGCGTCGCAGCGGACCGACCTTGGGGCAGAGTAGAAAGCTCCTCCTCCCAAGATAGCACACCTACCGCATGGAGGCTAACGCACACCATGTACAAGTATGTAATATCGTGTACATGTTATATATGCACGGGCCATACATAACGTATTACATAAAACTCGACATAACAAAGCGTAAATCATTTGATGAATAATGATAATTGTGAAACAATAAAATTAATATTACAGCGTCAGGCTCACTTGATTGACCTACAAACTACACTGATAGATCTCATGAGTGATAAATATTCAGGATGCAGTCATTTTAAAGATTTTTAATGGTGCCGACGTTTCAACCCAAACATTTGGGTCATCACCAAAGCTGCAAATAGTTTAATACAATCAGGGATATATTATAAGACAGATAATGGTTAACAATGAAAAAAAAAGTGATTGATGATACAAATGAAATAAGTAATAAATTATACAAACAAAAGAATCCTATTTATTATTTCTTAAAGGTGTTTTTTGTCGGTACGCCATAACTTCGTCAATTCTTCATCAAATCCAATGATTGACCACTCATTTTGAACATATTCTTCTCCTTCCCATGCGAAAAATAATCCTATTCCCCCAAAATTTCTGGAAAAAAGTTATGAAGGAAAAGAAACTTTTATTTGCGAATAACTCAAAAAGTAAGCATTTTCTTTTGTACCTATGATATTTACAAAGATTATTAAATTACCTACAAAACAAAAAAAAAATAGTAAAAATTGGACAATTACTAACAAAGATACAGTCCATTAGTTTTGTCATGCTTAATAATGTCTTCCTGTTTAAAGATGTTGCATTTAAGAGTAGAATAGTCTACTACACTTTTTTTCCTGGCTGATATATTAACTTTATTATTTCTTAAAGGCATTTGGTTGTTCTTACATTTTATTTGTTTTAATAATTTAGAATATCCCATGATCGGGGCATTATTTTGTCTTCATTACTTTTATTATCTTTCCAGTCAGCGTTTAAAAATAGGTCC
Source organism: Nezara viridula (assembly GCA_928085145.1). Lineage (NCBI taxonomy): Eukaryota > Metazoa > Arthropoda > Insecta > Hemiptera > Pentatomidae > Nezara > Nezara viridula. The sequence continues at coordinate 47,438,312 of OV725081.1, forward strand.
TTGCAAAGCTATTTGTACAAATATTTTTGTCTATTACGTTTAATGGAATATTGTAATCGACCAAGGAAAAAGTATTAATTCCTTCCTTACATAATGCATAGGAACTACTTATTTCCATATTGTTTTGATGTTTCTCCACTAAACAAAATTTTCTGCGAATGATTCGCGCGGGCCAACTAGTAATGTATATAACCAATTAATAAGAAATGTAATATTTACTGTTACTAACCGTGTTTCAAGCGCAAACACGTGAAGATATTCAAATACTGACACTTTGGAGGTAAGAAAATATCATAGGAGGGATCTCATGTATATAATAAGGAAAGAGATGGTACACAGACTGCCGTGTAATAAGTAAAATAAGTACAAGTAGTGCAAAAAGAAATTAAGTAGTTCACACTATTTGAAGTTCTTTTTAGGCAGTGATACCGCATGACAGTACGACGACTTGTGTCATAAAATATAGGTTCGAGTCGAAACAGAGTTTATAAAGTATTCATTTCCCCTCAACTTTGTAACTTATTGGGTATATATAGATATTAGGTATTTCAGTGTTATTATTGGGTGTGGGAAAAATGGGACGGTTTGATGTTTTTGCAAAAGATAAGTTCTTTTGCTATACAGTGGTATTCAGAAAGGTCGTCATAGAAAGAAAGAGAGGGGGCAAGAAGAGGGATGTGGAATGTCAGCTCTACTTAACAAATTTTGGAAATTACTTAAAAAAATTTACTACATGAATTACTGAACCACCAAACCAATAATTGAGGAAATGGAAATTGTATCTAAATAAAATGGTATGTATCTCAACAGAAATGTTAAAGTTTCAAACACAACATACTTTATTTTTACATCTGTGAGGATGCCAAAATTGAAGTTTCATTAATAAATGTTCATGGACTATAAGATGACGATCAATTATCGGGTGTTGATCAACCAAGTTGTTGATCGCCTAAGACAACTGGTAACCTAACCTAATGATCAACTATCATGTTGGCCCGAAAGGACTGTAACGCAATTAGAAATGCTTATAAATATTTACAAAGATGTTTGTTTAATAGCAGTACAGAAAACAATACCTACTTCTATATTGAAATATATGATACAGAAAAATTAGGTTTGGGATAATGGACAAATGGACAGACAGATGTTGGTTGGAAATAAGAATAACAAGGACAGACAAGGAAGGCGTTATGATATCGGTTGATAGGTCGTATTTCTAGAGTAAACATCTTGTGCAAACTCCATATTTTATCTCCCATCCGAATGGAACCCTTTCACGAATAGTAGCGCCGCTCCCTTCGCCAGAATATACATTTCCTCTTACACAAATAAAATACTGCCAACTCAACAATATTTTGCGCTACGTTTCAATTTTCATAATAACAACTAAATAGAAAAAATATTTATACATTTGGTCGGCAGATTTTTATATAAATAATTATCTTAAAGTGCCTCATTATCAGTCTATTAATCTAGAAGACGTTATTGATAGCAACGAGTAGAGGACGCTATAGAATCCAAAAACACCTTTATATATCATTTCTCAAAGTTTTTTTTGACGGTCGGTACGCCCATATTTTTGTTAATTCGTCAACAAATCCTATGATCAAGTCATCATTTGGAAGATTATCTACTCTTTCAGGTGCGAACACTAAGCATACCTGCAGGAAAATCAGGCAAGTGAAAGAAAGGAAAGCTTATTTGTGCACTCCAGCAATGTGCACACATTATTCCACTGTTACTTTAAATGACCAATAGTAAAATACCATGGAAAATCAAATGAATTAATTCCCCTCATTATAATTATTTCCATGTTATATCGCAATTTGTTCATTAACTATCTAGTACTCCAAGTCATCATGATAGTAAATTTATGACCAAGTTGAGAAAAATTTATTTAAAAATAATTTTCATCCTAATACCAGACTGAAACGACAAGAAACCGCTCGACGTTTCCAATTACTTCAGCACTTACTAGACAAACGCTCTAAACTTCCAATTAATTACAAAAGACTCATATTCATGACTATAATAAGGCCTATTTGGACTTGCGGAGTTGAGCTATGGGGCTCCACTAAACCATCGAATTCCTCTCGTATCCAATTCTTACAATCCAAAATCCTTCGTAAAATCCTCAATGCTCCCTACTTTGTTACATATAAAACCATCCATAATGAACTTAATGTTTCTTATGTTTCAGATCTGGCCCAATCCAGATACCTATCCTTCCATAATAAACATCAGAATCATCCCAACCCTCTCGTTTCTAAGCTTACTTCATCTTCAATTTCTGATAACCCTCCGAGGCGTCTGAAAAGAAGATGGCACCGTGATCTCCTAATGTAGACATGTCATTAGTGTGCTACCATTGGGTAGTTATTCAGCAAGTGTTTTTATGTCATTATATCCATATTTTCAAAATTATTAAATGTATTTCTTTAATACAGTTGTAAATATCATTCAGAAATAAAAATAAATAATTTTCAAAGTTAAGCGTCAAGGAATCAGGATCATTTCACATCTGATATGAGAATACACCTGTACGACCGTATTCCGCAGTATAGCTTAATCATTCTAAAACAACTACAGGTGAAAATTATTGCAGTATGATTCACTTGGAACTAAGATCCACATTAACTGACTGGCGTTACACAATAAGTATTAGTGGATTTCCGGAACCTATTGTAATCCTAAAATATTATTCAATTTGTGTTGAGACCAGTTGTTGAATCATAGCAAGTTACACAAGATTTGGAGCGTCGTTGCCATTTTTTGAGAGGATATTTCTACAAATTTCTGATATTAGGACATTGGTCATTTGTTACAAAGTAATGAGTTATTAATGAACGTCATTCGATACGTTTTAAATTACTTCAATACTTCTAACATTAATTATACTTAGTGAACTCTAATGAGGTGATACAAGAACTCTAAGTAATTTATTGCAAGAAATACTGGATAGTAAGTAAACTATAGGTATAAGTTTTTTTTAATCATACTTATAATAAACAACATGCACTCTGTGGTTTAATTAAAACCAACGTGGGAGAATTCCTGATTCTACTTGATTTCATTCCTTGCTCACAATACACTTCGATAACTCTCCTATTACATGCAATAATTTAAAGTAAATAAATAAAAATCACTAACAGAAGTTATTAAAACGCGATTATACAGGAAGATAGGCAGGAGGATTCGAGCGGAATTAATCCTACTAGTAATTATTACGCAGATATAATTGAGAGATAAAAATAATTAATAATCAAATGAATGGTCCGTTTGATTGCCTTGTCTGCTGCTCATATATAACACGGCACACCGTAGGCTTGGTTCAACACGAAATTAATAAGCTCTTTCAGTAATGCAAATAAAAAAAACAAGGATATGCGTATTGCATAGGTCATGATTTAAATTCGGACTCCGATTGGAATTGGAATTGCACCTCTCAATCCAATTGGAATTTATTTATTTAGCGCGGGGAACGAGCGGCGCGAAGCGAACAAAGGAACACAGCAAGTCGGTTTATTTCAGCCGTGTCCTTGGAACGGAGTGGTTGGGTCCTGGTAGTGCTCCTTCCAAAAACACTCCAAGGTTACCAGAATTTTCGACAACGGCGAAACCAGCTAAGCCTGCAAAGGATTCCTTATGCATACGAATGTATCTGAAATAAATAATTCATAAATATATAATTTTTTTGTCAGCCAGATACGGATTACTTTATCGATGGTTAAAGGAATTGATGTTAAGATAAACGGTCCCAGCATTATCAGGAGTCTTCCACAGGTTTTATGAGTCGAAAGACAATAAAGAATTTTCCTAGACTTATCGCAAATCATGGATTATGCAAAGTATACCTTCAACGTATTGGAGTAAAACAATCTACAAAATGTGATAAATATATTTTGTAAAAACATATAATTTTAGAATACCCTGCTTATAAAAATCAAAGGAAAATACTTCTAAATGTTCATATTAATAACGATATATAAACAACATGTTTCAGGGTTAAGAGGCAAAACTTAAAATATGAATTAAGGACCTCACAACAAGAAAAACAATTCCTATGAAGGTAAACGCTTTGTTGAAGAGATATTCACACCTAAAGATTTTCATTGTTATTAATTACTTACATTATATTGAGTAAATAAAACTTATTCAATTGTTCCAACTACTTTATTAATTAAACATAAACATGAAATTCATATTAAACGTTGTGAGAAAAAAAGTGATTTCCTTGAGCATTAAGACAGGCTCGGCAACTTTCTTCAACAGCACCAGTGCCGGAACGGAACAGGATATGTGTTATTGTTTCAAAATTCAATTATCCTTCTTGATAATCTTAATCTTCTATTCGGAAATCTCCTGGCATATTCATGACGGGCAGGTTTAGCATTACCATTGCAAAAACCGTATAAAAACAACATATCGCCATATTTACCATTAGTATAAATTGAAGGCATAGTGATGAGTACTCTGCGAAACTCTTACAAACTGATAAATGTAACTGAGAGTTCCAATGCTAATTCCAAATAGTATTAATCCTTAATTTGCTAATAGTTTTTATACAGTTAGGGATAATGTTAATGTTTACATTTATTTAATAAAGTAGTTAGAACAAAGAATAGGTTTTATTTATTTCATATAACATAAATAATTCATAACAACGAAAATCTTTAGGTGTGAATACCTTCTAAACAAAGCGTTTGCGGACATACCTTCAGAGGAATTTTTTCTCTTGTTTTGAGGTCCTTAGTTCATTTTTGCTGTTTAGACACCTAACTCTAAAGCATCCTGTATATAAGAAATTGTTAATATCCAATAATCCTGAGGAAATAGACAATGTCACGCAGTATTATATATTCATTAAATAAATAAATTCATATTGGAGATAATAAAGGATGGAAATGTAACTAAATGATTTTATATCTGGTTATATGGTAAATTCCAATGCAAAAAAAAAAATATTTGCTGCAAACAAAGCATCGAAGAAAAACAAATAGAGAAGAATACAGAACTACATTAATAATTATGAGATAGAAGAGCAAAATATTATTAACTAGACATTTTAATCACTTTGACATAATTAATATTGACATAAGAAATAAACTTTAATGAGGCGTAATCTCAATCTCGTCCTTGAACTTTATGAATCATTAAGTCTGTCGTTCAGCACTTTCTTAAAAGTTAAACGTGAATCATTGAGAACATCTAATTATTCTTCCAGAATTAAATTTTAAGATCTACTGATATTTATAAAATCCGGGTTATTAATATTCATTGTAGAAAGGGTTATAATTACACGAGTGAGACTAAAGAAAAAATTATCCCATAAAAGATACTTTAAAATATTTATTTATTTTTTAAAAAAATAATCAATTCTCTTTACTGTCCCTTTAAGGGTATTGTAAGGAAAAAATTAAATATTCGCTGAAATAAATAAAAAAATTAAAAAAAAGAAAAAAAAAAAGACTTCTTGCTACAGCTCGAGATTCAAGGTGAATTATCTCATACAGATAACAAACTGATAGTGTCTTATTCTAAAATGTAGGACATAAAACATGATCTCACTTTAAAATCCTACATTCCATACTATGAATATTTGTAGCCATGTTTTCATCATGTGTTAGTTTTGATGATTACAGTGCACAGTAATCATCCTTACAAAATCATATGGGGGGGGGATGAGGTATCCCTACCAATATTTCAAAAGAATTTTTTAACTTAAGCGAGTGATTTAGTACAATAAACTTCATCACTAATACCGTATCATTTATAAAAAATAATAAATAAGTTAGGGCAAAAGACCAAGAAAGGCCAAGGGGGTGAGCATGGTAATTAATCTCTTATTTTTGACAAACTAACTGCTCAAAATAAAGAAAAAATATATAATATACACACATATGTATCTTACTAATATTTTTATTTTATAATAGTTCCATTAAACCTAATTTCTCACATATTTTTACATATATTTTTTTTTTTATCACAAGATTGATCTATAAACAAATATCAATAGTCTATCAATGATTATTTAACCTTAGTTTAAATCTAATTTCACATAGTATAATATAACATTTAACAATAAATGTAATAAACTAAACATTTGTGTTACTATATTTTAATAGTTACTTTATTAAGGATCATTTAGTTTAATTTAGTTAACAATAGATGAAGAGGAAATAAGAAATGCATGTATGTGTGAACAAAATTAATTTGTTCAAAATAATGAATTAGGTCACAAAAACTAGTCCATCGATTATGCGTTTAGTTTTTATTCAACTTTTCGCTCGTTTCTTAAAGATGATGAAATTACAATTTTGGTAGACACAACCGTTACTAATCACTGCGAAAAGAGAAAAATCTAATTACTTAATTTTTATTAATCCTACATTGGTATATATATATATATATATATATATAGTTGAAAATAATTATTAAAAAATAAAAATAAAAACTAGCTTGGGTAGTTAGGTATAAAACTCTAATAAAATTAAATTTGTACAAGAGACCTATTTATTACCATCTAATGTATTAAAAATTACATTTTTTTATATAACATAAAAAAAAAACAGTCCAAAATCCTAAATAATCAAATCAATTGTTCCAGTTAAAAGTCCAAGTTAACATAGCCATTAAGAAATTTCAGACCATAAATATAGAATTTTTAGATTTAACATAAACATTATAAATTTCATATACAATAATTGCATTTCGGAACTAATTAATTAAGAAGCATAGTAATGTACTGACTAAATAGGACTTACTTTGACAAGTCTTAAGGGCAAAAATAAAATAAAATCCAATTAATAAACACGAAACTCATAGAAAAAGATTCTGTATCATGTGAATTTTTTTCTTTAAATTAACTTATTGCAAGACTAAATAGGAATAATTATAACACATTATGTAATTAAACTTTTTATGATTATATGTATTTTTATATGTATGATTACATTATAATTGTTTTAATATAATTGATTAGCTGCTTAGAAAACGTTTTAGGACGGCCAGAAATGAATTTCAAAATAAAAAGGTAAGTAGAAAATACGGAAGGTTATCTTTTAAAATAATTTCAATTATTTTTCTTACTGGTTTTCATGCATCGGAATGCAGAAAACATTTCATGCATCGGAATGCAGAAAACATGGCTTTCTGGACTATGCTTAAATTTTAGTGAGTTTATTATTATTTTATTTTTTATGAAATTGTAATTTAAGCTAGATGCTAATGAGTATGACTCATATGGGGCAAAATAAAGTTTAAAAAATATTTAATAATATAGGCCAAGGATAGTGTACTTATGCATTATCTTTTTTTTTTTTTTTAATTTTTCTTGTTTTAAATATGCCACTACTATTACGAAGATAAATTTCAATATTGTGAATTGAAGATTTTTCCCTTTTTTAAATATAAGGCTTACTAAAAGAGACCCAAGTTGAGTAGTGAATTTTCTCCAAAGGCAGCCTGGCTTGCCTGGTAGAAGGGAGCTGGTAGAGGAAGAGGGAACCCCCACCACCAGAAAAGTTACACAACCTAGTCTCTCGGCCTTAATCTTTTCCTTTACATAACATATTTCATATACAGTCTCACCTGCTCTACCCCAACCGTACAACAATACATAAATGTATTTCCAAATATATTTTAATTTTAGGCAGGAAATAACATATAAGTGACGGATCCGTGATATCAAATGTATTTTAGAAAATAAGTATTTACCCAAGAGCTCTGAACATTAAATAACAAAAATGGATCCTGAGAGAATTTACATCCTCTTCCTTCACCCCCATCTTAAGAAAATAAATTTTAATTTTTGTAATATATTTTTTCCGAATACATAACCCTTTTCCGGCTCTTAGGAATGATATATTTTGACGGAAGTGGAATCAATAGAAAGAGAATATCACTCAGAATTTTTGATTTTCAGAATTGTTATTTTGATTCTCAATTTTATACTTAGACTGAAATAAAAGTGAATATTAAAGTGGGAGGTTTCAAACCACGGTCGACGGTCAAGTCGATGGATAGTTAAGATGAATTTATAATTTTCAAATAACTCAAAAATTACTCTAATTTGTACACTAAATGTCCTCCAAAATAAAATAAAAATCATCGAAGTCAGACGATTTGGTGCAGTCATGGCGTTCTAAACATTCAGTACAGCAAAAATTCTGCAGCACATCAATTTAAGATTACAGCAATTGACACTTTACTTCCTACACATTATAATAATGTACTAATTGGTTATTATTATAGCTAATTTAAAAACATTTTATTTTGTCCAATTTATTAAATTTATTGTACATAAAGTGTAAAATAGCTACTCTATCATTATATTTATATTATTTATTGACTACGTCCTCTGCACTTTATGTATTTGTATCCATTTTATAAATTAGGTTGGGAAGAGAGAGGAGAGAATCTAGGGAATAAGAAAAATGTATAAGGGGAAAGAAGGAAGTGAAAGGGATATATAATACTGATAAACGAATGAAAGAAATAATATATAAAAAAAAAATATATATATATATAAAAATAAATATTTTTAAAAATAAAGAAAAAAATATATAAAAAATAATTGTATATTAGTTTTGGAAAATTGTCTGTAAGCTATTAATAAGTATGCTGTGTTTAAAGCAACCCAATGTAATTGGGCAGCACCGTTTTATGACAATAGAGTGATTCTCTCTCTCTAATGTTAAAATGTTAAAAAATGTAATATTACTCAATAAAAAAAGTGTGCATATGTCTTTTAATTAATGATAGCACTAAAAATTTTTAATTTTTCATTTTCATTTCAGTCAAAAAATGAAAAAATTGGAAAAAAGTTATCGAGTGTCTTTTTAAAAATTATGAAGCAATCTAAAATTTAGTATCTATTAAAATACTTTTTTCCCCCCTACAATATTTCGAGAATTATAATTTCTCTCTGCTTTATCGAAAATAATCTCAACGATTTTTATTGATTAAATGTAAATAAAGGTTAGGGAAAATAAAAACTATGAATTGATAACTCCTTTAAAAACGTAAAAAAAATTTCTATAGCTGTATAAAAAAAAATACATTGCTAATGTCAATAGATATTTTCAAGTTATATCAAACCATGATACCCAAAAAGTATTAGTAAATTTCATAAAAAATGTATGTATTTTTATCAATAATTATGGTAATATTCAATAATGCTAATTTACTTTGTACCTGAAGAATTATTACTCAAAACACTTGTTTTTTTTTTGTATGACTTAAAAAAACTCAAGGTGATAAGAAGAAATAAAATAGTTTAAATTAATGTCAAGTTTAAAATAAGATAAATATAGACTAGAATACAAAGAAAAGAGAAAATGCAAAGCAAGAGATAAGTCCTACTGGAACCGACACGGTGAGACGGAGGAGTCAGGATTAGGGAATGAGAAGTGGTGAGAGAGCAAAGCTTTAATTGGAGACTAAAGGCGCTTTAGGATACTCAAATCCGCAACACCGGTAGGCTCTTCGTTTGTGGTATGTTGTCACATCCTCGATCACATGTCAATAGTTACCATCAGCAGTATCTTCATCAAGATGGAAAACTACAGCAGAAAACCGAACTTTCAACAAAGAGTACTAAAAACAAAGTTGTAGTTGGCACCTCCACCATCGTCGTGGAATAGGCAAGATTAAGATTATGTAAGGAAAAACTAATCCTATTTTTTGGTCCTTAACTCCTCAAAAATCATAGTTCATCAAACTGTTCACTTTTAGGGTATTTACGGTAAGATGAAATTCGATAGTATTTTTTATTTTTACTGACTAACTATTGAGATTTCTTAAAGTCCCCCGGGCAACATTGGGAACTGCACCAAGCATTAAAAAAAAAAAAAAGAAAAAGCTTGTTCCATAAAAGTTGCAATAACCTTTTGTTTGAGTGATTTAATATTTTAATCGCAAACATTTTGGAGAAAAAAAATATTGCTAAAATACGAATTACAGAAAAATATGTATTGAAAAAAAAAAAACGGAAATCGGATAGTGAATAAAAAAAAATTAATGTAGTTAGTAATTTCTACTTTTATATTACTTAATGGTAATTTTGAAAATTTAAACCCAACTTTAAAAACCAAAAAAATACAGTGCACTAAATTTTATGAAACTATGTAATTATACTTTTATGAGAAAGAATAGAAGTGCATGCTGATAGAAATATTTCGAACAGTAATTATTGTTGGTAAAAATATATGGATATAACTTTAGAAGCCAGTATTGATTTAAATAATTAAATAAATAAACTAGCCCTACTGGAGCAGAAATTGAATTTTAATCAAAATAGGGTGGTAAGTAGAATTGTATAATGCGTGCACCGGTACCAGACTTTCTATTTTATTAGTAAAATAAAAAGTATTAATTTCTCTTATCGCAAATATTAAATGAAAATTGGATTTACCCTTAACTTAAAATGCAAAATTGCAATTATACCAATGCTTTTTCGATACATAGAAATATCGATATTCATAACAATCAAAAGCAGCATTTTTCCACAAACTTTCAATAAATTTTTACAAAATGTATACACGGAATGCCACCTGTGTTTTGAACATAAAAATAAGAAAATTTTTTTCAAACAAGACAATGCATGAGATATATTAGAAATATTGGTTAAATTAATTATATTAACATTTAAGTAACGCCTTTATATTTTATAATGAAAACGTAATTATCATTACTTTTTTTATGTTTAACAAATTAATAAAATTTCCTATGGTTCTCAGAAACATATCTTTTCAATATTAAATATGATGAAAAAAAACAACATAATTCTGGTTTCTAAATACAAGATTTTCATTAGTGCAAATAATTATTACTATTTATTTTTAAATTATTTTTTTTTCATTCGAGCTCTGTTATATATCTAGTCGTATATTTTTGTCTATTTTCAAGTCTGCGTTTATATTTCTTTGAGTTCAGCATTTGAATTTTTCTTTTGGTAAATGCCTGAGTCACACCCAAATATGTATTATGTAATAGTGATATGAAAAGGGAGACAAATATGTAATAATAAAATAATGTGTTAATGTTTGGAACCGTATTGCAATATAGGACTTCAGTGGAAGTCTTAAATACTATATGACAGAGAAATAAATTACAAAAAAAAACTTAAAAAAAAACCTATTTTGTATTAGGGCACACTATTTTAAATAACGTATTTCTCTCTATTATAAAGTATTATAAAGTAATACTTTTTTTATAAGCAATTCAAAAATTAGAGATTTCAATTCAATATTGATCTTTTCCTCATTCCTCCTCCCCCCCTATAAAACATTAAGATTGAAATATCGATTTTTTCCCCCCCCAATTTGGGTACAACGGATATCTGACAGAAAAAAAAGCCCTATCATAGATCACTTAGCTAAAGAGTTAGGTACGGAGGTAATAAGTGACTAATGTGAGGCATTACTCAAGATGGAGACGGAATTATGACCCGCCATTACGACTATACCCTTCACTAATCCCAAGTATCCTTTTATCCTGACAAATCGAATAATTAATCTCTTAGGAGACCGTTTTGTAACAAACATATTAACACAAATTATACCCCCACAAGGCGGAGACAAATTATTTTTCTTTTATACTTCTCCCATCATCTTTCTCAGATTAAAATCTTATTTACGTACTAATCGACATACTTAAGCGATATTAATACGTCCGCCCTTGGAGAGACACCTGTGCGTCAGGCATTCAATGCCATTAAAAACAAATCAGGTGGAATGAATGTCATACAGATATAATACAGAACCCGTTTATGAATATTGATAGCATAGTTCGAAATTATCAATCTCATGAATTTTGGATTGGCGGATATGTAAAAAAAAAAATAGTAGCATAACTACAATAATTATCCTTAAAAGAATATCTATAAAACAGTGCATTAGAGTCAAACCTTAGGATGGACCAATAAAGGTACTAATTGAAGTAAATGGTAGGTCATTTAAGTAGAATTTGGTTGATGGGGATCATACCAAATAGAAGTCTATTTAGAGGATACCATAGATACAAGAGATATTTATACATCTATGAACTTACACTTACGATTGTTCTAGAAGAATAAAAAAATTACGCTAATGACTGAAACAAAGACCTTTGATCATTTATTGCTCCGTAATAATCGGTAAAAATGATTTCTTACGTCTGGATTCAGTCGAGCAAATATTGTTCTATGAATCACTCAAAAGACCTATTCATCAAAGCATAGCAGTCAATATATCATTACATTGATTCCTAGCAGTTCAAAATATTCTTTAAAACAAAGGATATATCGTTATTAATTTCACCAATCTAAATTTTAAAACATTCTAGATAGGAGAAAATACTAAATCTATCATTTATGCTGAAAAACAGTAGTCAGTAGGTATAATAAAACTAATTCAATAAAATCGGCAATTTTTTCTCTTATTTTACATCAAAAACGACATTAATTGTCATAGCCTTGCGATTCTTGAAGAAAACAGGGGAAAAAAATATTATACAATTTTTTCCGTTTCTTTTTTTTATATATAAACCAACATTACACCGATGTAATCACTTCCACAATCCCCCTGCGACGTTTCGGCTCGTCGAGCCATTTTCAAGCATATCATGTACTTGTCCATTATATTTCTTATGGAAAATACACGCGTCTTCTCGTAATAGTCAGTGTCATACCCGACATATCTATTTTTAACATATTATGTGTCAGCCCACATGTCGGTTTCATTGTTACAGAGCGACTGAGTAAGAGTGAGTCGCTCTGTAACAATGAAACTGACAACAAATGGCCTGACACATAATATTTTATTTTTATTGATGATATTTACAACTGTATTACAAATAGAAATACATTCAGTTAATGTGAACAAAAGAAAATAATAACATGAAATCACTTGTCGAGAAACTACCCACTGGTAGCACTCTAAATTGTATTTACAAAAGGAGATCTCGAGGCCATCTTCTTTTCAGACGCCTCGGAGGGTTGTTAGGGATCGAAGAGGAAGCAAGGTTAGAAACGGGTTTCAATGTTTCTGAAGTTTGTTATGGAAGGATAGTTATCTGGATTGGGTCAGGTCAGAAACATAAGGAACATTAAGGTCTTTATGGATGATTTTATTTAGGAGCGTTGAGGATTTTGGATCGTAAGGATTGGATATGAGAGGAATTCGATGGCTTAGTGGAGTCCCAGAGGTCAACTCCGTAAGTCCAAATAGGTCTTATTGTAATCATATATATGAGTATTTTGTAATTGACTGGAAGCTTAGAGCGTTTGTCTAATAAGTGCTGAAGTAGTCGGAAACATCGAGCGGTTTCTTGTCGTTTCAGTCTGGTATGAGGATTCCAAGAAATCGGTTTTGTTCAAGGGATAAGTGGGGTATTATTAAAGGATACTGTATAGGTTTACGACGAAGCATAAAGGTGATTCGATGGGATCTCTTTATATACACCAGTTTTGACACCATTCTTCAAGTTTTGTGATGTGACATAATATGTTAAAAATAGATATGATGAGTATGATAGGCTACCCACTGGGTAGAATTGGCTATTACGAGACGCATGTATTTTACATCAGAAATACAATGGACAAGTACATGATAGACTTGAAAATGGCTCGACCAACCGAAACGTCGTAGGAGGATTATGGAAGTGAAAATATCGGTGTAATGTCTACTTATATAAAAAAAATAGAAACAGAAAAAAATATGCGATACCGAAATAAAATAAAATAATACTGAAAATAGTAAAAAATATTGCGGATATTATATTTCCTTTTCTCTCTCGAAGCTCATTGAACGAAAACAGACATACGCATGTCATATTATCTGATATAGAATCTCCAAAATATATTTGGTTTAAATCCGTGACTTACTGTGATCTACCGTCGTTTGGTGTATTTCATTACATTCTGACGTAATGTAGGAATCGGTTATGGAGTCGAACTCGATACTTAACATGATGGCAGTTGGGTAACATGATTAAAACAAATATTTGATGATGAGGATAAAGAAGAATGGATACTCCAGAGGAGTGGACCTCGAGGGAGAAGAGAAAGGGCTGGCTGTAATGGGGCAGTTCGGGGGTAATGGTTGATGGTTGAGCCGAGCAGGCAGCTGCTTCCCAGCGCCACTGCCGCTTTACGGTGGCCCGAACGTTTTAAAATCCCTTTCTTATGCCCCTCCGTCATAGCGCGCCAATAAATTATTTTCATTGCACTCCTACCAAAGCAATATAAATTCCCTTAACTGTTACCCAAGATCAACAATATAGCCACTCTCCCCTATAATACCCTATTGCATACGGGTAGACTTTCCATTTTGTTTGGAGAGGGGGCCCAAAAAAGATGTACCCCAAAAAAGTTCTCGGGAGTTTATATTATGCATAATAAATATGAGTGGTAATGAACATAATCAACATAATTAATGAAAAACGAACAATAAAATAAATACAATAAATTAATACATTCGTTTTTTTTTAGTTTTTTTATGTAGGATATATTTGAAAATATGTTAACGAATCAATTAAATATATTACATATCGATACCTTTATTTAAAGGTTTGAAGCAGTGAGATTAACTAACAATTCTCCGATACTTTAAATTTACATCGGGAAACCTGATAATATATTCACATAAAAATTGAAAGTGTTCACATAAATGAATCATAAAATCCTAAAATATGTAGCTACATATAATTATCTTTGAATATAAACTAATATTTCAATAATAAGAACATAGGGATTGGTAAAATACTTGCGTACATAGCTTCTATGCTATGACTTAGCCATCTTGTCTACTCTTCCGATTTCCTTTATTGATATTAATTAAAATATTTTATCCGTTTATGTAGATTAATTGCCATTGATTTTGATTTTATTTTTGTTCTTCGAAATATTGTGCTGGCGAAACGATATTCTCGTCTCCACGAAGTCTACGCCTATGAAATAAGTACCCAAGAAACAACAAGACGTAATGAAAATTAGGTTATTAATATTTTTTTTTTGTTGGATTTGAAGTTCTGATTTGTTACTAAAATAATAAGGGCTGTACACATTTCACTAATTCTTTATTATTTCCATAACCAAGGCAACTTTTCGGCTTTTTACGCCATCTTGAAAGACTTACTATTTAATAATTCAACTTCATATGTCTTTCAACACACAGAACACAGCAAAAATACAATTTTGATTTTAAAAACACTAAAATAATATAATAATAAGTGAAAAAAAAAAATTAGCTAAAACCGTAATGTATTAAAACCCATATATAGGCTAAAAGCCTGGTTTTCAGCATGTATCATTGAGTGGGCAAGAAAAACGGAATATAGCAAAAGAAGAACGGATGAACTTTTTCCCCATATTTATTTCATAGTACTAATATTAACAACCAATGCATAGGTTTTAATGGTTTAACAAGTTTAATGCCTTTTATTAAAATACATCAAAGTAATTTATCACGTAGTTCGTTTACAGAGGGGCTTAAAACGGAAAAAAAAACTTATATTAAAAAAAATTGGTAACACTGGAATTGTCAATGTCGATAAATTTTCAGTTCTTTCAGAACTAGAACTTTTTTCATTGCAACTTTTAACAGAATTTTTATTTTTTTTAAACTTCGTTTAATAAATATTCTTCACTAAAAAATAACTTTATTCATAGCTATTCGAACAAATGACACATGAATGATGTGCAATTCATTGAAGACAAATTATAACTCTGATCTGGGCCCAATTACTGTTTATATTATTTGTTGGACTTTTATTTCAAGAATTTTTTTCCTAAAATTCACAGAAACTGTTAAAATGGAACTTTTTGTAGAAGTTTCAACTCCTAGTTTACAGCTAGTTCGTTGACGGCATAACCATGAGTAAACCAGAATAGAAAAGTAATGTATTGTAACGGTTTAGATCGGAACGTTCATGTATGCAATATTTTAAATCAGAACCTATACGCTTAAGGAATTCCTATATCAATAAATAATGAAAGCTATGCACAAAGAGTTAAACCTACCGCTATAAAATCAAAGGCTGCATAACGGGCAGGGGCAGGCATGACAAAACAAATGAGAATATATATATACAAAAAAAAAAAAAAAAGGAAAAGGAAAGAAATGCGGGACTGAGTGGAAACGGCGGGTAGTAAAAGTAGAGATAAAAAAAAGAGAGAGAGAGAGAAGTTAAAGAGGACATAAAGAAGAGGGGACAGTTTAAATGATGGGGAACAGCTGATCTGCGGAAAGGGGTCAAGTGCGACACGACCAGCTCTGCATACCTCACTACCTTCCAACCTCACTGCCTCACAACCTCAAAGCAAAACAATAGCTCTCTGTCTACCTCATCCGCCGGTCGGAATAAATGAATGGCAGAGTATAACGGCCCCGGCGTCTCAAACACATTTCAAATTCAATTGCACACCCCGTCCGGCGACAATTATTCCGATATCGCCGCAGATTACGTACTCCGATACATAGCATTACCTCCAAAATTGCATTTGCTGAGATTCCGGAAAGATAGCTGCGGAGATGCATTACCTCTTACCGGTACTATCTGACTATATATTCAACTTGCACGCTGTTTTGGTTGGTAATATTCCGTCTTATCGTCGTTTGGCTTGGGAAAACGAATCATTATAATGTTTGCAATACAAAATACAGAACAAACGCTGTTCCGAGTGATACTTATTAATCCCACACATTCAAGTGTACAAGTTGTTGTCCGTAATTTCTTCTGATTTATCAATTTCATTGAGATTATAAAATGCATTAGCATAACTTTTTAATATTATAATATACTTAACTATATACAAAAATTTCAAGATTCATGTGTGTCTGTTTTAATTATTTAAGCTATTTTAAAGTTATCGAAGTTAAATAATATTGTTTGAATATTTCCTATGTTTTCAAACATGTACCGTTTAACATCATTCTTGGATGATGTTTGTTTCAATTTGAAAAGAAAGTAGGGTGAGAACAAAAGTGGTGTACATAACTAAGGAAATGTTTGTCTTTCTTGGCTTATAACACCGTAATTATTATAGTTATAAACTTCTCCGTTATACGTTTAGATATTCAAGGTCTCATTTGTTCTATTTAACACTATAGAACTGAAAAAATATTCAGTTTTAATCTAGTTCAGCAGGTTTAATCGCTATATAAAAAAAGTACCCATTTACACAAGTGATGGACGCCCGAAATTTAATTGTTCTGGTAGTGAACATGGGATCCGTACCAGTAATGGACATACCTCAGAAAAATTCTAAAATCTTTATTAAACTATAAAGATAATATAATATACATTTTCAACTTACTGTTAGCAAAACTGTCAGTAGGAAGATATGAAACACACTGATCTGAAGAGCAATATAGAAACAACAATGATAAGCGTTTTAATTTTTTTTCTTTTGGGAACTTTGTTCAGCAGTTTTCAATAGAGGGAAGCACTCAATCTAGAAAAAACTGTTACTTTTAAATCTGTCCACCACTGGGCCCCCTGTCCATAACTGGAGTGTCAATCTACTGTTTTAAGACCAATTATTTATTGTACAAAGGAAATGTGATAAGAATCAACGATTAATTGCTATGTTCATCCCACAAAAAGCATTGCACAATTTTTTTGTGACTGGGTTTGTTCAAAATGTCCATATATAAATATATCAAAATATTACTATTATTTTTGAAATTTTCCCCCAACTCTCCTACCTACTGGCCCACAGATCCCAACCGTAATCCTGATCTTCTAGATTTCTTTATCCACAGCGGCTTAAGTCCCCTCAATTGTTCCATTACACGTCTAAATGAACTTTCCTCTGACCATAGTCCTCTAATCCTTAATGTTTCACTTGAACCTGTTCCCAAACCTTCTCCACCGTCATTCATTAGGGGCCCAGTAAACTGGGACCTTTTCCGCCAAATAATCTCCGATAATATTGATCTCAACATATCCCTCATAACTCCCGATGACCTTGATAGTGCCGTATATTCCTTTACTAGCACAATCCAACAAGCCGCCTGGACTGCCTCCTTTCCAAAAGACTCCTCCAGAATTCCTATAAAGACCATTCTACCCCAACACCTCCTTAACCTAATCCGCACCAAACGCCGTGCCAGATTATTATGGCAACGATCCCGACATCCTACCGACCGCTGCTCCTATAATTACTACTGCAAACAATTAAAACTGGAATTAGCCACCTTCAGATCACAATCCTTCAACTCCTACCTATCCTCCCTCTCTTCTCGCGACAATTCCCTTTGGAAAACCACAACAAAAATCCTAAATCCTCACCGCATTTCCCATCCTCTCCGACGAGGTGATGGCTCCTGGGCAGCATCTGACGAAGATAAAGCTGAGGAGTTCGCCATTCACCTATCCAATACATTTATTTCACATCCGGAATCCCATCCTGCCCACACCGTAACAGTAGAAGAACTCCTTACATCACCAATCCCACTTTCCTTGCCCCCAAAAGCTATTCATCCTTCCGAAGTAAAATTTCAATTAAAAAAACTAATCCTCCGTAAAGCTCCTGGACATGATCTCCTTACACCTCAAATCCTTCGACAACTTCCATCCAAAGCAGTCATATTCCTTACATATATCTACAATTGTATCCTACGCACCACCCACTTCCCTCTGTTATGGAAACACTCCACTATTATCCTTTTCCCAAAACCAGGAAAACCTCTCAATAGCTCAACATCCTATAGACCAATCAGCCTACTCCCAATCCTTTCAAAAATTTTTGAAAAGATCCTTTTGAAACGAATCCTACCCATTATAGAATCCCAAAATATCCCTTCCCATCAGTTTGGTTTTCGCTCTCAACATTCTACTGTTCAACAAGGACTCCGAGTCGTTGATCATATTTCCTCAGCCCTAGAAAACAAGGAATACTGTTCGGGTGCCTTTCTGGACATTGCACAGGCATTTGACCGGGTATGGCACTCCGGACTGCTCTCCAAGCTTAAAATCCATTTACCTCAGTCCTTGTACCTAGTCCTCCGATCCTACCTCTCTGACCGCTCCTTTCGAGTTCGCTGTGGAACAGAATTTTCCAATATCTACTCCGTTAAAGCCGGTGTTCCCCAAGGCAGCGTCTTGGGTCCCGTGCTTTACATCCTCTTTACTGCTGACATCCCTGTTCATCCCGATACTTTTCTTGCAACATTCGCTGACGACACCGCAATCTTATCATCCAACTCTGATCCCGAAATAGCATCCTTAAATCTCCAAAGTCATCTCACCTTGATTGAGCACTGGTGTAATAACTGGCGCATTAAAGTTAATGAATCTAAATGCCAACACATTACTTTTACACTCCGACGCAATTCCTGTCCACCAGTACTCTTTAATTCCATCCAGCTTCCTTATTCAGACACAGTCCGGTATCTTGGCTTTCATTTAGACCGAAGACTAACTTGGAACCCGCATACTAGACTCAAAAGACAAGAACTCAACCGACGATACGGCCAACTATACCGACTACTAAGCAGAAAATCTAAACTTTCCATTGAAAACAAGCTACTGATCTACAAGACAATACTGAAACCTATTTGGACTTACGGACTAGAACTGTGGGGATCAGCAAAATTTTCTAACATCAAGCGCATCCAATCCTTCCAGTCTAAAGTCCTTCGAACAATAGTCGATGCTCCTTTCTATGTATCCAACAAAACCCTACATCATGACCTTAACATCCCATTTGTCCTAGACCTTATCCCAGAAAAGTTCTCCAAATTTCACCAGAACCTTACTTACCACCCAAATCCTCTTGCACAATCCCTATCAAGCATCTCCCATCCCTATAATCCTCCAAGAAGGTTGAAACGGCAGTGGCCTCGCGACCTTTTGTAAATTATATAAATTGGAGTTCTGGCAATGGCCAGATTCTTCACTCAAGACATGTGTGTATGTGGCTAAAGTGCTCTCGACCAATCTCCGCTGGCTTTAGTACCAGTGACGCGGTTGGAAGAGTAGCGCAGGGTTCTCCTGGAGTTCCCTCGCCTGATTGTATATAGGTATGCATGTTATTTATTTTTATTTTTTTTTCCTTAGTTTTAATTTTCTTATTTTTTAGGTTATTTTATTTTATTGTCTATTGTATATACTTTTGATTATTATTTTGTTCTATTTATTTTATTTTTTTGTACATATGGTGTGAATGTCATCCTACCTCACTATAACCAATGTCGAACAGACAGATTGTTATAATACTCAATAAAGAAATTAAAAAAAAAAAAAAAAAATTTTGAAATATGTTTATATAACTCGTGTACCTCCTTTCAGAACGGAAAATCTGGTTTAAGAAAACTATTTATTTTTGGACAGTAAATTAAGTTGTTCTTTTTTAAATAAAACCGCTGATTGTATTTTTTTTATTTTTATGTAAGTTTTCTTAAGTTTATTAGCTTTTTATTTATTCAAACAGATATTTGCCATAATTTATTATATTAGTTAATAATCTGAAGTTTATAGTGATTAAATTTTATAATTCACGTTTATAATCCTCAAAGGATTATAAGAAAAATATTTATTAAAAAAAATTAAATTACCTTTGAAAAAAAAAATTAAAATTATGGAATCCTTGAAAAAACAAAACAAAACACAGTCAGTAGCTCTATTTTAAAAACGAAGACTTTTATCTGAATCAGCGGTTGTATTAAACCAAATTTGGCGTTAAAACGAAGCACGAATTATAGAAGCCTAATATAAATAAATATCTTAAAAAACAAGAAATGGATACACGCTGTTATGAGAATTAATATTCTTTATACATATGGGAAATTCTTAAACGATTGTTGGAATTCAGCACTTTTATTTATTCATATACTTAACCACAGATGGCTCAGAGGTTCCATCAGCTTTTGGGATCGATGGGCCCGGCCCGCTGGATGTAACATCATTATATCATCAGTGTTACAATTTCTCAATTTAGTACACCATATTTACATCTAGTTTATTTCCTACCAACATTTATTTCTATTTTGGAATTCAACTATTAAGTACATAGGTATTTCTCAATATATTTAATATATTTTTCATGAGTTTTGTAAACTTCGATGAGTATTAATCTTCCTCTAGATTCCATCAGTTCGTTCCTAAACTCAGCATATCTAGCCATACATTACTGCTGGATTCAATCGAATGATGAAATCTATAGTGTTTAGAAACGCTTAGTGTTTACTGTAGCTTAACGCTGAGTTCAGACTCTTGCCAATACTGGTATAATTGACTTGTTTTTATTATCATAACTAGAAAAAAACCTCAAGCAGTATAAATCATTTAAGCAATGCTTAAATACTAAAACAAGGATAAAAAAGTGAGAGCATGAAAGATAAAAAAGGTTAGAGCATATCCTTGAGACTTGGCAAAGGTTCGAATAGAGAGGAGTGTTGGGGAATCCCACGTGACAAGGGGTCGCAATGACGTGTGTCCTAAATGCTTCCAAGCGTTACGTGTAGTGTGGTTCGTCACGTCCGGCGCCAAACTACTTCCTACCTTTATTACACATATTTTAGTTTTATGCGCATTTCACTTGACAGAATGACCAACTACAATTTCAAAATTTTTGATTACTAATTTTAGTGATATTTCTAGTTGGAAAATTTATATCTTTATCCACAACACTGCGATCACCTACTCTGGAATCAACTTATTCACTGCCTGGAGGACAGATATGATAAATTTTCCAAGAAGAAATATCACTAAAAATGACGGCTCAAAAATGTTGAAACTGGAGTTAGTCATTCCGTCATATGAAAGGCTTATATATTAAAAGAGCCAATTATAAAACGGTTATAGATGTGAGAAAGGTATATAATATTGTTCTAACTTGATAACACAACTTACTTGAATTATAAATTATAAATCCAAACAATCGAAAAAAATACCTGCCCTCTAGTTTATATTGACAACAACCAAATTCCTTAAACGGACTAAACTTCGACAGGAAGATGAAATGGAACATTTATCCAAAAAATAAAACGAGAGATTCTTAACAAACGACTTAAACTACTTAATTCACTTTTTTTCGAAACCTTTGAGTCTGAGACTGAATACAATATAGATACTAACATACTCCCATATGGACATACTCATCACATAAACGGTATCGCTGAAATGGAACATAAACTTCAATCCCTTTGATCAAAATTATTACAACAAAAGCACCTTGATCCGTGACTAACAAAACTCAAAAAAGTACAACTTCCACTTACCAACATATAACGATCCATATAACGATCAACGGACATAACAAAAGTCTAACAAGAGACATAGCTACGGCTAACATAAATCTGAATATGAGGAGGCCAAAAAGGCACTGCATGAGGGATCTAATCCACATGATAACAAGAAGAGAAAGAGATGCTACCAGAAACTGCCTATGCCACTACTTCTTGGACAATCATCTCATTTGCTGATTGTCAACATACTACAGTTGACAAGTACGAATATGTGTTCAAAGAAAACAGAAGTGTAGAATAGCTTTTATCGGATAAATTTGGGACTTTTATTTGAAGGCATTATTATAACCTTAAACACGACGCTGAATATGGTTGAATGATCACAAAATATTTATATCTGATGTAGAACATTTAATAAATTTCTCATAACTATGATGGAGTACGTGAAAGATAAAAGACAGCGAATGTATTGCTATTTTTCCTAAAAAACGGTTTTACTTTGGTCCCAGTTCATTATTTGTTTAACAGCCAATATCCAAAAAAAATTGAAATTAGAAAACTTACATCATTTTTCATTAGACTGTTAACTTTTAAACTGAGGTTCAGAAGTCTGAAAGAATTCATCAACATACCTCCTGTTTTCGAAAATTAAGAATTGTATATTAGATTCGATAAAAGATGAGTCAACAGAAGAATTCAGTCACACAAACCAGTATTGCATGTTTTAGTGGACGTGCTTTGAATTGTGTCATCCTAGAAACTGTACATGGTTGGGTGAAAGGAGGTTTATAGACAAATACAGCTGATGGTTCGCCAATCTTCATAATTGCCATTATAATAGCATATTAATACCGCTTTAATCTAAACAGACATTAAAACTTTAATTAACTATCTGTTTTGAAGTCAACACGGCGCGGAGATATGTTGCCACTAATTAATTATCCAAACTGTGGGAACTAGTCGAATAATGTGGTGGGAAAGTTTCCCTTTAACTTCTCCCAAATAGGGATTTATTACCGGGAATTCGTTTAGGGCTTGGCAAAGAGGTGAAACATTCCGAGGATAAATCCCAAGTAAAGAACTTGGCAGAAAATGATTATGAAAATTAAAAATAATTTTCAGAGCTAAGATAAAGAAAATTTCAGGTATAATGTATAGAGAATAAGCGAAGAATTAGAGAATATTTTATTTTTTGTATTTAGTTATTTTTTTTATAGCCCTTTCAAGATAAATAAAAACGATCAATCGAATAAATTTTCTTAGTTAACATGTACAAAGTAATTAGCAAAAAGATAATTAAATTGAAATTTAATAGTTTATATAGTAATCAGAAAATTTAGTATTAGGACTGTTTATCGTAAATACCCGTTCACGGTCTTCAGATTTATATATAATGGCCCACCGAACCGCTGCTTTCGATGAATCTTTTATTATTCGATCCTCAACCCTATGGAACTCCATCCCTCCACACATCCGTCAATCCAAAACCCTTCCTACCTTTAAATCCCGACTGTTTAATCATTTCTTATTCATCCAGTCCTCATAAAATTGCAAATAGTTACTACTGTAAATATGTATATAAATTATTAGAAAGTTTTCATTATTTTTACTTCATATTTATTTTCAATTTTTTATTTTTTATTATTAACTGATTAAAATTAGAAAGTAATTTATAGTTTCTTTTATTATTATTTTTTTATTTTGACTATTTAATCAAACTATATTCTTGTTTAGGTATCTCTGAGGCTCCTTAGCCCACATTTTTGTCTTTCTGTATTATTTTAAAGGGACTCGTCCCAGAATAAATAAAGCATTATTATTATTATTATTATTAAATACGATTGACGTTTTAGTTTTTTTATAGCACTGTTTGAACTTTTTTTTTTTCAATTCATAGACCAATGAGTTTATTTATTTTTATAATGTAAACTTCTATGAGTAAGAGAATAAAACACTTTTTTAAGGAATAGCTTAAAGAATCGTAGGAGGAAGTTAGTAAATTTAACTGTTTATATTTAACGAACCCGACACGGAGTAATTGAAGTAAGAGTTTTTGAACCGCCACTCTTAAATCTTTGAGATTTTTTATTACTTTTAGGATTTCAGGTGTTGAGAGTAATTATTTTAAATTTTTTTTTTTTTTTTTTTTGGCGCCCGTCGGATACTAATATATTATGGAATCAATATGATGTTACTGTTGAATGGACATAGATGTTGGAGGGAACAGAAAAACGCTCGTGAAGATGGAGGATGGATACAGAGATATAGAGAGCCGATGGTAAAGAAAACGCTGAGAAGGCTGGGAGGGCTGCTCAAGGCCAAAGGCGATGACGCAGCTCCCCGCGGTCTTTCTCACGTCCGACATCCGAGGGGGTCTTACATCTGCCCGGCTGGTTGTCGAGGAAAACTCTGTAGAAGAGAAGTGGCCTAGGGCGTCGAGGGTTATACCGCTAGAATGGCTTTCTACAATTTTATTTCAACTGTTTAGAACATTATCCCAGTAAAATCAATCCACGTATACGAGAAAATATTCGAAATGAGTGGTAGGAACCAGTTGAGGTACATGTACCGCCAGAGCGACCATAGAGGTATATAAATATCTAGACAGCCATGGCATTATCTCGAGTGCTGCAGAGGCGGCATGCAGTGCCCGCAGCAGGGCCGCACCTAGTCTCAGTGCGGCAAACCTATGATTCAGCATCTCCTTACACAAGAGCTCTTAGCGACGTTGTCTACTTGTGCGGTGTAAAACCGGCGAGCAATAGAATGAATTGCATCGAAATTCATAATCGACAATAATAATATAATAAGTATGACTGTTAGTTTTATTTTCGTTTGATTGATTTTTCTATTTACTCATTTCTAATAATTTATTATCATTAATATTTATTTATGTAATTTTTTTTCTCTTTTTTCCTTAAGAATTGTCTGTATTATTTCACTACAAGCTATATTTCTTTGTTTATATTTTTGTTATATATACATTATTATCTTTTATATATCTATTTTTATGTATAAATAATGTACAAACATTATTTTTTTTATTATATTGTAAATATGGTATAAATTTGCCTTACAGCTTTAATACTCAGTACCCTTAAGTGTGGTAAAATGCATTATACCTCAATAAAAAGATTAATAAAAAAAAAAAATAATATGATCTATTGCTTTATTAAATTAACTGACATATTATGGGACATCAGGCTATAAGTAATAATAAGTATACTAATAAACGTTCGCTTCCCGAATAAATTCATAAGAATATAAACATATGAAACCATTTAAAAAAAAAATCCTGAAAATTAATTTTTTATTACAATACAAATCACAATTTTAATAGAGCAGCACAAAATAATACATATTCTAATTCAATCAATAATAATCATCGAAAATAATTCAATGCTTACAGATAATTAATTATATGCCGTGGACTCTATTTATACAAAAGAATTACTTAAGACTTACAACATAGATACGAAATTAAAAACACAAGAACCAGACGATATAATTAACACTCAAATATAAACTACAAATCATCACTTAACCTACAATACAAGCAGCTTGTTTATAAAATTAAATAAAACACGATGTAAGACCAAATTCTTTTAAAAAATAGATTAAATAATAGTATATTTTGAATCACACTATACCTACGTAACGATTTTTAAGAATTAGTAAAATAAGACAATTATATTTCACTCTTCAACCCAAAATCTCAGGTACATCAAGCAGCAAATCAGAGAAAATAACAGTTACATCAAATTAACACTCTACTGTTTTAGTTCTGCGCTTTAGTTAGTTCTGTAGTTGTTAATGGCGTAAAATAAAAATGAACCAATCACTCCGAATAGTAGACAGGAAATAAGGGGGGAAAAAAGGAACAAGTGTCTGAAATGAGATTCCACAGGAATATCGGAGGAAAAAATAAAAGATACTTCGTACGTAATACAGGGATTGATTCAATCCAACATGGACGTCAAAATAGTATGGAATAAATGGGTACAAGAAAGTAAACCAATCGGCTTGCTAAGATGATATATGAAGTCAAGATTGATGGCAGGCGGTCCAAGGTCACGAAACTAAAACGGAATAGGAACGCACTAGTGTACAAAGTTGTGCAATTTCGAACCCAAGCGAGGCACAGTGGGACGAAATTTTCTGTACATGGGTTTTTCACTCAGATATCCCTTTAAATAATTTAAAAGGGTTCAAACTCAAATGTAATTTGTCGTACTAAATCTAATGGTAGAATTGATTTGATGATAGAAGTTAAGTAAGAGGATATTTTTTAGTTCTTATCGAATCTTGAATCAACCACCTATAAATAAATAAAAACAATTAATAAGTAACTAAAACCTAAAACCAAATAGATCCAGTAAAATGTATGTGCTGTAATATTTTAGAACGTAATTGCAACTCAAAGCTCTGAAAACTTATTGAAGGTATTTTTTTTTATAACATCCAAGCAGGACTTCACGAACATAGTGATAAGGAGCACACAAAGAATAATGATAAAATAATATAACAATGATAAGGATAATATCAGGCCGAATTCATGACAGATAAATCCATCGATCAAATATTCATTTTGCGAATCGTTATTGAGAGCTCTAAAGAATATCTAATTGGCATAAACCACATCTGCATTGATATAAATAGGCTCTTTTACACTTCGAGCACACCAGTGAATTTTTGCATTTGGATTAAAACATTTCAGAAACTAAAAATAGGACTTGCATGTTGTATGCTAGGGAAATGTAGAGAATTTTATCTTCTTTGTAACGAGCTATTAATCAAAATTGTACCTTGATGTGACATCGTGTTAGAGAGGAGAAAAGGGAAAAAGATAGCGTCACTGGCGTGCTTAAAGTAAAAAAAAAAAAAAAGCCAAGAAGCATATGAACTCAATATACCAGGAGCCATTTAAAGTCATGATACAGATGAATGTGCCACCAAATTTTGTTTTAAATAGTCCATATATATTGTAATTGCAACTTCATACGTTGTAATCAACAATTATAAAAATAACCATATTTTCCAATGCCTTAATAATAATACTAAACTTACAAGTGAAGAACAGTATTCTTTAAGAGTGTTATTGTCGAGTTGAATACTCACCTGAAACAGAAAAGAAATTCATGTTAAAATTAGTTATACAATAAGTGTTGACATTAGCCAATAAATAAATATAGATGAAATGTTTACGTATTGAATAAAATTTGAAATATGCTAAATAAAAAAAATCCCAACGAAATAAGGAAGAAGAGCGTAGAAGCGGGTGAACGTTCTGGATTGGCATACAATCGATGGGCAACCGCCATGAATTATTCAAAAGCAGCGACATAGAAATTCCTAATGAAATCACTGCAATGAATTCGGACGCATCCTCATTAAAATCCCATGTTTTCATTTGAAACCAAATGGGCTTGCTGTATAAATATTTAATGGGTTTTTAAACTTTTTATAATGAGAGTTTGATTGGCTCAATGCTCTTATTCAATTTGCATGCCGTTGAATTATAGATATATTTTCATTATATCAAATATAAATACTCCCGACCGCATGTTTAATTATATATTCGTGTTCAATAGTGTCTTGAAACATATAAATTGTAACAGTACAGATTTCATAGTTATAAGAGGTTCGGGCGATACGAGGGACGAGCATTCGGCCAGCCTCGGGTTCTTAGACGTTTCAGGGCTAACAGTTCCGAAACTGGAACAAGTCGTTGAAGGCGAGGACAAGGACAGCAAATGGTAACAACGGCGCAGTTCAAAACCAACCACTGCAAAAATACCACAATATATTAAGAGTAAAACCCCTAATATATACAATATAATTATACTGAATATTATTATTATTGGAATTTTGACTTATTAATACTTAACTCCAGGCACTAACGGATCCTGGATTTAATTTGGGGGAGGGGGAGGAACTTCAGCCCGAAAGATTTTTTTGTATGTATATATTAGGATAATTAATTCGGAAGAAAGATAGGAACTAATTACCTACGTGAAAAGGTGTTTAAGTGATTCTTTAAGTACTATGAAATGTAACTAGATGAACAAACTTTTAGACATGATTCTTTTAATAAAACATAGTTTTATTTGACCATTTTGGGGGAAGGTTGGCTTCAGCCCGAAAGCCCCCCCCCCTCACCCATAGATCCGCCTTCGATTCCTGGGCTTTTATTTTTGTTTTTATTTACGGAAATATGTACTCAACTGTTTTAATTGCAAGATTAGGTACAGCTTATTCAAATCAGACTGATGATGACAATGCTTATTTATTGTAAATATAATTAAGATACTTAATGTGATTTAACTCTATGTAAAGTGAGAATCCTTGATAATGTATATTTGTCATTTATTTATTTTTTTTTTTATACACATTAACATATCCTCTCTCCTCTGAAAAAAATATATAACGATTGTCAAACCGAATGGAATATTCTTATTGGAGAGCGAGCTGTCCAATTTGCGAAGCACTGCCAGAGGCGATCCAGAAAGGAGATATTACATCGAGGGAGGCGGCAAAGCGGCAGGAGGGATATGAAAGAGTTAAGGGAGGATGTGCGGACGAGGCAGGCGAGGTCGGAGCGGTGGAATTTTCGATTTACGAGGGAGGAAATAGGTCATCGAACGGCGGCTTTGGGGATGTTGCATAACAGGTGAGGGGTCTCGGAAAAGTGTCTGTTTCTGGAAAATCAAGTTCCCCTGACGTCAGCTGTATAAAACAGGCCTTTTATCCTAGTCGCCCAATTTTGTTTTCTCTTCCATTTCTAGAGCGGTTGTCTTCCATATCATCCTCCAAGGCACGATTATCAGTTTACTGTTCGATATTAAAATAACTTGTTCATTTTTTATTCTGATATGATAATTTCAATTAATGGAACAAGGAGGCTCCTAATTGATACACAGCTATCGAGCCCGGTCCTTGCATTAATTAATGTTTACTTGCTAAAATTATGGCACTGTCAGAATGGGAATCGTGGTTTCACAGGTCCGTTTCAGGGACCCCTCCTCTAAATCCTAAAATGGGTACCTGACATGCATCATGAAATAAGTTGGGCACTGGCGTGAAATAACGTCAAGTAAGAATACCTGAAGGTCTAAAACCAGGTACGTTCATCACACATACCGCAACCCTAAATATCTGATGGTGATTGTATGTATAAATAATTAAACAAGAACTCTGCAACAGTCAAGATAACCTACTGAAATAAAAGATAATAAAGTAATATTCTTTCGATAATATTTTGTCAGTTATTATGGCTATTAATACAAACAGAGGTTCCCAAAGTAAAAGACATAAGAAATTTTAAAGTAGGGTATATTCTTATGGAGTTTTTTTCGAGGGTGGCCATTTTTACAGGTTTATGAATGTGGAGGTTTCAATTTTCAATTGGTACAAGGGAAAAACATGGAACAGATCACAGCAAGTGTAATTGTGTATAAAATACAATTCTACTTTCACTTGAACCGTTATATTAAGAAGATGAAGGCTATGAAATTTCTTAAGAGGGAGCATGTGCCTTTGGCCTTGTGAGATATCCCGAACTATAAATTCAGAGTTTCACCAAATATTTTGTGAATTACACCAAACAATTTTTAAAATGGAAGCAAGCTCCAAAAGAAGGGTATTCCAACTACTGCCGTGATTAAATTAGATAGAACATGTCAAAGTTGTCATATACACATTACAACACATCTTTCTGTTGATGTTGGTTCTCTTTCAAGATATTCAACTGTTTACTTTTCATATGAGAGTTCTTTAAAAATCAGAACAGTTCTTTCAAAAGCAATAAAAAGCCTGTTTCTACCAAACTAATCTTGCTACTTGCTATGCACTGGCGGATCCAGGATTTAATTTTTTTTTGGGGGGGGGGAGCTTCAGCCCGGAAGATTTTTTTTCGTATACATATAACGATAATTAATTTGAAAAAAAAAAAGAAATTAACTACCTATATGAAATGGTGTTTAAGTGGTTCTGGAAGTCCTATTAAATGTAATTAAACGAACAAGAATACTTTAAGAGAGAGTTTTTAATATTTTTTTCTGTAAAACATGATTACATTTTACCATTTTGGGGAGGAGGGCTTCAGCCCGAAAGCCCCTCCACCCCCCCGTAGAGCCGCCTGTGTTGCTATGTATCATTAAATATATTTATGATGTTTTTGTGGAGTCTTGAAAATTTGCTGAAATGAGTCAAATAAGTTCGTAAAAGTTATTAGAAATCTTATTAAATTCTAAAATCCCGTATTTTCTTAGGATAAGTACCTTGCGCCAACGACCACCAAGGATACTGTAATCAAAATGTATTTAAACCCTGTGTTAGCGATAAACGCAAAAACCACCAGCGGTAACTGGAGATTTTAGTAATTATCTTAAAAAATCAGTCAAGAAAGCAGTATGAAAAACGGCCTAGATTAAAATCCTATTTACACATAAATAAATTTATTCCTTTCCGTCAGAGAACAATGGAGGACAATTATAGAAACGAATAAAATGAAAGAAAAGGCGAAAAATCAGATTCGAATATAGTTAATAGATTTATTCCACAATTATTGGCAAACAATAATATCTTTTTCATTGTGCGTGTTTGACCTTTGTTGTTTTTATAGTGGTTCATTTGCTTATTGGTCATAAATAAATTAATCAAACATTAGTATTTGATTGCAAAATTTATTTGTAGGTTTCGAGGAAACTCTGTCCCTCTCTTCAGCAATCTAAAATAATGTTACAGTAAATAAATATTTTTAGGTTCATTCATGAATCCAGTCATTATTAATAAAAAAAATAATGCTCAAAAAACAGTTTACCATAAATAAATATAATAATTCACCTATATGACACAATTGAAAACAATATAAAACTTACTTATTGTTTTCAACATTTATTTATGATTTTTTGTTATTAATAATGACTGGATTCATGAATGAACCTAAAAATATTTACTTACTGTAACATTATTTTAGATTGCTGAGGAGAAGGAGGACAGAGTTTCCTCAAAACGTACAAATAAATTTTGCAATACTAATTTTTTTATTAATTTATTTATCACCAATAGGCAAATGAACGGACTATAAAAAGAACGGTTGTCCTACCGAAAAAGTTTCCACGGGTTCTTATAGCTTTGTCGATCATCCGTTTTAACAGAAGAGTACAGTTTTCTTTTCTTGCTAATCGAGCTCTCAAGGCCCATTAGCCCCCGCTTAGTTCCTGAGGACAGGTTGAATGATGAAGAGACAAAGTAAGAGGGAGGACCGAGAAGAAGACAGTGGCGTGATAATAATTGGCAGTGGTACTAATTGCCAAGGGGCCTGGGGCTGGCACGAAGATGGAGAGATAGAGGTAAGGTAGCCAGGTGAGGAGGAAGCAGCTGCGACGGTCCTTATGTCGTCGGATAACTTCCTCTTCCATTCCTTATTCTTCTATATCATTTTAAATATATGTATGTATATATATATATATATATATATATATATATATATATATATATATATATATATATATATATAATAAACTTTAATATAAATAAACCAAAATAACAGTTAGTCCCCGAGAGGTTTGGTAATGAAGGACGAACATAATTTAGAAGTACAAACCAAGGATGAAGCAATTTTCTTCCAAAGAGAGGAGCATTATATTGAAATATATTTAAATCTAAACGTATTAATTTTATTATTCATGACCTCTGTGAGAAAATCCTTCAAGATTGTTTACAGTGATTCTTGTAGAATTAGTGTCAATGTATATTCCAAATTTTAAATACTTATTAAAGAAAACTACATCTTTTCAGGACTGATTGAGATTTTGGTAGTGAACAAATGATCATATAATTACCGTATATAATAATAATATATTATAATATTGTTTTTGATTCAAATGTTATGTCTTCACAATTCTGCATGCTACAGCTCTTTAATATTAAGACAAAATCAGCTATCGATACAGTTACTACTGACGTTTTAAACGGCTGAATTTAGGATGAATGCGATCACCATGGCGAATATGTCGAATGAGCTTTGTTTTCATTACTATGAGCTTTGAACTTTTTGAGTAAATGGAAACACGGGAAATGGTTACAATGAAATGAGGTCATCGGTGTTCAATAACCACCCCTAACCACATTTATGGCAGTTCTTGAGAATGATTCAAAACTACACCTTAAGAAAAGAGCTTAGAAGTAGTACTTTTATTTATTGAAGAGAAGAAGTTGTTTGGGGTGTTCAGTAAAAAAAATAAGTAAAAATAAATGATTGAATATTTAATAGTTTACCGTTGCATTATAAAGGAAGGAGATGGTCCGGGATGGCGGTCATAAA
The DNA here is from genome assembly GCA_928085145.1 of Nezara viridula. Lineage (NCBI taxonomy): Eukaryota > Metazoa > Arthropoda > Insecta > Hemiptera > Pentatomidae > Nezara > Nezara viridula. The sequence goes on from OV725081.1 coordinate 47,470,811, forward strand.
TAGGCTAAATAGTGGCAAAACTATTTTATTAAAAGGCAAAGTTTCAACCCGACTTTGCAGGTCTTCTTCAGAGAGGTGTGTTTAGCTAGGAGTTTCACTTGGACGAATAGCTAAGAGAAACCCTTAGCTGAACACACCTTCCTGATGAAGACATGCAAAGTCGGGTCGAAACGTTGGCTTTTAATAAAATAGTTTTGCCACTATTTAGCCTATTTATGACCGCCACCCCGGACCATCTCCTTCGTTTAAAAATAAATTATATTTATTTTGCCGACGTTTCGGCACAAAGTTCAGGCCTTTATCAGGGCTAGTCTTACTTTTATATTTGAAATTAGATATGACATTTTATACATTGGATCGAACTATACTTGTTGACTAATAGAGTTAATTCTAGCTCTCCTACAAGATTATGACATCTAAAATATAAATTTTGGTCTACAGGCGAGAATATGACAATAAGAATATAACTGCAATAGTGATTTGTTCTGGGGATCATAGGGATAGATATAGCAAGAATGAAGGAAGAGTGCTAAAAAGGGAAATAGTTATCAATTGATTTTTATATAATTTAATATTGATATGAGGTATGTAAGACAATTATTATTAAAAAAGAATAGGGTAAGTACTGTTTCTAGGTTTATGGTTGTGAAAGGAGGTGATATGGTGGAGATTCCGCTCAAAGGCCATGTTTTCCCCCTTAACTAATTATTTAATTAAGAGTACACACTTTATAGAGGCTGGGCGTGGCACAGGAGGATCTCCTGATCTCAGGGTCACCCTATGCCCGATGAAAGATAGCAAACAATTTTTTTGCCATGAGCCAGTATTCGAACCTGGGACCTTAAGCATTGGACGCTCAGCGTCCTACCACAGAGCTACTCCACTCTCTAAAACTATTATTATTGTTTCCTAAATCTTTAAAAGGGGTCTGATGTGTCCTGGGAGTGCTTTTAGATCAGTAGTTATTTGGGTTATGGGCGTTGTCAATATACTTTATTAAAATTTGGCACATTTAATAAGCTTCATTGTTTAAACGGAATAAAAAAACTAATATATTTGTTACGGATCATATCCATTGTATTAACTAATGAATAATTTTAGACGATGTCTGACGCATGTTTGGAAATAAAACAACGAATGAATAATCATCACATTGTTTTGAAAACAATCAAATGAACATTCCAATTTTCATATCGGGCGCCAATTACACAGTTGATGCTATTCTTCAATAACGCCGATACGGAGTTGTAAATAAATCCGAATGATTGAATTATGTTTAAACCAAAGCGGCGGAGACCAGTAAACCTTGAAGAGATGAACGAATGGAATGTGGAATCGATAGCACTCATTAGGTTACGTGAATGTTTTCAAGATTACGTTTCCTATTAAGGTAACAAATGGTCAATGGTTTTCAATTTATTATCGCATTACCCGTGGACTATCATGAATCGAACGTTACATCGGTTCCAACACGAACATTCCAAGTTGGCAAGAAACCAACGACGGTCGGGACGGCCTAGGAATAATTAACTATCGCAGTACCGTTAGGTAGGGGGTATAAGGCATTAAATAAAGGGAGTACAAAGATAAGAAAGAAGATGGGAACAAAGAGGAGGCGGGGAGGGAGCAGAGTATAAAGAGAAGAGAGGAGATATAGACTATTTTATTATCGGCAAAGAGCGGAGGTGTGTGTAAAAGGAGGGGTACACTCCATAAATAACTGGCTGGGATAATGGAATGGGATATACGGCAAGGTCGCCTCTGTCGGTCACCGGGTCAACGCCTCCCTATTTACAATCTCCACTTCTTCTTTTTCACTTTCATTCTTTTTATTCCTCTCCTTTTTTTTTTTTTTTTTTGTTCCATATAATTCCTCCTCTTTTGCCACTACGGCCTCAGTTTTCTTTTTTGTTTCACTTTCTTTCATTTAACATCTGGTCCCTTGGCGTTTGATCTGTCGCTCTCCGACTGATCAAAACAAAGAGATGAGGTGTTCCGTTTGAACTTGATTCACCTCACGCTATGGCTCGTTCAGCTGATTTTTTATTTTTACTTTCTTTTTTTTTAAGACAGTTTTCAACACTTTAGTTAAAGCTTCCGATCCAGATCTAGAAATATATCATTTACGTGTAAATAAGCTTGCTTATAGAGACACAACAAAAAAAAATGTATTCCAAAGAACGAGGTGTCACGAATCAAGATGAAATAATTGGAACAATGTTTCTTGCGAAAGGTGGTTATAATTGAAATAAATATTCACCTTAACATTCGCAAACAAATCGAAATCCGTACTCACTAATTTTATTTGAATAAATAAATAGGTGAAATGGACAAATGCAAGTGATACTTCTTAATCATTTCGACTTCATTTATCGACTTTAATATCACAATGAAACCAAATATGAAATTTTTTTTGCCTATAAAATATGTACTTGCGCCTGTCAACTTATTGTTGACAATCAGCAAATGTGATGGCGATACATGACATGACAGGCATGGGGAAAGAAAGTACTCAGCAGTACCTCTTCCCTAACTTGTTCCAATTACTTAGGTTGTCTAAGTAAGGAAGGACATCCCTCATCCAACGAAATATGGTATAAAACGGTAAATCTATTTGTATTTGAATATCATATTATAAAAATTAGTAGTACAAGTTAATCCGAAAAAAGATAAAAACATTATAATTCATCAGGTAAAATTATTCGTTATTTTTGGAATTATGAATAATACCCAACTATGTATATTGTAAGTTAGGGTAACTTTGGGACAGCGCGTAAAATTTAGTTTATGGTGATTCCGTGGTGGGTACACTTGGTCCAGTTAGCATGGACACCGCATGTACTGCACTACTACCTTGACACCCAAGTGAACGTTTCATGAAAACAAGAATTTTGAAAAAGACAATAGAAATAAATAAAACCTAACTGCACAATCAGTGTAATCAAGAAGAGTTCTCAAACTGGCGCAAGGTAGTTGCGCAGCACATGCCTACACAAAGCAAGTTTTTGCAGACTGAACCAACACAGTGTATCCACCAAGGAATCACCATAAACTTCATTTTACACATTGTCCTAAAGTTACCTCCCCCACCCCCACAGTTCCAAGGTTACTCCATCTTACGGTACTTATTATTCCATTCCTTAATATCCTGCTCCTTCTAAATGATTATGTAACTTTATTAAAAAGCTTATCATTTACAATACAAAGATTTTATTTTTAAATTTTGAACGTTATTGTGGTTTATAATATTATAGTTTTGAGATAATTCCACATTGGTTCCACTAAGCAGCGTACGAAAGAGTCTCATGACTTCTTTCCAAGCGTTTATGTATAATAAATCTAATGAATAATTTTTTAATTAATAAAATGGATAAAATAGACAACAAAAACAGTATAGGAATAGTTCAATGACGCTTTAGTAACCGCTGCAAGCGTTGGGGTGGTTCATCAAGTTTTCACAAAGGACTTGCACGCGACAGTGGCTCTTCAAGGCGCCAGTTATTTTCGGGGGGCTTTTGTACAAATCCTGTTACTCTCGATCGACTGGTCTTCAGTGGGCAAAGGATCTTCACCCTCCTCTGTACTCCAGGAAGAAATCCAACTTCCATCCAGTAAAAATCTATTGTTCTCATTCAACTTGGTTTCATTATGAAAAGAATAAATTCACTATTATAATAAATTGATTTGAATATAAAGCGCAACATATAAATAGGAAATATTTCTTGCACCCCGTTTTGTAATACTACTATAAATTAATTAAATCAGTATTCATTTAAAAAAAATTAAATTAAAGTAATGAAAATAACTTCATCTATTCTACGGGAATTTGCTAAGATATCAACCTAAAAATCATAAAGGATCGTAAAGAAAATTTAAGTTTATGAATATCTAACTTTGTGTACGGGTCGTGCGCCTACCACTTTCCGAATGGAACTCAGGACTCTCATGGAAAAAAAAACAATTTATAAATATTTGTAGAAGTAAATTTACCTAACAATTTAGCAAGATGATTAAAAAGATATTCTCTTAGGATGGTAACGGATATTTTCATATATATTTTTTAACAATAAAATTATTCTTTTAATTTAAATATTTTTACTCATTACTTCAGATTTCTTATTAAACTACACTGACACAACAATAGATTTATAACCATGGGCACGACTGACATATCCATCAGGAGGCGACTGAAGAGAAGTTGGATGAGAGATCTCCATTCCTGAATTAAGGAAGCCAATAATGAATGACCAGGAAGAAGTGCTGATAATATCTTTCTTATGCCAGTAATGCCATTATTACCAACAGTATCAAACCTGCTGATTGTCAAATTCATGACACTATATATTTAGGTTTGAAGATTTAATAAAATAGAAAAAAATCTTTATAATATAATAAATTATCTTTTTTCAAAGCGTTTTGAGCTAAAATCGTTTCAAAACAAAATTTGTGCCATCAACATTATAGAGACCGAGTGCGCCCCAAGAAGATCTTTTCTTTTTTAAATAAAATAATTAACCTAATATTACAATATTAATATTGAAAGTTCTGGAACAATATATTAAAATAACATAAGATATTATAAATGCAAAATTAATTAAATACAGTCTACTAAAAAAATTAAGAATTGATTTAATGAATGCATTTCTTACATTGATATTTTATTTTGTTTTTATTTCGCTGTATATTACTTCAAAATTACCTTATTTATTTTTTGATTTTGTAAATATGGTGTGAATGTGCTCTCTGAACTCTATTATAAATGTCCTTTATTGAGACAGATTATAATATTTATCAATGAGTAATCCATTGAAAATGAATTTCTTACATAAATAAAATTAATAAAACCATGTTATCACTATCTTATCTCAGACTTAAATAATCTTAAAATACATATTGAAATTTGGAAAGGTGTTTATAATATCTCAATTTCTTTAACGGCGAATAAAATTAACGTTTTCGTTAAAATAATCTTTTATACTAAATTTGAATTGCAAATACAATGGTAGTTTATGGTAGTTCTTCTTATTGCGACAAGATGTGGCCAAAGGCCTTGAAAAAGATAATTCTAAGTTCCAAACAAACTAAAATTTAAGATTATTACACAAAACAATACGTAGATAAAAAAATAATTCTCTGAACGATGATTAATTACTGAGAAGGTATTTTTATGTAATATATTTATAATTTTTGTTGTTAAATTTATTTGTTATTTATGAAGTCATTTTTTTTCTCGTTCAGTAATCTGGATTTTTGGCTAATCCGAACCTTCTTGGTTTTAATCAGTTCGGGTTAGAGCCCACCGTATATTTTTTTTTAAGTCGAATTCACAGAAATATCAAACAAATAAAAGCAAACTGAATAAAAATAGAACAATCACCGAATGAGATATGGGTCACGGCCTTGAAAGATACTGGAAGCATATAATTGCTTTTGATTGGAGCTCACGTATACGGGCGAAATATCGATCCGTTATACCCCGGGGAAATGAAAGAAAATGAGGAACGTTCTCAAGAGAAAGGGAAAATGGGAAGATTATTACAACAGAAAGGGAAGGATAAAAGGAATAGGAGCCTGTAATCTCCTCTGCCTCATTCCACCTTCTTTCCATTTAGAAGGCTATGTGAAGGGAGTAATAAAAAAAAAAAAAAAAAGAAGAAAAAAAGTATAATCAGCTTTGAAACAATAAATTTTGTTAAATAATAGTAGCAATTACATTACTTATTAATATATATATATATATATATATATATATATATTGCTGATTTCCTTTGATGTTGACAATATTTAATAAAGTTCAAATAATTTCTAAAAAAATTATGGTATCATATTCCGAACAGATCATTTAAAATTTGTCCCCATTGAACCAGAAATATCACTATTAAAAATGAGATTTTATAGAATGAAATCATGATTTTAAAAATGTCCTAAAGAAAATTAACTATGTATATATATTTTTTCTTTTTTTATATTACAGCGATCAATCAATCATACAAAAATGGTACAATAATTATTCATTACTAAAACGTGTGAATAGATTATACATAAGATAAGTAAGAAAAAATAATCACAATAATGAAGGGCGTTAAAATTATAATATAAATAATAAATAAACGCCAAAACGAAATAAAAAAAATAAATAAACTTAAAAGTTTCATTGGTTATTCAAAATATTGGTCTGTTTATATTTATGTAACTAACTAAACCATATAAGTTAGTTGCATAACTGACTAATGTGTTTCCTCGCAAACATTTCTACACTTACATGTAACCTAGTTTTGAAAATATGCAAATATCATATTGTTTCCATATACAATTTTTTAAATAATGTAAAACCTTACTCCTTCTTCTTCAGCATTTTATAAGATTAATGTTTTCAAACTTTTAATTTAAAAATTAACTAATTTTATTTCAGTTAGTTTCGTGTTTTTCTCTCTCTTTGTTTTGTACTATTAATATTGTTTTTTTTTTGTTTGTTTTTTACATCATGTTTTCTTAATACTACTGGTAGATATCAAATTTATCTAGACAAACAAATGTACATGTAAATAAATAATTTCTTTTAGATGTCCGTTAAACAAGAGATTTTCGTAAAATTTGGGGAAATGTAGCCGTTTGAAATTAGTACAATCAACTGTACATTTAAACATAAACTATTGTATAAATATGCATGTTATTATAAAATAAGAAAAAAAAACGTTAATACACAGGTTGGAAAAATTTGCCAAAGTATAAAAATTCATGTTGAACGACGAGTATAACTTAGTTATTTTGTATTAATTTACATTTCGATGATTGATGAAATATCAATTCCTTAAAACGCAGTATCATTAATAATAATAATAATAATAATAATAATATATATATATATATATACATACTTGTTTATTAAAAAAATAAAAGCACTTTATACTAAAAAAAAAAAAAAGAAAGACAGGGCATTAAGCACATGCTTATAAAGTCCGTTAGAAGTGAGCAGCTAGGACAGTATAATTTGACCTGATTACAGTTGACAGTAGAGATGTAATGTGAAGGCAGGTGCTGCCCAACATCTGCTACATCCTGTCATAGTCTAGAGCCCTTGTAGTTTTTTCTTCACTTTATGAGCGAATGTACTTTATAAATTACTTTATGGACTTTTCTCACGAGTTGGTTCGTATCAGGCCGGATTTCCTCCAGTTATAATTAGCATTTCCCAAAATTAAAAAAATAAAATAAATACACTGACACCATACATACTCTTTTCTTTTATATTGGAAATGACAACCTGAAGGTTCGATGCCTACACCACCAATCGCAATTTACATACCTCCCTTCACCGTTCGCCGTCCAAACCCCAGTCCCTTCAGATCGAAATAATAGCTACCATTGACTAAATCATTGTTTATATAATTAATTATACTAATCAGTAAATAATACTTAAGTAACTAGATATCGTTGATATATTGCAATAAGTCACTAAGTACATTTTAGATGGATCTAGTTTTAAGTACACTCCACTGACTTTAGCACCAGTGACGAGAGAGTAGCGCAGAGATCTCTTGGATTCCTAATTTCCCTTCTATAGTTGGGGAAGAAGCATGGCTTGGGGTTTCCTGCCTAATTGTATATAGGTATGAATGTGTTTTTATTTTTTTAAATTTACTTATTTTTAGGTTATTTTTTTATTATTTATTGTACATAGTTTTTGATCATTATTTTACTTTTGTAAATTTTATATTTTCTATATATATATATGGTATGAATGTGTTCGTGTATCACTATAAATTATTGTCCATGTGACAGATTGTTATAATTCTAAATAAATAAATATTTAAAAAATCGCCCCTTTAACCTCACTTAAACTTTCCGACAAAAAAGGATACTTTTATGAAATGGCTCCTTTCTGGCAAATTTAATTACAGACTCTTGAATTAAACAATAACGTTATTGTAAATTGTGTACCTTTATATTCATTATTTACACGCTCAATCGATACTTTAACGCTTTTTCCTACTAATGTATAAGAGATCGAACTGACTGAAAGGGGTCGTTTTAAATGGAGTTTTAATAAAATGTTCATATTTAAAGGAACGATGAAGCGGAAGAATGACTACGCATTTTACAGATGGAGAATTCATTAACTTTTAGAAATAAACAAAATTAAATACAAACACGGGTAAGTTCACTGCTGGATTTCAAACGATTCTCAAAACAATCGGTCAGAAAATTAAACACGAAAGGACATATACACCCAAAGATACCAAAACCAACAAGTCATAAAACAATAAACATCTCCCCCCCCTGTAAAGAATTAATCAGACAAGAAAGAGAGACCAGTGGATAGAGGGAATGTGGAATGAAGACATGCAATATGCATCACAGCTGCAAATAATCAATAGCCACTTCCCTGGCAACGTCATCCATCAGCTGTCAAAATGTCCCGCTTCATTACCACCCGCCGTGTCAGGGGTCCCGGACCAACCTTACGCCACAGAAATGGGGTCTCGGCTACGCCTTTGGGGATACATCAATTTATGTGTCAGAGTTAGCACCTCACTGAAATATGCCAAGGGTTATATTGGGTCGGAGTTAATTATGAACGTACAAGAAAAAAAGTATATATATTAAAGGAATATTTGTTGACACCACAATTCTATATATTATTTCTAAAACGTGTTTTTTTTTTTGTTAGTACGCCATAACTTCGTCAGTTCATCATCAAATCCTATGATTGACCACTCATTTAGAAGATATTCTTCTCCTTCACATGCGAAAAATAGTCCCATCCCTCCGAAATTCCTAGGAAAAAAGTTAAGGAGGAAAAGAAACTTTATTTGCGGATAACTCAAAAAGTATGCAGTATATAGAAAAAGGATTGGACTAAATTACCTACAAAACAAACTAAAAATCGGACAATTATTAACAAAGATACAGTCCATTAGTTTTGATATATTTAATAACGTCTTCCTGTTTTAAGTTATTGCATTTAGGAGTAGAATAGTCTACTAATTTTTTTTTTTTCTGGGTTTTATAATAACTTTACTTTTTCTTAAAGACATTTGGTTGTTCTTACATTTTATTTTTTTTAATAATTAAAAATATCCTATGATCGGGGCATTGTTTTGTCTGCATTACGTTTATTATCTTTCCAATCAGCTTTTAAAAATAGGTCCTAGCAAAGCAATTTGTACAAATATTTTGGTCTATTATGTGTAATAGAATATTGTAATCGACTAAGGAAAAAATATTAATTCCTTCCTTACATAATACATAGGAACTACCTATTTCCATATTGTTTTGCTATTTCTTCATAAAACGAAATTTTCTGCGAATTTGTCGAAAAGGGCCAACTAGTCTACAATATAACATAAAGTTGAAAACACGGATGAAATAAGTAAAAAAAAATAATGCACTGAGATCCATTTGATTTGTTAACTACAACTTAAGTATTCCAAGATTATTCTTTATGAAGTTTAAATATATATCGTCCGTTTATTGATAAAAGTAAAATTTTTAATGAAGCCTCACTGTTAAGAACATTTGTTTGTATTCCGACCATATTTAACGATAACAAAATAAAAGAAAGTGTAACATATCGTTTTAATTATCGAGTATTGTTACAAGAAGTACATGATGTTTTGATTTCACAAAGAGAAAATTCATCAAAGTAATTTAAGGTTATAAAATGCAATAAACCAATGATATTATTAATTGTATTTTTTTTCTTTCTTCAAAAAACAAACATGTAGTCTGATAAAAACTTCACATTACGATGGAACCCATTCAGATATTTAGTTTTCAAAATTAAAACTCCACTATCCATTACATATTATATTCTGTTTTGTTACTGAAGGTTAACATTACGTTTTTATTTTTATGGTGATTACAAATTGTTTTACAGGAAAAAAAAGAATTTTGTTTTAAAAAAGTATTGAAAATATGCAATTGTATAATATAGCGTAGGTCAATTACAAAAAGTTCCCATTACAGTTTCGATGGGGCTAATGTTTTAAATACTTTTTTGTAAATTTTGACATTCTTAATGAATGAAAAAACAGAGTAATTTCATCATAATTATACAAACCCTTTAGTAAATCAAATAAAGGAACACTAATACCGCCATATTTTGATATCACAGAGGAAAACTCATCAAAATATTTAGTTTAACAATTTTTAAACGTTAAAATAAATAAAGTATTTTGAAGTGTGAAGGTTATAATCTCAAATTTTCTCTATTAATTTTTATTAAATTAAAAAATGTGCGCATAATTTTAAATAAATGGGAAAAACTTGCTACACTGATATTCCTTTTTTCAAGAATTTAGAGATAAATAAGGGATTGTATAAAAGTTACGGGCAACAAATAAATATCGAATACAATTTTTACTACTATCATAAAACACAAACTATTGCAACAACGATAATATTACATAAACAACAAATCATTTATCAAGACATGGCATTATTAATAATATTTTAAGCAATTAGTTAAGAAAAGAGTATATAACCAAGAATGATTTGTTCGAGTAAAACGGTTCTTTTGTTTCACAACATGAATCACGGTTATTATCTTTTTAATAACAACTTGAAAAAACTAGACGTTTCGGTGAAAATAAATTAATCTTTTAAAAATGAAGTAATGTAAACGACGTCAAAGAGTCCTAAGAGAACAATATGGATTTTAATTTTAATTTTTGCAGGAACCGACAACCGTATATACATAAGCTTCACTGCGGAATTAGGAACTGTAACCATTTTTGACATAGGCGTTGTTGAGATAATTCAAAATTATTATAATTATTTAAGGATTAATAAAAAAGTTGTTATGTTGAATTTTTAACGGTTAGAATAAGTAGAAGATAAATGTCAAATTGTATTTAGAAGTGAGTATATTAAAAAGTTGGCGATTAAAGAAATTCTAGTACTCAGTTTTTATTCCTTATTTATTTAATTGAAACTCGATTGAATAAACTCATGGCATTATATATATATGTCTATTTATTGGAAAAATTTGAAACGATTATATTTTGATTTATATTGGCAAATTTATACTTTGTCTAATCACTACTAATATTTTAAAATCAACGTTATGTCTGTTAAAAACGTTAGTACGTACTAACCAAGATTATGGGTACTAAATATCACTTATTTACTCTACAAGCAACCTATTGTTCTATACTCGATTGTATATGCAATCGAAGCTGAAGAAACACCATCAAATAACCGTATAATCAAAGAAGAAATAGTAAAACTTAATTTTTTTTTTTAAATAACATATATAAATTTAGAGTTTAAGTTCGGTGCGATGAGTTAAAACTAAAGTATGTTTCATAAACATCTGTCAGAGATTTATACCGGTGTACCGTATTTATTACGATTATTCGAACAAGTACATTTTTATTTGACCAATGCGTGCTTGATTTTATCCCAAGCATTTGAAAATGAACGTTACGTCTGGTGAAAACGTTAGTGCATACTAATCAAAACCGTTTCTGGAAACTAAATTTAATTAATTTACTAAACAAGCATATTATTGTTTATACTAATGGAATTATATTTGAAAGTGTTGTATTGAGCTCAATTGTGTTGAAAACAACAAAAGATATAAATTTACGATTTATGTTTGCTGCGATGAGTTAGACTGAAGTAGGTTTCATGAACATCTATATCTGAAAATTATCTCGGATTACCTCATTTAAAGCGATTGTTACAACAACTATTCTTTGATTGGGCAAATGAGTGTTTCATTTCATCCGTAGTACTTGAAAATATCTGTTGAAGACGTTAGCGTATAATAACATAGGGGTACAAATTTCATTTAAGTCTCACAATAAGTCAAAAAGAATGATATACCAACAAGAGGAATGTACGACAAAATCAATTCTTAGTAACGTTTGTCAACCTACTGTATGCCGAAGAAGCTTAGTTATGCAACGAAGGAAGATAAAAGATAACGGTCAAATAAAAAAAGGCAAAAGTAGGTCAGTGTCCGGCGGGGCAATAAATAAGAGGAAGTAGGGAGGACAGATGGAGGAGTGACGTGAATAATAACAGTATTAGTGGGAATATCTAATGAGCAGTCACCGGTGAATGGGTAGCATACCGTCTATGGGGCAAGTCGACGACCCCGTGAGCACGTGGGTCACACCCACCCAACAGCTGATCCCAGATAATAAACAATCGGCATGATAAGAGGGTTCCTCTTTCCACCGCCAAGTGGCGCCACCTCCCTCATCCCGTATTTGTATAAAAACAATGCCCAGGGATCATTCGCGACGAAGAGGAGCGGAAGGAAGGCCGTGGAGGACGACACTCCTGGGTCGGGAGGAGTCGTAGACGAACTGTAACGCCGAGGACACGGTTTAGATATTATTATAGATTATGATATGTTACTCACCAGGGACTGGAAGACCCGGGGAGGCCAGTAGGAGATGACTTTGCCGGCCAGGGTTGCTGAGGCTAACCTAAGCCCATATGTGGGGAGCGCTACAGCTGCCTGGAGGGGGGGTACAAATGGCGGCCGCTCAATGCCGCCTGCTTCTCCCCTGTTGCCGGATCTACCCCGCCCTGCCTGCTCCTCTCTGCTTGCCTCGTCGCTGCTTTGCCTGCCGCTCCACGCTCACTATCCACGAGCTACAAGATGATACCGCAGGGATGGCAGCGAGCACTAGCACATTCCTCGACTGGCGTGTCGGTCCCTGACAGAACTGGTTGGCAAAGGGCCCGCGAGCCGGCCTCCCAAACCTGAATCCCCCACTCCTTCCATCAGGCCAGCTCTTTTCCTCTCTCGCTAGTTCCAAACCTGTTTCTTTTTCATACCTGTCTTTTTATTATCACGTATAACTTTCAATAGTTTTCTTATTGTTCCGCTAATGAATAGCAAAAATTAAAAATTAAATGAATACCTCCTTCATACCGATAGGCAAGGCCAATCGGCAAAAAGCGCGATTTCTGTCAACAAATAAATTTAAATTCCTTGGATTCCTCGATAACTTGTGGAATACATGGAACTCTGCAATATATGTATAAATATATCACTTCCTATTCATCCAGTTCCAAACAAACAAATAATTATTACTTCGAATTTGTTTCATATTTATCTTTTGTTTATTAATATTAAAACTAATAGTTTTTTATTATTTTATATTTATTTATTTTGTTATTCTTTTTTACTTAGCTCAGAGACTCTAAATTAGTTATTGCAATTTACTCTAAAGTGACTTGTCCTGGAATAAAAAAATAAATTATAATATTGTAATTATACGAAAAGCCTAGTTTTTCTTTGTATTAAAAAAAAAGAAAGTAGCTTAATCTATTAAATCAATAATAGATCAGCTTTAAAAAACGAGAAATCTTTTTAACAAGAAAAAAAGGGTCTAAACTGAAATTTGAAAATATTAGGTAAATGATTATTTAAAAGGAAAAGGAAAATTACCAATAAATTGACTATTGACTATACCGGAGCAAATAAACGATAACAAAAAATGTGTTAAAATGGAATTATAAAAATATCTTTATTTTTTAGAACAACCTTCAACTAAACTTTTATCACCAATAAGTAATTCCAATGAACAGTATTTTATAAGGTTTTAAAAATGTTCAATTTTATATTACTAGAAAATAGCTAATAAAAGGCGAAGAGTTATGTTATAAATTAAATAAAAACATTCCTTAATAGTTAAAAAGATTTTTTATTGACGAGGTATATTATTTATGGGGATACTGTGAAGGTTATTAAAATTAATCTAATATATGATCAAATGTAGTAATTTAAAATCCCACTAATAATGAATAACCAAAGCCTGTTAATCAACAATAGTATTTAATATGTACATAAAACCAAAAATACGTGAAAAAATAAATTGAATGGAACTATACTATAAATAGAAAAACTCGTATCATTAATTAAGATAATTAATACAATTTATTTTTAAATAATAAATTAAGAATATTATTTCTTACATAAATTATGAAGATAGATAAAATCGTTCACAAACTTGGAACACGGTAAAATTGTATACAATGTCATTCAGTAATATAGTTCCATATAACAAAAACTATTATTGATTTAAAATGTTAATAATTATAACAACTATACGGATTTTTTTTTATACTTTATAAATGTTAACCTGATCGAGATATATTATTACAACAGAAACAGTAAACACACATAAAAGAGGTAAAAAGAAATGGTATTAACATTCCCAGTTTTTTATGTAGTCTGCGAGGTATACAACTGAATAGATATATCTTCAAAACCGATGATAATAATATTAAAAATAAATAGACTCATTGGTTATAAAATATAATTCAGTGGATACAAAAAAATATTATTGAATATTTAATAGTTGACCGTTGAATTCTAAAGGAAGGAGATGGTCCGGGGTGGCGGCCATAAATAAATAGTTCAATAAAATAGTTTTGCCATTATTTAGCCTATTTATGCCCACTTGACCATTTTTTCCTTTAAAAAAATATTATCTATTATATTATATTATTTAGTCTTACAAATAAATTTGAATTAATATTTTTAATAGTGCTTTTATACAAAAATGGTTACATGAAAATAAAATGTTAATAAATGTTAAAATAAAAGTTAAAAAAAATAACTAACGATCCATTATTTTAACATAACTTACAACAAAATTGGAATCCTGTATAAAGGCAGCTGTTAGCATTGGAGCGGAAAAAAGAAAAAAAAAGTTTTCCTACGGACTCGTTAAAGATAGGTCAAGAGAGATAAATTATTTTTCAGCTGCTAAGGACGGAGCGATCCTTCCAGTACCAAGTGTAGCCAACAGAGCGCGCAAAAGGTGCCGAGAAAACTCCAACAATGCTCCAGAAGAATAAAAACCATTTTAGTCCCAACTTTACCACTTAAGCTTTTATAAACTTTTCCACGGATATTTTCGCGGTTAAAATACGGCCGGATTCCCTCCGAGTCATAAAAAAAAAAAAAAAAAAAAATTAAAAGAAAGCGCCGTTATTTTTAAATGGATACATTTTAGACATCTAATGATTTACAAGTACCGGACTTTGGTAAGTATTTTATACAAAAGTTGATTCATTATATGACATATATGGAAATAATTAAATTTCTTTCAAATATAAAAAAAATTACTGTAAATTTATTTTCTTCTATTTAATAAAACTTACCTCATTTATTTATTATTACAATAATTATACTTTATTCGTACGTAAATTCACATTATTATTTTACATCACTATTAAAAAAAAATTATAATCAATATAAAATTAATAATTAATTTCTGTTATAAATCCATAGTACTAATTATATTTTGTGTTTTATTTTACCTGAATTCTGTTTTTCTCTTAATTTAAATAAGGTTTTTTTTTTTTTTTTTTTTCAAAATGGTGTTACTTTTATATTTGTTATGATATACTTTCACTGAAGATACTGTATATATTTTTTGTTCATAATTGTTATTCATAAGGGACCTCGTCCCAGAATAAAGTTTATTTTCTATTAAATTTTAAATTCAATTTTCTTTCATATTTGTCCTCTTTTGATCAAACATTTTGTTCCTATTTCTACTGTACAATATTCATTACAATACAATGGAAATTTTTTATTTAAACTGCTGTCGTTAAAAATACTAGGCAAATAATGACCGCATATGTTAGCAATAAAATATATGAAATAGTGAAGTGAATAAAATAGTTTAAAATGTATTTTTTAGAGATAGCTAACACTCATACGTTTTTTTAATGTTTTTGTTTATTATTTCCAGTGACCATATGTAGAAATATTAATGTCCAAAATTTATATACGAAAAATAAATTTTCCATATCATTTATGAGCAAATTATTAAAAATAAAAACAAAATTTAAACATTAGGGTATTTTAAATCCCATCCCTCCCTTTTTACAACCAACTTTATAATGAAGCATCATATAAACAATAAATTAACTTATAACAACAGCGATATTTATTTATACAAAACTGAAAAAGTTTTAATGGAAGCTTTAAAGTGATTAAAAAGGAAATATTGAATAATTTTACCAAACTTAATCACAGAAATTATTAGGCCAAGCCTTAATCTTATACTATGTTTAACCAATTTTAAATTTCCTATTATAGACCACAACAATTTATCAAATATAGCTTTTGTCAACAAACATTGGGGTCAATTTCTCTTTCATTACTTTTTTTATTAATACCTAACTATTTTTTCATTTTATTATAATAAAAAAACATAAAAGTACTCCACCATATGCCTAAAAATACTAGGCACTAAACTTTATACCTATACATTGTGCTCTGGTCATATTTGAGTTTATTTTATATCAAAATAATATTCATTGCGATGAGGTTTTTTAGTTCTTAAGAAGGACCATAACCACAGCCAGCCATAAAAAATAAAAATAAAATGAAAATTGTACGATAAAAAAATAACTTTTTGTTTACAGTAATAGTACAATAAAATAAATTTTCATTTAAATAGAGCGGTGGAAATAAACATAACAATTTATTATTTTATTAAGAATACTTCTGAAAAGTATTCCATACATTATTTGAAAAAAAAAAAGTTAGGTTTCGGATATAAACTTATTTTAGCACCATTTATTATTATTTTTGGCCAGTGTTTCAACTGCCTCCCTACATCCTACGCCCTGATGAAGATCTGCAAAGTGGGTCGAAACGTCGGCAAAAAAATTAAATTATACTATTTGTATAATTTAGTATTTATTTGACCGATTAAATCCTTCTCATATTATTATTTTTATTTAAATCAGTTTTTGATAAATATAATTGCACCAACGGGTTTACTGTATGTTCAATACATGTTAATCGATACTTATCTCGATTTCCATAAAAATCGATTAGGGTTATATATATATATATATATATATATATATATATATATATATATATATATATATATATATATATAAACACATTCGAGTACCCAAAAGCTGTATAAGAATGCATCAGAGAAGTGAAGAGTAATTAGCGGTAAGCCCCACACGACACAATTTATCGCAGGTCCATTATTCCCAGCCCGGTACACATCCTACACTAACCCAATTTACGTTTTTATTTACCTACACTCTGGCCTCTTCAGTCAATTATCAGTTTTAATTTTTTTTACGTTTCAAAAAAATTCTCTTTTGATACTCTTTATGGTTGGTTATAGATACTTTACGATGGCCTTATAACAATGTAAAAATGACCACTAAGGAGATTAAGCATTGAAAATTATGAAACCACCATTGCTGGACTTCATCCTTCAGACTGTGTCGGATCGAGGAGGCAGTTATCAGACTCCTTTGAACAGGACAATGCCGGTCGACCAATGACTAGTGAGTCATATCTTGGAGAAGAGATAGAGAATGCACCAGATCAGCATTGCAAAGTTCTTCAGCGATAATAAACTATTTATCAACAGTACCTTTGAATTTATTCCGACCCGACAGCCTATAATAGCAGCCCAGGTGGTTTTGTTGTATACCGTCCAACATTTTAAACATATAAAGTTATATATACATTTTAAAATAATAAGTATATCTTGATCAATATTTTTATTATATGTAATATGTTTCATGTAATAGAAAAGGTTGGGTTTGAGTGATGAATTTAATATCTCACGGGTGTCTGACGAAATTTGTAATAAATAATAAAAAAATTATTTATAGTACTGATGAGAACAAAAATAACATCAATAGTAATTTTGCTATAAAAATAAATTATAATGTATTTTAAAATGCCAAAATCAACTTCAAACCATAAAATTCTTGCTGTAGTGAGTGTCTTATCTACAAACACTTTCAGCACCTATTAATTAATTTACCTTTACCAGATTTGACTTTAAATAATCTCATAATTTTAAAAATTCTAGATTAATAATTATTTTTATAACTTATTAAAAAAAGCATTTCAAAATTGTTTTTTTTCATTTATCCAATAAATGTTTTTATTGTACATAGTTGTTTGATTATTATTTAGTTATTATTTTACTTATGTTGTGAATGTATTCATATCTCACTATTATTGGCCACATGAGAGATTATTATATTTCTCAATAAAAAAATAAATAAATAAATCCAACAAATCGTTTCAGGCACTCAATTCGAAGAAAATACTTAGGCAAATTTCGAAAGGAAAAATAATAGAATAAAAAAACCAGAGAAGTATTCTATTATTTTTAAGCTCTCCTTTCTTAATGAATTAAAATAAGAAACTCAATATAAGGAACTCTATAAATTAGTTTATGAGAGAATCGCCCATCCATCAGGTGTGCGATGCATTCTAGTAAATTATATTTGTTGAAACATAGCATGAATTGCTTTTAAAATAGTAGTATTCCCAGAAGTAGGAAAAAAAACATAAATATCAATTAATCTGGAAAACTTTAGGCAACTCACGGTACACAGTTTTCCTTAACTTCTGGGACAAACTTTTCGGATTATTGGAGTCGACTTAAGAGAAGAGTATATTGCCTCATCAAAAATTAAGTTGTGGAGGAAATCAGTCAGTATATTCTTATACCATAGGAAGAAGTAACTAATAATATAATTAACGCTATCATTGAATAATTATATACTTTTTTAAAATCAATTTAAAGCGTACTAGATTTGTAAAAAATATAAATATACAATTTACGTGTAAGGCGAGTAAAATCGCGGATCACAACTACTTCAAAACAATAAGGGCTGATTTAGAATAAAGAGATATTTTATTTTCAGTCCAATTTCTATGGAAAAGATTCCACTTATTTTCTATTTTATGAGGGGGGGGGCGGGTAGGAAATAGTATCGTTATAATAAGGACTTAATAAAATTGTAGGAAAGGAGACAGAGGCAGAGTTTTGGAGCAGTGAATTATAGGAGAGAGAGGAAGGGATGGAGGGCTGAGGGCTGCTCTCCTGAGTGGGGAGAGATAAAAGCTCCCTAGCTCCACACACACTTTAGCCCTATTAGGGCCTCTCTTTCTAGGGCCCTCTCTATATACCCTTTATGTATCTACTTATGTATCTCATCCTTTCCGCTCGCAATGTTCACCTTAGCGGTAGGGTAGTTCTGGTAAGTGTAGCTACTATACAGTTATCTTGGTCATTAGATAGTTCGAGGAAATCATTGTGTAATAAACGATACATTATAAAATATAACAGTAAACAGCACAGTAAAATATACGTTCTCAATCAATAACTTTCAATAGAATGCGAAACAAACAACATTAAAAGCTGTTTGACGTTCCGGAAACAGATTGCGAAGATAATTTAAAAACAAAAATGGCTATTTATTATTATTAAAAAAGTAACAGAGAAACAAATCAAATTGAAATATAAAAAAATAATATTCTTAAATTAAATGAAATGAAGAGACAGAGAAGGGACAAAGGTTGAGAGAGATAGTGAGAGAGAGGTGACTTAATAATATAATAAACTAGAACTGGAGGGTCATAAAAAATTACGAAGCAATAACTGACACCGACTGTTTAAATAAAGACATAATTAAAAAATAAATTAATTATTGATCAAAATAATTAAACTAGCTTGACTAAAAAACAAAAAAAAAAATGAAAGAAAATCAGTTATTTATTAAAGAATAATTAAAATTTAAAAAATCAACATAATTAAACCAGTAAATTAAATAAAGGCGAAAATAATTGAGTTGTTATGACGAAGATAATTACTCATAACGTAACTCATAACTTTCCATTATAAACAATGCTACAATTACGATAAAATAATAGAAAAAAAGATACAAAGAACTTGTTAATCATCGCAATAATTACGAAATAAAATTGAAATACATAGAAGCACTATATATCCGAAAACCTTGATATTGTTATAAATTTTACGATTGATGCCGGAAATTTAAATAACTTATTGTGTGAAAAAAAAAAAATAGAATCGTAAATCAACAATATTATGGACGAGTGTGGGTTCATTCCTAATAAACGCGCCTGTAAAATAAATTTTATGGTTAAATAAGTTTAAAATTACTAATAAAATTAATTACATCCATTTTACAACGTTAATTTTTTTATATTTATGATTTCATATTTTACAACTCCTCTCTTTTTCTGACTGGAAACCGGTATACGCAAGTAGGTATTGTCTAATTTATGAAAATGTTGTGGCTGATAATTATTTTTAATGCTTTTCATGTTTTCTTTTTTAAAAAAAATGGACTAATGTCTACCAGTAGATTTATTATATATATATTTCAGGCGAAATTTCGGATAATTTTACAATAGATTATTTTATTAAATAATACTATGAAGGCATAATTCCTACATGAAAAATCTATTTTAATTAATTTATCAGGCGGGAGAGAGAGAAACACTTTATTTCCAAATAAAATATAAAAGATTGCTGCCCAATTATATTGGGTTGTTATATACACAGCATACTCGTAAATCCGTAGGACGATAAATGAACTTATATATAAATATATATATATATATATATATATATATATATATTATATATATATATATATATATATATATATATATTTTTTTTTAAAGATTTAATTTCCCTTTCTCTCACTTCTCTCTCTTTATACACCTCTCCTATACACAATATTAAGATGCTTAAAATTATAGTAGAACAATAACAAAAAACAAAAGTGTATAAATCTAGAATTAAATAAAATTTAATATGAAACAATTATAATAGATATTTTTTTCATTAAATAATCAAAAATAACCAAAAACCGTTGAGTCTATAAAAAGTCCTACTTTGCACTCAATACATGTTTGGCAGTGTTTATGATGTATTTTATTATGATTTTGTTGATTTATTTATTTTGAAATTATTTGTATTTATTATTTCCCTTTAAGAGTGAATTTATTGTCATTAAATTGTGGAAGAAGTGATATTTGGAAATTTAAAAAAATTGATTTATAAATAATGAGAAAATATTTTTTAATAAAATAAGCTCATTATAATGAAGCATATTCCAACGCGCACACAAATAGTTGAACGAATTCGTGCAATACCATAGGAGGAGTAGAGCCCCTAATGAGAAGAACCCCTACGGCACAGAGGACAGAAGATTGGAGCGGCTGCCTAGTTACACTTTAATCTGGGGGGGGGGGAGCGCCCCTACCTCACGTAGCCCCCATGAGATTTATAGTTTAATATTAGCGGGAGGGGGAGAAGGTAATGCACCTCATCCATCCGAAGGGTCGCCTCCTATACCTGCCCCCCTAACCAATGCAAATCACAAGGAGGCCCTGGCACAAAAACTGTCGGGGAAAAGTTGGGAAAAAAAACACCGACCGTAGTCACGAGTCTGGGTCAATTGAAACAAAGGGACACTCCCAAGGGATCTCTTTTTTTCTACCTTTTTTTTTATCTCTGATTTTATCCGTACGCCCGAACCCAACCTATTGTATCTAACCGATTCCACGATCCACCGGAATCATTTTGATCAACTTATAATTACTAATATAGAATTCCGTTTTCGAAGAGGACAATACTGAACTAGCAAGCAGTCATCATCACAATGCTAACACTGCAAAAAATACACTTACAATCTGCCACATCTTGCATGAATGTTCTTATAACATTTCAAATTAAATCAATTCAGGACTTATCCCACCAATATAAAATATCCTAAAAAATGACGAACACACGATAACGTTGGTGCTAGACTTCCAGAAACCAAACAATTTGTTGAATACAATTTAAAAGCTTATAAGAATTTAGGTCAGAGATAAACTAAAGTAATCTACAGGCGTTGAAGACCTTGACGTTTTACGCATTGAAGTCACAAACAACAATAACTGAGATGAGATGAGTTTTTAGTATTATTAAAGGATATAAATAATATTCACACATCCAGAAAAAGTAAACACTTTGAAATTTACGGCTAAGGTGTTTTTAGTTTCATTTCTTGCGAAAATAATATAATTTTCTATTGTAATGAGGTCATCATAGAGGTGAGTGTTATATAGCAGTTTCCATATAATTCGAACACATTGATGTTTAAGGGATGTCTAATATATATAATTCGTTCCAACTACACCTTTGTTGTAAAATAGTCCCTTTGAGTATAATTTGGTACTATTTTATAAGTAGCCAGTACTATACTATATCATAAGCAGTTAGGCAGGGAAATAGCTCTTTCAGTCCAATTTCAGTAGTGTTTTTTTGTAGGCTTATAAAGTTTTCAAGGAGTTGGAGAAGAACAAGAGAATGTTCTGTATTAATAATAATAGTACATCTACATCAAGCACTACATTCCGTAAGCCTTGTGTTTGTGGCTAATTTCGTGAAGACTTTGTCTTGCAATGATTCTCCTTCTGATTCTTTCACAGGATGACCAACATTTTTTCATCATAATCTACGAGGAGTGAGGAATCCATGGGCTGCCTTACTCACAATCAATTCGTTAACTTAACTAACCACAAAAAATATTTAATTATAAAATAAACAATTATTTCCGTGATTCATTCTCCTATTCCTTACAGCCCTCCGTTCTTCCTATTTCTTTTGAGAGAAGTTCCCCAATGCCTCTCCCCTAATCTCTTTATCTTCCTTAATCACTAACTTCATCTCGAAATCTCGATATTTCTTCCCTTCCTTTAGGACTCCTTGCTCAGAAATTAGTATGTTCCTCCTGTCTTCCTCTTCCTCTAGCATTACTGATGATTATCTGGATTTCGAATGTCTTATAATTATTAGTAATTCAAGTATACAAACAATGTACCAATATTTAGTTTAATTTACTGATCTTCCTGACCAAGAATTATTCCGACCATTTCCTATCAATTTTGATTACTTTAATTTCTAATGTACTTCGAATTTATTTTAATACGATATTCTTTTATTAATATTTATTTATTTTACAATATTTAAAAGTCCATGGTAATAAATAAATAAACATTATGTTCAACTTTCTGGGATGTCTTTTTTATGAAACTAATGTAATAAAATATATAATAAAATATAACACTTCGCTAAATGTTAAAATACACATTTGCATTAAAACAAGGAATAGCACACTCTCTCACGTAAAATTGAATTATTTGAGCTTCGTATATAAACATATATATATATTTTTAATTTTGACCCTACGGTTTAGTTAATTAGTACGCTTAAAAAAAAGAAGTAAATTCCCAATTAAAAAAAAAAGATCTCATATAGAGTAATTTATATGGAATGTTTGCCATATGAGGAAGGGGATAATTAGCGAATTCCATGAAAACTAATTATTTTTACTTTATTTCCCACAACACAGTACAAGGGAACGTAAAAAAAAAAAAATTACATCATATTACACAGCTATTGAAATACGTTCAAAAAAATTTCGAATTAAAGAAAATAAATTACAAAGTTAATTTGCATATTTTTTTCAGGAGATTTAATTATCGTACTTAATAACAGTATTAATTAATAAAAGGTGATCCACATGATATTTTAATTTATTTTTATTATATTGAAATTCCCTGAAATTACGTGAGCTCAAACAAAAATAATTTATTTTTTATTTGCAATATTGATTTATGAAAGCTTTTAAAATTAAACGGACAATAAATTAATAATATGACTAGGCCATCAAAGCTTTAGTAATTACTACTACTAATCACTAAATAGCATATTAATTACATCATATAGAGTTCATATTTTAATCTGTAATATGCAATTACTGTGTTAAGCAATGCCACTCAATGTTAATAGTAGATTGTTATTCATTAATTAATCCTGTCAATCTATTTCAATTATCCCGTAAACTCTGATAATTATTAAACCAGCATAGAGTGAAATTTTCAAAGAGGTTTTAATCACTGTTTTGATTAAATAAAAATATAATAAATTTTACTAGCGTTTAGGTTTTGATTAAATTCTTAACTTTTTTTTCATTTTGGTTGGGTAATGGATAAAGTATGAGTGATAAATATAATAATCAACATAATTATAGTAAAATCGACAGTATAACACTAGATATGAAAAAATTAATTATTTACTTATTAATTTTTTTTGTTTTGCGTATGGGTATATTTGAAAATATGTTAAAAAGCTATTAATATATTATTTATTTTTATTAAAATGTTTAAGAAAGTGGGATGAACTCTGATGTTCAAATTTGCCCAAATCCTTTCGTAAATTTATATAATAAATAAGAAATATTTCATTTTTCAGGAGACTATGTTCAAAATAAAGAATAAAACGCAACACATAATAAATGTATTTACAATATAAATGAAAATGATTTATTTAATTTAAATTTATTTATGGTTAGTATAAAAATAGAAGGCAAAAACAAATATAAATACTGCTCTCATACACATGTGATAATAATGTATTTATATGGAACAGACATTTCTATAACTGGAGCTCATTTTAACACTGACGTCAGAGATCACGAGACACGTTATTAGGGAAACAGTTCTATACTGGTGGTTCTATATTGATGACATTTTAAAACATTAACATAATTTAGCAAGGATTTTAAAATATAAAAATAATTTGATTTAAATATTATTAATTCCCAATTTTTAAAGAAAATAAGATCGAACAAAATGCATACTATCTATAATTCGTATAAGATTATCGCAAACATTTTTTTCTCCAATATATAAACATACACATTAAAAAAATAAATGTTAAGTTGAAATTTCGACTATTAGTATTAGTAATTTTAGAAATAAGGCAAAATTGGTTGTAAATTAGAGGATTATTTTGGAGTTATATTCGGTAAATTTTATAGAATTCAAATTGAGATAGAATTAAATTAAATATTTTTTGTTTCATTTTATAATAATTTAAAGTTAATATAAAACTTAGTGCCTACGTTTTTTTTTATTAAAAAACTTTTTTGTTTTGATTGAAAATTTTAGTTGAAAAACTATAAGAACCTAACTAAATACATGACTGTACTTTGCTTCATAATTTATACCTCAGTTCAATAATAATCTATAGTTTTAAAATAGAAAAAAATATAAATAATTTAGGACAATCACGAACGTATATTTTTAAAACTGTTTTTATATTGGTAATGTTTTTGTTTTTTTAGTAAGTAATATGACATTCTGTCAGAAGGACAATAATTTTAGAAAGCTAAGAATACATCCACAATTGGTAATAAAGAAAACAGATTCAGTTTACACCATATAATAATAAGGAAATAATAACATTTTAGAGAAATTTTATAATGCAACACTGGTTCATAGGCATAGAAATTTATTTTTCAGCATTATAACATGATAAACCTTTTTTAAGAAACAGGGCTTTGAGCCATTTCATGCTTTGAGCCAGACCGAGAGTCCCATATATCAAGATAAACCGCTGAACACTAAACCAACGTCAGCTTACTCCGTTCCCTTCTAGCTCCACTTTCTAAATTTCAACTGCTTCAAATTTAAACCAACTCAGTTAAAAGCAAGAATAAAATTTATGTTAAGATTCTTACGTTGTTAGAAACGAAAACGTAACCTAACACTCGGAAATTGATAACACTTGGGAGATTAGTACAACACAAATCGTATGTTTATTGTTACTTAAGCAAAAGTGGAAAATCGTTAATACTTGAGTTATAAGTTAGTATGATTCTTAAGTGGTATATTAATATAAATATGTAGATGTACTCAAAACGATAACAATCCATCAAAAGTTTTGAATCGTATCGATC
The DNA here is from genome assembly GCA_928085145.1 of Nezara viridula. Lineage (NCBI taxonomy): Eukaryota > Metazoa > Arthropoda > Insecta > Hemiptera > Pentatomidae > Nezara > Nezara viridula. The sequence continues at coordinate 47,496,398 of OV725081.1, forward strand.
TTCTTCCAAGCTAGAGAACGATAGGAATATATTGACATAGTGGAACCATTACAAATGACTACGTAACACACATTGCAAATCCTAGTGAGAGAATGCGTGAGTGTGTGAGGAGAGAGAAGAGAGGAGAGAGAGAGAGAGAGAGAGAGAGAGAGAGAGAGAGAGAGAGAGAGAGAGAGAGAGAGAGAGAGAGAGAGAGAGAGAGAGAGCAGACCAAGGCGGGCAGTGATTGATGGGAGGCTAATCAGCTGACTGCATTGTGCGGCCTAGGCCAACCTTCACCCCCCGCAGCCTGTCTAGCGCCTCTTTTATCGGTCATTGCCCTCTTCTTATCTCTTGTCAACCGGCTTCCAACTTTCGGGCCCAAGTCTACGGCCAGGTATAGCCATTGTACCACAAATATGGGTTCAACCAGCAAACAATGCAAGTTCATGGGGTCAGCTTTCTTACCATGAACGTGAAAGAATAGTCTAGTCAAAACCTCCACATTTTCTCCACACGAGAATTAATAATTAAGTGCATCGAACAGTTATGAGTCCTAGACGAACATGATAACAACCTGTTTGTCACCACGGATATGCAGGATTGTTTTCTAAAATAAAATAAGATAAATGAATCCAAATATATGATATTCTAATGTCTAAGATATCACTAGGGATTCCTGAGACCAAAATACCCTAATAAATTGCGTCTCTTCTCCTTAAGCATAAAGTTACAACTATCAATCATATCGGTAATTTAGAAAGCAAAATTGACTATTCATTTTTATAGGGGTGTTCTGTAATAAATTCGTACATCACTAATTGTTACTTGACATAAGACATTATTTGAATATTCATCGATACCTATGTTTAAGTACATGGTTCATACCTGTATGGTTATCCTATTAAACTATTTATATACAAATTGCTTTCAAAATATATTTCTAATAATAGATTCAACCAAGCCGATTACAACATAATATTGGAACCATCCATGTGCAGTAGATTAGTTTGCATCTAATGACATAGTAGGCATAAAGGGTCGTGGGGAAGGATGGGCAGCGGTGCAATATTACCCCGAGGATTGCACCGCCTGAGAATTGCTTCATTAGAGGAGCAAATAATATGGCGGGTAATAATATGTCTCCTAATGGAACAATTTATATTTAATAATGATAGGTCCGCTCCTCCACCAATGGCCTCTGGATAAGATCTCCCCGCACGCCCTCTGGTTATTACAGGCTCCAGTGCTCTTCTGCCTCCGGTACCTCTCCGCCGGGTATCCTGCAACGTCCTGGTTATGACTCCTCGACGAAAAGCAATAAAGGAGATAGTGATTTCCCTATTGCTGGATCGTTCAACTCCCACACGATATTTGATCTAGTCTTACAGGCATCAACTAACAAAGCTATATTGGTTTGCACACATAACTTTTTTTTTGGTTTATTATTTTCAATAATAAAGCATTGTGATCGACCAAAAAATTCAATAACTTAACCCCCTCTCAAAATTTGAGGTTTCACGTTTCAGGATGCGTAGAATTCAAAAAACGAATAAACATTTTTTGTCCGTCCGCGCATTTTCTCCGAAACTACTGGACCGATTATTTTCAAATTCGGATATAAAATCAGAGGTCAGCAGAGGATGATCCTTCTTGATCGACATTACTGTCCGCCTTTTACTTTCAAAATGGCGGGCGAAAAACCTGCGTTGCTATAGACTGTAGCTCCTAAACGAATGTACCGATTTCAATGATACTTCGCTAAAGTCATTTTCTCGACGACCTTTAAATATATCTATATAAACATACTTCAACGAAAAGAAGCTGGAAAAAAAGTTACGAGGGATGGTAAAATTAAATTCCGAATAACTCAAAAAGTTTACACTTTGTTGTCGATATTGTTATAAGATGTTTCAAAGGTATTTAAATTTATTAAAAAAATGAAGGAAGTTTCATCAAAACTAACCACTATTAGCAGAGATATCGCTATGAGAAACCTATTCTTAAATGAGAGACCTGACCCAAAAGTTGTATAATCATATTCAAACCTAACTTTCACAGAGATTTAGGTTTTAATATATATATATATACATACACACACATATATATTTTTTTGTTGTATTGACAAGATGTGATTAAAAATACAACCAATAAATAATGATTTAATTCTCGCAAAACACTGATGATTCATTTGATTAAAGGTAAATATTTGACCCACTCGAACCTTATCACAAACAAAGATAAACTCGGCTAACAGGGCAAATACAAAATAATTAATATTTATTTGAAATTGAATAGGACATCACATTTTCTTCAAATGTTATTTATTCCAACCTTTTCAGGAAACAAGATAACAAAATTATAAGGGAACATGATTTCATTGCCTCGTTTCTCCCTAACAAGGACTAGACGAAATAAAAAAAAAAAAAGGAAAACCCAATCCCCTTAAAAGGGGCAGAAACTGTTACATTGTAATCTGCCCCCTTTTAGAAACAAGAGCCCCCTTTCTAACCAATTTAACTGAAATGCGGGGTTCGGTCGGAATAGGGGCCGCCCGGGCAGAAAACATTCCAAGGGTAGTTCTGACAGCATCGACTGACCCATTTCTCCCTTAAGGGTTCCGAAGGGCCATCTTTGCCAGGGTAAACAACATAGCCCATCCTCATCTTGTGTACCAAACCAAGAAACGGAGGGGGTAGCCTCCAGAAGGGAAACAAACAAATTTTTTTCAACTAAAGGGGCGAAATAAATTTCTGATGATAACGGGTCAAAGGTCCTAAAAACGAAAACACGATTTTATGAACTTTAACAACTTATATGGTATTTATAATGATGTAGAGATGGTTGACCGTTGATATAATATGAGAAGGAGTTGATCGGGGGATGCGGTCAAATAAATACTAAATTAAACAAATAGTATTATTTAATTTTTGCAGACGTTTCGACCCACTTTGCAGGACTTCATCAGGGCGAGGATGTAGCACTGCGGGAAACACTCTTAGTGTTTCAACTGTCTCCCACAGTGCTACATCCTCGCCCTGATGAAGACCTGCAAAGTGGGTCGAAACGTCGGCAAACATTAAATAATACTATTTGTTTAATTTAGTATTTATTTGACCGCACCACACGATCAACTCCTTCTCATATATGGTATTTAAATTATGACATTGTCAGTTTACTGGAGGCTATTTTCTATGCCTCGAAGCGCCACGTGAGAAAAATGCAATAATATATCTCAAACAGTGAAGCACTTGCTGGATGATTGCCTCCAATTAGAAAACGACAAAACAAAAAAAATATATATATTAGTCCCTAACAAAAATATTAAGAGAAATTCTACAGGATAGTGAAGAGCTATTTTGCAGCGGAAGGCTACCAGTTTTGAAAAGTTACAAAACAGAAAGAAAAAGTAACTGTTTATAAACATGTAAAGTAACTAAATTACGTCCAGAGGATCCATTGATGCTATAAGGCAGGGTGAAACATCGGTCATTCAGCCGATAAATAAAATAACGCGCTTCTACAGGTTAATAAAGAGCGGGTCTCTACAACGTACTAGCTGTACATGATACGCACAATGTACGATTAAAACGACTCCTGGAAATATAAGCTTCTTATCGATGCAATAAGAGGTTTACTTAAAGCTGTTACTCCATGATCTAACAACAGAAGCTCTCTTACAGAAGAATAGAGCTAAGGGGTTTAGGAGATCTTAATATAGCTACACCCATAAGTATCGAACAAGCTTATATTTCGAAATTAGTGGAATACTCATCTGATGAGTAGTCCAAGATTGGGTAAACTGGATTGTATTATATTGAGTCGTTAAAAATTAAAACTGGTTGTATAATTATCATGAAAAAAAATCTTCAAAAGCTGTTTAATCAATAAAAACAGTAATCGACAAAATGACACTAGACTCCTAAAACATTTTATATAATTCTTTGTTTCCTGGTGGAAAAGCCGTCAAAGATATAGCCAAAGGGCAATGACACTGGACTGGGGATTCCTCCGTTTTGACTGACAAAACCATACTATCTCTCAAAACACTCATCCTCAAGAGAGGGGAGAGTTCATTACTAATGAAGCACTGTGGTAGTTAACATTGAAGGAAACAGCTGAAATGAGATATTACCATTCAGTTCTGTGGAATGATCAATCTCCCTCACTAGAAGATGGACTTGATAATTTGACTTGGGGCCGACTTTTTTCTTCAAATTCACAAGTTTAAGACAACTCCAAGAGCTAATTAAAACCGTGATTTTGTTAGCTTCTCTCCCTGAGGAAGATCTCTGCTGAGACAATAGACAATAAGCCAGTGCTCTCAAAAACTCATCTACGGTATCTCGGACTATACTTATATTATAAAACTTACCTGGAACATTCACACTAAATTAAAACAACAAGAACTGACAAGACAACACAAACCACTGTCACATCTTTTGGACTATAGATCTCCACTCAACTTACTAAACAAGCGACTAATCTACACCACCACACTAAGACCTATTTGGACATACGGAGCAGAACTCATGGCTTCCACACAATCCAAACTACTTCATAAAATCGTCAATGCTCCTTGGTTTACCTCAAATCACACCATACACACAGATATGAACATAAAATCTTACATACACAACAAGTACCCATTTCATTCTTCTACTCTCAATAATTGAAATCCACTCGTTCTATCTCTATTATCCTCCCTGTTATCTGGTGTGCCTCAAAGACGACTAAAAAGGCAGTGGCCCAGATATCTTCTGCTGACAAGTTAAGCAAGTATCAAGAATACAAGAAGATAGAATAAACGCCAACACATTTGCTTGATGCGTAACAACGCAGTGGCAAATTTAATGGGGAACAAAAATTTGGTTAGATTATAATTCTTAGTTATATCATACTGCTGCTAAATTAAGAAGAATGAACATTAGGCCTTTAGTCTAAGCGACTCAATTTCACTATAAATATGTTAGTATTTTTAAATTAACAAACAAAATATAAAATTTCACCTGAAACTGATTTATCGAGCAATCAAGAACAACGAGAGGTGATTAAGAATATTTTTTGTTAATTTAGAATCCAAGGAACTGCCAGAGGAAATTCTTAAAATGTAAGCATATCTTCAGAATAAATACAGATAAAGAAAGATCTCCGACTTTGAATAGCGACATTGGAAATGATTTCTATTAGGGGACTGAGTTTATTTAAATGTTTATTATTAAAGTTATTGTTTTTAATTTAACCAACATTTTAAAAGAAGAGTACTTATAATTTGTTTATGGCATCCCTTGTGGGGATACATATGAGTACATTATTGTACTACTAACCAAACATGTATTAGAGTAATTATCTTAGTACATGTACTACCAAATAAATAAATAAATGTTATAGGAGACGACAAAGCAACATGTCCATTTTTTTCTTTAAATCAAACAAGGAAAACTGCTTATGCGTTTTTGGACTTAGGAGGTATCCTAAGATAATCCTTGTAATAAAGCTATGTTACAAACATTGACTTTTTAAAAATGAAAGATGTTCGTCATATGAGACTACTCATATAAGTTAAATGATATCTAAAATAAAAAATGCATCGGAATATCATAAATAAAACTGACGATCCTAAATATGCCGTATATTTTTAAACGGAAGGTTAGAATGAAGTGGGATTCTTGAATGGGATTACACTAATTGTGAGTTAACAGTCCAATCAACTATCGAGGAACAATAAAGATGCAAATCCACTCATGTTGGAGCAGAAAGTGATTCATCAATTAAGCGTGAGTGGGTCCATCAAGTTTATTGATCCGGAATACTCACTCGAAATGAAAAACAAACGAGTAAAAAAAAAAAAACACTGCATCAATGAATAAATCTGGCAAGGTTTCAAAAAGTGCATTAAGATTGGCTGTGCTAAAAGAGACTATTCACCTCAGACTTGGCTCGATCTGCCTCGTATTTCAAAGGAATTGCAGCGTCTCCCTCTTTCGAGTTGTTCGAGTTGGATCATAGAGCGGAGTTGTTTGAGTTGGATCATAGAGCTGAGTTGTTTGAGTTGGATCATAGAGCGGAGCTGTACTCCTGCGGCGAAGAGAGGTCGCATCGAACGGCGAAGTATACGAGGAGAGGAGTCGGCAAAGGGAGCTCTATTATTAGTTGTTTTACCTTGACATTGACCCTCTGCCCCTCCCCTGCTTCACCCACGCTTTATATTCTTTGTGTCCCACCTCTCACGGCCGGCGGTATCCTTTGACCCGGGTAGGGTACTGCCATATATATGCCATCATGCCTGTTTGTATCTACAATAAATATGGATAATTATACGGTCGGTAATAAATTATTGTTTTGAACTTATTAAAAATATTATTTTGAACTTGATAAAAATATTTATGCAAATTATCATATAAATTATGCAAATATCGAAAAACACTATCAATAAATATGTTAGGTGATAAATACAGTCATTTTTAAAATGACTGCGCCCTGACTATTAATCACCTATGACATGTAAAACATTCAACTAACTTACTTCAATAATTCTATCAATATATATGGTATCAATATTTTGAAAGATATAAATATTTCGATGAAACGAAATTCGTTATTTTCAATCTTTGAAAAAATGTAAATACTGAACAAAATATAGATTTTTATAAATTTTACATCACAAAAAAAAAAAACACATACAAGTATTTCTTAATAAAAACAATTTTATAAATAAATAAATAGGTCTAGACAAAAAATCCCTTAAATTGCTCACATAAAAAGAAAAGATGTAAATTAAATTTATTATTAAAGTCATATTTTTAAGAACAATAAAGAAATTAATTTAATTGCTGAGTATTAACAATAATAATAACGATAATATTAATACTAAAAAAAAAACACGAAAGAAAGAAAATTAGAGAATTCAAAATTTTCATTATAAAGCATTAAAAAGTAAATAAATTACTGAATTATAAAATAATAATTAAACCAGTGTTTTCCAAGTATCATGTTTAATTTTATCATGTTACATTCCTGGTAGATAAAAAAAAAAAAAAAAAAAAAAAAATTATTGGCATTATTTTAGGGATATATCAGTTTACGTTAGGAAAAATAACATCGATAATACAAAAATCGAAATAAATTCTTTAATCAGATACATTCTGATGATAAAAAATAAATAAAGAAAAATCACAATTTTTGTTACCTAATACTTTATGAACATTTCATATTCATAGGAATATTAACGTTTTCAAGTATTGCAAAACACATACATATCAAATATAATAATTTTGTGATAACTCAAATTCCTGCTTAAAAGACAAATTGACATACGGAAAATATTATGCTTAATAAATTTGGTACCTCTAAGCTTTGATTACATTTAAAGAATTAATTACATACAATACTGTGCCCAAGCAATTAAATTTATCAAACAAATCACTATTTTATGGATTAAATATTCCACATAACATCTATTTTCGTAAACTTGTTTTAATTTTAACCTAGTCGAATATGTTTCTCGTAGTGTTGCCCAAAATCGGTCTTGGTCTTGCACTTTGTAAGACCAAGGACAGGACCGGTAAAAGAAATCGATTTCAAAAAATAAAATTAAGGCAAAATAGTTACTAATACTTGACAATCTTAGTTATTATATGTAAATTATTGGTATAACCAACATACTGTAGCATTGAACTCCTATAATTTTTCATTCGAGGTTAGTTAGATTTCTCCTATCTAAAAAATATAAAAATTACAGTAATATCTCTCAAGTAATAAGTAACTGCTAGACTCTTGCGCAAGACCAAGACTCGTCTCGGTCTTACATTTGGGCAGCACTAGTTCCTCGTATGTAAACGACATCTGCATTGACACAGTCACTTTTCTATTCGAGAAATTAACATATTAACACTATAAAAGATCAAGTAAAAAGGAAAATTGTGGAAAATAAAAAATAGAGGTAAACAGATAAGACTAATAGAAATAATTTTTTGTAGTGATATTTGCAAGCATCGAATGATGGGTTCAAGAACCAGACAGGTCGATTGAAACTAAAACAGGGATAACAACTCAAAAGGACTCAAGTTAAAACAAGCCACTTAGGGAGTTTAGGAAGAATAATCCGATGGAATTAAGGGAAAGGAAAACATGATAATATTCCTGGAAACAGCTGTTTTAAAGTTGGTATCCTAAAGGATGTAACGTCAAAAGGAGTTGAAAGAAATATTTTAGTACGTCCACTAGGGCTGCTAATTGGCCCGGTTGGAGAAATGGCTGAAATTCCTCTAATCCTGCGTGCGTGGGGTTATTGTCTTTTTGATTGGGAGGAGGTGAGGCGGGGGGAGGGAGGAGGCAGGGGGGTGGTGCGGCGTTGCCGCTCCCGGGGAGGGGGCGCGGGGAAATCAATATGAGGCCCGTCTCGGCCGGGGGCAGCGCCGGCAACGCCGCGCCACTCCCCGCCACCCCTCCCAAAGGCCAAGGGTAGGGTGAGGGGGTGTCTATCCAGTCCATTATGTAGGCTCGGTCCATGTTCGATTCTCAACGTACATTCTTAGGGTACTTGCTACTTTTAGTCCGTACGGTTTGCTATCATAAAAAACTAAAAAAAAAACAAACAATCTTTTGTATTTTCTAGCATTAACAACTATTCACTAATAGCAACAAGGAAATGTAACAATTATAAATAATACTACGATCTGTTTCGCAATAACGAGACAGGTTCATTAATGGGAGTGGTATATTAATCTTCAGAGAAAAAGGAAAACTGCTTGGAGTTAACTTACCAACCATGCGTACTTGTACCATGTGTAATATTAAGACCCGTTTTCATCAACAAACGTGATTAAACCAAGTATTCTTGTAAAGTTTTTTTTGTAATAAAAGTTTTTTATTTATTTTTTTGACAATCAGCAAATGTGACAGAGATGCAAGATATTATAACAATATTTTACACAACAACTATTTTCGTAAACTTGTTTTAATTTTAACCTATTTGGATATGTTTCCCGTAAGTAAAGAACATCTGCATTGACACGGTCATTTTTCAATTCGAGAAACAGATATTAAAACTACAAAATATCAGGCAAAAAGGAAAATTGTTTCAATTACTTAGGCTGTTTAAGGAAGAAATCATATAATTTTTTTCTATATTTCTTCTGAATGAAATAACACTTATTGCCAGAGACAATCAAAAAAGTTAAATGTGAAAAATAATATTTTCTTTGAAATCGAATTTTCACGATATGTGTCAAAGAAAAAGTAACCATAAATGAAGTAACTGTAACTTTAACATTAGTTGAAGATTTAATCGAGGTTTAAAGTTCGGTTAACTAACCGAGAATAATATGTGAGAATGAATCAAATCAAATGATACGTGATTATTGACAATTGAAAGGTTTATATCATTCATATGTGAACTAATAAAATAAAAGTAATTGATAAACACATATTAATAAAGGTAAGATTATTAAATTAACAGTTTATAAGATTAATAGAAAAAACAAACAACTATAATTGTTTCATATATTAAGTAGTAGCTTAATAGCCTAACTATCGAAAGCAAACGTGAAAACACATTACTTTAATTGGTAGTAAAAAGTACTTCAAGCCATTTATGAGTCATTAATAAACACCGATCAGCAGGAGAAACTACTTCGAGTACATAACAATGAATGGGTATTCCCATATCACAAAGAATTTTTTCAGTCAATAATTTAACTACTACACGATTTAAACTAAACATTATATATATATTGTGTGTGTGTGTGTGAATTAGTATTTAATCCATCACACAATTAAATTAAAAAAGCTATTTTTCTTTTTTAACTTGAATACCTCTCAACTACAAATAAATAAATAAAAGTCATTTCCACAGAAAGCTTATTTAACAGATGAGTTAACCATTGAGCCATTGAGTCTAATAAATTTGTCTAAATATTTTAATTTAAAAAATAAATAATACTTAAGGTATTTTTAAAATGAGATTTATTCTATGTTTGTTTCAGAATATTTCGCACCCATCGTGAGTTTTAGTTTTAAATATTTTCACGTAGGTAATATTATAATTTATGTAATCCATTTAAGAAAAGTAAAATATGTACTTATTTGCTTGTTTTTCCAGTAAATCTTTTTTATATCTTTCCTACTTCTGACGATTGCAGAGAAACATGACAATATATTTGTTTTTATTATTATTTGGTGTGAAAATATAGAAAATGTGATATTAATATGTGAAAAGTATTATAGAAAATTACGAATGTTCGAAATCTATGTCTATCTAAAAAATAAAAAAAGACTTGTTAACAAGGGGAGCGAAGAGAAAAATTAGGGGAATTCAAAATTATAAATTCAAATAAAAGCAAAAAAATAAAAATAAAATAGACAAGCGAAAGAGATGTGTAATTATAAAAAATGCTTAAGTTTACAAGATGCAAATAAACAGAATATACATTTCCTCTTAAAAGGAGAAGTTAAAGAGGGGAAAACTTATACAAAACAGCCGAGCGTACATCTTAAACTTCAAACGGGATCAACTTACACTTGAAAACTTCTACAGCTGACGGCTAACACAAGTGGCTTTACGTCTCCTGTTAAGCTTAACTAAATTATTCATAACGCGTCTATGCCTTTATTTATTTTATATTACTTAAGTTTTTTTATAGGACATTACACTGCATTTATATCATGACTTTCATCATTTTTACCATGACTATTGCGAAAACTTAATAAATATTCATTCAACAGAATTTACAATGATAAATATTATAACATAAATTTAAGATAAACTCTTTTCCAATAAATTATTAAGACGAAAACAATATAATATTCAATTACATAGAATGAACGCACCAGTTACGGACAGGGGAGCCAATTATGGACAGGTTGGACTTTAAATGTAAATAATAAGCTTCCTTGTTGATATAAATGTTTCATTTTTTTATAGATTGGAGAACAATGCCTCTACTGAGAAATGTATGAACAAAGTTTCCAAAAGAAAATTTTAAAATGTCAATCGTAGTTTCTATAATAGTCTTGAGGTCAGCGTGTTTCATACATTTCTACTAAAATTGTTTCCAAGATCAATTTGAACATTTATGTTATCTAATCTTTATCGTTAATTTTATAGTTAAATAAAGATTTTAGAATTTTTCTGAGCGATGACTATTACGTGTACCGGACCCCCTGTCAATTACTAGAACAATTCTTAATTTCGGGGTGTCCATCACTTGTTCAAAATGGAAATTATACCTGCAAATTGAACATTTTTTCAATTGTTAAGTGTTAAATAGAAAAAGGAGACCCTAGAGATTCTAAATATCCAACACAGAAGTTTATAACTATAATAATTACAGCTGTATAAGCCAAAAAAACAAAAATGTCCTTAGATGTATGTATCATTGGTATGTCTAATATGTCATGTATACTCTATATGTCTAAATTAACTATTAAATTTTTCAAGTTGGATGTTTATTAAGGATTCCGATAATACTTTAAATAAAATAAGAATTATAGTCAATATATCATACACGAATTTAAAAAATGTTTCGAATTTCAATGCGCAGTAATATTTTAAACATGCATCATTTAATAAATGAAAAAAATAGATAGAAAACGATGTAATTAGGAATCTGATGTCATAGATCTTGTCTTATTAATGCTCAATTCGCGAATAAATCAATTTCAACTTTTTTTTTTTATTTCAACCACTAACCATAACATAATTATCAAAAAAAATTAAATAACCGAATCAAAATTATTTAGTGTAACAAATTGCTACAGTGACAAGAAGCTAAATATGGTTTTATCACGCATTCGATCTCGAAGTTTATAGAAAGAAAAAAAAAACATGAAAATTGATGTACTAGTCCAGACTTCCTTAAGCCATTAACAAATTAATTGCGCTTAAATATTCTATACGCGGCGCTGTAAAAAATATGTGCATAAAAACTAAACCGTAACTGGTTATGCAAAAAGTGCTCTATAAATTTATTTTAAAAAAGTGTCACAGTGAAAAATATCTAAGCAGTGGAATTAAATAAAATAACTTTAATACATGATGTTGGTTAAAGGGGTATTTTTAATTAATTTTCATTTTTAATGAAAAGACGTTGCTTTATCTCGTTAAAATGTCCAATGAAACACCAAAATACATCTACTTTTTTTTTCTCATGTAATTTCAATAGTTTTGTAGTTAGTAGTTAGTATGATTTAAAAGAAATTAAAACGGGAACTCATTTCACTAAAAATATGTTTACAATATTTATTCAGAATAAAATAATCTATCTATTGTCGTCAAAAAGTCGTAACTCTCATCAGGATTCCTAAACACTAAAAATAAATAATCTTATAAAACTCTTTGAGAAGAAGTTATATTATATGATATGGTATATTATACATTGACCGCAACCCTGATTAACTTCTTCTCAAATTAGAACTACGGCCAAACATATCATGATCATTACAAATCTCTTTGCTTTGTTTTTGTTGCCAGTATAAAATATCTATAAATAAGATGCAACATAAGATAAAGGGTTCTAGTTGTTTTAGGATGAATAGAACAAGATATGTCCATCAGTAGGAATAGATAACCTCATGAACGTCACGGCTTCGTTATCAGAATAATATATCAGTTCAGAATGACGGCAAGTATTTGCATTTTAACCCAAAGGTTCAAGAGTTTATCTCAAGTTGCTGGACTTAAAAAACTGAATGGGTGAATGACGGTTTTTTTACTAAATATTTTATTTATTTATCATGTGTTATGTATTTATTATTTATGTTTTTTAAATCAGATATTATATCCTGTGATCCTCCGTCTAGTTTTAAAATTAAAGATGAGTTACTGTAGTTTTGTCAATCTTTATTTTTTGTGTAAATATAGATCTAGGGAAAAAATTTATAACCTCTAAAACTAACGAAACCCCAATACATTTTTTAAAAAACGTGACCAACATGTATTTTTCAGGGTTAGGAATGAAGATACAATTTTGAATAATAGTCCATTACAGAAAGAATGAAATACTGAACAAGTCCCTCGCTTACAGTATGTAGATTCGATTATTATTTTTTAATTTATTTTGATCCACTTCGATATTAAAAACACTTTGATTAATCGATTCTGGCCGACTTTACTCGAGCGTTACACATCCGAAATCTGACAGCTCAATCTAATTCACTCTCCACACAAAAGTGTAAAATACGCCTAAAGAACTTTTCATTTCAACAAATAAGGTCCTTGGACCGTTTATTTTTAATTAGTTTTTTTCCTCAAAAGTTCATTTCATTAATAATACTTTTTTTAAAAACAATTATTTCATCTTAATTATTGGGATAAAAACAAATTAAGTGGATATTGCCAATTAGAAAGGTGTCCATTGACTCGGTATTTATTGAGAAGATATGCAAATTAACAGGATGTTAATTAACATAAGAAGAGGAAGCTATTGACATTAAACTATTTTGGTTTGGACGGGATGAGTCAGTAGATAATAGAAGCTAATAATAGACCGAGTGAGCTATTGAATATTGACACGAGCTCAATGGGTCACAGTCGCTCCAATCACTACACTTAAAAGCGTCGAATAACAGCTCATCTCTACCAATTATCTTTCTAATTAACAATCTCATCGTGGTCCTAGGTCAGTTGACACACAAACAATTACGTGACTTGACATGTATCTGAGAGAGAGAGAGAGAGAGAGAGAGAGAGAGAGAGAGAGAGAGAGAGAGAGAGAGAGAGAGAGAGAGAGAGAGAGAGAGAGAGAGAGAGAGACGGATAATGCTGATGGTTTGGTGGCTCTTTAATACACTAGTGTTTAGTGAGGTAAACCTCTTAAGTGCCTTAAAGTCGAGAAACTAATTTAAGATTGATAAGAGCGCGCTCGATTTTAGCACTGCTTAGAGATATTTTAAAGGCGGTGTTAATTTCATAAATGTCGTATAAGCTTCTCATTTTCTGTTTGCTATTTTAGTTTTAAACTGAATGGAATGTAAGAAAATATGGAGAAGGAATCCGAAAAACGCTAGATAAAAGAGAATAATAATCAGCTTATGCGAGACACATTCACAAGGACCAAACTGTGCGAGGTGTTTCTAGACAAAATTTCCAACAAAACACTTCATTTGATTTCGAACGGAAGGAAATAATATAAAAATAATTTTGGGTTGGGTGATTAATATTCAGGACACAGCCATTATAAAGTTTTTATTAGTACCGACGTTTCAACCGAGTACTGAAGGTATTCAATTACTGGTTATAATGACTCAAGTCCCGAATATTTATCACCCATGATATGTAGAACAGTCGACTAACTTCAATAATTCATAAAAATAATTTGGTACCGAATAAAAGTTAATACTTGATAGGAAGGCATGAGTGGAAGTTAACCAGAGCAAAGGCACACCTATAAGTAGAAGATGACTCAAATAATATTATCTTATCTTAAGACGATAGTGGAGTGTACACTAAAACTCAAAGATACGCCCAAAATGTACACAATTTAATTTTCGAGTTGCGAAATTATATCTTAAGTCTGATCTTGCGCCAATGGGAAACATAATCTCTGAATCATTCCCTCTAGTAACAATTGGTTACTATTACCGTGTTCAGATATTTTTTACAGTTTGAATATAATTCAACAGTTTCTTCCCCTATGAAAGAAAGTTCTTTAATGGTATGCGAAATCCGTATATTTCACTAATAAAAAGTGAAGTAAAAGGAACAGATATGACAAAAAAAAAAAGTAATAAAAGATCGTGATGTTAAGAATAAATAAATAACTGTGGATTAGTGGTTGATTGAAGTGAATAATAGTAGATACGATTTATTGGAATGTTCAGTCAGAAAAATAAAAAATAAATAAATTATATTTATTTTAATTTTTGCCGACATTTCAGCCCAAAGTTCAGGCCTTCGTCAGAGCTAAGAAAAAAAAAAACGGATAACAATAGGTATGAGAAACTATTAACATTAAAAAGAAAATAATAATAACAATGTCACTCCATTTATTTTATGTCTAAGCTTATGTTTTTCATCTCATATATTCCATTACATTTCGTTGTTAATTAATTTATTTATTTCTTATGTAACCTTACCTTATTTCATTGTATTTATTTCATAGTCCTCTGTTACTGTTATTATTTTATTCATAATTTCCTAACTTTGTTACAGTTATGTCATATATCCTTTTCTTAACTTTTCTTCCGCTACTGTTTTATCTTTATTTTATAATATTTCCTTCAAGTTTATTCATCTAATTTATTTTACATCAAGTTTATTCTACTTATATTTTTTAGATTATACCTTTCGCCAACATGTTATTATTCCCTTTTTAATGTTAATAGTTTCCTATAACTGTTGTTATCTGTTTTTTTTTTCTTAGCCCCGATGAAGGCCTGAACTTAGGGACGAATTGAACACCCCAACCAATCTTCTCTTAGAATAAATAAATAAAATTTTAAGGACATATTGGATTGGTAAAATAAAAATGGACATCAAAGTATCAGAGGATAATCAAAACAGAAAAACCAGCAGATCAACAGTTCACACTTGACGAACTGAACCAGTACGAGTATCAAAGAGTAGAACAGAGAAAACACGAATCGTAGGAAGAAACGAAGGACACAGCAAAAGGATTAAAGAAGAATTAATACAAAGGAAGACTAGGAAGGGCGTATGAGAACTTCGGATTGTCCCAATCTGGCTTTTTCGTCGCCAAAATAGCTGAATGTTTCAGATTAATAAAACTAAATTGGTGATTTTATGGACTAAAATGTTCCTACTAACATGCAACTTATTGCTGTCTCACATAGTTTTATAAACATAAATGTAAGCATTGTTGTAGATTCTGGTGTCCATAATTCTACTTCTCAAATTACATTGCCTATTGGTGAATCGCCTTGCAGTTATATTAGAAAAAAAAACTCACTTTATCTATTCCTATGGTTCACATTATTATCATAGGCTAATACCTGCCAGATAGATGACCTGGAGTCAACAATTAAAAATAAAATGAAAGAGTTCAAAAAAGGGACTGTAAATCCTATACTCTCTTGTTTTCCCAAATTAAAATTGAAAACCATACCAAAACTACATATACAAGTTATTACAACAGCAACTTCGTAAGTAACAACAAAACATTACATACCGACCAACGAAAACCAACACATACGAACTCTTTACTCACGATTTCATATTAAATTGCACTGACTCAACAATTGACTTATAAACGACATGGCCAAGGCTGACATGCTCATCAGGAGGCTACTGAAAAGGAGCTGGAGGAGAGGTCTTCTTTCCTGAATTAAGAAAGAAAACAAATAGCAGGGAACTGGTACTGCTAGGTACTATTGGTACTTCGTGCATAAAATGCCATTTACAAATCTGATTATTGCCACTTACATGACAGGAGTGGATGAAGATTTGAAGAGAAAGAAAAATTTAAATCTAATAAGAAAAAAATTACTTTTTTACTATATCTTCTATTATTCTTGTTTATTATACTTTATTATACTTTGTATCCATTTTCAATTTTTTATTAATTCATTTAATTCAATCGTTCTCTATTTTTTTTAATAATTTCCGTATTATATGGTCATCCGTTTTTAATTTTGTATTTATTGTACTTCTATCTATAATTTCTCAATTTTATCTTGTTTTCAAATGTGATTATCTTATATACAACTAATTCTAATTATTTATATTACTTTCTTTCTGATACTATTAAATTAGTAGTGCAATGGATAATCTCTCATTTTTATTTTTATATTTACATTTTACTTCTACGAACTGTCTCTATTTTTTATTTTGTATTTAAATTGTACTTTTATCTGTAACTTCTAAATTCTACCTTGTATGTATACATATATATTTATATACTTGGTATTCACACTTTTTATAATTTTAATAACTTTATCACATTGTTTATATTTTTTATCTAAACATTATGTAACTTCCACATCTGCCTACAGCCTTTTGTATCTTGTTCGTTCTAGCCCTGAAGAAGCAGGGTAGAAACGTCGGTTAAAATGAAATAATTTTTTCTCTATTTTAGTTTTTTTATGACCGCCACCGATCATCTCTAAAATAAAAAACGGTCAAGCATTAAGTATTCAATCAGAAAGAAAAATTGGCTATAATAATAGGTTTTTATCAATAGCGCATAAATTAATTTATACATTTATTTTTCTATATGAAATCATACCTGAAAGTATGGGAGGCAATGGCGCGAAATAATTGTTTATATATGCACCAGTGACTAAGAACTTAAAAAAAAGTAAAAAAGAAAAGTACACGACAGGTCTAAATGGAAGGGACTTAAGTGGGATAGTAAACAAGAAGCGAGGCCGATGACCCTGACAGTGTTTACACTGGATCGGGAGGCATAAAGGAGAGGGATGGGAGACAGGCAGAGAGATATTGAAGAGAGAAAGAGGACTTTAAAGGCCGAGGGGGGGGGGGGAGGGCCTTTGTGAGAGAGACAGATAGCCAGATAGAGAGGGACGGAGCAAGGGTTGGTTAGCTGTTAATTTACGGGCCCTGTCAGTTAGCAGGGCGGTCTCGACCTACTAGGGCCATCAATGTTATCCTTTACTACTTTATGTAAACATACTCTTCACAACCCCCTCCCCCCTTTTTTATTTTTTTAAAAGCTCCTTTGTACCATTTTTTACAGTTACTTTTATTCCAACAGACTTTGAAATTTTCTTTTTCCGTTTTGAACACGCGATTAATGTGTGTCATTCGGCTAACAATAAGTATATACATATTCCTATTCAAGTACAGACTCTTTTTTTCAAATTATTAATGTCCGCTTGAAACTTCATAAATAGCTTCTTCATCTCATCGTGATCTCTAAAAATATTTTATTTGGTTCACCTCCTCGAATGACAATAACAATAATAATAATTATATTATTGATTTTTATATCCATGTCTCGCATATTTTGACAAATAGCGTTGCGAGTGATGTATACATTAATATAATGTATGTAAACTCTCCGCTGCATTGTACTTAAAATAAGGGACAGTGTTAAACAAACCATTTAAAATTGTTATTGTAATGACATTGCCTGTCGTGTTTCCCTGCTACTATTATATATTCCATGTTACATACTCTTTTTTTTCTTCAAATTATTAACGTCCGCCTGCCTGAAACATCATAAATGGCTTCATCTCATCGTGACCTCCAAATATTTTATTTACTCAAACTCTCCAAATTCGGGCATTTTCAAACTGGAGATCGTCAAACTTTTTCTATTTAAATAGGCACTAAAAACTCGCAAATACTCATTTGCTTTCCACATGAATCGTGAGATAATTTAATCATGAAAATTGAGAAAAACGGTGGCCTACAAAAGTACTGAACCATTTGGCGTGACCTATATTCCCAGCATTTTAAAATAACGAGGTTATATAGGCCAAACCGCCCAATATTTTTTTAAGCCACCATTTTTCACGACCCAAGTGGCAAGCAAATGGGTATTTACGAGTTTTTAGTACCTAATTAAATAGACAAAAATTGCAGATCTCCAGATCGAAAACGCCACAATTCCAAGAGTTTTCGTAAATTAAATATTTGGAGTACACGATGAGATGAAGCTATTTATGAAGTTTCAGGCAATCAATCAATCATTTATTTCAGAATAATTAAAAAAAAAAAGAATCAGTACCACGGTCTATATAATAGTAGTACGAAAACACGATAGGCAATGTCATTTCAATAACATTGTTAAATTGTTTGTTTAACATGCTATTTAAATAAATAAATAGTTAGATAAAACTTCAGAAACTGTCCCTTTTCTTAAGTATAATGTAGAGGAGGGCTTACATACATTGCATTAAATGCATACATCAGGTGTAACGCTTTTTTTTTTTTTCAAAATATTACACGAATATCATATGAGAGACGTGGATATAAAGATGAATAATATAATTATTATTATTGTCATTCGAGGAGACGGGCTAGAAGATCGGGCAGATCCGAACAAAGACAAGAGGGGATGCGATGGACAGGACAGGACTAATGCAGTTGCCCTGTAGTACACCGCAGCCCAATATATCCCAACTCCCTCCTCCCTTCCCCTTTCTCCTTTAATTAATGCCTCATATCCAATTACTTCAAACATATACTGTTACAAACCCTTTTTGTACCGCCCATACACCCCAACTTCTATAGCTAATACTACGTACCGATCACGTAGGCCTTATTATTAAAATAAATTTTAAGCTCGTTACCGATCAAATGAGAAAAAAAAAAAATAAAAAAGTTTAAAAAAGGACATAAACTTACTGATTAGTTTTCAAAATTTGGTATTTCCATTTAAATGCGAGGATCACTTACCTAAAACAAAAAAAAAAAAAAAATTAGTTCAAAATAATATAACAGACACAACGTAAGAAACAAAAATAATTGATACTTTCGAATTTACAAAAATTAAGAAATAATTATAAAAGAAAATTAATAATATTTTAAGCCTAGAAAGAATTCAGAAAGTGCTCGTTAATAAAGTGTTAAAGTTTCTAAGAACAACAAAGTCAGTCGATAAAAACTTCTTTGAAAGGAGTGAAAACATATTACTCCAGAGGAAATTCTCAAAGATTTATGGAAAACAATTCAATGGTTACGATTAATTGAGGAACCGAGGATATTTTATTTCATTTTTTAAATAGATTAGTCAATATATTTAATTTCATTTTGACATTAATGCGTACATTAAAATATTTATACGAAAACGATAATTTACATTAACTAAATGTATATATTAGAAAGAAATTGAACATATTTCAATATTCAGAAACACAAGGCTATATTAGACAGCTTTATAAACACATCGATTGAATCTCCGATGGCTCAGCGGATCCATCAGCCTTTGGTGTCGATGGATTCTAAATTTACTTTACATACTACTAAATACAGTAAAAATATGAGGTAAAAAATTTGTTTATAAAAAGCTGAGGACGGATATCTTCGAAACTAAGCGAGGCAGCGAAAAAAATTATATAATCAATCATATTGAAAATTTTAATTTAATTTTTAAGGTGAACATTATTTTTGTCCATATTAGCGATAGCTGAGGACGGATATCTCAAAAACTAAGCGAGATAGGAGAAACAAGTATATAATCAACGATATTGCAAATTTTATCAGCTTTAATTTTGTATAGAACGTCTTTGTCGATGTGATGGATAGTTTTCCTGAAATAAGCCCAAAATAGAAAAACAACAATAAACACGTGTAAATTTTTTTTCCAAAATTAGCCATAGTTGAGGACGAATATCTCGGAAACAAAGCGAGATAGCTAAAAAAGATATATGATCAGTCATATTGCAAATTCCATCAGCTTTAATATTGTATAGAACGTCTTTGTGGATGCGATGGATAGTTTTCCAGATATCACCAGAATTCAGTAGGTCTTTCCTAAACTTAAGCATAGATCGGTAGGCTGGATTTAATCATAAATGGATCCCATTGATAGAATTAGCTCCAAGTTCAGAAGCTTGCTCATCCAATGGGATTCCATGCAATTTAAAACAATGAAAAATCTATAAACATTAAAAGGTTTCATTCATATAAGGTTATTACGAGAAAAAAGCAGCAATACGTTCGAGAAGATTGGTTAACATTAATTTATCGTTCAATAAAATATGCCAACAAGTTGGTCACTGAGTTTAATAATATTTTAGCATTAAAAAATATGATATATTTTTGTATTTATCGCCTTTATAATGTTTAACAACGCTATAAAAAATATTTCTTTATAGAAATTCAAAAATTTTTGAGAGTCGGAAAAACTGCTTCCCTCAAGGCTTTAAACTTCATAACCGATTGAGATTGAGATCATCGGGAGATTTTTAAGTAAAAATCTTGGACTCAGTGGACGCAGAATTTAATGCTCTACAACTTTTATTTTATTATCTTTTTCCGTTACCTCAATATTTTTGACTAATTTCGTAACAATCTGCTTTCGTTGAACGTAGTTTTCGATCATACTATTTAAAGTATAAGTACTTGACGCACAATTAACCGTTCTTTGATATCCTATGAGTGTGGGTTTTCCTTTCATTGATCGTAAAGGAGTTTTTTTTCAATATTTGAAGCCATATAAACGAGTACAAGTTTAAAAAATAAAAACTTGTCCCACATTTGTCGCAATATATTCCCCGCGCCGATTCTCAATTTACTGGCCTAATATTCTTTATACAGCCGTCATTCTTGAAAGCAACGGCTCTGGTCCGGCAGGCAAAGCACATTTTAGTAAAAAAAAAAACCCACAAAAGTTCGTGATTTACATTCAAAGAGTCTCCTGTGCTGAGTAAGGGAGTAGTGCACATAAAATTATGTTTTCTATTATAAAACTTTTATTTCTAGTAACCGTCATATTTTATTTTTCAATCTCAAAAAATTAAAATGCTGGGATAAAGACTTGAATTTTGTCTTCCCTGCTATATTAAAAAAACAATACAACCTGACTGCGGAATACATGTAAATTACTGTACATATAATTTGAACAACGATTAGTACAATTAAATGAACAGTTGTATTAATTGTGAAATGGGGGCTGGTCTGCCATTAGGCGGACAAGGGTTACCCATTTAGTATTTCATAAAAACTTTGGCATCATGATATATTGAAATAACAGCGAATATTTAAAAACACTATTAACATCTGTTTTGGATGTTGTTTACCCACGGTTCATCTTGATCGTAATAATAAAAAAACAGAGATAAATATTATGGAAAAGATATTTGATGATGGACGGAGTATAATATTATATTTATAAGACAGGGCTAATTGGTAATAAGATATTGATAGACTAAGAGGTAGTAGCTATGGCCATCAATAGCAAGTTTATTATAGGAACCGAAGGGGGGGGGGGGAGTGAGGAAGGAGAACGGGAGGGCGCATGCGCACCGGCGGCAATGCGCCATTGGCCTCCCCGCGCGGCCCCAAAAATTTCCACCGCTATTATATAGCCTTCCTCCTCCCCCCTCATTAAATTTCATAGAAGTTGGGCAGCCTGTATTGTTTGAGCAAGGACTGCCGTTCTCTGATAAAAGTTCACCCTGTCTGTGAATCAGGCCGTAAAATTTATATTACTACCTTCGTCCTACCGGCTTCCATAAAAAGTTTATTTCTGTACCCCCTCCCCCTTCCACCCTCTATCGTTCCCGTAATTAGAAACTTCCACCTCTGGTCCAATATAAAACTCATTTCATAATTCATATATCATGAATGAATATTCTGGGAAATTCCGACCATTCGATGTGTACATCTAAATGGAAATGACCCCATAGAATTCGCATTAAATTGCGACAAATTACTAACATAAACCATTTAAAAGGAATTCCAAAACAAGCACTTAAGGACCGTCCTAAATTGTCAAAATAAACATAACAGCAAAAAGAATAAATCTATTTTTTTTTCTTTCTTTCACCAGCAATGGGTAATCCAAACGATGAAAACACATTTTAAAAATTGGAATAAGTATAATAACAAGGTCTCTTGACAGAGGATTCATAGTCCAATTAGCATAATACAATTTTTTAAAATTAATTTATTAACACCTCGTTACTAAAAATCGTTTTTTAAAATAAAAATTTAAAAAAGGCAAGATGGTTACTAATGCTTGACAATCTTAGTAACTATATGTTAAGAATTGATATGACCAATATACTTTTGCATTTAACTCCTTTAATTTTTCATTCGAACTTAATTAGGTTCCTCCTATCTAAAAAATTACATTAATATCTCTATAGTAATAAACTAATAAGTAACTGCAAGACTGTAGCGAGATTCTTGCGCAAGACCAAGACCATGATCAACACTGAGTTTGCAAGACTAAGACTCGACTCAGTTTCGCATTTGGGCAACACTAGCTTCAGTACTCTCAGTAGAGTTCTGAGAGAACTTCCAACCAAGGCTCTTCTGCACCAAACAAATAGGACTTCAGCGAGTACAATGACGGATAAGTACAAGTCCAAGATAGCTGCTTATTTTTGCTAAACTATAAAACTGAAAAAATATTTTCCCGGATGGGAAAAACTAATCACTTATTAATAAAACTACAACTTAAACAGCTCTTGTTTAAGTATGAAGTTTGACTTCTAGTGTGTGTTGAATAGACTACCGTGATAATATTATAATTTTGGGTAAATGGTTGACTGTCGTGAATGATGAAGGAAGGAATAGTTGGGGTGATCGGTCAGAAATAATATTCATTTTTGTCTTCTTATTTCTGACTGATAACCCCAACTATTTTTCTCTTCATTGATAATATTATATGGTATTCATTGTGTATATGCGAATAAACGGGTTTTCCTCATGTCGCTTGTATGCCGAAAGTATCAGGGAGAATTATAGATACATAATGTGAGAATTCTCACTGGGTCTATTAATGTATGCAAGTATATATATATATATATATATATAAAGCGTCTTCAGTTAGGTTTTCGCTTTTGTTTTCCCACATAAATTCTAATGTTATTCAGTTGATCAGATGCGACAATCATGCATAATCCAAATTGAGGGGCTCAGCTAGTTATCTATAATTTGGATGGAAGACGTAGACAACAAAATAAATTATTCTTCCATAAAGATACAAAAAAATAATAGGCAAACCATCTGCGGGCAGGTGAAGGACTGAAGATTTATGAATAGTATATCCAAGGAAAAATATTCCACTTTAGAGGGTTAATATAATGCAAAAGAGAAAGACAATGGAGATAATATGTTATTTTTAAAAATGACAGTGAAAATACTGAGAGGGAACAAAGCGCCCTTATAAGAATATAAATTCCCCGGAATGCCTAATTAATTTCAAAGGTAAGGTTTTTAAAAATTTATGAGAAGCCGAAGAGGAGAGGGAAGGTTCCCCACTACCCCATAATTACATTAAACCGTAAATTGAATTCTCCCTCGGGGTTAGCGGCACGTAGCCATTCGTCAACGTCTCCACCATCAAAAATTATTACCACCGCTTCTTCCTTTTCTTCTTTTATTATTTTTTTTCTTCATTTTTTAAATACTTTCTGTTTTGTTTCATCTTCTTTTATTTTTTGCGAAGCTCGCGAAATTCTTTTGTTAAGCGGTTTGATAATAAATCCTGACGTGGAGCCCTTATGATTTTTTTTTCTTTCATTTCTTAATGATATTTACAACCGTATTAAATAAATACATTTAGTAAATTTGAACACTCGACGTTTCCGACTACTCCAGCACTTACTAGACAAACGCTCTAAGCTTCCAGTCAATTACAAAAGATTCATATACATGACAACAATAAGACCTATTCGGACTTACGGAGTTGAGCTCTGGGGCTCCACTAAGCCATCGAATTCCTCTTGTATCCAATTTTTAAAATCCAAAATCCTGCGTAAAATCCTCAGAGCTCCTTATTTTGTCACTAATAAAATCATCCATAACGACCTTAATGTTGCATATGTTTTTGACCTTGCCCAATCCAGATACCTATCCTTCCATTACAAACTTCAGAAAAATCCAAACCCTCTCGTTTCTAATCTTGCTTCCTCTTCGATTCCTGACAACCCTCCGAGGCATCTGAAAAGAAGATGGCCTCGAGATCTCCTTTTGTAAATTGATTTTTAGAGTGCTACCAGTGGGTAGTTTCTCGACAATTGGTTTCATGTTATATTATTTTTTTCACATTTACTGAATGTATTTTTATTTGTAATACAGTTGTAAATATCATCAATAAAAAAAAATTGAATATATTGATATAATGACGTGAAAACACTTGTTAAGAAACTACCCAATGGTAGCACTCTAATGGTATGTTTACATCAGGAGATCACGGGACCATCTTCTTTTCAGACGCCAAGGAGGGAGGTTTATCAGGAATTGAAGAGGAATCAAGGTTAGAAACGAGAGGGTTGGGATGATTCAAAAGTTTATTATGGAAAGATAGATATCTGGATTGGGTCAGATCTAAAATATAAGAAACATTAAGATCATTATGGATGGTTTTATTTGTAACAAAGTAGGGAGCATTGAGGATTTTGGATTGTATGAATCGGACACGAGAGGAATTCGATTATTTAGTGGAGCCCCATAGCTCAACTCCATAAGGTCAAATAGGACTTATTATATTCATGTATAACAGTCTTTTGTAATTAATTATAAGTTTAGAGCGTCTGTCTAGTAGGTGCTGAAAATTTAAACCATTAAGTTAAGAGTACGACGTTAGTATATATATAATAATATACCGTCAGTTTATTGAAAAAGTAGCTACGTATAATTTTGATGTAGCTGATCTCAGAAATTTTTATTTTAGATGTTTTCGACGATACTTATTGATTACAGAAACAGTATGCGGACTTTAGACAGCATGCCAAGAATCTTTTTACGTATCAAACGTAGTAACGACAAGTGCAAAATTTCTAATTTTACAAAAGGGAAACATTTATTAAAATAAATGGTAATTTGAAGTAATGAAATGTCACTTAATGACTTTTTTGCAATAAACAAACTATATAATAATAATTAGTAAAAGTTGCTTACGAAATATAAACAGAATAACACACAATAACATAAAGATATATCGATGATAGGCAATGCAGTATCCTTACTAAATCTTGATATATTTTACAAGGTGATAAAATAAGAGTAAAAAAAAAATTAAGTGATATATATATCTGTGTCACTGAGATAAAGGATTTCATTTCCATTATCTTTTATAAAATAAGGTAGTAACAAAGAAAAAATATTAATAGCTCGAAGTTATAAAAATTAACTTTCTAACGAATATAAAAATGGACATGGTGTTCTCACCCTTATGTCTCCAAATTGCAGGAAAAAAACCAAAAAAAAAAAACCGTTAACGTTACACCAGTTCAGGCATCACGAAGACAAAAGAGAACAGCAAATCGAACATCACTCTACGACATCCAATCGAATACTGGAAGGATGGTAAGTCAACAAAGCAAGGCAAGGTCATAATCACACAGCTGATCAGCGCGGGGGGAGGGAGGAGGAATTGATGAATAAAGAATAGGTAATATCCAACCAAAATTCATAAAAATGTTAGAAAAACATTACGAAGTAAAAAAATATAATTATAATAACGGATATTTGTTTCCAATTATAACCTAACATTTATGTTCTGTCTCTTGGTGAGTTCATTACTTATTTATATTTAGTGATATATATTTCATTAATATGTTTTTAAATACCGTATATATATTTCTATAGATCCTTAAATATCTATAGATTATATATATCTCTCAGTACTGGCGTATGCAAGATTTCATTTTAGTTTTTTTCTTTATGCAACGGTAATTACTATGAAAGAAAAAAGTTATCCATATTTTGTTTTTTTAATTAACATGTGCCTATTCGCTTGAGACTGAACGATTCTCACTCATGTGTTATGCACACTGACGAAGGTTCTCTACGACCAAGCATAAAGATACGGCGAGGTGGTGGAGATAACAATAAAGGAACTATAAATAAACTGATAGTGGGGGGGGGGGAGGGAGTGGTGACAAATGAGCTTTACCGGTGAGGTGTTGGCCTGTTGCGTGCTTCATCCCACTGTTTACGGCTGCCTTTCGATACGCTCAACTAACTCGGCTTAGTCAAGTTTAGACATCGCTGAATTGGTTGCGTTCGATTCAATTAGCCACAGTTACCGAATCGCGGACAGTGGAGACTTTAGTAGCAGTAATTTTATTTATATTGTTTGTTAAATACGGCATTTTACATAGTAAATTATATTAAAGCTGTATGGGTTGACTATAAGAATCTAACTACAAGAGTGGACCGGGAGGGTAAATATATCCAGAAATTGTAGAGAGGAAGAAGGAAAGTTGTTACCAATAAATATTCTTGAATGATATTCTTGCTTAAGTTAACAGTTATTTCTAGTATTATACTTTATGGATATTGTTAATCACGGATTAACTAGGGTATGATGAATGGGGTAGATATAAAATAGATAGTAAATAATGGGTGATAGATAGCTAGGACTTAGCCAGAATTAGTGATTTTTATTGAAAACGGCCAAACCCAAACTTGTGGGTCATTATCAGAACACATTGACATTAAAAATCTAATAATTGCGTCCTGACTATCATCCGTGATATGTGGAACAGTCGATAAACTTCATTCAGGCGGTAAATGACGTTATTTTTAAATTATTTGTCACTTAGAAGAGAGACTTGAACAACGATCGAACATGAGGATGTAAATATATGGTATATCCATTAATATAATAATTTCATCACTTAATCCAAATTTGTTTCAACTTGGTTTTAGTCTATCTTAGAACTTCTATGAAACAGTTAAAATGCCTCAGTAAGTTTAAAAAATCAGTTTAAAGATAGCCACGAAGGTCCTACTAAAAAAAAATTTACTGCTGTTTTACACATTCATTGGGTAAGGTATTATTCCTAACAGTTTTAGTGATAATTGGTTGGCTCGTTAAGATTTAAAATTTAGATTCGTTAAGATAGCGGTTAAAATATATGTAAGTTAATATACTTGAAAATAATGAATAAATAGTAGTAAATAACACATCCGCAAATTCAATTATCATACATAATAAATACATCACACAAATGCAGACCTGCTTCAGTACATCTCACATCAACAATCTATAAAAGTTTAACCAAACAGAGGTTGCTTTTAATAGATTTTTTTTTTTTTTAGGATTTCAATACCACTGAATTGGAGAAGAAAACTGTAATTTACATTAATTATAAAAACAATCATTACTCATTTTTTTAATAGGTATTCATCAAGGAAACAGTAAATAGTCTTGTCATGAAAAAGATCTCAGGCAATTTAGTAATACAATAAACTAATAAAACAACGTAATGAATGTAAAGCTTTATGTTCTGACAATAACATTCAATAGAAATAAAAAAAAAATTGATGACGCTAATAGAGAACAAAGAGCCAATAGTAAACTGAAGATTGCTGAGCAAAACAATTTTACAAAAAAACTAAAATACCAACAAGAAAAAAAAAATAATAAAAGCTGCTGATTACGAGATGGCTGGCTGCTGTGGGGGAGGGAGGAGGGGAATGTTTGAATGGGATCATTTCAGACTTCAAAAGGGAAAAGGGAAAATTTTTTTCCAGGAACGATATAACTCTTTATTTGGGGAAAATACGCCTTTTGTGTAAACATCAGTCTACAATTTACCTTCATCAAGAGAGGGCCTTGAGCGTCCTTATTTTACAAACTACTTTTTATTATTCTCCTTCTCCCCCTCTCTTTCTCTTTATTAATTTCGTTTTCCTTTTTGAAAAGAAAGGAAAAACACTCCTTTCTTTTGTCAGAGGTAATGTTTCAAAGTGGAATTCAAAAAGTGCGGCTCTAGGAACACGGTCATAAAACTGTTATAAAGAGGAAAAGGTCGAAAAAATAAAAGAGAAAAAGAAAAAAGGTGGTACGCGATAAAGAATAAAAGAAATGTGAAAGAGGAAAGAATCCTAGAGAGGAGGAAAGCTTTTAGTGCCCCGGCCAGAGCCTACCAACTTATGGTTGAATAATTGAAACGGTTGTACGGTACTTAAAAAAAAAATCCAAACCAGTTCGTCATCTCATTCGTCGCAGGTTTTCTTCACTGGGGTTGTATCTTTCTTACAAAAAAGAAAATGTGTAAATTATTGTATTGAATAATTCAATATATCCATGGGTGGTAAATAGTGAGAACGCAGTCATTTTAATAATAAACGCTGCAAATTATATCACAACGGTATATTATTTCCAAACAATTATACATCTAAAGTAATATTACTTTCCTAGTTACAAAAAAAAAAATAAATAAAAGGTGATTCTAATTATAGGACCAAACTTTTTTTTTTAAACCTTAGTAATATGCTAAAAAAATTGGCATTACTTCAGTAACACATTCAAAATTCGAAGATAAAAAGAGATCTTTGCTCCTAATTGCCTGATTTTAACGATTTTTTTTCTTCAGAAAATTCCGTAAACTTTAAAAAAAATATACAATATCGATAAAAAGTGTATAATTTTTGAGTTATTCGGAATTTAATTTTACCATCTCGCAACTTTTTTTTCAGCTTCTTTTCAATGAAGTATGTTATATTGATAAATTTAAGGAAATGACTATAGCTAAGTTTCTTTGAAATCGGTACGTTCGTATAGGCGCTACAGTCTATAGCAACGCAGGTTTTTCAGCCGCCATTTTGAAAGTAAAAGGCGGATAGTAATGTCGATGAAGGAGGATCATCCTCGGGTGACCTCTGTTTTATACCCAAATTTGAAAAAAATCGGTCCAGTAGTTTCTGAGAAAATAGACGGATGGCGGACGGACCAAAAAGATGTATTCGTTTTTCGAATCCAACGATCCTGAAATGTAAAACCTCAAATTTTGAGAGGGGGTGTACTTTTTTAATTTTTTGGTCGATTACAATGGTTCATTATTGAAAATAAGTAAATTAATAATAAAAAAATTTAAAATGACTGCGTTCTGGCTCTTTATCGCCCATATTTATATTTACACATATTTTGATTTTTAAAGGACCTAGTTCCAGAATAAACAATGATGCAGATCATGTTGGCCATAAATGTAATCAACCATTTTCTACTCACGAGATCGCAATTAAAAAAAAAAATGTTCTATATATCTAATGAAATTCTGAAACTAAAAAATGTGATTAAGAAAAAAATCCCTTGGCATTCAACATAATTTTTCCAAGCGACTCTCGCTATTTCACGTAGTCACAACTATGACCTTATGATAACAGTTACCCAATTTCCATAAAACAAAATAAACGTGACCGACCTAAAATTGCCGTTGACAAGACATTCCGAAAGAAGATGATTTCTCGAAAGGGTGCAATTACTTCTCCACATTTGTCTAAGAATATTTTCGTAAGATTACGCAAGCGTTTCTCCACATTCATGCTAAACCGTCGGAGGAAATCGTGTCTTGTTTAAGACGGGGCCTAGAGCCATCAGAACTGAAAGGAAAACTGATAGCGGGCTGAATTATTGAGCTACAGAAATCCGATATTTCCCTTCCACTTTAGGGGGCCAAGGCAGTAAACATTTTTCAGAGGCATCACGCAGAGACAAACACACGTTAAAATGTAACTTAGGGTAAAATATTAAAGTTATATTTTCGAAATGGGTGGACTTTGTAGTGATTAAATTGTATAATTAAGGTATGATAAAAAAAAAAAAATCGATAGCAACGAAACAGCACTGTATGCAATGACAGTAGCCGAAAAAAAAATTAAAAGTAAAAGGGACAGCCAACCATGCAAGCGGACCCCCGAGGGAGGGCGGGCAGACAATTCATTCAGCCGGTGTTTGACAAGTGATGACAAATTTATTGGCCCAGTCACAAAGGGAGATGGATGACAAAAGAAACTCACTCAATAGAAGCAAGTATGAATAAAACTGCTATGTACAAAGGCCATTTCGACTCGCAGAATCCTCAACGATCAACGAAACAGGGCACTATTTTACCCAACAAAAGAGTTTATGTGCTGTCTACGTCATTGTTTATCTTCGGCTACAAAACTTAAGTATAAAATATAAAAGAGAAGGAGGAATGCGCTGTTTATCCACAATAACAACTGAAATATCATCATCGGTAATAATTTAAGCAAAACGAAATTGAAGAAGAGATTAAGGTTAGACTGAAGGCGGGAAATGCTTGTTATTTTTCTGTGACAAAACTACTTAGCTCGCGCCTCTTGTCCCGGGACTTAAAAATTAGAATCTATAAAACCATTATCTTACCTGCAGTTGTTTATGGTCGCGAAACGTGGCCGCTTACAGTAAGGGATGAGCAACGTCTTAAGGTTTTTGAAAATAAAGTATTGCGTAGAATATTCGGACCGAAGAAGGATGAATTAACCGGAGAGTTCAGACGGTTACACAACGCCGAATTGCGTGAACTGTATCCGGGTAATATAATTGAGGTGATTTTATCCGGGCGAATCAAATGGGCATGTAAAATTGTCGGGCTTAGTAACGTGAGAATTCCTAAAAGGTTAATATTTGCTGTAAATAATGGTGTAAACGTCCGAGGGGTAGACCAAAAAAAAGGTAGGAAGATTGGATTAAAGCCGATCTGGTGGAACTAGGTTTGGACGGCGTACGATGGAGGGATGTGTGTAATAAGTGATTGGTGGTCTCGGCATCGAACCTTCGGGTTCGCTAAGACTTTTATTATTTATTATTAATAATTTAAGCAGAATGATGTTAGTTCTGAACATTTGTTATGCAACTTGTCAATGAACTGAATAAATTACTCATTTCGTTAATGATTTTTAATCCTTATGACCTATAATGTAAGTTGAAAAAGCTGGGGACGAAGGGTAAAATTTAGTTTGTGGTGATTCCGTGGTGGATACACTGTGTTGGTTCAGTCTGCAAAAACGTGCTTTGTGTAGGCATGTGCTGCGCTACTACCTTGCGGCAGTTTTAGAACCCTAGTTCACTAGTTGAGCAGATAGGTTTTATTTATTTCCACTGCTTTTTCCAAAATTCTCGTTTTCATGAAACTTTAGCTTGTGCCTCAAGAGTAGTGTGCCACAAGGTAGGTGCCTCAAGAGTAGTGTGTCACAAGGTATATGCGCAGTCCATGCTAATTGAACCAACGAAGTGTATCCACCACGGAATCACCATAAACTAAATTTTACCAGCTCAAGTCATCCACCCAGTCTAAAGTTACTCCATCCTACGGTATTAATTTTAAACTAACCGTATAACATATACTTTAAGTATCATTGATTACATCACTATCCTCGCAAGCACAGAATGATTTTAAGCCTAATTCTTGCAATTCAGGTGGATTCATTAAACGACCGAAATATGATAAAAATATTATATTATATTAAATATCATGATTTTCCAAAAAAAAAAAAAAGACGGAACTTATTAGCATGATAGACTTGAAATGGCTCAATGCCAAATAAAAGTAAAACTGATGAACAAAATGCTTTTTAAATAACCACTAAAATAATACGTGGCAACGAAAAAATATAAAATTACGATAAAAATGCAATTGAATGAAGTTAATCAAATAAATACGGACATTAATATTTGTCAAATAATCGACTGGCAAGAAATTTTGTTAGCAGGATAGGAATTTAATAAAACTAAATTTAACTTCGTTCTAGAACGGTGTATTTCAAAACGCATAACACGGAGAAAATTTCTGCAGTTTCATAAAAAAATAAACAGAAAACATACAGAAAAATGAGGAAACGTGTTGATAAAAATTAATTTGGCAGTTTTACAACCATTGCACTTCACTGATCTAGAAATATTCCGGAACAAGAAAAATTCTAAAATTCAATGTTGAATAAATATTGAGATAATACATTCAATCTTTATTTGCAATACATTATTGATTTTAGTTTGCCTCCAGTCTATTTTTTTTCCTGGCGTTTGTCAATTAATTGAAACAAACAGACGAAGTAGAGTTTTTCAACAAAATTGTACGGCTTAGGAAGCACTCTGGTGCATGTAATATATTATTAATTTACGTCCAGCAAAATGTTGCGATTAGAACAAAAGTAGAAATAGAAATAGAAAAAAAATGTAACCCATTACCATCATTGTAAATAAACGAAATCGGAAAAAACTCAATTGTTCGTCTTCAGTATGCATCACAATATTATG
The DNA here is from genome assembly GCA_928085145.1 of Nezara viridula. Classification (NCBI taxonomy): domain Eukaryota; kingdom Metazoa; phylum Arthropoda; class Insecta; order Hemiptera; family Pentatomidae; genus Nezara; species Nezara viridula. The sequence continues at coordinate 47,528,986 of OV725081.1, forward strand.
TTCTTGAATAAATTTAACAGTGATTGTGAGCGGATTATTCTAATACGAATACTTGATAATAAAATAAAGTTACTAAATAATGCTCAAAGCGTGTAAATAGATAAGCGTGTTAATAGATAATATATGAATATATTATAAGGATGAAAAATGAATTATGTATCCACAGTCAAATATATATCCAACTATGAATATATTATATAATAGTAAGCATATAAGTATATGAAGTCGGGTGTAAGAGGTGAAACAAGGGCAGACCACAAACATTTAGACAGGAGAGTTTACCTTCCAATGGGTGGAAGATTTCGTTTACCTGAGTGCTTTGACTTTGGTAAACTCTAACAATGACATATGACCTGAGTTAGACCGAAGTATAGCGGACCTTACACGATCAGTCGTGAATGAAAGTCACAAGACTGACAAGGATTGCTCGGGGTCGCTCTGATCATGATGAAGCAATCCTACACGTTCAATCATTAATGACCATTTTAGCTCAGTTGACATTGAGATAAGAGCATGGATCTGGTGGATTGTCCACTTATAATAATGTGTTTAATTTAAAAAGCTTATTTTGACATTGTCCTTTATAGCATTGGACATCAAGAGAAAAGTGAAGACATAATAATTACCTAGTGCCTGAATATCGTTTAGACCAAAGTTAGAAAACACAAGTCAACTACTTACAAAAATTAAGGAAAGGTATTGCGAAAATAATAAATTTATTTTTAAAAAAATGGGAAAAGAACTGAAAAATATACACAACAGTAATATATTATTTTTTTTAGTTAAGTAAATTGTGAAATTTACACTTTTTTTAATTGATTACCCACTTGACTATTTAAAAAAAAAATGGAAATTCTCCAGACTCGTCCATCAGCACTTCAATCAATATCTTACACGATCAATCGGAACGACATTAGTGCCTGGAATGCTGAATGACCGTATATGGTCCCTTTACAATGGCGTCGATAGGTATTATTTCGGACTGCAGAGACACATGTAAAGCAAATCCCTTTCCTTGTACTTAAGCACTCATGGAGTACTTGAACTCCCTCAGTGCTCAAACCACGCCCTGAAGATGACCCACATGTTTGGGTTGAAACGTTAGCATAAATAAAAAAAGACTGCGTCCTGAATATTTATCACCCATTATCTGTATACATCTTATTTTAAACTGGTATCTGGTTCTTTTAAAGAATGTTCCCTATAATACTTACGGTGCTCCACGAACTCTGGATAGGAGCACTGTTCTAGAATCATGTGCCTTGTTAACATTCTCTATTGCAGCAATTTACCAACATGACCCTTGGGACATTAGAGGCATTAGGATGCCATCATAAAAACAAACGAACGACCCGACCTAAGTGCTCAGTTCTTTAAGCCGGTAATAAATGGGCGGATAACAAATCGTGACCATTAGGAAATAAATACTGTTTTTTTCTAAATAAATAAAAAAGGACAGTAAAATACGTTACGGCATAACTGCTAAAGGAGTAGGGTAAAACGTGTGGATTAATGAGACAGCCAATAAAGCGAAGTCACGAAGTTAACAGGGGACAAGCAGTAAAGCAGAACAAATGGCAAGGGGTATCTCCGGTACGGAGGAAAATAGCCGTGGGAAGGGGGAGGGAAGGAGAGGGCGGAGGAGGGGGGAGGGAAAGGGAGGAGGGAGAGAGAGCTGCAAAGAACGAACGGGACTTAACGATCGGAAAGAAAGGAGAAAAAAAAAGGCATTACCTAACCAGTAGGGAACGGTTCATTTAAAGGGTCCGGCAAATTTTTAGGTCAAATGAAAGGAAGAAAAAACGTGTCCTTCCCCTCTCCAGTTATAAATTACATTTGGAACATCAGATTAAGAAGAACTGCCGCTCGTTTGTTGCCCTTTCTACCCTTCTAGGAGAACTTCCACAATTTACGCCCTCAGCTATAGTTTTTGTATCAATTTACGCTACTACCTCAGCTGTATATCTTCCTCAAATAAGATAAAAATTATACTTCTCTATAATACTCTTAATATTTTTTATTCACATCATTATATCAGAGCATTCATTCCACTGGTAAAAAAATAGTGGATCAATCTTTGTCATAAAATGCTGCCGATAATCAAGCTGGTAAAGTCTGATTAACAGTCTTGGAAAGGTACTTATAATATTGTAATTCATACAAAGGATATGTAACAATGAAATGAGTAAGTGACCTGTAATAATATAACAAGTCATCCAAGTATATAAGAAGTCAGCAATGTTGCCTACACTGTTTTGTCGGGTAAATGGTTTACATAAAAAGAACAACAAAATTGTAAGAGAAAGACAAAAATTAGTAAACGTTGATATTTAAAAGAACACAACTTGAAAAAGCGGAACCTTTGGAGACAACTCCCTTAGAAAAGTCGATAACTAGATTAATGTTAAGTGGCACTAGTATTAAAAAAAAAAAAAAATCCCATGACTAACATAAGTACAATAATAATATACTGAGTTGAACTAAGAGGCCTCACATAACCCCTGAAAACCTAACATGGCTGATTCTTACAATGCAACATCCTTCGTGTTTTTCATATTATTATCGCAAATAGAAATATAATGACGCGAATTTTCCTTCGTATCAGATTCACAGCGAAATACCTTTATTTCTATTATAAACCACATTTCATTCCAACTCTGCAAGTATCAGGAATGTTTTAAAGTTGAACCTGATTATCTTATGAAATTTCTTGAAATGAGATGGCTTCTACTACCAGAGGACTACCATGTCATTAATAAAATCATGAAGTCCATTTCGATTCCTTCGATACTGTCAAACTAAACAAACTTAAAGTGTGCAATGAACCATAACGTTCTCCATTCTTAAGTAATTAATGCAAAACCTTTTTTTTTTTGTATTGTTTTTTTTAAGTTAAGGTATACCTAGAAAAAATGTGGCAATGCAAGAAGAAAACTGAAACAAGAGCCTTCCAGATGGAAGACCCGATAAAAAGCAAAACAAAAATAACCGGCTACCCCGCGGCGGCATTTTTGATGTATTCATAGCCTCCGGCTGGAGAAGCTCCCCTCGACTGAACAGAGCAGACAGCGCACTCTATTCAATTAGGACGAGGAGGCACTGGCTGCTAAATGCGAAGGCTGACTCACCTTCGTGAGCGACCACTTACTTAGCCCTGGAGTAGGTCATCGAGATCGTGCGTGCTTCTTCGGACGGGAGAGGATGCTACTGCTCTGTCGAAACCGCGCCGATGCAATAGCAAGTCATTAATTCTGCTTCAATGGACGACTCCTGGTCAATTCCCTTTCCATTACCGCCTCTCCTCCAGCACGTTTCGGGCTTTGTTCACTCCTCTCAGGGTCTTCAGTAGCTAATACAATTCCAATTGTGCTCCTTCCACCATTAGTGAGCTCTGATAGACTTACAACTGAGTCGGAACAAAGCACATATACAAACCGCACAAGAAAAAACAAGAAGTTAATTTCAGCGTTTTACGATAATGTAAATTGAAGGTGTTTTTTTTTCTTAAACCTTTAATCACCAACTGCATTAAATTGCGCTGAATATGACAAGAATATCCATGTAAACAGCGGAGCATCGCCTGACATTACTAAAAATTACAAGATCTGGAGAACTTTAGTTAATTAACTGGAGAACCAACTCCTCTTCAACCTCCACGTATTCATGTCAAGTAGATACATTTTGTTGCTAAACTGTTAATAATTCATAACGAATCACAGAGAATAATAAGTAATATTTAAGGCAGTGGACATTTCAGAAGAAGCACTTTTATGTAAAGTATAATGGACTGTTACATATAGTTACTGTTAATGCACAAGGTTGTATGCAAAAGTTGTGTATTTACAGGATATGTATATATATAATCATAAGAAATAATCACTTTTTATATACTCTTATATATTTATACTTTATATATTTTATATACCCTTTAAAACACTCAATTGTCAATTTTTACACACCATCTTTAGCAATGACTGCAGCGATATGGTATCTTAGATACAGTAAAACGAGGTTACTTTGCAACTAGAGGGTGATCATATATTAGAAATTATTTCGAATTTTAAATCGCCCGTTAGACTAGAACATTGGTATATTAAGACAAAAGGAACATATATTCAAAAATTTTTGAACACGTTTATGTTGTAAATCAAAAGATAAACATAAATTAACAAAATTTATAAATAAAAATACACTACTTTTGTTTCAGAAGTAATCGATATTTGGTCTCTTTTCTGATTTATTATTTTGATTAGTATTAATGACAGCATAGTAATTTAAAATTTGAAGTATTGCTCCTGAAATATAGAACTTTATTTTGTTGAACATGATAAAAAATAAAAATTAATAATAATAGCAAGGGCCAGTTGTACAGTTTCAAGCTTGAACTACGATTGTACAACTGGCTCTAAATTGATTTGACACAAAAAATATACGACGGAATATTTTTTTTTATTTTCAGTATCTTAAAACAGAACACTTAAAACATTCATTACAGTTCATAATTGTTTTTTCTTTATTAAATATACAATTATCTTAGAGACATTTTCTAATACTATTCAAATAATATGGGTGATAAATATTCAGGACGCCATGGGTCATTTTTAAATTTTTTTTTATTTTTGCCAACGTTTCAACCCAAACATGTGGGTCATCTTCAGGGCGTGGTTTGAGCACTGAGGTTGTTCATGTACATGACAGGATGAACCACCTCAGTGCTCAAACCACGCCCTGAAGATGACCCACATGTTTGGGTTGAAAACGTTGGCAAAAATAAAAAAAAATTTAAATAAGACTGCGTCCTGAATATTTATCACTCATGATATGTAGAACAGTCGACTAACTTCCTTCAAGTATTCAAATAATAAATCACTTATAAAATAAAAATATACGCAAGTATTGTAAATTCGAGATTTTACCTTCTTTTTTTTTGAGGTAAAAAAAGTAATTCGGAGAATCTGTCGTTGCTTGGGAGTGACAATATATACACTATATCTAACTGAAAAAATATTTATAATTAATATTTAAAAGTTAATTCATTTTTTTTTCTTTTATAATTATCTCAATATTTGGCTTAAATTCGCCATATAGTTACTAAAACTATATACAAGGCTGGATTAGAGCTTATCTAAATGCGAACGGTTGGCGTTCCGAATTGTGTTAAATTAATTTTTCCGACCCAGGAGTTAATTACCATAAGCCAATTACTAAGGTGGTACACGTTTTCAGAATCCCGATTTCTCTTGGGGTTAGTTAAAACTAATTGGTACTATCTGATAGCGATGCCGGCTAACAAACCAGTCGGGAGTAGTTAGTTAAATACAATTTGTAACCATTAACATATTTCTTAGTTGTTAAATAAAAGTAACCGTTCCAAATTGGACTCATCGGTGAACAATGCATTTATTTTGCAATTTAAAAATTAAAATTTATGTATACAAAAATAGTATATTTTGTGTAAATCATAAGGCTGGAAAGATTGCCAGGATGTATATTATTTAAATACAAAAAACAATATGTAAAAAAATATAAATAAAGAAATTTTTTACGGCACATCCAGACTATTATTCATCTTTATAGATTTGAAATACTAAATTCATAATGGCATTTATGTGATTATATATATATATATATATATATATATATATATATATATATATATATATATATATATATATATACAGGATGATTTGGGAGAAATAGGTACACAGGAAAATAATAAAATATTAGACTATGCGATAAAATATTTCTATCCGATTTTTTATTGTTTAAATTGTATTGGCTAATTACAATTTTTTCATTTATTCATTTTTTAAGATTTTCTGATATTTCTTTGAACACGTAATTTGTTAAAAATTTCAAGGATAAAGAAAAAATTAAATTATTTAATAAAACACTATTCTTTTGAAGAATATTACGTCTGTTGAAATTTTCATTTAATAAAAAATGATTTTAATATTTGTTTGTTTTATTTGAAAAAAGGGGAGAAAAGAATCAACTCACGCTAAGTTGCCGAGGTATTTTGAACCATTTAATTGCTATACCGATCTTTAAAACAACAAGCTGGCTTGGAAATGTACAATATTAATCTACCTAGAACTTTACGAGTGTCTAGGAATTATAGAATAACGTGGGGGGAGGATGGTTAAAGTTCTGAACAAACAACGTCCAACTACAACAAGGTTTATCAATTTACATAGCAATTTGAGGACGTCAGGTTTAATTGTTCGTCATAAATTAGTAATACATTTAAGAATGTGAAACAATTCAAATAGGTATTTCGTCGGCATGTTTTAAAAACGCATTAAAAATTATTAAATTCATTATAATTTGTATAAGGTTCGCCATTTTACCGCTTTATTTCTTAAATACCTAATATGAAGAAGAATATTGGCGACTTTAGGTTAGTAAAAATACTAACCATCTGTTTAAGTACAGAGTTTCTAATACACAATTATTTCAAGGAATCGTTTAAAAAAAAATTATGAAGTTACAAAACTATGAAAAATTACTTTATCTTATTATTTGTAAAGAGAGAATATTCTGACTAAAATATTACAGTAATTTTCCTTTTTCTGTGATTTTTACATTCATTATTTTATTATGAGATAAAATATACCAATGATAGACAGATAAGAATAAAGTCCTGTAGATGGGAATTGTATCCCGAAACGTTGCCTTGGAATAAGCTTTAGCAAATACATAATTTGTTATATATTGGAAGTTTTTATGGCAACAACAAATTATTATAAACAGCTTTCTAAAAAAAAAAGAAGAAAAGAAGCAAAACATTTATTATCTAATTTTTTTGGTTTATTTCATTTTATTTATTTTTCATATGAGACATTTTAAGTGTGAGTTCAGTTCAACTCACAAAAATAATCTACAGCCATCCACCAAAATGGTTAAGTATATGGAATGTATTATTGTGAAGAAGGAATTAACTTTCAACCAAGATAATAAACCAAAACATATGTACAAATTACCATTGATTGTACCTAAATCTTCATAGATATAACATAAATTATATAATTTTTAGGTTATAATCAAATCAAGTTTCCTTTTCTTCATTACTTTTTTTCTAGGAAAAGTGCTATATTTTTACACCCGAGGGGAAAGATCTTTAAAATTATGGTTGAAAAATTCTATTTGATTAAGAATAAAAGAAGATATGGCATGTAAAAAAAAAAAAAAAAAAAATTATTAATCACACGGTTACTTTGGCATGATTATTATTATCTTATTGATATCAATGAAAACTAGCATAAATGTAACATATTTTTTGCATGTTATTGGGACAGTCCCTTGTGATTTTTACAAAAAAAAATATTTATTTTTTTATTTTAATAACAACTACAAACTTAATAAATACAAGGGGGTTACCCTCTGAACGATCCTCATTTTATAATTTATACTACTGTTAATTTAATTTTACTAATCGTTACTCAAATCGTTTAACTGTAATTAAAATGTATTCTGTAACAACTATCATAAAATAAAAATAAAAATATCCTATGCTTTCCTCCCATCGGCATATCGTGTATGGTATGTCTTCAAATCGTACCAAAACTCACATGAAACAAGCTTCAGTCTGAATACACCATATATTGCTACATATATTAAATAAAATTTAGTACATATATTAATATCATCCACCATTGATAGTTTAATTTTATTTCATCTCTTGGTTACAGAGAACATAAATTTAAGTTCAATTATAAAAGAAACAGCAGATCATGAATTGTGAACAATAATGTAGTATTTTCCCATAACATATCAAACAATCATTATGCTAGCATTATTTTTTGTCAACATAAAATAACGAATCCAAACGAAACAGTTTGAACAAACATTTAATTTCTTAAAAAATCTATATCATATATCACGCCTTTTTGCCAATTTATATTATTATATAATTATAACTATTCTTATTGTCAATTTGTAGCCATAGTAAGAGTAAGGAAGAAATAAAATATGACAGCCACTAAAAACTTTTTTATATAATAGAGAGATATAGCACACTTAAATAAAACTATAGCTATAAAAATTAGTTACGTTTACGAGGTGACATTGATAAGATATCGGAAGGACTAGCGAGAGAGACAGATGGAAGACGAGCGGTGCAGGAGAGGTCGTTGGCCCAGTGACCCCACATGTTTATTGATAAAGTCGGCACGTCAGCCGAATTTACGCTCCATTCATAAATCAGTGCGGGACCATTGTTTACTCTTCCGATAACAGCTGATAACGTTCCTCTGACTCACCCTTTCTACTATCGCCTCCTACTTCCTATGGGGATATACGTTAGTCTCACGTGGTATCGGTTTGTAGTTTTATTGCCGTAAGATAGATTAGAAAGAAGGACACGTAAATTAGATATAGCTTTTTTTTTTATCAGTATATTTAAATCGTTTAACACAGCAGTAAACCTCCCGCCACACCAATTAACCTTTTTCCGAACCCAATTAAACCACCTAAATCCAACTATAATAAAAATATATCTAGATTATCTGAGATTATTGCTTATTGGGTGTAAATAGGTTATTTAAACAGAACTAAATGCAAATGTAACGCTCTCTACATTAATTTAAGTAACTGCACTTCCCAAGATGGTTGTTATCTAGTGAAACGAAAAAGTCAAATGTTGCCGATTTAGCCCAACTTAGATCCTATCCTTCCATAATAAACTTCAGGACCATCCAAAATCCCTAGTTTTTAACCTTGCAATCTCTTCGATTCCTGAAAATCCTCCTAGGAGTCTAAAAATAAGATGGCTTCGGGATCTTTTAATATAAAACTGTAATTGGAGTGCTAGCAAGTATGTTCATGACCATTATACCAATCAACATTTACTTGTGGTATTTTTAGTCGAAACTAGTTGCAAATTTCATTAATTATACATTTTTTTACAAATAGTAAATACTAAAAATAGCTTAAAAAGCTAACATATTTATAAAATAAATATTTCACAAAAAAAAAAATTCTCTACGCTTTCTAAATACTGAAATAAGCTAATATCCAATTACATTTCTATGGTATGCACATCATGTAAAAGTTTCTCATAAAAATTTATTAAATACTTGTTGGTTGACAGTTGTATATTATTGAGGAAGGAGATGGTCCGGTATGGCGGACCGGTAACGGGGTGGCGTCAAAAGACTAAAACTTTATTTCAAGCCAACGTTTCGACCCGACTTTGCAGGTCTTCATTAGGGCTAGAACGAACAAGATACAAAAGGATATAGAAAGATGTGGTAGTTACATGATATTTAGATAAAAAATATAAACAATGACAATAGATAGTACAATTTCAATTTAAATTGTTTATAATTTTTATCTAAGTATCATGTAACTTCCATATTTTTCTATATCCTTTTGTATCTTGTTCGTTATAGCCTTGAAAAAAACATGTAAAGTCGGGTCGAAAAGTCAGCATGAAATAAAATAAGATTTTTTACCAGTCTGGTCCATCTACTCCCTCGATAAAAATTTGAAAATTACTAATTCAATCATTTATTTAATAAAAACAATAGAAAAATAAAATAAAAAAATATCTTCTGCTTTCCTCCCATCAGCATATAGTTTGTCTTCAAATCTACCATAATTCACAAATGAAACTTCAGTCTAAATATACCACACTACACATTTTATACCTTAGTAAATTTATTTATATTACCCACTATTGCTAGTTAATTTTAATTTCATCTCTCGGTTACAGAGAACATAAATTGAAGTTCAATTATAAAAGAAACAGCTGATCATGAATTGTTAACAATAATCAATGTCAAGAGTATTTTCCCATAACCTATCAAACAATCATTATTGAATTAAATTAAAATTAGAACTAATCGATTCATAACGTTTCATTGATAAATAATCACTGCAAGTTTAGAGATTATCTTTAATGTACTTTCTCATAAAATTTATAGCGTGATGAATAATGGATTATTTACAGAAAAGCGAGAAGATTAAACCATTAAATAGAAATAACAAGAATCGGTGTTCATCATCGAGAAAAGTGATTAGAATTTTTTTAAAAGATGTTTTTCACATCAAAATGACTAACGGTGTAAGAATAGAGGCGAATTGGAAAACATGATCAAAGAATTGATGCTTTGGTGATCCGGAATTTCAACACGGAAGGCTCAAGTATAGTTTTAGCTAAGTGCATTAAGAGAGGGTCTGTAGGCTAATGTTAAATTTTAGCAAAATGAAATGCAAATGGATGTTTATAGATCTGTTAGGTAGAAAGTCTAAGTTAATTTAAAAATAAGAAGAAAACCGGGTTTAAAAAAGATATACTTATATTGTACTATATGTCTGTATTATAGTGTATGTATATGTATACTCTATACGTTGTAAGACCTCAAAATTGTCTGAAGATATGTATGCTGTGCAACAGCAATCTAGTTGGTAGAATGTCTTTTTAAGTGTTTCTCAATCTAGAATTTGTGTGCATGTGTGAAATTATTAAGAGGAAACAAGAGTTAAACAATAAGTTATTCTTAAATAGATTTTGAATTTTTAAGAGTTGACCGTTGCATTATAAAGGAAGGAGATGGTCCGGGGTGGCGGTCATAAATAGGCTGAATAGTGGCAAAAACTATTTTATTAAAAGCCTTTGGCTTTTATGGATCGCCATCCCGGACCATCTCCTTCTTTTAAATAAATTTTCTTACAACAGTAAACACTATCTGCCGGAAACGGTTTTTAATATTATTTTTTCCAACATTATAAGATATCACTAGAAGATTTTCCCCTGAAGCTTTGCATACATCAACAAGTAAATAGCTTTCAGGACAATTTAGACAAACATTTATCGTTAGTACATGTAATTTTAATATAAGCATGATTGTCATTATTCGGCTACATTCGACATTCCTCGGAATTCAATATTGAGATCAAACAGATCGTGAAACCAGTCTTAGGATGCCCATCATCCGGGTAGCCTTTAACCATCAGAGCCGCGGTTTTTCCTACTCCCATCCCCCTGCTTTCTATAGAATAGTTTTCATGACATTCTTATAGGGCCGTCGTAGTAAATGACCCAACCATCGTAGTCTATCGAGTTGAATGATTATCACAATGTTTCTCAAATGTGGAGGATTCTAGTGCTTTCATTAGTGATGGATCATAATCGTTATATGCAGCAGTGATTTTGCCTTTCGGGGCAGATTTTTTTAATTCAGATATTTATGAACACTGAGGAGACAACAATTTTCCTATATAGGCCTCAATATCTTTTTCTACTTGATTTTATTCTTATAATACTTATAATGATATGTAGATATATAACTATTGAAGGAAGCTAGTCGACTGTTCTACATATAATGGGTGATAAATATTCAGGAAGCAGTCTTTTAAAAAAAAAATTTAATTTGTGTCATCGTTTCAACCCAAACATGTGGATCATGTTCAGGCCGTGGTTCGAGCACTGGAGGCTTTCTGAGAAGCTCTCTACTCTGAGTATTTGAAAGCCTTCAGTGCTCGAATCATACCCTGAAGATGACCCACATGTTTGGGTCGAAACGATGGCACAAATAAAAAATAATTTTTTTTTTAAAACACTGCGTCCTGAATATTTATCACCTATGATGGATATATAATAATTCTATAAGACATAATTATCCTTTTTTAATGATATGATTGCCACATTAAGGGTTGAAGAACCACGCATTAGTATAGATACCCAAAACCCAAAGGCTTGTAAATTTGGGTGATATTGAAGGTTACGATGACGCATTAGATTGCCCTAGGAAATGGACTGGTGAATGGAAGGAGGTGAATGGAGATGTGATTAACAGGGGATAGGATGTGGCGTGCCTGCCCCTCATAGCAGTTCTCTCCTCTATGTAAACAGAACAACATGGCCGGCCCTTATCTTTTGTTTAGTCTGCGCTTAATGTCTCGTAATTATCGGTCTGGGGCTTCGATCCCAGGGCAGATATCGGTACGGTCGCTCTGTGTTATTTGCGAATACGGAGTTATTAAAATATAAAACTAAAATAGGGTCGTGAGATTAAGGTCACGAGGATATACATGACATTTCGTGACCAATAAATACACGTTATGGTTCGTTGTAATCTTACATTTTGTAACTTTATCTGTTAGTTATTTTATTTAATCGGCTGTTTTCCAATTACGAGGAGTGCACACGAATTGTTTTCTAGTATATGATTGCTAAAACAATGAGTTTTTCGCACATATATCTCCTGCGAGGATTATACGCCACAAAGTGCACCCGCATCCAAGTAAACTGGAACAATGAAGCACGTACCTCAAAAACGGAGTACCTCCACTGATCTAAGGCAAAACATAAAGATGTGAATAACAATCAAGGGAACTCCATAAGGAAATGAACTTATATTTGATGACTTTTATAACTTGTTTGTGAGATACGCAATCTGAATGGTACGAAATGATACTGAAATCCTGAATAGTACGAACAAGATTACGCTCTATACCGTATGTACATTAAACAGTTCTGTACAGTCCAACTCCTTGATTACCAAAGTAGATTATTTAAATTGTATATATTTTTTTTTTACATTTTTTTTAAAAGGAAAATTCGTTGTTCGATTTCCACAGTGAGCTGTTGGTGGAAGTAGCAAAGAGGATTAAACTTAGGTTTTTCTAACTGATATTTTGATTTGAGGAAATTAACGATACCAAGACTAATGGGTTCTGTGGAATCAATGTGAGTTCTGGTATTAGAAATATCAGAAGATGGGGAGGATGAAGGCGGAGTATGGTGAAGTTGGCGTAAAGTCTGAGGTGTGGATCTGTTAACTTGGACTCTGGTACTGCGTCGAAGAGGTGAAGGGTTTGTAACTTGTCGTTATTGGTTCCGTGATTTTTGTGACATATTGAATACTTGATGGTTGACCGTGGTATGTTATTGAGTAAGAAGATGGTGGTGGGGGTCATAAGAAGACTAAAATAGTAACAAACTATTTTATTTTATTTTATTAAAGGCAACGTCGACCCGACTTTGGAGGTCTTCTTCAGGGGGTTGTATGCAGTAGGGAGTTTCAGTTGAAACTGTTTTTTTGTTTCCCTTCGCCTTTTAGACCAGAAGGGGTTTTCCTGAGCCAGGGGATGAGGGTGGAGGATCAATGCCAAAGTAAAAAACTACCCTCGGCACCAGGACTCGTTATTATTTTATAGTTTATAATTTATATTGTCAGGTTGCTGAAAAACGCGTGGTGCTTTGCACAAGCGTTAACACGCTCGGTCGTCCCGCCCTTGAACTGTTTTATTGCTAGCATATAGATGATGCGCATTACAGCTAATACAACTGCACATCGAAATAAGTTTCTCACTGTTCCGAACCCCCTACTAGAACCTCCCTCCCATCAGCCATGGAGTGACAGGAGCACATGATGAACAATCAGTACGGGATGACAGAGGGTGGTACACATCGATCAGGCTGGGAGCAGATAGTTGAGTGGGCAGCGGATATAGGTCATTGTCAGGAGCACACGACCTGTCCCCACCATTTTTATCCTCTTCAGTCGACCGCCATTTTTCACCGGTATTCCACTCCCTTTTTGTACTGTTATTCCCGATCTATCTCAGGCTCCTTATGGACCCATGCTTACTTGAATCTAGCTTATATATTTTTATAATAAGTATATTCTCTATATCTAAAGAATGGTCTAAAATTCCGTTTTGAACAAAATGATCAAGGTTCGAAGATATCGAAAGAAAATTTTTTAAAAACATGTATCGCAATCTTAAACGTTCAAAGGAATGGCTCCAATATTGATTAGCAATTAGCAAATCTTAAAACGTATGAATTAATATTCAAGATGTTACAGTGGGAGCAGAGAGAGATTGATTTTATTTACCAGTAGTGAGGCTGTACTATGTAGGGCTGTCGAATTCCCAGCTTACTTTCAATTCGTGTTAGACAGCACAAATAAATTTATATATTTTTTTCATTTCCATTATATACATATCACTACAGGATAGAAATAATCAGGAAGCAGTCATTTCTGAGATTTTTATTGTTTCCTTTTTTATTGTTTCAACCCAAATATGTGAGTCATCAGTAGTGCATGTTTGCAGCACTGCAGGCGTTAAATACTTGATGTAGCAGTACTGCAAACATGTTCTGATCCAAACACCTGATGACCCAAATGTTTGTGTTGAAACGTCGGCAACAAAAAAAAAAAAAAAAAAAAAAATATATATCAAAATGACTGATTCATGATTATTTATCTACTATGATATGTAGTAGTCGTCCAACTTCCTTCAATAATTTGAATAACGATTCATTCAAATTTCGTGTTTTTTTAATTTCCAAAATTACTGATTTCAAAATTAATCTATATATTCACATTAATTTCAACTAATTAGTAGTAATTGCTATTTTTTAAATACATTTTTTTTAAAATTTATTATCAAATTTGATATAATTTTGTTTTTCTCAACAATGTATTCCAATCTAATTCATTAGTTTTGACAATAAAATAATAATATCATTTTTCAAACATTTTATTGGAAGAAATTACTCTTTTTAAATAATTTAGATTAGCCAAAATATACATTTTTTTTTAAATTGCTAAAACATTAAGGGTAATACAATTCATACGGAATTGAAGATTAATCTCCTCTGTTTGACCCTGAAAAAATATTTCAGCTAAAAGTTCAGGAAAGTTTGGACAGACTTCCAGGAAGGGAGGTTATGGGGAAAAGGGGCTGTTTCATAAAAATATGTACATCACAACTTAAATATTCCATCTAAACCAAGGAAACTAAGAGAGTCGCAAGAATATGAAGCATTTCAATTATCGTCATACAATAGATTTAATAACAAATATTTTTTAAATTTTAATTTCGCCCTTTTTCACGATTTAGAAAGACAAATAACGTTACAGGATTCGTAACGTAACGTTATTAATAATTAAAATAAAATAATTAAACGTTACAACTCCATCACCCAGCAGTACGGTATACACGGCAGCTCATTAAAGTGGAAGCAGGATCGATATTGAACAAGCGGTGTGTAATTATCTAATTAAAACTTCACTCATCATCCCGAATTACTACCTATAAAATTTTAATGAGCTAGGACCAAAATCGCTCGCCATTATTCATCCATGAATTATTTTCGTCTCCCTCAAAACAAATTCTTATAATTACTAGACAGCCTACGCAGTAGCTAATTTTTAAACTGTAATAAAACTATAGCAATTACACCGATGAATTATTATGATAATGGCGGAGTAAATGACCCTACGATTAGATACTAATAAAGCCATTTATAAACATGGTTCTATGACTATTTCAGCAAGGTCGGAAAAAAAAATCGTTATACGGATGGCAACCGTTCTTCGTCAACTGTTACTATTCTAATTAATGCATATACATTTTCCAAGTAGTAGGCGACTAAATACGTTTTCAAAACTATTATTAAAAAAAAAATGAAAGAAATTAAGTCAAATAAAAATTCATGAACCACTAAAATATTTTTCATAAAGAAATTTCATAAACAAAATATAGCATCATAAATAAATGAATATTAATCACAAAATATTGATGAGCGTAGGAACACAAATGAATAATTCATTGCTAAATTAACTGACTTCACGCTATGAATTATTTTTTGTTGACATTTTTTTTTTTTACGTATATATAAAGTCAATACTTCATTTCATTCATTGCATCCTTCAGTTATGGACGCTTTTACTTTTAAATTTATGATTTAATAAACAATAACAATAAATAACAATTTATTTCTATTTGATTACAAAAATATTAATAAAATTCAAAAGTACATAAAATCAATACGCTAAAAAGATTATTAAAACATGGTTTTTATAATCGTGGTTATAGTGGTTTATTCTTTCCAAACAATTATACATATAAAATAACATTACCTTCCTAGTAAGAAAGAAAAAGAAATAAAAGGTTATTCCTGCTATTGAACTAAACATTTTTTTCCATCGTAAGTAATTTCCTTAAAATAAATAACTATAAATAAATAAAAAAAAAAAAAAAAAGCATTATTTTAGTAACTTAAAATATCAAAAACCCAACCAAAGGATACAACCGTTGCAGTAGAACATATAAAAATTGTCTAGAGATCATATCTTTGCTTCAAATTGTCCGATTTTAACGATTTTTTAAAAAATAAAATTTCGTAAACTTTTGAGTTCGGTTTCGAAAATCTAAGATCGGTTAATATACCCATCTTAGCACCCAACAACATAGTTGCCATAATTAACTGATTACCTTTTGAGGAATTGTAAAAGATACTAATTTACAAATAAGCAATGAAAAAAAAGCTTTATCTTCAGTTTCCTTTCCCGTGAAAAGGAGGGCCCAAAACAGGAAAAAAGACAAGCGAAAATATAAAGGGGATGGAGAGATAATTGATAAAGAGACGCCGCTAGCTGAAGGGAGCTGAAAATAGCGAGGACGAAAAGGGAGATAAAATCTTCATTCAACAGCAAATAGAAGGCCCTTTCTCTTCCCTCAAGGGCTACACATAATTATACCCTCCGCTTTGGAGGATTTACAACCGCGGCACAGGCTAAAAATTCCTCCCATCTAACGATGTTACATCATATAATTTATAGTACCCGAGGTATTCGAGTACGTTTGCTGATACATACTCTCCAGTAATAGGAATAATTGGAACGTGTGGACCGCGAACCCAGCTATAGTAGTCGAATTTTCATTACTCAGCAATGTAGTTGGAGTCTGGAAATAATGGTTATAAGGTATTCCTCGTCATTTTAGTGTAATCGAGATCACAACGAAAATAGGCCAGTATGAAATTTATTTTCTTAATATTTTTAGTCCGTGGTACAGTCCTCTTCTTGTCGAATTATTAACATCCGCCTGAAACTTCGTAAATAGTTTTATTTCATCGTAACCTACAACTATTTTATTTACGAAAACTCTTAGAATTGGAGCGTTTACAATCTGGGAGTGGTCAAACATTGTCTATTTAATTAGGTAGTAAAAGCTCGTAAATACAAATTTGCTCTTTACTTTGATCGTAAAATAATTTGATCACAAAATCGATAAAAAAGGTTGCAAAAAAAAATATTAGACCGTTTGTCCTATATAACCTCGTTATTTTGGAAATTTGGAGGTGTAGATCACGCCAAACGGCTCAATATTTTTTAAGGCCACCTTTTCCTTAAGTAGAAAGCAAAAAATAGTTGTCTAATAAATAAATAAATAATAAGATTACATGAGAGATATTGGGTGACAGTGTAGTTAAAATATCAAGTATTAGTTATATAGAAGATCTGAATTTTAATTTGTGAAAAAAAATATTAACTTAAGGTGAATACAGCGTGTAAGTTAAAAATAAAAAGATAAATTACGAGAGGATAACAAACTTATAAAGCTTACATTTGATAACTGTAGGCTAACAGATAAAAAAAAATGAGGGTTAAGGAATAAAAAAATTGATAAATGAATAAGTAAATTTCAATTTCTATATTGAAATTAAAGTAAATTTTTATATTGTTATATATTTTTATTCACTTATTTTTGTTTTTATCTTTTATATATGAAACACTTGATATTTCAACTAAACTGTCACCCTATATCTGTGATGTCAGCTTATTATTTCTTTATCAGACAAATGTTTCTTGTTCAATATCACTAATAAGTCATTTATTTTTTTTTTAACCATGCACCATTTATTTGTTGTCTCAAATTATCATCACGGCCAACCATCTCTACACTATTAAAATATACAACGGTCAACCATCAAGTATTTCACGCTAAGAAATATATGTATGAATGAAATAGAAGAGAAATGGTAGACGGCAAAATCTAAAAGAAAATACCAATAATAATCAATTAAAATTAATATCTGTAAGTTTTTATTTACATTCAACAACTACTCAGAACTTTAATAATAACGAGTAAATTATTATATTTTAATTTTTTTTTTTATTGTTATTATTTTTTCAATTTGGGCGCCTCTTTCTCACACTGTCTATGAAATCATTGCATTCGTTGCCTTAGTGTTAATCACAAGAATCAATAGACAAATAACGCATTTACTTGGATTATAACTTATCGATTATGGGAAAATAAATAAAATCAGTTACGGCTTTTCCTTCAGGAGGAAGTGATTCAAAATTCTCTTGCACACCTTTCCATTTCCAAGATAACAATATAGAACAAATCTCGAATTGCACCCAGATAATTCAGAATGCATTTTCCAAGATCTTTTTTTTTTCTTCCTTTTTTTTTTGTTGTTATTTATCAGCAGTGATAAGAATGGAAAAACACAGGATTCCTTGTAGATTCAGATTAGGAAAGGCGATATCTACGAAATTTCAAACAACAAACATTAGACGAATGAGATAATAGTATCGGGCCTTATGCAATGTTAATTTTGAGATACAGCATAAGGGCTATTTTTATGTGCTCACATCAATCGGTAGCACTATTTGCTTATCTTATCTTATACAAACCAGCCGTTACCTTAGGTTAGTAACCAAAATTACTGCACGAAATATGATCTGTTATATCGGTGAAAGGCTAATAAAGTTTGAGGTAATGTGCTTCAAGAAAAGAGAAAAAAAAAAAATAATGGAAGAATTATAACCCATAAGATATTGTCATTCTTATTAGAAAAATACCAAAAATAAATAATAAAATTCATTGTCTTTTGAAACAATTAATTTGTTCATTATAGTTTAAATAATTTTAAAACATTACAGGAAGATTCTAATAAAAAGCTTAAGTCATTCATATACCAACTATTAAACAATTAACGTCCCAACGATTCGAGGATTATCAGGACAGAAAAATTAAATGCACATAAAAAGTACCACATCTCACATTAACAGTGTATGAATAAATTATCAAATAGAGACACAGGCGGATCTACGGGAGATGGAGAGGGGCTTTAGGGTTGAAGCCCCACCCTCCTCAAAAATGGTAAAATATAACCATGCTTTAAGACAAAAAATATCTCTAAAAGTATTATAGTTCGTCTAATTACATTTAACAGGACTAAAAGAATCACTTTAACTCCATTTCATACCGGGAATTTTTTCTTTCTCCCGAAGTAATTATCTTAATATATACATAAAAAAAAAAATCTTTTGGGCTGAAGCCCTCCCCTCCAAAAATTAAATTCTGGATCCGTTAGTGAATAGAGATAGTTGATCGCTCTGATAAAGTTCAAATTAGACTCCATTTTTTTATAAAAGATATATGGTGAAATTGTATTAAACTGCTGCTAAAACATATACTCATTTTGGTCTCCACTTTTGCCGTTTTATTTTATTTTGACTAGGCGTTACTCTAACTTTAGTATATTATTTACTGCTTCTCGAGGAACTTAAGGATTGATTTTAGTTTATTCTAATAACCTAATAACAGATTTTGTCTCTTCTTATTTTATTATTTATTTTTTATATTTAAAAAAAATCAAGATGGAAAAAACCTAAATACGAAATTAAAAAAAAAAATGTACAGCAGTTTTTTTCCGACATCATATCATAAATGGATCTTCAAATAATCAGATATATTGTTATCTCGCAATCAAATCATATCAATAATCTAAATATTGGGATTAGAATTAGTTATTTTAACTTTCGTTGAATTTATTTATTAATTTTTATTCATGACATTTACAACTGTATTAAAATAGGAGTATAATGAAATGAAAAAAGTTTGTTAAGAAACTACCCACCGGCAGATCTCAATTGCTGAAATTAAAAAACTGAATGAATGTATAAATATTTAGAATTGAATAGCCGTCAAATTTATGATTTCGTAAATATAATAAGTAATAAACAACAAAATATGAAAGAAATGATCAATAATGACATATTGTTTTAAATAGAGTGCTACCATTGGGTAGGTACTCAGCAACAGTCTTCAGTTACTTATTAGCTTATTAGTATAGAGATATTACTGTGATATTTTAGATAGAAGAAACCTAACTAAGCACGAATGAAAAATTCAAGGAGTTAAATGCAAAAGTATATTGGTTATACCAATTATTAACATATAGTAACTAAAATTGTCGAGTATTAATAAATATTTTGCCTTAATTTTTATTCAAAAAATCGATTTATTTTTTACCAGTTCTGGTCTTGGTCTTGCAACAGTTAGACAGCCTTGCTTGGTCTTGGTCTTGCAAAGATATAGACCGATTTTGGGCAACAATAATTATGTTGTATGTAGAGCTTCCCTCAGGATACAAAGCTACTCAAACTATTTGATGAACTTCATGAAGGCTGAACATGATTCGTACCCTTCGCCTTTACAATTGCCGAGAGACCTCCAGTAATTCCCAATGCATCAAGTAAGGAGGAAAACGGAACAGTTGTTAGATATGACAGGACCAGACTAGATACATCCTTACAATTGTAATTCTATCGGCAAGCCCTGAGGGAGGAAAGATGGCAGGGAGGGTTTTTGTCCCTGAGGAGCCGCTGTGTTCCCGGGCGCGGGAAAGCTCTATATATTATTCCGCGCAAAGGCGGGCTTTAATTAGTGAGGCACAGCCATCTCCCGCCTTAAAAGCATTTTACCAGCGCCATAAATGATAAGAGCCCTCTCTCGGAATTTTAGATCAACTCTCCCCCTTAACAAAGCAACCATAAAGTCTTCTTAATAAGATTTTTTTTTTTGTTTTATTACTTTTACTATCTTCTACTTCGATCAGAATGACGTAATTTCATTAGAGGCGTGAAAATCAAGCAGTGTGATTCTTATGCCGAAGATGTTCGCATTTCCTTGACAAATGTTTGTCCATTTATTCATTCATTACAATAAATGAAATAAAAAATCATAGAATTTTATTATTCTTCTGCTTATAAAGTTACGGTGGGCTAACTTAAGAAGACGCGTAGTTCATCAGATTTTTCTTTTTTAAATAATTTGTTTTTAGCTATTCATTTTAAAATTCCATTCTGGAATTGCTGAAACTACTTGATTGTATTTTATGAAATGTGGAACAGTAGCGGAGCACTGTAGAGAGGTAATTTTAACTTCAGACTTTGAGGTTGTGAGGAGGTGACTGAATTTGTAGGATTTTTGGCTTGCTTTTGATAATTTTGAAGTGCTATGAGCGGCAATTTTTAGATGTATGACAAATTTAATTCTAAGTGTTCGAACAAATTATTCGAACAAATTATTTGATGTTTTGTTGTATGAATAGCCAACACGAAATACTGGATTCTTTGACATATTTAACCAATAGAGTATTCAATACGATTCTAAATTAGATTTTAAGTTAGTCTTAGAAGAAAATTATCTAGATAGAGGTGAGCCCCATAGCTACGATTGTAAGTCAAAAAACAAACATTAATAGAACTAAGAAAGGCAAGACCTTGCATCGAAGATACAGAACAAGGAACATATTACAACATATATATGAAACAAAAGCATATATAAAACTGGTTTATGTAGAAAAAAAAAAAAATAAAGATTGTGTATTTTTTAAACTTTTTTTATTAGTTTTTTTTTCAAATATTCACCTGCATCTATCGACAAAATATTGACAATCAGTATTCCCGTGTAAATTAGTATGAAATCGTTGTCAAAGTCTTTATTCGTTGATCAATTGTTGGCAGGTGGAAATTCCTATTGTTTTTTTTTAGTTAGTTACAGATCAAAATGCAGTATTTAAGAGTCGTAATGTTTTGGTTGGAAAATCAGTAGTTCTTTTAAGTGGATCTTTTTAGCTATACCGTAGTTCTGAAAGGAATACGTTCTTAAAGGTATAGGCAAATATAGGTATGCATTCAGTTTAGGTCTCAATAATAGTTTTGATAATTTAAATAAAAATGATAAAAGTAGCTTGGACGGTCAATTGCCATTCTTGTGTCAAAGGTAAGTACAAAATAGTATAAGGTTTAAGTCTGAGGAATTTGGTGGGTTGTTTAGATTTATAAAAAATTATACATAACTGGAAGAAGTGGACTACATAATTGAGTTCACTAATATCATACACCTCAAGCGTTCTAATGGATATTTCCATCAAAAATAAATAAACGATTTTGTACTCTCACCTAGAAGTGCATTCATCCACGGTAAAGAGCTTCAGGCTAATGGTTTAAAGATTGTTCTCACACGTTTGCCAAAACTAATAGTTAAGTCCTTGGCAAACAAGTACTGTCGATTATTTGAAGGAGCGTATACATATAACAGATTATTTTTCTACTTAACTTATGAAATACTGCATGATAATATAGAAGAAGGACAATATTTGTAACAAAAAGTTTTTAAAATTGAAATATTTTAATGAAAACTGACTAAATTAAAAAAAATAATATTTTTTTACAGATTCTTAAAAACAGCTCAAATAGCAGAAACGTCACCAAATAAAGAAATACAATAAGGAAGTATTTTATTGGTGACCTGTGGCCTAAAACGTAATAAAATGAATAAAAACGTTATTTTTAAATAAAGTAAACATACACAGTCTTCAAAGATCTAAATTATCAGATAACGAATTAGTTAGAAATCGGATTTTAGTTTAATAAACAACCAGGCCTGTTTAAGCCTAAGTTAATACAAGATATCAGGTTTAATGCCTAACTTAGCGGTCAGTTGTGGAACCGAAGTGGATTACATAAACCTAACTTCGTAAACTTAAGCCTGCTCTGTATCCTTTTACCATTGAGAATTTCAGCCTTCCTTGATTTAAAGGAGGAACAATTCGCTTAGTTACTAAGTCATTTTATTTTCTAAACTGTTACTTGATGAATTTTTGAAAGTCCATCTTATTCACTGATGCAAAAACATAGTTACTGAATGAATCATTTTACAAAAAAAAAAAAAATAATAACACTAAGTACGCAAAGTTATGATTTCACCGAGAGTCATTTTGCAATAACCCCAAGATATAAGATCATTGCTCTCCGATAAAGTAAGGAAATCTATAAATTTATCGAAAAGTATTTACTGAAAATACATATAACCCATCTTAGAATCGGTAATAATTTGTCCGAAAAATTTGAGGTTCGTTCGGGGTTAAAACAGGGGGATTCTCTTTCGCCTGTCCTGTTCAATTTGGCATTAGAACATGCCATTAGGGAGGTAATGCGAACCGAGAAAGGGTTGGATCTGGGCGGGACAACATCCGTGCTATGCTGATGATCTGGTACTGTTGAGCGAAGACGTTGAAACTATAAAACTAAATACGACAACGTTAATGAAAGCCGGTAAAGAACTAGGACTCGAAATAAACGTGGATAAAACAAAGTATATGGTTAGCTGCAAAAATGGCGATACTACTGGTGATATCGATATAGATGGTAATATGTTTGAACAGGTAGATAAATTTAGGTATCTAGGTTCTACGATAACTAGAAAAAACGAAATTGAAGAAGAGATTAAGGTTAGACTGAAGGCGGGAAATGCTTGTTATTTTTCTGTGACAAAACTACTTAGTTCGCGCCTCTTGTCCCAGAACTTAAAAATTAGAATCTATAAAACAATTATCTTGCCTACAGTTCTTTATGGATGTGAAACTTGGCCGCTTACATTAAGGGATGAGCAGCGTCTTAAGGTTTTTGAAAATAAAGTATTGCGTAGAATATTCGGACCGAAGAAGGATGAGTTAACCGGAGAATTCAGACGGTTACACAACGCCGAATTGCGTGAGCTGTATCCGAGTAATATAATTGAGGTAATTTCATCGCGGCGAATCAAATGGGCTTGTAAAGTTGTTGGGCTTACTAACGAGAGAATTCCTAAAAGGTTAATATTTGCTGTGCCGAATGGTAAGCGTCTGAGGGGTAGACCGAAGCGAAGGTGGGAAGATTGCATTAAAGCCGATTTGAAGAGACTGGGTTTGGACGGCGAACGGTGGAGGGAGGTGTGGAACAAGCGATTGGTGGTGTCGGCATCAAACCTTCGGGTTGGCTAAGCATTTTATTATTTATTTATTTATTTACATATAACCCATCACACACTTATACAAGACAGGTGACTGTATTGATAGCTAACTTAAAGTAAAAGTATTAATTTAAAGGAACATACTTGTTATATATATATACATATTATATCATAGTAATTAATATAAATATAAGCCAATTTAAAAATTCTCAATCGGAAGAAATGGTCATACATACTACTCACTGAAGAATTTATTTACAACTGATCATATCCACTTACCTGAAACAAAAAGAACATTCATTAAATAAACAAATTAAATAAACATTATAACAATAAAAATAATAACTAACTACATCAGAATCAAAATAATATAATGTTTGAAGAGATAATAATTTCAAAGTTAGTTATCATAAAATCAATAAGAAAAAATGTATATCTGTCAACTATAAGCTTCAAAAACACAAAAAGAATTTACATTAAATAAAAGTTTTAAAATATTCGAGAAAATAATTTTGATATTTTTAGATATGAAATGCACCACATGTCAAATAAATAATAGTTTTTCTGGATTTAATTTCTGATAATAAAGATAGAATTTAAATTGGCACATGATATGATAAAAAAAAGTAAAATTAATGCTGAAAGCAAACCGAATAACCCGATAGCAGTAGGTAAATTTGGCAAGCCTTCGATAAGATTGACAAGCGAGATCAAATGTCAACGTGGAATACGTCCATCAGATATCCCTCGCGTTGATAATTATGCTTCCAATTTCGCATTCAATAATTTATAATGGTTCAGTTCAACTTGACGAGATACAAAGCCCATATTTGCTGTACTGTTTGAAAGAGATAAGCATCTGTTTAAATTATTTATTTATAAAAATTGGATAATCTGGATTATTGAATTTGTTTATACAAAATAAGAATAACAATTGATTCAGCATATATTTATTTATTTTTCTCAATATTCTGAGAGTAACGGTTCAAAAAAATGGAACGAGTGTTTCTATCGTATACAATATTTAACAATCGTTATATATAACACAAATAAATCAAATTGGATGATTTTAAAAAATTTTTTTTTAAAGAAGCTTATTTCTTTTTTTTCCCGACCAACACCTCAGTGAAAGGCCGTTTGTTTGTATTGCGAGTTTGATAGATTTAAAAGCTTTTATCGTGAGTACTTATCAAACTAAAGAGAGAAAGATAAGTGAAAGGCAGGAATATAAAAAAAGAGATAAATCATGATAGAAAAAAAACATGATTATGGGTGTTTCGGGGAAGCCTGGGCCATCTCTAGACTGAAGGTATTGACATATTGACGCGCTGTTACACCAAATTTTTTCTGAAGATTTCCACCTCCCCCCTCCCCCGCCATTTGATTTTTAACTGAGGTCGTCAGTATCGCTTCCACAGGTATGAAATCAAAGATAATTGATAAAGAACTGTCTAAAGGCACTCAATGGACGGTTGATTTTGAAAGAAATAAACGATAAACCATAACAAAAGAGAACATGTAAGTAGAGAGCCACGAAATACTTTAGGAACCATGTAAAAGCAAACGCGGAAACTTAAGAAGCAAGTAAAGATAAAAAGATATTCATTAGAGATTTATTTCTAAAAAGCTGTTTTTTGCTTGTATTATAAAGGCGATTTTATAAGATTCCAAAACACCAGAAACACAAAGGGAATAAAATAGAAACAAGGGTTATACATGCGTGGAAACTATATAAGTGATCATCGCTTTTACCCTAATCTATTCTTAGGGACAATTCTTAAAGGAACAAGAAAACATGAAAGAAGGTGTAAAAATAAAATCGTCAACATCCAAAATATAGTAGCTGAAAAAAAATCATCAGAACCGTAGAGGCAGGTAAACATTAAATTCAGCAGCAAATCTCAAACAAAACTGTTAACAAGACTTGGTTAGTATTTCAAATAAAATATTTTAAAACATAAAATAAAATATATATTTTTTTTAGAACGAATGGTTTATATCAGTATTTTCTTCTTAAAATACGAAAGAAGTATTCGTATTTATCACTAGATATTAAGTAACAAAAAAATGTTTTCATTTAGTATTTTAAATAAATTACTAAATTGAGTAAATTACTCTAATTTACTAATGTAAAGTTGCCTCTTGATGGAAAATTAAACTTGAGAAAATCGAGCTTAAAAACTTTTTGAGAGCCATTAAATTAACTTTGTAATACATTTATCTTTGATCATATTATAGAGGACTCTAGGGTCTGATCATAGAAAAAGAGCATTCTTTGTTGAATGAATAAGTGAAGGTTAATAACCTACAGATGCTTGATTGGGGAAAAAATAGTTTTTTTTGTTTTACTTGAATATCAAGTACTTTTTTCCGCAAAGAAAATTAATTTTATTCCAGGATTCAATGTGTATAATATCTTAGAGAAACGTCACTTTCAATTGAAATCGTTAAGAAATTATATCAATTTAACAACATAATTTATTCCAAATTAGCTTTTAAAAAAATAAACCTATTGTATTCTAATTTCGTAACTCCGTTCATCACAAATTAAACCTATATCTTAAAGAATTAGCTGTTAAACGGCAGTTCATGAAACTTGAGTATTTTGTATTTGATTTTTTTTTTTTAATAACCAAAATAATTTTTGTTCAGGTCGGTTGTTAATATTTTTGTCAAACAGAAAATTACACTCCCTCAAAGTCTCTTGCATTTGTACTGTATAATCGAAAGCTGATGATTGGGCCAAAAACACCATTTTTACACGCTTTTGTTCCCATAGTTTGGGAAATGTGTACACGCTCCTTAACAACAAACACTATACCTTAACCTTAATAAGTATAGCCACTTGCACTTCTTCTCGTATTAAATTATGATATTTTGGTTTATTATCTTCAACAATGAAACATTGTGATCGACCAAAAAATTCAAAAACATAACCCCCTCTCAAAATTTGAGGTTTCACGTTTCAAGATGAGTAGAATTCGAAAAACGAATAAAACTTTTTTTGTCCGTCCGCCGTCCGCGCATTTTCTCCGAAACTACTGGACCGATTTTTTTCAAATTTTGATATAAAATCCGAGGTCACCCGAGGATGATCCTCCTTCATCGACATAACTCTCCGCCTTTAACTTTCAAAATGGCGGCCGAAAAACCTGCGTTGCTATAGACTGTAGCTCCTAAACGAATGTACAGATTTCAATGAAACTTCGCTAAAGTAATTTTCTCGACGCCCTTTAAATTTATCTATATAACATACTTCAACGAAAAGAAGCTGGAAAAAAAGTTACGAGGGATGGTAATATTAAATTCCGAATAACTCGAAAAGTTTTTACTTTTTTGTTGATACTGTATGTTTTTTTTTTAAAGTTTACGAAATTTCCTAAAAATCAAAAAAAAAATCTTTCAAAATCGGACAATTATGAGCAAAGATATGGTCTCTGGTTTTTTTTTAATGTGTTCTACTCGAAATGTTATATCCTTGGTTTGGTTTTTAAATTTTAAATGTGTTACTGAAATAATGCTATTTTTTTAAGCATATTACTAATGATTAAAGAAAAACAGTTTAGTCCTATAATTGGAATTACCTTTTGTTTTTTTTTCTTTGTAACTCGGAAGGTAATGTTACTTTAGATGTATAAATGTTGGGAGATAATAAACCATTGTGAAATCATTTGCAGCGTTTTTTTTTTTATAGTCGTGTTCATAAATCGTGTAAGGTTCTAGCAAAACAAACACCAGTAATATTACAACAAAATAAGAACATTTACGCATACAGAGTATCATAATTGATTGCAGACAAAAAAAAAAAAAAGTCATTCATATGAGGTAATGATTATGCCGACAACATAATCGCTTAGCATCAATTACGAAGCCATTAATAGGTCAAGTAATTTGTGAAGGCACATTTATCATTGGGGTAAGCTGTGACAGTAATAGCAGGAGATTTAACAAGCCGATAATGGTCCACTATATTACCTGCCTTCCTCCCTCCACGCTCCCCTCAGAACGAACTAAACAGGAAATTAAACTAAATTTGGGGTTGGCAAGTTTGCCAGTGAACATTCGGAGGAAACAACTAACTTAGAACTTAAACACAGCTATTGATCATCGTTGAGATTTACGATTGAATTAAATCGGCCATAGCCCCTCTAATCCCCTTAAATTGAATAACAAATATTGAAAAACGTAAACGGGCATGATAAGGTAAGATTTGAAAAGGTTAATCTTTAAGAATAATCAACGTACCATGATGATTAAAAATAAGTGTCAACAAATACACGCCTATAATTTCCAATAGGAAACGATAACCATAGATGCAATAAATATCACATTTTCCGGTTGAATACAACAGTTTAATTTTAGTAAGTAGTATCCGGCTGATCTTTCACACTTCTTTTTAATTTCCTACCAATACTAGGTAAGGAAAGTATTGCGATCGGATCAAATTTCCGATACGCGGTTTTCAACGGATCTATACCTTTCAGAAATTCCTGAGTCCGGAAATCACATTTTTCGCTATTAATCTGTCTGTGCCCCAAGATTTTCTCGGGAACTACTGAACCGATTTCTTTTTTTATTTTGTAGAGTTTTGACTACTGATGCCTGTGATACAAATTGCATGCTCCATGCGCAATAGTGACTGCGCAATAAATGAAAAACATGTATTTCTATAGACCGTCGCGCAAAAAACGGCTCTAATGATTTGGATGAAATATTCCTATAATGTTCTAATAATTGTCCTTTCAATTTTCGTACATATACTAAATTTCCGAGAAAATTCAGGAAAAAAAAGTTATAAAGAAAAGAAAAAATGTTTTGGGGCTTAACTCGTTAAGTAAATATTCTATGGTGAAATTTATAATATAACTTTTGTAAAGATAACTAAATTATTAGGTAAAAGTAACTAAACGTAATCGAACCAGTATTCGCTACAAAATTATATAAAAATCGTTCATTTCGGACAAATATTAACGATGTAACAGCTATTGAATTTCCAATGTAACATACATTACGGGTTGATATTCTGGTGTCAGAAAGGGGTGAATGAGAGAGAAAAAAGATAACTAAGTGAAGGTAAGAAAATCTGTTGCCCGCATCACACAAGCTTCACTTTATTATTTCTTTAATATATATTTTCAGAAAAGTTGATGTAATTCAATTTTTTTTTTAATTAATGGTCATATGTAAAGATATAAAACGTTTTCTGAAATAGGTAAAAAAGTTTGTGTTTCTGCGACCTCATTACCCGATACTGGGTACCAGATATTATATTGACTTTATTACCCGTAACCGAGTAATCGGTACTTGAGGGCCCATAATAACCGTTACCCGGAAAAAAGCCATAGTACGTTACGATCTGGTAGCAGGTAAAATCCGGTACCCTGTCCTTCACCAATTTGCAGACATCGTAAGTTACAAAGTTGCATTAAGTATAATTAGGTAGGTCAGTTTCCTTAAGAGATACAAGGCATTGCATTCGTTAGTTCGTTAGTTTAAAAACAACATTATGTTTTTATCTGTACTACTACAAAATATGAGGGTCTTTGATTCAGTAGGCCAGAGCGGGGATAAAAGTTCCGATTTTTAAACAAGGCTCAAATATTATTTAGAAAATGAACCTATTAACAAAATTTATGGTAGCTTATAATTTTTACATATATTATCAATAAATTTGAAAGACTTTTAAGGACTGAAAGACTTTAAAGTCTTTTTAAGCTAAAGACCTAAAGACTTTTTTTAAAGTCTGAAAGACTTTTCTTTTGGTGTTATAACATCTAACAGTAATCACTTATAATTACTTCACATCTCTAAGTTGCACTATCAGGTTATACATTATCTCACTTTGCAATTAACAGTTGATGTAGATAATCAGTCTTTATAATTAGGAAAATATAACATAGTTTGCATTATAATTAGTATTATAAGAATCACAGAATGTTTATGAATTAAGTTATATAATAAGACTTATATTTATCTCTTTTTGTTTGGAACTATCTCACTCAGTCTTCATTACTTTAGAAGGAAATATTGTTCTTATTGATGCATAAAACCAAATGGGCCGAGATCCAGCTCAACCAACATATTTCTCCAATAAGTAAGAGTACCCACAAGATAGAGACCGGGTGTGCCACAGAATAAATAATTACCTACCACAGACGGACTCGATCCTGGGATCTTGAGTATAAAAAACAGTGCCTTGCCCACTGAGCTATCTCGCTCCTGTTATATATTTTAGAACTTAATTTCTCATTATTATGTACTTTAGACTTATTTATTATTCATGTGTTTATATCGAATAAGGATGTATGTGCTAATTTCTTTACCGTTAAACTAAACTGAAAAGAAGGCTGAGCTGTTTGGAGGAGTTCAAGTTTTAAAGCCTCACCTTACAGTTCCCTTCAACACTTTCACATTATGACACAGGCGGGTCTACAGGGGAGGGGATGGCAGAGGGGCCCCTTAAAACGGTAAAATATATCCATGCCTTACAAAAAACGTTATCTCTAAAAAGTATTATTGTTCGTTAATGACATTTAACAGGACTTCGAGAATCACATTAACATCATTTCTTAGTTAGTTTCTTTCTTTTTCTTCTGAAGTTATTATCGCTATACATATATATATATATATATAAAAAAAAGCTCCCCCAAATTAATTAATGGATCCGCTAGTGCAATTTGCCTTTACTTGAGCGTATGAACCGACCTAAACGATCCAGCAACGAAAAATGCAATAACATTGTGGCGAATAACTAACAGTCTACGATGAAATAAAGGATATGTACACTGTAAAGACTGAAAAAAGTAAAACAAAGGATGAGACGAAAGATAAATATGAGACGGACGAAGAGACCAGAAGAGTGTCCTAGGTCAGGGGCAGCCTTCTCATTAGCTCACTCTCAAAACTTTCTCTCCTTTATCGTCTGCTCTTCCTTTGAGTCTCTCTACCTCCCCCACTTACCCTCCTACGTCTCCACCCCCTTTCACCTCTCTCACTCACTCTCTCCTTCATCTCTTACCCAACGGCTAGCAAATCTCTACATTTTAAATATGGTCCAATTAATCAATCTCCAAAATCTCCAGACCACACAGTATCAGATTATTGTTTATGAGGCTGGTTCAATGACGAAGTATTCAACTTGTTAAAAATTAAATAATCGGGACAACTGACGTCCTTCAAAGAAGAAGCCTGAAATGTAAATAAGTCAGGATTGATATTTTTGAACATTTGTTAAAAAGTTCTCTCCAACTGATTCTGTATATAGGTTACATTCAGTCTGGCATGAAATGCTTATTTTTCATAGGAATTTAAGTTATGCATCATTTATATCCCATGTACAACTGAAAAAAATGTAGCCGTCAGATCTCCCATAGACCAGCAAAAATGTTTAGGAGGCAAACATATTCTCCCCCTAACCTCATCCCAATAATTATAAATAAAAAAATTAAAATTGACAACAAGCAAGATACTTGAATAAATAAATAATTTAAACTATAATCGATTAAGAAAATTCGACTAGCTGGCTAGGTCCTATAAGTAAATACTTAACTATTATATCACGTAAATATTTCTATGATTTAAATTGTCATTTCAGAGGTCATCATTATATATAAACATTTCCTAAGATTTTATTATTCATTCACCTCGCATGTATACCCCTCCACTTACACATGATTTTGTTATACATTTTCCAAGATAAATTTGGAAAACATATATTTAATAGTTACAAGTATAAATATATAATTTATTGAGAATATTTGTATAGACATTTTTACGTAACTAGTTAAGACTGTGAAAACAATGTATTTTTATTTTAAGGTTGCGCTAAATAAGAAATCAAAATTAAGAAAGTAAGTTAATCGACTGTTCTACACATCATAAGAAACCAAAATATTTTTTATAGTTTTTTTGAAATTATTCATTTTTAGCTGTCAATGTTATAGAAATGTACCTATGTTAACGAAGGCGATAAATCCGATTGTTTTTTTCAGATATTGTCTAGTATATTTATAGGCACATAAACAGATTCAAACAAATATCTAATTTATTTAAAATATTCAATATTATATTCGCTCGTTATAATATGTTAAAATTTTAAATATAATAAGAAATACTGCCATTTTTTTCTTCTTCTTTTGCCCTCTCCTCCCCCTATCGAAAATCTGCGCCTATGAGTAATACAACACTTCAGAGCTTGCTTAGTTCTTCGTAAATCGTCCTTATATTATTCATAAATCTTAAACGATTAATTAATTATCAATTCGACAAAATAATTAATAGAGATGATATACTATGTTACAAATTCGGAAAGGGATTTAGCAGTTACAATCAGTCCAACACCATAAATACTTCGATCTTAATATGTAAAAAAGGAAACTAACCCCTCGAAACTGGGGCGAAGTAATCTTTTACAAGAACAATTAGGTTTTAAGACTGACCCGAGGGAAATTCTTAGAAGTGGAAGGAGTCAGTATTGACTCATCGTCTGACGTCACTGGACCATGAGTCTTTTCCACTGAATGCCGCAGCAGTCGGCAATAAGCGAAATCATGAGGGAAATTTTACGCTGCAAATATTCAACAACAGGCAACAGGTGGTTGAGTAAATGCTGTAGAAAATAATTGAAGTACTTCGGAAAGAAATAATACAACAAATAAAATAACTACATAAATTGAATGAATGAATGAATGGAAATTCTGTATTTTGTAATTAATATATACAATTAAAGGAGGTATCGCTCCATTAAATACATTATCACATAAAAAAGAATCAAAATAAAGTACTACACAAATATAGAAATAAATCGGAGAAATGTTATTTTTTCATAAATAACATAAACTAGATATATTAATAGTAATAAAACAAAAAAAAAACAAAACAAAAATAAATAAAATAAATGAAAAAGAAAAGGAAAAACCGCCGTATAACAATATAAATAAAAAGTATTAACTTTGAAGATATAAAAAAAAATCAAATAAATATACATTTAAGGAATTTTAAAAATAGCAATAATGTATTCCTACAATACAATGTAGCAGATAGCAATAATACATATGCCCAACTTCTTAGTCGAAGATAACAATGTCTTGTAGTAAACATAAACATAGACATAAATATTGCTGGCATTTAATCATTCATAATGAATGATCTTATTTGACGACTCCCTACTGTAAAATAAAATATATCATTTAATTTTGCGAGGTTTTCGATCGTTAACAAATTACCGAGCATTGAATTGTTGACTTCTGTAATATATTTCTCTATGGAATGTTCTCTCAAGTCTTTATACATCGGAAATTCTAATAATAAATTATAAAAATTTTCTAGCTTCTGGAGGTTGCATATAGTACAGTTTTCTTCTTTTAGAGTATAGTCCGTTCCATTAAGATAAAATGAATTTTCAATTTAGTTAAATTGGCTACCCTATGTTGGTTGACTGTTCTATGTTTGGTTATGTTTGTTCATATGTACTTGTTCTAAGTGGCTTAGACTACTCATGTTTCAGTATTCTGAATTATATTTTGAATTGACACTGACATATATGGTATAATTGACACTGTATATATGGTTGCAAATGGAGTGATTTTCAAATCTATTAACTACTGACAAACTTTCGATTACCTGAAATATATCGCACTAAATTGTAATTCAAGTAATCTAGACCTAAGATATACGATTCAATGTTATAAGTCATTAAGTGGCATTCATTGTTTGATATATAAAAGGGTTTATATCATTATAGGGCACTTACAGTTCTTTTTTTTCTGTGCCAAGATCATCTCGCGAACTAGTATAACGATTTTGTCACTTCTTCCATTTTTACAAAAAATGGGTGTTTCCTGTGGAATAAGTGAAAAACTTATTTTTCTATAGCCTGTAGCGCAAAAACGGCTCCAATGATTTTGATGAAACTTTCCAATAATTTTCTAATTAATGCCCATTCAATTTTCGTATATGTATTAAATTCATGAGAAATAAAGAAAAGAAAAAATGGGGCCTAACTCGGTAAGTATATAATGAAATGACCAACAAAACTATATAAAAATCGTTCATTTCGGATAAAAATTAAAGAAGTTAAAAACTACTATTCAATTTCGTATGTAAGATAACGAGTTCAAATCCTGGTGTCACCAGAAAGGAGTGAAAGAGAGAGAAAAAAGAAAAGTGAGTGAAAGTAAAAACATCTGGTGCCCGCATCACACGAGTTTCACTTTCCCCTCTACTTTTGACAGAAATTATTGTCTGGCAAAATTGGGCCATGGTAAACAAGTTTTCGATAGCTTTATTAGAAGTGCATTATTGAAGGAAGTTTGTCGACTGTTCAACATATCATGGGTGATAAATATTTAAGACGCAGTCATTATAGTTTTTTTTTTTTTTGTGCAGACATTTCAACCCAAACATGTGGGTGTCATCAGGGCGTGTTTCGAGCACTGAAGGTATTTAAGTACTTAGTACTTTATTTTTATTTTCCTACCTAGGTAAGGAAAGTATTGCGATCGGATAAAATTTCCGATGTGCGGTTTTCGAAGGATCTTTACGTTTTAAAGCCTCTCGAATCCGAAAAACTCATTTTCAGCCATTGGTATGTCTGCCTGTATGTGCCAAGAATATTTCCGGAACTAGTAACTAAATTGGGTGGTCCCTACCCACTAAGTGAAAAATATATTTTTCAATAGACTAGTGCAAAAGACGGCTGCAACGATTTTGATAAAACTATATACCTTATAATTTCCTAATTAACGTCCTTTCAATTTTCTTACATACACTTAATTCCCGAGAAAAAAGTTATAAAGAAAAGAAAAATGTTTTAGGGCCTAACTCGTTTAGTATATATTGTATGGTAATTAAATAATCTTTAAAACAATCAAAAAATCGTTCATAGAGGACAACTATTAGCGAAGTTACAGCTATTTTAATTTTGTATATAAGATTAATACTGTCTAACGAAATTGGGCTTTAGCAAAAAAGTTATTGATTATATGTTTATATGCAGTGTTTGAATCTATTGAAATATTTACGCTGATCTTCCAGAAGCCAATTTATATAGGTTTAGTTTATCAAATAAATCGTATTCAAATCTGTTCTTTGATCAATTCTCAGGAAAATAATATTTTTTTTTTGTTCGCTTTTTAAAGGGCGAATTTAAAGATATAAAAACGTTTCAAAATATCGGTAGAAAAGTCGTGTGAGCGGACACACCACATTTTATTTTTTAGAACTAGGACTATTTAGGGATAAATTAGTAACACAAATCCTGACGTGTTAGAATATGTGTAGGATGGGACATATGGGATGTGATAGGAGGTAGTGCCTGTAACATGTCATGTATTCCCAGCTTAATTGAATCTGACCGTCGACTCACTACACCTCCCTACCTACTAACTACACTCGGCATAACATACACTTGATGCATTAAATATAGTCTGACGCCGATGGGTCCGTGTCAGATCACTAATACACTAACTCAACATGTACATACTAAATGTTTAATTACAGCAATTTAATTAAATCAATCGGAGTTAAATGATGCAGATCTTCATTTCTATTCCCACAAATAATACATAAAAAAAAAAACTGTTCATATAAAGAAAATATAGGTGTATATAATAAATATATATGAAGACAGCACACGTGATAAAAATGTAGTCAATAATTTTATCAACATAATAATCAGGAAAAACTCCGATCAAAGAAAAAAAATGTTGCAACGACTAAAGGAATTTTTATATGACGTAACCTCTCCAACAGAAAACTGGTTGTAGTTTACAACTATTTCATTCATTCATATTCCGATGAATTTCGCATTAAATACTATTAAATAAATAACCGCCACGAAATATATAAAAAATATTAATGAACCAGAAAATTTGAAGCTTTAGCTTCATTTATAAACAGTTTCATAACCTTTCAAAAAATAACATGATAATCAATGAAAAAAAGTGTTAATTTTTATAGCATAGTATTTTTTTTTATCATATCTTTCATTCTATAAAATATTATAAACAGAACATTTTTAAATTTTCCAAAATTAAATTTAGTTATTGTACAACCTCTAATTAAAGAACACTGTAGGAATTATTAATTCTAATACTAGGAAAAAAAATCTAAACTAAATTAATAATATAATGGAAAAATGAGATTAACTATGAAATTTAGAAATTATAAAAAAATCCTGTTCTTCTAGCCAGGCTATCGGCAGGCTATTTTTTTTTTTTTTTTAATCTCGCAGTCAACAACAGCAAAAAAAATCGCAAATTTTAAAATGTACTTTATGCTTGGATTGAAATGTCAGCGACAATACAAATCATAAAATGATGAAACAAAATTGTCAGGATTTATAATCAAGAATTTTAATTAGGTTAGTCGACGTTTACACCTAAACATGTGGATTATCTTCAGAGCTATCGATGTGTGGTTTTCATAAATGTTAGCGCAGGTATTATTTAATATTTAATTGTATAGATTACGGCATTATCAAAAAAATCCCTAATCAGTACTTACAGATATATTTTTTTTTAAATTCCATTTGATAATGCAATGCTGCCTTTCAAATAAAAAACAAACGTAATGTATGAAAGTAATACCTTAGGTATTACTTTCATACATTACTGCATTAGTGCATTTGAGCCAGAAAACAAACTGGAAGATACATGAATCCAACGGTTGAAGGGGAAAGCTAAAACAAGGCTGACACTCCATTAAGGTTATTAGAATGGTATATCGATAGGGAAAGAATCGATACTAGAAGCTCCTTATCTGTATTTAGACGAGGGAGCCCTTTTATATTGACCATAACCCTAATGTGAAAGCAATAACGCCCTCTAGGGCCACTCCCCGCTAACATAAAAAAACGATTTGGCCCTAACGACTCCTAGCCTCCTCTTCACTCCCAGAAATATTTATACAAATAATAGCCGCTTAAGCTTCCTTGTTTTTTTTTATTATCCCTCCTCCTATTCAGTCCCCTTCCGCTATGACCTTTCATTATCAACGGGTTATCCTTCTACAGAAATAGCTGAGTCCAGGGTTTTTATAAACCTCTCCCAATGCAGAAGAGGCATTCAGAATATACAAATAAAAAATATAATTCGAATGTATTGACGATTAAAAAAAAAAATATATATATATTACTTGCTATGTCAAAAAAATGCACTTACATGCACCATGCCAACTAATCGGGTAAACATAACTTTTTCATCTACAACCTGTTTTATTACAAAACTTCAGAATTAAATGAGAAAAAATAAGTAAGATGTATCAAAGATCACAAGACACTGGTAAAACAAATGACGAGATGAATACTGTATAACATAATTTAAAAAAATCGACGATTGGATTAATATTAAAACAGAAAGAGCTTCTAGATAGATTGAAAGTGGGTAAGTAAATTTGAAACGTTGTCTCATTGAAATGACAGTTTGAAATTGTAGTAATTTTATTTATATATTAAATCAGGATATATTTATACCGTTATAGGGAATAACTTGAAAAGCTCATATGCATTCTGCACACCACTAAAGAAGTCTGTAACTGACAATACTAAGTGTACAGGTAATTACGACTTCAAGAGAATTTTACAACATTAATGTGATTCACAACTTAATTTCTGACAGCAGATCTTCGCAAATGGGCTTAATTGACAGCAAATTTAGTCCTTTACGTATTTATTTTTTACTATACAGCCAATTAGTTTATTATTCATAAAAACATAGTAAATGCCGACTGCGCATTTCGTACCACTAATAATTAAAAAAAACTAAAATAAATTCTTCACAGTTTTAAACAAGGGCATGGCAAACTACAGACGAAAAAATTAAAAAAATCAAACTTATCTCATAAAGAAAGGTGATAAGGAAAGCTTACTGAAACAAATGTCAATCCTCGAAAAATCAACATAAAAAATAAACCAATCGGCTATTGAGCCATATCACCTGAGGTTCAGGCATTACCTTCTCAAGTGTTCTAGCCTCAAATCTGCTCTATTTGCACACTCCTTTGGACGTATAAAGCTCATTATACAAAGCTAAAAACTTCAATCAAATACTGGTACATTCACTATAAATAATTTTGAGGTCTGGATGAGAATTGTGGAGTTATCAACTTCTTCAGGATGTTTAGAAGGCTTGGAAGATGATCACAATTAAAATAACTTTATTTTTCGATTTATGTAGTTGTTGTCAGTGACTATGGATTATTTTATGAATTTTTAAAAAATTGTTTTTTAGTTTTTTAGTGAAATTTACAACTGTAAACATATATACAATTAGTAAATCTGCTATAGGAATATATAAAATGAAGATACTTGTGAAGAAGCTACCCATTGGTAGCACTTACAAGACAAATTAATTTAGGAGGTCCCTTGGCCATCTTCCTT
This sequence comes from Nezara viridula, assembly GCA_928085145.1. Taxonomy (NCBI): domain Eukaryota; kingdom Metazoa; phylum Arthropoda; class Insecta; order Hemiptera; family Pentatomidae; genus Nezara; species Nezara viridula. The sequence goes on from OV725081.1 coordinate 47,567,201, forward strand.
TCAGGCGCCTCGGAGGATTGTCAGGCATTGTATTGGATGAAAGGTTACGAACTAGAGGATTGGAGTGACCAAAGAGTTTGGAATTAAAAGAGGTATATCTAGTTTGGCCCAAGTTTTCCACAAGAGAGACGTTGAGGACTTTTTGGATAATTTTATTGTTACATAATAAGCAGCTCTTAGGATTTTATGGACGATTTTGGATTGTAAGGATTGGATACGGGAAGAATTTGATGTTTTCATAGAGCCCCCCAAAGCTCAATTCGAATTTTTATATTAAAATATCAGATGATTTAATAATGGTAATGTTCTGTGGTTAATCTCGACAAAAAATAATTATGATTTGTATTTTTTTGAACTAATTTCTCACATATAAATGAGAATTTTTTGTATTTTAACAACTTTGAATTTAATGGAAGGGACATGACAAACCAAAGTTGACAACAAGAATGTCACAATATATATATATATATATATATATATATATATATATATATATATATATATATATATATATATATATGAATGACTTGTTTTTGTAGATCCCCTTCGGTGTTACTGCGAGATTTGTCCAGTATGAAGGTTAATAATACCTTGTAAACGATTGAGGAGAGTGCTTAAGAATCATTAAGTAGCAATGCTTTTAAACCACTTAAGCGCGAAGATTGGATTTACAAGCTTAGATAAGTATGTTTGGTATTTCAATAATAGTATCTGCATCATACTGTGCAAGAGCTAAGCACTAAGAAAATAAATATAATAACCAAATAATCTTAAATATGTTGAACATCTTTCAGTTTAAATTGTGAGTAACCAAGATAATTCTACTTGGTGCTCTAGGTTCGTATTTACAAAGCTGTCCTTCACTTCCTGGAGCCATGTTTTTTTGCGATAGCTTTTGTTGTATAGATAAAAAGGGGGTACTTGCGAAATTTATTTAACCAAAACGTTGCTGATAATGATGAAACGATGAGTTCCTGATATAAAAACAGGTGGAAGGGCCGAAGGCAGAGAGCCGTGGCTCCGCTAATTAGGGTCCAGCAACTGTTGCTGGCTAATAGGCCAACATGATTATGTAAATGCGCCTTTTTTACCCCCGACTTAACCCCAAACTCGATTAAGCCAATTACGGGAGCGGTGAAGGGTCAAATTGAATTATCGTCGAATCGCACCAAGAAAATTAACGCTAAAAAAATTAATTACCGTAGTCAAATAATTAACGTTTTCAATTTACGTCACGAGCGTTAAAGGATTTATCTATCCTGCGACAAGTCTAGGAAACATTCAACAGATTAAAATATTAGTATTACTTTAAGGTAAGCGCACCAGTAATGGACATAGCTAAGGAAAATTTTGCCTTTTTTGGCTTATGCTACCGTAATTATTATAGTTATAAAATTCACTTTTTGGCGTTTAGAATCTCCGTGTTCCGTTTTCTATTTAACACTTCAAATTTTAAAAACATACTCAGTTATGTAGCTATAATCTTCATTAAGAATAAACACCTTTTTGCACAAATGATGGACAGTCCGAAATTCAATTGTTCTAATAATGGATAAGGAAACGATACCAATAATGGACATAGCTCCGAAAAATTCTAAAATTTTTATTGATTTATAAAGACAAGATAAGATAAATGTGGAACTGTTAGTGAAAAGGTATGAAACACACTGATCTCCAAAGCACTATAGAAACAACAATGATGGGCATTTTAAAATTTTCTTTTGGGAACTTTATTCATACAGTTGTCAATAGAGGGCATTGTTCTTCAATCTAGAAAAAAACTTTTAAATCAACAAGGAAGCTTATTATTTATATTAAAAGCACACCTGTGGCGTTCACTCAATAGTCTTCATTATACGATTTGTAAGTTATCTACTATGAGAAGATGTAATCAACCATTAGAACAAATTTAAATAGATTAATGTAGAAATAATTAAGAAAAAGTATTGATTGCTCTAATATAAGTAAAATTAAGTACATCATTACGATCGATAACTTGATTAATAGTGCCGTTTTGCTTGTTTTTAGTTCGTCATTGGTGCTCAAAGTTTGACTCGGTCTTGAAATTTACTATTGTTTAAAAATTAAACTGTAAAAGAAATAAAAACAATTTAAAAATGAGTAATCACTGGTGTTTCTAAAAGGATGTACTTAATGCGGACTAAGGTTTTAAGTATTATTTATCATATTTTAGTCCACCTATCCAGGTGAAAAATTAGTATTTATTCTTAGGATTGCAAGTTAAATTGGTGAAACCAAGGAGATGGTGGATATAAGGTATTGTCCACGATTTAGAATATTACATATTTTCTGTTTTATATGTATACTTTTCAGGCCTTCGTCAAGATAGAGTAAGTCTTTAACTTAAAAAAATACAAGAAACTGCTTAATGTGCTGAAATGCTACTTCACAGAATATAATGATCAGTCTAGTAAGTTTATATATATATATATAAACGAACGGGACGAATCTAGAAGACCACAAATATGGATACTTTTTTCGATCATATCATTTCAACAGAGCGAAGGCTGGGATTAATGTAAAGAGCCAAGAACAATTCCTAGTGAGTCTAGAATAATGGTGTCCGTCATGCTTAAAGTCAGGTTCTCCTTCTCAAAGAACCAAAGCCTTTTCTTTGGTTGAGTAAAGCATTTCGACAGTGATGTATAGGTTCGGGTAAAGTTTGCCTAGAACTAAGCCAAATTCATGATTCGGTAACACTTCTTCTGAACTTATTTTGTGATTTAAATTCATATGAACCGTGTGTTACAGAACCTTAGAGAGAGATGCTCGGTAGCGATAGTCACAATAATCTTACGTCACTAACTACCCAACCCGCTGTAGGATTAAGACGACTTCAAAGAGGGAGGGTTGTGCAGGCTCAGGGTTTGACTGTATGTAGATCATTAGTTGACTCCGAGAACTATAAGAGCTAATCACTCCACACTTAAGTGTCCCGGCTTCCTTAATGAGCGTTTCTCCTTCTCTTCTAACTCTGCGGTTCTTATTATTTCATGCACATAACTTATACATATACAAAAGAAAGTCTCTAAACTAAGCTTTGAGCTCAGAATAAAATGACTATTGTTTTACTGTATACATTTTGTTGACGATTTGGCCAACCATGAGCCTTCTTTTGACTATAAAAAAAGATACCACTATCATGTTTATTACCTAAATGGAAAATTTCACTTTAGATCTTTGAATTGTGTGCGCTTTATTAATGCTTGTGTTAACCAAATGCGAGATCAATAAGAGTCTTGGTCTTAGGCACTTAATTTTGGTCTTGGTCTTGAGTTTTGCAGTTACCTAATCAGCTTATTACTATATAGATATTTCTTCATTTTTTTTTTGGATAGGAGAAACCTAACTGAGCACGAATGAAAAATTAGAAGATTATTGGATATACCAACTCTTTACATATAGCAAATAAAGTTGTCATATTTTGCCTTAATTTTTAATGAAAAAAATTATTTTTTTTTTAACAGTCTTGGTCTCTATCTTGGATTTTAGGCAACACTACCACCTGTCGGGAGAAAACACGCAACACGAGATTCTCTCCACTATTATCCATCCCTCGAGCATGTGAAACATATCAGACTACTGAAGGCAACTCACACCGACCAGGCGTAAGAGAGATGAGCTTGCCTCGTGTACTTTAATTGGGAATCTCGATGTAGTTTTCTAGGATGTCTGGAAAAGCACGGATGTTTGAATGCATAGGTCTAAACAAAATTCGTCACTGGAACCTGAATAGGTAGCCTGTGACACTCAAATTGGATTCAAATGGAACGACCATGGAAGGGTATCCCGCCACTGCATTATGCAAAACCACACAGCTAAGTTATGCGACTCCCTTCCCTTTCTTTTATGCATTTTTATGTGTAACTGCAAACAACGTATAGTGTTACTCAAAATTGCATACACTTTACAAGACCAAAACTGGTAAAAAAATAAAATAGTTTTTAAGGTTAGTAATAATTGAAATCTTATTTACTATATATATATGTTAAGAATTGGTATAACCAATATACTTTTGCATTTAACTATTCCAATTTTTCATTCGTGCTTAGTTAGGTTTCTTCTATCTGAAAAACTACAGTATTATCTCTATAGCACCGGAGGATCTGCGGGGGGAAAGAGGGGAGGAGAAGAGAGGTTTTCGGGCTGAAGCCTCTCCCAAAATGGTAAAATGTAACCCTGTTTTATGGAAAAATATGTTAAAAAATTATAGTATTATTGTTCGTGTAATTAATTACATTGAATAGGACTTTAAGTATCACTTAAACGCATAACTTCAAGTATAACACTATTTCATATAGGTAGTTAATATCTTTTTTTTTCTAACTTAATTATCATAATATATATGAAAAAAAAAAAAACCTATCGGGCTGAAGCCTCCTCCCCAAAAATTAAATCCTGGATCCGCCAATGCTCTATAGTAATATGGTAATAGGTAACTACAACACTAACAACGTATGATTTGCACGGTCTATATTGCTAAACATAAAAACATTTAAAGGAAGGAGATGGTCTGGTGTGGCGATCATAAATAGGCTAAATAGTGGTACAACTATTTTATTAAAAGCCAACGTTTCGATCCGACTTTGCAGGTCTTCTTCAAATTTTGAATACTGTAATTTTCTAGGTTTTACCCCTTACCTTAGGTTATAGTTTTGATAAGGTTATTCATATTGTTTATAATTTTTGTGTAAATATTATGTAACTTCCACAATTCTCTATCTTTTTGTATCTTGTCCGTTCTAGCCCTGAAGAAGACCTGCAAAGTAGGGTCGAAACATTTGCTTTTAATAAAATAGTTTTACCACTATTTAGTCCATTTATGACCGCCACCCCGGACCATCTCTTTCCTTTATAATGCAACGGTTAACTATTAAATATTCAAAAAACCATTTAACTACCCTCTCTGAAGCCAAATAATCATAATGAATTTCAGTACAATAATCGATTGACTAAATGCAAAATTAACAACAAAAAAATTGCAAAAACTTATCCGATATTTTATTATACAGCGAAAGAAAAATGTAACACTCCCGAGAATCGGGTAATCAGGCATATACGAATTGGACCAAGGATTGGAAGAGATATACAAAAATATACGAAGGGGGGGGGGGAGAATAATTGGATTTAAAGAGGGCCGAAAAGAGAAGAGGAAAAGGGACCATCGCCACTAAATCATCCCCTATCTCGGCAAAGTCCTCTAGGCCGGAAACCCACCCGCCGCCCATTTGTCAACCCCTGCTGAAAGAGCTAGGCGTTAAAATTGTATATGGGTCTATACCTTTTGTATCTAAGCCCATTTATTGTCTATTATACATAGAATTATTTCTTCTACCCATAACCGGCAAAGGATAATAAAAAAATATGGGTATCAAGGTACTGATGACAATGATTCATTTTTATGTACTTAGGGTATGTGTACTGGTAATAGACACTTTAAGAGAATCTTACATCATTAATGTGAAGCATTTTAAGTTCCGACGGTGGATCTTAGGAAAGGGGTTAATTTCCAGCAAAATTAGTCATCAATTTCGTTTTTTCTATACAATCAATTAGTATATTATTCTTGAAAACTTAGGAAATTCTGACAGCGTATTTTGTATCAGTAATAGACACTCTGGTTTGGGAGTCAACATATTTTTCTTAAATTATTAAAAAATATGATAATATAATTTTGATAATATTTGTTATTAATGTTTGGAAGTACGGTATTTATGAGTTCAGAACTAAAAAAAAATTTACGTTCTGTCATTCCATCTGTAGTGATCGTCAGTAAATTACTGAAGACATCACTACTGACAAATATCCAATGAGGAAGCGTACCCTCTTGTCACGGACAAGCGATAACAAACAGCTAAGAGATGACGAAAACGTTGGAAGACAGGAGAATCGATAAGGGGACCATTAAGCTTAACGTCTATGGGACTTCGCATTAGGCCTTAAGCAAACGACTTGACGGCGATTTGAATAGCGAAACAGATAACGACCTGTCATTTTGTCACACGGCCTTTATCCTATTTATCATTTATGATGACTGGGCAGAGACCCTTTCTTAGATCTTTGGTTAACCAATGGTAAGTACCGATTGTACTCGAGTGATGGTTAGTCCTCTGGTAATAATAGACTGGTATCATTGGTTTTGTAGATACCAATATAACGGGTGTGCGCACGGTAGGTCTATTATAAGTGGAAAAGTTTTTCTTACATTCCAAAATAAACTCAAGCTCAGTGATGGACGTAGCAATTTGCGAAGCACTGCTTCGGACTAATGTTCTCTAGAGTGTGAACGTGCGCTAATTGAAATTTGATGGAGAGACATTAGCAGTTAACAAAACCACCCAACATAAAAACAGTAATTTACATTACACAAAATATCAAATTATTTTGGGTGACATATATTCATTATAAAGTTCTTATTGGTGCCGACATTTCAACCGTAACATGTGGGTTATCATCAGGGCGTGTTTCGAGCACTGAAGGTATTTAAGTACTGACCTACCTTCAGAATATTTATCAACCATGATATGTAGAACAGATGACTAACTTTTTCAATAATTCATCGAATTATTTTGAAAACTTGTTAATTTCGATACGGTTAAAACAATCCACGCATCGATGTTCTAAACCGAATTATTTGAAATAAAATTTATAATAAATAGAAAAAGAAAAAAAAAACAACCTTTCTTGAAGGTATAGAAAAAAGATTAATTTATTCCTCCTGGAGTAAATTATTTAATCCATCATGTTTTCCTCTTACATATGGAACGTTCCCATAACAATCATAATTTTGATTTGAACAAAACGGAAAATTTTGTTTAATCAGCTCGAGTAATGTTAATTTTGGGTTTGGGTAATGTGTAAACGCGGCTTAATAGAAATTGATAATAAACAAAGGGATACACTGTATCTATAATAATAATAGTGAACGCATTTAAATTTTTGAATTTCAACACAAATTTGTAATATTTTAAATTATTTTATGTTCGTACAGAACCATAAACAAATATAATAATATTAGGAATAGTAAAGAATATGTCAAGACAATCTGTTGACTATGAACAATAAAAAAATGAAGAATATTCAATAAAAAAAAAAAAAACACAGAAAATAAGAAACACCTAATAAAATATACTAGATATAATTCCAATACTTGAATTATTCCTATGCTTGAACCAGGGAGATATCAAAATACCATATTTTAATAGCTGTTATAGTAATAGTATATTCGTAACTGAAATGTTTTTTTTTTACTGGCCATTTGAACTATACAGTCGATAACATCTATATGAAATATATATAAGGAAATGTAAAATACCCATACAGTTTCTGCAATGGAAAGGAAAACATCGGTTGACACCATATACCGACCAGCTATATTCTACAATTTTAATCCTCATAAAAGCAAAAATTAGAAACAAATAGGAAATAAATTTGATATAATTCTCACAGAATAACTAAAATTTTATAATTATTGTGAATGTGATGATAAACATAACGCGAATGGCTGAACGATAAATAAACACGAAAATAATGATAATTTATAACTACAATTTTTGAACTATCCTTTCACTTAAAATGCTACGTATCCATTTTATGGTTTGATGAGAGAACGTTAATCTCTATATTCCTTTCGCTAGATAACTAGATATTGTAGCTCAACCACAATAACAAGTGTTTACGCGTATATGTAAATTGGAAGTGGATGAGGCAATACTTGTCTAACAAGACCAACAGGTGATAATGATGGAACCCACAGGTAGGCAAACGCAATGACACCAATCACTTTCGACAGGAACAGACTCTCAACACGGAGCGATCGACCTGTAATTGGAATCTACCGGGTGGGTAGAGGGTGTAAGACAGAGACCGATACAGCTGTAGCTAATATACAGCGGCTTGGAGACAGGATCAGGTGTGAGGCTGGGAGATAATAGTCTTCCTTAACACGACATCAAATGTAGATTTATAGCTGTCAGAGGACATTGACGGATAGTCTTCGCGGTATGTCTAGATCGATGCCCTACGTCAGGGTATGTTAACCCGTCGGAGGATACCAGTTCCCCCCGGTAACATACACAATACGGACACTAGTATCATTACATGACGAAAAATTACGAAGAAAAGACTATGAATTTTTAAGTATAATTTGTTTATTGAATTCATATTAAAGGAAAACTATTAATAACAAACGATAGCGACTCAAATTAATTATTCCATATCGAAGGAAGGGATGAATAATTTTAGTACACAAACGGGAATTGTATCCGGGATATTCTTTTCAAGTTCCCGTAACGGGCATCGCACCAAGTACGACAAAATCACGAGATTCCCTATTTATAGTTTTTTCATCCAAATATTCCCCTATATTAAATTCAATAGGAGAATTATTCTATGTAATTTTTTGTGTATGATCGAATGGCAAAACATTAGGTGGTGTGGAGTAGCGCGAAAGAAACATTTTTTTTTAAACCTATCATTTTATGCTGAGCTTATTCCAATAAGAAGAAGACTATGAATGAACATGAACTATGAATTTGATATCCGTAACACCTTTTAAGTCCTTTTGTCGGTTAAATCTGGTATATTTTTTTTTCAATTGTTGAAGTTTCTTGACATGGAAGATATAATTACAAAACAAATTACTTAATTATACTAACTATCCAAATAACATTTTTAGGTTTAAAAATGTGCATTTAACTGTGCCGAATCGAGTATGTGTATTCATCGAATCGAGTATATTAAAAGAAAAATTGTAAAAGGAATACAAAATCAAACTTTATATCCATGTTCCGTCTTTTCAATTAGCAAGCCACATATTTTAATATGATTAACATTAATAAATCATTCGATGCCTTATTTTACAGAAATTAGTTAAAATTCACCGAATAAATTTAGTAAATTTCGCTCAAGAAGTCTTCAGCGTACCGCTGATATGATGGACCCAAATCGAGTTCCTGAAAAAGATTCTGACCGTTTTTGAAATTCGATCCATTTTTTTGGGTATCAACGCGAGCTATTCCGCTTCAAGTACCATTGGATACCACGTAGTATATCAAGACTCCTTTTACACAAGAGCTGTAAATTATTTTTGGTCTGAAATACATATTTTGGATCATATTGCTTCTATCCACGGCAAAATGAATTTCGACCATGTTTTCGACTGGATCAAAATGAATTTTTTGAATGATAATAGAAATGGACAATTTGCATTTGGATATATAAATATATATATATAAATATAAATATATATATATATATATATATATATATATATATATATATATATGGAATTTGATTATGGACCATTTGCATGAGTCCCAACCATTCCTTAAACTTTGTAGTTAATCATATTGACGTTAGCTTGTATTGTTCCAGTTATATACATTCCACATACATGCATCTCAATCAAAAGTTAGATGCTCATGTGCCTTCTTCCTTTATTTTTATCGCTTCAAATATTTGATCTCTACAAAATTATGAAGTATTAACTAATGAAATGTTGGCATCACATGAACTTTAGTATTTATAACACTTCAAAAGAAATTTTTCATTTTGAAATTATTTAGTTTATGCAATAATATAAGTAATACTTTTATATTTGTTAAAAGTATTCTTTTTTATTAATAACGAGTGAGTCAATTATTTTTATTATTATTTAATGAAATAACTCTGCAAAACATGGAAGTAAAAAAAAGACATTACACCAAGTATTGAAAATAAGAAGAGATCGTCATGGTTTGATCATGTTAAAAAATTGTCATCAGAAAGATTACTAAACATCGAACGGGGGGGGGGGCGGGGAGGGGTGGAAGGAAGAAAGAAAATAGTAAGAATAATGGATAAAATGAAAAGACACGATGGATGAAGTGGGATAAGACATCAAGAAAGGGCTAGAAAAGAAATAAAGCAATATTTAGATCAAGAAAAACCACAGAAGTGCAAAAGCCCTTAATAAAAACAAACAAAGATCAAACAATGAAAACTCTAGTAAGAGCACAAAATGGTGCTCGCTGCGTGGCTGTTAACCATCAGTATAAATGTGTCCCAAGTTGTGATCCCCTGATCTTATGGTATGTATATCCACGCGATTCCTTAAAAGAAGGGAAGTAATAATATTAGAAAAAATAAAATTTAGTTCTGCAAACTTCCACATTTAATGATATAATGAACCAACATACTTTTTTCTCTTCGAAAGAGATAGAGCGAGAGTGGAGGAGGAAGAGAGAGGAGATTGGTCCAGCAGGCCATTCATACGTTCCAGCTAGCGTACTATCAGTAAAGGGAATTAATGATAACGAAGTCGCATTAATAGGGGGCCTAATTAAAAGATGAAAGTGTAGCTATGGGGCAGACAGTTTGCTAATTGAATGATGAGCGATAGTGGGGAAGGAGGACGTAGCCATAGGAGAACAACAAAGCAATCTCCACTTTCATTAGCAGGAGCGGCGGTGAAAAAGCCTCACTCCCGCTCGGCTAATAAATGAATGCCATTTTGCTAACCCTGAAGCGCGGCGGGGAGGGGAGAGCGCCATGGCGGGGGTTGCCATGGGGACGGCGCTCTGACGTCACCGCTTGCGTCAATACCGCCCCCGCCTCCCTCCCCCCACCACACTCTAATTAATCCACTCAACCCTCGGGCAGTGTCAAAAGGCCCCTCGCACACACACTCTACTACACTCGAGCAAACACCGCTCCGCCAATAAAAATAGCCCGCCAATGACGTCTCCTTTAATTATTGGCCCTGTTTATCAACCCCCCCCCCCTCCGGCTCTACCCCTAGCCGCTAGTCCCCCCCCCCCACTTCATAGATAAGGTCGAAAGTTTTAATTGGTTGGAGAAAGTTCGTGCGAGGCGCTTTGCCCCATTCATAGCGAGGGGGGAATTAATGTTTATTCATTTCAAGGTCTTTTGACCCTCGCATTGGTGAGGGTTCAAAGGGTCCCTCAACATACAGAGTAATTTCCAGGTCCAAAATTTAAGACTACAAAGGGATATCTGGGTAAACAAGAGTATAAAACCATTTTGAGGAATAGTCCACATACAACCAAAAAAAAAAAAAAGTTTGTAAACGTATTCAGTCTATAATGAGATACATCCAGAAATTTCATACTTGAAACATCAGAGGGTTTCTCTAAATCTTTTGTATGTCAACAGGGAATGACTTGGTTAGTTAAAAAGTGGTCCTCATGAGTCACGTGATCCACTTTCAAGTCTTCTAATCACCTTGAAGAAATTGTAAATACGTTTCTTACTTCAACTCCAAAATATTAAGAGCAGCGAATTCCCAACTTCTTCACCGTGTGGATAAAGCTTCTTTAATGATCACGAACTTCATGAAGAAAATTTCTCTAATTAGGAAGTTATTAAAAGTTATTACCTGTGACTAAAGAAATATTATCTTGAATTATTATTCATTAGATTTTTTAAATATAATTTTGTATCAATTTTTTTAAAAAAAGATTTGCCAAATTTACAGGTTGCATTCTAACACTATGTAGCTATGAGTTAATTTAAATAAATTCGAAATAAAATAAATGATAAAGTATATATGATGGGTCAGGTAATATGTAACCTTCATTTGCTTCAGGCCTTCAAATACCAAAAAAAATATTATTGGTTGTACACTACAGTTGCAGTCCTCCTCCAAACATCTTATGAGCATAAAAATTAATTTCTATATAAGAAGTCAAAATGTGCATCAGATTTGAGATACTTGGAGAGTATTCCAGATGGAACAACAGTTATAATTGAAACATTGTTTTTACTCAGAGGTCAGGAGTATGAATTGAAACATTCACTGCTGTATTTATTTATTTATTTTCATTTATTACGATATTTGCAACAGTATAAAAAAAAAAAAAAAAGAATACATCCAGTAAATTCGCACAATGGATATAATGACATTAAACACAAACTATCTACTGTTAGCACTCTAATTATTAGGAGATCACGGGGCTATCTTCTTTTAAGACCCTTCAGAAGGTCAGGAATTGAGTAGGAAACAAGGTCAACAAGTGGGTTAGGATGGTTATAAAGTTTATTATAGAAGGACAGATATCTGGATTGGACCAGATCTGAAACATATGGAACATTAAGGTCATTATGGGTGATTTTATGTGTAAAGTAAGGAGCATTAAGGATTTTGGTTGTTAGGATTGGATGCGAGAGGAATTTGAAGGTTTGATAGTGGTCCCATAGCTCAACTCCGTAAGTCCAAATAGGCCTTATGATAGTCATATATATGAGTCTCTTGTAATTAATTGGAAGGTTAGAGCGTCTTGGAGTAAGTGTTGGAGTAGTCAGAAACGTCGGGCGGTTTCTAGTCCTTTCAGTCTGGTATGGGGGTTCGAAGTGAATCGTTTGTCCAGATATAGTCCTAGGTAACGGATTTGTTCAACATGAATGAGCGAGGTGTTGTTAAAGGATACTGAAGGACAGGAAGTCATTGGTTTACGACGGCTCTTAACTTAAAAATGGATTTGATGCCTCCAACAAGCATGCCACCATTCTCAAGTGTTTCGAATTTCGCATATATATATTTCTTAGGTAATTGCTAGGGGGAAATAATTTTTATATTTATAAATATATGCATGCTTGAGTTATTATACCCAGATAATACCATCCCAGGCGAATGCTTTGCCATAAATCCATCTTTGCTCCTTTTAAAATACTAGGACCTTTAGATTACGATTGAGAAGCAGCATCAAGGGCATCATTGATTGTATTTCTTTCAGGTCATTATTTTTTCTCTGAAATAATATTCCTCATCTTACACACTGTCTTATACGCCAAATAACAAGTGAAATTCTCCTTGGTTCAAATTTAATGAATTATGAGAATCTTATTTTAAAACATGATGGACGTCTAAACCTTGGTACAGACACTTGTGATGTTTTCTAGTTTCACAAGTTTAGTAGTTTTTCTACAGGAATAGATCTATAGCATTAAAAAAAAAAATCAATGTAAAGAGCGGAGAAATCAATTAGAGTAACTCCTTCCTCAAATAGTAGCTTTGTAAGAATAGTTAATTTTAATAATTTGGTAAAAAAAAACTGTTATACAGAATCCGTTAGACCAAAACCAATAACTCAGTAGACGCGACCCCATAACGTAGCTGCTGGTTAGCCACTCCCACGCTAGGTACAGTTGCGCCGTAAATACGCTCGGTAAATTACGACTGATTAGGGACGGAAGGGCTGGAAGGGACGGAGTGCAGCGGGAGGACGACCATACTAAATGCTCTGAATATTTATGGCCCTACCACAGCTGTTGGGATAAAGGTCAAGGTCGAACACTCCATATGGAGCGCTACAATATCTAATCTCTTGCTCGTAAATACTGCCGCGGCTATCGGAGCTCGAAGATAATAGGTCTCATTACACACCAATCGTGTTCATTATATGAATCTTGAAGGTTTTTAGGCAAGAAATGTTGAAAAGGCAGGAGTTGGTCCGGGGTGGCGGTCATAAATAGGCTAGAGATAGAGAATTGTGGAAGTTACATAATATTTAGACAAAAAATTATAAATATTATGTAACTTCCACAATTCTCTCCTTTTTGTATCTTGTTCGTTCTAGCCCTGAAGAAGACCTGCAAAGTCGGGTCGAAACGTTGGCTTTTAATAAAATATTTTTACCAGTATTTAGCCTATTTATGGCTGCCACATCGAACCATCTCCTTCCTTTATAATGCAACGGTCAACTATTAAATATTCAACAAGAAATGTTGAATAATCCAAAGCGACTAAATCGAATAGGAGAAAATGATTAAAAATGACATGTATGCCGATCGGAAAGTTAAGTATTTCTTGATACGCTCTGAGACTAGTGTTGTGCGGAAATACCCGATAATCGGTTTGAGGAAACTGAGCGCGATTGAAACTCGACTTGTCCAATATTCCCAAATTTTCCATGTTTCCGGCAATTCTTAAATGTACTTGTTATTTTTTTTTATCTTCAATAAAATAAAATGATTTTTTTTTTTATTTGAGGAATAATTTGAATTGTATATTGAATATAGGTATGACTGCTTCTTCTTTTTTTTTTTTTTATTAATATGTTTAATTTAATTATATAGTCGATGATCCTTTCTATGTAACCAACAAAATCCTACATCATGACCTCAACATCCCATTTGTCCTAGACCTTATTCCAGAAAAATTCTCCAAATTTCACCAGAACCTTGCGTACCACCCAAATCCTCTTGCACAATCCCTATCAAGCACCTCCCATCCCTATAATCCTCCAAGAAGGTTGAAACGGCAGTGGTCTCGCGACCTTTTGTAGATTGTATAAATTGGAGTTCTGGCAATGGCCAGATTCTTCACTCAAGACATGAGGGTTTGTGGCTTTAGTACCAGTGACGCGGTTGGGAGAGTAGCGCAGGGTTCTCCTGGAGTTCCCTCGCCTGATTGTATATAGGTATGCATGTGTTTTTTTTTTTGCTTAGTTTTAATTTTCTTATTTTTTAGGTTATTTTTGTTGTATGTGTTATTTTATTATATATTGTATATACTTTTGATTATTATTGTGTTTCTATTTATTTTATGTTTTTGTACATATAATGTGAATGTCATCCTACCTCACTATAACCAATGTCCAAGAGACAGATTGTTATAATACTCAATAAAGAAATTAAAAAAAAAAATTAATTATCTTTAAGTTATTTTATTTATTTTTTTTTTGTATATAATTTTGCTTCCTCACTACCGAAGGTAGAGAAGTATTGTATTTGTACGAGAGGGTAAAAACAATTTTGTCCTCAGAATCGAAAATTTTTACTCGCGTTTTACGTTTCAGGAATCAAGGATCAAATTTGGTTCGGTATCTGTCTGCAGTCAAATCGATGTAATGGTCATATCACCTACCACCGTTTATCCGATTTTCATAAAATTTTCAGGAATTGTGCGGGTTGGTGTCTAGATGGTCTCACATCAGTTTTATTAAATTCTAACCAGCAGTGCCGCTTACGCACACGCAAAGGCACTTTTTGTACATTTGCCAATTAGACTTAAAGTTGGATAAAAGGTATGTACTTGTGAAATAATAATTTTATTGAATTCTGTCTATTTTTTTCTGTTATATATCAACAAACGTGTTTTCCATGATACGCTAATATCTCTAAAACTGCAAGTTTGATTTGGCTCAAATTTGGAGGGAATTTAGTGATTGGTAAACGTAAAATGAAATAGGCATCAATTTTATCAAATTCTATGTAATACTAGAAAAAAAAAAATAGTTTCGCGTTTCATATCAGAAAATGTATTATTTGAAATGCCTATTTTATATTTTTTGCTTTTTTGGCTTTAAGATTTTAGACAAAATCCTATTTTGCCAGATTGTATAATTTTAAATATAACATGTGCGTTAACAATTCTTCTAATAATTCTGCATTGCGTTTATATTTTGTTTATGTGAGCTCATTTTGCTGAACATAGTATAGTAATAAATATTAAAATAAGTTTTTTTTTCCGATATGTAAATGATATGTTGTTAAGAGTTAAATTTCATGAAAGAGGAAGGATGGTCATATCATTATTGCTGATTTGTTCACATATACTGAATGTAATTTTTCAATACAGCAGTAAATTTCAATGAATAGATAAAAAAAAAAATAAGTTGTGTGCTTTAGACCACACGATAGAAGTGAAAACATCAACAAGGGGAGATTAATAATATGAAATAAAAATTATAAATAATAGCCCATTACAGAGAGGATGAAATACTAACCAATTCCCTCGCTTACAGTATGCAGGTTTAATTTTTGATTCTGAGATATTTTAATCCATATCTTCAATAAAACTCGTTATTATTTGGTTTTCGATTCTGTTGGTTCCCTTTTCGCCTCTCTAAGATGGCGTCGCTATAGATAATTTTGAATGATAGCTCATAACGAAGAGGATGAAATGATGAACATTTCCTTCGCAAAAATGCATGTCCGATTTTTAGTTTCTGAGATATTTTAATACCTATGCAAAAACACTTCAATTAGTCGACTCCAGCCGACTTTACCCGATCTTTACACAACAAGATCTGACGGCTTAATCTAATTCACTCTCCACAAAAAAAAGTGCATAACGCCCCTAAAGAAGTTTTCACTCCAAAAAATCAAGATGAAATACCTTTTCAAAGATTTCGACAATTCAGCCGATAAAGGAGACCACAGAACCTATAGAAGAGCGAACACATAAATTATTCAACGATAACAGATGAAAATAAAGCGATTTCGAAAACGGGGACTCTCCTCTGATGTTAACTAAAAATTCATGAGCGAAACGGTAAGTTGTCAGCTGGGAAGAAAAATCTGGGAAGATTAAAGACGTGAGAGAAGACGGGAGCAAGATAAGCTGTTCTATTGACACACTCCCGGCGGAATACTAATACGCCATGGTTTATTCATGGGCGGGGTAGTCCGGGTCCAAAACCAGGTGCCTCCACCTCGACAATGTGTAGCTTACCTCCGAGTTTTTCTATCTCGTTTCCTCCAAGGGTTCCTCTGGGGAGAGGCTCTTTTTTTTCTTTTTTATCTGAAAAGAGGACCGATTTAGGCAGCGGTGGCGAATTCCTTTACTCCACGGGACGATTCGAAGGGAATTCGTTTTCCGTGCCGAATACTGTAGATACACAACAATTTTCATCTCGAATTGTCACCATCAAAATTTTAAGTTAAATGGGAATTTATAAACACTAAAATCACTTCAATACTATATTTTTTATTTAATATAATTTTAATTATGTGGGGCCGCGATGGTAGAACGAATTAAGATGCCTGAAAAAACCAGGTTTCACGGGACGATTCGAAGGGAATTCGTTTTCCGTGCCGAATACTGTAGATACACAACAATTTTCATCTCGAATTGTCACCATCAAAATTTTAAGTTAAATGGGAATTTATAAACACTAAAATCACTTCAATACTATATTTTTTATTTAATATAATTTTAATTATGTGGGGCCGCGATGGTAGAACGAATTAAGATGCCTGAAAAAAAATTATATTAAGTGACCAAATCCCGTTCGCGGGAATGAATAACAGAAAATTAAAAATTAATAATTCCAGGCCTTACTCGACTACTTCGACGCGGGTTCGATTCCCGCATGGAGACGGTAACGTCCTTACCCTGAGATTCCTAGGGAGGTGGGCGACCCCTATGTTTTACATTATAGCTTCTGGTCCTCCTTTTGGGGATTGGGTGTAGGGCTGTTAATCCCCTATTTCATTAAAAAAACAAAGAAAGATTGAAGCAAAATATTGTCAACTATCATTCATTAGGAAAGCTCTCGATGAAGAAGGTGATCGCGTCCGGTTAGTAAACCACGCGCTATCTGGATATCTCGAAGTGAGATCCAAACGACCACAACTGTAGCCTATAACAACCCACGAGCTACTGAAGAAAATCACCACTTTTCAAGAAACGAAAAAAAAAAAAAATTCTAACTAAAATCATATCAACTATACCCAAACAACGACGATATTTTAATTTGCACATTACACACTAGTTATTATTGCACATTACAATAGATGATTACAATAATAATCGCAGGAGAGCAGGATTAGAAGTCATTATTCAAATTAAATAGTTCAATAGCATTTGTAACAACGATAACTTGTAGTAATGTCTATCAGATAGCCAACGTTTCTACATAAGCCGTAGGTCTTCATCAGGGCTTTCGTCAAGCAGTTATGGATAAATCCAAGGAACTGGAGATTCCAGCAATGCTGGAATATGGATTATCTGGAAGCAATGCTGAAATATCAATTTTATATATTTTGAGTTTTTACTATTTTTTTTCTCCTCGCCTTTAAGGGTATATATATGGGGGTTTTCCCGGGCCAGGGAGTGTGGGCGGGGATTTAAAAACTCTTCCGGGCACCGGGACGCGAACTCGTGACAATTTTTTTTTTTTTATCAAAGTCTATGTATCAGGTTGCCGGGCAACGGCGGTGCAGTGCACACGAATTAGCCCATTCGGCCACCCCGCCCACTGAGTTTTTACTACTTACAAAGTAATAAACATTCCTACAAATTTTTATGTGTATGATTCTTGACCACAACCCCTAACAACTGGCAAATCTTTCGGGCTAGAGAGATGAGGGCTCCTCCCCCAAAAATGGAAAAACGTTTGTTTTTTTCTATTGGTACATACTTGTTCTTCCGACAACCAAGACGGCCCTGGTGTAGACCAACAACGTAGGCCGAAATGTAGCGTAGGTGACCGCACACCCAACCCTATCTAACTCCTTAAATTATAGATACGTTCAATAATTCCCATAATTTTATCTAATTCTACATATTGTATTATCCCTGCAATAAACAAGCGCAAACGTATCTTGCTTGACAAGACTATATTTTAAAATGGCCGTCGATTTTATTTCAATTGATTTATGGAATTTCATAGAATTCCTTAAACTTGAGGTGTAGAACGTAACCTATAGAAATCCTGAATTTATAATAGAAATGAGAAGTCTGTGGATCTGGTATCTGAGGAATCACGATACTAAGAATAAAACTCCATTTTGGGACTACGAGATAGGAGGAGGAGGCGCGGACAAGGGGATTAGAGGAGGTTCATTAGGCAGACGGCGAGGGAGCCCTGCTAACGAGATTAGCAGCTCTGTTAATTGACAGCATATCTAATAAGGCTTTTCGTTCGATCCTAGCCTCTATTGTGTCCCTCTGTGTCTGCTAGCTTCCAGTGTACTCCTACCGGTAATAGTGCCGCCAACAGTCAAGTCATACCAAACGGCAACGTCGAAGATTGGGTGTAGCAGAAAGTCTGAAGGCACGTAGATAGTGATTCCGTATTTACAAGAAGGGATGAGCGCGAAATCAATCTAAAAAAATCAATTGATTGATTTTTTAACAAAAAATAAATAAAAGTACTGCAAACAGTAGAGGGGTTAAAGGTGTAAAAAAACAACTTGCGAAGAATTTCAATATTGCTATTTTCAATTAATTTATTTGTTGATTTCAATTTTTAATGGGAAAATATGAGCTATAAAAAATATATACAAATAAGAAAAATATAATTTGGATATAGGAGCGATATAATTTTTGTAAACATGTGCGATTCTATATTTTTCCAACATCCCAATCTCACACTTTTCGATGGAAAATTATCCTTGAGCCCATTTGAAATAAAAAATTAAAAATGAATGAATAATTTTCAATAAATTGGAAGTAGTACACATGTCCTGTTCACATACATTTCTGATAATTCTCTGATAAATTATTTTTATCCTCAATCAACAATAAATATTCTACCGATTTAGTACAAATTGGCATGTCGAAGTTCTTTATTATACCAATCATATTAAGTACATAAGCACAACCTACATTGCAATTTGCATAATATATGCACATGATCTTTTAGTCCGTGGGTACAGACCCCTTTTTATCGAATTATTAACATCCGGCTGAGACTTCGTAAATAGCTTCATCTCACCGTAAGCTAGAAATATTTTATTTACGAAAATTATCGGAATTGGGGTGTTTTCAATCTGGAGGTTGGCAAACTTTGTCAAATTGGATTAGGCGCTAGAAACTCGTAAATATCCATTTTCTTTCTACTTAAATCGTAAAATAACTTGAGCACAAAGTCGAGAAAAAAGGCGGTCTCCAAAAATTTTGAGCCGTTTGTCGGGCTATACCCATAAATTGTCAAAATAACGAGGTTATCCATGGCAAACGGCCCAATATTTCGTAGGTCACCTTTTTTATCGATTTTTGTTATCAAATTATCTTACGATAAAAGAGGAAGGCAACTAAGTAATTACGATTTTTTTTTTTTGCTGACCTCGAGATTGAAAACGCCCCAATTTTCTTAAATAAAATATTTGTAGGTTACGATGAGATGAAGCTATTTAAGAAATTTCAGCCGCATGTTAATAATTGAATAAAAAGGCGTCTGTACCACGAACTATTTTATTGCAGTGTGTTATAAAGAAGATTCAATTGAAAATGTCTATTTTATGAGCAATTGAGTAATATGAGTGTAAAATAAATAAACGTAAAATAACTGTGAAATAAATTTTGTTTAAGTTTTACGAATCTATCGATATCCTCCCTCCCCGACCTAGCATGCACATTGTTTTCTGAAACAGGACAATACAAATGCAACAAACGACCCAATACACATAAACAAAAGGAAAAAAATCCAGGGGAAATAAAAAGGACGCAAAGAAATGGGGAAATGGATGTTAAATAAAGCCGCAGGGCCCCCATAGCGGGCACATTGATTCGGATTTGCCGTTCCATTGTTGGGGTAACAATATTGCACGGAGAAAGGGGAACTCGCCGGTTTATGGCAGCGATACTCTCGGATCCCCGATGTAATGGCGGTGTCTTATGCGTCTTTGTATGGTGTAAAGCAGGCGTATAGTCCTCATCTTTATAGTTTCTTCTCCCGATGTTGTCCCTATCGATTCCAAGCGTCTCAGCATAACACGACAATACCATGGCTAAGGTTTTTGTACGCTGCCATCAGCACTAAGTTTCCCTTTAGAAATCTTCGTATTATGGTTTTCGAGAAGACAAGGATCGTAAAAAAATTTCACAGACATACTAAGAAAAAAAAAAAAAGACGTGTCTGAGAAACACTGCTACTCGTAAAGCTGAGTTTTTTCCGACCTTATTATAACTCGCGGATAGTCAGTGGCGTGCATCAATAAATTATGATACGGATATATAAAAAAAAGAGGCGGAAATAATTACAGCAATAAAAGAGGGGGAGTATGGGATAGGGTGAGGTGGGTAGAGGAATGCATGGGAATGAACATCCACAATGAAATACAGATTGTAATGCACCATTGCATACTCATGGGTCTTCAGAACACGACACACTGTAAATTACATTGCATAATTAAGAATGTAATTAAATAATAACAGACATACATAATAACAATGAATAGCAAAACTTTAATTAATAATGAGTATGCTGGTAGAATGAACTGGGTTTTAAACCAAGGGACTTAGCAGGAGTGAGTGTCCCATGGGACTTGATAAAATAGTCATTATGATCCTTACGGTAAATGTTTTGGAGACCCGTTGCATACCTCAAACGTTAAATAAGGATTATACCAAGAAACAGAAATTATTTGCAAAAATAACTCATACGATCTGCATTTTTTGTTAAGACTATTATGACGAAATAATACATGCTGTGTAGACGAGATTTTTAATCTATATTTTCTTTTAAATGCTGCTTATCGACGTATTGACACAAGCATGTGTGTTATCTTTAGGGTTAATGGCGAAGTTATAGCTTTTATTATTTAATTGTCATATGATTCCATTTGTTCCTCCACATGCTTATTTATCATATTGTGTTTAATTACTAAATATCACCGTATAATTTATTATATTCCACTAATTCGTTTAGAATACAAAAAATCTCCTCAATTGAAATTTATTCTATTATTCTAAGAAGCCATACTTGTTTTGTGAGTAATTCTAACTTATTTATTTAACCTATGTGAACTATTTATCTTATTCAACTGGATTATTTATGGACTTATGTCGATATCTTACATTTGTGATGTCATTTTTAATTTTTAGCCCTAATGATGGATTGAAATGTCGACAACCATACGAAAAAATTTCGACTGCAAATCTGCAAATTTTTACCATACAACGTCTTCGTATTCATGCCTTACTGTGAGAAAAAAAAAGTTAAAGACAATTGTAGTTATAAAATGATTCCTAAAACACTAATGACACACAACATATGACTTACAAGACATATTATAACTGAATTAAATACAAGGAAACTAGAGAATAAATTATACTGATAATTGTTAAAAATTATAAATCACTTCACTAGGTGAACAGTAAACTAAACAGGACAAGTTTTAGGATAGCACACAGTGAGAATTGTGAGGTTCATGAAAAGGAAATAAATTCCACTACTACTTTATCTAGCTAATGTAGTTCACCGTTTATTTAGTGTTAAATGAAGTGTATTCTAACTTTTCAAATAATTAAGTACTATTCAGTGTCTCGTTTTCATGTGCTTAATTTAGTAATCATATTTGTTGATGTGGTTTTTAGTTGTATTATAATTTAGAATAAAAAAATTATTTTAAAATTGGCTATGAGAATTTTTTTTTAAACTTTAGGGCATGAATATAGGGTCTTAAAATATCCTTAGAAAATATGTATTACGTAAAAGTCGTATTTTTTTTTTTCATTGCCCCTTTTTTATTTATCTTTGTCTTGAATCCTTGGATTTTCATTGTCTTCTTA
Organism: Nezara viridula; assembly: GCA_928085145.1. Classification (NCBI taxonomy): domain Eukaryota; kingdom Metazoa; phylum Arthropoda; class Insecta; order Hemiptera; family Pentatomidae; genus Nezara; species Nezara viridula. The sequence goes on from OV725081.1 coordinate 47,589,465, forward strand.
ATAGTCCTTTTACGGCAAAAAAGCATTGTGAGGTGTATTTTGCTTTTTTTTTTTATCTGTAATATAATCAATGATGGGGCTCACCACAGACTTAAGTTGACCCTCATCCTCTAGAGCTAACAACTAAATTAAAACACCTATCTTAAGTGAGTTGTACCAATGTTATGGATTTTTGGCTGGTAATAAATGTTGTTGAAAAGAGGGTTTTTGCCAATAGTTGAGACTTTTCGAAAAATGAAAAAAACTGTACACATATTTCGTATTGAAAATTAACTACAAATACAACCGCTGTTTTCAATTGGATAATCAATTAAACAAAATTATGTTTAAATAGCATCTGAATGAGAGTACTCAAAAAGGAATAAACAAACAGAGAACTCCATTAAATACGAATGTGAGGGGGTAAATGAGAGAAATGGTGGAGTGAAATCCAGTGAATGGGGAATGGCGGATTGTGCCAAGGCAGAAATTAATATAATTTTGAGAGGGGAGCGACGTAGACATATACCAGGGTTTAGGCCCAGAGGGAATTCAGAGTTCTGCCTACCCTAGGGCATCCATACACCCCCTAGCTCCTCAGTCACTTCTACTGTACATCTGTCGGGTTACTGGAAATGGATAACACTATATTTGCCATTATAAATCCACAATTATTTTTCTGTATTTACTGCGATATAAGATACTACCAAAACCATAGCGAAATAAAAGAAAGAAAAGGAGGAAGAAATTTGCTGAATATTTGAGCTGTTTAAATACAATAATTACAATTTAAATATATCTAAAACAGATCAATGACATTGGAAAAAAAAAGAAAAAAAAAAAATATATATATATATATATATATATATATATATATATATATATTATACAACTAAAGAGAAATTAAAACTTTCTAAAAACAAAAAAAAGGCTGTATTTTACTATCAGATAATAGTAAAAAAATTCAATGATTCAATGATGTAAAAAAAATTCAAAATACTGTTTTTAGAAACAAAAAAGAATATTGCAACTCTAAAAATAAAAAAAATATTTTAATATGCTCTAATGAAATGTAAGAAAAGATACAGTTTTGAAAATCTATAGAATAAACAGTAATTAGCATAGAAGTTTAGTATTTTCAGTTTTATTTTAGTTATTTATTCTTATTTGTTAAATTTTATATGAATAAATAAAATTTCTGGAGTTTTCAATCTAGAGGGGAGCAAACTTTATCTATTTAATTACGTACTAAAAACTCGTAAATACCCATTTGGTTTCTACCTGGATCGTGAGATAATTTTATCAAAAAATCGAGAAAAAAGATGGCCTTCAAAAATATTGAGCCGTTTGGCCGATGACCTACACCACATACATTGTCAAAATAACTAGGTTATATAGGACAAACGGCCCAATATTTTTGTAGGGCACATTTTTTATAGATTTTGTGATCAAATTATCTTCCGTAAGTAGGAAGCAAATCGCTATTTACGAGTTTATAGTACGTAATTAAATGGATAAAGTTTGCTCCCCTCTAGATTGATAACGCCCCAATTCCAAGAGTTTTCGTAAATAAAATAGTTGTAGGTTACGACGAGATGAAACTAAACTATACTAAGTTTCAGGAGGATATTAATAATCCGGTAAAAAGAGGTCTGTACCACGGATTATTGATGCGAAGTTGACCGAAGAGAGTGAAAAAAATCGTATACAGAATCTAATTTAATTCATATATTAAAAAAGCAATGTATGGATATAATAAATCCATATATAATGTAATAAAAATAATTACTCACCCCTGGTTCTGGCGCGTGAGCGTTCGTCGTAGGAGACTGGTCGGACCCTCTTTGCGTAGGTGGATAACTCTGAAAAGATAAAAAAATAAATAAATCATTATTCAATGATATTAGAAAAATAAATGTATAATCAAAGACATACAAAAAGAAGCAAAAAACATGACGATTTTATAAGAACTAAGGTGTGTGTGTGCTTTAGGCCACAAGATATAAGTGAAAACATCAACGAGGCGAGAATAATAAAATAAATTATAAGTAATAGCTCATTACAAAGAAGATGAAATGCTGAACATTTCTCTCGCTTATAGTATACAGATTCGATTTTTAGTATCTGAAATAATTTAATCCATATGTTCAACTAACCTTATCATTTGGATTTTCAAAAATGTTTTTTCCTGTTCGCCTCCATAACACGGCGTCGCGTTAAGATACAATTTTGAATTATAGCCTATAACAGAGAGGATGAAATGCTGAGAAATTTACTCGCTTACAGAACGCAGGCCCAATTTTTATAGTTTATGAGATATTTTAATCCATATGTAAAAATTGAATATTTAATAGTTGACCGTTGCATTTTAAAGAAAGGAGATGGTCCGGGGTTGCGGTCATAAATAGGCTCAATAGTGGTAAAACTATTTTATTGAAAGCCAACGCTTCGACCCGACTTTGCAGGTCTAACTGAAACTCCTAACTCAGAACTCATCTCTAAGTGAAACTCCTAGATGAACACACCTCCCTGATGAAGACCTGCAAAGTCGGGTCGAAACGTTGGCTTTCAATAAAATAGTTTTACCACTATTTAGCCTATTTATGACCGCAACACCGGACCATCTCCTTTCTTCATATGTAAAAATATTTTAATTAGTCGACTCTAGCCGATTTTCTCGAACGAAATGTGACAGATCAATCTAATTTCCTCAAAAAAAAAAAAAAATTATTTTATTTTTTTGCTAACCCCCTGAAAAGTTTATTTAATTAAATTACATATATAAGTATAACAATACTAATATATACTAACAACAAAGTCCTTTTACTGCCCGAGGGTATTTTAAGGATTAGGGATAGGTAAGGGTAACATAAACGCCACAGAAAAAAAACATAAATGTACAAAAGGCGCCTAATTCAGTAATTAATAAAAGTTATGTTGAGCGGGAAAGGAAAATATATCTAATCTATATTTCCGTAACAATGATTTACAACAGATAAAATGTAACCTAATTTTAAGTGTTTTTTTTTTCTTTTATTAAAACCTTTGGCAATAATCCACCTAAATCGAAACGATTAACAGATAAATATAATTCATCAGAATAAAGTGACGTAACTACTGATTTGAGTTACGCTACTAGCTCATCAAAATAACAGGAAAATTGTATCGCGTCCTCACAATAAATTATTGACAGTTGGGAACATTTCTACCAAAGACTCGCTAAGTTCTTTCATCAGAACCTTGTTATTATGCAGCGATATTTCATCAGACTCATCACTAGGCACTAATACCGATAGGACAAATTGATGGGGCATTGGAGGGGGTAGCTGCCCCCCTTCCTTAATGTGTAAACCACATTCAACATAAAGTGGCTAATAATTCTACACATACGTATAATAAATGAATGAGAATGTGACTAACAATATGTCGTTTGTCAGTTAGTTTTTCGACATTCTAAAAAACAAAAATTCCCTCAACCCTAAATGTATGCCCCAAAACTGAAATATCCTTTAATAATTCTTATCGATACTTAATATTACAAACCAAGAAAAACTACTTCCGAATCGGTAATTCCATGTTGGTGTTTATATTAATTCAACTAATCAAATTGAAGTTAAAATCAAATAGTTATGAATAAATATGAAGCAGTTATAAGAAGAAAAGCTTACACGTCAAATGAAAATTGTTAAGATAAAATAAAGTTGTTGTTTTTTTCAGTTTTGTATCAATACACTAGAAAGCGAACTATAGAGATGGGTAAGGAGTCGATTGATTAATTATAAGGATATAACCAAAATGTCAGTCAAGATTTTTTTATTGGGATAGCTGACAAACCCTGAGGAAGACCCACACGTTTGGGTAGAAACGTCATTTTATACTTGTCAAACTTAAAAAAAATCCAATAAATTCATCAGATTCTTGAGGAACGACAATGATCAATGTATCTGTATTATCTCCATTATATTATAAACTTTTGAGTGACCATGTCATATTTTATCTTACATATACAAGTGGGAACGGACCGTAACCAAGGCACCAGTAGAACGAACCGTGACGAAGACACCACACTTCTTATTTCCAGAATTATTTCTCCCTTATAACTTGGTAATAATGCGCGACGTCATTTTAAAGATTTTTTATATAAAATTAAAGAATACAAATTATTTAATATAGATTTTTAAAGGAATTAAAATATTGTCCGAACCGTGGTTTCGTTCGGTTTATTTTTAAGTTGATAAAAAAATAATACAATCTGAACTATATAATAAATGTGAATTACAGCAATATAATTTGAACACTGAGTAGTAGAATCAAATAAATAGTTGTATAATTTATAAATAAATAAATAAATATATATATATATATATATCTATATATATATATATATAGGGTGGCTCTTTCCCTCCTTCAGAAGACAGTACAGTACTTCCTAGGTACATTCCTTTACCAAATAATCAATCATCATCGTCCGGCCTACGCATTCAATCTCCTTCAATTCAAGTTATCTATCCACTCCCTCTCCACAAGATCTCGTCCTTCCGACCTTTATACCCCTTTCCACAAATCGGCCTCATTTCAACACTCCTTTATTGTCCGATCCACCACATTTTGGAATTCCATCCCACTTAAAATCCGCCATGCACCATCCTTATCCACATTTGAAACCCTCTTATTCCAATTCCTCCTTACAATTCAAGCAGACGCTGGGTAGCCATTTATAATGTATATCATATATGTATATAATCTCCCCTATATGTATACTATCTTTTCTTTTCTCCAATCAATCAACATCATAGGATTTAGATTATATAGAACTTGTATAATGTTTACAATACTATTATTGTATTCTTCGAACATACTATTATTACTATAACATCTTTATTATTATTTTTTTTTTCATTAATACAATGACATGACAACAGAAGTTATTTGTCGCTCATTTATAATTCCATAGCTTATTGTGTATAGCAACTATTTTGGAATATTATGACCTTATTGCTCATATTAAGTCTTACTATATCTGTACAGTTATGTAAATACTTCTTTTATCCCTTATTTTTTAGTTTTTTTTGTTTGTTTTTGTTTATTGTAATATACATTTTGGCCAGATGTAATGTTAATTTTATGTACAATATTGTTATTCTCAAGGGACGTAGTCCCAGAATAAAGTTGATTCTTCTATTCTATCCTCTCTCTCTCTCTCTCTCTCTCTCTCTCTCTCTCTCTCTCTCTCTCTCTCTCTCTCTCTCTCTCTCTCTCTCTCTCTCCTCTCTCTCTCTCTCTCTCTCTCTCTCTCTCTCCTCTCTCTCTCTCTCTCTCTCTCTCTCTCTCTCTCTCTCTCTCTCTCTCTCCTCTCTCTCTCTCTCTCTCTCTCTCTCTCTCTCTCTCTCTCTCTCTCTCTCTCTCTCTCTCTCCCCCTCCCTCTCTCACCCCCTCTCTCTCTCTCACTCTCTCCCTCCCTCCCTCCCACCCTCTCTCTCTCTCTCTCTCTCTCTCCCCCTCCCTCTCTCACCCCCTCTCTCTCTCTCACTCTCTCCCTCCCTCCCTCCCACCCTCTCTCCCTCTCTCTCTCTCTCTCTCTCTCTCTCTCTCTCTCTCTCTATATATATATATATATATATATATATATATATATATATATATATACACATATATACATATATACATATATATATATATATATACATATATATATGCAAACACACCCAAAGAAAGTAGAATAATAAAAGATGAAGTACACAAAGTTAAATTTTAAAAAATTTACTCGGAAATATATGCACTCAACAAAAAGTCTAATGTCAAATATAAAGAATAAATTAAAATAACTGTTCAATTTGAAATATAAATTAAAAAAAAAAAAATGTATTTTTCAGTAAAAAGAGGTTTATGTGTACTATAAAAATAATATATCATAGTAACTAAATTATTACTTTTTTAACGTCTATGATAGTTTCATATTATTCACTTTTAATAGTTGTTTTTTTTTTGGAACTTGATGCTACTTGATGTGAGTAAAAGTAAAAAAAAAAACAGATTTTAATTGAAACTTTAACCGTTGAATTGATGGTTGTTTTAAGTTTTAATTTTACTTCAGGCATCCCTTAGGTAGAACATTTGCTAAATAGAAATGAAGTCTGGGAGGGGGAGAGGGGGAGAGGGGGATGACCCGGAAGGAGCGGCGTAGAAAAGTTGGCCAAGTCCAAGAAAAGTTTTTCAATTGAAAAAAGAAACGTACAACATTGATTAAAAAAGTCTAATTCGGTTAATCCCTGACTTTTTAATCTCACTAGTGGCCGAAACGAAATTAGTATATTTCTAATCAATGTGAGGGAGGTAGAGGGGGAGGGGCGGAGTTATATTTACGTCGGTGTCACGGCTCTACTTTTTTAAATGGATTTTCCTCCTTTTCTTCTTATTTATTCTCGGAATTATTCTGAAGTTACTTAAAATTAATGTTTTCTGGAGACGTCCCTTTCCCGCAGCAGTCCTCTTTTCTTTGGCCGAATTGAATAACTAAACAAAAAGTGGCTGTCACTCCTGGTCACGTTAAACAAGGAATTTCGTGAAACGAATGTACTTCGAGCTATTTGATATTATTGTTCATCTCTTGACTAAGTACGAAACAAGTTTACTGCGATTAATTAATTAATGGTAAGAAAATAACATGTTAATTTGTCAATACAATATAATATTATCAAGACAGTCTGCCTATTTAAGCCACAAAAGTAACAATTTACACACTAAGTGATCAACTTGCCCTAATGGAAAATATCTCTCTAGTTTAAGAGTTAAGAAATAACGGTTCTTTTTTAATCAAGTATCATCAGTTACATATTTTAACCTGACTAAGCGAAGCGAAACAACGATCTGTGATTGGATCGTCCGCTAAAAGCTATGTTACGCTTTTTTGGGCGAATGGTTGGATCGATTTCAAGTTCGATGGCTCAAATAATTCAGCAAAATGCCTTGAGTGTTTTGAAACAATCTGAGCAAAAAATATTGACCCATGATTAAATAAAATGCCTTTAATAAATTTGCAAAAAGCTTTGTAACGCTGTTTTGAGCTCAATTTTTTTAATAGTTTATTTGTCATGCTATTCTATTTATTTAATTTTCTATGCTAATCTATTTTGTTTGGTTTTTTACTCATTTATTATTATTTATTAAGATTTTTTTTTATTTACCTATTATATATGTATGTATGTGTGTATATATATATATATGTATGGTATGAATGAAAAGATTTAGTCCTGATGAAACATACCCTAATGAACAGATACTTGTTGCCCTTCAATATGGCAGATTATATTGTTTACCGTTCAATAAAAAAAGAGACTATAGCTTAAAGATCTCGAGAATAAATTGATTTGGAATTATATCATGTGATCATATATGAATAGTTAATATTTTTAAAGCTAAAAATGTAAAATCAAAAAAATATTTTAATTTATATGAGAAGGAGTTAGTTGAGGGTGCGGTCAAATTAATAAAAAAATTAAAAAATATAAATAATTTTAATTTTTGCCGACGTTTCGACCCACTTTGCAGGTCGTCTTCAGGGCTACAAAAGATACAAACATGTTGAAAAAATAAAAATAAAATAAAAAATAAATATAAGTATATATAAATTACGTAAGTATATATAAATCGTATATATACGTTTATATATATACGTTATATATACGTTATATATACGTTATATTATATATACGTTAAGTATATATAAATCTTAACCAGTCGAATCACGGAATACGCCGAGGAAATTATCGGAGACTACCAATGCGGATTTAGACGCTATCGTTCGACAATTGATCAAATATTTTCTTTACGGCAAATATTAGAGAAAAAATTGGAGTATAACGGTATTGTTCACCAGCTGTATATAGATTTTAAAAAGGCTTACGATTCTATTGACCGCCAGAAACTGTATAATATTCTAATCGAGCAGGGGATTCCAAAAAAACTAGTAAATCTAGTCAGGATGTGCTTGACGGAGACACTCAATAAAGTTAGAATCGGTAATAATTTGTCCGAAAAATTTGAGGTTCGTTCGGGCTTAAAACAGGGGGATTCTCTTTCGCCTGTCCTGTTCAATTTGGCATTAGAACATGCCATTAGGGAGGTAATGCGAACCGAGAAAGGGTTGGATCTGGGCGGGACAACATCCGTGCTGGGCTATGCTGATGATCTGGTACTGTTAAGCGAAGACGTTGAAACTATAAAACTAAATACGACAACGTTAATGAAAGCCGGTAAAGAACTAGGACTCGAAATAAACGTGGATAAAACAAAATATATGGTTAGCTGCAAAAATGGCGATACTACTGGTGATATCGATATAGATGGTAATATGTTTGAACAGGTAGATAAATTTAGGTATCTAGGTTCTACGATAACTAGAAAAAACGAAATTGAAGAAGAGATTAAGGTTAGACTGAAGGCGGGGAATGCTTGTTATTTTTCTGTGACAAAACTACTTAGTTCGCGCCTCTTGTCCCGAAACTTAAAAATTAGAATCTATAAAACAATTATCTTGCCTACAGTTCTTTATGGATGCGAAACTTGGCCGCTTACATTAAGGGATGAGCAGCGTCTTAAGGTTTTTGAAAATAAAGTATTGCGTAGAATATTCGGACCGAAGAAGGATGAGTTAACCGGAGAGTTCAGACGGTTACACAACGCCGAATTGCATGAGCTGTATCCGGATAATATAATTGAGGTAATTTCATCGAGGCGAATCAAATGGGCTTGTAAAGTTGTTGGGCTTAGTAACGAGAGAATTCCTAAAAGGTTAATATTTGCTGTGCCGAATGGTAAGCGTCCGAGGGGTAGACCGAAGCGAAGGTGGGAAGATTGCATTAAGGCCGATCTGAAGGGACTGGGTTTGGACGGCGAACAGTGGAGGGAGGTGTGTAACAGGCGATTGGTGGTGTCGGCATCGAACCTTCGGGTTCGCTAAGCCTTATTATTATTATTATTATTATTATTATATATAAATTACGAAGAAGTTGTCAGATACAGAAATAAAAGATAAGGAAAATAAATACATGATAAGAAAATAGATAAAAGAAAATAAATACATGAATGTTAACGAATAAATGAATGTTAACGAATAAATAGATTGAAAATTGAATAACTATTGTTACAGTAAAGTTAAAATATGGATAAGATAACATAATACTAAGATATTTACATCTCTACATCATTTTAATTTATAATTTTTATTTAAACAGGTAAACACAAAACGGTTCAGCCCATTTTTCTCCTCTATTATCAAAGCGATTTTCTTCCTTATTTTTTTTTAATAGCTATTGACGAGCTTTAATAATATCGATAAATAAAAATTTTTATTTTTTATTTCTTAATGACATTTACAACTATATTACATAAATACATCAAGTAAATTTGGACATAATAGATATAATGACATAAATACACTTGCTGAGTAACATTCCAATGGTAGCACTGTAATGATATGACTACATTAGGAGATCACGGGGAAATAAAAATATGAAATAGTGTATGTAAATAAAAATAAAAATGGCAGTTTGTTCAAAACAGCTAATCTCCGTAAGTTCTTCACCTATTTCTTTGAAATTTTGACACAACGTCGCAATAATATTTAGATGTTAGATTTAGATTTATGTTTTTTGTATACCTTTCATTATCATCAAGCCTTTCCTTTCGAAAAGGCGGCCGAAAAACGTGATTCGCTTTAGACTGTAGCTCCAATACGGCTGTGACGATTTTACTGAAATTTGACTCACGTGTTCCCCATGAAACATGTTGTGTCTATCTATTGTTTAATATTAATTTTCAGTAAAACAATTAAACTTTTATGACTTATGATTCCTAGATAATAACTGTTATTTTATTAAAAGCAACTGTTATTTAAGTGACTAGTGATACTTAAGTAAAAAGGACCCGAAATAAGAAACAGCTATATCTGAACTTATACTAATCCGATATTGTACTCGCTCAAGACTAAAAATATATTACTCAGAACACAGAAGCCATAGCTAGATATTTTTTATTTTCCGAATAAAGATGTAAACACGCTTCTTTCTATATTATTCGCAAACGATGATACAACAGACCTTCTCTTTTCCACTTCGGTTTTCAATCAATTTCAAGTTCGTCGAAAACTAACATAAAATCAATATTTTAATTTTTAAAACCTAAGAATGTAATAAATAAATTTCGAAATAAACGGTGTTTAACACAAATTGATATATAATATTCACAATAGCAAGGTAACGATAACGTTAGAAAAACATACTTATCTAGATATAGATATATACTGACTTGGTTTTTTTTGAGGGTATTACCCATGAATACCCACTTTGAATAACTTACTCAACTATTCGACAGACCTAACGGTTAATAGCAAACAACAACAAAGAAGTAGAAGGTTGGATATCGGCTTTGGACGAAGAACGTTCTGTCTTGATACAGATGGTTGAGCACAGCTGTTCAAACCTCTCTCTGTTCAGACGTCATCTGCTTCTATAGAACAACACATGCACGATTGGCAGCACTCGCAGAAGAAAAAATATATCACAAGTTCATAAAAAGTAATTCAACATCACTTTTGTTAAAAAAAAATAATATTAATTTTATAAATGTTATTATTATAGCTAAAACTGATCAAATAATTCAAATTACTTAAAGATTATCTACCAAAACTTATGTACGCAACAACTGGAAAATCCAGGTCATCGAAAAAGTTATAGAACGATGAATAAATAATTTATTATTTCGGCTTTTAAAATATTATGAGCCGATAAATACTTTATATACAGTGTATACCGCCTATGGAAATATAATTTATTCGCATTTTCTGCAGTTGGGTCAAAGAAAAAATACTTGGCTCCATATTAATTTTTTCTTCAATGATTTTTATTAATTATAATTTTAGATAATTGCCTTTTAAAATCTCAATTCATTATATTTCGATTTTTATCAAATGCAAATTAAACACCTACACGAATGGAAATACATAACAGCTTCTAAGATATTTAAAATAGTAAGAACATCGTCGTAAAAACTTTTAACTTATTCAACAAAGCTCGACAACCTTATTAGTTAATATATACATTCTTATGTTTCAATTAGTTTATAAGAATTTTTTAAGGAGGTTTTAGACATTTCATAAACCATGGGAAACACAATTATCTAACTCAACTAAAAGCGATATTGTTGTTAAACTATTCTATATATAATTTCTAAAAGGTGTTTTTTTGTCGGTAAGCCATAACTTCATCAAATCTAATTATTGACCACTCATTTTGAAGGTATTCTTCTCCTTCACATGCGAAAAATAGTCCTATTCCCCCGAAATTTCTGGAAAAAAGTGATGGAGGAAAAGAAACTATATTTGCGAATAACTCAAAAAGTATGCATTTTTTTCTGGATTGTACCCATGATAATTAGAAAGATTACTAAATTACCTACAAAAAAAAAAATCGTAAAAATCGGACAATTATTAACAAAGATACAGTCCATTAGTTTTGGTATACTTAATAATGTCTTCCTGTTTAAAGATATTGCATTTAGGAGTAGAATAGTCTACTACATTTTTTTTCCTGACTTTTATATTAACTTTATTATTTTTTAAAGACATTTGGTTGTTCTTACATTTTATTTTTTTTAATAATTTAGAATATCCTATGATCGGGGCATTATTTTGTCTTTATTACTTTTATTATCTTTCCAGTCAGCGTTTAAAAATAGGTCATAGCAAAGCAATTTGTATAAATATTTTGATCTATTATGTTTAATGGAATATTGTAATCGACCAAGGAAAAAATATTAATTCCTTCCTTACATAATACATAGCAACTACTTATTTCCATATTGTTTTACTATTTCTTCACTAAACAAAATTTTCGCACGGGCCATCTAGTACTATTTATTTTATTATTCTTGATACCGATAGCAGATTGAAAATATCAAAAACAAGAAATAAAAATACTGGCATAGTGAAATTAAATGACCATTTATATATTTGTTTGTCCCATAGTTAGTGAAATGTCTAAACGTACCTTTAAAATATAATATTGTTATACGAAAAAGCAAAGAGGAACGAACTATTGTGAAGTCTTGTTAGCATTATATCGACTATTGCTTATCTCGAAAAACTAAATATATCTGTAGAATTTTTTTAATATTTTAAATACAATATTGTTAAAAGGAAGGCTTGTTAAGTCTTGTAGCATTATTTCGATTACACCCCGAAAAACTGTGTATGCATGCATAATATTTAATTATTTTATGCTATAAAATAACTCATTTTGGCCAATTAGAACATCAAATTAACGCTCATGTTCGCTTGTTTTCCATTCATATTTCACATTTTTTTTTCACTAGAAAATATAGTATCGTATTTAAAGGACAAATTTAACAACAATCGAGATAATATTCAATATATATATATATATATATATATATATATATATATATATATATATTTTTTTTTTTTTTTTTTTTTTGTTATAGCAGCAGTTGCCTTTATTTTTCTGGGCTCGAGGCAACTACTGTGCTGGAAGGAAACGACCTTATAACTCATTTACGCTCTGATAAAAATGCTACCTTTCTTTCCTGCTGGCCGATTACGGCACAGGAACGCAAGCGCTCTAAAGCATTGCAATTGCGGCACGCTATTAAAATATTTCACATGAACTGGATAATAATGCCATTGCAAACTGATTTGTCCGATAGAAATATAACCTTTATTAAAGGTATGTTAATAAGTAATAGAGTTATTTAAAACACATAAGCACTGAAGTGTAACAGAGTCAAGTCATAATTCAATAATGGTATAAAAAAAAAAACGCTGCAAATTATTTCACAATGGTTTATTATTTCCAAACAATTATACATCTAAAATAACAATACCTTCCTAGTTACAAAGACAAATAAATAAAAGGTGATTCCAATTATTAGACTAAACTTTTTTTTTTAATCATTAATAATATGCAAAAAAAAAAGCATTACTTCAGTAACACATTCAAAATTTAAAAACCAAACAAAGGATATAACATTTGGAGTAGAACATATTAAAAAAAAAAACCAGAGACCATATCTATTTTCCTAATTATCCGATTTAAAAGATTTTTTTTTTGTTTTTTAGGATATTTCGTAAACTTTTAAAAAACCATTGAAATCGGTACATTCGTTTAGGAGCTAGTCTATAAGCTAGGCAGGTTTTTCGGCCGCCATTTTGAAAGTAAAAGGCAGATAGTAATGTCGATGAAGAATCATCCTCAGGTGACATCTGATTTTATATCCAAATTTGAAAAAAAAAATAGGTTCAGTAGTTTCGGAGAAAATGCGCGGACGGCGGACAGACAAAAAAAAAATATTCGTTTTTCGAATTCTACGCATAATGAAACGTGAAACCTCAAATTTTGAGAGGAAGTTAAGTTTTTGAATTTTTTGGTCGATCACAATGGTTCATTATTGAAAATAATAAACCAAAATAGAATAAGCATAGTAACTCTCACAACTCTAACAAAAACAATCAACAAATTGTAATCATCATAAATATCAATGTGAATGCGAGAAGACATGATTTTTTTTTCTCATATTTTTATCCACATCTATCATAATGAATTTAAATTACGAAATCGTATGACATCCTTAGTATTAAAAAACTTACTGCCCGATTTAAAAAATATTAGATCAGTAAAGGACTGAAACAAGGATTTTAAGAGCATTAAGTACCGACTCCCCTGAATAACAAAATTTTTAGAATCAAGCAAACCTCTTGAAGAAAATAAAGTTGAAAATAAGCTATGGAGGATTCACGAATAAGAATAGTAAAGAATGAATTCTAAAACAAAGTTCAATGAATAGTCGACGACTTCAGAATAGATACAATTTTATGTGAGTGGGTCCATAAATAGAAAGATCAGTATCTTCAATTGAAAGAGTGGATAGAGGAAGACAGGATGAGCAGGACAAAAATACAGGTTCTATTTTTTCTTTACAGGATTAACATAGAAGACCAAGACGTAAGCCGTCGTAAAGCAAAATAAAGAAACAATAAGTTGGAATACCAAAAGCAATACGGCAGGATATGTAAACTCTAAATATAAAGCAAATTCTTGATATCTTTATAATTTTGTTTCTTGAACTTTAGTTGGATATGTATACTTTGGTATAATTTATAACATATAGTTTGGTATAATTTAATTAACAACCTATATAATAATGTTTGTCTAATATATTTGAATTAAAGACAAAAACATTTTAAAACTATACGTTTAATTACTTCTTCTGGTCATAAAATCGCTCAATTGATTGAAAAACGGGGCAAATGTAAAATTTTTGAAAAACGATTTATCACTTTAAATTCTCAGAAAGACGTGCTGTATCAAGCCGATACCAGAGTATAATACAAGTACAATTTGAATGTATAGAAAAATTTTACACTGGTACAATCAATTTTAACAATTATCATATTTGTATAATGATAATATTCATTGAACTTCGGAAAAAAAAAATGTTTTTCATAAAGAAATACTGGTTATAGAACAGCTGAATAGTAAAAAAATTCCTGCTTTGACAAGATATTGTCAATTTGCTCGGAATAGAGTGGTTGGTGAGTTTAATTTTAGTTAATGAATTGAGGAATATATACAAATGATTGGTAAATTTGAGATGTGTTTATAATTTGTAATTGGAAGTGTGTTTGAAATATATATATATATATATATTTTTTAAACGTTGGCACCAATAAAAACATTCACAATGACTGCGTCCTGACTATTTACCACTCATGATATGTAGAACAGTTTACTAACTTTCTTCAATAATTCTTGAAATATTTTTGTTTTTGAACTAGATATTTGATTTAACTGTATATATGTCATATACATTTTTTTTCTCTCTTGCATAGTAACCCTATGTAGGGAGTTTATTTACTAAGTTTACACACACAATGCGAATTTCCATATTATAGATATGGATTATTATTATTATTACATTTTATGTATGTTATATGTCTTATAGATGTAAATATCAATCAAGGTCAAGGCAGCTGACTCAAGCTAAAAGTCATCTGATCAATGTCTCAATGTTTAGATATAAAATTTTATAGCTGTAATTTATGAGTTATTAAAAGTTATTATTATTTGAATAATAATAATTTCATATAAAATTGTATGGTTTATTGCGGTTAGGCCATTTGGAAACTATCTGTAGCATATGAGCTATCTGCAGCTTGTGTATTGTTATAAAGACTTTGAAATTATTTTGAAAAGAAAAGCAAAAAATACAGTCCCGATTTTGGTTAATAAAAGGAATTCACTACCCTCGGAAGAATAATGAGCAAGGGAAAGATGATAGGATCGTAAAAGAAAGGCCTCATCTTACACAGTAAAGATTTACTAGCTCCAGAAAGGATAGCGATAAGGGAGAGAAATGGAATGGGGTGGGGGGGGGATGAAGGGGCAGAAGCCCCAAGCGGCCGGATTGAGGATTCCCTCTGGAATATCCAAGAGGCAGTTTGGAGGGACAGGAATGGAAGCGGAGGATATAACCGGCAGTGGATCGTTAGGAACGTTACGGTTATTTTGCAGGTAATGGTCGCTTTAGGAATAATTAGAGCCACTCTCACCACCTGTCTCTTTCTTACCTTCCGCTATTGCGAGGAGATGAGGTTAGAGGTAGTGATTTCATGCCTGAGGGAAATGAGGGGAGTACGCCGCCTGTCCTAATGTGTTAGCTTACTGTTATTAAAATATAAAATATAATGAAATATAATATATATATGGGAGGGGTGACCGAATGGTGTGCACAGCACCGCCGTTGCCTGGCAACCTGATATATCAATAAAATGATATAAAAATAGTCACGAGTTCGCGTCCCGGTGCCGAGGGAGTCTTTTAAATCCCAGCCCCCACTCCCTGGTCCGAGAAAACCCCGTATAGCCTTAACGGCGAGGAAGGGGAGGACCAAAAAAAAAAAAAAAATAAAAAAATAAAAAATATATATATATATGAGAAACAAGGCTACGTTGCCCGAAGGGAAATTAATACCCAAGAACAAGTTATAAATGAAGGGACAAGAGAACAAAATCGATAAATGCTATTTTTTGGAAAAATTAAGTAATTGCCAACTGTGAAGACGTAAAGTAATATTATTTTTAATATTTTCTCTTTCCGTTCACATAAATTCAACCTTAGGTTCTAAACCGAGTTCATAAAAGTGGTTTAAATACAGTTTATCTGAACTCGAATAATGTTGATATTATCTTCATCCACTCACATATACTTATATAAACATACATATCATGATATTCCAAGAATATGAAGCGGATTGCATATGTCATAATCATGTAGTGGGTGGTTATACAATCTGTTATGTTTTAAAATAAAACTGATGTTGAGATTTAATTAAATAGCAACAATTAAATATTTAAAAATTGTTTATCGCAACATGTATAAATTAAAAAATAAATAAAGACGGAAGAAAATTAATATTGAATAAATTTCTAAAAAACATGAAAAAGCATGAAATATCTAAATATCTAAAATATGAACAAAAGTATGAATACTTATAATTAATAAGTACAAAGAAAATTGGAAAAATGAAAACAGGAAAGAAAATCAAACGGGAATTGCAAATGATAAAAAACAATTACACTTGATATATATATTTTTTCAAAAAGTAAAATAAATACAAAAAGCTACAAGGAAAGAAATTTCACTGGTGAGCACGTAAAAATTCACTATTTTTAAACCTAAATATTACCAAAATACCTAAAAACTTGGTAATTTTTTTAAATATGTAATGATATATATATAAGTTATATTACATATAATGAAGAGAAGAATAGTTGGAGTGGTCAGTCAAAAAAGAAGGCAAAAATAAATGATAATATTTATTTTTACATATGCCGACGTTTCTTCATTATCCACGACAATCAACCATTTACCAATTATATATTACATATAACATTCCTTAGATATTTAAAAAAATTACCAAGTTTAAAGGTACTATGGTTTTAGATTTATAAATAGTGACTTTTGACGAGCACACCAGTGAAATAGCTGTCCTTGCAGCTTTTTGTATTTGTTTTATTTTATTTATATTTTTTAAAAAATTTCGGTTTTCGACATTAAAATTTTAATATTGATGTTATATGATATATCGATATTTTCCCAACAATCCTTAACTGTTCACAATATTTCTAAACTTCTTCTTCGGTGCATACTATTTATTTAGATAAATGAACTAATATTATTTATAAAATAAATTGTAAAAATTGCAACAGCAAATCATATTTTGGACAGACGTCACAATGCTTTGAAAAAAAGGCTCAAACAGCACAAACAAAATTGTAAATCAAAAAAAGAAAAAAATTAAATTAGCTACTGGACTCTCTCTCTCTCAACATACTATGCAAACAAAACATGAATTTGATTTCAAAAACGCCAAAATCCTGCATAATGAAAGTAATACGAATAAGCGTAGAATAAAGGAAGCAATATACATAACTAAAAATTTTAAAAAACTCGGTAAATAATCATACAGATGTGGATAATATGAATACATTTTACGCGAATTCAATTGAAAAAATAAAATTTTTAAATGGATTAGCTAATTTTACTTAAAATAAATAGTCTTCCAATACTAATTTAAGAATAACCAGTCACTGAATAGAAATGAGACTGATGACCTGTCGGTGATATATGATAAGATAATTTTAACTTAATTGAATCATTTAATAAGAAATAATTTAGTAATAATAATGTTATAGAAGAATTAAAGGTGGTCATGATAAAAATAAAAAAAATTATTATGAGTAGACGCATGCAATTCGCATAAATGAAAAGGACAGGTACACGATTGGTATTTAGGTATATAAAAAGAATCTCAATATGTTGAAATATGTAATGTTTTAAATATGATTGTAAATCGTAAAAATTTGTAGGCTTGAAAATGGCGCAACGAGCGTCGTAATTAAATGTGGTATCATTAAGTTGACAAAATTAAAAAAAAATTGTGTAAAATTGGCTGATAATAATAAATAATGATAATAAATTGGCATAACTGGTGTTGTTTACAGGAACCAGCGCCTTTGTTATCATGCACATGCTTCAACTTTCAATATATACGATATATATAGAGCTATGTAGTAAATAAGTATTTCTATTTACCTGATGAGGGTGGGTGGAGGGGGAGGGGGGTTCCTGCTGGGGCTGCGGCGCTGCCCCCTGCGGCCCGGGGCTCCAAGAGGACCCCCTGCTTTCTGGTCCCGGGCCGCCCCCGAAGCTGCTACCGTTGTTCGCCGAAGGGCCGCCAATCTGTCAATAGAAAATGATAAGTTAGCAAACTGTTCTATCTTAATACATGCTTATGTAATAAATGCCCATAAAGTTTATATGTTAAGTAATATAATCAGTGTATTAGAATCATGTAAATGTATACATTAATATTATCTTTTATTGATTTTTGTTTCATAAATAAAAATTCTGATTTTAGTACATATATTTCGTAATCAGATCAAACCTAGTGAAGGGAATGTCATTATCTTGTGAACAAGTATGTCTATGTATTAAGATATAGCGCTATAATTCGACGAATATAAAAGGCTGTTCTCTAGACACTTTTTAGTCCGTTGCGAGATTTATTTTCTGGTTTCGAGACATGTCTACACAAATCAAATCTTGGAATAGATCCATCCTGTATTCTGTGTAAACATTACCATGCAAATGTCAATAGAAACGTGAACCTCAGAGATCACGGAGAGCACGCTCTGAAGGGTATTGACGTAAGAGACTGAAGCTGTGTCTGTTCTAACTTATGGATTCTATAAACTGATACGACACGAAAGGGTCATTCCGCATTGTCTACATTCCATCTACGTTATCATTATTCTATTCTCCTTTTCCAATTACAATCAGGAAAAACAATCAGTGAGAGAAAAATTTGAGAAAGACAGGGTTAGTCAAAAATACTAACTACATTTTTCACAATGGTTCAGAAGAGTAAAAAAAACAATTAGCTATTACTGTTATCAAAGAAATTTGCAGAAATAATCACAGATTTTATTTTTCATTAAAACAAAATAACAGGACATATTGTTTTTCCCATAAAACTCGTCAGAACATTGTTTTCCCTATATGAACATCATTCTCATCTATCAGGATTTTATTCGTTGCTTTCATCATTATCGCTTTCACCTCTAAATATAAAATTTAAAAGCAGAGATGATATGCATAACGCACGAAGACTATTTTGTTTAGTATTCTTGATGATTTTCTGATGAAGGTGCACCGGCGGCTTTTATCACAATTTCGGAACATGCATTGTTCGGACTATTTTTTCATCCTAAAATTTTGTAGACAGTTTGATTCGTCTTTCTCTGGACTAAAATACGACACCGAAATAAAAAATAATTGATAATTTATTCGACTCAACACATGTCGGATCTCACATATCTCTTTACCTCTGTTTGGCAAAAAATATGAGAAGAACGAATAAAGAAATTTATAGTTTATACGAGGCACCGGCCGATCTACTAGGAGGGGAGGCTTTCGGGCTGAAGCCCTCTCTCCCCCAAAATGGTAAAATATAACTATGTTTTACAGAAAAAAAATATTAAAACAATATCTCAAAGTATTCTTGTTCGTGTAATTATATTTAATAGAACTTCAAGAACCACTTAAACACCATTCCATATAGGTAATTAATTTCGTTATTTTTTTTTCAAATTAATTATCGTTATATATATATGAAAAAAAAAATCTTTCGGGCTGAAGCCCTCTCTCCCCCAAAATGGTTAAATATAACTATGTTTTACAGAAAAAAAATATTAAACAATCTCTTAAAGTACTCTTGTTCGTGTAATTATATTTAATAGAACTTCAAGAACCACTTAAACACCATTCCATATAGATAATTAATTTCGTTTTTTTTTCAAATTAATTATCGTTATATGTATATGAAAAAAATAATCTTTCGGGCTGAAGCCCACCCCCAAAATTAAATCCTGGATCAGCTAGTGAGTGATACGAGGACTCTGATGTCGCAAGGTAGGGTAAAGCCACCTATTATTTACAGGTTACCAATTATTGGCACTAGTACCTTACATTTGATAAAACCAGCGTTTAGTTTAATGTAGGATTTCAAACTTGACGCCTATTGAAAGGCGTCATATAGACCTCAAATAAAGGTCCTATCAGGACAAATACAATGAACAAGGAAGCCTGGAAGACCGAAAGTACATTGGGAAGATGGAGTGGCCATGATGCGAGGACAATGATGGCTGAGAGGAACTGGAAAGCGGCGGCACACAACCGATACGACAGGCGGAGGTTGATTTTTGAGACCATGACTCACTAGTGGGTTATAGCGCCTAGGAAGTAAGATAGTCGACTGCTATGAATATCATGGGTGATAAATAGCGAGAAGGCACTGAAGGCTTTCAAGTACTGACTTCGTCGTGTAATGATTGCGTCCTGACTATATATCACCCATGATAAAAATTATAAATTAACAAATATTCGTCCCGTAATCATTTGCACAGCCGGCATTTCACAAAATGCCGGCATCTCTGTTTGTTAAAAAATAGAATTTTAGAGACGGGTAAGTAGTCGACTGATCAATTATAAGGATGAAAAATTTTTTTCAGGATTTTCAATATATATTTTTATAGGATGGCCGACGTTTCGACCCAAACATTCGGGCCATGCTCAGGACTATTTGAAAGTGTAGACAAGAACTGAATTTAATTTATTCAGAATTAAAAGAACAAGAATTAATTATTTTTTGTAATATACAAACGAAGAATTTTCTATGCTGCATTTAAGATGTTATCCAAGGAATGTAACATGCAGCTGCTGCAAACACCTGTATCGCTTATAGCAGGGTAAGGTAGAAATAAAACAAAAAATTATGAAATTTCGTCTTGTGGTAGAATGAAATGAAACGAAAATACATTTTATTATTCTGGGACTGTAGTACCTTTACAACAAAATTATAAGAACAGAATGAATATCAGCGTGGTCATAAATAAATTAAATATTTACATTAATAGTTAATTTACACCTCTGATGTGGATTTCAGCGACGAGGTGTATTCTTGTTGTATATTTTATGTAAGGGATAGATACAACTGGATGTTACACTGGTGTGGATAACATGTTAATGCTGCATAGAAAATTCCTCATTTTTCTATTACAGGAAATAATTGATTCTATTTCTTTTAATTCTGAATAATACAACAAGAATAGTTAATTTGAAATAAAAATACAGAAGAAAGGGATAGGAAAAGAAAAGCGTACATATATAAAAACAAACATAGAAAACATAGGAGTTTAAAGAGGAAATTGACTGTGCGTGTCGAATATAGGATATGTGTTAAAAAACTTTGAAGTAGTTGAGGACGTAATGAGCTGACTATCAATATGCTGGAAACAAAAGATAAAACGCGACTCAAGTACTGAGATAAATAATCCCTTCCGACATTGATTACACTCGCAGGAGTAGCCCAGTTCTTGTTCCGTATTCGGAACACGGAGGGAAGAAGAGCGAACAACTCATTTTGACCGAGGTATTAAAAAATAAAATGATAGAGCGGAAGGGAGTGGGGAGGGGAAGGACAGGGAGGAGGGAGGGAGGGCTTAATACAGACGGGAGGACGAGAGGCGGTGTTTGCTATTCACGAAGCGAGGATTACCGGATAAAGGCCGCTCCCTATTATTTTGTTTTCCGCCGGCTCGGGATTACCTCCCCCCCATCTCTCCTCCCCACCAACCCCCCCCCGTCGCAAAAATATTTTAGCACACAGTTCCTCCTCTTGTCTATTTATAGCGATGTTTTCCGCAGTCCTTTCGTGGAAAACCTTTTTGTATATTTTTTTCCCGATCCCCGACTCCAGTTACGGTGGAAAAAGAGGGAAATCTACCGCCCTACTATGAATCCCTCGACTACCCTTATTCATCTCTTCAATAGCCCGCTTGAATACAGAGTGTTCTCTTTGTGAGCTTTTATCCCCACCGATGGTTGCAAACAGTTTTACATCCATCGTCGTCTACTGTTATACATATTTACATATTCAAACTCAAATAGAAAACATATTTAGAAATCAACCTAGTTTATAGATCTATTAAACTTGGTATCAAATTTTTAAACATAAAAAAAATAGTGGTATGATGGTGACTGTAATGAATAATTGAAGAGAAGTTGGTCCGGGGTGTTCGGTCAAAATACAAAGTAAGACTAATGAATGATATTAATTTTTATATTAGGCGACGTTTCAACCGAAAGTTCGATATATATATATATATATATATATATATATATATATATATATATATATATATATATATATATACATATATATATATGTAAGTTTAATGAACATATATATATAAGTGTAAGTTTAATGAAAATAATATCACTTTTTGTTTAATTTATTCATGAGATTTACAACTGTATAAATTTAAAAATACACATATAAATAGTAAATGTGCACACGATAATCACATGGAAACGCTTGTTGAGAAACAATCCATTGGTATCTCTCTAATGATATATTTACATAAGTAGTTCACCATCTTCTTTTCTGACGAGTTGGAGGGTTATTAGGTATCAAAGAGGAAGCAAGGTTTAAAAGAAAAGGGTTCGGATGGTTTTGAAGTTGTTTATGGAAGGATAGTTATCTGGATTAGGCTAAATCGGAAACATATGATACGTTACGTTAGTTATGAATGATTTTATTTATTTGTGACAAAGTAATATGATGTGAATGTGTTCATATGTCGGCCTAATTATTGTACACGTGACAGATTATTATATTTTTAAATTAATAAATAAATAAAAAAAAAAAAATTGGGACAAAGTAAGGAGCATTGAGGATTTTACGAAGGATTTTTGATTGTAAGGATTGGATACGAGAGGAATTCGATGGGTTAGTGGAGCCATAAACCTCAATTCCGTAAATCCAAATCGGCCTTATTATAGTCATGTATATGAGTCTTTTGTAATATATAGAAAGTTTAGAGCGTTTGTCTACTAAGTGTTGGAGTAGTCGAAAACGACGAGCAGTTTCTTGTCGTTTCACCTTAAAATGAGGATTCCAAGTGAGTAGTTTGTCCAGATGGAGTCCTAGGTATCGGATTACAGGATAGGAAGACATAGGTTTAGAAAATAATCATAATTTAGTAAAAGTGATTTTTAATTTGTTTTGATTATAAAAGACTGGTTATATTTGTGATTGTAATACGAGGGGTGTGGTTGAAATGTATATTGTATTAAAGCCAACTCCCTCGCGATAGAGTTAAAACTCTACCAAAGCGATCTAATTAAATAAATTTAATGGACATAAGTTTCATATTTATTTAAAAACGTAAAGTTATAGAACCCTTAGTTGGAAAAAACTCCCTTTTTACTGGCAAGGAACATATTCAAATTTTAATTTAGAGGAACGTATGAGGAAAAACGTACTTTAGGTTTATGGGTAAAGTTATGTAAGATGTTTTCGTTTTCAGTTGCTTCATTGAATAGTTATAAAAAAAAGCACACTCAACATTTATAAAAACCGAGGAGAAGGAATCAAAAAGAGGTAGTAAGGCATTATCATTTAAAAGATACATGTCGTAAGGAGCGCACATAGGCGGAGTTTTTCTTTTCCAAATGCATTTTTTTTTTTTTTTTTTTTTTTACAAAAGACTTTTCTTTAATTCATAAAGCTAAGGATGCTCGGGAGTCCTCGTGCTTTTAACAAGCTATTAAAGGCTATTCCCCTCTCACTCAGCCGACTTTTTATGTAGTAATAGCTTTATAAAGGTTGAACCCTGCTCTCGGTAACAGCAGTCGTTTTATATAGCAGCCAAGGTAATAGGGAGACGTTCCTCTCACAAGATGGCACAGTTAAATAAATTCTCAATGCCAATAAATAAAATAAAACGTTGAAGTAAATGTTAAATAGTTTAAAATTTAAGGAATTTAAAATCCAACATACGGACAAAGTCTTACAGACTTTACAACACCATCTAACAAAACTAAACTAGACAAAACAAAACACATCATCTTTGAAATGAAACATGCCATAATATTTACCTAGACAATACCGAAATTCCTCAAACAGATAAAATAAAATATCTTGGAATGATATTCAACAGAAGAATGACACAGACCCCACATATCAAAAAAAAAGAAAAACAAAAACTGAACACTTACAATTACCTACATAAGCCCGTATGGACCTACGCTTCACAAATTTACTGGACAGCCAAAACGATCCATATACCAAAACTACAAACTCAATCCAAAATTTTCAGGACCATAACTAAAGCTCAATGGTACGTCAATAACATTACTTTACATAAAGACGTTAAAAGGCCAACAGTTAACGCCCACATTCTACAAACGATTTCACAATTACTTACAGGGACATACTAACACACAGTATGGCTACATTTAACATGCCCGAAAACAATCTCAGGAAGCTCAAAAGGAACTGGATGAGGGATTTCCTTGCTTAAAAATATGCCTAATTCAAGACAGGAAGGGATACCGCTGGGTTCTCCGTCACGCCGATCAAGCCACTACCTGTACTCTTACCGACAGCAGAACCGCTAATTGTCATTGCTTATGACAGCTGTGGGTGAAAAAATGGATTTAAAAAAAAACTAGTGTGAGCTTAAGACCATAAGTAAGTAAAAACATCAACAAGGCTGCTTTAATCAAATGAAATATATATATTTATTTTTGTTATCAATATTCATAAAGTAATAAAATATATAATACATAGGATTATAATTGTGTATAAATTACTCTAGTGAACTTGGCTCTATATATTGGTAAAGATAGAATTGTATTCCGGAACCCTTGAAATGTTACAGGAACTTTCTGACTTTGTTGTCCCTAAGTTTCTTATCTCAAACCAAATCTGGGAAAAATCCTCCTAGGATTCTCCCACTTAGGAAAGTAGGAACTAAGTAGGTGTCAGTATTGCAAAAAAAATGTTAATAATATCAAACGTCACATTTTATAAGTTGAAAGTATATTACTATGGTCTGTATAATTTAGTATTAAGTATTTTACGCCATCACTATTTACCACCACTATTTTCTGTTTTTTTATGTATTATATCTCTAATGTAATTTAAAAAAATGTTTCAGCCCTCATGATCGGCCAAACATTTGCGTTGAAACTTCGGCAACAATAAAAACAATATATTAAAAAAAAATACTGCTTCCTGATTACTCATCTCCTGTGATATGTAATACAGTAGATTAACTTCATTCAATAACAAACTCCGGTTATCGTCGTTCCATATTTTGTTGTGCTTTCATGTGGATCATTAATCTATGTAATATTTTTGAGAGTGATGTGAAAAAAAAATATATCGGTAGGAAATGAAGATAGTAGTAGGGCACTTCAGTCTATCAGAATGAATGTCCTACTGAAAGAAAGTAAAGAAGAGAACGATATAAAAAATACGCCATATGTTTTAGGCATATATCGGGTTGCTCGCTTTATTATTCTCGAGCTATGCGACACCAGTTTGAATCCAGCCTGATCCGTCATCTAGAACATCAGTCACTAATTAATTAAAATAAAATAGGACAGATACAACATAAAGGAGACTAGGGTAGCAACAGATTGCAGCGTCGCAATCAATCAAAAGACCCCACCACCATTGTACAGCTATTATCGAGTACGGAGCAGAGAGAGAGAGAACAGACGAGAGAGAGACGATTAAACCAGACAGCATCCATCATTATCTCTGGCTATCGACCCTTCCTATATTATCTTATCAGAGGCACAATCACCTGCTTCCTTCCTTCCTCTCGTCTGCCGTAATGTATCCTAGTCACGGCTATCCCGGTTCATCGCCAGGCCACCTTCGTTTAAAACAAAAATGAAGAACCTTAATAACATTTTTTTTTTACGTTCCTTCCAGTACTGGATGAAGAAAGCATTGCGATCGAGTCAAATTGCCAATTAGTGGTTTTCAATGGATCTTTACATGTCAAAGGCCTCTGAAAACAAAATGTATCCCGTTACTTTAAAGGAATTTCTGACAAAACTAAAAAACAAAAGTCTAAATCAGTTTTCGTCTATTCGTCTATATAAGGCCAGTTTTAGCTAAGTTACAGTGTATTGGATTTCATAAGTTGATTTTAATGATGGTTCTTGTTCTGTTTTAGATTGATTTAGTTCATCAAGAAATCATACTCTAAAGGCTTCTACACACAGAATGCGGTATGTCTCGGAGATAAGATATTCCAGTCGGCGCAAAGTGGAACGAGTAAGGGAAAACTAGCGACATCTATTTGCATCTGTCTGTATATATATATATATATATTAGAACGTCGAAAACTAGATAAACTGTTTTATTGATACCTTGTGTTGTTCGTTAACGGAGTTTCCCACAATATATTCCGTTGGCACAATATACATTTTTCGCTGTTATTATAGAATAGATCTATTGAAAAAATAAAAAATAAATTAGTCGATGTCGCGAGGTTTCTCTTACTCGTCCCAAAGTGCGGCGGTGATGCAGTGATATATTTCTATTATTATATTTTGCATTATTCTATACTCCTTTGGTATTTGAAAGAAAATTGGAAAATTCATACTTCAGGTACAAGAACGGATAGTCCGTGAATGGAGTTATTTGTGATAGGAAAATAATGAGGGATTCAAATAATTATTTTTGACTAGTTGAACATTTACCACATATTCTTTTTCTCCACTGAACAGTCGAAGTATAAGAGACGTGTGGGGAAATGTTAATTTGCATGAGCTAAATGTTATTACCAAGAAAGTCCTTTCAATGCATATTATTGGCGGAATCACGAATTTTATGATGACTATGTTGATTTATAAGTTTAATTGATAAATACTTCACTCCCCATGGAAATATTCCTTCAGCTGAACAGTTCAGCAATAAGATTCAGTTAACCGTACACTTACAGTTTGTGTGAGATCAAGATCGCCAACCTGTCGCAAGACCAAGACCAAGAATGGTCTTGGAAAAAAATTCATTTTTGTGAATAAAAATTAAGACAAAATAGTTATTAATACTTGACAATTTTAGTTGCTATATGTAAAGAATTTGTATAACCAATATGCTTTTGTATTTAACTCTTTTAACTTTTCATTCGGGAATAGTTAGGTTTCCGATATCTGAAAAAATACAATAATATCTCTATAGTAATAAGCTAATAGGTAACTGCGAGACTCTTGCGCAAGACCAGGAATGAGTGCGCAAGACCAAGACTCGTCTAGGTCTCGCATTTGGGCACTACTACAGTAATTTATCTTGTACACACTCAGGCCTATCAAGAAAGAAGTATATAGATAGATAATAAAATATAGTGAATGTAAAGAAAAACAAAATTGTATTGATATAAGGAAATGATGTCAGCATCCAAGGTTTGCCGACTTATAACCCTGTCTGACTGCTCCTCCCTCTTAACTGTTAACCCTAAGGAAAGTCGAACAACGGAAAATTCAGGTAAAAGATAGTCGGCTAGACACGTGACTCTGTAGTAAGTTGGAAATCGATAAATGAAAAATTCAAGGGCTCTGAAAGGCGACGAAGGATAGAAGAAGGACAGAGAGGTATAAAAGAGCTGAGAAGAGACAGAGCAAGACAAAGAGAGAACAAGGAAGGGGGAGGTTTTATCCATTCATCACCTGTCGTGTCGGCCATGTCCTTGAGGGTGCAACGACCTCATCCACTTAACAGATCGTCAGCTGTCTTCCATGTCCTTCTCATCTCTATCCTCCGCTGACAATATTTTTATCCTTGATCCTTGTCCAGTCTAGTGCGAACCTTATTTTATTTTTTTAATGTATAAGATGATTTAAAAACATAAAATTACTTTAAACAAAAATTTATATATAGCAAAATATGTATGTAGAGGAACTCTTTGTTAATTTGGTGAGGCTATTTCCAAATATACTGAAATAGTACATCTTCAAATAGAGTGTGGAACAGGAGAGACAATAAAAAATCCTATCTATTTATTTGGCTACGACATGGATCAAAGTAGGAATATGTGCAGGATGTCTCACACCTGGAAGACCAAATGTTACATAGAGGGCAGAACAGAAGGGCGAAGTAGGATAACATAAAGAGAGGGAAACCATGGTTTCAGATATAGGAAGTGGCGGAAGTGGACTTGCGGTCAACGTTGAAAAGCAATAAGAACAAAAGAAAGAGGAAGATTTGTCGATTGAACTTTATTTTACCTTCTTAAAATGATGGCATTTACCAATATTTTTGTTTAGTATTCAAACATAAAATTGTATAAATTTTAGCAACTCTGAACTACTGTTGAACCATAATTTACGCAGTCAGAAACAGATTGTAGGATCTTTAATTTTCTGACTTTTAGAGTTTCCAAATAAATGAAAGGAAGAGGGAAAACTTTATCTAGCAGAAATTTTCCTCAAATTAAGTATAACTAAATTCATATTTGATGATAAAGGAAAAGAAAATATTTAAACTGTACACTAAACCACGTTACTTAGAAATTGTAGGCATACGAAATCTTTGCGCTCAAATAATTCCCAAATTAATATTATAAATTCAACAGCAATATATAGGTGCACTTCAACATATTTTATTTAAACAACATAGACTTTTAAAATCTAAATGATTGAAAAATAAATCGTGTATGGAAATATATAAGTAAGCTTAAGATGATGCTTAGTAAGATAATAAGATGCTTAGTAAGATGATAATTGATAAGTCAACATTGATAAACAATAAGATCAAATGTTCAATATTTCTTATCGTAAAGGAAGAACAATATATTAAGAGATAAGGTTTGCTTAAAAACTTCATCTACAAAAAGATGCAACGGAAAGTGAGTATAGAGGGAAATGGTGCCAGAAAATATATTCGAATATTCGAAGTAATAGAATTGTGATGATTTAAATTGATGAGTAACGCGTGTTTGAGTCTGTAAAGGTGTCATGGTAGATATGGGAGAACCTTTTGCTTTTATGGAAATAATCTTTTTTTATTTAAATTTTTGATAGATTAGAAAGACTCACTTATGACAAGCAGGTAAGAAGTAATTAAGTAAGCAAGACTCACTTAAGAAACTCGAGGAAGCGGAACAAATGAGGCTTTGACTGGAGTGGATTGGATTGGACGAGAAGAAAACAACTGACCCAAGGCAGAGAATTGTGGACTGGATTCTACAGAAGGAACCCTCGCACTACTTAGCGGTAGACGAGGATGGGTTAAGTAAGATTTTTTTTTTTTTTTTCATAATTGGTAATTGGTTGACTGTCGTGGATAATGAAGAGAAGAATAGTTGGGGTGGTCAGTCAAAAAGGAAGGCAAAAATAAATTATAATATTTATTTTTTACATATGCCGACGTTTCGACCTGAAGTTCAGGCCTTCATCAGGGCTGTCTCCTTAAGTGTTGCAGGGAGAAATTAAGATTTTTTTTCTCTTTAAGTATTGGTAAACTAAACAGGATATTAAGAATGATATAGAACTTGTATGAAAATATTGATAGTTTCAATTTATTTAATATATATATATATTATCATGTAAGTACATGAGCAGTAGTCTTAAACTAATTTATTGCAACAAATCAAAGAGAGAATCAGAAGTTCAAGGGCCTATAAAATTTGATAGACATGTTGAAAGCGTGTAGGGAGTGGAGATAGAATTAAGGAAGAGGCAATCTGAAAGGAGTTGCCTAGAAGACGTAATAAAGCCCTTTTCCCTTTAACTTTCCCTTTGTTCATCCCGATCCCAATCCTCTCTATTTGTCTTCCCCTAACTGCTAATTGAACTTGCTAATTTCCTTCTCTTACTTCACTGCCTCATTATTTACATTCCTCTGTCTCAATAATTCGTCTCTCTTTGATAAACACGCTCTCTGCAACTTCGCGGAACGCGCATGAGAGTAAGTCATTCTCAACAACTCCGGCAATAAAAGTTAACAAGTAGTAAAATTCTAACACGAAACAAACGTGAATGAGGAAAGTGGGAAGTTTCAACAATTTATGCTTAATGTTTTGGGGGCTATAAGAAAGGTATTAGCAAAAAATGTTCTCACCTATGAAATATACAGTCAAGCCAAAAGAACAGAAAAAAAAAAGAATAAAATTGTATAAATATATAAAATTCCTTTTTCGGAATTTCTGACTGTTCATATGTTATAAATTAGTCTATGATAGTAATATAATATACAAAAAATCAATGAAAAAAAAATGCGCGGTGTCAATGAAAACATTTTAATGGACCACCAAAATATGATTTAAAACATATTACATCCAATTTTTTATATATATTTTAATAAATCCTTAAATATACTCCTAATTTCCTATTTTTAAATAAAAAGGAATCATTTTTTCGTAAATATTCAATTCGTCCAGTTCAATGTTTTCATTTGTTATATATATATATATATATATATATATCAAAAATTTCCTAAAATTTTAAAATTATCAGCAGAAAAAATAGTTTGAGGAATATATATATATATATATATATATATATATATATATATATATATATATATTCCTCAAACTATTTTTTCTGCTGATAATTTTAAAATTTTAGGAAGTTTTTGATTTTCGATTAGGTCCAGACATACTAGGTCTAAGCATAATTAATAAAATAAAGAATTCTTCGGTTCTTTTTATCTATAAATCAGATAATAACGGTATATATATTAAAAAATAATATCGTACTATACTTGTACTGACCATTCTTAAACTAAAAAATATTTTTACAGGTGGTTGTTTTAAGTAAATCTTTTATATGTTCTTATTTTTGTTACACCATTTCTCATTTCATTGTAAGGTACTCATTTTCTACTAATTTAGATTCCCTATAATAGACTAAATAAAACATAATGGTATAATGCTCATAAATTTTATTTCGTTGTATCGTATACGTAATTTATTAATTATTTACATTATTTTAAATTTATTTACTTCAATTATTTTAGCCGTTTATATTTCTACTAACTTCCCCTCGTACTTTTTCAACTTGTCTAAATATTTATTTTAATTAGCATAAATTTGTCTAGTTCATATCTTTGTCCTTTTGTTATCATGCCTAATGATGTCCTACATTACTTGTTCGAAATTTCGAATTACTTAATTAGAAACCAATATTTAAAAAAAAAAAAATTGACTGAACTGTTTTTGTTTTAAGTAATGAGATTAAAATAAAATATTTTTAGAATACACTGTGACCATCAGAATATTCATAATGATAATAACAGAAGAGAGAGTACGTCGAATACATCTATGAAGCAAAACATATGAATGGGAAAAGCTATTTTTGAAAGGAGGAAGGAGACATAGATAAAGATAGATATAGACGAGTGAAATACGCTATGACTAATGGGCAGTGATTCATTCATAAATACGGTATATTTTAAGGTCAGTTACAAGGTGAGATCTGTTTACTATTGTATTTAGAGTTTACTGGCTTCGGCCCACTCCGGGAGCGCCTGATTAGGGAAGTATTACTGGCTCGGTATACTCCAAGCGCCGTGCAGCAACCAGATAATATTTAAAATTATTTTAAACTGAAATCATATTTTATTAAAGAAAAAAAATGGTAAAAATATATGATAATATTTGTTTACACAGGCCAATGCCAATGTATTACTAAAAGTTTACAAAACACGAATTTAAATAAATTTTTTACGACTACTCCAACACTTTCTAGACAAACACTCTAACCTTTCAATTAATTACAAAAGACTAATATACATGACAATAATAATACCTATTTGGACTTAAGAAATTGGCTCCACTAAACCATCGAATTCCTCTCGTATCCAATCCTTCGTAAAATCCTCAACGCTCCCTACTTTGTCACAAATAAAATCATCCATAACGACCTCAATGCTCCATATTTTTCCGATTTGGCCCAATCCAGATACCTATCCTTCCATAACAAACTGCAGAACCATCCGAACCTTGCTTCCTCCTCAATCGCTGAAAACCCTCCGAGGCGTCTGAAAAGAAGGTGGCTACGTTTTTGTGTAAATTTATTATTTGAGTGCTATCAGTGGGTATTTTCTCAACAAGCACATTTACTAGTTGTATTTTTTTTATAATACAGTTCTAAATACCAATGAATAAAAATAGAAAAAAATAAAATTTACGAGCTTGATTGGAAGAATCAGTAATTTATTTGTCACTTAGTGATTTTTTCTTCTTCTTTCATAATAATGTTACTTCTTACATATGGGACTTATCTCAATTTATTTAGATTATTTTAGTTTCTCTACATATGTACAATTTTCTTGTTCTTTTCTCTCTCTTCTTCAGTATTTTTATCTTTAATCAACGCTTATTGTAACTATATAATCTAATTGTAACCAAACAGACACACAATCTGTATTTATGATTTCTTCTTAAGGGTCAACAGTAACAGAATAATAAAATATTTTTTTATTCATTTCATTCAATAATGGGTCCTACAACGTTGAGGTATCAAATTGTCTCGTATAGTAAGCTCACTCCAATATATCTGCATTTAGATGCAATGCAAGGTAAAGACGATAGTGAAGAGCTGAATATATATGGGGAGTAAACCTCTTAAAGTGTAATGTGATGTGAAGTGATTTGAAACTCCTGTTTTTTTTTGGTTCAAAAATATTAAGTTTTTTCGTCAGTTTATTTTAACCGATAAATTTGATTCTTTTTCTATTTCTCTCTATTACGTAAAAAAATATTAGCGACAAAATATTTGATATTTTATTTTACAGATACAAAGTGGGACGGACCGTAAGGAAGACAATAGTTGTACGGGCCGTAACTAATAAACCACACTTCTTATTCTCAGAATTATTTATATCTCATTATGGTTACTAATTGGCAATAATTATAATTATATAATAATGTAAAATGGCAATAAGGCGCGAAGTATAATATACATTTTTAAAGAAATATAAAGTTGTCTGTACTGTGATTTCGTACTGTTTATTTTGATTGTACAGTTAAGCAATTTGAGAAACGAATAGTTTATAATTAAATGAAAAGTTGTGTAATTTATTAAATGTAAGTTGGTTCATTAACATTGATATCTCCTCCCCACACTAGTCTAATATATTATACAGTAAAGCAAAAACGTTAGATACGATTGTACATTTTTGCCTCAATTTTAAATTTATTTTTAACAGTACTAAATATGATATGAAACAACATTTATTATTTTGAAAAAGGATTAAAAATATAATATTGAAATATAATAAAAAAAAAATTATTACATTACTTAACAGGATAATAACATAAACAATTACAATATTTAAAATAGGTAGGTATATTTTGCAATTTCAACTTCTTTAAAAATTTTGCTTCTCAATTGTCATGTTTTTCTAACAAATAAATTAATTGGAATCATTACCGCAGTCCATTTTTATAAAATAATAATTATAATTATTTATACAATTTTAATAATAATTTTATTTTTTTAAATTTAATTGGTTACATTTTGACTAATATTATTTTACTTTTTTTTTTTTTTTTTTTTTTTTTTTAAATAAAGAAGGAATATTTTATTGAGAAAAACTTACTCTCATAAGAATAACAATAGAAGATGTACTATAGTAGCACCATTTGTTTGGTATAAAAAAAGAAATAAAAAAAATTACTAAATTATAGAATAGTAAAATTATAAAAATATGATAAAAGGAAGTAATAAATAAAAATGATGAATTATAGATAAACAAAGTCGGTATACTTACTAACTGGCGCTACTAAACAATATAAATAATAGATAGGTACCAGTGATATCACAATACATTATATTATATAATATATTACATATATTCGGCAGATAGATTAATATTTCATATACTTACCATTATAAGTTACTTGTAATGAAGAATTGAACGGATTCAGCAAACTCAGCAACAAAGTAAAGCTTATACGAATTAAGTTAAACGATATTCGGATTTATTTTCAGTCGAAGAGTTTTCTAATAACAGGGCACATGAAGAAGGAACACTATCACTGCTAACGAACTAATTGATCTGTTAAATTCAGGCATGGCAATTAGGAAGGGCGAGTCAATCAGCTGCTAAGTGACTGGCAGAGAAAGAGGACAAAGAGTTGTTTCAAAGGACATAACTGACAAACAGGAGCAATTAACAGTAAATTAGGAAAAGCCCTGGCGCCCTGTCATGAGGTGTAACTACTATCTCCCAATTAACTCTCATTGTCATCTAGATTTAGCTCGTATCTTAGGCTGTTCTTTTTGTTTGTTTTTTTAATTGAAAATGTTACAATATAGGTTCTTGGTATGTAAAGTTTCACGACAAATCAAAAGAAATCCATAATAATTTCATCAAGATTTCGACTGTTGACTATTAAAAGTCGACTATTGTCAAGTACCTCCTCCCATCTTCATAATATTCCGAATCTATATATATAAAAATGAATGTATGTCTGTCTGTCCGTCTGTTTGTCCTTAGTGCATTACTAAACTATTCAACCGATGACCATGAAACTTTGGAAAGTTGTTCCGTACACCTCTGGGAAGGTTTCTGGCATAGTACTTCTGTCTTACGATAATTTTATATATGTAAACAAAATAAAAATGTAAATGTTTTTCTGTCCAAAGCCGCAAAAAAATGTGTCACTATAAACTGTAGTGCCAAAACGGCTTTACCGATTTTAGCGAAACTTGGCTAAAGTCTTCCCGTTGAAACCCTTTTAATTTATGTGTATAACATACTTTCCGAAAACAAGCTGAAAAATGTTGCGATGAATTCAATATTTTATTTGACGATAACCAAAAAAAGTACACAATTTTTGACTGATAATACCCACATTTATTTGAAAGATTCCTGATTTGCCAACAAAATAAAAAAGATGTCATCAAAATCGGACGGTTCGTTGCAGAGTTATTGAGTTTTAAACAATTACTGCTTTTTCTCCTTTTGCTTCCTCACTACCGAACGTCGGCAAGCATTTTTTTTTTTATTTTTTATTTTTTTATTGATTAATCAAAAATTTTATAATTACTACAGTAATTGATATTATCATTTGAAGAATTCATATGATTCTCCTTATGTAGGTCAATACTATTATACGTTTTTTAAATTAATTTTTTAATTTAGTTTTATAAGTTCAAATCAGACTGTTTCTGATGATTATGAATGACGGCGTATTTACTCAGATGATTATGAATGTTCAATTTGAATCATGAGAAAAAAAACAATTAGAATTAGTTTCAATTGAAGCCATTTTACAGACAAATTTGTTTCCCAACTTTTTAAAAATGATAGATGTCCTTTGCTACTAATCTAATCATATGTGCTTTCTATTTTCTTTCTTTTTCATTTTGCCAGGCTAAGCCACAGCAGCGCTTGGCCGGATGAAGCTAGCATTTGATAAATTAAAAATTTTATTTTTAATAAAACCCCGTTAACTTTACAACTTTAATCGAGCGTTGCACATCGGAATTCATGAAGTCTAAATCCAATTCACTCACCACAATTGCAAAACGCGCCTAAAGAAGTTTTCACTTAAAAAAAAAAAATGTTAATAAAAATAACAGTTATAACTATTGGTTAAAAATCAACGGTTTGCATAGCGTGATTAATACTTTGTAAGAGTGGGAGGAGATGCATGCAACGACTAAAACAGCCTACCGAATACCAATAAAAAATAACGAGACGAGTCACATTTTTGTTTATTAGTGCAATAAATTACTTCAATTACTAGTAGCTGGCAGCCAGGGCGGTAATTGCTGTTGGTTCACAAAGCACCCCTGCAGCCAGCTCCTAGAGGCGCCCATTAGAGGAGTCTCACTAACGACTAACAAGAATTAGCACCCTTAAGACTTCCCAGAGGTCTCTTCTTCGTTAAATATGGTCAGCAATCGTTAATAGCCCCGGGGCGAGAGGCGGCAGTTCCACTTTACGAGCCCCCTAACGGATAGGTTCATTTTTTAAGTCTTCACTAATAATATGTTATGAAAAATTCACAGCTGATTAAGTATAGATTTTTGGCGAGCTATATGGTTAATTTACGTTTCTGTAAAGTTCTATAGAAAAATAAATCTAAAATAACTTCATCCTAGGACGAAGTTCCTTAAGAATAACAGAATATTACAGAAAAAAAAAAGAATAACATTTGATCAGAAAACTTGTTACATTAAAAAGTAGCTAGATAAAACGCTTTACGTAAACTATATATACAAATCAAACCAGTGAGAGTATTTACAAAACACTACAATTATATATATTACAAATAAGAAGTTGAAAAGACTATGAAACAAAACAAACAATCGCTGCATAGTTAAGAAGCTTAAAGCATATAATAATCAAAAGAAATATATTATCGCCAAAAAAAAAAAAAAAAAAAATATATATATATATATATACACAAAAAACAACAGTAGAATACAAAATATGTTCCTCCAACAAATCTCCAATGAATGAAAGAAAATAGACGTGAGGATTGAGAGCTAGAAAAAAGATATGTCTTCCTTGAAAATAGCCAGAAAAACGGATAGGTGATAACAAATTGAACATGGCGTATATAGAAGATATCTCTAACGGATCCAGGATTTTATTTTGGATGGTTCAGCCCGAAAGAATTTTTTTGTATGCATATATTACGATAATTACTTCGGAAACAAACTCTATAATTACTTACTAACAAAACTCTAACTCATGAACATCCCTTATGTCCTTGACGTTAATCCATCCCGTTTCTCAAATTTTCATCAAAACCTGATCCATCATCCTAATCCCTTAGCATAATCCTCATCCAGCTCCAGCCATTCCTACAATTCTCCTCGAAGGTTAAAAAGGCAGTGGTCTCGAGATCTATTGTAAATACGCCATTGGAGTTCAGGCAATGGCCAGCTTCTCCACTTAAGACATGAGCGTATGTGGCTGAGAGAGAAGCGCTGGGATCTCTCAAGTCTTGCCTTATCTTCCACACGTGGGAGAAAGGGACCGACTTGGAGCTCCCTCGGCTGGCTGTAAATATTGTAAATCAGCATGATTTTTTTTTCTCATTCATATTTTATTTCATCTGTTTTACTAAGCTTTCTCTTTTATTTTTGTTATAATATCTACTACTTTTTTTAATTGTGTATATTGTACGAATGAGTTTCTCACATCTCAAATACTCAATGCCCTTGATTGAGGCAAAATGTGTTTTTTCTCAATATAATAGGATATGAATGGGTATCTGGAACATTTCTATAGATTTATGGTTTTCCAGTTATTCGAAAGAAAAAAAATGTGGATAAACAGTCCAAAATTATATCATTGTTTATACAGCTAATAACTGTCTTAAGTATAGTACCAATAAATGTTGAACTGTTTTATAAAGAAGTATAATTTAGTCTTATTTAATGAGTTAGTCTAGATATTAATAAAATTCCAAATGTTTTAGGACGCGATAGATTTAAATACCTGATGGTAATATGTTCGTATCAGTTGTTAAATTTACACAGGTGTTACAAGTTGGAAGGCTGCGTGTAGCGGATGCAGAAATGTAGATTCCTGCAACACACAAGCTCTATCAATCAACCCAGAACTACAATCTCTATCAGATAAATCAATTCGACAATGTTGGCAAACATGTTCACTAACAAGGAAGCCATGTAAATCACTAATATCAACAAGGTTGGCATAGCTTCGGTTATATCGATCAATATGACACGAGCGATAAGTTGACCTGACCTCGTACTACACCAACACATCCACACAATCGTGTCCAAGTGACATTACAAATTTGAGAATATTCGTTCTTGCATAGAGGACTTGTTTTATTCTGAACCCGAAGACTCAATGCATATAATAGAAATGATTTCTCTTTAGAATCTCATCAAAACTCTTTATTTTCTAAAACACAATACCTCTACCTGTGTTTAGGTTTTGAACAGCTTTAAGAACGTTTTTCCGCAAAATTCTGATAATCACTTGAATGCATCGTTCGTTATCTATCTTAATAGCTTAGTATAATGATTTCATAACATCAGGAATTCAATTTGAAATATGAAATTTCCCGATAAACTCCTTATATATTAACTACCGCTAAACCACTCATAATCTAACGCAAATAAGGGAGAGTCTTCTTACAAACGAGGGGCTTCTGAGTACTTGGAAACGAATTTTCGACCTACTTGAGTATACAAATAATACCAAGATATTCCGGACAGGGACAGCGCTCAAGGATGGCAGTTGCAGACTTGGTACACCGGAGAGGTGTAACCTGTCAACCTAATCAGGTTTCAGCTTGACAGTCATTGTCCTCTTGAATATTTCACTGAAGGGGCACCTCAGGTCCCCTTACAACTTTAACAGCATCAGCGTCTGTCTACGTCGGGCAGTTGTGAATCTTGCATCTTCAGCATCAATGGAAATATAACTTGAACCTAATAAGAACAGCAAGGATTCTCTGTTAAAAGATAAATGAATAGAAGGCTAAGAGGATACTTTTCTAAAGCCACGGAATAAAAATAGACCATATACAATCAATTATTTCATAATGAAGATGTTGTGAACATTGGGCAAGTTGGATCCAACACCTCAAAAAACCAACAGATATCAATCACTCTTAAGTAAAAAAAAAAAAAAAAATCATATTTAAAGGAATCCAACCATTTTAGATCAAAGATTTTTAATTTCTGATTGAATGGAATTATTGAGACATTACAATGTTTTTGACAGTCTTTTCGGGACTAAAATTATCACAAACAAATGCTGAAATGTTAAAGAAAATTCAAGATGGTGGCTATTTGATAACGCAACTGTATAAAGTTATGTTGATGGAGAACGCTACAATCCTCTCCCCTCCTTAACATACGCGACAATATTCTTTGTTGAATTGTTCCCAATATTAAAAGAAAACAGAATCAAATAGGTTGTGTCAGATAATTCAGATTATTCTTTTCACTTTGCGAAGAAAGCCATTGAGAGTGCCTTGGAAAATGAAATTTTCCCTGATTTAGAAATTCCATGCTCAACGCACCCATATCCAAGTAACGTAAATGTAGCCTTACTGAACAAAATATA
The DNA here is from genome assembly GCA_928085145.1 of Nezara viridula. Taxonomy (NCBI): domain Eukaryota; kingdom Metazoa; phylum Arthropoda; class Insecta; order Hemiptera; family Pentatomidae; genus Nezara; species Nezara viridula. Next base: position 47,628,450 of record OV725081.1, read on the forward strand.
ATGACCGTAACTACATTTTAAGAAAATAGAATAATTAGGCGTGCTTAGAATTTCGCTCTTACATAAATCTAGTTTAAGTTTGACCTGATAATGACTCCCAGATATGATCAGGTTTAGCGACATATACTTACAGAGTTGTTCCTGTACATGTAACTGTATTCATGTGTCAAGTGGTTTTTGATATCCTCTTCCTTTTGGAATTTCATGTAGTTCTGCAGAGACCGGATAGTCACCTGGAGCTAGGTTTAGCGAATAGGAAATGTGGGGCAACATGTACCATCCAAGACTCAATAATTTATTGCCAATGAGGTGTGAGGCCTAGAATTGTGTTGGTGGAACATTAAACCCTTCCAATATGCCAGTTCTGGGCATTTATTTTTAATCGATTGATATAATTTTGTTTTGTGAGCAGTATAGACTTTTAATCAATTTTTTGTCCTCATAGAACATAACACAATTGAAATTCCATATGGAAAGCATAACCTTCTTTGGATGCAATCCGGGTTTTGACCATCTTCTAGGAACCTCAGTACTAGATCTACAAGATTTTCTACGGACTAGATTATCGTAAAATGGCTATTTTTCATCTCCTGTTACCAAACTTTTCAAAAATGGGTCGTTTAGTTGCCGTTCCCGTAGTAATTCACAAACAGAAATGCGTGTTGCCAAGTTGACTTCGGTTAGAGAGTGAGGGACCCAAACATAAAGCCTGAAAACATAGCTGAGCTTGAGCAAATGGTTTTCTACGCTTGTGTGCTACACATTTAGGGCCATAGCAATCTATCGCAGTGATTGGATGGAATTTTGATCAACAATGGCCTAAATATTGCTCGTTTCAATTTCATGTGGGCGACCAGATCGTTGAACATCATTGATGTCAAAACTTCCTCAATGAAATTTGGTATGAAATAAGGCAATCAGCTCCATAAACACTGCAAATCTATGAGCTTCTGAAGCACCTTTACCTTTTTTACAAGAATACAACAAAATATGCCGATAATGATTTTCTTCCATATTCACAGTGCAATAGCAAACACAATACTAAGCTAGTTTCAACAAGAGTATATAGATATAGTTGTTAACATATTACAAACATGAACAATCCACCTTAGGGATTAATTCATCAGATAAGAAGTGTATCATAGTGTCATAAAAATAAACAGAAAAACCGAAAGAACTTATGTACCAATCCAATATATTCGTGCATACGAGAGTAATGGGAGTTAGAAATTGCCAAACAGAAACTGTCGCTTATTTGGTTCCCACTTTGAATTCCATTCAATCAATTTGGCATTGATTCGAAATATGTTCTATGGTCAAATTGGAGAGAAAAAGCAAATGATCCTCTATAGAACAGAGTAAAACATTGGTTATTCTTATGATTAGGAAGCTTACAGAATTAGAAAATAACACCAATTCTCATAAATATATCCATTATATATATATATATATATATATATATATATATATATATATATATATATATATATATATAATTTAACATCAATCATACACTAAATAAGATGAGTAAGATGACCTACCTGATAGGGATGCCTGTAAGACTGAGGAGGGTACTGTTGCGACGGAGAGGCGGCAGGTGGCGGTGGGTACGGACCACCGCCAGGCGAACCCGCGTATCCCCGGCTCGTGGCCTGCAAAAAAAAACAAACAAATAAATAAAAATACAACAAACAAAGGTTTGGCAAAAATAGTTATAAAAAAAACAGAGAGAGAAATACTTTATTAAGAGTAATGCTGCCCTACTACATAAGGTTGCTTCGTATACTTATCAATCCATACGGACATTAATATTATATTATATTTTCCTATTTTTTATGTATATATATGACATATCTTTCCTTTCTTCTTTTTTTTTCTCCACTTTCATAACAATATTCTTACAAACTATCAACAATAAACCATATTAAACAATAGACGTAGCATAATAAACATTTCCCCAAGATAAAACTATTTTTTTTTTTCCTTTTTAAATTCTTAAACGCCAGGAACTCAATACAACATCGCACACATATATAACACAGTAATTCATCGAATGTAGACAAAAAGATAAGACGATTATAGACCAATTTAAAATTTAATAAATAATTAATACAAGACGTCCTCAATCAGAATATAGATGATAGTGGATGATCCCCAGGGAGTGCGAAATAATATTTCCGGCCAATATCGCGAGCTCCCCAACATCAACAGCTAGTTCCTCGAGGAAGCTCTTTGTTCTTTCCGGGATAGTTCCGCGAGACCCAAACCAGAGGCCTCTCACGGTGAACTCTCTCTCTTCGAAGGTCTCGCGGAATTTCTCTTTTAGGAAAGGGATACATTTGTCGCATATATTCCTTTTTTCCCTTTCCACTTCACCCACCTGATCGAAGTCATTGCTCACAAAGCGGACAGTTGGATCCAAGATCAGCGCAGTCCCTCCTCTCCTGGAAAACGCGACATATATCCGCATACCTTGTAGAGCCTTCACTGTCTATGCAATAGACATCGTGAAAGCAGGTGATTTCCTTTTCTCTAAGGAGCCTCATCACCTCGAAGTACCACGCTACAAAAATAGTGCGTTGTATCAAGCGATAAGTGTGTGACCAACCTTTATAACCTGAATCATTATCTCTTACACTAAATTATTAGTCCGTGGTACAGACCCCTTTTTATGGAAATATTAACATCCAACTGCAACTTCGTAAATAGCTTCGTCTCATCGTAATCTATAAATATTTTATTTACGAAATTTCTCGGAATTGGGGCGTTTTCAATCTGCAGGTCGGCAAACTTTGTCTATTTAATTAGGTACTAAAACTCGTAAATGCCGATTTGCTTTCCACAAAGTCGATAAAAAAGGTGGCCTAAAAAAATAAATATTGTGCCGTTTGCCCAAAATTACCTCGTTATTTTGACTATTCGGGGGTGCAGGGCACGCCAAACGGCTCAATATTTTTTAAGGCCAGCTTTTTTCTCGAGTACTCAAGTTATCTTATGATTCAAGTGAAAAGCAAATGGGTATTTAGGAATTTTTAGTTTAAATAGACGAAGTTTGCTGACCTCCGGATTGAATTTTATATCGTCTTAGGTATTTAAATAACGTCATTTAACTGTTTACATTTTATTTACTTTTTACTGTTTTTTCAATATTAAACTAAAATATTTGTTCAGCTGGCTATTAATAATGTGACAAATAGTCCGTGGATTTCAATATAACACACGTATGTGTTATATATACCGTGAATACGTGATACGTGGTACAGACCCCTGTTTATCGAATTATTAACATCTGCCTGAAATTCATTTATTTACGATAAAACTAAAAAGCAAATGAGTATTTACAAGTTTATAGTACCTAATTAAATAGACAAACTTTGCACCCCTCCAGATTGAAAACTCCCCAATTCCAAGAGTTTTCGTAAATAAAATAGTTGTAGGTTACGTTGAGATGAAGCTATTTTCGAAGTTTCAGGTGGATGTTAATAATTTGATAAAAAGAAGTCTGTACCATGGACCAATACTCGTACCTACATATCGACGGACTAATAATTTGGATTTCTTTTAGTATGCCTATATCCCTAGATCCATTAGGATTTTTTGAAAGTTGTGAACGAATTTACACTGCATTCGTATTACCTGAAATAACGACGACAGCACATTCGTAGAACAAAACGCTGACATGTGTGATAAATAGTATTCGAACAAAACATAGCTTGACATGTAAAAATACTTTAATTTTCTATAGAAGAACAAGTTAGGAATACCTATTTAATATAATATTAATTAAGCATTCCAATAATTTACTTTATTGTTTAATAAGATTTTATTGTTTAAGTTTTCATCCACCCACATAATAAAACTGTACGAGCGATAATTTTAACTTACTGGATGCTGTGATGGAAAGCGATCTATACCAGGTGTAAGAGATCAACAATATCGTCCTGCCTTAAGACCCGAATGTAAGTGTGTGTCACACATCGTACAAGAAAAGAGCCCTTCTCACGGATCAGTCGTTCAACCCGTATCAAAGTCCTCCTTAACACATCAACAGAGCAGAAAGAGGAGATTCTTTATCTCACTTTACGTCAGGGAGAGGTTATTGATTGCTAATCTATAATCGTAATGTCTCTCAGGATAATTTTTTAATATTGAATTGAATATTTTGCCGATGTTGAGAAACATTGTTGTACATGTAAGAAACTAAATAAAAAATCTTTCAGGGATGGAATCCAAACCACTAACAACAATGAGGAAGGTCTTTCCCTCTATTCAGCAGAAGAAGTTTATTATTCTGAGGGAGTGAGAGAGAAGAGGGGAGAAGGGAATTTCTTTTTCTCTCGACGCATCGTGACTCGTGAGGATAAACCATCACTACGCAAGTCAGCTCAGCAAAAATTCTTAAAAAAGTCCTGCGGAATTTTCATTCTTCGTGGTTCACTCGTTCTCATGGCTCACAACTCTAAGAAAACGTTATACTTAAATCAAATCAAAATGAATCTATTTTAAACCGCGCTTCATTCATTTGTACATGATTGACTACAATAATTGTTAAAGAATAATTTATTAATATACTATATACCACAGGTGGAGAATGTGGCTTTGTGCGGTCAATATTAATACAACAGCAGAATTAATTAATATTTAATTATTTAGGTTAAGAAGATTTGAAAATCAATATAATTAAATTGAATATAGCTACTATTCATGCAAAACATCATATGTAACAATTTTCAATGTATATTCTTTCGTTCTAATGGTGAAATATTATAGTATGCAACTGCAGTAAGTAGTCAGCTACTATGAAAAATAGCAGAGAAAAATAAAATATGAAGTTATACTAATAAATCAACAAGAAATAATAACTTTTTATGCTGTTCTATTAAAAAAAATTCAATTGGTTTATTATTTTCAATAATGAAACATTGTGATCGACCAAAAAATTCAAAAACATAACCCCCTAATTCAAAAACTTGCGTTGCTATAGACTTGTAGCTCCTAAACGAATGAAAAGATTTCAATGAAACTTCGCTAAAGTCATTTTCTCGACGCCCTTTAAATTTATCTATATAACATACTTCAACGAAAAGAAACTGGAAAAAAAGTTATGAGGGGTGGTAAAATTAAATTCCGAATAACTCGAAAAGTTTTTACTTTTTTGTATTTTGATATTGTATATGGTTTTTTAAAAGTTTACAAAATTTCCTAAAAAACAAAAAAAGAATCGTTAAAATCGGACAATTAGGAGCAAAGATATGGTCTCCGGTTTTTTTTTTTTTTATGTGTTCTACCCCAAAAGTTATATCCTTGGTTTGGTTTTTAAATTTTAAATGTGTTACTGAACTAATGTTATTTTTTTTAGCATATTAATAATGATTAAAGAAAAACAGTTTAGTAGTTAATTATATTATATTATACTAAATAATTGGAATCACCTCTTGTTTTTTTTTCTTTGTAACTCGGAAGGTAATGTTGCTTTAGATGTATAATTGTTTGGAAATAATAAACCATTGTAAAATAATTTGCAGCGTTTTTTTACATACGACCGTTTGCACTAACAGTAGGGTTTGTATTTGGGTGTATATTTACTTATAAATAATACCAACGGTAAAACCTAAAAAAATATTCCGATCTCTATTGCAAAAAAAAAAGGTTCCCCACATATGTTATATACTATAGGTGTGGAACTGCGGGCTACAAGCTGTTTTTATATTTATTAATCAAGCGCTAGAATTAATTAATATTTAAGTATGTTTTAAGTAACGAAAATTAGGAAATCAGTGGAATTGAGACGAATATACGTATGTGGGTATTTATATTTATTGAGTAATAAAAATAGCAACAGTAAAATATTGAGAATCGTTGCGGCTTCCATTAGCACTGCCTAATCTTGCTGCGGCCTCTAATGATAAAAAATGTTCCACACCTATGCTGTGTAGCTACCATTGGTGGGGATCCTGAGACCTCTAAATGTTTTGGAGCTATTTTTATTATTTTAGCACTACATCCAATCCCGCCGCCCTTCATAAATCTCCGAACACCTTCAATTCAAATCCTCGATTCATTCCCGCAGTACCCGCTCTAGGTATTCAGATCTATATACTATGGCCCACCGAACTTTCGACAGTCGTTCATTATTTCTCATCCCTGTGGAACTCCATCCCTTACCACTGCAATCACCTGCCACTCCAATAACCTCCCTACCTTTAAATCCCGCCTGTTCAACCATTTTTTATCCATCCAGTCCCATCAAAATGTAAATAGATATTGCTGTTAATATTTATATAAATTCTCAGAGCATTCTTAATTATTTTTATTTAGAATTTTATATATTTCTCTTTAATTAATTGATGAAATTCAGATAGTAACTGAGATTTTTTATTATGACTGCTTAGTTATTTATTATTTATGTATCTCTGAAGCTGAAGGGAGTTGTCTCCAAATAAATGAAATATTATTATTATTGTTATTATATTAATATTTAATTATTTGAGTTGAGAAAATTTGAGAATTAGTGGAATGAGTTCATTATATCGCCGATACAAATGCTGACAATCGGATATGAAAAATTTTTGTTTCAATCCTGCATTCTAGCTATTTTAATTGTAATTAAATATTGTTAAACAGCGAATAGAAAATCTTAAATCATTTATAAAAGCACATATTGGCGTGAGAATGAATACAAATTCGTTGTTTGGGTTAAATTGATAATGATATTAGAGTGATGTATTTCAGATACAATAAAATATAAAAAATTGTTGCTTCCTTCATCAGCAGAGCTTAACCTTATGTATGTAGTATATACGTTTAATAATTGTTAAAATTAAAAACATAAAATAAATGTACAAGGATATTAACTCCAACATGTTATCATGCCAAACTGCCTATACCATGAATGAATGAAGACTATGAACTATTCCAGCTGATATCCGACGGCAATCGTGAATATTTTATGGTTAATGATAGAGTTGCGAATTGGGATTGAGTGAGTATAGGGCACTAACCACAGAGCTCAACCGGCTTGCATAAGTGAAGCTATTACATAAGGCAGGCAAGATTGTTCCCGGCTTATCATTTCATAACCTGCGGTCTCCACCCGGACCTGATAACTATTACCTATTTATACCTCAGTGGTCCGACTGCTCCCTTCGGCGTTCGATGGCCTTTATCTATCTCCAAAAAAAAAAGAAATAGCAAGAAGAAAATGGTACCTGAAAAAAAACTCGTGATATCGAGAGAATAAGAAACCGCCATATCCGTATTTAAGCATAGAACATTTAATGTAAATAATTACTTTATTTTTTTTTTTTTTAATAGCACTCTTTCTCAATCTCCACTGGGTTTAGTTAGCCTCAGTGACGCGGTTGAGAGAGATGTACAGGGATCTTCTGGAGTCATGCTTTTCTCTCCACATTTGGAGGGACAAGTCTGGTTTGGAGTTCTACAAGTTGGAGTTCTCTCCAGATTGTAAATATTGTATATAGGTATGTATGTGTTGTTTTTATTTATTTATTTTTAGGTTACTTTATTGTTATTTATTGTATATATATTATTTTTCTGAATAATTTAGTTTATTGATTGTACATAGAGTGTGAATGTGATCTCTGAACACTATTATAAATGTCCTTGAGACAGATTGTAATATTTTTCAATAAATAAGGTTTTAAAAAAAATATAATATAGCATATAATTCTCATTGCCTAATAAGCTGTGAGTATAACTATTTGCAATATTTTATTTTATAGTGAAAATTAATATGTGAGCCTCATAGTTGACAGAATGACTAACTCCAATTTCAAAATTTTTTATTATTAGAACAGAAGTATGGTTCCATTATTTTCCTTTTCTTCGGCCTTTTCCATCACTCTATTTTCCATATCTCCTCTCTACTTTCTATATATGATAATTTTCCTCATACATTCTTTTTACATTATATTTTTGATAGATTTTACAATATCGTAATGTTCTGTTCATATCTATTATTTCTTTATATAACTTCATATTTCTTTTCTCTGTTTTACACTTCATTCTAGATTACCATTTTCATTTTTTATGTTACCTTATATTTTATTATGCTTATTTCATCCCGTCCGTGCTTTGTTACAGTTATTATTATTTCTTTTTTAGTTATATGTTAATGTTATCGTTGTACCTACATTGTTTGAGTTTAATGTTCATTCTATCTACTTCATTTTACTATTTAAGTTGTTCTACTAAAAATTATTTATTTTTACCATTTCAATTTGACTGAACACCCGAACCACCCTTCTCTTTAATTATTCACTACAGAGAACCATAAACCCACAATTTTTTATTATTAATTTTAGTGATATTTCTAGTTGGAAAATGATAACTTTATTTACAGTTCTATATTCCAACACTGAAATCACCTACTCTGTAATCAACTCATTCATTGCCTGTGCAGACATTCATAAATTTTTCTACTAGAAATATCACAAAAATGACTTAACTAAAAAATGTTGAAAATGGAGTTAGTCATTCTGTCAACTGAAAGGCTCATACATATTTCTTTTTACTACTTTACTTCTTCGTGTTCACCTAGATTATATGAATATAGATGTGTGAATTCATTACTTCCATAAATGTATTTATGAAAAATGTTTTCATTCAAGTTGTAGTTTCCTGCGTACAGACCTTGTGAAACAATAAGCTATAAATTAAAGGTTTTTATTCCTATCCATATTGCCGTGGAGACTATATTAAGGTACTAACCATATGACCACACCAACACAGAAGAAGAGAACGAGTTTTAAACTTAAAATTCTAGCCTTTATCTATAGACTAAATGAAATTCGACTCAGATCTACTTAAAATTATTTTTTTTTTAATAATAATCATTAAATATTTTGTTTACAACTGATCGATCCACAAAAATTTGTGTGACTTATATTCTATATACGCAATTACTTGTTCTAACCATAATAGATAATTTTTTTTTTTAATATAATGTAAACATCCACCAGCTTTTTCACTTTGAATAAAAAAATTAATTTAGTTGTTACTTCAATAAATTATTTTTACAGACCTATAATACAAATAATCACTCAAAATCCAAAAATAAACAGTTATTTTTAGGGTCTAAAATAAAAATTTATAATTACACAAAGAATAGAAAAATATAATAGGTAATTAATCATCAAAATCACAAATTCTTCAATATTTTTCTCACTGAGATATATTGTAATTTTCCAAGAACTCGTGATTTAAACTGTTAACAGTTTCATATTTTTTAGTTTTAAATTTTTTACTTACTTAACACTGAGAATACCATAATTTTGTGTGGCAACGATATGGTAAAAACGTATTATTTATTTATTATATATATTATCTAAATCACAATCAAATTATAATTAGCTGTTGAATCTAAAATTATTTATTTATAAGTTATACATATTTCTGACATGAAAAATTTGCTATCTGCTACTATTAGCAAATATTTAATCAAGGAGAACATAAAAATAAAATAAATAAATGAAAAAAAAAATAATAAGAGGATCTAAATTAAAAATTACTATTAAACAAAGAATAAGAAATATATAATAATTTTCTTTCTCGGGTATGGTATACTGTTTACAATAAAACTGTAGTATATCTCTAAGTTTATCATACTACATATTAAATTTCTTAGTTGATGTTAATCATATTTTGTGATGATTTTATATATAACAGATGTAAATATCACAAATAAATAAATTTAAAAATAATAAAATTTTAAATATGTATTGTGGTGGTTAAATAAAAAAAATCATTAGTCTACATATTCATGCATAATTCGGTTTATAATAAAGGTATAGATACTTTATGGTATCCTATAACGAATTCTTCGCTCAAATAATGTTAGTTTTTAATTTATTAAAATTCTTCAAATATTTTTGAACGAGTGACAAGCAATAATGTCAATGGAACGGAATTCGAATGAGTAAGAAATTGCTAATTTAAATTCTGGTGTAGAAATGCATCAATAAGTGTATTGACTAAACCACTGAAAGAGATTTTATAAATAAACATGAATCAGTCAACTGGATCCACTACATCATTTATTAGTACTAATTTAGGTTTCATTAAATTTTCAACTAAGCTCCATTCAACTCTAAATTTAGTAACGGCTACGAATTTAGCTCGGAAAGTTCAAATACTTCAAAACAGCATTTACATAATGTTAATCTAAAATTTATATACACCCATAAGCGCAAAACAAGTGTTATGAAAAAAAAAACAAATTATTATTTTGAGTTATGATTTATAAAAAAAAAAAAAAAATCTTAGAAATTATGTGCATGGAAAGGGCAATTATGCATTATGAGTCGAATCAAAATGTAAATGAACCTACATCACAGGTTATGAAAACGGGAGAAGTAGAAAAAGGATTATTTATTCAGAAATATGAGCAAGACAGGGCCGACATTTTCATAATGATAAGAGATTTATACGCCGTTAGCACAGCCATGGGAATATTACAGCTCCTATAGCCCTCGTATAAATGCTATACTTAATAACATAAATTAATTAAAATACAAATTAGTCATGCAAATGTTAAGAAAACAATTTCATTGAGCTCCCTTTACTCCCTTCGTTATGCTAAACTCAACGATAATTTGCATTTTACATATGTAAATAGAAATCCGGTTTTCAGTGTTACATATTCTTGTGAGGTAGCAGCGTGTGGGTATTTAAGTCATAGTAAGGTTTTTATATAGTACGTCTATATATGTCATAATAAGGTTCCTTCAAATATTTAAGGTTTATAAATTTATACCTTAAATATTTAGCACCAAAAAAAAATGACCATTAGTAAAAGAAATATCATGAACAAAATAAAATAATGTAGTCCAAACATATTTAATTTTAACATCACCTGGCGTATATTTAATATTAATCTGGTTATATTTTGCTCTGTATTATATTTTAGCTGCATAATAGTGGGTTTTTTTTTTTTTGGTTTTTTTATATTCATTTTTTGTAAATAAATAAATTTATTTTAATATAGTAAACTATAATACAAAAATTTATTGTACGAGCATCCCGTATTAATTATAAATATTTATTTTTTATTATACATTTGCCTAGTGATCAAAATAAATTAATCAAATGAGTCTTAAATTGCAATTTGTTGAACGTTTCAGGGAATTCGTCCCCTTTTTCAGCAATACTTTTTTCACCCAAGAGATAAGTCACAAAATTTTATACAATAAGATTGATTGAATGATATTTTATTAAATTGTGTGATAACCGATTTGTTGGGAGAATAAAATATTGCTGAAGAGGGAGACGAATATTTCCTGAAACGTTCAATGAATTGCAATCACAGACTCATTTAATTAATTTATTCCGACCATTGGGAAAATGTATCGGAGTATAAATCAACAATTACTTAATAAAAACCATTTATTAAAAAATAGTGTAGACGTAATCATTACATTTTGACGATAGGTCAATATTCAGGAAATATAAAAAAATAAGGACATGCAACCATATAAACTCATCCGTTATTTAGTACATAACATTTTTTCTATATTAGGATATTTATTGTAAAAAAAAAAACAAAAAAAAAAACAACAGAGAATGTATCATAACTAAAAAGATTAGGATTGGTTGAAGATCCTGATTTCTCGATAGAATTTAATTATCTCATTCTAACCAAGTATTTTTGATGAACCAAACAGATTAGCTCAATAAAACCAAAAGTAGAGAAGTAATTGTACTTATCCAGTAATTAAAAAAAAAATTCTCAGAATCAAATTTTCCGCACGTTTTACGTTTTGTATATCAAGGATTTTTATTTTCGTTAAAATTTGGTTTCGTATCTATTCTTAAGTTAAATTTATATCACAAGTACAATGATCCAATTTTAATTGAATATTTAAGGATTGTGTGGGTTGGTATCTAGATGGTCTCATATCAATTTTATCGGGTTGCGTTCATTCAATACTTCCACCTATGTATGCGAAAACGTATATTCATCGACAATTTTTTTTTCTATTCATGATATTTACAACTGTGTTAAAAAAAATTACATCTCGTAAATTTATACAAACGAATATGATGACATGACGATACTTTATGAGCAACTACTCACTAATATCTCTGTAATAATATTTAACATGAAAAGATCATAACACCATCTTCCTTTCATACGCCTCCGAGGATAAGGGATCGAAGAAGAAGCAAGGTTCGAAACTAGGATTCGGATGGTTCTATAGTTTGTTATGGAAGGATAGGTGTCTGGATTGGGATCCAATTCCGTAAGTCAATAGTCTTTTGTAATTAATTGGTTTGCCTAATAAGTGCCGAACTATTTGGAAACGTCGAGCAGTTTCTTGTTCTTTTAGTCTTGCATGAGGATTCCAAGAGACGTTGGTCCAGGTGGAGTCCTCGTTATCGGATTGATTTAACAGGAATAAGTGGGGTATTGTTAAAGAATAATCCTGGACAGGAAGTAATACGTTTACGACCATCGACATATTTACATTTTGAAAATGGATCGTTCAATATGGCTAAAAGTTAAACGAAAATTTGAGAGAAAAAAACAACGAATTTTCCGAGAAAAAAAAAAGACTCGTCCGCATGTCTTATTCTCATACGTTAACTTATTAAATATCAAACTATTCATTTATTTTAAAGTATTGAGTTAAATTATTAAAATATATAAGATGATTAATTACGAAACCTATGAAAATGGTAAGGAAGCTATATAGGCCCAACTTATCAGACGCTTTTAAAATAAATTTCATGATGAGACAAAATAATATAATGTTCGTTATGATTGATCAAACATCTTGGGTTATTATAACAGAAACCTTGTTAATTTGTTTTAAAAAAAAAGAAAAATTATTTTATTTATTAATTTTTTTAGTTACATTGTTTTAGTTAAGTGGAGCTCTTTAACTGCTGCCTATGTACTGTATGTAGAGTAGCGTTGGTGCCACTTTAAGTTGTTTTAGCATTTGTTCTAGACGAGTAAGTTTATAGTTTTAATAATAATAATAAAAGATTTAGCCAACCCGAAGGTTTGATGCCGACACAACCAATCGCTTATTACACATCTCCCTCTACCGTTCGCGTTTCAAACAAACCTAGTCCCTTCAGATCGGCTTTAATGCAATCTTCCTATCCTCGCTTCGGTCTACCCCTCGGACGTTTACCATTCGGTACAGCAATAATTAACCTTTTAATAATTCTCTCGTTATAAAGCCTAACAATTTTACAAGCCCATTTGATACGTAGCGATGAAATTACCTTAATTATATTATTCGGATACAGTTCACGCAATTCGGCGTTGTGTAACCGTCTGAACTCACCGATTAACTCATCCTTCTTCGGTCCGAATATTCTACGCAATACTTTATTTTCAAAAACCTTAAGACGCTGCTCATACCTTAATGTAAGCGGCCAAGTTTCGCATCCATAAAGAACTGTAGGTAAGATAAATGGTTTTATAGATTCTAATTTTTAAGTTCCGAGACAAGAGGCGTGAGCTAAGTAGTTATGTCACAGAATAATAACAAGCATTTCACGCCTTCAGTCAAACCTTAATCTCTTCTTCAATTTTATAGTTTTAAAATTTAGTTATTACTAACAGCTCCGAATAACTGAAAATTAGGGATTCGACAAATGTGATGTACCTCATAGTATAAAAATATTACATTATAGAAGTACATTAAACTTAAAAAACAAGAAATAAGGGAATAGGCAAGGAGAGTGAAACTGGGTTGACTAAACTAATCGATATTCAAACTGTAAGTGGGCAGTGTTTACGGAAGCACAATAAGAAAGTTGTGTAAGTGGCAGGGTCGTGGAGGTCCCATTCAAGGCTGGAACAGTTCATTCATTATTTGCGAGAGGGGGGGAGGGGGAGGCACGGAACCTCGCATGACGCCACCAGCCATCTTATCGTAAAAGGCTGGTCTTTATGACTTTTAGATGAGCCTCTCTTTCAATTTGTAACCCCCGCCCATCCTTTATTTATTTACGTATTTCAGTTTTCTTCTTCCTTTTCATTACCATTTCTAATGGCTACCTTTGATTCATTTATCTAAACTCTTTCTTTGATATGAATTGATCAGTTCGGTGGCGTTTGTGGTTTGGGTAAGCATCAGAAAAATTCTAAAAATTAGATGAAAGATGGACTTTTGAATATTTGAGAAAAAAAGAAAAGAAATGATAACGGATATACCCGGTATCGAAACTCATTTTATAAATTCAATATATACTATGCAACATACGTACATATGTGTACCACCTTTACGATGAGTTAAAGTGGCTCTTCCTTTCTTTCCGCAGACAATATTTCCTTGGATCTTTCCTATTCCAAACGCTCAAAACCCGACACCCTTCCTACATCTACAGTCTCCTACAGTTCAAAACTGTGGTCCACTCCCAGAAAACAATATCCCTTGTTTCCGACCTTTATATCCCTTCCCATAGAACCAAGACATTTGAATATTCCTGTATTGCCCGATCCACTGCCTTCTGGAATTCCTTGCCATCTAACATCAGCCATGCCTCCTCCTTGTCCTCCTTTAAATATCATCTTTCCTCCAATTCCTTCTCACATCCCAAAATGATGTGATACAATGAAATAAATATTGCGAAACAGATTTTGACTGGGGTGAATGGTTGTTAAAATTGATTGAGTTTTAATTTTAAAAATCAATCCATGCTTCATTATTTTGTTTTGTTTTTCATTTAAATAATGTATTGTTTTTTTCAAAATGGTGTTATTTTTAATAGTTTTAATATACTTTTACTGAGATACTGTATATTTTCTTTAATATTGATTAATGTAATTTTTGGCCAGATGTAGTTTTTATTTTTTTGTTTATAACTGTTATTCATAAGGGACCTCGTCCCAGAATAAAGTTTACTTTCTATCTATCTATCAACATAAGCGACACATTTAGAATGAGATTCGAAGATAGAAGGATCTAAGAAAGAATTGACTCATAAAACTTTAAAATTGTAAGAAGTAGTAGACTAACTCGGAAAAAAATCTAAGTCACTTTTATAAATTAGAAAAGCCATACTTTTTTTTTTTTTTTTTTTTACATTTTTATTTCATAAACTCACAGTCCTTTATCGTCAGTAGTCACCCGATATTATATTCACCGAACATAACACAAATGGTGAATTGGACCAAAATGGAACAGTCGAATTATCGGACAGTATGGAGATAGATGAAGCCTAAAATATTGACAATTTTAAGACAAAACAAAGCACATCATGTTTACAATATGGAACATTTAAAAATATCTATGATAAATTCTTCAAGTTTATTAAACTTTTTTTAGTAACAATTAATTTTAAAACTTCGTCCTTTTTTTTTTTTTGAGGAAAATAAAACAGGAATTTTCGGATGAGGGGAAATTTTCCAAACACATTCAAAAACTTTAAATAAAGAGATTATCTCTTTCAACACGGGACACAAGGCCACTCTATCCCAATGGACTGACGGCTTTTGTAGAGAGAGGTGAATGATCATCACCTGTGGACTTTTCTATAACGAGGGAGTCACACATCTAAGTATTAACCAAGAGAACCTAAGTTTCTAAGCATCAATATTCATATTTACAACACTTTATTTTACGATTTTACTTTTTATTATTAAACTGCGAAATAAATTCCTCAATGTTCCTTTTTATCTCTCGGAAAAGGAAAAAGTCATATATATAGATTATTATTATTTTTTTAAATTACACTTTTACGTTTATTTAGTTACATATTTTTGTAATACAAGTATAAATATATTTATATATAAGTACAAGTGTACATATATTAATAGTTGATATTAATTATAAGATTATTATAACATTCCCACTGTCAATGATCATGTTTTAAAGAATCTGTAAATAAAACTGTAATCAAATTTGAACCACGGAATAACTCACCATTATGTAATACTCGTTTAAACGAAGATGTATACCATATTTTAGAGCAATGTCCAATAAATGATTCAATCCGACGTAATGTTTTACCCCAATTTCATAAAATCTAAAAAAAAAAAATTGTCGTCTGTTCTTTTGAATGCGCCTAATAAATTAATTTTTTTTTTTCAGTCAGTTGGCAGAATTCACTTACTTTGTATAGTTTTCACTTTTGGAGAAATTATTTTGTATATATAATTGTATCATTTTTGTGTAATTTATCCTGGATAGAGAATAAAAATAACCGTACTTTAGTAACGGTGATATTTTGATGTTTATTGATTATTGTTATAGATGGTATTTGTTTACATTTAACATTGTAATATGATGTGTATGATTGAAATATAGAATGTATTAAAACCAACTCCCTTGTTACAAAGTTAAAACTCTATTAAACCTTTAACATTAAATTTCAATATACATTTAACTCTCAGAAGTGAATATTTTTGTTATATGTTTGAACATTATTACTCATCTCTTTTTTTTTTAAATATACTTTTGATAATTACGTACATATTCATATGTGAATTTTAGCTATTCATTGACAGAAATAGGTCTTATGGTCAGAATTATTAATCTTTGTTTTTCTGTACACCATTGTTATTCTTAAAGGACTTTTCCCAAATATAAATTTGTTTTTTTATATTTTGTTCTATTTTACGTTTACATAATACACTGGTATTGGTACTTCGTAATATAGATATATTTCTTCAATGATCTATTCAAACTATACTTTGTGAATCCTCCAGTATACTAACCACAAAGAACGGAAACTTTTATTCTCCCTCCCCAGAAAGAAAACTTGGTGGAGGAACAAAAGTAATAAACTGTAAGGTAGGTCGGTACAAATAAAACAGGAGCCAAGGTCGGTGCTTGGGAAACAGCTCTACTTAATGAATAAATAAACAACACAAACTCCCGGCCCCTGCGCCCGCAAATTCGCTTTGATTAATATCCACTCTTCCTCTCGTCCTTTATCGTATTTCCCTTCGCTGTTTGTGTTCGCCTTTCATTAGTTTGGAAAAGGTTAGCGCGCTCTCGGGCGTAACTCTTCCCCTCCCCGCTGAATAAACAGTTTTAGAACTTTTAGTCAAAACAGCGACTGGCTCTCGGCCTGGGGTACTTCGAAACAACACGAAACTCCAGCGATCTAAATTGGTAAAACCTACTACATCTCTCTTGCATACGCGAAATAATAGAAATATCTAAAATACACAAATAATTTATGTTTTTTTTAATTATTAAAATATATAAGCAATGAAAAATATAACCTATAGGACTCTAATACCAATAGTATTAATATACAGACCAATAGGACTAATTATCTTAGCATTACGAGAGCAATCATGGATGCAACATATTTAAACGTATGCTTTCGCTTACTAGACATAAGAAATATGAAGCTGTCCAAATGAGAATGGAACTGGTGCAGTTGCCCAAGAACAAGACTGTCTAACTGTTGCAAGACCAAGACTAGTAAAACAAACCGAATTTTTAAAATAAAAATTAAGGCAAAATAATTAATAATACTTGCAAATTTTAGTTACTACATGTAAATAATTGGTATAACAATATACTGTTGCATTTAACTCTTATAATTTTTCATTCGAGCTTAGTTAGGTTTCTTTTATCTAAGAAATTACAGTAATATCTCTATAGTAATAAGCTAATAGCTAACTGCAAGACTGTAATGAAACTCTTGCACAAGACAAAGTATTATCTTGGTCTCGCATTTAGGTACTGGGCTGCTAGATCTTTAATAATTAAAAAAATAAATAAAAACACAACTAATTAAAAATACCATTTTTTTGTTCTTCCCTGCCTCGCCTTTTAGGCTATACGGGGTTTTACTAGGACGGAGGGGGGGGGGAGCTGGAAACTTAAAATCCCTCCGACACCGGGACGCGAACTCGTACTTTTTTAATCTCTAATAACTTCGGTTGTCTGGTTGCCGGGCAACTCGCGGTGCTGTGCACACGCATTAGCCCATTCCACCATCGCTCCTCTCTCTCCCTCCCCCCAAAAAAGAAAATATTAAATGTTAACAGAACAAGAATAATGACAAGAACAGACATACTGAGAAACTAAGATTTACACTCCCTAACAGTTCTAAATTAGAAGATCCCGAAGCCACATTTTTTTCCAGGTACCAATAAGAATTATGGAGATTCGAGGAGGAAGCAAGATTGGAAACAAACGGATAGATTAAGACGTAAGCATAAAAGGATAGGTATCTACATCAAAGGTCCAAATAGGCGATATAGAGAAGATTTAATGGTTTAGTGGAACTCCAAAGCTCAACTCCACAAATCCGTGTAGACCTTATTATAATGTTACAATGACCGTTCTGTAATTCATTGGAAGCTTAGAGTATCTGTCTCCGAGCGTTTTTGAAGCCTCAAACGTCGAGATGTTTCTTGTTGTTTAAGTCTTGTATGAGGTTTGTAAGTAAGAGATTTAACCAAGTAAAGTCTTAGGCAGTAGATCCACTTAACAGGAATGAATGGAGTGTTATAAAAGTATATAATACTGTAGAACAATAAGTCATGGAATTCCAACGGACGGCGAAGGTGATTTGATTGGATTTGTTAATTTTAATTATCCGGTTTTAATACCATTCTTCAATAATTGTAAAATGTAATGGAAGAGTTGAAATGCAATTAATGAAACATCATTAACATGTGCCATTGCCGGATATCAGCTGTATTTATTGTTTAGAGGATGGGCCTCAAGATAATAACCTTGAGGAACATATGTAAAGAATTTTCCATACCAATATTTTAAATTTTTGTAAACACTAAAGCATTTGTAAACAATTGAGCATCTCTTCTTTATACATACAAAATATATTAAACGAAACGTTATTATAATCGGATAACATAGTAATCGTAATTGCTGTGATAATTGCTTTTTAACGATTGAATTAGCTGGAGCACTTAAGGTGAAGGTTAAAATAATTGTTTCCTGTCGTACTTTCACTGCTAAGGGTCAAGTAGTTAAAACTAATTGATCTGTATGGGACCTGAATACGACATATAAAACATAATAGATGGCATGCTATTTCACTAATTAAAAATGTAAACATATGCTAATAAAATATCGAGCGATTATTATAAGATTTATCAAACGATGAAGTGATATAAATAATAGTTTTGCAGCCTGACTGGCAATTACATCTGATGATACCTATGCAATGGAAATATCGCTTTAAACGAAATAGATAATAATAAGATAGAGATTAAAATATATATATACCATAATTTCAGGACAGATACCGTTGCCACATTGTTAAACAAATGTTACAATGCTAAACCAACAATAGGAAATCAGGAAGAAAAAAATGTCCTCAAAGCCATTCACAAAACTGAAAAGCGTACCCGCAAAGTGTTAATACCTTACCTGCTAACCTTTAAAAAAGTAAATCTCTATCTTAGCAAGTTCTTAAATCTTAAAAAAAAAGATATTTGTGTTTTTTGTCAAAAATTTAAAATAAAATATTTTGTTATACTTAAGTACAGTAGTTATCAAAACAAAACCGATTGTCAAAAATGAATATAGTATTCCAAAATTTAGAATTTAAGCAATTTTTAAAATTAATTAAACATGATAACTATGATAAATAATACCAATTAATTTACAATTTTCAGATACTGTAAGAATATCTTTTATTTTTAAAGAGAATAATACTATTATAAATGACTTTACAGAGGAAATATACGAGTATTTTATAACAGAGTACACCTAGGGGATCCTGTCTAACTGGGTAAGAAAACATGTAACGGAAGGGGTAATACAAGGCACTGCTTTTCCAGTGTAACATGTCTTTTAGTTAACTGTTTTAGACTGTGATGTTAGATGTCTCTGACCTACATTTATTTAATCTTATATTTTCTTATCCTTATGATGCTCGGGTTGGAGAAACAGTGATTGATGTCTGAGAGACATAACCCTTATTTTTTTTTTTAAAACTTTCAATAATAACACTTTATTTATGAATACATTTTCAAAAATTTTGAAATATAAAACAATAATTTAACATTTAAATCGTTAATATGTAAGTGTTAAATCAGTCGTACAAATTCATTCCGTTGGTAAAGCAACCATTTGTTTTTTTTAATTTATTTTTTTACATTAGTGCATTCTTTTTATATATATATATATTATAGAAAGGTCAATTTCATTTAAATTTGTAACAATGAGTGAAGTTTGATTGTAATTGGTATGAGAATATTTTGTATTAATTCAGTTTCAAAAGCTAAGTAAACTTTGTGCCCATAAAAGGCTACATCCTCAATTTCCAGCTTCACAAGATAATCTTCATAATCCTCCTAATCATAAATAATTTTATGGGTGATAAATATTCAGGAGGCAGTCTTTTTTAAAAAAAAATTTTATTTTTGCCAACGTTTCAACCTAAACATGTGGGTCATCTTCAGGGCGTGGTTTGAGCACTGAGGTTGTTCATGTACTGAAGTAAAAATAAGCAAATAAAAAAATTTTTTAAAACAGACTGCGTCCTGAATATTTATCACCCATGATATGTAGAACAGTCGACTAACTTTCGTCAAGAATTCATAAATAATTTTCCTTATTTTTACATTCGTCGACGTTTCGGCCAGAAGTAAAGTCAGGCCAGTTCTTGTACAACAGCCCTGATGAAGGCCTCAACTTTGGACCGAACCGTTGGCAGATGTAAAAATTCATAAAATTATTTATTTTTAACCATTTCAATTTGACTGATCTCCCACAACATCCTTCTCTACAATTATTCACTGCAGTCAACCATTAACTCACAATTATATATATATATATATGTGTATATATATATATATATAACTTAACTGTTATACATACTAATTTAGTATCTATTAGATATTGAAGATAAGGACTAAGGCAATATGGTAAGTGGTGATTGCGAAGCCTGGTAGCAAGCAGCGAGAGAACGGGACAGCTGGACGGACGTGGAACATCCAACCTAAATTGAACCGGTGTAATAATTAACTAAACAGTGGAACAGTAACCCAATTAACCAAACGCCACCCGAGGCAATGCTATTAATTAGATAATAACAATATATCATAGCTAGGCCCCTCTTGGAAGATATTAGACGTGAATTATTATAGCAAACGGCAAATTATTGCCGCTTCTGTAAACGCCATTCTGATTTATAGGGTCCCTCCTCTGCCCCACCCGCATCCACTCTCATTGCTCTATGGATTACTTAGCTCAGGTAAGGCAATTATATAGTAAGCATATCATAATAACTACCTGAAAACCGGTTTAATTTATGACAAACTTAACGAAAATTAAAACCGGATCAGCAATAAATATATTGATAACAATAATTCAATATATTATTGCTTTCGTCTTGTGTCGTCTTCTTCCGTTTTCCTTCGAGAGGACTGACGTATATATTATGGCGAACCCACGTAATAAATCACGACAAAGACACTCACGATAGGTCAGTAACCTGGATGTGGTGAACGGCCATACCTGCCCTAATTGAGATAACTGATGGCCCTAAACCCAAACAAACAAACTTAATTGAATCAATACCAATCGGGTTTAAACTAGTAATTACTACGGTGGCTATTCAGGGATTAATAATATAGTGCCCATCGATAGCAATCCATCTGTCAATCTACGTGTATATTTTTAATCACGATATATTCCACCAAATTTTACTAATACCGCCTATCCTAATTATCCTTACGTTAAAAGAAGTTAAAAAAATAAAATAAAACAGACAAATTTATTTACTGATGAACTCTAATAATACGATGACCTCTTCTAATAATTTTCAACGTGCTGACAACATATATTTGATATATATTAGTTTGCCTTCTATCGGGCGCTAAAAATCCAGGGAACCCAGAAATAGACATGTGAATGTGGGGAAGGGACATAAATGATAGATGGTTACAACGATAGGACTAAAGTTACTAAATTGGAAACAAAACAAACTCTTTATAAAGTAATACGGGATACAGAATTAAACATTATGCAGTATTTTTATTTTTGCAAGATGACATTCTCAAATAGAAAAGATAAGAACCATCTACTTTCGGCACGAATTTATATCATTATTCCTAATATTTAATTTATTTATCGCAGATACAAAAAATAAAATGTGAAATTTCTACTAAAACGTCTAAATAAATAATGATATTTATGCAGTGCGACGTACTTAATCATATTCCACTTCGAATACACGATAAACACCATAAGCTTCATAAGATCATCATAAGTTGACCATTTTTATTTTAAAAATGAGTTATACAGGAAATGAATAAATCTTTTTAAAATTTATGATTTTTCCATAAAACAATGTGTTTCCTTAACTATAGTTTATAGTTTAGTTTAACTAATTCCGTAACATATAACTTATCTAAGGGCTTCTTCCATAATTTCTGGTCCATGGCCAATTCTTTTTGCAAATAAACGAGTCCCATCATATTTGCTTAACCCATGAATATCTGGACCGATTTCGCCTTTATCTTATGCCAATTATTATTAAGGAAACCTCCACAGCAACTCCATTCCGTTGCCGGGAGTTTCTTGTTAAGCTCACCCTTTATGGTCCAAGTGTGTGCTCTATATGTCGTAGAGCACAATACAACATTCCTTTTCGTTTTAGGAAAATTATTCCTAATCTAAAATGTTTAGTTGGAGATTGATATTTGAGCATTCCCGCCTTCGGAAATCCGTATAGCTCTTTCCATATGGCATATACGAAATAGAAATAGTTTGTTTTCAAAAAATATAGTTTAGATCAAGCAATGTTAACTTGATAAGAATTAATTTAAACTATTGATCGCCTAAATATTAACATTAAGTAGCGAAAACTCTACAGACGGGCACTAAATTATGATTAAATGTAATTGTTTGTTTGATCAAATTAATATATTTGGCATTATCGTTAAGAATACAGCGATGTACTCTACCTAACACACTTGAGATTAACGGATAGATTGCTATAGTAAATAAGATGAATAAAGACTCCAAAATCGGCGATTCAGAAGACTGATTCTGGTCAAAGCGAAAGGAAACCTGAAATAGGCGTGGGCGAACGCCGATACAAAAGATAACCAACGAAACAATTGTTTTGCGGTCGAGGAAAAAGGCAGGAGACAATGCAAGCTCCAGACCAAAAGAAAAAGAAGACCCCAGAAATGATTTATAAAAGGGACTGGGATGAAAGGGTTAATTGGTAGCCGATCAAAGGATACGTCTTTATCGGTTTTTTAAATACACATTTAAAAAAGAGAGAGAGGAATATGAATTATATAAAAAGAGGGGGTCGTTAGAGTGCACCCTAATGGCGGGGGTGGGGTAAAAATGATATAAAAAGGGAGGGGGCGGTCGATGGGCCAATGGGGAGCGAGGGAGGGGGGCGGGCCCGCTCGATACCCGATACCTTCCCCTCCCCCCACCCCTTCCATTCCCCCGTGATAGTTTTAATTATGATAGTGTCTTATTTTTATCAAAGAAATATCTTCCATCCTTATCGGAAGACTGCCCATCATCTAACCTTAGGGAGGAGGGATTGTAGGTTAGCGGGGGGAGGGGGGTTGATAGTAAACATTCCCTCACAAAGGGAGCCTTTGATTGAAGGCTAAAGGGTCCTCCGGAACTGGATCATCACTTTTCTTTCGAGCAAGAGAGAGGGTTCCAAATTTACAGACTTGGCTCGTTTCCCAATACCAAACCGATTAACCTCGAAAACAAAGGAGCAAAATAGTAGAAATATTCTTCAAATAATACTGTGAACCATTATAAACTTTTTTCGTAAATTTCACTTTCTATGATTACTTTTCTGACTTGATGATGATTTGAAATTCGGATAAAGATATCACCGAAAATAATAAAAACCTGTGGTTGAAACGCATATGTATTTATGCTGTATTTTACAGCAATTCTATGTATTCAATAATCATCATTCATGGATGGTGTTTTAACTTTATATCTTTATTCGCACTTATCACGGATATATAACATCCCGAGATATGTCATCGAACTTCTTTAATTCCTCCTCCTAATGGACATGTTAATAGTGGCCAAGACCTTAAAAATTCTGTTGTTATAAAAACGGTAATGAAAAATATGTTTTAAATAAGTCAGCTTTGTTATTTATGTACCAAGTATGAAAAATTTGGATAGTAGTATTTGCTGAACAAAAACCTGAGAAGCGTAGCTCTTAAAAGAGCCAGTATTGATCCTTGAGGTACTCCTGGAAATACTAGACCGAGTTGAGGAAATTTCTCATCTTTGTCAGGTGGAGAATAATCTATCATAAAGGAAAGATAAAAGAAAGACATGTAAGCGTGACTTAGTACTAAGAGTAGTAAAACTTAATCGACTAAATGCATGGCAATATTCAGATACACGGAAGTTGTGTATTGTTTGTATGTATGTATGTATATATATATATATATATATATATATATATATATATATATATATATATATACATACATACAAACAATACACAACTTCCGTGTATCTGAATATTGCCATGCATTTAATCGATTAAGTTTTACTACTCTTAGTACTAAGTATATATATACATATATATATATATATATATATATATATATATATATATATATTAGTATGTATTTTATATATATATACATATTAATACATGTATATATATATATATATATATATATATATATATATATACATACACAACTATATATAATAAATAATACTGGTGAAGTAATAGTTGACAGTAAATTTTTATAAGAGATTGGGGAATCGCACTTATTGCAAAATTGCAGTCAATAGAAGTAAAAAAAATTATTTTCTTTGTACCGAAGTTTCCCCCCAAGTTTTAGGGCTTCAACAGATCGACGCAAAGACCAGATAAGAAATAATTAGTAAGAAAATAATTGAATAGATTGAATGATTGATTTACTTTAAAATTTATATTAATTTAATTTAATTGTTTTTTTCAATATTGCATATAACTACTTACATATATAAGTATAATTACATTTACATATAACTATTTAATTTTCTTTTCAGTATCTATTTGTTATCTTCGCCTAGCCCTGATGAAGGCTTGAAAATTGGTCCGAAATTTCAGCAAAAAAAAAGATAAATAAATTATTTTGTTGACTGCAATCCCCAACCTAGTTCTCTCATAGTGAATAATAATGGGAACGTAAAAATGTAAAAAATTAAGAATGCGTGACAGTTACATGAATGTGACACTCACGTCACACAGAAGGGAACAATATCGTGACGCAGTACCATAATCCGACCATTAGAACAAAGAGACAGAGAGAACTGATTCTAGCCCCTATATTTCAAGGCTTATCAGTTAGGACCCCCACTCCTTCGGGGTCGTATAAAGTTTACGACCCCAGCGCACAGTTTACTACTAATAAATACATTTTTATAACTGGCCCTTACGTCACTTTTACTACCTCCACCAGGAGAGCTGTGGCGTGCATCCTCTCTACAGACTTTCGTAAATTATAACTCCCTCTATTACCGAGCTGCCGCGGGTCCGTAATGTCCAACAATAGGGAAAACTCCAATGTCAGGTAATATACTCCTATTTTATTTATTATATATTTTTTTTAAGGTCAGAGTTTTCAGTTAAAGAAACCTCAACTGACATATTGACGTTAAATAAAATTATCATTTAGAAAAGTAATACTTTTAACTTTCTTAATTACATAAAAAAAAAATAATAAAATAAAAAAAAAACAAAAAAAAAAATATTATATTTAGCTACTACAGTAGTATTTTTCAAGGTCACTCAATGGTGTCTTCAAGGAATATATAAGCCATTATACATTAAAATTTATTCAACAATCGACGAGGTTTCGAACTAATTTGCTCATTCTCGAATCATCAAAATTAAAACCAAAATTATTTTGTATTTGGTGCACCGAAAATTAATGAAATTATAACATAGAAATATATTTTCATAGATAAATATAAGGACTTACATATTCCTTGAAAACACCATATATGAAAAGCATAATTATTAAAGATGGCTTTTCTTTAATTCAGAAGTCGCGAAGAAATCTGGGATTTCACCATTAAAACACAGGACAATTGTGAATACATGATGAAATATGTTTTTGTTTTTTTATTCATTTTTAAATACAATGAATTTATTACAAGATGACAAGGAGCGTTCTAACAAGAAAAATAATATAAAAATATTTTAAATCATCTATCACTATCACATGGCAACAAAAAATTGTAGTGCTGAAAATGGGGATTAGTTACACCTAATGTTATCTGTGAGTCGATGAATTCCTTTAACGATTGAAAAAGTACCTAACGGAAATATATACCTGTGATTTTCTAAAATAATAAAGTATTTTTAAAAAACATTAGTTATCAGGGTTTTAAAAAAAATCGAGGATGAAATAAAAAAAGAACACACAATAAAATGGAAAAATGAAAAATCTGAAAATTTGAAGAAAAAAAAAATTGTTCCATTCGGAAGCATCCAATAACAAAATTTAGATTTTTATTTTTTTACATAGCATTTAGTGGTAATAATTTCAAATCCATAATCAAGCTATAAATTTTTTTCTTGAAATTCAATGACTAATTCGATAGTTAGAAATATATAAAACTGCACTTAAGTTCTTGTTAGAAAATCATATCAGAACATATTGTTTATTTATACATACCGAGCGCAATTTAAATATATTCGTGAGGTGATTTTTGAAAAAATAATAACAAAAGAAGTCACTAGATCTTTAGAAGAAAAAATATACCACTTAGACATTATCAGTTTTAATAGTATAATAGCATACCTTAGCATATTAACTGAGAACAGATTTTTTATTGAATATCTAATAACATATTTGTGAATGTTTTTACTTAAAATTACATTTGTGCTAAACAACAGTTATTTAGCCCTTTGAAGCAATACCATTGTCCAAAAGATTAATAAAATAAGCAATAGATGCTAACAATAATTTAATTCATGAACCACACTAGCAGAGTTGAAAAGGATATAAAAATATATTCATGAAGAGATGAATCATATAATAAAGAGTATAATATGAGAAAACTTTTGATATAATCACATACTCGTCAAATTTTACTACGTGAAATATTCTTCAGAGAATAAAAGATGCAGAGAGGGAGAGAGTGATATGAAAACCCTTTTTAATTTCATTACATTCCGTACCGTATTAGATAGAAAGAAATGGTATTAAAAAAGAAAAAAAAAGAAAACTGACGTTTAAAAGTCAAGAGCTATAATTTAAAACTGCAGGGGGAAACGAGATTGAAAGGGAAGTGGGCGGGTTAGAAGGAGGGGCTTTCAAATGAGAGACGATAGAAATCATAAGAGAAAAATGAATAAAAATGGGCACAAAATGAAATATGAGATACGAAAAGGGACTCATTATAACCTTTTCCTTCTTTATCACCGTGTGCGAGTAGTATCTGCCACCCAACAAAAGGAAAACCAATACAGCTCTATAGGGCTAAATTAAAACTGACTCTCAAATGGCGCCTTGTCCATTATAAAACCAGCCTTCAAAAGGAGCTATATAACGGCCCCACCGTTGACAAAAAAAATTCATTACATCGTTACAACGGGCACAAGCAATTACTCAACGTATTGAAAGCAGTTAAGAAAAAACTAATAGTTATTGGAGATAATTAAATCTAATAGAAGAACGTGAAATAAAAAAAGGAAAATAAAACATTATGTGCTATAAACTTTAAATTGCGAACATTTCAAATTGTAAGACGCCCTAAGAATAAACAATTTGCAATTAATATTATAACTAATTAAAGGGAGTAATAATATATACATTTCTTTTTAGAAAAAAATAATTTAAAAAAAATTGATATTTAATTTCTTAAGGTTTTTTTTTAATTCAAAATCTGAATGCCATAGCTTACTAAATACATCATTAAATCCAATGATGGGGAAGTTAAACTTTACGGACAGTGCCGAAAAATGAGCACGTCTCCAAAAAAGCAGTATAAAGAGCTATCAAGAAAAGAAATCTTTATTTATAGGCAACTCGAAAAGTTGATTTTATTCAATAAGATTTAAATGGCTCTCAATAAAAATAATCTATATTTGTACACATGTTTAGGTTTATTATCTTCGTTAATAAGAACATTGTATTGACTGTATTTTAAAAATGATGATCAAAGAAAAATTTCTACCAACGTTTTTAGCAGAGCTTAGTTTTTCACATGTTATTGTTGTCGGTGTATTTTTTTTAAAATTATTATTACTAATATGATATCACTTCTTTCCATAATTAAACCTGAAGATGGCTCACTAAGACCAGAAATGTGCTTTGAAACTTGAAATGTAATTAATTGTAAATAACTTAAGCACATCAGAAGACTTTAACTTGCCAATTTATACAGTCAAGAGTATACATGTTACATATTGAACACAACTCTGTTCATAAAGAGAGAGAAAGCTCACACTTATCGATGATATGGCATCCCTTGTGGGGAAGCAAATTTTTTTTTTTTTAAATTAATGTATAAATGTTTTATTTATATACATTTAAAACTCCCAACTTCAACTTCTGCTAAAATTTCCAACATTAAAAAAGTTCAGTCCTTTTAGTCAAAAGTGTTGCGAAGGATATTTGACGCACCGTTTTATGTCGCAAATGATACATTACATAAAGACTTAAACGTACCTACAATTTTAGATACTGCAAAAGAGAACTACAATAACTTTCAACAAAGACTGACGTACAACATGAATCTCCTGACAGAAATCCTTCATCGTACAAGAAACCCGTGCAGCCCACAACGACGATTACGTAGGCGTTAGCCAAGAGACCTGCTGATCTGATTTATTCCCGGACGTAAAATTTGCTCATTGCAAAGAAATTTGATCTAATGTTCTACATTTTTGTTTGGTTAATAAATAAATAAATAAAATATACATTTTTTATATTTTATTTATTTGACAATTTATAATTATTAAAGAAAAAATATTATAATTAAATCATAATGAAATATGTTGGTTTAGTATATACGAAAATGGGCTATACAATTAATTATAGTTGAGGCATCATTGATTTAAAAAACAAAACAAAAAAAACTGGAGTTAGTGAAAGAGAAATATTTTCTATCCTTAATGTTAAATTAATTAACGATGATGTTTTGAAGGTAAACAGGGCTGAGAAATGGTAAGCTCGGGTTAAACAGGAGATTAAATGGACGGGGTTTGATATTGCAATTCCAAGACGACCTCCTCATTGCTTAGGGTATGTAATCAATCAAAGCCTATCCCACTGTTGACATCATTAGTAATCAATTTAGTGGCTCTAGCACAGGCGGGTAATCAGGAGCAGCGGCCGATATTCATGTACCCCCCGCCATCAATAACATCCACCATGCAAATTAATTGATCTCTCATATCTTGTCTTGCAAATTAAAATACTTTACTACCAATCGACACTATTGAGCTGGTGTTTGTACGTCAAGCTTGCGAAATAGTTCTTAAACATCTTTATACATTATTTCTCTGAGGTATTTTTTTTTCCTCGGTAAGCCAAAAAAAATCTTCCTTCATACTTCAGCATAAATCCGATGATTGAGTCCACAATGTTTAAGATTATCTTCTCTCCGAGTATCGAACAATAAGCATATGCCAAAAAAAAAAATACATAAAAGAAGTAATAAAGAAAATAAAACTTTTATTTGCATTCAACTCAAAAAGTAAGGCTAATACCAAATCATCCAGCCGAAGTACCATCGGACACCCAATCCTCTCTCCATGCATTTAATGAAAACCTATAGAGTCAATTTTATTTGTGAATCTAATAGACAAACGAGGAAAAATGTCAAATTTTACCTTAACGATCTAATTTTATCTAACCAGTAAATTAAAAATTATTATATGAAAAGGAGTTAGTCGAGGGGCGGTCAAATAAATAAAAAAAATTAAAATATATAAATTATTTTAATTTTTGCCGACGTTTTGACCCACTTTGCAGGTCGTCTTCATGGCCAGTGTTTCAACTGCCTCCCGCAGTGCCACATCCTTCGCCCTGAAGACGACCTGCAAAATGGGTCGAAACGTCGGCAAAAATTAAAATAATTTATATATTTTATTTTTTTTATTTATTTGACCGCACCCTCGACTAACTCCTTCTCATATTATATCAACGGTCAACCATCTCTACATCATTAAAAATTATTATTTTCTCAATTTTTTAGATTTTTGAAGTTCGGAAGACAATTTGAGCTCTAAACTAACTTATATGTGTTTGAGATTTGCTATATAAAATCAATATTTATTGAACTTGAGATTTTAAAATTTATTCATTTATATTTTATTGCAGAATCAGGTGATACGGTAAACAATAAAATGACAACTTTTCATCGTGAATAAAATAATTATTAAACATATAAATTATAATTTTCACAACGTTGTAATGCAGGGCTTTTGAGTAGTCTTATTTCAGTTAAAATCCAATACAGTAAATAAATTTACATGCAATATTGTATCTAATTCACTGAAGAAATGAAAAAATTGTCAAAATTGGACCATTATAAGCAAATATACATCATATTGAAATTTTTACATATAATTGGATTTATTATTTTCAATAATAAAGCACTGCAACTGACTAAGAAGAAAAATCAAAACATAATCCATCTCTACCAAAATTTATTGTATTTGCATAACTCAAATAAGATACCATTTGGCCAGTATGTAATATACCATGAGAATTATTCTAACAGACCAGTTATTAATAATTAATTAAATTTGTTTAAGTGGTAATATTATAGGCAATATAAGATAGTGGTTAATATATATTATATTACCCTGATATTTATATACTATTTATGAATGTGTGTATATAGTCAACATAAAGAATGACTATATAATAAACAAACATATCTATATATTTAGAGTGTAAATATTGTTCAGAATTTGAAGATAAAAAAAAATTATATTCGTCAATCGTTGTATCAATCATTTGTATTAAAATAGATGTTTCTATTTTATATATGTTTCTACAATTTTTATTTGTTGGAATATACAATAATATTGTAATTAATTTTTTTATTGATTAATAAAGCGATTCAAAAAAACTTCCGTATTTATCCGTAAATGCAAAAGAATATAGTTAAAAAAGATATTCCTGTAATGTAAAGAGAGTTTATTTCCGTTTGTAACAGAAAAGTTAAATTGTATGGCATTTGGCTAGTATTGTAATGAATAAAACCAAATGTTATAATTTAAAATACGCTCTATTCACATTGGCACTGAGGTGGAGTTAGTAATATACTGGGGTATTAAAACCTCAGTATAATCAGTACTTAATTGACAGTAATCCAATACGCTAAGCGCCTCGTTAATGTGTCGTGAGCTGTTTATCGAGGAACTGTAATTAAAATTAGCACATTGACCGGTATTTTGAATCTAAAATTCAAACAATTCGTTTTATTCGTAATTTAGACTAAAAAAGTTCGATGACAATTTATGTAATTTTTATTTGTCTGCTTTCTCATTTAATTTACTTACCCCTAAAGAGAAAACCGGTAATCTAACCCTATGAACCATCTACAAAACAAAGGTAACATTTAATTTTCATGATTTACAACAAAATCATAACAAGTATATTCATTAGTATTTCAAACTACTTTATTTCGATCTATCGCGACAAAACTTGATAATTGTTAATGTTTAGTTTTTACAAATAAGTTACAAAAGAAAAGTTACCCGAGAACAATAAACAGTTATTCATTATAGGAAAAGAAGCTTACGCATTATGAATGCAATTACTAGTTTGGCATCCCTTGTGGGGATAAGTAACTATTTTATACCTACAATTAAGTTAAGCACTAAATGCAAGAAAGAACTGATCCTATTCTCTATTCAGGATAGAAATAAGTTTTGTAATGATAAAATTTCATACAGTAAATTATGGTGTAAAATAGGCTTATAGTAGTTGGCCTCTGCGAATTATATGTAAAACAATTGGTTAGCGAACAAATGAAAAAATAATAAGTTAGGTCAATATATTATGAGAGGGTGTAATTTTCTTTTCCTAGGTCAGTTGGAATGGTTGATAGATAATATTAAAGAAAAACAGATATACAAATTACATTAGGCTCTTTCTTTGCTAATAATGTTCCGATTTCGATAATTCTTCTTTGTTTTCGTAGGGAATGTAGTAACATTTCAAATAAAAATGGGTGTAATCAAAATTAAATTCTACACTTTTTAAGTTATGCACAAATAAAGTAGAGGATGTATCTAATTTTCCCACTTGAAGGTAAAGATTAATTTAGTAACGAATCACCAAAACTGCTGACAAACTTTGCCGCGAACCGGACGATGAGGTAATCATGTTAATGGCCGCCGTGTTACAGGAAGCGGTCGACATGGGAGATATGCAGGGGGCAGTGTATATACACACATACATTAGTTACAACATACCTCTGATTTCCCCAGTGCCGAATAGATCCAACCTTCCTGAGGGACTACGGTAACTGGGTCGGGCTTAGTTACCGCCAGCTGTCGATAAATCATTTGTACCAGATATCGACTGTCCATTCGTTAGCAGCGGCCTCTAGTTCCCAACCTTTGTTAGAACTACCAACATCGGTGGGGATCCAAGGTCGAAAAATAATTATAAATTTAAAAATTAAAGAATGTCTTCTTTCATCTAATATATGTATCTTCAAGGCCAATCAGTAATCCAGTAGGAGTAAATCAGCCCTAAATATCTAAAGGGAGGGAGGTGATTCACATTTTTCAAACTAACGTTCTTTCGTTTAAATTTTAGTAGATTTTATTTATTTTTTCCCAATAGGTCTGGCTGGTCCAAGATCCGCTTTATGGTATTTTTTTGAAGAGTGTAATCATATACTAATTGTATTAGAAATTTTCAAATAGTCATTTTTATTTGAAAATATTTATCCACTATTAATATAAGAGAGTGGTGTAGCTGGGGGGTAGGGTACTGAGCTTCCAATGCTGAAGGTCTCAGGTTCGAATCCCGGCTCGTGGCCGAAAAATTATTTATTCTGGTTCATTGGCCGTGGGTAGGTATACACTCCAGCCTCTATAAAGTGGGTATCCTCAATGAGAATGATTAATTAAGGATAATGTCCTAGAGACAGACTATAATATTTTTCAATAAGTATTCAATCTGGCGGTTGAGCGTGATTTCGGTCAAATAACCTCCTTGCACAATCATAGACCAAGAAAATAGCGCTGAGCCCAAGATCATTCAATGGTTGTAGTGGTACAGGTTTTTTTTTTTTTTTATTAATATAAACCAGCAAAAACACCCCTATATGAGACAGTAAATATATCCCATTGATTAGGATTTTGGATGTCGTGAGTTCCTTTTTTTTTTTTTTTTTCATAAATGATGATACCTAAATTGTCCAAATGTTGACGGATTATTTTGTTCTTTATCTGTATTCAAGAGACACAAGAGTGAGTTGTATTTTTCCAATTATGTCCTAATTATTTCTTATTTTCACATATTTTATTGAGATATGAGATTTTATATCTTAATTACAATATTTTAAAATATCAATAAATGCTTCATACAGGATCGGTTGACTTGTGTTTTTAAAACTTTTTTTAAGACAGCTTTTAGAGTTTTTTATTTTTATTTTTGGAAATTTAACACACAACATATACCGTGCAAATGGTATCAATCAGATTTGTAACTTTGAATAAAATTAATAATTAGAATACATACTTTACGGCAACTAGGAGTTTCTTGTATTATATTATAATGTCCAAAGAAAGAACTTACCTAAAAAAAAAAAAAAAAGTATATTAATAACCTTTCAAATAAAATATTAAACAAATTTAATACCTATACATTATGACAGTAAAAGAAAACATAATCATATACTTAAATCTAAACAAATGGTTCATATAAACACATAAAAACAAATATATATATATATCACTGTCAGATGATATTTCCCAATTAAAATGTCCAAATCTTACCTATTTTTATATCTATGTATAATATAGATCGAATAGGAAAACGAAATCGGGCATTTGCAAGCCAGAAAACCCAATCAGATCAGCAAACAGGGACACGAGACCAAAAACTAAGAAGGGAACCTTGAGCAAATTTACTTAAAAAATGTGATTGAATCATAACTGTATGCACAACGTAAAGAAGGTTTATTGCCATCATGGCCATTATATTGAAAAGGAGTAGGGAAATTGTTATTTCTCCGTGTACCTTATGTTTATTCAGCCAAGTGAAATATTAAAACTATAATAAACAAAAAAAAAATCAATAAATAATAAATCAAACTTCCAAAAATAAAAAAAAACAATCCAACGACCAAAGTCTTATAACACAGCACAAGAAAATTAAAACCATGGACAGATACTCCAAATGGAATTAATTCGAACAATTTGCATCCGACTAGTACGGAAGGGGGAAGAACATAAGAAACCGGGTTCCTGATGAATAAAGATCAGACAGAGAGGCTCCGTGACCATGTGACAAGGAAGAAAGAAGAAGCGTCCCCATTGGAATTCATGAATGGGCAAACCTCAACTCTACTTCATTCACAATCTCCTCCTCCCCCCCCCCTCTACCCAGTCAGCTGCTGGCATACTTCTCTCCTTTTTTTATTTTATTTTCTTGTTTACTCTTGAATATATTTTTTTAGGAAGTTCTTTATAAGATATGGACTGGATTGATAGAAAGATTCGCGAGGAATGAAAATTCCACGTAACGTACGTGTCCTACATAACTTCAGTATTAAAAGGCGCAACTTAAAAAAAATATATGACTTTATTAAATGGGGCAACATAAATTACATAACTTTTTCGTTTTGCATAAGCAGTCAAAATAAATCGTATGCATTCCACCTCATGCCATTTCACTTAAAATAACTCCATTGTGAAAGTAACAAACGAATTTATAGAAATAACAAGAATAACACTAGATGTGGAAACTTCTTGTACCAGAGATAAAGTGTTATTGGTTTTATGGGTTAAAAAAAAAAGAAGATAATAATGAAAATTAAAAGTCAATAAACTGTCAGAAGTAGCCGTTGGGCAATAAAAAAACATAAGTAACAAAATATTTAAAGAATTTAAGAGTCCCCTTTTTAAAAAGCTTTTATCTGAAGTAAATGAACAAATCTATTATTGAGTCTTAAAAGCTTCATTCTAGTTTAATCCAACGGGTGCTGTCTTCTGTAGACCGATTTTCAAGCTATTTAAATTCTAATATCGTGTAGGAATTTACAGTAACTGAAGATAGGTTATGAAGAGAAGAATAGTTGGGGTGATCAGTCAAATAAGAAGGCAAAAATAAATGATAATATTTATTTTGACATTTGCCGACGTTTCGACCTGAAGTTCAGGCCTTCATGAGGGTTGAGTCCAAACGTGTAAATCAGAGCATTGCTCCGACTACTCAGACTTGACTCAGCCCTGATGAAGGCCTGAACTTCAGGTCGAAACCTCGGCAAATGTCAAAATAAATATTATCATTTATTTTTGCCTTCATATTTGACTGATCACCCCAACTGTTCTTCTCTTCATTATTCACGACAGTCAACCATTTACCTACAATTAAGATAGGTTAATTTGGTCAAATTTAAGATTTTTTTCCCTCTGAATAATTTAAAAAGGGGTACTGTAACGTATTTATAAAGAGACGGTAAGTATTGATAGAATACTGTAATTTATAATCCGCACATGCATGGTGTTTATCATTATTATTATTTATAACATTATTATTATATTTCAGACTGAAACAAACCTCTTAGTTTTTGTTTTAAATAGGATATAATCATAAAAATTATAGAGACATTTGATTGACATAAAGGAATAACTCCAAATTTTGGAATTTTTCAAAACAGATTAAAGAAAAACAAACAAAAAAAAATTAAATATTTATTCTGGCTTCATCACTAGTGAATTGGTTGAGGGAGTAGCGCAGGGATCTGTTAGAGCTGTTTTCCCTTCTATAGTGGAGGAAGAAGCCTGGCTTTGGGTTCCCTACCTGATTGTATTTATTGTATGTAGGCATGACTGTGTTTTTAATTTACTTATCTTTAGGTTATTTTATTTTTTTATTGTACATAGTTTTTTTTAAATTATTATTTAGTTATTATTTTACTTTTGTTAATTTTATATTTTCTGTATATAGGGTGTGAATGTGGTCATTTATCACAATAATCATTGTCCATGAGACAGAATATTATATGTATAAATAAAAAAAAAATGTTTATTATTTATTAAACAAATTTCTAACATACCGGCCTATCATCCTTGTAGATTCGTGTATTACAGAGCAAATTCATCTTTAAGTGTATATTTATTTTAGCCATTAAATTAAAAAGATTTTAATTATAAAACTGTTAATATTTTTAATGAATCCACTGTTTTGTGTGAAGCTGCGAATAGGAAATGGTTAATTCTCTTTTTATTTTAGTAATAGCACCGCCCAGGATAGAAGTAAATGGCCTACCTTCCCAGGAGACCAATCCAAAAGTAAAGCGTAATCCTTCGTCTTCTTCCAGGACTCTTCTGCCTTGGGAAGCAAGTCCACGGGGAGTCTCCAACTCTTGTTTAAACGTTTCCTATTCATTCTTTATCAAGAGAATCCCTGAGGAGATAATTAAACTGCCAATCACCCAGTTAACAAGATACAGTTAACTGCTATAACACATATTTATTCGAATTAGGTTTTAAACACACTTCGATTTTTATTTAGATATATAACTTTTTTTTTTAACGGAAATACTTCTATCCAACTTAAGGAACCTACTTTCATATATAATTAAATTACTTAACAGATTGTTTTTAAAATATCCATGAACACTTAAATTTGGTTTAGTCTGGCGCCCTCAACCCCACAATTAAATTTACTAGTCAAAAACTGTAATGTGTAATAGTAGGAGGCATCCAACTGCTACGCAGTTTTAATATTCATAGGCAAAAATGTAATAAAAACATTTTTGTCAGAAATCGACACTTGAAATTTCGAGTTTTACTACAGTGACGTTTGGAAAAAATTCCAGGTCATCGAAATAGTTGTAATAGATTGTATTGTAAATACTATAACTATATAATATTATAAATTATTTAAGACAAATCGATTTATATACCGGTTTATAAATTAAGGATATAATTTATTCTCTTTTATCATGAAATAAAAATTATTGTTCGGCTCCTGATTAAATTTTTATAAACTAAAGTATTTTCATAATTATTTTACATAATTGGCAACATATTCAATATTTGTAATATTCTATTCCGCAATACTGAAGATCTTATAAAAAAATTACAAATTTTATATAAGTCAGTAAGAAATCTAACAGAAATAAAACAGCATCTCATTGATAGTGAAAATTAGATAAATTATCTGTTATTTTTAAAACTTATTTCAGAAACTGTTTTTGTTTTTTTTAAATCTTTTTTAACCACAGCAATAGTTTCTCAACAAATAGTTTTAAGGCGATTATAAGAAAAAAAAATCAATGAAAAATCCAGGAGTATAAAGAATGTGAAAAAATGTTTGGATTAGTTACAATTGAGTAGTGTTGCCCAAATGCAAGACCAAGTCTTGCAGTTACCTATTAGCATATTACTTAAGAGATTTTACTGTAATTTTTCAGATAGAGGAAACCTAACTCTAAACCTAAATTGGAACAGTTAAATGCAAAAGTATATTGGTTGTATAAATTCTTTACATATAGTAACTGTTTTGCCTTCATTTTTTTTTTTTTTAACAAAAGCGATTTTTATTTACTAGTATTGGATTTTGAGCAACACTACAATTGAGTACAAGCATGGAAGTAAAATCGCGTAATTTTTTTTTTTTTTTTTGGTTTATTTTTTTTATTCACACCTGTCATAATGGTAATGACAACCAGTGAATTTGAGGTAGATTGGAAAAAATAATGTCATGAAAGGCATTACGGTGACCCAGCGGCACCTCACTCGGCGTGATATCTACGTTAGGCGAGGAGGTCCCTCATCCAGCTCCTCTTCAGTCTCCTACAGACGTTACCTGGCATATTCGTAGTGGCCATGTCATTTATAAGTGTATTAGGATGTCCTTGTAAGTTGTCATGGAATCGTTTGTAATGAGTTCGTTAACAGTCGGCATATGGAGGTCAGTATGTAAGGTTATGTTGCTAACGTACCAAGGTGCTTTTGTGATTGTCCTGAATGTTTTTGCTTGAAAGGTTTGAAGTTTGTTTAAGTGAGTCTTTTTAGCAGTTCCAAATATTTGTGATGCGTAAGTACAAATAGGTTTTAGTAAGTAATTGTATGTGTTCAATTTCTGTCTAAGTTTTAATTTTGAATTTTTCGAAAGAAGTGAGTTCAGAATTCTTAATCTTTGATTTAGCGTTTTTCGTTTCTTGGTTATATGTGGGCCCCACGTCATTTTTCTGTCAAATGTCAGACCAAGGTAGTGAACGGTGTCTGTCTGTGGAATCTGTGTATTGTCAAGGAAAACTGGAGGGCATGTTTCATGTCGAATTTGAGCTTCAATAGAAGAACGTACGAGATTGAATTTAAACTTCTTATATAATAAAAAAAGAGTATATTTAGCTAAAAATATGAAACAACAGTGCTCATCAGAGATGTGGTATGGATTAGGGGCGTGGTCTTAGTCCGACTAGTGTGACGTATCAGGATGCCAGATACTGTCAGAAGTACGAGTTTCTCGTCTCAAATTTATAAAATATATGTAAACAAAAAGATAGGGTCACTATTTTAAATACAAGACACCCAATGTTAACCACTAGAGGATGGCATGCCATGACGTGTCGTAAGTATACTTCTTTATTTATCATTATTGAATGATGAGCCTTACGGTGCTTTTTAATTAAATTTCCAGTCTTTTCCAGGTATCCCAGGTGTGGAGTTGTCATCCTGTTGAATAATAAAACAGATCTGTTCCCCTCGATCATCCAAAACATACATTATAAATACATAACCCCATCCTGTTATAAAATAATGATCATTTCCTTTTAAAAAATATTCCGAGTAGAAAGCCCCCTTTAATAATTAACGACGAAAGGAGACCGGAAGGAGAAAATAAATTAATTCATCCCCTAGTTTTTTTTTTATCCTTGTGCCACCACAGGCCGTCCGGAATTGGCGCGCAGGAGTAGAGAATAAAAAAAATATAGCGGAAGACTGAATTAAAATTGTCGAGTTTTTAAAAACGGTTCACACAGTAGGCTGGAGGCAGATAAACTGGCTTCATTATAAGAAGAGAACCGGTCTGCGCCCTCCTTAAGGCTTCCTTCCCAGGACCTCTATACGCACTTTCTCCGTCTCCTTCCAAGGCTCCTATTATCATTTCATCTCTGTAATAACCGTTCCAATGGGAACGCAGGGGTTCGGGAGTACCCGCCAAATGGACGGCTCTGGATCGCCCAAGTAAAATGGCAATGATCGATTCCCGTGTAATAGGATAATTATATGGATAAAAGTGGTAATTGATCCGATAATGACACGGTACAGCATTCGGAGTTCATTCAGAATGGAATGCGACTTTCACATACTCCTGGATTTACAGATCAATTCAGAATCATTGATTTTACTTCCATTGAAGTCAACAGAGAACAAAATAAAACTATGTTTTGTAGGCCAGACATATTTTTTTTCTCGACAACTGACGAACCTAACACATCACAACGTCGATTTATAGCAAAAAGCAACAAAGTACATTTTTAATGGAGCAATACTTTTCGATACTTTTTAGTGAATTTCAAACTTATATATCGATGAAAAAAAGTTGCATCACAATGATAGCAATCTCTCTGAGGTATCAAGTTGCACTGAATACACTACGCTCTGTGATTTCACAGAGAGAATATTCATTAGTAATTTAATTTTATAAAATGTTACTGACATTTTGCACAGAACCTATGATGTCCTAAGAACTAAAAAAATTTCGTTTGGCTTTGTTGCGATTCCTCTTCCTTCTTTATATCCTTGGAGAGAGGGCACACAAATGGACATCGATGCAGGAAAAGGTTTAAACGTAAATTACGAAAGTGTATGTTATTAAAAGTAAAATGGATCTTGTTAGCCATTCCGGAGCTGTTACTTTCAAAAATGGCGGTTGATTAAACGCCACGTAACTTGAGGATCATAACACGAAATATATTGCAAAAAGTGTGGGAAATAGTTTGTATTATTTAAAATTTGTATATATGGGTTTAAACATGTTAACACCAAAATTGATAAAGCGAGGACATGAGGATAAACAAGAGGACTTTTTTACAGCCTAAAAGGCTATTTTTTTTTCTTCTATAACTACTAAATCGTGCATCAAAGTGTTTAATTCATTAGGAAATTAAAAGACTTTAAATTGTGCGTCCAACCAATATCCAAACTTAATAACTTAGTTGAGCGGTATATTAGAAAGCCTAAGTCAACGAACGTAGCTTTTTGTAAAAAGTGAGAACAATAACTGGTCCAGCAGCTTTTAAATCAATTCTCAAAGGATAACAGTTGTGAAGCATCTAATTCCGCGTCCACTGAATACCAACAGTTTTATTGTAGGTCATTTATATCTGTATAATCAGAGCAATAAGCAGTTTTTAAGTTCATAGGAAGTATATTTTCAGCAAAAATAATAGCACCAAAACATCAAAAACCTTGAATTTCATTCCACCTTTTTTTTTGTTTTTGTTATTAACTGATTAATTATTTTTACGTGAAAATTTCTCTAGGCGCGTTTTGCACATATGTTGTAGAGGATAAATTAGATTGAGCCGTCAGATCTCCGATGTGTAAGGCTCGGGTAAAGTCGGCTGGAGTCGACTGATTGAAGTGCATAAGTTTGCATATTGTAAGTGAGGGAAATGTTCATAATTTCATACTCTCGAACTTATTATTATCTATTCCGTTTGAAGTGATATTGCCCTTGCATAGATATCATCAGCTGTAATTGCCAGTCGGATTGCAAAATTGTTATTTATATCACTTCATCGCTCGATAAACCTGCCCATATTATTAGCATATAGCAAATATATTTTTAATTAGTAAAATATCATACCATCTTTGGTCGTATTGTCGTATTCAGGGCCCCAAACAGGAATGCCTATTTTGCAAAGACAAACGTTTTCATTGGGGATTCATTTTAGACTATGTTTAAAAGATTGCGTCTATATCATACCTAATAATCAAAACATACTGGAATCATAAACGACTCCGGAAGGGTATTTTCTGTGGGTCGGCGGTAACCCCAACGGCAGGGACCCATGCCATAAAGGAATGGAAGGGGGATATACTGGATGGGGGCCTGGCTGGGAAGTGGAGGGTCATAAAAAATAAGTAGTGTATTGACCGGGTCTGGGGGAAGGCTCTGGGAGTGTGTCGTAATGCAGTACGGGGAGGATAAAACTTCATAGGCCAGGTGTCACTGTAATGATCACAAGTATCACACAAAATCAACCGTCCTGAATTTATTAAAATATATTGTTTAATTTATTGAGTACATTACATATATATTTCGAAGTATTTTAAATATTTTAATTCAATACATATTTTATTACTCTTTCTTAAATAAATATCAACGTAACAATTAAAAATTAAAAAACTGTTTGTAGGTTGACTCGTAAAAAAATTTTGGGAAATCACATAGGTCTATCGTATGTACTTTATATTTCTTTATTTACAAGATTATATTTAAATTTTTTTAATGGAAACAGGTTTTGTAAGAAAATTCTTCTTTTTTAACATTCTCGTTGTGCCTTTAAGCATAGAGTTAAAAGTAACGCCTCAAAATTTATATTTAATTGATATCAGCATCATTTATTAATTTTGAAGAATTATATTTCAAAACGTCTGGAACTAATTTTTAATGAATTTCTACTAGTTAAATTTTTTATCATAATAAACAGATGTTCGGTTTGGAGAAAAATATGATCTAGAAAAAGAGCTGGCACACTGGAAATAGTGGTTTAAGATACTAATTAAATTTGAACAGATTAATTTAGTTGAAAAGTGTTTGTTATTTTTTAATCTACTAACAATAGAAATATTCAAACTATGGTTCTTAAACGATTTTAATATTGTCGTTAATGATCAAACTTGTTAATTTCATCCTTAAGTTAGGAAGTTGTTCGTTTTAATTTCGTACTTAAGCACATGATCCTTTGTTTTTCATTTTAAAAACAACTTGTTTGTACACATAGTATTAATTTACTTGAGCAAGAACAATTAACTAATCAATGCATACAAAATGGAAGGTAACATTTAAAATGTCATAAGTCACTCAATATAACTGTTAAAACCCTTTGTGTAAATTATACATAGAAAAATGAATATGTATTTATTATCAAAAGCCCTTTTATTTAAGTTAATTTCAAAGGGGGATTGTGAACCAAAAACCTGGTAATTTTAACTGTGACATTAGCATCTTCCACCTTTTCTGTGATTTGAGAAAACCCCGTATAGTTTACAAGACAAGGGGAGGGGAAGTTATGATAAACAATAATATGATTAACCAACGGTCACAGCATAAAAAAATGTTAATAAAAATAAAAATATAATAATAAAAAAATCCCGCTTACATTACTTACATCAAACAATTATTCACTTATAGACTCCATTTTAAAATATAAAACCGTAAGTTTTATGTTGGTCCCAGGCCACGCAGGTATATAGCAGGGATATGTTCTTGCGGATTCTGCTTAGTGTTGCCCAAAATAGGTCTTGGTCTTGGTCACTTTGCAAGGTTAGTTAGGTTTCTCCTATCTAAAAAAGTACAGTAATATCTCTATGGTAATAAGCTTATCAGTAACTGCAAGACTGTTGCAAGACTCTTGCGCAAGACCAAGACCAAGACTTGACTCGGTCTCGGATTTGGACCACGACTTTCCGTTCCTTTGCAGATTTTAAATCATTTATATAAAAACATATAGAATGAGAATAGGCTTTGAGTCCACAAAATTAAAAAACGAAAAACAGTTAGACAGACATCTAATACCTGGAATACTGTACCTGACAAAAGAAAGGAACACGGAACTACTGACCCACAGCTACCTGATGAAAGGAAAACTCCTGCCGATGTCTAACCGGTAGTAGACAACTGACTGTCAAGCACATATTGACAGACAGTGTACTACACCAAAACACCAAAAGAAGAAAATAAATGAATAGAGAAATCATGCAACATTTAAAAAAAAAATTGAAGTTTTTAAGGAGTTGTAAATGTAACAAAGGCAGGTGCCGCTAGCCTAATGCAACAATACATGGCATAATGCTAAGAAAATAAACTTACTAGACGATACAGCCAACTTTCACATCTTCTGGACTACAGATCTTCACTGAACTTACGAAACAAGCGACTGATCTACAACACCTTACTGAGACCGATATGGACATATGGAGCAGAACTTTGGGGTTCAGCAAAACAAACTTAAACAGAATACAAACAGCACAATCGAAAATTTTAC
Organism: Nezara viridula; assembly: GCA_928085145.1. Classification (NCBI taxonomy): domain Eukaryota; kingdom Metazoa; phylum Arthropoda; class Insecta; order Hemiptera; family Pentatomidae; genus Nezara; species Nezara viridula. The sequence continues at coordinate 47,671,808 of OV725081.1, forward strand.
GAAAAATTGTTAACGCACCTTGGTACATTTCAAATAATACTATACATAACGACTTAAACACCCCAACAGTAAAATCCTACATCCACGACAAATACACTACATTTCATTCTACAACCCAAAATCACTCCAATCCTCTGGTTCTTTCTATATCCTCATCCCTGTTACCTGAACAACGCAGGTTAAGAAGAAAATGGCCAAGAGACCTACTATATCGATAAAAACAAAAGCAAGCCAATACACCAAGACAGTAGAAATACAACAAATTTGCTAGATGCGCAGATGCAAATCGCATAAAATATAAATAAATAGATGAAAAGTTAAAGTATTTCAATAAACCTAGTAAAGAACATCCTAAACCGTATGGATTGATATCCACAATAGTTGAAAACCTTATCATGCCAGGAAGTGGAAGGTGGAGACCCTGAAGAGAGGAGAGGTGTTGGGGAGAAAGCACTTACTGGAAGCGGAGACAGACAAGAGATAATAGGGCTATTACAGACCATTACACCTGGCCGGAGCCAGCTACCGTGTATTGTGCTAGCAGTATCCTTGACAACTATGTCGGATCCGTGCCTTACCTTCTAAGGAAGCCCGTCCCCACGACCAGGATGGTCACTAGGGCTCTCAAGTCTTAAAGGTCTTCTTGCAAAAGAACTTTTTTTTAAGTGCCTCTATCTTTCTATCTCGACGAGGATACGGTGAATCCGAAAAAAAATAGAAGAAAGTACAACCTTACTTGTAGTAATGATACAAAACTTTTTATCGTTAACATCTTGAAACATAGAAAAATAATTTCAACAATATATAACTCAATATTAACCTGATTCGAAGTAAGGGCCACGATAAGTTTATTTCTGGAAACCACTTCATCCCTGAAAGAAACGTATCATATCGGAAGGGAAGGTGGAAACGAAATGTACATTCCTCCACACACATTCACATAACCTTTGGCGTTCATTCTATCACGTTTGTGAGTAATGTTCGGAAAATTTAGCTGAACTGTTCTACGATGCAGGTAAACGTCTTAGAGAGAATACTCATTTTTTTCAACGTTTACATTTTATTGTAGTTTCCTTCGGATTTTTGTATTTCCCTAGATCAGATTAGATCTCTTATCACCTCAACTATTTTTTTGCATTCCTACGATAAAAGTGGAACGATAACCGAACCTTTTATTTACAGACTAGCTGTGAATCAAATATACCATAACTAAAAACAAGTATTATAAATTATGAATATAAATGAAGTATTGATGATAATTATAATAATAATGAAAATGAAATAAAAAAAGTTAAAAATTTTAATTGCGTTTTATTCATAACTGTTTTATTCCAAATAAAAACTTTGAGTAACCCCATATTTTTTAAAGTCCCCATTGAAAATGTGATACATGCTCAGTATAAAAAAAGTCAACTTTTTCAGGTCTCCATAGTTCAGAAATCTTGCAGTTCAATATATCAAAGTTAAATAGCTTTTTTTTATGTTACTTTGTTATATTTAAATCTGTTTTTTATTAAGAAATATTATGTTTTACAATACTTTAGAGCAATAAATACTAAAGCTATGTTTATTAACTCATTCATATCTAATATACGAACAAAATATATATTAAAAAAAAATCTCTAAAGGAAAAATTGAACACGAAGAAGAAGTTAAATAAGTTACAATAATCATTAAAATTAAAACAAAGCATTGAAATAAAATACATTAAATCGTAAACATGATCATACTTATTTACAATATTTACAGTCAGACTGACATTTACAGACAGTTCGTTTTCGTTTCTCCTACATTTGGAGGATAAGACAAGGCTCTTCTCTCTCAGCCGGCTCATTGTAAATCTCAACTATCATTGGTAACGATATACAAAATATTATTAGTATCAATATAATAAAATATTATAAATATTTATATTTTATATCCGTAAAGAAGTCGTTCTTACGTGGTTGAGGATCTGACACACTATACTGACATACCTCCACATCATAACAAAAGATCTAAACCCCAGATGTCAAAACTGTGACCAGTTTTAACTATAAAACTATAAAACATGTTTTGGAAGAGTGCTCATTTTACACCGCAAGGTTAAAAGATCCCGGAATATCCCAGAATATATCAGAATTCCTGAGAAATCAAGAGGAAATCATTACCAAAGTTATAAAGTTCCTAGTCAATGAAAGACTTAAAAAACATATATGACAAGTTTATAACTAATGATCCTTTGCAGATTAATTATTTCTTTTTTTTTATTTTTAAAAGTTCATTTATTTATTAATTTCAATTCATTTATTGATTTTATTGCTATTTTTTTAAAGTTTATTTATTTATCTATTATATCCTATTATCTATTAGTGTCTGTTATTATCTTTATTTATTTTTTTTTCTATTAATATTTTTTTTATTTTATTTATTTATTTTTTTTTTGTACCAACCACGTGAACAGCATAAAAGTAGTTTTATTTAGTTGATCGGGCGCTGATGATCAGGATGTTTCGCGACTAGAAATCGAAACAAATAATAATATTTTATTTTTAAATTATTACACTTTAATAAGAATAAAATATTATCAATATAATACGAAAAAATATTAATATTAATAAATACCGCTAATAATGGAGACGTTGTTTTTGGCCTTTGGTTAAGTTCCGATGATTTAATACTAAGTTGTTAATTCTTTTACAAATAAAATCTATATTAGTATGAAACAACATTGCTAGGGATTTCAGTCAAGTTATTTTTATCGGTTAGCCCGACAATTTTTTTAACCTTTATAATTGATCAGTCGATTACTTACCGATCTTTAACGTTTTAATTATTGGTATCTACTAAAAATAACTATAATATCAATATCATAAATATGAGCTCTCTTCTAGATATCACTGGTTTCACAACTCAGCTTGATCCATGATCGCCTTCACTACAGAATTCGTCACTTTGCTTATACTTCTTAACACACACCAGTTTCTCCACAACACTGTTTTTCCCTTTTTCGCCGCAGGTTTCTTCATTGCATTATTTATCTGAATCCCTTATCTGAAGAAATGAAGTAAATTGTTTCCCTTTTCTAAAATCTAAATTTAAATAGTCAAATACTTCTTCTTGGCCGTAATTCACACCTTAATAGACAACTAGCCTAAAAACAAGAATCCCTAAATTTATGTTTAAAAATTTCAAGTAATTTGACATCAACATTAAATTCCATTCAGGCTAACCCGATAAAAATATCTTGAATGAAATTTCTGACAATTTTGAATCATCCTTATCAGTCCTGATTAGTCAATTACTTACTCGTATCTAAAATGTATATTAATAGATATTTTATTTTTGCTGAGGTTTATCTGTTGAGTAGGTTAACAGCGGAGGACCGAAACGTAAGTCATATTTCTGACCGAACCATTCAACCATCGTCTACTAGATAATTTATATTTCATAACTGGCACACTTGGGTGCATTGATATGAAAGGAAAAGTCGACCGCATAGATAACAATAGCGGAAAGGGGAGAAAGGAAGCGAGCTGTCACATATTTTCAAGTCATTGCTAACTGGTAGTCCATTCTTTTGATTTATACCCCCTGGCAACTGTAAAATACCATTTGTGTCAGCGGGGGGAGGAGGGAGGCATGGCTCTACTCCGGGGGAAAAAACCCTAAAAAAAGGACCAGGTAGGAAGAATGGAAATGGCGGAGGCTCTCCAGAGAGTGAGAGAGAGAAAGAGCGATGGGGGAGGGAAGAGAACATGAAAAATTCAAGACAGCCCGAGGGAGAGAGACCTAATGAATTGTTTGCCTTCTGATTATTAATTCCGTAGGCAGTAGGAGCTAGGGTCAGTAAATAGTCTCTAATTGGTCTCAATTCTTGCTTTTAGGATAGCTGTCCGCTGGGGCAGCCTTTTAATTAGCAAATTGTTAGGGCAATTTCCATCGCCCTCCCTCGGCCGATGTTAGTGTGTATCTACATCATTCAGCTGAAACCTTGAAAAAGCTGCTGGAATACATGCACATAAATTATAAATCGAATTTGGGAAAATGATGCCATAGAATCAAAATTACATCACATTACAGCAATTAATATTAAACTGATTCAAAAATAACAGAAAGAATCAGACGACTTCGGGAGGCACGTAATGCTTCAAGACATACATCAGTAAACTATATTTGCATAACAAACATTTATATAATTACGTGATGTATATTCGAATTTATTAGGTAGCAATACCAATTCTATCAAAGAGATTCAGGAATTTCAAATAGCATCCATTTTTTTTTACCATATATTTTATTATTTATAATAGCTGGTATCAACCCCCATCTTCAGAACATAATTTACTACGATTCATTAACAGAGGCCGCGGTGGTCGAGCGACTTAAGAGGCCTGCAAAAATGTTATATCAAGTGTTCAAATCCCGTTCGCGGGAATTAATAATACACACAAAAACTAAATAAATAATTAAGGGCAGGCCACTACTCGACTACTTAGACCACTACGGCGCTGGTTCGATTCCCGCATGGAGACGGTAACGTTCCCACCCTGAGATTCATAGAGAGGTGATCGACCCCCGTGTCTTAGGGCTGATAATTCTCTATCTCATAAAAAAACTGGGTAGAAGATTGAAACTAAAGATTGCCAACCATCCTACATAAAAGTTCCTGATGAAGAGGGAGTGAAATGTGATCACGACCGGTCAGTAAACCACATGCTTCCTCGATATCTCGAAGAAGAGAGAACCAAACGATCACTATTGTCGCCTTTAACAACCCCAAGCTGCTAATAAGACTCATGACATAAAAATTCGAAATCAAAAGGCGTAGAAAAACCGACCCATTAACAATAAAACCGTTTAAATTTATTATTATATAAATTGCTAAAATAGGAATTATTAAAGTATGTTACAATGGTTTTATTGTATATGAATTTTAGTAAATCATGGGTGATAAATATTCATGACGCACTTTTAAAAAAATATAATTCTTTATTTGTGCCAACGTTTCAACCCAAACATTTGGGTCATCTTCAGGGCGTTGTTCCAGCACTGAAGGCTTTCAAGTACTGAAAAGCTGTGGTACTTGAAAGTCTTCAGTGTTCGAACCACGCCCTGAAGAATACCCACATGTTTGGGCTGAAACGTTGGCGCAAATAAAAAATTTTTATGACTGCGTCCTGAATATTTATCACCCATGATATGTAGAATGGTCGACTAGCTTCCTTTAATAGATTTTAATAAAAAATGTTCTGAAGATCCATATTATTACCAGCTATTATAAATAATAATATATATGATAAAAAGAAAATGGATGCTATTTGAAGTCCCTAGATAGAATTGATATTGCTTTCTAATAAATTCGAATATATATCACATAAATCTATGAATCTTTGTTACGTAATTTAGTTTACTGTTGTCTGTCTTGAGGTATTATAAGCCTCCCGATGTCGAAAGACCCTTTCTGATGCTCTGATTCATAGGTTTACTCAGGAGTATGGCATAAGACAGGGATCTCCAAACTAGGCCCGGAGGCACCTTCAATCCGGCCTGCTTAAGTTTCTTCGATAAGATTGTAAATTTCAAAAACTATTTAAAAATATATAATTTAGCAAATTACTCACACACGAGGTTACTTCAACATTTATTGGATGGTTTTTTTTTTCCTCTTAGAGAACTCATTTCGCACCTGAAGTGACATTTATAAAACAAGATTTTTTTTACATCAGAGTGGTCACTTGATCACGCGGGCTTCGGTGGACTCAACGGGGCCCGTGGACCAAAAAGTTTGTAGATCCCTCGCATAACAGACTGTTCATATAAACCTAATCACTCAAATTATTATCTACACAATGTACAATACAATAGGATCGATCCCTTTTTCAGTAATCAGAAGCGATGGTTTTTGATGAATAAGTTCATTTACGAAAGCGAATTTGAAGTAGAACTGACAAATGCCAATTTTAAAACTTGAAACTACAGTAACAGCAATATATATATATATATATATATATATATATATATACACATATATATTTATTTTTTTTTTTTCCCAATACTCAGATGGTTTCTAAAGAAGACGGGTCGGGCAGAATAAGTCAGAATGAATCGGTTTACAAAGATTTTGATACATGCCTAGCGTTTTAAAGCTCTAAAATGAACCGTTTTCAAAATAAATGTAATTCTTTTCGTAAGTCTCCATGGGTGGGATACTTATCAAATGTTTAAGTTTTTTTTTTGTTCTCCTCTTCCTCACCGTTAAGGCTATACGGAGTTTCCCCGGGCCAGGGATTTAAAAGACTCCCTCGGTACCGGGACGCGAACTCGTGAATATTTTTATATAATTTGATTGATATATCAGATTGCCGGGCAACGGCGGTACACACGCATTAGCCCATTCGGCCACCCCACATGTTAGGTTCAAAAATTAAAACATAGCTATTCATGAAAGCCTTTAGCAAAAAAATCTGTTGAATAGATAAATGGAGGGAGATAACTTCTTGATCCCTTGGACATCTCCAATGATTCAGAAAGAAAATTTATGATATTTATAATAAATAAATAAAATATGCAGATATCGCTTTGATACTCTTGTACAATATAAAATAATAATTTACATAAATGCCTAAACTATAACTTGATTTGATTAAATTTACTGCGATATGATATGAAGAACATGAATAAGGAAACTAAATACATAACATTGTGTAACCAGGAAAAGATTTCTATCGAGGTTTTCTTTGGTTCTTTAAATAAGATAATAAAAAAAATGAACTAGAAGAGCTAATAAGACTTATTTGGAGTAAAGAGAACAATAAATTTAACAATGTGTTAAATGATGGCTGAAACAATAAAAGAGTAGACGAGAACAAAATAAGAACTGTATAGGAAGGGGGGGGGCGCGGAAGTAGAGACAAAGCACCTCTTGTCAGGGGCTTTCTATTCAACTCCACAAAAGAAGCTCTTTAAAAGTCTAAGACCGTTCCAAAGGAATAACCCCGCGGGCCTAATGATGGCAAATTACTTTGAAAAAGTACAATTAGCGATTTATATAATTAATAAAACTCCATAATAAGATGAATTGTTAAAGAGAAAAAAAAAACTAGAGATGTAAATAAAAATTTTTAACAGTTTTCCGTTTCAAAAAACTTCAACATTTATTACAAAAATGTTCAACTCGTCGGGTAATTAAAAATGTTCATAATGTCAGCCTAGCTCATACTTTGATAATATACTTCCATTAAAAAAAAAAAAAATTCCTTTTTTTCTCTCATCCTATAAAAATATTCGGTTTAAAATGTATCATTACATTACTTTTTATAAATGAAAGATAATAAATTAGAGCAGAGAGACACTTTGATGTCATCGTTGACAAGGGCCACACCCCTCAGTCCCCACCATACTACAGTTTTTTTTTATTTTATAAATGAATAAAAACAATTCTTATATTATTAAAAATGAGTAATCCTCATCTTTTTTACGTTCTTAATCTAATCTCTTGAATTCAATTGTAGCTCAGCTGAGTATTTTTTTTTTATTTCAGGCAAGTACACAATTAAATATAAATAAATAAACTGGATATTATTCTGGAGTTGGCTAATTCCGTACAGTAGTTTAATAATTAATCACTTTTACGGTAAGATATCACGAAAAATAATATTGATTTTTTCTAAACGAATTCACATTAGTTACTTTGTTGTTGGTGAAAGGACCAATATAATAGACTACCAATAGAAGTTCATAAAAACTAATACAACTTGCCCCATTTCCTCCGAACTCATACGAGTATGTATGAGGAAAATAGTAATAATGACATCGAATAATCTTTATCAATATTGATTCTCAAGCGACAAAACACTAGTATTTTTTATAAAATTAATCACAAAACGAATTATAATAATTTAAATTGAATAATTAATAGTTGACCTTTGTATTATTAAGGAAGGAGACCGGGGTGTCGGTCATAAATAGACTAAATAGTGACAAAACAATTTTATTAAAAGCTAACGTTTCGAGCCGACTTTGTAGGTCTTTTTTAGCTAGGTGTTTTCAGCAAGGATTTTCACTTAGAACTGGCGAATGGTATGGAAGGAGTTCTAAGTGAAACTCTTTGCTGAAAACATCTAGCTAAAAAAGACCTGCAAAGTCGGGTCGAAACGTTGGGATTTTAATCAAATAGTTTTGCCACTATTTATTCTATTTATGACCGCCACCCCGGACCATCTCCTTCCTTTGTAATAATTGAAAAAAAAATATATCCAGTTTAATGGTTATTTAGAAAATGGAACATTTTTTTTATTTTTTGTCAGCTGCTAATAGCAGTAAGGTTTTATTATTATTATTTTTCCTTAAACATATATTTTCAATATATATATATATATATACGATTAAAAATTCAAGATATCAAATTTATCGATAATGATCACGTATAGAAATTAGTAAAAGATAATGAAATTAGAGTAGTTATTAGACCTCAGTAGTAGTGGACCCATAGAGACTGCGAAAATAACGAATTTATATACAATGGCTTACGATAATAACAATGGCTAACATTCTACGGGTCTTACTGATCCGCTCCCCTTGTTTTATATCTCTTCTATACCATTCCCTATTTTAAATCCCGCATATTAAGGGATTCCATCGGTAAGAAACTTGTCTCGGAATAAAAAAAATAAGACCCCTAACCACGATTATATAAAATTTAATAAACGTGGATAGAAATTATACTGCTATGCTTAAATAGGAGCCAATTAAGTCTAATTTAATCATTTAGGTTAAATTGCTCTACACAAACTGCTATCTATAGAAGTTATTTAGTAAAAAGAAAAGATCTTTTTTTTTTTTTACCTAATGGCATTACACTTATCATTTAGCCGTCGAGTGTTTTCTTCCCTTCTCCCTTTGAGGCACTCGAGGCGGGGGAAAATAATTGCTTTTACTCCACAACCGCCGGGAGAAAGAGAAAAATAAACTTTTTCTTTTTCCCCACTTCTTCTTCCATCAAACCTTCCTTCCGTCCCGGGGAGGGGGAGGAGAGATTCAATTTTCTATTTCATCCCACACTCTTTTATCATTTAACTTCCTTCCTTCGTCCAGCTTCCCTTGGAGTTCTAGAGATATACTTCCTTTCAAAGAAGCAATTAAACATTACTGTTTACAATGATCTTTCAGAAATTAAATTAAAAATTAATACTTACAATTATAAAAATAAATATTTATAAAAACGAGTTCAAAGGGATCATGGTTAATGCGTGTTAGAATTGTGCCTTAACTCTCCTTCGACTCCCAGTAGAGCAGATGACATAACAAGTGAGTTCTATTCCGCTCTTCTGAAGAAGCAATCCGTCTTCTTTTCTGCCATGTTTTATTGACACAGCTCAGAAATTTTTCTACTGATCTGCAAAATTTCTCAAAAGATCTTTCTCTGCTTATCTACTTGCAATTTATTCTTCCTTATATCAAGGTGAATAACTAACTGCTCTGTGGTTCTCCAGCTGTAGACGCAGATTTTTTGAAACAGTTAGGGTCAAATTACAGAGGAAACCGGACTCAACGCCTTTACAGATGCTAGTCACTATAAACAGCTACCTGTACAACGCAGATTTCGTGTATGGTTGGAAGAGGATCAGTAGAGACAAATAATTTTAACCTCCTTTTGTTGAAAAGAAATAGAAAACGTGGCAAACATCAATTCTTTCAAAAGACCTATTGACGAAAAGCAGGAAAGGATGACAATAGATAATTAAAGTTTAACGAAAATTTGAATGCATATATATTTCTTTTTTTATTGTTGATATTTATAATTTAATTCAAATTACTTATAATTATTTTTCTTTTCTATGTATAAACTGTATGGATGAACAAGTGTAACCCTTTATAGTAGGATGTTGCATTATTGTATAATAAAATATTAAAAGTTAAAAAAAAAAAAATTTAATCTACATATCATGGGTGATAAATATTCAGAACGCAGTCATAATAAGGTTTTTATTAGTGCCGACGTTTCAACCCAAACATGTGGGTCATCATCAGGGCTGAATTATTTTTAAAAATACAATCAGAGATATAATATTATACGACTAATAATGGTTAATAATGAAAAAATATAGTTATTAATTAATAAATAAACAAATAATAAATTTAAAAAATTTTCACAATGCCTGCGTCCTGAATATTTATCACCTAAAAAATAATTAAGATTTGTTTCTATAATGGGTAGTTTTGGTTGTTTGTTTGTTCTACTGATTTCTAACTTTTATTTAAATGAGAAGCTGTAATCAAGAAATATATGTTTTTTTCAACAAGTTTTCCTGTTTAAAAAATTAATTTTTATTCATAATATTTTTATTTTATTTATTCATGATATTTACAACTGTAATAAAAAAATATATATTTAGTGAATTTCTACAATGGATATAATGACTTGAAAACACTGATTGAGAAACAACCAACTATAATTAAAATTAAAATATAAATCCGCCATAACGCATAGCCTAGCTGTACGGTTTAATTTAATTGAATAAAAATAAATATTATTACAAATTAAATAACCATCTCTTTCGTTGTATATACACAAAATCTACTGATTAGAATAGAAAAGCAGTTTCTAATAGGACTTGAAATTTTTATGGTGGAATCTTTCACAGAAGGTCAATTTTAACAAAGGTTTGGAAGGAACATTTTGCAATAAATTTATCATAAATAATCATCAAGGAAACATGGGGACGAAGGATATTACAGTTATATAAGCTATGATAAGGAATATATTGAACCAAGCCCTTCGATTATCAGAACAATAGTTAATTACTAGGGCACGCCTGACGTAATCCACATCATACCTGAAGGGCCATCAAGCATAGGCCCTTGATTGTTATTGTTAATTTAATCAAAACAAACATGCGTATATCATACGATCATATAATGTATATATTATTAATAAGCATATATATCATTAATAAACATTTGAAATGTACTAATACAAATTTATTTTGATGTGACGCTAAAAAAAAGATAATATTTCTTAAATAAAATGTGAAAATAAATTTTACTAAGACCTAGAAAAAAATTAAACATATTTCACTAAAATAGTATGAATAAATCTTATGGTCCAGATTCTATAATATTTTTCGACCGAATAAACATAAACCGAATAAACATAAAAATTTTCTTAGTTATAATAGCAGCAATAGTAAATAAATTTATTTGAGTTTATATCCGTAACAAGAGATTTATTATAATAACTTAACCTAACAATTATATATTAAGTTATTTCATAATACACAAACCCATGCTCATGAATATTAATCTACAACTAAAAAATGCAATGATAATTAAAACGAAATAATTATTTCAAATGAGGGATCTGACACACATAACAGAAAAACAAAACAATTAATTTAATCATTTAAACAACGATAATGTTCTTTATGATTTAATTTTATTTATTTGATAATATAGAAATATTCATTACAGGAGTATATACGATTAATAAGAAGCAAGTAATAAGAAATCTCTATTGCGAGTGATATAAATAAAGTAACAAACACCACATGTTAGGTAACTACGCCAATTACCCGGAAATAAATTATTTAAATAGAAATGAGGAATTCCTTATATAACATCTATTAATTAACAACATCCACTTCTCGAATATCGAATTTTTTTTTTTAATCGCGAACACATGAATCATTTGGGCTTTGATGGAAAAAAAACATATTACTCTTACAAGAACATTTGCAATACTATTTCCGCTACAAGTTTTTAAAAATTATTTTTAACCAGGGCTTGAAATGGAATAAAACTATCATTTTTACATATTTGATGGAAATGTTGACTAAAAGATTGTTCAAAAGTATTACTGCAGGAGTAATAAGAGAAAATTGGTTTGGGAGGTCAAGGTTAATAAGAAACAACGGTACATTTTATAGTTGGCCTAAAGAACTAACGAGGTGCAATAAAGTGGGAGAAATTAATGGTAGTTGGCTTAATAGAATCGATTAATTTTATGGTAGTGCCTCTTTTATAGGCAACGCTTTTCATCAATCAATTAAGCAATAATGTATTTAATTACAGCTGATAATGAACTATGACAATCGACAATAGCATTTTCGTCTCATGTGGAAAGTCTAAATGATAACTGATATAATTTCTCTCCAACTTTTGAGGCAAATCGAACATGCGATTTTTGAGTAAGCATATCAAGAAAACACGAACGTATAAGAAGATATAATTTTATAAAATTAATACATCATTCATTTTACTAATCTCTATTCTTTCAGCGATTTTGAACCAAACCGAACGAACCGTTTCCGAAAATTGGAATGGCTAGTCTAAAGCCGCTTAACACGGTCAAGTTTTTCAATTAATATATTAGAATCCACTTTGGTCAAGAAACTTAACGGTGTAAAAGGGTTTCGTTAGGACACAGAACCACATTGATTAATGTCGAAAATATATAGCCAAATTGTCACAGCCCCCCTTGTCTTCAGGAAACATACTGTTCTTCAAAACATGCTATGCATCCCGATATTTTTATGCTGTAATTATTTTTAAATTGAATCAAAGAGATAAACCTTTTTCTGTTTCAAAAAAGGTTTTGCAAGTCGCATTCCGATTCACAGTACAACTTCTATTTTTTAAATTAAAAACTATAATTTATAAATATAAGCCATAAAAACTATAAGTCATGATCTAATTTTTTTATTTGAAATTAAAGAATAAGTTATACATTTATTTTGTTTCGAATTCTATGATAGCAGGGTTCATTTAGATAGGAACATAATAGATCATAATAAATGTTACTATATTTATTACTTTATGTTTATGTTTAATATTTTCAAACTACGCCACTGATAACATTATAATGGATCCTGAGATCAAAAAATATCAAAATTAACTGATACTAAATCAAAATGAAAAAATTAATCTTAAAATCAACATTATTTTCAAACATGACACTCCAAAAATATATATTTTTTTATTTTATTTATTTAATGATATTTACAACTGGATACAAATAAAACTAGTAAATATGCACTCCAATAATATAATTATGTAAACCTATATATTGAAGAAGTTCAGAAAGTTAAAATTAATTGATTATAAATTGATACGGAACAAAGTAATCTCAAGAGCAATAGTATTTTTAAAACATACTCCTCCGATAATATCATAATAGACCTAGGTTTATATAATTTAAAGGTATCTCTTCCATTGGTAATTTTTTTTTTTTTTTTTATTCCTTTAGTCTAACATTTCGGGTTACTGATTATCAAAAACAATTTATTATGTTAGAGATAACATACCAATTATTTCAAATATGTTATCAAGAATATTCCTATTTTTTATGCACTATATTTCATATACAAAACCTTGCATAAGTTTTGCCTTTTCATTATAAAACCTAGAACTATTATAACTCTTTCTCATAAATAAGATATCAAATAATAAATGAATAATAGACCTTTATTTCGAAGAAATTTGAAATGTTGAAATTAATTGTGGTAATAAATCTTATTGACAAATAGAATCTTGTAGATAGTTATAAAAAAAAAATGGCATTCATCAAGAACATATATTGTTTGTGGGAAACAATAAGGGACATACCATCTCTAATTAAAATAATAGTTTAAAATAATCGTTGCTCTTGAGGTTTACATATATTTAAACTTCTTTAAATATTTCCCATCATTAACAGAACACCTCATACATACATGGAGTTAAATCTTATATCATAGAAATAGTAAGTCGTTGTCCACTTTTTTAACACCAAAAATAATTAACACTGAACAAAACAACACGAATTAAAGTTAAGTTAGGTTACTTTCCTGGCACAACAAGCGAGAAAATACGTAAACAACGATCCCGAATTTGTTCCAGAAACTAATCCGCGTAATAAGGGTCTATAAATTTTGTGGCGATCTTCTAATAACCCGAGTACCTAACTTCCGTTTTTATGAATAAAGCTTTGGCTGAGAAACTTGACCGTGTAAAAGGACCTTAGGAAAATATATTTACATGTCAAGCTAGTTGATTAAGTAGAGGATGGAATTTGATAAAATTGATTAACCGTCACAAGTTCTGAAGTTTCCATGAATCGATACGGTAGTAGACATTCTCATCACATGGACTATAGATAAAACTAAATTTGTTACTCCAAACGCAAGCGGGAAATATGTATGTAGTTAATTTTCCAGTACTGTATTTTTCAAGGCCACTTTAATGTGTAAGGTGTTTTCAAAGAATGTAATGTGCTTCGAATTTTTCCATTTATTTATGTCACTACAACATTTTGAGCCAATTGGCTCATTTTCAAGCTACCTATAACAAGCCGAATGCATTGTTGATGAATGAAGATTAGTGATTATGTTATATGTGATTACATATAACATTTACACTTCGACGAGACATATACCCACCAGTTTATATCGGCGACAAACAAATTCCTCAGACGGACACTGTATGTTATCTCGGCTTTATATTTGACAGAAGGATGACCTGGGACCAACATGTCAAAATGATAAGAAATACTTTGAACAAGCGACTGAAAATACTGTACTCACGCTTTTCCAAATCAAAATTGAAAATCAGACAAATACTTAATACATACACTTACCTACTCAAACCCATATGGACATACGCCTCACAAATTTACGTATCTGCAAAAAAGACGCACCTACAACTATAGACGTTTCAATCCAAAATTTTACGACTTATAACAGGAGCTTCTTGGTACGTCAACAACAAAACTTTACATAAAGACTTACGACAACCAACTATTGACCAGCACATACGTGATCTCTATTCCAGATTTCATCTTAAACTACACGGACATCACAACGGACTTATTAACGACATGGCCACAGCTGACATGCTTAGCAGGAGACGGCTAAAGAGGAGCTGGATGAGAGATCTCCTTTCCTGAATTAAGGAAATAAATCAAGACCAGCAAGAAGTGCTGCTGGGTGATATTATTTTTCCTCATGCCTAATATGTCAATTTTTCTTATAAGTTATAGCACATTTGCTTATTGTCGAGCTCATGACAGGTGTGGATGAAAACGTAAAGAAAAAAAAAGTGTAAGGATTATGTAGTAATGTTTCGATTTACAATGCCAATAGTATAGTGAGAATTTACTAAAATTACATATCTAACAAGTTCCCATATTAAAAATTCTATTGTCTCTTACTTTCAGAACAACAATAAAAAACAAGCATTTTATTTGTACTCAATAACATGTATGTCAAATCGAAAACTGGAAAAATACTTGTTTAATGCGATTATTTTTTAATTAAAATTATTTATGTTTTAGTTTATTATTTGTAGATTATTTATCATTCCTCCGATGCTAGATCGTCCCTCTTATTCTAAAGCTTTCTATAACACTTGAGCTATTTAGGGAGGTTTATCCTGCAGGATTTATGTATGTTATATGTAATATATGTATGTTATAATAGCAGCGTTGTTGATACTTCTGGGTAATTTTTGATTTGGGGAAGAAAAATTGTTTACCTCCGGTAGTGAGGAAGAAAAAGAAGTGCATGCAAGTCAAGGCATGTATAAGTTATATTTATACATAAATAATTATTTTAAAAAGTCTTCTTCACACGATGATTACACATAAATAAAATTATGAAGAATGTCCAGAAGGAATCATAAGATGAAAGGAATGTTTAGGTGACCTACGGCAACAGCTAAATGAATAAGAAATTTTGGATATTTATAAACGTGAACGCTAGCTATAAATAGGAAACTATTTGGAGAGGCATTAGCCTAGCTGTTTATGCGGTAATAAACAAATACCACTCTTTGAGACCAAACAAACAGAGAAGGCGGAATGTAGAGCCGACACTGGAACTACTCGGGGTATTTTAAGTGTAGCATCATTAGATAGTGACTCACGACTGACCAAGCTGTGAGTTTCCATACTGTTATTTAATAGAGAATGTTTATCACTCATCCGATTAATTATTTATTGTTACCTATACGATCCCATGCAAAACTACTCCACAGGACTTTTCATGAAGCATCTGAACGTGGCGTATATTGGATGGTCGAGAATTCCAGAATGGAGTGGAGCGAACAAAAACGGAATGTTGGGAGGTTTTAGTTCTAAGAGAGCGAGTATAAATGTCAGAAATAGAAGATTTTGTTTTCTGTAAGTGGATCAAGAGTTTGAATGTAGGAGACAGGAGTTGAAGGAAGTAAACTGGAAGTTGATAATTTAAATCATGATAATGTCTATTGAAAATTAAATAAAATGAAATTTCAATATAACTTTAGAAATAATTTAGAAATAAAATAAAAAAATTCTAGGACTGAAAAAACCTCATTTATATCTGTTTAATACCTATTGTGTTACCAAAAACTTACACACATTCATTTTTTATAGAGAATTCGTAACAAAGGTGAACTTTTTCTTCACAGTTAACAATATTAATCATTGAGATTGAAACACACGTACAACTGTATTAACAATAAATTAATTGATAATCGCACTTGAACTGAACCCTTTAGTAGTACACGTTACATTGGAATCACGTTATTACAATGTGGACCAGCAAGCATCCATTCCCCAACAGCGATTGCAGTATCTTTCCGTCATGCAGTCTTGCGTGTTCTCACGCGCTCTTATAATAGACTATCGTGTAGAAATTATATTAATGATGGAACTGAAATAATATTGTTTTTTTTTTTTTTAATTGATAAATAAATATATACCTACTAGAAATTATTATATGTTAGTAAGCCTATAAAAAATGTGTTAGATGATTTACTTTTTTTTTTTTTTAAATGCAGGGCGGTCCCTCCACGCCCAGTGGTATAATAAAAGGCCTCTGGCCACAGATGCAAAGTACGCATACAACGTGCATAGCCCTTTTACCTTAAAATGCCCTATTGCAATAAAAGGAAATTAATTTTTTCTTAAGTCTTTTATATATTGTATTTTTGTATAGTAAATAAAATTCCTGGGGGGCAAGAAAAAAATATATTTATTTTTACTTATTATTTCACTTATGTAAGTTACTAAATTTTTTATATATATTTCAATTATTTTTTTATTTTTTTTATTCATTAATGATTTTAATTACCCTATTACATACACACACACACGCGCTATGAATTAACAGATTTAGCTTTACCACTTATTGCCCTTTATTGTGGCAGATTGTACTACTCCTGCCAGATTGCACCACATATTCGTCAAATCAAATTATAAAACATTCAAATACATGATATGTTAAAGAAATTCAGCTGTTCGATTGTTTTTAAATTCTATTAATTTTCGTCTGGCGTGTATTAATGAGACAATTAATCTTTCTTCATCTGTTTTCCAAACTAAGATGAGAAGGAAGTATGAACAAATCGAGTTTTGATGCTCGGGATTTTTTTTTATGTATAAATAATTATTATAATATCATACATCTATACATTTATTCAATAGACGTAATTTAATAAATAAAAAAAATATTTCTGACTGGGGAGTAAGCGTCTGATCTTCGTTGGAGAGCTTTGCAGGCACTTCATTGATATATTTTTTTAACATAAGTATAAAATAGCAAATCAAGTTTCGGTATAAAATAACAAAACAAATGTAAAGTTACGAAAATAAGTAACAAAAAAAAAACAAAAACAGGAAACAGTAAGGAACGTACAAGCAATCATATGTTTCTTACGCAAAAGGTATTTCCAGAGAGAAAGCGGGCAGGAATCATACAAAGTTACAAACGCTACGAGTATAGGAGCATAGAAAGCGGAGAATTATGTGAGATAATACCCTTGCATGACTAGAGGCATTGCCTAGGGCCTCATATCTATGCATCTGATAATGGCGGCATCAATTCAAAGTGGTCCATCAAACAATTATGCTCGTCCTCTAGGAGTGACTGTTGCTCCACAGACGTCTTCATCATTAACCGGATTGTTTTCTGGGAAGCTAATTACGTAATTGTTCCCCACTGCTGCTATAATAAAAGATAATTACTATGTTATAATGCCTCCTCCTCTCCCCCCCCCATCGGACGGCCAACGTAGGTACTATTCAATTAGGGACTTCCATTCGGATTCCTACCTAAGATCTTCGCTACAGTTATGCATGGGAAATTTAACTAATTATATTTAAATATCGTGATGTGATTTTATTTTTAATCTTGCAAAAAAAAAAGATAATTCCACAAATAAAATTTACTCATAAATATATACAATAAACATTAATTTGCACAATACAATTTCTATAAATAAATTATATACATTATTTATAGTTTGTATAACTTTCGACATATTTCATTTGTAATATTTGTATTGTAATATTAGTTAAGATTCATGTACCATCGATCACTTTATTTTTTCATTATTAACCATTATTAGTCATATAATATTATATCTGATTGTATTTAAAATTTTTCAGCATTGATCATGACCCATACGTTTGGGTTGAAACGTCGGCACAAATAAAAAATTCTTATAATGAATGCGTCCTGGATATTTGTCACCCATAACATAATACACAATCATTGCATGCTAATAAAATAAAATGAAATGAAAAAACAATACTAACAACTAATTTTGTAACGAGAAAAAATGAATATTTATATAATACACTTTTAATAACAGGCTATAAAAAGAAACGATTAAATCAAAATGAATAATTAAATTAAATATTTATTTTTTATAAATCATAGGTGTAAAACCCTTGTTACATTTTTACATAATTTTCTTAAAATGATAGAGAAAATCCTGTGTCAATAAGAAACACTAGAAATAAAATAATGAATTGGTATTAAGAAAAACATTCTGATAAAGTGCTATTATAAGCTTGACAGAAAAGCTTGTGCCTAAATGTGAGGTTTGGACGTGTTTTGGCGTTCAATATTTTATTAATACTTGGAATCTGAGTTTTTTCGTTAATATTTTTACATAGAGTGTGAATGTGATCTCTGAACACTATTATAAATGTCCTTGAGACAGATTGTAATATTTTTCAATAAATAAGTTTAAAAAAAATTAAAATAATCTTTTTAATAAAAAGAAAATAATAACGATAATTGGCGGTAATTAGTATTTCAAGGGTGTTTATTTATTATTTCGTTCTCGAACGTGATGAGATTGTTGTGATTTTGAGAAATTGAAGAAATATATTTTCCACACATAATATTAGTGCATGAGTACGTTCGAATCTAATATTACAATTGTATTCATTTATTTATAATTTATAGCATCAATTACTCCCCCCAGTTGCAGCATGTTTTAAATCAATCAATAATAATATGGAAATAAACGTCTAGTTCATAAAAATAAAACAGAAAAGAAAAATTAAAAACAGAGAAAATAATAATCGATTAATATTGCTAAGGTCAGAGCAGTCGAATATATTAACTATGACTAAGCGGTGAATGTTAAAATACAAAACAAAAAATAAATAAATTAAGAGAACGTAATTTATTTACAAATATTTAAATGATTATCATACACTGACACAAATGATGTCACCAATAACGGAACTGATAAAAACCCGACCTTGATCCGCGAGTAACCTTCTGTTTGTCAGATGGATTACATAACTAATGTTTACACGAATATTTAGGTATTCTTAGTGAGTAATCAGTTCATTATTTTAAAAGAATGCTACGTTAGAAATAATCTTGTTATATTTGTACAAGATTATTTCCTACATAGTATTTTTTTTTTTTTTTTTTTAAATGAAGTTGCTAAATAAGAAGATAACGAAAATCATTTACAGATACAAAAACATATCCACAGCCACACCGCAAAAGCTTGTAAGAACAATTTCGTGCTGGCGCATATCCTGATGACACAAACTGAAATCTACGATGTTTCATTTCTCCCGTATGGCCTCTTGTACAAAACCTGTAATTTAAAAACCAGCAAATTGTGATTTAAAAAATTGTTGTAAGTTACAGTGAATGTTATAGACACTGTGTGGTTTACCGAAAAAAATTAATGAAAGGTGGTCATGTAAATACAAAATGTGTAAAGAGTTTTGCGCATAGACTACAGTATCAATTAGCTTTATTAATAGAACTAAATTACTTTTTCTTATAGGCTTTGTATTACTTGTTTAAATTTCAAAAAGTGGTGGACACTTGCAGTCCGATGCCTCTGTACAAATGCCAGGGTTCCACTGCTTTGAGATCGGCACAGCTTATCGTGGAACTAGACGAAGCAAATAGGAGTGATAAGTGGGAATATAATAGTAAACGAACTTCAAAGCAATCGAAATCTTCTGAACACTGCTAAATGAACTTAACTGGAAACAAGCTAAAATGTAGCCCATTGCCAGATAGTGAAAGACAGAGAACTGATTTCATTGATTGGAAAAGTTAAGACGAGAGGAAGAATGAATTCTAGCTTCATCTTTTCAAACCAATGAATCTCCGAAATCGTAAAAAGCTCAGAAATTAAGTGATCTACACATCAGAAGATTACCGAGGACTTACCAAGCATTCGAGAATCAAACCATTTCTATATGAAGTTGAGTGCGTTAAAACTATTTTTTCATGGACTACTCTAAAATGGCGCGCATGCACACCGTTCGTCCTACAGTTGGAAAAAAAAAAGTGAATAACCCGTGTGACCAAATATTTTACTTTTCAGTCAAATATTTTACAATTTGAAGTATCGTCTCCCTTGGTATTTTGGTAATTGACTGACTTCGTTCTTGCCACGCTCGGATCATTATTAACAAAATTATGGGTGTTAAAAGAATGAATTTGATTGCTTTTATCTAACTAATAGCTGTTTTCGAAAGTAACTAAAAAGCTATAAGTTGGAATTAATGGCTATAAAAGATTATATGGCAGAAATACGATCGAAAAAGTCACATAGAGCATTTCATATTCGTCTAACTAAACCATCGAATTCCTCTCGCATCCAATTCTTACAATCCAAAATCCTTCGTAAAATCCTCAATGCTCCTTACTTTGTCACTAATAAAATAATCCATAAAGACCTCAATGTTCATATGTTTCCGATTTGGCCAATCAGATACTATCCTTCCCATAATAAACTTCATAACCATCCGAATCCTCTTGTTTCTACCTTGCTTCCTCTTCGATTCCTGATAACCCTCCGAGGCGTCTGAAAGAAGATGGCCTCGTGATCTTCTCATGTAGACAAATTATTAGAGTGCTACCAGTGGGTAGTTTATCAACAAGCGTGTTTCATGTAATAATATTTCTCTGTACAAATTTACTAGATGTATTCATACTAATACAGTTGTAAATATCATTAAAAAAAATTAAAAAAATATTCGTCTTAGGCCTCAAAAAAAAAAAAATAAATAAATAAACCGAAAATATAATGCTAATATAACAAAAAGTATGTTTTTTATTGTCAGAGGCTTTTGCAATGTGGCTGTCGATACATAATAAGGCCTTCAGATTGTTTAAAAATATAATAAAAATTTAACATACGTATAGCTCCTCTTAACATGAAATACTTGAAGAGTCAACTTACCTGTAACAAAAAAAAAAAATATATATATTAAAACAAAATGAATTAAAATTAACAAAAATCACATGGAACTACTAACTAATAATTTGAATTAATGTACACTATAATCTTAAGGTGCTTCTAGACATTCACAAACTATGAGAAACACAAATATTTAAATGGTTGTTTTCCTGTACAAGTGTTTTTGATGTCTTCCATTTGCTTTTGGTGACAATATAACTAAAACAAAATTGGCTTAACGTGAATATCGCTATTTAAGTTAAGTTAGGTAATTGTACTTTCCATAGTTTATGGAACTATGACAAATGTTTAACCGCACCTTTAACACACCATGCAGTTTTATATGGAATAATAATATAATAATAATAATATCAGAATTTAGTCGAGTGTGGCAAAAAATACTATATTATATAATAGTATATTTTATTACATTGCCTATGTAATAAAATGTACATTGGGAACAATGTAATAAAGAATATACTGTAATATAATATAGTATTTTTTACCGCACCCCTAATTTTTTCTGAAATAGACTCCACGGTCAACCTATCTCCAGAACAAAGAGAAAGAAAGAAATAAGAACATTAAATATATATAAAAATATAGTGTTTTTTTTCCTCTATGATTAGAATAGGTAGGCATCAAGGAGAAATCGTAATAAAAAAAACCCAGAAAATAACCAGTCCTGCTCAGTATTTCGGAGAAATGAATCACGGATCCTTACAGTCCGAGGTACAGGCCACATTAAATCAAAATTATTAACAAGTTCAAAACTTGATAAAAAAATCGATAAAAAAAAGGTGGCTTAGAAAAATATTGGGCCATCTGGCCTTGTAATCTCATTATTTTGACATACTGGGAAAGAGGTCACGCCGAACGGCCACATATTTTTGTAGGCCAACTTTTTAAATCGAATTTGTGATCAAATTACATTTTAAGTAGAAAGCATATAGGCGTTTATAAGTTTTAGTAATTAATTAAATTGACAAGGTTTACCTTTCAACTAATTGAATGATAAAATAAAGCTATTCAAGAAGTTTTAAACATGTTAATAAATTGATAAAAACGGGTTTGTACCGCGGACCGTTAGTAGGTGTTAAAGCATTGAAATGGATTTTCAAGTGAATTGGGAAAATATGGTTTTTCCATTTTAGGGATTTAACCAAGTTAACAATATATATTAAAAATATATATTAAATTTTACGGAAGTGATTTTCAATCTGTACTAATCTATATCTGATTATTTCAACTTAACACGCTACTGAAATAGAATACGCTATCTCGAGTTAACATTAGTGTTGCTTAAGATCGGTCTTGGTCTTGCACTAACTGTTGCAAGACCAAGACCAGGGCTGGTAAAAAAGATCGATTTTTTAAAATAAAAATTATGGCAAAATAGTTACTAATACTTGACAATCTTAGTTACTATATGTTAATAATTGGTTTAACCAATATACTTTTGCATTTAACTCCTCTAATTTTTCAATCGGACTTAGTTAGGTTTCTCCTATCTAAAAAAAAAAAAAAAAAAATACAGTAATATTTCTATAGTAATAGGCTAATAAGTAACTGAAAGACTGTTGACCAATTATCGTTATTAGACAACTGAGAGAATCTACTATGTCTTCCAGTACTATATTAATAAATTAATTATAATAAACTCTATATTGTGTAAAACCTGGAAATTGCCTTTACAAAAGTCATTCGTTATTATACAAAATAACAGTACTCCGATTGCCAACAACTTGAAGGATTTTTTCAAAATCTATATTATTGTAAGAGGAACCAAATTCAGTACGTCATACAAGCTGGAGATGACTACATAGCAACATTATAAATACTTAGACAATTATAATTTAATTAATAGTTAACTTATTAAAATATCAACTCTCATCAACCTAATTCCCCAAATTAAACGATAAAAATGGATTTGTATCGCGGACTAAGGATTGAGTCTGTCGAGAGAAGTAGATAATATGGATGTTATTCAAGTTTAGGAATTTATTTAAGTTAACTACATTATTAAAATGAATTTAGACTAACCAATATCTGTATTTGTATCTGTATTTGTATATATCTGGATTTGTATCGCGGACTAAGGATTGAGTCTGTCGAGAGAAGTAGATAATATGGATGTTATTCAAGTTTAGGAATTTATTTAAGTTAACTACATTATTAAAATGAATTTAGACTAACCAATATCTGTATAATTCCATTCTTTATTGTAATAGGTCTTTTGGCCAGATTTATTGATAATTTGTATGAACAATATTGATATTCTTAAGGAACTTTGATCTAGAGTAAATATAATTTTTCTATTTCAATTTATATCTGATTGATATCACTTTTACTTTCTACTGAAATGAAATACATGATCTCTAGTCAACATTTATGGGCCTAAGCACGTTTCAATCCACATCACGCTTTATTTGAAGAAATGTTGAACATTTCATTATTAGACAATTGTTATGAGAATCTATTTTTTTTTCTAGGAAATCGTCCAATACTATATTAATAAATGAATTCTAATATTCTATATTGTGTAAAATATTGAAATAGCCTTTAAGCAAGTAATTAATATAATAATGATTGTACTCCGACTTCAAATAACTTACAAGATTGTTTAAATCAATATTATTGGAAGAGAAACCACAACCAGTATGTCGCAAGCTTGAGATGACTAAATAGCAACATAAGTTTTTCAAATATCAACTTTCATGAACCTAGTGAACTACGAACTTGGTTCGATACTCAAAAACCTTCTTTCATACTGGCTCTCCGAAAAAATACAACGGCATAATTTTTCAAGAACGATTCCAAATGGAGAACGGAATTCCTTCGTTAAAAAATAAAATAAAACAAGGAGTATCTGTAACTAGGGACAATAAAGGATCATAGCGCTAGAGAATGAAGGAAGCCGCTAGACAGTAGATCTCAATTGGCTAATTGGGACAGCACGCAAGGCCTATTAGAAGCGACTAAAACGCCTATAGTCACGCTTCCAGTGTAGCCCCCCCCCCCTTCCACTCTCTGGAAATTCTTCCACCCAGGCCTCATTACAGCAATTAAATTGATTAGCCTATTCTCGGTTCACAACAAATAATGCCAATTACGGCCTATGTATTGCTTCCATTGATCCTACTATAGGGGGTCTAATTAATCACGTGCTAATTGCATCTGCATTGTTGATAACCGGCAGCATACAATACAATTAATTATATATGTAAGTAGTGTTAATTATTACCGTATAGACAACAATAACAGGGTGTCAATAGGTGTTTATTAAAATACAAATATTTTGTTTACAAGTGTTAATATGACATTTAATGAATGAAACCAACACACTACCACTACTATCACACATCACACCATATTCATCGGCTGGTAACTATAGAACATTAGTAGACTTTCTAGTCAAGATAAGACCTTATCACGATATGCCGAAATAAGCGCTATATTTAGGACATATTGGGGATAGGTGTTAAATATATAATATGTGCTAGATATGAATGTGTTTAAGCAGATTTATTTTATTTTTACTAACAAAAATTTATTATTTTCAATAGTTACCTACAGTCACCGAACATGAAAAAATAATTTTAAGAACCCGAAAATTGAATTTTCAATAATCCGCCCGTACCCAGCATTTCTCCGGAACCACTGAACCTATTGGTACCAATGGCTTGGCTGGAACAGAGGAACTGGGATCTCCTAGAGTTCTGCTTTGCCTTCCACATTTGGAGGACAAATCTTAGCTCGGAGTTTCCTGGGCGAATGTGAATATTGAACGTAGGTATGAATGTATTTAAGACGATTTACTGTATTTTTACTTATTTAATTATTTATTTACCTTCTTTTTTTCAATTATCCATATGTATTTCTGTATTATCTGAATATATTATATGCATGAACGCTTGTATCCTTAACATTATTGTCTTTCTAGGGGTAGATTGTATTTTTATTCAATAAAACAAAAATTAGGTATCAATGTCAGAAGTTAACCGAAGTTGATTAGGAAAAAGTATAAGTAACTCAAAAAGTGTAAACTTCTTCTTGTATACAATTATCAGTTTTCAAAATTTCTTTAAAAAAAAAAAACAATAAGAATTATTGAAAATCATTTGGTGCAGATATAATGCGTTCTATATGTTTAAAACAAGTACTACTTTAAAGCCCATATTTTTTGTTTTGGTTTATGATTATTGGTTGACTTTACAACTGAAGCAATCGAGATTATTATCTATATTTCTTAATAATAATAAAAACAAAGTCAATATATATTTATCATTTATTTCCCCTAAAAATGTTAAGGAAAAGAATTTAATATATAACTTATTGGAAATAATAAACCATTGTGCACTAACGGATCCAGAATTTCGTTTTGGGGAGGCTTCAGTCCCAAAGACTTTATTTTTTGTAGGTATATATTACGATAATTACTTCGGAAGAAAGGAAGAAACTAAGTACCAATATGGTGTTTAAGTGATTCTTCAAGTCCTATTAAATGTAATTAGACCAACTATAACTATTAGAGATAATTTTTTTCATAAGCATTGTTATATTTTACCGTTTTCGGAGTTTAAATTTATTCATTTTTAGTTCTCTTCTGTAAGTATATATTATACGAATGAATACTTGAGATCCTAATACTTCTTGCCCTTAAATCAGGTATATTGTATTATTATTCAATAAACTTGTTTATTAAAAATAAATAAACTAAAAGTATTTATGTTAAAAAAATAAAATAAAAAATAGCTAGGATAGAAACTTAATGAAAGGTTTGACTTACTACTATTATCTCCATTTACTATTATTGACTTTGACTAATTATTAAACTAACTAGATTAGATTTTTTTTATTATTGAAAAGTGGAAGAATGATCCTCACTGTTGTTTGTAATTGTATATTAAAGACGTGGGAAGCCTTCAGGAATACGTGATATATATAAGTGTTAACTATAAGTGTTATGTTATAACTGTTAACTAACAGCTTTAAATCTTTTTAATTCTGTATATTGTTCTTCGTTTCTATAGTATCAAAGGCAACAAATAATTGAAATTGACATTTACTATTCTATAGTAGACTTCTGTCTACCATAATGAACTCGATACAACAATACGACAAGCAATGGCCATAAAAAGGTGTTCGATTCCATTCTGAGAGAAAAGCTGGTAAATAAAGAAAACAACATATCTAAAATATTTTATCAAATTCACAATACATAACTAGTGCAGTTTGATAACTATATCATCCAAAGAATGTTGACAGAGCTAAAAATGAATCTATTAGCGATCTCAATCAAGTGATGATAAGAAATATAGGTCATGTTTGATGGGCATATTTTTTAATTCAGGCCAATGAGTAAGCATTCTATATAATTCTGGAGCTCGACATCTCTTCCACTTATCACAACTTTATTGGATTTTCTATACAGTGAACATACATAACATTTACAATATACGATATCCCACACCTAAAATGACATAAGAAAAGATAAAAAGAGGCCATATATCATCCGAGGAGATAAATACGGAGTGAAACATGACAGGGCACCCAGCGGAAAGGTCGGGGGAGCGTAACTAACTGGCGTCTAGACGGCGAATTCAGTCGAGCGTCAACACACGACCATGCAAACAAAATTTGCCAAATAGACTCTTCCAGCATACATCTTCCGACCCACGTAGGAACGGTAATTTTTTGTCCCGACAATGATTAGTATCCGGAGTAGGGCAGGGCTGGAAGCCGGGCGAAAGGGAGGTATTTTTCAAAAATAAATAACGCCTATCTAGGTCCCGCGGGACAGCGACAAATCTGTTTATTTTCGCCCTCGAACGGCCTGAAAAATAAACAAGCGAGATTTCCAGCTCTTCGCATTACGTTGGGTCGAGTATTTACCGTCCCGTCCTCAGCCAGCGTGAAGTGACGGCAACCAGGATTAACCGATTTAATCTCCCTTTTTAAATCCATTTATTGAAATTTACAACTGTACAAATCAAACAAGTTAATTTTTTTTATTTTTTTTCCTACCTAACCAAAGTTCAATTAAGGCAATAAGCAAGTTAATTTGTTAGGAGGATATAAAACATGATCGGAGCTTGTGATAAAGCTACGCATTGGTTCAATGCGCAATTCAAATGACTAGATTAATTTAGGAAGTATCTTGGCCATCTTCTCAGGCCTAAGAATTTGTTAGGATGACCAACGAGTTTGGAATTAAAAGAGGAACGAATTTTTATTTCGTATCTTTACATGGATCTTCATGGATAATTTTATTTTTGCGAAATTATAAGGAGCATGAAGGGTAGTGTTTGCAAGACCAAGACTTGTCTCGGTCTTGCAAACTCAGTCTTGGTCATGGTCTTGGTCTTGCGCAAGAGTTTCAATTACTTATTAGCTTATTATTATAGAGATATGCCTGCAATTTTTTAGATCGGAGAAACCTAACTAGACCTGAATGAAAAATTAGAGGAGTTAAATGCAAAAGTATATTGGTTGTACCAATTATTAACATACAGTAACTAAGATTGTCTAATATTTGTAACTATTTCGACTTAATTTTTATTTTTAAAAATCGATTTTTTTTTATCGGTCTAGCAACAGTTAGGCAGCCTTGGTCTGGACCGATTTTGGGCAACACTAATTAAGGGTTCTACGGAGGATTTTTGATAAGGGAAGAATTAAATGATTTTATGGAGACACAAAGCTTAATTCTGTGGGTCCTGTATATAGTATGATAGTAGCGTTGGAAGATTGAAGTGTTTTTCAAGTGTTGTAGTAATAGGAAGATTTTCAATCTCGTAAGAGGATTTCGAGTAAGACGTTTATCAAGGTGCGTGGTAAAGACTTCCTTTAATCAAATTAGTAACATCCGCCTAAACTTGCTTAATCTCATCGTAACCTAAAACTTTTTTATTTACGAAAATTCTTGGGATTTGGGAATTTTCAATCTGTTGACGGACTAACTTCTTCTCTTTAATTAGATACTGAATTCATTCACACCCATTTGTTTTACAATTTAATCGTAAGAAAATTATGTCACAAAATCAGAAATAAAAGTGACCTACAAAAATATTGGGCCGTTTGGCGTGACCTCCATCTCCAACAAGGCAAAAAAACTGAGTTATATAGGCCAAACTGCCCAAGATTTTCGTAGGCCACATTTTCTTTGGTTTTTTTTTTTTTTTTTTGTCAAATTATCTTACGATTCGAGTTGAAAGCAAATAAGTAATTAGTTCAAACTTAATTTAATGAAAAAAAACATCCCATTTATGAGAATTTTCGAAAATATAAAAATTGTGAGTTACAATAACATTAAGAGAATTGCAACGTTTTAGGTGGATGTTAATAATTTGATAACAATGGGTCAGTGCCATGGGCAATAAGTTATTATTTTGTGTCATTTCATTATGTTCTAACGTTACAAAAACGTAAATATCTTCTTTCTTTTTTACATTGTAATTTCATCATGAAGATGAAATTTATGAAGAAGTCAAATTAATTTTGAAAATAAACTCATAGCTAAAGTTTTTATTCTTTTGTGCAACAAGTATCATTATTATTACATATATATTAGGCAAGATGGGAATCGATTTATTTATGAATCCAACTGGATAATTTCATCTTAAAGTTTCCTTTTTCAATTTTAATTTCTACTCTATTCTTTCTAAGATCATAAGTCGTAAAGTAATTACTACAATTTGGAGTACAGATAGAAGAAAAAAATCAATGTGATAGGTCTTAACAGAAATTACAGATTGTATTATTATTAAAATAACTAACATAAAACAAAATAATAATATGAAAATAATTCGTCGTTAAATTTGAAGTACTCGAGGGTCTAAATTGCTTACTGATCCATCATTAATAAAAATTGAAGAGAAGGATGCTTCGGGAGATCCGTCAAAATAAAAATAAATAATAATAATTATTATTACATTTGCCGACGTTTCGGTCTGATGTTCAGGCCTTCATCAGAGCTGAGAAAAGAACCCGATAATAGGTATGAGAAACATAAACAATTTAGTTAGAAAAACTTGAAGCAAAATGAAGTAGATAGAGTGAACATTGAAGTAAAATAAAGTAGGTAGAATAATAACAATAACAGAGAACTAATCAATAATAATAACGGCTACAACGTGCGGACTAACGAAGTAAACATACCCAAAACAAGGTAACAGAAGAAATAAAAATGATAATCTTAAATTTTAGTTCTTATACTACCTTATTTTGATTATGTTTACTTCATTGATATAGCCGTTATTATTATTTATTAGTTCTCTGTTATTGTTATTATTCTACCTACTTTATTTTACTTTAATGTTCATTCTATCTACTTTATTTTAATTTAATGTTCATTCTATCTACTTCATTTTACTTTAAGTTTTTCCAACTACATTGTTTATGTTTCTCATACCTATTGTTATCTGGTTCTTTTCTCAGCCCTGATGAATGCCTGAACTTCGGCTGAAACGTCGGCAAATGTAAAAATAAATATTATTATTTATTTTTGCTATATTTTATTTTGACTGATAACCTCAACCATTCATTTCAATTATTCACTACAGTCTGCCATCAACCCACAATTAATAAAGATTAGTGACGAGAGGTGAATACAATATTCAATATAAATCTAAAACAACATTAAATACAAATATATTAGTTCAGTCAATGGAAGGGAGTAACAAACACCATCGTTTTCTGAATGGCTTCAGGTAAGGACGATAAAAGTTTTATTTTGGGGCCGGAAGCAGTCGACTGGTTGGAGATATTTTTACCTGGCTCTGTACACTCAGACTCGTTGCCTAATCCTATTAACTGAAACAAGGTTATCACAGCGCAATGGCCTTACTTTTTTTTCATTAACAGGAAAGCTAGCTCTAAATTAGGAATAGTTTGTTGAGGGTACTCCTACACTCTTTGAACGAAAAGCTGATTTAATTGGCAGCGTAGGGAAGAAAGCGAATTGAGCACACGTGTAGAGAGTCAACATTTAGAGGACGGTAAATATCGAACTAAATTGTATTTTTTTTTTGCAATTAAACAAATAATATTTTTTTACAACAAAAACCAACTAAAACACCTATATTACGAAAATTGATTTTAATTAAAAAAAGAAAAAAATTAATCTGGCGTGTCCACTGACACGACTTTCCTAACTATTTCAGAAAAGTTTTTATAACTTCACATATGTCCATCAAGAAAAAAAAAAAAAAAAGAATTAGATTTATTTTCCTGAAAATTGATCAAAGAAAAGATTTAAGTACGATTTATTTGATAAACTAAATCAATGTGAACCGGTTTAAGGTAGATCAGTGTAAACATTTCAATACCCACTAATATTGCTGATGAAAAACCTTTTGCCGTTGCTTAATTTTGTGAATCAATAATGTTTCCTCTATAAAAGTAGAGGAAACAGTGAAGCTTGTGTGATGCGGGCAACACAATTTCTTGCTTTCACTTAGTCATCTTTTTTCTTTCATTCATCCCTTTCTGACACCAGGATATGAACCTGTAATCTTACATTGGAAATTGGAAAGCTGTAACTTCGTTAATAGTTCTCCAAATTGAACAATTTTTATATAGTTTAGTACAGAATTTCATTACCTTTCAAAAACAGGCTGAACGGTTTTTTAAATCCTACAAAATAAAAAAAGAAGCAACAAAATAGGTTCAGTAGTTCCCGAAACAAATCTTGACACAGTCAGACAGACCAATGACTGAACAGGTGTTTTTTGGACTCAGGGAGCTCTGAAACGTATAGCTCTTTCGAAAACCGCTATCGGAAATTTGACCCGATTGCAATAGTTTCCTTACCTAGTATAGGTAGGAAAGTAAAAAATAGGTTCTCTTATAATAATTCCGATTGGTTCTTTTCACTGAAGCGTGTCCAATACTATTTTTTCATGACAAGTGAATGTATGTTATAAATACAGCTCGTCCCTTAGATTTATTTTTCGAGCGATGTTACTAATTTATTAAATTTCAAAAAACCATATTGACATTTAATAGAGCATCCTAGGAGGAAAGAGGTACATGGGCATTTCTTTCTTTTTTTTTTTTTTTTGGAATTTTCCATACAGCTAGTATAAAATTATTTAGTTGTGTTCCTATTATTCACTATTTTTATTTTATATATATCTATTTATTGAATACAAATATTGCTGAACATTGATAATTTTCTCGGGGTTGCTTAATGTTAATAAATTTTTATATCGCTTTTGTCATCATTGTATGGATTTAGAAATTTCCTTCTCTGGTTTTTTAGGCAGGACAATCCATAACGATATGTTGGTGTGTATTTTTGGTTACATTAATATGAATTTTTAACTCCAATGCGCTGCAGGTATACTTTACATAATTGAAAAAAAAAAAAATGAGTTGAGTGCATTTCTGATCTAGAAATTTGTCAATCTACTTCGTAGTTAATGGACCATTAAGACCTGTTATGTCCATCTAGTGCTACAAGGTGAACTATTACTTTACCTCCAAAAAAAATTAATCTTGATTTTAGGAGTGTAGAAATGTAAGACATAAAGGGCAAATTTTATTCGAATAAATAAAAATGTGTCATATGTGATAAACAAGTCCAACGTTTCAACCCAACCACGTGGGGTCATTATCAAAGCATGTTTCCAGTACTGAAGGGGATCAAGTAACTGTGCTGGGTTCAAACGTCGGCGACAGTAAAAATTTAAAATCCTGACTATTTATCACCTATGATGTAGAAATGTTGACTAACTTACTTCAATAATGTGTTATATTCTAAATAATGATTAATTTGTTGAAAAATAAACTGATAAGCGTTTCTTTATTTATTATTCAATAAAAAAAAAATGAGTTGAATAATTTCATAAATATATTTCATGAAAATACTCGAGTTTCTCCATACTCAGGTGCACCACTGGATTAAAGAAATCCTAGGTATTAAAAATACAGCCGATATAAACATTTTGCGTTAACGTGTTATCTTAAAATCTTAAAATAATAATGCATCCTTAAGTCGAAGAAATCCTTACTTTGATTCGATGGTGATATCTAAATAAACGATAGTATTTTAATTTTAAAGCATTATTATTATTTTGACAAAAGTCCATCGATTAACCTCCATACTGGAGAAATCTGAAAAACTGGATATTTCACCATTATCAATATAGCAGTTGGTTATAAAACGGTGACACAGTAACCTATCAACCTAAAAATAATTATAAACATATTCAAATATGGTAGAAATCCGTTTCTGCTGTCTGAGTGGCTTTAGAAATACTAAAAGACCTGTTACAAAATCATTACAATTACAGCAGAAGTTTAATTTTAACCCTAGTTTACTCAAGACCTCATTTTTGCCAATTAAGGCCCTTGGTTAAGTTGGGCTCTAATTATAAGTAATTATGCGCACATCAAAATGATAAGTTTTATTGACTTTACTCCGTAGTATAGGCTTGCGCCTAGATAATACTTTATCATAATTCGCTATAAAGTGGTACCATGAGTAGCTACTAAGATATAATGAACACATTCTCTATAATCGGTACCCCTTGTTATCAGCAAGTACGACATTGAATTCCTCCCCTTACGTTCGCTGGAATTAGAGGTTCCTGATAAGCACGGCTGGCTTCTCCCAAGAACTTCAGCGATAACGAGTTGAAATGTGATGCTTTATCTTTTGCGTTTCTTGTTCTGCTCTGATAATTAGGTATTCTTAGGTATATGGTGAATAGACCAGCGTCTTTTAGAACATGTATAACATTGTCTTATGTTCATTTAATACCAGTTGATGAAACGTATCTTGTATTATGTACAGAACCAGGATTGGACGCTATATACTAGTCGATAGAATTATTGGAAAGCTCAAAGCGATCAGGTGGTGGGGGGGGGGGGAGCAAAGTTTCATCGTGGATCTAATTGGAAGTTGAGCTTCCTTCTACCTTAATTAAACTCATTTCGATTAGAACTGTGCAGTAATTGGTCCCGCTATCATCCAGTCCCATGACATCTGCGGCTTTTGGGTCTCTATATAATTCCTTCAGCATTACAGGTCTTTTACTATTTAGACTTTAATACTACAATGCTTTTACTAAAAATCCTTTAAAGGCTAAAATAAAAAAAATTCAATTTTACTTCTTTAACTATCAAGAGCTCAACTTGGTAAATAGAAAATAACAAAATCATATAAATGCAGAACCAAGAAACCACTTTTGAATAAGATTGCAAATGTCTTGAAATAGGCAAGTCTTAGGAGTAATGCAAGGATCAATACTTGTCCGACTTCATACAAGCTATATAAAACGATTTTAATACAACAGACTAAGTACGTACTGTTGTTTAAATCCACATGAAATATTCCTCACAGATATGCAGGTCCAGTAAAAAAGATTTACTTCCATTATTCGTAATTTTTAAATATTCAAAATATTAAAACTAATGACAGAAACTGTTTGGCGATATTAGAAGCAAAACCTGACCCGATAAGATGGAGCTCTATAGTAACGTTGATCAGATTTTATTTTTTACCTTATATATAAATAATTTACCTTCTTTGTATAATTATATAATTTTTTATGTAACTTATATGTTGAATATATTGTAAAGGGGGGGGGGGTTGAGATTCGGTTTCATTAGTGAAGTTTATATTTGACGGGGAAGTAGGAAAATATAAGTGGTATCCATGGGAACCACTAATTTCTTTCTGCGGCTCTGAGAAAATTGAAAAAAAAACAAAACAATGCTGATCTAAATTAAAATTACACCAACTGACTTTTAGTATCCCTTCTTCAATATAGTACATTTCCATGTCAAAAAAAATACGATCGACAGGCGATGAAGACACGATGAAAAAAGACCTAGATGAGAGAGCTTCTGCTTTGATAAAGGATATTACAAGTGTAGAAATAAGTGGGAGATGGTTTGTGTTGTATTGTTATTTGTTGGTAATTTCTTTAAATTTTTTTGTCATATTGCACTTCACATCTTCTTTATTATACTTTACATTATCAGAGTATTTCATACAAATGTAAAATTTAGGTTGAAGTTATCTCTAGGAGGCAAATGCACCTGCGTTGGAGCTCCAAGGGGGGATTTTGCTTGTCAAGATACCAAGAGTGGAAGGGAAAAAACTGTCGGACCCAGAGACATCCCGAAAGCCCTATTGTGTGGGTACGACCTGGCTGAGGGTGTCAGGCAGAGGATTTAGGGTTCAGGTATCCCTTCGTTCATATCCAAGGGCGGGAAGGGCATCTGTCAGTCCGGATAGGCGAATTCTCCTCTGTAGGGTACGGTAGGTCCACAAAAACCCTTACAGCCCATAAATCAAACCGACTTAAAAAAATAAAATACATGATTAGTGAAACGGTTACTGGTTATCTATTAACTGCAGTTTTAGAGGCTTGAGAGTTTGTTCGGGATTTTTAAATAATAAAATTATAATCTTTTACCTTTTATAGGGTTGACCAGAAATGAATGCAGGCTTATGGTTCTAAAATAAAACAAATAAAATAGATAATTTGAGACTATTTTTATTAATCAAAGTACGCTCTGTTTTACCTATACCTTGGTAACTTATCCACCCCCTCCCCCTGAAAAGAGTCCTGAATCCTTATCAATGAAAAATTCGAATGAATATTGAACAACATAACTTTTAACTTTTAACTTAAGTAGTCCAAATATCTAAGAAACTGTTAGTAGGTAAACGAGAGGTATGAAGAGTATGATGGATAAAGTTTGTTTCTGTTTCGGCAAAAAAGTCTATCGCAAGCATTATAACCAAGAGGTGGATAGTCGATCTGCTAACTGAGAGTTTCTCTAAAAGTTTTCGAACAGTTGTTCTGGGATTTTTTTTTACCACAGCTAGCAGAGTTCATCGCCGTCAAGAGTTCCATGACCATCTTTCTCTTAAAATCAGAAGTCTCCCTCTCAAAATTCACTAAACCATCTAAGAATAGCACACTCATTTGCAACGCCTTCTTCAAAGAATTCATTAATATTTCTAGCAGATTGAATCCTATTCTAACCTAGTTTGAACTGATAAAATGAAGTTATGTGGAAATTCACTCTTTGACATCATAATAAAGACTGAATTATTTCCAAATAGTGAAATGCTAAAGAAGATGAAAAGATTTTTTTTTTTTGGAAGAGTATTGATAAGTGTTGGCATCCTCAAACATTAATAGTTGGTTATATAGAGAGTTAATATAAATAAAATATGAGGCCATATTACACCATTTTATTTTTTTTTAATTTTACATTCTTGAAAAAGTCACCTCACAAGAAATAAGTCAGTTCCTCCATAGATGACGAAGTGGAAACCCTAAATTATTAGGACAATTTAATTCTTCTCAGATTAAGAAAATGATATTCAATATGAAGCTTTAATACTGAATTAAGGTAATAATGAAATTCATATAAATGTGAAAACG
Organism: Nezara viridula; assembly: GCA_928085145.1. NCBI lineage: Eukaryota > Metazoa > Arthropoda > Insecta > Hemiptera > Pentatomidae > Nezara > Nezara viridula. The sequence continues at coordinate 47,707,669 of OV725081.1, forward strand.
TTGAAAGGTTACGTACATTAAGTATAACTATTGAAGTAAAGCACAAAACTTTGAAATAATTAGTAGACTTACTAGTTAAGTAAAATAAAATTATTTTTTAATTGAAAATGAAATTAAATTGCGATCTAATTATAACAGTTTCTCTCTCAGGAAAATCGCATGCCCAACCATAACGATTGACAATACTTGGAACATGAATACGAAATTAAAAAGACCAGAACTTACTAGAAGATATAGTCAACTCTCATATATCCTCACTTGACTACCATAACAAGTGACTGATCTACAATACTATACTAAGACCAATTTTGACATACGGAGCAGAACTTTGGAGTTCGGCAAAACAGACATAAACAAAATACAAATAACACAACAAATATTCTACGAAAAATAGTTAACGCATCTTGGTATACTTGAATGAAGGATATTTCAAATAACACTATACACAACGACTTAAGGACCTCAACAAGAAAATTATGCATCCACGACAAACAAACTACATTTCATTCTTAAACTCAAAATAACTCCAATACTCTGGTTCTTTCTATTTCATGCTCCCCGTTACCTGAACGACCCACATTGAATAAAAAATGGTCAAGAAACCTACGACTTCAATAATACAAAATGAAATAAATACACAGCATATATATATATATATATATATATATATATATATATATATGTATGGCTCTAGCGTTGTCCGAAACAACGTTGTCAAGAACGATAATATAAAAGAAATAAAATCTTTATGGAATTTGGTCTTAATTTATAAAAATGGAAACCTCAATACACCCAAATTTGGAATATTAAACAGAATAAAGAAAACCAATATTTTTTCTCTGTTATAGTCATGGTAACATAAACGAACCTCCCCCCCCCCCAAAAAAAAACTATTTTATGGGTTCTGTTATGAAGTGAATTGACTATTCTTTATCACATTACAAGATAACCAAGTGTCATTACCAATCTTTCTGACCCGATCAGCGTTATCTTATGAAAATATTGAACAATGGGCGGTGAAATTCCTATGACGAACCACTCGACGGTAGATGCATTAGGTAAATATCCCGCTATCAGGCAAATAATGGTAGTATTGTTTCCTATCAGTGCTCCATGCTCCCGTTTTCTATCCAATATGTGTTTTTTGTTCCACTTTAGATATGTTAGGAATGTTCCCTCGATTCTATTTCTGTTATTTATTTTTTCACATATCGTTCTCTATTTCAGATTGGAAGGCATATTGGTTTCTACAAATCGCCGTATTTTAAAACCGTATCATCGCTATGACGTTTTGAAATTTTATGTATATCTTATATTGTGTAATTCCGATATACTTTTCAATACAGTTAACAATTTTACTATTTCATCCGAGATGTTTCTGGTACAGTCTCATGTGCAATAACCATAACGAATCAAATTTATAACGGATGAATAGTGATTTGCTAAGGAAATGAGTAATTAAAAAAAAAAAAATACGTTCTTTAATACTTCATAAATTCATCTCTTTGTGGTTGATGAATTATCATTATCAATCTATATAGTCCACCCTCTCTCCTCTATCAATATAAATACGTTAATAGATTTATATGTGTAATTTTTATAAACCTAATATATATGTTTTAGGTGATAAATATTGAGGACGCAGTATTTTTTTTTTTTAAATTTTAATTATTTATTTATGACAAAGTTTCAACACAAACATGTGGGTCATCTTCAGGGCTGAACATTTTTAAAAATTGCTCCAACCACAGTTAGTAAGAGAAAATATTACAAATTTGTATAAATGGATTATATACATTATTTTAAAATTTTTAGTTTGTATAACTATTTACATATTTCATTTTTAATATGTGTACTGCAACATTAGTTAAGATTCATGTACCACCAATCACTATAGTTTATTATTTACCACTATCGGTCGTATAATATTATATCTCTGATTGTATTCTAAAAATTTTCAGCCCTGAAGATGACACACATGTTTGGATTGAAACATTGGCATAAATAAATAAGTAAACAATTAAAAAAAAAAAACTGCGTCCTGAATATTTATCACCCATGATATATAGAACAGTCGATTAACTTCCTTCAGTATATATTTTTGAGTACTCTGGAACAAATGAAAAAACAAAAATCTATCTGTGGGTTTTTTTTGGTTATTCGAATATGTCAAGTAGATTTATATATTTAGCTGGTTCATATGACTGTACTCCCGTAGCAATTACATAACTTTTATTTAAAAATCGTAATTATTCATAATTTTGTCTCAACTTTTTGTATAACTTTAATTGTCATGTTTTTCATTATTATTATTTTCTTAGCCCAAGACCACAGACATCGTTAACAACAACCATTAAATCATTTTAAGGGAGAAATGCAATGGAAAATATTAATCACCAATCAGAGTATTATTTTTTTTCCGTTGAAGAAGTCTTTTAAAATCGTGTAAAAACATTAATTTTGATTTAAAAGTAAATTAATTTTTTTTTTCAATAACCTAAAAAAACAACAACTATACCAATACAACCCATAAAGGGTCTTGGGTTCAGTACTATTTCACGGCAAACGGTTTTAAAGAAAGTGGATCGGGCTAGGATCACGCTAAACCGCCGGGTTTTCCCAATTAATAAATTATTTAATTAAGAGTACCAACTTTCGTAGACGCTGGATGTGCCCTAGGAGGGACTCCATGCCCTAGGTTCGCGCCACGACCAATGAACCAGAATATTTTTAGAAATAGAACCAGAATATAGAAAAATAAATATTTTTTTTCCGCCGTAAGCCGGGATTCGAACCTGGGAGCTTGGACATTCAAATGTCAGTGTCCTACCACTGAGCTACTCCATGCCCCTTTTCCACTAAAAACTCGTGAATTGATTCAGTGCAAACAAGTGTTTTTGTTGTATTATTTTGATCTTCTTATTATTAATTTAGTTATATTTACAACAAAACGGGATGTCCAATCCACTTAACAATAGATTTAAAGGTACAAAACAGCTAAATCACAGCAAAAAAATAAAATAAAATTGGTTCTAGTATTACACCGTCGACAGCTTTCTCCACACATCCCCATTTGTTAACTATTAGGCCATGAATGGCTTCATGTTGGTAATTGGTCTCAAGTTGTGCTTTCCTTCTGAGAACCTGTGCGACCACTCCTGATGAGTACCCAGAATGCTATTTTATCCTGTTTACTCGGACTCTTGGAGTCCCGTTGTTTGCCGCGAGTTTGTTGATCCACCGTGGCATTGCCATGTGGCTGTAAACAAGGGCAGGTTCCAACAACAGATTTTTGATGGGAGGGAAGAAGAAGAGAAAACAGGAGGCGGGGGGAAAACATGAACGAGCTGGTCCATGGCGAAGATATTTTCTGTCGTATCTTGTTTGTAAACAGGTCGTGTAGAGACGTATTGCTCTGTTTATAACCGTAAATTAGTAACATGTATCTAATGCGAAGAGAATTGTTTAAATAATATAAACTTGCCCATGTTCATTTTCATTAGTAAATTATACCAACTATCATTCCCATTCCATTGTCGTTAGTCAGTTCCACTTCCAATATACAAATTCAATTCACTTTTGCTATAACATTAAGAATAACACCAAATTGACATTAAATGTATTCCTTATATTTAGAAAAAAAAAAGTTCTAATAAAGAGATCTTACAAACGTGGGATCACAGATTTTTTTGGTGATGCAGATGTTTTTTACATATATAACATCTAAAATAAATACATTACTGGATCAACTCTTGTTCAAGATACCACACGGTTTATAAAAACGTTAATTTTACATTCATAAGACATATTGAAATGTAAATCACCAATCAAGATGGTGTCTCTAACCTATAAAGTTGCACACGGCACCTAAAATACAACCAAATAAATAAATAAAAACGTTATACCCGGCAAATTGCTACAGTATAAATAAAATATTGAAAAAATGTTCTAACCAAGAGAGCAAAGTGGATTCTAATATTTGTTAAAAGAGAAACGAAGCTGAGATTTATATTTCGCACCTCGAATTTTTACATAATACGTATACAAATTAAATATATAAATAGATGAAAAATAAAAATGTTGAGGAGTTTTCTTATTTATTCTTTATAAATGTATATAATCTAAACGATATTGGAATGGTTTGGAAGAGCCATAATTTAGATTTCCAACGGTTCTGCTAACGCTGTATTTGGAGAAAATTCTAATGCTTTGCGAATGAACGAAATGAAAATAAATCCGTCATTAAAATCAAGTCTAAAAATTTATATTTAATGTAGTTGGGTATTTATGATTTTCGAAGGACGCAATAAACGAACCAGAATTATTTTTTCATAACGAAAATTTCTTTGACTATTTAACGGTAATTGCCTTTTGTTTTTTTATAATTTAATATACTTTTTTTTAATCATTCATGATGTTTACAACTGTTTAGAAATAAATAAATACATCTAGTAAATGTGAACTAAGGGATATAATAACATGAAAAGGCTTGTTGAGAAACTACCCACTGGTAGCACTTAAATAATGAATTCACACCCTTGCTCTTACCTTACTATAATTATTGTTCACGTGACAGAATATAATTAATAAATAAATGATAAGTGTGAAAAAAATATCAAGTTATGAAAGAAAATTCCATAACTCAATGGTGAATTATTTTAACGACTTTTTAACAAATAAAAAAAAAAATTATCAGTCATGCTAATTCCATCCAAATCTGAGTTTATTGAACAAGGAATAACGAATTTCTAAAAGGACTCACCAAGGTTAGACTGAAAAGTTGAAAGACCACGCGTGAAACCTTCATACAAGTTGAAGTTGCGGGCAACTTAAACCTAATTATCGAAGTTGACAAGGTCGCCAGAGGGAACATCTGATATAACGACTACAATATAAGCTCACTCTGTTCATATCAGGTTAAATATAAATGTTTTATTTATTTTATGTTATATCGTTATTATTTAATTAAGGAAGCTATAAAAGAAATTCAAAGAAAAATAATTAAAAGTAATAAAAACTAACTTCATATCGTTTTTCACACTATAAGATTTCTTATCTCAATACAAATTAAGACAGGAAAATATTTCCATAAGAATTTTTAAAACGTAATGTGATTAATTGTTTACTAGCTATCATTATTGATCATTCAAAATATATATTAATCGATCAATGATTTTTTTAGAGGAAAAAAAAAAATAAAAATTTAGAATTACATCTTAACATAATTATTTATTCATGTTTTAAGATTTCAGACTGTTTATTAATTACAGCCGATATATATTTATATTAATTATAATTTTCTCGGCTGTAATTAATAAATAGTCTGAACTCTTAAAAGGTAAATAAATAATTATCTTAAGATGTAATTCTAAATTTTTATTGTTTATAGTTGAAATGTAGTATAGTTATTAAGTTATAAAAATTATTGTATAGTTAAAATATACATATAATTTAACACTCAGATTAAGATTTCGAAGAAATATTAAAAAAAGGATAGAATAAAGTACAAAAATAATTTCGTTAATATTTAATCAAGAGTAAATTACTAGAATTTCTCTCACTTACATGTAGTAAGTGATAAAGGCAATTAATTATATTTATGATAAATAAATTAATTGTTTGCTAATCACGATTATAAGTTTATTACATGCAATTAAAAACCAAAATATCATACAAAAGTAAGTATAGACGAATTTCAGGTGTGTAAGTAATTAGTGATAATGAGATAAATGAAAAAAAAATGTATAAAACATCTATAAAATAGATAAATTTTAAAAGATTAAAAAAACTGTCTAGTGTTTTTATTTGAAGCATCATAGAATTACTTATTAACAATTTACTAAAACAGCTAGTTTCTCTCAAAAATAAAATAAACCTGTGAAAGAAAAATAAACTAAATAAAAATACACGAGCAAATAATCGTATAATTAATGTAAATGGAATATTACTTTTTTAAAATGAAAAATAAATCTAAAATAACAAAAATTCTGAATTATAGTCATTTATATAATCATTCAAAGGAAGAAATAAAGTATAAAATGCTTATTAACGCTTATGAAAACAGGCTTTTGTAATAAATTAAAGTTTACCAGCGTTATAACAAATGATGGTATAAAAATCTGACAGTTATTAACGATAAAACCAATGATAAAGAAAACCGATTACTCAGCTGATAACATATCATAGGAGATAGAAAGAAATGTATAATTTCCAAATTAATTCGAGATTTTTTAAATATAATTTGTCATAATCATATTATGATCATTTTGAGAATACATAAAATCTTGAAACAAAGCGTTATTCGTTTACACAAAGAAAAAGAATAAAATGATTTTAATACACTAAAAAAAAAAGAAAAAAAATATATATACACGATTTCATAAGAAAAGTGAAGTTAGTAAAAAAAAATGTAGGAAAAAAATGAAAATATGAATTTATTTACCTCGCTCCGATTAAATGTCGCACTAAGTCTTCCGTTAAAAGATCTCTCCTGAAAAATGAATTTCTTTTTGCAGATATACAATTTAAAGAATAAAACTATTCATAAAATCATGCATTTAAAAAAAAAAAAAGTGGGCCAAGAGTGGAAATGGGCGATTTGAATTTAGCACAAAATTATCACTTCAACTCAAAACCCACTGATAAAAAAAATCATAATAGTCCAAAAGTTAGTTTCAAACAAAAAAAATAATAAAACAAATAATGTTAAGTAGAACGACAATGATAAAGTTAACCCATAATAACAGCCAATGCTAAAACAATACAAACATATAACTATATAAGTATTCGCACTTAACAAGTTTTTAAAAATTTAGATAATGTACTTAAAAGAGCAGGTTTGTGCGAACTTTGAGTATAGGGAATCTAAGAAGCTTTTGTTACGGGACAGGAAAAAATTCATTTAAGAATATCTAGTACTAAAATTTTATTATTTAAAAAAAAAAACTTATTTGTGAGTTTTAAAAGATCCTAAAAACGAATCTAGCTTGTTTTTTTTTTTCATAATAAACATTTATTTGACCTTATCTACTGGAAGTGCCTTTAGGTTTTTGTTATTTAAGATACATTATAACTTTTATAATACCATAGTCATTTTTTTTTCTTTTTTAGTTCTGCATATAGAAAGCGATCGGAACATAATAACGTAAAAATCCGGGAAAAACAAAGGATTCAAAATTTTGTTCGAAATTATATAATTTTTTTCGACTCCTAGGAGAGGAATATGAATGTATGTCGGGATAAGTGTCTAATATTTTTCAATGTAGCATTACCGAAAAGAATTAGGTTGAAATTGGTGACCCATTGAATGAAATTTCTCCTTGTTAACTGAATTAGGTTACAACGAATTTTAGTTTCTGGATAGAAAAGTCCTTTAAGTCAGGAATATGGCTTTTTCGCTTAAATGGTTAGCGAATATGTAATTATATTGACTGGTATATTACTCTAAGATATTTCTACATCAAGTACTAATAAGAAAAAATAAAAGATACAACCACAGATAATTTGAGAGGGTAATTGGAAACGGATAAGGATATTTACCAACGTTCTTAAGATCTGTCATTATGAAAAAGTTAAAATGAAAAGGAAATAAGGCAATAAAAATATAATAACATTAATTTGTAATTATCAGTCCTTAATCTTTTTCTGTCGTGTTTATTAATATTTTTGTAACACACCAGAATATTTTTCGTATATTATTTTTTGCATCTAAAAGGGAACGCAAACCCGTCTTGATGGAAGATTCGCTGTCCTAACCGATGAACGAACAATTTGACCTTAAAGGGGAAGTTAAACCGGGTGTGAAATTAGAGGATATCGCATCCAACCCTAAAGTCCTACCCCTTCCAAACTAGGTTTAACCCCAACAGGAACCTTCTTAACTTTGAAACTTCACAATATTTTTTCAAGGGTTATTTTTGAAGTAATATATATTTTCGTTTCATTGTACATCATGTTGCATTTATTATACTTACTTTCTTATTTAAAAAAAAAAAAAACTACTTCCTATCTACAAGAATAATTTAAGAAACTAATTGAGACCTGCTTGGATTCTATCACCGGCGGAGGGGGGATATGGGGCTGAAGCCTTCCCGCTCAAAATGGTAAAATATAACCATGTTTTATGGAAAAAAAATTATCTCTTAAAGTATTATTGTTCTTGTAATTACATTTAAAAGGACTTAAGGAATCACTTAAACACCATTTTATATAGGTAGTTAATTTCTTTCTTTTTTTCAAAGTAATTATCGTTATTTTTATGAAAAATAAGCTTTCGGGCTGACGCCCTTCCCCCAAAAATTAAATCCTGAATTCGCTAGTGGATCCTATGAAGTAGGTATCTAATCCTTAAATAGGTTTTAATCGGCGGACCTCGTTGTCAAGAGCGATAGTGATCAAACTATAGCTGCACCAACTAATCTTAGAAGTTGCCGTTGTACGTATTCTGTATGTAAAAGACACATTTAAAAATCTATTGCGGGATTAATAATAGATATGGAAAATAAAAAATACATATTAAATTAGATCCCAACAAATGCTCTACAAAAAAAAAAAAACAAACATGCAGTTTAATTATCACGATTACGAAGGTGGTCAGTCGAAGACTTCATAAGTGCAACATAAAAAAAAAACATGCATTAAGATTAAAAATAATACATAAAATTTACTATAACAGTGATAACACGATAACATTAATATATATATATATATATCCAATTGTAATAAAAAACGGCTTCAGGGAAAATAAGATAAAAATTAATACAATAAAATAATAATTGTTATTATTGCAATAATTATTTATTTTTCAAAATAAAATTATGGGAGACCGAACGAGTAATGATAATACCCAATATTATACCTTGATATTGATATACTATCATTAAGCAAAATGGAAGCAATCCAGAAAAAAACAAAACAATGAGTTAAGATGTGGTTTTTAATAAGCTCTGCGTTAACTTTTTAAAATATAAAAACAATTCTAGTTTTAAGTAATATATAATAATAATAATGTATTACTTTATTTGTTAAAGAACATGACTTTTACAAATATTTTAAAATATGTCTTCTTGCGAGTTGTTTCCCGCACTTCATAATAGAGCTTGCGTTTTAAACAAATAATAATTTACATAATAATTACTATTATAATAAATATAGGTTATTTGATATAAGATACATAATTTTACTTCATTTATGAATAAATTATTGATATATATCTGTATTATTAAGTGTATAATTGGAATCCGCAGCTTGCTCAATTGGAGGAAAAATCTGACAGTAAAGCCAGATTGTAAAAGATACAAGATTAGCTTCTACTTAATTTATAATCCACAATAAAACTTCAAAATAAATGATAGGGAAATACCTAAAGCAAATTTATGTTATACAAAAATTCAGTTCCGAAAATCAAGATGTTTTGTTGTAATGATAATATTATTACAATGTTCATTAATAATAATGGTAATAAAAAAATATAATGCTTCCCTACCTTCGGTAGTGAGAAAGGAAGAACTAAAGTGTGTGATTTAGACCACACGATAGAAGTGAAAACATAACATCAACAAAGCGAGATTAATAATATGAAATATAAATTATGAATAATAGCTCACCATAGAGAGGATGAAATGCTGGACATTTCTCTGCCTTACATTAATCAGGTCAATTTTTAGTTTCTGAGATATTTTAACCCATATGTTCAACAAAACTAGCTATCGTTTGATTTTCGACACTATTTTTCCTTTTTACCTCCTTAACACAACAGAGCATGAAATGATAAACATTTTCCTCGCTTACAGTATGCAGGCCATATTTTAACATTAACATATTTTAATTCATATGTAAAAACATTACAATTAGTCGACTCCAGACGACTTTTCCAGCGCATTAAAATCTGACCGATCAATCTAATTCACTCTCCACAAAAAAGTGCAAAACGCGCCTAAATAAGTTTCCACTTCAAAAATACAATCAATTTTATATTGCGCGTTTTTCTTATATTTTAAATTATTGGACTGATCCTACACAAATTGTTAGTAAGACAAAATAAAAATAAAATTCGTTAACACTAAACCGAGTATTTGAACAATTATGAAGAATTAATCTAACTAACAGAAATTGTTATAAATAAAATTGCAAGCTCAATTAAAATAATCCACCCAGTACTTAAAAAAAAAATAACCTAACTCTTGTTCTGTTTGTTACAACTTCACTTCAATTACAAGAAAAACCCACAAAAAGGGCTCAATAGAGCTATTTAAATTCGACACGAAACATAATTTAAGAACGCTGGTTAAATTAAAGATAAAAAAAAAAGGGAATGGGGGTCTCTTTATACTTCACAAGCGACCTTACCACACCATTACCCCACGTAATTTAAATATTTTATTTTCTTTCTCTATGCATCTACAGGACACGAGACCGATTACACGAACCAGATGGACGACAGTTTGCATAATTAAGACGAAATAGAAAAAACTACTTTTTATTTTTAGAAACAAATAACCAAAAGAAACTCTTACTAAAAAAAAAAATAACAGACCTTCACGCATCCTCCAAAAAATAAATCAACTAAATCTAATTTATTAAAATGCTATACAAAGCTACAAAAACAATACAAGAGAAGTATAAATCCCTTTGCGAGTCAATTATATGAAAATTAGATATATTAGCATAACCGAGGAGAGGAGAGGGGGTTCTGAACACTTCTTGAATAACTGACAATGAATAATTCATCAAAATATGTTGAGGACGAGGATTGGCCGAAAATGTTCTGAACCTCATAAACATATCTTTACTTTTCATCCTTAAAATATTATAATATAAAAAGAGAAATAACGCGAAAATACGTCTTCATAATCTGGAATTAATAATTAAAAATTACAATGCTTTTTTTTGGGAGGGGGATGAAGAAATTAGTGTGAGAACTAAAAATATAAAATTTTAATTTAATGATAACAACTTAATTTAAAAAATACATTTATTGAAATTCAAAAATATGTTACATAACCATGAAGCGAGGCGAGGTATACCTTCGGAATGAATTATATAACTTCAAAACAACACGTGGTGGTACGCCTTGATACTACGTCTTCATTATAAGATAAAATAAACACTTAATTTATGAATGAATATTATATATTTTGTTTTTATGCAGTTAATTATTTATTTATTATTTTTTATCGCCTCTAGCCTTCTTGAGGTCATTAGCTTCGTGATGTTTCAGTTTGTTTTTCTTTATATTTTTTGGTAAAGAAAGAAAATTTCCAGTTAAAAGCCGCGACGGCATATAAGACAACATACATATGCATACATAGGCTTATATAATATAATAATCATATAGATATTGCCCTATGTAAAGATTAATAGCTGCGAAATAACGAAAATTACGAAAAGTAAATTTTTCTCAATAGTATCGGAATTTAAACGTTAAGATACAATTGCTCTATATTTTGAATGGTTGGAGATAAGGTTTTAAAATAATATATATTCTTAAATAAAATTTAATGTTAAACAACTTTTTTTTGCAAGACTTTTTCGTAAAATGAGAAGGTGAAGTGTTATCGAGTAAAATAGTGATCAAAATGCGTAGCAAAAACATTTTTTTTTTTCTAAGTTCGTGAATTACGAGGATGGATTTCTCGGAAACTATAGAAGATAGGGAAGAAATGAATATAACCATTTCAGTTGTAAATTTTGTCAGCTTTGGTTTTCCATTATTATCGCCAGAACACATAGTTTAACTGATATAAGCGAAAAACCAAAACAAGAGAACTTTTTAAATCCGAAATTCAAACTTTTTACTTGAAATCCACCGATATGGGGTAACTGACTATTATTTCATGTCTTAGGACAGGTAAATACTACAAATTTAAAAAGGTTGTAGCCTTTCTATACCTATAAACCCTCTCTCTATACGTTTTCTACATATATAGGGTCTCTATCCATCTTCACCTGGCAGCCATTTTTTATTTCAGCGGTTATATGGCGGCAGATGTGCATTTTTTTCATCATACCTGTGGACATGGTCAATTTATAAGGACAAACTTAAAATGCAATTAGACACTTTTTTTTTGCACGCGCTCCCGGACTATTGGTTCTGGAGTTGGCTATAGTATGGACAAGTTCCAAAATTTAATACTGTGCACAGAGCACAGAATTTAGGAACTTAAAACTCATAAATTGATAATGAAGAGCAGTGCCGTACATTTGAGGTTCGGGCAGATTTATTTTGGAAGATTCATAAATAAAATCACTCAGATACACCTACATTTTGACGGAAAAATCAATAAAATATATCAAGTAAATAAAAAATATATATATTCTTCTAATTATTTCAGTTTTCATATATTAAATTTTTTAAAAGATTTAATCATATTTATTCAAATTTAAATATAGATTACTATTGTAATTAGTGGCACTGATAATGAATAGGTTCTGAGGATGAAGAATTGGAAAGTTCCTAAACTCAGTGTTGAGCAAAACCGAAGGAATAGTTTTGCCAAGTTTAGAGACATATCTTACGTCAATGATGTTCTCAGCGCTGAGTTTAGGAACTCGTTTGAGACCCGAAACAGTTTAGTTTCAGAGGATCCTTAAAAAAAAGCGAGGAATAGGGCGCCTGTATTTTGTGAAGAAAAAAAAAAACATCCAAACGTTGATCATGAAAATAAAAATATATATTCTTTCATGTTATCAAGATAAAATTACAACTATAAACAAAATACAAAATTCTCGCCTGATTATAGAAAAATGTTTTTTTTTTTAATTCTTGTTTTGAAGCTCTCTAGTAAGTTGGGCCTGGGGTGAACTGGTCTTTGTACCCCTAGGCACGTCACAGACGAAGAGCGTTACGTTCTACCTATTCTACCTGATGTACCTTACTAGTTGGGTATGAACCTGTTTTTACTTTCCTACCTACACTAGGTAAGGAAAGTATTACAATCGGGTCAAATTTCCGATAAACGGTTTTCGACGGATCTATACGTTTCAAAGCCCCCTGAGTCCGAAAAACACATTTTTAGCCATAGGTCTGTCTGTCTGTGCCAAGATTTCCTCGGGAACTACTGAACCGATTTTGTTGCTTCTTTTTTCATTTTGTAGGGTTTTGACTACTGATGCCTGTGAAATTACAGAAATTCGGTGCTCCATGCGCAATGGCTTGCACGCAATAAATGAAAAACATGCTTTTCTATAGTCTGTAGCGCGAAAACGGCTCTAACGATTTTGATGAAACTTTCCTAAAATGTTCCAATTAAAGTCCTTTCAATTTTCGTATATGGACTAAATTTCCGAGAAAATTCAGGAAAAAAAGTTATAAATGGTCTGTCTGCCTGTGCCAAGATTTTCTCGGGAACTACTGAACCGATTTTGTTGCTTCTTTTTTCATTCCGTAGGGTTTTGACTACTGATGCCTGTGACAGAAATTCGGTGCTCCATGCGTAATAAATGAAAAACTTGATTTTCTGTAGTCTGTAGCGCGAAAACTGCCGTAACGATTTTGATGATACTTTCCTATAATGTTATAATAATTATCATTTCAATTTTCGTATATGGACTAAATTCCCGAGAAAATTCAGGAAAAAAAGTTACAAAAAAAAAAAGAAAAATGTTATTGGGCCTAATTCTCTAAGTATATATTGCAGGTAAAATTTATAATAAAACTTTTGAAAGGTAATTAAATTACCAACAAAACAAAAAAATAAATAAATCATAGTAATCGAACCAGAATTAGCGATGATACAGCTTATTCTATTTTTTACACATATTTTAACTTATTACTTTCCTACCTATACTAGGTAAGGAAAGTATTGCAATCGGGTCAAATTTCCGATATGAGGTTTCCGACGGATCTATACGTTTCTGAGCCTCCTGTTTCCGAAAAACACATTTTTTTCAATTATCCGGGTGCGCTGGTATTCCTTTGGTTCTTCAATTACAACTATTCTCCGTTACGATCTCTTGTTTCTCTTTTAGTTAACTATAAAATTCTTTCATATGTTATGTTTAACTATCTTTTATATTAGAGATTAATGTCAAATGGTCATTTATTTCAAATAAAAAAAAATAAAGGTAATTTAGGAGAAGCTAATATTGAGAATTAGCCATTTAAGCTCATTTAGAAAACGTCAGTCAGAATAAAATCTACATTTTATTTAAAACTGCTTAATTTTACACTGATATAATGAATTTAATCAAAGAGCCGTTTTTGAAAAAATCGTAAAAATCTGTTAAGTCCATGATATAAAATGCCACCTCCGGTTAGTCGATTTTGACGGAAAAGTTGCCGTTACATTCATAGCATAAAAAAAACCTTAAATATGCAATTTCATTTTCGTACGACTTTTTTTTTTTAGCTAAGCTGTGAACACACACAGACTATTTATCAATACTTGCTTATTTGAACTCTGGGGACCTCAAAATGTGTATTTCCGAAAAAAAAAACTAAGATTCGAAAACTTTCACGATTGCAATACTTTCCTTTACTGTATATTTCATACATAGGTAAGTTAAACTAAAAATCGGGCCATTGTTTATATAATTTTTTTTATAGCTCTTGATCTCAGCTATCACTCCTATGAATAATTCCCTCCACTTACGACAGTATATCCTGTATGTACTGAGATCCAATTTCGAAACTGAAATAACAAGGGAAAAAATAGTATACGTTTCATGAAAAAAAAAAAAAACAGAAAAAAAAAATACTAACAGCGTGTTGGAGGTAGATAAATCATGAAAGGGCTAACCAGCCGGAGGGGCAATTATATCCTCTTATCTCTAGCCTCGTTACTCTTCCGCTAACTCGGCAAAAATTCGTAAGCACATTTCCAGATTACACGCTGCTCCTCTGTAATTAGTGCGCCAGTTTTATCGTTCGTCCGCCTCGTAGCTTTACAACAAGCAAGGGTCGGTTGTAAATTGTAAACAATCGTCTACGGAGAGTTATAGTTGTTAAACGCCCATCTTTACCATTTTTACAAAAATTGATAATGCAAGTACTAACCAGAAAGCTGCGCCACTTCCGATGCGGGTTTCGCACCTTTTCAAACTAATACCTGCTGAATAAACAAGGATTCGGTAAATAAACATTTATTAATTTGTCAAGGAATGTACCTCCAATGTAATTCAACGAGGAAAAAAATGAAATTAAGTATACAAAAATATAAAAACAGATGAAAACAAATATATAGGTGGTTCAAAACACATGACAAAAACGTTCATCTATTAAAATAAAAAAAATAATATATACATATTTTCTTTTTAAATTATACAACGAATTACAGAGCTCAATTATAACTGAATTCGGGTTTACTTTCATTACAAAGGTTATGAGTAAATGTGAAAAATTAAAGTTGTAACTAGTGAAACGTCTTCTGGAACCATTCTAGATATCACTTATAAGGGATATTTTTGATATACTGCTATTTTCAAAGTTTACAATAGCAATGTACGCTCAATTTTACTTCATTGCTATACCCGGAGATCACACAACAGCCTCTACTGGTCTTTAACCAGTAATTCGTCTGAGTGTGAGGCGCTGGGATCTCCAATAGTTCATAGTTTCCTTCCACGAGTGGGGGGAAAGGCTTGGCTAGGAGTTCTCGTGAGTGAATGGATTTTTTAAATATTTTATAAAAGTAAGTTGTTATTTTTATTAAATAGATTTACTATTAGTATCCTTTGCTGTTAATTTATTTATTTATTTTTCCGCTGCCTCTACCCTACAAGCCCATTGGCAACACCTTTTATTTATACTCTGTTGTAGAAATGTATTCTTCTTAAAACTTTAAATGTTTTTTTTTAACAGCTATTTCACTGTCATTCAAGATTTCTTTTAGGCTCTGCGGCATGTCCAACGTTTTTCTAAAAGTTTCAAATATAGGACAGTCTTGTCCGATATGTTTCACTGTCCTTTGGATGTTGCAGCTCTCACATGTCGGAGGAGGATCAAGTCCTCTTAGTAGGTAGGCGTGCGAGAACTCACAATATCAAATTCTTAGTCTCCAAAGAATTCCTCAAAATCCTCCTCCTTCGCTGGAGGACCGATACGAGGTTTCCCATTTTGAGCATTGGGTCTTAATTTTGACACTTTTTCCTCCTACTTATTTTGTCACATTTTCCAAATGTGTTTCTTAATTTTTCTAAAGATGTCGTCTAGAGGAATTTGACTGATTGGTTTCACCGGAGTTGTGCTTCCCTTTCTTGCCATATTAGTTGTTTGATCGACTTCTAATTTATACTACATAGAATGTGAATGTGACCTCTGAAAACTATTATAAAAGTCCTTAATAGTGAAAACTTGAAATATTTCTCAAAAAAAAAAATAAAAAATTAATGACTGTGACGTTGTAGAGGTCATGAAATCGTGCAATTAATATTACATAGTTGTCCCATAAATCTGTACTTCCCCACAAAAAACTGGGGCGTAAGTACGATCAGAATATATATGTATTGAAACTAGAAAAGGATTCACGGAGTATAATAGTACAATATTCGATTTTAAAATCTTCGTGGTACTGATGAGAGATAAATAAAAAACTTATCGTGTTTTTGATGTTTTAAAATTTACTCTCTAAATAATTTTAAGTAAGAAGATCACGAGGCCATCTCCTTTTCAGAAGCCTAGGAGGATTATCAGGGATCGAGGAAGAAGCAAGAGTGGAAACAAGCTGATTTGGATGGGACTGAAGTTTATCATGAAAGGATAGATATCTGGCTCGAGCTAAATCAGCGACATATGGTACATTAAGGTCTTTATGAATGGTTTTATTTGTGACAAAGTATGGAGCATTAAGGATTTTACGGAGGATTTTGGATTGTAAGGATTGAATACGATAGGAATTCGATGGTTTGGTGGAGCCCCAAAGCTCAACTCCGTATGTCCATATAGATCTTATTATAGTTAGGTAGATAAGTCTTTTGTAATTAATTGAAAGTTTGGAGCGTTTGTCTAGTAAGTGTTGGAGCAGTTGGAAACGTCGAGCAGTTTCTTGTCGTTTCAGTCTAGTATGAGGATTCCGAGTAAGACGTTTATCCAAGTGGAGTCCTAAGTAGCGGATTTGCTCAACAGGAATAAGTGGAGTATTATTGAAGGATACTGTAGGACAAGAAGTGATAGGTTTACGACGGAGGGTAAAGGTGATTTGATGGGATTCGTTGGAATTTATTTTTATTATCCAATTTTCACACCATTCTTCAAGGCTTGTGATATGTGATTGAAGAGTTTGGGATGCAATTAAAGGGTCATTATTAACAGATGTGTCATCGGCGTAAGTTAGTAAATATTACTTTTTTTTTGTAGATTGGTGATTAGTGTTATATAGTTAGTGTTATATTTAGTGTTAGCTAATGTCCTTCGATTATCCGTATCAATGACTAATAATTGTAGAAGCTTGGTTCATTTTAACAATTAATGAATGGTATATCAATTTCTTTTTTTTTCTCTGCAGTTAATTCAAACTTCAGTTTTGGACATTGTCTCTTTTCGTTCTGAGATACAGAAATTTTGAAAAAAATAAAATAAATTATAGATAAAGTTCCCATTTAAAATATGAGCGACTCTAAAATAATGGAATAGACTACTTATATTTTCGTGGTCGAGGTCAATACACCAATCCCGTGGGATCTTGGAGCCGGTCCAGCTACGATTCAATGGCTTCCGAGTTTGTGTTCTAATTTATTTTTAGTGAAAAATGTAAACACTCTCCATCGCTATCTCTCCGCTCGGTTTAATTATAAATATCGGCTTCCCGACAACACAAACACACACACACACACACACACAGGACTGCCTATAAATAGAGACGTGCCCACACATCAGCTGACTGCGGAATCTATTTACAGATTAGGGTTTCATATGTCATTCGACCTTGCGTGCCTTGCCACGGGACACGTAATTTTTCTTCCGTTTCCTAGTGAACCTTACCGCTGCTCCGGTGTCCCCCCCCCCCGCTATTAGAATGTCAAACCGCAGAAATGCAGAGCCGTTTAGTCACTTTGGAATTAATAGTCCTACCATTACCGTAATAGCAGGTCAAATTGTAGTAATCAGTCCCGTTTAACCACCCAAAGGACAAAACGCCGGTTAATCTCCGTCGGATAATTTATTCAATGCATGTTTTATTATGTCCATGCAATCCAGCTAAAGCCGAATTCCATATTAATGACTTAAACACAATAATTTTACTAGAACACGAAATTGTAGTTTATTTCTTTCTTTCTTTTTTTGACATAATAATAATGTTTCTATAAAACTGAATTAAACGTTTAATTTAAAATAAACATCGGTGATAAGTGACAAAATTAAATATGCGCTCAAAAAATATGATCATGATAATAATAAATTGAAAAAATAAACATAAAAGAAAACAAACAAATAGTTATTTAAAAGATAAATTTTAAGTAGTACCTATAAATTTTATAAACAAGAGAAAAATCAATGGAATAGAATAAATCAACATAAAATGGTTTACAACGAATAATAAATTGAGGAAAATGAATCTCATGTTATTGAAGTAACATTTATTGTCGACTATAACGTAATTATGAAATAATTTTTTAATAAAATATATTTTTTATAGACTAGTTTGAGTTTTTTTTTAAATGAAAAAAAAAATAATTATAAAACATATTGGGTTATGATTGTTGAATTTTTTTTTTCTCTTATTGGTGTTGTGTAAATAAAACAAAATTAATATTTTATTTCCATTATGGACATACATATTACATTTTTGGAACGTTTTTAGTGTAAAATATTACATATTTTAACAGCACAGCTCTAATATACAGTAAATAACGATAAAAGTTCCAAATTATTAACATCCGGCTGAAACTTCGCAAAAAAACTTTATCTTGTCGTAACCGACAAATATTTTATTTACAAAAATTCTCGGAATTGGAGCGTTTTCAATCTGGAGGTCGGCAAACTTTCTCTATTTAATTAGGTACTAAAAACTCGTAAATATCCATTTGCTTTCCAATTTAATCGTTAGATATCCTGATCACAAAGTCAAGAAAAATTGTGGCCTTATATTGAAAAGTATTGAGTCGTTTGGCCTATATAACCTCGTTATTTTGAAAATTTGGGGGTGTAGGTCACGCCAAACGGCTCAATACTCTTGAAGGCCACCTTTTTTTCTCGACTTTATGCACAACTTATCTTACGATTAAAGTGTAAAGCAAATGGGTATTTACGAGTTTTTAGTAACTAATTAAATAGACAAAGTTTGCCGATCTCTAGATTGAAAACGACCCAATTCCGAGAATTTTCGTAAATAAAATAAAAAGAGGTCTGTACCACGGACCAACTTCTTATTTTATGTTATGATTGCTAAATCAAGAGAATTTACAGTCTAAAATATAATTCCCAAAGTTGATCGTAATATAAGTTTGGTACGCTTTACCTTCATTTTTTTTCTTATAAAACAATTAAATAAATAGATTATGGATCTAAAATGAAACATTGTTTCTTGTCTGTTCATTAAATCACTTTTCCCTTATCAGAGACGAAAATATGATCAGAGTATATGGTGGTGTTTATCCAACGTAGACGACAAGACCAAAAAGGAGTGACGATAAAGAAGTTTGAAATAAGACCAAACAAAACATTAAAAAAGAAAACGAAAACATCTGACAAGGTATTGAGTAGGAATGTTGTAGGACGCTCTCACCCTGCTCATTTGAATAAACGATAAGGCGACCATTGAGATAAATGAACCGTATAACTTTCCTATTATCTAAACAATAAATAAAACCAAAAATAAATCATAAAACCAATAGTTATAATAAGGAAACAATGGCGACAGTATTTCTTAATCAGTGAGCCGCAACAGACTATGTGGGGTCTGTATGTCATCGTTTCTCCATCCTTTTTATGCTCCATGTTCAGCGGCTTTTCTTTTCTCATTTTTTCTCCTCTCTCTTCCCTTTTTATCCCGCTGTCATTTACGGCCACCTCTAAGTTTATGACTAGATTTCACATTTTTATAACCCTCAATCAAATAAATTTCATCATCATGCCTTATAAAAATTTTATTATTTCCTTTTCAGATTTGTTATCTCGAGCCATTTCACTAGTGTGAGCTCGCACGCTAAGCAAGAAATATACTAAAAGCACTTTCTAAGTATCTGTAGGGAAAATCGCGTTTCGAAACTAGTCAGTCATTCAAAACTATTACAACAATCTTTGTTACTGATGTTCATGTTATTTTGTTTTTTTAATTATATGTTATTTACCAATTTATTTTATTATGATTATAACTATCAACCGAAGATGATTTCTGCCGTGTCATTTTTTGTTTTAATATTGCCTGTTCGAGCGATAAGTACATAATTGATCAACCATTAAAAATTGTCTCCATAAATAGTTTTTTTCACACTTGTTTTGGATTGGATGTTATTTTATTTGTCAGATTCACTTGTAAGAATCTGAGTAGAAATAGTTCCCGAGAATATACAAATTTAAATACCTCGTCTCCAGAAAGAACTCAATTAATGATCAACTATCCGCAATAAATCAGCGTATAACAAGCTCAAACAGAACTTTTCTTTAGAGCTAAAACGATCAAGATACAAACGTATATAAAAATGTGAAAGTTAAATGATATTTAGATACAATTATAAACAAAAAATTATAAACAGTGTGAATACAGTGGTACTTTGTATTCACAATGTAATATAATTTTATCAAAATAACATGTAACTTTCACATTTTTATATCCTTTTATATCTTGTTCGTTTTAAGCCTGAAGAAGACCAAGGAACCGTTGGCTAGAAATGAAAATAGTTGCTTGACTATTTCATTCCTTTTATGACCATTTCCTTACTCCATATTTAATTTAAGTAATTAACAACTGAAAATCGCGAATTATTTAATTATTATTACGCGAATTTTTATTTGAATGAATTTTAAGCAGGACATATAACTTTTATAATACGGGAAAATCAATGAAATGTTATAAATCAACATAAAATGAATAAATAGAAAGAAAAATTGATGTGGTATTAATATTTATTCATTTGTTTTTATTAGCAAGGCACAGTATCGCAAATAATCAAATATTTGATTATGATGAAATTAAAATCTTAAATAATGCAGAGGATGAATAAGGCAGACAAAATTCTTAGGATCAATATATATAATTAGAAATATTAAAACGTAATTAATTTTACAAGATATAAGAGGGATAGGTAATATCAATACATAAGATTTTTAATATGAAATAATAATTAGTTCATCGTAGTCATTAATGCTATAGAAACTAGGAATATTTTTTAATACAGAAGATTTTACACCTAAGCGAACAATATGTGCAATAACATGAAAATCCGGGCTCTAATCATAACACATTGTAAGATTCCATTACTTTTCTAGAAATGAATAATCATAATTTAATTCGGATGAAACCGCGTGGCATATCTAGTACTAGATAAGTATGTAATTTATCTTTAACAACAATTAGAGAAGTTTTCTAGGAGGACTGATAAGATGAACAATGTTCTCCGAGGTAACTCAGAGAAAAAACGTTGAAAATAGGGAGGGAAAGAGAAGCGAAAATCCTGCGTGGGTGGCTGTGAGATATAAAGACTCGGAGTATAACGATGACGAACAAAGAGGCTTAGAGAGAGATGTGGGACGCTAACGAGCTTCAGCAACTGCAGCGGGCGAGGTCATTAGGTCCGTCCCGATAAACTGCCCGACCAACAAATTGCTACGTGGGGCTGGCGGGTCGTTAGGCTGATGGCGGTTTGATCTAGGATCAGACCAACCGAGGGGGGGGGGGGGCTTATAGGACGGGAGAGGTCGTGAAATATATAACAGGGATCGATGGTCGTGTAAAACAACTCAGTCAATAGGTCAATGCCAAGAGTGTATCAATCAGTCGGGCTGATATTAAATTGCATAAAGCGAGGCTAGGGGAAAACCTCTGGCGGAGAACTGATGCAAGGATACAAGGGCATTAGAACTGTGTTGAGTTAAGCAAACTCAAATCTGACAAATTTACAGAAAAAATCTGGTGACTGCTTCAAACAATTTTCACTCTCTACTTTGAATAGAAAATATTGTCTGGTAATATTAGGTTATTATTAAAAGTATTTCAAGTGCATGGAGCTAAAGTACAGACATACACACAGAAATTTGAGGGACTTGGTTATTTGGACTCAGAGGACCACAAAACGTGAATTTCCGTTGAACACTCAGATTCAAAAATTTTCACTACATTCCCTAACAGCCCTTGAGAAAGGGCCCAAAAATCGACCTCATTTGAAGGTTTAAATGTAAATTACGAAAGCATATGTTATTCCAGAGCCGCTGCTTTCGAAAATGGCGGCTAATTTGAATAATATTAGGCCAGTAACTTGAAGATCAAAACGGGAAATCCATTGCGAAAAGTGCGAGAAAAGTTTTTATTTTTTAACTTATATATGTGGGTTTAGACATGTAAAAAAGAAAATTGCTGACGCGGGCCACCAATGTAAAACTTTTTACAACCAAATAAGGCAGATTTGTTCGAATTTTTTTTTGTTTTTTCACCTATAACTTCTAAACGATGCATCAAAGCGAAAAACGTACTATTCAACAAATTAAAGAACTTTCAATTATGCGTCGAAGGAGTACCTAAACCTAGTAATTTGGCTAAGTGGTATGGTAGAAAACCACGGCCAACCAACGCTGATGTTTCCAAATTTGTCAAAAATTGAGACAAATTACTATCACTGCTTCTGTAAATTGGAAATGATGGTCACAGATGTATACGTAAGTGTCTCCTCACGTAGTTAGAGCAACATTTAAGTGAAAACAGCTACCTTATGCAGTTCAAAAAGTGAATTAATAAAACTGAAAAAAAAAGAACTGGGTGGGATGTAGTTCGAATCCCTGAAAAATATCTGAAAAACGAATACGAAGAACGACATAGTTTGGAGGCCATGAATATTGACTAAAAAGAATACCCAGAAAATATTAGTAGCAATTACGATCACAAGAGAGTGTCCACCACCTTCATAAAATATTTAATAAATTAGAAAGTGACATTGATAACTTATAATCTATCAAATCTATATTATCTTATCTACCAATTACAATAGGAAATAAATAGGAAAACGTAATAATATAATAGGTATATATATATATGTATTAACATTAAATAGGATTACGAAATAAAAAAAGAGAAAGATGATATAGTTGAAAGCGGACTACCAAAGAAACTGTTATACGAGAAACCTCAGCCAGTTTCTAGCAATTCAGAAAGACGCGTTCATTTGTTATAATGCGCCCACAGTGTTACCCAAGTTGAGTCATCGTTTTCACCAACGATGGCCCAACACAAGCTATGTCTCTCTCTCTAACCAAACTCCATTTCACTTATCTCCTTCAATCAGGATCTTCTCCGCCGTAATAATTAGTAGCAATTAACTCTCACAGCTCGGATCGTGCTTGGATTGCGGATGAAGAGCGGACGAGATGTTCGGATGTCGAATTAACATCTAATTCAGTTAAGTGTGCCGCACTGCTTAGCTACGGGGTCAGTACACTGCGACCCTTCTTATACATTATGTATGCCGGCCCAATGTTCGCCGCAGATGAGCACTTACACAAATTGTATACGCCTGTAATGTACTATTGAATACATTATTCACATAAGGCGACTAATTTATGTATTCGCTACAAATCAACTCGATTGAATACTAAAAAAAGAAATGAATGGGGTAGACGTAAAAAAAGAAGATATGCGCACTGCTTTATTTCATTCAACAACAGAAGAGAAATAGTTATCGATCAAATTTTTATCAATTTGTTTATGAGACCAAAAAAAATATATATATATAAAATATTGAGCAATTCTAGTTAAATAAAAACTATGAACAAACTTATTATGTCCTGACCAGTACCACTAACCACTACTTCCGGACCAGATTCGACCCACGGTTGATGAAAATTTACTTATCATCAGCCGGATTCGAACCAGGGACCTTGAGCTCTGGAAGTCAGTGCTCAACCATTGAGCTACTCCGCTACCTAAACTTTTTATATAATTAACCAAATCGACCTGGAACTATTTATACACCTTAAAGCAAGTTCAAGGAGAGTTTGAAAATTATAATTTATAATGACCCGCCCAGGTTTTGGTAAACCTATTCCGAAGGCTCCGATATAAGCTATTATGTTCCGGCTATAAAAGTTTTTTTTTTATCTCTCTTTAAAACTTGTTCAATCTACATTTTCTCTACTTTAATGTGTATACCGCATGCAAATCTTGCATACATATTCATTATGTAACCATCAGGGGTAATTAAAGAGCCATTAAAAATTCATGTGTTATCGCTGTATAATTTAGCCATATTGAATTCTGGGATAGGGCGTAGATGCCGAGCCATTAATTTTGGGATTTGAAATTTCATAGTCGCTTGCAGATAAAACTTCAAGTTATTCCTGACACATCTAGTTAATTGCTAATTATGATAATTTTTTAAATAAATTACAAAATATGTATAAAACATATTACGACATATACGGAAACGGACTAAAATTTACTTATACGAAATTTAAATATGTTAAACGAATTTATTTTAAATCTTAAAAATAAAATCGACAGATTATTACAAAATGTATTAATTGGTAGACTTACAGACTTTGAACATATTTATGGATGCAAAAACTCATCAAGTCGATCAAAATAAAATAGCATACATCCTCTAGCATTCAACATGTGAAAAATCATTAAACAAAAAAAAAAAAAAAACTGTACCACTACAACCCATGAAGGGTCTTGGGTTAAGTACTATTTAGGGAAAGCACTGTTTCTAGGTCAATGGTTGTGCAAGGAGATGATTTGTCCGAGAACACGCTCAATAATTTCCTCCATAATTAATTATTTAATTAAGGGTACCCACTTTATAGAGGCTGGGTGTGCCCCAGGAGGGTCTACCGACCCAGAGTCGTCCCACGACTAATGAAACAGAAAAATAAATTTTCTGCCATGAGCCGGAGTTCGAACCTGGAACCTTTATAGCATTAGAAGCTCAGTACCTTACCACTAAGCTACCGCACTCTCTGAAAAAAATCATAAAATATTCTTTATATATTTAGACTTGAGAATGTCACTATTTTTAGCCGTTAAAGGTATAAAATAAATACAGTCATTTCTGGACAAATAGCCTTTGCCTTTTACTTAAGAACAAAAAAATCGTTAGCACTCAGGGGATACAATATCTGAATTATTTGTTTACTTATTTAAAACCATAACATACTTTTACTAACTCATTTGAAGAAGAAAAATAATAACGCATAAATTACGTACACATTGCTTTATTCCAACCTATTATTTGATTTTACGATAACATAATATATGAAAAGGCGTGCTTTATGCAAATGGAAACAAAAGAAAGTCCTACACATCTATTTTAAAACAACGATCGATAAAAAAGAAAACTTAGATTTATAATTTTGTATAAATCGATGAGAAAATTTTTAAAATGTTTTCACCTCACGACAAGAAAAGCGCGAACTGTTACAAAAGTTCTAGAAAACGGTCACATTCCTTCCCCTTGACTCAGGGGCAGGTATCGGATTCTCGCATAATTAACGTCCTTTTTATTTATCTTACAGGAATTCTTTTAAGGTATTTCATTTTTTTTTTTAATCACAGGATCATTCGTATATTCAAGAACCGAACATTTCTTATGCTTCACTCAAATAAATTATTTTGATACCATAGGATAAATCACTATTATCAGGAATCAATTAAAATTTGCCTTTAAGATGGCCTCCCTTGAAAAATTAATCTTAGAAGCTAACCACAATATAACGTGTTAATGACAATAATAGATGCCAGATGATTGATAAGTAATGCTACAACACAATTCCATAACTCAACCATAGATTAATTCAATGCGTTTCTTTATTCATTTATAGCCCAGCGATTTCATCGGCTTTTGCGTTCGATGGATCCGCTAAATGTAACCTCAGTATAGCAACTTCACAATTGTCTTAGCATATTTATATATTCAATTTACATTCTATCTATATTTATTTCTGTTTTAAAATTCAACAATTCAATAGGTACTATTTCCTTAAATAATAATTTTTCATGTATTTAGTAATCTAGAATACATCAGGTCGTTTCTAAACTCAGCATAAATCATAAATGTTAGATTTAACCAATTGATGGATTCCTTAGGTGGAATTAGTTCTGAATTTAGGAACTTGATCATTATATAGACGTTTACACTTGTTTTTTAAAAATAATGTTTTATTTGAAACAAATTTGATGTTTTATAACTTTTCGTAATCTCTTGGTTGTGCCAATTGTTACATCAGCTTGTGAGTAGAATTAGCATAAATCCCTTTAAGAGATGTGTCTCTTAAGAATCCAATCGATGGGATTAGCACTGAGTTTAGGAACTTCCACACAATTTTAGAGGTAAGCCATGCACAGTCATGTTTATTAACGATTATAAATATTTTTATTTATATTTTAAACAATGAAATATTTAAACAAACTGATAATGCAAATTCAGATAGTGAAGTAAAGTACTGTTATGGTTAAAGTTACCTACATTACGTAATGGCTAGTGTTACCCAAATGCGAGATCGAGACGAGTCTTGGTCATGGTCTTGGTCTTGCGCAAGAGTCTCGCAACAGTCTTAACAGTTACTTATAAGCTTATTATTACAGAGATATTACTGTATTTTTTCAGATAGAAGAAACCTAACTACATTATTTTATTTTACACCTAACTATGGTATTTTTTTTTTCCAGTCTTGGTCTTGGCCTTGCAAAATGCCAAGACCGATTTTGGGCAACAAAAGTAATAGCTAATCAGAAATATTTTTACAACCTTTTTTTGTAATTATTAACGTAAACATCTGCTAACATTTAATTATGGGATGTACAGCAGGTGAAGCATCTTGATTATACAAACTTTTAATAAAGGTCCTCCCCAGCTACTTTTTGAGGTAATAAAACCGCCGGGGATGAGCTTAAAAAAAAAAATGAAATCGCTAACATGAATATTCCAAGATGGCTAACAATGTAGCCATTATCATTTATGAATTCATGATATGTAAATAATTTCGAAAAGAGAAACGGCTCTTACGGAATTTCTAATACTTTCGAGGAAGAATGGTGGGGGGGGAGGGAGGAAAGAGAGAAGGAGAGGGGATGGCAGGGAGGACGGGACGGTGAAGAGGATGGACTCAAGAAGAGAGTATGAATATACATAACGCGTTCGGGCATTTGCCTTTAAAATGTTTTTTTTTCTTTATATTTTGGACGAAAACTAACACAAAGAAGTCTATAAAGTATAAAATATGCAAAATAAAAACGCTTCATGCCAGTTTAACTGATTTTGGCAGTTTTCATAGGATAACTTTTTGTAATTTATTCATATAATTAAGTTGAGGAGATGTGTCTTTTCAAGAATATCTTTAATAAATAGCGAGTAAGAAACTGGGGGAATCCAAAACCTTATTTAAAACATGCATTCATTTAAAATGAGTTCAACGATGACTCGGAAACATACATAAGACATAGGGAAGGTTACCGTTCGTCGAAACTGAGCTAAGCGTTTAAAGTTAAACTGAGATATATTAACATGTATGACGATATGTGGCGTATCTGCAATGTCAAAATATGGACATAAATATTTTAGTCCGTAGTATATAGAACTATTTACGAAGTTTCAGACGAATGCTAGTAATTCGATAAAAAGGGATTAGTACCACGGACTATTTGTCATATATAGCTGGACAAATATTTTAGTTTAATATTGAAAAACAAGTAAAAATTAAATAAAATGTGA
Organism: Nezara viridula; assembly: GCA_928085145.1. Taxonomy (NCBI): domain Eukaryota; kingdom Metazoa; phylum Arthropoda; class Insecta; order Hemiptera; family Pentatomidae; genus Nezara; species Nezara viridula. The sequence goes on from OV725081.1 coordinate 47,735,461, forward strand.
ACAGTTAAATGACATTATTTAAATACATAAAACGATAAGGAAAAGAATATATAATAAAATTAATAACAAATTAAATTTCAATTAACTTGCAAACAGAAATGCACTTCAATTAACATCTACAACTATTACGGATTAAAAAAAACAAAAAAAAACTGCAGAACCATCCGAACCCTCTTGTTTCAAACCCTGCTTCCTCCTCGATCCCTCCGAGGCGTCTGAAAAGAAGATGACATCGGGACCTTCTAATATAGAACTTTAATTTGAGTTCTACCAATGGGTAGTTTATCTTGAAGTCATGTTACCAATGTCACATTTATTTGTTGTATTTTTAATGTACAGATGTAAATTTCATTAAAATAAAAATATCCAATTATATTTAATATATACATGAATTTGAATATAATATGAAAATACAAAATGATTTCAGACCACATAAAGATTCCCCTATTTAAATCCATAACAATCGTTAATATTTCATCGCACAATAAATATATTTAAAAACACCACTTTTAAATTAAAAGCGAGTCTTAAATAACTGGAGAAGATGAAAATTTTGCAGCCATAAAGGAAAGGAGTGAGAGAATGAAAACAGAAAGGGCGTACGGCGGAGATTTTAGGAGGGCAGTTTTAATGGTGTAATAAAAACCGATTTTTATGAGTAATTAAACCCATTCATGGACATATTTTATCGGTATCGTGGCCTCCTTTGAAGTCGTATACTGTTCCCATAGTATTTTTTCTACCAACTAAATTACTGCCAAGAAAATTTTATTATCTGCCTTATGGGCTTATCTGTATATTTCGACATTAATGGAATTTTCTAACTAAATGTAAACTTTTAAAATATTGTTGATGATCCTAGCGTTTCAGGCCTTAAAGCCTAAATAAACAATAAACAAAATTTAAATATATTTTTAAGTTTGAAAAAAGTATTTAAAATCCACCTAATCAAGGCAATTCTATTGCAGTTTAAAACCATTCCATTGTACTTTTGTGAAAGAAGAAGTGAAATATAAAATCATTTCATGGATATGTTAATAATCTTAAATATATTTACTGTAATTTAATAAGTCTAGATTTAATATTATATTTAAATAACTAGCTATCTATCGTCCGTTTATTCCGAAAAGTCATCATGTAATCTTTTAGAAAATTAATTTAGTGTGACATCTTTTGACCTGTCTAGACAATGCAAATCTCTGAATTCCATTTTAGTAAACTTAGCAATGGAAAATAAGAGTTTAATAACTAATAGTTGTACAATGCACAATCAACCGGTAATATAATAACTAGGATTTTTGTTATTTTAATGGTATGTATGATTTGTTAGATGTAAGCTTTTAGCTTTAGCTCGGTTAAAAATGCAATTAAAAAGTTTTATAATAAGGGCGCATCAATGTTTTGAAATAAGAATATCAATATTAATATTGGTTCTTGCCATCCCTATTGTAAATTATTATACAAAATTATAATTAATAATTAAACAATTTTAATTACCCTAATATTGCTAAGGTAGGGTTTCCACTTTTTCATAAAGACATATATATATAAAACATAAGAAAGAAAAAACTTAAGCTTTTTTTTTCTGCAGTTAGTCGTTCTGTCAGTTAAAGAAGGGGAACTATGTAGATTACTTTTTTCTTCCCAAAAACGAGGGACAAGATACAAAGATATGGAAGAAATAAGTGGTTGTTGACTAACCGGCTTGGTTCAAAATAACCGGATATTTAAGACGAGAAATCCATTCCTCCCCCGCAAGACAATTTTCTCGGACCTATTTTCGGAAAGTTATTCCCCCTCTCCAACCTCCCCGGAGTCAAAAAAACAACTCGAGCTAATAAACAATGAACCGTTACAACCGGTTGCTTTTTTTTTTTTTTTTAATAAGGACAATTGATTCTCTTTCCCATCTAAAATTTATATATAAGTTCAAAATTTTATTATATATGAAACCAATAAAAGAAAAAAAAAAATAATACTTATAAAATTATATATATTTTTTTATTTGAAAATGAGAGGAAAACACGTCTTTCAGAAAATGATTATCAAAATGTTTAAAAATTTTAACATGGAGTTAAGCCCGAAAGCCCCACTTCCCGTAGATTTCCCTGTGGTTACAAGGAAATTAAAATATAATTGTTTTTATAAATTCTTTTTCTCTTTCTTAAAGGGAAAATGAGGGGGACAGAATCAGAGTATCTGGCCATATAATAGCTAAAATTAAGACAAAATCAATTTTTTTTTTTAAATACTAATAAATTCTGTTAAAGGCACAGACAAACATTCTAAATCTTCTAATGAAAAGGTAAAAAAATGAGATTTTAAATGTTTTTCTTCACTTAATGTTTACAATTTTTATGTTCTGTTTAATGAAAAAATAACGCATAAATATTTCTATCCAATTTTAAATAACATTTTTTGACAAAAAATAATGATGATAGTATACCTGATATCGATTTTAAGCATTGTGGAAAGTTAAAAAATATTTGGGGGATTCACGGGGACTTGGAGAATTGCAGATATTGAGAAAGATTTACAAAATACTTCTTTTCCCGATTAATACATAAGATGGACAGCAGATTTTTTTAGATGGATAATATTAGAAAATATTATGATTTAAAAGTAAAAAAAAAAATAAGTAAAAGGAATGCAATTGCTAATAGTATTGATTTGACCATTGTGGTAAATAAAAGAAACATGAAAAAATAAAATAATCAAAATTGCTGAAGCATTGAGGAAACTTGGAATCGTGCAAACCGAGTAAGATCTAAAAATATTACTACTAATACTTCAGATGGAGTGCAGATTTTTACAGATGGAGAGTACTAGAAAATATTACGAGGCAAAAGTGAAACAAAAATAAGTAAAAGGAATGTGAAATACGAAGCAAAAAGCAGAAAAAGAAAAGAAGGCGGAGGATGGTCGAGAGAACAGATACAATGGAAGACCAGGACCTGACATTCATTAGCGGACACCCTAATAAAAGGAATCGTTTACCGTTACAGGGTCTCCAGCACTGTCACTCGGCAATAAATAGCTAGAGGGAACGGTAGAGGAGAGGGCCGAGAGGGAAAGAAAATAAAAGAGGGAGGGAGAACAATGGCCATTAATGCCGGTATTTGCATAAAAAGGAGGAAAAAGGAAGGGAGGGGATTGATAGGTTATGTAAGGGGCCTTGCTAAGGGAGAACACATTAACCTCAAAACCTTGACCTAGAACCATTTACATAGGGATACAATTAGAGATTCCTACCTCAATGCCGGGGATCACTGTCTTCCAGACACTCTTATCCATCCCTCAAAGGATACTTAAACCTCACTTCCACCTAATGAGCAAAATATGCGATAACTACGACGAGCTGGATCCCTACCGAGCTTTGTCGAAATGCCTTGTAAGTAAGGAAGAGATCATTTTTAGCAGATACCGTGTCAAAATAGTTCTCAATCGTGAAAACGCCGAGATTTAACGGTTACAAAACTATGGTACACGTACCACTAGAAATGCGCAAGCATATTCCAGGTAGTACGTAAAAAGTCAATAGAAAAGATATTTATGAAAACATCTCTTTTCCATGATCAATGAGGAATAACAAATAATAAACAATATTAACTATATCGCCGGTGAAGAAATGTTCAACCGTAGATCCTTAATAGGGAAGTCGGTTGAAGGTAAAAGTACACACAAAAAAAAAATTACCAACAAGTGATCACTGGAACAAAGAAAACTGGTTCTACAATACACAGAAACTAACATTATTCAACAATAGCCTTCGTGCCACATTACAGCCACAACAAAATGATATAAGTGGGAGAGCAAGGATCAATGCCAGTGTATCAAGGGGTAACCAGATCAGGGCGGTGAACATATGAAATGGCCCAATGTTAACCAAGAAGGCCTAGAAATTTCAATTAAATCTGTAAATTATACAATAATAATGATAATTTGAAAAACAAATAAAGGTTTAATATCATTTATATACCTTTAAATTATACATGCATGCTCTATACACACAATAAATGTATTTGATTCACCGAATAAAATATATGTGAAATAACATTTATATGGAAAAACAAATAGACGAATCATAAACGAATAAAAGAAATAATGACAGCATAAAACATCTTCACTTTGATGACATCACATTTTTTTCTTTTAAGAATACCGTATGCTTCAAACTAAATTATGAAATCGTACATTACTTCAGCTAAAACGGTGAATTTCTTTCTTCCTGGTGTACAAGTATGAATTGATTTTCGCAACCTGATATAAATAGTACTTTGGAAAACTGACTTTTTCCACTGTTTTTTCAATAAATTCATACGCTTTGTTTTCCAGATAGATTGATGCTTAAGGTCCCTTCATATGGGTCCGTAGCATGGTGTATTTATGTTTATCTTAAACAAACGACATCTTAAATAAATGGGCTATCAAACGCAAAAAGAATTATCCAAATCGTACAGGTAATTTTTGAATAAACAATCTCAACGGTATTTCATTTTTTTTCCTTTAGTATAGGTATGAATTTTCCCCAACCTGATCTACTAAATAAGACAGCAGGCAGTTGGCTGTGGGAACATCAGCCTTCTCTTTAGTTGACTCAACATGTTTAAAAGATTGTCATTGCGCTTAATACATAATCTAATGATGGTAATATACGTTTCAAAAGCTGTGCTAATGTAATTGACGATGTAATAATACCTTAACCCTTCCTCAATAAATCGTCAATCTAACAGACTTTTTTAGTTTTCAAAATAGAAATACTATTTTTTGGAATAAGCTTTTTTAAAAAAAAATCTTTTTATATTCAAGACTTCAACATATATACTTTTATAATTAACGTAATTGTTATTGTATTCAGAAGTGTTTTTATAACAGCCATATTTTAATAATATATATTATATATAATATTCAATATATATATATATATATATTTAATTAATAATACAAAACATTAATTTGTTTCATTCCATATCTTGGTTATCTGAAATAGAAGTAATATTAATTACACAATTATCTTGGTTCGTTAAATAAATAACATACCTCCATAAACGTAGAAAGATATAATTTCACAATAAATACAAAAAATTACAAAATCGGACTATAATTCAAAATTTCACTTTCGCTTGACCAACTCAGCCAAGGCTACAACAGAGAGCAGCACTGTACAGTTAACAACCCCACCACAACCAGTATGACTTCAAAGCGATTTTTATGCCAGGGTTTAAGGAATGATACTTAATAACCAGAAAAGATTAAGAAGAATTAATGTTCTTCTGGATTATAAATAGTAGGTCACTTGTAATAATAAGCCTTTAAATTTATTGCTATCGTTTTAACTAAAAAATGTTTGGTACCATTTAAAATCACTGTAATGTAGATAGTGTAACATTTAAAAAATATATATTAGTTATTGTACTTAAACCTCCTTAAATTTTCAACTTTTGTGTTAGCCCATGGTTAAAAGGAAAGGAGGGAATTTTAGTTAGGCATCCATCTTTAAAACAATGAATTATTAAACAAATTAAACAACCACTTTTTTTTTTTTTTTTTTTTTAAACAATCGTTAATAACAATGATACATATTGAGTAAATGAATTGCTTCAAAATATATGGCTTTAAAAACAAAAAGTAAAATTATCAACTGTAAAGACCCAATTTCCTCTATTTACACTGGAGAAGTAATAGATTAACCAATTAATAGATTGTACAACTTCTACAAGATAAGTATTTTAGTACAATGACATTTTTATTGGGTTAATAAATAAATAAATTGAAACAACAGTGTGATAATATTACTATTATCTAATAAATCCACTATAAATGAAACCAAATTGCCATTCATTATTTGTTATCTACTTACAACAAGATTTGAATTTGCAATTAAATGAGGACAAACATAAAAAATATATCATTTTAGTCCCAAAAGAAAAAAAAATGATCACAATATAGACTCAAAACAATCAGTACACAGAACACAATACATAAATATATAATATTCCTTACATTCCTATACGAAATCAAGACAATCATAAAACATCATTCCCAAAGAAATTATCAAAATAATATAACATAAAATTAAGAAATAAGTTTGTATAAGATTAAATAATTGTAAAAGTCTGTATTTGTATTTATAAATACAAACATAATGATACTATTTCATCAAGATATTGCTGGGTAAGAATGATAATAATATGAAGTTATTTTAACGGTAAAACCATAACGGTGGCATGGACATTTAAAATATAAAATTCAACTTAAGAAATATGTTATAGTCATTTTAAGATAAGGCATAAAAAGTTAATTTTTTCAAATTTTTATTATTATTGCCAAGGACACATCCAATAGAATGTAAAAATGTACAACTATACACAGGAAAGTAAATAAATATTCAAATTGTGACAATATAATACTATATACTTATATTACATGCGCAACTGGTGTTATATTATAACATCAATAAAAATTATTAATAAAAAGATAAAAAAAAACAAGGTATAATTAAGTCGAAACATAGTTTAAGTAATTGCATATCATTGTCTTGTGTTACTATATGAAAATAAATATGATTGGCTTCTTACTTATTTTCTTTTCTTATCAGGGACAATTATTTACATTGGTTCTAATATTTTTGTATTAAATCTTTAAATTTGGATGTCACCGAAATATAGTTTGTTGTTATTTAAGCTGTATAAACACACCAGTATGTTCGCTTAATTTAAAATAGAAATAAAAATTTCAGTACATAAAAAATAGAACAATAAGAAATAATTAAATTGCTAAATAGTTAAGAATTACCCATTATATTATCAGCAGGTTAGATGGTTAATTTCATTTCTAAACATCGAGTTAGGCGAATATAATTTACCATTAATGCTTTCATTAACGTTTAAAATTCTATGGAACATCAAGTAATTCGATTTGATTAAGAGAAATTTTTGTTCAAAATTATTTTAAAAAAAGAAAAGGAAAATGAAATTCATTGCAAACAAACTTATAGACATTTTTCTGTATATGTCAAAATCAATCTAAAGATGAAGATGATAACGATCAATGAATCATAACGTTAACTAAAATAACAATAAGTTAATTCTGACAAATAAACAAGAATAACTATAGAAGTTTTGTTATCATAAATTTCATTGAATATATAATACCTTCCCAAAAAAATTGAAAAGAATTCTATCATTTGGAAAATTCTCAAGTTAATAAAGAAACCGTTTTTAAAATATGTAATACATCTTAAAGGCAATGTTAAAAAAAAAATCCTGGCAGTTTAATGAAAGATGATAAAAACTTACTTAAGAGGAATAATTTAGGCTGACTTAGATAAACAGAAAAACAAATCCAATTGGCAATTTCAAAATATTTTTTAATTAAATTTCATTGATAAAAAAAGCTATTTAGAAGATAGAAATCATTAATAAACCACAAGGCTAATGGAAACCTATACATAAGGAACTGAAAATGGTAAAAACAATAAAAACTACTTGACCTACAAAAACATATTTTAACTGGCAATGGAGGAAGAAATAAAAAAATCAAAACCATAATGCATATTAATACTTTATAATTAAAACGAAATGCACTAAAATGTATTGATCTTCAAATAATATATAAATATATTTTTATTTACACCAATAAGGGAGTCGACGACGTAGATTAATATATTACTGTGACTTGATGTTTGGGTACTAAGTGCAATTTTAATTAATCTCCTTTATTTTAATTTAACAGATAAAATCTAAGTAAACTTAATACTTACGATGAAAACAAATTATAGTACTTCAACAAAATATACTTATTTCTAAAACGATTTTAGTATTATCTTCTTCAAGGCGGATCAGATGAGAGCATTCACATTATGAAAACACAATTATTAGAAATTTCAAAGCTAAATAATTAATTTTCAACTAACCTATATTATAGATCGATAACTAATGATGGTCATAACTGTAAGTTTAGTAATTTAACTATTTATAAGATCAATTTTAAGCGATATATTAAATCTAAAATGACTCATATTACTTATATACCTCAATACATTAATTGACATTTGAAATTAAGGAATTAAAAATAATCTAAAAAAGGAAAATGAGATAATATATAGATTTTTTTCGATAATTGAAGCTAGGCAGAATCTTACTTTTTTCTGATAAGGGGATATCACTTAAATGGACAAAATATCATTCAAAGAAATCCATATAACTTATCAAACTGAACCTTTACTATAAATACTGTGTAATTAATCAAAACTAATTTCTTTTTTTTTTTTAAATAATAACTATAAAAAATTATTTTACATGAACAATATCCTGTTGAAAATTGATGATAATAAGTTAAAAAACAATAATGGAAGTCAGGATAAAATGTCTATGATCAAGATTAATAATGGAAACCCTAATAAATAAGATGAAAGAAAGTCTAAATAGGCTATATTGTAAAAAATTCAAAAAATTATTCTGATTAAAATTTAGCCATTAATTGATGAAGGATAGAAGGATAATCATCAACACAAATATAACTGAAAATGGAAAAAAAAAACAATTATAGCTAGTACCTACTAACAATGTTTCTGAGTTTACAAGAGCTACTTAAATAATAATAAACAATACAATATATACATGAAACAGGTAAGATTTTTGTATTCTTCAAGTCCAATAAATGTTGGAAATAGCGTTACACTTGATTGTCTCAAACCTAACAAATGTCGTAACTAGGTTTAAGAAACTAGAAAATGAGATTTAAGAAGCAAATACATAGTTAGTTAATAGTTTTATACAATAAAAAAAAATTGCCACAATTTTAAGAAGTATAAACAAAATTATAAAATCTTCGCGTTACAACAAATCAATTGAACCACAATGAAAAAAAGTAAAAGAAATAACACTGAAAGTACAAGGACATCAAATCTTAAAACAAATATATAAAATTTAATTAAACAAGAAAAAAAAAAACTTCTACTGTGTATCATAAGGAAAAAGAAAGTTCCAACAACAGAAATGTATACTAAAATCATCTCGATAAAAATACATAAAATCAAACAGAAAAAAAGTTGGATATTTTTATCACATTACAGTATCACTTTTTATAATGTTATCACAAAAACAGAAGAAGTTAATTTCAAAAAGAAGTCGATCAAGATGTTAAATATGATGACTTCCCAGTCATTAGGAAAAGTAAAATTATTTTAGAAACAAGAAAAATAATGTAGTCTTTATTTCCTCTTTGATTGGTTATAAATCCTTGGTAATGCAAATTGATATTTGCAAAATAAGATTATATTCATTATCAAAATTAAATAAATACATTGAAATAAAATAAAGCACTAATTATATAAATATGTTATTTTTAGTAGAAACAATGCCATAAACCCAACTCCATACTTAAATGAAATAAGATACAATAATGATAATGATGCACCAATAAGATAAAAGATATACAGATGTTCTTAGTGATACCAAGCATTCAGTTCAGAACTATCAGAGGAGTGAATGTAGATAGGAATCGATTAAAATAAAAAGAATAGAAGTTGACAAATATAACGAAGCCTAACTAAACAATAGGTTTAGCGTTTCAAGAGCTACTTTTTACTAAACACAAATATAATTAAGTAAAGTATACAAATTGTTCTAACTAGATAATGAAAATCCTTTATCAAAAAATAAATCATTTATTTCATTTAATAATTTACAAAGCATGCAAGCAAATAACACATGCACAACAAACAGAAAACTCACGGCTGAAGGTTGATTCCTATATCCAGGACCAGGTTGTTGAGGAGGATATGGTCCCATCGGCCCTCGAGGAGGAGGCCAATTCTGATTATAAGGCATGGTTCCTTGAGGCTGTTCACTGGTTTTCGCCATAGCATAATCACCATAACTATTCTGATATCGATGCACTGAGTTAGATGACTGTAATAACTGATTAAGGGTAGGTGTAGGTCCTGTTGGGGGTGATATACTTTGTCCAGTTATAAACCTCTGTTGCTGTGAATGAGGAAAGCCACCCGAAGAAATAGGTCCACCACTAGGAGGTCTGGTAGGTACTGGGAGCGGCTTTGCACCAGGATATGAATGTCTCATATTAGGGTTAAAATGTCCATAAGAATTTGTTTGGTGGTGCATAGAATCACCACCTGGCAAATGCATTGGATTACCTGCTTCAGGATGCATATAATTCCCTCTTGGAGGGAAAGATAACCCATATCCCTGCATGTTTTGACCGTCTGGGGGTCCTTTTCCAAAGTTAACTTCACTAGCACTTTGTTCTGAATTATGAGGAAAACTTTTATCGGAATTATTAATTTTACCACCACTGTCTTCTGAACTATTAACATTTTGTTCACTATTGTTAATAGAGGGACCAGTTTCTTGACGATATTGACTCATGTCTACAGAAATATTACTTTGTATAGGCTTTTTACCTTTACTGCCGACTACATCAGTTCCTATAACACTGCGGCAATTTCCATTATCTGTTCCATTTTGGAAAGAATTATTTAACGATATTTGAGGCTGATCTTGATGCACAATATCCCGATTCACGTCATTTTGCTGGGGTTCAGCTTGCGTTGCAGCCATGTTAGGCAGAGCCTCTATCGCTGCCAACACCCCGCCACTGCAAACACATCTAGCTTTTCCTTACGTTATACCGAAAATGTTCGAAAGCCACTTCACTGAAAACCATATTACTCCCATCACTTATTCACACACATATTTCTGGCAACGCTCGGGCCAGTTAACAACAAAACACTACTAGAAAACCGACACATTTTTACACAGCACAAAACATTATTTCGCATTTCTACATCAATAGAAGGATAGCGCGAAAGGAGGTTAGGGCAGAAAGGTTATTATGTTCCTCCGCCACAATAACAAAAACCTTTTAGAGGCTTACTGTCAATTAATAAATTAAAACTTTATACCTTGCATAACTTGTTTGTAATTTTTAACTATACTTCATGATTCTAGGCAGATAAAAGATAAGCTTTCAAAGCCTAAATCCATTCGGGCACGAACTACTTTTTCTGACGGCCATGTTGGTGGAATGATCATCTACAAGTGTACCACTGACGAAGTCAAAAGTAAACTTGAAATTATTGTGAAACCAATATCTTATTCAATTATTTTCGTAAAATCTTTGAGGATATTGTTGGATTAATATTTCATCGATTGTTGATTACTCCTGTTGGTATTATTTTTATTTTGTATTTTAATACTTCTGTTATCCAGCTTTTAGACATTTTCTTAATGTTCACCAGGTAGCAGCATGTATCAGAGCTCTTGTTGAAATCGTAACCAGTAAGGGAATATAATTTTTAAACTCGTGTAATTGAGAAAAGAAACATACCACTAAAAATTTTGAAACTTTCAAAGCTTGGGTTGTTGGTAATATTAAAATATTGTTAAAATGGCATCTCGAGGTGGACCTATGGTGTCTGGAACCGATGGTACAGATTTTCCTCAAAGACAACGAATTGCAGCACAATATCAAATAAGGTTAATATTAATAATTTTTTGGTAGATTTTAGTGTTAATAGGATTTAAGTTGCTTGGACTTTCCTTTTTGTTAAGTGTTATTAACTTAACCAACTGTAGAGGTTATGTTAATGTGTATTATTATTTTTGTTGTAAATACCATTATATATTCACCTTATTGTATGGTTCATTTCAGGCACTTCCAAGCTCCTCTTTAATTTTATTTCCCTTTTTATTTTTCAGTGCACAAAATAAATCGAGGCTTAAATATTGTGTGTTCTTCCACTACCTTTTATTTTTTGTAATGTTAGCTAAGTTATCAGCTGATATACTTGATAGGCTCGATATTTTTATTCTTGAAATTGAAGAACTTCAAATTCCTAAAGTAAGATTGTGATTCTTCACATCCTTTTATTTTATGTTAGTATTTTTACTAACTAGTGTGCCAAGACTTAATGTTTACTTAATATCTGATCTAAATTTCTTTTCAAGCCTCTAATATGGGAATATGTCTGGTGTATAAGCCTTCTATTCACTTTTCTTGGCCTAGCATCTATTCGGAGAAACAGGATAGTTATGATGAAAAGATATATGATGGGAATCACTTTATTTGGTATATTGCCGATTTTATATGCCACTATTTATTACCTACCAGATGTATGGACATATATTACCACTGGTGAAACGGAAGAAATTGAGTTATGGCAGGTAGGTTTAATTCGTGAAAACTGAGTTTAATTTTATATTTGAAGTATTTTAGTGTCATCCTCTAATCTTCTTAATTTATTTATGTTGTTAGAATTAAATTTAGTAAAGTTACAATGATGGTAATTCTGTTAAAATCTCTTACAAAGTTTTGAAGTATTCAATGTTTATTTTTGGTCATGAAGGTTACTGTTATTTTTATAAACTTGTGTTGAAAAATCACAATGCCTCAATACTATTATTGCTTAAGAAATAAGTGTTTTCTCCTTTAATAATTTTGTCATTTAATGTTATGCAGGAATATCCTTATGGTTTGCTGTGGTATGGATTCATTATTCAAGCCATCCAAGTACATCTGTTTTCACTCTACTTTGCAAACAACTTAGTTACTGCTTGGAGGGCACGGGGGACATATGCAGCAAAAAAAGATTAAGTTTTAATTCTCCAAGAATAAAATGGCTGGATGAAAAAAAGAAAGTTGATTTGAACGAATAATCGAGAGCAATAATTCTTCTTATTTTTGTTATTTTTCTATAAGGATAAAACTATAATGAATATTGGTGTAAGTTGAAATTTGTACTGGTTATGTAATTCAAAGAATTCGGCATTGGTTGTGAATTATTTTTATTGTAGAAGTAATCCTTTCATATTGATGTTTTAATTTTAAATTGGTAGTTTTATTTGTGGTTTGTTGTAGTTCAAATACTGATTCGGCATTAAAAATGATAGAATTGAATATTTATAGACCGTATGAATATAAATTTAATTCTACCATATCACAAATTTTGCATTTAAATGTAATCTCAGGAAGGGACTTAATAATAAAACTGATATTTTTCTATAATGATTATTCCTTAAAACATTAGAAATATTAAGGAAATGTTACTTATTTATATGTCTATACATTTCATTTTTGTTTTATAATTGTTTTTCTATTCTTTTTTTTTTTTTTTAAAGGATTTCCTTTAATTGACATAGTTATTAGTTTGTCAGAGATGTTATTGGATTTAATTGGCACATATGGGAACTTAGAAATATTACAAATTGAAGTGTTAGTACAAGATGTATATTGCTATATTGAAGTAGTAATTAAAATTGGGATCCATCTTAAGAGGTTTCTTTACTTATTAGAGAGTTTTTAAATTAATTAATTGCATCCCCAGGAGAGTTACAGAGCACTAAATTCTGTAAAAGTCCTAAAAACTTCTGCACACAGAATGTGATGTGTACAGTTGACGATATTGCTGACGGTCAGTGATGTAGTTAAGTTATAATATATTCCACTATCACATTCATACAGAGCCCAATCTTTCACTATGATACAGACAAGAGATTGCTGAATGCTAGGAATTTAGTGCTGTATGTGCTTATCGTTCATTTAAAAAGAATTAATGTTATGTTTCAAATAAGTTTAATATAGAAATTAGAAGTGAGTTATTTCCAAGAACCTCTGAATGATAAAATTTATTTTTAAAGAAAACACATGCTTAAGAATACATTGATCAATGTGGCCGGAATTTTTTTCTAAAAACCAAGAAGAAAAGTTCTGTTGATTTATTTTGTTTAAAAAACCTCTGAGTTTTAGTTTTGAAATTATTTCATCCTAAAAAGTTCTTATGATGACTTTTCAAAAGAAAATCCCATATAGATGTTTTTCATTAAGTGCTTTTGAAAGAAATATCCAAACAAAATCCTTTTAAAAATGATAATTTCATCGTGTAAAAATAACAGTTATATTCAAAATAAATACACCTTATCTAATATAAACATTCCATGAACTAAGTTCAATGAAAACAAAGAGGTAATGTCATACATTTTTCTAACAATAACAGAGGTTAAGAAATAAAAACCTCATATTGAACAATTGTTCCATCTGACAAACTGTTTCATCACATTTAAATATAACACTTGGCTAAATCTGTAGGTAAATCTAAATATTGTTAAGAAATTTATAAGATATGACAGAAACACAGAGTAAGTCTAAAAACGACAAAAAGTAAAATGACTTTTGGGATTGAAATAATTTCAAACTTAAGGACGGTTTTTGAAAAAAACAAAATTCCTGCTAAGTACGTTTTGAAAAAACATTTTTCAAAATAGGTTTTTTGTTATTTTATGAGGATTTTTGAAAAAGTTAATATAACTGTCAGATTCACAGACCCATTTACCGAAGAAAATAATTCTTGATATTGATAATTATAGATTTAGACAAGCTTTGGTAAATGACGACTCAATGCATATATGGTTGGCTGCTATGATTTATATTGATTAAATGATCAATCAATGATTTGGTCAACACAAAAGGAAAATAATTTGTTTATTCTAATGGGCATTAGAATTAGATCAGTATGCACTAATTGTTTATAAATCCCAAATATGAACACAAAAATAAATCTAAAATAGTGGATTGTATCTTGTTATGAGTAGGCACATTCTCATTACGTTAATAGTTCTGATTAATGTAAGAACAGATCATGTATAATTGGTTTAAACTGTCCGGGACATAGTTTTAGACTACTTCGTTTAATCGATGAGTCACGTTAATAGTGATTGATCATAAAAGTGTTTTCTCATAATTTGATGTCATACAATATTCTTGGCTTGATATGATTTACTAATTAATTTTTAGTTCATTTGTTATTTGAATTTATTTCTCTTCTTCAAACTGTGTAAAAGTAAATGGTTTATTTTATTCAATTTTTGTTATCCTATTATCAGTGAGTTAAATCCAAATCATCTTTGACTTTAGCAGTTAATATTGCACATGGTATCATGTAGATGTTTACTTGTAAAGGCACAAAATAGTTCATGTTATATTTGTCATTGTTAATTTTTTTTTCTACCTAAAAGACAAATTATTAGTCTCATTGCACTAATTATTAGAGCTTCTTAATTGAGGGTTACGATGTGTTCATTAGTTTATGACAAATACATTGTATTTTTAAAGAAATATTTGCTAAAGTATTGTTTTTTACAATATTTATGTTGATTTTAACTGATTTTTGCTCAGTGATTTTTATTGTTGCTTAAGTGTTCCTGTTTTTATTTCCATTAGAATAATGGATATTGTTAAGACTTTTGAATTACTTTTAAGAGTATTTATTCATTGTTGTTTTATTTTTGTTATTATCGTGCTTTGTTAAATATGACATTGTTTTATTAATGAAAGTTGCCATTCATTTTTCAGATGGAGTTATGTATGAGCGATTCTCTCTAATGTACATTTGCTTTCAGTGAATATAATGGAGCTTATGCTTATTTAAACTGAGAAAACAGTTTAATTGGTGAACATTTTTTCTGAGTATTTTTTTTTTACAAACTACCATTTAAAATATTAATTTCAGAATCATCAGGTTGACTATATTAAATATGTATGTTCTTGATTGGAAAGATTATATACATCAATTTTTTTAAGATTTGGAATTTTAACAGAGTTAGGGTATCATTGCAAATAATTTTTTCTTATGAAATTAATCATCAAATAAAATTTTTCTTGGCTTCCAAACCAGAACCTAACATTCAGAAGAACATAAAATGTTGCTATTTTCTATGATACATATGTTTAATTTTTTTTGGAAGGGAATTAATTTATGGATTGTTTTGTAAGTTATAAATGATTTTCAATTTTGGTGCTTGGATCACTTTGATTTTCAAGTCTTCAATTGTTGAGGATAGTTCCAAAATACTACATCCATAGTAAGTGTCTAGCAAAAATTCTATTAGATATTTAGTTATGAATTATTTCAATCTAACTAATACATTTCCTGAAAATTTGCTATGATTTTTTTTTTTTTTATGTAATGGATTAAAACTATAGAAAAAATAAAACTAAACAATTGTTTCCAAAATCCTTTTTTAACTAACATAAATTTTTTAACTGACTTCTTGGATTATTCTTAATGCAATTGTTGAAATCTTCTTAAAATGTTGTAAAACAAGTTTTATTGAAGAAAAGATTGGTTGGGGTGTTCAGTAAACGAAAAAAAAATGTAAAAATAAATAAATTATATTTATTTTTATTTTTGCTGACGTTTCAGCCCAAAGTTCAGAGCTGGTCAGACAAAAGATTTCCACAAGACAACATTGTTGTGGTAAGAAAAGTAGAACTTACGTAGCCAAAAAAACTAAAACAAGTTTTAGTTAAAGAAAATTGATAAGGAATCATACGTAATAAAATTTAATATTATTGTAACGAAAAATAAATTTTTGTTTACTTTAATTGTTTGCTATCTATCATAAGCAAAGTGAATTCTATGAATTTATATAACTTATGGTAATTTATTTTTTTATAAATATCATTTTGTAAGAGTTTCAAATTCTTATCGTTTCTTAGAATGCTAAACAATTTAGAACTGCAAGGTATGCATCTGATAAAAATATTTGGAATAATAACATTACATCAGTTAAAACAGGCAGTTGTTAGGTTTGATAATGGATGAATCCATATAAAGATATCTACTTCTGAGGTTTAGAGAAACATGCATTGGAAGATTACATTAAGACTGACATTGTAAATTCGAATTTCAGTTTGGTTCAGTGGAGGAGGGGTATATAGACAATGGTTAATAATAATAATAAATAATATATAGTCAATGGCTCTGAGCTTCGCTGTCGTTATAAAGGATTTAAAATTATCAAAATTATATTGCAATTTTGTCTGCTAATATTTTTATATAATCCCAGTTTTGATTGACAGAACTTTTAAGACAGAATAAATATTCGAGACCTTTTGATAATAATGGATATGATATTAATTTTACTTTTAAAAAGAAATTTTAGTTTTTTATGCGAACCGAAATTAAATTTTATAATGTTACAGATCTTTGATTGAATTTGTTTTGTTGATTTTTTTTTTTTTTTAAATATTACGGATTCATTACTTATAATACAATTAAGAATTTAGCGATAAAGAATCTTTAAACATATTTTTTTACTATATTAAGAAGTTATAAACCGTAACTGGTTTCCTTTACAAAAAAAGTTATAAGAAAAACAAATATATTTTATTTAGCTAGTCGAAATTTGTTTTAAAATAGGTGATTGTTTAGTTACCGTCAATTATTCTGAATAGATTAAAAACATTTATATGGTTGTTAAACACCAATTGCTATAAATGTTAGATGGTTTTAAAGTATCTTTAGGTTAAGTAAAACTGATTGTAAATTGCCATTCCTGATAAGTTACATGAAGTTGCACGATAAAATTTCCTATGGAGTAAAATTACTCAACTTATTTTTGATTTTTTGTATCAATACATCTAACAAATTTTAAGGTTCTAATAGAAAAGGTTATCCTGTTTGTATAAGATGTTAATTACATACTTAAAAGAGTTGAGAATGTTTTTGTTTTGTTATAATTTCTTTATCTCTTTAAAATCAATACAATTTAAGGTTCAACCAACCAAGGATGGGACCATTTTAAACTATATTCTTAAAATAAATTGTTTTATTTTAGTTGGTTTTTATATTGTGAAACATTTTATTTATAATGAAGCTAATTAATAATTCACTTGTATTTTTCTCTGAAAACTGTATGCAATAATTTAAAATTTTATGTGCCTTAACAAAAAAGAAATTGGTTTCCTTCTTTTCTTTATTTTAAAATATATACTTATTTATTATCCACTTATTGTCATGCTGACATAATTATTCATACAATAATTAATTAAGATTTTGTTTTTCATTTGATGCTGATTTCTTGATTAGTGGTGAAAAATTAATTATATTACATATTGTTTTTTTTTTCTTATTAGTTAATGCCTGAAGTCTTGATCAGATACACACTGCAATACTTGATTTCATTTTTTAGTTTAAGAACGTTATTTATTTTTATATTCGAGTTAAAAATAAAATAGAGAGTGAAATCCTCTAATAAATGTCATAGTTACCCATAGCAACAATTTTATTCAATCTTGAATTTCTATAAAAAAAATTCAGATTATTAATTTTCATGTTTTTTAAATTAGATATGTGGCAAAATTTGGCCTAAAGAATTATAATATGTGATTTAATCATAGCTCTGTATATTTATGTATTATAATTTTTATTTGAGTTTATAGTATTTCTATTGTAGTTTTAAGTTTTTTCCTCAATTTCTGTAAATGAATTGTTAAGATGAAATACATCTATAATTACAATTTAAATGTCAATTTTATCTAAGGATGGAATTATGCACGTGTGACATCAATGAGTTAAATTGTGGATTAAGAATTTAATTGATTCATTATCTCTTCTGCTTATACTTTATTTTATTTATTCTTTTATGTGCTCGTAAAAAACTGAAATCCTTCATGTCTCTGTTATAAGAGTTGTTTTCACTATTGGACTAATGTGAAACATAAATTAAACCCATTTCAGAGCTCTTTGATGTAAACCATATATGCTGAGATCCGATTCTTAATTTCAAACACTTAAAATGTTTGCGACTATTTCGGTCTGTTTGATTATTTCCATCTGACAATAATAGTGATTTGATCTTTTTGGCCCTAAAGTGATCTTAAGAGATAGTAATTAACCTTTGAAACATTTATCTCATTTAAAGTATTTATTTAATTAAAATATCGTTTATTCTTCAATTAGGTATAACTTTACTATTCACCAGAAGAAAACAGGATTTTCTTACCGATATTCAAGTAATTAGACATAGTTCCTCAATTATTGTTATATTTTAATTATTAGCAATAAAATATACTATTGCAATAACAAATTGTAATTTAGAAGACTAGGTTAAAGACCATAATGTCTACTTTTTTCAGCAGATAATATATTAATATTTTATGGTCATAAAAATAGATTTTCTCCCTCCCTCTTTGCAGTATTTGCTGGTTCAAAAATATTATGGTTCTACATTGTTTATCTGCTGGTTTTCCAGTCCATTGATTGAGGTGGTCATGGGTATTATTTAAATAACTGAATGTGTGTTTTTGTATTTTTTTCTTTTAATTAATGAGAACATTTTAATGCTAATTATTTCTTTTCAACCGTGATATCGCCATAAAATTTAAATTCTATGAACATTAGAATTTGGAAATTTTTTATATAGTTGTTTTATTATTATTTTGTAATTCTTCTTTTACAAGTTTCTCTGTTGCAAAGTTGCAATAAAAGTTAAATGATATTTTTAATGAAAAATTCACTGATTTAAATGCATAGTTCCATCCATCTTGTTTCTTCCATAAATTCAACTTAAACATTTAATATAATTGTAATTCATAAAATAAGTGTATTACTGTTGATGTATATTAATACTTATATGATTTATCTGTGAATGACATTAATTATCTCCGATCACTTTATTCAATCTTATAACACAAAGACAATTTATGTAAATTGCTTCTGTAAATTCGCTCTCCTTTAAAAAATGTAGTTAGTAAATAAGTTGGCAATTATGTATTATTGTAAATAATAAAATCGAAACTGTGAACAAGGGTCTACAACTAAGTTTGATAGATTAAGTGTCTATCAATTAGCTTAGTGAAATTAGAATGTAATCTATAATTTTATTTTGACCTTTCAAAGTGTGGCAGCTAAATTTGAATTATCATCAATATTGGTTCCCTATTAGCCAAATTAACCCTTGTTTGCAGTTTTTATTAAATTATTTTTATGGTATTATAACTTTATAGAAACATTCTTGATCATCCCTGAAAGCTTTCATGTCTTGAAATATTGACAGTAAATAAAGAATAAGCTACCATCTATCAGGATATAAATTGATATTCTTTTATGTTAAGGGATTATTGGCTGACTTTTCTTTTTTGAAGTTTTATGAAAGAAATCATATTATTTTGGTACTATGTGGATACAATAAAATCTCTATTTTAAAATGGAATGTTAGCAATGCTTATATTGGCAGTTGTACGGATTGTAAATAAATATGTGTAATAGGAAATATTTTATTAAAAATTATGTCATTACACTTTGTTTGTTTATATTATCCTTATTTATTATTGTTTAAATAAATTTTTGTTTTGTTACTCAAAAGAAGTATCTTCTGTATGGTTGGTTTTCAAAAATAGATAAATTGTTGTGATACTGTGATATTACTCTAAATTGGTGTGTCCTATTGAATTTTTTGTTTTTATGATACTCTCATCCTTTTTTACAATATCCATAAAATAATTATCATTTTTTTCAAATAATAATTTCTTTTATGATGTGTTGAAGCCTCCGGATACCTTAATCATCTATAATAAAATCAAATGAAACTTCTTTTCTAGAACCTGTTAATATTTCTTTTACATAAAAAACTTTGAGGGAAAAATAAAATCTCATGTTACTATTCGTTCATAATTACTTTAAATTCAGCTGATAATAATATCATAAGCTTGTCTGAATGTCTGTTACTTGAAAATTTATCATTACTGGGCTTCTATCAATATTTTTAATTAGTTAAATATCAAGAAAGAATTTCATACATACTGTTTTCAGCCACCCACCAATAATTACTTTTTCAGTTTTAGTTGTGAAAGATTATTTTTTCAGTCTGTATAGGACTTAATTGATTTTTTTTTGGGACTTTTTTTTTTTTTAAGAATGTCATGATTTTATTTTCTAATGTTTTTTTTTTAAAAGAGGAACACCTAACTATCATAGATAAGGTAATAAGCTCTTTAACTTCTAAATTTTCATTATTTTGCATCAAAACATCTTACTCTCGGATTTGCTAAAGTTAAAGAGCAAGATGTTTCAAACAGGAAATATTTCAGGAAAATGGTTTGTTATGATTTTGTTTTAACCAGAATAAGAAACAAACTGGTTCTACATCCTGAGGTCTTTTATACAGGTTGTAGAATACTGCACTTGCCACGCTGATAAAGGCTGTTAACTTAGCTCAAAAAGTCTGTACATATTAAAATATTTTGCCGTGTTTTTTTTTTTGTTGAGGTAGTCAACAATTTTTATTTTTAAGTATAACTACTTTTGATGACTTAATATTTTGGTAAAAATTAATTATTGGATAATATTTTGTGATTATAGCTCAAGAAATGTAACTAATATAAATACATTTGTTTTAGTTTAGAAATTTAACCCTTTCCCCCACCACAAAAGTGATATGAGCTGTTGAGTGATTATGGGTTGTTTGTTTTTGTTTTTGGAGCTGGAAAGTCACATGAGAAAGTCAATATTTTAGAAATGGTTCATTTGCTTGAAATTAAATGCCCTTCTCACTTGATAAAATTTGATTACACATTTGGGGATTTCTATAAGATGTTTCTCTATTTACTCATAAAATAAATGGTTATATTTTTTTTCCAAAGAATTAGTACAGTTTTACTGCTCAAATCAATCATTAACGTTTTTATTTTAAGAAATAAAGACAATTTGTCCATCATTACATTCTATCTTATAAAAATTTAATTAGGTTTCAGTAAATGAATTGCTCGTCTTTTGGAAGTAGTGTTATATGTTTCTAGACAATGTAGATCTTGGGCCAATTGATGTACAGGTGTATTTTACTTGTGGAAGCACAGTTATCCTGGTTGGGGATTACCGTACCTCATGTTGCTATGGCCACATCGCCATTCATACACAAAATCTCATCATTAACTAAATTTAAAAACCAATTATTTCTCCATCTCCTCGTCCTTTTTTTTTTATCAATCTTCCGAATATTTATAAAAATTAAATATGTACCAATCTTATTCTACCGTCATTTTAGAGTTATTATTTATATTGCTCACCATGCAAATATGTTAACACACGGACATCTATTTACCTGTAATTTCTTCATGTTATGTGCATATTTAGGCTACTACTTTATATTTTTGTTTTAATGTTACATAACTTTGTAACCCAATTATTGTTTGCCAGACAAATCTATATTATAATGTAATTACCATTGTTCATTATTCTTAGCAAACTAAATGTCCCAGAATAAAATTTACTTTCTTTCTTTCAAGAATAGGAAATTCATACCACAAACTTTGTTAAATTGTTTACTTAACAATGAAGTTTTGTAACAGATAATTTCGGCTAAGTCAAATTTGAATAAAAAAAATATATAATGAGCTTATAATAATTTAACATATATCCTCTTGATCTTCTTCATTTGTTTCAGAAGATAATAATTTTAATAAGCTTAAATTTTATTAATTGTTGGTAAGATTTTAATGAAAAGAATAATATAGAATTAAAAGAATAACTGAAATTCCTGGTATATTTCCAGAAGAAAATTACTGGTATTCAATGCTGGTAAGCATAATATTACTCTGAAATTAACTTTTACAGTTTTCCTTTTATAAAACACTAGCTTTACCCGGCCACGCACTGCTGTGGCTTAGCCTGGCAAAATGAAAAAGAAAGAAAATAGAAAGCACATATGAGTAGATTAATAGCAAAGGACATCTGTCATTTTTAAAAAGTTGGGAAACAAATTTGTCTGTAAAATGGCTTCAATTGAAACTAATTCTTATTGTTTTCTTTCTCATGATTCAAATTAAACATTTATAATCATCTGAGTAAATACGCCGTCATTCATAATCATCAGAAACAGTCTGAGTTGAACTTATAAAACTAAATAAAAAATTAATTTAAAAAACGTATAATAGTATTGACCTACATAAGGAGAATCATATAAATTCTTTAAATGATAATTTCAATTACTGTAGTAATTATAAAATTTTCGATTAATCAATAAAAAAAAAAAATGCTTGCCGACGTTCGGTAGTGAGGAAGCAAAAGGAAAGGCCTTTTCTGAAGAGAAACCAGTAAATGTTTAAAACTCAATAACTCTGCAACGAACCGCCCTATTTCGATGATTTTATTTTTTATTTTGTCAGCAATTCAGAAACTTTGGACTTTTTTAGTTACCGTCAAATAAAATATTAAATTCATCGTAACATTTTTCAGCTTGTTTTCGGGAAAGTATGTTATACAGATAAATTAAAAGGGTTTCAAGGGGAAGACTTTAGCCAAGTTTCGTTAAAATCGGTAAAGCCGTTTTGGCATTACAGTTTATAGTGACACATTTTTTGCGGCTTTGAACAGAAAAACATTTACATTTTTATTTTTTTTACATATATAAAATTATCGTAAGACAGAAGTACTATGCCAGAAACCTTCCCAGGAGTGTACGGAACAACTTCCCAAAGTTTCATGGCGATCGGTTGAATGGTTTAGTAATGCACTATGGACAAACAGACAGACATACATTCATTTTTATATATATATATATATATATATATATATATCTATATATATATATATATATATAATATATATCTATATATATATATATATATAGATATAAGAAACATATTTTGTGTATTTTGTGCAATTCTCTATTTTCCATACTATTTTTAATGAGAAAGGAGATATTACTATATAGTCCGTGCTACAGACCACTTTATATCAAATTAGTAACATCCACCTAAAACTTCCTAAATAGCTTTATCTCATCATAACCTACAAAATTTTTATTTACAAAAATTGTTGGAATTGGGGCAATTTTAATCTGGAGATAGGGAGACTTTGTATATTAAATTATGTACTAATAATTCATGAACACACATTTCTTTTCCACTTGAATTGTAAGATAATTTGATCATAAAATCAAACATAAAGGTGGCCTACAAAAATATTGGGCCGTATGGGGAGACCTCCATCCTCTTCCCCAACAAGTCAAAATAATAAGGTTATATTGGCCAAACAGCCCAATATTTTTGTAAGAAACTTTTTTTTTAGATTTGTGATCAAATTATCTTACGATTCAAGTGGAAAGCAAATGGGTGTTTATGAGTTTTTAGTACCTGATTAATTTAATGAGAAAACACCCTGAAAAAATAAAGAAAGAAAAAAATACAAATGAATTATAGCAAATAAACTATTGGAAGTTTTCATTGCAAATAAGCAACATAGAAAACAACACATTTCTGAGAATATTTGTAGATAAAAAAATTGTAGATTATAAGATGAAACTATTCACGAAGTTTTTAGGCAGATGTTAATAATTTGATAAAAAGAGGTCTGTACCATGGACTAATAACTTATTACATGATTTTCTTAGATATGAGATTGTTTAAGGGTATTATAAAAGAAAAATGATACATTCATTTTATAAAACATTATCTTTAATATTTTAAACATTTTTCAATAAATTACAAAAATTATTTTTCATAAACGATTATACAAACATTAAATGAGACAATATACAATTGTTAGTGTCTTTTTTGTTCGTTTATTTTATAAACTCGAAAATATTTAGATAACAATACTCCTAATTGTATCATACAACAATAGCACTACTTTTGATATCACAAAAAAGCGTTTGAAGTTGTAATAACAGACATTGTGATAACATTTTTTTGATTGAATTCATTAATGAGAAAAGTGGATATCCTTTAACATTCTACTATCCACTTAAAATACTTACAATTAAGATTATTTTATCTGTAATTATTTAGAAGAATTTTTTTTAAATAATTGGTAGGGAATATGAAAGAATTGAAGAGTATCAAACACAACCCTTCATTAAATATATATATATATATATATATATATATATATATATATATATATATATATATATTATAATTATATACATATATATAATTATAAAATATATTCTGTTGGCCAAACTTGTGTTTCAAATCAGTATTTTTTATGATGGAAGTAATATTAAGACTGATGATTATCATACAGTTGAACACTAAAAAATAATAATAAATTGAAGAATCAATAATTAATTATTTTGTATTTCTTGGATGAAATACTAATCTACAGTTCATGACACACATTCTAATAATTATTTAACACCATGAATTAGAAACTAGTGTTCATTTTTTATATAACTTGATAGTAAATATAATATAGATTTGATATCTTTTTCATCCCAACACTACATAAATTTTACAGAAAAAAAAATCCAAGGACTAAAGTATAGCTAGGATTATAATGGATAAGAAACATCTATGGCTTGACAAACTATGGAATCATTAAGAGATGATAATTATTACTCAATACAATCAGATTACCGACAACATAGTCTCTGTGCTTTTTGTCCATTTAATAATTCAGGCGTTTGTTAATCAATAAGTCACAAGGAGACAAATATGACAACCAAACAAGTAGGGAAGTCACTACAAATATTTTTTCATGGGAAAATGTAAAATTTACCAATAACTTTAATAGTTGGAATTAAATTTCATAAAAATTTCAATATTTAGAACAAGAGGCATCTGGTAGCTGAGCGGACTAATGGTTGTTCAAAACATACGTTGCCCAGCAACCTGATAAACCAAAGTTTATATGATAAAATAACTACGATTTCGTGTTCCAGTGCCAGTGGGCTTTTAGCTCTAGCATTGATTCCCCTGCCCTTTTAACCCTCTCTTCTGGCCTAGAAAAAAAACTGTATAGCCCAAAAAATGAGGTATGGGTGGACAGAAAAAAAATATATATATTTAGAACAATATTGCACATCAGTGATTGGAACAAAATTTCACAACATTATCAATAGTTGGTACAAAATTTTCCTGGAACTTACAATTAAAAAAATTATGATGTACTTATTTGATAAAGAGATATTTTGATTTTCTTAAATCATTTATATGATATGAATTTTGACACTTAAATTCAATATTGAAAACAATATTTTTCTATTATATTCAAACAGCATAGTATCAATAAAATCTCAATTTCTTAACTTAGAAAAGATATAAGTAATTATGAAAACAATATTTTACCATAATTTTGGCAGTTTGAAGTAGATTCTAATATCTTAAACTTTACAAATTTTGGGATTTCCAAATATTTGGGAGAATGATACCCTCACTGCCCCACTTCTCATCCCTGAATGCAAGATAGGTTATCAAGAATTTTTTTAATTTTTTTTTTTCATCTTGAATCCTCTCATAACTTGAGTTGCCATTCTTTTAAAAAAATATGTAATTGAAAATAAACCTGTTATAAATAAAAATGCAATTCTTTCATTCTGGAATCCTTCAATTTTTTTTTAAATGGTTTCACCAGAGTTGGGTTGGCAATCATTTTGTAACACACATCAAATTCAGTCTTTTCTGCCAAAAAATTTATAAATTTATGTTCGGCCATAATTATAATAAATTTAAATATGCTTAAACAATTAAGATAATTTATTAATTAACAGCATATCGATAGTAGAAATAGTAGTTACCCTCAGTTAAAAGTCATATCAATGAGTCATTTCAAAATTCAGAGCAGTGTTTTTTCAGTCAGCAAGAGAACTTACCAACTGGAGAAACATAACAAAATTAAGCTTTTTTAGTCAAATCAGAGAGAATAGCCTTAAGGAACTTAAATAATGTATATCCAGTTGGCAAGTGGCTTTATTATCAGCAAGAACCAAATTCGTCTATCCAGTTCTTATAGCGAGCTATATCCTTGCAGTTGACGCTCTTTTTACATTTACTCACGGCCTCCTTGAAATCAGTGGCAGTAACGGGCAAGTCCACTTCACTCTTTGTCAATTTCTTGATCTCTTCTGGTGAGCGACCCATAATCTTTCGCCTCATGCTCATCAACGCTGCATCCCTGATGTTATTAAAAAAAAAAAATTAAATATCCTGTATTTATTTTTAAAGAAAATAATAAATAACAGACAATAAAAAAAAAAAAAAAAAAAAAATGAGCATGAATAAAATACAAGAGATTTGTTTAAATTAGTGTATACTATGTACCATTAAAATATATATATATATATATATATATATATATATATATATATATATATATAATTACGTTCTTTAATATTGATCACTTTATTGCGAAGAAAAAAAAAGCGAATGTTCTAATGAGGTATTTATAACTGAAAAAGATGGATTCAAAACTTCTTCAAATTTAGTACTTTCCAAAAAAAAAAGGTTGTTTTGTTAAAGACAACAAACAATGTTTGTGGAAAATTAGACAAAACTGGTATTTAAATATACATATAAAGAGTATATAAAAAAAATGAGCATTTTTCAACCAGATATTTATATTATTATTTCTTTGATATAAAATACAATTAATACGCAAAGAATAGTCCATTGTTATCTACAATCATTAGCATATGCTAAACAATTGCTCGAACCCACGCTGATTCCATTCTTTAGAATGGCAGTCAAAGAACTCTTGAATTGCAATTTTAAGTTCCGCAAATTTATCAATTTTTTTCTCTTGAAGAAAATGGGCCATGGATTTAAATAAGTAGTAATCGAATGGTGTGAGGTGAATATATGGTAGATAAGGAAGGAGTCTCATATCAGAAGGGTTTTCAACAAATTAAAACCTCTTAGCTGATTGCTGAGGAGTAAGTTCGTGAGAGACCAGCCTACTGCTCTTTTTCACCTTCCCCATGGAGAGTAGATGGTGACTAACAGAATCTTTCGACATAACACACACCCTGGACACGAGTTCGCGAGTTCTCGTGGACGGATTTGACTCAACAGCTTCCTGCGGAACCTCATCAATATATCAATATCCATTAAAGGTCGCCTCGAGCCCTTCTTCCTTTTCAACGCCGTATCTCCACTGCTAAATTTTTCAAACCAACGCCATGCAGTGTACTGGTCAAGAACTCCTTCCCCTTCATATTTAATAATTTCATGAGTTACTTCTGTAAAATTTGTTTTCCAGTAATGTCTTAAAATTATGAGAATTTCGTAGGACACTGTCATGTTTCTTCTTTAAAACGAATAACTAAACTGAGGCTTTTTTGAAGAAGTTGAATGGGATTAAACTAGCTAAGAGAATGCTCTAAAGGAATTATTAAGTATTGGTAAGTATTAAATAGGATCAAAATATTTACAGTCCTTTGAAATTTTGAATTTGATAAAACTCATTTTTTTTTATACACCTCATTTTATATATATATATATATATATATATATATATATATATATATATATATATATATATATATATATATATATATATATATATATATGTGAGTGTGTGTACACCAATAGCTTGGATTTGTTCAGGCTCATGTTGCAATAAAAACCACAAATTATCCCTCGTCATTCAGCCAACCAACCAATGGAACCAAATTTGGCCTCATAATTAACTTTATACTATAAGAGCAATTTACACTAATGCAGTTTAACACAAATACTTTATTTTATTTTATCCATAGATAATGTTAGGAGAACCTTCTATAATTTATTGATCAAATTTATTACCTGCAGACATTAATAATATCAGAACATGTATATCCATCTAATTGTTTAGATATC
Organism: Nezara viridula; assembly: GCA_928085145.1. NCBI lineage: Eukaryota > Metazoa > Arthropoda > Insecta > Hemiptera > Pentatomidae > Nezara > Nezara viridula. The sequence goes on from OV725081.1 coordinate 47,763,838, forward strand.
CTTTCACAGTCAATTCCAGGATCTAACTGGACATTTTTGAGACACAACTGAAGAAGTGCTTTTCTAGTTTCATCTGAAAGAAACATTGATCTAACTATACTTAAACATTGATTCAAGACAATTAATATTTATCCAATAATGAATTAAATTTTTTCTGAAGGTGGCTGACTGTTTCTGTAAGTCGTGAGTATGATTATTAGTGGTCAGGAAATATGAACATAATATCTTTTCATTTATTCAGTAGAATTTAATTGTTTTTGCCTTATTTTTCTCACCGTACTCACTCTTTCATTCATTTATTTAAATCAAAACCCTATCAATGTGTTATAACAAATTTAATTATTTTGTAAGTATCATTTTTATAATTACACATGTTTATTGTTTTGATGACCTCAATGTGGATCACATCACAGGAAAAATAATTAAACATAATGGAATGCTCATTTTATCCACTAGGACCAATTTGCAATAATCAGATCCTAGATATATTATGAAATATTTATGTTGTTTAATATTCACTACAATCAGGGATTGAAAATATATTGAATGGTTTTAATAAAAAATATATACAATTGTTTGATTAAATCGGTAAAAATGTTGGAGGAGATTTAGTCTTCATTAAGTTGACTTAAACAGTCTAAGAAGTGTCATGCATAAAATTTGAATGATTCTTAAATATCATACTTAAAAAAATATAAGTTATGTGTAGCAACATATATATAAAAGGTAAAATATTTTGTACAGAAATTGTGAGTGAATCAGTTATTTATTACATGATTATCTGTATTATTGAGACTTACAATCAGGTAGAGGAATGAAAATTCTTTTCTCGAATCGTCTCCTAAAAGCCTCATCAATATCCCACGGGTGATTAGTAGCTGCCAATACCATGATTACTTTTTCATCTCTGAGAACAGGATTTAAAAAAAAAATGGAATTACCATTCAACTAATCAATAATCATGTTTTATAAAATTATAAATTACCTTCTAAGTTACGAGCCCAAATTGTTTTTAATAAGAATTTAATACCTAATACTATAGAAAATAATATCTACAGAAAGTAATATCACTTACCCACAAGAACTGATACCGTCCATCTGTATCAGAAGTTCTGCTTTGAACCTGCGAGAAGCCTCGTGCTCTGAATCAGTCCCACGCTGAGAGCAGAGTGAGTCTATCTCATCTATGAAAATAGTTGAAGGAGCATAAAACCTTGCCTGTTGATGAAAACAAACAAAATCTTAATTAATATTATTTTCTTACATATTCTTTTTGATTTATCATATCAGTGGCAGTTATGAAAAACGTCTCATAGTTATATAAATACACACAAATTAGGTACATTAATTATAATGGAATTGGTTATTTCAGAACATATGTAACATTTTTATAATATTGACAACCATACAAAAAACTAATTTATATGGAAACTTTCATTGATAAAAATCTACAAAAAATATGTGGCATAAACAATCAATCTTTATCCTTTTTATTTACTGTGTTTTCTTATATTAAAATATGTGTCCACGAACAATGTACATAAAATAAGTTTGAACTAAAACTGATATAAATTACACATGTCTTCTTTCTGAAATAACTAATTAAATTGTTAAATGAAATTTATACAAGATCATTTAATCCCCAAATTTTCTACAACTTAGAACCATACCAAATAAGCCATTTTTGAAGTATAGGCATATCTAAGAAAATTTATTTGCTTATGCATAAGCGAAAGTACTTTTTGAAAGTAGTGGTTGGAATTTGATAATACTGATAACTTTATCATGTTTTTACCAATCCCTAACTTTCCACCAGGTGAGGTTTAGTAGAACCCAGAGAAATATGTTTGCACATATGTAAGAGGAAGTAGCAGATGAGATTCGATAAAATTGATGCTGCCTTATTTTTTTTAATGATCCCCAACATTGAACCAAATCGAATGAGCCATTTTTGAAATATGGGCATATCTAAGAAAATTTATTTATGTATGTGTAAGCGAAAGTAATAGATGTAGTCGATAAGGGATTGTCTAGGTTTCAACATACATCACAATTCCAGTTGTTATGTGCTTGAAAAAGATAGCTCAAAACAATAAATTAAAAAAAATATCTGTGCAAAATTCGATATATGAAAAAAGTAGATCTTTGTTTCCATTTGAAACTAGTAATAATTGTATTTTGTTTAATTGTATAAATGTTCATCTATTATTATATTCTTAACAAGTTATTTTTTTATACCAAAAATGCTAATCATGGTTGATAAATAGTCAAGACGCAGTCATAAAATTTTTTTTATTTGTGCCAACGTTTCAACCCAAACATGTGGGTCATCATCAGGGCCTGGTTCCAGCACTGATGATCAACCACATGTTTGGGTTGAAATATTGGCACAAAAAAAAAAATTTTATAATGACTGCGTCCTGATTATTAATCACCCATGATATGTAGAACAGTCGACTAGCTTCCTTAAAAATGCTAATGTTTTAAAAATTATTATTCATCAATTAAATTTTTAAGCTTATAATAAATTAATAATTTAAAGATTTTTAATAGTGTGAAATGGTTTTAATGCTTTCGTTAAACTGTTTTAAAAAACTTTATTTTTTCCCTACGTATAAATGTTTAGAATCTAAATTATCAGAGGATTTTTGAAATAAGGACAAGTCACTTAAAATTTGTAAAACAAATCTGTATAACTGAATATTTATTGATTGATTGTTCGTAAATAATTACTGTTATTGAAAAAAATAAAACAATAAATAACTGTATTACTACATATAAAGAAATAATAATATAATGAAGCATTACCATTTCAAATAGGAGCCTGACTAGTTTTTCAGATTCGCCTCGATATTTGGAAGTAAGTGTCGATGAAGAAACGTTGAAAAAAGTAGTACCGCACTCTGTGGCAACTGCCTTTGCCAACATGGTTTTTCCTGTCCCTGGAGGCCCAACCATCAATACTCCTTTCCATGGTCGACGTATTCCCTGGATAAAAGGATTTAAATACACATATTAGTTCAAATTGGGTTATAAGTTCTCACATTCTTTTTATTATTTTTCTGTTGGCATTACAGACCATGTAAATCTTTTGTCCCCTTAACAAACCTGCTCCATCTCTGCCTGTCTTAGACTATTTATTTTCATTTATCTGCACGCAGCTCTGTTGAATCTCTGTTGATTCTATCTATCCATCTGCTTTTAGGCCTTCCATCTTTAATCTTTTGCCTTCTATTGAGGCATTCATTGTCATGTAGAGGCTTCCAGATGGATTACTACGAGCTATATGCACCGCCTATCTTAACCTCCGTGCCTTCATATCATGGGATATTGATAGACCAGTTTCTATAAGCAGTTCTTTATTGGTCTTTCTTCTCCATGTGTTAGTACCCTGATCCCAGATCGCTCCGGTTATCGTGCAGAGGATTTTCTTCTCAAATCTTTCAACACTTTTTTCTAGGGTGCTGGTAAGTGTCCACGTCTCACAGCCATATATTAGAACTGGCTTTATCATAGCATTGTACACCCTCAGTTTGAGATTTCTTGAGATTTTTCGGGATTTCAATACCTTTGAGAGGGAGAAGAAAGCTGTTTGTGCTAGTTATACACTGGTCTATTTCTGCCCGTTGGTCATTCATTGAGGTTGTTTTATTTATTATACCAATCCCTTCCACGGCTGCCAGGGATATTGACATAATAATTCTGCTTTAATAGCTGATAATAGAATTTATTTCTAGGACTGTTTACTGTCCTTTAATTTTAATTAAAGAAGTTAGTGGACTAAATAAGTGATGATATAAATTTAATAGCTTTATTTTAGATAATTTTTAAATTTATACACTCTTTAAATATAGGTAGGTTGGGATACTAGCGATTTTTTCTTTCCTTCTATTGGCCAGTTTTCTTGTTCATCTTCTCTTTTCTTTTCTGTGCCCCTTGCCAGCCGCTGTAGTTTTTTACTCCATGTTTAGGAATTCAGTAGCATCCTTTATTTTCTTACTGTCCAGCCTCGTGAGTTTTTAAGTCTCCATGAGCGTCTACGCTTCAGTGATGGCGGACTCGGCCTTACATCTGAGGTATATTGTCGGTATGGTAGAGATCGCAGCTGAGTTGCTTGACATTTAATTTAAATTAAATTAAATTGGAACTTTTGGGTTGGGCAACGTTCGTTCGTTGGGTTTCCATGATTGAGAAGTTCCTGGAAATGATCTTTCCAGATGTTCAATATACATCCTTTAGATGCCGTATTTTCCTCGCGGTTGCGTATTTCTCACTTTATATCCTACCCTTTCTTTCTTAATGTCTGCGTAGATTACGCGTTTATCTCCAGCCTGACAGTTTTCCTCACTGGTTTGCAATCTTTCTTTGAGGAATTCTCTTTTTGCGGATCTTACAGTTTTGTTTTCCTTTTTCTTGGCAGCTGTATACTTGTCCTGAGAAAGTTGATCAGTTGTAGTTAGGCAGAGGACTTTCATTTTTCTTCTTTCCTCTACTGACTTTTCACATGCTTCTGTGACCATATCTTGGCTTTTTGTTTCTCTTGAATACTGATCACTTCCTTAGCTGTTTCTTTTAGTCCTTTCTCATTTTCCTCTCAGTGTTGGTCCACCGCGAGGCTATCCGAATCCACAGGTTTGAATTTATTTTTCAGCTCAATTGGAATTTGGTTTTTACTTCAATATTTTTCAAATTATGGATTTCATACCTCCTTGTTTCCATTCGATCCACTGTTGTGTGAATTCGCTTTAATCTCTGACATAATTCTCACATAATAGCAGAAATTAAAATTAAAGTTCTTGACTGGTCCTAATAGAGTGGTAAGGACTGCAGTTTTTTTTTTCTACTCAGAATGCAACATGAAACATTTTTAGTTAAAAATGTGTTAACCATTTCAAGTATTTCGGTTTTTAGAAAAGTATTAAACCTAAAATAGATATTTTTCCAAAAACAAAACACACAAAAATGCCTACAAAAAAATATGAATTATATATTACCTTAAAATAATCTGGAAGCAATAAAGGTAGGACCATAGCCTCTTGCAAAACACTCTTGGCTTCACATAAACCAGCAACTTCTCCCCACCTTAAAAAAAATAAAATCTGTATAATATAAAAAGTTTTTATACACAACAAAGTTATCTTAGAAATTTCCATCATGATCTTTTTCTATGAATGAGAAAAAATAAACAAATTAAATCAAATATTATAAAAAAAAAAAGAGTAAAAAACGATTAATTCAAGTGCGGCTGCAATAGGAATAATAATAAAAATTACTGTAAGGAAAAAGTTATTTATAACATAGAGAGTAAGGTAAGACTAGACAGACTAGACTAGAAAAAGAGGATTTAAAAAGAAGCCAAAAAGAATAAATTGTAGGCATGGTATTCAAGACATTACATTACATTATTATAATAAATTAAGATTAATACTTAGCGCGATTCCAAAAAGTACAATAAAAAAAAAGTATAAGATTTGGAAAATTGAAGTTAACTCAAATGAAACTTTAGTTTAATTTGTTTACACTGTACATTAAATTATTTTGATACTAGTTCACAAGAGTTCCACACAGATTAAGTGTGGTTCACAATCATTTTGATCACACTTGTTCATGAAATCCAGAAAACAGGCGAATGTTGTCGTATTTTATGGCGTCGCTATTGCCCCATCATACAATCCCTTTTCATACATTTTTGAACAAAAAAAAAAAAAGTATTCCCTTCATGGAACTTCATTATTAACGAATTGTGTATTTACTAATTTGTTAATTATTAATTTTTATTATGACGGTTATTACTGTGAAAGAAAAAGAAAAAATATATAAAATAATGTTTGAGTCGTTTCTTCAAGACCAGTTAAAAAAAGATGCTTTTAGAAATAACATTTTTATTGACACGTGCTTACATGTAATGGCTGTAAGTACGCATATATTTATATTATTTTTTATAACTGTGTATAAAAGATTTTTTTACCATTTGGATAATAAATAATCTGAAGTTATCTATTATCTTTTTATTTGATATTCAAGTTTTTCAATAGAAGTTGGAATAATTGAATTTATAATTTATTTTAGCAAGCCTTTTTTAGAATTGCACAATCGTCTATCTAGTTTATGTAACTTTTTGGATTTCAAATAATACAGGGGTCCACTATTTTCTATTGGGGGGGCGTTTTGTATGAATATACTGTCTGATTTGAGATTGAGCATCAAGTTTATGTAACTTTTTTGAATTCTTAGATATACGGATCCACTATTTTCTAGTCGTCGGAGCTTTTTATGAATATGCTGTCGGATTTAAAATTGTTCGTAGATTTTTGGATTTCTTAGATATAAGAGTCCCCTATTAAATTGTCAAGGACGCTTTGTATGAAAATAATGTCAGATTAAAGATTGCACACGAAAAGTGCACAATATTAATAAATAAAATGTATTTATCAATCGTTATATAGATAAATATTTATTCCAAAAATGTCCAATACCAACGAAACTCGTAAATTTGCCAGTTAGTTAACTGTTAACTTAAAATTTATTTTTTTGTTTCAATCACTATTATTTTTATTGACTGAATTAGCTGTGTAATTATTGTTATTTGCAGTTATTTTTCTTGGTAATCCAAAAATGGGTATTATTGTGGTCATTAGTAAAAGAAGAAAAAAAACCATGTTTATTTTCAAGAAAGGAATTAACGTAATGAGGAAACAACTGACAAAGAATATCTGATAGTTCCGAGATAATGAATAATGGAAAGGTTTTTATTTATTATTATTTCTTTTTCACAGATCTATAATAAATGTACAAGTTCGATTCAGGTTTTATGATGTGTAGCCTAAATTTCGAATGTAAGTCGGCTCCTGCTATATAACTGAACATGGTTAAGGTTATAGAAGTACTTAAATGGCGGGAAAGTTAATACCAACTGACTCAAGAGATAGGTCCCCTTCGTTTTCTTTCAGATAAACCCGAACGCATTCGGCACTCCATGAACAAGTGTGGCCAAAGTGATTGTGAACCATGCGTAATCCGTGCAGAACTCTTGTGAACTAGCTTATATAAGCTAGCTTATATGAAGTTGTAAAATTATTAAAAAAATATATATACATAGTCAGCATGATACATTAATTTTACAAACAGTCGTATAGTCAAGAAAAAAAAAGGATGAGTGGAACAATATTAATGAAAACAAAGACCTGATTAATAAATAAATCATACTATAGGATTCATAAAAATCTCAAGATATGTTATATCCTCATTATCAGTAAATGAGAAAATAAAATAATAAGATTACTGTAATAAAAATAACAATCTGACCTGATAGCAGTGTCTCTTTGCAAAATGTCTTTTTCAATTGTTTCAACCAAATGGTGCTCATAACCAATCGGTTCAAACCTCATCTCTTTCATTTCAGCCTTAGGGTCATCACTGTTTTCCTTTCCATCTTCTTTAATCTCATCTGCTGCTCTTCCTTCATCACTTGACCCTTTTTTCACATGTCGTGTTTTCGATGAACGTCTTTCCCTTTTATAGGCAACTGCATTGAGGCAATTATTGGTATTTTCAAATGAACGAGGTTTCGGAAAATTTAAGCTTGCATTGGATCTGTAATTGTGTTAAGATTAAGGGCGGAAATAAATTATTAGAACAATGTTTAAACAAATTGCATATAATATTAAATTTAATACTATTAAAATATTTTATCATAATGTTGATTGTTTAACTGTATCATTCAGAGAGAAACTAAAATCTGAAAGATAAAGGATGAGAATAGTCTTCAAAAAAACAGTAATTATACAATACAATTAATTGGACTTTCTCCATAATGGAAATTTTCAACAAAACATTTTTTTCTTGAAGTAGTTTGTTTTTTGAAGGAAATAAAAATACATATTAAATCAACTGATTTAATCCATACCTTATAAGACATTTTTTATCATAAATGAAAAACTATAAAATTTGTAATAACATTATATGTTTTACACAAGTTTATAATTTTATTTTATGAATATGATTGTTCTAGTCAGTAAACTTTGAATAGGAAAGATTATCATTTATATTTATATTTAAAATAATTTATAACAACTTTTTGGTATAATATTAAGAGATAAAAATGAACGGAAACATGCAAGACTAACTTGGGTTTATTGATGGACGGAAGAGTAGGCTGGAGTTCGGGATCTCTTTTCCGTAATGAGGCAACCCATTTATTAGTTAAAACCTTTGAATTTGGAGATGTAGAAGGAGAAGCTCGCCTGTGACTATTCCCTGTCTGAACCTCTGTCAAAAAATAGCTTATTCCACCTTCAAACATGTAATATAATTATTGAATATTTAAATGTCCACAGAAGTCAAAGGGAAAAAATAAAAATAAATCTAAATGAACATAGGCTAAAAAAATAAAACAAAATAATAAAAATATCCTAAAACTGGATAATAAAATAAATAATAAATACAATTTTCGATAATTTTTAAAATGTAACTTAGATTTTTTAACAAATTTATAAAGAAAAGTAATTTATATTTATTTGAAAAGTTGTTTTATGTGTTCTATATTAGTTAGTAATGACTGGTTTCTAGATTGAACCTAAAATATATTGGTATATTATTTTTTTAGATTGCTGAAGAGGAGAACACAGATTCCCCGAATGGTACAAATAATTATCAAAACTTAATTTTTATTTTTATTATACTTACCTTTCAGGCATACACTTAAGCATGAATAGACAAATAAATTTTTTTTTTTTTAATTTTGTTTAAGTTGTGATCACCAATCATTTTATAATTACTACTTTTTTATTGACACAAGAGAGTAAAATAAATATCAAACTTGATTTCTACAATTTTTATTCGAATAAAAGTTTTTTATTATTTATTCTAAACTAACAGTATAATACTTAATGTAATAATGTACTTATGTAGCACTATGTAACATCCACAGAGGCTTAAAAAGAAAAAAAAATAACATTACCGTTTTGTGTAATTAAGTTTTTTATAATCATAATAATAAATGTGCAATTTTCTAATTCTAATAGTTACATTTTAAAGAAAAAAAATTCACTTGAATTCTAAACTAACAGAGTTCTTAAATCTTCTAAACAAACAATTTTATTAGTTTAAAATCTGCTTGATGAAAAATATCACATTAAAGAAGTAAAATAACTATTTTTTTTACCGTGTAAATAAATAAAATTAACACATAATTAAAAAAAAAAAAAAGAGTCAAGAAAATAAAATAACATAGGAATACTTCTGTTCGGACATGATTAAAACACCTAATCACATTGTTCAGTCACCTTTATTTCTCGACTGAGGAGGGGGTGAATGAGATCGCCTTTGAGGGCGACTAGGACGAGCTGTGACTTTGGTGAAACCCATTGGTGCAAAAGTATCCAGCATGATGGAATCCATCATTTGTGCAACTTGATGGAATCCATCTCTCCCTCCGCTACCAGTCCTAAACATGAAAAAGTAAGTTTAGGTTATTAATAAATATTCAATATTATAATTTATTAGTCAACTTTTAAAAAAGTCTAAATTCTGTCATTGAGATACTTATAATTTTTATTAATTTAATAACATTCTTTTTATTACTACTTAGCATAAATATATATATATAGTATAAATATACAACTACTTAGTACAAATATAAATTAAATTATAGATAATACAATATAGTGGGTAGCGCAAGGGCACTGGTGCCCAGGAGTCTTGAATGGTGTAAGTTATACCAGCAAAATTTTTGACAGGAGCAAATTTTTATGGGGTTAAGAATTTCTGTTAGGAAGCATATTTCTTACTTAACTTTCAAATCAAGGAACAACGTAAAAAAAAAAAAAAACGAAACGGACCACAGTCAGTGTAATTTTAATAATATTCTGCTTTCACTAGTTCCACTTTTAAGAGAGGAGAACACAATTTCTTGGGGAGAGAGGGTGGCCCATCATTATTGGAAAGATGCGCACCCCTGAGCAGAGCAATCCATATTGAACCAAATGAACTATGATTTGGTACATACTTTCTGGTTTCACTCAATCAGTGAAACAAAATGGAATTAGCTGATAACATCATCTCCTAAGAATATCTTCAGCTAATTAGCCCACTCTAGACATTATTTTCCATGCCTGTGGGCAGCACATCATGACAGTAAAATAAATCCTCTTCTGCCCCTCTCACTCTAGGCTTATAATGATGGCTAGACTGATTTATTAATCATTATGTTTTCTTCCTTAAATAGGTGATAAGTATTTGAAACCTAAACAGTTGTATTAGATATTTATAAAATGACCAAGCTTTATTAAATACAATTTATTTTTAGTTAGTTATATTAAGAAAATCATTACATCAATAAATGTGTCTGAAAACAATATTTTCCTGTTGAATGTATAATGTTAAATACATTGAATATTGACATTTTTTAATAGTTGATGGAATTAAACATTATGGTACATAAAAGTCAATGGGGGAAAAATGTCACAAATTACAATATCTTTGATAAGATAATAAAACCAAACAAAACAGAACATACCTGAAAAATGGGTCATTGGCAAAGACTGAAAAGGGGTTACTAAATCCAAAGAAATCCATTGCTGAAATAAGTTTTAAAGATTTTAAAAGTATACAGCTTATTTGAAAGTTAATTGGTGACTGATCAGGCAGTATGAAGTTCTAATTGGTAATACTGAAGATGAACAGCAGAGGAGGTTCACTTAGATAGTCGCCATGGCAACTTCCAGTATAGGTCAATACAAGTTCAGTTAGGATGTTTATAATTTTGATGTATTATTGTACAAAACAAAAATAATTATATTCGTAATGTAATTACGATCGAATTATAACATAAATATATATTCTATTAATATGAACACTTTTAGTTATACAACGCTCTTAGAAAATGGTTCAATAATACTGATTTGTTTTTGTTATAATATTGAAATAAACAAAATCCCTCAACATTATCTCAGTACCGAATTTATCATTACTTCGTTAAATTACAAGAACATGTGAAACACATTTCTTATTAAAATTTCAAAAATAACTTAAATATTATCTTTGTATTAATTAATTACCATAATTTTAAAAATATAGTTTTTAATTTTATGTTGGCCGATGGCTTTCCAATAAAAAGATTGTAAGAAGACGGAGATGTAGCCAGAAGATTGAAGTAAAACATTATAACTCATAACAAATTATATATTTTTTCTTTCTCAATAAGCACGCTAAAACTATTATGTTATCGGTTTAAATTAGAACTTATCTATTTTATCTTATTACGTTACGGTAACTTATCAAGTTTAAACCACAGACGGATCTACGAGGGTAGCTTTCGGGCTGGAGCCTCTCTCCCCCCTCCCCCTCAAATGGTTAAATGAACCCTGTTTTATGGAAAAAAATATCACTTTAAGTATTATTGTTCGTGTAATTAATTACATTTAATAGGACCTCAAGTATCACTTAAACACTATTTAATACAGGTAGTTAGTTAGTTTATTTTTTTCCTAAGTAGTTATCCTTATATGTATGAAAAAAAAAACCTATTGGGCTGAAGCCCCTCCAAACTAAATCCTGGATCCGCTAGTGGTTTAAACTATAATCATGAATTGATTTTTCATAAAATATATATATGCACTTTAATATCTTTCAATAATAATAACAATTCATTAATCTAGTCGAGTAGCAAAGTAAAAAGTAAGGTCGAACATTTAAATTCACGTGCATTATTAATTCATATAACGAGGTAACACTGATGTGCCGCCCTGATCTCATGCATCGAGGCGCGAAAAACCACTAGTGTTCGCGGACATAATACTATTTATTGCTTCGACTAAGAGCTAGTGAGTGATAAAATCATTGTAGTGACAGTTTCTTGTGCTAACAGTTGACCACAGTTCTTACCCCATTTTATGCAGGTAAGATGACTTACAATTATATTGGTAACATAAGTTATGTTATGATAGGAGAAACTAATAGAGAAGAGGATTTCGTATTCATGAGAGCACAAGTATTTTTTTGATGTTTCCACTTAATTGTCTTTTAATTTTTTGTTTAGATGTAAGCCATCGATATGTTATTGCCACATCTATTTATACTTTAAAACGGCAAGAAAATTAAGCAATACAATCTTTACAGATACCAAATAACAATGATTGGTTCGATTAGTTAATATTAAAAGAATACAAGATAAGGATTACTCTGTACTATATCTGGTAACGAGACAAAATAATAAAAGTAATTGGAAAAAATAAGCCACTACCGTGAACAATATTTTATTTAGTCACTGTCATACTATTTAAATGAGGATAACTATTAACCTATTCGATATTAAAGAGAAAATTCACATCGATAAGACGAATTTAATCAGAATCGTTAAGAGCCGATATCGATAAAATTGTTAAAGAAACTGTAAAATTGATTGTAGAAAGTGACACTTCCATTTAGTCGATTTAAGAAAAATAAATTGCCATAATATCCCAGGGCCACTTGCGGATTTAGGATTTAATTTTGGCCGGCTTCATCTCGAAAGTTTTTTTTTTTTTTATATAAATATAACAATAATTACTTTGGAAGAAAAAGAAAGGAACTAACTACCTATATGAAGTGATGTTTAGGTAATTCTTGAATTCCTATTAAGTGTAATTACACGAACAATAATACTTACTAGAGATAACTTTTTAATATTTTTTTCATATTACATGGTTATATTTTACAATTTTATGGGGAGGGGGAAGAGGGGAATCAGTCCGAAAGCCCCTCTACCGTAGACCCTCCTGTGCCCCAAGGTAAAACAAATCTTAAACAACTAATTTCTATTTAAACATAACAAAATTATGTACGACGTTTTGATTTCGTTTTTGATCTAAGGAATTTATATAACAAAAAAACAACAACATACAGGCGCACAAAACATTTTTGAGACTTGGCTATTTGGACTCAGAAGATTTTAAAAAGTGTAATTTCGTTAAAAACTCAAATTCTAAATTTTTAATTACCGCACATTTCATAGATATGTTAATGAAAGTAATTTAAATTTTCAATGTAAAAAATGTGAATAGAAATTTTTTAACCAAACAGTTGTACTATTTTACGTACATCAAAACAGATATTTCATAACTAACAATAAGTAAAATAGGTAGTATCGAAAATCTTTTAATATTGGCTATTACTTCTAATTGCAATTAGAAGTGATAAAGAAAATTCATTTATATATTCATATATTAAAATAGATTGTTATATTAATTTATAAACAGGAAATTATTTATGTAACATTCTTGTATTTGAAAACGTCCATTGGCCTACGTACGTGAAGGATATAGGGCCAAGTTTAGACCCTCAATGCCCCACATTCACGAATGGATTCACTCCAGTGCCCCAACTAGCACCACACCTGAGGATGTATTGCTATGATAAAAATAATCTTATTATATTTCTTTCAAATCTGATATAACTGGTACATTAAATTAATTTATTAATGTGTGGTTTTAAAAAAAGATAACGTAAGTAAACAGACTGTGACTACAATATTCCTTTACTTGGAAAATCTAATATTGATCATTTAGGGTATTTTCATTATATATTTAAAAATAAAATTTCTGATTAATATTAGACGATTTTATTAATAATCTTCTTATCTTTATATTACTCACTTTTCGGAATTCAGCGCTTAGCTCATCGATGGCATCGGAAATCCAATAAACCGTTCCTAAGCCCATCGAAGGAAACAATGTATGGAATTAAGCGGGTTCCTTAATCGGGGATCGAATTGATGGCTCAGCAGTTCCATCGACTTTTGCGTCCGATAGATGCCAACTTATGGGAAATGGACCAGTGCTGAAGAGGAGCCTCCCATTGACACCTCAACTGACCCAAGCCTCTATATCGCCGCGGGACATATATCATACTGAGCACTTCTTACATCTTCGTAATATACTGTCTAGATATTCCATGAGTAATGGGGACAATTTTGCCAATGGCGCCGTTTGCAGTGGGTATATTAGAGAAGAGAAGACATATCCATTGACAATATTGATATTCTGTTCTGGTTTAAAAAGATTTGAACTTACCAATTTTTCCATATTTCTAGTTTAGCCACAGAACCATTATCGAACTCTAGCTATCCAGAGAACCGTCAACCAAGGTATTTAATACTGTCCTCCCCTTCAAGGGAGCAGTTTATCTCTTCGGTATCAAAGCAGAATCTTGATTTGATTAAGCTTCCCTTTTCTAAAATGATTCCAGAACTTATAGAAGTCGAATATCAAAGGTATCCAATCCTTCCAGTCCAAAGTCCTTCCAACAATAGTCAATGCTCCATATTATGTCACGAACAAGACCCTATACTATGACCTAACATTCCATATGTCCATGACATCATTCCATCCAGATTCTCAAACTTTCACCAGAACCTTATTCATCATCCCAATTATCCAGCGCAATCCCTATCCAGCTCCGAGCATCCATACCATTCCCCTCGAAGGTTGAAATGGCAGTGGTCTCGAGATCTTTTGTAAATATGCCTTTGGAGTCCTGGCAATGGATGGCTAGATTCCCCACTCATGTCCTGAGCGTTTGTGGCTCTAGTGCCCTCTTTCAGTCTCCACTGGCTTCTAATACTAGTGATACTGCTGGAAAAGTTGCACTGGGATCTCCTAGAGTCTTGCTTTGCCTTCCACATGTGGGGGAAATAGCCTGACTCGGAGATTCCTGGGCGAATGTATATATTATATATAGGTATGAATGTGTTTAGAAGTTTTTAAAATTTTTATTTGTTTATTTACTTTTTTTCATCAGTATTATTTAATTACTTTATATTTATAGCTATCTCTCTATTATTTGTATGAATGAGAACTTTTAACCTTAATACTTAAAGCCCTCTTACAGTGGCTGATTGTATTATTATTCAATAAATAAAGTATATAAAGATGAAAGAACATATAGAAATGGAAGAAAGGTTGCCTACAAAAATATTGGGCCGTTTGGTCTTCATGACCTCGTTATTTTGACGTGTTTATTGGCCATCTTTTCTCTCGATATTATAATCAAATTATCTTACATTGCAACTGGAATTCAAATGGGTGTTTATGAGTTTTTAGTACCTCATTAAATGAAGATTGTTTACCGATCTCTAGATTGAAAACAGCCATTTTCGTAAATAAAAAAGTTGGGGCTTACAATAAAATGAATTCTTTCACGAGAACTTATACGAGTGTTAATAATTTGATAAAAAAAAAAAAGAATTCTGTTCCAGGGATTACATTACTTCAGTTTTTTCTTTTAAACTATCAAGATAGTAATAAATGCAATTCAATTTTAAACAATGATTTTAAAGTAGGTTGGTGATTCAGGTGAAGGGTAAGGTTTGTAGGGCAGTGAAGCAAGATGGCGGGTTGACTCATTTTGGAGCGTGTCCGATATGAAATCGGGTATAATTCACCCCTCTTGAGCAAGATAATTTTCTTTTTACATGGAAATATTCTACCCCTTGCATGAGAAGTGTGAGAGGCCGATTAATTTTGACAGAGAAATGAAAAACGTTCGGTATTTTTTTCAGTTGAGACTTCGGTGTTCAACAAACAAGATTATGCGATGGGGAAGAGTTTCGTCAAGTGGGTGTAAGGGGTTGTAGGAATAAGGGAATCCTGAAAAATAAATTATATTTTATTTATAATAATTTTTCTGTGAATCAGAGATTAAAATAATATGTTATAGTACTGTGCATAATTAACCTTTTATATTATTATATTATAGTAATATTATCTAGTGGATTAGGGATTAAAATAATGTTTTTTATAATCATAATACACTTTGTAAAATAAAAAGTAAATTAGTTTGTATTAAATAACAGTTATAAGGAACTACTAATAATGTTATTTACTTTTATTTGATTACATTAACCTTTGAGTTTACTTTTTATTTTTTTATGTTATTTCTTTGCACTTTATCATTATAGGAAAAGCATTTATGTAATATTTAAAAAAAAAAGGTAGAACATTTTTACAAATTAAATAAGGACGGATTAAAATTTTCTAAATACGGACAAAGCAATGATATAATTTATTTTATCTTATAAATAACAGTTTAAAAATAACAGCGACCAACTCATAATTGATTGAAATCAATTTTAGCTAGGAAAACAAAGTAATTGTAAAAAAGAACAATCTGTTAGCTTGCATACAAATTCATTTTGATAAGTAACCAGTTAAGGTTAGCAACTAAAAAAATAAATAACAAATAACAAAATAGCATCTAGGCCTGTTCGGGCCAGTTGTACAATTGGAGTTCAAGCTTGAACTATAGTCAACCATGAAAATCATGAATGATTGACTGTCGTTCAAGCTTGAACTTGGCTTGAACTTCAATTGTACAACTGACCCTAAAAATTGTTAATAGACAATAGCTTCTAGTCCTGTTAAAATTATGGATAAAATGAGTTGTAATTGTTTTAATAGCAGTTGTAATAATTATTTTTATGAACTTTATTTACTCACAGAAAAAAAACACATGCTATTATTGAACCATAATTTTTAATACCAACATATTTCATTATTTTATCTATCAATAAACCTTCCCTTAATCTGAAAGTAAATATTTCACTTTTCAAGGAGGTTACTTAAAATGTTTCTTTACCGGTCTATTTAGGTTGTGTTTTTTCTCTAGCCATTTATTTACAGTACGTCATCATTAATACGTTAATAATAAAATTATTTCTATGGAGTAATTTTTCTATAATGCAGGTTAATGTCTAACTTTGGCATATCCTCACGTCATAATGTTATTTGGCGAACATCAACACATATTTGTTAGCGAATCTATGCCATGGAGAAACTGTGACCATGAGTACGATCTTCATTAATTTAGTGCTAGAATTAATTAATAATATTTAATTATTTAGGTTACGAAAATTAATAGAATTAAATGGCATATATGTACATATATGGTTGTGTATTTACTTAAAAATAAAAATAGCAACATTTAAATATGAAACATTATTGCGGCCTCCATTATCACTTCCAAATCTTAATGTGGCCTAAATTTTAGTTAGAAAAAAATCTTGAGTTTCGAATAAATATACCTCCTTTGTTATTTTCTTTTTTAACATTATATTTTGTAGTTATTATAAGGCATTCATAGAGTTGGTAGCTAATCCTCCAATGTCTAGTGACTCTACTGCCCAAATAATCAATTCCTTTATCCTTATCGTTGAAGAGCCCGTTGAGATCTGCCCTAGTTCGAGTGTCCTTAATGCATGTTTTGCTCTGTTTCATTTTCGTCTAATTGATCTTTCCTCCGTGACACCTTTACCTCCTAATTGCAAATCTATAGTTACTGTTAGCAGGGCAGTGAACATCATTCTCATTTTATTTCAATTTTAAAATAGTACTATAACACTATGATAAATAACGCCTCATTTAATCATTTACAATATATATATATATATATATATATATATATATATATATATATATATATATATATATATATATATACATATACACTTATCAATCTTCAGATTGTCACAATATTCAAGACAAAGAGCTCAAATGAAGGGCAGAAATGACTTCTTAGAAGATGAAAAGCATGACAATATCATGTTATTTTTTATTGAAATTTTCATTTTGGTGGGGCAATTTGGGAAAAATCAAGGAAATTTTGATATATTACATGTATTGCTATATTTTATAATCTTATTATCCATTTCTTAATTTTAGTTTTGGTCAGTAACCTGGCATGCTAGAAGTTGAATAGCATGTCTCATGCTCCCCATCTGTAGGCAAACTGTTTCCCTAACAAAATATTTGACCATTTCATAAAAAGCGATTATAAATACGGAAGTGCAATGGCCGTCCTTTGTAAAAGACGGACTTTTTTTTTTTTAATTCAACAATATAATTCAAACAATAACAATATAATTCAACGAATAACTTAACAAAATATCTTAGCTGATGTTTAAATAGAAATATGTTCTTTAAACTTGATTTATATTCATTTTGTCTCGATTTATTTATTTTGCATTTAATGAATCAGACTATTTGAAAAGGCACTTAAATTTCAAGAGATTTTTTTTTTTTTTTCAAACGTGGTTATATAATATTCAGTATAATATGCATTATAATTTAAAAAATAGAACATATTCTTGTTGTTAAGTATTTATATCACTCACAGTAACAAATATGGGCCAATTAAATAAAAACAATTCATCCATTTTGGGAGAGAAAGGGGAGAGAGGCTTCAGTCCGAAAGACCCTCCCCGTAGATCCGCCAGTGGTGATAATTGATTGTGTCTTCTTGTTAGTTCTTGTCTTTTTAGTTTTGCATGTTTGTCCCAAGTAAGTCTTTTATCTGATTAGTATCCAAGGTACCATACATAATTTTTAGAAGGGAATGGATTGTTGCCGATGGTCGAAGGTGGACATGAATCTTTCCTTAGAGAAAGACGGATGTGGCTTGGCTTAGAGTTTTTAATTTAAATCATCAAAATGGCAGGGTGGGAGAAAGAAAGTTGAGACCCCCAAAAGGCACCGCTCTTGCACAGACACGAATCACATACTAATTTTCAAATCAATAATTTTCTCTAACTCAATTTGGAGGGGCCATAGAGGACTGAAAAACCTCAAAAACATTTAGAAGTGCAAAAATGTTGACTTCAATTCATCCCCACTTTTCTGGTATTGTTTGCCTAGAAAAGAACCATGAGAACAATAAAGTCACGAAACATCTCTAAAATATTTCCAACTTAAGAACCGTACTATTATCCCTGAAGTTGAATGAAAAAAAAAAATTAATGTAAATTTTAGTAGTGCTTAAACAAAGGAAGGAAATGCAGATGATTTATCTATCGGTTACAGTTACCTACTGATAGATTACGATTCATAGTAACAATGGATAATTGTTGCCCGCTAAGAGGCAGCCAAGAGAAAAGTTATTAAAAACTAACGGCACGTGAAACTTTCTTCTGCAGGATGGATTGGGATGACTGGAGGATATGAACCGGCTGGAGCCATAACTAGTTTGTTGTCCATTCTTCTGCATAGCGTATGTTGTGTGTATGGTAATACGAATGCAAATATGACAACGATATGATTGAGAATTCGCCGCAGAACTGGGTAAGGAGGTCAGCTCTGCGTGATCTCTAATAGGTCCTCGCCATGCCACCATGTTCTTGATCTTGACGGATCTCTAAGGGCAAGGCGAACCTCCATTCCACGAGGTTGCCCTAAAGTTATCGTTGAACGATGTAGGACGTTAGAAAGAAAAAGTGTAGGTTCATAAAAAGTGATATATTAATTTGAAATTTACGAATTTGATAGAAAATTGAATACAATATTGTCTGAAGCTTCAAATAATAGAAATAAAATCAAATAAGTGGAAAATGAAAACATCTTTTACTCTGGGGACATTTTCCTCTTAGAATGGCTTACTTATACTGGCTTCATTTGTATTGCTACGTTCCAAAATATATTATTGTCGTTTATATAGTAAATATAGATAATTATTTCTACCTGTATCGAGGAAGTCCATTGAACACAACATTGGTTCGCTTAAAATGTATTTATTTATCTTGTATGATGTATATATTGGAGTTCTGACAATGGCCAGATTCTCCTCTCAAGACATGCCTGTATGGCTGAAGCACACTCTGTGTGGCTAAAGCACACTGGCTTTAGCACCAGTGACGCGATTGAGAGAGTAGTACAGGGATCCCTTTGAGCTCTTCTCTATATAGTTAGAGGGACAAGTCCGGCTTGGGGTTCTCTGTCTGATTGTATATAATCAGTAATATTCAATAATACCTACCTTGAATACTTAATTTAAATCTCGTATATTTTTTCATGTTTGAGCTATTATTGTCACATACACACCGAACACACAAACACCATTCGGCTTGATTTCGGAATCAATTATTTGGAATCAGGAGAACTTAATACATTAATTAAAAGGAAGTAAAAATATTGAATATTTGATAGTTGACCGTTGCATTATAAAGGAAGGAGATGGTCGGGGTCATAAATAGGCTAAATAGTGGTAAAACTATTTTATTAAAAACCAACGTTTCGACCCGACTTTGCAGGTCTTCTTCAGGGAGGTGTGTTCAGCTAGGAGTCTGACTTAGAGCGATCCTAAGGAGGTGTGCTCAGCTAGGAGTTTGATTTAGAATAGCTCTAAGTCAGACTCCTAGCTGAACACACCTCCCTGCAGAAGACCTGCAAAGTCGGGTCACTGGTGCTAAAGTTTTGCCACTATTTAAGCTATTTATGACCGCCACCCCGGAAGTAAAAATATATTCTCGATAAAGAATCCTCAGCCTAATGCATCATTTCCATTGACTTTCAAAATAATAAATAAAATGATTTGTCCAAATATATTTTCTAGATTGAAATTCATTTCACGAGACCGGATTAGAGTGGTAACATATTTGAACATCTTACGCAATATGTCCGAAGTTTCCGCTGACCTTCAACAAAAAATGTCCAGAAATCAAATCAGAAAAATGGTCTAAGTGTTTTTCAAATTGATCGACGCCCTTAAATTGAATTATTCTATAAAGCTTCCGGACCAATGAAGTTCTTTCCTGGCCCGTTCGGTCGGTATTCGGACTGTCTATAAAAAGACTTGTAAAAAACAAAAACAAATTGATTGGAGCGTGAAAACGCTACATTCCTAGCATAACCACTGGCCCAGGAAAATGTGATCTGATCAAACCTAAACCTTTATATTTCATAAAAATCCAGATGCTCTTAACTATTTTTCGCTTAAGAATTAACAATTTATCAATTATGGATTTCATTACCAAATATCGACATCTTCCATGCATGAATGTAATAGATATCTACAATTCCATGCACTTTCCATGAATTGTTCTATCCAATTTTTCCACCACTCGTAGATGTTAAATTTATTGGGAGAAAATATTTGGACATTTGTGTTAAGCACTCTTGCGTTTTAGGTGAAAACATAGAATGAAGCTTAACTGACAGATGTGAAAAAAGAGAAAATAATTGTATAATAAAAATAATAATTTAATGCATGATATTGAACAAAACAAAACCTGGACTAACCATTAATTTTTCCCATAATAACAAATAATAAAGTTTAAACAAAAAAAATGAAATCAATTTTACACTTCTTATATTGATAATAAATAATATAAGAACTAGTTGATCATCAAATAAAATAAGAACTGCTAATAAACGAAAATTAAGATAAGCTGAAGATAAATAAAAACAATAATGAAATATTAAATTAAAGAAATGATATTTATATCTCTATGATGTGATGGCACCCGTAAGAGACTAAAAAAAAAAGCTGGATGAAGGATCTCCTCCACTAACTATAACATCAAATCAAGTTAGGAAGGGTCGCTGCGGGGCACTCCTTTTCCTCATGCCTACTAACGTCCTAATTCATAAGCGGACCCTACACTCCGAAACACTAATGACGTTCCGAATTATCGTGTAAGGTAGTGAATGAAGTACTGATGGTGGTGTGTTGCGGGTTTCCGAACATCCGGAAATCAAAGGTTCATTCACGAGAAGTGGAGGGGGGGCTGAGGTAAAAGTGAGACTAACCATACTAGGTAAACTAACCTATCCAGTAGGTTAGGTTACCTAGGGCTCACAACCATTATAAATTTCTGATTTTCATTATATGTAAATAGTTAAATAATTTTTCATATCCCTTGTTTATATTTTATAAACCATCTTCAACTAATTGTATAATTAGTTGAAGATGGTTAAAACAAATTAAAAAAAAAAAGTGGAAACTTCACAATTTACTTTTAAAAAAATGTTATATGCTGGTTCACTGTCTCGGACTGTTAGAAAACATCATTTACCTTTCTTCGATTGAGGTGTCATTCTTTTTTATCCAATGACCAGGGTTTCTCTTTAATCTCAGCAAAAAAGGTAAATGAGGTAGTCGAAGTACCAGGATGAAATCATTCTGTCTTCTCGTCAGAATCCACAACCTTTCACCGATTTGGTATATAAAGGATCATTTTAGTGTATTTACTGTGTTTTTTGGTCGAAGTACAAAACACTTTTATAAAAGTTCATCTCAATCAAAAATGTACTTATCGTAATAAACCGAAGATCTAAAATATCACTGATTAAAATAAGTCACAACACTGTAAATATTTATTTATGATTGCATCATAAAATGATGTAACTAATGCCTTATCTCGCAACTTCCCTAAGATTGGATAACATCCGAAAGATTCGAACCTTTGATGTCTAGAACGGAAGGGGTGTAAAGCTGAGCTGGCACTAGACAATTTGGCTTTTGCTGCATGATATAACCCAGCCAGCGGATGGTTAGTTTTTCTTCTTCATCGGGGACGTGCTCCAGGGACTTATTGCTTAACTTGTTGTTTACAAAAAGTTAACTTGGGTGATTTTCCTGATTGCTGGGCAGTTTTTGTTGAATTTCAGCTGAAACTACGGATGTATTACGTAACGTGTTCAAAATTAGTTTCCATTCTTAGCAGGTTCCGTTAAATGATTTCCAATCCAGAGAACCCATTTGGAAAAATAATTTTATCTTTTATTTCGAAAGTAGATTAAAACATGAAAATCATATATGAAACTATGCCTTCTTTATCGAAAATGTATTTTATATTTTCGCTCAGTAAATGTTCCGCTGAGTCCAAATAAACAAATTTCTCGCCAAATATTCTGTGTGTGTGTAAGTGAAGAGAATAGCTCATAAATGAAAATACATACGAGATTTAAATTATGTATTCAAGTTACATGTCTGATATGTAATAGGATGTGTTTCGCTAGTAACGATTTATCGGAAGTACTCTTTTATTGTTATATTATTTATTTTAACATTTTATGCTATTTGAACCTACACTGCAGCGCACCTTGCAAATTTCATGTAATGGGCATTAGCAGCGAGTTTGCTTGATCAGTTTCATTTTGTTATTATTGTAGAAATAGGTCCCTTGGGCCATTTTCGTTTTATTATGCGTCGATCAGATAACACGGAGCAGGAGATATAAAGGACTAATGGATTGAAGTGATTTATAATTGAAGAGTGAAATGAAGTGTATTTGTCGTGAATGTACGATTTTACTGTTGGGATGTTTAAGTTGTTAAATATAATGTTATTTGAAAAGTACGAAGGTGCGTTGACAATTTTTCGAAGAATTTTTTATTGTTTGTATTTTATTTATGTATGTTTGTTTTGCCAAACCCCAAAGTTCTGATCCATATGTCCAAATTGGTCTCAGTAGGGTGTTGTAAATCAGTCGCTTGTTTCGTAAGTGAGGATCTGTAGTCCTGAAAATGCGAGAGATGGTTATATCATCTTTTTAGTTCTTGTCTTTATATTATAGATTTTACAATTTTATTAGCTTTAATGATTTTGAGTCATTTTCATGTTAAGTTATATAGTATTTAAAGCCATTTGGGTTTAGTTCTCATTGAAATGTTCTGAGAGATCTCATAAGTCGAATTTCCAAAATTACTTATAATCTTAAATCAAAATTACCTAAAGTTATTGATCAATATTTCATCAGATTAAATTACTTAGAAATTTGATAAATATCATAAATTGATAAATATCGTATTTTTGCACATTTGCTTACTTACTGTCAACACAAGTTGACTGATAAAAATAAATATTTAAAGTAAAAATAAAAATCGTATGAACCGTAAATTAGTGAAGCGTAGGTCCCCACATGGGTTTAAGTAGGTATGGGTATTTAGTTTTCGTCGAATTTTATTTTTTAAGGGAATAAACTGATTTCAATAATTTATTTAAGGTTTTCTTTTCCATTTTAATGCGTGTGCTTCTTAAGAATTAAAATTTTATATGTTTAAATTTTCAGAATAATGGATTTCCACAACTACTTTATACGATTATATAATGTAACCTCCTTATGTTTTATAATCATATTATATTTTACGGTAATATTACATTATACAACTCTATACGGTTATCCTAAAACTATTTCTGAAAAAGAATAGATTTTCTATCAAAAATGACAACTGATAGACTTTTAAATCCTCTTGTTAACATATTAAATTAAGTAGTAAAAATATTCTGATATAATATAATGTTCTAATATGATATAACATTAGTATATATAATTACTTGATTATCGCTATACAATACCGCCTGGAATTATTAATAATCGAAGATACTAAACCGCAAGTCTTAACTGACACGCGGGGTTGGTATTCAATCGGTACTGGATCATCAACTCCTTTCTATTTCATGTTAAGAATTTATTCCAGCAATTTAAATAATATAAATTTAAAATTTACTTTAATAATTTTACTAATTCGAAATGTTACAATTTCTCAATTATTGTTAAACTAAAAGCAGAAAAGAAATACAAGAAGAATATTGGAAATCAATATAACTATATATATATTTATTATAAATAATAAATAAACCGATGTATCGTAATATACAAGCTATTAATATTTATTAAAAAAAAACATACTACTTACAATTAGAACTAATAAAAGATGAATTAAATTGATCAACAAAAAAAAAATTATAAATAAATACAAACAAATTAGAAAATAAAAATTGAAGTAATAATTATGTAAAGCTATAAACAGAAATTTGTATTTTCATTATAAAACAAAAAAGAAAAAAACATTAGTGCTAAGATACATAAACAATTTTGAACCAATATTTTTCAAGTTTCGTGTAATTCAGAAAATAATGTAATTTTTATGAGATAACCCCATCTTAAAATTACATTATATATTCTTTTTTTTTTGGAAGGAGGGGAAGGGAATATCCGTTTCGATGGTGAACTTTTATATATAAGTCAGGAATAATGATAAATCGATATTTTCCTACATCAATAAGTGCAGGGATGGGTTGGCCGAGCGGGCTTAAACGTGTGCAAAACACGCGTTACCCGGCAACGTTTGTAGATATGAAATAATTAGGTATTCGCGTCCTAGTGACTTGGGCTTTTAACTCTGGCATTAATCGCCCTCTCCCCTGGCCCGGGAAAATTCCCATGTAGCCTAAAATAGCGAGGTAGGGCTGGAAAGCAAAAGAAAAATATTGCACCTACACAAACATAAAAATAAAATATTAATCGTCACTCGTAACGACAGAATACAAAGAAATGAATAAATAAATATATTTTCCTTTATATACATTTTTATTCAAATTCCAGAATCTAACTAGATCTCATTCAATTTCACACATTAAAAGGGGTAAGTAAATTTAACGTTAATACATGATCGGCGTTGACGAAATTAGTTTTATCTTAACATACGATAATATGTTAACATAATAGATCGTTTTAACGATAATACATGAGAGCCATAGTACTGAAAAAAAGGAGTAATTTAAAAACAAATGAAATAGGTCAGTATCGCTTAGAATTTCCTTAGCACTAGAGAGAAAACTAAGGAGGTACAATATTTCTCAGTAGAATTTCGTATTCAGAGGAGCGAGGGAATTCTACCCCAGACATTAATCCAAGTAAGTATTTACGGAAATCTCCTGGCATGTATATTGGGCATTTTTGGTATTTATATCGCTCTAAGCTTTCAACCAATTACAAACGACTCATATATATGACAATAATAAGACCTATTTGGACTTACGGAATTAAGCTTTGGGGCTCTACTAAACCAACGAATTTCTCTCGTATCCAATCTTTACTATAAAAAATCATCCATAACTACCTCAATGTTCCACATGTTTCCGATTTAGCCCAATCCAGATACCTATCCTTCCATAACAAACTGCAGAACCATCCGAACCCTCTCGTTTCAATCATTGCTTCCTCCTCGATCCCTGATAACCCTCCGAGGCGTCTGAAAACAAGGTGGCCTCGTAATCTTCTTGTGTAAATTTATTATTTGAGTGCTACCAGTATGTAGTTTCACAACAAGCGATTTCATGTTATTATATTCCTGAGTACAAATTTACTAGATGCATTTTTTTTAATACTTAAGAAGCATACCAAAACCTTTTTTTACTTTCGAATATCATTATAAATGGTGTTTGAAGTCCAAATGAAATGACAAGAAAATACAATAATTTAGCAATAAAGTGACAAAAAAGAAGATTTTATTCAAGTGCCCTCAATAAAATAAGTCAAATGCCTTCCTGCATCTAATCAAATGAAATATTATTAAAATAATTTTAGTTATGGGATATTCGTTCTGATCAGTTCAAAATACTTGAATGAAGGATATCTTAATGTTGGGAACATAATCATCTATGAAAAAATCATATCATATGTATAAGTCTTAAATTGATTGTTTCATAAATTGTAAGATTTTTTTCATTCAGTCATTAGCTGAAATTTACAATTGAATGTTGTTTTTCAATATTTTCGCATGATTTCAAAACACTTTATACTTTTTCCCCACGTTCATAAATTGTGGAGATATTTCTAGATCTGCAACGTACGAGATATTAAGGAAATTATAGATAAATTTGTTTGATGTCGATCAGAATGGTGGAGTTACATGGCTCAACTACTTATCTTCAAGCAGGAAAAAATAATTTCTGATAAAAAAATTATTTTTAGAATAAATCTCATAACTTGATTCGTTGGTGTTCATTCAGCAGATTAACGAAGAATGATTCATCACAGTTATTAAAATTAGAAGTTTGTAAAAAAAGAGACTTCTTTCGATTTAAGTTATGCATATATAAATCATCAAGTTAAAACAAAAAATTAATAGAAAAGGGAAATATAATAGAATTTTAAGAAAAATATAAGTAAAAAGTAAATTGAGAAAGAAAACGTTATTTCACAGTTATAATAACCCGAAAGATAATACCATTACTATATAATGACAATTTATTATTACAGCGAGATTGCAAATGATCTCACTAAACAATTTGTGGAATGATGTCATTTGATGACTGGATGAGATTGTTACGTTTTATGATTCCGTTGTGGTCATTGCACTCTATACGATCGCCCAACCTGTTATTTCATTAATCTGGAGAATCTAGTATTAACCTCAGATTATGATAAAATCTTTGATAAAGATATCATGCAATCAAATTATAACAAATTAAAAAGTTACAATTTCATACGTTCCATGATAATTTCTCAAGCTTTTAAAGCTACCACAACGAATTTCTTTATCGTTGGAAAATATTACACATCTTGAAAAAAAAAAAAATACATACTCGTACATTTTTTTGTGTCGACATAATTTGTTTAATAGATAGTTCAATTATAAATTTTTTTCCATACTCCCTTTCATTTCGTTTCACTCTATATATTAATTTTTAAAATTAATTTTAGGGCAAAATGATATCATATAAATTGAAAAAAAGTTGTTTCAGTAATAATTATATACATCTATGAGAGTGTGTGCAGTGGTGTGTACAGTTTTTTTTACCAAAACAAATTCTAATCAAATGTTCAATCCGACTCAAATGAGGCCATTAATCATTTCCTTAGTAAGAGAGACCCGGTGAGGGTGAAATTTTAAGGACCTAAAAAGTATAAGACTGCTTTGAAATTTAAAAAATGTCTAGTTTTATCTGTTTCAATCAGCATTTTTATTGTTTCTAATGATCATTTGAATAACTAGGAAAATGAATGAACTAAAATAATATCTATTACTCCCGAAAACAAATCAAGTAAATAAAAAATATATTTCTATTCACCCATAGGCCCGTTAATAAATTGTTATTCTTTAGTTAAAATGTACAAATACTATTGACTAAATAAATCAACAAATGAGAAATTCCACTAAAAAACAAGATTTAGTGAAATTAAATTAAGTTTTATGTAATTTCTTTTCAATAAAATTATTATTTAATTTTTTTTTTAAATATTACAATTTGTCTCAAGGGCATTTATAATAATGTTCAGAGATCACATTCACACTCTATGTACAATAAACAAAATAAATTCTACAGAAAAATAATATATATATATATATATATATATATATATATATACAATGAATAAGAATTATTTAATTTAAATAAAAAAAAGATACTTATTATTTTTTCAACTGTTTGTGATGGTACAAAAGGATACAGACCTAACATAAATTTATAAAATATATTTAATATTAATTTGTTGATAAGTCCTTATGAAGATGCTTCTTTATATAAGGTATATGTGACTAAATATCAATTACTCTCCTAAAAAATTATCTTTTGTTATTATAACGTTTCGGAGTCCACTTTATTATCCCATCTTCAGACCGTTACTCATCTTTCCATCATCTAATTTATTAAAAGACTTGTCATAAATTTTATTACAATAAATTATCCGTTAATTATACTCTTTTCTAGGGAGAGTCTAGTCAAACACTAAACATTAATTTTAAGAAACACTAAACAGTCTTACTTTTTAATGTAATTAGATGATGGAATAGTAATAAATTAGATGGTGAAATATGATTAACGGTCTGAAGATGGGAGAAACGTCATAATAATAAAAGATAAATTTTTGGGAGAGTAAATGTTATTTAGTTTCATGTATCTTGTATTTAATATTAACGTCTTCCTTTAGATCCATATTATTTAATAATTATAGACGTATTTCCCTTTTTTTAGAATAATTTTGCTTTCTCTTTATTTCCTGCTTTATTTTAATTTTTGAACCATTTATGTATCTGAAATTTCTTTTTCTGCAGCTTTGTAATATATAAAGACATGCTGTGACTATTATTTTATTTTTATTTTGAAAATTAAATAAAGTTTATGTGAAGTAAAAATATAATTATAAAATATATTCATCGAAATAATAAACTTGATTATTATTTTATTTTATTGTTACTTATTTTCTCTTCTGATGATTTCATAATTTTGAAATTTTCCTCCTGCTTTACGAAGTCAAAATGTATAAAATTGGTTATAAATAAATTTAATTCTTTAGAAATAAAAAAATCTTGCAGAGAAAATATAGTTGTTGAGGCGTTACGCTGCATGACGAAAACTAGTACAAGCAGACAATAGAATTGTCTATGAAACCAGACGAGACGTAGGATAGTCACGTGGGGTGCAGAATGGTAGAACTATGCGGTTGCAGAATTTAAATTGCTCGAAATCTCTGATTGATTTCGAAGTATCGATGACTAGAAGATTATTTTTAGAATAAAATGTAATGTAAAAAAACAAGATTTAAATTCAGGTTTACCATCTATTTTATATGGATCCTTGATAGATTGAATTAATTTGTATAGATTTACAAGCGAATTTACGTTAATTTGTTTTTATGTCTGTTTTATAAATTCCTTGCGTGTCTCTGAATTAGAACCAACATTTCAAACGATGGTAGGTTAAGAAGTATTCATTCTATAACTTTGCCTTGACCTGTTTCCATTATGATGGACAGAAAGAGGTTGCCAAGTTTCAATAAGACAATTATAAGAATTTTATAATATTTTGGCACCTCTTTATCAAACATTCAGGCTCAACACAATATTCGAAGTATTCTAATCGACTGTGTAGTTTTCGTTGCGATTAATGGAGTAGTATTTTTTTTTTCCCTGCTAAACTTATTTATATAATAGTGTTATATTTTAATGATTAAATTTGGTTTTGTATCTGTCTGTCGGTCTGTCTGTAGTCAAATTGATGTGATAGGCATATCACCTACTACCATTAATCCAATTTTCAGGGATTGTGCGGGTAGGTGCCAATATGTTCCCATATCAATTTTGTCAAACTCCATCGAACACTTTCGGTGAACCGTGGGCAAATGTATTTTCTTTAATATACCCATATTTCAGAAACGGCTCGTTCAATTTGGCTCAAACTTCGAAGAAATGTGGGTACTAGTAAGAAAATGATTTTGTATCATTTTTATTGAATCCCGTTCACAACTTCCTCTTAAATTTGCGCAAACCCATTTTCCTTGATAAGTTTATTTCTCAATAACCGCTCGTTCGAATTGGCCCAAATGTGGAAGAAAGGTAAAGATTGATACATAAATAATCGAGTGAGTTTTAATTTCAACAAATTCGATCCAGTACTTACCAGTACTAAAAAAAACAAAAACATTTCCGCAATGAAAATCTCGTTACTTCATTTTAGTAAACTTTACAATGGAAAAATAAGAGCTTAATAACTAATAATAATAAGCTTTATTGACATCAATTATTGACAAAAGTCTCTCCCTAAGGAGGAATTTTAAAGGAGTTGACTACAGCACAGAAAAATATGTTTAAATTTTACAATCAACTTTTTTATTTTTATTTTTTTAAATTTTTAAAATAAAGAAACGGATATAATTTTTTTTGGAAAATAACCATGTCAGGCGTAAGAAAAACAAAACAAAGCCATACAGTAAACAGAACATTCTTGAAAGCACTCAGTTAATAAAAAGACAAACAGAATACAATAAAACAAAACACAGCAACTAAATATTGTTTATAACTTGTTTCCATCTGTATCCATCCCACCAGTTTTCGCCTACACGTTGTATCATTTCATCCCGCCACCTCAGATGCGGCCGGCTTCTTTTCTTCTTGTTCTGTCTTGGGATCCACTCGGTGCATGCTTTGGACCATCTTTCATCCTTCAACTTCGCCATGTCTATCTAGCTCAGTTCCACTTTAATTGCTTCAGCTCTTAAGCTTTTAATATACACTTTTCGGAGAATGTATTTCTTGTTTTTCTCTCTTCTTGATTGACAATAAACTCCTTAAAAGCTTCATCTGCATAACGTTCAATCTGAGTTCAAGTTTCCTAGCCAATGTCCAAGTTTGTGCGCCGTAGAGAATCGGAAGATAAACACAAGTAGTCAAAACTCTGGCTTTAAGATTTATCGCTATATTGGTTTTAAAAATCGTTTTGATAAACAGGTAGAATACGTAGAAGAATACATTTATTTAGGTCAAACAATAACATTCAATGAAAAAATGAGTAAAGAGACCGACAGAAGGATAAAGCTTGGATGGTACAAATATTGGTCAAACTCCATAATGAACCTCAAACTAATAATGTAACAGGCTAAATATACACGGGTAGGTTAATAGGTTAAATATATAAAAACACTATATACATACTGAACTCCTTAAAGCTAATTACTTTAATCTACTTCGGGTTAAAGTAAAATTATATCCTGAATCGGCTACTGTTTTCATGAACAGAAATTCTGTGTTATTTAGATTTCGTAATGGATAGTGAGTAGCTGCTTAGCAATCTTTATTCATGTGAGATACTCAGTTATGCATGTAAAGTCTAGATAAGTTGGATACCTCACTATTGTACCTTTGTTGTTAAGTGGGCTTAGTATCCACACTATACTGCTCGAGCATGAAGGGGATATCCATTCACATTTAATTTAAACCCGCACCGCATATTGATAAATATTTGACAAATATTGACATATTGGGAGCAATATTGGAAAGGGACGAGACCATTAAAGAATTGGACGATCACGAAAAGAGGCGTGCGAGCGTCCACTTGGCCATGTCCATCTCTATGATGACATCGGGGCAATTGTTTATTGAACGAGCTTCAGTGAATGACACCGGCGGGAACAGTGACACCGGAAATAATTTTCTTTCCGCTTCCCAATCAAAGCAGCCTTCCCACTGAGTTATTCTCGGAAAAGCTCATCCGGTTTTCTCGGGAAAATAATCTACGCTTGTGTATAATTCAATGGAGACAGTAAGGACAAATTAATTTTTTTCTATAACCTCAGCAAGGTCGAAATTATACTGCGAACGATGGAGGGAGGTATGTAATAAGCGATTGGTGGTGTCGGCATCGAACCTTCGTGTTCGCTAAGCCTTTTATTATTGTAGGTAAGTGAAAGTAAAAAAAACTACAGTATTATATTAACTTCTATATCACGGAAAAATCAAAATACAACACACGACTTCATCAATAAACGTGATATATATATTAATTCAAGAAGATTACATTTTTTGGCCAGTTCAATTTAACACTTTACAAAAACATCTACTAGTGATCTTGTCAGCTTTTCACAAAATCAGAGTTATTTTTATTTCAATTCGTTTTCTTTTTTCACTCATTTTATCACACTAGTTAATTGAACGAAATGTGTAACACATCCGGAAAAGAAAACGTAGTTCACAAACCAAAAACCACGACTAAAACCTATCCAAGAAAATGTGTAATGTCTAACTTCGGTAATATACGCAGTTACGGTACTAAACAATTACTTCGTTGGAAATTTTGCAGTATTTCTTCTTCATTTCTTTTTTTATTTGTCTCTGAAATAAATGAAGGATAAGGATTTTGTTTCAAAAATCAATTTTACAAACATTTTTGTCTACATTTAAGTATATTTAAAAATCGATCGAACCGCATCACAACTACATTTACAATTATAAACAGGGTTTGAGAATCTCACAGAGTTATGTGCTTCTAAGAATATTCAATTTTTTTTTCCTTTACCTCCAGTCAAGCAGGAGTTTACTGTACTTAATACTTCTTACATACTGAATTGAATTGTAACTTTGTACGTTGACAGTAAGAGTTAATTCCAGGTCACTTACAATCATGATTATCCTAGCAAGAGTGGTTTGTCCTGAGGACAATGGGGAGGTAAATATATTAAGGAATAGTAAAGGAAATGAAAGAAGTCAGAAGAGGCCTGTGAAGGAAGTCATCTACAATTGATTTTCTAATCCACCAATCGGCAACTTTAATAAGCTCTATTATTTAAATAAATATAAAATATATTATCAGTATAATTTGTTGCTGACTAAGTAAAATTACGAAACTTATGATAACAAAAAGATATCCCTTACACTTTTAGGTAGTAAATTCGATATAGACCTATGGTTCAGAATTAAAAATGATAAGATAAACAAACATAAAATAAATCATTGTTCTTGAGCAAATTTTAAAAATACTATTAAGCCATAAGTTGTAAATATTTTACGTAACGATAGTTGATTTTTAATTGGTAAATGGTTGACTGTAGTGAATAATGAAGAGAAGAATAGTTGGGATGATCAGTCAAATATAGTTGATTTTATAATATAATTTTATTTTATAATCGATAGTTGATTTTATTTTCAGTTAGACTATGAATTATTTTTTCGATAACACTTGTAAACTCAATGATAACCGTCAGCAGTTTTTTAACCCTAAACCCAAAACAACGACACTTGTAAAATAAAATTTGCTGCATATTAATTATACAATTATAATTTAACTGTTATGGTATATCGTGTACACTGGGTTTCAGGTATGATAGTGGTGCTTAAAAACAATAAATTTTATAACCTAACAACTATAAAAATGTTTTTAAAGAAATACAAACAGTTTAACGTTTTAAGATACTGGATTACAATAATATATTCGACGAAGTTTTTTTTTGTTTTTCTATGGAGCCACATAAAGACGTCACGCACTACGCATTACGCAACACGAGAAACCACTTTCTTTACAGACATTAACATACTGAATTTCTTCACTGTAATAATTCATAACCAAGTTGAACCATTCCATTTCAGTATATAATAATACCATGTGTCTATATATATATATATATATATATTAGTCTATATATATATATATATATATATATATATATATAGAGAGAGAGAGAGAGAGAGAGAGAGAGAGAAAGAGAGAGAGAGAGAGAGAGAGAGAGAGAGACACATGGTAAGTATTTTATATATATAATTGATATATATATATATATATATATATATAAAAAGAGAGAGAAAGAGAATTGTTATATATACATATTACATTTATGTCACATAAATATTTATTAATTCCAAAACTAAATATCATTATTTAATTGAATGATTTCTTAAGTATTAGAACTGTCTTAAAGGAATGACATTCAGTCTGGAGAAAGTGTGGGCACCATTGAGTCTACATTAGCTTCGCACTTGCAGAAAAACTTGCAATCGTTCGCTTTGAAAGCGGAACGTTGATTGGTCAATACCATTATTAACCCTTCTAACCAATCCGACATTTTTGAAGAGTTAAAGCCTAATCGACTTGAAGGCGTAGAAAAAAAAATTGATAAGCAGTGGAAATTGTAATAATCATTACATAAAGCGATATTTTTGTATATTTATTTTTTAAAGGTTTTGCGTCATAAATACGTGTCATCGGTCGTGTAACATTTTCATTCTTAAATAATAAGAACGTTTTGGACGATTGGCGTCAGACAGAAATTGATTTTGTTTGATTTGAGGCGGAATAAAATGTTTTCAAATCAGGATTTTAAAATTAAAATTTCAACTTCTTGTTTATAATTTTACAAATAATTATATATTGTTTTCCATGGACTTTTATATCATTTAAAATTAATAATATGATCTTTTAAGCAAAGGGTGAGAGGCAAAAATACTAAAATTAAAGAAAGAAATAAACTATAGATAGAAACGACTCTGAAATGTTTTTTTGACATCATATCGCTCATATTTTGTTGAGGATTCAACGGTACTTATAAAGATTGAATAATAATAATTAAAAATCTAATTCAATTTAAAAATTGACAGATAAATATAAATCAGATAATTACCAAAGGAAAACATATTTTTTTTATACACTAATTATTTTAATATTAGCAAAAATAAAAATAGTATTGGGTTGGCAAATAAGTTTTTTCGGTTTTTCTGTTTATTTTTATGTCACTATGATACACTTATTATTTGATGAATTAATCCCTAAGATGAATGGTTGATCCTGTTTGCAATATGTCAACAACTACATATGTTAACTCTTGTTTCAACTAGCTTAGTATTATGTTTGCTATGGCACTGTGAATATGGAAGAAAATATCATTCATTATCGGCATATTTTGTTGTATTATTTTTAAAAAGGTAAGCGCAGTGTTTATGGGGATGATTCCTTAACCGAACACACACCTGTCAAAATTGGTTTCCCAAATTTCATTCAGGAAATTCCGATATCAATGGTCTGGTCGCCCACATGAAATTCAAACGAGCAGTGTTAAGGTCGTTGTTGATCAAAATCCCAACCAATCAGTGCGAGAGATTGATATGGCAATAAATGTGTCGCACACTAGCGAAGAAAACCATTTGCATAAGCTTGGCTATGTTTCCAGACTTAATGTTTGGGTCCCTACAAAATCACAAAAAATGAGACAACTTCAATACGACCTAAGCTAACTACAAGAAACTTAGCAGGAATTTAGGGCCACATAAACTAGACAAAATGACTTCAGTAGGGCCTTCGTAAACAAACTACAAGTAGAGATAAAAAATAAAAACCTATGAGTTTTGAGAAACCTAGAAGTTTTTGTTTATTTATTCTTTATGTAGGTATTAAAAAAAAAAAACTTTCATACGGTTTTGAAGAGCAATAATTCAGCTTTCCAACGGATATAGGAATATCTAATTTGGAAAACATCCTAAAGAGTTATGAATGATCGGAAGTATGTTATGTTCCACCAAGAAAACGCTAGGACCCACACCTCATTCCTCACTCGCAATAAATTATTGAATCTTGGATGGGACCTTTTACCCCACCCTCCCTATTCACCAGACTTAGCTCCAAGTGACTACCACTTATTCCGGTATCTGCAGAACTCCATAAACGGAAAGAAATTCCAAAAGGAAGAGGACATCAAAAACCACTGGATCAGTTTTTTAATAATAAACTCCAGATATCCCATGAATATGGCATTATGCAGTTACTGGCAATATAGGAAAAAGTCATATTAAATAATGGTCAATATATTATAGATTAAAATAAATTTTATGTCTATAATACATTGAGTTTTATTTCACTCTGAATTGTGAGAATGAATACTATAGCAGTAATACCAATGTCCTTCAGTGTGGCAGACTGTATTACTACTCAATAAAACTATACAATTTCACTCTGAAAACCCGAAAGGAATTATCTGCCAATCCAATATATTAATTAAAATACAACGAAGGTAGGGGAAAAACATGAAAACACTGAAACATAATTTTAAACACGCCTTAAAAACAATAATAAGAACATGAGATAGTAAAAAAATTAAAATATGCCAAATTATCATTACTTAACCATTTTACTATTTAAAACTGGACTTTTCAGTCATACCTGTCTTTTTATCTCCTTATCTAAGATTTTCACCTCGTTATTAAAATCGATTTGAAAAATGCCAATTTCTTTTAAATTTTAATAGCCATATATTTGTAATCTGTAAAAAATTAACATTTGTGTATGAGCTACTTAAACTTAAAAAGTTATTTATATTTGATAACTATTCTAAAGAAGGCCAAAAAGTAGA
This sequence comes from Nezara viridula, assembly GCA_928085145.1. Classification (NCBI taxonomy): domain Eukaryota; kingdom Metazoa; phylum Arthropoda; class Insecta; order Hemiptera; family Pentatomidae; genus Nezara; species Nezara viridula. The sequence continues at coordinate 47,799,977 of OV725081.1, forward strand.
TAGATTTTTTATGGAATCAACAAAGATGCAGTTGAGATGAATCAAGATAACGAAAGAAATATCCCAATATAGATAGAGATAGAAAATGCTTGTTAAGGCGACAAAAGATCGGCAATATATGTAATCCCAACAGAAAATAACTATTATGATTTCAAATTTCAAGAATAATAATATCTTTTTTTTTTTAACCGTGTTTCTATCCGCAGTCTCAATCCTCTAATCCGAAAGATATTTTGTCTTTCAAGATCTTTAATCTAAAAGATTTTTTGTTGTTTCTAATACCTAATCCATTACAATTTCTCCTTACTTGAACAAAGCCCTTCCACTTAAGCATCCTCAGACGGAGCCCTCGGTCTGCTGGAGAACCGGCCACTCCAGATGACCAGGGGTCAAAGACCCTGAGGGTCGATATATTTCCAGGCAACGGACTTCGCGTTCGATAGCCCTGGAAGGCTCTTTTATTATTTACATAAGGCCTCCGGTCGTTCCAGCTCCACTTGGAAAAAAAAGGGCTTAGACCTAATGTGATGCCCTATTCCCACCGCAGTTTAAGACTACTGAATATTTATAAACTTCCGACCATTTCTTTTGTTTTGGAATTGTTCATGAAGCTGCATTGCAAATTAGCTCGACATAGCAAGGACTTTCAGCGAAATCATCAGCTTGCATAAATCATTGCTAAGTTAAGATCGAAAGACTTTCGGATCAGTTATAAGAGAGGAAGAGCCATGTACATTTAAAAATGTAAAAATCGAATGCATTTCAATTAGTCTGATTTCCCTTGAAATTTCAAGGTGGTAAGGAAATGAATTGAGCAATTTTTACAGTAAATTTCCGAGTAAAGTTTGTTATTGTTAATTTTGAACCCTAACGCATTCTAAGTAATGAAAAATCAATCTCTGGAGTCGGATTTAAAATTATGGTTAAAAAACAACAAGAATTTAGTTAATTCAGTTTAACTTGGTTTAATATTAGTTACTATAATAATACATATCTTTATTGAGTATCTAGGTGGGTACACATTCTCCGCCTAACGGCGGACCAATCCCCATTTTACAAATTATGCAACCGTGCAGTTAATTGTACTCAAATTATTTAACTGTAATTATCATTTCTTCTATAGCTCAGACTGTATTATTTTTTATCAACATAAAATAAACTAAAGTAGGAGCGGTAATTGAAAGTTGTGTTTTGCGCGCACCAGACGTTTTTATTCAGAATAAATAATTATCTACTTAAGCCGGACTAGAACTCGTTTCCATGACAAAGCATCACAGTGTCCGAATTAAAAAAAAAATCGACTTATTCGGTGTTTAAAGAGGGTTGGTATACTTCCATGCATATTTTGTTTTGGTTAACTTGTTTCTTACCTTAAAAAAACATTTTCCTTTTTGAAACATCAAAAAGAAAATAATGGGGAAATATGTAAGATATATATATATAAATATGACCAAGTTCCTAAACTCAGCGCTGAACTCATCGGTGACATCTTTTTGCCCAGTTTAGAAAGATGAGTTCAGTGCTGAATTAAGGAACTTGCCACATGTATTGTTAAAATTATAAACCTTTTAAAATTATTATACTTTTACCATCTTACGAGTATTAACATTCTTTTATCATTTTATTGATAGATATGAAATCGATGGTTGCACTAATATGAGTTAATTTCATATTATTGAATAATTTTATTTTTAAAATCTTTAAACATACGATTTATATACATTTTAAAGATTTTTTAAGGAACATGGGTACAAGGATTTATGATATTTAAAAAACATTATAATACTAGTATTTATTATTGATGGGCGGTAAGATTGGCATACTGCATCGTCACCTCATTCTAGTGTCAGCTGTATACCGGTGCGTTTCGCAACAATCATAGTAATTCAGATATAGCTGAAGTCTATTACTGTTAATAAGAACTTAAGAATGTAAAAATCTTTGAGAAAATAATAAAGAAATAAAAAAAAAGCTTCTCAGTTATTACAAAATAAGGTAATGACGAATTTAATAAATTTTTTTTTTTAAATTAACTATACCTCAGTGAATGAAATTATAAAACTAATAGAATGTACGTGAACATTTAAAAATTCATATATGATCTATTAGAAGAGAGAATAAATGCAAATTCTCCAATAATAAATGAAATATTCTCCAAGAAATCATTGTTTAAACAATGGACCCTACGTGTCTGTGCAAGTTCGAAAATTGTACTTCGCCCTCACATCATCTATGAACGAACAAAAGCATTTCGTTATAATGAAATTTATTTATTATTTGTTATTATTTATTTAATTTTGTATTCGTTTTGAAATATTTTAATTGCGTCTCCTAATGAATTACTACGTTTGAACTACCTGAGAAAGAAACCCAAATTTTTCTATGCGTTTTAGAAATGAGGTGCTGATAAAAATTCCAAATAAATTATTATTCATTATTAATTATTATTGACAGTTCAATTAACCAATTCTTTTTTATATACATATATACCTGTATAACTTCAAATCAAAATGTTTAACAATTGTGTATGACACGGATGAAAAATTAAAATTCTTTATTTTTCTATATTGTACTACTTAAAACATAGTCCCCAACTTCATTTACTTCTGTTAGTATTTGCACAAGTTTCAGGTTTGTACCTATGCTCATCTTTCTATTTATTTTATTTTTTCTACACATCTGATGTAAAACTGCACCTACAAATAAATCATCGTTTTTAAACCATTTGAGAAAGGAATTGAATAGTTTTTCTGATGTTTAAAAATATGATAAATTTAAAAATCTTGAATAAGTGTTACTGCCTATTAAATTACTAAATTATATATATATATATATACATATGTGGAATCTTGAAAGTAAATGTTGAAAGTAAATCTTGAAAGTAAATGTAAAAACTATTGTTCTGTTGTGTTGGAAAATAAATAAATTCATTTTAATTTAACTCGACTAATTTGCACTTTTGACACCACATGGCTGTGCCTGTTGGAACAAGGTACTTCCAAGAGTAGTTCAAGCTCCGTAAATATGAAGTTTTCAATTATCACAACAGTTTTGCGATGTATCAGAAGTTTAACTGCGTTTATATAATAAATCGTGCCTATAAATTGTTTAATAAATCAGTGGATAATTTACGCTGAATTTAAACATAAGGTACAGTTCAAATTATCAACAAAAAAAACTCTGTTCGTTAAATTCTTCATTCTTAATTTATGCACTAACAATACGTAAACTAACAATAAGTATTTAAAATCTGTTCTTTTATGTTTAAAAATAAATAAATTTCTAAATTTTAATATAATCCGCTACTTTGGACATTGGACCCTACACCCTGTACTTCGACCTCAGTCTAGTTGTAGTTCTGTGCCGATGCACTTCGCAAAAATTGTTACAGCTCTTTGATAAATTAAATATATAACTGCATCTACTAGTGTATAGTGATTGTTAAACTATTTAAGAAAGTAATGGAAACTTTTACGCTGTAATTCAGAAATTGTTCAAATTATAAAATAAATATTACTGCTTGCTACATTAACCGATTCTTAATTCATATAGTATAAGTATGGACATAAATATTCAATAATTGTCTAATTATGGTAAAAAATAACTAAATTGCTTCATTTCCTATACTGCTTTGAACAATGTACCCAACACTTGTACATCTCTCTCAGTCTAGTCGCAGTTATGTTGTAATTGATAAAGCTCTTTGATAAATCAAAATTTCAACTGCATATACAAAGCAATAATGAGTTTTAAACTATTTAAGAAAGTAATAAAAATGTAGGTTGAAACTTTGGAAAAAAGTTCTGCTCAAGTTATAAAATAAATACTATTGCTTGTTAAATTAACCAAATATTCATATATTAGCTACAATCATGAACATATATATTTAATAATGGTCTAATTATGTTAAGAAATAAACAGATTTTTAAATTTTAAAATAGCCCCACTACTTTGATCATTGTACTTGTACTTCGCCCTCAGCCTAGTCTTTGTTCTGTACCGACGGACTTCGCAATAATTTTTACAGCTACTTGATAAATTAAATATATAACTGCATCTACGGAAGAAAAAAGATTTTTAAACTTTTTATAATATAATAGAAAGATTTCTCTACAATTTATAAATCAGGTATAGTTCAAATCGTAACATAAATATTATTGCTTGTTAAATTTACCAATTCATTTATGTACTTAAAAGCACGGATATACATATTTTCCTGTTGTCTTGTAGAAATAGATATATTTCTTTAGTTTATTATAACCCAACTGCTTCGATACTTTGAACTTACGATTAGTCTTGCCACAGCTATGTACCAATGCTAGTATTAAACGCTGCAAATTATTTTACAATGATTTATTATTTCCAAACAATTATACATCTGAAGTAACATTACTTTCTTAGTTACAAAGAATAATAAATAAAAGGTGATACCAATTGTTGGTCTAAACTTTTTTTTTAATCACTAGTAATATGATAAAAAAATTAGCATTACTTCTGTAACACATTCAAAATTCAAAAATCAAAACAAAGGATATAACCTTTGCAGCAGAACACATATATATATAAAACTAGAGACCATATCTTTGCTCTTAATTGTTCGATTTTGACGATTTTTTTGTTGTTTTTTAGGAAATTCCGTAAACTTTAAAAAAATCAATATCTACAAAAAGGTGTATACTTTTTAAGTTATTCGGAATCTAATTTTAACATCATCCTCGGGTGAGCTCTGATTTTATATCCAAATTTGCAAAAAATCGTCCAATACGGAGAAAATGCGTGGACGGCGAACGGACAAAAAAATTTTATTCGTTTTTCGAATTCTACGTATTCTGGAACGTAAAACCTCAAATTTTAATTAACTCAAAGTTAATTTTTTGGTCGATCACAATGGTTCATTATTGAAAATAATAAACCGAAATATTTAAAATTATACAATAGAAACAATAACAAAAAAAAGTGTATTTACAAATTAACATAAACAATTCAACAATTTAATAAAAACAAAGTAAGTTTCCACATTTGCATGTGTTTTCTAGCAACTTTTGTCGTTTTAGTATTTTATAGGGGATAAAGGTATTATTACATTTTTGATTTTTTTTTTAATGCAATAAGTACTTTAGTATTAATGCCTAGTATTTAAATAATAGAAAAAATGGAAAGTAAACGATTTCCAATTGTCAATGCTTACACTCGATTTAGTTGGTAAAAGGCATTCTTCTAGTTCATGCATAAATGGAATAGGGAACAGCACTCCGTTGTGACTTGCGTCTTGTCGACGATGAAAGTGGATTTTCACTCTCTATTTTTGAATCTCATTGTTTGACTGAATGCTCTGAGTATTTCCGAGTGGAGCACATATCTTCTATACTTCGAATTATGTAATCCTATATTTCTTTAGGCGGATGATTGCAAATGTCCAATGCTCTCAAAAATATTTTGAACAGTTCAACATCAGTACATTATTATAAACAGCATACTGGGTTTTGTATTATATGAAACTTTATTTACATTATTGAGCTATTATCACCACCATCGAATATGGCTTTTCGTGAAGAACAGTTGAAATTTCTGGAAGAAACATTTTTTTGTATATTTTGAGAATTTTTATCTCCTGGCTTGGAAGTTGAGAACAGCTGCCAATTTTTTTTTTCTTTTCTACTCCACCGTTTAGGCTATACGGAGTTTTTCCTAGGTCAGGGGAAATGACGGGGTATTAATGCTTTAGTTAAATATTTCCTTCACCGTGACTTGAACTCGCAATCTTGAGGTTGTCAGGTTGCCAACACGTGTATTGAAAACGCTTTAGCCCACGAAGCCTCCTTAAAACTGCGGAATGCATATTTAATTTTATTGCATTTATACATTCATTATATTTTCTGAAAAATATATACATCTGAATACCTGACAATACTGAAGAATGATCGTGGCCAAAATCGATAGAATATAAAAATATCACCCCACAAGGCAAGGGAGGATAAAGAAGGAACAAAAAGAAAATTACATGTGCGAATAATAAGCAAAAGGTTAGCAGGTGTGTTCCTAATCATCATGCAAGAGGAGTTTTCGTATGAGTAAAGAGATTAAAACAGGTTAAAACATTGATATTCTGTGATTAAATAATAAAAGCTTCGGATGAAATAATACAAGTTTAAATAAATGTTATTTTCATTTATGTTACGTACAATGAACATTAGAATATATAGCCGATAGTGCCAACCACTGAGGGTTGAACGTCTGGTCTAAATATAAATTTTTCTTTTTTATTTACATTCAGTTCTTCTCTCATTCCATACAATTTTGATTACGTTCTGGAAGATGAGAAACCTGTAGGTGAACTCAAAAGTAAAATACTTCAGGTTCTCACTTTATTCGATTTCAGGAAAAACCTATACTAAACAATTACACTACAACAAACCTGCATTAAAGCTCTCAAAGAAGCCCGAAAAGGAACTGATTTAGAGACCGATCTCCCTGACGTTATGATATTTATCATAACTTTGTTTTTGTTCAAACGAATCTTACGTGTAAAGACTAAGAAAAAATATGTAGAAATTGAAATCATTTGAATGTTTTGCTTCGCAAGATGTAAGGTAGACCGACTTCGCCTTTTAAGCCAGAACGATAACGATCCGGAACGATAAATTTACTCGAGTATAGTGGTTCGTGCATAATCGATTAGGTTAGAACTCGATAAGACCAATGGTTTTTCAACATGAGCATAATCAAGTCTCACTTTGAGTAGTTAATTCACATCTACAATCTTGATAGTGAAGGGGCTTATCGATGTTTCGAAAAATATAAAGAACCGTTTCTATGGTGATAAAAAATAAACAAAGTTTATATGATTTAACGACTTAATGAATGACCGATTGTCAGAAATATAACTTACTTCTCTCAAATTAATTGTGTGCGATGCTATGATAAAGCTAGTTATGGATACTAACCAACCCAGGGTATTAGTAAAGAAGTATTGAAAGATTTGAAGGAAAATCGAACGAAGGAGAAGAACCAATAAAGAACGTCTTACTGAAACTGGTCAATCAATATCGCATGATATAAAGTTATGGAGATTAGGATGAGCATTGCTTATAGCTCGGATCGATCCTCCAGGAAGCCTCTACACAATGATGAATGCTTACATTGTAAGCATTAGGAAAAAGATCACGTGGAAAGACAAAATTCAGATGTTTGCATCAAATTAACAAAGGCGCAATAGAGTTGAACGCAGGTAACTAGAGAGCCGAATATATGCAGAGATACAGAAGGCGTTAACTTTTACATTAATTTCCATGAGCGAGGTAGTGCAGTGATTACGGTCCGGTGCATCTCCTGGAGCATGGAACGACTCTGGAATTGTGAGATTTTCCTGGAGTACACATAGCATTTTTGAAGTGGATATCATTAATTTGAGGAAACTAGAGTTGAACATGGAGATTGCTCATTTCTTTTTTTAATTTATTCAATTTTCCGGTGAACACTTCCACATTAAAATCTTGTAATTGGTAATTGGTTGACTGTCGTGGATAATGAAGAGAAGAATAGTTGGGGTGCTCAGTCAAAAAGGAAGGCAAAAAATAAATTATAATATTTATTTTTTACATATGCCGACGTTTCGACCTGAAGTTCAGGCCTTCTCAGGGCTAAGAAAATAACCAGATAACAAGGTATGAGAAACATAAGTAATGATGGTAAAAAAGATAATAAAAAATGAGAAAATAAAAAAAAAAAAATTATTAGAAAAATAAAATAGATAGATATAAAGTAAAATGAAATTGTTAGAATAATGACTAAGAACTAAGAGATAAATAATAAAAACTGTTACATAGTGTGGAATGATGAAGTAGGCATAATCAAAAAGGGGTGACAAAAGTGTTACATTGGGAATCTTAGAATAAAATGTAAAAACATAAAAAAGAAATATAAAGTTATATAAGAAATGAAAAGAAAATAAATAGTAAAATTAAAACATTGAGAATGGAGTAGTTAGATAGAAAATTGAAATATTGTAAAGTCTATCAAGATGTACAGACAATGTATAATATAAAATTATAAAATTATAAAATTAAAACTAAAATTATAAAATTAAAACATTGAGAATGTAGTAGTTAGATAGAAAATTGAAATATTGTAAAGTCTATCAAGATGTACAGACAATGTATAATATAATAAAGAGTTAAAAACAGAGAAAAGGAATGAAAGGAAGGAGGGAAGAAATTGAGAAAGCTGAAATAAGAAAGAAATAAAAGAAGTACTACCTTTCTCCTTAAGTGTCAAGGGGAGAATAAAGGTCGTTACAAGGGAGGGTGAGAGAGAAGAGATGTGTAGGTGGCGTCATCTCTAACGGTTATCAGACGAAGTTTGAACTAAAAGCGCTGGAAGCCTAAATAGGTATGAGAGATATATTATTTAGAAAAATTATGGAAAATTGAACGAAAGTTAATAGAAAGTGAAAGAAAAATTCAAAAGAAAAATAACTATTGAGTAATAAGGGAAAAAAATTGAAATAAAAATATATCATATATACATATATATATATATATATATATATATATATATATATATATATATATATATATATATATATATATATATATATATATATATATAAGGGAGTTGTCAGCAAAAAGGAAAGGAATATAACTAAGATGTTTTAATAAATTCAGAATTTGGGAATATGCTAAAGAAAAGTTCTGTTTGTCAGATTTAAGATTCACTGTCTTTGGTTGAAGCTGGATGTGGAGGGTTTCAGAAATGAGTCGTTTGTCATGGTTGAGAACTGTGGCAAGGATGGATGTTTTGTCGAAATCAAATGAATGATTGAGGGAGAGAGAATGTTTGGATAATTTGGAAGCGGTAAAATTACGAGAGGATACAGAATATTTATGTTGGGTTATGCGGTCTTTTAGGAGATTTTTGGTTTCACCAATATAGGATGAAAAACAATTGGGGGTAGAACATGGAATACGGTAAACGATATGAGAGCGGTGTGAGAGAGGAACCGGATCTTTTAGGGATGTGTATAGTTTTGAGAGAGTGTTGTGAGATTTGAATGCAAGTCGTAAGTTAGGGTTAGTAGATCGTAAAACTTTGTTGATGTTGTCTGAAAGGTTAGGAATATAAGGTAGAGATCTGTATATAGGGGCTGAAATGGGTTGTGGAGAATTAGTGGAAGTTGAGATTAAGGAAGAGACTTTCGTTCAATTTTCCATAATTTTTCTAAATAATATATCTCTCATACCTATTTAGGCTTCCAGCGCTTTTAGTTCAAACTTCGTCTGATAACCGTTAGAGATGACGCCACCTACACATCTCTTCTCTCTCACCCTCCCTTGTAACGACTTTTATTCTCCCCTTGACACTTAAGGAGAAAGGTAGTACTTCTTTTATTTCTTTCTTATTTCAGCTTTCTCAATTTCTTCCCTCCTTCCTTTCATTCCTTTTCTCTGTTTTTAACTCTTTATTATATTATACATTGTCTGTACATCTTGATAGACTTTACAATATTTCAATTTTCTATCTAACTACTCCATTCTCAATGTTTTAATTTTATAATTTTAGTTTTAATTTTATAATTTTATATTATACATTGTCTGTATATCTTGATAGACTTTACAATATTTCAATTTTCTATCTAACTACTCCATTCTCAATGTTTTACTATTTACTATTTTTATAATAATTTTACTATTTATTTTCTTTTCATTTCTTATATAACTTTATATTTCTTTTTTATGTTTTTACATTTTATTCTAAGATTCCCAATGTAACACTTTTGTCAGCCCTTTTTGATTATGCCTACTTCATCATTCCACACTATGTAACAGTTTTTATTATTTATCTCTTAGTTCTTAGTCATTATTCTAACAATTTCATTTTACTTTATATCTATCTATTTTATTTTTCTAATAATTTTTTATTTTTTTTTTTATTTTCACATTTTTTTTATTATCTTTTTTACTATCATTACTTATGTTTCTCATACCTTGTTATCTGGTTATTTTCTTAGCTCTGAAGAAGGCCTGAACTTCAGGTCGAAACGTCGGCATATGTAATAAATAAATATTATAATTTATTTTTTGCCTTCCTTTTTGACTGAGCACCCCAACTATTCTTCTCTTCATTAAAATCTTGGATTGAATATTTAAGTATTTCTGACCATACTTATAGTGTAGTTGCCACTATCTTCTTGCGATCTTACAAAAGAGAGAAGTTAGGAATTGAGGGAACTCAACATTTTGGGTATAATTGGGCGACTGAGCGACTTGAAGGTTTAAATTGGTCGACAGGAATTGAAACCAAGGTTATGCATTTTAACGCCATCTAATGCAAACCGATTCCGCACGCTTTGTCTAATCAAAGAAAGAATCGATTCAGAGCATTCTTTTTCATGTATATTCAGTTTCATAAATATACACATATAACTGAAATTGCTCCTTTTCTTTAAAAAAAAAAATCAAATTATGTTTGTAATAAATTAAAGTATAAGTTTTCATAACTGTAATGTATTTAACCTCCAAAAGCCAGAAAATTTATATAATTTTTTAATAGAATGTCCGATGTAAAAAGACTTGAGGGAGCATTACATAGAGAAATATATTACAGAAGACAACAATTCAATGCTCGGTAATTTGTTGACGATAGAAAGCCCCGCAAAGTAAAATGATATATTTTGTTTTGCAGTAGGGAGCCTTAAAATAAGATCATTCATTATGAATAATTAAATGCCAGCAATATTTATGTCTATGTTTAAGTTTACCACAAGATATTGTTATTTTCGACTTAGAAGTTGAGCATATGTATTCTTACAATCTGCTATATTGTATTGTAGGAATATATTATTGCTATTTTTAAATTCCTCTAATGTACATTTATTTGGTTTTTTTTTAATATATATATCTTCAAAGTCAATACTTTTTATTTATATTGTTATACAGTTGTTTTTTTTTACATCACAATTTATATATCTAGGTTATCTTATTTATGAAAAAAGAATATTTCTCCAATTTATTTATATATTTGTATAGTACTTTATTTTGATTCTTTTTTATGTAATAATTTATTTAATGGAGACCTTACAGACCTTCTGTAATTGTATATATTAATTACAAAATACATAATTCCATTCATTCATTCATTCATTCAAGTATAAGTTTTCATTTATACTTAGTTCATTAGGAAAATTAATTATTCCAATAAATATTTAATTGAGATCTGATACAGAATAAGTTGAGATTCACTATGTTCACACTATAATTGTGTAAAATACATATGTGATTTGATATTCTGTCTCCCAAATTTTTTTTTACTACCTAGTATTTATTATAGTGTAAACACAAAAGTACTGTATTTATTTATAAAACACGTGTAAAAATACTGTTTTTTTTCAAAAATAAATATTTAAATTATTTTTGAAAGTTATAGTGACCAGTTCTTTTTTTATGTAATGCAGATCGTGTGTGGATTGATCGATTTATGTTCCTAATATTTACGTTTTCATGAAAATAATTTAAGCCTTCGGTATATTTCATTGTTTTATAAATGCTAAGTAATAATCATTAATGGTTACCTTAAATTATTAATAATGTCCTTAATTTTATTAGTATTCCTTATGATATTATTAATATTAATATAATATATAAAATCAAATAAGTTAACAAATAAATATACTGTATTTTTTCTGGGTTTTCACCATGAATTTTTAAATTCTTCAAGTGTTAGTGCTTTCTAACCTATGTATTTGGTAAGCTAGGTATCACATATATTTATTTATATCACCTTTTATAGGTTAAATAGGGAGTGGGGTACATCTGTGGGTAAAGAAAGAGACTCCTAATTTCCAAGCCTGGATTCGAGTGTAATATTATGACAGATATTATTTATTGTGTGGTATCAGCCGTAAATAATCCTGAACTCGGAGAAATTTCTTAGTGCAAACCTAACCTCTATAAAGTGAGAAACTAATCCTTCAGTAGATTGGGTGAAGAATTTGATAGTTAAGCGTGATCCTGGCCAGATCACCTCCTTGCACATCCATCAGTCTAAAAACTTTTTATATAATCCATGGAACATTTTCGTCCCATAGTCGAGAGGGACTATTAATATCACTGGCGCTAAGCGGTTGAAACATTTACCTGCTAGGAACTTAAATATAACGTATGAAATATATTGTGTTATCAAGTTGAAGGGATCGCAGTCAAGTTGAGTTAGTCTGAAGCAGGTGAAGCAGCTTTTAGCTAGATTGCTCGCTTACTTTCCCAAAGGCAATGTAATTATCGTCTAACAGCTACCATCCTCCTTTCTTTGGGGATCCAAGAAAACAAAAGCAGGATATTAGATTGTGATAAAAAATAAATTTTAGACAAAATATAGAAATTTCGCAATATTCAAATAATTTAAAATCATTAGGTTTCATCAAATTTAAATAAAAAATAAAATAATTAATTTATTGGCGATGCTATGGTGAAATAGTCTAGATATTAATTAATAAATCAGGACATTCTGTAAAATTACACTATATATTGGGTTGTCCGGAAAATAATGCAGGATTTTGAGTTTTCTTTAATATACCCCTCTTTATAACAAACTGATTACGTTTACTGGATTATTCATTTGTATGAATGTCAGCGTTAATGTTTGTTTACTTCTGTAGCTTTTCGCAGCTTTGAAATAATTCAGTCTTTACTAAGATGTCAAAGCGTAATTTTCGTATAATTTTGTTTTCCGGATTTAAATTCGACCGAAATGGGACCCAGACGGCCAGAAACATCAATCAAGTCTATGGCGAGAACCTCATCAATGATTGCATTGTTCAACGGTGGTTCAACAAATTTCTAAGGGAGACTTCTGCCTTGAAGACAAAGAAGGTCGTGGAAGTACTTCCTTTATTGATGACGAAGTCCTGCAGGCTATGGTGGAAGAAAACCCCAGAACAACTGTTCGAGAACATTCAGGGAAAATTAACCTTAGCGAATCGACCGTCGATGACCACCTCAAGGCGATTGGAAAGGTAAAAAAGCTTAAAGTTGGATTCCAAACACATTAAACGACCGCCAAAAAAAAAACAAAAAAAAAACAATGTTCTTAAGTTTGTGCTTCATTTCTTTGCCGAAACAGAAACGACCCTTTTCTTTCCAGAATCGTTACTTGTGATGAAAAATAAAACAGTAGAAGTTCTGGACAGTAGCTTGCCAAAGGAGAAGCAGCAGAAGATTTTCCAAAGACCCCAACTCATCAAAAAAAGGTGATGGTTACTGTTTGGTGGACTTCATTTGGTTTGATACACTACAGCTTCTTAAATCGTGGAGAGACCATCAATGCCGAATCGTGTTGTAACCAAATTGGCAATAATGAAGGCATCTTTGGTCAATCAGAAGGGGCCCATTTTGTTGCATGACATGTCTCATGAGTGACGTCCCAAAAGCTGTTGAAGCTTGGATATGAAACTCAGTCACATCCGCCTTATTCTCCGGACCTCTCGCCTACGGATTATCATTTTTTTCAGACACCTGGACCACTACTTATATGAAAAAAAATTTAATGGACAAATGGAATTCTGAATGTGGGAAATTTTATTCCGAGGGAATGGAAAAGTTGCCAACACGTTGGCAGAAATGTATAGCAGAGGAGACTATTTTGATTAAATAAAAAAGTTGTAAATCTTTCATTTTCAACCAAAATCCTGCATTATTTTCCGGAGAACCCAATAATATTTATATATAAAAAAAAATATTTTATTTAACATTTTAATATATTTATGTGGCCTATAATAATATTTATTAATAAGAGCACACGAAACAAACCTCTATAATTATTAGAAACTAGATAATAACATATTTAAATTTATTATAAATGTGATACAGAGATTGAATTGGATATCCGACTGTGCTAAACTCAACTGTGGATGGAGTGTAATGCGGCATGGTATAGCTGACGCCGTTTCGAATAAACTTGTTTTTCTTATTTATTTTTTATTTCATTTTATCCAAACTTGATATAATTATACACTCCTGTCAAGTCATAGAATTGACAACTAGTGCATTTTATTACGAAATTATAATATGTGTCAAGTAGGTTATAAATAATATTAATATAGTAATATGAACTAAATAAATAAATATGAATGCTTAACAAAAATTCATGTGAATGTTTTTACGAAATTAATCCATAGGTGTTCACGAAAACTCATATGAGTGTTTAAGCAACAATTGAACATATTTAATTATTACCACCATCACATTTGCTAATTGTCAACAATAAGTTGACAAGCGCAAATATATTTTTTGAGACAAAAAAAAAAAAAATCAACAATTGAACATATTTAATTAGTTCTCCCGGCTCCTGCCCCGTTTAAAAAAATTAATATAGGCAATGAATGTTTATTAAAAAGCATCCCGAACCTAAATTAAATCTAATTTTAAAATACTAATATTAATTTTATTTTTTTTACCGTATTTTTATATTATATTCCTGAAACCATTAACATTTTATTTAAATGTCCTTATTAACTGTTAACTTATCTTTTTTCTAATCTTTAATATTTAATATAATGTGTATTTTTCTTTATTTATTTTTAGGTTATTTTATTCTTATTTATTGTATATATATTATTTTTCTGTCTAATTTATTTTATTTATTGTACATAGAGTGTGAATGCGATCTCTGAACACTATTATAAATGTCATTCAGACATATTGTAATATTTTTCTTTTAATAAGTTAAAAATTAATATTTAATTTTAATGGTTCTTGTACTTTTTAATATTTACACTGTATTCTTTAACTTCGCTTGCATTAATAATGATTCGTATTATTTAAAAATGTATTTGTACGTTTTACATTGTACGCCGTCCGCCGTCCGCGCATTTTCTCCGAAACTACTGGATCGATTTTTTTCAAATTTGGATATAAAATCAGAGGTCACCCGAGGATGATCCTCCTTCATCGACATTACTATCCAACATGGCGGCCATACTATTTCAAAATGGCGGCCGAAAAAAATGCGATGCTATAGACTGTAGCTCCTAAACGAATGTACCGATTTCAATGAAACTTCGCTAGTCATTTTCTTGACGCCCTTTAAATTTATCTATATAACATACTTCAACGAAAAGAAGCTGGAAAAAAAGTTACGAGGGATGGTAAAATTTAATTCCGAATAACTCAAAAAGTATACACTTTTTTATGGATATTGTATATGGTTTTTTAAAAGTTTACGGAATTTCCTAAGCAATCGTTAAAATCGGACAATTAGGAGCAAATATAGGGTCTCCAGTTTTTTTAATATGTTCTACTCCAAATGTTATATCCTTTGTTTGGTTTTTAATTTTGAATGTGTTACTAAAGTAGTACTATTTTTATTAGTATATTACTAATGATTAAAAAAAAAGTTTAGTCCAATAATTGGAATCACCTTTTATTTATTTTTCTTTGTAAGTAAAAAGGTAATGTTACTTTAGATGTATAGTTGTTTGGAAATAATAAACCATTGTGAAATAATTTGCAGCGTTTTTAGCTTTTGTTTTTACAAACATTAAACCTTTATTTTTATTGTCTTTGTTAACATATCTCCTTTTAAATCTTTAACTTTCAATTTTTATAATTTTAATTCAATTTACTATCATATCCATATTGTACTTTCTGTCATGTTCATCTGCAACTATTCTAAACTTTTAAAACTTGAAAATTGTATTTCTTAGCTATGTTATGTGTGAAGTAATTGATCAAATTGTTGTTTAGGGCGAATATGACCCAGGTGGTTGAAGAGCCCAAAACATTTATAAATAAAAATACATTTAAAATACAAATTATGAGTGTTAGTAAAAATAGCTAAATTCTTATTAAAACTAAGTTTAATAAAACTAGATTAAAGCGGAGTAGTTTAGTGTGAGTTCTAAATAATTAAGCTAGGGTTAGTAAGTTAGGGTAAGTAGATTCCCTGAATATTTGGAGAGACAAGGCCGAAGTCTCAAGAATCCTTACCCTGGCCTCTAGTTTGCTCAACTTGACAGCTTCCTTTAGAAATGAAGTGATAATTTATTATGGTTAGGGCCCTAAATAGATATTATAACACATTTCAAAGCAGCTAAAATCATTACAAAATAAATCGATAGATTGGAGCTAGTAACAGAACTTCGCCAAAACATGGGTAAACAAATATGTAAAGAAATTTTCATATGAGTTTTTATTTTATAAATATTTATATTTTTTATCTGAACCTTGATAATTCCGTAAATATTAAGGGAAATATTATACCTATCCAAGCGTCGTAAATAAAAGAGCCTGTTTAGTTTAATAACAAATAATTTTTTTATTAATCTTACTTATTGAAAAATAATACAATCTGTCTCAAGGACATTTATAATAGTGTTCACAGATCACATCCACACAACAAATAATTAATTAAATTATTCTACGATTGTTTATAAATATAAATTTTATAAAGATATTTTGCAGATTAAATCGACGCTTAAAGCTTTTACAAATGGTCAAATAGTTTCTTTGACAAGAACAGTTCTGGTTAAATGGTCTATCTTGCTAAAAAAATCGGCTATTAGTGTTAAAATATTTTCAAAAATAATTAATTAATAAATATCAAGGCAAAAACATATTTAAATGAAATCAGCATATATTTTGTTATCAGTCTTATCGATCTCGTCGTACAAAAGTGTGTTTTCACCTTCATATACCGTAGGTAGGTAGGATACTTGGCAAAGCCTTGACATCCTGGCAAAGCTTACCTGACCAGGATGACTACTTAGGAAGGATTATCCTAGAGTATGCATTACTGGGGGCGGGGTGGCCGAGCGGGCTAACGCATGTGCACAGCACCGTGCGTTATCCGGCAACCTGATAACCGAAGTTGGATACAGTAAAATAATTACGACGTTCACGTCTCGGTGCCTGGGGGACTTTTAACTCTGGTATTAAAACCCCCTCCTTCACCTCATGGCCCAGGGAAACCCCCGTATTGCCTAAAAGGCGAACTAGGAGAGAACAAAATCTGGTGTGTCCACTCACACCATTTTTCAACCTATTTCAGAAAAGTATTTATATCGTTACATATATCCATCAAGAAACGAAATATAAATTGAATTAGCTTAATTTTCCTGAAAATTTATCAAAGAAAAGATTTAAGTACGATTTATTTCATAAACTAAAGCAATGTAAACCGGCTTAAGGTAGATCAGCGCAAAAATTTCAATACCCTCTAATATTGCTGTTTCTGTGAAAAGTAGCGGAAATAGTGAAGCTTGTGTGATGCGGGCAGCAGATTTTCTTATTTGACTTATTTATCTTCTTTCTCTCATTCAACCCTTTCGTTAATAGTTGTCCGAAATCAACGATTTTTATATAGTTTTGTAAGGAATTTCAAAAACCAGCTGTAACAATTTGTAATGCTTTCCTAGTATAGAGAGAAAAGTTATAAATTAAAACATGTACAGAAACTAGAATTATTCTATATATCATCTCAAATACTGGTTCTATTCCGATGATGTTTTTTTGTTAATTTAATTACCTTTCAAAAGTTTTATTATAAATTTTATCGAGTTAGGTCCCAAAAAATTTTTCTTTTCTTTATAAATTTTTTTCCTGAATAACATAGTACATGTGTGAAAATTAAAAAGACAATTATTAGAACACTATAGGAAAGTTTCATCAAAATCGTAACAGCCGTTTTCGTGCTACAGTATAAAGAAAAAACATATTTTTCACTTATTGCGCAGCAGCTATTGCACATGGAGTAACCCATTTGTGTCACAGAGATCAGTAGTCAAAACCCTACAAAATAAAAAAAAGAAGCAAAAAATCGGTTCACTAGTTCCCGATAAAATCTTGGCACAGACAGACAGACCAATGGCTAAAAATGTGTTTTTCGAACTCAGTGGGCTCTGAAATGTATATATCCTTCGAGAACCTCATATCAGAAATTTGACCAGATCGCAATACTCTTCTTATTTAGTATAGGTAGGAAAGTAAAAAAAAACAAAACAGAAAAAGGCAGATGACTTTACTGGAGTTTTAATGTGCTAAATTAGTGTACTGCGTGCTGTTGAAATACTACTACAATTATTCCTCCAACTTGAAGAGCCAGTGACTGGTGGGAATTTTATATTGTAGTAATTAAAAACTCCATAAATTGAATTTTATTTAAAAGATTAGCTAACGTATTTATATTTTATTTATTGCGTATTTATATCACTAAAATTATAAATATATAATTTATGACATTATATGAAATTTATACTCTTCTTTCAGTGTGCCTTCAATATTTGCTTTTTTGCAAGAAAAGTGTTAAATTAAACCATAAAAATGTTTAAGGTCAATGGCCAAATACTCTTCGCCGTGATTCGATAAATATATCAGCATACTTTTGAACTAGGAATCTGATAATTACAAAATAATTGCTAAGGGTATAATTTAGTCACTAAGCAATAGTCGCTAAACAGCAATCAATCAATGAATACTTCGTCACTACTTCATAGAGATATAAATACCCAAGGTCAATAGCAACCGACTAGCATTATAGTTTATTCATTGAGGGAAATTTTAAATGAGAGAATAGAAATTTGAGAACGATATTATAACTGTTGAAAACTTATTCTATATATAATTAAATGTGTTATATATCTATGTGAATCACCATATGACATAAAAAAAAAGTCTATTCCTGTAATATTAGTATGAGAAGGAGTTGATCGGGGGTAGGGGTGCGTTAAAATAAATACTAAATTAAAATATAGTAATTATTTAATGTTTGCCGACGTTTCGACCCACTTTGCAGGTCTTCATCAGGGCGTAGGCGTAAATAATTCTACTTGTTTAATTTAGTATTAATTTGACCGCACTCCCCCCTCTACCCCTACCACCCGATCAACTCCTCATATTATATCAACAGTCAACCATCTCTACATCATTGTAATATTAGTATATTATTTTTGTGATGCTTAGTATATATGAGTAATGCTTTTGAGGAATAATAAATGAACACAGGAATAAGGTTAAAACTTTCTTAAGATATTAAAAAAATTAGAGAAAACCTATTTCATATGCATTTTATCTTTTGTCTCTGAAATCGTTTTGAAACTTTCTATTTTATCTAAAACTACTGAAATGAATTCGATGCGATGGAGTGAGTATTTTATTTAGCTGTATATAAAACATTATTAAATTTATAAAAAAAAATTAGTAATTTTGTAAAAATTATCAGAAAAAAAAATTGTGATATTGGGAGGCAAAATTAAAAAGAATAAATGTAAGTGTAAAAATCTGCAACTCAGTTGCAGACTGTATTTACTGCAGTTTAATAACTCTAGATCTGATATTATATTTAAATATTTTGGTATCTATCGTCCGTTTATACCGAAAAATCATCATGTAACCTTTCAGAAAATTAAATTAGTGAATAGTTAATTAGTGAATGAAATTTCCCTTTGTGATATTCCTACAGTATCCACTACAATTAGTGTGACAACTTTTGACCTGTCTATGACAGACAATGCAAATCTCTTAATTCCGTTTTAGTAAACTTTGCAATGGAAAATATCAGTTTAATGACTAATAGTCGTACAATCCATAATCAACGGATCGTACAATCCATAATCAACCGATGATATAATAAATAAAACTTTTGTTATTTTAATGGTGTTTATAATTTGTTAGCTGTAATTATTTGGCTTTAGCTCAGTTAAAAATGCAATTCAAAAATTTTATAATAGCCCAACATGACCAGAAAATAATTTCTATTCAAAGTTGAGCGGTAAGTGAAAGTTGTGTGTTGCGCGCACCAGATTTTTTTATTAGAAATCGATCCATGCATTTAATTAACTTTTTTGTTGGAAATTTTGTCTAAAACCACTCGCCAGAGTTTGGCAATTATGAACTGAGAAATCCAACATATTATTCTTGAAATATAGAAAAATACCCTTTAATCCAGTCTTAAGTTTATTCTATCGTTACAATGAGCTTTCAGTTCGTTGCATTCATCTTTTTCTAATCTGTATCCATCCACTTGGATGTCATTCTTTCTTTCATTCATAAAACCTAATTAACAGTTTACTTTTTCGTATTAGAAATAATATTAGTCTAGATGTCTGAGATACAGGTTGCGTGTGCTCCGTATTAAAAAAGCGTAGAATATTGGCCAACGTTTTGTGCTCACTCAGTGCCGAATGGTGTACCATATCATTTGCACGCTAACATTTAATGAATTTTAGGAAGAGTAAATAATTGGTGAGTGGTATTTGTTAGTGTTCATTTTATGAAGAGCGGCACTAATTGTTGAATTGGTGAATAGCAATTAGTTCTGAGTTGGTGGGTACGGCTAGGCAATTAGTAGATATTTTATTATAGTTCGTTAGGAGGGAATATATCTATGTTTTTAATATAAAATTTTAAAAATATCACTAATCCTTTTTATTTTAAATTTCACAAGCCATGGGACAAACAACTATATAAATGTTTATTTCACTATGATAGTTTTTTTCTTCTTGCTTTTGATATTCTCCATCTACTATTGGTATGAATGTTTAGTAAAAAGCGTTCCGAATCTAAATTTAAAATACTAAAATTAATTTTATTTTTAGATTATATTCCTGAAAACATTAACATTTTATTTAAATGTCTTTGTTAACTGTTAACTTATGTTTTTTCTAATCTTTAATATTTAATTTAATGTGTGTTTTTATTTATTTATTTTTAGGTTATTTTATTCTTATTTATTGTATATATATTATTTTTCTGTCTAATTTATGGGCAGGGATGCCCATCCTCCCTCCCTCCCTCCCCCCATCCCCAAGGTCGATTGCATTAAAAAACATATTTTTCTATTGTCCGTAGCACAAAAACGGCTCAAACGATTTTGATGAAACTTTCCTATAATTTTCTAATAATTGTCCTTTCAATTTTCGTATATGGACTAAATGCCGGAGAAAATTCAGGAAAAAAAAAGTTATAAATAAAAGAAAAATGTTTTGGGACCTAACTAGCTAAGTATATATTCTATGGTCAAATTTATATGCCTTTTGGGAGGTAATTAAATTATCTGCAAAACAAATATAAATTGATCGGAATCAAAGTAGTATTAACGATGATACAGCGTATTGTATTTTCTACACATGTTTCAATTTATTACTTTCCTACCTATACTAGAAGTAAGGAAAGTATTGCGGTCGGGTCAAATTTTCGATGTGCGGTTTTCGACGGATCTGTACGTTTCAGAGCCCTCTTGAGTCCGAAAAACATTTTCAACCACTGGTCTGTCTATTTATTGCTAAATAAACGCATCAACGTACATACATTTAACTTTTAATTCTATTAATTTCCAAATTGTCGTTATTTAAATAATTAAATATTAATTAATTATAGCTCTAGATATTAATTATAGCTAGATATTAATTATAGCTATAGTTATTAAAAGAACCTAATTATTTATTTATTTATTTTTTCAATTTTTGTTTACATTATTTATAAAAATCAAATATTTTCAACACTGCTAAATCGGGATATAATGTCTTTTTCATCGTGATGCATCAGTAAGGCTACGGACAAACTCACCTGTATGGAGTTGGTAAAACAACTCGGAATACTGCAACAACAGAAAAAGATTTCATTGAAATGAACTAGCACTTAATTATTAATTTAGAAAGGGAAGGTGGATAGGGTCGGTGATCGCGATACACCTAATCGGAATAGCGATAATACTAAAAATAAATAAATCGCACCTCGACGGTTTTACTGGGGATAGCCACCACTCTTTTTTCTTCTAAATCACTCATACATCTCTGTGAATCAGTTGATGAACAGATCTCATAGTTTACCAGAGAATCATCTTGATGAGGATGGCTAAGTAAACAACATTAAGGCTGTAAAAAAAAAAAAATGTCCCACTACTACCCATGAAGGGTCTTCGATTCATTACAATGTGACGAAGAACTGCTATAAAGCCAATGATTGTGCAGGTGATTGGGGCGATATCACGCTCGACCTTCAGGTTTCCCCCCATAATTCATTATTAAATTAAGAGTGCTTATTATTTTATAGAGGCTGGGTGTGCCCTAGATGAGTCTCCCAACCTCAGGATCGATCCACGGCTGATGAAAAGTTATTAATCATCAGCCGAATTTGAACCTGGGATCTTAAGCCCTGAAAGTCATTGCTCGCCCACTGAGCTACCCAGATCCACAAGGCTGTAAAGAATATGTATATTTCATAATCAATCTGGTCTTATTCTGAAAGCATTGACTATATCACAGGGGTGACCGGTATCCAATTTATTTATACTTCGAATTAAAAAATGCAATAAACCTAAATTTGCTTACTGGAAGAAGTAAGGTGACTCGGATATCGCAATGGACGGAACTACAGAACTGGATATGACTTCCACTTGCACGTCAACCCGTTGATGACCACCACCGATACCTCCCGACGATCGTTAAAGGACGACGACCCCTTGAGACCAGAAGTGTGGCTAATATAGCTCTTGGATGTCACCGCTCATTTGGAGTAGGCGGAAGCAATTGGCTGCCGCAGCTCTGGTAATGGCCGCGTCGAATGTGTCTCCTCGATGGTCTCTGCAACTGTGGCATTGTAAAGGCTGCTGCTGGGTGGTTCCAGGGAATTGCAGACATTTTCAATTGTTCCCCCTTCCCTTTTTAAATGAAATAAAAAGTTGCACGTCTTACTTTTCACATTGTCTATAAGTATGACTAACGATCGAAAAACATTTCGAAAAACAAAAACACATCGAAAAACATTAGGCCAGTCTATCAGCTGCCTCCTGCAGTGTCTGATGCCAAGGACTGATGAAGATCTGCAAGGTGAGTCGAAACGTCGGCGTAATAAATTAATAATACTATTTTTATAATTTGGTATTTATTTGACCGTTGTTGAATTTTTTTTATATCTCCTAGGTTGAAACTTCAAATATTCCTGAATCTAAAAAAGAGAAATGTGCAATGATTTCGTTCTATCATTTTCATAGCATTAAAGTCTTTCGTTTTCTAAAACGTTCTATTTTATTATTTAAGCTAATCATTTTTCATAACCTTGGAATTAGTGTTGGAAAGTAGCAATTTTATGAATGGTCAAAATCCGACATATTGGAAAAAGAATATCCAAATAAAACGAAACCGAACTTGACCTACTCATTTCCAGTTATTTTTTTATTCCAATATGAAGATTTACTTTAAGAATTCCGGTGTTTTCCATTGCCTCCTTTCCTAGGTAAGAATTATTGTGGAGTTATATAACCTCCAAATATACTACTGATACCTCTCATTTAGAAAAACAGTATTGTTTAATAACCTTAAGCCCATATTAATTAATTTGAGAGTTAATTACGTAAAAATTTGCATAAAAAAAATAGTGTGATTTGATATCTTGTCACCTATTAATTTAGTACTCGTTTATTCAGCAATAATTACTATGTTAATCCACTTACAATTATATGGAAACTATTAATGAATTAATAGTATGGAATAACTATGGAATGAATTAATTTCAATATCTTTTATTCTTTAATTTATTTTAGAACTTTGTAATTAGAATCTTTCCCTTTGAACAATTCCGTTTTAATTTTAATCTCTCCATTGAAAAATCGTAGTAGTGATATGACAATGATTTAGGAGGCCGAGATGGGAAGAAACAATTGACACCATTGCACTATTTAATACGCTGTGGGAGTTTTACAATTTGACCCCAATAGGGCTCGCCATATTTCTTCACATTATCATACCGGCACTAGCCATGATTTATTATAGCTATTAATTGACTTGTTTCCCGCTCTGATAACAATGAGGCGGATGAAGATACATATATATGGAGTGGATATTCTATGGGCCATGTCATTTAAATTTCATTAAATTTAATTGACCCAGAGGAACCTTCATATAATATTTCCGAAAATTGTTTGTTTTATGGGTATGCCATGAATTCAATTATTGATTCCTCATTTTTAAGATTACCTAAAAAAATTTACGATTTCCAGAAGAAGCAGTAAAAAAAAATTCATGAAAAGATAAAAAACTTATTTCTGCATAACTTAAGAAGTACACAATTTATGGTTGATCATACGCGTCATAATTCTAAAGATTTCAAAATACTCTACAAAAATAAAATATCATCAAAATGGACGTGCCTTCTATAGCCTGTTGTTCCAAAACTGTTCTAACGATTAAATAAATCCTCAAGAAAAAGCATGAAGAGTCTTCGGTGTATTCAGTCAACTGATATTTTTAACGCTTTTTGGTGAAAATACTGATTTGCGTATTATAATTTGAAAGGTTTCTCAATTCAATTTAAAAAAAAATATCATCGAAATCGGAGCTTTATTAGCGAAATACAGACAGCCTTTTGAAATGCATACTTTTTATTCTATTGATTTCTCATCATATATTTCCAGATATCTTGCATACTGCTGTACAACATGTTTGTTGAATCGATCCATCCATCTGATTTTTGACTTTCCACGTGGTCACTGTATTCCTTGTTTTGTAGAGACTTGCCGATGGATTATGCCAAGCTACATGCCCCCATTCATCTTAACCTCCGTGCCTTTCTATCATATAAAACATTGATCGACTAGTTTCCATGAGATGTTTTTATCGTTATAGGAGGAATAAGTACTCTGATTCCAGATCGTTCGGGATACCGTGCTGAGGATTTTCCTCTCAAATCTTTCAATACTTCTTCCTAAGGTGCTGGTTAATATCCAAGTCCCGGAGCCGTAGCATCATAACTGGCTTTAGCTATTACCATATTAATGTATTAACTTACTCCTTAGTTTGATATTTTTCGGGATTCCAACACCCCTAAAAGAGAAAAGACAGCTTTTTGAGCTTGTTATACACTGGTCTATTATTGACCGTTTTAACATATTTTCAGGTTTATTATTTTGAATATTAAACCATTTCAATCTACCTAGGAAAAAACATTAATTTATCTTCGTCAAAATTTATAGCATTTACTTTTGATAATGTGTTATCATTTAGTCCTAGGTCAAAATAATAAGCGAATTATACCCGTGAGTCAACTTATATATTTTTTTCAACTTAAAATCGTGTTTTTTTTCTGGGAGGAGAAGGTTCGATATATATATATATATATATATAATAAAATAGCTTTGTCGGAGGGACACCCGAATTCTTAAGAATCTTATAAATCATAAAACGATATGCGATGTCAACAATTTAAATCTTAGCAGACTCTTTGCTCGTATTTGTTGAACGATTAATCCAAGAATACTAATGTAGTAATACTTTCGAACGTTGCTAATCAATTGTTCAACCTGTGTAGAAATGCTCTAAAATAAGGTACGGATGAACGGCTACGACAATACCACAAGGTCGCTACTGTGAACTTCATCGTTGCAGGTGACTCAACGCCAGGGTTCTTGCGCCATTATCCCATCGTCCGTGACGTCTGTCTGTTGTGGTCGAGGCTTGGAGGAATAGATGTATTAAAGAATGGTAGATGAAGAATAACACAAGAAACGAAATTCCCGGTAGAATAAAAGCAGCCTATCCTGCAATTATTATATGATTATATTAATGCACAGGTTTAACGATTTAGAACACCCCTATTAGACCTCCACTGAACCTTTATTGTTTACGTACACGTGCACTTTTGATGACGATTCTAGTTAACTCGGGGATTCCATTTTCAGAGGGAAGGCAGCTGAAAAATTACATCGAGGACGATTTTTCCATCTTAGAGGATCCTTGATTGAGGCAATTTCAAAGTTAAACGATAACTACCGGCGTTTCCTGCTTTAATTTCAGTCTCAAGCAGCAATCTCGTTCTGAAAAACTCGCTGAGATGCTTCCAGTATTCTTTTTTAAAAAACTTATATTATTATGTTTATATATGAACAATTCCCCAAAAAAGTTTCAAATGCTTTCTTAAGAGTATTTTCATTTCATGTCATTAATTTCGAAAGAATATTAAAAGAAATATTCTATCAAACATTATTCACACTTGACAGTAGTAA
Source organism: Nezara viridula (assembly GCA_928085145.1). Classification (NCBI taxonomy): domain Eukaryota; kingdom Metazoa; phylum Arthropoda; class Insecta; order Hemiptera; family Pentatomidae; genus Nezara; species Nezara viridula. The sequence continues at coordinate 47,825,960 of OV725081.1, forward strand.
TAATTGTATTAAATAACTCAAAATCTCCTTATCTTCTCGACTTTGGATATCTCTATTAATACTTAATAACTGTCCAAGATTGAGAAAATATCTCTCGTTTTATGACAAATATATTAAGATAAAGGAAGGAGTATAAAATCCGTGTGTATGGAGGTTAAACATTTGTTCACCATATCTGTTTTCTATTTTGGTAGCAGTTCCAATCAATTGCGGACCAAACTCTCTGGTCATAAGACCTAAATATAAGTTCTGAAACCCTTCATAAATCTTCGGTTAAGTGTTGTTTTTAAATATAAAAATCTACAGAACCATCCGAACCCTCTCGTTTCAAACCTTGCTTCCTCCTCGATCCCTGATAACCCTCCAAGGCGTCTGAAAAGAAGATGGCCTCGGGACCTTCTAATATAGAACTTAAATTTAAGTTCTACCAATGGGTAGTTTCTCTTCATGTTGTACATGTCATGTTACTAATGTCACATTAACTTGTATTTTTCATGTAATACAGTTGTAAATTTCATTAAAATTAAAAAAATTTAAAAACAGGTAAGGAATTTAAAAATTTAATTGTTTGTCTTACCTGACGACCAGATCGTGCTTATCGCGTGCAAAGTCTATCTCGAAATGATATTCAAACTAAAGGCTTGAATCGATGGGCTTAAGGATTAACTCATAAATTTGAAAGGAGACCAAGTATATGGCCTTTGGCGATATTGCTACTGGCGCGTTTTTAATGGACAGGGAGGCCAGCAAAAAGGTGAATTTATTTAAGTAAATTGGTTCTTATTTGAATGACGTTAGAAGAATGATGGAGCGAGCCCGTCAGGTTACCCGAACATTACATTCAGACCTCAGGAATACAGTTTTCCACAAGCACAATGGTGGAGTCTATCTTGACATACGCTTCAGAAACATTGACAATGAACCCCCGTATGCACTGAAAGGTGCAGGCGGTTGAGATGGACTTCTGGAAAAGGTGTCACAGATTGGACAGAATTTGGAATGAAGTAATTCACCAGAGGACTGATGTGGGTAAATTACTAAGTGAAAGGATTGGGGAACACAGCCTAAGATGGTACCGGCATGTGAAAAGAATGTCGGACGAATGTTGGCCGAACCGTGTCTTAGATTTGGTTTCTCTAGGAAAGAGGTAGATGGAGGGAATCTAAGATGAAAGGGCTGGACGAGGCCTGCAGGAGAGAATGATTGGTTGGATAGAAACACTTGTTTTATAATAATGTTATTTGTTGAGGCAAACCTTGTTAAAACGCCTATAAAGTATACTAAGTATTTTTTTAAGTCATATTTAGAATTTGCAGAGTTCGAAAATTGGTTTTTATACAAAATTTGTTGAAAGATACAAAAGCAATCCGTCATAAATTTAATTTTATTTCATTCAAGTTGCAGTATTATAGTTTCTTATAATAACCATAATATTTCAAGGTATGTTCAATTAGCTTAGTGTAGAACATAGCTTTTTAAATATTCCTCAATATATCATACTTAAAATCTCAATAACCTACCATTTTTACCTTTTAGGTTAGGATTACTTAGTTTTTTTTTTTAATTATACATACAAATTCTTGTACGACTGGCATTCACAATTTAATAGTAAAGGAAATTCGTTGTAGCTTTTTAACATTGCGACTTTCATTTCTGAAGAAATTAAAATTGAAACAGTATCGGATTGACACTGGAAAATTGCCCATTAAGGAATTTACTGTTTTTATACTAAATTTTAATATTCATTGACAGATATTCAATAAAAAAAAAGCCTGTAATATCTATTAAGTACTCCGACTGTTTAAAATATATTTGTTTCGAGATATTGTACAACGTGGCAGGAAATTATAATTCTGTCGTATGAATTATGATGCGATTGGCTTAAGGCATTAACGTTATTACACTTCCGGTGGCCCAATTCACTAATGGCGTAAAAATGCCCAAAGAAAACAAGCCAATGCTGAGGCCCTTAGTATCGATAAAGGTGGATATCGATTTATCGATCAGCTGTCCAAACAAGTTATGTGCGATGACATGATTGTTGAGTGCTTGCATAATCAGTATTAATATTTAATAATAAAACCGCTGAAAATGGCAAGATATTTATCGTGTCAATGGAGATAAAACGTTTCCTCGTTAATTCCCTAAAACACTTTTTATATATCATTTAGTTATATCATTACAATACTCTTAAAATATGATAATTATTCTTGTCCGTTTTAACGTAAAATAAATAAATAATAGAATGAACAACCCATTTTTGATACAGATATATAGACGTATTGTAATATTTTTCACACTGGGAATCAGAAATGGATGGAATTTAATGAAATCTATATGGGATCATTTTGGTACCAATAAATAAAAAAAATACCTTTTAAATTTTTGGCTTTATTTCATTTAATTAAAACGAAATTACAGAAAGTTAGTCGACTGTTCTACATCTGTGGATGATAAATATTCAGGACGAAGTCATTATAAAGTTTTTATAAGTGCCGACGTTTCAACCCAAACATGTGGGTCATCATCAGGCGTGGTTGGAGCACTGAAGGTATTCAAGTACTGATATTGAACAATTTGATGAAGGCGACTGATTCAATCAGGTAAAGAAGATATGATTGGCACTTTTCGGCACTGCTTCCTCAATTGCGAAGGTACGAAAACAAGTTTAAAAAAGTTTTCTGCTTAGAATCGTAAAATTTTTATTCGTAGTTGGTGACCTCGTTAAATGGGCAACCAGTAACGATATCAAGTCATTGGATTCCTCAGCAGTAGATCTTCAAGCTTGACAAACGGAAAATCTATGAGGTCCCTAGAACTAGAGGAGTGTAAGTGAAAAAACTAACTTTTGAGTGAACGATGGCTAAAGTTCAACCTGTCCTTTTCGCAATGCTTTTTCTACTCTGACATAATTTTCATTTTTATAAGTTTTTTAGTATTTCTAAAGCCACTCAGACTGTTGAAACGAATTTGTACTACATTTGAAATGTCTTAAATTATTTTAAAACGATGTTTGCTTTTATAACTACAGGCATTAAGAATGGTAAAAAATATCACTAGCTTAGCGGATTTCTTAAATATTTTAGTCTATTATTGGGTTACCGATAGACCTATTTATGGAATCACTATCGATTTTCAGATATCTTTATCGTATATCAATTAATTATATCTTTCCGGATTTCTTCGATATGAGGGATGATAGTTTCATTTGCTCTTTTTACACATGGATTGTATTTTTAAAACCTACCTTGAACCAGTATCATATAATAAGATAAATAGAAACGTGCCCGTGCTATTTTAGAAACGATAATATTTTTAGAAAACATGACATCATTTCCTCAGTCAAAAATGATCACACATCACACAATTTTCACTAATAACCCAATGTATTTTTTTTTTTTTTTGCCTTTTAAGGTTACGCCTATGATAAATGTATACAGAGGAACACTCTTAACTCAAAACCTAACAAGTGCGATTTCTGAAATAACCGATGCCGTTATAGTTCTAGATAAATAAATGGATTAAATGCTGAGAAAGCTTTTCTTTTATATAAACGACTTCAAATCATCAGGTGACGACATTATGTTAACATGAAATCAATACAAATCGTTCGATTGTTGGGACAGTCAGCTTTTTAATAATTAATTTTGCTCAGAGGTGAAGTTCAAGGTTCTTCGCTTACGGTTCTAGGAAATGCATAATTTTCAAATATTAAATTATAAATATCTGTTCAAATATTTATTCTAAATAGGACTTGTTGAAAGATTGGATCGACTTTGTGGAGATTTTGATTATTCGACTTATTTATAAATTTCTTATATATTTCAATTGCTCACTCCTTTAAAGTTTAACTTATTCTACAAATATTGGAAGCTTCTATAATAATTAATGGACCAAAAAAAAAAAAAAAAAAAAAAGGAGACAACTTTTTTTTTATAAGCGAAAAGAAACTTTATTTGCAAATAATTAAAAAAGTGCACATTTTTGGTTGATTATATGACTATTTAAAAGATTATATCAAATGTCTTACAAAATGAGAAAACAATGTCGAATTCAAACCATTATTAATTAGCTAAGAGATTATTGTGATTCGTAAATATTTTTGTTTAAAACATGAATGAAGTTTTGTAATAATTTTCTTTTCCTAGGTCGATTACAATTGCCGAAAAAAATAGTAAATAATTTCTTCATCTTAAGACGTTGAATATGAAGAATGATATGTTGAATTAATCAATTTCCTTAAATTTTTGAAAATTCCTTGAATTTTGTTACTTTTTCATTAACTAATATTCTTTGCGAATTATTTGCACGAGCCACTAGTGTGGAATTATAATCAAATTATATATTATAATTATTTGCACTGGCCAACTAGTATAGAACAGTGTTGCCTAAAATCTGTCTTGGTCTTTCACTTTGCAAGACCATCTAACTGTTGCAAGACCAAGACTAAGATTAGACAAAACAAAAAAACAATTCGTTTATGTGAATAAAAATTTTGGCAAAATAGTCACTAATACTTGACAGTTGTAGTTACTATATGTAAAGAATTGGTATAACTAATTTACTTTTGCATTTAACTTCCAATTTTTCATTCAGGCTTTGTTAGGTTTCATCTATCTGAAAATTAACAGTAATATCTCTATAGTAATAAGCTAATAAGTAACTGCGAGTCTCTTACGCTAGACCATGACAGATTGGGCGAGACCAAGACTCTTCTTGGTCTTGTGTTTCGGCAACACTAGCAGAGAATTATAATTGGTGGGCTACCAGTGATAATTAAACCAATTCTCATTTACTTGTATTTTTAGTTATTACAATTGTAAATTTCAATATATATGTATATATATATATATATATATATATATATATATATATATATGTATATGTATAATTAACAACACATTTCGTTAAAGTTTATTTTTGAGCCTGAAATAGACCATTTCTAATTACGTACTGTCCCAATCTGACTAATTACCTTAGCGGTGGTATCCGTTTTGAAAGACATTAACATATCAAGAGATACCGAGTCATTGTTTTTTTTTAATCAATTTTTTACTTAGAGAAAGCATTCGTTACGTAAATCACGAACGTGTTCGAAGATAACGAAACAATCGGAATGTGAGATATGCTAATGAATAGTTGATTATTAAATGAAAAAAAAAATGATCCAACTAATGACTTTTGGAATCACGCAACTTATTTCTGATTAATATTATAAACCATATTATCTAAAATGGTTAGAAATATGGACACATCTATATTTCCAAACATTTAAATTAAATTATTAATTAAAAAGGTACAAGCCAAATGAATAATATGACCAACTGATGAATAACCTTTATAATTAGGTAGAAGAAGAAGAAAGTAATTTTATTCTGGGACATTTAGTCCCATAAGAATGACAAAAATGAACAAGAACAATCACATTTCGGTTTCGATTTGTATGGCATATAATGGCAGGCAGATAATACAAAAAAAAAAAAAATAAAAAATTGCTGAGTACTATTTTTTCCTCATGCATAAAATGCCATATTCTAAACAATAACAATACACTTACTAGAGGGGGAGGCAAGAACAGAAAAAAAAAAAAAATATGAAACTCACCAGTATGAACAAATGTGTGTCCATTTTGAGTTAAGTCCAGATACAGAACACTTTGAAACATCGGTGCCGCTTTTACATTTTTATTAAGGGGGCGAAGGACAAAAAAAAAAAAAAAAAAAAAAAATGGCGGGAACTCATATTACGAGTAAAAATACAACATAATAATTGTGAAACGGACAAATATAATACTGAATATTTATAAGGAAAATTATTTAAGTATTTTGTATAGTTGTATTTTTTTATTTTATTTTTTTCATAGGAATATACTTGAAGATATCTAAATTAAGCAATTCAATATATAACATATTTGTATACATTAAACAAGGGGCACTAGCGGATCCAGGATTTCATTTAGGGGGGGGGCTTCAGCCCGAAAGATATTTTTTCATATACATATAACGATAATTAATTTGAAAAAAAAAGAAATTAACTACCTTTATGAAATGGTGTTTAAGTGGTTCTTGAAGCCCTATTAAATGTAATTAAACGAACAAGGATACTTTAAGAGATAGTTTTAAATATTTTTTTCTGTAAAACATGATTATATTTTACCATTTTGGGGGAGGGGGGCTTCAGCCCGAAAGCCCCTTCCCCCTAGATCACCCTGTGACAAGGGGAGAGGTAAACAGCCTCTATTTTACTTTTAAACTGAGTTTAACAACATTTAATTTAATACTAAATGTTCATTATTCGGATTGAACTTTAATTATTTATTTTCCCTGTTGAACAAATCCGATACCTTGGACTGCATTTGGACAAACATCTAAAACCTTGGAATCCTCATACCAGATTGAAACGACAAGAAACCGCTCGACGTTTCCGATTACTTCAGCACTTACTAGACAAACGCTCTAAGCTTCTAGTTAATTAAAAAAGACTCATATAAATGACTACAATAAGACCTATTTGGACTTTCGGAGTTGAGATTTGGGGCTCCACTAAGCCATCGAATTCGTCTCGTATCCAATCCTTACAATCCAAAATCCTTCGGAAAATCCTCCATGCTCCTTACTTTGTCACCAATACAATAATCCATAACAACCTTAATGTTCCTTATGTTTCCGATTTGGCCCAATCCAGATGCCAACCCTTACATAATAAACTTCAGACCAATCCTAATCCTCTCGTGCCTAACCTTGCTTCCTCTTCTAACCTCCCGATAACCCTATGAGGTGTCTGAAAAGAAGAAGACCTCGAGATCTCCTATCGTAAATATATATTTTTTTTAGGGTGCTACCAGTGACTAGTTTCTCAACAAGTGATTTCATGTTATTATTTTCTGTTATCAAATTTACTAAATGTATTTTATTTATTAGTACAGTTGTAAACATCATAAAAAAAACAAAAAGATATTTATTTATGCAAAAAATCAAATATTATTTATAAATTATTGCTTGATTTGCAATCAGGAAATAATTCTATTCTTTTTTCAAAGTGAGAAAGTAGCTTCTAATAGAAATTATAGATAGTGGAAAACACATATGCGGGTATCCGGTGAAACTTTAATACATGTTCTTATTCAGGCAGAAGTTATTGTTTACTAGTCTGTACAGTTAAAGTCAACTGTTCTCTTATTTATATGATTCTGATCATAATTCTACCTAAAATATATTTGAATATATCGTCAGCATATTGCAAAACGTCACTGAGTGCATTTTTTTTTTAAGATGAAACCTCAAGAACATTTTGATTTTCGGATTTATCGAGAAAAAAACACATTAAGTGCACTAAATTGACACAAATCCTTTTATATATCAAATATAGTTACAACAAGTGCTCAATGTTCCGATTTCACAAAGGAAAAATTCCTCAAGGTTTTTAGTGATGAATTGTCACTTAATGTCTTTTTGCAATAAACCGAAGATATATATTATTACTGACATAATTCATCCATTATTGCATCTCCACAACATTTCTTTATTATTTTTTAATATACCGCAATGGTTCTTAAAATTTCCGAGATGTTCAAGTGAACCCAGATCTATTTTTTTTTCTTTCCTTTTCCAATAGTTTGTCCTGGTCTCCAAAGCAACACACATATATATATATATATATTTTCTCAGATCTTCATCCGCGCCTGTCAAACGTGACAATAACTAAATGTGTTATAATTGGTTAGAAAATGGTATTTTAGGCATGAGAAAGAATAGTACTCAGCAGCACCTCTTCTAAGTCTCTGTTTACTTCCTTAATTTAGAAAAGGAGGTCTCTCATCCAGCCCTTTTTCAGTCGGCTCCTGATAGGCATGTCAGTCATCGGTTGTAATTTTTACTATAGGTCGTGGCCATGTCGTTGATAGGTTTTTTGCTGTATCCGTGTAGTTTGATGTAAAATCTGGAACAAAGAGTTGTGTGCTGGTCGATAGTTGTTTGTTTGAACTCGGTTAGTAAAGTTTTGTTGTTAATGTACCAAGGAACTACTGTTATTAGTCTTTTAATTTGGGATTGTAAAGATTGCAGTTTTTGTGAATGTGTCATTTTTGGTGACTCGTAAATCAGTGAGCCATATGTCCAAATGGATTTAAGTAGGTATGTGAAATTACTTTTTAATTATTACTTATTCGTTATTTTGCTTCTGTTTATTTTATGTGTATAGTATGAACGTAGTCTTATAACCATTGTCCAAATATCAGAATGTCATATTACACAATAAATACATTTTTAACTACTTTTTCAATTTCTATTTGGAAAAAGTGAGTATAGTATTTTCAATCGCCTGTTTAAAGTCATTTTAACATATGAGCCCTCAATTTAATTTTTTTATTTCACAACTTTTACATTGGTCATATGTCGTCCCCAAATATATGTATTCGCCATCTTCGTCTGTCCTGCCAGTCTTCTTCACGCATTCCCCTGTTCATCATTCCTTCCTTTACGACCTCCAGTTCTCCGGGCGACCTTTCTTCCATCTTCTTTCTGGTTTCCAATCCCTAATTCGTTCAGGCCATCGCTTCTCTTCCATCCTCATCACATGCCCATACCACTTCAGCCTCATAGTTTCAATGGTGTGGAGGATGTTCTCCATTTGTTCTACTCGTTTCCTTATTTCACAGAGTAGAACAAATGGAGATAAGGAAACAAGTTGAACAAATGGAGAAAACATTAATTTTTAAAAACCTAAACACTATGTGAAAAATGTTCCATGAATCGTGGAATCCAGGAACCTTTCGGCAAGAATTAAGATTTATTTCGAAAAAGTTACATTTTAATACTTTTAAAATATCGTAGTATTGAAATCTAGGCACTTTCAATAAACATCATTAATGATTTAGCCCAAATTTAAGATCGTAATTGGAATTCATCATTTCGCATGAAATTCCCTTTGTTTTGACATACTCCTCTCCGAAAAGCCGTAAAAGAAAATTATTCCAATTTATGATATATGTAGTAGATAATTTATAACGCCACACGATAAAAGTAATACATAATATTTTCCCTACATCAATATAACCTTGATTAAGAACCCAGTGGAAAACACAAACATTAGAAATCACAGAGAGGGGTACTATTGGTGTTATCAGGGTGTCTACACTGACAGGTGTCGAACTACACAACCTGTTACTGATAAAGGTGGCGCAGCAGCGGAGCAGTTCGATCTGCCAGTTCTATCGAACGAAAAAAATCTTCTGTCACAGCCAACTCTAGTTTCACCATACCATACAATAAATTATTCAGGCATAAAAATACATAATTAATTCAAGAAATAACGAAGTAAAAGGATTCTATACGCTAGGTGTCTCGGACCATGTATTCGGAAAGTATTTTCAAAGGAACCGCATTTAAAAAAATAAAAAGTAGCTTAAGGTAAATGTATACAAGATGATAGACACTTTAAGGGAACTTTCCAACATTAATATGAACCACGCTTTAATTCTGACAGTGTATCTTTGCAAATGGGTTTAATTAAAAGCAGGGGTTGAAATGTTTAACTTATTTAAAACATTTCATTTAAAAAGTTCTAAAACAAAAGTTATAAGCAACTTTTTTGTAATAAAGTTTATAGTAAAAGTTTTATTTATTTCACGACTTTTACAACATTGGTCATATGTCGTCACCAAATATAAGTTGTTGCCATCTTCTGTTCTACCAGTCTTCTTCATGTCCTGTTCATCATTTCTTCCTTTACGCCCTCCAGTTTCTCTTCGGGCGACTTTTCTTTTCTGTCTCCTTTCTGGTTTCCAATCCAGAATTTGCTTAGGTCATCGTCCATCTTCCATCCTCATCACATGCTCATGCTACTTTAGTCTCATAGTTTCAGTGTTGTCGAGGATGTTCTCCATTTGTTCTACTCGTTTCCTTATTTCACGGTTTCGAACTTTTTGAAGGCAAAAGACACCACATGATCGTCTCCATTATTCCATTTCTAGTGCCATTAATCCTTTTGATTGGCTTTCTTTAATTGTCCAGGATTCGGCTGAGTAGAGAATAACACTCTCCCGAAACGATTTGTAATTTTTTTTTTTTTTTTAAGCACACTGCTTTACTCCTCACGAATTTAAGATTCTGAGGATTATCTTTCCGTTGCTGATGTTCTTTTCAATATCCATATCCGATGTTCCTGTCGTATTAGCCCAGCTTTCTAGATACTTAAATTGAGCTTCATGTATTATTTATTCAAGTGTTTAAAAAAGTTCCATTACATGAAAACCAAAGAATAACTGGACTTAGATTGGAGTTTCTCTTAATTTCTTTTAAACGAATTACAAATGATTTTGATATACTTATTCGTTTGAGTTGCTATAAATAAAATACATTTATCAGATCGACTTTTTGAGGAAATCGAGATAGCTTTTAAATGAAAGTTTTTTTTTATACATAAAAGTTCTGTAAAACCTTTACTTGAAGAGTTTAGAGAAATTTCTAGTTCCAAAATAACTGAATAATTATCGACAATTCAAAATTCCGATGATACCGAAACATTTTAAAAATAATTTTTTTTTTCCCGTTTTAACCTCTACATGAAAGCAAATTTATTTTGTTATCGCATTTTGTTTTATATAGTCACTTAGTTAATAGTTATTCATAAAAAACTTAAGGGATTCTGACAGCGCAGTAATATACAGTCAGATTTTTTAAGTAAATACCTTTTTTAGATAATTAAAAAACGCAAAATAAATTATTCACAGTTTTAAACAAATAAATGACAAACCAAAGATGAATGAATTAAAACTCCAACTTATCTCCTAAACAAAAGTAATGAGGAAACCTCCTTGAAACAAGACCACGCTCTGTTTGATTCAAATGTCATTTATTAATCGGCTATTGTGGCATATCACTTAAGGTTCAGTCATCACCCTCCTAAGTGTTTTAATTGCAACTTTACTCATATTTGCACTCTATTTTTGGATTATAAAACTTATTATCTGTTGAAAACTATCTATTATTGATACATTTACCTTATATGCTTATCTACCTTATATTATCTGTGGATATACACTTGGAGGATGGAGAAGAGTCGAGGAAGGATGGTATAGGAGACAATTCCCGAAATTTCTAAACCCATATGAGCATATGCCATTTGAGCTCCCATGTTAATTGAGGTTAATAGAAAATAACCGTCAGTTTGAGTCCGGTCTGGGCAGGTGAATTTTTATTTCATGTTGGAGCAACCAGAATGGGTTTGACATTCACACTGGCTAAATTAGGTTGGTAATCGCCAATGTAATTCGCCTTTCCGGTTCGCAGTACGAAAGGACATAGAAACTAATCATCCTCAAATTCAAATCACCTCCCCCCCCCCACTATTTTTAAATGATAAGTAAATAAAACAAATGACCGAAGTCTAAACAAGTGTTTCGTATTCATTGGAAATAACACGGTTAAATATGCATCACTTCACTACATACCGATCAAGCTAGATAAATTTACATGTAATAAGTATGTTTTGTCATCAGTCATTGTGAAAAAGCAAATTAAGGCATAACTACACTCGGATAAATAAAAGACGAAAAACAAAATATCTAAAATTTTCATACAGGTAATATTTATGTTAAAGAATAACTCTACAAATGTGTAAAGAGTATATCAAGTGTATGCTTTAAACCACACGATAGAAGTGAAAACATCAACATGACGAGATTAATAATATAAAATATGAATTATAAATAAAAGCTCATTATAAAGAGGATGAAATGCTGAACATTCCTCTCGCTTACAGTAAAGAGTTCCCATTTTTAGTTTCTGGGATACATATATTTCATAAAACTCGTTATTTGATTTTCGACATTATGTTCCCCTTTTTGTCTCTGTACCACGGCGTTGCTTTAAGATCTAATTATGAATAATAGCGCACTAAGAAGATGATGAAATGATGCGAACAATACACAGGTCCGATTTTTAGTTTTTAAGATATTTTAATCCATATCTTCAATAAAACTCTTTATCGTTTGGTTTTCGACACAATTTTTTCATTTTTAGCTTCTCTAACACGGTGTCGCGTTAAGATACAATTTTGAATAACAGTTCGTTACATAGAGGATGAAATAATTAACATTTCCCTTGCGAACAATATGCAGATCAGATTTTTGAGGTATTTTAACCCATATGCAAAAACACTTCAATTATTAGATTACAGCCGATTTTACCAGAGCGTTACACATTGGAGATCTGATGACTCAATCGAATTCACTCTCCACAAAAAAAAAAAAAAATGCAGAACGCTCCTAAGGAAGTATTTACTTAAAAAAAAAAAGAGTCTGGCTTGGATTAGAAACCGAGAAATGGCATTATATCAATTTCTGCATTGACCATAATTATTCGTATTACGTGTAAATATTTAGCATTACAAATAACTCATGATAGTAATATTATAGAGGAGGCGAAATGGTATCCAAGAAGAATAAACGGCATAACAATCCTGAAGAACACGATCCATTGAATGTGTCTTGTTTACCAATCTCCTCCACTGACCTATTTCATTATATTCTTCTTTTTTCTTCCGTATGCTCAAATAATCGACTAGGAAGTTAGCCGCTCTGTTAAATATGTCATTTTCCAACAACGAAATTGTTGTAAGGAGATATGTCTAAACTTAATGGAGCTACGTTCTTTCTGGCTATGAACTGGGGTTTGAACTTAAGCAATTTTGTCTATTTTATGTCCACTTTCTACATTGTGTGGCTGAAATAACTTGTGACAATAATAAACAGTGAAGATTCTCAATAAATAAGGTAGGTAGTAGTGGAATCTTTCATAACATCATCACCTCCAACAGATATGTTCCCTAACAGCATAAAACAGAAAAAACAAATGCTGATGATCTTCCTGAACTTATGTTTCTTTGCAGTATAGGACTTCATTAGAAGTTTCCTATTAAATTAAATATTTCCCTCTACTTATGGGACACTCTGTATAGCCAGGAGTTTCAGTCTAAATTTTCAAAAAATCAACATAATTCCATCTCTGATTAAAAAAAAAAAAAATGTTTTTTATTATTTTTTCTGTTTTCCTTCATATTACATAGGATTCGCTATGAATTCAAGATTAATTATCTTATTTTTACCGAACATTAATTTTCTTTACCTGGGTTGTAGGTACATTTTGTCATTATTTGATTTATTCTTATTTCTGCTAGTAGTACAATCGTAAAAAATTTCAACTGAAATTTATGTTCCAAGATTCCATGAATGCAAATTTTCCGAGCGGGTGCATGTGAACAAAAAGACGAACTTGCTGAAATTATGTTCGCTTCCAGTAATTTTTTATCAACTTTTTCGCAAAAACTAAGAACCACACAACAAAAATTATAAAAACAAAATTTGCAATATCTAAAGAGTATATAAAGGTTATTAATTATAATGAGTTGAAAACTGTCTATTTGTGATTCATTTATCTCACCATAATCTGGTATTAAGTTATTTAAAATATCTTCCATTGGGTATATTATAATAACTAAGCTAAAATGTAGGTAAAGATAGCTTACTCATTTCAAACCACAAATTTCTATGAAGATCCGGGCTAAAGCTGCAACAAAGACAAAAGCGAACACACGAACACATTTCTTCCATTCATCAGATCCCATTGTCCGCTAACGAAAGTGGAGGGTTCCCAGATCTGTCGGAGGGAAAGGAAAGTTGTGATCACTGCACGCGAGCTTTTCACGAAGGTACACGGCCCGCTGCTTCGGCGTTGCTTCTTGTACACTTGGAACTACAAGAAGCCACACGGCTTCCTAGAGGGGTTAGGTATTTTATGAAGAAATTCCTTCATTACTAAAACGTAAAATATCTAGGATGTTGTATAGTCAAGAGTTTAGTCCAAAACGGTTGTCAATGAAGGAGGTATAGAGTGCGTGATCAGGGGCCTAAGAGATTCCTTCAGGAACTTGTTCAGGGTGCTTAGGGCATGAACATATTCCACGTCTTGTTAGGAGGAGAAGGGGTGGAAAAAAGATTACCTTTTTTGATTTTTCGCTTATATCTCGAAAACAGTGTATCACAGAAGATATTTTTCGTATAATAAATTAAAGTTTATAAAATTATATATTACAAAAAAAAACCTGTACCCCTTACAACCTATGAAAGGTCTTGGATACTTGGATACTTGAATCAGTACTATTTAGGGAAAGTACTGTTTCAAGGCCAACGGCTGTGTAGGGAGAAGATCGGGCCAAGATCACGCTCAATCACCAGGTTTTCTCCCTTAATTAATTATTTTAATTAAGTGTGCCCACTTTGTAGAGGCTGGGTGTGCCCCAGGAGGTTGGGTCTCTTTATATAAAATTATATGAAACTTATATTCTATAGCCTTTATCCGATTTCTGAACCGTTTTCGATCAACGAACTAAATCTTCTTCTTCTAAAGAACTTCTTCTACTCTTAGTTTAGAATTTTAGTCTAAATTTTAAAAAAATCAAAAAAATCCCATCTCTGATTTCTATTAAAAAAGAAAGTGAAATTTCTAATATAATTTTTCAGTTTTCCTTCCTGAAATTTCTTATATATTTTTTTCAGTTTTCCTTCATATTATATAGTTTTCGCTATGAATATGCGTCAAGATTACTTATTTTATTTTTAGCTAGCATTAATTTTCTTAATCTGGGTTGTTAGTAAATTTTGTCATTATTTAATTTACATTTATTATTATCCCTGCTGGTAGTACGATCAAGAAAAACTTAAATATATGTTTCAAGATCCCCTGAATGCAAAAATTTTCCGAGTTACAAGAGTGTGCGTGTGTGTGTCAGAACAGCAGAAAAAAAAAAAAAAAAATAGGAACTACACTGAAATTACCAGCGTTTCTGGTAATTTTTAGCAAATTATTCGCGAAAACTAAGAACTACAAAAAAAAAAGTAAATGAAAACAAATATATATATATATATATATATATATATATATATATATATATGTATGTATGTATATAATTATTGCCATTAATCATTAAAAAAAATATGCCATTGATCAATACTTTGATGAATCATCGACCTTCAAAACAGTAGTCTTATGTCACCAATATTCTATTCATATTTATAGCTTTGCTTCTATTTATTTTATATTTTTTGTACATATAGCACGAATGTTATCCTACCTCACTATAACTAATGTCCTTGTGACAGATTGTTGTAATACTAAATAAATAAATAAAATAAAAAATTATAATACAAAATTTATAGGATTTCTAAATAATACTCAACTTTTCAAGTCAAATGCAATTTTTCCTGAGTAAAATTTAATTTGTTCCAAGTCTAATTCAGCTAATTCCAATAACAATTAAATCTTTTCCAAACAAAATTCAACTTAAAATTTATTTCCATTTTCTGAAAGTTTTCGATACATGTGGTCATAGACTCTTTTATCGGAAAATTCCGAATATTTAAAATAAATGATTGAGTAAATTAAACCTTCCACGAATTGTATACTTTTTTAGCCATACATAAAGTTTTCTTCATAAATATTATTTTTCGAATCCTGTAGAATTTACATATTTTGCGTCATAAACGGTGAAGGTAATCTAAATGGATGATTGGTCGTTGTTTTTTATTAAGTATCAGGGTAAATTAAAAAAAATAAATATAAATACTGTAATATATTAATAAATACTTATAATAAATATCTTTAAGGTTTATATTTAGGAAAAGAAAATCCAAATACCGGAAATCAATATCATGCTTGGATGGGACGCAGTTGTCACTTTTTGATTTACTGTGAAAGTACAGAATGTATGTCTATATACAAAGTAGTGGCATCCTTAACACATATGAGGTCGACATGAAGAATGGTTATCTGGTCTATCGGTATTTATGGTTTGAGTTATACCTGTTATTTATTCCAAGAAAATCTCTTGATGTTAAACTACGTCATTGGACTTATTCTAATATTCATCAAATGAATATTCTATCCTGGGCGACCTCTGTGTTCCGACAAGGTCAAAGAAATGGTTTGGTTATTTCCGTCTTTCATTTTATCAGTAGTTCGGGACAACAAAAGGTACGTTTATTTTATTATTGCAAATTTAATTATTTGCAATAATAAAATAACTGTATTTATTTACAGAATATTTCTATTATTTCTAAGGAAATAGATGGAAGTGTATGCATTGGGCTGTGAAAATAAACTATTTCCAACCTTTCAATGGCGTAATTCTAAGAAACCTTTATACTAATATAAAATAAATCCAATATTATTTTAGGAATTATAAAAACATCTATATTGTATTCCGTTTTGGATTTTGCTTATTTACTATCGTAAGCGTGCGGGGGTTAAAATATTGTTGTCTTCAATACCAAAATCTCCTCATGCGTTTTATTTTTTGAATTTAAAGGAACGAATTTGATTTAGTTTTTTTTGTCCGTTTTCAAATCCGCGGGCATATCACCACCTACTGCTGTTAATCCGATTTTTATGAAATTTTCTACGATTGTTCAGATGCCTAGATGGTCCCATATCAATTTCATCAAGTCCCATTAGTACATGGGAATAGGTAAGATAAGCAGTAATTAGCAATGGGCAAGCGGTAACTTCTGCTTCATGATGAACAGTTGTATTATCAATTCATATAAAAAACGCTACAAATTATTTCACAATGGTTTATTATATTCAAATAATATAATAACGTATAATAACCAATAATATAAGACAAGAGAAGTAAAGTAAAATTAATTTTCTAGTAACAAAGAAAAAGATAAAATTAGCTCGAAACGTAGTTTGAAATAAAATAAATCTTTAAAGTATAAGGGCTTATATATTCCTTGAAGACACGATATATACAAATTTTTATAGTACCTTAGGACTCTTTTGTCGACAACCACAAAAACTGTGATAACCTTCGGACGGCTCCACCAATCCACACAGAAATTATTAAGGATTTAGGGTTCTCCATGCTACACGAGATGGTACAAAATCGACCTCCGCAAACGAATTAGAAATAAAATCAAGAAGAATAGATGTGCAAAAATCTCTTAAATACATTGTCACTACGTATAAATTATTAAAAGGTCTTTTACCTAAATTATTTATATAACTAGAATAAAATATCCAGTTATTATTTTATGAAAAAAATTCTTAAAGTGATTTTTTTTAATGAAGCTGTCTCTTCCGTTAATTTATAATTTTTTTATTTTTTATGGGCCAGAAGCCCGAAACATTGACAAAGGAGAAATAAATTAAAATGGACGAAATGCCTTCACAAAAATAATAAAATAAAAAAGATAATAAATTATTTATATATATATATATATATTAAAATTATGTATATATAATAACACTACTTATATAAATAATTGTACAAAATAAATAATTTCAGTTTTTTTATTTATTTATAAAAAACTATTATAGCTGCAAAAAATAGAAATATTTGAGAAAAAATATTTTGATTAATTAACTAAAGAAAAATTGTATTAATACGGAATTAAAAAATATCGTGTGGTGTTGGATACTTGTTATATACTTATATAACATATATATATACTTATATAGTATATATGTTATATACTTGATAACAATAAAATCATCCTGTTAACTTGATTTTAACCCAAAGAAAGTTTTTTTTTTGTCGAAGTGAGATAATAGAATAGATGTGCAAAAATCTCTTAAATACATTGTCACTACGTATAAATTATTAGAAGGTCCTTTTAGCTAAATTATTTATATAACTAGAATAAATTATCCAGTTATTATTTTATGAATAAAATTCTTGAAGTGACCCTGGGATTTTTTTTTAATGAAGCTGTCTCTTCCGTTAATTTATAATTTTTATTTTATTTTTGATGGGCCAGAAGCCCGAAACATTGACAAAGGAAAAATCAATTAAAATGGAAGAGATACCTTCACAAAAATAACAAAAAAAAAAATTACATATATATATATATATATATATATATAATTACAGTACATACATATATATATATATATATATATATATAATTGCATAAAATAAATAATAGCAACTTTTTTATTTATTTATAAAAAAACTATTATAGCAGCAAAAAATTGAAATTTTTGAAAAAAAAATATTTTGTTTTACTAAAGAAAAAATTGTATTAATACGGCATTTAAAAAAAATTAAAAAAGATCGTCCTTACGTCATATTACTTGATGACAATAAAATCAGCCTGTTAACTTGGTTTTAACCCCGAGAAAGTTTTTTTTTTTATCAAAATGAAACAATAGAATAGATGCACAGCAATCTCTTAAATAGATCATCACTAGGTATAAATTATTAAAAGATCTTTTTAGCTAAATTATTTATATAACTAGAATAAATTATCCAGTTATTATTTATGAGCGAAAATTCTTGAAGTGATCCTGGGATTTTTTTAAATGAAGCCGTCTCTTCCGTTAATTTATAATTTTTATTTTATTTTTCATGGGCCAAAAGCCCGAAACAAAGAAAAAATCTATTAAAATGGAAGAGACGCCTTCGAAAAAATAAAAAATTATGTATATATAATAACAGTACTTATATAAATAATTGCATAAAATAAATAATAGCATTTTTTTTATTTAATTATAAAAAACTATTACAGCTGAAAAAAATTGAAATTTTTGACAAAAAAAATATTTTGATTTATTAAAGAAAAAGTTGCATTAATTAGGAATTAAAAACAAAAATTAAATAAGATCGTGTGGTGATGGATACGTCATATTACTTGATAACAATAAAATCAGCCTGTTAACTTGGTTTTAACGCAAAGAAAGTTTTTTTTGTCGAAACGAGATGGTAGTTTATATAACTAACTAAATAAGTATATAATTTAGTTGAAATAAATTTTTAATATTTATACATAGTGGTAATTTATTTTATTTTATTTAACTCCCAAGTTGGCAACCCAAAGATTTAAGATTAGTGTAAAAACAACCTCTTTACTTAATTTTAACCAAATGATTTTATTTTTGTTTTTGTCTAAACGAGGTACTACGAACTTCAAATATTTTTTTGTGCGAAAATAAGGTTCGTGGCCTGAAAAAGTTCCCTCTCAAAATTACAAAAATGATCTAGATGAGTAGTTATTTTTAATATTAATTTTATTAACTATTTAAATAACTAAATATAATATTGTAAGAGCTACCATGGGAGGTGGTGGCAGACGGAGTGGTGCCGGCATGGCCTGTGCAGCGGCAACGTCACCTCGAACTCCATCCGGCACTGCCCGTCCATCAGGACTGACCGCGGCTCCGTCCCCACCACCCCTCAGGAGTGGAGCGCCATCTGTCAGCTATAGGAGTGTGGTCAGCACTACCCTCTAGCGCGTTATTTTTTATTATCAGCAAGTATGCGTTTTCTCGTTATACATAGACAGGTTATGATGGTCGAGTGTGTAGAAGCATTTCCCGTTCCAGCATTTTCACATATTTAACATCGGTTCGAATCCGGTCTGGGCGAGCTAAAATTTATTTTGCGGCGGACCCACGGAATGGATCTCTACCGTCCAACTCTGCTTAAAATAGGCGTGAGCAGATTAGATCTCCTTGTTAGATCTCCTTCTTGTTAGATCTCCTCCACCACTGAGATTCTATTTTCCTCTTATTTTTATTTTTTTATTTTTTTAATAGAAAGGAATTAAATTGTTTCATTGGTGTTAAATAGAGAAATAAAAGCTTTGCAAATTATTATCCAATGGTTTATTATATTCAAATAGCTATAGGTTCAATATGTATGGCGTATTCCGCCACGAACGAATTTACTTACCACATTGGAAAATATTTATACGCAAAGATTAGGACGTTTAAAAAAATATTTATTTGATAACATATATTTTATTATGAGTCATCAGAACTCAGCGGCCTTCCTATATTTTTCACAGCCTACAATTCAAATATTCCATTCAATCCCGTCCCACTAGATCTCGTACCTCCGACCTCTATCCACCTCCCCACCGAACTGCAGCGTTTGACAAATCCTTTATAATTCAAGCCGTCTCCTTCTGGAATACCATCCCTCCCGTTATCCGACATGTTCAATCAGTTTCCTCATTTAAATCTCTCCTTTTTAACCACTTATTCCTTTCCAAACCCGATTGATCATGAAATGTAGATAAGAGAACTTTTCAAAGTTCCCCCAGAAATGATTTTCTTTACTTATGCTATTTCATTTTCCCACGTTTGTATTATACATATCAGTATGTTTTAATTGTAATTGTTTTATTTTTTGTCTTATTCGTTTTCCAAAATCTTAATCTTAATAAGAATTGTAAATAATTAATTTTATGTATGGTCACACAGGCATTTATTCTGTATCTGTAATTTGTCCTAAAGGGACAACAGTCCTAGGATAATAAAAAAAAAAAATATTTTAATTTTCATTTCATTTCAAATTTTTAAAAATCTATCTATAAAATTATAAAAATTGTCATACCAGAATTAAAAATATTTAAAAAACCGATGAAGCAGCTAAACCGAAGAACCGATTTTAATGAAAGATAGCCAAAGTCTTCTCTGTGAACAACTTTAAAATTTACGTCTATAATAAACTTCACCCAAAAGAAGCTGGAAAAAATAATTACGACTTTAAAATTGGATATCCGAAAAATTGAAGAAGTGTTAACTTTTTTTATTGATATTGTCATATGAAAGTATTTTACTTTATTTTAAAGTAATAAATTTCCTACTAATTAAAAAAATTTTAAAATCAGACGATTTGGTGAAAAGATATGTTGTACTAAATATTCACCAAATGTTCTAATCTAAAGCTGTAACCTTTGTTTTGTCTTAAAGAAACCGTATGACGTATTTTTGTTAGTACAAGACGGACTTCGATGGAATTTTTTTTATTGTAAAGGAAATTTAAATCTCTTCAAAATATTGTCTTACCCAAAAAGTGCGCCCTTTTTGAGTTATTCGCAAGTAAAATTTTATATCAGTCGAAATTCCTTTTCTAGTCCCTTTTTGAGAAAGTATGTTATATACATAAATTTACAGCTTTTCATGTAGAACACTTGAGGAAAGTTTTTGTCAATACCGTTAATGCTGTAGTCTTTAGGGAAACTGTTTTTTCCGCCACCATCTTGAAACAAAATGACGGCTGGTGATGAGACCCCTCAAAGCCATCCCTCAAACACCAACTTAGCATAGATACAAAATTTCAATCTTCCAACTTTGTTAGGAGAAACTGTGGAGATGCGCAATACTTTAAAAACAGGGAAAACGTGCAAACATGCGGAAATTTTGACGAAATTTTTCTAAAGTTTAATAGTATTGTTCCGCCAGGGAACCAATTCTATATACCGAATTTCAGCTTATTCGTTCAAACAGAGGCCGCTGGGGAAGCCGAAATGTAACGGGGAAATATATATAACTTCATCTCTAAAAATTACAGAATGGTGTTCTAGGGGTTCCAAAACGGATAGAAACCACAATCTCGCCTTCCACTGGCAACTTTCAGTTCAAATAGTCCATTATTTTCGAAGGAAAATAGATAACAGCCAGGTAGGAGATAATCCAATAAAAAAAAGTCGGTATATACAGGAAAATATCACTGTTACGACTTGAACACATATAAAGTGCAAATGACCTGGATTAAACTATGAAAAGTGCTCCAAAGAATATATTAAGCCAAATATCTCAAAGCTATTAAGACCAATACGTTGAAACAGACTGATTAACAGATTAAAAAAGTACAATAATAATTAGTATTATTTCGATGAAAGTTGTTATATCTCGTTTTTCTTTTTCTTTTTGTAAAATTTTATTCATTATTCACCTACACCTACCCAAATATAAATTTACAATCAATGAACTGTCTCATGGATGCAGCCAAAGGAAGGCAAGGGAGGGGAGGGGGGGGGGAGAGAGTTGGCTGTCCTTACAATAACAATAAATACAAAAATAAATTTCTGAAAAAAAAATGATGCTCGATTTTGAGGTATTTGGATGATCAATTGCTATCCAATTGGTCTATTTTGAGATTACAAAGGTAGATACTTCACCCACGTCATTTTATCTCCATCCTACATTCCCCATTCTAAATGCAGTGATCTTTTTTACTTCTACTGATTTCCTATGTTCATAGGAATATCTTTACTAATAATATGAACTTGATAACTATTAACATATGATAAGTCAGTGTGTATCCCTAGAGGATTAGTTTTTATTGGAAGTATAGATTTTTTTCTTAATTTGTTAATACCTTCATTGGTAAATTTGGCAGATCTAATGATATCCAAAATATGAATATAAAATGCGTTGGTGGTTTTTATGGGGAAATTTTGTAAATATGATGTTTTTTTTTTGAGTAGGTTTGTCCTGCTATATTATCCTGGTAGCGTTTGTAAATTTTTTATGAACAAATATTCTGGTTGGATTGTCAAGTACCTGGTGTGAAATGATGTTTTTTTATTTTATTTTACTATGTTGTATTGGCACTACCTTAAATTTTCATTTCATCCCTATGGGTTATAGTAAACAGAATAACACATCTCATGGTTCAACAAATTAATTTGAAAAGTGGACAAAGCTTTCATAGACATAATTTCATAAGTGGTCTATTTTAAGGACTGTCGAGTCAGCATTTAAGGTTAGCAGTTATAGAAAGTAAAATACCATTTTCAGTAATATGCAGGTCAGCGGTCATTTAGTTATTTCCATGTTTTCGTTTTAGTCAACATGTTATCACTAATTCTGACAATATTTAGTTCAGATGTTTTAGATAAAAATTTGACTAAAAAAAAAAAAAGTCACATAAAGCTTATTGTGAAAATATAATAGTCAATGGCTTTGACTGGTTAATGATGTTTCTTCAAAAAAGGTTTTAAAATTTTTTTTTTTTTCAATTTGTGTTAGGGGAAATATTAAAAACTTAAATGGTATTTTAAATACAAAATTATAGCTTTTGCTTATTTTATATTTTCAATTTAAATTAAAATGCAGTCCTCTATCAGATTTCAGAGATTAAATAGAATTTATCATTATAGGCAGCATATTTATATGAGCTTAAAATGGAATTATAACCCTTCGAGCAATAAATTTCCCAAATATAACCATAAATTTGACTTAAATTCTTCTGTGAGACATTATATATATAAGAGTTATTATGTTATGAATACTATTATAATAAGAGAACATTGTTTAAATCAAAACATTAAAAGAACATTGGACGCAAACGATTTATACCAAATGTATGATTTATACCAATTATAAAATACCAAAAGGATTATTACACATACTACAAACATGACTAAAATTCTGATGTAGACAGGTTTGAAAGACTATAACGAAATTGGATTAGAGATTTTCCATATATGATAAATAAATAAATGGAGGTTTTGCTGAAATTACTATTCTCATAATAAATAAAACATGAAATTATTTCACTGATCTTTGAAATAACGATTTGACACCTACCTTATATTCAGTTGTATAATTAAAAAAAAAAAAAATTTAACTGAATATAAAAAGTTTAACAAAAGATTCCCTGCTTAATATGTAAATTTCTATTGATATTAACAATATTTTTTTTTTTTAACTAAAAGAGATTCTGAAGAAGTCAAATCTAAAAATAACAACTTTTAATTGACAATTAAATTAAATGAAGATAGTTTTTTATCAGTTTTAGAACAGATGTGATAAGTGACTGTACCATCCAATTGATAGAAACACTAACCAAGTTCTACCTAAGCAAAATATGATTCCTAACAAAAAGTTACCAATTTCCAAAATACTACAACAATCTGTTTTGTTTTATAATTTAAAAAAAAAAGTTGTTTAAAATCATTAAAACCTTTATGGCTGTTATTTCATGTATTTATATTTATATCACATCCTCTTATTGTCACGATGTATGTAACAGTTGTGGATATAAAAGAATTAAGTAAAAATCTACTAGATAAAAATTTAGTGGGGAAATGGGTTTTCTTTTATTACAAAAAAAAGAATTAAGTTGTAGCTAAAGTATTTTAAGAGTGATTAAAATTATTTTTAAAATGTCTAAAAATTAAAATTGAAACAATAGATAAAATAATTAGTTTTAAAATTTGATTGTAATTTTTTTTTTTTACGATACATAAACCAGTCTGTCTAGCTTTGTTCGTGGTGACTTATCAATAAAAGGAACGGGATCTGTTAAACTTTTTGTGCAATAGGCAAATACTACTTTTTTTTTTCTTACAAAGATGAAACAGTTTTTAAAACTCGTTGAAAGGTTTAATTTTACTTGTGTTGTTCAAAACAAGTTTCTATTTTGAAAATAAATAATCAAACTTTTAAGTGGCTACAAATTTGTGCCTTTCTCATCTGTTGTAGGTAGACCATTTTCTTATTATAAAAATATTTCAAGCAAGAGAAAATGGAATTTTCAGAAACAGATTTAGAAATCTATTTATTAATTTTGATCAAATCACATCACTTATTAATTTCTTATCCAATGGTTTTATTTATTTTCTTCATGCTGTCAATTATTTTTTTTTTAAGTTAAAAACATTGCTAGTTTTCTTTTATTACTAATTGTCAATTATATTATTTTAATGTTTAATAATTATCTCATATTGTTTTTTTAATTATTATTAATTATGTGTTTAATCTATGTTCATATTTGTTTCAGTTTTTTTAACTTGTTTTTAAAATATTGTCAATGAGTTATAATTTGTATGTACAATTACATATAACTGTTTTTATTTATTAGTAATTTGAACTTTGTAATACCTCGCTATTTTAGTTTTTAAAAAGAGCTTCATATTACTTTTTTTAACCATCAATAAATATATATATTTTTTTATCATGTTATGTTTTAATTATTTTGGTTTATAAACAAGAATTAATAATCTTATTTAATTTTTAAATTCTTCTTCTATTTTTGTATTTCAATAAATTTTGTAGACACATTAGTATAATTGAATATTTGAAACGTTTTAATACTTAGTTCAAAAATTTTTCATTGCATATTTGACAGTTTTTTATTGCATATTACATGAAATATTTTGTCGGTTTTTAATACTTAAAAATCGAGGCCTTGATAATAAATTTGAAATGTGAGTGTACTTGTGTATTTCAAGTATTGAGTTTCTTTTTTTTCTGTCAAACTATGATTAAAAGAAATCCATTTTGTTTTATTGTTCGACCAGTAGAATGTACTTAATTGTTATTTATTTTTATTTCTGAGTCCTCTAAATATTCAATATATTTATATTATTGGCTCGACAGGTGCATGAAACTGCCCTTGGCACTTTCTACTGCCTTTTATTAATCATACTCCTATCATCCTCCACCACTGAGTCTATCCTCCATCATAATTATGTGCCCCAACTATTGAATGCTTGTAACCCGCATGGTATAGAGAACGTTGAGACCACTATATGTATCGTAGGTCTCCGTGATCCTTAAAGTGTATGATCCATCACTGATTGGGCTCATAATGCGTCTCAAAAACACATTGAAAAATGTATTTATTTATCTCGATTGGGAAAAATATTTTGGAAATAGGGATAGTTTCGTTAAGATGAGCTCTTCTATACTAAATAAATAAATCAGATATAAATTCGATAAAGAAATACGGTGACCTAATTGGTTGACAAAACATTTTTTGGCCGGCTAAATGAAAAATATAACCATACATTTGTGACTCCAAAAAAACTTAATATTTATCTTAAAACCAGACTGGTAATCATGAAGGTGAATATAGCCCACTATAGAAATGACTAATTCAAAAAACAAACACAGAAGCTCCAAAAATCGTTTTAGTCATTGATAGTTACAGTTTTAAAGAATTAATATTTTTGAAGTGACTAAAAAGCAAAATAAATGTAATTTATTATTTATTATAAATGCTAATATTTTCCTCTTTAGGAGACAGATTATTTTCTTTTGAAACAGTCTGAGGATTCAAATTTTCCTCAACAAAAAAATTTCTTCACATTTTTGTCGAAAAACAAGCTGCCATCAACAATCAAATCATAAAAAATACTCCTTCATTATCCTATCTAGGCATAATTTTGACAGTAGATTAACTTGGAAACCTTATATCGACAACTTCCTGTCTAAATTAAACAAAAAGCAGAATCTGGTAAAAAAGCTGTCTCCTACTACCTATGGTAGTGGTAGATCCACATTCCTAAAAATATATCTATGGTGATTTGTCTAACCATTGACTATGCATCAATACTTTATGGCAGCTACTCGTCCAGCTTACTAAATAAATTAAATATATTTCATAATTCTATGATTTGATTAGTGACTGGAGAGCGCGCCCTACAGCAAGTTTACTTTGTGACGTGGAAGAATGGTTACTCTCATTACATAGGGCATACAACTTCCTTCAAGTGTCAGCCAAACTGAAAATCACTCTGAGTTTTGAAGGGATCACTCCTATACCTCATACCCATCATTTTGAATACCATGGATTCGATAACTCTCGACTCTTCTCATAAAACATCCGTTGTTTATTCACATCCAATTTCCAGTTGGCATTTAACCATTTCAAAATTCTACTTCAATTCGTTAATTTGTTGAAAAATTAGTCTTATCCATATATGACATTGAATTATTTTAAATAATGCATCACCAGTTACGAAAATAATCAATTAGTATTCACTGATGGGTCAAAGACTGACAAAGGTGTTGGCTATTCAGTGATAATCGGCTCAGAAATCACTCGTTACTGTTTACCTAACATTTTCTCCATATACTCGGCTGAACTGTTCGCCATAAAACTTTTATTGCTATCCATAACATTAAGCAGTGTCTACGATAGATTTTCAATATGTTCTGATCCTCTTTCGGCATTAACTAACATTTCTAACAATTTCACTAACAACAACTATATCACATCAAACATTATTTCACTTATACATTCCATATCAGAATACAAAACTATAAATTTTATGTGGGTCCCCAGCAACGCAGGTATTGAGGGCAATGTCCTCGCTGGCACTGCTGCCAAAGAGGCTTGCACCCTTTTTCCTGTACCACGTCCTTTCTTCCCTTTACCAGATTTCAAATATTTTATAATAGACAGATAAAAAACAAAATTTTCTCGATCGCAATACTTACCTACTAATAATGTAAGCTACTAATAAAGTAGCAGTACATGGTACCATAATGTTAAATAAATAAAATATTATTTATTAACTTAATCTTACTGTTTGAATGATATATAAAAAAAATTAATATTCATAAGTGATTATTATTCCTCAATAATATTTTATGTTCAGCAATATTAAACAATTATATTCCTTTTATAATTATTAATTATTTGAAATAAAATAAAATAAATAGAAAGTATGATCTCATTGAATAACTGTTTGTTAGCCCATCAATAAATATTTTAATTCACCAATAGAATGTTAAAAGCTGTAGTTCTAAATAAATAATAATAAAAAATAAAAAAAATGAATCATATACTCTAAAGGCACAAAATACTTTATTATCACAAAAACAATATGTACAGTGAAACAAATTCATCACTAATCACAATGAGGTAAAGGGGTCAAATTTTTTTTTACATATTTAATTTAAAATTATAAATAATGCAAATTACATATCAAGATAAATGTAGATATTGATATATATACACTTTACAATGAGGAAATATAAGCATTTAAATTTAACAAATTAAGGAAATATAAGCACTCAGCCACCAAAAATAAAATATATGAGCTATAGCTTGATGAAAATTAATTGATAGCCTGAGGGCTACTGGTAGCTTAAGAGTCACTAAGTTAAAACTAACGTTGTCCTTTTACATTGCAAGATGATCTTTTAATATACGTATATATTGGTAAATATTTCATAAATAATATCAGAAGGTAAGGGAAAAAATAAAGTAGTAATTTCAACTTATTGCCACACAAGTTCATCCATGGGTTGCCAAGTAATTGTGGTAGAGTTATACTTGACATATATAATTTCATTATCTATCTAAATAAGCGATATAAAACTAAAAAAAATCATTAAAGGATAAATTATTTAAAAACGAGAGAATAATGTTGCTTTTCTTCAGTGATTTAATTGTAGCTCTTAAAAAAAATTAATTAAATTAAAAAAGAAACTATAAAGAAACCACAGGAACAAATCTGTTAAATTGGAATTTTTAATGCAAGTAAAAGATTAAACATTATTCAATACTGACATTTATCTAATCTACTAAATTATCATTACTTTTTATTTTATTAGAAAAAGATCTGAAACGATTGTTACCAGACTATATATTACTATTATTTTTTATGATTTATGAAAAAAAAAAGTTTATTTAATTTATTATTCTTTTTGTTTTTTTGGCTGAGTGGCTAGCAAAAGTACACTTCAGTATAATCAATCTTAAAATAATACCAATTGTATCATTTCAAAACAGTTAAGTACAAGATAAATAAAACTTGTTACATACTAAAAATGACCTTTTAAATGAATCCTAATCCGAAATAAGAGTATTCAAGATAAAAATAATTTATTTTTATGAAGTGATAATTAGAATAATTTTGAAAAGAATAATATACATTTCTAACAACATTTAAATATACATGTGAATATATAGCTGATACAGCTAATTTTATAATAATAATTTACAAGGAATTCAAAAAATTGTTTGATTGCTTTGATTAAACATAACCAAAAGTTATGCCTTCCTGCTTCTTGAATCAGACAGTCTAATAAAAACCATTTAAGACACATTTTATGAAATAATTTGGAGTTTCTAACTGATACTGAACATACAACCAAAACTTAAAACAGTTGAGTATTTAATACCAAAATTTCAGTTAAAAACTATCTAAAACAGCAAGAAAAAATAGTTTGACTTATTTCCATTGCCAACTTCTTAAAGAATAAGATTTTGAATTGTTTTAGATAACTATACTGTTTCTTACACTGGTTTCTTACATTTATTTTTTACTAAAATCTCATGAAGAGGTCCAAAGAATAAAATATTTCAGAACACTTATACTTCCAATTTAAAAAATCAATAAATAAAGATATTGATGAAGAGAAAATTTGGAAATTAATTAAGTTGTATAAACAGATTTATAAGGATAATTTTGGCCTTGATAAAATTATCTAACAAATTTCTTTGTAAATAAATAATAAAAATTTAATGATTATAAAATAAAACAAGATTAGATTGATAAATTTTCAAAACTTAATTAATTTTGTACAATATATACCTTTAATTCATAATTGAAATCTTTGTAGATTTAACAAAATCAAAATAAGGGGACTGTATATAGTTCTATTACTTAAGCTAAATACGAGCTGGTGTTTTTTCTTACTGATTAGCATTATTAATTAAAATTGGATTTTATAAAATAAAAAATATTTTTAAAGAGAAATTTGATTACTACGAAAATGAAAAGGTACCTTTTCTTTTAAAAAATACTATATAAACAAATTATGAACTTTTTTAACAGGTAGAACTTGCTATGACTGTATGTTTCTCATCGATAACTTAGTTCACTATTTACTTTTCAAATCTTAACCTTCACTTTTACAGAATTACAGAATCTATGGAAAACTTTAATAACAGCTTATTAAAAACAAATAGCAACCACACCTTTGCAAAGATAACCTTTTAAAAAACCGTAATCGTGTTAAATCAAAATACTACCAACAATTCAATGACACTGATGAAAGTAAACATTATTTAAAACAAATTCACAAAAACAGAGCCATGTTCATGGAAGTTAAATCACACAAGTGATACGTTTTACAGTTTGTACATTTACTACCGATTCGATAATATTAATTTACTCTAAAATAAAACATGGTAGCTAAAGCAAAATGCTGTACTGAGGAGAAATGAAAGAGTGCTTTGAGGATATCAGTAATAGAGAGAGGGGACTCTGTGGAAGGGTATATGGGTAAGTGATAAGGCGTGGGCTCTTCGATAGGACCACAGGTAGTTATCGATAAGGATAGAGTTGCAGACGAATCCTTCATCCCCTTCCTCCACCATCAGGCGTTCAACTTCTTCCTTCAATCGTTCCACCACCTCTATTGAGCAGCCACGGATCTCTACTTCCATTTCACACCCACTGATCATTTCTTGTTCTGTAATCAAACAAATGATGAATCATTTGCATGTAAATGATTGAAAATTAGTAAATTTAGCAAAATAACATTTTCAATATCGTAGACATTAAAAATGCAAACCAAATCGATGATCGATAATGAATAGGTATTAAACAATACCATTTGATATAAGGTAACCATATTTTAACATCGGTAAAGTGAGGTACCATGGACCAGGAAGAGTGATAGGGCAGGGTTCTTGATTAAATATTTGGTCTAAACAATGATCCAAACTTGCTATTACAATAATTAATTTCACATAATGATAATCAGGTGCAAATATATTCAGCTGAAATAAAGTTGATAATTTAGTTCTGAAGATGTATTTTTGATGTGAATAAGATGATGATATGTTTGAAGTCTAATTTATGACTTCATTAATAACACACTTTTTAAGAATTAGATGTATTGTGCCAACAGTTTGTATAAAATCAAGCAGCTCTTTTTCAAAATACTATGAAAGTTACTGAAGGTGACAGAATTCATGTAATCAAAGTAGCAAATGAAGTTAACTTGCTGATGCCCAAGATTTATTCTTTTCCTTATCAACATATATATGTTTTAATCATGATAGCTCATTAAAAATACCATTTCCGGATCGTTTATTCAGCCCAAGCACACTCAATCTCAACTGGTTTCAGCATCAGTAACACAGTTGAGAGAGTAACGCAGGGATCTCCTGGAATCCTGCTTTTCCCTCTGTAGTTGGAGGTACAAGTCTGGCTTCGAGTTCCCTCACCTGTTTGTAAATAGTGCATACAGGTGTATCTGTTTTTTTTTTTATAGATTATTTTACTTATTTAACAGTTATTTTATTTTAACTACTTTTTGATTATATTTAGTTGTTATTTTTCTTCTGTTAATTTTATCTTTTCTGTATATATGGTGTGAATGTGATCTTACCTCACTATAATTATTGTCCAAGTGACAGACTAATATATTTCTCAAGCTCCAAAAAATGAGGGTTGAATTCTAACAACTAATCAACAATGCCAACTTTGATAAGCAGTTCTCAACAATGCCAACTTTGATAAGCAGTTCTCAACAATTCTTCTTTTTCTCTCACTATCTTCTGTGTGTTGCTAAGCGTGGAGTAGCTGCCTCTGACCATCTTGTCCAGAACGGTCCCTGTCCTGTGCAAGCCTTCATCTCCGGCATGGTGATTCCTCTAGCAGTGCCAATTCTCTCAATCAAATCTGCATACATGAGCCTCGGCCTGCCTTCAGGTTGTCTTCCTCCCAGTCTTGCTTCT
Organism: Nezara viridula; assembly: GCA_928085145.1. Lineage (NCBI taxonomy): Eukaryota > Metazoa > Arthropoda > Insecta > Hemiptera > Pentatomidae > Nezara > Nezara viridula. Next base: position 47,857,238 of record OV725081.1, read on the forward strand.
AGAAGCCACTAAGAAAAGGCCTTATGGTCAGCTGTTAACATGCCTGTACCACTTCAACTGTCTTTCTTCAATCGTCTCTAGGACAGATCTAACTCGTTCATGTCACACTCTTTCATTCCTCATTCAATCTCACCTGTTTTTCCTAATATTTTCCATAGGAATCTCATCTAACCTTATTACTCCCTTTGGGTTTTGGTAAACGGACTTGATTTCACAAATAAGATTTTGTGGGATTCTCCTGTATTCCAATGCATCCCATATTTCCTCTCTAGGAACATGGTCAAAAGCCGCCCGTAAATCTAGAAACAATTATTCTTTAATCTTAATGTTAAATAATATAATAATAATAATAAGGCTTAGCGAACCCGAAGGTTCGATGCCGACACCACCAATCGCTTGTTACACACCTCCCTCCACCGTTCGCCGTCCAAACCCAGTCCCTTCAGATCGGCCTTAATGCAATCCTCCCATCTTCGCTTCGGTCTACCCCTCGGACGCTTACCATTCGGCACAGCAAATATTAACCTTTTAGGAATTCTCTCGTTACTAAGCCCAACAACTTTACAAGCCCATTTGATTCGCCGCGATGAAATTACATCAATTATATTACCCGGATACATCTCACGCAATTCGGCGTTATGTAACCGTCTGAACTCTCCGGTTAACTCATCCTTTTTCGGTCCGAATATTCTACGCAATACTTTATTTTCAAAAACTTTAAGACGCTGCTCATCCCTTAATGTAAGCGGCCAAGTTTCGCATCCATAAAGAACTGTAGGTAAGATAATTGTTTTATAGATTCTAATTTTTAAGTTTCGGGACAAGAGGCGCGAACTAAGTAGTTTTGTCACAGAAAAATAACAAGCATTCCCCGCCTTCAGTCTAACCTTAATCTCTTCTTCAATTTCGTTTTTTCTAGTTATCGTAGAACCTAGATACCTAAATTTATCTACCTGTTCAAACATATTACCATCTATATCGATATCACCAGTAGTATTGCCATTTTTGCAGCTAACCATATATTTTGTTTTATCCACGTTTATTTCGAGTCCTAGTTCTTTCCCGGCTTTCATTAACGTTGTCATATTTAGTTTTATAGTTTCAACGTCTTCGCTTAACAGTACCAGATCATCAGCATAGCCCAGCACGGATGTTGTCCCGCCCAGATCCAACCCTTTCTCGGTTCGCATTACCTCCCTAATGGCATATTCTAATGCCAAATTGAACAGGACAGGCGAAAGAGAATCCCCCTGTTTTAAGCCCGAACGAACCTCAAATTTTTCGGACAAATTATTACCGATTCTAACTTTATTGAGTGTCTCCGTCAAGCACATCCTGACTAGATTTACTAGTTTTTTTGGAATCCCCTGCTCGATTAGAATATTATACAGTTTCTGGCGGTCAATAGAATCGTAAGCCTTTTTAAAATCTATATACAGCTGGTGAACAATACCGTTATACTCCAATTTTTTCTCTAATATTTGCCGTAAAGAAAATATTTGATCAATAGTCGAACGATTCCGTCTAAATCCGCATTGGTAGTCTCCGATAATTTCCTCAGCGTATTCCGTGATTCGACTGGTTAAGATTAAAGTGAATATTTTATAACATACCGGAAGGAGTGAAATTCCTCGATAGTTATTACAATCCGTCCTCGGACCCTTTTTGTGAATCGGAATAAGAATAGATTCTTTCCATTCTTCAGGTAATTTTTCGTTCACCCAGATCTTTTTAACCAACCGATGTATTTTAGAAACTCCAGCTTCTCCGCATGCCTTAATTAGTTCAGTAGGAATATTATCGATTCCCGCTGCTTTATATGATTTTAATTTTCCGATAGCTACTTCAACTTCCTCTTTACTTGGTCCTTCTATTAACGGTTCAGCACTCTGGTACTCAGAAGGAGGACACAGATCATAATTTCCCGTATTTAAAATATTGTCAAAGTGGTCCTTAAACTTATTCAATATGTCAACCGGATCGGTCAGAATATTGTTATTATCATCCCTAATCCCAGACGTTACGGGCCCTACATATTTTCGTGATCTGTTTATACCTTTGTACATGTCTCTTACGTTATTTTCGATTCTGTTAGTTTCTATTTCAATTATTTTATTTTTAAGATACTCCCTTTTTTTATTTTTGAGCAATTTTGTCGTTTCGTTCTTTGAGATTCGGAAGTATTCCAGATTGTCTTCGCTAGGATTATTTAGAGCTTTTAATTTAGCGGCTTTTCTTTTTTCACACATGTTTAAGCAATCTTCATCAAACCACGATTTGTTATTCTTATTTTCCTTTTTTCCTAGACACGAGTTACCGACCGCTTTAATATTATCTCTGATCTCTATCCATAACTTGTCAATATCCTCGTGGTCCTCGTCAGGAAGCTCTAAAGCTTCAAACCTATTCTTAACTTCTAGCTCGAATTGGTTTCTAATTGATGGATTTTTTAATTTTTCCAAATTAAAATTCTCAAAATCGAAACGGTTTTCTTTTCTCTTTTTTATATTAAGTTTTTGTCGAAGTTTCGCGATTACTAATTCGTGATCCGACCCACATTCTGCTCCGCGATAAGACCGTACATTAATTATACTGCTTTGCCAGCTGTGTTGTATCAAGACATGATCGATTTGATTTCGTGTTTGCGAATCCGGTGATGTCCAAGTATATTTATGAATATCCTTATGTTTAAACGTCGTACTTTTAATTATCAGGTTTTTCGAGATGGCAAAGTTTATCAGACGGATCCCATTATCATTACTATATTCGTGCAAACTTTCTTTACCAATCGTCGGAATATAAACTTCTTCCCTTCCTACCTTTGCGTTCGCGTCACCTACAATTATTTTCATGTAGTTTAGTGGTAGTTTATCATAAACCCATTCGAGTTTATCGTAAAATTCACTTTTGACTTCATCGTCACTGTCTTCGGTCGGACAATGTATGTTTATTAATGCGATTTTAAACCAACGTCCCTGAAATGTAGCTACCGAAATTCTATCACTAAAGAATTGTACGTCCCTCAAAGCGGATAGTAATCTACGCCTAATTAGAAACCCGGTACCTAAACAATGATTCTCGCTTCCTCCGTACCAAATAGTGTACTTCCCTTCCCTCATCGAGCCCTCACCTGGCCAGCGAACCTCTTGCAGAGCCACGACATCCAAATTGTACCCATTTACCTCATTCGCAACCGATTTTAGCCCCCCTGCTGTGTTTAAACTCCTTACGTTCCATGTACCAATATTTAAATCCCTATATTTCAACTTGCGCCATGAATCCCCTAAAGCAGTCCCCACCCGGAGACCCGAACGGGGGACTAGTTTACCTCCGGATAATGAGCGTTTTACCTTAGGGAGATCCATGACTTTTTGTGGTGTTTGGTGAACTAAAGATATGTGAGTAGGGCGTTCAATCCTACGTCACACCCTCCAGCAAGTCTGGTGGGCCCCTACCTCCAGCAAGTCTGGAGGTCCCCTCCCTCCAGCAAGTCTGGAGGGCCCCTCTCATTGTTGGTCAGCGAGTCCATCGGACTTAGCCGGGAGGAACTTCCAAGAAATTTCCACCGACCATTCCCACATCCGCCACCCGTGGGACGCTCCCCATACGCGGTAATGAGCCCGCGCGATAATAAATAATATAAAATTAACTAAAATAATATAAAAGTCATATTCTGACAAAATAGCTACATGGCTACCAAAACCCCTATATTCCATTTCCGTTCTGTTTTTCCCTAGTTCATCATGCATTCTTTCCGAAAATCAGGAGCCTTTTAAAATATAGTGGAACACAGGACAAATTGTTAAAATTGCAAAAAGCGGGACGTCTGGTCACCTTAATTTAATACTCAGCCAAGAATAAGGAAATTTAGACATTAGGAAATTTGATAATGAACATGATTTGATTTTAAAATATGACCAAACTTCTAACATATAAATTATTAAATTAAATATCAATGATAAATAAAATAAATCAACAACACAAACACGAATTGACTTAATTATTGACTTACCTTCTCTAAGGACATTCATTAATTCTTCACTATAAGACATAGTTTCGAAGAGAACTAAAACCTGAGGTACCCTGAGAACAGTAAAACCAATTTTTTTTTTTCCGAAACAAAGAAAAAATAAAACAATAATAAAATAATACTGACCTATAATCAGCAAACATTGTAATGGTGTCAATATCTTCAAATTCGCTGATACCTTCCCCATAATATAGTGACCACACATCAGCAACAAGTATCTGAGCTCTTTTATGAAATGAAACTAAAGAAAAAATACAAATAAAATAGAACATTGAAAAATTACAGTAAAAATGTAAGTACTAACAAATAAATAAATAAAAAACCTGATTCTCCTTTATATGCAGCTATATCATTGAAACATGGAAATTCAGATGTTATCAATCGCAGAAGGCTTTGAGCATTTTTGTTACATTTCTTAATACAATTAATGAAGTAACCTAAAGTAGTAGAGAATAAACAATTATTAATCGCATAAATTAAAGTTTTATTTCTTATAAAGTCGGAATAATAAAAATAAAACATGTACAATACATTGATAACTTCAATATTCATACAACGTGGATAATACCATCAAATTTATCAATGAGTATTTTCCCAACTTCATGAAGACAATTCAGCCTCTCAGTCAAAAGAGGAATATCGACTGAATTATTACCCTTCAGTATGTCTTTAAGCTCTTTGAGGGTAATTTTGGAATAAAAGTCAGGATTATGCATACATTTTCCATTCTGAAATAAAACAACATAGCTTATACATTAAGAGAACACAGATCGATACTAAGTATCAGGATATTGAATTATGTTTTTGTATAAAGCACTTCATAAATGATATGGAGGGCATTTAAATGTAGACTAATAATGACTTACGTCAAGTGCCTTCCCAATGGCTGCACATAATCCAAAATACCCTGAGTAAGTTTGATTGCGAAACGTTACTTCCCATTGCGGAGGATTGGGATTCTCTGGACCTGCACCTTTCGGAATCCAAAAACAAAAGTTTAAGGTATCTATAACAAACACCAAATTAATGGCATCCTTTTCACTTAAATCTGCAGGAAATGTCTCCAATTCTGCAGGGCTTGAAATCCTTATATTTTCTTCTCGTAATTGTTTCAATATCTAATACAAATTAAACTCAAATTAATTTCGAACACTCACTTCAACCTTAAAATTCATTATGTCCCAAAAAAGAAAACATAATTACGTCTTTCGCCAATTTGCTTATCCCTTCGGGGTGTATGGTGACATGTTTCGCCCGTTCTGATATGTATTTTGCAGATTTTCGTGGTGACAAAGGTACTTTGACTACCATTTGAGATGTTGGTAAAATAGAAGAACTAGAATAAAAACAAACAATGGATAACAGATACTGGACTGAGGTAACACCAAGGTTATGTCCTCAATACTCACCTGTTACAAAACAAACATGAAATGATTCTACATCAGCATTAATCTATTCAGTCACGTCCGTCTATAAATTTGCCTATTATTTTATTGAAAAGTATCTTATTTCTAAATTTATTTCATATATAATAAATGTACATTTGCAACGCTTGAATTGTGACGTACACATATGTGATAATTTTGATATCGTAAATTTCCAAGTAACGTATCTGTCAAGATAAATGCCCAACTCTTCCGTTTAATAAAGGACTATTTATTATGATTATAATTTTAGTTCTATAAAATTTAAATACTTCGTTAATAAATACTTCCGTTTTATTAACTTTATTTGTTATGAAAATTGCGCCTACACAAGTAGAAGTATTTATGAATACGCTTTGAATAAGAAGCTATCATATTTTATAAATCTGTGTTAATTTTGATGTCCATCTATTTCGATGGTTCACTTTTATTTATTAAGATGCATTTAGAATTTCACAAACTATGGAGAACGCAATTACCTAATTTAACTAACAGCGACATTATTGCTAAACCAAATTATTTATTTTATATCTCTTGATACCGACAGCAGATGGAAAATATTTAAAACAAGAAACAAAAATAATAACATGGTGAAGTAACGATTTATATATTTGGAGAGAAGAATAGTTGGGGTGATCAGTCAAATAAGAAGGTAAAAATAAATGACACTATTTATTTTGACATTAGCCGAAGTTTCGAACTGAAGTTCAGGCCATCATCAGGGCTGATTACAGAGATGTAAATCTAGTTTAATTTACATCTCCGTAATCAGCCCTGATGATGGCCTGAATTTCAGGTCGAAACGTCGGCTAATGTCAAAATAAATAGTGTCATTTATTTTTACCTTCTTATTTGACTGATCACCCCAACTATTCTTCTCTCCATTATTCACCACAGTCAACCATTTACCAATTATGGATTTATATATTTGTTTGTCTCCTTGTTTGTAAAATGTCTAAACACACATTTATATTTTGGTGTATACCACTTTTTACGTATTAACTAATGCGTGCTAATGACAAGCAATTAAACTATGATTTTAATTTTTTTTAAAATGTATAGAGTCATGGATTTTCAATTTTTATTTTTGTATGACTTATTAATTTGAAGCTAAGCTAAAAAAGCATTTCTCAAAGATTCGCAATAACAAGTGCTAAGAAAACTTAAGGACCATTTTTTATTTAAAAAATAAAAGGTAAAGATATTAATGGTTGCATAATTAATAATGAAAGAGTAATCAGATGATTTGTGGTATTCTCAAAGAAAATTGTGTCTTTTAACTAATAAAATTAACCCAACTTTTTCTCGCCAGCTGTGGTATAATCGTATGAAGATTTATTTTAATGGTGTGTAATAATATTTCATCAACGTAAGTTGAGCTAAATAAATTTTAAAAACTTAAAAAATTCTAAAAGAAGAAATCTCTTGATTCACAAGTATTGAAACAAGCAGACGATTAAAAAATCTCCAATATCGACAATTTATTTTATCTACTAAATTGTTATTTAATAATTGTAGAACAAGAAAAAAATTCGATTTGATAGTTGCGTCACTATATATTACTATTGTTTTCTACACTTTGTAAAAAAAAAAAAAAATATATTATTATTATTTCGTTTATGTGTATTATTATTTTTATTTTTGAGTAGTTAGCATAGCAAAAGTACACTTAATTCAATTTTAAGGCGTGTTTAAACATTTCAAAAACTATAGAAAACAAAAATATTTAAATAGTTTTCCATATTTTTGTTCCTTGTTTTTGATCTTTTCCATCTGTCGTCGGTAACAAGAGAAATAAATAAAAAGTTGGGTTTAGCAATAAGGTCGCTCTTAGTTAAGGTAGACAATAGCGTTTCTATATTTTGTGAAAAGTCAATGAATGAATATTTTTATGCTTAGGCCAGCGACAATCCAATCATTTCCTAATACTTGAGCAAAAGATAAATCAAACAATTAACATACTAAAAATGAGCATTTAAATTGATCGAAATCTAAGGAAGAATGAAAAAAAAAATGTCAGTGGCTGATTCTTATCTTCCCTCTTCCACAGTAAGAGAAATTAATGTTGAATAAAAATTTGCCAATGTTACACACCACATTCTTGTCATTACTTGAATTATTTCTGCCTTAGGGTTCCATAAGCTCTTAGAAAAATCAATTCGATGGTTCATTTCAAACTGTTTCTTCAACATAAGTATTCGAGGCTCGTTCTTTCTGACGCGGTTAAAAGTTGTGATGGGAATAATTATTTCTCATCAGTAATTTCTAGGTTACTCCTTCTGTTTTGGAATGAAAACCTGTGATCAGAATTTTTATCACATCTTGCTCACTATGGTTTCTATAATACTAATATTGGAAGAAAAATAAACTTATATAAAAACTTTTAAAAATATTATTTTCATATTTTAAAAAAAAAAACTAAATATATAAATTTTATTCACACCAAAAGTTCGATAATACTTGAGGTTTTTTATTACTGCTTTATTTATTTTTAAAATTTATTTAGAGTACTAGAAAATGGGTAGTTTCTTAACAGGCGTTTGCATGTGATTATATTCCTCTTTACACATTTAATTGATGTATTTATACTAATACAGTTGTAAATATCATAATAAAAATTAAAAAATAAAAATAAATAAATATTTATTAATTTCAGAATTTTGTATTTATGATATATTTAATATTATATTTCATTTATTTTTTTTATGTACTTTATTTTAATTTCTTTGACTTGCAAATAATTTACAAATGTGAATAATTACTCAATTACATCTTGCTATCCCAAGGTAGGATATTGTTAATTTGCCTTCAGACATTTCACAAACTGTGCGTTTAAATAAACGGACAAACAATTACATACATCGTTACTTCACTACGTTATTATTTTTGTTTCTGGTTTTTAATATTTTTCCTCTGTTGTCGATGTCAAGAGAAATAAAATAAATAGTTAGGTTTAGCAATAATGTCGCTGATAGTTAAATTAGATAATTGTGTTGCATCTTAATATTTGCGAATACTGTTTTGTAAAATTACATTGTTTAAACACTGCACATTGCCACGTAGTTTTACTCTCCAATGTGGTATCCGTCGATTGTTAATTATCCCAAAAGAATAATTCTTAGTCCTTATATAATTTAAATAAAAATTACCGCTGAAAATTTCAAAGTTTTCTTAAATATAATAAAGTAATAAGAAAAAAAAAAACTATTATACATATGTAGGTTAAATTTATCAGAGCTTTTGAACTACTGGAGTCATCTTCTTACTGAAATAGAATCATGGTGATTCTAAAAGTTCGTTTAGTTATTTCACAGACTATGGGAAACAATTATCTAACTTATCTAAGAACGACATTATTGCTAAACCAAACTATTTATTTCATTTCTCTTGATTTCGACAGCAGATGGAAAATACCAAAAACAAGAAATAAAAATACTAAAATTGTGAAATAACAATTCAGGTATATAACTATCTGTCTGTCCCATAGTTTGTGAAATGTCTAAATGTACCTTAACAAATTTGAAAATAAAGAAACATTTACACATTTAAATTAAAGAAAATATTTAATAAACTAGTAAAATTCAAATAAACTATAATATTTTTTGACAAGTTTTTTTTTGTATGTATATATTAGGATAATTACTTCGGAAAAAAGAAAGAAACTAACTACCAGTATTAAATGGTGTTTAAGTGATTCTTGTACTCCTATTAAATGTAATTAGACGAACAATAATACTGTTAGTGATAATTTTTTCATAAAACATGGTCAGGGGTCTTTAGCCGAAGATCCGTCTATGGCGATACATGGACGAAATCTACTTCTCAGGAGCTGTAATTTGTAGTGAAACGAATCCGACTACTATACCAAGTTTAAATATTAGTGGATTGTCGATTTATCTAACGATCTACTAAGCTGTTTAAGTAGATATATTAGTACATTTAGTACATTAGTACTTCACACAATCCGCCCTACTAAAAATCACCAATGACTTACATGCCGCAATGGACGAAAAAATGCTAACTGTGTTAATACTTCTCCACTTTTCCAAAGCTTTTGACTCCTTAGACTACTCTATACTTTACACTAAATTAAAATCTCTATCCTTCTCCAACAGCTCTATCCTTTGGTTTCAATCATTCCTCTCCGAGAGGATTCAGCAGTCAGCATTCCAAACCAATACCTATCTTCCTTCCTTACGCAATCCTCTGGAGTGGCCCAGGGTTCGAGCATTTCCCCTCTCCTATTTAAATCCTATATAAATGGTCTTCCGAAATTCATCAACCACTGTTCACACTCTTAGATTAGTCGGTACTTCGAGGCCGTCTAATGTGTCCCACATTTACGACGAGTTAAAGTGGCTCTTCCCTTCTTTCCGCAGACAATATTTCCTTGGATCTTTCCTATTCCAAACGATCAACACCCGACACCCTTCCTACATCTACAGTCTCCTACAGTTCAAAACTGTGGTCCACTCCCAGAAAACAAAATCCCATGTTTCCGACCATAATATCCCTTCCCATAGAACTAAAACATTCGAATATTACTTTATTGCCCGATCCACTGCCTTCTGGAATTCCTTGCCATCTGATATCCGCCATGCCTCTTCCTTGTCCTCATTCAAATATCACCTCTATGAATTCCTTCTCACATCCCAAAATGACGCTGTACAATGAAATATATATTATGAATCAAATTTTGACTGAGGTGAATGGTTGTTGAAATTATTTTGAGTTTTAATTTTAAAAATCAACCCATAGAGCTTATAATATTTTGTTTTTATTTTATCTGATTTATGTTTTCTTTTCATTTAAATAATGTTTGTTTTTTTTTTTTCAAAATAGTGTTACTTTTTTATTTGTTATAATTTACTTTCACTGAAGATACTGTATATTCTTTAATTTTGATTAATGTAATGTTTGGCCAGATGTGGTTTTTATTTTTTGTTCATAATTATTATTCATAAAGGACCTCGTCCCAGAATAAAGTTTATTTTCTATTTTACTCTTTATTCTTTCAGGATGGATAGGATTTTTCGATTTCTGTATTTTTTTTTAATTAAAATATTTTTTATACCTTTTTAGTTGTTCACGTATCAACAATTTTTATTCAAAATATATGATGTCGATCTTACGCATGGTATGACATGAAACCAACAAAAAATTGAGAATATCCAGAACATAGTAAAATATTTTTTTACAGTATTTTTAGCTCAAATTGTTTCAGACATTCATGAGATCTCACAGATTAATTTGAAGTTACCAACTTAAAATTCGGTCGAGCTCCTCGCTCAATAAGCTATTACATACCTTTTAACGGACAGATTAATTACGTTCTATATAAAAATTGGTTAGTGTTTTAAGCCCTAATTATTTCTAAACCCACACTAACCGAATAATTTGAACCATCTAAGTTAAAAATCGGTCCAGCCGTTACATCAAAAAATCGTTACATACGTTTTAGTGGAAAACTAATCATATGACCTCTGTATAACTACCATAGTGGAGTAATAAAATATCTATTTCAATATTGTAACTTATCGTTCCAACATATTTCAAACAATATATTATGGCTAGGAAATAATTCATGGATCCATGATTATCTAATGCTTAAAAATAAATAAATAAATTCGGATTAAGTACCTCATAATGAAAATATCTTGGATTCCTGCAGGCTATTTACGAACCAAATTGAAAACTTACGGAACAGGTGAGAATATTTTTTAGATTTCGAAAAACCGTGACCCTGGAGTTGATAACTCAGTAAATGATAAGACATGAATGATAAGGCGTGAACAAAGCCTATATGTCTACAACTTGATAATATTTTTAGAAATCTGGTGTGACGCGCGCATCATGCAACTTTTACTTACCAACCTTAGAGTGCATAGAATTTTCATTTATTGGGAAGCCAAAATGAAAACGACGGTATCACTTCCTTTAAAAAAATTAATTACCAACTTTTCCGCCCATCGAATTGGTTAAATTTGTACGTTTTATCATTTTCCTTTTACAATTGTGTATATTATAAAAAAATACTAATGAATATAAGGAAAAATGGATCTTTTGGAAAAATTCTGAGTTTTATCAACAACTGTATAGAACAAATATACATTTAGTAATTGTGATAAATATTAGTACAATGACATGAGAACCCTTTGTTAGCACTCTAATAAAATTTCAAAATTAGAAGATCACATGGCCATCTTCTTTTCAGACGCCTCGGAGGGTTATGAGAGATAGAAGAGGAAGCAAGGTTAGAAACAAGAGGATTCTGATGATTATGAAGTTTATTATGGAATAATACGAATCTAGATTTGGCCAAATCCGAAACATATGGAACATTAAGGTCTTTATGGATTATTTTATTTGTGACAAAGTAAGGACCATTGAAGATTTTATGAAGGATTTTGGATTCGTAAGGATTGGATACGAGAGGAATTCGATGGTTTAGTGGAGCTCCAAAGCTCATATAAAAGTTAAAGTAACAATATGAAATCCCTGTACAGAGGAGTATCAGGTATCTATCCGTAAAGGCCGAACACTCTCGGCTGTTACCGCTTAGTTTCCAAACCTTATTTCTACTTTAGTTACAGATAAATTTTCTTCATTCATTATATTTAACTATTTTTTATATCATTTACAAATGTGAAATGGTTAATTATTTCCCATTATATTTATTGGTCTTTCTCCTCCATGTATTAGTACACTGGTCCCAGATCGCTCAGGTTACCGGGCGGCATTACAGGATCCAGGATTTAATTCTGGGGGAGGGGAGCTTCAGCCCGAAAGATTTTTTTTGTATGTATATATTAGGATAATTACTTTGGAAGAACGAAAGAAACTAACTACCTATGTGAAATGGTTTTTAGGAGATTCTTTAAATACTATTAAATGTAACTAGACGAACAATAATACTTTTAATAAAACATGGTTATATTTTACCAATTTTTTTGGCGGGAGGGGCTTCAGACAGAAAGCCCCTCCTCCCCGTAGATCCGCCTATGCTGGTTAATGCCCAGTTCTCACAGCCCATATATTAGAATGTCTGCTAAGTGAGGCCAGTTTCGCTTCCTCACCATTTTCATTGGTTCCACACATACCTATATCTCCTAGATCTATACCTATATACCTAGATCTACTACTACTAATACTACTTTTAATATTTCTCACCTTTCTTCTAGCTTTGAGTTAAATCGAACGAGCCCTTTCTGATATATCGGCATTCTTTAGAAAATAAATTTGCGCGTTCGTAACCGAAAGTACTGTACCGAATTTAATAAAATCGATAAGCTTCATTATTTTACCAATAGCTGCATTTCTTTGAGCCAATACTACAACCAATAGCTACAACGTTGAGCCAAATCCAACGAGCTGTTACCGAATACAGGTCTGTTTGCGCTTGTTTTTGTACGCTGGTCTATTTCTGACCGTTGTTCATTCCTTGAGGTTATTGTGAAACCTAGTTGTTTGAATTTTTGTACGCTCAGGAACGATTTTACTTCTACCCAGAACCTTTTATGGGATGGAATTTTCAGCTTATTGTCATATCATATTTTGTTTTGTCTTTCTAAAAAAAAAAAAACACATGATAAGTGTTGTTCTAATCTCATGCGTCAATTATTTGCTAAATTTAATTTCTTTAAATAGTTTTTAAAATTTTACTATGCAATCAAAGAAACTTTAGCGGAGATGGTTGCAGGCCGTAGTTTGGAGACCTTTAAATTAGCCTGATCCAGGTAACAGTGGTTATTCTTTTTTCACTTCCACTCAAGGGTGGCAAGAAGGGGATTTCATGGCGCAACTTGCGCCATCAAAATTTTTGAGGGGAACATATTTTGACGGGTTTTCGAATTTTTGAGGCGGTCAAATTTCGACAGAGTTGTGAAGTTTGTTGGACAAGGGGAGAACATAGAACTGACTGCAGCAAGTTCAATTGTATATGATCTACGATTTTTTTAATTCTACCTTAGCTTCTTCTGTTTTCAAGAAAAGATGAGCAATAAAATATTTTGGGAGGAGTGGGGCAGGTAGATTCTTGCGCCATCGACCTTGGGGGGGGGGGGAGGAGGTATGGGCACCCCTGCTTTTACTTACCTATTTTTTTTTTGTTGGCGCTACAGACCATGCAGATCTTTGACCACGAGATGTGGTCATCTAGATCATCACATCTCGATACCTGATTAAAGTACACGGTGGTAGGGTCATTAGTACTACGCCCGGTCGGTGTGAGTTGCCTCCAGTAGTCTCACGGGTCTCACATACCCGGGAGGGCAGATCTCGGGCAGCGTGGCTTTTCCTGATGGACGCCCACCCAACCAAGTGCTAACCGCGCTCGGCGTTGCTTATCTTGGTTACCTATTGTAAGCGACAGCCGGCACGGCTACCCCAGCCCCATTTACCTATGTATGTAATATATATATATATATATATATATATATATATATATATATATATATATATATATATATTTTCACGATCACAATACTTACTGTTATCTATATATATATATATATATATATATATATATATAAGAGTAAGTATTGTGATCGTGAAAATATCCAAAACAATACTTACTCTTATCTATATATATATATAGATAGATAGATAGATAAGAGTAAGTATTGTGATCGTGAAAATTTTCGAATCTCAGTTTTAAACGTTTTGAGGTCCCCTGAATCCAAATAAGCAAGTCCCACAAAATGGTCTGCATTTGAACAGCCTAGTTCAAAAAGCTTAAAGTTATACGAAACTGAAATTGCGTATCTGAGGTTTTTATAAGCCTAAAGATTTTACAGCAACATTTTTTTGTCAAAATTGGCAAACCGGAAGTGGTAATTTATATCATCAATTTTACACATTTTTGCGATTTTCTCAAAAATGACTTCAACGATTTTGATTGAATTCGGTACATAAGTGTATTATTAAGCGGTTTTTAATATAATGTAGCTTTTATTCTCATCGATGTATTAGCTTCATCTTAAGTACCTTTAATTTTTATTATTTGAAATAATTAACCATTTCACATTAATCTTTGATATGAAAAATAAATAAATATAATATATGAAAGAATTTGATAAATAACTAAAGGAGGAACAAGAAATCTTAATGGATAATAGTTGTAATGGAGAAAACAGAGGAATAGGGGCACGCCCCTGTTCACCCACATACTGCCTTACATACCATGAGCTTAATATAATACCTACCTAGGGATGGGTCGGATTGTATGTATCAGATAGTTTGTATCTGATACAACCCAGAAGTATCTGTTATAGATGTTCACTCACATGGATACAAATGGTTGTCCAGACTTTCCAGATTGACATAAGAGGAATGTTATAAATGTTTAGTTGTAAACAATTTTTTTAGAACTATCCATTTATTTTAATTTAGTTAAATGTTTATATATATATATTGTAGAAAATCTTCATTTCTAAACTAATATGTATATCCAAAAACTTTATTTTTCTTCTAAACCAATTATGTAGCTTTAATTTAAATCGAAAATATTCAAATTGAATATTTTGGCAAGTATTTAGAGCTTTAGAGTACTATAATTCCTTTAGGTGGTAGGAATAAATTAAATCTTTCAGTTGATTGTTGTAATAAAATTGAAAATGAGGTAGGAAAACATTAGACAAACACACACACACACACATATATATATATATCTATATATATTTGTGTATGTTAAACATAGTTATTAAGAGTTTTTTTTTAATTGTTATATAGTTCTTTAGAATCTTTTATTAGGAAAAAAATTTCTCTGCAAGAATTTGTTATTGTTTTTAATTAAATATATTTTCTTTTATCAAATATAAATCATATTTTATGTTTGTATAAAAATTTTGTATATATCTGCATAGTACCTGACATAACTATATAGTCATTAGAACTATTATATTTTAAATATATATACATATATATATATATATATAAAGACTATATAGTTATGTCAGGTACTATGCAGATATATACAAATTTTTTATATATATATATATATATAATATATATATGTGTATATATTGTACCTGAGTGTATATATATATAATATATATATATATATATATATATATATATATATACACTCAGGTACATGTTAAATATATGTTTTATTAGGCAATTATTATTATTAAATTAAATATCAAACCAGATCAGTAATCAATTACAGTTGGATTAAAATGTCCAATACAATTATTGGGGTATCAAGCCCAAGAGCCAGTATGCATACCACTCGAGTATCTGATAAAAATATTCGACACTAGTATCAGATAAAATATCCGATACAAGTATCAGATAAAAAAAAGTACCCGGATCAGTTGTATCTAGATAAAAAATTCTGGTATCAACCCAACCCTTTATGTACCCCGATTATATTATGTACATATGAAGTTTTCATAAATACTATCGTTGGTATTATTTAATATTTAATTGTATAGATTACAGTGATATAAAAATTAAAATTTGTATGTATAAGGGTATTTAAACAAATAAAAATGTTCTCTTAAAAATAAGTCAAACCAGAATTTTGAATTCTGTCTCCTCTCATTTAAGAGTATATACCGAATGCTGAGGCCAACAGCTAATTTAAACGATTGCATTAAAATAGGCTTTATAAGTTACATGTGATCGTTATTTTTGTGTAATTTACATCTACTGATGTAACTTGTCTATCTCCCTGCAAGTCATAAAATACCATCTGGCTGGATTTGATTTGGATTAAACTAATTTTATCAAGTCACTGTTGTTGGGCTACACTTATGCATCGCCCACATTTGGAACATCAGCAGGTCAGCACAGATCTCCATTTAATTGGAACGCTGAAGACACAATTAAGTAGACAGCTGGACTCACTCTTTCTGGAATAGTTGCAGCTAAGTATGTTGCACTTAACTTTAAGTAGCATGAAGAACTTTAACTGACAGTGCTGTATTAGCTTAGTAATGTATATTTACAGTGTGTTATAAAGTAAGATTTAATTAAAAACTTTTTACTTATTTATAAATTTCAAATATAAAATTGCTTTCCTGATTAAAAATATTGTAATCAGTATTTGGCATATTCTAAAAAAAAAATAAACAGATGATACATAAAGGAGGGATTACCCTGATTATGAAAATTGTTTACTTTCATTGAGAAAACTGTTTCAGGAGTTCTACAGATAATTTCATTTTTATAACAAAAAAATTTAAATGAATAAAAGTAAAGCATATTTTTTAGCTTGAGCTTACATAGAACAAAAGTATTTTTGTTATAGTCCCTTTGTTATAAAATGCAGATGTAATGTCGCCAACAACTAAGTTGGTTTCTACCACATACTCACCTGTCAGTTTTCTTCTTTATTTTCTTTTCCTTTCATTCTTCATTAGTCAATTTAGATTTAAAATATGAATTAGCAACACAGATGGGGAAACGCTGAATCCACTCAGAGGCATTCTCTCAGTGAAAGGACAATGGTTGTGGTTATGTTAATGACTCTGATAGTTTTTATTTTCAGTTAAAACCAGTCGTGGTTAAGGCTGTCTAACCCGGGATTCTTCAAAATTCAAAAATATGTTGACGTTCAATGTTACATTTTTGCAAAAACTTTTAGCTAAATTAAATTCTATTAAACTACAACTATACATTCTCTGTTAATGTAAAATCATACCATTGCTACAAAACATAGAATAATAGTTTGTTATGATACTTTAATATGCAAAAAGAGTTTTTGATCAACTTTTACTGATCTATACACAAAGAAAAACTATACACTAAAAAAAAACTACTCAACTGAAATATGTAAATAAAGTTGAGGTGCTGTTTGAAACTATCCTTCCCTACGTCTATACTCGTCATAATTTCTTAAATTGTCAGACCATCAGTCGATTGTCAACTAACCGTTGAGGAACAATATGTATTATTTATTCACCAACAAAGAATAGATAAAAATGACAGAATTTATTTGTACACTCTACTTACATCAGAATTAATTTATTGTTTTGAAATGGCAATTAGCTTTGACTAAGGAATATAAATACATCTATAAAACTAATATTGTTCTTAAATTTATTAATAAATAAATAGAACAATATACTTCAAACGCGAAGTGGTCACATCTCAATCAATGAAAAAAGTCAAGACAAAATATTCTTTTTAATTTGATTCTATATTTTCAACAGAATGAGATCTATCCAACCTAAGTTAAATAGGCATCACATTAATACCAAACTTTCAATAAGTATTAATAACGATTGTTATCAAATTAAGTACATCAAAAATATCAACTACAAAATAAATAATAAAATTAGGAGTTTTCTATGTGCAAAAGATTAAAAGAATTAATAGAAAAGATACACATTGTTTGGGAAGTATAAAAAAGGTTTATGCCCAAAATAAATTTTTAGAAATCTATTACCGAATGATATGCCTTATTGTCTTCCTTTGTTACACTTCCTTACAGGATACAAAAGTATATTCTCATTAGTATTTCATTAAATCTTACAAAAATTTCTAAGACTTGGTATTATGAGCATCACAATTATTGTTTAAGTATTGTATCGTTTGTTATTAGAATTAATGTTTTAACCTCTGGCAAGAATAACTCCACAACAATCATCACAAGTCGATTATAAGACAATTTACAATAATATAAAACTTAAGATATTACAAATCATGTAAACTCAGTTCACATTGTTATGTAAACAGTTTTGATCATTAACAAGAAGAACGATAGCCATAATTAGGCCATCACAACATAATATAAAAATTACTCTGCGTTCCTATATACATATACAAAGCACTTTCTATACAAATCACTTGATTTTACTAGGTGTTTATTCGGTGCCGCCATTAGTAATTGTGGACGCTATTTATAATTGGAATTTAATGCGAAACAATATGGAAGAAGGCGACCATAATCAGGTTAATAAAACTTAACTCAATTAAGTATAACTTTCATTTTTTTTTTTTAAGTGCAACTTCAGATCATGGAGAAGGGAGAAATATTCTTCATATTTAAAATCAACGAAGACTTCTCCTGAGGTGTTTAAAATCTACGGCACTTTAAGAAGAAATATTCAAATTCTTCTATTGACCTGCAATCCTGAAAAAGAAAAAAAAACATATAAATATCAATAAACAGTTGATGATAGATTCAACAACATTCAAATAAGATATAATAACAGGTGAGTGAACAAATAAAAATTGATAGAAAGAAAATACTAACTCAAAGCAATTTTAAACATTATATAGGTGTTTCAATTGACAGAAAGACTAACGCCAATTTCAACATTTTTGAGTAAAGTCATTTTAGTGATATTTCTAGTTGAAAAATTAATAATATCTATACAGACAGTGAGCAAGTTGATTCCATCTAAATAAGTTGAGCGCGTTACTGAAAAAAGAACCAGTTCTTCAACAAGTAGTGATAATGATGATGATATGTAACAATATTAACAATGCGCCATACAGGCCAGATCGAGAAAGCAACTAGTTCATCCTTATTTGGAATGGAACACTGGCATTGCTGCATCATGATCACAAAAGGAAGTTTGACCGTCCTATTTCAATTTAATAGAACATACTTTCTCACAAAAGACAGGCCTGTCCTCACTGGGGGTAGATAGGGGAAATCTCAAATTTGGTTTTTAACAACATAAAAAAGTCTTTTAATCCCATATAAATATTAGAAAATTATTTGCATGCCTTAATAACAACTAAGTAAACAGGTAAAATCAAATAAAACAAGGACAAAAAACTTGAAAACATTTATAATTACAATACTTGTACTTGGAACAGATCTGTATTGTACTTTTTATATTTCTACACCACAAACTGCAAAAACAAATGTGAGGCTTGAGCCCGTTTCTGTCATTTCAGGTTGATGCATCATTATTGTATTAAAGCTATTAAAGACCGCATCCCTGACAATTCTATAACGACTCTTATCTGAAATCTCTTAAACTCTTATTGTTGAGAATATTTCCCTTTGTAGTAAATCATTAGTTATAGATCGTCATAGTTTCTTTTTCAACTTTCTAATGTTGCCATCCGAATAAGACTCAAGAATGCCCACGTAATTGATTTGTTAATACCCTAATATATAAAATGTTAGCACAGAGAAATCAATAAATGAAAATGATTGATTTTTTTTTTTTTAGCCAATTGAACAAATAAATAAAAAATTGGATTGTTAAGAGAAATAAGAGAATTTGTGAAAAATACTTTGAATTTTTAATACAAACAAACATTATCAAGCATATTTTAAAAAGTGAGAATAATAATTCATTTTGTAAATATAATCAAGATGAGATTATAAAATAAATAAAGTCAAGATCACTTTAAACAGATTAAGTTAATATGATTTCCAAGTCCAACAATTATGTTTGAATATAAAAAACTGAAATGGATGGAATTTCACAATCATAAATAAAAATATATTTATTTTTCTGCATTTAATAATAATGTGGTAATTATTACATAAATTAGAATAGGGTAATCATCAAGTATGAAATAATACTACAATGTGAAAAATATACTTTTAATATTTCAAAAATACCTTATACAAAACGAAGACTATCATCACGAAGATCCGAATTCCGCCATCCACTTATCATACTTTTCAAGGTCTTCTCTTGAAACGGATTTATTACACTTGGCGATGGCATCTAGGAAATCTTGTTTTGAAACAGGAAGATCTAGGTCTTCTTTGGCAAGTTGCTTTATCTGGTCCGGTCGTAGGCCAGCTATTTTTCTCCTCATTGACATCATCGATGCATCACGACAGACATTTGTAATGTCAGCTCCTGAATAGCCACTCAGTCTTCCAGCAATCTCTTCCATATCAACACCGTCCTCAACTTTGACTTCACGTAAATTTATCCTCAACAATGCTTCACGGCCAGCATCTGTAATTAAATAATGAAAATGATAAATGCATTCGAATTTCCAGCATTACCATATGTTAACAAATAGTATTATCATAAATGATTATCACACTGTAACCAAATGTTTTTCTTTCCCCTTGGGAGGTTAAAATAACTTGATTAAATTAATCAACATTAGTGTTTATAAATAAATCAACACACCAGAATATCATAATAATTAGTAATCGGAACTTTATAAAAATTATAAACTGTTGTTGAATATCATTTATGCTTCATGTTGACAATTACTTTCAAATTTAAATTTGTTATGCAAACTAAACAACTTTTACAGCCAGAGTTAAAACCGCATTTATTTTTTTTTGTTTTATTTTAAAACTTCATGATTTAACTTTACACTTTGAGCCACAGTTTAGTGCCAGTTCATTATAACACAAATTATTTCTATTATGAATTTTCGACCTATATAACTAAAACTAGTCATTACAGATCTAATATTATCCCTACAAAACTTTAGTATCTTTTTTTCAAGAACACATTGGTCTCAAAAGAATAATCGACATCACTGGAGGGGAGAGAGCTCAAGAACTAATATCACTTATATATTTTGTCATAAGACATCAATATTTAATATAAAATGATAAATTTTATCTAATAGGTTTTAGAATTAACTGAGATGTAATTAACAGACTAGTTATTTTATTTTTTTAAATTAATACAGTTTATACTTGGTAATATGAATTAATGATTGCATGAGCCCCAACTCAGACCACAAAAAATTTGGATCAAAGAGAATTCAAAAATATATACATTTCATACACCTGTTTTATCAGCCGTGGATCGATCATGGGGTCGAGTGACACTCCTGGGGCAAACCCAACCTCTATAAAAAGTGGGTATCCTTAATTAAATAATTGATTAAGGGGGAAAACCTGGCAGCTGAGTGTGATCTCAGTAAAATCACCTCCTTGAATAACCGTTGACCAAGAAACAGTATCTTCCCTACATAGTACTGAATGGAGGATTCTTCATGGGTTATGGAGGTACAAGTTATACCTCTAGAGCAATAGTAGAATGTATAATAGATATACATGCTAAGATTCTTTCTTTTCCTTCCTGTGCATAGAATGGACAAAGCTAAGTTTAAAATCAATACAGGTAGTGATGAAGGATTCCTCATGAGTCCAGAATTATGCATCTCACCAGGCTCTTTATTTAGCTGGTTCTTTTAAGCACCTAGCTTCTCCAAAAAATTACTTGTTGATAGAGGGATGGAGAAAGATGGGATATCACCTCCTTCCAAATCAAAGTGCTTAAACAGTAAATTTTCTCACTTAATTCCTCTCTATACTTCTCTTGTCTGTAGTATATATTTTATAAAAACGTTCTTCTCTGCCTGTATCTAGAGGTCCCTAACCTGATGGTTCATTTTTCTTTCTTTCCAATTATAATAAATGCTAAAATATCCACAAATAAAAATAAATTTTCAGCCTCATTATTTAGGAAGTAGACTCTAGGAAACATCATCATTTTTCATCTCTAACTATTCCTTCCTTTATACTATGAGCTGACGGGTGACTAGGAGCATGTTATTCACATATTTTTATTTTATTCATATTATTAAAAAGGAAAAGAAAAACAAGACAACTGTGATTTACTTAATCGTAAGCAATTTTATCTAATCATCATGTTCTTAAACTCTCTGATATTACACTGTAAGGATAAACATAATAAAGATTATTATATATTTAGTGATCCAATAATAAACTTCCTTGTTGATTTAAAGGTTCTAGTTTTTTCTTGATTGAAGAACAACGCTCTCTATTGACAACTGTATGAACAAAGTTTCCATATGAAAATTTTAAAATGCCTATCATTGTTGTTTCTTTAGTGCTCTTGAGATCAGTGTGTTTCATACTTTCCTACTAATAGTTTTGCTAACATAATAAAAATTATGTTATGTTATGTTATATATATATATATATACATGAATAGATATGACTTACTGTTAGGTAGGGGAATGTAGATCCTCTTTTCCAATCTTCTCCTTAATGCTTCATCGATATCCCACGGGAAGTTAGTTGCAGCTAATACCATGACTACCCTTCCCTGATCATCACTGTTAGAGCTAATACCGTCCATTTGGACGAGTAGTTCAGACTTTACTCTCCTAGAAGCTTCGTGTTCAGACTCTGAACCTCTACGGGAACATAGTGAATCAATCTCATCTATAAAGATTGTTGAAGGTGCATAAAATCGTGCCTGAAAAAGAAAAAGGAAAAAAACAGTAACTACTAATGTTCCTACGAAACATTAAGAAAAAAAAAAAATCGCTGAAATCAGAACATTATTAGCAAATATGCAGATTATTTTAATTTTTAAACATGTTGGCTGAAAAGATGAACGAAGTTTTTAAATAATTTTCTTTTCCTTCATCAATTATAATCATTGAAAAAATAAGAATTGATTCCTCCATGTTATGATATGCTGCATTATTTTATTTTCTAATTAATTTCTCATTTGATCACTAACCAACATACTAAACGAATTATTCGCAAGAGCCATCCAGTTATATATTATATACATAAAAAATAATTATATAATCAAATAGAATTCTATGATAATGAATTTTCTACAATCAAGAATTCCACTTCAAAGAATAAGGAGTATGAGAGTTAACAATATCAAATCATTTTTTTTTTTTTTTTTTTTGACACTGTATAAATAAAGGCACCATTGAATGGATGTATTGAAAATGGACAAATTATATTTAAATATAGAAATAGCCTTGAAAAAATAAAATAAAAAAATTACAGACACTAATGCAATATCACAGAATACAAAGCCATTGGTGGTCGGTCAAGCAGGACAGATATTGGTTAGTCATAGCTAAAGAGTTGAGGCACAAAATTTTTAGTGAAAGCTACTAGTATGTTTTAAAAACATGATTATTATATTTTAAAGAACATTATGAAATGAAATGCAGGAGAGTAGAGAAGGATAATCTACAAAACAGAAATGGAATTCTATATTTGAGGTAAGTTAATCTATTAATAGATTCTTAAGAAATAATAAGCATGGAAAAAAAAAATTGTCAGAATTTGTAGTCAAAAATTTCTTTAATGAGTTAGCCGACATGTGGGTCATCAGAGCTAAAAATCAAAAAATAATAATCAGAAAAAAATGAATTATAAAGGATAAGAATAAATAAATAAGGTAATAGTAATGAGAGTAAAGAATAACATTGGAAAAATTATAAATATAAAAGAATAAGAAAAGAATATAATGTATGTTTCACCTTTTATTTTTTTTTATACTGTTACATTTATCATTTTTCTGACGATATTCCTTATTCTTATTATTATTTCCTTATTGATTTAGTCCTATCATTAATATCTTATGACTGTTATTTTTTATTCCTATACTTTTATATTATCATTTTTCTGTATTATTTTTAGTATGTATTGAGAATGAGAATCTTCTTCATCTGTAATTCACTGTTCAAAAATATTGAAAAGAAATAAATAAGTGTAATTTTTTGTTCATTTGGCTGTTGGTAAATATTTTTTCATTTTTAGTTCTGATCATGATCTCGTCATTTGGGTCGAAACGTCGCCTAACCCGTTAAAGAAATTTTAGACAACAAATTATGACAATTTTTTTTTTCATCCTTATAATTTCAATAGTCAACTACATAGCCATCTCTTGAGAAATAATAAAGTATAAGAGTTAACATAACTGTTTACTGTTTAATCATCTCAGTCAAACTTCCTCTCTTTGAAAATGGGTTGAGTTTTGACCATCTCATGGAATATAAAGCTTTAATGAGGACCTAATTATTTACATTCTATGGATCTACCTATATAGAGAGGGGACCCTACAGGGTCAATCGGAATTGCACTAATGACGTTCCGAATTGTCGTGTAAGGTAGTGAATGAAGTACTGATGGTGGTGCGCTGCGGATTTCCGAACATCCGGAAATCAAAGGTTCATTCACGAGAAGTGGAGGGGGGACTGAGGTAAAAGTAGTGGGGAGACTAACCATACTGCTGTTTAGGTTAGGTTACCTAGGCCTCACAACCATTATACATTTCTGATTTTCGTTATAAGTAAATAGTTAAATAATTTTTCATATCCCTTGTTTATAATTTTAAACCATCTTCAACTATTTCTTTTAAATAGTCAAGTGGGCAACAAATTAAAAAAAAAAAAATGAGGAAACTTCACAATTTACTTTAGGAAAATGAAAAACTTTAACGTTGTGTATATTTATCAGTTCTTTTCCCATTTTCCTCAACAAATTTATTATTTTTGCAATACCTTTCCTTAATTTTTGTAAGTAGTAGACTTATATTTTACTAACTTTTGTCAAAACGATTTTCTATGAGACTAACCTTCTATGAGACTACTACTAGATAGTGTAGTTTACCTAGGTCTCGTTATTAAGTAAATAGTTGTTTATATCCCTAGTCTATATTATTATTAACCATTTTCAACTATTTTTTCTATAAATAGTCAAGTAGGCAATAAATTGAAGAGAAAAAAAGTGGAAACTTCACAATTTACTTATAGAAAAAAAATCTTTAACTGTTGTGTTTATTTGCCATTAATTTTTCCATTTTTCTTAACAAATTGATTATTTTCTCAATACTTTTCCTAGATTTTTGTATGTAGTTGACTTATGTTTTTCTAACTTTGGTCTAAACGATTTTCAGGCACTAGGAAGTAATTATTATATCTCCGTTTTTCTCTTGATGCCCAATATTATAAATGACAATGTCCAAATAAGCATATCTATGCTGTTCCTTTGTTTACAACTGAGCTAAATTGGTATCAGCAACGATAAGTAATGATCAGTAATGATTGAACGTGTAAGGGTCTTCATGATCAAAGCGATCGCGGGCAATCTTGGCACTTCTTGTAACGTTCATTCATGAATTACCGTGTAGGGTCTGCTTATGGTGTAAACTGTTATTTAAGTTAACTTAGTTTTTATTTGTTATTTAGTTACTTAGTTCACACTTGTATAAAAAACAAAAAGAAGAGGTTTGGGAATATTTACTATCGATATCTAACGGCCTAGTGAGTAGTGAATAAAAGGAACAAAAGATTATACTAATTTATTTCTTTTCAATGTTTTTGAACAAGATCAAATTAGAAGAAATGAGGAAGTTTTTAATTCTCAATAAACATTAAAAATAAAAATATTAAGCAAAAGT
The DNA here is from genome assembly GCA_928085145.1 of Nezara viridula. NCBI lineage: Eukaryota > Metazoa > Arthropoda > Insecta > Hemiptera > Pentatomidae > Nezara > Nezara viridula. The sequence goes on from OV725081.1 coordinate 47,882,773, forward strand.
AAATATTTAAACTGATCATTACCATTTCAAACAAAAGCCTGACTAGTTTCTCTGATTCACCTCTGTACTTAGAGGTAAGGGTGGAAGAAGATACATTAAAAAAAGTCGTTCCGCATTCAGTAGCAACAGCCTTTGCCAGCATGGTCTTCCCGGTACCGGGAGGACCAACCATAAGCACACCTTTCCAAGGTCGACGAATTCCCTGTAACAAATAATAAAAAACATATATGTTAGTATATGATTAAGAACAAAAACCAACTACAAATATAATTTAAACCTACAGAAAATAATGGAAAAATATAACCTACAGAAATTATAAGTAATGGTATACATCATAGGTTGTGGGAACCTGCGATCTCAAGACTGTATGCTTTAGCACGATTTTCATTTATCTAGTGATATAATTAATTACTAATAGTTAGGGTGAACACACCAGTTATGGACAGGTTGGACTTTAAATGTAAATAATAAGCTTCCTTGTTGATTTGAAGATTCCATTTTTTTCTAGATTGAAGAACAACGCCCTCTATTGACAACTGTATGACCAAAGTTTCCATATGAAAATTTTAAAATGCCCATCATTGTTGTTTCTATAGTGCTCTTGAGATGAGTGTGTTTCATACCTTCCTACTAATAGTTTTGCTAAGATTAAGTTGAATAATTATGTTATCTTATCTTTATAGTTAAATAAAAATTTTAGAATTTTTTTGAGATATGTCTATTACTGCTACTGAGCCCTCCCCCCCCCTGTCAATTACAAGAACAATGAATTTTTGGGTGCCCATCACTAGTGCACAAAAAGGTTTTTTTTATATGAAAATTATACCTGCATAACTGATTATTTTTTTCAATTTTAAAGTGTTAATTAGGAAAAGGAGACCCAAGAGATTCTAAATGTCCAATGGAGAAGTTTATATAACTATAATAATTATGGCGGCTTAAGTCAAAAAAGACAAAAGTTTCCTTAGCTATGTCCATCACTGGTGCTGACCGTAATTGTTTAGGTTTCAAAAATTTGAAAATTAATAGAAATAAATATAAAAAATAATGAATGATTAAAATATAATATAAAATATTAAAAAATATTTCTGCACAATAATAAAATTTTTGGCTGTGGGCCACATTGAAATCAAATGGGTTTCCCATGCTCATCCTTTGCTGTAAAAACAACTTTGAAAAGAATGGACCTAATAGCTACTGAAGGTACCTAAAGACTTCAAAAATATAGAGCTGAATAAAAGTTTGCCATAATTAGTTTTGACACAATCTTTGAATTAAAAATAAAATGTATAAATCAAATTTATCTAAACTTAGTTAGATAAGAAGTTATACTTATTAAGATAAGATATGAGATAAAAGAAAATAAACCAAATTTAAATATTATGAGGTTAGATAAGAGCGAGATGTGGTTGGTTCTTGAGAGAACCAATAAATCTAAACAACAGTACCTTATTTCAAAAAGGACAGAAGGTGTAATTTATCACTTAATAACTTAACAATGATCAACAATTAATGCAGGTACCTTTGTGCTTTGACAAACCTTCATCAGAATCATGGCAATGACAGAAAAATAAGTTTCATATTTATTTCATTTCAAAATATTTATGTTATAAATCATGACCAATATATTTCACATATTTATTTCGCTAACAGCAAATTTGTATGACACTAAACTACAGAGTAATGCACAAATGATCCGACATCAATATAATAAAATTCCATTAATATACAACTATATTTTTAAAATTGTATTCTTTTAATTGGGAAAAAAATTAATGGAACATTAAATGTCAAATTAGATAGCTTTCTTAACTTGCTGCAGACATTTTATAATTTCGAATACCTTTAAAAGCTCCGTTTGCACTTGTTATGCATTGGTCTATTTCTGTCCGTTGTTGGTCATTCATTAAAGTTATTGTGAATTTATCCCTCTGAGGAACGATTTCCCTTCTATGTAGATCCTGGTGAGAGGGTAGAATTTTCAGCTTGCTTTCATACGTTTTATATATCTTTACTTACTTGCAGGCTGATTTATTCTGCGTCCCTCTTTAAAGTCTTAACGAGTTTCTTGATATATTTGTGATTGCTTTCGAGGACAGCTATGAACTTGACTTTGCCTAATGGACTATACATTTGATTATAATCATAGGATGTTTGCAGTTTATAAAGACTTAGAGCCACAAAAATGGTAGTAAGTGAATTAAAATATCTGGTACGGTGCGCGCATCACACAACTTTCATTTACCACCCTCTTCTTACAATAAATAAGTATTTTCAGACAAAAGGAAGTGAAAGTAAAAATTATAAACTATAGCTATATTGATTTATATTTCATTGTGGATATCTTTATTTGTTTAAGTACCATAATATATACAAATATTAATATTTATATCGCTGTAATCTATACAATTAAATATTAAATAATACCAACGAAAACCGCATGTGTATATATACATAATATTTTCGGAGTCCATATTATATTAAGCTCACGTTACAATGGAAGCCTGTTCTAATCTTCGGGCAAGCTCTCGTATCCCTTTGGTTTTTCATTACAACTATTCTCTGCTATGATCTCATATTTCTCCTTAAGTTAATTATCAAATTCTTGCATATTTTATATTGAACTATTTTTTATATTAAAGATTAATGTGAAATGGTAAATTGTTTCAAATAAAAAAAAATTAAAGGTACTTTAGAGAAAGCTAATATTGAAAATTAGCCATGTAAGCCTTGTTAGAGATCATAAATGAGAATAAAACCTATGTAATATTAAAAACTGCTTAATTTCATGCTGATATAATGAATTTAATCAAATCGTTGGAGCAGTTTTTGAGAAAATAGTAAAGATATGTTTCATCGATGATATAAAGTGCCACTTCTGGTTAGCTAATTTTGACGAAAAAGTTACTGTAACATCTCCGATATATACAAATCTTAAATATGCAATTTTATTTCCATAAAACATTTTGTTTTTGAGCTAGATCTGTCACATACATACAGACACACGCACACACAGACCATTTTGCAGGACTTGGTTATTTGGACTCAGGAGAGCTTAAAACATGTATTTTCGTTGAAAATTCAGAATCGGAAATTTTCACATTCGCAATACTGTCCCTTACTATATATTTCATACATAGGTAACTGAAAATAAAAAGTACAACATACCATTAACAGCTATAAAAAGGGTAAGATGGTTAGGCATGTGAAAGAATTATCGATGGCCATAAAATATTCCACACTAGAAAAAACATCTAGCACTGGGTTTATAGTTACTCCAACAGCAAGCAAATCAATCATATTTTATATTTATCAAATACGATAAATAAAATAATTTTGGAAATCTACACAATTAATACAATTTTTGAAGACATTATTCTTACTTTAGAGCAAATCAATTTGTGATATTTCTTGTTTAGTGGATAATAGATAAAGGGGACCATCAGTTAATACAGCAATATTTTAGCCATTTTAGAAGTGATTATTTTCATAATCAGTACAATCCATTTTTTTTTATAAACTGTTAGTATTTTATTTTTTAATGCACTACATAGCCTAGTCAAGTTGCACAGACCAAAAATGTAACAATCCAGTATTAAAATGGGCCTAATAAGTTCAAGATTTTACCTAGGTCAAACAGTGTAATCATATGTTTTTAGTATTTCATGAAAAAGTTTTGAAAATAGATCGAGCAGATTGGAAATTAATTGCCACACATACGAAATAACTTAAACTTTAAGAAAGAAGATGGTCCGGGGTGACGATCATAAATAGACTAAATAGTGGCAAAACTATTTTATTTAAAGCCAACTTTTCGACCCGACTTTGCAGATCTTCTTCAGAGCTAGAATGGACTAGAAACATGTCAAGTCGAAATGTTGGCTTCTAATAAAATAGTTTTGCCACTATTTAGTCTATTTATGATCGCCACCCCGGACCATCACCTTTCTCAATAATGCAATGGTCAACTATTAAATATTCAATATAACTTAAACTTTACCTTGAAAAAGTCAGGCATCCACATGGGTAAAACCACTGCTTCTTCGAGTAACCTTTTGGCTTCATGCAGATCGGCTATATCATCCCACCTGATATTTGGGTTCTTTTGGACGATATCCCTCTCTGGAATAGAATCATAATAAAAATAAATGATCAAAATTTATACCTAAATAATATAGTAGATAGTTTTGATTGATAAATAACTCAATTGACCTATAATTTCCAAGCGATTATAATTTTAAATTACAATAATAATTTCAACAATATCCCACAGAGATAATACAGAATTACAGTTTAAAAAGCTCATTGATCATATGACCTAGCTGTCCCTATCAAAGTATACATATTTATTTTTCTGACCTTGACGTAAAGAGAGGAGATAAGTTGAGAAAGTATCAATAATTAATAAATAAATATGTTGTTAAGTGAGTCAATGGGGAAAATATTGGTTCTAAAGTATTATATCTGTACAATTAATAAAATTCACTCTCTAACTTCCAAGAAAAGCATCAACCTTTAATTAATAACATTCATTAGAGTCATATAATGCCTCTAAGGCCCCTTTCACATTACACAACTTCCTCCAATCGACATTTTATTGTTTAGCATTGCCGGTTAGAATAAAAAGAAACAATATCTAATATTTAGCATAATTTTTTAATCTCATTTCTTATATTAAAAAAATGAAAAGGAATTTATTTTAAAAAAATTATTACTATTAATAAAAAATTAAACACAAATCTTTTATCCACATCATAGAAAATTATGATGATGGAAAAAATCTGTTTGCTTTACAGTGAACAGTGAAAATTTGATTTAAACAAAAAAAGGACAATGGTTTATCAAGAAGCCAAGAACTATTGAAAAAAAAAAAAAAATCTAACGAAGCAAAACAAAAATATATCCAACCTAACATTTCCACCAGGTCGTGATCATAACCACTAGGGTCGAATCTCCTTTCTTCAGGAGTTTCATTATTTTCTTGTGTTTCCTTTTCTTTATCACTTTTATCACCCTGAAAAAGATTATTAAGATTAGTGTAAAATAAAACTAAAAGATAATCAATGTTAGAAATATTAAGCTAAAAAAAAAAAAGAATCAAAATTACATTAGTGTGAGCAGTATTGCCATTGGTTTCTTTTTTTGGCACAGTAGTTTTGTTATTTCCTTTCTCGTTGGTTTTTTTACTAGACAGGATCTTATTGTCAGTTCTCCTGGTTAGTGTATTTGTTTTGTTAACAGCATTCTTTGCTCCAGGTTTGGAAGTATCGGGTTTCTTTGCTGGTAACCTTTTATTAACAGGTGTCCTATGAAACAATATAACAAAATAAGTACTTAAACATAATACGTTGATAAATAAATTACTAAAAGGAGATGAAAAAGTAGAAAGATTTTTATATAGTTTAAACATCCTACGTTATAGATTACTCCAAAATTAGAATCACTATTGTGTTCTTAACTTCCAGAAAGTATGTAAGGTTTCATGAACAACTAGTTTATAGTTTCATAGAGAACTAAATCTGGAATTTTTGCATATATCATAAATAAATGTTTTCGTTTGGAGTAATGTTATCTCTTAAGTAAAATGTTTTCCTTTAAAGGTAATTATAAATAGATATATAATTGAAAATATTAGGCATTCAAGATCAAAATATTGCACTGTAAAAAGAACAAAAGAATATTTGATGATACAATTTAATATTTTTGACCTACAAAATGCTATTTTAATGGATTAGTTGAATGAAAGACACCAAGTTTGACTGCCAAAAAGATTTCAAGGATCCATATAGAGTAATTCAATAAAAAATGAACCTGTTGTGATCAACGGGTGTAGGTGGAGGCCATACATCAGGGTCCCGATCAGGTGGTGGAGCCCATACATCCTTAGGAGTACCAAGCCACATCACAGGATCCCTTGTAGGTTCTTCATAAGGCAGGGGACTTCTCACAGGAATCCCTTAAATACAATTTCGGTTTAAGTATGTGGCCACTAACGAAGCCGTGAAGATTTATTTAAACAAGATTTACTAAATATTTAATTCTCTGTACACTACAGCTATTTTTAAGGGGCTTTGAGCCAGAATAAGAAGTAAGAAATAAATGATGTTTCATAATTATAAAATAATAATGTTTTCAGTATAATATAAAAATATAGTGAGATCTGACTGAAATATGATAAAAAAAAAGTTACCGATCGGTCGATTATCCCTATGATCTCTTTTAAATAGTTCAAGGGTTTGGATATTTATTACAAGCTTCTCATATTCTTGAGCAATTTGGTGCTGCACCTAAAATAATCAAACCAGAAGCTTATAAAAATTTATTTTTAACAATAACACACTAATTAATTATTTAGAAAAGTAACAAAACTTACTAATTAGATTATATTAACTCATAAAAATTATAATAATTAGCATGTTATGCCAACTTTAGGAAAAATAAATGAAAAGGATAGTGATAGCTTTATGGTGGCTGATTATGTGGTATGTACACCAGGCAAAAAGAATGGTTAGACTTACCAGCTGCCATTTACTTCTTCTAGTTTCATCCAAAATTGATAACAACAATTTGTGGATTTGTTGAATAACTCCTTGGTAATAAACACTTGAAGATTCATAATTTCCCATCACAGCCATTTCCCTGGCTAATTTCGTACTCTCGCATATTTCATTTATAGAAACTGCCATCACTTTCATCACAACTGAAAATTTTAGCTAAACTGAATCACTTTTATACAGGAAAAAATACGAGAATTTAAATTAAAATGAAATTTCAGTTAGTAAAGGTTATTATCATTATAACCTTTACGAAAACAAAGATAATAACCGTTCCTTTAAACATTAAATAAACAGAAGAATAACGCACTTTGTAAACATAACTTTTAAATTAATATATTCAAATGGTGATCTATGGAACAAACAACGGTCAAAAATCACAACACAGAAAAACCGTTAAACGGGGATAACACTTACAGGGTCTTAAGATTTCCATGAAGATTCTATGATTGTTGATAAATGCAGTCGAAATCAATGGACAACCGCATTATAGCAGTTGTGGATAACATAGGGAAAGGTAAAAAGGAATATGTGAGCAAATTAATTCGAGAACACAACGGTCCACTTGCAATGTCACAACTGAAGGTTTTACGCGCACTGCTGCCAACATAAAAATCAAAAATCGCCCTTTCGCCTATCAGCTCGGAGTGGTAGGATATGGAATAAAGTTAATAATTAGTAAATGATTTTGATTTTTTACGACAAATTTCATTTATATTGTCAAGTTTTTTTTGGAGGTATAATTTTGGCAAATAAAGTTTTCTATTGTTACTTCCAACCATCTCAGTATATGCGATGGAGTATTTTGTTATCTTGCATTAAGATATTCAAAATAACGCAACTGATAGTACAAAAGATCGTAGGAAAATAGGTTTTACAAGAGAACATAAAAACTGATTATTTTTCTTAATTATTTATTAGTATAATTCCATATTTTATTTCCCTCTACTATTTCCATAATAGCAGACTACTTGTAGCAGTTGCAAACTGCAAAATGTCACCTCTAGCACAAATGGAATAAAATGGAAATTTTTAATACGACCTTTTGAACAAACAGTAGCGATAAGTATCGTGAAATAAATATGATTTGGACAGAAAGAAAGAGATTCATAAACGAATTCAATACATTTATCAATTCCTTTTTTGAAAGTTAGCTTATTTTTAAAAATATTTAAAAAGTATATGTCACAGGTTCTATTTTGGCTCGTTTATAAATTTAAAAAGAAAAGTTTCGAATAAATCTTTGAATTATATTATTTACCGTTTCTTATGAAGTTGAACTTTTAAATTTGACAGTAAAAAAAAATATTACGTAACATGTCACATGAAACAAAAGAAATATTTCGCAAGGGAGGAAAAGCCTACGTGAGAGATGGGAAATGAGTCGGAAAAGGCAAGAAGTGGGGAGAGAGGGACAGTTGTTGACATTAAAAGAGAACCGCAGATGGCCTCACCTTGCTCACGTAGATAAAGCATCTTATCTTCACATTCACCATAACAATTTTTTTAATAAAAATCCTTCATTCATAGATCTCCAATGATATTAATTAACAATTTCAAACATGGCCTATTCATTAAAATGGTCGGTCGAGTTTGGCAGCTACTCAAGACTGCCCGTGAGGTCGGTCACATATTCCATTGTTGTCTATAAATGTTGATGTTGGAAGGGCCCAAGTGGAAATAGAATCCTCTGGACCAATTTAAACATTTACAGTAGAGCAGAGCCCTCACACGGTAGTGATTGTCTTTAAAACTGATCTAAACTCAAGGTTATTGTAAGAACAGGTTCGTGGATGACAAAGATTTCAATATTTATTCAATATTTTTATTTATTACATATTTATATTTTGATGAACTCTACTATTTTTCTTTATATCTTTATTTCGAATGAAGAAGAACAATAGAAATTTAAGTAAAAAATAACTACACAACTTCAATTTATAACACGTAGATAATATCCAGCATAGTTAGAAAGAAACAAAGGGTAAAAAGTACATATATGTTATGATTAAAATTGTTTCGAATCATTGCTGGCCAACGATGTACAAGCAATGTTTATTATCTTCTTCTATCTATATATATAAAAATGAATGTATGTCTGTCTGTTTGTCCTTGGTCCATTACTAAACCATTCATCCGATCGCCATGAAACTTTAGGAAATTGTTCCGTACACTCCTGGGACGGTTTCTGGCATAGTACTTCTGTCTTACGATAATTTTATATATATAAAAAAAAGTAAATGTTTTTCTGTTCAAAGCCGCAAAAAAATCTGTCGCTATAAACTGCAGCGCCACAACGGCTTTACCAATTTTAACGAAACTTGGCTAAAGTCTTCCCCTTGAAACCCTTTTAATTTATGTGTAACACATACTTCTCACAAGCTGAAAAATGTTACGATGAATTCAATATTTTATTTGACGATAACTAAAACAGTACAGAAGTTTTGACTGATAATACCCACATTTATTTGAAAGATTACTGATTTGCTGACAAAATAAAAAAAATGTCATCGAAATAGATAAGCATTATCTCCGAAATAAAACTATTTTTAGCGGCCTTAGGAGTAAAGTGGGTTAAATTATTTTTTTAAGGTAAAACAATTTTTTTAAGGTAATTTGACAATAACTAAAAAAGTGCAGATTTTTTTATGGATAATACCCATATTTATATGAAAGATTTCTGTTTTGTTGACAAAATAAAAAAAAAAGAAATCATCGAAATCGGACAGTTCGTTGCAGAGTTATAGAGTTTTAAACATTTACTGCTTTCCTTCCTTTTGCTTCCTTACTACCGAAGGTAGGCAAGCATTTTTTTTTTTTATTGATTAATCGAAAATTTTATAATTACTAATTATCATTTGAAGAAGTTATATGATTATCCTTATGTAGGTCAATACTATTATACGTTCTTTATATTAATTTTTTATTTTAGTTTTATAAGTTCAACTCAGACTGTTTCTGATGATTATGAATGACGGCGTATTCACTCAGATGATTACGAATGTTCAATATGTATCACGAAAAAAAAAATCATTAGAATTAGTTTAAATTGAAGCCATTTTTCAGACAAATTTGTTTCCCAACTTTTTAAAAATGACACTTGTCCTTTGCTATTAATCTACTCATATGTGCTTTCTATTTCCTTTCTTTTTCATTTTGCCAGGCTAAGCCACAGCAGCGTGTGGCCGGGTAAAGCTAGTCCGCAATAAATTTCGGAATCGTTTCAATCCAAAAGGGTCCGTACTTAGTGGTTTTCTGTGACTGCAAGAAGCATCTACGGAAAGTAGCAGATTCAGGATTTAATTTCAGAGAGACTTTTTTTTTTATAACGATAATTATTCTGAAAGATAAAGAAAGAAACTGACTACATGAAGTGATGTTTAAATAGTCCCAGAAGAAATGTTAAAAAAAAATCTCGCTATCATAGAAACTATAATTCTTTTATGGTACATTTTTTATGACGTTTTATTCAATAGACTCCCTTACGTGAATCTTCCAGTACCTATGGGCCATCGCTCCTTGAGAAAACTCCCAAAAATAAGTATTTGTTTAAAAAAAAAAATCTTTAATCAATTTAAAGATGAATTATTTTAAGGTACAAACTAACATAGTTGTGTGTTTCATTACTTACTGCCTATCAAAGATTTTAATTATGTATCAACTTATTTAAAAATAAAAACGTTATATACTTTAAACATATATTATTATAATAGGTTTTAGATCTTATAAACGTTTCAATCAAAATTTATTGTAAAATATTCTTCTAGTTAGAGAGCATGTAGGTATTTCGGACCCTTCGAAAACAGTTTTAATCTAAAGGCCATTAATTTAAAAATTTTGGTTTTAAATTTGTTTGATTATTTAGAAAAAAAAAAGATCCTCTTCGGAATCCTCAATAAATTCTCAATCTTCAAGTTAAAATATTTTAAAAACTCAGGATCCCGTAGGAGTCGTTTGCTTGTCTGCTTACCGCTTGATCCTGCTTTATTTCAAATACATTTTTTTTTTGCCATTTGATGATTTTCACATAACCGTTATAAAGAGCTGTGATCTCAGGAACGTTATCTCATTCCACTTATTAGTTTAGAGTAATATGTTGTTTAGAAACGGTTTAGGAGAATAAAACGTTGATAAATGATAAAATGAATAAAAACAGTATGATTGTCATTACATCTTATAACGATTTGCGAGCGACATTTCAACAGAAGCTCCCAGAAAGCTCCGTTCATATGTTTTTTTAATTTTTTGTGAATGAAAATCCCCGTTAAACTTGCTGACGAAATTTTAACGGATACCCGTAAAAACGGCCCTGTTAAACTAAGAAATTGGCAAGAAATTTGAAACCTAGCGGAGAAACCGTTTTGAAGAGACCCACGTCCCAGCGCGGCTAGATCGATTCGTCACGAGAAGTTGAACATGTGATGGGACCAAGGAGGAATGAATAAATGATACGGTTCATTCCAGAGGAAATTAAAACAAATTAAAAAGCTGTACCACAGATAAAAATTATAACTGGAATGATCTTTTGTTATGCTTTTAATTGCAAGACAAGAAAGAAAACAAATCTAGAGGAGTAGTGAAAAAAACCGCGGTTAAGGTATAACAGGCCGAATCAAGCATCCTGTAAAATTCTTAGATTAATTGAAAACACACATAAATCGAAAACTCTGGTAAGTCCAACCAAGACAAATCACAACATATTACTTTTACACTTCGAAGAGAAACTTGTCCAAATTTTTCAGACAGACATAGTTCAATATCTTAGACTGACATTTGACAGAAAAATGACATGGAGACTATATATCAAGAACTTAACAAACTCTATACCTAAGATTACGGCTATTATACTCATTCCTTTCGAGACATTCGAAATTTACTTACTTAAGCCCATTTGGACCCACGCTTCACAGATATACGGAATAGCCAAAAAGATCCACATGCGTAAACTACAGACTTTTCTTTAAAAAACTTTCAAGACTATCACCAAAGCTGCCTCGTCAATAACATTACTTAATATAAAGACCTACAGATGACAACAGTTAACGACTACATTATAAAATATTTCACCATAACTTACACGAAGGGGTGCCCAAAAGAGGGTTTAATCGCCACCAAAATTAATGAGGGAGGAATTTTTCGACGGAGTTGTAAATTTTCAAAATTAAAAGTTTCGAATCAAAAGATAAGTGGAAGAATGGTATAGGCCGCAGGATGTGTAACTGTATATAATCTACGAATATTTAAATTCTACTCTTTTTTGCACTGTTTTTAAGAAGCCGTGAACAATAAAATATCTTGGGAAGGGATGGGGAAAGGTTTATGCGCCATCGGCCTGGGGAGATGGCACCCCTGTTACATGGACATACCAACTCACTGATTCAAGCCATGGCCACAACTAACACGATAGCAGCCAAAGGAGGCTCGAAAGAAGCTGGATGAGGGATCTCCTCCACTAACTGCAAATATTAAAACAAAGACAGGGTACTCCTCTCCCTCACGTCTACCAACGACTTACTCCAAATTCTACTTCTCGTATTGAAAACTTGAAATTTTATTAACATTCGTTAAATTATAATAGATCAACAATAAGAAAAAGAAAAAAGAAACTTTCGTTTTGTCGAGTTTCCTCCAAAAATAATATATGATAGCATCGGTCATCGATGGGAGCAAAGTTAAATACCCGTAAGAGAGAAATCACTATTTTTAAATTTTAATACATAGAAAATACCATACGTTAAAGCAAAGATAATTATAATAAACTACTTCTAGCAATATAAACCCCTAATTTCGTGAGGTGAAAAAAAAGTTAATTTCTAAAAGACAGTTTCTAAACGTAAAGCGCTCTATGAGAGCGTGATATCTGTATTACAAAGTGGTTTAAGATAATTATTTTCGTAATAATAGTTGTTTAATTAATTGTTTGTGTATAATGGTTGTTTCATTGATATTTGCCAAACTGTAATATGGGCTGAGAAAAATGGGGATTTTGAAGTTTGTCTTCCGTTTTTTTCTCAACCAATTTCTCTTATCCAACTCCGCCATTTTGATAAATTAAAAAATGCTTATAATCAAAACATGAGGAAGAAATTCAGCGCTATAATTCATTTTAAAATTGTATTCAATTCCCTTTGATAAACATTAATAAAACTCATTTTAAATTTTTTCGAAACATATATTAGGAAATATATGACTTTATATAACAACGCTTTTAGAAAATAAACATTCCTCATGACATTTATTATTAATTTGCAATGGATATGGAGTTAAATCGGGATAACAAGACTTAAGAATACAACTTCCTTTATAATAGCAAATAATAATTAATCGAAGGAAAAAAAGAATGTGTATAAATATATATAAATGAATTTACCAGGTATATAAATTTCACTGCTTGGACGATTTCACTCAAACAATATTTGATTATATTTCAGTAAACCACAAGGATCGAAAGCGATGGTTTCTGAGAACGGATTTCTCCATTTTCGCAAATATCTAATTCGATATAAGAAAACAAAACAAAAATATAAAGGAAATGAAATTTGGCCAAGTAAAAAAAAATAATATAACGAATTTCTCCTCTTCTTTAAATGAACATACTTTTATGAACCGAAAAATCAGTAATACGTAAAGATTTTTTTAGTGAATGGTAAGAAAAGAAGAAAACTTATTTCGTAGAAGAAAAAATAAATAAAAAATGTTGTATGACGTTAAAAAAACGGAACTTGTTTGAAATTCATAAAACGAACATAGAGACAATGGGGTACTTCATTTCCCCTGAAGACATGACAAGGGTTTGAACACGTAAATCTCGAGAAAGGGATGTTCATTGGTAAGCGGTTGGAGACAAGAGGCTTGTACCACGTTTTCGAAACATGACGAACTTTCTGTTGTATATATTTAAGTAACAACTGCGGAGATATTTATAAAAGTCAGGCATCTGAAAGGGTTGATAAAAAAATAAACGTCTGCCAAGGCCAGTATAGCTTCCTCACTGTTTTCATTAGATAAACAATATCTATCCTTCAAAGCCTATAATTTTTAGTACAAGCATAAAATCTACGGAAGAAGCCGTTTTCGATAATACAGTAACTCGTAAACATTCGCGGGTTTGATATACACAAATTTTGTTCATCAGCAAATACTAAAATGCGGAAGAGTTCCATAATCGCGTATTAGATGAATCATGATTAAAAAAAAAATCCCCATACATATATACATAAAGATGTATATCGCTACTTTAGTGCAAAAGGTGATATGTAAAAATCGATTATTTTACAGGAGAGTATAAAAACTATTTATTTATTTATCATTTATTAGTGTAATTTCATATTTTATTTTCCTCTGCTATTTTTCAATGTACCAGGCGGCTGTTCCAAATTGAAAACTTCTAAACAACTCTCTAGAAACGAAGAGACAGTCCTCTGCCGATTAAGAAGTTAGAAGACACTATTAAGGATTGGGCCCTCAAACATGCCCAGAACAGTTCCTCAAAGGTGCAAAGAACAGTTCAACGCATCATCCAAGACTAGCCTATAATTAAAAATATAAGAACAAATTGGATATGGCACAGATCCTAAAAGAAAACTTGGTCGACAATGAAAAATCTGAGAAAAAAACGTTGGAATTTTTAAAAATTATAAAACTCTACAACAGAGTATTGGTGAAAAGTATTGCCAATGACCCTGCAGGGTAGATAAAAATAAATAAATATTTATGACTGTTTATAAATATATAAATATAATAATAATAATAAGAAAAAGAACATATTTCGTCGGGATGTCAGGAGTTGGCAGGTAAAGAATATCTGATGAGACACAATAACTTGGCTAAAATTGTTCACCAAGCTCTGGCCTCATTAAATAACGTAACAGATGAGGTATCTTATTGTCGATATGAGCCCAAACCAGTGCTGTCAAAAGAAAATAGAATAATATATTGGGACCGATCTATAATCACAAACCACACAGTAGTAAATAACAAATTGGACATTGTATTAATTTGTTTGGAAGAAACAAAGTGGATATATCATTGATATAGTGGTCCCAACCTATAAAAATATCGGAAAGACTATTTCTGAAAAGATTAGGAAATATCAAGACTTGTGCCAAGAGCTTCGGCAAGTTCACAAACTAAATCAAGTCCAGGTATATCCAATTGTAATTTTCAGTAAAGGCCTCATCCCAGACGGTACCATTCGCTCTGTCGAAAATTTTAAACTGCCAGAGAAAGTGTTTGAAGAAAGGCAAAAGGCAGTTCTTCTAGGTACAGCGAACATCGTCAGGAAGTTCTTAAATATAATTTAATTTTTGAGCCTAACCCTTGACCTTGGCCCGGGAAGGTGAATATTTCTGGCAAAAGCCAAGAAAGTGTGAAATTCGATAATAATAATAATACTTTGTTTATTCTGAGACGAGTCCCTTTAGAACAATACAGAAAAACCGAAATGTTGGCTAGGGAGTTTAATATAGAATTAAACAATTCGATAACTTTTTTTATTATTTTCCTTCTATGGTAATCCCAAAGAAAGAGAGTTTATTAAAGAAACTGCTCATGCTCCACGCCTATTATAACTAGACACACTACATGTTGTACATGTTACATTTTACAATTCAGAATAAATGTAGATATTTACAACATTAGTTTAAAATATTAATTAAAATATTAAAGAAATTATAAAAAATAAAATTAACAGAATCACAATAGAAAATAAATGAAAAATAAATAAATAAAACGTAATAAAAAAGAACTGAGAATAAAAGAAACAAAAGTAATAAGAAAAAATAAAAAGTACAACAAGCAAAGCAAAATGGAACAACTTTTCTTTATTGAAACTACCTTCCTACATTCATCTGGCAATTGGTCGAAATCTATGTTTTTAATAAAATCTACTATTTAAATTTTATCACCAGTCTCTGTTCTGTTTCTGGCCAAGTTCCTTGTTTTAATATAACGTTTTGCACCAGTCTTGCTCGAATATTGAGTGTTGAAAATTGTGTATCCTTTCGATTCCATAACTGTATATATATATACAGTTATCGTAAAATTACATTAAATTCATTCACCGAAATATCGTTAGTAATTTATATAAATATTTCATTTTCCCGAACATTTCGTTTTCATCCTATCCATATAAGTTTCAAAATATAGATATATTCATAGAACCATTACCAAATAATATAATAGTATTTTTTTTGAGGAAGTTAAACCTCTAACATTAACAATCTTCTAAATGTCAAAAGGCCGGCATTGCTCATGAAGCTTGTTAAAACCTCAATCCCCCAATCGGATAAGCAATACAAGTTGAAAAAATAATAATGGCTGCTCAAATGGTTTTAAAAGAAAGTCAGCCATTACCCATCAATTGTATTTCTTTAATTTTGTGAGGGGAAACATCCCGTTAAATGAAAAATCCAGTTTTCACTTTTTCATTATTTTTTTATTTGAGATTTTTTGTTGTTGTTTTTTTTACTAATTATTGTAAGTAAATTTAGCAAAACTACTGTGTTTTACATTATTATATACAGTAAATATGAATAGGACTGCTTCGATATATACTGCCTATATAGTCGACTCTCGATAATTCAAATCCCAAGAGACGACAAAAAAAACTTTGAATTATCGAGACTTCGAATTATCAAGAAGTTTGAAGAATGAAAAAAAAAATTCCGATTATTAAGAATTTTTATCATATTTTTGAAAATCCGTACGAGCTTACATACGTTTTATGTATAAATACCCTCATGTGAAAAATAATAACTAGGATAATTTCGAATTATAAAGAGGAGAAGTTGTCTAATTCGAATTATAGAACGTCCTCTCCCCTCTTGTAAAAAAAAAAGAATTTCGATTTATTGAGCAATCCAAATACAACATTTTTTCGATTTACTGAAGTTAACACATGAAGAGTTCGAATTGTTGAAATTATGGGGGGTCGACTGCACTTGTCTTTTAGACAGTTAAAAAACTAAGGTGTTTGCTATTCCTTACGGTCTGTTCCATTTTTCATATATATGAGATAAAATATTACACGGTGACTAAAACTATTTTAAATAATAGAGAGAAAAATATCAAAACGTTTCTTTCTAAACTATCCAAAGTGCCCAAGACCTCATAGAACTATTGTTCTCCTCCACTTACCTTATCAATAAATTTTTAATTCGTCGATGGATAGTATAAATAACCATATTTTAATTTTTAAGATCTAAATATGTAATTAGTATCCCATGGTAACTATAGTACTGAGGGCTTTTTTGGCAAGAATGGCGGTTGTTCTCAAAAAAGGGTACATTTTAGGACAAGGATGACAAGGATTGCACAATATGCAAAGGAATTATACAGTGTTTTGATGTTGACTTGTCAATGTCGATCCACTGATTTTTGAAACCATCTGAATTTTGATTCCTTCCAAATTTTTTAATAAATTTTATTGTAATCTTCATAAGATTTTAAATTTTAAAATAGCCATTCTTCACTTCTCCATTACAAGTCATTCATCAAAATCTAACTCTCCTGAGAGCCGGAGAAGGGATCTATACTGTGGTATAGTGTAGACTATTTATTTTATAAAAGAATACGTTAAAATTATTGAAGGAAGTTAGCCGACTATTCTACATATCATGGGTGATAAATATTCAGGACGCAGTCATAAAAATTTTTTATTTGTACCAACGTTTCAACCCAAACATGTGGGCCATCAGCAGGGCTGAAAATGTTAAAATACAATCAGAGATATAATATTATACGATCGATAATGGTAAATAATAAACTATAGTGACTTATGATACATGAATCTTAGCTATTATTACAATACACAATATTAAAAATGAAATACGTAAAAAGATATATAAACTAAAAATAATGTATATAATCCATTTCTAAAAATTTGTAATATTTTCTCTTACTAACCGTGGTTCGAGCACTGAAGGCTTTCAAGTACTGACACATTTGGTAGGTAAGTGAGAAGGACGGGGAAGGATTTCCCAGTTGTCCTTTTTCAGATAGAAAAGGTAAATATAAAAAGGTAAACATAAATAGTAAAAACATAAATTTGCTAACTAAATATTCAAAATGTGTACAAGATTTGCGTTGTTTCTTATGGTTACAGAATTGTGACTATTGGCTAGAGGTGCCAATAAATATAACGTTTGAAACGTTTGCACATATAAAAATTTTTATAATGACTGCGTCCTGAATATTTATTACCCATGTTAAAATGATTGTTTTTTTATATTTTATATTTTTATTATTAACAATATAAAACGATGGAAAACACAAAGATACTGGTGCCCGCCATTTGTGAATAACCCATAAATCTGATGTAGAAAAAGGTAGGTTGGGACTCCTGCCATATGCGCTGGTTTCTATGTGCGACATGCGCTGCGTCTGGTTCAATAAGAAAATAGGGACCTCGTGTGGTCTGGTCTTTGGTTCCGTGATCTGCCAAGGTAAGGCACCGGGAAGGTCGTCCGATGACGTGGAGGTCGCCAGCTGGCGGGGCATCTGTTTCTGCGTCAATAAGAGTCCGAGTTTCACTGAAACATGTAAGCGAAGTAATCTTTCTCTTCACCCTCCATAATTCAGGACATTGTACTTGGATCATTGTTGTACTTCTTTAAGAAAAAAAAAAGGAAAATGAATAAATATTATATTTCTTTCCATTTAGGTATTTGCATATTACGACATTTGTTCGGGCAGTTCTTAATAATGGGTTTCCAGACTTTTACCGTTAGACAGAGAATATTAAACCCTTCAAGATTATTTGAAGTGAAAATTTCTTTAGGCACGTTTTACACTTTTTTTTGTAGGGAGTGAATTAGATTGAGCCGTCAGATATCCGATGTGTAACGCTCGGACAAAATCGGCTGAAGTCGACTAATTGAAATGTTTTTGCACATGGATTAAAATATCCCAAAAACTAAACAGCAGACCACCTAGTGTTGCCCAAAATCGGTCTTGGTCTTGCACTTTGCAAGCAAGACCAAGACCAACACCGTCTATCTGTTGCAAGACCAAGACCAAGACTGGTAAAAAAATCGATTTTTGGAATAAAAATTGCTATATGTAAAGAATTGGTGTAACCAATATACTTTTGCATTTAAAACTTCGATTTTTTTATTCAGACTTAGTTAGGTTTCACATATCTAAAAAATTACAGTAATATGTTTCTAGTAATAAGCTAATAGGTAACTGATAAAATATACCGAGAGTCTGACGCAAGAACAAGACCTAGACCAACTCTGAGTTTACAAGACCAAGACTGGTCTCGGCCTAAAAGACTAAAACTAGCATACTGTCAGCGAGGGAAATGCTCATCATTTCATCCTCTTTGTAA
The DNA here is from genome assembly GCA_928085145.1 of Nezara viridula. Lineage (NCBI taxonomy): Eukaryota > Metazoa > Arthropoda > Insecta > Hemiptera > Pentatomidae > Nezara > Nezara viridula. The sequence goes on from OV725081.1 coordinate 47,901,658, forward strand.
TGAGCTATTATTCAAAATTGTAGTTTTTCACGGGTTCCCAGAAGGGGTTTGATGGCACAAGTTGCGCCATCAAAATTTTAACGGGATTTGGAATTATTTAGGAGGACATATTTTGACGTGGTTTTGAATTTTTTATGGGGTTTTTAAATTTTTGAGGGATATATTTTTGGAATAAACAGTTTTAAACCAGGTGACAAGAGGAAACATGGAACAGACCGCAACAAGTGTAATTGTATACAATCTACGTTTTCATTAATTCTACTTTCGCTCGCACTGTTTTAAAGAAGAGAAAAGCAACAAAATATCTTGGGAGGAGGAATAAGGTTCATGCGCCATCGACGTTAGGGAGAGAGAGAATGGGCACCCCTGCTGCTTTCGTCAATCGAAATAAGGAATATTTCAGCATGACAAGAATCGCACCCATTGCTGAAGCTTAGTCACAGACAGGTACTAAGAAATGAAGGTTGCTCCAACTTGCTGTTGCCCTGACGTTGCACCGTCTGACTACACCGATTTGAACGATCGGAAAACAACCGGGTTGTCAAATCAACGACGATCTAAAGAATTTTTCGGCATAGAAACTAAGATCTTGTTTCAAGAACAAAAACAAGTGTGGAAGAGAGAAAGGTTTAAAATATATAACAATAATGGTCAAAATTTTAGTAGAATAAATTTTCTAAAATAAAAATGAAATATGTTTTATGTACAAAGATCTTTGTAATGAACTTGTAACAACTTTTAAACTCAAGTCTTGTTCTTCGACAGGTAGTATTTGCTTACGATTCCAAGGAAATCTGTTACATTTGTGTTCTGTGTTGTAATTGAGGGGAATGATAACATTCTTGCACACACATTATATTACCATAAAGCCAAGAAGTAAACGCATATTATATCAAGAAACAAATGAGTTGCTTGTAAAGTAAAAAAAAAAATTAATCAGGCATTACATTAATATCCCATTTCGAAAAAAAAAATCAACTTTCTATTCCACTTTTGAGCTCTGCTAAACTAAGTAACTATTAAAGACCAGAGATCAAGAAACATAAGAGACAGGGAATGGTCATTACATATTTGAAAAGAAAATAAGGACTGAAGACAGAAAGGAAGGAAATGTTTTCTCTCGATTTCACCAACGACTGACAGATGAATTATAACAAGTTTTTTTTATTAGTCCTCCACGTTCACTTGCTAGCTTCACAGGCAATTAATTTGTGATTTTGTATTCAGTTCTGAAATATTAAAAGAAAGGGAGTCGGTACTGCCGTGTTTCATTCTACAAAAAGTTATAGCTATCTTATAATAGCAATGTTTTTACGCAAAAGTTAGTACATCAACATAATTCCTATTACTAATAGAATTTAAATTGTAGAAGATGAAGGTTCCAAAATAGACAAACAAATTTTTGGTTACATACATTGTGAGAGGAGCTTTCGAGTTAAAGCTTCCTCAAAATGTAAAAAAATAATAATTTTTTTTTCATTGGTCCATATTGCTTCCTCAACTACCGAAGGTCCCTACCATAAGCATTGTTTTCGTGCGAGAGGTTAAAAGAAACTTTGTGCTCAGAATAGAAAATTTACATTCGGGTTTTACGTTTTAGACATCAAGAATCAAATTTGGTTCAGCGTCTGTCTGTCGGTCTATCTGTAGTCAAATTGATATGACAGGCATGCCACCTACTAGATTTCATCCGATGTTAATGATATTTTCAGGGTTGTGTCTAGATGGTTTCATATCAATGTTATCAAACTCCATACACCACTTTCGCTTGCGCGCGCGTAAATGTATTTTCATAGATATGCCAATATTTCAGAAACGGCTCATTCGATTTGGCTCTCAGTTGGATAAAAAGTTGGCATTGGTGGAAAAATAATGTAATGTCAGTTTTATTTAATTCTGTCTACTAGTTTCTCTTATATATGTGCAAACGCGTTTTCCTTCATACGTCTATATCTATAAAACTGTAAAATCTAAAAAAAAAATATCTATAAAATTTAGAGAAAAGTAAGGGATTGGTAAATAGATGATCATTCATGTATCAATTTTATCAAATCCTATCCACAACTCTTAAAAATAAAACTTCCCCTTTCGGTTCAGTAAACGGATTATTTGAGATGCCGATAGTTTGAAAACTGCGCGTTCGAATTGACCCCAACTTGGAGGACATTTGGAGTATAGTATAGACATTTTCTAGTATCAATTTCATTGAATTCCATTTAATAATTAAAATTAATATAAATAATTGTTAACAATATAATAGCTGTGAAATGTGTAAGGCATAGATCATATGGGGTGGGAGTTGGATTAAACAATATTTTGATGGGGTTATAAAATCTTAGGTTTTATTCAAAAAGTTAATTTATACTGTATTGCTTTGTCGATTCCAATTGTTACTGGCATAGCACTTACAGCCGTTACTTAGATTTCGTGTAATTTTCAAAAAATTTAAATTAATTTTTACTCTGAGTTTGTAAATAAAAAAAAGGTCTTATTTATGATTGTGTTTATTTCTATTGAAGTTTAACCAACTCATCGTGGTCTCGATTTCCACCTTAAATATCAAAGTTGTGTGAGCTTCGCGCATATTTTTAAATTCCAGTTTAATTAATATAGTTTTGTTCTGGCCAAAGAAAATTGTTGATCTCGTTAACTCCGAACAAAGAAAAAGTTGTATTATTTCTATGGATTTTTTTTCCTATTCGTTTTACGAGTGAAAAATACCTATTAAGTATATATCACTACTGTTTGAGCAAAAGATCGTATGTGAAAATTTTCAACTTTTATTCTATTTGTGCTACAGGTGACATTTTGTAGTCTACAACTGACATAAGCAGTCTGCTACTATGTTATTATTTCCCCAAAAAGGGCAATAAAATATAAAACTAATAAATCATAAAAAAATAATTAGTTTCTATGCTATATTGTAAAACACACAATTTTTGCATACGATCTTTTGCACCAACATTAGGGATATACAGCTACTAAATATAACTATGTTTTATAAGAATAAATATTAGAAAATTAATATTGCTCCTGCATTTTTTTTTTTTTGTTCTTCTCTATCTTGCCGTTTAGGCTATACGGAGTTTTCGCAGGCCAGGTTGTGAGTGCGGAGAAGTATTGCAATCGGGTCAAATTTCCGACATGCGGTTTTCGATGGATCTATACGTTTCAGAGCCCTCTGAGTCCGAAAAACACATTTTTAGCCATTGGTCTGTCTGTCTGTCTGCGCCAAGATTTTCTCGGGAACTACTGAACCGATTTTGTTTTTATTTTGTACGGTTTTGACTACTGATGGCAGTGGCAGAAATTAGGTGCTCCATGCGCAATAAATGAAAAACATGTTTTTCTATAGACTGTGTCACAAAAACGGCTCTAATTTTGATGAAACTTTTCAATAATGTTCTAATCATTGTTCTTTCATTTTTCGTATATAGACTTAATTCTCGAAAAAAATTAAGAAAAAAGTTATAAAGAAAAGTAAAATGTTATGGGGTCTAACTCCCTAAGTATATATAATACGGTAAAATTTATAATAAAACTTTTGGAAGGTAATTAAATTACCAAGAAAACGAAAAAAATCGAACCAGTATTAGCGACGATACAGCTTATTCCATTTTTTACAAATTTTTTTAACTTAATACTTTCCTACCTATACTAGGTAAGGATCAATGTCAATCAATAGAAATGGTTGAATGAGAGAATAAAGATGACTAAGTGAAAGTAAGAAAATCTGTTACCCGCATCACACAACCGTCACTATTTCCTATACTTTTAACAGAAATTATTGTTTGTCAATACTAAGCTATGCCAAAAAGTTTTTGATCAGCAATATTAGGAAGTATTGAAATTTTTACACTGATCTACCTTAAGCCGGTTTACATTCCTTTAATTTATCAAATAAATCGTACTCAAATCTTATGTTTGATCAATTTTCAGGAAAATGTATCTAGTTCAATTCTTTTTTGTTCCTTCATGAACATATGTAAAGATATAAAAACTTTTCTGAATTAGGTAGGAAAGTCGTGTGAGTGGACACACCAGATATTTTTAATCTTTCATAACTTCGGTTATCTGGTTGGCGTGGAACCCGCGGTGCTGTGCACACGCGTTAGCCCATTCGCTCACCCCGTCCCCCTTGTTCGTGTAATTACTTTATTATTATTATTTTTTAAAAGGGCTTCTAGAATCACATAAATATCATTTTACAAAGGTAATTAGTTTCTCTATTTCTCTCCCAAACTAATTATCGTTTTATATATATATAAGCTATCAGCCTGAAGCCCCAACCCCTCAAAATTGAATCCTGGATTCGCTACTGGTTACATATACTTATGTTCTTAAATAAAAGCGTAGGATACGTATTTTCGAAACTCTGAAGCCTTTCTGACGATCAAATATTGGCCTAGTATGTTATCGGAATTAAGTGAAAAATCGTTCAGACAAGTAGCTAATAAGAAAATTAAGTGTCTTTTTAAATATGACTATCAAATACATACTAGTGTTTCTAAAATCAGTTTGCGATTCGGTATGCCTCGTTACAAATCTGTATTGTCAAAGAGAAAAACAACGGAAGTCATGATATTACAGGTTGCATCGGTAATGCCTTCTTGATGTACCACGTTATTCAATGGGAGGCGTCATTTGCAAAGACAGTATCCTTCCGGTTTATTACATCCGACCACTTTCCCTCGCGCATTGAATGCAGTTACATCCGCTTCACTGAAGAAAAATAACAACAAGATATGATTATTCATACGATTGTAGTAATTACGAAAATCTAATTTGATCCACCATTAATCAATCCTTTTTTAGCGCCAGATCTACCCGTACTCTCTGTGGTCCAAAATGCCAGGAGGCACAATCTAGAATAAACGTTGATAAAATAACGATGGCAAGATACAGAGTGTCCCTTTAAGTAGAGTGAAATATTTAAAGGGTTGATAACAACTTCATGTATTCATCTTTCAAACCTTTACAACCAAAAAAATTACTCATCTTCTTGATTTGTTTACTCCTTGACAAAGAAGTCCACTTTTTAAACACTAGATCCTAGCCCAAAAACCTGTATATTTCTTCTCATAGAACTGTTTCTTATGAAAATCCATTAGAATAGAATAAAAGGAGATAGCTTGTTTTGGAGTTCCTTACCCACTTCCATACGCAAAACCACAGGCGGATCTACGGGGGAAGGGGGAGGGGGATTTCGGGCTGAAGCTTCCCAAAATGGTAAAATGTAACCATGTTTTACAGAAAAAAATATTAAAAACTATCTCTTAAAGTATTTCTGCTTGTGTAATTATATTTAATAGGACTTCAAGAACCACTTAAACACCATTTCATATAGGTAATTAATTTCTTTCTTTTTTTAAAAATTAATTATCGTTATATGTATATGAAAAAAAAATCTTTCGGGCTGAAGCCCCCAAAATTAAATCCTGGATCCGCTAGTGCGCAAAACCTCATCATTAACTTCATTTGAAAACCAATTGATTCTCCATCTCCTTAGCTTTTTTTGATCAATCTTATATTTATAAGAATTAAATATGTAAGCAATCTTATTCTGTTGTTATTTCACAGTTATTATTTATATTGCTTACCGTGCAAATACGTAAACACACGGACATCTATTTACCTATAATTTCATCATGTTATGTGCATATTTAGGCTAGTACTTTATTTTAATTTTAATGTTACACAAATTTTATAACCTAATTATTGTTTGCCAGCTATTATGTGCCAGACAAATCTATGTTATAATGTGATTACCATTGTTCATGTTTTTTTTATTCTTAGGGAACTAAACGTCCCATAATACAATTTACTTTCTTTATTTCAAGAATGGTATACAAGTTATGTAATAGATAATTAGACATTTTGAAGTCAAATTCAATTAAAAAAACATAAAATAAAAGTCAAATTTGAATAAAAAAAACGTATATGAGTAAAAAGCTTATTATTACATGCTGACATATATCCTTTTGATCTACTTCATTTGTTTGTTTGTTCCTTTGTCCTTTTTTTAAACAGGAGATTCCAGCTCAAAAATCTGTGTATATCTTCTCATAGAACTGTTTCTTATGAAAAATGTTTGCAATACATGCTACCTTGTTTTGAAATTCTATCCCCCATCTACATATATACACTCAACGCCAAACCTCTCTTTAACTTCATTTAAACAAATGAAGTTAAAGAGAGGAAAAACAATTGTTTTTCAAGCTATCTATCTTCCGAATATATATAAAAATCAATTATTTGTATTTTAGCGAAACCAGTCTTATTTACTAATAACATTAACATAACATAACATAACAGAATAACATTTCTTTTTCTTTCCTTTCTTTCTTATATGATAATTAAACATATGAGTACAATGATTGGCATTTGGAATTTTAAAAAATTAGACAAAGGCTGGGGAATCTTATTTTCCTGACGTACGAGCCTCGGGTTCGCTGAGCCATGCCATACTTTTTTACGCTGTAAGATGAATAACCTTCAATAATACCCTCCATTCAACCTCTCAAACGTATAATAAGCAATACTACGACTACAAATAAGAGTATTTCAACTGATTACAGGTAACTGGCTACAAATTTCATAAATCTATGTTTGCATCACATTGTGTATGACAGCCACGCCAAATAATAATAGAGCAAAATTAATTAAAGTAGACAGCCGAAACGAAGATCAACATGTAAACTTACAACTTGTACTCAAATCACAACGGATAGGTTGTTGGTTGTCTTTGGATGTCTTGATGCTATAGGCGCAAAACCTCTAGGTCATCAGCGCCTTATCCATAAAATATTATTACAAAAGTATTTAGCTAGTAGGTTTAATAAAAAAAAATGTATATATATATATATATATATATATATATATATAAATAATAAAAATAAATAATTAAGTAAAAATAATAGATACAAAATATTTAATAATAATAAATAATAATAAGGCTTAGCGAACCCGAAGGTTCGATGCCGATACCACCAATCAATGTCCACATTCTTCCATCCACCGAATTCCGTCTAAATCCAACTCCCCTCCCTCCAAATCAGCCTGAACGCAATCTACACACCTTCACTTTGGTCTACCCTCGGACGCTTGCCAGTTGATACAGCGCATATTATTTTTTTAGGAATTCTTTCGTTACTAAGCCCAGCGATTTTACCTGCCTTAACTTAATCACCTCAATTATATTAACCGGATACAGTTCACCCAATAAAGTGTTGTGTAACCGGCTAAATTCCCCGGTTGACTCGTCCTTTTTCTCGTCCGAATATTCTGAGCAATACTTTATTATCAAAAACTTTAAGACGTTGCTCATCCCTTAATGTAAGTGGCCACGTTTGGTATCCATAAAGAACCATAGGATAAGGTTTTGTAAATTCTAATATTCAAGTTTCGGGACAGGAGGCGAGAACTAAGTAATTTTGACAAAGAATTACTTATATACCCTAAATATCTTTTATAGATAGAAGGTATTACCTAAATATCTTCTTCAAATTGTTTTTTTCTAGTTGTCGTAGATCCTAGATACCTAAAATTCTGTACGTGTTTAAACACATTACCTTGTATATCGATATCGATATATCGATGTAAATATATTAAATAATGCTCAATATATTGTAGATTAAAATAAATTTTATATGTATAATACATTGACTTCTATTTCACTCTGAAAAACCGTAAGGCCTTATTTGCCAACCCAACAGCAAAACTTAGATACAAAGCTCAATAACAGACTCCAAGTAGGTAGCAGACATCCAATTATTACTCCCATAAATTTGATGCTCCAGATATTACTTTTATGTATAATACAAATCTTTAAATTACGAAAAAGAATCACACCAGGTTTTATGTAAATATAGAGAATATGTAACAGCATTATATTGACAAGTATAGTAACACATCATTGACGAAGACCTGCAAAGTAGGTGTCTGCAAACGTCGGCAAACAAATTAAATTTTTACTATTTGATTGTTACTATTTGAATAATTTATTATTTATTTGACCGCACCCCCCGATCAACTCCTTCCCATATTATATCACGGTCAGCCATCTCTACATCATTATAGTAACATATATTCATGAAACTCTTTTCTAGCTATTATTGATTTTGAAAGATTGGAATAAAGTTCTGAAGATGGAAATAGTATCCCGAAACAAACTTGGAATGAATTATAGGAAATAAACTATTTGTTATATATTTGGAAGTTGTTATTTTATTATTTTTTTTTTTGGTAGTTCTTCCCTACCTCGCCATTTTAGGCATACGGGATTTCCTCTGGCCGGAGGATGAGGGCGGAGAATTTAAAATCCCCTCCGGCACCTGGACGCGAACTCGTACTTATTTTTGTCTCTCAAAACTTGATATATCTGGTTGCCGGGGAACTCGCGGTGCTGTACACACACTTTAGCCCATTCGGCCAACCCGCCCCATGGAAGTTGTTATTGCAAATTTACTACAATTTGAAACTAGAATTACCTCGGTAAACATGGTTATGAACTTCAGATTTTGGCATCAAAATGGATCAAAATTTGGCAAATTTGTGTGTCAGGCAACTTATGAAAATCTCGGTATCAATAGAACTTTTTTTTTCAAATTTCTTTTAAAATATTTAAAAATCTTAGAATGCAAATCGAGGGGATCGGTTATCTTCAATTGGATTCAGAACAGCATTCATAAAAGCGGCATGAGTCACTGTTTTGCGAACAAAGCTAGCTGGTGTCACTGATAAGAATATCGATTATCCATAGGAATTTTCAGTCACAACCCATCTATTTTATAATTGCTTATTACATTTATTTTATTTCATAAAAAAATAATAATAAGAAAAATTAAGTTAAATGACCATCGCATAACTTCTGGAAGAAGCCCCCGACATAAACTCTCGTAAAAGAACTTGATAACTAATTTGAAAAAAAAAAAATGAGATTAAACTAGATAAACCACGAAGATAATGATATAGAATAAAATATTTAAATATATATATTTGAATTTGTAACGATTAAGCGAATTTCTTGTAAGACGCATATAGAATATTTCACTGTTTGTTCGAATCAGAGCTGTGTGGGTGAGTCCAGTCTTCGGACCTGTGTGGGCCCCAGGAAAGTAGGTCTGTGGAAAAGTTACTGCGTAGTAAATTACTTTAAGAGTTCTTTATTATTGTAACAGACATAATTATTTAAATATCATTTGTCTACATCTATTCTTTACATGCCTTCATAAATAAGTGAAACAGAAATATTGATTCATTATAATGACAGTGAACAAGCAAAACCAGATTTCATGGCATAACTTTACAGGAGACACTCGAAGAAACTCCTTAGAACGCTTCTTCATACAAAGAAATATTATGCATTTAAATCAAAGAATATTAATTACATATGTTCATTATTGCAGCGGCTTTTGAAAAGAGAAAGCTTTTGGCAAAAAAAAAAAAAGCCCGAAACGCCATGTTAATAAAGAACGATAAATAAATAATATGAAGTTTTCCATTATAATCCTATTAATAATATTAGTTTCCTATTAATTCTTCCTAATAAAAAAATGTATTATATGATTAGCTGGCCTTCAAAATAGGGTAAAATGCAATTCTATTAATTATTTTTCAACGAAGTTTTTTGTTTTCGATAATTAACAGCAAGCATAGTGTCAGTAGCTAGTTATTATAATAAATCACTAACCGATCTAGGATTTAATTTTGGGGGGGGGGGGGAGCTTCAGCCTGAAAGATTTTTATGTTACGATAATTACTTCGTCATATTTTTATAAAAAATAGTCATAAAAAATAAAATAAAAATTAACAATAAAAAGGAAAAAATAATAATAATAAAAAGTCGAGATGAGGGTTCAGATATTTAAAAAAATTCCTTCTTCGGAGAGAAAAGATGACTTTAATTAATACTTCTTCCTCATTTTCCAAAGCAGTCGATGTACTTGCTGGTATCTCTTTTCGCTCAACTTTCTGGTGTAAAAGCCACAGCTCTCAAATTCTCTCCCCACAACTTCGACAAATGGGAGGGTTTTCTTTAGTGATTACGTGAAGATGCTTAAGCCTATTCTTACCCAACTTATCCCTGTTGACCAAATCCGATACCTAGGACTCCACCTTGACAAACGACTCACTTGGAACCCCCATACCAGACTGAAACGACTAGAAACCGCCCGACTTTTCCGACTACTCCAGACAAACGCTCTAAACTGCCAACTATTTACAAAAGACTCATATATATTACTATAATAAGGCCTATTTGGACTTACGAGATCGAGCTTTGGGGCTCTACTAAACCATCAAATTCCTCTCGTATCCAATCCCTACAATCCAAAATCCTTCGTAAAATCCTTAATGCTCTCTACTTTATCACAAATAAAATCATCCATAATGACCTTAATGTACCATATGTTTCCGATTTAGCTCAATCCAGATACCTGTCCTTTCATAATAAACTTCTGAACCATCCGAACCCTCTCGTTTCCAACCTTGCTTCCTCTTCTATTCCTGATAACCCTCCGAGGCGTCTAAAAAGAAGATAGCCTCGGGACCTTCTAATATAGAAATATAATTGGAGTGCTATCAATGGGTAGTTTCTCCTCATGTTGTACATGTCATATTACTTGTTCATATTTACTTGTTGTATTATTATTAATTACAGTTGTAAATTTCGTTAATAAAGAAAAAGAAAAAAAAAAGCCTATTCTCGCGTAAGGACTTCCTCTCTGAGTTTTCTGCGACCATGACAGAACTGCTCCATGGTTTTACTTTAATCTTTATGATCTTCATAATCTGAAGGGGTCTGTCCCTCACTGTCCACCAATCTTGGTATATGGCCTTTTGTCGCGCCAGTTCGGACGCAGTTAAGAAAACTTTACCACGTCCTGGAAGTGTACGAGCTTCTTTTGCTGTTCTGTCAGCCATTTCATTCCCAGTTAAACTTATGACCAGGAGAACATAGAAAATGCATTAAGATGTTTCTATGTTATTGAACTGCTTTGTCAGACCTAAGATACTATTCCTAGGTGGTCTGGGTACATGTTGTTCATGTCTTGTAGGGCGCTCAAAGAATCAGACACCACAACCAGATTTACAGCTGGTAACTCTATCACTTGTAGATCCGTTACTATGGCATTAATATCAACGGTATATATGGAACAAAGTGGATGCAGCTTAAATTTATTGGTAGCATCAGGTGTGACGAAGGCGGATGCTGTTGATGTGTCTGATTTAGAATCCTCGCTGAATATCAGTAAGTATTCAGGTAGAGAGTTAATTGTATTACAATGATAGGAATTGAGAGAAAAAATATATATAAACTTAAAACGACAGTAATCTATTGCTTCAGTAATTCTATACTTAAAAATCTTTCAGAACTAATTGAAAATAATTCTGCTATTAACTATTGTGCTACAGTAACAAAGGGAAGTTTGAAATCTATTTTCGGTTATAAGTATAATCCGATACGAATGATTACTTTATGTAGCAAGCCAAATTATTACACGAGTCAAGAGGAAAATTGAATAATCGCTGTAAAATGAATAATGTCCATTGGTCAGAGCAAATTGTATTAAGTGATCATGAATTATTCCATGGGACAATGGGACGGCTGGTCATCCGCGATTAGATTGATGGATTATAATTTGGGCTTTTGTTCTAAGGGTCAAAGTTGATGGCGAATGTAATAAAATGATTTGTGACGGTGTTTCTTTTCTGAAAAATTGTTATTATTATTCTTTATTCATTTTTTAGGGGCTTGAAACGGAAATAAATGTATTTAAAAAAGTTTCGGTATCACTGAAATTTTTATTTTAGATAGTTTTAAGATTTGTTTTGGAATTAAAACTTTTTCATTTACAACTTTTAAAGTAAAGGTTTTACAGAACTTTTAATTTTAAAAATACTTTTCTTTTGATGTTATGTCGATTTCTCTGAAGTGTAGATCTAAAAAATGTGTTTTGAGACAAATTAAATTGTAACCGTAATGAAAGCCTAATTACTGTTTATTTTTATTTTACCGGAACTTTTTTTAAGGACTTGAATAAATATAAGTTCAACTTTAACTATAAACCAGAAAAATTATTACAAAAAGGTTCTTTAGAATTTTTATTTTAAGAACTTTTGTCCTAAAAGTTTTCACAGAAACTGTTAAAATAAAACTTTTTAAAAAAGTTTCATAAAATTCTCAACCCTTTCATTTTTCTGTAAGTGAAATAAGATATTTGATTTAGAATTAAAGATATTTAAAAGCACTTTGCAAAACCCAGTGTTTATTGAAGGAAATTAGAGAAGATGAAATATAGTGGATCTGGGCCACTATCTCCAAGTTTTTTGAAAAAAAAAAATCAATTCAAAAGGTTTCTCAATGAGATTAAAGGCTAGCTAAAAAAACCAGGGCAAATGATAGTAAAATTATAAAAAATTTGGTTTAGTTGTTCTTGTTTAATGGTTTGTAAGTTCTTCTCAATTGAAACCTCATAAAAATATTCCATTCCTCCAAAAATTGATTAATTCATAAAATGTGCGCTCTCAAAAAGTTTGATGACAAAACGAACTATTCAATCTACCTGGACCTATTTTTATTTTTGACATAAACTTTCTATTTTTCCACGTTTTCTACTTCAAAGATCAATTTACGTTTTTTTTTTACCTGTCAAGTAATCAATGGATTGTAAAGTATGTTTGGATTAGAAGTGTATATTTAATTTAATATTTAAATATACAAATATGTCATAGGATTCATATTGATAACCGAGATAGAAATTTTTGTGGCATTTAAATCTGAAATTGTTGGGATGTACAAGTCCTTGTGTTTACGTCATTTCGATAAATACCTGTTGGTCCACTATTTTACGCAATCCTTTGGAAAGACTGAATTCTTCGAACCTTAGTGTTTTGAATGACTTGGTCCTATCAAATAAATCCATAAGTGTGAGTGATTTTAAGGGTATAAGATAATTATGAGCCTCTGTGAGGTAACCTGGATAATTTAATTGTCCATATAGTCAGTTTATTATTTTTTTAAACCAAATATATCAATAAATAATATAAAAAATAATAAATTGTTTCATATTAATTTCCAATGACATGAATGGCGTGTTGTAGAGTGAAACATTCTAGATGGCTTATAGGAAAATAAGTTGCATTAATTAAAATATTTGCTAAATATTAGAAGCATAAAAAGCAAATCAAACTTAATAATATTTCGATTAGTTGATTTAATATTGGATTGGTCAATGATGAAGTGAAAGTAATATTGCATTATCAACGTATCTAAAAAGGGAAGGCGGATGGACTAGGGAAAAAAACATTGAACAATATGCTCCCTAGAACATTGCCCTGAGAAACTCCTGTTTTAATTATCTGCGTGTCTATCCGTGAAGTAAGGAAATAATAGTAAACAGGAGGATTTTGTTAGGATGCAAAATTTCGCGGTTTGCGGTTACCCACTCGTTATCAAAATCTTGATTTATATTAATAAAAAGAAAATCACAGAACAATTTTTTTTTATACAATAATCGACTGTAGCACCCTGAACACCTTATGTTTTTAAAAGTTTTTTTTAAGAGGTACTAGAGCTGATCACGATATCATTATCTCACCTGATAATATCATACGATCATGTAATTAACTTCTTGAGTTAATTTATGTCAGTACTGTTAGTGCAGGTCGTATATAACAATTTCTATAACATTTATATATATAATAGGGTGCATAAAAAAAAAAAAAAAAAAAAAAAAAATGACCGCTTTTCAACCAAATATTTGTATTATTATTTCTTTGATATAAAATACCATTAATGCTCACATTATAACCCATTGTTATATCATTCTGTGTGATGGCTGTCAAAGAACTCTTGGACCGAAATTTCAACTTCATTGTTCAATCAATTTTTTTCCTTTGAAGAAAATGGGCCATGGATCAAATAAGTAATAATCCGATGATGGGAGGTCTCGACTATATGATGAATGAGGCAGGAGTCTCATATTCGAAGGATTTTTCAATAAATTTTCACAAATTTTTAACCTCTGAGCTGATTGCTGAGGAGTGAGTTCGTGAGGAACCGGTCTACTGCTCTTTTTCGCCTTGATGGTAGATGGCAGTATCTTTCGACACACCACACTCTCTGGCAAGTTCTCGAGCACTTGTAGACGGATTTGAATCAACAGGTTCCTGCAGAATCTCATCAATATCCATTAATGGTTGCCGGGAGCCCTTCTTCTTTCCAACATCGTATCTCCACTGCCAAATTTGTTAAACCAACGCCGCGTAATGCACTGGTCAAGGTCACCTTCTCCTTCATATTTAATAATTTCACGAGTTGCTTCAGCGGCTGTGAAATTTGTTTTTCCGGTTATGCCTTAAAATTACGAGAATTTCGTAGGACAGTCATGTTTCTTCTTTGAAACAAATAGGTAAACTGAGATTTTTTTTAAGAAGTCGAATGGGGTTAAACAAGCCTAGAGAATGTTCTAAAGGTGTTATTAAGTATTGGTAAATAATAAGATTAAAATATTTACAATCCTTTGAAATCTTGAATTTCATAAAACGGTCATTTTTTTAATACACATTATTATTTGTAGTAAAGGTGACATTTTGTAGTCTGCAATAAAAAAATAATAATAGATAGTATTCTACTATGAAAAATAGTATAGGGAAATAAAATATGAAATTATACTAATAACTTAAAAAATAATCAGTTTTCATCGCTTTTGTAATTTTTAAATAAGATCTTTTGCATTAATAGTAGCGATAATTATTTTTTGTATATACTTTTTAATATTACTTAATTGTTATTTTGCTTCTGTTTATTTTATGTTTTCTGTACATAGAGTGTGAATATAGTATAACCACACTACAATTATTGTCCATATATAAAAATAGTTTATTACTCAATAAACAAACAAACAATAAAAAAAATCTATACTGAAATTAAAAATCAGCTGCTTACTCTTACCATTTTCATGGCTCTTATCAGATAATTTAATTTATATTGTCAGCATATGACCAGAAAATATTCATATCGTCTACATAAATTAAAGTATTTTATATTGTTAAACAGTAGATCCTATATAATAATAAAATTACTTTAATAATTATACATAAGCAGTAGTTACCACAGAAGCATTGGTAATGAGTGTCAGGTGATCGAAGCCCACGGTAATTCAAGAAGGAAGGATGCAAGTAAGAAGATACTTGTGTGAACAGATGGTTCAACATCTGTGTTCATTCAAATCGATAAAATCAATAACAATAAAAAAAAACGCACACAAAAAACTTGTTTTATATATCGGCATTTGGTTAAAAAATGTACATAGGAAAATGAGTTAGTTATAGAATAGTGACATAATAAAAATTACATAAATGTTTTGTTAAATAAATTTTAAAGCAAAAGGCGATTCAAAATGTAATAATTAAGAAATAAAAAATAAATAAGTATTGTGTATATATTTTTTTGAAAATGTCTCAAGGTTGGTGAAGGTTTTGTCTTATCCCAACTGTTAGTGCAAAAGGTCGGGTGTAAAAATTGAGTGTTTTATAGAACATCATTGAAAACTGATTATTTATTTATGGTTTATTAGTATAATGCCACAATTTATTTCCCGCAGCCATTTTCCTTAGTAACATACTCTTATAACAGTTGCAGACTACAAAATGTCACCTCTAGCACAAATAGAATAAAAATAAAAAGTTATTTATATTTGCACAAACAGTAGCGATATGAGGTCTAAGTGATGTCTGTCAACCATAAACCATAATATGTTTTATTTTTACCAAGATATACGGCTAGGGGGTTACCCCCGATCTGTTTAACGGCCGACCAACCCCCATTTTACAAATTATACATATCCATATCCATCCCTTTGTAAATAGTCTGGAAATAGTTTTTGTAATTATAAATATTGTAACTAGTTGAGCAGTCCCTTCCTGCTCAAATAAAAATATAAGGCTTCATGCCACAAGTGCCTAAAATGCACACAGCAGTCCCTATCCCTCCATCCTTAAAATACCTCCGGGTAAAGAAAGGTTCCTATCCATGTATATATTTATCCTACACTGTATATTGTAATTTGCTTGTAAATAAAGTTTCCGGCGGATTAAAAAAACAAAAAAAAAAAAAAACATTTTATATATGTAAAATCAAATATGACTTTTTTAAATATAATAAAGATATAACTCCATAAATATATATTTTTGTGTTCCAATTACCTTGTAATAAAAATTGAACGAAAAATCGAATAAAAAAATATAAAAAATTTCTATGAGGTATATCGTTTTATGAATAATTTTAGCTTTGTACTAACATGTTTTTACAACGAGATTGTCGATATTATAAAATGATATATATGTAAATTAAAATTACAAATAAATGGTTTAAAAGGCCACCATACCTGCCGTTTGGTCCCGGATTATCCTGGGGACATGCTGCTTCTCAAAATAATCAGAACTGAGTCCTGTTCCACTGCAACATAACATTCTATCAACAAATTTCTGAATTAGTATCCAAAGCAGTGATTGTGAAATAAAGTTTTAAAGTTAAAGACAAATAATCAGAAAAATATAAGTATATATTATAAACAAATTAAGTACATATTAACAAATTAATCAGTTACTAACTAATTCCGTTAAATGTTCTTTGACAAGTTACTTATATAAAGAATTAGTATGCAAATCAGTGATTGTGACAGTATGTTTTAAAGTTAAAGACAAATAATCAGAAAAATATAAGTATATATTATAAACAAATTAAGTACATATTAACAAATTAATCAGTTACTAACTAATACCGTTAAAAGTTATTAAAAATCAGGAGCTCTGAAATGTATAGATCCGTCGAAAAGGGCATATCGGAAATTTGACCCGATCGCAATACTTTCCTTATCTAGCATAGATAGATAGAAAAATAACTTTATTCTGGGACACAGTCCCTTGAGAATAACAAAATAGAACAAAATTAAAAGATTACATCTGGCCAAAATAAAATCAATCGAAAAAAATAAATAATGTAAAAAAATATAAGGTAAACATTCTATATACAAAACAAACGAAACTATATACAAAACAATTAATACTATGACAAGACACTTAAAGCTATTTGCACTGATAGACCAGTATACACTTTTAAGAAAATAATAAAAAATAAAAATGTATCAAATTCTCTATTGAAATCAGGTCGAATGGTTAGCAACTATCTGACTGTTTTTGGGATAGGAATTGGAATAGGAGAGTTTTGCATGTGGATATGGATGGGGAATGTCGAATTTTGATAGGGAAGGAATTCCAGAAACTGAAAGAGCGAACAATAAAGGAATTTTGGAATGAGGCAGATCTGTGAGAAGGCATGTAAAGGCATGTATTTGGGGAGGTTATGCGAGGTCAAATAGTGATATCACATTTGTACTAATCTGATTATCTAATATCTAGTTTTCTGTGCTTATTTTCTTGTTTATTTCGTGTTTATTATCGTTCATTAATTTTCTAGTTAGTTTGTGTTATTTTTTGTATGTGTTTTGTTGTTATGGCTTAGTTTATTGTAAATATTATAAATAGCGAGGTTAGGAGTGGGACATTTCATTAACTTTCATACAGAGTAGATTCTTGTGAACTATTCTACAGTGGGTGGAAAGCACCATAGGAAGCCCTAGTGAAGATAGTTTATTTACTTGCTTGTGTAGGAACAAATTTAGTAAGTATATAGAGTACTAGACTTTTACTTTTACCACTAGTGATTCCTGCTGTTCGGGCAAGCCCATTCTAATAAGACATTTAAAAGTGTATTAAGAGACCCCTTAAGGTAAATGAAAACAATTTCAGGTGAATATAGTACTTCATTTAGTTCTTTATTAGTTATAGTTTAAAAGTGGAAGGTTATAAATTGCAGATAACGTTATCTCAGTTATAATAAACCCTATGGTCAATATCGAGATGGAGGGGGTACAAAAGGAAGGAAATCTCTCAAGAGCAGTGGCAAAACGACTAAGGAGGGGCTCTTCTCATTTACCAGAGGATTTGGAAGAGACTAGTACTAAAAGCAAACTTTGCCAGGCTAAAGATATACAGGAGAGCATCTCAATGGCCATTGAAAATAATGGAAAAAAATTAAGCTCTAGTGTCCGAGACCAGATTAATATCAAGGTACAATGCCTTGTTGATATTATTGAAAATCAGGAAAAGGAAAAAGAACAAGTTGGAGTCTCGGCCATAGTTCAAAAGGCTATTTTGGACACGCTTTCGTCACAGAAGGTGCATGATGTATTGAAACAAATTTTAGTAGATAAATCTCCGCAAAAATATACCGATACACTCACCACGTCAATTGGAGCACCTCACCAAGAACCTAAACGTTCGAAGGAACCTCAGACACAAGCCGAAAAAAACATTAATCAGGCTGGACCCTCAGCTGCCTCTGAATCCTTCACGGTGGTGGTAAGTAAAAGGAAAAAGAAGAGAAACAACGCTACCAGCAAAAAAGAGCCTGATGCAAAGGAAAATCCAATCGACAAACAAGGTACAAAACCAAAATCAATAGCGGAAATAGTTAAATCATTGCCAGCTAAACCGACTCAAACGCCAAGACCTACATATGTCACTATCAGCGGAGTAGGCAAAACTCCGGTAGACATTATTAATGGCTTGCCATCGCCGGATGAAATAGGTGTGAAGGCGTCCATAGTCCGAGCGACAAAGGCAGGCTCTGTCTTGGTTCGCATGGATGATAGGTCCGAAGCCACCAAAGTAATCGGGTGGCAGGGGCTGCGTGAAAAAGGACTTCAAGCAAAACTTGCTATGAAGAAGAAGCCCAAGATGGAAGTAAAAGGTGTGCCTCAAAGCTGGACATCTATGCAGCTGTTGGAATTTCTATGGGGAAGAATATCTGAAAAATCGGGCGCCACAACACTTGTTCCTGATGACATTCGGCCTCTTTTCTCTTCAATAGCAAGGAATGGTTTTACTAAGAATTGGGTGATCGAAGTTCATCCAATGGTTAGATTTATACTCTTAGAGACAGCCAGCTTAGATGGAGGATGGTGGTCGATGTCCTTTAAAGACTACATCGACGCTCCACGGTGCACTAAGTGTCAGGGCTACGGTCATACTAAAGCAACTTGCCCAGTAGATGGCGTAGTCTGTATCTGGTGTGCAACTATTGGCCACATGCTTAAGGACTGCCCCCAAAAAAAAGAGTTGACTGGTCCGACCTGTATAAACTGCGAGCGGGCCAATGTCCCATCTAGCCAACGGAAGCATAAGGCAGGCAGTCGTGAATGCCCTGTGCACTTAAAGTGGGCCAAGGAGGTGGCAAAAAAGACTTTTTATGAATAGAATCACCATCCTCCAACTGAATATGGGCCGCCGACGCATCGTGGCAGATGAACTTCGAGCTCTCTCCCAGCGATTCGACGTCATGGCGGTCCAAGAACCATGCTGCCGTGGGAACATGGTCACGGGGTTCGGCCTCGCATCGAGGGTTATCGCCCTGAGCAGTGGAGAGAGGAGGCCCAGGGCTGCCATAGTGGTCAATAACCCAAACCTCGATGTGATGGATCTGAGGCAGTACACCACGCCGGATAATGTCGCTTGCTTCATCAGGTGGAGTAACGTTACTTTTACGCTTGTATCGGCTTACCTACCTGATGGAAATGATATTAACGAAGACATATCCGCCATGGAGATGATCACAGCTTGTTCTCGAAACGTGATCATATGCTCAGATACCAACTCCTGGAACACGGTTTGGGGGTCCAATCGAACAAATAGAAGGGGTACTAAGCTCGGTGATTTCATATCTAGGAGTCAGCTAGTAGTAATTAACGATCCTTCTGCCATCCCTACATTCTCTAGTGCTAGGGGACAGAGTTGGATTGATGTGACTCTGGCATCACCGCAGCTGGCTAACCGCATCACCGATTGGGCCCTCGGATCTGATACGAGTTCCGACCATCACTCAATAGTGTTTAGTGTCGTAGAAAATGCGACACTTACAAGTTCCCACGGCATAACTAAAGGCTATATTACAAAAAGAGGAAACTGGAGTGCCTTCCGGTCCACGTTAGAGGGAAAACTCGTTGACAATGAATGGGATGCGGCGGAGACGGATCTGACTGATGACCTAGATTACAGAGTCTCCAGGATAACAGATATCATCTGTGATGCTGCAGAGGAAACCCTCCAGCACCGGAAGGCAAGAGCTCGACCAGTCCCATGGTGGACGCCGGCCCTCACTATTATGAAGAGAGAACTCTACAAGGCACGGCGGTCGTACCAGAGGTGTAGTTGTGACGAGAGGCGCACTACACTTCGTGACGAGTACAAGTCTAAGGCCAGGACATACCGAAACGAAGTGCGGTCACTAAAGCGGAAGTCTTGGGACGAGTTTATCGTCGAGGAGTGATCCAAGAACCCCTGGGGTATCCCTTACAGAGTGGCCCTGGCTAAGATGAGTCCACAACAGGTGATTGCTGCAATGAAGAGCGGCGGTGCCCCGGCGACCACTCTGGAGGAGACGGCGAAAAATTTCATTATAGAGACCTTCCCCAGAGATGATCCATCCCAAGATGACGAGAGAGACGCGTTTATTAGACGCACTACGGTATGCCCACCCGGTACAGACTTGTGCCCACCCTGGGACATATGGGATCTCCGTACTGCCGTGGATAGACAAAGGCTTGGTCGTGCCCCAGGTATTGACAATATTGATACGGCAATCCTCCGAAATAGTATTCCCTACATTGAAGATCAACTCCTGGCAATATTCAATGATTGCTTAGATAGGGGCTACTTCCCAAAAAAGTGGAAAATTGCCGATCTCAGACTTATTTACAAGGGAGGTGACAAGGATAAACAAATGGCAAAGTCTTATAGGCCTATCTGTCTCCTCCCTGTTATGAGTAAGGTGTTGGAGAACATGATGGTCACGAGCCTACAGCCTATTTTTTCGAGAGCTTCCCATCCACGGCAGTATGGATGTACCAAAGGCAGGGGAACTGCAGATGCCCTGCTGAGAGTACGCCATGACGTTGAAGAGAAGGCGGAGAAGTATGTCATGCTCCTCTTGTTTGACATCACCTCCGCCTTCGATAGCGTATGGTGGCCAAGTGTACTCCAGCAGCTGCAGAAATACGAGACTCCTAGCAACTTGTACATTTTGATGAGAAGTTATCTCCAGGATAGAACGCTCCGAATAAGAGGTAATTTCTACGAAGTAGAAGATAGTATGGAGAAAGGCTGTCCACAGGGCTCTGTCCTTGGCCCTGCTCTGTGGAAACTTGTCTTCGACGAGTTGCTGGGTGTGCTCGAAGAAGAGCAGTTCTCCGCCACAGCTTTTGTGGATGATTTAGCCGTTGTGGTGGCGTCGAACAGCAGAGCCAGGTTGAAAGAAGAAGCTGAGCGGTGCGCCAACCTGATAGAAAGATGGTGCGAGATGAAGAAACTGCGGATGTCAGCTGCTAAAACACAGGCTATCCTCTTGAAAGGCAAGACTGATAGGGCTCACCCTATTACAATGATAATCCAAGGATCGAGAATTCGTCCGAGTGAGGTTGTCACCTACCTCGGAGTCAGAATAGGAAGAAATTTCAACGTGTCACCTCACTTGGACTATTTGAGAAGTAGGGTGACCCTAGCGCTTAATGGACTCAGTCGTATCGGGGGTGCATTTTGGGGCCTCAGATACCCAGCGACTAAGACAATTTATAAAGGTGTAGTTCTGGGTATTCTGAGGTACGCGTCCCCAGGTTGGTTTCTGCATCTCTCGCACCACCAGAAGAGGAGGTTGGCTTCGATTCAGCGGACGGCTCTGCTGCGCGTCACCAGAGCTTTCAAGACAGTGTCTCATGAGGCAGTACAGGTCCTGGCAGGAGGTGTTCCTCTCGACCTCCTGTTGCAGGAAGACATGTTAAAGCACCAGCTTTCAAGAGAAGGCTCGGCAGGTCTACCAGAAAATCTCCGTGAGAAGATTAACCAACAGCCAGGTAGATGGAAAAAGATAATACAAGAGTACACCCTTGACGAATGGAACCAGCGATGGGTAACAACTCCGAAAGGAAGTACTCTTAGAAAATATTTTCCCACCATCGGTTCCCGGTTAGCAGCAAAATGGGTGGAACCTGGTTATTGGGTCTCCCAACTACTCACTGGACACGGGGGCTTCCGAGCAAAGCTCTTCCAATTTGGAAAGAATATCGACCCCTTGTGCCCCAGTTGCGGAGTCCCAGAGACTGCCGAGCACATTGTCGTAGCATGTACTGCCTATGAGGCACAGAGAGCAAAACTGCTCAGGGAAACCGGTCTCTACATTTTGACTGAAAGGGAGCTCCCTCAACTCATGAGTGAGGAAAACTATCCTCATTTTATAGATTTCATTGCAAAATGGAAATCCATTATAGGCCCAACTCATTTCTACTTGGGAAGAAGAGGAGCTGCACCGCCTGGAAGGCCGCCGGACGGAGTAGCAGAAGAAATCCGTGACCAAACTTAGAAGAAATGTAGTCGAAATATGGACCCAGTCTATAAATATTGTTTTTCTAGCAGCAGTGTGTTGTTACGCGGAAACGCTTAATATCTCACTGCTGCTAAAACCCGTATTGCCTATCAGGCACGGCAGGGATGTAAATAAATAAAAGGCATGTAAAGGTTAGAAGGTCGAGATCTTGTGGACAGGGAATGGACTGAGGATTTGAACTGGAGAAGGTTGTAGGCGTAAGAAGGACGATGGTTGTTGATGATTCGGTAGAGGAACGTGCCTAAGAAATATTGTCTTCGGAATGAGGGGAAAAGCCACTTTTTCCTTTACAGTATAGGTAGAAAAGTAAAACATCTTTCGGGCCGAAGCCTAGCTCCCCGAATTAAATCCTGGATCCGTCATCGTATCCAATCCTTACCACTAGCGGATCCAGGATTTGATTTTGGGGGGGAGGCTTCAGCCCGAAACCTTTTTTTTTCATAAAAATAACGATAATTACTTTGGAAAAACAGAAAGAAACTAACTACCTATATGAAATGGTGTTTAAGTTATTCCTTAAGTACTTTTAAATGTAATTACACGAACAATAATACTTTAAGAGGTATTTTTTTTTCCCAAAAAACATGGTTATATTTTTCCATTTTGGAGGGGAGGGGCTTCAGCCCGAAAGCCTCCCCCTCCTCCCCCGTAGATCCGCCCGTGATCCTTACAATCCAAAATACTCAATACTCCTTACTTTGTCACTAATAAAATCATCCACAACGACCTTAATGTACCGAATGTATCCGATTTGGTTCAATCCAGATACATACATAACGAACTTTGGAACCATCCAGATACAAACTTAACAAACTTTAGAACCATCCAAATACTCTCGTTTCTAACCTAGCTTCCTCTTCGATCTCTGATATTTCGAGGCATCTGAAAAGAAAATGGTCTTTTGATCTCCTAATGTAGATAAATTATTAGAGCGTTTTTTTTTTTTGTCAATATATTCCTGTGTGCACATTTACTAGATGTTTTTTTTTATTTAATACAGTTATAAAAATTATGGATAAAAAATATCGTGGAAATTCAAAATGGAGATGAATAACTAATAACTGATCCTTGAAAGAGAGTGGATAAGTGCGTTTTAAAACTACACGGCGTGGGGCTGTATCCAAGTAGGTCAGCGCAATCGGCGTGCAGACTGCAGAGTACACCTACCAATGTTGACACAACAGGACAGCCCGGTTCTTAGCCCCAGGCCTATCAGCACAATATATTAAAGCTACAGTTACTCAACGTGTATTTCATAAATAAATTTATGAGGGTGATAAATAGATAAATAGACATCGACAGCCAGGCTACAAAAGCCTGTATTTACATGTTTGTTGGAAGTGCAGTTTCAAGCTCTCCAGGCCAATCTTGGCAACGCACATATTCAGAATTACATACCGAAAACGTTTTTAAAATCATTGCAGCTTTGTCTTAAGCATGATATAAAAATCAAACAGAAAAAAAATTTCACAAAATATAAAAACTAAGGTGTGTGTGTGGGCTTTAGACCACACTATATAAATGAAAACACCAACAAGGCGTGATTAATAATAAGTAATATAAATTAGAAATTATAGCTCATTATGAAGAGGATTAAATGCGATTTTTAGTTTCTGAGATATTGTAATCCATACCTTCCATAAAACTCCCATTAAGAAACAATTTTAAATAATAGGCGTTTACAAAGAAGATGAAATGCTGAATATTTTCGTCCCTTATGCAGGAATATGCAGGTTAGATTTTTAGTTTCTGAGATATTTTAATCCATATCTTCAAACTCGTTATAATTTGGTTTTCGACAATATTTTTTCTCTTTTTGGCTCCCTAACACGTTGTCGCGGTAAAGTACAGTTTTGAATTAAAACTCATTACAAATAGAATGACATACTTAATATTTCCCTCTATTATAGTATGCAGGTCTGACTTTTAGTTTCTGTGGTATTTTAATTCATATGCAAAAACACTTCAATTAATTGACTCCAGCAGACTTTACCCGAGCGTTACATTTCCGAAATCTGATGGCTCAATGTAATTCACTCTCCGCAAAAAAGCGCATAATGCGCCTAAAGAAGTTTTCACTTCAAAAACACGCGGTTCTATTTAGTATTGTGGATAATTTTAGTATTTGCGCTTCCGGACTTATGTCAATAGAAAATTTAACTGGATATTATTTAAAGTCTCAAATTTGTTTAATAATATCGGATAAAAATGGCGGAATCGTTGAAGTAAGACCTACTTCCTCTCGCAAGAAAATTTTAAAAATCTAAGAGAAATCGCTCTTCTATATAAATCACATCGACGTACTTGTCGAATCCCGCTTAAAATTTATTTACAATTATAATGAATTAAATTTAGTGAAATTCCTTTTCCGGGAATGTAAGCGTATGGTGTAGCCCTACAAAGAAATATTTATAAATTGTCCTTAATCTTCTATACTTTTCTTCTATACGTTCATTTTCCGACGATTTCTTCGTATCCTTCCTAGAAGAGACCCCTAGAAGAGAGTAAACCCATAACAATAAATTAGGTGTCCATAATTCTCCGATTTGCATGAAGTCGAATGCCATTTAATGGAATGGAACGAGTGATACTACGCGAAAGAGTTTAAACTTAAAATATTTTAAATAACTATTTAAAATGGTGTTGAAGTATATAGACTAAAGGTTTTCTGAAATTTTTTGATCAAAACTAAGCAGAATTGAATGTTTATTACAAATATTCGTAATAATGCATCAATAATTGCATTCGATTTCATCTGAGTCGAGGAGTTAAAGATACCAAACTCATTGTTATATTTTTAATTTCTTCTCTGGGAGGATATGAGAGCCATCCAACGAAGACATACTTAGAAGACCAACGTACAGAGGAGAAAGAGAGGAGGCAGAGAAGACCTGAAGAAGATTAAAGACAATTTATAGATGTTTGTTCGTAGTGGTAGAGGGTATGGAAAAAAAATTGTAACTGGATGTAATTGGGAACAATTATATATCAATTTTAAGCAGGATTTGATAAGAAATTGCTAAAGTGGTTTATATAGAAGGAAAATTGAACTTAACATTTTTTTGTATGCAGAAGCAACTCAAACATTGAGGATTTGGATATTTCTTCCAAAAACACTCGGATACTGTATTCATATTTTAAAAATAATATTCAGTCATCTGGACCACTTTAAAAAAGCCGCTCAGTGTGAAAATGTAACTAACCAAAATAATTATATTTACTAGCTTTTACAGCGTTCCTGTTGATATCATGCAAGTGTGAAAATATTTTGATTTTTTAAATAACGGTACCGGACATTTATTCGAAAATTATACCGTTCTTCTTCTTTTTTTCGCGGGTCCCGTAACCCAGTTGGTAGATTGCCGAGGACAAAGAAAGCTATCACATCACGATAGGGTCACCGGAGGATAAGAACAGATCCGATCAGTACCGTTCCCTATTCTCCAGTCGTGAGAATTTCTCATGAGGTGATGATGATGACGATGATATTTATGTAATCCTCCCATTTTCGATGGGGGTCCTGGGAAATAGATCTCAGATTTCACAAATCATCGCCCGTCTCCTAAGATAACGATTGCGGAATAGGACACCTCGGAAGGTGTAAGCCATATCTCGAGACCAGACGAAGTCGGTCAAGAGTATTTATATCACAGATATATGATATTTATATCTGAGATACTAAATATGCAAATATATACTGAGATTACAAACGAAATAAATATTTCGATTTGTTAGTTGATATTGATTCAATATAACTTTCTATGACTTATTTAAATGCCTGTCTGATAATATGAACATATATATTGTTTTACTCGAGAAGTCGATTTTATTATAAACATACAATAGATTATTTTCTTCGATTTAAGTCAAATTAGGATGAGTCCAATCACCAAATTATTAATTATTGATTATGATAATTAATAGAATTATTTATGATGATATCGACCTCCTTAAAATGCAAATATGGAGAAATAGAAGAATATTGAGGTATTGAAACGCACTAGAAAAATAAGTAGGGACTTTTGAGAGAAAAAAATAAAGCAATCCAGAAATATTTAATTTAGTAAAATATAGATCTTACAGAAAATCCATTACATAGACATAACAGCTCTTTTACACATTACATTGAGTGACCTCGTATACAAAGACGGACATCTGTAATTTTAAGAAAAAGAGGAAAAATTCAATATTTGTTTTATTAACTCGGTTTAAAGCGTTCTCGGTCAAACTCCACCGGCTTTAGCACCAGTGAGGTGGTTGAGAGAGTAGCACAGGGATTTGGATTCCCCGCCTGATTGTATATATTGTATATAGGTATGACTGTATTTTTATGTTTTTAATTTACTTATATTTAGGTTATTTTATTTTTTTATTGTATATAGTTTTTATTTATTATTATTTAGTTATTGTTATTATTATTCTTTTTTTTTTTTTTTTTTTTTTTTTTTTTTTTTTTTTTTTTTTTTTTTTTTTTTTTTTTTTTTTTTTTTTTTTTTTTTTTTGTATTTACGGTGTGAATGAGTTCATTTATCAATATAATTATTGTCCCCGTGACAGAATATTATATGTCTGAATAAATAAATTAACTCGAACGGTTACTGATGATTTTATTTAAGAATTTTCAAGTTGAATCATGAAAAAAATTATATTATAGTTGTTTTAAAATGAAGCTGTTTTGCAAAAATAAGTTTTTTCTCAACTTATTAAAAATGATTGATGTACGTCATTGATATGAAGTCATTCAAATAAACTAAACAATAAAATATATTAAACAATTAACGATAAAATATTTATCTACCCAAGGCCAAGATATTGTACATCCAGATCATCCAGAATACTTCTGGACTGTACTCACTGGACACACTGGACTGTACTCAGGGGACCTATTTCTGTTGAAAACTGAGATTCGAAAATTTTCACGATCGCAATACTTACCCTTACTATATATTACATATATACGTAAGTGGAAGTAAAAAGATCATCCTCTTCAATAAGTAACAAGGAAGATAAAATTTGTTAAGTAGCTATCATTTTTAACGACAAGGTTTTTACTATCTATATCATTTTTATAAAAAGATAAGGTTTTATAAATATATAGCTATTTTTTTTTTTTTTTAAATTATTTATCAAAGTTAGATGTAACATGATAGAGGAGGCCAAGACCCACCCAGGGTTGTAGCGCCACGTAGATAGAACGTTTAAAACACATGGAACGTTAGAACACATGGAAAAAACGTTTAAATAAATATAAAATGTAGTATGCATGCTTGCGGTATTTTTTTTTAAATAAAAAATTTATAGTGATTTTTTTATTTCTGCCTCCAGAACTACAAAATTAAATTCCATAATTATTATTGTTATAATTTTTATAAAAATATTTTTTTATTATTATTGAAATTTACAACTGTATAATGATAAAAACAACTAGTAAATATGAAATAAGTAACTTGACATGTACAACATGAAGAAAAACTACCCATTGGTAGAACTCCAATTATATTTCAGACGTCTCTGAGGGTTATCAGGAATAGCAGAGGAAACAAGGTTGGAAACAAGAGGGTTCGGATGGTTCAGAAGTTTTTATAAAAATATAAATTTCTAAATATCAAAAAAATGGCTTTAACATGGTCCCACATATATTCTTTTTCTTGCAAATGATTGGCATCAATGATTTAATAATATAATATGTATTGTTTAATTATCATAATTCTATTTTTAGTGACATATTTTATTTTACATATACAAAGCTATTTATAAGAACCTAAACAAAGATAACCTATTTCCAGAATTATTTCTTCCTTATTGCGGTTACAAATTGGCAATGACATTAATTATATAATAATATAAATTGACAATAATGGGCGAGGTATAATATAGATTTTTAAAGAAAATAAAAAATTGCCAAAATTGTGATTTCGTTTATTTCATGTTGATAAAAAATAATAAAATCTGAACCGCAGAATACATGTAAATTACAGTTGAATGAACAGTTGTATAATTGGAGAAATAGGGCTTGGTCCAAAACATAAAATTAATAACAAAAAAGGTAGGAAGTAATTAATTAATAATGATTAATGAACTATATAAAATCGACTATAAATAAACTTCACAAAACAAAAAATCTCATTTTTCAAGTTGTTAAGAATAGGTTTTCACCTGCCCACGCTATGAAAGTCTTTATACGGGCCATTGATCAGTTTTCCCGTCACAGCTGAACTTGGGCTTGACAGTAATGGCTTATTGACGAGTTCAAAGGCCTCTTACGGATACAATAAGCAATAGCTTAAAGGTTCGATTAGACATTTTAAATAATTATAAAATACTTATATATATATTTTATGTTAATAAAGACATAGTAATAAAAACTCATAATGTTAGTATTAATATTACACAATTGACAAACATTATAGGAACTGTTTATATATATATATATATATATATATATATATATATATATATATATATATATATATAAGATCTTTATAATTTGTTTCAAATGCTATATATATTATATATATATATATATATATATATTATATATATATATATATATATATATATAAGATCTTTATAATTTGTTTCAAATGCTATTGGATTCTAACAAAAGGTTATACCACTTTTCGTATTTTTAAAAATTGAGCTCTACTTCACAGTTCCTATAATGTTAATTGTATAATATATATACTAATATTATGAATTTTTATTACTATATGTTTATTAAAATAATATATATATATATATATAGATTGAATTAATCTCAATTAAAAAAAAATAAGTGAGGAAAAAAAGAGAAAATTCGTGTTTACTATATCCTCAAGTAAATTGTTACAACTATTTTTAGTATAACTACAATTCAAAACAAATCACCAGTTATTTGTTTATAAACAATACCTCACAATATCATTAATAGAATAACCAAGTTTTTACGTTATCTCTGTCTTGTTTCTTGAAGACACAGAAGAATGCAATGGAATTCTAATCCTGACATTGCATACCTTCAATGATCTTGTGTTAAGCTTCAGACAATTCTAGCTATAAATAAATTAATCGGGTCGATGATCTGATAATCTCTGTTCTACTGCGCAAACAAATAATGTACATATATCTAATGCACAGACGACTCAACGGAAAATTCTTATTTACTAAACAAATACTTCTCTTCTCACTGTATTTGTCTTATATAGCTTATAGCTTGTATAGATCTTTAGTATGAATATATCGATATAGAAAATTTTAAATATTATAAATTGGGAAGAATAATTGATGATATTCTCATTTATACCTTTTGACTAGGAAGATATCCTAGGTAAAAGTGCTAAGCAGTTCTAAATATTATAAATAAAAAAATATTTTCATTTTTGTTGGTATAAATTATAATTCTTCAAAAATCACAATATGTTACATTTTGAAATCATAACGCCTAATAATAATCAGCCTCCGCTGGCTTTTAATACCAGTGAAGTGGTTGAGGAAGAGCAGGGATCTCGCGAAGCCTCACTTTTCCATCCACAAGCGGGGGAACAAGTCTGGTTCGGAGTTCCCATAGCCGATTGTAAATAGTGTAAATAGGTACGCCTGTGTCTAAGATATTTATTTTTATTACTATTATTTTTTTAAGAACATTTTAATTCTATTTTATTTATTTATTTTTATTTTATCATTACTATTATTTATATTTTCTTCCTTGATTACGATATTTTATTTTGTTCTTATTTTGCTGTATTATTTTGAAATTACCTTATTTATTTTTGGATTTTGTAAATATGGTGTGAATGTGCTACTCTATTGTAAATGTCTTTTATTGAGACAGATTGTAATATTTATCAATAACCAAGTAATCCATTAAAAAAATAAAAACGCGTAAAAAATAGCTTAGTTAATATAGAACTAAAATTAAATATTATATACCTCGTCACAAAAAAACAAACTATTCTACAAAAATTTGAGATCAAATGCACGTATTTGTATCAGTGACGCTCAGTGATCGAAAATCTTTTTTCGAGAATAATTCCTATTGATTCTAATCTGTGAGTCACAGAAAAATAGTTTTGAAGTTGTCTTAATCACAATTGTATTTGCTATCGAATGTATAATGTAGAGCCCCGCTTATCCGGCTCTCCGGATCCCGGTGCTAAACGGGAACAAGAAAAGAATTAAATTTCTTTTTACAAATGGCTGATAGCTATAATCGAAACTAAATTACTGAAAGATTACTAATGAACAAAGTTTTATTTATTGGAACGAATCTTAATCTGTGAACTTATATTAAGAGAATGAACCAGCTAACAAACCAATGAAGGTAAGATTAATAGGGTGACAAACAGTACATATCTTGCCATAGTGTGAAGTCAAAGGTAAGTCACTAACAGGGAGAGTTTACAGAGTGAGTCAGCGGTTTCAAATAAATTCTTTTCGGTGATACTTGATCAAAAATATCAGGCATAAGTCTCGGCGTTCGTTCCAATAGACTCAAGGAACCTATAAATTATATATATATATATACTTTAAAGAATTTCAAGTAAAATTTATGTTATTTTTTTTTTTTTGCCTTAGCTTTGCCCGGATTTTTAGAATCCTATATAGCAATCTTTTTTTTTTTTATGCAGAATAATAATTGTATTAAATGAGTTATAACATATAATAAATTACAAAAACCGAAAAGTGCTTCCAGTAAAGTATGTCAAGTAAATTTTTGTTATGAAAAAGCAAATTAGATTCCTTTTTAGGGAACCTTTAAAATACTCTTAAATAAGAATTTTTAAATAAATGAAAAAATATAACCTTTAGTTTCATTTTCATGGAGGTTTTTTTTTTTTTTTTTTTTTTTTTTTAACAAAAGTATTCATAATTCTTCAGGATTTTCTTCAAATTCAACTTTAATATAACCATTGGAAAAGTAAATTACTGCTCAATATCCATTATCTTTTTCATTTATTTTTTTTCAAGCTAAAAATTAAGAAAAACTTCTAACCCATTTTATTTTATATCTTTAGTTTTAATTTGATTGTGAAGTTCAGGTTTATACCATTTCGTGTAGCATACAGAGGTCTAAATCCTTATTAATTTTCGTGTGGATCGTGGTGAAGCCGTTCTAAAGTTATCATAGGTTTTGTGGTTGTTGACAAAATTTCGCAAGGTCCAGTCTAGGCAAAAATTTATTGCAGCAAAATTTTAATTTTTCGATTACGATAACGAATATCAAATTTGTTTTTTTCTTATTTCCTCTCGATATTAGACCGGTTTTAATAAATATTATATGTGGCAGATAGCTACTGTATGAGGACAATTTGGACAAAATAATGGCGAAGCAATGATGGAAAAAATGAGGGAGAAACAAAGCTTATATTTTGTAAACGTGTCCAATATTTTTCGATTTCGTATCAAAAAAAAAAAAGAGTGGTTGAAATCGGGGGCCCACAGACTGTAAGTGCAAAATGTTCTGATTTTACAGACAGAAAATTCATCAAATTTACCTAATGACTTGTTGCAATTGTTACCATCATACATATAATTATATTGTTACTACCATATCAGTAAATAAGGTAACAATAGGGTACTTTATTTACTGAACTGAAATTCCTTTCCCACGTATGGAAAGCAAAGATTATAAGGGAAAACCAAGGTTGTTATCTCAACAACCTTACGGTCCTAGTTACAATGTGCCTTCTCACTAATAATTAAAGTTGAAGCAGTGAAACGAACGGATACAGACCGATCAATGGGTCAAAATCAATCAACGATGGCTACAATAGTAGCTACTTAATTAACTCTCATAGGGCCGCATTCAATGGCTTCTGGGGCTGCAAGTTCAAGAACCGGTCCCGGCGACCTGACAACCTAATCGACCTGAATTGATGGAGAGGAAGCAAGATAGATAGGTCGGGCTGTATGTCTCACTGTCGGTAATAACAATCACTAATTCATTTGAAAATCGATAATTCAGTTATTAATTAAAAAGAATATTCAACTAAAAACTATCAAATAATTACTAGTAGTCCTGTGCGAATAATTCGCATAGTACAAAAGGGGGGAATCTCCGGCCACTAGGCCACATGTGGCCTCCGGAACGTATCCGCGGCTTCCAAACATTGTTATTTATTTATTAATTAATTAGCTCGATATTTATTAATCTAATGCTAGAATTAATTAATGTTTAATTATTTAGGTTCCGAAAATTCACAATTTATAGAATAAAGTCGATTATGGGAGTGTGTATTTAGTAATAAATAAAAAAATAAATAAATAGCAACAGTAAAATATAAATAATTGTTGTGGCCTCCATTAGCAGAGCTTGACCTTACTGGAGGCCTCTAATGATAAAAACTTTTTTCCACTTACGGCAAAGTACTTCGATTAGTGACGTTGACAAAACAATAAGGAAACAAAACAATGCAACGTAACATAATATGGAAGAATCAATTCCCATTTTATTAGTAATTGAAATGGACTAAATGAAAGAAAATAATTTTTAAGCTCCATTCATATTAAAACCAACATGTTTAGAAATTACAATAAGCTGTATCTTACAAGAGGATACTACGGACGAGTGGTCACCGATTTCAATGAGGTTGGTTTTGGTGTTACAAGGTCGAAAAATATTAGACCGATGCACTAGCTGATCCGGGATTTAATTTTGGAAGGAGCTTCAGCCCGAATTTTTGGTGTTTTATATATATATATATATATATATATATATATAACGATAATTAATTTGAAAAAAAAAGAAAAGAACTACCTATATGAAATGGTGTTTAAGTGATTCTTGAAGTCCTATTAAATGTACTTTCACTAATAATAATATTTTAAGAGATAGTTTTTAATATTTTTTTCCATAAAACATGGTTATATTTGACCGTTTTGGGGGAAGAGAGCTTTAGCCTCAATGCTTCCCCCTCCCCCCCCGTAGATCCACCTGTAGACTGATGTCCGAGGATTCTGGCCAATGCGCTACTAGGAGTCCACAAAAAAAAAAAAAATTAAATACTTTTAAATAAAATGTATGTTATTTATTTTTGCCTATGGGCTACCCGTATTTTTAGGTTGTTATATACCACATTATAACTTATTTAATAACATAGTCAATACATTTTCTTATTTTGCACAAACAAAAAAAATAAAATAAAAAAATATCGAGAAGAGATCGATTGGTGTATAATAAATTAAAAATCCGAACAAAGCAAAAGCAAAAATTAATAATATATTTTTTCACAAATAAAATCTCTTATAAGTAAAAAAAGTTACGTATACAATTTTATTTTATTTTTTTAGTTAGTTAATATTCGATTTGTAAGTGTAATTCTGTGCCTTCATTCATTGGGCATTTACCTGTTGTTGGGCTGGTTGAACATAAATGAATAAATTCTTCAAATAAAATCATCCAATTGAATAACATTGTTCTGAGTTATATCCAACATTACAGAATGTAATATGAAATAAGTGTTTTTCATTCAAAATTGTTTAAAAAATCGTTATTATTTCTTAATGATGTAGAGATGGTTGACCGTAATATAATATGAGAAGGAGTTAGTCGGGGGGTGCGTTCAAATAAATAGTAATTTTAAAAAATGGTATTTTAAATTGTTTCGCCGACCTTTCGACCAACCTTACAGGTAGTGTTGCCGAGACGAAGACGAGTATTGGTATTGCAAACTCAGTCTTGGTCATGGTCTTGGTCTTACGCAAGAGTTTCGCAACAGTCTAGCAGTTACTTGTTAGTTTATTACTGTAGAGATATTATTGTAATTTTTTAGATAGGAGAAACCTAACCTAGCCCGAATGAAAAATTTGAGGAGTTAATGCAAAAGTACATTGGTTCTACCAATTATTTAAATATAGTAACTAAGATTGTCAAGTATTAGTAACTATTTAGCCTTAATTTATTTTCAAAAAATCAATTTTTTTTTACCAGTCCTAGTCTTGGTCTTGCAAAAACCGATTTTGGGCAACACTACTTGCAGGTCTTCATCAGGGCTACAAAAGATATAACATATAAAAGGTACATAGTGAAAATAAATAATTGATAAAAATCACCATTTACCTTTTATATTTTATATCTTTTGTAGCCCTGATGAAGACCTGCATGGTGGGTCGAAACGTCGGCGAACCATTTAAAAATACAATTTTTGAAAATTCAGTATTTATTAGTATTAACTCCTTCTAATGTTATTGTTTCTTGTTTTCTTAACCACGAAGAAGTCGTTGGAACGAAGGCCGAAACATAGACACTTCATTAGCACAAGCATACATGTAACATCAAATACTTTTTTTGTTTTTTTTACTGTTTGTTATTTCTGACCGCATTCCTAGCCATCATCTCTTTTTAGAAACGTTAACAAAAACATTTTTACGATTTATTGAGGTTATTCATCTTCCCGCTTACGACTATCCTTTTTGCCGATGACACTTCCCATTGATGGCGGGTATCCTTTATCCTTTATCTCCTGGAAGAACTAAGTGAAGATTGGCCACTTAGCCAAGGATCAATAAGGACCGTGCTTGGCAGTGCGGGCCTACCCCGCCACGTGCCTACCAAGTTCATCGTCCCTCTGCCCATCAGGAAGGAGCCCTATATCCCACGAGTTGACAGGTTCACCTATCTAGGCCAATCGTACTATCCCATGGAGTAGCAGTAGTGTCTTAGCTCATCCTTTAATGATCTCAAGAATACAATGCAAGTTTATGCTTGTAAAATAAAATAAATTATAAGAAACTATAGGACGGTCTCGATAATTCGAACCCATACTAATCCGAAACTCTTGGTAATTCGAACAGGAAAGAAACACAAAGATTAAGTTGATTGAAGAGAGAAAGAATGCAAATGGCACAGTTTTTCAGTAGATATTACTGGAATTGCTTCGTGTGGTTGTGTCGAAATCGTATTCTAGTGTCTCTAAACATAAAATAGGCGGTCATCCAGAAGTTGAGGAATCTCTTTATGTGTGGTTTCCGCGGCGGAGATCATAAAGATGTCGGATTTGGAGGGATGTAATATGTGAAGAGATAAAGTTTTTCTTTATCAATTTTTTTAAGAAGGATGACGAAGCATATTTTATCTTAACTTGACAATTTATAGAGCAGTATTTCAGTTTTATCTCGGTGAAAAAAAATTGTGTAGCCATTTTATTTTTTTAAAACAGTTAAGTCATAGAAAAGCCATAAGCGTTAAGTACTTACTTGGAGTGGGCGAATGGATAGAACGTGTGGACGTTCGATAGTGGTATCGAAGTCTGGTACTTTCAAGGAATCTGCAAGGAATCTTTAGCGACAAATTCAGAAACTCAACGAACATTATACGATTATTTTCAGAAATTATTCCTTAGTTTGCAATGTGTTTGTATTTACTTGATGATATGGATATATTTTCGTTACCTTGCAATCATTTTAAATTTAACCTCTGATAATTCGAACATTTTGATAACCCGAACAGGCTAAGCAATCTACGTATCCTGAACTATTATCACAACAAATTATGGATTTTCTAACGAATATTGGTTGGCTAATCGAATTTGGCCAAG
Source organism: Nezara viridula (assembly GCA_928085145.1). Taxonomy (NCBI): domain Eukaryota; kingdom Metazoa; phylum Arthropoda; class Insecta; order Hemiptera; family Pentatomidae; genus Nezara; species Nezara viridula. Next base: position 47,937,673 of record OV725081.1, read on the forward strand.
GCATCTAAAAAATGTTGCAGTTGCTATTCCGAGAGACAGAAGGTCTGGAGGGTAGGACGGTGTGTGTCTGTTTCGGCAAAGGAATTCAACGAATACATCATACAGATCATTTTAGCGGTCGTTTGATGCAAGAGGAACCCCAGTGTCAATCTTACTTTTCCAATTGAGTTAAGGTGGTCGGCGATGGTCAATTTGCAAACAAAGTTTTTCTGGAAGTTCTCCATTACTTTTTCTGGGATTTTCTCCGACCACAGCTCTCAGAAAATCTTTATCAAAGGAAGCAGTCCTTCCTCCACCATCTTGGTCTTAAGCGCTGAAGTCTCTCTCTCGGAATTTTTCATGTCATCGTTGCTGCACTCACTCACATTACCATCGCCCCTGACTTCGGTAATTTAACATCCTATGTTAGTAAAGACTGAGCTACAGAACAAAAAAACTTTTTTTATTTATTTTTTACAGTAAATTAGGCCATTTTTCACCAACATTTTATTGTAACAAATAAAAAAACTTCAAGACACCAAAAGTAGGAAAAATGAACAGAAAAAAAAAACTTTTTTTTTTTGGAAGAAGATTAATAACTGTTGATACCCATACAAAAGAGTGTTATATGGAGTTTATAGTTTGTTATAATGGTTAATATAACAAAAAAAAAAAACTGAAGCCCTCCCCCCCAAAATTAAATCCTGGATCCGCTAGTGGTCTGGGAATCATCCACCACAATGGTTTTGAACGGTATGTATATATATCACTATTTATTAATTTTATTTACCTCCAGATAGAAAACATCTCAATTCCGTACATTTTCGTAATTGAAAAAAAATAAGGTCACGATAAGATGAATACGAAGTTTTAGACGGATCATAATAATTTGAAAAAAATAGATCTGTAATGTGGACTACAAATATCCCGAATAAGGGAGTATCCAGTTTAAAACTGAAGATCGACATACTGAATTGAAACGACAAGAAACTGCACGACGTTTCCGACTGCTCCAACTTACTACTCCAAACTGTCAATTAATTACAAAAGACTTATCTACATAACTATAATAAGATCTATATGGACATACGGAGTTGAGCTTTGGGGCTCTACCAAACCATCGAATTCTTATCGTATCCAATCTTTACAATCCAAAGTCCTTAATGTCCCCTATTTTGTCACAAATAAAACCATTCATAAAGACCTCAATGTTCCATATGCCGCTCATTTAGCCCGAGCCAGATACCTATCCTTTCATGATAAACTCCAGTCCCATCCGAATCCGCTTGTTTCCAGCCTTGCTTTTTCCTCGATTCCTGATAATCCCCTTAGGCGTCTGAAAAGAAGGTGGCCTCGTGATCTTCTTATCTAGAATTAAATAGGGAGTGCTACTACGGGGCAGTATGTCTTCAAGTCTGTTCATGTCATTATTTCTAATGTGTGCATTTTTACTGGTTGTATTGTTTATATAGTTGTAAAATTTATTAAATAAATATGAAAAAAAAAATTCGTGACAAACCTTGCTCTTATCCTCACCCCTCGGTTATCCCGCTTATGCTTGTAGAAATAATAATTTACGATTTTTCACAAACAGGAGTGATTCTTTTAGTTATCAAGAACAAAGCAATACACTGAATTCAATAAATTAGTTATAAAATAATTCATGGAAGGAGAAAAACAAACAACCAAAAAAGGAGAAAATTAGTTTCAGAGAACCAGTAAAGATGTACAAATGATTGTCTTGACTTTTACCAGCTGCGTTATCAGCATTTTTGCCTGAGATGCTCTCCCAAAGGTCAGGGATGTTTTGAATCGCAGTCCCTAACTAGGGGTGAAAGTTTCGTCCATAAATTACAGACCTCGAACCATTTGCGAGATGCAGGAGAATGTTTATGTGCTTTTTAGGTATAGCTATAATATTGAAGAATTCAATAGTAGTGCCATATTTTCGCTATGTAAATTTTTGAATGGATAGTAAATCGCAGAACCTAATATTATACCGCAATGTATAAATAACCTAATAATTTAGAAGAAACTCGTTAAACTTTTTGGGCTAAATTTAATAACCACCCATCTAATCGATAATTGCAGGAAAACTGTCAGTTTTTTAATGAGGATTCAATATGGAAAACATGCTTAAATAACATCTTAAGTTTCCTTCTTTTTAAATTCGCTTTAGCATTTCTTTAGGTTCGCTTTACATTTTTTTTTGTGGGTAGTGAATGAGACTCAGATATGTAACGCTCATTCGGGTAAAGTCTTGAATACAAATATTTAATTTTAACTTCTTTTCTGTTTTGCTAATATTTTAATTTCATCTTACGTGACGATTTGAAAATTTTAATCATACATCCAACACATTATTTATTTTTTCATATTTAAGGCAATAATACTTCCAAGTATTCCAAAACTTTTGGAAGTATTATTGCCTTAAATATGAAAAAAATATAAACGTAGGTTTCCTAATAAAAAAAGAAAAATAAGAAAATTAATCATGTTATGGCATTTTGGAATGACTTTTCCATTTTAAAATATATTTCCCATAATACATATATATCTAATTAATAATAATTAAACTTGTCGATATTCCATTCAATCATTTTACATGTTTTACACTAAAATATATTGATAAAAAAATTAGGTAATTAGGTAATAACATTGACTGCCAATATTTAAAAAAAACGTCTGCCAAGTAAGGTCAGTATAGCTTCCTCGCCGTTTCATTGGCTATAATATATCTATATTACAAGTTATATAAATTTTTTGTTTGAGAATAAAATCTATGGGAGAAGCCGATTCGGAAATACAGTTACCATCAAACAAACATTCGCGGGTTTGATATCCTCGAATTTCGTTTATCAGCTAATATTAAAATGCGAGAGAGTGCTATATTTGAAGATTCCATATTGATTATTCTTAAAAAAAAAATACTAATGCATACTTAATTGCATTTCGCTACTGATATTGCAAAACTTCGTATGTAAAAACTTATTATTTCTTTATGCTTTATTGGTATAATTTCATATTTTATTGTCCTCTGCTATTTTGCATCGTAGCAGACTGCTTAATTTAGTTGCAGGCTACAAAATGACACCTTTAGCACAAATAGAATAAAAGTTGAAAATATTTACATACGACCCTTTGCACTAATAGTTGAGCGTTACATCTCATTCGGGTAAAGTCGTCAAGAGTAGACTAATTGAAGTATTTTTGCATTTGGATTAAAATATCTCAGAAACAATAAAATAAATCAGACCACCATATTGTAAGCGAGGAAAATGTTCTGCATTTCATCCTCTTTGTGCTGAGCTATTATTCAATCTGTATTCGCGCCAAATGCGAGAGTAGGAAAAGAAATAGTGTCGAAAAGTCAACGATAACGAGTTTCGTGAACATTTGCTTATACATAATAAGCTATAATTAAAAATGTTGACGTAATGCTGAGTTAGAGAGTCAGAAAGTACAAAAAAAAAAACAAATTATAACTGTTCTGAACATTTGAAATATCTCAAAATTTAAATACCATGGAGAATTCAGTAACCAATTTGCAGAAGTAAATATAGATTTTTAACTAAAAAAATGAGAAATTAAGTGTTTCTATTCGATTTTCTGTTGCATTTGATAGTATTTCTGAAAATGCATCTATTAAGTATATATATCACAACTATTAGTGCAAAGGGTCGTATGTAAAAATTTTCAACTTTTATTCTATTTGTGCTAAAGGTGTCATTTTGTAGCCTGCAACTAATTTAAGCAGTCTGCTACGATGCAAAATAGCAGAGGACAATAAAATATGAAATTATACCAATAAAGCATAAAGAAATAATGAGTTTTTACATACGAAGTTTTGCAATATCAGTAGCGAAATGCAATTAAGTATGCATTACTATTTTTTTTTTTTAAGAATAATCAATATGGAATCTTCAAATATAGCACTCTCTCGCATTTTAATATTAGCTGATAAACACTAAAATATATTGATAAAAAAATTAGGTAATTAGGTAATAACATTGACTGCCAATATTTAAAAAAAAACGTCTGCCAAGTATGGTCAGTATAGCTTCCTCGCCGTTTCATTGGCTAAAATATATCTAAATTACACGTTATATAAATTTTTCGTTTGAGAATAAAATCTATGGGAGAAGCCGATTCGGAAATACAGTTACCATCAAACAAACATTTGGGTTTGATATCAACGAATTTAGATATATTTTAGCCAATGAAACGGCGAGGAAGCTATACTGACCATACTTGGCAGACGTTTTTTTTAAATATTGGCAGTCAATGTTATTACCTAATTACCTAATTTTTTTATCAATATATTTTAGTGTAAAACATGTAAAATGATTGAATGGAATATCGACAAGTTTAATTATTATTAATTAGATATATATGTATTATGGGAAATATATTTTAAAATGGAAAAGTCATTCCAAAATGCCATAAAATGATTAATTTTCTTATTTTTCTTTTTTTATTAGGAAGCCTACGTTTATATTTTTTTCATATTTAAGGCAATAATACTTCCAAAAGTTTTGGAATACTTGGAAGTATTATTGCCTTAAATATGAAAAAATAAATAATGTGTTGGATGCATGATTAAAATTTTCAAATCGTCACGTAAGATGAAATTAAAATATTAGCAAAACAGAAAAGAAGTTAAAATTAAATATTTGTATTCAAGATATATATATATATATATATATATATATATATATATATATATATATATATATTTTAAATTTATTTATTGACTTATAAACAGCGTAGCCATGGAGTCTGGCCCAATCAATGTTAGGTTTAGTTAGTTTGTAAACAACAGGTACAATATAAAAAAGATATATAATACATGAGGACAATATAAGAAGGAAAAAACATAAATTTCAGTAATATAAAACAAATTGTCCAGATCAATATAAACTAAGTTTCACTGTAGATTTACCAACAAAATAAATTTAATTAAAACAGAAAAAAAATTACAAATTTTATAAGGAACAGTGATACATAAACTTAAGTTTATGTTTATGTTAACATTAGTTTTAAAGTTTTTGGTTATTAAGTAAACTATGGGAGTAAAAAATACGAACAATAAAGTAAAACACATTGTTCAAGTGTTTTAGTATCCAAAACTCTCTCCAGATAAATATATATCATTAGATATATTTTAAATAATCTTAATCTATTTGTTCCTAGAATCACATAGTTTAGGATGTAGTGTTGTTAATGTTTAGAAGAGAGAATTTCAGGTGATTAGTAAATTTACGACTGGAATTTATCAAAAAATTTAAAGAAAATAAATTCATCAAAACATAAATAAATACTTGTTCTATAATTCATAAAACTAGTTAATCGAAACCAGTTGCTTTCGAATAAGAAGATATATAGTAACAGTTTCGTGAAGCGAATTTGCCGACTGACCCCTCACACTACTTTCACTAGTCCTCTTAAATGTTTAAGGGTCACTCTTAAGCTGAGAAGCAGCTCCTAGGTTTTATGTATTTGCGTATGTATGTAAAAAGTCGTATTAAAATAAAGAGGTCGATATATTACTGAAGAGATCTTTCTATGCTCTGGAGGATCTGGAAATACGTTCTTGAAACGGACAAATGTCCTTTTTGGTTTTATATGTTGAACCAGGACTATAATATAAAAAAAATGTTCAATTCCAGACTATTAAGAAGCTGTAGACTTATATTATTGTTGGTCGAAGAAATAAAATTCCAGAGCATCGTGCTCATGAGCTATAAAAGCCATTAACCACATCTGACTCGGATTTTATGCTGCATTTTAAATTATTTATAGGGCCATTATTCCTCTGTTGAAATCCGAGACATACAATTAGCGAGACATACAATATAAAATCAATTTTATGGCCGATTATTTTATTGGTAAGACATAATTTATTCCGATTCCTATTTATGCTAATTTAAATAATATTTTGTCTTTTTCAATCACATCTGACGGTTGCGGGATAATTTTCCCATCTTCAGAGGTTCATTTATGGAGTCTGGCCCAATCAATGTTATTTGTAGTTAGTTTGTAAATAACAGGTACAATATAAGTCATGATATAATGAGGACAATATGGATATAATGATATACATGAGGACAATATAAGAAGGAAAAAAGATAAATACAATAATATCAAACAAATTGTTCAGATCAATATAAACTAAGTTTCACTGTAGAATCATCACTAATTTAAATAATATTTTATTATTTTTAATAACATCTGACGATTCGGGATAATTTTCCCATCTTAAGAAATTCATTTGTATTTACTTGACTTCGTAATGTGACACCAATTGTCAAAAATTACAATAACTGTCATATCTATTTTTCTATAATACTTTTTTTTTGTATTACACATTCATTTTCTATATGTTGTTTTAGTTACATATAGAAAAGGAATGTGTAACACCAAAAAAAAGTATTATAGAAAAATAGATATGACAGTTATTGTTATTTTTGATAATTGGTGCCACATTACAAAGTAAAGTAAATACAAATGAATCTCTGAAGATGGGAAAACTATCTCGAAACGTCAGATGTGATAAAAAAAGGTGAAAAAAAATATGGAGGTTTAATTGCCTTAACCTTAAAAATATAAACCAAAGTTTCCTACAGAAAGAAAAACAAGAGGATAATATTTTGATTTACCTTGAGCATAAATAATGCATAACAGTTTTTTTAATACTGCTTAAATCCCAATAGAAATAACTATTACTAAATTTTTCAACATTTATTTCTTTAAAAAATCATCGAATTTATAAATTAAATTCATAATTACAAAAAAATTATTATCCCTCAGCTAAGATTTCTAAGAAATTTAGGTAGTTTAAGGAAGGAGATCTCTCATCCAACGCCTTTTTAATCTCCTTCTCAAGTTCATAGGTATGTCAGCTGTGGCCATGCTAATCAATCTGTTATTATGTCCGTTATATTGTTGGCCAACTGTTGGAAAGTGTAAGTCAGCATGTAGAGTTTTGTTATTCGCTAACTTAAAAATGATTAAATTACGATTAATCTGAAGTAATTAAAATACGCCCATAACTTTTTTTTTACAATGAACTAAGAAAAAATTTCGAGATACGAATGAAGCAAATTATTTCAATAGAAACAATTATAAAATTAGAACGCATTTATCTCCGTGTTCCAAATTAACGGCGTGTTAGCGGAAATAACGGACGTAAGGCACTGTATAAATATTATCCTTCGTGTCGCAAATTAACAGAGATTATCTTGAAAATGATTTATGGAGCACTGAGTGTTTTAGGCCTCCAATGGAGTGACAAGATTAATGCTTGGAATGCTAAGACTTTTTGTTGATACTTGGTCTAAAAATATATCACGTTTCAGATGATTTAAGACATTTTTCAAAGCATAGGATTCAAATTCATTCCGAATCATATCCTAATTGTTAAAATCGCGTCGTTTATTTTCAAAGTGAGCCCTTATAGATTTTTTTCGGAAATCGAGATAAGTCTCATATAAAACCCGATAGATTCAATCGTACAATTATTAATATTTTTTTTTCTAAAACGAACCTGAGTATTAACAAAAATATTGTGAAAATAAGTTTATATCCGCAATAGCCTTTTTTTTTCTTCAAGATATGTGCAATGAAAATGCATTTCTTAAGAATAAAAAAAAAAATCATTAAAAGCTTTTTTAATATTTTTATTCAAACGAAAAATAAAATAACATTATTTTATTGTAAATCAAAAGTTAATTTTATATAGTACAATTTTTATAAGGTTTCTCTCCACGAATCATATCGTTACTGTTAGTGCAAAAGGTCGTATATTAAAATTGATTTTTTTTACAAGAGAGCATACAAACTGATTATTTCCTTATAATTTATTATTAGTAACGGAGAAAAAAAAAAGTGAAAATGTGTAGAATTAGTTGAAGAGTTGGAACAATTGTATCGTTTAAAGGAAAGCCACATTGCACTGATTGTAATCTCATGCAACCAATTGATTCTGAGATGGTAGAGAAAATTCCATATTTTATTTCCCTATACTATTTTCCATGGTAGCAGACTACTTACAGCAGTTACATACTACAAAATGTCACCTTCAGCACAAATAGAATACAAATGAAAAATTGTTACATAAGACCTTTTTCATAAACAATAGCGATATATTACTTTTTATCTACAAACCGAATCCTAACCAATTTCTTTTTGTTTGTCAAAAAACGGGCCTTGAAGTTTGATTCTGTCCAAAAAGGACCCTATTCAAGTTTTAATTACTGTTGAAAGAATCTATGATTTAAAAAAAAAAAACCTGATGCAAATAAATATTTTCTAAATTACTATTATGATTATGGGTGATAAATATTCAGGACGCAATCTTTTTTTTTTTTAATTTAATTTTTTAATTATGCCAACGTTTCAACCCGAACATGTTGGTCATCTTCAGGTCGTGGTTTGATCTGTGAAGTACTCAAGTGTTCAAGTACTATTATTATTATTATTATTTTTAATTGGAATAGAATATAGTATATAGTTTTTAGTGTTTCCATAAAAATTGTCAATGATGATTAGGGGCTATTTTGGAAATGAACGACTCAAACTAGAGCATATAAATTAAAAATGATAAAATATAATATTGTATACATTTTTGTAAAACTCACCTTGTACTAGATGGGGTTTTAAAAAACAAACTTCACAATTATTTTGTATTGTATATCATGGTTTCGTAGTAGTAAAATACAATAAGTATAATTTTTCTAGTTATTTTTAAACGATGCCGAAATTATAAATTAAATGACCAAAGGTTTCCTTAGATAAATAAATTAAAATAAATAACTTGAAGCTATTAATTAATTTTTTAAAATGTACAAGTCGTTTAATGATAAAACTGGAAATTCTCTTGATTACATTCTATAATATGTATATGTAATATGATACATCACATATATAAGTATCAGAAATATACGATGAGCAATCAGTAGAAAATGATCGCCAATAACAAAACGATTTTCCTGGTCAAGGGAATCGACTATCCCGGAATAGTTAGAAGTTTCCAAGTCAGCGAACATTTACGTCATATCCTGAAGCGGCCAAGAATCAATAATTAAGAGATGGTATCGTTTCAGCTGATAGACGAGAATATTGTTCAAGTTTGTTCCTGGTTGATTCCAGGTTATTTGGAATTACCATAGAACACCATCAGCAATCTAAATGAAATTTTATTCAATAAATCCGCAAATGCAAATATGATACCATTACTATTATCAGCCTTATTTGATCCGAATATATGTATAATATACATAATTTTATTTCTAGAAAATGTGAGCCATCCTAAAACTAATCTCGTCTCGATTCCAAACGATAGCATGCTATCGTCCCATATTTGGGACGAAACGTCGGATAAACCAATCAAAATTATCTTGACTGAAATTACTAAAAATTGTGTTTTATCCTTATAATTGATCAGTCCATTACTTACCCATTTCTAATAATTTTATTCATTTTCTTTCACAGCTACTTATTAGAACATACATGGCTCTTCTTTGATGTAATTAAGTAAAATTAGGTTATGAATAGTAGTTTTCTAGGCAGAATAATTGCATGAATATTAGAGTGAATTTCCACGTTTTTTTATTATTATTTTTTTTTTAAGGCCTGTTTAGAATTTGTCACATTGCAAATTCTTGTTAAAAATCATAATATATATTGTATTGTATTGATATTTGTGAATAAATGTGGAACCCCACTTCAAAGAAAAGTTTCTTTTTGACCTGTCTCTTGTATGTCAACTTCAGGACAAAGGTCTTTCGTTGCTTTCGAAGAAATATCTTGGAGGAATTATATAAATATTTTAAGTGTTATGCGACTATTACCTTGGGTGAGGAATGGCCGAGCAAGCTAACGCTGATAACCGAAGTTTGTATAATAAAACAGTTACGAGTTCGCGTACCGTACGAGTTCGCGCGGAGGGGTACTTTTAACTCTGGCATTAATCCCTCACCTTCACCCTTTTGTATGGGATGAACCCGTATGGCCTAAAATGTGAAGAATGAGAGAAAAAAAAAAAAACCTATTACCTACCTAGCGAATTTTACTTAACTGTCAAAGTAGTTTTTTTTCTAGTGTCACGCAAATAATATTATTATATAAATTTCGTAAATAATATTATTATATACGTATACAATATTATTTATGCTAAATTATATTTGAGGACTATTTGGTTGCCCAAAAATTACATTTGTAAAAGTACCTGACAATACTTGCTGTTCTCATCAATAGTTCCTGTTGCATTTTCTCTACCTTCTCAGAATCAGTCGATTGCATGAGATTACAATCAGTGCTTTACGGTTTTCCTTTAAATGATACAATTGTTTCATCTCTTCAACTAATTATAGATATTTTCTCTTTCTTTTTTTTTCCGTTACTACCTTGTGTGGATTATCATAAGGAGAAACTTATCTCTATGATAAAAGTAGATTGTTTTCCTTTTTGTATTATTATAATGTTATTCATATATTGGAGGATGGTATGATCTGTCAGTATTGGTTGAATCCAACTTGATATTGAGCTTGGATGATAGGCTCTGGATGATATTTATAATACGCACACCAGTCATCCACGAGTTCCAACTTCTGAGCCATGGCTTGGCGCACTGCTTTAGCTCCATTATTGTGTATTCCTTATGTTTTGTACACTCCGATGTAATATGTTATATTGACTCGAGTGCCTTTTTATATAAACACATAAGTCACTCACACCTGTATTCCTCTGTAATTATTGCTTGTTTCGGAGAAGCCAGCAAGAATCCATAACTTTCAGTTAAGATATTACCATTCTTCATCCATGGTAACAATACCTGAGAGTCCAATCCTCCTTTCATTAATGAGTGATAAAATAATCCATATAGTGGTTTATTTTTTTATATTTATGGCAATCCTCTGTTTTATAAATCCCTGCGATTGGTAGATTCAGAGCTGTATAATTTGGATCTAATGATACAATAGTAGAGAGGATGTGGGAGATATTATTTATGATGTAGTTTCGAAAATTATTTTCTTCCCTTCGGTATATATTCAAGACGCTGGCTAGACCAGAACTTATATTGTTCAGTTTTGTGTTCCACTAAATTCAGAAATGTGGAATAATATCTACATTTAGGAAAAAAAAATTCAAAGTATTACATTTTGGCTGGATTTAAATATCTTAAATTAAGATCAAGATCTATGGTAACTTCTCTTGACCTTTTAAATATAAGATCGATAGAAAAACTGATTATTTTAGTTACTGGATTTATTATTATTAATTCCTGTAATACGTAGGTGGGTTATATTCTAGTAATAATAATATTAATAAAGATTTTCGCCTCAACATGGTGAAAAAAATCATTCACTGCTTTTAGTAAAATTTCTTGTATTTTAGTAATGATATGATTTTATTGTTGTTTTTTGTTACTATCAATAATAGTGTGCTCTGTTAAACCCCATACTTTCTTATTATCAAACCAATGAAGTGTAGTTGATAAAACGTATTAACATAATCAAGGGCTGAAACATCGCTAAATTAGGTTATATAAATTAGGTAAATTAGATATTTGTTATATAAATTAGGGCATTATTTACCAACATTTTATTTATTAGCTATTTTATTACCACAACGTTTCAACCATCACTAGGGCCATTTTGAAGTCTTATTGAGTACTCCATAAAATATCCATTACTAAGTGTCGTATTAATTTTTCAGAGAAAATTAAGTTGTCCTGATATTCAAGAGGTTTCCCTACGTCAGAAATGACGTAAAGAACGTAGATATTTAATGTACTCAGTCCCTTCAGAAATGACGTAGGAGAAACTCTTAAATGTCAGGACAACTTAATTTTCTCTGAAAAATTAATATGACACTCAATACTGGATATTTAACGGAGGACTCAATAAGACTTGAAAATGGCCCTGGTCGAAACGTTGCCGTAATAAAATAGCTAATAAATAAAATGTTGGTGAATAATGGCCCAATCTATATAACAAATAAAACCTCAAGACACCAATTCTAGGAATAATGAACAGAATAAATTAAGTTAATTGTTTTGAAAACAATTTACATAGATGGTGAGTCGGAACTCAAATTCAAAACAAAACGAGATTTTATTTTATTCAAATAAAATTTTGCTTGTAAATAATCTTTTTAAACATTGATTATTTCTCCGGTAGAAAATAAAAATGCATGCTATCAAAATCACTTATGAATATTAATTAAAATTTATGTCTACTATTAATAATATATGTAGTCTAATTAATATCTAATTAAAACTGAAGTATCTAATTAATTATTCCATTAATAGTTATTTTATTAATTATAGTTATTTTAAGTAGATACAGTTAATTAAATATTTTGTAGCTTATTCAATCACTTCCTGGAATTTTGCTGGAATGCTAATATTTAGCATACTTCTTTATCCTGATTTAAATTCTTCTTTTCCTAACACCTTTTCAAATCCCAGACAAGTCCTCTCTAATGATGATATATATATATATATATATATATGTTAATTTGGAACTCACACTTTAATTACGTACTATATATAATTGTTTTCAATTCTTAATTTCAAGAATTATTCTTGTTCATTTTATCTCTTCACTCTTATTTTTTACTTTAAGAATTTCCTTTTAATTTCTGATGGATCCTTATTGAAAATAATATATTTATGTTATGTTTTATTGTCATTTTCAAGGGTTCTAGTTTGTTATACACATATATTTCAGTATATTACAATATTTTGGGTAATTGAGGAGAAGCAAGCTGAAACCAAGAAATGAAATCATGTACTAATAAAAAAAGGAAGTGTAAATGCCGACTGATCCTCATGTTTATGACGTCCTTGAGAAATGATTACTTGAGCACTAATTCTTCTAATCTGATCCTTGCAATATCCTCGAAGGTGTTTCCTACTTCAGCTGATCTTCGATTGATGTTACTCCGCAAGCTATAGTTTATTTAATTGTTTATGATACCAGAAAAGCAAACATGTAAATTTTACGATTACATATCTGTCTCTGGCATATCGTAAATTTTAAGACATAGATATAAACTTCAACCATTACTTTTTTTTCATTCCTATCTTTATTGCTAAATTAATTCTTTGATCATTATTTTTATAATTTGAAATAACTAAATCATATATAAGATTTTTTATTGAAAAAAAGTCATATTTTTTAAACTTAAAATCAATCATTTGGTATACTGAAGTGAGTACAGGATTTGTGTAAACTAATAAGTAGTGTTTAGTTAAAGGCTCATGGAGGAATGTACATATCATTCATGTTACCTAATAAATGGATATTGACGAAAAATTCCGTTAATTTTAATCATTGTAGTTGCTATTTTTTTCTATTAATTTTTATTTGATAATAAATTTTAGTTGTGTACTCCTTTATATCTTTCAATCCTCTTATGTTCTTTAACCAGGTTTCAAAATTATAACTATTTAAAATAAATAAAAAAAATTATATATTATATTATCTTATGTAACTTCTATGATTAATGATTATATTTACAAGCGTTCTTTGATTAAGTTTCCTTTCATATTCTCCTCTTCCCGTATAATTACACTAAATGTATTTTATATATGTATATATATATATTTTTTTTTTAGTCTTTCTTAATAATATTTACTACTGTATTAAAGAAATACATTTAGTAAATTTTAACATATGGATATAATGACGTGAAAACACTTGCTGAGTAATTACTTAATGGTAGCACTCTAATGGTATGTCTACATTAGGAAGGAGATCACGGGGCCATCTTCTTTTCAGACGCCTCGGAGGGTTATCAGGAATTGAAGAGTAAGCAAGGTTAAAAACGAGAGGATTGGGATGATACTGAAGTTTATTATGGAAGGATAGGTATTTGGATTGGGCCAGATCTGAAACATAGGAAACATTAAGGTCATTGTGGATGGTTTTATTTGTAACAAAGTAGGGAGAATTGAGGATTTTACGAAGGATTTAGGATTGTAAGGATTGGATACGAGAGGGATTCGATGGTTTAGTGGAGCCCCATAGCTCAACTCCAGAAGTCCAAATAGGCCTTATTATAGTCATGCATATGAGTCTTTTGTAATTAATTGAAAGTTTAGAGCGTTTGTCCAGTAAGTGCTGAAGTAATCGTAGTCTGGTAGGAGTATATATATATATATATAGTTCAGTACTATTTAGAGAAAGTACTGCATCAAGGATTTTCCTCATGATCCTTATGATATTCAACCGCCGGGATTTTCCTTTTAATCAATTATTTAATTAAGGGAACCCACTTTGTAGAGGCTGGGTGTGCCCCAGGAGGGTCTCTTGTAAACAACATTATATAACTTAAGGAAAGTTTTTTTTTTACCTTTGTGGTTTTGTTTTGTTACCCTTAATACTTCTTTAAATATTTCTTATTACTTATGGGACATATGAATTTGAACCACTAGCGGATCCAGAATTTAATTTTGGGGGAGGAGCTTCAGCCCGAAAGATTTTTTTTCATACAAGTATAAAAATGATTAATTAAAAAAAAAAGAAATAAATTAACTACCTATATGAAATGATGTTTAAGTGGTTCTTGAAGTCCTATTAAATGTAATTAAACGAACAAGAATACTTTAACAGATAGTTTTTAGTATTTTTTTCTGTAAAACATGGTTATATTTTACCATTTTGGGGGGGGGGGGAGCTTCAGCCCGAAAGCCCCTCCCGTAGATCCGCCTGTGATTTGAACCAATAGAAATAGTAATTCATTCTTCAATTCCTAAACACAAAAAGAAGCAATACTCCAAGTAAATTTAAAAGTAAGATTCATGACACACTTAGGGGAAAAGTTTAACTACAATCCTAACTTTGAGGAACATTACCAGATAAAAGAGTCAAAGTCTTTGGTGATCTTCTATAGTGGATGAAAATTAAAGTGCTTGATTACAATGAGACAGAACTTTGGTCGGGAAATTTAAATTTTAACATGGTAAATTTTATCACTACAATGGTTTGCATATAAAATTTATTCAGCGTTTCTTTATAGTTAATTTAGTCATTTTTATGTTATTGTTTTAGCACCAATATTAACCCTAGTACTCATCTGCATTCGTTAATATATCCTCAGAGCTATCTATGTATATACTTATTTTATTACTTATATTTTAGTTATTCTTGTAATAGGTTTTTTGGCCAGATTTATTATTTATTTGTGTGAACAATATTGTTATTCTTAAAGGACCTATTCCTAGAATAAAGATGATTTTATATTTCTGTTTCTATTTCTAAAACGCTGTTTAAGAGCTCGCTCAAAGTAAGCAGCGCATGTTTGTCATGAGTTCCCGTCGCTTTCCTACTAAATGGTATATATTCATAAAAAATATAAAAAGTAGTTCATTGTGTTATGGAACAATGATTGCATCTGGAGTGGTAACACACCACACAAACTCCTAATGTTCAAAACGGATGTCAAACTATTTGCACCACCAAGAATGCCGAACCGTGTGAGCCGGAGACAACGTTGTACCAGGAACGGCAATTAGAGACTTCCGCTGCATCGCTCAAGTGACTAAGAGATCCCAGATGATCCAGCAGGCCCTGAGGACGGTAGGCAGCCGATTTGGCAGGCCGTGCCCACGCCCAACAGTGGGTACCCGCCCCTTCGGATAATACATCGCCTCGCCCACTCTGATTGTGCTCGTCCTCTCCGCCTGGAACCAGCTAGCACCGCGCCTCTCGGCGATAATCGAACGAGGCGTTTATGGTCTGATTATTTCCAACTATCGATGATTTATCGTTCGTAAATGCCCCACAGACTGGAAGGCGTTTAAGTTCCCTAGCGATAAATTATGGGGACTCGATATAGTTATCTCCGTATAAGTAAATTCTAGTAGATACTCGGCCTTGGAAAGGTTAATTGAATATAACCTATTTTCGCCATGTAATTAGAGGATTAAGGCAGGATTGAAATGAGCGGCCCACGCAGGAATAGCTTGGGATTTACTCATGCTTTATGCACAAGGAAGTCGACGCGATTGTGTGCTGCGATGCCGATGCTATAAACGTATCAGGTCTATAATTATAGCTTTGAGAACAGCGATATCATTTAAACAGCTGTCATAAAACAATTTATAGCCAATCTGAATAACCAATAATAAATATTTCTGTAACACGTACTTTGATTATCGCCAATAATATTATGAGGTATGAGTAAACCTCATAAAAATTTTGTTCGATTTATTCATTCCGACCTTAAAGGATTGTTTGATCACGGTAATTTGGTGTAAGACAAATATTACCCATTGATCTCCAAGTGAATTATGTTGCGCTGGTGATTGCGCAGATTGGTGTCGACTGTATGAGGTTGGATCACTGAGATTTGACGCTTGAATTAATTAAACAAATTATTGAGAACATGATTATATTGCATATAATTGGATAAAATAAAATAAATAGAATTTATGGCTTTGTACAGTTTTGTGGTTCTTTACAGATTAAGCACATATTGCTGATTGTGAAATTACAATTTTAGTTTAATATTGTCATGTTAGATGTGTTTTTTTTTTGGGTCCTCCCCTTCCTCGCCGTTAAGGCTATACGGGGTTTTCCCGGTCCAGGGGTTGTGGGCGGGGATTTAAAAGACGCCTTGGCATCTGGACGCGATCTCATGACTATTTCTGTATCATTTATCATATATCAGGTTGCCGGGCAACAGTGGTGATGTGCACAACTCGTTAGCCCATTCGGCCACCCCGCCCACATGCTAGAAGTGATTATTGCTTGATTGAAATTGAATTGTCAGTTTGGACTCACTTGCTGTCTGAAATCGAGGTTCATAGTTATAGCCACTTCTTGCTCGCCATAATTCCTCTACCAGGCTGTTCTCTTAAAGTTTAGCAACTCATATTTTTTTTTTAAAGAGAGATTTCTTAAGAGAGTACATTAATGTGTACACACCTCACCAAATGAACAGATTAACCCAACAGGAATGGTTTGCAGCAAAATGGATGCCATAAAATGATGGTTAAGTTCTGAATTGTACAATTTTTGTGTTTCAGAGGTTGATCCCTGAACAAGGTCAGGGAGATTATTACAATTTTTGTAATAGACTTTTGATAATTTTAACTAAAATAATTAAAATATAGAATGATTTTGACTTTAACATGACAATATAGACTGATAATCTTTAAAAAAAAACAGTCACCGTTTTATTCATTTTATAGTTTTTGGAGCTAAAATGCGCTGTTTTAAATTTTTTTTCTTAATTTTTGTTAAAATTAAAGGGAAAGAGAATGCGCTACGGGCTTCTATGATCACTACAACATGTATTTAACTGATAGGAAGCGCAATTTTACCTCTAAGATATAGTGTATGCTATTTTTTTTCGAAAGTGGTTTTAAAGCACATCTTTTTGTGAAATTTCAGAAAGAAATATCTCACCTTTCAGAATTATGTTCTTTGTTAACTATAATTCACAATATTTTGGAATCAACTTTTGTTTATTTTTTACAATAAAACGTTTTTCCATCAATCGTTTTTCTAAATATTCCAAATAGTAAATCAGGTTATAAATTTCACTAAAAGAGCTTTTTATCGTTTAGAATAAACAAATGAAGGTCTTCTATATTCTATGGTCTCAATGAAAAAGTAGAAGGAGGATAATATCCCTATGATCACTCATGCACGGACAATATAGAAAGAAACTTTGTCAATATATTTAATAAAATATGGCGGCGATTTAGGTATGTATCGCAATACGGTTTCGGAGAAACCACTTCTTAAATGAAAATTAAAAAAACAAAGCAATCAATGGTTAAAAACTCTCGGAAGAGATAAGATTGAATAAGTCACCGCAGCCATGGATAACGAGATGTCACGCTAATCCGTGACTGGTGCATCAATTAATCCGAGGTCACGTTGTTTACACAACAGTCCGGCTCTCGCCTCGGCAAAAACTGTTAGCAGTTTCTGCCTATCATTCCTCGAGTTCTTATCTCCATCTTCAGTGACAGCAGGAGTGACTGACCACTGGAATGACCGAAGTCAGCACAGGCGCAAGATGTGACTAATCATGATGAGTTGATCTAGATCCTACTCAGCAACCAGTAATGATATATTTTTTTTTTATCGGAGATTTCGTGATTTATTATAAGGATTATAAATTGGGCTTGGGAATGATTCATCATCATCATGTGTGGCACGACATCCCGTTACCGATACTGGGCCTCCTCCAAGAGCCTCCGCCAGTTGGCTCTGTCTTCTGCTGCAGCTCTCCAGTTCCGTACACCAAGCAGGGTTCTCGCATCATAGGCCACGTTGTCCAACCACCTCGTCCTCGGCCTTCCTACCCGTCTTACGAGGTGCAGCTCCTCCATCATTATTTTTTTTGGTATCTCAACGGTGCTCATTCTGGCCACATGCCCTGCCCATCTTAGTCTGGCCAGTTTAATATAGGTGACTACGTCGATGTCTGCATAGAGAGAACTGAGCTCCCTATTTTTTCTTTTCCTCCAGACATCACCCTCCTTTACTGGACCATAAATCCTTCTGAGGACTCCTCGCTCAAACACACACTGGAATGATTAAGTATCAAATGTTCAATCCTCGTTTTGTTAAACCGATACATCGATGTCGTTTTTGGAGAATGTAAAAAAAAAAAGAAATTAAAGGAGTGTATAATTTATTTTAGATTGAATACTTGATGTTTGACCGTTGTATATTTTTTAGGAAGGAAATGGTCCATGAGTGGCGGTCATAACAGACTAAAATATTTAAAAAAACTATTTTATTTCAAGCCAACGTTTCGCCCCGAATTTGCAGATCTTCTTCAGGGCTAGAACGAACTAGAAACAAAAGGATATAGAAAAATTTGAAAATTACTTAATATTTAAATAAAAATTATAAACAATATGAATAAACTTATTAAAATTATAGAAATTACATAAATATATTAAGTATAATTAACTATACAAACAGAGTAAACGAAATATTACTAATTGTAAGTAACAAGCTACTAACTATCTATTACAAATAGCTACGGGTGAAAACGTTGGCTTGAAATAAATTTTTTTTTTTTCACTATTTTAGTCTTTTTATGACTGCCACCTCGGACCATCCCCTTTCTCAATAATTTATTTTAGTCATTTTTTTTTCCTGAAAACAGTATTTTCTGAACCCAAAAGTACTTTTGGGTGACAATAACAAATTACATTTTTTTTTTACACAAAAAAAAGTGAATTTCAATTTAGTATTCAGTAATAAACCTCATTTTTACCTCACTCAGTTTTCTGCTTTCTGATGTCACCCACAAGTTTCACATGTCACTGTTTTCAGATAAAATATCTTAACTAATTAATTAATACAGACTTATTAATTTTAAGTAAGTTTATTAAGCTTAAAGCTTAACTACAAGCTTGTTTACAAAGATGTTTTAATAAAAGTGGAGTATCTGTAGTCTAGTTAGGAGGTGATAAAATAAAAAATCGCGAATAATCAATGATTTTAAGAAAAACAGAACTTAGATAAGCCGCTTAAAAGTCCCCTTTGAATGGTTTTACCAAAGACAAACTCTACTTGTATTTGATAGAAATTCTATCTAGTTTATCATGAACTAATTTTTAATTACCTATATTAAATTTTTTGTTCGTTTCATATTCAACAAAAAATATGATTAACTCTTAAAAAACACAAACTTTAATTTTCTATTTTTTTGTGGAAAATCGAACCACAATTTATATACACTTTTTTTATAGCATTAGAGATCTACAATCACCTATTTGAATATTTCCGTTTACTAATAGGATACTCTGTACATATATTAAAAAATAAAATTTTGGCACCCAAACCGAGTTTTCAGGGGTAATTTAGTGATTTCCATAAAAGTGGGTAAGATAAGCAGTAACTAATAATCAATGGATTAGTAATAAATGAAATAAATAAATTTCCTAATTAAAATAGTGAAATGATGTAATTATATATTTTTGAAGAATTTAAAAATATATTTATAAAACCATCAGGTTTAACCTTTGCCAAGTTGAATAATTTTTCCGATTTGGATTTAACCACAATATCTCCATGTTAATTATATTTTAATTTTAGGAAAATTATTGATAATAACAAAACAATACATTCGATCCATAGTTTTTAATTTATTTTTTCTTTCATTAAGGTTTCAGCTCTTTAGGCTTCAACTTTTCATAGGAAAATAAACTTAAATCTTAAAAATAAAAACATATACTCTTATTTGTAATAATCTGATGTATATGTCACATTAGATGGTACAAAAAACGTAGGCATATTAGTTCAAATGTTTTTAATTTTAAAATAAGATTTTCCTTCAAAGTAGCTGAAATTGTCTCTGCTGCGGGGTCAATTTAACAGTCAGGCACATTTTGACCGAATGTTATGCCCATGAAGCACAACGGAATGAAGTGGAATTGGAGAATAATAATACCGAAATTTTGAAAAACACCACCAAAATGGCAAAAAAAAATGTTTTTATTTCTTCAAATAACGCAACTTTATAACAAAATTTAATATTTAATATTTTTTGAAATTTTAATGTTTTAAATATTTTGTACTTAATTTTCATTGTAATATAAATACTGCGAAAGAGCTAAAATGACCCGTAAGAGGTTGAGGAGCTCCCCATTGTTATAAATAAACAAAGTGCCTGGAATGTTGATGATAAAAAAATAAAGCAAGACTTAATTATTAAATATGTTGTTCTGTTATTAAGTCTAAACCAACAACATTAAAATACATATTTTCAGAATAGATTTTTTATTTCTCATTCATTAGATAATATATGTTTATGATTATTTATTCCTTATTCATGGATTTTTGTTTACAGATTCACATTGTGACTGTCCCTGTCACAGGCGGATCTACGGGGGAGGTGGGAGGAGGGGCTTTCGGGCTTAAGCCCCTCCCTCCAAAATGATAAAATGTAACCATATTTTAAGGAAACAAATATTACAAAATTATCTCTTAAAGTATTATTGTTCGTATAATAACATTTAATAAGACTTCAAGAATCACTTTAACACCATTTCACATAGATAGTTAGTATTTTTCCCCGAAATAATTATTATATATATACGAAAAAAAGCTTTTGGGCTGAAGCCCCCCCCCCAAAAAAAAAAAATTAAATCCTGGATTCGCTAGTGGTCCCAGTTGCAATATCATTTCAGAGGAGGAATTTTTCACTTTATCGTATTAAAAAAGTGAGCTTAACTTAAACAGGTCCAATGCTCCACGATGGGCTCGAGTTCCGTGACCAATCAAAGAACACCATCAAAAGGCGATCGGTTGATTTGCTCGTTACCGATCTATTTTTGGAAGAGATGATTTGTTTGAAATATCTTCAAAAGAAAATCAATTACCACGTAAGAGGACAAAGACTCTACTGTTTCGCAAGGATACCAAGGACACGGAATTGTAGCAACTGATGACTACAACCTTTTAAGACGAAGCTGCAAGACAGGCAAGGCCGCCGCAGTCCTTATTAAGTAGTCTTCCACGTCCACTTATCCAATCATCCTGACCATGGGCCTCCTCTACTGCCGCGCACGGGTCTCTATTATGGTGGGGAGGTCACCTCTGACGGTTGACTATGCTGCTATAGTTGTAAACTAAACTAAAGTTTAAGAGCATGAACCCGAGTTCGTGGTGCAATGAGCTGCATTCTTTCGTTTGGTGAGACGGTACATAAACACAATTATGGACATCAGAATTAAGGTTAAAGGAAATGATTATGTATATTGGCCGATACGTTATTAGTCGAGGTTAACAGGAATAAGAGGGAAAAATAAACACGATCTAATTACAACTCGCTTCAAGCTAGAGTTGATCAAGTAGAAATATGTTATTATCCCATTAGTGATTTGCAATTTATCTTGAGATATACTACCCGCGTCGAAAATAATATTTATAAAGGCCAGCTCCTTCAACTTGTCAAATTTACCAAATCGTTATGCACATATCTCAAATGTATTTGAAACAATGGAGTTACACCGAGTGAACCTTGAAGCACTCCTGACATTTCAAAGGGAAGTGTTAGTTACCTTTATTTAGATAAAGTACCTCTTAGAGCCGTTTCCGTCCCAGATACATTAATATTACATTATGGCCTAGAGATTATGTAATGGTATGTGATGTATTAATGGATTAATTAAATGGATAAATCCTTGTAGACATCCTGTTTTTGAAGTGAAAACTTCCTGAGGAGCATTTTACACTTTTTTGTGCATTTTACACTTTCATGAATTAGATTGATCCGACAGATTTTAACGCTCGGGCAAAGTCGGGTGTAGTCGACTAATTGAAATGTTTTTACATATGGTTTAAAATATCTCAGAAAATAAAAATCGGGCCTGCATACCGTAAGCGAGGAAATGGTTCAGCATTTCATCATCTCTATAATAAGCTATAATTCAAAATTGTATCTTAAAGCGACGCCATGCTAGGGAGGCGAAAAGGAGAAGATAGTGTCGAGAACCAAATGATAACGGGTTTGGTTAAAATATTTCAGATACTAAAAATCGGACCTGTATACTGTAAGATATGAAAATGTTCATTTTGTCTTTTTTGTAATAAGCTATTATTTAAATTTGTATCTTAACCCAATACCGTGTTAGAGAGTAGGAGGGAGAAAAAGATAGTCTCCAAAACCAAGAGCTAATATGTAGTAAAAATGCTAATATTATTACAACTTTGAAATTTTATTTTGACAATATTAGTAACAATATATATATATATGAATTTTTATTTTGACAATTGAAATTTTATTTTGACAATATTAGTAACAATATATATATGTATATTATATATATATTGTTACTAATATTGTCAAAATAAAATTTCAATTGTCAAAATAAAAATTCATATATATATATATATATATATATATATATATATAATATATATATATATATATATATATATACATATATATATATATAGAAGAGAAATGATATAAATAATAATTAGGCATAATGGAAAATATATAATAATATATTACATAATATTATGCAGTCGTTAAATACATCATAAACTAGAAAATATTACCAATTTAAATAAGTAAATTATAAATCATTAAGGACATTTTTAGATTGACCTTGATTTGATGTCAACGTTATATACAATAGAACTTTGTTATTAACTTTGAAAATTTCTTATTAAACTAATTAACCCTAACTACAATACACCTAGAATACATGGATTAGTAAAGTTACATAAAAGTGGTGCTTCATTTAGTCCTATCATCAGTAATATTAATGGGGAAACTGAAAAAATTGGCTAAATATCTCAATGCCGCATTGAATAACCTAAAATAAGACAGTAACAATGATATAAAAAACTCAATGGATGTGGATCAAATAAATGCTTGAAAGAATGAATAAAATAGGAAATAGGTAAATATTGTTTCATCTGTTTTGATGTAGAAAAGTTATTTACCAATATTCACGGGAAAGATGTAATCAAAATAATTGAAAAATACAACATGGATACAATAGAACCGCATGCCCAAATTAAAGGGATGGATTTATGGTTTTATGAAAGATATGGATTAAAATATCCCAGAAGCTAAAAATCGGAGCTCCATACTTTAAGCGAGGGAAATTTTCAGAATTTGACACACTTTATAATGAGTAATTATTTATAGTTTATATTTCATATTATTAATCTCGCATTGTTGCTGTTTTAACTTCTATCGTATATTCTGAAGCACACGCCTTTTTATTTTTTTTTTACTCTTGTTGGCTATTCGATTTTGAGATTATATACCGACAGACAAGCAGCAAAGTAAAAGCTAGTAAGTACAATTTAAGTAGAAAGTGAGGTTTGGAGCTTTTACGGTAAATATTGGTCTCATGCACATATAGAAATACAAACTAACAACAATATTAAAAATTTGATAATCTCCAATCAGCTCTATTGCTATTTGTGGGCTAATGAGTGATATCGCAAGTAAATGTTATGGAGCTCTTTCCCACTATTTTCAAAGAAAAATTGTTAACAAAACAGCCCGTAAACACTCTTGACGATTTTTTTTCACTAAAACTCGGATACGTTCATTTGTTACTACTTTATATTCAAAAACGAAAATTCATACTTCAAAATAGTACCTATAACAGAGAACTATCTCATGGTTAAAATTCAATCGATTTTCTGTATATCATTTAAAAGGGTAATGAAATAGATAACAGTAACCCTGTTTCTAATTATACATTCATGATATATTTTTTTTACTAGTTTTACTTTAATGTTAACATCCTATGTTTAAAAAAAATCTTCAAATTAGTTCCATTTTTTCCAGTAGTTGAAAAACCATTCTAAAAATGTAATGACCAGAAAAAATAGTTAAATGATATCCAATAAACCCGGTCTCCACCAAGGAAACTTTTTCTCAAAACTTTTCGTATCTCTGATAAACCTTAAAAAACCTTTAGATGTACCTAAAATTTGATGATACTGCACCAGCAATAGTCCGTGGTACAGTCCCCTTTTTATCAAATTATTAACATCCGGCTGAAACTTCGTAAATAGCTTCATCTCATCGTAACCTACAACTATTTTATCTACGAAAATACTCGGGATTGGTACGTTTTCATTCTAGAGGTCGACAAACTTGGTTTATTTAATTAGGTACTAAAAACTCATAAATATCCGCTTTCCACTTGAATTGTAAGATACCTTGAGCACAAAGTCGGAAAAAGAAGTAGTCCTTAAAAAATATTGCGCCGTTAGGCGTGATCTACACTCCCAAAATTTCAAAATAACGAGGTTATGTAGACCAAACGGCCCAATGTTTATGTAGCCCACCTTTTTTTTTTTATCGATTTAGTGATCATATTACAATCCAAGTGGAAAGTAAATGGGTATTTACCAGTTTTTATTACCTAATTAAATAGACAAAGTTTGCCGACCTCCAGATTGAAAACGCCCATATTCCGAGAATTTCAGTAAATAAAATGTTTGTAGGTTATGATGAGATGAAGACATTTACAAAGTTTCAGGCGGATGTTAATGATTTCATAAAAAGATGTCTGTACCACTGAATAACAATATATAATAAAATATATTTTAAAATATATTCCTTGTATGGTAATCCCAAAGAATGAGATTTTATTTAAATGAATATTACATGCTCCATGCCTGTTATAACTAGCCACAATACATTTAGTACATGTTACATTTTACAATTCAGAATATATTTAGATATTAACAATATAATAGAGTTTCCCAATATCGGCTCCCTGCAGATATATTAGAATAAATAATTATTTGTCACTGTCTGACTCGAACAAAAGACCTTGAGCTTAGGAGGCCAATGCCTTACGCACTGAGCTATCCACGCTCCTTAATTAGGAAAACGATGCCAAATTATTTTACATTGCATACTCATTATCGGAACACGTACTTTAGATTAATGAGACGGTAACATTTTGTAAGAGTTGAAAATTAATTTATTTTATGGTTAGTACGAGGCTTTCTTCAATACGCTTTTACCAACCAAAAGCGAAGACTGGTAAAGAGCTAGTTGCTTTCCATTAGAAAATGGCGGTATTAGGATTCCCGTAAGGATGTAGAAAGTAAATAGAAACCCTCTAAAAGGAAGACAATGAGCTGAAGAAGTGGACTTTGTGGGTAAAGGGGTCAAGAGTGGCCGGTCCCTTCGACCGCACTCTAATTGCCTCGCTTCAGGGGTCAATGCTCACATCGATCAGCCGGGGTACTCAGTCTTCGGATCGGACGGGCGAGATTTGCAGCCGTAGGGTATAGGTTCGGATTGGCAGCTTAAACCTAGTTTAAAGTTTAAACCGTCCACGGTGTCTACGGGAAGATGGCAGGATATATCATTCGATGGGGGAGTAGCGGCATTCCCTGCGGTTAGTGAGAGGAAGAGATTGGGAGGGTAATTGCAACTACACACCACGGATTAATGTTTTTACCTCAACAACTACCTGAGGTAAAGGAAGAATAATCATTCAGGAAAAAAAAGTTCTTAAAATCTTATTAAATGCACTCGTTCTAGGATTGGGAGTAAGATTGTATGATCTACATTCTAAAGAAGATATAAAATATTTATGTATTTATTAATTATCTGTTTAATCAATCTTATAAATATGACGTTAATAAATAATATTATGGTGTGAATGTGCTCTCAGAACTCTATTATAAGTGTCCTTTATTGAGACAGATTGTAATATTTATCAATAAACAAAAAAAAAAATAAATAAAATAAAAAATAAATAAATAAATAATATAAATAAATAATGTTTAATTAATTTAAATAAAAAGTTTTAATTCCTCCATCACCATACATATTAATCATTGCCTTCGCTTATTCGATTCTCTACACTGGTTTTAACATTACTATTAAGCTAATTACTGTAAGAGCAAACGGTTGTATGTAAAAATTGAGTTTTGTTTGCTATAAGAGCATTAAAGCATAAAAAATATTATTTCTTTATGATTCATTCGTATAATTTTATATTTTATTTATCTCTGCTGTTTTGTATAGTTTCAGACTCCATATAGAAATCACAGATTACAAAATGCCACCTTTAGCACAAATAGAATAAAAATGGAAAATTGTTACATGCGAACTTTTGAACTGACAGTAGTAATATTTGATATTTATATGGTCCCACCTAACTCTCTTTTGTTTTGTTATCTGTATGTAAACATAATATATATATTTAAATAATATATATTATGTTGTGTGCAATAGTGCAGTATTTTTAAAGTTCTCTCTTGATAAATATGTATGCCATATTAAATAATATGGCATCATTTTCTTGATTAAGGAGCATGGATAGCTCAGTGCGTAAGGCATTGGGCTCCTAAGCTCAAGGACTTTCGTCCGAGTCAGGCAGTGGCAGATAATTATTTATTCTGATATATGCGCAGAGGACCAACATCGGGGAATTGTATTATATTGTTAATATCTGAATATATTCTGTATTGTAAAATGTAACATGTAGTGTGCCTAATTATAATACGCATGGAACATGTAGTATTCATTTAATAAACTCTCTTTGGGATCACCATAGAAGGAAAATAAAAAATTAAATAAATTATATTAAATATTTTTAGTCAGTGGTACTGATCTCTTTTTATCAAATTATTAACATCCGCCGGAAACTTCGTAAATAGCTTCATCTTATCGTAACCTACAAATATTTTATTTAAAAAATTCTCGGAATTGGGCCGTGTTCAGTCTGGAGGTCGGCAAACTTTGTCCATTTAATTAGGTAATAAAAACTCGTAAATACCCATTTGCTTTCCACTTGAATCGTAAGCTAACTTGAGCACAAGTCGAGAAAAAAGGGGGCTTTCAAAAATATTGAGCCGTTTGGCCTATATAATCTCGTTATTTTGACAATTTCACAATGGGGATAGGTCACGCCATACGGCTCGATATTTTTTAAGGCTACCCTTTTTCTCGACTTTGTGTTCAAATTATCTTACGATTCAAGAGGAAAGCAAATGGGTATTTACGAGTTTTTGTACCAAATTGAATAGACAATGTTTGCCGACCTCCAGATTGAAAACGCTCCAATTCCGAGAATTTTCTAAAATGAAATATTTGTAGGTTACGATGATATGAAGCTATTTACGAAGTTTCAGGCTGATACACTTAAAAGGGCTTTAGGAATCACTTAAACACCATTTCATACAGGTAGTTAGTTTCGTTCTTTTTATCCAAAGTAATTATCGTTATTTTTATGAAAAAAAAAAGCTTTTGGGGCTGAAGTCCTCCCCCAAAATTAAATCCTGGATCTGCTAGTGTATCTGAGTAATTGAGAAATAGAGACTTGAAGTGGTGAACCTCTATAGCTATCATAGATTGCAACAACCTCTGTACTACTATCAAATATTTACACCCTCCTTACGTAACCACATTTAAATTTCAGATCAGTTATTTTGTTTTTTATTGACAGAGCACACAGTGCGGCAGATTAATAGCCTTATTTAACCCAGAAGATATAAAAGTTAACTGGGATTCGTCATGAGCCGTTTTTCCTTTATTTTTTCCCTCTCATTTCCTAATGTCATGTTGCTAAGACCTTCAGGTGATGGCCTAGCAATTTTGTCAGACCTTGATAAGTGGGTACATTAAGTGATTTTCAGATTTCTGACATCTAAAGAGCCACTTTATAACATAGAGTTTACAAATATTTACAATTTTCTCAAAAACAGATCTAACTCGGAGTATCAATGTATAATTAAATAATCTTTGATATCAGGCAGGTCTTATCTCCATTGATGTCGCTTAAGAGGGCTTAAATAACAAATTTTCCAATTTCTTCGTCTAAAGTATACGTTATTAGGTGTATGTTAAATAATTTACTATGTTTTATTGTTAACAGTAATTAAAAGAAAAGGCTAAATATAGCCTTTGTAAGAATTTGAAAATTGGCTAAAGGAGAAAAAAAAGAAAAATGTTTATTTATGTTGAAAATGAATTTCAGCAAATAATAGTCAGAAGATATACGCATAATATATCATTGGAAAACTGAGAATTCAAAGAAAAACAAATTTCTGTATCTGTAAAACATTATCTAACATAAAAAGTCGCAGAAGGTAATGGAGAGTGACGAAAATACTATAAATAATAATTTCTGAAAACTAATATTATTTAACGGTAACCAAATGTTTCAGGGAAATTAAATGAAATTTTTCAACTTAATGTAAACTTTTAAAATTATTTTTAGGTTTAACAAAATTATATAAAATCCATATAGTTAAAAAAAGTATTTTATTGGAATTGTGTGAATGAAGAAATTAAATATAAAAATATTGCATGGATGTGTAAAACATATGTTTACTGTAATTAAATCACTCTAGATACAATATTATATTTAAATCGTTAGGTATATAACGTCGGTTTATTCCGTAACATCATCATGCAACAATTTACAAAATAAATTTAGTGAATTATTTGATGAATTTTCTCAATGTGAAATCAGATCATTATCCACTTACAATTAGTGTGACAACTTTGGACTTAACTTAATTTTAGTAAATTTTACAATGGAAAATGATAGTTTAAGAATTTATATCACTACAACCCATAACCACTTATAGATTAAGTATACAGATTAACCTCGAAATATCTCTAGATAAATATAGCTCAAAGACTGGAGTTAAGTGCTTTACAAAAACACTTTACGAGTTACGAGGTTTTTACTGCCTACCGTCGATATAATAAATAAGGATTGTGTTTTTTAATGGCCTTAAATGAGTTACAGATTAGCTGTAAGGTTTAAGGTTTAGTTTAGCTAAAATGCATTTCAAAAACTTTTTAATAGCCCAACATAACATGAAAATAATTCCTATCCAAAGAGGAGCAGTTAGTGAAAATTGTGTGATGCAAGCACCAGATTTTTTTTTTTTAAAGTGAGTTCTCAATAGCTTTGTTCATATCTTATTTTAAGAGCTGATATTGTAACCCATCGAAAACGGGCTCGTTGGAGATGTCACGTAGACGTTTGTTCGCATTTGTGAAAACGCCCCTGCCCTGGAATGTATAACCTCACAAGAAATTGAATCAACGTCCATGCGTGGGCTGCGACTGTCACAAGAAACACCCACTACCAAGCATCTGCAGAATATCTTGTAACGAACGATATATTGTGTATATATAATATATATATTGTGAGTACGAAATACAACCTTCACATAAACATTATTATTTACTTTTCTCGAGAAACCACTTCTTATTAAACAATTCCTTTGGAGTGGCTTTATCAGTCGAATAATAAAATGAATACATACAACAAACATGATTATAACTGACATCAATCTTCCTATTTGAGTACACGAATTCAGCAAAATGGAATGGTGAGAAGAATTAAAAATTAAAAATTGTTCATTGCGTAATTAATCGCCTGTATATTAAAAAGGCAGAAGGGTTAAAGTTATTTTTATCTCCTGAAAAATTATATCCAAGGTACGAGGTTACGCAGATATGAAATAGAAATATTTAGTTTTTCTAAATATAAGTATAGCAATCTACACAATGCTGAATTGCGGAAACTGTACCCAGTTATTATTAGTGTTGCCCAAATGCGAGACCGAGACGAGTCTTGGTCTTGCGCATCAGTCACACAACAGTCTTGCAGTTACTTATTAGCTTATTACTATAGAGATATTACTG
Source organism: Nezara viridula (assembly GCA_928085145.1). Classification (NCBI taxonomy): domain Eukaryota; kingdom Metazoa; phylum Arthropoda; class Insecta; order Hemiptera; family Pentatomidae; genus Nezara; species Nezara viridula. Next base: position 47,967,802 of record OV725081.1, read on the forward strand.
TAATTTTTTAGATAGGAAAAACCTAACTGAGCCCGAATGAAAAATTAGAGAAGATAAATGCAAAAGTATATTGGTTACACCAATTATTAACATATAGTAACTAAGATTGTCATGTATTAGTAACTATCTTGTAACGAACATTGTCTTAATTTTATTCAGGTATGAATGTGTTATATCGCACATCACTATAAATATTGTCCACGTGACAGATTGTTATATTTCTAACTAAATAAAAATATTAAAAAAATGTATTCAAAAATTTTTTTTTTACCAGCCCTGGTATTACTATTTAAATGCTAAAATGTATTTATTGTTTTATTGTTGTTTTTTTTTGTGCTCTACTGACAATTTAAGACTTTATATCGATGTTGATAATTATTATGTACCATTTTAACTGTTTGATTTTTTACTAAATATGATTTGCAAGTTATAGTTAACTCTTTTATAATATGTTGTTTTGTTTGTTTGTTTCGATGTCTAGGCGCAAAACATCCAGGTCATAAGCGCCCGATCAACTAAATAACATCATTTAATACTATTTGGATGATTGGTACATAAAAAAAAAAAAAATAAATAAAAAAAAAAGATAATAAAAAAATAAAATAAATAAAGAAATGGATTGATAGAATAAAATAAATAAATAAGGATAGTAATAGACATTAATAGGTAATAAGATGTATAAAAAATGTATAAATAAATAAACTTTAAAAAATAGCAGTATAATCAATAAATGAATTGAGATTAATAAACAAATGAAATGAAATCAAGTGAAAAAATAAATAAATAATAATAAGAGAAAATATAATAAAAATAAATAGATAAAAAAAAAATTAATAAATAAAAAAAAGCCTGTCAAATGTGTTTTTTAAGTCTTTCACTATTCAGGAACTTGATGACTTTGGTAAAGATTTCTTCTTGATTTCCCAGGGATGCTGATATATTCTGGGGTATTCCAAACTCTTTTAATCTTGCGGTGTAAAAAGGGCATTCTTCCAAAATATGTTTTATAGTTAGTGATTGGTTACACTTTTGACATCGGGGGATAGAATCTTTTGTTATGAGGTTATAATATGTTGAGGTTATAATATGTTATAATATGTATAATGCAGCATTACAAAGAAACATAATATTGTATTACCATAAGAATAGTAATGTTTACAATACAAAGATAGACTCTATTTCTATGGGGTTCTTTCCTCAAAACAAATAAAGATTAAAATAAAAATAAATATTCATTGGAAATACCTACATGTTTCACAAAACACCATTTCAATTTCATTGGAGTTATTAGCCAATTCTCATTAGACATGCTACCTTGCAAAAGGTCGAGTAATTCAAATTTATTTTGTATATTGTTAGGTGATTATCTATATGAGTGTAGTGAATATAAAAAAAACAAGTACCGCTCTTGAAAGGCTTATGGGTTCGCTGCAGTGCTCCAAAAACAAAAAACAAACAAAAACAAAAACTTTATTTACGCTAAAGATCACTTTTTTTAGAGCAACAAATATATAAAGAAATGGCGCCGAATCTTAAAAAGATTAAAATTATCTGACATTTTTGTACTTAACATTTTTTTCTAAACCCAGAAGGAAGCGAACTGGGAAGATTTCAAAATTTACCCATTTAGACTTCTTCACAATAGTTCTCTTTCAGTTTTGGATAGAAGAATTTCCTAACTCCATTTTGAACCTCATTCAGAGAATTCGGAGGTTTTCCTTGACGATATTGAGCCACTGAATGGATCGGTAGACGGTAGTCGGGAAGTGTTTTAATAGGTATGTTATACGTTGGGCCAAAATCTCTACCGTGTGCTCTCCGCCAACATCATAATACGCATTTATGCATACAATTGTGTTCCTTGTAACTATTTATTAAAAGCAAAAGGCAATGTTCCCGCAAACAAAGTTCAAACAAATATCTTTGATTTGAATTAATTTTTCCAATACAAGCATCTCTAAGAAAGAACTCATTATACTAATCTTAACGGTTATACAATATCTTCATTCATAAAAAAAAAAATATATATATATTGGAATTTTTGCATATTATTCAATAAAACTCTCTAGAATCATGATGAAGAGTTATTTTTATCATAGACTTAATCAGTTAACATATATCTCCCTGGGAATCTCCCCAATCATTTATATATATATAGTTAAAAAGGTTTTAAAATAAAATAATTTCATCTGATCTCTCTTACTTTAGTTTTACTCCGAAATAGTAATTCATTCTCTTTCTAGGTTTACAACTCAACACACCCATTCCAACCATCATTCGCACAATTACACTTTTAAAGTCTTTTATACAATCGCACAATAAGTCTTTTAAACGCTCCAGTTAATTTATATTTCTTCGGAAGAGTTGTTGTACCCAATAATTTATTTATTCAAAACAGGCTTCTATCTTCTAACCTCTTTTTCTTGTTTGTGTACAATAACCGAAAATTGGGGAGAGAGTTGAAAATAAGTTCATTATTTTTATCTGTATCCAATTGTATCATTCTCAATAATTCGGGATTTCCATTATTCAATATACATCATCCTCTACAATATCCCTTTCTGGCCACATTATCATGTCTTTATAACCGTTGACTGTTTCAACAGATGGATTAGATATAAAAGAAAATACGCTTATAATGATTCACTCCTGCTTGCCCTGCCCAGAATATGAGACGATCTTTCCCACCCAGTTCACGAATGGAGGAAGAACATAGTGCTCAGGTCGACAAGACAACTTTTAGATTCGTCAGTTTGTATAAGGAGCGAGCGTGTTCAGTCCAAGCATCCTGCCATGTTTATTTATGTTTAGATAAGGAGGACCCCGTACTAGGTCTGGACGGTTTGTCTATTCCAGACCTCGCTGCTGGTCTACGCCAGCTGGTGGACCAGAATATTGCATAGCCTATGATGTAACCTACAAGCCAACCCACTCCACCCAGCGGATGAATATGTCACTGCAACTTAGCTGAATTCAAAGAAGGGAGGAGTATCGTATACATAAATGTGTTCTGTGCTTCGGGCTTCAGACGGATCTACGTTTTCGGAATGACGGCCCCAAAATAAAAAAATAAAAAATTTTTTTTTTCATTAGTCAAGATTTGTTCTGAAAGTGATCTGAGCTAAATACGCAAACAATCAAAATATCAGTTAATAAATATAAGAAAAAATACGAAACATTTATCTCTAAAAGCATTATTGTTTTCCTTTAAGCAAAGTTTGTTTTCGTTTATTATTATTATTTATTTTTAACAAGGAACATTATTTCATACATTTTTTTTTCTTTTCCTTTCACAGTTATTACCGTTAAAAAAAAATACACTCCCCAAAAAACAAATCTCGGATCCACTACTGTTTTGGGCAATGCACCAGAAAATAAGGATCTAGAAATTGAAACAAAAAAATAAATAAATGATAAAGTCTTCTACTATCTATATTCTAGTATAAATATACTTGCATAACTTTTACGGGTGAAATGAAATTAAACAAGAGCTTTCCAATATATAATGCAATTAACATACTTAACAAATATCAATTTCATCAAGATCATCTTCAAATATATATCATTGTAGTAGCCGTGCAGTTTTTTTAAGGGAAAACTTCTTTAGGCGTGTTTCACACTGTTTTTTTGTGTAGACTGAATTAGAATGAGCCATCAGATCTCCAATGTGTAATACTCGGGTAATGTCGGCTGGAGTCGTGTTTATGTATATGAATTAAAATATTTCAAAACCTAAAAATCGGACCTGCATATTGTTGGCGAGGAAAAGTGTTCATTATTACATCCTCTCTGTAATGGGTTATTATTCAAAATTGTATCTTAATGCGACGCCTTATTAGAGTGGCGAAAAGGGAAAAATAGTGCCGAAAACCAAATGATAGCTAGTTTTATTTAAGATATGGATAAAAATATCTCAGAATAAAAATTTGACCTGCATACTGTAAACAAGAGAATTGTTCAGCATTTCACCCTCTGTGTAACGGGTTATTATTTATAATTTATATGGCATATTATTTATCTCGCCTTTTGATGTTTTCACTTCTATCGTGTGGTCTAAAGAACATACCTTAGTTTTTTGTTGAAAGCTGCTTGGCCAAAAGGTGGGCTGAACTAAGGAACAACAAGGTTGTGATGGGTCGATCAAGATTAAGAACACGTGAGACTACTTTAGATAAAGCGGTAAGGTCACTGTTGGGATTTATGCTTCGTTTTATGACCCATTTTTTGAAATGAATGTATAAGTGGCTTGGGAAACAAAGGTACTTCCTTTGAGGTTTTTCTATACACAACGGACTTAATATGTAACTAATTTTATAATTTTATTATAATTATTGAAAATATTAATTTTATCAATATTTGAACAATTGAACTTATTAAATGTGAATCATGGATTGACAATTCACCTAACTCAATAGACAAAACTATTTCTGATAAGTTAGAACTAGTAATCCGAAAGCACCGACAGGACACAATAGGACGTTTTCAAAACATAAGGAATAACAACAGATTTTGGCAAAAGTCCTTTTCCTCCCAGACCAGACAGCCCTGTTCCAACTGCCTTAACCCACTCCAGTATTCCTGGGTATATTAATCCCTATGGACGGATCACTCTTGTAGTTACAGTCTTTAAGTTAAACTCTTGCCAGGAGAACTAGATGCATGAAATCCTGTCGTCAACCCATATTTATGATATAATTCAGTGTATAAGATGCCACATGTAACAGACGTAATAAGTAGAAGTGGTAATTCTAAAACCCACACTTCCTACGATTCGTAAACTCTATGAGCATCTGAGGATAAAATTCACTAAAATATAACAGAAAAAGAAGATGGCTGCGCTTATGCTTTCTAATGAATTAAATAACTTATGGCTCTATAAAAGTTCCTGAAACCCTTCCCATTATTTTTAAACTATTGTATCTGAAAGTTATAGCTTAGAAGTTTCTAAAGTTGAGTATATCTTTTTAGATTAGCTTCAAACCAGTTCTCACTCAGAGATAGTCGATGATAGTAATTCTTTCTCTATCTAGGTTTATAACTCAGCAAACCCATTTCAATTATCATTCGTACAATACGCTTTGATTGGTTTTTTTTTTTTATTTCTTTATGACATTTACAACTGTATTACATAAATACATCAAGTAAATTTGGACATAATTGATATAATGACATGAATACACTTGCTGAGTAACTACCCAATGGTAGCACTCTAATGATATGACTACATTAGGAGATCACGGGGCCATCTTCTTTTCAGACGCCTCGGAGGGTTATCAGGAATTGAAGAGGAAGCAAGGTTAGAAACGAGAGGGTTGGGATGATTCTGAAGTTTATTATGGAAGGATAGGTATCTGGATTGGGCCAGATCTGAAACATAAGGAACATTAAGATCTTTATGGATAATTTTATTAGTGACAAAGTAAGGAGCATTGAGGATTTTACGAAGGATTTTGGATTGTAAGGATTGGATGCGAGAGGAATTCGATGGTTTAGTGGAGCCCCATAGCTCAACTCCGTAAGTCCAAATAGGTCTTATTATAGTCAAGTATATGAGTCTTTTGTAATTAATGGGAAGTTTAGAGCGTTTGTCTAATAAGTGCTGAAGTAATCGGAAACGTCGAGCGGTTTCTTGTCGTTTCAGTCTAGTATGAGGATTCCAAGTTAGTCGTTTGTCCAGGTGGAATCCTAGGTATCGGATTTGCTTAACAGGGATAAGTGGAGTATTGTTAAAGGAAACTGTAGGACAGGAAGTCGTTGGTTTACGACGATTGGTATTTTAAACATTTCAGTGGATGAATAGTTCGTTCTTAGGCAGCATTGTTCTATTGAATAATTTATTTTTTAAAATGAATGAATTGTTATTTACATGTCATTAAAGAATAGTAGGCAGTCTTTTGTTCTAACTAAATTTTCTTGCTTAAAAACAATGGTCACGAACTGAGTAATTTTGCGACTGAGAAACAAAAAATACTTCTCGCCTTTAATCTTGATTTCGCTTAGTTAGTAAATAACGTTACTTCAGACGTTATCAGTTGAGTATTGTTGTAAAGATAAGTTAGATTTCGAATGTCCTCCAGAAGAATTAGTACCGGAAGACAAAGCTAAAGAAGGAAGATAGAAGAAAAAAAACAAACAAAAAAACGATCAATCATAGACATCACTAATAAGCCATATCTGACTGACAGTTGGTAAATAACGACTTCCTCTTCAATAGTTCCAGATGTGTGTAAACAGTTACCTGTCATTTCCTGTTATGGTACAAATGTACAAAAGATTGGAAATCAACAGCAATTTATGAGTAATGGGTGTGGAACTGAGATAGAGGACTTATAAATAATAAGAGATACCATAAATAAAAAAAAGATCTGTCCAGAAGGAGTCAGTATACCTTTCTTACCTTTACTGTCGTGTGGACAATTACCTAAATTTTAATGTAAATTACTTATTAGAAATTTAATAAATTGATGAAATCGTTAAAGAGTAAAATCTCAAAACAAAAGTGTTTTTTTTTTCAGTATGTAAGGTTATGTTGCTAACGTACCAAGGTTATTTTGTAATTGTCCTGAATGTTTTTTCTTGAAAGATACAAGTTTTTTTATGTGAGTCTTTTTAGCTGTTCCAAAAATCTGCGATGCGTAAGTCCAAATAGGTTTTAGTAAGTAATTGTATGTGTTCAATTTCTGTCTAAGTTATAGTTTTGAATGTTTCAAAAGAAGGGAATTCAGAATTCTTAACCTTTGATTTAGCGTTTTTCGTTTCTTGATCATATGTGGGCCCCACGTCATTTTTCGGTCAAACAAATGCCAGACAAAGATAGTGAACGATGTCTGTCTGTGGAATCTGTGTATTGTCAAGGATAACTGGAGGGCATATTTCATGACGAAGCGTAAATGTGATATACTGTGATTTGTCTTGATTTAGTTGGATTTTCCAAATTTTGAACCAGTCATGTAATCTTGTTAGATACTGTTGTAGGGTCTGTGAGGCGTATGTTGGATTTTTATGCCTTGCTAAAATTGCTGCGTCGTCTGCATATGTCGCTGTTAAAATGTGCGAACTACAAGGTATGTCATGGGTGTATGTGATATACAGTAGTGGGGCGAGGCGAGTACTGAACCTTGGGGTACTCCTGCTGAGATAGACCTGATGGAAGATAGTTCTGACCCGTGTCGGACGGAGAAAAATTTGCCGGAAAGGAAGGATTGTAGAATTAGATAATAGGTAGATGGGAAAAACAAAAGTTATCTTTGAAACATGTACTTGCGTATGAGTCTTCTAGAGTTGAGAATGGAATCATTATACATATAGATAGTTTTAAAAAAAAAAATCAGCCCTTTTTCTCGTCTGTTTATCAACCTATTTTCCATTTTGTCTAGTAGCTATTTATGCTTTAGTCTTATGTATCAATAAAAAAAAATTGGAACTGTGTATATAAATAAAGATGTAAATGTTAGTTAACGGCTAATTTCCAAAATTAATCCAAGGTATAATATAGAATGGCCCAAGGTACAACTATAGTAATTGTACCTTAGGTTATTTATTATTTTTTAAAATTTTATTTTTTTCATATTCAAAATCTGGTGATAAAATAATTTAAATATTAACGTAGTATCTTCAAGGAATGACAAATGAAACTATATTTTAAACTTCTCTTGCTTAATTTCATCACAATTGGCCTTTTATTAAAGCTGGATAGTCAAAAAATAATAACACTCTCATAGGGCCGCATTCAATGGCTTCTGGGGCTGCAAGTTCAAGAACCGGTCCCGGCGACCTGACAACCTAATCGACCTGAATTGATGGAGAGGAAGCAAGATAGATAGGTCGGGCTGTATGTCTCACTGTCGGTAACAACAATCACTAATTCATTAGGAAATCGATAATTCATTATTAATAAAAGATATTCAACAAAAACGTATCAATAATTACTAGTAGTACTGTGCGAATAATTCGCATAGTACAAAGAGGGGAATCTCCGGCCACTAGGCCACATGTGGCCTCCGGAACGTATCCGCAGCTTCCAAACATTATTGCACGATATTTATTAATCTCATGCTAGAATTAATTAAGGTTACAAAAATTCACAATTAGAATAAAGTCGATTATGGGAGTGTATTTAGTAATAAATAAAAAAAAAAAAGCAAAAGTGAAATATAAATAATTGTTGCGGCCTCCATTGGCAGTGCTTAACCTTACTGGCGGCCTCTAATGACAAACGTTTTTCCACTTACGGCATAGTACTTCGATTAGTGACGTTGTCAAAACAATAAGGAAACAAAACAATGCAACGTAACATAATATGGAAGAATCAATTCCCATTTTATTAGTAATTGAAATAGACTAAATGAAAGAAAATAATTTTTAAGCTCCATTCATATTAAAACCAACATGTTTAGAAATTACAATAAGCTGTATCTTACAAGAGGATACTACGGACTATACGGACGTTAAGTTTTTAATAAATATTATATGTGGCAGATAGCTACTGTATGAGGACAATTTGGACAAAATAATGACGAAGCAATATTGGAAAAAATGAGGGAGAAACAAAGCTTATATTTTGTAAACGTGTCCAATATTTTTCGATGTCGTATAAAAAAAAAAAAGAGTGGTTGAAATCGGGGGCCCACAGACTGTAAGTGCAAAATGTTCTGATTTTACAGACAGAAAATTCATCAAATTTACCTAGTGGCTTGTTGCAATTGTTACCATCATACTTATAATTATATTGTTACTACCATATCAGTAAATAAGGTAACAATAAGGTACCTTATTTACTGAACTGAAATTCCTTTTCCACGTATGGAAAGCAAAGATCATAAGGGAAAACCAAGGTTGTTATCTCAACAACCTTACGGTCCTAGTTACATTGTCCCTTCTCACTAATAATTAAAGTTGAAGCAGTGAAACGAACGGATACAGACCGATCAATGCATCAAACTCAATCAACGATGGCTACAATAGTAGCTACTTAAGAGTATGCCAGAGTATGCCACTTAAGAGTACTGAATGATTATACGGATGTACCCTTTTTCTGCCGACTATGTGCATTTTCTAAGGAACCGTATCAAATATTTAAAGTTTTTTTTTGTCTATAAAAGATTGTTGACAATCATGGGAACATTGTATTTTTTTTATAGTTGTAAGGAACACAAAGATATACAATTTATAGGGATGTTGGGGAGAGAGGGAGTGCACCTTAGAGATGTCTGGCCCAAAGTGTAATATGTCATGCCCGAATCATGTTTGTCAAGGGCTTTAATTAGAGGGGTTAAAAAAAAAAAAAGTGGGGGCTGAAGACCTCTGACTGCACATTGTTCCAGCCGAGATGCGGTATAGTTTGTAGTTACCGCTCATTGTTTCCGTAACAAAGGCTCCTCAAATAGTGATCAATTATCTTTAGTCTTTATCATCAATAATTGAGGCTATTGTTATCTCTACGGGCGTCCAAAGTATTAATTATTGATGAAACAATAAGATATATAATTAAAAAAAAAACGTATGGACTTTAGATGACTTTGGGAGGCAGACCAACAAATTGAAACACTGATGTAATCACTGAAGATTATGCTGTATGAGATCAGAAAAGCAGGACCCCATGCTAGAGGAAGCTTCTGGGCGCTTGGGCTCAAGGAGTCCACTAATATTAGAAAAGCAGCTGAAGGCTATCTGCCTCGAGCTCTAATTACCGGAAATTAAGACCAGGAAACGAATTCTATATTAACTTGAGTATGGAACCGTTTTTAATGCACCATTATGGGAATAACTGAGTAGCCGTTGATCTGAAACAGTAGTAAAGCAACTAGAAAAGAAAAATTGAGGCGCCAAGCTGGAGGACGCCAAATCTTATAGCCCTGGAGCCAGTGCCCAAAAATCAACCTCATCGCAGGAGGTTTTATTGTAAATTACGAAAGTGTGTGTTATTCTGAGAAGATTAAAGAACGTTAAATTGTGCATATCAACTTTATAATTTGATAGCGTGGTAAGGTTTTTTTTTTTTTTTTTTTCCTGTTCTTTCCTACCTCGCCTTTTAGGCTATACGGGATTTTCCCGGACCAGAGGGTGAGGGCGGGGAATTTAAAATACCCTCTGGGACCGGGACGCGAACTCCTGACTATTTGCATATCATAGAATCATATATCCGGTTGCCGGGCAACGGCGGTGCAGTGCACACGCGTTAGCCCATTCGGCCACCCCGCCCTCTCAATAGCGTGGTAAGGTATAAAACCACGGTCAACCATCGCTGATTTGTCAAAAAACAAGAGACAAATTACTATAAATGGCCCTGTAACTTGGAAATAAGTTCCCTAAGAAGAAAAATCCATAGAATCAAAGTTGTAGAGCATCAAATTTTGCGTCTGCTGGGTGTCATTTATAGTCATTGTCTCAGTTTTTGACAAATTTCGTAAAAATCAACGTTGGTTGACCGTGGTTTTATACATTACCACGTAACCAAATTGTAAAGTTTATGTACTCGTTCGACGCACATTTCAACGTTTTCTTTTTGATGCATCATTTAGGAGTTATAAGTGAAAAAACAAAACAATATCGAAAAATTCTGACTTTTTTTGCCCTAAAAAGTTTTCCCGTGGTGGCCCTCGTTAACAATTTTGTTCTTTACATGTCTGAATCCATATATACAAGTTAAAAAACTAAAATCTTTTCCCACATTTTCCGCAATGAATTTCCTGTTTCGATCATCAAATTACTGGCCTAATATTCTTTAAATCAGCGGCACTGGAATAGCAGACAAGGTTCTTTTTACTCACAATAACATACACTTTCGTAATTTGAAATCAAAACTTCGCCTGCGATCAGGTCGATATTTCGGCCCTGTCTCTGTGATATTCCAGGGCTATTATGAATAAATAAAAAAATTAAAAAGTGTATAAATGATAAATAATTATAGGTAATTATCAAAGTGACTGAAGTAGAGCCATGTTAAATTAAATTGAAATATTACTTTAATTAAATGCATGAAATAATTAAATGCATTAATTTTGCATAATACTTATATATATAAAAATATAAAAAATATATAAATATACCCTTTAACTCACTCTCAATTTTATTTTGTCGTTACAAGGAGCTTTCAGTTCATTGCAATATATTCATCTATTTCTGATCTGTATCCATCCAGATGCTGTCCTTTCCAATTCTTTTCTCTTTCCAATCTTTCATTTATTGTCGTATTGTTTATTAAAAATATATTGTTCGAGAAGGAGGACCTTTCTCATCCTCACTGAATCATACCATGGTAATATAGGACATGCGCAAATGCTATTCTGAGAACTAACTACCAAGTATTTTACTCAAATACCAGATCCTTTTTGATTACCAAAGAATTTAATTATTACTTCATTTGATGGCAGACGAATAACTGAAGTAGTGATTAAATTCGCAATAGTGATTCAAGTTGAGTAAAATACTAAGTACAGTAATAATAAAATACTAGGTAAAGTAATAATAATAACAGTAATACCTTCACCACCAATATATTTTTAATAAACAGTACGACAATCAATGAATGATTGGAAAAAAAATATTGAATTTTGACTGAATTAACGAGTATTTTCTCTATAATTCATCATTTTTTTTGGGGAGGGGAGAGGGTGAGGAGAGGGGAGATGACGTCATTGTGCGGATGCACCAAATGTCTAAGGCCAACACTGAAAGTGCATGTATTTTTGGTACCTTTGAACCTCTTGAGCAATATATTGTTGTATAAAGCTCTTTGGACGGTCAACAGACCATGTAGTGCATTTGATTTTCGGTTTAAATCCAAAAATATTATTATTATTTTTTTAAATTAATATTTTGTAATTTTGATAAATAAAAAGACTTTGGTTGGTTTCTTATTCTTTTTATTATTATAATTATATGAATGTTCCTACTGCCATCTACGGATATACTTTTAATTCACAACCTAATTCAATTAGTTATATTAGTTGGCAATTAGAAGGATTGAGTTCCATAAGCAGTAGCTGCTTGTCGTAGCCCGTGCTGGTCGTTAAAAAGATACAGCACGTGTGGCCAACGGGTGATGTAAGCTGCTAAAGAATCAATAGAATGAGTAATTTTCGCTTCGTTCCCTAACATTACAGCGTTCAACAGTTCGCATCTCACAGCGGAATACAAATTAGACCATGAAGGAGTTGAAGATCGTTTTCGCTCATTTCTGATTCATCTGGCAGGTACTGGATCCTCTAAACGAATGCATTTTACGTAACTCTAGATTACTGTAATTTATGGAGTTGCATAAACATAAAACAAACATAAACCCCTGCTATTAACATTTCGTAATACTCATAAAACTGTTATTGCGAGCTAAAAATATAAAACTGGTCAGCTTTATCCACACAAGTTATGTAAATTTCAAATGACAAACCTTGACATTAATAAAATGAGTTTTCAACTGGATTAAACAGTTTGTTCAAATATCACGATGGTCCAGATAATCAAAATGTTTTATTCGTTTCATTAGAAAATATTAATTATTTATTCCATAAACGCTACCAAATGTTCAAAGCAAACCATCTGAGTCATAATCTTCCAACTTAAGCTTAGTTGAGAAGCATTGAAAAGGGTGTCTAGAAAGATTGAGTACTCTTTAAAAATAACTAAATAAAAAATATTACTAAAAAATAATTTATTTATTAAAAATATATTGGACAATCATTTATCTATAAAAATAATAATGTCTTAATGGCCTAAGTTTTGCTCACGAAAGTAGCGGTCCAAGGATTTAATTTTGGGTGCTTATATATATATAGCGGTAGCTCAGTGGTAGGGCACTGATATTTCAATGGTCAAGATCCTGGGTTCGAATTCCGCCTCATGGCAGAAAAATTATTTATTGTTTCATTGGCTGTGGGGCGATCCTGGGATTACGAGACCCTCCTGGGGCACACCCAGCCTCTATAAAGTGGCTACTCTTTATACCTGGTGGTTGAGCGTGATCTCAGGCAAATCACCACTTTTACAACCGCAGACTAAGAAACAGTAGTTTCCCTAAATAGTACTGAACCCAAGACCCTCCTCTATGGGTTGTAGCGGTACAGGTTTTATATATATAACCTTTATATATATAAAATCTGTACCGCTATTAGTTACAGTATTTTTTTGAACCGGCCAATTTATTGCCTGGCTTTATTAATTTATCAATTTATAGCCAAAAGGACTAGCATTTTGAATTTTAACGGTTGATACAAACATTTTTATCCATTGCCAAATGTTTTTTGAATGAGGAGAACTTTAAATTTAACAATGAACTCTATAGAAAATATTCTGGAAATACATCCGCACACAGAGCGTATGCAAATGACCCATGAACGTATCCTTCACCACCAACATTCCACAAACCAGTATTTTTTTGTGATTCAAAGAACGAATAACAGTCACTCTTTTAGGATATTTAACAAATATAATAGTAATAACAAATTTAAACACTAGAAACACGTTATCAATAATCAATAAATCAGTTTTTTTTTTTTTGCGTGTACGGTAGTTAAAAGCAAAACTGAAGCTATCAATGATTTAAATATATGGTCAGATTGCTTCGACCAAGGAAGAAGTGAATGCGGTGCTAGGAAGTCGCCATCTTCTTGCAAGGAGCTGCAGAATTTCTCCGTCATGCAAGGTTGGAGTCAATGGAAATCTTTTGTTCTTTTGTTATCGGCGATAAAATCTTGGCTGCATTTCACCTTTCACAATAAACTGATCTCACTCGAGCACAATAACTCAACTGGCTAGAAATCGCACCTTTACTAAATAGTTTAGCTCTTTATCTATTAGCCGAGCAACAATACTGCTCCTTTAAGAGAATGAAGAACTTTCTACTGGCTTCCAATTGTTCTTTACCTATTATTTTTTAGGTATTGTCACTTTTTCTTTCTTCAGAGCATATTCTAATTTTGGAATCACAAGGAGTTAGTATAATAGAATTCCATATTTGTAGTATTACAATGAATGCATAAATAACTAAGTGAAACTATCTGTGGATCACAAATTTAAAAAAAAGAAGATTTTTAAGTAAGTACAACTATTTTACTTGCATGAACTACCTAAGATAGGAAAGGTAAGTACAGAAATCGTTCGATATAACATTCTGTAGTTTTCACTAAGCAAATTGGAAATAAAAAGAATAAGTTCGAGTAATATCTCAACCGACGATATTGCCAATTATGCATACTTACTGAATAGAAAATCTAAACTTTCTATTGAAAACAAATTACTTATTTACAAGACAATCCTGATAGCTATATGGACATATGGACTTCAACTGTGGAGGGCAACAAAATTTTCTTACATCAAACGCATCCAATCCTTTCAATCATAAGTCCTGCGAACAATATAGGTAGTTGATGATCCATTGTATGTAACCAACAAAACCCTACACCATGACCTTAATTTCCCATTCGTCCTAGACCTTACCCCAGAACAATTCTCAAAATTTCATCAGAACCTTACATATCATCTAAATCTTCTTGCACAATTCCTTTCTAAATCCATAAATTCGCACTACTATACTCCTCGAAGGTTGAAGCGGCAGTGGCCCAGAGACCTTTTTTGAATAAGCATATATTGCAGTTTTGGCAATGGCCAGATTCTCCATTCAAGCCATGTATGTGTGATTATTCCGCGTCTGCTCCTTAAGTAATGTGACTGAGTAAGAGGCGCTGGGATCTCCTGGAGTCCTGCCTTTCCTTCCACGAGTGGGAAAAAAGGCTTGGTTCGGGGTTCTGCTGAGTGAATGGATTCTGTAACTATTATATAAAAGTATATTCCTGTTTTAGTTGTTATTTTGATCATTTTATTTATATACATTTACTTTTAGTATTATTATTTGTCTGTATTATTTATTTTTATTTTATAAATAGAGTGTGAATATGCCCTCTGAACACTATTATAAATGTCCTTAATTGTGACAGATTGTAATATTTCTGAATAAATAAGTCTAAAAAAAAAAGTTATATTATTTTGCAGTAGCGAATCCAAGATTTATTTTTTTTTTTAGGAGAGGGGAAGGGGTGGAGGGTGCTTCCGCCCGAAAATTCATATATATAACGAATTTACTTAGGAAGAAAAAGAAATAAACTAACTACCTATTCGAAATGTTTATGTGATTCTAGAAGCCTTATTAAAAAAAAAAAAAAAAAAATTTTAGTAGTTGTATTTGTATTATGATTTTAAAAATCGAACTTTGTTTAAGTATTTATCTTAAATCACTCACATTAACAAATATAGACCAATAAAACAAAAACTTTTCTTTTCTTTTTTTTGGTTGGGTGGGGGTGGGTGGTGGAGCTTCAGCCCGAAAGCACCCCCTTTCTTCTTGTTATTTCTTTATTTTTGTTGGATTCTTGTTGTTATGCGACACTACTAAGAATTCTTTTTGATTAATATCATTATATTTTTCCAATTTCATAATAATTATTAATAAACGAAATATGCTAATTTTCCTGGAATTTGTCTAAAATGTCCTTTAAGAAATCCTCTTATTCAGCGTAACTAAGCAGAAGAAAGGTCGATAATTGAAACACCTTGTAAACAGTTTAAAAAATAAATTTTTTTGAATCGGTAAGTTGTTTTTGTCGGTAAGTAATTGTGGCAATATGTTTTCCGGATGTTCCTGCTGATTGTTTCTTAAGATGAGAGTAAATCTATAAACTTTCCAAAAAACGTACTAACATTCACAATGTACTAACATAAAGGCCTAAACTTCATTTCTGTCAACCATCAATCCATTATTACTCATATTCACGTTGGTGGTAATACATTGCAGAAACAAGCCACTAATTTTTTGTGTCTCACAGAATGCACTCAGTCAGTTGTAATTATTCATATTACATTCTTATCATATAAATGTTATTATTTATTCCATCTGTTCTTCCCATTCTTATTTAGTCAACTTATTTTTCGTCATTGATTTAAATATTATAGTATTATTTTAATGGATGAAATATTTGTTTTTAAGTTGTTATTTCATAGTTACAAGTACATCCTTATTATTAGTCTGTTTTCTTTAATATCTCTTGTATTTTTAATTAATTTTAATTCAGATAGTAATCCATTAGGTTGGGTTAAAACGTCGGCATGCATAGTAAAAATACACAGTAAAATTTTGTGTACATTGATTTCCGATTATTTTTCATTCATGATTAACATTTAAATGGTCCACTATAATTCATTCCTTATTCATAAAGTTTTGATTACTCTAAAGAAAACACACTATTCATAAACTATAAAATAAAATTTATTTCTTCAATGCTTGCAAAAGTTTCGTCAAGAGTGCACATTTTCTAGACAAAATTCAGTAGAATGCGAGATGAGCAAAATCTACGCAGCAAATTTCTTGAACGTTTGAAAACGAGCTCTGAGCTTGCTAAACAGCTATAAAGAGGCCAACGTACTAATAACTTTAAAAATATGAGTCGGCTATGAAACGTTTCTCGAACCTGGAGAAGCCGTTACTTGATATTTTTCTTTTCCGTCGATGATTATAATAATTTTAGGTACTTTCATAATATCATTTTTGGATTAAAATATTTTGTTTGTTATATTCACAATTGAATACAAAGATTTACCCAATTAATTACCTAAGATAGATTTTGTTCTAAGTGTTCAAGTATCCCAAGAATTAGTTTTAACTAAATATTTATAAATATGCCAAGATGTTGATTAATATGCAAGAAATAAAGGAAATGGAAAGGTTTGTTTTAGTTATAGAAGTTCCTTTAAATGTAAGAAAAATAAACTATTTTACAAACTTAAAAAAAAAAATTAAAATTAAAATTAGAGCTTTACTCCTTATTAAGGAACCTTCCTTATTCCTTAAATAGTAAGGAACTCTTTTAACATTATTGCTAATGTTTTTAATTGTTCAGAAAGTAAGACAATGTAATAATAATAATAAAAGATTTTTTTTATTCATATATGTCAGCTGTTTAAGACTACCAGTGAATTTTCCACCTTGGAAGCAAAGATGTATATTTGTTATAGTTATATTATGTAGTTACGTTACAGATATATCTAGCACACAATGACTACAATAAGTCACTGAAAGAAAAATTTAGAAACAAATATACATCTCAATTTAGAAATAATTGTATTTTTTCATCAACAATTCTGCGTAATTGCGATTGGAACTACTAAGGCAAGCTAGGAAAAAAATATTAACAGTTACTACAGGGCGATAATTGGCGTACTGAATTGTAGAATAAACCGAACAGCCCGGTAACTTCTTTCTTCAAGAAGGAACAGGACGGTCAATAGTTATCGAGGAACAAGAAACACAAGTTACTTTTCCTTGGCGGAACAAGGTCGGCACGATTCGAGCAGCACGTGACCATTCGGAGGGGGGGGGAGTGTGACCAAAGAGTAATTCTTCTTCGGAGCCACGACTCAACGGTCGCCGAAGTGATCAACCGCTCTTCGGGAATCCAGAGCAACCGAAACTTCTCATTTGGTTACACGTGCCTCGGCATTACTGTAAGGGAGAGGGCTCATGGATGGTTGGTCATAGCACTCATCCAGGAAGAGATAAAATATCTATAAAAAATATTGTCAGTGATAACTTTTATCCTTATTACATGTTAGGGATAAAGATAAAATTTAAGGGAGTATTGAACCCAATCCCTCAAATCAACTCTTCATATGGTGTCAAAATCATCTGGTCTCAACATGGCAATTTTTCAATTGCTCAACATTTTTATTTTAAGAGAGTTTCCCAACATCATTAAACTAGCTTTTTATTTGGAAATAATTTATTTAGAGTTATTTAAAGCTGGAACGAATGGCGGACGCCCTCGTGGGAGCCCCAGACGTATATGTATTATATGTATTCTGTAAGTAACAGAATATTGGGGCAAAATGACCGAAATGAGAAGACTCACTAGGCACAAAGGAGAGCAGCAACAAAGTAGCAAAGCCCAGTAAGCCCTTAAGAGAAGAAGAAGAAAAATAAAAGAAATACCGGTAGTATTTTAGATAGGTAGATTTTAAATCCAAGCTAATGGTACATATTCCCACCCCCTCTCAAGAAATTATATTGATGTCTTCTGCTTAAAAACAGTTCAAAAGAGGTGGGATAATAAAAAGTTAAGCTTATATAGATAGGTAGATTTTAACTCCAAGCTAATGGTACATATACCCACCCCCTCTCAAGAAATTATATTGATGTCCTCTGCTTAAAAACAGTTCAAAAGAGGTGGAATAATAAAAAGTTTAGCTTATATGCATACATGGTTCGAAAGTTCCTCCAAATTGAAAGCTTACACCGTTCCCTCTAAAATTAATAACCCCGCAAAAATGTACCTCCTCTAAACTTTTGATGGAGCAACTTCGACTACAACCCCTATTTCTGGGCACTCATAGTAATCTTTATAATTATCTTTTATTTTTAATGTAATAGCATATTATATTTAACGACAAAAGCTGCTTTCTTATTAAATTCAAAATCAAATTCATAATCTTCAGAACAAGAAAAATAAGCTCTCCATTTAAATATTACCCGATAACAGCTTGCAGTAATTGAGGCATAAAGATTTGTGACCATTTATTTCAATTTTTTTTTTTTTTAAACTTATTTGTAGAAACGATTACTTTGTGAAACTAACAAATAAAGAAATACAGGAAATTATGTTTACAATTAAATTTCCAATTTCTTAGGAAAGTGTCATGTCCACCCATAATCATAGACAATAACCCAGTGCTTTAAAAAAAACAAAAAAAACTATGTACGGTACCTCGGATTCTACTCAGACAAAAGGCTTACCTGGAACATACATACTAAATTAAAAATACAAGAACTGACTAAACGATATAACCAACTCTCACATCTTCTAGACTACAGATCCTCACTTAACTTCCGAAACAAGCTACTAATCTACAACACCATACTGAGACCTATTTGGACATAAGCAGCAGAACTTTGGGATTCGGCAAAACAAAAACACATAAATAAAATACAAACAACACTATCAAAAATTGTACGAAAAATTCTAAATCACATCAACATATTATTCCTTTCTATTCCCTGCACCCTGTTACCTTATCGACTTAAACTGAAAAGAAAATGGCCAAGGGATCTACCCCTAAATTAATTACAAGAAAAAAAAATCAAGCAAATTCGCAGCTAATGGCTAATACATCAGATTTGATAGATGCGCTGAAGCGCAGGTGCTAATTTCATAAAATGTTGAAAAAAAAAGTAAATAAAAAATATCCTTAGGAAAACATGTAATTTTAAAAATTATATATAAATGCTTCGCAGAAAATCCTCTTATATCTCGGAACTCAAACCCGGATCTTCGAAATCCTCTAAAGACACCGAATATAAATGTTTTATTTAAATCTTTTAAACATGATCTAAAATAATGTCTAAAAACAGTTTTAACAATATGATTTTTTAATTAGAAAGTTCTTAACAAAGTAATATCTTAGAAATTAAAAAAAAATTATAAAACTTAAATCGGTCATAGTCGTTCTATTTTAATGAATATCCTTCTACATCCTCTATCTAAGGACTTCTTGTTTTTCGTACAATGTTCTGTTACATAGTTAGGATGCACTGCAACAGTGCTCACACTTTCTATTATGCACGTACAAGCACCCTATTCAAATGAGGTTTAAAATGTACTCAATGTGTATCTACCTACATACAGTAAAATATATTTTTAAGAATAAAATTTAAAAAAATATAGATATTTAAAGTTACGAATGAGATCCATATTTAAAGTTATTCATGAGATATTATTCATTTTTTTCTTTTGTAAAATACTCTTCAAGCTGTTGATTTTAATATCCTCATAACAAACATTATAAAAATTTAAATTTATTCCGCAATAATATTGCGAAACTAAAATAATTTTGATTTTTCTTAACAAATAAGTATCTGCAAAGAACATAAATAATACGATAAAATAAATAATGAATGAATGAATAAATATGAGACTCTATGTTAATATTATAACATAGAGTGCTACCAATGGGTAGTTTCTGGGTAACATGAAGAGGTTGTACATGTCATGTTACTTGTTAATATTTACTTGTTGTGTTTGTTATTTAATACAGTTGTCAATTTCTTTAATAAAAAAAAAATATTTTTATGATATAAATAAATAACTTTATTTTTCAAACCACACCTGCTGGGAATACTCAGGGAAGTGGGGAAGAAGAGTATAGAGGAAGACGAATAAATAAATAAAATAAATATTGTATGTAAATAGTAGTAGAAAATAAATGTTGACAACTGATACCAAACTAAACTTGTAACGTAAGTTGTTTTACGAACTCATTTTTATTTAATGCTTTGAAACCATTAGTCGAAATTTGCCACCCTCAAAAATTCAAAAACCCGTCAAAAGATGCTCCCCTCCCTCAAAAATTATGATGGCGCAACTTGCCCTTCAAATGCGGATCTACGGGGAGAAGGGGCTTTCGAGCTGAAACCTTCCCCCAAAAATGGTAAAATCTAACCGTGTGTGAAATGTCTAAACGCACCTTTACCATTACTGTTTTTATCCTTGTTCTATGGCTTGAAAATCCTTATTAATTAAAACCCCATAAAAATATATTTTTCTCTGCTTCATAACAGTGTCGAAATTCGCTCCTCCTCCCCTGATTAATTTAAATAAATAAAATGTGCCTCCCTCAAACATTTTGATGGCGCAATTTGCGCCTTGCTACCCTCTTCTAGACATCCCTAGTAATACTTGATAATTATTCTTACCTGAATAGCAAAGAAATAAAATGCTGCAGACGTATTGAGGATGTTTCTGGATGATGAGTACATTTAACTTGACGACTCTGATTACTGTCAGTTTATCACTGTCCTTATTTATTTCTCCCTCTGGAACAATAATATTATATCATTAATAAAGCAATGCAACGAAATATATTTTGAAAATTAAACAAAAAATAGTAATTTGTAGGCAGTCAGCATCAGATTTGGACATTATTCGATTTAGAGTTCAGTCGTCTAATAATATTAAGTTTATTTTATACAAAAATGTTTAAATATATTTAAAATATATATATACATTTGGAAAATAATTTTTCGAATTTAAAGAATCGTAAGAATAGGAAAAAACACTTTCTTTGTTTGCGTAGCTAAAATTGTTTACAATTACCATTTTTTAGATTTATTTCTTGGAGAAACGAATTGCTCGAACGGAACTCCTGAAGTTTTTTTAAATAAAAGTTTTACCAAAACTCATACAAAAAAAGATGATCTTAGAAAAAGGTTCTAGGTTCAAAAGAACTGAAAGACTATTGACAGTAAAAATTTCAGTAATACCGAAACTTTTAAAATTATGAGTTTTTTTTTTTGTTTCAAGCCCTAATCTAGACACTCCACTTTCTCTAACTTCATAATACAAACTCCTAATTATTTTTAGCCTTTATTATTGTTTCTATACATAAAGTTAATACTTACGTACCGAATAGCACGTACCAGTCTCAAAAAAACTTCCATATTGATAGGTATACTATGAATTTGTAGTCCATGCTCCACAGAATACTAATCCTTGAATACTAAGCCATGGTATTATTCTCTCTGAACACTGGTAATTTCTTTTTTATGCAGGACTATGTGCGACTGCGAATAATAAATAAATGCAGATTTGACGAGGTCGGCATTTGCGAACATGAATGACCAACCAAATGTTCTGGTAAGGATTCAATACATGTTTGAAAGGAACTTCAGAGTTCTATTCAGAACCAACAGAATCGAAATGTGAGACATATTCAACATATATAATAATCTAGACAATAACATTTTATAATACATATTAACAACGATATTTCACTATTTTTAGTTTCACCTTGTTCAG
Source organism: Nezara viridula (assembly GCA_928085145.1). Lineage (NCBI taxonomy): Eukaryota > Metazoa > Arthropoda > Insecta > Hemiptera > Pentatomidae > Nezara > Nezara viridula. Next base: position 47,989,635 of record OV725081.1, read on the forward strand.
TTCTCGTTTCGATTTCTACCTACTTTTCTATTGTTTTATCTAATTTATTACAATAAAAGTAAATTTAAAACTAACTTAGACACGAGAACTAAAACAGCGCTGCAAACCACATGTCTCATTTAATAAACCAAGATCAATACTCTCTGACCTTCAAAAAAAAAATTGTACAATTATTAACTAAAACTGATTTAATCCGGAGGAGTAGAACTTTGGGGTCATATGTTCGTTAAATTAGAGCAATTCAGTCAAAAATACTGTAGTTACCATGATACAATACAAAATATACAATATTATTTATATATTCAACAGTATATGCACATTTTGATATATTTGAACATTTAAAAGCAACATACACTTCTTTATCAGACATCATTCTACAATATTTATCCAACATCATTCTAGAATAGTCCGTGGTACAGACCCCTTTTTATCAAATTATTAACATAAACCTGAAACTTCGTAAACAGCTTAATCGCATTGTAACCTACAAATATTTTTTTTACGAAAATTCTCGGAATTGCGTCGTTTTCAATCTGGAGGGGGACAAACTTTGTCTATTGATAATTTTATATTTTGTGATAAAATTATCTTAGAATTCAGGTGGAAAGCAAATGGGTATTTACGAGTTTTTAGTACCTAATTAAATAGGCAAAGTTTACCCCTCTCCAGATTGAAAGCGCACCAATTTCGAGAATTTTCGTAAATAAAATATGTGTAGGTTATGATGATATGAAGCTATTTACGAAGTTTCAGGCGGATGTTAATAATTTGAAAAAAAGGGGCACGGACTACAATATTCGTTTTCCTTTATTACCTTTACATTCAAGACGGTTAATTTAAATGTAAGTGGACAGGAGACCTTCTATGAGATTAACTTTGGTCTGTTTATATATACAACGATAATTACGAAAAAAAAAAAAGAAAGAAACTAACTACCTATATGAAATGGTGTGTAAGTGATTCTTGAATTTCTTTCAAAAATGTAATCATACGAACAATAGTACATTTAGAGATATTTTTTTCATAAGATGTGGTTATATTTAGAAGCTGCATATGTATTATAATTTAAAAAATAAAACATATTGTGATTGTTTAGGTATTTAGCTAAGATCACTCTCAGTAACAAATATGAAACAATGAAAAAAAAATTATCGATTTTGGGGGAAGTTTCAACCCGAAAGGCTTTTTCATAGATGAGGAGTAAAAAAGACAAGATTACATTATTGCAGATAACTTCATAATATGTGCAGATAATAATAATGCAAGCCACTCCAAAACATCTCAACGCACTGATAAGTATCAATAAAGAAAACTAAATAATGAATCAACTGATAAAATAAGAAAAGTTCTATTACATTATTCAAGCAAGAAACTAATTATTGTTGTTTGTTTAGACCTATTTTCCAGCTTTTTTTTCTAATAGCCATATTCAGGAAGCTGTGATAATAACAATAATGACAAGAAAATAGATTATAATATCAAATAACTTTGATGCTGACCATGAGATCTCTGCTAAGGATGGGCCAGTCGTGAGGACAGATAGGCGCAGAGTGGCATGATGACTGCCAAATGAGACCCGGCCCTCTCACCGACCTGCGGCACCATCATTAGGGTTAAAAGAAAAATCAGGTCATTTACCGGCCAAATATTATCCCTCCTCCCTCCCCCCTCTACCTTCGTTTACTAGCGGTATCAGGTCAGAAGCCGTGGTTAATTTAAGTAGGGTTCAGTAAATGCAGAAAAAAAAAACAACTAAAAAACGGTAAGATTATATTTTAAAATAGAGCACAAAGTCGACAAAAACTCGAGGGCAGGAATTCGTCATATTTAGCTGAATCAGATAAAGCGTGAAATGATAAAAGGCAGTTGTGAATATGCTAACGAATCGTAAAATCAGAGCGCTGGAATAGTTTCAAATAAGCTACATCTCCAACATCATTTCATCGTTATTTGTTGAATGTGATAGAATGTTAAAAGAAATGTGTTTACAAACAAAAAAAAAAGGCTAGATTTCTCCTGATGGAGAGGAATCGTTACAGTTATATATTGATACACTGATACACTTTAGCGATTTTTTCAAAAAAATTTCTGACCTAAAACTTACGAGGCTGATTTCATCCCTTTAGATTAATGAAAAAATTGATTTTTTTTTTAAAGACGAAATTTTGAAAATATTTAACCAAAAGATTCATTAATAATTTTCAAAATGAGCCATAGGGAAAAAATAAGACAAATTTCCATTTTGTCTATTTTATTAACACTATTGAAATAATATATACATAAAAATTATTTATTTTACATAATAATCATTTAGCTGGCATGAAGGCACTAAAACACAATGTGTTAGTACAAATATTTTATGCTGATGTAAAAAGTATTTTCCTGTGTGTGAGAGAGAGAGTGAGTGAGGGGGGGATATAATTTATTTGCGGAATAATGAAAAAAAAAATGCACAGATGAGGCCAGGTGACACATTCAAGAATATCTGAAGTAGTTTTTATATCTATTTTTTTCCAAACTGGATTCCGATAAATGCAATGTATGGTCCCTCTTTTATCTCGTTAAGGCTGCCTCCAATAAGGGCAAAATGATTACGGATGGTATAACTAGGGTGGATCATAAGAACGCGCGGACACGACCATTTCTGAAAACCTCGTTTCTTGTCGGATCCACATTCTTGGTAAGTGACCATTTATATCTTTTCAAGAGCAATTTCATTTCCGCAACTAAACGAGTTAGAGAACATTTGATTGAGATAATTTAATAGAAATTCTCTCTGCATAATTATCAGAGTCATCGAAGTTCAGGTTAGAGAGAGTGGAATTGCTTGAGAAAAAACCATCAATGGGTAACTAGCGATATGACGGAGGTGAAGATGAGCGGGCTAAGAAACCAGTTTGCGAGAGCGAGCTTGTTTTGATAGAACATGTTTTTTGAAATATAGAGAATATTTTTTTAAAACTTATTATTTTAAATTCTAATAAATAAAATCTTGAAATTAACATCAGTATCAAAAGGAAATATGCGAATTTGCAGAAATGAAGAGCTGGTAACAATATCATTAAAGGCCTACTTTATAAAATATTGAGATGTGTAGCGAGGCTTAATAGTAACATGTTTAAATAACTTTGGACGGTATCATGAAAGACTATTCATCTATTTCAGGACTAATTAGCAAACATTGTGTCATTATGTATAATGTTATTTATAAATATTGCAATTTTTAGGTTTGTTTTAGCATGTTTATTATTATCATTAATGTTTCTAATTAACCGTATAACAACAAATCCGATCCACACAAGGGATGCCATTATATCTTAAAGCGCTTTAGTCTTTGCTATGGAGTTAACGATATTTATCATTAATATAAATTATAGGATGCCATGAATTTTATTTTGTTTAATTATTTACCTAATTAATTAATATACTTATTCTACAACTTACTTTAAGATATTATCTCTCTCAAATACATCTTCCTTTTCAAAGGTACTACGAGGGAACACTGATAACTAAGTTAATTATTTATTTAATTGGTGAATTATTAATTAAATATATAAATTATTGAAATTAGGTAAAATCTTAGATGTGGAGCCTTGGAATAAAAGAACTGCTGAGCCATAATTTACAGAGTTTAAATAATGATTACCCACATACACTAATTTCTTAATACCAATAAATGCTATTCTACAATTTATATTGAGTATGTGATTTCTCTCAGTCTCATCCTTGACGAAGTACCTCTTTCAACTATTCAATATCCTCCATGAATTGTACCTTTTTACTACTGGTCAACGATTTGCACCTTAAGTGAACCTATCGAATGCATTTTATCTACTATCATTATTTATTAACAGCAAGGGTCAATAAAAAGCGAATATTCTATATATTTTAAGGGTAAAAACGGGAGGAAATCGATAGTTTAAAGGAAATCCACTAGCTCAAGACCGTTCTTACAATGTTCCTACTTATAGGTATACGAACGCTATTTTTGTTCTAAATTACAAATGATTCTATTCTTCTACTGTAGGGGTGGCATGGGTTGGAGGTCAGGAATCTGCAAGCGGCAGTCGAGAAGTTTTAAACAAAACTTTTTTTTATTTTGTATTTCTTTTTTTATTTATTTATTGTGTATTACAACAATCTGTCACATGGACACTAGTAAACAAAACTAAAAATATATATCTCCGTAGTTTTGTTTAAAGTGAAATTCTAATTAGTTAATAAAAAGGTGTAGGGTGTATGTATTTCATTATTTCTTTATTAATTTTGATACTCTGGCAACGTTTCGGCTTATACAGCCAATTTCAAGCCATTTAGTTATGTAATAATCAACGTAATTTGATGATTATCTATGTTAAGATAATAATCCAATTATGAAGTAGTTGTATAAAACATAAATGAATGGCGTTATAAGCCGAAACGTTGCCAGAGTACCAAAAGTAATAAAGGAATGGTGAAATAGTAATAAAGGAACAGACGAGATTTTTCGATTAAATATATATATATATATATATATATATATATATATATATATATATATCCCGTATATATAATTAATCGTATAAATAATATTTATTACCTAATTACATTTTTATTAAATTATTGAAAGAAAAAATTCATTAACTCCACGCCTAAATATGGATAACCCTTAATTTTGGTACGCATGATAAAAAGGTTGAGCATTTTAGGTCAAAGCATATGTAGAAGTAGTAACAAACAACGAGTAATTTCTTGTCCTTGCAATGATACATTGCTTGTCCAGGATAAAGTCCTAGGAAATAGATCTTTTTAACTGGGATAAGTGAAATGTTAACAAAGGATACTGTGGGACAGGATATTAAAGATTTACAGCAGAAGATAATTTGAAAAATAAATATCTATTATAACGAGAATGCTTTAATGCTTTGTGTAGCTTTGATGACAAGGACGTGTTCCGATCTTATCAGAACTTCTTTGGAAATGTGAATTGTTGCAGACTACTCAACCTAATACTTAAAGCATGTCATCAGCATTATTATTATTATGGTCAGGAGTCAGTGTTAAAGCGATTCTTTTATAACCTAAACATGGTTAAGGTTTATCAGAAAGCTGTATCTTTACAAGGGCCACTTGCCCTGCTTTAGAACCCCATAAAAGGGTATTAGGTGCATTCTGCCTTATAAAGTGTATGACAAAACCATTTATTCAGTCTTGCCCTGGTTACTCATACTCGAAGCTTCCATAAAGGTCTGTGTAGTGACGTATCAACTGTGTTCAAATCACAAAGAGGATTTCAACGCTTGGAAAAAAACTATTAGAAAATACGTTGATCTCTTAAATAACGTATAATACAATCATTAGTTAAATAAATTAAAACTATGAATAAACATAATTATTGAAATGCGACGTGAATATAATCTGTATAGTAACTATACATACGTTACCCAAAGTGTCAGTTTTATATTCTATGTGCATGACTGAAGATAAAAAATATATCCGATATTTTGTCTTTACAAATTTTATTTTATTTCTATATATTTAGCTAAGGGGAATAATATGGCAGAATTGTTTCAAAAATGGCTACGTTTTGGAATGATTAAATGTAATCCGTCCAGTTTTGTAATTTATAACAAATAAATAACAAAGCCGAAACAAGAATAAGCCTGGGAAAATGGCGGTCTATATACTCACGGAAATAATCAGCTAATTAACACGAACTAACGGTGGTACAATTACGTAATTCCTGCAATTTTCACATTCTTTCCTGTCGACAGTACATTAATTTATTCAACAAGACATTGAGAAAATAATACATATTACATAATTTATAAATTAAATATTATCCATATATTTTAAAACTTATTATTAATAAATATATAAATATATTTACTGTAGTTTGGATGTACTTTCGCCATTACTCTGATCTTCACATTTCAAATGATTAATTTGTGCTTACTCTATTAGGTTCAATTACATAATCAGGTATCCTTTATTTCAATATTAAGTATTCCGTCGCATCTGCATACTTACGCAAATTACGACAGGTCGTGCCAACTCCACCTCTCTTCCTCTCTATTTCTGTCCTACTCTTTCTCAGTTCACCCTTCAGTAACTTTTAGCGTGTCTTTTTGCTTTTCCACTACCGAAGATAGGGCAGCTTATTATTCGTTTGAGAGGATAAAAAAATGGTTGAGCTCTAATGAAAAGAATAGAAAATCTCTAATGAGGTTTTAGATTTCAAGGAACAAATATGGCTCACTAGTTTCTGTCCGCAGTCAAATTTGAGTGACGGGCATATACGCTATCTTTGATCAGATCCCCAATAAATTTTCAATAATTGTGCAGGTTGGTACTTATGGTACTCCATAACACATAAATCCTTCATATTATCTATTTTCGCTTACACATGTGTAATATATTTTCTTAGATCCGTGTGTATTTAAAAAAAAATTGTCCGATTTCGCCCAAATAGGAGGAAAGTAGAAGATCAGTGAGAATATTGGTTCTATAAAAATTTTATTAATTACATTGACTGACTATCCTATTTGAGATTGTTAGATAAAAAAAGAAGAGGAACTAAGATACAATTAGCATAGAATAATGAAATAGAAAATATTACACCCATATTTAAAATAATAAAAATTATCTTTGAACAATTACTTAATGCAAGAAGAAATAATAAGAAAATGAAAAGATTCAACGTATCTTAATATGAAGGAATCATTTCCTATTTTTTCGGTAATTGCAACCGAATAAGGAAAAGATAATTATTACAACTGTATCATCTATAAAAATGATCAAAATTCGATTTTTTTTTTTACTGAATTCAGCAATCTTTCAAATAATCATAGAAACATTCAACAAAAAAATTTTATAATTTGAGTTATTCACAAATAAAGTTTCTTTTCCTTCATAACTTTTTTCCTTAAGTAGGAGGGAGAAGAAGAAAAAGTCTTTTTATTTATCAAAATTACATAATATCAATTTCAAAAAAAATACAAAATAATATTTTTGGATTTAAAACCGGAAATCAAACTTGCTACATGGTCTGTTGACCGTCAGAGGAGTCGGTGTTTTATAACAAAATTATATTTCAATCTATTTATATACAATTAATTAATAAGACAAGAAGAACAATTATATTTACAATGTAAAAGTTTTATAAATATTTTAATTACAAAAATAGTGGAACCAAAATTCTCCAATTTATTAATTGTTAAATTATCTGGTCAGCATTATTCTATAGAAGAAAGCAGGCTTGAAGTAATTTACCAATGCTATCCAATTGTATAGCATTGGATATGATTGTAAAATCAAATTTCTAGATTTTAACCATTTAATTCTAAATTCAGTATCGGTATCGGACAAGCAGCCAGGAAGTGATAGAGATCTTCTGTTTCGTTTGTATTACACATGCTACAAATATCATTTGTTTGCTTGAAGTGTTTATAATTTAAGTTCAAAATATCAGCTCTAATTTAAATTATCCATCTGATCACCTTCAATGAGCTTTTTTTCATCAATATTATTGATTATATATGTATTTCTGGATTTGCGTTCTTAGTAAATATAAATTAGCTCTCCATAGTTTAACATCATCACAGTTAGATCGATTTAAGTTGAAATTTAATCCATGCATCCTATCAAATTAAGTAAGTACTCCTGATGTCGGAGGTGTGTGACTATATTTAACATCTGATGAAGAAGATCTTGAAAATGAGGACTCAATCATTGGATTTGATGAAGATACAGCGTACCGACCAAAAAGCACCTTGGAGAAATGATATATAAAGATGGTGGTGCTGTGTCGATCTGATAGTAACTATTTTAGTTTTCATTAGATTTTTTTCTCTGTCGTTCACTAAAACATTCATAATTCTTCAGAATTGTTTCCTAATCCAATGTTCCTATAACTGTTCGAAAGCTGAATCTTTGCTCTTCAATATTTCATAAACAATTTTCAGATTTAAGACTTCCAAAAGGAATAAATAAATAAAAACTCCTCAAACGTTTTTATTCTATATGCCCAGTTCTTATACGTTTACGGGGATTCGGTTTGTCATTTCGTGTTGTATGTGTTGCCTTAAATCCCTACTAAATTTCGTGTGGATAGGCGGAATCATGTTAAAGTTATCGTACTATTTCGGATTTTCGAAAAAAAAAATCTAGTGGGGTTGTGACTTTTTTTCCTACCCGATGAAAGAGATCTTCAAAATGAGGACTCAATCATTGGCTTTGACGAAGGTATGACGTACCTATATAAAAAAAATGTGAGAATTAATATATAAAGATAATTTTGAGAAGGAATTGGCCGGAGGGTGCGGTCAAATAAATACTAATTTAAAAAAAAAATAGTATTTTCAATTACGCCGATGTTTCGATCCATATTATAGGTCTTCTTCCGAGCGTGGCATGTGGATAGACTGGCCAAAAGATAATTTTGGTTCTGTGGCTACTCTTGCTAAAAATAATTATTAGAGGGATATAATAAATTAATAATACGAATCTTATTTTATTCCTCCATTGAGGCCATCGCCCCTCGAAAGTACCGCAATGACTGACAATAACCAGAAGCATAACCCTCTATTAGTATGGAGTCCAAGGTAGAGGAAGTGATATAAATCCGTTGGGAGAGTCCGTAATGCTCCCCGTCCTTGCACAGATCTAGCTTGGGTAACAGTCTTCTTACATACCTTGCACTTTCAGCATGATGTATCCTGACCTCGGAGGTAGGGGTATGGCCATGGACGGATTAACTTCTCATTAAACATAGTCTACAAGTTTCCTTCTTCTGAGGTGTAGAAAAATTAAGGCAAAAAGTGACACTGTATTAAGAATGACTGGATAAATTTGTAAAGGAAAATCCCTCGAAGATAAACAGTCTTAAGAAATTGAATGACTTGATGTCAAAGTCAATTAAGTCCAAACTGATTTTTGTTGTTAGCCATCTGAAACGAAATAAGATAACAGAGTAAAATAAATCCACTTCTAGGCTTTTGAATGAATTACCAAGTCCAGAGCTAACCATTTTTTGCCTTGATATGCATTCCGTAATATTGATGTACAAAACAAGTCCGAGGATAGCTGGTTTCGCGATAAAAGAAAAAAAGTTTCTATTGGAAAACGATGTATGAGTTATCTTCGCCACATTTTTTACAGGTATGACAGAAGAGGACTGATCTTGAATTTGTGCGCGGCTATTACGTCAATCGATTACTACAATATTATCCCTAAATATTTAGTGATGATTATCCAAATGGTATGTGTGACATTTATTAGAGAGTTAATGATAAGGAAGAGTTAGGAAAATCAAATAACATTATCAAAGAACCCCTATTTCCTCTCCCAAACTAGAAGATCAATTAATTATACGACTGTTCTGAAATGGCCTCCAGGTTCCTATAAACATCCCATCCACTCACAGCACAATATTAATAAGATAAATAGGTTAATGTTGTTTTAGTAATTAGTTTATAATTTAATACTGTCTTAGCGTGTGACCTTAATCGCTATAATTAAGAGACTTTTAGAGACACGAGAAACAATAAACAACAGAAAAATTGGAAAGTGATGTTTGGGACTCTTAGTTATTTCTTCAGTTTTAGGTAAAATACAGAATGAAAGATTTTTCTTTGAAGAGGGTAATGCAATGTTACAAGTTGATCCGCCAATCACAATTGGATGATGGAATACAAGCCACAACCAGCGACTGCTCAAGAAAGATCTAAAACGGCCTTGGGAAAAGAAATGGTTGTTTTAACGACGCAATAGTAAATGGTTGTAAATACCTAAGACTATAGAGTGGTGAAAGATGTATATTCTATCATTCTCGCGGTGAACAGTGATTTCAAACTATTAAAGAAGTTACATCCATTAACTTGAACAATGAACAATGATGAAAGGGTTTTATTTATTGTTTTACTAATTACTTTGAAAATTAAAAAAATACGGAAGCACGGAGAGGAACAACAGTTAATTTCTCACTGTATTATGAAGTTTTGCAATAAGTCAGATCGACCCCGGGACAGAAGTTATTGATGATGATGGGGTGCGTGTGAAGTTGGGGTAGCGTGCAAGGAGCTCGGGGCACGATCCTTGTACGCACACTTTTCTACGCCGAGCTGGCGATATCGCCAACCTCTGTCGAACGGCAGCTATTCACCAGCATCGAAATAAAATATAATCATATATCGCGTCGCAAATCATATATATGTTCGAGAAAAAAAAATCCTAAAGCTAAGAAAGATTAGAAAGAGAAAACCTCGTGGAGAGCCAATAAATGGAAATTTATGTATCAGGTGATAATTGACAAAGCAAACATAATGAAGCTACAGGGCCTTGAACACTTCTTTATTTGTCTTAAGAGAACACACTCATTGGAAGAGTTGACTTCAACAACAGCACCTTATATAATACATAAGCAATGACACTTTTGGATGTGTCTGTATGTTACATTATCGGCTTGTTAAGTTGATGTTTCATATCAGAAAATCATCATTTTTACATTAAAATATCGTTAAATTGAGATGTTAAAAGGTGGATAGAATTCCAATTTTTGAGGAGGCACAGTTTTTCGAGGTTTTGAATTTTCAAAGCGAACTATTTTTTTCTTTTATGTTTGCAATCCTTGTATTATATGTAAGACCGCTGATTTAGCCCGAGCCAGATACCTATCCTTTCATGATAAACTCCAGTTCCATCCGAATCCACTTGATTCCAGCCTTGCTTCTTCCTCGATTCCTGATAATCCCCTTAGGCGTCTGAAAAGAAGATGGCCTCGTGATCTTCTCATCTAGAATTAAATAGGGAATGCTACCACTAGGCAGTATCTCTTCATTATTTCTGCTAATGTGTGCATTTTTACTGGTTGTACTGTTTATACAGTTGTAAATTTCATTAAATAATTAAAAAAAATATTAAGAAAATGAGAGCAATAAAGTTTCTTGTAGAGGGTTATATGCCATCGATCATAGGAGGGGGATGTACAACCGTGTATATTTGAAATACGCTAAACAATATGTATATTCGAAGAAAAATTAAATTCACAGCTATATAAAAAGTAAATTTGAAGAATGAATATGAGGAAGCTTGTGTTACGTTTCTGGCTTTCTGTTTTTTTAAGGTGGGTAGGGGTTTCAAGAAATCAAATTTATTGCATTTAGCGTTAATATTTCTATCAGTTCCAGAAGGGAACCGATTTATTGAATAATATACTAATTATGTATTTAAAAGCTAGATAACAAAGACCTCTCCCCTCCCCTGTTGTGATATATTAGGGAAGATTTATATGTAGGATCATATCTTTAGGATATCTTTTTCGAAGGTTTCATGTTTCCATTTTACTATTTGTATTAATATGGCTAAATGGAGGCATGCAGGGATAAATGCTAAAAAATCAAGATTTAATCATAAAATAATCTATTTGTAATTTTAAGATCCAAAGTACATATGAAAATATTTCTTGGAGAATGTTATTGTGCAAATTATTTTATTATTTAATCTAATTGGCAACACAAGGTTAAAAGATTTAGATGTGAATGAATATTAGAACTTGTCTCTTTGAGGAAATATGGTGGAATTTTCTGATACCTCTTTCTGGTATTTGGTGTAGCCAGAATCCCTCCCCCCTCATCACAAGGTCACTGGCGCAAAAACTTATCTTCTCCCACTCCCAAGATATTATATTGCTCACCTTTTCTTTAAAACAGAAAGAGCTGTTAAATGTTTTCAAGTTAGTAGGGAAATTTGTATTCTGAAAATTCATAACATCGTCGAAATCTGCTTCATTCAAAATTTAAAAAAAAAGCCGAAATGACCATACCTTTTGGGCACCCCAGGATGTAGCCGTCATCTCCAGCTGAGTTCTTCATGAGACAACCAAAAAGTCTCGAACCCAGAACCTTCCTCGGACCTCTCTTGGACGATCCCCTCCTCGGATACCTATATAACAGACTGCTCATTCCAGGATCTCCTTGGGACTATCCTGCTCTTACTCTCGGAATGCTGTCCCTAACTTGACCGTCGATTAGCCCAGATAAAGATCTTTATTACAACCCTTAGCAGACTGCGGCTGAAATGTCTCAATGGTCTTCTCGGGTCTTCGATCCTACCCGACGTTTACCTGCGTTGACAATATTTAAATTTTTCTTTATTATACCAAATCTATTTATTTTAATTTCAGAAATATATTATAATTCACCAGTCATTCTTGATACAAAGCATTCGTGAAGAAACGACCTATTGATAGCATTTCAACGATTAGATACTTTAGTCCTAAGGTCTTCTCTTCAGATGCTTCCCATGGTTATCGTAAATGGATAGCCTGAAAAGTTAGGAAGTGGATTTATTTGAGTATGGAGTTTGAAATTATGGTATATACATCTATCTATTATAATAGATTGTATAAATTCGTATAAATAATTTTATTGGTGATATAGAAAGGGAAATTAACTAGGGTTTAGGATTGGGAACGGAAGGAATCCGCAGTTTGAAACGTTTAAAAATGTTACAGAACAATCTATAACATTTTTTAACCCATAACCTGAAAAACTGCTGCACAACTAACCACTGAATATGGGATAACAAAGTCGAAATATGGGATAACAAACTGTTTGATATAATCTTGTTGTGAACAATAAATATGGTTCAGCTACTGGAGGTAACATGGCAGGGATACCTCAGGAATCCACTTAGGGAGCCCCGATGCTCTCCCTGCCGAGCGCTGTGGTCAACGCTCTTCAAGAAGAAGCCGCAAGGCCGCTAAAGAATATGCTAAACGGTTCAACGGTACAACCGAACGATTGCAGCCGGAACTGTCTTCTAGTATAGCTACTGGGAAACTCTCTGCGGGGAGGTTGAGTGGGGTAAGGTGTTACCTTAGTACGAACAGGTGTACCACTCTTACATTACGTGTTCACCTTGCGAAATTCCGAATATGCTTTGTAAACAATGCTTATTATTATTTAAAGATGAAACCATTTTTAAAACTAGAAATGGTGTTGAAAGTCCTTTTGGAGACGGGTGTAGTATATAATATAGATGCTTTCTCAATGCATCCAACAAAAGAAAAGATGACTCTGAGATATTTACATATCTAGGACTGTATTTATTTCAGGGTTTGAAATGCAATTTTAACTTTTATTTCTAATCATTTTCGGTAGGACTGAAATATTATTATTTTCTGTTATCTCGAAGCTAGAACTGTTAGCATGCAAATTTTCAAGTAAAGGTTCTACATAATATTTATTTATAAGATCTTTTGATTTCGGCAAAAAAACGGGAAAAAATATACTTATTCCAATAATTGGAGCAAACTGTTCCAGCTCAGACAATCTTGGACTGCTCTATTCCAATTTGTTGCATATAGTACCACTTAGCCTAGTGTTTATTCTGTCAATCCATTCGGCCTCTAGTATGGCATCTTGCCAGCTACTGTTTAGTAGTTCGGATTCGTCCTTTCAATCCTGCCTTCATTTAGATAGAGGAACTGGTGTGCTTCTTTAAAACTTGATCCCAGGTCTTTTATGTATATATATATATATATATATATATATATATATATATATATATATATATATATATATATATATATATATAAAAGAATAACGGATAAGAACGGATCATAAAGGCACTGTTTATGCTTGGTGTATGATTACGCAACTTTTTTAAAAATTTAGTTCTTGTTTAATACAGCAATTTAGTCATTTTTGACTGAAAATATTTTAATCAATTTATTTTTAGGATATTTTTCTAATAACGAAAACAAAAATATAATAAAAAAATTAATTTTATAGATATTTCTTATCAAAACCTATCTTCTATAGGTAACTATTAAAAATTAAACAATGATCTGATGCAATATTAGATAGAACAGAACATATTATAAGGAAAGAAAATAAGCATAATAATCAATAAAACGGCATTACAAGGTACAAATAAATAAATACTTTGATTTTCTAATAATATTATTTATCTTTGGTATCATATTATTATTTAAATTATTTTTAGCCAAATTTTAACTATTCCTTAAATTTCTTTTAATATTTCCGATGTTTCTTATTACAGAAACATTTTCAAATAAAAACCGTAAAAATATAATAGAAAAAAATATTTTTATTTTAACGCATCGTCGTTTGGTAACTATGTAATATAGTGTAGGTAAAACAATATAATATAATAAATAATAATTTTAATTACCTATATATTTTACCGATAGGTACTCCTATCAGCCTAACAGCGGACTAGTCCACATTTTACAAATTATAGAACTGTTTATTTATTTGTATTACTCGTGGCTCAAATTGTAAAACTGTAATTTACATGTATTCTGTGATTCAGAATATTATTTTTTATCAACATAAACGTTACGAAACACAGTTCGGACAAATTTTAATTTCTTAAAAAATTTATATTATACATTGCGCCTTATTGACAATTTATATTACTATATAATTATAACTATTCCGATTGCCTATTCGTAACCATGATAAGAGAGAAATAATATAGGGAATAAGAATCGTGTTTTGTTAGTTATGGCCCGTTCCGCTTTGTATATGAAATATCACAAAAAACTTTTTTATAGAAAGAAAGATAAAATAATTTAATTTGTATTATTTTAATTTTAATTTTAAAAAATCTTTATCATGCATCCTTATTACATTAAACAACAAAAATCTTTAGTCCGCATGGTTAGTTTTCTTTTTCTGGCAAATTCGTTGATATTATTAAAAATATAATTAATGAAAAGGTTAAAATAAAAAATGATACAGCTATTGCTATTATAATTACTGGATTTGTTGAATCCTCGTGTGCGATTTACTTAACTAATTATTGGTAGCTACATTTATTTATGAGTGAGGATGGTTGATAGATGAGTTTAAACTCCATTATTATTGTATAGAAGCTTGTTTCTATTTGGGTAGTTATTTTCATTAGCTTATTTTCTTTTTGTTTAGCTATTTCAGTTTATATTTATTTACTTTTATTATTATTATTTTTCTGTATTATTTATTGAGAATGGAGTGTGAATGTGCTCTTTGAAAACTATTATAAATGTCCTTAACTGTCACAGATTGTAATATCTCTCAATAAATATGTTTAAAGAAGCCTCTGTTATAACAGGAGTTAGGCACAAACGTATTTTTAAAGCCTGTATTGTAAATGACTCTAGAACCTAAATGTTGGCAATGATACAATGAATTTAAAGAAAAGGGACGTTAGTGATCTTTTTCTAAAATCATTTAAATGATAAAATAAATAGAGCCTTCGTAATAATGAATAGAGGAGAAGAAGAAGAAGAAAAAGTGTTTTTATTTATCAAAATTACAAAATATAAATTACAAAACAATACAAAATAATATTTTTGGATTTAAAACCGAAAATCAGACGTGTTACAAGGTCTGTTGACCGTCAGAGGGCTCTGTGTTTCATAAAAAAATTATATTTCAGACTATTTATATACAAATAATTAATAGGAAAATAAGAACAGTTATATTTACAATGTAAAAGTTGTACAAATATTTTAATTACAAAAAAAGTGGTAAGAAAATTCTCCAATTTATTAATTATTAAATTCTCTGGTGAGCATTATTCTATAGGAGAAAGCAGACTTGCAGTAATTTACTAATACTATCAAATTGTTTCCATATAATAAATCATTTACTTGATCCCGAGATAAATTTCTAGACTTTAACCATTTATTCTAAATTCAGAGAGTATCGGACAAGCAGCCAGGAAGAGATAGAGATATTTTGTTTCGTTTGTATTACACATGCTACAATTATTATTTGTTTGCTGGAAGTGTTTATAATTTAAGTTCAAAATATCAGCTCTAATTTTAATTACCCATCTGATCACCTTCAACGAGCTTTTGTCATCAATATAATTTACTGAAGTTAAATGAGGATAAAAAGTAAAAGTTTTAGAATTCTGAACTTTAATTACATATTGATTATATATGCCTTTATGAATTTGAGTTATTAGTAAATATAAATTAGCTCTCTATAGTTTAACATCATCACAGTTAGATCGATTTAAGTTGAAATTTAATCCATTCAGTTCGATCAGATTAAGTAAGTTATAATTAATAGTATTATTCATTTTTTCTAAGTAGGGTTAAATACCTCAGTTAATAAGAAAAGTGTGTGCAGATAGTTCGTTTCGTGCAATATCATAATCTATATTATTATAATATTTGAAATATTTGGTTAAATATTTTTAGAATTTCGCGACAGTTAATAAATCGTTTGCGTTAACAGAGCTGGCCCAAATAGAGCGGAAATATAAGCCAGAGAGGTTACAGGGTGGAGTCGGAAGTGTTTACATCGATATCCGGTGCACTTCCGGTACCAGCCGCCGCGACCTCCACAGCCATCGATATCGGACCATCATCATGTTCCGCTTATCAGCCTCATAATAACGAAAGGCAAGTTCCATTAGGCCTCATGCCTGATAATATGAAAATCATTCTGATTTATTTTTATTTATTCTTAGCAGCCACAAATTGGCTTAATTATTACTATTTTAGAGTATATTTTTTTAAAATGTAAAAGTACAGACACCATATTTTAAAAAACTTCGTATGAAAACGATCTCATACACTGAATCCAATCAATGTACGGATTTGTTGTTTATACAACTTAATTATGAAGAATTAGTTGAGTGCAGAAAGTGTGGTTTGAAAGTTATTTGGAGATTGCAGTCCAAGTGAGAAATATAAAAAAAAAAAAAATTTAAATTATTCTATTTTGTGCCGACGTTTCAGCCTAAGTTTCAAGCCTTTATCAGGGCTACTCGTACAGAGAAAGTAAACCGAGTTTAACTTGTGTTTCTCACTGTTACTGAAACCCCGACTAACTTCCCTACGTTGTATCAATTAAACTTGAAAGTTGCTAAAACCGTTTACCTAATGTTTGGAGGAATTAATAGGGCGTATAAGAGAAAATGACCGTTTTTCACCCAAATATTTGTTATTATTTATTTGATATAAAATGCAATTAATACTCAAATTTTAGTCCAAAAAATGAAGCAAATACACAGATACGCGCTTAAAGATCCAGAATATAAGAAAATTCTCAACACTTTCAAAATTAGTAGTAGGGATTGGGATAAATGAATTAGCGTGATACAAATTCGGTACATGGATTAGTTTGACTCAGTGCCCAATGTCATTTGTCCGAACATACAATGTTGTTATATATTGTTGTATATAGGTCGCTCTAAAGTCTTTCTGACAGCAAGCGTACCTACTCCACCCATCTTTAAAATGTGAAGAATTTCCTTATAGTGTAGAACTTCGCTATACCTTGAATATTAAATCACTAAAATTCTGATCATTCCATGTTCTCACCCAATTAAATCATTGTTTTAATTTTTGTTCCCGTTAATTCTCAAGACTCACTTTAATTCTTTGATGATTACAACAGCATACTAAGACCAATTTGGACAAACGGAGATGAACTTTTGGGATTCGACAAAACAAACACACTTAAATAAAATACAAATAACACAATAAAAAATTCTGCGAAAAATTGTCAACGCACCTTGGTACATTTCGAATAACACTATAAATAATGACTTAAACATCCCAACAGGAAAATCTTACATCCATGACTAATACAATTCATTTCATTCTTTAACTCTAAATCACACCAATCCATTATTCCTTTCTATTTCCTGTTCCCTGTTACCTGATCGACGCAGACTTAAAAGAAAATGGTCAAGGAACCTACTCCTATATTAATAACAAGAAAAAACTAATCAAGAAATTTCCCAGTTAATGGCCAATACACCAGATTTGCTAGATTAGCTGAAGCGCAGATGCAAATAACATAAAATGTTAAAATAAAAAGAAACCTAAATAAAAATTCTTTGAAGACAGTATACTGCAGGAGCGATAGAGGTTGACCAAGTAGACTGTATAATAGAGCGCTCTTATGTTTTGAAAAATAGCCAAAAAAAGGTAAGAGTTTTTGAGTTAAGTTTAAGTTATATCTACTATTTTTGTCAGGTCATGAATATCTTGGACAAGGAGTTTTGAGCTTATTGGCTTAAACCAGAACCCAATTCCACTAGTCCTGACAAACTTAATCGATTTGAAAGATAAACAAATAGTTGTAATGAATGTATATTATCGGTTAATTCCAAAAGATAAGTGACATTTCACAAACTTGAAACACTGATTTGATGAATTTCTTCTTTGTGAAATACGAAAATTGTGAGTTTGTAAATATATGGAAGGGTCTGTGGCATTTTAGTGCACTTACTGTGTTTTTTAAATCAATGACTAAGGTCAAAATTCTTACTAATAATCTCCATTTAAATTCAGCGCCATAAAAAACGTACTTCGTAACTTTATGCAATTAACCGACGATATGCTGCTATCAAATGAATATGCAAAGGAGCTACCGCATCATAACTCGATTGCAAGATGGCAAACAGTAGCCTGTACCATGTAACCGCCAAGATTTCAACAAGGGTATTCTTCTCTCTGGTCGAGACTCTTGTGATCTGAAGAGCGTGACATGCGTAACGGCGCCTGATGCGAGAGAGACCTGGGAGCCTAGGAGAAAGATTTGAGCCTGGTTAAACTTTCCCTGACTGCTGCTTCAATGGACGATCTGTCAAGGTTGAGAGCGATCCTTGCAGAATACTGAATGAACCATCGCTGACAGCCGCTCCTTGACCGGGAGTAGTGAAATGGAAGCGAATCTGGCCACTGCACCGTAAAAAGCAGTTATGTTCCAATGACTTCAGCTTATAGTAATTATCCCAATTTCGTGTTTTTCAAAGCTGAAATTTCACCCAATTACAATCTGGGTTGTAGTTATTTAGTTATATAAGAAATACTACAAATTCCTTTACAACGAAGCCGTTTTGATATCCAAACCAAGACTTCTATGATCTATGATCCTTAAACAAGCAAATAAAGTAAGTGTGAATTGCTTTGTGATCCAGAAGTTTAAAATTGTCTAGATAACTCCACAACTCGTCGCGCAGGATATAAGCCTTGCCATTAAAAAATAAATAACTCATAGCTGCCAATCTATGTGGAATGAGAGTCGTCCAAGCAAATTAAAAGATCTTTAAAAAAAACAATTTAAAAATAATTTAATAAACAACATCAAATCGTTCTTTCCGCAGAGAAGAGATTTATCTTAACCAGACTGAGAATATGGCACACCAATCTTACACATTCACATCTCATTAGCAAACAGCCACCACCACATCGTCAACAATGAAATAATACGCCACACTACAGTCAGCCACAATTTACAAGAGTGTTCTTTTTACCTATCGAGTCTAAATAGTCCAAGACTTACACCAATAGCAAGCATTTTGGTGGATGACGAAGACATAATATAGTTAGTATTAGGTTTCTTGAAAGCAAACGCTTTGTTTAAAAGAAATTTAATAAAGATTAAATAAAATAATTATGATAAAGAAAATTAATTTACAGGCGTGGATGACCCTTATGTTTTACGCCTTAAAACCCAACAAACAAACATCTACAACTCGTCAAACGAAAATGAAAGTAATAATTTAATAACCAATTTCACGGGCGTGGATTTTATATTAAGTAATGGTATTTGTATTGCTATGGAAAATAAGTCTGGCATGTATGCCTAGTAGTATCTTTTTTTGCCAATTTAAGTATTAAAAAAAAAGGGAGTTCTATAATTTCCAAGAAATAATGTATTCGAAATTAGCAATGTTATTTATTAATATTGTCTCAAGCACAGAATGAAGACATAACACGAATTATGAAGTGGAACACCGGAAGACTATATTTGAATCGTTGATTTCCAAAGTGAACGTAATTATTTTTAAATTTTTTTCATAAATCGCGAACAACTATATTTTCTTTTCCAATTGCAATAACAGAAAAAATATTTTTTTAAAATAAATCAAGAAATTTTTTAATTGTGAAATATATTTCTGAAAATCAGTTGTTACAATAATACTAATTAAAATACAATGGAACTTAAACAGAGCTCTTTTTGGAAAGAAATAAACTTCAAGACCCGTTTTCGCACAAAAAAAATGTTTGATTGGGGTTTGTTTTGCAGAGAAAAAATGGTTTTTGATTTGGGGAGGAAATTAACTAAAATTTTACTACAAAAAATTAACTTTCCGTTTACAATCATTGATACTATAAAATTAATCTATTTTTAATGTACATGTGAATAAAACGGTTTAAAAAGATTTTGATGATTTCATGTAAGTTTCATTACATTCCTTGAAAAAATGTCGGTTATGGAAATAAACTAATTTTGACACGAATTTTTTTAATTTATAGTTTCGTTACTGAAAAAAAAATTCTCTATAATTTTTTTACAACCTTATTTGCTAAGTATCTTTCGTTGTCCGTGCACGGCATAATCATCTTTATAATTATAACACATCGATTAGGATACATTAATATAATAATAAATTAATTAATCACATTCACAATTCATTTATTACATAATTTTTAATTGTCGTGCAGTTATTATCACATCACCTTTTCTATATTTGTCTATTGATTCAACATAAAAGATTGGAGGTTTGTGTTTAAATAAATATGCTATGACTGATTGTAATAATTCTGAATAAATAAGTTAAAACAAAAAATAAATAAATAAATAATTGAATAAAATTTTATATACCGACATCTCCAAGAATAGTACTCCTCTTTGTCGGACATCGGAGTGCTCAGGGTTTACTGTCAGCCCCTTTTATATTATCGCAACTGTATATAGAATTTTATTTAATTATTATTTTATTATTAAAACACAAAATTTAAACCTAAAATCCTTTCAGAGATGATAAGAGACTAAGAACAAGAACAATTTTCCAATCTTTTATGTTTCATCAATAGATAAATAAAGTCAATTTAACAATAATTGCATGACTATTAAATTATGTAATACATGCATTGTTAATTTATTATACTATTAATGTGCCCTAATTGATATGTTATAATTATAGAGATGATTATGGTGCATGGATACCGAAAGCTACTCAGCAAATAAATTTAAAATATTATAGTATGCTGATGACACATGTATCCTATCTGTTAACAATGATCCATCAACTGCATCCCAAACTCTCCATTCATATATCAGAAACCTTGAAGAATGGTGTAAAAACTGGAGAATTAAAATAAATTCCAATAAATCGGATCAAATTACGTTTATCCTGCGTCGCAAACCCATGACCTCCTGTCCTACATGTACACCTTTAATAATTCCCCACTTATCCCAGTTGAACAAATCCGTTACCTAGGACTCCACCTGGACAAACGACTCACATGGAATCCTTATACAAGACTGAAACGACAAGAAACCGCTCTTATCAACTACTAGCCGACTACTCTAACACTTACTAGACAAACGCTCTAAGCTTTCAATCAATTACAAACGACTCATATATTTGACAATAATAAGATCTATTTGGACTTACGGAATTGAGCTTTGGGGCTCCACTAAACCATCGAATTCCTCTCGTATCCAATCCTTACAATCCAAAATCCTTCGTAAAATCCTCAACGCTCCTTACTTTGTCACAAATAAAATCATCCATAAAGACCTTAATGTTCGTTATGTTTCCGATTTGGCCCAATCCACATACCTATCCTTCCATAACAAACTCCAGAACCATCAGAACCCTGTCATTTCAAACCTTGTTTCCTCTTCGATCGCTGATAACCCTCCGAGGCGTCTGAAAAGAATATGGCCTCGTGATCTACTTATGTAAATATATTATTAAAGTGCTAACAATGGGTAGTTTCTCAACAAACGTTTTCATGTGATTATATTATTACTGTGTGCACATTTACAAGTTGTATTTTTTTATAATACAGTTGTAAGTATTAATGAAGAAAAAAAAAAAAAAAAATATATATATATGTGTATATATATATATATATAATATATATATATATATATATATAAAATATATATATATATATATATATATAGAGAGAGAGAGAGAGAGACTGTCAATGATAAAAAAAATCTTAATCTACAATATATGTTATGAACATATGAAACATTCAAAAATTGTCCAATAAAAATCCACCATTGAATTTATCGAGTATTTTATATGTAAATCGATGCTTATCTCAATTTCCATAAAAATCAATCAGGGTTCACTTAGTAAATAAGCGACTCATGTAATAGATCTTTAATTGTATGATGCAAGTTGAAAATTTTGGCGCCAAGCAGTAAGTAACACTATAAAAATCAAAAGAAAACTAAAGTAACATTAGGATGTGTAGATGAAGTAAAAGGATAGTTTATTGGGAATCGGCTAAAAAGATACATTGATGTTTCATCATCAAATTACTTTCCCTAGAACATAAAGACATTGCCTGAAAACGTAGTCTTGAGATACCAACAGGTCATCCCCTAATAACTCTTAATGATGAAAGTGCTTAGCGCCTTGTTCTTTCATCTTGAGGATGGACCACTGGGCGTCACGAAGGATGGCCACCAGCCATTAGGTCCATCGTTTGTCATTAGTGGGGCTTAACGTCCGTGAGTTGATGATGTCTGTGCTTTGTCTGGTTTAGAAAAGAAAAAGAACTTGAATTTTAAGGACTCTGCATTTAACTATAGTGTAGTGTTTCAGAAACCATTGCAGTTTAAAAATTTATTTAATTAATACATTCTATGAGGTTATCGAAATGAATATCACTTACAACGTAGTGTTGCTTAATATATATATACAGTAATAAATTAGGAGCTTAAGAAATTGGTTGAAAATGCGGTCGTAGATGAAAATAAAATAAGGAAAATTCATCCAGTTCAGGTACATTTCATCCTTTATATATATATATACAAATATTTATTTAATTTTTGATCTTATTAGTTTATATGCACAGATGTTTGTTTGTATTTCATTGGTTTATATGCATAAATATTTATTAAATTATTTATCTAGCATCAATTTAAGTGCATGAGTATTTACTTAATTATTTGAATTTCATTATTTTATATGCATGGATATTTATTTTAACGGATTATATTTAATTATCCGATAATTTATTGCACCTTAAATTTTTATCTAAATCTTGAGTTTTTTTTTCGTTCTGAAATCTTTTTCGTAGAAATTTGAATCAGGCAAGTTTCGAAGTTTTAGTTTTGGATCTCTCACAATTTTACAACTTCGTTAAATAAACTTAGTGATTGTCTCCTCAAATTATATATTCATTCGGAACCATGGGTGGCGGTAACGAACAGTTGAGTGACTTATCTGGCCACGGTGACGCACTCGAGCGTAAGCTTAGCCATCTCAAGCGCGGTCTCAACAAATTATTTGTTCAGGCTGCGGATTTGAGCAGTGGGAACTTCTTCGAGTACGAAGTCATTTACGAGGAATCAAAGTTAATGTGGGAGAAATTTGAAAATATATGGGAGGAATTAGATGCGCTCTACACGTCCCAAGGGGCTTCAGCCTATCCGCCCGACTGGGAAACAGGCTACGACGCCATACAGGGGGCAGTACGGAAAATAGAGGCGGGATATCGGAGATTAAGCTCGCATCGCGCCGCGGTTGAAAATAACGCCAAGTCTGGCTCAACCCCTTCGCTTTATCCGCCTCAACTTCCGGTCATAGACGTGCCCGTTTTCAACGGTGATTTGTCGAATTGGACGCGCTTTCGCGACACCTACGTGTCCCTGATCCACGACAACACCCACTTAACGCCGATAAGTAAAATGCATTACTTGAAAAATGCGCTTATCGGCGAACCGGCGTCGCTTCTCTCGGCGTTTTCATTCGATTCCGGCTCATACCAGCTGGCCTGGGACGCTCTCATGCGAGAGTATGATAACCCACGAGTTCTCGCGTCACGTTGCCTCCAAAGGGTTTTAAATCATAGGGCCCCTACTTCTGACAGCGAGTATTCCAAGCATTCCGCTTACCTCGCGACTGTGGGCGAAAGTATAGCGAGCTTCCGCGCGTTGGCTCTGGAAAACGAAGGAGAAGTCATCATGTCCACCTTGGCTCTCCGCGCGTTGGACCCAACCACCAGAAGACAGTTCGAACTCTCACACGCAAGTAACGAGTTCCCTACCGCGGATATGGTCATCGCTTTTGTGAGGCATCGGATGATGTCCTCTAAGATGGCTCGTGAATTCGAGTCTGCACCTTCGGACGCGTTATGTGCCCAGCACTCGGATAGGAGGAAAGCTGGTCCTCCGTTTAACTCTCCTTTCAAGCGAAAAGTCTTGAATAGGAACTGTGAGAGTGTAACCATACGCCGATGTTCGCGTGACGGATCTCCGCGGAGAAATTTCACTTCTCCCATTAAGAACCCCTGCCCACACTGCAAGGGAAGGCACCCACTGGCGCGGTGTTTTAGGTTTCTGGCGCTTACGATCAAAGACCGCTGTAATTTCGTCGAGTCGAGCGAGCTGTGTCCTAATTGTCTCAGGCCCGGACATCGAATTTCGGACTGTCGGTGTTCGTTTACCTGCATGTTTTGCAATGAGAAGCACCACAGTGTGCTACATCAAGAAAATCGTTCCCGTTTCGACGCAGAAGAACCTTCCGCAAAATCAAGCGATTTTGTCGACCACACTTACGGTGTCGAAACTGCCTCGGGAGAGACATTTCAGACGGGCGTCTCTCTCCTTGTTCAGGACGCGCCGGCCGCACCGAGAAAGTCCGGTCCCGCGAACAGTGGGCACTCAAAAAGGATAGGTAGCGGCAGAATTCTCATGCATACGCATCCGCGCTCCGCCGATCGATACCTGGACACACCATCCAGAAGTCACTCTGCTGCATATCGTAGTCGTGACCGCTCATCATCCGTGGCACCTCGTCGTGATGAATACTTCCAAAGCACGTTCATTCGTAATCCGCGCCTGGAACACAAGCAAGACGCTTTTATACCTCGTAACTCCGCAAGCTTTCATACGGATCACGTATATCGCCCTCGTACACGGCGTTTCGGCAATAAGAAGGGAAGGATGCGCACGTTCCTTAAGGATAACCATACTTTCGTGTCTTGCCGCTAACAGTTTCGTAATTTCGGTCCGTGAGGGTTATCCACGCGGACCGCCGTAAAGTTTCTCGCTCACGCGATGGCGGACGGGTCTGGATATCAACCCGTAGTAGGTCCGCCGTAAAGTTTCTCGCTCACGCGATGGCGGACGGGCCAGGACATAATTCCGTAGTAAGTCCCGTAATAAGGTCTTGTTTCGCCCTTTCGATAATCGCTCCTGGTTTTTTTTGGTCACTCAAAAGCCGTTTTTAGCCGGAACCCACGACTTAAACACAAACGTGACTCTTTCACGCCGGAGCGTCAACAACTACTCACAACATCCTTCGCGAACTCCCTTCTGAATGCACACATCGCCCTGGCGCAGGGAGTGTGAGTCGTAAGGGAGTAACCACTCGCGTTAAGTAGGCTTAACGACATCATCATGTCTGCCACTTAGCTGGAGGCGACCTATGCACCTTCGGCAACATCATATTCGGTATTAGCGCGATCGGCCGAATCTAGCGGGTTTTCGACCCCATTTTCGCGAATTTTTCAATTCCATTCGGTCTAATTCGCCGCTTACCAAAACTCTCCTGCCGGAGAATTGATGCTTGCCAAAGGTCCATCCGTGCGTTTGGTTTACTTCGCGATCGTCGTTTTCGTTTCGTTTATACGTTTAATCATTTTGCCGTTTCCGATCTCACAATTCGCGGATTTTCGATCCCGTGTGGTCTGGTCCATCGGTCACCATAACTCTCCTCCCGGAGAATTGGTTCATGCCAAATTTTATTCACATCGTGTGGATTATTTTTTTTGGGGACCACGTATCGGTGGAATTGCGAGGTACACATTTCCCCTCGCAATTGCGGATGTACTTTTTCAAAATGTTCCTGGGCTTATCTTGGTGGGCGGCAGGGTTTTCGCGGCGGCGAGTTTGTGAGACGATTCATACCTTTGGTAGAATTGGCCATTGTTCAATATAATAACCATTGCCAATTTATTGATGTATATATTCATTATTTATTCTATATTATTTATTTATTTATTCATGTAAATATTATTTATTTTACTTTGTAAATTTGGATGCTGGAGGCAATTTCGCGCTCTTGTTTACTGCCTCTCCCCACTTCGCTCTTGAATTTGTTATCTTTGCTTATCATTGTTAAATCTGGCTGAGCCAAATTTAGGTGGGCGGTATGTTGGATTTACATCCAAAAATTTATTGTATAGAACATTGTAAATTATCGTTGTATAAACAACACGGGGGACCCCCGGTCTCAACTTGCACTACCCCCTCTCTAAGACGGCCTTATCTGCGGCCAAAGGACAGATGCTAGCGAGCGAAGAAGGTAAAAAGGACTGCTGGCGACCACCTCCTGACCAGACCTCGAGAACTACAGCCCTTCGGCTAATTTCTGGACCCGGAACGGCGGAGAGAGAGGGAGAGAAGGCGCGAGACCGGCCCCCCTCATCAAACTGTACGTAAACTTTTACACATATATTCACAAGTATTCCTCTCTAAAACATTTCTTTATTTTTGTATCTCTCAAGAAAAGGGCTCCCGGTCATATGGCATGTACCGGGCCTCCCAATATTGAACACTTATTTTAATGTGTGGCTTCAGTTTAAGACTTTTACCAAGAACATTAGAAATGGTATCATAAGCACAAATCATTGCAATAATTTTTACCTATCGTTGTGATGAAGGTCTAAAATTCAGTTCGAATCGTCTGCAGAATTTATAATAAATTTTCTTATTTGTATGTTCCTTTTCATCAACGAGGCCGTTTATATTAAGGGATGGGCAACGTCTTAAGATTTTTGAAAATAAATTATTGAGTAGAATATTCCGCATCCGAAGAAGGATGAGTTAACCGGAGAATTTAGGTGATTACACAACGCTGAATTGCGCGAACTGTACCTGGTTAATATAATTGAGATCATTAAGTTGAGACAAATATAATGGTCTTGTAAAATCGCTGGGCTCAGTAAAGAAAGAATCCAAAGTTAATATATGCTATACCAACTGGCAAACGTCCGATGGGTAGACCAAAGAAAAGGTGGGAAGATTGCATTAGAGTTGATCTGGCAGGATTGGGTTTAGACGGCGCTGGATGAAAGAATTCGTGTTCACTGAACATTATTATTATTATTATTTATGACTCTTTTCATCAAAGATTGTATCAACTACCTCAACTGAAGTCTTCTTCAGCTGTGTCTATGGTCAACAATACCTCCTTTGATTAATTCCTTCCATAAAGAGGATGTTCTCTTTTTTTATCATTAATTTCTTCCAAAATCACGGCCAATCAATTTTTTGAAAATGTGTTGCTCTTTTATTCTAAATATATTCTGCTTTGGAAGTTGAGGGATGCTATAATGTTTATAGACTCCATTAGTGTTGACAATATCAAAATTCTTTGCCTAAATATACATCTTCAAACTGGGATCAATGATAATACGTCCATATCCATATAGGTCAACCCTTTATTTTACTACTATTTTAGCGCTTATTATTTTTCTATCCGTTCCTTATTCATCCCAGTAACTTTACATAGCCATTTTGTTCTCCGAAATATTATCATCTCACTTATATTTTTCGTTTGCAGGTTCACACAATTCGGCTTTCTTTAGCCGTCTGGATTCTCTGTTTGATTTAGAGATCCAAGCGCTTGGTGAGCCGTCTGGATTCCGTCCTTCCTATGCACTACTTTATTTACAAACATTTTAAATTTCTCAACGTATGTAATTACATTTTTCAATGGTAATATTCCCCTCTTAATTGTGTTAATTATATGTAAGTTAAATTACGTTCCTAAATATGTTAATTATAAATATCTTTTCCGGCAATTAACTGTCCTTAATTCTAACTAATCCTTAGCAATTAACCATTGTATAAGACATAAATAATACAAGGAAAAGTATTTACCTTTGTCGAATTTAAGCGTTTCTCATGAAGGCGGTGACTGAGGTCATAGAACCACCATTTTCGTTTTATTATTGTTTGAATCATTCACATAGATTTCACTTTGCCTTTATTACTTTTGTGTACATTCATTTTATTCTTAAATTGTCCCATTTTCATAATGTCATTCAATTCGTCATTTTTTTTGTTTTTTCTGTACATTTACATATATATTGTATTTAACAATGTCATTATTGAAGAAACACAAGAAAAACAAAGAGTTTTGAGGAAAAAAATATATGGGAAAGAAAATATGCTTTCAAATTGCAAGGCATTGTATAATGATTTCGTCTTAAAATCTATATTATTCTTAAATTAGTTATGAATCACGTTTGCAATGGTTTATGAATAAGTTGTATGGCCTCAGATTCCCTTTCAGCATTATGGATTCAAATAAATTTAAAACCTTATTAAATTATTAAAATTAACCTTTGTAATTTAACTTATCTTAATTTTCCTTAAACTCAAAAACAGAATTTCATTTTAATATGCCTTCATTATTGAGTCTTGAAAAATACAGAAAAACATAATTCGATTTTAAGACTTCTAATGTTAATCACTCCCTTTATTCTTCGACACCTACCTCGAAAAGTTGTTCTCATTCTCACACACATCTATAACTCCAATTTACGCACTACCTATTTTCCTCTCCTTTGGAAACTCTCCACAATTAAAATGCTTCCTAAATCTTCAAAACCTACCACTACTCCTTCATCCTATTATGGGAACAATATTTGAAAAACTACTACTGAACCGTCTAAAGTCTATTGTAGAAAGTAGCGAAGTGATACCAAATCACCAGTTTGGCTTTCGTTGGCAACAGTGGCATCGGATAGTATATGCTATCTCTGTTACTTTTGAGAAAAAGGAATTTTCCGGTCTTTTTCGATATAGAAAAAACATTTGATAGTGTCTGGCACAAAGCCCTATTATGGAAACTAAAACCGCACATACCTTCCACTTATTTTTATATTCTTCAGTATTAAGTTAAAACAATTTGTGTGCCTGCTGTTAAGTAGTCGTTTTAAATACAGAGATATCACTTCAAACCATCGATATGTTTATCTAATGTTTGTCGGGCTTTGAGGCGTAGTTTGTCTAATAGTTTCAAAGTTTATCACAAAAATAAATTCAAAATATTCTTTCTTTCAAACTGCTGAACTGTGATTCTTAACAAAAATAAGAAAAACTTAATTCGATTTTAAGATTTTTAATACTATCTTCTGCTCAGCCCCTACTGTTCCTTAATACTAGTACTGCGTTTGAGTGACAGGCGCTGGGATCTCCTAGAGTTCTACCATTACTTCCACGAGTGGGGACGAAGGCTTGACTCGGATTTCTGCTGAGTGAATGGCTTCTGTAATTTACTTTTCATAAATCGCTCTCTGAAATCTATTATAAATGCCCTTAATTGTGACAAATTGAAATATTTCTCAATAAATAAGTTTAAACAATGTTTTGTACCTTTTGTCCAGTCATAATGCATAAACGAGATATCACTTTTATCCATCGATACGTTTATCTAATGTTTTCAAAGATTCCGACAAAAATCTGTCCAAAATATTTATTTATTATTTTTTCAAAACTACTGAACGAACACCTAATAGTTACGGTCACAATACTTCTCAGGATTCTCGTGCAAAAAAAAAAAGTATAATTTAGTAATGTATTTTTAAAAAACTCTAATTTTAGGATACATTAATCATCAAAAAGCATACAGAAAGTTTTTTTTTTTTTTAAATTGAAGATCTTTCGACTAATCAGGGTGTGTACAATAATACTTACAACAATGCATAAATTTCTACTCATATGAGTCAATCCTGATGGCTAGACATCTGTTCGTGTTCACACTAATTAAATTAAAATTTCAGTTTCTACGGTTTGAAAATTATATTTAACAAAAAAAAAAGTTTCGTTTTCCTTCGATAAGACATTAATTAAATATGCGCATAACTTGGGATAAGGAACTAATTAATTGCGAAATAACCAATTAGCGTGGTATAATTTATATTTTAATTTTCACAAGCTTATACATTAAGCATGACAAATATACAAACAAACCGTTAAGTTTATATAGTAATGAGATAAATATTAATATAACTTCCTAGTGTACAAACAGTAAGTTACTGAAACTAATACAGATATCAAGGAAGCAGTGACTTCACTGTTAAAAGTGAAATGAGCAATAACCAGGTAATATGTTTTTCTGCATCGTAGTGCAGAAACTCTCTCGAATAACATTTCCATTTGTTTATCGGATTGGATGTAATTGCAAAATATCTAATTAGAACGTAAAACAAGAAGAAGTATTCAATGGCTATTAATACAAAACTGTGGAATTCCAACTGGAGGCGTTTATTAAAGATAAGATTTTATTATTATTTTATTTATTTAGTGAGTATTATAATATTTTGTCTAATGGACAATAATTATGTTAAGACATGTGAATGTAGTTCACATTATATGTACAAAAAATCTGGTGCGCCCAACACAGAACTTTCACTTACCGATCTACTTTGAAAAGAAATTATTTTCTGGCAATGCTGGGCTATTATAAAAATTTTTGAAGTGCATTTTAAACGGAGCTAAAACTTAAAGCTTACAGGTAACAAGTCATTAAGGCCATTATAATTACAAAATGACTATTTAATATATCGACGACAGGCAATAAAAATCTATTCACTCTATCTGCTTTTATAAACCACACAACATTCTAATCACAGAATGACTAACTCCAATTTCAACATTTTTGAGTGGTCATTTTAGTGATATTTTTAGTTGAAAAAGTTATCTATGCAGACAATGAATAAGTTGATTCCAGAGGTGGTGATTGCAGTGTTGAAATATAGAACTGAGAATAAAGGTATAAATTTAGGTACTTATTTCTTATGAATGATGTTCTTAGGAAAGACACTTTATTAAATATCTCTAGAAAAAAGCTTTTTTTAGTCTCAACAATAAAAAAATATATATTAAATTTATCCAAATTTTCACCTCTTCAGGGAAAAAAACTAGAGACTATATATTTCCTAATTGTCCGATTTTAACGCGTAATAATAAATTGAAGATATTGTCTTCAAAACTTATTTAGGTAATTGGTTTGAGGATATTTATTTTTACTAAAAAAGTATATATATAGATATTTTTAGGTAAGTCATGTTTTTTGTTGAATAGGATGCGAGAAATAAAGAAATATTGAATTTAAATAATCAAAAATTGCTTCACTGCAAACAAAACAAAATTTACATAAAATAAAAGTAGAGTTTGTCATTGTTCATAAAGTTGTGTAAAAAAATGATGTGTTTTGATATTCTGTATAGCAAAAATGACCACAATTATAACAAAGTGTAATAATTTTTTTATGATCTGAGCTCTATTAAACATTACTCCATAAATTCACATTTTATTCACAAAAAAAGAATTAAACAACGATTTTGTAAATATTTATCATCTAAAATGATAATAAACTGTGTTTATAAGTCCAAATATTCCTATCCAATCCTGATATGCTCTTATCTTAAATATTATCCAATCCTGACTCGTTTTATATATATATATATATATATACGTTTACAAGATTCTATGTATTGGAGATGTATTTTATTTTTTGACATGGCATTGTGATCAAAGAAAAAATAATACATTTTTTTTTATTAGTTTTTTCTGATACAAGATTCTACGTACGAGTATTCATTCAAAGCCCTTAAGTGACATATATAAATAATTTATTTTCTATAGCTTATTATTTTTTTCTCTTTTTTTGTCGCTACAATGATTTTTTCATAAAATTAATTTAATAATAATACTAATGTCCCTATCAGATTGTATTTATCTACTTATTGTTATTTTATTTATCTTACGCCGCGGTAGTGTAATATTGTGATCCCATTACTCATGGGATACATACTGATACTGATACTAATTTCATTAATATATATTTAGGATATGTATATATATTTATGTTTTAAATTTTTATCTCTTAAAATAAAAAGTAAATATTTTTTCTTTACTTACTGGTGATATTTTTTGCGTTTCTGGAGGATTTGCTTTTTCTATCTATATATGTAATGTTTTTGTTTATTTATTTTTTTCCATTACAATTATCAGTATTCTTGAGATTTTATTTTATTTTTAAGTTGTTTACATAGTATTAATTAAATTAAATTGTTTCATTATTGTTATTCTAACGGGACTTTGTCTCATAATAAAGTTTATTTTCTATTGTATTCTACTATATATATATATATATATATATATATATATATATATATATATATATATATATATATATATATATATATATATATATAGCACCTAGAAGTACATTTTATGTTTTTTTCAAATTAACTTCCATTTCTATCAATAGATATTAAACATGATTTATTTATTTAATAATAAATGTAAATAATTTTACAGACTTTTGGGAGTGAGACAACAAAAATAAATAAACCATCTCTGTTTATAGACACTCTGCTGGGGAAAAGAAAGAAAGTAGAGATCAATTTCATGATTCGGGCCGCAGCTGAAAGCTAACTGTTTCTCGGCAATCATGGTCGATCAACGAGAAACAATGACATTGCGTGTTGGGAATCTATATTCTCAGTTGTTTTTTTTTTTGGGCTATAAAATTCCAAAGTTTTACCAAAACTTTATATCCTACCACTAAGTCTAAGCTTAATCTCCTAACGTATTACTCATCAAGTTATTAAAAACCATCATAAATCCAGACACCATTCCTTAAATCATATAACAATTACATAACATTTTTATATTTAAACTATAAGAATCTATAACATATCTATACGGTCTCTAGAGCAACATTTTTTCTTTCATTAACGAATACCGGAAAATTTAAGCCAATCACTATTTTGTGAATTTCACAAATAAGTGAAATAAACTTAAGCCAATTAATGTAGGGGAAAAATCGAGATATATTGAAAGAAATACAATTTTAATAAAAAGTATGATTAATATGTAATACTGTCAACATTTGTCCCATTTTATTCTCCTCGATTACATTTTTTCACATTATACAGGATGTCCTGTAATAAGAGAGAACTTTTTATAGGAACGATAGAAGACCTCGAGAGCCAATAAGAAGTTCATATAAACAATGGGACCATTTCCAACAGAAACGCAGTTAATCCAAGTTGTGTGTTGTTTTTATTAAGTGAGTCATGTTTTTTTTTATTGAATCGAAAGCAACAACTAAAGAAATATTTGATTTAAATTATTAATATGTGCTTCATTGTAAACAAGATGAAATTTACATTAAATGAACATATAGTTCATCATTGTTAAAATCATTTAATAAACTAAGCTCTGTTTTTTAAAAAAATCATAAATTATTCACGTTTTTTTTTTTTTTATCAGATCCAACTATACTACAGTTACCTCACTTTTATAAAAACTTTTTCGTTTAATAATCTTTAGATCCGTATTAATTAAGTAGAGGTTCATTAGGGAAAACCTTGAGATTAAGCTCAAATTGTTTTAAAAAATTATGACATTTTTTATACTGTCAAGAAAAGTATGCCTGTTTTCTGCTAAAATGACGACAATGCATTGTTGTTAAAGTTTTTCTTTTCTGTGATGATCTTGGATGTATTATTATAAACACAATTGCCTAAACACACATTTTATTTATAAAAAAAAATGATTTTCGGAGAGAGAGAATCACTTTATTATCATAAAATAAAATAAAATGGTGCTGCCCAATTACATTGGGTTGCTAACAACACAGCATACTTATTAATCACTACAGACATTATTTAAAATTATTATACAATTATAGGATTAACAATATGTATGAGCATAGTATACAATATTTTATACGTATATATATATATTATTATTTTTTTTTTTTTTTTTTTTTTTTTTTTTTTTTTTTTATAATTTTTACTATTTCTTTCATTCATTTATTATCATTCTGTACCCTTTCTCTTCCTTCTCTCCCCCTATACATGTTCCCACTCACATTCTCTCCTCTCTCTTTCTAACCTAATACATAAAAAATTCATAAAGTACAGTGGACGTGTTCAATAAATAATAATATAAAAAATGCTGTAACACACGCATGCCTCCCCCTCGCGAGCAAACTCTCCCCCTATCCGCTCCCATGCACATGGTGGTGGATGATTCCCAGAGAGTCGAGGATTATACTCTCTGCCAACCTTGCCACGTCCTTTATGTCGACACCAAGGCCCTCCATGAAGCTCCTTGTTGAGTCTGGTATCGTTCCGCGAGCTCCGAACCAAAGGCCTCTCACGTGGAATTCTCTCGGCCCGAAACTCTCGCGGAACTTTTCACTAAGGAAAGGGATGCATTTCTCATATATCTGTTTTTTCTCCCTTTCCACTTTTTCTGCCTGATCGAGGTCGTTGGTCTCATATCTCACGGTCGGATCCAAAATCATCGCCGACTTTCCCGTCTTAGAGAATGCTACAATGTCGGCATATCGGGTGGATCCATCCGTATCTATACAATATACTTCCTCGAAACAGGCGTATTCTCTCTCTTCAAGGAGCCTCATCAGTTCATGCTTGACTCTGTGGTGACGGCGTGTTATAAGGAGGGAGTTGTTGGGGCATTTTCCAAGCACATGTGCTGGTGTTTCTGGCTCTCTGTCGCATTTGCGACAGAGGGACCCAACTTCTCTTACCTGTCCGCTGACACCTGGGACTCCACGCAAGGGAGCATAATTAATATTTAGTTTCAGGGCATTTGACCATTCAGACCCAGAAAGTACTTGCTTATCATACATGTATTTATTGGCTTTCGGGGTCTCTACAGTTTAATTTAAACTGTGCTTTTCATCCAGATCTCTATTATAGGAATTGATCTTGAGAGGCAAAATTAAAGTTTCTATCCCTAAAATTTATTTTTAAAATTTAAAAACACCTACTGATTTCTTCAATTATTTTAATTAAATCGTTACTATAAATATAAGGATCAGTAACATTTAGTTAGGCACTTATAAACCAAGATCAATTCCTAAAATAGTGATCTGGAAGAAAAATACAGTTTATAACCGAGTTAGGGGGAAAAACAATATTTTAAAATTAGTATTTTTCGAATTATTTTTTTTAATAAATAAAATGTGTGTTTAGGCAATCGGGTTTATTAAAATACACTCCAGATCATGGAAAAACAAGAAATAAAAGATTTGCAACTATTAATTATAGTGATTTTTTCTGAAAACGGGGTACTTTTACATGTCAGGATAAAAGATATTATTTTTTTTTTTTTTTTACAAAACTTGACCTGAATCTCAAATTTTTCCCTAATAAAGCTGAACTTAATTAATATTGACTTAATGATTATTAAACGAAGAAGTTTCTGTTAAAGTGGGGTAAACGTAGTATAGTCGATGCTGATAAAAAAAATCGCGAATAATTTGTGATATTTTTAAAAACAGAACTTAGCTTAGTTTACTCGCTCAAAAGTCCTCTGTAAATGGTTTTAACAATGATACACTCTGTGGTCATTTAATGTAAATTTTATCCTTTTTACAATGGAACACTTATTAATCACTTAAATTAAATATTTCTTTAGTTTGCTTTCGATTCAATAAAAAACACGACTTACTTAAAAAAACACAAAACCTGGATTTGCTACTTTTGTGCTGAAAATTGGCCCCTTATTTATATGAACTTTTTTTATAGCTCTTGAGCTTCGCTATCACCCCTGTAAAAATTGTCCTCTATTTACGGGACGCCCTGTATATTTCCTGATGTTAATGCCGGAGTGCGTGGCTGGCTTTGAATTTCTTTCTTGATCTATCTTCACTTATAACATTATTTTATTCAGTTATACCATAATCATATATATTTTTTGTTTTTGAACTAGTAGAATACATAATATTAGAATTCACGTACGAAAATGCATTATTGAATTAGGTTTCTTATCTTCAATGACGTTAAGTAATTTTTTCCCATCTAAATGTAAATGTACATTTCAATGAAATCCTTTGACAGACATTTCACTATCTATTCGTATTTGTCTTTTATTCTTTTGTAACGAATATAGATACATACTTCGTTTTACTTTATATGAAACTCTTCGGTGGATTAGGATTATTTATTTATTTATTACTTCTACTATACAATTATGTTTATTTAGTCAAACATTTTTTAAATAACAGAAATTTTTTTTTTCTCTAGTTAAAATTGTTTGCTTATAAGAGTAATTTAACCATACAATCTGTATCCTTCAGAGATGTAACCGTTTTTTGAAGAGAAAACGTCTTAAGGCGCGTTTTGCACTTTTTTGTAGAGAGCGAATTAGATTGATCCGTCAGATTTTCGAAGTGTTGACGCTCGAGTAACGTCGGCTAGAGTCGAATAATTGGAAGGTTTTTTACATATGGATAAAAATTACGTTGAAATAAAAGATACTAAGCTCGCACACTGTAAGCGAGGAAATTGTTCAGCATTTCATCTTCTCTGTAATAGGCCATAATTAAAAATTGTAACGCGACGCCGTTTTAGGGAGGCGAAAAAGAAAAAAATAGTGTCGAAACCAAAATGATAACGAGTTTTACAGAAGGTAAGGATTAAAATATATCAGAAGCTAAAAATGGGACCTGCCCTCGCGCGGGCTCATTACCGCGTATGGGGAGCGTCCCACGGGTGGCGGATGTGGGGATGGTCGGTGGAAATTTCTTGGAAGTTCCTTCCGGCTAAGTCCGATGGACTCGCTGATTGACCGCCAGAAACTGTATAATATTCTAATCGAGCAGGGGATTCCAAAAAAACTAGTAAATCTAGTCAGAATGTGCTTGACGGAGACACTCAATAAAGTTAGAATCGGTAATAATTTGTCCGAAAAATTTGAGGTTCGTTCGGGCTTAAAACAGGGGGATTCTCTTTCGCCTGTCCTGTTCAATTTGGCATTAGAACATGCCATTAGGGAGGTAATGCGAACCAAGAAAGGGTTGGATCTGGGCGGGACAACATCCGTGCTGGGCTATGCTGATGATCTGGTACTGTTAAGCGAAGACGTTGAAACTATAAAACTAAATACGACAACGTTAATGAAAGCCGGGAAAGAACTAGGACTCGAATTAAACGTGGACAAACAAAATATATGGTAAAACAAAATATATGGTTAGCTGCAAAAATGGCGATACTACTGGTGATATCGATATAGATGGTAATATGTTTGAACAGGTAGATAAATTTAGGTATCTAGGTTCTACGATAACTAGAAAAAACGAAATTGAAGAAGAGATTAAGGTTAGACTGAAGGCGGGGAATGCTTGTTATTTTTCTGTGACAAAACTACTTAGTTCGCGCCTCTTGTCCCGAAACTTAAAAATTAGAATCTATAAAACAATTATCTTACCTACAGTTCTTTATGGATGCGAAACTTGGCCGCTTACATTAAGGGATGAGCAGCGTCTTAAGGTTTTTGAAAATAAAGTATTGCGTAGAATATTCGGACCGAAAAAGGATGAGTTAACCGGAGAGTTCAGACGGTTACACAACGCCGAATTGCGTGAGATGTATCCGGGTAATATAATTGAGGTAATTTCATCGCGGCGAATCAAATGGGCTTGTAAAGTTGTTGGGCTTAGTAACGAGAGAATTCCTAAAAGGTTAATATTTGCTGTGCCGAATGGTAAGCGTCCGAGGGGTAGACCGAAGCGAAGATGGGAGGATTGCATTAAAGCCGATCTGAAGGGACTGGGTTTGGACGGCAAACGGTGGAAGGAGGTGTGTAACAAGCGATTGGTGGTGTCGGCATCGAACCTTCGGGTTCGCTAAGCATTATTTTTATTATTATTATAAAAATGGGACCTGCATACTGCAACCGAGGGAAATGTTCAACATTTTATCCTGTTTATAATGAGCTCTTATTTATAAATCATATTATTAATGTCGTCTCGTTGATGTTTTCACTTATATCGTACTGTCTAAAGCACACACATTAGTTTTTTTCATCATACCTCAGTTTTCAATATATATATATTTTTTTTTTTTATAACTTTGTACGTACTTATTTATGATATTACTTTTAGTTTCTACTTGTGTAATTCGTCTTTATTTTTTTTTCTATTCTTAAGAGACGTAGTCCCAGAAAGTTGATTTTTTTTTTATTCCATTCTATTTTACAATAAAATTAATAAATTAATTATAATTATTTTTTTTTATCTCCATACCAGACTGAAACGACTAGAAACCGCCCGACGTTTTCGACTACTGCAGCACTTACTAGACAAACGGTCTAAACTTCCAACTATTTACAAAAGACCCATATATATTACTGTAACAAGGCCTATTTAGATTTACGGGATCGAGCTTTGGGGCTCTACTAAAGTATCAAATTCCTCTCGTATCCAATCTCTACAATCCAAAATCCTCAATCATCTCTACTTTGTCACAAATAAAATCATCCATAACGACCTTAATGTACCATATGTTTCCGATTTAGCTCAATTCAGATACCTATCCTTCCATAATAAACTTCTGAGCCATCCGAATCCTCTGGTTTCCAACCTTGCTTCCTCTTCTATTCCTTATAATCTTCCGAGGCGTCTGAAAAGAAGATGGCCTCGGGACCTTCTAATATAGAAATACAATTGGAGTGTTACCAATGGGTAGTTTCTTTTCATGTTGTACATGGCATGTTACTTATTTCATATTTACTTGTTGTATTTATCATTTAATACAGATGTAAATTTCAATAATGAAAAAAAAAAATGCTTACGTAAATTGCTAGCATGCGTTCCAAGTAACGGCTAAGTTAACTACAGGCCAGGTTGGTAGTATAGTGAATGAGCAAGCCCTCAGGGGACTGGCAAATAACCGAGGCAGATTGATTTGATACCACGTATCGCCAACAAAGATTTTCTCAATGAGTCATGTAATAACCACTTAACCATATGATTTTTTGTCCTTAGACTTTATGGAATTTGAATTGGGCGATATTTAGTAAAAAGGTGCTGATATGCATCGCATGTGTGACGACAAAAAAAAAAAAAAAAAAAATCGTTTATATTTTATTTCTTTAAACCATCTAATTCCTCTCGTTTCCAATCATAACATTCAAAAATCCTTTGTAAAATCCTCAATGCTACTTACTTTGTCACAAATATAATCATACGACCTTAATGTCGTATATGTTTCCGCTTAGACCCAATCTAGATACCTATCCTTCCATAGTAAATTTAAGAACCATCCGAACTCGTGTTTCAAGGTTCGCTTCTTCTTCGATCCCAGATAACCCTCAAAGGCGTCTGAAATAAGATGGTCTATAGATCTTCAATTGTAAATACATTTTTAGAGTGCTACCAGTGGGTAGTTTCTCATCAAGTGCTTTCATATTACAATATCCTGTTATCACATTAACTGAATGCATTTGTATTATAATGCAGTTGTAAATATCATGAGTAAATATAAAATATATATATTTTATTTCTAAGGATATTTTGTAGTCGTTGAAAAGGTTGTGAATTGAAGAAATCTTTCCCATTTTGAACAGATGACGTAAAATAATAAAACTAAATAATAAAAATTGTGTGTAAATATAATTATAAATATACACATGCATATAAGGTGTACCATAATCAGCAAAGCATAAAGGCAAGAGGTGATTCCACGGCTAATTTGCAATTATAGCCTGGTTCCATAAAAAAAAAAAAAAAAGGAATTTTAAGTTGGGAGTCTTTCAAAGTGTTGCGATTCTGTTGAATATGAAGTATTATTTGAATAACTTCGATCTAAAAATTCGATTTTATACATTATTTGCTATAAAAACACGTTTAAAAAATGCTGATATTTATTAAAATTAAAAAGTATCACCTAAAAAATAGGAAACCCGTGTTTTTTTTTCATACATCTCAATTAAAACATACAAACATAAAATGAAACATTTCAAAAACACAAAACCTAAACTAGTTGCTTTTCTGTTTGGAATCAGAGAATCCACAATGCACACGGGGTGTAATAAACAAATTCGATATTATTTTATATTTCGGGCTATTTAGAAGTCGACGAAAAGGTAGTGAATTGAACATAAAAATCGTTTCCATTTTGAAAGGATCTATATGATCTCTTTTGTAGTGAATGAGCTGTGGATTCAGTTCCAGGCCTATAGTCTGCTGATGCTGATACATGTTGTGTGTGTTTGTAAGTGAAATAATACAAGGCTATTCATCGCTTGAAGCAATATTATACCAATTATTCATCAGCAAACAGAATTGTTCATATCTATCCTCTATAAAAACAAAGAATGAAAGTAGAACTCCCTGTAGTTGAGTGGTATTCCGTACCACGGCCATGTACTACGTTGAAACACAACTCATCCGTATACATGAGACATTCATATTCATGAGGCGGGGCAAAACAGCAGTAACATGCGGCATACTTAAGAGCCGAAAAAGTCTCTCTGTCTGATAACAGCAGGGTATAAAGGGATACTAAAGAGGATGGTAGTGGAGTATAGATCTTACCAGATACCTCTAAGTGGAACGTGTTATGAAATCGGCCTTTTTATGAATGTCAGTAAGCAAACCAAACATTAAATTAATGTTCCTCATAAATGGTTTCATTGATAACATTAAAATGTTTGTGGAAAATCTGTTGATATTACTTTCTGGATGAAACAGAGATATACTAAGATGCTTCTGGCGTCCAAGCACAGGTGTTGTCTACAGCAGCATCCTAATCAATAGCGTTGTGTACTGCGGTATTTTCACATACAGTCTATTACACCTATTCGAATTTTTAATTTGTTTAAGAATAATGCCAATTTCACTATATCTTTCTACATATTTTGATAAATCGTGAAATTGTTGCAAAAAGTCATTAAACAATATCTCATAAATTTTGTAAAAAAATATATTTATTCAAATAAAAAAAAACAAACTGAAATCTAAAAATTCAAAAAACTACATATGAATTGGTATAATGGACAGATTTGTAGAAAAACTTTCCATTGGTAGCATTCCAACAATAGTTCTCTATATTATTATATTTTACATTCAGGAATCGAAGAGGATACAAGGTTAGAAACTATTGGGTTTAGGTGGGCCTAAGGTTTGTTATGGTACCTGGGCATTGCTAAATCGGTAACATATGGAACGTTAACATCATCTTAGATAATTTTGTTTGCCACAAAGTAAGGAGAATAGCGGATTTTCCGAAGGATTTTGGATTATAAGGATTGGACGCTAAAGGAATTTCATAGTTTAATGGAGCCCAAATCTCAAATCCACAAGTCCCAAATAAATGAGTTATTTATAGTCAATTGGAAGCTTGGAGCGTTCTCTAGAAGTGTTGAAATTTAATGTTTAAAGCGTTATCTAATCCAGCAGTTTATCGTCGTTTCAGTCTCGTATGAGTATTCCAAATAAGACGTTTGTCCAGATGGAGTCCTAGATAGTGGATCCGTTCAACAGGGATTTTTCATTAAATTGATAGTACTTTGATGATTTCGATCTCTATGAAAAAAAAAACTATAAAAAGAAATACTGTATTTTTGCATCAATAAATAAGTAGGAAATGAATGAAAACTAAATGTTTAGCTGCATTAAAAATGTACTATGTGACTTTTTGCCCTTAACATACGATCTGGTCGTTTCGAACTACATTTTTAATAGTAAAAGAAAAAAAATTACGAATTTCACAGGACAGCTTGGAGCAAAAAAGTTTTGCTTTTGGACTTATATGCAAATTCTTATTTGAGAGTTCATCGAGAGGCTTTTTTTTTTTTGTTTATTTAATGAAATTTACAACTGTATACAAATACAACTAGTAAATATGCACAAATTATAAATAATGACATGTACAGGCTTGAAGAGATACTACCCAGTGGTAGCACTCCCTAAATAATTCTAAGTAAGAAGATCACGAGGCCATCTCCTTTTCAGACGCCTAGGTAGATTATCAGGGATCGAGGAAGAAGCAAGGGTGGAAACAAGGGGATTTGGATGGGACTGGAGTTTATCATGAAAGGATAGATATCTGGCTCGAGCAAAATCAGCGACATATGGTACATTAAGGTCTTTATGAATGGTTTTATTTGTGACAAAGAATGGAGCATTAACGATTTGACGGAGGATTTTGGATTGTAAGGATTGGAATTCGATGGTTTGGTGGAGCCCCAAAGCTCATATCGAGGGGCTAAATAAAAATTTCACCTCTGTTTTTACTTTTAAAAAAATTCAAGATATTTGCAAATAAAAATTGTTCTCTTTCTTTCATAGCTTATTTTAATGCAATTTGAAGAGGATGTGGCTATGGGTCTTCACGTCTCCATCAAATTCTTTTTTATGTGATATCTCATTCGTCAGAATCCATGAATAAAAACATTTTTGTCATTTTCGAAAAAAGTCCAAGGTGAAAATGTGAAGCAAAAAAGTTTTATTTTTAGATTTCTATGAAAATTAGTATCTGAGAGTTGTTCGAGGTGCTTAATACAAATACAAATGCGTAATACAAATTTCAACTTTGTTTCTCCTTAAACTTTTTTTTTGTTGAGGCATTCGTAATTAGAAATTATTCTGTTTCTTTTATAACTTTTACAATTATTTTTCAGGATGATGTGACTAGTCTTCATCATTCGTCAAAATCAATGATTATCAAAATTTTTGAAAATTTCGAAATAAAAGTTCAAGGCTATTAAAAAACAATTTCATTAATACTCCATTAAAGAAGTATTAATTTTAATATTGAACTGCGTGAAATATGGAGTAGGTTAAACGAATTGGCATGTTTTGAAATCACTAAATATTTTTTTATTGAATTCAACGGAGGGATAAAAACACACTTATTTCAAATCGACAAACATTTAATCAAACATGATCTAATATGACAATTCAAATTTAAGATGGCTTTGTATTGTATCATTATAGCTCATAAAAAATAATAAATGTGTATTTCTTACCTCAGAGAAGGCAGTATGGTATGAACAGTTTCCAAAAGCCACCTGAAAATAAAACAAGATAAAGATAAAATAAATAATTCTATGGATCTAATTGTACAAACGAACAAACAAGGTAATGAGCACATATTGAGACCATGATAATGCAAGCAAATTAGGAAATTATCGGTTAGGTAACAGCGCGACATGACCACTTAGCATTCAGCCAGCGTGGTCCAAGGCGTTCTGCATAGCGAAGCACGCCCCAGTCACTTTTAAGGCTATTTTTTGAGGTTTTGTTTTAAATGAAAAACACAAAATATATTTTTGATTAATTTTTCCGTTATCAAGCATAAAAATTGAACAGGTGATATTTGAAGAATAAATTAATAAAAAAGAGACATCTTTAATTAAAAAAAAAAGATTTATTCTTAAC
Organism: Nezara viridula; assembly: GCA_928085145.1. Classification (NCBI taxonomy): domain Eukaryota; kingdom Metazoa; phylum Arthropoda; class Insecta; order Hemiptera; family Pentatomidae; genus Nezara; species Nezara viridula. The sequence goes on from OV725081.1 coordinate 48,032,850, forward strand.
GAACTCACGGATAATAATGGCGGATGTAATGAGTACATTGAACACAATTTTTTTCACCATATTTAATAACTAATATTCATAAAATAATAAAAGGAGGGGATAGTCATGAAAATAAACAAATATAGGATATTGCATTCCATCACGTTGCAGGTACAACATAAAATTTTCCACTTTACACAGCTCAGACTCACTTAAGTACTTGACTCAATAACTTGGTCAACTTTATGCCTCCATTAAGTTAACGTTGAGATCTTGCCATATCTTACCGTTTACGTATCTCATATTCCTGTAATTTTCTTCTTCATCTCATAATACGTTTACCTCTGAGGTAGTTGAGGATTTTTTCAGCCCTACTCCCTTTATTGGATGCAAATGTAAATGCTATTGGTGAGTTTATCGAACGTTTTTACACAGGCGATTAAGAAATTTGATATATGCAATTCAGTAATATGAAATTATATTAAAATATTCGAAAAACTGGAGAGCGGAGTAGCTCACTGAGTTAGGCACTGAGCTGCAAAGCCGAAGGTTCCACGTATTGGTACACGTTTTTTTTTTATTTGTAAAACTATCAGTATAAAATCTTGCAAAGAAAGTAAAATTACTCATTCAAACTAAAAAACAAAACATAATCTGACATATGTGTGACAACTGCATTATAAAGCAAAGCTGTAAGTGTCTAACGGTATTGAAGCGTATATTGGCTGTATCCACTCCAAGACAACATATTTTACATCCGCGAAGTAAATACATGAAGTTGCACATAGAATTGAACGCAGTTGTGTGACAATTGTACTCATTAGACTGCTTCAAGGATAACAAGATCTGATTTCTTATGGAAATACAACTTATGTGTTATTACCAGACGGACATACTCCACCTTACAGCTCCTTCATCGATCTTCACAGTTTCAACCACAATCAGCTTACTTGGTCTCATTTTCAGTTCGTTGTGTTTTAATGGAGTTCCGCCATAATAACGTTTACTGTAAAACGTTTACTTCATATTATGTATAGGTATTTACCATCTATCTTCTATTTACAGTATGCACTTCATTATCACTTTCCGTCATCTTCTTAAAGACATGAAACCAGATCCGCTCAACAAAAACTGGAACTCTTACATCCTCGATACGTTACTCATCCACTCTTTCCATCAAATCCCACCTCTTATTTTATTTATCAAATAGTATCACAGAAGATGGATAAGGAGAAAGACGTATATTTAATTTTTTTTTTTACTTTTGTACAAATAGATATATATATCGATATAGATATATTTATCGATCTTTACATTAGAGTACGGAATAGCAATTCGCTCTTGCCAAAACGCAATATAAAATAAAAATATGACGACTTTCAATTGCGAGGGCTGATTTATTATTGTTCTTACTCTCTCCGATGATTTATTTCGTTTATTGGAATACAAATACAAGCATATTATATAATATGCTTGTTAAAAAAAAAACTCATTTCATAAAAACTGTGATCAAGGAATGATAATTTTTATACCACAAAATTAATAAAAATATTACTATTTTATTATGTTTAGACAATTAGACACTCCTCCCCAATTGTAGTGTTCTTTGTTTTACGTATATCAGGAAAATGTTAAATTATACGTTGCAAAAGCAAATTACTTTTTAATATTTTTTTTATTTTTTATTTATTGAGTAAGTAGGAAGATACCTAACTAACAGCGGACCAATCACCATTTCATAAAATATACAACAGTTCATTTAGTTGTAATATTCGTTGCTCAAATTGTATATCTTTAATTTACATGCATCCTGTAGTTCAGATTGCATTATGTTTTACCAACTTAAAACCATGCGAAACCATAGTTCGGACAAATTTTTTATTTCTTTGAAAATGTATATTATACATCGCGCATTATAGCCCATTTATATTATTATAATTATTGTTATTGCCAATATGTAACCGTAATATATGTTCAACTTGTTCAACTTCGTATAAGCCAAACAATAAATTAACAATATATATTTGTTACTATTTTTTAATATTTTAAGTTTCCTAATTTTTGTGACCAATACGAAACTCGTAGCTATAATATATTCCAATTTAGATACCAATGAATCATGTGATTTTTACCAAAAATTATAAAAACATTACATTCTCATTGGTTATTGCTTGGTAGCAACTAAATAAAGTAAATAAAGAATCCTATGAAAATGTTTGATATAAAACTTTTTTAGTAGAGATAGATACCTGAAGTTTAAGAACAAATTGATTCCACCAAGTCATATCTAAGTCTTTCATATTATGAGTCGTTCATTTCTAATATTTTTATTGTACGATATATTTTGCTTCCTTTACTATTTCATAATAATATAGTATGAATAATAAGATAAAATCAAAATACTATCTCCAGTTGCAAATACCATTTCTCGTACAAATTTTTAGTCTAAAATCTTTATTTTGTATTAGGAGAGTAATAGGCAACAGGAGCTCAACACATATGTAATTAAATGAACAGCTGTATAATTTGTTAAACAGTCACCATAGTAGAGCAGCACTGTCATCTCCTGCTCTCTTAATATTAAAATAAAATAAAATATGAAAGTCACTAAAATCTTTTTTATATAATAGAGAGATATAACATTCTGTCTAAATATGTTATTCAAATTGTATATTTGTAAATACATATGAACAAAATAAAAAATATGAATACTGTTTTATTTTAATGCAACACGAAACAAGATGTAATTATCAGTTAACATACCCGTACATGGTAAGAGCCGATCATATATGACCTCTTTGGCCCGCATGTTGGAAAGAGGACAAGAAGAGAGCCACGAGTGGGATTCGCATGAGAATCGCTCGTCACGAACAGAGTTCGTAACGTATCAACATCTTTTGCCTTTAACACGCTGACGGTTTTCTTTGTCTAGTAATAAAGTGAATTGATTTGCGTAAAAAATAAAATAAATTAAGTGTTATTATTTATTTCTGTAATAAAGATTCAGAATGTTGAGTAATTTTAACAATATTTTCATTTATTAACAATTGGGCATTTATTAGAAACGTTTGTAGCTTTAATAATAAAAGTTAAGCTAAATTTATGATTAAAATAACGGGATAAATCCAGTTACTGTTTATTTTCATTTTGATTTTGGTTTATTATTAAATAATGATAATAGGATGCTTAGAATTCGAAAAACGAATAGAAATATTGTCCGGTATAGTTTTTTTAAAAGTTTAGGGAATTTTTTAAAAAATAAAAAAAAAGAAAATCGTTAAAATCGGACAATTAGGCGCAAAGATATGGTCTCTAGATGTTTTTTATGTGGTACTGAAGTAATGCTTTCTTTTTTTTTTTTTTGGTAAATTACAAATGATGAAAAAAAGTGTTTAGGCAAATAATTGGAAATAACTTTTTTTTTTAATTTGTCACTAGAAAGGTAATGTTACTTAAGATGTATAATTGTTGGGCAATAGTAAACCATTGTGAAATAATTTGCAGCTTTTTTTTTTTTTATATTGTCAATTTTAATGTTTATATTATATCCAATTTTTTTTACTGTTACACTCCGATATTTACCAAGTCATATATTTAGTTGATATTCAGAAATAGAAATTGATTATTATATGTGATACGATTTGAAACCCGTAGGCTCCTAGTCACTTCTTTAAGTTTCCTCCACTTTGACTATTGCTGTTCGGTATATGGGGGACGTATCTGGGGATCTCGAGGCGAAACTAAAACCTTTAATAAATTGCTTTGTAAGTCTCATCTTCGGGATACCAAGGGACGCCTCTGTTTCCCATTTTTATGCAGAGTTGAAAAGTGGCTTTATCCTTCCTATCGTCGTAAATATTTCCTGGCATCCTTCCTCTTTAAAGTTATCCAATCCCACCGTCCTTCATACTTCTCCGAGCTCCTTCAATTCGAATCCTCTGTTCGTTCCCGCAATACTCGTTCCCGGTCTTCTGACTTATATATAAGGGCCCACCGAACCGCTGCTTTCGACAGATCTTTCATTATCTGATCCTCATTCCTATGGAACTCAATCCCTTCTCACATTCGACAATCTAATACCCTTCCTACCTTTAAATCCTGTCTGTTCAATCATTTCTTATCCATCCAGTCCCCATGATATTGTAAATAGCTACTAATGCAAAAATGTATATAAATTATTAGCTCGTTCTTCATTATTTTTACTTCATCCTTTTTCTATAGTTTTTTAAATTTTTATTATTAACTGATTAAAATTAGAAAGTAACTTATAATTTTTAATTTTATTACTATGACTGTTTAATTACTCTGTATCTTTATTTATGTATCTCTGATGCTAATTAGCCCATATTTATGTCTTTCTGTATTATTCTAAAGGGACTCGTCCCAGAATAAATAAAGTATTATTATCATTATGTGCGTTATCAAATTTAAAGTTTTCAAATTTTAGCATTTGATTTTTTTTCGAAGGATAAATTTCTGAGATTATACTTTAGTGTAATATAATAATGCGGTTTGATTAGTGATATAAAAAAGGATAAAACAATAATAATAAAATAATATTCGTGTTAAAGTTATGTCCAAAAAAAGGATTGATACGTATCATTTGTTATAAGTAACCCTGTGCGTTAGGGGAGCAATAATTAAAATATATTATCTATTTATTTAAATTTACATATTTTGAAAGCACATATATTTATTTATTAAACAAAAGTATAAATTAAGAGAGAGAAAAAAATACTACAAGGTAATTGAAGAGGTAAACAAAAAAATGCACTCTGTTTATTTTTATATTTTTTATCGTTGTTATTTACTACAACCTAATATTAGACTTTTAAAAGATTATTACGGTTTTTTAATTATCAATGAAAGATAAAAATAAAAATAATACCCACAACACATTACTTAGCATTGTCAAACACTATCATTGTTTATCTCTTTATTTTTATTTAATAAATTATTAAAATTTATCTATCATTGTTTGTTCTCTATTTCCATTAATATTGGTTTGTTATCAATATTCAGGAAGTGATAAGTAATAGTCAACACTTCTTTAATAGAACATACACAGACACACCTAAATTTCAAAATTTAATTCAATTTTCAAGGACTTGGAAATGGGCCAGATTAGAATACAGGTTTTTATTATAACATGACTTTTTTTTTTACGTCGAGTCCAACATAAATATATAAGTAATAGATTTAAAATTAATAATTAGTTTTAAGCTAAATATTATGTAATCCAATTAATGATTATGCAACGCAATTAATTAGTTAATTATTCAACTATAAAAATATGCTACATGCATCAAATAATTCATCGCACGATAGCTTGTTAGTTTACGCGTGGAAGATTATCGGATTCTCTACTATTCAACGCATCATATTATCGTCTATGTTTAATTATAAGTCGGCTTGTTTTTAGAAGAGAAAGCAGAAAAAACAGGTAATTATACGGCCAACAAATGCGAGTTGAGAAATTTTCACTGCAAAACAGGTTAATTACAACCATTTTTAAAACTTTCAAATTAGTTGGATTTGTAAAACCAATTTTTTAAATTGATGTATAATTAACCTAGTTAAATTTTTAATAAATTTATTTATTTTTTTATCTTCGTCTCTACCTTGAAGGTCCATTGGCATAATGATGTTTGTTTTACCTTATATTTATTGATAAAGACGTATAATTTAAAAAAAAAAAACATAATATTTTCAATGTTGTTTTTGCCGTCCTCCAAGAGCTCTAAAAGGTTCCATGATAGCTCTATGGAGGTTCGTGTGTTTTTTTATTTATAGTAACTATTTCACTGTCATTATCAAAGAGCACTCACTATTTGCAAACAGATGGATATAACAAATTATACATTAAATACAATAAGATACATTATATATTCTCATAACTAGGAACATATAGTATTATTCATCAAATGGGTTGCAACCTGTAAAATAGTTTTTTTTTTAAGTTAACAAAGACTGCAAACAAAACTAAAAAAGCGTGTGATGAATGCTTCCTATTCCTTCTTTTAATTTATCTTTACTTTAATCTATTAATAAAAGTAACAACTAATACTGAAAAAAAGCATTGGCTTCCACGAGTTTGTAATGAGATGGTTTCATTTTGGAAAATTTTGACGTTGTGTAGAACTCTGGTTGGCTATATAACTGATTCGTGAGCTATATGTGGTTCTTTTGGTCCAGGGGTATTCTAGTATTCTAGAGAGCGCTTCAACTCGCACCTTGTAACAGATGTTCTTATGAACTATTGGAACAAAAAAATCACAAAAGGAACGAAAAAAATTTAAACCAAAACAAAAGCCAATTCGTTATGGGTACTTCTTTTATTTAATGATAAATGAAAATAACAGTTTTAACAATGATTCCTGAATTTAATCGGTCATCATTCGAATTTGAAATATAGATTATTTTTCAATTTAATTATATTATTCCAGGATGATTATTTCAATATATGTTTTGCCATAATGTATAAGTAAATTATTATTCGGCCACATTATTTTAAATCGTCACTTTCCATCGAACATTAATAAATACTCACCATAATTACATAATAGGGAGTGGGTAGCTCAGTGGTAGGGTACTGAGCTTCCAATGCTATAAAGGTCCCGGGTTCTAACCCCGGCTTATGGCAGAAAATTTATTTATCTGTTTCATTAGCGTTGGGGCGACCCTGGGTCGGGAGACACTCCTGGGGCACACCCAGCCTCTATAAAGTGGGTACCCTTAATTAAAATAATTGATTAAGGGGGAAAACCTGGCGGTTGAGCGTGATCTCGGTCAAATCGCCTCCTTGTACAACCGTTGACCTAGAAACAGTGCTTCCCCTAAAGAGTACTGAACCCTAGACCCTTCATGGGTTTTAGTGGTACAGGTTTTTTTTTTTTTATAATTACATAATGATTACTAAAATTTTCCTTATTTATAATAATTAAATACATAATGGAATTCATCAAGGAATCACGTATGATCGAAAAAATACGACACAAGTAACTAATGAGATATCGTAACAAAAACAACCGTTGTTATCATTTTGAGAAAGGTACGAGATTAAGATCGTATTGTGATGTAGAGAAGATGAACGAAAGTTGATAATTGATACAAGTACAAAATACCAGTGTGGATTGGATAGTTGGAACTGGTCGACCAGGGAGAACATATAAGATTGAAGACGATTATAACAAAAGCTAACTTAGGAATACACTAGTTATTAATTCATGAAAAGATATATAAGTATACAGTTTAATTTAAATAAAAATTAAATAAGAAAGAAAATATCTCTCGCTCAACAGAAGCGACTGTAGAATATTAGAATCGACCAGTTCCAAATTAGTAAGCGAGTAAACAAGCCTGGTTCAAAATTTGATGAGAAGCGAAAGGTATTCCTCTGGCTTTAGAGGCATCAAGGACCACACAGGTTGGAAAACGTCGTTATATTTGTGGATTGGCAAGCAGCAATACAAGTCTTAACCAGTGAAAAACATTGCGCATCTCTGGTTTTAGTTGCTTGCCGACGACGTCTTTGAAGAACTTCATGCAAATGGTATAAATATCATTATTCGATTAATACAAAAGTTCTCCATTGCCGCAGCCAGACCCATCTCTATCTTAAACATCTGCCTAACTTATGAAAAAAAAAATTAATGCTGAGACACATGGAAAACAAAGAACTAAGGTTGCAAGAAAAAAAAAACGTGAATTTCTTATACAAAATAAACTCCTATACGACCTACCAAAAAACGACGCAGTGGTTTGTTTCAGATTCCTTATAGGCCACGACTATTTGCAGGCCAGTTAAAACAAAATAGGTATAAAAAGAGGGAAAAACGTGGCCCCTCTGCAACGATGGTAACCACTTGTCTATTGGAAACGTGTCTTGGAAGACATAAGAAAGAGAATTTTAAATGAGAATATACATTGAAAGAAGTCTAAACTTTATCGAACTGCTCGAAATCTCCTGGCTAATAAGCCTCCTTGACTTGGGATGATATAAAAAATATCTTGGAATTATTTTTTCCTCAATGCTCTGAGACACTTGTAAATTCACAAGGTGTGACTGCGATACGGCTACGCAAGATCACAAGGACCGACCGACAATAACCGTTCCACCCGAGTACCGGCTGCCTCACGTGCCTGGTAATTAGCCGGAGAAGGGACCGAGCAGTGCCTGGAGATTACGTTCCGGAAAAATACTAATCTCATGCTTAGCATTTTCTTCTACCTTATCGATTCCATCCTCCTCCCTCCCCCTCCACCCCAGAATTTATGGTAAGTTATGCCTCTCTGAAGTACCTCCTCGGAATGTCACGTACCTATCTGGGTTCTGTTACTTGTGAAGAACTAAGATACCTTGAATATCTTTCTAGTTCAAGTTATACTTGATGACCATGATTGGGATGTAGGAAAAGTTAGCAGAATTCAACTGCAGCTCTATAAATTTTATTCAGGATATTAATTAATAATCAGGTAAACAATGTTTGATCGAATTATTAATTAATTTTTCTCAATCCTTCCAGTCTAAAATCCTCCTAACAATAGTCGATGCTCCCTTCGATGTATCCAACAAAACCCTCCATAATGACATTCATATCCCATTTGTTATTGACCTAATCCCCGACAAATTTTCCAAATTTCACCAGAAACTCACTCATCATCCAAATCCTATAGCACAATGCCCATCTAGCTCCAGCCATCCCTACAATCCTCCCCGGAGGTTAAAACGGCAGTGGTCCCGCGACCTTTTGTAAATATGTATATATTGGAGTACTGGCAATGGCCAGATTCTCCACTCAAGACATGAGCGTCTGTTGCTATAGTGCCCTCCATCAGTTTCTACTGGTTTCAAATAACAGTGACGCGGCTGAGAGAGAAGCACTGGGATCTCCTGGAGTCCTGCCTTGGCTTCCACGTCGGGGAATAAGGCATGACTCAGAGTCCCCTGGGTGAATGTAAATATTGTACATAGGTGTGAATGTGATTTATTTACTTTAATTTCATTTAGCTTTTATCTATTATTTCATTTTTTTTTTCTTGTACACAGGCATACCAATTTACTTATTTTATTTTTTTTTATATTTCTTTTTCTTTATTATTGATATTAATTGTATGTACATATTGTGTGAATGAATCATGTAGCCTTAATATTAATGCCCTTCAATGAGGCAGAATGTATTAATATTAGTAATAATTTAAACATTTTAATTTATTAATTGCACCCTTGCTCAATCTCCACTGGGTTTAGCCCTAATGACGCCGTTGAGAGAGCAGCGAAGGGAATTCCTGGAGTCATGGAGCCACAGTTGGAGGGACAAGTGTGGTTTGGAGTTCTCTCGCCAAATTGTAAATATTGTATATAGGTGTGTATGTGTTCTTTTTATTTATTTATTTTTAGGTTATTTTATTCTTATTTATTGTATATATATTATTTTTCTGTATAATTTATTTTATTTATTGTACATAGAGTGTGAATGTGATCTGTGAACTCTATTATAAATGTCCTAGAGACAGATTGTAATATTTTTCAATAAATAAGTTTAAAAAAAAAATAATAATATTTACTTTAAGTTTTTCAGTGCTTCTTGAGTCCGAAAAAAAAAATGAAAAAGCCTATAGCGGTATGCGCAACACACAACTTTCACTTAATTGCTTATTTTTTAAATATAATGATCAAAGTATGCAATCTTATATTATAAATAAGTTTTAGATTGAAATTTAAAGAACGCACTTTTTTATCAAAATGCATTGATGATGAAGAAAATACGAGCTTAATTATTTTAGGTTTATAATTGGAAAAATTTTAACTACTGAGACTTGTGCCTCTAAATTTTAGGTAAAGAATAAAATAATCAGTTAATTATTCGCCAATCGAGGCGATCTGGACAGAAAAAACAAAAACACACTCAAGATAATATCCAATCGCATACAATTTCTTAGTGAGTTTTATCGACCAACAAATCGTATACAGTAATTATTTTATTATTGTATAATGTTATATCACAGTATTATTGTATTATTGAATTATACAAGAAGTAAATTAAAAGTAAAGTAAGATTCAAATGTAACCATCTCCATTTCAAATGTAGCCTTTTACGAATTAGTTCACTATCGAGTAAATTTACATTTGATTTTGAAAGGATTGCATTTGAAGTGGAAAGGGTTTCAATTGACTTTGAAATGCTATAGAAACGGACTTTTTATATTTTCATTGTGACTTATTCGTATTATATTATTATATTATTTAGTAATAATGATGAATTAAAAATAGTTAAAATTAATAATGATACATTACAAATATAATATGTTAATTTTAAATTATCACATTTACGTCAACTCTATCGAACATTATGAAGAAAATTCATAGATACATTTCGAAACTTTTAGTAAAAAGTGGAGTATATATAATATTCCGTAATTAGGTCTCTATAACAATCTAACGCTTGCAACTGGAACTTTTGGTTATCGTTGAAGGTGCTCTGAAACTTTTTGGTTATTGTGGGAAGGTGCTTAAAAAAAAAATTACGCCACCGAATCCAGTCTTCCACTTCCAAGCTTCATTCCAATTCAGTTAACAGCCTAATTAGTAATGTAACAGTTCAATGAACTATCGATTAGTTACTTATATTACTACCATCACGTGGCAGGTCGATCGGGGTGTGCCTATAGCCGAATGTCTCGTATTATTTATTAATACGGTAAACACGATGCGATCATAAACATTTATCAGTACAAACAAACCGTAATAATTGACTGTATGTTTATATCTGTTGAACGTAATCGGTTTAAATGATATAAATAGAGCATTACAATAACCTCTTGAAATAGATAAGTGTTTACGATCTAAGGAGGGATTTAAAGCCACTCAAAGATGAAATCATTGGAATATACTTCCTTTTTCATATCAAAAGATAAAGACTTTAAAGTTTATTATTTTCTAAACCATAGATAAAATTGCAATATAACTTTATAGGAAAGCAATAAGTAATCTTGATTCACTAGATTTTATTAATGCAATAACAGGATTTAGGAGTCATTTAGAAGCTAACTGTTATTGCATTACTATCTTCGAAGTGAAATCAGGAGTCTCCTAACTGTGGCCCTTCAAGCACCTCCAGGCCAACCCACAAAAGTTTCTGTGAATAGATGCCATAATATAAAAACTATGTAAAAAATATTAAATATAGTAAATCACTCAAAGACAAGGGAACTAAAACATTTATTACATGAGTTTTTTCTCTTAAAATGCTCATTTCACCGTTGAAGTGTCATTTATACAACGATTTTGTTTTTTATCACAAGCCAAGACCCGTGTTACTAACAAGGATATCTCAGAAAGGTAGTGAAGTTCTCAATGTGGCCCGCGGACTAAAAGGTTATAAGATCTCTGATTTAAATTGTCAGTTAAAGATTTCCAACTGCTCATTTTTTGGTTCTGCTTAGAATGGTAATAGTTTCCAAATCGTCTGAAATAGATCTATATATAAGATAATTCTCACATTGTCTTCTCTCTTTCGAAAGTATCGAAATCTCCAAGAACTTTAAGAAATGACAATGCCAGTTCTGATAAACAGCGCCTGAGAAATAATCACCATCTTACTTCAAAAGAAGTATTGAAAAGTTTGAGTGAAAAATCCGCATGGAGGAGAAGGACCAATAAAGAATTATTACAAAAACTGGTCAATCTATATCTTATGATATGAAGTTAAGGAGGTTAAGATGGGCGGAAAATTAAGCTCGGAACAATCCATCAGGAAGCCTGTACTCAACGATAGATGTTTCAATAGTTGGTAAGATACCACGTGAGAAGCCAAAAAACCTAATGGATAGATTGAATCAACAAAGATAATACAGAGCTGGAAAGCAATAGCCCAAGATGGGCAAAGTGGAGAAGGCTGGTTCAGGCAGCCAATAGAATAAATATGGTCTGTGAAAGCAACAGAATTAATTGTATTTTGGTTTTTTTCAAGAAAATTTACAAATTTTTATTTTATTATAAAAAGTATCAATAATGAATTTCTAATAATTTCATAATAAACCAATTAATAAATAAGAGCTAATAGCTGGAATCCTTTGGAAGAAGAAAAACCTCGGCAATGATAGGTTATGTCGTATATTTAAATTTCAAAACAAAAGAAGAAAAATAAATTGAGGCTAAATACAAAATAATCACAATCAATCTAACACCTTTTCAATAACATGAGATATTTAACATTTCAGCCATTACATTCTAGTAGGCTTAAGTATAATTAAAAATGACAGTAAACATTAGCGATTACTAATGTTTACTTTCAGGTTCCAATTCCGTTATATTTACAAGAATAGGAGGAATCTTTTAATTAAATACATCTTGGTGTTTGAGAAAATTTATTACATTATTATAAATATAAAATAAATCAAGGAGATAATGGCTAAAGGTCATGATTAAAAATAGAATACAGTTAATGCATTAGTGCGCTGATAGATGCCGACGTTTCGGTGTAATATAAAAGCCGTCTTCAGGAATACATAAACAAAGTTAGATTAATGTAAAGACAGAATGATAGAGAAAATAATCTGTAAATACATTTTACAAGAGAAAGTTTATTATGGAATTTATTTTTAAATTTTATTCTTTAAAACTTTTATTTCTATTTTTACAAAATAAATAAAGTTAATATATATTTTATTTATTTGAATACCCACCCAATCCGAATTTCCTTCAAAGATTTATTCATAATTATGAACAAATATAAATTAAAACACACCGATACTCTAGATCCAGATAAGTTCTCTAGATCCGAATACCAGTATTCGGAAACACAATCATTTAGACAGAACCACATTTTAATTATCACGGTTTGGAAGAAAAACATCGGAGAATTCGTTCTCAAACTAATAGAAAAAGACCAAAGGAAATCTTGTCTCATTCGTGAACGAGCCTTGAGTCACGAACTGGGGAAAACAAAGAGCAAAGGCGAGAGTCTAGTGGGGTCAATGAACATTTTACAGTAGCGTCGTTAACCTCCTTGTCTTCATTGTCATCACCGACCTATCCGGGCACTGACGAGTCGGGCTTGTGAAACAAACAATAGGAGGCCATGAATGGATTTCATTCCATTTTGTATATGTTTAAAAAAAAAAAAAACTTACTTCTCTAGTACAACAAGCTTATCACTTTGTAAAATCACTTGCAAAACATTTTGTCTGATAAGTACGCAACATAAACATACCAATGACATGCAAAAAAATCAGTTATTCATAGTGGTAAGACGTTCGTTTTGAACAAATATTTTCTAACTCTATATCACTTATAAAAAATATAACAGGTCACAAGACAAAGACATATATAAGAAGATTGGGAGAAATTCAACACCGTAGCCTGAATTCTCTCACAATACAATATTCCTATGGAAACCATCAATTCAGCGCCGAAGACAAAAAAAGTCTTACTGAGGGGGCTCCAAATCAGTCACACACTACCTACCCATCAAAATTTACTGCCTGGAATACCTGACTGTCAAACACTCAGTGACTCGAGACAATGATGGGTATCGATCTTCCATAACAATTAACAAGTTTATTAAATGATTCTACGGACTGGAACTTTGGGGGCCAGCAAAATTTTTTAATATTAAACGCATCTAATCATTTCAGTCCAAATTCCTCCGAACAATAGTCGATGTTCCGTTCTATGCAACCAACAAAACCCTATATCATGACCTTAATTTCCATTTGTCCTAGACTTTATTGCTGAAAATGTTTCCAAATTCCATCAGAACCTTACAAGTCATCCAAATCTCCTAATACAATCACTGTCTAGTCCCACTCATCCCTACAAACCTTCTCGAAGATTGAAGCGGTAGTGGCCTTTTGTGGTATATGTGTCGGAGTTTTGTCACCTGCCAGATTCTCTTTTCAAGACATGAGTGTATGTGGGTGGCTAAAGCACTCTCACCCAATCTCCACAGGCTTTCTACCAGTGATACGGTCTAGAGAATAGCGCAGGGATCTCTAGGAGTCCCCCGCCTGATTGTATATAGGTATGACTGTGTTTTTATGTTTTTAATTTACTTTAAGTCATTTTATTTTTAATGAATATACTTTTTGATTATTATTTAGTTATTATTTTGCTTTTGTTAATTGAATGTTCTCTGTATATATAGTGTGAAAATATTCAAATCTCACTATAATTATTGTCCGTGTGGCAGATTGATACATTTCAGAATTTAAAAAAAACTATTGATTACAGCTCTTTTATTCCCTGAAATATACTTATTTAAAACAAAGATATAATGATCTAGAGACACATTATTTTTCCTAATTGGAATATAAAATTCTAATATGAATATATCTTTTCTTGCGAGATTTTTCTAAAAGGAAATCGGTTTTCCTTTATTATTTTTCTTTTATTTACTTTATTTTTTGTTTGCATTCTCTATTTACATTTACTAGAACATGAACTTTTATTAGTATTTCACTAGAAACCATCATGATTATACATTGGCAAACATCACCTCTGTTGTATATTGCTATAAAATGAATAAATAAATAAAATGTATAGTTGCAAGAACGAAGAAGAAGAAGGGTGGTAATAACAGTCAAATCTGAATACTACAAACTTGCCACAGGCGGATTTACGGGGGAGGGGGATTTCGGGCTAAAGCCCCCTATCCCCCCCCCCAAATGGTAAAATATGTTTTATAGAAAAAAATATGAAAAACAATCTCTTAAATTATTATTGTTCGTGTGATTACATTTAATAGGACTTCAAGAATAACTAAGACACCATGTCATATGGGTCGTTAGTTTCTTTCTTTTTCTTTTTCTAATTGATTATCGTTTTATATATATATATATATATATATGAAAAAAAATTAAATGAAGCTCCCCCAAAATTAAATCCTGGATCCGCTAGTGAAACTTGCTGATTGCTTAAATAGAATAGGTACCGTTCCAACATATGATCTAGTTTGAATAAATTTTAACCACCCTGATTTCTTGATACTTTACTAGATTAATTAACCAAGAATTACTGAAAATTAAAGATTATGTAAAACCTCATCACTCTTCTAAGTTACGTAGATTAGTTAATACCACGAGGAAGCCAGGCTCTTCAATAGGCTTACCTAATGAGAATTAATAATCATACTGTGGCCTATAGAACAATGGAGCGTAAAGAAATAATTAGGATTATATGTACGCCTTATTAGACCGTTGATGGGATATTATATTGCCCTGGGAGCGATTGAAAAGGCATTTCATCAGGGAAAGGAAGATCCAAAGACAAGACTAGGTTGCCGTCATAGTTGGTGGAAGGGTCCCGGGCCCAAATCGTAAATATGTCGAAATAGTTACGAATATTTCAACTACAAAAGTAGTCTTAGATGCTCTATTTAGCTAAAATAATGGACTCTAGGAAGCGTCAAAGATGAATTTTGTACAGTACTTCATCATGCCTGAAAGATGCCTTATCCCGAAAGCACTATGGACTCAGAGAAGAAAGATGAACGAGGTTGATTATCGTGACAGCTACGGCCAGTTTTGGTTTATGTCATCCTCACGACATCGCTCATTATCTTCAAGCGGTCGGAGCAATTTGTCTCAATCTAAAAAAAGCGCTTGCCTTGCTTCTCCTCCCCTCAAGTGCCTTTTAGGGCAATCAACTTCATCAACGTTCATTGCGCATATCCAAACTCCTGAGAAAATGGAGACAATGAAACAAATAATCTTACTACACGTTAAATCAATTATTTATTTCAACATTAATAATTAAATAAATTACAAACACCTCTATTTTGACATGATATTCCATTTATCACAGCAGAAAATATACATTTCGATAGAATAACCACACTCGGCGTTGCTTAACTTGGTTACCTATTGCAAGCGCCTTAACCCGCACGGCTATCCCAGCCCCATACATATATATATGAAATATGTAATAGGCACCATGTATATTACATTTACTTATGAGTTAATAAATTACTCATTGATAAAGCACGAATCAGAGTTTTCGGTTAACAGTTCCCAAAACCATCTTCTTTTAGAACAAACCGGAGTATCATCGTCAATCCTTTGAGAAGCAAGTTTAGAAACTACCAGGTTTGGATAAATAAGGGAAGAAAGATGTTTTTGGAGACATATGAGATTTTAGGTTCATCATGGGTCATTTTACAATATAAGTTACAAAATAAGTCACGTTGAGACTTACTGAATGCCTAATTGCTAGATGAAGGATGTGGGATATTATGAAACAGTTGTTGAATTTTTAATGTGGTACAAGCGATTTCCAATACAGGAAAGTATATTCACATATTTAAATATATTAAATTTCTCCTACAGAGCTTTACTATTAAGAAAAACAGTATAAGCAGTCCTTCAGCATAAGGTATTGAGAAAATTGGTTTTCAAGGAAGATAGAAATTTTATTAATTTAATGTAAATTTATGTGCTCTCGACCAATCTCCGCTGGCTTTAGTACCAGTGACGCGGTTGGGAGAGTAGCGCAGGGTTCTGGAGTTCCCTCGCCTGATTGTATATAGGTATGCATGTGTTTTTTTTTTTTTTTTCTTAGTTTTAATTTTCTTATTTTTTAGGTTATTTTATTTTATTGTCTATTGTATATACTTTTAATTATTATTTTGTTCTATTTATTTTATTTTTTTGTACATATGGTGTGAATGTCATCCTACCTCACTATAACCAATGTCCAACCGACAGATTGTTATAATACTCAAAAAAAAAAAAAAAAAATGTAAATTTTAATCGACCGTCCATGACACTTTGGAATAGAGATAATATACTTAAATACAATGGAAAGATATTAATAAAAAAGGTTTTATCTGAACCAATGAAAATTTTGTTATGAGAAATTGAAAATATAATCGTTTTCATCATACTTTATTTGTTAAATATATATATAATATACAAATCAGCATATTTTTTTGGAAAATTATACTAGTACACTTTAAGGAGGGGCTAATAAATTATTATAATCAAAAATTATGTATTAATGAATATCTCGAAATTTTAGAACATCAAAATATTTCACCACAAGCTGAACTCAGTATTGGTTTATTACATATTTAACAACTTATCATTAACATGTGCTATAATGCTATTATCTGAGATTCAACAGTTTTTGTAATTAGCAATATTCCATTTTGGACATAAAACGGATTTCGGTTAAAAGATTTGAAAAAATTCTAAAAACAAAGGAATGATTCAGAATTATAGTCAAAAGTTTTAATTTAAGCCCTACCGTACGACGTACAGTAACAAAGTGAAAAATTGTTGTTTTTTTCTTTTTTTTTACTTACACATTAAAAACTGAAAAACAAAAAAAAAAAAAAAAAGAAGCTTAAGATCGGTCAATATACTTGAGTTTTCTCATCCAATGGATAGCTGATTTTCTTTCTAGAACTACTTTGTGAGAATGGCCAATAAGCCACGAAGATTACAAGGCGAACTAATCAAGCAACCAAAAAACAGTATGAAGATAGTAATCACATAAACTGCAGATGAAACCGGTATTAAATTCTACAGTATCTTAAGAACTATACGATGGAACCGTAACGAATGGCTACTATACCTGGAATCCGTTACGAACTGTGAGTCATGATTATAGGACCGGCTGGTCTCGATAAAGGACCATGACTGACTCACGGGTCGTGAAGGTGACTTTGCGTGCACTGGCCGAGGGGTCTGGTCTGTCCCGACACAGAAAATTACACAGTGCATAGGCCCAATATTTATATCCTTATCTAACCTTATAACAGAATCATTCCTTGCCCGTGATTAAAAAAAATGTAGATAAAACGTTATTGGTAACGAATGAAGAAGAGAAGGATGGTTGGGGTGTGATCAGTCAGAAATAAAAATGCAAAACTAAATAATATTTATTTTAATATTTCCCGACGTTCCGACCTGAAGTTTAGGCCTTCATCAGCGCTAAGAAAAGAACCAGATAACAAGGTATGAGAAACATAAATAACGAAGGTAAAAAGTTGAATAAGTGTAGTAAATGTTGGTAGGTTCTTTTCTTAGCCCTAATGAAGGCTTGAACTTAAATAATATTAAAATAATAAGTTCAATTTTGGCCTTTTTATATTTGACTGATCACCCCAACACCATCCTATTCTCTTCATTATTCACGACACTCAACCATCAACCCACAATTATTGCTAACATTCACTACAAACAAGAAAGAACAAATGCGATCCGAACTGTACTATTCTATATTCAAACCACCCAGTAGGACCAATATGTTATGAAATAGGATGGGCATAGTAATATCAACGCATAAGTAATAAAGTAGCATGACTGAAAAAGAAATGGAAAAATTGAAATACAGGAAAACAATTATTTTCTGGAACATTTGGTCTCCTAAAAATAAGATAATGTATATTAAATCCAATATTGGCTTGCTGTATTGATAAATAATAAATCAAATTAAATTATAAACTAAAGAAATATTTTGAGGAGTTGATCGGGGGGTGCGGTCAAATAAATACTAAATTATAGAAATAGTATTATTTAATTTGTTTGCCGACATTTCGACCCACTTTGCAGGTCTTCGTCAGGGCTACAAAAGATTCAAAACATGGTGAAAATAAAATAAATGAATATAAGTAAATATAAAATAAGAAGATGTTGTCTGATAAAGAAATAGAAAGATGATATCAGAGATATAGTGGGTAACAATGCAGTTAAAATATCAAGTGTTATATATATATATATATATATATATATATATATATATATTATATATATATATATATATATATATATATATATATATATATATATATATATATATATATATATATATATATAGAAGATACAAACAAAAATAGAAAATAAGAATGAATAAAAATAGAAAACAAAGGAGAATATAGCATGTAAGTTGTTTTCTATTTTTATATCTTTTCAATATTATCTTGTGCTCAACAGATGTTTCTCCATACATTTGGCATTCATAGTCTATGTGGGAGAGAATGGGGGAAGAAATTAGAATATGATAGAGGGAAATGAATCGCGGATCTTAGGGACTGTATAAGGATTGAGATGTTTCTTTTAAAAGATTTGAGAAAAATGGATAATAGGGAAGAATCATGAGGAAGGCTTGTGAACCAATGAAAATTGCCTTAGTTTTTGCTGAATTCTGTTTTTTTTTTCAATCAGTATATCACTTCCATACACTAATTTAATGCAATATTAAGTAACACCTTTTATAAATACTATATGTTTAGAAAAAAAAAAACAGTTAAAATGTCCTAATACTAACATATCTTTCGGAAAAGCTGAGAAAATAAATTTAAAAATAAACATTTTAGATTGTACAGACATATAGACGAATGTATAAAGCTGCTCAATATTAAAACCCAAAATACAGAAAAAAAAAAAATATTAATGTCACCTACTCTGTTTTCGCTAACCGTTTTACGTTTCTGAATTAAGAACATGCCTATAAAAATTATTTTTATTTTAGGGGCGAAAATTGTATAAATAATTTACAACCAAAGACCTATCAACAGTCAATAGTTATAAATAAAAAAAATATAGGACTACTATTTTAATATAAATAAGCCACAGATTTGACTAAATTGTGCAAACGTTCAAATTAGGTATTGACAATTTTTTTTTTTTACATTTCTCATTAAAAGCAAAATATGTTCTTATTCCTTAGGAAAGGAATTTTCTGCAAAAATAAAAGTATATTGTTATAATTAGTAAATTGTCTACCTTACAATATTTCAAACCCGATTTAATGGAAAAAACAGACACTGGCTTAAAATAACTAAAAAAGGACCTCGACTGACCAAAAGTCTAAAAAATAATAAAAAATGTAATCGCAGAATATGAATAAATTACTACAAAATAATTTTATTTTCCTCTTTTTCTTGTTCTCGCGATACAAGCGTTAATTAAAAAAGTGAAATAGTGAGGAAACTGTTTTTTTTTTTTTAATTAGAGAAATCTATAATTTAAACGCAAAGGAAATCGATGGAATAAATTGAATGTACATCTAATGAGTATGTTCTTGTGGATAGACAACAAAAGCCTTTAATTTACTTTTGCCGCCACATCATATAAGTGAAAATAGGCATTTATTATTTATTGTTAGTTTAAATGCATAGTCTTCATGAATTAATTCATGACTTGCATTAACGGTAAAATTAGAAAAAAAAGAAAAGTAAAATAAATATGTATAAGCGATTAGTAACAGGCAGTCGTCATCAATAGAAAAAACAAAAGCAATGTTAGAAAATTTAGAAAATAAAATTTAAAATTGGCTGTTTTTATTGTAATTAAAAGGACAGTTAATAATAATAATAATAAGGCTTAGCGAACCCGAAGGTTCGATGCCGACACCACCAATCGCTTGTTACACACCTCCCTCCACCGTTCGCCGTCCAAACCCAGTCCCTTCAGATCGGCTTTAATGCAATCTTCCCACCTTCGCTTCGGTCTACCCCTCGGACGCTTACCATTCGGCACAGCAAATATTAACCTTTTAGGAATTCTCTCGTTACTAAGCCCAACAACTAAAAAGGACAGTTAAAACTCTAAATTATAACTTGAAAAGAATCCCTATACAATTATTATATTTTTTATAATTCCCTTTGTCCGCCTGACGGCGGACCGACCCCCATTTTATAAATTGTACAACTGTTCATATAATTGTACTACTTACTCATTGCTCAAATTGTATAACTTAAGTTTTCATATATTCTGTAGTTCAGATCGTATTATTTTTTTATTCAACATATTATATTATTCCAATATAAAATAAACTGAAGAGAACCACAGTTCCAATAAATTACTAATTTCTTTAAAAATGTATATCATACATCGCGCCTTATTGCAAATTTATATCATTATAATTATTCTTATTGCCTATTTGTAACCATATATAATCTAATATAATAATTAATATATTGTATTCAAGGGGAAAATGTATTGATAGAAAAATAACTGCTGTCACCTAGATAAAATCAAACTACCATCTCCAGATGAATGCCATTTTCCTTTCAAATGTATGGTCTAAAATCTCTATTTTGTATTAAGAGAACAGAAGGTTACAGCAGCTCAATACATATGTAATTAAATGATTTACAGCTGTATAATTAGTGCTAATTATAGAGCTTTTATCAGTAGCGCTCGGAGATCTTGAGTGAATGAATTCTAATTTTTTTAGATATTGTATAGAAGCATGTATGTATTTGATCCATATTTGATAGTTATTTTCATTAGCTTAGTTTCTTTTTGTTAATTTTAGTTTATATACATTTACTTTTAATATTATTATTTTTCTGTATTATTTATTTTGAATGTGCTCTTTGAAAACTATTATAAATGTCCTTAATTGTGACAGATTGTAATATCTTTCAATAAATATATTCTGAAAAAAATTTAGAGCTAATAGGAGATCTCCTACTTTTCTAACACTAAAAACTTTTTCATATAATAGAGACATTAAAAAAATATCCTATAAAAATACTAGAGAAACAGGGCTGCTGTGACAGGGCTGCTGGCTACAATATATTTTTCATACAGCTCAAATCAAAATACCTTAGATAATTTTCACACTCCTACCTCCCCCATGTTACTGAAAATACAAAACAACTATTACAAATACCCTATTGGTCATTATTAGATACCCTTTTGTGTGATCAGTGATTGAACGCAAAAAACACGCTCAAGTTTGGCCCGAAGCCAAGAGATAGACGTCATAATGCGACATAAAAATGCCCTTCAACTAACCGCAGAAGGTTTAATTTGTATAGAAACAACGTATAAAACCATTGCGATATATCTAAACAAGAAAAGAGGGGGGGGGGAATCCTAATAGAAAATATATTAATCGACATTAACGTATGTAGCCGAGAAAATAAATAGCATTACATAATTGAACTAGATAATTTTATCACAAACTATAATACTAAACTGAAAGGGAACTTTGTAATCAGCTGTATAGAAAGTTAAGGAATGAAGTTAGGCAATGATAACGATATTAGGTCACGGCATGAGACGAAATTCCCTCAAGTATGAAGTTGCCGATTGATTGGAATAAGAAGGCAGCAGAAGTTGACGAAGTTGAAGTTTAAGTTGTTGTGAAAATTAAAAACTTCTTCAGATTGCAAATTCGACAAGAAAACTCTCCACATTCACACATCCTAACAATATCGTCACTTCTTAGGTAGCTAAGTTGGCGGGAGAATCATGATAATGTTATGATATCATTAAATAAAGCCTTCATTTATAAAATGTAGTATGATATTTCACATAATTTCACATAATTAACATAGAGTTTAGGTGAACTGACAAACAAACCCCAAATTTAAAATAAATTTAAAATTATAACAAAAAAAAAACTAAAAAACAATTATTGAAATATTTATTATTTGAATTAAGGCCCATATCGAGCAAAAACCCAGTGTTCTTTTGTCAATATTCCATAAATTTGAAAGACCAGTATTTCTTCCATGCAATTGATATACACCTATTTATTTCGTTCTCGGTCTTTTTCTTGAAGGAGATCATTGAAGGTATCTTCTATCAATCATCTTCTCAACCCAATCTATCTTGTATGTATTATGATATCATTATAACTTCAGAAATTTAAGAGGCCAAAAAACTCCTTTTCAAATTAGTATAAACTATAATTAACAGTATAAAAATCTATCACTGAAAGTTATTGGCATATTATCACAAAAACTATACGAAGAGAAACGATGTATAATGCCAATAACATTATTAAATAGGTACATAAAGCTAAAAATTTGTTCTAAAGATCACAGGGACAATGATTTTATATTTTGTGGGTGGTGACAAGAATATCACAGGTTTTTTTTATAAGGATTGTACCATAGTTTAAAACTAAGTTAAGGGATCTCGGAATCTTCAGTTTCTGCTTGAAAATCGGAACAATCAAGTAGAAGTTATTAAGTGAGTTATGTAAATTTTCTAAAACTTTTAGATTTCAAATAGAACGTCTGTTATTTTTTAATTTATTTCTTAAATAAGGCACATGCCACTCTCCCTCTCCACTATAGAGTGAGGGAGCAAACTTTCAATTTCGGAGGTTTATATTATGCATAAAAATTATTAGTGATAATTAACAATATCAATAAAATTATTGTAAAATTAACAATATAATACTATATATGAAAAATACTCCCTCTTATTCCAATTCCTCTTCACAATCCAATCTGACGCTGGTTAATTATGTATTATATAACAAGGATATATATATTTTTTTCCCTCTTCATACACCATTATTTTATTTTATTTTTTGTTTATTATTTATGAGTTGGAAAGATTCAGTATCACTTTTGGCATAGTACTGTGATACATAAAAAATATTAGAGTAAAAAATATAGAGATTGTTTGTTGTTTTTATCCATTTTTTTTCTATCTACAAGATTATATACATTTTAATTGTACATCATTTTTTACAATCCGCAATTTGTATACATATATATCTTATACTATCCTAATCTCCGTGTTTTTTTTTATAGTTTACAATACCATTGCGTATTGATAACATATATAAAAATTTAATTTCTTTTAATTAGTTTTTTCTTTTTGTCGCAATTCTTTTCTCATAAAATTGATTTAATGCCCCTTCCTAATTTTATTTATATATTTATTCTTATTTTATATATCTTATGCCGATATAATGGTATATTGTAACCCGTTGCTCATCTTTTGTCATTAATATATTTTTACTAAGTATATATTTTGTATGTTTTAGCTGTAAGACAATACTTTTTATTTAGGTACTTTTGATACTTTTTCTTTCTATACATTCTTTGTAATTCTTTTTTTTTTTTTTTTGTTGTTTTTTCCAGTACAATTATAAGATTTTATTTTATTTTTTAGTTATATAAATACTATAATTTAAGTTGTTGTATAAATTGTTTGAATCTTTATTAATTTAGTTTTTGGCCAGATATGTATTATGCTTGCGTTCGTTTGTTTTTTTTTTTTTTGTTTTTTTTTTTTGTGTATATAACATATTAGTTGTTTTTTTTGCGTATGGATTTATTTGAAAATATGTTTACCAATCAATTTATAATATTACATATTTTTACATAAAGGTTTGAGGCAGTGAGATGAACTCTAAATTCTCGGATGGTGTTCAAATTTTCCATAGGAAAGTTGATAAAATCTTTACGTAAAATAGAAGTATGCACATGAATGAATCATGTTTCTACATACAATCATCTTTGAATTTGAAACTAAAATTTCAACAATAGGGACCTATGGCTAGGTAAAACACTTGCATAACTACTTCTAGGTTTTAGCTTAGCCAAAGTACTAGTCGACATTTGTTATTTTCTTAATTGAATTTGGTTTATGTATTTTATTCATTCATTTAGATTTTTTGGTATTGATTTTGATTTTATTTTTGTTCTTCGAAACATTAGGAGAGAGAAAGAGAGAGAGAGAGGGAGGGAGGGAGGGAAGAAACGATATTCTCGTTTTTATAATACTATTCCAAATCCGATTATATGGCGACTCTAAAGATTTAAAACGGTCACTGAACTCAAAATAAAGGACTTTCCTTGAAGTACTTATCGGCTGAGGTAACAAGAGAGTTACACTAAAGTTTTACGACGGTTGTACAATCATTACCTGACCAATGGGGTGTAAATAATAACACGTTATAGATAGAGTTATGGCTGTAATTTTCAACAAATAATTTTTTTATTTTTGCAAATCTTACTAAAAAATATTTATCAGTTTGCATAAGTAAGACAGAAACATTTCATTTCAATCAGAAATCTGATAAGACACCACTCCCTAATTACATCGATCAATGCTGAGATAGTCCATTGTTAAGGAGATGGAAAAAAAAAAAATTAGTTTACAACGATGAATTTAGAGTGAAATATTCTTGTTTCTATATAATAGCAAAATGAGTAAAAAGGAAAATTAATGAAATTAAAACTTATATGCAACAAAAATCAAACTTATTTGCATTAATTAAGAAAAATACGTGTACCGAGGTTTTGCTCCAATGACAATCGACCAATGCAAATTTTAATATTAGAATCCATATAAATATATACAAATAAGAATTCAGCATGATTGTTTCATTTAATCTCTTTAATTATGAAACACTAGGAATATATGACACCGAATAGGCAAGGACGGTTAATTTTTATTTAACATTATGCAAATAACAAAATTCAAATGGTTAAAAAAATTTTGACAGTGAACAATGAGAAAAAAATTAAAATTTGTTGAAAAACGAAACTCAGTTACTTCAGGAACAGAATTTATGTTGCCAATTCAGGAAAAATAATCAAATGTGAAGAACGAAATCATCATATGGATGAATCTTACATAATTTATGAATTTAGTGCTGATGACAATAATTGGATTTTAAAAATAAGAAGGGAATTATATGAGTTATGTTGAGCCTACCAATGGGCTATGTTTCTTTTGTAAGATGAAAGTGAGGAAGGAAATTCTGCATCTTTTTGCTATCCGCTCAGTGTTGGCGGAGTTTAGAGTAAGTTAGTTTAAAAATTATAGTCTGACGTAAGTAAAATATTTAAATAGAATAAACTGGAATGCTCGGATCAGTTGTCCTAAATAAACACGGATATACAGATTTTAGTTAAACAATGTATTCCATGTTTAGTGATACATCGCTATTGTTATTGCAAGAGGTCGTATGTGAAAATTGTGAATATTACACGAAAGCATAAAAACGTAATATTTCCTCATTAATTAATATTATTTTATATTTTGTTTTCCTCTGCTCTTTCCTTGTTGTTTTTAGCATAAGTTAAATAAAACAGAACATTTTTTACCAACGATCTTTTGCACTAACGGTAACGACAAGTAAAATTTACATATTAAATACACCATTTATATGCATACTGTAATAAAAGTTTACATATTGCATGTTTATTCTGTTAATATATTTATCTTCAAATTTCAAATAATCCAGTCACTATTTTCATATTTTTTTTTCATAAAGCATATGAAAAATAATAAAGCAGTGGGAGTAGTAAATATAGACAAACAAAATAAAGAAAGATAGGAGACACTAAACATTATAAACGACCCCAAGAGAAAACACTATCTGCTATATTAGTAACAAATAATACCACAGGCTTATCCTTAAATTAAATGTTATTTCATGCAAACAAAATATTCGTATAGAAAAATTATGATGGATGTTATGCGAGGACTACTGTAGTCAAGATAAATGATGTTGGCCTCAAGATGGCGTTGCATCATACAGTAGTTGATTCTCAAGTGGGCTGTTACATTATCTGGACAGCGCAGGGACGACTCAAAGCGACAAAATGGATTCTTCAATAATTAATCATGTACCGATAAAACCCACCAACGCTCTTAAATACCTAATAATATGAACTGCTAGCAGTGTCGTAGTGTTTGGACGAATACACGTGCCCTGAAGATAGCCCACATGTTTTTATGTAGAAACGTTACATCGTTTTGGAGATGACGCGTCTCACAGTGGGACGAAACGCACGGTTCTCTGGATATGCATTTTTCACCCACATATTACGTCATAATGATTTTCGAATTTTTTTCATGTCACGAGCTTTCCTATCTCATATTGTTTTAAAAACATTTGAATAATTATAAAATCAATATTAATAACTTCTAAATTGAGTCGTGGGGAGTGTATTTATTGGAAATTAAATTCGCATAATACCTTTACAAATTTGTTGAAGACCTACAATCAACAAAATTTAATTAATTTTTGTAGTTGTCGAATTTCTGAAAATTTATCAATACGAACAATTTAATTATAAACATTGATTACATAACACGACTAGTTGTTGGAATTTACTTTATTTTTTTTACTTTAAGACCTTCAGAAAACTATTTAATTATCATATAATCTTTAAAAGATATGATCAATAGCAGTGAGTAACAAGATATTTAAAAAAAATCCAAATTGCCGCCATATTTTCAACATATAAATTACCCAACTTTTTATCTATAATTTTATATGCTGAGACAGATTGTAATATTTCATAATAATTAAAAAAAATTACTATTAAAATTCTTAGAATGGGAAATTACATTGAATGTCTAGCACAACGCTAGTGTTGCCCAAAATCGGTCTTAGTCTTGCAAAGTGCAAGGCCAACTGTTGCAAGACCAAGACCAAGTATGGTAAAAAAAATCAATATTTTGAATAAAAATTAAGAAAAAATAGTTACTAATAATTGACAATTTTAGTTACTATATGTAAAGAATCAGTACAACTAATTTACTTTTGCATTTAACTCTCTAAGTTTTCATTCGGGCTTAGTTAGTTTTTCCTATCTAAAAAATTATAGTAATATCTCTATAGTAACTAATAGCTAATAGGTAATCGCAAGACTGTTGCGAGACTCTTGCTCAAGACCAAGACTAAGATTCGTCTTGGTATTGCATTTGGGAAAAAAAAAAAAAAAAACATTTCGTACATATTTTAAAGTTATTATGCAAATTTTGGATTTCAGTCTATGGCGTGAATTTCCTCTTACTCGTCTCATAGTTCGTCGTTTGTTAAAAAAATACTTCATTTCCTATCTACTATTTCTGATGTAACTCGTACGGCCCATTATGTATCATCTACATTTATTTCTCATCATATTTATTTACATAGGTCATAACATATTCTGTTTGAGCCCAAGGAATAAATAATAAAGAAGTTGGAGACTTGTACTGTTACTATAAAGGCTTGGTAGAGCACAGCCGAATCGAGGCGCGGTAGCTGAACTTGAACCATTAGACTCGGTTATTTCTTACAGCAGCCGTCTGTCTGCTCCACTAAGCAATGTACCTAAGGTTCCAGTATAAAGACAGTGGAAAAATAAATAAACCAAAGCAAAGAACTTAGTTTATAAATGGTTAAACGGGAGTGGTGCCGCGAAATGTAGTAAACATGTATACTGTGTGTTACGTAATTAAAGAAATATATTTAAAGTGGTGATGGTGGACTTAAGGAGCAAGAAAAAAGTTCATATAAACAATGATCCGATTCTCCGCAGAAAAATAGGTAAAGCTTTTTTTTTTAAGTAAGCCACGTTTTTTTGTTGAATAGGAATCGATAACTAAAAATTTTCGATTTTAGTAACCAACGATTGCTTCGCAGTAAACGGAACAATATTTACTTCAAATAAATGTATACTTTCTCATTAAAAAATAAATAAATAAAGAGGTCTTTTTAGCGACTAAACTAAAAAAGAAAATAATTATGAAATGAATAAACCTGCTAATTGTTTGAATTATTTACAAAAAAAAAAAAAAAAAACGTAAATATTAGTATTGAGAACATTTAGTTGGTCATTTATATATTAGGATCAATTCTTATGATAGAGATCTGGATAAAGAACACAGTTTCATTATAATTTTGGATGATAAATATTTTAAAAAACACTATTTTAAACATATTTATTCAATAAATAAAAAGTGTATTTATGTAAATATGTATGTTTATTATAATACATCCAAGGCCATGATAGCAAAAAAAATAAAGCTTTGTAATAATTTATTGTAGTCGTTTATCTGAAAACACAAAGAGTATAATATTTTTTTTAAGATGTTATTTTACTTCAGTTATCATTAAGTTTATATTATTCTTGTATTATTATTTTTTTATCGTTACTCAGTTATTATTTAGTTTATTTTTTACACAAATTATTTATATTTTCTGTAAATAAGGGGTGAAGGAGCTCTTTTGTCAATATCATCGATGTCCTTTGAGAATGCAATATCATCAATAAAATGTTTTCTCTAAAAAATAAATAAATAATCGCATAATTAATAAATTAATTGTTTATTAATATTCTTTATTAAATGATTTATAAAAAAAATTATAATTATGATGAATCATTAAGGTCAAGATTGCTTGAATAAACAAGATAGTTCAATAAAAAAAGTTGAAAAACTGGACGAATCAGCTTCCTTGCGAAATACTCCTGCGGTTAGACAAATATTTATAAGCTAGGTAATTACAGATAATTCAAATTTGCAATTATCTAATTATTATATAACTATTACTAAACATAAAAACATAGGTATTTTTTTTAAACTACGTATGACTTATTATTTACCAATAAATAAACAAGGTCTATTTAAAATAATAAGTGCTTATTACATAGAGATATATAATAACTATAGATTAAAATTAATAACTATATACAAAATATTCAAACAAAAATTTATAATTTATTAATGTTTCCATATTAATATATAAATAGTTATTAATAGTTATAGTTAAATATAAATATATTTAACTACTGTGACAATCATAACGTCGAGTTCTCCAATACCTTTTAGGACTATTTTTGAATTAAATTACAATTTCATTTGAATACTATAAATTTTTGGAACAGTATCTAAGTCATTGAAAGTTATTTTTTCTTCATTTTAACTAATTCCTGCATTAAATCATTCAACAATAATTTGGTCAATTTTAATTTATTTTTCATTAGCTATTACATGCTAGTATTTGTTTAATTACGATAATTGTTATTTAACACCAATAAGAAGTTTTCTCTTCTTCATTAGTTACGTAACGTAACTATAGAGATTAGAAACTATGAAATATTCAAAATATATCCCATTAAATTTTATTTTTTTGCTGCAGACTGAGAAGTCAAAGGCAATATGGCTTTGATAAAAAAGCAGTGAACTGATCAGAATAATTACGGAAATCAGAATAATTACACATTTTTTTTCACTTGTCTATTGATAGATCTGTCTCAACCTCACACAATTACTACTAATAAATAATTCAGACGATGCTTGCAATTAAATGGATCGAAACACCATAAGAAGTAAGGGAATATCTTGCAAGAGATTTAATTCCTTACTTCTTATGCAGCGAAGACATAGACGAATTTAAAAGATGCTATCTCTGTTGTAACCAGGAGATAAAAATCTTGAGGAACGTTCAGTGCTTGTAGAATGATGGGGTTGATAGCCAGCCACCCGTGACAGCTCAACGTTCTAGCTGTATGGGATGTGTGTTGAGTATAAGACAGTCTAGGAAGGACTGCAGCAAAGTGTCGGAATAGAGGCCCAGAAAAGGATAAGATAACAAAAAAAGAAAACTTATTACCTTTTTGGAAGGGTCATGTCAAACCAACCAGGATCTGATTAAGAGGGTGCTGGATTTCGATAATTGTTTGGTTATTTGTTGAATGCGTTAGTATAAAGAAGAAGAAAATTTTTAATATTTTTCAGACACACGGATTTTTAGTTATAATTTTTTTTAAATAATAAAAAACCTCGAAAAAAGGAGCATTTTTTAAAATATGTTTTGGGTTATTCCTTAAGAACTATTTTACCTAGTAAGCTGAAACCGGTGTCATATTTTTTGGTTGTTTATGATCTTTCTTGTGATATATATAATATATTATATTTTTTCAAGAAAACCAAAACTGATATTCCCTATGTTTAAGTGTTGGTACAATTAAAAGCGAAGTAAAAGTTCTTTTCGGATCTTTTCAATGCTATTTCTCAAATTGGACGAAATTCAATTTTCCAGTTTCAACCCCTAATTCACAAAGGAATCTCTGTGATAGCCGCATAATTTAATAAATAAATAATAATAAATTACCTTTCTGAAGTTTGGTCATAAAATTCTCAAAATTGCACATAACACAGTTTTTTTACAGGAGACACAGATATGTTTAAGATATTACTCTAGTGGTCTTAAAAAATAATTTGTAAGCCTATTTCTCTCTATACAAGTTGCTTGTATTTTTCTTCCTCTTGAACTAGTAAGTTTACAGAAAATTATTATTGAAGCATTAATTAATCAAAAATAAAATGAACTAATATTTAACAAATAAAATATGCAACATTAAAAAAAATTTTAAGAATGATAAGAATTCAGATAGATGCTAGTCAATGGACAAATAGTTTTATTAAATGCAGCGCCATTCCAAATCCATAAATGGTTTCGGAAATCAAGCGTCAGAAAGTTAATAAATACAAAAACTTCAGAAGTTGTAACGCGTTACTTATTCTAAATAATATACAGGGTGTTTCGTAATTGCACGGTACTATTTTAGGTATGTGTTCACTAACACAAAATAAACAAAAAAGTTCATACTAACATATATCTTAAACTCATTTATTAAACAGATATCAAAGGTTAATGATTTATTATCTACTTACTACATTAAGACTGACTGTACAAAGTTTAACGTGTTTAATACTAAATAACAGGTTTTAATCACCTGATAAACAAATCAACGATAAGCAATGACAGTAGTAGCTCATCTATTTGTCTAGCTCTATGTGTTTTAATGTGAGTGAATACTGTGACACAGTTCAATTTATGATTATTATTATTATATCATCACATAAACAGAAGAGCAACTACTGTCATTGCTTATCGTTCATTGGCTTATCAGGTGATTAAAACCTGTTATTTAGTATTAAACACGTTAAACATTATACAGTCAGTCATATTGTAGTAAATAAATAATAAATCTTTAACCTTTGATATATGTTTAATAAATGAGTTTGAAATATATGTTAATATGAACTTTTTTGTTTATTTTCTGTTAGTGAACACATACTTAAAATATTGCCGTGGAGTAACGAAACACCCTCTAATTAATCCGATCAAAAAAAGAATGTATCTATTTTGGAGAAAAAAATTTCTACAATCTTGTCAAAAATAATAAATTCAGACTGACATTACTAGGTGCTAAAATTAAGTCACACAAATTGTATTTTGAAAAAATATCAGACTTACCAAATCTAATTGTGTTCAAGAAATTATTTAACGATCAAGTTGCACGCGAATAGTTTTAATTGAGGTCAATACCAGGGCCTTGAGGGTTATCTAAGGATTTGACCTGTTTTTAAGAGCTATGTCTCATGCAAATTATAAAACAGTTAACTCCAAGAAACACGATACCAATCGAGAGCTATTTAAGATATCAGAACAAGGTTGTGAAATTATCGTTACCAATTTATATAAATGAGTTGAAATAACAAAAGCATATATAATATCAGGGTTATTGAGGATTAAGGTGGATAATTATTTCATAATTTACGTGAATATAAATGCATTAATATTCATTCAGTATTAACTAATCACAAGATTTACAAGGATCAGTGTATAATTAAGGAGGGGAGGGAACAAAGGTAGTTTTATAACTAAGAGAAAATCGAATGAGGAGATAAAATAAAATAAAAGAAATTTAATTTAAAAATAAAAGTATCAAAACGAATTCCTGTCAAAATTTAAATATCTCAAATAGCTGTATCTAAAATAAATCTGTATTAAATTAATTACTTGAATTTAAGGTATTTTGAAATTGTGTCAGTTATTTCAAGTATTTCAAATTCAGTTGAAGAAAAAAAATTACTACATCCCATTGTTATTTTTGGATTCGGTATAGGGTAAGAACATGATGTTTTTTCGCTAATACTTATAAAAAATATGATGTGGTCAGCTAACAAGCTAAGCCAATAGGACCCTTTTCCAATTCCTACCAAATGAAGGATCAGGTATCAACTTTGTAGAGGATGATAGTTCCAGAGAAATGCCTCCTAAACCAGGGCAATCTTGGGGGGATGGGACATAAAATAAATTTTTAAAGGCAGCAAGACTCAGATGTCAGGTAGTGCTGTAAGTCGGTCCTCTTTTATTATATTTTTATATGTATGATAGAAAGAAAGTTTTTTTAATGTATTTTATTCTATTCCAGATATGGAACCATAAAATAAGTTATGACTTAAAATTTCGAATTGTGTTCTATTCTATGAACAGTTATTCAGGTCAAGATTGACATAAATATGAGTAATTTTTTATCGAAATTAAAAAGTCAAGCATGTACCTACGTGTATTACTTATTAGTCAAATAAGCCTCTATGCTGGTTCTACTTCTACACTCCAATTTTTAAATTGTTAAATGTAACTAAGGACAACATTAACACTGATTAAAGAGTTCATTCACGCCATATTTACAATAAATAAAAATAAATTAAATGAAATAAAAGCAAAACAATAATATCAAAAATCAATATATATTTTTTTAAAAAAAGAAACTTATGAACATAGTGTTAAATTTTAATTTGATCTAACGTTTCATACCGTTGGTTTAACAATTTTTTTATAGATAAAAAAAATAATAAACTTTATAATAATAAATTTAATCAATTTATACATAGAGATAATAAATTTTATGATAGAGCTATATTGTACGGTGCCAATTATATTAAATTGAAAAAATACGCCCATAACTAAAGAATTATTTTTATTCAATGCGGTATAATCTCGATTTCACAGGACAAGTCACCGTGGGTTTTTTTATACGATTTTTTTATAACGCGTATACAGAGAGCCGTAAGATTTTGCGGGCCCAACCGGTTCTGATGGAGATCCATTTTGGAACTTAGACTCGGCGGTTAACTTTCGATAATTAGTCTATAATTGGTGCCTTCTCCGATGAAGCGAAATATATCACTTTCTCAGGCAGCTTTTCTCTTTCGGGATCGGGTTTAATTCTGTTTCAGGAATTATATCATCCCACCACGTTCAAGGTTGATCACTATCGAGTTTCTCTTGGATTGATCAATTATCAGCTAATCAAAGCGAGGGATGGCCTCGTCACCACTGAGCTTAGCTGCAGGATATATATATATATATATATATATATACATACATATATATATATATATATATATATATATATATATATATATATATATATATATATATATATATATATATATATATACATCGCTTCCGCTATCTCCTAACCCAAAATACCCGTACATTCCTAGTTTCCTCTCTCACCTTACCCCACTTTGACTACAGCTTACAATGCTTATGAATGAATAAACTTCGTAGGATTTGTAATTGGGACCCCGAGACGCTCCCGTTTCTACCACCACTACACTGAGTTAGGATGGCTCTTCCTCTCCTTAAGAAGACAATATTTCTAGGCACATTCCTTTATCGAATCATTAACAATCATCGTCCTACTTATGACATAAATATTCTCCAATTTAAGTCCTCAATCCATTTCCTCACCAAAAGATCACGACCTTCTGACCTATACATCCCGTCTCATAGGTCTGTCTCATTCCAAAACTCCTTTGTATCCCGCTTTGTCTTCTGGAATTCCCTCCCTATCGAAATTCGGTGCATTTGAATTTAGTGTTTTGTTCATAGTTTTAACTAGCTTTATCATAGCTTGATCACTTAAGGTTTACTTCACTTTTTAGTTTTTTTTTTTTTTTAATTGTATTTATTGTTTCAAACGTTTAGGCCAGTAGTAGTCTTTTCTTTTAGTTTTTGTTATTCTAAACGGACTTATTAAAGTTTTTTTCTTTCTACACACACATATATATATATATATATATATATATATATATATATATATATATATACTCAAAGGATGATCAAAATCCGGTCTAGATCGATGAATTATGGCTGTTAAGGGTCAGAAGCCATACGAGGACCTATATTTCTTTATCCAAAACAGACTGTTTCTGAAACAATTCTCAAAGTAGTTATAGATGTTCATAAAACACTACACACCGATTCCTGATTTAGATAAACAGGATAAGGTCATGTGTAAGTTACCTCTAAGGTTTTAGTTACATCTAGTAGACTGAAGAACCTTTCTTAACTAGAGGGGTGAACAGTGTGTGTAGAATTAATTATCTACCTCACACAGTTGATATCTTCAATGAAAGGATCAAGCAAGAAATAAAAATAAAAATTATTACCTTGACCATAATAATGAATAATGATACTATATCCTTACTAAATGCATACTATAGTTTTCCCCAAATAATGTTGCCATAGCTACTACACGTAACTTCTGAAATTCCGGATATGACGAAATTAACATCAACTTCATTAAAATTATGTAATACAATTTCGATTCAGATTATAGTGAGCAAAATCTTTCTGTAACCAGAAAAAGCACTGAACGTAAATGCACAAATAATAATTATGTATATATATATATATATATATATATATATACCATTCCAGACGAGTGCTTAAAGCAATATTTCATAAAAGTTAACTCTGGATTAGTATCATTGCTGTTTGCATAACTTCTGTTCAAAGCAGATCGGTAAATGAAAGTTGTGTGTTGCGCGCACCAGGTTTTTTAAATAAAAATTTATCAACGTAATAATCGGGTGGATAAAGGTGGTTAAGTGACATTTTTTGACAAATGGAATAATTGCTAAAAATAAAGATTTAAAGTGATATATTTCCTCCTTCTATTCGCATAATTTCAACAATAGGGCTTCGAACTAAATTGATAAAGGTCCAAAGTGTGGATACACATCTGCCTTTGTTATTACCCCCATCATTTGTTACTTAGATTATTTTTTAAATGTAGGCATAGTAAAAAAAAAAAAAAAAAAAATGATTTTCATAATCGGATGAAATATTTAAAACTATCGGCAAGGGAAATATCGACTGGTATATTATTATTAAAGGTAAAGAATAAATATTTTTGAGAGCTGCTCACATGAATAATATTCCCTAATATAATTTATTTATTTTAAATCGAATTTCTTAATAGTTCATTTGATATTTTATGCTTCAGCTGCAGATGAAACGTAGCCGAACGATAATGTATCTCTCGTAATCCGGAACGGTGGAACAGGAAGTTTCCCAATTAAAACTAACATTAATAATCGTTTAGTCAAGGTATAGCTAGAGATAAAGGGACAAACGAATTGAAAGGTTCAATCTACGTTTCAGTCTTCCCTTCAGCCTTTACTCGTTCGTTCAGAGCTGATTAAAATTAGCGTAAAATATTTAAAAAAATAGCAGAAGATATAAGGAGCAAATGTTTGAAAAATTAGTTGACAACAATAAATTTTAAGTTAGTTTTTCAATATTAAAAAAAAAAATTATTACGAATTAAAGAGAATACTCCCCAAATTAAATTAATTGTCCTCCTTCGATTTTGTGCTGAATTGGACTAATTATAAGTGTTTACTAATTACGCTTTTAGTCAACGTAAGACAATGATGAAAGAAAAAAATATTTTTTAAATGTATACTTCATGTGTTCGTGAGCTTAGAGGTGTCAGACGAACAGCTCGTTAGATGTAGGACGCATGTTATATGCCATAAAACTAAAATAATACCTTTAATTGAGAACATTAGAGTCAGCACAAAAAAAAAAAAAAAAAAAAAAATATTATTGGAGGATGAAGGTTAGAATAATATACATAAAGTGGGCTAGTCATCAGTTTATTACCTGTAATATAATTATTACTTGTACGGTTTAATGTACTTTTTTGTGATTTATTATCAAGTAAATGGCTGTGAAATATTGAGAAGCCAAGGAAACTCTGACCCGCTCCATTAACTATTAATAGAGATGGTAGTGAGGAAGAAAAAAATAATTGTATTCATTTATTAAAAACTAATTCTAATTAATTAAAATAAAAAACATCTAAAGAATCATTTAAGTCCGGTGACCAAAACCAAAATCGGCCAATGTTAAGATGTATTGCGTGTGCTTGATCGATTCAAATCTCAGTGGCTTCAGCGAGGTTTAAGCCACCAATTTGTTGGTCCTTGACCCAATAAGAAATGTCACGCCAACGTTTGTACGGCATATTTATATAATGTTATCTTTGGTTAACCTTTAAGAATCGCAAATGAAAATTATGTTATTTTTATTTATTTTCCATAATGAAAATAAATCAAAGAACAATTCTTGATAATGACATCATTACCAATTTTTAAAGTTAGGATGAACGCCATCAGCTATGTTCAGGGGGACCAGTTATGGACAGATTAGACTTTAAATGTAAATAATAAGCTCCCTTGTTGATTTAAATGTTTCATTTTTTATAGATTGAAGAACAATGCCCTCTACTGAGAAATGTATGAACAAAGTTCCCAAAAGAAAATTTTAATACTATCATTGTTGTTTCTATAGTTCTCTTGAGATCAGTTTGCTTAATATCTTCCAAATAACAGTTTTGCTTAAGTGTAAGTTGAACATTTATTTTATGTCATATTTATCGTTATCTTTATAGTTAAATAAAAATTTGGAATTTTTCTTTAGGTATGTTTATTAGCGGTACCGACCTCCTGTCCATTGTCAGGACTATTCATGACAGGAAATTCATGGTGTCCATCACTACTGCAAAAAGGTGTTTTTTTTTTAATGAAGATTATACCTGCATAAATAAATATTTTTTCAAGTTTAAACTGCTAAATACAAAAATGACACCCTAAAGATTCTAAAAGTCCAAAGGAGAAGTTTAAAGCTATAATAATTACGTCGGCATAAGCAAAAAAAGACAAAAAAAAAAAATATATATATATATGAAGAGGTCAGGGAAAAATAGTAAAAATTCAGTTTTTTTCACGAGAACAAAAATATACATTAATTTTATTGCTTAAACAATAATTAAGTAGAGGGAAAAAAGTTTCAGAATGAATAATTATCCTTTTAACAGTGTAAAAATTAATATAGATACAATCGTAGGTGAAGAACCTTTTTCATTTGTGCGGTTCCCCGCCTATGCAAAAAAATTATGCACTTTGTTTTTTTTACACTGTTTACATATATAATATAGATGTGTACATTTACACGTCTTTATTATATATAGAAAATTCTCAGGTGTTTTATTTAAATAAGATAGAGCATAATCGTTTTAAATCAAATTCTGCATGTGGATATATGTTTACCCGCAGAACATAGCTCATATCTATTCAATTAGAACGCTATATAAATACAAGAGGCATTTAAAAAAAAAGTAAATTAATCAAAAATATTTTATACTTACATATTGATGAGAAAATCGAGTAAGAAACAACGAATTGCAACTTACCATATTAAAACCGATTATTCTAGAAATAAATTTAACGAAATGAATGTATAATAATTTTTTATTGATCAAAAAGTAGGTTTTCAGATAGTTCTAAACACGTTTTTAGAAATATATTTCAAAAAAGTATAAACGAAATGGAGTTTTAATAACTGAGACCACCTAATCCTAAAATGAAGCTATCAGAAATAGTGGACGAATTAAGGAACACATTTATCTCAGCTGAAACCATGACCTATTCTTAAAATTAACGACAACTCTATCCAAGGCTGGTGGCTAATGAATGTCCCTCTCAACACTTCTAATGCTGTTACAATGGAAAGTTTTATAGTAGCGGTTCCATTTAGCAAGATCACATTAATATTACTGTCTGTAATAAGCATTATTTTAAACAAAATTGTTTTATATTTAAATTCATTGAAACTATGTAAAGGAGCTTTGTACTCATATAGCATTTAAAAATAAAATTTCAAGTAGTAGATTTATCTCCTCTTTAAGTATCCATCAGTTTTGTTTTATTCCTTTCGATTTCTTGGCAAGTTTGTTGTCCAAATCGTGGCTCTTCTTCTGGTTTATCTTATTACTGATCCATTGAGGAAATTTCTTTTCTTGTTTTGGGGTCATCATGAAAAAACCTTAACACGGTAGGGACCATTATGCCAGGCACTAACTGATTCAGGATTTAATTTTTGGGGGGCTTAAGCCCGAAAGATTTTTTTTTTGTAGTTATATATTACGATAATTACTTTGGAAGAAAGAAAGAAACTAAGTACCAAAATGAAATGGTGTTCAGGTGATTCTTCAAGTCCTATTAAATGTAATTAGACCAACAATAATACTTCTAGAGATTTTTGCATAAAGCATGGATATATTTTTACCATTTTTGGGGAGGGAGGCTTCAGCCCGAAAGATTTTTTTTTGCAAGTATATATTACGATAATTATTTCGGAAGAAAGAAATAAACTAAGTATCAATATGAAATGGTGTTCAGATGATTCTTCAAGTCCTGTAATAACATGTAATTAGACCAACAATAATACTTATAGCGATTTTTTCATAAAGCATGGTTATATTTTACCATTTTTGGGAAGGGAGGCTTCAGCCTGAAAGCCCCCTCCCCACATAGATCCACCTGTGATGCCAGGTTGGGATTTTTAGCATCCCTATGAGTGTAACTAGAAAAGTGGATGACTAAGTAGATTGTTGAAATTCTCTTTTTGACCCAAATTTGAAGAAATTCTGACTGAAGCCTTGATAAAAATCCACAGACAGGTTGCTTTGTCCACAGTATTAATATCAACAGTTGTGTCGTCTAGAATCCGTTGTGAAGAAGTAGGTACGATTGGACACGAAAAAAGACAAATACTAATTTTTGACCCAGGAGTTCAGGGTTGACTTGTTGTAAGGGTATAAATTGTCAATTAGCTTCTAGATGGTAAGCAGAGAAGGTTAAATCAGTGCCTTATTAGCTGTCAGTAAGATTTTTCTATGACAAATGGTGACAAACAGTACAACAAATCCACGAGCTAAGGGACGACTAGATTCAAACAATGTTTTGAATAAATATTAACTAGAGTAACGACCTCTGTTCAAAAGGGGAAGCGATCAATAATAGACAAAAGATAAATATACCCGCGTAGGAAAGTTAATGGGCCATGCAAACGTAGACAAAATAGCAAATTGATTATTTTATCTACTACCGAATTCATAGTTCATATGAGAACGAACATCGTAAGGGAGTTATTGTTTGTACAGATGTATGTTATGTAAATTTACAGTTAAATTGGGCTCCTGCTACTATTCGGCGGTGTACAACTCTTTTTATCAAATTAATAACATCCCTCTAAAACTTCGTGAATGACTTCATCTTATGGTTATCTACAATTATTTTTTTTTCAAAGAAAATTTTCTTAAACGGGGCGTTTTCTAATTAAAAGAACTATTTAATTAAGATCTCATGAATATCCATTTACTTTCCACTTAAATTGTAATATAATTTGATCACAAATTCGATAAAAGTCTATAAAATATTGGGTCATTTGGTTTACATAACCTCATTATTATTATTTTTTTTTATTCGGATTTTTCCATACAGGCAGTCATGGTATAATTTATTTTTATTTCTATTATTTACCACTCCCATTCGAAATTTATTTGTTTTTGTATTGCGTGACATTTATGATTTCCTGAGGATTGTTGGATGTAAATAGTTTTATATATATATATTGTCATTATAAGGATTTAGAAAACTAAGAAATTTTTATCTTTGATTTTTATAAGCAGTAGAGCATTCTATAATTATATGCTGGAGGGTTTCTTTCGGATTACATTTATAACATTTAGCAGTGTTGTAAGGTGGCATAAAGATGGTAAGCTATTTTTGCACAATCAGTATAACCCACCAACCCATTAAAATACAGTCCACTGCATAAAAGTAGAATGTTGCTTATTAAGAACTCATGATAGTTATTTGTCTTGCCTTAATTTGAAAAGTTGCCTAAACAAGCAGAGTTTTTTAGCTCCGATACGCTGAAGATTCACATTGCATAATCCCTGATTTGTTCTAAGTCAAGAAAAAATTTGTACTATATCTTTTGGTTGATTCAATTTAAAAAACAAAACAAGGAATTCCCATGTGTGCTTTGGACTGCATAAACATTATTTGCTTTTTATTTTTTATAGCATGAAAGTATTCTATAATTAGGCTAGCTAAAATGATATTTTTGTCTGTATTGCTATTATTTTTAATAGCCAATAATGAATTCATACTATCAGTTGATATTAATTTCGACAAGTTGGGAGTGGGGGTTAGGCAAAACGGCCCAATATTTTTGTAGACCACCTTTCCCCTCAATTTCGTGATCGAATCATCTTACAATTCTAGTAGAAAGGAAATGAGTGAGTACCTCATTAAATAGATAAAGTTTACCGATCTCCAGATTGAAAATGCCCCAATTCCAAGAATTTTTGTAAATATAAAAATAGTGTATTACGATAAGAAGAAGCCATTTACAAAGTTTTAGACGGATATTAATAATTTGATGAAAAGAAGTTTGTACAGCAGACCATATGTGCTAACTGGATTCGAGTAATAGTATTATGGTAATTGCCATGTGATACGCCTGCATACGGACTGTCTAAACACAGTTATGTCTCGCTTTTCGGAACGGTCGAAAAAATATCCTGGGGTCAGGGATAGTGGAATGAGCTTGCCAGTTGAAGGCTAGTTAGCAACATCGAGTTTCCCTTCAAGTATAACGTTACACCGTCTATTATATCAAGTGTGACATTGCATTCGTTACATCGCAGTATGCATTATATTGGCGAAAAGCAGAAAATGGTTTCAGGATTTATCCGAGAAACGATACAGCTGACATTATCAGGGGCGCATAAGACAAGTGGTGCGCTAAGCATTACAAATTCTGCAGGCCCTTTCCGGTCACTTCGAAAATATTAACGTTAACATATTTTAAATTGCGAAGCCCTACGTGGCCGCTTACTATACGCATAGCGTTCAATCCGCCTCAGGAAATCATTGAAAAATATGCAATCCGTGAGTAGTCAAAAAAGAGTTTCTTATGCATGCTTGTTATGCGTTGGTAGACACAACTGGTGAAATAGCCTATGCAAGACGTTCTCAAACTAAATTTTCCGAAGTACTGACTGCTGATTTTCAATATACATAATTTTTCCTTTGTTTCCGGAGTGTTGTAATAAGTGGATAACTATTATGAATTAAAATTGACCTGAGTAGTACTAATTAGGAACCAGAAGTTTTTGTCCTTACATGGATATCGCATAAAATTCATTGTCACCAAGCCGGACAAGATTCCTCTCAAGGAATCTTATTTAAAAGAATAGCTGCAGAACGTGAAGATCGAAAGATAAGAAACGTTACCCTTTACAGGAGACAAAGACGCAGTTGAAGCAGGCTTGCGGACGATGGTACCATGTGGTTGCGTGAGAGATAAGGCTGTGACAAGGGCGTGGTGTGGAGAAAGTTATGGGTGGTTTACAGGCGGCTACTGGGGTCAAGGGTGGAGTCGAGATTCGCTTACTGCGGCCTTTGTGGAGAATTTCTAGTTGTCGGCTGAGAAAGCCACAATGTAAGCCACACTTTAAAACGAAATAAACGGCAATGTCACACACTGAAATTTCAACATTACATCCAAAAGCAATCTATATCTCCCCCTTCTTTGTATCCTACCGCACAAAACTGAAAATTATACGATGAATTTAAGTTAAAATCTATGGTGGGGTTTAAAACAACTTCAAGACTATAAGTCAAGTATTGGGTTGGCAAATATGTACTTTCAGTTTATTTTTAGGTCATAAAATACCATAAATCATACACTTCTTATCTGACGAATTTATCCCTAATGTGGTTTGTTTATTCTATTTGTCAACTAATCTTAAAATTAGATTAATATTGTATTTTATATTGGACTGTGGAAATGGAAGATATCAATCATATTATTTTATATAGCATATTTTGCTACATTATTTTAAAAAGGATAAGTGTGCTGCAGGATATTATTTAAATTGTACATTCTTTACGGGGATGAAGCCTTAATCAACCGCACGCCTTAAAACTGAATCTGTTTTTTTTTCGATCAGGAAATTTTGGCATCAATGATGCTCCACCGAAGTTATGAATGATAAAATAGTTAGAAGTTCACAACCCGATGCCGAGGGGGGCTTTTAACTTTGGCATTAATATCCCTCCCTCACCTCCCTGACTCGGGAAAACTCCGTTTAGCCTAAAAAGCGAGGAAGTGGCAAACAAAAAACAAAAATCAAAAGTTTGGTTACCCACAAGAAATTGAAACGAGCTACGTCAAGGCCATTTTTAAACAAAATCTTTCCCAATCAGCGCTAGAGAGTGATATGACCCAATGAAAACCGTTTGCACAAGCTCGGCTACATATCCACGATTGATGTTTAGGTCCCTCATTCTCTAACTGAAGTCCACTTTACAACACGCATTTCCGTTTATGATCCACAACGGAAACGACAACAAAACCATTTCTAAAAACCGTCAAAATTGGGATTTCTTCCAAAGTTGGTGCTTTACATAAAGTGAAATTTCAAGTGTGTTATTTTCTATAAGTTATTTTCATCAGAAGTAACTATCGATTCACGACTGTACTGCTCAAAATTAACCACACTGGATCAAACAATTCGGATGTATTTTTACACAGCAAGACAACCTCTATGTCTCTCGGGTCACTTATTAAGCCTTGGATGGAACCTTTCGCCGCATCCTCCCTATTCAACAGACTCGAAGCTATTACCACTCTATGAATCGAATGCAATTCCGAAACTAAAAAAAAACACTTAGATAATTTGTTTTCAATAAAATTCAAGCGTTTTAGGAACGTGGCATTGAGGAAGATCAATACAATATGAAGTAAAATAAATTTTATATCTATAAATGCACCGATTGTATTTCACTCAGCAAAACCAAAAGAACTTGTTTTTCAACTCAACAAAACCTCAAGTGGAGGTCTCTGAAAAGTTTAGCATTAATATAATATGAGGTGTGATTGTGTTTTATTTATTTTGTTATTATTCGGGTAATCTGTTATTTTATTTATCTTTCATATTACTTTATATATATATATATATATATATATATATACTTTTTTTGTTTTTTTCCTTTCGTATGTACATATTGTGTGAATGAATACTATAGCCCTAGTACCAATGCCCTTCAGTGTGGCAGACTGTATTAATACTCAATAAAATAAAAATATAATATTAATGCAATGTTAAAACAATATTAATGTAGATAATTAATTCTAAGAAGAAATAAAAGAGATGTTATAATGTTTGAGAACATTTCACTGACCTGATAATCCCAAGGTGGATCTTTGATTGTAACAGTATTATTTTTCGATATATATATATATATATATATATATATATATATATATATATATATATATATATATATACATACATATACACACCTTGACCACACCCTCACGCTATCTGTCCATCTACAATGACGCTGGAGAAATCCGGATTTCTAATCAAGTTTCCTTAAAGCTCACCCACTGGCGTTCATTATGTCCATCTCACGTCCAGTCTGTGACAGTCAGAATCACCCGTCAGTTCCCAGTAAGGAACTGCCGGCTAGGTCAAGTGTACGAGGTTTTCTCTTCTCTCACTC
Source organism: Nezara viridula (assembly GCA_928085145.1). Classification (NCBI taxonomy): domain Eukaryota; kingdom Metazoa; phylum Arthropoda; class Insecta; order Hemiptera; family Pentatomidae; genus Nezara; species Nezara viridula. Next base: position 48,076,830 of record OV725081.1, read on the forward strand.
TAGAAGGCTCTTTTAATTGTTTATATGCTCAAAAATAATAAATATATAATGTACCGATGGGGGTAAAAAAGAAGAAAAGAAACACAGATGATTGTAAGGGTTTTAGAGAAAAATTCCAATTGAAAACCTTAATTATGACAAAAATAGTCAACTTTTTGTTATGTGAGGCAACATATGTGAGGCAAGAACGAAAAAATCTCACATCAACAGTTTAAAAATGTCTAATCGAATATCTCTTTCTTTAAGGATAATATACACAAAAATATAACGCTAGACAACAGGGCCTCGGAAGGTTATCAGAAACTGAAGAAGAAGCAAGGTTAGAAACGAGAGGGTTGGGATGATTCTGAAGTTTATTATGGAAGGATAGGTATCTAGATTGGATCAAATCTGAAACATAAGGAACATTAAGGATATTATGGAGGATTTTATTTGTAACAAAGTAAGGAGCATTGAGCATTTTACGAAGGATTTTGGGTTATACCCCCATAGCCCAACTCCATAAGTGCAAATAGGTCTTATTATAATCATGTATATGAGTCTTTTATAATTCATTGGAAGTTTAGAGCGTTTGTCTAGTAAGTGTTGGAGTAAAAGCGGAAACGTCGAGCAGTTTCTTGTCGTTTCAGTCTGGTATGACGATTCCAAGTTAGACGTTTGTACAGATGGAGTCCTAGGTAAATAATTAAATTTAAATTCAAATCTCCACTAGTCTCTGTTCTTCCAATTTTATTACGATGGATTAATTCACTGATTGTTAATACTATATTTGAAAGGTGTTAACAAGAATTACAAGTTTAAAAACAACATCAAATTTATTTATTTTTATATTAGCGTGCTACCAATGCGTCACCATGGCTTGTCATGTCATGTATCTCTCTGTATCACATTTACTGAATGTATATTTATTTATATACACTTGTAAATTTCATGAATAATAAAAAAAAAATATTTAAATTTATTATATAACCACCCCATACCATACTGAAACGACTAGAAACCGCCCGACGTTTTCGACTATTGCAGCACTTACTAGACAAACGCTCTAAACTTCCAACCATTTACAAAAGACTCATATATATATTACTATAATAAGGCAAATTTGGACTTATGGGATCGAGCTTAGGGGCTCTACTAAAGCATCAAATCGATCTCGTATCCAATCCCTACAATCCAAAATCCTTCGCAAAATCCTCAATGCTCCCATAAAAATCATCCATAACGACCTTAATGTCCCATATGTTTCCGATTTAGCTCAATCCATATACCTATCCTTCCATAATAAACTTCTGAACCAGCCTAACCCTCTTGTTTCCAACCTTGCTTCCTCTTCTATTCCTGATAACCGTCCGAGGTGTCTGAAAATATGATGGCCTAGGGACCTTCTAATATAGAAATATAATTGGAGTGCTACCAATGGGTAGTTTCTCTTCATGTTGTACATGTCATATTTACTTGTTGTACTTATTATTTAATACACTTATAAATTTCAATAATAAAAACATATAATATGTATTATTTCGTTTCATAAATTTTATATTTAATGAGAAATATTACAGAGGGCACATTCACACTCTATTATTGTTTAAATACAGAAATAACACGTTTGAAATTCGTTGGATTTATTGAATTTCGTCCTTTAAGTCAGATAAATATTTCTCGATGTCCCTTGATTAGATAGTCAGCTTTTACTAATCCATAGTTCTGACACCCACAGCCGATAGATTGCCAATGACGAAGTTCATTTCGAATGCACCACCTACCCGCCTCAGCCTCCCAGGTGGTCGGCATCGTCGGAACACATTAAAGCCATTAGTCGGATTCGATTAGGTTTGAACATCTGGTTGAGAAGTTTCATCAACTCAATCATCAATTTCTAAGAAGTCAAGTCAAAAAGAACGAATGATATTGTCAGAAACATTTAAACAATTGACATACTAAGGGTAGACGGCTGTACATTTCAAAAAAAGTGAAATTTTCACAATTTATAATTAATGTTGGCCACATGGTGTAACGTATCTTAATATACCAAAAATGTGTTGTGGTGACATAGGAGTACTATATTCTGGTTTATAATTTACCGAGTGGAAGAGATTTTCTGCAATTTTTAAATCTGTCCATAGAAGTTTGTCATCTCTCAATAGAAAATAAATTATTAATTTACACCTCAAATTAAAACCCATCTGGACCTATGGTCTTGAACTATGGGAGACAGCTAAACTTTCGAACATCCAATCCTTCCAATCTAAAGTCCTTCGTACAATAGTCAATGCTCCTTATTATGTTACAAACAAAACTTTACATCATGACCTTAACATCCCCTATGTCCTTGACCCATCTCGATTCTCAAATTTTCATCAGAACCGACTCCATCATCCTAATCCCTTAGCACAATCCTTATCTAGTTCCAGTCATCCCTACAATCTTCCTAGAAGGTTGAAACAGCAGTGGGCTCGAGATCTTTTGTAAACACGTCATTGGAGTCCTGGCAATGGCCAGCTTCTCCAATGAGAGCGTATGTGGCTCTAGTGCCCTCTCTCAGTCTCCACTCGATACCTATCACAGTGAAGAGGCTGAGAGAGAAGGGCTGGGATCTCTTAGAGTCTTGCCTTATCCTCCACACGTGGGGGAAAGGGCCCGATTTAGAGCTCCCTCGGCTGACTATAAAGATCGTAAATAAGTAAGAATGTGTTTTCTATATTTTATTTAATGTTGTCTCATATTTTATTTCTTCTGTTTCACTAAGTTTTCTTTTTCCTTTCTTATATTATATTTTTTCCATTTTTTGTCGTTGTTGTTTTGTAATTGTATATATGTTATGAATGAGTCTTTTACATCTCAAATACTAATGCCCTTAATTGAGGCAAAATGTATTTTTTGCTTGATGAATAAATAGAAAAAAAGAAGTTTGTCGTAAGTGTTACTTTGTTAAAACATAGTAAAATATCTATATGATACCAGAAGAATATACTTAATGTTGATATAGTATTAATTCATGAGGATACTTTACTTTATAACTAACTTTACTAACTTTACTTTATAAGTTATCATTAAAATAATATTTTTTTTTAATTAATATTTTTTTTGTTTTGCTACTGTAGTCATGTTAAGCTTATTAGTATAATAGTATCTTATTTAGTTATTATCTGTTGGTAATAAAGCTTAATTTTCTCAACTTTGTATTATTCTTTATTAAAGTAATAGCAAAATGACCATAAGCCACGAGTGTTACTTATGGATCCTGAGTGTTCCTTTCTTAAGATTTCTTATGATCGGTTCTTTGTCTCACTCATGAACGGTAACACTCCAGAGACAAATTAGAATTCCTTTTTTTTTTTAATTTAATTTTTTTTTTTTTAATAAGTGTCCAACAATGAGATTATGCTAGCTGAGCAAAGCCAACTCCACACTAGTAGACATGTTGCGTGATTTTGTTCTCTGGTGAGACATGTCTCAGTTTGTCTACATAGAAATGTCTGTAGACCTTTCCCCGTCTACACGCCTGTTGTGAGACCAGAAATCGCAAGTATAACGCCTCTTGAACGGAATGGGAGACATGCAACTTTAGACATGTTGTGCAACATTATGACAGTGTGGGACGTCACTCCGCGTCTAAAGGCGAGACACGTCCCAGTCTGCCTCCAAATACCGAGTGATTGGTTGGAATGTTTACAGTAAGTTTCCAAAATTTTACAGTTATTTTGAAAACTTGTGGTTTAAGGAGAACGTTTTAAAACTAATTGAAGATTACCGTGGGGTCTCCCAGGCTTGATTAATTTAATAATGCATTACTGAATCTAGGCTCTTCGACGAGCACTTTGCGCGTCCACCAACGCCTACATTTTCACGTTTCTTTACTTTTAATTAGCACTAAGCAAGGACTGATTCCGCACAAAACTATGTCTACCATGGTGAGCAGTGAAGATGAGACAGAAATTCGCATCGTAGTGTGAACGCTAGACGAGGCAAAAAATATGCCTCTAGACAGTCTATAGACCGTGTTTCAAGACTGTCTCTAGATGGTCTGGTCTATAGACAAATCCCGCAACAATGTCTACTAGGCTTAAGAACGCATTAGAAAACCAAATTAAAGCAGAAAAAAAAATTATCTGAAATCTTATGAACTAAAATGTTGCATAACTTTTCAAAATTACCCGTTTACGAATAACTAATGTACTACAAACTATAAAGAACGCAAAATTATACATTTATACAATTAAAAAACTTAATCCTGTTAGCGTTACATGCCAATGGTTTTAATATGATAGACATGATTCCGTAACGAAAAGAATTTGACAAACCACAGAGTTGGATTGGAACAATGATCAGGTTATTTCTACCAGAGCCTATTTATTTTAAAACGGACTTGGACAATAAGAGAAAAACGGGATCTTGTTGCTAACCAAATATAAAAGGTCGACCGCCTACGCGCACTTCAACTACCTTCAGTACAGTTATATCTCAACTCCGTCCGTCATTGTGGACTATATAAGGCACTGGCGAACAATGGGAACCAAGTCTTCCAGGCATTGACCCGTCTTCTTCGACCTTCAGTCGGTGAATATTTAGCAGGCCATGACACGAAACTCCTAAACGATTTTGGTCAACCTCTGCCCACTGCCTATTCAATAATTGATAAACAAAACAGAGATCTCAAGGTGCCTGTTAAAATTAAAATATATAAAAATTGGACGGTATTCAAAAAAAGGGAACCAATTCCTGTGCATGTTTTGAGTAAAGAGTTAACATGTTTGACTAAAAGTTCAAATGGCTCAATTCTGGAAGCTTTTAAATAATTATAAAGAGTGTCACGTAAGTAGAGGGAAATATTATTTATTGGAGTGAAAGCAGACCTTAACTTATATAAAAAATGTTATATAACAAAAGAAAATCATGTTTTTTGTTGATTGGAAAAAATTAAAACCCTCGTAAAAATGTGCCCTGCTCAAAAACTTTTTTGGTGCAAAAACTTGAAATCTCCTTGCGGGCACCTTCTGGACAGTGTGATAATACATGAAGATATTCGAAAAATAAGATTAGGATAAGTAATTCTTATTCTTATTCTTATTTGTAAATAGTTTGTTACGAAAATACTTTATTAGCCTTCGAATAAATTTGGTTTACATTTACGGAGGAAGGTTACTTGGATAATCATTTGAATATATTTTCATTCCGAAGCTGATTAAATATTATGGTTTTGAACCTTATATATATAAAAGGAATAATCCTTATAAGAAAAAAAATACATATAAAATAAAAAAAATGTATATTTGCACATCATTCATACGAGCACACACCTTCTAACTAGAAATGTTAAAACAAGAAGCGATAGCTCATACATGTTTCAAAACAATTCATTACACGAGCATTAAAAACATAAAATTGATAAGTCAAATGACACATGATTAACAAACAAAAAAATAAGAAATTTAAACGATAATTTAAATGCGGAGAAAAGTCTGTTCTGTTTAAGGACGAATAAAAAATAAGAAACGTCCTTGGCATTTATTTATTTTTTTTTATTTCTTAGCCTTCTGAAATTTAGTCTACTGAACTGGATCATAATCCATTTGATAATATATTTTTTTTCTCTTCATACTTCTATACACACATGTTATAATCTTGGCAATAAGTAGATGTGAGTAAAGAAAATCGACATTTTAGGCATGAGGGAGATTAGTACACAGCATTCATCGATGGATACATTAAGTAAATCCATCATATGGATTTTACTACAGACTGACAAGACAGACAGAAGTAGAACCAAATTCCTTCTTTAATAGTTAAAATGAAAAAAACGTGAATGGAAATTTTCGATTCTCACTACACATTCTTTTAACTCCAACAGGATACAATGCTTCCCTGCCCTCGGTGATGACGAAGCAAAAGCTACAGAGGCTACGAAACAAAACAAAGAAACATTTATGAAAGCTAATGAAGCATTTGACCTAATTGGTTTATAATTTTCACCAATTAAAATCAAGATTAGATTAATTCATATTTGGATAACCTCGTTTCTCCTTTAGGTTTGAGGGTTGAACAATTGTTTTTTCGACGAAACGAATGTATGTATTTTCCATACGTGATGTATCAGTTTGAACCTAAGTAGGTCTCATTCCATCGGAAAGATCAATTCTAATAGATCCCGCAACAGAAAGAAGAGATTGGATTGGAAACGAAACCGTAACTACGATCGTGTTAAGCCAACCTCTTCCACCCGAAGTAGAACCATACGTTTTGACCTGCTCTCTAAGCCATAATTCCTTTCCCCGACACCGCTTACTGCTATTTCCTATACAAAGGTCAGTCCAAATTAGTTTTTCCTCAGGATCGTGTAGCCTTCAATGATTAGATCAGATCATTATTCCCTGATACACTTGATGTCTCAAAAATTTTATTTTCGAAGTAATTTACACAAATTATTGAACTTAACTCTCTATATCCTTTTCATTAGAAAGTAAGTTTCAGGTACTTGTTTAATAGCGGGTAGCGTCCGACTGCTATCTGCCAATGTTTATAACCTTAACACTGATAACTCTGATAAGCCATTGATAATATCTTCGTTTTCATATTTATTGTACTGTATTCATATTATTATATCTTCGTATTCATATTTATTGTATTGTATTGATATTATTCTAATTGTGAACAAAAACAAAAATAAAATTTAATTTATACATAAGCCTGAATGAAATAAATCGTTTTGGTGTTTATCAGGATGAGCACGGACAAAGTATGCTCCATTTTGTTGCAGCCAGATTACAAGGAAAAAACGCTATGTTTTAGCTGTTTCAAGAAATGGATAGGAGCGAAGTTTGTTATATATTGGGTTTAACGCCCTGATGTGCTCAAAACTTTGGCATGAAGGTCAGGTTAAGTTGATAACTCACCGTTGAGTTCATAGATGGCATAGCATCCTTATCTAAACTGAGAAAAACGATGTTATCGATGAGTTTATGAACTCAGCAGGACCTATAAATTAACTACATATTCTGGGAAGAAGGAGAAGGTTGATAATTATATTTTCGGTTTTCCTCAAAATAAAATTTAAACATCTTAGGCCGGATTTGAAACACAGTACTTGAATAAAAAATATGGACAAGCTGCCTCAACAAGCTAGGCGATCAAGAGTTGCATGAGAAAACCATATTTAAATATATTTGCCAGTAATAGAGATTTGTTTAATCGATATATTGGTTTTGACATCATAAATTATTTGTGACAGATTTTATTATTTTCAGGTCTCATTATTACAAGGCTCTTTCGTGCATTATTATTTTAATTTTTTTTTTTTTATTGTTCGAATAAACATTTGAAAACAACTTTGTTCAAATAATAACTAAAAATGAATCCCATTAACCTATTTATAATGAATTCTCACCATTTATAAAATTCTCATAGAATTCTCACCATAAGGAGGGCTAGAGATACAGATCTCAACCAAGTTTCATTTCAAAATATCATTTTAAAAACATGCAGATAAAGTGCAATAAATTAAAAATAAAAGATGCACAGGTTGCAGATCATCGTAGTTATTTTAAGACAGTTGAATAATTGCTTGGATTTCAAACAAATAGTTACTTTCTTGGGGCTCATTTTATAATTATTGCGACCTGAATATTAATGAAAGACTACTGTATTTCATTATTATAAATTATTATTCAGCTTAGAGATACATTACGACGGATAATTAGACCATCGAAAATTTGGTTTGAGGTATACATTATACGTATTAGCTTAGTACTTAATAAGCTTAGTAAGTGGTAGTAATTTTATATAGGATTCGTGAACAAATATGATAATCCATTGTTAGCGTATCCCTTCCCTGTAACATAGGCTGTAATATATCATTCATCAGGAGATGTTGCAGTTGACTTTCGAGGAAGGCCGAAGATAATTTGCTGAGATTTTCTGCAATTAATGTAAACTTTCCATTCTTAATAATACCTCAGCAAGAGAATGCTGCATTCCTAGGTGGAGGAACATTAAAAAGAATACCATAACGCACAAAACTTAACTCTTGATAGAAAATTTGTTAAATTTGCTCCGAAAAAGCATTTTGTTGAAAGAATTGTACTAAGTGTTGCAAAAGGGATTTATATCCGGATGATAGAGTTATTGATTAATCCGGTGCTAAAAATCTATTCTCAGGCTTGGAACTAGGGAGGGACAAAGAATTTCAAACGAAATTGTATTTTTGAGTTCACTAGCGGATCCAGGATTTAAGAAAGAAACTAACTGGCTATATGATATAGTGTTTAAGTGATTCTTGAAGTCCTATTAAATGTAATTTACACGAACAATAATACTTTAAGAGATAGTTTTTAATTTCCCATAAAAAATGGTCATATTCTATAATTTTGGGGGGCTTCAGCCCGAAAGCCCCCTCCCCGTAAATCCGCCTGTGTTTGAGTTAAATAAAAATATCTGTCCTCATTTTTTATTGATTTGATCTGTTTACATGCTATAAAACACATTCTAATTACTACAACTGCATCATTACTTCCACAAACTTAATTTTACTGACACGTCCTTGTTAATATAATGGTATCTTAATAATTTTAAATAGATTAAAGTTATTTAGGAAACTGAGCAATGAAAGGCTCAGTGGAAATTTGAGGTCACAGGACAAATTGATTTAGGGTGACCCGACTGACATTGGACTTTGGTGGTCAAATCCAGTATTTGTTGAAATTTCAGACACCGAATGAAATAATCAACAATAATAATAAATAATATTATTGACAACTGTACAGAGCTTATTTTCAACCTTGTAAAAAACAAATGTTGAAGAGAGATTGAAGAAGGTGAGGGTAGCTATGGAGCGGAGTCCATCGACACCAGCCTGCAGCGGGAGGATGTTTTTTATCATCCTTGTTTTTTTAGATCCCGCGTGTCTGTCGTCACGTCGGTGGCAGGCAACAGCCGTCGGCCTTGGTCCGTCACACCAAGTGCTCTCTCGTTTGATAGGTACAGTGTCTTCCCCCACCAAAAAAAAAATTTATATATCAACCAGAATCCGTTAAAGAGTTCTTCATTGGAACTAAAAAAGGAGTGATGAACAAGCAGCTAATAATAAAGTAATGAAAAGTGATTTAAAATAGGTTCTCCAGATTGATACTTTCATCGTATACTAGCAAATAAATACCGTTGAACAGATAGGGACTATATCTAATGGGATCCCAAGGGACGCCTCTGTTTCCCGTTTTTATGCAGAGATGAAGTGGCTTTATTCTTCCTACCGTCGTAAGTTCTGGCATCCTTCCTCTTTCAATTCATCCAATCTCACCGTCCTTCATACATCTCCTAGCTCCTTCAATTCAAATCCTCTGTTCGCTCCCGCAATACTCGTTCCCGGTCTTCTGATTTATACATAAGGGCCCACCGAACCTTTGCTTTTGACAGGTCGTTCACTATCCGATCCTCAGGCCTATGGAACTCCATCCCTCCCGACATCCGTCAATCCAAAACCCTTCCTACCTTTAAAACCCGCCATCCAACCATTTCTTATCCATCCAGTCCCCATAAAATTGTAAATAGTCACTACTGTAAATATGTATATAAATTATTAGATCGTTCTTCATTATTTTTACTTCAAGTTTGTTTTCAATTTTTATTATTAAATGATTTAAATTAGAAAGTAACATAATTTCTTTTATTATTTTTTTTTTATTTTGACTATTTACTTACTCTATATTTTTGTTTATGTATCTCTGAGGCTCCTTAGCCCAAATTTTGTCTTTCTGTATTGTTGTCTAAAGGGACTCGTCCCAGAATAAATAAAGCATTATTATTATTATATCCTAAACCCGTCTTGTTTGGATAAAGGTCCGATGCCATCGATGAACTCAGCGCTAAGTTTAGGAACTTGCCCCTATGATATCAAAGATTTTATCTTTACATCATGTGATCGGACTTGAAAAGAAAAGAATTTGCTTCTCGGTTATTATAACGCGATCCCAAAACATAAACTTTCTTTTTCGATTACTCTCTACCTCACCATTTCAAGAACACTAAAGTTTACGATTTAAGCATCCATCACAACTACTTACATACATGACATTTGACCATCAAGCGACTATATCAGGTGTATCTGGATTTCGTTACTACGATTTCAACTGACAACCGAATTCTTCCCGTATCTAATGCATCTAATCCAAAATTCTTTATAAAACATCAAAATCTTTATTAAGTGTCAAATATAAACTCAACCACTATGATCTTAAAATTATACATGTAAAGACAGCTGCATGGAGATGTCTGATCTACCAATTATTTATTCTGGTTCTATATGAGGCGATAGAAGGATTGTGAACATAAGGGTTCATTGCTGAAGTGATGACAGTTGCGCAGCACTACAATTTAGTGAATAAAAAAAAACTTTAGGGGGTCGGGCTTCAAGTTAATAAAATAAGACAAATACCTTCGAGTCCACGAATATGCTACAAGAAAGTACGGAACAGACCTGACCATTGGCAGAAATACAGTTGAGAATGCAAAACATTTCATTTGCCTTATAGATAATATCAATAGAGAAAACAAGATAGAATACGAAATAAGGAAGAGGACAATGACAGGAAATCATGACTTGTTTAGTTTTAAAAAGTTAGTGGTTCAAAACATTTCTTTCAAAACAGACCAAGGTGAGACTGTATTAAACTATGATTTTATAGACATTAAGATATGACGGGCTTTAAATTGAAAACAAGGATTATGAAAGCAACAGAGGAGAAGAATATTAAAGAATTCGACGCTGCATCATTATGAAGATTGAAAATAAGATGCAAGAACACATAAAAAATATTCCATGGAAATCAAAGATTTTTCATCTTCCAGAAAATCAGCTAACTATGGCATGTGAAGTCTGTCGATCGGATGCCTAAAAAATTACTTTTGGAAAACTTATGAGAACGACTTGCAAAAAAGGTCGTGAAGGTAAAGGTTTGATTGGCTACCAAATAACTAGACAACGGAAGCTCTAAAACTATGATTTCTATTATGCCTGAGGTTGAGCTGATCTGAACAACTATCATTTATTACTGAGGCTGTGATTGCCATGCAAGTTGATGTGTTGCCCGCTTTCTCGAGTCTACCGACGCTAGGTAGAATCCGGCCCCGGCGAGTTGAAATTTATTTCAAGTCAAACCTACAGAATGAATAGTCCGTGGCACAGACCCCTATTTATCGTATTATTAACATTTGCCTGAAACCTCATAAATAGTTTCATCTCATCGTAACCTACAACTATTTTATTTACGAAAACTGTTGGAATTGGAGCATTTTAAATCTGGAGGGGGGCAAATTTTTCTATTTAATTAGGTACTAAAAACTCGTAATTACCCATTTGCTTTCTACTTCGATCGTATGAGGATTTGATCAAAAAATCGATAACAAAGGCGGCCTACAAAAAAATTGGGCCGTTTCTCCTATATAACCTGGTTATTCTGAAAATTTGGGGGTGTAAGTCGCGCCAAACGAGTCAATATTTTTGAAAGGCACCTTTTTTCTCGATTTCGTGAACAAATTATCTTACAATCCAAGTAGAAAGCAAATGTGTATTTAGAAGTTTTTAGTACCTAATTAAATAGACAAAGTTCGTCTCCCTCCAGATTGAAAACGCCTCAATTCAAAGAGTTTTCGTAAATAAAATAGTTTTAGGTTACGATGAGATGAAATTATTTACGAAGTTATAGCCGGATGTTAATAATTCGATAAAAAGGGGTCTGTAGCACGGACTAGAATCTTTATCTTCCCACTCCGATAAGAATGTTTGGTCGTACCTCTAAAATACTCCCCCTCCTCCTCCAGTATGCCAAAATGCGAAGATAAAGGATGAACAATAAATCTGTTATTTATTATTGTAATTTGTATATTAAAATTAGAAACTTCTGTTTCTTCTTTACGAAAATTTAGAAAGACTACCATCTCAAAACCTCCGTAGAAGGAAAAGACCCAAGCACACAAAAACACTGTTTATGATATGTACATTACACATTCCCAACGGCTGACTGTAAAAAACAACTTTCTTCCTGACAGGAAACACTTATTGAAACAGGAGCCAGACAAACATGCAAACGAGGCCTGATGCGGTCCGATATGATACCCAGCGCAGTAGATGGCGACGGAACTCTATGATTGGATGATGCAGCGAAGAACAAGGAGGCAGTTAGCGGCTGGGACAGGTCGCCGACCCTGCGGCCTTCAGCTTTCTCGTAAGGACGACCTATCCTACTGTCTTATCTGTCTGCAAGATCGTGATGGCTTTCCTCAACAGTTGCTTCATCAGTAGTCATTAAATAGTTCGGCTCTACCAAACACATGGGAAGCTACTTCTTGTATAGTGGATCGGATCATTCCAGCGTTATGTAGTTCAGCAAAAATGTCCCAACTCAAATAATTAGTTTTAAAAAAATATGAACTTTCGTTTTATTCTGCAAAAAAAAAATTACTCAAAGAAACTTCTTTGAGTCTTATGCTATGGATCCAATAACGGATTTTCAACGGTCTGATCCAGATATACTTTATTGGGTTGTCATATCCAAACATATTAGAGCATGTAAAGAGTGAATAGGAGACTTAAACGAAAAAAAGAACCTAGTAAAAATGCATCCTAGGTTGCCATATGATTAGGGTAATCCCTTCCATCCTTCCATCTAATGGATTAGCTCACGCTCACACACACATAAACAGGGGTTGAAGCTTTTATGGAACTAAAAATTCGATTTTAACAGTTTCTGAGCAACGTTTGAGGAAAAATATTTCTAATTTAACAGTTTCCGTGAAATTTTTAATAAAAAATAAACAATAATTAGGCTTAGATAAGAGTTATAATTTGTCTTAAATGAATTTCAACTGATTCTAATGTTTCGTTTGTTTGAGTATCTGTCAATAAAAGTAATTTTTTAGATCGACTATTTAGAAAAATCAAAAGAACATTTAAATCAACAAATAATAATTCAAAAAATAAAACTTCTGTAGAACGTTTACCTGATAGTCCTTCGTACAGTCCCCTTTTTAATCAAATTATTAAGATCCGCTTGAAACTTCGTAAATAGCTTCCATCGCATCGTAACCTACAAATATGTTATTTACGAAAATTCTCGGAATTGGTGCGTTTTCAATCTGGAGGTCGGCGAACTTTGTCTATTTAATTAGGTACTAATCGTAAATACCGATTCGCTTCCACTTGGATGATCAGATAATTTGATCACAAAATCGATGAAAAAGTTGGCCTACGAAAAAATTTTGCCGTTTGTCTTATATAACCTCGTTATTTTGAAAATTTGAGGGTGTAGGTCACGCCAAACGGCTCAATATTTTTGAAGGCCACCTTTTTTATCGACTTTGTGCTCAAGTTATCTTACGATTTAAGTGTAAAACAAATAGGTATTTATGAATTTTCAGTGCGAAATTAAATAAACAAAGTTTGCCGACCTACAGATTGAAAAGGCCCCAATTCCGAGAATTTTCGCAAATAAAATATTTGCAGATTACGATGAGATAAAACTATTTACGAAGTTATGGTCGGATGTTAATAATTTGATAAAAATGGGTCTGTACTGCGGACTATGAAAAGTTCATAGGAAAAAAGTTATAGTTCCAAAAGAAGATTCTTTTTATTTAAATATATTTGTTGTTGGTGTAGAACAGAGAAAATTCAAAGTAATAGAAAAATACAAAAGGCCTTGAATATCTAAAAAACAGATGAACAACTAAGAGAAAATTTTGTAATTAAAAATTTGGACATGGGATTGGATGATAAAATAAGCTGTTTGAAAAATATTTTAATATCTAGTAATCTGCCAGACATTTTTAAATGTTAGAAAATAACTAGGTGCAAGCACGAGGGGCATTGTTTAAAAAGGAGTGAAATCTTTTAAAAAGTTGCAGAATTATTCTGTATTTCTTAATCAGTTTCTTAAAGCAGCTGCTCTAGCTCACCATATCTGAAAGTGCTCATAACTTTGCGTTATATACCCAACTAGGTGAAGTTTATTAACATTCTTTTTAATTTCTGGCCTGATTATTCAGGAATATATAGCATTATGATGTATCTAAAACAAGAAATAATCCTAAAAAAAATAGATATGATCACGCATTTATTTTTGTAATAACCAAAAGAAAATATGTCTACTATAATATGAAATGCGGAAGTATATAGGTAGATCTCTCATCCAGGCAGCCCTCAGGAGCGATGGATTTTGACTAAGATGGTCCAAAAAGAAAGTAAATCCCATAGAGAAGTGGCGAATTACAATACCTAATACGTAAATTAGTATTACTATTTCAATAAAAGTAATTGAGAAAAGTGAGAGGTTTGGAAATGCTGGCAAGTCGGCGGATAGGGAAGGGGCAAATAGTTTTGTTATAGATAATAATAATTAAATTCAATGCACTTTTGAAATATTTTCCACTAAAACTATTTTGAAAAATTCTTTAAAATCAGATAAAATATAATAGGTGATAAGTCCGTTACATGGATTTCAAAACAGACATACCAAATTTGTTTCATTGTATAAAATTTAAAATGTCAGTGTAAATTTTCGATTCTGACAAAAAGTTTTTTTTTTCATTTCCTACATGAAGGCAAGGCTTTTCTGCCTATTGGGCATTGGGCAAAAATTAAAAATAAATAACAATCAACAAAAATTTATAAGAAATAGGCAATATACGGTTATCCGGGATTAAGAAAAAGAAATCAGGCGAAAAATGCTGAGTTATATTTCTCTTCTTATCATAGAACTTTCTTCCTACTGGCGAAATAGATTTGTCAGCGGAAATGATCCGAGGTTCCCACAGTTCTAAAAGTTGTGTTTAGAAAGTGTTTAGAAGAAACGGATGTTAGTCATTCCTGGAAAGATAAATTTTGAAATCGGTTTCGTATCGTGTCCTTAATTGTATAATATGAACACATTCCAAGTTCCAACTTGGAAAGTTCAAAGATTAAACAGCGGTTTGCTGGTTCATACATGTCTGGAGCTTCCATTCTATCAAGAACTATAAGAAGTACAAAATAACTTCTAGTTTTAAAATGAAACACTATCCCAGATCATAAATTACTTGTTTATCATTATTTAATTATGAATATTGATATAAATGAATATATTAGTTTACTATTTCTACACTAAATCTTTCAGGATTTGTGTAATATAAAAAAAAATAATTCATGAATCAAAGGATTAACACATCCAATTTGACGAAATTCGGAAACTACTAAAATTAGCTAATTTTAATTAATAAATGTAACTAACTTAGTTGTTTGATCACGGTAATTTGGTGTGAGCCAAAAATTACCTATAATTGAATAATAGTGCACTGGTTATTATGAGAATTGGTGTGGACTGAATGTGGCTGGATCATTGAAATTTAACATGTATAAATTATGTATTAAATAAGTATAAAAACAAATGATTATATTGCATATAATGGATATAAACAGAAAAAATGAAATTCGTACACTTCTACAACTTTGTTGTTTTTGAAAGAAGAATTCTGATGGTGAAATTAAAATTTTGTCATACGACATTGCCATTGGAACGACAAGTTGGAAGTGATTTGGCTTCTAATTAAAATCGTATTGTTAATTTGGACTCACTTGGTGTCTGAAATTGTGCTTCATTTCTTAGCCTCATCTTATCCCTCCCCATATGTCCTCCACCAGGCTGTTTTCTTGAGGTTTAGCAACTCATTTTCTTTCTTTTATTATTTCTGGTGAAAATAAAATGATAGTGTGCACACTTCACTAAAGACTCGTATTAACTGTGCAGGAAATTTTGCATCAAAATGGAGGAACCAATAAAATGGTGGTGAAGTCCAGAATTGTATTCACCATTTTTTTTTTTTGTGTTTCAGGGGTTGATTTCTGAACATTAGTGATTTTTTTTAATCAAAAGTGTTAACTTACAAACATTTATAGTATTTTAAATTTATTTGTTCACATTTATTTTTTAGGGTCTTTCTTAAAGAGAGATCTACAGGAAAAGAAATTGATGGAAGGTTTACATGAGGCAATGGCAGCAAGAGGACTGCTATGATAAAAATAAATGGCGGCAGGGCTTAATAGGTTACGACATATGACCTTAAAGTTTTGTAATAAAATCGTTTATATATACATATATACTATGGTTATTTTGTTTTTTTTTACTAACCCCGACAAATATGTATTAAAAACAAATCTGCAGTTCAAAATAATAGTCTGGAATCAGAATATATATACATATTCCGTACCAACAAAATTAATCTATAATTAGAAACAATTATTTTTTCTAGTTTTTAAAACTGTGTTTATATATTTATTCTGTAGACTACAAAATATTTTTCATTAAGGTCTATTGGCTCCCAATTAGATAAAATTATCTGCATTTTGTCAGTATTGTTTTATTAATGAAACATGATCAACATGGCTCAAATTATTGTTATTTCCTAGCTCTAAATCTAAAGCAACATTCAAAATTTTAAAAATCCTGAAACATCCTATTTTACTGCAGATGAATATATGTTTTGTATGGAAAAATGTTTCATGCTTTTAAGTTACGGAATCAAAGGTTGAAAATGGCTTTATTTTAAGCATAAACGAGGCAATACAAGAAAAAAAAAGTTATACTTCATCAGCGCACAATATACGACAACGTTAATGTGACTTCTTTTCACACAGAACCATTCTACGCTAAAAAACAGTACAATAACAAATCGAGGTGTAAAATTAAAACACCTCATGTAACCCTTAAACCTCGAGGTGTAAACCTTAAAGCAGGAACTGATTAAATTTATTTTTGAAACACTTGATATGTGAGTACAAAAAAAGGGGGTTTTATATGGGTCAGCGATACACAATGCCACTCGACCTCATTTTAAGTTTTTGAGAATATAATTGACAATACAACAATGATTGCTGAGAAAATAAAAAGCAATTGTGAGGAACCACAACCAAGGAAACGATGCCGTGACTCAGAACGCGTACAGTAGGTCAAGGAAACGCCGACGTCTAGAACCAGGTGTTTTAGTCAATAGCTTCACAGTTCTTACAGTTCTATTTCATTCTAGCGAGGCAAACAATTCAACAAAAAACAAGTCGATCAAGTTTTACTTGAAATTATGTTGGAAAAAAATGTACGACTTCAACGTTGGTTTAATATAAAATGGCCTTTCTTCCAAAAATTACTTCGTAATCATTTCAGAAAAAAAAAAAATGTTATCATGCTGGAGATTTAAAAAAAAAAGCCCTCGTTTTACGTTTCAACAACAATTTTATCCAATCGTATAGGCATCAAACACAAGGAATAAATTTATCAAATTATATGTGCGTAAAGGAATTATCTTTGACACACCTATAGCTCAAAAACCTCGCGTTCATTTGGCAACAAGTTAGAAAGAAGTTAAGGATTGATGGAAAATGATCAAATAGGTATCGATTTTATTAACTTTCAAACAAACTCTACTACTCTTACGGGTGCACTGACATATTTTTATTGATGTGCCTATATTTTAAAATTGGTTTGTTCGATTAAAATTAGAAGAAGTTTGGAGAAGAAAGTATACTGTAGTGCACAGGTGGATCTACGGAGAGCGGTTCCGGGCTGAATCCCCTCCCAAAATGGTAAAATACCAAAAGTATTATTGTTCATCTAATTACATTTAGTAGGACTGAAAAAATCACTTAAACACCATAAAATAGGTAGTTAGTTCCTTTCTTTCTTCCGAAGTAATTATTCTGAAATATACAAACAAAAATTAATCTTTCGGGCTGAAGATAGTATACTATAAAGTATAACTTAGAATCAGTTTCATCAAATTACATTTACCAATTAAAACTAATGTAGCTAATTCTTAACTATATATGTATATATTTATATATTCGGTTATCATTACAGAATTGGTAGATTTTTTGCTGCCTTAACCAGCTTTCTTCATCTCTTTCCATCTTTGGTTAGGACTTCCCAGTTATCTGCAAGCAGATCTACAGCATCTCAGTTGATTCGATCTATTCGGTTATGTTGGGCTTCCATGTAGTCTATTATCTACTATTTAATCGTTCATTGTATTATAGTCTTCCTGATGAATTGCTCCGAGCTACATGCCCAACAACCTTAACCTCCTTGCATTCATGCCAAAAGATATTGAATGACTAGTTTCTGTGGACAGTTCTTTACATGGACCAATAAAGAACTGCCGTCAGACCGTATTATTTTAAATATTTAAATAGTTTTTAAATAATTTATATTTTCAGGATGAAAGAGGATGGGGACCGATGATGTTTGAATATCAACAGTTGAAAGAAGACCTAAGAGCCGGAAGACAGAATTCCTTAGCATACAATAAATATTTATTTTTGTTCCGTATCTCGCAACCTCCAAGTTCTTTGAGAGGCCTGACAACTGAAAGAAAATCTTACTTCTATCTTCTATATGTCATGACATTAGAACCTGTAAAATTCTTGCACAAACTCATAATATAAATCAAAGATGAATAAAGAACACTTTAATTGTTGATTGATCGCCCAAAATCTGATTTTATGCTAGAAATCTCTAAATCATATTTATCGTATCGCGTGCCATCTGCATTATGCTTGTCTCTCATTACCATTTTTCCTTAAACTTCATCTCAAATATATTCTCAAAGTAAAATTGTAAAAATATACCAAATACCAGAATTATAATCGTAAAAAGTGGCTGGAAACGTTAAACACGTTGAAATAAATAACTCTTGATCTCCTACCTTCATCCTCCCCCCAAAATTATTATCTTTTTTTTCAAAAAATATTTAATTATAATACTTTTACTAACAATTTAGAAATAATACCATTTCTACTAGTTATTTCTTTCATTCTGTAATTTAATAACTTTTGTATAAGGCTTACTATAGTTTTTGTTTTCAATAATATAGTCTAAATTTGTTTACAAACGTATAGTTGAAATAAACCGTAGGCCTTGATGACCTGGCGGGTTTGAGGCCTATAAACAACAACAAAAAAGCAAAATTAAATCATTATAATATATGATATTAAATATCTTATATATATTAAATCATCATATTATAATTTATTAATAATCAGCAGTAAAAAAAAGTTTGTAAATTTATTATTTGCAAAATGTATTACATGTATTTAATTAAAACGTACGTATATTGCCCCTGTGCAATGTAAATTCATAACACGGGTGAATGTTTTCTTTTTTCAGTAAATTTCTCCAAAATGATTTGATTGATTTGATATTTACAATATACATTCAATATCTTATACATTTAAAATACATAAGATAACACAATAATTTTGTTGTAATAATGTAGAGTATCATTATTGAATTTATTAAAAGATTTTCTATATCAATATGTTTTGTACAGAAAAAAATCCATACACTATCTAATTTTGGGCTAAAGATTCCCTATAATTAACACGATCATTATTTTAGTCGATAATGAAAAGTGGAAAAACACATAAACGAAATAAAGTTAGATAATAATCTTTTTTTAATTAATTCGAAAAAAAATTACAAAAAAAATTAACAAAAGTGATATAAATGTTCAGAGATGAATATTCAATTAGTCTTGGAAGGACGAGTTAAGAAAATAATGCATCATTTGAATAAATAAAAATAATCGAAATAAAATAAAATATGCTCTTTGCTAAGAACCGGTAAAAGGTGTTCGTTCCGGTCGTGAAACCAGTGGGACATAACACTTTCTTCTCATTAACAGACAGACTTTTTCCTTTTTATTTCCCCATCTATAGAATTTTCTCATACATTTGAAAGTTAAATTCCACCGGACCTTTGACACAGGTATGTCATTTAAATAAACAAAGTACCTAGTCCTGTCATAAATATTTTTACAAGGAAATATATAGATTTCAACAAAAAAATTATTTTCTTCAGAAACTCTACTAGAAAATAAAATGTAAAACAAAAAATAAATTACTCAAAATGTCCCCCCTTTGCCTTGACACAGGCATATAATCTCCATGGTCAGTCATCAATAGCACCAATTCTTGAGGAAAGCGGTCAACTGCTCGGACCAGAGATTGAGGCATTCCAAGTTAGGGTGTGCTCTATGGCATGTTATATTCTCCAATTTGGACCAATGTCGATAACCTAGTGGGTTGAGATCAGGTCTTCCTGAGGGCCAATCCGAGGCAGAGATGAACTTTGGAATGTTCTTTTGCAGCCACTCCTGAGTTGACCTGTCCTTGTGAGCTGGAGCGGAATCCTGCTGGAAAACCCAATGACTTCCAACAAACAGACTATCATTTAGAGGCTTGACAAGAGGTTCCAAAATATCGTCCTGGTAGTTTTTAGTGCCATCAAAGCAAACTCCCCCACCAAACCATCACTGAGGAAGGGTGATGACCTCTTTCCACTCTTCCAATGACTTCATGAGCTTCTTTAGAGCTGTGTGCGTACACACAATCATTTTGACAATGATTTTTTTCTTCAATTGTAAACATTTTCTCATCGCTAAACAAAATCTTTCGATGAAGACCATTGGTGTAACGGCCAAAGAGCATTTTGCATCTATCCACTTTTTTGGGGGGAAGTGGTTAGCCTTTGTTCTTTCATTCTTCGAAATGCACCCATCCCAAAGTCACTTTTTATTATGCGAGAAATTGATCAGACAGAGATTCTCATTCCCGAGACATGATTTGTTGTTTTCGAATGAGATTTCTTCTGATTAGAGGAGCTGCATTTGCCGTTCTCACAGTGAGTGGACGGCCCGGTCGAGGTCTGCCACATACAGATAGGGCCTCATTATATCTATTTATAGTGCGATACACTAACATACCCAAAGGTTTCAAAGTGATAAAAATCTCGGGCTTACATTTCCCAGCTTTGTGTAAGGCGATCACAGCTATTCGGTTTTCTTTATCACCCCACTCCATGTTAAATGAGCGAATGAAAAATACAAACTAATTGAGATTATAATCCTGACATGTAAATAAAATAACCTGGTGGGGGTGAGTTTGGACAGCGCGCAGGGGATGGAAGAATGTAGACATCGATAGGTGATACCGGTATCGAATCTTCGGATTCACTAAGCTTAATTCGTATTGTATTATTATAATACAAAGGAATAAAGAGAATTGCTCACAAAAAAAAAAAAAAAAAAAAAAAAAAAAGAATTCCGAGATGCGGTAAAAACTTAAATATATAATTTTAATTGAAATTATAAATTTTTCCCTTACATCTGTGAAGTTGATCATCGTTACATTGAATAAGTTAATGAAGTCCCACATTAAAACAATGAACACAACATAAACATCAAACAAAAAAATAATCCACATGCATATGTATGTATTTTTCCTTTTTGCATTTCCATTCCACGACTCTAAAGAGTAGCTATTTTGCAAATGATAAAATAACCGCAAAGGCATTAGGTTTCAAATTATGTCCAGAAAGTGAAAAAAAAACACGCAACTACAGAGTTGCATAACGAGAAACCACATGCTGGAATATAAGAGCAAAAATTCTGAAATTGCTCTTACAAGGTTACAAAAATAAATAAGAAACTGTGTAATGAATTATATTATATTTGAAGACATGATGAAACTTCGATACATTTCTTTTATTTTAGTTTTCTTCAGAACATAAAAGGCAGTGAAGTCGCTATGATTACTCCGAGAAACGTAATATTTATTTCACGTTATATAACGAATATCGAAAGCGGCAATTGAAACAATTAAAGAAAAAAAAAGAGTTTCAGTGAATCATTTATTCTTACTTTTAATATTTTAGTCACAGTATATTACATAAACGCCACCACATATGATAACCAGAACACAAAGGTTCCAATCACCAATAAATAACTTGGTGTAGTAGTTACAAAGCAAGCCCATGCTTCATAAAAACAATAAATACATTTTTTATTGGAAATCGACGTCCTTTTTATTGGACTCTAAGAATGAGTTTTTTTATTAATAAATTTATATATGCAGTGTCAAATGCGGTATCAGAAAGCAACGCCATCCTACTTAAAAATAGTATGATTGATTCGATGCCAAAACGAAAAGAAAAAAATAAACTTTATTCTTAGTCTGCTGATTAATATGAATAGTTAGTGTGAACAAAAAATATAGCGGTCTACGGAATCAAAAAAATTAAAAATAAAAACAAATTTTAATTCTAATTGACACAATTGTAAATAAATAATAAAACAAATTTGAAAAATCCATACATACAGACTTACAATGAAATATAAGAAACGGATGCATATTTATTTTTAGTTCTTATAAAATGAGACAGGGTTTGCAAAAGAGAGGAAAGAAGATTGACAAATCCTGATGGAAACTAGATTCAGATATTGGAGCACGTTCTAGAACGAATCATTTGAGTGCTGATGAACCGCATGGGTTTAAAATACAAGATTTTTTTTTTCTTTTTCGACAATTCAACCTCATACATCTAGGTTTTTGTGAAAATAAAATAGATGTTATTATTCCCAATAATGAAGAATAATTGGTATTTTATTTAATGTTCTAATAATAAAATACGGCTTGAATTAATTTTAATTTTTAATAATAAAATATAGTAGCATACCTCAGCGAGAACTCCAACATTGGATATATAGATATATTTATCCTTCTCTCTAATGTATCCGACGAATAAGCGACACCATGTACATGCAATATATTACCAAGATTATTGCATTTTTGCATTATTGCATTATTGCCCTATTTAACACACACAATTGGGCAGCTTTATGGCTTATCACGACTGTTAAAGTAACAGTTTACTTAATAAAATATTAGCTTGTCCCACTGGAAAATATCTCTGAAGTTTAATAGTTAAGCAATACGATACAGCCATCCCTCAACTTACAGTAATCTATCATTTTATTCACTCAAGACCTATTTGTTTTGTAACGAAAAGCCTTGGTTTCTAGTTCTCTCACATACTAAGAGTATAAAAGTTTATTATTGAGTGTATAAAAGCTACACCTGAATATCTTTTTATTTAACCCCTTGAAATATATCTTTGTTTCGTCGAATGCTTAGGACTTTAAAATGCAAAATCAAAAAAACGAAATGGAAATGGATAGGACACACTTTAAGGAAAACAGTACTATCGAACTAGAAGCTTCGCAATATAATCCCCAAGAAACAAGAATAAGAAGACACAGAGAGACATGGCGGAGATGAGTTCAAAATGACTTGTGTCGAACTGGCAAGACTTGGCCAGAAGAAAAAATGAGTGCTACAAAAATAGCGGAATGAAACGCTATGCTCCACCAGTCAGCGGTAATAATAATAATTATTATTATGCAGAAACTATATGAAACTCACAGTAACTATGTTTATGACTTACAAACAGCTGAGGTTCCTAGGTACGTTCCTCTAGCAAATCAACAATCAAGTTAAAAAAAAAGAAATAAGGCACGAAATTAAATATATAAAAATGTGCATAGATTTTTTTAAACTATTGGAAAACTTTATATAAAAATTAAAATTGTAAAAAAAAACTTTTTAAAGAATACTATATTTCTATCATGATTAAACATAAATGGAAAACACATTATTACGACTTAATCTATAATGACATACAATTGAAATCAATAAATATTAAATTTGTATTTTTATTTCGCTTACTTAGAGCTATCTAAACGAATTCTGTAAAATTGTAGTTTTATGAAGAGAATAATATACTTTTTATATTTTATTTTATACTCGATAAAAATTTTTTTTTTTAAATGATGGTAATTTTTTTTTCTTGGCAATTGATATTTTAAAAACACACACACACACAGATATTGAATATATACAGTCATGGTTTTATGAAAGAAATAATAATCATATTCTAATTAAAAAGATATAATTGCAATTTATCTGTCTATAAAGCAACAGAAGTTCAGTATTTCATATTAATATAAATAATAGTACAGAAAAAATAATTGTAAAACAAATAAACTTCATTCACAAAAATTATGTACGAGGTACGAGGCTGGTCGATCCTCGTATATTACGTCACAACCTCGTACAAACGGCAACACTGTTTATTATTTGACAGGTGTAACAACTCCCAAAAAAGACATCCCTCAAATTGAAAATGTTGACTCTAAAAAATGAAATGTCATGTTTATCTCCAAAGCAAGAGCTAGTCTTTCATTTTTATGGTTATTTTTGAATTCAGCAGATGGAAATACAAATGAATTGACTATTTTTGAGCCCGAAACACATCCATCCCGTCAGGTTTGATTTGACGAAAGAACTGTCTGCTTCTGAAATCATTTGAGTTATGAAATATCCCAATGTTTTCAATGACTTTTATTGTTGTTCAGGTAAGATTTCAAGTTTTGAAACTGTCATTCACCACTTCTCCATGAAGCCTCCTTTTATTTAATACCTAATTCATCAAAATCCATCGCTCCTGAAAGCCCGAAAAAGTAGGGTAAATTCTTTAGGCCGACCTGAGTTTTATATTTAATTTATATGACATGAATGTAAACAAAAGAGTTGGGAGCATATGTTATGCAAATGTTTTTTATGTTGTAGATTAGTCTAGATTCGTTCCGTATCCTTTCACTTTCGATTGGTCAATCCAAAACATTTTTTAAATCCTTTAAGCTCTAAAAATAAAACAAGTTCCACTGACACTCACTAATCTATGGCCACTAATACCGCAGGGTTTAGACTATAACGAGTGACATTAAACTTGGCACTTCTCCTATTACAAGAATAACGCTCGGTCAATAAACCGTTACACTAATGTAAGCAAATAGTGTAAGGAGCAATTAATTCTTTTGTTAAATGCATTTATTTTCTTATATCTTGTGTGTTATATTTTCCTACAAATCCGGTTATCACGTATCTCATGTTTAAACTTTATTTTCAACATCACGTTTAATTTGAAATAAATAAAAGAAAAATATAAAAGATTAATAAATATTGATTAGCAAATAAATATATCAAATAGATTAAACTCTATAATAAAATATATTATAAAATAATAAAAATGTTACATACATTCCTAAAATGTTCATCAATACAAATTTTTAGGATACGCAAAGAACTATAATTTCTATTCATATTGTAATATCAAAATCAATATTTATTAAAAAATAAATTTAGAAATCCTTTAAAGTATTACATATTTCCTTAAATCATTGATAACTTTAAAATTATTTAAAAAACATTAAAACTTAAATAGGCCCCGCTTTTGAAAAAATTATTGTAATTCTATTTGGAGAGAAATAAATGTGAATAATTCGGAGGGAGGGAGGTGTGGAAAATTATTAAAATTGCACTACAAAGATAAAATTGTTGTTTACAATAATGGTACAATAACATTTATATTTTTATTTTAATTATAATAAAAATGTTATGTTTTTATTTACATGTGTATATTTCATTAAACAAAAGGCCGGTAAACAAACTTAAACTCACCTCACTTTTTTTTAAAAATATTTCTATATATTTTTTATTCGCATCATCATTAGGTAATTTTACATAAGAATCTATGTTTATCTAGATTTCCAAAAAAATCTATTAGTTCCACTTTTGAAATAAGCACTTAATTGAATCATCTTACTGATAAAAGGAACAAATCATAATAGAAAGTGAAAAGTAAAGATTAACAAAACGAAAAGAAGAAATTAATGAAATTTGTAAATAGAAACATTGGATGGACTGATATATTGCTAAAGACAATATTTATTTTAAATAAATTAGTTATTAACTAAATTATAGAAAGGGTTTTATCAAAATTAGTTCTCAAGTAATTACGTGACTACAAAAAAAAAAAAAAAAAAATCTAGTTCTTTGGAATTGATTTGGCTTTGTCCTTAATTTTTTGGCGCGATATGCTTACTGCATGTCTCCCGATTCTTCTGCTTTAATTAGTTGGGGTTTTCCATTAAAAATAGATAACTGGCATTAGGTTCTAATGAAACTCCGATAGATAGAAACATAAATATTTAAAAAAAAAATAGAAAAAAATATTGATACATCCGTTCTTCTTTAATTTTAGAACTGAAATACGAGATCTCAATCAACCTGTTAGTATATCCATTCACATAGAACATCTTTCTATGATTCTAATGATAAATCTTCATTTATAATTCCTACACACTAACGTCATTTAAACACTGTTTATTGCTTTGTCCCATTATTAATATTTCACGTACTTGTTAAAATATCTCTCTATATATATAAACATAAATATTTAATATATATATATATATGTGTGTGTGTGTGTGTGTGTGTGTGTGTGTGTGTGTGTGTGTGTGTGTGTGTGTGTGTGTGTGTGTGTGTGTGTGTGTGTGTGTGTGTGTGTTTGTATCTATTCTTAATTTTTATTTTATTCATTATCTGATATTATAAAACGATTTAATTAAATTCTAGATGATGCAGGCAGACAGATGTTGCTCAACAAATGTATTTATTCTTCATTCTTAAAAAACTATTATACAGAATATCTCGAAAGTAGAGGAGAATATTTGATATTATATTATTATGCCTTAAGTTTAAATAAATCATAATCATGTTATTTAAAGTTAAGTTTTTTGTTGAAAGTGATAACTTAAAAAAATTATTTAGGTAATTAAAATTGTTATTGTTATGAAATTAGAATAATTTCCTTTAAATACGTAGAGTATTTCTTTGTTGGAACCATTTAAAGGGGATGCTAAACTCTACGCTCATCTATTTTTTCATATTTTGTTTTTTTCTTGATATTTTTTGTCTCCTTCAAAATGTACTACAAACACCCTACCTCTTTGTTTAATGTGCATTAAGACCATATTAATTGAGTTGAGGATTATTACCCAATAAGCTGAAATTCAGCTGTAGTTGTAAAAAAAGTTATGTGATTTGTTACCTCAGTTTGTCATTTCAGCAAAAATATTTTTTTATTTTCAGCAAATGTCTTGGGGTGTTTTTTTTTATTGATAAATTATTTAAGAGAACAAACTTTTTTATTTAAAAAAAAATTGTCAAAAAAATACGCATTTGTCTATAGTTTCTCAAACTAATATCATCTAAAATGTTATTCCTCAACAATTATCATTAATATATAATTAATATAAAATGATATAATATTCAAAAGCGTATTATAATATAATAATACTATAAAAAACGTACCTTACTTTAAAAAAAAACATAAATTTCCTACATTTCGGCGGAAAAATCTAACCATGGTTACTTAACTTTTTTGTAGCTCTAGAGTAGTGATCCCCAAATGAGAGACCGAGACGAGTCTTTGGACTTGCAAACTCAGTCTTGGCCATGGTCTCGTTCTTGCGCAAGAGTCTCGCAACAGACTTGCAGTTACTTATTAGCTTATTAATATAGAGATATTACTGTAATTTTTTATATAGGAGAAATCTAACTAAGCCCGAATAAAACATTAGAGGAGTTAAATGCTAAAGCATATTTGTCATACTAATTATTAACATATAGTAACTAAGATTTTCAAGTATTAGTAATTATTATGCCTTAATTTTTATTTAAAAAATCGATTTTTGTTACCAGTCCTAGTCTTGATCTTGCAACAGTTCGGCAGCCTTGATCTTAGTCTTGCAAAGTACAAGACCAAGACCGATTTTGGGCAACACTATTCTAGAGGTTTACTATCAGCTCTTCAAATTTTTCCCTTTACTTAAGAGACGCTCAGTCTATCCATACAAACAAATTTAAATGATAATGATGCATTTTATGGCAATAGTATTGTTATATACGTCAAAAAATTAAACTAATTGCATAATCTAATTGATATAAATGTTTGTCTATGTATTTTATTCCTAGGCGATAAAAATTATTTTATCAATTGAAATATCCTGTAAGTATTGTATCTTGCTACTTATCTAAATGTATTCCCAATGAAAAGATTAAAGTACTAAGACATCCAACCAACTAATAATTATTAATTAATCTTTAAAAAAATAATAACTATTTCACCACATAAGTTAGTATATATAATGGTACACAGGCGGATCTACGGGGAGAGGGGAAGCTTTAGGGCTGAAGCCCCCCCAAAATGGTAAAATGTAACCATATTTTATTGGAAAAATATTAAAAAATTATCTATTAAAGTATTATTGCACATGTAATTACATTAAGGGGGCGGGGTGGCCGAATAGGCTAAAGCGTGTGTAACAGCACCGCTAGTTGCCTGGCAACCTGATAACAGAGATTTGAGATGATATAAAAAGTACGAGTTCGCGTCCCGGTGCCGGAGGGGATTTTAAATTTCCCCCCCCCCTCACCCCCCGGCCCGTGAAAATCCCGTATAGCCTAAAAGGCGAGGTAGGGAAGAACAAAAAAAAAAAATAAATAAATAAAATGTAATTACATTAAATAGGATTTCAAGAATAACTTAAACACCATGGCATATAGGTAGTTAGTATCTTTTTTTTCTCCCAAATAATTACCG
Source organism: Nezara viridula (assembly GCA_928085145.1). Classification (NCBI taxonomy): domain Eukaryota; kingdom Metazoa; phylum Arthropoda; class Insecta; order Hemiptera; family Pentatomidae; genus Nezara; species Nezara viridula. The sequence continues at coordinate 48,105,182 of OV725081.1, forward strand.
TTATATACATGAAAACAAAATCCTTCGGGCTGAAGCCCCCACAAAAAAAAATTAAATCCTGGATCCGCTAGGGTAATAGTACGTAATAACCAAACTTACTTATATGTTTTGTTTATTCCATAAATCATAAATAATTACCGATCATCGTCCTTCTTATGCCTACAACCTTCTCCAATTTAAGTCCTCAATCCATTCCCTCACTACAAGATCTCGACCCTCTGACCTATATATCCCTTCTCATAGATCTGCCTCATTCCAAAACTCCTTTATAGCCCGCTCTGTCAACTTTTGGAATTCCCTCCCGATCAAAATTCGGCATGCCCCTTCCCGATACACAGTCAAAAACCTCCTATTCCAATTCCTGTCCCAAAAACAGTCAGATACCACCTAACTACTATATTAATACTATATATGTATTGTGTAGCAATCATATAATCATAATACTTGGTAAGAGATAGTACATGCATTTCCTACTATCGACGTAGGAATTTCAATACATACATTTTTTTTTTTTTATTCAAGTATAATTAACTGTTTATTTGTATATATATATATATATATATATATATATATATATATATATATATATATATTCAAGTAAATTTTTTTTTTATGAAATGAACTCATTCTATCTCTCTTTCGTTCTTAATTTCTCAAAGTGTATGTTTATGTTGTTTAACCCTTATATATATTTTTGTTCATAGTTCAAGTGATTCGTTCATAATTTTAATTGTTTTGTTCATAGTTTTAAATGCTCTGTACATAGTTTTATCTGTATTGTATATAGCTTGTGCAGCTAAGGTTTTCTTTACTTTTATTTTATTTTATTTATGGTTTCAAACTTTTAGGCCAGTAATATTCTATTCTTTTGTACAATATTGTTATTATAAAGGGACTTAGTCCCAGAATAAAGTTTTTTTTTCCAAAAAAAAAAATCAATATTACAGAGAGAATTTGTTCGAATTGTAATATTTATGAGTAGAACTTGGAAAACGAAAAAACTAGGGTTAGTAGTTGCTCAATCGTACCCTAGACCAGAGCTGTCTACCTCCCATTTCGTAACAGGGCCTGCAGAGATCATTTTCCACCTAAGCGATCCTTATAATGCTGGATGTTGGCCCAGTTCGTGCTAACAGTCCGCCTGAGGCGGTGGTAATAACCTTACGAAACGGCAGTTTAGCTACTTATTGTTTCAAATAATTCAATAATAGCTAACATTTTCATATTGATAACTAGTTATTACATTGCGAAACAAGATGATACAATAATATTCAATTTCAAGACTTCCGGCAATGGTTGTTAGGAAATAAAAACCAACACCGGCGTCCCATAAATAGCTCACTTTCTCAAGTTGTTCAAAACGTATTCTCTTACATATCTATTAGTTTGGCAAATAATTCCTTTCGGTTTTCCATGGTGAAATAAAATCGGTGTATTATAGAGATAATATTTTAATCTACAAAGTATTGACGAGTATTAAGTATGATCTGTTCTCATTATTCCACCAACAGCATAATCATGCCAATAACCAACTGTTCATCGGACGATTTAGGTTTATTGTCAAAAACCTGATCTAAGTGATTTCTCATTTACTGTTCGTTTTGGAATTGGTTTATAACGTTATGCAGAGTCCGGAATAATTGGTAGTCGCTTGGAGCTAGGTCTGTGGAATAGAAAGAGTGTGGCAAAAGGCAGCATCCAAAGCTTTGATGATTTGTAGCGAATTTGATGATCAATGAGATGTTTTCCAAGTTTTCCAAACAACTCTAAGCTTTGTCAGTTTTACTTTAAGACTTGAAGTGAACCCACAAGTTATGGACAGATCGGACTTTAAATGTAAATATTAAGCTTCCTTGTTGACTTAAAGGTTCCATTTTTTTCTATATTGAAGACCAATGCCCTTTATTGATAACTGTATGAATAAAGTTTCCTAAAGAAAATTTTAAAATGCCTATCATTGTTGTTTCTATAGTGCTCTTGAGACCAGTGTGTTTCATACCTTCCTATTAACAGTTTTGCTAACATTAAGTTGAACGTTTATGTTAACTTATCTTTATCGTTAAATAAAGATTTTAGAATTTTTCTGGGGTATGTCTATTACTAGTACCGAACCCCTGTCAATTACTAGAACAATTGAATTTCGGGGTGTCCATCACTAGTAGTGTTGCCCGAAATCGGTCTTGGTCTTGCACTTGGCAAGACCAAGACCAAGGCCGCCTAACCGTTGCAAGATCAAGACTAGGACTGGTAACAAAAATCGATTTTTTAAATAAAACCTAAGGCATAATAGTTACTAATACTTGACAATCTTAATTACTATATGTTAATAATTTGTATAACCAATACACTTTTGGCATTTAACTCCTCTAATTTTTCATTCGGGCTTAGTTAGGTTTCTCCTATCTAAAAAATTACAGCTATATTTCTATAGTAATAAGCTAATAAGTAACTGGGAGATTGTTGCGCAAGACCAAGACCCTGAGCAAGACTAAGTTTGCAAGACTAAGACTCGTCTCGGTCTCGCATTTGGGCAACACTAATCACTAGTGCAAAAAAATGCTTTTTTAAATGGAGAATATACCTGCCTAGCTGAATATTTTTTTTTTCAATTTTAAAGTGTTAAACAGAAAAATGAATCCTTAGAGATTCTAAATGTCCAACAGAGAAGTTTATAAGCCAAAAAAGACAAAAATTCCCATAGCTACGCCCATCACTGGTTCGCTTACCCTATACATATATATATCTTTTTATTTTATGTTTTCCACACAAAATAATGGTTGAAAACAACTTTACGCTTTGCCAATTATACTATAAGACTTATATTTATCTCTTTTCGTTTTGAGGCAATCTCACTCGGAACAACTTACCCCGGTAACGTTTAGCCTCGCTCTCACCTACTCCATTTTGACAGCCTCAGCATCAAACGAGCTTTAATATGCCATGTCGTTAGTGAATAAATTATTGGCCAAAATTATTGGCTGTGCGTCATATTGATGTTCTTAATATGGCAATACGTTGTCATAGGAATAAAAGTAACTCGACAATCACCGTCATGGAGGAAGTGGACGCCATACCAGCCAGGTAGTTAAAAAAATCTGTAATGCAAATCTATAATAATGGATGTGACTTGCGCCATGAATGCAACCGGTAGTCTTGACCAATTTCGTTATTGAGAAAAACATCATGTAAATTATTTCAATATATAAGAACAACACCTGGCCATTAAGCCATGCCAATGGTTCTTAAACAATAGTTTGAGATCGCAATTAATTTGCTCCCTGAGTCCAAACAAGTTTTGAAATAGAGAATTTTTCAATGTTCGAACCAACTCAATCAAATTTTATATTATTCAAAGCTTGTCTTTTTGTATATACCAGAATAAACTGAAAGTGATGTTGAAGGTAATTAAAAAAAAAAACCCTGCAAATTGGTTTATTATTTCCAAACAATTATACATCTAAAGTAAAATTACCTTCCTATACATATAGATAAATTTAAAGGGCGTCGAGAAAATTACTTTAGTGAAGTTTCATTAAAATCGGTACATTCGTTCAGGCGCTACAGTTTATAGCAACGCAGGGTTTTCGGCCGCCATATTCAAATTAAAATGCGGATAGTAATGTCGATGAAGGAGGAACATCCTCGGGTGAGCTCTGATTTTATATCCAAATTTGAAAAAAAATCGGCCCAGTAGTTTCGGAGAAAATGCGTGGACGGCGGATGGACAAAAAATTTTTTTTTTGTTTTTCGAATTCTACGTATCCTGAAACGTGAAACCTCAAATTTTGAGAGGGGGTTAAGTTTTTGAATTTTTTGGTCGATCACTATGGTTCATTATTAAAAATAATAAAAAATAAAAAAAATGAGTATTATTTATTTTGATGACCCCTTACGATAACATTTTTTTTAAGTATGTAGATTAATTAGATTGCTTTTCTCTTTCAGATAAGAATTTCATTGTTTTTACTTATTCAAAGCTTGTATTGGTTTGGACATCAGAAGAAACTGAAAATACTTTAGAAATATAATACAGAGTGCTGTTGAAAGAAGTCAAAACATATTTGTAAATAAAACGATAATAATATTTTTTATTTCAACTTTTTACTCCTGTTAAGTGTTCATAAGGTGGTTCCAACAATTTTGTTTTAAACTGCCATATAGGTAGATTAACTGAATATGTTATACCAGTAATAGACAATAAGCTTTACACGGAAAAAGAGAATGCAAATATGAGCATATTTGCAGTTAAAACAATTAGAAGGATGAAGCGTGAACTTCAAGTGATATGCCATAATAGCCAATTGCCAATAATTTTTTAATGAAGGAGGCCGCATATTTGTTTCACAGAGATTTCCTTGTCACTTTATTTTAGCAGTTTGAAATTTTCATTCGTACATATGTGGTTTGACATTTCTTAGTTTAAAACTGTGCATAATTTATTTTTGGATTTTTTTTAAATTATATAAAAAGCCTGTTGACCCCAAAATCTGGGTGTCTATTACTGGTGCACAATACGCTGTCCTAAATTTTGCATGAATAATAAACTAATTGACAGTACAAAAAGAAAAAAAAAGGCTAATTATTCTGTGAATTAAACCGATTTGCAAAGATTTACCCCCCTAAATTTACTTTAATTGTTTTTCTCTTTAAAATAATTTTTTTTTTTCGTTTTTTGGTCACTCAGGAATGTATAAACCTATAAATCAATCTAATAAAATTGTCATTAACGAACATCTTCATAGACGAACTCATAACGTAAATCAGAAATAACCTATACAGTTGTAACAACACGTTCTTTAAAGAAACATCCGAACTAGAGATGGGCTGTACTCGATTACTTTCATGATTTGAGTAATTTTATTAGGAAAAAGTATCGAGTAGTTTCTGTACTCGGCCTGGCAGCGGCGAGTACTGAGAGTACTCACGCTGCGTCAATCATGAATTAGTTAAGTACAGAAAATAGTCGCGCTGTTATATCGAATTACAGAAAGTACTCAGCCAAATTCCTACAAAGAGTACTTTTTATTTTTCAACTACTCAGTCATTATTATAAAGAGTAAAAATGTTTTCTTTTATTTCCTTCAATAATAGCAGCCATATTCGACCTGACCAACCCCGAGGCCCCATTAATCGATATTAGACTAACCATCATGTTTTGGGGGGCCTTTTTTATAAAAATATACTGTCGGATTTTAGATAGTGCCCTCGGGCATCGAATTTTCATAACTTTTTCGATTAAATCGATATCAGGGTCGACTATTATGTTTTGGGGGGCGCTTTTTATGAAAATGAAATCGAAATTGAGATTGGGCCCCCCGGGCCCCGACTTTTTTTAACTTTTTGAATTAAATCGATATCAGGGTCGACTATTATGTTTTGGAGGCGCTTTTTATGAAAATGTTATTGAATTTGAGATTGGGCCCCCCGGGACCCGACTTTTTTAAACTTTTTGAATTAAATCGATATCAGGGTCGACTATTATGTTTTGGGGGGCGCTTTTTATGAAAATGAAATCGAAATTGAGATTGGGCCCCCCGGGCCCCGACTTTTTTTAACTTTTTGAATTAAATCGATATCAGGGTCGACTATTATGTTTTGGGGGGCGCTTTTTATGAAAATGATATCGAATTCGAGATTGGGCCCCCCGGGCCCCGACTTTTTTTAACTTTTTGAATTAAATCGATATCAGGGTCGACTATTATGTTTTGGGGGGCGCTTTTTATGAAAATGATATCGAATTCGAGATTGGGTCCCCCGGGGCCCGACTTTTTTTAACTTTTTGGATTAAATCGATATCAGGGTCGACTATTAGGTTTTGGGGGACGCTTTTTATGAAAATGATATCGAATTTGAGATTGGGTCCCCCAGGCCTCGACTTTTTTTATCTTTTTGGATTAAATCGATATCAGGGTCGACTATTAGGTTTTGGGGTGTGCTTTTTATGAAAATACTGTCGGATTTGAGATTGCACCCAGTGGATTCACTTTTTGGAATAAGTCAGGGCCGTCTATTATGTTTTAGGGGACGGATTTTATAAAAAAAAAAAATCCGACATCATTTTCATAAAAAGTGTCCCCCAAAACCTCATAATCAACATTGATATCGATTAAATCCGAAAGGTTACAAAAAGTCGGGCCCCGGGGGCACTTTCTCAAAAGTTATGAAAGTGATTCGTAATCTGATATCATTTTCATAAAAAGCGCCCCCCAAAACATAATAGTCGACCCTGATATCGATTTAATTCAAAAAGTTAAAAAAAGTCGGGGCCCGGGGGGCCCAATCCCAAATTCGATATCATTTTCATAAAAAGCGTCCCCCAAAACCTAATAGTCGACCCTGATATCGATTTAATCTAAAAAGTTAAAAAAAGTCTGGGCCCGGGGGGTCCAATCCCAAATTCGATATCATTTTCATAAAAAGCATCCCCCAAAACCTAATAGTCGACCCTGATATCGATTTAATCCAAAAAGTTAAAAAAAGTCGAGGCCCGGGGTGCCCAATCCCAAATTCGATATCATTTTCATAAAAAGCATCCCCCAAAACCTAATAGTCGACCCTGATATCGATTTAATCCAAAAAGTTAAAAAAAGTCGAGGCCCGGGGGGCCCAATCCCAAATTCGATATCATTTTCATAAAAAGCATCCCCCAAAACCTAATAGTCGACCCTGATATCGATTTAATCTAAAAAGTTAAAAAAAGTCGGAGTCCGGGGGGCCCAATCCCAAATTCGATATCATTTTCATAAAAAGCATCCCCCAAAACCTATTAGTCGACCCTGATATCGATTTAATCAAAAAGTTAAAAAAAGTCGGGGCCCGGGGGGCCCAATCCCAAATTCGATATCATTTTCATAAAAAGCATCCCCCAAAACCTAATAGTCGACCCTGATATCGATTTAATCCAAAAAGTTAAAAAAAGTCGAGGCCCGGGGTGCCCAATCCCAAATTCGATATCATTTTCATAAAAAGCATCCCCCAAAACCTAATAGTCGACCCTGATATCGATTTAATCTAAAAAGTTAAAAAAAGTCGGGGCCCGGGGGGCCCAATCCCAAATTCGATATCATTTTCATAAAAAGCGTCCCCCAAAACCTAATAGTCGACCCTGATATCGATTTAATCCAAAAAGATAAAAAAAGTCGAGGCCCGGGGGGCCCAATCTCAAATTCGATACCATTTTCATAAAAAGCGCCCCCCGAAACATACTAATCGACCCTGATATCGATTTAACACAAAAACTTATAAAAAGTCGGGGCCCGGGGGCACTATCTCAAATCCGACAGCATTATTATAAAAGTCAAGTGGTGTAAAAAAAAAAAAAAAAATGGTCCCCAAAGTTGATTAAATCTAAATTATTTTAATAATTCTTTATTTTTTCGATTTACATTAATATCGATACTATTTTAAAAAACTATACCCCCATAAGATAATAATGGACTTAAACATGGAAGAAATATTAAATATTCTACTCCTGTAATTTTTATAATGAAATACTCGATTACTTTGAAAAGTACTCAGAGTAAAATATTCCCGAGTAGATATGAAAATAGAAAGTACTCACGAGGCCAGCTGATTACTTTTTGTACTCGTCAATCATGAGGTCGAGTAGTGATTGAAGTACTCGATACTCGAACCGGGCGAGTATTTGAGTAAATTACTCTGTAATTGTACTTTTTACTCAGAGTACAATTTTGCCCATCTCTAATCCGAACAATATACACATCTAAAATTTTACATACATAAGACATATTGAAATGTAATTCAATAATCAATATGGTGCCTCTAACCTATAAAGTTGCACACGGCACCTAAAATACAATCAAATAAATAAATAAAATTGTCATTGATTTTTTTTGTTGTTGTATTTTTTGTTTTAAAAAATAATTGAATCTTCTTATATTTTTATTGCATTCTTTTGTGAAAATATAAAGAATAAAAGCCAATGGGTATCCAATACTTCAAAATTGTTTATTCAACCAACGTATTGGGAATATCTTTTTCCATTTAAGAAGCCAAAAGTACTATTTTTTTTTTTTTTGTTACTCTTTTAATATTAGAAAGATATTTAATAAAAAAATATAGTTGGAGGATCATTAAAAAAAATCGCGAATAATCCATGATTTTATAAAAAACAAAACTTAACTAACTTTAGCCATTTAAAACTTTCATTTAAATTTAATTTTAAAAACCCGCATTCATTTTAAGTAAATTTTGTGTAGTTTAATACTAAATTATACATATAAATAAATATTTTTTTTTACACAACTAGAGATGATTCTCAACTTATTCATTAACATATCTCAACTTAATCCTTAATTAAATAGTTTTAAAGCTTATTAAACAAGGAAGTTCCATAAAATTGGGCATCTGTCGCCCAGTTGAAGTGTGGAGAAAGAAAATCAGGAATTAATCATACCTTTTAATGTTTACAACGAAGACAAATTATACTTTAATTTGAAGGAAATATTGCCTAGTTTACTATAAAGACGAAGTTAATTACCTAATATATTTTTTTTGAACATTTTATTGAGAAATATTACAATCTGTCTCAGTTGAGGACACTTATAATAGAGTATTACCAAAATTAAATATTGTTTTAGTTATGTCTTCCTAGTCATTCTTCATCCTTCTTTTTTTCTGTTCCCCTGTTCCTTGCCTTTTAGGCTACACGGGTTTTTTCCCCAGGCTAGAGGAGAGGGCGGGAGAATTATGCAGTTTTAAAAGTCCCATTGGGCATCGGGATTTGAACTATTAATTGTTTTTCCTTCTCTAACTATCGGTTATCAGGTTGACGGGCAACGCTCCCTCACGGAGAATCGGACTACGATTTATACTCGTATAAACTTTTTTTGTAGCTAATGAAATCTACATTTATTCGTTTAAGTACAGCTTATTGATTGACCACGTCTATAGAATACATCAATAAAAACTGCTAACAGGTTTTGATTTTGTAATTTCAGTTTTAATTTTGTTAAGGGCGGTAGAGTTTTTGTCATTTAATGTAGTTTAAATGGCGATAAATCCCTTTAAAATTTTGTACCAATGGGTGGGAATTAATGAAATTTTTCCACTTTTGTGTAATTTTAGAAGAAAAAAAAACTTACAGGAGAAAGCCTAGCCCCGATATATAAAAAAAAATGTTTATTACTCGTTTGTTATGCAAATTCCTATTTTAGGACCTTTCGAGCTACGAAATACAAATCTGAATCTCTATTTTTGCTAAATAAAATATTTTAACTCATTTGGCTCCTTCGGCTCGCTTTACTTACAAGACTTGAATAGTAAGGTATTGCGATCGTGAAAAATGTCGAAACCTAGTTTTGTACATAAATAAATTTTTTTTTTTTTTTTTTTTTTTCCTACCCCCCAGGAATTTCTTGAATAAATACAGTATGTATATAAATGTATATATACATAAATTTTCAACTTTCCTTTTATTGCCCAAGGGCATCATAAGGTAAGAGGGCTCTGCACGCCGTATGCGTTCTTTGCATCTGTGGCCAGAGGCCTTTTATTAAAACATAAATAAATTATTTGAGATCCCTGAGTCTAAATAACTAAGAATGGATGGTTATAGTCAACGGGACAACGATTTCAAACATTGTTTTTCTTTTTTTTTTTTTTTGATTTTTGGTGATTCTATATCGAAAAACATCAGACTTATGTTCCAATGGCCTGAGGAGCCTCCTTCATCTTAAGATGGTGTTGATGGAAGCCAATCGATCAGTCAGCTGTTGTAGAGTAGAGACAGCGTGGCTAACGGAGCGAGCCAGAAGAGATTTAACACCTGGAATAGCAAACACTTTCGGCCATCAGATCCTCTCGCCGTCCCGCGGGGGGAGAAAGCTGCGGCCCAGCAATTAAAGCCTTTTGCTGTAGCTTTGTTCGATTCCTTCTATCAATGGAGCAATCACCTGTAGATTGCTGGGAACATTGAACACTTATCCCTCCATTTAACAAGACAATTAAGTCCATTACACGCTTCTGAATAAGCCCAGTGATGAACTATAAAACTGATAATGAAGAGTAATTAAAAACGATGGATCGAGTTATAAAATTCATCAACTTTATCCATCAAACCGTCCAGCCAGTGGCTGAAATTAGCCCAGATTCTTGCCTATTCATCAGGAATTGGAAAAAAATGAGTGAAATCGAATTTTTTAGATTGAAAGGAATTAAAAAATAAAAATAAAAACAGCTCAATTAAGGGCACATAGATAAAAAAAAATAAATAAATTACATCCATTTAGTCTTTAACTATAAATAAATAATTGTTTTTGGAGATAGTTGCAGCTGAGAGAGGGCATTATTATCTGCTATGATAGTAGAAGCAATATAAAATTCTACAATAAATCTGCTACTGCATGCATACGATGATCGAATTAATTTAAATTTTAAATCTAATTTTGTTTTTAACTTATTTAATTTAATTTTCCAAACTACCAAGAAATTCTGCTTAAAGCGTCAAACACCTACCACGAAATGTCAATTATCAAAATATGGATATATTAATAAAAACACGTCGATATTTTTTCCTGATGCTTTTAAGAAAAATAGTAAATTTTATTATGGAACATTTAGTCCCCTAAAAATTATGACTAGAGGCCGGATTTTTGTGCAGTAAAAATTCGAAAAAAGTTCATTAAAAATAAAATTTTAAATTGTATAATTAACACCTAAAAAGGTGCAAAATTTATCTATTTATTCAAATATCATAATAATACATCAAAATATGATTGAACCGAATAAAATGTGCAATAGCATGAAAATCCGGTGTCAAATTAATATAATAAATTAAACGAAATGATTTTGGCACGTTTTTATGTGTTTAAGTGTTAATTACACAATTTTAAATATTTTGGGTTTTTACTACACAAATTTGCACATTTTGAGTTTTTTACTCCACGTTTTTCGGCTTTAAATGTACGAAAATCCGGTCTCTAATAATGACAACGAATTATAGGAATTGTAATTACATTTTTCTGCCACATAATGATAGACGAAAAATATAATTATTTTTCAATCACAAAGTTTGGTAACATTATTACTAATATAAAATACTAGCATAAGTAAACAAATGAAATAGTGAAATTACAGATAAATAAATGTCGCTATGTTTACATATTTGCACAGGTTAGCAATATAAATAATATCTGTGAAATAACGCAGGAAACGCTAATATCTAATTCTTACATATATTCGGAAAATGTTAGCTGATGAGATAGAAAACAAAAATTGCTTAAATGAAGTTAAACATTATAAAGGATTTTTCAATGGGAACAGTTCTATGAGATAGAATATACAGGTTCATGGGCTAGGATCTCGGTTTAAAGAATGGACTGAAGAACAAGGAGTAAACAAATCAACAAAAGTAAGATTTTTTTGTTTGTATAGTTTCGGAAAAGGGATACACCTAAGAAAAATTAGCGTCAGAAAAATGGATATTAATAAAAAAATTGCCTCTAATCTAGTTTAAAAAAAATGATTTTCAGAAACAATAATGGAGTGCAGTTCATTGTCAGCTGGCATCAAATGATGACATACGCAATACACCCGTATCTGCAAAGATATAAATGAAATTAACTAAATGTGAAACCAGTAACAACATATCCATTGCTGATAAGGTTAATGGTTGACGTACATACTTCGCTCCTACGGGCTCATTAGTTCAAATCGATTCGACTTTTGCATCTGTGTTTGAGCCATTTCAAAAAGATATTTTAGTAATTGAAACAGTTGCTACGTAATGGCCTGAAAAATGAAAAAGTAAGAAATCATTTTCCCTGGTCAGTTAAGGCTTAACTGTTAAGCCATCTGCAACAAGGCAGTTCTTATATAGAGAACGGAAATTACTATAATAGGCATACAAATTGCCATGCACGATACATGTTTTCAACTTTGTAAGAAACCATATAAACAGTTGAGCAGTTTAGGACGAGGGATTCTCATAAGTAGGGCACAGCGACGATAGAATAATATATTATATATATATAAGAATATACAAGGCTTTAATCAGTTTAAAATCCAAGGGAGAGTTCAAAATTATTGTTAAAGAAAGGGTGGTAATTAACTAATTTGGTAAAAATAGGTTATTTATTTTATTTTTTTTAATTATAAAAAATTAATAACAAACCTACCACAGCTTATATTTTTTCAGATACAGTCGGTTCTCTATAATTGGAAATCCAAAGGACTACAAGAAAAAATCGAATTATCAAGAGGAATGGAAAAAAATCGAATTATTAATATTTTTTGTTATATTTGTGAAAATATGCATGAACTTATATAAATTATATATACATTGCTTCGCGTAAACAATATCACTAGAAACATTTTTAATTATAAAAAGGGGAAGTGGTGTAGTTCGAATTATAGAACTTCTCTCCTCCTGTTTTTACGAAAAAGATTTCGAGTCATTCAGCTATTAAAATACAGCATTTTTTCGATTTACCGAACTTAACAGTGTTCGAATTGTCGAAAAATTCGAATTATCGAGAGGCGACTATATTTGTTTTTTATATCTGTGGCTTTTTCATTATAAATTATTTTGTGGATAAAGGTAGAAAAAAAAAATTTTAAGGACCACATTATTTACAGATTATTTTAAAGAAGAAATTATTTACGTAACAGTTGATCGAAGATTTTACTTTTAAAATTAGTAATAAATAACAATAATTTAAACTTTAAATTCGTGCAAAGTTTACTTTATTTATAAAAAAATAAAGTACTGTAAAAATCACAGGACATCCGTAACCGTTACTGTCGGAATTCACACATTTAAGAAATAATATTTAATATTCTTTGCAGGGATTTAATATGACGGTGAATTGCACAAAGGCACGCACGTACCAATTTCCTTCGTCATCGAAACATATTTTCCGATCTGCCTTATTCAGAGTGCATGTTTTATTTATAATAAAACTCCAAGAAATCTCAGTGAAAGAGCAAACAATACAAGTAATAAATAAATAATAAAAATAAAAAAGATATAGGTTGACGATTAATTTTCAATCTATTTACTGTCGATTTACAATTTATTATTAAAATTTAGTAATAATTTCCAGCTTAAGATTTGTCTTTGGTACTCTCATTTGCCCCACCTTTACTACGAGTTAAAGTAGCTCTTTCCTTCTTTCCGCCGACAATATTTCCTCGGATCTTTCCTATTCCAAACGATCAACACCCGACACCCTTCCTGCATCTACAGTCTCCTACAGTTCAAAACTGTGGTCCACTCCCAGAAAACAAAATTCCGTGTTTCCGGCCTTATATCTATTCCCATAGAACTAAAACATTTGAATATTCCTTTATTGCCCGATTCAATGCCTTCTGGAATTCCTTGCCATCTGATATCCACCATGCCTCTTCCTTGTCCTCATTCAAATATCATCTCTACCAATTCCTTCTCACATCCCAAAATGACGTTGTAAAATGAAATAAATAGTATGAATAAAATTTTGACTGAGGTGAATGGTTGTTGAAATGGTTTGAGCTTTAATTTTAAAAACCAACCCATAGTGCTTATAATATTTTGTTTTATATTTTACATGATCTGTTTTTATTTTCATTTAAATAATGTTGTTGTTTTTCAAAGTGATGTCACTTTTTATTTGTTTTAATATATTTTCACTGATGATACTGAATATATTCATTAATTTTGATTAATGTAATTTTTGGCCAGATGTGGCTTTTATTTTTTGCTCATAATTGTTATTCATAAGGGACCTCGTCCCAGGATAAAGTTTGTTAATTATTATATTCTATTATAATATCTAATGTTCTACATCGATTTTTATAAACGCTGTGGATAGAAATAAGAATATTTGATAATATACCTATTTTATTTTCGAAATCACATTATGGTTACTAAGACTGTTATTTCTACATAATACATAATTTGGTCGAATTTAAATTAAATACACTTTACATAAGTGCTATTGTTATTTATATACGCCAATTCCTTACATTGTTAACAATAAACTACAAATTCAATTGATGTATCCAATGCGTTAACACAAAAATAAATCATTAATCGATATCTTAAAGGTCTGATATTTTATTTCAGTAATAAAATATCTGAGTTAACCTGAGAGCATTTACAACAACCTTTTGATGATTGAATCAGTTCCAACTAAGGAAAAAGTTTTTTCTTTTAATTTTTTTTTTTTTTATGATATTTACAACTGTAATAAGAAAGAATACATTAAGTAAATGTGATAACAGAAAAAAATAAAAACATGTAAACACTTGTTGAGAAACTACCTACTGGTAGCATTCTAAAAAAAATAAAAATGTATTTACAATAGGAGATCTTCTTTTCAGGCGCCTCGGAGGGTTATCAGGGATCGAATAGGAAGCAAGGTTAGAAACGAGAGGGTTCGGATGGTTCTGAAGTTTATTATGGAAGGATAGGTATCTGGAGGAAAAAGTTAAAATTTAAAAAGATAAGTATGCTTGTGGAAACACTATTTTTGACACCAATACTACTTTTTTAAGACCAAGATTTGTTTTTATTATGACATGGAAGATACATAAAATAAGAGGGATAGAAAAGAGGACTATTTTTTCAATCAGTTACAGACGTCCGACCATCAACATCATTATGTTCCGGCAAGGATGGGTGCTATGCCAGATCACAAAAGGACAGGAAGTGAAATGGAGTGTGCCTAATAGTTTCCAATCGCTTGCGGGATTTCCTCAAACTTATGTTGGGACAATAAAAAATAATAAAACCATGACGATACAATAAACGTTTTAAATTATTTTATAAATGAAATTTATTAATTAAACAATAAATAAACGATATATAAACAGATTCCGCTGAAGAGGGAAGATTTAGGGCTAAAGCCCCCCTCCACCAAAATGGAAAATTTTTTTTTTCAATGGTCCGCAATTTGTTTCTGTTACTGATCTCAGGTAAATACATTAAAAATTATTTTTAAACCAACTCATTAATCACAGACACAGTTAAGCATATAGAAGCATTGGAGGGTGTAGGATGTAAGATACAATTTTTGTGGTTACCGGGTCACTCAGGTATTAGAGGTAATGAGCTAGCCGATATCATGGCAAAACAAGCAATCACGGAAGGAACTCCAGTAGGGGATGCTTTTCCAAAAAAAGTAGTAGCTTTGGTAAAGAGAAAGGCTCTAGAAAAATGGCAGGATCTCTGGCATGTGTTAAGAGACAATAAGTTGATAGTTATCGAGCCCTCTGTAGTTCCCAATCGAGCGGACCTTCAGATAAATAGAAGAGAAGAAATAATACTGGCAAGGCTCCGAATCGGCCACTCACGGCTAACTCATGAGCACCTGATGACAAAGGGGACGCCCCCTCAGTGTCTCTGCTGCGGCGTCAATTTAACAGTCAGCCACATTTTGACTGAATGTTATGCATATGAAACACAATGGAATGAAGTTGAATTGGAGAATGATATAACAGAAATTTTGAAAAATATCACCACATTGGCAAAAAAATTGTTTACATTTCTTCAAATAACGCACCTATACAACAAAACTTAAATTTTGCTGAATCTTTTTTTTTTTTTTTTTTGAAATTTTAATGTTTTAAATAATTTGTGCTTTCAATTTATTGTTAAATTTCATCTGATGTAATATAAATATTTTGTAAGGGCTAAAATGACCTATAAGAGGTTGAGGAGCCCCCAATGTCATAAATAAAAATACATTAACAATTATATTGCGTTATCATTTTAAATTATAATGCATATAATACGTATAACATTTATCCATAACAGTATTATTAATACCGAACACAGGTTTTTCAAAAATTTGTATATATCTTTAGTAAACATTATTTAGTAAACACCTAAACATAATTTTATATAGTTTCCAGACTAATTACCGTTATGAAAAATTTCCAACCAAAAAAAAATTAGATGATATGCAGATTTATTTTTTTTTTAATTATTTACAAAACAAGTTAATGTATAAATGATGGATTTCCCTTCATAGGCCACCAGTACGAATGTCTTCAGTTATTCAACATCGAATTTCATGTGTTTAACATGATAGTGATGTTTCTTCTTTGGATTCTTTTTTTTTTTTTTTGGAATTGCTCTTTGTTGATAATTTATTATCCTGGGTTTTGAATTTTTCTAGAACATTATTAATATAGAAAACTTCAGATTCAAAATCAGAGTCCAGAAAATCTTCTACTTCTTATTATTATAACTATTTTTATTGTCATTCCTGTTTTGCTATTAACCTATTATTCCTGTTAAATATTGATTTTTTTTTTAATTCATACATAATCCCTTTTGTAGCCGGAAGAAAAATAATATAATGGAGAGAAACAAATATATTTTTAACACGATATATAAAAAGCTTCCAAGTTTCTTTTCGCTATTGTCAGAAAAATAATAAGATGAATCTTATATGCACATGTTACAACAAATATTTCGACATTATATATTTTATTTCTAAAAGGTGTTCTTTTGTCGGTACGCCATAACTTCGTCAATTCTTCATCAAGTATAATGGTTGACCACTCATTTTGGAGATATTCTTTTCCTTCACATTTACCTGGAAATTTCCGGGGAAAAAAGTTATGAAGGAAAAGAAACTGTTTTTGCGAATAACTCAAAATGTATGCATTTTTTTCATGATTCGACCCATGATAATTAGAAAGATTACTAAATTAACTACAAAACAAATAAAAAATCCTAAAAATTGGACAATTACTAACAAAGATACAGTACATTAGTTTTGGTATACTTAATAATGTCTTCCTGATTAAAGATATTGCATTTAGGAGTAGATTAGTCTACTATACTTTTTTTCCTGACTGATATATTAACTTTATTATTTCTTAGAGACATTTGGTTGTTCTTACATTTTATTTTTTTTAATAATTTAGAAACAACTCCTTGATCGGAGTATTATTTTGTCTTTATTACTTTTATTATCTTTTCAGTCAGCGTTTAAAAATAGATCTCAGCATTAGATCTCAAACAATTTGCACAAATATTTTTGTTTATTATGTTTAATGGAATATTGCGATAAGGAAAGAACATATAAATTCCTTATTTACATAATAAATAGGAACTACTTATTTCCATATTGTTTTGCTATTTCTTCACTAAAAAAAATTTTGTGCGAATTATTCGCACAGGCCAAATAGTATATATATATATATATATATATATATATATATATATATATATATATATATATATATATATATATATATATATAATGGGAAATATTGATATATTCGAATAGTTCGATATTCTTAAATACATAAATAATTCAAAGAGGTGTCATGATGTTATATTTTATGATAAAGTTTATCAACACTTATAAATATAATAATATTAAAACATGGCAATAAACCGCTGGATAAGGAAGTATTGATAAGATAATGTTTGTCTGATAAGACGCACCTGTTGCTAGGTATCCGTGCAAGCTGTAGGGAGCGCTATCACTGACTGAGGCTTCCCATGTCCCCTTCCACTCCTCGTCACTTTTCTACGTACCAATCTTCCACCTCTTGTGGTCTCTCCAGGCAGAGGAGATCTGCAGATGTAACTGGAGAACGTCTACGAGTAATGTTATTAGTCATCCCTAAAATCCCTTAAGACAAAAAGTACTTGCAACACCCTGAAATATATGTTATTTCTTGATACCGAACTTCAATAAGAGTTATTTAGCATATTCGCTACGTGTATGGTATTATTTCATTTCTGTGTCCTCTCCATGATAAAAAGAACGATTAATAGAATTTAAATAAATAACACAAAACAGTTTTAAGTTACTACGTATGATAAGTTCTATTTTATTCGCGTCGGTAGATAACTAAAAAATTTTATTCGACTAAAAATTTAGAAACCAAAGTCAGGGGTTACGAAAACGGAAAATCATGAAAAAATTAAATTATTCCAAATTATTCATACGCTTTCTGTTAATTTTTTATATGTTTGAATTTAAGCTCACTTTCAATATTATGACGGGGGCACATTTCGACAGGATTATGAATTTTGGAGTGGAAAGTCTCAAACAAGGTAGCAAGGAGAAAAACATTGACCAGATCACACCAAGTGCAATGGCATGTGAGCTAAGATTTTTCTAATTCTACTTTGGCATGCTCTATTGTTACGAAGAAGAGAGGAATAAACTTTCTTGGGAGGAGGGCAAGTTAATAAGTCATTGGCCTTGGGGAGGATGGGCTCCTCTGGATGATTACACATAATGTTGATAAGCCAAAATATGGCTCATTAAAAATCGCCTTTTCGTCAGACGTCTTCAGTCACAGTTTCTGTTCATTTTGAGACAAATTAAATGTTCACCAGAAATCATTTTTCTACAGACCATTTTCACTTCCAGCATAATGTTGTAGCGATCGGCTAATAAGATAAATTAACATAAGTAAACTTTATTATAAACTGAAATTGACACAGACTGGGAGTTTACAACGATATGATTAAGATATACAGTGTTGCATGAATATCAAATACATTAAATATAATCTTATTAAATATAATTAACTACATTATAACATAAATATGTAATCATGGATTATCTATGAATAACAATAAAAATTCTCTAGTTCACTCTGCCATCATTTATTTACAAACTTGTTTTCTTTACGAATTTATCTATCGTTAACAACTACCGAATACGGTCTAGTAGAATCAATCAATCCAAAACATCACAGTGAGCGATTTTAGTAAATTGGAAATTTTAAATTTAAAAAAATAAACTTTTATAAGTATTAATTATTTTATATAACTAAATATTTTAAAATTACAATACAAGAGCACGTAAATTATATAATTAAGATTATATGTAAATATGCCGCACTCATAACAATTGGAAATATAATTAAAATATTGAATTAAAAATTGTTTTTGAACATATGTTATAACAGTGTGTTTGTCATAAAAATGTAGTGTTCAAAATACAAAATTCTAGTTCAGAAAAACCAACAAATTACAATAAGTATGGAAGATGATGATTATTCTTCTTTCGATTATCAAGGAAGGTTTCGAACTAAAAAGACTGCTGGCGGGAAAGGAAGAAACAGAGCTGTCAAAATCAGAGGTCCAAGAGCTTATAGATCGACTATAGATAAATCCAGAAGGAGAAGAAGTGGCCGACGAAGGAAGAGACCAAAGTACTGTCCCAAATTAAGGAGGATCTACAGCTACTGCAGGGGCTGCAAGAAGAAGAAGAGGAGTGGTAAAAAGAAAAAAAGAATGTGCTGTCAGCTTTAAGGTTTTCATGTCAGTTATTATGTCCCTTCAAAATAAATCTTTTTTTTCAAAATATAATAATGTTGCAAAGCAACCTGTTAATTGTATACTTTTTTAATATTTTGTTTATCATTGAGGATGCCAGTTCAAAAAAAATACTACTATATGCTACTTTTTAAAAAATAATAGAATTAGCTTTTTTGACCGACTTTAAAAGACAAGATTTTTTTAAATAGCAAACAACATAAATCGGTATTATATTGAGAAAGTAGTAAAATACGGTTCGTAAATTATTTTATCTGCATAAAATTAAACAATGAGAATGGTAAAAATATAAATTATTAGTAAACCGACATTAGTTCTTAATTTTTTAAAATCAAAACTGTATCTCTTTCCAAATGGGAAGATGAAGCAGTTGATGATTTATATATCTATTCGAAGAATGTGACTCATAATAACTCGAATAATTTAATATTTTAATGGTTTCTTAACATCTTTAATATATTTTTTTTTTAAAACTTTGATATAATATAAAAGTTGTTTTATTTAATTTATTGTATATATTTTTTATTATTATTTAGCTTTTTTATTTTATGCTTTCTGAATACATGGTGTAAATGTGTTCTTGAATCACTATAATTATTTTCCGTGAGAAAGAACGTTATATTATTGAAAAAACAAAAAAAAAACTAAGGTGTGTACTTTGGACCACACGATAGAAGTGAAAACATCAAGGTGAGATTAATAATACGAAATATAAATTATAAATAATAGCTCATTATAAAGAGAATGAAATGTCGAACATTTCTCTCGCATTCAGTATGCAGGTATGATTTTTAGTTTCTGAAATATCTTCAGTATAACTCGATATAGTTTGGTTTTCGACACCATTTCTTCCTTTTCGTCTCTCTAACACGACGCACAGTGGTTGGAAAAGCCATAAAACGGCAAAAATCCAGAGAAACATGACAATTTAAGCAAGATATTTGAAAAACGGAATTTATTATAGCATGCGGGCATGTTCTTAATTAATAAAAAATAAAACCATTTTTAAAAAATAAATGAAATATATTTTGAATGTAATATGTTGTAAAAATGAAAAAATATTGTATAAAGTTAATAATAATAATACTTTATTTATTCTGGGACGAGTCCCTTTAGAATAATACAGAAGACATAAATATGGGCTAAGGAGCCTCAGAGATACATAAATAAAGATACAGAGTAATTAAACAGTCATAGTAATAAAATTAAAAATTATAAGTTTCTTCCTAATTTTAATCAGTTAATAATTATTTTTTTTTTTTTAAAAAGGATGAAGTAAAAATAATGAAGAACGAGCTAATAATTTATATACATATTTACAATAGTATTTATTTACAATTTCATGGCGACTGGGTGGATAAGAAATGATTTAACAGACAGGATTTGAATGTCGAAAGGTTATGAGATTGTCGAATGTGAGAAGGGATGGAGTTCCAAAAGGATGAGGATCTGTTATGGGAACGAACAGATGATTTGAATTGAAGGAGCTCAAAGATGTATGAAGGACGGTGGGATTGGATGACTTGATAGAGGAAGGATGCCAGGAAATATTTACGACGGTAGGAAGGATAAAGCCACTTGATTTGATGGGATTATCAAGCAGGAACAGAGTTGGAATATTAGGAACAGTTTTCAGGAGGTTATTGGAGCCTATTAAGATTGCCTTCGTCTTTCCCGCATTCAACTTCAACTTGTTAGCTCTCGCCCAGTCACAAATCCTGTTTGTTATTGACCAAATCTCCATCCCCATCCCCATATATATTATAACAGTAAGGCTCGAAATCGGTTTTGTACCAAATATAAGCTCCTGTCATGTTCAAATACCATGAATGCGGTACTGTTGGATTCAGAATTTCACGGGGGGTTCGCGAATCGTATTCTACACTTTTGTTTTTCTTTCTAATAAAAATAAATTGGATTTTGCTAGGCTTCTATACTGGAACGGTGGAAGGTCTGTAGATCGAAACGTGACAAATTGGATCTTGAAGATTTTGATGCGTACAGAAAGATCCCGATAGTCCTTCGGAGCTATCGGATCCAGCGTTTTTAAGCCCAAAAACGTACTATTTTCGAGATAACGCAAGGCATATAGGGTTCGCATCCACACAACCTTATGTTAATTGTATTAATGTCGTTGAATACATGTCTCATTTCGTCGACTTGAGGCCTCTATGATCGAGAGAGGAGGAGTTTATATTGTTTATCGATGGTGTTTTTGATCGGCAAGCCACATCATCGTTAATTCTTCACCAAATCTCAAGATTGAGCCACCAATTTCGAAGGCTTCCTTCCCTTCGAGCGAGTAAAATAGTCCAATTGCTTCGAAAATTCAGACAAACAAGTTATGAAAGAAAACAAACTTTATTTGCGAGTAACTAAAAAATTACACACTTTTCCCGTGGTTATGACCATGATTATATAAAAGATTACTAAATTCCCTACAAAAGGAAAAAAAATCATCGAAATCGGACAATTTTTAGAAAAGATAATGCTTATTGAAATTTGTAAACATGTTGTTTCCAAACATTAATGAAGATTTAAATTAATTTTTGTTTCGTTTGTCGATTATATTTATCGACAAAGTTACAATTGATTTCTTTATCTTTTGATACGTTGCATTATTTTATTTTCTTATTAATTTGTCATTTGATAACAATAATTTTTCACACGGGCCTACACAGGTCATTTATAAATATCTATTACCTATATTACTTTCAAGAGAACAAGGTCATAAGAGAAGAAGAGCAAACCAACCTACAACTAAATGAAGATAAAACCAAATTCATGGTAGTAGGCTGAAAACAATACCCAAGTCTCAATAACGAGTAAAAAAATTGTTTGAATTTATATTTATCTTTTCCTTCGCATTTTCTTTTTTTTTAATGCTTTTCCTCCAGTTTTCTATAGAAAGGAATCCTATTATCCGAAGGAAAGGAATAAATTATACTAGGTATAACTTTAACCCCCATACCAGACTGAAACGACTAGAAACCGCCCGACGTTTTCGACTACTACAGCACTTACTAGACAAACGCTCTAAGCTCACAATAAATTACAAACGACTCATATATATAATATAATATATATGATATTATGAATAATAAGACTTATTTGGACTTACAGAATTGAGCTTTGGGGCTCCACTAAACCATCGAATTCCTCTCGTATCCAATCCTTACAATCCAAAATCCTTCGTAAAATCCTCAACGCTCTTTACTTTGTCACAAATAAAATCATCCATAAAGACCTTAATGTTCCATATGTTTCCGATTTGGCCCAATCCAGATACCTATCCTTCCATAACAAACTGCAGAACCATCCAAATCCTCTCGTTTCAAACCTTGCTTCCTCCTCGATCCCTTATAATCCTCCGAGGCGTCTGAAAAGAAGTGGCCTCGGGATCTTCTAATATAGAACTTTAATTTGAGTTCTACCAATGGGTAGTTTCTCTTCAAGTTGTACATGTCATGTTACCAATGTCACATTTACTTGTTGTATTTTCCATGTAATACAGTTGTAAATTTCAATAAAATAAAATAAATAAATAAAAAAGGTATACATTTATTTCGATGGTGGTAGGAATTTTTCTTACTCGTTTTTGGTGTAAGTTTCTTGACTGAATTTGCCAGATAATTACCATATCACAAATTATCGGACCTGATTTTTGTATTCATCATTAGCAGATGGTTCCAAGAACATTTTGATTATAGTATGTCCTTGGCGGTCGTTGGCGCGAGGTACCTTCAGATGGAAAAACGAAATTTCAGGATCCATTGAATGATAACTTATCCAATGAAAATACAAAATGATTGAATTTATTAATCACTTTTTTAAGAACTTATTTCATTCATTCCAACAAATTACACAACAAAAAATATGTGGCGAAAACGCCTAAAATATATTTAATTATTTATAGCAAATTGCATTATTAATATGGTAGAAACTGACTTTTTATTTATATTTCATTGAATATCTTTGAAACTGGTATTATTCGTATCTAAACTTACATGATTTAACTATGTCATACATTAAAAACATAGAAATTTGAATCATCAAGACTATTTCAATGAAGGTAACACCTGCTTGTTATCAAATTTGTTAGTGGCCTTAAAAATTAAAGATGGGCTAAAGCGTGTTCACAGCACCGCGAGTTGCCTGGTCACCAGAGTACAAGATTTGAGATGACTTAAAAAATACGAGTTTGCGTCCCGGTGCCGGAGGCGATTTTAAATTCCCCGCCCTCACCCTCCGGCCCGGGAAAATCCCGTATAGCCTAAAAGGCGAGGTAGGAAAGAACAAAAAAAAAAAAAAAAAGAAAAAAAGATCATAAACAATTACACTCAATGTTGTCTGTTCCACGTTTTCTCCTCGTCCCCTGGTTTGAAACATTGCTCTTCGAAAATTCCCAACCTCGTCAAATATGTCTCCTTCAAAAACTCAAAACCTTGTCAAAATGTGCCCTTCCCCCCAAAAAAACTACTGCATACACGTATTATCAGTTGCGTACGACTTTTTTTTTTTTTTGAGCTAGACCGTTCACACACACATAAGTATCCCACGTGGCCTTTCCCCCCACGCACACTGACCATTAATGGACATTTAAGGGACAGCAAAACGAGTATTTCCTTTTGCAACTGTTACCTATATTTTTAAGAGAATAAAATAAAAAGTTAATTTCTGCACCCATGTAATTTTCAATTTGTATTAAATAATGAAAGAAAAAAACACTGGTTTTCACTAAAACTAGCTCCCATTATTGTGTATGCACCTTAGTGTCACTTGAATCCAATAAACTACCTAGTAATCGATAAGCTACACGTGAGAACAACTGCATTCCGTTTAAAGTAATCTTATATTCTATTAGTGCTCATATGGAGGAACGTGTCACTCATGAACTGCCAACCAAAACGTGGATGAAATTGGAACTCTTAAATATTTATCATGACGATAGATGTGAAGCGCAGTTTAAAACACTCGATTTACAAAATTTCAGCATGATTTGGAAAGAAAAAAATTTACAACAATAATACAATTCTAGTAATAAGCATTTTTACGTGAGTTGGATTACTGTTTTTCCATTAAAATTTTCTAGGATCATATTTTTATTACAACTCTTGAATAAGGTGCAAATCATGTATATAGAATAAAGTTTAAAGAATGTAAAAAAAGTTACAATATCAATAAAAGTCAAATTGAGCCAATTTAAATTTGTTCCTGGGCAAGGGTTCCACAAGGTCATGTTAGGACCCAAATAATTTTGTATTCGAAATGAATACAGAAATGAATCTAGAATTATGAAAAACAAAATTTGACATTTTTTTCGATCGGTGATCATCGGCTCATATCTCGAAATTCTTCCAGATAATTTTTAACAAAACATAAATTAGTAAATTTAAAGAACAGTTTAAAGAAAAATACTTGAATATCACAATAACTGAAAATGGCTGGATAACTAAAAGAAAAATTGAAGTAAATATGGCAATATATTTTTTTTTTTAATTTAAAACAAACTAAATTGCTAATAAAAAGTTAGTATTTTTATTAAATTCTCATTCCACTTGTGGTTCCACGTTTTGATTTTTGAGGGAGGGAGGGGCTTCAGCCCGAAAGATTTTTTTTATATATATAACGATAATTAATTTGAAAAAAAAGAAACTAATTACCTACGGTATTTAAGTAATTCTTGAAGTCCTATTAAATGTAATAACTAGCAATAATAATACTTACAATAATAAAATATTTACATATTATACTTAATAATAATAATACAATAATACTAACAATAATACTTTAAGAGATAGTTTTTAATTTTTTGTTTGTTTATTGTTTATTTTGGCTTCAAGGCGTAAAACCCTAAGGTCATCAACTCTTGGGAGTCCGTTATATTTGTAAACTCTTTAGAGGAGAAAGAGAAAAAAAGAATGAGCAATCAAAAATTAATAATAGATAGATAGAGTAATAAATGAAAAAGATATTTTAAAACATTTAAAAAATAAAATATATTAAAATAAATATAAAAAAAATAAATAACAATAAAATAAAAATTATATTTATTTTTATATTTTGTTTAATAGTCTATGAATTTTAAGAAATTGTATCATTGTTTTTATGTTTGATTCGTTGTTGCTTAATACTGCTGATATATCCGGTTTTAGGAACAATCGATTTAGGCTTGTAGTATAAGTGCATTCTTGGAAAATATGATTGATTGTGGGAGGGCTATTGCAGTGTTGACAATTTGGTGGTGGCTGCTTAGTGATGAGATGTACATGAGTCAGGTTCGCGTGTCCTATTCTCAACCTGGTCACGGCGACCTCCTCTCTACGATTGGGACGGTTTGATGTGGTCCAGGGCTTCACTGAATTTGCAATTTTTTTTTCTATAAAACATGGTTATATTTTACCATTTTGGGTAGGATTCACCCCGAAAGTCCATTTCTCCTCATCTCTCCCCTCCCACGTAGATCCGCCTGTGACTCCTTCTGCGCTTAGTATAAGGTCCAAACCGGAGCCAGTTCTAATCCAGCTTGGACGGATTAGAATTTATATCATGGCAGACCCATAGACCCATCACGCTCGATCTTCTCACTTAGAATAGGTTTGTAGTCTGTAATACAACCTCCTTCAAACGTCCTTCCTACCCAAATAAATAACAAACATGTTTTTCAAGAAGCTCTAATAAGGAGTATCTTACATTGGATATTTTCTTCCCTTCTGGTTTTCATATAATAATTAAGAACATATGATTTTGAAAACAAATAATTTCCCTATAGAATGAGCCAACTATTTGTAAAAATAAAAAGAATTGGAATATTAATTATTTACTGACTACTTCATAATATAATAGAACAGCGCAGTAGACCGTTTATATTACTGAGAGACACGTAGGCGTCATCCAATTTGATTGCTATCAAGAAACCATTTAAGGTGACACAAATGCGAAAACATTGATTTAATCTAATCTGAATTAGTATTCACAAAAAAATATTGATAATTGCTTATAATTAGGTTCACATTTAAAATTACTCGGTTCATGTTTAAGTCAACAATAATTCCAGATATAATTATAATTTTACTTAACGATTTGATCCTAATTATGATAAGAATATAATTAGGTTAATAATTTAATTATAATTTTTAAATTACCAATGACATACGGTCAAATTTAAACACTCGGAAACAGGGCAATAATTCAATATATCGGACATAATCATTAATTAAAAAGGTACTAGAAATACAAGGTGTATAGAAATAACCTGTTTTCAGCCATCAGAAAGGTGAAACTTTGAACCACTCAGAAAATACTGAAAATAAATTAAGTTAAATTTTCTTCTAAATTTTAAGTAAAAAATGTCTCTAACATTCTGTGAATGATAATGACAAATATTCTAACAATTTAATATTTCCGAGTAGCTTTTAACAATTCAACTGTTTGAAGTTATGTATATGAATGAATGAAAACGTGTTTATTATCATAAAGCAAATAGATACAAAACTTAATATTCATATGAATGTTACAACACTTAGACAATGGAAAATTCCATCTGTTGAGGTCTGTGTGATCTTTCTACAAAATATATTCCATCTTATATCCTATAAATTAATGAGCACTAACATTTTTACATTATTTTTAATATCATTTTAAAATTGTTTTCCAGTTCTCCGCTCTTCAAAAATAAATTTGTTTTTCTTGATAAACATTGAAAGTTAGCTAAACTTGACCAACATGCAATAAAACAATAAATAATAATGATAAGTAGTAAATACATAACTAGATAAAATACATTTTATAATAAATAATAAACAATACAACAATAACAAACAAATACTATCCAGAACAAACAAATAAAGCATTCCACTAATCACTCCGAAAATAACTAGCTGGGCTCTTTGTAATGTGGCTTGTTATGTATAATTACTTAGGGCCTTCCAATTAGCACCTCTCAATATAATAAATAATTCCTCCGGCGTTTCCCTAGTCTCGCTGTGGACATGACAGGATCTCCAGGAAGTTAATGGTGTCTTCTTTTTCCCCAGGATTACAAACCGGACAATTATCATTACCCTCCGGCACTCACGGTTTAACAGTTAAATTAATTAATTCCGTCCTGCATCGGAAAATCGATCTTATCGACAAAATCAAATCGGAAAATCGACAAGATCAAAACTGTCATTGAGATATGGTGATACAGTGGAAAAATCACATAAACTTGCATATATAGAAATTGTGTATATAAATAAGCACTGACTTTCTGTTCTGGTTGGAGAGAAGGGATATGTATCCCCTCAAAAAAGTCTCGGGAATTTATATTATGTATAAACATTTTAAGTGATAATTAACACGATCGACGTAATATAAAAAAAGTTTATATACTAGTTTTGATTTTATTTTTGTACTTCGAAATATTGGAGAGGGAAGGAGAGAAACGATATTCTCACCCTCTCTCTATTTTTATTAGGGGACCGATCGCGGGGGAAACACATTAACACTGTTTCCCAAATTCCAACTATTTATTTGTAAGTAATGTGTATATTTGATAACCAGATACACATTTAACCTCTGTAACGTCAATAGGAAAACAGACGGAAAATAATTTATTTAAATTATTACTAAATAAATAATGGCATCATATCATGAGGACGTAAATTTATGGCCGATAAAAACTTTAAGGTGGAGTAAACATGAAGAAACAACCTTATAGATTGGATTTTACAATAGCATTACTTCAAATACATGCACAAATATCGAATAATAAACAATAGCTGTCATACTACCGCTATATCAACAGTGGAATGAGGAAACAGGTTGTTTTTAAAAATATTCCAGACATATCAAATGAAAAATAAAAATCGGGGAAAAGAATAAAAAATGGGTAGGACAGAAGATAAGCCAAAAATGGTTGTGGACGTAGGCGAGCAAGGACGCAAAAAGTATGTATACATAACAACAGAACGAACAAAACATTCTTCTGGTATTTCAGGGTATTAAACTGAAGTTCAGAAATGGTTCGATTACTTAAACTTAATCGAAATGGCCTGATAATAACTCGCTGAGGTTGATTAAAATGAATAATAGAAAGCTGAAGTAGTCGATGAAGCCATCATAAGCAATGATAGCTGATTTCCAGGATATATAAATAGTCCGGGTGTCCGAAGTATTAAATCTAGCTTATAAAACATAAGTATGCAAAACGTTTTAAAAATTAATTCGGTAATACAAGTATTAATAAACACCGTTTAGTATTAGTTTAGGTTAATTTCTAGTTAAATTATCACATCATAAATTATTATATTTTATTTAAGAATCGTAAGGGCAACGATGATTTTTGACATTAGGGAATAGTTAAAATAAAAACCTATCTGAATTTGATGGGCTGGTGTTTGCTACAAAATTAATTACTACTTAATTGGGCTAAATGCTTTATCATATAATGGTCCAATTGCTTGCATAGGCTGATCTCATGAACATTGTGAAGTGCTCTCCATCTACTGTGTTCTTTGTTGTACCAACAAAAAAAAACAGTGATTTGGAATATAAAATACTCAAAATTTTTTTAAACACTAATAATTGTTATCAATTTATAAAGCCAATTTAGGGAAAAATTAAATGTTTAAAAGATTGTTTGAAGAGAAAAATGTGATTTCTATACGCTTGATCAACAAATAAATGTATGTCTGAATTTGTTAGCTGAAGCATTAAGATCAAATATGTATTTTGTTTGATTTATAGACGGTATATTCCAGTTTAAAAGTAAACAGAGGATGTAGAATATTATAAGATATAGTCATAAATGGACTAAAAATATATATACATAAAGTTATCTGTCAGTGATAAATAAATTAATAATAGTTTCACTATCTAAATCTGCTTGATATTTTAATCACCAGGGGGAAAATAGTTGTTATTATATCTAACAAAGTATCTATGTGATGCACATTTTTTGTGAAACAAACAGTTCCAAAATTCTAGGTTTATAATTGAACCCAATAGTGCAGCCCAAGAATTTTTAATTAATTTCTTTCAGAACTTTTTATCAGGAGTTTTGATTACCCCTCCTTTCATTTTGCTTGTATTTACTGACTATACTATATGCGAGTATTTTGCTGATGCTTAAAGTTCTACTCCTGTATTTAAGTCCAGACTAATTAAATATCTTATTGTAGATTTTGTTTGTTAAACTCATCACTTGTGGATCCAGAATTAATTTTGTTTGTGAGGGGGAGGGGAATGCATAGTCTGAAAGCTTTTGTTATATATATATATATATTATAATTTATTATTATATAGAAGAAAAATAAATAAACTATCAATATGAAATGGTGTTTTGACGATTCTTGAAGTTCTTTTAACTATGTATTTACATGAACAATAATAGTTTTAGAGTTTTTTTTTTTTTTTAATACATAGTTATATTTAGTACATGTATATGTATTACAATTTAAAAAATAGAAAATAGTGTTATTATTTAAGTATTTAGGTTAGATAGAAATATGGACTACTGAATGAAAAATATTTTTTCTTTTTTGGGGAAAGGGGAGGCGCTTCAGCATGAAAGATCTGCCAAGATCTACACTGGTAGCTCATCGAAATCCTGTCAAAAGAACAGATAACAGTTGTACGAAATTCATTAATAATTAATACTAACAAACATTTAAAATATGTTTTCGACAAACTGATGCTCTTTTATCAATCATCAGTTTGAATAAATTTCAAATAAATAAATTAAAATATCAGTTACACATATTCCCTCAAAGAGTTGAAATTTTAATTCTAACCAGAGGCAACTGATTTTTGGAACTTAAGATGCATCTTTCCTTAACATATAACTGACTAAACAAAGAAATTATATCTAAATGGGATTTGAAAAACAAAACAATTAAACTTGTTTCATCATAACTGTGTGGAAAGTATATTATTAATAATATAAGTACTTCCATAAACTGGATTTTAATAATCACGATTTCAATAACTCAAGTATTCAGTTATAAAACATGGTAGCTAACAAAATGAAATCTTTTAATTTAAAGAAGCATTACTTAACAAGTATTTTAGTTAAAATGCTATGTTAGGTATGTTAGGTAATACTAGATGAAGAATAATATAGAAAATCTATGATAATGGAAGCCTTACTGCATAAAAACATACATATTATTGGATAATGTATAAAAAGTACCAGAAATATTTTATGAAAATAATAATAATAATTAAGTCTGAATTGAAATTGAATCTGGCTTGAACATTTGTATACAGGAATTATACATTTGTATTATTCTTAAGAGAAAAGAATAAAATTAACATTCATTCACTCAATAAAATAATTTATAATCCTTATTATTGGCAGGCAAAACTACTTAATTTTTTTATATATCTGTTATTATCACAGTCTTTACCTTAAATATTTTTTTCAAATCTAAGTTGTTCTTACATGTTAACAGACCCAACATGGAAACTTTCCAAACACTACACTACACCACTACACTTTATAAACATGGGAAATCATAATAATTGTTTATTATTACACATTACTAGTTAATCATTCCCAACATAAGTATTGAAGAATACAAATAAAATAAATTGTAATCTCAAGTAATTCAAATAATGAAAAATATTCCAAATAGTATAAAAAGGTTGATTTTTTAGAAATATAATTCCTCCACAGATACAAATTATTATAAATGAGGAGAAAGCTCTGCAATGATTCTGACACTCTTAGAATTGATAATCATTTCAGTTATTGTAAACCAAATTAATGAAGTTTCAAAGAAGTCACTCGTATAAATAGAAATTCTAAGAAAAAAGTCAAAGGAAAAAGATAAGTTCTCAAACTTCGTTAAATGCCCAACTCTTCTTCAATAACACATGAGATTAAAGATAAAAAATAAAGAAAACATTTTCTGAAGAGAATAAATCAAGTTTTTCATTTACTGGAAAACTTAAAACGTTTTATATCTGCTGATATGCCATTCCTGTAGTAAAGTATCATATATAGCCGCCCTATTCCAAAAAGTCCCTAGTATGTTTTTGTTGGAGCTTTTAAGAATGTTTTTGTGATTTTCGTCTTTAACATCGATATAGACAGTACAAGCGGTGCACCAAAATGACACAAATCTTTTTATATATAAAATGCAGTTACAAGTATTTAGTTAAATGTTCTGATTTTAAAAAGAGAAAACCCATCAAAGTTATAAGTGATTTAAGATTATAAAATATCAATTAATGTTAGGAATAACAGAGTAAATTTTGGTCGAAGATGGGTCGGAAATGTAAAACGTTGGACTAGGGGATCATAAATATTTACCATTTGAAGAGGTGCCTTAAATTATAAAAACCTTATAGTTAATCACTTTTTTACAGTAAACTGAGGCTATATCTTATAAACTAATATTAGTAGGTAAGATTGTATCTGGTTGATCAAACATTTAATACAAAAAAAATTATAGTTAAATATCATAAGCAAATCAAATTGTAAGTTTTGATATCAACATTAGTTACTAGAGGAATGCAACTGAGCTACTGAAAGATAATATTTGCATGTACAAACAATTAAAATGTGTATCAATTAGAAGTAAAATACAGCTATGGCATGCCAGATGTTATGAACATTGTTATTTAAATGAAAAATATAAATTACAATATTTTTTCTAGCTGTCTGCCTCAAAAATACAATCATAGCAAAGAAAAAATTAATAAAAGGAAATCTTAAAATAAAGAAATCTTCAAATATATGATCATTCACATGAATAAAATGATCACAATTAAAATTTATTGATTTTTGAAAAAAATCGATGATATTATTAATATATTTTTAATAATATAAATTAAATGAATTTCATTTTTCATCAAATGTTACTATATAAAGAACAATTATAAATTCTATTATTTGAACTAATTAATTATTTAAATTAAACTAATAAACTACGCGTGTAAAGAAAAGAACAAACAAATGAATACACGAATGACTTATAAAAAGCTGTAATATCTATTAAAACAGAATGAGTGAAGATAATGTTGTTATTTTATTTATTCATATGAAATCTAGTAATAAAGCTTTATTTATCCACAAAATATTAAAGACCCAATTGCTGAGTAAAGAATTAAGAAGGACTCTGAGAAATAAATACAGAAAAATTAAAATAATGTATTACTGTTTCCTGTTAACCTCAGATAACTGAGTATATGATTCATTTCATTCCTCAGAATACTTATATTTGAGGTAACTTTGGACTAAAGGCTACAGCACTAAACATGAATATGATATGTAAAAAATAATGACACAGTTCACAATCCAACAAAGTTATTTATGAAATTCAGTTCCAAATTAAAAAGAATGCAATTTAAATTAAAAAAATTACTCATATTTTATCATTACTATTATTCAAATGAATTCGCTCACCAACACACTTTTAATTTCTGTTGGCATTATAGATCCTTTGCCACCTTAAACAGCTTTCTACTTACCTCCCTACCTTGGGTTATTTATTTCAAGTTATCTGCATGCAGCTGTGTTGCATTTTTTTTTCTTTAATCTATGCTTTTAGGCACTCCACAAATCTACAGTCTATTATCATTAATACAAATGAATGTTAATAGGATTGTTTTAGTGGAAGGCTTATTGTATTCAAATCTATTACTATCGATATCATTTTTAGAGACAATTTTGTGTCTGGTATGAGGCCAACAAAATACTTAAAATAGTTGAAAAGTACAAGTATGAAATAAGAAATTTAAAAATGTATTTTGTTGGAAATTACATAATCATAACACTTATCATCAAATTATGATGTATGGGAAGCTTTTGAGGCATACACTTTGTGAAGCGAATATTTATGGGTGAATAACACATTTTGGCTGTTTACCATCGAAAACAATTTTCAAATATTTTGTTCACATGTAGTAGAATATCAAAATTTCTTATAGTCACTAAATAATCTTTTACTAGATAATTTAAGTACCTTATTACTTTAAGTACCTATTTTTAAACTAAACTCATTGAAACATATTGGTGTAAATAACTTTAAAATAATTGCCATGTTTAATAGCTAACTTAAAAGAAAAAGAGCAAATTCATTTAGAGCGAAGATTTTCAGCACCAAATAGGATATTGAGATATAAATCAAAGATATGTTAAATAACAATGACCCTATAAAAACCATCAGGCATGAAAAAGTAAAATCAGAATAATTACCAACTTTTTTTCATAACATAAATCAAATATCTGACTTAATGTTTAAGAAAATTGTGTAATATCTATTTACCAGAAAATACACTGATCCTGGTAGTAAGATGGGTAAGATAAAGAAAACATTCACCAGAATAAAAAAATAAACCTAGCAAAAGGAATTAAAATATAGTAAAGAATGTTTTGGATATATCTGGTATAGTTTAAACCAGAGGTTTCCAAACTACAGCCCACGGGCTGGATCTGGCAAGCACCTTCAATCTAGCCCACGAAAGTTTCTTGATTGCATGGTAAACTTTTAAAACTATTTTAAAAAATACAAAATTTAGCAAATTACTCAAACAGGAGGCTAATATAACATTTATCGCATGAGTTGTTTTTCCTAGAAACTCATTTCACAACTAAAGTGTCATTTATTGATTTTTTTGTTTTCATCACAAGCCTTGGCCAGTGGATCTTAGTGAAGATCTCAATGTGGCTTGCAGGACTTACTGAAGGTCTCAATGTAATCAACCAGTCCAAAACATTTGAATACTCTTGGTTTAAACTAAAAAAGAAAAGTTACTACTGCAACCCATGAAGGGTCTTGAGTTCAATATTTTGTAAGATACCACCAGGTTTTCCCCCTTAATTAATTATTTAATTAAGAATACCAATCTCAGAGAAGTTGGGTATGCCCCAGGAGGATCTCCCAACACCATATTCTGATGAAACAGAATAAATAGTTGCCTGCCATCAGCCAAATTCAAAACAGGACCTCGAACTTTGGAAGACAGAGCTATACCCACTGAGTTACCACAGTTCCATTATTAATATTTTTAAATAATAATAAGATAAATAAAAATAGTATTTTCAAATAATATAAAATAAAATTAGCATAGAGAATTAAAATGTTGTATTGTGGAACAGAAATAGGCTGATTATTGGGGCAGTTGGCACTCAGAAGAAATCCTGAATATTTTTGATGAGATGAAAGTATATCAATCAACCAATATTTAGGTGCTGTTTATTCAATTTAGAGTAGAACATAACACAAATATAACAATCTAACACCATTACTAAATTGTACGATGTTGAGAAAAATTATTCAGGAGTAATAGTGACGAATATGGTAATATATTTTCTAGAGAAACTGCTATAAGGCAAAACTACACTTGGAAAGAATAATACGACACAAGTTATACAAATGCAGATGAGGTAATTATAATCAGACCTATTTGAGCCTAGGACTGTTCTATGAAGTCAAGGTGTTGAAATTATGAAAAGTGTAAAGAGAACTAATTGGAACTTAGTAGGGTTAGAAGCAGGGTCACTTTACAATATGTTTCCTAAATTTTTAAAAAGTCATACATTTTAAGTAACTCAGGAGGAAAGAACAGCTTAATCTTTCAGCTACACAAAGCACTCAGCATCTCACGTATAAAAATTCAGTGACTGAAAATTGTAGGAAAAGCCATGAGGATCAGGAAACAAGTGAGTGAAATATCTCAGATGAGGTGCGTTATGTTTAAGGAGAAATGACCTATTGAAGGAGGACGTTTAGTAATTAGGATCTCTCTTGCTTATGCAAGAGATAGTTAATAGTAGTTGATAAGACAGTTTTATAGGTCTGATCTATGCAGATTGTTTTTTTCCAGATAGTAGCTCAATGGTAGGGGAGCTTTCGATGCTAAAGGTCCCAGGTTCTAACCTCGCCTCAAGGCAGAAAATTTATTTATCTGTTTCATTAGCTGTGGGGCGACCGTGGATCGGTAGATCCTCCTGGGGCACACCTAGCCGCTATAAAGTGAGTACCCTTAATTAAATAATTAATTAAGGAGAAAAACCTGGCGGTTGAGCATGATCTCGGTCAAATTACCTCCTTGCAGAAATAGTGCTTTCCCTAAACAGTACTGAACCCAATACCCTTCATGGGTTATAGTGGTACAGGTTTTATTTAAAAACATATCACTTGAAATGAGTGAAAACATATTTGTCCAATATGGATACCTAACCTTACACTAAAATAGAATGTGTATTTCATTTTGATATTGAGATGAAATGAAAAGTCTAAATCACATTTCTATCAAATAATGTAGCCTCTCCCCTCCCCCTCTCAAATGGTAAAATGTAACCATGCTTTATTAAAAAAAAATATTAAAAATTTATCTCTTAAAGTATTATTGTTCGTTACTATAACACCATTTCACATTGGTAGTTAGTATCTTTATTTTTTTCCAAAGTAATTATCGTTATATAAATGAAAAGAAAAGCTTTCGGGCTGAAGCTCCCCAAAATTAAATCCTGGATCAGCTAGTGATCTCTGTGTATGTAATAATAAATAGAAGATTAATTTCCTAATATGAGTAATTATGTATAGAAAATATTAAATATTCGTAAACCATTATAAATTGATAATAATAGAAAAACAATTTTTTGTTTCCCTCAAATTACACTTAACTCACGTTAAAAAACAAAATTGTAATTATTAACATAATTTAGATGTAGAATAACCATTACTCAAAAGAAAAATAATTCTAAAGTTAGAACCTTCTTGATTAACATTTCTGGTTTATATTCATGAAAAAAACATATCCAATAACTAAATTGTTGTTAAAAATGTAACAAGACCAAGCGCTTACCTTGATTGCTGTAGCTGCCCTGGTAACATCCAAACAAGTTCCTAAGAAATATACATATTGTAATATAAATAGAAATTGATCAATAGAAAATTATAAATTAGCAGTTAGGATATTTATATTTCACTATAGTAGTTATGGACTTATTATCAAAATAATTATGAAATAAGCATATAAAAATGACACTTTATCTGAATACAATACATTTTTAAGAGTTATTCATTATGTCTTCTTTTTTTTAGGGAAGATTGATTGTTATTAAAACATTTAACAGTACAAATGCTAGTAATTAATGATAATTAATGAATTATTCTTTCTGCATGCTTTGTTTTTCGATCACTTGTTATATATTTTACCAATGTTATTATTTAATATATACATACATAAAGGTATAGTTATAAGATACTCATTTCCAATAATCCTGTAACATATAACAACTTATATTTGTAAAACAATTACCATGATAAATGCCTTAACATCATAAAATATAAACTATGGATTTTCATGTTTTCCCACAATGATAGGAAGGTTACATACATACAGGATAACAATCTTTTTGATCTGATCAATCACATTAATAAAGAAGAGATCAATGGTAAAAATATGAATCAATAATTAACTAAAAACAAAAATAATCATTAATAGTAAGATACCTTAAAATGTAAGTCATTTCTTCTATCTTGTAGAAAAAATAGTTCAAAATTCTTATATTAATTACACTTAAAACAAATTTAACACTTAAATTAACACACATAGAAGTTAAAAGAAATTATATGAAAAAATCTCAACTTAATGGAAAGATTTGCAGGTTGTGCAATAGGTCTAGAATAAATAATAAAATTAAATGTAATTGGAAGAGTCAAACTTTCATTATAATAATTAATATTAAGAAATGTATCACCAGTTAATTATTTAAAAGTGTACTTGATGTTGAATCAATCTATTTTTTCTTATTAGCATATAATTCCAAATTATAAATATATATGATTGCCTGTGTAATATTTAGGATCCTTTAGATTAAAAACAACATTGCAAATAATTTACTTTTTTTCAATTGATCTATAATGCTTTATTACATAAACAATTAAAATATTATATTATCTATGAATTAAAGTCCTTTATACAGTACTAATTAAGTATGATAAATACTTATTGAGATGTTCATTTTTAAAGGGGAAAAAAAACTGTATTTAAAAATTTGGGCTTAACTAATACATAATAAAAATAAGAAAAAATCAAAACAAAAATGAAGTAATTAGCTTGGTCACATTAGCGCGGTTTTTATCGTGATAGCATGAGCGCGGTTTTTTTTTATAACAGCAGTACAAGTCAACATTTGTGATATAAGAGTAAAGTATATTTTTTCGGTATTTTTAAACTTTTGTGAAGTGGCCAATTTCAGTGTATTTTTTTAGGACCGGATGATGTTTATTATCAGATAGGTAAGGATTTTTAAGGTAAGTAGCTTATAATAACCATAAAGTTAAACTGAGTTAAAAACTCAGTCGGTAAACGTCATTGAAAACTTGAAGCGAGCTTAAACTCATATAAATATTTGTAAAATTACATAAATGATATATCTGTTTACGAAGTTAATCATTTCTACATTCTAATTTTTTCAATAATTATGTAACAATAAAAAATAAACTTTTAACTACCTAAGCTATGCATGTATTTAGAAACATCTTCCTGATATGTAAACGGATAATTTATTGTATGGTATAAAATATTTTTTCAAAGTAATCAAATATCGTTACCTTCTTCCCTAATTTATTATAACTCTAATAGATTTATTAGAAAGTTCTTTACAGGTATCATATTCGTTACTGAAAGTGCATTGCAAAATGACTCGTACTATCGAACGAAGATTTGCGTTCTCTCTCCTAGTTCATCGAACAGTGAAGGGTAAAGTTCAAAGGGCTATTAGGGGCACCGAATTAATTGTAATTTGGTCGATCAATACCTATTGTAGGTGGGTCAGGGATGAACGTCCATTTCTAATTCGTTTCGAAACATTTAACTTAGTTTAGTTTAACAATCCTTATATAACACTGGTGCCCACAGACGGATCTACGGAGGAGGGGCTTTCGGACTGAAGCTCTTTCCCCCCCTCCCTCCAAATGGTAAATATAACCTTCTTATTAAAAAAAATATATCAAAAACTATTATTGTTCGGATTATTACATTTAATAGGACTTCAAGAATCACTTCAACACCATTATATAAAGATAGTTTCTTTCTTTTTGTTCTAAAGTAATTATCGTTATATATATAACGATTATAAAATAGCATTATTAAAATGCTTAAAGTTCCTGGCTCATGGTGAACAAAGTTTATCCGAGAAAACTTTGAAAGTAAAAAGAATGGAACATATATAGGTTTTTGTTGTTTTTTTCAAAAATAAATATTAACTTCTAATTAACTAATATGTAGATGAGACTACTTTACATATCTCACACATCGTAAACCGCTTAAATGGCCCTGGTTTTACCATAATTATAGGTGTCAATGATCTATGGTTTGAAGATAAGAATAAAAATACACATAATATAGAACAACACTAAAAAGTTCCAACTTATATTTATATATTTTTAAATCATCGAAAACAAACTTCTTTCCGTGATCTCTTACTTCGGAATCAAGAGTCAAATTAAACTCTCTGAGGCCTATTAAATCATTATGAAATAGAATATATAAAATTTAATTTTTTTGAAGAAAAAAAATATTGATTTTTTATCACGATTAATTATTTGGTGTTTCGGAAAAATATTTTAATTAAATTTATATTAAAATAAATGATAATGTAAAATAGGTAGTTGAGGAACCATTGGCTAACTTGGACCTACGATTCAAATTTCATATTTTACTTAATTTTTGTATTTCATAATGTGTCATGGGAAAAAACATTATCTTATTGATCGATTGTAAAACTTACAACGATCGATTTCCATGAAATATTAGTAGTTTTTTATGAATTTCCATCTTATTTTTCTAAGCAAACTAATGTGAGTATTAAATTTTCTATTTTTACAGACAAAAATTCATCGAAGTACGTGCTTTAACTTTGTGAAATGTCACTTAATGACTTCTTTTTAAAACAAATTTTCAATTTACTAAATACAACTTTAATTTACACCTATGTTGAATTCCGGAATAAAGAAATTATATACTTTCACTACTTCATATTTTTTTTCTTAAATTTCAATTTATTATTATTATATGAAGTCATCTTAATTTATTCATTGTTTTATTATGCATTATCTTCGACATTTTGAAGCGTTTGTCCTTATCTTCTTACTATATTTTTAATTTTTAAAATGTTATAACCATACTCGCAGTCTTCTACAAAATCATTTATTTATAAACATTTTTTTTTTTTTTTCCCTACCCCCCAGGAATTTCTTGAATAAATACAGTATGTATATAAATGTATATACACATAAATTTTCAACTTTACTTTTATTGCCCAAGGGCATTTTAAGTTAAGAGGGCTCTGCACGCTGTATGCGTTCTTTGCATCTGTGGCCAGAGGCCTTTTATTATACCACTGGGCGTGTATTTGTAAACATAATATATAGATAATTTTCATGTTCACATTAAAAAAATGTCTGTACTGTGGGAATAAGAGAAGTATATATTTCTCCAGGAAATTTTAGTTGTGATTGTTAAAAATAAAAATTTGTGTATATTATATAAACTGCATAAGGATAAATAAATAATTTCGAAACTGAGGAATACAGTAAAAAGGTTCTGAAAACAAGAAAAAAATTCTTCGAAACGTCGAAGATAATTGAGTAGTAAAACAATGAATAAATAAACAGTATTTAGTTTACACATTAATTTTAAATACTATTTTTAATAATCCACAGAATAAAATTAATTATTTTAATTAAAGATTAATTCAAATATTAATTATACTATATATGGTTCATCATGAATAATTGTCGATAAGTAAGGAATCATCCTAATCATGATTTAGATTCTAAAATAAGAGTTTTCAATGCCGTTCAGTAATTACTCATTAATGCAAAGAATCAGGTCGACAGAACTTTTTTAATTGGTATTTGATTAGTCCACATCTATAAAAGATAATCTTTGCTGTTGTTTTTAATCCTTTCCTCATTCGTTTTTCCTTCGTAGTTATCCATGGCTGTCCAGAAGGAGTTTTCAGGGCGCACGCTGTGCCATCAAAATTTTTGAAAGGGAGCACATTTTTAGGGAGGTTTGAATTTTTGAGAAAGGCTCATTACAAAGAGGTTATCATTCCCTTTCGGAGTGAAAAGTTTCAATACAGAGAACAGGGGAAAAAACATGGACCAGACCACAGCAAGGGTATTGGTATATGATCTATAATTTTTCTAATTTTGTTTTTGCTTGGACTATTTTTAAAAAGAGATAGTAATAAAATTTCTTGGGGGAGGGGGGAGTTTATGCGCAATCGATCCCGAGTGAGATGGGCACCCCTGTAGTTATTATTAAATTATTGATGAA
Organism: Nezara viridula; assembly: GCA_928085145.1. Taxonomy (NCBI): domain Eukaryota; kingdom Metazoa; phylum Arthropoda; class Insecta; order Hemiptera; family Pentatomidae; genus Nezara; species Nezara viridula. Next base: position 48,145,728 of record OV725081.1, read on the forward strand.
GGGAGATACAATGAAGATCAAAGTTGTCAACACAAACTAAAATCAAACTTTACAAAACTGTAAATAAAACAATTGAAAAGAGAAGGAATGTTTGCCTCGGATCAAATAAAATAAGAAATGGCGATTTTAGTTAAGCAAGCAGCTAACACATATGTTTATTTCATAATAATTCACAATTTCTAGTAATTATTATTGCAAATACAGTAATAAGTTTGTAGAGAAACTTTCTTGAAACAGAGCAAATATTTTTTCAGTCGTTACATATTTAGGACAAGGAACGGGCGTGTGGTTTCAGATCATATATTGATATGAAAAATGTGCTACAGAAAGTAAGGAGAAAAGATCTGTGTCAACTTATAGCCAATTCTTTACTCTTAGTACATATTTTAATCCATTGCAATTATAATAATAATAATCATCCTCAATCTGTACTTGAAGAATTTACAAAAAAAAAAATGAAATAACTGATTTAAATATATATTACCTATATTCCCTTAATGTTTTTTTTTCAGTCAGTGGTGGTTATTCCAGAATGATGAGAATACTAAATAGAAATAATAATAACAAAAAGCTAGATGAACCCGAAGGTGCGAACGGATACTATATATCACATACATCCTTCCACTAAACACCATCAAAATTCTGTAAGGCCACTCTTAAATTTTTGGGAATACTTTCGGCAATAAGCCTACAATTTTACAGGTCCTTCGCGATGTTATCGTTTCAATTATATCAACAGAAAGTCATAGAGCAAATCAGATGATTGGGGAATGTATCTCATCATACACAATATTCTTAAGGTGAGTTTAATCATTTCACAAACTATAGGGCACACAATTATCTTATTGCAAAAACAAACTATTTTATTTTATTTATCTTGATACCGACAGCAGATGGAAAATACAAAAAATAAATAACGAAAACACTAATAGTGAACTAACCATTTATATATTTGTTTGCCCCACAGTTTGTGAAATGATTAAACACACATTAAGAATTCTGCAAGGTGGAGAATCAGGCACCTCGACTAGATCTGTTCTGTAGATATCTGTTAGTTATCGACCTCATAGATGTCTACAAGATGTTACACAAATGATTAATTTTTCAAAAGATATAACTACATGTATCTTTATTGTATGTATCTTTACTGTCTTCATGTAAAGAATGTAGTATTTCAACGTATTTGTGTGTTTATATAGATTTAATCTCATTGGCAAACATGAAACCAAAACTGTCCTTGATAGAAAATTGATGCTTGTTGTTCCTTAGGTCCACCACAAAATACAATTCGACTCCCACCACTCAATGTGGATGTACCATCACGGTCTCTACTTCAACTAGTTACAATCAAATGGAGTCGTACGTACTTAATGAGCCATATGATGTAATCATACGGTACTTCATAGTTCAAGCTCACAATCCTTTCCCTCAATCAAAAACTCATCGAGGAAAGCGATTTTGCACGGATATCGGTTAGTCCCTTTGACCTTTGTCCGGACCGAGAGCGAAGAGCAGGGCATAATGGTCCCGACTGTGAAATAATGCCAGAGGAGGTGTGCCACTCCGGTCACGACCGGCTCTATCTCGCTATTTCTGTTTGGTTTTTCTTTCACGACGTCCTTATGCTTGCCTTTCTCTCTGTAATGAGCCGTTCACAATACAAAGGGACTGATGTCACAACTATTAGCGTACCATGTTTAATGGCCTTATTTTTACATTTAATTCGCACTGCATTCTTTTTGTTATTAGAAGCTAAAAGGTTAAGTATAGAAAATAGCTTGTTGGAACTAGGTTGATATCATCATTCATTAGCCTGATCCACTTCATATCTTTTTTCTTTCTTTATATCTTGTGACAATTAGCAAATCTATTATTAAATAAGATACTGACATTCCAGAAATGAGGAAGAATAATTGCAATCCAGCTGCAGTTCTTCCTTGTCCTTATTTATTCCTTTGATTCATGAAAGGAGATCTCTTTCCCAGCACCTTTTCAGTCACTGTCTGATGGGCATGTCAGCAGTCATGTAGTTAATTGTGAAATCGAGAGTTATGAATACGTTAGTGTTTGTCGATAGTTGTATGTAATGTTTTGTTGTTTTCGCACCTTAAGGAGCTACTGTTACTTGTCTTTAAGCACGTCTTTTTTTTTTCTCTGTAATCTGTAAAGCGTATGTCCATATGTATACATAGGTATGTACATGTAGTTTTTGTATAATTTTCAATTTTTATTGCGAAATAAAAAATTGTATTCAGTAGCTTTTGATTTTGATATTAATTTATAAAAATTAATATCTATCCAATAGTTTATTAAGGACATTCTCTGGCAAGGAATGCTGATTTTTATGGTCTTGATTAAATCCTATATATGTTTTTTTATACGTATTTCTTGAATTGTTTTATTTAGAACAGGCTTGGGATTACTTTATTATAAACTAGCTGATGTACCCATAGTTGACGGGTGTATAGTTAAAATTTGAGGATCTTTTTTTGAGATGGATATTGTATTATGGGGAGAGAAGGAGGTCAATTTCATAACATTGGGTGAGGGGGCAAAGATAATTTTAATTTTTAGAAGTTTTTCTTCCGATTTCCGGCTAATCCATTTGGTTAATCCTCAAAATGTATACGACAACATTAGGCTCGAGAAGATGAATCGAATGACACCTTGAACGGGAACATTGAACAAAGTTAAAAAATGAGTGTGTTTTAAGTCGATGCTGATATTTGGTATTTCGGATTTTTCCCGTTGAGTTGTGGTAATTTTTTCTATCAGTTGAATAGTACAACTGTTTAAATATGGCTCGCGGTAGAGTAGATGGGATGAGAATCGAAGTAACCGCCTAACCGGGATCTCTAGACAGATTACCCAAGAATTCAAAACTCTGGTTCTATTCAATATTTTGTTTTCATTTAAAGTCTATGTTTTAAGTCAAGTAAACCTTAATATAATGTCAAGATTTCAAAAGTCTACAATAAGCCATTGCTGAGCTTACCTCTGACAAAATTTCGTTGCAATGCGGACATACAGACAGACAAAATTTTTTTAAAAAGTGGATTTGGTGTCTGCAATGTATGAAACGGAAAGATGTCATAAAACGGGTTAATTTTATTCAATGTACAGACAAAATCTTTATTTGATTTATATAGATTTCGTCGCTACCTTCCAATTACATAGTGTTTACTATTCTCAGTTTCCATCGATTAGACAAAATATTTAAAACAATACCTTTTTCTTATGCGCCCTTATTTCATCAGTCTGCCGGCAAGACATTCAAAGATTTATACTCTAAAATTTTCATACAGCTGATATCGTTACCCTTCTAATATTCTCACTACATTTTATTGGTAACACATGCGTGCAACGATGCTTTACTTGATTCTTCTTAATTTATCCTTTCGCTTTTCAACTCACACATTTGAGAATCATAAACCTAAACAAACCCAACGAATTTAATTTATCTTAGACTTCAAAAACGTACGACCTCTCTATTATGTATCTGAAATTTTTTCGTTCTGCCGAAGTTGAAGGCGTATAACTAGCTAAAGTTTTGATCCTAAACCTTCAACGATAGTAAGGCAGTCTGATAAAATTATAAAGGCGTTTTTAGAATTTAATTTTTTTTTTCTAGGGCTCCATCTGGACAAACGTCTAACTTGGAATCCTCATACCAGACTGAAACGACAAGAAACAGCTCGACGTTTCCGACTACTTCAACACTTACTAGACAAACGCTCTAACCTTCCAATCAATCATAAAAGACTCATTTACATGACTATAATAAGGCCTATTTGGACTTACGGAGTTGAGCTATGGGGCTCCACCAAACCTTCAAATTCCTTTCGCATCCAATCCTTACAATCCAAAATCCACAATCCTCAATGCTCATTACTTTGTTACAAATAAAATTATCCATAATGACCTTAATGTTCCTTATGTATCAGATTTGGCCGAATCCAGATATCTGTACTTCCATAGTAAACTTCATAACCATCCCAACCATCTTGTCTCTAACCTTGCTTCCTATTCGATTCCTGATAACCCTCCGAGGCGTCTGAAAAGAAGATGGCCACGTGATCTTCTAATATAGACATATTATTAGAATGCTACCAATGGGTAGTTTCTCAACATGTGTTCCATGTCATTATATCCATGTGCGAATTTACCAGATGTATTTTTTGTATACAGTTGTAAATATCATATAAATAAATAAAAAAAAAAAAAATTAAATCAGCCACTTAAGCCGAATACTCATTCGACCAACACGGATGAATTTTTAACTGTTCCTATTTTTTTCATATATCAAAAAATAATCGCCTCGTTGTTTCGCTTAAATTTTACCTTTTTACACTACCTACTCACTGATTTCTAAATACTGAGTCCATTCTGTTGCCAGGTGGAACACGAGGCCCCTCCGTTGCGATGGGCAGCCCAACCACCAGCCATGATAGTCGGCTGCAGCAGACCGCAATGTCGTCAGCGTTGCATAAGTTCGGGTTGGCTGAGCTCACTGTGGGAGACCGCAGGGCTGGGATCTGAGGCTGATTGCTGACCGGATCATCTAGCCACTAGTCTACCAAGGATGTATATTGATATTTAATTGCAACGTTCATTTTTGTAAAACGTCTTCCTATAGTTGTCTAAAATCACACGCAAGTTGAAAAGTAGCTGTGTCCAGGCTATCTTAGTATAGGTAATTTACTTTGGACATGAGAGATTTTTTTTTATTTATTTCTGCTGAAAGCATAGAAAATTAAGAGCATGAAACAAAACTTATTTAGAAATTTTCCAAGAACAATTTTACAATAACTCACGGACTATTCAACATCTAAAGCTCACACTATGACTATTCTAAAAAAAAAAAAGGAACGCTGCAAATTATTCCACAATGTTTTATTATTTCCAGGCAATTATACATCTAAAGTAACATTACCTTCATAGTTACAAAGAAAAATAAATAAAAGGTGATTCCAAATATTGGAATAAACATTTTTTTTTTTAATAATTGGTAATATGTTAAAAAAATAGCATTACATCAGTAACACATTCAAAATTTAAAAACCAAACAAAGGATATAACATTTGGAGTAGAACTTATTTTTAAAAAACCGGACACCATATCTTCGCTCCTAATAGTCCGATTTCAACGATTTTTTTTTGTTATTAGGAAATTTCGTAAATTTTTAAAAAACCATAATACATTATCCACCAAAAAGTGTAAACTTTTTGAGTTATTCGGAATTTAATTTTACCATTCCTCGTAACTTTTTTTTCAGCTTCTTTCGTTGAAGTATGTTATATAAATAAATTTAAAGGGCGTCAAGAAAATGACTTTAGCGAAGTTTCATTGAAATCGGTACATTCGTTTAGGAGCTACAGTCTATAGCAACGCAGGTTTTTCGGCCGCCATTTTGAAAGTAAAAGGCGGATAGTAATGTCGATGAAGGAGGATCATCCTTGAGTGACCTCTGATTTTATATCGAAATTAGAAAGAAATCGGTCCAGTTTCGGAAAAAATGCGCGGACGGCGGACGGACAAACAGTTTTTTAATCGTTTTTCGAATTCTACTCATCCTGAAACGTGAAACCTCAAATTTTGAGAGGGGGTTATGTTTTTTAATTTTTCGTCGATCACAATAGTTGATTATTGAAAATTATATACCAAAAAATCTCAATGAACTGTGCAGATCATAATGGAAGATTAAAGACATACGATCACTAATTTCAACAAAACTTTTTTTGATGACAAAAGGTCGAAAAATATTAGATATATTTCGAAAGTCAATGCGCTATAGAAGACGAACAAAAAATGATTTCATCTTTTAATTTTTTTATATATACATATTAGTTTTCTGCCTTTATTTGCGTGGGTTTCTTTTACTCTTTCTTTGTTTTCTGTAAAATAATAATAAAAAAAAAATATCGATTATATGAAATGAATTAAATTGTATTATAAATTAAAAAGACCATAAAACGCTTACAGTAATGTAGACCAAGTTGTATTTTTCATTTAAAATAAAATTGTTTGAAGATTTTTTATTTTGTTTTTTCCTTAAGGAAAGGGAGTGAAGTGACTCAGTGAGTAATATATTGTGATTCTATGCTCAAGATTCCGAGGTTCTAATTTGGCTATGGCAGACGATTATTTATTCTATTAAATCAGCCGTGGATCTACCCTGGGATGGAGAGGTCTTCCTGGAGCTCCTAGCTTTTTGTCAGCTTAAATATCTTGAGATTTTCGGTTTTATATATATTGATCATTAATGCCAACAGAAAAAAACAACACATATTTCATAATAAATTCCTTGATAGAATTAATTCTTTACATATCAAACAACAAATCGAGAAAGAAAATGTTAACACTCCTAATATTTTAATTTTTTTTGTTTATTATAAAAAATTAAAAAAATCCGCCGTCCTCCGTTTATTGAGTCAAATTTATTATTTTTCCTCATTTTATGCAGGTCAGTGAAATAATAGTTCTTTTTTATTTTTTGAGAAGGAATACTTCTAGTATCAATTCACTACCCATTTAGTTATAATTAAAGAAACAAGTAAAAATAGCGACTGAAATATCGTTTCCTACAGGAACAACCCAGGGATAAAATTTAATTGTTAAATTAAAATTTAATAGTATAATTAAAGGTTAATTGTTTGTTCTGTAATAAATATAAAGATATAGTTTATGTAGATGTTTATATTCTAATATTTCACTATTATAGTATAATATATTTATTTGTGTTTTCCTTAACATCTTGAGAATTCCACAAGTGTCTTGTCTTTACTACCGATTCAGTTAGCTATTAAAAATAGTAAAAAATGTAAAACTTATATGTACTTAAGATATGAAAGAATTTATGTATAAAAACAATCTTGATCAGTATAACACCGTTGGTTCGACAGTACAGGTAACCTTTTTGAAGTGAAAACTTCTTTAGGTGCGTTTTGAACTTTTTTATAGAGAGTGAATTAGATTGATACGTCAGATTTTAACGCTCGGATAAAATCGGCTATAGTCGACTAAATGAAATGTTTTTACATACGGTTTAAAATACCTTAGAAACTAAAAATCGGGACTGCATACTGTATTCGTGGAAATGGTTCAGCATTTCATTGTCTCTGTAATAAGCTATAATTCAAAATTGTGTCTTAACACGACGCCGCGTTAGGGAAGCGAAAAGGAAAAAAAATAGTATCGAAAACTAAATGATAACGAGGTTAATTGAATATATGTATTAAAATATTTCAGATATTAAAATCGGACCTGGCCTTTGGAATGAGCTATTATTCAAAATTTTATGTTAACCCAATACCATGCTAGAAAGTAGAAGAGGGAAAAATATAGTGTCTGAAACCAAATGATAACGAGTTTTTGCTAATATATAGTACAAATGCTAATATTATTACAACATTGAAATTTCATTTTTACAGCAATATTAACAATATATAAAAAAAAAAAGAAGATAAATAATATAAATGACAATAATAACAGAAATTCTTAGGCATAATGGAAAATATATAATAATATAACATTACATAACCTTCTAACTGGAGATTTCAATATAAATACTATACAGTCGTTGGATAAAACACAAACTAGTAAATATCACTAATTGAACTATGTAAATTAAACAAAATCAAAATAATTAACCTTAACTACAATGCACATAGAATACATGGATTAATAAAGTTACATAAAAGTGGCTCTCCATTTAGTCCTATCATCAGTAATATCAATGGGGAAACTGAAAAAAATGGCTAAATATCTCAATTCCACACTCAATAACCTAAAATGAGATAAGTATAGTATAGAGATAAAATATAGATAAGTTGTAGAAGTAACAACGATGTAAAAAATCAATGGAGGCTCATCAAATGCTTGAAAGAACAAATAAAATGGACAATAGGTAAATATTGTTTGGTCTGTTTTGATCTAGAAAATTTATTTATCAATACCAACTGGAAAGATGTAATACAAATTATTGAAAAATACTGGGATACAAGACTTCATGACAGATATCTTGAGCTGAGTTGCTTTAAGCCCGGAAGAAGCACCGCTATGCATTGTTTGCACGGCCTTAGAAATCTAAGTGACACAAGGAGCTTAATAAACGGTTTTTATGATAATTATTAAGTCCGGATGGGCCGTTATTTTCCTTTAAAATCAGATAGATAAAATTAACGTTGTTTATTCTTTTTTTCTCTCTCTTCATACTTCTATCCACACCTGTCATAATCTTGACAATAAGCAGATGTGATCACATTGCAAAGAAAATTGGCATTTTTGGAATGAGGAAGATTAGTACCCAGCAACATCTCTTCTTTTGTTGTTTCGATGTCCGTGTAGTTCAAGATAAAATCGGGAAGCTACACATGTTTTGTTCGATAGTCGGTTGTTGTAAGTTGGTATGTAAAGTTTTGTTGTTTACATACCAGGGACCTGCTGTTATTAGTTTTAAAATTTTGAATTGAAATGATTGTAGTTTTTGTAAGTGCGTCTTTTTTGCGAAACCGTAAATTTGTGAGTCGTATGTCCATATGGGTTTGAGTAGTATTTATAAGTATTGTAAGTGTATGTATTTAGTTTTTGTCTGATTTTCAATTTCGATTTGAAAAAAAGATAGTATTTTCAGTCGTTTGTTCAAAGTCTTTCGTTTCATTTTGACATATGGGCCCCAGGTCATCCTTCTGTCGAATAAATGCCTGAGATAACGTACAGTGTCCGCCAGAGGAATTTGGTTGTTGTCGATATAAAAAGGTGGGCATGTGTCTCGTCGAAGTGTAAATGTTATATGTTGTGATTTGTCATGATTTAATCTAATTTTTCAAAGTGAATAGCAACTTTGTAAATTTAGTAAGTGATTTTGTAAACTCAGTGAGGCTATGGTGTTTTGTTTAAATTGTTGTATCGTTAGCGTAAGAAGCAGTCAATGTTTTCGGAGGTGGTAGACATTTCATCCGTATAGATAATGTCAAGTAAAGGAGCTAATATTGATCTTTGAGGTAGCCCTGTTGACACTGGCCGAATCGAGGAAATTTCTAAGCCCTGTTGGACAAAGAAAAATCTATCGAAAAGGAAAGACTGAAGAATTAGATAGTAGGTATGAGGTAGTATAGTTTTGAGTTAACGGAGAAATCTCTGGTGCCAGAATTTATCAAATGCCTGGCAAACATACATAAATATGCCGGTTGCATATTGTTTTTGCTCTAGTGCTCTAGCAATGTAGTCAGTAACTCTGTGTAATTGCTGCGTAGTTGAATGAAATGTGAGAAAGCCGAATTGATAGTCAGAAATTTATTTTTGGTCCGTTAATATGTCAATCAATCTTTTTTACATTAATTTGTTGAAAACTTGAAAACCTTTGGAACATATTGAAAGGAGACTGATAGGTCGGTAGGATGAAGGATTGTAAATGTCTTTTTCCCTTTTGCGTATCATTTTAATATGTGAACGAAAGAGGGGATGGTGTTAACGATAGAGTATTCAGTACTAAGTTTTCATGTTCTGTGTTCGTGAAGTCAGCAAATGGTGCAAATACAGATGATAGATGGTCAGCAAATAGTTCAGATCTTTCCCTATCCGACAAAGCCCATGAACCATCCTCTTTTCGCAGGAGTACTGACACCTCTCGATGTTTTAACAAATTCTTGGTTTGCTTTCACAAACTTCCATCGTCAGTCTATCGACTGTTCATGTAAGCATCATAGTGTGTCGTATTGAATATATTGAATTTTATTCAGTCTGTTAAATGTTCGTTTATCTGATGGAAGTCTGTTAGTCTATCATATCCTAGGGCTCTTCTCTTCGTCTTGATCAGGTCCCTTATATACTGAGGATATCTAGGCAAGTGTTCAGGCCTTGAAGACGTAGAAAGCAACCCAAGCAGCTTTTTGAACACTTTTGGTAAATTTTTCAACTGCCTCATTTAGTTCTTCTTCAGTTTTAATTGAGCCAGGGATTGTATGTATTTGACGAACAACTACATGTGTCTTATCAATTTTTAAGGTAATTGGTTATGGTAAACTTCATAATTGATCAAAAGAGAAAAAAAATAAGTATACAGAAAACAAAACAAAGAATAAGAATAAGAATTAATAAAAGGATAACTATAATAAAATCAGGCTCAATAAAAATCAGTCAGGCTTCTTCGAGGAGTTGAAGATCAACTTCAACTGTAAATTTCCGTATCTCTTTATTGTAGTTCTTGATTATATAATAATATATAAATGTCCTCTTCCTTCAGCGGCCAATTATCTCCTTTTAGAATTATATTTCTTATGAAGTGGTACCGTTTATAGTAGAAAATAGGACAGCTATACAGAATATGATGAAATGTCTGAGGAGTCTATCCGTCGCAGTGACATGTATCAGTATTCGTCAAATGAAAACGTTTTAAGTAATATTTGCATTGTCCATGCACAGTTAAAAACTTTTTCAGTTTGAAGTGTGTGCTTTTTATTTGGTCATAGTTGGTAAGTGTTACTTTTGAAACAGATTTATAAAGCGGTTATCATTTGGTTATCTGTTGCCATTGTCTGTTCCAATTATTTATAATGTCGGCCTAAATAAATTTAATGATGTGGGATATAGAGGTTTTATTATATGTTATAGGCAGGACACCGTTTTGCAAAGCGAATTTTGTTTCAGTCAGTATCTCGTGTTATTTGGGATTTTTTATGCTGTTAATTATAATTTTGTTGTCACTGTAAATTTTAAATATTTTAGAAGACGTACAATCTACATATAGTAAGATATAATCAGTGGCCTTTAGAACTGCTAACTTTTCAGATTGGTTGTTTGAACAGTTTTTTCCCAATCGAAACTGTTCATGTTGTATTTCAGCTACTGTTAGACAAAATGCACAACCAGTATTTTTCCCAATTTCGCTTCCACCTGTGTATATGTATTGTATTTGTAGGTCGTCACTTATGGTTTCGTCTAGATACTGAATTAATTTTGAGTGAATTGAGAGGTGTAGCCAATTTCGTATGTTAATATCCAATATTTTCCGTTCTAAAGTGTTTGTAGTCATGTCCTTGCTTAGTGATTTTATAAAGAGTAGATAGTTGTTTAATTTTGTATTCTATTGGTATGATCCCAGCAAGGATAAAAGCAGCTTCATGAGAGATCGTTTGGAATGCCTTGCTAATCCTTAATTACTAAATTACTTAACAAATATTTTATAATCATAATTTAAAGTTATATATAATTCATCATCACATTTTATATTTATATCAATCAGGAGTTTTAGCGGGATATTTAATTTTGTTGTTTAGCATCTTCTACAAGCTCTTATTATAATATTTTATATATTATATAAAAATTCTATTAACTCAGGATGCTGTTTATATATATGTTTTATTACATAGAATAATCAATGGTAGAAATCAACTTTTTAAATATTATTAGACGATCTAGCAATTAAAACAACAATAGTGGTTTGAAAAACAGTGATCTACCACTTTTCTGTTCGAAAAGCTCTCATCAGATAAATAATAGGAAAGATTATATGCCTAAATATTTCAATAACCATAATTTTCGTGGCATACCAAATAATTCTTATTTTATAACTTCTTTCCCGAATAAGATACGAATTGGTAAATATATAAAGTCTTACACACAAAACATATAAATAGATGGATTAAAATATGAACGTAAGCCGAATAAGATTAAAAAATCCAAATATTATTTTCTTACTAGAATAATATTAAGTTGAAATGAGGCATGAAATTGTTTTCAGGCCCACTTTCTCTTTCATACTTTCATAATTTTCAGAGCTCTATAAATTCGTATTCCAAATGAAAGGAAACGGCGTTTCTCAACAGTCATCTTGCCAATATTCCCATTACAACAAACTTCGACATTTGACCAGTTCAAGGTCTTCGAAAAGCATTGAAAGGTATCCACAGAGACTCTGTTGTTATTTTATTTTTCAGGATAGAGGGTTCGCAATGGTTTGATAGTTAGGTGACTGATTATCGTTAAATTTCTTAAAAGTTAGAAATCTCAATAATGCGTAACTAAATATAAAAAAAATCAACCATGAAGACATTTTAAAGCTGACTCAAATAATTATTCAAGGCGAAAATGTTGCTCCGAGATTGGACATGTAAACTTTTCACAAAATCATCTTTATTTAATTTCTATGATTATATCGCATTATCCCATCTTTGTGTAGTTTTATGGCAAAAAAAACAAAGGTGTATACTATGCATCATAACAATCTCTTCTAATCTAGTAACTTTAAAATAATCTGTCTTTCGTTTAGAAATGGATCCGCTTAATAACTATATATTGTAATAATGGAGATAGATATAAAACGTTTTTTTAAATTGAAATTTATAATCTGTCACAAAGCTACAATTGATTACATACATGTTTTGCTGCAAGTGAATAATGCACTATTATGGTTTTCTTTTTTTTTAACTGGTTTTTTATTCTTTATACTCCATTTTGATTAATTTTACGAGAGAAAAAAATATTAGTTTAAAACATTTTATGAAGTGATTTAGATCGTTGGAGATTTAGGTTCCAATACTTTTTCATATGTATATTGTAGTAGTTTAGTATAATTAATCTTGTACGAATCAAGCACCACCCATCCCTATAATCCTCCAAGAAGGTTGAAACGGCAGTGGCCCCTCGATCTTTTGTAGTTTGCATATATTGGAGTTCTGACAATGGTCAGATTTTCCTCTCGCGACATGAGTGTTTGTCGTTAAAGCGCTATCGAACAATCTCCACTTGCCGTAGTACCAGTGAAACGCTTGAGAGACTAGCGTAGTGATCTCCGGGAGTCCTGATTTTCCCTCCATAGTTGGAGGGACACGCTTACCTCGGAGTTCCCTCGCCTGATTATAAATAGTTAATATAGGTATTTATTTGTTTTTTTGTTTTTTTAATTTCCTTATCTTTAAGTTATTTTATTGTATATATATATCTTTTAATTATTATTTAGTTATTTTTCTTATGTTTATTTTATATTTTGTGTGATTGTGATCTAACTTCCCTACAACCAATGTCCATTTAACAGAATGGTATTTTATTCAATAAATAAATTTAAAAAAATTATTTGTATCACACATATTTTTTGAAATCAATATTTTTTTTTAGTGCTCAGAGACTGGAGTTATGTTATTCAAATATATTATGTTATAGAGTTATGTGGTTTGACTAAACTGATGTAGCTACTAAGTTTTCATTGCATACCATCGATCATTATGAATACGTTTTTTTCTTATTTTAATGGTCTCAATTAATCTTCACATTAATAAATATGACCGAAATTCATAAATGTTTTTTGTGGTTTAGCTTTATTGGAAATTGACTTTAAACACTTTTAATTTACTAGATGTATTTATTTCATACTGTTGTAAATATCATTAATAATAAAAAATAAAAATAAAACACTTTTATCACAATTTCATTTGAAGACGAGAAATACTTTCTACTTTAGCCTAGCAGTTAATTATATTATAATTGCTAGTTATTGAATTTCTACTTAAGTTTTAGTGATATGTGAAAGTTGTGTTATGCACGAAACAGATTTATTCTTTCATTTCCCATTACATTTATAATTTTTTTTTTTTTTTTTTTTATTGAGTATTAATACATTTTGCTACATTAAAGGGCATTTTATAATAAATAAATAAATACTTCTTTGTTTTATTCCGCATATTTATGACTTTAAAATGCTTATTGAAACGATGTGTATACTATTGTATACGGAAACAAATACCCGAGACATGCGTTATCACAAAGGAAGTGCTTAAACATGATAGCTTGCTTTGACAGCCACACACTCAGTACAATCACAGGTAATGGCTGTTTAATGATTCGAACGCCGCTACGCAATCATTTTTTCAGGGCGTTCTCATTCTCCATTGCCTATTGTGTCACGGGGAAGGAAGCAGCAGAAGAAACGTTATTCCCCGCCTAAAGATAGATATCCAACCTTTAAAAAGATTTTCTTTTCCATTAGAAGCACCATTTTTCAATAGATGTATTAATTAACTATTGAATGCAGTTTTTACAAAGAACTTTTGAAAACTCTAATAATAATAGACTCCGTGCCCTTGCTCGGCTTTCTTTCTATAAGGCTTTGCAATTATATCTTTAGTGTTAAAATAGAAAAAAAAAATACCGGCCCATTATGAGTCGATCTGAAAAGAAATTTCATAAAAGAGCTTGGAAGAAAAATTTCAATTTGAACTTCTTAGATAAATTTCTTGGTAAGGGTAAGTATTCATAAAAAGCTACTTCACTGATTCATAATGCATAATTTGAAGTTAAGTACACAAACTTCATTAAATAAATTTATTAAGGTATGGTAAATTAAACTTTTCTGAATCTGTCTGGCTTTTTATATTAAAATATTACAAGCTTTTTTGTTTTCAAAGAACTTTTTCTTGTACAAGCAGTTTTGTATTACTGTTCAACTAGCAGTAAGTCGATTAAATTCATTCATTTTCGAGTGTCAAAAATACGTGAAATTCACTTTTTCTCTACAAGTTTGTGTAAGAATATACGCCGAATTTTTTTGTATTAGGTATTACTTTTAATAATGAAGTAAAAATAATAGAAGGTTGAACATTTCAATTGAATTAAAAATAGACTGAGATCTTTTCCTTGATCAGAGGATCTATGGTTGAATTAGTTGAGGTTTCACCTTCGCTACATCTATGCTAAGTCGAGCTGCACGGATCTCATCTCTGTAGCAACTGGTTCTGAAATAGTTAAAAGTTACCAGGAAAGTTCGTGCACAGCGAAATCCGAAAGGGTAAAGTTGGACAGAAATTATTGCCTTTTGAGCAGACTTTTGTAAAAATGGTCTTTGACAATGAAAATGATGAATGACAATGAAAAGCTTTTGTTTGTATCAAAAATATAATATGTATATAAATGCAGGGGTGCCCATTCTCCCTAAGGTGAAAATAAAATTTTCTAAAGGCGTGAATAGATATTCTATTTCTAATTTTTAAATGTTTAATAGGTATTAAAGTAAAAAATCAGAAATATTTTTACTTTGAATTTTTGTTTAGTTAGGTTTTCCCACTCTGAAAGTGACAGTAATATAGTAAGTAGTGGTAACATTTTCTAGAAGGCTATGACATTTTCGATAAAACTATAAAAATTGGTCTAAATGGGACCAGTTTTAGCAACGTTACAGTGTATTGAATTTTATACGCTGATTTTAATAATTGTTCATTTGCCCGTTTACACTGCTTTAGTTCATAAAAATGAAATCATAATATAATGGTTTCTATGATCGGTTATCAAGGAAATTAGACTAATTCAATAAAATTGAAATGACCATATTTCAAATTGAAAAATAATGTTTAAAATCGGTATGAAAGTCGTGTAAATGGACCCACCAGATTTTTTTATTAAAATAATTGGTGACATTATATGGTTGCCTTTGCTATACAACTCCTCCATTCTAAGGCCTATCAATATCTTTCTTGACAATAACTTTAATGTATTATCAAGTTAATTTTATTAATTTGGTCCAACTTTAATGTGTTTATGTCAATATAACATCTAAATGTTACTATTCTTTAGCGTTTTTCTAAGACCTAAAGTAAAGTAACTTGTTTAATTAATAGCAATACGCTAATAGGCAACTACAAGACTTATGCGAGACTCTTGCGCAAGACTGAGACCAAGACTGAAGGAGCAAGACCAAGACGAGTCTATGGGCATTTCGGCAACATTATTAATAACCTATTGCGAGTAATTATTATATCTAGCAACAAGCTAGCATAAAAAAGAAGATGAAAGATTATATGAAGTTTTTTTTTTTCCGTTGATGCTCATTGTCAGAGAGAACTCATGAGCTCATTAGATGACAGTTGTCACATTAATAACTTCACTGTTGTGAAGTATGTCGTAGAAATTTCAACATGAGAATAATATCTTCCTACACTGTCGGATAAACTAGGGGGATAGCGGACTTTCAGGCTGAAGCCTTACACAAAAATATAAAAAAAAAAAATTTAATCTGTCTATATTTTTATATGCTAGTGGTCTCAGCTGAATACTTAAACAATATTTTTCATTTGAATTTATAATGTAGATATTAAATTTAAGCACGTATTAATAAAAATAAAAGAAATTTATCACTGTTATTATTATTATTATTATTTCTGTAATTATCTTCTTTTTTTTTTTTCCTTTCCTCTAAAGCAGCAATGTCGAAATACATTTCTGAATTTCTCAATTGAACACCGGAGACATTATCGAATTAATATTTGAAAAAAAACATAAAAATACGTTGATGTGTAAATGTTTGTTTAGCTGTTACAATTGAATGTTCATAAAATTTAATCTCCAAGAAGTTTGAAGAATTTTCCATTTTTTAATTCAGAAAATTTTGCACTTGTAACTATACTTTTAGTATAGTTATTGTATGAAAGAGCAGTGTCATTTTAGTGCACATACCGTGTTGTTTTTTTTAATTGAAAACTTCTTAGGCTGCGTTTTGCACATTTTTTTGTGGAGAGTGAATTAGATTGAGCCGTCAGATCTCCGACGTGAAACGCTCGGGTGAAGTCGGCTGGAGTCGACTAGTTGAAGTGTTTTTGTATATTTATTAAAACATCTCGTAAATAAAAATCGGGCCTGCATATTTTTAGGGAAGGAAATGTTCATCATTTCATTCTCTTTGTAATGGGCTATTATTCAAAATTGTATCTTAAAGCGACGCAGTGTTAGAGAGGGGAAAAATATAAAAAATAGTGTCGAAAACCAAATTATAACGAGTTTTAAGATATGAATTAAAATATCTCAGAAACTAAAAATCGGACCGGCATACTGTAAATGAGGCAAATATTCTTCATTTCATCTTCTTTGTAATTGGCTATAATTCAAAATTTTATCTTAAAGGAACAAGAGGCGGTGGAGAGGCGAAAAGGAAAAAATTGTGTCGTAAACCAAACTTATTTTTCTTGAAGATATGGATTAAAATATCTCAGAAACTAAAATTGAGAGCTGTATACTGTAAGCTAGGGAATTGTTCAGCATTTCATCCTACCTGTAATGGGAAATTATTCAAAATTGTTCTTAACGCAACGTCGTGTCAGAGACGCGAAGAAGAAAAGTAGTGTCGAAAACCAAATGGTAACGAGCTCTATGGAAGATATGGATTAAAATATCTCAGAAACTAAAAGTTGAACCTGCATATTTTTAAAAAGGAAAATGTTAACATTTCATCCTCTTTATAATGAGCTATTGTTTATAATTTATATTTCATATTATTAATCTCGCCTTGTTGATTTTTTCAATGCTATCATCTGGTCTAAAGCACACACCTTTGTATTTTCGATAACTAACATCGAAATTTACAGAAATGTTCTTAAAATTTCAACCCCGTCAAAAATGTATTTACTGTTTATTCCAGGGTTTGGTCTTCTTCCGACATTAAAATGATTCTACTGTAGTTTTCCACCCTTACATAAATTCTTTGAAATACGTTTCGTTTTGTTATGTCGTTAGATTAAAAAATTATTTTATGAATTTTTACAATACATCAACAGTGTGTCTAATATTTTTCTACTTAGTATCACCGAAATAAATTTTCATTCAAATCGTCGATTCCACCTCCGACCGTCATTGCGACTTCCTCTCGTTGTGTACATTAAACGCCACCACGTTGCCTGATGTATTGGAAGCAACTTTTTACCTTCTAACACACTTTCCTATGGTAGACATTGATAGGTAAATAGGTATGCAGTGGACGCGCTGGGACACTGATCACCAAGAAGATGCCTGTTTAACAGATCTGAACAAGGACCCCCTCGAGCCGGCCAGACCGACACAAGGAGCTGATGAAGTGCTCAGGGGCGATGTAGCCAGGTATTTATAGGCGGCCACCCTCACAGCTAAATATAGACCTCATTATGTCTGCGCTACCTCTGTAGCGGATGTCATTGTTTGTAATACGGCAGTCCTCCATCATCCTGGCCTCATCTTCTTGTTGGGCGAGAGCGGCATGATGCAGCCAACGCGATCAGGAGAGGCTCCTCGTCCACCATTTCATAATGATGGTACTTTCTGTTCTAATCTATGTCAATATTACTTGTTCAACTGCAGAGGGAGTTTGACAATAAGGAAAACAAAACACCATTAATAAAAGTATATTTATTGATAATCGCTCATTATTTATTTTCTCCCACGTTCTGGTCCATAGGTCTAATTTAATGAATAAATACTCGTAATTTGAAGTGTTTTCTTTTATTATTTTTATTAGGATGTATCCTGGATACACTGTATGTTGTCTGTTCTCTAAAACATCTAAATTAACATTAATTTTTTTATGTTATATTTTGTTTTTTTCGTTAATTCTCATAAGCTTGTACATATATTTTTTATATCGTATCATTTCTGTTCTACAAGATTACTGTGCTCTTAAAGTTGTTTAATTTATTTATTTTATTACTATTTTTTTGCTATAAATGTTTTAATTCATACCAAAATAGAATATATAAATCTTCATTTCTTTATACTTTACTTTACGTTAGTTCTTCTTACTTGGTGCTCATTTACTAGAGGAATTAATTTTTTATTAATTGCTTATGTTCCTCATCTGTTTTATTTTATTTTTTAGCTAAACAGTGATTATTTTTTTTCATTTCTTATTTGTATTGTATATAGTTCTAAGCATTTGGTATATAGTTACATCAGTTTGTATTGTATATTTTCTTAATTTACATAAGGTATTTTATTTATTTAATTTAGATCTCTTGACCAGTAGTATTCCAGTAGTTGTTCTGTAAGGTTTTGTTATTCTTGAAGGACATTGTCCCTGAATAAAATTATTACTCTATCTATCTAGCTCTCTCTATATATACATAATCATAATATAATAATAATGCACAACAATGCAGGTAAAGTAGTGCACCAATCCATAGCTCAGATGGCCTACATAGATCAGTATTGTCTCTAAGCGTCCAATCATCTCTAAGCGTAATGTAAAGCTGTTTTGGGATCAACCCATATTCACGGGCGGATATACGGGGGGAGGAGTGGAGAGGGGGCTTTGCGACTGAAACCCAAACAAAACGGTAAAATATAACTATGTTTTATGGAAAAAAAAATTAAAAAAAATTATCTCTTAAAGTATTATTGTTCGTGTAATTACATTTAAAAGGACTTTAGGAATCACTTAAACTCCATTTCATATATGTAGTTAGTTTCTTTCTTTTTTTCCAAAGTAATCATCGTTATTTTTATTTTTAAAAAAAGCTTTCGGGCTGAAGCCCCCCTCCCCACCAAAATTAAATCCTGGATTCGCTAGTGCCTATACTTACAGGCCATACTATCCCCCACAATAGGCCAAACTAATAATTTAGTAAAGAAATTAGGGTCAATTATAGAGATAGTGGTTCCATCAGACGATAACCTGTACTCAGTATTGGCACAAAAAAAGGGGGAAATATGTTTTGAATTAGAGGAAGAATTAAAGCAATTGTATGCTTTAAAGGAAAGGATCCTACCTTTGTTAATTTCGTGCCTTGGGCTATTACCGTAGAAATCTCCATCTTCATTGCGAGAACTGGAGATATCATTTATAACCATTGTAAAAATACAACTGGCAGAGCTGCTGAGTACAGCGAGTATAGTTCGGAAATTTCCTAATACAAAATAATATCGAAAATATACTAATGTGATTTTCGGTTTACCAAAGTTAGTCCTAAACTATTAAAAATTACGATGCCATATGTGAAATAAATAAAATAATAATATTTTATATATTATTGATGTAATTTATATATATTATTATTTACGAAAGCTTTTTTTTCATAAAAATAACGATAATTACTTTGGAAAAAAAAAAGAAACTAACTACCTATATGAAATGGTGTTTAAGTGATTCCTAAAGTCCTTTTAAATGTAATTACACGAACAATAATACATTAAGAGATAATTTTTTAATATTTTTTTCTATAAAATATGGTTATATTTTACCATTTTGGGATCAGCTTCAGCCCCTAAGCCCCCCTCCCCCCGTATGTCCGCCCGTCATCATTCCCAAATGTTTTTCATTCTAGGACCAACCGAATATTGGGACAAATTTTGGAAGTACGTTTTATTGTTTTAATAAATGTTTTTTAATTTAAATTTAAAATACGCAATGCTGTGCTCCGATCCACATATTTCCCTGATTCTTGGAAAATATCTATTGTCAAAATGTTACACAAACCTAAAAAACCACCCGAACACCCATCCTCTTACCGTCCTATTTCTCTGTTACCTATCATGGGCAAAATCCTGGAAAAACTCATCCTAAAACGCCTGTATCCCATCCTAGACTCTAATCATATTATCCCTGATCACCAATTTGGATTCCGCACATCGCATTCCACTATCCATCAATGTCACCGTGTGGTTGATGTAGTCTCCTCTGCATTGGAGCGCGGTATGTACTGCACGGGAGTCTTTCTCGACGTTGAACAGGCGTTTGATCGAATCTGGTACCCGGGTCTTCTGTACGAACTCCGAAAAGTCCTACCCCCTACATACTTCCTCATTATCCGCTCCTATTTTACTGATAGATACTTCAAAATAAACCAAAATAATGTCTTCTCATCCCTCTTTGCTCAATCTGCAGGCTTTCCACAAGGTAGTATCCTCGGTCCCATCCTCTACACAGTTTATACAGCTGACATCCCAACCCATCCTGACACTGTCATCACCACTTACGCCGATGACACATGTTTGCTATCTGTTAATAACGATCCTTTAATTGCATCCCAAACTCTTCAATCACATATCACAAGCCTTGAAGAATGGTGTAAAAATTGGAGAATAAAAATAAATTCCAACAAATCCCATCAAATCACCTTTACCCTCCGTCGTAAACCTATGACGTCTTGTCTTACAGTAACTTTCAATAATACTCCACTTATTCCTGTTGAGCAAATCCGCTACTTAGGACTCCATTTGGATAAACGTCTTACTTGGAATCCTCATACTAGACTGAAACGACAAGAAACTGCTCGACGTTTCCGACTGCTCCAACACTTACTAGACAAACGCTCCAAACTTTCTATTAATTACAAAAGACTTATCTACATAACTAAAATAAGACCTATATGGACATACGGAGTTGAGCTTTGGGGCTCCACCAAACCATCGAATTCCTATCGTATCCAATCCTTACAATCCAAAATCCTCCGTAAAATCCTTAATGCTCCATACTTTGTCACAAATAAAACCATTCATAAAGACCTTAATGTACCATATGTCGCTGATTTAGCTCGAGCCAGATATCTATCCTTTCATGATAAACTTCAGTCCCATCCAAATCCACTCTTGCTTCTTTCTCGATTTCTGATAATCCTCCTAGGCGTCTGAGAAGGAGATGGCCTCGTGATCTTCTTACTTGAAATTATTTAGAGAGTGCTACCACTGGGTAGTAACTCTTCAAGCCTGTACATGCCATTATTTATATTTTCGCATATTTACTTGTTGTATTTGTATACAGTTGTAAATTCCATTAAGTAAACAAAAAAAATTTTTTTAAATACAGTGATTAGTGAACTTTATATAAAAGAAAAACGTATAAAACGTTAAGAAAAATATCTGTTTTATATACATTTTTATTACTACATTTGCTATAATATTTAATGTATTAATTTCCTTCATTGGGATTACTGGAGCGTTATTTTGGAAACAAAAATGACAAGCTGAAGAATAAAGCCTAATTTTAAAGAATAAATTAAAATTAATTATTACTTGATTAAAAAAGTTTATATCAGTGTCGTAATGGATTATTATGAAAAGCAGATATTGTTATGTGGAAGGAAATGATAACCGAGAGATTCCATAACTGTGTTAGCATGTCAAACATTGCTCATATCGATTTCTATATCAGTAGGAATGTCTTGCTTCAGTCTTTTAGATTCTTGTGCGTTTAATACATACATAAACGTTATAATTTTAGCAAAGCATCGTAGTTCAAAATGTGTTAAATTAAATTTAAAAAATAGCTTGTTAAAAAAATATACAGGGTAGTGTGAGGTTAGAGTTTAGAGTTATATTAACCATTAATTACAATTTGGTCCGACCAAATGGCAACACCTATCGGTCGGTGCCTTTAATGATAAGTAAATAATTTCTACATGGTTACAGTTTGTTTTGTTTTTTTCCTATAAATTTCAAAATATAACATAATTGAGTAATACAATATAGTATAATGATACAATAAAATATAACATAATACATAATAATATTAAATATTAAATGACAACATATGAGATCTATAAGCTTGTATAATGTAATATAAAATACAAAAGATAATTAGCATTATATATAGATATAAATATATAGCGGTAATAATTTATAAAATAATAAATAAATCTGAAATAAGCATTTGAACAACAATAAGAATAATAGTGTGACTAGAAGGAATAGAAGTTTATAATAACTTTAATATTTTGCTTTATTATTTTCAATAATCAACCTCATAATCGACCAAAAAAACTTTGACTCTCCCCTCTCCCCTCAAAATTTGAGATTTTACGTTTCAAGATACGTAGAAATCGAAAAACGGGAAAAAATATCTTTATACCGTCCGTGGCTTTCCTTTGAGACTACTGAACCGATTTTTTTGGGATTTGGTATAATGTCAAAGGGCACCCGAGGAGGATCCTCGGAAGTCGACATAATCATCCGCCCGATTTTTTCAAGATGGCGGTCGAAAAATATATGTCGTTGTATACTGTACTTGAACAGGTGTACCGATTTAAATTAAACTTGGCTAAAGTCTTCACTTCGTAATCCTTTAAATATAAGTACATACAATACTTAATAGAAAAGAAGCTGAAAAATGTGCGAGGAATGTTTAAATGTATAGGCATTTAAAAGTTAACGAAATTTCCTAAAGAACATAAAAATAAACTTTGTAATAGGACGTTTTGATGCAAAAATGTTGTTATAAATATTTCCACATGTTCTACTTAAAAACTTATTTCCTTTATTTTTTATTTTTTTTATTTTTGGAAAGTGAACTGAAGGAATCGAGATTGTTATCTATATTTTTGATCAAATTACTGATGATGAAAAAAAAAAATTATTTAGTTAGGGCGATAATAGGAATCAGCTTTTATTAATTTTGCTCTGTGGGACAAGGAAAGTAGTGTTGCATTTGATATATAACTATTTGAAAATAATAAACCATTGTGTAATAATTATAATTATTTTATTTTTGAAGCAATTTTTCCCTATTTTTTGAAAATATAGTTAAAATGTTCGAGAGACGAATACGTTTTAGTATTACACTCGATCCTACATTTAATACATACTTACCTCTGACTTGAATTTCACGCCTCATTATTCAAGCCATTGCGATTGTGGGAAATAAGAAAAATACCTTTGATTCCGGATCTGATTGAAAGCTAACATTTACTTCCTAACAAGGCAGCTTGATTATCCTGAATTAAATAAACAACATAATCAAATTATAACGTAACATTTTTTTTTTTTTGCTTGTAGCTTTTCGCTACGTTTTTGTCTCGAGATTCGGATACGCCTCTGACTTGAAGCGTAGCTAACTAGTTCCTTGCTGGGGGAAAAGTAAGGAAATCGTCATTTCGCGGTGGGCGCTGACGAGGTCTTAAGGGGCTTTACCGGTGTTGTTCAGGGTCCGCTATATCCGCACATGGGGGAAGGAAGTTGCTCTGGACCCGTGGTATCGGAAACCGGTAAAAACAGTAGATTTTTATATCCAATGTTTTATTTGTCGTTGAAAATTAAAATATATCATTTGACTCATCTCATCTTGTATTATTTCTTATATCATAGTATTCTTTATATTATTTATACCCATAAATAGAAAACATGGAAGGGGTTTCGGTTTGTATATTGTGTATTGTAGTGATATAGGCTCACTGGATTATTTAATATCTTGTAATAAATGTATCAGTTTAAATATGCCCTTGTTTCGCATGATACAGTATTATTTAAGAACGTCACTAAAGGAGATTAGAATTATTGGAGTACGCCCTTTAAGAAATACGAATAAATATAACTATGAAAAAAACAACTTAATACTTGAATATTTTCATTGACTAAATTCTAATATCATAAACCTACGACTTCCTGTCATACAGTATCCTTTAATAACACCCCGCTTATCCCTGTTGAACAAATACGATATCTTGGACAAACGTCTCACTTGGAATCCTCATACAAGACTGAAACGACAAGAAACTGCTCGACGTTTCCGCTTACTCCAAAACCTACTAGACGAACGCTCTAAACTTTCAATTAATTACAAAAGACTAATATAAATGACTATACTAAGACCTATTTGGACTTACGGAGTGTAGCTATGGGGCTCCACTAAACCATCGAATTCCTCTCGTATCCAATCCTTACAATCCAAAATCCTTCGTAAAATCGTCAATAGAATAATCCACAATGACCTTGAAATTCCATATGTTTCCGAATTGGCCCAATCCAGATACCTATCATTCCATAATAAATTTCATAACCATCCGAATCCTCTCGTTTCTAACCTTGATTCCTCTTCGAATCCCGGATAACCCTCCTAGGCGTCTGAAAAGAAGATGGCCTCGTAGTCTCCTAATGTAGACATATTATTAGAGTGCTACCTGTGGGTAGTTTTCAAGTGATTATATTCTTGTGTACACATTTACTTGATGTATGTATACTGTAATACAGTTGTAAATATCTTGAATAAATAGTTTTAAAAAAAAAATGTCTCTAATCCTAGGAATGTCTTAATAATAGTCCTTTTACTGCTTAAAAGCATTGTAAGGTTTATTTTTAGATTTTTGTCGTTTCTAAGTATTTCGTTCTTCATTTGTAATATAAAGGTGATGGGGCTCACCTCAGGCTTGAGTTGACCTTATCCTCTAGAGCTTACAACTAAACTAAATAATCATCGATATCATGTGATTTGTTGCCAACGTTTTGGAATTTTGGCTGGTAACAAATTGTTAAAAAGAGGGTTCGCCAATTGTTAGGATTTTTCGAAAAATTTTCGTTTTGCGAAAAATGCTTTTATTGTTGATAAGTTTAGTGTTGCTTGTATATCCACTGTCTTCTTTCTCTGCAGCTTGGTTCCTCTTACAATTTTTCTAATTATTCCATTTTGGAAATATTGTAATATTTGCCAGAGTTGCTTTTGCTGATATGTTGGAACAGAGGTGCACCATACAACAGAGCCGGACGTATTATACTTGTATCAGATCAGAAGCTTTAGTAATATTATCCCAGAACCTAAATTAGACTGTAGAAGTTAAACGAGTTATATGAGATCGAGAACTATGACCGTTCAGTGTATTGTAGGCGCCTGGTGCGAAACTTTACAAGCCGCCCGATGCGGTGCGAAAGTTTACGTGATAATAAACTTAACCATCACTAACGAAAATGCAATAATAATTAAAATAAATATTTTAAAATCTATTAATTTTATGTAATTATAATATTACGCATATACTATCGTCGTAACTTCAGATACTTTTTCCATATCTTTACTTTTCTTGCTGCTGCTTTAGAATTTTATTAAGCAGAACTTTTCTTTCACTGTTGCCATGTTTGCCATGCCACGGTTGCCATGTTTACAAAAAATAAAAATAAATATTTTACTCAATTTTAAGAGAGATAATATAACTTGTTTCAGTACCACGATTACTTCATCTCACCTTTACTGGAATATTATTCTTTAGTGAGACATATATGAAATGAAATGAAATAATAATTTTATTCTGGGACTGGGACTTTAAAATAATTTTATTATATATGTATATAAATAAAGGTATATATAAATAGCGAAATATATATAAAGTTTTCTAGATTACTTATGACAAGTTCTTATTAGCATAAACGAAGGACCTTTTCTGATGACATATTTTTTTTAAGTTAATTTATGCATGATTTATAAAAAAATCATTCAATGTATAGAAATATTCTTTTTTTATAATAATTCACGACATTCGACTGTATTAGTATTTTACTGAAGTTGAATTCGTTTTTATACAGAAAAGAACAAAATAAGATAACGAATTTATATGTGCTTGCTTTAGGTGAAAATTTTCTAATATTATAAAATAAGGCTGTGTTTATTTCTTCACCATATTTATTTTAATTTTCATTGCTACGTTTCGGCCGGTAAGCCATCTTCAAGCTATTTTATCCAACCATGCCAAAATGGCTTGAAGATGGCTTACCGGCCGAAACGTAGCTATGTAAATTGAAATAAATATGGTGAAGAAATAAACACAGCCTTATTTTATAATATCGAATATATTTAGAAAATGTCAAAATAATTTCTTCAATGAAAGTAATATCGACTCAAAGCTCAAGATGAAAGGTGTTTGAAGGTGAAATGGACGATGGTGCATTATACAAATTTTAAAAAAATAAAAAACTACACATCCGTAAACGAAGTTATTATCATTGTTACTCGGTAGAAAACAACTTTGTAAAATAAGAAGAAAATTGCAGACAGTCGCCGGTCTGATGGAGTCTAGGAACATTATGAGGTCTGTTTTTAGAAGACGTGATTTGCAGGATTGAGTGACTGTGATGTGTTGAAATGACAACTAGTTATGTGTTAGAAGTCTTTAGGATGCTCCTTTCAAGATGATATCAAAAACCTAAGGTCACGCTAAATTAGTTGCATGACATTGATCCAGCTAATTCACCAGCGATCTTCTTGGATAAAGATATTTTAAATTACGTATTTAATAGGAAATAATCTCTCAGTAGTTGAACACTCCGTTATTATAATTTCCGCTCCTACCATCACAGATTTTACGATAGTGGTTATATCCCTATGGCCTTGTCAAAAAAAGGATTATTTTTGAAGCATTAGTTCATTTTATTTATATTCTCTATTTACAGTCAACCAGAGAATTTCTAAACTTGGCTTTCCCTTCACCTGTGGAGGGAAAAGCAGAAATCGGGAAGATCCCGTCAATTCTCTCTCAGCTTCGTCACTAGGATTAAAAGCCAGTTGAGGTTGAGCAGGGGCACTAAAGCCGTTCAACGTTTACTTCACTTTTTTTACCTTTTCAAGTATATTTTGCATTAATTCTTAATTTATCCATTTTTGTGCTTATTCACGGCAAGTTCCTAATTCAACACTTATGAGTTAATCGTTGGTATCAGGAATTCATCAGGCAGTTCATAAATTCATCGATCGAATCACTGGTGGTCATTTTTATTGTTATTAAATATTAGAATTATGGTATTTATTAAGCAGAGATGCTGATTCTGGTCTGCTAATATGATCTCCTTGCTTAGTTCATTCTTTTCTATGACTAATGTTCAAGATATTTAAAAGTCCTACAAACTGGGAAGTTATAATCATTAATATTAACTGTATGTGTTAGTTTCTGTGGGGATTTCTGGTTGTCCTTCATTTTTTCTGTCTTCTTCTCATTGATCTTGAGACCTCTTCTATTTGCCTCTAGTTCCAACTCCTCCAACGCTCCGGTAAGCGTCGGTAGCATTCTGGCTACCAGGTGGACATCATCACCAAAGGCCTTTGTGTATATGTTATATATGGTGCCTCCAGGATTGGTTCTTATGCCTCGTACAGCTCCTTCCATGGAAAACTTGATGAGAGTTGCTGACAAATGATCTCCTTGTTTAAGCCCATTATTGGCTGAAAACTCCTGTCCCAGTGAGTCCTATGATTTGCTCCTACTCGGGGACAGTGGGACGGTAACCCATTCTCCTTAAATTTCTCTTATCACGATTACGTCACAGATGAAAAGCCGGACTGATAAACTCTGCAACGAGCACTGCCGAGAAAAAGGATTCAAGATTGGTTTGTGGAATGTTAGAAGTTTGTTCACCACAGGAGCGAGCCAAAACCTTGAAATGGCACTAAACAAGTACGGAGTTGACACTTTGGTTTTGCAAGAAATACATGTCATATTACCTATTGAAAATTATATGTTGTATTTTTAACTAATACAATGGTAAATTTCAATAAATATATATTTTTTTAAAAATATTTTCTACAAATTCTGTCGCCATAACCATGGTCTTTAATTGAGGTAGAACGTAATGTTATTCAAGAACATAAAATCAACAACAGTCTAAAAAATACAGGAACGTAATAGTGATATTTCCATAAGTAGAAAATCAGCTATCCGTTATAATGCATTGCTTTTAATTTTTTTTTCATTGAATAATCTAAAACATTTTTAAATAAATGTTAATAAATATAATAATAATAAATTAAGTTTTATGATTCATCATATACACTAACCTTATAAATCGTAATTACTTCACGTCTAGAACTATAAAGCCGTCGTAATGACTAGATATAATAAAAAAAACGACTTCTTAAAGCCACAGGAATGAAGGTCTATGAAAAGAGATGAGTTAAGATTGTGCTTTACACCACCGCTTCAAAATGTAACTGTCAGTAAGGATTTACACGGTGTAAATGCACTTTTTTACTGTCAATATTCTACCTATATTGTTATTTATTTACGTTTTTAGTTATTTGTTTATTCTATTTTTTTTCCTTTCTTTTATTTATGATAATTATATTTACTTCCATTTATCTATTTTTTTCTTCTTTCATAATTTAAACTATAAAAATGTATATTTATTACTTTTCTTGAAATGGGGGTCACTATGTGCTTTAATACGCGTTTTGTTTACTGTAATGTGAAAAAATGGAAAATTTATTCATATATAATTTATATATAGACGGACAGACCAAATAATACTTAAAAAGATTCAATACAATCTTCATTATATTGTATACAAGATACAATACACACTTTCTTCATACGTGCTACCTCGTTTTGGAATTCGTTACCAACCTCTTTACGGAAATCCTCATCCTTGACCTCATTTAAACATAATTTATTTTTCCTCCTCAGTAATCAATCTTCCGAATATATGAAAAATAAAATTATTTTGTACTTTAGAGATGTCAGTTACACTATACCGATATTTTGCAGATATCTATGTATATGTCATATTACTTATTTGTACAAATACGTGAACTCACCCGTATGTAATTATCTTTGAATTTATATGTCTACTTCAAGATCAAGATCATATGTTTACTACAGTGTCTTTATTTTTAATATTAAAAATTTGTAATATTATGAAAAAATTTGCATGTTTCATTATTTTAATATTAAGGTTAGACAACTTTGTAAATTAATTTATTTTTAATAGTCATTTAATTATTCACAAACGCCAGACAATTTTCATTTCTGTGAACACTGTAGTTTTTCTGAGTGGACTAAATGTCCCAGAATAAAATTTACTTTCTTTCTTTCTTCCTACAATGCTTTCTAAAAAGATAAGAAGAAACATTTAATAACTTATGACTGTCCATCATCTAACAGGCAAAGTTCTAAATTATTATGTCATTATATTTTATGCAAAATAATACTACCCAATGATAAGAATTCCACTTATAATATATATTTATGGACGATTTCACTAAATTTGTCATCAGTTTAGCATTTGGAAAATTGTGCGTCTATTTTTCTAGAATAACGGACAATCGTTGGGTAGTTAGGTTGTGCCGAGCACTGAGTTTCCTAATAAAATACTTTAGGATACCCACATTAAATGGGCTGAATGTGCCCCCCCGGACAGTCTTCTATATATTCATAGAATAAATAATTATCTGTTACATCTGAACTCGAACCTGAGACTGGAAACGTAGGAGCGAAGCATCTTACACACTGAGCTATCACGGTCTCAAGATGCATTTAGTACAACAATATTATATAATGGTTATTTTTTTATTTTTAGCACCGTGGTGAGACGTAATGGTAGTGACAAAAAAAAAATGGCATGTCAGGCATGAAGAAGAACGGTACAGAGGCGTACATCTTCCGTGCCTTTAATTTACTTATATAAGTAGATTTCTCGTTCTTATTCTTCTAATTTTCTGGAGTTAGAGATGTTACTATTTTTTAAAGTTTTTTATTTCATGGCTTCAAGGTATTGTCAAGTCGTTTTTAATACGTCGGCGAAAAATCTCAAATCTTCCACGAGTGTTTCATAGAAATATATAAATAAACCAAGTAATACAAATAAACAAAAGAAATTGCTAGTTCTGTGGAGGATCGCTTTTACTGCTTCCTAAGAGAGAAAAAAAAATTGTTGCCTCTCATGCGGTTTTAGACAGTGAATAAATTATTACCTTATTGAATCTTTGATGGCTAAAGGAAGTAATGCGATCGATCAAGCATTGTATGATAGGCTTCCAACCTTCAATAATTCACATCTTTTTGTTTAAAAAAAAAAAAAAAGAACACAAAAAAACTTTGTTTAAAAAAACTTCGAAATGAATTAAGTGCGTTATTGGGGCTATAATAAATTATCATCATTATTGTAGGCGTTATAATAAATATACGACCCATCGGTTTACATTTTATATTATCCAGACTACTGTATAACGTAAACGTCTCTTAGGTTTTCTGCTAATAAGGAATTTTTATTTTGTACAAGTATAACCAACAGTACTATGTTGGCCAACAATAAATATTTAATTATCGCCACGCGCCTATTAAAGAAAAAATAAATAAATATCAGACCAAAGCTTAATTCAAATTCATTTGTTGGAAACGTCATCAAAACCCGAGAGAAATTACCTCTAAGTTCAAATAAATAAATCTGAAATGCTAGTTTAGAAAAACTGGTTCCTCAGAAATAATAGTAGCATTCCAGATGTGCAACCGTTCCCCGAAGTTGATTAAAATCACCGATCACTAATAGCAGTTCACCGTTAGGTGAGTCTCATTACTACACTCAATACGTAGATTGGCCACTGGAGTTCTAAGTAGGTTCTGTTCTTGCCAATACCGCATATCTCTTCCTTTAAATTGCAAATTCAACTCAACCAAGTAAACTTTTTAACAAATCAGAGAAAAGGGGGATTTAAAATATCACATCTCTGCAAATATGCTATTTTTCCTATAATTTAAAAAAAAATATATATATATATATATATATATATATGTATATATGTACTTTAAAGCGACACAAATTATAGTTAAATCTGTTATTCTACTAAGGTTTAAATGTGTAACTATACGCAATAAATGCAATAATCAATGTTTTTTCTTTACTAGTTTACTGAATCAACAACATTCAAGAGCGACAAGTATAAATATAAATATTCATTCATATAATATATACTTTTAAAAAAGAAATAAACATAGATAGTTTAAAAAATAATAATAATAAATCAGGATAAAAATATAGGTAAATATTAATGAGATAAAAGGAAAAAAAAATTACACAGATAAATAAATTAATCAATGGTAGGGTACTAAGCTTCTAATGCTCAAGGTCCCAGGTTCGAATCCCAGGCTCATGGTACAAAAATTATTTATTCTGTAGCATTGGCCGTGGGATGATCCTGTTGTAGGGAGACCCTCCTGGGGCACACCCAGCCCCTGCAAAGTGGGTACCCTTAATTAAATAATTGATTAAGCGAGAAAACCTGTCGGTTGAGCGAGATGAGATCCTGGCCCGATCTCCTCCCTGTACAACCGTTGGCCTTGTAACAGTACTTTGCCTAAATGTACTGAACCCAAGACCCTTCATGGGTTGTAGTGGTACAGGTTTTTTTTGCATTATTTAATAACAAAAGTAATAATTTTTAAAAAAATTGTGTTTGTGTATGTATGTTTGTGCGTGTGAATTGATTATAACGACTCTAATTACTCTCATATCCCTCAAATTATGATTAAACCTATTATTTTAATTAGTTTTAGAAGAACTAAAAAAATAAATAACGACAACAAAAGTTAGTATAAATAATTAAATATTATGAAAAAAAATAATAAAACTTTGAAATCGCCAGAATAGATTTTTTTTTCAGGTGACATGAATGCACCGCGGCCACGAAGGCCTATTCTATTGTACACTAAAAGTAGTTTTAATAGGAATAGTTCTAAAAGTAGTTGTACGTTAGGAGTAGGTTTAATTATTGTTAAAAAAAAAATTAAACATGTAGTAAATAGAGACCTTAATAACGAAATAGTGATTGAAAAATACGTTAAGTACTTTATTAATAATAAAGTGATAATAATTAAGAAATTCCAAAATTTTAAAAATAAATATTTTTGTAAGAAATATGGAGCAAATAGAAATACTGGAAAAAAAATAAAAGCAGGTATGGAGGAAATATGAACCATGTAAAAAAATATAATACATAGTGATTAGGGACTCTAGTTTTAACTAATAAATTTTAAAAATTTCACTATTTTTTACATTATTAAAAATTTAGAGCTCTTTCCTTAATATATTTTCTGCAATCGAAAACTGTTGATTTATTACTAATAGACAGTAATAATTTAGAACAAAGTGTAAATTAATAAATTTTTAAGTTGCTCTATAAATCATTCTTGGCATTTATGTGTATATACAAAACTATTTCTAACTATAAGTTGACATTATTTACTAAAGTATATCTATCTATCATATTCTTTAACAGAGTACGGGCTACACCAAAACTTGACATCGAATCAATCAATCTAAAATTCGATTTGGTAACCAATTTATTAGTTGTATTTCCAGATTATTTTGAAAAAAACGAGAATATTACAGGCATTATTCTCCGTAACGAAGTTCTATATTTATTGATTGAGGAGTGAAGGGCAGTGGTGTGCTGTTCTAATTCTTATATAGGATACGGATTAATATTTAGTAACAATTTCGCAAATACTATTAATTTTATTACTCATACGAAGTTTTCGAAAATAGTTTATTATGACAGGAAGTAAATACCGAATATTTACTAAAAACAATCACTCACCAATCCGTCCATTTCTGATGAAGCATCTTCACTACCATAATTTCGTTTTCAATTTTGAAATTCAAAAATAACTTTAGTTAGATGCAAAGAAATGTAATATAAATCAATAATGTAATAATAATTCCCATTGTATTGTAAAGAAAATTCTCATCCTCATTGGGTTGTTTAAGAAATTAGCATTAATGTTAGATGTAATAAAATTAAAACTATTAAGTTTCATTAAATATTAAACAATTCATGATTTCTTGAAGTTAAACGTAGGAAATCGGTAGACAAAATCCACAAGTCAAATAATAAGATACAAATGAATTAAAAAAAAAAATAATGATGTCACTTTCGTACTCCCGTAATGACTTTAAAAACCAATGATTGTTAATTTTAAATAATATTTTCTTATAATTAAATAATATAGTTTGATATTCTTTTTTTGATAAAATTGAATAAGTGATTTTTAAAATTTCGATTCTGCTGTTTAAATTTTTGACCCCGTGATCTCCTAATATAGTCATATCATTAGAGTGCTACCATTGGGTAGTTACTCAGCAAGTGTATTCATGTCATTATATCAATCATGTCCAAATTTACTTGATGTATTTATGTAATACAGTTGTAAATGTCATAAAGAAATAAAAAAAAAAAAAAAAAAAAATTTTGAATGATAATAAAAAGTACATCAATAAAAAAAAACGTGTGCGATCGTGTGATCTAAAGACACGATGGAATTGAAAACATCAACAAGGTGATATTAATAATATGAAATATAAATTATAAATAATGGCTCATTTTAAAGAGGATGAAATACTGAACAATTCCTCAATTACAGTATGCAAATCCGATTTTCACTTTCTAAGATATTTTAATCCATATCTTCCATAAAACTAGTTATCACTTGGTTTTTTACACTATTTTTTCTTTTTCATATCTCTAAGATACAATTTTGATTAATAACCCATTATAGAACATTTCCTTGCTAACAATATTCAGATCCGATTTATTGTTTTTGAGATATTTTAATCCATATGCAAAAACACTTCAATTAGTCGACTTCATCCGACTTTAACCGAGTGTTACACATCGGAGATCTGACGGCTCAATCTAATTCATTCTCCACAAGCGCGAAACGAGCCAGAAGAAGTTTTCATTTAAAAAAAAATATCCACTTGTACTTATATTATTAATTACACACAATGATTTGGAAAAAGATTGGTGGTAAATATATAAAAAATCAAATTTGACAATTATAAATGACAAGCTAGAAATATAAAAATATGACAAAAAACACACCAAAAAAGTGAACATTATAATTTTTTTATTATCATAATTTGTCTAAGGTAAATATGAACCCATCAATTTGGTACAGTTTATTACCATTTCCCCTCAGCCTTGGAATTTAGATCAAAATGTTGGCAAAAAATTAATTTTTATTTCATGTTTTTTTTTTTTATTGTAACTCAACCCTTAACTAACTTTGCAATAATACTACCTACATCACAGGCGGATTTACGGGGGAGGGGAGACTTTCGGGCTGAAGCTCCCCTCCCCTCCCCCCCAAAAACGGTAAAATATAACCATGTTTTATAGAAAAAAAATATTAAAAACTATCTCTTAAAGTATTATTGTTCGTGTAATTACTTTTAATAGGGCTTCAAGAATCACTTAAACACCATTTCATCCCTTTCTTTTTTTTTCAAATTAATTATTGTTATATACATGAAAAAAATCTTTCGGGCTGAAGCCCCTCCCACCAAAATTAAATCCTGGATGCACTAGTGACCTACATTCAACTATTTCTCCACCTTCAGCTTTTTTAGTTTAAGTTAAACATAATCTCAGATTGAAGTAATCTGTATCTATCTCTTCGAGATGTTTTTATCAGCTTAGCGATCTCTTGGACAATACTCCTCTTCGTGATGGATCAGATACCCTCCTCTGGAGGACGGTAGCGACCGAAAGGGATGCCGGGGAGTCGATTTGGTGGGGGCGTTTGGACCCTCAGTCTGGCGGCGTCCTCAGCGGGCTCCTGGTGAGTGTAGTCTGTGTAGTCTGTCAATCTATCTTCGGCACTCTATCATAATCTTAATAGTTTTATCTATCGTATTATTTCTTGGTTTCGAACCTCCATGACTTCCGTGCTAAGGGATGTATGAACCTTGCGAAAAAACAGAACTATTTGAAAAATATGTATATCTGAAGTTGAAAAAAGTGAAACCCTAATGGCACATGTTAATAAAAAAATATGAGTGGTGGGAAATCAATAAATAGGTAAGATATTTTTAGGATAGACACAGTTTAGATTTTTCGGATTTTTTTTCTTGTAATTCGTGTCGTATTTTATCATGACACGACTGCTAGAATTAAAATTTTATATACACATACAAAATATAAATGATCGTTTGATCAACTAATTATTACGTGTTGCTATAAATTTTAACTTCAATAGTTAGGTACTTCAGAAAACTCATATTTTACATATGACATGATATTATCTAATCACTTGTTTTCTTCCTTCCTTTTAACAATTTTGATATTTTTGCAAAACTGTGCATATAAAAATATGGCTGTATTTAAAACTTTTTTTTAATAAATTATTTATTATTTTTATAACAAGTTGTGGTACTAAACACTTTGAAAATTAAATTTTACAATTGAGATTTGTATATGTGTTGTCTATAGATATTTTCTCTACAAGATGTGGAATCATGAAATTCTAAATTAAAAAAAAATATATTATTTTGATGAAATTGTATGATTCGTTAATGTCATTTATAAGTGCATATAACGTCATCAATAAAAACTATTATTTTCTTGAAATATATACATGTTTCGTTAAAAATATAACACTTCTTGAATTAAAAGAGACTACCTATTGTTTTTTTAATGCAACATTTCCTGTTATGCAATTACTACAGTTTATTCAATCCCGTTCAATGTAGCACGTAAAAAATTGAAATTGATGCATTGTCGTTTTATTTGGCCCAAATATCTAACCTACAGAAATTTAACAATTATAATTATAAAATTTATGTTTTATTGGTTGGTACTCCAGAACACTCACATTGACACTTGTTTTCTTCTACCGCTTTAACATTCTGGCAATATTTTCAAAATTGTAGGTATTAATACGACAGTTCTACTAAACATTCAATTTTCAGGATTAAAATTGTTTCTGTGTTGTCCATAGACAACTTTTCAAAAAGATGCTGAATCACGAAAATCAAATTTTATAAAAAAAAAATTAATTTTATGAAACTTTATGATTAGTTAAGTTTATTTATAACTGCATACACATAAATAAATATTCAATAAAAAAATAATAATTTTCTTTAAATCTTAACATAACTCGTAAAAAATATAATAGACTATTATTTTTTAATGCACTATTTCGTGTTATGCAATTACTACTGTAAATTCATGTATGATTCAATTTTGATCTAAAGTATAAAAATTTTACCATTATAAAAATTGAAAATTCAATTATTAAAAAATACAATTTGTAATAATTATTTACAATATTGTGTTGTTTTTGTTTAATTATAGTTGTGACGTATTATATGAGCAATATGTTCCTGATTATCACGTTGCTGAAGTGAGCTATAAACTGAAGAACTATTGTTGTGTAATATTTATTATTATGTTATTCATTTATTTTATAATTAAAACATTAACAGCCGTAATATTAATCAACTTTAATGGTTTTTATTATTATTCTAAATCAATAATTTAAAATGCATTTAGATACTAAGGCATGACAAAAATAGTGACTAGATGTTTTATTGAATCTATCAAGAAAATTATGGTTTTTTCTTATTTAACGTATCATTAAATTTCATCAAAGGTACACAAACCGATCCTTCGCTGTGTGAGAGGTACGGAATTGAAATTTCTTGCGAAAGATGGTAATTACTACGATGTATAAATAAATATTTACCTCTTTCCAAACACTAACAGACGAATCGGAAATCTTTATCCATGCAATTTATTTAAATAAATATGAAATGAAGATATTCAGACAATACTCTGATTTTTCTTGTCATTTGCTAGTGGTGCATTTATCAACCTATAATAACCTATAAATAGATGAAGATATTTATAGATTAATTTCATAAGTATTTATCAGAGAATAACAATTATTAGTCTGTGGTGTCCATAGATACTTTCTCTACACGATGGTGAATTATGAAATTCGAAATAAAAAAATATATTATTTTGATTAAATTAATGATTCGTTAAATAAAATAAAAACAAAAACTAAAAACCATAATTTTCTTAAAATATATACATAATCCGTTACAAATATAATATTTCTTGAATTAAAAGAGACTATTGTTTTTTTAATACAGCATTTCCTGTAATGCAATTACTACATTGATTTGTATACTCTTGTTCGTAGGAAATTTTTTATTCAAAATCAAATTTTCTATAAGTTCTGTAGCCACTTGTAATTTTTCCCAAAACCGCTATGTGCGGTGTAACCGCAATGAATTCAATAAATCATCTAGTCGCTATTATTGTTATTTTTAGTAGCTAAGTGTATTGTTTTAGAATAATAATAAACTTTAGGAAGCTTATTTTCGATTTTCTTCGAGCTTATAGCTTTTATTTTCGATGTTAATCTGAAAAATTGAAAAAATCGTTGTCCTTTAATTTTGTAGTACATTTAATATTTTAGTTAATGATATATTTTTATTGTATGGTCTAATTGAGGTATTTCTAAACTTGAAAATCTGCAATTTTTAATATTTTCTCTTAAAAAAAGGTGATAAGGAAAAAAAAAATAACTAGTTCCAAAATAATAATAAATACGCAACTTTTCATATTTATTGCTTCTTAAAACTTTTATTAACCTCTAAATGACTTTGTAACTTAATTCAAAACGTTAGAGCAGTATTTTTGTGAATTTATAAATTGTACTTTTGATTATTTTTTCCATCTTTATAGTTGAAAAAAAAATAATATGAAACAACTGAAGCTTTTTTTTTTTTTTTAAACATATTTATTGAGAGATATTACAATCTGTCACACTTAAGTATATTTATAATAGTGTTCGGAGAGCACATTCACACTCTATCAAAAATAAATAATACAAAAAACAATAATACTAAAATTAAATGTATATAAATTAAACAAAAGAAATTAAACGAATAAAAATAACTACATACATGCTTCCATACAATATCTAACAAAAAAAAAAATTATTTACTCAATATCTCCGAGCCAAGCCTTTCTCTCCACTCCTGGAAGGAAAGGCAGGACTCGAGAAGATCCCAGCACCTCTCTCTCAGGCGCATTACTGGTATTAATGACTAGTAGAGGCTGATCAGAGCTTTAGAAAAAATGATTAGGTGAATATTACAAAGCTTCTCTACACTTGGTAGTGAGGAAGCAATAATAAATTTGCGCCAACCATTGATCTTCAAACAAACCCAAGAAAAATCCTTAAAATATTAAATAATTTATGATTCATCGCTATTTAACTTGTAATATATATCATAAGCAGGGTTTCCACTTTGGTGAAAAAGTTTACTTTTTTGGGAAATTCCAAGGTTGGGAGGGAAAAAAAGGAAAACAATTTTTATCAATCAAAGCTTAATCTGAGTACAGTTTAATCTATTTTTCTATTATTATTCTATCTAAGTAGAACAGACATAAAACTG
Organism: Nezara viridula; assembly: GCA_928085145.1. Classification (NCBI taxonomy): domain Eukaryota; kingdom Metazoa; phylum Arthropoda; class Insecta; order Hemiptera; family Pentatomidae; genus Nezara; species Nezara viridula. The sequence continues at coordinate 48,184,164 of OV725081.1, forward strand.
GTAATTACATATTATATTATGTATTAGCTGACCCGTGCGAATATTCTGCACAAACCTATTTTGTATCCGATTTTAATGCATTAATGGATCAGCACAACTTCCATTCAATAATGTTCCATTCAATACGCAAAGGTGTAATACATATATTTAATAAGCCATCATTTATAAATATGATTTACAATATGCCATGGTTTAACAAATGCGTTTCCTTAAACTTACAATTTAAATATTAGCTTTCTTCCTTCAATAGATTATCATAAATTAACAAAAGCTTCTAAACATTGCTTTAAACATCAGATGACGGTAAAAGACAAACGGCTCAAATTCTCAGAGAAAAATAGTTAATGCAATAAGGTGCAATTGTATGTTACTTTATCATTAAAAAAAAAATCTAAAGTATATTTTTAATATGATAAACTTCAGAAATAAAGATTTAAAAGGAAAAACTAAAGTCATTGAAACACATTGAAAAACATTCCAAAATTGTTTTAAGGAAGACACATTTATATAAATGAAAATAAAATTAATAGTTAAATTAATAAAAGAATATTTTTTTATTTAAAAAAATAATTACTAATTGATACATTACATACATACATTCCGAAGAAAAAGAACCATTTCTCGAATTCCCATATCTTCGTAGTACAACAAATACTAAATGTTCAGAACGCTATAGCTCTGCACCAAATCGTCCGATTTCGATGATTTTTTTTTACGTTTTGTAGGGAATTTAGTAAGCTTTCACTTACTCATATTGATAATGTACCAAAAATTGCTTAATTTTACGAGTTTTTTGCAAATTATGAATTCATTTGTAAAGTCTCGATTCGTTGAGACGGCACCATCATATGGTTTGAAATCTACCACTTTTACATTCACTTTTATTTAATTCCAAGTATAAAATTAGGAATCAAAATTTGCCCACTTTACGTGATATTCCCATTCTATTGATACCTCATTCGTCAAAATCCATCACTCCTGAGAGCCGGAAAAGGGGTATATATATATTTGAAAATAATATATAAGATTTTTTTGTATATATTTGGACGGATGGGATTTTTATGTTCGTTTTGAGGGGGAAAATGGGAAAATCTGACTGACCAAACGGGAAATTTGAAAAAAATATGGTGGAACCGCCAGTCATTACCTACATACATATATAACTATTTCCTCATAACGGAATTTGGTTTCAAACCATGTCTTACGACCAAGGAGTGTCCTTGGAAGGATTGGTAAAGATGTGACGAATTGTGCAGTATAGGTTAAGTTCCGTCGACCCTGGACAATGAATGAGTTAAGGATTGTGGCTGGTAATACGAACCGTGAACTCTTTACTGACCGAGTTACAGAATCAAAATAGGTCCAATGTCCTTGATATCTTGTAGCTCTTTCTGTTTGCTTTTGATCCTGTGTTTTCGATTTATACTTACGTCCATGAAATACCAGAGTGGATAAAAAATCGATTATTTGTTCCTTGTTCATTAAGCTATCTTCCATATAGCTCATTCATATAGTTCTCCAAATCGTAACTATTTTTGATAAAATTTTTTTTTTTTATTTTAATATCAACTTCCTTTCCAATTTTTTTTTCAAATCGCAATTATAACAGTTTCTCTTGCACTCTTGTAATATAAAGTTCGTTTAAATTCATAAACTTTAAATCGAAAATTTATTTGAGTACCTACGTTATAGTTTTCATGTTTTATTGCTAATAAATTCTCGATTTATATATACTTGACTAAATTCTTAGGGTCACTTTTGGTAATAGTTCAACCTTTCGTTCTTTAGAAATATATCTTCAAGTGTTGAATACTAATAATTGTTATACTTAAAAAAAAACCAATATAGTGTCGTTTTTTTTACAAAAATGTCTACTATTATTTTTTGAAGCAGTTAATCAAAGAGGTCAGGTTCCGAAAAGTATTATTACGTGTTATTACGATGTTAATATTACACAAATATGGTAGAAATCAGGATAGCAGATGTTATAAAATACAAAGATGTGGAAACGTTTCTATATAAACTTTACTTGATTATATAAATAAAATCTCTCTCTCTCTCTCTCTCTCTCTCTATATATATATATATATATATATATATATATATATATATATATATATATATATATTGGGTTGGCAAATATGTCCTTAAGGTGGTTTGTTTATCCTGTTTGTAATATTCAACAACTATATTTGTTAACTCTTGTTGAAACTAGCTTACTATAAGGGGTGCCCAGAAGGGGGTTTAATGGTGCAATTAAAAGTTTTGAGGGGGATATATTTTGACAGGTTTTGGAAATTTTGAGGGGGGCAAATTTCGACAGGGTTATGACTTTTCGAACTAAGGGACAAGGGGAAAAAATGGAACAGGCCTCAGCAAGTGTAATTGTATACGGTATATGATTTTTCTAATTCTACCTTAGATTGCTCTGCTTTTAAGAAAAGGTGAACTATAAAATATCTTGGGAGAAGTGGGGTAGATTCGTGCCTCATGGACTTTGGAAGAGGGGGAAGATGGGTACTTTTGCTTAGTATTGTGTTTGCTATTGCACTGTGAATATGGAATGAAATATCACTCATCATCGGCATATTTTGTATTATTTTAAAAAAGGTAAGTAAGCTACAGAAGCTCATAGAAAAATTAGCAGTGTTTATAGGGATAATGCCTTAACCGAACACACTTGTCAAAATTAGTTTGCCAAATTTCATTCAGAAACTTTTGACATAAATGATGCTAACAATCTGGTCGCCCAAATAAAATTGAAATGAGCAATTTCGAGGCCATTGTTGATCAAAACCCCACCCATTCAATGCGAGTGATTGCTATGGACTTAAATTTGTTCCACATAAGCCTAGTAAACCATTGGCACAAGCTCGCCTATGTTTCCAGTCTTAATGTTTGGGTACCACACATGATTTTTTTTTCTTCAAAAATCACAAAAAATGTTATAACTTATAAATAACTATCTATAAGAAATTATGCAGGAATTTAGGGACACATAAAGTACACAGAATGAAATCAACAGGACCTTTGTAATCAAACTACAAATGGAGAGTTTTTTGTTATAAGGAGTTTTTGTTTATTTAATCCTTATATAGACGTTAAATCAAAAAAACATTTTTACATCTTTTAAGAGCAATAATTCAGCTTTCCAACGGATATAGTAACATCGAATTTAGAAAACATCCTGAAGAGTTATGAATGATCGGAAGGGTGTTGTGTGTCACCAAGACAACGCTAGGCCTCACACCTCATTTATCACTCGCAATAAATTATTGGATGGGACCTTTTGCCCCACCAACCCTATTCACCAGACCTAGCTCCAAGCGACTACCAATTATTCCGGTCTCTGCAGAACTCTATCATTGGAAAGAAATCCCAAAAGGAAGAGGACATCAAAAACCACTTGGATCAGTTTTTTAACAATAAACTTCAGACATTCTATGAACATGGCATTATGCAGTTTGTTGGAAAGATGAGGAAAAGTCATATTAAATAATGGTCAATATAAGCTATATTATTATATGGCTATAATACATTGAATTTTATTTCAACGTGAAAAGGATTTATTTGCCAACCCAATATATATTAAAACTTATGTTCAGAAACAAAAAATTAAATTTTTCGTGATTTTTTTTTCATTATTTTTTAAGTCTTTTAATACTTTATAGAAAATCGTTGTAGACGAATCAGAACAATTTGATAATTGTAAATTAAAAAGTAACATTATAGTTTTTTCACCAAACCGATTGGGTACATCATTTTTTATGTATGTATTAACTATTTCATGACCATTTTTTTTTAATCTAATAACTTAGTAAAATCGATTTAATAAATTAATAAAATATATTTAATAAATTAATTAAATTCTGTTCTATGGAATAAGGCCGTCATGCTCTAAAGGAAAAAGAGGCTCTAACTACCACTCATTTGTTGTAAGCAATGTGTTATATATCTCAGAAACTTGGTCTATTTCAACCGACTAAGCGAGGAAACTGTTATCAATGGAAATGGATTTTTGAAGATGTAGTTGTGGAATATCTTGACTACGACGTGTTCCAAATTAGGGAAAAATTTAAAGAACCCCTGAAAACTTTATTTATTATTATTATGTCTACTCTTTCCTCGCCTTTCAGGTTATACGGGAATTTTCCTGGGCCAGAGGAGAGGGCAGGGGTTTAATGATTTTTGTAATACTCCACAGCTTTCCTCTGACGTTGGTCAAAATCGGAAGTGCCATTTTCGGAAGTGCCAAAATCGAAGACCCATTTCCCCAATAGCAATGGTTCATGATCCTCTCAAGAAAATTTATTATCATCTTCACCTTAAAAACTGTCATCTGGTATTCTTTTGTTCCTTGTTTTGAATATAATATTCAATTAAAATCTCAATAAGCCTTCCTCCGAAAAATTTCTAACCCTTCAAAATTTCAACTGCGCCATGCCATCTCCTTTTGGAAACCCCTCCATAAGCGCGTTAAGGAAAATACGTTTGCACATGCTTCGTAGGTGAAATTAATAAATTCAGCTTGACTAAATTGAAATAGAGCCTTCTAGATACCAACATGCACCATACCCTAAAAATATCTTTAAGACGGATTTATCAAAGTAAGAGTCCCTTCACATAGATTTAAATGCAGAATAACTCTCAAGCAAACAAGTTCGTTTCTTGATAAATAAAATGTAACACATGAGAGGAAATCAGGAGGAGGCCAAGTTTTATTTTTTAGTTCCTATCTAAATATAGGGAGCGGGGTAGCTCAGTGGTAGGGCACTGAGCTTCCAATGCAAAGGTCCCGAGTTCGAACCCCGGCTCATGGCAGAAAATTTATTTATCTGTTTCATTGGTCGTGGGGCGACCTTGGGTCAGAAGTCCCTCCTGAGGCACACCCAGCCTCTATAAAGTGGGTACCCTTAATTAAATAATTAATTAAGGGGGAAAACCTGGCGGTTGAGCGTGATCTCGGTCAAATCACCTCCTTGCACAACCGTTGACCTAGAAACAGTGCTTTCCCTAAATAATACTGAACCCCAGACCCTTCATGGGTTGTAGTGGTACAGGGTTTTTTTTTTTTTTTTTTATCTAAATATAAAGTTATGCTAGCTTGGGTAATGGGGAAAAAAATATTACTTCATAAAAAGGATTGAAATATTGTCAGAACAATTTTATTAGAAGCTCTTGTTCGATAAAATTAACCATGACCCATATAACACCCTTTCTTATTTCCAACAATGACCCATCCAAACCCAGAATCCCAAGTCCTCACACAAGATAACGGGTACCCGGGCCGTGGGCCTTTCTCTTACGGAACACACTGGGACAGAAGCCGCATTAGCTCTTCCTCGCGCCGGCGTGTCCAAATAGTTCATCTCCGGCCTCATAGATGCTGCGACCGATGAGCCCAGCGATTGCACTAGCCTTGCGGGTGCATTGAGCCACTACAGCGTAGGAATAGAAAGTAGTGAGATAACGATACTATATATAGAAGGCTCCTCCTAACTAAAAGGCCAATTTCATCCTTGATTGAGCAGCCAAGATGTCTCCGTCGTAGTCCGACTTCCTAGTGACGCTTAGGAGTCAAGATTATTTAATTTATTGAAGATAATTATACAACGTATATTCCACAGAAATACTAATCGTTACATTTAATTTTCTCGTTTCTTTCATTCCGCAGTTAGACCAAATAATGTTTGTTTTAAATATGTGCATATTTATAGTAAAGTTCTTATTGAAATGCCTAGCACAATAAAGAAAAACAATTTTTTATAATCCTGGAATTTATTTCAGTAGTTATTTTATATTAGAAATACTCATTTAGAAAAAATAAATGTCGTTCCCATACTATATATGCATGAACCATTGTACCGTTATAAAATATGCTATAAATTATTTTCTTGTTTCATTAACTATTTTGACATTTTGTCTCCTCACAGTGGAATCGAAACTAACTATACCAGACATAATAATCATTCTATGAAAGCGTAAGTTTAGTCCCTGTAATAACAGTTTGCCGAAATATATTACTTTCAAGCAAATCTTATGCCATCTATATTACTTTCAAGCAAAAAAATATACATTACTCTATTGTATTTGACTTATATGCATATTTAAAAAAAAAATCAATTGGTTCAGAAATTAAAAAATAAATCGTCAAATTTTAATACCTCTGTTCGATGAAAGTAATAAGATTTATTTATATATTAATTTTAGAGAATGGGCTTACTCAATGGTAGGGCACTGAGCTCCCAATGCTCAAGGTCCTAGGTTCGAATCCCGGCTGATGGCAAATAAATTATTATTTTATAACTTTCCCCGGCCGTAGGTCTTCCCTAGGATCTACTTGGGCACAACCTATCTCTATATTGGTTACTCCTAAATAAATAATTGGCTAAGGGGGAGAACCGTTGAGCTTCAAAACTCTTTTTGCACAACCGTTGATCAAGAAACAAGACTTTCCCCAAATAGTACTGAACCAAAGACCAATTTTAGCATGGATTTTTTGAGTTTTTTTAAATTATTATTTTTTTTTCACAACATTCATATTTTCTCTCTCTATCTGTTTGTAAGTTTTATTAATTCGTTTTTATGTTATTTTCGTAAACAGTTCTATTATTATAACAGTGCTTCATTATTAGGTAGTTAAAGGAGAAAATAGTATTGTGAAATCTTCTTGTATATTAGGGTCTAATAATAAAAAATAAGTAAAAATCGATAGTGATGCATTCTGCAACCAAAAAAGTTTTTAAAAATGGGTGTATTCGGTGTCTTATTTTTACTGAACGTCTTGGGCATAGAAAGAACAGAACTTTCTAAGACGCATATTAAAAATGCCACCTTGATCGCCACATCATGTGGACATTAAAATCGAGCCATCCTTTTTTCTCTGTATAAATACTATTATATAATAAAATACGACGCATGATACTTAAATATTAATTTAATATTTAATAATATTATTAATAATATTAAATATTAACTTAATATTAAATAATCATTAAAAACTAATGAAGATAATTCAAAATGAAAGCAATGAGTTTACTATTCAAATAATGTATATAAGTGACCATGGATAATGGCTTGTATATGAGGTTTACGATCAGTTGATTTTTACAAATGATATTTATAGAGGCTACAATCATTTTTAACTATCAGCTATCATACAATAAAAAAAAACTAAAAAGATAAGTTTTTTAAATTTATTGGTCAGTGACTTACATGAATTCATTACACGTTATTGCATATATAAAATAAACAGTTTTATATATATAATAATAATTTTATTGTCATCTTTATTTCCTTTAAACTTTAATAGCATTTTTGTTTTTCTTTTTTTTTTATATTTATATATACTACTATTTAGTTTTATTAATTTAAAACATTTGAACGGTAAATTACTAGCCTACTCTAATTGTTTATGTTTATTTGTTTCTTACTCCCGCTCTGGTTTCTCCCCACTTCGTATACCCCGTGCTCATGTAGTCAGTCTTTCGCTTCACTCGCTCAGCGTCGAGCCTTTCCGTTATGTGATATTCTTATGTTAGTGTGCTCTGTAACTATCAATAAAGCAGTTTTACTTCATGTGCTACGATTTCAAGTGAGAATATGTTTTTCCCTATTAAATTTCGTATAATAAATAAATAAATAAATATTTTGCTATTTAAATATTACAATATTAATATAATTAAACAGTTGACTGGATGATTTATTTAATCTTAAATAAGTTAAACCAAGCTGCAGAGTCTGGGTTGCTTCTGAATAGATTAATGAAATGACTGCGTTAATATCCTATCAGAAAAAAAGTAACATCATGAAAATTCTGACAATTCGTTTTCACGAAGTTGACTTCGTCTTTTTTTTGTTTTGTTTATTCGCCATGGCGTTTCGTGAAATTTTGAGGAACAATTATCTCTTACAGGTAAAATAATAAAAAAAATATAATATTGTAATTCATTATGAAAACTTGATTACGCGACATTCTACTCAATTCTTTATAGTTTTAAGATAAATTAATCAAGACATAAAAGTAAACTCTACATATATTTTATTTAATAGAACATTTCTGTACTTTATGAATCGTGGACATTTTTTTTTCCCCAAATTAATTTTAAAATATTAACTCCTGAGATAGTGTCTGGAAACGTAGATCAATTTATTTAAAATAGAAAATAAATATAAAGAAAGGCCCTGTATGAATCAAACTATCATCATTAATATTAAACCAATTTTAGTATTGATACTTCTAGACAAAATAGGCATAGATTATATATATGAATGAATGCAATGTATTCACTATTCAGGTAATGTCTATAAGTGACCATAGATAATGGCTTGTATATGAGGTTTACGATCTGCTGGTTTGTACAAAGAATATTTATAGAGACTACAAATCATTTTTAACTATCAGCTATCATACTATTCAAAAAAAAAAAAAGATAAGAATTATTTTAATTTATTGATAATTTGAGTTCTACCAATGGGTAGTTTCTCTTCATGTTGTACATGCCATGTTACAAATTTCTCATTTACTTATTGTATTCTCTATGTAATACAGTTGTAAATTCCATTGAAATAAAAAAAAAAAAAAAAAAAAAAAATTTATTGATCAGCTGCTAAATATATATATATTCGATAGAATATATATATATATTTAATATATATATATATATATATATATATATATATATATATATATATAATTATTTATTTCATTTTTTTTCCATATCCTTTATCTTTAAAAAGGTTTATATGATTTTTTTTTTTTTATATAAAATCCAAACTGTTTTCTATCGAATATAACATTTTCATTAGTATTTTTTATTGTTGACTAGTCGAGGGGAGCCTATTGTAAATATATCATAATTAATTTTAGAAGTATTGGCATCTTATAAATATTTATTCTATCATATAGCTTATTACATATTATAATTTAACTTTTTCCTTTTGTTATTTATTTTTTATTTCTTATTAATACTATTATTTCTGTGAATGGGAAAAGATTTTTTAAAAAATGGTTTAAAACATTTCCCCTTCAAAACGACATATTTCTTTAGTTGGTAAAGAAAAGAGTAGAGACAATTTCTAAAACAGTAAATAAAGATATAAATTGACATTTTAGTGGATAAATCTGATTTTAATCTATTTTTTTTATTATTAATTAAACTGAACAACTTACGTGATATAGTTCAAACTATTTTTTACAACTGATCAATTTTTGTTTTGTTTTGTATTTTTATTCCCTTTATTGAGAAACTAACTAATACAAATTAAAATAACTAATAGATTTCTGAAAGGGCGCTTCACGGCTGGAGGAAAAAAAATTGTGTATAGAAAGTGAGAGAAATAAGACTGGCTTACGCTATACTTTCCCTTGGTGTCATTACCTACTTGTTGCATAAATAAATTTAATTTAACAAAATATTTCAATGATTTTTCGCTTCACGCATTTCCTTTTCAAATTCAATCAAAATCATTTACTGTATCAATAAAATATATAATCAACCTGATAAACTCTTTATTCAATTCAATCTTTATTTTTTTTTAAGGAAGAACCCTATAGAAATGGAATCTATAACAGAATAATAAACATGATTATCCTTATGGAAATTCATTCTTTTTTATACTATATAACAGTAATTACAACACTCTTAAGCATAAATTAAAATCATATTCGGGAAAAAACAGACAGTTAAAATAGTTCTAATTATCAAATTAATATAAAATCTAAAATTGTCAACAATATACATAAAATTGTGTAGTTATGTATATATAAATATGCGATTTCTTTTCTTTCTTTTTTTCACCACAGTAATAAGTAATTTTGAGAAGATTTTATGTACATTTATTTTTTATTTTATTTTTTTTTTTTAGAGGTTACATACTATTTTTTAAATAGTGTTAGAATAATAATGTTAGAATTTTTATAAGTTAGTTTTTGGTCAGATTCGTATTTTCTTTTTTATTAATTCATCATTGTTATTCTAAGGGGACTTAGTCCCAGTATAAAGTTCAGTTTTCTATTCTATTCTAAATATATACACATAAAACAATAAAAACAATATTACACATTTTTTATATTATTAATACTAAACTACGCTTTAAAATCAAGTTAAAAGATTATCCCTATGCCTAAGAGAACAACCACTCAATTTACCCGGACAGATTACGTGCCGATGTGCAATATGAATTTTTTACCATAATATGTAGAGGACAATATTCCAGATTACCCAACCAATTCTCTATAATTTGATATACTTGAGATAAGTTTTCTCATATCTTCTGCAGTGGTTGGCTTTAGATATTTCTATCCCATCATGATATTCCGTTAAATTCTTAACCTTAAACTACTGTTAATTGGGCACATAAATAATATATGATGAAGCGTTTCGTTTTCTTTAGTGTTGCACATTTTTCACTCAAGTTATGGAGTAATTTTCACAATTTTATTATTAACAGAAATCTTGAACATATATTTTCCCGAGAGACGGATCTGCATTAATAGTTCCGTATATTTGAAATTAGTCGGCCATAACAAATACTTGGGGATCCGATCATTATTAAGAAAAAGGTTTAAATGTTCACTATAAGATGAGCTAAACTCTTTATTAATAATCTTTAATTTTCTGATCACATATTAGTTAAATGTACTTTGAGTTATAGACCATGGTACAGGCCTCTTTTTATCAAATTATTAACATCCGCCTGAATCTTCGTAAATAGCTTCATTTTCTCGTAAATTACAAATATTCAATTTACGAAAATTCTCGGGATTGCTGAGTTTTTTATCTGGAGGTTGGAAAACTTTGTCAATTTAATTAGGTACTGAAAACTCGTGAATACCCATTTGCTTTCCACTTGAACCATAAGATGCCGATACTGTCGGCGAAGGAATATCTGCACAGAGTAAACTGAACAATTCATTAGAATGTATTTAAAACTGAACGGGGAATAGTCCGTAGTACAGACAACTTTTTATAAAATCCTAAACATCCGCCTAACACTTCGCGAATGAGTTCATCTTATCGTAATTTACAGATTTCTTATATACGAAAATTTCCAGAAATGGTGCGGTTTTTCATTAAATTAATTAATTTAATAAGGTACTGATAACTCATAATTACCCATTTCTTTCACTTAAATCGTAAAATAATTTGATTTCGAAATCGGAAAAAAAGGTGGTCTATAAAAATATTGGGCATTTTGGCCTATGTAACCTCGTTATTTTGACATGCTACACGGCTCAATATTTTTCTAGGCAGCCTTTTTTCTCGGTTATGTAATCAGATTATCTTACGATTCATGTTATTTTTTTTTTCTTACCCTCCAAAATGTTTATTGAAACAATTACATATATAGTATACAATAGTACAATATATACATGCAATAAATTCCTTCCACTGCCCGAGGGCATTTTAAGGATTGGGGATAGCTAAGGGTTACATATGTGGCAGAATTCATGTTAAAAATAAATGTGCGTTTATGAGTTTTTAGTACCTAATTAAATATATGAGTGGGGCAAAAAGTATTATTTCTCATTAAAAACACATAAAAAAAAAATCAAATATACAAAGTTTTGCGATCCCTAGATTGAAAACACCCCGATTCCGAGAATTTTCGTAAATAGAATATTTGAGGTTATGATGTGATGTAGCTATTTACGAAGTTTCGGGCGGATGTTAATAACTTGACAATAAGAGCTCTGTACCACGGACTATTACTTGAAGCCTATGAAAGGATTATCTATTCGGGGTTCATATATACTTCATAATATATCACTTCATAGTATCTATTTATACCGTTATTAATGATCTAATAATTAAATTATTGTTATTAATCTAATCTAATACAAACTATACGTTGTATAATCTGTGTTAGAGTATATTATACATCGATGCTTGACAAGGCTACAAAGTGAGCAGTGTTTTCATCGGTTGAGTGCTTGATAAACATCTCCTAGGGCTTGAGGGATGGGCGTCCGGTTTGATAATCATTATCATAATTAATAATACTTTAATGTTCTCTTCCACTTTATTAGTTTTGTCAAAATCGGTTCTTTGATGAGGCCGAATGTTTTAGGCCAACCGGAAGAATTGGTAACATCTCTTAACCTTGTTGCTTAAATGTCTTAAGCAATTCCTCATAATAGAGAGACTTAATTTTTATCATTTATTAATGGTACCTCACTTGCAACCAAATTAAACAAAATCTCCACATTATTCTCTCAGTTACTACAATTTGGTGCCAAGATTTTTCGAATATTCTTGTCAAGTTCCATATTATTCTCTTCCAATAATTTTGACTCAAGTTAGCTACTCAAGGTTCACTAGTAGCAATTTTTTTTTTTTATTTGTATGCCACTACAGAACGACTAACAAACTTTATTTTAAATTGTATTTGCATTGATTATATATAATAATAAAAAATATTGTTTTAGTTCCCAACCTTCTGTATTTCTTTACATACATATAAAAATTATTATTTCAAAAGTAATGCTATCAACTATGATATAAAAAAAAAAGAAGGGGCGGTCCACACAAACGACTTTTCTACCGATTTCAGAAAACTTATTATATCTTTAAATATATCCTTAAAAAACAAACAAAAAAAATTGAATTAAGTTCTATTTTCAAGAAAATTTATCAAAGAAAATATTTGAGTACGATTTCTTTGATAAACTAAACACTACCTGCAATTTTCACTTCCTTTTTTGTTAATAATAAATCTGACTTGACCTGTCTCGAGAGTAAAAATAAATTGCGATAATCTTTTATTATCACCCCCGCGAAGACAAATGTAGGAAAAAATAGAACGCAATAAGGAGTTTCATAAGAGATAAGCTTTACAACACAGTTATAAATGTACGAGCATATTTATGACTATACTGTAGATAATTAATGCTTGGGTTATGCGTAGCTTCAATTTTGAAATAATTTTTTTTTTCAACTTTTATTTCGAAAAAAAAGTAAAATATAGCAACTTCATTTCTCCAAGCATACATCTGCTTCAGGTGGTTTTTGTCCATTTCCAATTCTAAATGGTCTTCCGCTGGCTGTTCTCGATGGATAATTAAATTCTTCTATTTTTAAAATTTAATTATAAAAACTTTAGGTTATTTTATTTTTTACTGTACATAGTTTTTTATTATTATTATTTAGTACTTATTTTACTTTTGTTAATTTTATATTTTCTGTATATATGGTCATATATCACTATAATTATTGTCTACGAGATAGATTATTATATGTCTAAATAAATAAATTTTAAATAAATTATAAAAAAAACTGCTTTTCATTCTATAATGCTAGTTATCAGCGAAACCAAGAAGGGATGCTTTACCCCTTTTATCAAATAAATTAACCGCATCACTATTTTTCACATAAAATAAAAATGAGTTGGTTATTCCGAATCAAATTTTATACATTTCCTTTCCCGCCAACTTTGCCTCATCACAATTAAAAATAAATCCAGTAGTGTTCAAAGTATTTTTATTTGAACATTTCGGTAATACTACAATACCTCCCTCTTAAGCATTTAATATTTTTACAATAGAGTGTACATCACAAAAAAAATGTTTTTTAAGTGAAAACTTCTTTAGGCACGCTTTGCACTTTTTGTGAAGAGTGAAATAGATTAAGCTGTCAGATTTCCGATGTGTAACGCTCTGGAGTCGACTAATTGAAATGCTAGTGCATATAGATTAAAGTATCTAAAAAAATAAAAATGGGACCTGTTTATTGTTAGTAAGGGAAACGTTCATCATTTCATCCTCTTTGTAATGAGCTATTATTCAAAATCTTGCCGCGACGCCGTGTTAGAGAAGCGAAAAGGAGAAAAACAGTGTCAAAAATAAAGAGTTTTATTGAAGATATGGATTAAAATATCTCAGAAACTATAAATCGGACCTGTATACTGTAAATGACGGAAATATTCAGTATTTCATCCTTTATATAATGAACTATTATTTATAATTTACTTTCCATGTTATTAATCTCGCCATTTTATGTTTTCACTTCTATCATGTGGTATAAAATACACACTTTATTTTATTTCATTATTTTTTTTTTAACATTTAAGGGATTGGTTGCTGAAGGACATGGAATTGTATTTTTTATTGTATTATAATAAAAGGTCAAATATATAAACCTGTTAATCGTATTTCTTTTGGTACAGACGTTTCCAAAGAAAGACACATAATCTGGGTAAAACGTGCAGATCAGAACATTGCTTCCTCTTCAAACTACACCTCATAATAGTCGTTCATTGCTTAAACTACATAAGTGGTTCTTGCATGCAACACCAGATGGCTCTCTGCATATGCCTTCCTGAAGGATACTTTAGTTTGGTTTCGCCGTGCAGTTCAACATTTGCAATGGAAGAACAGAAAAATTAAGTTCTTTTAGACTTTAAGAAAAAATGAACATTTGCTCTTTCAATTTGTGAGTTTTCATTATGATCTCGACAAAAAAAAAAGAGACATTTATTGATGAATTCGTTAAACGTTTCAGTGTCAGTCATATCCTATGCATCGAAAACGCTAAATAATTATAACTAAAATAAAGTTCTAGAAAACATTTATATGCCACTTTATCAAAATAAATTTAGCTGGGCAACTGCAGATGATCCAAATCAGAATAATCGAGAAAATTATTACACTTAAGTAATACAATATAAGTGACATTATCATTAATTTATTAGTTTAATTAATTAATTAAAAATTGCTGCTTTGTTTAAATTAAATATCGGATAATCCTGTTTCTTGCTAAAGTAACGGAAGTTAGGACAGCTTTCATATTTTTGGTTATTCATTAATTATTTTTATGAATGTTATATTTATAAGGAATATATTATACTCATATTTTATTTTTTCAAGTTGAAACACTACATTTCTGTCCAAAAAAAAAAAAAAAACCTCTGTTAACGAGAGTTTTGTTAACCGAAATTCTAATCATTTTCAAATATCTTCTCATTATCACTCATTTCTAAGATGAAGTGTGGATAGTTACTAATGCTCACTTCACATGAATAAAACGATACGAGTTGATGAGAAAAACCATTGCCATAACTTCAATGGCTGTGAAAGTGAAGGGTTTTAATGATTTTCTGAGTACTTTTTGTACATAACGCCTTCATAACACGTGTGATAAGGTTTTTTATACCTTTTCTAAAGCTAATATTTAAGGAAAATTTAATTATAAATCAGTTTTATGGTGGTTTGATACACGGTTTTAGTATATAACATTACACATATTACTTATATGAATAAAAATCAACATACAAATAAAAGTGAATCCGTAATTCAAAATAAATATAAAATTTATAATATCGAGGAAAAACGTTTTATTTCACCCTTATACATTTATTTTATGCTTTAATTCATCTAAATTTCCAGACGACGTTTCGGGCAATTTTGCTCATTTTCAAGTCGAATATTTATATCACTATTATATAATTCATATAATTATTGTTTATATTATATAATTTATATAATAAATTATATAATTTATCTCCTCGAATTTTTAAAATGATGAAATTCATATATTATTTATGAAAAGTCAATTCTAAAACTCAGTCAATTCTTTAATAGGCAGTCAACAATTAAAATTCATTTTAAATTTAGCTGACATCCCAACCCATTCTAACACTGTTATTACCACGTATGCCGATGATACATGTGTCCTATCCGTTAATAATGACCCAACCATTGCATCCCAAACTCTTCAATCGCACATCACAAGCCTTGAAGAATGGTGTCAAAACTGGAGGATTAAAATAAATTCTAATAAATCCCATTAAATCACCTTTACCCTTCGACGTAAACCTATGACCTCATGACCCACAGTATCCTTTAATAATACCCCACTTATCCCTGTTGAACAAATCCGATACCTTGGACTTCACTTGGACAAACGTCTAACTTGGAATCCTCATACCAGACTGAAACGACAAGAAACCGCTCGACGTTTCCGACTACTCCAACACTTACTAGACAAACGCTCTAAACTTCCCATTAATTACAAAGACTCATATACTTGACTACAATAAGACCTATTTGGACTTACGGAGTTGAGCTATGGGACTCCACTAAACCATCGAATTTCTCTCGCATCCAATCCTTACAATCCAAAATCCTTCGTAAAATCCTCAATGCTCCTTACTTTGTCACTAATAAAATAATCCATAAAGACCTCAATGTTCCATATGTTTCCGATTTGGCCAAATCCAGTTACCTATCCTTCCATAATAAACTTCATAACCATCCGAATCCTCTTATTTCTAACCTTGCTTCCTCTTCGATTCCTGATAACCCTCCGAGGCGTCTGAAAAGAAGATGGCCTCGTGATCTTCTCATGTAGACAAATTATTAGAGTGCTACCAGTGGGTAGTTTCTCAACAAGCGTGTTTCATGTGATAATATTTCTCTGTACACATTTACTTGATTTATTCATACTAATACAGTTGTAAATATCACAATAAAAGGTTAAAAAAAAATTTTAATTTACTAAAATGCTACATTATTATTTCTACATATACAACAGCCTAATCTATTAACGATAATGATTAGGCTGTTTTTTTTTCTCTCTTTAAGTATGTATGTACCCCTCTCATGGTATTGACAATCAGCAGATGTGTAAACAATTATTATTCACAGAATTTATGAGAATTTTTACGGAATGAATATATATTATAATTTTATACCTATATGTATTTTAATTTTATTCGTTTCATTTGTTTTTTTATTTATTTTTTCTACTGAACGAATGGAAAATCTAAAAAACTTATAAAAAAGTTTAATTTTAAAAAATCAGTAGTTTCTTTATTACCCTGAGACCTAAAAAGAAAATCAGTCATCTGGAGTTGTTCCTTTCGTCAAACCTGGGATTTTACAGCAATTACAAAAACGTTTCTATTTATAATTTATAAACTAAAATTAACATAGGTAAAGAGAGCGGGAGGGAATACTGGTTTATAAAACCTATAATAAACCAGGATCTCGTCTTGGGAGCAATTTAATTTTATGGTGACAGTAGTGTATTTATGATTAGATTCATAAGACGGGAGTAAAACCAAATTTATACCGTCTGGCATTAACGGATGCTGAATTGCGAGATATATATCACGTCTAAAGGTTCTATATTTTACTACGAAAGGAACTAAAATGAAAACTCCTTCTATAATTAGAAGAAATAACTTTTATGATTAGCGGAGTCCATTGTTCCCTCAATAAGGACAGAATAATAATAAAACCAAAATGTATCATTTGTCTTATCATTCTTCTCTGTAAGTAATAATAACAGTTTTTAGATATTTCAATTAATTCTTTCCATAAATATATTAATGTATTATCACTTGAGATTAAATTATATTATAATAATGGATGATGAATTGGAATGAACATGTATTTTCTGAGTTAAATATTATATAAGGAAACATTGTTGCCTGATAATGAGATTAAGAACCCGAAAAACTTGAAAATTTTGCGACATATGAAGTACTTCTACAGATAATAAATCGTGAAAAAAAAAAGTTTCTCTATACTTCAATTAAGATATTAAATAAAAGTATCTATATATTTTATGAATCAATAATAAATGCATCATATCGTAATTTAACCTAATTTTATTAATTATTCAGGCTGCTAAATCATTCCACAGAAATATAATTTTTTTTCCCCCTTTTTCTCGCCTCTACCCTAAAGGGTCATTGGCGTTTTCTATGATTTATACTCTGTTATAGTAGTTTACAATTTTTAAACATTTTAACACGATCGAGACTCTTTCTTCATTATCTTAGAGTATTTCGTTTAGTGTTTTTCCTGGTTCTATTTTTTCTCTGAGCCTTTCGAATTGGGAACATTCTACTAGAAGGTGTTTCACAGTTTGCGGTGTATTATTACATTTCTCGCATGTAGGAGCTTCTAGGCCTCTTAAAAGATAGCTATGGGTGAACTGGCAGTGCCCAATCCTTAGGCGGCACAGTATAATTTCTTCACGCCTGGACCTTCTGTTGCTAGTGAGCCATTTATCGCAAGTGGGTTTCACTTCTTTCAGCTTACACTCTTTGATCCTCCACTCTTTTTCCCACTCTGCCAGTTGTTTTTTCTTTATTTCGTGTACCCAGTCTTCTAAAGTGATGTATTTCACTCTAGTCACTTCCTCTTCTTCTCCTCCACTTCTTGCTAAATGGGCTCCATTGTCAGCATTTTCATTTCCTAAAATTCCGCAATGATCTGGTACCCATACCAATGCAACTGTTATTCCTTTATTTTTTAGATCCCACCAGATATTGAGTATTTCCCTAATTATGCAGTTTTTAGAATATGGATTGTCAATGACAGTTAAAACACTGTATGAGTCACCTCCATTAAAACCCAGTAGTTCTTTTCAGTTTCGCTTATAACATTCTAATATAATTTATAATGACTCCGATAAAAAAAAAAAATTAAAATAAAAAATATAACGTCGGGAAAAAAACTCTTCAGACGACATATTCAAAACGATTTTACTGTAAAAATGATTGTGTGAATGGAGATAAATATGCCTGTACATCTAACGGGTCGTTTAAAAAAATAACAAATGATGTGTTCCGTTATGGCGAGGTTTATATGTGCCACCTACTTGATGCAACTATCCAAGTCTAAGGGATCACCTACTTTATGGCGACTTTTTGCAAGTATTAATATATAATTTTACAGAAGAGTCATAAAATTATATTTAATTAAATAAATCAAAATATAGTATTATTATTACATACGTTACATAATTATTTTTACTGACATACTGTATATCATAGGTTTATTGCAAGAAGTCATGAAATTTTATAACCTCGAATCACTAAACACTTTAATGAATTTTTCCTTTGTGAAAATAGAACATTGTTCGCTTTCTTTAAGTATATTTGATATAAATAAACGGTCTTGTATCATTTTAGAAATTCACAAAAACGTTCTTAGAAGTCCAGACGCATCAAACATATACTTACAATCAGTGACTTTTTGCAATAAACGGATTTTTTAATAAAAACATAAAAATTATAATTATTTTCTGGAAATTAGATTTTTATTTTCCTTACATGGATAAAAAAAAAATCTAATACTAGGTTCCTTAAGCTTCACAAGTATATAAAAATAAACATGCCAAAAACTACATTAATAAAATTAAAACAGTATTTCGTTCAGTTACCATTGCAACGATTTATTTCGACAAGATTTTATAAAAATAACTACTACTATAAATTTTACTATATTATAAATCAATTTAAAGGTTTTAACAGAATAGATCTCATCGCAAGAAATTGTTTTAGCTGTGACTCGAAAAATAAGATTATTCATGACACCTCAAAATAATTTTTTTTATATATATACCTAACAGCAAAAATTCGTAATTGAGACATATAATTCTAAAACCAGCCAACTTTACTTTCAGATTTTTCAATGTAAAGTTTTAGTTTATAATAATCATAAGATAAAATCATATCTTTCAAAAACACGTCGTTGTCCGCTATAATCATAAAAAAATATGGTCTACAAAAATATTGGACAGTTTCTCCTATATAACCTCGTTATTTTGAAAATTTGGGGTGTAGATCACATGCCAAACGGCTGAATATTTTTTAAGGCGATCTTTTTTCTCGACTTTGTGATCAAATTATCTTACGACCCAAGTAGAAAGCAAATGTGTATTTACTAGTTTTTAGTACCTAATTGAATTGATAAAGTTTGCATCCCTCCAAATTGAAAACGCTCCAATTTTCGTAAATAGCAAAGAGTTTTCGTAAATAAATAGTTGTAGGTTACGATGAGTTGAAACTATTTACGAAGTTTCAGGCGGATGTTAATAATTCGATAATTAGGGGTCTGTACCATGGACTATATTAGATTGGACTCAATATCATTCGAGATAATGCGCGTATATGCACTGCTCTTTAGATCCAGCCGTATGGTTATAATTTGTCTAATATGTTATTTATTATTTTCAATTATTATATATATATATATATATTTTTTTTTTTTCCTACCCCCCAGGAATTTCTTGATTACAAATACAATATATATAAATGTTATATATACATAAATTTTTCAATTATTATATTTTTTTTTTTTTTTTTTTTTCTTACCCTCCAAAAAAATTTATAAAAAAAATAGTCGCCATCAATTATTATAACAACAATGACAACAATAAATAAGTAGGTTTAGATTTATGTTTTGAGGGCATAGGCTCGCGTGACTACCCGCCATGCTAGCAGCCACTGCTCAATACTACTTCCCCCTTATTCTTCACAACCCGAGTACATTCTCAATATTTGTCTTCAAAGAATCCAATGACATTGATTTGTCATGTTTACGTCAGCGAGTGTTCACGTTAAAAGGATTCGTTACTTCTTTTTTGCAAACATTAAATTGGTATTATTTTCGATGCAAGCAATTAGGTTTGTAATAAAATGTGAAATAACGTATACAAGTTAAATTCCATTCAACACAAAAAACTTCAAAACAATTATGAATTTCGCATAAAAGTCACCTGGATATTTCCAACACAATTTATTTGTTACTATTTGTATTATTCACTTCATCTACTTTGAAAAACTAATTTTGTAGTTAGATATAAAATAACTTCAAGAAATAATAAAATAAATGTATAAAAAAAAAAATTGTAGCTCCTGAGACCAGTTGGAATAAGCGTTCGATGATCGGTCTATTCCTTCCTCACTACCGAAGGTTATTCGTGCGAGAGGTTGTTGTGCTCGGAATCGAAAATTCCCACAAAATTCTGTCTAATACTCCCAAAAATAACTTCCGCTTTCAGATCAGGAAATGTGTTATTTGATATGCCTATAGTTTGAAAACGATCGCATTCGATTTGTCCCAAGGAAATTTGGAGTATAGAGTATAGAGAGAAATTACTTAGTAGAAATATAGAGAAATTACTTAGTAC
This sequence comes from Nezara viridula, assembly GCA_928085145.1. Classification (NCBI taxonomy): domain Eukaryota; kingdom Metazoa; phylum Arthropoda; class Insecta; order Hemiptera; family Pentatomidae; genus Nezara; species Nezara viridula. The sequence goes on from OV725081.1 coordinate 48,205,091, forward strand.
CAAAATTTCATTGAATTCCATTTAATAATTACAATTAATATAAATAATTGTTATCGATATAATGGCTGTAAAATGTGGAAGGCACTGATCATATGGAGTGAAAGTTAGGTTAATACAATATTGTTAAGGGGTTATAACATTTTAGGTTTTATTTAAAAAGTTAATTCATACTATATCGTTTGGTCGAATCCAAACTTTACTGGCATGATACTTATTGCCGTTGCATAGATTTCTTGTGATTTTCAGTAAATTTGAAGTAATTTTTACTCTGATTTTGTAAAAAAAAAGTCTTATTTGTGATTATGTTTTTTCCATTGAAGTTCAACCAGCTTGTCATAGTCTCGATTTTCTTCATAAATATCAACTTATCAACTTAAATTGTGTCAACTTAACTCATATTTTTATATTCCAGCTTAATTCATTTTGTTCTGACTGAAGAAAAGTATTGGTATCGTTACTCCAAACAGTTGAATTTTTGCTATGGATTTTTGTTCCATGCATTTTATGAGTGAAAACATATCTATTAAATATATATCACTACTGTTAGTGCAAAGGTCGTTTGTAAAAGTTTTCAATTTTTATTCTATTTTTGATGCTATGTAGTCTGCAATTGATATAAGTTGTCTGCCACTATGAAAAATAGCAGAGGGTAATAAAATATAAAATTATACAAAGAAATCAAAAAGAAATAATTTATTTTTTTACTCTCCTGTAAAACACTCAATTTTTATATACGTTATTTGTACTAACAGTAGCGAGATATATTTTCAGTATGCACTGGAATTTTTGTTTTTTTAAATTAAAAATAATCAATACTCAATCTGCAAATGCAGAACTTTTCGCATTTTAATATTTGCTGATAAACAAAGCTCGTGGAAACAAAACTATATGTTGAGGGATTATTGAATTTCCAAAAACGGCTTCTTCCAGATATTTTATTCTCATAAGAAAATTTTTAGACCTTTTAATATAGATATTTCTTAGCAAATGAAACCGGTGAGGAAGCTATTTTGACCTAACTCCGTAAACTTTTTTTTTTTTCTATGCAGAATTATTGGAAGTATTTTGATGAAAATCATCGACGAACACACCGTGCGCACCTCTTGTTAAGATTTTGAAGGCTATTCCTTGATTTTAAAGATTTGAACATCTATACAAATATTTTTTCGAGTGAGATTTAGGTTAATTATGATCAATTGTTAAATAAGAACTTACCGAAGTAAAAAATAAAAGCAAATTAAAAAAATTGCTATTTATATGGTTAGATAACTAGTTCAGTTTGAATAGTAATAGATTAACTAATCTTTCAAGTATTACGAAATAAACTAAATGTATGTTGTTGTTTTTTTTTCGAATGCGAATCGTATGTAATAATATCTGTACAATGAATTCAGTTAGCCATATGCAATTTTTTAATAGAATCTTTGTTGATTGTTTGTCTATTTATTCATCTTTGTTTTTCCGCTTAGAGGCTTTCTGTTACATAGTTTCGATTTATTCCGCGTATATTGATTTAAATACTTACAAAAATATACTTGTTCTCACTCTTTTTTATTTTTTATAAAACATAAATCTCCAAATGATGAACCATTTGTCTAAAATTTTATTAAAAATTAATTTCTGAGAGGCAGTCGATAGAAAGAGTCCACTAGCCAGTTTGTTCCAATTTTTATACTTTATATGGTAGTTGAAGAGGTGTAACAATTGCTTAAGTTTTTCTTATGTAGTTGTAGAAGAGAAGGCACCAGAAAATTGTATATTATGGAATGAATAAATCCACATAAAAATAAATAATAATAAAGTAAATATATAGAATAAAATAAAGATTTTAAAAGTAATAGTTATAACTAATATTATTCCAATGAGTTCATAATTCAGTATTCAATTATTCCTGGAATATTGAATCCAGGAAAAATAACTGTTTATTGGATGATATAAAAGATTAGTTGTTATCGTATGACCGTAACAGCAGTCAATAAGTGTTCAGTAGTCGTACATTCGTTACACCATCCTAAGCTATACCCTTTGATTTCTACGTAAGTATTAGTGGGCTAAAGTATTAAATGATCATTTTTATTTTGTACAAGAATTATGCCTGTCGAGTGCAAAGGGTAAATTATTAGAAAGGTGTTTTTCTGTCATACGCCATTGCTTCATTAATTCTTCATGAGATCAAATTAATGCCTTCATATCAATTATATATCTGTCATTTTCATAAAGTAAAGAAAAAGTCAATTTTTGCTTTATAGATTCAACTCAAACCGTTTCTGATGGATTTATTTTAAAATTTGAAAAGTTGAATCGTGCAAAAAAAATTTTTAGAATAGGTTTAAATTGAAGCTATGTTATAGACGATTTGCTTTTTCTCATTTTTTTAAAATTAATATTAATTGATATTACGGTCATTCAAATGATTGAGTTATCATTTTGAAGATTCTCCTCACATCCTAGAACCCCTTACTCAACGCTCCTCTATCCACTCTCTTAATACCAGATCTCAACTTATATACCTTTCAATAAAACAACTTCTTTCACCAAATCCTTCGACATTCGTGCTACCTCTTTTTGGAACTTTTTACCCATCTCCATACGTAAAACCACCTCCACCAATTCCTTCAAACAACTCCTATTCCACCACCTACTACACTTTCAAACTTCTTCAGCTTATAAAAATTTTTAGGTTATGTAAATAAAATTGCTCACCAATAGTTAAATCATAAGAGCCTTTTTATTTGTATATTTATTTTTCTCTCGGTATTTTTTATATAAATATCTATATTTTTTCTTTCTCATGCCAGACTGAAGTGTATATTTTCTGAACTCTGTTATTATTCTAAGGGGACTTCAGGAAGTCTTATTATAAAAAGTCAGGGAAATAAGTTATTTAAAAAAGTTCCATATAGTAGTTTTTTTTTAAATCTTCGATTCGAATCATTTTCAGCAAAGATTAATCGCATAATAATTTTTACACGTTGTTTGTTCTATTTTTAGAATTATAATTAATTCCTTCCTCTCATAACAAAATAGATTTAATTATTCCGATGTTATATTCCTATCGGTTCACTGACAAGTGTATATAAATGCCACTCAATGCATTATATTTATTATTATTATTATTATATATACTTTTTATGTACGATTAAATTTTTGCTAATGTTAAGTTAATAAATCATCATGCTCTTCATATGATGCATCCATGTATTCTGATCATCATATTTGATTAACACATCCGATTAATATTCCTGTATTTGGAAAACCATACGTCCCTTTTTTATGACTATTTCATTTACTTTTTGCTCTCTCTTTCACGGTAGGATTATAAATATATCTACTTAGGTACTTTTAAAATGGCAGATTCATCTTTATTTGGTGCTTGTTCATTAGAAATAAAGACAATTACTAATTTACATGAATTTTGTGTATAGTTTGAAGTGTATTGTTCGTAGTTCTAAGCGATTTGTATGTATTTATGTTGTATATTTTTAATTTACTTGATGTTTTCATTTTTGTTTATAATTTTCAATTTTCCGAAACTACTGGACCGATTTTTTTCAAATTTGGATTTATAATCAGAGGTCACCCTAGAATGATCCTCCATCATCGATATTACTATCCGCCTTTTACTTTCAAAATACAGACTGTAGTGCCTAAACGAATGCCATTCAATGCCATTCAGTACCGATTTCAATGAAACTTGGCTAAAGTCTTCTTCTCGATTCCCTTTTAATTTATTTATATCACATACTTCAACGAAAAGAAGCTGGAAAAATAATAACTCAAAAAGTATACACTTTTTTGTCGATATTGTGATGAGATGTTTCAAGGATATTTAAATTTATTAAAAAACGAAGAAAGTTTCATCGAAATCAGAGGACTATTAGTGAAGATACCGCGATTTTTAAATATTTTTGGTTATCATTTTCATTAATGAACCTTTGTAATCGAACAAACTTCATTAACTTAACCCCCTCTCAAAATTTGAGATTTTACGTTTCAGGATACGTACAAACGAATAATTTGTTTTTTAATGTGTCAACTCTTTTGGCTTGCAGTAATCTTTCTTTTTTTTTGGTACTGTTCTGTTATTCTTAAAGACCCTTTTCACAGAATAAAGTTATTTTTCTAAAAAAAAAAATATGAGAATTATTCCTACGGAATAACTAATTTGCATAAATCAGATTCATTTTTTGAATCCATGACAAAGACTGAGGAAGCGTGTCGTGCATTACTCATTAACGTCATGATAAGCGGTGTCCAATAGGACAAATGGCACCTGACCTCTTTTTGTTATTCGCGGCGTTCATTAGGGCCAGCCTAACGATTTTAAAATACCCTTAATGTTCCTTTTAATGTTCCTTCATCACCGAAACTGCCTACAGTCTCTGTTGTTTCCGTACGATTCTTGTCTTGGATAATACCGAGCTAACTGAAAGGAACCAGGAAGGGAATTGGAAATCGGGGCAGTAGATCATAAAGAGTGATTGCATCACAAAGCAATAAGGATTCTAACACTGCCTCTTCTCTACACTCGAAAAGCCTTAAAAATATCTTTATATCCCGTCATAAACAAATGAAACATACGAAAGATAATAACCGACAAAAGATAATATTTATACTGAAATTATAACAAAAAAATAATATTTTTATAAATATTTATACATTCTCAAACCCCAAAAAATCTTCCCTGTTGTTAATTCAAACTTCTTAATAATTCAAATTCTCGACAATCCGAATTTATCTTGTAGTCCCTTGGATTTTGAATTATTGAGAGTCCAATTATCGATTGAAAAATTTTAATGTTAATTTTTGGGAGATTGTCTACCGATCAGCTGATTGAAAATTCCAAGATTATATCAATTAAATGAAATTTATAAAGTGATGAATATTTTCTTGAAATAATTTTTTTAAACACGTTTAATGAGAGATATTACAATCTGTCACAATTAACGACTATTTATAATAGTGTTCTGAGAGCACATCCACACTCTATGTACAATAAATACAAATAAATAATACAGGAAATCAATAATACTAAAAGTAAATGTATGCAAACTAAACTAAATAAAAAGAATTTTCGATTTTCTCCTTAAATATCAGAATTGTGTCAACTTCACTCATATTTTTATATTTCAGGTCAATTAGTTTTGTTCTGACTGAAGAAAAGTATTGGTCTCCTTAACTCCGTACAAACAAATAGTTGAATTTATTTTTTAAGGGATTATTGAATTACCGAAAACGGCTTCTTCCAGAGATTTTATTCTTTATTTCAGCATTTTATAGTACGCAACTTTTCATATTTATTGCTTCTTAAAACTTTTATTAACCTCTAAATGACTTTGTAACTTAATTCAAAACGTTAGAACAGTATTTTTGTGATTTTATAAATTTTGCTTTTGATTTGTTTTTCTATCTTTATCGTTGAAAAGAATAATATAAAACAACCGAAGCTTTTTTTTTTAAACATATTTATTGAGAGATATTACAATCTGTCACACTTAAGGACATTTATAATAGTGTTCGGAGAGCACATTCACATTCTATCAAAAATAAATAATACAGAAAAGCAATAATAGCGAAACCTTTCTCCCCACTCGTGAAAGAAAAGGCAGGACTTTAGAGGATCCCAGCAGTAGCAGTAGAGGTTGAAGTAGTTGATGACATACATGACCTTGAACTAGTTAAAGTTGCATTAAACTTTTAATTAATTCAAAAATTAATTAATATCAAAATAAAAATAATTAATGAAATGTTGAAGAGAAGGATGGTTGGGGTGATCAGTCAAAATAAAAAATAGCAAAATTAAATAATAATACTTATTTTTACATTCGCCGACGTTTCGGCCCCAAGTTCAGGCCTTCATCAGGGATGAGAAAAGAACCAGATAACAATATGTATGAAAAACATAAACAATGTAGGTAGAAAAACTTAAAGAAAAATGAAGAAGATAGACTGAACATTAATAACAATAGAATAGAATAGAATAACAATAACATAAAACTAATAAATAATAATAACGGCTAAAAAGTGCGGACTAATGAAGTAAACATAATCAAAATGAGGCAACATAAGAATTAAAAATGTAATCTTAGAATAAAATGTAAGACAGAGAAAAGAAATATGAAGTTATATAAGGAAATAATAGATATAATTAATGAAATGGTTTGATTCTGAATTGCACGTATTTTAGGAGGTTAATTAATTTCTTCAGTAATAAAGTTTATATATAATGAGTATGCCCATCATCATGACATTTATACACCGGTGAAATCTTAATATCATTAAGTTAATATTTCAATGATTAATTTTATTAAGTTGCGATTGATATTAATTTACTTCTGTGTAATATCCATATTAGTAATGTGGGTAGATTCATAGAACATATAAAGTAATAATGTAATAATGTAATAATGTATAATGTAGGCAGTTCCTTAAGTCACTGGCGGATCTACGGAGAGAGCTTTTGGGCTGAAGCCCCACCAAAATGGTAAAATATAACCATATTTTATGAAAAAAATTATCCCTATAAGTATACTTGTTGGCCTAATTACATCTAATAGGACTTGAAGAATTACTTAAACGCCATTTTATATAGGTACTTAGTTTCTTTCTTGCTTCCGAAGTAATCATAATATATACCTACAAAAAAAAAATCATCCGGGCTTAAACCCCTCCACCCAAAAATTAAATCCTGAATCCGTTAGTGCCTTAAGTTAACATTTGAGATAATATTGTTGAAAGAATCGTTCAGGGATATGATGCACCGAGAAAAAGAAACAAATTTAGAAATAAATAAAATTATATCTTTCTACGTTAGATTAAGACTAATCTCATTCATTTTCCGGTTTAATTTATCTCTTAAACACACGGAAACAACTTGAATCATTTCCGTTATCTTGGATAGCTGGAAATATCCTATTGTATCATTATTTTTTTATTTTATATATATTTTTTTTTAAATATAGAAATCATATTTTTACTGAATTTTTTTAATATTTCAGTTGGCAAAAATAACACAAGCATGTCCACATTTTGTAATCTATCAAGACAGATGCATTGCATAGCTAATTTTGCATACATATATTAACATGGTATGACCTTTCATGAACACATTTTTCTTTATGTAAAAAAAAATAACAACAAAATTAATACATTTTTAATGTTTTTACGTAAGAATCTTAGGTTAAAAAAAACCTAAAATGAGAAAAACCTGTCTAAATTCCCATGATTAGCTCTTGAAAATGTAAATAGATGATCCGTTCACGAGCTGATTCAAAGATCTCTTTTTTACTAAGCGATTTAGAGATCAGTTTATGTGCCAAACATCTATTTTTAGGGATAAAATCTTCAAGAATATGATGACTCGGTATTTTAGTAAAACGAACTAGCGCTATCACCCGGGGATAGATATCGTTATTCAGAGAAAAGACCACCCGCACTCAGTAAATGCGATCAGCGAATACATGGAGATCGTTGTTCACGCCGTCTTTTTTTGTCTGTTCATTGAGTATCAAGTTAAGAGCAGACTGACCACAACTACTCATCCACGTTTGGCGAAGAAGGATTTTTTTCACAATTATTTTAGCAATTGATATGAGCTCCATTAAGGCCGTCGCCCAGGTGAAGATAGGAGAGGCGCCATTTGATTGGGAAAATAAATTGAAGCCATTGAAATTTTATTTTCGATTAATTAAAATTAACACCATTCGTCGACAAGTGTGGAAAATGCAGCTCTTGGTGGCCGAACGGTTCTCGTTTCAATAACATTCTCGAGTCTAGTGAGGCTGGTTCGAATCCGGTCTGGGCAGCTTGAAATTTATTTCATGACGGATCCATGTGAATGAATTCCAATCTGAGTTGAATAGGCTGCACCTATAGAACAATCTCCTCATATGCCAGAAAATGCCCATTTTCTCACTTTTTTGGAGTTTTACAACTTTACATTTTCCTTCCAAAAAGAAAAAAGGAAAAATGAGAAAGAAAAAATGGGCTTAAGGCTGATTTCGGGGATAGAATGAGACATCTAGTAAAATTTCCCACTGGGCGCCTACAACCTACGCGTTATAGGCATCAGCTCCATACCAAGTCCATCACTTTTTTGCAGAGTCTGTGCTTGATGTTTTACTGGCCAGAAAAGGCATGCTTTTTTGAAAATGACATACTAATACACAGTGCCGGCCTTAGACGTTCGGCGCCACCGGGAAATGACGTTATCCTCTCTCCATAAAAAACTTAAATTTATTTCTTAAGCAGTCTTATATTATGTAATATTTGAATTTTATTTCATTCAACATTTCTCTAATACAGTTGCTTTATTACATTGGGCACTGTACGAACATATATTATCATTACAATAGTACTTAACATGATAAACGTATTATAATGAGGTGTAATAAATACTATTGTCGAAAGGAGAGAATTAATTTTTATTTATTTTTTAACATAACGCAAGATGGCTCACATATATTTGTTTTCGCACCAAACTTTCTTAATGTTTTTTGAAAAAGCATTCTAACATGTAATCGTGAGTTTTGCTACAACATCTGCCACTGCCCTCAAATTCATCCTTAGAATTAATCCTGACATTCCTGACAGTTCGATGGAACGATACGGTTACGCTCGTGGAAATGATGAGAGAAAAGTGGAACACGGTTCGGGAATAGAAAATGACCGCGCTGACTAGCAGAAGAGAGGATGAAGAGTTGATGGAGATCAATTTGTCGTGAAATCCGGCGGCTCGGTAGTCTAGAGCTGTCCCGGAACGTAATCATCTTCAACTATTCCGTCTATTCCGCCGTGCTCCTACGACTAGAGTCACTTCTGCCATGGTGCAGTTTGCTTGATAAACAATGATGCAAGTACTATTTAAGGCCTGCAGCTGTTCGAGTCTCTCGGTGTTTCACGTTCGCCTTACATTGCTAACAGGGTATTTAATCTTATTCTACAAAAGGGGACGGACAAAAAGAATAATTGACAATGATTCTTAATTACCGTTATATTGCAAATTTAAGGAAGTTAAAATTAAATGTGCAAGTTAAAATATTTTTTTATTTATTTATTTATTTATATGATATTTACAACTGTATACAAAAAATACATCTGGTAAATTCGCACATGGATATAATGACATGGAAAACATGTTGAGAAACTACCCATTGGTAGCACTCTAATAATATGTCTATATTAGAAGATCACGTGGCCATCTTCTTTTCAGACGCCTCGGAGGGTTATCAGGAATTGAATAGGAAGCAAGGTTAGAGACAAGAGGGTTGGGATGGTTATGAAGTTTATTATGGAAGGACAGATATCTGGATTGGGCCAAATCTGATACATATGGAACATTAAGGTCATTATGGATAATTTTATTTGTAACAAAGTAAGGAGCATTGAGGATTTTATGAAGGATTTTGGATTGTAAGGATTGGATGCGAGAGGAATTTGAATGTTTGGTGGAGTAAGGTAAAATATTAAGACAAAAATATAATCTTGGCATTAATAACCCAGCGTTGTAAGTAACCACTTTAAACATTGGCCTAATCAGCTGCTTGAGCATATCATGTAGAAGAAAAATACTACGAATATCATAATTGCAGGTATGGATTGGATTGCTACCAACAAGCTGGTAGATAACTAACCTCTATCTAGCTCCTATATTTTCTAGTTCTCCCTCTCCCTATCCATTCGTTTCTCATCACTATTTTTTTCATAAACAAAAGGATTAAAACACAGTAACATAAAAAAAATGTTATTCTCAAATGCTTGCCATAGATCAACGCAATTATCAGAATCCTCTTCGCAATCGCAGTGTTCAATCCAAAACGCAGCGAAAAATTCACCCGTATAGCTTTTTAAAACAAAGAGGTTTGTGATAAGTATGAACAGGGCTGTTTTTTATACCTACAGGTTTGTTTGAACCTAGAAACACCATTCACTCAAAATTTGTCACTTCTCAAAAATTGGCGCCCGTGGATAATGCCTAGCGTACTTGCGCAGGAATCGGCCAATGAGTATAACAGTAAATATCTCATTTATTTCCCGAAAATGTAATAAGTAATGTTTGACAGCCCCAAACAGTACACACAGTGCTATCAATGTGATTTCCCAAATAAACCGATAAGATGTTCTTTGAAATGTTTGGATTCGGTTTGCACTATGGAATCAAACATCAAGTTTATCAAATATTTAGTTGAGTTGTCGAGTGAATAATTTACTGTTAAGAAAGTAAAATATGTATTTTCAAAAGGTTAAAAAAAAAAAAAGTCAAAGCGATTTCAAAATATGATTTCTATGGCGGAATCAACACACTTGTTTTCTGTAATATGTTGCAGATTTACGAATAAAACATCTTTACTCCTTTTTATTTATTTTATTATTATTACTTTTATTAATAATATAAATATGTGTTAGTTAAATTAAATTAAATTTCTGGATATATTTGATCTTGTTTTTTCTGTCCTGATGATGGCTGAATTGACGAAACGTTAGCAGGTTAGCTGTTTACCTGTATAATATTAATATAGTACATAAGTTTTTATAATATTAAATTCCCTTCTCATCGTGCCCCTTTCGGTATATTTTATCTCCAACAACGGAACAACTTTCGATTGAGAGGCAGACACCTTCCCCGACCGACACTAACGAACCGTAACACGTGGATGAAAAGACAGACAGGCTAACAATAAATAGATGGAGCACAAAGAGGTAGGACTCAATGGCCCAGATGATGCAGCCACACTGACCTGTCTTCTATCCTCACTGTCGGTCTGTCTTCAGCAAACAATCCAACTTTAAATAGGGTACTGACTGTTATGCATTCGAGTAAAATAAATAGTGAATAGCCAGCCGTACGTAGTTATAATAAACACATAGCCTGCTCCCTTTCGTATTTAGAGATTAATATACATCCTTTAAATAGTACTAAAAATAAGACTAATGCTGTTATCATTGTGGAAATGGATGTGGCATAATTCGGCATACAAAAATTTAAAAAAAATAAATAAATGAATAAAGCGTTCCCTCCACAATAATATTATATTGTTGTTGAATTTATATTGCTATTATAAAATAACCCTTTCTTAAAAGTTGTACAATTGAAAACAATAACATTAAGACATTAGCTTAATTACAGGTACAGCTGCATTAGTCTGTTACATGTTTTTCCCTTTGTACCTGTTCATAACACCGTATAAGGTTGCCCTCTCAAAAATTCATAATTTCCTGAAAATTACAACAATCCCTTTTGGATACTCCTGTTTTTTATTCAAAAACAATATCGTAGTTATTATATTACTGGTCATTTGTGACTCCATTAATATAAAAAATACATCACTACTTTTTTATACACCCAGGTAGTAAAACTTACACTCAAAATTCTGACCTCGATCTGCACTGAAAACTATCGATGGAGGAAGGGAAGCATTCACTTAATCTTTGACCGAGTATAGAGGGCTTAAGTCAACATATACAAGACAGTAAGAATTTCAATAGTCGCTAATAATTTCAATGATAAGATTTTTTTTTTATTAGTAATTTCTTGATCACACACCAAACCACAGGCAGATCTGTGGGGGAGGCTTTCGGGCTGAAGTCTTTTTTTCAAATTAATTATCGTTATATATTTGAACAAAAAAAAGCTCCCCCGAAAATTAAATCCTGAATCCCCTAGTGCATCAAATTATTCATTATCCATATTTAACACATCCTACCGAATAAATGTAAGCAAACAAAGAGAACACGTGTAAACATCTCGCTTCGTTAAGAGAATCGATTTCTGTGACGTCAACTTTCTTATGAGGATATAGCATAGCAATACCGGACCAATCAAAAATATAGCATTCTCTGTTCGAAAACTCGAGAAACAGAATAAAACTAAATTTAAATCTTATTTTCGAAAGGAAACAGATACATAAATAAATAAACAAAAGCTTGTGATAAAAAAAAAAATAACCCACTAGGTTCAGTATTTTGTTATCAAATACCATTTCTTCGTCAAAGGTTTTGCAAGAAGGTGATTTTACCGAGATTACGCTCATCCGCCAGTTTCTTTCTCCTTAATGAATAAGGAGTAGCCGCTTTAAAGAGCCTCGGTGTGCCACAGGGAGTCTCCTGCCTCCTCGTCAATCCTAGTCAGATGTAACAGAATAAGCAGATGGGGTATGGTAGCACAGTACTTTGCTCACTGAGTTATCCCGCAATTTTAAAATCTCGAACTTCATTAAATATAACATTTTTCAAAATCAGATCTTCAGAGTCAAATTAAAGTTAAACAAGTTCTGTCTATATTGCTATTCTTTTTTTTATTTGCATTGTTTGTAATGTAATTTTTTTCCCACTTAATTTAGGGTTAAAATCACGAAGAAATCATAACTTCACCCCTTCTAATCCCTAGAATATTGCACGAAGTAGCTAAGGCTGGCTTATCGGATTTTCCCGAGCAGGGTCAGTTATGAGAGTGGCTTGACGTCATTGCCTTGAGAGTGCTGTCAGACATCCTTTCGACGGGAAGGCTGTGACGGAGCAGTTCGACCCGGCGAAGAATCGATTAGTTCCCAGGGCAGTGAAAGGCTATTCGATGTATCGAGTAGCGCGTACAGCCCCAGAGATGATTGCCACCAATTGGCGCATTATTTAATGAGGGGACTTCCTACTCTGCCCGGGCACCGGTGGGCGGCTGCCTATTAGTCACCTCAAACTGCGACGTTGGCATCCACGTCTTCCAAAGTGGAATATGAAAAGAGGATTATGGATGTTATTGATCATAAGGATCGGTCAGAGGTTTTTCACTTCGTGTCTCGAAGATGAGAAATACTAACGGATATCAGCGACTTCCTAGTAAAATGAATGAAAACATTGGCTAAACCATCAAAAGCAGAAAAATACAGCAGCGTATTTAAGTACTGCGCCTCAGCATCAGCATTCTTCCTGAGCGCTCCCTCTCCTTCTAGAAGCAATAACCGTTTTATTTAAGCCTGGTTTACTTATTTCAAAAACACCTGAACCTGGGTGTTTACACGTTTTTTTGTGTTCCCAAAGAAACAAGAAAAGAACCATTGAAAAATAGAAGGCTTAAAATTCGACCAAGACGATAGTGGATGTAGAAAATTCGTTTAAATTTTATCAGGAACCATTAAATCTAACATCTCTCAAGCAACACAAACAGTAAAGAAAATTTTTAAAGCTATACTAGGTTAGCGCTAATCCAAACTTCTTTTGATTTCTTCTCAGAACAAAAACTGCTAGAGTAAAAACATACTATTTATATATTCGTGTTTCCCATAATTTGTTAACTTCATCTTGTAACATTTTTCATAGTAATTAGACGCATAATTAGTATTAGAATAAGATGACCAGAGGCTTTTGACGGTGCAGTTCCGATTTTTCCGTTCCGCGTCGTTTGAAAAAGTCCCGATTTTTGAAGTCCGGAAAGAATTCTGGATAAGCAAGAGAACGGGAAGAGAATATTCAGTTTACGGCGGCCATGTACCAATTTCACCAGGAAATGGGTTTTGTGTTATTTTTGTTAATTTTATAATGTTAAACTTTAATAATAAATTAATATTTACTTACTTATTAATAAAGTGATAAGAACTTATTATCAATAACTGCTTAGTAAAATTCACATAGTTGATCAGTTGTTAAAATTCGACCACCATTGTTTGGACTGAATGATAATGAACAACCCGAAAATAATCGCTTTAATAGAGTATCGTTATTAAAATATATATTATAAGGAAAAGTTTAATCTTGGATATCAGAAAATTAATTTCATTTACTACTTCTATTACCGAAAGGTTGCCACCTTCATTAAGTTTATAGCATTTTAAAAAAGAGGTACTTGAATGTGTACAAAATTCTGGCACAAGACATTTTTCTTAAAAACTGTGTTATTATTGAAATCATAAATTAAACGTCAAATACTTCATCAAATTATTCACGCCTCCAGAACTTTTTGTTTTTATTTATTAATGATATTTACCACTGTATTAAAGTAATACATCTAGTAAATTTGTACGAATGGATATAATGACGTCATAACACTTGTTGAAAAACTACCCACTGGTAGCACTCTAATAATATGTCTGCATCAGAAGATCACGAGGTTGAGCCGTTTCTTGTCGTTTCAGACTAATATGAGGATTCCAAGTTAGGCATTTGTCCATGTGGAGACCTAGGTAACGGGTTTGTTCAACAGAGATAAGTGAAGTATTTTTAAAGGAACCTATAGGACTGAAAGTCATAGGTTTACGACGAAGGGTAAAGGCAATTTGGTGGAATTTATTTTAATCTCCAGTTTTGACACCATTCTTCAAGATTTATGATGTGTGATAGAAGCGTTTGGGATGCAATTGATGGGTCATTATTAACTGGTAGGACACATGTGTCATCGGCATGCGTGGTGATTACAGTGTTGGGATAGGTTGGGATGTCAGCTTTATAAACTGTTGAAAGAATAGGACATAGGCTACTACCTTGCGGAACACCAGCGGACTGGGAAAGGAGGGATGATTAAGTCCTTCAGAATTATATTCTCAAACTTATTTCAGCACAATACTATGTCACAAAACAAATTTGAACTATTGTTTGGATTTAATGAATGAACCAAATTTTAATCAAGATATTCCTCCCTCCTCCTTCCTCCGGTCATTAGTGTCCCTTTTTATTAATGATAAAATCTGGTCACCTTATATTAGAATAAGTATGTAAGTAAATAGTTGGCTCGTGCTAATAATTCGCATAGAGCATTGATCAGTGAACAATTGACAATATAATATAGAAATAAGTTTATGATATGTATTATAAGATAAAAGAAATAATTTACTTTTTCTCAGTCAAATCGCATTAGTTCATTTAAATAATAAACCAAAACATGTGTACATTGCTATAGGCTGAATACTTGTTAATAATGGTCTGAATTAGATGATTATTATTTTGTATGGTAGAGAATTTTTTTAAAAAACTTTTATTATGATATTTACAACTGTATTAGTATGAATACATCAAGTAAATTTGTACAGAGGAATATTATCACATGAAACACGCTTGTTGAGAAACTACCCACTGGTAGCACTCTAATAATTTGTCTACATGAGAAGATCACGAGGCCATCTTCTTTCCAGACGCCTCGGAGGGTTATCAGGAATCGAAGAGGAAGCAAGGTTAGAAACAAGAGGATTCGGATGGTTATGAAGTTTATTATGGAAGGATAGGTATCTGGATTTGGCCAAATCGGAAACATATGGAACATTGAGGTCTTTATGGATTATTTTATTAGTGACAAAGTAAGGAGCATTGAGGATTTTACGAAGGATTTTGGATTGTAAGGATTTAATGCGAGAGGAATTCGATGGTTTAGTGGAGCCCCATAGCTCAACTCCGTAAGTCCAAATAGGTCTTATTATAGTCAAGTATATGAGTCTTTTGTAATTAATGGGAAGTTTAGAGCGTTTGTCTAGTAAGTGTTGGAGTAGTCGGAAACGTCGAGCGGTTTCTTGTCGTTTCAGTCTGGTATGAGGATTCCAAGTTAGACGTTTGACCAAGTGAAGTCCAAGGTATCGGATTTGTTCAACAGGGATAAGTGGGGTATTATTAAAGGATATTGTGGGACATGAGGTCATAGGTTTACGTCGAAGGGTAAAGGTGATTTGATGGGATTTATTAAAATTTGTTTTAATCCTCCAGTAGGTAGAGAATTAAGTATTTTTTTTTTAAAGTGTGCTTTTTATGTTAATCAAATAATGTTTTTTTTCCTTCATAACTATTTTTCGAGAATGGGATTGAATAGTACTATAATTCGTCGCTGCTCCATGAAATCACCTTTCGTTTGATACCTCATTCGTCAAAATCCATCCCTCTTGAGAGTCAGAAAAGTGATCATTATATATATATATATATATATATATATATATATATATATATATATATATATATATATATATAATCAAGATAGATACTTAAAAAATAATATGTTTTTCATTCGTTTGAAATGTCTACCCACTGTTCCCCAGTTAGATTCTGCTCTGATGAGGTCTACTGTACACAGAACTGCTAGTGACTATAATATCAATTAGATGAAACTGTAATCGCTGTTAAAGTTTATATCTTAAACAATAGAATCAATCAAAAAGCTCTGCGTAACTTTGCTCCTGAAATTAAAGTTACGTAGATGTGCCATAAGCAGTTATCTAAGAAAGATTTATCTCAGATCTAGCTACCGATATAACTATTAACCTAACGTGGGATACTCTTTTGTTAAGCATATAGGAAATAAGCATTTTTATTCATGTTAGTATTATCGCATAAACATCTTAAAAAAAAAAACTGTTCATGTTGTCATCGTAACGAAAATGACCATCAACTATCAGTAATTAGACTTTCTTTTCTCGATTTATTTTTTTAAAATCTAAATAATTATATACATTGTTGATTTTTAAATATTTAAAATAAGATGACAACGAGATAAAATGACTGATAAGATGACAGCGAACGTAATTTAATAGGATATAAATCTCATATGATTGGACTGTTGAATGTTGTGTAAAACATAAATAGACTTCTCGTAAACAATCTGTTATTTTTCAACTGTTCTTTCCGTTTACAATTGTCAGCAGTAGTTACTGAATGACGCATAAATGATACGAGTTACACATTCTATTCTTTGCAATGCTCAATACCTTGAGCCTATCATTGTTTCAGTTAGCCGGAGCTAAATAGGAGCCTTGAGTTAACATATTACATACTGTACATTATTGTACATACGCGTACGCAGAGGGCAGGAGGGGAGCGTTGTTCTCCCCCCCCCCCATAAAACAAAAATTGAAATAAAATAAAATATAATATTTTACAAAAGATTTATCGAAAATCAAATATATAAAAAATACACCTTTATAATTTAGGAACTACTGAATTTCTCTCTCATGTTTTGTTTTAGGGCATTTTGTAAATTATTTCCAAACATGATTTATCACAAAGGCGGAAGGGATTTTCAAAAGCTTTTAAAAACGTCGAAATACCAATATAGGAATATACAAAGTTTTTTCTGTAACTCACCCTCACTTCTGTGTTATTGCAGATCTTTTCACCCTAGCTCTGGGTCTCTAGAGAAGCTCAAATATAGCGAAGTAAAAACGTGTAAATAAAATACTGTCCACATAATTCTTTCAGAACTGGAAAGCTGTGTGGGTATCATAGGATACAAAGACCTGACATTGGAAAAAATATAAAGAATAACTGACTGTAAATCGTGGCAATAAGTTTATGGACTGGCTCAAAACAATATTGACTTTTACTGACGGTTGTAAAACCATGATGTAGAGATCATTGATCAGATGAAATCTGAAGTGTTCATTCTCCCTTTAAAAAAAAAAACAACAATTTTTTTATTATAATAATTTCAAAATTCAATATATTTTTCAGTAGGTGAATTTATGAATTATCTGTTTTTGCTTTCTCACTACCGAATGTAGGCAAGTTTTGTATTTGGGCGAGAGGTTAAAAAAAACATTGTACCTAGAATCGAAAATTTTTCATTCGCGTTTTATCATGGACCAATTTGGTTCGGTGTCTGTCTGTCGTCAAATCGATTTGACGGACATATCACTTATTACCGTTTATCCAATTTTCAGGGATTTTGTGGGTTGATGCCTGGATGGTCCTATGTAAATTTCATTATATTCCATACAGTACATCCGGTTATGCACGCGAAAATGTATTTTCTTAGATATGGCAATATTTCGGAAACAGCTCTTTCAATTTGACTCAAAGTTAAAAGAAAGGCGGGTTTGGGTAAAATAATTATCCTCTACCGAGCCAATCCAAAAGCCAGAAGAAAGGTGAGAATTAGTAAAAGTAGTATTCTGTTTCATTTGCCGTGGGGCGATCCTGGTAGGTAGACCCTTCTGGGACACACCCAGCCTCTATAATTAAAGTAATTGATTAAGGGGAAAAATTGAGCGTGATCTCGTTCAAATCGCCTCCTTGCACAACCGTAGAAATCAAGAAACAGTGATTTCCCTAAATAGTACACAGCCAAAGACCCTTCATGGATTGTAGTGGTACAGATTTTTTAGTATTAGTAGTCGACCTTGAGATATAGGTAAGTGTGAAACCAATAAAAATTTCGAGGAAGCTATATTGGCCTCACTTGCCAGACTTTTTTAAATATATTTGAAGTTGTACTGCATTAGAAATAACTGTTTAAACGCTTTTTATTATTGATATATATATCAATAAACGCCAATAACATACAGAAAAGACAGTTGTACAATTAATAATGACACTATTAGTGTGAAAGCAGGAATCACAGGGGGTGGAGTACTTGAGTTCCGCGAGAGCATAACTACCTCACCGTGGACTGGGCTTTCTCTCACAATTCGGGTAAGCCGTATAATTCACTTTAGTTTCAGAATTAAAAGTTTCAATTCACTTTTGCTCTATGCTGGAAAAAAAATAAGACAAAATAGACCAAAAATAAAAATTACATTAACACATCGGAAAAATTGGTCAATGATAAATAATCAGTGCACTAAAGGTAGATGGGGACATTGGCGGATCTACAAGGTACTTTAAGACTGAAGATTCCCAAAATAGAAGAAAACAAATTTTTTTTCAATAGCTCATATTTTTTCTGTGGGTGATCTTATTGTGAGCTAAATACTTAAACAATCAAAATGTTTACTATTTATTTTTAAATAATGACGCTTTTATTACAGCGACTGTATATTCAAAGAAAGAAAAATATATTCCTGAAAGAATAATTTTCTCTGTTTACAGCATTACTTTATATAGTTTCTTCCTTTTTATTCCAGAGTAATGAACATTGTTAAAATAAAATACCAAATGGCCAAAATTAAATTCTTGATCCGCTAGTGGAAGGGAGTAATACCGAAAGAACTTCCAACAAATAATAAATACCAATTTCTCCATAGTTCATTTGTTTGTGTTTTAGCTTTTTGTGCACTCTAACGTGTATTTACTATTGTTGATTTCCATATCAATGTATTATCTCCACAAAGCGAAGAAACATTGAGGTAGTAAAATTAAAAGACTAAAAACCGGTTTCAGAAATTGAGGAGCGATTAATTTAATTATCAATCCTAAAAGTACTAAAGTCATGTATTTATTTGTTCAAATAAACATAGTTTTGGAAATATAAATTTACTCTATTCTGTAGTAATAAGAAAAGATGCAAACGGAAATAAAAAGAAATATGAAATAAAACTATAACGAAAAAAATAATAATACAAAATTATAAGAACACCTAAGTAGCTCAATGCAGCAAGTCTCTATGCTAATTAAATAGTACTCTAGATGGATCTATGTGGGTTCGTGGCAGTGGATAGAGCTAGATTCTTTCTCTCAAGTAACCTCGAAAGAAGTCCGTGTCGCTGATTAAGTCCTTTTCTTTTCCGTCTTATATGGTTTGTCCACGCCAGTCGTTTTCCAGATAGAAATCCAAATATCGTACTGTTTCAGGATTTGGTATAAGAATGTTCAAAATACTTGAGGACAATAGTCATGTCGAGTGATATCAATATCGATATCAATATTTTTCTTTCGATATCGTCCTATATCTTATTGAAAGAAATAATTCGATATTATCGTAATATCGAAAGAAAATATTTTATTACGATATTTTTTTTTTCTACATTACAAATTTAATCTTTTCTAATATTTAAAAAAAAAAAAGCGTAATAGCATATATGTATATTAATTAATCAATTAATATGTATTAAACCATTCAAATACAAAACCTTAAATATATAGTAAAATGAAGTTTCAAAGAAAACAAAACAGTTCATATTGTCGACTAATTAAGGCACTTACAACTAATACATTTTTGATATAGTTGTACTTTTAAGAACGTTTTTATGAAGTTTAACCTTATTTATTGATAAAAAAAAGTGCAGTAAGTATATTAAAATAACACAAACCCATTAATTTATCAAATATAGTTACAACAAGCACACAACTTTTTAATTTGAAAGAAGGAAATTCATCAAAGTTTTTCGCGATTTTGGATTATGAAAAGTCACATCATGACTTTTTGCAATAAACCGATCATATATTTTTCAAAATTAGCCATAGTTGAGGTATATCTCGGAAACTAAGGTAGATAGCGAAAAAAGATATATAATCAATCATATTGAAAATTTTATTAGCTTTAATTTTGTATAGAACGTCTTTGTCAATGCGATGGATAGTTCTCCTGATATAAGTGAAAACCCGAAAAAATGACCTATTATGCGTCCCCACATCTGGCTCAGCACTAGTCCAAATAATCTCCCCAAGTCAAAAATTGTGTCGCCGCCATTTCATTCATTGCCCCCATTTCGAGCATTCATTGACTGGACTATAGGAAGAAATCTTTCTTTCAAGTATGACAGTAATATTAAGTAATACATTGGTGAAATGAACGTACTTAATATACTTAGCAAACCATCATGCCATTTGCAGTCAATAGGTTGTGAATCATTTCTAATAAAACATTGGAACAATTTTGAATACGAGAAAGATAATATATTTACATGTTACATATTATGTTATCTAGTACACGGCAACATATATTAATACTTGAATGATGCTTTTTGAACCCCTCCTGGAATGTTGCAATGATATTATTGTCCTAAAATAAGATTAAATAGTTACTACCATCATTAACAATAGATCTTGAAGTTCTTTGATCACTTCTTAAAGATTAGCTCAGATTGAGTGTTTTTCTTTTTAATTTTATGTTATGGCAAAATGAAGGGAGTGCTGTAATGTGTTGAGATGTCCTGGAAGCGACGTTAGAGAAACCACATTCAAGAACGAATGTTCATTTGCGGTACTGAGAAGGGGATTGTGGCTGCCTTTCCGTTAGCTGAATAGGTAATGCCTATACATTTATCTGCGGGTAAAAGATTTTGCAAATATAATTAAATCAATAAATGCGGTTAAGGGAACATTACGTTTGACTTTTCTCGATCACAGCATATCTATTTATCCTATCTTAATGGAGTTACTTGACATTATGTCTTGTGGTTTTATATACAAATATTTGTAGATTACACTATCCAGTCATCGAGTTCTTTTTAATGACACAATACGTTAAGCTTATACAGGACAATTATAGAATACACTTAGTTTTCAATTATTGTTCTAAGAGAGGGAAAGTTTATTTACTTTTTCTAATTTCCGTTATTTAAATTATGAAAATACAGCTCAATAATACAAAAATCATCAGTTATTGTATACTGATAATTATTTTATCCTTTAGCAGTCTGAAAAAGCTGAAAGACTTGGAGATTCTTAAAACTAATAAAAAGGCAACCAGATAAAATGAGATTGTTTTTTTTTTGCCTCACCTTCTTCACCTTCTAGGCTAAGGAAATAGAAATAGAAAATAAACTTTATTCTGAAACGATGTTCCCTTAGAATAACAATAATGTACTATTATATAAGAGGAAAAAATTACGAGGATTTTCCGAGCCATGGGAGAAGAAGGGGAATTAATGCCGCAGTTAATAGACCCACTGGCACCGGGACACGAACTCGAAATTATTTTATCTCATAATAACTTCTAGCCCAGTCAAATTAGCACAAAAAAGAGTCTAGCTTACAAAAGGTTGGGTAATTTAAATTTCTTTTTTATATTGTTAGGTATGTAGGGAACATAAGAAATCCAAGTTTCCCCCATGTGGGTTCGTCCCTGCAGTGCTCCAAAAACCAATGAAATTTCGAACTTTCTTTGGTTTAAACTAAATATCTCATTTTTAAAGCGACATAGATAAACAAAGGTTATATTAAATTTTAAATAGCTTACAATTTTCTAACATTTTTATATACTTTTTTTCGAAATTTACCTACTTCGATTTCTTCACAATAGTGCTCTTTCAGTTTCGAACGGAAGAGTTCTATAACTCCATTTTGAACCTCCGTTGAAAAATTTCAATGGTTTTTAGACCACTGTAGGGAACCCACAAGACTATCAAGGGTAGAAACTTGGATTTTTTATATTCACTGCATACCTAACAATATAAGAAAGAAATTTGAATTACGCGACCTTTTGCAAGATAACAGGTCTAGTTTTATTGGGCTATTCTGTTTATAGGGGAGTGGCTTTGCTCAGTGGTAGAGGGTACTGGACTTCCAATGCTAAAGTTCCCAGGTTCGAATCCCGGCTCATGGCAGAAAATTTATTTACTCTGTTTCATTGGCCGTGGGGCGACCATGGGTAGGTAGACTCCCTTCTGGGGCACATCCAGCCTCTATAAAGTGGGTACGCTTAATTAAAATAATTAATTAAGGGAAAAACCCTGGCGGTTGAGCGTGATCTCGGTCAAAACACCTCCTTGCAAAACCGTGGACCAAGAAACAGTGTTTTCCCTAAATATTACTGAACCCAAGACCCTTCATGGGTCACAGGTTTTTATTCTGTATATAAGGTGTGAGGCAGTGCGTGTTAGCCCGCTCGGCCATCTCACCCAAAAATGACACATAAACTTCCGGCAAAAGAAGAAAAGTTCAAAAATATGTAAATAACAATAGTTGCTTCCATAAAGGAGTGCTCATCCATCCCCACTTTCCGAAAGGTCGATTGCGCATGATTCTTTATTAATTGATTTCTCTCTTCTTAAAAATATTGCAAGCAAAAGTAGAGTTAGAAAAATCTAAGATCATTTAAAATTAATCTTGCTGTGTTGTCAATGTTTTCCACTTGCCTCCTGGTTAGAAACTTTTTATCCTAAAAATTCATAACTGGGATTCATAATCCCGATCGAAGTGTGCCTCTTCGAAAATTTATCTGAAGAAGGCTAAACTTACTTAGTGGCTTACACCATCTTTCGCCTGTTTGTAAAAGGAATTAGCATATTTTGCATGAATGAGAAATTCTTGCCTTCTTAAAACTCAGACTCAAAACCTTAGATGGTTGATGAGATACAAAATCGCTGTTGTGGTTTTCTATTTATCTTTTCCCCACTGGTCTATTATCCGAAGTGTACTCAAGATAAGAATCGATATCCGGTTCAACAATCCAAAGAGCTCTTCCGTAGTGGCACCATTCCCTGGCCATTGTCCTGAAGAGGATGAAGTGTCGGCCCGGCTCGAGGCCATTTACCTAGGCCCAAGTCGATACAGTTCCTCCGCCTGGGGTACCTCCTTCAGTGCACGGCAAAGACGATGGCTCCATTATTGATTTTAAGAAGATCAATAATACAAACAAGTACTACAGCCGGGACAATCACACTACTTATTTAATTTGTTTTACCATTATAAGAACCATGAAACAATGATAGCATTATTATGTGCTGAATAATATAATTTATTTCACTCCTTTTATTTTATCATTATATGATTCTGTATCGATTAATAAGGTCTAAATTCACAAAAACGCACAACAAATTTTGATTTCATGAAAATGTACTTTTTATTATTTTTTTTTCAATTTTTGACATTATGTAGATCTGAAAAATAAACTTTATTATATTTTTAATTAGTAATCTATTATATATACCTATTTTGTCTTTATGCCTTTATTCGCACCTATCATATTTCACAGCACAATTTAAAAGACTTTTTAAATTTAGTATATACGAAAAAAAAAAAATCATTTTTCGGAAAATCCCAACAATTGGCAAACCCTCTTTTTAACAATTTGTTACCAGCCAAAATTCCAAAACGTTGGCAACAAATCACATGATATCGATGTTTTAATTTAGTTTTAAGCTCTAGAGGATAAGGTCAACTCAAGCCTGAGGTGAGCCCCATCACCTTTATATTACAGATGGAGAACGAAATACTTAGAAACGACAAAAATCTAAAAATAAACCTTACAATGCTTTTAAGGAGTAAAAGGTGTATTATTAAGACAATCCAAGGATTAAAGACAAAAATAAGTAGAAAGGGCTATAAAAAAAAACAAAAAAAAAAAAAACATATCTCAGTAAGCAACCCCACATTTCGAGAATACCATTACCGATCTACCGAAACTTAGTAATACCGTTTTAGGGTGTATTGCGGAAATTCTTTTATAAAAAAGACTGAAATTTATTTAAAAGTAACAAGTTAATAAACAAAAACCAAAAAGAGGCAAACAAAATATTTTTTAAGATATGATTGAAAGATTAAAAAAACAAAGCCTTTTAAGTAACTCTCTAAAATAGTTATAAATAAACAATCAGTTAGCTGTCCCAAAGATGCCTGCCTTGCGAAACGTTGAATTGTAAGTCTTTTACCGGAATTTAAGTGGCTTAAGGTTTTGATTTTAGAATATTTTCATTATATATTAAAAGTGGACAGCTCAGTGGATAGGATATTGAGCTCCAACGTTCAAAATCCCGGGTTCGAATCTCTGGCTGTGACATTGTTCAATTATATTAGCCGTGGATCGACCTGAGGTCAGGAGACTTTTCTGTGGTACACTCAGCCTTTATTAAGTGACTACTCTTAATTAAATAATTAATTAAGCGGAAAACTAGTGCTTGAGCGTGATCTCGGTCAAATCACCTCCTTGCACTAGTGTTGCCCAAAATCGGTCTTTGTCCTGCACTTTGAATTTAAGGTTTTAAATAACTAATAAATCTAATAAAAATAAACCTTAAAAGGCAAAATAGTTACCATTACTAGACAATTTTAGTTACTATATGTCACTAACGGATCAAAGATTTAATTTGTGGGGAGATTTCAGCCCGAAAGATTTTTTTAAAAATAATTATATTAGGATAATGACTTCGGAAGAAAAAAAGAAACTAACTACCTATATGAAATGGTCTTTCAGTGTTTATTGAAGTTAGACGAACAATAATACTTTTAAAGATAATTTTTTTCAAAAAACATGACTATATTATACCATTTGGGAGAGGGGAGGGAGGGCTTCAGCCCGAAAGCCCTTCCTCCTCCCCTCGTAGATCCGCCCGAGCTATATGTAAAGAAGCGGTATAACCATTATACTTCACATTTAATTCTTCTGATTTTTCATTTGGGCTTCGTTAGGTTTCTCCTATCTAAAAAATAACAGTAATACCTCTATAATAATAGGCTAATAGGTAACTGCAAGACTGCTTTGAGACTCTTGCGCAACCAAGACCAAAATTAAAACTGGTCTTGATCTCGTATTTGGGCGACACTCAACCGTTTATCAAGTAACAGTATTTCCTTTCAAATGTGTATATATACATATGTGTGTGTGGAACCTTCTGCATAAAGCAGGTTTCGAATATTATTCAGGAAAACTAAAGCACCATATTTTGAATTCAAACGTTATATGATTCTTTGTTTTTATCAGTTATTCGTATATTACTTCATAAGCAATCATTGAGATCATGGGCACAGATCTCGGGAGAGCGAGGGGGACCATCGTCCCCCCCCCCCGAATAAAAGTGGTGAGGGGGCGAGATTATCGTTTCACACGCCCTACCCAATATTTCAAGTCATATGATTAAAAATGAAAATAACAATTAATCAATATGAATAAATAAAATATGTAAACTAAAATCATTTTAGAAAATATAAAAATTCATCACGATGGATTTACTTGGAAGTATCTACGCAAGTATTTTACGCCTTATGTTCCTGCTATTGAAATTTTAGTTTATATTCAGAAATGATTGCAAGCAGCGCACCTTTTCATTTTACTTGAAGATTTGATCACATATTCCGCGGAAAATTTGAACAGCACCGGTGAGATTTAATCTCACTGCCTTAAACATTTAAATAAAAATATGCAATATTTCAGTTAGTTTGTTATAATATTCTCTAATAAATCCATTAAAAAAAACTAATATCTAAAGGTATATGTTTATATATAGATTTATTTATATATACATAATATTATATTGTTCATTTTATAATACTTATGTTGATTTTGTTAATTATCACTAATAATTTTTATGCAAAATATGAAATCCTATTTTTTGGGAGGAAGAGAGTAGTTGGTGGTTCCTCTCCTTCTCAACCAGAATGGAAAATCTACGCCCTTAGATATGTCTTTATAACGTCAAATTTTTTAAAAGGAAGGGGATGGTCCGGGGTGGCGGTCATAAATAGGCTAAATAGTGGCAAAACTATTTTATTAAAAGCCAACGTTTCGACCCGACTTTGCAGGTCTTCTTCAGGGAGGTGTGTTCAGCTAGGAGTTATTCTTAAAACTCACATTTTTTTCAAATTGTCATATTTTTTTTGTTTTTTTAAACGATATTGTTACTCACATTTTATGTTTTAAAGATAATAAAAAACTTCTCTAAGACGAACTCAATTCACATTCTAACTTCATTTGGAGTGATTGTATAGTTACACAAAATAATAAAAATACGACTTAAAAGTACAAAGCACTATTCGATTCGTGAAGCATAGCCGACTCACGGTTCTCATGATGGATCACAGTCGAGCGAGGATAGAGGATACAAAGGAAAAGCTGAAGAAAAAGTTGTTGGGAAGATGAAAAGCCTAAATGAAAAAGTAAGTTGGAAGAGTGACCGACAATTGTTTGCCCCCGAAGAGCAGCAGTTTCCAGGTCAGTGACCCAGGGTCGCTATTGGTCTCAGGTATCATCTTACCCTGCAAGTCCTGCACCGCTAGCTCCTAGCTCCGATCGCCAGCGGATCTGGGACGAGCTAAAAAAATAAGGATAGCATCGGTACATCTGCAGCTAACTAACCGATTCTGTCGGCGAAGGAGTATCTGCACAGAGGAAACTGGAGATTTCATTAGAATATATTTAAAACTGAACGAAGAACAGTCCGTAGTACAGACCACTTTTTATGGAATCGTAAACATCCGCCTAAAACTTCTTGAATGAGTTCATTTTCTCGTAACCTACAAATTTTTTATACTTAAATACATACATACATTTTTTATACATAAATTCTCAGAAATGGGATGTTTTTTTTTCATTAAATTAATTAATTTAATATGGTACTAATAACTCATAATTACCCATTCCTTTCACTTAAATCATAAAATAATTTGATCACGAAATCGGAAAAAAAATTTGGCCTACAAAAATATTGGGTATTTTGGCCTATATATATATATATATATGTATATATATATATATATATATATATTATTGAATATTAATATATTCTGCCGCATTAAAGGGCATTAATATTAAGGCTACATGAATCATTCACACAATATGTACATAGAAATAATAACTAAGAATAATAAAGAATAATGGAAATAATAAAGAAAAAGAAATATAGAAAAATAAAATAATTAAATAAATAATAGTAATAAAAAAATGAAAATAACATCTTAGACGCAGGCATACCTATGGCCTATATAACCTCGTTTTTTTGACATGCTAAACGGCTTGATATTTTTCTAGCTAACCTTTGATCTCGATTTTGTAATCAGATTATCTTACGATTCATGTCGAAAATAAATGGGTGTTTATGAGTTCTTAGTACTTAATTAAATATACCAGTGTGGCAAAAAGTATTATTCCTCATTAAAAGCAAAATTAAAAAAAAAAAATAATGAAATATACAAAGTTCGACGATCTCCAGATTGAAAACGCTCCCAATTCCGAGAGTTTTCGTAAATAAAAAAGTTGTGGATTACGATGAAGTGAAGCTATTCACGAAGTTTCAGGCGGATGTTAATAATTTCATGAAAGGTCTGAACCACGAAAAGGCGAAATCTCCACAGTCTATCGAGCTTTGGATGTTTCAAAAGCTTTTTTTTTTTCATTAAATTGGTTTAAACTGAATAGTAGTTGGATAACGCTTCTTTTGATACTATGGCCGTTGATATATCTAAAATATATTGGTTGTTCAAAAAGTTCTAAAACCGACATCCAAAAATATATTTTCGATGAGTTGCATTTAAAATTACATAGCAACTCATTGGCTCATCCATCTATTAAATGCATTCTTAAGTCGTTCGTATACGTTTATTTCTGGAAAGAGTTTTGGCAAACCTACACGACCATTTATTAAAAGCAGACAAAAATGTTATAATTAAAACTGAACAGTTTTAATTCTGCATTTATATCTTTTAGTCATAATCATACAATCCGAAACTTGCGTAATCTAATCATTTTATGCATTAAAATCAATAGCATGAGAATCGTCAGAAAATTATTAGTCCATAATATTGGTATATTCCTGCCGATATTACGTGTTACTGACCTTTTAGTAATATGGGGGATACTTTCAGACATTATGGCGTTTATTGACGTATAGATTATCTAGCATTCATTCCTTCTTGATGTCTGCACCTGATATTCTTTTTTTTTTTGGAGAGGGAATTGGCATAGAAATGTCAATATAATTATATATACACGCTTATAATATAAATTACAGCCGTAATCTTTGATATATTTTTAACATTTAAGTTAGATAAAAAAAATGTTCAGATCATGAAAATATCACTTTATCGTTTTCATTTACTTTGAATCAGGCTCATCTAATTTATTTTAAAATTCATCTTAATAATTTGAAATAAATATGAAAATGCTACTATTATGAAAGCTTATATTGTGAGCTCATAGGAAATCAATTAATTATTCCAGATGTAGGGAAAATTACAATATATTTTTTTTTTCCTGAAATCATAATATATTCCAAGTTCT
Organism: Nezara viridula; assembly: GCA_928085145.1. Lineage (NCBI taxonomy): Eukaryota > Metazoa > Arthropoda > Insecta > Hemiptera > Pentatomidae > Nezara > Nezara viridula. The sequence continues at coordinate 48,233,640 of OV725081.1, forward strand.
TTTTATTAATTATCGATAAATACTATCGATTTATATTGTAATATATTTAATTCTAACATCAATATTTCTACCATTGCACATTTGTTTTCAGCCCAAAATGGAAAATGATTTATTTTTTCGTGGGTCTTCATTTACTTATATGAGTGATCAGACCTAAATACCTAAACAATAACAATGTGAATTTTTTTAATAATATAACGTCTAAATAGCTATTAAATGTAAGGACGTATATAGAAAAAAATTACCCCTAAAAGCATTCTTCTTCTAGTAATTACGTTTGTTATTTTTATTTTATTGTTTAGACCGACGTTTCGATCCATCTATGCAGGTCTTCATCAGGGCTAGAACGAACAAGATACAAATACTATTTAAAACTGTAGGAGTTACATGATATTTAGGTGAAAAATTAAACAATTACAAACAGAATAAATAAAAAATATTAAGAACATTCATACATAAAACCAAGTAACCACAAACCACTGGTGGATCCAGGATTTAATTTTTTTTTGGGGGGGGGACTTCAAACCCCTAGGTGATTCTAAGTGCTTAGGTGATTCTTAAAGCCCTAATAAATGTAATTAACGAACAATAATACTTTTAGAGATAATTTTTTTCATTAGACATGGTTATATTTTACCATTTTAGAGGGGGGTCTTAACCCGTAGCACAAACTATAATAGAGTAAATTTAAAAGTGGTAGCAGTTAACGGAGATATGAAAACATTGAATACAATAAAAATAATCTGTACCTACTTTTTAATACTTTTTTTATTATTTCTTAATGATATTTACAACTGTATTAAAGAAATACATTTAGTAAATTTGAACATATGGATATAATGACGTGAAAACAGTTGTTGAGTAACTACCCAATGGTAGCACTCTAATGATATATCTACATTAGAAGAGCACTGGGCCATCTTCTTTTCAGACGCCTGCGAGGGTTATCAGGAATAGAAGAGGGAGCAAGGTTAGAAACGAGAGGGTTGTTATGATTCTGAAGTTTATTATGGAAGGATAAGTACATAGATTGGGCCAGATCTGAAACATAAGAAACATTAAGGTCATTATGGATGGTTTTATCTGTAACATTGTAGGAAGCATTGAGTATTTTACGAAAGATTTTGAATTGTAAGGATTAGATGCGAGAGGAATTCGATGGTTTAGTGGAGCCCCATAGCTCAACTCCGTAAGTCCAAATAGGTCTTATTATAGTCATTTATATGAGTCTTTTGTAATTAATTGGAAGTTTAGAGCGTTTGTCCAGTAAGTGCTGAAGTAATCGGAAATGTCGAGCGGTTTCTTGCCGTTTCAGTCTGGTAACTTTTTAATACTGGATACTTAATCCATACTTTTTAATATATTCCCTTTCTTTTCAATCTTTTCTTAGATTAGTCGTATTATATTCATGAATAAGTGTGTCATCCATCAATCCTTTTTATTGTATTCAGATTTTTCTTATCTGTAGTTATTGTTAACATTTTTTTTAAATTTGATCTATTCTAATTTGTGGTCACTTGGTCTAATATTCGGATGTCCTTATACTTTTTGTTTACTCTGTTAATAATTTGTTACCTTTTTTTTTTTTTTGTAAATATGTTGTAACTCTTACATTTTTCTATAGCCTTTATATCTTGTTCGTTCTAGCCCTGATGTTAACATTGATTTAATAAAATAGTTTCCCCTATGGTTATGTTTTTTGTATGAACGTCATCCCGGGACCATCTTTTGTATACCACCGTCAACTTTTGAGTTTTAAGTTCAAGTAATTAATATTTGATTAATTGATAAAGTAGTTGTTAATATCGTATGCTGTATTTAAATGAAGATATAATATTAAGGAGAAGCATTGATATCTGTCCAGCTGCGATTGGCCTGAGTAAAGCAAGACTTAAACGCTGAGCCATGGCATTGTGTTCACACCGCTGGGACACACTTCTTTTATTATTCATTTCTGACGGTAGCATTACTGACCGCGGGTCGATTGGACATTTAATGCTTCGTTGATCGATAAATAATTACCTGTAATCATTGCACAAGCAAACTACGTACGTATGCTTTAATGCTATATATTATTTCTAAAAGGTGTTTTTTTTGTCCGTACGCCATAAGTTCATCAAATCCAATGATTGACCACTCATTTTAAAGATATTCTTCTCCTTCACATGCGAAAAATGGTCCTATCACTTCGAAATTTCTGGAAAAAAGTTATGAAGGAAAAGAAACTGTATTTGCGAATAACTAAAAAAAATTGCATTGTTTTCTTGATTGCACCCATGATAATTAGAAAGATTACTAAATTACCTACAAAACAAAAAAAAAAAAAAATCGTAAAAATTGGACTATTATTAACAAAGATACAGTCCATTTAGGAGTAGAATAGTCTACTACACTTTTTTTTCCTGGCTGATATATTACCTTTATTATTTCTTAAAGACATTTGGTTGTTCTTACATTTTTTTTTTTTTTTTTTTTGATAATTTAGAAAATCCAATGAATGGGACATTATTTTGTGTTTATTACTTTTATTATCTTTTCACGCAGCGTTAAAAAATAGATCCTAGCAAAGCAATTTGTACAAATATTTTTGTCTGTTATGTCTAATGGAATATTGTAACCGACTAAGGAAAAAATATTAAATCCTTCCTTACATAATGAATAGGAACTAATTATTTCCATATTGTTTTGCTATTTCTCCACTAAATTTTTTGCGAATTATTCGCACGGGCCAACTAGTAATATAATAAGTAACTATCATCAATAAAATGATTAAAAAAGTAATTATTAAAGTTTATTATTTGTGGACGGCGAAATATTAAAATTGTCCTCTACACTTTACTACCATTCGAAATGGAATAAGCAAATGTTAATAACGTAACGGTTAAATTTAGAGAAAATCTAAACTCCCTTTTTACCCCGTGTTATAGGGGTGACTAATACTAAGTTTTTTAAAACAAAGTTAAAGTTAAACCTTTCTTGTAATTCAATTATATTTTTACTCATTGGCGGACTGTCATTTTCGTCAGTGTAACAATAGAAACGGATTTTAACCACATTTGAAAATGTTTTAAATGACTTCTAGAATGATGAGTTGCACATATAGGCGGATCTGTGTGTTTTTTTAATAGTTTAATAGTGTATTGTATAAAATATATAAATAATTTATTTTCTTTTAATAAATTTTTTTTTTATCGCAATTGTTTTTTCATAAAATTAATTTAATGTCTCTTCCTAATAGTATTTATCTATTTATTCTTATTTTATATCTCTTATGCCGGGATAATGTAATAATGTGATCCCGTTGCTCATCTTCTTTCATTAATCTTTAATCTTTGTATATATTTTGTATGCTTTAGCTGTTTGGGTTTTACATAACAAGTCAATATTTTTTATTTACGTACTTTTGATATTTTTTCTTTTCTGAAGGTTTTGCATTTTCTTTCTATATATGTAATTTTTTTTTTCTTTTCTTTTTGTTATTGTTTCCAGAACAATTATAAGTATAGTTGAGAAGATTTTATTTTATTTTTTAAGTTGTTTACATACTATTATTTAAGTTGTTGTATATATTGTTTGAATCTTTATTAAGTTAGTTTTTGGCCAGATATGTATTTTTTCTTTTGTAACTGTTCATTATTGTTATTCTAAGGGGAAATCGTCCCAGAATAAAGTTTATTTTCTATTTCTATTTCTATTTCTATTCTAATAAAATTTGCCCAACACTGGATGGAAAAACGGGTAAGTATCTTAACTACGAAGTAGATCCACCAATTTTCAGATCAGCTTGAAATATTTTTTTCAAAAAATGTACTTAAACCCCTTTGCCTCTGGTATCTCATTTAATATTATAAAATTAATTAAATTTATATAAAAATAAATTGTATGTTTAAAAAAAAAAGTACTGCTTAATAGCATTTATTGCAGAAAATATCTCATTTGATCATTTCACTGTCGTGTCTCCAAGAAGTGGTTTCAGATTTAATTTAGAGGGTATCAATTTTGTTTATTTTAATTATTATTTACCAAAATAATAAATATTTGTTGAAAAATAAATTATGAAAGAATATCAAATTGATAATCACGGACAAACAATTCAAAATTCGAATCAGGATTAATACTGACATGTCTATGTTTTGTTTATTCATAAACAAAAAAATATTTATGGAATTTATACCATACTTTTTCGCAGATAAACTATTTTCAGCGGATGGCGTAGCACATATCCTGCTCATGCCTTCAACTACTGAGAGCTCACGAGGACCTAAGACACGACCAGAAGTCTTCTGGTTGGTCGTGACTGAGCGGTTCACTGGGTCGCGCGTCCCCAGAATGGTTAAGAGGAGGTCCTTGCGTGCTCCGAATTATCGCGACACATCTCATTTGGGTACCTGCCACTTGGGGAAAATTGGACCCGAGCTTCGACCTCTTTGGCAGCAATGCGGTAAGGAGCATGCTCCAGCTCTTGTAACGGCTCATGGGTCGTCGAACGGGGAATAAGAAACTATTAAAGATATTGGAGAGAATACGGCAAACGGTTGAGGTTAAGGCGAAAAGTTAACAAATGATCAACTGAATTTGGAAGAAGTAACGAAAAAGGAATCTATTGAAGTATGCCTCTGCTTAACGCAGTCTACGAAATAAGAATATTGCCAAACGAAATATCCTTACAAAAAAAATCAATGAAAAGAAAAAAGTATTAAGTTCAAATATGAGATTTATAAAGATCTGCCATGTTAAATTAATATTTCAGAGGATCTACTACTGAAGAAAAAAAAATTGAAAGCTCAGACTAGGTTAAGAGTTGTGATGTTGTATAATATTAGAAATAAATTTATTTAAAATTAGTTATTTTTAAATACCATTATTAATTACGATATCTGCTTAAAATAATTTGAACCAAATTTTCGAGAAATTCGTCATTTCTTAGTAAAAAAAATTCTTTTGCAAATTTATTTTTCATCTTATAATAATATTTGATTTGAAAAAAATCATCATTGGATAATTCATTATATTTGAAAATAATATTCATCGAATTACTTGTCGAATATTTACTCATTGGAATAATTTATATTCCTCGTAACCATAAACGCAGACTTTCCAGTCAATTGGAGGAGCGAAGGAACAAAAAAATATATATATATATATTTTTTATTTTTTTCCGATTGGCTCTGAAGGTCTTTGGTAGATCTTTGGCCGCCTGAACCAGCCTTCTCCGCCTCTGCTTATCTTGGGCTACTGCTTTCCAGTTTGCTGCATGAAGCTCAGCCATATCTTTGTTTATCCTATCTATCCATCTGGTTTTTGGCCACCCACGTGGTCTCTTGCCTACTACTCTGGCATTCATTGTCGTGTAGAGGCGTCCTGATGGATTACTGCGAGCTACATGCCCTGCCCAGCTTAACCTCCTTGCCTTCATGTCATGAGATCTTGACTGGCCTGTTTCTTTAAGCAGTTCTTTATTTATTCTTTATATACATTAGTTTTTAACATGTGTAGAAATTCAATATAATTATTGTGAAACGAGCAAATATAACCATTGAATATTTAAAAATAAATTTATATATTAGTTCGGAAGTTGTAGAATTTTTTTTAATTTGCATATGGATATACTTGAAAATATCTGAACGAAACCATTGGATTTATTACAATTTGTATCTATTAAACATGGAAGGAAGGGGAACAGTCTTCATAACGTATATATATATATATATATATATATATATATATATATATATATATATATATATATATATATATATATTCTAGAACTTTTCCAGCTAAAAATGAATAATGTTAAAAAACTGAAAAATATTTTTAAGGTAGAGTTTGCACTACCTTAAAATACAAATACAATGTTTTTACAGTCTTACTGGTTATGTGAAAATGTCTATAAAAATATTCTCTATAAAATATATTTGTACTTATACTTATTAAAAATATTTTTCAAACTTTATTGTAGAAAATTTATAAGAAAACCACGTGTAAATAGGTGTGAATGAATCATAAAATCCTAGGAAATTTTTCTATAATTTATCTATAATTATCTGAACATAGATGAAAATTTAAATAATAGAAATATTTAGTTCGTGATAAAATAGTTACGCTCCTACTAAGAAGCCTTAGTCTAGCCAGCTAATCGAATTTAGTTTACATATTTTATTCATTCATGTATTTTATTTGTTATTAATTTTTTTTTACTTTAAATTATTGGGGGAGGGGAGAGGCGAAACGATATTCTCGTCTCCTCAACATCTTTATTGGGGGAGGGGGGAGGGAGATCGCCTCCTCCCTCCTCCTCCAGTAGTCTGCGTCTATGCTCATAAGGTTTTTTTATGCAAATAATTATCTAGTAAGGGGAGGTAATGAGCGTTGGATAACCTATCTCAATGAAACCCTTTTTGGTGATACAAGGTCGAAAAATATTAGAAAAGTACTCGAGGGTTCCAGCCCTCCCCTCCCTTTGGAGTTTAGAAAAAAATAATTTTAAATAATTTCAACAATCGTTTTGTATTAATGAATTCTGCTTTAGCTACGCATAGATTTCAAGGTTTTCATAAGAGGAAAAACATTAACTTTTTTATTGAATGAGTTTAAATTCAACTGATATAAACAATCTTATTTAAAACTTTTTTGAGATGTAAAAATGAACATCAACTTGATTTCTCCTTTGAAACAGTATTATAGGTGCCTGCCAAACATGATGTTTTTTTTTTCTAAACTATTCAGGTATCTCAGGGATATCAGAGGTATTAGAGGTGAAATTGTCAGCATACCTTGGTGCATTTCATAACACTCATAACATTTAATAACGCTATACTTACATAATGACATAAACATCCCAACAGTAAAATCCTACATCCACGACAAATACACTTCATTTCATTCTTCAACTCTAAATCGCTTCAATCCATTAGTCCTTTCCTGCTCCGTGTTACCTGATCGACGCAGACTAAAAAAGAAAATTGCCTAGGGATCTACTCTTACAATAATAAGAAACTTAAGCAAACTCGCAGCTAATGCCTAATACATCAGATTTGCTAGGTGCCCTGCAGCGCAGGTACAAATGGCATAAAATGTTAAAATAAATAAAATTCAGGTATCTAAAATGAAATTAGATATAAAGGGCCATGTTGTTTCGACTCCGTTAAAAAAAAACAAGAAGAATGATTCATATGTTGGTATTACAAACGATGAGCACATCCAGCTCAAAAGCCACAAAAGTTGTGATAACTTTAGAATTACTCCACCGATACTCACAAAACGTAGCACGTATCTTCAGTAGAAAACGATAATGCGAATAGGCATATTTTATGAAATCCTTTTTAAATAGAATTCTTTCTTTAGTACAAAATGACTGAGATATTCTGCTACTCCAGTCTTGATTCAAAATTAACATATGATCGCAACCATCTTTGTATTCAAACGATTGAATCCATTCAATCAGCACGTTGTAGGATGTCAACATAGCATAAACCTCCTAACCTTTCCCGTGAGAAAAGCGGTTTTCTTAGGCCAGAACATGATGAGATTCGCTTACATACTTCTCACGAGTCCTCTTAGTTTTTTTCGTCAATTGAGAAAAAGGAAACTAACTAAATAGATCAAAAATAATAATATAAAATGTTTAATTGATATAGTCATATTATGTTTGATAGGTTAAAAAGTAGCAACACATTTGTAACCAAAAGAGAAAGAAAGGAGAGGGAAGGAGGAGGGAGACTTTCGGTTTTGCATTGCAGTCGAGTTAAACATGCAATTTTATTGGTCTTGGATCTTAATGACTAAAATTATTTAAGATATCTCATATTATCGTTCCACCAGTTGTTAATATTAATCGGTAGTGCTTAATATGTAATACACGCGCACTCACCAACATACACATCTGAACAAACACAGATATTTGCTTAGGAAAAAAAAAATCATGTACTATCAAAATTGATTTAAAAGAATTTTCATGAAATTATTTTATGCTTCATCCACTTATTTGATGAGTAATCACGTTTTTTTTAAAATGAAGATTGCCTTAATATATATTCCTTTTGTTAAAGTTTCGGTAAAAAAAAAAACAACTATACTATGACAAAATGTTAGATTAAAAATTACTATAAAATAATGTTAGAATAAAAATGACTAGAAGAAATGAATGTTGCAATTTTTTTTGTTTATACAATATGAAAAAACATGGTCAAGAAAAAATTATCAAAAGGAAAATGATTATATATATATATATATATATATATATATACACAAAAGACATTTTCATTAAAAAAAGATCTAGATATTTTACAGTCAAAAAATTTTATTAATTAATAAGAATTATAATTTTTCCATGAGCCACTTGAATATTTTTTTTTTACAAAATAGAAAAAAAAGGGATATATTGTTTCTCTTTATATAAATGTTCATATAAATTTACCTTCTTTTTTTTTAAATATTCGCCCAAATTTTTTGTAAGCTTATTGACCTTATCCACTTAATCCTAGTGCAAAACCTATTATTAATTAATACGTGTTACGTACAACGTATTGAAACAAAATACTTTCAAAGAAAAGCTAAATAGCTAAAGCTATGCGCCAGTTTATGAGTAGTGTAGACTAGGGTTTGAAATCTATAATTAAAAAAATAAGAATAAAAATCAAATCTATATATTTTGAGTCTGGAGAATATTGTTGAAAACTATTACCAACAGAACATCTTTATTTCCGAAATTCAGTTGACAGAATGACTAACTCCAATTCCAATGCCTAACATTTGTTATTATTTATTTTAGTGATATTTTTAGTGGGAAAATGTGTACTTTTATTCACAGTTCTATATTTCAACACTGCAATCAACTACTCTGGAACCAACTTATTCACTGTTTTTTAACAATAAATATCACTAAAATTACTTTACTCAAAAATGTTGTAATTGCAATTAATTAGTCATTCTGTCAAAAGAAAGGCTCATATAGTGCAGATACCGCTTGCACAATTAAAGCTATTTCAGAAATATTATATTAAAAAATATGTACATTAATAGTGTGTTCATACATATTAATATTTTATTTTATTTGTATGTAAAGTGTGATTATTTTCTGATCAACATTTTTTTGATCACCATTTAATCATTATTATGTATGTAAAACCATACCACTCAGTGAGTGATCATTATTTTTAATCAAATCAATAAACATAAAAGATCGATTTAAATTTCTATTTATAAATTGAGATTTTAAAATTAAAATAAAATAGAATATTTATTACAAGATTTTGTGGAAAAAAATTATCGATTTCAAACCCTGGTTTAGACCATTAGTTAAAATAAGGAACAATTTAAACCATCTTTTAATATTAAAATATATAAATTCATTATTTGATATTTCATGAAATGTGTCCATTTTGGCTAATTTTCAGTATCAGCTTCTCTTAATATAAATTTTTTATTTTAAAGTTTATTGCAGGTCTGTATTTAGTTCTGATGTTTATGAAATGTCTGAGAATTAAAAAAAAAAAGTTATAGGAGTGTTGATGATATCCGTTAGTTTTGTTTTTCTCACAATGGATGTCACTTTGTGAAGAGGACAATCGCCAATTGTGCAACATGACACCGCTGGTCTCTCTGAAAGAAGGAGGACCACCTCTACAATACACTAGCAAATAAAAGGCTTGAAACAAGATCGGAAGGGGGGGGAGTTAAGGTGAGCGCACAGACCGAAGTGCAATACCAAAATATAACGGGACCAAAAACTGCAAGTATGAAAAGGAACTGTTATGGAACCTGTATCTGTGACTCGGAGGGCAACAATCCTTTGTGCAATTTATTATTTTATACAGAGCAGTCGCATGTATGGGGCATCACGTATCTGGGGGGAAAAAAAAACATTTCATTTCATTTTCTAAAATTAAAATAACAACAAGCCGGCAAGACTTTCAAAATTTATCGACCATTGGTGAAAGTCCAAACTTATAAAACTCGAGTTTGGGATGTAATTAATTGATCGTTATTAATTGATTAAGCACACATGCCTCATCTGCAGAAGTGGATAATGTTTGAAATGTCCTCAATAAACTGTGCAAAAGTAAGGACCAAAGATGTCACTTATTGGAATACCATCGGATTGAAGAGACGTGCCTTAAAGTTTTACTAACAGAACATAAGTAGAAAATCGGTGAGCAATATGTATAGAGAGAGAGAGAATTTCTTTTGTTTAGTTTAGGTGTACATTTAAAAAATTCACAACCAAAATAACTTTTGATGTAGAGATGGTTGACCGTGATATGATGTGAGGAGTTGATCGAGGGGTGCGGTCAAATAAATACTAAATTAAAGAAGTAGTATTATTTAATTTTTTCCCGACGTTTCGACCCACTGAAGACCTGCAAAGTGAGTCGAAACGTCGCTAAAAAAGTCAAATAATACTATTTGTATAATTTAGTATTTATTTGACCGCACCCCCCCATCAACTCCTTCTCAAAATAACTTTTATATTTTTTTTTCTTATTTTAGTTTGTTGTTTTTGTAGTTTAGTGGATTTGATTTTTGGACCACCCCATAAGGCTTCATTGGGCATTGAACTCTTCTTCTCCTGGTATCATTGGTCACATTGATAATGTCGTGTACTGTACCGAAGACGCATTACATGGATTTTAGTGGTTCTCCTAATGTTGTAAATATTAAGAAGAAGAAAAGTTAAATAAATATAAGTGAAAGAAAAGCCACCTTCCGCCTACCTTTAGTGATCAAGTTATCTTACGATTCACGAAGTGGAGAGGAAATGGGTGTGTTCATGAATTAGTCTTACCTCATTAAATAGTTAAAGTTTACCGATCTCGGGTGTTATACGTTATAAGAAATCTGTTTATTGACGCAGACAATCCGAGAGGAAGTAAGACCCCACCTCATGTCCCGCTATTTCGGTAACAGAGCAGTCACCGGAATAGAGCCAGCCCATAAAGAACAAACACCGCCCCAGCGTTTCCTGTATCCGGAAGATCCACGAGTGATAATCTAGCCAAGCTTTCTTCCTTTCCAATCCGATTCACAACACACACTTTCGTAACAATATTTACGAGTAGACATATAAACATAATGGTATGTAATTAATTATGTACGAATCTCCATAAAATTACTAATACTACCTAGTATACTCTAGTTTTATCTCATTTATTAATTATTATTATTAAACAATAATAGTTTTTATCTCAAATTAGTGCGCTAATCTTATCCATGATCTAGGGATTCCGAACAACGGCCCGCGAATGTTTATTTGATTGTATGATAAAGTTTTAAAAATACTAAATTTAGCAAATTACTCACACACGATGATGCTACATCTGTTCCATGTTTTTTTATATCGTCCGCCAGAGAGCTGGATAAGGAATTCATGCTACCCTATTATATAACGTTTAGTGTAAATTAGGGGTCTCCAAACTATGGCCTGCTAGCACCCCCAATCCGCCCCGCGAAAGCTCCTTTGAATACACGGTAAAATTTTAAAAGCTATTTAAAAATATAAAATTTAGCAGATCACTCAAGAACGAGGTTACTACAACATTTATTGTATGGATTGTATACCTTAAAAATCTCATTTTACAACTGATGTGTCATTTATAGAACGAGATTTTTTTTGCACCCCAATGGCTCGTGGGACTTATTGGGGGTTTCAATGAGGCCTACAAGAAACATGGAGCTCTGAACAATCGCTTCAATCGAAGTTTCGGGATATTTCTCTCGTATTTGTACATCTTCAATATTTAACAACTCGTCGCTTGTTCAGATAAACCCATTGTACTTCTTAAGTAATTTATTATAATTTTAATTAATGAAAAAAGAAAGGAAACAGTGGATGCCACTTAAGGATCCAGGATTTAATTTTGGAGTGAGTCTTCAGCCCGACAGTTTTATTTATTAATATTTACTATAATAAATATTTTGGAAGAAAAAGACAGAAACTAAATACCTATATGAAATGATGTTTAATTGATTCTTGAGGTCCAATTAAAAGTAAACAGACAAACAATAATACTGTTTAAAATATTTTGTTCATAAAACATGGTTATATTTTACCATTTTATGGGACGGGGGAAGGCTTCAGCCTGAAATTTCGGGCTGAAGCCCTCCACCTTCCCCCGTAGATCCGCCTGTGGTGGACGGGAACAAACGGAAATACCACTAATAACCAATTAACCATGTCTACATGATATCTGCCATTCATAACTATTCCTATTTCTAAAACATAAAAATGAAAATATTTCTTCGAATATCTTGAAAACTGTACGTCTTTTAGCATTTGATATAAAGCTGGTGAGCTACAATTATGTACTATTTGCCGGTGGAATGATATATGTTTAAAAAGTTGGTTGGTGAAAAAATATTTTAGGATTCTATAAGTGTTTTATGAGCACATGGTATACTTTACCCCAATTATATCATTATATACCCCTCTGTATATCGTCGGTTATTGTAAAAAATCATGAAGTGACATTTCATAACCTTTAATCACTTATAATTATAATAACCTTTGATTTTTATGAATTTTCTCTTTGTAAAATATGAAAGTCGTGCGTTTATTGTAACTACTCAAGATATATAAAAGGGTTTGTGTTATTTTAGTGCGTTTTCTGTATTAATTGATTTATGCAATAAATCGACGATATATTGTTATTGAAGGGGCAACACAAGTATGATAGTACCACGACTAATCTTAGAAATATCTATAATAATAAGTGAATAGAGCTTCCTATTTGTAATTAACTGAAGTAAATATAAAATAATGTTTTACTGTTATGTAAAGTTACTAAATCTCTAAGTAAAATAATAGGTGATGATTTTAATGATTTTATTATTTTGTTTTGTTTTTAGAGGGGTGGATAGAATGAGGGTGCTGGACCTACCACGGAGACGATACTCGGTTCCGGAAACTATCATGAGGAAATACCGCCTCCGGCAGCGAGCAGAGAGCAACACGAGTAGCTCCAGCGAGGAATGCCGCCGGAGGCGGTGCGCGGACAAGTCAATTCAAACCAGTCCCCGGGAGAGCATCGGGAGGACGTCCTCCCTGCCCTTCTTGGCCACACCCAGCCCCTGCGTCTGGTCCTACACGACCTCTGACTGCCAAACCGTCTCGGACCGGACTACATCCACTCAGGATTCTACGCTCAGTGTCCCGTCTACAACACCAGAAAGTTATACCGCCCTATTCCGGACTGAAGAGGCCGGAACCCAAGTCTCATTTCCAGATCGGACGGATAGAACAACTTCAGTAACGGGCCTTCAAACAGAACGGACTGAAGATACTGTTCTCGATATTGCTGTCAGTATTGAAACAGATATGTCGGACGACACGGTAGTAGAAGCGAACAGGCGCAGGGGAGAATCGGATACCAAAAAGGAAGAAAAAGTAAATACGGCTTGCCAAACTGGTAACCATACACTCTTCAAAGTTCCTGAAATTAATGTGTTCAAAGATAGTAGTGACTCACAAAGTGACGATAAACCTTTGCAAATGAAAGAACAGTTTTCACAAGTGACTATGGCTGAAATTTCTGAAGAATTGAGACCCATTGAATTCCATGATAGACTGAGAACCGATATGGCATGTACAGGAAGTAACTACGATAAATTCCCAATAGAGAATCCAGTAATACCACGATATTCAGCCATTCCAAGGACTAACTCGATGATAGTTAATACATCATCAATTGATTATTCCAGCGATAGTGAGCTCAGCCTGACAGATAGTTTGGAAGATCCAGATGAATTTAGGACGTCGCGTCTAAGAAAACAATCGAAACATGATCAAAGAATGGTGCGTGGAGAAGTTACCATGGAACAGGAACGTAAAAGACTGCCTAAATCTAGGGATGCCTATGCATATTTCTTATCCTTGACAGGGGAAGAAGAAATTATAAGAGAATATACAATCCCAGAATGGCTACGAAATCGTTTAAGGAAGAGGGAACAAGAAATAAAAAAAGAATACGAAGACAAATTGGTTAGGCATCAGCAATATGCCCTTCACAGAAGAAGAAAGAAAACAATAAGGAGAGTTCACCGCGTAAATTTACATTCTTCAGACGAAAAGACTAATAGGCATGAAACTAAAATAGCAGAACCATATGCAAAGCATGAGAAGATGACAATTTTTCAACAATGTCCTAATAACAACAATATCAATAAAATTAATTTGAATCCGGGCCCATTAACTAAAAATGCTTCTATTCGATTAGTGAATGGAAATAACATGGGATTTGAACCGAAAATTGACAACATCCAAAGAAATAAGTTTAACAATAACCACTGTAATAACAATAATGGCAATAACAATAATGGTAATGACAACAATAGCAAGGAACAAAATCAAAGGCTCAAACAGACCGAAACAAGTCAAAGTAGCAACACTAATCCAAATCTTGTCCAAATCTCTGAAATTATCAAAATAGAAATGTCTGATAACTTGAAAACTATTATAACCAAAGAAAAACAGATAAATCTAGCTTCAGATATGAACTTTAAAAAAACCACCAGTGAAACAATCAAAGAAGAATTCTCCGACACAACGAAGAGTATAATGACTAAAAATTGTGAAAACTTTTACAAAACAGAACCAACAGATATACCCCAGTCAACCAGCGAAATAGAAACAAAAGAAATTTCTAGGTCATTAATATCTACAGATGAAATTGATCTTGAGGAACAGAATAGAAAAACGAAAATAATGGAAAAGGACTATCTTCGTGTTCCTGAAATAAAAGCAGAAGATACCACTTCTAATTCTGTCACAACAAAAAAAAAACTTATCGACCCAACAAAAATCAATAGTAAAACAATCCAAAATGAAACATCTCATGCTAAAATTGAATTGGACAGGTCAATTGCAGATGTTTTAATAACAGCTTTAGAAGAAAACACAAAAGCAAGGCAAATGTTGATGCGCACATCAGAAACTATAACATTTTCAGAAGAGCAGACAGATGCACAGTCCAAAAAATTTGTTGATCAAGGGAGTCAAAAAAATGAATATGAGAACGAGGTCCAAATTCCTACAACTCGCTCTTACGGAATACAAACTGATGGCTATAAAGAAGATATTACAGAAACAATTAAACGATCTGATATTTCTTGCAATACTGAACCTTACTTAGTATCAATATATGTACAAACCTCCGACACTCACGACCAAGAAGACAGCGATAACTCAGAATCTGACACTTATGAAGTTGATATGGAGGTTGACAGTTTTGATGAAGCTGAAAGCTCATTGGACATCCCAATTACAGACGATAGCTTAAGGATGGTAGACAAGGCATGTAACACTGTGGAATCGAAATCTATTTCAACTCAAACCAATATATCTATATTACAATCAGATGACATTTTTAATCGGCTGAAAAAAGAGAAAGGTGACAAAAAGAAAGACGTTCAGTTCCCACCCCAAGTTATTAAACAGATAATCACAGGGACTGGAGAATATAAGACAGTGGAAGTACAAAGCGGTGGGAAAAGTAAAGAAGGAAGTAAAAGAACTAGGGAAGTAAAGAAAGGAAAAATTAATAAGGGAACAAATACAGATGAGCAAGAATCAGTAACTGAAAATAATAAAAATATTAATAATTACATATCAGATACATTACTTAATCGAACACCACAAACACCAAATTGTAAAAATATATTTTCTTCTAAATCACACACAAAAAAATCTCAAGTACTAGAACTAAATGTTCCCATATGCACGTGTCATATGTGCACGTTACAAAGGATTTCGCCTCGAGGAGACCAGAAAAAATCAAAAATTCCACAAGGCAAAAATAATACAGATTCCAGAGACGAACGCAAACAACCTTCAAAGTTCACAACTAGAAGAAGCAATTTAACTGGCCAAATTCCTAAATTCAGGATGTTCGAAGCTATTCCTGAAGAAAAAAACAGCTCAACAGAATCTATTCCAGAAGACAGAATAATTCCAGAGAAATCAAAAGCTTCGACTCTAGAGAAAAAAGAGAAAGCCGTACTAACAGAGCCACATCTCGTAGATCAAATAATTCAAGTAAGTTCAAATATTGTCAATGCAGCAACAAACACTGAACCAAATATTATGGGGCCAAATAGAACAGCTGAAGCTACACAAACTAGTGATCAACCAAAGAGGAAGTCAAACCTAATGATTGGAAGATTCAGATCAGAAAACAGAGAAAGTCCCATGCTGGTTAGGCAGTATAAAGGGCGAGCATCCCTCAGTGCTGGACATGTGGAAGGACAAGAGGAGCTTCTGACACTCTCAAAAGGGTGGATCAACTTCTACCTTCTCAAAGATAACCTGGAATTCTCAGACAGCAATGGAGAGGAAGGTAATACTGATTTCATTATTATATTCAATAATATTACCTAATCAAGATATTGCTTATTCATATTCCTGAAATTATACATATAGCCCACAAAAAGTTCAATATAGAATCTTATCACCCTATATTATTTCAAAATGAAGACTGCACCTTTAATATTCAGCTGTAAGAATATTAAACAATCAATTTCACTCTCCTAAACACATATCCCTAATTTTAGATCCTACTACTCTTAGACAAAACTTATTAATAAGAACTCACCCTCAGTAGAAGAATGGCTGCCTAAGCCTCATTGTGAAATTCAAGTTATTTCTGTAACAATCTGATTTAAAGGACTAATAAACAGACTCATTTAAGGAACAAAACAGGTTTCTCATTAAAAAGAAAGACAAATGCATAGCTCTGGTCTTTCTGGACATCTATTTCCATTAAAAAAAATTCTGGCACAGTCTATCGGCATTTCAATAAACGTATACTGGCGCCACAACTGCTGGTGAATAAGGGACCTTTTTTAATTAAATCATTAAAATAACACTATCCACCAGCATAATGGCACTTTCGCTATAACTGCTGTAGATTTAAAATTAAAGATTACTTTTAATAAATCGTAATAGTACTAATGCTTTTTTTTTTTTTTTTTTTAACAGCATCTATGTGCCAAGCCCAAGTTACAGAAACAAGAAGAAGAATACAGACTGTAGAAAAAGAAGAAGATAAAATAGAAGAGTACATGGTAGAAATACATGCAACACCAGAGTCTGAGTCCAAAAATATTGGACGTGGAAGAGTCATTCTTCCAGAGATTAACACTTCTAGTTCTTCATCAACTCCTGAAAGAGACAAAAAGAAGCCCAGTATACCAGCAGTAGAAACTCTTCCTGGAGTCAAGAGAAGCAAGCGAACCAAACGAAGTCAAATCAACCTGACAAGAGAGGCCATCACTGAGTTGGGAGCTCGCAATAGGGGTGGAAAAGAAAGAATGTCTTCAAGTAAGGATTTTTTTCTAATTTATTCAAGTTTTTTTTTTATTATAAGCATCAAAATTACTAAAATGGAATGGACTATGTTGGTGATCCATTGCGGCGTATAATTGCGAACCCATCTAACTTTATATTTATTTTCAAAAAAATTATCTCATGATGGTCTATTACCAAAAGTGTTATTAAAAAAATTGAAAATGAGTAGACTTTGGTATGCTAAACCTCAATTGAATACACAAAAAATAATAATGTGACAAGCCTGATTCACTCACAGGAGGGAATTACCGACGGAATAATGAGAATATAGAAGAACTATATAGAAAAACACTGAGATCTATTCCTGAATTAAAGGAGTTCTTTTTACTAAACCAATCAGGCGGTCTAGAGTTCCTGATAGCAAAGGCCCTCAACATCTGAAAATATTTTAATATTAAGATTTTTAAAATATTGTTTATAAAATAATTGAACAAATCTAAAACCAGAAGGTTAAATTTACGGCCTCTGATAAATTTCACTCTTTAACTGTTTGAGTTTTTTGGAAATTTTTTTTTTTTAGAATCCAAAAAGTATTAATCCTTAGGACATAAGGAATAAATATTAGCATTATCTAATATAGAGATCTAAGCTCTATAAGTATTCAGGAGCGTTGATATACCTAGGGGAAAAAAAGGCAATTAAAAAAACAATAAAGATGTTATAACTTAAAAAGAGAACATATTGTGATTGTTTAAGTATGTTACTGACAAAAGGAGGTTACGGATGTGGGGTCACCGATTTCAAGGAAACTTTTTTGGGTGATACTAGGTAAAAAAATATTTGAATGTGCCCAAGGAGCCGAGAAAAAAATATTTTATAATTTCTTTATATTAATGTTTTCTGACTTTGCTCTGCATGGATTTGTAAGTTACTATATATCAATCGATTTGTTGTTGTGTTTTTTCCTAAAATAAGAAAAACGTATTGTTATTGTTTAAAACGAATTTTAATGCATAATACATAACAAAAACCCAAAAATTTATTTTACCTACTTTACTGGAAGTCTTTGGGTTATTGTTACTTATTGTACATTAAAATTTGTTTAATACAATCAACAATATGTTTTTATAATTTTAGGAAAAATCAAATAAATCTATTGATATATATTAACTTAGAAATCCATGCTGAAAAAAGTCAGAAAACATTAATTTAAAAAAATAATACAATTTTTATTTTTAAAAAATTCTCAGCTCATAGGACACATTGGCAAGAACCCTCAAACATGGGTCAAATATTTTTTGACCTAGTCTCACTCAAAAAAGTTTCATTGAAATTGGTGACCCCATATCCATAACTTCCCCTTATGAGATCACTTACAGCAACAAACATGGGCCAATGAAAAAATATATACATTTCATGGAGGATGGAACTCTTCAGTCCAAAAATTTTAAATCCCATAATTAGGATAGAAATACAAAGATGCCTTTTAAATTTTTACATTTATATCCCAAACTACTAACTTTAACTTATTTTAATTTCTAAACTTATTTTGTGAATAAACTCAATTAAAATCACCCAGTGAATTATGATTTTCCTATTATAAAATCTACAAAGCATTAACTCTATAAATGTTTTAAGTTAAGAGTCCTGGCATAAATTCTTAGGAGAAAAATTTGTTTCAGGAGCTGTAGAAGTAGCTTGCTCAGAACAATCAATTAGTTCAATAACATCTTCAACAGTGATTCTATCTGAAAGTCCTCCTCCTCAACAACTCAAACTTCCAGAAAGAAGATCGCATCATCGCCACAGGATTCATAGAAGCTTACCCAATCATGTTAATAATGGTGATAATTTTTTAAATAATATGAAAGAAATAATTTACTTTCAAGGCAGATATAAATAACTTAAGTATTTCAAACTTTTAATTCTGGATCTGCTGATCTTTGTTTTATTCAAAAACACTCATATAAGACTAAATTATTTAATAATATTTTATAAATACTTCTAAAAATCTATAAATGAAAATAAATATTCCAAAATTACTTTACAGAGAAAAGGTAAACACAAAAAACAGATTTTGTTTGAAACTCAGTTTTGGATTACAATCTTTTATCTAAATTTGTTTGTGCCCTCTAAGTTATAATTTTTAGAATGTATAGTTGATTACATAGACAAGAACCCATCCCTATATATTCCAGTTTATAAAATATTTATTATTATATATTCATATTAATATGTTCCTTTTTATTTCTTCCTTTTTTCGTCGTGCATCAGAATTGAAATAATGAATTATATACTAATATAAATTAAACCGCCTTTTAGTAGCAAATTGACGCAAATTCCACTGACAGATACCATCATTAAATAGATTTGACATTTGACTGAAAAATGACATAGGGTCCACATTTCATGAAGAAAAGAAAAACTTTAAATCAAAGACAAAGACTTCTTAGACAGACATTGAGCATATCGTCGGTTTATTACAAAAAGTCATTAAATAACATTTTAATGACTTTTGAGATAATCGAATTTGAAGTTTCTTATTCATTAAACAAAAATAATAAAATATCAATTTGATTATTTATTTGCAATTCTAAACATGTATTATACTTTTTTTCACCTGGTCCCATCAGTTCACCTATTAGTCCCAGTTCTCTTTTTCATACATCTTTCCATTTTTAATATGCTTTATCTTCATTGTAATATTTTTAGTTATTGGGCAATTTATTGAGTCCCTTTTCTAAAATTTATATTAATTTTCGAGTTATAATTAACTGTATTATAACTGAAAGCTCCAATCCAGTGGACTCCATTCCGGAATAAAGTGTTTTTTCTATCTTCTTCAACATTATCTTTATTATTTTCAGGATCTAACTGGACAGTAACTGTTGCTGGAAGTAGTGGCTCTGGAAACGATCCTCCTCCAGATGTAGAAATGAAGCTAACATTTGGAAAACAAGGAAAGAAACAAGAAAATGGGATGCATCAATACCAATATATAAGAACAAAGAGGCAAGGTGCATAGTTTAAAACAGTGAGAGTTTGGGTCAGTTTTTGTCTTCAACAAAATATTCATGAATTTCAAATCGAATTCTAATAAAATGAGATTTTAAAAATCAGAAATGAGAGAAAGGAAAAATTTGATTGTTTTGAAATATTTTTTATTAAAATTTTCATATTCATAAATAAGTTTGTTACAGATCCAATGATAGAAGAATTTGCTCATATGTCAAGGAATGAAAAACACAATCAACTTGAGTATAACCTTCAAAATAACCAACTTCCAAAGGTAATTATAATAAATAAAAAATGCGGCTTACTGTTTGCTTCATAAGTCATCAAACTATACATATCTATAGTATTATTAAGTGTTTTAAAGCAACTAATAATGTATATTTAACAGAGTTCTTATGAAAGAACAAGAGGTGGAACTGCTAGAGATAATTTCAGTTACGAGGAAGAATACATCAATCGTCTAAGCTCAAGGTAGAGAAATATATATAAGATTGATATGAAAAAAACAAACAAGATTAATAAATTTCTGATATTGATTTTAATATATCATTAAGAGCTGTCCTGAATGGGAGAATTTAGTCATGATTATTGCGTATTATATTTGCATGCGCCTTTAACAGCTGATAGAATATTTTTAAAATCAGTGAACTCAAAAGCAATTAACCTAAGTTTATTTTCCATACTTGATGATAAGCATATAAAATTTCAATGATTTCAATTCAGTAATAAAAAAAATAATACTTAAAATACAACATGGACAATGAATTTCTATATTACAACCAATGGACAAAACAAAAAGGCAACAAAACAGCAATATGCCGGCATAATTTAATTCAGGCTCTTTTTATGATATAAGATGAAACGTTATGATCTTGTAAGAAAACAATATGAACACTTCCATAATTTATTTTTTTCTTCAATTCTAGCATTATATAAAACTTTAAAATATCAATCGAATCTTCATGTGATTTAACTTTTTTAAATGTGCATAACAATAACTAACTTCTTAAAATATGAACGGTTTTCATTTTCTTGGCTTTCAATTTTTCTTTCTTGTTTCTTTTGTTTCAGGGCATAAAAAATCACGGTTATCAACACACAATAATTTTAACATTAACAATTTACAAAAGGAAAAAATGAGAAAAAAAAATTTAAATAAAAAATAAGCACTACTCTTAGTTTTAATTTAATTATGTTTCTTACTTTCTTTACAAGCAGTAAAAATTAATACTTAACATAGAAAAGTAAATAATTAAATACAAGCATTACTAATTTTCTTTTATTACGACTATTACTTTCATATTTCAGTTTTTAAAACTGTCAAACATTAATATGTTTAAAACTGTCTAACATTATCATGTGAATGGCTTAATATCAAAGACGGATATCTGTCATTTTTAAAAAATTGAGAAAAAGCCAATTTTCTATAACATAGCTTCAATTTAAACCAATTCTAATGATTTTTGTGATGATTCAACTTGAACATTCTTAAATTAAATCATCAGAAACAGTTTGAGTTGAATCTATAAAAAGAAAATTGACTTTTTCTCTGCTGTCAGATCAAATCAACAGATGTCCCTCTACGATATGAAGCCACTCATAAATATTTCAAATATATTTAAATAATATTGTTTCTTATTCGTTATGTGTTTTAATTATTACCATATTCATTAACAAACATTTTTTAATATTGCTTTCATATTATCTGAGAATCTTCAGTTTTAGTCAATAAATATACAACTATATTTTAGTAAAACACTATAGTTAAGGTATATTTTAATTATTAGTCATTTCAGTGTTTAAAAATTAATTCCTGAAATACTTCAGGTCTTTTAGGTCTATAAACCGGTTTTTTACAACGTACGGTATGAATACAAGAACAATTAAGTCTCCAAATATCACCAAAATATAGTTGCATAAAACCTCCATCATCAGACAACATAAATTATTAACTGTCAAGAAAATAAAATTTAAAAAAGATAAAGATATATATATATATATATATATATATATATATATATATATATATATATATATATAATTATAAAGTGTGTGTATTTTATAAACAGTTTGTATATATTTGCCCTTTCTTGTTTCACACATCAACTTTCATACTTTGGTATATGAAAAAAATAAAACAAAATTTTAAGTTATTTTAGTTTAATTTTTAATCCCTCCTTCAACTTCTTTCCTGGTTTAAAACATTCTGTAGAAACATTTGTGAATTTGAATATTTTAGCTGTATTATTGCTGATTTGGAGATTTTTGTTACATATTTAATAATTTTTTACTATATACTTTGTTTGGTTTTTTGTGGCATATTCTGTATTTTTCCCCCTAAAAATTCAGGCTCTTTTTATGATATAAGATGAAATGTTATGATCTTGTAAGAAAAACATATCAACACTCCCATAATTTGTTTTTTGCTTCAATTTTAGCATTATATAAAACTTTAAAATATCGATTGAATCTTCAAGTGATTTAACTTTTTTAAATGAGCATAACAATATTGATCTCTATTCTGCAGGAGGTCAAAATACAGTACTGAAGATGGAAGTGAGACAACTGGAGACCTTCACGTAACAGGTCTTGCAATAACACCGGAAAAGAAGCCAAGAGTCCCGACTCAGAGTGAAAGAGATATCCTCAGACCGCAGAGGTATAAGTTTACGAGGTAGACCAACAGTGCCTTTACAATGCTGCCTTCGTTATTGAATATTTTAAGTACAAATATGTTACTAATTGATTCAAATCCAGTAACATGAACTATATTTTTATAAATGTTGTTTTAATATATAAATATATACATATTTAACATTTATTGGAGTTGTTATTTTAACTGATAAAAACCACTATCTTCTACTTACATTATGAAAAACACTTCCAATTAGAAATAAAGAAATTTTTATTTTCTGAACTGATATAAAATTCAGCATCTATATAAAATTAATCTTCAAAGTGTTTAGTACACAACTTACATTATGATGAATTTTATTGGTCCAAATTAAAACATGAAATAAATAATATACTTGTAACTTAAGTTTAGCCCCATCCATGCTCACAAGTTTTTTCATCTGAGCTAAGTGGATGGGCCATAGAATCTGAACCTGATGAAATACACTACATATGGATTTTAAAAAAGAAAATGCAATTAGTTTAAAATAAAATATAATATCATCTAATAGGTATCAAAGTTATAAAGTTTCATTGGTAGAAATATGATAGAACTAGGTATAGGAATTGAATTAAAAAATAACAGGTTTCACAATTTATATCAGTCTAAAGTATCATCAAATATGTAAAACTTTAGATGGATTATTATTAACTAAATGTCATTTTTTCTCCATAACTATCTTCAAAGATTATTTTTTAGTAAAAACAGAATAAATAACAACACAAAAAACAGATAACTTTACCAGAGCACTAATAGTTAAACCGATATTTGTACCTTCCAATACCTCTGTGATTTCATAGCATAAGTGTACTCTTTTAATTTTAATATTCTTCAAATTAAGATGACCGTCAATGAAATTTTTCTTCGGAAAGAACTAATAAAAACAAATTATGACATAAAAATTACGCCTTAGAAGGTACAATTTGCCAAAGAGTGGACAAGTTTTGACCATCAGCTAGAGCTTCGATTGCAAGCCCAAGTTCATTGCAGTATACAGGCGGTCTATCTTGGCTTCCATCAGAGTAATGAGCGGCGGTTACACCAGTCACATCTTCCTCTTCAACTTCTACAAATTCTGGCTCCTTTATGGGTACTGTTTCAGCTAAAACAGCCTGTGGATATTACACAAATTTAAACTATATTAAATTGTGACAGTAACGTATATTGACATTTTTCAAAAGTTTAAAATTTACAACTACATTTAAATATATTTTAAAAATAATGAAAATAATGTGACAGGAAAATGATTTGTACAGAAACTGTCAATTAGTATTGCATCAATCCAATGTCCAATGGTATCTGGATAGTAATGGAATCAATTCATAAAGAAATTCAATGTTAAATTAAATTAATATTCACTAGAATTTATTATCAAAATTCTAACAAATAAATTCAGACATAGAACTGCATAGTGTTCTATTAAATTATGCTATTACTTGGTGGTAACTTCATTCTTCCCACATCCTCTAATTGATAAAATTGCTCATTCCATAAGATTGTGATGTCTTTCACTCAATACTTATATCACAAAAACTACTATTTTGACCAATATTCTATAATTTACTATTATAATAAAATTATTTTTATACAATTATGATTTTGTTTTACTTAAAATACAGATTTTTAATTTTTGCATATTAGAAGCTTGTTATAATTAATAAATGATTGTTTCATTGAAAACAAAAAAGAAAAGAGTTTGCTAATGAAGAAAAATCACCTGATCACTGAGAGAATATTCAACTCCGAATTCAGGGTTAGCAGAATGAATCTCAAGCATTGAACTTAGTTCCTTGGCAACTTGTTGCAATTTAGAAACCGGATCGATTTTGAATCCTAAAACATAGGCACCACTACCTGGTTTGCTCTCAACAACCAAAGCTGGACCAAACCGAGAATCACGAATTTTGACCTGATAATAAAATTGTCTAAGGTATACACCAAAATAATAATCATAGTTATAAGTAAAAAAATAAATAAATAAAAAAAACTTACTGATGAAATTTGGAGATAGGGTAGGGAAATATTAAAATTTTCATTCATTTCAGCAAACCAAACCAAACGAATATTAGTAATGATGAAAGAACCTAAATTTCCCTTTGAAAAAATGGAAAGTTCATTACAGAACCTTCATAAAAACAAACTTATAATATTTAGTATAAAATGTGTTTCATATAAATTTAGTAATATAGTAAGTACTTGATCACTGGATAAATTCCAAACACCATCAACTACATCACATATATGTTCTAAAGGAAGTATTACAAGCTGCTTGTGTCGGACCACAGCCCCACGAAGCTTGAGTTCTCGGTAGGGTTTAGAAGAAAGGTAAGCTCTGAAAATTACAAATAGTGCAAAGTCACTTATTATATCGGAAAAAAAAATATAATTAATTGTAAAATCTATTAATTGATAAAAGCTAACTTATGAACACCCATAACAGATGTGAAATGTCGAGTGTTTCCAGAGACTAAATTTGTAAAAATGAATTCAAATCGGGAGTTGTTGAACTTAGTGAGCAAATGGAGAGCTTCTGTGGTTCCTCTAAGTTTCTAAAATAATTTTATTTCAAATCACCCATTTTTATTAGTATGTTAATAACTGAAAATGAATTTTATTGTTATATTTTTACTTACTGAATTTACTACTTTAGTAGTAGCTGAAACTATACAATTGAATCCAATGGCTGAAATGAAAAAAAAATTAAATGTAAATTGAAAATGTAGTTTTAATTTAACAAAAAAATATATAAAACATAGAAGGTAATTGAGAACGGATAAAAGAAGTGAAAAAAATGGGTATCAAAGAGAAGGAATAACAAGATTAATTTATTTAAGGGATAAATTAGGAAAAATAGTGAAAAATATATAGGTTCTTGTAGAGGATTAGAAAAAGCAATAAAGTAAGAAATGGACAGAGAAAAGAAGGGAGGAGATGGGAGAAAAATGAAAAGAATATGGTCAGAAAAGAAAAATATCTCGAAGTGATATAAATGTAATGCATTGTTGGCCTGTATCATGATAAATAAATACTATTTAGTAGGAAAATAAACAATAAACATTAAATCATGAATATTGATACAGCAGATGTTGAATATAATGAAATATGTTAATTATTCAAAGTGTAAATGACCATATTTCTTTAAAAAATCAGTTAAAACCGTTTAGAGCTACAGTGCAGAAACAATCATCCATATGTCAATCATAAAAGCACAGACCAGTACTAAATGAAAAAAAATAAATGGTAAATAAGCCATTTTCAGTTTAAATTTCTTATAAATTATTACTAGAAAAGGAGGTTATCTACATTAGTAGTTCTAAATAATAATATATACTATTGTTTGTTTATTCTTTGTTTCCAACAGTAAATAAAAATTGACATCCAAAGACTGAATTCGAAAATAGCTAGCCATCATGATTTCTTTTTGTGTAATTTGGCTTATTTTAATGATTCTTGCCTAACAAATACATAATTACAAATTTTATGTTAGGAATAATTTTTGCAGAAAGGAAAGTCACAAATTAAATTTGCAATATTTTAAGACAAAAAAAAAAAATATTTATACAAAAATTAAATTGAAAATCCGAAAATTTGTGGAAAGATATTTGGATAATGCATTTAAAAAACACCAAAACTAAATATCAAATTACATCCTTTAATTTGGCAATTCAGTTCCTGAGTGTATCGCATATCTCAGCAAATATATGTACTTACACAAGCTAATTCTAAACACAGATAGTGAATGCCATAGAATTCGTAAATTTGTTACTATCAACCTTCCTTTATCGCCATTATTGCCTTTGGTATCCTCCACAAAATCTAATTTGTCTATGATTTTTTCCCCAGTTCTCATGTTACTTAACCTTTTAATTAAAAAAAAATTAATAGTATAAATATTGCTTCAAAAGAGCTTAATGATTAATGTAGAGTGATAGAAATGGATATCATATAACAATTGAATTTCTTTTTTTGACTTTAAGGTTATTTCAAATATAGAATAAAACAATATATTCTGAAAATACATACGTAATAGGAATGTCAAATCTAACTTCTTTATCTTCCCACATATCTGAAACATCCTTTTTCATCTTTCCTTTTCCTGTGCTACCTAAGTTTATGGCCATGCTTTCAATATATCAGACCTATCTCTTCATTATCATAGCAACCAACACAAACTGAACTCAAATCAATATAGGTGTTTCATTTCAAACAAATACTTCAGCTTAACCAAGGGTAATATATTACAGATAAGAAGGATATAATAATTATTGATCATAATTATATAAATTTAAAAATAAAAAACAAGTTTATGTTTAATAAGTAGACTAGGTGTTGTTTTTTCTTACTTCAAAAAAGTTTATTTTAATTTCATGAGAAATAAGATGTAATCATTTTCATAACATTGACATTTTATTAAAATGAGTTTAGATAATAAATTATAACAAATAACAAATAAGGAAAGAAATCAAATGGAAATAATCAACCTAAACTTCATTGATGTACATTGGATACACTTTTACATTACAGTTTTTCTTGCATGTATTAAAAAAGGGAGCTTATATTATATATAATATATACATGAAAATTGGATGTGCAGTCAAGAGGAAAGAAACATATAGCAAAGTAACACAAGAAATATACATTAAAGCAGTACTGTGTATTTCTTTTTTAACAGAACTCCAACCAACTTATCTTGGAATATATTTATTGTCTAGAAAACAATATCTCCATTATATGTACACGAACAAAGTACATTATTCAATAATAAATCATTAACAAATAAATTTGTACACAACAAGCACCAGAAAGTAACACAGCTGAACAGTCAATGTAATAAAATAATTTCATTAGACCAGAAAATTCATTACTTAATAGATTTTTTTTTATCCCAAGAATGATATTTTATTATTATTATGTCAATAAATAAATAAATAGTTAATTAATCTTGGATTCATCATTAGATTCGTAAATAGATAAGAAATAAATAATGAATAAATAATGAATAGAACAAAGAAATATTTAAAACACAATCAGTCGATTTGCAATTTTTAATATCTAAAATATATTTATTATAAAAATGATTAAATATCATTATAAGTTTAAAAAAATTTTACATTTATGATTACACATTTAACAAGTTACAATCACAGATAAAATCGTTCAGTTTTGTGGTTTGCATGAAACAGTGTACACTAAGTGGTCAATATGTGGTGCATAAGATTTCACTTTAACAACATCATCAACACTGACTAACCATTTATAATTGTGAATATTTTCCAAAATACCTATCAAAATATGAGACAAATGAATCGAAAAAACAAACCACTCTGAATGCTTCCATGTTATACACGAATCAGTTCCGAACTCTATTTCAAAGTCGGTATTTTTTGAAAGTTTTATCTTTGGAACTTCAATCTTCCCACCCAGGTCGCATTTGATTCTTTCTTTAAGCATTTTACAAAAATCACAATTTCCATGGTTGGTCGAAATTCGAGAAGTGATATTCTGATGTACATACAGAATACCACCAGATGGCAACAATGCTTCGCAAGCAGTTTTCCAGAATTTCTCAGAAGAAGGAATCAAACCAATATTAACTCTATTGGCAACAAACTTTGGGCTTATCTGAAATATACAAAATTATTGTAATCAAATCTAAAAAAGTACTGCAACAGTATTAACGTACATTTTTTTAAGTAGTAAGTAAATATAATAAACACACGTACACAAACAAATTAAAAAAGTTATTAGTACCTTTCTGTTATCTCCTTCATATATTTTGCATTTATCTTCAACTTTGTTTAGACGAAGATTTCTCCTAAAACAATAAGAAAATTGTTACAAAACATGACAGCACTGCAATGATCATAAATAAAAAATTCATCATTATACATTATTTTGAAAACGTGTTTTATTTGTTGGTGAGCCATATCTTAATTAAGATTTCATCAAACCAAATGAATGAGCTATTTCTTTGAAGATTTTCAACTTCAATATAAAAAAACAACCACGTCCCTCAGAACAGACAAAAGAAAAAGTTGTTGAAAGGAATAAAACTTTATTAGACCATAGTTCAAAAAGTACAGGATTTATGGTTAATTATAACCAGGATAATTTTAAAGATTTATAAAATTATCGGAAGGATACTTTAGAATACAATTAGAGTTTGTACAGATCTTTTCTTTTTTGATTTTATTATTTCAAATAATAGGCCACTACTTGGTCTGTGCAAATAAATCGTGAAGTTGGCACATTATTCAGTTAGAATAATGTTAAAGCAACGAATATTGAAGTAAGTTAATGGCACCATGTTTAAGTAACAAATGTGAGCTTGTTTACCAATGCACATTAGTTATTTTGGTATGGTGCCGACAATATTATATGTAAATAAGTAAATATAAGAAGGGAGAAATTAACTTTCATTCAAAATAATAAATCAAAAGAAGTACAAACTGCAATTGGCTGCATCTTTGCTGAAAATTGTCTCATTTCGACTAGTTTTTTTTTTTTTTTTTTTTTCATGTTATAAGTAATTCAGAAACATTTTCTAATTATCATGGGTATGATCATAAACTGTATACTTTTTGAGTCATCCACAAATAATGTTTTCTTTTCTTTATAACTTTTTTTCATGACTTTTCTGGGAGATGTGCTTATTTTGCCCACCTGAAAGAGAAAATTATCTTCAAATTGATGGCTCAATCATCGGATTTGCTGAAGAATTAATAAAGAAATAAAAAAAAATAATAATATGTAGAGGTAGCACAATACTAAACTGATTCCCCTAGAAACTAGTTCATCTTGATTAGTTTTTCAAATAATCAAAATTTATATATCTCGTGAAATATTCCATTTGTTAATTATGAAGGTACTTAAATTGTCTAACAGAGCTCTTCTGAAAAATTTAAAACGAAATTAAGATTAAAAAAAATAGATGAATTAAAAAAAATATACATTATCCGTGGTGCCTAAGGAACTTCAGAAATATTCTCCTTCAATAGTTTATTTATTCAATAGATTTTTAGTTTGTAGGCTATAATAAACAGTAATATTTTAATTGTTAAAAACTTCAACAAAATGTGATAAATATTCCATAGTAATGGAGGCACCTAAAAGGTTTTCAGTATGAATTAAGATTCAACTCAAAAATGATACCTTTTGATGTTAAAATGCAGAGCTCGGTAGCTTACCCAAGTAGGTAAAATGGTCTTGTTGTTCAAATTAAAATCTTTAAAATACAATTTAGCCGTCTCGATCCACCAACTTACCAATGTCAGAATTTTGAAACAAACTACTTTTTTTACTGACTTATCAAAGCTGTAGAAGGAATTTGAGAATTGAAAAATTTATATTTCTTATCCATGAAATTCCTATTTGTTTGATAACTCATTCATCAAAATCCATCACCCCACAGAGCTGAAAAAGGGATCTATATCGCCATATTGTATATAGTGTAGAGCAAAGATCTCCAACTACAGCCCACAGGCCTGATGCCCGCAAGTATCTTCAATCCGGCCCGCGAAAGTTTCGTAGATAAGATTATAAAATTTGAAAACTACTTTGAAATATGAAATTTAGCAAATTACTCACACATGAGGTTACTACAACATTTATTGGATGGTTGTTTTTTTTTCTCTTAGGAAGCTCATTTCGCAGCTAAATTAATTATTAAATTAATCGCAGCTAATTACATTTATAAAATAAGTCATTTTTTTTTCACCACTAGCCATGGCCTGTGGATGTTCGGTGGAGGTCTCAAAGCTGCCTGCAGGCTATTCCAAAAAGTTTGGAGAACCCTGGAGTAGAGTATAATCAACAGAAACAAAAATATCATCTCTCTTATTATATATTACAATCCTTACTTCCATATTACATTACCATTAGGACACTGACCAATATACTTTGCGAATTATTCACACAAGCCAACCAGTGATAATAAAGTATTTAATTGTTAGAATACTAACTAAAGATTAAATTTTAAAAAGGGACAAAATTTTAATCTGAATAAATTTCAAACCATGAACTAATGACAACTCAACTTAATCCCTTAATTAGTACAGAATGTAAGGTCAAAATACAAAAATCAGTCAAACAGGGAAATGTCAAAATGAAAAAACAAGGCAAAACCAACCTCAATGAGTCAATAGCGTCAGGATTCCATTCACAGGCATGTACCAATTTAGCATTAGCATGGACTAAGAAAGGTAATGTAAAATATCCAATCCCAGCAAAAAGATCAACGATAACTTCATTATCACACTTTAACGAAGCAATTCTATGCCTTTCAGTCACATTGCCAGCAGAAAACATAGTTTTTTCAACATTCCAAGAATACCTGTGGTATATCAAACCTTATCACTCTATAATTAAGGTTTAAAAAAACAGCTATAATGTTAAAAAATATATATATATTACCTAATTTTGTTATCAATATATGTAATAACAGGAGAACTACCATATACTAAACATGCTTGAGGAGTCCGAAATGAATCATTCTGAATTCTACCTTTAATTGCAATGCTGTGTGCTTTAAGACTTTTACAAATAACCTGCCAAATTCCAGGTCCTGCAGAAAGGAAATAAACCAAATAGTAAATTGCACACCTTTTATTGCCAAATTTATTTAACTTAACTGAAAATTCTAAAGCTACAACTATTTATCAATTTCTGTGAAATTAAATTAATAAAACTAATCATTACCAGCTTCAAGCCAAATGTGACTCATAAATGAGGGAAATGAAAATACAATAAATCCATTGTAGTTTTCCCAAGATGAGGGCAATTCGTTTATTAAATATTCAAACCATTTGGTATTATTTTTCATATAAGTAGTAATTTCATCATGTAGTTTAGACTTCACAGAATTGGGTTTTGTCATTGCTAAAGTGGTCCAGTACTTAATATAAACGCAATTAATAGATAAAAAGTGAGTGCTAGTTGAATTGTCTTCGTAAAATATTAATACAGGAAATTAATGGTTTACAAAATACACATATTAAAAATCAAAACTAGAGAAAGACAGTTTTTAACTTATGAAAATTCAAATTTGCACAGCCTTTAAATAAGACGTTCTGGAATGGCTCAGTATTATGTATACAGAAACAAAAAACTAATTTATAACACTAGCCTTATTTACTAGTTTCCCATAAAAGTTTAAAACTCAGATTTTTTCTATAGATCTATAGATATTAATATTTACATAAGGTTCTTATTTAAATATTGTAAAAACTGCTAGTTTTTATTTATTTTGTGTTAGTTACTTGTAAGCGAATGAGAAACAGGTAACCTAGCTAAAAAGGTTATAGGTTGTGTTGGTTATATGGTGTAGTTATTTACAATATATTCGTTATATTTTTATTCTTAGTTTGTTTGATTGGACATGGATCCATTCTTTGTGCCCACCAGATCATCTTTCGGTAAAAGTTCTAATCACGAGATTGTAACTTTCCAAAACCACAAACGGTCTGTATCTTCTAAAAGTTCAAAATTACCAAAACATGATACATCTGAATGCATTGATATGAAGAAAGCACGGTTTGAAGTTTACAAATTTGCTCAAAATTCACTTCATGGAGAAGAGAAGCAAAAGTCCAAAATTGAATTAGCCATAAAATTAGGAGCTAAGCCACCAAAAAATAAGTTCAAAAATTATAAATTGCTGAAAGATGAAATCAAAAAGGAACTTGAAGAAGCTGAAAAGAAAAAAGAGCTTCTTAATATCCCAGTGAAACATAGAATATCTGCACATAAGTCTAAATTAAATAAAGGGGCTCTAAAGAGGAAGCGGAAAATTGGTAGTGGCATACTTAATATGTATGGAAAAGTAAGTTGATTATCTTTCTACATATATAGTATTATAAAAGTAAGATTTTAGCTCTAAACTATTTTATATGTAGACAGACACATGCAAAATTACTTGATATCTTATGCATGGAAATATTAGTAAAAATTACCATATGAGAACTACCATAGGTGTCATATTCAATATATGGATATTGAATATAACTCATGCAGTCCTCTCCCAGGTGTGAATTTGTGGCAAAAGTTCTGTTTTATTAAGTGTGGTTTAACTAATAATAACAATGCTTTGATTGAAAAGATATTTTACATGTTTATAAATGTGACATACATAAATGGAAAATCATGAGTATGGACAAGTGTACTTGAAAGTTGACAGAAGTGAATGAACCGTCCCGTCAGTCCATGACCTCCACTGAAAAGGATCCATTGGGTGTTTGTTTATCTCTTTAGAGTTAGCAGGAGTAGAAATTAGTGATGTAAATAAAGCTTATAAACACCCTGATTTTTATTGAAAAGGACCATCAGGGAATTGTAAACCGCAATTTAAACAAAGAGAGGTTATATAGTGAACACTCCGCTATTTTCGATATTCTATTTATGCTGCAAATATATAATCTTGGTCCATCGGAGAAGATGGAATGACATTTGTACAGTGGCACCACTATGAATAGAAAAACTCATTTATTATATTTATCCATTGACTGAAAGGGATGGAGCTAATCTACCCTAGATGTAAAGTGAAAAGTGCTTTCAATCTAGTACCCCTCATCAACCTTTTCTCCTTACTTAGAGAATTGTTTATGTCTAATGATTTTCTATCTTATACACTGGTGGTGTTAAATCATATTTTTTATTCATTTTTTAAAAAGTTTTTTAATGTACATTAATTAATTTTGGATTTAAGTAAACTGCAAACTGACTCTTATGAGTTGGTCTCTTTTTAGTTAATACCGAGGTCTCTTTGAATGGAGGAAAAAAAAATCGATTAAAATAATAGTGCAGTAGTAGTACTCTTGTTTTGGAATGAGTACCTCCAACTCAATGGCAAGCCGCTCTAACACTTTTTAAATATTAATGGACTGTATGAATTAAATAAAATGAACAATGAATGTTAAACGGAAATTAAACTATATTTCATCCAGTACATGACGAGAAAAGGGGAAACCAAAAGTAATATAATTATTATTGAGAAAGCAGATGGTCCGGGGTGGCGATCATAAAGAGAATTAAAATAGTAAAATTAACTGATTTTATTTGATTATATTATATTTTTATTATTATTATTATATATTTTCACTATTTTAAGCATCTTATACACTGGTGGTGTTAAATCATATTTTTTTAAAAGTTTTTAATGTACATTAATTAATTTTGGATTTAAACTGCAAACTGACTCTTATGAGTTGATCTGGTACATCATTGTGGAAGGGGGAGGGTGTCTCTTCCCTATACTTGATAATTCAAAAATTTCAGAACCTACTTTAAAACTGTGAAAATTGTTGTCAAACATTTTACTCAATGATTTACTTAATATCTACCAATTCCGATATCTCGTAAGTTATGAAACTAGGATTTTATCGATGCAATGTGGTGGCTGAATAGTAAACATATTGTTAAATGTCAACATTTGGAACAAGTAAATGTAAAGTTCAAATCCAAAAGAGTTAAGAAAACTAAATTTTTTCTTTACCAAATATATACATTATAATTTATTTATTTTTTGATAGTCCCACGAAATGAATCTTGACCTTCCCATTTTGGCTAGAAAAGGTGATTTTACTTGCAGGATAAAGATCCTGTAAAATAGAAATGGCCAGGGTATAAGAAACAAATAGGAAAAAATTATATGAAAAGTAAACTGAAGGATAAATTTATTATAGACTAATTTAACATGCTTGTTCTTGCACAACTCTGCATGCAAGTTAACTCGATAGTGTCTGAGTAGATATCGTGTATGTCTGGCCTGGTTTTAAAATGCAGTTGCTTATACAACTGTGGACGCAGGTTTTAATATATTAAGCATATATATTATTAAGCATAAGTGTGTTGATTACAATTTGTTTTGGCAGATCTCAAAATTCATACTTTCAACTGTCATGTGTTTTTTTTTTTTAATTTCCATAATTAATTAATGCTTGTGTTTGTTTCGTTGATTATGCATTTGGATCCACCTTCAGAACAATCATAAGCTTAAACTCATAGACTCAACTTAATATTACTTTCATTGTACAAATTTAAAATGTTTGTATAAGTTATTTACAATCAAATTTAATCGGAATTTTTTTTTTTTTATGTTTCAGGTAACCAACAAAGTTAAACAAAAATGATCTGAATTAAGCTGTTAATTTTTTTTTTTTTTGTAAATATATTTTTATTCTTGTAACATTGATTTCTTTTGATATTTACAACTTTCCTTTACCTTTAATGTGTATCAAGAATAAAATAAGAATAAAAAGTTCTACTTATCTACTTAGGTTGGGAACCGGAGGCCGTCTCCGTCGTGGCAGTCTTGGAGGCCGCAAGTGGGCTTTGTGACTAGTTGTGCCCTCGGAAACCACACGCCCTCTCCAAACGTTTTTCGTGATATTTATTAATCTAGTTGTAAAAGTAATTAATATTTAATTTGGAAAATATATTGAAATATTATAAACGTTATTAATTGGAAAATAATAAAATTAAGTTGAATTTATCTATGTGGGTGTTTTTACTTTATGATATATATAAATAGTAACCCCGAAGTATATCAAATTATTGCGGCCTCCAATAGCACTTCCTAACCTTACAGCAGCCTTTAATGGTTAAAAGGCTCTCCACCTATGAGCTATACTATTGTAAGTGCTTTCAGGTTTCCACATTGATACAATGGTCAGTCTAATGCAAAATAAATTTTCGAATTGGACTGGTATTTCTTGAAAGCAATCATGTTTATGAAACGAACTTCAGCTTTATGTATTAATATTGAACTCATTTTCAAACTGTATAAGTTTAATGTATTCTATTCAAGCATTTATGTTTATAACATAAGGAACTGCTTATATTTTCAACAAAAGTGTTTTTCCCTAATATTCATAGTAAAAAAAATCCGAGATTGTCAAATTCGTTGATTTTTTTTTTTTTAAATTGTTTATTAATAATAAGTTTCAGTGAGTTTCTGCAAGACATGCCTATGTTAAAAAAATTATTTTATTTTTTAATTTAACCTAACCTGTCTGTTTCTCAACTCCTGCTTGAATTACAACCCATTGTTGCTTTTTTTTTTTTTTTGTCCTTCCCTTCCTCCCTTAACTCGTGACTATTTTCATATCTTTGATTCATATGTCAGGTTGCCTGGCAACGGCGGTGCATTGCAAACGCTTTAGTCCATTCGGCCACCCCGCCCACATCCCATTGTTGCTAATAAAACATATATAGTTTTATCGTTATCCATCCAAACAACTTCCTATTTTCAGAGCTCTTTGGTTATCACTCTGTTCTGATCCTCATCTGTCCAGTGGTGTTAGGGCTCTTCCTGAGCACATTTCATTTTACCCTCAAGAAGTGGATTTGAAATACAATGTTTTTCCATTCATTATAAACTCTCTAAAGTGAGGGCTATGAACTGAGGAAACATACTCTTTGGCAAAAGAAGTATAAATTCACCCTTAACAGTCCCTTAATGACACCTCAGTGATTTCCTTTTCCTTTCAGAGTTCTCAGAAAATTTTTCTGTTTGACCTGTGTGCATATTACCATAGCAATTGCTTCAAGCTAATTAAAATGCCTCTAATAATATACTTTTTTTCTTCATCATTGTTTTTAAATATCAAATTTATTTTTAATGTAGTTCAATTAGTTTGAAGCATTCGTTATGAAATATCTATGGAAAAACAGTCTGATAAAACATTTATTTATTAGCCAGTTTTCCTGGCAAATTTATGAATGAATTGATTCTCAACAATCTTACAGGATATGTTCCGCTTTTTTAATCTCGTTATAAGAGGGTTTGAAACAAATATCTTTGGCTAAAATGGGATTTTAGTCATAGACAAAGATCATCTCAAGAGTAGACTAAACTGCAAAAACTGAATTTAAAAAAATTGGATTTATTACCCTGAGGTTTAGTATAACACACGTTTTTACTTTCTAACAAGCTTTTTAATGAAGCCCTCATGTCCCTTGTGGGTCTGTGAATTCCAGTAATCTGGTAGGGTTCATCATATTGCTTCTAACCACGAAGTTAAAGAGGAAAAGTTCATTATTACCCCTTTGGATTGGGAGTCATCAAGAGTGTTTTCTCAAAGGAACATCTTCCATTTGCGTGATTTTCACCTGGAGATTTTCTGATAAATTCACTTAGGATTATCTTATCATGCGATGCCTAAGCTAATCTTCCTTTAAAAGGAGACAAAGAGATATACCTCCTACTAATACTTATATAGTCTCAAGATACTGACCATTGGACTGTCGCTAACCTGTTTTGTACAAATAACAGGCAAAAGAGGCTTACCTCGAGAGTACACACAACTACTCCTTTCAAGCCATATTAACTGATTCTTATCAATCATTGATGGAAATTACAACCCATGAATTAATTTATTTAAAGGTTTCTCCAAAGTGAATCAGATTTTTATAATTATTTGAGGTATTTTGTGAAAGAAGTTTTTTTTATATGCAATAAAATATGTACTAAATAGTTGTCTTTATTCACATTGAATATAAAATATGTCATTAATAACTTATACAGTTCATCTAATATATAAACTAATTTGTAAACATTTTCTTTTTTGTTTTTGAGAGAAAATTATAATATGATATTACTTAAGGCGACTGAAATGTGGAATTGTATCCCACTTCAGAGTAAAAATGTATCTTTAAAATAAATTTTTTAATTGATATCATTACTTGATGGATATTCTAAGAGAATATTAATCAGCATCCCTTTTAAATTATCAAAGATTAATGCCACCAGCAGAATAGCTCATATCCAAGATGACTTTAATGTAATAGGAGTTGTTTGAAGGAGTTTATGGAAGTGGTTTGACGTATGGAGATAGGTAAAGAGTTCCAGAAGGAGATAACACGAATGATGAAGGATTTACTGAAGGAAGTGGTTTAATGGAAAGGGACATATAAATATATGGTCTCTTATTTTTATATTTACTTTTATGTACGGTCTTTCATTTTTATATTTTATTCACATTGTACTTCTATCTATAATTTTTTAATTCTATTTTGTATTTATATGTATATATTTATAATTAATTAGTTCTTTGATATCATATTTTTATCTTTTATCCATCAATATCTTTAAATTTTAGATGCTGTAATATAACCCTCTCACCATCCCCCTACTAGGTCTGAAAATTTCTCCAAGGGTGCTCTACCCATATTTCCTCAGTTTCAACTGAAACTCCATGCTGCATGCACCTGTAAATCTCTATTTTTATTCTTTTATTTATTTCATTCTTTATTTTTATTTACATCCCTTTATGTCCATTATTTCATATTATTTTTCCATTTTTTTTTTCATCTTTCCTTGAAATCTGTAGGAGTATATTCATTATTACATATATTATCCATCCCTCTTATTACATTCAATTATCCTTTATTTACGATAATCTACAATTGTTACCACTTATTTACTTCAGTTTAGGATCTTGTTACTTAGTTTACTCTGTTTATATAGTTTATTGTTCTTAATATTTCAATGTACTTACTGTTTATAATTTCAGTAAGTTTATTCACCTTGTTAATAATTAGTATATTATCCAACTTCCACAATTTTCTATATCCTTTTGTATCTTGTTCGTTATAGCCCTTTTTGGGAGGCCTTTAAAGCTATACGGGGTTTTACAGGTCCAGGGGAGGTGCTTGGGGATTTAAAAGACCCCCGGTCTTGTGACTGTTTTTTATCATTTGTCTCATATATCAGGTTGTCGGGCAACGGCAGTGCTGTGTACACACGTTAGCCCGTTCGGCCACTCCGTCCACATCTTCATTGGCGAAGAGCCTTGAACACCTGCAAAGTCTGTTAAATGTTGGCTTTAAATAAAATAGATTTTCCACTATTTTAGTCGACCGCCACCCCGGACCATATCCTTCCTCTAAAATATACCAATTTAGTCAATATATACTAATATAGTCAACCAATAAGTATTCCTTATATATTTATATTTTGTTTATTTTATATATAGATTTTTAAGCTTCTTTATTTATTATTTTTTGTATTTGTTTGCTCCATTCTATAGTCGTTTTTTTTTTTTAACTTGTAATCATTTTTATTCTATCTACCTAATAGTTTAATATTAGTATTATTTGTTGATCGGGCACTGATGACTTACTTGGATGTTTTGCACATAAAAATATCAGAACAACCAATAAACCCTGCTGTGTGGGGTTCCGACTGGTTCAGATAAGGGGTACCAGCTCCTAGTCATCTTAACTTGCTAAATTATATTAATCTAGCTATTTTGATCACCAACAAATAAAAAGCACTATTTGATAGAACACCATTTCTACTTAGCAAATTTTTCACATAACCCAAATAAATGTGAATAGTCAATAGTAATTAGTGTGGATTAGAATTAATACCTCAGTTAGCCTCATAACACTAAATATATCCCCCTCTAGGATTATTTTTACCTGGTAAATGTTTTCATGTTATGTTAAAACAAAATGCTCTACAACAGATAAAATTTAGTCAAAAATAGATATTGAACTCATTTAAAAGTAGATATTGAATCCTTAACTTTCCAGGTCAAAATTCAACTTAATTTTGATTTCGATCAATAGCGTTCAGGTCAGTTGGCTATCTTATCTTATTCTTCTCTTTATTTCCTCCTTTCTTTTCATCTTCATAGTATCTCAACTTTTCTATTTATATTTATTTCTTATATAACTTCATATTCTTTTTCTCTGTTCTACATTTTATTCTAGGATCACCATTTTAGTACTTATGTTATTTTATTTTGATTATGTTTACTTTATTAGTCAACACTTTGTAACTGTTATTGTCATTATTCTACCTTGTTCATTACCTACATTGTATATGTTTCTCATACCAATTGTTATCTGGTTCTTTTTTCAGCCCTGAACTTCGGGTCAAAACGTCGGCAAATGTTAAAATAAATATTATTTATTTTTGACTGATCACCAGAACTATCCTCCTCATTATTCACTAGTCAACCCACAATTATAATTTTGATTTAGTTCAACATATTATTTTCAATAAATGATCTATAGATTATGAACAATAAAAATAAATTGAAAAACCTCTTTAGCCAGTTTATCTGCAGTCCAATGCCAATTTAATTACTTTTGATATGATGCTTAAAACTATGGTACATACATAAACTGTGAATTAGACTTTTCATTTTTATGTAAACACTCCCTCACTCCCCCATTTTCACTTTTCGCATAAATAGTATTAAGAACAATCAGGGCAATGGAATCAGTTTATAATTTGTACAAAATTTTTATTTACTCCTCTTTTATCACAACACACATATCACTCAAAATATTTGTACACTTGGAAATGATACAATGACATAAAAATTGATTTATGTAATACACAGTACTAAAATAATGTCAATTCCATACATCAGTATATCATTCCTCACACAACTTAATTTATTAATTTAAAAAAACAAAAAATAAATATATTGATAACAAAATTTCTCTAAACACTAAAAGTAAGAGGATATCGTGGAATGGATTTTTTTTTTTTATTTCAATAAATAAGAATCTCCTCTAACTGGGTTTATACAGAGCAACAACACTGCAGTAATTACTTCAAAATATAGAAATATAAATACTGCTGTTTTCTCAATAACTTAAGTCTTGTTAAACAAAATTAATTATGAAGCTAAAGCAGTCTTATAGTTCATCTTTAACATCTTCTTCAGCTCCTCCTGGAGGAGGTGCACCACCTTGGTAAAGCTTAGTAATGATGGGCTTCACGATTTCTTCGAGCTCCTTTTTCTGTTGCTGGAAGGATTCACTGTCAGCATCTTGGTTTTCTTCTAACCACTTAATCTTTTCATCGATAGCTGCTTCCATCTTGACCTTATCATCGTCTGTGACCTAAAATTAAATAATTAAAGATATGAGTAACAATATAATAGGAAGCAGGGAATATAAGAACTAATAAGTTAGAAAGTGCCAAAGATTTTCAAAACTAACCTTTGATCCAAGTTTATCTTTGTCAGAGAGCTGATTCTTTAGGGAATATGCATAAGATTCCAGTTCATTCCTAGCTTCAACCCTCTCCTTTAGTTTCTTGTCATCATCAGCAAACTTCTCAGCATCTTTGATCATTCTTTCAATATCCTCTGGTGTCAACCTGTTCTGATCATTTGTGATCACAATCTTTTCCCTGTTGCCTGTTCCCTTATCTTCTGCAGATACCTAAATTCATAAAATATAAGCAAATTTAAAAAAAAGTAATTTTAACAAAGTTTTTTTATTGTTGTTTTAACCCGACACCTTACAAGAATGTTAAAAACTAGTACCTATTGAGATATCTAAGATAAAAAATAAAGATATCTAAAGTTGATAAATATTGGCTTTACAATAACATTAAAGAATACATGCGAACTGTGAATATTAACTTCATGAATTTCATTTTTTTTTATGTACTAAATAAAGAAATTGTATGTATATATATCTTTTTGTATTGTTTATTATACTTTAATAATGTAGATATAGTTGGAAATTGAAAAAATCTATAAAATAATTGCACAGATGGACAAAACTCACTAAAAAGAATATTTATGTTTTAATTCTAACCACGATCCAATTATTTCCTTACTTTATTTTTATATGAAAATTTATTGTGTACTTTTTTAAGATATTAAGAAATTTATTAAGTAGGGAAAATTAAAAAAAAATACAAAAACAACCGCAACCAATTTTGGTAACTGATAAAAAACAAATGAAATATACAAAACCATATTAAAATATTAACTAAGAAACCAACCTGGAGTATACCATTAGCATCAATTTCAAATGTCACTTCAATTTGAGGTATTCCACGAGGGGCTGGAGGAATTCCTGTAAGATCAAATTTACCAAGAAGATGATTATCTTTTGTCATTGGCCTTTCTCCTTCATATACCTACAAAATCAAATTATATTAGTGAACAATTGATGAAATAAAAAATAATAAATTAATTGATAAAACAAAAATAAATACCTGGATAGTAACAGTATGCTGGTTATCAGAAGCAGTTGAGAAAATTTGGGATTTCTTAGTAGGAATTACAGTATTTCTTGGAATAAGCTTTGTCATGACACCACCAACTGTTTCAATACCAAGAGTCAGTGGGTTAACATCGAGAAGTACGATAGAGTCTGTATCCTGTTCACCTGATAAGACACCAGCTTGAACTGCAGCACCATAAGCAACCTAAAAAACAATCAAGGACATGATTTATGAAACAGATTGCATGGATAGATATACCTAGACTAAATAATAACCAGAATTTAAAATGTATCCAACAGTCTTTGAACAATAAACTTTTTATGAGTAAACCTAAGTCTTTACTATACTCTATAAGATTATAAATGAACCTAACTTAATATGTTTTCAGTTAACTAACTAAAAGAATGGGAGAACTTTTTTTTATCACATATTAAGACAATGAATAAGAGATACTTACTGCTTCATCAGGGTTGATGCCACGGGATGGTTCTTTTCCGTTAAAAAATTCCTTTACGAGCTGCTGGACTTTTGGGATTCTTGTGCTTCCACCAACGAGGACAATTTCATCAACATCTTTCTTATTCATATCAGCATCCTCTAAAACTTTTTGTACAGGTTTCATGGTAGATCTGAACAAGTCCATGTTCAATTCTTCGAATTTGGCCCTGGTGAGGGATTCAGAGAAAT
The DNA here is from genome assembly GCA_928085145.1 of Nezara viridula. Classification (NCBI taxonomy): domain Eukaryota; kingdom Metazoa; phylum Arthropoda; class Insecta; order Hemiptera; family Pentatomidae; genus Nezara; species Nezara viridula. The sequence continues at coordinate 48,276,273 of OV725081.1, forward strand.
CTTCACCATCAAAGAAGCTTTCAATTTCAATTCTGACCTGATGGCTTGAAGACAATGCTCTCTTTGCCTTTTCAACTTCACGTCTCAGTTTTTGAACAGCTCTGTTATCTTTACGAATATCTTTACCCTTCTTCTTCTTGTATAATTTAATAAAGTGATCCATAACCCGCTGATCGAAGTCTTCACCACCAAGATGGGTATCACCATTGGTAGAAACGACCTGACAAAAAATTAGCATTGGTTATATTCTTTGTATCCTAATCAATAGACACATAAATAAAAAAGAAAATATAATCACCTCGAATACACCATTATCAATGGTAAGTAAGGACACATCGAATGTACCACCACCCAGATCAAAGACTAAAACATTCTTTTCACCCTCTTTCTTGTCTAATCCATAAGCAATAGCAGCAGCAGTTGGCTCATTGATAATTCTCATAACATTCAAACCAGAAATAGTTCCTGCATCTTTAGTGGCCTGACGCTGAGCATCATTGAAGTAAGCAGGAACAGTAACAACTGCATGTGTGACCTGTAAGTTTTGTTGGTATAAGAAAACAGTTGTAGGGAAAAACAGAACGTAAATAAATTTCAGAAATTAAGTATTTAATAATTGAACAGCCACATGACATACTCTGTACCTAAATGTTCTTTTAATTGCTATTAAACAATAAAGCAAACTAGAACCACAAAATCATACATACTGAGGAAGGTAAATTCTTTTCATAGTAGTGAATACCATTTTTTTTTTATTTTTTTTTTCATTGTTTGGTATTATGGAATAATCTTGTATAACATAACTCAAAATTTGTCAAATCACTTGTTCATCACTAATGAATATATCAAATACATGAATATGAAAATTTATCAACAACTGTTAATAAATAAGAAGAAAATTTTCAGATTTTTAACTGGATAAGAGTTTAACAATAGTAAAATAGATCTTTGATAAATAATCATGACTAAATCATTTTCCTTAATGTTAATTATCATATTAAAAATGATATAATAATATATTTTCGAAAACTTTTAAGGTATTAATTCCCCTAAAAATGTGTCATCAGTACGGAGTAATTTTGTTAATTCTTACTTTAAAAACAAGAAGCTTTTCTAATCATCTTTCACCATAATTGTATTTCAATTCTGCATAATAGGCCCCAGATACTTAAATTGCTATATAAATTTAAACTTATTCTCCACTGTCACCACAAATTAAAACAATGTTAGCAAGTACAAAAATATATTTAGTAAGCTCAGTTTTAATTTAATTTAAACTGATATTAAATAGTAGTCATGGAATGATATTTTAATTACTGTTAAGAAAATTTGATTTATATTAAAATTGTATGATGATTGAAAATAAACTAAGAAAACTTTCAAGTAATAATCCCCATTCAGCAACAAATTATATGCTCTAATAACATCAAAATGTGTTTTTCAATAATTTTGGTAATATCTCTATTAGTAAAACATAATAATAATTATTACATTAGTAAATATTCTACGTTGTGGAAAATTAAACCATGAAGATAAATCAAATAGATTTTTATCCACTAGATAACAAGAAAACTATGTACCAAACAATACCTCTCTTGAATGAATGATGAAGAATAAAAAATAAAGATAATACAAAAATCATTGAACTAAAACAAATCAATCTTTAGTGGAACTAAAACCACATCAGTTACGCAAAGACGCCAAGAAAAAAATTCAAATAAACCATTTATACAATGCTTTTATATAACTATAACAAGTTAGAATTATTACGGTCAATCAACCAAAAACTTTCTCTATTACACAAAAGTTAACAAACGATATAAAACATCATAATGGAGGAACAGCAAGGAACTGAAGAGATGCAACAACAGATATTTTAGTAAAAAAAATTCTATTAGTTAATTCTTAACTCTCTCAAAAGATTCAAATTAAACAAGAATTAACAATGAGGACAATGTAATTCAAAACTAAGATTATACAATAAGACATTAATATATAAAAATATCAATGGCGTTAGTAAAAAGTGAACAGAGAAAATTTACCATGAAAGTATTTACTAAACAACAATAATAAAAATGTTCATCAACCTTTGGCAAAACTCTAATAATTAACAATAAATTATAGTACCAACATTATATATATATATATATATATATATATATATAGATGGATTTTAAAATTAAATATAATGCATGGGGATGTATTCCATACACACATGTAGAATGATAAAACCTGAGTATAAAAACTCAGATTCAAAAATTTTCTCAAACACAATACTTACACTTACTATATATTACATATAAACGCAAGTGAAAGTAAAAAAAATTATGATGATGGAATAACAGGAAATATCTAGAACTTATATAAATAATCAGACAAAATATATTTATAAAAAACGTAATTTAAAAGCATCAATATTAATGATTGTGGATTGATGGTTGAATGTAGTGAATAATGAAGAGAATGATAGTTGGAGTGATCAGTCAAAATAAAAATGACAAAAATTAATAATAATATATATTTTAATATTATTAATTTTTGCCATTTTTATTTTGACTGATCACCCCAACTATCCTTCTCTTTATCAATATTAATGAACAAAAAAGTCTAATAACCTAAAAACCAAATTGAGAACAAACAAATTTCTGAAGTTAATTTATTAAAAATAACATTTCCAAAAGGGAAAAAGATTTACATAAGTAGTCCATCAACCTCTGCATGATGTAAACTGAATTCCCTCAACAGACCTATATATCTCAACCATATAAATAACTACATTGAAATTGGGTTAGACTGAATTTTTCATAGTACTTTAAAAACAAAAAAAAAAAAACTGTAACAGCATTTAATAAGAAATACAGTAGGACAATGTCTTCAGCTTTCAAAATAATAATGAAAGCTTATTCAAACACACTAATAACAACAATAAATAAGAATTTTATTCTTGTTCTAACAAGTTCCAAATTACGACACAAACAAAATAATACTTTTTTTTTCAGTACTAAACATGGTCTACACAAAGGCAGAATATACTTAACTAATGTATTGACTCAAAATTTCATAGCAAATGGTCAAGTCAATTACTGATCAAATTATTATAAGAAACATTACCAGACTAGTTCGGGTTATGAAATGAAATAATTGAAAACTTACTTTTTTACCAAGATAGGCTTCAGCTGTTTCCTTCATTTTTCCTAAGACCATAGCAGAAATTTCCTCAGGAGCAAAAAGTTTATTCCCTTGGGAGGTAGAAACTTGAATATGTGGTTTGCTATTCTTTTCAATAACCTGTTTAAAATCAATTTTGAATTAAATAATAGAAATCACTAAATCAATAAGGAATCAAACTTACAGAAATATACATACTTTAAAGGGGAAAAATTTAATATCATCTTGCACAGTTGAGTCTGTCCATTCTCTACCAATTAATCTCTTAGCATCAAAGACAGTATTCTCAGGATTAGTAGTAAGTTGGTTTTTAGCAGCATCTCCAATCAACCTTTCTCCTTCACCGGTAAATGCTACATATGATGGGGTGATACGATTACCTTGATCATTGGCAATAATTTCAACACGTCCGTTTTTATAAACACCAACACTGTAAAAGTAACAAAATTGATAAAAGTCTAAAACAAAATAATTTGATAAGGATTTTAGCAGAGAATTTACTTACCAAGAATATGTGGTCCCAAGATCTATTCCCACAACTGTTCCAACATCTTTGTTCTTTTCCTCGGCCCTTGCCAACAGAAAAAACAAGCAAAGGCCACCTGCAAACCCAAGCAGCTTCATCCCTTAGAGTTGGAGCCTAATGAAAATAATAATGGCACATTAAAAATAGCTTTGATAACTGAAGATAGAAATAAGATTAATACATTAATAGCTAAGATCAAGCAGTGATCCAAAATGGATACCTAGAAATGAATCCTTACCTCAAAATTATCAATAAGATCACTTTACAATCAAGTAGGATATACACGTCAGAACTGACAACGTCCCACAAACGAACAACACTGAACAGAAATTGCCTGTAGACTGGAATATATCTCCAGAGGAGGTGGAAAGAACCTACTTCAATCGTGGAGAAATGTGATTGGTCCAAGTTGGTCTATGATAAAAACGTTCTCAAAGCTGATTGGCTACTAACTTCGACTTGGCCCAATACCATTGGAGTCCCAGTACACTCTAGAATATTCCATCAGGCCTACTGTAGTACCATAATAATTTTTAATCATTATAAAAAATACATAAAATATTATATAAAATTGTCATAATTTGTTTCAATGTTTAAATTATAATTAGCAGTCGTAATATTTTATTCGTATATAATGTTTGTTTATATCGCTAGTTTAATTTTAAATTTTATTTTCTAAAATGATAAATACACAAAAAATATTCGCTTCTGATTAAGAAATAAATTATAACTACATAAATTATCCATTAAGCATTTGCGCAAATTGTGTAAACGGGAGGTTAGGAGAAGGTTACAATTATTTGTTTTCGTTTACTAAGGGAAAGTAATCTAATTTAGTTATTTCTTTAAGAAATTTCACCTGTTAAGTTCCTGTGACTTCCTTTTTCTTAATCTTGTTCTTTTTCAATATTGATATGTCTGTTAACCGGTTTAATGGCAAGTTCAGTTCAATGGAAAGTAAAACACCATTTCTAATAGGAGTGGCAGGTGGAACAGCTAGTGGAAAGGTTATAACCTTTTCTTAACTCTAATGTTTTGGTTAAGTTCACCATTAAAAGATTATTATTTACAACTACTTTAGCATGTAACTCATAGCTCTTGAAAAGCAGTAATATTTGTTATCGAAGAGCTACAGCAATAATTGTTGTTATTCCAATATCTATTTGTATTATTTATAAGTATGAAAGTTTATTATGTGATGAAATAAAAATTCTCATTTAGAATTATTTTTTATTATTATAGACTTGTTTTTCCACTTACATTCCTTATTTAACTACTATAAAGTAGTTATTTCGATACGTTTTGGCTTCTAAAAAGACATTGAATTATATTGTTCAGTATGATCAAACTCTATTATTTAACCAACATATGTTATCCAACTTGTATAACAGTTATCAAATAAGAGACTTCGAAACTAAATGAATTTCTTAAATGGTCTTTAGTTTATGATTTCAAGATTTTACTGCTTTAAAATAGTTCTAAGGATTGGAAATAGGTATTGCAAGGTTTTTTAATATCAATTTTTTAAAATCTTTTATCAAGTTAATTATAACTTGTAAAAGTAGCCAATGTCTTCGCTTAGAGTTTTCTTCTATTTCCTAATTTACCATTTAAATTGAATGTGATGCCTCATCTTCATCTTTCTTATTATAACATTTCTTTAAAAATATTGTTGATGACCCTTGTTCTCTTACACTTTATTTATTTTGTTAAAATCATAAAGTTCTTTTAGTAAATTTTGTGAGACTATTGCTAAAGTTCCATTTATCCTACATCTTAGTTCCTTTCTGTTTCTTGTAGGGGACAAGCAAAATATTTAATAACATCAATTTGTCAATATTACCATATCACGTGCCAAGTCCTTATTTTAAGCTCTTTGTAAAGAAACTATTTTAATTCAGTACATAATTAGATTGTTTACTATTTTGAAATTACACTCCATATTAACATCTAATAGGTGGCTTGAAACATTTTATAAAAAAAAAAAAAAAAAAAAAAATCTAAGCCCTGTTAAATGTTCAAAGTTAAAACTATATTTTTTTTTTAATGCTTCACATATTATCTATTATAAATGTATAATTTATTCAATTAATTATAAATTGATGTAATTAAATTCAGCAGCAACAATTTGATTTGGAACTTGATCATCCATAATTTATCTTAGAGATCAAGTATTCAATAAATTTCACTATGAGAAAGGAACAATATCATTGAGACACTCAAGTTAATAAAACATTTATTAATATAAACTAAAAGATATAATTTTATAAATTTTTTATTTTATTAAGTACTTGCAGTATTGTATATTTGTTTTTTCATGAAATGAGATAATTATTTTAAAAAACAAGAATATTTCAAAGAAATCTAATAAACAAAAAAAAAAAGTATACAGGTTTAGAAAAATGCAAGAATATTTCCCAGCAAAGTTTAAAACAAAAAATTACATAGGTTTAGGTAAACTGTTATTTGTAAAATAAAAAATATGAAGTTTTGTTCATAAATCTAATATAAAATTATGTTTTTTGATTTTTTACATTTATTGAAATTATGTCACTTTTATTAATGGAATCAACAACTGAAATAAAATTGTTTAAATTTATAGTCAACAGTATGTGCTCGTATTATGGAAAAACTTGGTCAAGTTGATGTTGATCATACAGAAAGAAAAGTTGTTACTATTAGCCAAGACTATTTTTATCGAGAACTTACTCCTGCTGGGAAAGCAAAAGCACTGAAAGGGCAATACAATTTTGATCATCCTGGTAAGGGAAAATATTTCATATTCATTTAAAAAAATATTTATTCAATTATTATGTATTTATAATTTTTTGTTTTGGCTAAGGCTCCTTTTGCTTTATTTACTGATATCATCTTTTTAGTTTATATAGCAGATGACATCGACATGGGAATCCTTCCTACATTTTTTAGGAAGCTAATAAGAAATTAATTTTTAGTTTTCATTTTAGCTGCATATTTCATTGATACAGAAATTATTCTCTAGCTACATTTCATTTGTTTTCAAAGTTTATAATTACTGCTCTATTTTTCTTGTATGAAACAATTAAAATTTGTTACAAGAAATTTTATTGGTGTATTTGCATGCATTCTTTGTTCTGCGAGGATGGTTATTTATTTTAGCATGTTAAGTTGATAAGTATTTTGAAGAGAAACCAGAAACCATGAAATTTCTTGAAAATCTTTTATAGGAAAACAGCTTTTTTATTAAAATAAAAATACATCTAATAAATGTGAACAAAGAAATAAAATGACATCAAAAGATTTGTAATGAAACTACCCATTGGTAACAAAAATTTAATTGTTGACACTTCACAGCTTCCTTGATAATCCGTAACACTGTTGAAAATTGTTAATATCATTGTAGTTAAGTTGTTAATGTTTTTGGAGAACATAATATGTTACTGAGTAACATAACATGGTTATAAATGATAGATTTAGACATTGTTAAATTCCAAAGCTGACATTGAATCAGTAAGTGGCCCTGGCTATTAATGATTTTTTTAATAAATATTACAAGAACAATTAAGTTCTGTAGTTTCTCTGGTTAAGTAACATTATTTCATAATTTTTACATTGTGTTATGTTTTTCAAGATCTGTAAAATATTGACTTAATTGTAAACAGTTTTCTTGTTGATTTTAACGAAAGGAGTTCATGTTACATAAGTCACATAAAAAAAAAAAAAAAAAATTCTGTACTCCACTGCGTTCAGTACTTTGTAAAGAAGCAATGTTTTTTTGTCAACAGATGTGCAAGGTGACCAAGATTACACTCAACCACCATGTTTCCCCTTAATCAATTACGAATACCCACTTTATAGAGACTGGGCATGCCCCTGGAGAGTCCACTTTGCCTGGGGTTGATCCTCTGCTGATGAAACAGACGTAATTACATGCCATCAGCCATATTTGCAACCAGAGCCTTGAGCTTTGGAAGTCAGTGCCTTACCCACTGGGATATCCCACTCCCTACAGAAGCTACATATATTTAACTTCTTTCATTGTTGTGGTGCCTCATTAATTATTTGATTGTATTGTGGATGTTGATTTTTTATTTTGGTGTTTATGAACCTCAGTTTTTGGTCTCATTGATTTGTCTTGGCAAAGATTGTTTTGTATTGTTATTCATTTTCAATCCCATTTGAATATATTTCTCTAGTTAAGTATCCTAAAATAAGGTTAGTTAAAAAAAAAAAACCTCTACCATTATGACCCTTGAAAAGCTTTGGGTTCAGTATTTGGTAAACAAATACTATATCTAGACCAGTGGTTGTGCAAGGTTGTGATTTACCCAGAATTACATTCAACTGCCAGTTTTTTTTCTCCAATTAAATGTACCCAATAATTAAATACCGGGTAATAATTAGCTGCCGATATCAATACCTCTAGTTCAAGGAAGTAGGAGCATACACAACTATCCTGCTCCAGAGGTTAGTTTTGGCGGAATTAATTTTTCCAAATTTGGGATAACTGTTGATTTTTCACAATATCATGTCTTTGAAGTTTCTTGTTTTATTATTTTTTATCTTCTTATATGCTCTTGCCATATTTGTATGATATTTTATTTCTTAACATATTACTGTATTTTTTTATTCATTAATTTATTACCTTCCCCTATTCTACCATGATAGCTTTGTTTTTGGTCCTCGTTTTCTAGTTATAGTGTGCTGTGTTTGCATAATGATATTATTTGTTACAGATGCTTTCAATGAGGAATTGATGTTAAAAACCCTTCAAAATATTCTTGAAGGAAAAAAGGTTACCCTACATACATATGATTACCGCACTAATTCAAGGTAAATATATCATTTAAAAGAAATGTTTTTGTATCGATTTTACTCAAATATAGAGTTGGTGGCTAATTCCTAAGGTTTTTTAGTTTAGTTTTGCTATAAATTGCTAAGAATCATAAAATTAGTGACAGTAAAATAATGAAATTAGGAACTATTTTAGTTGTATACTTCTTGTGAGTTTAGATGAACTTAAAGACAATATATATTTTATTTGGCTTAATATAAAATAAATTATTTAATAATCTAGGCACATAATGTTACATTCTGACGTTAGTTAAACCATGAGCTTATTTATTTATTTTGTTATAATGTGTATAAATATAATAAAAAAAATCCTGTTTGATAAAATCCAATTAAAAAGTTCCTAGAAAAATGGAAATTAAAACTTGACTCCTTGACAAGTACATTCTAAATTCTCTGTTAGGTTGAAAACTTTTCTTTATGTTTTCAAAATAATCCAGTCATTATTTATTAATATTAACTATATGTAAACCAAGAAAAGTATCTAGATACTTGGTATGGTGATATTAAATTTATAATATTGAAACTTTTTATCCCAAAAAATAAGTTGATAAGTCATAAGCAGATGAATTTAATTAGATTTTGATATACATTATGGTTACCTGGGATTCCTACTAGACATGAACATAAGATATTTATTTATAAATAATATACAAATACATCCATTAGCCTTATTTGAATTCTAATATTGTGGGTATAAACATATATGCACATAGATCAACATAAGTATCTTGAACAACTAAAACATGGAGTATGTATCATAGGCCAAGTGGGTACACGTTAAATTTATTAATCATCTTCTTCTTTCCCTTGCTCTTATGCCCTCAAGGTTGAGATTAGTGGCTTGAATGAGCAAGGAAGACATTTAAGATTAATCAGTCTTAACATTTGCTAAAGTGGGCTGTCCACTTTTTTAGAATATGAATTATGGACAAGAGAATTTCTGCTTTTACTTTCGCTTATTTTTACCTATGTATAAAATAAATAAGAGGGAATAAAAATATTGTGATAATGGAAAACTTTTAATCCCATTTTTCAACAAAAATACATATTTTAAGATCTCCTGAATCCAAATAATCAAGTCTCACAAAATGGTTTATATGTATGTGTCTATATGACAAGCATAACTCAAAAACTAAAAGTCATATGAAACATAAATTACATTTTTAAGCTAAGTATATGTTGTGAATGTTACAGTAAATCTTTCATGAAAATTTTCTAAGCGGAAATGGCACTTTATATCATCAATTTTCACATTTTTAAATTTGCTTGAAAACAGCCCTAATGATTTAGATTAAACTCTTTTTATCAATGTAAAATTAAGTGGTCTTTAATATCAGGAAAGTGTTACCTCCATTAAAATAGTTAGACAGGGCTTAAATGTCAAACTTTTGAAATTTCTTCCTCCAAAATACCTTCTGTTTTGTTTAAGATAATAAGAATAACAAATAAAAAATTAAGAAAAGGTAATAGTATTAATCATTTCATATTGTGACCCGTAATAAGAAATGGTTAATTCATAACTAAAGGAGAAATAAAGGTTAGTCAGATGGGACAAATGGCACAAACCATGCACAAGGATGGCCGAGAGTAGCTGAAATGTTACGATGGCTTCCAAACATAAAATGTTTTTAATTTGCTAAACATTGGCAATGAATGTATGGGCTGATAGTTTACCTAGACAAGTTGAAATAGAAAAAAATTGATAGGTTAGAACAGAGGTGAGGAAATGTGGCCTCGGAGGACACAGTTGTGTCCTCCAAAAGTTTTTGCACAATATATTTATTGTTCTAACGCTAGAATTAAGATGAATATATGTATGTGGATGTGTGTATTTATTGATAAATAAAAATAGCAGCAGTAGAATATAAAGAATTGTTGGAGCCTCCATTAGCATTACCTAACCTTACTGCGGCTTCTAATATATAAAAGGTTCCCCATCAATGGTATAGAATTTTAATTTATTATACACACATCAAACTCTCTCACAAACTACTAGAAAATGTGTATTCAGTAGTGATAGAAATCAGAATCCAGTTTTTTTGTATTGTTGAATAGAAGCATTTTTTCTAAATAATATTCTTATCTTTTTAATTCAGTAATAAAAGGTATGTATTATTTATGAGATTGTTACTGCAAAAAATATCTCCTAAGAATTACATCCTTTCCGTGAATGTAGAATACATAGTAGCAATGCAATGTTGTGTTGATTCTAAATTTATAAAACATTGTCAAGTAATGAAAATAAATAACCACTTAGATATTCTCATATGGGTTTATGGAACAAATTATTAACAAATAGCTGTAAATTTGTTTTTTTAAAGTGATTTATCATTTTAATATTTTTTTTTGTGCAATTTAAAAAATTATTGTTTTTTTTTTTATTTGGTTTTAAGATCTGAAATTATGCAGACGATATATCCAGCTGATGTTGTACTTTTTGAAGGAATTCTAGTTTTTTATTTTCCTGAAATAAGAAATTTGTTTCATATGAAGCTGTTTGTAGACACAGATTCTGATACTAGGCTTGCTCGTAGAGGTAAAGTAGCTTTTAGTAAAATAGCTTGTATCATCTAATTTTTTATTCTTTAGATACTGTTAACAATTGTTTCAATTTGGCTGAATAATAAAAGAATTTAAAAGGTAGTTTAATTAAATGCTTGTTGTGATAGATTTAATGACTTGAGTTTTGTATAACCATTGCTAATACTAAAGTAGAAATCTCTTCTCAACCTTTTTTTATTTTTATATAAATGATGGATGAAATCTGAAAGATGTAAAAATTATTATTAGAAACCGAATTCGCTTGTGTTCTTTGACTAAGTGTGCAAGTGGATGCACTGCTATGAGCAAATGAAAATTTAAATTACAAGTAAAATCAGATTATCCCGAAAGATGCCTGAAGAGGCGAAAATTTGAAATAAAGTAATTATTTATCGAGACTGAAAAGGCCTTTTTCTTCTAATTAATTATTTCTCATCTAAAATGTTTTAAAATCAATCACATTGATATTACTGGCCTATTATTATTAACACATAAAAAAATAAAAATGCACAACTTAATTGGCTGAAAAGTTGTTGGCAGGGACAACTTTATACATTTTTTTGTTCCAGTTCCACGTGACATTAATGAAAGAGGAAGGGATTTGGATCAAGTTTTAAATCAGTACATGAGGTTTGTGAAACCTGCATTTGAAGAATTTTGTCTTCCTGTAAGTAATGATAAGCTTTAACTTACTTTTTTATTCTTCTAAGACTTTTGATTAATTTTCACTTATGATTCTAGACAAAAAAACATGCTGATGTTATCATTCCAAGGGGAGCAGATAATACAGGTAAAGACAAATTTTTAGATATAAAAAAAAAATCTTATTTTAATTTTAAAATACATATTACTTTTTTCTGATTACTAATTTGTTTAATGCAATTAATCTGTACATTTTTATTGAATTATAAATTATATAATTTTATTTTTATGTGTGTATATAAGCATAAATAAACATACATATAAACACAATCAAAATCATTTCTGATGACAGTGGATACAAAACAATTGGTTCTAATATACAAAATCTCCAATCCGAAATATGTTAGGTAAAATGCACAGGGAACCATTTATAATTTTGTTTTCTTTGTCCTTATGTAACATGGTTTAAAAATTATTTATGATTTTAAATAATTTGTTTAATAAAAAAAAAAACTTATTAATCCTTGTTTGTTACAGTTTGAAATTATTCCCATAAAATTATGTTTTGTTAGTAAATCTTGTCTGTACATTTTAGTTATTATTTTCATTAATGGACATTTGTAATCATTAAATAAGGGAAATATATTTTAATTATTCTTCAAAATTTGAAACCTTACTTTTCAAAATGTTTAAAATCTGAAAATTAAAAAAAAAATGTTCTCATATAACATCAGACGCTGTTTGCCACTTTTCTCTGAGACTAATAGGCAGTTATTTTTGGGACTTGTTACCGAAGTCACAGACCATGGTCCTCAAAGCACATTATCATCCGCCAATTTTTTTTTCAAATTGCGGCCAATTACAGTTTTCATATTATGAAGTTGTGTTAAAAAATAAAAATTGTTTTTAAATTATTATTAAAGCCCTTGAAAAAAAAAAATTATTTGTAACCCCTGCTAGTTATGTCTGTGCGATGATTATCTCTTGATAATTCTGGCACTCTTACATTATTACAAAATGATAGGATTTTCTATAGACTGTCAATATGGCAAAATGGCACGAACGATTTTAATGAACCTTGTCTAAAGTCTTTTACATTAAATTTTAATAAATAGTACATCCCAAATGAAAAACAAATTAATGCGAGTATTTTTGTTTTTTAATAAAAATTGAATATACAGTTTTAATTAAAACAAAGCATTTATTTTAACATTTGAAAGTAAAGAAAATTATTCTAGATAAAAAGAGAAATGTCAAACTATACAAGAAAAATAATGGATCATTTTATCTTTGTTTATAATAATCTAAACTGTGGTTTGGTAAAGATATATAGGAGAAGAAGAAAAGTAAATTTTGTTTCCTAAGAATAACAAAAATGAACCATAATAATTAAATTTATAACTAAATGTTAAATATTAAATGTTATATTTTTGTCAAATCTTCCTGAACATAAGAAATCTCTAATAGACCGTCATTTACAGACAGAGTAGCTGATAGTAATTTCAAGTTCCCAGAATCACTGTGAGATAATTTGAAAAAAAAAAAAATTAATATACTACTGATTTCAGAGATAAACTGCAAAAGGGCGGAAGGGGAGATTTTTTTGATTAGATTTTTGGATTCTTCTGATCAATTAAAAAGGTTCATTTTTGAAAATAAACCAAAATAACATAACTAATTTTTACTAAAAACTTTTGTCCATGTTTTGGAAAATTTAAATGCTTTCTAGAATAAAAAATAGATTTAAAAATCTGATTAAAAGTATTCACACTGTGGCCATCAAGTAATTGAAGTTCTTTTGTAATACTATTCAATTTTTGACACCTAACATTTTCCTCTGATTTTATTGATTTATTCTATAGTCTGGGAGAATATAGAAGGCACCTGGATCGAGGTAGTGAAAGACAGGCATTTTCAAACCTAGAAGTCAATTGTGTAGTCCGACGGACATACCCCTTTTTATCAAATTATTAACATCCGCCTGAAACTTCGTAAATAGCTTCTTCTCATCGTGACCTACAAATATTTTATTTATGAAAATTCTTGGAATTGGGGCATTTCAATCTGGAGATTGGTAAACTTTGTCTATTTAATAAGGTACTAAAAACTCGTAAATATTCATTTACTTTCCACTTGAATCGTAAGATAATTGAATAACAAAATCGAGAAAAAAGGTGGCCTACAAAAATATTGGACTATTCGGGGTGACCTGCAATTTAAGGCCACTTTTTTTCTCAATTTTGTGATCAAATTATTTTACGATCCAAGTGGAAAGCGAATGGGTATTTACGAGTTTTTAGTACCTTATTAAACAGACAAAGTTTGACAATCTCAAGATTTAAAATGCCCGAATTCCAAGAGTTTTCGTAAATAAAATAGTTTTAGGTTATGATGAGATGAAGCTATTCAAGAAGTTTCAGGCGGATGATAATAATTTGATAAAAAAGGGTCTGTACCACGGACTAGTGTGGCTTCATATCAAAGACAGATTTCAGTCATTTTCAGAGAGTGGAGAAAATACATTTTCGTTTTAAAGATTCATCTCCGACTGTTTCTATGGTTTTATTTAAGAATGTTCAAGGTTAATCATGAAAAAAAAACACATTAGAATTGCTTTAAATTAAGCTATGTTACAAAAATTGGATTTTTTTTTTACTTTTTAAAAATGACGGATGCCAGTCTTTGGTATATGGTCACTCACCCTGGTTAGCACACAACACATTACTGTCAGTCACATCTGCTACCTCCTCTATTTGCCATCCAATTAAGTCATGCCTAGGTCTTTCAATGCACACATTTAATTTTTTTTAAATAAATTAATTTTTTTTAAATGTTTATATTATAATAAAAATTAAATGATTATTAATGAGAAAATGTTGCTTTTTCCACCTTAATCATTCAACTTTTTATTTTAAACTATGATGAGGATTGATAGTCTTAAATTATAAAGAAATGGTCACATTTTTGGTCCTAAGGAACATTATACATAAACTGTCTCCATAAACTTAAATCATTGATATGGTTCTGAATGTAGTCATATTATATCAACAAGCTACAGATCTAAATTTTGCGATCTACTAATGTTCCTTCGAGGTTTACTGTTTATCGAGCACTGGTCTATAATTATAGACATTGTACAACTTTCTGAGGACTTCAGAGAATATTGCCTTTAGCCTGTTTAAAAACATTTTCAAAATTAATTGTTGACTTTTCACATATGTCCCACATTAACAATACTTTTTTTTTAATCACTATTAAAATATTTATTTAATATTTAAATACTTTATCCGAATCTGAGATAGTGCTGCCTATGAATTGATTGGTGATAGTTCAGTTATTATTTATAGAACTGATAAAGGAAAAAGTTGGTGAAGAAAACAGCTTTCACTGGAGAATTTACATTCGGTAATCTCTAAGTTGAATTCTGAAATGTCACATGATTGAATCCCATCAATTTCAAAGATGTATAATTGGATAGAAACTCTTCACCAATTCACAAATTTCCAGGAGGCCATCATATGTTTTTCTTAGGCCTAATGTACATATTCTGGATATCAAAGTTATTTTGGAAATTGTTTCTGAAGCGAAAATATGTTTTATTTTTATATGTTTAGTCCAAGAGTACATATAGTTACAGAAAAAGGATTCCTGTCTATGTTTTCCTTCCAAAATGTGAGGCCTATGAACCTGAATGTTGCTTTCTGAAGAGTTGTTAAGAACCTAACTATTGACTGCTGATAGTTTTTTTATTTAATGTCCATATCCTGATTTTAAAGCTATTTGTGTTCTTGAAGCCTAATAAAGTTGTACTATAAGTTGTCAGATTTGGTGGGAATGTTCTCTAAGTCCTTAACTGAACTAGAGTCCAGTTGTTATTCGTTCATTTCCCCATTAATACTAAAGGGGTGTTTCGGTTACATATACAATGGAGGTGTTTTCGAAAGTAGTTGGGATCGTTCAGCAGACAACTGACTCTAAATTTGTTTGATTTTGAGGAAACAGTCATTTTCATTTAGTGCCTGTACTGATTTCCTTTAGCTTATTTAGGAAAACCTTGCTGACAATATTGGACGTCAATCCTGTGGTAGATCTAATCCAGCTAAAGTGGGTCCCTGACTCTTCATTGGTTCATAGAAGAAATTGGGCTTATGATAATTCTACCAAACCTCATTTTTTCTACTATTAATGTTAGTCTTAAAAGAGAATATTCTTATTGACCACTGAACCAAAGACCCTTTATTTTTATTCAATAAAATATCTTGAACTTCAATATTGTTATACTATCCTGTTTCCTTAATTTCTCCATTTAAAATCTTCAATAATAAAAAAATTACTATTCCCACTTAAAATAACATGAATGAAATAAAAGTAATTAAAATCAACATCACCGAGGCAATTATTGTGTTCATGAAGAATGGGGGAATTAGTTAATTTTAATGCTTGTTTAAAGTAATTAGTATTAACTAATTGAGTTGATTATCGTTTCCAGTTGCAATAGATTTGATCGTACATCACATCTGGGATATTCTCTACGGACCTGATCATCCCATGGATAGATTCCTCCATTCTTACCTAAGAAGCTCAAGTTCTTGTTCAGATACTCTTAGTCGTTAGAGTTGAAATTCTGATGTTTTGTTCATGAAACATGAGTAAAATTGCATTTATAGAGGTGATAGGACATGCTGTCATTTTTAACTGACCATTAATGAATACAAATATTTACACATTTTATCACCTATTTTTATAAAGTAATCTAAATTTGTTTGTATTATATGTTAGCTTTAATTAGTTTAACAATTATGTTACCATTTCCATAAGAAATCCATTAATATCAAACTCTTAAATGAAATATCTATTTATTTAAGTTTTCTTAACATAATTTTATTGGATCTATTATTTTTTTTAGAAGAATTAATTATTATTGAGTGTGCCACTTAATACTTCTTTATTTATAAAGTGGAAGTTATGTATTTCACTATTTAAGATTTTTAAAAAATACAAATCTGTTTTGTTTTTAAGGAAACTATTAAAATGATAAGAAATGGTTTCATTTTCCTGTTAGAAATTGTTTAATAATTCTTCCTCCCTTTTTGATCTTATGTTAAACTAAGAAATTCAATGTAAGGGAATTTATATACTTTTTATTGAGACATTCTTATAAGAGATATGTTGTTAAAAGAGAGAAATTACTTTACCAAAAATGTTATTACTTTTCATTTGAGGTATTGAAATTCTATTTAATATTTTAATAAATTTAGTGTAATTTATCAATTTTTTGTAATGAAATTATTTAATTCAAAAGCTTTGCACCACTTTTTTAACTGTTCTTTTTATTATTTTTTCAACTTATTTATAAAATGTAATTTTTTTAGTATTAATATTTTATATTAAAAAAAAAAAATATTTTCATTAGAAGGGATTATACATTTGCTGTTAGGTTATAGAAATTTTTGTTTTCTTCTACTGATTGGTTATGTTGTGACTTTGCTTCTTTCTATTTGTTAAAAGAAAATATGTTTTGATGTTTTAAATTTATTAAACTATGAACTTTTAAGTAAATAAGTTTCTTGTTTACTCATCCCTTTTTTTCTGTTACTTAAATTGAAGAAATATTTAAGTAGTTAGGAAGATATGAAAAAATAGAATTGATTAATTTTATAGTTAACAGTTAAAAATTTAAGAAATTTGTTTAATCTTCTTTGATGAATGTAATATTTATTTTTTTTTAAGAGAGTATAATCAGAAGTTATTTTCTAAATGTTATTCTTCTTTTTTCAGTTGCAATCGACTTGATAGTACAGCATATCCGAGACTTCTTAAACAACAGGGCTGAAATTTCAAAATCTTTAGCTCATAACTCTCCAACGAAGAGGGCAACCTCTGGTGATGCACCATATGGGCTCCATTAGATTATTTGCCATTGAGGTGTTCCTATGTATGTCTCTCTTTGCCCCTCTAATTAAAAAATTAATTCAGGCCTTTTTCCCCTCACTTACCAAAGCTTCTAGTCTCGATTTGATTCACTAAGTAACATATCGTCTAAATCTTTTAATAAACTTAAAACTTCATAATATGTAGACTTGATAAGCAGTGTCTCAAACCTCAATCAGCAAATTTTTTCACCAGTGAAATGAATCATTTCACCTTTTATTTAATTTTAGTAAGTGGCGATGGAGCTAGTGATAAAATTGATTTACTGTTTTTAACGTGGACCTACATTTCTTTTTTTCTTCCGGTACCTTTTCAATTCATAAAAATATGATTTAAATATTAGTCATTTACTTCCAAAGTGAACCTTAATAGATTTTTTGTTAGGAAATAAAAATAAGCACAAATTCATATGTAAGAACAAGTTGATTTCATTCCAAACCATTATGGCTTCAAACTATTATAAAATGAGATCCAAATTCTCATTTTATTTATAAAAATTACCCTAATCTTCTAATTTATCTGTTGTAGGTTATTAATAAGGATATTAATTTATCATTTCAAAACTATTTACAAAGTTAGTAAAATAGACCTGTCGCTGATTGATGATATGCTTATTTTTGTTTGAAGGTTTTATTTTACTATTTGAAGAGACCAAGAAAGAAATGATTTTATACTCGTATTGTGAGCTCTCCGTGGCATGGAATGGAAAAATTGTCACTATTATTTGCTATTAAATACAAATTTCAATATATTTAAAAATGTAATTTGTTTTGTTTTTTAAACTTGAAAAAAAATTGTAGCCTGAATGTGCAATTTTATTAATTTTTAAAATATTTTTAATGTGCTTGTTATTCATTTTTTATTGTTTTATTATTTAGGTATTAATATGTTTGATTTTTATAGAGTTTTTAAAAATATTAGTTTTTTTATGAATATAATTACGTTTCAATTAAGTAAAGTATTTTTAAAAAATAATAATCAAAAGCTTTTTTTACCATTTTATTCAAACACAAAATAACGATAAATTGATTTTATTGCACTATTGTTATAAAGGAAAGAAAATTGTTTGGGAGCAATATTCGTACTGTTTTATCCTAAAAAGTTATTCTATTTTTTTTTTTTCGAAGGCAGGCCTTTATAATTTATTAAATTATAATTTATTTCAATTGATATTCTATTTAAAATTTAAATTCTTTTTTTATAGTAACATTAAAATAATATTAGTTTTTAGAAACATGTTATGAATGAATATATATTTTTTTAATTAGGAAAAAAATATATTTTTTGCCTTTCCTGAAATGTATTCAATGATTATGGTTCACTTTGGAAAATAGAGACTCATATCTGCAATTTTTTTAGGATTTTTATCTATTAGCAACTTTTCACGAGCTTATTGAAGCCTCCATCATTTATGCCAAGTTCCCTCTTAATATTTTTTATTTTTCTTAAATGAGTGGAGAAGCCAACTGTGATCTGGTAAAGGCTATAATATCAGCACTCCCTAGTAATGCAAAAAAAAAAATGTCGTTTTTAATAGATTAATGGCATTTATTTAGCTCTAATTGGATCAATGTTGTATATCTAGAGATGATCAAACTTATATTTGACAGAAGTTTATTTGCTTTTTTTCTCTTAAATTGGTTGTTGATAATAAAATTGTCAACACCATAATGAAAAAAATACAGCAAACTAATCTTGAATAACACATAATAAAAATTCATCTTATAACAAATGCAAACATACAGACTTCACTAACTCATCCATTAAATTATTATTATATTTGAACCAAACACTTGGCAAAAATAGATTTCTAGGTAATATAGAACTTCAAAAATTAATTTTGTTGTTATTAACAATGTTAAGTAAAAATTGTACCTACTACATGTTACTCACATTTAATAACTATTAAAGTTTCTTTTGAATCCTCATAATCTTCTAACTGTTTGTAAATAGTAATTAGATAATCATCTTTTATGAATATATCATTATTATTTAATGATAAAAGCGAATGATAAGTAAATTGTACTTATTTTTTTTTTTTATACTAAAATAATCTAGTCAAGAAAAACTGGCTGTTTTATTTATTTTAGAGCACTTTTAAATTTTAATTGGCGGGAATATAGCCTTAAGAGCTTTTTCTCTAATTGTGATCGTACTAAAATAAATTATTTTATAAAAAAGAATTAAGAAACTAACCTATTTGTAACTATGGTTTCTTTAATTCGAAAAGGGCTAATATACTTTCTGTATCTTATGCAAGGTATTTTAGAATCTTATGTTAATAAACCAATTGACGGCTTATTATTTGGTTTTCTTTTAAGTTTTAGAGGGTTTTAATTTTTTTTTTTAATTGTCTGTCAAGAAGAGAAACCTGAATCAATCCCTTGTTGAGAAGTAGGTATGAAGTTTATTTATAAATGATTTACTTTATACTTTATTATTATTTTGATAAATTATAATGACCCAAATTTTAGAAAAAGTGAGAAAAATAATTACAGCAGTGCTTTTCAATCATTTCATATGCCAAATAGCATGAAGCATTTATAAGTAAATAAATGTTCATTCTTTAAGGCTTATCATTGGGAGAAGGGAGGAGAACTTAAGTATTTGCCCTTGTCGAATGGAATCCCTGTTTGTATGTAATTGTACATAAAAAAGCCAAAGAAGTTGTTGAACAGATATTAACTTTGATTAATATTGCAGTTTCTTATTTAAATAAAGTGGTTAGAGGTTCAACTTACATCAAAAGTTTTGACATGTATGTTGAATATGGTATGGCATCAATGTAGAGGTATTAACCCATTGATATCAATCAGCTTATGATTCAAGGTAGATTAGAAACTTATTGTTCCAAAAGGTTACATGAAATGTAAACATATAGAATTACTATAAGCTTTGTTTTTAGGATAGCTGAAAGCATTCCTACAGTACTTTCAACTTGTTAGTAACTTAGCTATAATTTATAGTTTTTAAATAGCATTTTTGTTTATGTATTTTCAATAAATTTGAGAAATATTAATATATAACCTATATTGATGGTATGTATTTGTTAAATTGATGTTTAATTTTTTTAGTTTATTTTTTATTATTGAACTGAGGAATACATTATCCATTCATTAATATTAAACAATGTAAGACAGCTGATGTACACAACTGAGAACAATATAATGGTGTAAAGAAATAAGGGGAGAATATTAAATATTTTCGATTTTATTACATAATAGATATAAATTTGTTTTTAAAGATTTTTAGTGATACATTGTATGTAGTTTCTTAAAAAAATAGACATCTTATAAGTATCAGATTGAAAATTTATTTACAGATGCACCTAATAGTGATTTTTTAGTAAATGCTTGATATTTACCTTTGTGTTAATATCAATTGACTGCTCTCTTATTACAATTTTTAAAGAAGCTGACTATGAAGATAATTGATTTGCTACTTTATTAAAGATAAAGTAGCTGTTTGGATTAAGATTAAAGATGATATAAAACATATATAATAAAAATAAAAATAACCCATTACACTCATTCAGATTCATCGCATTGTCCAGAAGCTTGTATTGAAAAAAAAATCAAAGAGTTATGATTGTTAAAGAAATAATTTGAAACAAAAATACAGAATTAGGTAGAACCTTGATAAAACATAAAAATATGTTCTCCCTTCAACAAATAATATTTAAAACAAAATAAAATGATGTAGTTCACCATATATACAAACTAAAAGATTTGGCTAGAATATGTATAACGATACTAATTACATGGGCTAAATCAGTGAAGTTTACATTAAAAACTCAGACTGATTCCTTTATTTTTAAATTTATATTTTATTCAATCAAGTACATAGAGTAAAACTAAAAGTTTTTGACACTTTTAAACAAACTTTGAATGGTTTTTGTCCCTTTTTGAAGCATAAAGGATTTCTAATGTCAAAATATACATGTGAACATGGCCTTTCTTCTAATTTCTTAAATTAAAATATAAACATATCTAAATGTATCAGTTTTCATCACTCTCTTGCAAGTTTTTAGAATCTTTAAGTACCAGTTTCTGGCAGCCTTCAGAATGAAAGAATTCCATTGACATTATGCAGAAATAATGTTTTGATTGGGATGTGCCAAATAAGTAATTATTTAGATGAGGACTGCACGGGTTAAGCGTGGTTCACAATCACATCTATCACACTTGTTTATAAGATGCCAAAACCAGTCCTTCAGATAAACCCAGGTGCATTAAGCACTCCAAGAACAAGTGTGACCGAAGTGATTGTGTACCACACTTAACCCGTGCGGTTCACACCTAAATAATTACCAACTATTTTCTGAAAATCGATAACCAAATATTCCTTAAATACTGGAGAAATGTTATTTAATCAACTTTATAAAATTTCTGGTTAGAGTTTCTAATAAAAAACACTTTGTAAAAGTTTTTCCATGAGCTTTTTAGTTATATATTTATCCAGTTTTTCACTTTTCAACACAGCAACTTAATTCATTTCTTGCTTAGTTGGAGGAAACAGATACCTCAGGCGAAAGCTGACTAGGTATTGCTTTGAGATGAAGACAAGAGCTAGGAAGTGTCAATATATTAAGTATCTAGGTTTCGGCAATATGGGAGTATAGAAAAAGATAAATAAACAAATAAAAATCAGTCCATATCTTGCAATTTCTATCAAAATAAATGTGTGTTTCTTACACATTTATCAAAGTTATAAGACACTTCCTTTTCGAATCAAGCCTGCTGGCCACTTTAAGCAACCTGTCTTCAGACTCTTGTTTTTACTATTTAAATAGAAACAGTGAAAGATGCTATAATATGCTTGCGTAGAAGGGATCGATGCTTTGAAAGAGTGCCTTTAGATAGTTTTAGACCATTCCAGAAGCTTCATATTCTTAATTAACCACCAATGGGTGCCAGTAAATTAATATATATATATATAAACATTTTTTTTTCATTGGCTCATTAGAACAAACACTGAGACATACATCTAATATTTTTTGATGTATCGCAAAGAAAAATTTGATTGACATCGGCAACCCACTAACTGTGACTTCCCTTGTGAATAAACATAAGTAATTCAAATACAACAAAGATAATTGAAATACACAATACAGTAACAAAATTGTTGAATATTTGTACTATAATGGCATGGCCTTTATTTATGACATTATTGCATAGATAATTCAACTTTTGTGTTCATCAATGATGAAATAAGGCTATTTTAAACTAGTATTATGTAAGCACAAAGGCAAAAACTACAAGATTGTGTTTTATATTTATATTTTCCAATGTAAAATTAAACATAAATATATTTACATACCTCTTTTTTTTTTTTTTCTTTTTTTGTTAAAATCAAATTTCAAGCATTACTTAAACAGAGACTTTACCAAGAGTGTAATTATTTCTTATAACTGATTTATAAATGGAAACAGAGTTTCAGAACTATAATGAAGACATTTATTAAGTTAAAAAAATATATCCTTTGGCTGAAGAGTAGTATTACTGATAGTATAGTTCCAAATTCATTCCATCGTGAATTTCATCTACCGAAAAATTAAGGAATAATACAGAACAAATAAATGAACTTATAAATTAAATTGCTACAATATTTCCAACATATCTACATCCTTTTTCTCAAGAAGAAAAAGAGAGATAACAAAGACAACTAAAATGTGTGCCTACAAATCAGTGTTTCTCTCAATCCTCTTGTTCTTTTCCAAATCGTATTCCCTGACCTCAAAACACAAAAGCCGGATCCAGTCAATAGGGATTTGCTACGTTCACAAAATGGAATTTAAGATCCAATGTGACAGAATGCCACAATAAAGACTGACTTCAAAGAAAAACTGGCTGAGATCATCCTAGAGAAGCACAAGGGCCACTAATTATTTTAGGCTAATTTGCCTGTCTTTATAGTTCATTAGATAAACAATAAATAGTAAATGAAGCATGAAAAACTTAGGCAAATGATTTTTAAATCATAATATTACTGTTATGTTTTTTACTTTCACTTATGTATATATGAAATATATAGTAAGATATAGTATTGCGATCGTGAAAATTTTTGATTCTGAGTTATCAACAGAAATACATGTTTTGAGGTCTCCTGAGTCCAAATAACCAAGTCCAATGGTATAACCGGTCTAGCTCAAAAACAAAAAGTTGTATGAAAGTGAAATTACATATTTAAAGTTTGTATATACTTGAGATATTAAGGGCAACTTTTTCGTAAAAATCGTACGGAAGTGGCACTTAATATAATCGGTGTTACACATTTTTTCTTTAAAATGGCTCTAACGATTTTGATTAAACTCAGTATATCAGTGTTAGTCTCGGGTACAGACTCCTTTTTGTTAAATAATTAACTGATAATACAGTTTATTAACTGATAATAGCCTGACATGTTGTAAATAGCTTCTTCTCATCGTGACCTACAAATATTTTAGTTACGAAAATTCTCGGAATTCAGGCATTTCAATCTAGAGATCGGTAAACTCTGTCTATTTAATTAGGTACTAAAAACTCGTAACTACTCATTTGCTTTCAACTTTAATCGTAAAATAGTCTGTGTACAAAGTCGAGAAAAAATTTGGCCTTCAAAAATATTGAGTTGTTTGGCGTGACCGACTCCTCCAAATTGTCAAAATAACAAGGTTATACAGGCCAAATGGCTTAGTACTTTTGAAGGCCACATTTTTCCTCGACTTTGTACTTAAGTTATCTTACGATTGGTTGAAAGCAAACCTGTATTTACGAGTTTTTAGTACCTTATTAAATAGACAAAGTTTGATGATCTCTAGATTTAAAATGCCCTATTTACAAAGTTTCAGCTGGATGTTAATAATTTGAGAAAATGGGTCTGTATCATGGACTATGTATTATTAAGTTGTTTTTAATATCAGCTAGATCTTATCCACATTAATGTCACTTTACAGGAATTAAATGGACATGTAACCTTAAATACATTTACTGTAGTTTAATAACTCTTAGATCTGATATTATATTTAAATATTTAGGTATCTATCGTCTGTTTATCCCAAAAAGTTATCACATAAACATATGGAAAATTAAATTAGTGAATAATTTGATAAATTTTCTCATTGTGATATCCCAACAGTATCCACTTACAATTAGTGTGACGATTTTTGAACTATCTATAACAGACAATGCAAATCTCGTAATTCCATTTTTTTAACATTGCTATAGAAAAAACAGTTTAATAATTAATAGTCGTAGAATCCATAATCAAAAGATCGTACAATTCATAATGAATCGTCGATATAATAAATAGGATTTTTGTTATTTTAATGGTATTAATGATTTGTTAACTGTAAGCTTTAAGTTTTAGCTCAATTAAAAATTCATTTCAAAAATTTTTTAGTAGCCCAACATTGCCAGAAAATAATTTATATTCAAGTAGAGCGGTAAGTGAAAGTTGGGTGTTGAGCACGCCAGATTTTTTAAATAACTATATTAAAAATTCAAAGCTAACCTTCCCCTTAAAATAACAGCGAATAAAAAATAAATTAAGAAAAATAAAATTTGAATTAATTGTATAGAGAAAATAAAAACAATTGAAATAATATTCAAATAAATACCTACTGTAAAAGAAAAACATTTTAACAATTGGTAATTAAAGTAAAAAAAAATGAAATATTAGTTTCTTGAATACTTAAATATAACAGAAAGGATACAATCTTCTAATGTAATATGATCTTTGAAAACGGTATACCATTTTTTTAAAACAATTTTGTCCCACCGTGTACCAGTTTGAGCAGCAATCAACTTTTTCAAATCACCAATTGTATCATCTGGATTACATTTCACCCGAACTTTCTTACCAAGTCTGTCATTGCATGTCACTTCCAACATTTCTACAAAAATAAGATAAAATAGATAGGTAAAAAAAAATAATAATCGTAAAAGCAATGAGAAAAACTTTTTAAAAAGCAGTTTTTAAAATTGAATAAGACCAGAAACCATACACTGTATAAACTTGAAACTGTGAGGTTACTGCAATGTTAAAACGTTTACACCAATTTATATTGTTAGCTAGAGAGCAAGTAAATGTTAATAAATCCATTTCTTAATTTAAATTATTGTCTTTTCATAGTTGAGAAGAAAGAAAAGTTTGTAGTAGAAATTTAGCAGACAGTCATGAATCTTTTTATGCTCACCAATAAATATTTACCTACTCTGAATAATACCAGTTAGTGTGTGCCCCTTTATTGACATGATGAAAACACAGGAAGGTCGGTCAATTATCAATCGGTCAGTGATTAGTCAAGTGGAGGAAAACATAAGTTATTCCCTTATCAGACAGCTCATTCTTAAAATCATTTTCAGTAGTAGATACATCTAAGTATATTTAAGTATCTAAGTAATTAATGGTAGTAGTTCCTGATGCTAAAAGTAGAAACCATGGAAAAACCACCTACTATAAAAACTTACAGTTTAATAATAAATTAATTTAACAGGAAACTTTTTTTATTTAATGCCTTGAGGTTTGGCTTACACCATAGTCTTCTAGCCGAGACCCTAAAAAAACTAATTAACAAGATTGCTAATATTGTCCTCTGTATGAACTGTACCCTGATGATGAAACCCTGAACTGAACTGAGGATGTTGCGCGTGGAGTGGCACTTATTGATGATGGACCTTCCATTAGATATGCAGTTAATGCCATCGGAGTTCCATATGAAACTTTACGAGACGCCGTCAGGCGTTTTCGGGAAACTGGTTTTTACAAAAGAAGGCCCGGTTCTGAACGGCCTATGGTAATAGAACCACGGGATGACCGGTTTTTGACTTTGAGAATTTTACGAAACCGGCACCTTACCGTTGTTCAAGCGATTCATCAGCTCGAAGAAGTTCGAGGTGTGCAAATTTCTGAACGTACCACTCGGAGAAGATTAAATGAGTATGGATTAATGGCTTTTCGTCCAGTAAGAGGACCAGAGTTGACCAGAACTCACAGAGTAACACGGCTGGCTTTTGCTTGAGAACACAGCCATTGGACTATAGACGAATGGAGTGCTGTACTTTTTACAGATGAGTCAAAATTCGCTCTTCGATCTCCAGACGAGCGTGAAAGGGTGTGGAGAAGAAGAAACGAAAGATACGCAGCCTGTAATTTTTCCCAGAGCCAACCTTTCCAACGTGGTTCCTTAATGGGTAACAAGTGGTTAGGGTAAACAAGGGTTTAATAAATTAATTTTCAACATTTAAAAGGCAAGCTAATCTAGTTCTACTATTTCAAAGAAAAGAAAATAACTGCTCTGTAGTTTCTCCAAAAAGGAAAATCCCAAAGAGCGGTTTGAACAAAATATTTGTTTTGTCAAGCAGTTGTTGAAGAGAGGACAGAAGGGATCCTTGCTCCAGTGGGTACAACCCAGTAAGAGTATTACCATCTTGGAAGTTTTGGTTTGGCAGAGAAACTAATAGTTTGGAATTACAAGAGAGAGGATCTCCCAGGGAGCTTAAGTTGAGTAGAAGAAAGTGTCACTATTTTGGAAGAAGTACTTAGCAGAACATAGGAAAATGTTAGAAGACAAATGAATTTAGTGCAACAAAGGAAGAAACAGTGTATAAAGGTTAGCTTGCCAACTCATATTTGACTTTATTTTCTGTCATCACCACATATGCCGATGACACATGTATCCTATCAGTAAACAATGACCCAGCAATTGCATCCCAAATGCTTCAATCACACATCATAAATCTAGAAGAATGGTGTCAAAACTGGAGAATTAAAATAAACTCCAATAAATCCCACCAAATTACCTTTACCCTTCGTCGTAAACCAACGACTTCCTGTCCTACAGTTTCCTTTAACAATACTCCACTTATCCCTGTTGAGCAAATCCGATACCTAGGACTCCACCTGGACAAACGACTAACTTGGAATCCTCATACTAGACTGAAACGACAAGAAACCGCTCGACGTTTCCGATTACTTCAACACTTACTAGACAAACGCTCTAAACTTCGCATTAATTACAAAATACTTATATACTTGACTATAATTAGACCTATTTGGACTTACGGAGTTGAGCTATGGGGCTCCACTAAACCATCGAATTCCTCTCGCATCCAATCCTTACAATCCAAAATCCTTCGTAAAATCCTCAATGCTCCTTACTTTGTCACTAATAAAATTATCCATAAAGATCTTAATCTTCCTTATGTTTCAGATCTGGCCCAATCCAGATACCTATCCTTCCATAATAAACTTCAGAATCATCCCAACCCTCTCGTTTCTAACCTTACTTCCTCTTCAATTCCTGATAACCCTCCGAGGCGTCTGAAAAGAAGATGGCCCCGTGATCTCCTAATATAGTCATATCATTAGAGTGCTACCATTGGGTAGTTACTCAGCAAGTGTATTCATGTCATTATATCAATTATGTCCAAATTTACTTGATGTATTTATGTAATACAGTTGTAAATGTCATAAAGAAATAAAAAAAAAAAAAAAAAAAGACTTTATTTTAAAATCAAACAGTGGTTAGTAAAGTTAATTTTAGTTTGTCTGAGTATTTTGATCTGATTGTCAGTAACCCACACCTGAGATAAATAAATATATTAATACTCTTATAATTTTGTTTATTATTTAACAACCTCTTATTTGTTAAGGAAGTATCCCAATAGTATTAAAGTGATCTTCCGAGGTTAAATAATTATTATTTGTAAAATATAAGAGAGATATTACAATATATATTGTTTTTAAGTGGATGGAAAAATGATTAAACAACTAAAGCATTTTAATGTATATGTATTTTTTTTTTACCTTTATTAATCTTTATTTTTACACTTTAATTTAATTATATACAATTATATACACTTATATATATATATATATATATATATATATATATATATATATATTTATATATATATATATATATATATATATATATATATATATATAAGTATATATATATATATATATATATATATATATATATATATATATATATATAAGTATATATATATATATATATATATATATATATATATATATATATAAGTATATATATATATATATATATATATATATATATATATATATATATATATATATATATATAAGTATATATATTTATATATATATATATATATATATATATATATATATATATATATAAGTATATATAAGTATATATATTTATATATATATATATATATATATATATATATATATATATATATATAAGTATATATAAGTATATATATTTATATATATATATATATATATATATATATATATATATATATATATATATATATAAGTATATATATTAAAGTATATATTATAAGAATATATCTTTATTTAATAGTGGATGCAGTATTGGCCCATATAATAATTGCAGGAGTGGCCCAGGGCTCTAGCATATCTCCCCTCCTTTTTATTTCTTATATCAATGACATCCATAATTCAATCCTTCACTGCTCCCATCACCTTTATGCCGATGACTCCCAAATCTACCTTTCCTTCCATCCCTCAGAGTTGCATGAAGAGTTTGCCAAAATTCAAGAAGACTTGAATCGGATCAGTGCCTGGGCAAACTTAAATGGGTTAAGGTTAAACGCTGCAAAAACTCAAGCCATTGTCATTGGTTCCAAACCCCTTCTCAAAGCCAATACCAACATACCTATACTGTACCTAAATGACCATCCCATTACCTTCACCTCCTCAGTAAAAAACCTAGGCATTTTCATAGACCAAACTCTATCCTGGAAACACCATATTGCTCACATTCAACACGACAGTCAATTGGTACCTTGAAACTATTCCATCGCTTCCGCCATCTCCTACCCATCTCCACACGTAGACTCCTAGTAACTTCCCTCATCTTCCCCCACCTTGATTACGGCTGCGTGGTGTACGGTGGCCTCTCGGCAGAACTCGGGGAGAGACTGAAAAGAATTATGAATGCCTTCGTAAGATTTGTCACAGGGGCCCTGAGGTATTCTCGTGTTTCGCACCACTATGCTGAATTAGGATGGCTCTTCCCTTCCTTCCGAAGACAATATTTCCTAGGCACATTCCTTTACCAAATAATCAATAGTCATCGTCCGTCCTACGCATACAATCTCCTACAATTCAAATCATCTATCCACACCCTCTCCACAAGATCTCGTCCTTCTGACCTTTACACTCCTTTCCACAGATCTGCATCTTTTAAACATTCCTTCGTTGTCCGTTCCACCGCATTCTGGAATTCCATCCCACTAAAATTCTGCCATGCATCATCCTTATCCACCTTTAAAACCCTCTTATTCCAATTCCTCTTCACAATCCAATCAGACGCTGGTTAAATACATACTATGTTATAAGGATTTAATTTTCTTTAGACATTATTTTTTTCTCTTATTTTTTATTGTTTTATTCTGTGTTGAACGTGAATTTTCATCACCACTCACTAAGCATTGTGAGTAGATAAAATTTGTTTTCCTTAAGTTCTAATTTGTTATTCATGGAATGTGTTTCAGTGAAATGTATTTTATTTCTAATTATCTTCAACATACTTCTCGCTATGTGTATATATATACTTTATTTTATTTTCTCTTCTCCTAATCTTTACGCATAATCACTTAAATATCTTAGGGAACATATGTATATCATTATTTGTTTTTTTATAATTTTTTTGTTTTAGTTTTTACAATTGCTTTCCCTACATATTAACAGTTATTATTTTTTTAAATTTTTATATTCCATCATTACAATGCTTTACCTATAAAATAGATTTTACTTTCCTTTCTAATTTCATTCAGTGATTATTATGCAATTATTTTAGCTCCAATATTGTAGTACTGAACCCCTATTACCAAACTGTCCTCGTTAATTTATCCTAAGAGCTTAATTAATACTTAATGTATTAAATGTATTTTGTCATTATTCATTGTAATAAGTCTTTTACCAGATTTGTAGTTAATATATATGAACAATACTGTTATTCTAAAGGGACCTAGTCCCAGAATAAAGATGATTTTTCTATTTCTATTTCTATTTCTAATATATATATATATCAATATATATATATCTTATATATATTTATTTAATATATATATATATATATATATATTAAATAAAGATATATAACATGGTGCTGCGGACAGGATTCAAAATACAAATAGAATAAAAAAGTATGCAACAGAGCTGTGTTTAGATAAATGGAAAGAAATAGCTCAAGACAGGCAGAGATGGAGCAGACTTGTTAAGGTATATATATATATATATATATATATATATATACACACACATTTTTTTTTTCTCTGCTGTAGTAAGCCTACAGAAGAGGCGTATATTTTTTAGAAGTGTGCATACACCATGCAAAAGCATATTATATGCATTACGTTGTTATTAATATATAACTATAAATATAACTTATTACAATATATGTGTTGGCTAAAGATATTAAAGAAGAATGATACTTAATATGTATTACAAGGAGAATATTATAGATGTTTAAATAAAATAAATAACAATAAACGATTAAATAAAGTAAATAACAGTATCAGATGAATGAACAGTATCAAAATATACTAAAACAAAATACTCTAAAACAGAGGCAAAATCAAATACAAAAATTATGCAGAGAATAAACAAATGTTACAAATTTACAATTGAGTATCTACAAAATAAGGAATAAAATACATAAGTCTAACTTTAAAAATATATTAAATGGTCGTCCTTTGGTAGATTGTTGCCAATGTCTGTTCCACTCTTCGATTAAATCAGGCCATAAGAGTTTTTTAACGTAAGTGAAGGGGGCTAAATTATATTCATAAGGCAGTTGAATATCACAAGCAGCTACTTTTGCCATTGCGTCAGCTTTTTCGTTTCCATGGATGCCGCTGTGTCCCTTTGCCCAAATCAGTTGTGTTTTTATGTCCAAGTTCATCAGTTCGATAAAATTGTTTCTAGTTGAGCTGTTAATGGGTCTTGTATTTTATTGTTTTTTATTGAGTAAATGGCTATTTTATTGTCAGTATAGATGTTGTAAATAGATTCAGTTTTGTCTTTTTATCGTAAAATGTAGTCTGTAGCCTTTAGAACTGCCAGTTTTTCTGCCTGATTATTGGAGCAAATCTGTCCGAGTCTGTGTAGTTCTTCATAATAGTCGCCGTCTCCTTCTGTAATAAATGCACAGCCTTTTTTGTGTTCTTATTTACTTCCGTCCGTGTAAATGTCCACAATGTTTGTTAGTAGTTCTACTGTTTCTTCCAAGTACGGTACTAGTTTGGCTTGTATTGCTGGGTGTAACCGTTGTTCTAGGGGTTGCTCTTGTTGGATGTTGTCGCGTACCATGTCTTTCTATCCCATTGTGTGTTTTTTAATTTTGTATATTGTAGTCAGTTCTGTGATTTTGTAACGTATTGGAAGTATACCTGCTAAGACACAAGCTTCATCATATGATACGGTGTTAAATGCTTTGCTTATCCTGATAAGCCGCTGTACCCGTTGCAGTTTGATGAGGTTGTTCTTCTTCTTGGCACCTGATTCCCACACTGGTATAGCGTACAAGATTTTTGGTACTATAGCACCTTCGTAGATAAGCTTTAATACCTGGGTCCCTAGTCCCCAAGTTAATCTTAATTTATCGTCTTCAGAGATCTATTAACTACCATATCTGTGTGGGTTTTCCAATTCAGTCTCCGGTCGAATATCAATTCTAGATAATTCATTGTATCGGTCTGTTCTAGTGTCTTGGAGTAGAGTCTTATGTTCGACTTAGGAAGCTTCTTCTTTCGTGTAAATAGCATGTATTTTGTCTTGCCTGTATTAAATTCTAGTTTGTTAGCTGTAGCCCATTTTTCTAAGATGATAAGAGATTGGTTGATCAGCACTTGTAATTTTGGTAATAGCTTGTCTTTTGCTAGTAGAAGGATATCGTCGGCATAAGCTAAGATATGTGCTCCGTCAGACAATTTTAAATCAAAAATTGTATTGAGAAGGACGTTTCAGAGTGTAGGAGAAAGACATGAGCCTTGTGGTATACCTGTTAGGTGTTTTTTAAATATGTAGTTATTTGTCCTAATTTCAATCGTCCTGTCTTCGAAAAAACTGGAAATCAATAAAAAGATATTTTTTGGGCAATATAATTGGCAATATAATATTTTTCTCAGGTTTTCTAATACAATTGGTGTCCATGCATTGTCGAAAGCTCCAACAATATCTAATTTGAGCATAATGCAATTAGATTTTTTTTCCAGGGCACTTTCAATGTAAGTTTTTGCATTGTACAGAGCATCTGTTGTACTTTTTTGTGGTCTAAATCCAAACTGATTAGTATGCAATATTTGGTTAACTGTTAAGTAGTGTGTCAGTCTATTATTGATTAATTTGTCTAGGACTTTGCTCATGATTGGTAGGATCGTTATAGGTCATAATTTGTTAGAATCTCGTTTGGGTATTATGTGTAGTAACCCTTTTTTCCAGGTTTCCGGTATGATTGACTGTTGCCATATAAGTTGGTAAATATATGTGATTAAGTTAGGATATGATTCTGTCATGTGCTGTAAGATTTCAGTATTGATTTTGTCGTGTCCTGGTGTTTTATTCTTGTTTAAATCATTTATGATGTGTAGAACCTCAGCCTTTTCCAAAGAGCTCCTTCTTAAGTTTATTTGTTCTAGTGTATCGTTTGTTGATGTATCTTGTTTAACAAGGGTGTTAAGCACATGTTCTAGTGTTTGCTTCATGTTTAAAGTATGGTTGTTTTCATCATTGAATATAGTTCTGAGGACTTCTTGACTTTTAATAGTGTTAGATGCGTACTTGTAAACCCAGTTCCATGGATTTGTTTCTTCGGTGCAATATTTTTCCCAAGATGTGATTTTTGATTGTTTGATTAGTGCTTGGTATTTGTGACAGCAGGTGAGATATTCTTGTTTACGTTGTTCTCTTATGAGGATATCTGTTTTGGTCTTCTGGTAGGATTTTCTAAGTTTGTTAGTCGTTTTCCTGAGACTAGTTAATTCGTGATTCCACCAAGGTACCGTCCGATGTTGTTTGTTTTTATTATAGCTGTTCGTATTGGATATTTTAAATGTCGCGTTGCACGCTTTTTTTATTGCGGAGTGTAATAGGTTGACAGCATCCTTCACGTTGTAATTTAGAATGTTTTCCATGATTTTGTATTCAATCTGAGAAATTAGGTATGTGTGAGAAAACGTGGTTCCGTTTTGTCGTTATTTCGAAATAAATTGAGTTATGGTCAGAAAAGTTACAGTCATCAAGTATTTTCCATTGCTGTATGCATTTGGTTGCGTTGGGTGTGCATATAGTTATGTCTATATTGCTTCTCCCCCTTGATCCTTCAAAAGTAGTTATCGTAGAAGGTCTATTAATTAATATTAGGTGATTAGACATAATGTATAATTCTAAAGCTCGGCCTCTTGGGATAACCTTAGAGTCGTGCCAAAAAGGTGATCGGCAGTTCGAATAGATACATAGAATTATTTGGTAATTTTTGTATTGTTTTATGATTGCATCAATCTTCGCGAAGTCTTTGTTAATGTCTGTCTGTTCGTCAAAATATGAGCTTATAAAAATGAATTTTGATTTTATTATAGTAATTTCTATGGCGCAAAAGTCGGAGTCACTATGTTGGGATAGTAATATTGCATCAGCAAGTTTGTTGTTGAGTATGATAGCAATTCTGGGTTTGGTGTCATATGTTTGGTAAATTTGATATCTTTGTGAATATCCTGTTACTTTGTTATTTGTTATCGTGTGTACGGTTCTTGAATAAGAGTAATGTCTATGTTTTCGCTTTGTATAAAATGGTTCAAGTAGTCTGTCGCTGATTTCGAATGATATGTATTATCTTTAAAAGTCTGTCCATACTGAAGTAAAGTTAGTAGTCTGTGTATTGTGATAGTTTGTTAATTTCTCTTATGAATAAGGGACAGTTTCGGTCTAGTGCAGAATGGTTATGGTCTATTTTGTTTTTGTCTTGTCGGACATGTCGGTTAAAGTTAGAGCAGTTGGGACACTTACAAGTTGGTTCGCAGCAGTCCTTCAGCTGGTGGTTGCCGCTGCAGTTGGGGCAGGTGGTCGTTCCTTGGCACTGAACCTCGGAGTGGTGGAATTTGCAGCACTTCGTGCACCGGCGAATCCTCTAATAGTCTTCTGCCCAGTGCTTCTTATGTCCCAACCCTATCTTGTTGTATATTAATTTGGTTCTTGTGGTAGCATCGGTTTCGATTACCGCGTGGATCCTATTGTTCCGTCGATTCTTCAGAAAGATGACAGGCCTTATCGAGCTCGGATCAATTTCCAGTGCCGCGTTCTGTCTCACGAAGTGTTCCGTGAAATTCTCTATGGTCACTTCTTCGTCAATGTCTTTGAAGATTAATTTTGGTTTTCTTCTGTTGGCTTGCCAGACAACCAGGTCTTGTGCGTTTGTAGTTTTTGTTGAATTATTTCTCTTTCATGTGGTGTGGTGTATTGGTTTCAACTATAATGGAGTCTTTTTTAGCAGAGATTTTATTGATTCCAATTTGTAAATCCATGACCGTTTTGAATTCCCTTTTTAGTACTTCTACGTCCTTTTTCGATTTACTTTTGATAATGAGGTTAGATGATGGCAACTTTCGATTGGGTTTTGTTACCTGTGAATAAGATGGTGTAAGGTTGGTAGTCTCATTAATGGTCTCATTTCTTGTAGGTTGATTCAAGATAGAAGAAGTGTAATGTACGTAATTTTGTATATCGTCTATTGCTTTGAGGAGATTTATTTTAAGATCTTTCCTTAAGATCAAAAATTCAGAAACTTCAGCTAATGTTTTTAAAGCGTTTCCGAGGCGATTGTCGTTGTTGGGCATTTTAAAATAGTCAATGATCGCAAAACACAGTAATGAATAACACGCAATATTGAACCAGTGGTCAAAAGAAATAGAAGTAACAGTTATCGTCACATAATCTTCGGTAGAGACACCGAGCCTAGTAGCTAAGATTAGACTGAGACTATTACCTAATTACTTAAACTATTGTATAATACTTATAATAATTAATAATTGCAAAGTAGTGATACCGATATTGTACAGTTGATATTTGATAATCAATATCTACACTCTCTTGAGCCTAAACAATAAACAATATTTTATAATTAAATATATTATACTATACATTGTAGCTATAGAGCTATATATAATAACTATAATCTAAAATCCTAACAATGAATGTTTATATATACATGGCAACGAATAGCAATGAATTGAGGTAATAACTAAGATATATATATACCTTAACAAGTCTGCTCTATCTCTGCCTGTCTTAAGCTATTTCTTTCCATTTATCTAAATGCAGCTCTGTTGCATATTTTTTTATTCTATTTGGATTTCGAATCCAATGGGCTTTGCTCACACAGGTTCGTATCCTGTCCGCAGCACCATGTTATATATCTTTATTTAAATAATAATCACTAGAAGATGATTAAATGCTTTTATTAACAAGCTTACACATCTAGATTTATATAACCTGAGCATCTGTTATCTTTTTACTTTAACAGTTAAAGTGGTATGGCCACTTAATGCAGATGGATGAGAACTGCTGGCCAAAGAAAATTTATAACTATACGCCACCTGAAAGAAGGAAGCGTGGAAGGCCAAAGAAGAAATGGATAGAGGACGTAGAGGAAAGCATGGCAGCCAGAGGGCTCCGTGAAGGAGATTGGATGGACAGGCAGCAGTGGCTTTTGGGTGTTGAGAATAAGACTCCTTAAGTTGTAACGCAAACATAAAATATATATATATATATAATGTAGGTAGTTAAGTAGACAGAGATTTATGTGTACCAAAATCAGCATTCAGTCAAAACCAAAATTAAAAAAAAAATAAATATAAAATTAGCTTATTAACATTTATTTTATGTATAAAATATTTAAATAGAATATAAATAAGATCATGGATATGAAAAAATAACAGAGAAAGGACATAACTTGGGTTCAGAATAAATCTGCAACTGTTAGCTTCCAAAAGGTCAGAATCCAGAACGACCACACTGAGTTAGCTACAGGGGCCTAATAAATGCACAGACCAAGCCACAAGTCAAATGGTGAAGGCGGGACTTGTCCCTACCTGATTAAGAGGTGATCCAGACGGGAAGGCATATATTCCGGCTGTATCAATGACCCAACTCACTGCCGGGAAGCCATAAATCCTGTTCACACCAGTGATCCAACTCTTATCGGGAAGGCTTGTATCCCGTCCATAGACAAAGGGTTAAACTAAAATTTGTCTATCTTATGTTTCTACAATATCTATTTATTGATAACTGTAATTGTCACATTAAAGAAATAGTCATATATTGTTTTTCACAACTTCCCAATGAACTTTGTCAACAAGCAAAGCCTTTAAGACATAAAACATTGAAATTCAGTATTAAACTTGGTTCGAGCACATGAATTAAATGGGTCAAATAATCAGTCATACAGTTATGGTGTTGTATGTAGGTTTACGGCAATAGGTTAAGCTGGTTAAAAATAAAAAATTATAGTAAACAATAATTTTTTTTTCAGTTAAAATAAATTGTAATATGAATTATTACAAAAATATGAAGAAAAAAACATATAATACAAACCGTTTCTTTATTGATTATTTTTTATTCATCTAATCAAGAGTATATAAAATAAAAGATTGAAGGTAGTGAGTGACTTTAAATGCCCATGCATACAAGTAAACGGATAACTTTATGAGAACAAATTTAAAAAATAAAACAATACTGTACTTACTGAGGAAGGATTAAAAATAATTAAACAGGTCCAGATCATACACGTTATAGATAACACATAAAGAAGATTACTCTCTGGCAATGTTCACAATAAACAAAAACCTTCAGTTACCTTCCAAGATTTTATTCATTGCCAACAAAATAACTTTAAAGTAGATAACAATTAAACAAAATAACGTAAATCCCTTTATTTACGAAGGTAACGAAAAAATATTAACGTGAAAATTTAATACCATCTTAATTAAAACCATTATATCTGAAAAAATAACATCTTTCATGGTATTACATTATCCTTCATGGTACATATACCATGAAGGATAATCAATTCATAAAAAGGAAAAGTAATCGAATATTTTTTGGAGGGGGGCTAAATTTCGAATAAATAGGAAATATATGGAAAGCCGGCACTGAAGTTACAATTGCATTACTTCTTATGCATATAGTACATAATATTTATATATAAATACGTAAAAACTTGCTTACATAAAGATGTAGAGCAGTAGATTAAACACTTTAATCTTTATATCATGGAAATAAACACATTTTTATGATTTTGATTAAATTCATTATGTCACAGTAAAATTAAGCAGTTTTAAATAAAATGTAGTTTTTATTTTGATTGATATTCTTAAACTGAACTTAAATGACTAATTTTCAATATTAGCTTCATCTAAAATACCTTCATTTTTTTTTTATTTGAAACAATCGACCATTTCACATTATTCTCGACTATAAAAGATAGTTAAATATAAAATATGAAAGAATTTGATAATTAACTAAAGGAGAAATATAAGATCGTAACTCAGAATGGTTGTAATTAGGGATGGGTTGGTACTAAAATTTTTGTATCTAGATACAACTGATACGGGTACTTTTTTGTATCTGATACTTTTATCTGATACTTTTGTATCTGATACAAATGGGTCAGTAGTTGGTCATGACCTTCCTACTACTTTTTATCTGATACTAGTATCAGATATTTTTATCTGATACTGGCATCAGATACTTTTATCTGATATTTGTATCAGATATTTGTATCGGATATTTTTATCTGATATTTGTATCAGATATTTTTATCTGATACCCGCATCGGATACTCTTATCTGATATTTTTATCTGATACCTGGACTAGATACCCAGAGGTATGCATGCTGGCGCTTGGTATCTAGTCTAGTCTTGGACTTATTAGTTAATATATAATAGTTCTAATGACTTTATAGTTATGTCAGGTACTATGAAGATATTCACACAGTTTTTAAAACAAAATGTGATTCATATTAGACAAAAGAATAGAATATATTAAATAAAATATAACAAATTCATGCAGAGAAAAAATGTTCCTAATACAACGTTCTTAAGAATTAAGAAGAACATACCGCTGGGTATCTAGTCCAGGTATCAGATAAAAATATCAGATAAAAGTATCCAATGCGAGTATCAGATAAAAATATCCGATACAAATATCAGATAATGGAAAGAAATAGCCCAAGAGAGGTAGAGATTGAATATACTTGTTAAGGTGGCAAAAGATCTATATGGTCTGTAATACAAACAGAAAAAAAAAAGTGTTAAGTTAAGTTGCCACACAATATATGGCAATGAATGCTCAATCCATCTGAAGTTCAAAAAGTATTTTTAATAAAAATTGACGAATAGCTATTATTTTAGAAATAATTATTTCTTTAATTCATTTATTAAATTAATGAAGTCAACAATGCCCAGATTGCTAGAACGAAAAAGAAGTGATAGAGCGGAGTGGTCAGAGCTGTGATTTCACAGCGCCTACAGTGACCGTCACTGTTGGAGCACAGCTCCGGCGTACAGTGATTTCACAGCGCCAACAGTGACCGTCACTGTGATTTCGGTGCGCCTGTCACTGTGATCACCAGCTCCGGCCCAGTCACAGTGACAGAATCACAGCTCCGGCCATATGGCCCCATCACTATTGATAATGAAATTGTTGTCATTGATAGAGAACATCAGTCCGTGAAAATTGAACCTAAAAGACCGTTTGTCGTGATGGAACTTATGAAGTATAGTTGTGGAAATGAAACATAAGAATTTCGAAAAAAGAAAACATATTAACGATAGAAGTGTTAAACTATTAGCCAAAATGTCAATTATAATTTTCTGGTTACTGATATTGATGAGTTTTGTGTCGCTATCTTCGGGTTTAACTTATTTAAATTATTTTGAAAAATTATTTGACCTAGAAATTTGTAACAGCAACTGGGTCATAAATGACATTGAAGGTTTTAAATTGTATTATTATGTGGTTATGTTTATTTTCCTGCACTGATAAATGATTTCTCGCTTTAGGACTCCGTTCAGATTTGAAAAATAAGGTTTTTGGGCAGCCCTTTCTAGAAAAAGTATTGGTATCTAGCCTAAAAATTTTTTTGGAAAATGATAATCCATCAAAACCCTTTGTTGTGAGCTTTAATGGTAGTCCTGGTACTGGTAAAACTATGGTTTCACAATTAATAGCTGCTAATATGTATTATAAAGGTACTAAGAGTCAGTTTTACAGGCACTACACAATGGTTGATACACATTTTGTGAGCCAGGTAATTTGTTTTGGATATTTAGTATCAATAATATCTCGTAAAAAACTACTTCATTTAAAGTTAGCAATAATTTATAGTGTAGTTTTTATTAACCATTTTCTTCACAGAGAGAATTAGTTAATGATATAAAGACAAGGGCCAAGAAATGTGGAAGATCCTTATTTGTGTTCGATGAAATTGAGAAAATGCCAAATGGAACCTTTGATGCTATTAAACCTTTCCTCGATTTTCACCATGAAGTTAGTGGTATAGATTTTAGGTTCGTGCAATCCTGAATTAATTCTTCCTTAATGTGTGATTAGTAATCATTTGTGATGTTAACTTATGATATTTCAGAAAAAACATATTCATTTTTATTTCAAATAATGGGATGAATAAAATAAATTCAATAACAAAGGATTTATGGTACAAAGGTGTGAAAAGAGGAGACATCAAACTGTCTTCCTTTGACCAATCCTTATTTAAAAGTGCATTAAATGAAGAAGGTACTGTATGCTATTTTCTTTTTATATGTTTATAATATGGTTTCTTTTTTGTTGGTATTTAGTTCAATTAGTTTTACTGTTTTGGTTGGTTATTAAATGTCAGATAATTTGCTAAGATTTGTCAATGTTAAGTAAGATTTTAAGGTACTAGTTCACAAGAGTTCCGCACGGATTACGCGTGGTTCACAATCACTTCGATCACACTTGTTCATGGAATCCCGAAAACAGCCGAACGTTGTCGTCTTTTCTGACGTCAGCTATTGCTCTATCATACAATTTCTTTTCATGCATTTAAAAAAAAAAAACGTATTCTCTTCATGGAACTTCCTTATTAAAAAATTTATTAACAAATTGTGTATTTGCTAATTACTTAATTATTAATTTTTATTATAACGGTTATTACTGTGAAAGAAAAAGAAAAAATACATAAAATAATGTTTCAGTCCTTTCTTCAAGGCCTTTAAAAAAAAAAAACTTTTAGTAATAACATTAAACATTACAAAAAAAAAAAAAAGTGTTTATTTTCGAGAAAGGAATAAATGTATTGGGGAAACAACTGGCGAAGAATTTCTGATAATTCCGAGATAATGAATAATGGAAATCATCAATAAGAAAAAATTTTATCTATTACTATTTATTTTTTACAGATCTATAAATTATGTACAAGCTCAATTCAGGTTTCATGATGTAGCCTGAATTTCGAATGTAAGTTTGCTCCTGCTGTAAAACTGAACATGGTTAAGGTTATAGAAGTACTTAAATGTCGGGAAAGTTAATAGTTAACTGGCCCAAGAGATCGTTCGCCTTCGTTCTCTTTCGGATAAACCCGAACGCATTCGGGATTCCATGAACAAGTGTGACCGAAGTGATTGTGAACCATGCGTAATCCGTGCAGAACTGTTGTGAAGTAGTACCGATTTTAACTTTTAATCAATATTTTGTTTTTAACTGATTTCACAAAATCAATAGTAATTATAGGGCCAAATGGATATACGGGATAAGTGCATTTTTAGGAAAATGCTAAAAATATAAATGATATTGTTTATTATTGCTATTAATTAAAGGACAAAGTGATATATTATTAAACATTTTAATTTTTACTCAAATTCAATATTATACCCATGAGTTAATGAATTGAGATAATAAATATTAGCCTGTTTGCTACCCTTCAGTTCTACTTAATATTAAAAACACATAATTGTTACCACTCCTGTATTTCTTTATGAAATAAATTTTTATGATATAATTTTTCTTTAGTCCTGTTTATGTATGAACTAAAATTTACCTTTTTACAATTGAGTGTAATCTTTCTGACTATTTTTATTAGAGGGAA
This sequence comes from Nezara viridula, assembly GCA_928085145.1. Classification (NCBI taxonomy): domain Eukaryota; kingdom Metazoa; phylum Arthropoda; class Insecta; order Hemiptera; family Pentatomidae; genus Nezara; species Nezara viridula. The sequence continues at coordinate 48,318,039 of OV725081.1, forward strand.
TGGCTGTTTCTATTTATTCCTGTGGTTACGGATAAATCAAAACTGATTTTTAATATGATTGATAAGGGAAAATCACAGTAGACATCCTTACCATATTTTATGGAGATTTTATCAACCCAAAAATCAAACATATATAACCTTAGGAAATGAGAAAATCCTACAGGACATTTTAAAAATCGAATTACATTCCAATTTTATGTATAACTGTAATCCTTGTTTAAATGGTTCCAGAGAATTGAGAAATTAACCAACATTAGTTGTTTCCAATAATACTAGGATCTAAAATGTATGAGATAATTGAAAACCCCTAACTAGCTTAAAAGCAAAAAGAGGCTGGACAAAATGAAACCAATTTTTTTCTTTTAGTAACATTCTACATTATTAATAAAAAAGGTACACCACTTAATATTTGTTTTTAGACCTGGAGAATAAAACAATATAACACTAAAATCTGCCAAACAAACTTTTGTAATATCAACTAGAGACTCTGTTGATGTGAAGAAGATTTCTTTTTTTTTTTTATAAAAAAAGGTGAAAAGCTTTATATTTTCTTATTTCTCCGGCAAAGTCACCATTCACCCAACATTTATCTTTCAACCTCATAATGGTAGTAAGTGCCCTTCGTTTTCATTTATCACATGTTTCCATTTACTCTGGCTAACCCTATCAAGTTTTCCTCATTTTGAAAAGTCATAAGTCTAAAATTATTATTTTAGTAGATGAATTGGTGTGGAATGGTCCATGTTTCATAAATATGTAGTTATCATAAGTGTATATATCATGTATAAGTGTATATATATATATATATATATATATATATATATATGTATGTATTATAACTAATTATTTTCCTATTTTAGGAGGACTAAAAGGCACAGGAATTGTTAAGAATTATTTGGTTGATATGTATTTACCATTTTTACCTCTCGAAAAAGAACATGTTGTACAATGTATCAAAGCTGCCCAGTATGACATTACTTTTGACAATTTTAAGTAAGTCGGTGTATTCTCATTCTTCATTTCATAATATTTTGTTTTTAATGCTGTATGGAGTTTCAGATCTCTATGAATTTTAGTTTATATAGAAATGTAAAAAATAAATGAATCAAAAGAAAAAATATGTTTTGCAATAAACTAATAATTAAAATCCAGGCAGCACTCTATTAAAATATCCATGAAATTCTAAGAAAATCTTTGTACTTTATGTATGCTTATATTCTTGTACCTATAATTTAATAGATTAACTGAGCCTGAAAGCTAAAGATCTAATATCTAATGTCAATACCTTAGAGATTTGGCATCCCAAGCAATCACATCATCTCCCTCAATATATTAAATTTATTTCTTAAGCTGCTTTATATAAAGTAATATTGGAATTGTGAATGAAGGTGCGGAGCTGATGAAGAGACTTCTGGGAGGAAGAGGTTTTACCAGAAGATTGGAAACAGTCAAAATATGTCCTCTTTTCAAAAAGAGGACAAACTCCAATGTCAAAATTATGGGGGTACCTCTCTTCTCACTTGTGGATCTAAAATCCTGCTCCAGCGACTTCTACCCTTTGCAGAGCAGAAGCTTGGTCCCTACCACTGTGGATTCGGACAAGGAAGATCTATAACAGACCAAATATTCTGCCTCAGAACAATCCTTGAGAGAGGAAATGATTATATAATTAAGACCCACCTTCTTTTCGTTGACTTCAAGTTAGGTTACGATAGCATTAACCGGGTATTGTACAAGACACTTGAAGGGTTCAATATCCCCGGTAAACTGATATGACTGTTAAAGCTGACCCTGAGATAAGTGAAGTGTACTGTACGGGTTGACGGGCAAAGGATGGAAGAGTTCTCTTCTGGAAAAGGACTTCACCAAGGTATTATGTTAGCATGCCTCCTGGATAACTTGGTACTTGAAAAGACAGTGAGAGATTCAGGTTTGCAAACTGACTGGACAGTTTACAATCGGATGGTCTAGCTGTTAGCCTACACGGATGGCATGGACATCGTGGTGCGGTCATTGCAGTCAGTCAGAGATTTTTTGCTCCGTTGGAGTCCTCCAGAGCTATTCGAGCTCGATGTGAATGAAAGAAAACTAAGTATATGATCACAGGAGGTGGGGTGGCCAAGTGGGCTAACGCGTGCACACAGCACCGCCGTTGCCTGGTAATCTGATCAATGATATAGATTTAATAAAATAAATACGGGTTTGTATCTCGGTGCGGAAAGAGGGGGATTTTAACTCTGGCATTAATCTCCTGGTCTCGGGAAACCCCCGTATAGCCTAAAAGGCAAGGAAGGGGAGGACCAAAAATGTATATGACCACTGGAGAAGTCCCCTGACCTGGTGAGACTATCAATGTTGGCCTTTATGATTTGGAGGAAATGGCCCAGTCAGGGGACTAAAATGGCCCAGCACATATTTGGCCTCACTGGTGACTCACAACAATACACCTGAGGTTGAGGTGAGGATAAGAATACTGATGGCCAACTGGAATTCACCTCTCGCATTCTATCCCGCAAGACCAAGCTTGAAGCTTTACAAAACATTAATCTACCCAGTTTTGTTGTATTTATCAGAAACATGGTTAACTAGTAAGAAAATTGAACAAGATCTCCTAGTTTTGAAAAGAAAATTCTTTGAAGAATTTTTGGAGAAATTCATATTGATGAAGGCTGGAAAGGCGGACAAAGAAATAAATTCAATTTTTGATAAAGAAGATATTGTTCTAAAAATGAAGCTTGGGAGACAGATGGGCTGGCCACATGGTTAGGATGGATGATGAAGCAATCCCTAAAAAGATTCTGACGGAACCTGTCCACAGCATTAGAAGAAGGGAAAGACCATAACTCAGATGATGTAGCAAGAGATGAACAGGATATCCTGGGAGTCAGAAGTTGGATGACGGCTGGAGGAAGTTGGTGTAGGAGGCCAAGACTCGTCACTATATGTTGTAGCACCAAGATAGGTAGGTAGGTTTAAATTGTAGTTCATCCAATATGCCTCTAATTCAGTTGCTTTATTAATTGGGCAAAATTAATTATTCTCTTACACTTTGTATTTTTAATTTTTCAACAAGTGGTGGTTATCCCTGGGCAAATGCTTGGGTTGCCCTGTCCTGAGGCCGGTGCTATCTAATATAGGCTCTATAAAACAAAAAATATGATACTTTTTTACTGAATGGCACTACAACGAACCAAATACAATTCTAAAAATCCTTTTCTATTTTACCTCATAAATTCTGCCTGTTTACCAAAAGCTTATAAAATCACTAATACTATTAATTTAATTTTAACAAAAAAATTTATCATTACAATATATGCATATAGTATTTATTTATATCATATATTTGTAGTATTTATCATTACTGTATATACATTATTATTTTTTTATTTTATTTTTTTTTTTTTTAGCAATGTTGTGGATGATTTAGTATTTGAACCCAAAGATGCACCACTTTTTTCGTTGAGTGGATGTAAATTGGTGGAAAGCCTAATTCGAAAGTATCAAGGGCATGATGAACTATGATTGTGTTACTGCCATTGGTAATGTATTTACTGAAGTTCTAAATTCCTTTGGACATCTAGCTTGTAATATAAATGTTATGCCAGCTTGTGCTCATTTTAAATAATATTATTTTTAAGAAAAATAATTTTGTTGGTACTGTGATTATGTAACTTGTTAATTGAGCATAATGTTTAAATTTATTTTCTGGATATACCAAAAGAAAAGTGGTTTTCATATTGTTTTGTAAAATAAAATATGAATTTCAGATTATGCGTAAATTTGATAAAATAAAAAATACAGATTCTCATGTTATAATTGTTTTTGTTTTTTACCAAATATAAAACTTATATTTTATTTTATTTTATTTGTTCTTACCTATGCTTCCTATTTTTCTAATATTTGTGATAGGTTGTAACCATTTTTTAATATTCAAAATCAATATTATTTTTTTGTTTTAGTAACAAAAATTGTTTGTGATTTTTACCTTTTATGAGGTCACTCATTTTTTTATGGGATAGTAAAATGGTTTAAGAGTTAATAAATAAGAGAAATAGTATTAATCTCAAAAATAAAACGAAAAGTTTTATGAAATTATGTTTAATATTATAATGTTTTCACCCTTTTTATTTTGGCCATTTTCAAATAAAAATTATATAGTACCACCTTAGTCTGAAATCCACTTATATTCTTATATTTAAAAGCACTCATCAGATATTAAATTTTTCATTAAAAAAAAATATGATTTTTACTAATGAAAAATCATTTCATTTACTTATATATATATTTAATTTAAGGATCCCTGCTTATTTGATGCCATAAAAATGAATAGACTTAGATGGTGTGGGTATGTTAACCGGATGAGCATGCAAAGGCAGGTGAAGAAAATTTACTATGGATATGCAATGGGATGGCATCCATATAGTAGAAAATTTTTAAGTTGACCAAAGAACACTGGTCTGTAGGACCAAAAGAGAATGATGTAGCTATATATTTTCTCCAATGAATAATATTTTCATGAAAACTTATTTAGTAGCTATATATTATATAGCTAGAATAGTACTAGCTTAACTTTTGAACAAAACCTTGGTAGAAATTTAACAAAAAACAAAGGAATTAGTTAAGGGATAGTTTATACTTTCTGAGGCTGATTGAGTTATTATATTAGATGGCTCTATCACCTGTGAAGGGATGCCATTATCATGTATAGAATAAAACTGTTTACGTGATAGGATAAGTCAATCTTTTTTTAAATATTTTTTCAATAGATTTATGATTTGGATTAATATACAGTTTTAACGTAGTGTGATTATAGTGCATGATGTTCATAGCAACCTAGTTAAATGTTTAAGAGTTACAAGAGAATAGGACACATAAATAATTTAAAGGAACGGCGCCCTATCCTTTTAATCCACCTTTTAGACTAGAGCAAGAGTCTCGAAACGTTTGGTCTGTGGGCCACATTGAGACCTCAACTAAATTCCACGGGCTGAATTGGGACCTCCACCCAAGACCATGGCTTGTGGTGAAATTTTTTTTTCTTCTATAACTGACATTTCAGCTATGAAATGGGCTCTCTAGAAGAAAACAAACATATAATAAATGTTGTAGTAACTAAATTTCATATTTTTGAATTTGATCATGTCATCAAAGAAACTTTCAAGGATCCTAGTTTGGAGACCTCTGGACTATTGTGTAGAGAAAAAGTTTCTCGTGGGCAGCTACAGATGGAGTATTGTTGATATACTCTGCGAACACTTTAACGTTTTGTCCTTTTATTTGTAAAATTATTTTAAAATATTTTCTTCTCTTGCCAAAACCTCCTCTAGGGAATTATAAGTTAAGACTTTGGTATCCTGGGGTACTCTGCGCATGCGCTAGTTTCTATCTACCAACCTGCTTCATCGTCTCCTGCAAAGTGACTTAATTACCAGTTAATTAGTGAACTTTAGTGTTTACAGTGAGTAACCGCTTATTGTTTAGGTAGAGGCCATAGTTATCTATCATTGCCTCCACTGCCTTTAGTTGCCTTAGGACCTTTTAAGGGAGCACATATGTAGCTCATTTAAAAAATTAGTGACTTTGAGAACTTATCTTACCCCAAAATTCATTCATCTACTCACACTGAGTCCAAGCAAAATGAATGAGTTGAGAAAGTTGGATATCTCAACGAGAGCGGCAATACGTTCTTGGCTGCGACTGCCTCAAGATACCCCTACTCAATATTTCCACTCTGCTTGTACTGATGGTGGTTTGGGAGTAATGAGCTTTAGCAGTGCTATACTCTCAAGCTCGCGAGGTTACGACGTATGGAGTACTCTGGTTGCCCAGTAGCAAGAGCCGCCTATCATTCCTCCTTTATTACTAAGGAAATGATAAAACTCACAAGCAACCTCACGAAAATGGGCCTCAACTCGGAAAACACTTCCAGTGAAGAACGGAAGAAAACGCTGTCCACGAAGTTATATCGTAGCGTTGATGGTAAGGCATTAAGGGAGTCAAAAAACTGCCACCCATCAACTCATTGGTTGACAGACTACGCGGCTCCGGTAACCGGACGGACCTTCATACAGACGGTAAGAACTCATATAAATGTACTCGCAACCCGAGTGAGATTATCCAGAGGACGTAGGGCTTTTATGCCGACCCAATGTAGAACTGGTTGTTCTGCAAGCGAAACTGCCAGCCATATTATTCAACACTGCATTTTGTCTCACGGTGGTTGAGTGCGCCGGCATGATACAATAGTGAGCATGTTGGAAATTGCTCTCCAAAAGAAAGTTTACAGGATCACAAAGGAGCAAATGTTTGTTGGTAATAGACGAAGGTGGAAGCCAGACCTAGTGTGCTCGGGATCAAGCGGACACTTCATTATAGATGCATAGGTCGTCGGAGATAACCCTAGCACCACTCACTGGAACAATGTCAAAGCCAATAAATATAGGGACCTAGATTGCAGGATGGCGATCGGGCGTACACTGGAAGTGCTAGGCGTGGACATAAAAGTACTGCCGCTCACAATAACTTAGAGAGGAATATGGTGCCGACGATCTTTCCAAGACATGGATATGTTGGGAATTCCCAAGAGAACGATGAACGCCATTACAATAAGAATCCTTAAAGGGTCCCACATGAATTACAATAATTGGTTCAGGCTGCTTCCTCGTTTATAGCGTGATACTCGATGATTATATCGATGTCATAATTTACAATTTTACGGTTTGTTTTATTTATCTATTTATTTATTTCATTTATATTTGTTTAATTTTATGTTTATTTATTTTTTTGTTTATTTGTTTGTTTATTGTTTTTGTTTTTTTATTTAATTATGTATTATAGTATTACTTTCTTACGACTTATATTGCGGAGGGATTGCTACCTCCGTAGTTTTTAAAATTACTTTATATATAGTGTGTATTTTATGTATGTATATGAATGTATGTATATTTTTCTTTTATACTTTTATCGACGCAGCTGCTTTTTGTATGTAAATGCAATGCTCAGTATATTATAACTTAATATTAGTATGTTTTCTTTTTTTTATATGATTCTTGGATTCCAATATCCAAGATAAAACGTTACGATGGTGAAGGTAGCACCAAATTGAATTGGAAATTGAGAAAGTTCCTGGAGTTTTGTTATTTTGAAAAATATATTAACTATGTATGAACTACCAAATAAATAAATAATAGAGGCCATAGTTATCTGTCATTGCCCCCACTCCCTTTAGTTGCCTTAGGGCCTTCTAAGGGAGCACATATGCAGCTAGGCAGCCTCTACAAGTCTTACTTGTATGTAATTACTTACGTACTAAAAACTATTTTTTTCTCTTTCATTTATTATTCTACCATCACGAGATGTGATAATGTCTAGCAAGTATAAAGGATCTAGAAGTTTAGGCAATAACAGTTCTTGAAGCTCACCGGTAAAACAAAAGCCTCGACGTTCTGACAGATAAACACCACCTTCAATATCTGATAACCCAAGTGATAACATCAATGACCCACAAAACGGTACTTCTTCAACCAAAACTATGACTGCATAAAATATAAACACCGAAATAGATGAATCTCCATTTTTTACTCCAAACCCATATCAATTACTGTCATTAGAAGAAACAATGGAAATACCACCAACCCCCAGAGAGCCAAAACCACCTCCAGTCCAATATTCATTAGAAATATAAAACATTGCCCGCTATTTTGACAGTATCTCAATAAATTACTGGACAATGGAAAATACATATGTCAAAGTTGAATCAATGATACCAAGTTGATGGCAGATTCCCCCGAAAAATAAAAAAATAGTTAAATATTTAACTTATACAAAGGCGGAATTCCACACTTATCAGTTATTCTAAGAGAGAGCACTAAGAGTAGTAATAAGAGGCCTACCTTCAACAGTTCAGCATTTATGGAACACATGGAGCTACTGCTGCCATCATCCATCAATCCCTCTCCCATCACTTGTATCCTTTACCAGTTCATAATTTTCAACTAACCTCAGCAATAACAATCCAACCTTCACTTTTTTCTGTCATAGTTGTCGCAGCATACTCTCCACCTAAAATAGCCATCTTATATCCTTAGAACATCATTTCCTTATAGGTGCAGACCTTAATGCTAATCATCAGCAATGGAGAACCAGAACCACAAACTCCCGCGGGTGAAAATTGCTTTATGCAATTTCCACTATAGAAACATACTTTCCCCTGATACTCCTCCATACTGGCCAACTGATCTTAACCGTAAACCCAACGTCCTTGACTTCTTCATTCACAAAGGTCTGGGGCCGTTAAATTATTCGGTTTTACAGCTTGATGGCCTTTTCTTGACCACAGTCCGTTAAACCTAACCCTTTCCGCATCTTCTATTTCCAAATTATCTCCTCCCTCATTCATCAGAGTTCCAGTCAACTGGAAAGTTTGCCACCAAACAATAGCAGATGCAATTAACCTCAGAGTATCCCTAAAAGCCCTCAAAACCTAGATAATGCAGTGAGTTCCTACACTACATTAATCCAACAAGCAGTTTGGACTGCATTCTTACCACTCCCCTCCAAAAATTACCATAAACAGAATCCTTTGTGCGTACCTTACTGACCTAATTAAATCCAAACACCAATCTAGGACCCTTTGGCAAAGAACCAGGCATCCTGATGATCGAAAAACATACAATTATTATTCCAACTAGGTAAAAAAAGACAATTAAACTATCTTTCTTCCCTATTTACCGATGAAAACTCCTCGAAATTGACAAAAAAAATCCTTAAATACCATTCTGTTTCCCAACCCCTCCGATGCGATGATGGAACCTGAGTTTCGTCAGATGAGACTAGAGTTGAAGAATTTGCCAAACACCCATCCAAAACCTTCACTCCCCACCCCGAACTCCATTCCACCCTCACTGCTGAAGTTAGAGAATTCGTCCTCGAGATCTTTTGTAAAGATGTCAATGGAGTTCTGGCAATGGTAACCAATCTTCGAAACATGAGAAACAATATAACAGATAATTTTTCCTTGACCACTTCCCAGATTTGGATATCGAATATCAAACTAAATTTATCTAAGTCCTGCTGGTCGTTCGCTGTCGGGACAACTAAACATCCTATCAGGGCCATGTAACGAAATGGTGTAGCCAAGGTTACCAAACCAGCTGCTAGAAATTCCTCAAGAAGCGTAATGTACGCCAGTCCATCTATTGTCGGATTCATCGAAACCAGACATTAATCTTTCTTCGATAACTCATTTCTGACGATTACGTATTCTTTATTGACGGTTCTTGGTCAGGCTCCACGATACAGAAAAGTGCGTCAGAATGTGAAGTACTATTGATTTATAGACAGCCACTTTTGTCTTCTTTTCAACGTTTTTCTGTTTAGGAAATTTCTATGAAACGGTTCAAAAGTTCTATTCACTCCAGCGATTAACTCGGTCACCTAAATATTGATACAACCATTTTTGTTTTAGTGCGCTCAGTATTTTAATTTTTCCATTTCTTTCAGGAACTTGTCTTCTACTCAGTTACAGCCATACTTATCTTCAATTTCTTTCCAACTTTGGTTACTTTCGTTTTCGTACTATTTATAACCAGATAAATTCAGGAATTCTTTTTTTAATCAGCTGATGTCATACAGAAGATTCCTGTAATTCTACGAGAAAAAAATGTCATCAAGTCAAAAGCAAGTTGTGATTGACTTAATGGTTTCAGCAAAACGACCATTTCGGCTATATCCTCTTGGAATGCTGACAGCAACAACGAGAATCTGACTGCAAAATTATTTTGAAGTGTTATACTTCAACGGCTTCTTATTGATAGGTTGCAAACAAAATTTAAACACTTTCTCTCCTCCTAATGATATATATGTTTTTGAAGTCGCAAGATCCAATACTTTATATTTACCGGAATTGATGGCGGGGCCAAATGCTACCCTGTTCCTAGATATTTATTAAAAGTTTACGATTTGGTGAGGATTTAATTTTTTTCTTACTTTTTTTAGTGGTTGGGATTTGACAGTTACGCGGTTTTACATTGAGACCGATGATATTCAGATCTATGATTATGAGTTTCTTCGTTAAAGCATTATTTTATAAGATCAAGTTACGGACCTAAGGCGATACCTCTTTGGAGAAACTATTTGTTAACATAAACTGGATATTTTCATTTATCAATCTGAGCTAGTATTTGTTGGACTAAAAGTATTTAAAACCAAAAAGTTCTACTCACTGTTATTAATATAACATTATAGGACTATGAGTTATTTTAAAAAAACAATAAAAATTATTATTATTGTTCTCTACTTGGAATTCACCTATTCCCAAAGTATTTTGGATTCTATACGCAATTTTGGACTGAATCTTGATAACTTGGTTTTTTGTAATGAGTTTTGGTTACCAACTAAAGAGTTTCCTGGTTTGTATTTGATTAATTAAATGGTTTGTGTATAACTTATGGTTTTATCAAGCGCTGTCAATTTATCAACTATTCAATTTTTAATTAATATATCACTCCATCTAGTAGTCCTTATTAACAGACTTATCATTGTATGATAAGCCATACATCTTGGTTACTGTCTTAATATTTTAATTTGGTTACTGTCGTAAATATTTTAATCATAGAATTCTGTTTTTAATAAGTTATATAGATTTTGTATTTTCTGCTGTGAATTTGTCATATTACATTTTATAAATATAGTTTTATATGGCTTTGGGTTGATTTCTTTAACAATGAAAAAATAGAAAGGCTTTTAGTATCTGACATGTTAAATTCAGTATGAAAAAATGTATTACTTGAATAATTTTTCTATGAGCTGGTTGAATTGATTTTCAAATATTCTGGATCTACCATTCTCATGGTTTGCATTAAGTATTTGTTATTATTTTTATGTTTGCCTATTTTTCTTGTATAATGGCAGTTTAGTTTTTCAAAACATTACATCTACTTAGTATTTCAGAATTGATGTTTTGTGAAATCACTTATGTCGCTATTCCCATAAGTATTACTGTAAAATTTGAATTTCACTTAACATTTACATTTTTTCTATTGATAATTATGATTAATATCTGTGTAGCGTGTAATGGGATATTTAGGAAGTAACATTAGTTTAAAATTAAAATTATTTATCCCTATTTTATACTATTTGTTTCATTGTTGTTGTGGCTTAGCAAGTAAAGCCACACTTATCTTAAGTAAATCCTGTTCTGCCAACTCCTTAGCCCAGGTTTGATTTGTGCTGATAATTTAAAATTTACTTTTGTCATCTATGGAATGACTGAAATTCAGATATTCTTCTGAGACATACTCAGACTCAGTATTCTGGCACCTGAGTGTTTAACGTACTGGAGGAGAAACTAGTGGTGTAATGGAATATTGATGAAATAACTTTTCCGTTGTCCCCAATACCTTATCAACCCTTAACCTGAAGCACAGCAGTCAAGACCTTTCTTAGATTATAATGATACATGCTTTATTATATACAATTGGAATATTACTACTGTTAAGTTAATTATTAAGTTATAACTTCAGTTAACTAAAAATCTAATTTTTTTAATCGAACTTGCTGAAAATGCTGTGAAATATTTGTTTAATATAAATCCATAAAGCTTCTTCCTACTTTTGGATTATCAGTTTTGGTAATGGATGGTTGAAATTTAATAAATATCTTAAAGAGATGCCTTAAATGGTTTATGCTCATTGAATATATCCACTCTTGGTGTATTGATCTTTATTATTTTTAAAAATTATTTATTTTTTAATGAATTAGTAAGAACAGCAATATTTTGATTTTTCTGTTTCTATTTACATTGCAGGTTTGAAAGAAAAACTTAAATCTGATGTATTCGGCCAACCTTTTGTTAAAAATAATCTTATTCCAATATTAGAAGATTATTATTTAAAAGCGAATTATAAGGACAGCAAGAATGCTTTGGTGTTGAGTTTTCATGGTCCACCAGGAGTTGGAAAAAGTTTTGTCTCCGAAATATTATCAGTTGCTCCTTTTATTAAAAATAAGCATTTATTTTCTGCAAACAACATATTTTTTGACAAACATCTTGTTGATAAACATAAAGTGAGTTGCAAATGTTAATTTACCATAGCTTTAAAAATTAATTTGTTATGAATACTAATTAATTTCTAAGGTTCAGAACTAACTAAGAACATAGGTCCTAGAAAGTTGCTCATAATTAATTATATGTTTATTATAATTAATTATAAGTTTTGTTGCATTCAGAATAATTTTTTATATGTTGAATTAAAAATTTGGAAAATATTAATAGATAATTTTATCTTGTTTACTACTAACTTGTTTGTCGTAAAGTTCATAGGAAACTTAAATGAGGTAAAAAATTTAAGAAGTTTGTATTTTAGTGGATAATTTTTTTTTCAGTGAAATGTTCAAGATTCAACAGTAGAATTATTTATGAAAAGAAGTGGAAGTACCAATCTGTCATCTTCGTCGATGTTTACATGGATGGTCATGTGTGGCCTATCTATTCCAAAACCCCATTCCTCTCTTGAACTTTATTGTTTTTTTTACAAGCAGTTAAAATGTAATAAATATATGTTTGACCTTTGTTTGTAACTGTGATGTTCCTCATGAAAATCTCCTAGAATTACTTATATTCAATTTTTAACGAATTATTACAATTTCATGTTTTATGACTTTTTTCTTGTTAGTTTGAATTTAAACTTGCTGATAATTGTTATTGGTCTTGTGCTCAATGCAATTGGAAAGATATTTTATAATTATTATTAGTCTTAGAAAATCTCGAGGATCATTATTGATTTCAACATTAGTCGTTGTCTCTCTCTCTCTCTCTCCATTCAACTCTGTCAAAACGCAATTCTACAAGATAAGACCTAACATTTTCATTGTTCTGTCATAATAATGATCTACAGACATTCTTCACATGTTTCTACAGATATGGATATCATTTGTCACCTTTGAATATGATATGTGAATTTAGGCATCACTTGGAATTACAATTAATCACAAATCAAGTTCAGTTTTTCAGCACTACGCTCTTAAGCTTGGAATCCTTCTGACCCAGCTTGTCATTCGCTACACTATCCTCAGAATTTCAACATTATCGACTTTAGTAATGAGTTGGACCTTTCTATTGGAAATAAAGCCAATTTTAATCTTTGGTAGATTTTTCATGATTATATTGGCATGTCAAAGCATTATTCTATTAAACCTTTTCAAGAGGGATAAGATTCTCATTATACTCCAGACATGATTAGCTTCATCAGATTGATAATTTTTGCGCGGATATTCAATTATATTTATATCAACATTGCCTACCTTGTACACAGATCTGAAGTTGATACAGAGGTGATGTATTTTTGTCTTACATTCCTTCATTACTTGAGCTACAGCTGACTTAACTCCTAAAAACTACTTTGCGAAAGGAAATGTTCTCTGGACTGTTTATTTTTCTAATGGATTAAGCCAAAGATACCCTTTCTGCAAACAGAATTATCACCTCAGACCAGAGAGTGAGAACAGTGGTTTATCTATCCATTTAGGAACAATATATCAACAGCAATCTCTTATCACTCATTTTCCACACTTTTTGTTTCACAAAGAGTGGTGAAGGTTCTTTTTTTTTAGAAGCTGTCAGTTATAGTACTGGCTCTATTGCTTTCTGTATGTAATTACTGAGTGATATGTGTTACAAGTAACCTGATTTGAAATTAATACTTCTATTTATTAAATCAAGTTTATTTTGTTATAGGAAAAATTTTATCTCTCGATGTGAATAATTCATGTATATCTTAATAATTTTTGTTAGTTAAAATAGTATGTTTAAACATGTTTCTCTATTTCTAAAATATTCATTGAACTTTTATGAGATCTTGTTAAAAAATATGTTTACCATATTTGCCCATTTACTCCACCTGCTACCTACAGTAATGACTCTCAATCGTGGTTTTTGTAGTTAAATAAAGTGTCATAAACAAAGTACAGTTTCTCAGTTCTACAAAGTGACTTCGAAAATAATATAAAATAATGTATTAAAAAAAATAATAATCTCCACCCCTACAACCCATGAAGGTTCTTGAGATTAAAACAGGATTAACTTTATAAGGAATTGATTTAGTCTGAATTTCACTGAACTACCAAGATTATACACTATCTGACTATATATTTCACAGGCACTAACGAACCCAGGATTTTTTTTTGGGGAGGGGGGGAGAGACCTTCAGCCCCAAAGATTTTTTTTTTTTATATTTATATATTATGATAATTACTTCGTAAGAAAGAAAGAAACTAATTACTTATATGAAATGGTGTTTAAGTGATTCTTTAAGTACTATTAAATGTAATAAGACGAACAATAATAGTTTTAGAGATAATTTTTTTGATAAAGCATGGTTACATTTTACCATTTTGGGAAAGGCTTCACCTCGAAAGTCTTCTTCCGTAGATCTGCCTGTGTTCACAGGTGCTGGTTGTTTCTTGTCCCTATATAGTTATAGTTGATAGTACAGTAATTTTGTTTAGCTATTGGTATGTTACATGGATTGACAAAATGTTGACTAGTTGGTTAGCAATTGATATTTAAGAGACGGTTTTATTTTGGGTTCTAACATTAATATCAAACTAATAATAATTTTTATCTTTTTTATTTATTTTTAATTTTCTTTCTCTTTAATTTTTTCTTTTTTTTTTTAGGCTAATATTAATCAATTAATCGATTCTTCAATTAGGGACTGCGAAAGGTCTCTTTTTATTTTTGACGATGCTGATTACTTCCCCTCAGAAATATTTCAGGAATTGAATGTATTTAGAAAAATTGATGGTGGTTTAAAATATGGGTAAGGTGTGTTAATACTAAAGAAAATTGAATATTAGCGTCAGTATTGCTTAATAAATTTAGTATCATGATTTTCAGTGGAAGCGTTTTTATATTTTTATTTCAAGTGGGTGCTGAACAGCTGACTGCCTTAACTTTAGATTTATTGAGAAAAGGTGAAAGAAGAGAAATGTTTCATATAGATGAGTTCCATAACATCATAAAGAATGCGATGCTTGATAAAGGTTTTTTTTTTTTTTTTCCATTTTCTATCTATAGTTTGGCTAACTACCCTTTCAACTTCTTGTAACATATTATATATTGGAAAGTCTCTGTTATATAAGCACTTGTTTACTTGAGTTGTGTTAAGACGAAGTATTCCTTATTCCTTAAGGTTTGCCTAAATGGTCAGTGTTTGTGAATTTGCTCTGTCAGAAATTATTAACACCTTATTATTCTTAACTACCTATACCAAAGAAAATATGGTAATTGTTGAACTTTGATGATCTAAAAAAAAAAACATTCTATCATTGTCATATAATTACCATTGTTCTATTTTTTATTTATTTACATCCCTGTCGTGCCTGACAGGCAATACGGGTTTTAGCAGCAGTGAGATGTTAAGCGTTTCCGCGTAACAACACACTGCTCCTAGAAAAACAATATTTATAGACTGGGTCCATATTTCGACTACATTTCTTCTAAGTTTGGTCACGGTTTTCTTCTGCTACTCCGTCCGGCGGCCTTCCAGGCGGTGCAGCTCCTCTTCTTCCCAAGCAGAAATGAGTTGGGCCTATAATGGATTTCCATTTTGAAATAAAGTCTTTCAAATGAGGATAGTTTTCCTCACTCATGAGTTGAGGGAGATCCCTTTCAGTCAAAATGTAGAGACCGGTTTCCCTGAGCAGTTTTGCTCTCTGTGCCTCATAGGCAGTACATGCTACGACAATGTGCTCGGCAGTCTCTGGGACTCCCCAACTGGGGCACAAGGGGTCGATATTCTTTCCAAATTGGAAGAGCTTTGCTCGGAAGCCCCCATGTCCAGTGAGTAGTTGGGAGACCCAATAACCAGGTTCCACCCATTTTGCTGCTAACCGGGAACCGATGAATTACCATTGTTCTATAGATCCTCCTGTTATTTTAAGCTCCTCAGTCATTTCAAAATGATAGCTGAGAAATAATCTCTCATGGTAAATTTACACGCCCCCAAAGACTAATCCATCAAATGGTGACAAGATTAAATTAAAACTAATCTGAAATATTTTTATTTATTATTTTTTTAATATTTCACGTTATATCTTCTTCCCCTGAAAGATAAGTTTCAATCATTTTTTGAGAGTCAGATTTAACATATGAGGTATGGCCAGAATTAACATTCCCAATAACATGTTTAGGAGGCTCAAAAGAAAGTGGATGAGGGATCTCGCTTAAATATAAGTACTAGAATCAAGATAAGAAAGGATGCCACTGAGCACTCCTACCAACGCACTACTACTATTCTTCCCGACAGCAGAATCATTGGTTGTCAGTATTTCTGTCAGGTGTAGGTTAAGAAATAAAGTTTAAAAAAATCAAATAAATGTGAAATTTTGTGTAATTCATGTTTGTCATAATTTTTAATAGGATTAAGACAGACAATATGAAATCCCCTAAAAATAAGGTTAAAATTAGGATGAACGAAAATAAAACAAAAGTTAGTTATCAGTTGGCAGGGTCTAGATAAGAAAAAAATTAAATTGGAAAAGACTGAGAAAAGAGGATGAAGAGAGTTTCATATGCACTAATTATTATTTTACATGTGTAACAAATATAATTAAACAATCATGAAAAAAAAAACTATTATTTAAGGAAATTGTTACATTAAATTTTTGTTTTCATAAAAATATAAGAATATCCATTTTTAAAATAATATATATATATATATATATATATATATATATATATATATATATATTAGGTTTATTTCCCATATATATATATATATATATATATATATACAAGAAAAGAAAATTAACTCTTTATAAATCAAAATACTCAGATGATTTTTTATTTATAAAATATTGATGAGTGGAACTTTTAGGTGTTATAATTAAACCCTATGAAAGTATATATTATTTAATCTCTGGTCTCAATATTTATCTTGTGTATTTTTTGATTCTCAACAATATTTGTGGGAATGTTACTATCAATCAAGAAAATCATGAAACCAATACTTAATTTTATACCTTCTTATTTATCCTTTGTAAATAATAAACTTGCAGATCATAATAACAAAATAAATACCTTGGTGTGAAGGGCAACAAGGCCTTCATTTTACTTTGCAGTCCCTTTTATCCATTAGAGGGCGGTAATGATGTTCTTCAACTTTTACTCAGAGTTCTTAAGTTTTTTGTCATTGATCATAAATCTGAAGCGTTATCTTTATTCGGTTATCTAGTTGCCTTCCAATTGTCTCATTGATTGCAATCTAACACAAGGCACATTCAGAGAAATGCCTTAAAA
Source organism: Nezara viridula (assembly GCA_928085145.1). NCBI lineage: Eukaryota > Metazoa > Arthropoda > Insecta > Hemiptera > Pentatomidae > Nezara > Nezara viridula. The sequence goes on from OV725081.1 coordinate 48,335,338, forward strand.
CCACAATATACCTGTATCGTTAACGTGCGTGCGTGCGTTGACATCAATGATGCTCAACAGTCTGGTCACCCACATGAAATTTAATGAGCAATGTTAAGGTCACTGTTAATCAAAATTCCACCCAATCAGTGCGAGAGATTTATGGCCCTAAATGGGTCGCAGACAAGCGTAGAAAACCATTTGCATAACCTTGGCTATGTTTCCAGGCTTAATGTTTGGGTCCCTCACTCTCTAACCGAAGTTAACTTGGCAACACGCATTTCTGTTTTTGATTCACTATGAAAATGGCAACAAAACGACCCATTTTTGAAAAAGTTGGTAACAGGAGATAGAAAAATGGACATTTTATAATAATGTAAAAAAAAAAAAAATCTTGGGAATCTAGTAGCTAGGCTCCTAGAAGGATTTTAAACATGGATTGCATCCGAAGAAGATAGTGCTTTCCGTATGCTGTGATTTCAAGGGTGTTATTTTCTATGAGCTATGATCATCAGGACAAACAATTGATTCAACTCTATACTGCTCAAAAGTAACAAAATTCAATCAATCATTTTAAAATAAAGGCCCAGAACTGGCAAATCGGAAGGGTGTTATGTGTTATGTACCAATATGGTTGTGACCAAGGCGTGTATTAATGAAGGGATATTTTTTTTTCATAAACTTTCAATAATTTGCACTGTCGCCCATCCTCTTATGGCTGAAACCAAATTCCCTACTCTAGTTGGATTATATAATAATATTATATACGCAAAGGAAAAGTAAGTATATACAAAAAAGAACCAGAAGCTTTAAAGTATATTTTTCCTGCCTCAATCATTCACTTTTGGAGCCTTCATACTTGAACCTAGAATTTTATGAAGCACATTAAATTGATAATAATTTTCTCATAGAAACTGACTATTCACCAATCTAATGTCTAGTAGACATTATTATAAACTATTCAATCATTAATGGCTAGTAGACAATTATGTAAATTCATTAACAATTAATGAGTTCGTATCATTTATGTATTATTTTTCTTCTAAAAGCATTTTAAAGGTAGATTTAATTCAATTTTTAGCATGGTTTTCTGGTACATTTTTTTTTTTTAAGTTTTATCTTTAAGGATTAATTATTTTATTAAAATTTACTTTTAATTATTTCAATTATCAAATATAATATCAATAACTTGTTTTCTCATGATAACAAATTTGGGTTATTTTAGGCTATTCAGGAGATAGCATTTTCATGAAACCAATTAATAAAATTATACCATTTTTGCCATTAGAGAAGGAACACATTAAAAAATGTATTGATAAAGGATTTGTGAATGAAGGATACGACATTACAGAAAATGATTATAAGTGAGTAGAATATTAAAAAAATATTGTATGGTTTTTTTTTTAACCTGTTAACTGGGTATGACGAAATATCTCTTTCTTTCTTTCTTTCTTTTATAACATGTTATAAAATATTTTGTCGAAATAAATAAAATCAATAAGCTACAAATTGTTTCCTTTTATTTCTTGAGGTGTGATGATATTACTTATAATTATAAAGAGAAAATTCCTCATTGTGAAACGAGTTGAACAAAAGTTTATTTCCCAGATAGCAGGTTAACTTGTTTAAGCTTATTGAACAATTAAGGTTTAATTACAGCTGATTAATTAGTTGTAACTTTTGAATCTCTGTTTTCAAGTATTATTTGTCAAAACCAAGTTTAATATATTACTCAAAGTTCAAGTTTAATATTATTACTCCTTAAATGAGTTAGGTACCTTAGGTGGTAGAACACTAGTTTCCTATTTTCATTTAATACTTTAACTTAATGTACTGTTTCTATGTTAAAATATCTTTATTTTATGTTTTATGTATATTAAAATATTTTTTTTAATTTGATTTTGACTTTAGAAAAGTTTATGAGCTGCTAGGTTTTCAATCAGGAACTTCATTTTCCAGTTCAGGTTGCAAACTCGCTTTAGCAAAACTCTCTATGGGTTTGAATAGTAAGACTGAATTGTAAATAAATAAATATAAGTATATGATGAAGAACATGTGATTTGCTCAAAGAAATACATGTTACTTATTCACTGCTATTTCTGAACCCTTTTTGTACAATTTTTTAATGATCTCTATGTATATATTTCTTTTTTTAAACTTCAACTTATCTTTTCCTTAAAGAAATAATGGACATAGCCATTTGTTTACTCCTTTAAGTAAGTTTAAACTTTAATGAGATTTAAATATTTTAATTGTGTGATGTTATTTTAAAAATATTATACTGATGTCATCATTTTTATTGATGGCTAGATGACATTTTTCTAAACTTTTGTTATGTGTAAATTTGAGACATGTGTGATTTGAATTGTTTATAAATTATTAAATTTTTTTTGTTGAAAACTGTGAATATTTATTCATTATCCATCTATCTTATTTAAGTACACTATCTATATTTCTACATTAGTTGTTAACATATTTTGTGGTGTATGGCATTTGATCAGTTTGTGTCTACCTATCTAATATTAATCTATAATAATATCTAATATAGATATTGCTAAATATTTATTGGAGACTTGATTAGTAATACACCTAATGTCTATGAAATAGTTTTTTAGGTGAATTTTCCTGATAGCACTGAATAGTGCATTAAGTAACATTAGTGTCATAGCTCTATGTTTTATTGCTTCATTTGTAGTTACACAGGTTTTAAGCACATATATAAAATTAAAATTTCTTGTTTAAGTACTAGATTAAACTGTTTATTACAGTTTAGTTTATGTGAATTGTTAGATTCAATGCCTTTGGAATGGTTATCCAATAATAAATGAGTAGTTTCACTCCAGTGTACCACATGAGGCAGTAAGTATTCTAGAATAGAAACCAGTATCCAGGTTAAGTAAAGTACATTCTCATTAATCAGTTTCCATCTGGAATTAATATAAATAAATAATTGTTGTTTCTGAACCCCACTGTCTCTTTATAGGAAAGTAATTTGATAGTAACTTACTGGATGAACTAAGTCCTAAACTGAGTACTTGACATTATCCAGAAATTTTTTTTTTTTGTTTTGTTTATTGAATAATAATACAATCAGCCACTGCTGGAGGGCTATAAGCATTAGGGCTAAAAGTTCTCATTCATACAATATATACAAATAATAAAGAAATAAATATAAGAAGTAAATAAATAATACTGGTGAAGAAGTTAAATAAAAATTAAAAATAAAATAAACAAATAAAATAAAATAAAAACTTCTAAACACAATACCTATATACAATATATACATTCGCCCAAGAATCTCCGAGCCAGGCTTTTTCCCCCACACGTGGAAGGCAAAGCAAGACTCCAGAAGATCCCAGCGCCACTTTTCCAGCCGCATCACTAGTATTAGAAGCCAATGGAGACTGAAAGAGGGCACTAGAGCCACAGACGCTCAGGACATGAGTGGAGAAGCTGGCCATTGCCAAGACTCCAAAGGCATATTTACAAAAGATCTCGAGGTCACTGCCGTTTCAACCTTTGAGGGGGATGGTATGGATGTTCGGAGCTGGATAGGGATTACGCTAGAGGATTGGGATGATAAATGAGGTTCTGGTGAAAGTTGGAGAATCTGGATGGGATGATGTCATGGACATATGGGATGTTAAGGTCATGGTGTAGGGTCTTGTTCGTGACATAATATGGAGCCTTGACTATTGTTCGAAGGACTTTGGACTGGAAGGATTGGATGCGTTTGATATTCGATGATTTAGTTGTCCCCCACAGTTCAAGTCCGTAGGTCCAGATAGGTTTCAGTATGGTCTTGTAGATTAATAATTTGTTTTCTGTTGAGAGATGAGATGTTATCCAGAAAATTAACTAGATTATTGGACTTGATATGTCTCAAACAGTTACTACTTACTATACTTGCCAGACACAATATGGAATGGTTTATTTTTTTAGCTTTAAAATAATGGCAATATCATTTTGAAACTTGGCTCATTTAATATCTTATTCTAATATAGATATTCATATGAGATAGGAGTTATTATCAGAAATCATCAATTTTTAAAGATTTATTTTTTGTATTGATCAGTACATCAGGAGTATTTAGTACATTATAAAATTTACAAATTCCTTTTGTTCACTGATAAATTTGATTACCTCATATTAATAACATTCTAATTTGAGAAGCCATCTTCATTACTACATGCTGTCTTGATCAGAAGGTTGCCAAGCAAGTATTGTATTTATGGTTGCAATGCCTCTTGTGCTCCATGGTTCAAGGAGTTCTGGTGGGGACTTAACCCTGTCCCCTAAAGCTGAGCTCTGTGGACGCTTTGCTACCACTGCTTCTGGGACGACTCTGCAATATTACAAAGTCAAATCAACTCTCATTAATGCTCAGGTAAACCACTTTGCTGTATAATAACAAATTCAGTTAATTTTTGTTGATGACTGTTGATTATAATTACTAAGCCATTGTTGATATTTCTTATATTTTTGATACTTTATAAAGTTTATATGTCATTATTTTTTCATCACCTTCTATTTATGTATAACAACATCAGGCAATAGAATAGAATAGAATAGAAAATTAAACTTTATTCTGGGACTAAGTCCCTTTAGAATAACAATGATGAGTTAATACAAAGTAAAGTACAAATCTGGCCAAAAACTAACTTCTAAAAATTTTAATATTATATACATTATTTAAAAAGTATGTAACCAGTAAACAATAAAAAATAAAATATATGTACAAATGAACATAAAATCTCAAAATTACTTAATTGTAATGAAGAAAAAAAAAAGAAGAGAAATTACATATTTATATATACATAAGTACACAATTTATAAACAATAGGCTATCTAATAGAAAACTAACTTAATACAATAATAATATGCAGACACTAAGCTAAAATAAAGTCTTACGATACTTGTGGTGTAATGGAAAAAAAAAAATAACTAAAAGGAACTATTTATACGTACATTCTCATATTGGCACACATAAAAACAAAGATATAAAATATGAACATATATACCCGAAAAAAAAAAGCACAACCTGAGGAGAAGAGAAAAATAAATAAATAGTAAAAATAATAGTCAAACTAGGTGACAAAGATCATTGCTGTTTTATGTTAAAACTTAAACAGTAGGCACCACTATTTACTTCACGCAAATTCAGTTCATATAATGAAATTTATGGTGGTAAATCTTCTGTTTGGGATGTAAGGAGATATTGGAAAAGGAGGTATTTGAAAGTTGACAGGGAAGAGGCATGACGGATGTTATGTGGCAAAGAATTCCAATAGGAGACAGAGCGGGCTAAGAAGGAATGTTCATAGGTTTTTGTCCTGTGGAATGGAATATAGAGGTCAGAAACACGGGATCTCGTTTTTAGTGAGTGGATTAAGGGTTTAGGCTGGAGGAGACAACAGATATTTAGGCAATGCTAAGGTAAATTAATTAAAACTAAGAACATAAAACATTATTGAACCTGTTAGGTTTCGCAGTTTTGGGCCTTGGTCGTTGATGGGAATGCAGTGGTGGTGGGGGAGGTAAAGGGAGGTATGGTGGTGGTTCCTCTATTGACGATATGCTTGTTCCACCCCACGTCCTCTCTGCTCTTTGCCTCTCTTGAGCTGATTTAACTTTTCTTGCTCGTGATCCTTGACCCAATGGCTGGCCATCTGATCATCAAATTTGAATGCGTTTTACATTAATAAGGATGAAAATTATATTTATTTTTTCGTAAAAAAAAAGAAATTAAAATATTTGAACTGCTTAAAATTTCAGGAAAAATGTCATTTCACTCTCTCTCTCTCTCTCTATCACTTCCTTTCATCCTTTCTCTCCCATTCTTTTAAATAGTCTTCGTACATCTAAATAGTTTAGTTCAAGGGATTAGAAAGGAAATGTTTGGAGTTCTTAGCAAATATTGATCAAATGAAAAGATTTTTAATAGTTCTTGCATCTTTTAGTTTTGGAAATTTAATTTTTTACTGACATGGTTATATGAACTTATTCCCATACTACTAATAACAACTGTACAGGGGACATTTATTTGTTAAATTTTACATGTTCCATACAATCATATTTATATTGTTAATATTAATAAATAATATTTGGTTAATAATTTGAGCAAGTACAAATTTATATGACCATTATTTTTATTACTTCTGATGTTTAATTATTTCATTGAGTAAATAAGTCAATGCTAGCCGAGTTTCTGTTGTTTATGCTCCAAGTTCAATCCGAGTAGTTCATAGTAAAGTTCAGAATCTTAATTTATCGCTTTTTGACATAAAATGCCTCAGCTTAAGTAAATCTTTCACGGCACATCGCGCTTTTTGAAGTAGATTTTGATATAACATGCTTAAGTTTTAGATAGTCTATTTTTACTGTTTAAAATTTTTTTTTCTTCTAGACAATGCACGAAGTCTTAAAAATTAGTTGGTTTGTCTGTGACTGTGAATCAGTTAATTTAGGATTACATGAAGGAACTAATAGATAGAACACCTTTTATTTGAAAAGAAAATGGCCAATGATCAACACGAGCATCTTCAGGATGAAATAAATTTCTTACCTAGGAATCCATCGCTGTCACTCACTTCAAGAACTGCATTCTGTTCAAAACTGATTTGCTTATTAAATTTAGCTATTTTTAGTTTTTCTGATTCATCAGATTGGCCCTAAAACATTTTTATAAAAATAAAAGGTAACTGAAGATGGAAAACTATTTCTAGATATTTCTTGATAGATAATAATAAAGATTTATTTTTTATTTATAAAAAAAATGTTAAAATTTTATTATAAAAATTTTTTTTAACAAAAAAAAAAAAACAGTAGCGAAATCATTATCTGTTTATAAACAACTAAAAAACAATTTCATTTTGTTCATGAATTATTGGAAAAGATGTGGTATATACTTATTCTCACACCTCGGCTAAATAAATCAAATGAGGAATTTGCATATTATTATGAATTTTGTCGATAACTGAATTATCTTGAAGAGTAAACTAATTATAGTTATTTTATTATTAACATTAGTTAATTATAGTATCATCATTATAATTGCTGAGATAATCCTCATGGGGCCAGATTCTTCTGAATTAATACCAAATTGTAATGATTTAGAAAGTTAAACTTATGAATTAATCTTCAAATATAACCCATAAATTATGGAAAATAAACAAAAAAGGTAATAGAACTTACTGACATCACCGATAGAACAGCAGCTTCCGCAAGTGTTGCCAATTCTTCCTCTCCCACATCTATTTCGGAGCTCAACACCAGATCACGGAAGGGATCGCTAACAATAAGTTCTTTTGCATCTAGAAATAGTTTAAATTAATGAAGATTGGAAACTTTTGTATATAATGGAGTTGTCCATGGAAAAAAATAGAGATAAGAATCTTTGAAACTGTAACAATCAAATGACATGATGTGGGTGTTTATATGAGAGTTACATTAAAAACTACCTTGCGTGTCTAATAGAAAGCATCTTATTATCTTCATAAAAACTTACTGTTGCGTTAATGATACCTTTATATCAATTTTACAGCATAGTAAAAGACATCAAAATTCGTTGTTTTTCTAACTAAGAGAGAAAACCATTGTTTACATAGAATTTTGAAAAAAATTATAAGTAATGTAATAATCTTTTATTACCATACTTAGGATATATAGATTCCATAGGATTAGGCTATGGAACATGGGTGCTCATTACTTTTTGTGTGTTTATAACTCAAAAACTAATGAATTAATTCATTTTAAAGCAAGTACTTAAGCCGGAAGAAGTGATTCCAGATGCTGATAAATCTAAATCATGTGTGAAAGCCATTACATCAAGTGCTGCAGTTAATGCTCCTCCAAAACTTCCTGGAGTTTGTTGGGCTTGTTGTTCTGCCGTGTTTTCCATTAATACATCTACTACAGGGCTGTAATAAGAACATGATAATTAATATTATTTTGGCTGGATGTCCATAATTAATTTTTTTTATATACTATTATGTAGATACGTATAGTTATAAAATCTTTAACATTTTCCTACATTATACTTGTAGTGAGGGAAGAACAAAACATAATTTAATATAAGAATAATTTAAATTATCATGGAAGAGAATAGTTTACAAAATAATGAGATTATGCTATAAATATATTTTCACTTTGAATCATGAAAAATATACATTCCTAGAATGAAGAAATTGTTATATAATTAAAACATAATTATGTAGAAATGGTTTCAAAGTGATTGCTCAATCAATCAGAAATCTTTTACTTACTTTTGAGGTACTTTAACTGGTGTTGATATTGAAGCTCTATCCCACATTATTCTTCTTAATTGTTCTCCGTTCATCCCTCGTTTTCTAAGCTCATTGATTGTTACCTTGCCCACTCTCTAAAAATCAGCAATTTAATGTTTTCAGAAGTCTTTTCATAGTGTGTGGTCATTTTTTCTGCTATAATACCTCAATATTATGGGCAGATTTGGTCAAACTACCAAATTTTATAATATACCACAGAATTGTTGTTTACTGTTATTAAGTTATAATAATTAATCAGATAATAACTAATAAGGTCATTAAGTACTTGAAAGTTTCTATATTATTTGAATTGATTACTGATATTAATTTGAGTACAAAATATAACCATTATTTTTATTACTTCTGATGTTTAATTAATAATGATTAATATTATGCATAAATGCAATATAAATGCATTAAGTATTCAGAAAAATTAAATAATAAAAAATATACAATTACCTTCCAATTAGCTACAGCTCCTTTCCTTTGTTTAGCTCTGGTTTTACTTTTACTTTTTATAACCATTACTCCACGCTGTTCTGTCGATGGGTCATCTCCAGGTCCTAGCTTTATGCTGTATTCTTGTAAATATTGTTTGCAATCTTCCTGGTTTACCGCTCTTTCCAGTGAAACCACAATTTTGGCCCACTATACATCATATTGAAATTATGAGGTACAACAGAAATTGAAATGTTTCAGTTGACTGAAACTCACTTACCTGTTTCATCCATTCTTTCTCGCTTTGTTCAATCACATGGGCATAAGTATTTCCCATCATAGCTATTAACATGTTAAGCAGAAGTATAGGGACTAGAATCATGAAGATAGCAAACACTGTCTTACTTAATGTCGGGTATGAAGTATGCGACAATTCAGCATACTAGAATCATCAATAAAAATCTTTTATTTAAATTTATAATATCTTTGTTAAAGACAAATATACAACATTAGACAATTACATTATAATCACCGAGAGTGATCTGAAATAAAGCCATCCATGTGCTGTGGTATGAGCTGTAAAGAGTATTTTTAACTCCTGGAAATCCTTTGTACAGAAAATAGAATGATTGGGAAAATCCAAAGAGCACAATAGAATAAATTATTCCAAAAGTAAACATATCTCCAACTATCATACTATATACCATTGTTACAAATGGTCCCGTTAATCTCACTGCACTAAAATCAGAAAAAAAAATAGTTTTAATCTTAAATAGATAATTCAACTGAAATTTAAAATTAATTTAAGGTAAAAGTAACTTTTTAAAAAAATATTTAAAAACAAACAATAATTAACAAATATTATGCAGATTTTAAACTGTGGTTATGATCTAAAAGTGGATGGTCGGATAGGGAAGTTCATGATATGAATAAATTATTATTATTCAGTTATATTAATATACGAGAACTTTTTGATCAATTTTACAGGCCTTCATCATGACATAGCAAGAACTGTAGAGGAGAGGAGAGAACTCGTCCATGTAACAATATGAAACCATATGATTTTATCTCACTTCAGCAGCTCTTTTAAAGGCATAAAGAATGGAGCATATATTTAATATTACTCTAATATTTAAGATATTTTGATCGGTCTTGTAAAAAATATATGAGAAAATAATGTTAAATGGCAAAATTAAATCAATTCAATACCCTGCAAAAAACATGAGTAAGAACCATGATCCAGGCACTGCAAATACTAATATTGCCTCCTCAGTTCTTTTGTCATCCATCAATCGAAATGGGATACATATTAATATCAAGATATTTGATACGAGGAAGATGGCTTTAGCTGGGTCCTAAAAAAAAAAAGAATCAAATGAACAACAATGTTATTTTGGTATTAATTTATTTTTCTGGTTTTAGAATTATTATGTTTAAAAAAAAATATTTACAAAAGATATTAAAAGTCCCTTTAGTTGATTGATTATAGTTGACTATTAATAGCATAAAATGAATTGGATAATTATATTTTTAAGAGAAAGGTAAACAAAATTATTTGGACTGTTTTTTTTTTAACATTTATGTATTTCGGTTAATTATTTTCAATAATGAACCATTGTACCCGTCCAAAATATTCAAAAAATTAAGCTCCCTTTTGAAATTTGAGGTTTTACACTTCAGGATACGTATCACTCGAAAATCATATAAAAACAATTTTATCCGTCCGCCATCCACTGAACATCACAAAGTGGAACAAATAAGGGAAAACTCAAATCAGCATGACATGAGCTAAAATGAATTTTTTTTTTTTTTACTCCAAAAACTAGATAAACTGTTTTATTGATGCCTTTTGGAATAAGCGAGAATATTTTCAGTTGAAAAAATATATATTTTTCAATGTTTTTATTTAATACTTCAATTGGAAACTTCAATTACTTGGCTAGAGCTAGTGGTTGAAAATATTTCCTTTAAACTTTACCAACTTTTTACTGTTTTTATTTTTTATTAATGAATAAGACTTGTATTATCTCAAAGATTTCATAAGTTAAATTAAATCTGAGAGTATTAAAACCTTTTTAAACCGTTATAAACCTTTATAATTTGATCTGTATTAGTTATTCTTAATATAGCCTTTAAAATTAAAGGAAACAATATGTATCTTTTTCATCAGAGAATGTGAGGAAGTATCATAAATATCATTATCAATAGTGTTTAAAATTTTAATGTAATAAAAATTTAAAAAAATGTTGATTATTCTTTAATAACTATCGTAAAATAAATATTTATAATTGATAAACAATAAATTTGCACAGTACATTTTTTTCAGTTATAACTAGAGACCGGATTTTTGTGGAGTAAAAATTCGGAAAACTTGCAGTAAAAAACTCGAAATGTGCAAAATTGTGCAGTAAAAATTCAAAATACTAAAATTGTTTAATTAACACCTAAAAACGTGTAAAATCATCAATATTATTTAATTTATAACATTAATAAATCGAAATCTTATCAGATCTTCAGTTAACCGAGAGTATTTTAGAAAAAAAAAATTGAAATGTTTCATGGAAAATGAAATTCCAGATTATAATCAACAATTATAATAACGATTATTATCAAATAATGCAGAACATAGAAGGTTTGAAGCAATAAATGAAGGTAGGGATTATAGGTACCTATATATTATATAGACCAGATCAATTTTAGATATTTAAGTTTTATTAATAATAATAAAAATTTTATTTTTTAATAGGGTTGAAATTTCCAACATTATACATTCCAAAATGCATTTGTAAAAATTTAAAGAATTTAAAAAAAAAATTAAAATAGACTATGATGTTTGAAATTTTCAAGTGTTCAAATATTAGTGTTGAAGCTGTTTTTCTGTATCTCATGGTGAAAACAGCCACACTGTAAATAATTATAAATATTAATTGTCTCATTAAAACTAATCAATTGACTATTGAATGTACAAATTACAATTAAAAAAAGAAGCCTATTTTCATTTCATGTGTAAAAAAATCATCGATATGAATTTTTGAAAGATATTATTTTTACTTAAAGTATTAATGTTTTTAAATGAATTTAGCAAAATAGCTCATTTTTAAACTTGTATTGAATATGTTTGTCTTCGATCTTCTGTTTTAATTTTCTTTGTTTAATATTTTCACTTAATGATCATTTGAGTCCTATTGACTGAAAACTAAATAAAATAAATATAACGACTAAAATTTATATACTAAATAGAATTGAACAAAAGTAATGTTGATTCAGATATAGCAAATTAGCTGAATAGAAATTATTTTTATTTTTTTAGAAATTATCATTTATTTACTTTTTTTTTATACATTACATCATGTCATAATGATTAATTACATATGTGTGGTTGCAGTAACCTTACACATGACATGCTAGTGGTTTGAATGCTATTAAGAGAATTGAAATCCATTTTTACAGCAGGAAAAATATACATAAGATATCAATGAAAACCTGGATTACAATCATTAAAAGTACCAGAAAAACAAAGTATAGTTTATGTACAAAAGAAAACTATAGATATATACATACACACGCACTCACACAACACAAATATATATTACATATACAAACACATCCTACAAATATAATTTATTAATAGGAGTGAGAGTTTATTTATTTTTATTTATTTTTCTTGTTCTTCCCTACCTTTTCTTGTTTTGACATATGACTCAGAGGCTTGGACGATGACGAAAAGTGATGAGATGAAGGTGAGTGTGTTTGAGTGAGGAGTCCTCAGAAGGATTTATGGCCCAGTAAAGGAAGGTGATGTCTGGAGGAAAAGAAAAAATAGGGAGCTCAGTTCTGTTTATACAGACATCAACATAGTCACGTATATTAAACTTGCCAGATTAAGGTGGGCCAGAATGAGCACCGCTGAAATACCCAAGAAAATAATGATGGAGGAGCTGCACCTCGCAAGACGGGTAGGAAGGCCGAAGACGAGATGGCTGTACAGCGTGGCCTATGATGCGAGAGCCCTGCTTGGCGTATGGAACTGGAGAGCTGCAACAGAAGACAGAGCCAACTGGCAGAGGCTCTTGGAGGAGGCGCAATCTCGGTAACAGGATGCCGTGCCACATAAGATGATGATGATGTTCTTCCCTACCTCGCCTTTTAGGCTATACGGGATTTTCTGGGCCCGAAGGTGAGGGCGGGGAATTTAAAATTCCCTCCGGCACCGGGACGCGAACTCGTACTTTTTTTTCAATCTCATAACTTTGGTTATCTGGTTGCATGGCAACTCTAAATATTTCACGGAGTTAGACCAAGAGATCTGTACTTCTTTTATATATATATTATGGTTTATGCGTGGTCTTCTTATTGTAAAAATAATTGCTTCAGTTTTTTTAAAATTTATTTTTATTTTTCATTTTATATTTTAACTTTTACTGGGAAATTTTATACTACATCAAAATCAATATCAATCTTTTGTTAATTGGTAAAGTTTACTAGTTTACCAGTTGTTTGATGAAAGATATAAATCCCTGGTTCCTTATTTCTCCTCCTTGCTGTACTATAACATACGAAAGAACACCTAAAACAGTTGCTACTTCAAAACCTTGCCTCGCTACTGATTTCCAATCATCTCCTCCTAAGAGTGGTTTAGTTCTGTCTGTTGGGCGAAGATAAACTGCTCCACTCAGGCAGAGTAAATGAAGCATTAGGATTACTAGCCGTTTTAAAAACTGCCTCTGGAATGGAACATTACTGTTTAAAATAAACAATATAAAATTTCATTTCATTAATTAAATAAAAGAAAGTGGGAGTGGTTAAATTAATTGATACTAAATTATAACATTTTTTTTTATCATCAGAATCCTTTGAGATGTTCCATTGTAGTTGGTATCAATGCATGTTGTATCAATACTCTTGTCCACCAGATTGGCTCTCAATACCATTTTACAGCATCAAAACTGAAAGCTTTAGACGGTCTTGGAGGAACTTCTATCAAGAAATTGACAACATTTCTATGGTATGTAGGATAAAGAAAATACTTTCTAAACAGAGAGACATTCCTTAGTACACTCAGGGTCAATGGCAAACATACCAGTATGAGCTGCAAACCCTGAGAGAACTGGCAATAGTACACTTTTCTGGGTGTATTGCTATGGAAAAGGCTTGTATTGACACTACGCTTCTTAGCTATACAGCTAATCGAGATGTGTGGAATATAAGGCAAGAAATATTGTTACGGTAAATAGACTGAAATGGGCAGTCATTGTCTGCTTATGAATTTGCATGTTTGGATGATATCCTATCAGTACTGATTCAAAAAAGAAAAGCAGGCCTTGAAAACTTTTTATAGGCTACAAAAACTAAACTTATGTTCAAAGATAAACACCCATGAGGGACATCGGAAAATTAAAAAAATTGAGGAAGACAGGGTGCTTACAATACACTCTGACACTCAGACTATAGAATGTCTAACAAAGATTTATAATGTTAAAATAGACAGCTCAGGAGAACATAAATCCATTAATGGGATTAATTGTTATACTGATGGATCACTGATGACATGCGAATCTGGTGCTGGCTTTTGAAGAAAGGATGAACCAGATGAGAGCATGTCAATACCACTCGACAAATAAGCAATGGTGTTCCAATCTGAAATACTGGTGATAGCTCACTCTGCCTCAAAATTGTTGCTTGATGGAATGGTGGGGAGGAAAATTTCCATATATACAGACAGTCAAGCAGCAATATGAGCACTGGACAATTATACAACTAGATCTATAGCTGTTGAGGATTGTGCAGGAATTTTCAATGGCCTATCTAGACTCAATAAAGTAAACATTGAATGGGTTCCAGGTCACTCTAGAATTCATAGTAATGAGATGGCGGATGAAGTAGCCAAACTAGGCTCACAAGTGATTCCCATAGCTCCTGAACCCATCTCAGGAATTAACCTGTGTCTAATAAATAACAGAATTGGGGAGATCTATCGTGCTGTAGCTAAAAAATACTGGTGCTTGAAAAAACAGACTCTCTCTAGATTGTTCCTAGAAGGAATCTGTCCGAAAAGAAGCAAACTACTAATTAACTTGAGCAGGAGCTCACTTAAGAAAATTACAGCGTTATATATTGGACAGTGTAAATTGAATTATCATATGTTCAATCTCCGGCTAACGGAGTCCTCTCTTTGTAGGTACTGTGGCCAGGAGGATGAAACAGCTTATCATATCACTTGTTGGTGCAACAGGTTTGCTGGACTAAGATTCCGATTATTCGGCATTGATAAGGGGATTGATCCCAAGGAAAATGAGCTTATCAATCCAACAAGCCTACTTCAGTTTAGTGAGACTGCAAGAATCACACTCTAATCGGAGTGACTTAAATAGAGACATACAATAGGCATTCATGGCTGTGGTGGATTTATGCCACAGTTATAAAAATAAAAAATAAAAAAATAATACGAGCCATTTTTTTAATATATCAGATAGTATTACTTGCATAATAATATAATATTCCTATCTTAAGCAATGGATTCAATGTTATTATATAGGCTAGAATATTTTTAATTTTAAATTTAAATAGTATTACAATCACTTAACAGACTAAGAAAGGAACTCATTTGTTTTAATAGGATGATTATATATTTCTATGTTCATTACAATTTATTTTTATTATAAAAGAATAAATATGTTTTATCAATGATGGAGTAACGTTATACACATGATTTGACCAGAAAGTTCAAATAAATAATTTAGTTTCAGTTATTGGGCAATTGTTCACTAAGAATTTGTTTCTCCAAGCCTTGGTTAATGGAAACTTTTAAATTGACATTCTTGTTGCCTCAAAGCTTGTTTAGCTCAGATTGGACCAAGTTTGAAAGGGCAGTGGATCTTCCATAAGGACGGGTGAATTTTTGGCTTCAAATTCGATTACTGTAACAGAAGACCCCACCTTACTCATCTGATTTGACAACATGTGATTTTATCTTGTTTCACTTTTGTGTCTTGTCTTTGCAAGATAGTGTTTTGAGAACAACATTTGGGTGACATGTGGCTGATGAAGAACCTTAAAACAGAGATCTTACAAGGAGCCTTCGAGTAGAGGTAATCAAGAAATGTATTGAGTCCCAGAGGAAGTATTTTCAAGACTATTGATTATATATTATATTACTTGATTATATTATATATTATAATACTTGATTATATTATATATCATATTGTATATTATATTATATTACTGATTATATATTGAATTACTTGTTCAAATGTAAAAATTTTTTTTCACCTTTGAAATAATCTTTCTGGTCAAAGCACATATGTTATATAAGATATCTGATACTACATTGCCAGAGAAAATGTAAATTCAGGTAAATGTCAAATTAATTTTTCAAGTCACAAGAAAAGTGTTAATATTAAATTTTCATTATGTTGAATTTTATTTGTCTATTTATCAGTATGTACTGACAAGTGGTATACTATCAAGAAGAAAAATTAACAATTACTTGTTGAGTATAAAATTTATGCAAAAATGAAATAATAAAATATTCTTAAATCAACAGGTTTTAGATTTATGTCTGTTACTTTTTCAAATGAAATGGTAATTTTCTTATGTTTATACCCTTGCAAATGTTTTCCATTTTTCTTCTAGCAACCTTTGAATTATACCTCCGTCTAACATATCTAAGTGCTCTTCTTTTGTTCCATTTAGAATTATGAAGAGAGCTGAATTCCAGTCTGAAATATAAATTATTAAATGCCTTAAATTAACATGGTTTTCTCCATACAGTAAATTAACCCTAGTGCATAGGAATTATCTCTTTATAATTATAAACAAAATTTTAATTTTATAAACTTTATTTCTCCCCAGGAAAGAGTGTAATACAACCCAGTATTGACCAATTCAGATTTAATGTGAGGCAGGTTGTATTTGCCATCTTTATTGTGGTATGTGAGGATTTGTGTGTGAAAGAAAATATCATATCCTACAATGGTTACAGGGAAGAATAAAATAAACTCCTATATCTCGTAATGAAATGTTTCAGTGGTCCGCGAGCTGTATAGCAATGTCTATTCTTAAGAGTCCAAACTAGGAGCTGAAATCGTACACCAATGGGAAACCTTAGACAATTCGAAAAGTTGGTGAATGGTAAATGATTTTAGAAGTAATAATAAAAAAGGACAATGCTTTTCCGAAAACTATATCATGTCAAATATACTATGTTATAACATTACTTGTTCTGCCATCAGGGAGCAGTGTATCAAGCGCATTCAATGGATAAGCAGAGCATGTAATATTGCTGTATCTCCAGAATTCTCTAGCGCTCAATTCCAACATTTCTCGGAAGACCTTCGCACGCCCTAGTTTGCAGGCTAGAGTAAGAGGTGTTAAGCCTGCGACATTAGCTATCCCATTTGAAGCAGGCATCTTGGGATGCCTGAGAGCATATCCAAACATATCCTAAAATAAATAACTTATATATATCTTAAATGAAATTTAAATATTAATAATATAAAGTTTTGAAAATCAATAATTAATCAATGAAATTGTAATAGGAATTTTACTATTTTGTGCTTCAGTAAGTGAGGCAATCTAGTGACTTCCTAAAATTAATTAATTAGAGCATTGAATATGAAATATATAGCTTTTCATGAATGATATAGAAATAAAAAAGCAAAAGAATGAAACAAAATTTTCAGGAATTTCAGGCAAGATATTTTTATTGGGTTAGCTGACATTTTGACTCAAATATGTGGGTCATCCTCAGGGCTGAAACTGTCGTTTGGGAGTCAAGACAAGAAAAAAATCAAAGATATTATAATTAATAAAATATGAATAATAACTGTGTGGATGGACTTACAAGTTTGTCACAGACCACAACCATATGAAGAATCATGTTTCCGAATGTGTCCCTGTGATCAGGATTAGCTCCATTGTCCAGAAGTAAATTGTATATACTCTCATTAGCACAGCAGGCTGCCCAGGCCAATGGGTACTCCCCGAGGTAGGCTAAGCCCTCATAATCTGTGTGCTTTGATGGTCTCTGCCCTTGCTGGTCCCTTGGAAGGAAGAAACTGCCTGAAATGAAGCATCAGATCATCCTTACACCTATTATTTCAATATCTTTTTTCTTAATTCAAATTAATTTTAAAAGGCCAGGAACGCATTAATTTATATTTAGATTACTATCATGAGATTTCAAACCAAATTCTTCAGTCTACCAAATCTCACTTCTTTGGCCTCTTAATATGGAATGTACAATATCTACTTGCCGCAGTATAGGACTTCAGTAGGAGTCTTGGGCCGATGAAAGGGAGAAAAAAAAAAAATCTACTTGCATAGTCTATATTGGGTGTTTATGTTATCAGTTTCATGGAATACAGCAGTGAAAATATTTCTTAAGAAATATATTGATGTATATACTTCTGATTGATGTATATACTTCTGAGTATATACTTCTGATTGATGTATAAACTTCTATTACAGAGATGATGTGATATACTTCTATGTGTATTCAGAGGATATATTAGCAAAATCTTGACTGGTTAGTAATTAATTATGACTCAAAATAGTAAATGATTTTGTTCGGAATGTTTCAATAACAGCCTATCGTTATTGTCTATTTGAGTTTCGCTCCTATTATTTATATACTTTTTAAATGAAACAAACTTCATGAAACATCAAAGTTTTATTTTTTAAATATCTAATTCGTTTAATAATTAAGTGATGATGTTTACCTATTGCCCTTTGTTCTACATTCGCTCCAGCTTCAACAAGATCTTGAACTAATTCATTGTTGAAATATGCAATAGCCAAATGGAGGGCACTAGCACCTACATAAATTGAAAATAGTTAATTTGCAATGTCTATCATTATTAAATTTTGTGACAGACACAAAAATTATAGTTTTACCTAAATATTCTTCTCCTTCCACAACGTCTATGGCAAGATTAGGGAAACACTTTAATAGTGTCCTTGCTAGTCTCGTATGTATCTTTGTATCACAAATTATAAGTACATGCAGCAATGTTTCTCCCAGTGAACCTCGATACTGCATCTGCCAGCAAGCTTGGTGATCCTCCCATTTTGACAATGGATCTTGGCTGGATAAAGATGCCTCTATAGGGATCTGTACCTGTAACAAATATTGATATTTTTCATTTAAGAAATGTTAATAATTTTAATGTATTTGCATGTGGCTGGTCAGGAGGTTTTTAAAATTGTGTATTGTTAATTTTTCAATTTAAAAATCAAATCAAATTCTCTTTCTGTGATAAAAGGATTTACTCAGGGATGTTGCTCAAAAAATAAAAGAGGGCACTTTTCTAATTTTAATTTTCTTCGCGTAGAGGGTGTACGTTTTTCAAAATTTTGGAATGCTAACAACCAACCTGTCACTATCAATTAATTTTTCAGGAATTGGTTGTTTATATTTGTTGTTATTGTAATTTTATAGTTTTATATGTTAGAAGGGAGACAGCTACTCCATTTTGCACCCCATTGCTACTCCCAAGTCAAATAATATTTCCAAATAATAATAATAATAAATAATAATAATAATTCCCTCTCAACTTCATTGTTTGCACAAATAATTGAGCCATATTGCTTTGGTTCTTTGTAGGGTATTATCTTGGAACTTCACTCCCTTTCTAATGATGGATCAGGCAAATTCCTCTGAAGTCTACAAATATTGCCTTCACTAACCTATCTCCCTTATAGTTTTATACTTTTCCATAGGGAATACAGTTTCTTTGTTTCTCAGTCATCCAGCCCTTAGTCATTACCGAAACTAGTCTTGTCCCTCCTAGAACACTATTTAATGCACCTTATAAACCCTTCTACACTGCAGATAAAATCAAATTTGGTTCTCATCTAAAGGTCCTTTACTCTAGGAGGCACATGGTAGGGAAAATTCATCCACATAGACGAATTCCTAATGTAATAGAAAAAAAAATTACCATGACCAGCATTAGCGAATTCTGCCAGGACCCGCCCTTCCTTGGATGGCGGAAAAAAAATCTGTAAAAATTTCCAAAAAACACATATTAAAAGAAAAGATAAATAAGAAAAAATTCATCCTCATAGGCGAATTTCCTAATATAACAGAAAATAAAATTATCGTGACCAGCACTATCGAATTCTGTCAAGGGGCGCGCCCACCCTTGGATGGTATAAAAACATTCCAAAAAGTTTTTAAAAAATACCTATTTAAAGAAAAGATAAATATAGAGAAAATTCATCCTCATAGGCCAATTTCCTAATGCAATATAAAAAAAAGTTATCATAGTAACCATTTTTATTAATCTTACGATTTGTTATATTGCGTCACCTCATCAGAGTGTGGCTCACGTCGAGATTTTATGAAACCAAGAATAGAATGTAAGAGCAAAAGTTGGTTCGTAGGCTGAAGTGATTTAGTTTTTTGGCCATCGTTAAATGCGAAGGCTTGTGCTCCAGTCGTAGTTAGTTCCTACTGACTCCGTACTGAGTATCGCAGGAGTAATACATGATGGAGGAAAATTAATTAAAAAAAAAAACTTTATTCATTCTTTCGAACAAGCTTTTATCCAAGCACAAGAAAATACAGTTTTTCTCCCGGAACCAGTTTTTATTCAGTTCCAATAGATCTGGACGCATTGCAACCTCCAGCAACTATAGCCTCCTTGAATCCATAAGATTCATAAAACTGGTCACGATAATTATTTGTATATCTCCCATTAGAAAGTGTTGTCCTTTTCTTAAAATAGGTGATGTTGGAAATATTTTCATGAAGGAAGGTACTAATTATTTGGTCTCTGATTAGATCGGAATCTGATTATGATCGGAATCGGAAATTATTCTGAGTTTTCTTTTTCAGAGAACTCATTTCCAAGCTATAGAGCCATTTTTAGTAATCTCACAGATTTTGACAATGGTGGTAAAAATTAGCGTCCATTAATCGTACTTATCGACCATATTATTTAATCAAATTATTAATTTTAGGTATCCGTTTATGAACAATTTTACGTCTTTTTGGTGAATATGAAGTGATAACTAAAAAACTATTTAATTTAAGTATTTGACGATTGCTTCGCTGTAAGCTAGATAAAATTTACTTTAAATAAAAATAGAGTCTACTTTTGTTAAAACCATTTATTGTGGATTTTTGAGCGGCGAAACTCAGCTAAGAAGTGGGAAAAGATGGGTAGTGGGGGAGGACGGGTAGGGGTGGGGGAAGGTGCGCACTCCCTAGAGAAAATTCCTGGATCGGCCACTGGTATGAACAGTCTAACTCAAAAACAAAAAAAGCGTCTCCCTTCTGGTTCCGAAACCTCACACTCAGACAAAGAAATAGGCTAGCATCGACTCAGAGGACTGCTCTGCTTTGGGTCACCAGAGCATATAGGTCTACGTCACATGAAGCAATGCACGTCTTAGCGTCGGGGGTGGTGCCTCTCGACCACCTCCTGTGAGAAGAAGTGACCAGGTACGATTACAAGAGGGAGGGCTCAACAGGTCTGTCGGAGAACCTACGGATGAGGATTATTGAAAACCGAAATAAATGGAAAACGATTATCCGGGAGGAAACAATTGAAGATTGGAGCAGACGGTGGGTGACGACTCCGAAAGGCAGCACCTTAAGAAAATAATTCCCCACCGTTGAATCTCGGCTTAAAGCGAAATGGATACTTCCGGACTATTGGGTTTCACAATTTCTAACTGGACATGAGGGTTTTAGAGCTAAATTTCATAGCATCGGACAGGATATAGATCCCCGCTGCCCCGCTTGTGGTGTTCCCGAGACTGTTGAGCATGTGGTCACGGCTTGCACTGTTTTCGACGGATTAAGAGCCAGGTTAATGAGAACCACGGGAATTTACGTCCTCGCTGAGGAAAACTTCCCGCGGTTCCAAGAGTTCATAAATGGCTGGAAGACGGCGGTGGGCCCAAATCACTTCAACCTAGGTGGCCGCAGAAGGATAAGAGGACCAGTCCCAGGAAGACCTCCGGATTCGGGAAGCCAGGCCTAATTTGGTGTAGAAGGAGGAAAAGTAGAAGAGCTAGCTGTGTGCACAGCTTAGAATTTTGTAAACTGATATTAAGGCAGTAGTGTGTTATTATGCATTAATGCTTAACATCACACTACTGCATACACCCGTATTGCCCTGGTGGCATGGGAGGGTGGAAAATAAAATAAAAAATGTCAAATTAATTAATTAAGTTAAATTACATATTGACTTAAGTTGGTTATAAACCGAGAATGTTAGATCAATTTTTTTGATAAAATCAATAAGATAATCTGTTAATAACTTTGCTTTGCATTACTCGCATCCTTTTACTAACAATTTGAATCAATTACAGCAGTAATGGCCCATACTTCTAAAATAAAAAGACAAAAAAATGAATTCTAATGATCCAATTCATTGCTTCAAATAATCTAAAAACAAGCAGTCTTGATCAGAAATCTTAAAAAATCTCTCTGTTACTTTGAAGTATCAAATTCCAGGTATTAGAAAATTAAATTCTGAAACTGCTACAATAAAGCATCCTAGTAAACACTTTACATAAAATAAAAATTGTTTTATTATTTCGATAATTAGTGGAAAAACATCTTAAGATTTGAAGTGATTAATAAATTTAGTAAAAAATAAAAATAATATTGACTATTTATTAATTTAAAATTTTCTGATTCAATGTTTGTTTATAGAGATTCATATGACATTCTCAGAAGTTCTTAAAAATGAAAGAAAATCCGGCGATAGAGTTGAGAGTTAGATCCAGTGCGTAAATAAGTCAACGCAATTGATGGAACGAATTGGAGCTCAATGTATAAACGAAAATAGTGGGAAATATTTCAACTATATGAAAACAAAAATAAAAGAATAGTCTATTTATTTATTTATATGGTAAGAGTAATTACTCCTAATTTAGTATATTTGGGAGGGAGCTTGAAAAATGTTACAAGGAAAACTTCTTAGTTTTTTATATTCAACATTTTCCTCCTAATAATGACAAAGTTTGTTATTTTTTGCAGAGAGGAGGGGAGAGGAAAAGAGGAAGAACTTTTGCATAGGGATGCAGTAATCCTTTATTATGCCACTGGTTTATTCTTTAATTAATTTTGCTCACAGTTCACGTGTTTTACTTATTCAAATGAATCGATGAATAAAATGGTTGGTTAATGCATAATGAGGTGTTCGGAGACCGATATCCTCCAGATGTATGCTGCAGCTATTGTATAACTTAATGTAAACGCAAGCTTGCAATCAATGATGTTAATGGGTAAGTTACGCTTACGCTAATGCACTTGCTTCGGTGTAGGTGTTGTGACAAGTGTTTGCGTGTCGGAACTCAAACAAACATATGTATATTTAAGACAGCCATTGTTTGAATAACCCTCATACGCTTGTGGATCATGAGACTGCTCATAACAGTGGTCTGCTGTCTGATCGCAATCCATGGCACCTCCTCTGTACCTGGCTTCAGGAGGAAGCAGGCCAAACAGTTCTTCTTGGCGCAGGCCCTTGGTCAAGGTAAACTTAATAATTCATCTAGCAAACATATTTTTATATTAGTAAGAAAACTTTGACCGATATCAATGATAAAAATTGAGCGCTGGCCCAATATCTGAAGAGTTACACTTTTCCCGGAAATTAGCTGGTAAAAATTGATTTAATAGATAATAAGGATGATATTTAAAGAACTTAAATAAGCCAATAACTAAAACTACTTTTGAAAAATTAGTATTTAAATATTTATTTCAGAATACTGACTAAATACAATACTACTTCCATGTGTTATTCCTATAAGATGCTTTTCCTCTTCATGCAACAAAAGATAAGAATTTTCCACTTCTTATTTAATACAGAATGTACTCGCTTCGGCGGTTTTTTTCTGTTGGATTTACAGAACTTGAAGATCTTTTTGTCGCCTTAATCAGCTTCGCCTTCTCCACCTCAGTATATCTTGAGCTATTGCTTTCCAGTTTTCAGAATGCGGATTTGCAGCACCTTTGATGATTCGATCCATCCATCTGCCTTTTGATCGATTCGGTGATGGATGTACTAAAAAAATGTATATGTCAGCACAAATAGTTTGAATAACTTAAAAGTCAGTTTAAATAACGATTTCCAAAATTTAGATACTTGTATTGCGCAGTATTTAAAATTCTTATGAAATAATAAAAAATTGGTGGGGAGGACGCATCGCAAAACTTTCATTTACTGCACTACCTTGAGTAGAAATATTTTCATATCTTAGATGTTTTCATGCGCAGCAAAGTTAAAGTAAACATTATAGAAAAGAAAAAATTTTCATTTAAAACAATTAATTACCATATAAAAAAAATGGCGAGGTTCAAATTATTAATGAGAAGAATAGATAAAGGATTTTAAAAAAAAACGTTAATAGAAGTATATATATTATGGATTATGCATATTTTAGTAGATCCTCAAAATTTAAGGAGACTTTTTTTTTTAGCTATGTGAAAGCGAATGTGAGCAATGTGAGAAAGCTTTTTTTCCCTCTAGTTTAAATGAAGAGCGATCGAGCAAAGTCGGATGCTTTCGGCAGTTTCCGTTTTCACATTTTCTATCTAGTCCTAACCCTCATTCCTCCTTAATTTAATGATCAAATTCGTTAATAGTTTACATTCAGCAATTTTGTATTATTACTAATTTTGTAAAATGATTAATTATTTAAAATAAACAAAATTAAAGGACCAACTTTTGAGAAGTCGGCATGTAAGCCCTGTGAGATTATAGATAATACTTGATTTTACATTGATTAAAAAAAATTATGTGATTTGATATTTTTCCATCCCAGAATATTTCTGTTTTAAGAAAAAAATACCTATAATTATCTATTATAGCTTTATTTACTTTTTTCTGTGATCTGGAGTGTAATGTGATAAATTGATTACGAACATAAATCTTTTATTTATACAACAATATTACTTTTTCAAAAATGAATTAACTAATACTTATGTTTTCATGAAAATAATTTAAGCAATAGGCGCGTTTTATTATTATTTTTTTTAACTTCAAATTTGCACTGACGTCCTCTCAGCAATAAAAGCTGCATTTGGGTGCAATATTGAAGCATTTGAAAATTCGAGGAAAGAAACCCTCCTTCCGCGGAAGCAAATATTTTTCCGGAGAAGTATTATTTACAAGGAATATGATATTTTATTTTAGAAATTGCCATAATCGGGCGAATGAAAATTTTCAGAGGAAAATGGAGACCAATTCTAAATATGATAAATGTATCAAAAAAAACAAAAAAAACTCCATCATATAATTATGGAATGCCTTGCTTATAAAGAACAAAGAGAATAATTTTCGTAAATCCTTAAAATAATGACAACCTATGTAAAAAAATATTAACATCGAAGAAGCCTAAGGAAATCGTCAGTGTCACGCAATATTTTCATTCAATAAATAAATATATTTAGAATGGAAATAGCAAATAATAGGAATTCAACCTCATAATATTATGACTGGCTACGTGGAAAATTTCAATGCCAAAAAAACTTGTAGTTGGTGACTTAAAATAGAATTATGGAATAATAAGGAAATAATAAAGATAAATTCTCTGAATAAAGATCTATATAAAAAACACTGGCCCATTATCATTTTAAGAATATGAATTTTCCTTTTTTTTTCCATTTTTTTTTATGAATAAAATATGAATTTTTGTAATTTCACCCAGGTCACAAAAAATAAAATATGGCATTAAGACTTTGCAATGACTTATTTCAGTTATTTTCCTGATAACGGATACTCTGGTGCACTGGCGGATCTACGGCGAGGGGAGAGAGGGGAGAGAGGGGTTTTCACGCTAAAGCCCCCCCTCCAAAATACAAAAATAATTTTTTTATTGCTTGGTCCATATTCGTTATTGTGAGTGATCCTAAATTGTCATATTGTTAAATAACAATATGTTCTATTTTTACTTTCACTTACCATGTATTTTTATTTGTAATACAGTTGTAATTATCATAAATAAAAAAACAACAATTTTCACTTGCCTATATATTAGATATATATTAATAGTAGGTATTATGATCGTAAAAATTTTCGAATCTCAGTTTTCAACGGAAATACACGTTTTGAGGTCCCCTGAGTCTAAATAACCAAGTCTTGAAAACGGTCTGTGTGTCTGTGCGTGTGGATGTGAACAGTATATAGTTCTAAAACAAAATGTCATACGAAACTGAAATAACGTATTTAAGGTAGGTATTGCTGTGACGTGGCAGCAAATATTTCACTAAAATTAGCTACACGGAAGTTCTACCTTATATTAACGATTTTACAATATCATCAAAAACGGACCCATCCGAGAGTTCTTACGAATGCTCTATAGGAGCCGAGAAAAGAATAAGATGAAATATCAACATTTTTTATTATTTTAATTATTTTGCATGGATTTCTAGGTTATGTGTAAATCGATTTTTGTTTTTGTTTAAAATAAAGAAAAATATTGCTGCTTGTATTATTGATGGTATGAATTCAAATGTCAAGGTCAAGTAAATTTTGGTTATGGACAAATATAGGATTTTTAATTACACGATTTTTTCGAAATAGAAAAATAAAAATTTCCTTGTCGTTTACTAAAGCTTTTATAACTTCTCAGGATTTTCTCCAAATTCAGCGTTACTGCAACCGTTGAAAAGCTGATTTATTCCTCTTCCAAACTACACCAATAATTTTATGTTAACGCATTTACGTAGAATAAATAAATGAAATCCAAAGTTGTTATTTCATATCTCCAGTTCTAAGCTGATTGCGGAGGTCTGATTTATGCCATTCGGTTTACTTTATAAGATCCTAAATGAAGCGGAAAGGTGGTGTAATATTGAAGTTATCACAATATTTTTCATTCTGAATAAATTGAATTTAAAATACACAACAAATAAATCACTCGAAATTTGCCGTCTTCTAAATTGTGCCATCCAGGGCAAGAGCCCCCTCTACCTACCTCCCTAGAATCAGTCATATTCCTTTATAATGACTTCTAATTAATACTTAAGTAATTGGGCTCATCCATCTTTGTATTTATCTTACACGCACTGATCTGATGATTCAAGTAAAATTTAATTTTCAAATCAGTTTGGCAATACTTTAGTACTTCAGTAGCACAGTGAAGTTGAGTGAATGAGTTTTTTTTTTTTTTTTAAATATAGTCAAGAGATCGAAATGTTTTTTATTACTCTACCAGTTTATAAAACCACAATAAGCCAATCGTTATCCTAAGTGCGTGAAACGTGGGTTTTGACATAAGAAAGCCAGAGATTGCTAAAAATTTATGAGAGAAAAACGATGTTATGTGAGCTCTATAACACAGGCGGATTTACGGGGGAGAGGGCTTTTGGGCTGAAGCCCTCCCCCCCCCCCCCCAAAAAAAAACCTGGTAAAATATAACCATGTTTTATAGAAAAAATATTAAAAATTATATCTTAAAGTATTATTGTTCGTGTAATTACATTTAATAGGACTTCAAGAATCACTTGAAGAAACATCATTTCATATAGGTACTTCATTTCTTTCTCTTTTTTTTCAAATTAATTATCGTTATATATATATATATATATATATATATATATATATATATATGAAAAAAAAATCTTTCGGGCTGAAGCCCCCCCCACAATTAAATTCTGTATCCGCTAGTGCTCTATAATAATGAAAATGCTGTAGTAACCATCAAAAGATATCCCCTCAGATGGACAGCCCATGTAAAGAGGATGAAGGAAGGTAGGTTGTCAAGGCAACTTCTTTATCTTCTCTTCTTTAGGAGGGGCGCCCTTTTCGGGAAGATCCCATGAGAGTAGACCTTAGCTATAGAGTATGAGAAGCCTGAAAAGGATAGCTGTCTGAAGTTTGCTTCTGAGGCCTAGGTCCATTAAGAAAAGTGGGCGGGGTGGCCGAATGGGCTAACGAGTGTGCACAGCACCGCCGTTGCCCGGCAACCTGACATATGAGACAACGATGAAAAATAGTCCCGAGTTCGCATCCCGGTGCCGGGGGAGTCTTTTAAATCCCCGCCCACACTCCCTGGCCCGAGAAAACCCCGTATAGCCTTAAAGGCGAGGAAGGGACCCCTCCCCCCCCCCAAAAAAGTGCATTAAGAACTATTGAGAAGATAAATATTATGTATGAGAGCTATCATTTATACCTATATATAAAGTAAGAGAAAAATCACGATGGTTACAAATTTCGAATCCGAATTTTCAACGGATACGTTGTTAGGTTCTATGAGTCCAGATGAACAAGTTTTGAAATGATCTGAATATGCGTACATCTGAACCTAGCTCAAAAATGAAAAGTCGTACGAAACTGAAATGAGGTATTAAAGGTAGATATTTGCCTGGAATGCTACAGAAACTTTTTCGCTAAAATCGACTACCCGGAAACGGTACTATATTTCATTGATTTTACACGTTTTTACGATTTTCTCGATAATGGCTTAAACAATATTGATAAAATCTATTAAATCAATGAAAAACTCAGTAGTAATAAATAACAAGCAGTTATATTTTAATTAAACATTTTGAAAGGGCTTAAATGCCAAATTTTCAATATTACATATACGTCAAAAGTATCCCTGATTTAAAACATTAACATTTCTCATTTTAGTCAGTAATAAACAATGATTAAATATGAACTACGAAAAAATTTGAATATTAATTAAAGGAGCAATAAGAGCTGGTAAGATGGGACCGAAAACTAACGGAAATACCCGAGCTTACTTGAGATTAAAATGGAACCAGACGTAAAACGTGCGTACGACGTAGTACCATAGATAAGAAATATGCGGGCTCCAATAATACTATGTATATGTTAATTATATATGTACGATTAATTATACAGATTGAGGTAATATGACAATTAAAATTTGCAGGCATAAACAAATAAAAATATGCGCAATTATTATTCATTAAAATCTTTAAAGAAATATATTTATTCCTCCTCAAAATGGTAAAATACAACCACATATTTTAGGAAAAAGTTATCACTTAAGGTATTATTGTTCGTCTAATTACATTTAATAGGACTTAAAGAATCACTTTCTTATTGGTAGTTAATTTCTGTCTTCATTCTTCTTCCGAAGTAATTATCGTAATATATATATACACAAAAAATATATTTCAGGCTGAAGCCTTCCCCCCAAAATTAAATCCTGGATCCGTTAGTGTGTTGAAATATACCTGATCAAGGATGCAGGTTTCATATTATTGGGGCAAGACCGAATAAAGGAAAATCTCATATATATAAATGATTTAGAACTCTATAATGCTATACTAATTAGTTTATTGTTATTACAATTCCTAAGTATTTTTATATGAAACAAAATATACTCGTCTACGTAAAACAATTCTTTTAAACTATTTTCTTGGATTTTCGGCAAACCTTTTGTATTATACTGTTTTATTTTCATTCAAATTATTTAGGGGGGAGGGCAACAGTTGTACCCCTCCTCTCTTCTCTCTGTCCTCTCCTGCGTATGCCCATGTACCTAATGCTGCAGTAAGAGGAGCATTTCCGGTTCATAAATGTAATTTTAAAATATATACGTATAAAAATTATAGAGTTTAAATATAAATCTGTCTCAATGGAAAGAAACTCCTTATTCTCAAGTTTTGTTCCTATAATAAAAACATTTTTTTTTTTTTTTGGTCCTCCCCTTCCTCATCTTTTAGTCCATACGGGGATTTCCCGGGCCAGAGGGTGGGGGATTTATGCAAGAGTTGAAAGCTACCCTTGACACTAGGGGGCGAACTCATTATTTTTCAAGTTATCTTCTTTCGGGGATGCAAGACAACATAAACAAGACATAGTGTATTATATTGGATACAATACAACTCTTATTACTGGCGGATCTACTGGGAGATAGGCTTTCGGACAGCGCATCCTCTTCTCTCCCCAAATGGAATTTATTTTTAATGATCGATATTTGTTTTTGTAAATGATCTAGAAATTATGTTCAATTTATTAAATTATAATGCATATACAGTTACTAAAGATAACCTTGGCTTATGAAAAGAAATTCATGTTTAAAAGTCTTACTCTTCGTGTGATAATATTTTTAATAGGATTTCAACAATTATTTAAACACTACTTTATATAAGTACTTAGTTTTATTTCTTCCCAAATGATTAAAGTTATGTATATATATATATATATATATATATATATATATATATATATACATACAAAAAAGCTTTCGGGCTGAAGCACCTCAAAATTAAATCTTGGAACCGCTACTGACCCTTATAAACATAGAATATATGTTACCTCCTAACATTAAATTCTTCATCATTTTAACTAGTGGTAATTATAAAATTTTACCGTATTAAAAAATGTTAAGAATCATGACTTGATCCCCATACGCGTGTTCGTTTTCTTCTGAAATAAAATTATAGTTTTTTTTAACCGATAAGGGTAGGATGAATAGATGAATATTATCAAGAATCTTTTGAACAAACAACCTTTTAACCGGCTGTGCAAACTAATACTGTATTTGTTGTCGTAGAATAGAACAATGTTATTTTCATGTTCGCCAATTGTTTGCCTAGTTGTTCAATTATTTGCTTTCTATGCTACAAGGTGCAGTATTTAAGTACATTTTAAAGATATACGTAAAAGCAGGGACATTTTTAATTTTTCTCTTCATTTTAATCTGTCCTATTTTTATTATTTCACATTTTTTCTCCTGAAATCATTACAAAAAAAAAACCAACCGTTCACGATAGCAGTTTTCCCCCAATTTATCATCCATTATATGAAATTATTTATAATAATGAAAATATATTTTGCTAACTGATTTTTCATTGTTTTTTAATTAGCTTCATAGAAATATGATAATTATAGCTTAGCACTAAAACTGAAATAGCTTTAATGACTTGTTCCTCACAAAACGTTTGTGTTTTTTTTTTTCACGTTACCCGATTTTCGGAATGGATAATTTATTTTATAGCACTAACTGGCTAATATTTTATTCAAAATTTGTGTTTCTGACTTGCCTGTTGTTCCCATGTGAGCGAGCGACTGATTCTTTGAGATAATAATAAAAAAAAAAAATAAAAAAAATAAAAACCCGAAACTTGGATAGTTATAATAAATAAAACTCGAAATCCCTTGTGTATTTAGTTTCTTATGTTTTATTATTAA
Source organism: Nezara viridula (assembly GCA_928085145.1). Taxonomy (NCBI): domain Eukaryota; kingdom Metazoa; phylum Arthropoda; class Insecta; order Hemiptera; family Pentatomidae; genus Nezara; species Nezara viridula. The sequence goes on from OV725081.1 coordinate 48,366,173, forward strand.
ACGCTGGAGAGCCCGTTCCTCCCAAGGTTCATGGCGCAAAAACCTCCCCCCTCCTCCCAAAGTATTTAATTTTATTGCTCACTTTTTTTTTAAAAACAGAAAAAGCTAAGGTAGAATTAGAAAAACCGCAGATCATATACAATTACACTTGCTACAGCCTATTCCATGTTTTCCCTTTCGTCCCTTAGTACGAACGATCATAACCCGACCGAAATTTGCCGCCTCAAAAATTAAAAAAAACCGTCAAAATACGCCCCCCCCTTAAACATGAAACCCCCTTCTGAGTACTCCAGGTTAAACTAAAAAAAAAAAGAAGAGTTTGACATCACGATCAGAAAATTTTAGGTCAAGTGAATTAGCAACATATATTTAATAATATTAATTTTAATAATTATATATAATATAACTAGCTTTACCCGGCCACGCGCTGCTGTGGTTTAGCCTGGCAAAATGAAAAAGAAAGAAAATAGAAAGCACATATGAGTAGATTAATAGCAAAGGACATCTGTCATTTTTAAAAAGTTGGGAAACAAATTTGTCTGTAAAATGGCTTCAATTTAAACCAATTCTAATGATTTTTTTTCTCATGATTCAAATTGGATATTCATAATCATCTGAGTGAATACGCCGTCATTCATAATCATCAGAAACAGTCTGAGCTGAACTTATAAAGCTAAAATAAAAAATTAATATAAAGAACATATAATAGTATTGACCTACATAAGGAGAATCATATAACTTCTTCAAATGATAATTTCAATTACTGTAGTAATTATAAAATTTTCGATTAATCAATAAAAAAAGAAAAAAAAAATGCTTGCCTACCTTCGGTAGTGAGGAAGCAAAAGGAAATGGCCTTTTCTGAAGAGAAAGCAGTAAATGTTTAAAACTCAATAACTCTGCAACGAACCGTCCGATTTCGATGGTTTTTTTTTATTTTGTCAGCAATTCAGAAATCTTTCATATAAATATGGGTATTATTAATAAAAAATTCTGTACTTTTTTAGTTATCGTCAAATAAAATATTGAATTCATCGTAACATTTTTCAGCTTGTTTTCGGGAAAGTATGTTATGCACATAAATTAGAAGGGTTTCAAGGGGAAGACTTTAGCCAAGTTTCGTTAAAATCAGTAAAGCCGTTTTGGCGCTACAGTTTATAGCGACACATTTTTTTGCGGCTATAAACAGAAAAACTTTTACATTTTTATTTTTTTTACATATATAAAATTATCGTAAGACAGAAGTACTATGCCAGAAACTTCCCCAGGAGTGTACGGAACAACTTCCCAAAGTTTCATGGCGATCGGATGAATGGTTTAGTAATGCACAAAGGACAAACACAGACAGACATACATTCATTCATTTTTATATATATATATAAATAATATAATTTATTATTTTCAATTCAAAAAACAACTATTTTGAATTTTTTTAAACAATATTGATGTTAATAGTACCCAAAAAGAACGGATCAGATATTTCCGGTACATTATATACGATAAGACATACGTATATATTATATTAAAAAAAAAAATGAAATGGACAAATTATTAAAAAAAAATGCCGGACTGAAAGTCCTAACCGAAACAGTGAGTTGTATTAAATAAGATAATTCATAGGATGGAGATCCTTCTTAGCAAAGTAGTGATATTTTTAATAAAACAACTAAATAGCAAAGTAATATTGGAACTGTTTTTGAAATTATTCCCTATTTTTAGGTGATCTCAATTTCCCCACCGCAGTTGAGCCTGTCTAAATGTTCCAGGTTACACACGATTTAGAGAACAATGGTTTCCAAAGTCTGGGGCGCGAGTTGACTTGAGGTGGGTCGCAAAATATGTTTTAATATTTAGTCGAGTTAGTAAAATTAATATTTTTGATACTGTATAAACCATTGAAATTTAGTTTTACGTATAATTTAATTTTATGATTTCTATCCATTAGTAAAATGAAATAGACCCATTATAATCAATAGTGATTATGAAAAAAGATTTTGGAGTTAAATTGCAGTTAAAAAAAATTGCATAGCATCATAATTTTTATTAATAATGAATATATTTCCTCACAATATATTTCAACTCTATTATCATTTGAACAAGTGGATAGCCATAACATATTTTAGTTTAGTGGGTTGAAATTTTTATAAGATATAATGCTCAAAAGGACTTCTTAATGCCAGGCTTAGTGATGGAGTGATATTTCTATAGTTGTCATGGTTAATGGTTACTAGGCTGTTCTCTGTCACGACTTATAAAAACTGAATTATAATTTAAACAAAAAAAAAAAGATGTTCATGTTAAAACATTTGACTATAGGAAATGATAAGGACAATCGACATGCTTTGAAAATAACAATACTGTCATTATTTAAGTTGTTTTAAATTAATATATCAATTTATTATTAGGATATTTTATTGAGTTAAATTTGACAAGTGAATTTTATGGATGTCTGCAAAACGAAGCTTTCCCTGTAAAATAATTTCCATACATATATTAATTACTTAAAATATTTAATCGCAGACTTTTGAAAAAGTATATACAGAGGTACATGGAAAGAAAGATAGATAGAAAAATAAACATTATTCTAGAAAAAAATTCCTTAGAATAACAATGATGAACTAAAAACAAAATAAAAAAAACATATTCAATCCAAATGGTAATTTATGATTTAAAATTACTTAATCTCATTAAAGTGAAATTTTATATAAAACATATATATATATATATATATATATATATATATATATATATATAATTCAAGATATCAATAGAATTTTATTAATTAATCAAAAAGGAGGTAGAAAATAAATTAATTTCTAGAAGGCATTTTGTTTCGCACCAGTTTGAAACACTTATTTCTCAGATCATGAAAGAGGATGAATTCGGCTGATTGGTTTAATGTAGGCAACGAAGAATTTTTAAACCTTGGGTTTTGCGTGGATTTAATCGCACATGTTCAGCATTAGGCATTAGGAGCCCATGCTCGCAGTTCAAAATTAAGTTTCTGCTATAATTATTTATTTACAAGGTATTAGATGAATTTTTATTTTATTAAATACTTTAATTAATAAAAAAAAAAATCCACCGCTGAAAGAAACTTTTTTTTTTATTGTTAATTCATCTATGCGCTACCCACTTATGTCCAACTATAGATTTACGACCTAATGTGTCATATTGATTACATTGGCGCTATATACATCATATATACAGGGCACGAGCGGATCTACGGGAGGGGGGCTTTCGGGCTGAAGCCCCCCCAAAATGGAAAAATATAACCATGTTTTATGGATTTTTTTTTTTTATAAATACCATTTAAAGTATTATTGTTCGTGTAATTACATTTAAAAGGACTTAAGGAATCACTTAAACACCATTTCATAAAGGTAGTTAGTTTCTTTCTGTTTTTCCAAAGTAATTATCGTTATTTTTATGAAAAAAAAGATTTCGGGCTGAAGCCCCCCCCCAAAATTAAATCCTGGATCCGCTAGTGATACAGGGTGTTTCAGGGTTAATTGGCCAAACTGAAAATATGAACTAAGGACCTCAAAACACGAAAAAACATTCCTCAGAACCTATGTCCGCAAACGTTTTGTTCAGGAGATATTCACACCTAAAGATTTTTGTTGTTATGAATTATTTACGTAATATGAAATAAATAAAACCTATTTATTTACCTACAACTGAGAAGGAACATGTGGCTTCAATTAGATGATTGTCCTGCACATTACGGAAGAGGTCCACGACAATGGCTAAATGTTAATTATCCCAATCAATGGATTGGTCATGCAGGACCAGTGGTTTGGCCTGCACGCTCTCCAGGCCTGACACCACTGGAATTTTTTTGTTTGGGGTGACAATAAACTAAAAGTCCATACAAGTCCGGTCAATGGCCTTAATTCCTTCCGAAGAAGTATAATTGAATCTTGTGAAACAATAACACATATCCAGTGCCATTCTGCCATTGCTGCTGTTGAAGAAAGATACCGAACCTGTCTTAATGCTCAAGAAAATCACTTTGAACAACATTTTATATGAATATTAATATATACATTTAATTAATAAAGTAATTAGAACAAATAAATAGGTAATATTTATTTAATATAACATAAATAATTCATAACAACGAAAGCCTTTAGGTGTGAATGTCTCCTAAACAAAGCGTTTGCGGACATACCTTCATAGGAATTTTTTTCTTGATTTGAAGTCCTTAGTTAATATTTTCAGTTTGGCCACTTAAACCTGAAACCTTCATCATAAACCAACGACTTCCTGTCCTACAGTTTCCTTTAACAATACTCCACTTATCCCTGTTGAGCAAATCCGATACCTAGGACTCCACCTGGACAAACGACTAACTTGGAATCCTCATACTAGACTGAAACGACAAGAAACCGCTCGACGTTTCCGATTACTTCAGCACTTACTAGACAAACGCTCTGAACTTCCCATTAATTACAAAAGACTCATATACTTGACTATAATAAGATCTATTTGAACTTACGGAGTTGAGCTACCACCATCGAATTCCTAAACCATCGAATTTCTCTCGCATCCAATCCTTACAATCCAAAATCCTTCAGAAAATCCTCAATGCTCCTTACTTTGTCACTAATAAAATTATCCATAAAGATCTTAATGTTCCTTATGTTTCAGATCTGGCCCAATCCAGATACCTATCCTTCCATAATAAACTTCAGAATCATCCTAACCCTCTCGTTTCTAACCTTGCTTCCTCTTCAATTCCTGATAACCCTCCGAGGCGTCTGAAAAGAAGATGGCCCCGTGATCTCCTAATGTAGTCATATCATTAGAGTGCTACCATTGGGTAGTTACTCAGCAAGTGTATTCATGTCATTATATCAATTATGTCCAAATTTACTTGATGTATTTATGTAATACAATTGTAAATGTCATAAGAAAAAAAAAAAAAAAAAAAAAACCTGAAACAGCCTTTATAATTGGACTACGTCCACCAAAATGGAGTTTTTCTTGCCACTTTTATCTCCATAATGAAACCATGACAATGGGATGACAAAACTGCATTAACATGAAGTTAATGTATTCATACCGAATTTCAGCTAGATCTAAAATCGGAAGTGAGTTAAAAAGGATTAATAGTTTTATTTATAGCGATGGAATTAAATAAAAACGTTTAGAAAGTTCTTGAATGATACAAATTAATTTATTTTTCAAAATGTGAATAATTTATTTATTTATGTTTTGTTATTCTTTTACAATGATTTTCTAAACTAAAGTTATATAAAGCCTATAGTTCATAAATAGTTATTGAATATGGAATACAATTTTTTTTCCATAAGCATACATTTTATTTATATATTTGTACAAAGAAATAATGAGTTATTTATGTTTATAGGTGTCCAGCTGAAAAAAAATGAAGTAGCTAACGATGGTGACGGACTATTTACTGAAAATGAGTCAAAGGCACAATCTGCAGTAATTGACGTTAACATTCACAATATCAATGGAAAAATTGATGACAGTTTAAATAATGACCAAAGTACAAATCAATTTCAATCAAGAAGCAAACGAGAGGTCGGAAAACAAAATAAAGCAGTTAAAACATACAGGTATGAATCACAGCCAAGCAGATCCAGATTCTCATACATTCAAAAGATCCAAAAATTATTTGAACCCAAGCAAGGGCCAACACACGAAATCCTAACTAAGCATAAAACTTTAGTAGTAGAAAACCAAACAGATCACGAAGAACACCATTCTGAAGAAATTCACGAACACCATACCACAACTACGTCACAATTAAAGGTTTCTAAGAAGAAGAGAAAATCAAAACGAAAACTGGGTTCACAAGGAACAACAGATAGCGAGGAAGATTACGAAGATGAAGAAAATACCGAGGAAGAGGTCGCAGAAACCGATAGTCAAGCCACAAAGGATGCATCTTCCAACGCACTAAAAGCGGAAAACAAAACAAAAAGCAACAAATTAAAAAGCACAAAAATTGTACAGCCGAATGTTGTGGCAATAAAAAACGAAACTCAAAACTCTTTGGTAGAAAACCAGGGCCGGACTGTTATGGTCTTAAAAAAAGAAGTTAATACTTCAGAAAAAGCAAGTAAATTAAAGGATACGCTTTCTGCTGGAATAAATAAAGTTAAATCCCGAAAATTACCTGGGATTTCACGGACTAGCGGTATAGATACCACTAAAGAGTCTCCACCCTCCGCAGCTTTTCCAACAGTAATAAATGTCCTCAAATCTATTCCACAAAATAATAATCAGCCTGATATCTCAACAATGCCTATGGAAAAGAATGGAAAAATATCAGAGAATGTACCATCTGGAGGAACAAATCTTAAGTCATTTATAAAAAATGCGCTAGGACTACGAGGAAATAACTCTCCAATACGAACTCCTATTCAACTAGAAAACCCTTCAATTCATTTTAAAAATTCTTTATCTACAAGAAATATTTCAAAAATAATAAATAATATCTTTAATAATGAAGGCACTAGCAATAATAACAAAACTAATAACAGAGGATCCTTTTTCAATGTTTTTAATTCACCAAAAACGTCAATTACTTCCGTAAAGGAAGAAGCAACAAAACCACCAAGAGCCAAAGTGACTAGGTTCAGAATTCCGAAAAATAAGTCTATTTTACCATCGATGGGATTTTTCCATAACACTGATCTCATTAAATCAGAAGAGGAGAACACAGAAATAAAGCATAACATTGAAATCGCTAACAGTGAAAACGTTTTTAAAGCTCCTAAAGTATTTGAGAGTCTGTCTTCAATTCCAAACATACCAAATGTTTCAGTAAATGTTCCCACTGAACAAAAATCAATAACAACAACAGTAAATAAGCCAAGTCATGCACTATCACAACCATCTCAGTCAGTGATGAGAGAACCTAAACAAGCAGAAAATGTCACTACAGGTCCAGAAGATCCAAGGAAAAAAACAGCTCTTCCAAGATCACCTCGGATAATCTCGAATGTGCCAGATCTTCTTCCTTCGCAACCATCATTGACAGGAGGAAATCTTCCTTCAGTGTCAATCCTTCCTAAAATGTCTGCAAATGTTTCACCCTCACAACCATCCAAGACAAGAATCCCTAAATTAAGGACACCAAAGAGTCAGAAAATCACAACATCGAAAGAAACATTATTTGATACAGATGTCATTGATGAAGAAGAGGAAAATACAGAAATAAACCATAATATTGAAATCGACAACAGCGGCACCGTTATCAATGTACCAAAGATAAAAGGAAATCTACCATCGGTTCCAAGGCTACCTAATGTATCTGTAAATATCCCAACTGTTCCAAAATCAACAAAGACAATTCTAAATTCGCCAAGTATTCCATCATTACAACAATCTAACACTAGAATTCCTAGATTTAGGAGGCCAAAGAGTAAAATCACGATATCAAAAAAAATATATGATGCAGATGTTATTAATTCAGAAGAGAATAATACAGAAGTAGACCACAATACTGAAATCGTTAACAGCCCTACTGTTATTAATGATCCAAAGATAAAAGGAAATCTACCATTGGTCCCAAATATACCTAATTTATCTGCAAATATCCCAACTGTTCCAAAATTAACAACGACAATTCTAAATTTGCCAAGTATTTCATCTTCACAACAGTCTAACATTAGAGTTCCTAAAATTAGGAGACCAAAGAGTAAAATCACAATATCAAAGAAAATATATGATGCAGATGTCATTAATTCAGAAGAGGGTAATATGGAAATAAACCAGAATGTTGAAACCGTTAACAGCGGTACCGTTGTTAATGTTCCAAAAATAAATGGAAATCTCCCATCGGTTCCAAAAGTACCTAATATATCTGCAAATATCCCAACTGTTCAAAAATCAATTCCTTCCGTACAACAATTTAACCCTAGATTTACTAAATTTAGGAGACCAAAGAGTAAGACAATCACGATATCTAAGAAAATATATGGTACAGATGTCGTTGATTCAGAAGGGGATAATATAGAAACAAACGAGAATGTTGAAATCGATAACAGGGGCACTTTTATTAATGCACCAAAGGTAAAAGAAAATCTATCGTCAGTTCCAAGAATACCTAATGTATTTGCCAATATCCCAAATATTTCAAAATCAACAACGACAATTTTAAATTCGCCTAGTATTCCATCCTCACAACAATCTAACATTAGAATTCCTAAATTTAGGAGACCAAAGAGTAAAACAATCACATCAAAGGATATATTATATGATACAGATAACATTGAATCAGAAGAAGAAAATATAGATACAAACCATAATATTGAAATTGACAACAATGAAACCATAATTAAGGTTCCTAAGCTACTGGGGAATCTTTCTTCAATTCCAAATGTACTTAACGGACCTGGAAATGTTCCTACTGTTCCAAAATCAACAACAGCAATCCAAAATTCCACAAACGTCTCATCTTCACAACCAACTGTGCCAAGAGTCCCCAAATTTAGGAGACCAAAGAGTAAGACAATTACGACATCAAAGGAAGTATTATATGATATAGATGAAGTTAACTCTAATGAGGAAAATACAGAAATAAACAATAATAATCAAATCAATAAAAATAACCCCATTTCTAAGGTAGCCAAGGCACTGAAGAATCTCCCTTCAGTTCCAATCGTGCCCGATATATCAAGAAATGAGCCTAGCATTTTAAAATCAACAATAGCAACAGCAAATCGGCCAGGTGTTGCTCCTTTACAATCATCGGTGATCAGAGAACCTGACGTAGTAGAAGACAGTACTACTAGTCAAAAGGCAGTGGGAAAGAATTCAGCTGTTCCCAGATCACCTCGATTAATCGCAGACCAGCCAGATCCAGAGAACCAGATGCAACCATCATTGACAAGTGCTCCCAAATTTAGAAGGCCTAAAACTAAGGCTAGTACAACATTAACAGAAATCGTCAGTGATAATAATGACCTCAGTACAGAATTATACAGTTCAGAAAACGAAGAGAGTATTGTAACCAATGTTCATAAACCAAAAGTAATAGGAAATATCCCTTATGCTCCACGATTACCACAAATCGCTGTTTCATCAGTTCCATTAGTGCCACGTGACTCAAAACTTGGAAGACCAAAAAATAAAGAAGTTCCTGCATCAACAGTAGAATCCAATGATACAGATGGTATTAATGTAAAAAATGCTAACACAGAGACAAACAATAATGATGGAATAGATAATAATGAAACCCACAATACCGTAGGAGACAATTTTTCTACAATAAGAAATATACCTAAAATATCAAAATATATTCCGAATTTTTTTAAATCACTAACAAGCTTTGGCAATAGGCCAAAACCAGTTACTTCACAACAATCAGCGATAACACCCAAAATTAGACCTATTTCAACATCAATGGATATTGACGATCACAGTTCCATAAGATATAATCCAGAAGTTAACGATGATTCCAATAAATATCAAAATCGACCAATAGGAAATCTTCCTTCCGTTCTAAAGGAGCCTTCATCAGCAAATAATCTTCCAGGGGTTCCAAGGTCACCAACAACATCTAAAGACCAACCAATTAATGCCCAATCACATCCAATATTGGGAAAAATCTCTAAGCTCCAGAGAACCAAAACCTCCCCATCTTCAACGGATGTTATCAATGATAAAAGCGAAGAAATGGACAATGTTGAAAGTATAGATCAAGAAGCTGACAATGTTCCTAAAACTTTTTTCAATTTACCTAAGTTAGCAGCCAATTTTCCTTATGTTCCGAAGTTATCTGCAATAACAGATAATCTTCCAGGTATTCCAAGATCACCAAGAATACCTGAAAATGAACCTGTCAATACTCCACAGACATCACAGATTAGAATTCCTGAACTTAAGGGACCCAAAACTAAGCCTGTTCCAACATCAAAGGCAGGGTTAAATGACATAAACGATCGTAATTCAGATAAAGATAATAAAAAAATTAACGATGAAAATGAATTAGACAATAATACAGACACAGATTTTATGGTTACAAAGATACTGAATAATCTACCTACGATTCCAAACTTGACTAAAGCATCTAAAAATCTTTTAACTATTCCAGAATCACAAATAATATTCGAAAAAGGACCGGATTCTAAAAGATATAGTCCAGAAAGTAACAGTAATATCAATGCATTTACCAATCAACCGAAGAGAATAGGTTATCAGCAGTCCATTCCAAAGTTACCTGCAGTATCTGACATTCTTCCAGCTATTAGGTCATTTGGAAATTGGCCATTTTTCACTCCTTCTCAAACATTGGTGACGGAAATTCCAAAGCCTCAGAAACCCAAAAATAAAGGAGTTCCAACATCAACTAATTCGGAAAAATATAATCCAGAAATTAATGAAAATTCCGATACAGTGTTCAATCAACTTAAGATATCAGATAATCAGCTTTCTATTCCAAAAATGAGTAAAGAAACCAGTTATCTGCCAGATGGTACAACGGCATTTGGAAATAAGCCAATTATGAGTTCTTCTCAAACATCACCAATAAAGGTTCCAAAATATGGAAAACCAAAACCTAAGACTGTACCAATATCAATGGTGGAATCGATTGACACAGGTGTGACTGATTTTGAAGATAATATCACTGAAATTAACGATGAAACAGATAATAATTCACAGACAGATTTTAACGTTCTTAAAGTACAAAATAATCTTCCTACTAATCAAAACATACCTAAAGTATCTGAAAATCTTCCGGCTATCCCTAGGTCACCCAGGACACATGAAAATGAGCACGTTAATGCTCCTTCAAAACCATTTGTGACGGAATTCACTAAGTCACAGAAACCTAAGGCTGTTCCCAAGTCAGTGAATTCGGAGAAAAATAGTCCAGAAGCTAATGATAATACAAACACTGCAACAGATATTATAGCTAATCATCCTTCCAATGCAGATGTTCCTCAAAATCTTCCAGCTGTATCTAAATCACCAACGATATTCGGAAATTGGCCGTCCTTCGCACCTTCTCAGACATCTCCGGCTACAGCTCCTAAACTTAATAGGCCAAATAGTGAGTTAGTCCCATCATCCCCTGGGAGCTTGCCTAATAATGACGATCAACCTGGCCCCGAAGTTCATGATAGTCCTGAAAGATTTTACAACCCACCGAAAAGAGGAGCAAATCTTTCTACTCCAAAGCTACCTATTACTGCCTACAATCTTCCAACTAAAACTAAATCACCATCGATATTTGGAAATTGGCCATTTTTTGCTCCTTCTCAGACATCTCCGACTAGAGCTCCTAAACTTGGAAGTCCAAAAAGCAAAATTGTGTCATCAACTATCATTGGTAATAATAGTGTGGAACCGAATTCGAAAAGTGATAGTCCAGATATAAATGATGAAACTCAAAACATATCCACTCTTCCAAAATCAGATGTAACTTCAGCAATTCCAAGATCACCATCGACATCAGGATATCGACCAATAACAAACCTCTTACAACCAACAAATAAGGTTCCTAAACTTATAAGACCAAACAGTAAGTTTGTACCATCATTCCCGGAAAGCTTCCCTAATAAAGATAATCACTATGAGGATCAATATGGTCCCGAAGATCATGATAGTAGTGAACCATTCAACAACCTACCAATGAGAGGAACAGATACCCCTTCTATTCCAAAGCTATCTAAAGTTGCCGATAGTCGTCCAACTGTGTCTAAATCACCAAAGATATTTGGAAATTGGCCATTCTTCACTCCTTCTCAGACATCCCCAATTAGAGCACCCAAGCTTAGGAAACCAAACAGTAAGTTAGTTCCATCATTCCCTGATAGCTTGTCCGACAATGATGATCAAGATGTTCCCGAAGGTCACGACAGTACTGAGCCATTTAACAATCTACCGAAGAGAGGAGCAAATACCCCTTCTGTTTCAAAGGTTCCTCAAGTAGCGGATAGTCGTCCAACTATGACTAAATCACCAACGATATTCGGAAATTGGCCGTTCTTCGCTCCTTCTCAGACATCGCCAATTAGAGTACCTAAACTTAAGAAACCTAAAAGTGAGTTAGTTCCATCATCACTGGAAAGCTTGTCTGACAATGACGATCAATATAGTCCCGAAGATCATCATAAACCTGAATATTTCTACAACCAACCGAAGAGAGGAGCCAATCCCTCATCTACTTCCAAAGTACCTGTTGATATCCATACTCTTCCTCTTCCAGCTGTAACTAAATCACCATCGATATTCGGCAATTGGCCATTTTTTGCTCCTTCTAACACATCTCCGACTAGATCTCCTAAATTTAAGAGACCAAACAATAACTTAGTTCCATCATTCCCAGAGAGCTTGTCCGACAATGATCATCAATATGGTCCCGAAGATCACGAAAGTACTGAGCCATTTAAGAGCATACCGAAGAGAGGAGCTAATACCCCTTCTATTCCAAAGGTACCTAAAGCAGCCGATAGTCGTCCAACAATATCTAAATCACCAACGATATTCGGAAATTGGCCGTTCTTCGCACCTACACAAACATCCCCCGTTAGGGCACCTAAACTTAGAAATCCAAAAACAAAATCTGTGCAATCAGATGGAGACCTTGATAAAAGTAATGAGGGACCGAATTCGGAAAGTGGTAGCCCAGATATATATGATGAAACTGAAAACATATCCAATCTTCCAAAATCAGATATAACTTCAGCAATTCCAAGATCTCCAGCGACACCAGGATATCGACCAATAACAAACCTCTTACAACCATCAAATAAGGTTCCTAACCTTATGAGACCAAACGGTAATTTTGTTCCATCATTCCCGGAAAACTTCCCTGACAATGATAATCACAATGAAGATCAATATGTTCCCGAAGATCACGATGGTACTGAACCATTTAACAACCTACCGAAAAGAGAACCAAATATTCCTTCTATTTCCAAGGTACCTACAGCAACCGATAGTCGTCCAACTGTGTCTAAATCACCAAAGATATTTGGAAATTGGCCATTCTTCACTCCTTCTCAGACATCCCCAATTAGAGCACCCAAGCTTAGAAAACCAAACAGTAAGTTAGTTCCATCATTCCTTGATAGCTTGTTCGACAATGATGAACAAGATGTTCCCGAAGGTCACGACAGTACTGAGCCATTTAACAAGCTACCGAAGAGAGGATCAAATACCCCTTCAGTTCCAAAGGTTCCTGAAGTAGCCGATAGTCGTCCAACTATGACTAAATCACCAACGATATTCGGAAATTGGCCATTCTTCGCTCCTTCTCAGACATCTCCCATTAGGGCACCTAAACTTAGAAATCCAAAAACCAAATCTGTGCCATTACATGGAGACATTGATAAAAGTAATGAGGAACCGAATTCGGAAAGTGATAGTCCAGATATAAATGATGAAACTGAAAACATATCCAATCTTCCAAAATCAGATATAACTTCAGCAATTCCAAGATCACCAGTGACACAAGGATATCGACCAACAACAAACTCCATACAACCATCAAATAAGGCTCCTAAAATTACGAGACCAAACGGTAATTTTGTTCCATCATTCCCGGAAAGCTTCCCTGACAATGATTATCACAATGAGAATCAATATGGTCCCGAAGATCACGATGGTACTAAACCATTTTACAACCTACCGAAGAGAGGAACAGATACCCCTTATATTCCAAAGCTATCTAAAGGAGCCGATGGTCGTCCAAATGTTCCTAAATCATCAACGATGTTTGGAAATTGGCCATTCTTCACTCCTTCTCAGACTTCCCCAATTAGAGCACCCAAACTTAGAAAACCAAACAGTAAGTTAGTCCCATCATTCAAAGAGAGCTTGTCTGACAATGATCATCAATATGGTCCCGAAGATCACGAAAGTCCTGATCCATTTAGCAGCCTACCGGAGAGAGGAGCAAATATGCCTTCTATTCCAAAGGTACCTAAAGCAGCCGATAGTCGTCCAACAATATCTAAATCACCATCGTTTTTTGGAAATTGGCCGTTCTTCGCACCTTCTCAGACAACTCCGATTAGAGCACCTAAACTTAGAAATCCAAAAACCAAATCTGTGCCATTACATGGAGACATTGATAAAAGTAATGAGGATCCGAATTCGGAAAGTGATAGTCCAGATATAAATGATGAAACTGAAAACATATCCACTCTTCCAAAATCAGATATAACTTCAGCAATTCCAAGATCACCAGTGACACAAGGATATCGACCAACAACAAACTCCATACAACCATCAAATAAGGTTCCTAAAATTACGAGACCAAACAGTATTCAAAAGGTGCCTTCAACAGCCGATAGCCGTCCAACTATAACAAAATCACCAACGATATTCGGAAATTGGCCGTTCTTCGCACCGTCTCAGACATCTCCAATTAGAGCACCTAAACATAAGAGACCAAACAGTGAGTTTATTCCATCATCACCGGAAAGCTTGTCTGACAATAACAATCCCGAAGATGATAATCAAAATGAGGATCAATATGATCCCGAAGATCACGATAGTCCTGAACCATTTAACAACCTACCGAAGAGAGGAACAAATGTCCCTTTTATGCCAAAGGTACCTGCAGCAGCCAATAGTCCTACTATTAATAAATCACCAACGATATTCGGAAATTGGCCGTCCTTCGCACCTTCTCAGACATCTCCGGCTAGAGCTCCTAAACTTAAGAGGCCAAATAGTGAGTTAGTCCCATCATCCCCGGGAAGCTTGCCTAACAATGACGATCAACCTGGCCCCGAAGTTCATGATAGTCCTGAAAGATTTTACAACCCACCGAAAAGAGGAGCAAATCTTTCTACTCCAAAGCTACCTGCTACTGCCTACAATCTTCCAACTATAACTAAATCACCTTCGATATTTGGAAATTGGCCGTCCTTCGCACCTTCTCAGACATCTCCAACTAGAGCTCCTAAACTTAAGAGGCCAAATAGTGAGTTAGTTCCATCATATCCAGAAAGCTTGTCAGACAATGACGATCAATATGGCCCTGAAGTTCGTGATAATCTTGAACCATTTTACAACCTGCCGAAGACAGGAACAAAGCTTCCTTCCACTTCAAAGATACCGATTGATGCTAATAATCTTCCAGTTATAAATAAATCACCATCGATATTCGGAAATTGGCCATTTTTTGCTCCTTCTCAGACATATCCTATTAGAACACCTAAACTTAGGAGTCCAAAAAGCAAAAGTGTGCCCAACGAAGAAACTGAAAACTTTTTCAATCAACCAAAATCTGATATAAGCTCAGGAGTTCCAAGATCGCCAGCAACACAGGGATATAGACCCGTAACAATTACCAGGCAACCATCAAATATAGGAATTCCTAACCTTAAGAGACCAAATGGTAAATCATCCCCGGATAGCTCCTCTGATAGAGATAATCTCAATGAGGATCAATATGGTCCCGAATTTGACGATACAATGGGAACTTTTTCTAACCAACCGAAGAGAGGACCGAATCTCCCTTTTACAACAAAGCTACCAATGGATGTTCAAAATCTTCCAGCTGTGAAATCACCATCAATGTTCGAAAATTGGCCACTTTTTGCTCCTTCGCAAACATCTCCGACTAGACCAAAAAATAAGGCGGTCGAACCATCAACTGGAATATATCATGATACTAATGAATTTAATCCAGAAGTTGACTATACTGGTATAGATCATGATTATGAATTCGATAGGAAAAGGCCTGTTTTTAATTTTCCAAAATCAGCAGATATCTCTTTCGTTCAAAAGGTCCCAACATCAGCAGAAAAATCAACATTCAAAAAGCGCCCACGTGACCCCCTACAACCATTAATGATAAAAGTACCTAAACCAGAAATACCAATTACTACATCATTTCCGAACATTGTCTATGATGACAATCTCAATTATAAGGTAGGAAGAAATGTCCCGTATTTATCAATAAAAAGTCCAAAATATAGAAGACCAAAATTCATGGCTGTTACACCATCAACAGGAGTATACTATGCAGATATCCCTAGCACAGAAATGTATAATACAGGGAGGATAAAATCGGGAATATTTCCTTATGGAAATGATGTTTCAAATTCCGAACTCTATAATAAAAATATCGCATCCCATGTTTCTCCAGTAATAGGCCATGTGCAACCAGTTCCTAAATTGTCCACATCTTTATATTTTCCGCACACACTCAATATTCCTATGGTAGTTGGAAATCTCATACCCACTCCAAAAGTATCATTGATTGGAGGAAGTCGTCGGAAAGTTCCAATGATCATAGAAAGTCATCCACATTTAGTAGTTAGATCTCCCGCATATACTGCAATGAAGTTTCCATCAGTTAGAAGATCCAAGAATAGGATGGTTCCATCAATTAGTGAAATTTCTCATGAATCAGATGCTGTTGACTCGGAAGACTATAATAGGTTCCTAAGAAATACCTCTCCAGTTAAGAAGGTTGAAAGAAAATCACGAAAATCACAAGTATTTCCTTCTCCACCGTCACTAAGGAAAAAGTCTAGGAGTGGATTATCCAAGAATAGTGAAATTTCTCATGAATCAGATGCTGTTGACTCGGAACACTATAATAGGTTCCTAAGAAATACCTCTCCAGTTAAGAAGGTTGAAAGAAAATCACGAAAATCACAAGTATTTCCTTCTCCACCGTCACTAAGGAAAAAGTCTAGGAGTGGATTATCCAAGAATAGATTTTCCTCTTCATCTAAAAAACAAGCTGGTGTCCTTAATCTGGAAACATTTAACACGGGATTAACTGATACCATGCACTTGCAAATTGATGAACATGAGACATTGGACATGGTTGCATTGAAAAAGAGGGCTGGTAAGACAATATGGGGAATACCTATAACGAATGCTGTGGGGAGAATAAATTATTTAACAGTGGGAAACCGGGCAGGAGATATGAACTTCATTACTTCAAGGGATATATTAGGGAGAGTTGAGTATTTATACCAAGTAAGAGATGACACAGGTCTTTCTCACAATTTACACCTGAAAACTACTGGAGGCCATTTATCACTGGTTGAATCTGATTATCAGGATGGCCAACACTCAACTGGATTCATTGGCTATGATAATACAGGAGAGTACATTGTTCCGATTCATTTTGAGGAAAACCAACGTCTGGTGATAGATCCGTACGCTCACAGCCTTCGCTATGCAGTGGACGTTCATCCTGCTTATGAAATAGTCTCTGAAGTTTTTTATTATAAAAAATGATATATTATATAATATGTAAAATAAATATTTGAGATACAATTTTTTGTATAAAAAGAATTACTGTCCCCTTTCCATTAAAATAAACTTCATTGTTTACTGCTATGTTATTATTAAATAATTATTCAATGAATCTACAAGATGATCTGTATTATTGATGTCCCTGCCAGTAGTATACAAATAAGATAAAACTATTTATCGTAAGTTGGCACTATGTGTAAAGAGCAAAGCATGTTCAGTCTGAGGATTCAAAATTAAGAACAACTTTTTGATATGTTATTTTCATTATTCTCTTAAAGTAATATGTTTTATTTTAATTATGATAAATAATTAAAAGTACCAGATGAATATTTAAGAGAAAAGAATGATTCAGATTATATTTTAAAGGTTAAAAAAAATTTGAAATTATTTTCAATAATCACAAAAAGTACAAAATATACATAACATTTGAGCACAAGAAGTGAAAAACAAATAAACAACAATCTGGAACTTTGAAAATTATATATTCTCTAAAATTCTGATTTTTTTAACTTCAGAAAAATCAAAACACGAACTGTTAATACATAACAACAATTTTAAATCAAACTATTTTAAGCAATATATGATTTTTTTTTAATTTATACTTGTAACCAATGATTAGGGTACTTAAAAAATGAAATTCCCTTACAAAGAAAGTAACATTACAAGATATTCATAAAAAAGAAACTCAGATAGGCTTTGAATTTAGATATTAAAAACACTCCACCTGTTAAAATTTTTTATTTTTCTTTAACGAAAAATTGGAAAAAAATATGTAAATGTAGAATATCATCAGAAAAGTAATTACATAAAAAATGTGAATTTGCTGCTGAGTAAAGAAATAAGGAAAGATATAATAAATGTTGTTTGATGTATGGCACTGTTAGCATTCAATATATTAATAATATATCTTTAAAAAAAAAAAAAATACATAACCCAGTTTACAATGATTTCCTGTTTTTTTCTGAAATATCTATTGAAAAATAACAGCCATGAAAGTGATAAGTTATATGTTTATTTAAAAAAAAAAAAATGTAAATAGAAATATAATAAAACATTTGCATACAAAAAGTCATTACCTGACAGTGAAAAATGATGGTCTACGTATTTCAGAGTAAACATGTTGTTAATAGTATTTTTTATAAGTTTTAATACAATAATAATAGGGATCAAAATATTAATCTCAGTATGGGACCTAATGAAAGTCTTGGACCAACAAATGAAAAAAAAAACAGAAAAAAATTAATATAGAAAAATATGTTTAATTGAATAAAATGCTTTCCATAAGCCATTCCAGTAAATATCACCAGAGAATAAGTTTGAATACACATAATTTTTTTTCTGAAGTGTCCAATATCATGAAATGTAGATAAGAGAACTTTTAAAGTTCTCCCCCAGAAATGATTTTCTTTACTTATGCTATTTTATTTTATTATACAGTTTGTATTATACATATCAGAATGTTTTTAGTGTAATAGTTATATTTTTTTATTTTTTTTTTTTTTTCAAAATCTTAATCTTAATAATAAATGTAAATAATTAATTTTACGTATGGCCACACAGGCATTTATTCTATATCTGTAATTTGTCCTAAAGGTACATCAGTCCTAGGATAATAAAAAAAATATTTTCATTTCATTTCAATACAAAGCATGTGGTATACAATTTTTTCTTGTAATTCTTAAATTAAATTTAGAGGAAGAATTGTAGTCAATTCATAATTGCTACCAGATATGATAAAATAAAATTAATAAAAGTATATTGAATAAGTACATAAAATATCCTTGAATAACAAAATTTAATTAGTCCAAAAATCTACAAATTGTTTATTGTAAATGAAAACTAGCCTAATTATTTATTTAATTTTATGCAGGAAATTTTCAATAGGGATAGAGTTTATTTAGATCATATAAATAATTGAAATAAATTAAATCTTCATTGAATCGTTATCTCGTTTTAGATCCAGATTTATAAAACCCCATAGATTATGACATATAATGTGCCATTAAAAACCTGTGAAATATGCACTTTAAAAACTGATGTGAAATAAGACAGCTAAAACTTTGGTACATACTAATTTCCTTACAATAAAAACGAAAAAAGAATTGTGCAGAAAAGTAAATGAAAATTATTTCAATTTTTGTTTGTATTTTCTTTCTTTTAAAAACCATACATATATAATTAAAACATAATGTGGCAAACAGTAGCAGCTTCAGGATTAAATTTTGGAGAGCTTTTATTTATTAATTTATTTTTGATGATATTTTTATTTTTACGCACATACACAAAATGATGCATGACCCAGACACAGCCGCAGGTTGTTGTTATCATGCATGGTTGCGTCTATTTTAATCTACGCAGCTCCTATATGGAAAGGTACCCTCCTTACTATGACTTATATACTAGAAAACCAATGATAAGCGTCTACCATCACAGTGCCCAGTGGAGTGACAAGTGCATTCCACAGTTGTGATGCGGCAGGATGACCAGGCTGCTACCAATAGAGCTAATTGCAAAGAGAGGATGCGCCTATGGAACAGAATCGATCTTATTTCCAAAAAAAAGATAGGAGACGGTTGACAAATGGCAACGACGCTGGGATATGACATCGAACGGTAGGTGGAGGCACAGAACTGAAGCCAATCCTATGCAGAAAGAAAGCATGGGTAGGTGGACTGGCTTACCCAGCTTCTCACGGACATGGATGCTATCCAACCTAACCAGTATTGCTGGACAGTACAGCAGAGTGCACAGTGTGCGCAGAACATGTGTTTTTCTTCTGCCTCAGCTTTTTGAAATTTAGTAGTACACATATACAGCTATTGTAAACAAATTTAGTAGCTTTATAAGAACATACATCAAATAATGACGATCACATTTTCATAGAAAAAAACAACATATAATTCAAAACGCAATATCTTTGCAACAATCCGATTCCGATTATTTATTTTTTACGTTTTGTAGGGAATCCCGCAAGTTTTCATATATATATATATATATATATATATATATATATATATATATATATATATATATATATGCAAAAAAGTGTATACTTTTTTTGGTTATTCGTAAATAAAATTACATCACAACTTTTTTCTACCTGAATGTGAAGGAAATCTTCAAAATGATAGCTAAATCTTTAGACATGACGAAGAATTAACGAAGATATGGTGTATCTACAAAAAAAAAAAAAAGTTTGATAAATAATATAAACTCCTAGGGACCTCAAGTCATGAGACAAATGAAATATGGATTGACTAAGGAAAAGGTCCAAAATGTACAAAGGATGTTTATAAAATTATAAAAAAAAACACATCCAAAACGAAAAGAATTATCTCCAAAATGAAACAATTTATACCCGGTCAAATTAGCAAAGTTGGTTCAAATATTTCTTTAAAGGAAAAAAAAGTTGTGATTCTTATTTCGAAACCTCATAAACCCTCAAATAAGTCGAATTTTCATTGCAATCGAAAAATAAAAAAAATTTACTTCAAATTATTATCAAATAATTCGAATTTTCGAAAATTCGTATTTGAGGATTTATGGAGATAAGAAATAAGAATCTTAAATTTATTTTCCTTTAAAGAAATATTTGAACGCACTTTGCTCCTTTGGCCGGTATAAATTATTTCATTTCGGAGATAAATCTTTTCGATATTTTTTAAAATAATTTTGATGGGTATTCAGAAAGCATTTAAATAATCATGGGTATAATCGGTCAAAAATTGTGCACTTTTTGAGATATTCGCAAATATAGTTCTGGTTCCATCGTAATTTTTTTTATTATATACTCTTTTCGGGGAAGGATGTTATATACATAAATCAAAAAGGCTCAAAGGAGAAGACTTTATCCAAGCTTAACTAAAATCGTTACAGCCGTTTAGGCGCTACAGTCTAGAGCGACACACGTTTTTTGGCCGTCTTTCCGAAGCGAAAGGCCAGAATGTAATTAAAAAATATAACTGTTTCCTTCTTTCTTTATGTATGTTCTATATATTTGTTTATTTAGAAATATTACATTCTGTCACATCAAGGACATTTATAATAGTGATCAGAGAAAGCACACTCACACTCTATTTACAATAAAAAAAAAATAAATAATACAGAAACTTAATAATAATAAATACAAAAAAATAAAATAAAAATAAATACAATAAAATAAAATAAATGTATATAAACAAAAGAACTAACCTAATCATACACACTCGGGCTTGAGTGGAGGATCTGGCCATTGCCAGAACTCCAATAGATGCTTATTTACAAAAGGTCTCTGGGCCACTGCCGCTTCAACCTTCGAGGAGGATTGTAAGGATGGGTGGTGCTGGATAGAGATTGTGCAAGGGGATTTGGATGATAGGTAAGGTTCTGGTGAAATTTGGAGAATTTTTCTGGAATAAGGTCTAGGACAAATGGGATATTAAGGTCATGGTGTAGGATTTTGTTATTTACATAGAACGGAGCATCAACTATTGTTCGAAGGACTTTAGATTGAAAGGATTGAATACGTTTGATGTTAGAAGCTTTTGCTGTCCCCCACAGTTCAAGTCCGTATGTCCATATAGGTTTCAGTATTGTCTTGTAGATAAGTAATTTGTTTTCAATAGAAAGTTTGGATTTTCTGTTTAGTAGTCTGTATAGCTGGCCGTATCGTCGGTTGAGTTCTTGTCTTTTGAGTCTAGTATGTGGGTTCCACGTTAGTCTTCGGTCTAAATGAAAGCCAAGATACCGGACTGTGTCTGAGTAAGGAAGCTGGATGGAATTAAAGTGTACTGGTGGACAGGAACTGCGTCGGAGTGTAAAGGTAATATGTTGGCATTTAGATTCATTAACTTTAATGCGCCAGTTATTACACCAGTGCTCAATCAAGGTGAGGTGGTTTTGGAGATTTAAGGATGCTATGTTGGGATCAGAGTTGGATGATAAGATTGCGGTGTCGTCAGCGAATGTTGCAAGAAAAGTATCGGGATGAACAGGGATGTCAGCAGTAAAGAGGATGTAAAGCACGGGACCCAAGACGCTGCCTTGGGGAACACCGGCTTTAACGGAGTAGATATTGGAAAATTCTGTTCCACAGCGAACTCGGAAGGAGCGGTCAG
This sequence comes from Nezara viridula, assembly GCA_928085145.1. Lineage (NCBI taxonomy): Eukaryota > Metazoa > Arthropoda > Insecta > Hemiptera > Pentatomidae > Nezara > Nezara viridula. The sequence goes on from OV725081.1 coordinate 48,388,486, forward strand.
AGAGGTAGGATCGGAGGACTAGGTACAAGGACTGAGGTAAATGGATTTTAAGCTTGAAGAGCAGTCCGGAGTGCCATACCCGGTCAAATGCCTGTGCAATGTCCAGAAATGCACCCGAACAGTATTCCTTGTTTTCTAGGGCTGAGGAAATATGATCAACAACTCGGAGTCCTTGTTGAACAGTAGAATGTTGGGAGCGAAAACCAAACTGATGGGAAGGAATATTTTGGGATTCTATAATGGGTAGGATTCGTTTCAAAAGGATCTTTTCAAAAATTTTTGAAAGGATTGGGAGTAGGCTGATTGGTCTATAGGATGTTGAGCTATTGAGAGGTTTTCCTGGTTTTGGGAAGAGGATAATAGTGGAGTGTTTCCATAACAGAGGGAAGTGGGTGGTGCGTAGGATACAATTGTAGATATATGTAAGGAATATGACTGCTTTGGATGGAAGTTGTCGAAGGATTTGAGGTGTAAGGAGATCATGTCCAGGAGCTTTACGGAGGATTAGTTTTTTTAATTGAAATTTTACTTCGGAAGGATGAATAGCTTTTGGGGGCAAGGAAAGTGGGATTGGTGATGTAAGGAGTTCTTCTACTGTTACGGTGTGGGCAGGATGGGATTCCGGATGTGAAATAAATGTATTGGATAGGTGAATGGCGAACTCCTCAGCTTTATCTTCGTCAGATGCTGCCCAGGAGCCATCACCTCGTCGGAGAGGATGGGAAATGCGGTGAGGATTTAGGATTTTTGTTGTGGTTTTCCAAAGGGAATTGTCGCGAGAAGAGAGGGAGGATAGGTAGGAGTTGAAGGATTGTGATCTGAAGGTGGCTAATTCCAGTTTTAATTGTTTGCAGTAGTAATTATAGGAGCAGCGGTCGGTAGGATGTCGGGTACGTTGCCATAATAATCTGGCACGGCGTTTGGTGCGGATTAGGTTAAGGATGTGTTGGGGTAGAATGGTCTTTATAGGAATTCTGGAGGAGTCTTTTGGGAAGGAGGCAGTCCAGGCGGCTTGTTGGATTGTGGTAGTAAAGGAATTTACGGCACTATCAAGGTCATCGGGAGTTTTGAGGGATATGTTGAGATCAATATTATCGGAGATTATTTGGCGGAAAAGGTCCCAGTTTACTGGGCCCCTAATGAATGACGGTGGAGAAGGTTTGGGAACAGGTTCAAGTGAAACATTAAGGATTAGAGGACTATGGTCAGAGGAAAGTTCATTTAGACGTGTAATGGAACAATTGAGGGGACTTAAGCCGCTGTGGATAAAGAAATCAAGAAGATCAGGATTACGGTTGGGATCTGTGGGCCAGTAGGTAGGAGAGTTGGGGGAAAGGAGGTGAAAACGTTGGGAATTGAGTGCAGACAGCAGGGTTCGGCCACGAGAATTCGTGGTTCTGGAACCCCATTGTTGGTGCTTGGCATTTAGGTCTGCACCCAAGATGAAGTGATGTCCTAAGGAGTCGAGGAGAGAACTGAATTGGGCATTGGATATGGATCGGTTAGGAGGGCAATACGCTGATGCAAGAGTGACCGGAAAGGAGAAGGTTTTTATCACGATAGCGGTGGACTGTAGGAAATCATGTATTGGTAATGGGAGTACGTGATGGGAGAGGGATTGGTGTACAATTACAGCAGTACCGGCATGTGCTTTTCCGTCAGGGTGGTCAGTACGATATGTCAGGTATTGTGGTATATTGAAGTGCTGTTTAGTGGTTAGTCGAGTTTCAGTAATTAGTGCCACATCAATGTTCTTGTCAAGTAGTAAAGTAGATAGTTCGTCTGTATGATTTCTAACACCATTCGCATTCCAAAGGAGAATGGATATGGGTTTAGGGATGTGAGTCATTTAAGGATTTTTCAAAGGAGGGATGAGGTGAGATACGAGATTCGTGAGGAGTGATATGAGTGGAGTAACAAGGGATTTGAAATCGGTGAGGAAAGATGCTAACAAACTTGTGAGATCTGTTGCATTTGAAGGAGGAGGAATATGAGGAATTTGTTGTTGGTGGTTAGGTATATTAGGATGAAGAGGATTTTGAGGTTGGGTTTGAGGTTGTTGTTGTGGCAGGGCTTGACATTTATCGGTTAAAGTCTTACCTCTAAGTAGTTGGGAGAATGATACATCATTGTTTACAATTCTGGAAGGCTCTCTCTCTCTTCTTGTTCTTAGTGCTTCATCTTGAATCCGGTTTTTCTGGTGTCTGGTTTTGAGATTCTTGTAAATTTGGCAGCCTTTGTAGTTGGCCGGGTGTCCCTCCAAGCATAGGGCACATACTGCTGGATCTTGTATTGGTTTGGTGCACTCTACAGATTTGTGCTGTTCACCGCACTTCACGCAACGCGGCAGATGGTAGCAATATGTCTTCGTGTGGCCATAGGTCTGACAATTATGGCACTGCACGATGTCTCTCTTGGGATATGGCTTCTCAACTTTCACCATTGTGTAGTATATTCTTGTGATATCATATATTTTTTCGATACCTGGTGATGGCTCCAAGTCCACGAAAAACAATGGTAGTGGGATCCTATTTCGTAATCCTGGCTGCTCCCTGTCCTCCTTCAAAACGTTTGTTACCTGGCGTACATTGAAACCAAGCGTCGTTAGTTCTTCTTTAATAACTTCAGTGGGGGTTGAGGAATGTAAATTTCTTATCACTACTCGTAAAGCTCTTTCCTGCCTCAGCTGGTAAGTGTGAAAATTCGCATTTGTTTCTGATAAGTACTTCACTATTTTTCGGTAGGCTTCTGCAGAATCAGGTGTTATTTTGGTGTCATTGGTTCTGTTAAGGCATGAATAACTGCCAGAGCAGATTTTATTTAGTTGGGTGCAGAACATCTGGAAATTTTTTATATTTTTCACAAATATCGGAGGAGGCTTTGGTTCTCTGGGTATTGCTGCAGACTCCATTACTTCTCTGTCATTTTGAAGCACTTGGTAGGGGTTTGGAGTAAAGAAAGGTGATTCTTCAATCGTTTCTTGTGCAGACGTACCTGGTTGGGGCTGAGGTTCTGGTTCTGAAGTGTTCATTTTGGTCACTGGAGGTATTTCTCGTAGGCAGCGACGAGTCCTTTGTTTGGCTGGTGAGCTAACTCCGTCTGACCGAGACCTCTTGGGCACCTTACTGGCCATCACTTGCTGATCATACCGCATATCATAAGAGAAAAATAAATAAATAAATAAAAAAAAAAAAAAAAAATTTTTTTTTTTTTTCTTAAAATAACAAAAAAAAAAAGATGTCAACAGTAAATATCAACTGCTCTGATATACACTTTAACTGTATCACGTGAATAATCAGAGAGATTCCGCTATAAAATTGGTAAAAACTGAGAGAGGAGTTGAGGAGACAACCTTCTCATCAGCTGATCCACTGCCTCATCCAAAAAAATATAACAAAAACATTCCTGAATCCGATAGATTCAAATAGATCAAAATTTCATAGCGATCGGAGATAAGCGTTCGTGAAGTTTCGGAGATCAGCGATTGTGAAGAAATTACCATTTACATTAGTATTTATATAGATTCGAATGCTTGTGGATACAAGAAATTTTCTTTTTACTCTATGGTGTGTACACGAATAAATAAGAAAGGTTTTCTCAGAGCTGGCAACATACAGTTGTCCATGTGAGAAGCACGGATTCTCCAAATATAGCTCACACGCTTGCAGCGATTGTTTTTGTACTTTGTTGATGGCCATTGCAAAAGCGATTTAAACCGGAAACTGTAAACGTTTGAATTCGAATGGCATATCTGTTGGGATCATTGGAATATGTGGCAACAGTTCTCTCATTAAATTCTCCCATGAATTTCTCATTCTAAATTGTAGCTTCGATAACATTGTTCATCGAAAGTCTTCAACCGTTGCAAATTCGTGGATAATTGACCTTCCGGAGAAGAATGATTTTTCAATGTCACAATGTGCGGTGGTATACCTGGCAAATAGAGTGAATTCAAGAATTAGGTTGGGTAATTGACATTTTTGATATTTGGAAAACCTTTTGAATCAATTCCTCGTTTGTTTATGTTATATTTTTTTGTCAATGTGATACAAAAATGATGACACGTACGGAAATTCATGGAGTTTCTTTTTTTAGAGAACGTTGTTTATAATTTAAATACCTCGATTTATTTATTTTCTTTTTCCAATTCTTTTCGTTAAACGTTAATCATTCGCTATGTGAATTATTCAATTATTCAGTTAAGACTAACTTTAATGGCGGAAACCTCACAGTCTCCAACTGAAAACCGCTATCATCGACAGAACTTTTTTTTTTATTCACCGCTTCCAAATTATCCGAACATTCTCTCTCCCTCAATCATTCATTTGACTTTGACAAAACATCCATCCTTGCCACTGTTCTCAACCATGACAAACGACTCATTTCTGAAACCCTCCACATCCAGCTTCAACCAAAGACAGTGAATCTTAAGTCTGACAAAAACAACTTTTCTCTAACCTATAGCCAAATTCTGAATTTATTAAAACATCCATAGTTATATTCCTTTCCTTTTTGCTGACAACTCCCGTATATATATACATACATATATATATATATATATATATATATGTATATATATATATATATATATATATATATATATATATATATATATATATGTATATATATATATATATATATATATATATATATATATATATTCACTTTCACTTTCTATTAACTTTCGCTCAATATTCCATAATTTTTCTACATAATATATCTCTCGTAACTATCTAGGCTTCTAGCATTCTTCTAGTTCTAGCTTCGTCCGATAACCGTTACAGATGACGCCACCTCCACATCCCTACTCTCTCCACCTTCTTTATAACGACTTCATTCTCACTTTGACGTTTTAAGAGAAAGGTACTACTTCTTTTATTTTTTTCTTTCTTATTTCAGCTTTCTCAATTTCTTCCCTCCTTCCTTTCATTCCTTTTCTCTGTTGTTAACTCTCTATTATATTATACATTGTCTGTACATCTTGATAGACTTTACAACATCTCAATTTTCTATCAAACTACTGCATTCTCAATGTTTTCATTTTACTATTTATTTTATTCTCATTTCTTATATAACTTTATAATTCTTTTTTATGTTTTTACATTTTATTCTAAGTTTCCCAATGTAACACTTTTGTCACCCCCTTTTTGATTATACCTACTTCATCATTCCACACTATGTAACAGTCTGTATCATTTATCTCTTAGTTCTTAGTCATTATTCTAACAATTTTATTTTACTTTATATCTATCTATTTTATTTTCTTTTATCTAGATCTATTTTATCTAGATCTAATCTATTTTATTTTCTCATCTTTTTTTTTTTTTTTTTTTTTTTTTGTTATTATCTTTTTTACCATCATTACTTAAGTTTCTCATACCTTGTTATCTGGTTATTTTCTTAGCCCTGATGATGGCCTGAACTTCAGGTCGAAACGTCGGCAGATGTAAAAAATAAATATTATAATTTATTTTTGCCTTCCTTTTTGACTGAGCACCCCAACTATTCTTCTCTTCATTATCCACGACAGTCAACCAATTACCAATTATTTTTTTTTATAATTTAAATTATTTTTTGTTTGCAATTCGTCCACAAATTATCATTATCTAGTTGTTAAATAATGTCCTTTTTCAGCTATCAAAAATTAATAATTATAATATCTATATCTGCACATATTATATATATCAAAGAAAAAAAATTCGAAATAGAAAAGTTATCAAAATAGTTTATGAAGAATTTTCTCACGTAACCGACGAGAAATTCTGTGAAATTGCAAAAAAAAAAAAAATTAACCGGTCATCTTGAACAAAGGTGAATTCAACTTCCGCCAGTCCCTCGGATTTCGCTAATGTTAAGGATTCAACACTAATCGAACTTAAGGCAATACCATTAAGAGTTGAAATTTTTTGATTATTTGAAAATACCAATCTATATTTTCAATTACTTTTAAACTTTTGTTGACGCTTATTTCATTTTATAAAATATTTATTTTTTTTGCCAGAAATCTTCGCGGGATTGTACTCAACAACTTTCCAAAGTTTCATATCGTTCGAATGAATGGTGTGGACACATAAAGGACAGCCATACATACAGTCATAAATATTGTTACAAGGAAATATATACAAATTTCAACAGAAAAATTAATTGTTTTAAAAACTTTATTAGAATATAAAATATATATTTATAGAGAATAAAAAAATAAATTACTCAAAATATCTCCCTTTTGCCTTGACACAGACATTTAATATCTGTAGCGAGTCATCGATAGCAGCACAAAGCACTTCTTGAGGAAAGTACTCAACTAGGACCAGAGATTGTCCGAGGCTTTCCAAGTTAGCATGTGCTCCGTAGCATGCCATCCTCTCCAGTTCGGACCAAAGCGAATAATCTAGAGGGTTGATTTCAGGGCTTTCTGAGGGCCAATCCGAGGCAGAAATGAACTCTGAAATGTTCTTTTGCAGCCATTGCAGAGTTGACCTGGCCTTGTGAGCTGGAAGGAATCCTGCTAGAAAACCCAATGACTTTCAGCCAACAGAGTATCATCTAAAGGCTTGAAAACAGGTTCTGAAATATCGTCCTGTTTTTAGCGGCTGTTTTAACCCCTTTTTCACAAAAATGGAGCTTTGTGGTGCCATCAAATCATCTCTCCACCAAACCATCACTGACGAAGGGTGATGACCTCTTTCCAACCTTCCAATGATTTCCTGGGCTATAGAACTGTGTGCGTACACACGATCATTTTGGAAATTAAATTTTTATTAATTAAAGTAAAGAAATGAGTAAAGAAAAGTACCGACTTTTTATATTAAAACATACAAAATATATACATAGCTTATAGATGTATTAATGACAGAAGATGAGAAATGGGATCACAATATTCCATTATCGCAGCATAAGAGAAATAAAACAATAATAAGTAGATAAATACAATTGGAAAAGGGCCTTAAATTAATTGTATGAGAAAACCATTGCAGCGATAAAAAAGGAAAAAAAAAAAACTAAGTAAAAGAAAATAAATTATTCATATATGTTACTTAAAACCTCAAAATGATGATTCGCAATGGTATTGTAAACTATATACAAAAACGTAGATTAAGATGAGAAAAGAAATACATATATGCAATAGAGGAATTTAAAAAAAGAAATACATTTCAAATATATAATATCTTGTAAATAGAAAAAAAAATCGATAAAAACAACAAACAATTTCTCCTTTTTTTCTTCATGTCAAAAGTGATATTGAATCTTTTCAATTCATAAATAACAAAAATAAAATAAAATATAATAATGGTGTATGAAAAGAAAAAAAAATACATAAATAATCCTTGTTACATATTGCATAATTAATCAGCGTCTGTTTAGATTGTGAAGAGGAATCGGAATAAAAGGGTTTTGGATGTGGATAATGATGGTGCATGGCGGATTTTAAGCGGGATTCAATTCCAAAAAGTGGTGGAACGGACAATAAAGGAAACTATTTGAATGAAGCAGATCAGTGGAAAGGGGTGTAAAGGTCAGAAGGACGAGATCCTATGGAGAGGGAGTTGATAGATGATTTAAATTAGAGGATACGGCATACACAGGACGGGAGATGATTATTTGGTAAAGGGATTTACCAAGGAATTATTGTCTTCTGAAGGAGGATCATAACCACCCTAACTCGGCATAGTAATGGGAAACACGGGAACGTCTTGGGAACCCTAAGACAAATCTTACGAAGCTATTTATAATTCTTTTTAATCTGTCTCCGAGTTCCACCATACACCACACAGTTGTAGTCAATTTGGGGAAAGATGAGGGAGGATACTAGGAACATACGTGTGGGTAATGGTAGGAAATGGCGAAAGTGATAGATTAGTTTAAGGGTACAAATTGACCATTGAGAGATGTGGGCAATATGGTGATTCCAGGACTCAGCTCCCTCTCTCTCTCTCTCTCTCTCTCTCTCTCTCTCTCTCTCTCTCTCTCTCTCTCTCTCTCTCTATATATATATATATATATATATATATATATATATATATATATATATATATATATATATATGGAAAGCCACACTGCCCAATATCCCCCCGCTGGGTATGTGAAGCCCGTCAGTCTACTGGAGGCAACTCACAGCGAACGGGCATATGACTGATGACCCTACGAGAGAAAGAGAAATAAATCAGGAATCTTCTTACTTAAATCAGGAATCGTGATGTGGTCTAGAAGACATAGAAAAATATTTGTGTCTGTGTGTATATATATATACACACATAAATATATATATTATCAAACCAGGAACTGTTATAAAGATAAAAGGAAAATCAAGATTAAGAAAGTTCTCCCCTACATAATATCACAAAAGTCCTTGTAAATGAAAACGCTATTGGCTTAGAAAACACATGATGCGCCTTCTTTTGTTTATACAATTTATTTGATTCCTTTCAACATCTGCCATTTATTTAATCAGGTAACCGTTTGTCTTCTCATTGCATTCGCTATTATGTCTCGAGACAAAAATCATTTAAGAACTTCTTGAGCAGTTAAAGAAAACAGGTGGATATATCATGATTTAGTGGAACATAAGTTCAAAAGTTGATTCTGGGATTAAGAAAGAACTTTTTGAATTTGTTTCAGTTACTATAGATATTAAATATGAGGCTATGTTGGACTATATAGTTTTAAGTAACTGGAATAATCGTATTTCATCAAGAAGGGTCTCGGTATAACCTAGAGGTATCCTGATGTGTAGAAAATGTTACCGGTACAGGTTTTACAAATATCGGTTGAAAAAAAAAAGTTTCAACAGTAGGTGATCTTATTCATTAGACACGTTCAAATGAGGTTTATTATTTTTGTTCAGGTGTTCCATACTTTTTCTGCCTTGAAAAATTATAAACTGATTGTTAATATTATCCGTTTGGAATAGTTTAACGAAACAATAATAAAATCCTCATAATGGAACAAACTACAAAATTGGTTGTTTTAATATTATTTAAATAAACTTCTTGATACTGCTTTGATACAATTACAATATTTTTTTTTCATGGTTCGAACGGTATATATGAAACACAGATGTCGACGGCATGAGCTGAATCATCAAATAAAACATTTGCACAGAGATTGTGCAAATATTTGTCGAAATGAACTGATGACGTACTTATCCTTCCTTGTTGTAACAAGTGTTTATCGACAAAGAGGACAAAGTATATTTAAGAGCTCGTGAGAGTGGATACTTGTTCAGATGCCACAATGAAGGTCCTCCACTTCTTACTGACCGTCGCAGTGACACAAGTTGTCCTCGCAAATCGTTTCTTAACTCCCGATGATGACGATAGTACTCGTGTAACTGGAACAACTGGTAGTAGTAATTTGAGTACTTAATTATTTTTTATTAATCGGGTAGTTGGTTGAGTTGCTTTCAAATAATTGCCAATCAAACAAATGGTGTCAAAGCTCGAAGCTCAATCTGAATTTTAACACATTATGAATTTCGGAATAACAAGACTGTCGGACACAGTTTGTTTAAAATAGGATGGTTCATTACTACTTTTTTTCCGTTCTCAACAAGCCCAACATTATCGAACCCAGAAGAAGAATTTTGAAGATCATTGAAGACTAGGAGCTTCACCGCTTGAGGTGAGGTGATAATCTTTATGTATTTAATTTAGTTAAAAAGTTAAAATAGCAGGATGGACATAATTCATACAAAGTATATTTTATCAGAATTAAACAACATTCAATTTCCATTCAGTATTGATTTATCACTGAACTTTTTGATTTAAATCTAAACAGCCGTTATTTCATATCGGAAGTCAATTTATATCTATTTCAGATATAAAAGTATTGATGTTCTGAGAAGAAATATCTGATTTTTTTATTAATAACAAGCTGTGTCCCGCGGTCATGGGCAGATCTATAAGGGGAGAGGGAGGGAGCGTTTGGGCTGAAGTCCCCCTCAAAATGGCAAAATATAACCATATCTTATGAAACCAATATATAATGATTACCTCTAAAAGTATTATTGTTCGTGTAATTACATTTAATAGTACTTAAAGAATCTCTTAAACTATATTTCATATAGGTAGTTAGTTCCTTCCATTTTCTTCCTAAGTAATTATCGTTATATATATTTTTTTTAAAAATCTATCAAACTGAAGACCTCCCCAAAACTAAATCATGGAATCGCTAGTGCCCGCGGTTGTACTAATTAAATTTCGATTGCACTAGCCTGTGTCATACAATGTACATCATGAATACCAGGCCAAGTACTTTTAACTAATTATATAACATCCGAAATTTATATGGAAAAACAGAAGGACCTATAACTAACAAAAAAAAAAAAAAAAAGTCTTCACAGAAGAGACTTCATCTTGGTGGCTTTATATCCAACAGGATAAGTTTTATCATATTTGAGGCAGAAAAAAACACACACGTCTGCATAAACAGTATTTTTATTTCTTTCTTTCTGCGGTATAAATACATAAATTGGTCTCCAATATGATTAAAGCCCAGCACTTCACTTTTAATGACTGCAAATGGTACCTTATTGACGGTAGGCTTTGCAATGGAGGAGCTAGATCATTAGGGGCTTCGATCGGATTAATGTTTGAAACATTCTAAAAAATAAAACAAAATAAATAAAATTTTAGAAACCGGCAAGTTTGTTATAAAACTCCTCCATCCCTAGACATATCTCTGAAACTTTCAGATTGAATGGCGTTTATGGATTACTACAGTCGTACAGTGCGTTGTTGAATCTATAAGTATAATACACGGCCAGTGCCGTAAATATGATTTTGGATTATTTTGACAGCTAAATAAGGCTGGGGAAAGAAGCGTTCTGTAGCCCCCTATTCGATATACATATAATTTGAATTTACATAATATTTATTTATTTCACCCTTCTTCGTCTTCTGACAAAACAGACAAAAACACATAACGCGTAATAATAAAATATTAGGCATTTGACACCTTGCCACCTACTATTTACGCTTCTGTATACACTGTTTATCTAATACAAAAAGAAATATTCAAATCAGACCATTAGTTCCGAAAATTTGTTCGTTTTATTTTTATTTTTTTCAAAGCCCCTTATTTACTTTTTTGAGATGTTCTATTATCTAAGTATTCTCCTTCTACGGAATATATTGTATTTTACGAAGGTTTACATTCTCATAATAATTTCTTGTCCATTTATATTTATAATAAGGTGATCGGGTTCACTCTCTGTATGTGTTGAACTTACACTAAAAATAAAGATAAAGATAAACTTTAAAACAAATTTTTCCAACGTTGAGGTGGTCGAGAAGGTTTAAGTAGGTTAAATACTGGATTTGTTATAGTTTTCCCTGAGTCATAAAATATGGAATTTTTTTCGTTTATGAAATCATAAACTTTGGGTGTTTTTAATTCCTCTTGAAGTACGTTTTAACCCTTTGCATGGTTGCCTTTAGCTATTTTTCTTAAAATTCAATTTTGAAGTGATTGTAGTCGGTTTTCTGTGGATTTTGACACAAATGAGAACAACGAGCTGCCATAAAATACTGTTGGTCGGATTATTGTTTTATAAATTAATACTTTTAAACGCGTTGAAATGCTTGTGGAATATAATAGATGTGTTGGTCTGTAAGTTTTCTTTCTGATGTTTTTAATTGTTTTACTATATGCCGAAAACGTTTAATGTCTGTCTAATGTAATACCTAAATAAAAGATAGAAAACAAAGAAGAAAAAAATAGAAAGTTTGTTTTCATAGTTTTTTATTTTAAACTTTAATGGTATTTTCTTCTTTTCTTTCTGGAACTCTTTTCTTTTTATTTAACTCTTTAGCATTATATTCAAGCATCATCGCTGTTACTAGTAGTCCTGGAGCCAGAGCCCAAAAATCGACCTAAGCGCAGGCCAAGGTTTGATCGTAAATTACGAAAGTGTTAGTTGTTCTGAATAAAATGAACCTTGTCTGCGATTCTAGAGCCGCTGATTTAAAAAATAACGGCTGATATAAAGAATATTAAGACAGTAACTTGAGGGAGGTAAATAAATAACTTGAACGGGAAATAAATTGCGAAAAATGCGAGAAAAGATTTTATTTTTTGAACTTGTATATATGGGTTTAGACATGTAAAAGACACAATTGCTAACGCGGGCCACCGAGGGAAAACTTTTTACAGCCACAAAAGTAAGATTTATTCGGTATTTTTCTGTTTTTTCATCTATAACTTCAAAACAATGCAGCGAAGCGAAAAATGTACTCTTTAAGAAATTACAATACATTAAATTGTGCGTCGAACGAGTACATAAACATAATAATTTGGTTACGTGGTAAGATATAAAACTACGGTCAACCAATGCTGATTTTTACCAAAATACAGAAACTGAGATAAATTACTATAAACCCTGTAACTTGAAAACGAGTTCCCTAAGAGAGAAAACCCATAGTATCAAAGTTGTAGAGCATCAAATTTTGCGTCCACTGAGTAATGACATTTTTATTGTAGGTCATTTTTATATCTAGAATCGGGATTCGTTATTTCTTGATGAAATTCGGAATCTTTCGACACATCGTTTATCAAAATTCTTCGCTGCTGAGATGTAGAAAAGAGGCTTATACTGCATGTAACAGACTCTGAACAATAATGACTCAGTAAAATAAACACTCATATCGTTGAAATATTGAAAATCAGGTAAATCATCATTACCAATTGCTAACCACCGGGAGATTACCGATTTTGTTCGGAGTAAGTGACCTACGTTAAAATAGTTGGTCCTCAGTGGACGCAAAATTTGATGCTTTATTACTTTGATTCTATGGGATTTTCCTCTTAAGGAACTAATTTCCAAGTTTCAGGTCCATTTATAGTAATTTGTTTAATTTGTTGACAAATTTGGTAAAAAAAAGCGTTGGTTGACCGTGGTTGTATAACTTACCATGTAAACAAATTATTAAGTTAATGTACTCGTTTGACGCACAATTTAACTTTCTTTAATTCATCAAAGAATACATTTTTCGCTTTGATGAATCGTTTAGGTGATATATGTGACAAAACAAAAAAAAAAAAAAATCTGACTTTTATGGCTGTAAAAAGTTTTCCCTTGGTGGTCTGTGTTAGCAATTCTGTTTTATTACATGTATAAACATATATAGACAAGTTAAACAAATAAAAACTTTGCTCACATTTTTCGCAATTGATTTCCCGTTACCCTCCTCAAGTATTCTTTATATCAGCCGTCATTTTTGAAATCAGCGGCTCTGGAATGGCAGACAAGGTTCATTTTACTCAGAATAACATACACTTTCATAATTTACATTCCAACCTTGGCCTGCGATCTGGTCAATTTATGGGCCCTGGGCTATAGGAAAGAGGAAAGATTCATTTCCTGCACATTTCCATTCACATAAAAGAGGGCAGAATGTCTCTGCCTCTCTCCCCCCAATATTTCATACATTTTTTAAAAAAATTTAAACAGTTTAAAAACACACAAAAAGTTTAATAAAGCGTACACGTTACACTACAGCATATTACTGGTAATATCGATAGGGCCAATCCTTTATGAATGACATTTTATACTTCTTCACTCTCTAATGCATTAAATACTGTTACCAAGTTACACTTACCCCAAATATTCTCCAAGTGACAGTGCCTAGGTATGTTATTATAGGTAATAGTATATCCTTTCCCAAATATTTTAATTATTTTATGCTTTCAGGAATCAACTTTGAGAAGAAGGAATATTCTTCAGTGTTCCAAACAAAAAGCCAACAGAGCAGTTCTGCAAATGTAGCCTTTAAGGCACCTCACCCTCCGACAATGACCCATGCCAAACCAAAACCTCCGACGGTAAGGTTACCAGGTCATGCGGGGGTCATTGCAATGCCTCGACCCGATGTCATTTCAGATCTGCATCCTTCCGCATATATTGCTCATAACGCAGGTCCGCAGGTAACTGGCATATACGAACTATTAGCTATACGTGCTGCAGAAATATAAAATCATGATCTATTTTTATTCATTATAATACATTTACGATTAATCAGTTGTACCAAATGGTCAATAAACCGAAGACGGTTATAATTTATTAAGTTTTATTCCAATATTAAAATACGGCTGTAGGTGCACTTGCTGAAGGACGAAAAGCACCACCTGGAAGTGTTGCAGCTGTCCAACGGCCTGCAAGCCGTGCCGCTCGACGACCGCTTCGGCCGGGTGACAGACTACCTGTACCTCGGCCGTGAGATCAACCTTGTGCCCGGCGGGACCATCTTTTACCTACAGGCCACTGACCTCATCGACGGCCACACCACCTTTGTCAACATGGGCACTCAATCAGGGCATCTCTCCCTATCTGAGATTAGGATTGGCAATACTGTTCAACAAGGATTCAAAGGTAGTGTACATATGGTAAACCATTGTAATATAATTTTTCAAGTTCTATATTTAACCGGAATGGGAAACAGCCATTACCTACCCAATACATAAGAAAGGAGATCAAACAGAATGCACTAACTATAGAGGAATCTCACTCCTTTCGTGTGCTTATAAGCTGCTCTCTAACATCCTTTTTGAGAGGATCCTCCCGTATGTTGAAAAGGAACTGGGGAAATACCAGGCTGGATTTTGACGGGGACGCTCAAGCACTGATCAACTCTCCCTCAGGATGATACTAGGAAAGAGTATGGAGCGTAATGTAGTCACCCACCATTTATTCGTAGACTTTAAAGCAGCATACGACAGCGTTGATAGAACACAACTGTACTGTGCCTTGGAGGAGCTAAGCATCCCTCAGAAAAGCTGATACGCCTAATCAAGATGACCATGGACAGCCCGAAATGTAGAATACGCGTCGGTTCTGATGGCTCTGAAGAATTTAAAGTGAACAGCGGGGTTCGGCAAGATGTCCTCATCTGCCTATTATTCAACTTGGCAGAGGAGAAAGCTGTAAGAGATGCCGGTATTCAGACCAACGACATAATCTTTAAACGCCTGACACAGCTTCTTGGTTTTTCTGATGATATTGAGATAATTGGAAAGTCTGAACGCGCTCTCAGAGAATTGTTTACAGCCCTTGAAGCAGCTGCAAGATGACTTGATCTTGAAGTCAATAAGAAGAAAAACAAATATACGAGAGTTGGTGGTGAGGTGGATCTGAACTATCCATTTGAGGTAGGTTCTTTTAAATTTGAGAGAATAAAAAGCTTTACATACCTTGGGTCTGAAGTAAATAGCAAAAATGACATGACTCAAGAAATACAGAGAAGGATCATGGCTGCCAATAGATGTGTCTTTGGACTTGGTCGACACTTTAGAAGTAGGTATCTCTCAAAAAAGACCAAGCTGACTATATACAAGACGCTTGTACGGCCTGTTTTGACATATCGCTATATCGCATCAGAGCCTTGGACGATGATGAAAAGTGATGAGATGAAGTTGAATGTGTTAGAGCGAGGAGTCCTCAGAGGGATTTATGGTTCAGTAAAGGAGAGTGATGGTTGGAGGAAATAGGGAACTCAGTTTTCTTCATATAGACATCGACGAATCACCTATATTAAACTTGCTACACTAAGGTGGGCAGGGCAGGTGGCCAGAATGATCGCTTTTGAAATGCCCAAGAAACTTAGATTGAGGAGCTGCACCTCGCAAGAAGGGTAGGAATGTCGAGGATGAGATGGCTGGACAGCGTGGCCTATGATGCAAGAACCCTGCTTGGCGTACGGAACTGGAGAGCTGCAACAGAAGACAACCAACTGGCGGAGGCACTCGGTGGAAGGCCAGTCTCGGTAACGGGATGTCGCGCTACATATGTATGTATGTATGTGTATTTAACCGAACTTACAAATTTTGACAATTTTTTCGAAAATGGTATTAAAAATTTTCATTAAAATCTCTATATCAATGTAAAATCAAGCTTTCTTTAATGCCAAGCACTGAGATATGTTCATTGAGATAGACTGAGAGTTAAATGACGAATTTATCCGGAAAGTTCCTTTTATCATTCACCTTAGTAAATTTAATCACTGTTTTCACAAAGAAAATGCTCTTCCGTTGGTGTACTTAATTTAATTATCTTCATCAGTTTTTGAGAAATTCCCTCTTATTCAATAAAAACCGAGACCACCTTGAGAAAAATCCAAAATCGGTCTTAACACCTTTTCCGTTTGAAACAAGGCTATGCATCAATGGAACTTTTTTGTTGGAAATTCAGTCTAGAGCCCCCTCCCTTCCCCTTCCCCCGCCAGAGATTGGCCATTAAGAACTGAGACACCCTGTATACAGTCTTAAAAGGATATGGAAAGTGACAAAAACATATAAATTTAACAGATTCCGTGGGTTGCAAAAAATCATGGTAATTAATAATTTTAAATGAATGTGTTATACCGTCTATAATTTTTACTTTCCCTTCCACATATATAAAAATAGCTATTTCTACCTTAAGTTAGGTGCTAAGTGAAAGTGGTGTGATGCGTACACCGTACCAAATATATATATATTCCCTTCTATATTCACTATTTCCTTCATCCTGATCAAGTAAATTAATTTTTTTTAAATATAAATAATGCATAATTGGTTGTTGATAGGTGTTGATGATATCGGTCCTGTCTTCATCCCAGTGGTGAGGAGGTCTCAAAGACTACAAGTGAACCCTGTTGTCTACAGAACGGATAGGCTTTCTTCTTACAAATCTTTCTCTTCCTCCAGATTCTACTCTTCTGCATCGGTTGACGATTCTCCTTTCTATCATATAGTCTCATAAAACATAATATGAAAGAATAAAGAATGTTCTTGAATATTTTTTTCTGAGAACAATTGCTAGTTCTTTATATATCTTCATATAATAAGTATATGAGTTATTATATTTCTTATAATTATATGTATATGAGTAATTATATATCTTAAAGTATATAAGACTAATTGTTAGTCCTTTTATCCAAGAACACTCAAAATATTTAATATAATATAACAATTTAACACTCAAAAGTAATTAATATTTGAAATTCATCCAAATGTTTAACTGATGAATTATAACTTTCTATAAGGTAATCTTCAAGTTTTGTGTTTTTTCAATACAGTTTCACAATATTTCAGAATTCAAAAAGTGGAATAAAAACTGTTAGGAAATATTGCTGTCTTTATCTTTGTGGCATGTAATTATATATGCTTGTGCCTTGTGCTTGTGCTTTGTATCTTTGTATTAGGGAAGGAAATACAAGTTTAAAGTGCTTTTTTATTTAAATAAAAGATATGAATGCTAGAAATTCATTTTTAAAAAGGAAAATTTTGATAGCGTTATCAATATGAAACCTTGGTGGTCAAAATCAATAAGACAAAAGTAGAATATTATCGAATGTCAACCAATATATATATATATATATATATATATATATATAATTGTTGCTATCTCTCAAAAAATGAAAATAAATAATTATAATTAAAAAAGAAAACAAACCGGTAAGGATGTGAAGTTTCTTCATTTTACATACATAATATTTAAGATAAAATATGTCAGATGTGGCCATGTAAAGGTCAAAAATGAAATGCAATACAATGGTTGGTTTCTTGTTGAGGCTATTAAGAAAAATAATCAGATAGAAGCAATACTATCAGTGAAATCATTAATGAAATTATTCACTATTATCAGTGAAATTTAAGAAAAAATTTATTTTTAAGTTGAGCGAAAAATACTTTTTTCTGTTTTTTAGGATATCTGTTTCATAATCTATTATCTAAAATACGGTTTAAAAAATAATGACTTTTATAAGTGAGAAAGAAGTAAATGAAAAAGTAATATGTATCTTCCCCCTAAGAAAAATTCTAGTTTCGGCCCTGGCTTGTATTTGAAAATTCCTCCTTCAAAACCTGTATTGCTTAAAAATTTAATTTTAGCCCTTTGTTTTATCTGGATGTTTTAATTTATATTTTAATCAAATAAAATACATTCGAATAAGCTGGCATTGCTGCTATATAGCAATGCCTCGAATAAGCTGCTATTGCTACTGGGATACTGGCTTTAACAAATATGTAGGTGGAAACTGCTTGTATAATAACTCCAGAAAATTAAAAAAAAAAAAAAATCGAATGTAAAGACTTTACCAATGTTCAAAATTCAAGAATTAGATTGTTGAACTAGAAAATAAGAGGGTAACTGGATTCCAAAATTTAGCCTACCACGTTTTCCTATCCACTTCTTAAAAGTTTCAAAATGTACAAAAAGGATCATATCCCTAAGGAATGAGAATATAATGATTGTTAATCGATAATCTCCTGCCAAAAATGTTTAATGCTTAAAACGTTTTTATTTAATTTAGACAGTAGTAAAACTCACTAACCTGTTGCATGTCCCTAAATTTCCATCGCAGATATTCAGCTCTGTTGATGAGAGCACCCTTTCCTTCATTATACATCAATTGGCCGAACTGTTCCCTTATCAGTTTCTCAACCTCACTTTGGCCTCCTGCATTATAGGCATCTATCAGCTCTCCTCCTTTCTTGTAGTTGGCCAATTTGTAAAGAAGGCATTCATCCTTATTTGATGCTTGAGAGATCACTCGGTCAAGTACTGTCCCAGCATTCACTGAAGAAGCACCACTGCCCCAGATGATGCCCATATTTTTACTGTAATGCTAAAAAAACGATATTGTCTAGTTTATGAAGCAAATATGTTTCAAGAAATCAAAGACAATTAAATAATGTATCCATGAAACAGGATTTTCAATGCTGGCAACACCAACAATCTTTACAAGCATAATAAGATAGTTCAATGAACATAATGTCCCAAATTTACAATGCTAAAACTATTACTTAATTCTCTCATTTACGTTATGCTCAATTTCTTGGATATTTATTTCTTAATTCATAACTATTTTCTCTAGCAGTGGATCAATGGAAACCCAATACGTAATTAGTTTCTCTTTTATCAACATAAATATCGTAATTTATTCTTTTAATTGTTATATTGTTTACCTTTTGGATGAGAAAAGGAGAATTTTTTTTTTTTTATTCGATTTGAATATTTAATTCAAATATACTTTTTCATGCTTATTATTAAATTTTGGTATATTTTATAAATTCATTAAACGAAACCATTAATTTCTTTGCATAAGAAAAGCATTGATCTCAACTAAAACGTGCATTATAACTTATTCATAGAAGTATTGCACATTATGGGTGAAAAACAAATTAATAAATGTAATTTACAAAATCATACATTTTTATGTTTATACCAAAGAGGAGGGAATTTTCTACAAAAAGAAAAAAAAAAAAAAAAAATAATTGACAAGATTTCTTTACATTTCTCTACAAACTTAAAAACCAACTCTTAAAATCTCATCATTCATTTTTCATGATCTTTATTAAGTCACTAGAATAAAAACCTACCTATAAAAGATAAAACATTACAACAAAATATTAATGTACAGGTGTATTTTTAAAATTGATAGGTAAAATATAAATATAAAAATAAAAATTAGCATAGGATAGCAAAGTGTACTACCTTATTGAAACAATGTAAACAAAATTATCTCCATAGCATTCCCAGGCTGGTTGCATCAATAATTCAACATTAATTCAATTTTTTGTTTAACATCATGTTATTTGTTCTTAATTTTTATTTTAAAAATTACTTGGCACTATTGGTAATTAGTGTTATTATTATTTTAACAATTATTCATTACTTACAATATAACTATATATTGTAGGTTTCATGTTACCTTTATATTATATATATATATATATATATATATTTTTTTTTTTTTTTTAATTTTATCATTTTTTTTTTTTTTTACCTACGTGCTAACCCCACACAAGGATCGTTTATTTGATTTTCCTTCATGCTCCATGTCTTAAAGACATACTACATGAATTACATTTGTTTACAATTGTTTTGTTTTTTTCCTAGTTTTACATAATATACATTTTTAGTTCAAATTTATATACATTAACAAACAAAAATATAAAGAACAAACACACAAAATTTAATATATATATATATATATATATATATATATATATATATATATATATATATATATATATATATATATATATATATATATATTTACACATACACATACATACACTTTGTTTTTTACAGAATAATTCTAACTTCTTTATCTCTCCAGTTACCAGGTTAGTTGTACCATAAATCACTCCTTTCAGAGTATAAAAAAAAAGAAAAAAAGATAGGTAATCATTAAAAATATGCAGTTTGCTAGTTTTTAGTTGAAATACTAAGACTACCTATTGTTGTTAAGACAATCATTTGGTATATTTAATATATATTCAAAAACATGTTATAAATACAATGTTTTTTTATGACTAATTGAATTTTTTCGTTATTCAATTTTATTTATTAAATTATGATTTAAGATTTATCATTTAATTCAATTTTATTTGAATTCAAGCTCTTCATTTCATGCAATGTATTACAATCCTTGACATTTCAATATCAAACGAAAACTGGCTCAACAGGGTTGAAATGCCGTGGATATATTATGCAAGTGTAAATTATAATTTTTATGATAATCAGAGTTGCCCATTCCACAAAGTAAATGGTGCATGAACCTTGCCCACCCCAAGATACTTAATTGCTCTCCTTTCCTTAAAAACAGAGCAAGCAAAAGTTGAATTTGAAGGTATCTGTATTACACTTCCTGCTATCTCTTCTCTGTTTCATTTCCCCTTGATTGAAACTTTCTTATGCCGAAAATTCATAACACTGTTGAAATGTGAATTAAATTTTAGGTTTTTAAAGAGTTCTCCTACGATCATACGTCTATTTTTATAAAAATAATCAATGATGAACAATTTTCTTGACATAAAAAGTTAGTACCGAAAACCATAAATAGAACAGTAATTAGTTCATTACCTCTAATATAATATAATTATTATTAAAAAACTACTTTACTAGTTTTAGTCTAAACCTCTTATTTCAATTGAAATTACTTAAAAGTTGTTGTTAAAAGTTATTATTTGTTTTTTACTTTCTTTATTGCGATCGGATTCAAATTTTCGATGCGGTTTTCGACGGAACTAAACGTTTCAGAGCTCCCTGAGTCCGAAAAACACATTTAGGAAACTAGTGGAATGATGTTATTGCTTCTTTTTCTATTTTATAGGGTTTTGACTACTGAAGCCTATGAAACAAATTGGGAGCTTCCTGTGCAATAGCGTCTGCGCAATAAGTGAAAAACATACTGTTGTATAGACTGTAGCGCAAAAACGGCTCTAACGATTTTGATGAAACTTTCATATAATTTTCTAATTAATAAATGTCTTTTCAATTTCCGAACATGCACTAAATTTCCGAGAAAATTCAGGAAAAAAAAGTTTTGGGGGCCTAACTCGCGAAGTATATATTCTATGTTAAAATTTATATTCAAACTTTTGAAAGGCAATTAAATTGCCTAAAAAACAAAAAGAAAATCATCGAAACCGGTATCGGAAACAGAATCAGTACAGCCTATTATATTTTCGTAACATGTTTTCAATCATTAGTTTCCAAGCTATGTAAGTTACTGCGGTCGGGTCAAATTTCCGATATGCGATTTTTACCGGATCTATACGATTCTTAATTCTGTTCTATTTTGAGCAGAAATTATTGTTTGACAAAATCGAGTTATTGCAAAAATTTTTTGATTAGCAATATGAGAATATATTGAATTTTTTCGCTGATCTTCTATAATCCGGTTTACATTGCTTTAGTTTATCAAAGAAATCTTACTCAAATCTTTTCTTTGAACAATTTTCAGGAAAATATATTTAATTCAATTTTTTGTCTGTTTCTTAATAGACATATTGAAAGATAAAGTTTTTTTTTCTGAAATAGATAGGAAAGTCTTGTGAGTGGACATACCAGATTTTTTAAAAGCCTTTCTTCAGATTGCTGTTGTTACTTTTTTTCGCAGACATATGTAATTAGAACTATTATTACTTATTTGGTTTATTTTGTTGTGAGTTATTTTTAAGTAAATGGCTGTGAAATTTTGGGAGGAGAGAAAAATTTTGGCACCTTAAAAAAATATTGGCGGACACAAAGTTCCTTACCCTCTTCTCCCGAAGCAGGCGCTTATGCATGAAATATCTCTGGTTATTGGCTTGCAAGAATCCCAGAAAAGCAAAACATGAAGATTATATAATATACGAAGCAGATAATAGTTACAATTCATTATTCGATGTCAACTTTTTTTAGGGCGTGTATGCAGTAGGCAAATCTCGGCCAACGAATGACAACCAATCGCTTATTTTATATTAACGTTCATTTTTTTTTATACCAAGCATTTTGAGCTATACAGGTTATTCCGGGCCAGGAGAGAAGGCAGGGATAACTACTAGAGTTAGAAGGCCCCGGCACACATTGGGACGAGTAAGGGAAAACTCGGGACATCTATTTTTATTTGTTTTCCAACTCCAAAAACGAGATAAAATGTTTATAGATACCTTAAGGAGTACGTAGAGTTCCCAAAAATATTTTCAGTTGGCAGAATATACATTTTCAACTGTTTTTATTGAATAGTTTAATTGAAAAATAAATAAATTAGATTTAGTCGACGTCGCGAGTTTTCCCTTACTCGTCTTACAGTGCGGCACCGAGACTCAAATTTGTAATCTTCAGTTTATCAGGTTGCAGGACGTGTGTTTTGCACATACTATAACCGCTCGAGCTCGTATAAATCTTATGCTCCGAACAATTCATACTCTCATAAAATCTTTATCATTTTATTGAAAATTATGCATATATAACATTTATATATTGTATTTTGTAATAAACAAATTCCTGAGGGAGTAGGAAAAAAAATAAATAAAAAAAATTATTTTACTGATAATTAAAGGAAAAATTTAATAGTAATAAAAACAAAAACCTGCACCACTCCGACCATAGCTATAAATGTAGAACGAAAATCATAAAAATATATAAAATTTCAAATATGGATTTTGTTTTATCCTGCATTCTATTTTTCACCACATTTTAGTCTGGTATGAATTGGCTTTCATGTCATTTTAAAAATTACTCGACAAATTTAATCAAATTCAGTTCAGTAGGTTTAGAATTAAACAAAAATGTTTGTAAACGTTTGATGGATACGTTTTAAAATAGCCTAGCTTTGAATTTTTAAACAGATATCAGTTTCCTGTTGATTCCGCATAATCTGTGTTGATAAATTTTCTGTTGACATTCTGTTCGTCTTATCTACGAAAGCCAAAGGCTCTTAGTAGAATGCAGTTATTAATTATTCCGTGATGAAGTTTTAGACCTTCATCGTGAGTGATGATCGAGGTAATTTATTATTTGTTTGAAACCTCAAATGATTATTTTATTTTGGTGTTTCATTTGAAGGGGATTATCCGTAAAATTGAAAGTGTAATTATGAGCTAAGTCCTTTTTACTTTATTACAGATTCATCAATAGTTTATGGTGTATCATCGAAGTTCGTAAGAGTATTAGGCAATCAATCATTGATTTAAATAATTATGCATTGCTGAACAAAATGCAATGTTTTGTTACAGCTCATCCAACTTTTACCAGGGGATTGCTAGACCCATGGAAACGGGAAACTTTTATAGGAAGTTAAAAAAAAAATATATAATTAGGTTAATATCATCATCGCTTAAAATATCTTTCATCATTATATTTATATTTACATGCACACAAATATCGAAAAAGCACGAATATAGGCACAGGCTTACAGAACACAAACACAATATAACCACAGGTAAGCGTGATGTTTCGTTAGAGAAATCTTTAAGGAGTGGTAAATCAAAATAAAGCTTTGTGTTTTTAACTGGAACATTTATCGTTAATAGGCGGCTAAATATATTTTTAATTTATCTAATTTAAAGTTGGTTCATATGTGTTTAATACTAATTGATTTAGTCGTTGTTAAAACCATTTTAGGAGGACATCTAAGCGGCTCAACTACGTTAAGTTCTGTTTTTCATAATAACATTGATCATTCGCCATTTTTTTCAGATTTTATTACCAACCTGATGTCAATACCATTTAATTAAATTGTACGTTATTGTAACTTAAAAATTGTAGAAAAAAAAAGCGATAGTCGTTTTAATTATTTTCATAAAAAGATAAATATTAAGAGTATGAACATTTTTTTGACCACTCAAAGGTGCCCTTACACGGCCAATATTATTGAGTCAATATCGAATGTATCGATCGTCTGAGGGATAATTTGTAACAATGATATTGACAATAGTTATTTGTATACCATGTTTAAGAATATTGTTTCTGTATTATTGATCAATACCCGTAACAGATATCCGTATAAAAAATAGTTCATTATCAATTTAAATGATAATATTTTTAAAAAAGTATTACTTTGGTTTATTATTTTCAATAATTGACTTTTGTAATCGACCAATAAAAAAAGTTAATTTCCCTAAAAATTTGAGGTTTTGTGTTTCGAGATAAGTAGAATCCGAAAATCGTAGAAAAAAAATCCGCCCGTCCGCCGTATGCCGCCTGCGACTTTTCTCCGAGACAGATTGTTTTTAAATTTAGTATAAATGTCGAAGGGCACCCGAGGATGATCTCGCTACTGGGCATTACCATCCACCCTTTCCTTTCAAGATGGTGGCCGAAAAAACTTGTGTTAGTAAAGACTGTAGAGCCTACAGGGATGTAACAATATCAATGAAACTTGGCCAAAGTTTTCTTTTCAAAGCTCTTTGAGTTTATGTGTATAATATACGTCACCGAAAAGTACTTCTCTTGAAGATGGCGGCCGAAAAGCTTGTACCCTATTGACTGTAGCACATAAACGAATGTATCAATTGCAATGAAACTTGGCTAAATCCTCCGAAGAGCTCTGAATTAATCTATTTAACATGCTTCACCAAAAAGAAGATGAAAAAAAAAATTGAGAGAGGGGGTAAAATTAGATACTGAATAATTCAAAACGCATACACTTTTAAAAAGCGTACAAAATTTCCAGAAGATCAAAAAAAGAATCGTTAAAATCGGACGATTTGGTGTAAATATATGCTATACTAAATATTTACCATATGTTCCTCTGAAAAACATATTTCGTTTCCTCCCCAAGCTCGCCTTATAACTTTAACTTAGCTGAGAATTTTGAGAGCCGGAATTAAAAGCTCCTCGGCTTTAGCACCAGTACGCGAACTGTTAATTATTTTATCAATCGCTCGTCATTATCATTTGTGGTTTCATGGAGACTTTCGTGTATAATATTTGGGCAGAGTACCATTTGTTTATCAACTTGGGCATTAAAGTCGCCCATTTATACATCGTATTGCTTCATTATTCCTTCCAAGGTACTGTAGAGGATATCTTTGGTCTCTTCACATTTTTCCTCGATTGGTGCGTGGACATTGACTATGGTGATGTTTCTTGACTTTGTCCTCACCCTTAATTTGCACATTTTATCACTAATAGGCTGGAAGTCGATTATTGAACTAAGCATTTTTTGAGAAACCATAAACCCTGTTCCAAATGCGTACTCGTCTACACTTCCACTGTAGAAGATGTCATGTTCGTTTAATACGCCCATTACAGTCCAGCAGACCCTTTGCAACGCGGCCATATCCACTTATCTAGTTGATCCGACAGTTCCTTCAATGCACCAGGTCAGTATAATGATCGTACATTACATGTTCCAAAAAGAAGTGATGTTTTCCGAATTCCAAGTCGCTGGCGTTTAGTAGTCCGATTTACGAGGCAAGATTGTGTTCTCGTAACTCGGGTGTTTTTTAACGATGGGTGAGTAGTCATCCCTACCCATCAACCTTCCTCCTTTATCCGGGCTTGGGACCGGCTGCAGTCCTAGCGTGACTACTTCCACAGGCGGAGCTAGGGTAAGCCCTTAAGTTATTAGTTCTATTTTATTTTACTTGTTTTTTTAATTATTGGGAGTGGCGAAATGATATTCTTGCCCCTCAAATATTTATTGACCCACCCTCCCTGAATGGTGTGGTATGTTAGAAAAGAGTTTATATTTATTGGAGAAAATATAAACTCTTCCATAATAAAAATTTAATTCAAACTTATTTGATATGGTAATCATTTTGCGACTAAATCAGAAATGAGGTAACTCCGGTAGTAAAGAAAACAACGGATGGATGATTGACCGTGATCTGTGATTCACATAAACTAAATAAAACAAAGAGCCTGTAATTCACATAGTTAGGAGGTTACAAGTTATTCCAACAGAGTGCAACAATTTATATTTGAGAATGGAAGATAAGAGGGGGTAAGATAAGTCACTTTAATTACAGAATCTATAGTTTCAAGTGTTATGTGTTATGTATGTATGATTATAAAACAACCTGGGCTTCATTGATAACGCACATCTTACTTTATGAACTGCATTCATCATTGAATAATTATCAACAAGTAACTGTGATTTATTATGTATGTATGTATTATTCTGCCTAATAATTAAGTAATATAAATTATAAAATGAATAATTCTATTTTGTTCTTATGGAATGGTTTAATTTATAAAGATTTTTATTTTATTTATTTTAATAATTTATGTTATTTGAGTTATAAATAGATCATTTAGTTAAATTCAATCATTGTTTTCAGCTCTTCTACAGTCATACATCGTGGTAAACAATTAACTATTAATAAATATTAAATAAAATATTGAATATTTAATAGTTGACCGTTGCATTATAAAGGAAGGAGATGGTCCGGAGTGGCGGTCATAAATAGGCTAAAATGGTGGTGGTCATAAATGACTTTTCGACCCGACTTAGTAGGTTTTCTTCAGGGCTAGAACGGACAAGATACAAAAGATTATATCCTTTTTTCTTTTCTTTCAATCGCTCCTGTAGATCTGTAGAAGTATATTCACATTTTCATTTATTATATATTACACTACAACAATTGTTAGCATCTATTTACTTCAGTTAAGGATCTTGTTACTCAGCTTACTTTGTTCATATTTTATTGTACTTACTGATTATAATTTTAATAAGCTTGTTCCCATTGTTTATAAATTATGTCTAAATATAATGTAACTGCCACAATTCTCTATCTTTTGTATCTTGTCAGTTCTAACCCTGAAGAAGACCTGCAAAGTTGGGTCAAAACGTCGGCTTTCAATAAAATAGTTTTACCACTATTTAGCCTATTTATGACCGCCACCCCGGACCATCTCCTTTCATTAAATAAAATATTTTGCTACAGCTTCTTTGTCCAATTGAATAAATTTATTTGATTACTAACTCTCCCATTCACGGAATATTATATACCACGGACGGATCTACGGGGGGGGGGCTTTCGGGCTGAAGCCCCCCCCCCCAAAATGGAAAAATATAACCATGTTTTATGGAAAAAAATATTTAAAAATACCTCTTAAAGTATTATTATTCGTGTAATTACATTTAAAAGTACTTAAGGAATAACTTAAACACCATTTCATATAGGTAGTTAGTTTCTTTCTGTTTTTCCAAAGTAATTATCGTTATTTTTATGAAAAAAAAGGTTTCGGACTGAAGCCCCCCCAAAATTAAATCCTGGATCCGCTAGTTTTATATACCAAGAGAAGTCGATAAATAATAATTATATATATCGTGTATGTGTGTGTTTTTTTGTTTTTTTTAATGCTCTTCCCTACCTCGCCTTTTTAGGATATACGGAAATTTTCTCGGTCCAAGAGGCGAGGGCAGGGAATTAAAAAGACCCTCAAACAAGGCACTTTTTTTTACTCTGTTCTTCCTTACCTCGACTTTTAGGCTATAGGAGATTTTCCCGGGCCGGAGGGTGAGGGCGGGGAATTTAAAATCCCCTCTGGCACCGGGGCGCGAACTCGTACTTTTTTATCAATCTCAAAACTTGGTTATCTGGTTGCTGGGCAACTCGCGGTGCTGTGCACACACTTTAGCTCGTTCGGCCACTCCGCCCCTATGTGTGTGTTCTATATTTGTGTATTAAAAAAATAACTGTACCACTACAACCCATGGAAGGTGTTGGGTTCAATACTATTTAGGAAAATCACCGTTTCTTGGTCTACGGTTGAGCAAGAAGGTGATTTGAACGAGATCACTCTCAACCCCCAGGTTTTTCTCCTTAATTAATTATTGTAATTAAGGGTACCGACTTTCTAGAGGCTGGGTGTGCCCCAAGAGGGTCTACCTACCCAGAATCGCCCCACGGCCAATGGAATAGAATAAAGAATATTTCTGCCATGAGCCGGGATTCGAACCTGTGACCTTAAGCATTGAAAACCCTACCACTTAGCTACCCCACTCCCTCTATATTTGAGTATATGTATGTTAAATCTTGAAGTTAAATATTTTATCTATTCCATGGATCCGGTAACTCCCTCCTCCGGTAGCTCCTGCAATAAGACATAATGTAATAAAACAAGTATTTTTGTATGTTATAGAAAGTTTATCGTTCTGTATGGTTATTAAACAATTAATGCATGGAGTTTCCACGGAAATTGACAGTAAAGAACCGTAAACCGCTTTTGGGAATTTGGGTCTCTTTAGAGGGCACTCTCAACAGTTGATAGTAGAAAAACAATTTAAGGATATAAAATGTAGATAATTTTATTTTGTTTTTAATTGTATGCACAGTTATTTAAAAAAACAACAATAATAGTTTTCCATATTAATGTTGGTGAAAAACGAAAGAAGTGTTAATATTTTAAACAAAAACAAAGTTCCGACCAATATTTCTGTCGTTTAACGATCCAAAAAACGGATGTATTAAAGACCTATGGCAGCCATGCGTTCCTCCATATCCTGTAATCATCTCTTCCTGGGTCATCCTCTTTGTCGCCTTTCTGCCAGTTGATACTGAAATGTTAATATTGGCGTATGTGCTAATATTGGTATGTTAATATGGCGTATGTTAATATTGGCTCCTCTTGCATTTTTTGTAAGTGGCCATATCAGTTTAACTTTTTTGTTTCTATGTTGTAAGTCATATTGTTCTGAATTAGCTGATAATGCCGGAGACGAATATTATAACACTAGAAAAAAAAAAACAGAACGATGATCACTATCTCAGTGATTAGTGCGCAGTAGAGACACCTTTTTATCAAATTATTAACAAATAGCCTAAAACTTAGTGGATAGCTTTATCTCATCGAAACCTAAAAATATTTTATTTACGAAATTAAAATTTTTATTTACGAAAAAAAAGGAAAATTTATATGTGTGTGTGTTTAGTTTAATAAATTGAAAGTATGTTAACAGATATCCATAAATGTGATTTTAGATTGAAAAATGGGTGTTTCATACTTGTATACTTTCATGAAAAATATAGAGGCGTTGCGGAAAGTCAGTATTTCAGAAGAAGCTGATCGTTACAAGTAAAATTTTATTTTTTATCCTACATCATATTTTATTTAGATTATTCTGAATTTTTCTTAGTTTTTACTGATACAATTTTTCTTTTGAAATTTTCATCCTATGTTTTTTTACAAATTTACATTCCTACATGTACCATAGAATAACTCTAAAAGTTTCTATAATTTAAAACTGATGTTCTAATTAAAAAACATTTTTTATCTTTCATTCTGGATATTCAATTTATACTATATATATTTAGTACTGATACAAAGTATTTTTGCTAACAAAGCTCTCCCAATTAATCTCATCAAAACCTACATCTGAAGGATTAGGAGAGGTAACCTAATCCTCCAACTTAGGTTATAAATGTTAATTGAATAAGTTCAAATAGATTATAAATGCTAAAGTGTTTGTTAAATTGTAAATTGTTTACTTCCAGTTTAAGATGTTACGCACATATTTGTTAATATAAGATTCCTCTATTATCCGTTTTCTAAAACCAGGCAAATCTCCCAACAGCTTAACATCCTATAGATCAATTAGCCTGCTCCCAATTCTTTTAATATCTTTGAAAAGATTCTTCTGAAACGAAACCTATCCTTTATAGAATCTAAAAATCTAAAAAAATAGGACTTTGCATTCCTACAATCAAACTCATATCTTAGCTTCCTTGAACCTACAAAGGCACCTCTCCCTGATTCAACATTGGTATAGTAATTGGCACATCAATGTAAATGAATCTCAATACAAATATGTCATCGTAACCCTTCGATGGAGGCTCTATTCGCATAGGGTAAATGTTTCCATACTTAAAAAAATTATATAAAAAAAAATAATAATATAATAATACTATATAACACTCTACAGGAACAATTCACTATATGAATTTGATTGACATAAATGATCATAGGTTCTGCTATAAAATATAATAATAATCATTATTATAATACAAAGAAAATAATTTACTCAATAAATAAATATGAAAAGAATGAAAGAATATACCACTCCAATTAAAAATTTGAAATGTCCACTTAAATGTCATTTCAGATGTTTTAGTGCTTTCCTACATTAAAATGAAGTAATAACCAATTGAAACACCAGAAATTCTTGTCCCCTTGTATTATTACATATATTTCCCCTGCAGACTAGTAAAATCTATTATTAAGTGTTAAACATGATTCAATGATTATTTTGGTAAGTAAACTAAGGTCCTAATCAATAAACAACTCACAATTTTATGATTTAAAAAGTAAAGTTAATTTTTGTTAGTATTTCACTTGTTTTTTTTTTAAATATAGTCTCTATACATTTTAAATAGAATTAAATCAATAAGATACTTTAAATGTTTATTGCTATTTTTGTTAGTGTATACACTATTAATTGCTAAATCCTTATGAAATATTTAAATAAAAAAATCTAAATCCATGAATTGGTAATGTTCTAACCCAGATGTGGTGCTATATTATTAGTACCTAATTACTTTCAGTTCACCTTGCTTTTTTATTTTAGGAGGAATGAAAACAAATCTCCTGTTATAGCTGTGGATGGAATTAATTTAATCTACTCGCTATATTCATATCATCATATTCCTTGGGCATATGGAGGGCAATTAAAAGAATACATGGGACATTTTGAATGTTTTATAGAATCTTTCCAAAGGGAAGGCATAGATTTATTTTTTTTTTTTGATGGTGCAAATGTCATGTTTAACATTGATGGATGGATAAAACGAAAAAGAGACACTGTCAAAGAAGTCCATGAATTTTTTGATAAAATTGAAAATGGTTTAGGTGTTGAGAAAGTTGAAACAAATGCAAATTGTTTAGTTTTACCAAAGAACATTTTGGCTATCACAATATTTGTATTGAAACAAAAAGGATGCAAGGTAATGTTTTTATATAATTTTTATTTTATAGTTATTTTTACTTTCACTTATCTGAATATGTAATATATAGAAAGTATTGCAATCGTGAAAATTTTTGAATCTGAGTTTTCAACTGAAATACACGTTTTGAGGTCCCTTGAGTCTAAATAACCAAATTCCCCAAAATGGTCTGTGCATGCGTGCATGGGTGCGTGCGTGCACTTTGCTTTTTTATTTTAGGAGGAATGAAAACAAATCTCCTGTTATAGCTGTGGATGGAATTAATTTAATCTACTCGCTATATTCATATCATCATATTCCTTGGGCATATGGTGGGCAATTAAAAGAATACATGGGACATTTTGAATGTTTTATAGAATCTTTCCAAAGGGAAGGCATAGATTTATTTTTATTTTTTTGATGGTGCAAATGTCATGTTTAACATTAATGGAAAAAGGATGCAAGGTAATGTTTTTATATAATTCTTATTAATTAATTTTTATTTTATAGTTATTTTTACTTTCACTTATCTGTATATGTAATATATAGAAAGTATTGCAATCATGAAAATTTTTGAATCTGAGTTTTCAACTGAAATACACGTTTTGAGGTCCCTTGAGTCTAAATAACCAAATTCCCCAAAATGGTCTGTGCATGCGTGCACTTTGCTTTTTTATTTTAGGAGGAATGAAAACAAATCTCCTGTTATAGCTGTGGATGGAATTAATTTAATCTACTCGCTATATTCATATCATCATATTCCTTGGGCATATGGTGGGCAATTAAAAGAATACATGGGACATTTTGAATGTTTTATAGAATCTTTCCAAAGGGAAGGCATAGATTTATTTTTATTTTTTTGATGGTGCAAATGTCATGTTTAACATTGATGGAAAAAGGATGCAAGGTAATGTTTTTATATAATTCTTATTAATTAATTTTTATTTTATAGTTATTTTTACTTTCACTTATCTGTATATGTAATATACAGAAAGTATTGCAATCGTGAAAATTTTCGAATCTGAGTTTTCAACTGAAATACACGTTTTGAGGTCCCTTGAGTCCAAATAACCAAATTCCGCAAAATGGTCTGTGTGTGCGTGCGCGTGTGTGTGGGAGTGAGTGTATGTGAACAGTATAGCTCAAAAACGATAAGTCATATGAAACTGATATTAAGTATTTTAGATAGGTATGGAGGGTGACGAAAAATTATAAATAATAATTTGTGAAAACTAATATTATTAAATGGAAATCACATGTTTCCAAGGAAATTAAATGAAATTTACTTGATAATTGTAAAATTTTAAATTTATTTAAATTTGAAAAAATTATTTAAAATCCACCATATGGAGCCAATGATATTGTTTCAAAAACTATTTCATTGTACTTGTGTGAATGAAGAAGTGACATATAAAAATATTTCATGGATGTGGAAAACATATGCTTATAACCTTAAGTACATTTATTTTAATAATTCCAGATATGAGATTATATTTAAATAATTAGGTATACATCCTAGATTTATTTTTAAAAAATTTCTCTTTGTGAAATCACTACATTATACACCTACAATTAGTGTGACAACTTTTGACCTAACGATGCTATATTTAAAAGCAAGTAACTATATTTTGGTATGTTTTCCAAGGGTAAAAACTGAAAATTTAAATGTAAAAAGTTATAGAGATTTATTAACTATAATTTATAGTATAGATAATACTGTAGTATTATGAGAGACTGGAGTTATGTGATTCAAATAGACTGATGCAGTTATATGTAAGGTTTTTATAGGCTAAAATCGATATTATAAATAGGTTTTATATTATTGTGACAGTCTTAATGAGTTTTTGTAATGATGAATATGACCAAAAGTCAAAAATATGGTGTTCAAAGTTTAGCTGCATTAAAAATGCGCTTGAAAAACTTCCTGTAATAGCCCTATTTTGCCAGAAAAGAATTGCTTTTCGAAGTAGAGCTGTAAGTGAAAGTTGTGTGATGCGCGCACCAGATTTGCTTATGAAGATATTACAATAAACAATTTTAAATTGATTAAAATTTGATTTAAATCTCCTATGTTTTATTTCAGGTCAAAATAACTTTAAATGAATGTGATCGTGAATTGGCTTTGTTTGGACGGGAAAATAACTGCATGGGTATACTTGCAACAGATACTGATTTTATCATTTATGATACTGTCAAAATATATTCCACAAAAAATATGAACCTCAGTGAAATGAGTTTTTATGTATATGATAAAAATAAGGTTCAGGAAAAACTTATGCTTAAATCCAGTGAACTACCACTATTTGCAAGTTTGGTTGGTAATGATTACACAAATTCAACAGATCTGAATAATGTAAGTACCAAGTCCAAATTTATTAGATCAGCTTTTTAACAGATCTTAACTTACAGGCTGTGAGGAGAATCTCAAGGTGGAGTCTCACTTCTGGTTTAAAAAAAAAAAAAATTGAAGATGTATTCTACATTTTATTCTGAAACTAAATGTTGTAGCAGCTATAGATGATATAGATCCTTGATTTTATAATTCCTTATTTCTCAATCCATTCTCTTAACATAAGATTTCAAACCACAAACTTATATATACCTTCTCATAGAACTACTTCCTTTAAAAAATGCTTTATAATCTGTGCCCTTATGGGCACGAGTACTGGTGAAATTGAAAGCCCCATCAGAAGTCCCATTATCTGTTGGTAATAGTTATTGTTGTAGGAAAATTATGAACCATTTAGACATAATTCTATGGCATTTAGAAGTAAAGTTTGTGGAATTTTTGTAATGATTTAAATTTGTTTCCATTTTTTTATAACTGATTTCATGGCTACTTCTTTCTTAACATTTGTAAGAAGAGAGACAGCATCTAAAGATATCAGTTTATGATTTTGAAGATTTATGACCAGGAGAAGCTCTATAAAATACAACATAATGTAAATAAAATTATATTAATAAAAAAGTTTGCTAAAATAAATAAAAGAACCACAGCTGATCCACTGCCCGTGGTGCCAACCACTGCGTTCCTAAACCTCACAGATAAATCTATAGCAAAAAACATAATAAATATTTTAACTTTAGGACCTAAATTTAACTATGAGGCTAGTAGTAAAAATATTGTAACTAGAATACCGCATCTTCTATCTGATGTGGAATATATGATTAAGCCTGTGGAAAAAGAAGAACTAAAGGAAAACAAACTTAGAATTGAGTTGTTTAATACTGTAACCAATGTTTGTAATTATCGAGTCAATATCAGATATAAGAAAAAGCCGATTTACCATTTCATTTATTCTTTCTTCATAATCTCTTTTATGTATATCAACAGTGATGCCTCCTTTATCCGCCGATGACACTATATTATAAAAATAATTTTTTTCTGCAGATTCTCGGGATTGATGTATAAAGTTATAATTTATCTAACTCTTGAATTGTTGAAGATAAACTAGAAAAATTATATATATATATATTCTTGACAATAATTTAAATTTTAATTAAAAACTTTTGTTCCCATGAGTTAATTGTAGAAACAAGCAGCCAAGAGTTAGCTAGTTAAATAGAGTAAAAAACATGAGGTAAAATTGTTTTTTCCACATTAGCGATAATTCGGAAACTAAGCGAGATAGCGAAAAATGGTATACGATTAATCTTATGGAAAATTTTATTAGCTTTTATTTTTTATAGAACGTTTTGTCTATGTGATAGATAGTTTTCCTGATATAAGTGAAAAACAGCAATAAACAGAAGGCTTTTTCTTTTTCAAAATTCCCCATAGTTCAGGATAGATATTTCGGTAACTAAGCAAGGCAGTGAAAAAATATATAGAATCAGTTATATTGAAAATTTTATCAGCTTTAATTTTGTATAGAGCGTCTTTGCTGATGCAATGGATAGTTTTTCTGATATAAGTGAAACCCCGAAAAAAGTGACCTTCCGAAAAAAGTGAAGGGGCCTCCTCCCCTTCCTCTCCCCACACCTGGCTTACCATCTAGGAGTGGGGACTTGTAATATGTATATTTCTTTAATATAAAATCCTAATCAAGTTTAAAAAGTGCTTCCTCTAAAACATTATATATATTTTTTAAACGACTGAACAGACTCTTTTTTACTCCAATCATTCAATTTTCAATCATGTATGATAAATTAAATAGTTATAAATTATATATTTAGTTATAGTTATAAACTATACATTTTTAACATTTGTGTCCCCGGACATATTGGTCAGGGAAAACTTTCATTATATAGGGAAAAGTCAGGGAATTTT
This sequence comes from Nezara viridula, assembly GCA_928085145.1. Classification (NCBI taxonomy): domain Eukaryota; kingdom Metazoa; phylum Arthropoda; class Insecta; order Hemiptera; family Pentatomidae; genus Nezara; species Nezara viridula. Next base: position 48,423,869 of record OV725081.1, read on the forward strand.
ACTCTGACAATTTTGTAGCCACCCTGAAAACGTGAAATTGTGTGAAGAAGGCCATCAAATGAAGTTATACAGGAAGATAAAATGGAGATGCTTTCATACCACTAATGCTTTCATAAAACATTTCTACAAGGAAAGGAACATGGTTAGAGGGGTCGAGGATTTCGTTTTTAACAGCTTTAAAATTAATTTATGGGTGGTTCCATAATTTAACAACAACCCAGTGGGGCAAAGAGCAGCTGAAACTATCCAAGCCAACTATGATAACGTGGAACAGATATTTAAGAGAGGTTTGTGGCCATAACATGTTATACAGGTCAAGTAAAAAAATTGGAGGACCTGGCAAAGTTGTTGAAGTATACGAGAGTCTTTTTTTTAAAAGAAAAAAATCATGTAGGGAGAGTTCTACCTGAGCAATGGATGTTTGGCGGAATTTATCGAGAAACAGGCGAGTGTTTTATCATCAAAATAAACGACAGAAAGGCAAAACTTCATTACAAGGTATTAAAATCAATATACAAGAGGGAAGTACCATTTATTCTGACTGTCGGAATATAGAACGATTATAATACAATAAATATGAATACGAAGATAGAAACTATCAGTGCCTTATCAGAATTATCAGTGCTCAAGTTAAAAACATTGGCAGATAGCAGTCAGTGCTGCCTGGCTATTTGACAAGTACCCATATTTGTATTTATTGATAACACTAAAGAAAGAATTTATTAAACAAAGAAAGAATGATGAAAATCGGTTGAATAATAGAGAAGAAAAAGGGGCTGAACCTTTTAGTGTTTACCTATTTATATAATGATAATGGACTAGGTTATGTTATTAAATTTTTAATTTAATTAATTCACATAATTAAATCATGTATATGAAATTTGTATGAAACAGGAAGATCATGGATAGCCTTCCTAATTGAGCTGTTTCAGTCTTCTTGGATTAGCTTATTCAAATATTTTGTTGGGCCAATTTATTAGTTATTTCACTATTTGGCTCCAGATACTTTTTCATATATATATAATTTTTTTTCTGTAAATAGGTTTAAAAAAAATACCTTTTTTTCATATTTTATCAGAAAATTATTTTATAAATAATTTAGATAAATAATAGATATATCTTCTTGTGTCAAAGGATAAATTGATTAAGTGAGCTTAAATACTCTTCTTGCAGGTAGAAATATAAAAATTTTCATTATGGACTATAGAGATGAATTTTGTCACAAAGCATTACTAATTCCTATATTATTTGAGTTTTAGAGATCAGAATAGGGGATAGCAAACTATATCATAAATGTGATTATTATTATAAAAATGGAATTAGCATCTGAACGTGATTTGGAAATAGATTAGATGGATGTTGTTTCAGCATTTCTGCAAGGTGATTCATATGTAAGGAATTTACATGCATCAATCATCAAGATACCTAAGTCTGTCACTGAAGGAATAGCTTGTTAAGACTAAAACAAGCAAGCCTTGACTGGAATTAAAATTGTATTCCCTTTTAAAGAATATTGGGTTTTATCAGTCCAGTTTGGATCTTTGTGAGTTGTGTAAAGTTAGAATCAACCTCCGCTGATCGCTGTATTGTGTTAATATTTATGTTTGTGTTACTCTGTAGGTTTTATTACTTCTTTAAGTATACATTGCTAATATATATATATATATATATATATATATATATATATATATATATATATATATATATATATATATATATATTATATATATATATATATATATATATATATATATATATATATATGTATGTATGTATGTCTGATGTTTATACTGGTATTCCCATTTGATTAAACTTCTTTAATATGTTTATTAATTATTACAGTTCCATAAAAAATATTGTATGTTTAAGAAAGAACAAATGTTTGTTGAATTGGCTTAATGTGTAATTTTAGAACTCTTACAAGAAATGGTTTAATCAGAATGATACAGTAAAAAGATTTTGTGGAATAGCTGATTACATTAGGAGACTTAATTTGAAGATCCACAATGGTAGACTGTTCAAAAATGATATCACAAAAATTTCCAGAGATTTTTTTAGAGAAGAAAAAATGGCTATGATTCTTCAAGAAAGTCTTAATTTCTACCATCTAAGATCAGAAGGAAATGGTACGTTCTGCTTATAGACAATTAGATCAATACATTGTTTTATCTTTATTTTTACTTAACAAATCAGATTACTTTTTAAAATAAATGTGTGCCAAAATTCTCAACCAATAACAATACTGTCTTTCCCATATCAAACTTTTAATGTGAAGTTCTTGATTTTAATATTAGTTACTTTGAAAACCCTCTAGAAAAGGCCTCTGTTTGTAACAAAGCATCTAATTCTAAATCCTCAAGGAGGTTAAGCAGCCAATCCTTAAAGATTATTAAATTTTTGTTTACATTTTATACGGGAAGGAAGAAATGACACCTTTGTAGCAAGAGAAGTTTTTATGGGCTAATATAAATTTTGTTCTTATTTTGTTCAATGAAATAGAAATGTATATGTCTTGGTTGACAAGAAAGTTAAGCTTATTAAATAAGTAAAAAAAAAAAAAAATCAAACTTGCATTTCTTAAATATTCTTTGAAAAAAAATCATCAAAAGCTTTTTAAAATTAAAAACTAGTGGAATAGCCAGTGATTTTCGGAAATGTTCTACAAATATAGAAATCCTAATTTATTTTTTAAAAAATATTGGTTTTGATATTACGATTGGAATAGAAAATACCTATAGTTTTTCAGGTTTCCTAAAAAATTGTTAACTATGATTAGGGTTCACTATGGTAATAAACAACTCAATTCAGTTTTGTATTTCATTACTTTATCATCGGATTGATTTTACCATATTTCTTTTTCTTCTTTCTTTTTAAAATACTTAAAATTTTGTAATCATACTGAAGCAATTACTATAAAGTCTAATGTATGTATTAAAATTTGTAAGTACTTCATAAGCTACTTTCTGTATTCAGATGGCTTGAGTAAACTATTTGTATTGCTATAATTGTAGTAATAATACCATTTTATCATCTTTAGGTTTAGATTCAATAATGTCTGGTATATCTGATTACAAATGGAGATCCATCATTAAAATGCTTTATAAAGAATTTTCCTGTTATAGTAACTATCTAGATATTTTAATTAGACATTGCTATCAAGATTGTATCTCACTACAAGATTTCACGCTCTCCGATATCCCAGTTGCTGCAAAAGTAAGTGAAGGTTATGTTTTGATTCTTAAATTTAATTATATTGATTTTAAAGGTATTATTTGTTAGAAAATTTTCAATCTGTTAATATTTCAAATTTTCAATAAAAAATGTTCCATAGCCAGTCAAAGTCCATTCAATTGTATAGCAATAAGTTGGGTTAATCAAAACCAATTATAAGCAGAGAATGTAGTTTATAAATAATTTTTTCTTTGGAATAATCATAATATTTTGTCTTACTTATTTGAGGTTCAAATTGCATGTGTACCATAAAATTGAAAGCACAAGTTATCCTACAGTTAACTAACCCAATCTAATCAGAGTTGATAGGTTGAGATACATTCTGTGGGCTCCACAGAAAATAAATTTTAACCAGCCCAGTACAGATTCTAATTGGCCTCGCTTATGGCTGTGGAGCGAGAATTTGACATCTATTCCACCGTTCATTCTTGCTTTAAGGACTTAAGGAAATTAACTCTTTTTTATTGACAGTAACTATAAAAAAAAATGGCAGAATATGAATTTTGAAAGAATGTGATAATTGGAAACTGGAGAAAAAAAGAAAAATGCTTATAATGTTTGAAAATGAATCTCTCGAAATAACAGTCAGAAGGTATACGTATAATATATCATTGGAAAGTGGAGAATTTTAGAAAAAAATAATATCAAATATGTTAACGCCACAGCGTTAATTTATTTTATTTTATTTTTAACAATGGTCAGGTTATTTTTTATTTTGATTTGTCTCATAAAATGACACCAATTAATAATTATATACATGTATTCATAGGCCCATAGCTTATCTTGTTTATATTCAATAGGCTGGTTAATAGTTTATACTTATACTACTTGTTATGGATTGTAGCCCTAGCTATAAACAAGTCCTAGGTTCGATTCCTAAGTCTGTAAACCTCGCAATACACAGTCTGACTCCGTCCATCACAGAGCTCAGTACTGCCAACTGCTATACTGCCCATTGCAGTCCACCTGTGAAGAGACTTCTTTGGTCATGGTCGCCGCTGTTCACTTGCAGTTTGATTATGTGAGCGCTCATGAAAAATTTACAGTTGGTCACTATGCCAGCAATTTGTCCACTTTTACGACCATCATCTGCTTGGGACCATGTAACGTTGCACAACTTTTATTTTAGGACTATTGATATGTTTGTTTAATTGTTTCTATTATTGATTGTAATTTTGTACCATTTACATATAATTTCTTTATTTAATTTCCATAATCACACATCAAAATATTTTATTAAATATTTCATAATTGTTTTTATTAGCATTGTGCTCAGCTTATCTTTATTTTCATTTTAGAAGTTATTATTTTATTTTATCTATTGAAACAAGTGTAAAATTGATTTTATTTTTTTTTTTTTATTTTATTATTTTTTTTAATCGACTTAATTTAAATAATAGTGAGGCTTCATTCGAAGTTTGATTTAAACTAAGAGGGAGCTTAACAAAATAAATAAAGTTCTAGAAGGTAATGGAGAGTGATGAAAAAAATATAAATAATAATTTCAGAAAACTAACACAATTTAACGTAATGCACATGTTTCCAAGGAAATTAAATGAAATTTTCTTACTTAATGTAAACTTTTAAATTTTTTTCTAATTACGAAAAAATCAAATCAAATCAAGCTAATGCCATTGTTTAAAATAATATTTCATTGTACTTGTGTGAAAGAAGAAGTGAAATATAAAAATATTTCCTGGATATGTTTATAACCTTAAATACCTTTAATATAGTTTAATAACTCTAGATATGATATTATATTTAAATAATTATGTATCTATTGGCTGTTTATTCCAAAAAATTATCAAGTAACCTTTAGAAAATTAAATTAATGAATAATTTGATGAATTATTTCTTTGTGAAATCCCAACATTATTCACTTCAATTAGTGTGACAACTTTTGACCTCTCCATGGCAGGCAATAAAAATCTCGTAATATCATTTAAGTAAACTTTGCAGTAGAAAATAACAGTTTAATAACTAATAGTCCTACAATCCATAATCATTTATAGGTTAAATATTCACATGTACTTTCAAATCTCCTAGGTATATAATACGAGCCTTTCGGTTGACAGAATGACTAACTCCAATTTCAACATTCTTTATTATTAATTTTAGTGATGTTTCTAGGGGCAAAATTTATACCTTTATTCACAGTTCAATATTTCAATACTGTAATCACCTACGCTAGAATCAACTTACTCACTGTCTGTATAGATATAACTTTCCCAACTAGAAATATCACTAAAATGACATTACTCAAAAATGTTGAAATTGGAGTTAGTCATTCTGTCAACTGAATGGTTCAGAGACTGAAGTTATGTGGTTTATAAAAGCAGATGGAGAAACTAGACTTCTATTGCCAACCATTGATACAATAAATAGTCTTTTTGTAATTTTAATGGTCTTAATGATTTGTTATCTGTAAGCTTTAAGTTTTAGCTCAGCTTAAAATGCTCTTCAAAAATTTTATAATAGCCCAACATTTTCAGAAAACAATTTCTATTCAAGGTAGAGCGGTAAATGAAAGTTGTGTGTTGCACGCATCAGATTATTACTTTCAATTACGTATATATGTAATATATAGTAAGGGTAAGTATTGCGATCGTGAAAATTTTCGAATCTCAGTTTTCAACGGATATACATGTTTTGAGGTCCCCTGAGTCCAAATAACCAAGTGTCGCAAAATGGTCTGTGTGTCCGTGTGTCTGTGTATGTGTGTGTTAACAGTCTAGCTCATAAACGAAAAGTAGTACGAAACTGATATAAAGTAATTAATGTTTGTATATGGGCCGGATGTGATAGCAACGTTTTTGTTAAAATCGGCTAACCGGAAGTGCCACTTTATGTGAATGCTGAAACACATTTTTACAATTTTCTCAAAAACAGCTCTAACGATTTTGATCAAACTCGGTGTATCATTATATAATTAAATGTTATTTAATATCATTTAGGTCTTATCCCCGTTGATGTCACTTTACAGGGCTTAAATGCCCAATGTTCATATATGTCTTCCTCTAAAGTACCTTTAATATGGTTTATTTTAAAAAGTTAATCATTTCGCATTATTCAGAGTTTAAAAAAAATGCTACATATAACTTTTGAAAGAATTTGATAAGTTAATAAAGGAGAAAAAAAATAAAAATGCAGAAAAACCTGCGTTGCTATACACTGTAGCGCCTAAACGAATGTATCGATTTCAATGAAACTTCCCTGAAGTTATTTTCTTGACACCCTTTAAATTTATCTATATAACATACTTCAACGAAAAGAAGCGGGAAAAAAAGTTACGAGGGATGGTAAAATTAAATTCCGAATAACTCAAAAAGTACACGCTTTTTTGGGAATATTGTATATGGTTTTTTAAATGTTTATGGAATTTCCTAAAAAAAAAAAATCGTTAAAATCGGACAATTAGGAGGATAGATATGGCCTCTAGTTTTTTTCCCTGAAGAGGCGAAAATTTGGATAAATTTAAAATATACTTTTTTATTTGTTGAGACTAAAAAAATCTTTTTACCTCAGATATTTAATAAAGTAACTTTCCTAAGAACATCTTTCATAATAAATAAGTACCTAAATTTATACCTTTATTCTCAGTTCTATATTTGAACACTGCAATCACCACCTCTGGAATCAACTTGCTCATTGTCTGCATAGATAACTTTTTCAACTAAAATGACATCACTCAAAAATGTTGAAATTGGAGTTAGTCATTCTGTGGTTTATAAAACCAGATGGAGTGACTAGATTTTTATTGCCTGTCGTCGATATATTAAATAGACATTTTGTAATTATAATGGTCTTAATGACTTGTTGTCTGTAAGCTTTAAGCTTGAGATCCGTTTAAAATGCTCTTCAAAAAATTTTATAATAGCCCAGCATTGCCAGAAAATAATTTCTATTCAAAGTATATCGGTAAGTGAAAGTTGTGTGCACCAGATTTTTTTTTGTTATATTGGGAAATTAATTATGTTTCAAATTAAAAAAAATTTAAAGGGCTTTAAGACAAAACCTTAAAACAATATTCATCAAAATTGTTAGAGCCGTTGTTGCACTACAGTTTTTAGAAAAACAATCTTCAGTAAGAAAAACAGTAAGCTTGATATCGATCACAGGCATTGGGGCTCCCAGACTAGGGTTTTTTTTGTTACTGTTGATTTCCTCTTTTTTTGGGGGGGGGGAGTGGGGTATGAAAGTTATTAGGGCTTTTCTTTAGGATCCGAAAGTTTTTGGAGTTTTTTGGGGGGAGGATTATTTTTTATATTATTTGTTTTTTTAATCTATTGCTAAATGCATTCATGCTTCATTTTTATCTGATTAGAAATTAAAGATTCAAACGAGTTGACAAAAGTTAGCATTAAAACATTCCTTGAATTTTTAAAAAAATATTTATTTACCAAATGTGCAGTGCAATACGCTAATAAAAATATATTCCCATGGTGAACTATCCTTCATTCTGACATCATCCCTAAGTAGTGATTGAAGTATTCAATAAATAAAGTGATTAAACATGAATAGCCAAGGCCAGAATTAAAGTTTTGAAGCTCTTAAGTCACAGTTTTTGCTGGCACTTTTCATGAAATCAGGATACTATTTCTAAAGGAAATAATGTGATAATTAATATCTCATAATGATTTTGAATTCTTTATTTTTACTATTAAATGTTTATGCCTGATTTATCTGTTTTAAGTTTGCTTGTCATCACTTATCTGATCTGATTTTCCAATTAGCTATAAAACTAATATTAAATTAAAGTTATTCAAAAATATTAGATAAGTTCAATAAACTTATACATATTATATATAATTTTATATGTTATTATTATAAACATAATATTATATAATGTACCCTCAATTTATTTAAAAGGACTGCTTTTGATTAAAATAATAGAAAAATAAGAGTAAAACCTTTAGATTTAAAGTTGGTGAATTTAGAGAATAATCTATATAAGTTGGAAGAAAATGCATTAATGACCTAGTAACTCATTGCTTTCATGAATGAAACATATATCATTTTTCTGTTCTCTCTGCAGGTTACTTTGTGTTTTAAATTGACCTTTTCACCTCAAAAACCATCAGTGACAATTTAAACCCTACGCCTATACTAAGGCGGCGGTAATATTGATAAATTCAAATATCCTTCTGGAAGAACACTAGTCTTTTTCAAGTTAAATTGGTATATCATCCAAGAGATGACCATATTCATGTCATAGCCAATTCATGAAAATGGGTTTTTGGACTCAATGGTCTCTGAAAAGTAAAGAGAATTACTGAAACCATAGAATAGAATAATAGTAAAGAATTATTGAAAAGTAATTCTTTTGAAAAATGCTCTGTAACATCTCTCTGATATTTTACAAATAATATTATAACCTCGAAAGATCACTTTATACTGTTGGGATACTTCCCAAATAAATAAGGGGTTATTAAATAATAAACAAAATTATAAGAGTATTAATATATTTATCTATCTTAGATATGGGTTTCTGACAATCAGACTAAAACACTCAGACAAACTATTATTATTTACACTATTTATACCAAAATTTAACACTGATTTTAAAATTAAGTCAAGTATGAATTGGCAAGCTAACCTTTTTTTCTATATACACTGTTTCTTCCTTTGTGTTACTGAATTCATTTGTCTTATAACATTTTCCTGTTCTGCCAAACACATCTTCCAAAATGGTGGCACTTTCTTCTATTCAACTCTAATTCCCTGGGATATCCTTTCTAGAGAAACTAGATTAGCTTGCTTTTTAACTGTTACATTAATTTATTAAATAATTTTTAACAACTTTCAATTAAGGTGTATATTACAGCGCATTGGAAATTTGGTCTGATTACAATAAATTCTTTACCTAGTATTGGTTCAAAAGTAAAATTAAAATCCACCAGTAATTTTAAATTTTTATTGAACTAAACTTAGTGATCTTATGAGTTACAGATATCTAAAGTATGGACTGATTAAAATATTTGTTAATTATTTTGTTTGCATATTTTTTTGCTTAGGTTTTGAAACCACTTAGAGAAAGATGGTATGGCATTCTCTTATATGAAAAACCTGGCTTAAAGAAAGTAACAGAGTGGCTTATTGATGGCTATGAGAGCTTAGCCAAACCTAAGGAAGTTAGTCCCCAATTTCCAAAAGGTAATGAAAAAATACTAGTGTAATGCGGTGGATGGTATGAGTATTCATTAAATTTTATAAAGTTTGACTTTACAAGTCTGCAAAATCTTCTTTTATTTTAAGTTAGATTTTTCATCTCTTTTTAACAAATGTCCTTGAAATGATTATGTTTTAAGTATTATAGTCAAGCCAAGGTTGCAATCATATCCATTTTTTTTTAGTTTGGTATTTGATAATTAGTACTTCATAAACATTTTTCCCTGCCTCAAGATATAAGTGCCTGCGAGTTATTTTAAATAATAATTATTCAAGCAGTAAAGGTTGTGGGACAAGTGCAAGATTGTTCGTTTCCAAAGGTTTGTTTTACTGATGTTATCATTTGAAAAGTTAAAACTTGTCTGTGATTCAAACTTTGCAATCTACAGTGAATGTCATCAAGTAGTATTCATCAAAATTCTGGAAAAATGTTTAATTACATTTTAAGTATCCTCCATTCCTTGTTGATTTCATGTGATACCAAGATTAAATGATTGAAAAGTGAAGTGCCCACCTTAATCTAATAATAAATAAAATATTCTCATGCCATCCTATGTGAGAACTGGTCAGCTGACAAGTAAATTACTGATAACTAAAATCATAGTAAATGTTTGCATCCGAAAATTCTAATTGTAAATCACTTTATAAACTATTTAGCAACTTATTCAGGAAATTAGCCCATAATGGTGAACCCAAGCTTATTTTAGAAATTAAAATTAATTGAATAAAATTATATATATAGTTAGTGGAAATAACTATCCCAAATAAGATTATGACTTTTCTATGGTAGCATATAATTATTTATCACACTGTTAGACACAAAAAATAGAACCTAAATTTGTATAGAGCTGCATTAGTTCTATTTCTTCTTTATTTTTCTCTTTGAGCTATTATTGGTATAGAGGGGCCTCAAGCCAGCAACCTGGTTCTGCCAAAGATACTGTTATAAAAGCTGAACTTTGTTTACATCCTTGGGTATTATTTAGATAATCCTTACCCATATCAGGTTGGTTATTTTCTTTATTAGTTTGTATTTTTCTTTCACTCAGTTAATATGGAGTGGGATGATAAATAGAACCGAATAGCTTTGATTGCCTTACACGAAATTGGAAAATGTAGGTAAGGAATTTTCAACACTTAGAAACCTTTGGTTATAAGCCGTATGTTTATAAATTGCATTATAAATAGATATAATGAGTCCCTTTCTGTATGTGACAAATCTCGACAGGCGATCTCCGCACTGTGAGAATGGCAAATGCAGTAGGAGCAGTGGCTGCTTGAACCAGAAGAAATCCCATTCTAAAACAACAAATCATATCTCGGGAAATAAGAATCTCTGTCAGATCATTGTCTTGCATAATAAATAATACCTTAGGATTTTTGTGAAAAAGGAGTTAAAATAGCTGCTAAAAACTATCAGGACGATATTTTGGTTGTAACATGTTGTCAAGCCTCTAAATAATACTCTGTCTGTTGGAAGTCATTGGATTTTCCATCAGGATTCCGCTCCAGCTCACAAGGCCAGGTAAACTCAGCAGTGGCTAGTGGCTGCAAAAGAACATTCCAGAGTTCATCTCTGCCTTGAACTGGCCCTCAGGAAGCCCTGATCTCAACCCACTAGATTATCAGCTTTGGTCCGAACTGGAGAGGACGGCATGTCATAGAGCACACCCTAACTTGAAAGTCTCAAACAATCTCTGGTCTGAGCAGTTGAATGTTTTCCTCAAGAAGTGCTGCCTGCTGCTATTGATGACTGGCCACGGAGATTAAATGCCTGTGTCAAAGCAAAATGTGGACATTTTGAGTTATTTCTTTTTTTTTTTTTTACTCACTAAAATACATTTTATTTTCTAATAAAGTTTTTGAAAAAAATAGTTTTTCTGTTGAAATCTGTATATATTTCCTTGTAATAATATTTATGGCAGGATCAGGTATATTATATTGGTGGCAAACTTATTTCAAAAGCGCGCCAAAAATCTTAATCTTCATCTGTGAAAAAGACTTAAAAAATGTTTTTAATCTAGCAAATTGATGAACAAGACAACTAAAGGTTACAAACATTTGGTTTAGTTTTGTAATACAAATCTATGGCAATCCCATTTTTCTGTCTTTCTGGCTTAAATAATCAAAAATATCAAATTTTTTTTTCTGCAGTACACCATCCTGGTTTAATCTCCCTTATTAGAGGCCACAACAAAGAAGCTAATTGGAATCTACTTGGGGATACTTTTAATTTAAATCCTGGTTATTTGAAGAATTTTCCTCTAGATTTATTAATTCCTGCATTGTCTTTTCGATATTTAAAGGTTAGTATCCTCTTTTTTTTTTTTTAATTTTATACAAGGTATATTTATAAATAAATTCATGTGTTATGGTCTTTAATTTAAATTAAAATATTTCCTTGGTATTTTCCGCAACAAACTTGCTGGACGCTCAGTGGAGACAGATAGGTTCACAAAAAAAAGAAGGAAATAATAGAGAGTCAATTAAATATCATTAACTATCTAACAGGCTCCACACTATTTAATTTGTTCATGTTTTGAAAAAAACGAAAACCATAATTTAGAAAAAAATGAAATAAATATATTGAATTAAAAAAAAGATTTGGAAGCAGAGTGAGCTATGAACTTGGAACCTATGGGTTTAAAAACATATGTTAATTACCCTTATCACCCATTGAACCTTCTTACTTGGTCAATACTAATCCCTCGAATTGGATTTTGCACTTCCTTATTAAACCTTAAAAAATCAATATAATATATAAATAAAACCTGAAATTTAACCCAAAAGAAAAAGAAAGAAGAAAAAAAACTGTCTATCATTAATACATATAATGGACTAACTTATTTCTATTTCAATTGACGAAAATAACTGTTAAAGGAAATGAAAATTATAAATAAGAAATTATATTTAAAAGAAAACAAAAAAGACAATATACTTTAATTATCAAAGAAAAGAATACTAATTATTCATTTCTGTAAAAAAAAATATATATATAGTTAAAAAGGGAAGGAGATGGTCTGGGGTGGCAGTCGTAAATAGACTAAACAGTAGCAAAACTATTTATAACCGCCACCCCGGACCATCTCCTTCCTTTATAATGCAATGGTCAACCATTAAATATTCAATATAGTTTAAAAAACTTACATATTTACAAAATCTCAATGGTGCACTTTGTCCAATTTTCACATCAAGTCATCTGAGGAATCAGGAACTTAAAGTTGTTAGAGCCAGGGTTTCCTTTGCCTACTTTTTCAAGTTGTGAAAATATTTATTTTATTCACCAATTTTTAAAATCAAGTGGCACTCATCGCTGGTAATCACACGCTATTAAACTAAAGTATTTCACACAAATAAAATTGGTTTCATCCACAATTACTTAGCATCCCTCTACACTCAAGAGATTCCAATGCCTACAATCATGTGTAGGCTATTAGAATGCGACTTAAAATTAATACATAAAACTAATAATTTTTATAAAATAATACGTATTACAACTAATACTAGTTATTTTATTTTATTTATTTCTATCTAACCCTTTTTGATTTGAGGTAAATAAAAACATTCTTTTACAACATTTTTTTTTCCCATCACACATGTGTGATCCCCCCCTTCTATTGATTCTTTCTATCTTATCCTATAAAAGAACTGTTTTCTCAAATAAGTTGCCTTGTTCATCCAAATTCTTTGCAAATGATAAAAGTTATTGTTTTGAATAATAACTAAAAGGATCATGAAAATAGGTATAAGAAATTACACTGATATTAATAAAAAAATATATATAAAATTAATAGAAAAAAACTAGAGGGGTACTGACCAACTCCCATTTTACAAATTATAAAATTGTTCATTTAATTTTACTCCTTGTTGCTTAAATTATATAACTTTAATTTACATGTATTCTTCTGTTTTTCAGATTGGATTATTTTTTATCAAAATAAAATTACCGGATTGAAACCACAGTTCTGACAAATTTTTAATTTCTTTTAAAGTCTATATTATACTCTTATAGTCTTATTGCAAATTTATATAATTATTCTTATTACCAATTTGTAATCATAATAATGGAGAAATAATTCTGGGAACAAGAAGTGTGATGTCTTCCTCACGGTCCATCCCACTTACTCTTTTGAGCCTGTGTGGTATGCGGACTATTTCCATGTATTATGGAATTCTACTTAGTATGTGAAGTAATGTTGATAAAATGGTTCTTCATTTAAAACCTCTCATATTTGGTTCCAAGATGCTCTACTCTGGCTGCTACTGTTATGGCTTATTCACATGGCACTGATTCATCATTTTTATTGGATGGAATGAAGAATGACCATTATTTTATTTAATTGGTCATAGAGCTACTATGAGCACCTTCACTTTGTTAATTTGATGTTGATTGCTGGCAAAACAACCATTCTTATGAATATATTTTCTTATTTAAATACAACTTATTGAAAACGTTAAATGGTTTGCTGTCTAACTAAAAGAATGTACCAAGAGATATCTTTTTTAAAAGACTTAAAAACAATTATTTTTACTCTCTAGAAGTAATGGTTGATTTTTTTAAACTATAAAATTAAGGTAAATAACCAACTGATAATCTTAATTTATTGATGTTTTCTAGGATAAAGTTATCATTCATAAATGGGAAGTTAATGCATTAATATTATCAGCAATACTTGTCAGATATTTCAATGCCAGGCAATTGAGATCGATTAAGTTGGATCAAGTTAAATCAAGACCTATTAGACTTTACAATTTGGTTACTTGTTCTTTTGAAGTTGTTTTACAAATATCTCAGGTTTTAGCCCATCTAATTCCTGATGAACTGGTTAGTTTTTATGCTATAATTAATTTTACATATTGGTAAAATAATTAATCTTATATAAGTATTTGAAAATTATTGTCATTTAATAATTCTATCATAACATTTTTAATAGTGTAGTTTCTTTTATGATTGTATTCTGTGCTTACAGATTTATACAGGCCATTCTATCAGAAAATTTCAATTCTTATATATTTTTTTATAAAAGTAAGGTATTTTTTGTATAATTAGAAATTGGAGACCAGATTTCCATGTTATTGCACATTTTATTCACTTGCATGTAAAAACTTCAAATCTGATGATCTATCCATTTCACAATCTCTATAATAACATATTGAAATTTGATATTGCACATTTTGCTGTCTTTGCTCTAAATTGCACGATTTTGATTTTTTTTTGCTACAAAATGCACATTTTTGCAACATTTGTTGATTGAGATGATTTATAAATATCATACATATGTGCACGTAAATAATTATGTTTTTATTTTACTATCTTGTCCATATTAAATTTATTATTGTGTAAACATTTATGAGGAAAGTAAATAATTCTATGACTAACATCAATTTGAATTTAATGTTGCAAAAGGAAGTAGTAAACAAAGTGGGAAATATTCTTGGAATAGAACTTGCCTAAATTTTAGATAACAATAAAAAACTGCTTTCCTAGAATAAGCTTTTATGTTAGAAAGAATTTATTGTTAATGTTTTATCTTTAATTCTCACTCATTTTCAGTCTTTTAGTCTCCTTCTGGCTTTGGAATGAATTTTAGTAATTTCATTATAATTAAAAATTAATAAATAAAATTGAATAATACCGAAAATATGATCTGGTCTCTAGGATCTGTAAAAATTAAAATCTGGATATCAAATTACTCTTGAAATTTTATGGGACTGTTATTGGCCATGGTAAGTTGCATAAAATGGGGGTAAAAGGTGTCTTCTGATTTTCTTGTATGGGATATGTATGATATGCAAAATTCAAATTTTCCACCTTGGCTAACTCCCCTCCTCCCAGCCCCTGTATCACTTTTGAATTTACCAAAAACTGCTATATTTTAATATCTTTTTTGAACTTTCCCCATTTTGTCCATGAAGGAGCACATTTTCGACAAATACCGATCTATACAATTTTAAACTAGATTAAATATGCTACAATTTAGGACCAAAACATTAATTAAATTTAATGGATTTTAAGATATGGGTTTTCAAATATTAGAAAATTTTCTGAACTTGAAAATTTTAAGCCATTTTCCATGTTTGATCATATGCAATTGTCTTTATATCTTTAATAACCTGTCTGATATGAGTCAACGAAGTAAATATTTATTCATTTTAACATTTTGAAAGAGGGATGAGGGAGGAGAGGAAAGATTTGGGATCACTGTTCAAAACCATATGACTAAAATTGTAATACAAAATGTATTTAACAAACATTTACATTAGTTGTTTACCAAAATTGTAAAAGAAGTGGCTTAAAATTTTGAAAATTAAAAATGTTAAGGTAATTTTCATTTTTAAATTTTTGATAACCTGTCTTATATGAGTTTGTGAAGTAACTATTTATTCAATTTAACAGAAGGAGGATACATTGCTATATGAATGGAGATAAATAATGAGAGATAGAAACTTAATGTTGATATATAAACATAAAAATGAATTAAATATTTTAAGCAAATTGATAAATAACTGAGCTGGTAAGACCTGAGCCATTTGTTGTGTTCGATCTTCTTCCTAGTAAACTAGCGTGTAGCAAAAATATATATCACTTATAACACCTTTCAAAACTCTACTCGACTCAGTTGAAGCCAAAGTCCTGATGGATAATAAATGGTTGATTTTATCATTAATATTGTGTATTTAAAATAAGTTATCTTTAGTGTTAAGACCTGAAATTCTCACTACATTGGAGCTGGGATCATCAGCGAGTTCTAAGTGTTCTAGGGGCTTTTTATTTTATTAGGGCTCGTTGACAAGGTTTTACTTATAAATATTTACATTCCATTTCAGAAGGTCCAGAACAATGAATATGACTCTGAAGGAGTGGGATTAGCGGCTTTGTTTGGCCCTGGTCCTTCGAATCGGAGGAAACACCCTTAATTCACATTTTATTTATTTCATTTACTCCTTGTGTATATATTTGATGCCAATAAATAAAATTTATGTTTCAATTTCAGTCGTCTGGTTGTGAACAGTAATTCCGCCCTTTCCCATCAATACATTCCTCCTCCCCCCCCCACCTCTTCTGTATCACCATGGACATAACTCCTCCAGTTCGGGAATTTTGGAGGCAGCTGAGCAAATAACTATGGGAACGGCATTTGAGGCAGGGTTTGAAATCAATAATTAAAAAAATCAAAACCAAATTTGATCAAAATTTTTATCTTCTTCTTTCTCAATCTCCTTTGTGCTGTTAAGTATGGAGTCTTGATAGTCTTGATCCACCTTCGGTATATGTCTACCTATCCTGGGCCTTTCTTTTCATCTTGCTCAGTGTTAACCCCCACTATTGTCCGAGTCTATCCATATAGCTATTATATGTGATTCTCAGACGTCCAATCGGTCTCTGCCTCCATCAGCCACCTAACTCAACGCTCGTTCCCCATCCTGCAGACATGTCCATACCACTTGAGCTGGCATTCCTCTATGACATCCCTTACATGTATAATTCTAAGGGTATCTCTAATTCTAGTTCTGTTCCTTACGCAGTATCTTCTTGTCTTTCCAGCAACTCTTCTGAGATATCTCATTTCTGCTGATGTCACTCGTGAGACATTCTTTTCCAAGAGTACCCAGTTCTCAGCTCCATATAATAAAACCGGTAGGAAGACAGATCTAAAGATGCCAAGCTTCGCTTCTTTGCTCACTTCTTGCTTGCCCTCCATTGTTCTGGAAATTTGGAAGAAGAGCTGATTAGCACTCGATGCATAACTTCCTAGTCCATCTTCCCATCCTGACTGAAGACAGTTCCCAGATATTCATAAATCCATATATTTATGGAATACATTTCCATATATTCCTGCCTTTTATTTTTCTGTTACAGATTTTCAATTGACTTCCTTTCATATACCTTTCTCTTAACTTTTATAGAATTTATAATTCTGGTCTCATCAACCAGGAGATTGTGGTCTGTCTCCAGCTCTGCTCCTCTAATGATTTTTATGTCTGTAAAGTACTACTTGAGGTCTCTAAATAACGTAGTCAATGATGCTTGAACCTTCTTGTCTTTGAGCTTCAAAAGTTACCTTGTGAATCCTCTTGTGGTTAAAACAGGAATTTCCTAGGAAAAGGTCATTCCAATCTACCAATCACATCATATGACCGATTATGGTCTTGCCCAGTTCTTGCATTTAGGTCTCCCATGAGGATGATACTTTTATTCCTAGTGGTTGCTGAGTCAACAGTTCGCTGAAGTTCCTCATAGAAGTTCTCTTTATCCCTGACACTGTTATTCTCTGTAGGAGCATCATATAACTGAATACACATAACTTTTCTCATCATGATTTGATATCCATTACTATGATTCTGAAGATATGGCCTCTCATTTACATATCCTGTTGTACAGCTCGTCTCTCAGGACAAATGCCACTCCCTCCTTGGATCATCCTGCATTTATCCCTGATAATATCGTTACAAATCCAGATGGCAAATTCCTGCTTCCCCAATTCTTCCTCCTTGCCTCACTCAGATCCAAGATATCCACCCTTGATCTCCTCAACGAGCTCTGCCTCACGACCGGTGAGCGTTCTAATATTCCATGTAATCTTATGTCTTTGTCCATGCCATCTCGTTTCCTTGTTGACTGCCCAATTCCAGGTCTATCTTTACCACTTTGAATCTTATATATTCTGGGTGGGAGATTGGCCCAAGCCTCAGAGGCCCCGTATCCTCGGGATAATTGGACTCCAAAATATTTAGTCCCCCTCAAAAGGAAAGGTGGCCAGACTATACCTCCTGATGCTGGATCCCCCAACCTAGAGGGCTAGTGGCTGTTTGCAGTCATTTTTTTGCCTCATTATTTTTATCTAGAATTCAAAAAATCATTTTATGAATATTATTAGGAGCGATTTTTATTTTTGATCATAGGTGATAAAAATCACCCTGATCATTATTTTTTATCACAATTTTTATAACTAACAATAATAATATTTCTTGAGTAATAGTTTTTTAAACAAGAAATATAAACTGGTTGTCATCTCTATGATTTATTTTGAGTCTGGAGTAGTTGGTGGAGAATATTGCTGTCAACTATTAGCAACAGAACATCTTAATTTCCGAAATTCATTAGAAATTTTGGCTTACAAAAAAAAAAAAAAAAAAAGAAAAAATATATATAATATTTAAAAGGTGGAAATTAATAATATATACATACATATTAATATATCCTTTAATTTGTGTGTAAAAGATGATTTTTATTTTCTGATCACAATTTAATCATTATTATTTATGTAAAACCTCAGTGAGTGATCATTATTTTTAATCAAATCAATAAATATCAAAGATTCATTCAAATTTTTATTTTTAAATCAGGCAAGATTTTTAAATTGAAAATCAAATATAATAATTATTATATGATTTTGTGGAAAAAATAATTATCGATTTCAAACTCCTGTTTGATTTCTTGAACTATTCCTCCCAGCTGGTGATTGAAAAGAATTATCTGTTCTACTGATTGTTTGTATATTGGATGAAAAACTGCAGTTGGTTATGCCCATTTAACATAAGAAGACAAGGCCTTGTGATCCATATCTAAAGAAGATGAAACTTATGTTTGATTTTTATCGGCAACTTATGCATTCTCTATTTTGTCGACACCAATTTTGCCAGAAGGCAAAGAAGGTCGAAATAATTAAAACTAAATACTTCTAATTCACACATGATGTTCTTCCAATAGTACTAAAATTTTATTATTATTATTATTATTGTTATTTTTATTTTGTCTCATAGTTCATAGTTTATTTCAACTCTATCATTTTCATCTGTATTCTTTTTAAGGCACTTCCAAGTAATTATCAAGATGGAAAATTATTTCAATTGATATATCTATTGAGTTTAGATGATCATATGTCTTTAAAAGAAATATTGAAATATCTCTTTGATTCATTTTTGGAAAATAATAATAAAAATATAGTAAGTTATTAAAATTATAAATTCATCATTACTATTATAATTGTTATAAACATATAGGTAGATATTAATACATTCATTCAGTTCCAAGTAATTTGAAAAACTGTTTTATAGGGGGTTTTTCAGTTGATAGTAATAATATATATATAAAACAGAGTGTCCTTTCCAAAAGGACCATCCATACCAAAAGTGTCATCATCAATTTATTATCATATATTTATAGTCAATAACAATGATAGTAATTATGTTATAAATGGAAAAATCCAAACTACAAAGTCATGAGTCTCCAACATACAGGGGAATAACTATTTTAATTTAATATATGTTAATTTTTGATTATTTGTAAAAATGTTACTATTATTATCATTGACTATAAATATTATAACATCTCTCTTATATTTTACAAATAATAATATGATTGCAAAAATGGACTGAGTGAAGAAGAAGTAAAATCTCATTGTCCTATGCCACTTATGTCATTTAGAAGACTGGATTTCACAATGAACTGTCCATTTTTTTTTTTTTTTTTTTTTTTTTTTTGGGTCCTTCCCTTCCTCGCCGTTAAGGCTATACGGGATTTTCCCAGGCCAGGGAGTGTGGGCGGGGATTTAAAAGACTCCCCCGGCACCGGGACGCGAACTCGTGACTATTTTTATATCTTTGATTCATATATCAGGTTGCCAGGCAACAGCGGTGCAGTGCACACGCTTTAGCCCATTCGGCCACCCCGCCCACAATGAACTGTCTATTAATTTTACATATTTTCATCAGACTAAAAAAAATTCACTTTGAAAATTTAAATCTATATCATATTTTTTTTTTTTGTCCCCCCTTCCTCGCCTCTAAGGCTATACGGGGGTTCTCCCAGGCCAGGGAGTGTGGGCGGGGATTTAAAAAACTCCTCCGGGCACCAGGACACGAACTCATGACTATTTTTTTTGTCAAAGTGTTATGTATCAGGTAGCCAGGCAACGGCAGTGCAGTGTACACGCGTTAGCCCATTCGGCCACTCCCTCCACAGATCTTTATCATGTGCTTCCTCATTCATATATGAATTTCAGTGTTCATTTATATTCTTGAATAAATGAAAAAAATTATTTTGTTCTGGGACTAATGTCCCCTAAGAATAATAACATAGTAAAAAAAACTTGCCCATTAGTCTGGCTTGACAAATATGAAATTTCTTGTCATTTGAATGTTAATTGCAATTGCAATCATATAGTTACTTGAATTATACAGTGCACAAAGTAACTCAAGTACTTTTTATATGGTTTAAATGGCTTCTGCTTCGTAAGCTTTCCCTCTGTGAACCTTCCAAATCCCCTTCCTCAGCTTTCCCAATATCACCTGATGATCTAAAGTCCCATTTTATATCTGTTGCCACCTCTTCTTTACCCTCATCTTCCGGCTTTTCTACAGATATATCATTTAATAAAATTAATTTTTATTTTTCCGACATTTTCCCCACATACCTTATTACCATTATAATGAAATCCTGCAGCAATTCAGTTGACCCAGATGGCATTCCTATCAAGCTAATAAAATTATGTCTCCCTGAAATCCTCCCAGCTCACCTTTTCATCTACGATTTTTCCCTGCAGAATTCAATATTCCCGACCTCTTGGAAAAAAGCCATTGTACTTTCTTTAAACAAAAAGCCTAATCCATTCTCTCCTGAAGATTTTCGCCCAATATCAATCCTTTCTAATTTTTCAAAACCCCTAAAATGGTAAGTGCAATCCCAAGTTTCCAACTTCCTTGAAAAATCCAAGCAACTCTATCCTCTCCAATCTGGCTACTCTACACAATCTGCTCTGAATAAAATTACCACAGATATTCAAACTGAAATAGATGACAAAAAACTAACTATACTTATACTTCTTGATTTCTCCAAAACCTTCGACTCCATTATCCATTCCATCCTTTTTAACAAACTAAAATCATTATCCTTCTCCAATGGTTCCATCTCTTGGTTCCAGTCTTTCCTTTCACAACGAACCTGAGCAGTTTAATGGCCAACTTAAACGAATTAAGGCTAAATGCTGCTAAAACTCAGGCCATTGTCATTGATTCCAAGCCCCTTCTTGGACCCCACACCAACTTTCCTTCACTCTACCTAAATAACCACCCATTTGTTAAAAATTTAGGCTTTTTCATAGATTGAAGCCTCTCCTGGTATCACCATATCTCTCATATATCCCGCCGTGCAATTTCTACCCTCAAACTATTCCATCGCTTCCACCATATTCTATCCTAAAATGCCCGTAGACTCCTAGTTTCCTCTCATCTTTCCCAACTTTGACTACAGCTACGTGCCGTGTACAATGGCCTCTCGGTGCAGCTCCGTGATAGACTGAAAAGGCTTATGAATAGCTTCATAATATTTGTAATTAGAACCCTGAGACGCTCCCGTGTCTCCCATCATTACACTGAGTTAGTGTGGCTCTTTCCCTCCTTAAGAAGACAATATTTCCTAGGTACATTCCTTTATCAAATCATTAACGATCATCATCCTTCTTATGCCAGCAACCTTCTCCAATTTAAGTCCTCAATCCATCCGCTCATTACAAAATCTCGAGCTTCTGACCTATACACCCCTTCTCATAGATCTGCTTCATTCCTAAACTCCTTTGCAGCCCGCTTTGTCAACTTCTGGAATTCCACATTCAAAAACCTTGCATTCCAATACCTGTTCCAAAAACAGTCAGATAACAGCTAACTATTAACATTATATATTTATTGCTTAGCAATCAATCATAAGATAATACTTTGTAAGGGATAATGCATGTATTTCCTACTTTTGATGCCACACAATACATCTATTTTTTTTTTTTTTTATTCAATTATAACTAACTTTTTTTTTATATATACAATTACCGTTATAATATGAAATGAACTTCTCAAAGTGTTCATAGTTTTAACTGTTTTGTACATAGTTTTATCTGTATTGTATATATCTTGTTCACCTAAGGTTTTCTTTACTTTTTAGTTTATTTTATTTATTGTTTCAAACTTTTAGGCCAGTAATATTCTTTTCTTTTTGTACAATTTTGTTATTCTAAAGGGACTTAGTCCCAGAATGAAGTTTTTTTTCTATCTATCTATCAATCTATATGTGTACAAAAATGGTTTTGTTAATGAGCAGTTGAAATAACAGATAAAGAATTTCAGGAGGTAGTAGAAATGAGGAAAGATTTGCCGAAGGAAGTAGATTTATGGGAAACGATATAAAAAGATTGAGAATCTGAGATCAGAAAATTGAGATCTGGTATCAAGAGAATGGATAGAGGAACATAGATTAAGGAGTTCTAGGATGTAGGGAGAATTTTTGGTTCTTATGATTTGGAAAAGGAAAACACAAAGAAGGAATTGTCGTCAGGAAGTAGGATAGAGCCACTTAAACTCGGTTTACCAGTATGAAACGTAGAATCTCTGGGAATTCCAAAGATGAATCTTATAAAACAGTTCATGAGTCTCTTCAATTTCAACACCAGTTTGTCAGACAGCCCTACAAGCAGCCGTAGTCGAAAATGAGGGAGGTTACAAGGATCTGTCTGGTTTTTTTGAGAAATAGGATCACGGAATCTTAGGAGTTATTTAAGAACAGCTATGGATTTTCGGGTAATATGGAAATATGGTTATTCCAGGCTATACCCGCTGACGCTGGGTCCCCCAACCTAGAGGGCTAGTGGCTGTTTGCAGTCCAAGGACTGAGCAATAGGGTCGCCACATTATTTTTATCTGAAATTTTAAAAATCATTTTACGACTATTATTTAGAGCGATTTTTATTTTTGATCATAGGTGATAATCATAATCATACCCTGATCATTATTTTTTAACACAATTTTTACCACTAACACTAATAATGATTGTTAATAAAATGATCAAAGGTTACTTCTAGATTTTATAGGTTATTGAGGTAAAGTAGATGGGAGAAGGAAAGGAATGGAATGGCTAGAACCGATGAAAATAACGTTAGTTATTCCTGTATTCAGCTTCAACTCATTTATTTCCATCCATCTATTGATGCAGTTGATATCTTTTTTAGCTTTTGGTTAGCCTCAGCCATCTCAGAAGGTTGAAACAATTAGGAAATTTGGAAATCATAGCATATAAGTGGTAACGGGAGTGATTAATGGAGTCAGAAAGATCACTAATATAAATTGGGAAAAGGGTCAGAGAGAGTGAGGAGCTCTGAGGAACGCCCTCTGTTAATTGAAGGGGTGACAATGGAGATTTATTAAGATTGACGACTGTCTGTGAGCAGTGGGATAAGAAGGACTAGAACCATTTTAGAACTCTATTTGATATAGGAAGGCTTTGGAGTTTGGAAATTGGGTACAGGTTTTGGAGCTGATGATAGAGAGGCTTTTCAGGATTGCCCATGTGGATTTAGGGTTAGCTGTTTGAAATAAAATATTATCAAAGCATTTGGCTTTCTCATGACATTAGGATATTTGGGTAAGATTTAAGAAGTAAGGGATTTAAACATGGAATAATGCTGAGGCAGTCGTGTATATCTGTAACGTCTTCTGGCAGTCTCTTTTTTTCTCATAAGATATCTTATTTCTGAATTAATCCAGGGATTGAGAGGACATCTAAAAATATAGGTTTTAAGATGTACTTGATGATTGGGCAAATCAAGGAGATTAGAGGAAAGACATTATGTACCATGTCATCGATGGAGGGAAGGAAAAAAATAAGTTCTAAGGAAAAGGATAGGGAATTAAGAAAAGAACAGATATTGTCAATGTTTAAGGAATTAAGACCTCTTCAGGAAATTTGTCTGGGTATAAGTCATTTATATTCTTAGTTTCTTTTCTATCCAAACTCCTGAACAAAATCAACTCATCACTTAGTATTCCGTATTTGCTTGCTCACCTCTATATTAGGACTAAATATAATTACTCTAATCAGCACTGGTCTTACTGATAGGGAGTCCTCTGTAATCTTACTTTAGGATCATAAACAAAAGGTTCAGTATGTGGTGCACTGACCGCTCCTCTTCCAGTAAAACTGATAACTATACATAATTTTCTATATATAATGTAATTCTTTTAAAGTTCTTTTTGAGCTCGTTTTTTCTGGAATTTTAATATACATAGGACTCAAGAAATCTAAGTTAGAGCAACACTGTTGGGTAGAGACTTATCCTAAAGAAAAATGGCTGTAGACTTATGAATAAACTAATCGTAAGTTAAACAGATATATTAATGATTCAGTGGGACGAGAAACAATCAAAGAATACTTGGAAAAATTCATCCAAAGGCTATTGCAATGTAAATAACATGTTAAGTTATAATTGTGAATTGCCTTTTGTTTTGTTGGGGGACTAGGTTATTGACACTCGTGAGCTTCTTAATCTTCAGTGCAGTGCCTCTCTCTTTTGACAATATCCTTTCTTCCTGTCCAGGCCTAGAGTGAGTTCTCTTCTCTCCAGCGTCCTTCTCCAGCTGTTGCTACCTGCTCCATCCTTTTCCAACCTTCTTCCTCCTTCGTCGATTGTTTATTGATATCAGACTTTTCAATGAATAATTTTTCCACTGCACAATTGAGTACAATTCATCGTGCAACCTCACATTCCTATATATTGCTTCTCATTTCCTCACACAATGTCACATAAAGGAGTAAATACTGGGACTATCTACTACAGTAATGATAGATAACCACTTCATAATGTTTACGCTCCTAAGACAGAACGATCCAGACAAGTCTTTAATTTTGAAATGAGTTTCATTTGGCCAGAAATGAGGTAATTAAACTCAACTATTAGATGAAGACTCTGAAAAGTGAATCTTACCTCCGGACTTCCTGCCTTTAGTCTACCAATATCTCATACATCTTGTCTAGTTCTCGGATACATTCTTGATATTGTCAGATATGGATGTTAGGATGCTTTAGAAAGCAGTCTGCACCTTGCAATATTTCTCTAAGAGTTTTGTGTATTAATGGTTTTGGGCTAGCAAAACTTTGGAAGAGTTACACACAATAAAAAGCTGTCACTTTTCTTGTTTTTCTTTCTTACATTTAAAATGTTGATGATGTTATTAAAGAATAGCCATTATTTTAAATATAGATAAAAAAAAATTGAGAGGCTGTTGATCTATTATATGATATGAAAATTATTAAATTGAAAGAAATGTAATTATGAAAGTTAATTACATTTTTAAACAATGTATTATTTTTTAAATAAATAAATCCTCTAGAAAATGTCCATAAGTGATTAAGTGCCATGCGAACGTTGTCATTTTAATTTTGTTTACAGGAAACTTCAATGAAGCTGTTTGGTCTTGTGTCATCCTTTATTGATAAATAAGAATTAATTATAATATTATAATAAATAATTTACTTTGATTAAGTTTATATGTTATCTTTAATTAACAAGGTAAAAGGGCTTTAGCAACTCATGATGGCTTATTTCTATTGTCAAATTGCTTTGGGCGTTTTACTCAAGTTTTGCTATTATTACCTTTTGTATTTTTTGATAATATGTAGTATGTGTCTTAAGTATAATAGAAATGTTCCTGTTGGTTTTTTTACTTACTTCAGTATACATTTTTCCTTAGTTAATCTTGAATTTTATAGTTAGTCAAATATTATGTTACAATTATATTATATCTTAATCATCCTCTTAGTTTTTTATTTTTATTAAAAAATAAAATAAAGAACATTTACTTCTAATGTAATGGTCTGATGTAAATAAAATTGAGATATGTTCCTATTTTCATTTTAATCAGATTTAAAACTCATTTCCATATAATTATATAATAGTTCATTTAATTAGCCTATCCATATTTATTTCCCAAAATAAAAATTTCTTACTCTATTCAATCAACGAGGCAATCAGTTTCAGTACCAGCTCAATTCAATTTATTCACAAAATGTTTTTAATCCTCTTTTTCACAAGTTCTTAACAATTTACATGACCAAAGTTCCATCAAAAGAATCTCAATCCAGTATAAACAATAGTTAAAATTTATGTGTTTTCTAAGACCAAATAAGACACATGTTTAATTATTTTGGATGTCCTCTAAAATTCATTTTGCTTAAAAATAAATGGAAATTACATTGGGGTTACATCATTCAAATAATTAAGTTGATTGAAGTGTAATAAATAAAAAATATATATATATATACAATGATACACTACATTAAAAAAGGTGACTCAATTCATTAATATTTCCTTTAAGGGTAGTTCATGATTTTAATTTATGACTCTCCCAATCTTCCTTGATCATATCAGCAGCTTTTTCTCCAATCATATAGCAAGCTGCCATGGTGTGCACCCCATTTAACTTGGGCATGATTGAAGCATCAGCGACTCTGAGTCCTTTCAATCCATGGACTCGCAATCTATGGTCTACAACAGACTTTGAAGGACATAAGCCCATCCTACAGGTGCCGGATTGATGATGAAGTTGAATGGGAACGGTTCTTATAGCACAGTCCCAATATTCATCAGAATCAAACTCATGCGATTCACACCCGTAAACAGGATTTTTATATAAGGTGGCACCAATTTCTTGAAAAGCTTTTGTTGTCGCTAATTCCTGTGCTGCTCTAATCCCTTCTATTGTAACTTTAACATCAAAAGTATCTGATAAAAAGTTATTATCAATAACTACTGGGTCATTTGGATCTGAGCTCCGTAGTTTTACTGTACCTCTGCTTCTTGGGTACATCATCATTGGAAAAATATTGAACCCCTCTGCAAAAAATATTGGTTCCCACGTTTTATTATAAACTTCTTCAGAAATATTTCTTGTTCTCTTCCAAAACACACCTCCATCACCACCAATGCTCTGAGGTATACTAAAAAGCTCGATATCTGCTTTGTGACTGGCATATTTTGTCTTAATATACCCAACGGCCTCAGCCAAATTATTTGCTAATGTATTATTTGCCCCATCCAACCATTGAGAAAATTCACTTTCAAATGTAGCAATCTGTTTAGGCAATGTTGCACTGTCAGTGGTGTTGATAAGGAATGTTACAGTTGCTGTTGATAAATGCTCTTGAAGTTTTTCACCAACTGGAAGGTTAACGATGTTAGGGATTCTCATTTCGTGAAGATGTTTAGCTGGTCCTATTCCTGATAACATTAAAATTTTTGGCGAACCAAATGCCCCTGCTGAAAGTATGACCTCTTTTCTCGATAAAGCCATTCTCTTTACATTATTCTTTACAAATCTGACACCAATTACTCGTTTTGTTCTTCTACTAGTGTGTACTTTCGTCACATAGGCATTTTTTAATATATGTACATTGGGACGAGATTTTAAAGGTAATAGATAAGCCGATACTGCGCTATGTCTTCTGTTTCCCTTCATGGTTGTCTGTGCCTGAGAAAATCCAACCATCGTATTTGGGTTATTGTAATCTATAACATCATACCCTAACTGTTGGCCTGCTTCTATGAATCTTTTTCCTATTTGTGTTAAAAAGGAATATTGCAAATGTACAGGGCCTTTTGTGGAATGATATTCTGATTCTGCTAAACTTGGAATAGACATGTTTTCCACTTTTAAGAAATACGGCAAGACATCCTTATAGGACCAACCAATGTTACCTTCATAAGCCCATTCATCGTAATCTGAGGGATGCCCTCGTGTGTACAACATCCCATTGAGTATCGAACCTCCACCCACACCATTACCATTTGGCCAGTGGCACACTCCGTTCACTAGTCCAAGACAAGCGTTATACTCTCTTTCCAGTTCATAATTTCTGGAATTATTAGTTAAAACTGTGTATTCATTAAATACAGGGATCTCGCTGAGAAAAGTTGCCTCATCACCAGCTTCAAGAAGTAACACAGTCCAATTACTTATTTCTGACAATCTGTTTGCTATAGCTGATCCAGCAGGACCAGATCCCACAACAATAAAATCATATTCCTTTAAAATTTTGTCAGTCTCTCCAAACTTGTTATTCTGAAATGGAATTCCCTCTTTGTCAAGTATGTTGTTTAACTCTGAGAATAGTGGTAATTGTTCTACAGCACAGCACACATGGAAGAGCAGATAAAAGGGAAATATCTTCTCCATTCTGAAATGAAAGAAAAAATTGAAAATTTAATCCTAATTTATTGTAAACATTGGTTACATTTTTACATTTATATTTAAACATTATTTATGGATTTCTGGTTGTGAAAACATTACCGTGTATGTTTTAAAATTACCGATGAAAACCAAATTTGAATAAAAGAATTGAAGATTTTTTCGATATCAAGATCTTTTATGACTTGATTTATACATTTTGGATGATTACTCTGCAACCTAAATCATATTTCATTCACTAATTATACGATTTGCATAAATAATGTAACATATAGTAGTTTTATTTTTTTGTTTAGGTTTAATATGTTTTGAGTAGATATAAAAAGCAAATTGAAACTACGAAGGGTTCAATTCAAATTATAAAGTTTGCTTGGATTTAAATTTAAAAACTTTAAATTTGACTTTAATTTAAAATATATTAACCATTTTTTAGTATAAGTGATATTTACAAAAAGTTATAAATTATTTTGTTTGTGCATAAGGTCGTATGTAAAAATTGACTTTATTTTACAGAAAAACAAAAAACCTATTATTTCTTTGTGATTTATTAGAATAATTTCACATTTCATATCCCTCTGCTATTTTCCTATTTTAGTGGACTACTTGTAGCAGGTGCAGACTACAAAATGTAATCTGTAGCACTAAGAGAATACATGTGTAAAAGTTGCATGAACCTTTTGCACTAGCAGTAGTGGTATATATATATATATATATATATATATATATTCCACCCACATGTTTGGGTTGAAACCTCAATTAACTCAATAAAAATATCTTGACTGATATTCCTGACAATTTTGTTTCATCTTTATAACTGGTCAGTTAACTACTTACCCATCTGAAAAATAAAGATTCAGCAATCTATCATAAGGAAGCCTGTAGAGTATTTAATTCAAAGTAGATTTTTCAGATAATTTTTTTATATTTCAGTTGATATATTATGAAAAATTGAATTATCATAAGTTACATTTTCAATGTTTTCCAGGAAAGAAAAAATAAGTTTCAGATCTGATATTGGCCAATCTTTATATTTATGCTGTTATATATGTTATTGTACTTTTAATGGTGAAGAAATGGTTGACTGTTGATTCTTATAAGAGAAGTTGCTTGAGGATTGCTGTCATGGAAGTACACAAAAATAATTTATACTAGATCAGGATATTTGTTTACTAATGACAGCCTTTATATTTTTTAAAAATTACTTTATTCCTAGAGAAGCTTTCGGTGACCTGCAGCATATTCATCTCTATAATATAATACATTATAGTCAATAAATTTAACAATTAACAATACATAATGTTACATACTGTTTAAAAAATTGTCATGCAATTATTGTCATTTTCATGCCATACCTTTATCCCTTATTTTCTTATTCAAAAACAATAGATTGGAACAGTAATCCTTCTTTGTCTCATATTTTGTATTAAATTATTTTGAATTAAAATTAGTGATTAATTAAGTACCAACATTTCAGAAAAAAGGGCTCCTTTTTGTCCGACATCATTTTACTGAATGCTGAATGATTACTGTCAGCACATCTATATTTACACACCAATTTAGTTATCCAAGTTTTATGCACTTTTTTTTTTTTTTTCATTTTTATGGTTGGCTATTATATGCAAGTAGTGTTGTGATAATAAGGGATAAAGGTACGGCATGAAAATGATAATAATTGCATGATAATTTTTTTGTTAATTATGTAACATGCATTGTTAATTGTTAAATTTATTGATTATAATGTGTTATAATATAGGTACAGAGATGCATGTCACTGAAAGATTCTCTAGAAATAAAGTAATTAAAAACATGTAGAGACTGTCATTGGTAAACAAATATCCTGATCTACTAGTAACATATAAAACAGTCTAAAATTACCTGAAAATAAATTATATTTATTACCTTTGTGCTGACGTTTTGTTCTAATTTTCAGGGCTTCATCAGAGAGCTAAGCTAAGACCAGATAATTAATAAATACTGAAAAAAATATAGAGAGTTACAATATGTAGAGTAAAATAATATTAGGTAGTTAAATTTAATATTAATAAACTTATGGAATATTTTCTCTTTGAATTAATGTTGAGCTAAGAATATTTACCATTCCATATATTTATTAAAGTAAAGTTTAACTACCTACCTATTTTTTTACTATACTATTTTACCTATATATCATTATTATTACTGTATCTGTATTTTTTGTTATCTTTGTTTAGCTCTGATAAAAGCCTGTAATGTAGGCATAAAAGTAAAAAAAAAAAGTAAATCATTTTTGAAGCAATGGGGTATTCAGTCAAACAAAGAACAAAGTGATAATAAATAAAATATTTCAAAGCCTTCATGAGGACTGTTCTCACAAAAGGTCACATAAGACAGCCCCTTGTCTCTGTCTTAAGGCAACTTTCGTAACATCCCTGATGAAGGCCTGAAAGGTGGGCCGATACGTGGGCAAAAATAAAAATATAATATAATATATAATAATGTAAAAATATAATTTATTTTTACTTCGTTCTTTGTTTGACTGAACACCTCAACCAACTTCCCTTTATTAACCCACTAACGTAAATTATTTTTCTGTACTTCTATGACTGCAATCCTCAACTAAAGTCTCTTAATATACTTTTAGCATATTTAAAATATTTGTGATTGTGAAATGTGATTACAATATTGTTAAGATGATATAAAAGTATAAATTAGCTAAATTGGACTCAAAGATGCCAGTTTCACTAGTAAAACGATTCTAAAGATTATATTTCTATGATATTATGAATTTTCGCGGAGGAACATTTTTACTTGTTTTTTGGATGGAACCTTATTTTATGATTTTGATTGGGGTGTGTGCTTTCAAAGTAGAAGACAACGAAAAAACTAAACTACTAATTTTAATAATTCTACTTTCACTTATTCCGTTTTTAAGACAAATAATAAAATTAGTTGGGAGAGGGAGGCATATGCCATTGCATTTTGAAAGAGGAAGGGAGTTGAAAATCGGTGATAGTTTACCTTGAAATACAGAATTGATATATTATAAAAAATCAACAGAATAAGTAGATGATGGAAACTATGTGAAGTGAATCACAGGCGGATCTAGGGAGGGGGGAAGGAGGGAGCTTTCGGGCAGAAGTCCCCCCCTCCTCCAAAACGGTAAAATATAACCATGTTTTATAGAAAAAAACATTTAAAACTATTTCTTAAAGTATTATTGTTCGTGTAATTACTTTTAGTAGGACTTCAAGAATCACTTAAACACCATTACATATAGATAGTTCATTTCTTTCTATTCAAATTAATTATCGTTATATATATGAAAAAAAATCTTTCGGGCTGAAGCCCTCCCTCCCCAAAATTAAATCTTGGATCCGCTAGTGAAGTGAATTAATATTAAAAATTTACCTTATTTATTAATATTAATAAAATTTGCCTTATTAATTAATATTAAAAATGGATTACTGTGAAGTGAATTAATATTACAAATATACCTTAGACACAACGATTCAGAATGTGAAATGAGTGAGTGAAGTGGCCAATCAAGAGTTTATATCCTTACGGACTGTGGAGGGGGAACCCTCGTAGCTTAATGTCTCAATGAGATTAAATAATTTAAATGAAGCTAATGATTATAAGTTACTACCAAATTATAATATCAAATAGATAACACGTTTATTCTTTGTTTGACTGAGGATAGGCTGGCAAAAATGGTCCTGGGAGCGTCCAAACTTTAAATTCGGCCAGGCCCATTTAATTTAACCACTTCATTTATTGAATATTTGTATTCAGTTCCAAAATTAAAACGTACGAATGTGATGCCATAATAAATGATTTTTGTCCTTGAGAAAACGTTTTCATTAGTTTATTGCACTGCAAGTTTGGTAATAGGTTAATTTAAGAAATTCAAGGTGTGACTTCTAACTATTTTCCCCTACTCTTTTAACTTTTAGTTTATAATCAAATAAAAATGGTGAACGCATTTAACAGTAGATATAAATAAAAAAATAAATAAAAAATCGACCTGACTAAGTAGAGATACATTCCATTTAGGGAGTAACATTTTTATTTTTTTCTTATGTTAGCCATGATTTTACTGCTAGCAAATTTTTACGATTTTTTTTTTGTTTACTGAAGGGCCCCTTACACGGTAAATATTGATTCAATATCGGATATATGGGATATCTGAAGGATACATTGTGACAATTATATTGACATTTGTAATATGTATACCATGTTCAAGAATAATGGTGTGCTTAATGGAGATGCAAAATTTTGTACTATTTTTCACCTCCGTATTGTCTAACAAGAAAGGTATTTCCTTAATTTTTAAAAGTAAATCTAGGCTTCAAAATATTATTACAGAAGATCGCAACACCAATCTTCTTTCAGTCTCTCCGGACATAACTTATTGACCTGTTTTTCTCCCTAGACCTATTCATTGTACCTTTTCAACCCATCCATCATATCCAGTTCACTGATACCTGGTTAGATTTATTTATCATTGATTCCCCTTGAAACCTATTATCCTTCTCGCAAAATCCTGTTTTTTCTCTCATCCCATAATCTTATCGCAATATCATACAATCTTATTATTCCACCCTTGTTCCCAAATAAATTTCCTGGAGAGATCATGATTTCCTAACCATTGAGAACATCATCCCTTATCTTGATCCCTTATCAGTTTCCTTAGAACCCATCTACTCCCTTTCTTCCATCGATGACATGATGAAATACTTTTCTTCTAAACTCCTTGATTTCCTTAACAATAAAGCTCCTATTAAAACCCGTATTTTTAGACGTCCTTCTGCTCCTTGGATAAATTAAAAAACTAGAGAATTAATGAGAAGAAGAGAGGCTACCAAAAGACGACACAGACGTACACTACTGCCCCAACACTATACTATCTTCAAATCCCTACGGAACAGCACATTGACATCTTTAAACCGCTCCATGGCGTAATATTTTAATAATGTATTATACCAAGCACCTAATTCTAAATCCAAATGGGCAATCCTAAGGAGCCTCTCTGTCATAAGCTCCAAAACTTGCACACTTTATTCAGTAGATCCCAACGAACTAAATTTCTTTTTCACAAACCATTTTCCTTCTGTATTCACATCTGACCTCTCACTTTTTTCCATCACTGATACCTTTGACCCAGATAAGTTTTACTTTCTTGATATATCTTAACTGATCTACTATTTACTATCCTTAAATCCAAAACAAACGACTATGGCCCTGATCAAATACCTGTGAAAATTATCAAACTCTGTCTTCCTACCTTACTTCCTATACTCCCTCACATCTACAATTTTTTCCTCCAAAATTCCATTTTTTCTAAAGCCTGTAAAAAAGTCATTGTCTGGCTGTTGAACAAAGTTCTTACTCCTTCATTAGCTTCCGACTTCAGATCCATTTCCACTTTATCCAAGCCTCTCGAAATTAGTCCACTCTCAGTTAAACAACTTTCTCGAGGAAAAACGTCTCCTCAATCCTCTACAATCCGATTTTCGTTCCCAGTACTCCACCCAATCTGCCTTGTTAAACCCAATACCTCTAAAAATTTCAAATAGTCGGTTTTTTATGTTTTTTGGGATGCTGAAGTGTTACCAAACGAAACCCCGATATATATGTAAAAAAACAGCGAAATTTCCAAACTTCTTTTTGTTTTTTGGTCATGACTCCAAAACTATGCATTTTGTCGAAATAATTATCATATAAAAAGTTAAAGTAGATAAAATTTACTATCAATTTTATACCAAGCTTTTTGACGTAGGCCCAACGAGTGAGGAGATAGAGATTGTTGATTATTTGCTTATTTCACAGGAGATATTTGTTTTCTTATGCAGAATCTACCCATCTCTCAAAGAAATTCATTATAATCAGTTCGAAAGAGCATTAAATTTCCTTTGTACCTCATGTAGATACGTTAATATGTGAGACGTTAACCAGCTGTCGAAGTGCATGGAATCGAAGCCGTATTTCACTCGTAGAATCTGCCGTTCTCAACTTAAGGACTTTTTATATTTTCGCTGAGTTTGATTCGGCTATTTTAACTATATAAAAGGATGAATTAAATATAGTTAACAATCTCTAACTCAATCAGGTATAACATCAGAGTGGTTATTAAGTTATATTTTCAGTTTTAATCATTGATTTTGATTTTGCCCACCTCTACTTTAGGGTTTAATAAGTGAAGCATTCTTTATGTATTTTTTCATTCTTAATCGAATGAAACCATTAGAAAATGGACAACTTTACGTTTTTTTCGGAATAGTGGCGATATTGTGTTTTAAATTTTGAGTATTTCTGAATAAAATTAAATCTGACAATACATGTCAATAATTTTTAAATAAAAAACAAACGTTGAATTGAAAACTATTTATATCAATTACAATTTACTTCACGTTTCCAAATCTTTATTTAAATTGTGAAACAAAGAAATTGTTAATGGATGAAATAATATAAGGTATTTCTACATCACAGAGAGGATATTTCTTTTTTAAAATTTCTCTAAATAATATCCCAGTTTCTCTTTGATCTCAGATCTCACAAAATTAATAACAACGAGAACAATAATCTCAAAGTAAAGGATTAAAATTAAAAATTATTAATTTGTAACTACGTTAATAAAGATTGGCGAGGTAGGGTATAGTGATCTATAAATAACTGTTCATTATATAATTTACGTTTTTAATATACGAGAAGGCTTTTTAAATAAAATACAATCAGTTATCCGTCTCAGAAGGATTGCTATTCCAGAGAGAAGTATACAATAGAAATAATGTCTGATGTTATTCCTTTCTACAAGATAACAGTTTTCGATGAATTAATTCATCAAAGTATATACCTAATTATCACACAATGGTTTCCTATCTCATTCAAATTACGGCTATATCAAACTGTATCTTCTCTATTTAAATCATTAATCAACGAACAGAATAATTTATTCGCTGTAGTTCATAAACTATGTTATAACTTATCGTGTCATTAACGAAATATTTACATATATCTTTGTCAAAGAAATTTCATTTATGTTTTCCTTATTCATTTGACCTTGAAGACTGTGTTGGTAAAGTTAAAAATGTTACTGAAATCTATAAGATCCGATAAATATATACATCAGATTTCAACATGGAGAATATCCTCAGAAAAAGTTTCATTTAATTATGAATGTAAAGAGAAATTAACAATGGCGTATGCAGTTTTCGTATAAGGCAAAGCGCTCAATTGACCCGCTTTGGATTTCCTTGTTCCTATCCGCATTTAGCCTAAAACACGCGTTCACTTGTACGGACTGGCTCCGCTCCTTCCTTTTGTAAAAGTGAATATATGTATATATATATATATATACAACAAATAAGATATACTTTTATTTAAATCTTATTTAATTTTATTAATTTCAAGTTTGGTTCAATTAACTGACAAAACTGATATTTTTTTTTTAATTTTGATAATATTGTTATTATTAAATATTTAGACATACTTTGCTCATTGGGTTGAAAGTTTGAGCTTTTTTTTTTTTTTTTTTTTATTGCTATGAAAATTCGTATTCATAATTCTCAAATCTATTATTTTTCATCAGATATTCTGGTTTCTTCGTTTTATACCTTCATCACTAAGTTTATTCCATTATCTGTGGAAGAAATATAAAATAATTATAATATATAGAAATACAGATATTAAGGACACTATGCTATATAACGTGAGATAACTTATAAAATTATTATTTTTTTATTTTTTGAGCATTAAAAGTTCTTGTTTGAGCTTCTAAAGACATTATTTATTTATGTATATATATATATATATATATATATATATATATATATGTCAAATAAAAGGGCTGGGGTAGCCTTGCGGGCTTAGGCGCTTGCAATAGGTAATCAAAGTTAAGCAACGACGAGCGTGGCTAGCACTTGGATGGGTGACCGTCCACTAAGGAAAGCCACGCTGCCCGAGATTCCTCCTCTTCCCACCGGGTATATGAGAATCGTCATCTGCTGGAGGAAACTCACACGGACCGGACATCGATCCTATGATTGATATATCAATCCTATGATTGATGACCTTACCCCGTACTTTAAATCGGGAATCGGGATGTAGTCTAGGAGACCACACTTGCTGTCAAAGATCTTCATGGTCTGTAGCGCCAACCGAAAAAAAAAATGTCAAATAAGATAAATATTTTTTTTTGATTCTATTAATTTACAAGTTGGTTCAATAAACTGAAAAACTTGTTTATCGAAAACTGATGGATTTTTAAATTTTTATAATATTATAAAAATATTTAGACACCCATTGCTCATTCGATTAAAATTTAAGCTTGTTTTTTTTTTTTAATTTTTATTGTTATGAAAATGCATATATGATAATTTTTCCAGGCACTAAAAACTCCTTTTTATAGCGTTATTACTGAGCATATTACATTTTATGTGAAAGGAATATAAAATATTATCAGAAATAATATATTAAATACAAAAATAAGTGACACTAAGGTTCATAACGTGAGATAACTTATAAAATTCAATTTTTTATTCTTTCTAGCATTAAAAATTCTTTGTTTTAGCTTCTAAAGACATTATTTGTTTGTGTGTGTATATATATTTATATGAAAAATAAGATATCATACTTTTTTAAATTTTATTAATTATAAGTTTGGTTCAATCAATCAATTGGCAAAACTAGTTTCTCGAAAAATGATATATTTTTTTTATTTTGATAATATTGTAAAAATATTAAGAGAAACATTGCTAATTCGGTGAAAGTTTCAGCTTGCTTTATTTTATTTTTATTTTTTGTTGCCATGAAAATTCGTTTATAATGGTTTTTCTAGGCACGAAAAACTAATCTTAATCTGGATCCTCCTTTATAAAAACAATTTGGATTTGCGGTATAGAACTGTGGTGTTCTGCTAAACCCTCAAACACTAATAAAATTCAGTCTTTTCAGTCCCAGGTGTTGCGAAGGATAGGTGACGTACCATTTTATGTCGCAATGGAAATAATACATAAAGACTTTAAACACCCCAACAATGCAAGAAGCAGCAAAAGAAAATTACAATAACTTAAGTCTCAAACGCATACTTACAACATGAACCCACTGACATAAATTCTTAATCGCACAAGAAACCTCTAGAGCTCCCCATGACGATTACCTATGTTGAGCTGATCTATATCCTGCGATGGGACGCTAAGAAGCAGTCAACAGAATTTGCCCATAAAGCAATTAACATCTTGCAAATTTAATTGGTCGATAAATAAATAGACCTGCATCCATTACATAGATAATATAGCATATTTAGTAGTTCCTATTTTTTTTTTTTTTTTTTTATCCTATGCCTTGATCGTCAGTGTATTTATTAGTGATAGTATAAAGCGAAGAAATAACGAAATCGGATGAAAAATAACGGAGTTATGGGATTGTAAACAGAATTATCGCGAATGAATAATCCGTACGGCTTCGGCTTCAGTCCGTATTTGCTGTAAAAAGGTGGGATTCCGAAAGGTTCGAAAAGCGCGGAGCGGCCTTTCTACCTATTCAGTCAAAGCTACTTTTTAAAGTCGACGGGCCGATGCAGGCCGGAGCGAACAAGTGTGCGTCCTCCTTAAGGAGAAGGCAAGACAATAAAGGAAAATCTCAGGTAGGTAAATGATTTCAAACTCTATAATATTATACTAACAATAAATAATTTATTGTTATTACAATTCATAAATATTTTTATAAAAAACAATGTATACATTGAACAACAATTTTATTCTTCTTATTAACAACAAATTCTTGGAATTTTGATAAACATTTTATATTATATTATGTTTTATTATTTGTTATATTTTGTAGGAGGGGAGCAACTTTTAGCAACTTAATGGGAGCAGAGGAATAATAAATTTTAAATGAATACCACATATACCAATATCGAAAAGCTACAATATTCCCGGACTTTATAATATATATACATATATATATATATATATATATATATATATATATATATATATATATATCCCCAAGGGGCGGGATGGCCGAATAGGCTAAAGCGTGTGCACTGCACCGCGAGTCGCCTGGCAACCAGATATATGAAGATTTGAGAGACAAGAAAAGTACGAGTTCGGATCCCGGTGCCAGAGGAGATTTTAAATTCCCCGCCCTATAGCCTAAATGGCGAGGTAGGGAAGAAAAAAAAAAAAAAAAACATATATATATATATATGGACAACGACCCTTTCTGTCCAAAGTCCTTCGAAATATAGTCGATGCTCTGTTTTATGTAACCAACTAAATCCTACACCATGACCGCAACATCCCTTTTGTCCTTGACCTTATCTAAAGAAAAAATTTCACCTGAACCTTTCGTATTATCCTATTCCTATTACACAATCTCTATCTAGCACCTTCCATCCCTACAATCCAATTTTGATGACTCTAGAAATAACATGATCTATATCAAGAGAAGAATAAACATGCATATTTACTTGCATACGTTGGTGGACTGTTATCTTAGGATTCAAGTGGAAAGTAAATGGGTATTTACGAGTTTTCAGTACCTAATTAGATAAAAGTTTGCCGATCTCCAGCCCCAATTCCTAGAGTTTTCGTAAATAAAATATTTGTAGGTTACGATGAGATGAAGCGGATGTTAATAATTTGATTAAAGGGTGTCTGTACCACAGACGATAGTCGTATGTGAACAGTACGACTCAAAAACAATAGGATGTATTACACTGAAATAAAGTATTCAAGTTAGGAATATGCCCGAGATCTTACAGCAAATTGTAAGATAAATTTGACTCATCGGAATTTACACGTTTTCACTATTTTCTCCACTCTAACACTTTTAACAAAACTTTACATCAGAATAAAAATTTCGGTTTTTAACATGAGATCTTGTCCTCATTGAAATAGTCTGACGAGGCTTAAATGCCGAATCTTCATCTTTCTTGTTCTAATTAACTTAACTTTAATTATTTTTATTTATTAGAAATAATTTAAGATCTCTCATTGTAAGTTGAAAAACAAAGTGGATAAACCACGGACTATAACGGACAGAGTCACAAAAAACGTTATTCCAATAAAAATAAGGAATTGAGAAAAAAAACCACGTATAATGTTCTTTTATAATCTCAGCCACCCATTCAATTACTTACCTTGGCATATTTCCCAAAATACTTATGAGAATATGTATTTTTATATATCGTCGGTATATTGCGAAAAGTCATTAAGTGACATTTTATTAAATTAGATTACCAAGCAACTTTATGATTCCTCCCTCCGATAAAATCAGAACTTTATGCGCAGATTGTTTCAGTGGTTTTATGTTAATTTGATGTACTTATGTTATGATAAGTTTCCTAAGTATAATCATTAAAGTTGGAATCCATCAAAAGTATTCTTAGTAGCTTTTTGCAATTAACCGGGTTATATATTTTAAATTTTTGTTTTGTTTTTTTTATTGAGATTTACAACTGTATTACATGGAAAATACAATAAGTAAATGTGACATTGGTAACATGACATGCACAACATGAAGAGAAAATACCCATTGGTAGAACTCAAATTAAAGTTCTATATTAGAAGGTCCCGAGGCCATCTTCTTTTCAGACGCCTCGGAGGATTATCAGGGATCGAGGAGGAAGCAAGGTATATTCTACAATAAATATTTCCAGATTTATATTTAATAAGTATAAGCAATACCTCGCAATTCTGCTGGGCTGTTTTTGTATTAAAAATGATGTAGGATATATTATAATAGGAAATGATTGAATAGGCGGGATTTAAAAGTGGGAAGTGTATAGGAACGATGCCCTAGTGCATCATGAATACTTCTATTTGATTTAAGAGCAATATTCTAATACTTGGATTAAAAATAATTTCAAACAAATGTTTCACAGAACATGCATTTTTAAAGAATGTCGAGGTCATAAGAAACCATAAATTGACAATATGTGTTACCTTATCTAGGTTTTTATGTAAGCATATTGTAGTGCATATGCGTAGGAGCTACCATTAACGTGATACTAATATATTGCAAAATGTTATATTGAAACTATATTTAATCTCTGTTTGTTAATACTTTCTTTTTATTATAATTTTAACCCTTCAATTAATATAATTTATTATCACTTCTTCATAAACACATTCCTGCAGATTTCTATTTTTATTTATTTGTATTCCATACCAATCGTATGGAACATATATCATGTTTCAGATTAAAAAAAAATTAAATGTTTCAAATAATAAATACATTTTATTTATAACCTAACTTCCAACCAAAGCAGTCGTATTCCTTACATTTATTTAAAATTGCATCCTACCTACCATCCAATTTCCTCTATTATGGAAACACTCCATTATTATCCTTTCCCAAAATCAGGCAAACCTCCCAACACCTTGACATCCTATAGACTAATTAGCCTACTCCTAATTCTTTCAAAAATCTTTGAAAAGATCCTTTTGAAACGGATACTACCCCTCATAAAATCTCAATATTTCTCTTCCCATTAGTTTGGTTTTCGCTCAAAACACTCCACTGTTCAACAAGGAGTCCGACTCGTTGATCAGATATCAGCAATCCTAGAAAACAAGCAATACTGTTCGGGTGCATTTGTGGACATAGTACAGGCTTTTGACCGTGTATGGAACCTCGGGCTGCTCTTCAAGCTTAAAATCCATCTCCCTCAGTCCTTATACCTAATCCTTCGATCCTACCTCTTTGACCACTCCTTTCAAGTACGCTGTGGAACAGTATTTTCCGATATCTATCTAATTAAAGAAAATTTTATTATATAAATATAAATATGAGATCGGATTGAGGAGATAAATGAATTGTTTCATTCGATTCATCTTTGGAGTCCCCAGGCGCTCCCACGTCTCCAGTTGGTATGCCGAGTTGAAGTGGCTCTACCCAGTTCTCCGGCGGCAATATTTCCTAGGCGTATTCCTTTTCCGAACCTTTACAACCAAAAAGCCATCTTACCTCCTTAATTTGTTTACTCCTTGTGCCTCTGTTCACTCAATTAACACGAGATCCTAGTCCATAAACGTATTTGTTCCCATTCATAGAACCGTTTCCTTTAAAAAATCATTTGTCATGCATGCTACCTTTTCCTGGAATTCATTACCTGCCTCCACACGTAAATCCTCTTCCTTAACCTCATTTAAATAACAATTATTCTTCCACCTCCTAAGCAATCAATTTTTCGAACACATGTAAGAACAAAATTTTGTATTTAAGAGCTGACATCTTCATTTGACTGTTATATTAGTGCTATTTATATATTAACAATATTGTTAATCAGAATAAATATATGAACACACTCATATATATTTATGTGTAAATTAATATGTTTACTTGAACTTAATTTATTTTAGTTTAAAGGTTGGATTATTATGTTGTGTTAACTAATTACTTTTTCTTTTCTTTTAGTACCAGACAATTGTCGTTTTATTTTTTGTTCTCTGTAGTTAATCTTAGGGAACTAAATATTCCAAAATAAAATTTACTTTCTGATTCTTCTTCTTCTAAATAAAAAAAAAAAGTTACATTAAGTGCATTGTGTTCTGATTTCACATAAGAAAATTTCACAGTGCCTAATGATCTAATGTTATGGAAATACTTTTACTATCCTGAGACTGTTGCCCTTTTAGAATAAATTAATATACAGACTAAATAAAACAAGCCTGTGTGGCCTTACATAAAATTACATATTTACAAAATAATAAGTAATTAAAGATATAAAAGGAAAGAGAGAGGAAGAGAGGCAGAGAAAAAAAATACATATACATGAAACACACATTGGAAAACAAGACAAGAAATATAAAATAAATAAAGAAAATAGTATCTGGGGAGATTAAAAGAGTTCTCTTGTGTCCATTTCATGACCATTCGGATTAGGAATAGGTGCTTAAAGAGAAGATATTTTTAAGGAGGAAACTGATTGTGCGTGACGAATATCAGGAGGGATATAATTCCAGAAGGAGACGGTAGAAATGTTACTTTTTATAATAACGCGATCATGTCCTCGGCACCATGTTAAAGTAACGAATCTGCAACCTCAAACCTTACATTCGTTACTTAACATGGTGCCGACGATATAGCTGAATATGCTGAACGTTTGACTATCTGCATAGTGGCGAACCGAAACCATTTGGGAACCAGGACGAATCTATTTTTCTGACCAAAAATAAATAAACGCGATCTTGGCGAGGAGCCATCTTAGTAGCCCAGTAACTTTGTCATCAAAAGGTGGGTATAAGCTGCACCGAATGAGATAGAAGGTTTTTTTCTTGTATGGGGTGTGACTCAGATGCAAAATTCAAATTTTCGATCTCGGCACACCCTCGGATCACTATTGAAAATTTCAAAAACTGCTATATTTTCGCAATTGTTTTGTTCCCCTCCATTTTAACGATGAAGGAGCACGTTTCCGACTAAATACATTTTTAAACTAGATTAAATATGCTCCAATTTCTGTTTTTTCTTTATTAAAGAAATACATTTAGTAAATTTATACATTTATGTAAGGATAGGTATCTGGATTGGGTCAGTTCTGAAACATTAAGATCATTATGGATGGTTTTATTTGTAACAAGGTAGGGAGCATTGAGGATTTTACGAAGGATTTTGGATTGTAAGGATTGGATACGAGAGGAGTTCGATGGTTTGGTGGAGCCCTCTTGCTCAACTCCGTAAGTCCAAATATTCCTTATGAGTCTTTTGTAATTAATTGGAAGTTTAGAGCGTTTGTCTACTAAGTGCTGAAGTAATCAGAAACTTCGAGCAGTTTCTTATCGTTTCAATCTGGTATGAGGAATGCTCCAATTTAAGACCACAACAAGTTCGGTTAGTTCAATAGTGTTTGAGATACAGGTTTTTAAAATTTTCGGACTTGAAAATTGTAAGCGGGTGTTATGCAACATTGAATAGCAGCGCATGCGTTACAACTCACTGCTGTATTCAGACTAATTACATTTTTTTAATATATTTTTTTCAGCTGTGCACACAGCCTGCTCTTCTTTTCAGCCGACGTCTTTCACTCTCTCTGGCAGCCTTCCGGATGCAGGTACATCTCTTCTTTCCAATGAAATGTGGTTTTGAACAACGAGTTCCTTCCACCCGTATATTCCTTTCACTGACCGGTACGCTCTAGTGACCCTCAGCAGAGCCATTCGCTGAACTGTTGCCAACCTTTTCTTCTGTTGGTGCGAGAGATGATGACTCCATTCAGGGGACGCATACCTCAGGATTATAAATGACTCATTTATAAATAGTCAATGTGGCTGGGTACCTTAAATTTATAGTTACAGGGAACACAACGCTGTGAAATTTATAGAGATGTGGGAGAAGGGTGCACGGGAGGAGGTATGGTCCGCGGACAACTCTCTCCCATCAAATCCCTCTCTTCCCCCGCTAACACCGCACCTTCAAAATATATAAATGAATAAATATTTAATTTCCTGACCCAAATCTGAAAGGTTATTGAAGATAAAAGATAATTGCATATGATCTAACATTAAAAATAATTTCTAAATATAAATGGAATATAAAATTGTCGTGACTTTGTATGCCTGCATCTAGTAAAATATTTGATATACCAATCATTTCTGGTCCTTAATTGTAGCATATTTAATCGAGTTTAAAAATGTGATTGTGTTTTTTGTCGAAAACGTGGTGTTTCGCGGATAAAATGGGAGACCCCGAAACTACGTTTTTATGATATTAAAAAAAAAGTGATCCGAAAGGAGGAGGGGAGACAAAGTAGAAAACTTGGAATTCGCAGTTTAGTCATATCTCGTACAAGAAAATAAAATCTACCCCCATTCAATGCAACTTATCATGAACAACGTTCCTGGGCTAATGTAAATGCAGCTAATTTTTTAAGTACTGTAACTCGTAGTATTAATAAATGAAACTTTGAAATTCAAAAAGTAATGTTTCGTCATGCTTGTGGTTTCTAATGTTCAGTAGAGTAATTAGCCAATTGAATATAAATATAACTATGTAAATATTTTTAGTACCTATGTATATTTTATTGAGAAGTAAGTACTTATAGTGACAACTAATGTTTATTTTGTATACATTAACATTTATTTACATTGTAAATGTTGACGTAAAAAGTAACGAAAGCTTTTAACTATAATCTATTTGTATCAGAGATTCCTAAAAACAAATTAAGTAAGTACATAGTCTTCCATTTTTATTCTACGCAATTAATACTTATACACTTAATGAAATAAATCCACAAGGAAAAATTATTAAAAATACTAAAGTATTTTGATTTAAGGAGATCTTATATAATTTTAGTGCAATGTTTAAGGTACCATTAAATTAAAAAAAAAAAGAAGGCAAAATCCATCTGCAGTGGGGCTCCCTTAGTCAGTTCCCGGAGAGAGGGGGAGGTGGAGGGGAGGGAGAGACTGCTTCCTCCGTCTCCTACTTGGGGCACTACTGTACATGCATTTTGAAAGGCTACAAATATATACAATAGAATTTTTTAACCGATACAGTTTTCTTAAAAATTATAACTGTATGTGATCGGGGTATCGAAGGTAATGAAGAATAAAGTGTTCCAATAACACATGATGGAGCATTCATTCTAAATCCCATGA
The DNA here is from genome assembly GCA_928085145.1 of Nezara viridula. Lineage (NCBI taxonomy): Eukaryota > Metazoa > Arthropoda > Insecta > Hemiptera > Pentatomidae > Nezara > Nezara viridula. The sequence continues at coordinate 48,468,856 of OV725081.1, forward strand.
CACATTAATTTATATTATTTGTGATAATGAACGGTTGCATAATGTTCATCTAAAACACTCCAGTCTTCCTTGATCATATCAGCAGCTTTCTCTCCTATCATGTAGCAGGGTGCCATTGTGTGCACTCCTGGTACCTTGGGCATGATTGAAGCATCAGCGACTCTGAGGCCAGTCAATCCATGTACACGTAATCTATGGTCCACGACGGAATTCGAAGGGTGCGAGCCCATCTTGCAAGTGCCCGATTGATGATGAAGCTGAAAGGGGACGCTTCTTATGGCACACTCCCAATATTCGTCAGAATCGAATTCGTACGACTCACACCCGTAAACTGGATTCGTATATAAAGTCGCGCCGATTTCTTGGAAAGCTTTCGTCCTCGCAACTTCCTGTGCGGCTCTGATCCCTGCTATCGTTACTTGAACGTCGAAAGGATCTGAATGAAAATTACCATCAATGACTATCGAGTCCCTTGGATCTGAGCTCCGTAGTCTTACCGTCCCTCTGCTTCGTGGGTACATCATCATCGGAAAAATATTGAACCCCTCCGCGAAAAATATTGGTTTCCACGTTTTGTCATAAACTTCATCAGAAATATTTCTTGTCCTCTTCCAAAACACACCTCCATCACCAGCTACGCTCATGGCAACACCTATGAGCTCAATATCTGCTTTGTGCCCGGCATATTTCGTTTTAACGTAACCCAAAGCTTCAGGTAAATTATTTGCTAATGAATTATTAGCCCCATTCAACCATTGAGAAAATTCGCTTTCGATTGTAGCGATCTGTTTAGGCAATGTTGCGCTATCAGTGGTGTTGATGAGGTATGTTACAGTCGCTGTTGCTAAATGCTCTTGAAGATTTTCACCAACTGGAAGATCGACAATGGTCGCAACACCCACTTCGTGAAGATGCCCAGCTGGTCCAATTCCTGATAACATTAAAATTTTTGGCGAGCCAAATGTCCCTGCTGAAAGAATAACTTCTTTTCTTGATAAAACTATTCTTTTTTGGTTATTATGCAAAAAACTGACAGCGCATACTCTATTCGTTTCACCGTCAGTATGTACTTCCGTCACGTACGCATTTTTTAATATATGCACATTGGGGCGGGATTTTAAAGGGAGCAGATAAGCTGAAACAGCACTATGTCTTCTGTTACCACATGTGGTTGTCTGTGCCTGAGAAAATCCTACCATCGTATTTGGGTTATTGTAATCGATAAGATCATACCCTAACTGTTGACCTGCTTCCAGAAACCTTCTTCCTATTTCAGACTGAGAGGAGTATTGCAAATGAACAGGACCTGTTGTAGAATGAAATTCCGATTCTGCCAAACCTGGAATAGACATGTTTTCCACTTTTAAGAAATACGGCAAGACATCCTGATAGGACCAACCAATGTTACCTTCATACGCCCATTCATCGTAATCTGAGGGATGCCCTCGTGTGTACAACATCCCATTAATTATCGAACCTCCCCCAACACCGTTACCAGTAGCCCAGTGGCAAGCACCGTCCACTAGTCCAAGACAAGCGTCATGCTCCCTTTCCACGTCATAGTTTCTGGAATTAGCTGTTAAAACAGTGTATTCATTGAAAGCGGGGATCTCGCTGAAAAATGTTTCTTCCTCACCAGCTTCGAGAAGCAGCACAGTCCAATGGTATACTTCCGAAAGCCTGTTTGCTATAGCTGATCCAGCAGGTCCGGATCCTACTACGATGAAGTCATATTCATTTAAAATCTCTCCTGTCGTCTGGAATTCGTTGCTTTGAAGAGGGATTCCCAGTTTGTCTATAATCCTCTTCACGTCAGATAATAAAGGCAATTGTCCAAAAACATTGCGAGCATATAGCAACAGAAGAACAGAAAATATATTTTTCATAATTTTCTACCTGAAAAAACAAACAAACAACAGATCAAATAATATAAACATGACATATTTATCATTATTCACATTAATTTCATTTTCTAACGTTACCTTTTGGTTTTTACTTACTTATATACATAAACCTATTCTTATCCGAGTGTAAATTATAAATTGTATTCACATCTCAATGCTTATTGAAGTATTTAGAACATTTATTGATTTATTTCATATTTTACAAAATGTTGAAAGAATAATCGAATACAAATTAACAAAAATTATAGACGTATCCAATGTAAAGTTTTCATTTACATTGAAGGTGTTAGCTTATAAACCTGAACTTTATATCCATCAAATTTAATTCATGAGTGTCTATTTACTCAAGGCCGATGGTACATAACCCCCCTCCCAAGAAATCGCTTGTTCTCCGCACCTTACATATAACGCATGCGAAGGTAGAATTAGAAAAACTGTTTAAAACCAATAATTACACTTTCTTTGTTACACTTTATGTCTTCCATGTTTCTTCTTGTCCTCTGGTTAAAAGTTCCTTCATGTTGAAACCCCACAAAAATATGGTTCCCTCCAAAAATTCATATTCCATCTCATACATACCGTTATGCCGTTTTTGACAGTCCTGATTCGATTTATTCTTTTTTAAAATGATTGAATTTCGAATCATATCAATGGTAAACGTAGAGGAGATTTCACAAATATTTTGAAAGCCGAAAAAAAAATTATCTATTTTACAGGCGCAAGTAATTAGAAATAGGTAACATACAAATTTGACTAATGGTTGGTTTTTTTAAAGAAATGATTTGAAAATCCATTTAAGAAAATGTAAGTGAATTGGTGCCTGTCCCATCAGTTTCTGAGCCTTGTAAGAGGTAAATTCTTCATTGTGATCTTAAATAAAAATATTTGAATAAATAAAAACCATCGAAAAATTTATTTAACTTATTAAATTTTTAATTTTTTTATTTATGTATTATATATATATTATTTTTCTGTATAATTTTTTTTTTATTGTACATAGAGTGTGAATGTGACCTCTGAACACTATTATAAATGTCCTTTGAGACAGATTGTATATTTTCAATAAACAAGATTAAAAAAAAATTAATTAATTAATTTGAAAATTTTATGTTGGTAAGCATCGGGTCAATAAATCATTGATGACTCATCCCATCACACCCGAATTATGGTTTTTAACCTTTTTCTACCTATTTCTGTAAATATTTGCTTTAAATTTTTTTAGAAATTATGCTGTATTTTGAAGCCTAAACATTCCAAAAACACAATTTTCTCCCTCTTCCTACATATTATTTTGTTTTGATGTTTGAGGACATTCCTAATTCTAAAAATAAATAATAATATTTCACGTGTTGTAAACAAATTAATTTCTAATTTGAGACTAATTTAAACTGCTTCCTATAGATCAGAGGTCTCCAAACGAAAGTTTCTTTTTTGAAAGTTTGATTACATGGCAACATTTTAAGAACTATTAAAAAAAATGTAAAATTTAGCAAATTACTGATACAAGAGACTACTAAAACATTTATTGTATTTTTTTTTCTTGTAGAAAGCTCATTTCACAATTCAAGTGTCATTTAAAGAACAATTTTTTTTTCGTTACATGGCCCGCGGAACTTCACTGGATGTCTCATGCGACCTGGATGTCTCATGCGTCTTTTGAACTCATGCGACCTGCAGGCCAAAAATATACACTTTTCAATTGTTTGTAATCTACCAGTCTTATGATATGTAAATTACATCTTGTTAAAGCATATGGAGAATTAGTGAGGCTTTAATAATAATCATGCGATTTTCGTAAAATATATAACTGAATAACATCAATATTCATTTTTTTTTTCACCTTTAAAGTGGTTACTCATTTTTTTCATGGGCTAAAAAGTTGATGTGTGACATTTGGTACTTATGATGATTGTTCCGTGAAACTTTATCCTTTATGAATTCTTCTACTAGATATTGTCAAGCAGATGGATTAGTATTAAGTGTCAGTTAGCAACTCAACATATTTGAGCAGCATTAAGACTTTATTGTAGTTCTCTCTATATTGTATATCATATAAAGATGGGGTGCAATTATGCTAATTTATGAACAGTTAATTAACAAATTGTTGGATCCATTTATCATTCCCAGATACATAAACAAATAACAATTTTCTTTAATGATATTTAAAAAATTTTCTTTAATTATTTCAAATTTATTTGTAACATATTTTTAAGTGCGAAATAGTTTATTTAATAATAAATAAATAAATTTTGCCTAATAAATAATTAACTAAAAAGTAAAAATGAAAAAACAAATATATAACTTTATCAAATGAATATTTTTGTTATTAGTTTTTGTTATTTAAAAAAAAAATTCTAATAATGTAGACACAGTATCACACTTTTTTTTTAAATATTTTATTTTAGGAAGAATTAGCAACCATCAATAAAAATGTTGACTGACAAAAATAATTTTTTTTTTGTCTAAATGAGAAGATATTGACAAATAATTTTAAAAAATTTTACAGAGGTGGGGTAATATGTCCAAAGGAATGTTTGAAAATGACAAAGAGCCTAAACGTTGCAAATTGATGTGATATATTTAAATTACAGTTTTTTAATATTGATAAAGAGAATTTTCATCTATTTATGAATTTTGTTTAATAATTATTGATTAACTGTTCATAAATTATCAATATTTAAACTTATATACTTAATTGATGTGTATGCGATAAAACGAATGTAGTATAAATAAATACAAACACACATGTATATATATATATTTGTATATATATATATATATATATATATATATATATATATATATATATATATATATATATATATATATATACATATACATATTTACACGCTCCCATATATATAACGGTAAGAAGTAAAATGATATTGAACACAGAAAGGTCAACTAACCTTGCTAGATCGAGGCTACAATCCAGAATGTGAAAAGTTCTCGGGTTGACCAATCAACAGCTTATATCCTGGTGGACATTGGTGGGGGTAATTAAGATAGTCTAGCTCGCCAATAACACCTAATGAAATAACTAAAGCTGTAGATAATTTTATTTAAAATAATTGAACATAATTCGATACATAAATACTCTTTTCTTCTGATTTCGGTTCATCTTAGTAAAACACCAATCATTTTTAGAATTTATTTACGCATTTTTTATTTTTGACATGCATACTATATTTAAAGTACTATTTTTGTTAAAGCAACGATCATTATTTGATCACGTTCTTCTTATGTTTTATGTAATAATTCTAATTTTTTATATCATATTTGTATAATAAACTATATCAATACATTATATTTGTATAATAAACTGTAGTTAATTCAATTTATTGACTTTGACTCTTTATTTCATCAAGACACACGTTATTAGGGTCAGCGGCGTATCTACCATTTGATGCCCGTGTTTACTGCAACAAATATATAAATATAATATGAGAGATTTTCGAAAATATGAATATATTTTCTTTCATGTTCTAATATTTGGCCATTAGGAAATTGTTTTCTTTAGTTAACGCTCAAGTGAAGAGTAAATTAAATAACCCCACAAAGAGTAAATTAACACTAAAAAAGTCATTTGTTTAAATAAATTGTTCGTAATATATTTTCCATGAAGCTAATTATTCTATTATAACTATTATATTATTGATTAAAAAAAAAAATCCTAGTATTGGATCTAGTATTAGTTCATATGTGTATATGAAACAGCGATATTGTGTACCGTTTTATATATTACATTAAGAGGGATGATAATTCTAAAAGCCATTCTACTGAAACAAAAAAGTGTCATATCTGAAGTAAAGTGGTTTAAGTCCATAATTAATAGTTTGGAAATAATCAAGATTATAGTTCATTAACACTAATTGAATCCTGTTTCAGAGGATAGTTTTATTTTTATATACACTAAAATATGGATTGATAAGTATATTTAAATAACAAGATATTTGAAAGTTCTAAAAATAATAAATAAGTTTAGGTACTTGATCAACTTTGTCGCTGAAATTTTATTAAATGTTGCCATATGTGAAAAAATAAGGAGAGTGTAGCACATTTAGCCTATAAAAATTAACCCCATTAACAAGTATTTATCCTTAATAAATAATTTTGCAACAAGCGAACTTTTTGAAAGTATCTTGATATTTACTAGCCGAATTAAAACTATCTCTGTAAGTACCGTGTATTACTCGAACGCAATGATCTAAATATCTTATAGATACCTTGATGTATTGTTAAGGCAAACCTATTCGTTTTGACCTTATGTTGAATATTTATACCCATTTTATTGATTGTTAGACATCTAGTCTATTCCTTTATGTTAGATTCAGTTATCTGTTATCGTGAACGCCAATTCTATTAACCTATCTATTTCCTCCATTCCGTCATTAACATTGTTCCTCCTTCTGGCCATTCTTCATTCATTGTTTCGTTACAATTGTTCGAGAGGTATCTTTGTTGTTTGGTTTGCTTTGGTATTTCATTACATAGTTTTTGGGGGATATTGAGAAACTTTGATCACAGTACCAGAACGTTGCCCATAGCAATGTAACATGCATAATTTTATACTTGCAACATCAATATGTTTCATCTAAGGATGTAAATATATTATCTCCTTAAGAAATTGAAATGATGTCTGAGCGATCTCCACCGATACGATACTCCTCCAATGTTACTTCATTTCTTAATAGAGTTGACTTCGAAGACACCGTACATATAAATAAAAAAACTGTATTTTCGATTTAAAAATTAGATGAACAGAAGTTGTATTTATCTTATATTTAATTAACTAAACAACAACTGATAACATTTAGCGGAGGATACTGTACTTTTTGGAGGATACAGTCGTTCTTATAAGCAGTTTTTCTACAAATTTAAAAGGCACAGTTTTCTTCAATAAAAAGTTGACTCCTGATGTTGAAATTCATGATATTTCAATTATGGTCGTTTCCTCTAGGTATGGTCTATCAGTCCTTATAGACGGTGGTCATTATTGCATATTTAAAATTAATATTTTTGAAGTTCTCATTCCAAGTTGAGATTAGTCGACATTTGCCGAGGAATGCATTGCTATGAAGGACTAGGCATTGTTTAAATTCATCAGAGCTAACAGCAAGATATTTTATTTTTTTAATCCGTTATATTAAAACTAATTATAAAGAATTGGTGGGGTAATCTCAAATATTGTCCTCTGGGTATCATAGCAATAGGTACATTGGATGACGGCATAGATTATGATAAACATTAAACAGATTTATTTGGGTCTTGTTCTGTTGTTTGTTTCTTTGTTTATGCGAATAATCAATTTAATAAGTTGATTTAATTTTATAAGATGATTTAATATTAATATTTAAGAAATGAAATGTATTTATTGGTTTTAATGTGTTTTATTAACAATCATAGATTTAATTGTAGATCTAATGTTAATAATTGGCATTATTTTAACTATCTGGCGTTTTAATAAATGTGATTTGTAAGTTATCCTTAAGATTTTTGTAATATTTATAATGTAGCATAAAAAAGAAAAAAAAATACTGTAATAAAATAAGGAAATTAATGTTTATTAATAATTATGTTTATTAATATTTATAATATAGATATAGACTATGTGGTTTTTCCCTCAAAACAAATAAAGATTAAATGAATAAATAAATAAAATATTAATTTTTATTGCCCAGACTCTAGATTTGATTCAAATAACTTCTAGGGGACCTAACATAAAAGGAAATAAATCAATACAAATTCAAACTGTTCAAAAAATTTCATGTTTCGAGAAAACAAATGATTTTTTATGGAACCAATATTGCTGCAAAGCAGGGAAAATTTAAACATTCCAGATCATCATTCATGGGACAAGGTACATAATAGTAGTTTCTATACAAAAATCGACTACACTCAACTTGAAATGAGCAACACAGAAAACTCTTCGCGTTAATTATGCGATGACCAAGGCGGTGTATAAAAAGTTGATTTATTGAGATAAGACTAAAAAAATGCGTTTTAGAAAACTTCAAGATATGCTCTAGATATGAATATATCATAACACGTAATGCTGAAATGATTTTTTTTTTCAATTGTAATTAGATTTATAAATACTAATTAATTATTAGCTCAGTAATATCAATATGTAATATATGAAAATGTAAAATGAATTATATAATCAACGATTTTTTGGACCGCCAATTTATTTTAAGGAATACAGGACGAAATATATGTCGTGATATGTTTGGGCGGTAACACTTAAAAAGGGAAAGGTCTAGCAAGAAGTTATGTAATAACTCTTAAGGATTTATAGAGAAACTTCTGTTGATATAGATTACCTTGACCGCCCTTGAATTTTATCTTAAAAAATATTTTTTCTATTTTAAGCAGAATTAAGTCTGTATGAAATAGGAGTAATATATTGCAGGAGCGGATTAACAAATCGTTTTAGGAGGGAGATAACAACAAAATTTAGTAGGGGGTGGGAGATAAATAAATTAAACCAACTTTATAAAGTTCTATTTTTTATTTGTCTACACGACGTTGGCAAAATAAAGAAAGGAATTCTACTACTTTACGTGGAATCCAAACTACGGTCAACCATGTTTGTAGAGAAAACAAAACAGTTAGCAAAACATGGAACATTGTTCAGGACATTTGGATTATTATTTAATAGTAAGAAAAAACATTAAAAAATAAACTATACAATTCAATATCTATCACTAATCCAACTGAATGGCAAACAAAAATTTATTAAAAAATTAAATAATCAAATAATCGCCTAGTATGATTGCCATTAACTAGATTAAAATCAAACTCTAAACAAAATATAAACGTGTAAATTATTAATATGATTATAATGATTAATCACTATTTCAATTTTTATGAAAACAACCTGAAAACTAATTAAAAATTATGCTTATCGTCAATAACACTATTGTGGTACAAAAAATGATTCTTTTGTAATTACATTTAGAGGAAATGAGTTTCAAAATATAAAATGAATAACCATTTCATTACTAAATACTATATACATTTTATATTATATACTTCACTAAAAGTGTGATGAATATGATATAAAATTATGTAAACAATTAAAATCGTTTTTATCTATACGGGAAAGGAGAGAGATCATACATGGGAAAATATCGAAATTTTGGAATAAAAAGAGAGAATTGTATTAATTTTTTGTTTTGTGAAATACTTTTTGTAATCATTATTGACTTAAAAAAAAATCAATAAATTACAAATATTTCTAATTTTATTTTGATTTTTTAAAAAGAAAATCTATGTTACTTTTTTTATATAATACTAAAAAGAATATATATTTTTTAAAATGAAAATATTCTCAAATATTTGTGAGATTTTATATAAAGTCTATTTTCTATTATAGTTTCTTATGACATTGATAACAGTACTTCGTAAATTCATTCATTCAAGACTAATTATCATATAATAGTTGCTAATTATTTTTTCATTTTCATTAATGACTATTATATTGGCTTTTTCTATGTCGTTTAATTATTCTTTCATATTCTATTTTGGTCTTTTATTTTCAACAGTCAATCTTTATAAAGATAATTGCAAAGTGAATGCTCTCTCACCAAAAAAATTAAGGATTTGCGTTGCAAGATACGTAGAATCCAAAAAGGAAATATAAAAAAGAAACGTCTATCCGCGGTTTTTCTCCGAGACTACTGAACCAATTGTTTTGAGATTTGATTTCAATGTCAAAGGACACTCGAGGATGAACCTCGGAACTCGGCATTATTGTCCGCTCTTTTGTTTCAAGACGGGGACTAAAAAACCTATGTCGTATAGACTGTAGTATCAAAATCGATGAACCGATTTCAATGGAACTTGGCTAAAATTTTCTCCTTGAAACCCTTAAAGTTTGTATATATAGTATATTTCGCCGAAAAAGTTATGAAGAGTGGTAAAATTAGATTTCAGACTAACTCAAACTTTTGTGATTTTTAAATTCAGGTGTTTTTAAGTTTTTTAAATTTTCAAAGTAACAAAAAAAGTTAATAAAGATATTGCGGGTTTTAAATTTTTTGGTTTATCAATAATCAACCTATAAAGTAAACCTCCTCTAAATTGGACATTTTTCAAGACACCTAAAATACGAAAATCGAACAAAAAAAAATTCCATCCATCCACTTTTCGTGGCTTACGATTATGCACTTTCAAATAAAGTTTACACTTGTTTGTTAATGTTGTATACATTTATTTAAACGTTTTCAAAATTTCCTAAAGAATAAAAAAGAGAATCGTTGAAATCGAACGATTTGGTGCAGATATAGTGTTGTTCCAAGTAATTACTACATGATCTATTGTCCCATACGTATGGTACGATGGCACAGCAAAAATATTGGAATGTTGCAAATAAAGTTATATATGTATTAAAAATTGATATCTAATAAAAAATAAAACATTAACTATATTCACTCATATTCACTCACAGAAACACATACATATATTACGTTGGTGGGGTCGTTAATGATTAAATACAGTTTCTAAAAATTTATGAAATCCAAGAAGTAGGTAATAAAAAGTTTAGAAGCGGGAAACGCTAATTTTTATATCTATCTTAGAAATCAAGTGTCCAGAAACGTGAAAGTATGATTTAGTATACTTCCTAATATTATTTGTTTGGAATATCCACACCAAACTGGATTTTAGTTAATGGAGGTATTTAAGCAACGAATGTTGGAACTAACGGCATCGAATTTTGTTACAAATGGATGAACTTTAAAAAATTAAATAAAATAATAACATCAACATTTAAAGTTTGTTTCGTTAGTGCAATAAGCATCATTTCAAAAACTAATTTATTCACATTGAATATAAATTATACCTACCTTATTCCTATCGGACTGAAGTCTTCTTTAAGACTGTTCTGGTCGATTTTTAATAGAACCCACGTCCCCGCACGCTTAAAGTAGTTTGTCGAATTACATCATGGAGAAGTGATCATAGGGAGAAATGCAAGAAACTGGTTCACCTAAATAAGGGACCAGTATGAGAGTCTAGTCTCCCGTCTCTCCATTAAAGATGGAGAAATACTTTCATTGTATTTTTTTCTAGGCAAAATCCAAATCCTGTGCATTGAAGTGAAGGTCGTGTATTTTTTTTACTGAATCGCTCTCTCCTGGGTTGGATTACCTCCTCGATTTTTTAAAATATTTTCCAGAACGTTGATGTTTTAAAGAGCGTTATTTTCATAAAAATAATTGCACCCAAATAGGTCTATAAATTTTCAATTAGATTCACGCCTGGATATTAAATATTCTCGCCAATGACTAACTTTCCATATTCTATACCTCAAGGGTTCTTAAATTTATAAATTTAAACTTATTTTTTTAGAACCATTCCAATTTTAGATATTTTATGCCGTTTTGAACAATTAGACGCCCAAGATCGGATTTATTGGAAATAGATAATCGGATTTTTGAAAGACCTTAAAAAAAAAAAAACAGTTGCAGGCTTGTCGGAGGGCTCTACAGAAGAACAATGAAACACCCTATCCCGAATCGTTAAAGAAACAGCAAAGGAAGTTGTAGGGATAGAGGAACGAGCAGTTAGGTCCCCGTGGTTTGATGCGGAGTGTGCAGTTGCTACGAATGTGAAAAATAAAGCCTACAAAAACATGGTTCAAAAGCGGCACACGAGAAGGACCACAGAGAAGTATAAAGACAGAAGGACGAAGAGAAGAGACTACACAGACGAAGGAGGAGCAAAGGGGACAGAATAAATCAAGGGCAATCTACAAGGTGGTGAACGAGAGTAGGACATCATTCAAACCAAGGGTCCGATTATGTCGAAACGAAGAAGGCTTCATGATCACAGAGAAGAAGCAGAAGCCCGATGGTCTCATCACTTTGATACACTTCTAAAAGGGTGCAGATGGTCCGGACGATTTCATAATCTCAAGTGCTGGGCATGACATGGATTCCCCACATCCACCGACATGTGAGGATGTTCTTGAAGCAATTAACAGGCTGATCAACAACTAAGTCCCATGAGAGGATGGAATTCCTTCTGAGCTTCTCAAGCATGGTGGCGAGGAATTCCAGAGAGCCCTCTACGACATCCTTACCATCTGGATTAAAGAGAAAATGCCAGATCAGTGGGAGAAGGGAATAATTTATCCACTACACAGGAAGGGTAATATCCTCGACTGCTCCAATCACCGTGGGATCTCACTTCTTCAGTGTGCATGTAAGATCGTCTCAAACATTATCTACTGCAAACTCCTCCCGTTTACTTACCAGAGAGATTGGTAAGTATCAGGTGGGGTTCAGATGAGGAAGATCTACAGTTGACCAGATGTTTAGATGATACTGGAAATGATACTTCCGTATGATACTGGAAAATTCTTAAGAGTACAGGATGATGACCCATCACCTGTTTATTGACTTCCGAAGTGCATACGACAGCATCAAGAGAGCTCGATTGTATGCAGCCCTGTGTGACCTTGGAGTTCCCCCGAAACTTGTCTGCCTCATCAAGATGAGTATGGATGATGCTAAGTGCACTGTTCGTGTACAATTGGATCTGTCACCTGAATTTGTTTCCACACGAGGAATTAGGCAGGGGGGTGGGCTTGCCTGCCTATTGTTTAACCTAGCCCTGGAGAAGGTGATACGTGACTCTGGGATCCAAACTACCAAAACTATCTTTAGCAGATTAACGCATATACTGGGATTTGCTGACATCTAGATCTGATGGCACGTTCCTTCCAGTCTCTGAAAAGTGCATTTTTAAGATTGGCTGAAGCGGCAGAAGCCATTGGGCTGGCCATGTGGCCAGAATGCTAGAAGAGGAAGTCCTAAGGAAGTTGCTTGATGTAAAGCTCTGCAGGACAAGAGAGAAAGGCAGACCACATCGAATATGGGAGGACACCATCATCCAGGACGTCAGAGAAGTATTGCATGCCCCCAACTGGCGAGCGACTGCGCAAGATAGAGCCATCTGGCGAGGGCTCATTGAGGCAGCCAAGGACCATACCGGTCTGTAGCACCATGGAATTGCTAGTTTAAAAAAATTACGATAGTTTTATCATAAAGTTTTATCATTTAGTAATGATAATAAAATACAAGTTTTGGAGCCACTTTAGTAAGTGGAGGTTCCCATTAGTGTAACCATCTCAGTTGGTTAAAATAAATAATTGTAAAAATGTATTTGTTATTTTCATAGATATATTTTGCAATTATAAATTACCAATGTCTGTACTTTCTATTTGTTTAAATTACGATTTTATAATTCAAAAACTAGAATTTAAAAGAAAAAATTGTCTCTTCTTATCATCATAAAAATAAAATCTTGTAGTTTTACTACATTATATATAAGGAAACAGAGCCAACAAAACCATGCTTATGACTGAAAAATAATGAAAATTAAACTGAAGATATATTAATTAATGCGGTTTTAGCCATTAATACTGCCTCTCTGTATTGGTTTAATTTTTCTGCCCACTGATTTTCGGAAAACCTTCTGTCATTTCAAAATAAGTTTTATTTTATTCATCATTAATAGGATTTGATTTTAAAAACCAGGTACTATTGACATAGAATATTAAACTTAAAATTTTTAATCAAGTAATCGATACCTATGGCTAAGAATAAAATAGTCTGATTGCAGTAATTTTTGCATTGTTTTCAGTGTAATCATGTATTTTAAACTTTTTAGAGGTTTTCTAATAATTTTCAAGGTTCTAAAATATTAAAAGTAATTGAAACAGACCCAGAGGCTGTTAAATTTTAACTAATTGTTATATCTCCTATAATGAAGTAAATAATAATTGCTTAACTTCAGTAAATTCCATATCATAAATCTCTTTAGGAACTTATTTATTTCTATTTCAATACATTTCCTCAGAAGTTTCGATAAAATTATAATATTTAGACTTTGCATGAAAAATATGAACTTAATTAACCCTTTTTATGAAATCTATGGACAGGAGATGTAACCTGTTTCAAATTAGGTAGATGCTTTTCAAGTCTGCAATGGCCAGTATAAATTCCCTATCATACTCCTCATCCATTTGGAGGAGAAATTAGATTCAACTTGTTATTTATTCAACAAGTTATTTAAAAGCATCAAATTTTCAGGTGATTGTCTGTTGTAAATTATTTCTATATTTTCATGAAAAGAGATCTACAAGTAATTTTTAAAAAAATTTATTTCAGTACTGGTCTAAGTTGGGGCCGCCCATCGTATCCAAGTGGCACATGCAAGGGAATGATAAATTTACTAAGGGCACATTAAAATAAATGTTACTTTTCTGAGAGATTGGGTGACTAATTGGGTAAGTCACTGAACTGCATTATTTTTGTCTGATTATAGTAGATAAATTATTAATTTTCATCAGCCATATGAAAATTAATATCCTGGCTTATTATCATGGAAGTAGTTAATAATAGATTCTGGATTGGAGAACTAACAAGATCCAATTTTTTTAAAGTTCTTAAATGTATGAATCGATTAATAATTTCTTTAAAGTCTAAATAATTCTTATTAAATTTTATTTGTCCATTTCTCAAAAATTTGTATTTGTCAAATGGTAAAAGTTTAATGCCTTTTCAATTACTGTCTTTAAAAATTTATTCAACGATCAAGCTTAGCACCAATTGTTTACTACATAATTTATCATTAATTTTTATAAATACATTGCACAAAATAACTTGTTTTATTTTTCGAATTAACATAACTGTATTTTTAAGAAATTTAAGAGTAATTACTGAAAACTAACAATATTGAAAATCCCAGAGAATGAATTATTTAAGAGGGCCATTTTAAATAAGCTAATTATTTTAAGTATCTTGCAGCTTTCCTAAATTATTTCAGAATGTAATAGGAGAATGAAATTTGAAAGAGAATCTAAGCTTTTTCAGAACTAAAATTATGGTTTTCTAGTGATTGAGATATATAGACTAAGATATGCATATAAAATTTGCAGGTTATTTCTGATGTGCAGAATGGTGTGGTACAAGTTAAAAAAAATATGAAGTTTTAAAATGCAACAAAAGGCAAAGACAAAAATGGAGCAGGGAGTCAGGGATGAATGATTTCTATTATTTCCAAAAGAAAAACAACCATTATTTTTGTTTCTTATTTTCTTCTCACTTCTTGACCTTAGGTAAAGTTAACACTTATTCTTGATACCTTATGATTAGATATAAATTTACATTGAAAATTAAAGACCATCTCTAAAATTATCTAATTGTAAGTAATCTCATTATTAACGCCTTTACTAGAAAACAAATTAATAATTAGTTCAATAATTAAAATTTACAAACACACACAATGAGGTAGGACTTACTATTCAACAGAATACCATTCATGAGTTAAAAATAGAATTCATAAAAGCAGATATTATTTACTCTCTTTTTTTAAGATTGAAATACAATATTATATGAATGTTTTTTTTTTTGTTTGTTTTTTTAATGCATTATTATAATACACTAAATGGTGAGTTTCTAAAATATTCTTAAAGGAAAACAACTCTACCTTATTTCAGTAATACTCATTATCCGAATTCCAAAAAAATAAAGATGAACAACGTATTCTCATACCATTGCAAGAATAATCAATTTTTCTTTTTTCAACATTTTATGTTTCAGTAATTTAAATTTTCACTTGAGAACATCCCAGTCTTCCTTGATCAAATCTGCTGCTTTTTCTCCAATCATATAACTTGGTGCCATGGTATGAGTTCCTGGAATGTTGGGCATTATTGAAGCATCTGCAACTCTCAGACCTGTTATACCATGGACTTTCAGTCTTGAGTCAACTACAGACCATTCAGGATCAACTCCCATTCGACATGTACCACACTGGTGATGCCACTGTATAGTAATACTTCGTATACCACACTCCCAATATTCATCAGAACCAAATTCATACTGCTCACAGCCATGTATAGGCTGTGAAAAAAATTCTGCCCCTATGCTCTTAAAAATCTTTGTTTTGCCAAACTCCATGGCAATCTTAGCACCTTCTCTTAGTATAGCAACATCATCAGGGTGAGATAAAAAATTGCTATCGATTACTATAGGATCTAATGGGTTTTTACTTTTAAGCTTCACGTTTCCTCTACTCCTGGGATACATCATCATCTGAGCTATAGTGAATCCTTCTTTAAAAAAAATTGGTTTCCAGGTTTTTTCATAAACATCTTTACTGATGTTTCTAGTTTTTGGCCAAAAAGCACCACCATCAGCAGCCGGTGTTGTTGCCAAAAATAATAGCTCTATATCTGGCTTGTCATCTTTAGCATATTTTGTCTGCACATATCCCAGAGCTTCAGCTATGTTACAAGAAAATATCCCTTTATCTCCCCTCAACCACTGGATAAAACTATTCGGAGCCCCTCTTAGCAGCTTAGGTATCGTAATACTATCTGTTGTATTTATAAGGAATGAAACAGCTGTTCCAAGATGTTCTTGCAAATTGTATCCAACTGGAAGATCAGCCACTAATGGAATTCCTATATTCTGTAAATGATCTGCAGGACCAATCCCAGAAAGCATCAATATCTTTGGTGAACCAAAAGTTCCAGCCGATAAGATGACCTCATTTTTGGCTCGAACTGTTCTCTTTTTTGAATCTTTTATAAATTTCACTCCATAAACTTTCTTTGAGTTTGAATTTAGAAGCAAGTTTGTAACATAAGCATTTTTGACAATGTGTAAATTAGGCCTTGTTTTTATTGGTAGCAGATAAGCGGAAGCAGCACTTTCTCTTCTAACACCTCTCATGGTTGTCTGGGTTGTTGACAACCCTATCATAGTTTTTGGATTGTTGTAATCAATGGTATCATAACCCATTTCCTTCCCGGCTTCCAGGAACATTTTCCCCAGTCTAGTCTGGAAAGGATATTGTATGTGTACAGGGCCATTGGTTGAATGATATTTTGATCCAGCCAATTTTGGTATTGACATGTTTTCAAGTTTTAAAAAGTAAGGTAAAACTTCTTCATATGACCATCCAGGATTCCCTTCAAGCCCCCACCTGTCAAAGTCTGAGGGATGACCTCTGGTAAATATCATTCCATTAATTAGAGTGGCTCCACCAACACCATTTCCAGAAGGCCAATGGCATATTTTATCAACGAGACCTAAACAAGCATTGTCTTCCTTTACAACATCATAATTAATTGAAAAGTTTCCAAGTAGAGTATACTCGTTGAACAAAGGGATATCATTATATATATTACCCTCAAGACCAGCTTCCAGGAGTAGAACCTTCCACTCAGGAATTTCTGAAAGCCTGTTAGCTATAGCTGAGCCAGCAGGACCTGATCCAACTATTATAAAGTCATATTCAGGGAATATTGGTAGGTTATCAAGGAAAACATTTTCTCTGAATGGAATTCCTTGTTTAAGGTACATACGATTTATTTCGTCGAAAATGGTCCCTTTTCCATTGACAAATAGGAGGCATAGTAGCACCAATAGAGAATATTTCCTCATTTATTCCTCCTGTAAAATAATAAAATTTTGTTAAGAATCGATATTATGTATTATTGTTAATATATATATATATATGAATGTATGTGTTAATAACAATGTATTATTATTAATAAAATTATGTCCTAAGTTATATCTTATTAGGAAATAAATACCTATTGAGAAAATACAATAGGAATTTTAAAAAATAAGTAACAAATGAATTTTCATTGTTTAAGTACTCATTAAACTCATAATTTAACGTTATTCAATTTCTTAAAGAATACCTTTTTTTCCTTTGATGCACCGTTTAGGAGTTATAGGTGAAAAAACTAAAAAAGATTAAAAAAAATTGGCTTTTTTGGCTGTAAAAAGTTTTCCATTCAAGGTTTCCATCGGTCCACGTTAGCAATTTTGTTTTTTACATGTCTAAATCCATATGTACAAGTTAAAAAACAACGTTACCCACATTTTTCATAATGAATTTCCCATTTCGATCCTCAAGTTATTGGCCTAATATTTTTTAAATCATCCGTCATTTTTACAAGAAGGAAGATCCGACTGACAGACTGATTTTTTAAATATAAATGTTATAAATATTCAAAAAAATGATTTCAAATTTTTCTTCAAATAATGTAGATTTTTACACGAGCTCTCGGACTATTTGGTAGCTGAAATATAAAAGTTATGTTAAAAAATATGTTTGTGATTTTTTCAATATTTGGCTCAGATCAGTCATAGAAAGAGAATATGGAGGTATGAAAAAAAAATGATCTATTAATAAAAAAACATCATAGTTTTAATAAACATTTTCAACTTCATTTTGAGAACAATACATATATTTCATTACAATTATGTTTCACAAACACAAAAAGCCTGAAGATATTGGAAAATTTTTCTTTCAGAATCTAATATTATTTCAAATATCCAGTACGTGTACAAACATCATTATGCTAACCAATAACGCTCTTGTTGATATAAAAATTATATTGATACGATACATGTATACAATCCAAATTAAATCTAACAAGCATGTTTAAATATTTGCCATAATTAATAATATAATTATAGTTTGCTTAATTATTAATAAAATAGGTAAATTTCATAAAAAGATTTAGTTTGTATGAATTGCACTATATCTTTGTCAATTTCATTATTAATTCTTAGGTATAAGTCAAGAGAAAATATGGCGCAACAGTTTGCTCAGTAAATTAAAAGCATTTATTCCACTGATGTACAAATGAATTTTACAGTTGTATCTAAAATATAATTTATTCCGTATAAAAGTCATAAGTTCTTTTAAATAAAAAAATAAAAATTAAGTACCGCAGGGCAATGTTTTGTGTACTACACTTTTCAATGTATATCCCACAACATTTTATGAACTCTGTTAGCTACATTTGCTGATGAATCAACTATTCATTCAAAAAGATGCCAATAAGTCTTCTCAAGTATTCGAACACCAGCAGGACTAGCTTTCTGGACCAGAAAATGAAGATAAAAATGAATGAGTACAAAAAAAAATTTTGTCTCATTTGCTATTTTAAATTTACAGATACGATTCTTGTCATAAGTGTTTTTAACAATATTCCCATAAGGAATTTGGAAATAGTACACTATAGGATTCTCTATATAGAAAAGAACACTGACATTGACAAACCACATAAGACTGAAAAGAAAACAAAGCATTCAAACTTCTTTTTAGGTTGCAGACGTCCTAAATGACTACTGACTAATAAATTAACTATTTATAAAGCCCTAACTATGGGTTTTGAGGCATTGAGGTATGGGATACAATAAGAAGTCAAATTTAAAAAAATAAAATACTAAGAAAAATTGGAGATTCTCCCTCTTATGTCTCTAATGAGATGTTACACACTGACATTCCTTTCCTCCCAGCAATTGCCACAGAAAGCACAGTGGCCAAATGGCCAATCTAGTGGGACAAAAAAAGGGCCTTAATTTTTATATGATTACATTCAGGTTCTAACCTAATGTAGTTAAAATTCCGAAAAATAATGTTCATTAAATAACCTTTCAAAAGATACTAATCATGTTTACAGGATCATGTTTAAACAAGTATCCTCATATCTCACAGTAATGGTGTTACTATTAAAAAATGATGCTCCTTTTTGCAACTATTTGAAATTGGGGATAATTTTTTCTACTATCTCAGATAATTCACAAGGAGTCAATTTTTCGGAGAATGATTTCAGTCTGATTAGGAGGAACTTGGAAGATATATGGAGGGATCTATGAAATTAATAACAATAAAAATTTGAAATTAAAAAATGAAGGAAAGTTGAAATAATGATTATGATGAAAATCATATTTTATAAAAAATAAAAAAATGTGCATAGACCTATAATAAGATAAGTTTGAAGCTTTGCTGATCATTAGATCACCGTTAACGTCAACCTAAGCTGTGCTGAACCAGGCCATAAAACCTCATCATGACTGCGGCTATGGGACGAAAAAATAAAAATGTAAGCACGTGCTCTCTTAAAGTTGTCAGGAAGTAATATTAACTATGGAATAATCATTAAATTTATTGGCAAACATGATGCCTTTTTTTTCTTTACTGTAAGAGCTTACTTCGATGATTTGTTGGATTTAGGATTATATAAGAACACAGTTATTAGCAAGCTATGATGCGATGGGGATGGGTTTAGTATCCCTATACTCCTTGCTACGTTTTATGCAACAATAATATTTTTAATGTGATCTTTTCTTCAGATCAAAGCAGAACTTCTTGGGATCTGACCGAGATTAGATTCATAACGAGTTTTTAATAGTTTATGTTACTAAAAGTCTAGTTGTAGAAAACATAGTGAGGAATGCTGGTATACAAACAACAGGAACGATATTCACAAAAAGTACTCAAACATTAGCCTACGCCGATGATTTTTTTTTATGTCTTCCCCTTCCTCGCCTATAAGGTTATACAAGATTTTCCCGGACAGGAGGTGAGGGCGGGGATTTAAAAGATCCCCCGGCACCGGGACGCGATCTCGTGACTATTTTTTTATCAATTTGTCTTCATCAGGTTGCCGGGCAACAGCGGTGCTGTGCACACGCGTTAGCCCGTTTGGCCACTCAACCCGCCCTACGCCGATGATATAGGTATTCTTGGAAGAACCTTGACAGCTATGATGGACGCCTACAGCTCGCTGGAGGCAGCAGCAGTTAAGATGGAACTGTGGCAACGAAGAAAAGACCAAGCTGTAGTAGATAATCCCTAGTATTTACTCCTTTATGTTACATAGTGTGAGAGAATGAGAAGGAATATGAGATTGCACTATGAATTGTGCAGTGGACAAATTGTTCATTGAAAAGTCTGATATCGATAAACAATCAACGAGGAAGGAAGAAGCTTGAAAAAGAACCGAGCAGGTAGCAGTAGATGGAGAAGGACGCCGGAGAGAAAAGAAAGGACTTGAGGCAAGGGCATGAAGGAAGGAGGTTACTTGAGAAGAGAAGTCTACTACACTGAAGATTAGGAATATCAAGCCTATAGTTAGAACACTTTAATACACTCAATTTATTATAGTTGTCGAAATAAATTATTTTATTATACAGGAGTGAATCGTAGTTTTATTTAGTTGTCCTCTATGCCTCACAATCGAAGAATAACAAACCAGGTAAATCAATTCATTCGAAGCGTATTTACCCAGTCCCACATTTCAGATATATATATTCTTATTATTTCTTGTCACTCAGTGTCACAAAATCATTAGATTCCCGAATTCCCAACGACTGTTAAACACCTTCAAAAAGTCTATATCCAATGCCGGGATTTTGTTTTAAGGAAATTAAATTCACGAGTGTAAATAACCTAGCCCCCGACAAAACTTAAGGAATATTCACAATTCAAGCCAACGGGTTATTATTCACAATTAAACCTTTAATAGGTTATTTACAAAGCATATGACAACTGACAGCCATCATACTGATCCAATCATCCAAGTTTGCCGATACAAATTTCAAAAAGCGGATAATGATATGAAACAGGAGGTGAAATAGATGTCATTATGGTCTCCTGAAGTACATGAAGTCCATTCACTACTACGATAAACCAAACTTCTTTTGTACAAAGTTCTTATACGGCCAGTGTTGACATACGGATGTGAAATATGGACATTGACGAAGGCCAGTGAGAGTAAAATATTAGTTTTCGAAAGAAAGGTCCTTCGGAAGATATTTGGCCCAGTTAAGGACAATGATTCATGGAGAATTAGACGCAATCAAGAGCTAGCCAACTTATACGAGGAGTCGGATGTGGTGAAAAATATTCGGATAGCAAGGCTGAGAACGCAACCCCAAAGAAGCTGCTCAGCATGGAGCCGGGTGGAAAAAGAAAAGTAGGAGGACCAAAACTAAGATGGAAAGATGGAGTAGGTGCTGATGCTAGAATCCTTGGAATCAGAAATTGGTGGACGGCTGCTAAGGAGAGAGAAACATGGAGGAAAACTCTTGAGGCAGCCAGGATCCAGTAATGGATTGCTGAGTTCGGATGATGTTACTAAAAAACAGAAAAGAATGAATGTTTTTTACAAATTTTCATTTGGATTTGAATTCCTAACTTGTTTTAAAATAATTTTTACTTATTAAGATATAGTTAACTTTATTTTAGTTAGTTATCACTTTCAAGATTTGTACACAATCCAAATTAAATCTAACAAGTATGTTTAAATGTTTGCCATAATTAGCGATAATTATTGTTTTGCTTTATTATTAATAAAATAGGTAAATGCCATATAATGATTTAGGCGTTGCAGTATGAATTTCACCATTTCTTTATCAATCATCTTCATTTTTAATTTGTGGCCAGATTAATTTGGCAATGTTCGGCTTATAATGGCATTTTCAAACCATCTGTAAAGGTAATTTACGTTGTATCCTACTTCTCCATAATTTATACAACATGAATGGTCTTTCAGATGGCCGAAACGTTGCCGGAGTAATAAAGAAATGATGCATGCAGCCTAATTTTTTTTTATTACTAACTAGAATTTCGCCTTAAACAAAAAAAAATTTATTTTGCCGTTCTTTTTTTTTTTTTTATTACTAACTAAAATTTCGCTTTAAACAAAAAATATATATAGGTAAATATGATATGAATAAGATAATCCATATACGTATAACACATCATTCTAAAAAATATTAAGAGCAATAAAAAACTATTTAAAAAAAAATTAAGATATATTTTATAGGGGGAAAAGTCAATTCATTACAAAAAAATTAAGAAAAACGAAATTAATGATTTTTTAATATATTGAAAATATATTTAATCCATTCACTTCGTTTAAATGATATTGCATTTAAGGTAGTATTAATGTTTTCTTATAATTAAGTAACAGATAAATTTTTCTATAAAAATATAATATATTAT
Source organism: Nezara viridula (assembly GCA_928085145.1). Lineage (NCBI taxonomy): Eukaryota > Metazoa > Arthropoda > Insecta > Hemiptera > Pentatomidae > Nezara > Nezara viridula. Next base: position 48,491,592 of record OV725081.1, read on the forward strand.
TATATAAAATAAATATTAAATTATATAAATAATAATTGATATTTTATTGTACAAAAATAAAAATTTGCGCTCCATCCTGCTTCAGATCCGCCAAGACTTATAAATTATTACATCCTATAGAAAAGATTTATTGTTTTCTTAACTTGAAATCTGAGTTCAAAAAGTTCGCTGTATTTATAATTGTCGTCTTTAGCGGCTCACAGGTTAAAAAACGTTTCCACTGTTTTAAAAAACACCCGATATTTTGTTGAGATTTATTTATTTATTCTTTAAATTGATAAATGTATATTTAAATTACTTTGTTTTTCTTTCGGTCACGGGCGGATCTACGGGGGAGGGGGCTTTCGGGCTGAAGCCTCCCCCCCCAAAATGGTAAAACATAACCACGTTTTATGGAAAAAAAAAATTAGAAAATACCTCTTAAAGTATTATTGTTGGTGTAATTACATTTAAAAGGACTTAGGGAATCACTTAAACACCATTTCATATAGGTAGTTAGTTTCTTTCTGTTTTTCCAAAGTAAATATCGTTATTTTTACGAAAAAAAAAGCTTCCGGGCTGAAGCCCCCCCCAAAATTAAATCCTGGATCCGCTAGTGCTTTCGGTTATATCTTTGCTACAACACAGTTTAATGTTCATCTCCAACTTCCTGATGCTGAGTATCAAATCATTATTTAATGTACCTTATAAAAATATATGCGATTATCATATGTGATTGAAAAGCACATATATACATAAAGAAGCCATACATCCTGATATGCAATGCGATAAACGTTTAGTGAAACGTTTGGCAAGATCTTAAGACAGACCAAGAAGGACGACCCTGTTACGCCGAAGAGGGAAGGTGAACGACCTTAGCTGTCTCAAAACGTTTTAAAATTTAAATAAATCAAATAAAAATCCAAGAAAATTTGAAATTAATTCTGTTTTCTGAAATTACACGAACACGTTGATTTTGTGAGTGATCCTTGAAGAAATCATCTTTTATAAATTTTCTTTTGATATTTTAGATACATCATAAACAGATTCAATATTTATTCAAATTCGCTGGTTAATGATTGGTCCTCTGAACATTATTGACATTATTAGTTGGCATTTATTGAAAGCATGGAATGTATAAGTTTTGCATCAAATAACATTTATTATTTGCTAGTCTGCTATTTTTGCTCGATGTGTAATGTTGAATCAATTCCTTGAATTTACATTGACTGGACATTGCTCAATACCTTTAACTTACATTCTGAATAATATCTATTATTGGGTTTTTCCGTATCGCCAGCCATTCCTTAAACGTGTCAATTTTGTGTAAAATATATTTTTCTCGGGCAATGGCAAACATCATGAATATTTGAGTGGAAATAAGAAAATGTAAGCAGGTTTTTCAACATGAAGAGTACCCAAGCTAGTATTCATACTAATAAATCATAGTTTTTAGTAATAAATATTAGTGCATTTATATTATTTACGTATAAATGAATTTTAAAACAAAACTCTTCAGTCATGAGAGAACAGAAGAGCTTGTATTTGAATGAGTGGAATGAGCGGAATGAGTGGACTTGACTTATCCTATGCGAGAAACATATCGTTGGATAAACTAATAAATTGTAACTCCACCAATTTTTACATAGACATAGACCATTGATAGTTTAATCAAAGATATAACGTATTTAAATTTCAAATATCTTCTTCGTTTTTAAATAACAAAATAAAATAAATATATAGATAAATGTTATACATTTAGAATTAAGCACAGTAGAAAACTAATTTAATTAAAATTAAAATATATTATGTTATATTAAGTATCTTATATTTGTCCATTTTTTTTTTAATTGATATAAATATTTTTTAAAAACAAGCGAAATTTATATATACATTTTGAAATGTGTGTGTATGTATGTATGTATGTATTTATGCATGTCTATATATATTGACATTTCTTGTATGTTATGCTAGCTCAAAGATACGTACTTAGGGTAAGATAATCCACAATGTCACTACCAACTCTTCTTGGCCAGAACTGGTTCTTTGCTTGACGCGGCCCATCTCCCTCCCCCCACCAAACCTAACTCTTGAGGATGTATTTAACGAATACTATGGTTTCTTACCATTTATTTCAACATGTACATCACCTTTTTTTTCTGTGTTTGCTGTTGGCCATCCAAAGAAGGAACATATTACAGAGGTTTCATCGTACAACTCGTTACCAAACTTCCTACTTCTCCTTTCCAACTGTAATTATTTCCCTACTTTACAGTAGAGCTACAATTAATTTTGTCTCTTTAAGACTGTATTATTTTCATTAACACAAATTTCCAAAGTATTTTAATTTTTAATCGGAAACAACAAAACTATAATTTAATTCGAAATTATTTATTTTTAAACGTTTGATTCACATATAGCTGGTACATATAAAGTTTTAGGTTATACCAACTATTATTTAAAGGTTGACGTAGTTTTAAAAGTTTATGATTTGGGTTGGCATGTCTATCTGAAGAAAATAAGAAAACTGGAAATTTTCGTTTTCCTCGAAAATTCATTTAATCGATTTACAGAATTAAGTAAAGAGACGCTCTGCGAACCTTTAATCTTTGCCTAAGGTACCACTCTAAATTCAAGAGAAAAAAACGTTTTATTAATTACTTAGCAAACATATATATATATATACAGTTGTAAAAACAGAAATTAGGGAGAAAAAATAAATTATTGAAAATTCTACTAAGAACTGTCTCACTTTTTAATTTGTATATTTCTGCATCTACGATTTTTCAATATTGTATCAAACTCTACGTGCATAGTTACTTAATGACTTACCATAATAGCCAGTTAGAGTATCTCAGTGTGGTTGTTTGGCTCTCTTGACAATATAATTACTCCAAAACACACTGAGGGTTATTAACAACAGGATATGTGCCTGAATTCTTTACTCATACTGAAACGATTCCTTACCCTGCAATATATAATCCAACTCTTTATCACATTCCAGCCCATACAGAAAGCCTGAAAGATTGAACTCGCTACTGACGAAATCATCTCTAAGCGGCATGGAACTCCTCCAAATATACGTCACCTTCGATGTACTGACCACACACTCTTTCAATGCCCCTGGCCTGTAATATGAAATGAGCTGCCAACGGCAGATTATGTAACTAGGACTTCCCGAAGGGAGAAAGTGGTCGCTATTACCAATAGAAATAGAGAAGCCATTTCGTCTTCTCCGTCATAGCAATAAGAGGACAAAAAAAAAAAACAACACAAAAAAAACAACAGTAAATTACTAACCAGTAAATGTTTCGTGAGTTCAGACATCATGAGAAACGTAAATATGCAAAAAATATAAAGTGGTATTCTTATCATCTTCTCTAGGGCAAGGTAGACCAGTAGGTAGTTCATATGCCTGCCTAAAACCTTTTCGAACTTCGAAGACTTTAAACAGAGGTGCCCATCCCTCCCAAAATATTTTATTGCTATTCTCTTTTTAACAACAGTGAACTAAAGTATACTTTTAGAAATCATAAGTCATATAAATTACAGTTTCACTGGTCTATTCTATGCTTTCCTCTTGTCACTTGGTTTGAAACTTTTCATTTCGAAAATTCATAACACCCGCGAAATGTGTCCTCAAAAATTCAAAATGTGCCATAAAAAATTTTGATTGCGCAACTAGCGCCACGGAACCTCCTGGGTACTCCTGACTTTAAATATCTCTCTTTGTTTCTGAGTTCTGATCAATACCATCCCTTTCTTTCCTTATGTTGGTTAAATGTGAAACCCTCTGAGAGTAAGACATGCAATAAGAAAAAGACAAATAAACTTACCTCTTCTTTTCCATTTGATCTACATATTCCTATATTTTATTCATATCAGCTTCTGACTAAGTTAGTATAGTACCATTCACATCCACCTTACGTGGGCTTCTTATGTCTTGGATGAAGCTCTGATACATCTTATGTACCAGCAAGATATTTGACATAAATGACAGAAATAAATACATTGAGGACGTATACATATATATAGATTTATTTATTTATTTTTTGGAGGGAGGGGAGGAATAACCTTCACCTCACAATATCTGCCACACCGCTTTGATAATCTAGAGGCACAATTTATCCTAGTCCAAGCAGAGTGAGTAGGTCGAGATTTAATGGGCGGATTGGCCGAGGTTACTAACGCGTGTTGCTCCGCAAACTGATAATCGAAGTTATACGAAATAAAATAAGTACAAATTCGCGTCCCGGTGCCAGTGTGATTTTTAACTCTGGCTTTAATCCTCCGCCCTCGCCCCTTGGTCCGAGAGAATTCCGTATAGCCTAAAAGGGAAGGAATGAGAGAACGAAAAAAAAAGAGTAGAAAACACAAATCGATAACGAAAATTACTGTTTTTGCGAATTTCTGTTCCTCACAATACGCTAACTCTAATCCCTCCTAAAACGCCGACTTCTTATTTTCCTTTATTATTCAGCTGGTGAACGAAGGAAGACATAAAGTGTAAGGATACTTCATACTTGAAATAAGGTGAGAAGTCTTCTGTTGGTTTCATATCAATCAGTCTCTATTAATAAAACTTAGGGACTTTTTAGCATATATTAACTTTTTACTATATTGGGGTCGACTTAAGAGAAGTATATTTTTCCAACAGGCTATTGTAACTTTGTTCTACCGATTGGAGATTATATTATAACATATATTACACTCTTAAATTATCTTTAATAATTTTTAAATAAAAAAGCGTTGCTGGTATGAAGCTATCAAGCTGGCGATGCTTTCTATTAAGCCAGTTTCATTTTACTGATGGATCCTTTTGTTTTTGCGCACGAATTTCGGATCTTATTCAGTTAATGAGGCCCACTTGGCCGTGTACATCATATATGATGTATATAGCCGTGCATGATGATGATGTATGATAGGCATTGTATAGTCAAAGCGCGGGTCACAGCTAGATCAATAATATACTAGTAATGTTTAAAATATTGATCGTGATATAAAATATAAATATTTTATTATCGTAAATATGTAACTGGCAGTAATACTACGAAACAATTAAAATCTTATGTACCTTTTGTTAAAGAGAAGGGCAAGGATATCGAGCAGTAATTATTTGTAACTTGAACTTTCAAAACGCTGATTTTGTTCATATTAACTTGATAACACGCATTAATATTCTCTTTATTAGTAAATGAGGATAACGGGAAAGAGACTTATAGTATAGGTAGTAATTTAGGCCTTAGTAGTCTCAATTAATAAAATAATTTATTAAAAATTTCGTCACTTCAGGCATCTTCAGGGATACACAGGGTTGGCAAGAAGGGAATATCATGGCGCAAGTTGCACCATCAAAATTTTTGAGGTCACGCATTTTGACGGGGTTTCGAATTTTTGAGGGGAGTACGTTTCGATTATAGGGGAGTACGAGGGGGTTATGAATTTTCAGAATAAAAACTTTTAAACAAAAAGACTAGGGGAAGCATGGGACCGAATGCAGGTAATGTAGTAGTACTTAATATAAGATTTTTCTAATTCTACTTTCGCTTGAACTGTTTTTAAGAAGAACTGAGTAATAAAATATTTTGGGAGGAAAGAGGTGCGCCAACGACCATGAAGGAAGAGAGAGATGGGCATCTCTGGGGAAACTATCTGATTTCATAGGCATTTTGTCACTTTCCATCTGAAATGTATATAGAAAATCTCTCAGAGGACCTACTGATAGACACTAGTCCATAGATAATTTTAATAAATCATTAAAAAAAATTATAACGAGCATAATTATATAGAGTAAATAGACAAACCCTACTTATGTATAGTGGTAAGCAGCTTTTCACACCTGGTCCAGTACACACGGATTAAGACCAATCATTCCAGCACGGGCGGATCTACGAAGGGGCTTTCGGACTGAAGTGATAAAATGATAAAATATAATTTGATGGTGATAATTAAACAATGAGATAATTAAACAATTATCTTTTAATGTATAATTGTTTGTGTAATTACATTTAAAAGGGCTTTAGGAATCACTTAAACACCAGTTCATATAGGTAGTTAGTTTCTTTCTTATTTTTCTAAGTAATTATCGTTATTTTTATGAAAACAACAGCATTCGGGCTTAAGCCCCCTCAAAAATTAAATCCTAGTGCATACCAGGGAAGTAGAGCGAATATTTTACCAACATTAAAATATTTAAACATAAATATAAAATATTAAAAAAAAGACATATCCTGACCATTTTTCGTCTATATAGTAAATATCAATAATTAATTTTACTATGTTTTATTAAAAATTTCTAATTTTAAACTATGTAAATATAAAATTCTTTTACAGCCTTACATATTAGGGATCAACCAACAGACGTACATAAATATTATTGCTGATTTAAGATTCTAGTTGTTTCACAAAAGAAATTGTTTAGATTTCCGGAATCCATTTTAAAATTTATAACATTATCGGGGCTCTCGGATACATTGAGTGCTTCGGAGTATTTTAATTTTTGTTCAGAAATATCATAATAGAGGATCAAAGAGTTATCAAAATCAATGTTTAAAATCCACTGCATGTTTAACCAGTTTATTTACCAGTGCGGTTATTTTTTTGTCATTGTAATCTTCACAACAACTTATGCTGGTAAAGCTTGTAACAAAGATTTTGGCTTGTCATGCCAATGTGGAAATTAGGGCAATGTAGACGATTTATTTTGTTTTGTTTTTCATTATTTTATTTATTGAGTAATAAAATATTCTTTCACATGGACAATAATTATAGTGAGGTAAGACACATTCACACTATATGTACAAAAAATCTGGTACGCGCAACACACAACTTTCACTTACTCTTTGAACTTTGAATAAAAATTATTTTCTGGCCATGTTAGGCTATTATAAAATGTTTTAAATTGCATTTTAAACTGAGCTAAAGCTAACAAATCACAAATGCTATTAAAATAACAAAAGTCCTATTTATTATATCACCGGTTGATTATGGATTGTACGATTCGTTGATTATGGATTGTTCGATCCATTGATTATGGATTGTACGACTATAAGTCATTAAACTGTTATTTTCCATTGCAAAGTTTATTAAAACGGAATTAAGAGATTTGCAGTGTCTGTCATAGACAGGTCAAAAGTTGTCACACTAATTGTAAGTGGATTCTGTTGGAATATCGCAAAAAGAAAAATTATCAAATTATTCACTAATTTAATTTTCTAAAAGGTTACATGATGATTTTTCGGAATAAACGGACGATAGATATCTAAATATTTAAATATATTATGAGATCTAGAGTTATTAAACTACAGTAAATATATTTAGGGTTATAAACGTATCTATGAAATATTTTTGTATTTCACTTCTTTTTTCACACAAGTACAATGAAATAGTAGTGGAATATCACAAAGGGAAGATCTATCGAATTATTCACTAATTTAGTTTTCTAAAAAGTTATATGACAATATTTTGGAATAAACTTTAATACCTAATTATTTAGAGAGAAATACTTTATTAAAAGTAATGCTGCCCTACTACATAGGGTTGCTTCGTACACAGCATACTTATCAATCCATACGGGCTTTAATTTTATATTATATTTTTCTTTTCTTTTTCTCCCCCTTCATAACAATACTCTTACAAATTATCAACTGTAAATCATATTAAACAATAGACATAGCATAATAAACACTTTCCCAAAAAAAAATTCCTTTTTTCTCTTTAAATTCTCAAACGCCAGGAACGCAATACAACATCGCACACATATATAACACAGCAATTCCTTGAATGTAGCAAAAAAAGATAAGACGATTGTTGACTAATTTAAAATTTAATAAATAATCACTAAACTACAGTAAATGTATTTAATATTATAAACACATGATTTATACATCCATGAAATGATTTTATATTTCATTTCTTCTTTCACACAAGTACAATGAAATAGTTTTTTTAACAATGCCATTACCTTACTTAGGTGGATTTTAAATACTTTCTACAGATGCAAAAATATTTTTTAAAGTTTACATTTTGCCATTAAATTTCATTTAATTTCCTTGAATTACGTTAAATATTATCAGTTTTCAAAAATTGTTACTTATAAGTTTTTCGCCGCTCTCCGTTACCTTCTACAACTTCCTATATTAGATATTGTTTTTCTAAAATTATGCGCTTTCCAACGATATATTATAAGTATACTTCTGACTTGTATTTCCAGAGATTTATTTTCGAACTGTATAAGCATTTATATATTTTTTTTCTCCTTTATTCAATTATCAGATTCTTTCAAAAGTTATATTTAGCATTTTTTCGCTAAATATTTTACAAAGCTGCTAATTATTTCACAATGGTATATTATTTGCAAACAATTATACATCTAAAGTAACATTACCTTCCAAGTTACAAAGAAAAATAAATAAAAGGTGATTCCAATTAATGGACTAAACTTTTCTTTATAATCATTAGTAATATGCTAAAAAAATTAGCATTACCTTATTAACACATTCAAAATTCAAAAACCTAAACAAAGGATATAACCATTGCAGCAGAGCGTATTAAAAAAAAACTAGAGACCATATCTTATCTCCTAATTCTCCGATTTTAACGATTTTTTTTTGTTTTTTAGGCTATTCCATAAACTTTTAGAAAACCATATACAACATTCCCAAAAAAGTGTATACTTTTTGAGTTATTCGGAATTTAATTTTACCATCCCTCGTAACTTTTTTTCCAGCTTCTTTTCGCTGAAGTATGTTATATAGATAAATTTGAAGGGTGTCGAGAAAATGACTTTAGCGAAGTTTCAATGAAATCGGTACATTCGTTTAGGCGCTACAGTCTATAGCTACGTTTTTCTGCATTTTTATTTTTTTTCTCCTTTATTAACTTATCAAATTCTTTCAAAAGTTATATTTAGCATTTTTTCGTAACTCTGAATAATGCGAAATAATTAACTTTTTAAAATAAACCATATTAAAGGTACTTTAGAGGAAGACGTATATGAACATATATTAAAGACCACTTAACCATACAATGATACACCGAGTTTAATCAAAATCGTTAGAGCCGTTTTAGAGAAAACTGTGAAAATGTGTTTAAGCGTTGATATAAAGTAGCACTTCCGGTTAGCCGATTTTAAGGAAAAAGTTGCCGTCACAACTAAGGCATATACCTATCTTAAATAAGTGATATCAGTTTCATAGGACTTTTCGTTTTTGAGCTAGACTGCTAACATACAAACACACAGACACACAGACCATTTTTCGGGACTTGGTCATTTCGACTCAGGGTACCTCAAAACGTATAAATCCGTCGAAAACTCTTCAAAAATTTTCTCGATCGCAATACCTACACACTTACTATATATTGCATATATACGTAAGTGAAAGTTAAAATATAAAATAAACAGAAGCAAAATAACAACTGAATAATGACCAAACAGTAATAATAATCAAAAAGTCATTTTATTTTGTAAATTAAATTGTAATCATAGGTTCGTAATTATTTTATCTTTATATAATTTCGTCTATATTATATGTTTAGTCAAATAATTTTTTTTTGTTTTTAGGGATTCGGAAAGATGTGTTATATTAGTTAAAGGTTTGTATCTCGGAAAAACTGGACAAAACATTCGTTTGATTATTATGGATTCTTGGGTTATCAATTTTATTAATTTTTTTTTTATTCTCTTCATTGCCTTTAGGCTACACGGAGTTTTCCCCGGGCCGAGGAAAGAGCGAGGGAATTTTGCCGAGTTATATCTAACATTTTATACCATGGAAATAACTAACAAGTATAGGTATAAATGTTTTTGGAGGATTTTCAAGATTTGCTCCTTCACATCCTTCAAATAATTCCTGTCGATTAATTTTATGTCTTTACCCGAAAATTTGGATAATTTTATAATAAATTATTTATTATTCAGACTAATAGGGTCTAAATTACAATCTATACGTTATAAGATTCATAAGGAATCTCCTGTACGTTCGATACGTTATAAGGAATCTGCTGTAACCAGATATGATTGAGGGTAAAAAATCTTTATTGACTCCATCGACCTTCGTTCCGCCAAGTTTCATAATTTGCACAGCACATAATACCCCTATAATCATAAACGAATCCAAACTCCATTTCAGATGCTTACCTTGAAGATGAACCTGGAAAACTAAGAGTCATTTGATATGGATACTACAACGATGAATTATGAAATATTCAAGAACATAAATATTAAAATGGCTTCTTAATGTTCAAGAATGGCCTCTTCATATTCAGTAATAGAATATCTCCATGAGCATTGAAATATTATGTACGATAGGACGCTGGATCTACAACCGTGACTCTCACCCTCTCTTTTGTCGTTCCTGCGAAGTATTAGACATGTTAAAATTAAATATAATTTCTTACATGACTTGCTCGAGAGGTATTTAAAAACTATGATGTTATGAATGGGTATTGACCTTCTTCGAGCCAGGGGTGCCCAAAAGGGACACTTTCATGTCATGTGTTCCACCATCATAATTTGTGAAGGGGACACATTTTTACGAAGTATGGAATTTTTAAAGAGGGCACATATCGACAGGGTTATACACTTCACGGAAGAAATGTGTCAAACCAAGGGACATGGGGAAAAAAAGGACAGACCATAGCAAGTGCAGTTGTAAATGATCTATTTTTTTTTTTTTTTTAAATTCTACTTTGTACTCCTTCACTAGCGGATCAAGGATTTAATTTAGGGGGAGGGACTTCAGCCTGATAGCTTTTTTTTCATACATATATTATTATTGTATATTTGACGCGAAACAGCCCTGAAGGACTACGCGACTGTGATACTGGTTTCTTTTTCAATTTCTTCCTTTCTGCCCTTCTCTGCTTGAGAATATCTCTAAATTTTGTCTTCCTCTCCTCCGTCCACTTCCTCCTGGACGGAAGTTTCTTACTGTCCACCACATGCACCGCACGTTTCAGGAATTTCTTGTATTCTGTCCTATCCCCACATAATTCCCGTGTTATCCCAAGCCTCTGTATTTCCTGTTTTATTTGTACCGTATATATAATCTATATATAATGGCCCACCGAACCGCTGCTTTCGATAAATCATTTATTATTCGATCCTCTTCCCTTTGGAACTCCATCCCTCCCCACATCCGTCAATCCAAAACCCTTCCTACCTTTAAATCCCAACTGTTTAATCATTTCTTATCCATCCAGTCCTCATCATAAAATTGTAAATAGTTACTACTGTAAATATGTATATAAATTATTAGATCGTTCTTTATTATTTTTACTTCATGTTTATTTTCAATTTTTTATTTTTATTATTAACTGATGTAAATTAGAAAGTAACTTATAATTTCTCTAAATATTTTTTATTTATTTTTATTTTTTTTTTTTACTATTTAATCAAACTAAACTCTTGTTTATGTATCTCTGAGGCTCCTTAGCCCACATTTTTGTTTCTCTGTATTATTCTAAAGGGACTCGTCCCAGAATAAATAAAGCATTATTATTATTATTATTATTTTATTTGTCAACACTTTTACAAAAGGTTTTTTTTTTGTTTACTTGAGAGGGGGAGAATCAACTCCAACCACCTCAGGTATGTTCAATTTTAATTTCTATTGAATGTTGAGAAAGCTTCTTACAATTCTGGCAGTATTCAGCAGCACCGCTTTCTGAGCTTATTTATTATTTATTATTTATTATTTATTATTATTATTATATCCATAGTTAAACTTGTATCCCATAACCCTACTGAAAATCTTCTTGTTTAACCTCTCCTCCCTCATTCTTTGTATGTGTCCATAAAACCTAAGTCTTCTTACCCTCATTTCCGTTTCCAAATCAAAGATTTCACTGTAAATCTCCTTATTGGATTTCAGTCTGTATCCTTCAGGTGTTATTTTGGGCCCATGTATTCTTCTGAGAATCCTTCTTTCTATTTTCAGCAGTTTATCCAAACTAGGAAAGAACATTGTTTCCGTTCCATACAGTATCACTGGCTTTGCCACTGTATTGTAGTGCCTGATTTAGGACTTTTTGGAGAGGCATTTTTTATTATAAATGCTACTAAGTAGCATAATTCCTCCAATTTTTGTATCCTATACTCCATGCTTTCTTTATCCGATAAATTTCTGCTGATTATTTCGCCCAGGTATTTAAAGCTTTTAACCACCTTGATTTTACTGAATTCTGTTTTTATTTCTGTCTTCCTAAAGTTGGGGTTTGTGGTCATAAATTTAGTCATCTGGAAGGAAATTTTAAGTCCTGTTTTCTCAGCTATTTTTTTCGAATTTATCTGTCTAATCGCCTCTTCCTCCGACTCAGCCAATAGGGCCAAACCATCTGAAAAGGCTTGACATTTTACCAGGACATTGCTCCTTTGATTTCTTACTTTAGCTCCTGATGTTTCTTTTACTCATAAGGTCCTCATAACTTTGTCGAGAACAAAGTCGAAGAGAATAGGTGACAGTCCCACCCCTTGTCTCATACCGATTTTTATCGGAAATGGTTTGCTTATATTTCCTCTTAATTTTATTTTTGACTTGGTTTCTGTTAGAGTTTCTTTTATTAGGTTTATGATATTTAGATCGACGCCGTATACCCTAAGAATTTTCAGTCAGGTTTGTCTGTCTATGGAGTCATATGCTTTTTCAAAGTCCACAAAAGAGATATAAAGGTTTTTTCGCGATCTGTTCAGATAATATTTTATGAGAAGTTTCAGACTAAGTATCTGTTTTTGGCAGGACCTTCCTGAATCCCTCTGATATTCTCCTATTTTGGGGTCAATTTTGGGCTCTATTCTGTTTGCTAGGGCCTTAGAAAAAAATTTGTAGGCAACTGGCAGTAGAGAGATCTCCCTGTAGTTGTCTACCTCGGTTTTCGCGCCTTTTTTGTGAAGAGGGTGGATTAGAGCGCTTTTCCGTTCTGTTAGTATTTTCTCTTGTTCCCAGATGTCCATAAGCAGTTCTGTGACTTTTCTCCTGAACACCTCACTGGCATTTTTCCACATTTCTGCTAGGACGCCATCCTCACCAGAAGCCTTGTTGTCTTTAGCCCCTCAATGATTGCCTCTATTTCTTCCTCGTCCGGTGGATCCTAGTCGATTTTCTCTTATCTCTGGTTTCTCAATAGGTTACTCACAATTCAGAAGTTTCTCGAAATAATTCGCCAGAATCACGCAGTTCTTCTCATCCGTCAGTGCCAGAGTACTATCTCTTCTCCTCAGCGCAAGTCCTCTGGGACGGAATCCCTTCATTCTTCCCTCAAAGGCTTTGTGAAAAAGTGTGGTGTTATTCTTCTTGAAGTTTTCTTCCATTTCCGCTAGTTGCAGACTGAGCAAGTTTCTCTTATTATTTTTTGTGCTGTTTGGTATTCCTCTCTTTTCTCTGGCGTTTTTTGTTGGTTCCATAGCTTCCATTTTTCCAGTCGCGTTTTAATGGCGTTTTCGCAGAACTACTAAGTTCCACCATGGACGTTTCTTGTGGATTTCATCAGGAGCGACTATTGCGGTTTCTGTCAGAAAATTTGTCACTTCATCCCAACTGCTCGGTTTTCCGAACTTCACACCGAATTCCTGTTTCTTAGCTGGCAAAAAATTCATTTCAATTTGGGATGAAAAGTGGTCCGATGTCACGTTAATTCCCCTTTTTCCTCTGGCGTTTTGAATTTCTATATAATTTCTCTTGGATATCGCCACATGGTCCAACTAGAATTCCCCAACATTATATATATATATATATATATATATATATATATATATATAATAGCTTACACAGATTTATACCACACATTTCAATTCACAATTACAGAGACATTCACAGTAATTACTACAAACTTACGCAAGTAGTTACGGAACATGGGAATACAAAACAATATCTTAAAAGATTCAACATTATACAAACAGACTTATGCGATGAAGACGGACTGGTTCAAAATTTTAAACATATAATATATAAATGTAAACGATTTGACAGACAGCGATTTCAGTTAATAAAAAGCCTAGTTATCAAAAGTGGAAATTGGCCTGAGACGGAACAAAAGTTATTTACTGAATTCAAGACAGACTTTCTTAGATTTATTAGATCTATCGATTTCAACTTACTTACCAGGGATGGGCAGCGTGGGTTATTTCTTGTTAGCTTTGTTGGATTGACTTTCTGTGTTTAATATTTAATATTCCGATTTAATTTTTGTTTTATTTTTGTGTGTTTATTCTTTGTATTTTTGTTTGTTAATTTATATAAATTTGAACTAAAAATGTATATCATGTAAAACTAGAAAAGAAACAATTGTAAACAAATGTAATTCATGTAGTATGTCTTTAAGGCATGGAGCATGAAGGAAAATCAAATAAACGATCCTTGTGTGGGGTTACCACATAGGGAAAAATAAATAAATATATATATATATATATATATATATATATATATATATATATATATATATATATATAATATTTATATATTACTTTGGAAAAAAAAGATAATAACTACTTATATGAAATATTATTAAGTGATTCTTGAAGGCATATTAAATGTAATTACACGAACAATAATATTTTAATTGGAAACTTAATGCTTGACCGTTGTATATTTTAGAGGAAGGAGATGATCTGAATTGGCGGTCATAAAGAGACAAAAAGATTGAAAAAACTATTTTATTTAAAGCCAACGTTTCGACCCGACTTAGCAGGTCTTCTTCAGGGTGTGCATGCATCATGGAGTTTCAGATTCAACTCCATGAAGATCCAACTCCCCGGAAAATATTATTTAAAAATATTTTTTACTATAAAACATGGTTATATTGTACCATTTTGGAAGGAGAAGAGGGCTTCAGCCTGAAAGCCCCTTCTTCCTTCCCCCGTAGATCCGCCTGTGCACTTCTAATAAGAAAAGGAAAGCAATAAAATATCTTGGGAGGAGGGAAGGAAGTTCATACACCATCGACCTTGGGGGAGGGGGGAGGAGGGTATTCACTGATGAACAAAATTCGTGGGTATCAAACCCGCGAATGGTGAGGGGTAACTGTATTTCCGAATCGACTTCTCCCATAGATTTTATTCTCATACGAAAAATTGTATACCTTGTAATATAGATATTTTGTAGCCAATGAAAACGGTGAGGAAGCTATACTGACTTTACTTGGAAGACGTTTTGTTTAATTCATTCATTTTAATTCATCCATTACCTTTTTTATTATTATTTTTTTTTTTATCTTGTTCTAAGAAGAAAACTGTGTACAATAAAAAATAATTTCCCTATCCAATGTTACTGAATGAAGAAAAAAAAATACCTGAAGCTCTATAACATACTGGATAAACTGTCACTTACATCCCTTCGTCACATTTACGTCACCCAACCACTTTCATCTCCTGAACAAAGAACGATGAAAGAATTGAACAAAGAATTCACTGGCCAGTATCAATATCACAAAGGTATGGATGAAAACAAATCTTTAGAACCTATTTGGGAACAATGATGTGAAACGTTTTTGCAGTAGGCAGGTTGAATGACTCCGTTCGCTGGTCGTGATTTTTCTTAGTTGGGACCAATAAAGGATCCAGGATTTAATTTTGGAGGGCTTGAGCCCGAAAGCTTTTATTATATATATACAAAATTTCTTCAATCGACCTTTGAGTATTATATTTTAACATAATTATTTAAATTGGGAATTAGGTCACTTATTTATTATTCAATAAACTACAAAATATTCATTAATCCTCCTGTTTATTCTACGTTTCGATCCCGGTTTTTTAAAGTTCACAATGAGATGCTCTTCAATGTTTTAAAATAGAGCCTCCATACCTCAGGCCAGAGATATAAGACAGCCTCAGCACTATCCACTATCACAGATATTAAGCTACTCTAGTATAGCATAGCTTAATATCTGTGCTAGACTCAATCCCAGAATATCGACAAAGTAAAAACTTTTTTTATTTGAAATTTTAAAATTATCATGTTAAACATTGGTTATTAGTCCTTATCTTGAGAAGATAGTGGAGGAAATAACATTCATATTGAATAGAAGATTACTTGAAACCAGACACAGTTGAAAAAGGTATAATAATCATGTAAACATTTTATATTTTCTCTAGCAAAAGACCCAATTTTGAAAGTTCATTTAGATTTTCTTTCCAGATGATCATTAGCTTAACTGAAAGTATATTCAATGTGGATCGTTTCCTTGATACGAAGGAGGAAATTTTATTTCTGTTATGTCTAATGCTTAAAAAAATGTTGGGTTAATACCTTTGGTCACTGAGTGTGAGAACTTGGACAGAAGATGCAGAGGATCGGGCTTAATGGATAAGAATGAACTTATGAGGAGACCAAGGCTCTTCATGAATCATTGAACTTATGAAAAATAAAATGTAACGATTTGTCCAGATTTTTCTCTACCCATCATCACTTCACAATTTTATATTTTACTGTCTATCACTGTCCACTCCCTAGCTAAGTTCATATCCTTAGCATATATATCATATCCTTAACACTTGATTTGATGACCTTGACCATGTCTTTGAAAGCTACCATGATATATATAAGCTTAAATATTCTACTAATATACTCTTCAAGAAAATTAAGCTCTTCAGATAGTCACTGCCTTAATCTTGCTTAAACCGAGCTGGTTTTGACAAAAGGGTGTGTAAGATGTCCTACAAAACAAGGTAACAGGCAAAAGTTAGAAAAGAAATTCCACATAACCAGAGACTTCTATCTACCCAACATTATCGAACATAATAATATCCAGTTTAAGCAATTATTATCATCAACAAACATTTCAATCCTCAAAAACATTTATCATTATCTTCACCGAATTCTTCGTATATATATATATATATATATATATATATATATATATATATATATATTTAGGATCCGAAAATGGTTCGGATTATTCTAAAGTTTTTCTAAAATCCAAAAAAAGACATTTGTTGAAATGTTTATAACAGGTGAAATAGAAAATGAATATGAGCAGAAACTAATGTATTTTTCTAAAAATTAATAAAATTTTTGACTATAAAATATATATATCATATTCTTCTTTCATATTGACAGATGAATATAAATATGATTATATATATATATATATATATATATATATATATATATATATATATATATATATATATATATATATATATATATATATATATTATTAGGCCAACTTTCTTTGCTTTTATAAACCTCAAAATGACTAACTCCAATTTCAACATTTTTGAGTGATGTCATTTTAGTGATATTTTTAGTTGAAAAGTTATCTATGCAGAATATGAGTAAGTTGATTCCGGAGGTGGTGATTGCAGTGTTGAAATATAGAACAGCGAATAAAGGTATAAATAAGGAAAGATACTTTATTAAATATCTGTAGAAAAAAGGTTTTTTTAGTCTCAACAATTAAAAAAGTATATTTTAAATTTATACTAATTTTCGCCTCTTCAGGGAAAAAAAGTAGAGACCATATCGTTCCTCCTTATTGTCCGATCTTAACGATTTTTTTTTGTTTTCTTAGGAAATTTCATAAACTTTTAAAAAACTTATCAATTTTTTTCAAAAGTTATATTTAGCATTTTTTTGTAACTTTGAATAACCTGAAATGATTAAATTTTTAAAATAAGCCATATTAAAGGTACTTTAGAGGAAGACTTATATGAACATTGGGCATTTAAGCCCTGTAAAGTGACATCAATGGGGATAAGACCTAAATGATATTAAAGACCACTTAATTATACAATGATACATTGAGTTTATTCAAAATTGTTACAGCAGTTTTTAAGAAAATGTTTTTCAGCGTTGATATAAAGTGGCACTTCCGGTTAGCCGATTTTAAGGGAAAAGTTGCCATCACATCTAAGGCATATACCTATCTTAAATACATAATATCAGTTTCGTAGGACTTTTTGTTTTTGAGCTAGACTGCTAACATACAAACACACAGACACACAGACCATTTTTCGGGACTTGGTCATTTAGACTCAGGGTACCTCAAAACGTGTATTTCCGTTGAAAACTCAGATTCAAAAATTTTAATAATTCAAAAATACTTTGTAATTAGTTGGCAGCTATAGTTATTTTGTATATGAGGTAAACCCTATTTGTATGGGGACTTTCCCCGAAAACAGATAAATAATATCAGAGTGACTTGGAACCAGTATTTAAACATATGTCAGAGAAAGAAAAATGGAATTAACCAAAGAAAACTATCATATCACAGAAAATGTAGATTTCATAGTTATGGTTAATAATAAAACAGTTGAAAATTTCAGTTATGTATTATTGACTACTCACTTAACACTTCTTATAGCAAGCAAGCACGGCTAAGCATCACATCTTTGTGGAATTTTTACATATACCTATCCACTGACTTACTGGGAATGTCAAGGTTTATTTTTGTATCCATAATGAAATCCATTGATCCAGGAGGAAATGGAACTGAAAAAACTTAAATTCTTTTCTCATACAAGTTCAGATTCATGATTAGCAAAATCATTACATATACTTGTTTTTTCAAGTAATCATTTATTAATATATAAGGTGAATACAATAGAAAATTAATATGGAAATCTCAGAATAAGCTCAACAATGACTCAGCAACGATCATGAGACAGGCAATGAACTAAACACAAAGTTTGTCATCTCTTTATTTTCTCAATACCTACTCACTTTTTTTAAGCTTTGAATCGTTCTTCACTTATATGATATTGTATTTTTTTTCATAAAAATCACATCCATAACAAACTGTATATGCCATTTGTGTTCTTTAATATTATTATTGTTTTTGAGACATTATATTTGGGAGTAATCTAGAGGATTCTTTTCTAGGACGATATTAGGTATTACCTAACTAACAATATATAAGTATTACAGTTATCTGAACTAAAATAAAAATAAAAATAATCCTATTTTTTTTATTTTTCAGACTACAGTGCTGTGCATAATAATTTCTAGCTGTTTTTTTTTTTAAATAAAAAATATATATCAAAAAAGCAAATTGTTAAACAGTAAATTAATTATAACTTGAAAATATGAAACTAATTGCTTAATGTTTTATTAATACTTCAATAAAAATATAATATTTTCTATTAAGGACATACTAAGATTTTGATTTAAGATAAAGAATAATTAGACTTTAGGTAACAAATTAAAGACATAACTCCATTCAAAGAATATGGTAGTATTGAAACAATGCTCAAGTGCATTAAATTAACTCAGCATATATAAGGAGAACAGTCACCACTAATGACCATGGAAGCCGAAGCGATATTAAATAAGAGCAAATAAAAACAAAATTTTTGGAATTATATAAAAATATTTCCACACTCAAATATTTACAATGATAACATTTATAAATTTTACGGCCAAGGTACATAATTGATGCATTTTGTTTTGTCAAATAACTAGCATTTCCCAAAATAGCATTTTGTATGATTTTTGTTACTTTTTGATGATGAAGAAACATTTTCTCCTAATTTTACTGACCATTTTTTTTGTGAATATTGATTAAAATATAACTCAAACATTAAAGAGAATTTTGTTAATGAATTATTGTATTGTTTGTGAATAAAATTTGTTAAAAGTTTTCAGAACTCATTAAAATTTTTGTAAATTCTATTTAATTATTAGAGTTGGAAAAATAAGTTTATGAAGAATGAATATCACCAATAAGGTGAAGAATTAATGCTTTAAAGGCCTAAAGTATTAAGATTTTGTCAAAAAATATGGTATAAAATAAGTTTTAAGTGATATCCCATTTACTAGATAATTCCATTATACAGCACCTAATCAAATCATTGCCTATCTCAAGCTCAACAAGTGAAAAATTCTGAAATATTTCTGTTTTTATAAGAAAGAAATATATTTATTAGTTATTTTTATTATTATTATTTATTTAATAGTTGATTAAATTTTTAAACTACCTTTTTTCATATTTAGTGTCCTCTAACTTCTTCTTGTTTTATTTCTCTTCACGATTCTGATTATTTTATTTTTTATACTTTTGAGTGTAGAAGTAATAGCCTAAGTAATTAAATTTAAAAAAAAATCTTAATATTTCCTAATATAATTGCATTCTTTAGTTCTACAGGCTTTTTATATTTATTGGCCCCAAATCCTATTATGAGTTCTCTTAAAAAATCTTTTGTTAACAAATATATAGCAGCTTAATTTGGAAAGCATACCCTTACCTTACTTAAACTATGTGAAATGATCAATAAAATAAAAACATTATTCAATAATTCAAAATCATACCAAATTATTAATTATTTTATTATTGTTTAATAAATAAAATTATAAGTGAAAAATGTATTTATATTTTGATTTTATAAATGTTAAATTTTAGGTTAACTTATGCATGGATATGAATGGTATCAAATTAAACTAAAAGTCAAAATATTATAAATTAGATTCTATAATTGTTTTTTTTTTTTTTTTTTTGTGCCAGCTTAACAGATTTTGGAGATCTTTGTCTGCCTTAGCCATCCTTTTTACAACCACCTATCTTGAGCTATTGCTATCCAGTTTTCTGCATGCAGCTCTACTTATTTCGTTTTTGGTCTTCCATGAAGTCTCTTACCAACTGTTGAGGCATCAATTGATGTTTAGATGTTTCCTAATAGATTGTTCTGAGATAAATCCTGGCCTTCTTATCATGAGATATTAATTAGCCAGTTTCTTTATTGAGTTAATTTTAAATTTTAATTAAGGTATTAAGTTAAATTAAAGGTATATTAAAGTGTTTTTAATGAATTACATTAAACATTTCAATAAATGTAATAACAAACAAAATATAACTACCATTCTTATCATAAGTGGGTAAAATTTAACATGATGAAAGTCTAAATTGATTATAACTGAATGTTTATGTAGTTTAATTGATCAGCGTTGAGACAAAATAAATTCTGTAGCTCAATTTTTCTTAGAAGCACTTGTTAATTATTACAGTTAATGGTCCATAAGAAAAAATTTAACAGTAGAGCTAAAAAATGTAAACAAAAAACAATACAAAAGAATAATTTTAGGTCAAATACTTTGTAAAGAGTCATTTGTAAATTTATCATAAATTATATATGAGTTGTTTCACATTGATGTTAAATATTACTTGAATCAGTTTTTAATAAATTTGTTATTGCTGGTCTGTGATATTGAATGTACAGATTTTTATTTATTTCTCATTGTGTATTAAAATTTCTTCCAGTAATTCTTCCTAACTTGTAACAAACCTCTGTGTAAAGCATGTACATCTAAATTTCTTTACAAATCCCATGGCTCCATTCACAAGACCCTCAATAACAGAGATTTCATCTCATCATAATGTGGGAATTTTCTCCTAATTTATTAGAGTATGGGAGACTACCATGGTTGTTTATTTGGACTGTTCATTTTCTTATTTAAATACAAATTAACAAAATATTAAACATAAAACGTGATTGAAAGAAAACAATCTCAAAAGCGTGCAACGAATAATTATATACATGTATAAAATATGGTTACATCTTATTATGGTTACATACATTATTTGAAAAATGCATAATCCCTCTTTTCATATTCTATAATATTAGTGCGACAACATATATCTATCTATCTCTAAAAACAGCTTCAGTGTTCTTGATTACTTGATGTGAAAGACAATCCAATGGAGATTTCAAGGTTTTCAAAAAATACTGAACTCAATATGAGAGAACATATATTTTTCTTTGGATTTCAAAATTGATTTATTTCATGATACTTAGTGGAGGAGCATCAATTCTTTTTTAAAGAACAAGTATATTTGGTTTTTAAATAAACAAGTATTTCCTATTTCTTATAAAGGTTTTTGTATGCTTCTCCTTTTTTTTTAAACATAAATTAAATCTGAAATGTTTTATTGATAATAATTAATGTTTTATTTCTTAATCAATCTTTGAATCAACAGGGAGGTCTAAGAGCTGTTCAGTGAGAGAGATGTGATGAGGCACATAAGGCGGGGGAGGCTGTGCTGTGCTGTCCATGTCGTCAGGATGCAAGCGGATGAGACCCCGAGGAAGTTGCTGGACTTTAGGCTGCATCGGACCAGAGGATGAGGCAGGCCAAGGCTGAGATGGGAGGATGCTGTCATCAGGGATTCCAGGAACCTTCTGAATGCCCGCAACTGGAGAGCGGCCACACAAGAGCGAGCTACATGGCGAAGGCTCACTGAGGAGGCCAAGGTCCAAACTGGGCTGTAGCTCCACGGATAATGATGATGATGAAACAATCTTACAATTGATTATTTTGTATCCTTAAAATTTTTACTCAGCTTGATTTCATTTTTCACTTGGTATACAATTTATTGCATGCAATGAAACTAAATACGAATAGTAAGCAACATCTAATGATTTAAGGTTCCACTAAAAAGTGAGAAAAAGTTATTCTGAACTTCGGTTTTGGTTTAATAGAATGTAGAAGATGTAGTTATGAACACAATACATCAAAAATAAATAGTTCTACATAAAAGCAGAATCCCTTCTAAATAAATCCCTTCCGCTAACTTTGGCAAGACATAGAAGTAAAAGTTTTCATGATTATTGAGCATGTTTATACCTAAGGTATAAGCAAAGTTTCCATTGCTAGATTTAGACAATTCCAGAAGATCTTTTTATAAAATGAGCTGAAATTTGGTATATAGGTTTGTTTTTTAGTCAGAACACTCTCATTAAAATTTGGGTTTGATGTCGCAACAATTTCCTTGGAGAGGGCCATAAAGCTTCTCAACAATTTCAATAGTTTGAAATTTTTTTTACTAATTTCAGTAGTTAGAAGAAATTTCTGAACAATTTCAAATGCTGGAACGTAAACTCACAGGAAATTAACAGTTGGGACCAAATTTTAAAAAAAATTCAATAATTAAAGGAAATTTCATAACTTGAAGAGTGTGTACATAATTTTAAAAAACATAAATAAAAAAAAAATCAATGTATTTATTGAGTAAATAAATTTTAAAATATTTCTTTACACAATTTTCTCTACTGTTTTGGATTTCAACTTTTCACTGTAATTTTCTTTTCTATTAATAAAAGATATAACATTAAAGACAATGGATTTTTAAATTTTAGTAACTTTTTCAGTAAAATGTTTCACCACAATTTTTTTTTTTTAGTTTAATGTAGATTATGATATTATATATATATATATATATATATATATATATATATATATATATATATATATATATATATATATAGATAGATAGATAGATAGATAGATAGATAGATAGAAAAAACTTTATTCTGGGACTAAGTCCCTTCAGAATAACAATAATGTACAAAATAATAGAATATTACTGGCCTAAACGTTTGAAACAATAAATAAAATTGATAAAATAAAATAAAAAGTAAAGAAAACCTTAGGTGCACAAGCTATATACAATACAGGTAAAACTATGTACAGAGCATTTAAAAATATGAACAAAACAATTAAAACTATGAACGAATCACTTGAACTATGAACAAAATTATATATAAGGGTTGAACAACATAAACATACACTTTGAGAAATGAAGAACAAAAAAGAGATACAATGAGTACATTTCATAAAAAAAAAAAAAAATTTACTTGAATATATATATAAAAATAAACAGTTAATTATAATTGAATAAGAAAAAAAAAATGTATGTATTGAAATTCCTACGTCGATAGTAAGAATTGCATGTACTATCTCTTACCAAGTATTATGGTTATAAGATTGCTACACAATACATATATAATATTAATAGTTAGCTGGTATCTGACTGTTTTTGGAACAGGAATTGGAATAGGAGGTTTTTGAATGTGTATAGGGAAGGGGCATGTCAAATTTTGATCGGGAGGGAATTCCAAAAGTTGACAGAGCGGGCTATAAAGAAATTTTGGAATGAGGCAGATCTATGAGAAGGGATGTATAGGTCAGAGGGTCGGGATCTTGTAGTGAGGGAATGGATTGAGGACTTAAATTGGAGAAGGTTGTAGGCATAAGAAGGACGATGATCGGTGATGATTTGATAAAGGAAAGTGCCTAGGAAATATTGTCTTCTTAAGGAGGGGAAGAGCCACCCTAACTCAGTGTAGTGGTGGGAGACACGGGAGCGTCTCAGGGTCCCAATTACAAATCTTACGAAGCTATTCATAAGTCTTTTGAGTCTATCACGGAGTTCCACCGAGAGGCCATCGTACACCACACAGCTGTAGTCAAAGTGGGGAAAGATGAGAGAGGAAACTAGGAGTCTACGGGTATTTTGGGGTAGAAGATGGCGGAAGTGATGGAATAGTTTGAGGGTAGAAATTGCACAGCGGGATATATGAGAGATATGGTGATTCCAGGAAAGGGTTTGATCTATGAAAAATCCTAAATTTTTAACAAAGGGATAGAAGGTGATGGGGTGGTTGTTTGGATAGAGTGAGGGAAAGTTGGTGTGGGATCTAAGAAGGGGCTTGGAACCAATGAGAATGGCCTGAGTTTTGGCAGCATTTAGCCTTAATCCATTTAAGTTGGCCCAGGCACTAATTCGATCTAAATCTTCTTGAATTTTGGCAAATGCCACCAATAACTCAGCGGGAGAAAAGGATAAGTAGATTTGAGAATCGTCGGCATAAATGTGGTGGGAACAATGGATAATTGAATCATTTAGATCATTAATATAAGAGCTGAAAAGAAGAAGAGACATGCTTGAACCCTGTGCAACTCCAGAGGATAAAGGAAGGTAGGCAGATAGAGGTTGATTAGGTATGGAAACTGCTTGGGTTCGTTGTGAGAGGAAAGACTGGAACCAAGAAATGGAACTATTGGAGAAGAATAATGATTTTAATTTGTTGAAAAGGATGGAATGGATAATGGAATCGAAAGCTTTGGAGAAATTAAGAAGTATAAGTATGGTTAGTTTTTTGTCATCTATTGCAGTCTGAATATCACTGGTAATCTTAATCAGAGCAGATTGTGTAGAGTAGCCAGGACGGAAGCCAGATTGGAGAGGATCGAGTTGGTTGGATTGTTCAAGGAAGTTGGAAACTGTGGTGATATATAAATATATGATATGAAATCACTGATTTCCCAGCTCGTTAGAATTTCCAAATATTGGATGGGAATGGAGTGACATTCCTCTGCCCACATCCATAGTACCATCAAAATTTCGTTAGGTCTGAACATTGCTTAAAGTTTTTTGTAGCTGTATAACTCTTCCAAAGAGAATTGTAGGGTTTAAAATTTGAATGTAAATTGAGCCGGTTCTAGAGAAGTATAAAGGTCTCAATATTTTTATAATATTATCGAATGCGCTATTTATGAAATTGCAAACGATTTTAAAATTACATGTTCGGACGCCATATTTATTTATATTGATAGTATTTTTAAAACCTACGCTTCCGTTAGCCCAATGGTGATGCTGAGTATGAAGAATTACAATATGACAAAATAAATTCAAACGTGACTGTTTCAAAATCTTAAGTAATATTTTCCTGAACTAAGCATAGTTTAAATGAATCACAAAGGAAAAATGAAATACAGTTATAGAATTATTAATTATTCAATACATTTGTTTGTATTTGCTATGTATTTTGTATGTAATGGATAATATATGTAATGGCTAATCACTTTATGTTTTAACGAATAATCAATAAATTAATAATTGCTAAAATGACAAAACATTTTTATTTATTTGATTTTCGAATAAATTACTCCTAAGTGAGTGTACAACTTTACCTCCAAAGCCCAAAAAATATTTCTGGAATTTGAAGTTTTAATATATCATAAATTCCTTTTTATCGAGACTACCTTTTTTTCTTGGTGTTCGCATGTTTCGTTCACATATGTTTGACGGCTTTGACCCCTTTTAAACACGTGCCTGGATGAAAGGAACAATCTATAAATTAGTAGTTGAAACTCAAGGAAGTCTGAATCGGCTATATTGCTTAACAATCTGTATTATCTCTTTCTTAATTCTATTTCCAATCAGTCAATTACATATCTTGAGCCAAGGAATGTATAATCTGCTAGCTGTATTGGCTCCAATGAATCCAAATCAGTTTTAGGAGAACTTTGCCTATCGCGAACTCTAATGAATATTTTAAAATCTAATTTATGCAACAGGGATTTTATCTTGGTGTTTTGGATTCAACTGAAGTTATCCGAAAGTCTGAGCTGCGGATGTGATCAAGGTGAAAGATAGCGAGGGTCGATATACCCACAATGCGTACCTTAGGCCTTAAAGGTACTCATTTTCATTGTTAGTTTTTGAAGAAACATACCTAAATTTTCCGATACCCCGTTGGAGAATTATATAATAAATTTTTAAAAAATTACCAATCAATTCCAATTAAATGTCGAACAAAAACATTATAATTAATCAGTGAAAGTTATTTTTATTTTTCTGGATTAATCAACTATCCCAAACCATTTAAGATAGATGAGGGGTACATCAATGATAATATGCCATGTTAAAGCATTATCATAATTTCAAGTATATCAAGAATAGGCAACTATGAAATATTGTTGGGAGGGGAAGGGCGAAGGTTGGTATAACAGTGTTCAATTCACGGGAGGAGAGGTATATACATCAACCATATCTATATAAACGAATAGATCGGTAATCAGTGTATTACCTGCAATGTAATATAAATATTGCCTTTTTGAGTTATCGAACGTTTTGCAAGCTATTTCAAGAAAATAAAAGCGACACATTTAAGGGGGTCGTCCCTCTCCATAAAATAAAGATAGGGCAGAAAGTGCCTTGTTTTCCTCTCTCTCCCTGTTTCGTTGTCTATACTTACAAGAACAATCTGTTGTAGCGAATCAAGGAATTTTCTGAAGAGGGGGTTACTTGTGAAACATGTTAATTTTCTTACACCAAAGGTACATGTACATGTGTATTTTAGTTTTTTCGTCTTGCATTTTTAAATAAAATGGCAGTCAAAATTCCATAACTGGAAAATTGATGTCTATGGACCTAAAACCATACTTTTTTGAATACTTTTTTTCCACAAATTCAATTTAAAATATTTTTCAGTGATCACAGCACTTTAGCAACTACTTCCAGCAACATTCTTAGAATTTCGCCCATAAATGAAGAATTTATAGTCCTCAGGCGCTCCAGTTGGTATCCCGAGTTGAAGTGGAAATTGTATTCAGTTTTCCGATGGAAATATTTCCTTTTTCCAAATCTTTACAACCAAAAAACCTACTTACTTTCTTGATTTTGTTATTGCTTGTTGCTATGTCCATCCTCTAAACACGAGATCACGGCCAACGAACCTGTATATTCCTTCCCATTGAACTGTTTCCTTTGAAAGATTCTATATTATGCGTGTTACCTTGTTTTAAAATTTCTTACCCACCTCCATTAGTTTACTAATGCTTATCCTTAATATTAATTCTAAGATTAAATCCTTCTGTAATTTAATAATTTCTTGTCATTTTATTCCAGACAAATGACACTTCTATTGTTCATTGTTATGATTCTTAGAGAGCAAAATGTGCCAGAATAAAATTTACTTTTATTCTTCTTTCTTCTTCTAAATATTCAGATTTTTTTTAATTATTTGTTGGTTTTGAATAAAAATTATAAATGAAAATTTATTGTTTAATAAGTTCAGTTTTCAACTAAAATAATAACAATAAAAGTGACGGTTGTGTAGTTACTTTTTTCAAGATAAAATTTGTTCTTACCTAACAGGGAGGAAGGAGTAGTGTTGCCCATATGCGAGATAAAGACGAATCTTGGTCTTGTCCTAGAGTCTCGCCGTTACCTATTAGCCTATACTATAGAGATTACTGGGTCTCACAGATCCTCACGGGGTATGGGGGTTTCAGAGCGAAACATGGTAAAAATATCGATTCTATGGCCCCACTTGTGGAGTACCATGAAACCGCTGAGCTCATCCTTGTAGTCTGCCTCCAGCCTATGAGGCGTTGAGGGCCAAATTAATGAGGGATACAGGGCTTTTCGTTCTAACAGAAACCCCAATAACACCAGACAATTATCCCAACTGATATCTGAACAAAACTACCCGCACTTTAAAAGTTTTGTATTCGGGTGGAAAAAAATTGTGGGCCCAATCCACTTCTCCCTGGGAAGGCATGAAGAAGCAGTACCTGGAAGGCCCGCTGATTAGGACAGGAGAAGAAGATGGAGGACGAAAAAATAAGAGAAAATATTATGAAGCCTGCTGTGTGCAAGCAATTTTAAAAATGTAAAAAGATAAACTTGCAACAGTGTTTTGTTATCAATGTTGTATCGAAGTCACTGCTGTCAAACTCCCGTTATTGGCCTTAAAGGCAGGGTAGGGTGAAAAATGAAATAATAACTATAGAGATATTACTGTAATTTTTCAGATAGTGGAAACCTAACTAAACCAGAGTGAAAAATTTGAAGAGTTAAATGCAAAAATATATTGGTTCTACGAATTCTTTACATATAGTAACCAAATTTGTCCAGTATTAGTAACTAATTTCCTTAATTTTTATTCACAAAAACGATTTATTTTTTACCAGTCTTGGTCTTGGTCTTGCAAAGCACAAGCCCAAAACCTTTTTTGGGCAACACTAGGAAGGAAGCCAGCCCCCCGCACTACCCTCCTGGACCACTCACAGTAAAAAAATCAATACATATTAAAAAAAAGTCCATCGGTCCAAAAACTTTCGCTTTGACTTCCAAAGACATATCAAGTGACTTTTCAGTTCGAAGTCAAATCTAGAAAGATAAAAATCAAGGTATGTTTTGATATGAAAATGAATAAATATAAATTGTTTTGGGACTCTTCTAGCCTTCGATATCGATTTATAAGATGTCTTTATCTACCTTGGTTGACAAAGTCGAGAATAATATCTTGGCGCCGAATAGGAAGAAATATAAGCGATCTAGCTGGAGAAAAATTCAACAAGATATCGAACCCCTATATTTAAAAATGAATCTAAACTTTATCTTCTACAGTTGTAAATATCACCAATAAAAATAAAAGATAAAAAAAACTTTATCTTTTAGGTATTAATTTTATTATTTCAGTCAAACATCATTTTAACTGTAAATCAATTGATTTTTATGTTTGTTTATTTATTTATTGTTTTTTTTTTTTTTGGAATGGTGGAGGGAAATATTTGTGAAAAGTGGTATGTATTAACGAAAATGACGTTATAATGGTGCGTAACAAAAACAATGTCCATGATTTACGCTACCACGAAACATCGCAGTAATCAGCATACTCGGGTCAAGGTTAAGGCCAAGCTAATTATCAGCTCACGTATTACCAGGCATCTCAAGTAGAGTAAATTATTATTTTTTTTCTTCAGAATATTAATAAAAAATATTTTCCACAATTGTACGAATCCTTTTTATTTAACATTATTAGTACGTAGAGAGACAGCGATATAGCTGGGTCAAGGTATTACCTTCACTTTCATACCCGGGCAATGTTCTGTAGCGATTGCGGCTCATTTTCCCTCCTTACTATGTAAGCCAAGTTTAATATAATTATACACAGCTAATAAAAGATGCAATACTAATTATTATTATCAGCCAGAAAATAATTAAGAATTACTTTCACTTATCTATGTAAGATGTACATAATAAAGGAAAGTATCACAATCATCAAAAATTTCGAATCCGAGTTATCAAAGGAAATATACGTTTCAAGATCATCTAAGTTCAAATACAAAAGTGCCCCAAAAAAGTTTTTCAAAATTCATCCCTCCAAAGTAACTTAATTAATTTTATTTATCAGAAATAATTTAAGATCTCTTATTGTTAATAGATATAGAAAGTGGATAAATACGAACTATGAAAGAATTTGATATTTAATTAAGAAGAAAATGGGATAAATATTTTCGCATGTTGAAAACACATTTCCGAAATTAAGAGTGGTACTATAGATGTATAATATACCATTGAAAAGCTAAAAAGTTTAGAAAAATGAATACTTAACTTTTAATAAGGTATAAGGTAATGGAGAGCGACCAAACCTAATGACGTTCAACATTTTTAATTAATATCGGCTTTTATTTAAATGAATGGATAATTATTATTTTGATAGAAATTAAATGGAATTTCCATTAAAAACTATGGACAATTAAATTTATTTTTCCTGATCGATAAATCAGAAATATATATTGAATAGAATTGTCATAGTTTGTAATAATGTTTTCCTGTCTTCCTGTTCGGGAAAACGTCTAATTGTTTAGCAACGAGTTCTTGAGGTGGTGAAGAAATACACCTAAGAACTATAATTGGTGGTTCTGGTGAGATAGATGCTGAGATTTCAAACAAAACATCAAAGGCACATCAGACATATTACGAGATCAGTAAAAATATCCTAGGCCAGCTTTAGGTGGATAAGACAAAAATGCACGTATGCAAGTCTGCATCTGCCTATTCTCATCTATGGCAGAGAAAGCTGGACTTTGATGGACATACATTACAGCCGCATAACAACAGCAGAAATGTGGTTCCTACGGAGATTGGTCGGCAAAACTAGGAGGGATCGCGTTCGAAACGAAAGTATAAGAGAGTAGCTGGATGTACCTGAGCTCAAAACCAATTTGGAGAACAGGCAACTCATGTGGTTGCCATTCCATGTGGTCCATTCCACGAGGAAATGGACCATATAAAGATATTAGAGGCTCGGCCCACTGGGAAGAGACCACGATGGCGTCCCGTAGTTTCATATCAAGAATTCATCATGAAACACATTCATAACGAACTACAACTCTACTCTGTTCAGCAACACATATCAAATTCTTCGATAACCTCACCACATCATTTAACCCGATATATATTTATATATATTTATATATATATATATATATATATATATATATATATATATATATATATATATATATATATATGTGTGTGGGTGTATGTATCTTGCTTTATTTACATATTATTTTTATCATTCATCGAGCGGAGAACCCTCAATTCCAAAAATTTCTACAGGACCTGTAAATAGACAGGAAGAGATATCATTTTCAATTAATAAAATGCACCTTCAATGCACTTTAGAAAAAGTTCCAGGTAAATTAGAGTATGGTTCCATCACTATGTAATGGTCCGAATATGATACTTATCTCATGTTTTTCTATTTCAGAGAGATCGAAAAATAAAAAGAATTCATGCAAAGGATGGAAGTCGAAGGGGCGAATCCCTCAACCAAATGAAGTGGTTAAGCAGATAGCCCAGTAACTTTGTAAATCGTAAGTTGCATTGATTGGGGGCAGGAGGTTTCTTTTTATTTTATGTATGGGATATGACTGCATGACCGGTCTTAAATTGTAGCATATTTAATGTAGTTTAAAAATAACTGTGTGTTTTTTGTCGAAAACATGCTTTCTAGTGATCAAAATGGCAAAAAAAAAAAAAGTTCGAAATATAGCAGTTTTGGGGATTTTCAAAAGTGATCCGGGGAGAGGGGGCGCCGAGGTCGAAAACTGGGATTTTGCTTCTCAGTCACATCCCATACTAGAAAAAAAAAAAAAAAGAAACCCACTACCCCAATTCCATGCAACTTAGACCCTCCTTTTCAAGACAACGTTACTGGACTAAGAGAATGGAAAGGATGGCAGCGCTGCATAGAGCCTCTTCCACGTAAGAAATGCTTTGTGAGGAAGAAAAAGAAGTTTTAAGTTCTATTCTTAGTGCTCTCGACCAATCTCCGCTGGCTTTAGTACCAGTGACGCGGTTGGGAGAGTAGCGCAGGGTTCTCCTGGAGTTCCCTCGCCTGATTGTATATAGGTATGCATGTGTTTTTTTTTTCCTTAGTTTTAATTTTCTTATTTTTTAGGTTATTTTATTTTATTGTCTATTGTATATACTTTTGATTATTATTTTGTTCTATTTATTTTATTTTTTTGTACATATGGTGTGAATGTCATCCTACCTCACTATAACCAATGTCCAACAGACAGATTGTTATAATACTCAATAAAGAAATTTAAAAAAAAAAAAAAAAAAATAATATTCTTAATGTTTATTAACTTATACTATTAAATTTCTATTGAAAGTGGGCTGGTAAATGAAAGTCGTTTGATATATAGTACTATTTTTTCATTTAAGAATAAATTGTTAGGTCCTACAATTTTTTTTTTTTTTACGTTTCTTTATTGAGTAATATTAAAATTTTTTCACAATTAAGGACATTAGTAAAAGTGATAAAATGAGTATATTCACACTTTATATGTAATAAACAAAAATAAGAGTATTAACAATAAACAAAAACAATATCATTAATTAAATAAAACAACAGAATTACTGTAATTAAAAAAAAATACATTATGGAGATAATTTTAATATGAAAATGCATATAATACGAGTATAACATGAGAGACTTTTTAACCATATGCTAAACTAAAGTTCACATTAAAAATAATAGCGTTATACAATCATCCATTTAAATATGTAAAATCTAGATGGTGTAGAATTCAATTAATATTATTCGGCTTGATGTTCAAATTAAATTTTATGTGAATTATCCGCAATTTATTTAATACAATCCAATTATAATTATTTTTATCTACATGGTCGTTGACGAAAAAAAAGTAAAATACACTGTAATTTTGTTACTGTTTTAATTAAAACAAATTTTCTGCTGTTTCATTTTTTTTAACATACGTAATCATCTCAAATTCACATTCAAATATATTTCAGTTATAATTACTTCTTTACTATATTTTTCCTTTTCGTGGTGTCATTAACGTAGTTTTCTGAACAATAGCTATCATAAATAAAAAAATAATAAACCTTGGTTCATATTATTACAATTACGTATTGATTATATCATTTTTGTTTTTATTATGCTATCTGATTTGTCAGAAGTATTACTTATCTTTAGACAGGGTATGTGTGTCAGTGAGCACTTATGGTCAACCCTTTTAAGGCGAAAGTCCTTCCTGGCTTAACATTTTATAGGCATAAACTTAGAGTTGCACAAAGCCCATGGTCAACC
This sequence comes from Nezara viridula, assembly GCA_928085145.1. Lineage (NCBI taxonomy): Eukaryota > Metazoa > Arthropoda > Insecta > Hemiptera > Pentatomidae > Nezara > Nezara viridula. The sequence continues at coordinate 48,524,479 of OV725081.1, forward strand.
TACCTTTGGATGAGGAAATCTCTTTGTTTGATGCCTTCATGTTAGGTAATATATATTTGTAAACAAATTGCCTTGAAATTATATAATTTGGATTTATAAAGTTAGAAAAATGTTTGGGTTAAGAAAAAGGAATGTGGTATTAATATTACCAAATTCTATATTTTACTTCTTCTCCCAAAAGCATAAACATATTTTTCTTCATATGTGAGGGATGGTGTGGCCGAGCGGGGCTAACGTTAAACGCGCAACCTGATAGGCCGAGTTCAAAACCCGATGCTGCGGGAACTTTTAATTCTGGCTTTATTCCACTCCCTCGTCCATGGTCCAGAAAAACCCCATATAGCCGAAAAGGCGAGGAAGAGGAGGAGAACGAAACAGATATGCCTCGATTTCTAAAACCACATGATCGATTTGGCCTAAATTTGGAGGGAAATTAGTTATTTGTGAAAACATGGCAATTTTTTCTAAATTTGTCCACTTTTTTAACTTAAGGATACTCATAAAAGGATGCTTGAGCGAAAAAAAATAAATTTATTTAAAATTATTGATACTTAATTTCTATATTGATATTTTAAAAAACAGTTCAGTCGATTAGACCCAAAGTTAGAGTAAAATTGGGGAATATGGTAATGGTCTGGTATAAAATTCATTAAATAACATTTTATAATTAAAATTCTTCATCTTTGACTTTCTTCTTGTGCCTTTCAGCGTTGAATTAAATGAATCCAACCCAGAATCTCCATCTAGCCTTACCTCTCGCAACAGTTATCATTTCAGAGTCCAGAATGCTAACCATTAAACCTTAATAATGACCATTAAAATTAATTTATTTAATTGTAAATTATATAGAAAAGAAGGTTGTGATCCGAGAAGGATACTGACGCCTTTCGGTCCGCATTCTTCTTTGGAGTGCAATAATGATAAAGGTAATGGATGGTCAGGTTAGGAACAGATTTCAAGAGTGAGAACAATAGCAAAGAGACCCTGGCTTAGATAGATCGTGGAAGAAGTTCATCGAATGTAAAGAGAGTACGTTACAGATGGACGCATTGCAAAGAAAGACTTGAGCAAAACGGACTTAGATAGCAATCCTGGGTAATAGGAAATCAAAAACGGACTTCGAAATGAAGGCGAAACCAAAAACCAGGAAGGAGTAGCTGAAGGCTCCACCATAATTGCGCCTAATGAATTGCGCATTACATTTTGTTTTTGTTGTCAATAAACAACTGATAACAGAAACTGGTCAATATCTTATAAATGAAAGCAAAGAGATTAAGATGGATGGCACATGGTGCTTGAACCAATCCATGAGATAACTTCTACTCACAGTCAATGCCTCAATAGTTGGCAAGAGAACGTGGGAGTATATATGTGGGAATATACACACACACATAACGATTAACTTTTACAACTGTTACCATAAACTACGAAAACCAGATGAAGGTGTGTCGCTGGTAGTAATTGTACTATTATTTTAATAAAATAATTGAAATAGAGGAAGGATATGGTCCGGGGTGGCGGTCATAAATAGACTACAATAGTGGCAAAACTGTTATTAAAAGCCAACGTTTCGACCCGACTTTGCAGGCCTTCATCAGGAAGGTGTGTTCAGCAGAGATGAGAACAATACCTGCAAAGTCGGGTCGAAACCTTGGCTTTTAATAAAATAGTTTTGCCACTATTTTAGTCTACTTATAAACGCCAGCCCGGACCATCTCCTTCCTCTATAATACAACGTTCAACTATTAAGTATTCAATAAATAGAAATAGTTTAGTTACGATTCCTAATCAGTATTTGACTCATGTCAGAATCATTTAAAGTAGTCACGTTATTTGAACAATTTGGCTTCCCATACCCATTAGGTAATTAACTTCAATTTTGCTAATTTAGCCGCTTATTGATGCTAGCAACAAATTATTCCTCGAAAACTAAAACTATATGGAGAAAGTGACACGACAGAGTGGGCAGAATTTTCGGATCTTATGAAACTAGCGAAGAATAATCGAGGTAAACTGGTCGCAGAGAGGTCATGCTGCACAAGGCCACGTTCCAGATTCCACGCGGGAGGATTTCGTCTAACTGCCCTTTAACGGCTTCACGGCCCTTTTATGTCAACACAGTACCTTTTATAATTAGCCATCGTTATTATCTCCAATCTAAGAAACTATTTATGATAACCTCGTGATTCAGAAATGGATATAAGCAATGGAATAAGGAATTTAATATATCTAAAATAGCTCAATCGATGTATCATTCCTACATAAAGAGTTCCTAAACTCAGCGCTGAGTTCATTGCTAGAATCGGAAATCCATCAAATCGATGGAACTCTGCGCGTTCCTCTATCCATCGATAAAATTATCGATGGCTCAGGAGTTCGGCTTTTGGTGGGGTCGGTGGACCCAGTGTATGTAACTGATTATAACTTTTTTGTAGCTATTTCTCAATTTACTTTGTATATTTATATTGTTTACTTTATATATAAATTTATTAATGCTTTGAAATTCAACAATTCAATAAATATATTTTTATATGTTTTCATTTTTCAAACTCAGTGCTGATCTAATCGATGGAATCGGAAATGCATCAGATCGTACTTGTACTCATGGATAGAATACTTGTACGTTCCTTTATTCATCGATTGAATCTCCGAATTTATTTTCAATTAAAAGAGTATTTCATTACATATTTCTTTCTTCATATGTTTTGTAACCTTCTACTGAAATCCAGCAGCTCGTTCATAAACTGTTGAAGTTTCCGGGGCTGAGTTTTGGAAATAGACCATACTTGAATGAAGAATAATTCAAATAGTTCTTTCAAGTGATAATTAATACTAATTGTTCGTTTAAAATTATATGTGTTTATTGTTTATCGACCTCTGTACGATTTTTTAGTCTTTTTACTTTTCGACAACAAATGTTTTTAGTATCTATAGAGGTTTATCTATTTTTATTAATTTTCTATATTTTTTTAAGAATTGGCTACTGTAAGTACAGTTCCAAGATTTCGAGACTTGATTTTATTTTCAATAACCTGTTTGCCACATTTCGACTGTTTTTTAACTGTGCCAAATAAAATATAAATTATCATATTACTACACAACATTAGGACCTTGGAGAAGTTTTCACTCGGTTCGACATAAGAGTACATAGGATCCCATTCCAATAATTTTATTACTCAATTACTTTATTCTAAAATTTAATTATATTTTTTCCTATTAGGTCAAGTTTTTTAACAAAATAAGAATTATAAGTTCCAATATTTGACTATTGTAATATACTTACCCCACTCATTGATAGTGTTTGTCACAAACTTTTTTGTTTAAATAACTTCAAAGATCTACTCGGATGAAGTGTTAATTGCCTTACAAAGACAAAACAAAAAAAAAATACAGTATTTCATTTATTTTCAAAGTTTATCTAATTTTTTTTTCTGATCCTCCACTTTTGTTGTACTCCTTGGACATCCAACAGTAGCTGACTGCCTATCTTAGACACATTCCATCTTCTTAAAATCCTGCTCAGAGCGTAACCTTGTTCTTCACTACAGTATCCCAGATTTTTCGGAAAGTAGTAAACATGGGATTGGAAGGAGCTGTCTTATACGCCTATGTAATACTTAACTCTTCGAATTTTCAACGATTATTTTATTATTTGGATTTTATCATTACCTCGAAGCACTTCAACATCAGATCGAGTGGTTACTCATTGTTTTCTCAAAATATTCACATTTTATCAGACTATTAATTTAAGTATAACAAAAATTTAGTTTTTCGATTTATTTATATGGACTTTATGACGTAGAATTCTGAGATAATCAACGCCTCTTTTAAGTTTTATTTATTTCTGTAGATAAAAAAAAATATTAATAAATAAATAGAGACAAATTTAATTTAATTTAATATGACTGACTTTTGATTTGTGTTTTGTGAGGTAAGATGATATTTATACTAGAGTCTTGATCAATCCTGTGGTAGAGTCGTTACAAATAAAATAATTAAGCTCAATTTTATATTTTATAGTGTTGGAAGTAAGGCTTTTTTTTATTTAACTGCGATTTAAATTTTAGACTCACAAGTTTAGACTTTTCCGCTATGGCACAGGCGAATTTACGGGGAGAGGGAGGACTTTCGGGCTGAAGCCCCCCCATACAACGGTAAAATATAACCATGTTTTATAGAAAAAAAATATTAAAAACTATCTCTTAAAGTATTATTGTCCGTGTAATTACATATTAATAGGACTTCAGGAATCACTTAAACACCATTTCATATTGGTAGTTCATTTCTTTCTTATTTTAAAAAAAATTAATTATCGTTATATATATGAAAAAAAATCTTACGGGCCGAAGCCCCCCCTTAAATTAAACCCTGAATCCGCTAGTCCGCTCTGAGGTAAGTTTCCAAGTCTTGTATAATTAAACTCCATTTATATATTTAAATATCTCTTATACAATTATCACCCGCTGAACGAAAATGCGAAGTTACCCTCATCATTAAATGATAGAAGATCAGGTCTACTGTGGAAAACCTGAACGTGTCATAAGAAAAGTAGGAGCAGTTATAAAATCACCACATTACAATTAATTAAAAAAAAAAAATGTAAGTTGAATTGGTAAAACAATTTCACACCACGAAATTGTTTATTTATGAGAAATACATATAATTATTTTAATTTTTTATTTTATTGTTTTGGAAAATAATTGAAAAAAAGTTGTACGTGGATGATGGATTATCACAGACAAAATAAGATTATAATTATGCTATGTTTCTGAAAGGTGGTTCCATAAACCGTATTTATTTGTACTTAATCTATCTAATATTTTTATCGGTCCCAGGGTGAAACTGATCTATTGAAAACATATTAATTTTGTATTTAAAAGCTAGATACCACTGACCCTCCTAATGTGGTATACTAGATTGTTTTGTAAGTAGGATCTGCATCTCTGCTATATGAATATGTTGGATGAATACATATACAAATCTTGTATGGAGGGTAATTATGTGTACTTTACTAATGACGCTATTCTTTTATCTAATGACCTACATAAGTTAAACAAGAGTAGCATCTAAATGAATAATATGGCTCATCTGTGAATGGAGATATGATGGTATCATCAGCTAGTTTCTTCTTCGTACCCCTAGCACTGCCGTCATCTCAAGATCTCGAAGCCTCCACCCCTGGACCGTCATCTCCAATGCGCTATTAAGGGACTTCTCTTTCAGCGACTTTTTCAAAAACTAACCCGCTCAACACTTTCTCCTCTTTTTCTATCCACCAATGTTTTGGTTTCACCATCTTCCCACTTCCTTTCTCTGGTTGGTCAATTCTATTTGTATAAGTATTACGGAGTGACTAAGCATTCTCCACTTCTGTGGATTTTTCGTATTGGTTGATTCTAATGCTTGTAGGGAGGGATTAACCCAACCATTTTTCGGCATATGTTTTTCTACTACTATTTCAGGAGGCGTCGGCTTTCTTTTGATCCTTCAAATAGGAAACGTGTTTATCTTTATTACACCCTAACCGTAATTGCAATAAAATGTACAGAACAAGAAAAATTTAAATAAATAAATCTCAAAAACTAAAAGGAAATATGTAATACATCATCTGAGGAAGGATCTTGGGGTTCAGTACCAGTTAAGAAAGTAATATTAGACCAATAGTTATGCAGAATGGTAATATGAATTAAACACCCATACAGTGGATTTTTTCTCAAACCTTCTGAAGGCTCAGACTGAAAGACTAGCTGTATCCTAGAAAGGTGTTTTCGAGTCGAAGTGTGGTTGATGGTAGGGCCGGACTTAAACATTTGGGCCCCTCCCGGGCGATTAAGGCATGAGCGACCGTCCCCTCCAAAAAAAAATTAAAATTTTTTATGTTACTTTATATTTATATATTTTTACATTCAAAGTTTCTGTAATTCAGTTACTTTAATAAGAGGCATGAGTTCACTTATAATCCCTAAACAATGTAGTACGATCTTATGGCCCGCACTGATTGATAGTATACAAGTAGTTAATTATCGTTTTAATTATTTCGAAATAAATTAAATTAATTTTAAAAGAAGTCGCTATCAGTATTTGGAACTGATGAGGACAAGGAAGTGAATAAAGAGAGAAAGGAATAGAAAAGACAAGGTCAAGTTATTATTTACTCGTCGAACTTCTCATGAAAAACCATTATAAGGTAGAAGGCAGGTTCATCAATGAAAAATAATAGAGTGAAGAGATCATCAAGTCAAATATCTCTATCACTCATGATTAATGACGACTTGTCAAGATTGTTGTAATTGAAATATACATTATACACGTTTGGCTTTGAGCTGACAGTTTGGGTTTTTGAATGAAATTGTTACTAACCAATAATTGAATTAAAATAATATTAATGTAGAGATGGTTGACCGTTGATATAATATGAGAAGGAGTTAGTCGAGGGTGCGATCAAATAAATAAAAAAATATAAGGCCAGTGTATTGAGGCCAGTGTTTCAACTGCCTCCCGCAGTGCCACATCCTACGCCCTGAAGACGATCTGCAAAGTGGGTCGAAACGTCGGCAAAAATTAAAATAACTAATATATTTTAATTTTTTATTTATTTGACCGCACCCTCGACTAACTCCTTCTCATAAAATAATATTAGTTATTTTAATAGTTTGCTCAGGAATTTGTCGGGGAATAAGTGGTAATATGATATAGAAATAATCAAATCCAGTATTAGTCTGTACTACAGACCCCTTTTTATTGAATAATTAACTCTGCAAAAATATTGGGCTGTTTCTACTATATAACCTCGTTATTCGGAAAATTTGGGGATGTATGTCACTCCAAACGGCTCAATATTTTTGAAGATCACCTTTTTTCTCGATTTTCTTATCAAATTATCTTACGATCTAAGCAGAAAGCAAATGAGTATTTACGAGTTTTTAGTACCTAATTAAATAGACAAAGTTTGTCCCTATCCAGATTGAAAACATCCCAATTCCAAGAGATTTCGTAAATAAAATAGTTGTAGGTTACGATGAGACGAAACTTTTTACGAAGTTTAAGGCGGATGTTAATAATTCGATAAAAAGGGGTCTGTACCACGGACTATATATTGTGATAGGCAGCAATTATTTTTTTTTTCTGTAGACCACAATGAAATGGAATAGATTTCGGTGATTAATTTTTCATTTTGAAGGGAATTTGCATACCTTTCAAGTTTGTATGGATAAGATTCTAAATTTTATATTTTTTGGATTAGGGGCAAATAAAATTGTGATTTCTTCCTTCTTCTAAAACCTCTTTTTTTCTTCTTTCGAGAAATCTCATGCTTTATACGCCCGATTTTTTTTTTTCGTAAATGTCTAAATATTAGTTTTGATCCATTACTAATGCATTAAAAAAATGTTCATTATAAAAATTGTTCCATCGATCTTTAGTAAATACGGGGAATACCTTTCCGTTAAATCATTAACAATCTCTTAACTAACCACGTTCGTATGCTCCTAGGGACTCGACTACTTACCGGACGTACTACTTGAAAATGTATGAGCTTTGGCACTCAACGTCATGTGATTGCAACAACTGTTTATTTTAGTCGGTGATCTAAGGTGCTAATGCAAATTGAATATATTGGTTATTTTTAATTATGAACCTTATGAAATAAAGAAAAAATGTTTAACCCTCCCTCAAAATTTGTAAAGAGGGTTTCAAAATACATATAATTCAAAAGTTCAATAAAAACTATCCCTTAACTTTCCTGCTGTCCGAGGATCTTTTGTCGATGTTTTTAAAATTGGGCGCCAAAGTCAGAGGTCTCTCCAACATGATATTCAGAACTCGACATTTTTCACTTGAAATAGCGACCGATTTGAGGGTTTATACGCCCATTTCTTGGCCACTTATGGAAATCGAGAAAACAGATTTTTTAGGTCAATATTAGAACATTAATAAGTAAAATGGAAAAATAATGATAAACCATTGTGTAATGATTCGCAGCATTTTTATGATTAATTGTTTATTAAGTTAATTCTGCAACTCAGAGGTAGCTTATTCAATTTTTTTTATTCTTATTTCATCATTAAAATTTTATCACAAAATCGATTTAAAAAAAAAAATGTGGCCTACAAAAATATTGGGCCGTTTGGCCTATATTATCTCGTTATTTTGACAATTTGGTGGTGTAGGTCACGCCAAACGGCTCAATATTTTCGAAGGCTACCTTTTTTCTCGACTTTGTGCTCAAGTTATTTTACGATCCAAGTGGAAAGCAAATGTTTACTTAGGAGTTTTTAGTACCTAATTAAATAGACAAAGTTTTCCGACCTCCAGATTGATAACGCTCCAATTCTGAGAATTTTCGTAAATAAAATATTTGTCGGTTAAGATGAGATGAAGCTATTTACGAAGTTTCAGGCGGATGATAATAATTTGATAAAAAGGGGTCTGTACCACGGACTAGTAGTGTTTTGAGTGAAACTTATTCTGCGTCGAATGTTCCATATATAAATATTGCTTTACAGTTTTCTACATATACGATTCCAAACTTTATATTCTTCTTATATCTTCATAAATGACCAAGATATGGGCTTATGATTTGATCGGCCAACTTCAGAAACAAAATGGCGGATGGTAATATCGATTACCGAGGATCATCCTGAAGTGCCCTATGACTTGGTGCCAAATATTACAACGCGCTCTAGTAGCCTCCAAGGAAATCCAAGTACGTTCCACAAACTTTAAAAGAATGGTGTGACATTTTTTTTTTGGTCGATTATTAAGTCATGATTAAAAAAAAAAAATTGTTTATAGATTTAGATTTCATGTATACATCATTAAAGTTCATACTATGTTCTTAAATATATTTATAATACATTGTACATACCGTAGGTTTATTGTAAAAAGTCACTAACAATAAGTATATTTTTGGAGCTAAACTATTAAGATGTTTGTGCTGATTTCGATCTTATTTATTAATGCAAAAACACAGTAAGCGTATCAAAATAATACAAAATCTATTAAAAATTGAGAATAGTTACACTCGTGCTTGATGTTTTGATTTCATAGAGGGGAAAGGGAAATTTCAAAGTAATTAGCGATTCTACATTTAACAATATGGTGGTTAGCATTTAACATTATAAAATAATTTAAAATATATGGACAAAACGTTGGCTCTCTTAACAAGGAGGCTGCAATTTTGATATTTTTTCAATTTTCGTACCGCATTTTATTTGAGTTTGCAATATTGCCAGTTCTTTCTACTGATGTAAAAACATTATATATTTACATTGCATTTTTTTGAAATATATATTTTCATGAATTGTATTTGTATATTTTTTAGGAGTGGGGTAGCTGAGTTAGAGTATTTTCAGGTTCGAGTTTGGTTGTAGGAAGGAGATTTATTTTCTGTTATCCTCGTCCAAGGGGTCACATCGGTGAAGGTACCCCATATAGCACTGGAGCCAGGGCCCAAAAATCGACCTGATTGCAGGCGAATGTTTGATTCTAAATTACGAAAGTGTATGTTATTGTGAGTAAAAAGAACCTTGTCTGCCTTTCCAGAGCATTTAAAAAATGGCGGTTGATTTAAAGAATATTAGGTCTGCAATTTGAGGATCGAAACGGGAAATCCATTGCGGAAAATGTGGGAAAAGTTTTTATTTTTTTAACATATATATATATATATATATATATATGGGTTCAGACATGTAAAAAACAATATCGCTAACCCGGACCACCAAGGAAAAACTTTTTACAGCTAAAAAAGTCAGATTTTTCACCTATAACTCCTAAATGATGCATCGAAGAGAAAAATTTACGTTTTAATAAATTAAAGAACGTTTAATTTTGCGTACATAACGTTAAAAAATGAGTACATAAACATAATAGTTTGATTACCTGTTAAGGCATAAAACCACGGTCAACCAACGCTGATTTTTACCAAATTTGTCAAAACCTGACACAAATTACTATAAATGGCCCTGTAACTTGGAAATGAGTTCCCTAAGAGGAAAAACCCATAGAATCAAAGTTGTAGTTCATCAAATTTTGCGTCTGCTATAATAATACACTTTCGTAATTTACAATCAAACCTTCGCCTGCGATCAGGTCGATTTTTGGGCCCTGGCTCCAGGGCACAATCGGGATACTGTATAGAGCTGGGCATTGGGCAGAAATCCAGCGGATGAGTGTGAATGCTGATCACATCACCTTCTGGTATGACCACTGTCTGACAACTTTTTTTTTTTGTATTATTTATATTTTTAATGACGATATAGGTAGGAAACATGCAATGTCTTTTTTCGACCTTAACATTGTTAACATGCATCCTGACTGACCATCATCTGCTTGCTATGTATTCATTATGAAATTATTTTTTATGAGGTGGCCTTAGTGACGAATATCTTCACGCAGGCCTTCAGATTAGTGATATATGCTTTTCTTCATAAATTGGATGCTTTTCCATTGTATTTAACGAACCCTAAGAATCTTTTTCTTCTAGCCGTTAATTAACCTAATCGCCAACTAATTAGTGATAAAGTTAACACGTATGACCTCAGCCACGTGTCCTTATTGTTTCAGTTGAAGATTCGCTACAAGAGATATAATTAAACAAAATACCCTAGCCGATATCCTTAGCGACAGAGGCTGTGGGAGGAGGTGCTGGCCAAGGTTAGCAGATAAGCCCGCATCCAGAGATGTGGCAGAGTACCAACGTAGCTCAGGGTTGCTCCACCGCTCAAATTCCACCTCCGGAGTCAGTCCTTCCTCAGCGGTTCTCAGATTCGGAGTCAGTGGTCAGAGTCAGTTCGTAAGGAGCTGATTGGTCCAACGTCATTAATATAAATTATTCATCCAAGGTAAATTATATTATATAAATTTTTAAAAATAATTGTTGACCTCGTTTCGATTTTTTTTTTTTCAAAATTACAACTTTTTCCTCGTATGCTCCTTTCATAAAAAATATTGAAAAAAATATATGTATGAAAATAAATTAAATTTTTCAAATATATTAAAATTATTTGAGTTCTTGAAACATTCCCTGCTTGTTAATTTTGACAGACATCGTACGTATAATAATGTTTATTTTTTTAAATTTTTGTTCAATTCTCAAACGTGCCATTCTATTAAGAAAACTGTGTTTTTACACTTATTAGTAATAATGTAATAATATCAAAGACTTGTAATAACAAATAATATTTTTAAAAAAATAAAAATGAGCTGTTGTTACACTGTATAATAACATTTCTGGCCAATCGTATATTTATTCAGTTCAAACAAAAAAATATATAATTTACTCAATTTCACCATCTTCTTTATTACTACAAGATTTTTTAATAAATTTTCGAACGGTATTGATAATTTTGATACTCTATTACCTTATCTTTTCTTTTTTTAAAATTCCTGCTAATAATAAAGTCGGTATTTAGTTGAAAAACAAATTGAAAATTGTGAATACTACTAATAATACAGCATTATTATTACTTTATTGATATCCAAACACTTTACTTTTAGTTTTAATCCTAGTCATTTCTGAGATTAAACATAATTTATTAGTTCTCTATTTTTGTTCAAATAACTCTTTAATCTTGGATTCCAGTTAACGAAAAATTGCTTCTGTTTTTGTACACTAAAAACTTTGTTTTTGAGTTACCAGGTTTTTGATAAAAGTGACCGGTGCCACAAAAAAAAAAAAAAAATCATACCCTATTTATTTTTTATTATGTCATAAGGATCTAGGCTTTGCCCTATTAAAAAATTCAGTAATTTCATTAAAACGAAAATTAAAATTTCATTCAGTAATTCTTTAATATTACGAATTATAATTTTTTTTTTTTTTGTACGTCAGGTGTTTATGTACGGACTTTGTTACAATTTATCCCCATAAAATGTATTCATTTTAATTTTCTTAATCCTTCTATTTACCGAAATACGGAAACTTACTTAACAAAATGTTTTAATAAAGTTTGTATTAATCAAGTCGATTTATCACACAATTTATTTATTTTGTTTATATTATAGATAACGATGAATAATTTAATCTTAGATTTCGAAAACGTTTTGGTAATTATAAAAAAAGGAATTCGATACATTTTGAAAATTAGAAACCAATATCACAAAAACTACTTCATTTTACTATTATTATTACTTTTTTTGTTTATTTTAAAATCTTAATAATTATCTTAAAGAGATAATACATGTATCTTTCCCTCTTGAAATATGGAATTCGAAAATTCAATTTTAATTAATATTATTTGATATTTACTATCAATATATATATATATATATTTATTATTTTTTTTTTTTTGTGAGATGTCATGTCTTTGACCACGAACTTGACACTGACAAACTACCACAAATACTGACATTAAGTTTCCTTACTAATTTTCTTATTCTTAAAATTTGAAACCACACTTGTAATTATTTTAATACCAGAATGCGGACCGCAATTAATTAATTAGTCGGCATATAATAAGACACAAACACTACATGAACCTGCAGACAGAAGTTGTCCTTGGCCTCCTCAATGAGCCTTCGTCAGCGCTCGATCTTGGTGGCACTGTTTTCCTCTTGTAGCTGCTCAGTGGTTGCGAGCACCCATCTTATTAGATTCTGCAATTTATCCAACAATTATTGTCTTTGTCTAATAAGATCCCGAAGAATAAAGAGCGGTTTTGGTAAAACAATATAAGGCACTACAACTGAACTAATCCCTCAAGTTCAACTACATTTGTCTGATCAAAATCAAAAAACAAATTTTTTTTCCAACAATTTTAAGAAAATTGTCTAAGCTTTCAAAAAAATATTAAAAGAAAATGGAAAAGTCTATTTTTCTTAAATTAGTAGTACCAGAGTGGCCCAGCCCCCCTACTTTCCCGCAAGGCTGATGGTGCTTAAACCTTTCCCGATCCCTATCAAGATATTTTATTCCTCTCTACTTCTTAAAACCAGTGCAAAAGAAAGTAGAATTTGGATATTCGTAGATTATATACTATTACACATCCTGTGGTCTATTCCATGATTCCACTTGTCCGTTGATTTGAAACTTTTCACTTTGAAAATTCATAATGCCTTCGAAATATGCCCCCTTCAAACAATGAAAATCCCATCAAAAAGTGCCCCCCCTTATTAATTTTTATTACGCCATAAAACCCTCTTCTGGGAACCTCTGAGTAGTAAAAACAGTACACCTGACCGACAACGCTTATCTTCCATCAGAGGAGGCTTATATAGTCTTCACCCTTTCCCAAATAGTAAAATATAACCGTGTATTATGAAACAAATATTAAAGAATTATCTCTAAAATTATTATTATTCGTGTAATTTAACAGAACTTCTAGAATTACATTTCATATAGTTTCTTTCTTTTTATTCCAAAGTAATTATATATATATATATATATATATATATATATATATATATATATATATATATATATATATATACATATTTCGGACTGAAGGCGGGCCAAAATTAAATCCTGGATACGTTAGTGTCTTAAATTATCTTATTCATTGTAATTTAAAGTGACCTTGTTAATACAGTTTTTATTAGCTCACAGTTGTCGATCTCAGTTCTCCATATTAGATATTAATCTCCAACTAGGCCTTCTCAGTGTGGTGAATATGGGTGAATTTACAAGCAGCATTCTTTTAAGGGATGGCCGACTTAGAAATAAAGTACTTAAGTTTAACGATAAACACACACACACCGTTTACCATATTCAAGTTGTGGTGTGCCATAACTAAACCCCTTTCCCTCCCATAAACTTTTTCCCATAAACCCCTTTCCCTCCCATATGTTTATATAGTACAGTCTTTCTAAAAAAATAAATATAATAAAAAAAATTCTTCTTTTATAAATGTTAAGAATATACTTAAAAAATTAAAACAGTGAATAACAATAATTCATACAATAACATGTTTGTACTGAGATAATTTGTTACCTTCAACTAAAGATAAATTAAAAAAAAACTTCATTTCATTTATTTTTTTTAAAAATAACCATTTATTAATAATTTCAAAATTAGCTGGAAAACCTTGTATCAGTTTTAAACTCCTAAAGTGATACACTGTCTCACGCGTGTTTTGGGATGAGTAAATCTGATATAAGATATAACTATGAAAAACTAAGAATAACATCTAAGCGTTGCTAAACTCGAACGATGCATAGCTATATCATTTTTCTGATAAGTATTATATATATTTTGCAGTATGGCACCAGTTTTTCTCAATGGAAACTGTCACATCCCCTCCTAAATTATGTAAATCATCAAAAACTTGTTTTCAAAACTGAGATTTAAAAAATTGTGAAACGGAGCCAAATTTATAACAGCAGACTTGAGAAATGTTATCTTGCTCAATCATTTGAAATGTGAACATGCCAACCATAAAGGCAGTAAATTCTTATTATTTTATCTGTTTTAAATCTTGTTATTACTACAATTCTTTATTAGCACGAAAATCCTACTATCCCTTCAATTACCCTTCAAAATCATCTCAACGACCTTGAAAAACTCAACGAACACAAAATCAAAATAAATAGTAGCAAGTCAAGTCATGTTAGCTTCTCCCTGCTGAAGATTTCCTGTCCTGCTGTGACAATAAATAACAAATCAGTTTCCTCATAAAACTCATGTATGGTATTATACTCGGACAGAAAACTCATCTGGCACATACACACCAAATTAAAAAAAAAACAAAACAAGAACTGACCATACGGTACAAACAACTATCACATCTTTTAGACTACAGATCTCCAACCAACTTACAAAACAAGCGACTAATATACAACATTATACTAAGACATCTGAACTTACGAAGCAGAACTTTGGGGTACCGAAAAACACGTCTAAAAAGAAAATTCAAACCGCGGAGTCCAAAATACGACCAAAAATCTATGATCTAAATATTTAAAAAAAAATATTTTTATTTTACTTTTATTCGAATATATATATACATTGGAGAGCATAGAAATTGCATCACCCAGCAAAAATTTTATTTTATTTACCAGTTTGCTACTGCAAGATCTCAGGATATTTCTTTGACAGTTATAAAACGATATTCTAAAAACAATCGCACCATTAAGCGGTCAAATTATTAATTTATTTTTTTCTCCTCCCAATTACTTTTTTTCGCTCCATGGTGCAATTTTTTTTTCAAAACTATGATTACCGTTGATTGGTAGTACGTTATTCTCGTTACTATTTCGAGGGGAAATTCCTTTACTTCATGTAGCTACCCAACTTTAATGTTTTTAGATCCGTTTTTGATACAGGTTATAATTGAATCGGTGAGTGCAGAAACCACTTCAGTATAAAAAATGCGAAAAATCGTTTTCGATGAAAAGAAGCTTAGAAAGGCAAGATGCGTGTTGAGCGCAAGAACCACGTTAGTCGGTTGAGTAGTTCCGTAAATACATGACGTCTTTTTCGATCGTTAAGCGCAGAAATAACATGAGTCAGTGACTGACGTGGTTTCTGCACCCACCGCTGGATCACATGAACACCAGAGATGGGAATATTTATACTAAAAAAAATATATATGAATAACATTTATATTTATGATACTTATGAATATAAATATAAATGAAAACTTTTTTTATGATGAACTATTTACCTGGCCAATCACAGCACGTGACAATGATGCAATCGTTGAGAATGATATTTAAGAGCGTTTCACTTTGTTATATTCCTGTTTTATGATGACTTTGCAATACTATAACTTCATTTTTGTTATAATATGAAAAAATATAAATTTTTAAAATTGTTGTAAATTAAATTACATTAAAATTAATATAAATAATTAAATTGTAAAAATATAATTAATATAAATTGTTAATTAAAAAATATAAACTTTTAATGAACGGTAACCTTTCTCCAAGTTTTCAGCTGTCTGTAAAAAATAGTTGAGTGCAGAAACAGCATAAGTCCGAATCAAATTTTAAATTTTCCTGAGTTTAATTTATGTGGAAATTAGTTAATTTTTGCATGAAAGCAACATAAATAAATACATGTTATGACTGAGGAAAAAAAAAAGTTCAAATATATAAAAATTTGGAAGAGTAATGAGGTTTTTTCTCTCTTCAAATTTGAAATTTGTGACTGAAGTGGTTTCTACACTCAACGATTCAATCACAGCTTTTATTCGGGCATTATTCAAAATTGAACCAAGTTCAATTACAAAACAAAATATTGTTTTCTTGTAACATTAATAAGTAAAGAAAAAAAATATTCAATGGAATCAAAGTTATTAACATAAGAATCAAAAGAAATAGGTGATGCAATATCTACGACCGCCACCTATATGTTTTATGTATATATATATGTATATATATATATATATATATATATATATATATATATATATATATGATAATGTATTAAAATGTATATAATAAACGCGTATTTTATTTTGATTTTAAGTTATTGCTAGTGAACGTATAATAAAGCACTGCACCAAGCTGCTTTGAATGTTAATATTAAATGCGAACCTTGACACTGCAACTGGTGCCATGATCAGACTTTCAATCGAGTTTTTATTTAATCCGTTGAATAATGAACTAATCCTATATGACCTAGGCACCGTTTTTACGCAGTGCTCTGTAGCCGTTCTGATTTAGTTTCACCTTTATTATTTAATTATTGCTTCATCCTTGTAACATATTACATTAAAGAATTCTCCTTTTCCTCTCACTAAAGGTTCAAGTTATATCTCACCATTTATACAGCTATGTTATCCATCTACTAAGTTTCTTCAAGGATAATGGTTTGGTAATACCTGCTTAAGTTATTCAAATTCTCAATTAAGCGAATATATTCACTTTTTTATTTTCAAAATAGGCATTTTTAATCTAATAAATTTGAACTTTCTCAATCCAAAAACCGTATGTAAAAAAAACCGTTTTGTTTTTTTAAATGTTTTGTACCTAGATCACGTGTCAGTCACTCGACATTAACATTCTCCATTTTGTTTTTAAACGTCGGCCAATCATAGGTTTCATCCGCCCATATCTCAGACACTTATGAAGATAATGGAGAAATAATCTCGCATTGTTGATGTTTTCAATTATATCGTATGTTCTAAAGCACCCTAGTTTTTTTTTTTCTTTTTTTTTATACAGTAGAAAATGAAAAAAAAGGGTTGAAACTTTTTTTAATATGTCCTTTTTAACACTTTTTTGGTAAAAAGTTTCATTTTAATAGTTTCAGTGGAACTTTAAAATAAAAGTTCTAATGAAATTTTTTGTGATGAAATTCCAGGTTTATGATAAAAGTTTAACTTTTTTTTATTCAAGTTCTTAAAAAAATTTCTGTTGAATGAAAAATAAAGAGTAATTGGGTTTATATTAGAGTTAATTGGGTCTTAAATGAATTAAACATTATTCTAATGTGTCGTTTGTTTGAGTAAATATGAATAAAATTCATTTTTTGTATAGACGTTTTAGGGAAATCGACTTAGGGCTTTTGAATAAAAGTTTTATTTTTAATAAAAGTGTGTAAAGTAAAAAAACATTTACTTGAAAAGTTGCAAGGGAAAATAAAAATAAAAGATTTTTTTTTCAGTTTCAAGTCCTGCAAAAACATATGCTATATTGATTTGCCGCGTTTAGTTTTTCCTACAATCATTCTATCAAACACTGCAGAAAATATCGTCGGTTAATTGATACAAGTTACTAACTACATTTTTGATTGAGTTAAATAAGGACATTTTTTTGTGAATTTGTACCTTGTTTATAAATACCAAAGCTAGCCCATTCATATGCCAAATTTAATTACACTAATTGTAAGTACATAACGTATTGTCTTACGGAGGGAACATTCATCATAGTAGAGTGTGATTTAATTTTATAAAGTATTTACAGGGACGTTTAGCAATGAATTGACGATATGATCCTTTAAAATTCTTTTATAAGCATTTAAGTCTTGTAAAAGATACTCAATGTTTTTTTCATCCATATCATCAATAATTTTTAATTAAGCGAGTAAATAATATGGAGAACTCTTATCATACCAAAAACCATAGTGTGTAATAAATTATTTTTCGTTACTTAGTATTTTATATAAAAATTAATTAATGTATATAAATATAAAATATAAAAAATAGAATTAATTCTATAAAAATTAATAATTGAAAGGTATTTATTTAACGCGCACTTCCTAGAGCAGTTAGTGTTTATTTGCTAATTGGCTCTAACAGTCTTGTCCCTGACCGATGCAAGGTTCTGCCTCTTTCTATTTTTAGCTTGAACATTTCTATTTATCTAAATAAAGAGAATGTTTATCTTCGAAGTATAATCAAATTAACTAGAAATAATAAAATGCTATACCAAGTGTTCCATTATTGCATACCTGCAAGGCCTATATGATTTTCATACCTACTATCCCAAAAATGATACTTGAATACAACTTAAATCCTTCATTTTCATTAGAATCGTATCCCATTTAATTATTTCTGGTTTCCATACTTAAAAAATATTATTATTTTATTCTTAACTTAGGCTAGTCATTTCATGAAACCTTGAAGACTTACTGACTTCACTGCCACGTAGAAAATATAAAGAACTTATTAATAGGGAAGCGCTTTTAAGTAAAAAAAGTAAAAAATAAAATAAACCTGTATCAGTACAACCCATTAACGGCCTTGGGTGCAGTGCTATATGAAGTACTGTTACAATGCTTACAGTGGGCAAGGAGGTGATTGGACCGATGTCACGCTCAACCACCAGGTTGTTCTCCTTAATTAGAAGTACCAACTTTATAGAGGGTGGGTATGGTGGGTATGGGTCCCCAGGAGGATCTCCCGACCCCAGGGTCCTCCACGGTTAATGAAAAATTATTAGTCATCAGCCGGACTCGAACCTGGTACTTAGAGCTCTGGAAGTCAGTGTTCACCTACTAAGCTACCCCCTCCCCCTCCCCCCTCCCGCTCTCTATTTAAATCAAAATGTATGTAAAATATATATCTATTAACAAGAAAACCACAATAATAATAAACTATCTTTTTCTTTTTTGTTATAGAAGGCATGAACGACATATTTTTATTTATTTAGCAGCAATAATCTGAACAAGATGATATATTGAACTAAATCAAAGGAAAGTAAGTATCCATTAACACTATAATAAAATCTACATACAATTTTATTAAATTTGTTGTATTAATGGCATTTATTACACATTCCAGCGTTGCTGTATTACAGAAATCTAATTGCAATACCAATTATATGAAAGGTCAATAAAAAAAAAATCTTAAGGACATCGGCTGTACATTGATTAAAAATAATAAAAGTATTCCTATATTAATCAATTTTGTAATTATTTTCACGAAAATATTTGTGAGGTTCTTAAGAACGTTGAAATTTGTGATATTTACATAAATATTTTTTCTTTCAGGTGTTATAAATGAAGATATGAAGCTGTTATATTTTATTGTAACTATCTGTTTAGGAAGAGTTGCCGGACAGAACAGTATACTAGATGATATTAGGGCTCTCTACGTGCAGTTTGGCGTTCCTTTCACAGAAAATTATTTTCCATCTAATTTTCTTGTTTTACCAGAATATGACTTCATCGTTGTCGGATCTGGTCCTGCAGGATCGGTAATCGCTAATAGGCTCTCAGAAGTAAAGGAGTGGAAGATACTCTTACTTGAAAAGGGACCAGAAGGAAACATTTTTAACGATATACCGTTCACAAATCCGATATCGACACTCGGGCCCAATAGTAAGGTGTACGATGTAGAAAGAGAACCCAACATTTGTGCAGGACTTTTCGAAAAGAGATGTCATTGGACTTCAGGTCACGGTGTAGGAGGAGCGTCCTTGATCAACGGCTTGTTGTTCACGAGGGGTCACCCGTCCGACTATGATGGGTGGGAGCAGGAAGGGAATCCCGGGTGGTCGTACAACGACCTCCTTCCTTACTTCCTCAAGAGCGAAAATATGTCGGTCAGTGGTTTGGCCCAGTCCAAATATCATTCCACAGACGGTCCTCTTCACATCGAATATCCGTTCATAACAAAACTCGGAAAAATGTTCCTTAAGGCAGGTCAGGAGTTGGGATATGACGTAGTAGATTATAACAATCCCGAGACCATCCTAGGGTTCGGGACAAGCCATATCACTTCAAGGAGAGGAAGAAGACATAGCGCGTCCACAGCGTTCTTAGTTCCAGTGAGATCGAGGCCGAACCTACACGTACTGAAAGGCGCAACGGTCACTGATATCCTGATATCTCCCGAAACCAAAAGAGCGTTCGGTGTTAGATTCGAGAAAAACGGTGTTTTGAAAAAAGTATCCGTAAGAAATGAAGTTATCATTTCAGCAGGCGCGTTCGGTTCTCCACAACTGTTGTTGTTATCAGGAATAGGACCTGCAGAAGATTTGCAGAAGCTGGAGATTCCAGTAATGGCTAATCTTCCAGTAGGAAAAAATTTACAAAACCACCCCGGAACACCGGCAGTTATCTTTCGAATCAATACCACGGATAGTTATAATACTCGAAAGATGTTGCTTAGGACCCCTATTGATTTTGTTCAATGGCTCAGGAACGGCGACAATATCTATGCAGATAACGGTGCCGAGGCTGTGGCATACGTAAAGAGCCGTTATGCTGATGATAAGCCCGACATAGAACTGCTGATGACCGCAACATCCATCACATCCGACGGGGGCACCCTGATCAGGAGAGCCTTGTCCATCTCGGATGAGGTCTATCACAAGACGTGGGGGAGAATTAACTTTGCAGAGGTCTTCAGCATTGGCCCGATGGTGATGTACCCGAGAAGTAAAGGTGAGTTGAAGCTGAGAAGTCGCGATTTTCGTGATCCGCCGATCATTAAAAGTAAATTTTTCTCAGACCCTTACGATATGAAAATTTTGATAGAAGGCGTTCGAGCTGCGATTAAAATATCTGAAACAAAAGTTTTTCAAAAAATCGGTGCTAAGCTGTATACTAATCCAATTTTTGGGTGTGAAAATTTAATTTTCAATTCGGACGAATATTGGGATTGCGCCATACGGACCGTGCCTATCCACTTCTTCCATCAGTGCGGCACTTGTAAAATGGGCCCGGACCCCTCCTCGGCAGTGGTGGACCCCAGGCTCAGGGTCCACGGGATAGCCGGCCTGAGGGTTGCCGATGCATCCATCATGCCTACCATACCCGGCGCTCACATAATGGCTGCGTCCTACATGATTGGCGAGAAGGCTGCCGACATAATCAAACAAGACTGGAATGTGTGATATTCACTAATTAAATCATATCACATTATCAATCGAGGTATATGGACTGAATAGTTTTAATACGATTCATCTTCGTTTTTTATCCATCAGCAGTATTAAGTATTGGATGTTCGCTTAGTCAAATGTAAGTATTTAAACACAATCACTCATCACAGAAAGTATTTGAAAAGCAAACTCTACACAACGTCAATGCATTTTCAAAATGTTAACAATTAATAGTTAAGTTCCACTTCTGTTCATCCTGACTTCTGAAGTGGTCCAAAAACCAAAGTATCCAGACCAATAATTTTTCCAACCTTACAAAAATGACTAAACATCGGTAAATTGATAAAAACGGGCTAAAATCAGTTTTCATTAACAATTTTATTTTTCCAAGAGACCACCACGTACTTTTCAGTAAATAAAGACATCTTCAGGAATGATCTACAATATACCTTTACATTTTTTTTTTTTTTTAATATTTCTCTTTTAACTAGGCACTCTTAACATTTTTAAATTTGATTGTATTGAATTTTTATTAAATCAGTATTCATGAAATCCTTAGGGCCTAATCAGTCAGGAACTAATCAGCGGACAACAATTACAATATTTTGGTGTAATATTTATTTACAAACTACGTTTCGACCAACATTGTAAGTCTTCATCAAGGCTTTGTCCAATAATGCCTAGAGACTCGAGGGCTATAAATAAATAATACACCAAAATAGTATGATAATCGAACACACCCCCTAACCTAATATTCCTTAAATATGAATCATAGAGCTTATTAACAATAAGTTAAATATACCCATTTTTAGTACAAAAAATGTTAATTATAATTTATATGATTGTTGTTTCATTTAATTTAATTTTGAACGATCTCTTAATGCCTAGTTCAGTTGTATATATCTCTATATAATTTTAGATGATCTTCCAATAGCTAGTTAATACAATTAGTTTTACTAATGACAAAACTTGACCTAAGCACTGATATATTTGATTTGTAAGAAGTACAAAATATTTAATTGTATTTAAAAAAATGTATTAATGTAATACGTATTAATTTTTAAGGTTGATGATAGCTAACTTCAATTTATTTAGTATCAATATCTTGCAAAGCTAGAATTAATTCTAACTTTTTGAATTTTCCTGTTCCTATTCATCAACATTATGTACATTATTATTTTTCGAAAAATTGTAAATAAATTATTGTGATTTTGTATGGCTAACAAACAAGTCGATGTTTGTTCATTAATGTAATTATTTATTATTGAAGATGTACTGCCCTAACATACCAATGATTGCACAATTGTGAAAATATATATTATTTCTAATTATTTTTCAGGAGTAAGATAGTAAAATAAGTTCTTAAAATTATTTCTGACGTTTTAGATTAATATGAAAGGTAAGAAAATGTTTGTAAAGGAAATTAATGTTCTCAGTTGGATAAATACAACGGTAAGTTGGCTTTTTCTTTCTTCTCCTTTAAGCAACGTTATAAAATTGGACACCGAAATGCTAAGCAGTTTTCATCATGAACACATATACATACTTCAAAACTACAGAGCATTAAGATTTTTGTAAAACGGAAGGTGAACGCCTTACATAATGCCCAAACACGAGCAATGTTTAACAGGACTTAAATGAATTAATTTCAGTACTTGGTAGGTACAATTAATTACTAACACATATTTACAAAAAAGCACAGGGAAACGGCATATTATGAACTGTGTCTCTTTCATTCTGGATATTAAATATTTGTTGATAAGAAGTAGTAGTTCTTAGAGACTATTGAAAAAAAAATCATCAAACGAACTAACGAAATCAGTCATAAATATCACACATTTCATTTTCATCTCTGGTCTCGTTATTACTTAATTGAAGTTACCGTTCCTTACGAAAATAACCGAATAGTTCTCTTATGAATATGAATATTAGTTAAAAACGTGCAGATAAGAAACAAATATAACAAGTAATGAATAGGATCCTGCATTATTCAAATTTTAAATAGATTGTTTTTCAATTTATTTTCATTTCATGTAAATGGTTATTTAAACAATTATTCTGCTATTAAATATAAGAAAAATATTATTCCGATTATGATTTTTTTTTTAATTTCCGTCAGCCATTTGAAATAAATACCCAAAATGATTGTTGGTATTATCATTATTTTAAACAGTTATATGTCTAATACAACGACAGAAAAATAATCATTAGTCTCCTAAAATGTACAAATGTTTACATAGAGTGTGTGGGTAATCCAGACTATGCTATCATCTGTCTAACATTAAAAAAAAAAGGTGTATTTTATTTTTTCCATTATCTTTCCTGTGCACGTATAAGGATTTGTAACTGACATTCGCTAAAGAACTATTCAGCTATTTTAGAAGAGTGTGGTGACTCGTCAACAAAGATCGAAATAAAAACAGCTGTTGTTATTTCTGTTAGTCCACTAGTCATAGCAGAAATAGGATATTCATTTAAGGAGATGGTGTGAGGAGTGAATTATGAAAGTTTGACCTTTCTAAATAAAATAAGTCTGTCATTCCAAATCTAGCAAAAATGGTGGCGATGTAAAGACATTTGAAACTTACAAAATGTGGTCCGCAGTCCCATAAAAGGTATCTGTAATAAGCAGTCAGCCGTTCCGACGGCGCTGTCATCTTTTGACTAATTATAACTAAGGAATTGCAGATTTTAAACGTCAAAATTCAACAATTTAGCTTGAAATTACACTATATGAAAGTGCAGAAAGAAATAATGTTGTTTTCATATCCTAGGCTTCCAAAATATACTGGTAGACTGAAACACAGAATTTAATATTTTAGGTCGAGTTTTGGGGTTCTACTAAACCGTCAAATTCCTCTCGTATCCAATCCCTGCAATACAAAATCCTTCGTAAAATCCTTAATGCTTCCTACTTTGTCACAAATAAAATCATCCATAATGACCTTAATGTACCATATGTTTCCGATTTAGCTCAATCCAGATAGCTGTCCTTTTATAAAAAACTTCTTAACCATCCGAACCCTCTTGTTTCCAACCTTGCTTCCTCTTCTATTCCTGATAACCCTCCGAGGCGTCTGAAAAGAAGATGCCCTCGGGACCTTCTAATATAAAAATATAATGGGAGTGCTACCAATGGGTAGTTTCTCTTCATGTTGTACATGTAATGTTACTTGTTCATATTTACTTGTTTTATTTATCATTTAATAAAGTTGTAAATTTCTACAATAATGAGAAAAAATATATATATATATTTTAGGTGTCGAAATTCATTGAAATTTAAATATTTGATAATAAAATAAAAAAATATAATAAAGTTTTTTTTTTTATTTCTTAAAGACATTTACAACTGTATTAAATAAATACATCTAGTAAATTAGAACATAATGTATATAATGACATGAAAAACACTTGCTGAGTAACTACCCAATGGTAGCACTCTAACAATAATAAAGTTAATTAGAAAATTATAATAAACTGGTAGATCACGGCTTTGAATACTTTCATAATTTTCATTCAAATTTTATTCTGAAATAAGTATTTTTGGCTTTGCTACAAGACTGTTTGGAACAACAATACATTCCTTTTGAATCAAGAACTGTTTTTTTAGAACCGGCTATATAATCATTTGGAATAATTATAATTTAAAATTTTGGCTATTGGAGTCTAGGTAAAGCGTCTAGCTGAAATTCAGCTGATTTGTAAAATCACAGAGAATATAGAATATAGAAAAAGAGTAAAATGGCATAAGTCACTCTTAACCATCTACATATTGATTTGATTTTTTTCAAAGATACAATAAAAAAAACAATCTTGTTGAGGCATTCCAAACTAGGCCAAACCACAATTTAATTAAAATACCCTAATAATACCTTGGACTAGATAATACGCAGGTGCCTAACCGCAAAAATAAAAGTCGCCCTCGCCCACTAAAGAATATGTCACCTCACAAGTCTCACATTCCAACCTTATGAGTCCGTGGTACAAACGTCTTTTTATCAAATTATTAACATCCGCCTGAAACTTCGTAAATAGCTTCATCTCATCGTAACCTACATTGTTATTTACGAAAACTCTTGTAATTGGGGCGTTTTCAATCTGGAGATCGGCAAATTTTGTCTATTCAATTAGATATTAAAAACAGTTAATACACATTTGCTTCCAACTTAAATCGAAAGATAATTTGATCACAAAATCGATTAAAAAGGTTGCCTACAAAAATATTGAGCCGTTTGGAGTGACCTACATCCTCAACAATTCAAAATAACGAGGTTATAGTAAAAGCCCAATATTTTTGTAGGCCACTTTTTTCTCGATTTTTTGATCAAATTATCTCAAGATGCAAGTGGAAAGAAAATGCGTATTTCCGAGTTTTTAGTACCTAATTAAATAGAGAAAGTTTGCCGATCTCCAGCTTGAAAACACTCCAATTCCTTGAATTTCCGTAAATAAAATTGTTGTAGGTTACGATGAGATGGAGCTATTAACGAAGTTTCAGGCGGATGTTAATTATTTGATAAAAAGGACTGTACCACGGACTGTCCATGGTCAAGATGAGCAGTTAATTCAAGTTATTAGATCATTTTTTTTTTTTATTATTCAAATAATAAAATCTCAATCTTATTAAAATCCAAATTATGTTACGATTTTTTTTAACGATCAGCAAAACATATTTATGGCTTCAATTATTCACTTATATCCAGTAAATGTTTTGAAACAATTTAAGCTCAAAAAAATAAAAAGATATTATACTTTAAATATTGTCTATTTTCGTTGGTATCATTTCATATGAAATGCGTAAGTTCATATATCAGAAAAACTAAAAACTGTACTCAAAATAAAAAAAATAAAATAATTTAATTAAAAGTAAAAATCGAATAAGTAAATAATCTTATCCATCCTAAGTGTAATCTGATTTCTATATGTTTTTCATTTTTAGGTTCTCTCTTGTCTCGCCTTTTAGGCTATATGGGATATTTTCGGACTCCGGACTCCGCGGGTTGAGGGCGGGGAATTAATATCAGAGTTTTTTTTTGTTTTTTTTTTATTATTATGGTATATACATTTTGCCACAAATATCAGAGTTAAAATATACTAAGAAAATCAATATTTATTAAATTACTTATATTTATCTTTTTTAAATTTGCTACTCAACTTATAATTTAAACTATAATAATAATAAAGGAAAGAGATGGTCCGGAGTGGCGGTCATAACTAGGCTGAATAGTGGCAAAACTATTTTATTAAAAGCCCGGCTTAATAAGGCTATATTATTAAGGCTATATATATATTAAACTATTAATAAGGATTTTAATAAAATAGTTTTGCCACTATTCAGCTTATCTATGACCGCCACCCCGGACCATCTCCTTCCTTTATAATGCAACGGTCAACTATTAAATACTAAATGTAATAATTGTAGAATATTTTAACCTTTTAACTGGAAAAATACATCTAGGTAAAAAATTTAAATATATTATCTTAGATTTATTTACCAACAACTCTTGAAAGAGCTTCAAGGATTTTCCATATCGATAAAGATTTATCTGATGCAAACTATAAGAAATAATTAATTAAAAACTAGCGAATTCAAGGATACCTTACTACAATCTTAGTTTTTTTTTTTTTCCACTTCCGACACACAACTTAACAAAGAATTGCTATTATCCGAATGAAGTTCAGTCGTTTCATATACCTACCATTTTGGACTAATCGAATTGAAATCACCAGAGGCACCTTCGTATTAAACTCCCCAGGAAATAATGAATAAGGAAAATGATCAAATAAATATAGGAAAGAAACTCTTAACTAAGTAAAAAACCAGCGCTTATGGAACACAATTACAATTTCAATAATATGATATTTCAATATTTCAATAATATTGTTTACAATACAATAAATATGAATACGAAAATAAGAATTATCAGTGCCTTATTTATGAGAATTATCAGCGTTAAGGTTATAAACATTGGCAGATAGCAGTCGGTTCCGACCGGCTATTTGAGGAGTACCTCGTATTGTGTTATTTTTAAACGAAAAATATTAAAACTAGACGATCATCCAGAAGTTGAGGAATCTTTTTATATCTGATTATTGCCGCAGATTTGAAGAAGGTGTCCAATTTTCGAAGATATATATTTACAGAAAAGACCAAGTTTTTCTTTGATAATTTGTTTAAGAAGAGTGACAAGCATATTTTAATGTCATTAAAGATTAGCCTGATAATCTAAAAAAGAATATTTGTTATGTATTACCTACGTATTATTATTTTCTTTTTAATGTTAATAGTTTCTCATACCTATTGTTATCTGGTCTTGCCTTTGCCTTGATGAAGACCTGAACTTTAGATTGAAACGTCGGTGAAAATAAAAATAAATATTATTTATTTACTTTTACTTTTTATTTTTATGTGAAAACCCCAACCAACTTCTCTTCAAATTCCTATTCATTCAACCATCAGTCCACTATAACGAATATTTTTATTTCACTGGAAAATTTTACTGCACCCATTTTATTTTTCTTTATGAATAAGTCATAGAAACGCCATAAAGGCATTTAATACTTGATTGAAGTGGCCGAATGGATAAGTCGACTAGCGAAGCCTGGAACTTTTAACGGATTCGCGAGATCAGGCATTTTCTTCAGCAAAACAAAATCATAGACACTACGTACATTATATGATTATTTTCAGAAATATTTTTTTTTAGTTTGTAATGTGTTTACATTTAATTGATAATATGGATATATTTTCGTTATTTTGTGCAATTTTTCCATCATTTTAAATTTAAACTTCGATAATAAGAACATTTTGATAATCTGAATAGACCATGCAATCTACGTGTCCGGATTATGAAGACCGTTCTGCCCTACCCCGTGATCCTTAATCGTGATATCCAGGATGTCATTAGCGCCGCCCAGAGATTTGGTTTAATGGCGGTCTGTTTCGGAGAAAGAAATATAGGTCTTAATGCGACTACCGACTCTGACCGGCCATAATCGAAGGGTTTAGACCGATTAGACACTGTCTTTGAACCCGAGGGAGTCGGTGGGAAGGACACAATGAGGTTGGTTCCAATTAGATCGGCTATGAAGCTGTTGGTGGTATGCCGCAGTATCCTAGAGACCATGGTCCGTAGCACCGTCAGGCCGGGCGACCCCTCAAGGATATCTTCCTCAAGAAAGATACGTCTGAGAGACGACCAAATCGCGTGACCAAAGATCTACATGGTCCATAGAGCCAACCGAAAAAAATAGCAACTTGTATACCTAATATTACTGAATGTCAACACATATACTCTCAACACTCGAGTTTTCAACACATAATTTAGTTCTATTTTTTTTTTTTTTTTCAAAAGCAAATCATATACATTTTTTAATTACAATAATAAATTTTAATTAGACAATTTTAATAAAATTTAAAATCAATAATTGCGGCGTTTACTAACTCACAGAGACAACTGCTTTTTGTTACGTCCATTTTTAAAATGTTCATTAAATGACCTGCGTAAATATTTACGAAAAATTTAATTTCTACTGCAAAACATATGACTGAAAAGGAGCCAGATCGAATAGTAAAAATTTAATTCTGTCAGTAGCAAAGTTATTTAAACGTAAATTTTTATAATCTGGAATTATAAATTCCCCCTTTCCTTTTCCATGCATTAAACACCGTAATCATGTAACGCTAAACTCCTCCCAATAAATTAGTAAGTCTCGGCGCCTATCGATATACCTTATAAACCTGTTATTTCTAAGGGAAACTGTCCCAGACTAAATTATCTTTTTATTCTATTTTATTCTAAATGCATTATTTTCCGAATGATATTTAGGTTCTGTAATTAAATAAATAACATTATTATTAAAAAGTGTAATATATATATACTACTTTTCCTTAATCGACCTAAGAGTGTTAAATTTAAACATAACTATTAAATTGGGAATAAGGTCACTTATTAATTATTTAATAAACTACTCAATGTTCATTTCCTCTATGTTTATTGACGTTTCGATCCCGGTATTTTTCTTTTTATAAGTCAACGATGGGATCCTCTTCAAAGCTAGAATTTTAAAAAATAGAGCTTCCACCAGGCCAGGGACACACTGACAGTCTCAGCACCGCCCACTAGCACATATATTAAGCTACTCTTAAGTAGCTAAGTATTTTTAAAATTCTAGCTTTGAAGAGGATCCTATCGTTGACTTATAAAAAGAAAAATACCGGGATCGAAACTTCAATGAACATGGAGGAAATGAACATTCAGTAGTTTATTAAATAATTAATAATTGACCTTATTCCCAATTAAATAGTTATGTTTAAATATATATATATATATATATATATATATATATATATATATATATAATGTCACTAACGGATCCTGGATATAGTTTTTGAGGGAGAGCTTCAGCCCGAAAGATTTTTGTTTTTATGTCTATATTACGAAAATTACTTCGGAAGAAAGAAAGAAACTAAGTACACCTATGAAATGGTATTGAAGTGATTCTTTATGTCCTATTAAACGTAATTAGATGAACAACAATACTTTTAGAGATTTTTTTTTCATAAAACGTGGTTATATTTTATCATTTTGGAGGAGGAGGGGAAGGAAGGGAGAGGCTTCAGCCCAAAAGCCCTTCCCATGTAGATCCGCTTGTGATATATGTTATGGATCCAACATAAGATATAATATTACTAAATATTTCACTTATACGTTCGATGACACTTCTTCAGTAATATAGAAAAAGCTCCAATAAAAATAAAATTGAAATCAGGCAATTCAATACTGTTACAATGCAGCCTCTCGGGGTCAATATTTTGACGAAACATGATATTGACTCAATAATATTGACCGTGTGTAAGGCCCTTAAGCCATTGACCACAAGGTCGTTAACTCTTCTATCCCTGGTGTGTTCGTGATCCGGTCCACCTTAGTTAGCAGTCTTTCCGGAGCAGTCTGCTGCTCAGTTCCGGGACCAGCTCATTGCTCAGTGTGTGTATGGTCAGGTGTTGGCTCCGCAGTTCCATCCATCAAGAGATAACTCTTAAGGTAACTCTTCATGATTATGATAAATTATTGTACTTAATTATGTTATAATATTATGTGAGGCTGCTCTAATAATTTTCATGGTTTCCGTAACTGTTAAACACAGTGAAGACGAAGTAGTTTCTTTTAACTTATAGAGAATTAATGATTGACAAAATGTTCCAGCTTCAGTTCTATAATTCTATTTCATTTATTTTAATTTACATATAGTCGTACATCTCCGCATATATCTGTTATCAATATATTTGGAAAAATATTTATACTTATTTGCTAAACTAAATATTACGTTATATCTACAACGGGTGTTCTTACAATAATTCCAATAAACAATATTACTTTGTTAAGTCCATTTCACTTGACACTATTTAAAAAACGTCCTTTACTAATTTATAAACATGTAGTTATATATTTTTTTTTTTGTACACATAGTGTGAATATGATCTTACCTCCATATCCTAGTGACATAATGTTATATTATTCAATAAATAAATAAAATAAAATTTAATCAATACTAACATTAAAATCCCATTAAATTAGGGTTTAAAAAGTTTATAAAATATAAGGCAATTTATCGTATTGTATAAATACAATAAATTATAAATTAGATAAAGGACATTTTAATAAACAATGTGCATTTTTACTTTGAATTTAGTAGCTAATAAAATTATAGGTATTTGGTGATAAATTATTTTAAAGAATTAAATGTGGTAGTCTATAGTAATCATTGTTAAAATTTGGTTTCAGCATTTGATGGATTTTAATATTAGTATTGATTAAAATTTATTAAAATATTGACCATTGTCTTTTGACAAGTAAAATGGACTTGTTAAATGAAAATTGTTATTGTTCTTAAAAATGAGATCAGTGGATTTGAATAAGCATGTAATTGTTTATAATAACAGTCGAAAAACCTGTTGTAGATTTAAAGTAAAGTGTGTTAAGCAAATTAGTGTAAATATTTTTTCAAATATGCTAATGTTATATTTTTATATGCCGAAACGAACGACTATGCGTAAATTAAAATAAATAAAATAAAATTATGGGACGGAAGATCGAACTTTTTATTAGAGAGAGAGAGAATCACTTTATTATCATAAAATGGTGCTGCCCAATTACATTGGATTGCTAACAACACAGCATACTTATTAATCACTACAGACAATTTTTAAAAATAATATACAATTATATAGGATTAACAATATGTATGAGCATAGTATATAATATTTTAATTATTGTTTATTAAAAGGCTACAATTTGTTCAAGATAGTCATTTTTCATGTCAACAATTAACAAAGAAAGGTTTGCTTTGCTTTTTGATGACATGTTCCGGGGTTGTATGAATTGGTACTTAGATGGTCCAACATCAAATTTATCAAGTCCTAGCTTTAGGATACACAAATTTATTTTCCTTGTTAAGCATATATTTTAATAACAGTTCGTCTCCCAGATTTTATTCCCACACTACGAATCACTAAACACGAAATTAGGTTATAGGAAATAATACTCAATGGAAATAATGAAGAAGGAAGCTATGCTCATCCTACTTACCAGACTTTTTTTATCTAAAGTAAACTTTCTAAAACCGACTTTCGATAAATTACTTTGTATGTATATCTAGCAGAATTCATCACCATTCTTGAAAATTCAGTGAGTCGCCGAATTCAACCCTTTTTTCAGTTATTTTACGTCGAAAAATAAAATACCGTATCACTCTAATCATCTGTAAAAAAATTAACAGTTTAAAAAATGATATTTTTTGTGATGTTTTACCCCAATTGTTCTAATTGTAAGTGAGTGTTAGTCGAAAAAATATTAGGAACGTTATAAATAATTATAATTTTTTTATAAGTCTCTGTCGTATATTTCCGGTTTGAAAAAAAAATATATTAAATAAAATCCTCATCTGTTGCTCAAGGTGACAGCTAATGTATGAGTTGAAGGTTTGGGTTGTGACCTTCTCAAGATATACGCAACTTTTTCAATTTATAAAAAATGCATTTTTTTTCTATGTGTGTATTATCTTATTAATTCAATTATATTTATTTTTTACAGAATTTATGGAACAATATTTGTATATGAAAACTTAATTGTACTTCTCCAATTAAAACTTTTCTCGTACAAATATATTTTATAGTTATACGGAGAATAGTACAGTCAGTAGATCACCAATTTCAACCAATTATTTATTTTTGAAATGAAAAATTCTTTAGCCGCATTTTGCACTTTTTTGTGGAGAATGAATTAGATTGATACGTCAGAATTCGCTCCTTATAAACATTTGTATAAAGTCGACTAATTAAAATGTGAAAGATATTTTATGTATGGATTAAAATATCTCAGAGACTAAAAAGCGTACCTGCATACTGTAAGCGAGGAAACCGTTCAGCATTTCATCCTTTCTATAATAGACTATAATTCAAAATTGTATCTTAAAACGCGGCGCCATTTTGAAGAGGCGAAAAGGAAAAAATAGTGTCGAAAACCAAATAATAACGAATTTTATGGAAGATGTGGATTAAAATATCTCACAAACTAAAAATCAGACCTGAATACTGTAAGCGATGTAAATTGTCAGAATTTCATTCTTTTTATATTATTTATAATTTATATTTTATATTATTAATCTCGCCTTGTTGATGTTTTCGCTTCTACCGTGTCGTCCAAAGCATGCATCTTAGTTGTTTTTTTGTGATCCTACATCGAAAAATAGTAGAAACCTACCCTAGTGTTCGTTCCAATGGAGCCTAGAACGGAAACAAAAATAGAAAATTATATTTTTTTCCAAATTTTATTCCAATTATTCTGAATCGACAAGAAGACGCACCGTCGAGTTTTTACATTGAGTGGCTTTGAGTCTTTCAGTTGACAGAATGACTAACTCCAATTTCAACATTTTCGATTATTATTTTTATTGATATTTCTATTGGTATAATGGATGCCTTTATTCACAGCTCTATATTTCAAAACTGCAATTCGCTACGATGGAATGAACTTACTCACTGTCTTTACAGATATTATAAATTTTTCAACTAGAAATATCATTAAAATTAATAATGAACTTGAAGTTAGTCATTCTTTCAACTGAAAAGCTTATTTAATGGCCTTAAATCAGCATGAAGTCAGAAAATTGTGTTTTTTTTGTGTAACTATAATTGATATACAGAAGGGTTGGTGGCATTTTAGTCAACTAACTATTTATTTTTTTATCATTATATAAGGCAAAATTCACAAAAAAGTTTTAAAAAGTTCAAACTCTCCAAAAATGTATAATGATTTTTTGTAATAAACTACCTATGCCTTTTTTTTTATTTTTTTTTATGACATCAAATGTGCTCGAGACATTTAAATGAACTTCTGGAACTGAAAAATCCCAAAACACGTTGTCTCGT
The DNA here is from genome assembly GCA_928085145.1 of Nezara viridula. NCBI lineage: Eukaryota > Metazoa > Arthropoda > Insecta > Hemiptera > Pentatomidae > Nezara > Nezara viridula. The sequence continues at coordinate 48,558,119 of OV725081.1, forward strand.
ATCGATTAAAGTGGGCCAAAAACAATTTTTAAGAATGAAACACGATCATATTTGTTTTCAATTTAAAAAAAAAACCTTAAATATTAGTATTCAAGAAAATAAAAAATTATTTAGTCTATTAACATTTTAATTTGATCTATTGAGTTCTATAAGAATTATTAAGAAAACGTCAGGAATGTAGGAAAACATTGGTAAGTAAAATTTACCGGCTAAAATAATTTTTCTTAAAAACTGGTATTTAAACGTTTTTTGGAATGGAAACAAACGTGAACTTGTTTCAAACTTTATTTTTTGTTTTATTTATGGCGACTACATGTTTTAAAATGACGGAAAAATATCATTATTAAAATTATAATTTTTTCTCTAATCCTGTGGTCCATCGGAACCAATTCCGGAACAAATGTCCTACTTTTTTTTTCCATTTAGAATCATCAAAAAAAAAAAATTGTAGAAATCGGCGGCCTACTGACCGCCATTTCTTTCTCCGTTTCTTCAAATATATTTATATTTTATCCAATTATATTTTATTTCAGTTTTTCTGCATCCACAAAAATACGTATCGTGGGACATTTCATGACCTTAAGTCTCCAAGAACTTTGATGAATTTCCCCTCTTTGAAATCTGAAAATTTTGCGTTTGTTTTGATATATAAATTGATAATAAAATTTATTGATATATAAAATGGTTTTTGTCATTTTAGTGCGCTTACACTGTTTTTTTTTTAACGATAATTTTTTTTTTTTTTTGGGTTATTTGTTTATTGATAATTATTACAATCTGTCTTAATAAAGAAAATTTATAATAGAGTTCAGAGAGCACATTCACACCATATTTACAAAATCAAAAAATAAATAAGGTAATTTCAAAATAATATAGAGCGAAATAAGAACAAAATAAAATATCATAGTGAGGGAAGAGAATATAAATAATATTAATAATAGAATAAAAATAAATGAATAAAATATAATTAAAATTTTCTTTAAAAAAATAAAAGTAATAAAAATAAACATCTTAGACGCAAGCATACTTATTTACACTATTTACAGTCGGCCATAGGAACTTCGAACCAAAGTTGTCTCTCCACATGTGGGGGAACTCCAATATATACATGTTATCGATAAATAAGGTCAAAATTCAGAAAAACGATTTATACGAGAAAAATGTTAGCTGGATAAGTAAAATTAAATTCTCGTATACAGAAGTCTCCGCATACATGTAATTAAATTTACAAGATATCACACAAATTTTAAAAAAATGATACTTTTGTCAACTGAAAAAGCTCAAATCTTCTTAAAAGTCACAACTTGGACCTTCAACTTATATGGAAGCTGTCAATTTGCGCAATAAATCAGGATTTAATTTTTTTTTTTTTTTTTTTTTTACAAACTAGAAATATATGACAGAGATTGTATAAAATAAAAATTATTTTACGTGATATAAAAGTTTTCCATCATACTTGACGAAAATAAAAATCCTTTCTACTCTTCAGGGTCTTAACGTCCTTGTTGGAAACCTTAGCTTCAAAGCAATAAAAATAATTACGTATTTAATAACAAGGTAGAATTCTGGATTTCTATTCATATTTATTTATCATGTAATCATATGTTAAACAGTCTTTATAGCTCAGTGCTTTTCTATATATATATATATATATATATATATATATATATATATATATATATATATATATATATAATATGCGGTTTCTCATTTATATATATGTATGCCAATATTTCAATCAGAACGGCTCGTTCAATATGGTTCAAAGTTAGACGAAGCTAAAACTACGCAGAATAAATTTGATCGAATTCCATCTACTGTTTCTAAGTACAATTTCTTAGTCAAGATAGTGAATAAGTAATAAAAAATAGTGAACAAGTGGTCTTCACTCGATGATTTAATTCCATTTTACAATTAAATTAATCTACCTAATTATTAAGAATATAATGACTGTGATACATGTAAGACATTAAAACAACAAAAAGTTATTTCTATGCTACAATTACATGCGAGAGTTGATACAATATAGATTTTCTCAATTTCCGTCTAATTCTTTCACTTATGCATCCGTTTTTCCTTGACAAGAATATTATTCCTTCATACACGGCTTCTCCTCAAACGACAAATTAAAAGTTTTGAAATATAGCTAATTCGCAACTAACTAAAATGGAACGGAAGCTAAACTTACTCCAATGGGCAGAATTTTTTTTGTATGAGTTAAACTATTAACTAAATCTCCTAAATGTATATAGCTATTTATGTGTGTGTTTTTTTAAATTTACTAATCTTTAAGTTATTTTATTTTATATACATTGTAGTATAGTATATACTTTTTGATTAGTGTTTAGTTGTTATTTTGCTTCTGTTTATTTCATTTTTTTTTTACATATAGCGCGAACGTGGTGGAGCGGGGTATCTCAGTGTATTAGCACTGACTTTCAGAGCTCAACGTCCCTGGTTAGAATCCGGCTGATGACTTAGTAATTTTTCATCAGCCGTGGGTCGACCGTGGGGCCGAGAGACCCTCCTGGGGCAAATCCAGCCTTTACAAAGTGGGTGCTCTTAATTAAATAATTGATTAAGAGGGAAAACCTGGCGGTTGAGATATTGACCCGTCACCTCCCTGCACAACCGCGGGCCTTGTAACAGTACTTCCTCACATACTGAGCCTGAGCCTAAGACCCTTCATCGATTGTTAGTGGTACAGGTTTTTTTTTACAGTGTGAACGGAATCTTACATCCCTATAAATATAAATAAAATAGACAAATAAACAAAAAAATAAATAAATTTCCTAAAGGTTGATTTAAAATTCAGTTTTTATTACAAAACTGTAAGGCTTATCCTTTTTTTATTATTAATTAAGGAAACACTATTTTATAATTTGAACCAGCGAAATAGTCTCTTTAGGTAGTTGATAAAGTTACATTTTTTTCAAAAATTATATCTTTATATGTTTTTATAACTGATTGATTGATTTTTTTTTTTTTTTTTTGTTACAGTTGAATGTAGTAACGATGTGGATTTTGGCTATTCTATTATATGTGCTAGACACAACAGATGGACAACGATCATTTCTAGAGGAGATTCAAAGACAATATTTAAAACAAGGAATTCCTTTTCGAGAAAACATATACATAGATAACTTGCCCGTGCTTCAGCAATATGACTTCATAATAGTAGGTTCCGGTCCTACCGGATCAGTCATAGCGAACAGGCTTTCTGAAGTCCCTTATTGGAATATTTTACTCTTAGAAAAAGGTCTAGAAGGGAACTTCTACAATGACCTTCCATTCACAAATCCGTTTTTGGTCTTAGGGGACTTCAGCGTGATGATTGATGTTGAAAGAGAAGAGAACGTTTGCTTAGGCCTAGTAGACAAAAGGTGTCATTGGCCTTCTGGAAACGGAGTAGGTGGAGCAACGTTAATTAATGGAATGATGTACACTCGAGGACATCCTTCGGATTACGACAGTTGGGCACTGGCAGGAAATCCCGGATGGTCATTTAGCGAAGTTTTGCCTTATTTCTTAAAAAGTGAAAACATGTCGATAAGTACTTTGGCCGGATCGCCATACCATTCCACGAACGGCCCTCTTCATATTGACAGTCCTTTTACCTCGAAATTGGGAAAACTTTTCTTAAAAGCCGGAGAAGAACTCGGATATCCCATTGTGGATTACAATAACCCGGAAACTATGGAGGGATTCAGTACCACTCAGATCACAGCGAAAAGAGGAAGAAGACATAGCGCAGCAACGGCATTCTTGTTACCGGTAAAATCTAGGACTAATTTACACATTGTTAAAAACGCTTTTGTTACAGAAATTCTAATTAGCCCCTCTACGAAGAAGGCTTATGGAGTGAAGTATTTAAAAAATAACAAAGAAAGAACTGTACGCGCAACAAATGAAGTAATTGTTTCTGCTGGCGCATTTGATTCCCCCAAATTGTTGATGTTATCAGGAATAGGACCGAGAAATGATTTGAAGAGCATGAAAATACCCATCATTGCAGATCTTCCGGTAGGAAAGAATTTACAAGAGCACCTTGGTACACCAGTTCTCATGTTTTTAATCAATACAACAGACAGTTACAATGTACCGAAACTATTGAGAACGATGCCCATCGATTTCATTCAATGGTACAGTGGTGTGAAGAACATCTATGCCAATAATGGAGCAGAAGCCATTTCCTACATGATGACAAAGTATGCAGAAGGGAAACCGGACATCGAGCTAATTCTAGCTCCATCGTCCCTTATTGCAGACGACGGCTTAATGTTGAGAAAGACTGTCGGTATTACTGACGAGGTATACTTCAAGACCTGGGGGAAATTAAAGTACGCCGAATCTTTTCAAATAGCACCATTGATGATGTACCCCAGAAGCAGGGGTGAACTGAGATTGAGAAGCCGAAATCCTAAAGACCCGCCGTTGATAGATGGGAATTTCTTTGCTGATTCTTATGACATTAAAGTTATGATTGAAGCGATTAGAGCAGCCATTAAGATTACGGAAACCAATACCTTTAGGAAAATCGGTGCCAAGCTGTATCAAGTTCCATTATTCGGTTGCGAACAGTTTACCTTCAACTCGGATGACTACTGGGAGTGTGCTATAAGATCAGTACCTGTACAGTATCACCACCAATCCGGGACCTGTAGAATGGGACCCGAACGAGGTGATTCTGTGGTGGACCCGAGACTGCGGGTTCATGGAGTAGCGGGCCTAAGGGTGGCCGACGCTTCCATAATGCCCGTTATGCCGGGTGTCCACACGATGGCTGCCTGCTATATGATCGGGGAGAAGGCTGCAGATATGATAAAGGAGGATTGGGGGTTCAACAATCTATAAAAATGAACTGATAAAATACATGAGTAAGGATATATTGTACATAATTAAAATAGTTTAAATAAACAGACTGATCTCTACAAAATAAGTAGTAACGTATCGAAAGATATTATTGAATTTATTTATAAATTATAATTTGTTCCAAATAAATTATTTCATTATATATTACCTATTTATTAAACACAGTGTCTACAAAATACAATAACCCTTATTCCATTATCTTAGTTGTTAAAGTGATTATGTGTGTTAAACTGTAAATTTTGGTTAGCTGCAATAATTTGCCAATGAGTTAGAATCCTGAAATACTTAAAATAAAAAAACAATATTACAAGATTAGTTCTTCTTATTGTCTGTAAGTTGTTATTATTAAGTTGTCTGTAAACATTATTTGGTTAAAGGTGTGAACGCCAACCGATGACAGTATAGACATTGTTAGTACTAATGGCAAGGTTGTTTGTTTCGTTTTCAAATAAGGAATGTTACAGGCGACGAATTTATACGTTTCGTTATTACTAAAAATACTACAATTTTCCAAAAATCCGACTACTAAAAACAGACAAAAGTCTGCCAAGACTTAACATTCAACTTCATTTGCAAAAAAATTAGAGGGCAGCAAATATCGAGAATTTTGCTTTCATCGAAAATAAAAAATATTTGTTCATACTTGATGGTTGCTTTGACCTCGATTCAATCAATGACAGGAGTTAATTTTATCTGATGGCTATATTTATTTTAAAATACATTACCTATAATACTGAATATGAAATGCAATTTTTATGGGTTGGAACTACGTTTTCTTCAATAACTTCAATGATTTGTAATATTTTATTTATTTACAAACCGTTGACTTATTTTACTTAAACGTAGTTTTAAACAAATAGGATCGTTAATAAAGTTGTAAATATAATTGTCCCAGCTAATTTTAAATTATTAATTTCAGACAGGAAGAAATAATATATGTTTCACTTCTTTCCTATTTTTTCTTATAAAGAAGAAAATTCAGGTTGCAAGTAGATCTACTTTTTTTTAATGGTCTTAAAAGGGAGGAAAATGCTAACTGGCGAAATTTTTTATTCCTAAACGGGAACATTCTGGATAGTTTTATTGACCTCAGCACGTTTAAATTATTTTAAAAATAGTAATTGAACATTTAAATCCTTTGAGGAAACTATTACTGTAAGTCAAAATTATTAAGAAATTAGTCAGTCACTGATAATTGTGCAGTTAAATTCTGAAAATGATCTCATAAAATCGAAAACTGGCTATTAATTCTAAATTTTCATTCATTTTACAAAACAACTAAATTTTACCTGGATAAAATGAGGAAAGAATTGACTAAATTAATATCACTTGAAGCATACGTTAAACACTGTCACTACAAAAATTAGTATCATTCTTTTAGAGCCAAAGCAAAAAAGAAAATAATGTCCGCACGCGCTATATACATTTTCGCGCCTTGCCTGAGATTGACTGTACATCAGTGTTACCAAGTCCTTCAAAATAATAAACATAGCGCGTAAATGTTCGTACACATTTTTACATTTGAAACATATAATAAGGGAAAGAATTGTGATCGAGAAAAATTTCAAATCCAAGCATTCAATGGAAATGGGTGTTGTAAGGACCCCTTAAATCAAAATAACCAAGTCTCACACAATAGTTTGCATGTGTTTTTGGAAATTATTACTAATTTAATGTCCAGGATGTTACAGCAAATTTTCATTAAATCGACCAACCTGAACTGGTAGTGTATATAATCGATTTTAGACTTTATTTGTTTATAATTTTTCTTGAAAAATTAAACTCAGTATGCACTGATACTGTGACTTACGAAATATTGGGGAGAGGGCAAGGTTGGCACACCATACATTAACTGGTTCAGTCATTATTTTATTACCTGTAACAAAACAACATACTACATACAATTACTACTTGTATGGTTTAGTGAACGGTTTTTTTAAGTTATTTTTGAAGTAAATGACTCTTTTTTTTTTTTTTTTTTTTTTTTTTTTTTTTTTTTTTATCCCTAACCGTTATATCCAAGAGGGAGGAGGGAGGGTTGTTCTAATGTTACAACCAGACTTATTCTAGCCAGTAACTAAAGTGGGGAGGTAGAGATAAGTTTCAGTCCATCCAAGCAGGACTGAACCTGTCGCTCCAGAATGTTAAAAGTAATGTAACACTGGGATAAAGTTCCTTAAAATATAATAAATTTAAACAGAAAATATCTGTTGGAAGCATCACACAATTTCCACTTACCAATATACTAATACATTGAATAGAAATTATTTTCAGGCAAAATTGGACTATTAAAAGATGTCTTTGAAGTGCCTTTTAATGGAGGTAAACCTTAAAGAACACATTTGTAAATTTCGGTCAAATTACTAAGAAAACTCATTACAACCAGAAAAATAACACTAACCGTAATTAGTTCATGTCGAAGGTAGGTGATGAAAATCTTGTAACTCCATCGATCTATTAATACCAAATAACTCCCATCTCTAATATAAATGTGATTTTAAATATCTTTGCATATAGGGCTCAGATATATATATTTATAATCTCTAAATAAATAAGAATAGTACTATATAGTAAAAATGATAGGATCACCCTAAATCTGTATCACTTTATAACTGTTTTAAACTCTAATATTTTTGTTTGTGAAATTTACCAAAATGGAGTTTTGTTTTGGTCAACAAGGTTTCTGTAGCCTCGAAATAGTATAATTAAGTGCATAATGAGATTCATTGTGATTCTTAACTATCACTTAATGATTTTTCTGAATAAACCAATGATATATACCTAATTACTTAACTGTGTCATCAAAGCTATAGGTTATAAACATATGTTTTAATCTCCCAAAATACTGATTGAAACATTTGTATATTCCACTTCTTCCCAATTAAGTACAATAAAATAATTTTTTTTTTGGCAATTTCATTATTTCATTATATATAGTGAATTATATATAATTTCTTTTTCAGGCTCAAAATAAATTTTAGAAGTTTCTACAAAAATTTTATTCAGTTCCCATGGAAACATTTATTTTCCATGCAATAATATAAAAATTTGAAATTATTAACTAAAACAATATTTATTTATTATATAAATAAAACGGTTCTGAAATAAATTAGTCAGAAATCAGTAAATAATTAAACAGTAAATAAAAATGAATAAAATTAAACGATTATCAGCAATTGCCACTTCTAAGATTAAACAAAAATCACAAATAGATAGGGTGTTTTCACTATGATAGCTTTTATGTTTTGTTTTTTCAATGAGCTAAATTAAACACATATGATTGACCCAAGTGGGTGTCATAAACAGTGCAATATGTGCACAATCTTCAAATACACATGTTAATAAAAATACAATAGAAAAAAGTATAATACTAATAAAATATAAATATTCCAGCCACACTGGGCAAACCTGAAAAAAGAAGTTCAAAATTTATTTAAATTCACTGTTAACTATAGGAGTTGGGTGAATAAATAAATAACTATTTTAAATTTAAATAAAAGATAAATTATGTATTTTATAAACAATAAATTTTATACTGAATAAATAAGCAGTCAATCTGTATTTTAAAGCAAATAAGCTTTATTTCAAGGATAATTCAGAAAAAGGATCGAAATCTCCCAATTGAACCAGCTCTTTGCTTTTTTCCCAAAGTTCTCTGGCAAGTTCAGAGTTCTTTGCTGTTTCGCTAGGATTAGCAACTGCACAATCACTGAAACATGTTGTTACAATTATAAAAAACACAATAATAACTACAAATATGAAAAGAAAGGAAATGAAAAAAAAAAATTCATACAAAATAATATTCAGTAACAGTAATATTTTTGGCATAATCTTGTAAAGAAGAATGATTAGTGATGTTTTCACTACAAAAAAAATTGAATTAAATTATTAAAAAATTCTTACTACGAACCAAATTACAGCCAATCAGACCTTAAGACCATGACCTAGAATGTGGAACTGCAGACAAGAATGTGGAACTGCAGAGCAGAATGTGGATAACTTCCCTATACCAATCATTGGGTTTGAAAGAAAAAAACTCTTCATTACTAGCAATTATTTTCTATTTGATTTGATCATTAGCTCCAAGACTGGTCTTTTCCTCACTCATATACTGAATACTATTTTCTTATACTCTGTAGCCCCAATAAATTATGAAATTAGTTCTGTAAATAGTAAGTTATGAGGAGTAACATTCAATAGTATATATTACCATATAGGATTAGAAAATTATATTATTTAATTATTTCTTGATTGTCTTCTAATACCAGACAAATGTCGCTTTTCTGTTCATTATAATTATTCTTAGGGGACTAAATGTCCCAGAATAAAATTTACTTTATTTGTTTGGCAATAATAACTTCCAGTTGTTAACAATTGAGTATATTTTTTACTATCAACGTTACATGTTAACAGGTTAGTTGATGTTTCAGGACCTTTATTCCCATCTTCAGAACTGCAATTCCAATACTTAGTGGATGCAAGGCTAAAAATTTTTTAAGTTACAATATTGTGCTTGTTACAATACATATTTGAATTATGTTTGTTACAATAAATTTGTAATTACCTTTTTTTTTTAACTTTTATTATGATATTTACAACTGTATTAGTATGAATACATCAAGTAAATTTGTACAGAGAAATATTATTACATGAAACACGCTTGTTGAGAAACTACCCACTGGTAGCACTCTAATAATTTGTCTACAAGAGAAGATCACGAGGCCATCTTCTTTTCAGACGCCTCGGAGGGTTATCAGGAATCGAAGAGGAAGGAAGGTTAGAAACAAGAGGATTCGGATGGTTATGAAGTTTATTATGGAAGGATAGGTATCTGGATTTGGCCAAATCGGAAACATATGGAACATTGAGGTCTTTATGGATTATTTTATTAGTGACAAAGTAAGGAGCATTCAGGAACCTTAATTTTAATAATAATAATAATGTGCTCCATCGTCAATTTTCTAATTTATGTTCTAAAATTTATCATCTAGAGCAACATTCTCCTTTTGACCAATAATTGGGTTTCTGCCATAGTGAAAAATTGACCTTTGGATCAAACTGTTTTATCTGACTATTTTGATTGTTGTTGTTAGTGTTTATTTTATGTGTCTGTGATTTCACTTCTATTAAATTTTAATCTTGTTCAATATGTCTGTATAATGGGTTCCTAAATGTTTAGTGTCTGTTTTGTAGTTGACTGTTGTTCTGTTGTTTTTTGTAATGTGTATTGCTTCAAGTAATTTTCTATTGGTGTTTTTTGGTTCTGTGCCTATTATCTGTGGTTTGTTAAAGTTAAATTTATGCTGTAGTTTTATACTGTGATGTGCTAAGGCTGTTGTGTTTATGTTTTTTGGATTTTTACAGTTGGTGATGTGTTGTGAGATTCTAGTTCCTAATTGTTTGTATGTTTCACCAATGTAGATTTTGGGGCAGTTTTGACAGTTTAATTTATATATTGCATTTTTCATGTTTATTGGTTCTATTTTATCTTTTGTCTTGGTGATGTGCCTGCTTAGTTTCTTGTTATTGTATTGTCCGAGTTTAATTTCTGTCAAGTCATAATCTTTGAACACATTTCTAATTTTGTTAGTGAGTTCAGGTATGTATGTCATTTAGTAGTAGTAGTTGAAGTCCATTTTGTTTGTTTGTGCTATGTTATCCTGATTTTTTTCGTTTGTTGGATTTGTTTTTTTCAAAAAATTGGGTGATGAATTGTTGTGTAGGTTTCTTTATTGTAATGAAGATATTATTGCCAAACAACTAAATTAAATTGACAATTTTCCAGGAAAAAAATAAATAAATAAAATTTACTTTTCTTTCTTTCTTACCGTCTACTTTAGTCGGACACAGTTTATCAATAACAGGATTTTTTCTCATATTAAGGTATAAGATTTTTACTAAGCTAGAAACCACATATTAATAGAAAACAAATTAATCATAAATAATAATAGTTAATTGAATAGTTATAATAGTCAACAAAAATATACTTCAATTTCATTATTCATTATTAGTAAGTGACTCACTCATAATACAATCCGGATTGAATACTGTCGTCTAAAGCACAGAACAATGTGGTCTGGGCGCCCTGCTCTGGTGTCTTCAAAAACCATGATCCAAATTTTTGTAACAGCCCGACAAACCAAATGAAAGAGAAAGCTTTAGAGGTGACTAGATCCCGTGAAATTTCAGTATAGACTACACCTGGATGCAAGCTCACGGTCTTTACTTCTGTACCTATAAACATAATATAATTACTTAAACACGTATAGTAAATATATTATAAAAAATGTAACCGTAACTGTCCATAAAACAAAATATATTTATATTAACAGCAGAAAGGCCATTTAAAATACCCAGCAATTCAAGTCATATTAAAATATGATTTAGTGATACTATGAAGTTTAAACTGGGATTACTACATTCAAATTCAAAAAAATATTTGAAATTCCAAACATATTGTACCATAAAGAAGGTGGTATTTTCAATTTAACAACACAACCAAAGAATAATATAAAAAGACATGGATCATTCAATTACCAGATTTTATTGATAAGTAATGTAACATAAAGAAACCTCAGATTTTTTTTTCATAAGTTTAATACTCAATAAAAATATTAGGTAATGAAAAAAAGATAAAATAGCAATGACAGAGCAATAGTTATTGATAAATAAGGAAGTTTCTGTAATAGCCATAAACACACTATTGCTTTAAATATTTCTAACATACAAAAAAATGTTTATTTGATTTTTAGGACAGAATTATTGAATTAAATTGTAACTTTTGGAATTTTTCTTACAAACATTACAATAAAGTTTTTAATACGTAAATAATTTAACATCAAATTTATAATATTTTAAGTCCATAGGTATATAAAAGTATATTTTACCTTCCAATCGCTTTGCTAGTTCCAGAGTAAATAGAATATTAGCTAATTTACTTCTTCCGTAAGCAGTCCATGGATCGTAATTTTTCTCCATGTTTATATCATCAAAAAAAAGTGAGTCACCTGAAAAAAAAAAAATTATAAAATTACACATTATTGATGACATTTTATTTTAATAATAAGACTAAGAATTTTAAAATGGAATCTGAGAAGCAAGTACCTTGAGAGACCATCAAACTTTTGGGTCAACTTACTGAAACTAGTTTTGGAACGGCAATATTTTCAAGGTGTATTCCTTTTCCAAACCTTTACAATCAAAAAATGTTCTTATCTTCTTGATTTCTTCACAGCTTGTTCCTCTGTTTGTTTGTTCAATAATAATCAACAACGTTCATTGATTCCTTCTCATAGAACTTTTTTTTTGGGGGGTCCTCCAGTTCCTCGCCTTTAAGACTCATCCTCATCCTTGACCTCATTTCATTGAACTTTTATTTTTCCATCTCCTCAGTAATTAATCTTCCGAATATATGTAAAAATAAAGTTATTTTTTACTTTAGAGATGTCTGCCATATTTTACCGATATCTTGCAGATATCTATGTATGTGCCAAATTTCTGATTTGTACAAATGCGTAAACTCACTCGTATGTATTTATCTTTAAATTCAAATGTCTACTTCAAGATTATATATCTACTACAGTATCTTTTCTTCATTTTAATATTAGGGTTAGACAACTTTGTAAATTAATTCATTTTTAATTGTTTTCTAATGCCAGACAATTGGTATTTCGTAGTTCATTATAGTTATTCTGAGGAGATTAAATGTTCCAGAATAAAATTCACTTTCTTTCTTTCCTTTTAGAGACTAACGGATGAAAATAAGAATGAATCTTTTCAATTATTGTAATGAAGAAACATTTTAACTAAATTGATTTTAACAAGTCAGAAATATTGGTGAATCCAAGAAAATTTTCATTATTTGTTTACAATCATCTTTTCAGTTTAGTCTTATTTGATAAATTTTCTTTGAACATAATTGCCAAAGCTAATATTAAATATGTTTAATAAATACTTAAGTAACAATGAAATAGTGAAAACATGAATCATAAGTTTGAATCACTTCTGTCAGGATTATTTCCATTTTATTTTATTTTTTATCCGCTATCTTAATGAGGTGTGTTTCTGTTCTAAGGAGTTGAGCAAGATTTACTTGTTTCAGCAATATACTAACAGCATTTAACAAAACATGTATCATAATAATTACAAGCAAACCAACTAATTTGATTTCTCTCCTTGGAGAAGAGGTTCAAAACGTCTTCTAGTAGAGCAGCTAATAACTAATATAAATTACAGTTTATACCATATCATAATAAAATATTAATTGAGATCATTTAAAAATTAAAACTTACAATATGTGTGCCCAAGAGAAGAAACATTAATTATCCTGGATGGACCAGACTGAATCAAAATCGGCAGTAACAGCATGGTCAGAAGGAAATGTCCAAGATGATTCGTACCAAAATGAGTTTCAAAACCATCAACTGTTACAGAATGGGAGTTCATAAGCACTCCTAAAACAGGAAGTTTAAGATAAAAAAAACAAATCATAAATATCTATTATTATATGAAATAGAAGAATCACCTTTATTCTGGGACAAAGTTCCTTAAGAATAGCAATAATGATCATGAAAATTAACATTAAATCTGGCCAAAATATATATTACAATAAAAGAATAACTAAAATGTAAGTAATAAGAGAATTATTTACATAGCTATACAGATATATTAAAGAAAAAAGATGAGCAATTAAGTCACAATAATGCAAAATAGTTGCCACAAACGATAAAGTAAGAAATAACTCAATGAAATTGTAAAAGAATGATAAATTACTTTTTGTTGTCAAACCATTATAGTAATGAAAAAAAAAAATAATAAAAAACATAGATAAATATTTACAATAAATAACTTACATCTGTACCTTAATATGTTCAAATGAGTACTTATAATGGTATTGTAAACATTAGATAAGTCTTATAATCTATATAATTAAACGTGGATTGATAGGAGAAAACAACAGAAAATCAAAAAAAGATAATATTCATATATAGGAGTGCGTTCAATATTAGTAAAAAATTAAATATATCTCAAAGACTTAAAATCTTAAATGAAAAAAATAAATAAATAAAGCAATTCCCAGTATATGTATATATGTGTATATGTATAAAAGAATAAATTGTTTAACATTATTTATATGTTTCTAAATTAAATAATTTCCAAAAAATTACTTCTTTTTTTTTAAGAAGCATCAACTTCTGATTTGAGATCTGTTAACTTAGTCTCTGATAAACTTATCTAGTCACTATCAATGATAATTCAATTAAAAATACATTAAAATAAACAAAAAAAAAAAAAATAAAGTAAACTATTACATACATAATATATATTTCAAATCTCTTGAAGTATTATTGTCCGTGTAATTACATTTAATAGGGCTTCAAGAATCACTTAAACACCATTTCATATAGGTAGTTATCTTTATTTTTTTTTCCAAAATAATTATAGATATATATATAAAAATTTTTCGGGCTGAAACCCTTCCAAAATTAAATCCTGGATCCGCAAGTGACTGCTATTTAACATTTAATGTATAAAATATCGTAAGATTGACAAAGAAATGATGCAAACCTATCAGCTGAAGACTAGCGATAGAGTCATGTAGTTAATAAAAAGGACCCAGTTGTATTTCAGAAAAGAACTTATCAATTTTACCATTAATATTTTTGTCAATTCTTCAATTTTTTTAACAGAAGTACCTGACTAGCCTCGGCATTGCTAAACATAAACAACTCACTAGTACACACTACAATTTATACTAAAGCACAGCTATGTAAGTTTTATGTTCATACAAAATATAGAAATAACTAATATATTTTTTAATCATTAACAGGCTCTACATTTTAAAAAACTTAAGCATTTGTCTAGTAAATTTCATAAAAGTTTTACTTTTTCGTTATTCAACATTTCAAAAATATGTATTCTTTGTTTCCTGCAATTGTTAATATTTACAAAATTAACAGTAAAAATTATAACATAATATAGAAATATAATATTACTAGTAATATTATAATAATGTAATATTATTATACATATAATATTACCAGCATTATTGATGAGTAGGTGGAGAGTTTTGTGCGAAGATGAGAATTCCTTGCAAAATTCCCTCACTGACTCCAACGAAGATAAATCCAACTTCATGATTTCCAACTCGGCTTTTGGAACAATGCTGCAAATATCTTTTGCAGCAGCTTCTGCTCTTTCAATACTACGACAGGCCATCACAACATGTGCTCCTTAAAAGAATATATATAACATAAAATAAACCTATCATTTGATTCAGTGATAACTGTTCATTTAAAATTGTCTCAATTCCAGATAAGTTGAACACGAGAACAGAAGCTCACCTCTCTTAGCTAGATCTAAAGCTGTGTATTTTCCTATCCCTGTATTACAACCTGTGACGATGGCCACCTGTCCATCAAGCCTCTTTTGGCTTTGGCATTTGCTACTGAATATCCTCCCCATCTGAAAATGACAATAATTAAATTCCAATGTATGATCATAAATAAATATATGACACTACATATATAGAAATTCCCCTCTATCCCCTGACCTGTTTGCTATTAACATTAATGACCTTATCTTCCTTATAATTCACTCCCAATTCCATATCTATGCAAACTATTTCCAAATACACCTGTCCCTACCGCCTTCTGACCTATTACCAGCCATATAAAAACTTCAAGAAGATTTAAAAAGAATGTATGACTGGGCAAAAGCTAACAAGCTGAAGTTGAATGCTGTGAAGGCCAAGGCAATCCTAATAGGCTCCAATTACATCCTTAAAACAGTTCCTAACATTCCAATCCAGTTCCTACATGATAATCTCATGTAATTTTATACCATCATCAAAAATTTTGGAATAACCTTTGATTATATAATGTATTTCTATGTATATATATGTAATATGATTGTATATCTTTACAACTTTTCCTTAATCGACCTTTGAGTATTAAATTTAAACTTAACTATTTAATTGGGAATAAGGTCACTTAATTATTATTTAATAAACTATTGAATGTTCATTTCTTCTGTTTATTGACGTTTCGATCACGGTATTTTCTTTTTATTAGTCAACCATGGGATCCTCTTCAAAGCTAGAATTTAAAAAAATAGAGCTTCGATCAGCGAAATCGAAGCTACTGTGATGGATGAAATCCATCAGTAGCTTAATACATGTGCTAGTGGACGGTACTGAGACTGCAGGTGTGTCCCTGGCCTGATCGAAGCTCTATTTTTTAAAATTCTAGCTTTGAAGGGGATCCCATGGTTGACTAATAAAAAGAAAATACCGGGATCGAAGCGTCAATAAACAGAAGAAATGAACATTCAATAGTTTATTAAATAATAATTAAGTGACCTTATTCCCAATTAAATAGTTAAGTTTAAATTATATAAGTATATATATATATATATATATATATATATATATATATATGAAGGATAACTATTATAGAAAAAAAAAGAAAAATACTAGCTACATATATCAAATGGTGTTAATGTTATTCTTGAAGTCCTATTAAATGTAATTACACGAACAATAATACTTTAAGAGATATTTTTTTACGATAAAACATAGTAACATTGTCTTCCCTGTAGATCCGCCTATGTTTCAAACCTACTATCTAAAAACATTTATGTTAGTCGACTATAGCCGACTTTACCTTAAAATCTGACGGATCAATCTAATTCACTCTCCACAAAAAGTTCAAAAATGCTATGGACAAGGGGAAAACATGGAACAGACCACAGCAGATGTAATTGTATATGATCTACAATTTTTTACATTCATCTTTCGCTTGCACTGTTTCAAGAAGAGAGGAGTAATAAAATATCTTGGGAAGAGGGAGGAGGGGGTAGGTTCTTGCGCTATTGACCTTGGGAGGGATAAGCATCCCTGCTGGAAGGTTACAAAACTCATGAAGATTTTAAAATTTAAATTAAGGAAAACCTATCTATGTAATTATTTGATTTGAAAACAGAAATAAATACAGATAGACAGTAAATTTGACGTAAGTATTTAAAATAAATTGAGAAATCACAACATGGAAGTTACAAAGAGGTTACATCCAGCGGATCCATTAAGCTCGTAGAACCGCTGAACCATCGGTGATTCAATCGATGAATAAAGGAACTCCATCGATGGGTTTAGGAATGTACTAGAGGATTTTTAACGCCATCGATAGTCACAGCGCTGGGTTTAGGAACTATTATTTACCAGTACCCATCCGCAGAGAACATTTGCAGAGGACGTTTGCCGGCGTGAAATAAAAAAAGATTATAGAATAAATAAATTATTTATTTATATAACTTATAAATAAATAAAACAGTTAATAATACCACAGTTATATTTATAAAAAAGAAAAACTACGGCAGTTATGGTACAAGGAATTTTTTCTACTTAAGGTATTGGATTATTGTGGTTGGCACTGCATTGGGGAATTTCAAATGCCAATTGTATGCTGAAAACGAAAATTGAAGAAGATGCAAAATATCTTTTAGATAAAATGTGGTTAAATTGTTTTCTAAATATCTCGATAAAAACAATGAATGTGTAAAGTAAATTTGATAACAAATAGCTACAAATAATAAATTTTAAATTGTTTTATCTACCAGTGAATGGTTTTATCAACAACTATCATAGTACATTGCTACAATGACACAGTTGTTAATTATTCCTTAAAAATATACTTAATTCTGGAACAAGTTTTAACTCTGAATTAAATACGTGTAATACATTAATATGTGTTTACTTACGATTAACTCACGCGTTGTCCCGTTGTGTAAGATCACAAATGGTTCTTAATACAGCTATGAAGATAACACAATGAAGTGGCAATCAACAATACTTCTTTGTCGAAAAAATCAAAACAGCAGGCACAATAACTACGACAATTGTGATATGGTTGATAACAAGTGGGCTACTACTGCGCCAGCGCGAAAGGAAGTTTGGGTAATGTTTTGCAGTCGAGGTTAATCACTCCTTAAATACGCCGCGCTGCCCAAAGTGTAATAAAATTAACATTTGGTTATAAGCGATTGGTAGCAACTGAAAGAATTGACTATGATTAATCAGTAAAAATGATTGGATACATTGGTGTAATCCAACTTTAATGTTGATTAATTGTTAATGTTACTAATATGACAGTTCATTTCCATTTTATCAACACAATTTAAATAAAATTTGGGGTAAGTAGAAAATTATTAGAATAAAAGTACGTGCTATATCTTTAACTATCTTAAACTGTTCAAAAATTTTCTTAATTGTCGATTTTATTACACGATTATATTAATAATACACGATCATATTAATAATATATTAAAGATGATATATAATATAATTAATTTCTTAGGCAAGTGACAATTTTTAGACATCTATTATTGAGCATTTTACAGAAGAATTGTGAATGCAACCATGGTAGATACTTTTTCTATTTATACTTAGTTTCAGAGAATTCAAAATCTATTACAAATGAGAACATTTAAAATACAAATTATAAGGAATTTTGAGCTTTTATGACTCCCTTAGTTTTATAAAACTGAGCCACTGTCAGAATTGGTTTCCATTGTTACTTAATTGCATATATTATTAATGGAAAGTTGATATATTGGTCAATCTGTTTCTTATGATCCGAGTTGCCCTTCTTAGTGGATCATGCATATAAAGTATTGCTGAAATTTCATGTAAAGTACTCTCCAACTGTAAAGTGAAACCCAGATTAAGTAATATGTGATAAAAAGTACAAAATAAAAAATTAAATAAATGTTTCACAGTATTGACTGGTTATAGCATTTACATTGTGAGAACCAAATTATTTAATCAGAACACTCGTAGAAAAAAAAAATTTTTTTTTACAACAAACCTTGATCTATCAACTTGATGAACCAGAGGGGTTTCTAAAGGTGACAAACTTATGAAGATGAACAGAGTAACTATTAGCAAATATCTTACTGAAGTGAGAAATTAATGTAAACAAATAAACAGATATTTAAAAAAAAAAAAGGTTATATATCTCAAGTTTTATCTTATCATAAGTTTATTTATGTTGCTTCATTGGTTTAATAAATGAAAAAAATAAATTAAATTAAAATTAAAATGAATTGGTCTGTTGAAGGAAGTTTGTTGATTGTTCTACATGTCTTGGGTGATCAATACTTAGGATGGAGTCATTTCTTAAGTTTTTTATTGCAAATGTTTCAACCCTAGCTTGTGGGTTCTCATCAGGTCATGTTACCAACACCAAAGGTGTTTAAGTACTCACTGCATTCTTACCATCTATCACTGACGAATTGGTCTGATAAATTTTACTTCAATATATATTAATGAATGTATTACCTGTAGATAATTTTTTTTTGTATTTTGTTGTTGTTGGGGCAAAAAACTGCTGACACTTATCATTGCCCATTTTTTTGTATTTTAATTTTCGTGTTTTAACTTTGGTTAAATAATTGTAACCAATATTGGAGTTGTTTCTTTTTTATAAACTTCATATTCACCAGTGTCTCATGTTTTACCGACGACGTCACGATTCTGACTAGGACTAATAAATTGGATTTTACTGAAATGTTATAGTATGATATAAGGCAAATAGTAGTAATATTTGGACTTCTCTAACCATTTTATAGATCCATCAGTGATAGTTTTCCAAAAATGAGGGGTACTGCAAGGTATTGTTTTACCAATGTTATTCTAAAGTATTACTGGATAACTTGTTGATAAAATGTACGGTAGACATCTGTTAATACTATGATATGTAGTATTATTAAGCTTACTAAATCTCTTGAACAAATAAGCTTGCTATGTAACACCAAATATACTGAAATCTTGTAACATACAAGTGAGCCTATTAGAGAGAATGTTAGTATTTTTTAATGTGTTGATGGATGATCATGTGATATATCGAAAGTAAGATGGTCTGTATGTCGGTTTAAAATAATATCTGATAGTAGTAACTATTCTTAATATGTCTTATTTTCAAAAAATGAGATAAAGTTATCTCCTAAGTTCAATTTTACTTCACACTGCAGTTAAAATTGACCACACCTCAGACTAAAAACTGGTGATTTATAATATTTTTATTGACCTCTTCAGAGATTGAAGCTGTTTCTGAAGTCGAATTTTAATTAAACTTATCAAAAACAGCTGTGAGCTAAAGCAAGTTGGTTATGATTTATTGGATCTATTTAATGTAGAAGAACTAATACACCATTAAATAATTTAAATAAAACGCATAAAAAGGGCTTATTGTGTTGTTTTTTTAATTTCCTATAACTCCTCTTTTATTCTTGTATGTTAATTATGAGAACTAAAAGAGAATTTTTCTAAATAGTTCATTTAACAACAGTTTCATCCATCAACTTCAAAGTAATAATCTAATAAAATTTAAAAGAAAAATTATTTTCAAACCAGAAATGATATTGTTTTGCTGAATCCTGATTTTTCTACCCAACTAATGCTCTAACAAGTTTCATAAAAGAGACTTGTAATTGGGCTATGGATAGTAGCTTTTAAAAGGAAAAAAAAAACAAATTAATAAAAAATATTTAAAAAACTCTTTACCACTAAAACCCATAAAGGTTCTTGGGTTCAGTACTAAATAGGTAGGTGATTAGGCAGAGATCATGCTCAACCACCAGATTTTCCTCTTTAATTAAGAGTACCCACTTTATAGAGGTTGGGTGTGCCCTAGGTGAGTCTACCAACCCCAGGGAGAAGTTCCAACATTAGTAAATGTATTCAGATATTTTTCTTTAGGAAGGGATAGTATTGTGAATATTACAAAGATTTATGGCTTTAACTTTGAACAAATGGAGAAAATAATTAAGTTTATTATGGAGGAATCATGGCTATTTTTCTCTGATTTATGAGCATTATAGTTATTGTAAGATAAATAGCTATATTTTTTCCACAGAATAGTCATTGATTTGGAAGATTGAGATGAATAATAAAAACAAATAGAAGGCACAATGCAACAAAATATTTAGTGTACTAAAACAATTAATTGTTTAAAATCATAATCTTTATTTTGTTTTGTTCCTAAGTAAAGAAGTCCTATCTCATTTATACATAATAGGGAATTCCTTTAGAAATAAAAGGTATCTTGAGAAACTAAGGAAAACGGCAATGTGTGGAATAAATACTACAAAAGGCTAATAGAAAATATTGATAATTTGAACTATAAAAATATCTAGATTTTAAAAATATAGTTTAATTAACTTTTAAAAGGTAGTAACAGAAGAAAGGCAAACTGAAAAATAAATAAATAATTCTAGTATATTGGGAGTGTAGGAGAATATTGGGACTCATTAAGCAGGAATGTTAATAAGTACAACAGTGCTGCTACCTTGTAGTGCAACCAAAAACTGCGATAGTTCTAAATGCCCTCACAAGGTAGCAGCACTCATGTGTCTAGGCAGCAACTATTTGTTATACTATCCTCTCAAACAGAATTAAAATTTTCTAGATAAATTTCATTTCGAATGAAAAATGTCCTCTCTCCCCTTCAACAATATATTTAAAGACAAATTTTTGTTGATATCCTGTCTTTACTCAGCCCAGATGACGGTCTACAAATTAGGCCAAAACTTTGGCACAATTATGAAGGAAATTAATTTTATTTATGCAAAACTTAAAACATGAGAGAGAACCATTTTTGTTGTTTAAGAAACACAGTTTTTACATCACGAATTTTATTATTATAACATGAAACGTACAAATGTATATATGCACAAATACTACTAAATTTCTATAACTCAACATTACTTAATTCACTTTATATATTTAAAAAAATAACAATGAATTGAATTATTATAATTACATTACAAAATATTCCTTTTTATTTCTTAACAAAGTTATATCACAATTCAATATGGAAGACATTGTTTGAAGGCACTGACAACCATTTAGTGTACACTAACATAGGATCAACATTCCAATGTTTATGGAAAGACACTGGATAATCGATTTCCAAATAACTGCTGGGGTAATCCATTGGTCTTGCCTGAAATACATAATATCAAGTTACTAAATATATTCAAAGAGAAAATATACATGTTAAATACAATGTAAGTGAAACCCAAATTGTAACAGTATAAAGGAATAAAATAAAATTAAACAAACAAGCAAAAACTAATGCAAACTTTTTTGTGATCATTCATTTTCTCATGCTAACACTAAACTAAATGAATGTCTATTTTATTTATTTATTTAATGTATTCATTAGTTTCTCCATTTTTAAATTATTTTTACATAGTAAATACTGTGTATTTTTTATATATATTTTATTTTTATATTATTAGATTTACTTAGAATAGTGAAGAAATAAAACAAACAATTTTTATTTTTGTTTGTCTGTTCTCTCTCTGACTGCAACTCCCAACCAAATTTCAAACAATATTATTTTTATATGTCTTGTTTATCAATAAACTTCTCAGTTTGTTTATAAGTGTTTATACAATCTGATTTTAATTTTAAACAGTGGTATAACACTTATAATCAAAATGGAGGGGTTATCATATATCTAATGTTTTTTGAAACAATATTACCTGATGAAACAAAGGAGAATGGGTCAAAGAAATATTAAGTGTAGCGATACATAAGCCAAGGACCATATCATCTGGACTATCAATTTGTGGACAGTTGCAAACCTTCACTATGTCTTGAAGAGTATCTATTCCAAACGCAATTCCTCCACCACCTAAAATCAAACATTTAATTTTTTAGAGTCATCAATTAACTCAATTATATTAAATAGCTTGTACATTTCTGTACATCAGAGATAACCAATCGTCATTCCACTCTAGATGATTTTGATATCATTATCCTATTAGTATTATTCTGGTCATATTTTCTGATTGCAAGTATTGTAAATATTTGAAACTTCTTCTTTCTGAATGAATTTGAAAAAATTATTTAAATGCCAATGAAATTTAGTTAACTGTTGAAATGAAAGTAAGAACTTTTTTTAATTCTTGACAGCCACTTGGATTATCATAATCTTGATTTACACTACAGTTAACCATTTATACACAATAAGTTATAAAATGGTTTACCCTTACGGTACAGATTTCTCAAGACAAATATCAACATCAGGTTTACTTTTATAATTTAAAATATATTATATTGACATTGAGCAATTATGACAGATCATTTATTTTTAGAAATAGAAATAGAAATAGAAAAATAACTTTATTCTGGGACACAGTCCCTTGAGAATAACAAATTAGAACAAAATTAAAATATTACATCTGGCCAAAACAACATAAATCGAAAAAAAGAAATAATGTAAAAAAAATATAAGGTATTTTTATTATACAGTAGAAGTTGAAATTATGTTTTATTAGCTATTCCTTTTATTAAGAGCTTCTATTACAAAATATGAAAAAAAAAATTGGTTAGTCTTGAATAATCAAATTGATAAAGGATTAAACATAAAAGATTACTGCAATGTTATTTAAAATCACAAGACGAACATGATTTAAGTATTAATTTTTTTTTTTTTAATGAAATTCACTTTCATTATTTTTATTACAATTAAGTTTTTCAACATATAAATTTCTTTGGGGCTCCACTAAACTATCGAATTCCTCTCATATCTAATCCTTACAATCCAAAATTGTTTGTAAAATTCTCAACACTCCTTACTTTGTCACAAATAAAATCATCCATAATGACCTTAATGTTCCATATGTTTCTGATTTGCCCGAATCCAGATACCTATCCTTCCATAAAAAACTTCAGAACCATCCGAACCCTCTCGTTTCAAAGTTTGCTTCATCCTCGATCCTCGATAACCCTCTGAGGCGTCAGAAAAGAAGGATGCCTTGTGACCTTCTGGTGTAAATTTATTATTTAAGTGCTACCAGTGCGTAGTTTCTCAACAAGTGATTTCTTGTTATTATATTCCTGAGTGCATATTTACTAGATGTATTTTTTCTTTATATTATAGTTGTAAATATCAATGAATAAAAAAAAAAACATAAATTTATCTTTTTCCAGTTTTTATTGGGAGGTTAATAAGTAGTACAGTACAGCATCGACTACCCAAACTGATCAATGCCAGACACGGTCTGGATAAACAATGTAATTAAACAGAGTAAATTGTTGCAGCTAGGAATAAATTAGAATACAATCAACGAGCTTGAGCTCAGAATATTTATCACAAAAATAAGTTAAAAAATCATTTCAAATATTAATCGCAAACATTACTTTTAAAATAGAGTTTATTTTACTACAATATAGATTTTAATTAAATTTGTTGTACAAATAAATATTTTAAACTATTCATGAATAGTTAAAAAACATGTTCATCCTTTTAGTATAGATAACGAATAAATACTTGATGTTTTCAAACCATAACCAACTTAATAAAACAATTTTAAAAAGTCAAGGTCAAACAAAATTACCCCAGATAATTGATGTTGCGTTGGCATAAAAATAATCAACACAACATTTATCTGGTTTAAAACAAAAAAACTGTAACTGTAGAAGTAACTGATTTCTATGTATTATCTTTTTCTTTGAAACATAAACAATGGAATTAATTAAATTTAAGTATATTAAAATATTAACAGCAACAACTTTAACATCATAAAAATATTACAAAAATCAGCGACCTTAAAATTCAAAAGAATGATAAAGATATGTACTACATAAATATGTATTATATATTATATTAACATATGTTATGAAAACATGAAGCCAACCTGTTAAGTAATTGTATCCATGGCCATTGAGAACTTTGTACCCATATCTTTCACCAACAATGATATCAGGAGAATAACACGAGAGATGTGATTGTAATCGTTTTACACTAAAATAAAAAATAAATAAAATTAAGCTCTCAAAATAGTATAAAAAATATTGCATTTTTATTTTATATATATTTTTTTTTCTGTTAGCGCTACAGACCATGGAGACCTTTGACCGCGAGATGTGGTCTCCTAGACCACATCCCGATTCCCAATTTAAGTACACGGGGGTAAGGTCATCAGTCCTACGCCTGGTCGGTGTGAGTTGCTTCCAATAGACTGACAGGCCTCACATACCTGGGAGGGGAGGGGGAGAGAGGATCTCGGGCAGCATGGCTTTTCCTGGTGGACAGTCACCCAAATCAGGCGGTCACCCATCCAAGTGCTAACCACACTCGGCGTTGCTTAACTTTGATTACCTATTGCAAGCACCTTACACGCACAGCTACTCCAGCCCTGCATATATATATATATATATATATATATATATATACATGTATATAATTAATGCATAACAAATTGATAAGAGGAATGGACCGCTTTTTAACCAATTGCCTTGCAGACATCACTTTGTTACAAACTGGGATTTTTATAGTACAACAGCAAGAGCAGGCTACCCATAACTCAGTAACTGATCCTTTGTAAACTTATTTATCAATGCTCTTTTCGCCAATCAATTATCAAAAGCTTAGGTTCAAGAACAGTCATATACAGTCCAATTGTACTGAATATTTGTGTCTGGAATAAGACTGATATATATTTTCTGGACCAAGCAGTGATTACAATTTTCTGGTAATTCACATCATGATTCCCGAATAGAATAAACAGGGTATTGTTGTCGTTTGGAAGGTCTAAATCATTCCCAATTAACAAAACAAGAATACCAATTAATAGTGACATTAACAAATGGTAAATGTTGTAAATATTTAGCAACTTAATATGGCATTTTATATTTGATAAGCATATAAATTATTTGTGTACTTGATCATATTAGTTTTTAACAACTTATTGAAGTTAAAATTTTTAATACCTTAATATTGTATCATCGTCAGCAAGTATCACCCACTTAACAGTTTTTAAAGCATTAGTTTCTTTTACTTCTTCTAAGACCATCTTTAGTATCTTCATCGTTTTCAGGCAATGGCCTCTTTCAGTATTTTTTATGCCAACTTCAGTTGTCGGTATTGTTTCATCTAAAATTTATTGCCAAAATTAGTTGTTGTACTGGGAAATGCAGCATATCTCATTTTACCATTACTATTTTCCTTACTTGCTATGTCACTGAAAAACTTGATATATTTAGCTTCTTTACCCCATGTTTTCTGAACAAAAGGGACACGATTCAAATGATATTTATGGCACGTCTTAACAGCAAAATATATTTCATTAACATCTAAAGTAGGCCTCTGAAATAACATAAATTAAAACATGAAACCATATAAATAAACTTTGGTAGCACATTAAGTTTTATAAGCAAAAATATAGATTTAATAAAGATACTCACACAATATCTAACTTTATTTGGGTAGGAAGCACAAGATTCACGAGGTTTATCACAGAATAATGAAGGCTTATGTTGAAGAGGATATGTTTCTCCAATATAGAGAGCTAATTCATGTGAAGCATCTATGGAGAACTCTGATTCCTTTTCTGTATCAGATATTTTCCTAAGGTTGAGCCTGATAAAATAAGTAATACAATTCAGAGTGGTATAAATAGAAATAAAATGTTTCTTTTGTCTATGGAGATTAAAGCAAGAGTTTAATGCTGATCTTTAAACATAAAGAAAACAAAAATCATTAAGATCCTAAAAAAGTGAAGAACTTATAGGAATTTTCAATAAAACTTCTATAAAATACATTGTAATGAAAACAAACCAAAAAAAAAAAAGAACTTTTTTTTATTTCAAGTACTTTCCCAATAATGGACATATTATGGAATCTTGTTAAAAATCAAAAGAAAAATAAATACAAAATTGATAATTATTTCTCAATAATCAAGAAATACATTTTTAAATAGCTTCTAAAAATAATAAGATTTTTATCGAAGAAACTACTTTTTAAAAAAGTAAATCAAACTTAAATGTAATAATTTATAAATAACAAATAAAATTGAATAATTATAACATACTCTTTTAACAACGAAGTTGCAATGGCAAAACCAGCAGAAATGAGAGGGTATTTGAATATAGTTGGATCTTCATGAAATGCAAAATGATGAATAATGGTTGGCTCTTCATCATTTAATCCAAACCCAATCCATGTTTTCTAAAACCAGAATTATTTATATTTTTCTAAATATTTGTTAATTTGAAGCAAAGGGGTCAATATATTTAGTTTTGACTATATAGGTAGATATATAACGATTTATAAAAGTTTCATTTACACTTCAATAATATCATTACCTCAGTTTTGCTAAACTTCTGAAGGCCTGAAATCAGTCTTTTAAGGTTGATTATAGTACTATCTTCACAAAAATATATCCAAGTTGAATTCTTTCCATGGTCTCTTACAAGCCTGGGAATTAAATTTTATAAAACAAATTTAATGAACGATAATTTCAAAACCGAAAATTTTCAAATTATTACATCAACCAAATATTATATTTGACATATTTGAAATGTACTATTCAGTGGCATAAATAACGCCAATGCTATGTAATGAAGCACAGTGCACAAACTGACACACTGGAAACAATTTAACCGAATGAATGAAAAAATTAACATAGTTATTTAATTATTTTTGATGTTGTGTATAGAAGTTTAATTGAGCTATTTTTAGTATATTTAGGAGGTGATTTTAAAAAATATTGCAAGGTAAAATAGCACTTACAGCATAAAGTGAGTTATTTGTTCAAAAGGGAAAGGGGCGCACAAAAAAAAATGTTAATTGTATAAAAAATTATTTTACTTATATATTTTTAAAAAAAATTGTTACCAATTTATTCTATTATGATCAAGCATAACTTGAACATTTGGAAAAATAAATAAATCACACACACACACAGATATAAATCATAGGATGATACCTATGAAACCATGATGATAATTATGACACTATAATACCTTTCCTTCACCATACCTGGGGAAAAGAGGAATAATTGTCCAATAACCAATATGAGTTTTTTCATCAGGAAGCACTTCCACAATTACTTTACTGTTCTGTGATACCTGCAAACAGTTCATTTGTAATGATAATTTATAAATAAAAGTGATAAAACTCTATCAATAAAGGAATATAACTATGTGTTCAGTACTTTTATTTATTATTCATTTAAATTAAACTATAAGACTTGGCACAGACGGATCTACGGGTGGGGGGAGGAGGAGGCTTCCAGGCTGAAGCCCTCCACCCTCTACCAAAATGGTAAAATATATCAGTGTCTTATGAAAGATAATATCTCTAAAAAGTATTACAGTTTGTTAATTACATCTAATTGGACTTACAGAATCACTTACACACCGTTTCTTATAAGTAGTTAGTTTCTTTTTATTGTTTATACAAAGTAATTATCATTATATATACATAGAGAGAGAAAAAAAAAGCTTTTGTGCTGAAATCCTTCTTCCTCCCAAAATTAATTTCTTAATCTGCTAGTGAGGCTTGCTAACACTTGCAGTTTGTTATAAGAAGCAATAAGGGATTAGATTATGAATTTTAAATAATACAAATTTTCTTCAGTTCATAAGTTACCTATAAGGTAGAAAGCTTTTGAAACGCAAATAAGAATACATAATGGTTCTACCTGTAATGATTCAGCCTGGTGTAAAATATTTTCTTTAAGGTGACCAGCATTGTTTTCATGGTAACTGTTTTCTTGACTCAAAATAACAACAACAATGTTAGTTGAATCTAAAAAAAAAAATATATTTATATATAACTTTTATTTGATTCCAATAATTATTTATATATATATATATATATATATATATATATATATATATATATATATATGTATATATATATATCATTACAAATATTCATTTGATAAATTGATAAAATGGTATGATAGGAATCTATAGTCTATTCACAATTAAAAAAATATAATATGGTCTCAGCTCATATTAAAACTTTTTTCTTATTAATATAGCAAATATATATAGCATTCATTATCGTTGCATAAAAATACCATGACCAATATTTAATTTAATCTTTTCCCGTTATTTAATTACCTTATAGTCACTGTTTTGTAATAGTTGTAACAATTTGTATTATTTAAAACAAGCACGATTAGAATACAATGTTGTGAAATAAAATAATGGAATTAAAATCACAACTAACTCAAGATGTTTTTTGAATTTTCTATTCTCATATTTTATTAATTAGAATGAACTGTAATGGACATGGATACCTCTGGTCACAGCAGTAATTAATGAACTCGTTTATTTCAGAGATGTCATTCTGTTACTTATCACAATGAACAATTACAAGTTATCAATATTTACAGAGAGGTGTGAATTTCTCAAAACTGAACTCAAAACAGAAAACAAAAAATAGATATCTCAATTGGCCAGCAATCACATGAACTCTTATCAGAAAATGGGGATTAGATATGTTCATAATCTTCAAGAACAATTGCTGCGATTGGCTGATGTGCACTGAGAGCAAAAACCATAATCAAAACCCATTCCAAAACATCATCTGTTGGATTTTTTGTTTGCCCAGCAAGGTCACCATGTGAGGGAGGCTGCAGTAAGATTTCATAATTTAAGATTTAGAGATAATAAATCAATTTGTTATTATAACTGGCAGCTTTAACCAACAAGAAATCACTAGGGGTGCCCAGAAGGGGGTTTCATGGAACAAATTGCGCCATCAAAATTTTTGAGGGGGCATATTTTGAAGGGTTTTTGAATTTTTGATGGAGGCAAATTTCGGCGGGGTTATGAATTTTCGGACTAATGGACAAGGGTAGAACATGGAACTGACTGCAGGCAAGTGTATTTATATAAAATCTACGATTTTTCTAATTCTATCTTAGCTTGCTCTGTTTTTAAGAAAGGTGAGGAATAAAATATCTTAGGAGAAGGGGGGGAGTAAGTTCTTGCGCCTTCGACCTTGAGGGGGGGAGGGAAGCCACCTCTGGAAATCACTATAGATTGGATAATATTCAATTTCATGTTCACTATTATGGATTTACGTTATTATGACATATTTTACGTTATATGTCAACACTCCCAAAAACGTTTAGATGAAAGGTAAGTTACAATAAGAAATACATTAGCTATTTTCGTATTATATACAAGAACAGTAAAGATTTCTGCATGGAATTAAAGAATTTGTCCAATGCTTGTCTGTCAATGAAAGAAAAAGGAGAATAGTAAACATCGATGATAATAAATTTAAAAATTCAATCACTTCAAAAAATAAATAAATAAATACTACTAACTTTCGATTTTTAAAAATCAAAATCTATTAAACATCAGTTCTATCTTCTTTGCCCGCCTTTCAGCGTATCAAAACGATAATGGGAAAACACAAAGTCCGGTCCAAGTGTATTTTGTTGGACGCATGAAAATTTTTAGAATAAACTTCACTACAATGAAACTACCATACCATAAGAATAAAAACGACATATTACTTTAGTTGAGATAGCATTTAAACAGCATCTATTGACAGTTGTTTAGATATAACTAAATGACGCGGTTATCCAATAAACCAAAACAAAAACTGGCCCTCCCTCCAACATGACAGACGCAACATTATTCGTCCTAATGAAGATAACCGGAGGGACAGAAGGCTGGATGGCTAGAGCAGACCTCTTGGGAATCCCCTGTACTTCCAAATGAAAACAAATCATCTAACTAATATTTTCAGGGTGTCCTTTTTCCATTTTAAACCCTTCCTGTGGAGTTCCTATTTTAAAGCTTCTTCCAGGGAACATGCAAGTTTGTTAGTGAAATGTTAAACAATTCAAACCATATGAATTTATCATAGATCTAAAAATAAGCGAATAATGGAAAAACTAAACTACCATTTTTATGATTCTACGGCCATTTGCACTATTATAACAAGAGGCGAGCTATAAAATTCCTTTAACATAAAATTTATTCGAGCAATAAAATTTATTCGATTATGTTTCTGTAAAAAACATCCAAACAGCTTGCAGGAAACAAAAGCAGCACATGGCTTCCTTTGGGGAGGTGAGATGGACAACTTTACATTCTGCAACATTTCGTTGTGTAAATTGACACATACATTGTATTACTGGAAAAAGTAAATATATATATATATATATATATATATATATATATATATATATATATATATATTTTTTTTTTTTCATAATCAATATTTCCACTAGCGGTTAGTGTTTTAAACATCAATAACTTGGAAATAAATAAATACATGATATTTTATTTTGAATTAATAGAATGTGGTTACGTACTACAGTATACTCATCTAAGTGTCAAATTTCTTCACGTAACGTAGACGAATATCCGCAAATCGAATTTTGAAATAATCTTTGAATTATTTTTTTTGTCATTATCGTTGAAGGTGATCTTGAAAATTTTAATTCAATTATAGGTTTATGGTAAGAATGAGTAAAAGTGAAAAGGAGAAATGAAAGCAAAGCAGAACAGATGAATTATGAAAGAAAAGCATAATTCTGTGAGTTTACGTTAATCTTGGCTATTTTTAGATTGAAGGCTCAGTGAAGACTAATACTAAGTAACGCGGTATTACACCGGTTTGTTTCTGATTCTATATTTTCAATCGTTTCAGCTATTCTTTCGTCTTTCCTCATTCATATAATTTATCGAAAATTCATCTTTCATGTTCATTTAACAGCTCTGCAAGTCTTTTTCTATTAACCATTCGATTTTCTGTACAAGTTGTCTTGGATTTGCTTCTTCTGGCTCTATACTTCCTGCTACCTTTTACCACTTTTTACTTGAAGCGTCTTACTTATAACGGCCTTTTTTTTTAAAAAATCATATAGTAAATAGATATAAATCATATACTTTTGCTCAATAATGTTTTTGGTTGTAATCAAAGGGAAAAAAAAGATGTTTATTTATTTCATTTTGTTTCTGTAACAAACATAGAAATCAAATGTTAAATATAGTTAAATACAATGACTATGTCAGTAAGGATGTTATTCTTATATTTTGAAAAGCTATTGATACCTAAAAAAATAGTAAATGACTATTGAAATAATAACCTATACAATGATCTTTAGTTACACCGATTGCAGATATTTCCAAGAAAGAGGATCATAACGACAATAAATTGTTCGAAATGGCTTGGTTAAAGGTTCTACACATTTTTTTCTTCCACCCAAGTTAGTAAAAGATTTATTTGATTTTTAGCGCCTTCAATTATAAAAACTATACCAAGCTATCTGGAATATTTACGGAAAGCAGTCCTTTTATAATTTCTAACATCTATGGTTAATCCTTCGTTTCTATGGATCGTGTTATAAAGGATAAAACTTGTCGTTTTATTCCTTTAAAAGCATCCACAAAGTTACTTAGCGTAGAAATATTCCATGGCTCTTGTAATTTAGACAGCTGGGATGTATGGTGCACTAATTCAGAGCTTCTTATATAATAATGATTTTTTTCTATGTGCCGTTGGTGCACCATGGTTTCATCACGTCTGTTTGTATCATTAATACATATATTACTTATCCGACATTGCAAAAAGTAAAAAAAAAAAAAACGTTTATGTCGTCAAATAATTCTTATATGTAAACAGCCATGTATTCAATAATTCGGGTTAGATTCAAAGGAACTGTCCAAATATGATGTTCGGGGATTTTTCAAACAATCCTATGATATACTGAAAGCCTTTGGATGAGAACGAACCTTTCGATGTTAGCGAAGCGAGAAGTTAGGGGTATAAGTTTGGTTCTATTTGGTATGTAAATCCGAAGAGGGCTGTCCCCAGGAAGATGTATAAATTAATAGCTGGCAGAAAAGAGAGAGTGCCTGCTCTGTATTCTTCTGACGCCACCACTCCTTTCCTTCCTCATCTTCTCGGCCCTTTATACTAACCTCTCTTTATTAATCGAACATCTCGTACGATATCCAATATATAGCTACAGTGAATCCATATGGAGAGAAGTGTTCATTAGTTCGATATAGTCTTTGTAATAATTTAAGGCATACAATACAACAGTTGCTATTACATTATAAATCGCTACGAATGGAAATGTCCAAAAAGCGTGGTCTAGTTTTCATAATTAAAGGTGCTAAAAACCAAATAATTCTTTTGCTAAGTGGAATAAGAAAATATATGTTTTGAAATTTGAAATGTTTAGAAACGCACGTTTCAACATTGAAATCTACCTCCACAAAAATATTAAATATACTGAGATATCTTAGCGGCACCTCCTGGGGCTTTGACAGATCAAACTTTAAAACTTTATAGCGTTTTAATATGTTCTAAACTAAATTAAGGGTGCTTCGTCTATGGTTCGTCATGATACCGTGTATTAAGTATAGATGTCAGATGGCAAAAAGATGTCGGATGGACAAATGACCAACGACTTGCATAAGAGATACATATTCAAACCAAAGTTTTCCAAATCTTTTGAAAAAAAAAAACGAAATCAACGCTTCGATTATCAGAGAGAATAAGTTCAGCTACTCCAATCCTCAAAGGAATACCTCAAATCAAACATGAAATTCACTACCCTTCTTGGATTAAGGATTAAAATAATCCTAAATCTAACTCGGTTACAGAAAACTAAAACTTCACCTACTGAGCACAAAACCAATATCTCACACATCCTTCAAAAAATATCAAAACCATATTTAATGTATACTGATGAATCTAAATCGGACGAATCCAAGGCCCATAATTCGACCTACAAAAATAAAACTCCATAATCTGTGCAGTATATATACAGACGAATTTCAAGCAAGAGCCTCAGCCCTCCACTTTTTTATGACAATAACCCCCCAAAATATTACAATAATAACTGTTCTCTAAAAGTGGTGAATAATATATACCCGAAACATCTTAAAAATTCATAAATATCTAAATATACTAGAAGCTCTAGGAAAATCTGTATACTTTATTTTGGTGCAGCGAAACAAGCGCTTACCCTTCCAGACCGGAACACTGCCATTTTAACACCACAAGATATAAGTCTTCCCCTCAAAAATAAATAATTTATAGCTGGCAATCTATATGGAATGAGAGTCCGATAAGCAAATTAAAAACAACAGTAAAGTCGTAATCACCATCGAATCGCCATATGCGCAGAGAAGAAGTTGTCTAGATTAAAAATAGGCCACACCAATCTTACCCATTCACATCTCATTAGCAAGCAGCCACCACCAAAATATCAACACTGCAATAACACACTTACGGTCAGCCACATGTTACAGTGTTCTTTTAACATACCAAATCTAAATAGTCTAGGACTTGCACCTCCAATATCAAACATTCTAGGCGATGATGAAGACACAGTTAGTGTTAGAATTCTAAAAATCAGACAATTTGTTAAATAAAATTTTAAATAATTTAAAAATTTAATCCAACGATAAAAAAGTTTAATTTTTAGACGTTGATAACCTCATTGCAGCCTTAAAACCCCAACAAACAAACAACTTTAACCATGCCGTTTTGAGCAATTTATTGTCATTATGATCCTCTTTCTTGGAAATATCTGCAAGAGGTGGAACTAAACATCATTTAATAGGATATTATTTTAATGGCCATTTTTTATGTGTCAATAGCCTTTGAAAATATTAGAATTACGCCCTTATTGGCATTGTCATTGTATTTAACTATTTTCGTGCAGAAATTTGATTTCAATGGTCATTACAGAAACAAAATGAAATAAATAAATATCCTTTTTTTTCTAGTGATTAAAAAAAAAAATTGAGAACTCTTAGCCCTAATACTTATAGCCCTCCAGCAGTGGCTGATTGTATTATTATTCAATAAATATATTTAAAAAAAAAAGTGATTAAAATTATGGGCAGGGCTATATTAACATTATAAAATTTTGGGGGAAAAAATAGTCATAATAAGTAAGATGCTGCCACTAAAAAGTGGCGAAAGGTATAGAGCCAGAAAAAGCAAATTCAAAACCACTTGTACAGAAAATTGAATAGTTATTTTATTAGAAGACTTGCCGAGCTGTTATTAGTTATAAAAGTAACAGAAATGGCTGGCAACAATAGATTTTATTTTAATAATTTTTTTTTATTAATTTTTAATATTTTAAAATCGTAATGAAGGAGAAAACATGTAGCGACAAACGATAAAAGACGTGGTAGGTTGCTAAGCTTGAATACTGAAGGACGGAAGGGAAATGCTGCTTAAAACTGCATCAAGCTCTTACAGACAGGCTGTGATTTAGGGGCGAATATATCAGAGGGCCAAGTCCCCGGGACCCTTCGTCATCGCTCCTATAAATTCTATATCTCTTAACTCCTTCCCTCCAGAGGGTACCGTTTCTGCTACTTCTTACGAATGCATGGGATGGGAGGCCTTTGAGAACTCCAAATTTATCATAATCCTAGTTTTACAAAACCATTATACGAAAAAACAGTTACTATTATTATGATTGTGGGTAAATGGTTGACTATCGTGAATAATGAAGACAAGAATAGTTGGAATGATCAGTCAAATAAGAAGGCAAAAATAAATGATAATATTTATTCAGACATTTGCCGACGTTTCGACCTGAAGTTCAGGCCTTCATCAGGGCTAGGAAAAGAACAAGATAACAAGGTATGAGAAACATAAATAGTGAAGGTAAAATAATTAAAGTAAAATGCAGTTGTTAGAATAATGACAATAGTAAGAACTAAGAGATAAATAATAATAACTGCTACAAAGTGTGGAATGATGAAGTAAACATAATCAAAAAAGGTGACATAACTATTAAAATGGGAATCTTAGAATAAAATGTAAAACAGAAAAAAGAAATATGAAGTTATATAAGAAATGGAAATAAATAGTAAAATTAAGATATTGCGAATAGAAGAGTCAGATAGAAAATTGAGATATTGTAAAGTCTATCAAGATGTACAGACAATGTATAATATAAATAAATATTAAATAAAAAATAAATATTATCATTTATTTTTGCTTTCTTATGTGACTGATCAACCCAACTATTCTTCTCTTCATTCTTAACTATTATTATGATTAATTATAAGTATATATTCCTCAGCGTTTATCGACATTAATAAAATATAACAGTGTTTCGATAATATGACCATAAAAACACTGTGACACGTAATTTCACCCTTAATGAAGATAAAAATGATGCACTAAAGCAAACTAAAAGCCTTCTGTTAGTAGTTGTGCAGAATCGAATGCTCCTTTCACTGCACTATTTCACCATCAGTATTATGGTGAAAATTATTACAGACTGGTTTATTAATAACGATTCCAAATTATTTTATATTTTCCTTCCTATTTCATAAATGGCTGAGAAATAGGTGAAAGAAATCTCTTATCACCTTGGAGTTGCCTGTGACTTTGGTGTTAAATCTAAAAAATAATTGATGAACTGATCTTTTTCTTCTTTTTTTTTTGTATTAGATTTTCGATTCTATGAACATTGAAACTTTAAAACTCAAATTTCGATGAGGGGAGGGGAAGATTCATTTATTTTTCTACGTTCATTAGAGAGGTTCTTTATTGAAAATAATAAAACAAAAAAAGCATAAATAAGTCCATGTTGTTTTGAAAGAGATCTTTAATACTTGCCACATGCTTTTCATAATAAACTTAATTTATATGATGGATTTTATAGAAGTGATGTACTTTTTATTTTTATTTTTATATTGAAATATAGTCTCATTTCCGAATTTAAGTGACTTCATTTTTCTCTTTCTTAACAATGACTAAATTTCTTATTGATTCTTAAATATGACTTGATGTTTACAATTAACATAATAAACTATGTCCGATGTTTTATTATATGCCAATCGATACAGGTTGAAAATATAAAACCTATAAATACAAAGGTTAAAGAAGTATAACTACAAGTATATCGTGTTTTTTTTTTTTGTTTTTTTATCTGAGTATATTTACCTACTTTAGAGTTTCAATTCCTCAAGGTTTTTTGTAATAAAGTGCAGAATCGGTTTTGATAAAACTTTAACTCGGTGAGAGTTGTGAAGAAAGCGAAGTAAGCAAAGTAAAATCCGCTGTTTTACGATAACTTGAGAGAATCAATTTATAAAAGAAAGGTTTTTTTTTTTCTTTAATGAAGACTACA
Organism: Nezara viridula; assembly: GCA_928085145.1. Taxonomy (NCBI): domain Eukaryota; kingdom Metazoa; phylum Arthropoda; class Insecta; order Hemiptera; family Pentatomidae; genus Nezara; species Nezara viridula. The sequence continues at coordinate 48,594,935 of OV725081.1, forward strand.
ATATTTTTATCTCACTTCGGGTAAAAATATTGCCAAAGATAACTTTCCCCTCAAACCTGATCCCAAGGTCAGTTTTCCAGAATAAACAAAAAAACTTTAATCAATACGGAGTACAGGAATCATATTACCGTTGATATTATCAAGAACTAATTTTTCATTGTATCAGAATATATATACCAGGTAGTGGGTGGGGTATAAAAATATATGAATGAATGATAGGCGAATATAAACAGTTAAAACTTTTTTCTATTGTTTTAATTAATCGTTTGGATTAAATAAAAAATCAACTACGAGCTAGCGAATAGAATCTATATTTATGTAACAAAGAAAACAAAGGATTATATAATCCGAGTTTGTTTTTTTTAGAATTTTGAACATGGAACAGTAAAGTAAAATTCAGGATGTTAAAATGTTTTAACATCTGTAATATAAGTTGTGATACAGCAGGTGGAATTGCTAAAGTTACAACAGCGAAAAAGTTCATATTGGAAAAGTTTTCATTAAGAAGACAGACAATTAGATACGTTTGTGAAAGAACCAAACTAACAAACAAGCAATGAAACCGAGCTGTGTTGTAACGGACTTGACACTTTAACTTTATATACATATATCTTTCTTTTTTTTTTTTCAGAAATGGTAATCCCACGTCAGGAGCATTTATTTTGCAAACTACATGCAATATACCTTTAAATAAATAAAATTATTTTATATCAGTAAAAATTCTTAAAATCAGTAAAAGGGCAATTTATAAATAACTTATTTGAAAAAACAAACAATAAACCATAAGAAATATAAACGGGCAAGGAGAATATTATTGGGAAAATGCAATTAACGATAAATTATATACCAGGAATGCCATTTAATATATAATATAATTGATTTTATAAATATTATAGTAAATTAAAGATATTGAACGATTTAAATAGGCATTCTACAGAATTGTGCGGAAAAGGACTTCATGGAGTCAAATGTGGAAATTTGTAAAAAACAATGTACGTGTAAAACTACATGAATGTGTGAGTCTAAGAAGTAACATTCTGATTCCTGATGTCATAAAATAAATAATTATTTATTTACTCTTTAATGATTATATTCATTCTACAAAACGGCTGGATTTGGTACTCTGCCTGTAACTTATTGGTAAAATAAATCTAAAAAAAAACTAAAGAGATCACTGATTTAGGAATATAAATAATAAATTGAAACTTCGTGAGAAATCTAAATCATTTAATCTCAATTTAAGATTATCGATACAACAATATTACACAAGAGCAAGTAGAAAGAATACAATTTTATTTTTCTCCTCTATTTTAGACAATATTACAAATCTAAGTAAAACCTTATCATACTAAAACCAATATTTAATTTTTAACAAATTCAAACTTATAACAGAAATGTAAACATTAATAAAAAGTCCTAAAGATAAATTTGTAGAACATAATAAACATGTATGAAAACAAAACAAAAAAGTAAAGAGGTTAAAAATAATTAATACGTGAAATTTCATATCAAGAATAGTCTGGGATTTGATTAAATTAATAAGTAAATTTAAATTTCTCTATTATATGAAAAAGTGGCCGTGTAAGATTTTATTGTACCTATAAGGTTTAATGATCACAGAGCATCGCCAAGTAATGGAAAACCTGTGACATCGGCTAAAAATAAATATTTTTTTATAACTCGAAAAACTAGATAAACTGTTTAATTGATACTTTAAGCATTTTGTGAGAATATTTTTAGTTGGCAGAATGAACATTTTATACTGTTTTTAGTAAATAGTTCAATTGAAAACCTAGTTAATTTGTATAATTTCGCGTGATTTGTAGGTTTTCTAAAATTGCTTAGTTCGAACTGATGGTTGATAATTTTATCTTGAAACTTTATACACTTTTTACTGTCATTCTGCTTAATTAAAAAGAAATTTAATCATTTAAAAAATTTGTTTTACTTCGAATCTTTTTTCTTTTTTGTTAAAAAAGTAGGTGTTTCAAATTAAATTTTTACGAATACTGCGATTTAAAAAACTTCTGATATCCAACGGAAAATTGATTTCTTACAACTTTTTATCTGCCATTGTTAAAGATAAATTCACATTAATTAAAACCGCCATGGTCCGCCCGAAGATAGTTAAAATATATTTAAAATTATTTTTGTATGTATAAATGTTCGAACAATATATTGGTATGTGCTAATATCAGCTATAACTAGACATGTTCTCAAATTTAGTTTTAAGAATTGTATTGAACATAAAGAAAATAAGGTTCTGTAGTTATTTTTTTCGAAAAATACCTCAAAACAAAACAATAAAAAAAAATTACATTAAATATCAAATCTCCGTTTTAATTTTTTTTTTTTTTTTTTTTGCCTAGATAAGAAATAAGAAACCTTATATATTATTCTTTTGTCTTTATATAACCATCCTTTATTTTCACTCTAATCTAAACACAACACCGTTAAATGAACTGAAGTTTAAATTAAATAAAATGTGGGATCAATGAGTATAAGACTGTCTCAAGGAAAAAAAAACTTTTATTTACTTGTTACACTAAGATTACTGTCTATTAATAATAAAATGTAATTGTTTTCAATTTCTAGACCTTATTATTTTTAAATGTTGTTATCATTTCCAAACGGTAAATTGAATCTGAGAGTATTTGGTTGAACCTTTTTGACTTAATCTGCATCAGTAGTTGTTAATATAATCTCTAAAATTAATGAAAAAATTAGAAATTCTTTTCATCAGATAATGTAAGGATGTATCGATGGTGTTAAAAATATCGCTATCAATGTTTTTTAATGGTTTTTGCAATAAAAATAAAATGTTTATTATTCCATAAGAACTATCATAAAATGAATATTTATAATTAATAAACGATACAATTTTTAAGTTATAACGTAATCATACATTATAATCATATTTTGTGATTTATTGTTTTTAAAATAAAAAAATAATAATAACGGTTGTATGTATTAATATAGACTATATTAATATAGTTTTTATAAATAGTTATTTAAAATTATGCGTTTAATGAGGACTCTATCATTATCGAAGTTAATTTATTGTCAAATTAAAAAAAATCCAGGTTTAAACAAAGAAACAGGAATTTGTTTTCATTTTTCGCCAAAATTTTCAAATTCTGACGTCATATTCCTGTTCCTTGGCCTCGAAAACATAAGCGTACCAAATATCAAGTTAATACATCATTTACGTTGTAGGCCCATCTCCACGAAAACCCGTCTGTCGACCCACTGTGCGCCATCGAGCGAGTTTCCGGATACTAAGCCCTAATCTCATCACCGAGATAAGATTTTTTCTAATTGTTCAGGATGTAAGTTTTCAACTATTCTCTTTCTTAACAATGTCTATCTTTCATACACCTTTTTCATTTTTATAATTTGAAAAATGGGGGTTGGTCCGCCGTTAAACGGACAGCGGGCACCGTCTAGTAAATAAACAAAAAAATACTTTTAAAATTTAATTCACTAATTAAATGATGAAGCATCTTAAACAAAACGATTTTTTGTTGATACAGAGTAGTTGTAGTAGACTATATCCAAGAAGTCTAGAATTATATTCTCAGTCTTAGAGAATTGTAGACCATCTACTTTATATAAACACCCGAATCCTCTTGTTGAAACTTGTATTCGCAATAGTTTCAGGAGCTTCGAACAGAATCCTCTCACCAAATTATAACCGTATAATTTTATAATTATAACGTTTGCAGGAAAGTGGTTCATCACGTACTTATTTCTCTTTTTAGAATCATTCAAAGCTTAATTTTCAGGTTTATCTATTATCTTTTAGGGTTAACTAGTAATAACCATAATGCTCAACATTTTTATACATGTCATCATCCACCATCCTCTTTAGCGAATTTTACGCTTTCCTTATCTTAAATAAAAGCTATATCTTTTTCTTATATTCGTTTCATTTTAAAATTACATTAAGTTAGGACAAATGCCCAATGATCACTATGTATATTTATCTGGAAATATAGCAGTATCTTAAAGATTCTTCTCTTCTTTTTCGTTTGCGTCTATTAGTGTTCCTGGTGTTTTGGAGATGTGTGCATCCAACTTAAGCAATACAATGGTTGTGAAATTTGGTAGGCAGCGATCATATGGAATGTGATATATTTACACATATTTATATCATAGTTATATGAGATTTAAAAAAAAAAGATTAAAATGTATCAACATCAGTAGATGAAACACCCACTGCCGCAAATTCGACATGATGAAATGTTCAGGAATTATAGTGATTGACAGCTAGAAGGTCCAACATAGATTTTATCAATATCCGTTAACTTATTTCTCGTAGACGTGTGTTTTTCCTTTAGAAAAGAGTATACTTAAAAAGGTATGAACTGAAGATTTTATTAACGACAAATCATAGATCTTGAATTAATAGGAAGCTGTATCGAACTTAATTGGCAGATTTTTTTTTTTTTTTATATAAATCGCAAACATTATCCCAATATGATCAGATTTATTACCGAAAGAAATATTTTATTTCCTTAGTTCTCCGTCTAATTTAGGAACTTTCAACACCTCCCACACAACTCAGCAAAGGCTATAATCAAAGAGAATATTTCAAACCGAATGAGTTCCTTAATGAGTCCAGGTCAGCCCGAAGGGGTGTACGAGTACCTAATGAACTTATTCAGTCTGACTTGGGAACGGGAAAAGTACCCGAGTAACGAGGGGACCGAATCATGGGCGAGGGAGTTATAAGTATGAATACATTTTGGAATAAATATATTTTAATGTAATAATATATGTATTTTGTTACGTTTTAGTAAATGGAAATGTATTGTATTAAATTTATTTTCAAAAACGAACTTCCTATTTAGACCATTAATGAAGTTTCAGGAAAGAAAGTTTATTTTTCTGAATACAAAATAAAACAAAAAAAGAAATAAACCAATTAATCAGATCTCAATAAAAATTAAAGTGAAAAAAATAACAGTAACATTGAAACCAGTATTTATGGTTTTTCTCCAAGATGGTGCCAAGCACTCCCATAATAGTATTATTATTTTCAATAAATCGTTGAATATTCTAAATAAATATCCTAATTAAATATTAAATTTTATCTACATAATAATTTGTTTAAATAACTAAAAATAAACACGAAATGCCATTCTTCCGTCTTGTTCCAACCCCGAATCTGCAAATCTCCATCAGACACAGGCGGATCTACGGGGAGAGAGGGGGGCTTTCGGGCTGAAGCCTCCCTCCCCCCCCCCAAAATGGTAAAATAAAACCATGTTTTATAGAAAAAAATATTAAAAACTATCTCTAAAACTATTATTGTTCGTGCAATTACATTTAATAGGACTTCAAGAATCACTAAGACACCATGTCATATGATATACGTTAGTTACTTTCTTTTTATTTTCAAATTAATTATCGTGGTCTAAATAAAAAAAAAAATCCTTCGAGCTGAAGCCCTCTCCCCTCCCCCCCAAAAATTAAATCCTGGATCCGCTAGTGCCATCAGATCATAGAAATCCAATTAAAAATTGGTATTTATAATACCATTTAATTAACTGTTAAAGATAAAATGACCGTGTTTTATGTCACAATATATGGAGTAGATGTCATTGGGATGCTGTTTCATCTTATGTTTGTAAGAAGACAATCTTCTTTCCAACGTTTATGTTGGAGGAATTAACATTTTTTTATACTACAACTTCAACTGGATAACCAGTTACCAGTTAGATAAACAGATTACCAGTCTCTCATACACACTTATAACGGATAACAACGATAAATAATAATCATTGTCTAGTTTTTCACAAACTAAGAAGTTGTAAAGTCCATTTATATTACAAGCAAAGGAAAAGGGAAAAAAAATGAGGAGAATAATGGGTACAATGGGACACTGGAAGAGGTCAGTAATTGTGTTAAAAAAGTTTTCTCTAATTTCAGGGTAAGTGAGTAAGGCATAAGTAAGTAAATTGAGTTTATGCGGCATATAAGGGTCCCGACGGGGTTTCTTATCCTAAAAGAAGGCACCTCCTCCCAACAGTGATTACTAGAGCTTCTCACCGCCTCATATTGTTCTGTAATTGATGATAATCTGTCAGGGACTGCCACAGTTGTATCAATATTAGCGAGTTAACCATCAACTAATACAGTATATTAATTAAGCAGAATATTGATTAATTATTATTCTAATTGAATTTCTAAACGGCAATTAATACTGTAAATAATGATTCATTGTTAAATTGATTGACATTATCACAATATTCTTGTGTAAAGATGAAGTAACTGATTTTTTTTATGTGAAAATCATCGCGATATTTAGGCTCACAAACGGATAAAATATGTATCAGTGAAGATTAAGTCATAAAAAACAAAATGCAAATAGTCACAAATTGTTTGGATGATTATTTGCAAAGATAATCAATGTTAAAGAAATGTGGTGGGGTGTAGCTATTTACGAGAGCAGATACTTTTCAGATTAAAGTAGTGTTTCCAGCTTCAAAACTTCCATCCAAGAAATATCTTTCTGATTTTTCTCTCACCCTGCTGTTTCTGAATAGAAGTATTTATAAGTTTTTTTTAAATATTAGGCCAAAGGTCACCAAATGTATACAGTTTTTACATCCTGTATTATTTATTCGACGTTTCGGCTTCAGGAGCCATTTTCAAGATCCTGCAAACTAATTTTAATTCAGTTTTTACAGTTCAAAATACATTCTTAAACTAATATGTGTCTAATAAGAATGTATTTTGAACTGTAAAAACTGAAAATTAGTTTGCAGGCTCTTGAAAATGGAAAATGACTTCGTTGAATAAATAATACAGGATGTAAAACCTGTGTACATTTGGTGGCCTTTGGCCTAATATTTAAAAAAAAAATTATGAGAAAATGGCACCGAACCTGAAAGATATGACTAGAGAAGTATTTAGTTTATTTTTTTTTATGTTTATATGCATTTGCACCTCATCTCATGATGAACTCAAGCCTCATCCCCCAGTCCCCACCTCACCTTCCAGACATATGCACTGGTATTTCAAGTTTTTAGTTAAATATGAAACTTTTTTCATTATGTGAAAAGAGCAATCTCAATCTTATAAACATTCTTCATCACTTGAAATCTATTGCATTTTTGAAGTTAAAACCTGTTTAGGTGCGTTTTGCACTTTTTTTGTGCAGAGTAAATTAGATTGAACCGTCAGATCTCCGATGTGTAACGCTCGAGTATAGTCAGCTGGAATCGATTAATTGAAGTATTATTGGATCTGGATTAAAATATCACAAGAAATCGGCTCTGCATATTGTTAGCGAGGGAAATGTTCATCATTTCATTCTCTTTGTAATGAACTATTATTCAAAATTTTGTCTTAACGTGACACCGTGTTAGAGAGGGAAAAGGGAAAAATAGTGTCGAAAACCAAAGGATAACGAGTTTTATTATTAAGCGAGGGAAATGTTCAGCATTTCACCCTCTTTATAAAGAACTATCATTTATAATTTATATTTCATATTATTAACCTAGCCTTGTTGATTTTTTTAATTCATTCTCTCTATCGCAGCATATATTATTAAGCATGGAAAATTTAAACCTAAATGGGTTTTTTTTTCCTATTTTTTTAAGTTGTTCATCTATACACTCTCTTCCTACACCTTTCATAGACAAATAGTTTCTCATAATGAAATTCTTCTAGTAAAAAAATTTTAATTGCTTTGACATATGATATTATATTAATTGTTAATAAGCGCATTAAACTATAAGTTATTTTTCCAATAAATCTGTTCGTTTACGTTCCACCTCTCATCTCCATAACTGTAAAATTTGAATCTATGAAAAGTATTAACTTTTTCGTGGATCACAACCAAAAATTAGTCTTCAGGAAACAAACTATTTTACACTTGTCACACAACATCGGCTGCCTGAATAATAAGTCTTCATGATAGCTTGTATGGGCTAACATCTCAAGGAATGGGCATATTCGATAATACTGAACTAAAAGAATCAATTTCATAAGAAATAGACGTGACTGAAACGTGGGCTTGATTGCAAATCATATTGGCCTCAAGGACGTTTTTAAAAGAAGAGGAAAATCTATATTCAAAAATATACCAAGATTACGTACAATTACCTAAAGTCAAACTTTGTAAAATCAAATCCATAATTACTCAAAAACTATACAGTATCGATTTGAACTGGAGCTAACAAATAGTTCACTGGCAAGGTTTTTGGACGTACCAAAGCTGAACTGTAGGAAATCGTGTTATTTCTGTAGTTTTGCCAAGTGAGAGCGGATTATAGTAAACAGAGAGGGATAGAATAGTTTGGTTTGTGTGTGTGAGGGAGATAGAGAGAGACGGGACTGAGATTGTACAAACGCTGAAGCGAGAGGCGAGAGGTAATATTTAATTAGCGGCGGCTATAACTGACATGGGCACAGGGGAACAGCATTAGCCGACCCGATATATCCCCTCTGTCCATTAGTCCATGTCTCCTCTGTCATCGCTTCATTTACTATGCAAACCTATTTATCATATATTCCCCTTTCCATCTAAAAAGCGAAAAATTCAACTTAAACATTACAATGTTTAAACAAAAATAAAATTTTTCATATGAAGCAGCTATAGATTTATGATGGCACTATAGATTTCACTATATGGCCTCACATTAACAGCTTGAACAGCAGAAAATCACTGATTTGGGAACGTCATCTAATTCAGACGTCCTGATAGAGAAAATAACCATATGGCATTAATACAGGCCTTGTTAATACTTACGTAGAACACGGGCGCCAAGATGGCTTACTCTGTACGTAATTACTCTGTAAATAAAATGGCAGATATTCCCGAGTGTAGCATAAATCCAAAAAAGTTACATGTTATGAAAAACAACTTAATATTATTAGTGTAAATATGGTTCCCCAGTATTTTATGTATCATGTTATTTATTAACTCATAGGTAAGTAAGGATTATTAAAATCATCAATGCTTTAAGCATTTGTTAGAATTCCCCTCACTGCACTCCATATTAGGGAGGGGCAAGACTGAATAAAGGAAAATCTCAGGTATATTATAACCAAGATCAAGGAAGCATTGGGAAAAAAAAAAAAAAACCTCTCCACTCTTTTGTTTCCCTGTGGCTGATTATTAATTCATATTTTAGCATGTTCATATGCTCTTACATCTTATATTTCTTGTATGTTACATATCTTTTCTTGCCATACTATTGTATATAGAATAAGTATCTTTTTTTGTTATTTTTAATATCTTGAATATCTTCCTATTTATCTTTAATTGTATATAGTAATTATGTTTAAATTCTCTCTTCTTACTTGTATTTTATTTCTTTTTATTGTACATAGTATTAATTCTGTAAATATTTCTTTCTGAAAATAGGTCTCTTAACCTTTTTTGCTGCTTTATAAAAATATCCAACCTACCCCCTTCTCACCTGAGCTAGCACGGTAGAATAAATGATTCATCATGGCCAAATAATGGGTAAGTAACTTATATAATCTATAATTATCTATAATAATCTATAATTAGAGATGAAAGGCTAGTAAAGTCAGGCGCCCAAGAAGTAAAGATTCCGATATAAAATTATATTTATTAAAAATTATTTTATTATCTTTCTTTTATCCTTTTTTTTTTTGGTCATAACATAAATGATTTTAAACTCTACAATAATATGATGAAATTAAATATATACAGCAATTTATTAAAATTATTTTTCTTAGATTTTCGGCAAAAGTTTTGTATCATATTATGTTTTATTTTCTTGCAAATTATTTAGGAGGGGCATCGACTCCCCGCGTGCGCCCATATGCGCTCCTTTAAGTGGAAAAGCAAATCCTCAACGCGTCCTTTTCAGTTCAGCCGGACCTTACCAAATGACCAACTTTTAATTCTTAGATTCATAAATATAATTATTCATAGTTATCTTGTTTAATAATTCGAAAAAATACAAGCGATCGTGATTATCGACGGAAGAAACTCTAAAAATTGTGTCCATTTCCATCAAACTAACATACTAGGCGTTTAATATAATACAAACTTCATGGTTAAATCTACTTGATAAACATATTGTTGTTGTCGGTCGTCATCATTTACTCTTAGAATCCCATCTACAGTGTGATCATGTGAACTTGTAACCTGCCGCCATCTTTCCGACTCTGTCCAACACAACTTGTGGAATGTACTATATTTTGTAGACATTAATATGATTTTATGATTTTCAAACCAATTATTATATAGACCATGTAGGTATTATTTATATAGATCGATTATTATTATAATTGAGGTCGCAATAATGTTTTTATATTTTACTGTTGCTATTTTTATTTATAAGTAAATACATACTGACACGTACTCATATACACCCCTTAAACTTAATTTTCAAATTTTCTTAACCTCAATATTGTAATAATTACAGAATATCACGCAAAAACATAGGGAGGCCGCAGTTTTCCTACTCGCGATATAGACCATAATATTCTATGAATGATTCAATGTATCGAATAACTGGAAAAAATTAGTGAAAAGATTAAATGATTGAAATTGGTGAAAATTAAAGGATCATGAAAAAAAAAAAATACAATGCTGCAATAAGTGGGAAATTCCGCATTGGCATAAAATTTTAAACAGAGAAAACAGGTGGCAATGAAAAAAAAATATATATAAACTCACGGATTGTTGTGTTGCTAAAGTAGCTCAACAGGTTTTTAATTAAAACTAAAATATATCTTCTCTCTTATTTGCTTCCACAATATTTTTAAAGACAATTTTTCCCAGTGAAATCTCTCCTAAGAGGGCAGCCACACGGAGGTAATGCAAGGATCGATTTTCGTACAGCTATTATACATCATGTATACACATTAACATCATGACAGCTCTACCTGCGGGGACATTTCGCTCTAGGCATTCCGTATCTGCCCTGGAAACCCTAACCCGTAAATAAAAATTAATACAACAAAAATGTCTGCATCATTGTATTATTAGATCAAATTTATAAAAATAAAATCAGTAATTAATTAATAAAAATACAATTAAAAGAGATTTGAACAATTATGACATTGATGATGGCATAGTGGTCCTGAAAAAGGAAATTTCTCTTTTAGTGGAGAGAAGATAAGGCAACTTTAATCCTTGCTAACTTGCAACTCTTCTGTTTGACCAGCGGCGCCTCATTAAATTTCTCTTACGTAGTAAAAATTGAGAATTAACAAACAGCAAGTTGAGGAGTATTTCTAATTACAACCACCCAAAAGATTTTAATTGCACCTTCTAGCGTAAAGTATTATCGAATACATAAGATAAATGTATCAGTAATAGTTATTCTAAGAAAAAAGTTTAACATTCACGCCACAGCTTTAGTTCTGTCGGTGGTTCCTAGTAAACGAGTTCAATTGACGGCAAATTTATTAATTTATCGATTTTGGTTTATTATTTTCAATAATGGACTATTGCAATCGAACAAAAAATTCAAAAACTTAACCCCCTCTCAAAATTTGAGGTTTTTTCGTTTCAGGATACTTAGAATTCGAAAAACGAATACAATTTTTTTTGGCCGTCCACCGTCAGCGCATTTTCTTCGAAACTACTGGACCGATTTTTTTTAAATTTGGATTTAAAATCAGAGGTCACTCGAGGATGACCCTCTTTCATCGATATACTATCCGCCTTTTACTTTCAAGATGGCGACCGAAAAGCCAGCGTTGCTATAGACTGTAGCGTCTAAACGAATGTACCGATTTCAATGAAACTTAGCTAAAGTGTTCTTCTTGATGCCCTATAAATTTATCTATATAACATACTTCAACGAAAAGAAGCTGGAAAAAAAAGTTACGAGGGATGGTAAAATTATATTCCTAATAACTCAAAAAGTATACATTTTTTTGTTGTTACTGTATATGGTTTTTTAAAAGTTTACGAAATTTCCTATAAAAAATCGGACAATTAGGAGCAAGGGTATGGTCTCTAGATGTTTTTTATATGTTATACTGCAAAGTTATATCCTTTATTTTGGGTTTTTTATGTTTGAATTTGATGATTTCGATACAACGTTTAAATCAAATTCAGGAGTGTTTTTATATACACTTTATAATCGGCTTTTCGTTTCGAAATGGCGGCCGAAAAACGCGATCTCCTTTAAACTGTAGCGGCAAAATATCGAAAAATGAAAATTTGTAGCCTCACATTTTCGCTGAGTGCGGAATAAGGTTTCAAATATTTTGTTGAAAACAGTTACGATAGATTCATATTTTTAATTTCTTATAACTCAAAAATTTACGAATATATAAGAGTAGAAAAAATGTAGAGGCATGAAAATTCATTTATGTTTTCCTCAACTGGACTGACACTATATTCAATAAATATAAGTAAAGTAGCAGTGAATTAAAACAACTGAGCCAAGATTCTATTTAATTACGTGTACCAGGAAATTTATTTTTGGTTTTATCAACCGCTCACCTAAGTATCGAGAGACCATCCTGAATCACACGCGTTCCTGTGGGCAGATTAACAAATAAATTTGGTACAAAGCCCTTCTATAGATTGAGAAGAAAATATCTGGTGGTTGACCGGTATCAAAGTTCACAGGCGGATCTGCAGAGGAGTGGAGGAGGGGGCTTTTGGGCTAAAGCACTCCTCCCCTCCTCCTCTATCCAAATGGTAAAATATAACCATTTTTTATGAAAAAAATCATCTCTAAAAGTATTATTGTTCATCTAATTACATTTAATATGACTTCTAGGATTTCTTAAACACCATTTCATATAGGTAGTCCGAAGTAATTATACTAATAAATTCATTAAAAAAAAAAAAAATTCGGGCTTATCATTGGATGAAGGAACATTGCTTTCGTCTAAAATAGAATAATAGTTAAAGACAGAGAAAATATATTTTAAAATATATTTATGGATAAAACCTAAAAATGTCATTATACGGTAGTAGTATCAAGTATCACACAGTATAAATAAATGAACGTTTGAATTTTCTTTTCAAATTTAGAAATGCATTTTTTTTTTCAGGCGTTGATGACCCTGATGTTTTTTACTCCTTAAAACCAGAACAAACAAACAATATAAATACATTTTTCTTTTTTTAAATTGAACGCAGTAATACTGAGAGAACCACCACTCTCCATGCAAGCAGAGGATTAATAAGCGTCAACAGGTACACGGTGGATGTATTGTGAGAAGGAAATAGGACTCTGATGGAATGCAATGCAGAAACAGACTAAACTCCTGTGATTGATTTTACAATCATGCACTTCTCTGCGACCACCTCACTTTATGGAATTCATAGCTACTATTCCTCCTCTCTCGACACTCAAACGTTATCAAATAAAGGCAAAATTTGGTATATTATTAATAATAAATACAATAACTGCCCTATCGGAAGGAAGGTTTTGACTACTAAAATTTATATTATGAGTATTTAAATAATAATTCTTTCCAAACTAATCAGCCTCACCACAATAGCGATAATTGGGATAAACTTAATTATCCAAAGAGATTTTGGACTTGACTGAGGACAAAAATGGGACAGGAAAATGAACAGACTTGCTAGGCAATGTTTCCGAGGAGAGAACTGTGCGGTATTATAAGAAGAAGAAGAAGAAGAAAGTAAATTTTATTCTGGGACATTTAGTCGCCTAAGAATAACTACAGTGAACAAAAAAATGACAATTGTCTGGTACTATAAGAAAATAAAACATAATTAGTTAACATAACACAATAATTCAACCTTAAAACAAAAATAAATTATGTATTACAAGCAGATATACAAACTTCTATCATAATATAAAACAGTACCGTGCAAAAATCTATAATCAGATAACTATAAACATTGACCACTAAAAACTATATGATCAGAAGTTTGATATATTTGTCATAGGATTACGTCTTTCATATGTTTGTCATACGATCTTCGACATATTTTCCATGACTATACAAACGTTTCTCAGGCATATAATTAAAATTATTCAGTTACATCATACCCAGCCTGGGGTAAACCCAGCCTCCATTAAGTGGATACTCTCAATTGATGAAAAAATAAGCGTGATTCTGGCCAATTAATCTCCTTCCACAACAGTTCCTCTAACAGCATGATTTCATTACGAAGTATTGAAACCGAGACCCATCATGGGGTGTAGTGGTCGATTTTTATTGTATTTTATATTTTCAAGCTGAAGTATAAAAAAAAAAAAAAATTGAGAAGAACTATTCCAATTTAAAAAATCAGCTATTTTTTTTTTAATTAAATTTCCAAACATTTTTCTTGATATTATTCATCACGATGGTAATGTCATCATCATCATCATCATCATCGTATTACTGATCCCACTACCGCAGCGCAGTGTGCTCTTGCAGAGCTTGGATCAGGTTTCCCTTTCTTGAGCCAACTTTCTGATCTTACTCCAATCCATACCTCGCTTCCTGAACTCTCTTGTACACTGTCTTCCCAGGATATGCGTGGTCTTCCTCTAGGTCTCCTTTCCTCCACACGGGTCTCGTATTTCTTCCTGGCTGTTCTCTCTTGATCCATTCTAAGATGTCCGAACCATCTTAGCATGTGCTCCTCTAGGATGGTTTCAGCCGGTTTGACCCCGAGGCTAGTCCGTACAGTGGCGTACCGGACCCTATCTCTTCTGACCTTCCGAAGGTATCTCCATGGCTTGAATTCGACTTTTGTGTTTCGGGGTGAAGGTCCACGATACAGAGGAGTACGAAAGGATTGGGAGAAATGTTTATTTGTAGACTGCTACTTTAGTTCGCTTCGTTATCTGTCTTCTGCCCAGAAATCACCTCCGAAGCAGATAGAACTCTGCCAGCTGCCCCGATTCTTTTACTCACGATGGTAAAATAGAAAGGATAATAATATTTACATGAGAAGATCAAACAAAGTTAGTAATTTATAATTAGATTAAAATATTAATTTCTTTATAAATAGATTAAAATATAATATTAATAATTACATTCCTCTAAATTATTCTTAACATATTAGTTATGGAACATTGAATATATATATATATATATATATATATATATATATATATATATATATATATATATATATATATATATTCATCCCTCATGAATGACCCATGTATTCGATCCCTCCCTAACTGTTCCGTAATTAAGCCGCACTAATTTTCACTCATTTTTTATTTAATTTACTCAATGAAAAAATCATCCGTTCAATACAAACATTTTAAAAAACAAAGTTTATTATACAAAGGATTTTTTTTTCTCCCATACCATATACATAGGGGGTGGATTATATGTACAGGCTTAAAAAAAAAAATCCAACACAAGGTATCGAATACCGTAATGTTGGAAGGTAACATCCATCAACTAACTGAATAATGATTCGTTGTTGGGCCTAGAGAGAAATTCGATAATTAATAATTATTCCAGGGCGATCTTCCCCTTTGCATTTGGATAAGATAATGAAAGGTCTTTGTTGAGGCCATTACGGATTCGGCTTTGAACTGACAACGTTGAATGAACAATGCCCATACCTTCCTCTTTCAGGCTTTCAAAAGAGAGCAACCCTTAGTTTGAATCAACCTAACATTTGTCAAATAAACAACGAAACGTCTCCAAACATTGTGGAATCAGTGAGCCTAGATTTTCAATTATAAATCAAAGATAATTAATTGTCACAACAGCTGTCATTTTTTTGCCATTATAATGAACGCTTATAGCTCAATTCAAACTTCAATTCATATGTACGAAAACCAAGCAACGTTGTAATTAATATAATAAAATAGATAGTTGTATAGGGACCAAATAAATAATTTATACTTGTGTACGTAGTGTAGCTTTTCTGACAACTACATTTATTTTTTTTCGATCATATCACAACAAATCTCACAGCAGAATGAGAAGAATTTGAATAGAGTTGAGGGATTCTATGAAAAATAAAATTGTATGCATCATCTAGATATATTTCCTCTTGAGCATTAGTAAATATTTTCTTTTATAACTATTGTTGAGTTATAATGTAGAAAAAGAAGCGCGAAACCGAGCGAAATTACTGCTCCGGAAATGGGAGACGGGTGAAAAAAAGTTTAGACCAGAATAAATTATTTTATGAAGCCTCCGCATAGGGCAAATCGGAATCACCCATTTGCAAATGAAGCGACAAAAATCAGGAATTTTTATAGCTCAAAAATGACAATCAAACACTCACTAGATTGCATTAAGTAAAATCTTACGAAAAACCGTACAAACTTCTTTGGACGTGTCAGGAAATCAAAGATCTAAAAGAAAGCGGAAAAAATATTTTAAAAATCATGATTTTTTTTTAAAAAGGACAGGTCTACAACAAAAAATATAAAAACAAACAGCACAACGCCCATGAGCCTTTAGAGTAGAGGAGTTAAACAAAACAAATAAGTACAATTTAAGTTGTTTCTTCTTTACTGAAAATATTATAATATTAAATCTCATCTGCTAACTAAATAAATACATACAAACATAAAGTCAGAAACTGCTAAACTTTAAACTCTGGGTCACGTATTGAAGGATAATGTCACACTCGAAGCATCTTCACTGATCCTCATAGCGTGCCCGGCTTTCTGATTTTATATACAAGCTAAATTGATGATTCAGCTCCGTCACATTTCAGAAAAAAAAAAAAAAGAATAACGCTATGCTATGAATTAAATATAAATAAGTGTAAGTAAATATAACATAGTATAATACTATAAATTAGTTAAGCATTTAGTTAAGTTGAATTTGTATTTCTTGTAAAATCAATACAAATCAATAAAGGTTATTAATGAAAAATCGACAGAAAAGCGTTTTTTTTTTTTTAGATGAGTCAAGTATTAAAAAACAGATACAAGCCAATTCCCTACATGCTTATGCTAGTTTGGCAAGAGGGTAAGACCAGAGCGGTAACCATAGAAAACAGCTATGAGATACGTTAAGTTTCATCGACGTGAGGTGAAGAATGTACAAATAAAACACAAAGCTCTTTTCTGCACAAATAAAACAATTATTGAAATAAATGCAGTAATAAGAAGTTACTAGTATACTAGTTGGACCGTACGAATAATTCGCAGAAAATTTTGTTTAGTGAAGAAATAGCAAAACAATATGAAAACAAGTAATTCCTATTTATATATTATGTTAGGAAGGAATTAATATTTTTTTCATTCTCGATTACAATATTCCATTAAACATAATAGACACAAATATTTGAACAATTTGTTTTTCTAAGACCTATTTTTAAACGCTGACTGGAAAGATAATAAAAGTAATAAAGACGAAATAATGCCTCGATCATGGGATTTTCTAAACTATTTAAAAAAAATAAAATATAAGAAAAACAAATGTCTTTAAGAAATAATAAAGTTAACAAATCAGCCAGGAAAAAAAGTGTAGTAGACTATTCTACTCCTAAATGTAATATCTTTAAACTGGAAGACATTATTATGTAGACCAAAACTAATGGACTGTATCTTTGTTAATAATTGTCCAATTTTTACAATTTTTTTTTTGTTTTGTCGGAAATTTAGTAATCTTTCTAATTATTATGGGTACAATGCATAATTTTTGAATTATTTGCAAATAAAGTTTCTTTTCCTTCATAACTATTTTTCCAGAAATAGAAAATTTCAGGGGATAGGATAGGACTGTTTTTCGCATGTGAAGGAGAAGAATATCTTCAAAATGAGTGGTCAATCATTGGATTTGATGAAGATTTGACGAATTTATGGTGCCCCGACAAAAAAAACACCTTTTAGAATTAATATATAGGATTCCAGTAGAGAATCCTCACATTAGATAGCTATTCTCCCCAATCCATTCAACGTATAACCGCCACGTTTATCCCAATATACAAAATAATATTATCAAGATAGTCTATTCAACAGACACAATAGGAGAAGCGTCGTACTTTACGCGACTATTAAAGTAACCATTTATGAGATATGAGAAGGAGTTAGTCGAGGGTGCGGTCAAATAAATAAAAAAAAAATTAAAATATATAAATAATTTTAATTTTTGCCAACGTTTCGACCCACTTTGCAGGTCGTCTTCAGGGCTACAAAAGATACAAACATGTTGAAAAAATAAAAATAAAATAAAAAATAAATATAAGTATATATAAATTACGAAGAAGTTGTCAGATACAGAAATAAAAGATAAAGAAAATAAATACATGATAAGAAAATAGATAAAAGAAAATAAATACATGAATGTTAACGAATAAATAGATTGAAAATTGAATAACTATTGTTACAGTAAAGTTAAAATATGGATAAGATAACATAATAATAAGATATCAGTGGATAACAAGCAAGTGGAGGTTACCTTTAATTGTAAATAAACAGATAACGGGACTAAAGGTTAAGAAGTGAAGAAATTGAAAGATTAATAGGGTAACATTAGTGTAATATTGTTGGGATGGATTATTAAGTAAAATAACTCTATAAGAAAACAATAATTTTAAAAGAATACTTTAAAATGTAAGAATAAATGTAAAAACAAGGTTATGATGATAAAGAAACAAAAAACAGGTTGTACTATATATAGATTTTTTTTTTATATAGATATTTTTTTGTTTCTTTATCATCATAACCTTGTTTTTACATTTATTCTTACATTTTAAAGTATTCTTTTAAAATTATTGTTTTCTTATAGAGTTATTTTACTTAATAATCCATCCCAACAATATTACACTAATGTTACCCTATTAATCTTTCAATTTCTTCACTTCTTAACCTTTAGTCCCGTTATCTGTTTATTTACAATTAAAGGTAACCTCCACTTGCTTGTTATCCACTGATATCTTATTATTATGTTATCTTATCCATATTTTAACTTTACTGTAACAATAGTTATTCAATTTTCAATCTATTTATTCGTTAACATTCATGTATTTATTTTCTTTTATCTATTTTCTTATCATGTATTTATTTTCTTTATCTTTTATTTCTGTATCTGACAACTTCTTCGTAATTTATATATACTTATATTTATTTTTTATTTTATTTTTATTTTTTCAACATGTTTGTATCTTTTGTAGCCCTGAAGACGACCTGCAAAGTGGGTCGAAACGTCGGCAAAAATTAAAATTATTTATATATTTTAATTTTTTTTTTTATTTATTTGACCGCACCCTCGACTAACTCCTTCTCATATCATATCAACGGTCAACCATCTCTACATCATTTACTTAATAAGTGATTAGTTCGTCCCTATGGAAAATAAGTTTCCAGTTTAATAGTTATGAAATAATAAACAGCTATATCTGAACTAATACTAACCAGAATAACAGACGCGATTTGTTTTGTAGTTCTCCCACTTACTAGAAATACAAAAGTTTATTTCAAAAGAGAGAAGACTTAACTGTCTAAATATATATATATTTTAAATTTCTTTCTATATTATCCGAAGTGCACAAAGGTTCTTAGAGGAATTTTCCACCATTTTATTTTTCAAAAGATCTTTAGTTTGTAGAAGATCAATAGCAAACCATATCGAGTCTTGTCTGCGTCTTTATAAAAAAAACTTATCATATCCCTAACGCTTTCTTTTGAAACCATCTGTGTTTAAAAATCTTCAGATCATATTAATAACTTTTATTGTAGGTGTTGTTTAGGCAACTTTCTACTTTGATAAAAAAATGCAAATGACTCTAATGAGTTATACTAGGACAACATTCGACATTATTTTGGCAGCGGGCTGTATTTTCATTGAATGTGCTAGGTTATATGTTTTACGTAATGTATCACCAACACCGCCCTCAAGTCTGGTTTGGTCCTCTTTATTCAAAAGCTTGGTCTCAAGTGGCGGAGAGAGGCTCGTAGCTTGAGCCGCTTAATTCTAATCTGATGTTTTTGCAACTCACCGCAAGGCGGCGTTCGGGCAGAAAATTACTTCGACAAAACAGGTGTAATGAGGTTTTAAGTATTTAAATGGAATTCGTCAATTCCCAATGAAATTTCCTTTCGTTTGATACCTCATTCATCAAAATTCATTTCTCCTAGGAACCGGAAAAGAAATCTATATTACCTTATCATATGCAGTGTAGATTTTTATTAATAAATTAGACAAAACCTACAGGCCGAGGTGTTTGGTCAGGATGCTAGGAGAGTAGCCATTTATTGATAATAAAGGCCAGCTTCTCATTCTATTTTTAAGAATATTATAAATTGTTTATTTGTGTAGTTCCTGATTGCCACATGTAATAATCGTGTATAAAAAAAAGGAAAAGTTCAGTCAGTTCCGAGAATCATTTCTGAGTTATTTGAAAATATTTTTTTTTATATATTAACGAAAATTTAAATAATCATAAATAACTTTTATTAAAAAATCTCATATCTAGGAAGTGGTGATTCCAATTTATGGATAATTTTTCTAGCTGTAACTGACCTCACTGGAAAACTCTTTAGCTAACAAGAATAAGCATCGATTAATACAAACCAGGATAATCCTTCAAATGGTCCTGTAAACTCTATATGAAGTCTTTCCCAAGGTGTTTCATGAATGTTTCTAGGGTTCAAAAAATGTTTCTGGTTGATTTGGAAGATTTTTCTGAGAAAGCCCACAATTTTCAATTAACTTTTCTGTTTCGAAATTAATTTTAGACCACCAAACAATCAATTTTGCTAAAGACTTAGTAGACTGTCAGGGTGTTCCTTCATGGATTTTTT
The DNA here is from genome assembly GCA_928085145.1 of Nezara viridula. Lineage (NCBI taxonomy): Eukaryota > Metazoa > Arthropoda > Insecta > Hemiptera > Pentatomidae > Nezara > Nezara viridula. The sequence goes on from OV725081.1 coordinate 48,615,589, forward strand.
TTTTAAACAAAACTCCTTTTAAGGACTTCGGAATTACCAGTCTGTTCGTCCACGTTAGTAAATCCTCTTCAATATCCAGCTCTTTCTACGTTCCCTTTCACTCACGCGATGCCACAGCTAACACAAGACTATTTTACATCATTTTTAAAGTACATGAAGCAACAGAAAATCTAGTTAAGGAACAAAACCAGAGCATTATATTTTTTTCTAAATAGGAATAAATTAATAATATTTAATCAACGGTCTAACTAGGATGTGATGGGTTAACATCACAACATAACATAACCGCGATGGTTTCTTCCGCCCAATCGAAGGATATCGTATCCATTTTATAGTTTGTCCCAATCCGACCATAAACTCGAATCATGACTGCTAAAACTAGTAAATACTGTCAATAGTTTTTTTTTTAGTACAAAAATAAATATATTCAGTTTATAAAGAATTGTGTCACATTACTTTTTACTAACGACAAAACCAGAAAAATAATTAACCGTTAAGTCTTGTTAAGAATTTTGGACAATTTAGCAAAAGTTCACTAACCTGAAAGTCATTTAAATAAGGAAGTTGTAGCATTTTATCTTTTGTTTCATTAAGCGACAACTTCCAACTCGCTGTAATGAATGATTCAACCAACAAATAGCGAATACAATAAGATAATTCATTTCAGGTTACAGACTTGTTGCTAATTCATTTAATTTCTTCTGAAATTAAAAAATGGTAAATCTTCTTTCAATCGTTATAAATAATATATTTTAAATACTATTGCTTACCAACAGCCGTTGTCATTCAAAGTACCCTTAGAAAAACTTGTCCAAACGATTCAAACAAAGTATATTGAATACTCCTAAGATTGTCATAATTCAATTTCTCGAATACAGTTTATAGACTACGGTCGACGGATAATGCATTTAGCAATTCAAAATTCCAGCTCGTTAAGTTCGATAAAATTTAATTCAAATTTCAATTGTGTTCTCGTCGACTCAGTTGCAACCTACAAACGGAGGGAGGGAGCAACAAGTTTTTAAATTAAGCTACTTTTGAAACTATGTTAGGTTATATTCAACATTCATACTGGGTATGAAGGAGTAAAAGACATTATCATGGGTAACAAATTGAGAAATCCTTGAAAACTAACATTACTCCCAAAATTACATATAGTCACTGGTTTGTGATGTATTGCTGTTGGATTTCTAATCATGTATAACAAGCTGGGAAAAATACTGGTATGTAAGTGAATCAATTTATACACAAGAAATAAATAATAAAGAACGTTATATAAGACAAAGGTGCAGGAAAGGAGAGATGTTTGGAAGAAGGATATTGATATATGTAACATATATTGAAAAATATATATTCCTACCATAAAACGAAGGAAAACGACATTTTCGAGCGTATTTTTATTTTTATGTTATTGGCTAGTCCCTTCAAACGTTTATTTCCCACTGTCAAAGTTTACCATGGTGGTCTATTTTAACAGATTTTATTACGATACATACTCTCCTGACATTATTAATATCTATTGTAATTTTTTACATGAGACTTTGAAGGAATTCAATATTTCGGTCATATTAAAATTCCGTATTGTTTATTTTAGAGTGATTTGTTTCATGGGTGATGTTTTAAAACAATTCGTCGCTCTGGTGACAGGGGTTTAACCCTATCGACGTGAACAAGGCTAAATTTGCTAACTAAACGATATCATAATGGACTTGGGAATAGCAGAATACATTATTCTGCAACCCACGGCGAATGCAGGCAATATCGTCGGTTCGTTAGTTAACGCATCGGAGGCTGTGAAGATTTTATAAGTAATATTTTTATTCATAATGACTGTTACAAATGGCATCTTAAAATATAGAATAATACAATGAATACATGGGCTGACTACAAGAGTTCCCTCCAGGTCTCCTCCAAGAGTATGACCTCAAGAATTTAACCGCAAGAAGGATTAGTTCAGAGGATCCTGGGGTATATATATTCAGGAATAGCAAGGGGATGAAGGGAAGTCGGAAGAGAACGGCAAAGGAAGTTATCAATAATTAATATTCTTAAGATGAGGTCTGAGAGAAAGAGACCTTTTGCTGAAATCTGTTATTGTTCTCTAATTCTTGATAATTGGTCTTCTGTCCAGTCGTTACATTCTAGATAACTATTTCTAAGCTATCTTGACCTGGCTATCTAGGAATAGCTTTTTGAGTTATGAGACTGGTCAATACAATACATGAATCACCAATTGGTATATTTAACAAACTCAATTATTAAAATAAAAGTTAAATTTAATATTGATATTATTATTATTTGTTACGGATTAATTCCATTCCATAACTGTTGAGAAACAACAAAAGAAACGTCATACTTATCTTGGAGAGTTTCTCTTAATTTAGAAAATTAAATCACTAAGTAATTTCTCTTCAAAGAGAATTTCAAAGAGGAAAATTCCCTCTGTGAAATCTAACATGTGCACTCCTTGTAACTAGTTTTGATTAAGGGTTAACGTTATTTTGAAGCACTATATAAACTTTTGCATCGATAAATATTATCAAAAATAAGAGAAAACAAAGTTCTCAATAGATGTGCCAATTTTGGATAGCAGGTCTGAATACAACATGATATAGGATCTTTTGTAGATTATTTTGCAATAAAATAGATTGATTCTGATGTCTTTAGTTAGAGTTTAAATACATTCACGAATTATTATATATGCTTTTACGCTGAATTAAATATTTAATTCTATCAATTTAAATTAAACTTTCAAAACAGAAGGATAAATGATGAGTAAAACCTCACTAATATTGTAATAAAGCTAGAAAATAATAGTAAATACATAAGAAAACAAAATACAGTTATCAATTTTTTCTTTACTTTTAAAAAAAAAAAATTGCTGTTTACACGCGGTATTTCGTTTGCTTCGATTATATTTCCGAAAATATTTAAGTTTCGTAAAAATATGGACAAAAGGGACATTAATAATAATACAATTGACTTAATAATCCAGATGTAATAGAATTTGTCTAAATTTTGAGGTAATATTTTCAAGAAAGAGATATTATTTTTCACAAACACATTTTTTTTTTTTAATTTCTTAATGACATTTACAACTGTATTACATAAATACATCGAGTGAATTTGGACATAATAGATATGATGACATGAATACACTTGCTGAGTAACTACCCAATGGTAGCACTCTAATGATATGACTACATTAGGAGATCACGGGGCCATCTTCTTTTCAGACGCCTCGGAGGGTTATCAGGAATGAAGAGGAAGCAAGGTTAGAAACGAGAGGGTTGGGATGATTCTGAAGTTTATTATGGAAGGATAGGTATCTGGATTGGGCCAGATCTGAAACATAAGGAACATTAAGATCTTTATGGATAATTTTATTATTGACAAAGTAAGGAGCATTGAGGATTTTACGAAGGATTTTGGATTGTAAGGATTGGATGCGAGAGGAATTCGATGGTTTAGTGGAGCCCCATAGCTCAACTCCGTAAGTCCAAATAGGTCTTATTATAGTCAAGTATATGAGTCTTTTTTAATTAATGGGAAGTTTAGAGCGTTTGTCTAGTAAGTGCTGAAGTAATCGGAAACGTCGAGCGGTTTCTTGTCGTTTCAGTCTAGTATGAGGATTCCAAGTTAGTCGCTTGTCCAGGTGGAGTCCTAGGTATCTAATTTGCTCAACAGGAATAAATGGAGTATTGTTAAAGGAAACTAACTGTAGGAAAGGCGGTCGTTGGTTTACTCACAAACACATAAATATGTATGTTATTAAGTAATGTTGATCATAAAATTATAATATTTGTAAACAATATGATTTAATGTTCCTACTCATTTTTGCCATGTTTAATTAGAATTTTTATGTTTGTACTGGTTTAAAAAATTTTAGTATTACGGTCTATTTTTTGGAAAATTTATATATATATTTTTTTTTATTTGTATATGTATCTTACAATAATTATTTGAACAGAAGATGTATTTTTATTTTGAAAATGTTTTTCAAGTGTGCGATACATAATCAACCATTGAGGGTTACTTCTGGCTAAAATGAATCTCCGAATCGCCAAAAGGACAGTGAGAGAGGACACTCAAGTGAAATCCTCCTCCATTCAATATTCAAGAGAAGGAACAAAAGATTTTTAAATTTCTCTTTAATCTTTTACAACTATAAATGAAAGGCTTAAAAATACATAGAAGTTCAGGAATCGATGGGGGAGGAACGCTGAATAAAATATCGGAGCATTGTCAAGAATTAAGGGTTGAGGGGTTGCACTGAGGGAACAATTGCTCCCGGGATCGCTCTTGTGTGACGTAATAAAGCCCCAAGTCTCTCTCTACCTCAGGGAACACCGCTTCAGGGAAACTTAAAAGAGGACTTTCCATTTATTTAAAGTTCATGACCATCAGGTACATACTTATCTCAGAGAGTTTCGTAGGATGTACATCTAAGAACTTTAGCACGAGTGATGAGCTACATTTAAAACTAGGGATTGAATTTGAGAAGTAATTTCTTACCAAAAAAATAAATAAGTGCATCACACAAATTCCACTTTCCATTTCTTTTATTATAGCTATTTTCAAACCAAGGCAAGCGAAAATGAAAATTACAGACGGTCCGAAATATTATACAAAACAATTATTTACCACGTTTTTCACAGCCTTCTAATATATATATATATATATTATAAGGCTGTGGTGCTGTGCTGTTTAAAATTATTTTATATTCATAAAACTGCCTATTTTAAATAAATAATAAAATTACTATTTTTGTAGTATTCAGTGAAAAATAACATTGAACTAAGTAAACACAGCCTATCCATATTGTACCCAAATGAATTGTATTGAATCTATATTGTACCCGAAACCAGTCTCTGCCAATTTTTTATATTAAGTTACACATAATTAGCGGTATATAGATTAGAAAATCCATTTAACAGTGAAGGAGGGTTTTATAAAACTATAAATATTGTGAGAAAACAATTAAGTAAGGCGAGGAGTAAATGGGTATTCTTATCTCAAATTAAATCTGTTACTTTTGTTCCTTTACTTTCTTGGAGTCCTGATCGAAAACAAGGCACCTCGTGGAATCAATTGGGATCGACGCTTAATGTATTTCTCCTAGACACCCACACAAAATTGAGATGTAAATGGAAACTTAGTCGACTTTCATAATAGCTAAGCGTAACATATACTCTACTAATGTTCGGTTAACAGAATATAATTAACTTAACAGAACAAGTCGATGAGAAAAAAAAATTGACAAAATGTTTGATATTTTCAAGATTAAACTTAACTTTCAAGATATATAACTTTTTCTTTTTTAATTAGTTTATTGAATAATAATACAATCAGCAACACTGAAAGGCAATAAGTATAAGGACTACAAGTGTTCATTCATAAGTTACACACACATAACAGAGAAATACATACAGAAAATTAAATTTAAATTTAAATAGAAAACCAAGCATTCGATTGAGTCTGGCTCATCTTTAAACTTAAGACGATACTCTCGGCTACCTACTATCTTATCCTTCAATCATTTCTTTCTGACAGATTTTTCTCTCTCTGCCAAGGCTCAGAACTTTCTTCAATAAGACCAGCCTTAGCAGGACTTCCTCATGGGTCAGCACTTACTCCGCTTTTATACATCATATACACATATAACATTCCTAACAGCGCCGGAACTATTATAGCGACATACGCAGAAGATGTAGAAATTTTTATGTCTAGAAAAGACATAAAAAGCCAAACCACGCTTTACAGGCTTTACAACATCATCTAACAAAACTAAACGATTGGTACAAGCTTTGAAAAATTCGACTCAACCAAGACAAATCAAAAAACATCACTTTCACTTTTCACCTCCTATTTACCTTTCCAAAACTACTCAAACAGATAAAATACAATATCTTGGACTGACATTCGACAGAAGCCCATAGATGCTGGAATACTTTAAATGCCACAACAGCAAACGGAAGACCAGCTTACAGAGAATGTATTTTTATTACTAAAAAGCAATTGCTCAAATATATTTCAAAAATTTTTTAGGCATTTTAAAAAAACAAATTTACAACAGATATGCTAAATAATATTAAAGCATCTTTCATGCCTAAAGCGAGGATGATGCAGTTAAAAGAACTTATTTGGTTAATGGTTATCCATTTTATCAAAATCCTTTTTATACAAATTTGGTTAATAATAAACTAAAACAAATCAGTTCTGAAATTCAGTTATCCTAGATCTTCATACTATTTAAGGACTAAAAGTGTTATTTTCTAAAAGACAGGCCGATTAGGATTTTGTTTTTCCTTACTTTGTCAATAATAAAACTATTATGATCTTCATATTCCATATGTTGCCAATCTGGCTAGGACCATATACCAAACCTTCCACAATAATCTCCATACGCACTCAAATCCACTAGTTTTTAATCTTGCTCTGTCATCGATCCCTGATAATCCTCCAGGATGTAGAAAAATAAAATGTCCTCTGGACCTTCTTATAATAAAGAAGAGTTATTGAAATGCTACCAATGGGTAGTTATTGAAAATCTATGTTATGACATTATACCATAGTTCACAATTACTTGATTTTTTTCAGCATAACTGTATAGTATTCTATGAAAGAATATTTAATATGCTAATAAAACATTATTATTGCTACGAATTATTATCGAATGCATACATTCGTATTCAGAGCTAGATCAGTACGTTTCACTAAATTCAACTGAGTCTATATCTATATACTTGAATTCGTTCCGAGATAATGTAAATTACTTTGGTTCAATGCCAAAGTAATACTGCGTTCCCGAAATAGAATCACTATCATCGGATGAAATCGGTTTTATGAGAAGACTTTGGTTTGAGTTAACTCAGTTTAAATTTCATAATAATACGAGAAACGTTCGGAAATGCATTTAAGTTTTTCACTAGAAAATATATTAACTATATTTTCTTCATAGTTCTTTATTTCATGGTCTCGATTCTAAATTCTAAATATATTTTTAAATATTTTATACAAATAAATTATCTTTAATGAGACCTCGGCATAAAAAAAAAAAAATCAATATTATTCTTGTCACATTTCTATAAAAAAACAATAACCTGAAATCGGAAGAGTGGAAATAATTATTATATTATTATTAAACGATTTTGATGAAATAGAAATACTGTCCCCTATATTTTCTTATTTAATGATCATAGAGAATAAAGTTGATGTAAGGGGCTGTAAACTAACCCGAAATACATTTCTGAATTGACAAATGGTATAACTTTGCGCCTTACATGCATTAGTTAAAACTTTCTCACATTATTTACAATTAATTATTTTACTTTTTTATAACTTCTTTTTTTCCAAAACGGAAACTTTGATAGTGCTTACATGCAGATAAATTCCTAAATAAACGTGTACATACTGAAATAAAAAATCCAAATAAAAAAATTATAGTATAATTAAAAATAATTTCTTAATTTTGAAACGTTTTTCAAAATTAGTCGTCATTAAAGAAAATTAAAAATGATAAAAAATCGTCGATAAATTAATTGTACTGCAAAACAAATATTTAATTCCGTCATACAATTTAACAATTTTTTTTTCTCTTCATAACTTCATCTGCACCTCTTGTTTTTGGTCTTTATTTGCTTCCGTGAATCAGGGAAGAAGATCTCTCATCCAGCTCCTCTTCAGTCCTTATGAGCATGTCAACGGCAGCCATGTCGCTTATGAGTCTATTTGTGTCCTTATAGTTTAACATTAAATCGTAAATAAATAGTACGTATGTCTTGGTTTGAATTTTAAACAAAATTAAATTTAAAAAAAAAATCAAAAAAGGTATAGCAGAAATATTAACTTTTGTTATTATTATTTTTTACCAATGCAAATAATATTCATATATTTTATTAACATCCATTATTTATTAATTTAAAGCGTTAAGAGGCAACAGATGCTATCTCAGCATTATTCTATGAATTGGCAAATGGTATAACTGAATGCCTTAAATGAATATTGAAGTTTCTTTTCTTTTTTTTTTAATCCTCATTCTTTTTTTTCAGTTTTAAATTTATTTATCTTATATGCATGAATATTTTTTTATTTATATTTTTTTTCTTCATGCGTTTATTTATATCATAAATGTGACAATAAGCAGATGTGTTGTTATTGTTACGACAAATTTTAATTAAGTTAAAATTCATATTTTAATTTAATTTTTAACGTTTGCTGTCATAACTTCATTTAATAAAATAATTTAGTTTTATATTGTATGTTATTTGATATAATTTATATCGATATAAGTTTGATTTACTTTTTTTATCTTATTTTAAATAAAAAGTACCAAATTGATAATGTGATAACTAAAAATGTTTTATAACCATAGAACATTTCCATTGTTTGATTTTTTTCCTCTCCTTCCTCAAAAAAATAGGGAGAATATACAGTTTAAAACATTTATATCTAAGTAACCTCTACAATATTTTTAGTTGTACTGTTGATTTTAGGGTTCTTTAATGTCAGAATTACTTTGCAGATGCTCTCTTCGTTTTCATTGTTATAAACTGAATGAAGAGATACAAAGCTTCAAACCGAACAAATAAAATCAAGATTTTCTCATCACTACGAATATAATTTGATAATAATTAAATAATTAAGCAATAATAATAATAATCAAGCAACAGTACAAGTAAAACATTTCAATCCTTCTTAAATGAGTCAACATTTTAAAAAATTAGTTTGAACAGTTTTGATTGTGTAGAGAAACTGAATGGATTTCTTTCTTTAAAACTCCTTTTCTGATTGAGACTTTTGAGGATAGTGCTGCTTTCCATCCCCTCTCTTCCATCCATCAGGGTTACATTTTCTTTCTCTACTTTAGTTCCCTACTTTTCCAAACTGCTCATTCTTTCTCTTTGTTCTCTGAAGGATTCCCCTTGTTCTCTTCTGGTCGGCGATTTCTTCAGTTGAACCATTACTTCTTTGAGCTTTTCTTTTTTTTCTTACTTTTGAAATTCCTACATTGAAATACATACATTGAAATTCACAACTGTGTTGTAATGTAATAATGCAAGTACATACGATACATGACAAACACTAATAATAGTTCGATATTAGGACTCGATTGGATCTTCTTTTTTGACACCTAGAAGAATTGTAGAGGAAGCGAGGTAAGAAACGAGTGGATTCCGATGGGCTTGGAGTTTACTATGGTAGGTTAGGTATTTGGCTTGGGTTAAATCGACATAAAATATAATTAAGTAATTTAACATTAACGGTTAATTTAGTTCATTGAAACAGTGATGGATATCAACATATTAACATTTGGATAACAACATATCAACATATCAACATTTCAACTATTTCAATTGTTGTAAGTTATTCACTAAAAATAGAGAAATTCCTGTAATATTCTTCATCTTAGAAGAATCCATTAAACTTCAAAGCTTAATCTAAAATTAGATAACCGTGCTTCGCCACTTTCCTTGAAATAAACACTGAATGAAAATGAAAAGGACCCAGGTTATCTGAATGTTTACATGGAAATCTATTCCCTTAAGGGCAGTCCACTGATAAAATGAAAACAGGTACATGTAACATATAAAGGTGGCATTAGCACTACATGTATTTAATGGTTATTCATATATATATATATATATTTTTTTATTTTTTTTCACAACCTCAGTTTCATAGATTGTTATGCGTTTTGAAACCTTTATTAGTATGCACCTTTATATAATTTGAATAACTATTTTTTACTGCGATTGAAAGAATGAAAAAAAATTAATTTTTTTTAATATCTTTATCAAAAACAGTAAAAGCACATTTTCAAAAAGCGCCTAAACGAATATAACGATTTCAATAAAACTTCACAAAATTCTTCTTCTCGACGCCCTTCAAATTTATCTATGTGACATGCTTCAACGAAAAGAAGCTGGAAAAGTGGTAAGGAACGAGGAATGGTAAAATTCGATTCCGAATAACTCGAAAAGTATAAACTTTTTTGTCGATATTGTTATTTAAAAGTTTAAGGAATTACTTTTAAAAAATCGGACAATAAGGAGCAAAGATATGGTCTCTAGTTGTTTTTTATATGTTCTACTGCAAAGGTTATATCGTTTATTTTGGTTTTTGATTTTTGAATGTGTTACTGAAGTAAAGCTAATTTTTTTTTGCATATTACTAATGATTAAAAAAAAACTTTTAGTCCAATAATTAGAATCACCTTTTATTTCTTTTTCTTTGTCACTAGGTAGGTAACGTTACTTTAGATGTATAATAGTTTGGAAATAATAAACCATTGTAAAATAATTTGCAGGTTTTTTTATTTAATTTTTATGCCAGAAGTCTTTTCTTACTGTACAATTTTGTTATTCTACACGGACTTTGTCGCAGAATAAAGTTGTTTTCTATCTATCTGTCTAAATATCACAGTTTCATGGAGGAATATAATAATCACAGGCAAATTAAAGTAGATATAATTGCAATGTATTCGTCTATAACGCGAAAAAAGTTAAATATAAATAATAAAATATTTAAAATATTTGTTACATATAGTAGTAAAAATGCGAGGGTCCGCGTAGTGGTAACACTGTCCACGTGTTCCTCTGAATTCTATAATTTTTATTTTGTATTTATTGGCTTATAAACAGCGTAGCCCTGGAGTCTGGCCCAATCATTGTTAGTTTTGGTTAGTTTGTAAATAACAGGTACAATATAAAACATGATATAATACATGAGGACAATATAAGAAGGAAAAAGGATAAATACATTAATATAAAACAAATTGTTCAGATCAATATAAACTAAGTTTCACTGTAGATTCAGTAACAAAAGAAACTTAATTAAACAAAAAAAAAATATAATAAACAGTGATTCATAAACCTTAATATACTTCTTTAGGTCGCAATAAATTTGTAGCCATTTTAACGGGTATGAAAATATGCGCTATATTTATATGATTTTTTTTTCCTACCCACCAGGAATTTCTTGATTACTAATACAATATATATATAAATGTTATATATACATAAATTTTTCAATTTCCTTTTATTGCCCAAGGGCATTTTAAGGTAAGAGGGCTCTGCACGCTGTATGCGTTCTTTGCATCTGTGGCCAGAGGCCTTAAATTTATTTATATGATATACGAATAATCATTAGTTTTAAAGTTACAGGTTATCAAGTATACTACGGGAATCAAGTTATTAAGTAAAACACATAGTGCAAGTGTTCAAGACTTTTTAATGCCTAAAACTCTCTCCAACGATAAGTCATCTCTGCTATTAGACATTGATAGACATTGATATATTTATTGAAATATCTCTTTCTATGAATCTCAATAAATAAACATTCAAGGATCAAATGCTTTATGCCATAAATAAGGTGACCGCACCACTTACAAATCTTCATCAGCCCTTAAAACAGCCCTCTGAACTCTATTAAGAATACTAAATTTTAAAAGTGCCTCTACGAAAAGCGTTCATGGTTGGAAGTGTTGAAAATTCATCGATCCTCCATCAGAATGAAGAATGATCGGCCTTGAGAGAATGTAGAGGCGCGAGATAATGACACTACGGAGAAGTTAAGGTAATCTTAAAGTCATGAGAAGGAGGCAAACAGAAAGAAGAAAGATAGATATAGCGACAGAGGAGGACCGAGAGTGGTTGTGAGAGACCTATCTGAATATTGGGGCCGTTTGTGATTCAGTTTGTAAAGGTTCCCTATCTGCAAGGTATAGCCCCTATCCACACACCTCCTGAATTCTCATTGGCTCCTCACTCCATGCCAGATTCTTTACCATTCACCTCACACCTCTCATCTCCAATGCCTTATGTTACTCTCCGCTGCATATTTACACTCTAGCAATCTTACAATCTTTTTCTTCTTTTTTTTTTTTTTATTTAAACAGTATTTCTGATATTACGGAAATACAAAAATATTTTTTGAAAATAGCAAAATTTAAACTTTTTATATAATAGAAGAATCAACTTTAATCTGGAACTAAGTCTTTTATGAATAACCATATAGTTCATAAAAACTAACATTAAATGTAACATTAAATAGGCCAAAAGACCTATCACAATAAAAGAATAACTTTTTTTTTTTTAGTATTAATAGTCTGCCACATTGAAGGGTGTTGGTAATAGGACTATAGTATTCATTAACACAATATGTACATAAGAAAGGAAAATAAATATAAATAACCAATAAATAAATAAATATAAATATCTGTATAGCTATTTAAATACTTCTCTTATTACTTATGGTTTAATTATTCTTTTATATTGTACATAGGTGTGAATGTGTTTTATTTATTTTATTATTATTCGGATTTAATAATTTATATATATATATATATATATATATATATATATATATATATATATATATATATATATATATATTTAAAAAAGATAAATTAATATACAAGATAAATAAAATAAATTATTAAAGCCGAATAATAATAAAATAAATAAAACACATTCACACCTATGTACAATATAAAAGAATAACTAAAACATAAGTAATAAGAGAAGTATTTACATAGCTATACAGATATATTAAAGACAAAATATGAGCAATAAGGTCACAATACTGCAAAATAGCAGCTAAAAACAATAAAGAAAAAAATTAATAAATGAAATTGGAAAAGAACGACAAATTAATTTTGTAGGCAGACCATAGTAATAATGAAAAAAAAACTAAGGTGTGTGCTTTAGACCACACGATAGAAGTGAACAGCGACAAGACGAGATGAGACAATATGAAATATAAATTATAAACAATAGCTCATTATAAAGAAAGTCAAATGCTGAACATTTCCCCTGCTTACAGTATGCAGATCCGATTTTTAGCTTCTGAGATATTTTTATCCATATCTTCCATAAAACGCTTTAATTTGAGTATGACATCATTCCAGTTGATAGTGTTAAATAAAATTTTGCCATCAAAACATATCAAACAATATTTAGCAATTCCCTACTTTATTTATTCTTTCAAGCATTTCCTTCACCTCTATTGATTTGTTTACATCATTGTTACTATCTGATTTTAGGTTATTGACTGTCGAACTGAGATATTTAGCCAAATTTTTCAGTTTCCCCATTGATATTACTGATAATAGGACTAACAGGAAGCCACTTTTATGCAAATTTACTAATCATAGTATTTTAGTTAAGGTTAATTAGTTTAATTTGGTTTAATAAGAGATTTATAAAGTTAATAAAAAAGTTCTATTGCATAAAATATAGATGTCAAAGCAAGGTTAATCTAAAAATTTCATTGATGATTTATAATTTTCTTATTTAAATTAGTGATATTTACTAGTTATATGTATCCAATGACAGTATAATATTTATGTGGAAATCTCCAGTTGGAAGGTTATATTATTATATATTTTCCATTATGCCTAAGAATTTCTGCTGTTATTATCATTTAGATAATTTATCTTCTTATTTTTTATGTGATGGCAATTTTGAAATATAGAATTCCGAATAAAGGTACACATTTTCCCACTGGAAATATCACCAACATTTTTAATAAAAAAAATGTTGAAATTGGAGTTAGATATTCTGTCAACTGAAAGGTTCAAATACCTAATACAACAGGAAACATAGTCAATATTTAGTGATAGCAAAATAATTACGTATACATTTCACCGTTGGCCAAATCACGAATTTACCACGAAAAGTCTCAAAAAAAAAGAACAAGAAAAAAGGATACAGAATTAAAACGCACGTTTTGTTTTAGAAATTACAACGTACTTACATTTTTGTGGAAAATAAATAAAAAACTATTAACATAAAAACTTATATAGAACAAAGCAAAAAAAACAAACAACCAATTAATCAATATTCTCAATATTTCTCTCCTCCAACTCGGTGCACAATATTTATTTTCAAGTTTATTTATTTTTAGCCAATTACATCATGGGTATTTATGTATATAAAAAATCTTTATATTTTGAAATATGTAAAGTTTAGATATGATTGTAAATTGAAAAATTTCTTTTAGACTTGAAAATGGCTCGACGATCCGAAACGATGTTAAAGTCATTAAGTTGACAAAATCGAAAATTGGTGTAAAATTGCCTGAAAATAGATAAACTTGAAAGTAATCAATATTATTTAATTAATGTACCCCTTAGGAACACGATTACCTGCTTTGTTACCTGTCATGAGTATTAAGGAATTCGTAATTAGACATATATTACAATTTATAAAAACACTATTATCACACGCGAAGATCTAAAAAATTTAAGACTTAAAATATTGAAGTTATTTATAAAAAAAAAACCGTAAGAAGAATATAAATAAAACCGAAAGGAAGCCAACTACTGAATAATTAATATTATTAAAATGCAACAAACAAACAGCACATAATTAGTAGGTTTGAATACAGTCCCATGGTATCATAACATATATAGGTTTAGACAAATGAAAAAACTTATGATAAACCCAGTGAAAATGATACCTATTTTTTTAGAGAAAATTATCTCCTTTAAAATCCAATTTCAAGATGAATTTAATCATTAAGTATGTATACCCACTTCTCTCACGATCGACCAGGCAAAAGACTGCAGGTTCGAAGATTAACATTAATAATACAGTGAGTGACTCTGTCCCCAATATGTGACCGATTCTTGTTTAAGGTAATAAAACAGCATAAAAAACGGCAATAAAAATACCTTTATTCGATCTCTGTTTTATTACTATTATTCCCAAGTTCAAAAGTAAACGCCAAAGTCGTTTGTTTAATAAACGGTCCATTGTAGAAAGACCTCTTTTTATCAAACTATTAACATCCGCTAGAAACTTAGTAAACAGCTTCATTTCATCGTAACCTGCAAATATTGTATTCACGAAAATTTTCGGAATTGGGGAGTTTTCAATCAGGATGTCGGCAAACTTTGTCTATTTAATTAGGTGCTAAAAACTCGTAAATACCCATTTGAAGTTCATGAAACATATAACAAAATAATTATTATGATGAAAAAGTTGCTGTAACATCCCTAGCATATAAAAACCTTAAATATGCAATTTAACTTTCGTACGACTTTTAGTTTTTAAGCTAGTCTGTTAACACACACAGAGACCATTTTGCGGGTTATTTCGACTAAGGTCGCCTAAAAACATGTAATTCCGTTGAAAAATGAGATTCGTAAATTTCCACGATCGTAATACATTCCTTTACTATATATTTAATACACAGGTATGTGAAAGTAATAACAGTCAACAATATATCCTCTTTAAATTATTATTAATAAATTTACATTTACGTATATAACAATTATAATTTAATATTATACACTGAATAGCAAGGTTTAATTTAGTAAATAATTTAATAAAATAATTCAAGTTTGAACATGGTGGTACGTATAATTCACAATCATTGATCAACTTTAAAAAAGTTAAGATACTTATAACCGATCAGAGAAAATCATTCTTTCAGGCGAAATCGATTATCAACTAAGCCATTATTGTTTTTATTTTTTTTAAATGAAGTAAACATTATTTTATACGATAAGCAAACATCGTTATTAACCTTAAATGATCAAATAAGCCGCACTTGTAATAATGGATCGTTAAGAGAACTTACTAATGGAGGGAAGTAAGGCAGGCTTTGAAGGATTAGTTTCAATAACTTAGTACCTCTGGATATTAACCGAAATCATTCACCTACTCCTAATTCACAAGCAATTTTAAATCATCTTGAACTGTAGGAGTTGTTTAATATTATATATTAATTTATATTTTTTTAATGTACAATTATAAAAAAATAATAATTAATTCGATAAACCAATACAACTAGTTTGATTAAAATATATATTTTTGCTGCTTATTTTCGTCTTTTTTTTATTAGGAAGGTGTTTAAGTTATTATTTGTTGGCAATAAAAACTTCCAATATATAACGATTTGTGTATTTGCTATAATTTACTGGAATATCTGGCTTTCATTAGTAATTAATAGCTAGAAACAATGTTGGATTACCAATTATTAGTCCCATAATGTAGTTGCTCCAGATATTACTTTTACATTAAAAAAATATTTAAATTATGACACTTCAATACCAGGTCAACCTGGGACAGAGGTGGAGCAAGCCCCTAGAACTCCTTCATTATCCAAAAACCAGTTTAATCTTCTGGACCTTCAATGATCACCTGGATAAACGGCTCACTTGGAATCCTCATACCAGACTGAAACGACAAGAAACCGCTCGACGTTTTCGACTACTCCAGAATTTACTGAACAAACTATCTAAGCTTTCAGTTAATTACAAAAGACTCATATACATGACTCCAATAGGACCTATTTGGAATTACGGAGTAGAAATTTTGTGGTCCACAAAACAATCGAATTCCTCACGTATCCAACCCTTACAATCCAAAATCCTTCGAAAAATCATCAATGCTCCTGACGTTGTTGCTAATGAAATCATCCATAACGACCTTAATGTTCCTTGTGTTTCTGAATTGGCCCAATCCAGATACCTATCCTTCCACAATAAACTTCAGTACCATCGGTACCCTCTCGTTTCCAACCCTTGCTTTCTCCTCGATCTCTGATAACCTTCCGAGGCGTTTGAAAAGAAGATATTCTCGAGATCTCCTATTGTAAATATATTTTGTTTTAGAGTGTTACCAGCGGGTAGGTAGTATCTCAACAAGTGTTTTCATGTTTTTATTTTCTGTTATCACATTTACTGAATGTATTTTTTCTTAATACAGTTGTAAATATCATAAATAAATAATTTTAAAAAAATTATTTAAAGGAGCACACGTGATATTTAGGTAAATATAACAAAATTAACATTGACAGATATTGTAACATATATTCTTTTTAATAAACCTTTTTTCTAGCAGTTAACTACTAATGAAAATTCCAGATAGGAATAAAGTTCTGAGGATGAGAATTGCAAATACACAAATCGTTATATATTGGAAGTTTTTATTGCCAACAACATAATAATTTTTTTTAGTTTCAATACAGCGTTAACAACGATCCATCAATTGCATCCCAAACTCTCAAATCACACATCACAAATCTTGAAGAATGGTGTCAAAACTGGAGGATTAAAATAAACTCCAATAAATCCCATCAAATTACCTTTACCCTGCGTCGCAAACCTATGACCTCCTGTCCTACAGTAGTCTTTAACAATTCCCCACTTATCCCAGTTGAACAAATTCGTTACCTAGGACTCCACCTCGACAAACGACTCACATGTAATCCTCATACAAGACTGAAACGACAAGAAACTGCTCAATGTTTCCGACTACTCCAACACTTACTAGACAAACGCTCTAAGCTTTCACTCAATTACAAACGACTCATATATATGACAATAATAAGACCTATTTGGACCTACGGAATTGAGCTCTGGGACTCCACTAAGCCATCGAATTCCTCTAGTATCCAATCCTTTCAATCCAAAATCCTTCGTAAAATCCTCAACGCTCCTTACTTTGTCACAAACAAAATCATCCATAAAGACCTTAATGTTCCATATGTTTCCGATTTGGCCCAATCCAGATACCTATCCTTCCATAACAAACTGCAGAACCATCCGAACCCTCTTGTTTCAAACATTGCTTCCTCCTCTATCCCTGATAACCCTCCGAGGCGTCTGAAAAGAAGATCGCCTCGGGATCTTCTAATATAGAACTTTAATTTGAGTTCTACCAATGGGTAGTTTCTCTTCATATTTTACATGTCATGTTACCAATGTCACATTTACTTGTTGTATTTTTAATGTAATACAGTTGTAAATTTCAATAAAATTAAAAAAAAAAATTCAATACAGCAGACTATATACAGCAGAATCCTGATAATTCGTATCCCGGTAATTCTTATATCACGATAATTCGCATGGGTTCGCCCTTCCCTTAAAATTCTCTCTCTAATTCGTGAAAAATTTCCTCCCCTCGATAATTAGTATTTATTTTCGTCCTCGTGGTATTTTAAACGTCTTATATTTTTAATTTAAAAAAAAAAAATCTGACCGGGTCTTAATACTTTTAAGAGGAGAGGGGAGTTCAAAATTAACGTTGAATTTCTGTTTGTTCCTTTTTTTTTTTTATTATTCCAGCACTCTCTTTTCGGGGAATGCGGTCTGTTTCAGTTTGATTTTGAAAGTGTCTCTGAGAAGGTCTAAGCGATCTTTTTCCATCAACAATCAAGATATCATTAAAGCCGTACCAGGCATAAGAGTAAAAATAAAATTTCAAGAAGTTTTAATGTTCCTCCGCCGACAATAACATAAATTTTAAGAAACAGAGATAAAATCGTCTCTCAGGCTACAAGCAGTAAAGCAAAGCATTTCAAGACGGGCGAGTACTCAGAACTGAAAGATCTTTTAAAAGCATGTTTGGCACAATCACGTAATTCTAACTTGCAGATCGGAGGTAACATTTAAGAAGGAAAAAACTAAGTTTTCGCATGAAAAATGGTAATTAAAGATTTTCGAGGAAGAGATCGTTGGTTTGATTGGTTCAAGCATAAAAATTTTAGCTACGTCTGAGGACATCGATGGAGAAGATGATGTGCCGTAGATTATTCCAAAAGTAGCAATGCTATACATTAACAACGTACGTAATTTTTTAACGAAATCGGGTGTTGGTGTAGACCTATTCCCTATGCTATGTCAATAGACATAGTTACTAAAAGGACTTGTCTTCCAGAATAACTGATTTTCTTTTCAAATGTATAATTAGAATGTTTGATATTTCTTCCTTTATCCTTTGTACATTTATAGTAACACGATGTTGGAACAATTTATTTTACATATTCTTCCTTTGGATTTCTTAATTCTAGAGGTAAAAGACGCTATGTTCATTTCTTTATTAAATGATTCAGTAACTAAGAAAGGGGTACAAGCTTCATTGTGACAATTACAGGGCTATCTCTTCTGAATTCAGCATACAAAATACTGTCAATTGCTTTATGACGAAGAGTGAGAAAATGAGCTGAAGAAACGATTGGTGAATACCAAAGTGGTTTTAGGCAAGGAAGACATACAACCGATCACCTCTTCTCGCTTTGGCGAATCCTAGAAATGTCGTACTAATACAATGTGACACTTCACCACCTATTTATAGACTTCAAGCAAGCGTACGACATCATTGACCGGAAACGAATGCTAATGGCTTTGTACAAGATGAACATGCCCAAAAAGCTTATAAGGCTTATTAAAATGACGCTGAATGAAACTAAATGCAGAGTGAAAGTCCATTCACAAATGTCTAATGTGTTCCAAGTGGAACGTGGACTACTTCAAGGAGATCCTCTTTCCCCCGTACCTTTTAACCTAGCCTTAGAATATGCTACTAGAAAAATTAAAACAAAGCCAGGAGGAAATATTTATAACAGATTAACCTAATCGGCACTAGCAGTGGCACTAAAAGAGTTTGAAACAGCTGCTAATGAATTTTGCCAGGTCATAAATAGAGAAAAAACGAAATACCTGAAGATCACTAGAGATGGTATTTTCAAGGAAGAATAGGTTAATATAGGGTAGCACCACATCACAGCATGCCGGACCTTCAAGTATCTCGGTGGAATCGTAACGATAGAAAACGAAACGAGAGACGACATGAAGAATCGAGCTGCTGCTGGGAATAGGTATCTATAGGCAATGCGATCTGCTCTAGATTATAAAAATCTCTCAAGAAAAGCTAAGGTATTGCTTTATAAGACTATAATTAGGCCTACAGTAACTTACAGCAGTGAAACCTGGGTTATGACCGCAGCTAACGAGAAAAGGCTAAGGACATGAGAGAGAAGAGTTCTAAGAAGGATATTTGGCCCTGTGCGAGAGGATGATGGGTTTAGAGCGAGAACGAACTCTGAGCTGAAAGAACTATTTCCAAAAGCGGACATAGTTAATGTCATAAAGAAAAGAAGATTGGGATGGCTTGGACATGTCGAAAGGATGACAACGCCGAGATTGCCTAGGCTGTACAGTCATCCTGGTGGTTCACGAAGGAGAGATAAGCCTCATAAAGGATGGTTGAATAACGTGGAAGATGACCTCCGTCAGCTGAAAATCAGGCGATGGTGAACTAAAGCGAAGGATAAAATAGAATGGAGCAGAATATTTGAGGAGGCTTTGGTTCTTAATGGACTACAGCGCCATGCAGTAATTAAGTAAACTAAGAAACAAATTTTAATAGTTCAAAATTATGGGCCATTGGCTCCCCTGAACATAAACAAAAATGGACATTGTGTTCTTTACCTCCGGGGCATAGATTTTTACTCTTATTATTAGAAATCTCAATAATTCTTATTTTATAAGTAAAATTAAAACAATAATACTAAGATGTACGGGTTCCAAAATTTAATAAGGAAAACCAAACAATCTTTACTTTTGAAGCTACTCATTAAATCAACCATTATTCTGCTTATGTGGTATGGTTTCAAAAATGGGATGATCAGGAAACAGCGAAAGGGGCTCCAATGCACACATGAAAAATCTGGTACGCGCAACACAACTTTAACTTACTGCTCTGCTTCAAAAAGAAATTCTTGTCTGGCAAAATTGCTCTATAAGAAGAGGTTTTGTACTCGAACAATTTTTGATTTATGGACATATTTATCAATACAAAAACTCCTCAAGACCATCAAAATAACACAAACCCTGTTTATTATATCCATTATAGGCAATAAAAACCTTATAATTGCATAAGGCTATTGCAGTCTCTGAGCTCTTTATACAAAGAGAGATTTGAATGTACATGTATTGAATTATGAATAAGTAAGGTAATACTGCACAATAAAATTAATAGGAATCAAATCTCTATCACTTTTTAAATATATTTAAATTATTATTTTTTATTTTTAGAAAATTTACCAAAAACAAAGTTATTTGTTTTTAAATACAGCATCGATAAGTCGAAATTAGTGATTGATTGTAAGCGTATAAAGATATTTCACAAAGGATATTTTTCTTTAATAAATCGGCGACGTATACCTAATTGTTTTAATATATATTGGATCTAGTGTTATTAAAATGCAGTAAATGTATTTAATGTTAAAATAAATATATATTTTACCTATCCATGAAATATTTGTATATTTCATTTCTTTCACACAATCACAATAGCTTTTTAACAATGTTATTGCCTTGATTCGGTGTACTAATTTTCAAGTTTGAAAAAAGGCTATTTTTCAAATTTTAAATGTTTACATTTAGTTACGAAATTTCATTTTATTTCGTTGTAAACATGTGGTTTCCGTTAAATAATATCAGTTTTCATAAATTATTACTTATTACTCTACGACTTTCTTTATTTGATATTGTTTTTTTTTCTAAAATTCTTGGCTTTCCAACGACATATTATACGTATACTTCCTGACTATTATTCCCGGAGATCCATTTTTGACTTGGATAAGCATTTTTCTTTTTTCTCCTTTATTCAATAATGAAATTCTTTCATACTTTTTACTCAGCCATTTTTTATTTTTAATTATAGTAAGAGACAGTTATTTATTTTAAATAAACTAAATTTAAGGTATTTTAGAGTTGGTTATTTCTACTCAGGAGACCTCAAAACGTGTATTTCTGTTGAAATCTGAGATTCGAAAATTTTCACGATCGCAATACTTTCCCTTACTACATATTACATAAATAGGTAAATTAAAGTAAAAAATCTTTATTTATTTAAATCTCTGCCCTGCCAGTTTGGCAATACGAGTATTTGCAGTATTGGATAGCTACACGTGTGTGCATAACTAGCCACTACTGCAATCGATACAATAAGATTTTCTGTTTAGCTTGGCTCTTCCATCCTCTGTGGTGGAGCTTCTTCTCTTCTACCCAAATAGAAGTGGGCTGGGCCAATGATGTCTTTCCACCCGTACACAAAGGCCTTGTAGTGCGGGTAGTTCTCTCTGGTCACTAGCTGAGGTAGATCGTGTTCTGTTAAGACATAGAGCCCAGTCTCCCTCAGCAACTTAGCCCTCAATGCCTCATAGGCGGTACAGGCTAATAAGACGTGCTCGGCGGTCTCCGGTACCCTACAACTTGGGCATAGGGGATCAATGTTCTTACCATGTTGAACAAGCTTTGCTCGGAATCCCCCATGCCCCGTGAGGAATTGCGAGACCCAATAGTCCGGGAGGAGCCATATAGTTTCCATTCTTGAACCGACGGTGGGGAAGTATTTCCTTAGGGTTGATCCTTTTGGCGTTGTCATCCAACGCCGGTTCCATTCTTCTAATGTGCATTCCCGGAGAATCCTCTTCCATCTGCTTGGGTCTTCACTGATCCTCACTCGGAGATTAGCCGGTAGATCCACCAAGCCATCTCTCTTCATTTCGTGCCGAAAGTAGTCTTCACGAAGTTGAAGATCGATTGGAATACTTCCGGCTAAGACTTGTACCGCCTCGTGAGATACTGACCGGTACGCCCTAGTGACACGCAGCAGAGCCATACGCTGGATCGTCGCCAACCTTTTCTTCTGCTGGTGCGAGAGAGTCTGACTCCACGCAGGGGACGCATATCTCAGGATTCCCAGGATAACTCCGTTATAAATAAACAAGGTGGCTGGGTATCTGAGACCCCAAAAGGCGCCCCCGATGCGACTCAGTCCATTAAGAGCCAGGGCCACTCTACTTCTCAGATAGTCCAAGTGAGGGGTGAAGTTAAACTTTCTTCCAGTCCTTATCCCAAGATAGGTGACCGCCTCACTTGGACGTATCGTTTCTCTCTGTACATTCAGAGTGATAGGGTGGGCCCTGTCAGTCTTACCCCTCAAAAGAACGGACTGAGTCTTTGAAGCCGCCATCTTCATCTTCTTTCTCTCGCACCATTCTCCTACAAGGTTGGCGCACCGGTCAGCCTCTTCCTTTAATCTGGCTCTGCTGTTCGATGCCACCACGACTGCGAGATCGTCTACGTAAGCAATGGCGGGGAACCGCTGCTCTTCCAGTACTCCCAGCAGCTCGTCAAATACCAGTTTCCACAAGGCTGGACCTAGTACAGATCCTTGTGGGCATCCTCTTTCTACAGAATTCTCTACACCTTTTATCATTAATTTACGGTCTTCTAGATAGCTTCTTAAGAGGTCGTACAGGTTGCTGGGAGCTTCATACTTTTGCAACTGCTGGAGTACACTCGGCCACCAAACGCTATCGAAGGCGGAGGATATATCAAACAGGAGAAGCATTACATACTTCTCCGCCTTCTCTTCAACGTCACGGCGCACCCTGAGCAGAGCATCTGCGGTTCCCCTACCTTTAGTGCATCCGTACTGTCGTGGATGGCTAGCTCTTAAGAAGACTGGTCGTAGACTCCTCATCAGCAAGGTCTCCAACAATTTACTCATTATAGGAAGGAGACATATAGGCCTATATGACTTCGCTAACTGCTTGTCCTTATCTCCTCCCTTATAAAGGAGTCTAACATCAGCAATCTTCCATATTTTAGGGAAGTAACCCCTGTCTAGGCAATCATTGAACAATGCTAACAGCCTTTGTTCAATGTAGGGGATACTATTCCTTAGTATTGCTGTGTCTATCGAATCCAAGCCAGGAGCTCGACCAGTCCTTTGCCTATCCACGGCAGCACGGAGATCCCATATGTCCCATGGTGGGCATAGGTCCGTACCTGGTGGGCATACCGTAGTGCGTCTAATGTATCTCTCCTCTTCATTATCTTGGGACGGATCATCCCTGGGGTAGGTTTCCGCAATGAACGTTTTTGCCGTCTCCTCCAGAGTGGTTGCCTGAGTAGCTCCGCGTTTCAATGCGGCTATTACCTGTTGTGGATTTAACTTACCCAAGGCAACTCTGTAAGGGATACCCCAGGGGTTCTTGGACGATTCTTCAATAATGAACTCGTCCCAAGACTTCCTTTTTCGAGAGCGCACTTCGTTTCGGTATGCTCTGGACTTGGACCTATACTCGTCGCGAAGTGTGGCGCGCCTCTCCTCACTACCACACTTTTGATAGGACCGCCGGGCCTTGTAGAGCTCTCTCTTCATAGCAGTTAAGGCCGGCGTCCACCATGGGATAGGTCGAGCTCTCACCTTCCGTTGCTGGAGGGATTCCTCAGCGGCGTCACGGATGACATCTGTGATCCTAGAGACCCTATAATCTAGACTATCTGTCTGGTCCGTATCCGCTTCATCCCATTCTTCATCTACTAATTTTTCCTCCAGCGTTGACCTGAAGGCTTTCCAATTTGCCCTTCGGGTTAAATAACCCATAGCGATGCCGTGGGAACTTTCCATATTTTCCACCAGCTTAAAAGCTATCGCTTGGTGGTCGGAACTCGTCTCAGATCGTAGGATCCAATCGTTGATGCGACTCGCTAGCACCGGTGATGCTAGTGTTACATCAATCCAGCTCTGCCCTCGAGCGCTAGAAAACGTTGGCAAGGCAGAGGGATCATTCATTACCACTAGCTGGCTTCGGCCAATGAATTCTCCGAGTTTAACGCCTCTTCTATTCGTTTGATTGGATCCCCAGACCGTGTTCCAGGAGTTGGTATCTGAGCAGATGATGATGTTTCTATAGCAAGCCGTGATCATCTCCATGGCGGATATGTCGTTGTCTATATCACCTCCGTCAGGAAGATATGATGAAACCAACGTAAAGGTAATATTACCCCATTTGATATAACATGCGACACAATCCGCCGTGGTAAACTGCCTCAGATCCATCACATCGAGGTTTGGGTTATTTACCACTATAGCTGCCCTGGGCCTCCTCTCTCCACTGCTCAGGGCTATAATCCTCGATGTGAGGCCAAACCCCGTGACCATGTTCCCACGGCAGCTCGGTTCTTGAATCGCCATAACATCATAACGTCCAACTAGAGCCCTCAACTCATCCGCTACGATGCGACGACGGCCCATGTTGAGCTGGAGAATGGTGATATTATTCATAGTAGGTCCTCTTAGCCACCTCATTTGACCATCTTAAGTGTACAGGGCACTCTCGGCTGCCCGCTTTATGCTTCGTTTGGCTTTGCGGTGCACTCGCCCGCACACAGTTAATACAAGTCGGGCCAGTTTGTTCCTTCTTCCTTGGACAGTCCTTGAGTATGTGTCCATTGGCTGCACACCATATGCATACAACGGTATCCACCGTACAGGTAGCCTTCGTGTGTCCATAGCCTTGGCACTTTGTGCAACGAGGGGCGTCGAGGTAATCCTTAAACGTCATGGACCACCATCCTCCATCTAAAGCTGCCATTTCCAACAGCTGGAACCTCACCATTGGGTGAACTTCGAGTACCCAGTTCCTACTTAGTCCATTCCTAGATACTGAGGATAATAATGGCCGTATATCATCATTAATGAGTGTAGTAGGGACTGACTTCTCGTTTACTCTTCCCCACAAAAATCTCGTTAATTCAGCTGAGCCCCATGAGTGAGGGACACCCCTCACCTCAATCTTAGGTTTCTTTCTTTGTGCTAGTTTTGCCTGAAAACCTTTCTCCCGTAATCCCTGCCAACCAATTATTTTAGTGGCATGGGTACTGTCTTCTAATCGGACTAAAACGGAACCACCTTTGGTTGCTCGAACAATTTCAGCCTTAACACCTATTTCTGTGGGGGAAGGCAGGGCATTGATAATGTCCACCGGACTCTTACCGGTACCGCTAATAGTAATAAACGCCGGCTTGAGGGACTGAGTAGGTTTTAAAGGCAATTTTCGTACTATTTCGGCCAATGACTTCGGCTGATTTGGACTGGACCCAGTCAAAGATTCCGCCTCTGTCTTATGCGTTTCATTTTCAGTTTGTAGGCTTTCGGGACCTAAAAATCATTGGAAGAAAGTAAAAAATCATTGGACTATAGGAAATTATAGGAATCATACTAATTATAGGAAAATTTCTCTTTCCGATACGTCTCTCTTTTTAACAGACTAACCCCAGTGAATATTCCAAAACGCTGGCAAAAATTAACTCATAAGACATTACGTAATGTTCAACATTCTTTATCTTTCGTTTACTAAAACAATGTTTTATATGCTGAAGCACTTCGCAGTACCCACGATTTTGTGATGTTATTTATCCATATTATAAATCCAAACTTCAAATAGCATTTAATTATTTGTCACGTTAAAATTATTGGTATCACTACATGAAATCGATATTTCTAGAACTTGACACTGACCATACGGGCATGTTTTCATCAGTTATCTAAGCCAAACTCAGAGGCAATTATATACTTCAGTCACCAAATGTAAGCACGTGACAAATATAAACATTTTATCCCTCGAGGTATTATTGTTGCTGTTATTAGTTATAAAAAAATTAAAAATTAGTATTTTAAAAAAAATAGTATTTTCATAAAAAGGGAACAGAAAGTAAAAATTATTTAAAGCAATTAATTATCATATCTTTTTCATAGCCGTGTAATTAATTTATTTATTTTTTGGCACTAGTCATTTCCTCTTACTGTATATTTCAATTAATTTTTTAATTATAATAAATAATTAAGTGGCATGAAATATTTTTAGTCCAACAAGAGTGCCACTGATAAAGAAGGCCGATATATTTATTTATATTTCATTGTGAGTATTTTTATTTGTTTAAGTACCGATATATGTACAAATTTAAATTTTTATATCACTGTAATCTATACAATTAAATATTACCATAGATATCATTTATGACCACCGCATATGTATTATGTATATAATATTGTGGGAGTCCTCATTATATTAAGCTCGAATTACATATGAAATGAAAATGTATGCCTGTTTTCGGGCTTGCATGGGAGAGCTCAGGTCCGCTCTGATTTGTAGGGTCTCCACTACATTACAACTATTCTCCGTTACGATCTCTTATTTCTCCTTTAGTTAATTATATAATAGCATTCATATTTTATATTTAACTATTATATATATACCACAGTTAAATGTCAAATGGTTAATTAGTTCAAATTAAAAAAATTAAAGGAACTTTAGAGGAAGAAATATTGAAAATTAGCCAACTGAGCACTGTCAAAGAACATAAATGAGAATAAAATCTACATTATATTAAATAGTACTTAATTCTACATTGATATAATAATTTAATTAGAATGGTTAAAGCAGTTTTCGATAAAATCCCCCCAAAAAAATGTTAAATCGATTACATAAAGTAACACTTCCGGCTAGCCGATTTTGACGGAAAAGTTGCTGTAATTTCCCAGGCATATACAAAACTTAAATGTGCAATTTCACTTCATATGGATGTTCGTTTAAGAACTAGACTGTTCAAACACACACACAGACTTGGTTATTTGGACTCAGCAGACACCAAAAAGTGGATTTTCGTTGAAAACTCGAATTCGAAACTTTTTACGGTCGCAATAATTTCCTTACTATATATTGCATACATAGGTAAGTGAAAGTAAAAATAGCCTGGCATGTAATTTCCGTTATAATTAAATAAAGTCGGTAAGTAACATCTTATAAAATTAAATCACTAACTATTCTAGTGATTTTTTCCCCTGTTAAATCAGAACTTATTTTAACTATTTTTAATGTATAAAACGATTTATGCCATTTTTATGTTTCATTAAATAAGCTCGAATTCACAAAAACCCAATTAAAAGTTTAGCTACGTAAAAAATTAACTTAATGACATTTTTCAATAAACGTAGATATTATCTTCGAATTAAAAATGGATCTATGATTCGATGCAGGAACAAGCAATGTAAAATTTCACGAATTGGGAATTTGGTTTAGATACGAGGAAGAAATTGGTATATTTAAGCTATTTATTTACAAAATAAAGCAATTTATTTAAATTATTGTGAATGAGAATGTCAAAAAGTTCCATGGCTAGATTTATCTATTTTTTTAAACAAAATTTGCATTAACAGTTGTGGTACTGAGCAAAAAATAAATCTATAACTAGTTTTAATACGAATCAAATAAAACATTACCCTTTCAAGCTCACTCTTTTAGTGCTTTGATTCCGAACTGAATCATGCAGCTCAAAAGCTTTGTTCTTTTGCCTTTTGAATGGATCATTCTAAAAGAATAAATAATAGCTCGTTTAGAGCTTACTAAGAAAAAATCATATTCCTCACTAAGGAAAAATCATTACACATAAAAATCACTACTCAACATTCTTGTTCTGTGCAACCTATGTAAAAATATTCAACCTACGAATAAAATATTTTATATTGAACTACTGTTAATTGATTTAGCAATATTTGGTAATATTTGGCTCACACCAAATTACGGGATATAACACAATCCTAATCTAGTCACCAGAAAAAAATTACTAAATATTAACTAGACAGTGATGAAATATTTGTTCAACAATACTTCGTATATATTAATATATGACATTGATATTAAATGATTCATGGGCTTAATAGCAATATTTAAAAAAAAAATCTTATTTTAAAAAAACAAAGAAGAACAGATACGACAAAACTGTTGACCGTAATATATATCGAAGGAGGCACTGAAGCCAACGGTGATAGATATAGCACGTCCGGAAAACAATTAAGGAGAAAAGGACAATATAATAAGTTTAAAAAAATTACAAATAGCAACAATAAATTATGGTCTTATCTGGAAGTACCACATATGTTATATATTTTTTAAATTTATTTATGCATATGGACAACTATTTCGATCGTGCAAGAACGGGTACACATTGCTCTTGTCAGTGCAAAAGGTCGGATGTAAAAATTGAGTGTTTTGCAGGAGAGCATTATTTATTATAAGAAAAACGTATTATTCTTTAGTCTGCTATAAGTAGTCTGATATTATCGAATGCACCATAGAGAAATAAAATACGATATTGTACTAATAAATAATCGGTTTCTATGCTCTCCTGTAAAACACTCAATTTTTACTTGCGACATTTTGCACTAACGGTATTGATATATATCATTTTTTGTACTGTGATAAATAAGGAATACGACAAAATCGGCCTATATAAAATTGTGGATATAGGCGAGTTTTCAAATCAAAAATCTAACAAATTTTTATAGACATAACATTTAAAAGTATAAATGAATTATTTGAAAATAAGAATTCATTTCTCGATATATCATCAATATTGTTTTGTTTAATTTATTTCTTTATGGACCCCTGTCAGTACCATCATTTCTTTTTCATCAACGGTCAACAACATATTCGTGATTTAAAAAAAAAAAACTAAATAAAAAAGAGAGAAAGTTTAATTTCATAAGCGAATATTATTTGAAAATCTATTTGACGTTAAAAAAGAAATAAAATATTTTTAATAAATTACTTTCAAACCTCTATTTTTTTCTTATTTCAGTATCTCTCTTTTCTGTTTAAACAGAAGTTGTTTCAATAACATCATGGCATTGTATCCTGTTTACAGAAGGGGATTGTACAAACAACTAGGAAAAGCAAACGATACCCATCGTATCCACATAATAATAATGCATTAGCTTTTAGATGGTACTTACCTAGAGCAAATGATTTGTACAGCAACGCAACAAGAAAGATTGCTATGCCTGAAACAGAAAAAAATAAAATAAAATAGTTTATTATTATTGTGATTACAACTTCTGGGTTTTCATTAACTTTGAATATATTTTTTTAATTATAGAAATAAATATGATAAATTTTGAGTTACCAGAGAGAATATGAATTAATCTCATAGGTTCTAAAAATAGTTAGGCGTGGATTGTTAAAATCATTCAGTAACGAGTGAATCGGACTAACGGTCACTAAGTGGAATCATGGGGAAAAGTCATATTAAATAATGGTCTGTATATTGTAAATTAAAATAAATTTATTTATTTTAATTAATATAAATTAAGTTATAATAGATACAGAAGAAAAAAAATTGTACAAAATATCCAGTTCGTTGAAGAAGTCATTGATGTAAACTGCTGATATTTCCAAATGTAGGGTAAAAAAAGACCAGACCAGGCATCAAGTAGTTTTTTTTTAATTGATGAGTCTCATTCAAGACGAACAAATAGGAATTAGTTTACCAAAAACAGTTTGTTACAACATATAATTGTCTGGACAAAGTCCTATCAATACCTGTCTTCCTGGCCATTCATTGAACAAATATAAAAGGCAGCCTTAAGTGAATGAAGGTAAAACCACAAATGTTGGGCGAAACCTATTCATCAGAGAAAACACAATAGTCCAACCACTAGCCTGTTAAAACCTAGGGATGATTCTCAACATACAATACAAAGAATTTCATTTATGTAATAATTACATTATTGATCATGTAATGATTGTATTATTATTGATCCTTGAATAACAAAATATTCTTATTGCAATTTATCCACAATAAAATTAATAACTGAATAACATATAAATTCAGTCTGTTCAGGGATCAACCCCTGAAACACAAAAAGCAACAATTGTTCTATTTAGAACTTCACCACCATTTTATGGCCACCATCTTGCTGCAAACCATTCCTGTAGTTTATCTGTTCATTTGGTGAAGTGTGCACACATTAAATTACTCTCTTAAGAAATGGCAAGAAAAGACAATACGAGTTGCTAAACACCAAGAGAACAGCCTGGTGGAGGAAATATGGGGAGGAAGAAGAGGTAGCCAAACCAAGAAGCTCAAATGCAGACAGAAAGTGAGTCCAAATTGACAATCAAGCAACTGTAATTAATCGGTAAGGAACCACACCATTGTACAAGGCACAAATTTCATTTATTTTATTTTGTTTAATTTTATGCAGTATAATCAGTTTCTCAAGATGTTTTTAAATTTAATCAATCATCAAATTTCATTAATCCAACCTTATACAGTCCACACCAATTTTCATTATCACCAGCGCACACAACTCACTTATATATCATTGGGTAATATTTGGCTCACACCAAATTATCGTGATATAACACAATCCTAATCTAGTCACCAGAAACAAATTACTAAATATTAACAGTGATGAAATATTTGTTCAACAATACTTCGTATATATTAATATATGACATTGATATTAAATGATTCATGGGGTTAATAGTAATGTTAGAAAACTCTTTTATCGGAAGTCAATATCCTGGATGTTTTTAAAGTGAAATATTCTTTAGGTGCGTTTTGCACTTCTTTGTGGAGAGTGAATTAGATTGATCCGGCAGATTTCCGAACTTTAAACGCTCGGGTAAAGTCGGCTAGAGTCGACTAATTGAAATGTTGTTGCATATGTATTAAAATATCTCAGAAACTAAAAATCGAGCCTACATACTGTAAGCGAGGAAAGTGTTCAGCACTTCATCCTCTCTGTTACAGAATATAATTCAAAATTGTATCTTAACACGACGCCATGTTAGGGAGGCGAAAACCAAATGATAACGAGTTTAGTTGAACATATGGATTAAAATATTTCAGATACTAAAAATCGGACCTGTCTGTATACCGTAAGCGAGAGAAATGTTCAGCATTTCATTATCTTTATAATGAGCTATTATTTATAGTTTATATTTCATATTATTAATCTTGCCTTGTTGACGTTGTTTTCACTTCGATCATGTGATCTAAAGCACACACCTTAGTTTTTTAATGTAAGAAATTTTATTGGAGGTACGAAGATTGATAATAGGTTTTACGAGGTTATATATTTTAGAACTACAACATATTTCATCAACATGTTAACCGTTTATTAGAATCTTTAAAGAATGAAAAAAGACTTTACGTCGAGGATTTTTTATAATAATATCTATTTAGAATTTTAAAGAAATGTTTCATTACTTTAGAACAAGATTCAAAGTTTTTGGTCTACGGGCCATGACTTGCGGTGATAATATATCGATGTTTAAAAACAATGGAACCCACATATCGATGTTAGCGACACATAAAAACATCGATTTTTCTTATTTGTTTCCTGTAATAGGAATTTACGATTTTTTTATAATTTATTTTTAAAAATCGAAATATCAACATATTTTTTACTCATACAGCAATATTTTGTTTTCTTAAATTCATCATATTTCATATTATTCATGAATATATTAATTTAAAATTCTTTAAAAACATATCCTAACCTAGAGATGTCGCCTAAAAAGGTTACTCTTAGTAGGAGAAGGTTTGATTGTGTATTAAGAAATTTTATATTAATGTAAGTGAATTGAAGTTTTTCTACTGTTTAAAAACTAATTTAAAAAATATTAAGCCCACCCAAAGTGGAAAACATAAAGCCTACAGTTTCTCTTTATACTAAGATCTTAAAACTCATAAACAAGAAATGTGTAAGTTACACTTTATTTTTACTTATCAAGAACGTGGTTGACATTAAAACAGGTCAAACAAAAAAAAAAACGTTATATGTGTACATATATAAGTTGATATACTAAACTTCATAAAATATGTAACAAAATAAATAATTATTAATCGGAAGAATGTCCGAACATTAATAATTAAAACAGCTTTGTATAGCATGTATTTATAAAGTTGAATAATGCACACAACTCCAACGGAATTATTTTCTATCTCCTTACCTCTGGAATGATTTTTTTTTCCTCTTTTTTAGTCCTTAAGCTTTTTACCTCTGAATACAACCCAGGCCAGGGGATTTTAATAGGGTTAATTTATCGCTATTCAGAAAAAATAAATAAAAATCAACATAACTATATCATAAATAAACAAATATTAATTTATATCCTTATAGCAACGTAATCAACTGTAGTAAATACTTTTAACATTGAGAATAATACTATCAGATTTCGTTTGATCCTTTAAATAAATTAACCGGAATAAAAATCTCCATTAAATACAATAGAAGCAATAGGATTTTTTTCGTTTTTCTAGCAATATAATAAATTTTCTCATTAAAAAAAAAAAAACCCAACTTTGATTAGTATAAAATATTAATTTTTTGAGCTATTATTATGAAAAGGCAATTGATCAGGTTTATTAATGAAGTGGTGGAAGACACTGATGGAAGGTGGCTAACTCTTCATGGATAGAACTTCCGGTCTGTTTGGATAATATTGAAAAGGTTAAATGCGAGCATTAAAAGGTTTGTTGAAGATTTTTTTATTATAACAAAATCAATCTCGATAGTTGAAAGAGGAATGAGCTTCGAACAATTGGCTCTAAGATAGATTGCATGGCTAGGGCAGCCGCGTGGGTGGGGCGAATGGGGTCGTCACTACAGGCACAGTGGACGAAGGGGCGCCACGGCGACAAAAATAAGAAGAGTATAAGAGAGTAACAATCATGAAAACAGCGATATTTCATTCCGCAATCCACTTTCAATCAGCTTCATTCATCTCTGTTAGACCCTAACTAATTAGTGGTGGAAGTACTGATTTCAGAACGAAATCTAAAAGAATGCACTTATGTCTCATTGGGGCGAGAAGGTCACATAGAATAATAATTCTTGCAATTCTCAATTTATTAACCATTATAGCTGCAAAATCAATCAATCAATCTGAAAATGAAGGGTATTCATTGTGAGTTCTATCAATCAGATAAATTCAAATGCTTCAACAAACTCAAACTAATAATTAACAAGTGTTACCCAAAATCGGTCTCCTAACTGTTGCAAGACCAAGACCAGGACTGGTAAAAAAAATCAATTTTTTAAATAAAAATTAAGGCAAAATAGTTACTAATACTTGACAACCTTAGTTACTATATGTTACTAATTGGTATAATCAATGTATATATGCATTTAACTCCTCTGATTTTTCATTAATATTTCAATATCTCTATGGTAATAAGCTAATAAGTAACTGCAAGACTGTTGCGAGACTCTTGCGCAAGACCAAGACCATGACCAAGACTGAGTTTGCAAGACCAAGACACGTCATGGTCTCGCATTTGGGCAACACTATAATTAACTGAATCCTTTGGGAAATATAGGTTTTCTATTGTTTTCTTGCGGAAGGTTACGTCGTAACCTATGTACGGTTAATCCGAACGAGAGAGAATCACATAAACAAAACAAAAGAAGTAGAAAGTTGTGCTTATATCACTTTAGTCTCCAGACATTTCACAAATAAAATAATTTCATTTTATCATTACTTAATTATTGTGATTTTTTTATACAGATTGTTATATCTCAGAAATATTTCTAGGGGAAACAATCAAACCTGAATATTTGGGGTACTATGATCCTAGATTCTTAGTTGTCCGGGAAATGTTGTCTATTCCTTTTTACGTCCTTGATGATGATATACGAAAGGTTCTAATTCATAAGTTTAGTTTCTTTTGTAAAAAAAATTACATAGACATCGGAAATTCATCAGATATGTCTTAGTATAATAAGTATAATTCCAAACATTAGAAAATAGGCTAATTGCCGATTTAGGAGGGAGTGAGCGAAAATCTGGTGAAATACCAGCTTGGCGCCTAAAGCACACACGATGACCATGTATTGAATTTTTTTTGGAAAAAAAAAAGTTTTTATTTCAGCAAGTACTGTTAATGAGTGAAGCCATCGTTGTTCAATATCTTTGAGTTAAAGGTTAAAGCGATCAAGAGCAGTTTCTGTGAGAATGTTTGCTTTCTACCTGGGCCTGAACCAAATATAGGCTCCGAAATTGATTTAATTGTGAATTTATTTATCAATAACTAACTGATAAATATTGATTTTTTTACAACTTTGTCATCGACGAAGAGTATATTTTTACCTTTTTTCTTCAGTCATGTAAAGACTCTCCTTCAAACCTCGTCACAAACCATATCAATCAATTTTTATAAGGTTTTATCAAAAATAAATAAAATGAAAAAATATTATTTCATAATTACAAGTCTTAGTAGCATGGTTACTGTTGGGGTCGGGTATTTCAAAATTAAAACACAAACCCTTCCCCGGTGAGGTTCCTCAAAGGTGATAAAATTAGAGAAAATTCAAATTTTGGGAAAGAAGGAAAAAATAAAAAGAGTAAAAATGAGACCTGTAAACATAAAAAATGTGCATGCAGAAGAAAATATTAAAATTAAAATATTTCAATAAATAAAAAATGTAAAATTATAAATCCCCTTTTGAATGTTTACAATTTATTGAGATAAAAAAAAGATCTAATTAAGTACAAAAGTTAAAATAAATATTGGTGTAAAGTTGCGAGAAAAATAAAACAAACATAATATGCAGAGAAAATAAAACCAAATTAACTATTAATAGCAAAATATAAATAAAACCAACTTCTAAAATTATAGTAAACCAAGAGAAAAAAATGTCTGTGGTAACGGTGAGAGAATCTGAACGAAAATATCCCAAATTGGAGGCTATATTTCCAAAGAGGTTAGTTACCTGAAGTTCAGCTGTCAAAGCAGTCGATGGTGGGGGGATCGATATGCATATCGATCCTGATCGATGACTCGCGATGATACAGCTGGGACCTTCAAAATGGCACAGGTAAGGTGAAAATGAGACGAGACGAGCCTCGAACTTGGTGGAAATGGTGGGTAGACGTCCACTACGTGGATCCGTCATCAAAAGCCAGCTCCAGACTGAGGACCCGACAGTATTATCGCAGTATTTGTGTCTTAATCCCTAAGACAGGGTATTACTGCCGGGCTGGAGCGTATACACAAACGCGATAACACATCGCAAACGAAGCCAAATATACAAATACAATAAAGTTAAATACATTTCTGAGATATTTCTCCCTCAGGTTTTGCCAACAAAAAAAATAAAGTAAACCTTTCATTATTAACACGTAAAAAAGGGGTGAGTGGTGAGAAATATAATACTAAAAAAAATAAAGATATGAGTATGCGGCGTTAACAGTTACAGAAAAAAAATTGTTAATTGTATCTACCTTTTCTACCGTTTCTCTTATTTAATAATAAATTCCATTTTACCTAATTTAAATTCCTTTCATAAATTATAATTATTCACAATAAATTCCTTTCTTCATTAATTCAATGAAATTTAACATAACTATAAACTTTAAATGCTGATTTTCGATTAAATGTATAACAGATAAAAACAAATACAAATACCCTCACACGAATTGTGGCTAAAGTATAAAAAAGAGGTAAGATCAGAGCTCTAAGCAGAGTATTTTGTAAGAGATCACCTCCAAAATGTCCAAATAATCTGTTAAAAAAAATTGAGAATTTTAATTTATAAAGCTCTTCTTGCTTCATCACAATATAAATTTATTTTTTTATAACATCGCTTCTGCTGTAAAAATGAACTAGTGAATCAGATAGTTAGTTAACACACAAAAAGTAATGTGTGTAAGTAAGTTAAGTGTCTCCTAATGGTCTGAATAAATGGTTGTAATACAGAAAAATATGCAATGGAGCAAAAAGAGCTTTTTAAATTGAAAAATAAAATAAAATGTTAAAATTCATATTTTATAGCAAAATTCAGTGGAACATAAAAAAAAAAGACTGCAAATTATTTTACAATGCGTTATTATTTCCGAACAATTATACATCTAAAGCAACATGACTAGTGACAAAGAAAAAGGAATAAAAGGTGCTACCAATTATTCCCCTAAACATTTTTTTTTCATCATTAGTAAATTGCTAAAAACAAATAGCATTACTTCAGTAACACATAACCTATAATAATCTATGCAGCATAACATATAAAAAACACCTATAGACAATATCTTAGTTCCTGATTGTCCGATATTTTTTTTTTGGATTTTTTAGGAAATTTCGTGATTTATTTTTAAAAACGTATACACTATCAACAAACTTTTTGAGTTATTCGGAATCTAATTTTACCATCTCTCGTAACTTTTTTTCAAACTTCTTTTTGTTGAAGTATGTTATATAGATAAATTTAAAGTATATATATATATATATATATATATATATACGTAACCAAAGTAATAATATCTACCCACCTATCTTCTCTCTCTCTCTCTCTCTCTCTCTCTCTCTCTCTATATATATATATATATATATATATATATATATATATATATATATATATATATATATATATATATATATATATAATATATATATATATATATTAATTTCGTAATTTATTTTTAAAAAACATATACACTATGAACAACCTTTTTGAGTTATTCGGAATCTAATGTTACCATCTCACGTATTTATTTTGCAGCTTCTTTTCGTTGAAGTATGTTATATAGATAAATTTAAATACCATCAAGAAGAAGACTTTAGCCTAGTTTCATTGAAATCGGTACATTCGTTTAGGCGTTACAATCTATAGCAACGCAGGTTTTTCGGCCGCCATTTTGAAAGTAAAAGGCGGATAGTTATGTCAATGAAGGAGGATCATGCTCGGGTGAACTCTAATTTTAAATTCAAATTTGAAAAAATATCGGTCCAGTAGTTTCGGAGAAAATTCACGGACGGCGGACGGCGTACGTCGAACGGACAAAAAAATTTGTATTCGTTTTTCGAATTCAACGTATCCTGAAACGTAAAAACGTAAACATTTTGAGAGGGGGTCAAGTTTTTGGATTGTTTGTTCGATTACAATGGTTCATGAAAATAATAAACCAATAATCAAAATTAAATTTTCTTAAGAACATATGCAACCAAAGTAATAATCTACCTACCTATCTTCTCTCTCTCTCTCTCTCTCTCTCTATCTATATATATATATATATATATATATATATATATATATATATATATATAACATTTATCTATATAACATATTTCAACGAAAAGAAGCTGGAAAAAAATTTACGAGAGATGGTAAAATTAGATTCCGAATAACTCAAAAAGTTTGTTGATAGTGTGTATATATATATACACATAAATATTTTGTTATAGTTTTGTAATGTATTCTACAAAATTCATAGGAATATGGAATATAAAAAAAGTAAATTTTATAGACTGATTTTAGGACGTTGTAAGAAAAAAAAAAATGTTAATATCACTTCTATAAAAATAAATAAAAATTAAAATGATAAATTTTTTCAGCAGTACTTATTAAATTTGGTGGGAAAATCAATATTTTAGATTAAATTTTTTTAG
Organism: Nezara viridula; assembly: GCA_928085145.1. Lineage (NCBI taxonomy): Eukaryota > Metazoa > Arthropoda > Insecta > Hemiptera > Pentatomidae > Nezara > Nezara viridula. The sequence goes on from OV725081.1 coordinate 48,653,414, forward strand.
TTTATAGAAAAACATGTACGAATCAATTTTTCTATAAAATATAATAAATACTCGTAGGTTTAAAAACTTTATTTTCAATTTATTTATTTTAGATAAATTAATATAAAAAACTAATATAACAAAAAATCAATTATTTCTGTAAAAATAAAAAATAAAAAATATTTAAAAAAGTGTTTTATTTTTCCATCATAACCCATTGCTATTACAAAAAAAAATAATAATTTAAAGAAAGATGAAAAAAAAACTTGAATGACCCATATAACAATAGAAGATGTGTTTAGTATATTTGACTCTTGTTTTATAATTTATTTTATAAGAAAATTCGCGAGGTCTAATAGTAAAATAAACTAATCATTTCCAATAAAAATATAATTACTAATATCGCATTTTTTTTAAAAAACCTTTTAATAATACTGCTTTTCTAATTTGAAAAAATAAATTGCAACTAGTTCAAAAAATATTTCAAAAAATGAAAAATACGTATTACCAGTTGACGATGAGCGCAGCAGACCTGCCATGGCGGAGGCTGAAGAAGGACTGAACCCGAAGCGCTCTGCATTAGCGCCTGGGCAGGGGCCGCCTGGGTAATTGTATTCCTGACCCCGCTAGCAGGGTTAGCAAGGTTAGCAGGGTTAGCAGGGCAAAAGGTGAGTGAGTATCCATCATTCATCTTATCGACATAGATAAACTTATGGTATACAACCCAAGTCCCGTCTCAATAACAATGGCCCGATGTAGTTCTTGAAGGGACGAGTAGGAACCGAGGATGAACGGAGAATAACCATTTAAAGCGATTAGTCTCGTATCTCATCTAAATATCTATATCTATAAATATCATATAGTTTTTAATGAAAAGTGGTCCATCCCTGTGACAACTCAACCAACTAAATGATGTTACTTGTATTGGTATCAGTGAGGGAACTCTTAAATAAATGGGCACATCTTTCCGATTGCTGCCCAGTCCAAACCAGAGAAGCAATATCAACATGTGTTTCAATAGAACACGTGAGTATATTAATAGCAACTGATCCAGGTGGGAATCGAACCCATACCCTTGTCCAACGCTATTGGCCAACAAAGCCCTGAAACAGGCGCAGACATTCCATCGCCAAGGAGATTAAGCAAATCAGATATGACAATTAACACAATAAACCGAAACATTGTAAAACAAATAAATATAATACTGTATATTTAAAAATAAGTTTATATATTAGTATTTTTTTAATGTTTGAAGTGAAAACTGCTTTAAGCGCGTTTTACACTTTTTTTGTTGAGAGTGAATTAGATTGTGCCGAATTCCGATGTGTAACTCTCGGAAAAAGTTGGCTGGAGTCGATTAATTGAAGTGTTTTTGCATATGGATTAAAATATCTCAGAAACTAAAAATCGGACCTACATACTGTAAGCGAGGGAATTATTCAGGATTTCATCCTCTCTGTAATGGACTGTTATTCAAACTTGTATCTTAACATACCGACGGATCTACGGGAGGGGGGAGGGAGGCTTTCGGGCTGAAGCCTCCCGCCTCCCCCCCAAATGGTAAAATATAACTATGTTTTACATAAAAAGGTATTAAAAACTATCTCTTAAAGTGTTCTTGTTCATGTAATTAAATTTAAAAAGACTTCAAGAAAAACTTAAGCACCATTTCATATAGCTGGTTAATTTCTTTTTTTTCAAATTAATCATTGTTTTATATGTATATATATATATATATATGTGTGTGTGTGTGTGTGTGTGAAAAAAAGCTTTAGGGCTAAATGAAATCCTCCCCCCATATTCCCCCTTCCCCCAAAATGAAATCCTGAAATGATAACGATTTTTATGGAAGATACGGATTAAAATATCTCAGAAACTGAAAATCGGACCTACAAGCGAAGGAAATGTTCAATATTCCATCCGCTTTATAATGAGCTATTAATTATAATTTATATTTCATTTATTAATCTCACCTTGTTGATTTTTCTCTTCTATCGTGTGGTCAAAAGCATATTAGTTTTTGTGTGTGTGTGTGTTTGGGTATGTTTAAAAAATGTTTTTTACAAGACAATTAAATATATTGTTGGATTATTGCAAAAAGTCACTAAGTGCATTTTTTGTATAGGTTAACCTTCAAACATGTTTTTGTGAATGCCAACATTATTTATCGATACAAAAGCACTACAAATAAATTGATTTAAAAAAAATACATCAACTTCCAGGGAAGCTTTTGACAATCAGTTAAAAAAGAAAATTTTTAGGCCGACCTAATATGATGAAAATTGATTTTCGTTAGTTTGTTTGAGTGCCAATGTAATTTAGCCTAAACAGGAATGTCGAAATAATTTACGTGAGTCCATAACGTTAGGCGCGATTCGAACAAGCGCCGCTTCTGAATTGATAATGCTCAGCCTATCACTGGCACAACAAGCTGAGTTACCATCCCACCACCCCTATTTTTATTTTTCGTGTCATTGCGATACTAACAGTATCGGTCTATATATATAATATTCAACGTTCATTATAGTCACGCTAATCTAAATGTAATAGAAGTATGTTGATGTAGGATTGACACAAATGTGGCATGTTATGTGTAGGCACAGCTGGATCTCAGCATTCAACAGCTATAGAAATCTATGGAATAAAAAAAATAGAATATGCAACAAACATGGCATCTGTGGGGTTGCGATAAAAACCACCACCTTAGATTTTTTTATTATTATAACCACCATTTTTTATTTAAAGCTAATAGTCACAGAAAGCTAGTGAGGTATCAAAAGAAACAAAATTTCATATAGAAGTGACGAATATTAATTTAGAACGACAATTTTAATAAAAGACATTGAAAAAATTGGGAGATTTTAAATCTCAGATGGTTTTAGAAGTCGACGGATCGAGACATCGGAACATGTTTAGGTTATAGAAATTAAAAGATTGATATTTATGATAGTATTCGACGAACTAAAAAAGATAAATGGAGGAGAATAACTTATGATCTCTTGGGCACTGGCGTATCACGGAAAAGAAACAATTTTCCATTTTGGGAGAACAGGGCTGAAGCTCTCTCCCCCGAAATGGGAAATTGGTTTTTTCATTGATTCCATATCTGTTACTGTGAGTGATCTAAGCTAATATGGTGTATAAAAAAAAATTATTTTTTTGCAGCCAAATATTTGTATTATTATTTCTTTGAAATAAAATACAATAAATAACAAAGTATAGTCCATTGTTATCATTAGCCATTTGCTAGCCAATTGCTCGATCCCACGCTGATACATATCTTTGGGATGGCTTTCAAAGAACTCTTAGACCACAATTTCAACTTCTGCAAAATTATAAAAATTTTCCCTGGAAGAAAATTGGTCATGGATCTAAATAAATAGTAATCCGCTGGTGCGAGGTCTGGACTATATGGTGGATGAGCAAGAAGTTCAACTCCATGAAGTTCTTTAAACTTTTCTTTGGTTCGAATTGAAGTGTGAGGACGAGCATTATCTTGTTGGAATAAAATTCATTTTCGGTTGATTAAAGCGATGATAACGCTCTGACAAAATTCACGCACAATCTTTCCAGTTGTTCGCAGTGGATTTCAGAAATCATAGATCATCCATCAGGAACACATCCGTGCTGAAGAACACCTTCAAAAGTCCAAAAATTGCGCCCATGCAGGAAACCGAAAAGCAGTTTGACCATTGCTTAGGGGTATTCAAATTTCGCCAGTAAATCCACTTTTCGTCACAGGTGACAATCTTTCGGTAAAATTTCATATCAGAAGGGTTTTTCCAATAAATGTTCGCAAATTTCTAACCTCTCAGCTGATTGTTGAGGAATAAGTTCGTGAGAGACCAGTCAATTACGCTGCTTTCACCTTCACCATGAAGAGTAAATGGCGACTAACGGTATCTTTCGATACACCAAACTCCGTGGTAAGTTCGCGAGTACTTGTGGACGGATTTGACCCAACAGCTTCCTGCAGGAACTCATCAATATCCATTAATGGTCGTCCGGAGCTTCTTCCTTTCCAACGTAGTTTCTCCACTGCTAAATTTTTCAAACCACCGCCGCGCAGTGCACTGGTCAAGGACACCTTCTCTTTCATATTTAATAATTTCACGAATTCCTTCAGCGGCTGGGAAATTTTTTTCGAGTATGCCTTAAAATTATGAGAATTTCGTTGGACCATGTCATGTTTCTTCTTTGAAACAAATAAGTCATAAAAACTGGAGCATTTTTATGAGAAGACCAATGGGATTTAACAAGCTTAGAGAATGCTCTAAAGGGATCATTAAGTTTAAGTAAGATTTAATAAGCATTAAATTGGATTAAAATATTTACAGTCCTTTGATATCTTGAATTTGATAAAACGATAATTTTTTTTTAACTCTTTTAAATATTTTATATTATATTTTTTAAAAATTATAATGCACATAAAGCTACTAAATATAACCGCGTCTTATGAAAAAAATTATTACTAAAAGTATTATTTTTTGTGTAATAAATTTATTTATAACTGGGTTTCAACAATTACTTATTTCTTTTTCTCCCAAAGAAATTATTGTTATATATTGTACATATATACATATACATATATATATATATATATATATATATATATATATATATATATATATATATATATATATATATATATATATATATATATATATATATAACAACCTTTCATACTGAAGCCCCCAAAATTAAATCCTGGATCTGTTACTGCCCTTGAGCTCTTTGGATAGTACAGAATTTTTTTAATATTTAAAAAAAAATATTCAGACATAGCTTCTGTTCTCTCAATAATAGATTTCTATACTGACATGACATGAAGTGAAAGAACTGCAAACCAAGTCTGCTGCACCAATCAAATAGATCTTGAGTGAGTACAATAATATATTAGTGTAAGTTTAGAGATATTCCAGTCTTTTTGCTAAACGATAAAACTGAAGGAATATTTTCAAGTCGGACAAGTTAATCACTTATTAAGGAAATTGTTACTATAACAGTCATGGTGAAGTATGAAGCTTCACCAATTATGTGTGGAGAATAGAATATATTGATAATATTATATTGCATATAAGAATAAACCTGATTTGCCGATGGTACACAATAATATATGCCCAAGGTATTAGAGAAACGATGCCTACCAAATATGAATTCTCACTAGACTAAACAAGCATTATTTAATTTTTAACCTGGATGTGCCAGTACTCAAATATAATATACTTTATAGCATAATTTATTTTAATCTTAAAATCCTTTGGAAATTACCATAAATAATATTTAATAAAAAATTATGTAAAATTTTTGTTTTAATGAATAATATCACACATAATACAAAAGGGTTGAAAAAATCTGAACCTTAAGCAACAGGGAAATAATGGCTATTTGTCAAGCTTAAAGGATCCTTGTTGACTTGCAAATGGACCACCCTGTAGTCGTATGGTGATTGGAAACTTAAGTTTGTGTTAAACAAATGTCTTTTCTCCCTCTTGTGATACACTTTTATCATAGCCGGTTTAGAATGAAAAGGGATGAGGTGAGCCGACGAGAAATGTCATGAGTAAGGCAAGAATTTTTTTTAAGAAACAATTAGTCAATGGAAGATTGCAAGGGGATGGGTTGGCCTTGCGTGTGCACGGCAACCTGATGAAAGATAGTTGATAAATTAAGTAAGAGTTCACGTCCGGGGAGGTTTGTAACTATAGCCCAAAGCCAGGGAAGAGGAAAAAAAAAAATAAATATATAAATGAAAGATTCTTACAGATGTTTATTCTGAATGAAGTTGAATAGTTTATAGTAAGTTGTTTAAAAAAATCATAGACATTACTTGCGACAAGTATAGACAAACTGTCACTTATGTCATAGGACTTAAGATAAAGCATATCTTGAGTTTTATCTTGAGAAACTGTTTTGTTTTTTCCTCCAAACTTTTAAATTCTGCAAGTCTCACACACTCTAGGCGACTTCTATCTACTGCCTGTAATTTCTATTGTTTTCTTTTAGAAAAAAGTGAATTCTCAAACATGAGAACAATACAACATATAGAATTCAAACCAATCCTCCTTCCAGCTTCTAGGCACTTGTTTTTGTGTGATAACAAGATTATTGTATTTTATTGCAGTTACTAAAAAGAACTGAGGTAAACAGCATTTTAGTTGAACATTTAGAGTTTCAGCTTCTCACTCGGCACTCTCTAATTAATTTCTCATGGTGAGCTCACATTTCATGTTTTTTATATTGTACTTTTTATTATTAAATATATACACTAATGACCCTACCTAGTGATTGAACCCTTTACAATTATATATATACACTATCTTCTTCACTAATCCTAAGGGAGATACTTATTTTCGAGGTATATAAGTAAGAATTTTTGTAACAGTATATATTCTCCCAAAAACAATTGTTCTCCATTACATCATGACGTTTCGGGATCTACATTTATATCCCATCTTCAGAGTAGAAATTATAATATTATCGTTATTAATATGTTTATACAATCAATATAGTATTTATTCATATTACATTTAAAAAAAAAAAAAAAAAAATTTTGCCAATCATACCAGTATCTTTATCCTATATCATCTTATTTTTTATAAGATTTTTCGTATTATTTACTTTAATGTCTTATAGCCATATTCCTAAAATGCAATAATTTTATGTTTTTATTTATTTTATGTATTTAACTAGTTTTAATATTGAATTTATTACCTTGGAATTATATTGTTTTCTCCTCTAGGGAGAGCCTAGTCAGATACTGAATCAAACCTTGAGCAAAGGGTCAAATTCCAAATCTTTTATTTATTTTTATACATCTAATTTGTTAATTAGATAGGTTTAATGACTCCCTATTTTAGCTGCATCAGTTTTAAAATGTATTGCTTTTATATTATGTTTAATAATAAATTTCGACTCTATTACCTTTCTGTGTGCACTATATATTTCCTTATATAATATTTGTGGTTGTGCTAAGTTGAATATATGTCTATTACTAATGCTTTGATGGGCTAGGGCTGTTTTATAGTCTGTTTTACTATTTTTGTATCATTAAAATGCTGGTTCATTCTTTTTTTTAGTTTCACTTATGTATGTCGCATCACAATTATTACAATCCACCTTGTAAACAACATCTTTTTGTTTCAACTTGATTATTTTGTCTTTCATCGGGCTTAGGTAGTTATTTATCTTGTTTTAATTATATAAACCGATGTTTATCTCGCAATTATTATCATTAAATTTTTTATTTTTATTTTATGTGTTAAAGAAGAGATGTAATTTAATCTGTAATATTTTTTTATTTTTTGTTTTCCAGACTCTTTTCCTTGTTTGTTATGATTATTTTTTATATTTTATAATAAATTCTATGACAAATAATAAATAATATGATAAATCTTATAGAAAATAAGAAGATATAGGATGAAGATACAGGTAAGATTGGCAAAAATTTTTGTATTGTAGTTTAAATGTTATATAAATAAGTAATATATACAGATGATATAAAAATATTAAAAAAGATAATATTATAATTTGTAGTCTGAAGATGGGATATAAAAGTAGATTCCGAAACGTCATAATATAATGGAGAAGAATTGTTTTTGGAAGAATAAATACTGTAACAAAAATTCTTACTTATATCTCACTATTTTTCTAAGCCTTAGATAACACAAAAGAAAGAAATCAAGAATCTCCCAAAGAAGGAACCCAAGGAAGATGTAGGGAATCAATAGATGGATATCATTATTTATAAATGATTAAAAACTGTTTGGAAAATGCTAGTATTTGAACCATTTAAGTTTCAATGAGAATACTGGTGTTTTTTTATTTAAATCGATTTATTTAAATAAAAATTATCTAGCTCACTATTGACCAGCTAGATAATTATGATGCATTTTTTGTATAATCTATTTAAGAACCATCCAACAAAACATCACCTATCACTCAGGTACATAATGTGAGAACAATTTAACTTGAGTAAATCCTAAATCATGTTTATTGTTTACTACATTACCATTTAACTGCTAAATCCCTTATAAGCCTAAAATATTTATATCTTTAAACAAATACAACTATTTAAATATAATCACAGTCTATAATGCCTTATTTAAAAATAAAATAAAAAAAACATTCCTTATCAATAGTGAACTAAAAATACTTTATTTCAAATAATTATAATGTCAGCTGACCAGTAATATAATAAAAATGTAATGATTTAAAATGTTAAAACCAGCCAAAATAGATATCTGACCTGCATAAGTTAAAACTCATAAAAAAGATAAGAGCAAAATATTTAGTGTGGCAATAGGTACCACAAGCGGATCCAGGGTTTAATTTTGGGGGGCTTCAGCCCGAAGGATTTTTTTTCATATACATAACGATAATTAATTTGAAACATAAAAAGAAAGAAACTAACTACTCATATTCTTGAAGTCCTATTAAATGTAATCACACGAACAACAATAATTTAAGAGATAGTTTTAAATATTTTTTTCTATAAAACATGGTTATATTTTACAATTTTGGGGAGGAGCTTCAGCCCGAAAGTTCCCCTCTCTCCCCGTAGATCCGCCTGTGATAGGTACTGTGGAGAGAGTCATAGGAAAACTAGTAAAACAGACAAAATGAATAATAAAAGTTCCTTTTTATTTTATAATAATCCACATATAAGCGAACACGTCATAAAATTCTAAACAAAAAGATTATTAAATTATATAAAATCCCAGTTAATATCCAGCAGAATAATATTAAAAATAAGAAATTGTCCAAATAAATCACTTGATATAAACAGAAACTATGACACAATTTATTATTATCTTTCTAGTTTTTGTTGTGGTTATAGGCTAATTCTAATTACTTTGCTAATAAAGTCCCAAAATAAAACAATAAACTTTTTCTCTATGACACATTGTAGAAAGTTTAGGATCAATAGGATGTAAGTAATCTAGATTATATGACAAAAACAAGTTACTAGTATCCATTGAATAAATTCAATTGACAGCATTAGAACATAGAAAAAAGATTTCCAAAATATTATTAACTTAAAGCCTCAGCACTACTATACAAGTGAACCTCAACTATTTTTCACACAGATTTATTGTTTAAAATACTGTAATGGATATATAACTAAGAAAAATTTAAAAAAAACTTGCTCAATTTTTAATTAACTATTTTGAAAAGAAAAGAGATCAAAAAGTAAGTAGCTTGGAAAGATAAAGAAAATCTTCTAAGCCATGGCATATCTGTTTGTTTGATAAAAAGATTTATTTCTTCCTTAAACTAAATTCACAATTTAAAGTATAATATCTTATATATGCAAATTACTGAAAAATAATACATTAAAAATAACATTTTTACAACAAAACAAATTACCTCCAGAAATATTCATATTCTAAAAAATCTGATCACCTAACATTTCAACATAAAAACAACACGAAAATAAATTATTAAGCACTGTAGTTAGTAACATTATCATTTCTCCCGCTAAGGAAATTGATAACGTTTATCAATAGGTTATAACGTGAAAAAAAAAACAAAGGCAAGAACATGACTTACATTTATTTATTAATACAAACATAAATTACATTTAAAAGAAAATTAAAGAAATTTGAGAACCTTGTTCATCTCCTTACAACCCAAGTTTTCGCTAACTTCATTGGTTAATACATCAACCGTTAGTGAAAATCATATCAAGTTTAAGCAATAATTACGTGAATTAATTTAAATAAGTATAATGGTATAACATATAAAAATTGATTATTATTTCGAAAAATAACTTTAGAGAATATCCTCATAATAACAAATTTCGGGGTTAACACGGCTTTATTGAGGAAGAAGGGGGGGGAGAAGAGCTGTTACAGTTTTCAGGAATTTTCTAACTTTATTGTCCTAAACAACTCACATATAGTTGATTCAATTATAATCTTTGCATATTTATCATCTCTATGGTGAAATATTACTAAGAGGGTAGCCAGAAAAGCTTTATTTACCAGGAACACAAGATCCATTGACGAGTTCATATTTCTTAAAACTATAGTGACGTAATGTACTTTAAAAATGGGAGTAGTCCGATGAAATTGTTAAATCTGTTTTAACTCTGTATGAATAGGGTTCGGAGCTACATAGACAGAATCAGATGCTTTTTTCAGATACAACTTTAGTGTGGTACTTCCCACACCAGATAAGTTGATGAAAACAACAAAAAATCTTAACCGTAGGTTTGTGCTTATCAACAAGAGGAAAACATCAAGATTTTTGCGAGTAATATTGACTTGAAACCAGATGTAATTTAAATATATAAACAAGTTCTGATACAATATCTATAAAAAAAAAAATAAAAAAAGTGAGATATTATTAAATTAAATGCCGGTAAATTCTTTAGTTTTAATCGATTCAAAATTACTTATCACAATAATCACTATCTTAAACCAGTTATCTAGTGTCACATGCCGGAAGTAATAAATCCTTACTTTTTATTTTACTATTTCATAGCATCGATATCAAATTTGTGAAAAGTAGGATACCTCAGTAGGTATATAAGCAGTGCCGGCCTTACATTATTAGGGTGGCGCAACCGGGGCAATCGCCATTGACTTGGAGGGGCGCCGGTCTATCTTTAGGGGCGCTTGCCACTTGTAAGAAATAAAAGAAAGTCTCAAAACATATTAAAATAATTAATTTGGGCCTATCAATAATGCAACTGTATTAGAGAATGCTGAATGCAATAACATTCAAATATTACATAATATTAAACAGCTTAAGAAATAAATTTAATATTTTTAGGGGGGGGGGAGATGGCGTCATTGTCCATGACCGCCAAATATCTAAGGCAGGCACTGTATATAAGTATAGGTATGGTACTTGACTCCTAATTGCTGAGTCCAAATTCGAATTCAGCTGTGGCAGGTAAATACTCATCTATTACATCTAGTTGGACTATTATACCCATGGAGTCAGAAAACACTCTTGAGATTATCTTGGATCCACAACTTCTGCCCATATTAACCTTTTTGTCTTCTTGTAATGAGATAATGGCATGTCATTGTCTGTAAGCAGTTCTCTATTTATCCTTAATACCCTTCTTCATGAGTTAGACACTAATCCCAGATCATGCACCAGGACATTCATTTTAATTTTTTTGATTTTTCTTTCTATGCTGGTGTTTGACCAGTCATTCATCTTGAGATTCCTTTGATATCTCAAGATAGGACTGATTAAGAACTTTAAAGCAGATGGAAACGTTAGCACACAAGTTTCACTTTGTGTATTATGACTTCATGGACCATACCCATCTCACCCTACCAATTTCTTAAATCATAACTTTAGTAACACCCAATAACATACGCAATATTATTTATTAATATTTAAATTTATTTTCTGTTATCTATCATTTTCATGTATCTTTCACATTTTAGCTATAATTATTATGATGATAATTATTGATTCTTCATTTCAGACTATTATGTGTAGGCCTGAAGATGGTCTACATAGTTTTGAATGAAACATAAAAACTCTTTTTAATTAGTTCTTAATTTATTAAATTATAAGAAATCAGTTTGATAATAGAATGATTGTACTTAAGCAAATACTAAGGTGATGAAAAATGAAAATTCCTTCAATAAATTTTAACTTACCTTAAACAACAATCGAACCTAGGCTGTAGAGTAACTATCACAGAGTTTTGATAGATTCAGGTCTATTATTAATGGAACTGATTAAAAACTTATTTTAGAAAATCATCAACCCATAGAGGGTCATTAGTATCCTATATAGAATTTGTTACTTAAAATTTGGATATTTTTCAGCACTAATTATTACAAAGTTACTAATATATGTTCTGGTTTATAGGTAATATTCTTATTTATTTGTCTACGTCATAGGATGCTTAATTTTTTTTTTTTTAACTTAATACATTTTTATCACCAGTTTTTTTGTCACCAAGAAAATATCCGTTCATCCTTGCTATTTACGTTGCAATCTTGCCTTATATTCTCAAAGGCCTCGCGATCCAGTAGAATGTGCAACTTGGAACCAATAGTCATTAAGGGATCTTATTTTTGACTCTTTATTGAAACAGAGTTATGACAAAGCATTTTTTGTAATCTCATTATTATTTCCATCAAAATATGATGAATATTTTAAAACATAGAGCATTACTGATATGCATAAACTATAATTTAATTCAATTGCGTTTATTCATAAAAATGAACGTATGGCTGACTGCAGTAATAATTAAAGAGAAGTTGGTTGGGGTTTTCACTCAAAATTAATTTTAAATATATATATTTATATATAATGAAGGGGTGGGGGTAGGTGCTTGCAATAGGTAATCAAAGTTAAGCCACGTCGAGCATAGTTAGTACTTGGATAGGTGACCGTCCACCAAGGAAATCCATACTGCCCGGGTCTCTCTCCCTCCCCGGGTATGTGAGGCCCGCCAGCCTATTGGTGGCAACTCACAGCGACCGGGCATAGGACTGATGACTCTACGTGTTCTTAAATCGGGAATCAGGATGTGGTTTGCCAGGATGTAGCCCCCCTTAGGTTCGGCCCATGGGCGGTCTGTTTCAGAGAAAGAAATATAGGTCCTTGTACGTCTGCTGACTCTGAGCAACCATAATCCATTGGTCTAGATCGATTTGTCACTGTCCTTGAACCCAAGTGAGTCTGTGGGTAGGACACAGCCAGGTTGGCCCCAAAGGAATCGAATATGCAGCTCTAGGTGGCTTGTCACTGCACCATGGCGACCATGGTTTGTAACAACCTGAGGTTATGTGACCCCCCCTCTCCCTCCTCACCCAGGCTATCTGTGCTCCCACAAGCAACATATGTCTGTCTCGCTGCCAAAGATCTCCAAGGTCTATAGCATCAACCGAAAAAATTTGTATATATATATATGTGTTTTTTTTTTCAGTTGACGCTACAGACCTATATATATATATATATATATATATATATATATATATATATATATATATAAAATAAATTCCAACCCACTTCGCTTTTATGTTTAGTTATAATACCATTGCATAGACTTGAAAAATATTAGATATTGTCTATTTAAGTCTTTTGATCAAGTGAGAATTCTAAGGAAAAAAGACTAAAATTATATCTTGTTTTTATAAGGGATTATATTGCAAAATAAGGATATAACTACAACATAATTTTGATAATACAATTATAAGATCAAAAAGGAAAATATGACAAGAATAAAATAAATAAATGAATATATTTATACAAAAATAAAATTATATATACAAATGAGACATTTAAGAAAATTATGGTCCCTTGTTACGCATAATTTGACGTTTAATTTCAAATAAAATTATACTTAAGGCTGATACACTATTTAGACTTTCTACTTCATTTGATAACGGGATATTAATCATTTTGTTATCATAAAATGACATTAATTCAAGAGCATTTTCACTAATACCTTCAGTTTCTCCACCAATAATTATGCATATACTTGGATAATTGCAATAATCCACTTCATAGTAAGGCACTACACAAGAGTTATTTGGAGTGCTACTTTCTTTAAGACTAAACTTATTTGTTGCTACTAACAAAAGAGCATCTTTATGAATGTAACTTTTCATGTCAGGCCAGTCAATATTATCAAGAACTGATAATCGAAACAATGTTCCAGAACTTCCCCTAATAACTTTTGGATCCCAGGCATCAACACACCCTAAAAAAAATATAATAAAAAATAATCATGACAATTAAACTTATTTAATCAATAATAATTATAAGTAACTATACATTGGGACATATGTTTTAAAACACTCTCGGGATGTTATATGATTCAACTGAATTTGAAGATGTAAAGTTTTTAGGTAATAAATTAAATTAAATTAAATTTAAAATCTGGTGCGGCGTGGATATTAAACAACTTTGTGTGTGTATTAAACAACTTTCACTAACTACCTTTTTTTAAGTATAAATAGGTATTTTCAGATAAAGGAAAGTGAAAGTATACATACATATATATATATATATATATATATATATATATATATATATATACAAATTTTTTAAATTTATATATTGCTGAAGTCTATACAATAAAATATTAATTAACATCAACGATAACATAACTATTAAAAACCTACTTTCCCAAAAATACGAGGTATTAGTTTCATTAAGAACATTAAGAAAAATAAAACATTAATAACATAAAAAAATCTTTAAAAACAAACCTTTACTAAGAATAACATCCTTTGCTCCAGCACCAACTGTATTTCTTATCAATGCACCTAAATTTCCAGGTTCTCTAACATTGTCACAAATAATTGTGACAGGTATATCTGGCTTGTCAACTTTAGTGACACTAGGCTTTTTACATACAGCTGAAACAAATATACACAAATCATTAGAATGTACTAATTACTTATATGTTGTCACAGGCAATAAGTTGATAACTTTGGTATTCCCATTTCTCAACGGAGTGCATTATTATAACTTCTACATAATTCAAGTAAATCCAGTTTTAAAAAAAATAATTTACATTGTTGTTCAACGCTTTCTACATTCATTTGATAGAAGCCTATCTTCATGATGAGAGAAATCCTTGAACTTTGCTGTATTCACTGTGATAATGTTTCTGAAAATTTATACATAGGGCAACTTCCTAAAATCAGCACTGAGTTAATCGATGACATTGTTTAGCCAAGTATGAAGAAAGATCTAATGTCATCAACAAATTCAGTACTGAGTTGGCAATTTGCTACCTATTCCCTGTGACAACAGATAAAGCTATAACAGCTATATGTTATTAAATATCTCAAGTTCTACCATATCTTAAGATCAGTAAGGGAATAATTATAATAAATTAATTGGCAGTATTTAGTTTTTGAATAAGTAGTACATATAAAATGTATTTATTCCCTTAACATTGGATTCAAGCCTTTATCGGTAATATAAATTGAACCAAAAAAGGAACAATTTCACTTCACCCTATGGAAAAAAAAATCTAATATCTTACAATTTTCTGTAAAAAAAAAAAAAAAAAAAAAAAAATAGTTGCCAGAACATTAAAAGTATTTTTATAATACTTCCAGAAATGTTTTCTGAATTGGAAAACATTTCTTTTTCATTTGAAAATAATTATTACAATGATATAATAAACATACCAACAATCCCAGGAGGAGTTGTTAAATCTGACCACATTTTCATTTCGTTATAAGGCATTTTATATAATTTAGTATTTTCAGAAAACTTGAAAGATTTAATATCATCTGTTCTTGAAAAAAATACCGCCAAAGGATCGATACCATTTTCTAATGCCTCTTTCAGAATGAGTTTTCCTTCAAAATACATGAGATTTGATTTCTTCCTCATCTTTCTTGACTTTACTTGAAGCATCAAAGTACTAGAACAAATTTAAATTTATTTTCAATCCAGGAACTACACTACGTATACTCATATTCTTTTGTTAAATATTTTATTTCTAATGGAATAGCAAATAGATAGCTCTTATCTCTGTTCAATAAAACATTTTAACAGCAATCGAAAAATTAGACTAATACTGAATAATATTTATTAAGTATTAGACTATTATTGATCTTGTTAAAGCAATCAATAAACATTTGAGTCTTTGAATGCAAAAGTTGTGTAAATCAAAACCTGAGATATTCAAATCTTTATGGGAAGTTCTATAAAGGTCGGTATGGAATAATAATAGTAATAATACTGAATAACATGATTATCTCTGTTAAAAAGATATAGTTCCAAGCACAAGGCTAAATTTCTAAAGCAGCTAAGAACTTATCACACCCATCTCTAAACTGGGATAAGCAATACCATAGAAAAGCTCTGTGCTAAGTTAAGGATCTTGTCCTATCGAACAATTCAAAAGCATGAAGTTAATTCGCTTAGTGATTCACTTTTGCATTCAACAACTCATTTAGAGGAGAGATTACCTTAGTGTTTGATTATTAAAATCCATTTTGTTGATTTTTTGTCTTAAGTTAGGAGGAGTTTGTCCTAAGGTTGGAGGAGGGTCTGCAATGTTCGTCAAAATATTTTCTTTTTTCAAATCTGAATCTAATGCAGACTGATTTACATTTCTACATAAATCAAACCATTTATTCTGAATAGGAGAACATAAGGCCCGAAAAATGGACCTCGATTTTAAGCAAGACATCATAGTTTGTCAAATAAGAAATTAAAATATACAGTTACTTAAGTGTCTTATTTATTAGTTTATTTTTCAAATTATTTCTTAGAAAATAAAAATTGGTTGGGTAAAATTAAAGAGTATTTATACTATGAATGTAAACTTTTCCAATCACGCCGTTCATATAAGGGGAAGGTAAATACAACTCCTGAAGGTTATTAACATTACATTACTTTTCTAGGAGATATATCATTGATTGCTTACAACTTTTTTTAAAACTTGAATCATAAAGGTGTATTTAGACATTTCATTATGCTAGTATTTTTGTTTCTTTTTTATTTTATATTTTCCATCTACTATCGTTATCAGGAGAAATAAAATAGACAGATGCAGCAATAATTTCGCTGTTTGTTAAATTAGATAATTGTGTTTCCCAGTGTTTGTGAAATGTCTAAACGCACTTTAAGATAATTTGGTCACAAAATCGAGAAAAATTATGACAAACAAAAATGTTGTTTGGCATGACCTCCGCCGAATATGTCATAATAACGTGGCTATACGTATAGGCCTAATATGTTTGTAGGCCACCTTTTTTCTCGATTTTGTAATGTGATCATCTTCAACGATCAACGATTCAGGTAAAAATAAAATGGGTATTCATGAGTTTTAGTACCTCATGAATTAATTTAAATTAATTAGTTGAATAAGGAAACATTTCTGAGAATTGTCATAAATAAAAAAGTTGCATATTAAGATAAGATGAAGCCGTTCATGAAGTTTTAAAAAGAAGTTAATCAGGGAACTGTACCGCGGAATGGTACAGTAATGGACCAATCTCATTCAGTTCTAAAAATATTTTATCTGTATCGAGAAATGTATTGTAGAGCTGGCCTAATTTCACAGAAAAGTTCTAAATTAAAAATTCAACCTTCTGGAACGGATTAATAATGAGTTATGCTTTGTAGCACCATAGTACTATGAACATCGTATCGCAGCTGGTTGATTGTAGCCAAATCAAAGTTCTTGGTTTAGGCCAGGAACAGATAGAGGAAGATAAGGAGAGTGGTGAGACCAGGCGTCGGTATGGCCACACACTGTTTTTGATTCGTTTTCTTTGATGAATTCAATTGTCATCAGCTTCCTAGCTAGCTTGTTTTCCCGGCATACTCTTTCCTTAGGGTTATTCCAATATACCACTTTCATTTCATATAGTAATTTTTGTATGAGAAAATGGTAATTTGAGTTTTCAAAAGTTGTTGACAAATTTCTTCATTAAGGTTTGCTTGGCAGGGGTGGCCAGCGCAAGTTGCGAAATCAAAAATTTTGAGGGGACGTATTTGTATTTTGACGGTTTTTTTAATTTTTGAGGGGACCTACTTTTACGGTTTATTTTTATTTTTGAGAGGAGTATATTTCGATGGAGTTATGAAATTTTGGACTAAGTGACAAGGGGGGAACATAGAGCAGACCGCAGCAAATGTAATTGTATATGATCTACGACTTTTCTAATACTACCTTAGCTTCTTCTGGTTTTAAGAAAAAATTAGCAATAAAATATATTGAGAGGAGTGGGACATGTATGTTCTTGCAGCATAGACCTTGGGGAGAGGATGAGCACCCCTGATGCTAGGTCAGTGGTCAATTAATGATGAACCACTCCTAATGAGCCATTCACATTTCCAAGTTAACACTCAGCTCTATTACGAATTACCTAGTATACTTTGTTAGGTCTGCCTCAATAGAGTCTCACAGAGCTTCCTCATTGAATGACTTAAAAACCTTAGAATTGTATACAATTGCACTTGTTGAGATTTGTTTTATATATTCCCTTTCTTTCCTGGTTTGAAACTTTTTAATCAGAAATTTCATAACCCCGTCGAAATGCACTCCCCTCTAAAGTTCAAAATCCCGTTAAAATGTGCCCCTCTCAAAAATTTAGATGGCACAATCTGTGCAATGAAACCCCCTTCTGGGTACCCCTGGACTCAATAGAAACAACACTGATTTCTTCGAAATGTAGCATTAAGGTGTTTCGGTGGTGGAAAATCCACGTTTCTACTAATATCGTTATATTACCAATATTCCAAGTTTTCCTTTTATACAATGTAGCCAAATACTAAGAAAAAACAAAGGCAAGACGATTATTTTATTGTTTATAAATTCAATTAGTATTTCTTTTAGTCTAAGGATCACAGTAATAAATAAAGCCAATCAGTGGGTCATTATTTTCAATAAACAGAAATCGTTGAAAAGCAATAATCACCATGTGAACAATGATTATAGTTGTTATGGTGATAAGAGATTGATATAGGAAAACAACTTGAGAAAGACTCTTTCAGTGGGCATGCAACCTTTTGGTAGTGAAATTGAAATAAAGTTATCAATTAGGGCGCGCGATCGAATTAATCTAAAACAAGGTTTGAGAGTAATCTCCTTGTCTAAGCTCCGCCCACTAGAGAATCCCGTAAGTTGTTTTCATATATTACTTACTCGCCATTAAGAGCCGCTTGGCTGAATTGAAAAACCAAACTAGGGGTTGAAAAACCCTACAGCTTCACAGACGATTTCTTTAGGATCAATATGGCCGATTTATTTAGCTTAAAGGACAGATAATGGTTCCTCAAATTCAGAAGGCGCAAGAGGAGCGATATTTCTTTCTTTGAAACAGGCTGTCCATGGACCATTGCTGGAAGGCTACTGACATCCTGGAAAACTATATTTTCAAAAATTCAGAAAGAGCATGGTTCAGGAGGTCAACCTGTGAAAATACCACCATCAAAAACAGGAAGGAAGACCAATAAGTTAATGTTATACTACTTTTCTTGTAGTTAGAGGAGGTGATTAAGCGACAACGAATTATCATTATCAAAATTAGATGTTATATTATCAGTGTAAATAATCAAATGCAAGATTAATGAGCCAGTATTTTTATTACTAGTCACTGATTCAGTTACAAATAAGCAATGATGAATTCAAATGATACAAAGGAAATCATTTCCATTCTCCCTTCCCACCAGTAACACTCATCCCTACCTAGAACATTGTATTATTACGCGTCCTTCTCATCTATCATATTTATATTTGACGTTCATCTTGATTCATAGAAAGTAAAATGAAGTAGACGTAAGTGTTTTGTTTTAATAGCTATTGCTCTTTTTTACAATAACCATCACTAAAGCGACAGACATAAAAACATCGGAATGCTAGGTTGTCATTCAGAACAATTTGATATACTTTAAAAATTTTCTATTATAACGTGATTAATAATGAAACAAGGCATAAAATAAATTTGATTTTATCAAAAAGAACAAACTATATGTGAAGTCGATTGATTCTTAATTCTAAAAATTTAGGCATTATATATAATTTATTTCACTTATTTAGTTTCCTCTGCCTCTAAGGTTTACTGGCAAAATTATATTCTATAAAAAGTATTTTTCTTAAAAATTAACTTTGATACAATTCAGTTTCCTCTAATATCTCTTTAAGACTGTTTCAAATATTTCTAATAATGATTGAAAATTTCGTGCATTCTATATGAGCCTTGGTATGAAAATTCACGAACTTTTCAGTTGACAGAATGACTAACTCAAATTTAAACTTTTTATATTAAAGTCATTTTCGTGATTTATCTAGATGGAAAATTTATAATATCTGTGCAGACATTAAGTAAATTGATCTCAGAGCAGATGATTGCAGTGTTGAAATGTCTAACTGTTAATAAAGCCGTTTCTTCAATAGAAATACCACTAAAATTAATAATCAAAAGTGTTGAAATTGGAGTTAGTCATTCAGTCGATTGAAAGGCTAATATGTTTGATAGTTCTAGCTCAATATTCAAGAGCCTCAAAACCTCTCAGGATGTAGCTGTGCAAAACTTCACGAAATCCAATACGGAGACTTGAATTGATTGAATTAACTATACTTTTCTTCTATTGAGACAACTTGTTTTCCATTTATCAGGTGTTTTTTTATTGATTCAGGTTTTGATTCGCTCTATGTTTCTATGGATTTTAATATTATTTTGTTCAACATATTGTATATATAGTGAGTGCTCTTTAGTTAACGTTATAAGTTGATAAATTATTAATTGTGTAGTGAGGTATTATGCATATTATATAAAGACTATAACTAAATTAATTCATAACACAGCATCTAACTGACAGCCGACATCTTTACTTTTAATACTAAAATACAATTTTAATGCATTAATACTTTTAAAATATTTAATATTTGATTTAACTATGTTTTTCCTAAGTTAAGTACACCTAAACTTACTAAAAGATAAGAGAAAAAAAAAATCAAAATGAGGTATATTCAAAATGTTAAAAATCAAACATTAGGTATTTTCATCTCTTCTAAAATAATGCATTTTAGTCAATTACAAATATTTCAAGCAGGTCATCGATATTCTTTCATAATTTTCAATCAATATTATAAACTTTTTCGAAATTTCATATTTATTTCACATAAATTAATTTTTTTCTTATTTAAATAAATTAATGTTTTATGTTTTAATGTCATGAAGTGAAGCACTGCCTTTGGATTTAATCGTTTTCAGGTATCAATAAGATATATGTCGTGTTTTGTTTGGGAATCTGTGACTAGTCTGTGTGCGAGACCTCCCTACCGTGCACCCCCCACCACCCTCCAAATCCCTATAAATTGCATATCGTTGTGTTCCTCGTACTGTTTATTTAATAAAACCAATGTTCCCGCAAAAAAAAAAAAGTGAGCGAACTGCCCCAAAATGGCGTCCAAGCATGGTCGACTGACGATTATGACTAGTTATTTTTTTGGTCACTGAGAATCAGCAATTGGCTTAATTAATAGTTGGTCTTTTCTTAAAGCTGGATAGTCAGAAAATAATAAAACATGAAAAAATATTTTAAAATCATTGGCTTAGGCAATAAAAACACCAGTAGTCTACTTTTTAAACAAAAACATTTTCAACTTGAAAATCAAGCGTCTTTTGTAATTAAACAGCCAACAATAACGCAAAATGTGCTAAAATAAAGCATCTGGAGAATATATTTTTCTTTCTAAAACACTGATTACTTTTGAAAATATTTCAAGCAGTTCCGTAGAAAATTCACTTAAGTGGCAGAAATGCGGTAATGGCGTGGGTGCCTACAGGCCTCTACCGCACCATTCAGTGCCAATAAATGGCTTAGTTATAGTGAAATAATAACGTTTTTGGTACATAATATTGATTGTATTAACGAACAGTCCAAATAGGTCTTATTATTTCAAGTGTATGAATATTTTGTAATTAATGGGAAGTTTAGAGCGTTTGTCTAGTAAGTGTTGGAGTAGTCGGAAACGTCGAGCGGTTTCTTGTCGTTTCAGTCTGGTATCAGGATTCCAAGTTAGACGTTTGTCCAAGTGAAGTCCAAGGTATCGGATTTGTTCAACAGGGATAAGTGGGGTATGATTAAAGGATACTGTGGGACATGAGGTCATAGGTTTACGTCGAAGGGTAAAGGTGATTTGATGGGATTTATTAGAATTTATTTTAATCCTCCAGTTTCTTTTATTTTTTAAAATTTAATTTCCTTCATTTTAAACGGAGATCGTTTACGAAGGAAGGCCTCTATTGTAATAATAATAAAATTTAATTCAAAAATACTTTGCTGAATATCTTGAATTTTTTATTTAACGTTTTGCGATTTAACACTTTGTATTATACATTTAATGATTCTTAGAGGCAATTTAAATTGTACATAATTCCTCGGAAATGAGTCATATTAATACCTGTTTTATAAACTAAAATAATATATACCTAATCTCAACTACATATAATGAATGATGGGTTGTTTATTAAAACTCATATATCACTGATAAAAAAAAAAATTTATTTTATTTTGTTTGGAAGTTGTACCATATAATAAAAATATAAGAAATTTTAATATTGAATGCATTATTCTCTCTGCACAAAGAAAGATGGAAAGGGCGACGCTATAAGTTCTTCTAGGTAACTGGAACTGATTGTTAGTATTTTGTCTTATAATGAAGGAAAACACGAAAATGAACCCAAAAATTGAAAAAATACATCAAGCGAACGAGAAAGGAAGATCTCGGGAAAGAAAACAAGGATCAGTATCCATTGTATGACTAGACGAATATATAGTAGACAGAGTGTAAAATGTTAAGACTCGTTAAATAAATCGCAAACGTTAAATGAAAAATTCCAGGTATTCAGCAAAGTATTTTTGAATTAAATTTTACTATTATAATTATATTATTATTACAATAGAGGCCTTCGTAAACGACCTCCGATTAAAATAAAGGAAATTAAATTTAAAAAAATAAAAATAATAAATTTTAAAAAAATTGTTTTTTTTTACAATTAAATTATTGCATTAATATTTATTCGTTAATACAATCAATATAATGTACCAAAAACGTTATTATATCACTATAACTAAGCCATTTATGAGCACTGAATGGTGCGGTAGAGGCCTGTAGGCACCCACGCCATTACCGCATTTCTGCCACTTAAGTGAATTTTCTACGGAACTGCTTGAAATATTTTCAAAAGTAATCAGTGTTTTAGAAAGAAATATAATTCTCCAGATGCTTTATTTTAGCACATTTTGCGTTATTGTTGGCTGTTTAATTACAAAAGACGCTTGATTTTCAACTTGAAAATGTTTTTGTTTAAAAAGTAGACTACTGGTGTTTTTTTTGCCTAAGCCAATGATTTTAAAATATTTTTTCATGTTTTATTATTTTCTGACTATCCAGCTTTAAGAAAAGATCAACTATGACGAAATTAAGTGTGACCAAAAACTGACGACTAAAGTCAAAGTCGTCAGTGGGCCATGTTTGGACGCCATTTTGGGACAGTTCGTTCACTTTTTTTTGTGGGAACATTGGATTTTTTTAAATAAATAGTTACAAGGAACAGAACGATATGCAATTTATAGGAATGTGGGCGGGTGGTCATTAATAAAATCTAATAGTAATAGCTAAATTTTAAAGCAAAAATAATAGTTATTATACTCAATTTACGAAATTTAGAAGAGATAATCTATCGTTAAGTCGTACTTTTTTTTATGAATCTGAAATGAATAAAATAGAATGAGAAATAATCTTATTTCCTTTATGATGAAGAACTAGGGACAATAAAATTATGGATTCTTTTCAGCTTTCGCCTCAGTCAAAGGATATCTATTCAAAGGATATCATTTTATTTAACATGGAGAATTATCCTATTTTTATATGTTACTATACTAAGAATTTATATTGGTGACGGGAATCAACTATTTTCAGATTTGATTGCACCTTTCTGAGAGAAGGTGCCGTCAACGAAAATATTTATTCTAGACCATTTTTTCTATTTATTTAAATTAATTTCAACCTAGATTCGAATCGATTATAACATTTCTAAGAACAATTACAGTTGTTGTTTTCGGAATATAGAGTGTCGTTAGAGAATTGTCAGTAATTAAGGGAAAGATAGGCTACCAAAATACCTTCTTATCTTAAACCGTTGCCGAGATACATTTTAAAAAGGACTTTCCAATAAAAACTCGTTTTCTCAATGAATATTCAAATCAAGGTAATGTAACTGAACATTTCTCAATTTTTGTCACCATTTTCGGAATCTGCGATGATTTCTTACAAGATGAGAATTAATTTGAAGGAAAATATCGATTCGTCAGCCGATCATAACAGCCAAAGTTAACAAGAAAAAATTAGTTATGTTAAGAAATACCCACTGGAATCTCACATAATGAATTGTTGAGCTACGATCTTGGGGGTTTAAAAAAGATTTGCTTCATTATATAATTTTTCTTTGTATTTTCATTTTTTCCAATTTTGCGAAGTTAGTCTAATTTTGAAGATATATCAAAGTAAGGAAGTAAAAAAAAAGTTATTGGATACATATAACCATACGAATGTCTGTCTAGTATTTTTCCTGTTTTTACTGTTTCTTACGTAAGGATTGAATGAAATACGTAAATAAGAGGCACAGGCGGATCTACGAGAGGAGGAGGGCTTTCGGGCTGAAGCCCCCCCCCAAAATGGTAAAATATAGCCATGTTTTTTGAAAAAAATAATCTCTAAAATTATTATTGTTGGTCTAATTACATTTAATAGGACTTAAATAATTACTTGAACACCATTCCATATTGGTACTTAGTTTGTTTCTTTCTTCCGAAGTAATTATCGTAATATATACCTACAAAAAATATTTTTCGGCTTAAACCACCCCCCAAAATTAAATCCTGGATCCGTTAGTGATAAAAGGGTAAAGTTGCTAACATTCGAAAATTCTTTTACTATTTCACCAGTAATTATGCATTACCTTTGCAAGATTGAAAAAATGTGTATTTCTGTTAAATTATTCACATATGTACTTTCTAATAAAATAGAAATGAAAATAATACACAGGTGGTTATAAAAACCGGCGCACCGTAAATTTTATCGTTATTTCTTTCTCAGCAGAAAAAAAAATCGCAATTGTTTTACCTCATTATAGTGTAACATTTTCTGTTTGTTTTTAATTTTAGCTCTCCTTTGAATACTGAATAACTGGTAAACAAATTACGAAATAAAAAATTTGGTGCGCACATCACAAAACTTTCACTTACCACCCTTCTTTAGCATAAATAGGTATTTTCAGACAAAAGGAGGTGAAAGTAAAATTTACACACGGTACAACATATGTATTATTTAAAACAATAATATTTATTTATTTAGTATTTATTATTATATATTATTATTATTATTATATATTATTTATTTGGTATTTACCATATGTTTTTCACAGCCTTCTAATGTATTATTTTATGTTGTTGATTATTTTCACTAACTATTTCCTTTTACGACTTTATATTTTAATTATTTATTTAATTATAATAAATAATCAAATGCTATGACATTTTTTTAGCCCAACAAGAGTGCTACTAATAAAACTTGTTTTAAATTGAAAACCACTTAATATTACATTACATCGAGTTGGACTATGCAACACAAACACTGACTATCTTGAGAAAATTTGTTGTTTGAACTCACGAGACATTAAGACGTGTATTTCTGTTGAAAACACGGATTCGAAAATCTTCACGATTGCAACACGTTCTCTTACTATATATTTCATGTATAGTCAAGTGAAAGTAAAAATGCAGTACAAGTTCTGGATAATTTCAAATTTACTAATCCTGGTGTAAAAATTCAGTTGAATGAATAAACATTAAAATATTTCTTCCCTAAAAATATGCAAGGCCCTAAAATCATTCATAACCTGATTCACATTGTCGATATAATATTTTCTATTATTAAAGCTATAAGAATTAATTTTATATTACTAAAGTTTGAAATAAATATTTATTTGTACAGTAAAGAATCACACGATCAAACAAAAAGGACCTAAAACTAAAATCAAAATATGGAAAAACGTATTACCAGGACATTGATATTAATGATTGCAGGCATTATTATTGGTTATTTTACCAAAGAGACTATCAAAAGTTTCTTCGAGGTAAGTAAATAATTGATTTAAGTACTTCATTTGCATGGAATTTCAATAGATAGATAATTGAGTTAAGAAAACGAATTGATTAAATTGATACAGTAGAGTTATTTAAACGAAAGAATATATTAAGAGTAAATAAAAACAATTGAGCCACCTTCTCTTGCAGCATAAACCTTTACATCAAATGTGTTGGCGTATGAAATTTAATCAATGCCCAGCGTGGAATAGGCAGTTAGTTTCGAGATGACAGTTTTGATTTTGAACGAAAAAAAAGATTGTGATGTTGGATTTAGTGAATATTTTTCGAGTAGTGATGAGATTCGTCAGAACTTTTTCAACAAATTAATGAGAGAGGACGAATTTTTGTTAAAGCATTTTACCCTTATGAATACAGGACTTCAACCACTTACTAAATGTTACATCTCCTCAAATCTAAAAAAAAAATGTAAAATATGGTATTATTACTGGTACAAATGAAACTTCTTTGTCAGTATCCAAACACTTATTGACAAGACACATGCGCTCCGTTAGATGAATCCATTACCAATGAGTTGTTTGCTACAAAAGGAAACGAACATAATGGCCATAATTACTTTGTAACGTTGCTTCTAAAGCAGGCCTGGGAAACCTGCAGAATGCAGCTAAACAGCAAATTAATCACTAACTTCCTGCAGAACCTCATCAATATCCATTAATGGGCGCCTGATGCTCTTCTTCCTTTCCAACGTCGTATCTCCATTGCTAAATTTTTCAAACCAACGCCGCGCAGTGGGCTGGTCAAGGACACCTTCCCCTTCATTTTTAATAATTTCACGAGTTGCTTCAGCGACTGTGAAATATTTTTTCTAGTAATACCTTAAAATTACGAGAATTTCGTAATTAATACAATAAAATAATAATAATAAGAGCTATTCCATACATATATATTATTATAAAACTTTTCCTGATTTAAATAAGAATTTGTTTAATCCGCACACGATAATGTAATAGTTCCAGCTTTGTTTATATTTGGATCTCCTTTCCTGTTTTTTTCCGAAATGTGACGAAAGCATCTTGAGGGTGTTTTGCGATTGGCTTTAAGGTTTTTATTACTTTGTATTGGTTGAAGATAAAATATTTGTTTTGATGAAGATGGAATTCACAAAACATTAGAAATATTATTTATTTATTTCCTTTATTTCCATATATTGAATCTCTCAAAAGCTGTGAACAATTTATATTCAAAAGTGTTCTGATTTTGCATCTTTCACAATCTTTTATTTTTCTCAACATACAATTTTAATTGATGAGATTTTTTTTTTAAATATAGAAATATATAATAATTGAAGGGTCAAGTGGATAAAGATGATCAGTGATTTTTTTAAATTGAATTTTTGCTGAAAATAATTATTTAAAGTAACAATTATATATATATATATATATATATATATATATATATATATATATATATATATATGTATGTATATATATATATATATATATATATATATTATTTCTCGGATATATATTCCTTTTCCGGCTCTCAGGAGTGATGAATTTTGACGAATGAGGTATCAATAGAAAGGGAATATGACGTAGAGTGCGCGAATCGTAATTTTGATTCCTAGTTTTATATCAGGACTTAATAAAAGTGAGAGGTTTTAAACCATGTGCCGTCTCAACAAATTGAGACTTTACAAATGAATTCATGATTTGCGAATAACTTGAAAAGTACGCAATTTTTGGTACATTATACGTAAAAGTAATAGAAAGCTTACTAAATTCCCTACAAAATAAAAAAAAAATCATTTAGATCGATAACAGTTGTGTCTGATAGAATATTTTCACTGCATATATGTTTTCCCCATATTTACACAGTTATTTTCGGTTTATATTACTCAGGAAAGCTCTATTACATAAAATATATATTTTGCATATTTCTGTTGTATGTGTAAGATGTTGAAATGGAACTATTTGTACCGACCCAAGGAGCAAGGTGGATTAAAATATTTTTTTGAGGAGAAACCAAGTTGAGGTATGTATTTTGCATCTGGGAAAACCACCAAATACGAATTTTCATATCAATAAAAAATTTCACGAAATATGAGCCAAAGGCTCAAGGGCGAAATAGGAGCCCTTCGATTTTTTTTTTCGAAACTCCCAAAAGATGTTATAGCTTCAACATGACTTTAGCTATCTACAATAAATTTAGCAAGAGGGAAAGGAGGATCATATAAACTACACGAAATGACATCAACAGGACCTTCGTAAACAAATTACAAATGGAAATAAAAAATAAAAACCAATAAGACGTTTTTGTTTATTTATTCTTTATGCAGACATTAAATCAAAAAGCCATTTTTTTTGCCTTTTAAGAGTAATAATTCAGCTTTCCAACGGATATAACAACATTGAATTTGGAGAACATCCTGAGGAGTAATGAATGATTTATTGGACGGGAGGAGGAAAATTTGAAAAGTGAAATGGTCCGTCGCTATAGTGTCGAGATTAGGATCCCTCTTATCGTCTTATATATTACTTCTCAAATATTTATCCCTTTTCTGGCTCTCAGGACTGATGGATTTTAACGAATGAGGTATCAATAGAAAGGGAATATGTAGAGTGCACGAATCGTAATTATATTTCCTAATTTTATATCTGCACTTAAATAATAGCGAATGTAATAGGGAAATTATTTGAAAGCTTACTAAATTCCCTGCAAAACGGGAAAAAAATCATCCAAATCCGACGATTTGGTGCAGAGATATAGCGTTCTGAACATTTAGTGTTTGTTGTACTGGAAAGATTCTGTTGCATATGGGAATTTAAGATTTTGGGAATTATCCTTTTTTTCCGGAGTGCAGTATGTAATCTATCAATTAGTAATATTTTTTTAATTTCAAAACATTTTATTCTTTTGAATTAATTAAATTATTAATTTTATTATTATTTATATAAATGTGTCTTCCTTAAAACACTTCTTGGAATACTTGTCAATATGCTTCAATTACTTTAGCTTTTTCTTTTAGATCTTTATTGTTGAAGTTTATCATACACTTTTCTTTTTTAATAGTACATACATCCTGATTGCCTTAACTATTCCTCTCTGAGAATTTGAGCCTGTTGTTTGCTGTCGTCAGATATTTAAAGCAATATTTAGAAGCGGTCGTTAATTTATGATAACCTAATAAAGAAAAAGCTAATATTTAAATTAAAAGTTTAAAGAAACGAAATGGTTAAACCATGGCTTGCTATATATATATATATATATATATATATATATATATATATATATATATATATATATATATATATATATATATATATATATATATATATATATATATTAATGGAAGCTGTGCTGAGCCCTTTATGCATTAAAATTAGATACAAAAATTTGGTTTGTGCGGACTATTCGCACGGGCCAGCTAGTTTTTAAAATAAATCAAACCATATGTTTGTGAAGTATACAGGGTGTCCCGCAAGTAGAAGGAAACATTTAAACTAGTTGATAGTAGTTTTTATCACTCTTCGACTGTACTAACTTCAAAATTTGAGTACTAACTTCAAATACACCTCAAGTTGTGTAAAGAGATGATGTGATTTCTTTTCCAGTCACATTTAAGTACCCGTGTTTTCTGCAAATAAGGATTTTTTAAAATATTTTTCATGTAAGGTGGTTATGAAATTGTGTTTGCTCTGCCTCTCCCCTCCTCCCCCCCCCCTCGAAGATTTCTGTCATAAGAATTTATGTGTATCTATAAGTTAGATATTTAATTTTTTCATTAATAATAATTGAAGCAATCAATAGGTTTCTTTATTTTAAATATAAAGTTTAGTAAGAAACATTACGTTTGTCAGTGATAAATATATATTAATTCCTATGATAGAATTCCTAGGAGATCATAACCGCTTCATGTGAAAAATATTTTGAAAATGCTTATTTTTAATTTTTTTATATTTATAAATAAAATGTGTTTTTAGGAAAATTATTTTTATTACAATACATCTCATGTCACGGAAAAAACAAGAAACACAAACTTTTCAACAGTTAATTGTAGTAATTTTTACAGATTACAGATACTTTACGATGACTGAGTAGAAAATTACATTATTTCTTTACGCAATTTACAGAAGTGAATTTCAACATTTTTCCTAATAAATCTCAACTTAATTAATATAGACATAAAGCTTATTAAATCAGGAAGTTTTTCTAAAAGTGGGATAAATGTACTACAGTTGAAGGGTGATAAAAAAGAAATCACAAATAACTTATGACTTTTTTTTAAACGGAACTTAGCTGTGTTTTTCTGCTAAATTGTCATCTTTAAATAGTTTTAACAATGGCAAACTCTACGTTCGTTTATAGTAAATTTTGTCTGGTTTACTATGAAGCAATGTTTAGTTACTTAAATCCAATATTTTTTTAGTTATCTATTCTATCTATTCAACAAAAACCGTGACCAGCCAACTTTTCTGCTGGAAATTGAACAATTGTTTATATGAACTTTTTCGTAGATCTTGATATCTGGTACCAACATTCTAAATATCTTCCTCCACTTACGGTACACCCTGTATATTGAAGAGAACTTTATAACCAAGAAGCAGAGGAAAAAAAAAAAAAAACTATATGATAAAACTTTCGTTTGCAACAATTTTAAGAAGAGGATAGGAATAATTTTCTTGGGAGAAGGGTATGCTCCCTCGCCCAGGAGGGAGGGGGGCCCAATCCTGTCACATGCCTCCTGCATCCACTTGACCTTTCATTCCATGTTTATTCCATAAAAAGTTCTACTTATTTACTTTCCTCAAACATTCTAATACTTAATATTTTACTTTAAAAGATTTTTTTTTTTTTAAGGAAATAGCAGTAACGCTCAAGAGCAACCATGTATCTGAAGATGAGAAACTAGGAAACATTGAGCAATTCTTTGATAGAACAAAAACAATATTAAATTTGTGGCAAAAACTAAATAATTCAGAGATATTTTATAAAATATTTATAGGTAACATAATTGATCAGTTATTAGATCCAGATAAACAAGAAAAAAAAAACGAAACTCAAATTCAAAATATTATTGAAGAAAAAAATACAGAAAACCCCATAATTATAACTGAAGAAAATATTATTAAGATGATACACATTAATAATATCAGTGATAGAAGTAATAAACAACACACTAAGAAATGGGATGCTAATTTAAAAACATTTTCGAATTCTTTTCAATCGAAACAAGATCTTGATTCACCATATTCACCTAGTTTATTAAACAGTTCCTCTGCAATCAAACCTACACAAAACAAATCACCGTTTGATAAAATAGGTATTCAAGTTTCAATCACAACTTCATTACAGCCATACAATTCTCTCACGGAAATGGATAAGAATGAGTTGTATCGAAACGAACAAACGGACGAAATATTAGGCCCATTAAAATTTCGATCGTATAATGAAGATCACTTTTCAGCCGATGAAAATATCTTAATTGATGATGATCAAAAAAACGAGGAAAGAGAAATATTCTCGTTCACCGACTATGGTCAAAATATTCCAAATGATGTAAAAGAGATATATGAAAAACAAGATAATGGTAACAATAGCAATATAACGAACGTAGCTGAAGATGATATAATAGAAAAAAAAATTAATAACAAAATATTGGATCGTAATCATGATTCTAAACCATATTCTCAAATTCCTATCAAGATATTCCGTTCGAACAGTGAAAAAAACTCTAACGGAAATCAAAAGATCTCATATTTACCTGATATTACTCAAGAAAAGTCCGAAAACGTAGAATATAGATCATCGAGCCCAACTTATGAAACATATTTCTTTGACTGTGTTGATAGCGTCAATTCTACAGCAAAAAAATCTGAGCCAACTAAGGAAGATTTAATCACCCTATCAACTAATGAAGACTCAAAATACAGAACACATTCGTTTCTGGACTATGAAAAAGCAAATGCCAAAAACAGTGATAAAGCTCCAATCTTATCAAAATATATATCAACTTTCTCTGTCAGTACGAAAATGACCACCGATAAAGAACCACAACATTACAAATCCTCGAGTCCAGTTTACGAGACATATTTCTTTGACTGCTCAGATATTCTCAGCAATACTACAAGTAATCATGAGATATCATATCCTTATAATGAATCGCAGACGTCCAGCGACAAAGATACAAAACACACTAATCCAACTTACGAGACATATTTCTTTGACTGCTCAGATATTCTCAGCAATACTACAAGTAATCATGAGATATCATATCCTGATAATGAATCACAGACGTCCAGCGACAAAGATACAAAACACACTAATCCAACTTACGAAACATATTTCTTTGACTGCTCAGATATTCTCAGCAATACTACAAGTAATCATGAGATATCATATCCTTATAATGAATCGCAGACGTCCAGCGACAAAGATACAAAACACACTAATCCAACTTACGAGACATATTTCTTTGACTGCTCAGATATTTTTAGCAATGCTGCAAATATATCGGAGGCATTCATCAAAGATGTAATTGTCACAAACAGCAATAACGAAAGTAAAGACGAAGATATTTTGCAAGAATCTAATATAAGTAATCATAAGAAATTAGATTCTGATGAGAAATCGCAAACGTCCAGCAACAAAGAAACAAAACATACTAATACAATTTACGAGACATATTTCTTTGACTGCTCAGATATTCTCAGCAATACTGCAAATATATCGGAGGCATTCATCAAAGATGTAATTGTCACAAACAGCAATAACGAAAGTAAAGACGAAGATATTTTGCAAGAATATAATATAAGTAATCATGAGAAATTAGATTCTGATGAAAAATCGCAAACGTCCAGCAACAAAGAAACAAAACATACTAATACAATTTACGAGATATATTTATTTGCCTGTTCAGATATTACAGATCCTACATCATTGCCATCGGGTGTTAACTTAAAAGGATCAACGAATGACCAGGGACTTATAAATGCAAAAAATATTGACTCCAATAATAATAGTAATCTAACGACATTGGAGCCAACCCAAGGTAAAGGTTCGAAAATAATAGATACTTTAGTTAACATTAAAAGTACTAACACCGACGACAGTGAAGAAGTCACGGTTATATATGCCAATAAATATATTTCTTCCGTGAGTTCGAATATTTCCGCTAACAAAGATTCTGAAATAGATAAATCATCGATTCCAACATATGAGACATATTTCTTTGACTGTTCAGATATTGTCAGTCTTACAACGCAATTGTCGGAGCCAACATCTCATCACTCAGGTACTGATAATCTTTTACAAACATCGGAATCGAGATATTCTACAGAAAATAAAAATTATAGTGAAAATAAAGATCTCACGACTCTGGAGCCAATCAGAACGAGCGCAACTAAAAAATTAGACAATTTAACTAACATTAACAGTACTAATTCTGAAAACAGTGAAAACACCATGGTTCATTACACCAATGAATATATTTCTTCTGTGAGTTCAGATATTTCCACTAATAAAGATCCTGAAATAGGTATATCATCGAGTCCATCATATGAGACATATTACTTTGACTGTTCAGATATTGTCAGCCCTACAGCTCAGTCATCGGAACCAACAAGAGGTGATGAAACTATCATAAATTATTTATCCCAAAACTATCAAAGCACTGAGGGAAAAAAAATTAACAAGGTACCAGATTCCTCCAAAGTATATCAATTAACGTCTGAGAACAATAATTATAAACCTTGGAATACAGATTTGATGATTTATAAACCAACCCATCACTCAGCCTTTGGTAATAATCCAATACAAATATCAGAAACAAACTTCAAAGATACAATAACTTTAACCGATATGTCAGTAGATATTACACAGTATACGTCGGAAACTCAAAATTTTATAACTTCCAGTTCCCCTTTGATGATGTATTTTTCGTCAGAGGAGATTGATAACAACTCAATGCATATTCCAGAAAAAAAATTAGAGGATATAATAACCTCTACCAAAGTTCCTTTTGCTGAGAATACAATAAATTCTGAAACAGATGGATATACCATTGTTAGTAATCACGAAATATATTTTACTGACTTGATAATATATTCCTCATCTAATGGCATTGATAAGAACCCTTTACATACAACAGAAGCCAACTTTGAAGGCATGTTATTTTTAACTGATTTTCCGTGCGATGAAGAAGGACTGGAATTAGATGATGATAAGAATTTTATAATAAATGGCGATTCATCTAAGACTTTGGAGCCTACGCCAAAGAATGGTACAAAAGTAATAGATACTGTAATTAACGTTAAAAGCACTATCGTCGAAAACAGTGAAGAGACCTCGGACTTATGGGTAACATATTCTCCATTGGAAAACTCAGACATTGACAAAAACCTTATACAAATAACTAAAGCGATCGAGGAAGATACATTAGTTTTTACTATATTTTCTTTATATGATGGAATACTAAATTCAGAAAATAGTGTAGACGCCATTTCTATTAATCGCGATACCTATTCTACTGACTTTATACAAAATGTGTCTGACAACCAAAATTCTATAGCTTCCAGTAACCCATTGAAGATATATTCCCCATCAGAGGACATTGATAACAATCCAATGCAGACATCAGACGCAAAGTTGGAGGATATAATAACCTTTACCACAATCCATTTCAATGAAGAAATACTAAATTCAGAAAGAGGAGCCAATTTCATTTCTACTAATAACAAGACACATTCTACCGAAGTTATACAGGATATGACTGACACTCAAAGTTTTATATTCTCGAGTACCGCTATGAAGATATATTCCCCATCTCATGACATTGATAACACCCCTATTCAGACATCAGAAGACATATTGGAGGATATAATAAGCTCTACCAAATTTCCTTTAGATGAAGAGACACTAAATTCAGAAAAAGGTAGAGATTCCACTGCTAGTATTCACCAGACATATTTTAATGACTTGAAAATATATTCCTCGTCTCATGACATTGATAACAACACTTTACATGCAACAGAATGTAACTGGGAAGGTGTGTTATTTTTAACTGATTATCCTTGGGATGATGAAGAACTGGATTTAGATAACGATAAGGATATTACAAAAATAGTAATAAATGATAAAGAACCAGCTATGACATTGGAACCTACCCGAATGAATAGTATAAAAGTAGTAGACACTTTAACTAACTTTATAAGTACAATTGCCGAAAACAATGAAGAAACCACTGACATAGAAATCTCTACCAGAGATTATGGCAAACAGTACCCGTTAGAAGTTGGAGATTTGATTTCTAATTATCACAAAACTTATTTTACTGACTATAGAGAGGATATATCTAATATCGAAAATCCATCGAGTACTAATTTTAAGGTATATTCAGCATCTAGAAGCTTTGACTTCGATAATAGTAAACCCATGAAATCGGTGCAACCATATGTAACTATTCCAACTGAATCTCTGAATGATGCATATTCCAAAAAAGGAAAAAATGAAGAAGGAACTGCTAGTCACCATACGATATCAGAATCTTCTCACACTGAATACAAAATATCGAATATAGAATATAGTCCCTTAAGTAACGACATTGAGACAACTTCTTTGTTCACAAACTATAAAAATATCAAACCCTCTAAATCGAAGACAACAAGAACAGATCTAACAATATCAACTAAATCATCTGCGAACGATAAAAGCCCATATAAGGAGACCACGATGATCACTCCAGAAATATCGAGTCATGAAAACACAAAAGGCTTTCAATCTTCAAACCCGATTTTACTGGAATATTCTTCTTCCGATATTACAGAGTTTGAGAAGGGTTCAAAAACACATTCATCCGTCCAAACCGAAGATGATCAGACGCTAATGACCGAATCCTTTAGTGACCAAGATATAAATACAAATGATAAAATAACTTTTATCACGCCAACAAAAAAGAGTGATTCTGTAATGCACAAAGTAACCAACCAAGAGCTAGAACACACTATGTCAGTAACTTCGGCTACGTCTCAAAAGAAATATGATGGTCCCTTCAGTTACGACGTTGAGACAACTTCTTTGGTCACAAACTTTGAAAATATCCAACCCTCTAAATCGAAGACAACAAGAACAGATCTAACAATATCAACTAAATCATCTGCGAACAATAAAAGCCCATATACGGAGACTACGATGATCACTCCAGAAATATCGAGTCATGAAAACACAAAAGGCTTTCAATCTTCAAACCCGATTTTACTGGAATATTCTTCTTCCGATATTACAGAGTTTGAGAAGGGTTCAAAAACACATTCATCCGTCCAAACCAAAGATGATCAGACGCTAATGACCAAATCCTTTAGTGACCAAGATATAAATACAAATGATAAAATAACTTTTATCACGCCAACAAAAAAGAGTGATTCTGTAATGCACAAAGTAACCAACCAAGAGCTAGAACACACTACGGCAGGAACTTCGGCTACGTCTCAAAAGAAATATGATGGTCCCTTCAGTTCCGACGTTGAGACAACTTCTTTGGTCACAAACTTTAAAAATATCAAACCCTCTAAATCGAAGACAACAAGAACAGATCTAACAATATCAACTAAATCATCTGCGAACGATAAAAGCCCATATGAGGAAACTACGATGATCACTCCAGAAATATCGAGTCATGAAAACACAAAAGGCTTTCAATCTTTAAACCCAATTTTACTGGATTATTCTTCTTCCGATATTACAGAGTTTGAGAAGGGTTCAAAAACACATTCATCCGTCCAAACCAAAGATGATCAGACGCTAATGACCAAATCCTTTAGTGACCAAGATATAAATACAAATGATAAAATAACTTTTATCACGCCAAAAAAAAAGAGTGATTCTGAAATGCACAAAGTAACCAACCAAGAGCTAGAACACACTAGGTCAGTAACTTCGGCTACGTCTCAAAAGAAATATGATGGTCCCTTCAGTTCTGACGTTGAGACAACTTCTTTGTTCACAAACTATAAAAATATCAAACCCTCTAAATCGAAGACAACAAGAACAGATCTAACAATATCAACTAAATCATCTGCGAACGATAAAAGCCCATATAAGGAGACCACGATGATCACTCCAGAAATATCGAGTCATGAAAACACAAAAGGCTTTCAATCTTCAAACCCGATTTTACTGGAATATTCTTCTTCCGATATTACAGAGTTTGAGAAGGGTTCAAAAACACATTCATCCGTCCAAACCGAAGATGATCAGACGCTAATGACCGAATCCTTTAGTGACCAAGATATAAATACAAATGATAAAATAACTTTTATCACGCCAACAAAAAAGAGTGATTCTGTAATGCACAAAGTAACCAACCAAGAGCTAGAACACACTATGTCAGTAACTTCGGCTACGTCTCAAAAGAAATATGATGGTCCCTTCAGTTACGACGTTGAGACAACTTCTTTGGTCACAAACTTTGAAAATATCCAACCCTCTAAATCGAAGACAACAAGAACAGATCTAACAATATCAACTAAATCATCTGCGAACAATAAAAGCCCATATACGGAGACTACGATGATCACTCCAGAAATATCGAGTCATGAAAACACAAAAGGCTTTCAATCTTCAAACCCGATTTTACTGGAATATTCTTCTTCCGATATTACAGAGTTTGAGAAGGGTTCAAAAACACATTCATCCGTCCAAACCAAAGATGATCAGACGCTAATGACCAAATCCTTTAGTGACCAAGATATAAATACAAATGATAAAATAACTTTTATCACGCCAACAAAAAAGAGTGATTCTGTAATGCACAAAGTAACCAACCAAGAGCTAGAACACACTACGGCAGGAACTTCGGCTACGTCTCAAAAGAAATATGATGGTCCCTTCAGTTCCGACGTTGAGACAACTTCTTTGGTCACAAACTTTAAAAATATCAAACCCTCTAAATCGAAGACAACAAGAACAGATCTAACAATATCAACTAAATCATCTGCGAACGATAAAAGCCCATATGAGGAAACTACGATGATCACTCCAGAAATATCGAGTCATGAAAACACAAAAGGCTTTCAATCTTTAAACCCAATTTTACTGGATTATTCTTCTTCCGATATTACAGAGTTTGAGAAGGGTTCAAAAACACATTCATCCGTCCAAACCAAAGATGATCAGACGCTAATGACCAAATCCTTTAGTGACCAAGATATAAATACAAATGATAAAATAACTTTTATCACGCCAAAAAAAAAGAGTGATTCTGAAATGCACAAAGTAACCAACCAAGAGCTAGAACACACTAGGTCAGTAACTTCGGCTACGTCTCAAAAGAAATATGATGGTCCCTTCAGTTCTGACGTTGAGACAACTTCTTTGGTCACAAACTTTAAAAATATCAAACCCTCTAAATCGAAGACAACAAGAACAGATCTAACAATATCAACTAAATCATCAGCGAACGATAAAAGCCCATATAAGGAAGCTACGATGATCACTCGAGAAATATCGAGTCATGAAAACACAAAAAACTTTCAATCTTCAAACCCGATTTTACTGGAATATTCGTCTTCCGATATTACAGAGTTTGAGAAGGGTTCAAAAACACATTCATCCGTCGAAACCAAAGATGATCAGACGCTAATGACCAAATCCTTTAGTGACCAAGATATAAATACAAATGATAAAATAACTTTTATCACGCCAACAAAAAAGAGTGATTCTGTAATGCACAAAGTAACCAACCAAGAGCTAGAACACACTAGGTCAGTAACTTCGGCTACGTCTCAAAAGAAATATGATGGTCCCTTCAGTTCTGACGTTGAGACAACTTCTTTGGTCACAAACTTTAAAAATATCCAACCCTCTAAATCGAAGACAACAAGAACAGATCTAACAATATCAACTAAATCATCAGCGAACGATAAAAGCCCATATAAGGAAGCTACGATGATCACTCGAGAAATATCGAGTCATGAAAACACAAAAAACTTTCAATCTTCAAACCCGAATTTACTGGAATATTCTTCTTCCGATATTACAGAGTTTGAGAAGGGTTCAAAAACACATTCATCCGTCCAAACCAAAGATGATCAGACGCTAATGACAAAATCCTTTAGTGACCAAGATATAAATACAAATGATAAAATAAATTTTATCACGCCAACAAAAAAGAGTGATTCTGTAATGCACAACGTAACCAACCAAGAGCTAGAACACACTATGTCAGTAACTTCGGCTACGTCTCAAAAGAAATATGATGGTCCCTTCAGTTCTGACGTTGAGACAACTTCTTTGGTCACAAACTTTGAAAATATCAAACCCTCTAAATCGAAGACAACAAGAACATATCTAACAATATCAACTAAATCATCTGCGAACGATAAAAGCCCATATACGGAGACTACGATGATCACTCCAAAAATATCGAGTCATGAAAACACAAAAGGCTTTCAATCTTCAAACCCGATTTTACTGGAATATTCTTCTTCCGATATTACAGAGCTTGAGAAGGGTTCAAAAACACATTCATCCGTCCAAACCAAAGATGATCAAACGCTAATGACCAAATCCTTTAGTGAGCAATATATAAATACAAATGATAAAATAACTTTTATCACGCCAACAAAAAAGAGTGATTCTGTAATGCACAAAGTAACCAACCAAGAGCTAGAACATACTATGTCAGTAACTTCGGCTATGTCTCAAAAGAAATATGATGGTCCCTTCAGTTCTGACGTTGAGACAACTTCTTTGGTCACAAACTTTAAAAATATCAAACCCTCTAAATCGAAGACAACAAGAACAGATCTAACAATATCAACTAAATCATCAGCGAACGATAAAAGCCCATATACGGAGACTACGATGATCACTCCAGAAATATCGAGTCATGAAAACACAAAAAACTTTCAATCTTCAAACCCGATTTTACTGGAATATTCTTCTTCCGATATTACAGAGTTTGAGAAGGGTTCAAAAACACATTCATCCGTCCAAACCAAAGATAATCAGACGCTAATGACAAAATCCTTTAGTGACCAAGATATAAATACAAATGATAAAATAACTTTTATCACGCCAACAAAAAAGAGTGATTCTGTAATGCACAAAGTAACCAACCAAGAGCTAGAACATACTATGTCAGTAACTTCGGCTACGTCTCAAAAGAAATATGATGGTCCCTTCAGTTCTGACGTTGAGACAACTTCTTTGGTCACAAACTTTGAAAATATCAAACCCTCTAAATCGAAGACAACAAGAACAGATCTAACAATATCAACTAAATCATCTGCGATTGATAAAAGCCCATATAAGGAGACCACGATGATCACTCCAGAAATATCGAGTCATGAAAACACAAAAGGCTTTCAATCTTCAAACCCGATTTTACTGGAATATTCTTCTTCCGATATTACAGAGTTTGAGAAGGGTTCAAAAACACATTCATCCGTCCAAACCAAAGATGATCAGACGCTAATGACCAAATCCTTTAGTGAGCAATACATAAATACAAATGAAAAAATAACTTTCATCACGCCAACAAAAAAGAGTGATTCTGTAATGCACAAAGTTACCAACCAAGAGCTAGAACACACTATGTCAGTAACTTCGGCAACGTCTCAAAAGAAATGTGTTGAAAAATATATTGATGTCAGTCTTTATGACTTGTTGATGTCATACAATAAAACACATTTATGGGGTAGAGTAGCATTGACCATCAATGTCTCCTGCCCTTTGGATCAAATCGTTCTTGATTTTGAGGGGGTTTCAGTTTATTCTTCTTCGTTAAACGAAATAATGTCAGCATCTCAAGAAAAATATGAACTAGCGGTATGTATCTTATACTCATTATGCAATTATGTATAATTTTATAGTATAAATAATATGGAAATTTCTTATTGTTTTTTATTCAGTATATCGTCGGTCTCAATGTGAAACTAGTAACTGATAAAAGTAGTAGATTAGTGCAAAAAAAAAATTCAAAACATTTAATTTTTATCATACTGAGATATATTTTTTATAAATCATAAGTACTAACAATTGATGTACTTTCGAGTACACAAACATTAGGAAATAACTGTTGTTGTAAAATTTAGATATAAAGTAAATATTTTTTTTTTTTATCATAACTCAAAACCGAAATTTTTTTGTTTACGTGATATTACATTGAGATTAAACACATCTCATTAAGTAATTATATTTTAATATAATTTTAGTATTTAAAATTAGTATTATACACTAATTTTAGTATTTTTTTTTTCTTTTATACTTCTTTACATATATATAGTCCATTGGGATTAATCTTTTTTATTTTTTTTTTTATTGATTACTACAACAATCTGTCACATGGACACTAGTTATAGTGAGGTAGGATAACATTCACACTATATGTACAAAAAGTATAAAATAAATAGAAGCCAAATAATAATCAAAAAGTATATACAATAAATAAAATAAAATAACCTAAAAATAAGAAAATTAAAACTAAGCAAGAAACACATGAATACCTATCACATAACTTACATACCTAAACACATACATATGCACAACTACAATCAGGCGAGGGAACTCCAGGAGAACCCTGCGCTACTATCTCAACCGCCTCACTGGTACTAACGCCAGCGGAGATTGATCGAGAGCACTTTAATCTATTTAAAATCATCCAGTACATGAATCGACCACATAATCAAAGAATTATATGATTCATTTTTTGTTCCACTTACCATCGTTATAAACTAGATTTTTTCCTTGTATTTAAAACGAAAATATGTAGGCTTCTGTGTTATAAGAATTGAAAGTTTAAGATTTCGACATTGAACTTTACGCTTTGTGACAGGTATTTCAAAACATAAAACATATAATATGATCAGATTTAACAACATGATCAGATAATATTGGAGACTTTTGGATATAGCCTTGGATATAAATATTAACATATTTAGTGGGTGTGGACACAGTATGTAAAAAATAAATAAATAAAATAAAGGAAAAGTGTATATTAAACTAAATAAATTTATACCATTTCAGGGCTTGAAAAGCATGGATTATCACAAACAATGGGGGAAGATAATGATTGAGTTAACGAATGCAATAAAACCAGAACACAGATATATCCTCAGTTTGGAATTCATTTCGGAACTCAGTCCATTTGAGAGAGGTGCAACCTTGACCACCTATTTTACTCGCTCTGTTAGTCATGAAACAAAACAGAAAGCATGGTAGGCTTTAATTGAATACTTAAATAACATTTTTAAAAAAATGATGGTAATAAATTAAAGAAAGTTCTCTATCAAAGTTATGAAAGTACATAATGAGAAACAAGATTATTTTATGAGAAGGAGCTAATTGGGGGGGGTGCTATTTGACCCCACCCCCAATTAACTCCTTCTCATATTATATCAACGGTCAACCATCTCTACATCAAGATTATTTTAGTTGAAATATAAATTTCACTTTGTAAAAAATAGGTAAACATTCTTAATGGTAATAAGTCATATTGCTACAATATAAATAGTTCCACAGTCCATGGCACATCAAAACATTACACCGCAGAAACCACATAGTTTGACAATTCCATAATTTTTTGCCTAAGGGTTCATTCTTATAACCAAGGCCTGGATTTTCATTCAGTAAAAACTTCCAAAATATGCAATAAAAAATTGCAAAATATGCAGAAAAATATTTAATAATAAAATACAAGCGAGAGAAGCTACTCATAAAAGGGTATTTTCAGGACTATCAAGTACCCACCAGTCCCTTGGTTGACGCCTGTGATAAAAAATTGCATCAAACGAAGAGAGGCAGCAAGACGAAGGCGCACTCGGCTCCCCGAAGACTACATGAATTTCAAGCTGCTTCGAAACAGTACGCAATCCATGATACGCCGTGCCAAATCCCACCACTACCAACAATCCTTATCCAGCACACCAAACTCCAAAGCTATGTGGGCAATCCTCCGTAAATTATCCTTAGGCAAATCCACCCAAACCCAGACTACCTTTATTTCAGCTGACATGCTCAACACTCATTTTGTCTCCTGTTCATCCGATCCCTCTGTCCAAGCACCAGCTCCACCCCTCATACACCCCTCACCCTTTAATCCCAATCATTTTTCTTTTCGCATATTACCCCTGACGACCTCCTTAAATCCATCTGTAAATCCCAAAACAAAGATTTCGGATCAGATAATATCCCAGCTAAATTAATTAAATCCTCACTTCCATCCATTTTCCCAGTTCTTTATCATATCTATAATTTCTCACTACAAAGTTCCACTTTTTCCAGCACCTGGAAAACAGCTCTTGTTCGTCCTCTGAACAAAATCTCTAACCCCACAACCCCTAATGATTTCCGTCCAATTTCCCTCTTGTCTAACCTTTCCAAACCTTTGGAGCGAATAGTACAATCTCAACTATCCCAATATCTTGAACAAAATAAACATTCGAACTGCCTCCAGACTGGTTTTAGACCAGACCACTCCACTCATTCCGCCCTCGTTAAAATCTCCCAAAATCCCCACACAGTCATAGATAAACAGAAACTCACCATCCTGATCCTTATTGATTTTTCTAAAGCATTCGACTCAGTTGTCCATAATATCCTTCTATCCAAACTGAAAAATATAACCTTATCATCCAGTACCCTTAAGTGGTTCCAGTCCTTTCTCACCGATCGCTCCCAGTACGTTGTAGTTCCTAATAACCCTCAATCAATGTCTCTACCTCTGTCCAGAGGCGTCCTACAAGGTTCCTCATTATCCCCCACCCTCTTTTCCATCTACATTAATGACCTCCCTTCCTCTATCATATACTGTCAATATCACTTATACGCCGATGACGTCCAAATTTATCTTTCCTTCAACCCGATAGATTCCTCTAATGCTATCCTGAAACTGCAACAAGACATCAATAGAATATGCGCATGGGCAAATCTTAATAAGCTGACATTGAATACGGAGAGGACAAAAGCCATCCTGATTGGATCCCCCTCACTCCTCAAATCCATTTCAACTCCTCCTAATCTTCTTCTGAACAACTCACCTAGCTCCTTCCATACCACCGTTAAAAACCTAGGCGTTACCCTCGATCAAAGCCTCTCCTGGAAACCACAAATCTCCCGCCGTACTATATCCACCCTGAAACAGTTTAACCATTTACGTTATCTTCTTCCGTTCAAAACCCGTCAGCTCCTGGTCTCCTCTCTTGTTTTTTCCCACTTCGACTATAGCTGCATGGTGTACGGTGGAGTCTCGGGAGAACTCGAAGCCAAACTTAAACGTTTAATGAATTGCTCAATCCGCTTTATCTTCGGGATCTCAACAGATACGCATATTACCCAGTTCTACACCAAGTTGAAGTGGCTTTATTCGTCCTACCGCCGTCAATATTTTCTGGCTACCTTCCTATACCGAGCCATTACAACACGGCGACCTGCCTATATTGTACAGATCCTACAATTCAAACGCTCCTTTCAATCCCGTCCCACTAGATCCCGTGCGTCCGACCTCTATCCTCCCCCTCACCGAACTGTTGCATTTGATAAATCCTTTTTAATACAAGTTGTCTCCCTCTGGAACTCTATACCTTCAGATATTCAGACACGGAAAATCGATATCCTCTTTCAAATCTCTCCTCTTGGAACACATACTCCATTCCCAATCCAATTGATCAGGAAATGCTCTTAAAAACCTAAGCTGTAAAAACCTCAAAGTGCACCCAGATACTCTGATTATTTTGTAATTCATTGATATTTCGTTCACTTAATTACTTTCTCTGTATATTTTATATTTACAAGTATTTATATATTTTTATCATTTATAATTTTATTGTACTCCGAATCAACCTGTAAATATTAAATTGTATTTCATGGACACTTCAAAATATTGATATATATTCTGTATTTGTGACTTGTTCTAAAGGGACACTAGTCCCAGAATAATAAAATTATTTTCATTCATTCATTCAATAATGTGATTTGTTACA
The DNA here is from genome assembly GCA_928085145.1 of Nezara viridula. Classification (NCBI taxonomy): domain Eukaryota; kingdom Metazoa; phylum Arthropoda; class Insecta; order Hemiptera; family Pentatomidae; genus Nezara; species Nezara viridula. The sequence continues at coordinate 48,697,951 of OV725081.1, forward strand.
GTTTGGTGCTTTTAATGTTTTTTTCTGTAACTACATTACATTTTAAGGCTTCTATTTGGAATTACGAATGCTTTATGTGTTGTTTACATTTTTTTTTTTAATTTAACAATAAGGTGATGTGGCTCACCCATTTTTCTTTGTTATTTTGTAACAATCTTAAAAAAAACTCTTTTTAGCTAAGTATAACAAACACAATATATGAGTATTTATATTAGATAAAACAAAATTAGCCAACTAATAAAATCTAAATTAAAATAACTATTCACACAGGTACATATTTAGGTCAGTCTTATATATATCTTTATTTAAGTGAAGATTTAAATTAGTTACAAGATAATATATGTGTTAAAAACGTATCTTGCTTTAATAATAGAACTTTTAATTTTTTACATGACAATTTAAAAAACTACTCTTAGGACAACAACTCTTAGGACTAAGTGTTACAAACAGCTTATGAGAATATATTTTAAATAAAACATAAGTACCTTAAAAGATAATGAAACATTAAATGAATATTCCAATTGATGCAACACACTTCAAATTACTATACAACAAAATGATAGAGATATAATAATTAATTTAAAAGCCACACTAGACTAAAAATATTTTCAAAAAATAAATTGGTTTTCTTTTATTAATAATAAACAATTCAAAGCAATCAAGTTATGTATTATATTTCAAATGTATTAAATATATTCCATTATTTTGTCAAATATAAAGCATATATTGTTTAAAAAATTGTGTACATATCTGTACAGTACCTAACATAACTATATAGTCATTAGAACTATTATATTTGAAATTGGTGAAAAGTATTTATTACAGGTACAAATTTAATAATAAAGAAATAAAATATATATAGGTACATATTTAATATATGCTTCATTAGGTATCAAAGAGGTATTAAAAATATTAAAACCAATCAGTAATCAATTACAGTTGGATAAAAATATCCATTACAATTATTGAGGTATCAAGCCCTTGCACCAGTATGCATACCACTGGTTATCCGATATGGGTCACCATATCTCATCCTGAAATTAAAGCAAAATTACTGAAACAAAATTTGATGCAATTCATACAAAATATTAATTATTTATCTGTTTCAATTACTTTTCTTTTTGATTCCAGGATAATTGGAACCTTCTTGTATCCCACTTTTGGAAAGTTGATGTTTCCATGTATTGTAACTCCAGAGCGGCGTTCTATTTTTCATCTGAGAATAAGTCGCAGCAAGGATGTTGAAGCTGTATCGAACACAATAAAGAAGAAAACTGAACTGTAAGTGGCTATCGCTTCTTCCTATTTATTTGTGACAAATAATACATAAGTAAAAATTTTGGTACATCTTTCGAGAAAAAAAAAATTCAACTTTGAAGCCATAAATTTAACATTCTGTTTTTACATTTGTTCAATTATTTTAAGGAGTTTTTTATTTTTGGTGATTCCTGAAATATTAACTATCCAAGGACCTGTGTTTACTGCTTAATCTGCCTTTCCATGGACTAATATTTTCAACTGAAAAAAAAATACTTATACTATTGATATGAACAAACAATATATTGTAACATCCCTCTTATATTTTACAAATAATAATAATATAACCTCTGAAGCTCACTTGTTACCATTGGGATACTTCCTAAATTAATAAGAGGTTATCAAATAATAAACAAAATTATAAGAGAATTAATATATTTATTTATCTGAGGTGCGGTTTACTGACAATCAGATCAACTCAGACTAACTATTATTATTTACACTGTTCATATTAAAATTAAACACTGGTTTAAAAATAAAGCCAAGTATGAATTTACAAGTTAACCTTTTTTCTACATACAATGTTTCTTCCTTTGTGGCACTGAACTCATTTGTCTTCACACATTTTCTTATGTTCTGCTAAACACATATCCTAAAATGGTAATACTATTACTGTGTTTCACTCACTGGAGCCAGGATTCTTTCTCCTATCCTCTCTTCACTACAGTCAAACAACAACTGCTTGCCAAAACAAAAACCTTTGTCCCTCTCCTCTTTGGGATTTTCCTTCTTGGGAAACTACAGAGGAGTCATTTTCTTTTCCCTGCACTAGTAGAACTAGATTAGCTTGCCTTTTAATTGTTCAACATTAATTTATTAAATCATTTTTACCCACTACCAATAAAGGTGTATATTACAATATATTTCAGTTTACAGCTAATTCCTCCCAAAATATGTAAAATTAATTATTTTATTTATTTGCCCATATTTGTTTCTAAGAGTGATCAAAGCCAAATACATCACCGTTTTCTTTTTTCTTTATATTTTCTATGTAAATTACAATGCTTCATCTAACTACCTGTCAAGAAAAAATATAAAAATGTAATTCCTAAAAGCATTACTGTTCCTTTAATTACACAAACACACGTCAGCAGTTGCAGAATTCCTTAATTCACCCATCCCACACTCCTTACCGCCTATAGCAGTTAATCCTTCTGAGGTCAAATAAACTACCTACCCGTAAATCACCTGGATACGACCTCCTTACCTCTCAGATCCTTAGACAACTCCCTCTTAAAGATGTCATATTCCTTACATTCATATACAATAGCATCCTACGAACCACCCACTTTCCTCTTTTATGGAAACATTCTATTCTACTGTTATCCTATTTCCAAATCCAGGCAAACCTCCCAACAGCTTAACTTCCTACAGACCCATTAGCCTACTTCCAATATTTTCAAAAATCCTCCTGAAACGAATCCTACCCTTGATAGAACCTCAAAATCTTACTTCACATCAGTTCAGATTCTGTTCCCAACATTCCACAGTCCAACAAGGACTTCGAGTGGTAGATCATATTTCCGCAGCCCTGGAAAGTATATTGCGATATTGCTCGGGTGCATTTCTGGACATAGCTCAAGCTTTTGACCGGGTATGGCACGCCGGCCTTCTTTTCAAACTTAAAACCCATCTGCCTCAGTCTTTATACCTTGTCCTCCGCTCCTACCTCTCTGATCGTACCTTCCGAGTTTGCTGCAGCACTGAATTTTCTAACTGCTATCCAATTGAGGCTGATGTTCCTCAAGGTAGCGTATTGGGTCCTTTACATCCTCTTTACCGCCGATATCCCTGTCCATCCTGTCACCTTCCTGGCAACATTTGCTGATGACACCGCCATTCTATCATCCGACTCAGATCCTGATATAGCATCCTCAAACCTCCAAAGACACCTCTCTCTGATTGAGCACTGGTGTAATAAATGGCGTATTAAAGTAAACGAATCCAAATGCCAACACATCACCTTCACGCTCCGACGCAGTTCCTGTCCACCAGTACACTTTAATTCCATCCAGCTTCCTTTCTCAGACACAGTCCGGTATGTTGGCTTTCTCTTAGACAGACGACTAATTTGGAACCCTCATACTAGACTTAAAAAGACAGAAACTTAACCGATGATACGGCCAACTACACAGACTACTAAATAGAAAATCTAAACTTCCTATTGAAAATAAAATACTTATCTACAAGACAATACTGAAACCTATTTGGACTTATGGACTTGAACTGTGGGGAACAGCAAAATTTTCTAAAATCAAACGTATCCAGTCCTTCCAGTCCAAAGTCCTACAAACAATAGTCGATGCTCCTTTCTATGTAACCAACAAAACTCTACACCATTTCCCTTACCTTACCATACCTTAATATCCCATTTGTCGTAGACCTCATCTCAGCAAAATTCTCCAAATTTCACCAGAACCTTACCTATCACCCTTGTGCAATTCCTATACAGCACCTATAATCCTCCAAGAAGGTTAAAACGGCAGTGGCTCTGCAATCTTTTATAGTTTGTAAATATTGGAGTTCAGGTGTTTGCCAGATTCTCCATTCACAACATGTATGTGTCTAAAGCACTCAATCTCCACTGGGTTTAGCCCCAGTGACGCGGTTGAGAGAGAAGTGCAGGGATCTTCTGGAGTCATGCTTTTCCCTCCATAGTAGAAGGGACAAGTCTGGCTCAGAGTTCTCTCACCTTATTGTAAATAGTGTATATAGGTATGTATGTGTTCTTTTTTATTTATTTATTTTTAGGTTATTTTACTCTTATTTATTGTATATATATTATTTTTCTGTATAATTTATTGTACATAGGGTGTGAATGTGATCTCTGAACTCTATTATAAATGTCCATTGAGACAGATTGTAATATTTTTCAATAAACAATTAAAAAAATAAATTAGACAAAAACTTGTTAGTCACCCTGCCCCCAAAATTAAATCCTGAATCCGCTAGTATCATCAGATTCACTCATACCATGAAAGGTGAACAAAATATGAAGAATTAAATTAGTCTACAAAATATATTTTTTTCCCTTTGCAATGTGACAAAGATTAGAAAAAACTCTACCATTTTCATTTAAGCACAGACTTGTTTGAAAATAGTACAAAAGCATATCACTGATTTGTGATAATTCTACGTACTAGGGGCACCTGGTGAGAAACCATGGGCCACATAAAGAATCATCTTAGACCCTACCATCAAATATTAAATTTATTAATAAAACCCTGTCTCATGCCTTATAATGTATGTGTAAAGATATTACATAATTATTAATAAATATTTGTAACAATATTAACACTTTATTTTAATGTAAATTTAGCAGTTAAAAACCTTACAGATCATGTGGGCCCCCTGTTATTCTTGCCCTGGCACTTACCTCTTATCCTACCTCCCTCCCCCCCAAATAGCTATTCTTTCTTCCTTATAATCCTTTGCGCCTTAATACTGATTACACAAATCTAACATATATATTTTATTATTCTTTCCAGGTTAAGAAAAGATGGTTTAATGGACGACTTTTATTATACTCCAGCAATTCCTATTTCGTCATTCACGTTCTATTTATTGCCAAAATATGATTCATTTATTGTGGAAAGAACACCTTCACTTGCTTTTTGGTTCCCACCATACCTTAAGTATTCTGTAGATGAAATATTTAAAATAGCTAATGGGATTTTGGATTTTTTTATTGAATATTTTCAATTCAACTTACCTATTCAACAGATTTCTGTTATAGTGAGTGAAGATCTATACAGTGATCCTCCAGCATCTTTTGCAACAATATTAATTAGGTATTTCTCAATTTTTTTTTTCTAATGAAAATGACATTTAAAAAAGTTGTACTATAATTTCTATATAAACCATCTACCTTTTAAATAATCCTATTATATATAACTGTATTTTAATTAATTTATATCTAATGAATATACATGTTTTATTTCAGTTCTAAGTATTTATTTGAAAAGTATGAAAGTAATTATGAGAACAAAGAAGAAGTATATCATTTTTTAGGAAAACAGTTTTGTGATCTCTGGATGGGCAATATAATCAGTTTTAATTCTTGGAATGATAATTGGTTAAAAGAAGGATTTTCTATTTATATGGCGCATCTGGCTACAATGCATGTAAGTACATTTTATTTATTAATCATGTATGAATCCATTAGTCACTGTAATGTGTTCTACAACTATCATCAGATAGAAAGGTATTCTTAATTATATTTGTTAGGCGATATAGGCTACAAACTAATGATATTAGTGAAAATAGTTTAACGATTTGTTATTTATTGATTAATATAAAATAGTATTAATATAAAGTGATATAAGCGCGATAGCTCAGTGGTAGGGCACTAAGTTTCCAGTGCTCAAGGTCCCAGGTTCGGATCCCAGCTCATGGCAGAAAAATTATTTATTCTGTTTCATTGGCTGTGGGGTGGCCCTGGGGTAGGGATACCTTCCTGGGTCACAACCAGCCTCTATAAAGTGGGTACCCTTAATTAAATAATTTATTAAGCAGAAAAACCTGGCAGTTGAGCGTGATCCTGGCCCGATCCCCTCCCTGCACAACCCTAAGCCTTTAAACAGTATTTTCCCTAAATAGTACTGAAACTAAGACCTTTCCCCTTTTTTTTTTTAGTATTAATACAAAATGGTACAGCTGAACAGTCAACTGATGTGCAAGGTTGTGTTCCCAACTTAGCTCTCAAAATTTTCAGAAGAATCTGTTATTATTCACTTTATGGAGTGGGTGCCCAGTCACTCGGGCATACTAGGCAACAAAGAAGCTGATGAAATAGCCATGATATAACAAGATTATACTACATAAGTGTAAAAGTAGAGAAGCCGTATCCTAGGAGGAATATCATCCAGTGCCACAATTGCCAGGAGTAAGGCCATATGAAAACATATTGCCATCATTTTCCTCGTTATGTAAAATGCGGTAGGCAACACAAAACTAGTGAGTGCATAAAACCTATACAAGAGCCTGCAGTTTGTGCTTTGTGAATCACATCCGGTGAACTACAAAGACTCCCAGATATACAAGAGTATCAAATCTAGATACCATAAATCCCGGTACCAATAAGAAACTGAAAAATCTGGATCAAGAAGAGAACCTTCCAAAATTATAGACCTGACAGTGTCTTTTACACATCTATTAGGAAGAAAGAATGAAATTGCTAATTGTGAGACCCTGCCGCAACAGCAATATATACCTCGAAATTCTCAACCACAGCCTCAACATCCTACTACTCAAACTTCATGTAATCCTCAACAATTCTATCAACACCAAATTCCTCCTACATCGAATACCACAGATTGAGACTGATGAGCAGTTTACTTGTATCTTTCCTCTCCGAATTCAGATCTCTTGTTACTCCTTTGATACCCCTTCTTACCAATCTTGTATCACATTTTATCCCTCTCCCAAAAAATCCTAAAATGGCTTCAAATAAGTCTATATTAATTCTTCCTTGCAGTGCAAATGGTATTAGAAATCATACAGACTAACTATCAGCTTTATTACTTGACAAGAACATTTACGTGGCACTAATTACTGAAACTTGACTAACCTCTAATAGCTCTTCAAAATACCACAATACTTGACTTATCGTACTGACATCCTGACGGAAGAGCCATGCTGGTACTGCTGTCATTATACACCAATACCTCTCCCATCACCTACTCCCATTACCTACACAAGACTTTCTAGAATCCACCACTATCATAATAAAAACCTTCTCCTTTCTGATTACTCTTGCATCAGCGTTTTGCCCTCCTAACCAATCCATATTCAATGTCTAATTCATTTCTTTCCTCGAATTCTTATGGCATCACTTCATATTGGATGTAGACGTAAATGTCAAGCACCAACAGTGGGGTTCAAGAACCAGAAATTCTCGTGGCCGAACACAGCTGTTTGCGCTCAATTCCCAACGTTTTCACCTCCTTTCTCCTAACTCTCCTACCTACTAGCCACAGACTAATCCTGATATCCTGATATCTTTATCCATAGTGGGTTTGGCCTCTTCAATTGTTCCATTACACATCTGAATGAACTTTCCTCTGACCATAGTCCTCTAATTCTTAATGTTTCTGAAGAACCCGTTCCCAAACCTCTCCACCGTCGTTTATCAGGAGCCCAATTGTCTGAGACCTTTTCCGCCAAATCCTGTCCAATAAAATTGACCTCAATATGTCCCTAAAGACTCCCGATGATCTAGATAGTGCTGTCAATTCCTATACTACCACAATCCAGCAAACTGTATGGGCAAACTTTTTAGAATTCCTAAAAAGACCAATCTACCCCAACACTTCCTTGACATAATCCATATCAAATGCTGTACCATTATATCAACGTACTAGACATCTCACTCACCACAGCTCCTATAATTATAACTGTAAAAAATTAAAACTGGAATTAGTCATCTTCGTATCACCTATCTAGCTCCACCCATCCATACAATCCTTCTCAAAGGTTGAAACAGCAGTGACCCAGAGACCTGTTGTAAATAAACATATATTGGAATTCTGAAAATAGCCAGATTCTCCATTCATGCCATGTATGTCTGGTTATAGCGCCTCTGCTCAGTCTCCACTGGTCCTTAATACCAGTAATATGGCTGAGTGAGAGGTGGTGGAATCTTCTAGAGTCCTGTCTTTCCTTCCATGAGTAGGGGGAAAGGCTTGGTTCAGAGTTTCCATGAATGAATGAATTTTGTAAATATTGTGTAAAAGAATGTTTGTCCTTAAGTTGTAATTTTGATTAGTTTAGTTGTTTTGTTTATATAGTTTTAGTTATATTATTTTGTTGTTTAAGTTATTCTTATTTATTTTTCATATACTGTGAATGTGCTCACTGAACACTATTATAAATGCCCTTAATTGGGACCAATTGTAATATTTCTTAATAAACAATTGCTAAACAATATATATATATAATGGTATAATCATTCATTTTCATAATGAATATTGTATTCTGATTTATGTCTAGATGTACAATGATTATGACTTCTCATCCTTCATTATAAGAATACAACAAAATGCCTTTCGATACCATAGATTTCCAGTTTTGGGTGAAAATAAACTTCACAAACATAAGCTATATACAAATAATAAAGTGGAAAATGGTACTCCTTCTAAAGGTTTGTTTTTAATATCATAGTTAACTAAAATTATTAAAAATTTCCTAATAATTTATAATTACTTTTTCACTAGTTAATAACTAATTTAATCTTGCATTTTATATTTTCTTAACGATATGCCATCATTGAATTGGGTGATTTAATTAATTTCTTCTTCAAAATTATAAATATGAGGAGTTGGTCAAATAAATAGTAAAAAAAAAAAAATAGTGTTTTTAATTATTACGCCATCCTTTCGACCCATCTTGCAGGTCTTCATTAGGCTGGGGCATGTGTCACTGCAGGAGGCAGTTGATATACTCTATCAAGCCCCGCCCTGATGAAGACCTGCAAGGTGGGTCGAAAGTTCGGCGTAATAATTAAAAGTACTATTATTTTTTTTTAATTTAGTATTTCTTTGACCGCACTCTCCCTCTCCACCCTCCCCCCCCCCCCCTCCCTCGACCAACTCCTCATATTATATCACGGTCAACCATCTCTACATCAAAATTATAAATAGAAAATAAATAAAATACATTATGAAAATCATATCATACGAAGGTCATCTTAGATTTTTTTTTTTTTTTTTCCTTTTCAGGAGCATTTTTATTACACATGGTTCAAAACATTTTGAAACCTGAACCTTTTCAAGAAGCAATTCGATTTTTTTTTAAAAAATGGTAAATCTATTTTTCTTAACTTTAATATATTTATAATCCTGTATACTTACAGTCAGGCCAGTGACAAATGTTAATAAACACCTTTAATCTTACAATATCTTAATTTCAGATCAATCTCTTTTATTTTTCCTTGGTTTGTAGTGAAGCTAATGGTGTAAGATGAATTGAGGGAGAGTTAGTAGTCCGGAGCTAATCCTATTACGGAACATTAGCTGTTGTTTGCTTCGTGCAACATAATGATGTTTATATTAATTATAAGTTATGAGAACTTGAATACTCAACTATTCTCCTCTATTCAATCATCCATAAATTGAGTTGAAATTTCCTATTATATTTCTCCTCTCTTTTACGCCATAGTATACCATCCCATCATTTCATTCAATCCATGTTTTGAATAATCCTTATTTAACTTGAATCCCTTTTACTACAAAATAATCAACTCCAGTAATCTAAACATTCATTCAAACAAACATCCAGCAATCGAACATGTTGTGATTAATTCGCCATGAGATCTGAACATATTTGCATGACATGCACTTGCATGTTTCATTACTCTGCAAATTTTAGTTTTTATTTCTATTTTTGCCCTTATTTATTTTCAATATTATAATTTTGTTGTTTTTGATTTAATATGTTTTGGTAATATTTTTATTTGTATTTATAAGAACAGTCTAAGTTTGATTCGTTTAGACATTTTAATTTATGTTTGAAATTTGCATTCATTGTTTCTCGTTTAGATTCATATATTTTTATTGTTAAGGTTATTCTCAATAGAAGTGTCATTATTATGATGAATTATTTAAAACTTCCCTTTACAACTTGATCCCTTTCTACTCAAATATACTCTGAGAGAATGCATGAGAGGAAGAGATGCTACAAGACGGCGGTTTAAACGTACCTAACTCCCAGAAGATTATATCACCTTCAAGCAACTTCGAAACAGCACTCAGTCTGCTATACGCCAAATCCCTTTATTTTCATCATTCATTATCCAACATTTGTAACACACTTCAAACCCAGTTCATTTCCTTTTCTACTGATGACCTTAACGCTCACTTTGTCTCCTGTCCATTCTCATCCTCATCTCTTGCGACCATACCGGCTCTTATGTATTCCTCTTTTAATTTTAATTCTGACCACTTTTTTTCACATATTATCCCTGACGACCTCCTCAACTCCATTCGAAAATCACATACCAATGATTATGAACCCGATAACATCCCAGTCAGACTGATCAAAGTCTCTCTACCATCTGTATTCTTCTATTCCTCTACGATATCTACAATTACTCACTACAAAATACTACTTTCCCTACATCCTGAAAAACTGCACTAGTTCCCCCTTTGAAAAAGACCTCCAACCCATCAACTCTTAATGATTTCCGTCCAATTTATCTCCTCTCAAACCTTTAGAGCTATTAGTTCAAACCCAGTTATCCGACTTTTTAGAACAGAATAACCTCCTAAATCCCAACCAGTCCGGTTTCTGGCCTGACTACTCCACTCAGTGTGTCCGCATCAAAATTTCCCAAGAGCTTTTCATACAGCCATGGACCAGCAGAAACTCGCCACCCTTATTCTCCTTGACTTATCCAAAACCTTTGACTCAGTAGACCACAAAATTCTCCTAATGAAGGTTAAAAATATTAATGAAGCTCCCTTAATTGATTCCAATCTTTCCTTACCAGTCACTCCCAGTATGTTGTAGTCCCCAATAACCACCCATCAGAATCTCTACTCTTCTCCAGAGGTGTCCCACAAGGCTCCTCCTTATCTCCCACCCTTTTTTCCATCTCCATCAATGACCTCCCATCCTCTATCCTACAGTGTCAGTACCATCTATATGCCGAGGATATCCAGATTTATCTCTCCTTTAATCCGACCAAATCCTCTGATGCCATAAAAAATTACAGGAAGATATAAACAGAATTTGTGTCTGGACAGACCACAATAGGATTATTCTAAACACCAAGAAGATGAAAGCCATCCTGATCTTCCTCACACCTCAAATCTTCACCGACACTGCCCAATCTTTTCCTGAACAACTCATCTATCTCATTCCATTCATCCGTAAAAACCTTGGTGTTACCTTTTGTCAAACTCTCTCCTATAAACCACTCATCTCCCCAATTTCCCATCGTACTATCTCTACCCTGTAACAGTTTAACCGTCTGCGCTTTCTCCTTCCATATAAATCCCTTCATTTCCTGGTTTCCTCTCCTGTTCCCACACTTCGACTATGGCTGTCTGGTGTACAGTGGACTCTCGGGAGAATTCGAGGTCAAACTTAAACACCTAATGAATTGCGCAATACGTTTTGTTTTCGGAATCTCAAGAGATACCCACATCACCCAGTATACAAGTTGAAGTGGCTCTATCCATCCAACTGCCTTCTGTACTTCCTTGCTAGGTTTCTACACCAAGCCATTAGAACTCAGCGACCTTCCTATATTTTTCACAGCCTACAATTTAAATATTCCATTCAATCCCCTCCAACTAGATCCCATACTTACGACCTCTGTCCACCTCCTCTCCGAAATGATGCATTTGACAAATGCTTTATAATGAAGTCGTCTCCTTCTGGAATACCATCCCTCCCAAAATTACTACATGCACAATCAGTTTCCTCATTTAAATCTCTTCTTTTTAAGTACCTATTCCTTTCCCAATCCAATTGATCATGGAATGTGCATAAGAGAACTTTTTAAGTTTCTGCAGAAATTATTTCGTTTACTTATTTTATTTTATTTTCTCATGTTTGCTTTATAAAAATATCTGTATGTTTTTAGTGTTGTTTTTTTTTGGTTTTTTCTTCTTCCAATATTTTAATTTTAATAACATTTGTAAATATTTAAATTAATGTATGGTCACACAGACATTTTTTCTGTATCTATAATTTGTCCTGAAAGGAGAACAGTCCCTGCATAATAAAAATATTTTCATTTTCATTCATTTCCTTAAGGATTCAAATGATAAATCCTATTTTGAAAATCTATTTTTCTCACTTTAATTCTTCATCATTCCTTTTTCTCCCACTACCACACCTACAGATCTGACATAGTTAAACCTATATATTATCAACTCCACATAGAACCTTTCCTCTTCTCAATTGCCAGTGTTCTTTCTCATGAAGAATCTCATGATTTTACCCAAGTATCATATAATATTCAAACTCCTTCTATTAATCCTAGAATCATTACTTTTCAGTATTTAGATTCACTCATTCATGAAGAAATCTTACCACATCTTGTATCCATACATTGAAAAGTAATATATCTTGTTCTTTTATCAATTACATAGTTGACATTCTTACTTCCAACCTCCTCAGTATCATAGGTGCTACAAAACCTCTATCTTTTGTCACTGCCCTGAACCCTAAATGTGCAATTAAATTAAGGATCTTCAATCAAAGCGTCTACTAGTCTCGCAGATGACCACCAATTGTTCAATGTACTCCACAACTTGACACAAACATGGACCAGCGTGGCAAATCTACCTACTTCCCTGAAGCTTTCTTGTCAGTTCCTAATTCTAAATGAAAATTACTACTTCTCTGCAAAATTTTCCTTTGTGAATCTTCTAGATAACCTCTCCCACTAGTTTTTACTTTTTCTTCTGATGATCTGAATTCACATTTCATATCTCCTTCTCCTGCCTCTCCTCTATCCCCCTCTTCCTGTTTTTCTGTTGGGACATCACTTAAAGATGAAGACTTTAATTTTTCCAATATTTTCTCCACCAATTACAATGAAATCACATACTAATTCTACTGGCCTGGATAGCATTCCCATCAAATTAATAAAATTATATCTCCTAGAAATCCTTCTACTTCTCTTTTTCATCTATTCAATTTCTTCCTTCAGAATTCAGCATTTCCTACCACTTGGAAAATGGTCATTGTTCATTCTTTTAAATAAAAATGTCAAGGCTTCTTCTTACAAAGATTCTGTCTAGTATCACTCCTTTCAAACCTCCCAAAACCCTAAAACAAATTGTGAAATCCCAAGTTTCCAATTTTTCTTAAGCAATCCAATCAACTGTATCCTCTTCTAAAATATTTTTTTATTTTATTTATTTTTGTTATTTTAAATTAGCCACTGCGTTGGAACGCATCAAGCAAATGTATTGGCGTTAATTATATCTTCTTGAATTCCTGATATCTTCTTAACTTTTCAGCAGATCTCTAGGCCACTGCCTTTTTAGTCGTCTTTGAGGCTCACCAGGTAACAGGGAGGATGATAGAGATAGAACGAGTGGATTTGGATGATTGAGAGTAGAAGAGTGAAATGTTGTGTACTTGTTGTGTATGTAGGATTTTACTTTTGGTATGTTCATGTCTGTGTGTATGGTGTGATTTGAAATAAACCAAGGAACATTGACAATTTTACAGAGTATTTTGGATTGTGTGGTTTGAATTTTGTTTATGTGTGTGTGATTTGCGGAACCCCAAAGTTCTGCTCCGTATGTCCAAATAGGTCTTAGTATAGTGGAGTAGATTAGTCGCTTGTTTAGTAAGTTGAGTGGAGATCTGTAGTCTAAAAGATGTGACAGTTGTTTGTATCGTCTAGTCAGTTCTTGTTTTTTTAATTTAGTGTGAATGTTCCAGGTGAGTTTTTTGTCCAAGTGTAGTCCGAGATACCGTACATGTGTTTTTGAGGGAACTGGTTTATTGTCTATTGTTACAGCAGGACACGAGATCTTCCTCAGGGAGAAGCTAACATGAATTGACTTGCTGGGATTGATGTTAATTCTCCATTTATGAAACCATTTTTCAAGGTCGTGCAGGTGATTTTGAAGGGCTATTGAAGAGATAGTGGGATTTTTGTGAAAAGAAAGTATTGCCATATCGTCAGCAAAGCTATAGAGAATGGTGGGTGCTCAGGGATATCAGATGTGTAGATAGAAAATAGAAGAGGGCTTAAAACACTACCTTGTGGTACGCCCGCAAGTTGAGTAAAGAAGGGAGAAGTAGAGGAATCAATAGTAATACAGAAGAACCTGTCAAGAAAGAAAGATTGAAGAATCAGGAAGTAAGTTGTAGGAAGCTGTGGTTTTATTTTCCACAGTAAACCTTTGTGCCAGATGCAATCAAACGCTTTCTCGATATCCAGGAATATCGCTGAGCAGAATTCTTTTTTTTCAAAGGCTACTGAGATAGGGTCTACTATACGATGACACTGTTGTACAGTGGAATGGTAAGAACAAAAGCCAAATTGATGATTCGGAATAACTTCCCGACTTTCTAGGATTGGCTTTATTCTAAGAAGAAATAATTTTTCAAATATTTTGCCCATTATGGGTAAGAGTGCAATCTGACGATAAGAAGAAGGGTTACTGGTAGGTTTAGAAGGTTTAGGTATCATTTTTATTGTAGAAAGTTTCCAAAGGAGAGGGTTTTAGAGTTTCTAAAATATTTAAATCTAAAATAAACATTAATTTGTTATTACCTTCAGTTAATATTGATTCACAACATAAATAAGTTTATTGTATATCTTTTAGATTATCAAGTAAAGTGATAATCCTTTACATTCTTCCAACCAATGTAATAATATAAAATCTAGTTTAAAATAATTGTTTAGCTCCATATTATTTCACAGAATTAAATTTATAATAGGACTATATGTATAAATAATTAAAATTTAAAATCCTAATACACTCCACTTATACTTAGATTTATAGAATCATTGACAGGATTTTTATCATGCAGGGCACTGCAGAACGTCAGTCCTGATGTATTTTGGGATAGTTTCAATGTCATTCAACAGAACCTAGATATAAAAGAGTTCATCAATTCATGGAGCTTCAATTACTATCCAACTTTAAATGTAGATTTAGAGGATAATACTGTTATAGTTGAGCATGTAAGTAATTTATACTAAAACACTTAATCAAATAAAATCATCATTTATTATATGATGTTTAATGGTTCTTGTCCTTTGAAGGTATGAGTCGGATAAATGATATGGCTACAATTTGTTAACATTTATAGTTAAATAAAATAATATACATGATTAGTTGGTTTTGATTGTCCTTTTCTTTTTTACAGTCCTCTGGTTGATGGTACAATGATGTATTGTTAACAATCCTTTAATTGATTTTACAATTAGATATGAACAGATGTCATACCCACTGCGATGATAGGAGACTATCAAAGGATCTCTCTGGTCCACTGCTGGCTCCAAAGGCTTACTGGATAGTGAACTATGTTGATCAAAGACCATCTGACTATTGACACTGGGGGATATAGACTGTTCAATTTCATTTTGCAATAATATTATTTTAAATTGAAACAGTCTCATCTCCTTTATAAATCTTTTGGCTCTCTAAATGAAGTTCAAGAGGGATGACCATTTGATGGAGGAAGCCTTCGGCTCTAGAAATCTTTCCGAGCTCAGAAGCTTGTACCTAAAGACCATTTAGTATTTAGAAAACCCTTCCCCATCTAACAAGTTGGGTAGGGAGATGGAGGATAGTCCCCTGTCACCAGCAAGTGAGTTTCATTTATAAAGTCCAATCCAACCATCCTTCCACTCCTCACTATCACTAACACTTAGCCTATTCATGTTATATGGTATATATATAACCTATGTTGTATATAATGTTTGATTATAAAAAAAAAATTAAACACAGATTGGATGTTTGGAAAAAGATGGGAAATAGCACATGTAATGTCAAAAGTAAGGGCGAAGTAATAGAGGATTCAATGTCAGAAGGAAATTTCAACCAACTTCCCTGCCTCAACAGGTCAGGTTGGGAAGAACCATTTACACAACCTCCCTTCATACCTCTCTACCCTATTTGTTTGTCAGGTATTCAGAATGACCCTTTAGTTATCACACAAATCTTTAATTGCTTTTAAGTCTGCAGTGGCCTAGTACAGTATCTATCTAGTGCAGCATTTTCTTAGCAATTGGCGCTAGAAGAAAGATTTTTAATTAACTGTTTGACTTATTCAATCCCAGAAAATTCACTCCACTCATTTCCTGTTTCAGTATTGAAATTTATATTAAAATAATAAATCATAAATATTTGTTCTCTTTATTAATGTATAAATTCAATACAGTTAAAATGATTTATTAAAAACTAAATAAATAAATTGACTTAAACAATTTTAAATTCTAGGTTACACCTCCAGGTTCAAATTATGATTACAGTTCATGGTGGATACCCATCAATTACTTGACTGGAAAAGATTTACATTTTGATTACACTATCACTCATTGGATGAAACAGCAACAGAGTATTCATATAAAGGTTCATTTCAATGATACATGGATTATTTTCAACCCTCATTATTCAGGTTTAGTTTATCATTATATTGTAATAGCAATAATTAGCACAATTTTTACTTAATGTCTATCTCAACCTCAAAATATTTAAAGAAAAAAATTTGGAAGAATAAAATTGATTATTAGATTTTATGATTAACCAAAAATTATAAGAGGGTCATTATTAGAGTTTAAGATGTCAAGTATCTTTTAATCTGTCAAGTATCTTAATCCAAAAGGAAATACTGTAATGACTGTCTATAACAATCAGATGGAAACAAAGAATGACCACAATGCTTGGTATTGGTCTTAACCAATAATTAAACCCATATCCATAATATTAAATGCCACTGAGAAAAAAATATGGAGAGCTTCTATGACTCCTTCGAAAGATTAGTATATGACTGGAAGACCTCTTCAATATGAAAATTGGTTTTAGACGAAATCTATAGATCCATAATTGATGTACTATACAGTCTACGGTCTACAGTCTCTAAAATTTGTAAAGTAGAGGAAGTTACCACACAAGGGAGAACATAGAAAATGGGTTAGTCTCTAAAAGAAACATGGACAGTTTTAATGAAACAGCAGAGCACAAACATAGTGACATTGTAAACTAGAGATGTAAATTTTAAAGTAAAATAAGGAGAAACAACTTCAGTAAAATGGTAAAAAAAAAAAAAATAAAAAAAGTAAAAGTAAGTTGAACTTATCGTGAATAAACTGTGAAAAAACAACATATATAACATACCTGAATTTTGTGTAATTTTTTATACCTACCTAATTGATCAATATTATTTTTAGTTTTTAAAAATATCAAAGGGGCATGCCTTCAAAGGTATACAATGCTTTTAGAAAGAATTATTGAAAAATTTGGGTGGAAGGGTAATCTGAGGGATCTAGGGTCAGAGTAATAACATACAGAGGAAAATGCTAACAAACAACTAATAGAAGCTGGTCAATCAGTATCTCAAGATATGAAAACAATAAGTTTAAGATGTGCAGGGTTTGTAGCTTGGAGCAATCATCAGGAAGTTTCTACACAACAATGAATGCCTCAATATGGCAATTCAACATACAGGGTTTTTCCTAGGACGAGAGATTAATGCCGAAGTTAAAAATCCCCCCAGCACCAGGATTTGAACTCTCATATTTTGCACACGCATTATCCTGCTAGGCCACCCTACCTTTTTCTATAATAACCATAACTTACAAGTACTACATTATAACAAGAAGTTATAAAAATTTTTTGACAAGAAAACAAACCTCTCTTTTAACCTTCCCCACCACTCCCTCAATGTCTTGTTAAGGTATCAAGATTTTACTGTAATGTATTTGAAAGGAATATATGACAGTCATGTGATGATTAAGTAATGGTTAAATTGAATTAAGCCTTATTAGACTGATCAATATTTATCATAATAAGTTCTTAAATTTTTATCTCATTCATTTATTTATAATAATTACACTTTAACATGTTATTTTTTAGATGCTCATAATCATTTAAATTAGTCATATAAATAATTTCTACCATGATTTATTTTTTATCAACATTTCAGCATTCGCTCGCTTCAACTATTCAAGACACCTTTGGAAAATGTTAATAACTGGATTGCGAAAAGGAACTGCACAACTCCCAGGTTCATTAAAAGCACAATTATTGGATGATGCTTTCACACTGGCATCAGAGAATTCCCTTGACTACAGTGTCCCAATGACCATGGCATTGTTAGTGTAGTAAGAAATAGTCCTTAGTTATTTAAATGCTTCAATTGTTACTATATAATTTTACCAATATTATATTATAAGAGATTTTGGTAGCTTCATTCAATAAATAGCCTGAGATCAAATTAAAATAAATATCTTTAATTATACAAAATAAAATAAATCTTTTAGTGATAAAAAATAACTATATATAAAAAAAATAACAATGCTCTACAAAAGAAAATGGAGCTACAGGGTTATGAGAATTCCAGAAAAAAATAAAGTAAGCTTTACAATGAAAAAGAAAAAGGAAAAATACAAGTATGAGTTACAACTCTACCAAAATATTGTTATGGGAGATCTGAAAACCATGATGGTTCTTATAACTCTTAACAACAAACACCATAATCAATGTATCATAGATTTTTTTTTTATTTATTGATATTTACAACTGTATTATAAAAAAAAAAAAAAAAAAAATACATTTAGTAAATGTGCACTCAGGAATACAATAACATGAAATCGCCTGTTAAGAAACTACCCACTGGGTAGCACTATCATAGTTAAGGTTGCTGTAATAAAGCTAGTACTGATAAAACAACAATAGTTCTTTAAGGAACGAACTCCAGCACCTTATTAAGAATATAAGTGAAAAAACAATACAGAAACTGGTCGGTCGGTATTTCATGACATGGAGGCAAGGAGGTTAAGATGGATGGTGCATGTAGCTTGAAGCAATCCATCAGGAAGCCTTTACAAAACAACAGATGCCACAATTGTTGGCCAGATATAGCATCAGAGGCCAAAAATCAAATAGATTCAAAGAATCTACAAAGATTCTATAGAGCTGCATATAGAAAATTGGAAAGTAACAGTCCAACATAGACAGGAGAGAAGAGAGTTTGGTCAGGTGGTTAAGGATAGTTTACAGAAAAAAAATTATATAAATTTAAAAATCTTTGTATTTTGCTGACTCTTTTCCTTCTCTTCTACCATGCACTCCTTAAACAACCGCCTTTAAAAACATCATTATACACTATCTAATGAACCACTTTTCTTTGAAAAACCTCTCCTGATCTGTTCCAGTATGTATTCAATTATTTTTTTATGATATGTTACTGTATTAAGAGAAAAATCCATAACAACAAAAAAGTAAAAAAACAAAAGATCTGTCCTAATTATAATGAATGGTGAGATAAGAAAAAAATAGAGGTAAAATTGAATTTATTGGAAGATTAGGAAGATTCTCATCCTGGTAACTTCCATGCGTCTGCACTAGGGCTTTCACTTAAACAGTCATCTCAAGCCTAATGCGTCTTTTCACAGCACACCATTCTTATGTAAAGTACCCTCGAGATCCAGGCTATAGATGTTCAGCTGTCAGTTAGTGGGGATTACTTCTCAGTAATCAGACTTTATTTGATCACATGTAACAGATCAACATTAATAGTGGATTATTAGGCGAGCAGCCCGTCAGACGAACATTAGTTCATTGTCGATAATTTGTTTAATTATATGTAAAAAAACAAATATGATATTATGTATTTTATAAACAAATAAACACTTCTATCTATCTATCTAATAGTGCATTAAATTTTTAACTCAATGAATTATAAATGTTTAATATAAAGCTGATCATGCATTTCCAATAAAGCAAATGGATTTATAAACTGTTATCAAACAGGACTCCAATGGAAGTACAGCTTCAAGTTCAACACTGTTAAATAAAAAAAATAAGCTTGGACTCAGGTAAGACTAAATAATCTATTCATTATTAAATCTAATGATTTAATATATAACAACATATATTAATAACTCTAATATACTAATACTGGTACTGGTGGGGGGACTTAGTCCAGCAAGTGGGCAAATTGGCCCTTTTTGTCAACGCCAAAAATTGATACTACCGGTGGTTGTATAATGTACCTCTATTCTGTCTCAAACCTTTTTGTTCTTCTAATGAAGTTCAAGAGGTTGGATCATTTTATGGAGGCAGCTTTGCATACTTGGATTCTGTCAGCTCCCAGAAGTCTGTATCTGAGTGACGCAAATCTTTCACATTCCGTTATGAAGTGAAAGGCAGTTTCAGGTGCACTTCTGCAGAGATTACTGAGTTCATCATCCACTATCACACAAATCTTTAAATGTCTTTTAAGTCTGCAGTGGTCAGTTAGTACTCTGATGATGAGTCGAATTTCTTTCCTAGTTGGGCCCAGCAGCCACTTTGTTTTGGAGAAAGAGGGGCTTTTAATCAATTGCTTCGCTTGTCTAAGCCCCGAGCATTCCCTCCATTCTTTACTTGTTTTTTTCCAAGTCCAATGAAGGACTTCTTTCTGCTGATGCTTTTTGGATATTCCTATTGCAGGTTCTGGACCTACAATAGGAAATTCTGCTCCTTTCCTTGCAAAGACATTGGCTTTTTCATTGCCTTTCATTCTCTTGTGACCAGGGTCCCACACTAGTTCCACCCTCTTGGAGCAGGCCAGTGTCTACAACACCTGTTTACACTCCTGCACTAGTGCAAGAGACTTGCATTCCTTCAAAAATGGTACTCATGAACTTTCCTGTGATGAGGATCGTGCCATCATCCGCAAATACCTGGGCATAGATTCCAGCTTCCTCCAGTCTATTTAATAGGTCAAGATGCAGCTCCCTTGAGGTCCCCCTCTCACTGCCCACGCCTGCAATCTGACAGCTTCTTCTGAAAGAACAATAATTCTATTTTTTAGTATAAATCTCACCCAACTGATAACTCCAGTTGGGGCAGATATGTTTACTAAGGTTTTACAAACTGCTGCAGTCTTATCAAATGCACCTTCTATGTCAAAAAGGATCCTAGCGCAGACTCCTTAAAGTGCAGGGCATTTTCTATTTTCTATAAGAGAGTGTAGGGCTGTATCCATAGATTTTTCCTGGAGATAAGCATGTTGGTTTGGATGTAATGTGTAATAAGCCAGCACTTTATTAGTTAAGTGAACTGCCACAAACTTCTCCTGTATCTTAAATACAAAGGAGGTTAGACTTATAGATCAATAGGCTTTAGCAACACTATAATCCTCCTTGTAGTTCTTAGGAATAAAGGCTATTAATGATTTCCTCCAGGACTCCGCTATATCTCCAAGTGCAAGTGAGGATCTGAACAATGCTTTGATTTGAGGAAGTAGTACGTTAAAACCCTCTTTGAGCATACAAGGGAATATACCATCCGTACCCAGGGCCTTATATGATTTGAGCTCTCCCACAGTCCATTTAATGGCCCCTTCGGTAACGTCCGCGTCAACCCATGTCCATTCTTCATCTTTAGTAAGAACTTTTTCATTTGGGTCTATGATAGGAGGATTGTCTTTATTTATTACCTTACTATCAGGAAAGTGAGTCTCCAGTAAAAGAGTCAAAGTGTCCTCAATGCTGGAGGTCCACTTGTTGTCCGGTTTCTTTAAAGCTCCTAATGATAGGTAGTTGTTATTACCTATGATCTTTATTAACCGGGAGGCTTCAGGCGTTTTTTCCACATTACTGTAAAAATTTCGCCAACCCTCCCGTTTGTGCCTTCTTAGAGCTCTTTTATAAATATTAGAAGTGGCAGGATAGTAATCCCAATATTCTTTTTGTCTTGTTTTATAGGCTTTATTATAGGCTCTCCTGGTGGCTTTTTGTAGCTTGGTCAGTTCATTAGACCACCTCCTAACTTTTTTCCTTGGTTCTGTTCTGAAATGGCAAGCCTCCTCATATGCAGCCAAAATGGCAGTCTCGAGGAGGCTAGCCTCTTTGTCTATACAGTTTCTTGAATAAAGCCTATCTGCCCCATGGGTTATGAGGCTTTCCAATCGCTCCCTGTAAAGTTTCCAATCAGTATTTCTTGGATTTCTTTTCAGGGAAGGGACAGACTGGACTAACTCAATCTCAAATGTGATCATCCTATGGTCAGAAAGTGTAATGTCTGAGGTGACGACCCAGTCTTTAAAAAGGCTTTTGATTCGGCTTGAAGTGAATGTGACGTTTAAGACCTCACTTCTATTCTTTGTTATAAAAGTGGGTCCACTACCTTTATTTAAGATTTCCAAGTCTGTTGAGGCTATATATTTTAACAAGGTTTCACCTCGCTCATTAGTGTCTGTACTACCCCACATATGATGATGTGCATTTATATTTATATCCCCACCTATTAGGAGTGGGAGGTCCTCTTTTTTTGCAATATTGAGGAGTCTATCCACATATTGATAAATAGAGTCTAAATTATGAGGAATATAAATAGATCCAATTATCATTTTAATCTTATTAATAATGCCTACCTTGATAGTCAGGTTCAAGGCAACGGCATCTCTTGAATTTACCTGAGGGAATGACAGTATGTACAAATCCTTGGAGGCCCATATGCATACCCTAGGTTTGTCTTCAATTAGGAGAGGTCGGATGATTCTTCCTTCTGTTCCCCCTAAGCCTTTAATCATTCCCCTAAAATAATAAGGTTCTTGTATTAGAACGAGGGTTGATTTAACTCCTGTGGGAAGCTTAACTAATTCGGGCATTTTGTAACGTAGCCAATTTATTATGCTGCATATTGATTTGTCTTACCTTAATCACATTGGACTCCATTGTTGTTAAGGAGAAGTAGGAAGTGCAGGCGCCTGAAGTGTCTTCCTGCTCACAGGATTGACAGGTCTTGAGGCGGTTGGTAGGGTCCTCCAAACTGTTAAGCTAACTAGCTCGTAGTTTATGCACCACTCATGAGCCTCAAACCACACCATTGAGATGCCGGCACCTTAAACACCGCTCTCAGGTGTCCTAGGTCGCCCCCAGTTCCTAAGAACTGCCATCTCAAGATTCCGACCTGGTCCTCATTCTGGTAGTCCAAGATTCTTATTAGTCTGGTGGGTTCGACTTGTTGCCTTTACCTTAACTCCCAGCCCAATAACAATTCTACTGGGCCAGGAAGCTTCGGTGGACCGCCTCACCACCTTTGGTCAGTGGGAGGGACCCAGTCCAGTAGCCAATCTCTGGTCTCTTTATTAGTGCAGGTGATGAGGAACCAACCCGGTTCCGCCTGATAGCCAGCGTTTTTAAAGGCTAGAGGTCTCCTTCTGGGGTGTGGCTCATTACACCTGAGGTCGATTTCGGTTATGAGGAGCCTGTGTATGAGTTGTGCCTCATCCTGTGCGATATGCTTACACTCCTGGCTCCCCATTATAACCACCTGCAATGCCCTCCCTACTGCAGGTCCCTGTAGGGTCGGGTATTCACCTGATCCAACTGAGTGCCTTGCCGTGAGATAGGTCCTTCAACAGAGTCACTGGACCTTCTAGGCGATTGCTTCAGCCTTTTTTTGTCTTGCTGGCGGGTATCCGTTGGTGGGGACTCCTCACCCCGGTCTCTGTCTTTTTGTGTATTTAATGGCAGGTTTGGCCCTTGAAGAGGACACCCGTACCTGTCTAGCCCGAGAAGGGGTACTAGAAGGACCAGCCTCTTCTCCCTCCCGTATCAGCTCTAAGGGAGATCTGGAGAAGTTCCTCTCTTGTCTAACTAGAGGGGAACGACCCATGGTACTCCCTGATGAATGAGGCTGCCTATGGATAGCCGGATCAGAGATAGGCGTTTGACGCCTCTCCCTAATGGCCACCACTACTGCTTGCCTTTTAATTGCCTCTGCCCGCCTTTTCTTTTTGCGGCAGAGTTCCTCTTCCTTTGAAACACTTCCAGAGGAGGACTGACTTTGCGTCCCTTCCTGATATGTCTCAGTCGACCTAAGTAGAGTGGATTCTCTGTGAGAATCCACCCTGTGTCTTAAAGGACTAGATGGAAGCTGGTATGGCTGTACCACTCTGTCATGTCTGTGTTTAACTTCCTGCCAGCTACCTCCTTCCATTTCTAATGAATCTTGTGAAGTCTGGGAGGACTGCCCCGCCTTTAATTCCATTGCAGCTGGCACTTCAGGCTGCTCGTCTTCTGTTGTTTCCATAGGTAGTCGTTGTGAAGTAAAAGAAATTGTGTCTTGTGTTAAATGTATGGTGTAAGTTTATGTATGGTGCTGTCGCAGTCACAACACCCTTTCTGGAAGAACGTGTACCCAAGAGTAGAGTCCAGTGGCCCCGAAGGAGCAACTCTGGTCCGTGCATCAGGGTCCCATCCAGTCACCAACTGGCACTAATACATCTTCCGAACTTTTACACTGGGCTGATGGAGCAGCCACTCCTTCCTGGTTAGGAGGTGCAGGCTCCTGTACTATCCCAGTGGCCGAGGTGTGCCATCCCTCGTTTCCATCTGTAACCTTTGAAACATCTCGGCCTGGCGGGCTCAACCATTCAGGCAAAGAAGGAGCATAGGGCAACAGGAGTGATCTTTGAGAGTTATGTTCTGTTGTTGGGTGCAGTAGTGAGCAGTGCTCCTCCATTTGCTAACCTGGAGAGGCGCGCACCTCGCCTGGCGCTGGGTTTAGGTGAGGAGGAATCCCCTTTAGCAGCCTGACCTGCTTCCCCTTCCGGGGTGGGGTGGCTTCATAGGAAAGGTGATCCTCTTGTTGTAGATACCTCCCTGTATTTACTCCTTTATGTGACATTGTGTGAGGGAATGAGAAGGAATATATAGCAATGTGAGGTTGCACGGTGAATGGTACTTAATTGTGCAGTGGACAAATTGTTCATTGAAAAGTATCGATAAACAATCGATGAAGGAGGAAAAAGGTTGAAATTGGACGGAGCAGGTAGCAACAGCTGTAGGATGCTGGAGAGAAGAGAAGGCACTTGATGCTTGGATACGAAGGCGGAACGACATTGTCTGAGAAGAGAAGCCTACTACATTGAAGACTAAGAATATCAAGCCTACAGTTATAAGACCTTTATACATTCATTCATTACAGTTGTCAAAATAAATTGTTTTATTAAACAAGAGTGAAAAGTCATTTCATTTAGTTGTCCTATATGCCTCACAATTGAAGAATAACAAACCAGGTGAGTCAATTCATTCAAATTGTATTTACTCAGTCCCACATTATATATATATATATTGTTTCTTGTCACTCAGTGTCACAAAAGGCATTAGATTCCCAAATCCCCAACAACAGTTAAACACCCTCAAAAAGTCTATATCTAGTGCCAGGGTTTTGTTTTAATATTCACGAGTGCAATTAAACAAATTCCACAACTAAACGGAAGGAATCTTTACACTCTAACTCTAATATAAAAACTAAAAACAGATCCTAAAATTCATGTTTCATGGCGACTCTGAGTACCACTATAGCTGCGTTGTTTTTCTGGTATAGAAATCATGTAATTTAAAACATTTAAAATTTCTTCTTTATACAAATCTTTGTCATTGCTAAATTTTATCTTATTAAATATTAATTTCAATGAAATATATTGAATATTTGATGTAAGGTATCTGAAGAATGAAGAAGAATATGCTCCTTGGTCTGTGGCGCTAAAACACTTCTCTTACTTAGCTGAAGTTTTAATTAACTACCCAGAGTGGCACATATTTCAGGTATTTTTAAAGTATTTATTTCTGTATGAGACAAATATACTTGACGACTTATGGATTACATATATCTTTTATTAACAGCATTATATGGCAGGAATAATGTCTGAGGTAACCCTGAAGCTTCAAATCAAAACGTAAGAATCATTTGGTATAGATTATTTATATAATGTTAGAATGCTAATTGTCTTGTTTCATTGTAGGAGCAAAGTGACTGAGAAAAATATACAAAGTCAGCTAAGAAAGATCATGATGGCATGGTCTTGCTTTTATGACTTGTCTAATGGATGTGATAAGTAAGAAAAAAGTTAGAAATAATATATTAGTAGATTTCCAAACTAAATATTATAAGGGCCATTTTGTCCAAATCTGGTGACAATTTAAATTCAATTGACTTGCTTGAAAATAACTCTTTGAACTGAATACTTCCTTTCCAAACCTCAGCATAAATTTTCTACCATCAAGGCCTTTATCTGTAGATCATATCTTCCATATAATATTATAGGATTTTGTACAAAATATCCAATTTTTAAACTTTTATGTTCTTCTTTACCTTGTTTTTTTGGAACACAAATTTAACAGCTGTGAAATATTTCTGAACTGTAAGTAATCCTCCTGCTTAATTTATGATATTGGTCTTATTAGATTTCAATTCTCCACTCTAAGGTTGTCTTTCTGTAACCAGAGATGTTTCTCATCTTATTGGGACTCACAGGTGAAAGTAGGCAGGCCATATTGCAGCCCTCGGTTAGACCATTAACAACTAGAAGAATGGTGACAAATCAAGTAACTGGGTGAGTCACCTAAGAAAATGAATGCAACCAGACCTAATACAGTACCACACATATTATCAGGTGGCAATGTGGAATCTCCATTTTTAATTCCACTTAACTATACACGTAATATATAGTAAGGAAAATTATTGTGATCCTGAAGATTTTAGAATTTAAATTTTCAACAGAAATACACAATTTGAGGTCTCCTGAGTCCAAATAACCAAGTCCTGCAAAATGGTCTCTGTGAACAGCCTTGCTCAAAAATTAAAAGTCAAATGAAACTGGTATTAAGTACTTAAGATAGGTATATTAATGGGATGTTACAGCCAGGGGTGCCCAGAAGGCGGTTTCATGGCGCAAGTTGCGCCTTCAAAAGTTTTGAGGGGAGACATATTTTGATGTGGTTTAAAATTCTTGAGAGGTGAAAAGTTTCAAACCAAGGGACAAGAGGAAAGCATAGAATAGACCACTGAAAGTGTAAATATGACCTATGATTTTTAACATTCTACTTTTGCTTGCACTGTTGTTAAGAAGAGCAATTCAATATTTTGGAAGGAAGAAGGGAGGTTCATGCGCCATCAACCTGGGGGAGGGGTTGGACACCTCTGGTTACAGCAACTTTTTCCTTTAAATCAGCTAACCGGAAGTGCCAGTTTATATAATTGATTTTACACATTTTTATAATTTTCTCGAAAACTGCTCGAACGACTTTTTCTTGGATTTGAAGGTAATCACTTCTGCTGTGTTCCTGGCCTAAATGGAATACTTAGTGAATCCACCACCATATACCAAAGAAGAGAAGGTGACATATTGATGGGAGAATGATTTCTAATATTCCCTTATAGCAGGATGAGAAACCGTTTCATCATTCAAGACCAGTACAATTTGTTATACCTCACAGTTCACATTTTTATTTCTACACTAATTTTCAAATTGTTGAGATCCAAATAATTGATAATTAAATATGAATTCATACAAGAACTATATTATACAATAAACCTTCATAATATGAAGGCTGCACAAGAAACCCACAGGACTTCATATGTTCTACATCCATGTCTTAGTGCAGGAGTACCTAACTGTGTGGCTGTAGACACAATGGTACCCATCCAGTGATCCATGACAACCGGATATTGGTTTAAGTGGCCAGCAGCCGATCGACATGTTTTTATACAAGTGCTACTTATATTTTTTGAATGTCTAATTGTTAATTATTATAATATAAATTAGATGGTTTGGTAGAATGGTGTGAGTGTGTGTCTGTCTTTGTCTTGATTCTGTGTGTCTGTGTGCCAGTTCAAGTCTGTGTCTGTCTGTCATTGCCTATCTGTGACTTTTTCTAAAATCTTGAAAAAAAGGAAATACATGGAAGCGAGGCCAACTGGCAGGAGACCATGGGGCAGGCCTAAAAGAACATATCCAGTGAGTAGGTGAGGTTACAGGAAAAACCCTAGGTCAGATGAAGAAATTGGCAATAGACAGGGATGTTTGGTCAAAGTGACTGGAGGCTCCTCCACGCTGAAAGGCACACAAGGAGGAGGAAGAAGAAGAAGATTTTTTTTCATCTAAAAGTTTGGAGCCCTAAGTTCGTTGTCCAGACTGACTGCTCAGCAATCTCTGAATCCTTGAATCTCCTCGTAGCAAATTTCTTGGAGTGCTCTTTCAGCCGAACTCAAATGACAGAGATTCTGGCCTATATTCTGGAAATCATGAGGTAGTGGTCTGAGTCAACATTTTCATCTTTACAATTGCAATCTTCACGAGTCTTTTCACAAACTATAGTAGCATATAGTATGTTTGGTTATAGGCCACTCCAATGTTTGAAATTGATATGGCAAGGTGTATCCTTGTATGAGAGGACAAGGTGTTACTGACGACCAGGGCTCTTGATATGGCAAAATTGACCATTCTAGTTCCGTTTTCGCTGGTGACTTCACGTAAGCTATGTTTTCCAATATTGGGGATGAATGTAGACTCCTTCCCAACCAGCATGTTTAAATCATCTAACACAATCTTCACATGTGATCCAGGGCATTTCTCATAGTTCGAGAGCAACATAAAAAGCTTCTTTCTCTTCACACACTGTCATAGATCTTGGTGGGAGAGTGGTTGCTGATGAAATTGTAGTTAAAGAATCAATCTTTCCTGAGGACATAGCATATTCTAGAATTGATAGACTTGAATAGTATAAGCTGGACCACTCTCTTCTTGAGCTTAAAACCAGTACTGAAGGTACGATTGCGGTCATTACAGTTGTAGAATATTGAGTTGTTCTTCTTTTTGAAAATGCCTTGACTGGTCCACACCATCCACTAGCGGATCCAGCCGGAAGCTAGAAAAAAATTTCAAAAGTAGCTATGTAAAAAAAAAAAAGAGAAATATAAGGAAAATTCATTCTCATAGATAATGAATTTTATATAAAAAAAAAATTATTATCCTGACCAGCACTAGCGAATTCGGTCGGGGGGCGCGGAATCCCTTTGATGGTGGAAAAAAACTGAAAAAACACCTATTTAAAGAAAAGAGAAATGTAGGGAAAATTCATCCTCATACACGAATTTCCTAAAGCAATATAAAAAAAAATTATTATCGTGACCAGCACCAGCGAATTCTGCCAGGAGGCACGCCCTTCCTTAAAAGGTGAAAACAATTCCGAAAAAATTGACAGAAACATCTATTTAAAGAAAAGAGAAATGTAGGTTAAATTCATCCTCATACACAAATTTCCTAAAGCAATATAAGAAAAAATGATTATCGTGACCAGCACTAGCGATTTCTGCCAGGGGGCGCACCCTCCCTTAGACGGTGGAAAAAAGTCACAAAAAAGACCTATTTAAAGAAAAGGGAATCATGGAGGAAAATTTTGTGTTATTGACTCCGAACTGAATCTCCCAGGTCAGATACATGATAGAGGAAAATATATTAAAAACATAATGAAATAACTTTATTTATTCATTCGAACAACCTTTTATTCAAGCACAAGAAAATAGAGGTTTTCTCACGTGCCCAATTTTTATTCAGTTCCAATAGATCTGGTCGCATTGCAACCTCCAACTTCTTTAATTGACATTATTATGCAAAGTGATAAATTAAGAAAATATCTTTCATTCAACCATTCATAGTCTCCTTAAAGAATCCATGCGATTCATAAAACGTCACATAATTTGTATATTTCTCATTAGATAGTATTGTTTTTTTTCTTAAAATAGCTGCTGTTGGGAACGTTTTCATGAAGGAATGAGTTAATTATTTGGTCTCTGATTTGACCGGGAAGCTAATTATGATCGGAATCGGAAATTATTCTGAGTTTTTTTTCTTAGAGAACTCATTTCCTAACTGCAGGACCATTTATAGTTATCTTTCACAGATTTTGACAATGTCGGTAAAAATTAATGTTCATTGACCGTGCTTATCGATCTAATCAATTAATCAAATTATTCAGTTTAGATACTCGTTCGACGCACAATTTTATGTTCTTTAATTTCTTAAAGAATACGGTTTTGCTTTGATGCACTCTTTAGTAGTAATCCATGAATAAAAACGATCAGATAAATCTTGATTTTTCGGCTTTTTCTCTTGGTGACCCGTATTAGCAGTTCAGTTTTTTACATGTCTAAACCATGTACAGGATTTCTCTTAAGTAGAAGGAAATATTTAAAGGAGTGATAGCAGAACTCAATAAATACAAAAAAGTTTATATAAACAATGGTTCGATTTTCAGCAGAAAAGTAGGAAATTAAAGTTTTGTGATTTTTTATGTGTCACTGATTTTGCTGAATAGGAAGTGATAATAAAAAACTATTTAATTTAACTAGTTAATGATAGCTTCATTACAAACTAGAAAAAAATTACTTTAAATAAAAATAGAGTTTGCTTTTGTTAAAACCATTTGAACAGCTAAACTCAGCTAAGGAGTGGGAAGAAATGGGCAGGGATGGGGAAAGCACCTGGTACAGAGGTGCCCCTCCCCCTGAGAAAATTCCTGGATCCGCCACTGACACCATCTCCTGGACAGTAGCAATGTCTATATTGTAGGAGTTCAGGTTCAGTTGTGTAAGGAGCTGTTGCAAAGCCCCTGGTTTGTAAATGGATAAAAAATTCCAGGTGAAAAGTTTGAATTTCTTTAAACATGCATTATGTCATTGACCAAGTTTTGCCCAGCTCCTCTTTTCATGGGATTCATGGTTAAGAGTTTTTAAGGGAAGTGAATAATTATCACATTACCCTTAATATCTTCTTCTTAAATTGATAGTAGAAATATTGTCGTACTAAATTTACCATGATGAAAATGTTTCAAAAAGGAATTTCAGTTTAAAGTTATCCAGCTATATTATAATTACTGCTAATGTAACTTTTTTTCAGGTGGGCTCTTCAAAAATTTTTTAATTGGAAAGATGATCCTGCATACTTATCAAAAAATATGTAAATCTTTTTTTATTAACGTATATATTTATTTCTGGTTAACTATTAAACTTTTGGAATAATAATACCTGTCTAGAATGCTTATAGAATTAAAAAGTATCATCTACTGCATGGGTGCAAAATTTTATGATGAAGAAACTGCAAAATATTTATATAGTTTTTCCAAAACTCAAACGATTACTACAGGAGAAGCATTAAGACTTTTAAGAGGAGTGGCATGTACAAGTAAATTTATGACATTTATGGAGTAAGTATAAGATTTGTTTTATTATTATTATTATTGGGTTGTTAAATACTTATTAATATTACTAAAAGTAGATCTAATTTTAGAAATTGTATTACCATTTTTCCCTGGACAACAAAAAACAAATTTTTTAATGTTTCCAGCACTTTATGAATCAATTCTTACTAATTTTGGGTTGAGAAAAACGAATATGGCAATGAAATATTTTTTTTAGCTCTAGCTTCTGTTGGTGTAGGGAATTGGCGACCCCATCGCCCATCCAATTAGGATGCAATCAGCCTCCCGTAAGGGGTATCTGTTGCATGCAGATGCCTAGGGATCAGCGCCCTCACGGAATACCACAGCTCAGTACACCATGCTCACTCACCAGAACAGTACACATACATTACACATCAGACAAAGGCATTAAGAGTATACACACTGGGGCTACCTTCTGCCCCGGATGGGGAAGCAGGTCCGAAGGCTTCAAGGTAGCAGTCCTACCATCGGACTCGGATGCTATGGGCCGATAATCCGTACATTCCAAATTAACCTATTAGGAAACCTCAAAGCGAAAAAACCGGATTGATCTCAGGGAAACGACTTGGCCAACAAAAGGATCTTATTTTTGGATATTGGAATGTTTTAAGTATGTATAGACCTGGAGCACTGCAGATGCTCTTAAATGTCGTTGACGGATATAACTTGGACATAACAGCCATCCAGGAAATACGTTGGACCGGACATGGAATCATCGAAAAGAAGAGCCACACTATATATTATTGCTGCCATAGTAAGCACCGTAGCTTCGCTACCGGGTTTATTGTTTGTAAGAATGCAAGGTCGTTAATTACAGATTTCAAGCCTGTAAACCCCAGAAATTGCTACTTAAGAATAAAAGGAAAATTTTTTAATTATAGCCTTTTCAGCGCTCATGCACCCACAGAAATGTCAGATGACATAGAAAAGGATGAGTTTTGTGAGACTCTTGAAAAAACAGTAGATACATGTCCTAGAGCTGACATAAAGATAATAATGGGTGATGTCAACTCAAAGATTGGCAATGAGAGCGTATTCTTCCCGACTATTGGTCAGGATAGCCTGCACAATGACACTAATGATAATGGACAAAGATGAGTGAACTTTGCCGCATTAAAAAAACCTAATCGTAGGTAGTACGCTCTTCCCACATAAAAATATTCATAAAGGTACGTGGAAATCCCCAGATTTTTTTGATTTTTTTATTCGGCGTTACGACCCATTATTTGAGTCATAGCCTGCTCAAGCTAAGATTGCCAGTCCTCCCTGTTCTGTGCTGCTGCCTTCCAGTTCATAACACCGAGCAGAGATCTCGCGTCTGCAGCCACGCAGTCTTCCCAACAAAGTCTGGGGCGTCCAACCCGCCTGGTATCATACAATTGCCCAGCTAAGATCTTGTAAGGAACTTCGTTTGGATCCATCCTTATGACGTGACCAGCCCAGCGAAGTCTTGATACCTTTACAAATGTTGATACGTCTATACGTCTTAACGCATTAGTTCTTCTTCTCCATGCACCTCCCTCATATATACCACCATATATACGGCGAAGCACTTTTCTTTTGAAACAGAGAAAGAGATGCTCAAGGGCTTTAGTTGTAGTCCAACATTCTGAGCCATATGTAAGAACTGGTCGTATAATTGTCTTATAAATTCTCACTTTCGAGGCCTTCGACAACACACTACTTCTTAAGAGTTTATGGAGGGAGTAATAGGTGCGGTTTGCGGAGAGGATCCGTCTTTGGATTTCTTCTTCAATGCAATTATTACGGTTGATCTGGGATCCCAGGTATATGAATCCACTCTTTCAAATCTATGGCAACCTATCGAGACATGACTCCCATCATCTTCCTGGGTAGGTAGGGTGCACATATATTTCGTTTTTTCAACATTCACCACTAGGCCCAGTCTTGCTGCAGACTCCTCTAATGCTTTAAAAGCTTCTCTTATGGCATTTATATTTCTTCCCGCAAGGTCCAAGTCATCCACAAATCCTAAAATCTGGACTGTCTTGTTGAGAAGTGTTCCTGTTACTTGGATACCAGAGTCCCTAATAGCTTTCTCAAAAAGTTAAACACCAAACAGGCCAGGCCATCACCCTACCTCACACCTGTCCTCGTTGTGAATCCTCTTGATAGTATTCCGCCTACTCTAACAAAGCATATTTTGTCCTCCATCGTCATTTTTACTAGACGAACCAGTTTGGTAGGAGTGCTCATATCCACCATTGCCTTATACGCTTCTACACTGTTCACGGAATCGTAGGCTTGTTGGAAATCAATAAACAGGTGGTGAGTATGTATCTGGTATTCCCTTGTTTTCTCCAACAGGATTCGTAGGGTAAACATTTGATCTGTCGTAGATCTTCCTTTCCGGAATCCAGATTGATACTTTCTGAGCTCTTGTTCGGCAAATGGAAGCAGTCTATTGAAGACTATGATGGATAAAATTTTGTATGCGGTGAGAAGAAGAGAGATGCCTCTGTAGTTATTAAATACCAATACCTCCCCTTTCTTATGAATCACCGTTTTGTTCCATTGAGCAGGTAGTCTTTCTTCTCTCCATATATAGCATTTCGAAGTCAATTTCAACTTTTTCCAAGACAAATTCAACCTTTTCCAAATCGAATTAAACTTTTTCCAAGTCAAATTCAACCATTTCCATTTCAAATTAAATTTTTTCCAATTCAAATTCAACCGTTTCCATTTCAAATTAATGTTTAGAATTTTTGTAAATTTTTGATTTTTTTTTAAATAAGGGCCATCCCCCTCCTACAATATGAAAGTCTATTATTTTTCTCTCCTAAGGAGAGTTTTTCAAAATACTATCGATTTTATGTTACACTTATGGATATTGATTTATTTTACCTATTCCAATTTATTATGGTCTTGATTGATATTTGGATTTATTCGATACAAGTTGTATTCTTATGTTTCCGGTGCCATAGATTTTGAAAATGGCCTCCATTTTATGATTACGCCACCGCGTCTCGACTTATTTAAGTTTTTTTGATTTATTCGATATAATGGTGTATTCTTATAGTTCCGGAGCCGTAGATCTAAAAACCTTAAATAAGTTAAAACGCGGTGGTCTAATCATAAAATGGAGGTCATTTTCAAAATCTACGGCTCCGGAACTAAAGAAAACACCCTTATATAGATTTCTCCACACGACATCTAGGCTGGGGAGAGAATGACTCACACCGCGTATATGTAAGTGAAGCCATGACGCCCACCAATAAACACCTCTATTGGTTAGCCAGGCAGAGGAAATTGACTGTAAAAATAAAATATGTTTGGTTTAGTGGAGGAAAAATTCGCTGCAGACAGTCAGATGGATACCCACCGGTGATTATAGGAAAACCAAGTGCCCTTGACGTATTCAGTTGAACGTTGTTTACACGTTACCCTGAGTCTGCATTTAATTTTTTTTTTTTGCCAGAAATATTTTTACTTTATTTTTTTTTATCTTTAGGTGTTTTTTTTTTATATAAATGTAGCTTTTTTTATTTATATTGAAGCTTTTTCTTATTTTTGTATACATTTATTTTCGCCAGAAATATTTTTACTTTATTTTTTTTATCTTCAGGTTTTTTATATTTATATAAATGACTTTTTTTTTTTTTTTTTTATTCTTACCGAAGGTTTTTTTATTTTTGTATACTTTTATTCTCGGCAGAAATATTTTGATTTTAATCTTTTTTACTTTCAGCATTCTTTATTTTTGTATAAATGATTTACAATTTTATTTGGTTATTTATCAAAATGTATCAATGTATTTAAAACAAGGGGGTATTTATATTTTCTTATGCTATAAATTATATTCAACAGAATATTTAATTCGGAATACTGGAAATTCATTGCTTTCATTTCAACTTTTATTTTATGTTTGCAATTTTTTAATATTTTTTTTTTTATTATTTTTAACTTTTATTATGATATTTACAACTGTATTAGTATGAATACATCAAGTAAATATGAACAGAGGAATATAATAACATGAAACACACTTGTTGAGAAACTACCCATTGGTATCACTCTAATAATTTGTCTACATGAGGAGATCACGAGACCATCTTCTTTTCAGACGCCTCGGAGGGTTATCAGGAATGGAAGAGGAAGCAAGGTTAGAAACAAGAGGATTTGGATGGTTATGAAGTTTATTATGGAAGGATAGGTATCTGGATTCGGCCAAATCGGAAACATATGGAACATTGAGGATGGATTATTTTATTTGTGACAAAGTAAGGAACATTGAGAATTTTACGAAGGATTTTGGATTGTAAAGATTGGATACGAGAGGAATTTGATGGTTTAGTGGAGCCCCATAGTTCAACTCCATAAGTCCAAATTGGTCTTATTATAGTCATGTATATGATTCATTTGTAATTAATGGGAAGTTTAGAGAATTTGTCTAGTAAGTGTTGGAGTAAGCGGAAACGTTGAGCAGTTTCTTGTTGTTTCAGTCTTGTATGAGGTATCGGATTTGTTCTACAGGGATAAGTGGGGTGTTATTAAAGGATGCCATAGGGCAGCAAGTCATTGGTTTACGACGAAGGGTAAAGGTGATTTGATGGGATATATTGGAATTTATTTTCATCCTCCAGTTTTGACACCATTCTTCAAGGTTTGTGATGTGTGATAGAAGAGTTTGGGATGCAAGTGTTGGATCATTACTAACTGACAGAATACATGTGTCATCAGCATATGTAGTGATGACAGTGTTAGGATGGGTTGGGATATCAGCTGTATAAACTGTGTAAAGGGTAGGACCAAGGATACTACCTTGAGGAACTCCGGCAGATTGAGAAAAGAGGGATGAATAGGCATTATTGTGATTTACTTTGAAGTGTCTATCAGTAAGATAGGAAGAAAGTTGAATTTGAAATGGAAAAGGTTGAATATGACTTAGAAAAGTTTTGAATTTTAAATGGAAAAGGTTTAATTGGCATTGGAAAAGATTGAATTTGATTTGGAAAAGGTTGAAATTGACTTGGAAATGCTATATCGATCAATAACTCTTGGAGGAATTTTATTATTTCACCTCTACTACTTTTAAAGAGCTCAGCGGGGATATTATAGATTCCTGGAGCCTTGTTATTCCTTAATTTCCCAATTGCATCATGTATTTCCTCTTCATCTGGGGGCTCTACAAATACCTCATCTACAAATACCGTTCCAGGAAGTCACTTGGGAGTGTATTATCTTGACATCCTCTATTGATATCATCGGTGACAAGTGTGCCATCGTTTTCTCTACAGGCATAATTCAGGGGGAGAAATGGTAATCTCCTGATGGAGAAGATGGATATACTAGATAGATTGAGAAGATATTTCGAAGAGCTCCTTACTGAAGGATTGAGAAATAACAACATTGATGAGGATGCTGCAACACTTGGTTATAGTGCCGATGATGATCTAGAATCACCAGATGATGAGAAAGTAGAGGTGGCAATAAGAAAGCTCAAAAACAACAAGACCCCAGGATTTGATGGACTCTCAGGTGAACTATAAAATATGGGGAAACCGAGGTAATAAAAATCTTGAGCGAGCTATTCTTGAGTATCTGGACAGAAGAGAGATTACCTAAGGATTGGAACAAGTCTGTGATATGTCCTATATACAAGAAAGGCGATAAACTTTACTGTGAAAATTATAGAGGCATTTCTCTGCTCTCCAATGCTTACAAAGTTCTATCAAACGTGCTCTTCTAGAGGCTTCTGCCGTTTGCAGAGCGAGAGATCGGCAAATACCAGTGTGGATTCAGAAGAGAAAAATTGACCGCTCATCAGATATTCACCCTTAGAATGCTGCTGGAGAAAAATCTGGAGTATAATGTTAAAACTCATCATCTCTTCATAGATTTTAGAGCTGCTTATGATAGCATTGATAGAGAGTAGTTATACAGGGCAATGATTGGAATGAACATACCACCAAAACTGGTCGGCCTCGTCAGGATGACCATGAAGGGCGTAGAGTGTGTCGTCCGAGTACAGGGAGACCTATCACAGAGATTCATGACAACTAAAGGACAGTGACAAGGAGATGCTCTTGCATGCCTCCTATTTAACATGGCATTCAAAAAAGCTGTGAGGGATTCTGGCATCCAGACTACTGGTACGCTATTCAATAAGACCGTACAGCTACTTGCATATGCCGACGACATCTACATAATGGCCAGATCGATGAATGCTATGAAAGAAGCGTTTGTCACATGCACATGCGATGGGCAGGGCATTTGGCGAGGATGTAAAATGATGAAATCCCCAAAAATAACTATGGAGAGCAATGAACAAGGCTCTAGGAAAGTAGGAAGACCACAGCTGCGATAGCAGGATTGTGTGGCAAGGGATGCATGTGCACTACTTGGTGTACGTAACTGGAAAGCGGCTGCGCAGGATAGAGACGTCTGGCGGACACGTCTTGAGGAGGCCAAGACTCTTCATGAGTTGTAGTGCCGTAGAAGAAGAAGAAGCTCTAGCTTCTGTGATATACACGAGGTGGAAGTATTTCATATTAACGTGTTAAGAGAAAATGATACATTTTAACTATATATGCTAACAACATTGAAAGTGTATTTGATTTTTCAAAATGGTAGTTATATTCTAAGAGTTCTAAATGCTGAAGATACCCAGATGGTCGTGTCTGAAGAGATAATGTGGTGGCATCATGAGATCGTCGTCATTTAGCTGGCCTCTTATAAGGGAGTTCCGGAGCATCCCTACACAAAGACCAACAGTTATCCCCAAGTATTGCTTCATTCCAGTGGCTCTGATATCTTTGTTCCATTACAGAAATGTCCTGATGGAATCTTTCTCCATGTTCATCGCAAACAGCTCCACAACTAGGAGAGAAAACATCTGGGTGGAAGTGGAAAAAATAGATTTTAAGGGACATGTTGCATCCAAGGTTATGGTACTTTTGCAGGAACACTGTCATTGAATGCTTGTAGTTGTCATCTCTTTTGTTGCCTAAAAATCCACGAACAACTCCCTTGAAGGCTTCCTAAGCTTCCTTTTCTTTCCCGTCCAAAACTTGGTCAAATGCAGGATCCTTCACAAGTACTCAAATTTGTGGTCAGATAAAAATGCCTTCCTTAACTTTTGCATCACTTAATTTCGGAAATTTCTCTATTATGTACTTAAAGGCCTGTTCATCTTGGTTCATACCTTTGACAAAATTTTTCATCGAACCCAGCTTGATATGCAGGGGTGGAAGCAGAATATCTTTTGGGTCCACGAGAGGCTTGGCAACGACATTTTTCTCGCTAGGGTTAAGATTTCTTACAGACCAGTCTCCATTAATATAATGCTATTTCCTATCACTACTGTCCCACATACATTCAAAAGTTTATGGCAATGACTTTAAATCACCACAGATTTCCCATTTCTGTTCATGATATTTGAGTGAGTCCAAGAGGGCTGTCATTTGTGCATGTGTCTCCTTCATGTGAACTGCATGACCACCAGAAATAGAAGAAAGAAGGTTGCCATTGTAAAGTAACACAGCTATCAAACTAAACTTGGATGAATCTATGAATAGCATCCATTCAGTTGGATCATGGTTCAAATTTAAAGATTTCATCAAGCCATTAATGTCGCAGCAAACAACAAGATTATTTTTTTTCTCCAAAAAGGGAACCAGTTCCCTGTGATGTTTTCTGTACTGTGAGATTCTGCCATCTCCTTTGAAAGGTCAAGGTCTCTAATGAGATCACTGAATTCCGCTTGACTCAGCCTGTGCGGTTTATCATCTTTTCCCTCAAAATCAGAGTCACGGGATGTGGAAGGCTTGTTTGGTTCTTCTTCTTGTTCGACACTGTCTTCATTTTCTACTTCAACCACACAATTTCCGGATGGAGTAGGAACTGATGAACTATCTGAATGGTCAGATATGGCAGAATGGGTCGAATAGCAGATCGAAGATTCGTGTACTTAACTGTTCTTCTTTTCTTTAAGGACAATCTTGCCTTTATAGGTGGAGTCAAGCAGAAAGAGCAGTCATCTGCATGGTTTGTAGGCTCCTGCCAAACCATAGGCACAGGAAAAGCCAAAGATCATTTCTTCTTTCTCATCCATTTTTGCAGCGTAACTGAACATGTGTTGCAACATATATGTGGAGCCCAAGACTTCTCCTGGACTCCTATTTTCATATCGAAATAATGCTGATAGGCAATAGATATGATATGCAATAGGCATTAGATTGCGTTTCTGTGAAGAAAATGTTGTGTCACCACAAATATGACAAACACAGCAGAAACTATATGAAATTCACAGTCATAGCAACAGTAAATATGTTTATGACTTACAAACAGCTGAAGAGCATTTGTGTTTTGTTATTTGACAGGTGCACCTAACCTACCCCCAAAAAAAATCCCCCAAATTGAAAATGTTGACGCTAAAAAATGAAATGTCACTTATCTCCAAAGCAAGAGATAATTTGTCATTTTTATGGCAGATTTTTTTAATTCAGCAGATGGAAATACATATGAATTGACTATTTTTGAGCCCGAAACATTTTCATTGTTGCCTAGTGTTATTTTATATTTGTATAAAATACAATAATTTT
Source organism: Nezara viridula (assembly GCA_928085145.1). NCBI lineage: Eukaryota > Metazoa > Arthropoda > Insecta > Hemiptera > Pentatomidae > Nezara > Nezara viridula. The sequence goes on from OV725081.1 coordinate 48,737,533, forward strand.
ATACATATTATTCCTGTTATTTGTGTATTGTGTTTATTTTTTATTATTTATTTTTCCTTCTATAATTAATAAATTTATTACTGATATTTCAGGATATTGAATGATATATTTGATATCAATAATCCAACATTTTCATTTCTGAAGCTGAAAGAATTTGTATTATCCCTAAAGCAGTCACATTTTAATTCATTATTAAGCTTTCGGTACCTAAAGCACTTTTGGAAAACAATATATGAACGGTAAGGATAAAATTATCTTAAATGTAGTTTCATTTAATAAGTTGTATTCTTTGAAAAAAGTTAATGTAAGAGATAACCTTTTAAAAATATGGGCTTAGACATTATTTAGAAAAAAACATGTTTCAGCATCTCTTGGAAGAGATGGTTTGAGACTAATCAGTAATCACAATAAGGTGGTCAAACATCGTTGATTTCTTATTAGATTAATTTTATTTTCCTACACCAGGTTGCTACTTCTTTTTTTCAAATAGCTAATCAGTTATCATGAAATTAAAAAGCCTTAACCCAGATCTAATCTATTTAGGAAAAAAGACATAAGAAAATCTTTCTGTGTGATTACCTATATTTTGCAAACTTTGTAGTTACCTAAGTATGTACTCACTCTATGACATAGAAACTTATTTTCTGTTCTTATTCCAGATTTCATAAATCAAATGGTATATTAAATGCTATCATAGAAGGAGCCACATACTTTTTAAGAACTAAAGAACAATATAATGAGGTAATTATATTTTACAATAATGAAATAAACAAAAACAATTAATTTCAACATTTTTAATGAAATAAACAAAACATTCTTTTATTTACATTTTAATCATAAAATTAGGCATAGAATTAAGTTGCATTAAAACAACAATAGTAGAATAAAATAGCATAAGGAATATAATTGCTAACTTGGTTTGACAAGGTTGGAACTGGTCTATCCATAATTGCAACAAAAAAAAGTTAGAAATCAAATTATTCTACTTACTCTAAATAGCTGTAATTTTATTTTTGTCATTGGTTCAATTAAAAAAACTATACCTCTATATTTTGTATTTTTATTAAAAATGTCAAAATGAAGTTAGGACCTTGCCATCAACAAAATGGGTAAAAAGTGGAAATAAATATAAAAATTAAAGGGTATACAAGAGTTTGAACTAGTATTGGTATATTGCCCCAATTGGTCTTGCAATTCTGTACCTACAGATTTTTACATCATCCATAAATAAGATACATAGTACAAGGTTGAAGCTTCTTTGACCCTTGTCCATACCGAAGCTCTTTTATTCTTTCTCACTGATCCTTACTATTTATTCCCTTAGAATATTTATATGTGGAATGTGTAGTTTGGATAAGGTCTCCTGGGATGTTCTTTTTACTTTCATTTACCTATAAATAAAATATATTATAATAAGGGAAAGTATTGCGATCGTGAAAATTTTCGAATCCGAGTTTTCAACAGAAATACACTTTTTGAGGTCTCCCGAATCCAAATAACCAAGTTTCTCAAAGTAGTCTGTGTATGTGTGTTAACAATCTAGCTCAAAGCTGTTTCAAATCCAACCAAGGCAGGTAGAAATTAATTTCGTAGCAGACCCATGGAATGAATCATGACATTTCCACTGTGGTTAGAATAGGTGTAGTTGTACCTCTATAACGTGAGAAAAAAAACGGATGAATATATAAACCTAGCTGGAAATAAATTATATACCATTGGTTTTATACTCTGAAAGGATTCACATTTTTCAATGTTACTGGTAGAGTTACTGTATATGACTTGTCAAGTAAGATAAGGGTAGTACTTTAAATCATCAATACAATATGTAGTGCCTTAATTCATACCCGAACTCCTAGTCAATCTTTTATTCAAGCATCAGAATATTAAGGGAATCGTATGAATATATTTTTTACTATGACAGTTTGTCTTATCTGAGGAACATTTTTTTTATTTATACTGAGATTTTAATGGCCTTCCATTTGAATGCTTGATAATGTTCGCAACTGTCAAATTAAATCCTATTAGAAGTAAGTGATGTTGATTAACATTTTTAGTCATATTGACAAATTTTCTATTTAAAAAAATAATGAAAAAATGCATGGTGATTGGTTGCAGGTACTTACTTTGAGAAACTCAGTTCCGGAAACTGATTACAGCACTCTAGCCAGTTTAGACCAAGCGATTGATCAAATAGTTTATAATATTAACTGGGATATAAGAAATCTCAAAAAATTTAGAAAGTGGCTCGTATTTTATAATAAAACCCTTATCTAGATTACTTCTGTTGTTTTTTAGTGAAAATAGGAAACTAGTTATATTGAATAAAACAACACTCCCTTTTTCTCTTTTATTAATAAAGTTGGCTGATCATACAAATTAAAATGTTAACAAATTTATTTTACATTATAATAAAAATAAAATCTCAAAAATTGTACATCATCAGAAAGTAATGGCCAGTTAGTTTCATTCTTCTTCCACCTGAAATAAACTTTGTCAACTCATACCTAGTTCTTTAAACTAGTAGTATATTTCATGAGACTCTTAGAAAGTTGCTTTGTAAACTGGAAAACATACCAACAAATAACCTTTCCAAACCTAACAATAACCTCCTTCATTCATTTAATTATAGTGCTTTTCATTGCATAATAGGATTGGTAATAATTGATTACTATCAAGCATTGAAACATTAAAAACTATAGAAAGGAGGCATATGAATTGTTAATAAAAAAAACAGTGTGAATAAATGTAATTTTATTTGAACTTTGTACAAACATAAAATTAAGTTATAAAAGAAAATTAGTCCACTGATATTCACAAACAAAATATTTATGTAAAAATAGGTGAGCGATTCTGAATCAGTCTGGTCCTACTGAAAGACAACAAACATATTGCCTAATACAAATATATAAATATACAATTTGAGGAATTTGGAACTGTTACTGAGTAAAGTGGAGTAAAACTATAATTATAACAATGTTCAAAGAAAAAAAAAGAAAAGAAAAATAAAGGCTTCTGAAATGAAATAATAATATTCACAAAAGTGATACACATGGAATAAAATCATTAATAAATATTTCCAGAACACATAACAGTCATCAACATGAAATAAATTTAGTTGACTGATGAGGTTAAATGATATAAAAACTTAAAACAACTATCTTGACATGGAATTTACACCAAGATGTTTCATTTAATTATATTAACAAGTATACTAGTCATTTGGTATTAGAAGAACTGAAATAAAATCTTTAGCTAATCAGCCTACAAGGTAACGATACAAGAACCTATTGCATTTCCCAACTTCATAAGGTAAAAATTAAATTAAATAATTTATCCCAATACAGAATAAATTCTTATTTCAAAATTACAACTTTATTCTAACATTTAAAATATCTCAAGAAATTTTACAAGTAAATCCATTCAATCGCTATAAGCAGCAGAATTCACTAATAATGTAATATGAGGTATAAGTAAATAAATGCCTTTGTGACATTATCAACTGAATTACTTTTATTTATACCAGGGACTATATTTATGATGGTTAAAATATATACTTGCAGCTTACTTTTTTATATTGGTTGTGACGGCTTTTATACGTTAATATTGTAAGTAATCTTATAATCCCCTATTTAATATTTTTAATGTTGTATTTACACATTTTCTTACGAAGGACTCAGTTTCATTTCCAAACCCCGACATCAACCCAAATATATATTCAAGAAAAAAATATATTAAACAAAATCAACAACATTGAGATAGTAAAAAAACTACTACAAATCTCTTTTTAGCAATATTCGGTACATACATTTTTTTTATTATTATTATTTTTTTTTTGTAAAGCCTTACATATTAAAACAAATTCAATACACAGAGTGATTGTTGTCGGTTAAAATGTAAGGCTCATAAAATATAACACATACAATAGAGGGTTTAATCCCACATTTTAAAATGTTCATAGAAATAGGTTAAGACTATACTGTAACTAACGCATTATATATATGTATATATACATATACATATATACACAAAGAATATATATGTATATACATAAGTTTATTTATAAAAGTACATATATGTATATATATTAACACATATACATATATATACTATATATAACTAAAGTTCATCAAAGTTTGTTAAGAGCGAGATCGACGATATATAAATACTTGGTATTTAAATAATGATCACCATAGAAACACTTTTCAGTCCACTTTAATGCTTCTTATCCTATCACTTCATACATCGGAAGTAACAGCAAAGCAAGAAGAACAGAAGCTCTCTATCGTGAAGAAGCAAGACATAACTTTTAATCTGAAATAAATGATGTGAATAAGATAATAATCATGTAAATATTATATTAATTTCAAAATAACTTGGTTTTTATACAAATTAGGCAGAATTAGAAATAATTGAATTTTTCAAAGTAATATAATAATTTTAGTTATCTTCTTATTTTTATTTTTCTAGGAAGCTTCGGTATATATATTTTTCTAACTTTAAGGCAAATATACTTCCATTTTTCTTTAGTCTTTTTTAATCACATCTATTACATCTGACGTTTCGGGACAATTTTCCCATCATCAGAGAATTCCTTATGTTTACTTGACTTTGTGATGTGGCACCAATTGTCATATCTATTTAAATATAATTTTTGGTGTTACACATTTATTTTCTGTCCATTATCACACCAACCAACATCTGGCTACCTCCAATTCCATTACTGCACCTGATGGAACAAATGATTGGATTGTGATCGTCCATCAGGATGTTGGAATTCTCTAGTCTGACTATCATTGATATATAAAATAGGAGCATAGTTCCTAACTCGCTGAGTTATCCCCTTCTCTACACAATACATAAGTTACATAAAAACAATGAGCTAACCTGAGACTAGGATAGATGAAAGGAACGTTGACCATCCCTAGCAGCAGTAGCTAGTTTCTCCCTCATGATCTCAATCGAAGAGTAATCAGGAAGTTTGAGGTAGTTAACACAGGTCATCACAGAAGGAAGATAATCATCAGCATTCATATTGCCATCCATTGTTTTTCTCACAATAGTTAAAGGAGGGCTTAAAGATTTGAAACCTAAAAACGATAAAATAAATAAAATATCTGTGTTTAATAACATAAATAACTACCAAACCTGATTCACATATATAAGGTTCATCAAAATGTAACTAAGGATGTTTCCGAAAATGGTGGATGATAGGGGAACAGCTTAGTTATGTTTTATATTTCAGTAATACATATAATCATATTAAGGACATAGGTGATTTGTTAACTTTTTTAATCCATTTGTTGGCAATATTGAATTAAGTTTAAGGTTAATTCAATTAAATAATGTTGCATTATAGAATTTCAATATTGTAAGTCAATTGAGTGGCTTCATATCAAAGACAAACACCTGTCATTTTCAAATTGTTGAGAACATTTTTTTGTAACTTTGATTTAAATCAATTTTGTTGACTTTTTTTTCCTAATTTAACTTAAAAATTCTTTTTTTAAATCATCACAATTGCTTTAAATTGAAACTACAACAAAAATTTACTTTTTCTCAACTTTCTGAAAATGGCAGATGGCACCTTTAGATACCGAGACATCCAATTGCAATTTCTAGTTATTGCTAATGAAAATGAAATTGCAAGGATTGATTTGGAAAAGATTTCAATTGACACAATGATAAAAATATCTCACTATTACACATACACACTCATAATTTTAGTAATAATTACCCCCAACAGGAAGTCTTGGTGAACCAGTAACAAACTGCACAAAATCTCTTTGTTCCTGCTTTGTATAAGATGCTAATATTTCAAACAGAAATTTAATTGCACGACTAGATTGTGTATAACCATGATCAGGGCGACAAGACCTTAAAAAAAAATTAAACTTATTTATTAATAATTAAATATACATACATATCAATCTACCCTAATTTAATTTCCTCAATATATATAGTTTGAAGATTACCTTCACCGCTAATGACACAAAATAAACAATTCAAAATTAATACTTCTTAAAAATTCTATTTAATGTTTAAAACTTTACATGGCCTAACCTTATTTGAACACTAGGATTTTAATTTTAAAAAAAAACAAAATTTAAATATTAATATATTATGACGGCAATACTTACTCAACCAGAGATGAAATATCCCAATCAGACCCAGAGCCACAAAAAATCGCATCCAACTCTTGAGGGTAAAACAGACCTAAATGCCATGTAGGAAATACACACTGCATTCCTTCACGTACACATTCCATTTGCCTTTGTACTCCCTCTACCAAGAACCAGTGCACAACTAACTGCAAATGGAAAAAATAAACAAGAAGTACAGGAACATTAAAATTGTAACACAAGCAAAAGCACAAGAGGATTTAAATAATCTATTAAAACTCAAATAATTTTTGTATATTTCTTCATACTTGTCAACTTAATAGTAGTTTTAAAATACCAAAACATTTTTAACTGCATGAAAAGAGAGCAGTCGGATTTTGTTAGTCGAGTCCTATATAGTGCAACGAAGTCAAATTTGAGTGAAGGGGAAGGAACTTCCCCCACTCAAGTTCCACTTCCCCAAGATCTCTCTCCAGCTCCACTTTTCCTCTTCACCATAGCAACCACTTTATACCGGGAAAGTGTTATTCCTTTTTCTTCAAATTTCCCACAAAGGTTTATTAAAGGTAGGGATTTTAATTAAAAAATAAAATAAAACAATGAAAAGGATGGTTAAAGAATTAAACTGAGAAAAAAATATATATGAATTCGCGAGGACTACTGTTCACAGAACTTGATGTTATTACTAGGATATGTAAATCTAAATTTACCAAGAAATATATCATAATAAAATCAAGAAATAGATGGAAAATAAAGAACAGAAAAAAAATCCAATACTACGTTATAGGATATTCAATAATAGGGAGGAGCCTTTTTCATTTACTTCTGAATATAAACAAAGAGCAGTGTCCACATTATATATTATTTTAGACTATAGTGTATTAGCTCAAACCAAATAAATCACAGTATGTAAATAGCCAACCTTTCTGTAAATCAATATAGGAAAAGAAATGAAAAAAAAAAATGATAAAAGAAATTTCTACTTGTAAACAAAAATTTAGAAGTACGTATGAGTGAGTAGAGAAGATAAAAGAGTGGGAGATAGGCGGGAAAATGTTTCGCCAATGCGCATTTCTCTCCTCCTCTACCCACCCTCAAACTTATCTTAGATAGAGTCCACCACAGTTGGCAATGACGATTACTAAAATTGGCGAATTAGTAAAGGTATATTTAAAAAAAAAAAAACTTTTTGTATGCTGTAAAAGATCTATTTTCAAGAAAATTATTTAATGCGGTCCTTATTCTATATTCCATTATACTCCTTAGAAAAATGAACCGATCTTTTTCCTAATTTAAAATTCGATACTTGTTATGTGATATTAATGTTCCGTTCCGTTTTTGAGACATCGCATTACACTTATAATATCTACGAAAAGCACTAAACTATCGTTTGTGTGAGATTAAAAATGATGCACTACATTCCTTGACTGCCCTTATTACAGGAATGTACAGAGATGAAAATAGTAGACCCACTGGAGCCCTTAGATGCTGGATTACTTGAAACGCCACAACAGCAAACGGAAGACCATCTTTTAAAGAATGTATTCTTATTACTAAAAATCAATTGCTCAAATACATTTAAATATTTTTTTCAGGCTAAACAAAAGTATACTAAATAATATTAAAGTATCTTTTATGCCTAAAGTAAGGATAACGCAGTTAAAAGAACTTATTTGGTTAATGCATAGACTAAAATAAACCAATTCTGAAATTCAGTTATCTTAAATCTTCATAATTTTACTTTAGCACTAAAAGTGTTACTTCCTAAAAGAGAGGCAATTAGGATTTTGTCAGTGCTCTGTCAGTGGCAAGACCTTTTTGTTTGGAAAGCTTACACTATTTTTATTATTTTTAGTGTTAAAAAATAAAATAAAAATATTTGAATAAAAAAAAACATTACAGAAATCAGAAAATCCTATTCAATCTAACAGAATATACTTTCATATCTACTTAAATAACTTGGTAGAATGATATGAATATTGACATATACAAATATTTAAACTTGGTCAAGTAGTTGGGAGCTTATCACACCCTGAAGTTCAAAATTCTTTTGGACATTAATAAGCACTGATACATGGGATCAAATCTACTGGCCAGGAACTATAATGTGTAGTGAAAAGCGCCTGACACAACTACACTAAGTTTTAATATCCCTGGATGTAAATTTTTAAATAATCTATTAAAATGTTTAAGTAGATATAAAAGAGCATTCCCCAATTTCTGTAGTCTTTTTATTTAAGCTTTTTTAGTTTTCTAAGGTATGACAATTTATAACACATATGATCAAGATCTCACAGATGATATGAAACCGATATAAATTTGAGGTAATAAAAAAATTTTTAGTAAAATATAATAAAATATTTTCTTCAGTATTTTGAGCTTGAATTGTTTCAAAACAATCACAAGATCTTACTGGGTCATTTGATCCATTTGACCTAAAAATCGGTCAAGTCATTCACTCAAAAAATTCAGTAAATCTCTTTTAGGAAATAAATTAAACACATTTTATTCAATAACATGTCAGCATTTTTAGCTGAATTTTTTTTCAAAACACTCACGGAATCATACTGAATAATTTGAGACATGAATCATAAAAATTGGTCCAGCAGATTTCTCAAAAAATCATTACATACATTTTAACGAATTGATTAAAACACATTTTATACAATAATTTGTTCATGTTTTGAACTCAAGTTGTTCCAAAACACCCACTTTAATTACACATTTAAGCCATCAAACTTAAAAATTGATCCAGATGTTCTCTCAAACAATCTTTACATACTTATTCAAATTGATTAAGAAGTATTCAATCAACGGCCAGTATTTTTAACTCTACAGGTTCAGAAATAAGCATAGATTTCACTAAATAATTTAAGATATCGTTAAAAACCGATCCAGCTGTTCACAAAAAAAATAGTTAAATACACTTTATCAAATTGATTAAACGCATTTCATTCAATCACAGGTCAGTGTTATTAGCTCAAATTGTTTCATAACTCTCACCAAATAATTTGAGCCATCAAAGTTAGAAATTGATTCAGCCTATCTCTTAAAAAACCGTTATATAGTTTATAGAGAGCAACCTAAACACATAACCCTTGTGTCGCTTTGCTTAGTCGGGTAAAAAATTAATGTGTATCGAAAAAAAAAAAAAAAAAAATGGCTGTGTATCGAGCAACCCTATATAGTAGGGCAACACTGCTTTAAATAAATTATTTCTCTCTACTATAAATTTATCCTCAGAGAAAACTAGAAAAATAATTAAAGGAATCTATACCTTGCAATAAGACTCCAGGTTATATGATGTGACATTTAATTCTCGACCATTCTTCCTCAATTCTATTTGAGGATAGCCAGGAAGAGTAAAGTCAAGACCTAAATTCTCAATAGGGCATCCATCTAGATTTAAGGCCTCAACCTATAACAAAAAGAATATATATAAAATTTAGTTGAATTGTAAATAAGATTAATCCAGAAAAAAGAAACATACCCTTGTTTTTTTCTCATCTTCAGACAATATACTAGAAGATGAAAGTTCGTTGAATTGTGCTACTACTGACATTAATCTAACAAGTGTCCTGTGAACTGATGGCACAACATGAGCTAAATCTGCCAGCCCTAGGCAGGCCTCTTCACCTAACAGCCAACGATGGAATGTTTGACTAAGAGGTAGATCCAACTGCAAGAAATTTAAAAATATACATTAAATATTAATAAGATATATGATTTATTTGTAGGTTTCTTTTTTGCTTTGAATGAATACAGTTGTAAAAATGTTAACTATTTTAATAAAACATAATATTCAGTTAGAAATCGCTAAAAGAATAAGGGGATATTAAGTTGAATAATATGGCACTTCTCATAATGGTGAGCCTGGTATTATGTTATGCCAGAACATAAATATACGATCCCTTAGAAAATAGTCATAAATACACAATTATATAAATATGAGAAGGAGTTGATCGGGGGGTGAGGTCAAATAAATACTCAATTATAGAAATAGTATTATTTAATTTTTTGACGATGTTTCGACCCACTTTGCAGGTCTTCATCAGGGCAAAGGATGCAGCACTGCAGGAAGCAGTACAAACACTTTTATATTACATAAGAGTAATAGAAGAGGGAATTATATAAATACATTTTTCTTCAGTAAGACATCAGCCTCCTAACTAACAAAATCTTATTATTTTGGTAATCTATACTTCCATCCATCATTCAGCTCTTAGCAATCAAATATGGTCTGTTCTGAATTCATTAACATCATGCACCAAATAATTATTACATAATCAACAAAGTTAAGAATCGATGTTATTTATGTTGTGAAGTGAATATTGTAATTGTATCTGTGGTGTCATGCCTGCAGGACTGTATTTTGAAATGATAATTGAAGTTAATGATAAGTCATTATAACAATAAGTAATGAGCTGTTAAATTTAGTTGTTCTCAATCAAAACCACCTGAAAATTTTTAAAATATCTTCTTTCATAATTGGTAATTATTTTTTATTCTTATGTGCAAATTTCTTAAGTCATAAAATAAAAATAAATAAACTGTCTATTTTCCAAGTCATTTTATCTGTTGTATACTACAGCTGCTTTCTAGCTATAGCCAAAAAAATCGTTTAGATATGTTAATTTTGGCTGATCCCTTTATTATTATTATTTTGATTTACCATATTAGTCAACTATCATACACAAATGTTTAAAATTATATGTATATGTGTGTGTGTGTGTGTTTATATTGAATAAAAAGGAATATAATATATATATATATATATAAAATAATAGTAAATAAATATTTGACTATCAATAAATATACAGTGTCTCAGTTCTTAATGGCTAAACTCTAGGGAGTAATTCTAGACAAAAAATTCATCTGATGCATGGGTCAATTCCAAACAGAAAAGGATTTAAGACCTATTTTAAATTTTTCTTAAGGTGGTCAAATTTTTATTGAATAAGAAGAAATTGCTCAAAAACTGTTCAAGCTAATTAAATTATACACGATCGTAAAGTAGACAAATTTTTCTTTGAGTTACAGTGATTAAATTTACTAAGGTCAATGATAAAAGGAACTTTCAGGTCTAATTTGGCAAAGCCTACCATTATGCCAAATTATTTTACAAATTGGGACTACTGAAATATGCTGCTTTGCATACAACAGCAGTTGTATTAGACCTCCTGAAAATCTCTTTTATCATTGATCTTAGTAGTAAATGTAATCTCTGTTTTCTCATTAAAATTTTGGGCACTTTACAATGGTGTATTTAGAAATCAATTATCAAGAAGATTTATCTAGCAATTCCTTTTTATTCAATAAAAACCTTGACTGCCTTAAAAAACCCACAAAATTGGTCGTCTTGACTCCTTTTCCATTCAGAATCTGCCCATGCATCAAATAAATGTTTTTGTTGGAAATTTTGTCTAGAATCACCCTCCTGAGTTTGGCCATTAAGAACTGGGACACCCTGTATAAAGTAGTATAATTTTAATTTATTATTTAAACTTAACTCAAATTATTAATATTTGAGGTTAACCAAACTAGATAAATCAAAAAGTATAAACCCACCATTCTTGAATCCATGACTGCTTTTGCCATAAATCTACCGATAAAACGAAATTTGTTCCTGAGCTTCATCAATTGAGAAACACGAGTAGTCCGTGGAATAGGGGCAGGAAACAGACCAACTGGTGAATGAACATAACCAGAAGTATCAGATCCTCCTTCAAGAAGCCACAATTCCAAGTCTGCTCGTTGCAATTCTCGTGAAACCAAAGCGTAGAACTCGAGTGTAGGACCCAATCCTGTTCCTACCTGTAATTAAATAATATTTAGAACTCTAACTATACAATAGGATTTCAAAGTTGCTATCGGAAATGTAAAACAGGTTGAATTTAGAGTAAAAAAAATGAGTAATATATAAATTAGCAAATAGATAAATAAGCCAGAAGTACAAATAGATGTGGAAAAACAAGATTTACTATTAAAGCAAAAATTCATTGCTTAAGAGAATGAATTGTTTGCACCATTAAATGTTTAATGCAATGTTTAATGAGCTTATTAAAAATGAAATTGACTGATCAAAACGAAATTTACCTCGTTTTCATATTGGACTTCAAGTAAGGCTTTACTGGTGGCCATATCTTGAAGAAGAGATTCGGCTTGTTTCAAAATGTCATCTCTTGAAACAGTTCTTTTCCTTCTATCAAGTCTAGGAGTTACTCTCTCCTGAGAATCATTGCCACCACCCAATTCTGGACTGGAGTCCAATAATCTTTGTAGAGCTCTGTCCCGATCAAATGCAGTTGCATAAAGAAGTAATTGCCTTGTCTCAAATGGAAGTAAAAATGGGCTGAAAAATTAAAATAAATGTTGAAATAACTAACATATGAAACTATAAAAATTTGATTTATAAAATATTTTTAAAGATTGAAAATCCATCTCATTATCTCATGTCACAGTTATCAATCTTTTCTTAGCCTATTTCTACAACTGTAATCAAACCTGTAAACAACTTCTGTTTGAAGGTTATGTAATGTTATATTATTATGTATTTTCCATTATGCTTAAGAATTTCTTCTATTATTATCATTTATGTTATTTCTCTTCTTATTGCTTCCTCACTACCGAAGGTAGGAAAGCATTGTGTTCGTGCAAGAGGTTAAGAAAAATTGTATGCTCGAAATCGAAAATTTCCACTCGCGTTTTACATTTCAGACATAAGGATCAAATTTGGTTCAGCATCTGTCTGTCTGTAGTCATATCGATGTAACGGGTATATCACCTACTACCGTTTATCCGATTTAAATGAAATTTCCAGGGATTGTAGGGGTCGATGTCTAGATGGTCCAATATCGATTTCATGTAAGTCCATCCAGCCCTTCCGCTTACGCAAACGTATTTTTTTAGATATGCCAATATTTCAGAAACGGCTCGTTCATTTTGGTTCAAAATGAGAAAAAATATAGGTATTAATACAAAAATAACGCAGTATCAATTTCATTGAAATATGTCCTCTACTTTCTCTTATATATGCGCAAACGTGTTTTCCTTGATACGTCTATATCTCTAGAACCGCACGTTCGATTTGACTCAAATATGGAGGAAAGTCAGGGATTGGTTATCAGATAATTAAGTGAATATCAATATTATATATTTCTATCCAATACTCTAAAAAAAATAGTTTCACTTTCGGATTAGTAAATGTATTATTATTTGATGTGTAATTTTCAATAAATTTAAATTAATTCTTACTGTAAGTTTGTAAAAAAAAAAAAGTAACCGTATTTATGCTCTCCTGTAAAACACTCAGTTTTTACACACAACCTTTTGAACTAACACACTGATATGCATGTTCAGTATGCCCTGGAATGTATGGTTTTAATCAGAAAAACTATCAAGTATGCTATCTGCAAATGCGGAATTCTTTCGCATTTTAGTATTCGCTGATGGACAAAACTCATGGATGTTAAACACGTATATGTTGAGGGATTACCAAATTTCTGAAAACGGCTTCTTTCAGATATTTTATTCTAATATGGAAAAATTGTATGATATTTATATTTATACTTGTAACAAAAATATTTTTTAGCTAATGAAGGAACTAACCTAATTAACCTTACTTGAAAAACTTTTTTTTTTAATATATTGTTAATAATATCAAAATAAAATTACAATGTTGTAATAATATTAGCATTTGTACTATATATTAGCATAAATTCGTTATCATTTGGTTTTGGACAGTATCTTTTCCCTCTCGTACTCTCTAACACAATGTTGGGTTAAGATACAATTTTGAATAATAGGTCATTACAAAGTAGATGAAATGCTGAAAAAATCCCTCGCTTACACTTTACAGGTTTGATTTTTAGTCACTTACCTGAAATATTTTAATCCATATGTTCAACTAAACTTGTTATCATTTTGTTTTCGACACTATTTTTTTCCTTTTGCCTCTCTAACATGGTGCGGCATTAAGATACAATTTTGAATTACAGCCTAATACTGAGAGGATGAAATGCCAAACAATTTCCTCGCTTACAGTATACAGAAATCAATTTTAGTTTCTGAGATATTTTAATCCATATGTATGTAAAAATATTTCAATTAGTCGACTCTAGCAGACTTAACCCGAGTGAAATCTGATGTATTAATCTAATTCACTCTCCATAAGTGCAAAACGTGCCTTAAGAAGTTTCCACTTCAAAAACCAATAGAAGGGTGCATTAAAAAGTAATGATGAGGAACAAGGCTCACAAATGACACCCATAGCTCCTGACAACAAACAGAATCGGGGAGATATATGGTGCTGAAAATAAAAAGAACTGGAGGTTGAAAAAACAGACCCACTCTAGACAGTATCTGGAAGAAATCTGTCAAAAAAGAACTAACTAACTAATAAATCTGAACAGGAGAGCTCACTAAGAAAATTACAGCAGCATACACAGAGCACTGTAAACTAAATTATCATATGTTCAAACTCCGGCTCACGGAGTCGTGTCTTTGTAGGTACTGTGGCCAGGAGGATGAGACAGCATATCATGTTACTTGCTGGTGCGATAGGTTTGCAGGCTTAAGATTTTGTTTATTCCGCATTGACAGAGAGAAGGATCCCAAGGCAAACAAGCTTATCAATCCAACAAGCTTATCACAGTTCATTGAGAATGCAGGAATTACACTCTAAACTAAGTGACTTTAAATAAGGAATACAATAGGCCTACATGGCCGCAGTACGCAAAAAAAAAAAAAAAAAGATGAGGAAAGGAGACTTGGAGATCCTCTCAGTAATCTTAACACTCGACCTTCATCTTCACAGCAGCAAATAGTTAGTATTAGTGAAATTACAATGTACTTGGTAAATCTTAGACATCTAAGGAATGTTACTCAATGATATATACATGAGGGAAATGTGCAGTTGAGCAGCCTTCCGTGACAGAGGTTACAATTACTGCTACCATCAAGTGCGAGATTCGTGCATTACTTTATCTTTTAAACTGTTTAGAATGTTTACAGGCGGCCATTTGGCTGTTATGAAAAAAGGAGTGGAAGACCGGGATTGAAAGGTATAAACAAAATTTCTACACCTATGAAGAAAAATTGTAAGAAAGGCCACTAGCTACAACGTGGTTTCTTTGATAAGAATAAACAAAAGCTGGAGCATTATACTTATAAGTTTTGGATTGACATGGCAATAACAATAAAAAATAAAACAAGGTTTTATCTTTTAAAAGATGTATTTGGTTTTGAAAATAAACATTTTTTTCTACAGTAAAGATACTATAAACTCTTATTTCAACATCAATCCTCGTTTTGGTATGACAAAAGTCCGTAGCTACCTTAGTGGAGCCCATCAGGATTAATTGTCGAGAAATACTATTCTCACTATTAAGAAGGCAAGAAATATATTATTAGATAGATTCTACCATGGCTTTCTAATTATTATTTAATAATAATTAGAAATCTCTTTCTTGTATTTCAATGAATAATAATGAATAATTTAAATTAATTACCAAGCTGAAGTTATTTGTTGTAACCAAGATGGCAGATTTCCAGTCATTATAACTAGAGGATCTTGAAGTTGTCGACCAGCTTTTGCTGCAATTTTGTTATTCACAAACTCCTTAAAATAGATAATTTAAACAAAGTTAGTTTATTAATACCGTATAATAAAAATAAACAATACAGTACAATAAAGTATTCATCTGAATTTTCGCGACATATTAAGAAATAATATTGTAGCCACAAAAAAATATATTTAAAGGTTTAGTGAAAAAAAGAAAGATATATACCACCCGCTACAACCCATAAAGGGTCTTGGGTTCAATACTGTGTGAGGTAGTACTGTTAAAAGACCAATGGTACAACAATTAATAACTGATAAAAATAATTTCTATATGGATTTGTTAATACAAATAGAAGGGAAAAAATTAAATCTAAAGAAACAATTATGTCAGATAAAAATCACAAGTTATAAAATTTTTAAGATTACTTAATCAAATTTGGTAAGTTATTTTATCATTTACTTTTCGATGTAATATTCTAAATTCTGCACGAATTTTGGTAGAATTTGGTTAAATATTTAAAATTATTACAACTCTACCAGGCAATATTGAACAGTATTTAGATAATATATTCATACCTGTTGGTAAAGAATAGGAGTTCCTTCAATTGCAGGATAAAGAACCGGCCAATGCACAGTAATAGCATGAAGAGCATTTAAAAGACAAAGGACTGGAAGTGAAGTATCATTTGTAGTTACTTTTGTTGATAAATCATTAACAAGATATCGGTCTAATGGAAATGGTTTAAGAGGGATAATTCCATCTGAAACAAATATTTAACATTTTTTAAAAATTTATTTACACATAATATTTACACCTACATTACAATATAAATACATCTAGTAAATGTTTACACAGGAATATAATGACACGAAAACGCTTGTTGATAAACAACACTTATAGCACTCTAATAATGTATTTACATAAGGAGATCACGAGGCCATCTTCTTCAATATTTAAAATTAACATTATGTAAGTATATAAAATCCCATATAATAGACAATTTTTTTAATCAAATGCCTAATATTTTTTACCCACAATATCATAAACACTGAAATTTGCATGTGAGAACATGTCCGGTAGTCACAGTAATCGAATTTATGGTCAAAAATTCGTATTTACGTACACTACTGTGTGAATTGTGTGTCTGAGCATTGTGATGGAGGAACCAATGCCTCTCTTGGGCTAAATTTTGTCAAAATACGCGCCAGCTTTGAGATGTCTAAGAGTCAATGTAGTTAAAATTAACAGTCTGGCCAGGAGGGACGGCATGCCGTTGACAACGCCTCGAGAATAGAAAAAAAAATCATTGTCTTGAAATTGAACTTAGATTTTCTTTCTTTCATCAAATTCATCGACTTTGCATAAAGAAGACTTATGTTGTGTGATGCCTCTGTCGAGAAAATAACCACACATTTCAGCTACCAAACAGTCGTTATGGCATACCATTCTTCGGGCTTTTGGTTGGTTCAAGAGACAAAAGACTGAGAGTAGTGGGCATCAACAGAGGAAAAAAAAATGAAAACAATGAGACTGATCTGGCACCCCTTTCCATCACTTAGGGACAAGTTATTTCATGTAAGTTCGGTTCCTGTTTAGTATTTTGAACCATTTTATTTTTGTATTAGTTTTTTCCAACCGTCCCTAATATACATTTGAAGCATATAAGTTTTATTATTTATTAAATTATGTTACTTCTTTTCTTTTCACTATACGGGCTTGATTTATTACCTCTAGCATCAAATATTTTATTATGATGAAAATACACAAATAAGAAATTCTTCTGATAATCTATGAAATATAAATGACAGCACTCAATTGAGAAACAAAAGTTGTAGTTACAATTTTACAAAAATAGTACACAAGCAATGAAATCTTAATTCTGTAACAATAAAATAAGCAATAATCTTTACAAAGAAGTAATTAACATTGATGCCATACCATTCCACAATTCATCATGTTTTTTTCGGGGTGCAGTCTTTGAATTTGAACCTTTTCCTTTACGAGGGATGGCACTTGTACTGCTAGTATTAGTACTAGTAGCAGCTTTATTGACTGATTCATCTTCAATGACAGGCCTAGAACACATTAAAATCAATAAAATTATGAATACATCCAAATCTTATTAATTTAAACAGATTTAGGACAATATACCTATAATGAACAGTGTGTGTATGCACCCAAATATTGGCAGACCCAAGAGGTGCTTCAGTATCAGTATCCGTTTCAGACTGATCTGAAGACGCAGCAGGGGAGAACTGCCTAACAGCTTGATAAACTGTCATATTGTAGGGGAGCACGACATCGTTGATGAGAAATTGCAACTTATGTCGAGCACTTCCAACTACCATTCCAACCTAAAATAATCAAATGATTATTGATTATATTAATGATAAAATGAAAGTATATTTTATTTAAAAAATCATTGATACTATAACTCATAAACTATTAATTAAAAAAAAAACAGACAAGGAGTAAATAAATAGAATTTTTAGCCAAACATTATTTATCGTAGTATGATGAAAATCTATGAAGACACCAAAAAAGTTAAAGAAAATGGAGAATCTGGATTTGTAAATGTGCCAGATAAAACACCCAACCAGAATTTCAATCCACCCATATAATCTATATTCTTAGGATTAGATTCATCCTTATATTGCTTTTATTTTCCAAATATGTACCCATAAAAAAGGCTATGCGAGACTATAGGTTAGACCAGGGGTCTCCAAACTACGATCAGTGATTTGTAATTTATGGAACATATATTTTTTCTTTAGTTGCTTGGCAATAATAACTTCCAATTATTAACAATTCGAGTATATTTTTAACGTTACATGTTAACAGTCTAGTTTACGTTTCGGGACCTTTTATTCTTATCTTCAGAACTGCAATTCCAATACTCTTGTGGATGCAAGGCTTAATTCTAATAATAATAATAATGTGCTCCATCGTCAATTTTCTAATTTATGTTCTAAAATTTATCATCTAGAGCAACATTCTCCTTTTGACCAATAATTGGGTTTCTGCCATAGTGCCCAGTTTTCACTATGGCAGAAACCCAATTATTGGTCAAAAGGAGAATGTTGCTCTAGATGATAAATTTTAGAACATAAATTAGAAAATTGACGATGGAGCACATTATTATTATTATTATTAGAATTAAGCCTTGCATCCACAAGAGTATTGGAATTGCAGTTCTGAAGATGGGAATAAAAGGTCCCGAAACGTAAACTAGACTGTTAACATGTAACGTTAAAAATATACTCGAATTGTTAATAATTGGAAGTTATTATTGCCAAGCAACTAAATTAAATTGACAACTTCCCAGAAAAAAAAGAATATATTTTTTCATTATAAGCCAAAGCCAGCAGGACTTTGATGAAGGTCTCAATGCGGCCCACAAGACTAAGTGGAGGTCTAACTAAGAGTGGCCCATAGTCCAAAAAGTTAAGGCCATAGGTGGAGAATCTTATTATCATTAGAGGCCGCAGTAAGGCGAGACATTGATAATGGAGGACAAAATATTTTTATATAGCTTACTGTTGCTAATTTTATTTATAAGTAAATACAAATTACAAATGTATACTTAACTAAATTCTATTAATTTTCAATTTTTGTAACTTAAATAATTAAATATTAATTATTAATTAATTCTAGGACTAGATTAATAATGATTGCTCAAAAACTGACAGAGACCACAACTAGCTCGCAGATGGCACATGCAGCCTCGAGGTTACAGGTTCCCACCTGTGGTATAGACTAAAGAGTGCAGAATAGCACTCTGTTCATATAATTCTGTACACATTGTTTATTATTCTGTACTCTGTGGTATAGAATAGGGATCCAAATTAAGGCTTATGGACCAGATCGGCTTACAAAAGTCCTTTGATTATATGGTAAAATACTAAATTAATTAAATAATTTAAACACAAGGTTACAACTTCTATTACACGAGTTGTTTATCTTTGAACACTCATTTCACAACTGAAGAGTCATTTAAATAACAAGCTTGTTTTTATTTTTAATAACAAGCCTTGGCCCCGGGGACTTAGTGAAAACCTCAATGCGGTCCATAGGACTCGAAAATCATAGGATGGAGATCTTAATGTGAAACTATGATAAAAAGAGAATCTAAAATAAAAAAGTTTGGAGGCCATTGGTAGAGACTAGTGATAACATTTGCACATACGACCAAAAAGATTAATGTTCAATTTATAACATCCATATAAATTCAATGGAAACAATGATCTTTTGCAATAGGAATACATCATTTAAGAATTTTATTGTCACTTACTAAAGTATCATCAAATTCATCATCAGAATTATCATCATCTGAAGCAGTAGAATGTTTATCTCGCACCTTAGCATAACCTCGGACAACTAAATACCTCTCGATTGCTTGCACTAAAGCCAATGGGTCTATTTTCACTGTTCCGCCTTTCCATTGTTTCAAGCTAGTGCAATCTGGATGACGTGAAAGTTGACACTAAAAATAAAAATAAAAAAACATCATAAATTTCTTGAATTATATTAATATAAATTTATTTAGGGAGGCATGATTTTATTAATGAAGAGAAGAATAGTTGGGGTGGTCAATCAAAATAGAAGGCACAAATAAATGATAATATTTATTTTTACTGAATTATCATTAAAATATTATTAATAATTATTAATCATTAAAATTAATTAATTAAAATTATTAATCATTAAAATAAATTATTATTAAAATAAATTAAAATTAAATTAAATAATTTATTTTTGCCTTCTTTTTTGACTAACCACCCCAACTATTCTTTTCTTCATTATCCACGACAGTCAACTATTTACCAATCATGATTTTATTAATTTAACATAAATATTAAGTATTCCTGTTTACTTGAAAATCATTTTAAGTTTTTTTCAACTATTCTATAAAAATATTTTTGTCCCGAATATGTGTTGATTTAAATTGTTACAGCGAAACCTGGTAATAGCACAGATTTGTGGTGACTAAAATTAACTCAATAAACAAGTCTCATTTCCAGCACCAAGTTTGATAAAACTTCAATGGGTCTAATGGCCCAATACTCATTAATGATTTAGTGGTTTTAGTACTTAATTAGATTTAGAAACTTAAATGTTTCTCAAGAGAAAGTGAAAATATGTTTTTTAAATATAACAGATTATTACGAATATATGATATCCAACAGAAAATTATAATAAAATCCCAACTTATGATGTCAGAATAATACTCACTCTGGTGATGTAGTGTTAGGATTATTATATGCTTGTTTTTGGAATTCCTCATTATTTAGACACATGGAAGGGGAGGGAAAGGAAATGCGGCTACATTCCTGGATGTCTACAAGGTGGGAAACTGTTAATATAAACTTATCACAAATAGACTTATCACATACTTATCAAGATATTAAATCCAAAATAAGATTTAATAATTTAGTTATTAAAATATAGATGGATATCTTTGTTCATTAATTAAGAGTGAAGGTATGTTACATTAATGTAACAGGACCATATTTGCTAATAACAGAAATGACGAAGTAAATAAGTGGTAGCTGCAATCAAGAATAAAGCTGTTAATCTTAAAGTCATTGACGACTAAAAAAAAAAATAAAAATAAAAAACACTTACTTTTAGTTGATGAGTATTAAAAAATTTCAAAGCTGTAGTGGAACCTGCTGGAGCAGGTAGATCATGAACTTTCACAGGAAATTGTTCTAACTGTGAAATACAGCTATTCAACTTAGACACGAGTATCTGTAAGCATGTGGGATCAACAAAAGAAGAATCTCGCCCGGTGTTTTCCAACTGTAGAAAGATTAAACATTAAAATAGAAAGTTAATTTACTTACAAATATAGAATAGAATAGAATAGAATATAACCTTAATATTAGAATCAATGTTCTCTAGAAAACACAATTATAAAAGTGTGCAGTATCCCAGCACATATATGTTAAAAAGAGCTATAGAAATTTCAATCGATAAAAACAGAAAAAAAAATGCAATTACGAAAATATAATTACAAAAGAAAGAGAGAAACACTTCATTTATCAATCAGTTCTCACTAAATATTCTAAATTTAATCTCCAGAAATCCAAACATTGATTTCCTACATTATACAGCAAACTAATAAATCACGTTAGACATTTGAATAAAAAGTAAAAAAAAAAAAAAGTACTAAAAATATAATTAAATTATTTACAAAGTAACAACTAAAATTTAAAAATAAAATAAAATACTTTTGGAAATAAAAATCATAAAATACTCACGGGAAAATTAGCAAATACATGTAGGAATGTTCGTATTCTCTGTTCACGATTTTCTGACTTCAGCGTAAGATAATCCAAAAGAGCCTTGACAAGACCAGAGTGATTAACTTCAAATGGAGAAATATCACAACCCATTACTGTGTCTCGTAACTCTATTAAAGCGTTCATTTTGTCTCCATGCTAAAATAATTTTTATTTGATATAATAACAATGTTTATTTTTTTAAAACAGACTAGTCAATAAAACTTCTAAGATTACTTAAATATGACAATAAAACTAACATTTAATGATGACATTTTAAAATAAGGAAAAGGCCTGGCCATGATGAGTCAACAAGGATAACAAAAAATCAAGAATCACAGAAATAAAACCAGTAAGACTAATAATAGCCAAGTTAGATGTACAATATAGGACCAAAGACTAAAAAGTATTTAAAACAATATTTTAAACTAAAAATATATACTTTTAGAAAAAGTAATAGAAAAATTATTTAATAATGATATGGGTTTTTAATAATAGTAAGATCATTTAAAAAAAAAAAAAACCTTATTATTCGCATCAATAAAATATCATTTAAGCAAATGTAAAACAATAAAAAATACTTACAGCTGACTGAAGAGTATTAATCGCTTTTGTAAGAGTTTCCAAAATCCTAGATGGATCTTGAGAGCAACTACTTTCAAGACTAACATAGTTTGCAATGAATTTAGCAGCTCTTTCTTTAACCCAGCTTCGCACCTTCTCACGATTGCCTGCCCACAGATTTGAAGAACTTGAACACTTTGCTAGAGGTGACTCCTAGAATGAAATCAAAAGTTGGCAATAAAGAAAAAGAAATACAATCTTAAATTTAATACATATTTTTCTTGTATAATTTAAAACATAGATATTTCTTTAACCTGGATTCATTTCATGAATTGTCTCACAATATCACAAATTAATTCAAAATATTTTGAAGAGACAAGCTATATTTTGATTTTGTCTTTATTTCAATCGATACTAAAGACAAATGGTAAACATTTTATTTTTTTTACAGTATTATAGTAAAATTAGTATTAAAATTGAACAAAAAACATAAAACTGGAATACCTTATGAAATGATACTTTATGATATCCTGTTCTATCACTGGTTCTTCCCCATCGAGCAGGATTAAGAGATGCGAGAAAATTACTTGTCTTAGAAGTAGCTCCGCTCAAACGAGACCTTGTACCTCTACTACCTTGAAGGCCCAAACTATTTGCTAAAAAAATAAAAACAGAATTTCAGGAATTAAATAAACTCATGGACAGCATCAAATGAACTCCATGAAAAAACTAAGATATAATAAAAAAAAAATGAAAAATCAATAAAATAGTTCTGGATAACAATAAGTACATAAATGATAATTTTTTAATGTACCAGTGTGCCTGAGAACCAGTGTGAGAATATTTTATCAATAAAAATCTGGTCATTTGATTATAGTAAATAATTAAGTGCCACAGATACAGAAAGCCACTATATTTATTTATATTTTGGGTATTTTTATTTTTTTAAGTACCGGTATATAGAGGTACAAATTTTAATTTTAATATTGCTGTAATCTATATAATTAAATATTAAATAATTCAAAAGATAGTATTCATAAAAACCGCATATGTTTATGTATATAATATTGTCAAAGTCAGTATTATATAAAGCTCACATTACGTATAGTAGCCTGTTCTAATCTTTTGGGCGAGTTCGGGTGAGCCCAGAGGCATTCTCATATTCCTTTGGTCACTCTATTACAACTATTCTTTATAACGATCTCTTACTTCTGCTTTAGTTAATTATCAAATTCTTTCATATTTTCTATTTAACTATTTTTAATATCAGAGTTAATTATAAAATAGTTAATAATTTCAAATAAAAAAAATTAAATTTACTTTAGAGAAAGAAATACTGAAAATTAGCCATTTAAGCCCTGTTAGAGAACATCAATAAGGATAAAACCTACATTTTATTAAAAACTGCTTAATTTAACACTGATATAATGAATCTAATCAAAATCGTTAAGAGCCCTTTTCAAGAAAATCGTAAAATTATGTAAAATTGATTATATAAAGTACCACTTCCGGTTAACCGATTTTGAAGAAAACGTTGCTGTAACATCCCAGGTGAATGCAAACCTCAAATATACAATTTCATTTTCATACAACTTTTCGTTTTTGAGCTAGACTTGGTTATTTGGACTCAGGAGACCTTAAAACATGTATTCATTGAAAATTAAGATTCAAACATTTTTACGATCACAATACTTTATCTTACTATATATATCATATATAAGTAAGTAAAGTAAAAAGACATTTCAATGAAAGTACTTTTTTTTTACGACATATATAAACACGTGAGTGAAAATATTTTTTTAAACTACCACAAAATATTGCAACTTTATAATGATACACAAAGAACTAAAACATATAAATTTAAAATCTGGAAAGTTATTAAAATTTAAGTTGATATGCTTACAATGCTGCTTATGTTTGGCGATAAGTTCCTGAATATTTGATGACATATCAGGCTCTTGCTTATGCTTTTCTCTTTTAGAACTTCTTTTCTGTTTTCTCAATTCCCGCATTCTCCTATTGGAACAACAAAATAAAAAATACAGTATAACGATAGCATGAAACTGAAATTAAAACAAGTAAATATATCTCCTTATACATTTTTAAAATGTTCTCAATTTTTCTGATTAGATAACTTCAAAGATCTAATTAACTAATTAGATTGAAATGTTCATATATCTTGGTTAATTATAATTTTTAATCGATATATATGGCGGACATAAGGTAGATAACAATACCACTAGAAACCTGAGTAGCAAAATAAATTAATGCAGCAGATAATGTGATATAAGTTCAGAAAGAAAAGGCTGTCCCTTGGCATCCAAAAATCAAACAACAAATGTATGCATAATGTAAATAGGCAACTATCATTGGTAAAAAAATAAGATTTAATTTTCAAATATGAACAATTTTTTTTTAATTAGAAGAGTCAAAACAAATATGTAAAAACTATCCAATTGAGTGTTATGATTTAGATAACACTTATTATGAAACTTAATTTATAAAAATGACATTTCTAAACACTTCTTAACAGCGAAATCTCTAAATATGAAAAAAAAGTGAAATATCTTTACTTTCGACTCACATTATTCAGTGAATGGTGTTCTACCCCATAAACTATTAAAATTAGTTTTAACAACTACTTGTCATTTCTACATAGCAAGAATAGCCTTATAATCTTGGATTAGAGTGGGAGAGGGGCAGGGACAGTAAACTTAAGAGGATCTTCCAATTTTCCTTTGAGATTAACCATTCAAATCTCAAACAACTTGTATATCGAAGTTCTTACAAACCAACAAACAGTATTCAACTAATTACATAATGATAACCATTTTAGGACATTGTATCAATATCTAAAAAAAAAAAAAAAAACCCACAATGATGAACTATCAAAATATTACAGAAAGTGAAAGGAATCAATAAGTTTGAAGATTTTACCGACAGATTAGATTAACCAAAAAAATTATCATTTGATCCATTGTTATAATATTATTTGCTATTTATTTTTGCTTATTTACTGATATATTTTTTTTTAAATTCAAATGCGCAAAGGGAGACAGTTTGTTATAAAATTTTGACTTGATCAGTCCGAAATTCCATCATAAGTAATTCATAGAAGGTAATATTTACCTAAATACAGACGTTCTAAGCCCTATTTCAGACTCATAATCATGATGACTTGAGCTGAAAAAAAAAAGGATAACAGGACTATTCAGTAATAAAAACATTACTATCATTTTTATTAAATTCCAAGATTATCTGATCAGAAAAAAATAAAAGAGTAACTAACAGAAATAATTATAGAAAGAAACATTATGATGGTAAAATTAATCGTTAATATTTGCCTTCTTTTTTTTTCCTTATATCCTTAAAAGTATCTTAACTGCTTTTTTATTTCTAGTATACATGTATATATATATATTACTTTGAATCAATTATAAACTTTTTGCATTGATAAACATTATCAAATTCCATAAACATGTGTTCATATATCAACGATCTACATACATATATTTCATATTTTTTTTAAAGCAGATGAAACAACAGTCAGAAGTTTCACTATTTAGCAAGATAGTTATAACAAGCAAGAGGAAATACCTATAACAAGATCAAACATTTTACATTATTTCACAAAATTATAGGAAATAATACCAATTATAGATCAAGACAACCACTATCACTTCAAATTACAAAAATTTGTAAGCTAAGAAACAGTCGCTAAAAACCAATAACACTGCTTATTTTTGTTTGTGAGTATCTTTGATGAAAACTGTTTCTCTCGACTAATTTTGGTGTGAGAAACTCGAATTTTCTGTCAGAATCCTTAAATTAGCTACCGTTCTGCAGATACCTATACCCAGTATTGAACACAAAAAATAAGTTATTGGAAGTTACACAATCATTTTTAGACTTTAAAAGTGCTTTATTACTTGTGAAATACTTTTACAACCCACAAAACATTAAATTACAACTTCTCTCAGCTAGAACAGCGCTGTTGTACAAATGTTTTGGCAAATCCCTCAAAACATTCCAAAAGTAGTCCGCGAGCATTGAAGTATCCCACCGACCTTGATATCTTCATTCCATCGAGGATATATCTTGGTGAAATCGCCCATCATCTTTGTCACTTACAGATCCACAATTTTCGGGAAAGAAGTCCAAATGAGAGTTAAGAAATTGAATCGTGAGTGACGTTTGTTACAACTGAGATCTCTGTACTTCTCAAGGAAGGTTTGGATTAAGACAGCATAATTTTCCTATCTTTTGTTACCCAATAAACCATTAAATAAAGCTGTAAATGCTTCCCACGCTGCTATTTCTTTACCCAGAACAATATTAAAAAATTCCCTATCATTAAGAGGCTCACAGATTTGTGGACCAACAAATACACCCTCTTTAACCTTAGCTTCACTTAAGCGAAGAACTTTTCCTCTCAAGTACTTTAATGCCTCACACGATTGGTTCATTCCTTTGACAAAATCTTTCATGAGCTCTAACTTTATATGTAGTTGAGGCAAAATGATTTTTTCAGGGTCCACAAGAGGTTTGTAAAGAACATTTTTTTGTTCAGGGATCAGAACAACTCTTTGAGGCCATTCATTCCTGATGTAATGAGACGCTCTGTCCCAATTGTCCCACTCACATAAGAAACAACACTACTTAGCATATTCCTGTTGCATGGCAAGAAGAACTGCCACCAGTTTCAGGTTCAACCATTCTCTTAAGGTTAGGCTGCGTGTGATGTAGGAGATGTGCGGAGCCCACGGTTTATGTTCGTCACCAAACTTCACCCTATGGTGTCTTGTATACCAAACTTGTGGTATACTGAATGGTAAAATACTTGATCATCTGGGTGATAGGAGGTTTGTGACTTTCAAAGGTTACTACCCCATAAATGTAACAAAATTTGTCAGGAGTATTCACACACTTCCTGGGCATTGCGACTTCACCAAAACTATTGTGTTATTACAACAAAATAGTTGAAAAAACGCCTGAATCAAGAAAAATCATGTCAAGAGTAACTTAAAATGTAAACACTGCATACAACTGTCAGCAAAATGGTTCTGTGATTCACAGACATAAATCAATCGTACCAACCCAGGAGCAGGACATTTCCCTATATTTGGCAAAAAGTAACCATATCTTTGAAACTAGAGCTAACTGATGATTTTTATGCATTAATTCGAATTTCTCACACCAAGAGACATGGAATGAGGCGGTTTTTTTAAGTGATATACAATATCAATGTAGAACAGTGTAATAAAAGAACCTTAATTAAATTTCAATCATTAAATTAAATCATCAATACTAGCTAAGTAAATCAAATATTGAATAAATAAAATACCGAGTAATTGGAGAACAGTCGCTTAAAGGCATATCATCATCTTCTACACTGATCGTATCATCAGTAGGATTGCAGTTAGTTGTAGCAGCAACGTTCCCACCAGAACCTTTAAAAACAATATTAAATAAGATAAGAATCTATATGGAAGGGTGCATGTAGAACACGCAGGAAAATATTCCAGTCCAACATTTTCAAAAAATATAACATGGGAAAAATGGAAATACTAGACAGTCATTAATTGATCAAAAAATAACAAAAAAAAAAAGGATGGATTTTGTTAAATTGAAAACTATTAAACATTTTATTATACTATATATTATATATTATACAATCAAGCAATTAAAAAAATTATACGAAAATCTAATATTAGCAAATAAATAAATTAGATTAAATTCAACAAAAAGGTTTTTACAGAGATGTAAATGAGTAGTATAATTGTGAGTTTATCATATCATTTAAAATGTAAACTTTTGTTTTCTTGTGCATGAGATATAAATCAAAAAGGAAATGTTTTTACAATATTATTTATAAATATACGTAAAAATTAATATAAAATGTAAGGATGGTGAAAGTGTTTAGGGTTGATCACCCTAAATTGATGTTACTCCCCTCCCTTTCATGGGGTACATGTAAAAGACCAGCGAAGTAGGTAACACTGCAGCGACGGTGGCGCTGTCTGTACTAAAAACTAGTAGTAGAGAAAAAATGGGCGACTGAAACCACACGGAGAAGAAGACGAATACTCTAGCCTCTTCAAGATTACCTTTCATGCTGTTCTACCATGGGAAGAGGCATGGAGTAGAACACGGGGACTTACCGGACCCATGGAGGTGAGAAGTGTAGCAGCCGGCCGACCACCGAACCTCAATCATCAAGTAAAGGATTGTAACATTATACGCCAAACTCCCATCTTTACATACTGTTTAAATATAATTATAGTTCATTAAATACAGTCCACTTGTTCATTTCAAAGACCCAATCATCTGTACCATATCATATTAAAAATGATGGTACATCCCATTTCAGAAAGTATTACAAAATTGTATTTGTAACATATGAAGATGTTAATAATTTTAATAAACTAAGTATTTGAATGTATTACCAAATAAAAAAAAAATAAAATGTTTTCACTAACAAAATATTTAGCAATATATACTTTTTTTTTCAATATTACGATATTGTGAAGTAATATACGAGTGTTCTCATAGCTAAGATGGACATTTATCATTTTCAAAAAGTCGAGAAAAATTAATTTTAGTTTTATAGGTTCAACTTAAACTGTTACTGATGATTTTATTTAAGAATGTTCAAGTTGAATTATGAAGAAAAAAAATCATTAGAATTGGTAAAAATTTAAGCTATGTTTCAAAAATTGGCTTTTTCTAAACTTTTGAAAAATGACAGATGTCCATCTTAGATATGAGACCACTCATATATTACTTCACAATATCATATTCTTGAAATAGAAGTAAATATTTTGCAAGTATAAACATTTTATCTATTTTTTATTTGGTAATACATACAAACTACACCGTTTAGTAAAATTATTAACAACTTCATCAGTTACAAATACAATTTTGTGCTACCTTCACCATCCTTACATTTTAACTTAAATGTTGGAATCCAAGAATCATATAAAAGCATTATAATTAAAATATAACCATACTAAACATCGCTATTGAATACATAGGCAGCTGCATAGATAAAAGAAATTAAAACATTGACTTTTTCTCAACTTTTTAAAAATGATAGATGTCTGCCTTGGATATACAGCCACTCATCAATTACTTGACTGTAATCTTGAAATAAAAGTATGTACTGGTGAATATTTTATAAGTATAAAGCAAATTAGTCAGAGCTCTATAATTAATATTTTCATCAATCGACTTGTACAATTAATATAAGAAAATACATATAATAAAATGTAACATAAGAACTTACTTATTCTAGTATAGACAGTACCATTTGGAGGAGAAACAGCAGCTGTTGACGGACCTGGAGTTGATGCCGAATCTGTAGGTGATGTAGAAGCAGGAGTTGTCTTAGAAGGAGAAGCACCAATTGGAATGTTAGGATCAGCAAGCTGTTTTATTTCATGTATTACCCCTGTATTTCACATTCAACCAATATTATTTAATCTCAACACTGACTTAAAAATTATAGATTCATTGAACAAAACTTAATGATTATTACTTGAAGGAAGTTACTCGACTGTTCTACATATCATGGGTGATAAATATTCAGGACGCAATCTTCTTAAAAAAATTTTTTATTTTTGCCAACGTTTCAACCCAAACATGTGGGTCATCTTCAGGGCTGAAAATGTTTTTTTTTTAATTACAATCACAGATATAATAGTATACGACCGCTAATTATAAATAATAAACTATAGTGATTGATGGCACATGAATCTTAACTAATGTTGTAATACACATATTAAAATAGTTATACAAACTAAAAATAAAAATAGAAAATAATTTATATAAATGGATTATATAAATTATTTTTTATTTTTATTTTTAGTTTGTATAACTATTTTAATATGTGTATTACAATATCAGTTAAGATTCATGTGCCATCAATCACTATAGTTTATTATTTATAATTAGCAGTCGTATACTATTATATCTCTGATTGTAATTTAAAAAAAAACATTTTCAGCCCTGAAGATGACCCACATGTTTGGGCTGAAACGTTGGCAAAAATAAAAAAATTTTTAAAAAAGACTGCATCCTGAATATTGATCACCCAATAATGATTATTAGTACACAATTTAAAATTACCAAGACATATTTCACAGTTCATAAAGCATAAAAATTAGAAATAATAACTTAGGATTATTAGACACCATAAAACCCAATGACAATATTGTCGTCATTCAACTTATTTTTAAAGGGTGATAAGAGGCTTAGCTTTCAAGCTGATTAAAACGAGTAATTTAAACTTGAGGTAGTTTATATTGCAATGCATTATAATTTATTTTCATTATTTAAATAAACATATTAAAGGCTATTTCAATCTATTAAAAACTGTATAATATATAAAGGGGAGGTGGGAGGCTTGATTACTACACTACTTGAAGTCATCCAAACTGCCATCCCTCATACATCTCCAAGCTTCTTAAATTGAAATCCTCTATTATTATCTATCATAACACTCGTTGCTCATCAAATTTACTTATAATGGCCCACTGAACTGCGGATTTCAATACAGATCTTTGATTATTCGGTCCTCATTCCTATGGAACACTTTCCCTTCCTACATCTATCCAATACTCTCCCCACCTTTAAATCATACCTATTTAATCACTTCTTATCCATTCATTTCCCAAAATATTGTAGACATTTATGTAAAAATGTATCTAAATTATTATTATTTTTTTCTAATTAATATAACTATTTCACATTTCTTTCATTTTTTTTTCAATTTATTAATAAAAGTGAACTTATTAATATATAATTTTTATTTGTTTATTTTATTGTTTTGTTTTTTTATTTAACTCTGAAGCTATAAAGCCCATGATTCTGTGACTGTGTATTATTACAAAAACTTGTCTCAGAATAAATAAAGAATATCATTATTAAAATAAAAGGAGAGCGGAAAGACTAAATTTCTACACGATATATTTATTTAATATAAATATGAAAACTGACTTCATTTATACTTTATTAAAAATAAAATTACAAAATTGCTGTAAAAACTAACCTTCTCTGGTAAAGTGGACATTAAAAACATCAGGGAGCTTTTGCATAAGTATTTCGGCCATTTGGAGAGCAGAAACTACAATCCTCAGATCAGTAGATGCCATCATACCAGCCAAGTGGCTTGATACCATTTGTGCTTTTAAGACTTCCTGAAAATGGTAATTTAAAATTAATAATACTTCTTAAAATTTAATACATATAATAGAACACAAAAAGATCTTTTTACAAACATAAATGTTTTCTTAATAAATATTTTTGATAGTAAAATTTAAAAAAAAACAAACAATCAAAATGGAAAAAAAAAAAGAACACTATTATTATATTGTTCATCTCAAAAGATTGATGATGCCACTGTGATTTTTCTGACTTGTCATATGTATATTGTATATTTATCTCTATTATGTAAATAATCGTGGCGAATAACGATTCTTAATAATCATAACAGATAAGTCACACTACAGCCTGTCCTTGCGAATTCCATGTTTTTCAATATTGTTTTCTAAAATTTTTTTTGACTTTTCAAATATTGAAAATTCCCGACTTTACCAGGTACTCCAGGCCAGGTAAACCTGGACTTTAATTTGAAATTTAGTTTAGATCACTTCTACAACTTGAAGTGATACCTATGTCACTTCATAGATACTTATGTCGCAAGAATCACCTCAGTTGAAGGATAGTCTATACCCTCTCCAGCATTCTCATCAGCCCTACAGCAGACAGCACATTCATAATGTTGTTTTTTCCTCTTTTGAATATTTTTTTTTGTTCTAATTTCTTCGAAACATCATTGTAAGTAAGATGTTGACTGTGAGAAGAAATTGAAGGTTTTAAGGGAATGGATGAAATTGCGAGAGAGAAAAAAATGCTAACTATCAATGAATTCAGCACCATAAAACATCTTATCAATATTTTTAAAAAATAAAGATAACTATGGCACAAGTGATAAACTGGCTGAGAGCTGGTTTTTACAATGTTGATATCTGTCTCCTAAAATAGCTGAATCAATGCCAATCATTTCCATCGGAGGGTCAATGAGAAAGATGGAGTTCATGCAACAATTAGGGCACAAAGGATTTTGAGCTGCTAATGGATGGCTTCAGATTATATATTGAAATATCTCTTATATTTTAACTAATAATATAACCTCAGAAGATCACTTCATACTAAAGCGATACTTGCAAAAGAAATAAGAGGTTGTTGAATAAAAACCAAAATTACAATAATATTAATAAATTAAACTAAACTTTATAATTATTTTGTCTCCAGTATGGATTACTGACAATCAGATCAAAACACTCAGACAGACTAAAATTAACTACACTAAACACTGTTTGTCAACTAAACAAAACTCCTTTGTCCCTCTCCTCTTTGGGGAAACTACAGAGTTGCCATTTTCTTTTCCCGAAACTAGTGAAACTATTGTTCAAATTTTAACATCCCGATATAAGCAGAACTATGCTTGCCTTTTAACTGTTCAACATTAGTTTATTAAACCATTTTTATCAACTTCCAATACAGATGTATATCACAATATAGTTTTAAAAGTGTGGCTTGAGGTGTCAAGGTTTAAAATAACCTTGATTAATTCTGTCAGAGAAAAGAACCTAAACTCAAGTCCTCATTTTGTCCTTTTCCTCAGATAAAGGACAAAATTAAAATCAATTTAATAATCATGTCATACAGTCACTCATATAGAAACATATATAGTCATTAATCACGTCACCTAAAAATCAAGCTTATTTTAAAAAGTGTTATTACTTCACAAATATTGAGTTGACTAATTACCTTAAGAAGTTGAGGAGAAGCGAAGTAAACCATGCGTAATAACGCTTTTAGGCATTTATGCCGAACAGCAGGGCCGGCAGAACTTGAATAGACTTCATAAAGCACAGAGAAAAGAGAACGAATAAAAGCACCAGCAACATCTCTCAAATTAGCATCTATCTCACTAAAACAATACCAATAAAATATATAACAATTATGATGCAATAAAGTAATAAATAACATAAGTAATAAAAAGAAACCTTTAAATAATTTCTATAAAAGTTATTGCATAACTGAGCCAGCAAACTATCTTTAAGTCATATAACTAAAAATTTAGTTCATAATAAAATAAATCGACAGCAAATTGAGTTGCAGCTTTGAAATAAAATTGTCAAAACTTGGTCATAGGTCATGTTGGTCCAAAACAAATAGGTAACTTTAAAATCTCATATTGATAGCCTCCATTGCCTATATCAATATAGCCCTTCAGCATGACTTATCTTGATAGACTTCACAGATGGGTCAACTCATTTTATAATTTCTGAAATACAAGGTGATGGGAGGTAATTATTTTTTCTGCTTCATTGGCCATGGATCGGCCGGGTTCAGAAGACCCTCCTGGGGCACACTCAGGCTCTACAAAGTGGGTACTCTTAATAAATTAAGGGGGAAATCTGGCAGTTAAGCATGATCTCGGTCAAATCGCCTCCTTGTAAAACCATTGACCAAGAAAGAGTACTTCATCACATAGCACTGAATCCATGACCCTTCATGGATTGTAGTGGTACAGATTTTTTTTATTTGCTGCATTACTTCCTAATATCACTTGATCCTTTTCGGCCGGGCTAGCTCTCTCATTTTATAGATACTGCAGAAACTTGGTGTAATAGTCGTGTGCCTTCTATTATAGCCCTGGAGCCAGGGTCCAAAAATCGACCTGATCGCAGGCGAAAGTTTATGTTATTCTGAGTAAAAAAAAACTTGTCTGCCGTTCCAGAGCCGCTGCTTTCAAAAATGGCGGCTGGTTTAAAGAATATAAGGCCAGTGATTTGAGGATCGAAACGGGAAATCCATTGCGAAAAATGTGAGAAAAGTTTTTATTTTTTTAAGTTGCATATATGGGTTTAGACATGTAAAAAACAAAATTGCTAACGCGGGCCACCAAGGGAAAACTTTTTACAGCCAAAAAAGTCAGATTTTTTCGACTTTGACTTTTTACACTTTCGTAATTTACAATCAAACCTTCGCCTGCGATCAGGTCGATTTTTGGGCCCTGGCTCCAGAGATATTACACATCACAACTCCTTGCAAATATACTAGGCTCTATGTATACATATACACTTAATTCGCCACAATTCTCAAGTTTCATTTGAGTGTGTAAGGCACCTGACTACTAAACTAATTTGCAGTATTCAGAAATCCATTTCACCTACAACCCACCTAGTGCACTTAAATAGATAAAGAAGTACACTCCATTAGTAAGGATAAATGGAATTATTCATGTTGTTAGGATTTTTAATTAAATATTTTTCACTTTAACTTTTTTAGTTTTTTTAAGTATTGACAATATATATGTTCATCGAATATAGAAATAGTTAAATATCCTTTGTTAATAAACAAACAGAATGAACAAATTTAACACATTTAATACAATCATTTTTCATTATTATACTGTCAAATTGTTTCAAATGATCTACTAGATCTCACTAAAAAATTTGATTTATCAGACTTGAAAATAAGTAGACCAGTTTGCTGAAAAAATCATTACATAACTACAAAAGCACAGGTCAAACACTTCACCTTCGTCGCGGCTAGAAGTAATTATTGAAATAAGAAAGAGATCAAAATGAAGTCTTCTTATCTATTTAGTAGGTCTAAATTTACATTAATTTAGAGAAACTTCAAGGAACAGTGGTTTTGTATATCGCCTGGTCTACCTACACACTGGATTAAACATATGATTCTAAACTTCCTTGGCTCGGGCCTCCAAAACTTATACTACTATCTAGTCAGAAGCAGTGCCATTTCGATTCTGGCCTAGGTGTGTTCAAATTTATTATGTGATAGACCCAAAGAATGAGAATCAATCTTATCATTATAGTTAGAATAGGTTGATCACCATTAGAATAATGGAAAGGGGGGAAAAAAACCTCAAACAAGATATCACAAAAATAATTAAGTTTTCTCACTTTTCTTGATTTGGACTTGTATTATTGTTGACTGCCTGGGATTGAGACAGAGCTTGAGGTCGAATTAGCCTTCTTTCCACAGGCCTAGATGTCCCAGTATCTTCATTTATCTGCTGCATGTTATGAAAGTCAACAGTATAAGTTCTTCCAAAAGTTGACAAAGACATTTCATCTTCACCAGTTTGGTGCGCTGCCTACAAAAAAAAAAATTTAAAAAAATTAATAAAGATGCTGAAACCAACTTATATAAATTATAACTTTCTCAAAACTTCATATTTTATATTGTAAAAACTTGTTTCATTGAAAAAACTATAATTGACAAATTTTCCATTAAAGGACAACAGAACATGACTAATGAGATGACAAGTTTATGTAATTAAATAATTAATAATTATTGAAATTAAAAATAATCAAACAAGTTCATATCTTTAAAAAAACACTGCAAATTATTACACAATGGTTTATTATTTCCAAACAATTATATATCAAAAGTAACATTACTTTCCTTGTAAAATAAGGACAAAATAAATAAAAAGTGATTTCTAATATTGCCCTAAATAATTTTTTATTTCACCATTAGTAATATTAGTAAAACACACTGCTTCAGTTGATTGTTAAACACTTTTAGGATATTAAAAACCAAAACAAAGGAAATAAGCTTTGCAGTAGAACATACGACAAATATTTATAAAACTATACGACAAATATTTATAAAACCATACGACAAATATTTATAAAACCATACATTTGCACCAATTTGTCAAATTTTAACAATTTTTTCTTTCTTTCGCATTTTAGGAAATTTTGTCAACTTTTAAATGGCCATCCATACACATCAACAAAAAAGTGTATACTTGCTGAGTTATTTGGAAATTTAGTTTTACTTTCCCTTGTAACTTTTTTTCCAGTTTCTTTTCATTTAAGTATGTTATATAGATAAACTTTAAGTGTTTCGAAAGAGAAGACTTTATCCAAGTTTCATTGAAATCGGTACATCCGTTCAGGCGCTCCGTTCTATACGACACAGGTCTTTCAGCCGCCATCTTGAAAGGGAAGTACTTTTCGGTGAAGTATGTTCTATACATACATTTAAGGGGCATCGAGGAGAAGATTCAAGCCAAGTTTCATTGAAATGGATACAATTGTTTAGGCGCTACAGTATAGCAACACAGGTTTTTCATGCGCCATCTTGAAAAGAAAAGGCGGATAAAAATGTTGAGGATCATCCTCAGGGGACATCTGACTTTGATTCCAAATTTCAAAAAAATTGGTCCAGTAGTCTCGGAGAAAATGCGCGGCTGCTTACAGAAAAAATAATTTTTATTTGATTTTTGAGTTCTAAGTATCCTGAAATGTAAAATCCTAAATCATGAGGGGGGTTAAGTTTTTGAATTTTTTGGACGAGTACACTGATTGATTATTGAAAATGATAAACCAAAAGTCATAAGATATACAATTATAATAATACATAGTATGATATAAAGTACCTCTATTATGCGTGAATCTATTGGCGTATATGGATGCCAAAGACCAGCATCATCCCTCCATTGCCATGAAACTGAGTCTGTCGGAGGAGAACGAGGTGATGGACGCTCGAGAAGACTGTCCACAGCAAAAAGACCAGCTTGTGGAAGACGAGGCATCAGCTCTCCAATAAGACAAGTCATTTCATAAACTTCAGCAGGTGAACGACCAGTTAATTCCATCTGCAAATAGTATTTAAATATACAATTCAATTAAATCAAAATACTGTAATAAATTATCTAATAATTATTATATTTTATTTATTCATGATGAACAATTGAAAAAATATTCATATTTATATTTCTTATGTTTCATCCTTGGCTGAATTAGCTTATGTTTAAATTCTTCATACAGAGAGACTAATTAACCTATTTATATTTTCGACCACAAATCTAAAAATATGTACATTCTTTTATTTTATAACAAACTTAAGTCAATAGTTAACATAATAATTATCAATATTTATATATATAAAAAATAAACAATAAAAATTTAATTCATAACAAGTTATACCTCTCCCTGAGAAGTGTCAGCTCTACCAGTAAGAAGATAACATAACGTTTCTGCAATATTGTTTTTTAAAAGGGTAAGAGCCAACTCTGGACAGTTAGCACACATGATAGTAAGCATACGGACAACAGTAATAAATGTCCCAGTGTTGATTAAAGGAGGAGAAACCACAAGCTATAAAAAAAAAAAAAGGAAAGAAAAATGTATTAAAAGGTTAAAATTAAAATAAGTCTTTTAATGATAGTAAGATATAAGCTGATTTGGCATGATTAATTGTGTTAAATAAAGAAAAAATAAATCAATTTGTGATAAAAAATTACATAAACTATAACTTACATTACTTATAAAATATCATTGGTTAATTGCAAATAAACCGTTAAATACACTAACAATCACAATGAACTTTCAATTATGTATTTGTGAATTTAAATCGTATTGACAATACAACACTCATCAAGTGCACCAAAATAACACAAATCATATTAAATGTAAAAAATAATTATACTAAGTGCAATATATTTTGTTTATTTCACTAAGGGAAATTCATGGGGAACAAATGAGTAGGGGATAACAGGAGGGATGGAGAGAGAGATGGGTGCAGAAATCTCCCTCACTCCTTGTGGAATGATCAAGCAGTAGTGCCGTACCCACTGCTTGTGACTTCTCAGTCCTCCCTATTGCTATCAACGCCTACTGTCACCTCTTGGTGACCCCAGGGAGTCCAATGGGACACGCAAACGACAGAGATGGGGATCCACACTTCTGGCCTCTAATTTAGAGGGCAATTGTGTGGATTCTTCTACGACACCCAAGCTAGGTGGAGGGAGCTCTATAGTGTATTGGATGGCTTCACTATCAGTGGGGTTATTAAACTTCGTGCTGGTAGTGTTGAGGAACTCAAAAAAGCTATCAGGGTAGGGGCATACTGCCCTGGCGAGAAAATTCTGGAGTAGCTACTTATTAGGAGACTTCGGATTCAAAATGGTAGGATCCCGGACATCGGCAGTTGGCAGGTGTTGGGAACTAAGGCAGAAAAAACAAATGGACTCTATGGAATCCTTCGAATCACTGAAATAACTATCAAAAACCTTGAGGGCAGAAACATGATGGAGGCGTGGCCAAAGTTGCACTACTCAAGGTGTTTGAGAATAAGAAGCCGCCCAAACCTATTGTGCAGACCACAAAGGTGGGTACTGCTTCT
The DNA here is from genome assembly GCA_928085145.1 of Nezara viridula. Lineage (NCBI taxonomy): Eukaryota > Metazoa > Arthropoda > Insecta > Hemiptera > Pentatomidae > Nezara > Nezara viridula. The sequence continues at coordinate 48,776,299 of OV725081.1, forward strand.
TTAAAAGTTCCCCAGGTAGAGGAGATAGGAAGAATTTCTGCTTCCACTATTAGAAATGTAGTAGAGTCTGAGCCAGCTCGGGAAGGCTATCTCCGGTGGGGGGAAGGGGGCGGTCTCTGGACCGGAGAAACATGAAATCGCCGATGTACCCCCTCAGACCCTGGCGGAAGGTGGTTCTTCTGCAGCTGGCTTCCTTTAATGGTGGTTAAGCTGTTGCAGGTGAATCTCCATCACTACGTGGCAGCTTGTGGAGCACTTCAGCAGTATGTTAGAGGTAAGGATATTGATCATACGGATTTAAGAACATTACCTGTTCGAGAGCAGGATTAGGGATTAGACATGACTAGGTATAGCATTATTGCAGTGCTTGAGTGTCTCAGAACCTGTATTCTGATTGAGAATTAGATCCAGCGGCATCGCTCCGGCCAGCACCTGCACTGCCTCGTGGGACACCGTTCTATAAGCTCTCGTGACACCCAGCAGGGCCAGGCGTTGTATTGTTTCCGAGACCTGGCAACAGCTTAGCTAAGCCTTTTCTGAAGGTAAAGATGGGAGGAGGATCATCATGTCAGTACGGTATCTTCCGTACGGACATCCCTACAGCAGCTCTTAGAAGCTTAGGGGAAAGGATGGAAAAAGAAACGGTGATAGCAGGACTGAATGCCGATGCGCACCACAGGATATGGGGAAGCTCTAAGAACAACAAGATAGGTGAACCCCTCTTAGAGTATTTAAGAAGCCTCGATATTGAGATTCTAGGATAAGAGGATAGCATGTTTCTGGTGAAAAATCATGCTCTGACTACCGTTATATCAGATTTGACTTGTCTGGGTATAATGCAACTGGAGTCTCTATACAGAAACCCAAAATGTACAAATTGGGAGAGATACTGCATACAGTTCGAGGAAAAAGACAAATGCTGTCTTAAGATCATTAATGACACGTCATACACGTCCAGTCTACAAAATATTATCAAAGAAAAGAGATGGCTCGGTCAGGGTTGAAGGAGGTAACACCTGTTCTGGAGAGGATACTTTGGAGGCTCTGGCGAGTGCCACTATGGATAGTTATATCTGTGGCAAAGACAAGTGGGTTGGTACCAAAAGAATTGTGAATTATTGTATATAAAAAAAATATAGTAAAAAGCATCTTTTTCAGATTCTATCACTAAGAATAATTAGTATATTTAAATCATGAACTGCAGAAAACCAATGTCCATATTTACAGAATCATAGATGAGGATTTTCAGCAATTAATGATTCATAATCCATTTATGAAATTAAAGATTCTTACCAATTGCTGAAGATTAGTTAAAAGCTCGGTGCTAGCTATCTGCATAAGTTTCGGTGGGTCTGACTGCAATCCTTCTACCAATCGACTTAAAGCCAAGCAAACGCTTTCAACACTTTTTTGATCCTAAAAACAAAAACAATAAGTCTTATTAGAAAAATAAAAAATTTGAAATAGTTATTTTTTGTGAGTTTTAGAGACCATTGTTTTTTTACCATGATCTTCTTACATTATCCAAATAAATTGAATGAGCTTTTAATTTTTGGTCTTAGTAATTTTAATAAAAAGTGATTTGTGAAAAATATTAGTAAACCCATTTACATAAAAAATATTATGGATAAAATTTAGAACATTAATTTTAAATGAACTCAAGAGAAAAATCAAATTTTAAAATATTCTATATATGATATTTTTTTAAAATGTACAATACAATGTAAATCAGGCCTGGCACACAAGTTTAATATACCTGTCAGGTAAAATGGAAAGGTATACCTGTGCAGGCTAAAGCACACACATTATGGTAAGTCACACAGTCGAGAGATGGCGAGAAAACAAGAAGACAATGTGATTGCTTTAACAGATTAAAAATTGTACAGTTTTGCTGGAGTGACACACACACATTCATGTCTACAAGCCTGAGCAGCTATAAAAAATGGAATTTTGATTCTTCTCCGGCCACCGGCATAGGTCGCTAAGCCTGTGCACTTTTAGGCCCGCAGTGGCTGTCACACATGCTCTCAAATGTTACAGGTATACCGAAACGTGTGTGCCTGGCCTTATGTACATTTAAGAAATTTCCAATTAGTTTTTTTTTTTGCAGACCTTACTTATTAAACACTATTATTGAATTTCAACAATAAATAAATATTAATCACAAAAATCTAATAAAGAAAAATCTAAATAATTAAGAGAAATTAAAATAAATACCTGCTGAGTAAGACGGCTAGCTAATAGCGGTATAGATTGTGAAACTAAATGCAACTCTTCAGGTAACAAATTATGACAACAGTTTGCCGTAATAGCAAGAGCAGATCTCTGTGCATTAATGGAAAAAAAGTCTAAATACATAAGGCAAGCCCATACACCACGCTGGAAAATAATTAAAATAAATAATTTTAAATGTTTAATATAATTTAAAGCAAATATATTGAATTCTAAATTTACAGCTTGCAAAATGGCTTTGCTATGGCGACGTGACAACATTTCAAGAGCTGTTAGTGATTGTTCAGCAACATCCATGCATTGGATTGCTTGGAGTTTTTCTAGAAAAACAGGTACAGCATCTAATACAACAGCAGATGACCTAGGTAAGGCTTCCATCATATAGGTGAGTGCACGACATGCATGATTCATCTGTAACAGGATAAAATTTTAGTACCGAATTTGAATATATTAAATTTAAACAATAACATTTTCCAGCAGAGCCTATATTTTTAATCAATAGAGATTTAAAATATGAAATTTTAAATAAACAAAATACACATTAATTATTTACAGGCTGTTATCATTGGTTTCATGTATGTATACCTTGTATTTATACGAGGTTAAAACTGCCTTTACACATGACTGGACTTTGTTTGAAACATTATATTTTTGTCTTGAGCATGCAGTAAAAATTAAGAGAAAAATCTAGATCATAAAATAAGACATGTGTAGTTTATTTCATTTTATGAATAACTTTAGTTTTGGCACTTAACATAGGCTTTAGCAATGTGGCGGCCAATATTTTATCTGGAATTGTATACTATTTTTTATTTATATTTTAAAATATATAACAAAAAAAACAATTTTTTTTTACTACAATTATTTTCAAAAGGAAGATTTAATTTACTAATGAATTACTGAAAAAAAAAAAAAAAAAATGTTGCCACCAGAAAATTAAAACCTAAATGTTGTAGCCATTAATAGAATAGTATCTCAGATTTCAAAAACTAAGCAAATATATAAGATTAAAAATAAGCAAATAAATATAATACCATGTCAAAATTATGTTCCATATTCAGGAGGGCTATTAATGCAGGGACAACTTGCTTTACAGGAAAACCAGCTAATGTATCTTCATTTCCCATCACCAACATTTGGCACATTTCAATTACTGCCTGCATTTGCTGTCCCTCATCAGAAGTTGCTTGAAGCCCAACGAGTAACTGTTGAGCTTTTGTGCCTAAAAATATTGTTAACATTTAAATAAGTTCACAAATCCAACACACTTAACTAATATGTTCTACAAGGATCATTAAGTGAGAATAATCATTTATTGTGTCAAATAAAATTAAGGAAATAAATAGAAAAACAGTTCAATTTTTTATATCTATTTAACTAATTCTTGACTATGAAAATGGGCTATCCACTCATAAATGGATTCTGAAAACTTCAATTTTTTCTTTAAACGAAATTTGTGATCTAAATTAGACAAAAAAATTTTTTTACATTTTTAGCTAGTCGTTCTTTTTTTTAAATGATTATCGCCAACAGCTGCTATTTCAGCTGGTTTACAAGATATTTTGTAGACAAAACATGGTCATGCTTCTATAAAATCTTGATATTGCTAGTTTTCCTCTATGGTTCTGAGACATGGTCACTCACTCAAAATGATGAACGTGATCTGATATTTGAAAGCAAAATCATTCACGGAATATGTGGAAGAGTTCAAGTTAAGAAGACGCTCCAAATGGGAATTAAATAACATGTTTCTCAAAATAAACGTCATACAGAACATAAAAAAGTGGGCAGGACATGAGCTTCTTGGATGCTATTGTTCCCATGGGGGTACTTATCAAATGTTCAGGTTTTAAATATTAAAATATTGCTTTTTAGTCTTCGACGAACTAAACATCAATTGAAAAGGAAGATAGAGGAGAATACCTCTATGGCCCCTTGGAAACCTAGGATAATACAGAAAGAAACATTTTGATATATTTAATAAAAAAACAAACATATGTAGACCCAGGTATGGCTTCAATACTCTTAGTAATAGATTTCTATAATCTCAGTGAGAGAACCACAAACCAATGTTTTAATGCAATAAAAAAATAGTTCTTAAGCGAGTACAATAATGGATTAGTACAAGTTCAAGGAAAGCTGCATCTTATTACTTAACTATTCAACTGGAGGGATATTTTTCAGTGGGAAAATTGCTTATTAAGTAAAGTGCTTTAAGAGTCATCGTAAAGAATGAAACTTCACAAATTGTAAGTGTTGGATGAACTATCTAGATAATATTATATTGTATATACGAAACAAAAAACATGTTTTGCTGACGTCACCTATACATCAAATAAATTAAGGAAAAGGGATAGCTATCTAATGTGAGATCATTCTGGGGTAGGTACACTCATAGTATCATTATGATGTCTAATTTTAAAAATTAATAATTAAAAAATATTGCTGTAAAAATTTTCATATTTGTGTCTTCTTAAGATTGATTAAATATTAACATTTTTTTTTTAATTACATGAATCTAATAACCTTAACACAAAATGCTGTATTGCAAAATTATTTTTCTGCCCCTTGTGAATAGAGGGTTAAGCAAAATTTTAAGAATTGCATAATTTTCTCTTTCTTTCTTTATAATCAACCATTTTGTTATATAACCAAAACCAATAATAAATAATAATAATAATACCTCATATCACCAATTTAGAAACAAAGAAAGAGAAAAAATTAGTTTTGAAATACACAAAGGGATACCCAAAAAATGGCAATATTCAAAAGTGCCATAGATTTAAGGTGCACCAACATCCTTCAAAATAAATAAAAAATACATTATACATATGAAAACTGAAAAAAAAAAAAATGTTATTAAATCTAAGAAATACCAATTATATACATACAAATACATAAAAGAGGGCAAGATTTTGAAACAAAATTATTTCTCATAAGACCTAAGAGAATTTTTAAAAAATTTAGAATTATAATTACTAGTGTTAGTGCCAATTGTGCGGTGAAGCAGGTGGTGCATACGAGGAGCAAGAGCTCCGAAAAGGTGGGGTGGCAGCCCCCTGGCCTCTAATAATGCCTGAAGGCGACCTACTTCGGAATCATCGCTTTCTGAATCCACTCCTCCACCTCCAACATTACCATTTCCTGTACCTAAAAAAGTAAACCATCATCAATAATTGAAGATCCTTAACATAAGTAACATAAATAATAAATGAATATTTAAAAAAAAATAATAGTTAATGGTGCTTGAGAGTGAACACTGGGCTGTGTAGACTCTATGAATATGGAGATAACTGTAATCCTGAAGAAACGTGACAGAAATTTTCTTTAGAAAAAATCATAAAGCCAGGCTTTGACCGTATAGCAGTTTTTGGATATTATGAATTCATTAGTGCAAACATTCAGTAAATAACAACTGATTCTTTAAAAGATAGAAGGTTATGGATGAATCCATGGAAAACATCAAATTTGACTAGTCAAAAGAATTTTTTATTTATTTTATTTTACTCATTCATTTTAGATTGCCATCGTGATGAGGTGGGCAAAGTGGTATCGCACAATTAAGTATAGTTTATCTGATACTCATTTTCAATTAAATATATTATCAGGAGAAAGACATACCATTCATGTGCGAGAGAACAATACAGTTATCATTCATAATTCTTCATGAAGTAACAGGTAAATAATCTTCAAACTCATTTAATAAATCAATAACCACAAACAAGTCACAGTTTAGCAAATAGATTAATTTATTTTATTTTTGCACCACTACATAAAAAATTGGTCAAAATCTCATAGTTTGTAAAAATACATCAAGAAATTTAAAATCCTCCATTCTTTAAACCAATCATTTCTTCCCTAGTCCCGTAAAATTCAATGACAGCTATGGGAAAGAGAAATTCTAATAAAAACCTGACTAACTATCAGACGACAAATATAAGGGACATGTGTGTGGATTTAGTTTCTTCCAAAAAGTGCTTTATCAACTTGCTCAGAAAAGTTATAATATAAAACTTATCGCTACTAAATAATGAAAGCAAAAGGAAAGAGGTTGAATTAAAACAGAATCACAAGTTTCCTGTTACATGATTACTGGATCGATTTTTCACTAAACAAGATTATTCAACATTTTTAGAAGACATGGCGTACATGACTCCTGTTTTTTTAGTTTTTTGGAGGGAATTTGAATAAGGAAAATAATTAACTCAAATCAGCGAAACCTGAATATTTTAAGGGAATCTATATTTTCATCAACCTAAGAACATTCGTGTTATTTATATAACACTTACATAAGTTGTTGAAGGGGTAATTGGAGTGGGAGAGCCAGGAGAGAGATTTTTATGTTTTATTACTGACTGAGAAATCCATTATTTCTTGTAATGAAGGTACTTCCTGGAAGTATTTTTCTGCTTAAAAAAAAATACCAAGTAAAAGGTTCAAAAACAGTTAGGAACAAAAATTTGACAATTTCCATGGAATCACACATATAATAAAAACAGGGGAGAGAAACCTATATACATGTTATTTCTGAGAAGTTATCAATAGATTACAATTATTTTCTCTCACAAAAACAGTTTAAAATAATGACTTGTCACAAAGCAGAAATGGTATTTGTCCAAGAGTGCGATGCAAATATGTATGTATAATATTTTCAATAAATTTTCTATTATCATACATTACCGTTATTACAAGGCAGAGTTTGCAATAAGCTAAATTAAAAATTACCTGAAGGAGTAGGATTGTCACACGGAGGGGGCTGTTCCTCAGCCATAGTGGCGCAATCTCCTTTACTAGTACTATTCGATCCGCCTCCTCCACCACCTCCCCACCTCCTACTGCAACAAAATACACTGATATTTTAATAAGAAATGAAATTATTAATAGTATCTGTGATATTGATTACAAATGGATCCAAATTAAATATTTAAAAAAAAATAATACTAACACGAAAGATAAAATAGATAAAAACAAAAATGCGGGAATAGTATAAAAAATCAATTGTTTGGACTACCCAGCGATATATTATGGATAATCAGGATAATTTATAAAAGACAGAATCTATTAACATACAAATGATTACAAAAATAGAAATAATCCAAAATATAATAACAAACAGCATTAATACAACGTAGTGTAGAGAAAGAACAAATTCGATTTTGAAGATGTAGAAATCATATAAAAGGAAAAAAATATTTTTTGAAGAAAAAAAAAAAACTTTATTCTGGGACTAAATCCCTTCAGAATAACAAAATTGTACAAAAGAATAGAATATTACTGGCCTAAAAGTTTGAAACAATAAATAAAATTGATAAAACAAACTAAAAAGTAAAGAAAACCTTAGGTGAATAAGCTATATACAATACAGAATACAACTATAAATATAAACTATCACGGAAAATTTAGAAAATGCAGTAAGTTTTAAATCTTATTCAAGAAACATTAGCCAAAATTATGCAGAACTGTTAAAAAAGTTAAATAGATAAAATTGATTCTAAAACCTGATAAACCAACAAATTAATTGAAATTAAATACATTAGAGGGAACCATAATAAGTGAGTCAGTCTAGATTACAGCTCAGTGTAGATAAAATGAAGGTGATAAAAAAAAAAAAAGAAAAGTAATTAAGGAAAAAAGTTTTCTATTTCTTATTTTTAGGTTTGGTTTTTGCAGTGTTTTTTCAGTAATTAAATAATTTTGTTCGAAAAAAGATTTGTTAAATAAAATAGTGTTTTTTTTTTAAAGTTTGTTTTAAATCATTAAATTAAAAAGTAGTTGTTGAATTGCAGGATGAAGTTTTTGATAAAATAAAGAGAAGAGAAATTTTGTGAAATTTCGGAAGAAAAATAAAACAAAACAAGTACTACCATAGAGTATATATATACATATATATTTTAAGAAATTTATAGAAATAATGTTTTTATAGAACTAATGTTGTTTGTTTTTTGTTTTTTTAAGAAAAAGAATTTTTGAAAATGGCACTTGGAGCCAATACGTTAAACAATAATAATTTTTAAAAATTTCAAAAATATTTTAAATGTATAATAAAATACTGTAAGATTAAAAAGAGTTTTAATTTTAAAAAATCAGATATAGAGATTAAGTACATTAAATTTTTTTTAAATTATTGCAAAAATCACAATCGTAAAAGAATATCAAGAATACCTGGTAGAAGTACAGGATCCCGTGGTTGCTGATGTACGTCTATGGCCTTTATTGTCCTTTTCTCCGCTTTCGCTGCTACTAGACCCTACTCCACCTATAAGCAATAATGAGATATTTAAAAAACATAGACACCAAATTTTTATTATTATTTTATATCTGCACTAGAGGATCACTAATTTCAAAACTAAAAAATTAAATTAAACGTTTAAATAAATGCTTTTTTTGCTGTCATATAAATTTCCTTTTAGCATTCATGCCAGGTCTAATATTTCCTCTAAGTTTAGAATATGTGACAAACTTGTAGAACGTGTTTTTCTAATCTCTGAACATCACAGCCTTCACAAGTTGAAGTGGTATTCTCTTAGTAAATAAGTATGAGAAAACTTGTCCAATCCATACATATTAAATAACCTTAAGTGCTGAAATCTGGAGCAGATACAACACTCTCAAAGAGTTAACCCACCAAGAAACTCATTTTGAGCAAAAAATATACAACTAAAATGTATTTTAGGCTCTTATAACTTTATCCAACAAACAAATATGACACTGTAAGGCTATTCAGATATTATCTAAGCATTCTTTAGTAGTAAAAGCTACAATTTGAACCAATTGGAAGCCATTTGAAATTGTTGAAAAGGGAAAAGAGGCTGATGTAGTAAGAAATATTAAGTTCAGTAGGCTGCCCTGGGTAGGCAGTATAGGCAGGATGAGATACCAAAAAAATTGCTTAGCGAAGCAAAGATCTGCATGGAAGACCTCCCAAAGCTGTGATGGTAGAAGGTATTTCATTGCTCATTAACTTTCTTTAGCTTATAACTTTTTTAAAGATTAGTTCCTTACTTAAACTAACAACTCCATTAGTATCAACATTATTCTATTAAATCAATTTTAATTTCCAGGTGCTTTTTTCATAAAACAATATGAAAATATTCAATTCTTCTGTAGATTTATCTATCTTCAGACCAAATATTCTAGATCACCAGTAAAATTGTGAAAACCGTGTAACTCCAAAACTTTTTGATTAAGGGTTATTTCATTTTTGCATACAGTTTAAGCAAAACAGTTAATTGGTATATCACTGTATCATATATTGGTATATTACTCAATAGTATATCACTGTTAAGTTCTAATTAAAAAAAAAAAAAAGGATATAATGATGATTGATGGAAATTTTATTTCATTATTGTTTTTGACTTCCATAAGTGTTGTTTTATGTTAGTGTTTAAAGTGGGATTTGACAGTCATTATTAAAGACCGGACTTTCATGTAGTAAAAAAGCAAAAACCGTGCAGTAATTAAACTCAAAATGTGCAAAATCATGCAGCAAATCTAAAATTGCAATCCAAGAAATGTAAAATTGCATACATAACAAGCAAAAATAATAGTTTTTAATTAATTTATATTAATACTTGTTTACTCTTATTTTAGAAGTTAGAGCCTCAAAATTGAAGTTAGATATAAGAGTAGTAACGTGAGAAAAATCGAATTCTAACTTCAAATGTACGATGAACAACTTAATTCCGTATGAAAGTACATTTTTAAATCAAAATTGTATATATTTTTTTAAAAACCAAGCAGTTTTTAATTGAGGCTTGACTTTATAGCTGTAGTTCAATTTAAAATTTTAAAAAATTGGATTTTGAGTCAATATCCTAAGCTTTAATCAAAATTCATAGTCCCCCACGTAACCTGGCGGAGTTTTGGCTATATACACCAGTTACCAGTGTCAAACAATTCGAGTCTAAGATATGTTTTCATCCCAGAAAGTTAACTTAAAAACATTATTTTGAATAAAAAAAAATTAAGAACAAAAAATTATACCATCCAGGTGTTGGATATCTCTGTTTTCAACAACAAATCTAATATAATAAATAATAAAAGTAAATAAATATTTTCTTACATACCTATCTACATGTTATAAATGAAATTTAGCTCTTAAATTGCAAAATATGCAATATCATGAAACATAAATTGTACCATTTAGCCCGAAAAGGCCAATGAAGGTGCAAAATGAAATTTCAATGTTATTCTACAAATCATGAAATGGATCGATTGTCGGGTTTGAAGTTTTTAACACCTAAGTGAACAAAATGAGCAATAACATGAAAATTCGGTCTCTAGTTGGAGACATTACACTTGTTGATGACAATACTTTGTGCTTGAGAACCTTGCTATATTTTATTACGATAACCTTAACATAACATAATTCATTTAATAAAATAACGAAATTTTAATTTAAGCACCATAAGATGAGCATGTATACACCTTCATGTTCCCTTCTCCTGAGTTTAAACTTTTTTCAATTTTTTTTTTTAATCTACCAAAATTTAAGCTCAATAAAATAGTGCAATGAAGAATGGGCTGCAAATCAAGCCTTCACGAAGTTAACACGGAAATAAATTGACAGCAAAAAGTGATGATGACTAAAATTAAATTTGCATCTGCACCCAAATACTTAAAGGCAAATCGAATAACCTCAACCAAAAAAATCAATCAATACTTTTCTTAATATTCTTCTCATCTTTATTGTTTATTTTCTATTTCCATAGGGACCTGATTTGGCTTAAAACAGCTATAGAATTTTCATGATACTAATGAATTACTTATTTTCAAGCTTCATTGTTAGGTATTTTTGACATTTTGATGATAATGAAATGTACAACCTGGGAGACAGCACACGATAGAGGTTTTTTATCTATCATAGCTACCGGCTTCTCTAACCATTGAAGAATAAATTTCACATATTTCTCTTTAAAATTTCTAGACATTTATTTTACTTCGAATGGCAAGTATATCATTCTGCTTATAACTAAAAAAAAAACCATAACAATAATTTTGTTTTTAGAAATCATCCTCTTTGGGACACTGTATCAAATTATTCCAATAGTATCTTTTTCCTTAGTTGGCTTAGAGCACCGCAACCCTTGAAGGATCTATTATGCGCCAATGTATGCTATTCGTTTTATTCCTAAAACATTATTTTAGTCGCTTCCACTTATCTTAGTAGACTTGTTGGATTGACCAACTCATAGCTATTGGGGCGATCCATCCGTTCCTCTCCAAATAGCACCAGTTTAAGCCTTGCAAAACTATCACATAACCAGACAATGTGAAAGGCTGTTTCATTCTCCTCTTGACAGAATCTGCATAGTGGGTTCGTCATCACTCGGTGATTGAACATGTGGTAGTTTAACTTACAGTGGCCTGTTTAGATTGCTGTAAGCTTTTTAAGAGCTGCTCTGCCCATACTCAGTAGCAGTTTGATTCTTTTATCACATGGACCTTTAAGGAACAACTTCGAATGTCGTTGTTTCTTCTCAGTCCAGTATTGCTCAAATAAGTTTCCATAAATCTCCCTCATAGTATCTTTCTATTATTCAATTTTGTTTTTCAATCAAATCATGGACAATTTAAAATTACAAAGCAGAATACAACCTCCAATAAAACATTCTATTAAACGAAACCAGTAAACATTTCACAACTGGATATTCTTTCCTTTGACAGTAAGGATATATATGTCTTCATATAATGAAATCTAAATGTAACCCAAACAAGGATTTAGGTTGCTTACAAATGTATCCCTTTCTAGGAGCACTGAGCCGACGATTGTACTCATTTGTTGTAGTTCTTTCAAACACTTGGCTACAGAAATAAGATAATTTGTTTTATTTCCCTTCCTCAATCTAATTTCGGAAACACTTAATGCTCTTTATTAAAAGTCAATTCTTCTGATACTGCTGTACTGCCTTCATCATATTTAATCATCAATGTACATATTAAATTATGATTTAATTATTAAAATTATTAATAATAACTATTAAATTATTTTAAAACTATTGACTACTAAAAAAATGTTATAAAACTAAACTCTATGACAATTTAAACAAATAAAAACAGGATGTGGAGAATTGGATTGTTGCAAGGTCTGAATTCGAATGAAACAGCTCACTTAGAGAAGTCAACGCTGGACTCAAGTCATTGGTCCAAGCCAGCCACACCCTCTTCTCTCATTCTCTCACTATAGAATAGCTTGCTTTTTTTCTTTTAGTTCTTGTTTTATCAAAACTATATTTAACACTCCTAACAAATCCTAGAACTAAGCGATTTGACTAAATTTTCTAGTGTCAGAAAGGGAAGAATAAAAAAAAAAAAAACTTCCGAATACCAGATTATGGTAATATAGTGTTTATAGTATCATAAATTTTACCAGCATAAAGGGAAACAGATTCCTTATTAAATGTAACCAATAATGAAACTACAAATAAAATCAAAATAAATAATATTAAAACAGAAATGCAGATATTGACCAAAATGTCAATAGTAAAAATACTAACAAATTAATTTTCATAAACAAAAATAAATCATAAACATGAAAACAATAATGTTGAAAAAAATGAATGAACAAATTAAACAAGATGTAACATAAACAAATTAAATGAAGACATAAATAAGGTTAAGACATGATCAAAAGTGTTTCATAATAAAAAAAACACATTAATACTAATCCAAATATGATAAACATTATAAAGAAAAACAAACACTAGTATATTATTCCAAAATAATAATAATAAAGCCAACTAACCTGAATGGTCAACTGACGCACTTTTTTTGTGCCTCGATTCTTGATGACGAGAGCCTTTAGCTTGTGAGCGAAGAGAATATCGATTAAGTAACTTTTTTACAACAACGCCACTACTACTCGCCTCTGTAAAATATTAAAAAATAACTTATCTATATCGAGCTAAACAGTGACTCAAACAAACAAAGAAATAAAGCACACAGGCACACGTCACAGACACAGCCATCAAAATAGAAATTAGAACAATAAGCTATCCATAAAAAGTAGATCAAATTGTTTACCACTACGTTCTTGATAAATAATTAATGATTAAATGGTTAAAACAGTATTTATTGCATGAAATAAATCAATGTATGGAAAATATTTAAATAAAGACTAAAATAATATTGCTATATATAGCTATCTAAAATTTGGGTGTGGTTGGGGCTCTTCTTTGGACTTTCGAAATATTACGTCATATATACACGTCATAGTGAAAAAAAAGATTAATTATTCTAAAAGTAACTTTAAATCTTGTAACATCCAAAACTATATAAATGGATTTAGATCTTTTAAGTTATAGGCAAGTTACAATGAAGTTATATATAAATATCACGTTCAATATTAAATACATACATCTGAAAGTTTCAGGGTATTTCCATAACAAAATATTTGGTAATACAAAAAGCAAAACAACTTTAACCATTATTATTTTTTTAGAAATAATTGGAATTTAAATATTACGACTAACTTCAGATTCCTGGTAGATAAATTCAAGAATTCAAACCAAGAAAACTTAACATGGACAAAGGTGAAATAATTAATTCATCGTTAAAATAACAATATTCATCAACTTCAATGTAATGGCTAAATTCTTACCACCTAATGATGTATCACGTTTCAGACTGCCTTTTCTTAAATTTTTCTCACTATGTTTTCCACTTGATGTAGATTCTCCTTGATTCAAATTAAGCGATGGATCACTGAAAAGAGGAATAAGAAATATTCAACGTGAATAGTTTCAGGTGATGGCATTTCTAATAATTGTAATTCTCCTTAGTATATTAATTTGTCACTGTAGCAACATAATTTTGATAATCTTTTTAGGAGTGTTAAAAGCATAATGCCTACTGACACAAACAGTAGGACGAATCAAAAATAGTATTTTTATAAATACTATTGAACTGCTGGTCAATTTTTCCCTTAAACTGTTTTTGGATTATAAATGGATTAAATCGCCAGTACTTTTTTTTTTTTTCTGGAATGGAATCAATCTTGTGATAGAATCAAAGCATTAGAGTAATCAAAGAGAATAATAATCACAATTTATTGTAATCTATTGAAGAAGGAGTGCTGTGTAATTTTTAACAAGGATGAAGGAGAAGATTCAAAAGTGGCACGTTGGATTTCAGTATAAGAAAGAAAATGATTAAAAGGAAATCTTTGTACTAGGATTCTAGATGTGGAGAGTCAAAAAAGGAAGTTTTAATAAGATTTCAATCTTCAAGATGTTTGTAATAACAATTCAACCTAATAATGAAGATTTACTGTAAATATCCTGAAGAAATTATGCTCATATTAAACATTCATTTTTTTTTATCACCAATCAATATTTTTCTTTTAAATAGGTGGGAGCATATAATACATAACCATAAAATATATAAAATTTTAAAAAATGAGAAAATACATTAAAACTAAATTCTAAGAACAAAAAAACAAATAGTTTTACCCTGAGATTTTTTTATCTGATTTCTGAGACACTTTGCCTACTTTCTCAAGGTTAGCAATAGACGCAAATGACTTTGTTTTGATTCTTGGACTCTTACTACGCAATATCACTGGATTCCCTAAAAATTAAAATACAACTTAAACTTACATTTTTTTTTTTTAGCAATACATATATGAGACAATTGGTTGATAGAATCGTGTATAAAAGCTAACAACTTCAGAAAAGCTCTTTACAGTTATGAAAATACCAGCTAACAACTTCAGAAAAGCTCTTTACAGTTATATTGTAAATAGAAATATATGTTCAAAAGTAAAAACTAATTATTTTGTACACATTCTATGTATAACACATTAAATCAGGGGTCTCCAAATTACGGATCCAGCAAGCACTTCCGGAGACCTCTGCATTAAATAATGAAAGAAAATGCATCTTTACAATATAACACTTTAGCTACTGAGTTTGTTAAAATTCAAAAAGAAGTTGCTTTTTCAGTATAAGTAACCTGACTCACTCATAATTAATGATCTGATGAATAGCAAGAAAACTACCTTTGTTTGTGTTTGTTCTCCCCTCTCCCCCCTCCCAATCTGGTAATTTCTGGCAAATTGGCAGCCATCAATGCCTTAGAAATGAGGCCAGTGTCATCATTCAACATTTGGCATGCTTAGATCTTAATTTTGTTTTATCCACCCAGCAGCCAAAAGTGACTTCCCATTGTAAAAAATAACAGAAATTTTTCAAGGAAAGATTCTTAATTAAAATAGAAACGACATTAAGGAGCCTCAATTAGCTCTTCCTATTGTTTATTTACTGATTCTTGGAAAGATGAGATTAGACAGAATGGCAGGGCTGGTACCAATGCTTTTGAATCCCGCGCTGAGAGGTAAGTAGAGTAAAGGAAGGAAAATGGTTCAGATATAAGTACAACAAACGTTTCTGATAGGATTACAACTGTGAAAAAAATAGAGAAAAAAAGAAGCTGTTACACATTTAAAGCTAACTTACTCGGTAAAATTTATAAGGTGATAAACAAGTTTATCCAGGAAACATTTTAAACTTGCAATGAAAAGGTGACAATATGAAAAACATTTTATGTAAAAAATATTAACGTACCTAATGATAAATCAGAATTTGAGGATTTCTGTAATGCTTGTTCACTGGCTGTACTTTTTTTTGTAGATAACTAAAAGATAAAAAAATATTTTAAAAATGTATAAAACAAAACAGTGATAAATTATGAAAAGTAAATAAATTATGACTTACCCCTGATAAACTCTTTTTCTTTTGACCTGAAGTAACAGGATTGCTGGAAAAAAAAAAAAATCACTTTATCATCAAGTAAAACATAATTTGGTCATCAAACTTTACAAGCATTTAGATTGATTAAAATTTTACTTAAAAACACATTAATTTTTTTTGTTTTAATCAATACAATCATAAATAGGAGAAGTGTACCAGTTATTACCACCCCACCTTAAAAATGCTTTCCCATGTTTTCACCAATATCTTAATATTCAATCAATATTGATTTTTATTCACAATTAGATACATAAACATCTGGCAGACACAATATACACTCACTTTTTTAACGAAATGATAGAACATTAGGTCGCTAAATGGAAAAGGACAGGCTTAGTCTCAGTTTCTGTTATCACCAGAGGTTTGCCAGTCATCAACAGAAATGCATTCAAGGGTATTGCTACTTATTTTGCAACAAATAAAATCATACTCTATACCATAGAGTAATATCAATTTTGTAGGATCTTTTCATCATTATAAGTTAAGGATGGGAAACCTTTTTATCATTGGAAGTCGTGGTAAGGTTAGGCAGTGCTAATGGAGGGCGCAATAATTCTTTATATTTTACCGTTGCTATTTTTATTTATCACTAAAACACACACCCAAATGCATACATTTAACAATATTCTATTAATTTCCAGATAGTTGTTACTTAAACAACTCAGTATTAATTAATTCTACAACTAGATTAATAAATATCGCACAAAAACGTTTGGAGGCCACAATTATGTTACAGAGGCCGCATGCAGCATTCGAGGCCATGGTTTCTCATCTATGCTCTATACCTTATTATGAAAGCTTTAATACACGTTTAAAATTTGAAAATCACAACAAATCCGTGAGCAACCATATCAAATGTGGAAACTTCTGGTAGGACTTGAAGTTCAGTCATTAAAAATATGGCAAGGCTTTAACCAGCTACAACTTCTTTAGACACTTAAGCATGAGTACAGGTACTCTTTAGGATACCGATGTGACTACCATGTCAGTTTCAGATAAATAAACGACATTGTAGCAGGAAGAAACAGTAGGCATGTAAGAGAAAATTAACAATCGGGAAAGGACTAAAAAACTTTTATCCAGATTTATTAATATTTGAATTGGTAACATTTATGTTGCTAGTTCTTGGAATTCATCACGTTTTCGTTTCTTGCTATAAAATTATACAGAAACATTCTTACTTCTATTTTTCTGTATATTCATTACAAAGTATAATGCTTATCATCATTATTAAACCGTAATTACTTTAAGTTACCTGACCTTTGGTTTGCAATTTATTAAGTTATTTTTTTTTCCCCCTTCTGATCTTATTTTTTTCAAAAGATTCCTGCGTGGATCAGGCAGTCACTGGGGGGAAGAGAGCAGATTATCCCCAAGAGATATTTATCTACACCCATGTCTCCGAATTACTTACAATAACTACTTAAGTAACATGCTGTTCCGATGATCAATAACTACTTGAGCCAGTGATGAAAACCATCTGGTGAAGATGACCCAATTATTATTTTTTAGAAAACTTAAGTAGAGCTGTGTTCTTTAGAGAAACACAAACAGAAAGTGATTAAAAAAAAAAAAAAAAATCGATCCTTTACACCCGTAATCAATATGCTGGTGATAAGTGGACCAAGCGGTTACTCCATATTCCTTGTCATCGTCTTTCCCGAACTTTCTAAAATCTGAGATTCTAAAAGTCTAAAAACTATTTGAGGTTGTAAACCATTTGTCGAAAATGTGCATAATTTTATTAATTTTATCTCAATTTTTAATTTAAAAAATTGTAGCAATTTGATAATTCACTAATTTTTTGTTTTAGCCAAGTTAACTTATATTTGAAATTATTTTATCAATTATAAAAAACATATATACATCTCATATAAATCTGATTTTTCTTTTAAAATAAATTCCTTCAATACTGTATTTCGGCTTGGCTGCTTGAAGGCATAATAACAATTCAGGCTACCATTTTAGTTGTAAAATAAAAATATAATTAAAAAGCTTACTAAAAGAGAAAACTGTTAAATTATTTCAGTAAAAAGTTGGTTAAATTTTAGTAACTTGGTCCTACAAAATTGATATTCTTCCAGTTTTAAATGTAAAATATTCTCTTTAGGGCCCTGGTAGTGGTCATGGCCACCTGCCATGTGATGTATGACCATGTACATGTATTAAATTAATACATGCCTGATTGATATAAATATATATATATATATATATATATATATATACCTATGAATTTTCTGTAGACCTGGTACAGACTAGTGTTAGTGATAGCATTAGTATTAGAGCATTCATACTTCAGTGCACTTTGGAGAGACAGAATGGAGTATTAGCTACAGGAATTTCCTCAGTTTTAACCAATGTTATTCTCCCAAGAAGTTTTTGGATGTCAAGCCAAATTTCCATTAATACTTCAACAGTGGTATATTTGAAAAAATCATGAAACTGATTACTTATTATTATTGATTACTTTATTAACTACAGAGGCATTTCTTTGCTGAATACAGCATACGAGATATTGTCTAACATAATATTTGCTCGACTACTTCTTTATGCAGAGGATATTATTAAGGACTACCAGCGTGGGTTCAAGCAAGGTAAATCAACGGCTGACCAGGTATTCACGTTAAGGTTAATCCTGGAAAAGACGCTGGAATATGGCATTACTACGCACCATGCGTTTGTGGAATTACAGGCCACCTATGATTCTATAAATTGAGAGATGCTCTATAAAGAGAGGGAGATGAATATACTGTCCAAACTGGTCTGAATGGCTATATCCAACTCTAAATGTCAAATCATCTATTAGATCCCCTACAAACAAGGAATGGATTGAAGCAAGGAGACACCCTGGCGTGCCTTCTAATCAACCTAGGACTAGAGAAAGTGATTAGAGATTCGCAGATACAAATAGGAGGGCATATTTTCAATAAAGGCATACAGCTCCTGCCTTATGCTGATGACATTAATATAATCAGTAGGTCGGAATCAGGTACGAAAGAAGCTTTTAAAGCTTTGGAGTGATCTACTCAAGCAATGGGGCTAATAATAAACGAAGAAAAACAAAGTACATGGTTGGAGGGACTGAGGTACGTACTGATACATAAAAATAGGTGGATACAAGTTCAAAACAGTTCGGGGATTTGTGTACCTTTGTGTCACTTGTAGATACTGACAATAACTCCTCCAAAGAAATAGGAAAGAAAATCATAGCAGCCGGAGGGATTATTATGGTTTAATCAAGCTCTTTAAACAAAAACAATAAATAAAGACACAAAGGCTACTCTCTACGAGACCCTCATCAGACTATACTGACTTATGGTTATGAATGCTGGGTGCTAAAGCAAGTCGATGAACAGAAGATCGCGGTTTCCGAAAGAGAATTCTCAGAAAGATTTATGGGGCCATCAAAGAAAATGGCACCCGGAGAATAAGGCACAACTGGGAACTATACGAAAAGTATAAGGATGTCCCAGGAGTAAAATTTATCCGGATCAGAAGGCTTCGTTGGGCTGGTGATGTGCAAAGGATGGCTGAAGATCGCATTCCCAAGAGAATAATGAACCATGTACCAGTGGGAAATAGAAGATCTGTCATGTCAAATGATCTTTGATACAAACCAGTTGATTTTGAAACTTAGTTTTTTACTGTTGGAGGTAGAATAACTGGCATTCAAAACAAACTGATAAAGTTTCCCTTGGTTTTTCACTAATCCTAAATATGTTCTTTTATTTAGTTTTCTATGTCACTTGAAGTGCAAACTTGCTTTTTTTGTCACTTCCATCATAAAAACTATTAAATCTGGAGCCAGGAGCTAAAAATAGTCTTCATTTTAGGAATGACTTACAGATGCATGGAGCATGGAGTTTCAGCTAAAACTAGAGAAACATCGGTAGAGCACTCATGGAGAAATTTGCTGACCTGCTGGGGGAATGGTGAAGAGGTAAGTAGTAAAAATGAAACAAAACCAGGAATATTACAGTACCTAAAATTTGAAGATATTGATGGATACAAGAAAAATACTTGATTATACGTGATTTATATTTATAATTTATATGAAAACGTGAGCAATAAAATATCTTGGGAGGGGAAAGGGATAGGTTCTTGGGGGGAATGGGAACCCCTGGAGAAGCTTATCTATTTTTTAGTATATAATTAATTATCTTGAATTTTTCATCGTTCTTCAGTATTCTCTTAACAACTAAAATAATAAAATGGCAGTAGAAAAATTAAAAAATAATCTAAAATGTTTTGATGAAATTCAATTTTTAAAAGGGTGAGGAAAATACCCTCCCCGTAAATTGAGGCGGTGAAAGTCGTGTCAACTGTTCATCAAAATTCTAATGGGTCCGACCATTTACGAGCACTTCGTTGTAGTTCCTTGCTATAAATTTCTATCATCGGAGCTCTACTTCATCGTCATGGCTTATCTCAAGTGCATTTGTAAACCAAATGCCATCAGATATCCCGCAGTAATGAAAATCAAGAATTATGTCAGTGCGTTTTTATGTTTCCTTTTGAGTTATTATTGCAAATGAAAAGATTATATAAAATGCTTAGTTTTAATTTAGAAAAGAATGAAATTCAGGAATAAAAAAAAGGAAAGTTTGAAAATGGGAATTGCGAAAGTGTATGTAATTCTAAATAAAATGAATCTTTATATATAGGTGCAAACATGTAAAAAAAAAAAAAAAAAGATGAACATGGACTAAGCTATCTCAGGAAAACTTTAGACAACCTCAAAACTTACTGTAACGTAAGCGTTAACACTTAGTAAAATTAATCATTCACAACTACAAGCTGGTAAAATACCAGGGATTAGAAATTCCCAGAAGTAACACAGATAGAACGACACCAACAATCGCTGTCTAATCATTTCCCTCCACCAACCGCCATCCAAACCTATTTCGCTGCCGACATTTACCAGTCGGCACAGAAATTAATAATCTTTTAGGAATTCTTTCGTTATTTAGGATTTTATAATGATTTGAATTGTTTTAATGCCATGTCACTTGGGTTTTATTTATTTTCTTCAAAATTACATTAAAAATTTAATGTTTCATGCCTCAAAGAATATCATAACTTCATTCAAATTTGTAGGCCAACGTTTAAATAAATTAGCTTCCTAAAGTGTAATTACGGGATTAAATGTTTAATGAAAATTTTTAGGATATCTATCCTATTTTTTTCCTTAACATACTTTACTGAATTGAAATAAAATTGCTAATATAAAAATAAATCCATTGCTAAGAACTACATCATTTATTTAAAAATGTTTACCAATTACAAATATAAAAACAGTTATAGAAAATTAGGCAAGATAAACATACCTTGAAGCAGAAGGTAGAGGAGTTTCTTGTAATAAACGAAGCTTCTTATTGTCACTATTAGAAGACTCACCAACAGTTGTACTTCGTCTCTTCCTTCCCCTACCCGCTTTCAACCCACGCCCAACACTGCAAATAAATCGTTAATTCTAAGTATATAATGCAAAAAACAGGCTAAATTTTAAATATATCCAAAAGATGAATTTTATATTTACCATTGGTAACTTAGAACTAAACTTATTCAGAAATAAATTTTGTAGAAAAAAAAAATTCATAACTCATGATACAATCTACACTTTATCAGGAAAATATCTGAATTTTTTAACTTTTCCCATAAGGAACTATCTTGCAAATAATTAAAAAATAAGGAAAAATTAAAATATGCTTAAAAATATTTAAGCTATTTAAATTAAAACATTTAATAATATTTTAAAAATACGTAATTAAAATACGGAAATATGCTGCGTAATTGAAAAGGAAATACCCGGTTAACAGGTTAATATTGGTTATACCTTTAGAAATATTTTCTCAAGTGATAAGGTCAAAAAATAAAGAACACACTTCACAGAAGTTTTCTTCTTCAATATTAAAAAAAAAAATGCTTTAAAAGAGTTGAAAAGTGACTTGGAAGTCACTGCATTACTAACAGTCTTAGAAAAAATAAAAAATAAAAACAACTGATGCCCAATATCTTAATACAATTTTTAAAATTCAAGAATAAATGATGCAGGTAAATGAGAGCTTATATGGACGAATCCCACCCAAATAATTTGATAAAATGATAAAATTAAAAAAAAATATTATCTTAATAACAAATTCAGTAAATAATGTAATCTCAACATAAATAAATATCATTTCTTAACCTCCTCACATATTAACATGTCTACATGAGGTACATAGGAAATTTAATGCTTTTTCAAATTGATTATAATGAATTTCTTCAAGAGATGCATAGATTTGGAGGAAAAATCAATGAAAATAGATATTTCTTGTTAAATAAGCAAACAGTCAATTTCTTCTGTTCATTTTTCCTATTTTTGGTGTCTTGAAGTTTGTTTTATTTGTTACAATAAATTAGGCCATTGTTCACCAACATTTTTTTATTACGCATCAATTTAACGTTTCGACCATACTAAGGGTCATTTTCAAAACTTGATGAGTCCTCCTAATATGTTCATCCTTAATGTTCTAATTAATAAGTTCAGTGAACATTATCTTGTCAATTTTTATAGGGGCTTCGCCCACGTCATTTCTGGAGGGACTGATAGTCCTCCTAGGGACTGGGCTATCAGTCCCTCCACAAAATGACGTGGGCGAAGCCCCTATAAAAATTGACAAGATAATGTTCACTGAACCTATTAATTAGAACATTAAGGATGAACATATTAGGAGGACTCATCAAGTTTTGAAAATGACCCTTAGTATGGTCGAAACGTTAAATTGATGCGTAATAAAAAAATGTTGGTGAACAATGGCCTAATTTATTGTAACAAACAGTCAATTTTTCTTAACTCCTCACCCGTAGGACCTAAATCAAAAAGCTATGTATAAAATTTACTGTAAATTTTATCTTCTTTAACTTTATATGTCATAATAATTTCGATAAAATTCATCGTTGCTTCGTTCCAAAAACCAAAAAAAAGTTCAGAAATTTTCACTGTTTTTGCATATGTCGTGGAAAGCAATGGACAATTTCATTCAGGAACATCAAATTCAGATTCAGCATCAACCGAAAAACATAAAATACCAAAGAGAAACCGACTATTTCAATTTTTTCCTCATCAAACTACCATCAGACTGGCCTAATTTGATGACCCATCAGTTTTCAAAACACAACAGAGTATATTGTCAGTTAAGGTGATTTTTTTTTTTAGGGGCATATTCTTGACATCATATCAAAATTTCAGCCGTATATTCTTCCATTAAATGAATGTCAAATTTCAAATTTTTAATTTAAATTTTCTCATAGAAAGCAACATCTTTCAACTGACTGAATGAAGTTGTTTGTCCAAATGAGGTGTATCTAAAATTTAAAATGGTTACTAGCTTTAAGACCTTCCATTAAATGAAATGTTTAGCAGCTCGTAGTCTATAACTAATCCCACAGGCTAATCACAAGAACTACATATACACGGTGGGCCAGACCCCCTTACCGTGCACCCTCCCCCCCCCCACATCCCTATAAATTGCATATCGTTGTGTTCCTTATAACTAGCTATTAAAAAAAAGCCAATGTTCCCACAAAAAAAAGTGAACGCACTGCCCCAAAATGGCGTCCAAAGATGGCGGATTGACGACTTTGACTTTAGTTAGTTTTTTGGTCACTGAGAATCAGCATTTGTCTTAATTTCCTCATAGTTGGTCTTTTATTAAAGCTGAATAGTCATAGAATAATAAAACATGAAGAAATATTAAAAAATAATTGGCTTAGGCTATGAAAAACACCAGTAAAGTCAATTTTTTCAACAAAAAAATTTTCAAGTTACAAATCAAGCGTCGTTTGTAATTAAACGGCCAACAATAACGCAAAACGTGCTGAAATAAACCATCTGGAGAATATATTTCTCTTTCTAAAACGCTGATTATTTTTTAGAAATCTTTAAGCAGTTCCGTAGAAAATGTACTTATGCGGCAGAAAAGCGGTACTGGCGTGGGTGCCTACAGGCCTCTACCACACCATTCAGTGCCCATAAATGGCTTAGTTATAGTGATATAATAACATTTTTGGTACATTATATTGATTTTATTAACGAACAAATATTAATGCAATAATTTAATTGTAAAAAAAAAAATTTAAATTAAAAAAAAATGTATTATTTTTTTTTAATTTAACCTCCTTTATTCTATACGTAGGTCGTTTAAGAAGACCTCAATTGTAAAAATGATATAATAATAATAATAAAACTTAATTAAAAAATACTTTGCTAAATATCTTGATTTTTTTTATTTAACGTTGCAATTTAACACTGTGTTTTGTATATTTACTGATTCTTAGAGGTAATTAAAAATTTTATATACTTCCCAGGAAATGAGTCATATTAATACCTGTTTTATAAACTAAAATAATATATACCTAATCTGAACTATATATAATGAATAGCTACCGGGTTGTTTAGTAAAACTCATATATCACTAATTAAAAAATTAATTTTTATTTCCTTTATTTTGTGCAGAAGTTGGACTATATCATAAATAAATAGGAAATTTTAATATTGAATGAATTATTCTCTATGCACAAAGAAAGATGGAAGGGGTGATGCTATAAGTTCTTCTATAAACCAAAACTGATTGTTTGGATTTGATCTCAAAATGAGGAAAAACGTGAACTTAAACGAGAAAATTGGAAAAATACATTAAGCGAACGAGAAAGGAAGTGCCAAAACCTCGGAATAGATAAAAAGGACCAGTATCCATTATATAGCTAAATGAATGTATAGTAGATAGATGAACAGAATATTTCAAGATGCTGCTAAAACGGGATCAATTGCAGTTTGGATGATATTAAGTGGACGATGTAGGTTTATTATGGTGAAAACCACTTTATTTTCGATTGCTGAAGGTGCACATCGGGACTATATTAACTTTGAAGCAGGATATAGAGAGGTATATCGAGAAAGTTATAGCTCATAGCTTTCCTTCTGTTTAGTGCATTTGCAAAAGATTTTTAAGGAATCTTATATTAGTTATAGCTCGTTATTGTTCAGAAATTGCGGAATAAATTCTTCGGAATTTGTACCATATCATAAAAAAATAGGAAATTTTAATATTGAATGTATTATTCTCTCTGCACAAAGAAAGATGGAAAGGGCGAAACCGAACTGCTTTGACAGTTTTGCGCGTACATAGGCAACAAGCATATTAGAAAATAATATGAAAGGACTGTGGTTTTTACCTTTACAAGAAAGGAGGTACTAGGAAATGTAATACCCATCAAGATCCATTCCTGTTTAGTGTACCAAACAAATTATACTCAAGAATCGTAGAAGCTGGAATAAGAAATATTGTCGATTGCCAGAGTGATATGGATTGAGAAACTCAAGTTGCACATTGGAAGAGAAGTTGAAAATTGGGACTGTCTTCACTTTAAGGAAGGTTATAGGGAAGTCCACATAAAAAGAAAAATAGCTCTCTCTCTGCTTAGTGCCTCATACTTTGGATTATGCTAATATCTAACTGTCTTTCAGAAAAGCTCGTTTTCCTTTTAGATTCCTTAAAAAATCTTTTGGAAATGCACTAAACAGAAGGAGAGCTATAAGCTATAACTTTCTCGATATACCTCTCTATATGCTGCTTCAAAGTGAAGATAGTCCCGATATGCACCTTCAGCAATCGAAAATAAAGTGGTTTTCACCATAATAAACCTACATCGTCCACTTAATATCATCCAAACTGCAATTGACCCAGTTTTAGCAGCATCTTGAAATATTCTGTTCATCTGTCTACTATACATTCATTTAGCTATATAATGGATACCGGTCCTTTTTATCTATTCCGAGGTTTTGGTACTTCCTTTCTCGTTCGTTTAATGTATTATACGCGTTTTTCCTCATTTTGAGATCAAATCCAAACAATCAGTTTTGGTTTATAGTTAGGGTCACCCTTTCTATCTTTCTTTATGCATAGAGAATAATTCATTCAATATTAAAATTTCCTATTTATTTATGATATAGCCCAACTTCTGCACAAAATAAAGGAAATAAAAATTAATTTTTTAATTAATGATATATGAGTTTTACTAAACAACCCGGTAGCTATTAGCTATTCATTATATATAGTTCAGATTAGGTATATATTATTTTAGTTTATAAAACAGGTATTAATATGACTCATTTCCTGGGAAGTATATAAAATTTTTAATTACCTCTAAGAATCAGTAAATATACAAAACACAGTGTTAAATTGCAACGTTAAATAAAAAAAAATCAAGATATTTAGCAAAGTATTTTTTAATTAAGTTTTATTATTATAATTATATCATTTTTACAATTGAGGTCTTCTTAAACGACCTACGTATAGAATAAAGGAGGTTAAATTAAAAAAAATAATAATACATTTTTTTTTAATTTAAATTTTTTTTTTTACAATTAAATTATTGCATTAATATGTTTTCGTTAATAAAATCAATATAATGTACCAAAAATGTTATTATATCACTATAACTAAGTAGTCTGTGGGCCAGACCCCCTTACCGTGCACCCCCCCCCCCACATCCCTATAAATTGCATATCGTTGTGTTCCTTGTAACAATTTATTAAAAAAAAGCCAATGTTCCCACAAAAAAAAGTGAACGCACTGCCCCAAAATGGCGTCCAAAGATGGCGGATTGACGACTTTGACTTTAGTTAGTTTTTTGGTCACTGAGAATCAGCATTAAGCTTAATTTCCTCATAGTTGGTCTTTTATTAAAGCTGAATAGTTATAGAATAATAAAACATGAAGAAATATTAAAAAATAATTGGCTAAGGCTATGAAAAACACCAGTAAAGTCAATTTTTTTAACAAAAAAATTTTCAAGTTACAAATCAAGCGTCGTTTGTAATTAAACGGCCTACAATAACGCAAAACGTGCTGAAATAAACCATCTGGAGAATATATTTCTCTTTCTGAAACGCTGATTATTTTTTACAAATGTTTAAGTAGTTCCGTAAAAAATGCACTTATGCGGCAGAAAAGCGGTACTGGCGTGGGTGCCTACAGGCCTCTACCACACCATTCAGTGCCCATAAATGGCTTAGTTATAGTGATATAATAACATTTTTGGTACATTATATTGGTTTTATTAACGAACAAATATTAATGCAATAATTTTATAGTAAAAAAAAAAAAATTTAATTAAAAAAAAAAAATGTATTATTATTTTTTTAAATTTTAACCTCCTTTATTCTATACGTAGGTCGTTTAAGAATACCTCAATTGTAAAAATGATATAATTATAATAATAAAACTTAATTAAAAAATATTTTGCTAAATATCTTGATTTTTTTTTATTTAACGTTTGCAATTTAACACTGTGTTTTGAATATTTACTGATTCTTAGAAGTAATTAAAATTTTTATATACTTCCCAGGAAATGAGTCATATTCATACCTTTTTTATAAACTAAAATAATATATACCTAATCTGAACTATATATAATGAATAGCTACCGGGTTGTTTGGTAAAACTCATATATCACTAATTAAAAAATTAATTTTTATTTCCTTTATTTTGTGCAGAAGTTGGACTATATCATAAATAAATAGGAAATTTTAATATTGAATGAATTATTCTCTATGCACAAAGAAAGATATAAAGGGTGACCCTATAAGTTCTTCTATAAACCAAAACTGATTGTTTGGATTTGATCTCAAAATGAGGAAAAACGTGAACTTAAACGAGAAAATTGGAAAAATACATTAAGCGAACGAGAAAGGAAGTGCCAAAACCTCGGAATAGATAAAAAGGACCAGTTATATCCATTATATAGCTAAATGAATGTATAGTAGATAGATGAACAGAATATTTCAAGATGCTGCTAAAACGGGATCAATTGCAGTTTGGATGATATTAAGTGGACGATGTAGGTTTATTATGGTGAAAACCACTTTATTTTCGATTGCTGAAGGTGCACATCGGGACTATATTAACTTTGAAGATGAATATAGAGATGTGTATCGAGAAAGTTATAGCTCATAGCTTTCCTTCTGTTTAGTGGATTTTCAAAAGATTTTTTAAGGTATCTTATATTAGTTGTAGCTCGCTATTCTTCTCGTTATTCTTGAATTGTTCGGAATTTGAACCATATCATAAAAAAATAGGAAATTTTAATATTGAATGTATTATTCTCTCTGCACAAAGAAAGATGGAAAGGGCGAAACCGAACTGCTTTGACAGTTTTGCGCGTACATAGGCAACAAGCATATTAGAAAATAATATAAAGGACTGTGGTTTTTACCTTTACAAGAAAGGAGATATTAGGAAATGTAATACCCATCAAGACCCATTCCTGTTTAGTGTATCAAACAAATTATACACAAGAATCGTAGAAGCTGGAATAAGAAATATTGTCGATTGCTAAAGTGATATGGATTGAGAAACTCAAGTTGCACATTGGAAGAGAAGTTGAAAATTGGGACTGTCTTCACTTTAAGGCAGGTTATAGAGAAGTCCACATAAAAAGAAAAATAGCTCTCTATCTGCTCAGTGCCTCAAACTTTGGATTATGCTAATATCTAACTGTCTTTCAGAAAAACTCGTTTTCCTTTTAGATCCCTTAAAAAATCTTTTGAAAATCCACTAAACAGAAGGAAAGCTTTGAGCTATAACTTTCTCGATATACATCTCTATATTCATCTTCAAAGTGAAGATAGTCCCGATATGCACCTTCAGCAATCGAAAATAAAGTCGTTTTCACCATAATAAACCTACATCGTCCACTTAATATCATCCAAACTGCAATTGATCCCGTTTTAGCAGCATCTTGAAATATTCTGTTCATCTATCTACTATACATTCATTTAGCTATATAATGGATATAACTGGTCCTTTTTATCTATTCCGAGGTTTTGGCACTTCCTTTCTCGTTCGCTTAATGTATTTTTCCAATTTTCTCGTTTAAGTTCACGTTTTTCCTCATTTTGAGATCAAATCCAAACAATCAGTTTTGGTTTATAGAAGAACTTATAGGGTCACCCTTTATATCTTTCTTTGTGCATAGAGAATAATTCATTCAATATTAAAATTTCCTATTTATTTATGATATAGTCCAACTTCTGCACAAAATAAAGGAAATAAAAATTAATTTTTTAATTAGTGATATATGAGTTTTACTAAACAACCCGGTAGCTATTCATTATATATAGTTCAGATTAGGTATATATTATTTTAGTTTATAAAAAAGGTATGAATATGACTCATTTCCTGGGAAGTATATAAAAATTTTAATTACTTCTAAGAATCAGTAAATATTCAAAACACAGTGTTAAATTGCAAACGTTAAATAAAAAAAAATCAAGATATTTAGCAAAATATTTTTTAATTAAGTTTTATTATTATAATTATATCATTTTTACAATTGAGGTATTCTTAAACGACCTACGTATAGAATAAAGGAGGTTAAAATTTAAAAAAATAATAATAAATTTTTTTTTAAATTAAATTTTTTTTTTTTACTATAAAATTATTGCATTAATATTTGTTCGTTAATAAAACCAATATAATGTACCAAAAATGTTATTATATCACTATAACTAAGCCATTTATGGGCACTGAATCGTGTGGTAGAGGCCTGTAGGCACCCACGCCAGTACCGCTTTTCTGCCACATAAGTGCATTTTCTACGGAACTGCTTAAAGATTTGTAAAAAATAATCAGCGTTTTAGAAAGAGAAATATATTCTCCAGATGGTTTATTTCAGCACGTTTTGCGTTATTGTAGGCCGTTTAATTACAAACGACGCTTGATTTGTAACATGAAAATTTTTTTGTTAAAAAAATTGACTTTACTGGTGTTTTTCATAGCCTAAGCCAATTATTTTTTAATATTTCTTCATGTTTTATTATTCTATGATTATTCAGCTTTAATAAAAGACCAACTATGAGGAAATTAAGACAAATGCTGATTCTCAGTGACCAAAAAACTAACTAAAGTCAAAGTCGTCAATCCGCCATCTTTGGACGCCATTTTGGGGCAGTGCGTTCACTTTTTTTTGTGGGAACAATTGCTTTTTTTTAATAAATAGTTACAAGGAACACAACGATATGCAATTTATAGGGATGTGGGGGGGGGTGCACGGTAAGGGGGTCTGGCCCAAAGACTAATAGAGGAAGAATTCAAGAAACTGGTCCACTCAGTATACTACTTACCAGGTGTGTAAAAACAAAACCTGAATTCATCCATAGATAGCTCTAGTAAACGCATTATTGGCATCATTTTGTTTCTTGGACAGCTAGCAAAGATTATTAATGCACAACAATACAAGTTTCATAAAATAGCATTGTTTTGATATTGTTGAACATCTTAAGTTTGGTGCTAACAAACTATGATTTGCATATATCATCAGTTTCCTACTACCATTTAAAGAAAACTGCACCAGAATCGCACCAAATGCTAGTCAAAGCTTATATGAGCGTGCTCTTAGTGAATCTTGAGTGGCTTTTAAAAAAATCTAATGTGGTGATTTTGACATTAGTAACAAAGGTGGAATGTGGTAAGTGCCATCTATTACAAACAAGCCTAATAAAACCTGGCAAAAATGTTAATATTGAATGCTATCAATAAGAAATGATTGTTTCTAACAGAGTAATATGTGAAAAAAGACCAGAATATCTTAAAAGATAACATGAAGTGATTTTGCTACATGATAATGAACCATTACACACAGCAACACCAGTGAAGGAAACGATTGAGGCGATCGCATTTATTCAGTGATGCCTCACTTCTTATAAAAAAAAGCTTGATCACTGGTTCACCTCTAAAGAACAACAGTTTTTGCAGCATGGTATTCATAAATTACCAGAGGAATAAGAAAAATGTATAACTAGTAATGGACAACATTTCAAATAAAACGTTTTTTAAAATTTATATGCACTAAATGTGTATTTTTTATACTAATATTCCAGTTTTATTATTACACACCTAGCCTTTTCCTCTCTGACAAGAACATATAATGAGTGAAGCTTAATCTAAGGCGTCATAAGAAATAATATATTAAAAAATCATTCGACCAGTAAGTACTTAAGTTGGACTGAGAATGTTGGACTGTGACTAAAATTCATAGGCAAGTCCTTAGATTTGAAAAAGAAGTTCTTCGTTGTATATATAAGATGTATTCAAGAACATGAAACAAATTTTCCAGTTTGTATTAGTCGGATTCAAGTAATTTATTGTACTTATGTTGGTAAACATGTTTTAAACCCAATCTGTACACCGGAAGCTTGTCAGCGAAGGTTACGGGTGTTTGCTTTTCAGTGTTTATTTTTGATTTGTTGGAAAAATTGTTGCATTAAATTTTGCTATAATAACAGAATAAAACATAAAAATAACTTTTAAAAATATAGAATATTACCTTTGATGAGTCTGTTATGGGTAAATTAAGGATTTACTAGTGTTCCCAAAATAGTTTTGAAAATGATAATGATGACAAACATTCTGGACAGCCAATGAAAATATAGAAAAAGCAAATCACAATTACAGAACTCTTATCTGGATTAGTGACAAAACAATTGATAGCTTTTGCACCATAATGAATCTGCACACATACTGATTGTTCATGAATTTTTGGTGAAAAACAAAACAGTAATGAAGGCCCAGCTGCAACATATGCCTTATGTGGCTCTGTGTGACTTTTTTCTCTTTCCAAAAATAAAAAGAACCTTAAGAGGCCATAATTTTTCAAGTATAGATGAGATTAAATGTGCTAAGAGAGCTAAATACTATCCCAAAGGCTGAGTACCAAAAGAAAAAAAAAAAACCCATAAACATCGCACCAACCACTTTATTATAAGAAGAATGGAGATATTGCTCAAGACAAAGCTAATCCATCTTGTTCTCATAAACGTTTCAGAGACATGGAACCTAATGAATGTCGGAGAGAATGACTTCCCCAACTTCAAGATTCATTGAAGAATATTTGATCCTTAAACTTAAAGGTTAGTGGCTATTGAAGAAAGAAAAATAATATTAACTATGAGTTATTAGTTTGGCAGTTTGAAACAAGCAGTCTTTAGATATGTGAAACAGTCATTTAATAGCATAATCTCATTATCAGAAGAGGTAGGTAAACAAATAAAAGCAATTTGAATTTTACTGAACTTTAAAATTGAATGTTGCCTAGTAAAAGGACTGTAATTCAATGTAAAAAAAAAATGTCCATCAATCTTGGAGAAAGCTGTGGATAGCGACTAATGAAACCTAATCTAGTAGGCCATCATTTTGAGAAAAAATTCTGGATAGTAATGTCGAGTTCCGAAAAATTTCCTAGTCATCTATGACTTGGACTTATGCAAAATCTAAAATAAATGGGTCTTTCCAACTGTTTTATAGCTGCAGACGCTGGACAGACGAATTTGTTATTAAATTTGAGGATCCTACGTATTTTGAAATGTAAAGATTAAGGGTGATATGTATAGTCATTCCTTTAACTCCACTTGAACATTTTGTCAAAAAAGGATACTCAATGAAAAAACCTTTCAGCCAATTTGATTGCAGAGACGCTTTCATAAAAAAATAACATTATTGTTAATTGGAACAGTCAAATCACCTCCTTAACATACTCGATGCTCATTCGATACTTTAACACATTTTCCTGCAAATGTTTAAGAGAAGAAACATCAAATTGGATGAAAAAGTTCGTCATCATTGAGTTTCATAAAAGTATATCTTTTTTGATGGAAGGTTCACTACTATACACATCACCCTAAAATTTTGTTGATGGTTAATTTATTCTTCATGGTCCATTACAAAAGTTCATAATTGAAAATAATAAACTAAAATCAATGCATCAATAATACAAGTTATAAAGAATAAAACCGCAATGTGATAAAAATAGAAAAAATTGGTTGAGGAAAAAATAAAGCAAGTTTTCATAGTAAATTATTCATAGTCGATTCAAACTGTTCAAAATGTTAATGAAACATTAAAGTATTTGAGTATCTGGAGAGAGATTTCGGCTGTAAATATTTTTCAATATATATATATATATATGTTAAGATTGAAAGAATAATTATTTGTATATTTAAGAATAATTTTATCAAGTAAATATTATGAGTATCATGTGCCTCTGCATGAAATTTAAAACAAATGAATATATTTTGAAACCTCTAGCACAGGGGTCAGCAATTGTTTTGGTTAGGGACCTACTTTGAGGAAATAGAGGATCACACCTTTTAAAATTATTCCAATTATAAATTATAACTTTATATTTCATAAAAGGTATGATTTGTATCATATCAAATCAACAACTAAACTTTTTTTCATACCTCTAATAAGATTTGTTTTATATTTATAGCGGTTTAATATGCTACAGTTCAAATCAGACACCCATAAACATTTTTAAGTATCACACTGGTAAAGTTCTTACTAAGTTTTCCTTCAGATAATTTCTATTAAGCATTAAATCCGTTTCTTATATGGAATAAATTTTACTGAACTGACCGTATAGCCACTGGACAAATGTTGCCTGATTAGAACCATACTGCCTCAAACCACATGTGGTAAGCAAAAAAAATTAAAATGATTAAACTGCCTCAGGAAAAACCTAATTTGGCTTTGTTTGAATTTACATTTTCCACATTTACATCTACGCATCCAAATCTACTATTGTCCATTGAGCTTATAAAATACTGGTTAAACATAAAAGCTCAAAATATCTAAAGTTCATACACGGGGCCACAATTCTAAAACTGTACCTTTTTGAAAAATAAGGAATCAAGTATCAGAATAATGGTCTCTAGAGCTTCAAGTGAATAGCAGCAATACATAGGAGTAATAGAGTGAGTTTGGCAAAGAACAACCATTAAAATAATATAGCTTTGTAGTGTCATACATAACAGAATGATATCTTATTAATGAAACAATACATCATGTTAAATACAATGTACAGTTAGCTTAGTGTTCAGTGACACATAAAATTAAGATTCAGAAACAAGAAAACTAATAAACAAGTATTAAGTACAATAATGAATCTCACATAAGAAAAAAACTCATATAGCTTCAACTGAATGTCAAACAACAATAACAACCTAATCATAAAGTAATATTAGAGATAGTTAAGTTAACATGACAGATAACTTTTACAACCATATATCATAAACAAATATTATACTGACGAAAGCTTACAAACAAAATAAATCTTTTCTATAATCTTTTCTCTATTTATAATCGAAGATTAACAGAATGAGAGCAAAACCAAAGTAAAATAAAACATACAATAAAGATCAAGAAATCATATAAACCTTTTATCATCCTTCCTTTATCAAAATCAAAATAGAAGTGAGAGTAAAATTATAATAGTTGGTATATATTGTAAACATCTTAATCCAAACTTAAATAATACCCATATGCCTAATATTAGCCAATATTTAAAATACTTCAATAATAATTTATTTGTAGATCTTTAGGAATAATAAAAAAATTACCTGTCGGTGGGCGTGCTATCAGGGGTTGGGTGATTGAGGTTATGCGGACCCCCTTGTCTACCCTGTTCTGCCATAGACCTCGCACTCCCACCAGTAAGGCATGCCACGACCCAATCTCTTGAAACTAACAAAAAAAAACACAATGAATATATAATTACAAATTACATAAAAGTCTAGACTTCTTAGAAATCAGAAAGAAAACAGGAAAACTTAATTATCAGAAGAAAACATTTGAACAATAACGTATACAAGATATTATTATTAAAAAGCTTATCACCTCAGTTAAATGTCAGAGTACGTGGTGATTAAACTGAATTTCATTCCTAGTTAACATCATTTAAACTATTAAAATACTTTGAAATTAAAAAATACTTAACAGTGACAATTGAAAGGTTTATATGACACAGTTAAATATAGAAGAAACTTCTCAATTACAACTCAACACAATGTTTTTTATTTAAAACAACATATTTCAGAAACAATAACTAACTATTTAAACTGATAGACAATACATTAGATTATCAATAACCATTTTGTTTTCTGTTCATTAACAAAGGGATCAACTTTATGCCACTATGTGCAAGCTATGAAGGCATATCAATGAAACAGTACTTATGACATCACAAATCAAATGAATCAGTGAGCTATAGTGCTTTAATGATCACAAAAAAATTAAAGAAATTATTAATTTGTTGTATTTAATTTACACAAATAAGAGAAAAACTTTAATACTTGCCGTGATCCCAGCCAAAAGCAGAAGGCTCAAATGGCAACTTGTACAACACTTAAAAAGGATAAACAGACAACATTGGAACTGAAAAAAATACAGAGACAATGCCAAACAATTCGACTTGGAAACAAACATTAACAGTTGTTCATCTGAGCAGCCATTAATGTTATAGTCAATCAGCAGTGTTGCCACTGGGATAAGCGTTTTAATGATAAAACCCTTGATTTAAATCCTTTTTTTTCTCGAAAAGAATCAGTTGATTTTTAATTTTCTTAGATTTAAAAATCATTTGTATGTTATTTAAAATAGTCAGGTAAATACATTCCTGATGAAGAAAAGGTGAATCTTATGTCTCCTCGAAATTCGTGTAGATATATATATATGTACATTTGTATTTGTGTGTATATATATATATATATATATATATATATATATATATATATATATAGAGAGAGAGAGAGAGAGAGAGAGAGAGAGAAAGGAGAGAACATTAAATACATTTAATAACAATTTTTGTGAGTTTACAATACAACTTATATAAGAAGTGTATTCTGTGAACATTCTTCGTAATTAGATTACACGATTGTGAGAAATTCACGATAAAACACAAATTAAAAGGATAAACAAAAATATACTAGCAACAAGACAATCTATAAAAGATGTTAAAACAAAATATGAAAGTGTTCATCGAAATTCCTCCATATAAATGACCAACACCCTTCATGTTCTTGTTTGAATCCTTAAAAGGTCAGAATGACAGTCTCATGATAAAAATCTGTTACAAATAAAATCGACTAATACAAGTGCTTATCGTCGCCATGGGGTCGGTCTTGGGTTCAGAAGAGAGAGTACATTTTATATTTTGATAACTTTTTTTTAAAAACTTTTTCACTCAAGAAGCTGTTAAATCTTTACTATAGAGCACTAACAGATTCAGGATTGAATTCTGAGGGAAACTTCAGTCCGAAAAATTTTTTTTTTGTAGGTGTATATAACGATAATTACTTCGGAAGCAAGAAAGAAACTAAGTACCTATATGAAATGATGTTTCAGTAATTCTTTAAGTCCTATTAAATGTAATTAGACCAACAGTAATACTTACAGAGATCATTTTTTTCATAAAACATGGTTAACAGACTTATATCGAAGTTAAACGGGTATGGACTATCTTAAAGAAGTACAAGCTAAAGTGGTTCGTTGATCCATTTAAAATGAATCAAAAGAGAATCGTCAGGAAGAACTACGAGACCGAGTGGAGGGCGACTCATATCTCCTGGGAAGCTGGAGCATGAAAGGCGTTTGGGAAGCGAGACGTGAATTGTAATAAAAGAGAGTTGGCCCAAAATCTGGACAATGGGCCCGAACTGTAACCAAGACCTCACACTGTACCTATGCAAACAGAAATATATACTGTACCTATGCAAACAGAAATATATACTGTACATATGCAAACAGAAATATATACTGTACCTATGCAAACAGAAATAAATATGTTGATGATGATTTGTAATGTGGCCTTCTTTTTTTTTTTTAATTAATATTTATTGGCATACCTACCTAGCCTATACGGCAATACGGGATTCGGAAGCAGTAGAACTTCACTTAATGCGTCATACCAATGCAGTTAATTTTTTTCTGGTTTAAACCTATGTCCTTAATTTGTCTTCTATTATACTTCACGTGGGTCCGACTGTTTATCTGGTGAAAGGCCTCATCTTGTTTGGGCTCTCACATTAAGGTGGGTCGGCCCCACCGCGGTTTTCGATTTATAAATGAATTGTTTGAACAGTAGGAAATTGTCCTCACTTACTAATTGAGGAAATTCATTTTCAATGAGAATGTAGAATCCCGTGGCTTTCATCAATATGGCCCTCAAGGTTTCAAATGCTGTGGAAGTCGTGACCACATACTCAACAGTTTTGGAGAATGGGCCGTTATTTTGTGATAACCTTTCTATTTCCGTTCCAATAATAAAATAAATCATAACTGTATCTGTAACTAATGTCAAACAACATGTCTAGTACAATTCCTCTCATGTCTAGTACCCTGATCACCTGTCATGTTAACTCTCAATCCCTCCCTGCCCACTATGACGAGTTCCTGCAATATTTCACTCAAAACTTTTATCACATTATCGCAATCTCTGAAACTTGGCTTAAACCTTACATCCCATCCTCTTCTGTTTCCTTGCCTAATCACACCCTCCTCCGTCATGACCGGGTAAGCCGGAATGGCGGAGGAGTAGCCATGTTTGTCGGTAATAGCCTGAAAACTCGAATCATCGATTCCTCACCATCCTCCGAACATCCTCAAGTTGAATATCTTCTAGTAAGAATCCATTGTAAGGATGTTCCTCTCCTTTACACTGTGGTATATCGTCCTCCCCATGTACCATTTGATCAGTCCTTTGAATCAACCCTATTCAACTTCGTTCCTCTATATCCCAGAATAATCATCTCCGGTGACCTCAATACCAATTTCCTCTCTAACTCCAATGACAAATCCTATCTAGAAAACCTAATTTTCTCTCTGCACCTCTTCATCGTTCCATTTTCCCCCATCCACCACACCAGCAGGTCCGATACTTGGCTAGACTTCTACATTATAGACTCTGCACAAAATCTCCTCTCCTCTTCTCAATTGCCAGTATCATTCCTATCATCTCACGATCTTATACAAATAACATATAATATCCGAACTCCTTTAATCCAGCCTCGAACTATCACCTTCCGTCATCTAGATACCCTTACTCGAGAAAAAATATTACCTGACCTAGAAACCCTAGATTAGAATGGAATATATGCTTGCTCTTCTATCGACTCCATGGTTGATATTCTTACCACCAATCTTCTCAATATTCTCAATACCCATGCTCCCCTCAAAACCTCTACCTTTCGTCACCGGCCTGCTCCTTGGATGTGTCAGGAAATCAAAGATCTGCAGAAGAGGCGCGACGCTGCAAGAAGACGTTTTAGACGTACTAGGCTCGCGGATGACTGCCAAGCGTTCAGGGTGCTTCGCAACTTGGCACAGACAAGGATCCGGCGTGTGAAAGCTTCCTACTTCCATGAAACCCTTTCTTCAGCTCCTGATATCAAATCGAAATGGCTACTGCTTCGTAAACTTTCCATTTGTAATCCTTCCAGATCCCCTACCGCAGCCTTTTCTGTATCCTCCGATGATTTAAACTCTTATTTTATATCTGTCGCTAATACCTCTTCTCTACCTTCCTCTTCCGGCTTTTCTCCAGAGATACCCTTTAACGACAATAACTTTTATTTTTCCGACATTTCTCCCACAGACCTGTTAACCGCGGTAATGAAATCCCACACCAATTCCATAGGGCCAGATGGCATCTCTGTCAAATTAATAAAAATATGTCTCCCTGAAATCCTTCCAGCTCTCTTTTTTATCTACAATTTCTCCCTTCAGAATTCAGTAATCCCTACCTGCTGGAAAAAAGCCATTGTTCTTCCTTTAAATAAAAAGCCTAATCCATCCTCACCCGAAGATTTCCGTCCAATTTCAATTCTTTCTAACCTCTCAAAGCCTCTTGAAAGACTGGTGCAATCCCAAGTCTCCAAGTTCCTCGAAAAGTCCAACCAATTTGATCCTCTCCAATCTGGTTTCCATCCCGGCTATTCCACACAATCTGCCTTAATTAAAATTACCAACGACATTCAATCTGCAATAGATGATAGAAAATTAACTGTCCTGTTACTCCTCGACTTCTCCAAAGCCTTTGATTCCATCAACCATTCCATCCTCTTCAACAAACTAAAATCATTATCTTTCTCCAATAGTTCCATCTCTTGGTTCCAATCTTTCCTCTCCCAACGCACCCAAGCAGTCTCCATACCCAATCAACCACTATCTGCCTACCTTCCTTTATCCTCCGGAGTTGCCCAGGGTTCAAGCATATCTCCTCTCCTTTTCAGCTCCTACATTAACGACCTTCATAATTCAATTCTCCATTGTTCCCACCACCTTTATGCAGATGATTCCCAGATCTACCTATCCTTTTCTCCCTCTGAGTTATTGGTAGCATTTGCCAAGATTCAAGAAGACCTTGATCGAATCAGTGCCTGGGCAAATGTAAATGGATTAAAGTTAAATGCTGCCAAAACTCAGGCCATTGTCATTGGTTCCAAGCCCCTTATTAGATCCCATACTGACTTTCCCATATTACACCTTAATGACCAGCCAATTTCCTTCTACTCCTCTGTTAAAAATTTAGGATTATTCATAGTTCAAACCCTCTCCTGGAACTACCATATTTCTCACATTTCCCGTAGGACAATTTCTACCCTTAAACTATTTCATCGCTTCCGTCATCTCCTACCTCAACATACCCGTAGACTCCTAATTTCCTCTCTCATCTTCCCACACTTTTACTACAGCTGTCTGGTGTATGATGGCCTCTCGGTGGAGCTCCGTGATAGACTGAAAAGATTAATGAATAGCTGCGTAAGATTTGTTATCGGTGCCCCGAGGTACTCCCATGTCTCTCACCACTACACTGAGTTAAGGTGGCTCTTCCCCTCCTTTAGAAGACAATATTTCCTAGGTACGTTCCTCTATCAAATCATTAACAACCATCGTCCTTCTTACGCCTATAACCTTCTCCAATTCAAGTCCTCAGTCCATTCCCTTTCAACAAGATCTCGACCTTCTGACCTCTACATCCCTTCGCACAGATCTGCCTCATTTCAGAATTCCTTTATAGCTCGCGCTGTCAATTTCTGGAATTCTCTACCTATCAAAATTCGGCATTCCCCCTCCATATCTACATTCAAATCCCTCCTATTCCAATTCCTATCCTAAAAACAGTCAGATACTTGCTAAACTTTCGATATTATACATTTCTAGTCATCGTCAAACGATAGTGCTATTCTATACTGTGAACTTCACTAGGAATATTACTATTATTTTCCGGCTCTTAATACCACCGACCGCATCTATTGTTTGCTTTTTTATTTTTATTTTTATTATTATTTTTTAATGGTATATAATTAAATCTGTACCTCTAGTATTTGACAATGATGAGTCTACATATTAATCATTATTTAAAGACACTGATATTTTATATTGTCAGCTTTGTTTTTTCTTTGTTAGCAGAAACACACCTCATTTTAAAGAAGAACTCAATGTATTTTTTATTATTTTATTTTTCAAAAGAGTATAATTATAATTTTTCCTATTGTACATAGCCTTAAGTGTTTTATCATAGTTTTAAGTGTTTTGTATATAGATTTTCTTTTTTTTTTTTTTTTGTATATAGCTTGTTTAACTAATATTTTCTTTACTTCCTCTTTTGTATTATTGTTTTATTTAGGCCAGATGTAGTATTTTAATTATGTTCTATTTTGTTATTCTAAAGGGACTTTGTCCCAGAATAAAGTTATTTTCTATTTCTATTTCTATTTTCTATTTCTAACTACTGTATATGTTGCGAGAAATAAATCCTACTATACAGAATATAGGTATTTTCGTTTAGGTTATCTTCTAAGATATGACTGAAAGAAGAAAATAGAGGAGACAACAAGTACACATTAACTTCTTCTTCTTCTTCTTCCTCCTCTAACAACTATGTGCAGTGAAGTGGGGAGTTACAGTCTCAGACCATTTAGCCCT
This sequence comes from Nezara viridula, assembly GCA_928085145.1. Taxonomy (NCBI): domain Eukaryota; kingdom Metazoa; phylum Arthropoda; class Insecta; order Hemiptera; family Pentatomidae; genus Nezara; species Nezara viridula. The sequence continues at coordinate 48,817,082 of OV725081.1, forward strand.
GTCCTTGGCTAGTCTTCTCTATCTCCGGTATTGCTGTCTCCAGTTTTCCAATGTAATCCGAGTACATGCATCTGGATCTGCCACGAGGGCGTCTTCCTTCCGGTTTTGCTTTCAGGTGCCACCTGGCTTTTCTGGTATCGTCCATTCTACCAACATGTCAGTTCAATTTTAACAGCCGTTTTTGCATAATGTAGCATACTAATTTGACACCCGAATTCTTTCATTTCTGACGGAGTACCTCCTGGTCTTAGCAACTATTCTTCGGAGGAATTTCATTTTCGCATATGTGATGCTACTTTGTCGTGGGCGGTATAGCTTTCTGATCCATACGGGAGAAGAGGAACAGATTTTAATAACCGAATTTTGGCATTCCTAATCACTTCTTGCTTGCCTATGATAATTTTTGATATCTGATGGTACAGTCCATTGTTTAAAGTCTTACAATACTCTTTGGATCTTTGTAAGTTGATTTAATGGCACTCATCAGGATTGCAAGCACTCTTCTTGGCTCTGGACTGAGTTAAAAGCCACTCTCAAATCCAGGAATACCAAGTAGATCAGCTCGCCCCGAGCCCATTCTTTCTCTACTGTAATTCTTAAGGAAACAATGTGATCCTGGGTCTGTCTTTCGTGTCTGAAAGCCGCTTGATCCTCTTCTAATTCCTGTTCCACAATACACCGCAATCGGTGTTCTAAAATCCTAGTGTATATATTGTACACTACTGAGGACAGGAATATTGGCCAATAGTTCCCACATTCACTTTGGTTGCCTTTCTTATGAATTGGGGTGTTATTTTTCCATTCACTTGACAGCGACGCAAAGTACCAAATCTTTTGGACCAGCATTTAGTGGCATTAAATCATTTCATTGCTTCCATACTTAATAAAGTCCGGAGATTTTCCTAGCTAGATTTTGTCGACTGCTAACTCGTCTTCACCGGTCGCATCGTCCATATCTTCAGGAAATGTGTCATCCACTCTACCTCCCCTTATGCAGTCCCTCTATTTAAGATGAAGACGTTCTTTCATGCTAATTTTTTCCTAGAAGCACTGTCTCCAAACCCACCACTTCCTTTTCTTTGGTTACCAACTTCCAATGCATATGTTTTCGGTTTCTGACAGGCTTTGACCTCTTACCCTTCAAGGTTTTTGTAATATGTCAGAACTTTCATATATTCTCTCTCAAGTTTTGCTCCAGATCTTGGAACAAATTTGTCCCAAGTACTCGTCTTTGCTAATTTGATTACTCTTTTAGTTTTATTTCTGATTTTGCTATACTCATTCCAGTGAATAGATAGTTTGGTTCTATTATAATTTTTATAGAACTCCTTCTTCAGTGTAACAATGCTGGTGACCTCATCGTTCCACCATTGTTTTCTTGGTATAGAACCTTCCTCCTTGTTAATTACATACTACACTACTTGCTGTATTGAGGATGCAGTTCTTAATTTCATTCCAGAAGTAATCCTGTGTACTCTTTCCGTTTAATTCTTGAAAGAGACTTTCAAGCGGTGATCTATATTCTTCTTGTTTATTTTCAATTTTCAGCTTGCTAACATCAATCCGATCATCTGATTTGCTAAATCTCTTTCTTAGTTTGATGATTTTCGTATTCGCTATTAGTAGCTAGTAGTTGTGCTTAATTAAAGTAAACATACACTCAGAACTAAAATCTGAGGACTGACATAAGAACACAGAGACCGTTCCTAGAGAACGGGTGTGCGGAAGCAGGCACTGGTGAGAATCATTTGTTGATATTAAGAATAACTGTTTTGTGACCACAATCAACAGTATTTCTATATAATAACTAAAGAAAGATTGCTTGAATCAACCTGAATTTCATTTTTTTTTAACTTACACTTACCTGTATATATAATCTATAGTAAGAGTAAATATTGCGATCATGAAAATTGTCTAATGTGTTTTTAACGGAAATACATGTTTTGAGGTCTCTCCTGAATCCTGTAAGGCCTGAGTCCATATAACCAAGTCCCACAAAATAATGGTCAGTGTATGTATGTAGCAGCCTAGCTCAAAACCCAAAAGTTGTACGAAACTGAACGTTTTAACACATTTTTAAGATTTTCAGCAGGAAAGTAGTGTATTAGGTTTTGTGACTTTTTAAGTAAGTCAAGTTTTTTGGTGAATAGGAAGTGATAACTAAACACTATTTAATTTACGTAATTAACGATTACTTCACTGTAAACTAGATAACATTTATTTTATATAAAAATAGAATTTGCTTTTGTTAAAACCATTTAAAGAGGACTTTTGAGCGGCGAAACTCAGCTAAGGAGTGGGGGAAGATGGGTATTATTGGGGGAACGGGTAGGAGTGGAGGAAGGTGAGCCCCCCTTAGAAAATTTCTGGATCCGCCACTGCATTAAAGGAGCATATAAATCAGAATGATTTGATATAATTTCGCAAAACATTAATCATTCTTTAATTTCTTTGAAGCTACTTGACATTATATGGTGGAGCAATATTCTGTATAGATTCAATTCAGTCATAAACTACCGTATAACTATTTTCAGGAAATAACAATTCTACGCGTTTTAACCTGTTAACTAAATATTGGTATTACGTAGCGTTAAACTTCATTTTGTGGTGTTTTGCTACTGAAATCGCTTCAAAAACTATGTCTAATTTCCTCTGCTGAATTGGTAAAGTACTGGCATTTAGCTTGGTGCAGGAAACAAGATGTTCCCGCGGCACTGACAAGGATTATATAGCCCGGAGGAAAGACTGAAGGACCTTCCAGTGCATGTTGGAGGGAGAAATCGTCGACGATGACTGGGATGAGGTAAGTGGAGATGACCTGGATTCCAGAGTGTCTAGGATTACCAATGCCGTCCGCAATGCAGCCGAGATCTTTCTTCAGCATCGGAAGGGTTCAACTTGTCCCATGGTGGACGTTAGCTTTAACTACCATGAAAAGAGACCTCTACAAAGCTCAGAGGTCAAACCAGAAGTGTAGATGCGACGAGAGGCGCACTGCACTTCGTAACGAGTAAAAATCTAAGGCCAAGTTATATCGAAACGAAATGCGCTCACAAAAACGGAAGTTCCGGGATGAATTCATAGTAAATTAATCTGCGAAGAACCCCTTAAAAGGTTGCCATGGGCAAGATGACTCAACAGGCATTGTCAGCTCTCAAGCATGGAGGAGCCCAGGCAACCTCACTTGAGGAGGCAGCCAATGCAACATACCCCAGGGATGATCCATCTTAGTACGATGAAGAGGATAACTTTGTGAGACGCACTACGATGTAACCGCCTGGCACGGACTTGTGCATGGGACAGAAGTGATCTTCGTATTGCTGTGGATGGACAAAGAACTGAACGTACTCCAGGACTTGATGCAATTGATGCGGCAATCTTGAAAAACAGTATTCCCCACATAGAAGACCAGCTGCTGGAAATCTATAATGAGTGCCTGGAGAGGGGTTACTTTCCAAACACGTGGAAGATTTCCGACCTAAGAATGATCTACAAGGAAAAGAACAGGGATAATCAGCTCCTTAAGTCATACAGACCTATATGCCTCCTTCCTGTTATGACTAAAGTCCTGGAGAACCTCATGTTAGTAAATCTAAGATCAGTTCTAGCAAGAGCGAGCCACCCACGGCAGTATGGTTCCACGAAGGGTAGGGGAACCGCCGACGCATTGCTGAGAGTACGCGCAGATGTTGAACAAAGGGAGGAGCGATATGTCATGGTGCTGCTCATTGACATATCCTCTGGCTTTGACAGCGTCTGGTGGCCGCTTGTTCTTCAGCAGTTGCAGAGATACGATACTTCCAACAACTTGTATTGCCTTGTAAGAAGCTACCTAAAGGATAGGAGGATAAAGGTTCGAGGAAGCATCTACGAGGTGGAAGAGGGGCTGTCCTTAGGGATCAGTCCTTGGTCCAGCTCTATTGAAACTGGTTTTTGATGAGGTGCTGGGTGTCTTGGAAGAAAAGCGATTCCCAGCTACTACCTACGTGGACGATTTGGCTGCAGTTGTGGCCTCCAACAGCAAAGCCGGCCTCAAGATAGAGGCGGAATGGTGTGCCAAGCTAGTGACACGATGGTGTGGGAGTAAAAAGCTGAAAATGGCTGGTGCTACAACGCAGGCCATACTCCTTAAAGGGAAGACTGGCAAGGCCCCTCCTATCACCTAACTGATCCAAGGGGAGCGAATTCGTCCAAGTGAGGTGATAACTTATCTTGGAGTGAGATTCAGAAGAAACTTCAACATAATGCCTCACTGAACGGGCTCAGTCGAATTAGGGGCGCTCTCTGGAGCCTCAGATACTCGGCGACAATGACAATCTATAAAGGAATAATGCAGAGTATTTTAAGGTACGCGTCTTCCACCTGGTACTATAATCCCTCACAAAAACAGAACAGGTTGGCGACGATACAGAGAATGGCTCTGTTGCGGGTAACTAAGGTAACATGAGGTAGTGCAGGTCTTGGCAGGAGGGGAGCCTCTCGATCTTATCTTGCTTGAAGATGCTACAGTGTTCGGCTATAAGGGAGAAGGCTATGCAGGGGTTCTGGAGTGTCTCCGACTGCAGATAAATCCCAATAGATGGAAACAAATAATCCGGGAGCACACCATTGATGAATGGAATCGACGATGGTTGACAACCCTGAAAGAAGCGACCTTAAGAAAGTTCTTCCCGACTGTACCCCCGCGATTAATGGCGAAATGGGTGCTCCCAGATTACTGGGTTTCGCAAGTCCTCACTGGGCACAGTTTTGGCAAGGACGTCAACCCCCTATGATCCAGGTGCCACGTTCCGGAAACTGCCGGACACGTAGTAATGACCTGCACTGGCTTTTAAGGACTTAGGAACATGCTACGGAGGAAAACGGAGTAGTTTGCTATAACAGAAGGTGATTTCCTCTCCCTCATGAAAAAGGATAACCACCCATACTTCGAAGAGTTCGTGTACGGGTGGAAGACGACTTTGGGACCAAAACAATTTAACCTTGGAGCCCCTAGGTGCAGAGAGGAGGCGGCAGAAGGCACTCCATAATGGACAAAGTTTCTGAAGGTGTGGACTTCATTTGAACTTCACCTGAAGCAGTTAAGTATAAATGGCAGGGGGTAGCGTGATAGATATATTATTTATTACGCTACCCTCACCCAAACCTGTATTGCCGTAAGGCAAGGAAGGGCGTAAATAAATAAATAAAGTCTTGAATAGCTGTTAGTGTTAGAACCAAAGTAATACACTTGTAAGAAAAGATAAAAGTTATCTCATTGTTTTACTACAATTACATTGAATTATGATACGAAAGATGACTTTTATTAACACAAATAGATATCAGACAATATATGTGTATACAATTATAACAATCATTACTTAATTTTTTTTCCCGGCTGTTCTGTTCGCAGAATACGAGAACTATTTGAGTCCTCAACAATTTATTTTTCTCATCACCAAACTTGCAAAAAACATTTAAATGGCGCATTATAATCCTGCTTTTGGTTAAATAAAATTAAATATAGCAAAAGTTTTATACTCTAGTGAACAATATTTTCCCAAAACCGTCTAGCTTCATTCGATAGTTGCGATTGTCTCATTATAGCCATGAAATAATTTAGATTTATCTTAAATATACTTCAATCCATCGCACAAATGCATGATCCACGCGGATGTATGATCATCCTTTTTCACTTTGTATTCATTTTAATTTTTAACCATGTTTCAATATTATATCTAATATTCAAATGCAATTTTCTTACATATGTACAGCCAAATATAATTATAATTATAATTTTTTTCCGCGCTCTATACTTCTAAGTTAGTTCTGCAATGTATGTAAATGAAGTTAATTCTATATTTATATTTTACTTCTTCCATTTTTGTTTTTATTCACATCTCTTATCTATAATCTCTTAATTCTATTTTATCTGTATATGTATATATTCATAATTTAATATTTCATAGATATAGTATTTTTCCGTTATATCCATCCATATCTTCAAATTTCAGATACTGTAATTTTCTAGGTTTTTCCCCATTACCCAAACAAGTCAGCTTCCCCAATACCTGCCCTTACCCTGGTTTTCCACTTCTAAGTGAAACTCTTGGCTGAACACACGTGTAAGTCTCTAATTTTATTCTTCTAATTTTATTCACTTATTTATTTAATTTTTTTGTTTTCTTTTTTCTTTTCTTTCACCACATTCCTTTGTCTATTATTTCATATTATATCCTTTTTCCTTTTCTTTCAATCTCTCCTGTATATCTGTAGAAGTATGTTCACATTTGCATTTATTATATATTACACTACAACAATTTTTAGCATCTATTTACTTCAGTTTAAGATCTTGCTACTTAGCTTACTCTGTTCATGTTTTAATGTACTTACTGTGTATAATTTTAATAAGCTTATTCACATTGTTTATAATTTTTTTGTATAAATATTATGTAACTTCCACAATTCTCTATATTTTTGTATCTTGTCCGTTCTATCCCTAAAGAAGACCGGGAAAGTCGGGTCGAAACGTTGACTTCCAATAAAAATAGTTGTACCACTATTTAGCCTATTTATAACCGCCACCCTGGGCCATCTCCTTCCTTTATAATGCATCGGTCAGCTATTAAATATTCAATTAATTTTTTTAATAAAACCAAAAATTTTATAACCCCATAACAATATTGTAATAATCTAACTCCCACTCCGTATGATCATTGCTTCAACATTTCACAGGCATTGTATTGTTAACAATTATTAATATTAATTTTAATTGTTAAATGGAATTCCATGAAATTGATACTGTCATTTCTATACTGTTCTTCCAGTTTAGAGTCAAATCGAATACACCGTTTTCAAACTATAGGCATATCAAATAACACATTTCCTGATAAGAAACCGGAAGTTTTTTTTTTTTTTGGGATAGTAGATAGAATTTGATACCTATTTCATTTTACGTTTACCAATCCCTAAATTCCCCCGAAATTTGAGCTTAATCGAACAAGCGGTTTTAGAGATATAGACGTATCAAGGAAAACCCATTTGCGCATATATAAGAGAAAGCAACGGACAGAATTCAATAAAATTTACCCTACATTATTTTTTCACAAATACCTACCTTTTATCTGATTTCAGGCCAAATCGAACTAGGCGTTTCTCAAATATTGGCATATCTACAAAAATGCATTTGCGCGTGCATAAGCGGAAGTACTGGTTAGAATTTAATAAAATTGATATGTGACCAGCTAGACACAAATCTGCACAATTATTGAAAATTTCATGAAAATCGGATGAACGGTAGTAGGTGATATGCCCGTTACATCGATTTCACTACAGACAGACACCGAACCAAATTTGTTCCTTGATGTCTGAAGCGTAAAACACAAGTGGAAATTTTCGATTCTGAACAAAAAAAAAAGTTTAACCTCTCGCACGAATACAATGCTTCCCTACCTTCCGTAGTGAGGAAGCAAAATAATTTGGCTAAGGAAACTGTCAATCGCATACGCAGTACTTCTTTTATCGAAAAACTGTACAGCTAATGCCTGATAGTCAAAACTCGTATTGGGTAGACCTAATAACACAAACATGTGACTAAGGAAGACTATATTTTGTAGCCAATCTTAACAAAAAATATCTGGAAAGGTAAAGAACTTAGGTTGTAGAACAAAAAATAGAGAAAATATAAGCATCATTCATTAAGGCTAAAGGAAACCCAGACTGAAGATGCACAATGAGATAGTGGTTTCGCTGTGAATTTCTGTTATGCTGATTGATACCAGTGGAAACTAGGCATTTTCAGTTTTGGAGTTAAATTATATTCATCTCTAATATAATCTGTTGCCCTCAGTCAGATAAACTAATAATGGTCTTGCCTGTAGAGAATCAAGCACTACTGCACCTAATTACGGAACACATGATTCTGACGATCTCTATGCGAGGATAAAAATAAATGCTATAATTGTGGATTTGATCGCCATCCACAATCATCTCATCCTGCAGTAGATCTGGGTGAAAGAATTGCAAAATCAAATAATATTACATTCGTTAATTATTGTCAATAAATCAAATTGTAATCGCAAGATCAAATGTCAATACTTTACAAGTTACTAAACGTAAAAGTGAAAAACTATGATTTTCAATTACGATCAGGTTGCCTTTTCCTTCGTCATGTAAACAGCCTTCTTATTATATCGTTATTTTATAGTCTTCAGAATTAAGACGATAAATAAGTTCAAGTTGTTTAGTAACAGAGCTGACAACTAAAGAGGTTATGGAAGCTACGATCCCTAATATCACATTTTTTATGATGGACAAGGGGCTACCCAGGTCAAATTTTTATTTTTTTTATAATACCCTACCTCACCCTCACCATTTGCGGCATGCCGGAAGGAGGGAGAGTATTCTAGAGGTACAATTAAACCTATTCTAATGGAGAGGTTAAGATTCATAACGTGAGTCAACTACAAAATAAATTTCAATCCGTCCAGACAGGATGCGAACCGACGCCACTAGACTCGAGAATGTAAAAGCTGGCAACGCCCTAACACGGTCTCAAAATGATGTATCACATCCTTCTATTGGTGTTATTACCATAACTATCAGCTCGACCTAGATATCCTGGATTACTCAGACGGGTTTAGTCTTACAGGTAAACCTTACCGGTATAGCGGAATGTGTGTAGCGGGCCTAACTCAGTCGTATGTCCAGCTAAAGTAACTCTACTCATCTTACAGATGTTTTTTTCCCCTCCCTTTCCGGCTATACGGGCTTTTTCCGCGCCAGAGAGTGAGGGCGGAGGATTAATGCCAAAGTAAGGGAATAATGCCTTCCGTCTCCCCAGCACCGTGACGCGAACTAGTAATTAATTTATCATATCAGGTAGCTGGGCAACGCGGTACTGTGCACACGCGTTAGCCCAATCGGCCACCCTGCCCTATCTTACGCGTTTTAATTATTTCACTGCGTCCTTTCTGTATAAAATTATCAGAACTCGAAGTTCCTGCTACCTGCTATAGTGTCAATTTAAACCTTCCATTTAATTCCGTCCTGCCATTTTGACTTCTACAATCCTTCCCACCGAATTGCTGCTTTTGGTAAGTCTTCCCTAATCCCTCTGGAACTCAATCCTGTCTACCATACCTGCTGAATCAACGGTTTCCGCCGTGTTCAAATCTTGTTTTTTTTTTCATTCTTCCCTACCTCGCCTTTTACACTATAATAATAAGTAAATTTCCGAATTTTTATAATTAACAGATAAATATATAATAAAATGATAAGTATACTAATACATTAATTAATCAACTTGTTTAAAAATGTTATCTTAATTTATCTTGAAAAAAATATTGATGTATTGACAGTCAACATGACTACCAATATTTAGTAACACAATATGTGTATCTTATCTCAATGGATTCAACATAACAAATCAGATCTGTATCAAACAATGTTTTTAGAGCATTTTATGGTATCACCATCAAACTTGTAAAACTCAAGCTTAATAACTTATTTAAAACACAATACTAAGGCATCAATAAAAGGATGAATACCACAGTGTTAGGAGGATTTATGAGGTGTTTAGCACATATGGTGTATGAGAAATAAGAATTCATAAAAAAAATAAAAAATACATACTTTAGGAAAATCAAGATATTGTAAGATTTCTCTTCTAGAAAATCAGCTGGCTGTAACCTGTGCAGGTGATGAGTTGTGACAAAAATACTCCTGAGAAAAATAATCAGAAAAAAGGGATGTCCACCTAATCATTGGCTTGACTATGGCCTCAAAATAATGGAAGTAACAGGCGAGAGAACTGAAGCTCTTAATCCTTAAGATTGGCAGAGCATAGAGAGGGAGACTGGAGTCTACCTTAGACTGTAGAACCATAAAGACTATTTTCAACAAACTGTGAATATGTATGTTACACCTTATATAATTTAATTATGAATTGATAATTACTGAATTACAATGCAATAAAAATACAATTCATTTATTTCAAATCAAATATAGGAAAAATAATATTCTGAATTAAACATAAATAAAAAATACTATCATAAATTCATGAATAGATAGGACAAGTACTTCGAGGAACTACTAGAGAATGATAGCAGCAAGCAGGAAAAGGTAGAACAGAACCATCTCTTACAAATAAACCAGGAAAAAAAGGACAACTTCATAAATAAAGATGAAATTGAAGAGCTTTTTAAAGCCTCAAATTAAGTAAAGCAATGAGCATAGATAGCCAGAGATGGTGGACTACAGGACAAAAGTTACTCCAGCACCTCCTAACCTTAATATGGAAGAACAAAGAGTTCCATAACATTGGGAAGTGTCTGTTATCATACTGTTATTTAAAAAGGGATATAAGACAGAGTGTCAGAACCCTAAAGGAATATCTCTTTTAAGTGTACCATGTAAAATATACTCCAAAATCCTAGAAGAATGGCACAGGAATGCAGTGGAACCAATACTGGGAGAAAATCAGAAGCACCCAGCATCTTATCTTCTCATTAAGACAAATATCCGAAAACATAAAGAAGTCTTTACCTGTTTTGTCGATCTCATGAAGGCCTTTGACAGGTTCAGGAGGAAAGACATAGTAACAGCACTCAGTAAGAAAAGGAATTCTAAGTCTCTGCAAGAAGCAAGTGTGGAGAAGTCAAGTCGAACCATAAAACAAGATAACCTGAAACTACCCAAGGCATCAAGCAAGGATGCAGCCTGAGTCCACTGCTTTTCATCATAACTTTGGACACAGCTCTGAATGAAGCTAAATGAAAGTTAAGTCTCAACAACTGGGGATAAATAACATTTTAGACCACCCCACCTTGATCTTCTTGCCTTTGCGGACAACTTAATTTTATTCAACATAAACATTCTTCAGGAAGAATTAGAAACTATCAATATGGCTATAAATGGAACAAAAACAAAGGTCATGATAATAGAAGGAATAGGGAACATGGATATCGAGTGGTAAGACTAAATCATACAAGGTAAGAGCAAGTAAGGAATTTTAAATACCTTGGTGCTCACCTGAAAGAATATAGATGGAGAGATGGTGAAATCAATGAAAGGATAAAAGCTGCTAGCAGGTGTTTCAATTCCCTTAAGAAAGGTTTTATTGTTAAAAAATAAGTGTCAAAGAACACAAAGAAGTAAGTTATAATAACACTTTCTTACTGATTCTCACCGACAGAAATGAATCTTATACCCTCACCACAAAACACAAGAGCCAACATCAAACTACGGAGATGCAATACCTGAGAAGAATAGAGGGAATGAAAAAACTAAGTCCAAAATAAGACAATAAGGTCAAACCTAGAACTTAAATCAGCTGAGGATATTATCAAGGAACATTAGCTGAGATGGTTTGGCCATATATTAAAAATGGAAAAGGACAGATTTGTGAAAATCTAATGAAACAAAAGTGGAAAGGCAAGAGACCAAGGAAGATATGGGAAGGCGCAATCCGGAAGGCCTTAGACAGAAGAGGGCTGGAATGGCGAAGGAGAAGATAGATAGTTCAGGACCATAATTTCTGAATCAAGCTCAACCGAAGGGATCCTCACACTTCTATGAAGTAGAAGAGGAGAAGATTAAAAAAATAAACTTTCATAATAAGGTTAATTTAGTACACATCATTTTATCAGCACCAGCAAAAGGAAGAATGTACCTTACATAAAAGCAGCATCTGTATGGTTACTCAATATAGAAAGAAATAAGAGTAAATATTGATAATTTGAAAATTCTTATTTCTTGGAACCTATCATTCTCTTCACCTCCATTCATTAAATAATGAAATTCTTCACAGCTAATCCCTTAATTTAATCAACAGACCCCTCAAAAGCTGTACTTGTATATTGTTCTGTATCTATAAATTATTCAGTTTATTTCAAAGAACATAAATTTTCTTCAGTTACATAGATGTAACAAATCAACATTTTATTTATCCACAGAAGAAATATATTTTTATTTTACATAATAGGGTATTTCATATTAGTACTTATTTGAATGCTTCTCATTTGTAAATAATATATGATCAATCCATTTGAAATCACCCAGACCATGTCGTTTGACAATTTTTATTTTTTTATCAGTTATTCCATATTTATTTGAACTTCAACACTATAGTTAAAAAAAATTTAAGGCTCACAATTTTTTCTCGGTGGACATTTTGAATTTGTGTTTCAACATGTTTTCTAGTAATTTATTAGATATCCAAAGAAAATAAAAACAGGAATAATGATGCGTATTTTTTCTACATTGCTATTTACCAATACATCACTTAAAATGAAAGGAAAGTAGTTAAAAAAAATCATGAAAATCCAAATAAAACGAGACTTTTAGTGCTTTAAAAGTGTAATAATTAAAAGAAACTCACATCTGATCTTTTTTTATACTATAGACCTATCAGTGTACTACATATTGATGAAATTTCAAAAATCATTTTTGATGTTGAATATTACAAAAGGGATCGAGTAAAAAAAAAGGGTCCTCAACTGGTTCTAAAGTGCAATAAATATTGCTGCTTACTGAGAGTCGGTATTAGCATATCCTACCTACTATAATTCAGGCATTTTTGCAGATATCAAAACAAAACAAAGACTAATGCTTTGCTCTAAATCTATCATCTTCACAATACATTCCTAAGAAGTAAGGAAAGATGTTTAAAAAAATTGTCAACTATAAAATGAAAATTAGCATAAAACAAGACATTTAGCGCTGCAAAGGACAATTATAAAAAGATTCTCAACTTTAATATTGTATTCATATGTCGTCCTATCACTACTAGCTGACGAAATTTCAATCTATAAAATCTTGTCCGTTTTCAGATACAAATTTTCAAAAATAGCCTAAAGGAATTTTCAGTGAGTTTTGAATTTGTATATCACAAAAGGGACATAATAGAAAATTATGAAACTAGTTCATTTTATAACAGTTTATAATAAGGACATATGGCACAAATTTAGTGGCTGACACTCCAGAGTTATATTATATCAAATAGGTCTGGAATTGTGTTATTTAAACAATAAATCAGCATTTAGCAATATGAAATTGAATTTTATTTTTATCATTACACAAATTCTATGTTGAGTATATAAGTTTATGCTACAGTGACAGCTACTATCATATCAACCAATGTATGTAAGCACTTTAACGTGCCTTAATTTTCCACTCAGCCCCTATTGTAATATTCAACATCAAAAATAGCCGAAAACGACTTTTGTCAATTTGAAAATTCATATTAGAACAGGACAAGGTTTCCGAGATTGAAATTTTATCAACATGTAGTACACTGATAAGTCTATAGAACAAAAAAAAGATGAAATGTGAGACTCTTTTCATTATCACACTTTTAAAGTGCTTAGTCTTGTTTTATATAAACTTCATGATTTTTTAAAACCACTTCCCTTTCATTTCAGGCGATGTATTGGTAAATAAAAATGTAGAAAAATTACTCACCATTATTCCAGTTTTTATTTCGGCTGAATATCTACAAAATTACCAGAGTTACAGACATTTATCCAAAATATTTTTTTTAGACTTAAAGAAAATTCTAAATGGCCGCTGAGAATAAAGTGAGTATACATTTTTTTTAACTATGGCGTTGAACTCAAATAAATGTGGATAACCACTGAAAAATGATAAAAATCACAAATGTCGAGCCACAAAATTAATTCAAATTGGGTGATTTCAAATGGATTGACCCTATACACAAATTACACATTTTTTCTTTTTGTTCTTTCCTACCTTGCCTTTTAGGCTATAAGGTTTTCCTGGGCCAGGAGGTGAAGGGGGGAATTTAAAATTCCCTGCAACAGTGGGACGCGAACTTGTACTTTTTAATCTTTCAACTTCATATCTGGTTGCCAGGCAACTGCTGTGTACAAGCATTAGCCCATTCAGCCACCCTGTCCTCATATACTCAAATTACTTGAAAATCCATTGCTATTCAAACATTTCACAAGAATTTTTATTTTGTTTCTCAAAGGGCCTGATGTCCTGCTTCCCCAACTTTGACTGGCAGACCTATGAATGTGGACCATATGAAAAGCTTAAAATAAAACTGAATCATTCCTTTTGTCATATGTTTGGGGTTCACAGGTTTTCTTATGCACCTTATTTCTTAATTCAAAGTCTCTTAATGGATAACCAGTTACAGACAACCTCCCTACAGACAATTTTTTTCTATTGGTAATAAATATATATATTATCCATAGCCAAGAAATATAGAATTTAGATCCACTAAGAGGCACAGGCAATCAAATTTTTGTCACAGAGAGATAAATTTCTCTGAACAAACACTTAACAATGGTGAAAAATAAGAAATCTTATGTAATGGTTTCATGATATGCTGTAAATACAAAGTAATTATAAAAAAACAAATATGTTGTTTCTACCATAACTAATTTAATTAAAGAATGTATTAATAAACTTTCACTCATTCAAATTAATAAACATTTTTCAATAGAGGCATGTGAGTAGTCAGCTATTAATCTTAGCGGACAATGTTCTGCAATGCACTTATCTGTTAGTATGCTGTTGTCCATTTTAGAGAGGCATGCTGCCAAACAGTGGCAAACTTTCTCATTGCTTTCAGCTACAACTACTTAAAATCAAATAATCTTTATAAATCTTTTATCTTCCTATTTAGTATTGTTCAATACAATCTATTAATTTCCATACCATCTTCCATAGAATTTTATATCTTAGCTAATCCTCCATGATTAATACTACCTTCTTATGGAAAATATAGTAGATGGCCTCCAGTATTTACTCCTTTATGTGACATTGAGTGAGGAAATGAGAAGAAAGATATAGGAATGTGAGGTTGTTCTATGAATTGTACTCAATTGTGCAGTGAACAAATTGTTCATTGAAAATTCTCTTATCGATTAACAATCAACGAAGAAGGAAGAAGCCTGGAAAAGGTGGCAGGTGGCAGCACGTGGAGAAAGATGAAGAAGAAAAAAAAGAGGGGACTTAAAGCCTTGAGCGGGAAGAGGAAGAAAGGAGATTACCCGAGAAGAGAAGCCTACTACACTGAAGATTAAGAATATCAAGCCTACAGTTATAACACTTTAATAGATTCCTTTATTACAGTTGTCAAAATAAATTGTTTTGTTATAAAGGAGTGAAACTTCCTTTTATTTAGTTGTTCTATAGGCCTCAAATTGAAGAATAACAAACCAGGTGAGTCAATTCATTTAAAGTGTGTTTACTCAGTCTCACTTTTCATATATATTCTTATTATTTCTTGTCACTCAGTGTCACAAAAGCATTAGGTTCCTGAATACCCAACGACAGTCCCTCAAAAAGTATATATCCAGTGCCAGGATTTTGTTTTAAGAAAATTAATTTCATTTGATATACTTCATATGTACAGTAATATATATAAGCATATGTACAGAGAACTATTTTTATAGACTTATGATATAGGCTAGTTTCTTAGTAGGAGATAGTTTTCCTAAATGAAGAAAAGAAACAATAATGCTGTCTGGAAAGCTCTGATGTGAGTAAGGAAATGAGATAAAAATAGTCAATAAATCATATAGCAAGCCAAATGTTAATTTTGTTGGGCATAAGATCTCACTGTAGATGGATTTCAAAAATAATCAAGTGTGTCCTACCGTAGACTTAAGCTACTGATATCCATTCTAGAGGAATAAAAAAACGATAAATATTAATCTTATTTATTAGCAATATAAGTGGTTATTAATTAATTAGATCATAACTGTTAATATTCTGTTCCCTGTAGATATAAAAAAATCCCAGTAGATCCTTTTCGGTTAAGATCAAGACTTTATTAAGAAAAAATGATTTAAATTTTAAGATTACCAAACTAAAATATTATAAAAATCCCCCCTAGCATTTATCATTCATTCATTAGTTACTATTCTCACCACATATTATAGAATATAATTTACAAAATGATTTATAAGTTGCTTTTCGAGGATGAACATTTCGATTACAAAATATTGTAACAATACTGAAACTAAAGCAATATTTAGTTAGATGCTATTTTCTTAACATTCCATACTAAAAAAAAAAACCCTTATATAATACAGAAGCATCACATTCACACCACATCTAAATAGGTTAAAGAATAAATATAAACTCTGGTAGTAAATAAACTGTGGTCAATTACAGTTTTCAACACCACAATAGCAGTAATAATAATTAAAGTTGAAAATATATTTGAGCAATACTAGATTTAAAAAAATATCTTTTCATTAATAATTGTGTTATAATCTGGGAGAACCTTTACATCATTAGATGGTGTATTAGGTTAGTAAGTAATAAAGGAAGCTGTTAGATTTTTTAAAATATTTTACTGCCAGTATGTTTATTCCTAAGGAACATACAGTCAGGATGTCCTACAAGTAAAGGGAAATATTTAAAGATATGATACTGAGCTAAAGTGCTTCAAAACGTTAAAATAAACCATTGTCCAACTCGAGACAGAAAAAGGGAAATTTAAGATTTGTGTTTTTGTTTAAGAGAAAGCGAAAACTAAAAAAATATTTAATTATGAAATATTTATAATTGGGGTGATGAAACTCCTCATGGCACAGGAAAGAGGACATCAATACTACTAACTGACTAGCTTATTATAATTAACTAACATCTTTAAAAAAAAAATGCTACAAATTCTTGAATTATTTTCAAGAAAATGTAAATATCAGGATAAGGGAGTTAGTCATATCAGGATAAGGGAGTTAGTCAAATCAGAAACATTTAGTTAGTCACTAAACACAACAGGGGTGACTAGAAGAGGGTTTCATGGCACAAGTTGTGCCATAAACATTTTTTAGGGGAGCGTATTTTGACTAGTTTTTGAAATTTCGACGGGGTTACGAATTTTTGGACTAAGGGACAATGGGAAAAACAGACCCGACCGCAGCAAGTGTAATTGTATATAATCTACAATTTTTATAATTCTACCTTAGCTTCTTCTGTTTTTAAAAGGTAAGCAATAAAATATCTTAGGAGGAGAGGGACAGGTAGGTTCTTGCACCATTGACCTTGGGGGGATGGGCACCCCTGAAACACAATAAGAATCAGTGACAAAAACACATTACTAAAATTGAGTATATGTAGTCCAGTCGGAAGGTGATAAAAAAAAAAATAAATGATCTGGAATATTCCATGACAATGAAAACAGAACTCAGTTTAACCGCTTATAAGAACCATTTAAATATTTTAGTTAGTTAAAAAAAATAAACTCTGCTCTTAATTTGAAGAAAATCTTGTCTAATTTGATATGAAGCAATTTTTTATTACTTAAATTAAATATTTTTTAGCTATTTCTCTTCCTATTCAACAAACAATGTAAGGCACTTAAAAAAAGAAGAAACCTTAAAAAAAAATTAATTTTTTTTTTAATCGAATCATGGTTTACAAAAATTTGTTTAAACCTCTTTAAGTGTGTTATCACTTTTAATATTCATTTTTATTTATGGAGCAGCCAGTATGTATTTAAACGTGTACATTTTCCTAAGTTTATAATTTAAATGATTAAATATAATCAATACCAAAAGTGGTATTTATGAAAGCTAGACATAAATCCAGAAGACCACACCTATGGTGTAGATAATCCAAGATAAATTCTAATATATGTAAATAGCATAATTTTGTAAAACATCAAAGATATTAATAAGGGTCTTGATTATGTTACTAATTAGTAAAAATAAAATGAATAATTCAGTATTTTCCATATGGATTTTATATGAATTCAGTAATACGGTATGAAAGTTGAATGGAAATTTAAACACAATTGTCAAATAACCAAAAACCATTAAAGGAATATACATTGGAATGAATAAATTGCGAAAACTAAGAAATAATGATTTATTGATATATCAAGAAATTTTAATTACATCAAAAAAAAAAAAAAAAAGATCCAACTCTAAGAACATTGTTAGATACAGAAAATTAAGAAGCCGAAAAATAAAATTCGTTAATCTCTTTGGTAATAATTTAACTTGAACAATACACGGAAGGCAAACATTGGATCACATGCTCACCTTCAAATCTTATCTTCTACTGTAGTTGAAATGTAAGAATACTTCAGGAATAACATCGCTTTACGATAATACTTAAGAAGCCAAACAAAATCATCGAAATTTATAATTCAAAGTTCAGAATCAACAACCTTACACAAACGTAAACAGCTGAGACTAAGAAAAAAAGAAATAAAAGAGGAAGGTAATGCAACGCAATGAAAATTTCAAGAATAACAAAGAGAGTCGAGGACAATGAAATTATAAAGATGACATAACCAAGTCAGACAGTTTAGTGCTAGAGTTTCTCCTTTAATTCTTTTCTCATAAGAGACAAATCTATATCATAATTACGGGTGTAATAATCCAGCAATTTATCGCCCTAAGGCCCCTTCATCATAATTTAAGAAAATATTTTGTGGTGGCAAGAACCATCTTAATTCGCGGGTTGCTCTAATTTTCCATTTCACTTAGACGGTAGTTTAAGGTAATCCATATGTAAACTGTCTCTATAAAATTTGTAGCCACCAATAAGGTTCTTTTCTGCCTTATCAGACGACAGTCAAGTTCCATATTACCACTTCTTCTCTAACTCTGTTATGCCAATTCCATACAATTGATCTTTCAATTGCTTTGAAATGGTTCATTCCCTAATTTTGATTCCATTGCTAGAATGGATACAGAAGATGCTCCTCCAGTGACTCATACAATGCATCCTGTATGTTCACTGATGTAAATAACGCCAATGCAACCGATGCGACGCTTTGTAGCGCGGAGGATGCAATAGAACTAGAATTTACAAACAAATTACATAGTTTTTATATGTTCTGTTGGCATGAGGGATATCAACATCCATAACAATGATAAAAAATGTAAGAACCGAAATGCGCTTTAAAGTTCGAGCGGTCCAACGACATTTCGACAACTCGTTTATTACGACTCTACATAAACTTGAATTAAATTGAAAGTGCATCAAAATTGTAATTGAACTCGGGTGTAATCGTTAATATAGTTGAAAAATCATTAGAACGCTACGAATTTGGAAGCGCATTTCGGTCCTTAATTTTATTATTGTTATGAATTTAGATGTCTTTCATACTAAGAGAATATATAAAAACCATATAATTTCTTCGAGAGATACAAAATTTCAGAGTCATGTCTAAAAAACTTTAAAAAGTTTGTGAATTTCGCTGTTATTTGAATATAGAAAATTTCGTTCGGTAACATTAATTTCAGATTCAGCATCCAAAAAAAAAAAAAAAACCCGAAGAGCAACCGAGTATTTCTATTTTTTTTTCCTCATTCAATTACCATTCAACCGCGATAATTTGATGACTTTGACGTTGTCAGTTTTGAAAAACGCAACCGAGTACATCGTCAAAGTGAATTCCCTTTTAGCGTCACATTCTTTACATAATATAAAAATTTCAGCCATCTGTTCTTCCGGTAAATTTCGCCGCTTTAATTTAAATTTCTGTATAGAAAGCAAGGGCTTTCAATCGACTGACCGAATTTTATCTAGAATTTGAAATGGTTACTAGCTTCAAGTCCTTCAGTTAAATAAAATGATCGGTAGCTCTTAGTCTAATACATTCATTACAAAACAAGAAACTGTTGGAATATTTTTTTATAGAGAGAAATCTTATAATATAGTGAACAAATTCACAATTTTCAGATAATTAAACTACTAGAGATTCGGTGCGAACTTACCAACCTTTATAAAAAAAAAATTATTAACAGAATAATAAGAACAAGAATTGGCAATGTTCTCATATCATCACAATCATGTTCCTCTTTACCGCGTATGCAGTGTGAAGTTGCTTCTTGTAGAGCTTGGACCAGGTGGACCTTTCCAGTACCAGCTCTCGTCTCCTGTTCCATTCTAAACCTCGCTTCTGGAATGCATCTCGCACGCCTTCTTTCCAGGAGATTCTGGGTCTTCTCTCGGTCTTCTATCCTGCACGCGAGTCTCATATGTCTTCCTTGCGACTCTGTTCCGCTCCATACGGAGAAGGTGCCCAAACCATCTCAACTTATGTTCTTCTATTATGGTTTCGACCGCTTTGGCGTCGAGATTGGCGCGGATTGTAGTGTTGCGTATTCTGTCTCATCAAGTCTTTTCCTCCACCTTTCGCAGGTATCGCATCTTTAGAGCCTGGATCTGGCTCCAATGTTTCGAAGTAAGTGTCCAGGACTCGGAAAAATACGTCAGTATAGGAAGGAATACTGATCTGTAAACCGTCATCTTCATTTCCTTGGTCACCTCTTTTCGGTTCAGGAAGCCTTTCCCAACCGGGCCGAACATTCTTCCAGCAGCTCCTATTCTCTGCCTTACCTCCTCGTCAATATATCCATTTTCATTGAGTTGAGCACCCAAGTATTTGAAACTTTCGACCTGATCCAAAATCTAACCATCGACCCTCAATACCCTCATAACCCTGTGAGGTTTTCTTCCAATGCGCATGCATTTTCTCTTCTCAGGGTTAATTTCCATATTGATTTTTCTTAAATCTTCCTTCAGGATATTAATGTTGTTCTGGAGGTCACGGTCATTCTGGACCAATATGACGAGGTCATTCGCAAACGCCAGCAGAGAGTATAGAGTAGACTGCATATCTCTGTGACCTAACTGAAAACTTCCCATCTTCTGTTTTGCTTTCCCCAACGCCAGATTAAGAACCAGTATGAAAAGAGGTGGGCTCAGGCTACAACCCTGTCGTATGCCCAGTGTTGTTTTGAACTCTTGAGAGGTATGGTTTCTTGTTCTAACAAGATTCCTCGTTTTTCCGTATAAACTGCTTACGGCCCTTATAAGTCCATTATTTACTCCTTTTTCAACTAGAGCCTCAATTATATCTTTTTTTCTAACCCGGTCAAAGGCTTTGCAGAGATCTACAAAGCACACTGAGAGTTGCTTTCCCCTCTCTACAATCTTCTCTGTGATTTGTAGTATAGTGAAAACTAGATCCTGTGTGCTTCTTTGACTCCTGAACCCATACTGATCCTCTCCAATCTTGGATTCTACAGTACTTCTAACCCTTGCCTCTAGGATTTTTGAGTATATTTTACTAAGGAGCGAAATACCTTATAATTGTTGCAGTCCCTGTTGTTTCCCTTCTTATATATATATATATATATATATTTGCAAGGTTATGTTCTCCTTAATCCTAAACTAGAATGTGAGCTTCCAGGATAGGGAGGGAGGAGGTGTTATTAGCTGTGTAATCTTTGCAATAGCCATAAATTCATTACAGCCCCAATCAGTAAAATAATTTTTATTCATTGATGTTGCAGTATTTTTTAAGATTCACTAATTCGGAGTGAATGAACAGGATTCTACAAAGTACGTTAATTAAATTTGACCATTGGGCTAGGAAGAATAATTAAAATTTTCTCTTCAGAAAACTAAATGTGTCCTCTTCTCGAGAAAACCTTACCTACAGTAACCTCAGAACTCACTCTAGGGAACAATATTCTCACTTTCACAAATGAAACTAAGATCCTGGGATTAATAATCAATGAAAAGTTAAATTGGATCACCCAAATAATGAACCTGAGAGAAGCAGGAAAAGACTAGACCTTCTAAAACTTCTTAAAAGAACATCCTGAGGAGCCAACAAAAAAAGCATGCTGATTTATAAGGATCTTATTCAATCAAAACTTGATTACGGGTGCACAGCTTTCCCTTCTGCCAAAACAACGTACCTATCATTCCTAGGCTGCATCCATCACATCAGAATCCCTGGTAACTGGTTCCTTATGAACATCTGCGATAATGAGTATATATGCTGAGTCTAGTGTTTCTCCTCTGATATTTAAACAATAGATCATCTCATCATATCTTACTAAACTGATTACGCAATAGGACAATCCAGCTTATCACTTTATTTTTCATCCAAAACATTGCTGACTTTACAATGATAAACCATGTTCACCTGCATCTCAAGCATTTCTTTAAAAAATGAAGTGGACTATATCTGCAGTTTTTGGAAAATCCACCTTGGAACTACCCCCCACCAGCTGTAAACCTAGAACTCCAACGCTTCAAAGGAAATCTATTTCAAAATATGTTGAAAAAAGAATTTTATGCTATAATTAATGAAACACCTACACATTCCTTATATTATTCATATAAATATTATAAAATATTTCAGTATTTCAAAAAAGATAAGACCAAACTGGTATTAAGAACAACTTAATTGTACATTTATATAAGTTTAATTAAAATCCTTATAGCTGTTTTCGAGAAAATCATAAAAATGTGTATCATCAGTCATGTAAAGTACCACTTACAGTAAGCTGATTTTAAGGGAAAAATTGGTGTGATATCATAGACAAATAAATACCTTAAATATGTAATATCAGATTTGTACTACTTTTCATTTTTGGAATAGACTGTTAACACTGACACACCATTTTGCCAGATATGTTTATTTGGACTTGAAAGACCTTGAAAAGTGTATTTCTGTTTAAAACAGAACTGAAAGTATATTTTCTTCAAAAAAAAAAATTTTTGATGTCAGAAGAAAACGCTTTGATAAAAATCAAAGTGTTTCAAATAACAAAGTAGATAAATAAGACCTGGTTTTAATTTTATTTAATTAATACAATAATAATCAATTCAGTTTTTATGAACATATTGATGATTTTAAAAGGATGAATGAATAAACCTTGTATCATGAAATTATGAGATGCAAAAATTTATTCTTCTGGAATGATATAATCATTAATTACATTGTATTTTATAATGACTTACACAACAAGCAATAATAATAAATAATCTTCTAAAGTGCACTTATAAATAAGCATAAAACATATTCAATTTCAATATTTTTGTTTATGGTTATACCATTTTTTACAAGACATATAAAACATTAATGTTTATTTAACGAACAATAAAAATTCAAGTATTAAAAATAAATTAGAGATTATAATTTTAACACAATTAGATTTAAATGCACCCAAAATAAATAGCGATTTTTTTCATTTATTTTGTTGATCCAAACAACAACTCTTTTAATGTATCATCATTTATACTGTCAAATAAAGAATCCTGCTGTACATCATTAGAATTATTAAAATTACCGTGAAGCACTTCAGTGGGATCAAAATTATTATTTGTCATAGCTTGTTGAGTGACAGTAATTGGAGAAAGAGATAATCTACCAAATCGCTCTGAGGGCGAAGACTGAGAGGGGCTTAAGATAAGAGAAAATATATCATTAGAATCCATCATCACTATATCACCATTAGTTTCCGTCTTCAAGTTATTCATTTTTTGAATACTTGCTTCAGGACAGTACTGTTCTTCAGAGAACTGACTAGTTAAACTTCTAATTATGTCATTCATTTCATATTCATCAGACAATATATTAGTGGAACTCTCCTCATTTGTTTCACTATTATTAATGATTTGGCAACCATCATTTTTTTCATTACTTATCTTTACATTATCATTTAATTTTTCTTCGATAATAGTTTTTGGAAGAGATTGCACCCCTTCATCATGAAGATCTGAATTAGTGTCCACTGAATCCATGAATACATCACTAATGTTCATTTCGAAATTAGTACATTGATTGTCAGAAGTTAAATTTTTTTCCATGGATTTGGATTTCAAATTTGATATCACATGCTTCTCAGAAGGTCGGGCACAATTACTCTGATTAATAATGAGATTGTTATTTTGTGATAGAACAATCGGTTGATAATATGTCTCTTCATTTGGACCTTTAACTAATAGATAAATCTGTGGCTTTTCAGAGCAATTTTTTTCAAGATCAGCAGTTTTGGAAAAGTGACATTCAGTTTTATTATTTTCTAAACCTGAAGAAGCAATACGATTGTTTTGTGGACTAGGTGAAATGTCAGATTTGAATGAAGTTGATTCTGAAGAAACCTTTGAGTGAGAAGGGAGCTTTTCGTCTATTTCATTTTGCCTTGGTTTTTTCTCTACTTCCACAGATGCCTGGTAAAATAAAGTAAAACAAAACACATTATTATTAAATAAAAATATTTTAGAACAGACTTCATTTATATAAATATATACACACAATTGGATATGTGTTGGTGTATACATATCATTTAATAAAAACATATTTAAAAATAAATAGAATCAAATTCTAATTTATAAAATTGCACAAAACCTTAATCATAGCAGCTTGTAGCCTTTCCACTAAGTAACCATTGGTTCTGACTACTACACCAGGAGGATTAGCAGAACACTTATGGGTTCTCTGGCTAATCTAGAATATAAAAAATAAATGGCATTTTGAAATATACAAAAATATATATAAAGAGGAAAGTAATATTTTCATTAAAAATATTTGTCAGATGCTTCTTAAGAAACATTAATAAACTAAAATTAAGAAGAGACCATCCAATCAAATCTGGAATATATTGAAAGATTTAGATATTTGTTTACTAAAATCTTAACTCTATGTTTTTCTACATCTTCTTCAAATCTATATCTCCTTTAAATGTAAGATTCTTGGACACTTTACTGTAGATTAGGGATATGAATTAACACCAACTAAAAAAAGTGGCACATCAGAAGGGTCATATCTCTATTTAACATCCAATTATAATTCAGAAACAATGTCCAAAAGATCTATTCAAGGATCTATCTATAGAATCTATCTATTGCTTGCCCCATCAGAAAATCCATGAACTTTAACAATTAGAAGCAGCAATAAATAAAGTAGAAATGTGGTTATTATATCACCTTGTCCAATAAATTACACGAATTGGATTTCAAACTCAGTTTAGTTACAAAGTTTAAAAAAAAAAAATTATTGAATACATTGCTTTTTGGCGATGCTGAAGAGCCTTCTTCACTCTTTGGAATAAATTTGAATAAATATAACCAGTAGATAAAAGTTTTTCATTATCAAACAGAAATACCACTTTCATACTTATTCTCAAATCAGAAATTTATATTTCAATAGATATACGTATAATTATAGAAATTGATAAAATGTATTCGAAACAAAAGTCTTGATGAAAGTCTGAAACATAGTATTAATTTTGATAAACTATAATTAATAAAATAAAAATGAATGTTAGAAATAACTAATGTTCAATAAAAACCTGAAAAATAACTACACTATATATTTCATATATAGATAAGTGAAAGTAAAAAATAATAGTAAAATAAAAATGGGAATCAGAAATGAAATGAAATGGAAAAACGATAGTACTTACTTTATAACGAAATCTTTTATTACAAGCAGTGCATTGGTATGGCATTGCACCGGTATGTATCCTCCTATGAACAAGATAAGAAACCCTTTGTCTGAATGCTTTACCTGAAAGTTAAATGTATAAAATTAAACTTCCTTTCCTAGATAAATGATTTAAAAATCAGATAAAGTTTTTTTTCTAAAAATAGCTTGTAATGTATGTCTGTTGTATATATTCTAACACAGTTCTCCAGTTTCAAAAATAGTCCTCGTCAGAAAATATTGAAATTGTTATGTTACAAAGTTATTCAGAAAGATAATTTTCATGGGAAATAGTAACAAGGATAGGGTACCATCAATCAACGGTTGTTATAGTTTTGAAAAAAAAAGATGCACCATGGAGCGAAAGAAAGGAACTGGGAGGAGAAAAAACAAATGAACAATTTGACTCCTTAGTGGTGCAATTTTTTTAGAATATCGTTTCAAATCTGACAAAGAAATATACAGAGATTTTGCAGATAGCAATTTGGCAAATAAAATAAAATTTTTACAGGGTAATGCAATTTCTATGACTGAGACTGTAAACCAATTGATCATACCAATCAAATTCCATACATTACTTTCAAGTAAGAGACCTATATTATGTTTTATCTATAGCATAATGTGTGCCTCAAATATTGATGGCTGTACATCCACAACAGTTACTTGTGTGGATCAGTAATTTATGCATTATGCATTAACAGTTAATAATTTATAGTTTAATCAACATTAAACAGGTAGTGAAACTAATTAAGAGTATCAATATCTAATTATACATTAGTAACTGAATCTTTAAGTGTCCTCACAGCCATAGATACCACCAAGAAGCAAGTAATAACTAACATAAGAAATTAAATAATAAGAGAACACATAGCTGAAAACTAAACTTATCCCAACCCAATACTGGATATTGTGAATTCTTGTAGTTTCCAAACTATGGCATGTGAGAACCACTGATCCAGCCTAATACAGTTTATTTTGATTATACTGCAAAATTTTCATAATGTAAATAAATTATACAAAATAATGGCATATTTTTATTTAATGGGCAATCAAGAAAAACAATAAGTGATATAAGTGAAACTGAAACATTTCAACCGTATTTAATGATATGAGAATTTCAGAAAGAATGAAATGACTAGGTCTTGACTCTCGGGACTTTGAAGATAAATCTAGTGTTAAGTCTAAAAACATTTGGAAGCTTCTATTACAACCTGAAACTTAACCAAGAAGCTCCATCAACTTGGCAGATTAGGAACTATCAAAATGAGTTCTTAAAAAATGCACTTTTCAAGATTAAAAAAAAAATAGCATTAACATTAATTGATTAAATTTTAATAAACAGGGAGAAAATACTAATAATTGAAAAAAAGGAAAGAGTTTACAATATAAAATAAAATATAAATACTCACATATAAATTAGATTTCTAATTTATAAACTTTTTTATATGTACATATAAATGAGAAAAGCTAAAGGGAAGATAGATTAAAAAAAAAAAAAATTATTTACTTACATTAGTTTGTTAGCATCGATTCAAAAAAATACACACACATGCACGCACACTGTAATATGTTGTGTGTTAGTCAGCACAAAATAAATGGTAAAATCTGTAAAATCATATTAATAATATAAGCATGTGATAAAATTATATTACATTTCAAATTAATATAGCAAATGAAAACACTAAGAGGGAGTAAATTCATAATAAATTAGAAAACAAATATAATAAAATAGAAGATTTATAATTTATCTTAAGTAGCACATTATAAGTAAATAGCTTTCACTAGAATCATAATCCTTATTGACCTTAATAAAGTTTCATTGCACAACTGACTACTGCTTTGCACACTAGCATGCATAAGACAATAATATCTAGTGTGTTTGCTCAAACGACTTTTCTATAAATTCCAGACAAATTTTAATCACTGTATAGAAACCAACATACTGTAACCTAGCTACTGGTACAATTTGGACAATTTATTTT
The DNA here is from genome assembly GCA_928085145.1 of Nezara viridula. Classification (NCBI taxonomy): domain Eukaryota; kingdom Metazoa; phylum Arthropoda; class Insecta; order Hemiptera; family Pentatomidae; genus Nezara; species Nezara viridula. Next base: position 48,844,268 of record OV725081.1, read on the forward strand.
AAAAATTTTTAGGGATTAAATTGCCTTTATAAATTGATGTTATTCAGACACAGGAGGTATTGAATGTTAAGATTCAAGATTTTAACTATCCTCATCCTTCTAGATTTTTCCAAGGTATTTGATACAGTTGAGCATAAAATCCTTCTTATCAAATTGCAAAATCTTCCTCTATCGAACAGTGTCCTTCGTTGGTTCAAATTCTTCCTTTCCGATCGATCCCAATATGTAGTCATCCCAGATCAACCTCCTTCAAAGACACTTCCCCTCTCCTGAGATGTCCCTCAGGGTTCTTCCTTATCTCCTACGCTGTTTGCTATTTACATTAATGACCTTCCCCTCCTGATCCATCACTCCCAATACCACATCTATGCTGGCGATTTCCAAATATACTTGTCTTTCTCCCCTTCTGCAATCCTAATAGGCTCCAATCACCTCCTTAAAACTGTTCCTACATGATAATCCCATTAAATTCTATCCCACCATCATAATCTTTGATCAAACCCTTTCCTGGAAAAACCATGTATCCAATATCTCCCGACGTACCTTTTCCACCCTAAAACACTTAAATGGCCTGCGACACCTTTTTCCTTTTGAAATCCGTAGACTCCTGGTCACCTCCTTAATATTTCCCCACTATTGCTGCACGGTATATGGGTGAGTCTCTGGAAATCTCGAGGCGAAACTAAAACGCTTGATAAATTGCTTTGTACAATTCATCTTCCGGATCCCAAGAGACGCCCCTGTTTCCTGTTTCTATGAAGAGCTGAAATGGCTTTATACTTCCTACCGCTGTAAGTATTTCCTGGCATCCTTCCTCTTCCAAGTAATTCACTCCTGCCGTCCTTCATACATTTCTGAGCTCCTTCAATTTAAATCCTCAGTCCACTTCCACAATACCCGTTCCCGGTCTTCAGATTTATATATAATGGCCCACCGAACCGCTGTTTTTGATAAATCTTTTATTATTCGATCCTCAACCCTATGGAACTCCATCCTCCCCACATCCGTCAATCCAAAACTCTTCCTATCTTTAAATCCCGTCTGTTTAATAATTTTTTATCCAACCAGTCCTCATAAAATTGTAAATAGCTACTACTGTAAATATGTATATAAATTATTAGATCGTTTTTCATTATTTTTACTTTATGTTTATTTTCAATTTTTTATTATTAACTGATTTAAATTAGAAAGTAACATATAATTTTTTTATTATTTTGACTATTTAATCAAACTATATACTTGTTTATGTATCTCTGAGGCTCCTTAGCCCACATCTTTGTTTCTCTGTATTATTCTAAAGGGACTCATCCCAGAATAAATAAAGCATTATTAAAAAAAAAAAGGATTCATTGAAAACCAGAGAATTTTGAACCAATTATAATACTTCCCTTACCTTTATTACCCTTTAATTTTCTAGTAGTAGAAAATTAAAAAAAGTTTAATTAAAACTTATTGTGGACCTGTCCATGGCTCAAGAATACAAGATGCCTCTTCAAAATTTTCTTATTAGCTAACCATTTTAATTTTTTTTTTCTGTTATAAAAGATATACTTCCGTTTAAATGGTAGATATCCAATATATGCTTAAGTAGAGAAAATAAAATCATAACTAGAGACTGGATTTTCATACAGTAAAAAAATTCAAAATGTACAAAATCGTGTAGTAAAAACCAAAAATATTTAAAATTGTGTAATTAACACCATAAAACCTATAAAAATCATGTATTTAGTTTAATTTATTATATTAATAAATTAATGTGGCCTACTTCCCAATATGGTGGTCCCCGCGGGAAGTTAGACCATTACCCTCTTAATTAGGGGAGGTCTACAGGTATAATACTTGTAAGAACTGGCTATAAAAAAAAATTATATTAATCAGAGACTGGATTTCCGTGTTATTGTAAATTTGACAGATTTGACCAGACAGTTTGACCAGATTTTGATGCCTCAATATAATAAATTAAACGAAATAGACAATTTTTGGATTTTTTAGGTGTAAATTACACAATATAAAAAAAAATTAGGTTTTTACTACACGATTTTGATCATTTTGAGTTTTTTACTGCACGACAATCCAGTTTCTAATCATAACAGAAAAAATATATACATATTGTCTGCTATCAGTGAAGATTGAATTTTATGTAATTTGTTGAAGTTTTAATAATTTGTAATTGTGTTTGGTAACAAAATCTGATGTATGGAATCTCCAAACCATTTAAATAAATAAAAAAATTGCTAGTTGATACAGATGCTATAGATTCAGACCTTCATATAGTGACCAAACTTCTAATCAGTTAAATTAGCATTATGAAATAACTGGAAAACCAACATCAAAACTATTCCACATTAAAAAATTCAGGGTAGGATTGTCACTTGTATGTTCCTTCAGTGTGAGCTGTCATTAGAAAGTGAGGGATCTCACGAACCCGAGAAGGGTAGAGTAGTTACCTAAGAATCCAGAATGTGATGTTCCTTGGAAAAAGGAATATGTTGTGAGTCCAAACTCAAATATGATGAGCTTATAACTGTTGCATGTACCTTACCTAACTCAATCACCTCAGTCTCCTATTCATAAATATAATTTCCATGCACTTGCTAAGGACACAAAATTGTTAGGACATAGTTGAAAGATTCCTAAGTCTTCAGTCACTAAAATCATGGAGTCTACAAGAGTCTCTTAGATTCCTTCATTTTTCTCTACCTTAAATAAGATTTCCTAACCAAATAAGGAAGAGAGAAAAAAAAATTAATACAAATCTTTGTAAGAATATTCAAAAATATTTAATAATGTATTTACAGAGACCTAGACTCTGATAATGGAAATTATCAGTCAAACCAAGCTTTATTATGGTTCAAATATTAGAACATCTCAATGTCAATCTACGGCAAAAAACATTTGAGACCCTGGATTATGTCTAATTTACGGTGAGAAGCTAGGGAGGAAATAAAAGAGAGTTGGGAAAAATTCATTAATAAATTCTGTGATAAGATTAATGGATTGGTGAAGGCCTAATGTACATAACGAGATACAAAATTATCAATCATATTCATTTAATTGATTTATATGTATTGGAAGTTACAATGAAAATTACTGAAATAATTTCAATAAAATCATTATTTTAGTCGATTATTATGGAGCAAGAAAATCCATCATAGCCAATAACTATGTCTTATTTATTGTTTCTATTTATGTGTTAGTTACTTGAGAATTTAAATAACATTTTCTTAATTCTAGAACAATGTTTCGAGCTGAAATTGACATTTTCTTGTACATTTTATTTTTAGATATAAATAAAATATCCAATCCTAAACAGAATAAATTGATTATTAGTTTATCAAGAGTGTCAAGAATGAGAAAAACTAATAGAAAATACTAGACAATTTGTTGAAAGATTCGAAAATGCATATTGTAAGCACAGCACAGACTATAAAAAAATAAAATAAAATTGTTTCAGGATTCTTTTTTAAGCTAAATTTTTATATCGATGGCAAAGTTTTGATTTTTATCATTTTCTTTAATAATACTTATTTTCCATTTTTGTAAAATTCTCTGACTTTTCCAGGTTATCCCTGTTGGCAGACATCCAATAAAATACAGGTACACAATTAATTAATCAACTTCTTACCAATTCAGGCATCATCAGGACAGAAAAAAAAAACAAGTTCACATACAAGCAGACCAAATTCACAAAAGACAGTAATTTAGAAACTCAAAGCTTTGGATTTGTAATTGGGTTGCAATAATGTCCTTACAAAATTAATTAATGGCTTTTCTAAATTGTTTGTTGACTGGGAGAATAATCATTAATTTTTTTAGTAAAAAGTAAATACAGTTTTTCCTTATTTCAAACTTGAACATTTACGACTATTTACTAAGAATATTTACCACATAGTTTTGACTTTTCAGGGTCAATTCACAGCTATTTCTAGGATGGTCTTCCTATATAACACTCCTAGTTTAATCCATTACATTTTAATATTCATCTATCATAAATTTCATCTACATATTAAATTACGCTAAAATAATAGAAATATCTTTACTAGCAGTGTCAGCGATGAGACCATATGATACTACTTATGATTTTTTTATTTTAGCAATAATTAAATACATAGGCAAAATTTATAATGGACTAATATCAAAATTTACTGGATTACATTAGGAGATATACAAGTAATGAAGACCACACTAGAATATTAGTATAGTGCACTGATCTGAAGAAAGGACAATGTTAACCTTGAAAATTAAAAAAAAAAAATATACATACATATGTATCTATGCCATAAACATTATTTTTTAAGAAAGAAACAAGAGTTTTGATAATAATACAAAATTACCACAAGTTTCACAAGAAAATGGCTTCTCTCCACTATGGATCCTTTCATGGTTATGAAGTGTGGATAATTCCTTAAACAGACGTCCACACTGAGCACAGCAATAAGGTTTTTCATCATTATGATACAACAAATGCTTATGATAAGACTGTTGAAATGTAAAAGATTTACTGCAAGTATTGCATTTGTATGGTGTTTCTCCTAAAATAAAAAATCGTTAGATTAAATAAAAAAGAACTTGGTATACTTAAAATCCATACCACATAAACATACATAATAAATATTATTATAGAACAAAAACGCTGCAAATTATTACACAATGGTTTATTATTTCCAAACAATTTCACATTCAAAGTTATTTCCAACATTACTTTTCATGTAAATTTAAGAAAACTAAATAAAAAGGGATTCCTAATATTGGCTCATAAAATTTTCTTTTTTATCATTGATAATTTACTTAAAAAATAGACAACATTGCTACAGTTGATGTAAAACTTTCAAAAAATCAAAAACAAAACAAAAGATATGAACACTGTAGTAGAACATATAAAACACAAAAACAAAACCATATCCTTGCTTCAAATTGTCCGATTTCAATGAATTTTGTTTTGTTTTTTAGTAAAATTCATAAATTTTTAAATAATCATTGACAATTAATAATAATGACTAGTAACCATAATGACCAAATAACCATTACACCATTGACAAAAAAGTGTATACTTATTCAGTTATTAGGAAATGTAATTTTACCACTCCTCATAATTTTTTCCCGGCTTCTTTTCGTTAAAGCACCTCATATAGATAAATTTAAAGGTCATCAGGGAGAAGACTTTAGCCAAGTTTTATTGAAATTGATGCATTTGTTTAGGTGCTAGAGTCTATACCAACACAGGTTTTTTGGTCACCATCTTGGAAGGAAAGGGTGGATAGTAATAAGGTAGGAGGATCATCCTCGGGTGACCTCTAATTTTAATTCTAAATTTGAAAAAAATCAGTTCAGTAGTCTCAGAGAAAAGCCATTATTCGTCCTTGAGTTTAATCAATATATCTTTCTGTTAAAACCAATCCTTATTTTAAAAAATGAATACCTGTATGCAATCTCCGATGCTTCTTAAGAAAATACTTGGTTGTGAAAGTCTTCGAACAAATTGTACACTGCCATTGTTTTTCATCATGAGCTTTCATATGCTGTGACAAATGTATTTCCTAAACAGATGCATTAAAAACTTATAGAACATATTTTTATTGTATGTATATAAATATATAAAGAATAGAGGTTTAACTCTGAGATATATTTTTCTCATAATAATTACAAATGCAGCATTTTGTATTATTATAAAACTAGTCCTGGTTAAATTGGCCTGACCAAATTGTACACTGCCATTGTTTTTCATCATGAGCTTTCATATGCTGTGACAAATGTATTTCCTAAACAGATACATTAAAAACTTATAGAACATATTTTTATTGTATGTATATAAATATATAAAGAATAGAGGTTTAACTCTGAGATATATTTTTCTCATAATTATTACAAATGCAGCATTTTGTATTATTATAAAACTAGTCCTGGTTAAATTGGCCTGAGCGAATAGTTTACAAATATATTGATCAGAAAACAATTGACAATAATATTATAGATATAAGCTAATGCAATATATTATGAAATTGAGAAATAATTTTCTGGTTCTCAGTCGAATCACATTAGTTCATTCATAATAATAAATAAAAACATGTGTACATTACTATGGCTGTATTTTTGCAAATAATTTCCAATTTCAATGTTTTTTTTTTTTTCTTTTGTAGGGAACTTAATAATCTTTCAAATAATCATGGGTACAATTAACAAAAAAATGTATACTTTTTTGAGTTATTCGCAAATAGTTTCTTTTCTTACATAACCTTTTTTCCTGAAATTTTACATCTGAACTGTCATTTATAGAACAAGATTTTTATTTTCATCACAAGCAATGGCCCACAGGACTTTGGTGGAGGTCTCAATGCAGCCCATGGGCCAAAAAGTTTGGAGACCCCTGGTATAGATTATGGTAAAATGAAAATAAATATTTCTGTACATGTGCTTAAGAAAATAATTATAATAGAGGTAAATAACAAAATAGATGGTCTCTTTTATTACTACCCAATCTAAATATTGCATCTAATGATAAAAAGATTCTCGGCCTATAAAATTAAGATAAAAGATTCAATTAAGATGAGATATAAAAAAAAAGTTATGAACAATTCTGTGTTTTTATGGAAGTTATCTTGTCATTTATCATAGCAAGGAAAGATGAACTTTTCTCAAAAAACATGAAAACCTTGTAATTGCGGCAGAAATGAAATGCTTGTGTAAAAAACATTTAATTGGACCGTCTATAATCATACATTAAAAAATCATACCTTTTTAAAAAACTTTCCACAAATATTACATGCAGGTTTGGTATGGGGTTGCTTTGAATTATCACTTTCAGAATTTCCTTAAAAAAATAAAAAAATATATTGAACTTAAAAGAAAAGAAAAACACAATGTAGATATGTAAAACTTAGATGGTTCGTAATATACATGTTAAAAGATAAAATAATTTAAAACAGTCAACTCTCTCTAGCTCAAATTTGTCAATACCTTAAGTGTTTTGTGGTTGAAACATATAACTCTGAAACTTGAAAACAATTAACACTAACGTTTTCCGAAAAGTGTATTATTTTGTATATGTATAACATAGTTTCATAAAAAAATTAGTGTTTTAATTTAACACCTAGTTACTTTCATGGTACTGGTTTACTACTTCAGAATGAATCGATAAAATGTCAATGAGTCTAAGACTTTAATAACTTGAATTTGCTTATTTAAGAAATAGATACCTTAAATTACTTGACTTATTTCTGAAATTCGAGTCACTGAGAGTTGACTGTAATAAAATTAAACTAATACATAACGAAACCATTTGTAATGAAATGAAATTTGTGAAAGAATTTAGTATAAATCTCTGTATTTTGGAAACATACTTGTAATTTATTGAACATGGTTAAACCTAAGTAAATACTACTAAATTTATTTTTTGGGTGAAACTATAGGATATGAGGTCCAGTCCTTCCATTTCCCTCTCTACCCACACAACACAACAAAACTTGAACTCACTGATGATTACAGTGACCTACCAGTTCCTTTCTCTTTATGCATCATTTCTGAAAATACAACTTAACCTCACTAATCTGTCATTTGTATCGACCTCTTTTTGTGATAGCACCTCATTCTATCACTCATTAATGTCAATGCCTGTTCTTCATACTGCTATTCCTTCCCCATCTTTACTTTTATAATAGAAATTGCGAGTTCCATATCTGGGCCAAAGAGCATCCACCTCACTTTTATAGGGTTTATTATCATCCCCCTCTTTTGGAGCTCCCAACCATTCATTGACAGCCATCTGAAGCCTTTCTTGGGTGTCAGCAATCAGGACCATGTCATCCGCATATAGGAGAGCTTGTGCCAGCACAGGAATTAAATTCCAGTACCCCACTGGTACTCTGGGTGTCCTTCACTTACAGATCTTCCATACTTAATCCATGCATATATGAATAGTAGTAGGCTTAGGTAATCATCTTCCTTGACGCCTCTATAAAACCTAAATGGCTCCGATTCAGATCCATCAAGCCCCACTATTCCCAAGAGATCCTGGTATAATGATTTGATTACGCTGATGAGATTGGATGGCATCTGTTCTTCCTGTAGAGCATTCCAAATCTCTTGGCAAGGAATCAAATCAAATGCAGTCTAAGAATCCATACGAAGAATTATATTATTAAATGAACTTGAACACTTCAAGAGGGTCCGAATTTTGATGTTGATGACAAGACATTTCATAAGTTGTAATGGTTTTTTCTTTAATCTTTTCCAACTGAGATAAGTCTTGATACATCAACAATTGACAAATGATAAACAAAGAAATAGTACTCTTGCTGGCTCTAGGTTCTTATGACAGGAGCATTTAGGATTCTACTTATTATCTTATACATCTTAAGATGGCTTACTAAGGATACCTAACTATTTTATTTTTATGAATTAATTTACTGTTTGATTTTATTTTCCCTATGTTGGCCCAAGACTTCCATTGAAGTCCTATACTGCAATATTTGATATTTACAAATTTATTTCAAAATTCAGAGGGAAAAACTCAAGTTGTAAGAAAACAGTTTGGGTACAGATTTGTACAGAAATAAAAATATTATTGTATTGTTTCAAAAGCTGATTTATATAAGTCATTTAATAATATACTTTTTAAGTTTTTTTTTTTTTGTAGTTCTTGTGTACAGTTTTAAGGTCGGTTATTCTTTCCATAAAAGTTTTTATTTTTAAACACTATCACTAGCAATTGACAACTGACACTAGCAACTGGACAATGTAGAGTCCATCTAAGATAAGTATGGTGGTGGGTAGAGGGGAAGAGATGTGTGCAGTGACAAAATGTATTCCTGTCGATCTCCCATTCTTTTATCATCACTCATTTGTACTTCTACAATTTTTTTTACTAGTTGAAATTTCTTTCATCATTTCTTTAACAATTGAAATCGAACATCAAAAACTGCATTCCGAGCATGAGGTGATTGCCAGGCGGAGGAGGGGAGGTGGAACTTGAGAGGGAAAGGCTGAGCGAGCTTCCTTCTCCTACAGGCATACTCATCCTAGACACACTATACTAAAGACCCCATCTCTAGTCAATTTACATTTCATTAAGTAATCTAAATTAAAGTAAGATCTCATGATCATACTATAAATTAAATTCTGAGAATACCCGAATATCGACGAAGTGTTCACAGCATAATGTCCCTTTAATTTTATATCAATTTAGGACTTTCATTTACTCCTGACTCATTGTTATCAGTTAACATTGGGAATTTAATGGCATCGCTGCTTTCAACTTCTACTCACTAAAAATGTATTAACGGGTCTATTTCAAATCAGGTTAGGACCTTAACAGATAATAAGTTTGGTAATCTCAGTCTTCTTTCAGACATACTCAGCCATTCTCAGGATCACATTTATTGTGTAATCATGAGATCTTGTACCTCCCTTAATGTGGAGCAACACTTGTAAAGTAGAACTCCAAAAAGTGGGGGTATGTAAAATTAAGGTCAAAATTGTTTCATGGAGGCCTAGAAATGACTAATGAAGAATTTCCCTCTCATAAAAGGCATGCAAAGTACTAGAAATATAGAAACTCAATGATGGGAGGCAACTCTTTCATTATCTGTCAGATTTTATTTGATAGGAAGGAAGACTAAGACCATATCCAATAGACATACCCTATCAGGTTTGCCTTAGAGATTATATTAGTTGATGACTTACCAAATCCTCCAGCATGTGCCACTCTTCGATGTATCATCAAACTGCTTCTTAAATTGAAAGTACGTGGACATAAATTACAAAGAAGCAATTTTTGTTTATTTTCGACATCAGAATCAACTTTCTTGTGAATTAACTGCTTGTGCATTGCAAGTATAGTTTTGTTAGGGAAGGTGTAAGGACACAATTCACAATTTAAACAATCTTTCTTAATTAAATCATTTTTTTTCGCAAGAGATTCATGGTTTTCTTCAGGATCAATTTTGTTTGGAGAGTGACTGTCTTTTTTCATATCAGTTTCATTAACATCATCACACAAGGTAGAGAAATCTCCTTTGGTTAATAAATCTTTGCAAGATTCAAATTCTCTTTCGGGAAAGTTACAGCCTGTTTGCTTCTCAGATTCTGATAAAACACTAGGAGTCGAAGGCCAGGAATTTATTGATTCGACATCTGGACTCTTTTGATCAAAAACATTACCAGTCTCAATTTGATCTTTTTCAAATACTTGACTGTATTTCCTCTTTTGAACTTTCTCTGTCATACTTGTCTGAACAGTAGAAGTAGTAATATTAGTATTCGTAATATAATTTTGAGTATTAATGGTAACATTCTTCAATGTTGTACCCATTCCCTCAGTGGAAATAGTAAATAACTGACCACTATCAGAACGAAAACATATCAGAGATGTATCAGGAATGTTCAAAGATTTTTGTAATGAATTTTGGTTATTCATCTCCATTTTCCATTCTCGTTTGTCCACTGAATTTAAATCAGAATCTTGATTAGCATTGTGTTGAAGTTTAATTAAACTGTTACTCAAATTAGGCGAGTTTAAAGGTTCTGCTTCAAAAGAATTATTATTACATGGTATACTTCTAGATGAAACTAAATTAGCATTATTGGACTGGCAAAGCAATACTGAATCTCTTATGTGTTCCATTCCATATTTATTGAGGGAATGAGAGAATAGATGTATAGTGAATTTGTCCAGACCAACAACAACATAATTACAAATAGGACAACAAAGTTTTCGAGTTGTTACATTGATCAAAGCTGAACACAATGAATCTGATGAATTAAATCCTGGTTGGCAACAAAGAGGGCATGTAACCATTGGCAGTGTCATATCTGTTACATGTAATAAAATATCCTTCAGCACTCTTTAAATAATAACAAAAACATTCTTACCTCAAAAGGTAGTAAGTGATATGACAGTATTATGTTTCAATATGCAATCCTAAAAATAGCACTAAACATTTCAGCATATTTCATAAATTCACATATCTTGTTATTTTAAAAATGCATAATCTATTTCAGAGAAATAACAACAACCATTCTGTTACTCTTTGGTAGATGCTGCATGATTATTTTTATAAATCTTCCCAAAATCTTTCGTAAAAGAAAAGACAGTTATAAAATGATGACAATATTATCAATCTTTTTATTGATTTCATAACATTCCCATCGATCATGACTCTCTGTACTTTTTATCAGCCACCTAGTATAACCTGCAATTGGAATGCATAAGAAAACAATGATAAAACCTGAGAATAGGAAGTTGGTTATCGAATAGAGACATAGAGAGCATCACACATATTCGAACGATAGTAAAATAATATTTCTTTTCTAGGTATGAAATTAAACAAGAACAATTTTTTTAAAAATGAAAACTATAATTAATAGCTGCCCTTACAGGATACTTAACAGGAGTTATGCGTCGAACAGACAAATTACTAATTCAATAAAAAAATGTATATGTATATATAGATACACCATACATGTATATAAACAGTGGCGTAATTAAGAACATAAGAAGCGCCCTGGAGTAGTCACCCCCACATAATCATGCTTGTTACACCATTGAACACAAATAAAGTACATAGAATTGTCTTCTCGCTGTTATTCTGCATAGTGTATACAAGAGCTTTTGTTCTCCCTAATTTGGAACAGTAGGAAATCTCATGTTGCATGATCTAGAGACGACGTGCAAGTTCTAAGGCCCGTCCGTGTTTCTTTAAAATTATTACTTGCGTTAAAGAGTTATTTTGGAGATTTATTCATTGAAATTTGTTTATTAAGTGCGCCTATAACTATAGTTGAAATCTTGTGCCGATTTGATTATATTTAATGAAGTTATACGCAAAAGAACATCGCGTGGTGCACAACGTAGCGCAAAATCGGTCTGTTTTTAGTAGATTTTGTGGCCGTAGAAAGAGAGAGAGGGTTTATGCGTTGGTATAGTGAAAGGCCAAATCAGAGGAGTATACTGTTTAAATTTGGACTAAATTAGATTTGCTTTTAAGGAGAAATTAGTGCTTGTATGGCCCACGTGGCCGATAGGTCATTATTTACGTGAGTTGTTTTTAGAAGATTAAAGGAGTTGAGTATTAGCAGTGATCACGTCAACATCGGAATGCGAGTCTCGCATTAGCTGTTGTAGTGATAGGACCTCGCTGTGCCGCTCTTAAGGGCTGCAATAATAATCAATAACCCAAATCTTGATGTAATGAGTCTTGAGCAGTTAACTAAGGCGGACAGAGTAGCATGCTACATCAGATGGGGCAGCATCTCCTTCACCATTGCTTCCGTATAGTTACCCATCGGAAGTGATAAAGGACAGAGTGTATCCGTCATGGAAGCGATCACTGGAAGATATAGGAATGTGATCATCTGTTCGGACACCAATGGCCTGGGGTTCCAGTCGAACAGACCGAAGAGGTGTCAAATTTGGAGAATTGATAGCAAGAGGCCAACTAGTAGTGGATAATGACCCGTCTGCCACTCCAACGTTCTTTGGACCACGGGGGACAGAGCTGGATAGATGTTATGATGCTGATAGGATATATTGTCGACTGGACCCTCATATCGGAAATTAGCTCCGACCACAACGCAATCGCATTTGACCTGATTCAAGATATTATTGACCTGATGGTCTCCTTGTTTGAAACTTTTCAATCCGAAAATAACTCCGTCTAAATGTGCTCCCTCAAAAATTCAAAATCCCGTAAAAATGTGCCCTCCCTCAATAATTATGATTAACTTAAGCCATAAAACTTCCTTGTGGGCACCCCTGCACAGGCGGATCTACAGGAGGGAGGCTTTCGGGCTGAAGTCTCCCCCTAAAACGGTAAAATATAACCATGTTTTATAGAAAAAATATTAAAACTATCTCTTAAAGTATTATTGTTCATGTAATTACATTTAATAGGACTTCAAGAATCACTTAAACACCATTTCATATAGGTAGTTAATTTCTTTCTTTTTTTTTTTTCAAATCAATTATCGTTATATATTTGAAAAAAAAATCTTTCGGGCTGAAGTCCCTCTCCTAAATTAAATCCTGGATTCGCTAGTTCACTCTTGTATATAAATATGAACAGTTTATAGGGAAGAGAATATCCATATCATAGCATTACTGACCTTACTTGGCAGACTTTTTTAAATTTATAACAAGTGGGGAGTGCCCCTGAAGATTGGTTGGCGCCCCGGAGCAATTGCCCCAGTTGCGCCGCCCTAAGGCCGGCACTGTATTTTGTTAAATAAAGATTACGAGCTGTTTAATAACGAAATTTAACTTCTTCTGAATAATATCGGAATTTAAACAGAAAGTTATAATTGTTCTAGCTTTTGAATGGTTAAAGATAGATAGTAAAATGAAAAGAAAAAGTTAGGGAGTCAAATAATGATAAAAATCTGAGGCAAATACAATTTTTTTTCGAAGTTAGTGTAATACAAGGGCGGATACCTCGGAAGTTATTGAAGATAAAGAGAAAATGAATAAAACCATTTCTGTTGAAATTTTTGTCAGCTTTAATTATACATACACCATTATTATCGCATAGTTTCAATGCTATGAGCAAAAAACCGAAAAAAGTGAACTTTTTGAATCGTAAATTACAATTTTCTACTTGAAATCCACAGTTATGAGGTAACTAACTATTATTTCACGTCTTAAAACAGTAAATACTATAACTTTAAAGTTTTCTACCTTCATTAGGGCCTCTATCTATCTTCACCTGGTCGCTATTTTGTATTCCAGCAGCTATAAGTTGGCAGACCTGCATTCTTCTCATCAGGCCTTAAGATATGGTCAATTTAAGGTACTATTTGGCTGGCGCGGTCGACGACAGCGACTGCTATTCCCCCCTGCCAACCGCTGTTGGCTTACCTATTTCGCTGAAACTGCTCACTGGGGTTGTTATAACCTGCCTATAACCTTCGAACATTTCGCTGTATCTTTGAAGATAAAAAGATAGACATAATATAAGAATAAAAATGAACTTCCTATAATAATGAACATCTCTGACTACCGCTTTTTTATTTGAGTTGGAAAAAGAAGAGAAAATGTTGTTCATAAAGAGAAGGAATATCAGTATTTCGATGTGATGCTCATCATCAAAGTTCCTCTGATATTACATATTATTAGTTTGAAAAATAATAGTAATTAATATATAATTGGTTAGTAATAAATATCATATATTTGTAATTAAATCTCAGCAAGCGATGTTTTATAGTTTTATCAATAGTAATCAGTAAATCACCACTTTAATTAAAAAATACAAATCATTTTTTCAATGGGTGGTTTTTAGTATTTACCTGACGATAAAATTTGTTGGATTCTTTAATTTATTTAATATCGTTTGGATTTAGGTATATTTGTATTTCGCTGTAAAATATTGCTGGTGGAATAAATAAATAAATAATCTTGTTACTTCAACCTCAAAAAAATAATTTACTATTGCATTGTTTCAGTTTTAAACAATATTTGTTATAATTTTGCCAGAATTGAAAGAAACATAGGAAATAAAACGTATCGACGGGACTGTTATCATCAAAACAATGCTCCGATATGATAACATAACCTACAACCGCCGAACCGCCAGCAGCTCCACTGCTTCAAGAGGAGTCAGATATGAGCAGCTTAGATATGACGTCATACCTAAACTGCCGAGCAGCGCCAGCGAAATAGGTTCCTTTCTATTCCACTAAAGCAGTGGTCAACCGCGAGCAGTCGCGGTCGGGGACCGCGCCAGCGAAATAGTACCTTTAAAAGGACAAAACTTAGTAAGAAATAAGAAACCTTATTTTACCAGGGGCTCCTGGACTATTAGTTTTTATTTAAAACCAAAAAAATGGTTTGAAACAAGAGAAGTTTACTTCTAATAAAATCCTCATGTAAACATATTTATATGAGGATGTTTTAGAAGAAATAAAGTTCAACTAAAAAATTAACGATTTTTCACTTATGTATTGATGATTAAGAGCTGCTCAAAAGCTAGGAAAATTTTTAATTTTTGAGTTATGATGGTCTTTTTCTAAATGACCCATATAATGTTATGTTAAATATTAAAATTATATTATACTAGTTTGCTTGGGCGAAGAATTCACACAGTATATTGGTTAGTTATCAAATGGTAATATGGAAATAAGTAAATGCACTGTATTATAAGAAGGGAAATTTATTTTTACTTTCACTTTCTAATATGTAAAATGCTTAGATAGCTATAAGAATGTCTTTTTATAAAGTAATTTTGTTTTGTTTATTTGAAATAATTAAACATCTCACTCACATTATTTGTAGTAATATAAAAAGGATAAGCCATACTTCTGTATTTTTAATAAACAACTCTGGTAATAATTGTTTTAGATTTATTATGTAATTTTTAATTTTACTGCCCCGAGTATGAAAATACCGATTTCTACTCAATGTTGGGTATGTGGTAAGTGAATATTGTGTGAGGTGGGAAACATATCATTTTTTTTTTTTTTTTTTGAGGAAATAAATAGTCTAGAGTGGCAGTTACAAAAAATTTAAAATAGTGAAAACTACTTTATTCCAAGACATTTCCACATAACTTTGCAGGTCTTCACTAGGGTTATGGTCAGGATAAATTTCTGTGCAAAATCAGTCATAAGTTTTTTTCCCGGATTATGTCTTTTCTCAATATTTTACTATGGTCAATCATTAAGTATTCAACATTTATTTTCGCAATAGAGTACTTTGGTTGATTAGTGAAAATAATAAACCTAAATATATTAATACATTTCAATACTCTGTATCTATAATAAAAACAGCTAAAATTAATGATTTTTTTTTGTTTTGCAGATAAAATCTTCAAAACATTTGTCCCATCTCGATCCACTATCCCAGTTTTTAAGCCTGGTGAAATATTTATATCAACTTTCTTTATTTGATATAAACAGAGAGTACTATTTGCTAAGTTGCATGAAATTTTGAATACAATATGGTATGAACTTATATTTAGTACAAACCGATTTCAAGCCTTAGTAAAATAATATATGTGGGTATCAGGTGGGATCTGAAGAATCTAAAAACCTTAAATTATTGTTATAGGTTTTTTTTTTTTTTTTTTTTTTTTGGTTGGCTCTACTGACCTGAACCAGCCTTCTCCACCTCTGCTTATCCTGGGCAACTGCTTTCCAGTTTGCAGCCTGAAGCTCAGCCGTATCTTTGTTTATCCTATCTATCCATCTGGTTTGTGGCCTTCTAGGTGGTCTCTTGCCTACTACTCTGGCATTCATTGTCCTGTAAAGGCGTCCTGATGGATTGCTATGAGCTACATGGCCTGCCCATCTTAATCTCCTTGCCTTCATGTCAATTATTATAGGGATAATCAACCATAAATATATTTTTTTGAGTTATGGCCAAATAAATTTCTCATTCATTAGGAACATCTTTTTTTTTACATTTTTCTGGAGAATGTGCTTATTTTTCAGATAAAGAGGGAGAAAATAATCTTAAAAATGATACCTGTCATTGGATTGACTGATGAAACTTTAGCATATCGAAAAAAAAAAAAAAAACTTATAGTCAGTTACTTCCAAAAGTCATTTGATATCGTTAAAGAACTAAGAGTTTTGATGATTTTTCTTTATGTGCAATAAGAAAATTGTGAGCTTGTTGCTATGTTTGATATTTAAAATGATTTGTTTCATTTGAGTGCAATTATGTGCTTTTTAAAAATAATAAATAAGGCCGTATTTCACAAAAACGGTCTTAACAGTTCAGCTCCATCAAAAATGTACTTAGTGGCTTCTTGAAAAACCAATGATAATTAACTCATTTCTGGCACTATAAAACCAATTCCAAGCCTTAGTGAAATAGTAAATTTGGGAATTAGTATTAAAAGATAATAGCTTTGAGGTAATAGAGCCGGATGCTATCCATGCATAAATTTATAATACACAATATAATTTTGGGATAACTTATTATTTGAAATTATTGTGTTTATCATAACTTTATTGAAATTAAAATTCTTGATTTTTAAGAATAGAATATATTACAAAGAAAATGAAAATGTGCATGCTTCTGTTACTACACAAATCTAATTAAATAATTAATTTTTATTTCTAATAAAATCTATACAATACTTTAAATTATTGGAATTAGCCTTCCATCACAAAATAGTTATCTAAATAATATAATCTTTACTCAATATACGAATGAATTAATTACATCAATTTAATACAGATTTAAACAATAGTTTTTTAAAATTATAAATAACAACAGTATATACATAAATAGATTTGATATAGGAAATAATACATAAAAATAAATTTTATCCAGATAACTAAAACCATTTTAAGAAATATTGTGGAAAATCAGAGTGATTTAAGAATTCCAACTATTCTAAGAGTAAACCAGAACTCCAATTGAGAAGTAAAGTATACAATAATCTCTATAAATGCAAAGTTATTATTATTCTTAAAAACAATTCATTTGAGAGTATCATAATATATATATACATAAATTATACACAAATAATGACAGGTTTAATCAACTATTTTTAATACGTAAATTATGTTTCATAGTGAAAATGATTTTAAATAGACAAGGGTACATTGAAAAATTAAATATTAATAATAAAATTTGCAACCACCAATATTCTATATTTAGATATTCTAAGATCTGTCCAAAAATTAAATTTATAGACAACATAAACAAGATAAATTAACAATGGAGGTATCGCTGGCTGCAGAACTAATTGTAGAAGTTGGTTTATAGGAGCTATCAGTAATCAAGAAAAGACAAAACATTAACTTATATGTGTATTTTACTTTATTGACTACACTCCCTCCACTTCACCAACAACCAACTTCTACAGGAATAACTGTACTCTAGATCTTACATGCAAAAAAGAAAATAATAAACATACACATACGGT
The DNA here is from genome assembly GCA_928085145.1 of Nezara viridula. Classification (NCBI taxonomy): domain Eukaryota; kingdom Metazoa; phylum Arthropoda; class Insecta; order Hemiptera; family Pentatomidae; genus Nezara; species Nezara viridula. The sequence goes on from OV725081.1 coordinate 48,862,132, forward strand.
ACCCTTCAAAATTCCAATCAGAGCAAAGAACGCGAAAAATCTTACAGAAATAATAAAGACAAAGTGATGAATGTATATACTTAAAACTAACCAATTTTTAGAAAATTTAAACTTATTACCATCAGGCCATATTCTAAATGTTCAAAATTTAAAAGATAATAAAAACTAACAAATTACAAAAATCTACAAAACAAAAATTACATTCAATAGGAATTATTTGCAGTTACCATACCTAATGGCCTTGAAATAATAAGTTAACAGCAATAAATGAAGTTTTGAAAAATAATTTAGGCAATTTTATCACCCATTTTAACCTTAGATATCATGTAAATCCCGACAATTAACCCAAATAAACCAATAGCACTCCCAAAAATTTCAACAATTAAAATTTTCACAAAGAGAGCAGGATTAGCAGCATCAGCTAATGCTGCACCAGAGCCAACAATTCCAACAGCAATACCACAGCACAGATTGACAAGACCCACGTTAAGTCCTGCACCAAACATCAAGTAACCAGAAAGCCAGTTATTTTCCCTTATTGTTTCATCCTTCATAGCTTTATCATATGAAAATTTTTCAACTGAGCCAGATAGCACTATAGCAGTAATTAGACCATAAATAGCAACAGCTTCACAAAAAATTACAGATATTAAATTTTTGGTCTTTATACGTGGCGCTTTAACACCTCCCCCAACAATGCTTACACCAGTAGTGTGTATTCCAAGAGCTGCTCCTACAACTGATAAAGAAACAGCCAGTCCAATTCCCAGACTGATCCATAAGAATGGAGAAATAACTCCCAACAACCATCCAATGCTTAAAGTTTCACCTTCTTGCAAAATAATCGTGTAGTACAGTGAAATTAAAACCACTGCCGCAACTGCCGACCCTGTAACTGTCTTCAATAATAAATACCTCATTTTGCCACTTCCAAAATGAAAAACCGTGGACTAGAAACCTTTTCCCCAGGCTACACTAGACAGAAACAGCCCAGCCCACTTTTAAAAACAGCTGAATGTCAATGCCTTTATAAATAGTGTCAGTAACTTATCAGCAACTCTATGGAAATTAAAAATGCAGTAAGATTTTAGTTAAAAAAATTTAAAAGGCACTAACACGAAATTAAAAAAAATAAATAAAATATAAATCTCATTTTTCTCTAAAATATTTAGAAAGCATTGATCGATAAAAGTACTTTGTGTATGGTAGCCATTAAGGTATATTTGTTGTTGGGTTAAGTTAAGATTTTACATCTTTTCTGTTATTTTCAGGAACTTTTTTCTATTTTAAATATTTATTATGGGTAGGAAAAAGAAGAAGCAGTCTAAACCATGGTGCTGGTATCCTTTTTTTTGGTTTAAATATTATTTATATGATCTTATTGTATACTTTATCTATTGAAAATTTTGTAATTTTGATAAACTAGAATTTCCTTAGCCGTCATAGGTATTGCAATCGTGAATTTGATGATGAAAAAATTTTAATTCAACACCAGAAAGCTAAACATTTTAAGTGTCACATTTGTCATAAAAAGTTATATACAGGACCTGGTCTTTCGATACATTGCATGCAGGTAAATTTTAAAGTTTTATGTAGTTATCATAAAGATTTTAGTGGTTGTTCATGGTCAATGTAAAAGTACTGTTTAATCATCTTAGCAATGAGTAATGAAATACTAATATTCATATCTTATAAGTAATTTTTTTTTATATCTTGTTACCAGAGGTATATATTTTATTTAAGGATATATCTTTAACCAACGATTCTTGTTTAAGAACTTATTTTGAATATGTTGTAGGTCCATAAAGAAGCTATTGATAAGGTTCCCAATTCCATGCCTACCAGGTCGAATATTGAAATAGAAATCTATGGTATGGAAGGTATACCTCCAGAAGATTTAAAGGAGCATGAAAAACAAAAACAAGGAAAACACGGTAATGTTTTTGTTATCCTAGTTTTTCTTCTTTATTTTTTAGGTTGTAAAGCTATTTTAGTATATAATATTATTTGAAAGCTGATTAATTTAATTGGTTAATTTCTGGGTAATTCTGAAGTTTCAACTCTATAGCAGATGGCCCAAGATCATATTGATACTCTTACATTTATGTCATAAATAGCTGATTAAATCTGAATATTGATGGACGCTATCTAGTATGTAAGGTCAAGTATTTTTTTATGTTCATCACTTTTTCTGAGAAAACATATAAATATTTTCACCATTTCTATTGATTATTATCATGAGATTCTCTGTAATTTTATAAAACTAATTTTTAAAATGTTCATCTAATCAATCATTCTATTCTTTCTCGGAAATGAATATTACAATAGCTAACAATCTTGGTTCTGAATAATATTAATCACTATCCCCTGTCTTAATTTGGTTTATCAATTACAATAACTATGTTGTAACAACAATTTAGTTTAGATTTCATGCATTTTTATGGAGTTGTGAGCAACAGAGAACAAACATGTTTACATTTTTCTGATAGTATGATAACAACTTGTTATATCACAAGAAATTGAACTTGAGAAAAATTGAATTTAACAATTCAATCATATTCTCAATCGTTATTAAAAGAAACAAAATAGTTAATGATTCAGATTATTACTCCTTTATTAGTATTAAAAAAAATATCTATGTATTGTAAACTGATATAACATCTGTCATTGGATTTGAATATGGTTGTTAATACTTGTCAACTGTTGGCTTTAAGTACAATCTGATTGATGTGATCTTGATCCATCTGCCACACAGGAGTGGGATTTTAGAAGAATTACCCTTATCAGAATGAAACCTAGGATGTTATCTATATATGCTCTTCAGCGGTTTCTGTAATATTGTTAAATTTACAATATTAAACTTTCAGTCGATTTTGAAGTTATATGATTGAATACTGATGAAAATCTATTTCTGGTGATATTACTATCACCATTAATGAAGTGATGATCTTATTGGATTATATTCAGTTTTGATTTAACAGGAGTCAGGTCATGGCAAAGTTCAATGGAATTGAGATATTTTCAAGCTTTGTGACTTCCAGAGGTCAGACACGAATGATACTAATTTTATGATTAAGACTAAGTAGCATGATTATTTCTTATCAGTTTTTCATTAGAATTTTAGCAAAGCTCTTAATATTAAAGAATTCTAAGGTTATAATCAGTATGTGAGGGACATCTTATCAAAATTGATTTATATATTCCTTAATTTTTTCTCTGTATACTTTGCCTTAAGTAATTATTTTAATTTTTTTTTATTATCTCATATATCGTCTCACCTAATGATATATTAACTTACCTTGTACTAAAATTTTTTTTTCATATTAAGTGTATTTTTTTTCTCTAATAATGTTTTTATGATAGAAACTTTATTCACAAACATTGAAAATAAAATTGATAATTTGTGAATTGAAATTAATGAGAATTGGGTACTACTTCACTAGTGTTGTCAGGCGCATATGGCTGGTGTACTGGTATCACATTGATCACATAGTACATGGAGTGGTAAAAGTAGCCTACTCTATCTGATTACACTACTAGTTCTTGTCTGTTTCTAATTGTTGGACTGACCAGAACATCAGATATTACATAAGAGCATATACCAATTGCTACAGGATTTGGTAGAGTTAAGTTTGGATTAAAAAAAAAGTATATTGGAGTGAAATCTGATAGTATTTTAGGATTTGAGTAACAATTATTGTAAGTAGTAAAACATATTTGTTAACTTCTGTTTTTCCACCCAGGTTAATAAAAATACACTGAATTTATAGATTTTGGTTATTATTTTTCTTTACCTATGATAATTTTATTCATTAGTTTTTTTAATATTTAAAAAAATCATCAAAACCGGATCATTATTAGCAAAAAATAGTAATGTAAACATTTTTTTGTTTATTATTATGAATGAACTGTGATTCGACTGAGAAAAAGAAAATGATTTCATCTTATCTCATTATACGTTGCATTAAGTTAGTATACATTATATTCTAAATTTTTCACTGACCAATATACTATACGAATTATTCGCATGGTCCAACTAGTATCTATTATTAGGAAAAAGATAACATGGTAGGAACAAAAATTTCCCTTCTTTATGATGGGTAATTTATTTATAAGGCCTGGCGATCAGTTTACTTTATGATACACACAGCTATTTTTGGAATTCAAGATAAGTGAAATCAATGTGATCCTGGTCCACTCGTCAATCTGTGCATGACTTGTGAAATATTACTAAAAATTGATCTTGTATATATTTATACTATGAATTTTTTCCATCAGTAAATTCTCAACAATTAAGTTTTATTTTACTTTCATAAACTTACCTTACTGTTACTGGTACTGGTGGGGGAAACTTGTTTGTCTGGTGGGTTTCTTCCATTGTTATTACGTTACTCTTTGATATAGTTTTGTGCAAGATTTAGGTTTTATTGCTGTCTCATTTTGTGCTTTTCCATTTTATAATTTTGATCACGTGCCCACAATCAATAATTTCTGTAATCTTGACTTTCAAAATAAAATGATTTTAAAACGACCGTAATGTTATTGAATTAATAAAATAGGGTAGCAAATCACCAAATGTATTTAGTTTTTCCTTTTCTTCTCACAGATGCAATAAAATGGCTATATCATTTGTAGCAATTTTTATTTGATGATAATAAGGAATAGTAATCTATTCCCATGCTTTGAATATTTTACAATCTTTTAATGTAAATGAAATAACAACCCTGTAGTCATAAAGTTAAAGGATGTCTTCTTTACATTATAATGACGAATATTTATTCTTAAAGTATCTATCTTTCTGATCCAGCTGTTTTGTAGAAAACTATCTAATTAAACATAACAAAGGTTTATCATTTATATTTATGATTGTGTTAGCATTTCTTGAGGCAGAATTTCCTATCCTCAAATTTTTGCGAGAGCTAGGTCTTGAGGGTCAATTAGTTAAGTAAGTTCTGTATATGAATCATTGTTTTATTAATTATACATTTAATTTTTCTTTCACCTCATTTTTTTATAATATAAAATAATTGCATCATTTGTATTTCTCTATGATCTATATTTTCTTTTTACTTTTCCTATTCAACTATTTATTATTGCTTAATCAATAAATTAACGTTTTGGATGGAGTATGAGTTTAGGGATGGGCATTTAGGAAACAGCATTCTTTTCAGCTAAATTTAATTTGTGATGTGTAATTATTGATAAATATGGTTATTCATATAATTGACTGGTGTAGTGTTTTTTAATGTATTGATATTTTTATAATGAAGTAAATTAGTAATTTGTTAGCTGATAAAAAATGTCAGAAATCTATTAATTTATAAAATGATGATTTTTTTTATTGTATGTATTTATGTTTACTTCTTTCTTTTTTTTTTATTTTTTCTGAGAATCTGAAATCTATTTAAAGATAGATGTAAGGTTTTTGTATTTTTTTTATGATACTATTACTTACTGCTTTAAAGCTAATTCTGGATGGATGTAAGTCATAGTTCTTATTCATCATGATGGAAACGATGACTTGGCATGCCTTTGAAGCAAAAATACTACCCAACAAGTTAATTGTAGCTCCTGGAATCCATACATTATCGTATGTACTTTTTAAAAACAGGAATTAAATTTAACTTAAAAACTATTTGCCTTCATTCCATGCTTAAGTTTTCATTGGCATTGTTTAACATAACTTATCTTGTCTCAATAGGACGTCCTGGTTCTCCTAGCAGTGGGGAAGATGAACCACTACCAAAAAAAAAATCAGAAGGTTTAATGGGACCTCAGCCAGGTATGCCTCAGAATATGGTTAACCCAGGTTTTCCATCCATTTCACCAATGATGGGACCAATGGGCCCAATACCACCATTTATGCCACCTGGGTAAGTACTTACATTTCATATTTGATTAATGTATTATATTAGTCGAATTTTTTGCCATTTTTTATTGATGAATTTCCTTTATTTATTAGTTTCTTATAGCCAATGATTAACCAGTATTAAACTAATTTAAAAGTTAAAAAAAAAAATTTATTAATTTAATATTGCTGCTTGGTAATAGTAGTAAAATTAATGTTTGTAGATAAAACAGTTTATACTTTCCATTTTTCATGTATTTGAAGGCTTTACTATGTATATTCACTTAGGCTGAAGCTTTGTTATTTATTTATTGTTAAAATTATTTGTTTTAACACTTTTATTTACTATAGATGAGATCCGTAAAATTAGTACAAGATCAATTTCACCATTACATTTATTGAAAAATTACCATAAACAATTATTGAAAAATAGAAAAAAAAATTAGCATTACTTCAGTAACATTCAAAAATCAAAAACCAAAACAAAGGATATATCCTTTGCAGTAGAACATATAACAAAAATCTAGAGACCATATCTTTGCTTCTAATTGTCCGATTTTAACGATTTTTTTTTATTTTATTTTTTTTATGAAACGTAAAATCTCAAATTTTGAGAGGGAGTTAAGTTTTTGAATTTTTTGTTTGATTACAATGGTTCATTATTGAAAATAATAAACAAGAAATAAACAATAAACGACAACTCAGGTGGTTAGACCATGTTTAGAGAGATTAGTGAAAAAAATTATGTCCATTGTGTTGTTTTCTATCGTCTACTTCCTCTTACATATACATAAAAATATTTTCATATGCCTATATCTCAAAACTGCATGTTTGATAAAAACAAAACTTGGAGGAAAGCTATTGATTGATGAAGTAGATAAGCTTGTAAAAAATAATATTTAAGGATGTATAAATGTATTTTACTTGGTGCTACTATATTTTGAACATAGCTTGTTCAAGTTGACCCAAAGTGGAGGAAATTTGGAGTGGAATGGTGTAAAAATTGTTGTTCTAGTATCAGTTTTATTAAGTTCCATTTAAAAAACTTGAATTAACTTTAAAATTATTGTAACTAATTATTAATAAAATAGTTGGTGTGAAATCTGGTAAACATATGTAAGGAGGTCACAATATTTTTAAACTTAATGAGAGTTGCTATCTAGATGATTCAACATTGATTTTTATCTAATCCCATCCATTTCTTGGATGTGCGCGTTTTCTTGACAAGACTGTACTTCAAATACAGCTTTTATCTTTGATATTTTTCGAACAACAAATTATAAATCTTGAATTATGGGTTATATATAAATAAAAGAAATGGGGAAGAAGCTATATTAACTCTACTTAGTTAATTTTTTTTGTAACTTTTTAACCTCTTACGTGTATTCTCTACAAGCTCAGGGCTTGTATCATTTCAGTTCCTCAAAATGTGTCATTTTGTATGATAATTTTAAGTCAATCAGGTGATACAAACTGTCTTAAATAAAATTTCATTTATGAATAATTTTTTTTATTTGAACAAGAGTCTCCTACTGAGTTTGAGTTAACTAGGACTACTTTAGTCTGATATATATCATCTCACTTTTTGCTCTGCAGTTTTTCATATGATTTTATTTTGTATCTTTAGGATGGGAATGATGGGCAGTGGAGCACCTGTACCTTCAGCCATACCTGCTCCACATTTGCAAAATAAGCCACTTTTCCCAAGTGCTGCTGCCATTGTAAGTTTTTCATTATTATCATTAAAAGTGTTTTAGTGTGTTCAGATCATGTTTATTTTTTTTACTTATTATTAATAAGAATTTTTAGACTTGGTGTTACATTAGGGTGTTAATGTGAAAAAAATTAATTTTATAGGTAATATTCTTGAATATACCTTTTTTATTTGTAATATAATACATGTAAGGGAATTTATATAAATATGGATGTAAATTGATTGTAGAAGCCAATAAATTTCTTTTAATAGCATACATCCACCATCCTTTGTTAAACTTCAGTCTAACTGGGAGTTGAGGAATATGTGACTTACCGTTTAAGAGTTATTTAGGGTATAAATAAAATAAAAGGAGTCATCCATGTGGTTTTGTAGAGTAAGCTTCAGTATGCCCTAAAATATATTGTGGCCAGGAGAACATGCTGTAATACAGAGCTGATAGAAACCCAAGAGATTACATGTATATAAAACAAATAAACTTAGTGAAAGCTACCCTGAATTATTATGTTAGGGTGACATTTTTTTTATGATTTGTTTATTTAGAAGAACATATATTTAATTTTATATTGGTATTTACCTTACACATTTAAATTTACAATTCACTATAGCTCAACTTACTTGGTACTATATTCACTATAAAAAAGAAATAGTTCCTTGATGTCCTGTATTCCTGAAAACAATATTGACTTCTCAATAAATGACATGATTGCTAAATCTTGAATAGCTGCTATGAAGAGCAAATATTTAGATATTTTCACGAAGACTATTGTTAACAAAACTGTCAGTATTATTATGAATGAGCTAGTTGGCCGTAGTTATAAGTGCAGTAAAATTTTGGTTCATATAGAGATATTAGGTTATTAAGCTCTTGATTTAGTATACAATATTTTGCATTATTACAAAGTTAACTTCTAATAATAGTTGTTATTATGTATTTATTCATGAAATTAATCTTTTTTCTGTGTTAGGCATCGACAACAAATCAGACTAATAATAATGATACAAAAACTACTACGACTGCTGCTATTGGACCTGTAAAGCCCACATTTCCTGCTTATAGCAGGTAAGAATATTTTGTAAATCCTAGATTCCTTAGTTTTTCATAATTATCATGCCCATTGTATTATTTCTATATTGCTGATACAAACTGGCAAAGCATTGGATTTAAAATTTTTTATAGACAGGTTTCGACAAAGAAAGTTAATTAAACTAAAACAAACCTAATTTTGATAAATCCTTATCCTTTTACTGTACCCTTGTCAAGTAGAGTAAGTAGAGCGAGAACCTATGCTTATTTATTTACTACTTGTGGCCCTTAGAGTTTCTTTTTATTTTTTCAATAATAATTAGTCGAAGTTGATATTTAAAAAAATGAATAATTATGTTTTCACATTTACTTAATGTAATTTGCGGATGGGTTGGAATTTATCAATGTGATACTTTGTCACTCATACTGAAATGCAACAGCTATGCTTAAGTATGATAAACTAAAAGTATCATTTACTTTTAATTCCAGATTGGGACAATTTTGATTTAGCTATCAATCTTTTAGGCTAACAACCGTTTAATTTAAGGAAAGGACTTAAGTCTAATAATCGTTTTAAATTCGTGATAATCCTCATCTGAACACATTGCTTTAGTCAATTGGTTGAAAGACGTTTAAGGAATGAAATTTTGAATTAAAGTGGAAAATATTGAAGTTTCATTTAATGAGAAGACTGACATTTGAAATGTTGATGCGATGTGCAGTATGTGTCCCTAAAAGAGAATTCCTCATGGGTGACCATGTACCCGTTTACATTTTGAAAACTGACAGTTTCAAAGTTATAAAATTAGTCGAATGAAATAGTATTTGCCTATAAAATTTTTTTTTTAAAAAGTTGTAGATTTCTTTACGGACTTTTATGTTTTTTGGGGTGCTGAATTTGTATTTCCCCCCAAAAAAGTTTCATTTGGCATTCCGAGATATACACTAAAACCTGAAATTTTTGCACTTTCAATTGTTTAAATACTGCAAAAATACAATATACAAACTTTATGTAAATTAAAATTACCACATATGTTATATTTTTTTCTTTCTCTAATGTAGGACCAATGGCTCAGGGGTTTAAGGAAGTTAACTATTTGTGTATTTCACATGAAATAGTCTATTTGTGTATTATAGATGCTACAATCAATTTGAACTGTGTTGGTCTTTTCCACCTTTTGATTTTTCTAATTTAACGATATTTGTAAAATTACTAGAAGGCATACATAAAGCAATAAATCTTTATTATATTCTGCAGTTTCGAATGACATAAACATTTGTTATAACATTAAAATATCAGGGACCGAAGTATACCTCTATATATAAGTCCTTAGTGGTATTTCGCCTACTTTATAAATTTAATAATATATAAAGGACTGGGAATAAATAACAGCTTAGAAAATCACTTATTTTTCTCTTCTTATATTAGTTTCTTACATTAGTTTTCACAAATTATATTTATAATTTTTTGTCACTTTCCATTAATTTCTATATTTGATATTGTTTTTTCTAAAATTTTCCACTTTCCAACGATATATTATATGTATATCTTTTGACTAGTATTTCCGGAAATTCATTTTCGACCCAAACATAAACATTTTCTCCATTTTTCAATTATCAAATTCTTTCAAAAGTTATATTTAGCATTTTTTCATAACTCTAAAATAATGAAAGACAATTATTTCTTCTATTCACTTATCCTAATTTTGGTGTCTTGTGGTTTTATTTATATAAGATATTCATGTAAGAGTTTCATATTTATGAAAGATAATTAACTGTAAAAATGAACCAAATTGTTGGTACTTTAGAGGAAGACCTGTGGAACGTTCCAGCATTTAAGCTCTGTAAAGTGACATCAGTGGTGATAAGACCTAAATGAGATTAAATACCACTTAATTGTACATTAATATACCGAGTTTAATCAAAATCGTTAGAGCTGTTTTTGAGGAAATTGTAAAACTGTGGATAACCGTTGATATAAAGTACTATTTCCGGTTAGTCGATTTTAACGAAAAAGTTGCTGTCACATCCAAGGCATATACCTATCTTAAATACATAATATCAGTTTCGTACAAATTTTCGTTTTTGAGCTAGACTGATCACATACATACACACACACAGACCATTTTGCGGAACTTGGTTATTTAGACTCAGAGGATCTCAAAACGCGTATTTCCGTTGAAAACTCAGATTCGAAAATTTTCTCGATTGCAATACTTTTCCTTAATATTTATAACATATATAGGTAAGTGAAAGTAAAAAGGCTGTATTGCCATGGTTTTAGTTGGCCAGGAATGTTTTAGACTAATTCCAAAATTCAAGTTTCTAAAATTAAAATAAATTTATTTTGTTTTCAATTCCTATGAAAATAGAGTAATACCCATATTAAAAAAATGTTACTTTGCCATGTTGTAGGTCTGCCCAATTTTTCGCTGACAAAATTTTAAATTGTACTTTCGTTGATCAAAATTTTTATATTTTATTCTTGTTACTTTTTTTTATCCAAGCGTATGAAAATATTATTATTTCTAATGCACACCAAAAATAAAACATGTTGCTATGCATATGGACAAATATGACTATACCACTTGAGATGTCTTTTTCAAGAGTTGATTTCACTGCTGGAATTTCCAGCTCCTCCCTAATTCTCTCATTTCTTACATTGTCTCTACTGGTTTTTCCTGCAACCCTATGTAAGTACTTCCTTTCAGCTACTGTGATTCTGCTTATCTGCTTGTCCATCATGACCCAGCTCTGCCAGGTTTAATCCATAGATAAAAGTAGGAAGTTATTTTGATTTGTAAATATAAAGCTTGGTTTTGTGCCCCACATCTCGATGACCAACAATGCCATTGCAAATACTATAATACATTCGGTTAGCTTTAGCAATTCTATTTACTATTTTCCAATCTATTTTGCTTGCTCTGTTTATTCATGTTTAAGAACCTCACTATTACAGTCCACCTTCACTGTCACCTGTTCGCCTTGGGAAAGGACCAGCACCTTATTCTTACTACAGGCATTGGTGAGCATCCCTTTTCGCTTAAGTTTCTCCTGCCATCCCAATAAAGCTTGCTGCATTTTCTCTTTTGCATCACAAATGAGGACGATATCATCTGCTTATTTGAGAGACTGAGTATCTACCTTGTGTTCCACTTACCGATGACTGTTCGAGATGTTTGCTTTTTACAAATTGTATGGATTTCATCCACAAAACACATTAAATGATAATGGATTCAGACTTTGATTCATCTATCAACTGGAAAAGGAACAGGCTCTATTCCATTGATCCTTACTACTCCTTTTATGGTGGCAATGATATTTTTGTGGATTGGAATAATCGTGCTGTATTCCCAATCTTTCGTAATTTTCATACAGTCTGAAATATCCCTTGCAGCTTTAATAAGCTCATGTCCGCCATATCTTAAGTACTTGGGGACAATGTTCTGGATTTGGGCAATCAATATCACTCTACATTGCTGTAATGGTATTTTATTCTTTTTCTTGCAAGGTAGGACAAAAGATGTTTTAATACCTTTAAATTCTCGAATGGCTAGCTCGTTTCCTTTGTCCAAGTCTTTCATCTTATTAGTGATCAGAAACATGTCTTGATTATTCCAGAGCATGTAGTGTTTAGAAATTTGAATTTGCTCTTTTTATTAGGTCCAGAATTCTTCTAAAAATGAAAGAAAATACACTACACTTGAGCAAAAAAAAATTCATAGTTCTGAAGAAATTTGAACTTAACCAACCTTTAAGGTCGGAGCTGTGTAATCTGATCCAGTTAAGGAATGGAAAATTTGTCATTGCTCATGACAGCATTGTACCCTTTTTTTCATTAAAAAAATTGTTAGAACTTTTTTAAAGAACTACTAATTTCATTCCAGACCTTAATATCTGCGTTAATGTTATTTATAATTTTCAATTGAATGATGTGAACATTAGTATCTGGAAGACATGTGTATAGGAGTGGAGCAGCTACTCTTCCTTCCAACAGGGGAAAAAGTTAAAATTTAATAACAATAAATATTAACAAAGAGCATCTGGAAAACAGTTATCATCCACAGTTGATAGTATTTCAATATTTTAAAAGAAACTAATAACGAAATAAAAACTACTTCCCCTGCCCTCTTTTTAAAAATAATTTTCCCTTACTTCTGTTTAGACTTGGCCATATCCTTGAGGGAAGATATGACATCGCTCTCACATGAGATACGATTGAGTGGAAAAACCATTCTGCTGTCTGTCAGAGGTGTACTTCAAGGTCAAAATAATTGATAGGTCAGGAATCACAAATATACTTAGTGATGCTGTTATTTTAGCTTCAGTCGCAATAAATGATTTTTAGTGGGGCTCTTATCTTATCTTACACTAGATTCTGGAAAATATACCCAACGATCAGATCAGTATTGCATTAAAAGTCAATATTATAATCTATTTTTAAAGACAAATGAGGTGGATATAAAATATATTTACAGCAATCAATTTCATTTTTTTAGAAAAATATAACAAAATCATAATTAGCATTTGTCATTGTCATTGATAGTTCAATACAAAATTTTATCTATCCATACCTTGAGATTAAACCAAAAACATGTAAAAATATACATGGAGCGCAGCCCCTTCCATTGTGGACAGTGTTGGGCAAAATTTATCTTAAATAGTAAATAATTGATAACGAATGATTTATTCTTATTTTCAACTACGAATATTTCTGTTTATCTTTTATCAAAAAGATAAATAAATTCAAGCTATCTATTATCTTTTCATCTGTTATTCGAGTTTTTCAAATAAATTTGGAATAATTTAAGGGTAAATACATTTTGCTTCGGTATAAGAGTCTATACATTTTTGGAGCCATAGTTTTTTTTAATTATCTCTTACGTCACTGCGTTTTGGCTTATTCGAGTTTATTTCATTTCTTTGATATAAGGGTTTATTAATATATTTTCAGAACCACAGATTTTAAATGGATCTCCAGTTAAAGATTACGTCACAGAGTTTTGACTTATTTGAATTTTTTGGATTTCTTCGATATAAAGGTCTATTTATATCTTTTCAGAGAAGTAGTTTTTGAAAATGATCTCTATTTTCAGGTTTACACCACTGCATTGCAACTTAGTTTTGAGTTCTTCTTTTTTTTTTTTGATGTAAGGATTTATTTCTATGTTTTCGGAGGCATAGTTTTTGAAAATTATCTCCATTGTCGAGTTCAAAAATAAACACAAATGTGGCATTGTCAAATGCAGTAGAACTTGAGATCCTTTACTTCTTTTCTGATATACTTGACGATGTTAACTGTATTAAATAAGTACCCAGCCATAAAAAAAATTATTATAGCATACACTACCAATCCCCCCATCCTCAGCACCGGTTGAAGGACTTTTTTCCTAAATTAAATTATGCCTTTTCTTAATTCTTAAATTGTGCAACCATGACATATTACCAGAAAGTAATAAAGTAAGTGATAGATTCTTTGAAATGATTTTCATTATTGAATAAAAATTACAACAATGATTTTCATGTTTAAAATTTCTTATCATATTAAATAATTATATTTAACATTCGCAAATTTAATTAAAACAACCTATTGTAAATAATAAATATTTGAATTATTTTGTAATTTTGTTTTCTTTGATTAATGAATTAAATTAATATTATTCAATTTACCGAAAAATTGACATTAGGTAGGTCTTAATAATCAAAACCTGCTAAATCTATCATTATAAAATTGTGAACATATGAATAATAATACATTAATAACGGAAATTTCTTAAATTCTAGACATTTATTGTACCAACTTGGTAATATATAGAGCAGGTTTTGGTACTAAAGATGTCAAATGTTTAAAATTGTATTTTATATTTAATTAGAAAGTGGGGTAGCGCAGTGTTAGAACCCTGAACTTCCAATACTCAATGTCCCAGGTTCGAATCCTGCCTCATGGCATAAAAATTATTTATTCTGTTTCATTAGCCATGGGGCGACCCTCCTGGGGCACACTCAATCTCTATAAAGTGGGTACTCTTAATTAAATAATTAATCAAGGGGAATTATTTCCCCCTGGCCTGGCCCCTGGCCCTGTGATCTTGGTCAAATCACCTCCTTGTGCAACCATTGACCAAGAAACAGTGCTTTCCCTAATTAGTACTGAACCCAAGACCTTTCATAAGTTGTGGTGGTACAGATTTTTTTTTTTTAATATTTTTTGATTCACAGAACATTAAAAGAATTATCTACTATGTAAACAATAGAATTGAAAAATAAATACGGATACCTTGTGCCTCATTGTCAAGTCACTAACATTTTTAGTAAAGATAAAAATTGCAGGTAAAATTTTTAAATTATTTTATATTTTTTAGAAATTTATGAGAGGAAAAACTCGTCAACAAGCTTAAATATTATTTTCATTCTAATTAAAAAAAAAAGGTACATAAAATAGGTTTGCCTGAAGTTGTCAAGTTAATTGTATTCAGATAATAGCTTATTATGAAATTACACACCATTAACTAACTTTATTTTATTAATTAATTTAATTTTCTTACAAATTAATGGACAAAAGTATAACTGTAGATATGATTAAATATAAATAATCGAAATGCACTGGAACAACCTTAAAATAGATATTTTTTTAAAAAACTATGTCTCCAAAAACATATTAATGGATCCTGTGTTGAAGAAATTTGAAAAACTCAAATAAGTCGAAACACAGTGGTATAATCTAAAAATGGAGATTAATTTCATTAACTGTGGCTCCGAGAACATATAAATAGACTCTTATATCAAAAAAATCCATAATACTCAAATAAGTCAAAAGGCAGTGGCATAATCTTTAAAATGGAGATTATTTTCAAAAAGTATCAGAAACTTTATGCTCAATTGCTCAATCTTAAACCTGACAGCATTTTCATATAAAGTGCCCTCGACAACATAATAGTGGACTCTTATATTGAAAAAAACCTTAAAGTTACAAAACATTATTCGAAACATATTTTTTTCTTAAAAAAACGAATAATAGTTAATGCAAGTTATATTTAAATTACGAATAACAAACAATTATCTATGCAAAGGTCATCGAATAAGAATTGATCTATTATTCATTGTCTAGATGAAATTTCGAATTACGCCCAGCACTGATTGTGGACCAGAGCTATATATCTAGTTGTACCATGCTTTGGATAGAATTATTAAAGGATATGGAACTGTATATTATGAGAAATATGCTTCTGCTCATTCACTCCTTAAAACTGATAACTGACATTTTTTAAAGTATGAACTCGTTTGGTAATATTTTTTATTCAATTGTAAACTAGCGAGAGTTAAAATGAACATGGGGATAATATAACAAAACTGGTTTGATCAAGGCTTGATAAAAATTGGTACCTAATAAATATGAGCTAATCTGGTTAGATACGGGGAATTAGTTCAGAGGTGAGATTATAAAATAAACAAAGCTTATGTTATTAACTTATTCTTATTTAACATAATCTAAACTTATGTAGAAAAAGATTAAAATGATGGATATCAATCTTTTTCTACATAAGTTTAGATTATGTTAAATATAATTATAATTATATTTGGAGAGGTTGGCACGGTGAAAAAAAAAATAAAAGGAGGAATGCAGCATTCCACATAAGTAGGCATTAAATATAACCCCAACAAATATGACTCTAAACTCCTGTTAGCTTTGAGGAATGATCAGTTCAAAGATTTATTGGTTAAGAACTTATCAAATTAATAGGTTCTGTAAAAATAGTGTCCTAGAGACTCATCCTCAGCGACAATATTTGCAGATTACTTCCCTTGATTCAAAAGAGGCCTAAGATAAATAATAAATTTGCTAAAATAAATTTTATTTAGTTTAGTTTTTTTGTTTTTAGTTTTTTTTGTTTTTGTTTGTTTTTTATTTTTTTTGTTTTTTTTTAGTTTTTTTTTTTTGGATTTTAATATTGGTACGTGGAACGTAAGGAGTTTAAACACAGCAGGGGGGCTAAAATCGGTCGCGAATGAGGTAAATGGGTACAATTTGGATGTCGTGACTCTGCAAGAGGTTCGCTGGCCAGGGGAGGGCTCGATGAGGGAAGGAAGTACACTATTTGGTACGGAGGAAGCGGAATCATTGTTTAGGTACCGGGTTTCTAATTAGGAGTAGATTACTATCCGCTTTGAGGGACGTACAATTCTTTAGTGATAGAATTTCGGTAGCTACATTTCAGGGACGTTGGTTTAAAATCGCATTAATAAACATACATTGTCCGACCGAAGACAGTGACGATGAAGTCAAAAGTGAATTTTACGATAAACTCGAATGGGTTTATGATAAACTACCGCGAAACTACATGAAAATAATTGTAGGTGACGCGAACGCAAAGGTAGGAAGGGAAGAAGTTTATATTCCGACGATTGGTAAAGAAAGTTTGCACGAATATAGTAATGATAATGGGATCCGTCTGATAAACTTTGCCATCTCGAAAAACCTGATAATTAAAAGTACGACGTTTAAACAAGGATATTCATAAATATACTTGGACATCACCGGATTCGCAAACACGAAATCAAATCGATCATGTCTTGATACAACACAGCTGGCAAAGCAGTATAATTAATGTACGGTCTTATCGCGGAGCAGAATGTGGGTCGGATCATGAATTAGTAATCGCGAAACTTCGACAAAAACTTAATATAAAAAAGAGAAAAGAAAACCGTTTCGATTTTGAGAATTTTAATTTGGAAAAATTAAAAAATCCATCAATTAGAAACCAATTCGAGCTAGATGTTAAGAATAGGTTTGAAGCTTTAGAGCTTCCTGACGAGGACCACGAGGATATTGACAAGTTATGGATAGAGATCAGGGATAATATTAAAGCGGTCGGTAACTCGTGTCTAGGAAAAAAGGAAAATAAGAATAACAAACCGTGGTTTGATGAAGATTGCTTAAACATGTGTGAAAAAAGAAAAGCCGCTAAATTAAAAGCTCTAAATAATCCTAGCGAAGACAATCTGGAATACTTCCGAATCTCAAAGAACGAAACGACAAAATTGCTCAAAAATAAAAAAAGGGAGTATCTTAAAAATAAAATAATTGAAATAGAAACTAATAGAATCGAAAATAACGTAAGAGACATGTACAAAGGTATAAACAGATCACGTAAATATGTAGGGCCCGTAACGTCTGGAATTAGGGATGATAATAACAATATTCTGACCGATCCGGTTGACATATTGAATAAGTTTAAGGACCACTTTGACAATATTTTAAATACGGGAAATTATGATCTGTGTCCTCCTTCTGAGTACCAGAGTGCTGAACCGTTAATAGAAGGACCAAGTAAAGAGGAAGTTGAAGTAGCTATCGGAAAATTAAAATCATATAAAGCAGCGGGAATCGATAATATTCCTACTGAACTAATTAAGGCATGCGGAGAAGCTGGAGTTTCTAAAATACATCGGTTGGTTAAAAAGATCTGGGTGAACGAGAAATTACCTGAAGAATGGAAAGAATCTATTCTTATTCCGATTCACAAAAAGGGTCCGAGGACGGATTGTAATAACTATCGAGGAATTTCACTCCTTCCGGTATGTTATAAAATATTCACTTTAATCTTAACCAGTCGAATCACGGAATACGCCGAGGAAATTATCGGAGACTACCAATGCGGATTTAGACGGAATCGTTCGACTATTGATCAAATATTTTCTTTACGGCAAATATTAGAGAAAAAATTGGAGTATAACGGTATTGTTCACCAGCTGTATATAGATTTTAAAAAGGCTTACGATTCTATTGACCGCCAGAAACTGTATAATATTCTAATCGAGCAGGGGATTCCAAAAAAACTAGTAAATCTAGTCAGGATGTGCTTGACGGAGACACTCAATAAAGTTAGAATCGGTAATAATTTGTCCGAAAAATTTGAGGTTCGTTCGGGCTTAAAACAGGGGGATTCTCTTTCGCCTGTCCTGTTCAATTTGGCATTAGAACATGCCATTAGGGAGGTAATGCGAACCGAGAAAGGGTTGGATCTGGGCGGGACAACATCCGTGCTGGGCTATGCTGATGATCTGGTACTGTTAAGCGAAGACGTTGAAACTATAAAACTAAATACGACAACGTTAATGAAAGCCGGTAAAGAACTAGGACTCGAAATAAACGTGGATAAAACAAAATATATGGTTAGCTGCAAAAATGGCGATACTACTGGTGATATCGATATAGATGGTAATATGTTTGAACAGGTAGATAAATTTAGGTATCTAGGTTCTACGATAACTAGAAAAAACGAAATTGAAGAAGAGATTAAGGTTAGACTGAAGGCGGGGAATGCTTGTTATTTTTCTGTGACAAAACTACTTAGTTCGCGCCTCTTGTCCCGAAACTTAAAAATTAGAATCTATAAAACAATTATCTTGCCTACAGTTCTTTATGGATGCGAAACTTGGCCGCTTACATTAAGGGATGAGCAGCGTCTTAAGGTTTTTGAAAATAAAGTATTGCGTAGAATATTCGGACCGAAGAAGGATGAGTTAACCGGAGAGTTCAGACGGTTACACAACGCCGAATTGCGTGAGCTGTATCCGGGTAATATAATTGAGGTAATTTCATCGCGGCGAATCAAATGGGCTTGTAAAGTTGTTGGGCTTAGTAACGAGAGAATTCCTAAAAGGTTAATATTTGCTGTGCCGAATGGTAAGCGTCCGAGGGGTAGACCGAAGCGAAGGTGGGAAGATTGCATTAAAGCCGATCTGAAGGGACTGGGTTTGGACGGCGAACGGTGGAGGGAGGTGTGTAACAAGCGATTGGTGGTGTCGGCATCGAACCTTCGGGTTCGCTAAGCCTTATTATTATTATTATTATTAGTTTTTTTGAGTAATGAGTTATTATAATTGGGTTTTAATGTATTAATGTCATATTTATTTGTAATATTATTGGTTTTTAATGTATTAATGCCATATTTATTTGTAATACTATTGAATTTTAATTTATTAATGTTATATTTTATAGTTCGAGTGGTTCACAAAGTGCTAACAGCTCAGCAGCAAGCTCAGAACCATCTAAGGTGAACTTAATAAGTGCTGTTGGTGGTTCAAGTAAAATAATACATCCTCCAGAAGATATATCATTGGTAAGGCATTAAAGTAAAAAATAATATATATAAATTAATATAGTTGATTGATATTTGCATTTATGAAATTGAAATCTTATATTAACTATTGTTCACACTTCTTGAATACTGATTCTCCCTGAATTTTCAACATGATGCATTTATTTCTTATTATTGTATTGTACTAATTAAGTCTTATATATCTATTCATATTAGTTTTATAATTAATGAGGTTAAACTACTATATTTCATGACAAAAGAGCAATTTTCCAATGTTTTTGTTCATCAAATAGGAGGAGTATTTAGCGAAACTTCCAAAATACCAAGGAAGTTTGCCAGCAACACCTCCTGCTGAAGATACACCATCATCTTCATCTCCTCCTCCTACCACTACAGCACCAGCCACTGTAACATCACAGCAGCCTCCAGAGGTAAATCATTATTTTTATAAATTAAATGTTTTTCATTGTAATCTTTCTGGTGACAGTTTTTACTTTCACTTACCTATATATGTAATATTTAGAAAGTATTGCGATCATGAAAATTTTCGAATATGAGTTTTCAATGGAAATACACGTTATGAGGTTTCCTGAGTCCAAATAACCAATTGCGGTAAAATGGTCTGTGTGTATGTATGCGAACAGTCTAGCTCAAAAAGGAAAAGTCGTACGGAATTGATATTACGTATTTAAGACAGGAATGATTAAACTCTGTATATCATTGTACAATTAAGTGCCATTTAATCTTATTTAGGTCTTATCACCATTTACAGAGCTTAACTGCTGAAATGTTCAACATGTCTTCCTCTAAAGTACCTGTAATTCAGTTTATTGTAAATAATTAACTATCTATCATAATTAGGAGTTATGGAAACATGCTAAATATAACTTGAAAGAATTTGATCATTAAAAAATTAAGAAAAAGGAAAAATGTTTATTTAGGTCGAAAATGAATCTCTGAAATTATAGTCAGAAGGTATATGTATAATGTATCATTGGAAAGTGGAGAATTAAAAAAAAAAACAGTATCTAATATAGAATGTCGTAGAAAGTAATGAAGAGTGACGCAAAATTATAAATAATAATTTGTGGAAACTAATATTATTTGAAGGAAATGAAATGAAATGTACTAACTAAATGTAAACTTTTAAATTTATTTGAGTTTGAAAAAAAAGGATTTAAAATCCACCTAATCAAGGCAATGAGATTGTTAAAAAAACTATTTCATTGTGCTTGTGTGAAAGAAGAAGTAAAATATAAAAATATTTCATGGTCGTATAAAGCATATGTTTATAACATTAAATACATTAACTGTAATTTAATAATTCTAGCTCTAGTATGATATTTAAATAATTAAGTATCAATGTCTGTTTATTCTGAAAAAATCGTCATCAAATTTTTTAGAAAATTAAATTAGTGAATAATTCGAAAAATTTTCTCTTTGTGAAATCCCAACTTATCCGCTTTCAATTAGTGTGTCAACTTTTGACCTGTCTATGGCAGGCAATGAAAATCTCATAATTTCATTTTAGTAAACTTTACAACGGAAAATAACAGTATAATAACTAATAGGCGTACAATCTATAATCATTTATAGGTTTAATATACAGATATACTTTCAAATCTCCCTAGGCATATATAATGTCGTCACGGTCATAGAAATTGCATCACATATTTCTTTTGATTCTAATGCTAGAAACGTTGATTCCATTGAATGTTTTTATTTTTGTTTACTTGTTAAGGTTACAAGAAAAATTTACCAATGTTTCTCAGTCCAGATCTAACAAATGCCAGATTAAAAGCTATAATTATGAACTGTATAAAAAACTTTCCTTGTAAAAAAACATTAAAGTTATGACGTTACATGAAGTAAAAAATTTTTCACGGAAAATAGTAACGAGGATAGGGTACCACCAATCAGTGGCAGTCATAGTTTTAATGAAGAAAAAAAGTATCATGAAGCGAATGAAAGAAACTGGGAGGAGAAAAAAAAAAAAAAAAAAATGAAAACTTTAACCACTTAATTGTGCGATTGATTTTAGAATATCGTTTCATAACTGGCAAAGAAATATCCAAAGATCTTGTAGTAGCAATCTGGTTATAAAATAAAATTTTTACTAAGCGATACAATTTCTATGACTGCAACTGTAGCTCAGAGACTGGAGATATGTGATTTACAAAAATAGATAAAGTAATGAGGTTTTTATTACTTACTGTTGATAGTTGTTTTTTTGTCATTAGTTTACAGCAAAAATGACTACAAATATTTGTTGCAAACTTTTTGTTTCTTGTTTTTCCATAATCTGGGATGTTTTATAATAAACATAATTGCTTAAATATACTTTTTATTTTTAAGAGGAAAAAAAAATCTGTACCATTACCACCCATAGGTCTGGGGCTTAGTATTATTTATGGAATGTACTGTTTCTTGGCCAACAGTTGTGCAAGGAAATGATTTGGCTGAGATCACGCTCAACTGCCAAGTTTTCCCCCCTTAATAAATTATTTAATTAAGGGTGCCCATTTTATAGAGGCTGGGTGTGCCCCGGGAGAATCTCCCGATCTCAGGGTTGCCCGACGGCTGACGAAACAGAATAAATAATTTTTCTGCCTTGAACCGGGATTCGAACCAGGGATCTTGAGCACTAGAAGCTCAGTGCCCTACCACTGAGCTACACCACTACCGAAAGAAATTATAAATATTAATTTTTAAAATATTTTTCATGTAACGTATTCTAGAAATATATGCTTATTTATCAATGACAAACCAAATGTTTCTAGTCCTGCTGATTGCCTCAGTTGTTTTCATGAAAATTTTAATATTAGGATTAAGAACATTTATTTTGTCCCTTATAAATACGGAGTGATTCCTGTAATTCAGATCTAGATGAAAAACATAGTTTCATAAACACTTTACTGAAAAAATATTTAAAGAATCAGTATTTTTCATTTATTTGTTTATATAAATAAGAAGTGTATTTAAACAATTATGTTTATTATAAAACATCGCAGATCATGAAAAACAAGAAATAAAATCTTTACAACAATTAATTGTAATTTTTTGGTGAAAACAGGGGTATTTTACTTGACAGGATAAAAAATCACATAATTTTTTTATACAACTTGAGGTGAATCTCAAATTTTTCTCTAATAAATCTCAACTTAATTAATACAAACTAATGCTTATTAAATGAAGAAGATTTTCTAAAAGTGGGGTATTTGTAATATATTTGGTTGATGATAGGAAAAATTGTGAATAATGTATAATTTTTTTAAAAACAGAACTTAGCTTAGTTTAGCTGCTCAAAAGTCTTTTTTTGAAGACTTTTGAAGGAAACGAGTCATGGACATAGACTCTTCATGATGGTCAGAAATTAATTGCACTTAAATTTTAGATGTGATAAATATATTCCAAAATAAGAATTTTTTTTTTATCCAGAATCAAAGAGAAATCAGATAGCAAGAGAATGGGATAGATGTTCACCGAAGCTTTTTGGGTGTTATTTTAACTGTTCACAATTTTCAAAACGTTGATTGTTTGTTTAGAACATTTAAATGAGTAGATTTAAAAGAAAATAATTTTTCAAAGGATCAAAAAATCTAAATGTTTCATTATTGGAGTTTACAAAATATTTCACAAAACTTATTTTTATCTACAAAATATTTCACAAAACTTATTTTTATCGCAAACTAATGTTTATGAAGCTTCCATAATCAACTTAAGACTATGAAACTTGTGTTTATGGAAATCTCTCATTTTGGTTGTATTTATAATAAAAGAGATTCCTATTGTCACAATAATATTATGATTGTTTATACTTTTTTTTTTTTTTAGGAACGGCGAGTACCTGTAAGTAGGATGCCAGTTGGTGTATCTGGTGGTATGCTTCCTCCAGTTTCTAGTGTTGCCATAATGGCCGGTGCTTGCCCTCCTCTGATAAGAGCTGCACCACCCACTATACCTTTAATACCTGCAAGTATGCCCCTTTTAAGGCATCCTCAAATGCAGTTACATCCAGGTATTTCCTATCAAGGTATTTGATTTTCTTCAGTATTTATTGCTTGAAAATTATAGTAATTTCACTTAATATATGTATACATAAATACACATGTAGACATACATTTATACTTAACACATATTCCAGTTTTTATTGTGCTACATATGCTCAATTGCTCTTTTTATTAAGCACACTTTATCTTGAACTTTTTATTTAAATTTCTGTAATAGTTTATATAAAAAAAAAAAACTTCAAACCTCAAGTTAATTTTTTCGATTGATAATAATATTTGGCATAGAAGATTTTCTAGAGATCCTACTTAAAATTCTTAGTTAAAATAAAATTTGCTTAAAATAGAATGTATAACTTGGGCTGATAATGGTGGAGAGGGGATAAGTATGGCAAGTGAGCCTATTGATACTTTTTATCCTACCCTAAGAAAACCAATAGGGATTTTTCCTCCATGTGTATCTTCCTGAAGAAATGTAGAAGGGATGTTCTTCATTCAATGATAAAAATAAAACTTATATATTTTTTTTAAAGAAGACATGATAAATTGGATTGGACCTGATGAAACTAACATCTGATGGTAGAGTAATCAGTCGTTCAATTAAACTATGCCATAGCATTATATGGACAAACATAAACAAGAAATAAATAAATGGGCGATATGGATATTTGTCAAATTCTGGAAAACATATTGCATTGTATAATTAAGAATTGATGTATGTTACTCCTTGAAGTTATCTTATTTCAATGTGTCTACTTTTTTAATTAATGTGTAGTAAATTTACTTATTGTTATAATCATTATAATAGTCTTTTATCAATATATTGTTTTTGGGTTATTAATCTTATTTATAATTAAAAACTTTGCTTGAATAAAGATACAGAGAAGGTGCAGTGTACGGATTAATAAATTTTACATGTTCTGAAAATTCAGCTTTTTAATTTGAGGTTTGGTCATAATATATATTTATTACCACCATGGAATACAACAAAACGGTGAGTAAGAAGATATGTTTTTCTCTTTGATTTCATCAGTTTGACAAAAATGTAGTAGCTTAAAAGCTTCTGTGATACTTGATTTTATTTACTTGGAGAACAAATTTTCTAAAACTCCTATTTTTTTTGTGAAGTTTGTGGATTTTGACAATTTATTAGGTTCTGATTAATTTGTTTGATTCAAAAGTATAACATTAATCAAGTGAATATTTAATATTTTGAATCTTATTCTACCATAAATAATTTATTGGCTTTGCTTGGCAATGGTTTTACTTATATCATATCCATTTAATAATATTCTACAACATTAAATTTGAACTAAGAACTTATTTATTTATGTTATGTTATTTGGCAATCAAAATAGGCTGCTATAAGAGAATAATGACATTTTCTCTGGTTGTAATTTAAAAATCATTCCAATTTATTATCAAACAAATGGTGACATACACCATTAGTTAAAGTATAAAATAATGTACATCTCAAATGTTATCTAATATTGTACTGAAACAACTTTCAGGTAAAGTAAAATGATTGTTAATTTTATAAAATTGATAAATGACAATAACAGTAAATTTATTGATTATTATGAGGGCTCCATAAACGTTTTTTTGAAAAATGTTTCTAAAGAAGATGTTCTAAACAACATTTTTTCTAATAGCAAAGTTCTCGGCTTATTATATAAGTTTCACTATTATTTACTTCAGTACTGTAAAAAAAAGTTGTAGTAAAAGAGAAATAAGTAGTAATTGGGATTATAGATATAATTATCTTGAATAAATTATTTGATACTCATACCCAAAATATACTTTCAGAATTAGCTGTTTAAGTTTGGAAACAGTTCAGGCTTGATATGAATTTTTTATTTAACCTTTCTTTTTCTCTTGATCTTGCCAAAACACTGCTCCAGCTCATTTTATGATCAGAACTGTTGATGGGTGTAACTAGGATCTTATCTTGGGAGGCAACTAATAATGATAAGGATAAGATGTCAGTGCAAAATGTGACAAAGAAGTTATGGACTTCTTACAAAAAAATCTATGATTTTAACCAAACTTTTTTTTTATTAGTTTAAATCACTATGGTTGAATTCCTTATCTAAATTATATGGTTTGATCATTATTTCTTATTCACTCAAATTAATTTATTTTATTTATGAGTTTTTGAGCAGCTATATCTGCGCCTGGGTATGCCTATTTGACTTCCTGTTTTCATATAATACGATACCTATATGTATTTTTAAATAATTAAGCTTTTGTTTCATTTATCTTTTCTTTAAATATTGTATCTAAATATAAACTTGTTGTGTTGTAGGTTTGATAGGTGGTGTTGTTCCTCCGCAGGTGGCTTACGGTGGAGGTCCACCAATGTTTCCGGCAGGACCACCTGCTGTCCTCACGCCCATGATGCCCCCTCGCTTCAGATGATCAGGTTTGCTGGGGGCCCTTTGCCTCCTTTGGCCCCAGCCTTAACATACCTCCTCCCGACCTCTCCACTTCCAGTCATTTTACAAAGTTGAGAGAGATGTTTGTTGTTGGAAAGAGATATTGCTAGTTTTACACTTTGACTTGAAAGCATTTAATTTATTTTTTGATTGATGCAATTTGATGATCGACACATTTGTACCACCTTCTTTACTGGTTTTGTGCTTAAGAAAATATTTTTATTCTTTCTCTTTTTTTTATTTCTTTTTTTTATTATTATTCATGATAATAAATTGTATTTTGACTCTTATCTGATTTGTAATCTCTCTCAACTAATCCACAGTAAGGGATATTTTGAAGGGCTTCAAATATCAGCACCTTCTGTTTTATCCTGTAGATCACAGTTGGGATTTATTTTGTGGTTATACAGTTATTTTCTTTTCTTTTTCCTTGACCAGTGTAGATTTTTGACTTCTTTTTTTTTTTTTTCTCCTTTTCTTGAACTGTGTTGCAATAGCAGTTTTATAGTCATTGTATGCATATTGCTTATTTTAAAGTTTTCTTATTATTGGATATAGAAGTATACTGATCGCACGGACTAGGCTATGGTATGCACTAGGAGGGAGGGAGGGATTGTTAGGTGTGGTGGGAATAATGTCCTTGGAGGAAGGAGAGGTAAGGTGATATGAGGTAAGCCTTCATGACCTTTCCTTAACATTCTAAAGGAATCCCAGCAAATCGTTGAACCTATTGTTAATAACCGATGAAAATTAACCTCAAAAAATTCTGCAATACTTCTGGACTGGTTGCAGATTTTTGATATCATTGATCTTGGAAAGAAGAGCACTTTTTAAAATTTTTATTAATTTTTAATTAACAGTTTTTGAATGTTGAAACATCATTTCTTTCTTTTATTTTAATTTTATTCTGTCGCTTTCACAATAGCTCTATACTTTTTTCTAGTATTTTATCAATTAATATTTTCTTTATTTCAAGTGCTCCTATTATTCATTTGCTTAATTAATTTGTAATTGAGGTTATGTTTACTATTGTAGCTGAAAAATGTATTATATTCAGAAATTGATTTTACCAATGTATATTGATAGGAATATAAAGTTTTAAATGACTACATAGAGCATTATAAAAGTAAGTATATTGTATATTTCTCATTATAAAATGATTTTTTGGGCTTGATTATAATAGAATCAAGCATATACTGCGTGGATGACTTGTAATGTCTTAGTAGTTTAATGTATTTCTCAGCCTTAAGCGGTAAGTTATTGTATAGTAATATATTTTGCTCTCATCTCAACTGGATCAGCGAACCTAGGTAAAGGAGTTAGGTGATTTTGAACAAAGTACTTCATTTATCATTATTTATTGCTTAAAAAAACATTTTTAATGTCAGATATTTTTTGCAAACATTTTCTTATTAGCATTCATCTTGAAATATATTATGATTTTTGAGAATTGTTTGAGTCAATTGCCTGTTATCTACTTCTATTTCACTTCATAAGCTGTATTTAACAGTATTTTTGTTTTTGTTATTGACATGAAATGATGCCTTTGATTTGATGTTGCTTTATGCAGATTAAAAGCTATTATTATACTGAAATAATATAAAAAATTAAATTAATAGTTTAGATAAAATGTCCATAAGTCATCAAAGGGGTTGAGTTGACAGTAATTGAATAGGTACAATGAAGTGCTGTTCAAAACACTTATAATCCTTAATACTGCAGGTTTGTTAATACCTATATTTACATATTTCTTTTTTTCTACTATATGCATCTTCCAGATATTCTGGTAAGTGTTGTTAAGTGTTTACTTATAATAAGTAATTATTTGTAACTTTTGTTACTTACAAATAGTCATATGTATGTACAAATTTTAAATTAAATTAACATGAGTATTTAATATACATATTGTTGTTGTTGGAATATATATATGTCTGTATATATGTATATATATATACTATATATACATACATTTTTAATTGGTACTTAATATGATGTTTGATCATAAATAATTTATGTGTTAAAGTTTCAATTGAGTTGTTTAAGCAGTTTATTGAATGTGAATTTGAGGTAACAGTGGTTTGGTTTATTAAATTTAAACTTTTAAGATTGTATTATTTTGTGGTGTCGAGAGTAATACTTTCTGCTGATATGGATATTCAATCGCTAGTTAAAGGTACAAATTAGAATTAGTATTAGGCTACAGTTCGCTCCTGCAGTACAGCAAGGTATTGAATTTATATATTTCATAATTACTAAAGAAAAAGGTCTCACTTGCAGAGCTTCTAATCAGGTAGTGTTTTCTTCCTACTGCTCTTGTGCTGTTGGACTTCTGTCCCCTGTTGAAGGCAGGCGATTTTTAAATCACAGTACAACATCTGTTAATTTATGACTGACCAATCACAGCCTGTCTGTTGGACTAGTTCCCCTGTGTTACAGGCGATTGAGAATGTATCTTTAATTTATGTCACTTTATGTTTAATAAATTTTGATCCATTATTCAATCTTAATTTCAATTTTCATTTTAATAAGAGACTAAAATGTATCATGGAGTGACTAATAGATACTTGATCAATCACAGCGGCTGTTGGACCTTTGGTCCCTTGTTTATGAACAGGCGATTGTGTCCACTTTGTATTATTTATGTATATTATGTCTGATCATATTTCCTTCTGTTGAAAATGTAGTATTTTCATTTTGATATTTTTCTTTGAAAATTGATCATTTGTCTAAATGATTGCAGAACTGTATCTGATTGATGAGCCAGTGCCATTGTGTGATTAAGTTGAACAACCCGGTTTGTAAGTACACACTCATTTTATTTCATGTTGTGTACATTGAAGTTTGTTTTTGATCTAGGGTTTCACTCCTCATAAGCATGAACTTGAAATTCACATTCATATTGTACCGATTTTGTTTTTAAAATAAATATCATTTAATATGTATGTAATTAGGCCAGCTTAGCAATTTACCAATGTAGAAAATCATATCTATGTTGGTGGGTTATGTTTTTATTTTAAATAAATATATTGAAAAGATTGTATATGTATATATATTTTTTTAATTTACCTTGTCATTAAATTCTTTTAAGAGCATGGTCATAATCTAGATTATTTTTGCTTATATTATTTAAAACCTTTCATCTATTTTCTCCTAGTTGCCTTGTAGTCTTAAATGGGCAGTGAGTAGTTTTTATTTTGACATATTGCACTACTTTTGAACCACATTAATTTCATTGTCACAGACCGGTAAATCACTTGTTTTCTTCACTGTTACAAAGTTAAAATTTCATAAAACTGCCAATTTTTTATTTAATTTTGTATACCCTGCTATTAAATTATGGAAATGAATCCAATAATTAAATATATTTTAAATCAGGATAAATTGGCCATGTTTTCTGTTGGTTACAGGTTATTTCAAAGGTTTTCTGTTTTTTTGCTATATTTTTATTAGAATCCTTTTCACTTACATTTTTAGTTTTTAGACATTTTTGAAACAAAAAATATGTTTTTATTAAATGTTTTATTTCAATCAAATTCATTATAATTTTTAAAATCACAAATGTTGAAAAAACCTTTTTTTTTTTTTCCTAAACTACCTTTAATATCCATTTACACTTATTTTTGCAAATGGTGTTGAAATTAAAAAAAAAAACAGTACTAGCAAATAGTTAAAAAATTATTCCCATTTTATTGAAATCCTATTTAAATTAATCTGGCTTATCTCTACTTTTCTTAATAATTTTAGTCCAATGATCTTTAAGGAGTTGAATTTGTAATGATTAAGACAAAAATTTAAATCATCTACTGTTTACGTCTGATTCATCAAATATGGACAAACAGTATGGAGGTTTGGAATTGGTTCAACAAACAAAAAGAAGAAAAATAAAAAATTAAACAAAAAGGAATTTTAATACAGAGAGATATAGATGTTTTTTTTTTTTATGTAATAATGTTGGTCTTATTTAATTTTCTGGCTGTATTAACATTGATTTCGTTTTCTAATGTGGAAGCTGTTTTGTGTTTGTTAATCCTGGTTACAATCTTTTTCTTTTTCTTGGATTTTTTATATTAAATTTTATTCCTTATATGTTCTGTTTAATTGAATTGGTTATGGGTGATTTCAAAATTTTGGTATATCAGCTTACTTATTTTGTTATTTAAAACTATCAAAATATATGATTTTTGTTTGATGATGATGCAAAAAATTCAAATGAAAAATTATATAAAAATGACAAAGTCGCATGTTTAAATTTTGTTGATGTAACAAGTATGGGTTTCAGGTAGGTATATGTATCCTCGGAAGTAAAAGTCATGGTACTTGACATGTAACAAAGATATAATTTGTGATAAGAGGAAAAACATCAAATTTTCATTGCTACCGAACTTCAGGGTTCTGAGGTATAACACTTCTAAAGTGACTTTTTTCCTGTTCAGATTTTTGTTTGACTTTGATGGTGCTACAGTGTATTTAGTTGAACCAATTGACTTGTGAATTTGAACTTTTATGTATTTTGCAGTGCTTTAGTGCCTTTATCCAACATATTTAATCTATTTTGATTTTGATCTAAATCTATCTTAAATGTCTTTTCCATCAATTTTACTGATTCAAACATTAAAAAAAAAATTGCTTTTCGAAAAATATTTTGATCTATAAAGATATGATTTATGAAATTGTGTATGCCTTTTTGGTTAAAATTGTTTTAAAATATTTTGCATTATTATTGGAGATTATACTTCTGAGAAAATTCCATAAAAATTATTACCTATGGAAGTGTATGTAAGTATATATTAGTTGTGTAAAAAAGATTTTCTAAATAAAATATAAGCTAAGGGGGAAAAAACATAAAGCTTATCTAAGTGAAGCTTTTTGCTTTTCTGACAAACTAATTATCATTTTGACTCTGGTCCAAATAAATGCCTCCTAGGCATGAGAAGAATATTTTGTAGGTTAATTTTTTAAAAGATTATTTTGTATTCTTAAGGAGGTTTTAAGAATTCTTAAAAAATAAGGTTACTACTATCTGTATTTTTATTATGTTTGATTATGCTTGTGTAGATATTGTTTTTTGCAACCTGTTTGCTATGTTTGTTAGCAGAATAAATAAATAAATGTTAGTTATGTTTATATCTTTTTCCTCGTGTTTAAAACTCTCCTTGGGACATCAACTCCCGAGGAAGTCAGGGACAAAAAATAAATCAAAACTGCTTAGTTAAGATGTCCCCTCAGTAGAAAAACGTTAGGGGTTTGAACTTTAACCATTTTAACAACTTCTGTGAAACATTTTAGGAAAAAAGTTCTAATGAACTTTTTTGTAATAAAGTTCCAGTTTTATGGTAAAAGTTAAACTTTATTTATCTAAATTCTTAAACAAAGTTCCATCAAATGAAAATTAAAAGTAATTGGACTTAGATTAGAGTTATAATTTGTCTTAAATCAGTTACATATGAATCTAATTTGTTGTTTGTTTTAGTAGTTATGAATAAAAGTCATTTTTTAAATTAGACATAATTTTTTTAGCGAAATCTACAACTTTTAAATAAAGTTTTTTAATAAATAAAATTCTGTAAAATCTTTACTCGAAAATTTGCTAG
This sequence comes from Nezara viridula, assembly GCA_928085145.1. Taxonomy (NCBI): domain Eukaryota; kingdom Metazoa; phylum Arthropoda; class Insecta; order Hemiptera; family Pentatomidae; genus Nezara; species Nezara viridula. The sequence goes on from OV725081.1 coordinate 48,893,856, forward strand.
ATAAAATGTTCTAGTTACAAAAGAACTGAAAAACTATCGACAATAAATGTTCCAGTGATACCGAAACTTTTTCTATAAATGTATTTTTTTATTTTTTTTTCGTTTCTCTGAAAAAGAGCATATGAAGAAAAGAGATGGGTGATATAAGAAAGGCTGCACTGAAAGAAAAGTAGCCTCAGTTAAGGAATATTGACTGAACACTATGAAATGATGGTTGTTAATGATTCCAAACTAAGTACGAGAAATACATCTATCAGAACTTTTGTTGTTCAGGCTTGAGAAAATTGGATGGTGTGTATGCTCTAGGGTGGTCATGGTTTTTACTGCAATTATAACCTCTGGATTTGGTCCAGTCAGGCACTTCATCTAATTTAATTTTTGCAGCATATTTTTTTTTTTTGTGTAGGTACATTTTCAGTTAAGCACCTCTAAAACCACTATGAAGTGATCTCTTATTGGTCATGATTGGGAAATGAATCTCATGAAATATTGTTTTAAGATTGACTTTATTCCAAGTGATAAATTATAGCTGCTAGTTTCAGCCTCTGAGCTATTATCAATGTCAATGTTGAAAGTATGACTAACTTAAAAGTAACCAAGAGACTGAAGTTAGACTTAAAACTGTTTTAAATAAAACATGATTCTTTTTTTTTTTTTTTTTTGTCCTTATCAACGAGTCTCAAGGAAGAATTGCAATTAATTACAATAATATTATGAGAAGATTTTGTTAAGATATATATATTTAAATAAGTCAAGTTTTTAAAATAAATAAATGTTTTGATACAAACAAAAGATTTTGTATCCTTACCTGCTGGTGGAAAAGGTAAAGATTTTATGAGAATGATTAATAACGAGGGCAAATGTATACAGAGCAACAATAAATTTTAATATGTTCTTGCTCCTTAGCTGAAAATACTTTTCAGTTATGCTTGGGAAATAATACTAGATCGTGGATCCATTAAATTTATTTACATTCGAACTTATTTGTCTGTTAATGTCCAGAAAAAGCTGCACAATAATCCAGAGTTACTTAAGAACATATCAAATTATTGCTGATTTAATACTACCTTGCTGTGATAGACAAACCAAATTATCTTCCTATTGACGCAACAATGACAATCTGAGAGTAGGCACATCTCCTTTAGCTGCTGTTTTGAATCTGTTTTCCTAGCTTGGATCGAAATAATCCTTTTTGTACTTTAAAAAAAAAATACTGAGCAAGAGAGGTTATGACTCTATTTCAAAGTGATATATAAATGGCTCACTTTCATATTTGAACAGATTTTACTACCTACTACTTTAAGAATGCAATGATTTTTGTAGACCTCTAAGAATTAAATCGTACCAGAAATTTTGAAATCACTCTTTAATTTATATTAAATATTATTATATTTAATATCACAGTTCTCTTTTATCTTTTCGATTATTTCACCTCAGCTATGACATTGTGCCTTATTAAAGACTTATGTTATTTGGTATTAATATTGGCAGTCAGGTTTTAATTACTTTTTTCTTTGTCCTACAATCTCATTTAATCTTCTTTTCTTCGTGTAAAAGAAAGGTTATGTCTCAAGCAAACAATTTTGATTTCAGAACGAAATTTTCTGCGGAACTGATTTTATTGTAAGAACTATTTCTTTTTTTCCTGTAAGATTTTTTATCTATTTACTTGTTTGACTATTGATTTTACTGTCTATTTAGTACTTCTTTTTATTTTTTAAAACATTGCTCTATCACTTAACTTTTCTGTCTCTCAGGGCAACAGTAGCCAACTTAAACTCGTAAAACAAAATTATATGAAAATCGAGCGTTGACATCTTAGTAAAGACTGAATTCTTTCTAAGCATCGGAATGCTACAGAGATAAAAAAACATTATCATTTGGAAGAGGATTAATAAGTGTTGACATTCATATCAATGAATAATTCAGTACATAGTTTTTTATATAAGAGGTATATTTTAAAGAAAACTCAAAATCCTTTTTAAATAATTTTAAAGCCAAATCATATTAAAATAAATCATCTTTTCAGTTGTTAATGTATATAATGATTAATTACATCACTCCTGTTGTTTTATTTTAAGTGTAAAAAAAAATATACTTTGTCATTCAAGAAGAGAGGCCCAGATGGCTCTTGTCTCGAATTTCTGATTTGCCAAAATACATGCAGAAATTGTATCGATTCTTAAGAAATATAAAAAGGTGAGTCACCCACAAAACTTTTTAGACCTATTTCTTTCATTAGTGTATCTGATAATATTAGGTCAGTTAGGCCTCTGTCACTGTTTAAAGGAACAGTTTAGTGTCATGTAAAAAAAAGGTCTGCTAGACATAATTTTTATTCTATATTGTTTTCGTCCTTAATATTACAAAAAAATATAGCTTACTTCCTATCTGAATAAATCTGGAGTTCCATCAATCACTCCTATGGGTCCAGTATTTCTAGATTATGACAGACGTTAAAAAAAAAAAATTCAGAACTGTATTGGATTGTTTCTCCTTACATACTTTTAAATATACTCCTTAAATACTACTCAAAACACCACCCCACTACAATCTACTGTTCCAGCCAATAGCCCATTACCTTCAAGGAAAACCTCCAAAATATATGGAGGAGGTTCAAAATGGAGTTGCAGAATTTCTCTATTCTTAACTGAATGAGTACTATTGTGAAGAAATCGAGCAGTCTCATGGTAACAATCCATAATAACACATAAAGTGACAAGAAAAGCAGTAATTGTTGACGATCACTTTAATTAAAATAAGTGGAAAACCGTCAAAATAAAATTATAAGGATCTTTCGAACTTTAAAACATCAAATTCTATTTAGGGTTTTTTTTAAGCTAAGAAAAATGTTTTCCTTTAAAAGCTGTTGTAAATGTGTGTTCTATAATAATTGATTTAAAAATTAGAGTTACGCCACCTATTAAAAAAAACTAATTTGTAAAAACAAAAAGTATGCATTTGTTTTTAGAATTTTCAAAACTACCCATTTTGAAAGCTTAATAGTTCGCTTCCTATTGGGTTTAGAAAAAAATGTTGAATAATTTCAAGCTGTAGCTAAGTCGCTTTGAAAAAGATATAATGGGTTGTTCCGAAAATAATGCAGGATTTCGAGTTTTCTTTAAAATATCTCTTTATATAACAAACTACTTATGTTTACTGGATTATTCATTTATATGAATGTCAACACTTATTAAGCCTCTTCCAAACGATAATGATTTTTTACCTCTGTAGCATTACGATGCTTAGAAAGATTTCAATCTTTACTAAGATGTCAACGGTTGCTTTTTCCTATAATTTTGTTTTACGAGTTTAAATTCGGCCGGAATGGGGCCCAGACGGTCAGAAACATCAATCAAGTCTTTGGCGAGAGCAGCGTTAATCAGTGCACTGTGGTTAAAAATATTTCGGGAGGAAGACGATGTTCTGCGGGCATTGATGGAAGGAAATCCCAGAACAACTGTTCGAAAACTTGCAAGGAAACCTAAACTTTGGAAGTCGACCGTCGATGACCACTTCAAGGCGATTGGAAAGGTAAAATAGCTTGAAAGTTGGATTCCACTCACATTTAACGACCGCAAAAAAACAACAACAATGTTATGAATATTTTATTTTGACATAACATACAGACAAACGGCTAAATATTTTTATTTAATTTTTTAATTCACCATTCTCCAGATTGCAAACGCCCCATTTCCGAGAGTTCTTATAAATTAAAAAGGTGTAGGCTACGATAAGATGAAGCAATTGTCAAAGTTTTAGCCGCATGTTAATAATTTCATAACATGAGCTGTGTATCGCGAGACTATGGTACCTGCTGGGTGAAATGAATTTCAAAACAGGTCCTATACACAGGAATATTGTCCGTGGTTAGTTTATTATTTATTGATTTTAGGCATGTTATAAAACTATAAGAAGCCAACCGTTTTCAAGAAGTAGAATATGCGTCTAGATCCAATAAATAAAAAAGAATTTTTAGTTAAAAAATAAATTTTATTTTACTTAATACTAGTTATAAAAAATTAGATCATGCTTTTCAAATGACAATTTTTGTTAGCACTATGTACAGTTACATTATACTGCACAAATACCTACCTATATTTAACTCTTTAATTTTTTTATTTATTGAGTAATATAACATTCTGTCACATGGACAATAATTTTACTGAGCTAAGACTACATTCACACTACCGTATATGCAAAAAATATAAAATAAAAAGTAACAAAATAACAACTAAATAATAATCAATTTTTTTTTACAATTAATAAAAATAAAATAACACAGACATACCTATATGCACTATGGTCTATAGTTAACAAAGATATTATTTCAAATAAAAACTTTTACTAAGTTCATTCACTATTAATATTGAAGATTTACTAAAACATATTAATCTTATGCAATTGTTGACACAATGTATGGATATGAACTAGTGATTAAATCGATAAAAACTAAAATTATTGTTGTTTCTGTTATGTTTGGAATGTTTTTCTCAAGTAACATTAATAATATACATATAAATCATTAAAAAATATCCTGAGAAAAAGTTTTCAGTTGGTATATCTATATAAATAAAATAAAGTTTTTTTTCTGTACAATGAATGAAATCAACGCGTTTCATGATTTCTTTCCGTTTCATACATTACAGACACCAAATCCACTTAAAAAATTGTTTGGCTGCATGTCCGTATTCTCCAACAAAATTTTGTCAAAGGTAAGCTCAGCAATGGCTCATGGTAAACTTTTGAAAATTTGACATTATATTTAGATTTACATGACTTAAAACATATGCTTTAAATGAGAACAAAATATGGAGTAGAACCAAAGTTATGAATTCTTGAGTAATTTGTCTAGAGATCCCGGTTAGCCAGTTACTTCGATTCTCACCCCAACCTACTCTACCGCGAGCTACATTTAAAAGTTGTACTATTCAACTTTAAACTGATGGAAGAATTATCATAACTCAACGGGAACCTTTGGATTTGAATAGATTTTGATAATTTATATTGACTTGAATTACTGATTTACTGTTTCGATATAATTCATTGAATCCGTATTTGGTTGGGTGATTATCACAAACTTGGAATTCGATCCGGCTTCGTATATTGAATTATTTGGATAATGATTTGGTACCAACATCCTTGGGTTTTGTTTTTATTTTTCTCTACAGTTTCCTTGGAATTTGATCCGGCTTCGTATTTTAATAATGAATTATTGGAATGAAATTTGGCACAAATTTCTTTGGATTTTATATCTTTCTTTCTACAGTTACTTGGTACTTGACCTGGCTTAGTTTTTTTTTTATTGAACCAAATTTTGTGGGTTTTCAAATATTTTCTGCAGACGAATTGTGTAGGATTTTTTAAATTTGGTTTTAAAATATTTTCTACGAATTAATAAAAATGCCTTAAAAAAATCCAATTTAATTCAATTTTAATTCATTTTAACTATACACCTGTCAACAATGAGTACATCAGCTAGTTAACCAATAATATCTCAGATCTAAATTGGTAATGACCGAAGAATTCGGATCATGACGATTTTTAACTTTATAAATTAATTCTCACAGCTCTAATTTAAATGAGTAGATTGCAGGTTAAAATTTACAATGAAGTACAGGATTGTCAGGCACGAAGAATAAAATCACATAACTCTTCCTTAGCATTACTAACAAAATAAATTACGGGTGTTTCATCCACGATCTTTTGAGCCTCCTTATGATGGGCAGGCGTACTTTCTTGTACATTCTTGCATTGTATAACCAATAATTGGGTTATATCCGTGAAGGATCATGAAGATCATTCAATAAAAAAAAGGAACTTTTTATCATATTACTGTTCTGAGACTTCATCATTCAACTTGTGTTTTTTCAATTTCGCTTTCATTCCATGGCTGTGTTTTTGTGGTTCCCCAAAACAGAAAACATGTGTTGCCCAGAATTAAAATGGTCGCTGCCAGCAGGAACACTGTTCTCCATTCGTTAACATCGCTCTGTAAGAAAAAAACTATGTTATTGTAAACAATAGAAATGTTATAGTGTATTCCAGTTATTGTAATATGAGATCGAAAGGTGTTAACATATAAGAAGATTTAAATTATTTTATTATTAGCTGACTTGCGGAGATTCCAAATTGCCACTCGGAACTGTTAAGAACTGGAACGGTTAAGAGAACCTAATACGCTCATGGTACTGGAGAAGTTGGAACTAAAATGGTACTTCACCGTTCTCCGTAATATCCATATTTAGGCGTGCTCACTTCTCCCATTAGTCATGAACTCACCTCCCTCCAAACTTACCGGAATTTGGTATGTAGGATCGTCTTGGAATTAACTCATTTTACGTGAATTAACTCGCCTTGTACATGTAATTAACTACGTCTCCGTTCAAAATCGGCCAATACGTCAGATGAAAGATTTTGTATAGAATCTTTCCCAAATATTGGCCATTAAGAAGTGAGACACCATGTATATATATGTTTTTGTCTGTTGACGTTACAGACCATGTAGATCTTTTGCCGCTTTAAGAAGCCTGCTCCATCTCTGCCTGTCTTGGACTATTTCTTTCCATTTATCTGCCCGCAGCTCTATTGCATCCTTGTTGATTCTATCCACCCATCTACGTTTTGGCCTTTTGCCTTCTATTAAGGCATTCATTGTTACGTAGAGGCTTCCAGATGGATTGCTATGAGCTACATGCCCCGCCCATCTTAACCTCCATGCCTTCATATCGTGGGATATTGATTGAGCAGTTTCTGTAAGCAGTTCTTTATTGGTCTTTCTTCTCCATGTGTTAGTATTCCGGTTATCGTGCGGAGGATTTTTCTCTCAAATCTTTCAACACTTTTTTCTAGGGTGCTGGTTAGTGTCCAGATCTCACATTCATATATTAGAACTGACTTTATTAAAGCATTGTAGATCTCTAATTTGAGATTTCTTGAGATGTTTTTGGATTTTAATACCTTTGAATTGGAAGTTCTGTTTATTTCTGCTCGTTGGTCATTTATTGGGGTTATTGTGGAGCCGAGGTAGTTGAATTCTTCTGCCCTTAGAAAAAGATGAGAACACTGGAATAGCAAAAGGGCTTTATTGGATTAGAGAAAGATGTAATGTACAATGTTGAATATTTAATCGATCGATTTCGTAAGGAAACCGTGAAGGAATTTGATGTTACGGCGCAGTGTTGCTCTGCGTGTGAATAATGTGTTTTATACGCCAATACGGTATTTTACAGCAGAGGTCTACAAACCTTTTGGCTCTTGGGCCACATTGAGAGCTTCAGTAATTCCCGCGGGCCGCATTGAGACCTCCACAAAGTTCGGCGGGCAATGCCTTATGATGAAAAAAAAAATCTTGTTCTATAAATGACACTTTAGTTGTGAAATGATGTCTTTCAATAAATGTTGTAGTAACATCCTGTTTCAGTAATTTGCTAAAGTTCGTCTTTTTAAATAGTTTTAAAATTTTACCATGTAACAAAAGAAACATTCGTGGGCCGGATTGTAGGTGCTTGCGGTAGTTTAGAGACCTATGTTTTAAAGTATAAAAATACAATACAAAAAATAAAAATACATGTGTCATTCCTAAATACTTCTTAATTAAGATACGAACTATCTTACTCTTTATACCATAATATATAGTCGGTACATAAATATCTTATTGGAATATTTATGTACCTATTAATGCTATGATACTTACAATATCCTTAATCAAGTAAGTTGAAATTAGAGGTCCAAATATAGATGCGAAATTGGCCACTGAGTTGGTGAAAGAGTATAAAATTCCGGCGAAATTCGGAGAAAGATCTATGTGATTTGACTGAAAACCTAAGTTGCAAGCTATTGTAATTCCACTTCCTGCTGTGATGAGGGCAACAGCGATGGTTGTGTCTTGGACATATGCCAGTACAATTAGGGCGCACGCACTACCGTACATGCCTAAAAAAGAAATGAAATTGTACATCAAATGTGAAAAACAGCTTTTTCAGAGCTATTCTAAGAAATTATTGTATTATTATAATTTGTTTTGTACTATTGATGATTGAAATATATTAAATTGATTAATGAATATATAACCGTAGTTATTGTTTTTTTATTGCACATGAATTAATAAGGTGTATATATAAAAAAAAGAAAGACCGTTTTTCAATCAAATATTTGTATTATTATTTCATTGACATAAAATACAATTAATACTCATAGTATTGTCCATTGTAATATACCGCATTAGCCATATCTGCTATCCAATTGCTCGATCCCACGCTAATATCATTCTTGGGGATGGCTGTCAAAGAACTCTTGGACTGTAATTTCACCTTCTGCAAAATTATAAATTTTTTTCCCTTGGCGAAGAATCTAAATAAGCAGTTATACTATGGTGCGAGGTCTGGACTATATGGTGGATGAGGCAGGAGTTCGAATTCATGAAGTTCTTTAAACATTGGTTCGACGGGAGGTGTGAGGACGAGCATCTTTTTGGAATAAAATTCCTTTTCGGTTGATCAAAGCAGGATAACGCTCCGACAACTTTTTGTACAATCCAGTTGTTCGCAGTAGATTTCAGAGCATCCATCAAGAACAAATTCATGATGAATAACACCTTTAAATTAAAAAAAAAAAACGCAAAGCATGGATTTTTTTTTCAAATTGCTCCTTTGCGGCAACCGGAAAAGCAGTTTGACCACTATCTAGCCATTGCTCACAGGTATTAGGATTTCGCCAGTAAACCCGCTTGTCATCACAGGTGACAATCTTCTGGCAAAATGTAATATCAGAAGGGCTTTTCAATAAATGTTCACAAATTTCCAACCTCTTAGCTGATTGCTGAGGAATAAGTTCCCGACGACAATTCCTCCTTGGTGTTTTCCTTTTCCAAATCCTCAGAACTAAAAACCCTCCCTACATCCTGGAACTCCTTACTCTACGCTCCTCTATCCACTCTCTTAATACAGATCTCAACCTATAGATTTATATATCTCCTCCCATAAAACAACTTATTTCAGCAAATCCTTCCTCATTTGGAATTCTCTTCCTACCTCCATACGTCAATCCTCGTCTACAAATTCCTTCAAACAACTCCTGTTCCACTACTTACTCCACATTCAAACTTCCGTTAACATGTAAAATTACTTATATCTGTATACTATTCAATTTCAATCCACAGCACAATTGCAATAACAATACGCAGTTAATTAGTTTGTATTTTTTTATTATTTTAAGCCAGACTAATTCTTATAAATTTGTAACTGTTATTATTCATAGGGGAATGTAGTTATTATTTAGTGAGGGACCAGTCTACTGCTCTTTTTCACCTTTCCCATTGAGAGTAGATGGCTACTAACAGTATCTTTCGACACACTACACTTCCTGGCAAGTTTGAGAGCACTTTTGGACGGATTTGACTCAACAGTTTCTTGCAGAACCTCATCATTATTCATTAGTGGTCGCCCTGAGCCCTTCTTCCTTTCCAATGTCGTCTCCACTGCTAAATTTTTAATTCTATTAAACCAACGCTGCGGAATGTGCTGATCAAGGACACCTTCTCTTTCATATTTAATAATTTCACGAGTTCCTTCAGCGGCTGGGATTTTTTTTTTTTTCCAATAATGCCTTAAATTACGATAATTCCGTAAGACACAGTCATGTTTCTTCTTTGAAAAAAATAACTATACAGAGGCTTTTTTTGAAAAAGTCGAATGAGATTAAACAAGCTTAGAGAATGCTCTAAAGGGACTATTAAGTATTGGCAATTATTAAATATGATTAAAATATTTACAGTCCTTTGAATTCTTGAATTTGATAAAACGGTCATTTTTTTTTTATAGACCCTATTAAAAAAGAAAAAGTTTCTCATGTCTGTAATGACATTAGCATCCACAATTCCATCAAATCTGCTGAGTTTCACTCCTATGAAAGGTGCAGACGAAGGTATGAAGAGAAAAAAAAGTTTTTATGCAGATCTAAGGGATCGTAGATCGTAGGTCCACCTTGGATGTTGTACGGATAAGGTATAGGATAAGACCGCTCAGCAAATTGGTAAGTCCACACTATTTTAAGGAGGGATTCTAGTTCAGAATGGAAAAATAAAAAGTAAATTTCACATTCATTAGCTTATCAGGAACAAAGAAGTCTTGGCAAATACCAGGAAAAAAAAAATATATATATATATATATACAGTGAGAGAAAAGGAATTAAAGCAAGGGATAACTTCCCTCTTGCCGTATTTATTTATTTTTTTGCCCGGTCTTTGCCAACACCTCTCTGTTCCTGATAAGCTAATGATTGTGAAATTTACATTTCATTTTTCCATTCTGAACTTGAATCCCTCCTTAAAATAGTGTGGACTTTCCAACTTGCTGGGCGGTCTTATCCTATACCTTATCCTTACAACATCCAAAGTGGATACAATAAATAAATTTGTCATTATTTTAAGCCTAAAAAGTACATACCTAGACTGTTCCACATAAATTTTGCATATATAGGTGGTATGAGGTTTTTGATTTTCATAGATACCATTGTAAAGAAAATACTGAGCAGCAAACTTGTCAATGGTGGAAGAGCCGACAAGAAACCATCCTGAAAATTACATATTTCATTGAATATTGTTTACTATTGTCACCTATAATAGTATTTTAATAATATGACAAACATATCTCAAATATATGTTATGTCCTCCTTCGAATGCTTTAATTTATTACAAATATGTTATTATTTTATAGGCTATTTGATTTTGTCATCAATAAAACTTAATTTGAACTATTATGTATGTGAACAGATCTTTAATATTGTACTTACACTTTGTACATCGAAACGTAAGACACCATTCATGTATGTGGGCGTAAGAGTATTTATAGTCCAGTAACCCCAGGAATTACACCAATGTGTTATTGTGAGTATTAATACTGGCACTGAGGTAATAATTTTTTTCCAAGGAACTGGCAACTTTCTCATTGTCTAAAAAAAAAAATCATTGGATGTTAGAAAATAATTTAAATAATATATTGATATAGTGATAAATAATATAATAAAATAAATATTATCTGTCTTAAATATTATATTATATATGATGCAATAGTATTTCGTAGCGTAGATCTCTTTGTTGCCTCTCAAGAGTGATGGATTTTGATAAATGAGGTATCAGACAAAAAAGAATTTCGTGGAGAAGTGACAAATTATAGTCACGTCTCTCCGAAATTTCAATAAAAAAGTTATGAAGGAAAAGAAACTTCATTTGCGAATAACTCAAAAAGTATGTATTTTTTTGTTGATTGCACCCATGATTATTTCAAAGATTACTTACTAAATTCCCTACAAAACAATTATTCAGCTGGAAAGGTTCAAGAAATGTACGTAGTATATTTAAACGCTTTGTTAAGGAAACACGGAAAACTTTCCATTCGAATTTAAATTTAAATTAAATGAAGAGTAAAACAACTCAGCTTCGATCTCGATCAATATTGACGCCATATCTAAGATGTTAGGCAGATGCCGGTTTTACTGAAGCTGAAGTAGATGCTCACACGTTTTAAACTCAATAGGTTGGCCATTAAAAAAATTGAGAAATCTTCTGATTTCATAAACATGGAGTAAAAAACTTGAACATGAAGACTGAACAAAAGAAGAAAGGAAAATCGCAAGTATCCCAACCAACCCAAGTTTAAACATTGTATAAATTCCAGAATTACCTAAAATAAAGCAATCAATTTTATATTACCACTGATTTAATCCACTAGCTCCTTTAATTTTACAGGACTTGCAATAAATTCTGTATCAGCTATTAAAGTATAATTATTCTGACAATACCCCTGACAGCATTATTAATTTCACTATAATTATGTTGAATTCTTAAACATAATATTATCCTTGGGAAAACCCAGACTGCCTCTATTTTAGCTGACGTACTCAACACTCATTTTGTCTCCTGTTCCTCCTATCTCTCTTTCCAGGCACCAGTTCCAATCCCTTGTTCAATCCCAATCATTTTTTCTTTTCTCATATTACCTCTGTCGACCTTGAATCTATTCGTAAATCCCAAACTAATGATTTGGGGCCTGATAATATCCCAGTTAAATTAACTAAATCCTCACTTCCATCCATTTTACATTTCTTTAGCACATCTATAACTTTTCACTACATAGTTTCACTTTTCCCCAGCACCTGGAAAACTGCTCTTGTTCGTCCAAACCTCTTATCTAACCTTTCCAAACCTTTAGAACGAATAGTACAATTATCTCACTATCTCGAACAAAATAACCTTTTGAACTGCTTCTAGTCCAGTTTTAGACCTGACCACACTACTCATTCTGCCCTCATTAAAATCTCCCAAGATCTCCACACAGCCATAGACCAACAGAAACTCACCATCCTGATCCTTCTTGATTTCTCTAAAGCATTCAGCATTTCTTCTAAAGACTCAGTTGACCATAATATCCTTCTTGTGTCCTTAAGTGGTTCTAATCATTTCCAATATGTTTAGTCCCTAATAACACTTCATCAGTGTCTACCCACACTGGGTACCCTTGCCCAGAGGCGTTCATCTTTATCATTCACCCTCTTTTCTATATATATCATTGACCTCTCTTCCTCTATCATGCGCTGTCCATACCACCTATATGACGACGACGTCCAAATTTACCTTTCCTTCAATCTGGCTGATTCCTCTAATGCCATCCTGAAACTGCAGCAAGACATCAATAGAATATGCGCATGGGCAAAGCTTAATTAATAAGCTCACATTAAATGCGGTGAATACAAAAGGCTGATAGGATCCACCTCACTCCTCAAATCCAGTTCTGTACCTCCTAATCTTCTCCTGAACAACTCATTTATCTCCTTCCATACTACCGTTAAAAACCTTGGCGTTACCCTCGATCAAGCCCTCTCCTGGAAACCACACTTCTCCCAAATTTCCCGCCGTATTATATCCACCCTGAAACAGTTTAACCATCTACGTTATCTTCTTCCATTCCATTCAAAACCGTCAACTCCTGGTTTCTTCTCTTGTTTTCCATCTATTTGGCTATGGCTGTATGGTGTATGGTGGACTCTCGGGAGAACTCGAAGCTAAACTTAAACGTCTAATGAATTGCTCAATAAGCTTTATCTTCGGGATCTTAAGAGGTACGTATATTACCCAGTTTTACACCGAGTTGAAGTAGCTCCTATGTTCTACAGATCCTACAATTCTAATACTCCTTTCAATGATGTCCCACCAGATCTCGTACGTCCGACCTCTATCCTCCTCCTCACCGAACTCTGTATTTGACCAATCCTTTTTAATTCAAGCTGTCTCCCTCTGGAATTCTATCCACTCTGATATTCGACACGCAAAGTTAGTATCCTCATTCAAATCTCTCCTCTTCAAACACCTACTCTATTCCCAATCCGGTTGATGCTATGAAATGCACATAAAAATCTTAGTTGTATTACTCTCAAAGTACCCACAGATACTTTGTGAATTTTTGATATTTTGTTTATTTATTTTACTTTTCTTTGTTTATTTTATATTTATGTACGTTTTAATATCTCTTCATTATCTGTAATTTTATTTTATTACGAATCATTCTGTAAATATTTAATTGTATTTTATGGACACAACAGAATGTTAATTTATATTCTGTATTAATAACTTGTTCTGAAGAGACACTAGCCCCAGAATAATAAAATTATTTTCATTCATAATATAAACTCAGGACTTTTTTGTTTTGTTATTTGGCTCGTGATACTTCCCCACTAATTAGAATCGAAAGTCTACGCCTGTGTTCTCACTGTCGTATGCTAGTATATCGATTAATTAAATATAAATAACCGTATTAAAATAAATTACATATACGTATTATAAATATGAAACATGAAATACTAAAAATTTATTTTAAAATAGAACAAACTGTTTTGTTTTCAACTTTCTTTTTATTGAAAAGATGTTTTTAGCACATTACCTCAATGCTGTTATCTCCTGAACTATTTCTCAAGAATTCTTGTTCTTCCTTAGACATTCCTTTATGGTCGCTCGGACAGCATTTTCCGGCATAAAGTAATAGTCCTCCAACCGCAATTCCAAGTATTCCTTTAACATGAACATCAACAATGCTAATAGATTACATTAAATCCTTAGATGAACAAATGATGACAATGAACAGTAATGTTAAGAAACAAATGAACAGTAATGTTAAGCAATGTTCATTAGATGTTTTAAATTCCACTCATTTAAATATTTTCATCAGATACATTATGAAATAAAAATTTATTTTAGTCTCTTCTGAAGATCATATTAGGCACATATTTTGAAAAATTAAAATCAAATAACCAAGAGCCATATTAAAAGATAATGATAATAACGTGAACGTACATCATCTCTGAACAAATCGATGGCTATAAGCCTGTGCGGCGCCCCCGACCGACGCCTCTGCAGGTCGCCATTGCATGCCATTTTAAAATAGTTATTTTCTTAAATTTTATTTTGAAACGTCTTAAATTTTATTCTGAGCTTTTATAGATTATTTAATTGAATAATGAAAAAAAGTAGTATGTTTTTACGTTTTCATTAACAGAAAATATAATCATAAGTATATGTACATATACTGATATAATTTTTACATATACTGATATATAATAATTTTTCTATGCACTTAACATACATGCAAATATTTACAAGGTATATATCACGTTAATATAAAAACAGTAAAGCTTTTACTTTTCTAATAAAACAATTCTGATTAACAAATAAAACTTTGCGTTGTATAATGTTCTACAAAGTTAACATTGAAATATTTTCTAGGATCAAGTGAAGTGTAATAATTACCAAGTTCCATTATAATTTGTAATTTTTTGTACTTTAGAGGGAATAAGCAATTTAAACAAATTATTTTATATCACATTCATATAAGTATGTATTTCAAAATTTAAGCTATAATTTTATTTAACAGTTTTGAAAAAACTTTTACCTCTTATTGATATAAGTTTTTTTTCAAAGCCAAAGTCATTAGTAAATATAACTGTTTGAACACCTGCTTTTTTTTTGTAATGTATGTTTTAGCCATCGATGTAAACATGCTTCAATTATACATTTAAAAAGATATCTCTTATAAGTTAGTTTTTAATCGAAATTCAAAACCATAAAATATAGTTAAATATAATCTGCGCTGAAGAAAAAAAAATAATAAAAATTAAAATTGCAGAAATAAATAATAAAGTTATATAAAATCAATACATAAACAATAAATAAATAAAAAGAAATAATAGAAAAAATTATTCCGATTTTTTTTATGAAATTATTTTATTTTTCAATCACATTTTATAAGTTTTCTGTTTTCTTCTTTTTTTTTTCATTTGAAGTTTATTAAAATTAATTATATTAAAAAAATAATTAATAACGCTCGTTGTTTGATAACAGGAGCTGTAGCATTATAGTGAAGAAATCATGCAAGGTCTTGTAGCAAACATTATTTGTTAAATAAATTTAGTGTGGCACGCACATCACACATCTTTCACTTACCACCTAAATGTGAGTGGAAATAGGAATTTCTGCAATATATAAAGTAAAAATTTAAGATCGCGCAACATATTTATTAAAATCCTTATTTTTCGTTAGGCCTTCATTACTACTGTTAAAGTATTACTGGGTTTTTGCAACAAAAACATTAACTTTTTTTTCATCAAGATATATACCTGTAATAATGAAGTATTCTCATTTAACTTTTATTTTTTTCATCTAATAGAATACATTCACCGTAGACGCAATAATTAAACTAGTGATGATTCATAAAAATGAAGTTAAAACTTAAAATAATTTCTCATCAACTTAAAATCGTATAAATAATTTTTGAATTCACCTTTTAATGGTACAGCATATCCATTCTGAATGTTTTTTTAGGTGAATAAATAATCATTCAGTCAATTTTTTTACAAATTTAATTCCTAATTTTCAAGTATCATACACTAATTCAGAATTAATTTAGTTTTTAATTAATCAAAAAACGGTTCTAAATCCACTTCAGTTAACAAAAAAATTATCTTCAAACAGTTCCTAAACTCTTTCGAGTGTTCGAAAAAAATAGAAGAAATTATAATTTCGATATAATTAATTTTAATAATTATTCGAATTCTAAGTAATGGTTTGGTTTTTTCAGCATGAAACCTCTGAGTTCGGTTTTATTAGTAATGCACATGCAAAAATGAAAATATCAAACCATAAAAAAATACAATCATGTTCATTTTAAAAAATATTGTGTAGAGTATCATACTATGACTAAAATTCAAGCAGGGAATTTTAGTATTTTCTTACCTGAACTATAAAATATTGAAGGCCACCCAAATCTCTCGGCCAAGACGCCAGAACCAACCATCGCCACGAAAGTTCCGCACGCAATTCCTTAATTATAATATAAAATCGTTAAATTCGAATATATGTCAAATATAAAACTAATAATAATAAGAGTAAATAAAAAATTAACACATAATAAGAGTAAATGATATAGTACTAAAAATCCGTAAAATAGTTTACATACCGTTAAACACTAAGGGAGCCAGTACGGCTTTCTCTTGAGGAACCACCCACATTGATAATAAATTATTTATATTAGGATAGACTCCACCCTGGAAATATATATATACAATATGTTACTTAAAAATGATTTGTGAGTTGTATGTAGTTTAATCATCTTTAATAACTTACCTGTATAATACCCATCAGTACCCTAACAACAATGATACCAACAGCCCCAAAGTGAATAGCGGCCAAGGGAGTAGCCAGGGACAGTGCGGCAGATGTCAAGATGCAGCAAGATAATACTCTCACAGAATTAGTTTTCCTGCCCAAATTTCCCAAGATAGTTTGGAGTAATCCATATCCCCAAAAAAGACTGCTCAAGACAAGAGCTTTCTCAGCTGGACCCAGAGGAACCGTCTGTGGACAATATTTAACGATGCTATTAGTTAACAGAGATTACATTCAATTAAATAAAGAATTGTAAATATTTTTGTTTGTTTTTTTATGCCAAGCTTATTTATCTCTCTGAAGCTAGTCCGCCTTGTTAGAATGGTCATGAAGTTAACTCAGTGCTAAGTGAGATTGTACGAAGATACATCTGAGTTTTTCTAAAGCCACGAGGGAGTCAGACAAGATGATTGTTTAGCACACCTGCTTTTTAATGTTGCGTTGGACTGTGCACTAAGAGAGTCGGGAATCCAAATAGGAGGAACGGCTTCGAAAAAATCATGTCAAATTCATGTATGCCGACGATTTGGCTGTCGAAAGAGGCAATTTCTACAATTATAAAGAGGCGATTATAGAGAGCGCCTACCTAAATCTGCAAAAGCAGTCGCTAAATTTGGATTGCAGGGAAAATAAGTCCAAAACAAACTATATACTCAGAAATCCTAAAAGAGGAGAACATCTATGAGGGAAAGTTAAGATTGGGGACTTCAACTTCGAATGTTTCTAGGAATTTATTTACCTTGGGACGCTTTGAAGTCAACTGATAACATGCAACCAGAGATTCAGCGTCAGGTTATGGCTGCTAATAGATGCTATTATGGGCTACAGAGACATCTAAAAAGCAAATCTCTCTGTAGGACCACCATGATACGTATCTATAAGACCCTGATCAGGCCCGTCTTCAGCCATTCATCTGAGTGCTGGACGAAGAGGAAAGCTCTATAATCAGCTCTATTGAGAACATAAAGAAAGATTTTGAGTAGGATTATAGGACCTACGTTTATGAACGGTATATGGAGATCGAGAAAAAACATATACATAGTTGTTACGACGTTTCAAACAATTGCGAACAATTGGTTCATATCGTCAATCGTCAGAAATCGCCCGTTTGAACTTCTAAAAACAGTTTTCATAGTTTGCCTCAAACGGCCACCCCAGAAGTTGTTGATGATTTAACCCGCGGCAACGTTGAATATTTAGTGATTTTTATTATTTTTTATTTATTTCATTTTTTTCCCTAGAGTATTCGAGTTACTATCGTCCCAATTTTTAATTAAACAATATTTAAGAGAAGAATGGTTGGAGTGACCTGTAAAAAAAATACTTTTTTTATCGACGTTTCGGCCCTAAGATCAGGCCTTCTTCAGGGCTGGTCAAACGAGAGGTTTCCGCAAGACCAATATTTAATTCTGTATACTGTCCGAATTATAAATATATCACGAGTTTAATAGCAAAGCTTTAAGAAATAAATAAAAACAAAATCTTTTTTATTATTACATACATGTAATGTTATATATTTATATTTTATTATAATATGGTAATGAATATAAATATATAACTACCTACCTATCAAATAGGTAATA
The DNA here is from genome assembly GCA_928085145.1 of Nezara viridula. Taxonomy (NCBI): domain Eukaryota; kingdom Metazoa; phylum Arthropoda; class Insecta; order Hemiptera; family Pentatomidae; genus Nezara; species Nezara viridula. The sequence goes on from OV725081.1 coordinate 48,912,150, forward strand.
AATTATACAATATCTGAATCAATGTAACGTTTACAATACAAACTACAAGATATGGATTTTAAACTAGCTATGTTTATCAACTGCAAATATTTTTGCAATGTTTATTTTATATGAAATAAAATAACACTTCGGCAAGCTAAAGATTTTCATTAAAAAAAAAAGTTATAATTATTGCGAAACCATTTGTTATCCATTGATCATACCTGGTTTGATAAATAATTATAATGTTCGATGACATTATACTTTTAAAATTTATACACCAAAGAGAATTAATTGGCAATCCATATAAATGTAAGGACTAATACACCAATCTAATTGAAATTGAAATATAAGAAGCATCGGCTGAAATTAACTCCAGTCTCTGGTGAAGTATGCATTTAAATAAATAACATTTTATGTAAGGAAGATCACTACATCATGTCGATGACGATAATATAATGGAATGTAAATCGACATTTTTCCATTAAATCGACTATTACAATTTTGAATGTCCTTTACATTTCTGAAATGTGTTTTTATATAGAAGTCAATTTCTGGCAAGGCACGTCGACTTTAAGAAATACATAGTTAGTCACCTATAATATCACCTGTCACGCAATGATATTTACGAAAGCCAGATTAAATGATTAAGAGTGAATTAAGAAAAAATGGACCTTAAACTGTTGTAATGTTTAAACTATTACTTGTTGTTAAAACTCTTCTGGACATTGATTGATGGAGTCATTAAAGATTGCATAAGCGTGATTAATAATTTATAAAGGTGAATTTTTTCGGGTGTTACAAAGGTAAACACTGTCCATGGACACACGTAGACTCAATGTGTTTTTAAAAATTTCAAAATATATTAATCAAAAACAACTAAGTATATGTAAATCTTTAATAGGATTAAATAAAATGAGGAGTGACAATGAGGACTAATTATTAAGCTAAGTCACCAATTTTCAGCTCTTAATTACTCAAATCATTATCACACCATCCATCTGTTTTGATTAAATAATTGACCCAATTATTCAAATAATTTGTTTCTAAACTCATTCTGAAACCTTCCTTCACCGTTATGCGATGAGCACAAACGCCTAAAAGGGTATACGATGCAAAAAATTAAGAACATAAAACATCTCATTTAAGTTTCAAGAAACAAATAAAATTATATTATTAATAAAAACATACTTTTGATTAAAACAGTCCTACTTTGTTTGTTCTTTTACGCTAACCTCTCAGCCCTTATTTTGAAGGGAAGAAACCTATATTTCTAGAAAACTCTAATTAAATTATTTGATTAATTAAATGATGTTGACAGGGCCAATTCACTCCACAATGATTTTAATTATTAAAATCAATAGATTTCTTAATAGATTCTTCCCTTGAAAATGTCCTAAGGGCTAAACGGTTGGTGTAAAAGAACGAATAAATTAGGGCTATTGTGACCAAATGTGTTGGTATTATTACTATTAGGTGAAGTACTAACCTACAACTTTGAATATATATATTTAATTATATTATTGTTTTTGCTTAATTTTTTAATGGCACAGGTGATTAATTTTTTTTTTTTTTAACATAAACACTTTATTCAGAAATATTACAATTTGTCACAGTTTAAGGACACTTATAATAGAGTTCAGAGAGTGCATTCATACCGTATATATAAAAATATAAATAAATAAAGTAATAACAAAAGAATAAGAAACAAGAACAAAAGATTAAAGAAAAAAAAAATATATATGCACATAAGTAAATAAAAATAGAAATAAAAGTAAAACAAACATCTTATATAAAACATACCTATATAAATTAGGGTGATCAATAGCGGATCCAGGATTTAATTTTGGGAGTGGGCTTCAGCCCGAAAGCTTTTTTTTCATAAAAATAACGATAATTACTTTGGAAAAAAAGAAAGAAACTAACTACCTGTATGAAATTGTGTTTAAGTGATTCCTAAAGCCCTTTTATTATTAATCTCACGAACAATTATACTTTAAGAGATACTTTTTAAATATTTTTTTCGATAAAACATGGTTATATTTTACCATTTTGGGGGAGGCTTCAGCCCGAAAGCCCCCCCGTAGATCCGCCCGTGAGGGTGATTAATTATGTGTCTTTTTACCTTTATTATTTTTTCTTCAATTATAATGAGTTGGTTAATGTTCAAGATGAATTTTCGTTTTTAATTACTTTATAAAGCAAAACACCCCAAACAATAATGCTTAAGTCCATGATTTTATAACCAATTGTCTATGCAGTTCTATGGTATCATTATAAAAAAACTGTTTTTAAATAACAATTTGAAAGTAAAAAATGGATTATAATCGGAATTCTGTTTTATATTTTTAGGTAAAAATGTAATTATTTAACTCTAGCAAAAAATCAAGTTATAAATTTAGAGCATCCAAACTTTATATACTTGTTGTTATTATAAATAATGATCTACTGATTGCTATTAAAAAACAATTCTCGCTCGAATAATGTACAACTGAACTAGAGAAAATATTTGTGTTAAATTAAAACTTTGCGAAGAAAAACCTAATTTTTATGTATTGCCTAAAATCGGTTTTGATCTAGTTCTTTTATTTTTGTAGGACCAAGACTATGACCACCTAATCGTCGCAAGACCGAGACCAAGTCTATAACTCCCTAATTGAAGCAAGACCAAAACCATGACTGACGCTGCAAGATTTGAGCAAGAACAAGACCTGACATGCGAGTCTCATGCGTCACGCAGTTAAGTCTACCTGAAACTTGGGCGTTAATGAGTATTTGGTATCAATATATATATATATATATATATATATATATATATATATATATACTGATAGGCGTTCCTTATTATCGGTATCGAAGCCACGATTCCTTAAATCTAACAACAAATTTGGTCCTTATATTACTAAAAGCTATTTAATTGGTTTTTATATTTAGAACCAACAGGTGTTTGAACAAGTGCTTCAAAATTTTACTATTGCATTAAATCTAAACAGCATTTCATTCCTTTTTGAATCGAATATACAGCTTAGCTCTTCAAATAATAAAATATTAAACTCATTTTCCAGAACAAGAGGAAGATAAAGAAAACACGCAAAAAATTGTTTTGTGAATTAAAATTTAGGTAAAATAGTCAAGAGGACAAATTCAAAGTATGGTCAAGTTAGTTTTATTAATTTGATAGGACTTTTCTATGTTTATCTCAATATTCGCTCAACTTTATCAACTTTATAATTTTTTTTAAATGATTGTGGAAAAAATGAGCATATTTAATATAGATGCTTTATTGAATAGAGAAACTTTTTCTTTTAAATTATATTACTATTTCGTACAATGTTATGAAAGAAAAGCATATATTAAGTGTGTACAATATTTAAATTTGTTGATTTATTATTTGCGTCACTAAATTAATCAATTTAGTTGACAACTGATAAACAAGAATGTCTTCAATAACGCTTATCACTGACAAAAAAAAAACCCTCTTTGAATGTTATACGTTAATTTTAAGTCTCGAGTTTCTTTATAACATTATTAATTTATAATTTCTCCTTTTGTTGTGTTCTATGCCAATAAGTTTTCCTTGAATTGATATTGAATTCAAAGAAAACTTCAAGAGTTATTTTTCACATCAGTATAATTTAAATTGATAAGCCAGTACATAATTGATAAAGTTATTTTAATCAAAAAATTTTTCTTGATAGCATGAAGTAGCGCCGGCAAAAACTGTTGGTGTTCATGGCGTCAAAACTTAAAAAAAACCTTCTGATCTTGTACGGTCTACCATTGGAATACAATCTTTTCATTTTTCTCCAACGAGACTTAGCAAGTCAGAGTCTTGGTCTTGCGTCAACATACATAGTATTGTATTGCACACTCAGCCTTGATCTTGGTCTTGCTCTTTCAGCAACAACCTTGCAAATCTTGTAATTACCTATTAGTCTATTTCCAATAATTAAACACGTTAGTTTAGATCTTAGAACAACGCTAAGCAGTAAGTAAACTTTGAGCGAATATTGAGATAAACATAGAAAAGTCCTATCAAATTAATAAAACTAACTTGACCATACTTTGAATTTGTCCTCTTGACTATTTTACCTAAATTTTAATTCACAAAACAATTTTTTGCGTGTTTTCTTTATCTTCCTCTTGTTCTGGCAAATGAGTTTAATATTTTATTATTTGAAGAGCTAAGCTGATATAAACGATTCAAAAAGGAATGAAATGCTGTTTAGATTTAATACAAGAGTAAAATTTTGAAGCACTTGTTCAAACACCTGTTGGTTCTAAATATAAAAACCAATTAAATAGCTTTTAGTAATATAAGGACCAAATTTGTTGTTAGATTTAAGGAATCGTGGCTTCGATACCGATAATAAGGAACGCCTATCAGTATATATATATATATATATATATATATATATATATATATATATATATATATATATATATATATATATATATTGATACCAAATACTCATTAACGCCCAAGTTTCAGGTAGACTTAACTGCGTGACGCATGAGACTCGCATGTCAGGTCTTGTTCTTGCTCAAATCTTGCAGCGTCAGTCATGGTTTTGGTCTTGCTTCAATTAGGGGGTTATAGACTTGGTCTCGGTCTTGCGACGATTAGGTGGTCATAGTCTTGGTCCTACAAAAATAAAAGAACTAGATCAAAACCGATTTTAGGCAATACATAAAAATTAGGTTTTTCTTCGCAAAGTTTTAATTTAACACAAATATTTTCTCTAGTTCAGTTGTACATTATTCGAGCGAGAATTGTTTTTTAATAGCAATCAGTAGATCATTATTTATAATAACAACAAGTATATAAAGTTTGGATGCTCTAAATTTATAACTTGATTTTTTGCTAGAGTTAAATAATTACATTTTTACCTAAAAATATAAAACAGAATTCCGATTATAATCCATTTTTTACTTTCAAATTGTTATTTAAAAACAGTTTTTTTATAATGATACCATAGAACTGCATAGACAATTGGTTATAAAATCATGGACTTAAGCATTATTGTTTGGGGTGTTTTGCTTTATAAAGTAATTAAAAACGAAAATTCATCTTGAACATTAACCAACTCATTATAATTGAAGAAAAAATAATAAAGGTAAAAAGACACATAATTAATCACCCTCACGGGCGGATCTACGGGGGGGGCTTTCGGGCTGAAGCCTCCCCCAAAATGGTAAAATATAACCATGTTTTATCGAAAAAAATATTTAAAAAGTATCTCTTAAAGTATAATTGTTCGTGAGATTAATAATAAAAGGGCTTTAGGAATCACTTAAACACAATTTCATACAGGTAGTTAGTTTCTTTCTTTTTTTCCAAAGTAATTATCGTTATTTTTATGAAAAAAAAGCTTTCGGGCTGAAGCCCACTCCCAAAATTAAATCCTGGATCCGCTATTGATCACCCTAATTTATATAGGTATGTTTTATATAAGATGTTTGTTTTACTTTTATTTCTATTTTTATTTACTTATGTGCATATATATTTTTTTTTTCTTTAATCTTTTGTTCTTGTTTCTTATTCTTTTGTTATTACTTTATTTATTTATATTTTTATATATACGGTATGAATGCACTCTCTGAACTCTATTATAAGTGTCCTTAAACTGTGACAAATTGTAATATTTCTGAATAAAGTGTTTATGTTAAAAAAAAAAAAAATTAATCACCTGTGCCATTAAAAAATTAAGCAAAAACAATAATATAATTAAATATATATATTCAAAGTTGTAGGTTAGTACTTCACCTAATAGTAATAATACCAACACATTTGGTCACAATAGCCCTAATTTATTCGTTCTTTTACACCAACCGTTTAGCCCTTAGGACATTTTCAAGGGAAGAATCTATTAAGAAATCTATTGATTTTAATAATTAAAATCATTGTGGAGTGAATTGGCCCTGTCAACATCATTTAATTAATCAAATAATTTAATTAGAGTTTTCTAGAAATATAGGTTTCTTCCCTTCAAAATAAGGGCTGAGAGGTTAGCGTAAAAGAACAAACAAAGTAGGACTGTTTTAATCAAAAGTATGTTTTTATTAATAATATAATTTTATTTGTTTCTTGAAACTTAAATGAGATGTTTTATGTTCTTAATTTTTTGCATCGTATACCCTTTTAGGCGTTTGTGCTCATCGCATAACGGTGAAGGAAGGTTTCAGAATGAGTTTAGAAACAAATTATTTGAATAATTGGGTCAATTATTTAATCAAAACAGATGGATGGTGTGATAATGATTTGAGTAATTAAGAGCTGAAAATTGGTGACTTAGCTTAATAATTAGTCCTCATTGTCACTCCTCATTTTATTTAATCCTATTAAAGATTTACATATACTTAGTTGTTTTTGATTAATATATTTTGAAATTTTTAAAAACACATTGAGTCTACGTGTGTCCATGGACAGTGTTTACCTTTGTAACACCCGAAAAAATTCACCTTTATAAATTATTAATCACGCTTATGCAATCTTTAATGACTCCATCAATCAATGTCCAGAAGAGTTTTAACAACAAGTAATAGTTTAAACATTACAACAGTTTAAGGTCCATTTTTTCTTAATTCACTCTTAATCATTTAATCTGGCTTTCGTAAATATCATTGCGTGACAGGTGATATTATAGGTGACTAACTATGTATTTCTTAAAGTCGACGTGCCTTGCCAGAAATTGACTTCTATATAAAAACACATTTCAGAAATGTAAAGGACATTCAAAATTGTAATAGTCGATTTAATGGAAAAATGTCGATTTACATTCCATTATATTATCGTCATCGACATGATGTAGTGATCTTCCTTACATAAAATGTTATTTATTTAAATGCATACTTCACCAGAGACTGGAGTTAATTTCAGCCGATGCTTCTTATATTTCAATTTCAATTAGATTGGTGTATTAGTCCTTACATTTATATGGATTGCCAATTAATTCTCTTTGGTGTATAAATTTTAAAAGTATAATGTCATCGAACATTATAATTATTTATCAAACCAGGTATGATCAATGGATAACAAATGGTTTCGCAATAATTATAACTTTTTTTTTTAATGAAAATCTTTAGCTTGCCGAAGTGTTATTTTATTTCATATAAAATAAACATTGCAAAAATATTTGCAGTTGATAAACATAGCTAGTTTAAAATCCATATCTTGTAGTTTGTATTGTAAACGTTACATTGATTCAGATATTGTATAATTTATTACCTATTTGATAGGTAGGTAGTTATATATTTATATTCATTACCATATTATAATAAAATATAAATATATAACATTACATGTATGTAATAATAAAAAAGATTTTGTTTTTATTTATTTCTTAAAGCTTTGCTATTAAACTCGTGATATATTTATAATTCGGACAGTATACAGAATTAAATATTGGTCTTGCGGAAACCTCTCGTTTGACCAGCCCTGAAGAAGGCCTGATCTTAGGGCCGAAACGTCGAATTAAAAAAAATTATCAACTTTATAATTTATCTTCTGTGTTGGTCGAACTTCCAAAGTTCTGCTACCTATTAATTTTACTATCAGCACTGCACTTTCTCATTAAACCTTCTTTATTGGAAACAGTAGATGATCCAGGATTTAATTTTGGTGTTTATTTTATTATTTTTTTTAAATATATGTAAGAAAGAAATTATATACATGGAATGATGTTTAAGTAGTCCTTGCAGGGCTATTTAAAAAAAAAAAAATCTAATTACAGTAAACATTTTAGAGATACATTTTTGCTGACATGCACTTACATTTAGTAGCTGTCTGTGTATTCTAAAGAGAATATGATTATGTACGTATTTGGGTTTAATCATTCATATGAAAAAGATATGGATCAATGAAAAAATTAATCTGTTCGAGAGGGGCTTTCAACGCTCTATTTAGATGTGAAGAACCAAAACAGTGATTGGAGGTCCATGAGTAATCTATGGCACTAGCGGATCCAGGATTTAATTTTGGGGGGGGAGGGATTCAGCCCGAATGCTTTTTTTTCATAAAAATAACGATAATTACTTTGGAAAAAAGGAAAGAAACTAACTAGCTGTATGAAATGGTGTTTAAGTGATTCCTAAAGTTCTTTTAATATTAATTACAGGAACAATAATACTTTAAGAGATACTTTTTTTATATTTTTTTCGATAAAACATGATTATATTTTGCCATTTGGGGGGGGGGGGAGAGCTTCAGCCCGAAAGTGGACTATGGGAAAACTGGACATTTGCCTTTACCGCCGGTTTTGGATTGGTGAGAGAAATTGTGTGATAAATAAATAAAAAACTAAGGTAAGATAGAAGTGAAAACATCAACAAAGCGAGATTAATAATATGATAATTAATAATATAAATTATAAATAATAGCTCATTATAAAGAGGATGGAATGCTGAACATTTCCCTAGCTTACAGTATGCAGGTCCGATTTTTAGTTTCTGAGATATTTTAATCCATATCTTTCATAAATTCGTTATAATTTTTCGACACTACTTTTTCTCTTTTCGCCTCTCTAATACGGCGTCGCGTAAATATAAAATTTTGAATTATAACTCATTACAAAAAGGATGAACATTTCCCTCCCTAACAATATGCAGATCCGATTTTTGGTTTTTGAGATATTTTAATCCAAATCCAAAAAAAATTCATTTATCGACTCCAGCCGACTTTACCTGAGCGTTACACACCGGAGATCTGACGGCTCAATCTAATTCACTCTCCACAAAATCAATGCAAAACTTTCCTAAAGAAGTTTTCACTTCTAAAATAGCAAAGGGAAGAAAATTGATACACGAGAATTTTAATTTTATAGATGAATGATTTGTTTTCAACAATATATGTCAAGTTTTACCGTTTAAAGTCAAATAAAGAAATATTCACTATCTCCATATCAGTATCCAGACCTGAGCAGTATTTCAAAGGAAATAACTTAATTTTTTTTAAAAAAATTGTTGTATTTTAATAAATGAATTCTAAAATACATTCTTTTTAACTGTATTTTATTTTAAAATACATAATACAAAATCTATTTGTATTCTCTTACCAAGATACGAATATAAACAAAATTATTTTATATCTTGAATACAAAAATGAATTACCGATTTTTCCCACACCCTCCAATAATTTTATCATACAGATCACAATATATCCATTTCTGCTTTTTCCTTGTGCTGCCTGAAGACATTTTGAGGTTGGAAGAAGATAATTATGCTGGCTTCACGAGATCTTGTTGCTTACACAATCGAATTGAATACGTTTTATTTAAGTACTGTAAAAAAAGGCTAATGTTTTGGACAAGAATTATCCACCATGAAAATCGAAGTTAACATTTTTTTTAAGGTCGAAAGTATCAAGTTTTTAATACCGTCTTTAGTCATAAAATTTATTTATGATTTTTTAAAATATACAGGACTCCATGAGCACGTATCATAGGGCATGGCAGAAAAGCATATTTTGTTGCAAAACGTGCCTTTTATTCTATAATAATATATTCAAGTGCTATTCAGCGAAGAAAAAAGTAAGGATTCAATTTATGAAATACCTTACAGAATATTTAAAATAAACTAGTTTGATAAAGTGTCGTTTTTATTATAAATCGTCCAGAAATAATATATTTCTTTTTGTTATTTATTTAATGAAATTTACAACTGTATAAGCAAAACAACTAGTAAAAATGTACACAAGAAATATTTAAAAAATACTTTATTCGCAATTGAATATTTTAAAAGTATATCTAATCTCGTGGCCTCTTTCCGTGCAAAAATAAAGCTATTTTTAAATGGATTAGTGGTAAAGCGCCACTTCATGAGATGTAAGTAAGTAGTTTTTATTTGCATTATTTTCCTAAGGTGTTTTCTTGTCAGTACGCTATTTATTTCCAAATTCTTCATCGAACCTATTCTAAAGAATGAAACAAAAATATTATATAAGTACTATATAACATAGTGTATTGTGTTAAATATGTTTGTATTTAATAAATATAATGAGTTATACGTATATTTTTATTTAAATTCAGAAGTTAAAAATAAAATCTTGTAATCCTGGCCGCTACCACGGCTCTCTTACGTCCTGGTTCCGAGCTACATACATCGCCATTCTTAACTTCCTTGCCTTCTTATCATAAGATATTGATTGGCCAGTTCCTATAAGTTGTCCTTTATTGGTCCTTCTTCTCTATACATTACTACTCCGATCCCAGATAGCTCCGATTACTGAGGATTGTTTTCTCTCAAAACATTCAATACTTCTTCCTAGGATGCTCGTTAGGAGAGTAGGCTCGCAGCCATGTCAATAGAGATTTTTCAAGGTTGATCTGTTCTTTTTCGGACTGTCATTCGCTGAGGTTATTGCAGGACCGAGTTATTTGAATTTGCTCGCTCTTGGAAACGATTTTCCTTCTAAGCAGATTCTGTTGTTGGATTGGAATTTTCGCCTTATTTTTATATATTTTGTTTATCTTCATTCTCTTGTCAGCCGATTTCAATGTTTTCTTGATTACCTCCAAAGACAGCTATATCGCCTGCATAGCAAAGAATTCTATGATTTATTCCGGTGTGCACCTACCCCTCTATCTTCACGCGTTATTGTTCTTAGCATCTTCTCTACCGCTAAGTTAAACAGAATCGGCGAGCATTCATCTCACTTAGTTCAAACTGATAGGCTTAAAATATTTCTAGTATTAGGACTAGACATTTTAATGGCCTATTACCAAGGGACAGATTTTACGATTTGAAGACTAAATATTTTAATGCGTGAGGTGTCGACATAAAATAAATATCTGCAAAGAAATATACAACAATAAATAAAATGAAACTTACTGAATATTGCCTCTAATAATTTAGCTCTAGCTAATGAAAATTAAATTAAACAGATTATATCTATTATGACCCTAAATAGAACTATGGAAACCGACACTCATTACACAATTTTACACTAATTTTTGTTTATTTGTTTCACCCATTCTGACTCTGCCTTGAGGTTATAAATTATTATTATCGTCTATTGCATAAAGAATACGACAAATTGCATTTGATTGGTGTACTTATAACGCCACTTTTTCTCATATACACAATTCTTTTATGAGAAAAGATGTGGTTAAGGTGATTTCACATTATATTTCACGATACTTCTTATCTTAATAATTTTATTATAATAATTAGAGTCAATCGTAAAAACAATTTAACTAAATCTCTAACATTTCATTGAAAACTTTTAAATTTTAAGCACACCTCCTTAATTGCCTTCACTATGGAAATTTAGTTATTAACATTCGATTTGTGCCATTTTTTATAAACCATTTTTTATTGAATTCTACTGATCTTTAAATTACTGGTTACCGAAAGTGAGGCAGAGGCTGCTCATCCACCTAGTCACAAAATTATCTAAAACGGTTATCGGACTAAACTGGAAAAATGTAGATAACAAATAAATTTATGTGTTGTAAATCACTTCATGTCTTTTCTTGTGAACTAAAGGCATTTAAAATTGTTAATAATTATTTTACCTTGTAGGTTGAAGTTGTCATTGCAACTACAGCCAATGTAAGATTCAACCTCAACGTATAGACCACCGAGATGCAGGCAAAGTAAAGCAAAATCTGTGTGTGTCGAGCTCCCCAGCCTGAAACAATAAAAAGTAATGCATAAATCACTCAAATTTCATAACAGGTAAGCAAATAAATACAGGTAACAGGGTTATAACTGTAATATGCTAACACGACACGAGGAAAACATTGAATTCAGAGTGATAATTGTTTCATAATTTGTTTGAGACCGAAATAATGAATATAAGGCATTAATTTCTTTATTGGCGATTCCACTTACGTTTGCCGAAGACTCTTATCCTATGAAATTTAAGAGCTCTCATGCTTCAGAAGAACTTGTCGAAAGAATGGTAATGATCGAGGCAATGGTCCATAGGCTATATGAAGACCTCAAGGTAAAGGTGATTTAAAAAAGCTAACCATAAAAAAAAAAGCATTCAGCCGTATCATGCTCAATTAAACTGTTAGCTATGAATAGTAACTGAATTTGCCGTTAATAATAAACTACATTAACCGATAGACCAGTTACCAACTAATTCAAGCAATACATTATGAATATTTTAACACCAGAGATAGTAGTTAGTAGTTCCAAGAATCTAAAAAATAATTTGTAATAATTAAATTTAATGAAAATACGTGAAAAATTTACATTCGGATTAAGACTTTCAAGGCGTAATGCAATAGCCTAGCGAAGATGACAACAAGCGTTATAACCAAACTTTTTCGTATTATATTATTTTTATAATATACATTTTATGTACTAATAAACAAACACATTATCCGCGCAGTCTTCATTTCTGTTTGCTATTAGATCGCTATTTCTGTAGATAACTTGGCAATTCATTTATTTCAACATTGAAATGAACTAGTTTCGTTCTCGACACTGCACTAGTCAGTCAATAACAGTTAAAATTAATGTTATATCGATAACTCTTCATGTTTATGATAAAATTAAAATAGACTATATCATCAAATGATTCATTATGTGCATCAACATGAGCTTTGACAGACGTTAGTCATTACATTAATGAACCGTTTCCGAGCAGTTATCAAGTTGTTAAAAAATAAATTTATGGGAAAATAAGAGAACTAAAAGTCAGGAGCTTGTTTTTTTTCGGAAATTTTTAATGAGTATACGCACACAAAATTGTTTAAGGAAGTACATACGTAAAAACAACTTATGCTCAGCAATATATGGGAGGAAAACGTATACTATGGAACTCTGAGGCAGCTGGAGTGAGCTTGAGAAAAAAACATCAAGAAACTGGAAGGACTAAACATTTAGTCAAAGCTAAAAAGATCGACTGCATCATTCTTCCTTCAAGAAGAACCGGCGGACAGATCCATCACTTGGGTTTCAGTTGAAACTAATATGCCGTCAGAGAATATAATGTTCCTGGTTGTTACCCTTTACAAGTACCTCACACTATTCCAACTGACTAAACTATCTATTGATTTCAACAGATCTACCACTCCGCCTCGAATTAACTATTAATAAGACCGCGGTGATATCAGAAAATTTATCTGTTTCAACTGCTTCTTGCAGTGTCTGATGCCATACCCTGATGATGACTTGCAAAGTGGATCGAAACGTCGTCGTAACAATTAAAAATACTAGTTTTTAAATGTAAATAAGCATGAATGTTATATATTTTATTTTATTTTTGTTTTCTTATTTATTTATTTTTTTTTTAATTTGCGTTGTTTAATATTTTATTTTATCTGTTTTATTAAGCTTTCTTTTCTTATTTTTGTTGTAATTTCTATTATTTTTGTAATTGTATATATTGTATGAATGGGTTTCTCACATCGTAAATACTCAATGCCCTTGATTGAGGCAAAATGTATTTTTTTCTCAATAAAAAAATGTTTATACAAAAAAAAAGTTTTTAAAAATTTAATATTTATTCGACCGCACCTCCCGACCAACTCCTTCTCATATTATATCACGGTCAACCATCTCTACATAATTATAATCTTAGTTGTTCAATCGACGAAGAATTTGATGTTATTTTATTTATAAAGTATGAACATTTTCGTACAAATTGAGGTACTTAATCAACTACAGAAAAAGTCCTAAAAACAGGAAAAAAATATATTAATCTCGGCTCTATTGAGCTACTTTTATACTTACAAATTTGTTAAATCTAAAAATTCAATTCAGATATTGCTACCCAGATAACTGTTTCTGCGTAAATACGCTACTGTATCAAACCTTTGTGCTTATAATGATATTTAAATTAACAAACGGGTTGATAATTGACCTACCATGCAACTGGTGTGTTTAAGTAGATAGATATTCTGACCAAAACAAAATAGAAATCTGAGCTGATATAATACCTTTAATTTCTTTTCAAAAAAAAGATTTTTTGACGCCCCCTTTCAGAAGCGCGTCTTTTGCTGACCTAGGAAGACCGACACTGTCTACATTACAAGAACTTTAATATTCACTGTTTTTTTTTTACATTTAAAATAGTTATAAGCACAGGTTTTGGTTAAATTCATACAACATAAACATGCGACCTAACTAGAAGGGACGTTTGTTTCAGAACGATTATTCAAGTAAAACAAGAGTAACAACGTTCCCACTCAGCAACGATGTGGAACACCTGGGCACACTAGAGGATTCATGTGGTGAGGGCTCTCGGTCTGGAATCCCCAAAATTGAATCCTGAATATGCTCCTGCTTGGACATACGTCTTGTCAGGCATGCCGATGTAAAGAAACAATGGCAACCCTTATAGTAGAGATCCAATCTTTACTGGTTCACTTGGTAATAAAAAAAGTTTTGATTAAATCAGGTTCCGACAATTTTAAGTTTATAACAAAATAATAATCAATTTAGTTTCAAAACTTTCAGCAATTTAAGTAGAAAATTATCACTATTTACAAATAATGGCAGAAACCATCCATTAATTCGTTATTAACGCTGTATACACCAGTCATTTCCGTTGCTTTTAAAAAAGAATTGTCATTTGTTTATCAAGAGCAAAAGAATTTTAATATATAATTTTAACATACAGTTGACGACATGAAGAATAATATCGAACAAACTGTGGTAGCTTTATATCAATACATTTTTGTTTCTTATTTTTAATATTTTGACATACCATTTTCCCACTTCGGTAGCTGATTATTAGATTCCTTCTCCATTTCGATATTTGTACTGCCCACTCACGCTTCCTCGCCTCAATAGAAGTACCTTTATAAATTCCTTATCTGTTTTGCGTTAAATAATAATTGATAGGTTCATATCATCAGATCATTGATGCATACCTGTATAAGAAAATAAAGTGATTGTTGACCTTCTGTGAATTTCAACTATCTTGTTATTAATCATTCGCGATAGTTGAATATCATTAACGTTATTCGTTACCAAATTGCATATATCTTGAAAATACTTCAACACCAAAATTCAGAAACATCCTCCCTCGCATATCGAGTAAAAAATTGTTTTGGTGAGGGAGCGATATCTACCATTTATCTTATAAGTGAATTCAAGTAAAAATGATATCTTATTATTTTAAACAGCAAATATTGAATGTTTTTAGCTTATATACTTATTTTAACACCAGTATTAACTTTCAATCAGGATGATTCAGGTTATCTAGTTTTTCCCAATTAGCACAAATATATGATCATAGAGGGTATCATTAATAGATTTGATACCATTTTCTAGAATTATATCCACATGAGTTCTATGTGCCAAACAAAACACTAAATTAAATAGCAAAAATGGAGATTCAAAGCATCCCCAGCACCAATGGTGGCTGAGGACGAGTTGTATGAGAAATCTCCTAATTTAACTAATAAGGAATTGGCACGTTTGAAAATTGTGCCGTTAGTATAGATGCTGGCAGCGGGGAGGAGGCAATAGTCTTGAACAGACAGCTTTTTATCGAATTATCTAGTTCGTAAGTAACTTCATCTCACCGTAACCTAAACATATCTTATTTACGAAAATTCTCGGAATTGGAGCGTTTTCAATATGGAGATCGATAAGCTTTGGCTATTTAATTAGGTACTGAAAACTCGTAAATACCTATTTGTTTTCCATTGAATCGTAAAATAATTTCAGTATAAAAAAAGATAAAAAAATAAAAAAATGCGTCCTTCAAGAATATTGAGCCGTTTGGCGTTACCCACACTCCCAAATTGTCAAAATAACGGGGTTATATAGGTCAAACGGCCCAATATTATGTGCCACCTTTTGTATCGGTTTTGTGATCAAATTATCTTACGATTCAAGTGGGAAGCAAACGGGTATTTACAGGTTATTAGCACCTAATTCAATAGACATAGTTTGCCGACCTCCAGATTGGAAACATCCTAATTCTTAGAGTTTTCGTAAATAAAATAGTTGTAAGTTACGATTAGATGAAGCTATTTACTAAGTTTTAGAGGGATGTTAATAATTTAATAAAAAGAGGTTTGTACCACGGACTATAAGGCATTTCCTGCCCAAAGATGTTTTTTGAAGTGGGGCCAATGTTTCATTGGCTTTCTAATATTTTACAGTCATTTATAAAGGAGTTCAGTAAATCATACACGTAATACTTGTAGTGTGATACAGATAATAAATAGATGACTGGACTACATTATGTATATCTTGTAAGCTTGGTCCTTCCAATATTTTTCATGTGCAGTTGCTATTGCGATTTAATTAAAGTACGGGCAAACTAGGCACTTAGCTGGTGCGGTATTTTTTTGGGGGTGAGATAATTTGAGTGATTTATTTATTTATTTATTGTGAAATAAAGTTACTCGGAGAAAAGAGTTCATTCATACCATATTTAAATTATATTTAATTAATGACTTATCACGATAAACAGTCGATATTCCCAATTTCTATTATGGACCTTGCTCAGAAAGCTGAATTATTCGCATGCCACTTCGAAAATATATTTACCCCTCACTGTGATTTGCAAGATTCGCGCTGTGCAAAATTGGTAGAACATCAATTAGATATTCCTTTAGAGATGACCCCCCCACCTAAACCTTTTCATCCAAATGAAGTTAGCGTTATTAGCAATAGTTTACCAAATCGAAAATCTCCAGGGTTCGATCTCATTACTAACTTTATTCTAAAGAATTTACCAAAAAAGGCTATTATATTCTTAACAAACATATTCAATTCCATTCTTAGAACGACACATTTTGCGATTTTATGGAAATACTCAATCATAACTATGATTCACAAACCCAATAAGCCTATAGACCGCCCTGATTCTTACCGCCCAATTAGTCTTCTACCTTCTCTATCTAAAGTATTCTAAAAAATTCTGTTTCGCCGTTTAAATTCACTTAGACTATTTGATGTCATTCCAAATTTCCAGTACGGGTTCAAAGAGCATCATTCGACTATTCAGCAATGTTACCGCCTTATAGATTACATATCTTTCTCGCTAGAATCAAAATTGTACTGTCCTGGCGTTTTTCTTGACATGAGTCAGGCTTTTGATAGAATATGGCACGATGGTTTGTTACATAAATTAAAAACGATCATTCCTCCAACGTATTACTTAATTTTACTATCATATCTAAAAGATAGATTTTTCCGTGTGAAAATGGGGACTGAGTTTTCTGTCATCAAACAAATAAAAGCTGGAGTACCTCAAGGCAGTGTCTTGGGTCCAACACTTTTCAACATTTACTGTTCAGACATCCCACAACATTCTGAAACACTGTTGGCTACATTTGCTGATGACTCGGCAATATTAACATCTAATAAGGATGCAGCAAAGGCTTCTCAGGTACTTCAAGAACACCTAGACGACATAGCTTTTTGGGCTAAAAGGTGGAGAATAAAAATGAACGAGTCTAAGAGTCAATTTGTTTCATTTACACTTAAACATAACTTTTGTCCTCCAGTGTTCTTTAATATTATTGCTCTAACACCTTCAAAAACTGTACGATATTTGGGTCTCCACTTGGACAAACGACTGACATGGACATACCACATAAAACAAAAAAGAAAAGAACTTAATCAGCGATACGGACTTCTTTCTAGGCTACTTGACAGACGTTCTAAATTATCTGTGACTAATAAATTAACTATTTACAAAGTCCTCATTAAACCACTATGGACATATGGGATCGAACTATGGGGAACAGCAAAGAAATCAAATATAAAAATCATTCAGTCATTCCAGTCAAAAGTCCTTCGGAAAATTGTAGACGCACCCTTTTACGTTTCAAACCTCACGTTACACACTGATCTTAACACTACATTCATCACGGCAACTGCCACTGACCGCTTTAATAATTTTCATGACAGACTGACTCTAAATTCCAATCCACTTACTCAAGCTCTATCTACTGCCACAAATCCATATAATCCGTCCAGAAGACTGCTGAGGCGGTGGCCAAGAGACTTATTGCATTGAACTACTTGCTGCATTATCTTTTTTGTGTGTGTATTTGTTATTATGTTATAATGTATGTGTTATTTTAGTACTTTTTTTTTTTTTTTTTTTTTGTTTTGTTATTCTTCTCCTTGATATCATATTTGCTGAATATTAAGGTAGATGGTAAATTTATTGTGAGCCACAAATATGTACAACTAATAAATAAATAAATGTCTATTATGAACCTTAAGTTAAATCTACTATACAATACTTTTTTTTTTTACAGAAACAATGTGTACCCGTAATGTATGCGGTACAGTGTTTGTAATAATAGAAGGTGCTAACAGCATCTGATGAATAATAATGAGCTAGACACGTTGTACGTTATAGTTTTTGTATCAATCCAAATGCTTTTAAATGCTACGTTTATGGTAGGGGATGGATCCCCAAAGGGCACCCCACAAGGGAACCGATCTATGTAACAATATACTGATTCTGTATTGAAAGGCTAAACGCCACAGCTATAAAAAGAATAAATACATTGCCTGTATATCAATATTACCAATAAATACCCTAGGTGTTTCCTTTTCCGAACCTTTGCAACAAAAAAACCTTCTTACCTTCTTGATCTGTTTATTCTTTACTTCTCTGTACATTCTTTCAACACGAGATCCCAGCACACAAACCTGTTTATTCCTTCTCATAGAACTATTTCTCTTAAAAAATCTTTTCTCATACGCGCTACCTTGTTTTGGAATTCCTTACCTACTTCCGTACGTAAATCCTCATCCTTAACCACATTTAAACACCATTTAGTCATCCATCTCCTCAGCGATCAATCTTCCGAACATATGTAAGAGTATTATTTTTATGCGTTTAGAGCCTTCACCTCATTTTACTGCCTTCTTACAGATACATACATAATACCCATTGTCTATGTGTAAACACACTCTTATACACCTATCTATAATTCAAATGTTAACTTGTGCCTTTCTTTATTTTAATATAAAGACTCAGTACCAATGTAATTTAATTAACAACAAGAAGGTGATTAACTTGTATGCCAGACAAATGTCACTAAATTGTTCCTTATAATTATTCTTAGGGGTCTGAATGCCCCAGAATAATATTTATGAGTTCATTTCATTTAAATATTAAATAATTTACAAAAATCTAACTCAAATATTAACGTTTATTATTGTCAATTCTTATTACTAAGGAGTAGAGAAAAATGAATTGCGTTGATCAGCGCTTGATTAATAATGACTGAAACTTACAAAAAGAATATATATTCATTTTAATGATAAACAAATATTACTTACATAAGATGAAAAAAAAATGTGTTAAACACATATTTTTTAAGTATTGTGAGATTATATAAACATTTCATTTTTATGTGATAACCAGTGAGGCAGCATTCCTTGTAGAAATGGAAATTTTTTTTTATGAGTTTATTTGAGGGAAAACATCGGTTTCGATAGTCCAATTTTAATATCGGTTTGTCGTGTTAAAAATAGTAGGAACAATATCGATATTTCCATATTTTTCCAATATCCGTAATCGAAGAAGGATCAAGAATAAGCTGTAACTCAAAGAACCATCTTTGTCTCAAATGATTCTTGTTGTTTTTTCTTCCTTTTCCTTTCTACCTCAATGCTTCTTTTTAGAGTCAATGGATCCCCTGAATGAAACTTCAATGTTGTTATATGTCAATTTACTTCACTTATGTCCATGTCTACATTCTGTTTGTATAGAGAAGTTTCTAAACTCAGCGGTGAGCTCATCCATAACATCGGACCCGTCTCTACACTAAACAAAACGGCACCATCGATGAGCTCAGCTCTGAGTTTAGGAACTTGCCTTATTTATATCTGTTTTTAAATTCAATAATTCAGTAGGCAAGTGCTTCTCGAAACATTTTTTTTATTTTTCATGTGTTTAGTAAACTTTCAGGAGTGTTTATCTTCCGTTGGAACCCATGAGGTCGTTCTGAGCATAAATCGCTAGTAATCACTACTGGATTTAATCGATTGATGGAATCCATCGATGGAATTAGCGCTATGTTTAGGAATGTACTCTTTTGTTATTAAGTAATGTTAATTCTTAAAATTCTAATTTTATAAACATTATGGAATAATGTTCTAACTCAGTTTTATGATGTTTATTTAGTTTCTTTATGTTTAACAATTTTTAAGCTCTACAAATACTAATTTATACTATATACTATGGTTATTAAATGGTTTAAGATCTTTTTTAGGTATAAAAGTTGATTTCTACGATCTATTTAATGATAAATTTAGATCTTTAGATCCGAGCCCTAGTCATCACATAACTGGCCAACAAATTAGTCATGTTTTAAAAGAAATATTTTGTAATTTATTTAAAGAACCAATGTTTTTCTTTTTAAATATAATGACAACTACTCTGGAAGAAAAAGAAAGAAAGTAAATAAAATGATGTTAAAGTGGTCCTTAAAGGTCTATAAAAAATAATGCTTTTAAGAATAATTGTTTTCTTGATAAGTGCCTCCATCAATATAGTAGCTGAATATGCGTTATAGTTTAAAAAGAGTGCACTTATAGTAATTGTTCAAGTATTTAACTCGGAGCACTCACAGGGACAATTATAGACCTGTGAAAAAAATAAGTTATTTTTACATAAGTTATTGGGAGGAGCTTCAGTCCGAAAGTTCTCTTCATTTCCTCATAGCCAGAGACAAAAATTGACCTAGACTCAGCCGAAGGTTTGAATGTAAGTTACGAAAGTGTATGTTATCCTAAGTAAAATGAACCTCGTCTGCCAATCAAGAGCCGTTACTTTCAATAATGGCGGTTGATTTTAAGAATATCAGGCCCGTAACTTGAGGATCGAAACGGGAAATATATTGTAAAAAAAATGTTGGAAAATTTTTTACTTTTTCAACCTGAACATGTATGGGTTCAAACACATGTTTTACATAACAAACATAAACAAAATCAGAAACGCAAGCAACCTGTTAAAATGGTAAAATTTTTAAAACCAAAAAAGCCACATTTTTTTATTTTTGGGGGGGAGGAAGAGGAGTTTCACCGATAACTCCTAGACGGTGCATCGAAGCAAAAGACACACCCTTTTAAAAATTTAAGAACGTTAAATTGTGTCTCGAATGAGTACCTAAACTTAGTAATTTGGTTAAGGGGTATGGTAGAAAACCAAAGACAACGGACTCTGATTTTTACCAATTTTTTTTTTCAAAAATTGAGACAATCTACTATAAACGGTCCTGTAGCTTGGTAGTGACTTCCTTAATAGATATAATTCATAAAACACAATTTGTAGAGCATCAAATTCTGCGTCCACTGAGTACCTACAGTTTTAACTTAGGTCACTTACTTCACTCAAAATCGGTGGCTGAAAATTGGTGATGAAGGTATCTGTGATATTTAATACTTAAATAGAATGGGTGTCTATTTTACTGAGTCAGCGGTTAGGGGTCGTTAGGGCCGTTCCTTTCAATAATGGCGGTTGATTTTAAGAATATCAGGCCCGTAACTTGAGGATCGAAACGGGAAATACATTCTAAAAAATATATTTTTTATTTTTTAAACTGTAATATGTATGGGTTCAAACACATGTTTTACATAAAAAACAAAATTAGGCGTTGGATGAGAGATCTCCTTCCTTAAACAACTGAAGTAATTGGAACAAGTTAGAGAAGAGGTACTGCTGAGTACTTTCCTTTCCCATGCCTGTCATGTCATCATTTCATGTATCGGCATCACATTTGCTGATTGTCAACAATAAGTTAACAGACGCAAATACATCTTTAATAGACAAATAAAAAAAATTAAAAAAAGAAACGCAAGCAACCAAAGGTAAACTTTTTAAAGTAAGAAAGCTATATTTTTTTAATCTTTTTTTGAGGGAAGAGGGTTCACCGATAACTCCTAAACGGTGTATCGAAGCCAATAACACATCCCTTAAAAAATTTAAGAACGTTATATTGTGCATCGAATGAGTGCCTAAACTTAATAATTTAGTTAAGGGGTATGGTAGAAAACTAAGGACAACAGGGAAAGTATATGTGGTATTCAATACTTAAATAGAATGGGTGTCTATTCTACTGAATCGATGGCGCGAGAACCTACCTCCCTCCCCCCCTTCCTCCCAAGATATTTTATTACTCACCTTTTTTTAAAACAGAGCAAGCTAAGGTAGAATTAGAAAAACGTAGATGAAGTACATTACATTTGCTGCGGTATGTTTCATGTTTCTTCCCTTGTGATTTAGTCCAAAAATTCATAACGCCGTCGAAATTTGTTTCCCTCAAAAATTAAAAATCCCATCAAAATATGTCCCCCTCAATAATTTTAAACCCCCTTCTGGGGCTCTCCTATACTGAGTTATACTTTTTTATAGTCTGCTACATGCAGTATAAACCCTTTTTTCTAATCTGAATAACACTGAATTTTATTTGTGAATCCGTGGTATAGATAAATAACCGAATATTTATATAATCAACCAAATGAGGATCTGCTTATCTCAGAAGTAGTAATTTATTTATTGAGAGAAAACTTACATAATAAAGAGATGATCATTCTCAAGATTGAAATTCGTCGAATAATTTATTATCAAATTATTGCTATTGTATTGCAAAACCTATAAAACATCTCTTATCAGCACGGAAAAATGTATACAACGCTAAAAACCGATAAACTAGTATTCAGCTTTTATCAGACAATACTGTTTAAGATTTCACTAATTCCTTCGTTTTGTATGACTGATATCCTTTAACGAGCACTTAACTTTATGTAAACAGCCTTCTTTATATCTCGAACAAAAAGGCGCATAAATCAATGCATGAAATCCTATGCATGTGTTTTTCAAACCTTATCTTTTTTTTTTCAAATGTATATGACAATTACAAAAAAGAAACACCCTTCGTTGTACAATGGCAAAATACTTTTTAAATTTTCTATTTGTTTTCATACAGTTTCAGAACGCGCAGACAAACTAAATCGGAAAAAATAAAACACAGTCAAATTACATTGACTAAAGTGATTCAATATTATCCTTTTTTAAAATACTTATTCGCAAATACAAAAAAGAAACACCAAATACCATCTCTGTTTCCAATGCTGCAAGATTTATTGGACATCCTGTGTTTTGAAGTTCTTGAGCAGTCTCCCCAATTCTGTATTGATGGCCTACACGTCACCCCAAGCACCATGTTGCATTTCGGGAATACAGATAAGTCATGTGTAACTAAATCAGGTGAAAAAGAGGTGCTTTAATCTAATTTTATAATCAAATTTGGAGGGCAAAAACATGTTGGTATGCAGGGTGTCCCATAAGAAGAGCGAAATGTTTAAAGGGGTGACATCAAACCTCAATAACTACAAAAAAAGTTTTACAAACAGTGGTCCGATTTTCCGCACAAAAGTGGGAAATTTAAGTTTGTTTGTTTTAAGTGTCACGTTTTTTTATGAATATAAACCTCTGGAAAGAATAGCTCTATCCCAAATCTTCAAATTCCTTGAAAACACAAAACTACTCGATCCTCTCCAATCAGGTTTTCGTCCTGACTTCTCCACACAATCTGCTCTACTAAAAATTGCAAATGACTTACATTCCGCAATAAACGAAAAAATTCTAACTGTGTTAATACTTCTCGAATTTTCGAAAGCTTTTGACAACTTAGACCATTCCATACTTTACACTAAATTAAAATCTCTATCTTTCTACAACAGCTAAATCCTTTGGTTTCAGTCTTTCTCCGACCGAACTCAAGCAGTCAGCATTCCGAATCAATACCTATCTTCCATTCTAACGCTGTCCTCTGGAGCGGTCCAGGATTCGAGCATTTCTCTTCTCATTTTTAATTCCTATATAAATGATCTTCGGGAATCCATCTACCACTGCTCACATCATTTATACGCTGATGACTAACAAATCTGCTTATCCTTTCACCCTTCTGAGCTATTAGCAATATTCAGGGAGATCTATATAGATAAGGTCCAACATTTGCGACGAATTAAAGTGGCTCTTCTCTTCTTCCCGCTGACAATAATTCCTTGGATCTTTCGTATTCCAAACGATCAACACCCGACACCCTTTTTACATCTACAGTCTCCTACAGTTCAAACCCGTGGTCCACTTCCAGAAAACAAGATCCCGTGTTTCCGACCTTTATATCCCTTCGAATAGAACTAAAACATTTGAATATTCCTTTATTGCCCGACCCCACTGTCTTCTGGAATTCCTATTCATCTGATATCCGCCATGTTTCTTCTTTGTCCTCATGCAAATATCATCTCTAACAATTCCTTCTCGCACCCCAAAATAACGGTGTACAATGAAATAAATATCATGAATCAAATTTTCACTGAGGTTGTTGAAATTGTTTGAGTTTTAATTTTAAAAATCAACCCATAGTGCTTATAATATTTTATTTTGTATTTTATCTGGTTTCTGTTTTTTTTAATTTAAATATTTGTTGTTGTTTTTTTCAAAATGGTGTTACTTTTTATTTGTTTAAGTATACTTTCACTGAAGATACTGTATATATTCTTTAATTTTGATTAATGTAATTTTTGGCCATACGTGGTTTTTATTTTTTGTTCATAATTGTTATTCATAAGGGACCTCGTCCCAGAATAAAGTTTATTTTCTATTGTATATCGCTCAATTTTTTTAAACATTATTTGAATAAAAGATAATTTTTCATTATGCAGGTTTAACCTTTGTTCCTTTTACAGTGATACATTTGACTATTGGTCAGAATAAATTAATCAAAATTAGTCTTTGATAGCAAGTTTTTTGAACGATTAAAAAAAAACTTCGTCCCCCTCTTCAGCAATCTAAAAGTTATATATTTATTGTATTATTTTAGATTGCTGAAGAGGAGGGCGAAGTTTTTCTTGAAACGTTCAATAAATTTTCAATCGAAGACTAATTTGATTAATTTATTCTTAATTCTTTATTCTTAATTTGATTAATAACAGGCAAATGTATCGCTGAAATAAGATAATTTAGCATTTTCTTAGGTTTATAATGCACTCATAATATTGATGCAGCCGTAGGGTATATTAAATTATACCGGAGCAAGAACATACGCACTCTCATTGGCTAAATTTGTCCCGAACACAAAACTACAGCAAATAATAAGCATGTCCATGAGGGTATTGATAAGGAAAAGCAGTGTATTGTGTGTATATATTGAGTAATGTCATACCAAATAAGAAATAAAATAAAAATAAATAAAATAAATAATCACTACGGGTGAATTTACTCGTAAGAGAATATCTGTGGTATTACATTATTAATTTTACATTTATCTACATTGTTTTCATATTTTTGAATTGCTGATAGAGCTTTGAGTGTTTTTGAATTTTTTTGCAAATTAATATTTAATTTAAAATATTTAGTATAGCTCATTTTTTCATGCAATGTTTATGAATGTGCTTAAAACCAATAGCAATTTTCTATAACAAATATGTACTTTGTCGCCGCAGAAAAATATCTAAACAGGAAATGGTAAAGTTACATTTTTACTAGCTTAACATTTTACTATTTTGATTTAAAATAAAATTTCAATTATTATATACATCCTTTTACGTTTTTTTCTTTTGCAAAAAAATAGAAAATATCTATCTAAAAAGCAGAATAAATTTCGGGCTGAAGCCCCCCTAAATGGAAAAATATGTAATTTTTTCTTTGTCCATGTTTATTTCTGCAAGTGGCCTAAAAATCACAATATGTTTTCTTATTAAATTATGGAGATATACAGCTCTTAGATTTAAGAACGTCAAGAAAAAATTATCACTAAAACCATTTTTGTTTAATTTTTTTAAAAATCCTTCAAGAACCACTTAAACGTCATTTCACATAGTTTACTTTCTTTTTTCTTTCCGAGTAATTACCATTATCATTAATCGGTTAAAATTCGTGACGTTAATCCAGCCTCAAATGTCAAATACGTTCTTATCAGTGAGCTTGATTTCGCGGTTTATAATTTAATATTTTTTTAATTGATGATGATAGCACATTCTTCACCAAAATATTTTTTAATACTTACGCAATAATAATAATAATATAAATTAAATAATAGGTGCGTACCCACCCTTGAAAATGAACTTTTTTACTTGGTCATTGGGCATTGAATGTGCATTTACCATGGCAGATGGTCATCGATCTTTCAAACTCCCCATGAGAGATCTTGCTCTCAAAACATTTATTTATTAATATAAAATTGTTTATTTGAGAGAAGTCATATTCATATGAGGGACAAAGTTTCTAGTAGTGGCTATGTATGTAGTGGTACACTGTAGGACTTATGCTGCACTCAACTTCTTTGGAATATTATAATGGATGATATATTCAAGATCGTCGCTACTGATGTATCTGAGGTCCTACATTTTTCATTTTTTTAAATTTATCTATTCAGAAATACTACATTCTTTCACAATTAAGGACATTTATAATAGTGTTCAGAGAGCACACTCACACTCTATTTACAATAAATAAAAACGAATAATACACAAACTAATAATAATACAAACGATTCATTGATACATTTTTATTTTTTAATTCTTTATTATTTTCTTAAAAGTGTATACTAGTGCAAATAGCTTTAAGTGCCTTGTCATAGTATTAATTGTTTTGTATATAGTTTCGTTTTTTTTTATATAGAATGTTTACCTTATATTTTTTTTACATTATTTCTTTTTTCGATTGATTTTATTTTGGCCAGATGTGATCTTTTAATTTTGTTCTATTTTGTTATTCTCAAGAGACTGTGTCCCAGAATAAAATTATTTTTCTATCTATCTATCTATCTAATAAAAGTAAATGGATACAAACAAAAGAACTAAACTAATCAAGTTCATATATAAATTGCTTATTTGGACATGAAAAAAGAAATTGGTGTTTGAACAAGAAAAACAAACTTTGTAATATCTAGAAAAATTTGTCAAGCGAACCAAAATATCAAACTCATTGGAAAGAAAGTTGAACAGTTCACGGACTCTTAAAAATGGCAGCTCACACATGGGACCTCAGAAGTATTATCAAAAATGTAGAAAGCTGTTATTCAACTAACCATGAAATATACAATAGAAATTGGGAGGGGAAAAGGACTGGTCTCAAAAAAATAAATAAAAAATCTTTTCAAAGATTTTTAACGATTGAAATCATTACGGACAGTCTGCCTTTTGCCGAAGATATGTTATTAAATTAATAAAATTAACGAGGATTGGGTAATATGTTATGGTCAGAACCCGGATTTTTATGAAGTTGCATATGTTTGTCTATTTCGCATGATGCAAAATGCAAAAACTTGCATATTTCGATTATTTTAAATAAAAACAATTAATAAGTTGAAATAATAAATTAAAATGCAACATTGAAGATGGAATTCGAAAGTCGTAGGTTCTTTTTCATTGAAAAAACGAATACAAATAAAAAAAATGGATTTAAATAACCGACTACAAAAATCGGGAAATCTTGTCCATCCTAAATGTATGTTTTTCTATATCTACTTGAACTTCTTAGTATATTTTTAGAAAAATTTACATTTACGAATATTTAAATTTGGCATATCTTGTTCGTTTGTACCGCATATGAATAATGCTGAGGAAGACAGACCTCTACATTCTATCTCCCTCAGCTAATGACCAAAGAAAACTACCCATACAACAAGCCCTTTGTTTAATTAGGCCAGCCCATTTCGACTTGGGTAGAAGAGAAGAAGCTCCACGCTTGCTTAGCTAACCACTACAGCAACCACTCGTATTGCCTAACAGGCAGGGTAGAGTTTTAGATAAATAAAAAATAATTAAACTTGGTGTAGTAGCCCACCACATCTCGAACAATACCCAAGAATTTGGGATGTTGATATGCATGGGGCTACGACACCAAGTTTTATATTCGAAGACGTCAATTTCTCTTAGAATCTACCAAGATATTTAAGTAGAAATAGAAGATACCTTTAGAATAGATAAGATTCCCGATTTCCGTAGTCGTTTTTTTTTTTTTTTTTTTTTTTTATATTCAAATATTTTTAAAGTGAAAATTTCTTTAAACGCGTTTTGTACATTTTTTGTGGAAAGTGAATTAGATTGAGCCTTCAGACCTCCGATGTGTAACGCTTGGGTAAAGTCATCTGGAGTCGACTAATAGAAGTGTTTTTGTATATGGATTAAAATATCTCAAAAACTAGAAATCGGACATGCATTTTGTTAGCGAGAGAAATGTTCATCATTTCATCCTCTTTGTAATGAGCTAATATTCAAAATTGTATCCTAACGTGGCACCGTGTTATGGCGGCGAAAAGGGAAAAAATAGTGTCGTAAACCAAATTATAATTAGAGTTTTATTAGTTTAAGATATGGATTAAAATATCACAGAACTAAAAATCGGATCTGCGTACTGTAAGCCAGAGAATTGTTCAGCATTTCATCTCTTCTGTAATGGGATGTAATGGGAGAATTTTATATTTACGCGACGCCGTATTAGAGAGGCGAAAAGAGAAAAAGTGGTGTCGAAAACCAAATTATAACGAATTTTATGAAAGATATGGATTAAAATATCTCAGAAACTAAAAATCGGACCTGCATACTGTAAGCCAGAGAAATGTTCAGCATGTCATCATCTTTATAATTAGCCATAATTTATAATTCACATTATTAATCTCGCCTTGTAGATGTTTTCACTTCTATCGCGTGCTCTAAAGCAAGCTCCTTAGTTTTTTTTTTTTTATTTTAACTTTTTTTGTTTTTCAAGTATTAACAATTTATATTCAACACATATGTTCAAGATCTGAAACATGATATGATGTGAAACCAATACACAATTTGGGGATACTTGAAATATAACAAAATATTTCTTTCATTATTTTGTGGCGATCGTTTTAGTCGCGTAAAAATAACGCTATCTTGAGGAATTGACTTGTTAGAATATGATATATTTTTCATTTTCAGTTTTTTTATCTCTTTACACTTCTAGAAATCAAACTC
Source organism: Nezara viridula (assembly GCA_928085145.1). Taxonomy (NCBI): domain Eukaryota; kingdom Metazoa; phylum Arthropoda; class Insecta; order Hemiptera; family Pentatomidae; genus Nezara; species Nezara viridula. The sequence continues at coordinate 48,941,022 of OV725081.1, forward strand.
AGTTTTAAATTCTAATATTCTTTATGCAGTAATATTTTTTATAAGTGCATCATTAACTTCAAAATTGAAATATTGAATCGGCTTTTACGATTCCAAAGATCAAACAATCCTACAACGTATTTATTAGATAATCGTGGTATAGACCAATGACAGGAAGTTCAGTTTCAAAATGAAAATTTTATTCGTTGAATATTGCTCAACGAAAATTTGATCCCATTACAACATACCCTGTAAACTTTTACCATACCTTGTAAAAAATATTTCCTGATAACAGAGGCTTATCGAAGGATGAGACCAATTTAATTAAATAACAAAAAAATAAGCTATTCAATGCATATCTTCTCTCTTACACTGAAAAAACAAGGCTAATATTATAAAGTTCGTTAGCCTTTCTGTTTAGATAATTGTGATTAAATAACACAAAATCTATCACAAGATATTTTTGGTATTAAGGAGTCGTTCACATATGGAGGTGGCAACCTGTAATATGGAGATAAGTGTTTTGGTTAGGCGCGACAGCCTCAACGGATATCAGTATTGGATTCAGGATTCCAACTTTTCTTATTTATTTAACGCTGATAAATCTGAAAGAAAAAGAAAGAGACTATATAAATTTATGTTTAAGTGTTTCTTGAAGGATTAAAAAAAGAACAACGCAACTGTAGTAAAAATAATACTTTTAAGGATAAAATCTTTTCTCGACCCGTGTTTGCATTTATTTGTATTTAGTTAACAAGAGTGCACATTATTTTTGTTTAATTAATTAAGTCAAATAACTCACAGAAAAAAAGTTAAATCAATATATATAATATATATATATATATATATATATATATATATATATATATATACTTCAGGCCGAAAGCTCTCCCGTGGCACCGCTAGTGATGGATAGTATGACATGGCTGTTTTATGTGAGATATAAACCACTATATCATTATTATATAATATTGTAGTGAGAGAATTATGGCTAAAAGGTTTGTCCTTGACGGATGTATTTTAAATATGCCATTTATGATGATAAAAAGATGTCTTCATACGTCTTGCATAGATTGGTGTAATTAGGAACATTAATAAATCAATTATTCCTCATTTTCGATCTCCCGAGACATCAAAAATCACTAGAAGTTTATACCGATTACACGCAGTAATACAATTGTTTTAAATTTACGAACCGTTTTATTTATTTATTTTTTTCTTGAAAGGTCAATTTAATATTTTCTGACCAAACACACAATTTATGTTGGACCTCAGCTTCATCCGTAGTAACGATCTCTCAGATAAATAATTTAATAATAATAAGTCCTATAGAACCTTATGATGACCAGTTTTTGATCGAACAAGCCATCCGCGTCAATCGACCAGAAGCAGGGAAACCGCGGATGGCCTGCTGAGATTGCGCTGCGATATCGAGACGAGAGTGGAGCGGTACGAATCCACTTTTTGATGTATCCTCTGCAGTCGAGTATGTGATGGCTAAGCCTGCTCCAGCAGCTGCTAAGGTACGAAGCACCCAGTAAGCAGGCACCTTCAGGACATGCAAATGAAAGTATAACGAGGTAGAAGCTTCTTTAGAAACAGGATATGCTGAGGGATCACTTGTTAGTCCTGCTCTATGGAAGCTTGCATTATTGAATGAGGAACGGTTCCCTAAAACGGTTACGGCTCTAGATATATATATATATATATATATATATATATATATATATATATATATATATATATATACATAAGATTGCTATGAAAATATAGTTCTTCTCATTACTTACTTATGTATTCAGTCTTTACACTTCGGTGAAAGACGCATGGATGTATACAAAATTAATAAAACTAGACAACATTGCTTTAGTTGATGTAAATATTTAAAACAATCAAAAATTATTGATATGTCTGACTATTTATCATCCAATAAAAACATCATTTAATACGTAGGTTTTTTTTTACGGTAAATAGGATTTATAATATTATGCGTAAATTATATTGGTATTTTTTACAATCAGTTAAATTATCTAATTTTTATTTACCTACAAAATTGTTATCATCTCGTGCATGTTCGTTTGTAATTGTTATTGATTATGAGTTTCAACTTTACATCTTTTCTAGGAGGTCAATATAAAACAATTTATAAACAAAAAAACGGAAACAGTATGAATATTTACAACGAAAAAACAAACGTCGGCGGATTGTTCCATAATGGAATCGCCCATATAGCTTTGTATGACAAGTTATTTAAATAGATTTCTAAAAAAATTGAATACGTGCAATGAATCGACTCTCAATTCCTCAAATACAATCTAATTAAAACTGTGTTTACTTTCATTCCCACCTAATTGAAAACAGCTAACAGAATAACCAGCACCAACTCTATCAATGTTTTGTAGTGGCGTAAGTTCAGCATAACATCTCTTTGCAGGGTAGTTAAGGCTCCGTAACTTGTTAGTTACTCTATCCTTAAATTAAAGAACTATTCCGTTTATAAATCCTTTAATACTATAATTTAAACTATAGTATTAAAGGGAAGATTAGACATCGAATTGAAATCAAACAGGCAACTTTTTCTACCCTCTGATTTTTATTTGTACATTGTCCTGTATTTGAATCATTTTTACCAATAGATATATCACAGTAAAGTGGAGACTGTTAGATCAAATACACTGTTTCTGAATACACCATCCAGTTTTTCACCACACTTCGGACACATTTTAAGTATCATTGAGTGACGGGTCATACCTTCCCCTTGATTCATACCTGAACTTTGTAATTACGTATTCCAATGAAGAAATAATAAAGATCTGACGAATTTGTGATATTTTACCTTATATTGGTGATAATTACTTCTTTATTTATTCTAGGACAAGTCAGTTTTAGAATAACAATACAGGAAACGAGTTATGAGGTTTAGAGTCTCAGAGTAAAAGTAAAAATCACCTTCTTACATTTTTGGAGCATTTTGTTGAGGGTAATTCCTTTTCTGATTATTAAAACAAAAAAAAACCTTCTAAAGTGTAATTTTCCTAGTTGGTTCATCGGAATGACATTTAGAGCTATCTTGCTCATACTCAAGTTCCTCTTATAATTTATTTAAACCCTATCATTAATGAAATGAATCAATCAAACTTGATCAAAGAAAATTTTTAATAAGAAGAAAAAAGAGTATCTCGTAATCGATCGGAAGACGGGAATGACATGTATATTTGGAGGTCATCAATATAGATACATTATTGGGAGTGATGGATCAGGAAGATGTCTTTAATGTAGATAGGAAACGGAATGATTTTAGTACTACCAAGAAGATTACTGTAAGCAAAAGTAGAATTTAAAAAATCGTAAAACATATACAATTACATTTGAAACAGTTTTTTTTTTTTTATGTTTTTCCCTCTAATCTCATTGAAGTGTGCCCTCCTAAAAAATTCAAAACTCCATTAGAATGTACCCTCCTCAAAAATTTTGATGGTGCAACTTATGCCATGAAACTCCCTTCTGCTAACAAACTACATGTCAATGAAAATGCATACATATAATTGCATGCATAATACATACTTTAGATAAATGGAAAAAAAAAAGATTCAGTGATAAAAATATTTTTATTATTTTTAAATATTTAATATTGAAAATAATAGAGTAAAAAACATTTAACATTCTAACACAACAAACATATACAAATACTTAACTTAAAAAATATCCATATACAATGAATTTTTTCAAAGCATACTCTATAACGTACAAATTTATAATACCAATTTAATTTTCAACCATTTTATAGTATTAATGTCTTCTGAATAACAAGCACTCATAGGCTTGGTACGAAGATTTTTAATAGGTTAGAATCATTTCAGTTATATAGGTTTACTGGGAATTCGGTTTGGTAGAAGAGACTTTAATTTATAGTAACTGTAATGACATCCTGTTATGTGAGGAGTTAATCGGGGGGGGGGGGAAAGGGGGGAGGGTGCGGTCAAATAAATACTAAATTAAAATATAGTAATTATTTAATTTTTGCCAGATGGAGAAGAGTGTGAAGAAAAGTGATTAGATATCAGTGCTGCGTGACGGAAAGTTCCGGAAGGTTTTTGAAATCTGGTACTTCGATGAGTGGGAAGAACAGAGAGATTCTGATGTGCGGAAGACATTTGTTGTGGATTGTTTGATCTGGCATTAAGTCTGGAACTGTGACGTATGGATTGTGGGTTTGTATCTTGTTGTTGACCCCGTGGTAATGCATTCATAATGATGTAGGGATGGTTGACCGTTGATATAATATGAGAAGGAGTTAATCGGGGGGGTGCGGTCAAATAAATAAATAAATATATTTAAATATATAAATAAATATATAAATGAATAAATATATATGTATTTATTTGATTATATTTTAATTTAGTATTTATTTGACCGCACCCCCTCCTCCCCCGAGTAACTCCTCCTCATATTATATCAACAGTCAACCATCTCTACATCATTATGACATCCTGTTATGTTTGAAACCAATTTTTCTCTAATAATATTTATAAACAAATGTACGGTTGTCATTATTAACAAAAGTGACGGTCCATTAAACAGTGATATATCAGATCTAAATTGAATAAAATTATTGAGATCATGAGCAGTTTCTCATCCATGAACTTCTCAGCCTCCTCTTGATGTTAGGCGTGCTGGGAAGTGACTATCCTTGGTGCTAGTGGATTGTTATGTACCATGAGATCATGAACATAATTAAAATATATATATAACCAGTTTCAAAATGGTTATTGGTTTTCATCATTCAATTTGTGCTTCTTTAATTTTGCCTTCATTCCATTCTTGCATTTGTGCGGTTCCCCAAAATAGGAAGCAAGTATTACCAAGAACTAAAATAGCTGCTGACAACAGGAAAACTATTCTCCATTCGTGAAGATCGCCCTATAAAAAACAATAAACATTAATAATAAATAAAGGATGTGTCTCAATTAACATTTTATATATGCAAATTAGAGTTATGGTAATACACATAAAGATAATAGTATTCAACACATTGCATTAACAATAAAGATAAATAATAATTAAAAATAAGTCATTTAATTAAATATATAAGAATTAAACAACAAAAGTAAAAATATAAGTATAGAAAAAAAACTTTCAATATCTTCGTTGATGTTTTTCATTAAGTATTGTGTTCTATCAAGACCAAGTCTAAGAAAACAATTTTTCTTCTTTACCTAAGTTTATTTTTTATGACAAAATCAGAATAATCAAACTTTTAAAGAGACTACTAATAAATTCCAAGATAAAGAAACGGAGCAAAGGAACATTTTAACATATAATTAATCGTTTTAATATATAATATAATTTTATTTTTAATTGAATAATTATAGTATAAAAAAATAATTAACAACACAAGAAGTAGAGCGATTTAATTTTAACAGAACAATAAATTTGAGCAAGACAATAATAACATGTTTTTCATTCTATTCTACATTCCTCTAAAATTCCAATATTGTAAGTTTCATTGGAAAAACAATCTTAATTATTTTCTAATTAATTACATTAAGAAATGTTACAATTTCTGCACTAACAGCAATTTTCTGAGAGATGTTTTTGGAAGCTGATTTATCTCAAAATTACATTTGGTTGGCCAAAGAGCAACATTGGTGTCAAATTTAACAGCTCTGCATTTGTTTCATAAGTGAATTGCTATATATTTTTTAAAAACTATTTCATGATAATATTCTATTAATTTCCTTCCAATAAATATTTTCTAAGATTCTACCTTTAAGATTAAAAATAAGTATTTTTTCTTTAACTATATAGTTAGATATATAAATCATAGTTGGCAATCAAATATTATTTTGACTTAAGAAAAATTTAATTTTACTACTAGATAATATCAATATGAACATTTTATTGGCACATTAATCTATTAATGGCATACTATATACTTACAATATCCTTAACCAGATAAGTTGAAAGGAGAGGTCCGAATATAGAAGCGAAATTGGCCACTGAATTGGTGAAAGAGTATAAAATTCCAGAAAAATTCGGAGAAAGATCTATGTGATTTGTCTGAAAACCCAAGTTGGAAGCTATAGTCACTCCACCTCCAACTGTGATAAGGGCAACAGCGATGGTTTTATCTTGAGTATATGCCAGTGCAATAAGAGCGGAGGCACATCCGTACATACCTATAAAAAAAAAATAAATCGATACAGCTAGCAGTGATAGTAGGTGTGAAAATGTTGCAGACTTGTTTAAACACAACTGTTTTGAGATATCACAGTACCTTACCAAAAGAGAGGTAGGTGATTCCAAAGGTAGGATGCTAACAATATACAGCTGTGAGCATCCTTCCTCGACAACCATTTAAGACTTACTTCAAATTCATATGACTTATTTGTTATTGGTAGGCACTCAATGAACTAGCTGGTTACTCTTTCTATGACCAAGAATGATAACGGTTCTTAGCTTTACTTGCAAACTACAGGAGAGGTTTTTTCTTTGGTTAGACAGCTTTTTCGCATTATTTATTGTAAATACCAATAAATAATGAATTAATTACATAAGTTATTCTTCAAAAAAATGTAAGCTCAGGGTGGATCTAGAAGTATTTATACTAGTTTTAGAACAGGACTTGGCAGGTCCAGTCTTAGACTAGGACCTGGCACTAAAGAAAGCTAAACTAAGAATGAGACAGTTCCAGTTAGGACACAAAAACCTATAATCCAGAAGATTCTCCATATTAGCACCTGCTGATGACCTCTTCTTGCTGGCTGCCATTTAAGTGTTCCAACACAATATAAACTACATATAAACTACAGACAGACAATATAAACTACTATTCCTCCAGAAAGAAATAACCACAATAAATATGAGAATCAAACCGGAAAAGACAAAAAGGCAAGCGGATAGGAAAGAAATCCCAGAAAATAATGAGAGTGCTGAGAGCAAAATTAGAGATTAGAGCAGGTAGATAATTTCCAATATCTAGGTACACATTTCAACAAACTGTTACATCGATGAGGAAGTCACTCAGAGAATCGGAACAGCTGGCAGAACATTTTGTTCACTTCGGAAAGGTTTTCTTGGTAAAAGAGAGGTAACCAAGAAGACGAAAATGACTGTCTATAAACCAATGTTTCTCTCTATCCTTTCGTATTCTTCTGATTCGTGGACCCTCACCTAGAAACACTAAAGACGAATCCAATCCATAGAGATGCGCTCCCTTTGTAAAGTTGAAGGAAATATATTGAAGATATTAGACGTGATAGAATATGGAACACCACCATACGGACTAGCCTCGAGGTTAAACCGTCTGAGACCATCCCCTGGAGGAACATGAGCTGTTGGGAGGACAGTGTCTAATTGGTGTTATATGGATTGAAGCAGCAAAGTTGGTTAGAGAGCGAGGCACCTGATCCAGACTTTAAAAACAGCAATCTCCCACTGCCTAGCAGTACTTCAGAATATTATCATAAGATTATTATGATGGTTATGATCATGATGAATAACAGCTGGGTACTGTGAAATGTGGTAGACAGTGAATATAGAAAGGGAGATTAGATTTATTTTAAACTGCATTCTGTTGTCAATTCCTTGTGACTGGCATGACATCTACTGCCGTTCTTAGATTTCATGTAATTTTTGGTGATTGGGAAAGTTAAAACTTAGATGTCCAGTAGAGATTACACCGTATCATTTCACATAGGCATATGTTTTTCCTTGACTAGACTATATTGCTAGACTGTAATCCCTTAACATTCATCAAGGTTATAAGAAAGTATGAGAGAAAAGTTTGAGTAATACAAACATAAATTGGCATTATTTTAAGGCTAAAAAGAGTGAACTTACCTATACTATTCCACATAAATTTCGCATATAAAGGTGGTATAAGGTCTTTAGTTTTCATAGATATTAAGGTAAACAGAAAACTAAGCAACACACTAGTCAGTGGAGGAAGAGAGGACAGGAAACCATCCTGAAAATTATATATTTCATTAGATATGGTTTACTAATATTGCTTACAAGTATTTTATAAACAAATAGCAATTATCTGAATTAATATTTAATATTATACTTACACTTTCTATGTCGAAGTGCAATACACCACTCATATAGCTGGGCGTAAGAGTTCCAATAGTCCAAAAACCCCAGGAACTACAAAATTGTGTTATTGTGAGAGTTATTACTGGTACTGAAGTTAAAATTTTTTTCCAAGGAACTGGCAACTTTCGCATGGTCTGAAATTAATAAAGAAATTAAAATATAATTTTAATAACATATCTTGAAGTATATGATTATGATAGTAGGGGACTTCCAAAGGGATAATAATAATGTATTCATTACAATTCCACTTAATTAGATAATAACTTTTGTTTTATTCAATTTAAATATATGTAGGTGTGTAACATAGTAAATATGTGGCTGGGACGTTCCAGCAGTTTTTTTGTCAAAATCGGTTCACCGGAATAACATCTTAATATCAGAGTTCATATATATTTTTTACAATTTTCTCAAAAACGGCTCTAACAAACGATTTGGATCAAACGCATTATACCAATTGACAAGTGTTTTTTTCATATAAGGAAGGTCTTACCCTGATTAAAGTAGTTTGCTATAATAACAAATTTTCAAAATGGCTACTTTAAATATCGTTATATGGTTCATTTGAAATAATTAACAGTCTCTCGAGGTAAGTAATAATAAGAAATGAGTGAACATAAACCATGAAAGAAATTGATAATTAATAATAGAAGAAAAAATAAGACATATTTTCCAGGTAGAAAAAAAAATTCTGGAAATAATTTTAGAAATGTATAATCATAACATAAGATTGGAAAGCTAAAGATTAAAAAAAACAGAATATTTAGCAGTTAAAGTCATAGAAGGAAGTACGATGTCATATCTAAAATGATATGCTTGTGATTACCTTACTATCTGGTATGAGGACATAAAGGAAGGAATTATGAACAGGGGTATGGGTGAAGTCAGGACAGAAGAAGACAGCAAAAATTCATATTTGATTGACAACATATGACTAATGTCGTAAAAGTCCTTAAATAAAAAGAAGGTAATAGAGAGTGACGAAAAACAAAAGATTAGTTATTTTAGTTAATAATGTCTACTTTTATTGAATGGACAATTTCCATGGAAGTTAAATGGAATTTCTATAGAAACAAAATAGAAACTTTTAAAATTTATTTTAAGCTTTACGTACATACATGCATTTTACATACATACATACCGTAGTGAGGCTGTATTGTACTTACTTCAGGGAAGATTTATTTATAATCTGAAATATATTAACTGCAGTTTAATAACTTTAGATCCGATAATTGATTAGAATGATTATGTATATATTGTAGATTTATACTTTAAAATCATTGAGTAACATTTTAGAAAATTAAATCAATCAAGAATTTTCCCACTGTAAAATCAGGACATGGTGCACTTATGTTAGTAATGCGAACAAAATTCACAAATGTGTTCGTAAAGGTTTAGCTCCATTAAAATTGCACTTCAAAGATTTTTTTCAACATAAAATATTTGCAAAAAAATAATTTCTACTCAGACTAGAGAGGTAAGTGAAAGTTCTGTTTTATTTATTTATTTTTTCATCATAAAAGTTGTTTGTGATTACCTCTAAGGGGTTTTCTCCTAAACTGTTTCTCATGAATTCTTGTTCTTCCTTTGAAATTCCTTTGTGGTCACTTGGGCTGCATTTACCAAAATAAAGTAATAGTCCTCCAACAACAATTCCAAGTATTCCTTTAATGTGAAAAACTCAAGTAGGTTATTTGAAATTACAAGATGATCAATTTGTAGGCAAATAGTAACAATAATTAGGTTTTCTGCATTACAAATAAGCAATCACATCACTATTGTAACCACAAGCATGTAATAATTAGTATGTCATGATGTATTGTATAAATATGCAAATAAAAAAAAATATATAGGAACAATCATTAAATATATTAAATACCATTACTCCAAATATTTTCAATTTTTATATGAGCTGTGTGTGTATTTAGCATGTTTCAATTACATTAATTTTAAATCAACATTCACCAGCTTAATATATAATCAAATATCCGTGTCTCAAAGAAGCTGTGCACTTTAAAATTTTATTTATATGTAGAATTACTTTAATTATTTTATAAGTTTTTTTACATGAATCATTAAATGAAAATAAATATTTTTTAAGATAAAAAAGAAATATATTAATTAGCAATTTAGAAGAAAAAAAATCCTGATAACTGATAAGAGCAGATTTACTGAAATCAGGAAATCACAAAAGGTGTAGTAGCAAACATTAATGTTAATTTGAAAACACATTTTTAAAAACGTGAATTATTTTTATTAAATATTATTTAATTATAACTAAAATAATAAATATAATTATTTTCTTCGGAGAGCTAAAAAAAATTAAATTTGCAAGTATGAATCTGACGGAATACAAAATGGCGCCCAATCATTGTACCTTTTTCAGTTATTGCTTTATAACTCCATATCCTAGCTAAAACTTTCCAATTTCAAGAATCACAGAACATAAAAATCTCTTATCTAAGAGTATTTAAAACTATAACTTTAGTGACGGATTCTGTTTGAAATCGACAGTCCAAAATCAACAATGTTACAAAAATTGGACAGGAAACGGTTCCTTACCTGAGCTATAAAATATTGAAGGCCAACCAAATCGTTCAGCTAAGAAGCCGGATCCAATCATTGCTATGAATATTCCGGAAGCCACTCCTTAAAAAATTATAAAAATCGTCATGCTTGAAATAGTTACTCTAAAACTAATAGCAGAATAAATAGTAGACAACTAAAAAACGGGAGGAAATTAGTTACTTACCGTTGTATACTAAGGGAGCAAGTACGGATTTTTCCTGAGGAACCGCCCACATTGATAATAAATTATTTATATTAGGATAGACTCCACCCTGAAAATATACATACAAAATAACTTATTTAAATATAATTTTCGGATTTTATATATTTCAGTAACCGTTAATAACCTACCTGTAAAATACCAATCAGTACTCTAACAACAATGATGCCAACAGCTCCAAAGTGAATAGCTGCCAATGGAATAGCCATGGACAATACGGCAGATGCCAAGATGCAGCAAGATAATACTCTCACAGAATTAGTTTTTCTGCCCAAATTTCCCAAGATAGTTTGGAGTAATCCATATCCCCAAAAAAGGCTGCTCAAGACAAGAGCTTTCTCAGCTGGACCCAGTGGGACATTCTGTGGCCAATATTTAACAAAATATTATTTGTTAGTATAATGAATATTTTTAGATTTATAATATTTGAAATATTTAATTTTATTCACATTTTTTTATCTTTCTGTTGTGCATCAGAAGATATTTGATGAAACTTCAAAGAAGCAGACATTTATACAAAAAATGTTATAGGGGGTTATTCGGAGACATTATTGTCCGAACAAGCCCCTATAATTAAAAAAAAAAATGTATAAATTAAAAAATGTCTTATTTCCTAGTTCAAATTAATGTTATTTTTTTAATGTTTTTGCTGCATATGATAGTCAACAGCACAAATGATAGTGCAATTTTTTTCGTATCAAATTAAAGCATATTTTAAATTTCACCGTAAGCGTTAATGCTTTATTTATTATCTCTGGTTTCTAGTTGCATTTGTTGTGTTTGTAAATGTACTCGATGTTTACTTTAAATATTATCTTTTATATTAGTACAGGGGTGTCCAGAAGAGGGTTTCATGGAGCAAGTTGCGCCATCAAAATTTTGAAGGGGGCCACATTTTGATGGGGTTTTGAATTTTTAAGAACACATTTCGATGGAATAATGAATATTCGGAATGAAAAGTTTTAAATCAAAAGACAAGTAGAAACATAGGATGTGTAATTGTATATAATCTACGAATTTTTAAATTCTACTTTTTTGCACTGTTTTTAAGTAGAGGAGAACAGTAAAATATTTTGGATGCGATGGGAGAAGTTCCATGCGCCATCGATCCTGGGGGATGGGCACTCCTGTATTAGTACGTACAGTCCGCGTTGCAAACATCTTTTCATCAAATTATTACCATCCGTCTAAAACAGTTGTCTCCAACGTTTTTGCTCACGGGCCACATTGAGATCTCGATTAAGTTTCGCGGGGCATGGCTTTTTAAATAGTTTTTAAAATTTGTTAATTTAATCAAAATACTTTCGAAGGCCATGGTTTGGAGACCCCAGGTCTAAAACATGGCGAATGGATTCATTTTATCGTAATGTAGAACTTTTTTATGAAAGAAGATTATCAAAAATGGGTTTTTCTCATTAATTAATTTAATGAGGTACTAAAAATTCATGGATACCCATTTACTCAATCCAAAGATAATCTGATCACAAAACCGAGAAGAAAAGGTGGGCTGCAAAAATATTGGGGCTGATATAATCTCGTTGTTTTGACTTGTTATGAGTGAAGGTCATGCTAAAAAAATTAATATTTTTGTTGGCCATATTTTTTCTCAATTTCGTGATCGATTTACCTTACGATTGAAGTGGAAAGTATGGGTGTTCAATTACTTTTTAGTGACCCATTAAATAGACAAAGTTCACCGAGAAAATTGAAAATTTTCCATATCCGAAAATGTTAGTAAATACAAAAGTTGTGGGTTACGTAAGATGAAGCCATTCATGAAGTTTTAGACGGATAAAAATAGATCTGTACTGCGGACTAATACATCTGTGAAGTTGGCCAAAGATACGTTATCTATTTTAGATGTCTCAAGCAAACTGCAAGCCGTTCTCTTGGAGAAATAGCTTTCCTCAAGTTTGGGTCCAGTATTTTTTAAGGTTGATTAGCAATTAGCTCAATAGAATCTTAAAGTAAGAACATTTTCTGGCATACTGAAGTGCCTGTAAAACTTTGCTCCAACGTCCATCAATTCCTTCTAAAGAGTGGACAAAACTCCTGCTGTTTTTTGTTTATAGTCCTCATGAAAATTTTTCATAAAAATTAAGAGCAATCATCTACAAAAAGGATCCTGAGAATGTATAGAAGTGTCTAGGAATAATTATTGCTTTCGAAAACAGAGACTGATGGTGGTCAAGTCTAGTAATGGTGTGCACAAAGATCACACCGAGATCACTGTCTATAAGATTACATGTCTGTCACGCAACGGTCACGTCGCTGCTCAGTGTGTATAGGCTTTAAAAGTTTTTGAGTTTTAAATAAATATATAGTATATATACATGAGCCTTTCAGTTGACAGAATGATTAATTCCTATTTCAACATTTTTTGTAAAGTCATTAAAGTGACATTTCTAGTTGGAAAATTTATATCCGTAGAGACAATGATTAAGTTGATTCCAGAGTAGGTGATTGCAGTGTTGAAATATAGAAATGTTAATAAAGGTATACATTTTCCCACTAGAAATATCACTAAAATTAATAATCCAAAAATGTTGAAATTGGAGTAAGTCATTTTGTCCACTGAAAGCCTCCTATAATGATTAATGAATATTTAGAATTTATTAGATTTTTCATGAATATCTTTTGTTTCATTAATAAACAAACTTGTTTTTTTCTCCTTCCTTCGTATTGCTCAATCATATAGCGTTAAGAAATTATTGATAGCTACTTTACCTTGGTAGTTGAAGTTGTCATTGCAACTACAGCCACTGAAAGATTCATTCTCAACGTATACACCACAGAGACGCAGGAAAAATAAAGCAAAATTTGTGAGTGTCGGACTCCCCAACCTGTAACAAAATCAAGTAAAATGATACAGGTATGTAACAATAAAGTCTTATTCCGTAATTCAACAGACCAAATCACAGGCGGATCTACGGGGGGAGGGGGATTTTGGGCAGAAATTCCCCTCTGGATGGTACAAATGGTAGAATATAACCATGTTTCAAAGAAAAAACTATCTCTTAAAGTATTCTTGTTCCTATAATTACATTTAATAGGACTTCAAGAACCACTTAAACACCATTTCATACAGGTAGTTAATTTCTTCCTTTTTTTTTCAAATTAATTGTCGTTATATGTATATAAAAAAAATCTTTCAGGCAGAACCCCTCCCCAAAAAAAAATTAAATACTGGATCCGCAAGTGGACCAAATTAAGTAACAGGGCTCCAAAAGTAGGATGTTGAGTTTTATTAACAAAATACTAAAGTTGGTGTGAATAATAAATTGTTTCGATAATCGTTCCAAAATGAAATAGTGATAAGTAGACATTAAATATTTAATTAGCGGTTCCACTTACACTTACTGAAGTAGTAGCTCATCCTAAAATATTTAAAAAATCTCATGCTTCAGAAGTATTTGTCGAAATAATGATTAAGGCAGTGATCCATCGGCTAATTGAAAGCTCAAGGTGAAGATGAATTTTAAAAAGTGACGAAAAACCGATGAGCTACTTTGTGTTCATATCAATTGTTATTCCCAATTGAAATTGAATTAATTTTTAGTAATAAGTGAAATTGTCTATCTTCAGGGATGCTCAGAAGGGTGTTCCATGGCGCAAGTTGCTCCATCAACATTTTTAAGAGGAGAACGTTTTTACGTTTTTGTAATTTTTGAAGGGGTAGATATTTACGGGTTATGAATTTTTGGATGAGACTATGAATTTTTAAGAGATTTTGATTAAAAAGAACTTTCAAAGTAAAGAACAAAGGGAAATTAAACTAGTACTTTTATAATTTTACTATCATGTATTTGTTTGTTTCGATGTCTAGGCACAAAACATCCAGATTATCAGTGCCCAATCAACTAACAAACACTACTTTTAAACTATTTAGGTGGTAGGTAAAAAAAAAAAAAGATAAATAAAAAAAGATTAATAGAATAACATGAATAAATACACTTTAAGGTAATAATAATAAGATAAAAATAAATAAACTAGTAAAAAAAAATAGTAATAAAATCAATAGATTAATTCAAATAAATAAACTTCAAAAGATAAAAAATAATAATAATAAATAAATAAATAAAAAATCTTAGTTATATATTTGGCATATATGTATTATAAGACTTTCATCGTGTAGTAACTTCATAATTATTTTACTTTTTGGAGGGAGAATATGCGGCTTTGCTCTTGCGGGATGGTAATAAGTCTTTTAATAAAATACTATTACTTTTATAAGTTTTCAGTAATGCATTCAATATTCATTTTCTTCCAATATGATTCGATTTTTCAGATTTAAGCAATTTAAAGGATTTGTTGTTTCTAGTTTCTAATCATAAGTTTTTTTTAATTTATCAAAAAAGTATCGATTTATTACTCTAATTTTTTTTTTTGATGTATTGAAAAGGTAATATATAAATATGAGCATAATATATAAAATGAGCATCATCCATAACCAGATCGATAATATCCGGTGAAATGCAGTGTGATTGAATGGGAGGGCAATAGTGGATTAAGGATATAATTTTATTTTTTGGGAGAGAGGAGAGCTTGATTCTCTAAATTAATATAAAACACTCCAAAAAGGTTTTTTTGTTAGTGATAAGTGAATACATTCTTGATTATCAATCATCAACTAAAGTCATGAACACAATGACGCAAGTAATAAGCCGGAAAATTTAAATATTATTCATCTTGATTGCATTACTTTATTTAATACTGTTTTAATAAATAATAATATAATTCAAGGGGTATAAGCAGTAATTACTTTGGAAGAAAAAGAAAAAAAATACTATATAAAATAACGTTTAAGTGGTCTTTTAAGGACTGTCAAAAAATAAATAAAACGGGTTTACAACAAGAATAATGTTTTTAGGGATACATTTTTTTTTATTGGCACGTGCTTGCCATAAAAAAATGTTAAGATGGTCAAATTTAAATATATTTAATAGTTATTTTTTATTATTCCAATTCCTTTTAACAGTCAAATTTATTTAAATCGAATCTCAAACTAATTGATTGATAACAATCGGAACATGATAACCGAATCGGAGTAAATTATAAAAAATAAAAAAATCTGTCGAAATTACAAAATAAAATTTTGATTTTGTACATTTAGTCAACATGTGAAAATTAGGAGAACAGCACTTTTGGTAAGTTGCTATCAATATGAGTGATAATATGAAAAGAAAGACAGATAAATAAAAGGTAATGAAATTATTTAGAATAAATCAAATAAAATAAACAATAAGGAACATTAAGTGATAGTGGGCCAGAGCAACCACGTCAACTCTCCTCCGCCCCTCCCCCTAAAAAATTTCAATTTATTTTTTAAGCTATTTTATATTATGTAATATTTGAATTTTACAAAATGGCGGCACTGATGGTTTAACCAATTAGAAAACAATTGAGTGACTTCATACCAAAGACTGATATCTGTAATTTTCAGAAATCGGAGAAAAGGTCAATTTTTGTGCTATAGGTTCAACTCAAACTGTTTCTGATGATTTTATTTTGATCGCGAAGCCTGAGACCAATCGTGCTGAGGTCAGCTAAGAAATTTTACCTTATTAAATTGGTGATAGGGGGCGTCGCCGGAGTCCTGGCGGCGTTTTGGGTGGACATCAAGTACCACATTAAGCCACTGTAACGGCAAGAGTGCTTGCACTGCTTGGCCGTGTTTTTAAAAAAAACCAAAAAGCTTAAAATAAATCTTGAATGACAATGAAATAGCTATTAAAAAAGGTTTGAATTTTTAAAAAGAATAACTTTCTATAACAGAGTGTAAATAAAAGGTGTTGCCAATGACCCTGCAGGGTAGAGGCAACGAAAAAATAAAAATAAATATTGCTATGGTATAATTAAAATCTGTTAATTATAATTATTATTATTCTATAATCAATAAAAAAAATAATAATAAGAAAACAAGTTTAATAGTTCCTCCATAGTTTGTATTAAATTGTAGCTATTTGAGTTCTACCAATGGGTAGTTTCTCTACATGTTGTACATGTCATGTTACCAATGTTACATACTTTTTTACTTATTGTATTTTCTATGTAATACAGTTTTAAATTTCATTAAAATAATAAAAATAAAAAATTGTAGCTAATAGTCCAAACTGCTAAATAAAAGTATTTCATATTTAGCCAAATATTCTTTCACTTTTTTCAATTACATGTAATCTCTGAGCACTAATTGCGAGTACTTTCATTAGGTAATGAAATGCTTGAGTACAATAACTTCAAAATATGTAAGCATTTTTTAAATGTTTTCATTACCAATTGAGTGATTTTCCTTACATAAAATTTCTGCACAAATATTTCGTAATTTTCCAAATGACAACTAAAAATAGTTCGAATTAAATTTACTGTCATCCTAACAATAAAACCTATTAATTTTCGAAAACAATCGTAATTTGGTGATTTTATTTTATTTTATTTTTTTTTACTGTCATTGAACAAAAATATCCTGAATGAAATCTAGTAACATTACGAGGTGTTCTTGAAATAATAGTAAACTTTAAATTAGACATTTCAAAAAAATAATATTTTTAATGAAATATTAATAAGCTGTTTGATAAACTATTTATTTATTATTAACAAAATAAAAAATGTAGAACATTAGATTAAATTTGCAATCTGTAAATTTCTTTGCAATGAGCAAATTTTTTGGCAGCTCCACAGCTTGCCATCACGTCCGGGATATAAATGAGATCATCAGGTCTCTTAGCCAACGCCTACGTAATCGTCGTAGTGGGCTTTATGGGTTAACTAAGTTATTGTAAAACGGCTTTGACAAATAAACACAATAAAGGAACTTGTATTCTGCTAACGACAGGACCATGGGGAGAAATCAAGGTTTCCAGGGACAATATAAAATTGGTTTAAAAAAGGGACAAATATTAAATTTATCCCTAATACCAAATTTCATATTTTATGATGACTGAAAAAACAATTATGTAAAGATATTGTAGAAATATTATATAATATATGTAATATTATCTATACATTATCTTAATGCATTTTGTTTAGACGGTGTACCGATTTCTTGCTTTGTTTTTGTTTGGTGGAGTTTCGGATCCTGCGGACTAAACCAAGCACTAAGAGTCCACCGCCTTGCACAGTTTTCTCCTTGAATACTGGGCCGATTGTTTTGAGATTTGGTTTCACAATATCAAAGATCATCCGAGTGTAGTCCTTGGCAGGGGTGCCCAGAAGGGGGTTTCATGGCGCAAGTTGCGCCATCAAAATGTATGAGGGGAGCACATTTTGACGGAGTTTTCAATTTTTGAGGGAGCCATATTTCGACGGGGTTAAGAATTTTCAAAATGATAAGTTTCAAATTAAAAGACAAATGGAAACATGTAACAGATCGCAGTATGTGTTATTGTATATAATCTACATATATTTAAATTATACTTTCGTTTGCACTGTTTTAAGAAGAAGAGAGGAATAAAATATCTTGGCAAGGATGGGGGAAGGTTTATGCTCCATCGGCCTTGGGGGAGATGAATCCCCCTGATCCTTGGAACCCATCGTTACCATTCGACCTTTCGTTTGAAAATGAGGCCTAATAAACCTGTATCGCCTAAACAACTAGATCGATTTCAACAAAACTTGCCCAAAGTTTTCTCCTCGAAGATCTTTAAATTTGTGTACATTACTTATTTCCCCCAAAACAGCTGGGGGAAAAATGAAAAAGTACGGTGAATGCAAAATTTTATTAGCAAGTGTCTCAAAAACTATATACTTTTTGTTAGATTATGTGTTGGCTTATTTGAAAGTTGATAAAATTTCCCTTTAAAAAATATCAATGAAATTGGACGATTTAGTAAAGAGAAACAACGTTCGCAATATTTACCACACGTTCTAATACAAAGCCGTTCTTCATTTTTGGAAAGGAGTGTGGATGAAAAAATCAGACATATTTTCTTCCTATTGTCTACTGATAGCTAAGATGCAATAGATCTGCATGCAGATAACTGGAAAGAAATATCCCAAGATAGACAGAGATGGACAAGGCTGGTTAAGGCGGGTATAAGATCTACAAGATCTGCAATTTCAACTGAAAAACGCTGCAAATTATTTCACAATAGTTTATTATTTCCAAACCATTATATATCTAAAGTAACATTACATTCCCAGTAACAAAGAAAAAGAAATAAAAAGTGATTCTTATTATTGGCATAAACATTTTTTTTTTCATCATTAACACTATCAAAAATCAAAAACCAAAACAAAGGATACAACCTTCGCAGTAGAACATGAAAAATATCTAGAGCCCTATCTTTGCTCCAAATTGTACGCTTTTAACGATTTTTTTTTGTTTTTGTTTTTTAGGAAATTTCGTAAACTTAAATAACCATAACCATGTCAACAAAAAAGTTTATACTTCTTGAGATATTCGGAAATCTAATTTTACCACCCCTCGCAACTTTTTTTCCAGCTTCTTTTCGTTAAAGTGTGTTATTTAAATAAATTTAATGGGCATCGAGAAGAAGACTTTTGTCAAGTTCCATTGAAATCGGTACACTCATTTAGGCGCTACAATCTATGACACCGTTACAATCTATGTTTTTCGCCGCCATCTTGAAAAGAAAAGGATCATCCTAGGGTGACCTCTGACTTTAAATCCAAATTTGGAAAAAGTCGGTCTAGTAGTGTTGGAGAAAATGCGCGGACAGCGGACAGACAAAAAAAAATTTTTATTCGATTTTCGAATTCTACGTATCCTGAAACGTAAAATCTCCTATTTTCAGGAGGGAGGGAGATTGAGTTTTTGAATTTTTTGGACGATTACAATAGTTTATTATTGAGAATAATAAACCAAACTTATACTAATAGCTAGAATTTAGTCATTTATTAAATTATAATCATAAAATAATTAAAAGAGCTGTTATATAGAGAGTGTACTAAAACAAAGCAGCACAATATAAATTTAAGTAGCTGACTGAAACAGCATACCCCTCAGTGCACGGGCAGATCTACGGGGGAGGGGGGCTTTCGGGCAGAATCCCCTCCCCTCCAAAAAATGGTAAAATATAACCCTGTTTTATCGAGAAAATATAAAAAAAGTATCTCTTAAAGTATTATTGTTCGTGTAATTACATTTAAAAGGGCTTTAGGAATCACTTAAACACCATTTCATACAGTTAGTTAGTTTCTTTCTTTTTTTCCAAAGTAATTATCGTTATTTTCATGAAAAAAATACTTTCGGGCTGAAGCCCCCCAAAATTAAATCCTGGATCCGCTAGTGCCTCAGTGTAATCACTGGTGGATTTACGGGAGGGAGGATAGAGAGAGAAGGACTTTCGGACTAAAGTCCTCACAAAACTAGATTTTTTTTTTTTTTTCATAGGTCCATATTAGTTACAGTGAGTGATTTAAGCTAAATACTTAAACAATCAAAATATGTCTTATTTTTTTAATTATAGCTTTCGGGCTGAAGTCCCTAAAATTAAATCCTGGATCTACTACTGAGTCTAATCGATAATTTTTTAGAAAAAAAAATCACAAAATGTTAAACAGGACTACCATCTTAAATATAGAATGTTAGAATGTTGTTTCCCCTCTCTTTCTATTCCCTTTTTGTCCCATATACTAAAGCACTAATGGATCCAGGATTTAATTTTGGGGTAGTTTCAGCCAAAAGATTTTTTTTTCTATATTTTTATATTATGATAATTACTTCGGAAGAAAGAAAGAAACTAACTACCTGTATGAAATGGCGTTTAAGTGATTTTTTAAGTCCTAATAAATGTAATTAGACGAATAATAATACTTTTAAAGATAATTTTTCCATAAAACATAGTTATATTTTACCATTTTGGGAGGGACTTCAGCCTGAAATTATGTTTGTAATTTTTTTATTTCTTAATATTTTGACATACCATTGTTCCATTTCGGCAACTGGTTATTAGACTCCTTCTCCATTTCGATACTGGCCACTCACCATTCCTCGTCTCGACAGAAGTACCTTTATAGATTCCTTATCTGATTTGAATGACTGAAAAATTGATAGGTTCCTCTCACCGAATCATTGGCTTATAGAATAAGAAAAGAAAATAATTGTTGACCTTCGGTGAAATTTCAATCGTCCAATTACACATATTCGTTAAAATAATTCCTCTTGCATTATGTTTTTAAAAACTAACGGGTTTCGATATAATATGCACTTATGAACCATCAACATTTCGCAATTTTTGTTTTAATATTTCCAATAATGATTCTCGATAATCCACCATGAACACAAAAAAGTAAACCCCCATTGAAATTTAAGGTTTTAGAATCCGAAAATCGAATAAAGAAAATTCATCCGTCCTCCGTTTGCGGTTTTTCTCTGTGATTATTGGATCGATTGTTTTGAGATTTTGTTTCAATATTAAAGATCATTGATTTCTGATCCTCGGAACCCGACTTTACCATCCGACCTTACCTTTTAAAATGGGGAATGATAAATCTGTGACGCCTAAACTGCTGTAACGATTTTAATGAAACGTCTTCTTTTCGAAAGATCTTTAAAGTTATGTACAAAACATACTTCCGCAAAAAGAAACCTGATAAAATAATGGTGTATTCAAAATTTTATTAGCGAATATCTCAAAAAGTATAGAGGTTTTGTTGTATCACGTGTTTACTTATTAGAAGGTTGATGACATTTCCTTTAAATAAATATTATTGAAATCGGACGATTTAGTACAGAGATATACCGTTCTAAAAGTTTACATGTTCTACTGCAAAGCTGTTCTTCTTTGTTGTTGTTTTTATCACTGGAAAACTCTTTAAAAAAAAAAGTAAAAAAAAAAAAGATTGAAAAGCAAGTTGTTTATTTCTATTTCAAAACTTTCCGGGAAATTGTTTTCACAAATCTCAAATTCGGATGAATCACTTCAAAAAACACGTAGTCCAGTCAATGAAGTAAAATTTCTTCACAAAATGTCAAATTCATTTTTTTTTCTCCTATCACCCAGTTTTGGAGATAGGATCTAGAGAAATAAAACAATTCCAAATCTGTGTTTTATTCATTGCCTTTCCGGCCACGATGAAGATCGTTTCTGTTAATAGTGCTGCTATTGGAATAATTAGCAAGTTAAATAGCCCACGAATTGTACGATGTAGGGAAACGTCGGTATTTGCAAATTGATGGTGACACTAACACTTGGGCGATGATTTTTAAACATTTATTTTTTTAGAAAAAAACAACAGCATTTTTAACATATCTTTTTATGAAGAAAATGTATATTCTAGTAATTAATTTAATATTTTCCAAATCATTTCAGGTTACAGAAGTGAAACGTTAATAATTGTAAAAAAAAAAGTGCCCAGAAGGGAGCTTCATGGTGCAAGATGCGCCATCAAAATTTTTGAGGGGGCACATTTCGACCGTGTTACGAGTTTTCGAATGAAAGGTTTCAAATCAGAAGAGAAGAGAAAGCATGGGACAGACTACAGGATTGGTTAATTGAATGTAATCAATGATTTTTCTGTTAGGATTAATTAGTTAAGGTTATTTGTTATTGTATATACTACATACAACACTGTCAGATGACGTCAATGATCAGTACAATATTTTACTCCTTCGGTCTTATGGCTTCTATGTTTGTAGTGTTATTCAACTAAAAACGTTTCTTATTGTCTGAGTGTTTCGTAAAGAAACGCTAACCATTATTAAAATTTTCAAATGCTACTTTTCCTTACACTGTTTTTTAAGAAGAGGACAATAATAAAAAAATATATTGGAGTGGCGGAGGTTCATGCGCCATCGGCCTTGGAATAGGAAGAATGGGCATCCCTGTCTCCTCTTTAAAATTTTTAAATATAATGTTTCTTTTTTTTTTCAGAATTCCCACAGTGTTAGTTTGAGATAGAGATGGGAAAAAAGTACAGAGTATAGGTATTTTACTCGAATACTCGCTCTGCCCTATTACCGAGTACCTCAATTACTATTTCATTTGACGATTAAAGAGTACAAAAATGAATCAGCTCTTTTCGTAATAATTTTCGATTTTCTGGATTTATTCAAAATTAGTCTACTTAGACTACTGCTCAGAGTAATTTGGTATTTCATTTGAGAAGAGTACAAGTGCAGAATATTCGGAATGGAACACTTCGGTTTCATGTCAAAGAATATTTTCAAAAGTGGCATGTTGATTAATGAACGGTCTACTCCACTATCAGTTGTTGAAGTAAAAATTGCTGTTTTTAAATTCCAATTTTTGAAATAATTTATTTTAAAGTTTTTACCGTTTTGGTTTTTTATTTCATTCTAAATTTTATATTATAAATTTGTTTTGTTTTTTTATCTTTATTTTTTAAACAAAGCTATTTTTTGGTTGATAAAATTCATATATTTGTCTTAATTTTCCTTAAATATTCCCTTACCCCAAGTTACAGAAAACTATTGATGAATAAAAATCCATTTCTGTATTCTCATTTGCTTATTTTATTATACGCACAATTTAATTAATTTAACACTTAATAATATAAATTAAAAATAACAACACACGTAGACACTTTAATCCATATCATAATCATTCCAACCAGATGCTAGAATGAAATCTCAGATTGGTTCAAATTCCGGTGGAACCATTCCAACAGTTTCATGGAATAGGTTCAAGAAATTTTGATTACAACTAACCAGACTGTTAGTTCTGTTTCTTCTTCATTCTGTCTTTGTAATGTGAATTAAAAATAAATTAAAAATAACAATAACAATAAAAAAAAAGCCAAAATTTAATAAATAATTAATATTTGTTTACACTTTTAAAAGGTTTTTAAAACAATATTGATATCTCTTGTGACTTTTATAGATATCTAAAAAAAGTAAAATAAAATAAAATGCTAAATCTTAGGTTTTCTTAATTTAAATAAACCAATGATATAAAATTTATCTATGACAAATTTCATTTGCACTACAGAACCACATATTTATCATTGGTCTTAATAATAATAAAATTAGATTAAAATGTTTATTATTATTTATAATTAGTTTATTATTATTTTAATGTCTGAATCTTTGCATTATAATTAATATTTTTAAAATTGGAAAATTTCTATCTTAAATTATGGTTAGGATCTTATAATTTATTAAATTATTTTTCTTTATTAAACACTAAATCAAATTTAGTCATTATGGTCCACTTTTGAAGCAAACAACCTATTCGACCATTCTGTTAATCTACTTCCGCTGTAATCAGCGTACTAGTGGTGGAATTCGTTCCGCCCAGGACATTCCATCCCTAGCTACATGTATTGCGATGTCTTCAAATATATCGCCGACTAATTTTATAAAAAATAATAGAAAAATAATTTTAAAGCTAGATATCATTTGAATAAAGTGCTCACTCTTCAAGTATACAAAACAATAAAACCAGAGATGAGCAAAAGAACAACAATAATCAAATCCAAGATAAATGAATGTTAATTTTTTTTTTTGGTGAATATGAGTACTTCAAAGGATCTGAAGTGCTCTGATAAACAATTGCTGGGCAGTTAGTGTAGGTTTCGAATTCAATATGAGATCAGTGGAAATGTCTACAAAAAATTAATAACTTATTTTATAGAAGCATACATAAAAGAAAAAGAACTCAAAAGGTTTTGATCAGATGTAAAGGTGAAATGAATTTGAATACATTCCTTTAAGTTTATTACACATATGTGCTGTAATGAGTGTATGGTATAATTTGTAATAAAGAACGAAGCGTTTTTCTTTATAAAATCATCAAATTAAAAAAAATTACCCTGCCACCTTTAAAGTCATTAAGTACCACTAAACAGTGGAACTTTCCTCCTTAATGGGTAGCATTACTCTAAAACAAGAATCACTTCTTTGTTTCCAAACAGAAACAATCTAACTTTTGATTGAATTAATATTACCACCAAGATTTTAAGAAACTGAGGTAATCATAAAAACTGATTGAATGATTATACAGAAAAATTATGAAAACTCTAATGTTTTCTAAATTGAATACATGGTAAGAACAAGATTATTAGGTCACATGATAAAAATATTCTTGTTTTACAATAAGCATCAAAGGAAGTAACTATATCCAAAAAATAAATAAATCAAAAACTTAAAACAAGATAAAAAATTACTTTATCTCAGTATAAAAAACAACAATATTTTTTTTTTACCTTAAGGATTGGTAAAAATAGGAAGAACAAAAGGAGGCAATAAAGAAACCAAGTTCCTTCAATTTTATTTTAATAAAACATATCTAATAACTAAAATCATGATCATAAATTTACTTTCCACCACCTGGAAGACAGTGTAATATCTAAAACTAAAGTGTAGGAACTATTGGCAATAAAATAACCTAGGTGCTATTACTAAATCATTTAATCTCACTATAGATATAGTATTTTTATCTAATATTAATATAATGTAATGAATAATTATGAAATGAATGGTGTAATATAAAATAAATAAAGCTAATTTATGTGTCTATCACAGTAACCATTCTGTTTTGGATTTTTAATCATAAAGAATAATAAAATCCTAGTAGCAGCTTTCTTTGAAGCAAAGCGCTATCTCTGGGTCACAAAATAACTCCTTTATGAAATTGTGATCAGACCACAAAGATTTGAGCGAAAAGTTCTTGGAACAATATGCATTGAAAATTTCTGGAGAAAGTGAACTAATATAGAAATAATTTGTCTTTAGGTGGTTGTGGACAGTTTGAATTATACTAGATGGAAGGCTGCACAGGGACGGATATATAACCAGGATGAAGCAAGAAAAAATAATCCAAAAGTTCTTGGATGAAAAGCTTTTTCCAACAAGAACAGGAAAAGGTGATAAAGGAAGACTAAAGTAGTTTGATTGTGTGGATGAAGGCACTAGATACATCTTAGAATGAAGAGCAGCTGTTAACAATTGAAATGACTAGTAGCTGAACTTGTAGGAGGCTCTGTTCCAACCTAAGTTTAGTACCTGATAAATAAGTAAAGTGTTTAAACTGTATCACTTTTAGGGTAAATTCAAAATGAATCATCCTTAAACACATTTTTTGATACAGTTCTATGGTTTCACTGCACTGTTCATCATTTTGTTTCTCATTTAAGAATGAATAAAATTTCATAAGAAGAAATAAAAATAGAATTTTTTTAATTTCATGGCCACTGATAGCACAACTGAATGCAAGTTTATCGACAACTGGCCATACTCGAAGGCATAATTGAGTGAAACCATGTGTTACAAGGAGAAAACCTCAAGAAGCTCAATATGCTGTTATTATCATTTTTTACTTTATCTTTTATACCCACTTCAGCTAATCTAAGAATAATCAAATTTGAGAGCATTGAGGAGTACACTTTTCCCATGCATTTGACTTCCTGTAATCGCTGGATGCCAATTATTATACAATAACTAATTAATTAATTAAAAGATTCAATACTGTAGTTCAATACAGGAACAACAAAAATAATTGTACACTATGATATAGTTTCATTCCAGACTAGGGGAATTAGGAGGAGTTGTTTACATTTTTCACTCCACCTTCTAGAAGAATCATCAGTTCCAGGAACTTGATGATTGCTGTAGTGATCAGATGTAGAATAGTAGTATTCTTTTATCCTTTCATCTTTGATGCGCACTTTGGATGAAACAAAAATCAAAGCCAATCTATACTTTTCATTTCAAGTGATTTTTCCCACATATGTAGTCATCCACTGTTACAACTGTAAGGAACTTGAAGACTAACTTGTCTCAATACAATGATATCATGGATTATTCTATAATCTTAAAGGATTAAAAAAAATAAGAAAAAGGCATGCTTAGACAATCCAAGGCATATTTAACAATCCAAATTTCTTAAAACTGATTTAAATTAACCATGCCTAATAATTAAAGCATAATTGTTATTTAATTATTCACCACCTATAATATCTGAGAAGATTTTATAATGTTTAAACTTTAGACAACGGAAAAGCCTACATTCTGCCACTTGATCAGTTTTAATCATAAGTATGTGGTTACCTAATATATTAAGTATATACCTAATGAATAATTAATTATTTGAAGTGAGCAGAGTTACACAAACTAAATAGATCTAATTGATCTATTGATCACAGTAATATATGTAGGTGTGATGTATTAGATTTTTACAGTTTTATTCCTAAACATTAAGGAACTATTGACACTGAGTATGCTGCACCCCAAGCGGCATCACCTTTATTTTCAAAAACAATAGGAACTTGATAGCAATCTTTCACTTCATTCTGCAAAACTGGATTACGTGTTAGAGCAGATCCCACACCAAGTATACGAGAAATATTGCAGCTTATTAGCATTTCACGTGGCATTATGCTATAAAACATGTTACAATAAGCTATATTAAACTTTTGCACTATATGTTTTAAAAATATAACTATATTTTTTTTTTTTTTTTAGTAAACATAATTATTTCTGTAAATAAAGTAAAAAGCATTTTGATTTAGAGTTATCTTAGTGATGTCTAAATTTTCCAAAACAAATAATTGTTATAATTGGT
This sequence comes from Nezara viridula, assembly GCA_928085145.1. Classification (NCBI taxonomy): domain Eukaryota; kingdom Metazoa; phylum Arthropoda; class Insecta; order Hemiptera; family Pentatomidae; genus Nezara; species Nezara viridula. The sequence goes on from OV725081.1 coordinate 48,968,367, forward strand.
AATTGGTTGACTGTCGTGGATAATGAAGAGAAGAATAGTTGGGGTGTTCAGTCAAAAAGGAAGGCAAAAATAAATGATAATATTTATTTTTTACTTATGCCGACGTTTCGACCTGAAGTTCAGGCCTTCATCAGGGCTAAGAAAATACTTTAAAATATCTCAATTTTCTATCTAACTACTCCATTCTCAATGTTTTAATTTTACTATTTATTTTCATTTCTTAAATAACTTTATATTTCTTTTTTATGTTTTACATTTTATTCTAAGATTCCCATTGTAACACTTTTGTCACCCCTTTTTGATTATGCCTACTTCATCATTCCACACTTTGTAACGGTTTTTATTATTTATCTCTTAGTTCTTAGTCATTATTCTAACAATTTCATTTTACTTTATATTTATCTATTTTATTTTTCTAATTTTTTATTTATTTTTTATTATCTTTTTTACCATCATTACTTATGTTTCTCATACCTTGTTATCTGGTTATTTTCTTAGCTCTGATGAAGGCCTGAACTTCATGTCGAAACGTCGGCATATGTAAAAAATAAATATTATCATTTATTTTTGCCTTCCTTTTTGACTGAACTATTCTTCTCTTCAAATAATTGTTACTTTCCTCTATCTTATAATTTGTTGTCCAAACTCCTTTTTATCAAATAATTAACATCCACCTACAACTTCGTAAATAGCTTCATCTTATCGTAACCTAGAAATATTTTATTTACGAAAGTTCTTGGAATTGAGGCATTTTCAATCTGAAGATCAGCAAACTTTGTCTATTTAACTAGGTACTAAAAACTCATGAATACCATCTGCTTCCCACTTGAATCATAAGATAATATGATTACAAAATGGAAAAAATAGGTCATCTACAAAAATATTGGGCTGTTTGGCATGACCTCCACCTTCAAAATGTCAAAATAAAGAAGTTATATTGGCCAAACAGCTCAATATTTTTGTAAGTCACCATTTTTTATTTTAATTTTGTGATCACATTATCTTATGATTCAAGTGGAAAGGAAATGGCTGTTCATGAGTTTTTAGTACCAAATTAAATAGACAAGGTTTGCCGATCTCCAGATTGAAAACACTCCTATTCCGAGAGTATTCGTAAATAAAATATTTGTAGGTTACAATGAGATGATGCTATTTAGGAAGTTTTAGGGGGATGTTAATAATTTAATTAAAAGGAGTCTGTATCATGGGCTAAGACCACTTCCTAATAAGATGTAAATTGTTTTTACTTTTTTTGCCACTCCTGAAAAGTTGAGATTGGGAAAACAATGTATTGATACAGAAATAATTATAATAAAATTACACCTCGTATAATAAAAATTAAATGAATAAATAAAATGACATTTAAATTAAAACATTTTGTAAGGTTTAAGCTTTTAAGCAAAGTCCTTGAACATACTTTAAAAGATAAACTGTAACCCACACCAAATTTTAACAGAATCAGCTATGTTAATTTGTTTAAAAAAAAAAATCTTTGGATGAACCCATCCAAAGATGAATTCATCTTTAAAAATTCATTTATGCTAACATAATATAAATAAATTAATAATCAAATAAAACATTAGAAACAAAAATGACCATGCAAAATGAAAAAAAAATTTTATTTACAAATTTGTGAGGAAGTTTGTTACCATTTAAACTAATGAGGTTCATTAACAACTTTCAAAAGGAACTAGTAATAGAAGCCAGTGGAAAAATATATCTTATATAAATTTTTTTAATATGAAAGCCCTTAACTTAAATGGTAGCATGAAAAAACAGACTTCAATAGGGTAAAATAAGAGACAAGAATTAGCATAAAGCAATATTGTGAAACTAGAGAAACATCCAGTGAAAATAGAATTTAACAATTTTATAGAACCGTCACCCAACATAAAGATAAATTATGAGTAAAAACTAAAAAAGCAGTAAGAACCATTAGATTTATTTTAAACAAAAGTAAACATGTTTTTTCCCTAAAAACAAGGATAGAAAGAAAAAAACAGCTTGCACCTGAGGGTTTCACACTCACCCAATGCCTAGTAAAACTGGCTTCCTAGACCTCTATCTAAGCACCATCTGCTGTAGAATGGTAATGTTTTCTGCAAAAATCTTAAATACATTTCCATTATATAGCTGTCCTCTAAATGAAATCTTTCTGGAAAAGTCTACTCAGATCGATACAGTTAAAAAAGCCTAAAACTTATTTGATATGGCAATTCATTATTCTAATCATCTTACTTTTAATATATTCGCAGCATAAATCAATTTAGATTGACCATCTTTCATCAACATAGAGAAATATAGATAAAAATAACATAATCAAATGACCAACTAAATGAAACAATCATGTTTTACCTAGATGACTGAAACCATATCAAGAAAAGCAAAGTTATAACATATGATAAGGTAGGAACTAATGATACACAAGTCAGGAATATGATTATATTTTATGAAATATTCATATTTTAAGTTTTTAATATGATCAAGTGTCATGGCCGCAGCTGAAGTTCAATATTCGTATCGTTCTGTCTTTGCTACTTTGTTATCTGGTTATTATCTCAAATCCTGTTCTCATACTTTGTAAACAGTGAGGTGAGTAAGTAACTTTTTATTAACAATTAGCAATATACATTAATTAAATTGGTGCTCGTTTGCTAGAGATAGCTTACGTGGCAGATAATTCCCCTCAGCGGGTCTTATCTTTCAAGTTCACGGTCACGGCGCTTCATACTACGTTCAGACAATCTTAAGTTTGTACCTAAGACAGTGTATATATCTGTTTTTAATTGTATTTAGAGCATATGGGGATATATTGCAAGATATAGGGTGTCCACAACAATCTGCCAGTCAGTCTCACTATATAATAAAATTTCCTATTCCCTTCTCCTCTAAATAAAGAACTTAACTTACTTATCTCTAACTTAGAGGGAAAAGGTGAAAAGGGACTCGAGAAAAAATCATTACTAAATTCAGTGAAAAAACTATTGTGTTGACTGGCTAAATGTGTTTTTGTTTGGCAAAATGTGTGAAATGTTAAATTTGAATGCGATTCTAGTAAAACAATCATAATCATAATTCTCATTTTGTCCTGGCTGTAAGCCCCCTGAAGATATATAATCAACCAAATAATCTAACAGAAGGTATTGCCAGCTCACCATCAATATTTTATTTTAAATGGTATAAGGCTATAAATATTATAGAAGGGAGGTGGTACTGAATCTGAAAATGTTGAATCATTACTTGATGAAAGAGCACACATATTTTCAAAATGAATAAACTTGGATATATTATTTTTTTTATAAATTAATTTACCATTTTTTTTTTTTTTTTTTTTGTATAGCCTGTTTTTACAAGTATTACATCTGTAGGTCTCCCCAATTAAGAGGGTAATGGTCTAACTTCCCGCGGGGACCAGCCGTATTGGGAAGTAGGGCCGGGATTCGATCCTATGATCTTTACTTTACTAGTATAGCGCGCTAACCACTCTGCTATACCGGCCCCTTTTTTTAAAAGAGTATAATAAAAATATGTTACTTACTTATGTAAATTCTCAATTATTCCCTTACAAGATGCTTTAAAAACTTGTCCCAAAGAAATATTCCCTTTAGTTATATTAGTAACCATGGCATTTTGTTCTGGAGCATGTCTTTCTCCTAGTAATGTAGGGACAACATTCAAATCAGAAGAATCACATTTGCTAGCAGCTTCAATTACACGTTCCCATATCTTGCCTGAAATAGAAGGAATTTATAATGAAAATATCCGAACTTCTGAGATAATTGCAATTGTAACTATCACTAAGATGTTCAAGTGTAACATATAAAATTTACTATGTAGTAATTTGCTACCAAAAAAAGTGTTAAAGTCTAGTTTGGTATGATGTTTGAATAATTAAATTCAATAAAAACAGCATCTTATAATAAATTCCTTAGAGAAAAAGTGTACCACATCCATATGAGTCATTATCATAACTTTCCACATGCCTAAATAAGATGACTATATACAATTTTAATGAGTATAATTATTGAAAAGATTAAGTTATTACACTTTATTGTTGTAAAAACCTCAGGAACAAACTGGGATAATAGGGTGTCAATGAATATTATCCTGTCTGAGGATGGCAAATGATAAACAAATACATTCAGAGTCATATTTATCTATTCTGTGTTCTTTTGAATTTTTTCATTCCTTTCGACCTTAACTTCAAGTCTAGTGGCACTGGTTCAAAACCAGCCTGGGTAGGTTGAAATTTATTTCATGGCAGATCCACAGAATGAAAAGGGCCAAATGGCCTACTTGGGGACGTGATCTCCCACCCTTTACTGATACCAAGACATCACCAAAAACTATCAAATTATCAACAACTCGATGATTATTAGGAAAGCCTAGTTTAAGTTATAAATACGTTTTGTAAATATAAGTTCATAATTACTTTGAGGAAGAGGTGAACCTAGTTCGACAGTCCACTGTTGAAGCATGCTGACAAACGTTGCTAATGCATTTCCTCCATTAAGAGCAGCCGCCACAGCCAAATGCTTTCCATTGAAATATGGTAAAAATAGTACTTTGGAGTTGGCTAGAAACAAAAATTAAATTATATTAATTTATAATACTTTAATTGTGAAGCAAAAAATTCTGAAATAAATTATTTCATTATAGTTCAACCAACATCGAATGGCAGTTAGAGAGAGAGCGATATCATGTGTCACTTAACTGAAACTAATGTTGCTGTTTTTTATGTATACTCCTATTTTTATACAGCTATATAAATAAATTGCAGGATAATACTGCAATTTTGTAAAATATATATACATACTTGTAAATAATATCAGAAGATGAAGATAAAACTTAGCTTCGACAAAGTGCCACGTGAGCTAGTTTTGGGAAAGCTATAAAACTCATTATTGATTGTCTTATAATTTATATCTTCTAAAGAAAATGTTAAGTTAAGTTGCTTTTCAAAAAAATAAAGCCAAATTACCATCAAAGTTAAGAGGATCAAATGAAGGAGAAATAAATGCCATTTGAGCAGAAGTAGAAATATTCAAAACAGAATCATCTTCATTGCGTAAAGTAGACAAGACAGAACATTGCAGATCTCCTAATGCTGCACCTAAAATTGGTTCATTAATTTGTATGAGGATTAGAACATAGATACTCAAATTGGAGATGAAATAATTTTAAAAAACTAACTACTAAGCTAAAACAGAGAGAAGTAACTCAATTAGTTTGTTTTTTTAAATCCCAGTATTCATGTTGTTTCATAAATCAAATAGTACCCTAGCTAATTTAATTTTCTTTTCAAGTTTAGCATGTGGTTGAAAAAAATCATAAATTTTACAGATTTTCTTGAAAATAACATATTGCTTTACTACTAAGACACATTTTTTTTTTGTTTTTGAAGACTTATCTAATTTTTACATATTATCATCATAAACTCTCGAATAAAATCAAGTTGGATAACAAAAAACTCCCATAAAATCTCATTCAAGATAAAAATGAAAATCAACTCTTAATCTTACTATTTTTTTTAACTGTTCCATTAAATAAAAAAAATAATTAAAAACAGCAATAGTTAAATTTTAAGAATAGATCTCTGCGAAAATTATAAGCTCCTTAATTATTTTTTATTCATCTAGATTAGAACAAGCTTCTTAGAAGTTTAATATCTCACTGTCTAGCACTGTTGTTCAATCTCCACTGGGTTTAGTCCCAGTGACGCGGTTGAGAGAGAAGTGCAGGGATCTCCTGGAGTCATGCTTTTCCCTCAACAGTTGGAGGGGCAAGTCTGGTTTGGAGTTCTCTCGCCAGAATGCAAATATTGTATATAGGTATGTTTGTGTTCTTTTTATTTATTTATTTTTAAGTTATTTTATTCTTATTTATTTTATTCTTATATTATTTTTCTGTATAATTTATTTTATTTATAATTCAAGAGTGTGAATGTGATCTCTGAACACTATTATAAATGTCCTTGAGACAGATTGTAATATTTTTCAATAAATAAGTTTAAAAAAATATTTATAATGATAAATGATCATTTCTATGGCTGGAGTAAAATATTGTAATAGTAGACTTATCAATCAATTAATAAAAATGTATGTTCCATGAGATGATGTTTAAAGGTAAAAATTATCACTATCCGTGGTAATTGAAAATTTAAACTGGTTAAATCTCACTGCAAAAACGAAAATTGTTCATAAGACAAAAGAAACCATGAATTTTATTTTATGAACTAGACATTCTGTTTAATTTCTATAGCATGTTAAAAAAAAAGATGTAATTTTTCTAATATATATTTCTCAATACGGGTGAGGTCAAGATAGACCAGACAAGCTCAAAACCACATGTTCTAATAAAATTGTACTTAGTCTTTTGCTGTCGATAACTGTTGCTAAATAAAATGACTTAAACATAATACATATAGAGATTATAAATAAAATAACTGACCTACTGGTATTCCTGCGGGAATGCCATGCCATGTTTCAGCTAGATAGCCTGCAATTTTTCCTGAATCAATTACTTCAGGTAACAAATGAACTGGAAAATCAGCAGATTTTAAAATCTAAAAGTGAAGTATTAAGTGAGGACAGACAAAGCAAAACATACATCTAATCTTGAAAAAAAACATTCATTTATAATGTTTAATAAAATAAAGACAAGGATGAAAAAAATTTAACTGAAGGTAAGGGCGATCTAGACTTAATTAGTTTATTTTCATAAATATCTATAAAAAAAAAATCAGGGGAGGGCATCACACAACTTTCACTTACCATTCTACTTTGAATAGAAATTATTTTTTGGCAATTTTAGGCTGTTATAAAATTTTTGAAGGGCACTTTTAACCGAGTTAAAACTGAAGCTACGAAATTTAAGGTATTACAGCTAAGAAATCATTATTGAATTTGTAAACCAAAAAACTTCAGTTGCTAAGATATATATGCCTAGTAAGATTTGAAAGTATATCTAACCAATAAATGATTATGGATTGTACTAATAATAGTAATTAAAATCTTATTTTTCTATTATAATGTTTACTAAAATGGAGTTCTGATATTTTTATTGACTACTATCGATAGTTGAAAAGTTGCAACACTAATTTTAAGTGGATTATGTTGTGATTTTACAAAAAGGAAAATTCTTCTAATTATTCACTAATTTAATTTTCTAAAATTACATGATGGACTTCTAGTATGATAGATAACTAATTATTTAAATATACTATCGGCTCTACAGTTATTAAACTACAATAAATGAATTGAAGGTTATAAAGATATTCATGAAATACTTTTATATTTAACTTCTTTCACACAAGTGCAATGAAATAGAAATTTAAACAATGTCATTGCCTTGATTTGGTGGATTTAAAATAATTTTTCAAAATTTTTAAAAGTTTATGTTATGGAAGAAAATATCATTTAATTCCCTCGGAAACATGTGATTAACGTTAAATAATGTTCGTTTTTAGAAATTATTATTTAAATTTTACCTCATTCTCTGTTATCTTCTATAACTTTATTTATTATGTATTATTTTTTCTATATTTCTCCGCTTTCCAACTATATATTATACATATACCTTCTACAATTATTTCCGAAGATTCGTTTTCAACCTGGATAAGCATTTTTTTCCCTTCTTTATTCAATAACCAAATTCTTTCAAAAGTAATATTTATCCTTTTTTCATTACTTTGAATAATGTGAAATGATTAACTTTTTAAAATAAACCAAATTAAAGGTACTTTAGAGGAATACGTATATGAACATTGGGCATTAAGACCCTGTTAAGCGAAATCAATAGGGATAAGGCCTAAATTATATTAAAGATTACTTCATTATACATTGATACATCGAGTTTAATCGAAATTGCTAGGGCCACTTTTAAGAAAATTGTAAAAATGTGTAAAATCGAAGATATAAAGTGGCATTTCCGGTTAGCCGATTTTAATGAAAAAGTGGATGTAACATCCCAGGTATAAACCTGACTTAAATATGTATTTTCAGTTTCTTATGACTTTTCGTTTTTGAGTTAGACTGATAACATAAACACAAACAATTTTGCGGGACTTGGTTATTTGAACTCAGGGGACCTCAAAACGTATATTTCTGTTGAGAACTCAGATTTGAAAACTTTCATGATAGTAATACTTTCCCTATATTCCCTATATATTAGAGATATAGGTAAGTGAAAGTAAAAATTACAGATTAATTATGTTAATGTTTAGCGAAGCTTCTTCACCCATCTTCAGAACAAATGAAATTTTATTATCTTTTTTAATTATAAGAAAGAAATTACTCCTATACGTTTAATGGTTTTAAAAATTTAGGGGTGCGGGATGGCCAAGTACGACTGTTACAATTAAAGTTAGAATTCCGATACTAGAGGGACTTCTAACTCCGGTATTAATTCCTCGACCTCTCCCCTGGTCTGGGAAAACCTGCTATAGACAAAAAAAAGGCCAGAAAGGGAAAAAAAAATTTTTGAAAAATTTATAGTTATTATTTGAAGATGAAATTCAGACTGTTGTAATGAACAGATGAATATCATATAAATATTTTTTTTGTATTCTTTTGATCTGAAAATGAGTACAAAGCCATGTGAAACAGTAAAATAATGAATATATGATAGTTCTTAAAAAAATAAATAAAAAATGATACAATCGAATCTAGTTCGTTACCACCCTAGAAGTATTTGATTGAATTTAAGTTACATAACCACAAAACCAAGTTTATTCTATAATGTCTAAAAAGCGAAACACAATTTGATATTAAATCTTCCAAATTTTCTGGGGCATTTATAATTAATAAAATTTATAATTTTGAGGAAAATCACTTTATTCAAACCTTACATCTCCACTCCTTGCTTCAATTCATTTTAATTTTCTCTACGACTTATCAGGCAATTTTGCCCTTTTTCAAGTTGAAATATTTATATCATTTCAACAGAGGACATAAGGCTATTGTATTAAAAGGACAAAAATGTGTAACATTTGATGAAAATTAAAAAAAAAAAATGTTTAATTTTTTGATGGGCCAAAGAATTGACTTTTCATAAATAAGTTATGAAATTAATATTAGAAGAATGTGAGAAGAAAAAAGAAAATTTTTACAATAATTATATAAAAAATAATATTACACAGATGATAGGATAATGACATAAATATTTCAACTGGAAAATGATCAAAATTGCTTGAAACATCGTCGAGAAAATTAAAATGAATTGAAGCATGGAGTGGAGGTGTAAGGGTTAAATAAAGTTATTTTCCTCGACATTATAAATTTTATTATACACAATTTTATATTTCAGGAGAGAAATAGTTTTTATAGAAAGCTTGGAAAACGATATTAAGACTAATTACTCATTAAAACTATTCTATGTCACAATGAACTCAATAATTAAACAGGTTTTACCTACCTCCATGTTCCATTGATTAGTGGATAAGTTAAAATAGCCCCAGCTAGCAGCATTTTGCACAGACATTACTGGTTTCATTAAATTACAAAGCATAGCTACAGCAAAGTCTTGAACAGTACCAGCACAGTTGAATTTATTAAGCTTTTCTGGTCTAGAAATTGAAAGGAGTAAAAATATAAATAAACAATGGTCAAATTTTATTTTGGATATATCAGCTAGACTTAAAAAATTGAAAGCAGAATGTTCCTGTTTTTATATTGACAAGCTTAGTTAATGTTAAGTTACTAATGTAAATACATTTCTCTATTATATAAGAGTTTTTAGTGACTTCAATGTATTATGTTATTTTAGTATTAGCAGAGTAGGAGATAAATGGAGTTTTTTTAAATTTTATTATTATTATTTTTTATTGGACAACCACTAATAATTGGATAAAAATATAAATAAATAATTAAACAATGGTCAAATTTCATTTAGAATTTATCAGCTAGACTTATGACATCAAAAATTGAAAGGAAAAAGTTCCTGTTTTTATATTGACAAGTTTAGTTAATGACAAGTTACTAATGTAAATACATCTCTCTATATATAAAAGTTTTTAGTAACTTTGTTAAATTATTTTATTTTAGTATTAGGAGAGTAGGAGATTAAAGGAGTTTTTTTAATTTTTTTAATTTTATTATTATTATTTTTTATTGGATAACCTCCTACCGACTATTTCTGGCATACAGAAGGGTTGCTCTAAATGTACAATCTATTCTAACCAGAATGGGAGGGTCGAATTTCATTCCACGAAATAAATGTCAACCACTCCCAGGCCGGATTCGAATCAGCGTCGCTAGGCACGAGGAGGAGAGCAATGCTCCAACACACTCGGCCACCATGACCTCAAGAGATTAAAGGAGCTTTCCTATAATTTCAATAATTACCACTAATTATTCATGTAATTTAATTTAATATAGTAACTGTTCATTTAATTACATATGTATTGAGCTCCTGTAACCTCATATCTCCTGATACAAAATAGAGATTACAGCTCCTATTCTCCTAATACAAAATAAAGATTTTATATCAAAAATTTGTAAGAAAAATGGCATTCATCTGGGAGTGGTAGTTTGATTTTACCTAGGTGACAGCAGTTATTTATCGATCTAGACATTTTCTCCTTGGATACAATATATTAATTATCTTATTATATATAATATTATTTATATCATATTGAAATTATTGTGAAATAGAAGAGGAAGCACAATATAAGTACAATGAAAATATTAGAAGTAAAAGGCTCAAATAAATGTTGGGCTTATATAAAGCCAGACAAGTTGAATATATATCATAGTTACAAATTGGTAAGAAAGCAATGTATAATATAAATTTTTAAAGAAATTCAAAATTTATCCGAACTGTATTTCATTCGTTCAGTTTATTTTATGTTGATAAAAAATAATACTATCTGAACAATACATTAGCCCAGTAAAATCAAACATGGTACCTTGCAAAAGATCGGATAATTTAAATGTCTTTTTTATATCGTTAGCTTTGTAGTGAATATAAAAAATCCAAGTTTCCACCTTTCCACCTTCCACCCAAAGCCTTGTGGGTTTGCTGCAGTGCTCCAAAAACCATTGAAATTTCGAACTTTTTTTGGTTTAAGCTGAATATCTCCTTTTTAGAGCAGATATATAAAAAATAGTGATGTTAAATCTTAAACAGCTTAAAATTATCCGACATTTTTGTACATAACATTTTTTCTAAACCCAACAGGAAGCGATATATCGACCTTTCAAAATTTACCCATTTCGATTTCTTCACAATAATGCTCTTCTTATAACTATTTCTTATCTATGTTGCTTTAAAAAAAGAAATATTTACCGTAAACCAAAAAAAGTTCGAAATTTCAATGGTTTTTAGAGCACTGCAGCAAACCCACAAGGCTATCAATGGTGAAAACTTGAATTTTTCATTTTTATGACGTATCTAACAAAAAAAAAAATGAAATTTGAATTACACGAATTTTTGCAAGCTATAACCCTTTTTTGTGCTCATTTGACTGGACATGTAAATTACAGCTATATAATTTGAGCAACAAATAACAAGTAAATGAACAGTTGTTTAATTTATAAACTGGGCATTGGTCCGCCGTTAGGTGGACAGAGGGTAACGCCCCAATATTATATAAAACCAATACCTGAATACAAAATACCATGAATAAATTTGATGAGATTTTTGCTTGTTATTATTATGATTTCTATAATTGATGTTTAGAAAGAAAATGTTTTAATATGTTTTAGAAAGAAATGTTAGTAACTAAAGTTTTATTTTCTAAATTTAAATAAATTGTAAGACTAGATAAATTATTGAAGGAAGTTAGTCGAGTGTTCTACATATCATAGGTGATAAATAGTCAGGACACAGTCTTTTTTAAGGTTTTTACTGGTGCTGCCGACGTTTCAACCCAAGCATGTGGGTCATCATCAGGATGTGGTTCGAGCACAAGTGTTCAAGTACCGGCCAGTACGCCCTGATGATGACCCACATGCTTGGGTTGAAACGTCGGCACCAATAAAATCCTAAAAAAGACTGTGTCCTGACTATTTATCACCTAGATAAATTACATTTATATATATATATATATATATATATATAATATATATATATATATATATATATTAGGTTAATATAATTACTTATCAAAATAGAGGTAAACACACAGGACAAAAATATCATCCCAATAAAACTTTAATAGTGCCATAATACGAGTGATATGGCTGCGGTGGATTAAGTATACCATTTTTTAAAAAAAAAACTTTACAAGTGTCACTCAAATATGATGGCTGGGCCCAAGATCATGTCGATCAAACTGTAAAAGAAATTCCTAAATTGGTCTAATATTGACAACCATGTTAATGAATTTAATCTGCATCATATTAAAAGGTAAGGTTAATTGAGATTATTAGTTCACTAGTATTACTAACCAGAGGTTCTTGTCAATAGAGAATAAACATAAAGTATTTAAATGAAGAATTGAAAAGGTTCCATCACCACAGATGGATCCTTGAATAACTCTCTTGAGAGAGCAGAAGTTCCAACAATCATGATCTAATTAAAGCAGTAATCATTTTTATAATCTAACAACTAGGATTACCATTATGTTCTATTGCTAAAAATTAAAAAACATTTGGGAATCACTCCACCACTACTATTTAACATGAACATTTGATCTTATGCCCAGTTTGCATATTGGAGTAGCACATCAGAACTAGTACCATTAACTATATCATATTACCTATTTTTTGACATCCAGAAAAGTGTACTACAACCATATCCAGAACATGCTTTCAAGTGAGAATCTGGCTTAGGAAGAGATGAAAGAAATTCAGGATCACAACGTGAATCTTGCCATGTATATAATGATGACACCTTATCTGATAAAACATCAAATCTGGAAGATTCAATATCAGCTTTTTCCCATGGTAAAGAATCCTCAAAGCAGCTCCACAGCATTACTCCGTGCATTTGGCCACAAATACCAATGGCTTCAACCTACAATAATTAAATATACTGATACATTAAATGGCCGATAATATAAAAATCTATAATAAAACACTAATAATAGTAATTTAAAAATTTAAGATTATGGATTGAAATATTAGTACTGTTAGTGCAAAAGATGGTATGTAAAAATTTTCTATTTTTATTCTATTAGCGCTAATGGTGACATTTTATAGTCTGCAATACCAGAGAGAAATAAAATATAAAAATGTAAAAATAAATCATTTTGAAATAATCAGTTTTCATGATCACCTATAAAACATTCAATTTTTGCATTTGCTCTAAAGGTAGCAAAATATAATACGACTTCATTGACTTCCTGATATATCAAATCATTCAAAAACAATAGACTAAAAAATCCTTATATAATATTTCTTAAGTTAATTTTAATAGATAATATATATTGGAGACTTCATTAACATAAGTCTTGTCATAGTGAAAAATTCTTTATACCCATCCCCTTCACAAAAACTATTTTAGCTTCTGTCAATGGGCATAAAATTTTCTTATTAAAACTCATTAAATTGAATATACTTTAATGTTACATTTCATAGGATAAAATATTCATATCATTAAAAATTCAATACAATCTATTTTTTAAAAAATATAATAACAAACCTGTCTAAGAGAATCTCTAGGCAATCTTGAAACACAAGCATGAAGAGCAGACAAAATTTTGGGAACATTTTGTTTATTACCTTCACAACCCAGCTCACTCGGAACATTTGCTTGGGTATCTTTTGTCTGCCTTCCAATTATAGTATTTTCTTTTCTGTCAAGAATACAAACTTTAACAGATGTTGTACCAATATCAATACCTAAAATTATTCTTTTTTCTGTATCCATGTCTGTTTGGTTAAATAGTGGAAGGATTACCACAATTACCCTATACAGAACAGGTAAACAATTAAAACCTTATTTTTCCTTTAAAAAAATTAAAAACAATATGGGCAGGAATTAGAGAAAATGTAAAAATAACATGAATAAATGCAAATGTCCTTCAACCAGAGCTTGGGACCAAGAATTATTCTGATAGAGATAAGGATAATCAAAGCTGATAAATGTCATAATCCTTAAAATAGCTCAGAATTCCTTCTACAATTATAGGTGTTAAAAAGTTACTAGAGAGGGAAAAAGATGCTATCCCACAATGTCCTTCAATAACGACCCACTGATAAAGTAATGACAGTTAGGATAATTACTTTCAATCTACCAACATCCCTTCCGAGCATTAAAGGTAATTTAGATGTGATATACCTTCTAAAATATATAATATATACAATATATGCTTCCAGATAGCAGGAAAGTTCAACGAGTAAGGTACTCTTATGTTCCAGGACTCGGGTTCGAATCCAGCTTCGGCAGGTAATTATTTATAATGATACATCAGTCGTGCATTGACCCTGACATCAGCAGACTCTATTGCGCCACACCCAGCCTCTATAAAGAAAGAAAGTGAATTTTATTCTGGGACATTTAGTCCTCTCAGAATAACTATAATGAATAACGAGATGACAATTTCCTGACATTAGAATACAATTAAAAATAAATTAATTTACAAAGTTCTCTAACCCTAATATTAAAATAAATAAAAGACACTGTAGTACATATATGATCTTGAAGTAGACACCAGGCAGTACACCGTATATAAGGCAGTCATAATCGAAGTGGGGGAAAATGAGAGAGAAAACTAGGAGCTGACGGATTTTAAGGGGCATAGAGTCACGGAATCTCAGGAGGGTAGCTTTTTTTCTTTCTTTTATTTATTTTTTTTTTTCTTCCTGTCTTGCCTTACAGGCAATACGGGTTGTAGCAGCAGTGGGGTATTACGCAGTATGCGTATCCCACTGCTGGCAGTATAGGTCTATTAGACTTGTTTAGGTCTATTAAACTACTATTAGACTTGTTTGTTTTCTTTTTCCCCATTCTTCCACCTGAAGCCTGTCCGCGAAGCCGCTGCAGCTTGTTTTAACTTCCTTCTCTTTTAACTCCCTACTTTATTAGGGTAGCCCCTTTCGGAGTTGCCATCCATCGCTGGTTCCATTGATCAACTGTGTCCTTCCTGATAATTCTTTTCCATCTTCTAGGGTCTTCTTCAATTCTCATCTTTAAATGTTCCGGTAGATCCGCCGAACCTTCTTTTTTCATTTTAAAGAGGTAACAATTTCTCATTATTTTCTCACGATCGCAGGAGGAGATCGAGAGGTGTCTTGCACTTGCACTTCCTTGTGAGATACCGTTCTATAGGCTCTAGTGACTCGTACTAAAGCCAATCTCTGAATCGATGCTAGCCTACTCTTCTATCGGTGCGAGAGGCTATGGTTCCAGGCTGGGGACGCATGTCTCAGAATACCCAAAACTACTCCTTTGTGTATAGTCATTGTAGCTGAGTACCTGAGACCCGAGAAGGAGCCTCCGACACGACCGAGTCCAATTAGGGCCACTGTGACTTTAGTTCTTATATAGTCCATGTGAAGAGTCACGTTGAACTTTCGACCAATTTTTATGCCAAGATAGGTGACAACCTCATTTGGACATACCCTTTTTTTTTTCTAGAGAGAGAAACACTTTATTTTCATAAAATATAAAGGATTGCTGCCCAATTATATTGGGTTGCTATATACACAGCATACTCTTCTATCCTTTGCACAATATATGAACTTATATATAAATATACAGAAGTATTAGTTAATATTAGTAATATATATATATATATATATATATATATATATATATATATATATATATATATATATATATACACATTTTTATTATTTTATTTTTTCCATTTTTTTCCTTTTTCCTTCCTTTCATTGTTCATGCTCTTTTTTTTTTTTTTTTTTTTTTTTTTAACATTTAGTTTCCCTTTCTCTCACTTCTCTCTCTTTATCTCTATTGTTTTCAATTATTCATTAAATAAATAAATAAATACATAAATTAAAACTCTCTCGGGCTAGCCATGCACGTGGTGGTGAATGATTCCCAGGGAGTCGAGGACTATATTTTTAGCCAACCTCGCTACGTCCTTAATGTCGACACCTAGTTCTACCTAGGAAGCTCCTTGTTCTTTTTGGGATAGTTCCGCGAGACCCAAACCAGAGGCCTCTCACGGTGAACTCTCTCTCTCCGAAGGTCTCACGGAATTTATCTTTTAGGAAAGGGATACATTTATCGTACGTGTTCTTCTTTTCCCTTTCCACTTCACCCGCCTGATCGAGGTCATTGCTCTCAAAGCGGACAGTTGGATCCAAGATCAGCGCTGTCCTTCCTGTCTTGGGAAATGCGACGATATCCGCGTATCTCGTAGAGCCTTCACTATTGATGCAATATACCTCATCAAAGCAGGTGAATTTCCTTTCCCTAAGGAGCCTCATCAACTCGAACTTGACCCGGTTGTGACGACGTGTTATGAGGAGGGAGTTGTTGGGGCATTTTCCCAGCACATGGGCTGGTGTTTCAGACTCTCTGCCGCATTTACGGCAGAGGGATCCAACTTCTCCGACCTGTCCGCTGACTCCTGGGACTCCACGCAGGGGTGCATAATTAATGTTTAGTTTTAGGGCATACGACCATTCAGACCCAGAAAGTACTTGCTTTTCGTAGATGTATCTATTCGCTTTCGGGGTCTCTTTAAATATAATGGGGAACACCAATACCCTGCCACCTGCAGTTGGCCCATTCCTCAAATGCATTTTCTCGTAGCGACTGCCGTAGAGCTTTCACATTTCGATGACCCTGATCAACCCCCAATCTCTCGGCACATTCAGTAATTTCAGCCGAATAATCGAAGGTAGACTGAAAAAGGGCATCTGGTACATTGGACAGTCGCTGAGCAATGGACCAATGTTGAAGAGGAGCCTCCCATTGGCAGCGGAATAATCCCAATCCTCGGTATCTCGTGGGGGCATACAACATGGCTGTGGAAGTATTCGCAGGGAGTCCAATAATGGCTTTTACGCTCCTGCGAATCCTAATGTCGATGCCCTCCAGGATAGCAGGACGCAGCTTTGTTAGGGGCGCAATTTGGAGAGGGTAAGTAAGACCCGGGAACAGATATTGATTGACACTGTTGAGTTTCTGCTCAGGTTTGAGTAAGCAAGAGGTTACCAGCTTGTTTAAATTATCATTCAATTTAGTCACCGAATCTTCTTTGAATTGTAGCTCTCCCGAGAATGTACATCCTAAATACTTAATCGTATCTCCATTCCTCAATGTTTGGATGTACTCACCATTCTCAAGGGAGAGCACCGTAGTTTCCAGCTCTCCTTTATTTACAAAGATGCCCATACTTTTTTGAGGATTTATAGCCAGACCAATTTCTTTAAATGTCCTCTGGATGCTGTCAATCACTCTGTCTGCGGCCCCCTTTACTCGCGCCGACACAGCCTGGTCATCCGCGAAACCTGTGAGGACCACACAATCCTGCTAATTCCTTAATTTGTATCCAAATTTCTTGGATAAGTCCTCATCGCACAGGTCGCGGTAGAGATGATCGATGGCCAGGTTAAACAGTGAAGACGGCAGGGGACCGCCTTGGGGCACACCGCGCAGCACTTTGATCTGGCTAGTTGCATGGACACCGTTATTAATCTTCATGGTGTTCGTGCTAAGGAGAGCCGATATGACATTTGTAAGATTCGGTGACACACCTCTCGCTTCTAGGAAGCTCACGATGTGTTTGTGGCCAATATTGTCAAAAGCACCGACAACGTCGAGGAAAACTATCGCACAGTCATTTTTCATTTTTTGTGCATCTTTTAATACCGCGTCGATAATCCTCGCGTTGACGTGCGTTCCCGGGAGACCTTTTATAAAGCCTCTCTGACTCTTGTGGAAGGTGAGCTGCTTTCTTAATTCGTGGTCCAGAACCTTCTCTATGATTCGGCGCACAATCGAACATATGGTGATCGGTCTCCAGGTAGAGATATTATTTATATCACCTTTGCCCTTATATATTAATATTGTGCGCCCTTGTCGAAGTGGTTCCGGAACATAGGCCATCTTCAGCATTATCTCTACAATCGTTTTGATAATGTTTGACACTTCAATCTTCAAATATTTTATTGTGCGGATCAGAACTCCATCAGTCCCCGGCGATGTGTCCATTGACGTTGACTTAATGGCTTTCTTGGCAGCTTCTATGTCAATGGACAGCAAATTTGGCATCGGGGCACACTGTTCGTATTCCGCTCGCCCGCAGAGATTTTCGCTTTCAAAGAGATCTTTATAATGCCTCTCGATTTCGGCCATTTTTAGAGGACACCGTTTTGGAGCGTCGACATTCATTACAGTTTGCACAACCTTTTTTCTTTTATTATAATAATTATATTGGGCAACCTCATACTGATACTGCTCCTGCCGACGACTCCTGTCTGCTTTGTTTGCCCTCTGCGGATTTGAAACTTGTCCAGCACCCTTGTTACATAGTACGATGTGCTCTGTCAGTCGTGCCCCTCAAGAGAATTGCCTGGGTCTTTGTTGCAGCCAACTTCTTTCCCTCGCACCATCTTTCGACCAAACTGGCGCATCGTTCAGCTTCTGTTTTCAGAACGGCTATGCTGTTTGAGGCCACCACGACGGCCAAATCGTCAACATAGGCCGTGGCAGGGAACCGCGCCTCTTCGAGCTTTTCCACCAAATCGTCAAAGACTAGCTTCCACAAGGCAGGACGCATAACAGATCACTGCGAGCAGCCCAACTCGACGGTGTCTTCTAGTTCAAAGAACCTGCTTCCAATTTTCGATGCCTGGTCCTGGAGGTAGCTTCTCACTGGGTCATACAGGTTACTGGGAGTTTTATACTTCTAGAGTTACTGGATAACACTCGGCCACCACACGCTGTCAACTGCAGAGGATATGTCGAACAGGGGAAGCATAACATACCTCTCCGCTCTCTCTTCTACGTAATGACGCCTATGTTTGAGGGTAGCAATAGGCTTTCGGATAATTTTTGAAATGTGATTATTCCTATTATATATATATTTGGAAAAATATATATAACTAAATATATATATATATATATATATATATATATATATATATATAACTAATATATATATATATTACATTATAGGAGGCCTTTTTTCATATTGTTCTTTAAAATGATATTAATGACTTAACTGTCGTAATTTTTCAATATTATAATTCGAGCCTTACAGATGGATTTTCTAAGAAGCTGCGACATCTCAAAGCTACAGTATATATCGAAAAGCGCTATTAGAAAAAATTTAGCTAAAAAAAAAAAAATTTTTTATACCATTGAAAACAGGAAGCTTCAATCGTATGGCCGGCCACATGGTAGGGATTCGAGAGGGCCAAAAAATGTTTTCCTTGCACTAATCAGAGTAAAGAAGTCCATGAACGATCTGTATATAAGACATGAAAGAAGAAATGAATGCAAGAAGATTGAGAAAGGGGGATTGCTTTCATAAACGAACTTATTGAACCTCTAACTTTAGCATAATTCCTCACCCTCTCCCTTGACCCGGGAAAATCCATTTTATTAAAAATTAATATTAATTAAAATATTAAATATTGTTAGGAAATCGACTCAAAAATGTTGAGAAATTTCAGATTATTCTATCCCCCCCCCTCACCACCAATAAATTGTTTTATCAACGTCCCTGTTTAGAATCACAGTGACTTTTACCATCTAAAACTTCTAAAGAATACAAAAGATTAAAACAATCCCATTAATGATGTCTTTAGATATGGCATGATCATGTTATAAACAATAACATAGATAACTAAACAGTTTTGATGTGATAACACAACCAAGACATCATTAGTGTAGTTTTCCATTTATGTTATGAACAGTATTTAATTAAAATTAATGGGCTTTAAACATATTCGTTTTTAATTTGATTTTTAAATATAACGTTATTGAATTTTTTTACTTTTACACAGCCTTAGTATTTTTAATAAGAGTTTATTGCTCTACTTCCGGTTTTCCCTGTTAACCTCCATTTTGTAACTTGGTCAGATAAGTTGGTTGCAAGTTTGTTTGTGCATCATTCTGTAGTTAAATTAATTGTTGTGTTTGACCCTCCTATTTTAAAGTGTACCTGATACAGATCACAGTAAGTAAGATCATGATCATATAAAATATTTCTATGTGTTTTTCATTTATTTAGAACGTAGTTTGTTGTATGTGTCGATAGGTTATTTTATTTACAGGTTCTCACATTTTTCATTTGATTGCTTGTTAGTATTTATACTGTTTTTTACTATGTAGAATTTACTTAAATGATTTCACATCTCCTATCTATTACTGGTTTTACACGATTTTCATATTTTTAAAGAAAATCATTAAACTAAGTGATGGTATCTTATCTTGTTGCTATCTTATTTTCTGTTTTTATGACTCCTCAACATCCCTAGTAATTATGTGTATATGCAATCTATAAATCTTTCTTAGGCGTTTTGTTAGGTTCTGTTGTGCTCTCTACCCAGTTCTGATAATTCTGTATTTAGGCTTAGTCCCCATGCCTGCATATTGAATTTCTACTATTCTGAACAATGATAATCATATCTTAGTAATGTTGTAATATCTATTTTAGGTTTATGTGTGAATGTTCAGACAAAAAAAATTTGGTATTAGTATACTCACTTATATAATTTCTTCTTTCTTATTAGTTATTTATTTCTGTTTTATATTTTGTTTTGAAGTGTTTTTATAACCGTCTCCAATTTTAAGAAAAATGTGATGCTTTCTTTAGTTTCTCAATCCATGTTTTTTTAGTCCAGAGGGTTATATTTATGTATCTGCATTGTTGTTAGTATTGATAGAAGGAATATATTATTTCAGAATTTTATAAACAGTGATTGTTTTTAAAATAGCGGTTATAGTATGTTAGGAAGTTTTAATAAATTTTATATTTTTCTGTAACATGTTTAATTTATTTCTAGTTTATTGCTGCTGCATTTGTTATTGAAATGTTCCAGCTTAGCTTTTTCATTTTTGTATAATTTGGTTATATACCCTGAGCCAAATGTAATACTTTTCAAACAGGATCCAGATATAAAATCTTAAGGTGTCTTGTTAGTGATTGAAAAATGTGGGCTGTCTACTGTTGATGTATTTATGGTGTTGCTATTATTTTATTAGAACAACTGTTTTGCACTGGATTGGGAACCTTGCAACCACAATTATGAAACATCTTTTTTTGCGATTCCGAAAACATTTACAGGAATAATTTTCAAACATTCCTTACAATGGTAAAGATCCTATTACATATTTTTATTTTTTTAAACTAGTGGAAGTCATATATATACCTGAGCATTTTTCCCCATATAGTATGAGCTCCAAATAAAGGGAGGTGCACAGTTATGCTCAAAATGAACTATAAGCCACTGGTCTTTGTTCCTTTAGACTGAACCATAGAGTACTAAATGTTATGCTTAGAACACAGCCTTTGCTTTGCAGTAGATGCACTGCATTGAATGTTGCCTAAATTACTGAGTTTGCCTGCAATGGTGAACCGATAGTTGATCGTTGAGGATTTTTGTTGAGAAAGAGGTTGTGGCTAAGAAAATCGTATAAATAAAATGCAATTCTTTTTTTTTACTGTTAAAAACAATTAGAAATGAAACAGATGATGACTCAAGGGAATGACACCTAAGGATTCCCAATTTTATGGAATAATATCAAGACAATAGTTGAGAAATAAGATACAACATTTAGAAAAGCCATATTTGCTAAAGAACGCATTGCTGTGACAACATATTTTCTGAATACAGAACATTCCTATTCCTATTAGGTTTAGTAGTACCTGTTTAAAATTTCTAAACTACTATCGGTTTCAAGCTAGAGATAGATATATCTCAACATAAAAGGATTTGCTGACAGGAGAGGAGTCAGTAGGCTCATTGTTCATGTTCATTCTTAAGCCAGTCATCGTCTCTTCTGTACACATGAGTAAGAATTAAGCATGCAGCTCTTGGATCAGTCTAAAGAATGTGGACCTATTCAGTTTGCCCTTTACATATCTAAGCAAAACAGGAGGAACACATGTTCATTCATGACAAATGCTCAATCATTTGTACAGCTAAAGACTGCCTTTTAATAAAGCCTTAATGGATCAGCATTTCAACATTTTGTTGTGTATTAAACGAGTGCTAATTTGTATTCCCTATTAGTTATAGATGAAACAATATTATTGAAATATCAGCTATCTAATGTTATTAGAAAAATATACTTAATTTCTACAACTCATGTAATTTTGAATAGCTGGAGGAAGATTTGTGGAATTGATTTATCAGATCGTATGAACCCCCAGAATGCTGGGGTAAAATAAATAATAATAATAAATAAATGGTTTTCTGAAAAAACTGTTTATTGTTGAGCACAGAAAAAGTTTGTTTATTTTGTAAACTCTTATCAAGTTTATGTTTTATTAAACAAAAATTAATCTCAAGACATGTCTATGAAATCTTTTATTAATACATTTGATTAAATTTTGTTCATTTAAAGATATGATATTCTAGCTTTTTCATTTTACTGATTTCAGTTGCTTATTGTATCATCTCAAGTCTTTATAGTTTAGGTTTCAATTATATTTAGTTGATTTTTACATGATGATTTGAATATAAGACCTGTCTAACAGTGGGGCTGATTTTTTAAACTTCCAGTTCAACTGCGTACAATTAATTATGTTAGTATTGAATATTGATTAATTTCTGTTTTAGTTTTGTTCTCAAATCAGTATTTTTAAACTGACATTTTTAAAATTCTAACAAAGTTAGGAAACAGCAAATTATTAGCTTTTAAGTTATTACTTTTTAGATTTTAGACTATTTATTATTTTTTGTTGGTCAGATTTCAAAATGTCTGGAATAGCCATCTCACGATTATCGGAAGAAAGGAAAGGCTGGAGAAAGGATCATCCTTTTGTAAGTGTGAACTACATAAAACTGAAACAGGATATTTATACTATTAAGTAATAAATCTGTACCTTGGATTGAAAAGAGCTTATTTCATTAGCATTGAAATTGGAATAAAACTGTATGAACAAAATTGTTTTTGTTTGTGAACAGAGTTTACAATAATTGTTATAAGGACAAATCCAGTCCTATTAACTAAAGTAATGGGAATTCTATTACAATTAATGTATAACCCTTCATTGCTTTGATCCAAAGATGGTTTTGTTCCTCTGTGTAATCATGTGTTATTAAGGTTGATACATGTTTTTAATTACTATCTTCCTGGAATAGATATTTAATTCTTAAAATATTTTGTTTAAATATAATTATATTGTTATTATTTGTTGTGTAATGTGTAATTAACGATCATTCTATCATAATCTTTCGTGATTGATTGTTTATCTCTATGTTACAGGGATTTGTTGCAAGACCTTCTAGATCTCCTGATGGAACTCTCAACCTTATGAACTGGGAATGTGCTATACCTGGGAAGAAAGGAGTACGTCTTATTAAATAATATTTAAGTTGAATTGGTTTTTTATTCTTTAACTTTGATATTACTTCAGAATATTAAGTCTTGAGTAACATATCAAGCTCAACGTAAACAGCAATCGATAATAAGAGCTCAATTGCTTATTAACATATTTAAATGAATCAATTAAGAAAGCCATCTTTCTTGAAGAAAACGATGTGTCGGTGAACAATTAGATTGTACAATTATAGGGGGTTGATGTTGACTATTGTTTAGATAGATATATCTGTGGCAGCATTTGAACCCAAACATGAAATGACTGCTAAAATGACTTAGCATGTTTAGTGTTATAATATTTACACCTATGTAAAGTAAATAAATTTTGTGTTTAAATGTTAAATGTTTATAATCCTGTCCACCTCAGTAATATCCAAAGAAAGGGGTTCTTAACCTTGCGTCTGTGGGCACACATGAGTTCTCAGAGCTATTTACAAATGCACACATCTAAGTGTGAAATAAATATTAAAATTGAATAAAGATAACAAAAATTTCCTCCTTTTTATTAACATTGCTGAAGATGTTTGCTAACTATGATAATTATACGTAATTAAGGCCAGAGTTAAAAGCCCCTCGCCACTGGCATTCGAATTCTCAGTCTTCGGTTTCTCACGTTGCCAGGTAATACCTGTTTTGTTCAATCCTCCCTGGATATTTACCAACCTGTAAAATTAATTATTTAATCCTACCAATTTTGCCAGCCACCTTGAATTTCTGGGTGCCTTACCTTATATACTGACTAGTGTTTTTGGTGTGCTTGTAGTATTGTACTATTTGTCACCACTGTTGTCAACATTCTCTCACTGAATTGTATAATTTTTTATACTGTGAGTTTTGTTCTCATAATGTTACTTATTTACTCTTTAATGATCAATTCCGATTGAACATTCATTTAGTCTGTCTGTTATAGAAAATATACATAAATCATAAAAGGTGTATGTTTTAACAAAGGACTTGATACTTTTTTATTTATTTATTTTTAATCCAATACTAATTAATCCTGCCACTATTTTGTGCAACATCAAATGTGCCCATGTCACAAAAAAAGGTTGAGAACCCCCTGTTCTAACATCATAACAATAATTCGCTTAGCAGTTTCTATGGATATTTATTTTTAGATTTATTTTAAAAACTGGGAACAAATTCCTTTTATATATATATTTACATATGTGATATTTAGGAAACTTTCCTCCTAGGATTATGGTAAAATCTGAGTGGACTGGATATTTAAAAAACATTTTCAGTTAAAAATCAAAAGTATGAAGTAATTACTCAATCAAGATCAACAAGGGTAAAAACATCCCGTTACAAGAAGCTAAAAAAATTTTGCACTTCCATATTATTTCTATATACAAATCATCCCATTAAACAGCTAGTACAGCAAAGCAATAGGTTGCCTTCAATTTCTTGGACCATTTATTAATAAAATAGTGTCTTAGTTGAAGAAAGAAAAGCATTAAGTGAAAGATGCTTCTTAAGTTCATCAAATCAAAAAAATCTTTAAAACCATGAAGGTTTCATTAACAATTATTATTACAAATAATTGATTGTTATGTGTTCAAATGGAAAAACAAGAAATCTTCTTTTGTTATTAATAGAAATGTATAAAATGCATAATGTTGGGTGCAAACTGCATTCATATGTTTTATTTATTGATTGATGTGTATTTTAAATTCCTTATAATCTGAACTAATTCTTGCTACCATTAGTTTGGATTATGGATTAAATTTATTCAATTTTCTTACCAAAGATAAATAGACATATGTGCTGATTTGTTATTGTAAATTGTAATAACTAGTCATGTAAGTATTTAAAGATGGTTATGATACTTCAGTCAAAAGAAAATGTTTATTTATTATTGTTCCTTTTACTTAAAATAATAAACATGTGCTTCATAAAATTGGGTGCCCTCAAATAAGGAGTAACTCTTCACATTTACTATGAAAAGTTATTTTTTATGTCTCATGGGGGCAGACTTAAATGCCAAAATATTACTCTGAATGAATAAACTCTGCTTATTATTGCTTATTTTACTGATAAAAGATCTTAATTGTTTAATAAATACTATACAGTGGCTTGTGGGCAGGTGTTTAGTTCAAGACGAAATACTCAACATTTGTAAAATTAAAATATATTGTTCTGCTGTAATGTTATAGATTTTGATATACAAAAATTAAATTTAACAATTAATAGATTGCTTTTATCAATGAACTTAAATTTTAATTATTGTTTATAAATAGAAATCTCATTGGAAGCGTTGTATTTAATAAATAAAAATATAACTTCCACTTGAAGACACAAAATACATTCTTAACAATAACAATAGCCCTCTTCACAAAGAAATCACCAACCGATTTACTGAATGGACCATTATCTCTTTATTGATCGTAGATGAATTTCTTTCTCCATGTTTAGAACTATTTATTTATATTGTATTATACTGGGGATCTTTCTAGATTAATGAAGAATAAACTGGAATATTAGTGCCATCTAGATTTTTCCATTAATGTTGGCCACTTAATAACTAATTATCATACTATTAAATCTAACTAGTTATT
Source organism: Nezara viridula (assembly GCA_928085145.1). Classification (NCBI taxonomy): domain Eukaryota; kingdom Metazoa; phylum Arthropoda; class Insecta; order Hemiptera; family Pentatomidae; genus Nezara; species Nezara viridula. The sequence goes on from OV725081.1 coordinate 48,994,340, forward strand.
GTTATATTATTACTTAAAAGCAAATTTTATGCTTGAAAAATTACTATAATATATATATGACAGAAGGTTAGAATTAGTCAGATTTCTGATCCTTGCACTATTATTGAGGTTGTTGATGGTAAATAAATAGATATTAAAACAATAGATGCGATATGGTCATAACAAAACCAGTATGCATTTCCTACAGCAATTAGTGTGATAGACACCACTTAAGTAGGAATACTGAAAGTCAGATAGTCTATGGAGATGAGTACATGGATTGGAAAAGAACACCTACTCTCCAATGTCCAAGCCACCTGTTACGCCGAAATAAAGTTCTCTAATGTTGGTGTTAGCTTGCCTGGATCTTTGCACTATTTCACAATAAAGTTGGAAGAATGTTATGTTGCATTCACATATAGCATTACTAATATTAAGCAAAGAATTGTGCTTTTTTATGATGATGGATTCAGTAGGAATTAGATAATTCCAAAAAAATTATCGCCGAAAATTGAGTTTGTAACAAATAAATGCAAAGAGTCCCAAATATGTCTGATCCTTATTTGCAAAATATAAGACTGTCTCTATAATCTTGGCCCCTACTAAAGTAAAACCCATGGTAATCAGAAAAAGAAAGAAAAAAAGTTGACTGGAGACAGAATGGAAATGACTAGTTCCCAGTATTATTATTGGAATTGCTTCATGTGGAAGTGTCGACATTTTATTGTGGTGTCTCTGAACATAAAAAAATTAAACTAGACAGTGATCCCGAAGTTGAGGAATCTCTTTATACATGGTTTTTGCAGCAGAGATCATGGGATTGTCCGGTTTCTGGCTGCTTAGCTGAAAAGTGAAAGGTTTTCTTTAATAATTTTTTTAAGAAGGATGACTAAGCAGGTTTTGCTACCATTGAAGGTTGCCTTGATGATTTCAAAAGCAGGTATGGATTACGTTTTTATTTATATTAGGTTTTTTATATTAAATTTTATTTCATAGGAAAATTCATTTTTTTTTTTTTTTGTAGTGGACAAATCGTATGTCTACTACCAAAAAACCAATGAGAGACTCAATGTAGATGATCATTTTCAGAAATCATAATTTGCTTGTTTTTAATGTGTTTATATTTAACTGATAATTCATTTGTTTTCGTTACTTATTACAGTTTTTATATGATTTTAAATTTAACCTTTGATAATCTGTACAGACTGCAATAGACGTGTTTGAATTATCAAGAATGTCCTGTAATTAGTGTTTTTAAAATGTGGAAAAGACAGCTTCTTCATGGAAATAGAATTATGGCTACCAGAGCCTAGCTTCCATTGAATATCTCATACTTGTAAGCTTGATAAGTATCATAATTTCTGTGGGCGGGGTGGACAAACGGGTGTGTGCACAGCACCGCCGTTTCCCAGCATCGTGATATATGAGACAATGGATTTAAGATAGACACGAGTTCGCATCCAGGTGCCGAGGGAGTCGTTTAATATTTAGCTTTAAATGTGTTTTATAATATTTTATTTATAAAAATCATAAAAAAATAGAAATATCTCACAAGCTGATTAAATTCGCTTATAATGTTAAATTTTATCCATTATCACTTAGATTAAAATAACAACCTGTATGTATTGTACTGACATAAAATAATAAATTATTTATATAAATTAAAAATGTAAGATATTAATTCAATCCAAATAAATAAAGTCTTTGTTGTTAATTATCAAAACTAAATCCCAAGAGATTTTTTAAAATCAAGAGATTCATTATTTTCAAAGATAATTTATCTAAAAATGGACTGAAATTATAGCTAACGACTGATTTTTTTAATGATGATTATGTTCTTTACGGAAATAAAAAGTTTTTTTATTCTGAAGTATCGTCGAAGTTCTGTATCTCGAACAGAATGGTTTCTTGAAAAATGTTTGTTTTATAGAAAAATTACAATTTTTTATCCTTGTAGCAATAAAAACAATATAATTATTTTTTAGGATTAAATGACTATCGGCTTTTTAGTATATAATGTACATTGCATTTCAATACGGCCTCATCTATTTTATTAAAATTTAGCATTACGTTGTTTCCAATCTTACTCTAACCTTTTAAGTATTCAAACTTAATTTAGAACGAAATTTCTTTTTATATCAAAAAAAGGATTTATAGAGCACTCTCTCACGAGAATCTCACAACCCCTCTTTGTTAAAGGTCTTGTCCGAATTTTTTCTGAATGTGCCTGTTTATTCAGTACACGAAGCAATTTTGTAATAGAAATTGAAGGATCCTAAAGAAAATTTCAATACATATCAGATTTAGCAGCATATTTTACATTTTATAAATTTTCATCCATAATTGTGATTTTTTTTAATGCTAAATTCAAGATTTTTTATTATATTATTATTTTACATTTTTATTTCGGTGAACAAAGGCAGAAAAGGAGAAATGTTATGATTAGAAAAGTTTATTGAGCCATGTGTGATTGATTTGAGATTTTGTTAGCTACAACATTTCATATTTCCATCAGTAAATGTCTTTTGATTAATACTTTCTTTATGATTCCAGTTTTTCTTTGTAATATCACAGATGTAAGTCCTTTTTGTTGTGGAAACTTGGAAAAAAGTTGTGGAAACTATTGGAAATTTGTCAATCTATGTCTTCTGAAAAGTGGACACAAAATACATGAAAAAATATACCATTGTATTAGAACCCCAAGATAATTAATTCATTAGGAATATGGTCAAATCTTAAATATTCCTTTAATTCAATGTATAAAATGTGTACTTATCCGTGGGATTGACCATCAATATATAATATATTGAAATGTTTATGTTTAACCATACTATTTTTATATATATAAACAATAAATCATGGTATTCACAGAAAAATGAAATTGAGAAAAGTACGTACATACCGTATACAGAAATTATATATATATAATATATACATAAATCATTAAAGTACATTCAAAAATATTCACTTTCTGGACCTAAAACAAGATAGATTTACTCTGATGTCATTCCTCATTTAATTATTAAGTTTAAGGTATATCTCTTTTTTAAAAAAAATTATTACAATAAATTATTATGAAGACACTATTTATTTTTTCCTGTGACTTGATGTATTTTCATAAAATAATTTCATTTTTATTTGTTAAAAATAAGTTAAGTATACATATTTAATATGTATGAGTATAACAAAAGAAATTTATAAATTGATTTTTAAAAAAAAATTAAAACGTGATGATAGTAAAAAATTAATGTTGAAAATTCTTATACCATAAGACATAAGAGGAAATCAATACTAATTTAAAGTGAAAGTTCATTATTATTACTATACTTTGTAAATTTCCATTTTTTTTATTTGTTCTAACCAAAGTAAATATCTTATTTTGTATGATTAAAGTGTTTTAGTAATTAATTTACAACTCAAACAACAGAAAAAAAGAAAGAAAACTTGGTAATAATTTTACCCCCCGGACCAACTCCTCGGTAATAATTTTTATTGGAAATTAAATGATAGTTTGAGAAGACAGAATTTTCAATTTATTCTATCAATTAGTATTTTAAGATAGTGCGGTCAAAATTTACGAATCTTTATCGAATTTTTATCAAAAACATTAATAACTAATAATAAAACTCATTTTATTATGTAATTTCATAAATCATTTGACAAAAAAGAATTACTGAACTTATTTCCTTTTAAAGTTCATCTATTAAGCAAACATAACAAATTAAATAATCATAAAATGTTTAGAAGTTCCTATACTTGTGAATTCAAATCTTGTCCAAATATAACGTAAACAGTTTCCGTTGAACGTGTACAGTTTACCATCGTCGCAGTTCCTACTGCTCATAAATGTAGTTAATGCAATTCTGTATGTTCAATATGAATTGAATGCCTTAATATCATATTAAAATTATATTTACTTAACTATTTTCTTATATAGTTGAATTTATTGTTTCAGAAATAGCGCAAATGTAATTTTTATCGTAATATATATAATTTAAGTACTGTTTCTAGGCCGACGGTTGTAATGGAATTTTTCTGCGACAGGCAGGTTTTATTCTTCTGACCAATTAATTAATGGTATAAAATTTATTTAGAGGAGTCTCCTGACACCAGGGTCAATCCACGGCTGATGAAATCATCTGCTTTAGCCGGATGGTTTGCTGTACATATTTTTTGTAGACATATCTATGAAAATTTTAGTGTATAGTAGTTTCTTTGCGTGTTTTTCAAAAATGTTTACAATGTCACTTGTATTGTTTTTGAAATAACTGATTTAATTATATTTCTATTAATTTTTTACTCTGTTATAGTTATATTTTATGTACTTATTTGATCTTTGTAGACGCCATGGGAAGGTGGTTCTTACAAACTAAGGATGATATTCAAAGACGATTATCCTTCTAGTCCGCCAAAATGCAAGTTTGAGCCACCATTATTCCATCCAAACGTTTACCCATCAGGTAAGGACATTCTAGTGGTTACCATGTCTGTTTTATTTAGTCTTAAAAATCATAGTTTTTAATCAGAACTATAGTAGGGTAAGCGCACTAGTGATAAAGTGTGACTTAATGTTTTCGTCATCAGGAATGGCTTGAAACAACTCAATACCTTCCTGAGATGATAATTTTTTATGCAGGAATGTATAAAATATTGCTTGTAGGATATATATTTCAAACAATATCCCCACACCAGCAGGTTGTACACAATCAAGCAGCTCTTTTTCAAAATGCTACAAAACTTATATTGAAGGTGATTAATTCTAATAACTGATTACCAATGCGAACTTTGCTAATCAGTTCTTAGCAATTATTCGTCATTATTAAAGTTTAACTTAATAAAAATAATTTAAAACTCATATCCTAGCGGAATAGACACATGGCCACTGAATATTGAATATTCTCTTCCTGTTTTCATGCTGTTCTTAGTTTCTCGTGCATCTTTTCCGAAAATCAAGACTTTTCCAAAACGTCGCGGGAAGCAGGACAAATTGTTAAAAAACTGTCCTTAAAAAATTATTAAGTTATGTGCTTGATATATTAATATAAATTCATTGTAGTTCAAGCTTAATTTGAAATTCATAAACAAAGAAAATAGTTCTGAGGTCACTAGGGATCCTCAGATACAAGGCATATCCATAAAGTAAGATTACTCAATTTCTATATTAAAAAAAAAAAAATTATAGGAATAGGATACTCTAGGTATATATATTTATTTTTAAAATATAATATATATATAAGGACCGTCATAATTGTGCAAGAAACATGCTTCTTTTCCCTCCATTTGTTTTGAATTACAAAACATGAGTCTCACAGTTATCCAAGAAACTTTGATTTGTTTTGAAATATTATTTAGAATATGACCAGATTAACAATAAAAGTCAATATAATTTTAAGTCATATGTTAGATATATAAAAAAGAAAGAAAAATATATAATATAAGACACTTGAACCACACACAAAAAAATGTCCCTTTAATCTATACTTAATTATAAACAAAAGATGTACATATATATAACAAATAGGAAGATATAAAAAAACAAAAAACAAAGCAATTGAAAAGAATAACAATTTGAGCATTAATCTCTCTACTCCGACGTCCAGATGATAGATAATGACTGCGAATGTGAGAATATCCAATGTAGACTAGGACAGAAAGCCTTGCCAACTTTTGAAGAAGAAAATTCTGACAGTCCAATAGTATTCTCATTATATGGACATGACTCGTAATATAGATATTTTGTTATGGATTTTATATTATATATTTTTGGTTTATATTCTTTCAGAGAGCTCTGTTTGACTATTTCAATATTCTTATAATTATAGTTCTTTATTACTTGAAAAACTAATATTAGAGTTTTAAAATATTGCTAATTATTAGACGATAGTTTATTATTTACATATTAAATATGTGTGGGGACTGACTGAGTCCATTAAGGGGTTAGGGTCTCTCTGAGTAAACCCTATCAGTTGTGCCTTTCATAACAGTTCCCGCCATAACCAAGATAAATATCCAGTGCTATGTTATATTTCAACCTTTCCCCCCCTTTCTCTGTCCTCATAATAGTCCGTGTCACATACCATTTTTTATCAAATTATTAGCATCTGCCAGAAACTTCGTGAATACCTTCATCTTATCATAATCTACAACTATTTTATTTATGAAAACTCTCGGAATTTGGGGCATTATCAATCTGAAGATCGGCAAACTTCATATTAGGTACTAACAAAAATTAGGTACTAAAAACTCGTAAATACCCATTTGCTTTCTACTTGTGTCGAAAGATAATTATGATAAATAATGCTAAAAGTAAAAGCTTAAATAATGATCACAAAATTGAGAAAAAATATTGGGCCGTTTAGCCTGTATAACCTCGTTATTTTAATATATTGGTTGTGTAGGTCATGTCAAATGGCCCAATATTTTTTAAAGCCACCTTTTTTCTCGATTTTGTGCTCAGATTATCTTATGATTCAAGTGGAAAGCAAATGAATATTTACAAGTTTAGTACCTAATTAAATAAACATAGTTTGCCAATCTCAAGATTGAAAATGTCCCAATTCCGAGAATTTTCGAAAATAAAATAGTTGTAGGGTTCGATGAGATGAGATGAAACTATTTACGAAGTTTCAGGTGGGTGTTAATAATTTGACAAAGTGGTGTGTACCACAGATTATAATTCAGCTACACATGTAATTGAATCTCGACCAAAATTAATCATAGTCAGATCCAACATTTCTGTGTATCATTTATTTTCCATAGAAATTCAATTTAACTTCTATTTAGCATTTATTTCCCTTTTAATTAAATATTAGTAGGCTACAACAATTAAAAGTCATTATAGCTTTTTTTATACCTTGATTAGTTAGTAAGGAAGAAAAATAAGGAAAACAATACTATATTCTTTTTAATTTGTATATGCATATATAAATTAATAATATTATCTTATTTGTTTCATCCAGGTACTGTTTGTTTGTCTTTACTTGATGAAGAAAAGGACTGGCGCCCAGCTATCACAATAAAGCAAATTTTGCTTGGTATCCAAGATTTGTTAAATGAACCTAATATTAAAGATCCAGCTCAAGCTGAAGCCTACACTATTTATAGGTATTTTATATTCTTTCTTTTAATAATAACTACTGTTATTTACATAATAATTATTGGTACCAATATGCTAGTTTTTCACTAAATTCTTATCGATTATAAATTCTAAACACGCCTTCAAATTAATACTTCAAAAAATAAATTATTTAAAATCTATCAAATGTTGCCATAAAATTATGTTTAATGGCTAATATTACTGATAATAAATACAGCACTAAATATAAAGTCTAACTAAAGTTATATTTATAATAATTAGTAGATAAAAAAAATAATAGTAATACAAGATAAATTAATGTTTATTTCGTTAGAAGTATTGTAAAAAATGATCTATTTTCATCTGTAATTTGAAATTGGTGTGAATTATTCCACTTTTGTTTGACTGAAATTTTATTCAAACAAGTAGAAAAAATTAAAACTATAATTTTAAGATATTTAATAATTACAGAAAGAAAAAGTCCACTTTATAAAGTAGCAATTAGCAGTTAATAAAGATATTTCTCAAAACTGCTTAAATTTTAATTTTGGAGATCGTGATAAATACATTTTTAAAATATTATAATTTTTATTTTATTTTAAATAAAATTTTATTTTTATTTAAAAATTTTACATTATTGATTTTTTTTTTTTTTTTTTGTTAGCCAAAATCGCATTGAATATGAGAAGAGGGTTAGAGCCCAAGCTCGGGCTATGGCTGCAACTGAATAATCTGAGAATCAGGAGTATATTATTCTTGTACTCAGTTGAATGGACAATGTGTTTATTTTCTTTTGTACAGAATATGACACTGTCACTATTGAGTATAACATACACATAATTAAAGTATTTAGAGTATAATAAACTTTTCTAAATTATTGTGTTATTTTAGTTTTATATATTGAATAATTTTGTAAATAAAGTTTCTTAATGGTGATAAAGTTTTAACTGCTGTCTTTTCAATTGTTATGGCCCACTGATATAAAGATAGATTTGTAATTAGATAAGTTTATTTTAATAGTATTATAAGGATTATCACAATCCAGATGTACATACTCAGGCTTTTTATACATTATTTTATGTAATTTTCTATAAACAGTTGTACTTATGGATTATTTTTTTTACTTCAATAATGTGTAAAACTTCAATTTTATTCTCTCATTGTTTTAATATTTTACAGACAATTTTATGTTAATATGATGGAAAACATAGTTATTTCATACAGTTGCATGCAATGAGGTGAATTCAAAAAATAAAATTTTGTCTCTAATTCTGTTTTAATTTATTTAAAATATCACATGAAACCAATTAAATCTTAATTTTTTATTCTCTTGTACAATTTATTGCTAAGGGATGAAAATTAATTTTGTTTTCAAATTATGCCTGGAATCCTCCTCAAATTTCTAATTTTCTTGAACTTTCTTTAAAACATGACTAATTAAACAGACTGATGACGGTTTTTGTAAGTAATGAAATATAGGAGTATGAGTTATATTAGAACTTATCATTCAATTATATTTAATAGCTAACATATTTTTTAAAAAGGAAATCTTTCATATTGTAAACCCATTCTAAAAGGTTAAAACATATTATTTATTTCATTTTTACTCAACTAAGCGAAGAGAAACCAGCGTTATGTGTTTTGGTTGTACGCTAAAAGCTATGTAACGCTTTAAGAGGGATTTCAATTTTTAACTTTGATGGCTCAAATTATTCGTCGAAATCCCCTGAGTGTTTTGAAATAAGAGCAATAAATACTGACCCATTATTAAATAAAATGTGTTTGATCGATTTGCAAAAAGCTCAATAATGGTGTTTTGAGCAAATGGCTGGATAGATTTTTAAGTTTGATGGTGCCAATTATTTGGTGAGATTCCCTTAGTGTTTTGAAACAATACAAGCTGAAAATACTGAAATGTGATTAAATAAAATGTGTTTAATCGATTTGTTAAAAGATATGTAAAGATTTTTTCAATTGAATGGCTGGATAGCTGTTAGAGATAGATATATTATTCTGTGAGGTCCCGTGAGTATTTTAAAAACAAGACGTGAGGGTCATGTGTTCAGGGTGTCCTCTGAAAGGTATCTAATGATTTTTTAACCGTATAGTTTCAACGATTTTTATGTTTGATGTCTTAAATTAATCAGTAAAATCCTGTGAGTGTTTTGAAAGAATTTAGCTTAAAATCCTGTGCAAATTATTGTGTAAAGTGTATTTAATCAATCTAAAGTAATAAAATAAAGTAAAATCAAGCTAAAAGGTGTGTTAAAATTTTTAGAGCGGATGGTATGATTGATTGATTTTTACTTTTTACGGCTGTAATTACTCCGTTAAAAACTGTGGATGTTTAGAAACAACTTGAGCTGAAAATACTTAAAACAAAAATTTATTGTAATTTAATTATCTCGATTATAAATTGCTTTGAAATGATATGTGATCATATGGTATGAAAATGAATTGTGAATATTTTAAAAACTAAAAAATATTTGAATATAAAAAAACAAAAACTAATACAGAAATTAAGAAATTCTATCCATCGTTAGGGAATGGACTTCCATATCTATTTAAACATCTTGGTATATTGATTGGGAAATTGACATTTACAAATATTTAAACCTGGTGTAATAGTCGGGTGCCTGACACATCATGAACAAGACTTCTGGATGTTGACACGCAGTGATATATTGGATGGACTCTATTTGCCTGGAGCCTTAATGTTTAGTGATACACGCCTGATTAATACACCTATTTTAAATATTTATATATGTCAATTTCCCTCTCAAACTAACAAGATGTTTAAGTAGATATGGATATCCATTCCCTTAGGGTAGTTAGAATTTCCAAATTTCTGTTGTCTGGTTTTATTAATTCAATTTTTTTTCCGAACTATTAATAAAAATTTTCTCGATCGCAATACTTACCCTTACTATATATTACATATGTACGTAAGTGAAAGTAAAAATAAAATTAAGACAGTGAATGATACAAATTATCAACTATGAGAATGATGATATTCTATCATGATTTATTTATTACTGGCATTACTGTGTTGTAGTTGAAGAAAAAAATTAGCATGTGGTGCTTCACACAACTTTCACTTCCACTGTATAAAAATTCTTTTCTGGCAAAATTGAGCTATTAAAATGAAATGAAAATAGATTTTTATCATTCTGGGACTTTTGTCCCTTTAGGACAAATTATAGATACAGAGGAAATGCCTGTGTGGCCATAAAATTAAATTAAATATTTATAATGCTCATTAAAATAAAAATATTGGAAGAAAAATAAACACTAAATACATACAGATATATATAATACAAACATGTGAAAATAAAAATAATATAATTAAACAAAACCATTTCTGGGGAACTTAAAAAGTTCTCTTATCTACTTTTCATGATCAATCTGGTTGGGAAAGAAGTAGGTGCTTTAAAAGGAGAGATTTAAATGAGGAAACTGATAGCGCCACATGTTGGATACCAGGAGGGATGATATTCCAGATGCCTTAAATTATAAAGGATTTGTAAAACGCAGCAGTTCTGTGAGGAGGTGGATAGATAGAGGTCAGAAGTACGGGATCTATTGGGACGCCATTGAATGGAATATTTAAATTGTAGGCTGTGAAAAATATAGGAAGGTCGCAGCGTTCTGATGGCTTGATATAGAAAGGTAGCAAGGAAGTACAGACGGCGGTTGGATGGATAGAGCCACTTCAACTTGGTGTAATATAGGGCTATATGCTTATCTCTTGAGATTCCGAAAACAAAACGTATTGCGCAGTTCATCAGGCATTTAAGTTTGGCCTCGAATTCTCCGGAGAGCCCACTGTACACCAGACAGCCATAGTCGAAGTGGGGGAACACAAGGGAGGAAACCAAGAGTTGTTGGGATTTATATGGAAGGAGATAGCAGAGACTGTTAAACTGTTTCAGGGAAGAGATAGTAGGAGGGAAATTTGGGAGATGTGTGGTTTCCAGGAGAGGGTTTGATCAAAGGTAACACCAAGATTTTTTACAGAAGTATGGAATGAGATATGTGAATTGTTCAGGAAAAGATTGGGAAGTGTCGGTAAGGATTTGAGGAGTGAGGGATTTCCGATCAGGATGGCTTTCGGCTTCTCGGAATTTAGAGTAATTCTATTGTGGTTTGCCTAGGCACAAAATCCGTCTATATCTTCCTATAATTTTTGGATGGCGTCAGAGGATTCGGTCGGATTGAAGGAGAGGTAAATCTGGACGTCGTCAGAATACAATATACCAAGTTTTTAATGTAGCTTAAAGAACACAATGGTGAATTTCAATCGTATCATATTTATCAATATATGATTATGAGTTAAAAAAAAACTCGTTAAGACCATAAAAATAACTTCAACCATATTTATTATACCGTCTGTAAGCAATGGAAAACTCGTAACTCCATCAGCATACTTGAATGACCTAACTCTAACTGAATGACCGTAAGCGTAAGCGTGACTGAATGACCTATATATTGTTAGGATTTTTATTTATCAAATATTTATATCAAAAAAATATATGTTGGATTTAAAAATATTGTGCAGAGAAGGACGCAACCATTTTTGCAACTTTTTAGATTTGATCTCAGGGAACCTAAAACTTGTATTTTCTTTAAAAACTTAGATTAAGAAAGAATAATATACAATCTTAATATTTTCTCTTACTATACTATACATATGGAACAGAGTAGCTCTATTAGTTGGATACTGGGCTGTTAAGCTGAAGGTCCCTGTTTGAATCCGACTGATGTCAACTGATTTTTGTCAATCGTGGATTGACCCTGTGATCCAGAGACCTTCTTATGGCACACCCATCCTCTATAAAGTGGGTATTCTTAATTAAATAATTAATTAACAAGTAAAACATTGCGGTTGGGCTTGATCACAACCGTTGGCCTTTAAATACTACTTCCTAACAAAGTACTAAACCCAAAACACTTCAGGTAAGTGGAAGTACGTATAATGAATAAACAATAATTGACCAATGAATATGTTATGTTAGCCTATACTTTTAGTAATATGTTTCGTTTTTAAGAATTTATAAAAACTTAAAGAAATAAAAAAGAATTTATAAAGATGAATCAAATCATAATTTTGCAGTTCCTAGGTAGTTGACAGATTGGAAGGTTGATGTTTGATTAGAAAAACTGACTTAGTTTAGTTATCTGTTCTATCTTCAATACTGCCATAAACAAACAGAAGACATATTCATCTGTTGTTTCTTACGTAATGCAATAAGATTAAAACCATCGAAATGTTTAGTTTTTTTAATGCAAAGTTTGGTTGAGGACACTGCAATGTCCAAGAATACAGTTTAATCTAGGCCACTAGGATAATAATTCAGGTCATAAGGCCGATTAATCGGTCTTTGATCAAATTTATGTTTATGTTGATCCATTGCCGAATGATTGACATGTTTATGAGCAATACACTATTTAATGTGGAAGAGGCCGATGTATCGGTTTAAAAGGATGACCGGAAAATTGCGCAGTGGTAAACAAAAAAAAAAATAAAATAAAAATAAATAGATAAAAAAGAATAAATCAAACTACTAATCTTAATAAAATAAGGTATTTTTATACCTTATTACCTTGATATACCTTATTAAGGTAAGGTATATCGGTATTTTTCCAAATTAGGGGAAGGGAAGGGCCAGGAAAAAGAAATAAAATAAAAATTGGTCCAACTCTACCAGCCCAATTTCATTAAAATAAGGTCATAAGGCCGATATTTTGGTCTTTAGGTTATCCTTATTTGCTGGAAATCCATTTGAAAAAATTAAAAAAATGCCGATATTGATTTCGGTATCGGTCAATCTCTAATTTTTGCCAAATTTGTCAAAAACTTAAACAAATTACTATAAATGGGCCTGTAACTTAGAAATGAGTCCCTCAAGGGGAAAACCCCACAGAATCAAAGTTGTAGAGCATGAAATTTCGCGTCCACCGAGGAGCAACCGTTTTAATTTATTTCATTTACTCCGAACAAAATCGATAATCTCCCGATCGTAAGAAATTGGTAATGAAGGTATGTGTGATTTTCAATATTTCAACAGTATGGATGTCTATTCTACTGAGTTATTTTTGTTTAGAGTCTGTTACATGCAGTATAAGCCTCTTTTCCATCTCTTAGCAGCGACGGATTTTGATGAACGATGTGTCAAAAGACTCGTATTTCATATAGAAATAAGAATCTCGATTCGAGATATATAATTGGCCTACAATAAAAATGTCAGTACTCTGCACGCAAAATGTGATGCTCTACAACTTTGATTCTGTGAGTTTTTCCTCTTAGGGAACGCATTTCCAAGTTACAGCGCCATATATTGAAATTAGTCTCAGTTTTTGAAAAGTTTACGTTGGTTGACCGTGGTTTTACACCTTATCACGTAACCAAATTAAAAAGTTTATTTACTCGTTCGACGCAAAATTTAACATTCTTTAATTTATTAATCAATAGATTTTTCGCTTTGATGTATCGTTTAGGAGTTATAGGTAAAAAAAATATGACTTTTTTGGCTGTTAAAAGTTTTCCCTTGGTGGCGTACGTTAGCAATTTTGTTTTTTACATGTCTAAGCCCATATATACAATTTAAAAAATAAAAACTTTTCTCATATTTTTCGCAATGGATTTCCCGTTTCGATCCTCAAATTACTGGCCTAATGTTCTTTAAATCAGTCGCCATTTTTGCAAGCAGCGGCTTTGGAACGACAGACAAGGTCCTGTTTACTCAGAATAACATACACTTTCGTAATTTACGATTAAACCTTCGCCTGCGTTGAGGTCGATTTTTGGACCTGGCCTCCAGGGCTGTATAGCCACCCAAGAGGAGGCACAGATAAATCCTTGAAAGCTAATATCTTCCAAGGTGATTCAAAATAGTATTTAAAACAAAAAGTCTCTTTACCAAACTTCTTTTTCGATTTTGTGTCCCGCTATCGGGAAGAAACACTCGTTATGAGGTCTCGCAGTCAATGGGTTAAATTAAATGTAAAAAATGTAAAGAAGAAAATTAAATCAAAATTAATTTGAATAGCTCCTTCATTTTCATGTTGTTTTTTCTTAATTCTTATAATATATTTAAATCATTTTCTCAGTTATTCACCATAAAAGTATTTTATTTATGAAGTAAAACCATCGCAGATTTATTTGTTACGAATTCGACGTTCCTGAATCGGCTTTATACAGGGGAGACTTATGCCTCGTCCAGGGGAATGAAACGCTTGATTATCTAGATATTACCTCTGCATTTATTTCAACACGGGTAATACTCTCATGTTTTCCCACAATCCGCGGTAAAATTAAGGCGAAAATAGTTTATTCCTTTTTTTTTTTTTTTTTTTAATTTCTACTCTAGCCTAATCTAACATTAAATGCTGGACTAATCTTATTGAAAAATCGGTCCCGTATGTCCCTGTTGCAAGGTACCGGGCCCTGTCGTGCATGTTATGTCTGAACCAACTTTAAGACATTCAGAGCAATATTGTTGCGCAATTACAATATTATACCGATATCGGACCAGTCCCCTTCAAGCTATGGAGATGAATAACTGTTTCTGTTTTTACCAGAATGAAAATGATTAGATGGAATAATATTTAATTTATATATCTACTAGAACGGATAACATACACCTTAGTTGGGATATTCAGATATTTTTTTTTCTTCATTTTACTCCCTACCTAGCCATTTCATTCATACTCTGTGTTATTCTACGGAATAACCAGCCTAATGTAACCCGAATGGGAAGGTCGAGATTCATTACGATGGTCCGTCAGGAAATCAATTTCTACCCACCCAGACAGGATTCGAATCGGGGCTGCTATGGACTTAAGGTTGTTAAGGTTATGACGGTCTCTGGCATGTTCAGGTTTCAACTTTTTTCTTGACGGGGTCAGGTATGAATCTTGACCTCCCCACTCTGGTTAGATAAGGTTGATTATATGTAGAATATAGCTCCCTCTCCCTCCGTATGCTAGAAAGATAAGTCGTAAAGGAAAATAAAATTAGTGCCTGTTATAATGCTTGAAGTGAAGTATAGTTAAAAAGAGTAGATTCAGAGGGTAAAAGGAAGACCTAATCTTTGAAAATGTTTACTTGTCTTCAACTTGAAAATGAGAGTCTCTCTGTTAGCTTGAGTGATCCTCTTTGAAATCAGTGAAATGTTTTTAATCTTTGCAGTAGATAACACTAAAAGTACAACTCTTATGTGTTTATTTACTCAATTATTACCATTCTTATCATGTGATATTACATTATTTACTTAGCAAGTTGAACGATTATTTTTCAAATAAATACTATCCATTAATGAGCAGTATTTGATATGTCAGGAACTCATAGTTTTAATGACAAACTTTTATATCTAAATGAATCATTAAGTCGTGTAAATTTAAATTTTCAGGAAGTAAATGTACTTTTAGATGATCTCAATGCATTTCATAACAATGATATCAACAAAATTGATGGGGAGGTATGATGTCAACTCCTTTCTGAATCATTATATATTGTAATTTTTTATAATAGGAAAAATTGAAGGCTTCTCTATTTTTGTACTGAATTGTATTAAAATGGCCATAGTGGAAATCATTTTAGTGCTCCAAAGTAATAAAAAATGGCAATCAACACATTTTAAGTACAGTTAATAAAAATCTAGTCAAATTAAGGTGGAGAAATAATTGGCTTTTAGTTTTAGTTCATTTGATTCCCTTGACTGCAATCCCAATTCTTCAATAATTTTTTTATCAATTATACAACCGGTTGAAAATAAGCCAATGATTGAAATATATAGCATGTTTTATTTGTTATACCCAAACTGGGAATAAGTTGTACTATTGATTGACACTGAACACTGAAAACTGAAATAAATATGTTGGACTAGAATCTTATGATCTTTCTACTTTGTTTTAGTCACTTTATTTAAGCATTTATTGCTATTTTTGCAGAATAATATTGAAGAAAAGAATTATAAAATAATTTTTAAACATCATTGGTAATCGTTGTCATTGATTAAGATTTCAGACAGGCTATAATCTCAAAACATATCTACATACTCAATCACCTGTCAGCTCTAAAACTATTTCTGGAATATTGGATTCTTTGTAAAACTTTTTTTGTTGTTGCTATTTTTATAGACAATACATTTTTAGAATTTGGCAATTAAATCCATGACACCCTCAATATACTTATATAAATACAAAGTCTTACTTTAATTATTTTCGTCGTTATCATTCAAAAAATCATGACCTCCTGTCTTCTCTAGGACAGTTCCTGCCATTAAGTAAAATGGATTTTTAGCAATAATCACATATTTTCATATATCTTTCTAGAATCCCCTTAAAATTGATTGTATAACGCTTGAAGTGAAGTATAGTTTAAAAGAGTAGATTTAGCATGTAAAAGAAAGACCAAATCTTTGAATTCTTCTAGTAGTAGGTATTATAGTTTATTTTCTGAGAAATCTTTGGTCATTTTTGCTACGTCTAATCCACCAGATCTGTTTAGCTATGATAACTCTAACAATGTTTAATTTCTTATTGAGTTCCATTTGCTCTGCATTAATTCGATATGTTTAGTTTTCATCATTATTTAACGGACCATGATTTTGTTGTGATATCGGTCGTAACCAACATTATGAAGCATAGGTTAACATGCCTAAATAACTTTTAGATGCAGAGCTGGTCTGGTATATTGATAGGTAGCTCTGCTTTCCAAATTTTTATGGCTGTTAGCAAAAAGCCTCTGAATTTCTGTCTGATTATTTTCAGAATTCACCATTATTTTCTAACTATCTGAGGGGAAGTAAAATTTTAACCATGATTTATCATTAATATAGGAATAAAAATTTAGACTCAGCCGATTGCAACGGAATCACCTTCTTATCTCATGTGACCTTTTCTTATCACTCCTCTCTGCTTAGTTGTGCGTTCTATATAGGTCAACTAAACAAAAAATAGAGGGGCTGGAACCATTGGGAAAGTGGTTGAAATAGACAAAAGTCTTTTTTTCCAAAAGAAAAAATCATGTAAGGAGAGTGCTACCTGAACAATGGATGTTTGGCGGAGTTTGTCGAGAAACAAAAGATAGAAAAGCAACAACTGTATTAGATGTATGTAAAATGTATGAAAACTAATATAGAAGATAGAACCACTACTTATCCTAACTGTTAGAAATGATACAACACCCAGCAACTAAATGAAACAAACTACAACCATTTCCAGATGTATCATCAGTATAACTTGGTTGATCCTTCAAGTGAGGTCCATACTCAACACATAGAATGATTATAGGACTCAGCTATGTAGAGGTATAAGAAACATCAAGGAACTGTGAGGCAATCCCTGGATTCATATTTATTATGTGCATTTTATGGCGGCAAAGAAGAGGACCTGTTCCTTGCTATTTTAAATAGCATTAAGCTATTTTGTCTTCCAAAATAAAGAAAATAAAAGTGTTATGTTATTATTACATTTATTTTTGTCTATTTCAATATCCATAAATATAAATAAGAAGATAGGTATCAGAATTGTCAGTTTTCAGGTTATAAATAATGGTGGATAGCAGTCCGTGGCGACCAGCTAACTCACAAGTACCAAAAATTCTTTGAATTAGTTCAAATATATTTTTGTAGCGGTAGGAATTAATTTAAAATAGTAGGCTATGATTATATTTTAGATTTACATTATGTAATGGAGCTTAAATTAAGATATATCTAATTTGGATGGATATAAACTAATTTTGGTTGTTGTAATTTCAGGAGTTGGAAAGACAACTAGTTAAGTGCTGCACGAGTATTCCTAAAAATAATTCTTTATTAGTAGCTAAGTCTTGTAATTTACTACTTAATTTGCTAAAAAAACACAAAATTGTATTTGGCAAAGAGAGTTTAATTTCTATTCTAAAATGGATCAACGCTGCTGCTCTTCAGTCCTCAGACATTGCATTCTTAGATATTCTTCAGGTTTTGAATGGCATAATCAGAGCTCATTCTACCTTTTTTTCAGAGGTAGAATTTTCTATTTTTATAAAATTTTATATTTATATAGTGATATTTTATAGTTTTATATATTTTTTTAAGAGATTATTATTTTCGATCATATATTTGACTTTCAGTAACTCAAATCTTAGCAACTGATAAAAAAATTAAAGTTATTGATTTGTTTTGACTAATAAAGGTTTAAGCTATCAAGCTCTAAAATAACCAACTTCGAGCTATAAAGATCTCAAGATCATTGATCTTTTTCACATTCATTTTCAAGTACTTAATCAGTAAAAAAAAACATGCTTTTCTAAAAAAAATTTCCTCTCATGCTCTTCCCACCCTTCTTCTCGAAGCCATACTCACCTCCTAAATTGTAAATGTTGAAAAAAATAATGACTAAATGTAAAAAAATCTCCTCTTTTTTTTATGTACATACAATAACCTATTTAAAAAAACCTGTATTTTTTTTTTAAGTGTGAGAGCCATCTCTCTGAAACTCAAAACCCTTCATTTTTTTAATACAATCTGCAACTTTCTTGTATGAAATTTTTTTGTTCCAGCCTTATTTCAGCCATTTATAAAGCCATAGTCATCATCTGTAAAATCTGCCATAGTTATCTACTCTACTTGCTCTATCATACTTATCAAGCAATTTTTCAAAATTATTGATAAGATATTTATAGGTACACCAAATTACTTGGCAATATCGCTTTGTTCCCTCATGCTACTGCCATGATAATCTGTTTCTCTTTTGCATTCAGTGTCTGACAATTGTTTCATAAATATTTGAAAAAAAAAAACATGAATGTGTTGTCAAGTGTGTGACTGATGAGAAAACAGGAGAAGGGAAACTCTTCAAATGGTGCTCTAGTCATGTAGGCATCCGTGAATTTAAGGCTGTAAACATATTGGAATCTAAACTCTAACTTATAGAGGTCTTCCACTGCTCCTAAATTACAAGAAAATTTATCTAATTAATGTTTTTTATGTTGAAATATTCGACTTTTAGAGATTGCCATGAGAGGAAACTATAAAAAATAAAGGGGATTTAAAAATCAAAAACATGATTTATTGATAGCCCACTGTTTTGTACTTTTTATCAGGTTAGTTTTTAAGAGTACTTCAAAATGCAGACAATGCTTCTGACCTGTAACTCAGGAAAACCTGAACTAGCTATTTTCATATTATTTCCTCAATTTCTTCTATTTTTGTTGTATCTGCATTGTCTGGTACGTTCATCCTAGACACATGCCAATAGCTAGGGTTCTGGCAACTTTAAATTATCTGACCAGATATTATTTATATTTTTTATTTTGTAACAGAAGTGCTGATGAAATATTTAGACATTATGAATTAGTAAATTTCAATTTATAAAAATATGTTCATTTAAAGAAAGAATGTTAAGGATATTCTTTGACATGGTATTTTACTTTAGTTTATAAATTAATATTTTACATTGTAAGTTTAATCACATTGCCAGCGTGAACACATTTAACAATAAACAACAGGATTAGATTCTCAAAAGTTTATTTGTTAGTAAGAGGACAAGTGTTATCTGGTATCAGAAAGATGTAATGATCTGTCTCTGCAAGAAATGTATTGAGTTGTAATTTTTTATCAGTGAAGAATCCACAACTGAAAAGCTGAATTTTTGGCCACTTTGTTTTATTTAGCCAGATGTTACGGACTATATGCAGCCATCTTTCTTCCTAATATATTCGACTTATAAGGGGCATCAGCTAAACATATTTATTCATATATAAAATATAATATTATCGAGATAGACTATTGGTAAATAGATAGTTGACACGATTGGTGAAGCTGCACACTTTACTATGACTGCTAAAGTAACAATTTACTTAATAAGTTATTGGCTTGTCTCTCCCTGGAAAATATCCTTCCAATTTAATAGTTAATGAATGAGACACAGCTATCCCTCAACTTATACTTATAAATTATTTTATTTGCTCAAGACCTATTTGTTTGGTGAGAAAGAGCTTTGGAGTGTAGTTTTCTCGTTTGCTAAGAGTATAGAAGCCTTTTTGATGAAATTCCCTTTTGTTTGATAACTCATTCATCAAAATCCATTGCTGTCGAGACCTGGAAAAGGGATCTGTACTACCGTATTAATATAATGTAGATTTGGTTTATAATATTATTCTATAATATTGACTAATAATGCTCTTACTCATTTTATCATTGTAATTAAAAGTTTAATTAGCTTTATGTTTTTAGAATGGTGATACTAAGGTTCCTATTTTATATGAAAAACTTGAATTGCTTACCAATGTTATGCAACCAAATGATGTTAAAATGTGGAGAGTATTTTGTCTACAGTCACTTGCAAAGACCGTGTTCAAAGAAGATAGAATTCGTGTAATAAATGAGCTGCTGAATATTGTCCAATCTCAGTTTACTGATAATCTTATTCATGCCAAGGTTAATTTACTATTTATTTGGTTTTATTTAATACACCCATACAAATATTTAATAGTAATGTGTTATTTTTTAGTTATTGAGGGTAGTGGTCGAAACACTAGATTGCTTATGCCCAAAAGGAAACACTAAATGGTTGTTAGACAAATTAAATGATATAATGTGCGTTGTGTTGGCCTCATCTGTTCTTGGATTCAGCTGTAATGAGCCTTTTAAAAAAATGCTTGTGCTACCGTCCACATCTTTAGCTCGAGATTCTACAAAACCTGATGCTGTATGATTTATATTTATTTGTAAATTAAGCCTTAATGAATTTCATTGATTTCTTAATTTTTTTTCTATATATATCTTATTTTATAGGATACTTCTGCTAATAAAAAAAAACATAAAGCTAAGGTGAAGCGTATAAGTTGGAATGAAAAATCAGATGAAGATTTGGAAATTCAGGCTGTCTGCAATTTAGATGTATATCAAGTTGGAGGCTTAACAAGTGATTCAGATTTAAGTGATGGTGAAGGTGGCAAAGTTATTAACCTCACAAAAGAACAAGCTAAAACACGTCATGCTACCTTCAATTTAATTATTCGATTGGCGAATGTAAGTCCCAGTAAAAAATAAATAAATAAAAATCAAGCTCCCAAAGCCTAAAATTTATATTTAAATAAAAATAATTAATCTGAAAAATATGAAGTTATTTATTTATATAAAATTTAATATTTGTTATGAAAAAATTAGCATTAGCTGACTGAAATAATAGTCTTATAGTTTCAGAAGTTAAAAAAATATGGGATGTATTCTATTTTTGTTTTAAACATTTCTTAAATTAATGTTTTGTAAAAAATAAGTTATTCATTCAAGAGTTAAAAGGAAAAAAAAAAAACTAGTAAAAGTAATTAAGTCAGTCTTATATCGAGATGTGTGTAACTTTGTACCTTGAAATTTATTTCATTGATTTAGATTTTGAAATGGAAGCAGCTATATGGGTATTATCATCCTTTACTTAGTACTCTAATTCTTTGTCTCCGTATGGAAAGTGTGATAAAAGTGAAGATTGGTATATTAGCTGCTATAGCAGCATTACTCCATCATTCAAAACCAGTACTTGCTCTCGCACAACATAGGTAATCAAAACCTAAAACTGCTATTATATATATTTTAAAATTTTAAGCTTCCTAAATAGAAGTAGGGATCAGTTACTAACATGGTTAAGATTGCCTTTCTGTTTAACTTGATTTCTTACGTTCTTTAACATTGTTATGTGGTATTTTATAACTTGTAAAAAACCTATGTTTCGTAATCTAGTAGAACTTATTTCATATTAACAATATCAACATATTATAAATTTTCATAAAAGTGGAATTTAGATAGAAATAGCACTATTTTTGTTTTCAAGAATAGTTTTTATCCCTTATTTGTGGCACCCCATGACTTCAGGAGCCCTACTCATGTACGTATTTCTATCCTGAGGCGTATTTTCTCCTTCATTGGATACTAAGAAATATGGCATTCTGTACTAGAAATTTGTCAGAAATAAAGAAATGATATTTGGATCATTCTCCTAACCAGCGATGTTTATGGTTGAATTTCATTAAAAAATGCTGCAAATTATTTCACAATGGTTTATTATTTCCAAACAATTATACATCTAAAGTAACATTACCTTCCGAGTTATAAAGAAAAAAAAACAAAAGGTGATTCCAATTATTGGACTAAACTTTTTTGTTTTTTAGGAAATTTTGTAAACTTTTAAAAAACTATATACAATATCAACAAAAAAGTATAAACTTTTCGAGTTATTCGGAATTTAATTTTACCATCCCTCGTAACTTTTTTTCCAGCTTCTTTTCGTTGAAGTATGTTATATAGATAAATGTAAAGGGCATCGAGAAAATGACTTTAGTGAAGTTTCATTGGAATCTGTACATTTGTTTAGAAGTCTATAGCAACGCAGGTTTTTTGGCCACCATTTTGAAAGTAAAAGGCGGATAGTAATGTTGATGAAGGAGGACCATCCTCGGGTGACCTCTGATTTTATATCAAAATTTGAAAAAAATCGGTCCAGTGGTTTCGGAGAAAATGCCTCGGACGGCGGACGGACAACAAAATTTTTATTAGTTTTTCGAATTCTAGGCGTCCTGAAACGTGAAACCTCAAATTTTGAGAGGGGGTTAAGTTTTTGAATTTTTTGGTCGATCACAATGGTTGATTATTGAAAATAATAAACCAATATGTTATTGATTTGGCATGTTTTTTTTTATATCAAATTATTTCTTGGCATATTCCCTAACATTTAATTATTAATAAAAAGCGTTATGAAATATTAGTAGAGTTTAGTAAAAGTGGTATATCAGGCAGATATGAATGTCATAAGTGGGGAAACCATATTGGAAAAGAAAACTTTAAAACATAAGATGATCATCCCAAGGCTAATTTTTATAGGTAAATGGAAAACAGACGCAATAGAAATGGAGGTAGATGAATTTGATTCATATCTACAGATAGTTGCTGGTGACAAGAAGTATTATCAACTAATATTAATAAGAAATTTCAATTCAGAAATAAAATTTCAGGGAAAATGTATTTGCCAGTTCAATTGAAAGAAATCACAACAAAAATAACAAAAGATAATTGGACTTATGGAAGAAAATTGTCAATAAATATAAATTTGTTAACTATGTTGTAAAGTTAAATATTTATAACTTGTACTCTTAAAGCTGGTTATGGAGTGAAAACAGATTAGAAATATATAAAAATAAAAATAAATTTTGTTTTTATACTTCTTTTAATGTTTACAGTTTATTAATATATTTTTCTGTTAATCAAGCTTTTTTAATTTTGTTAATAGTTTCATTTTACTACAGATATTTCAATATTTCACTTTCTTATAATAGTCCATGGTACAAACCCCTTGTTATCAAATTATTAACATCCGTAAATAGCTTCATCTCATCGTAATCTACAAATATTTTATTTACGAAAATTTTCAGAATTAGGGCGTTTTCAATTTGGAGATTGGCAAACTTTGTCTATTTAATTAGGTACCCATTTGCTTTCCACTTTGATATAACTTGAGTACAAAATCAAGAAAAAAGGTCGCCTTCAAAACTATCGAGCCGTTTGGCCTATATAACATCGTTATTTTGACAATTTGGAGGTGTAGGTCACGGCAAACGATTCAATATTTTTTAAGGCCACCTTTTATCTCGACTTTGTGCTCAACTTATCTTATGGTTAAAGTGGAAAGAAAATGGATATTTATGAGTTTTTAGTACTTAATTAAATAGACAAAGTTTGCTGACCTCCAAATTGAAAACGCCCCAATTCCAAGAATTTTTGTAAATAGAATGTTTGTAGGTTATGATGAGATGAAGTTTCAGCCTGATGTTAATAATTTGATAAAAAAGGGTATGTGCCATGGACTATAATGTTAGTGATTAATTAATCAAATAAAATAATTAAATCTTATGATTTTCCAGATGTTATGTTTTTAAATTTTAAGCCTATTTCTTTGTTAACAGTGTGAGTACATCATTTATGGCATTTTCTGAGTCATTGTCAGAACTGATAACAAGCCTACATACTTGCCTTGGCAGCTGCCTTTCTGGAACTCCTAGTTCTGTACTTCCTCCTTTACTCCACACAACAGCTACCCTCATCTCTGTTAGCCCCTATCATAGGCTTAGACCTTCACTGCTCTCTAACATCTTCTACAGTTTGCAACCCTATTTATTGCACAAAGGTACTAAAAAAAAATAGAACAATTGGAAAAACTATTCATTTTGGCTTAATATTTATATATTTTTTCTGTTTTATGTATTATTATATAGTGAAAACTTTCACTCTTAATCTTTTTGCATCATAGCTCTAAATCTGACTTCAAAAATATGACCCATTAACTTGATATGCTTTCTTTATTGTTTATATATCTTAGATGCTATTCAATGATTGGTTATAAAATAAAAACTAAAAGTTATTGTGAAAGAAATCTTATGCTATCGGTGGTAAAAATCAGTCATTATTTGTGGATTATTACACTGTTCGATTCTCTGCTCATGAGGCAAGACTGACTCAAAGCAATAAAGACTCGAAGTGTGTAGGAACTGTGCAGCATGATATAAATCAAGCATGGTGCCTGAAACTAGTTAGTTGTGAAATATATTAATTTTATTTAATTAAGGTTGCTTCCTATTCAAATCTTATCTATTAAAAATTTTTTTCGTTAAAAAAGTTTTCGTATTAAATATTCCTCATTTTCTAAATTAAATACTTCACATTTATATTTCTGCAACAAAAAACCGACAATGAAAGTTCTGGTTTAAGTTTGGATGACTCCATATTCTCTGAGTCCTTTTTATTCGTCAATACCAATAAAGACATTTCAATGTCTTCCTCCTTGCTTGAACTATTAATTTTAAATTTATTTGAAGAAGAAAGTAAGGTAACACGAATAGTTTGACATTGAAACATGAAAAAAAAAAAATCTCAATTTTATAAGTATTTAGCATTAATATGTGTATATATATATTTTTTTTTTTTTGTGTGTGTTGGCTATTATCTTCAATTTAGACTTTAGGCTTACTATGTTCTCATTGAACTTATAACTTGATATTGAATTTTTTTTTTTGTAGTACTAAATATAAATTATTTATAAGTAATTGCAATTAATAAAATATTATATTAAATTCTAAACAGATCCTGATGTATGTGAGGGTGGATTAAAATGTTTGTATGAAATCGTATGTATTGAACCCCATATTGCAGAACAGAAAGAAATCCTAAAAGGTTTGAAGGAAGTTGAAGTTTCTCAAACTTCCTATTGGATTTTATCGTTAACTGCAGCATTACTAGAGGTATTTTAAAATAAAATAAAATATTAATTTATTTCTGTTCTAAAATGATCTAACAAGTTTAGCCCATGCAAATAATTTGAATTATATACAGGTCAGTGAACGATTAAAAATAAGAAACCAAAACAATTGTACAAATTCAAATAGGGTATATTTTTGCTAATAAAGATCAGATTTTTATGTTGTTATTTTTGTTTAGTAGGACATTCTAAGAAACCTTTCTTATTACCTATAATCAATCATTAATTATTTATTTTTTGAGTTTTGGACAAAAAAAATTGTTTTACTTCGCATTTTTTTTCTAATTTTTCTGAGATGTACTTATTTTTTGGCTCTGAATGGTAATCTCCAAAATGATAGCTTAATTGTTGGCTTTGATCAAGTATTAATGAAGATATAGCCTATAGACAAAAAAACATCTTTGGGAAATCCTATCGTCAGCACTATGTTAAAGTAACGAATGTGCAATGTTAAACAGACCTACATTCGTTACTTTAAAATGGTGCCGACAATATATAAAGATTATTAATTTAATTCTCTTTAAATTATTATTTTCAGGTATGAAATCACATTTGATAAGTAAATATTATATAAATTATATAGTTTTGTTTGTTCTGGTTTAAAAGTGCAAATTTATTGAGTGCAAATGCCTTCAAATGTTTTGTCTTAAAACGTTAGGAAAAGGGGAATTTCCTCATTGACAAACTCTAATAAGATAGATATTTTTAATATAATTAAAAGCTCAAACTTTAAATAAATAAGGTTGATTTATTAAAAACTTCTATTTCATTCTGATGACTTCAGTTAGAATGAAATAGAAGTAATGCATCATTACTTTCAGTTCTAAATGCATGAATTTTTATATAAGTGCTTCATTGGCCAACTTCCTCACCTCATAAGCCCAGTTAAATGGGCCTCTAGCCTAGAGAAATTATCAGATCCCGTTTTCATATTTTGAGGATTAATTAAATTGCTATAATTCTTTTATTGGATTTGAATGTTGGTAGCTTTTAGTCTTTTGCATCTCTGACTACTTATTATGCAATGATTGATTGTCCTGAGAATTATTGAGTTACTACTGAAATAAGGAAGAAAAATTGAGGTTAATATTGTTTGACTGCCCATCATTAACCCATTGTCTGTACAGTGCCGACCGATTTGGTGCTTCTCATTCCTTTCATAAAAGGTTAAACCAGGGATTTTCAATTGTTGCTATTACATACCTGTTCTGAGCGTAGTTATAACTATTTATTGTTTTAGTATGAAATTTATTTATAATAATCTTATAGATCAAATTAAAAAAATGTTCTGAATTTGTTTTGTTTTTCAAAGAAAAGAATTCCATTATAGGGAATTAATAAATAGTTTTTATTCTTTGGACTAGGATATTTCATATTTCACAAATCTTTCAAGATTAAGGATTTTATTTATAGATGCTGTTTTCTTTTCACAGATCTAACAGGAATAAAGGAATTGATTAAATAGTCAGCATTTATCTCGATTTTTTATTGATTTAATAAATAACTCAAATGAATTTTTATTAAATTATACTTAATATATAGATAGTATCTCTAAAATGTTTTGAACATCGTCTATTATTTTAATTTCATTAATGAATTTTATCCTTTTTAATGTAGTATATTTATGTTTTTATCTTTGAATTTTCAATACTGTTTTCACTGTATGTAGTAGTAATATTTTTCTGAAAGAATCTCATTGTGTTAACAAGGCAGGTTTTAAGAACTTTTTTTTTTGTTCTTGTCTAATTTACTTATGATGGTAAAAGATTTTATGATTTCAGGCTTCGGTAAATGTGTTTCATGAATCACTGAATGGTATAAATAAATATAAAAACAGAACTTTTAACCATAAGAAAAAAATAGTTTTTATATCCTAATTAAAACTGTTCATGTTTTTGTGGTTTATTTTTATCAAGATTTCTACATATCAAGATGATCCTGAAGTAATTTTTTGAGTAATATAAAGAGTAAAATAGGAACAAATTAGTAGCAGTTACTTCTGCTATTAAATAAATATATTTAAGATTTGTTAAAAAAACTTAGCAAAAGAAAAAAAAACACGCATTTCCATAATATCCCCTTAGATTTGTCAAAATAATTAATTTATTCTGTAGCTAAATACGTAGTAAATGATGAACATTGAGTTTAATAATCATTTATATGAAAGTTTGTGTAAGTTATGTTGTAAATTCATAATTAAAAGAATCATTTCCAGTAATACTTTCATTTATTTTTTTATTTTAATAAAGAAAGTTGATGTAACTTTTAAAATTTGTCTATCTGTCTTGGACTAACAAATTAAAAAGAATTATGTAAATAATAAATAATATACTAACTAATGGAATTAATGATTATTTGAAATAATAGCCTATTTTAAATGATTTTTCAGGATTCAACCTGTAAACAAAAGGTTCGCATTATATGTTGGCAGATACTTGGTATTTTATGCAAACATCACTTTTATATAATACAAGATAACATACAGTTCATGGATAAAATTTATTTTTCTAACTTGAGCAGGGCAAGTCTTGAAGAACAAACTCATGTAGTAATTGCTTTAAATAAATTTCTTGAACAATTAATAGGAAAATGTAAGTAAAATATATCTATTATAATGCTTCTTTCTTTGCTTTTTAAAAAAAAAAAATTTATTCCGAATCAGCTTTAGTTCTATGATTGTCTTGTCAAACATTTTTATCAATGTTAATGCAAACAAATTAAGAAAATAAAAACATTTATGTCTATAATATTTTATTACTGTTAATATTACATTGAGTTTATGTTGATATAAAAACAAATTTATGTTGTACGTGTTGGGGAGAGTGATGTTGTAAAATATACGAGCGTAGTCTCAACCCCGTTTCAATAAGTGCCAGTCATTTGAACCCTTAAAACAAATAAATACGGTACAAATCTGGTGCCCGCAACACACAACTTTCACTTACAGCTCTACTTGGAATAGAAACTATTTTTTGGCAATGTTGGGCTATTATAAAATTTTTTAAGTGCATTTTAAGCGGAGCTTTTTTTAAATGTGATTAATTTTTAAAATGTGATAAAAAGCTTTAATCTTACAGATAACAAATCATTAAGACCATTAAAATTACAAAAAGTCTATTTATTATATCTATTTATATAGGCAATAAAAATCTAGTTTCTCCATCTGCATTTATGCATAAACCACATAACTTCAGTCTCTGAGCCTTTCAGTTGACAGAATGACTGACTCCAATTTCAACATTTTTGAGTAATGTCATTTTAGTGATATTTCTAGTTTTAAAAAGTTATCTAAACAGACAGTGTGTAAGTTGATTCCAGAGTAAATGATTGCAGTGTTGAAATATAGAAATTTGAACAAAGGTATAAATTTTGCTACTAGGAACATTACGAAAATTAATGATGAAGAATGTTTAAGTAGGAATTAGTCATTCTGTTAACCTAAAGGCTCGTATATGCCTTGAGAGATTTGAAAGTACTCAGATTTAGATACATATTTACAGTAGTAACTATTTACAATTTTATGAGGACTGGATGGATAAGAAATGATTGAACAGAGGGGATTTAAAGGTAGGAAGGGTATTGGATTGACGGATGTGGAGAGGTATGGAGTTCCATAGGAATGAGAATCGGATAATGATTTATCTGTTGAAAGCAGTGGTTCGGTGAGCCCTTATGTATAAATCAGAAGCCAGAGACGAGTATTGTGGGAACTAACAGAGGATTTGAATTGAAGGATCTCGGAGATGTTTGAAGGACGGTGGGATTGGATGACTTGAAAGAAGAAGAATGCCAGAGAATACTTACGATGGTAGGAAGGATAAAGCCACTTTAACTCTGCATAAAAATGGGAAACAGAGGTGTCTCTTGGGATCCCGTAGATGAATTGTACAAAGCAATTTATCAAACGTTTTAATTTTGCCTCAAGATCATAAAGTGGCTCCCCAGAGACGCCTCTATATACCATACAGCAATAGTCAAAGTGGGGGAAAATTAAGGAAGTTACTAGGAGTTTACGGGTTTCAAGGAGAAATAGGTGGCAGGAGTAATTTAGACGTTTTTAGGTGGAAATGGTGTGGCGGGGGATGTTGGATATATAATTTTTCAGGAAAGCGTTTGATCAAAGATCATTCCGAGGTTTTTGATAGAGAGATACAATTTTATGAGATTATCGTAGAGAAACAGAGTTGGAATATTAGTAACAGTTTCAAGGAGGTGATTGGAGCCTTTTAAGATTGCCTTCCTCTTTTCTGCATTCAACTTCAACTTGTTAGCTCTCGCCCAGTCACAAATACTATTCAGGTCTTCTTGAAGTTTTTCTGTGGCTGATAATAGGGCCGGAAGGACAGATATATTTATACATTCTATATTTACATGACCACCTTTCATTGAGCATTCTATTACATTTTCTCGGTAGTGAAACTAACTCACAACCTTCACTGTAACTTACATGTTTTTACTTCAACAATTTACAAGTTTTTACGAAAGGCCATAGAGAAGAAATGGTATATATATTTCATTTTATGGGATCGAAATATAGGCCAGGACAAGAATGATCGGAAAAGCTCAAAATCTCACTTTCCACAAAAATTATTGCTGTCGATATATAAGTTTATGTTTATATATATTATTATATTGTTTGTTTTATACATAATATATACTCGAGAATTTGTTTGGGAGGTTGTCCATTAAAAATTTGTCTGAACTGTTGTTTCATTCCGTTTATTTTATGTTTATAAAAAATAATACAATCTGAACCACTGAATACATGTAAATTACAGTTTTGCAATTTGAGCAACGAGTAGCACAATTAATGAACAGTTGTATAATTTGTAAAATGGGGGTTGGTCTTCTGTTAGGATGGGGGGTACCCCCCTACTACTAAATAATAATTAATTTTTATATTTTTTGTATTTTATGTTTAGCTGAATTAGAACTTTATAACAAGCAAGTGTGGAATAAACTTATGGAAGGTCCATTAATCAGTTTATTACAAAGTCCTGATCAGATAGCTTGTGAAGCATGTGATTGTTTAGCTAATATGGGGCCTATTATATTTAACAGTCTGAAGGTGATTTGTTTTATCTGTTATCTATTTTTGATCGAAAAAAGAAAAAATGTAAAGGTTTTATTTTCTTTTTTCTTAGCAAGAAGAACAAATCCTCATTATTACTTTAATATTTGGTTGTGTAAATCATGAAAAACCAAAAGTAAGAGTTGCAGCTGTTCACACTTTGGGCATTTTCTTATTGTTTCCTCAATTATCCCAGGTTATAATTTTTATTTTATTTATTTATTTTTTTTTTATTTATTTATTTTTTTTTTTTACCATTTTACTTAAATTCATAATATAATAATATTTTAGTTTATTAAACCTGATTTTTTTTCAGGAACAATTTTTATATGATGCAAGAGATCTTTTGGAAAAATCTCTTTCTGATAGTTATGTTATGGTTAGAATTAAGGCAGCATGGGCAATTGGAAATCTTGTTGATTTACTTATTAATAATGAGTAATAAATTATGTATTATATTCTTTTTACAATTAATTTTATTTCCTTGCTTTATTATGGTGCTATATTATTTATTTTTCTTTGTTTTCAGATCCACCGAATTTTTAAACCATTTTAATATGAAAAAACTTCTTTCAACATGTCTTACTGTTGTGAAAGATGATGAACTGGTTAGTTAACAAACTTATCACTATGATTATAAAATTGTTGTTATTATTAAAATAAATGAATGGTTATATATTACTATAGTGGTGGATTTTGATTTCATATAATATTAAAGACTTATAAATAAATAGTTTTAGAAGTTAGTTATCTTTGTAATTATTTTAAAAGAAATTGTTTTCTTTCTTTGCCATATTAGATCACTAAAAATATATATAGCTCATCTCATTTATTTAGTGATATTATCTATTTTTAAATGTGTTTTTGTCATGATTTTTTTATAATTTAGATCTGAGATTTAGTTGATTTATGACCTAACAAAGTTCTGGGTTTTATTTATCATTACAAACAAAATTAAATTCAGGAAATAATATCTCAGCAGTTGTGATATCACATCCAATTTATCCAAATTTGAAATAAAGCAATTATTTATCGAAATTGAAAAGACCTTTTTAAACAGATACTTATTATAATCTGATTCCCAAGATCATCGTTTATAAAATGCTATAATTATATTACTAGCTAACTAGAGATATTATCAATAACCTCTCCTTCGAAAATAAAATAGATTCATAATTATCTGAAAATTATGGATCCTAAAGTCTATTTTTAAAAGATATATAGCAATGAAATTCAAGATAATTACATTAAACTCTTGCATAATCTCTATTCTCACTTATGGATCTCAGACATAGTCATTTACTATTGGCGAGAAAAAGATCAAGATAGACCAAAGTTGTAGGTAAGATTTTTTTTTCCTCCCCTTTTAGGCTATTCAGGATTTTCCTGGGTCAGGGAATAATACCAGAGTTAAAAGACCCTCCGACACCGATTTTTTCATTATTTTTTTCATTTATAACTTCAGTTATCAAATTGCCGGGCAACATGCAGTACTGTGCACACATGTTAAACCGCTTGGCCATCTCGCTCCCTTATGTAAGATTTATGTTAAGGTTCTCTTTAAGGTTACATCCACGCCGGTAGTGACTGGTTACAAGGCCAGTCACATAATGAATCACCCAAGAAAACATTTGAGAGAAGCCATATTGCCCTTTATTTACATAGTGACAAACAAGGTTAGTTACTTAACAAACGAACCTCTCAGTTCTTTCATCTAGTGTCTAGGTGCTTGAAGGAAGATAGACCTTCAATTCCAACTACCAAAAAGGGATTCTTTAAAAACCAATATGGGTACTATTAAAAGTACCATTTTTTTCTAGCATGAAGAACAATGCCGTCTATTGACAACTGTATGAACTAAGTCCCCAAAAGAAAATTTTAGAATGCCTATTGTTCTTAAACAAGGAAGCTTATTAGTCACATTTAAAGTCAAACCTGTCCATCACTAGTGCATTCACCATAATGTAAATACAGTATATTCTATAAACTTATATATTTTATAAGTTTTTTTTTTAGAAACAAAAGTGGAAATAATTTATATTTGCTTATAAATACATTATCATTATTATGTAAAAATTTAGGAATCTAATTCATAGTCTTTTCTTATAACAAAGATTTATTAATTAATGATTTAGATGTATTCAATAATTATATATATTCAAATTTGTAGGTGAAGTCCAACATACTCAGAGCTATTGGTTATATTTTAAGCATTTTATCAAAAGAAGATTTGAAAGATATTCAGTGCAGGAATCTGCTAGAAAAGGCCGTACAATTTTTTCTAAAATGCACTTCTTCAGGAACAAAAATGAAGGTAAGTTCTCTAAATCTAAACAATTATTTATGTTAAGTTACTCAAACCCTTATTGTTTCTAGAGCTGCAATGGATTTTATTAAAACACTTGCGATTGCGAAAATAATGGCTGTTGAAATTTAGAGAATAGATAGTTCCCTTCGTCTCTACTAATATCTTATATAAATGGCGGGTTGATTGTTAAACAAAAAAAACTTTTTCAAAACATTAATTACCTACTGTTTTTAAAATATTTCATAAAGATAATTTCAATCATAATTTTTATACATTATACACTACTGTTTTGATCAGCAATACTTTCCTATAGGACTGAAGTCACTACGCTACTACTATAAGGTATGCTTGAATAAAGTTTTTTTTTTTTTTTTTTAGCTTTTAAAGTCACACATTGTCAAGGCTGAAAAAAAGAAAGAAAAAGAGGATAATTACAGTTTACCCCCTTTATCAACAGATACAACAGTTATTCTATTGGGTTGACTGGAAAATAATGCATGATTTTGGTTTAAAAAGAAAGAATTACAACTGTTTTATTTAATCGAAATTGTCTCCACTACTATCAATACATTTCTGCCAACATGTTGAGAACTTTTCCATTCCCTTTATATAGAATTTGCAATCTTTAGAATTGATGAATTACAAAAAGCATTTTATTATTTCCATTGTCCATTAAATTTTTAGTCATGTAAATAGTGGTCTAGGTGTCTAAAAAAAATGATAATCCTTAGGCGAGAGGTCCGGAGAGTAGGGTGGATGTGGCAGAGTTTCATATATCCAAGCTCCGATAGTTTTTGTGACATCAAATGTGAGACATGTTTCTGGGCGTAGTCATGTAACAAAATGGGCTCCTTCTGATTGACCAAAGATGGCTTCATTATTGCTAAATTCTGATGCATTGCATTAATTTGATTACAATAGGATTCTGCATTGGTGGTTTCTCCAGGATTTAAGAAACTTTAGTGTATCAAACCAAATGAAGTCCACCAAACAGTAACCATCATGTTTTTTTTGATGAGTTGGGGGCTTTGGAAAATGTTCTGCTGCTTCTCCTTTGTTGAGCCACTGTCCAGAACGTCTACTGTTATGTTAAAGTATCCACTTTTCATCACAAGTAACAATTCTGGACAGAAAAGGGTCTTTTTGTTTCGGCAAAGAAATGTAGCACGAACTTCATTATTCTGGTTATTTTGGAGGTTGTTTAAATGAGTATGGAAGCCAACTTTCAAGCTTTTTTACTTTTCCAATCGCCTTGAGCTGGTCGATTTGCTAAGTTTAAGTTTCCCTGCAAGTTCTCAAACAGTTGTTCTGGGTTTTGAACAGTGCACTCATTAATGTTGCTCTCGCCCCAGACTTGATTGATGTTTCTGGCCGTCTGGGCCCCTTTCTGGCCGAGTTTAAACTCTTAAAACAAAATTATACTAAAATCACACGTTGACATCTTAGTAAAGAGTGAATTATTTTTAAGCAGCGAATGCTTCAGAGGTAAATAAAAATTATCGTTTCAAAGAGGATTAATAAGTACTGATATTCATACAAATGAATAATCTAGTAAATGTAAACAATTGTTATATAAAGGGGTAATTTAAAGAAAACTCAAAATCTTGCATTATTTTCCAGACAACTCAATATATTACACATTGAACATGGTTGCTAATAATTGTATTTATTTATTTTAGTTATGGACGGCGAAAAATTTCTATAATTACTGCCCATTTTTAAAATTTTTCATGAACTTGATTACATTTTTAATTCTTGTTGTAGTCTTGTCTCTTTTGAAAACTTAGTAACTTTGTTCAAATAATCGTAGTCTTCAGTTAGAATGTTGGCAAGGGTTTTTAATATTTAAATTAAATTAAAGACATTTTGATTAATTCATACCAGTAATGCTAGGATATTCTACAATAACCAACATGTTTGTTTCAATATTTACCATTAAAAACAATTTTAAACTATAATACATCTAATGTTTTTTTATATTTTATTCTTAATCAAGCCAGAAAGAGGTATAAAGCTAGAAAATGAAAAATATCTTCTACTGTATGTAAGGTCACTTGGAGAACATAATTTATTCTATATATTGAAACCTATACAAATATAACAATTCATCTCTAAGTTTGAACATCCAACTGATTAAGATAGAGTCCTTTGTGAGATAGAGTGAATTTACTATCACTAAGTAAGCCTGGTTGAAACTTGAGTTGTTTATGTATAAACACAACATATTGTAATATATGATACTATTCTCTGCTGCTAATTTATATTGTTTTATCAAAGTTATTTTTATTTTATTGGTGATCTCAATTAATATTGTTATTATGAAGATTACTTAATAAAATGCCGTAGGACTTACTCAAAATTTCCCGCTCTTTGTAAAAGAATATCTTCCTTTTTTATTTTTTAATTAACTAATATATTATGATATCTAACTGAGGCTGTGAAAGACATTTTTTTATATATTTCCAGCAGAATTTCATAATATAAAGGCAGGTGGGTTGTATGTTCCTAAACATAAGAATTAATTTTTTAATGAAAAATTTCAATAACAAATTTATTGGATCATACCAATGGATCTTCAACACTGTGCTCCATAGCATACAATAGCCCTGCTCACGGCATTATAATAAATATTTTATTTAACCTCAAAAGAAATAGTTTAGTTATTATTAATTTATTGAAAACAATATAATGTCGCTTTTGCTTTTAGGTTCTTTAAGAAAGAATCAAACCAATATATATTTACTTATATCACACAGAGAAATTATACTTAAGTATGATAAGGTTTTTTTTAATAGTCAAAAATAAAAAAAAGTGTTTAAAGCTATCAATTTCTTTGTGATCTTTTATTTTTATGCATAGCAAACGAAACTTATTCAGTTAATCAGATGCACTCCAGCACTAGCAGATCCAGGATTTAATTTTGGGGGGGCTTCAGCCCGAAACCTTTTTTTTTTCATAAAAATAACGATAATTACTTTGGAAAAACAGAAAGAAACTAACTACTTATATGAAATGGTGTTTAAGTTATTCCTTAAGTACTATTAAATGTAATTACACGAAGAATAATACTTTAAGAGGTATTTTTAAATTTTTTTTTCCATAAAACATGGTTATATTTTTCCATTTTGGGGGTGGCTTCAGCCCGAAAGCCCCCCCTCCCCTTGTAGATCCGCCCATGCACTCCAGTCATGTATTCTGTATTGAATACAGAAACACTGTGGAACACAGATATTTTTAAATAAAGGTTAAAAGTACAGTATGATAATTAAAAATATATGCATATTTTCCCTTCAATTTGGGGGTGAAATTAAATGGTTTAAATACAATTTGATTATGAAAATTACTCATGGCAACACAACTTTTGCTTATTAAAATGCAAGACACGAAATAGATGTCAGTGCTATAATATATCAGTTAAGTTTGATAACACAAGTACACATTTATATTTTGTATGAATGATTTTTTTTTTTATATGTTACCACATACAATATTGTTAAATTGTCATTTCTAGCTTAAACAATCAATACATTTCTTTTATAGATGCGCTGGAACGCTTGTTATGCTGTTGGCACTATGTTGGGAAACGTAGAATTATACAATCATTCTGAGAAGTGGATGGTATAATTTTTAGCAATAGCTTTTATCTAAAATTTCAATTTTTAAACTCGAATAATGTATGTAGATTCTTTATTTGTAGGGATCACTGCTAAAAACTTTATGCAATTTAATTGTTTCTTGTAACAATTTTAAAGTACGAGCAAATGCTACCACTGCACTTTGCAATATAAGAAGAAGAACCTATTTCTGTAATCATTATTCATTTGTCTTTATGTCATTACTTGATGGTTTAGAAAATGCTGCAAACATGACTGATTTTAAAGAATATAAACATCAGGACAGTCTCAAGCAGCATGTATGTTAAGAATGTGCTTGTTTTAGTTTCTTTTTTAAATATTAATTTTTGTCACTATGTAATAATGTTAATTTATTTTTTAGTTATGTACAGCTATTTGTCATTTGATAACATTGATGGAAGTTGAAGATATTATGGAAATAGAAAGAATAATGGCCTTGAGAATGGAAAATGTTAAGCAACATTTTATTTATTTTCAAAAAAACACGCCTCCAGAAAAAACTGGAATTATGATTACAGCTGCCAACCACATTAAGAATTTATCATTAGTACCTGATGTTCATCCACATAGAGGTTTTTTAAATGATTTTAAGAAAATATTTTGCATAGTTCAATAATGTATTAATATTTTTTTTAATGTTTTAATTAAAAAAATAAATCAAGAAAAAAAATCATATTTATTAACAAATAACATTTTTAATACTACTTTATTTAAATAGTTAAGCAATAATTTAAAAAAATATTTTTTGATACTCTTAAGAATTTATTGTGCTTGCTTCTTGAAATAAAAAAATATATATTTTCAAGTATCTTGTTTTATCTATTCATATTTTCAAAGCTATATCAAGCGTCCAATATATGCTCTATTGGTATAATTTAATTCAGGTTTAATTGATAGAGCAATCTATTAGTAAGAAACTGGTTTTCTATTAGTAGCTCTGTTGAATGACTTAATAATAATTAATATTAATTACATTTTGCATTCTAAAATCTGCTATGTAAAACAACTTCAGTATTTTTTTCCTAGCCAGTTCTTACAAGTGTTTTCGATTATACCTCTCCCCTAATTAAGCGGATAATGGTCTAATTTAATTGCAGGAGAGTACAGTGATTCATAATTAAAAATATTCAGTTATTGTTAATATTTAAACTGCTGAATAAAACTTTAAGGTGTATATTTTTCTCCTTTCCAATTTGGTATTTGCGAGAATTTTCAATTTTTATTCTTAATTTAAGATCAGATTATAAAAATAAAAACACAAAACATTAAGCACATAGAAGTCAAGTCAATTAAATACAGATGACTATATGTTGGCTTGTTTAAATCAGGTTGCAGAAAAAAAATCATTATATATATATATATATATCAGTGCTAACATTAGGGTGGGGCGCCGACCGATCTTTAGGGTCGCTTACCACTTATTAGAAATTAAAAAAAAAATACAAAACATATTAAAACAATTAACTTTGGTCTATTAATAAAGCAACTGTATTAGAGAAATGTTAAATAAAATAAAATTCAAATATAAAACAGCTTAAGAAACAAATTAAATTTTTTTAGGGGGGAATGATGTTATTGCACGGGGACGCCAAATGTTTAAAGCTGACACTGATATGTACCATTGCCAATTTCTGAATAGAAACAGAGATGAAAAGTGGTAATGTGGAGATGGCATTTGATAACTGACAAAGGTATACTTTTACCAGAAGGAGATAAATAAAAATATTGTTCACGTTGAAGTTTTCTTTAAACAATTTTAAACATACTGTTTTGTTAAAAAACTTTGTCAGCAAACAGCCATCCAACTGAAGTGAAGAGGCCTTCTTTCAAGTCAGTTTTTAAATTCAATCACATATATGTGAAATAAGAGAATTTCTTGTTTTACGTAATTAAGTCTGCAAGGATAAGTATTGCATTTTATTAAAAATAAGACTAACTAATGAAAATAATAACCAGCAGGAAAAGTAATTTTCATTTAACAAAAAAGTTTGTAAGGAACAATTGTTATTAATCAACAGAAATACGTAAGTATCTTAAATAATTTTTATTAAAACAATTAAGCCATCTCTTTGGCTGTTAAATAAAAAAAAAAGACCATGCTCCTATAAAGAAAAAAAGTTCATAAAACCCAGAATTAAATATATATCATCATAGCTATTCATCATTACTTTTTTTTAACTTTCAACAAAACAATATCAGGGCTGGCATAAAGCTCATCCTGTTCATAAACTGAGATTTTACTTGCAGTAAAATCTTCATAAAGCTTATTCATAAAAGATTTCCATACAGCTTTCATTTTTTCAGTGTCTCTTTGTTCTTGACATACAAAAATTTCAGTAGACTTACTACTTAATGATTTCAATGTTTCTATTAGTGGCTCAACAGACTAAAAATGAAGAAAAAAAATTGAAATATCTGTTAAAAACAAATTAACACTTGGTAATAACTGGTTAAGATTTACCTCTTCATAATAAACACAATCTGATAGCAGTATGATATCAACTGGCTGATGAATAAATTCAAAATCTCCTGGCTTATTTCTACCCCAAGTTAAAGCAACAGCTGAAATTTTGCCTTTATCGTTCCATGCGGCTCTATTAAGATCTATTGTTTTTTCCAATTGAGGGATCACATCTGGCAAATCAGTCAAAATCACATCACTCCTAGAATTATAAAATTATTGGAGTCACAGTATATCATAATTTTAATGACTAAAGGTAATAGCTTGAAAATATGACTTACTGACCCATAACAGGCAGCAGCTACACCTACACAACCCAAGCCAGCTCCTAATTCAACTATTTTTAAACCCTTTAGCCAACCAGGGCTTTTAGATGATTGTTTTTCTAAGTATTTTGTTAAAACAAGAGCAGCATCCCATACAACACAACTGACATTGCCAACAGAATTTTGATAAAATAGAAGTGTTTTATTTATATTTTCCAGTCTCACTTCACGCAAAAAGATCCTCTCTGCCATTTTAAAATCCTTGTAAGTTTATAACTGAAAATTTATGAATAATATGACCAGAGTTTAATAAGATAACTGTATTATAGATATTAATTTGGATATATTTTTATCTTTGCCTACTTCAAAATTTGAATTATTTCTATTATACGCAATATAACGTTATAGCTGATGTAATCCAAAATACAGAGATTTAACAAATCTGTTCTTGTTACAGCTTGAGGCATTAATACTAACTGTAAGGATTTGTTTATAACTTTAAATCATTGGTAAACAGAACGATTCTTTCAAAAAATTACTCGATTGCTTTCAATCGATTCCATTACTGATATTGTTCTGTTGATTTTCAAATCATACCTAAAGGGTCCCTTACACGATTAATATTATTGAAGCAATATACTTAAATAAAAGACAAATAACGAAAGTTCACTCAGTCATCTCAATATTATGAAAGTCATAATATTGCCTTCATCAGAAAACGAAGTAGGTAGATCTTCGCCGGAACCAAGGATATTGGTGTCGTGAAAATTTAGCTTCCGTGTTGATTTTTTCTTAATATTTCTGATCCCAAACGGAAGTAGGTACTGTTGCCTGTAAGGAAAGGAAATGAATGTTTTAATTGCTTTTCCTAATCTTCTAATCTTCCAGTCCATAAATCACTGGAACAGCCTTTATTAGTACTTGAGTACATGACTGTCTTCCAACTTTGAGGTTTGTAGTTTTATGGTTAAATATTTAAAAAATGTAATCTTGATTTCGCTAACGATACTGGTTTAAATTATTTTGGCCCCAACTATTAACTTCATTCTCTCAGTTTTAGTTTGAAACATACATAGGCATGAGAATTTTTTGGTTTTCAGGTTTTAAATATCGGTAATGCTTAGCAACATACGGTAAATAGTAGTTTTTTCTTCTTTATATCATCTTTATCCAATTTCTTTTTGGGCAGTTAAAAGTTTTATCAACAAAACGTTGTGTGGTGTTTTGTTATCTTTCACTCACTAATGAATATCGCTAAACACGGTAAGTATTTAGAAATTTGTTTAATTCTGTCGAAAAATAATAACATGTTAATTAAGTGGGAGTTTACAATGGGACATCGATTAAATGATCTAAGTTAAGAAGAACAGAAAATGGAAAAAAAGAATGTGATATTCGAGAGAAGGGCATCCCTACCTCTTTCCCATAATATTTCTCCTATCTATTTTGTTCAATGATGTAGTCCCTATGTGAGACAAACTGTCGTATTAAGGAGAGGCCTCTTCATGAAAAAAATTATTCACATATTGGTGATCTGGAGAGGAATGACCAATCATCTGATTTTTATTATACGCATAAAAAAAGAAAACAAAAAGAGCACTACGGTTTTTTTAAACAGTTATCTCTTTGAAAGTGTTTGTTTTTATTCAAGGAATAATTCGTATCATTAGTTTTAGAATGTTAAGGGACACCCCTTCTAATAAGCTATGTTTAGGAGAGAATAGATATTTTCAACTTTCATTAATTTTAAGACTTGTAATTGTATGGTGGGATCCTGGAACAAAGCTGTTGGAAACTACTGCTCTGGACCAGGGGGACCACTGTCTCATGGGCCACGGTTTGTGATGAAAAAAAACATAATCATTTATCGATTATCATTAATTCAGATTTGAAATAAGGTTTTTGAAAGAAACTTAATGATTATGCATTAAATGTTGTAATGAACTTGTGTTCAAGTGATATACTAAATTTCATATTTTAAAATTTTATCATGTAATCAAAGAAGCTTTCATGGGGGTGTGCTTTAGGCCCCAATGTTTTAGACCTGGGGTCTCCAAAATACAGTCTGCGAAAGTTTCTTCGTTACATGGTAAAATATTAAAACCTATTTAAGACTATGAAATTTAGCAAATTACTGCACCATTTATTGCGTGGGTTTTTCTTCTCTTGGAAAGCTCATTTCAGATCTCAAGTGTCATTTATAGACCAAGATTTTTTTTTATTCATCACCAGCCATGGCCCGCGGCAGAGGGGTACGGGTGGACGTCATAATGCGATGCGCGGAACTTAGTCGAGGTCTCAATTTGGCCAAAAAGCTTGGAGACCCCAGCTCTAGAATAGAATAGAAAATAATCTTATTCTGTGACGAAGTCTCTTTAGAATAAAAAAAAAGTACAAAATTAAAGTATTACATCTGGCCTACGTAAAAACAAACATAAAAAGTAAAAAGTAAAGCAAATATTAGATAAACATAATATGAACAAAACAAAAAAATATATACACAAAATACTTGAAACCATGCCAAGACACTTAAAACTATGTACAGCGATAAAACATAAGTATACACTTAAAAAAAAAAAATTACATTCTTCTTAGCAATAAGCTCTGTGTTTCTGCAGAATAAAGAAAAGAAAAATAGGACGATTGTAAGTATTTAAGTGATGAATTATATGTAAATATATCATTATGTGACTCATTTTGAATAATATGTAAATTTACATAAAAGGTTAGCAGGGAGTATCTGACTTGTTTTGTTGATAGAAATTGGAATACGAGCGTTTTCAATGTAGATAGGGAGGGAGAATGACAATTTTTGATAGGAAGGAAATTTCAGAAATTAACAGAGCTAGCAATAAACGAGTTTTGGAACAATGCAGATCTGTGAGAAGGAATGTAAAGGTCGGAAGATCGAGATCTTGTGAAAAAGGAGTGGACTGAGGACTTGAATTGGAGAAGGTTGTAGACGTAAGAAGGGCGATGATTGTTGATGATTTGATATAGGAACATACCTAAGAAATATTGTCTTCGAATTGAGGGTACTCTAGACTATAGAATGGGCGGTTTTCAGTGGTTTGTCAATAAAGTACTCTGAGACTTATTGTTAATTCTAATAACAAAAAAAAACTAAAACAAATATAATAAAGGTTTCAGGATGTAATGAAACCTTCCTTCATAACACCTGATCTCTGACACTTTCTTTCTATTTGGTTAAATGGATGTTCGTTAATAATTGTTCGTTAATAATGTATTCACATTAACTAATCACTGAAACTCGGTAATACAAGCTATTGTCTTAAATTGGATATTGATCTTAATGCTTCTGTAACTAAAGACTAATTTCGATGAAGATTCTAGAAACCTAAAATGAACATTTTTAGTTCTCTTACAGATCTGATATTTCAATTATTTTCCTTCCTAAATTTTTATACTATTCATATCGGTTTATAAAAATACCTATAATAAAATACCTGGCATTAATTGCTTAGTAACTAATAAATTATTATTATTTATTTTGTAACATTGTCTACAAGATACCATGGAAACTGTTGGCTATTGAT
Source organism: Nezara viridula (assembly GCA_928085145.1). Classification (NCBI taxonomy): domain Eukaryota; kingdom Metazoa; phylum Arthropoda; class Insecta; order Hemiptera; family Pentatomidae; genus Nezara; species Nezara viridula. The sequence continues at coordinate 49,036,983 of OV725081.1, forward strand.
CAATTTAATTGTAGACTTGCATCTTGGTTTTTATTAATACTGAATAGTTGTTGATTATAACACTTTGATTTAATTGATCTTGATTTTCAACTATTATTGGTATGTTATTTTGTTACCTAGGTTGTTTATATTACTTTAAGAGGTACTAGAACTTACTGTATCTAATTTTACATTATAGATTGGAAAGAATGTCATTACCAATGCACAATCTGTCACATCTTGCTCAAAGTTCTCTTCTTATTGTGCCTCCTAAACCTCCTAGATACACTTTAGACCAATGGTTTACGTCTCGCAATGAAAGATTTCGATTTATGGATGACCAGCACCGATTAGCTGACCGTTTAATGCTTAAGGCTGAACGAATTATTGAGGATACTGCGGATGAGACCCTAAAAAACCGCAGGGAAGTTGATCACCAATTAGAAGTTAAAGTGAAAGACATTGAATTTCAAAAAGGAATTCTTGAACAGCAAAAAAAAGACATGGAAAAAGAAATAGAAGCACTTACAACTTATCAAGATAGGATTCAAAACTGTCAAAAGACTTTAACTGCAAATTCTCTTGGAATATGCCAGAAATGTGTTATTTTGAGGTAGTATTTATTGTTTTCTACAGCTATCCAGAGTTTGCACAATTTTCAAATCACACAAAGTAGAAATATAATCAATTAGAGGTGATAACAATAACAATAACCCTAAAATCCCATAAAACATTCTTATTCCTCCACATGTAATGTGTCATCAGATTTTATTTTAAAAATAGGAGTTGTAATTTTAATTATTTAAAAAAAAATAAACTCACTTTTGAGAATGGAAAAAAAAAAAAAAAAAACTGTACCACTACAACACACTAAGGGTCTGGATTCAGTACTGTTTAGGGGAAGCACTGTTTCTTGGTCTACGTTATGCAAGGAGGTGATTTGACTGAGATCACGCTCAACCGCCAGGTTTTGCACCTTTATTAATTATTTTAATTATGGGTACCCACTTTATACGGGCTGGGTGTGCCACACAAGGATCTAGGTACCCAGGGTCGCCCCACGGCCAATGAAACAGAATAAATAATTTTTCTGCCATGAGCCGGGATTCGAATCTGGGACCTTTAGCATTGGAAGCTTAGTACCCTACCTACACCACTCCATTTTTGAAAATAGAAGGTAATATAAAATGTACTCACTCTTGACAATAGAAAATAAAAAATAATTTTGAAATATAGTAATGACAAAGATGTGATTATGTTTACACTGGGCTGTATTAATCTTTTTTATTAATATATTATGATAATTATATTTTATTAGAGCTATATTGCTAGCTTGGAGGGACTTCATGTCTTAGATTGATTTATTAGATGGTACTGATACTTTTGTTGAATACTTAATGCTTGGTAGTTGTATATTTTAGAAGAACGATATGTCCTGGGGTGGCAGTCATATAGATAGTCGATTTTGCAGGTCTTCTTCAGGGCTTGAACAGACAAGATACAAAAGGATATAGAAACTTGTGGAAGTTACATAATATTTAGATAAAAATTATAAACAAGGTGAATAAACTTATTGAAATTATAAACAGTAAGTACATTGAAATATTAAAAACTACAAACTGAGTAAACTAAGTAACAATCTCCTGAACTGAAGTAAATAAATGGTAACAATTGTTGTAGTATAATATATACAATTATGAATGTACTCCTACAGATTTAAAGGAGAGATTATAAGAAAAGGAAAAATAATATGAAATATTGGATATAAAGGAATGTGAAAAAAAAAAAGTAATAAAAATAGAGACTTATGGTTACTACCCAATTTCCTCAGTTTTAATTGAAACTCCTTTCTGAAAGCACCCGTAAGTCTCTATTTTCATTCTTTTATTTTTATTTTATTTTTTTATTTATCTTTATGTCCATCATTTCATATTATTTTTCCTTTTCTTCCAATCTCTCCTTGAGATATGTAGGATTATATTCATAATTGCACATATTATAGTACAACAATTGTTACCATGATGATGTAGAGATGGTTGACCGTGATATAATATGAGAAGGTGTTGATCGAGGGGTGCCCTCAAATAAATACTAAATTATAAAAATAGTATTATTAATTTATTATGCCGACGTTTCGAACCACCTTGCAGGTCTCCATCAGGGCGTGACATCAGGTACTGAGTCTATCAACTGCCTCCTCTGATGCCACGCCCTGATGAAGACCTGCAAGGTGGGTCGAAACGTCTGCGTATTAAATTATCAATACTATTTTTTTATAATTTAGTATTTATTTGACCACACCCCTTGATCAAATGCTTCTCAACAATTGTTACCATTTATTTACTTCAGTTTAGGATCTTGTTATTTAATTTACTCTGTTTATATAGTTTATTGTTCTTAATAGTTCAATGTGCTCACTGTTTATAATTTTAAGTTTATTCAACTTGTTTATAATTTTTATCTAAATAATGTTTAACTTCCACAAGTTTCTATATCCTTTTGTATCTTGTCCAAGCCCTGAAGAAGACCTGCTAAGTCGGTTCGAAACGTTGGCTTGAAATAAAATAGTTTTTCCACTATGTTAATCTCTTTATGACCACCTATCCACAATTTCCGTTAAGTATGTTATTCAATTTCTTTCTTTATTAATTAATTTTTATTTTACTGATTATTTCTTATTGTTGTCATTTCCTGCAAATTATTAAAATCTTAATAATATAAAGTAAGGCTGTATTGTTTCACCATATTTATTTACTTTTGTTTTACATTGGCTGTTTGACTACGATGCCATTTTCAAGCCATTTGAAGTGTATACACTTCCATTTAAACTAGAATCCAGTACTGTATGGACTGTATATACGGAGTATAATTAAATCAAATGGCATCATAGCGGAAACCTAGCCAACATAAAAAAAACAAAAGCAATTAAACATGTTAAAACAATAGAGCCTGGACTTTATATTATTAAATATAATTTCATGTGAAACGAAAAAATACATGAATTGAAATCTAAAATAATAACCATGTATTCCTTGGCTAGTTACTAAAGGCCAAATTGAAGAAGTGTGGGAGAACAAGGATAGAAAGGATGAGTGGGACAATGTGAATTTACTTTTATAACTGTCTAATGTATAGTTTAAAATTCATGTTCATAGGCTAACACTGAAATATGAGAGTTTGTGGGTATAAGTATACTTCGATAATTACAAACACATTTGTGAAAATTAATAGTTTTAATTGTAATTAATCAAGAAATACTTTTTAGAGAAGCTCGTTTGAGTTTTGATCTTTGCCATGATGAAGTAGAAACAGAATTGATTAGGGAAATGCAATTAATGGAGGGGGTGCAAAGCATGATCATTAGGCTACTTGAGCAAGTAAAAGAACAGATCAGGAGACTGAGAGCAATGAATTATACTTTGAAAATTGATTTAGAAGATAAAGCAAATGTTTTGTTCATAGACCAACATAATGCCAGGCTTAAGGAAACTGATTTGAACTTATCAATTTACCATGGAAAAGCTCCATTAAATCCAGCGTAAGTTAAACATATTACTCCTTATAAAAACTTATGGGAGTAATAGTAGTATAGGACAGAAAATTGTTTAAATTGGATATGCATTTTACAGTGTACTTCATAATCAAAAAGGCTAGCTCGGGATCTTGTAAAATATTTCTGTAAAAATAATAGTACTATAATATAATTTAAAATATAAGAGTGTGCTCATAACACATACTTGTGTTGATCATTTTCTGGTTTTTACTACTGTTACTTCCCTTACCAGATTTATGAAGACTATTTTAATTATTTTTAATGGCTTAAATGAACTAATAATCAAACATCATAAATTATGTTTAAATAATTTGTTAAATTATATTGTAATGCAATGAATGATGATATCTCAATTTTTGTAATCCTTTTATGCAATGATTGAAAAAATTATTAATTTTATTAGAATAAATCTTAAAAATTATTAATTAAATTATTAAATTAAGAATTTAAATATTTTGTTATTACTATTATTTTTTTTTCTTATGCTATCATTTCTTGTCCTTGATATCATATTTGCTGAATACCAATGTAGATTGCAAATTTATTGTGAGCCAGAAATATGTATATCTAATAAATAAATAAAATAAATAAATAATTTACATTTAAAAAACATATAATAATTTTTTCAATCATTGCATAAAAGGATTACAAAAATTGAGATATCATCATTCATTGCATTACAACTCAATCTAACAATTCTGTCTTTTAGTCCTCCCGTCTTGTTGCAGCTGCTCCCCAATTGTGGATTCTCAAGGTTGTTTACTTGCCCATTGTCATGTTGATTATCTACTACTTCATCCATCTAGATATCTGATGCAGATATCTTTCCACATTTCTCTTGGTATAAATCATTAGAATTCGAGCTATATGTAGGAAGACCTAATTTTTATTACCACACATCTAGATGCCTTATAAAGTTCTACGATTTTAGCACCCATGCATATTGTACATTTTGGGCTGTCATCTCTCCTTAGTATTCGTTTTTCAAACCTTGGGAGAAGAGCCTCCTGTGATAATGAAAAAAATGCTTAATTGAGAACCTGTGGATACAGGTCAATGATATGGAGATATCATTCATAGTGGTTTTATGTTTTATACTTTATCAGATGAGAGATAGCTCTGTCTCTGTTGAAGAACATAGGATTGAAATAAACGCACCTTCTTTAGCAGCGGTGGAACTTTATTATGAGATAAAAGTTGCTTATGAGAGATTAATAAAAGCTGAGCACATAGTTCCCACTTCTCAACCCAGCACGTCGGAACCAGTAGCGCATCCTAAATTGCTAGATTTACAAATTCTTCAATTTTCTGGACAGTACAAACAATTTCCTTCGTTAAAACCATTATTTGATTCCTTAATTCATCATCGATATTAAACAGGTATAGTAAAATGTTCTTACCTCATGTCACTTTTAGTTCATCCTCCTTCAGGCCATTTCTTCAATTGAGTTTAACGTAGAAAATTACAGCTTGGCCTATGATAAATTAGTAATAAATGGATCATTGCGCCCTACCATCTTAACAATATTATACGGTTTAAATAATTTTCTGTTGATTGTCCAACTATAGAAGCTTTCTGGATACATTTGATTATTAAAATGCCTTAAAAAATCTTAAATTCAATAAACTCGCTGATTTTGTTTGGCAGCATCTCGGAGTGAACGTTGTAGACCATAGTCAAGAAGAATGTTTGAGAATAGTCTCAGCGAAGAGGCAGTTCCTAGCTTGGAGAATTTTTTTAATTTGTTGGATCATAACTTAGAGTCGCAGAAATGTGTTTCGAGCCTTCTACATCCAAAATTTCACAGCTTAAAGTTCAGCGAAAAACAATTTAAACCGGCAAAATATCGGATAATCAAAAATTTAAGTTAGAATGTCCAGTCTGTAAATGGACCCATAAAATTATAAACTGCCCTCAGTTTCTAGATGCCGATGTTAATGTTCGCTATGACCTGCTAAATAAGTCTGATTTGTGCTTTTCTTGTACGGGACCTCATCGCTTGGCTAAATGCCAAAGTAAAGGCTTTTGCCAAGTTCGTAGCAAAAAGAGTTACCATACGATGTTGCATACGGATGCAATCAGTGAGCTCTCTCAGTCTCAAGTAACAAAAAATTATTGTGCAGTTTCGTGCCATGCTACCACTAACTCACAGGTACTTCAGGTCAGGTCAAGTTCAGGTCAGTGGTATTCATGCAGAATGGTGATAGACCCAGGTTCCCAAATTAATTTAATTACCACTGATCTAAGTTACGAGTTCGTTCCCGAGATTGGGATGTTACAGCAACTTTCTTCGTTAAAATTGAGTAACCGGAAGCACCACTTTATATTATTGATTTTACACATTTTTACAATATTGTCGAAAAATGTGTCGAAACAGCTTTAACGAGCTTGATAAAATTTATTATATCAGTGTTAAATTAAGCGGTTTTTAATATAAAGTAGGTCTTATTCTCATTGATGTTCTCTAACCGAGTTTAAATGTCGAATTTTCAAAATTTCTATCTCTAAAGTACCTTTAATTTTTTTTATTTGAAATAGTTAACCATTTCTCATGATTGAATAATATAAAGAATTGTAAAATATAATGAATCAAGAAAATTGATTTGTAACTATGGAGAAATAGGCGTTTGGATACTCTACAGATACAGCCCAGAGCGCCTGTACCTTTCTCTTTACAGATGCTCGATACCTCTCTGTACAGGACTTGTTAATTTAACTTTTGTATATATCACTTATCCTATAACTTTCAAAAAGGTTTTCAAGCGAAATGTTGATAATCTTCTAATATAAACCTAATATTATGCAATATTTACTAATGTTAAGTTATTCTTTCGATGAGTTTCGCGATAATTGTTTCCGATAAAACTGAGAATTTTTCCAAAAGATTTATTTTTCTCTATAATCATTAGTATTGTTTGGTACGTAGTCGTAAAAGGAAATGTAAAATGGTGCAAACGTATTAATTTAACAGAATTGAAAAACATGTTAATTAATTGTTTTAAATGAAGTTATGCAGTCGTTTTTAATTTGTATCCCTTATAGATAATATATAATATATATATATATATATATATATATATATATATATATATACATACATATGAAAATAGCTATCTACTTTAAGATTGAGTGAAACTTGTGTGATGCGCGCATCGCATCAGATTTTTAAATCTGGTGATACTACTTTTAGTAGAGTTGCCTGGCCTCCAGATACTGAACTTGCTCTGTTGCAATCCTTGAGAATCGCGATTCACTTTGATTTTTATTGCTTGAGATCCTTGTGCTGGCTGACCCATAAAATTTTCAGGTGGAGATCGGCAAGAATATTTTATGAACACATAATCTATTTGATCCGTTATTGGATTGTCACTATATGACTTCTCTTGCGGAGAAATATAGTGTATTATCAAAATTCTTTTGAAGCATATATATATATATATATATATATATATATATATATGTGTGTATACATTAATATAGTTCTTAATGAGTTGTTATTTATTTATACTGTAAACTTTGCACAGGACTATTACCCAGGAAGAATGGATTGCTCAAACTCAAAGAAATATTGATTCAGCAGCAAAAGAATTACTTGTTGGCAAACCATTAAGAGCATATGTTGACACTCTTCTTAACCAAATGGTTGAAGATTTAAGAAATCAATATGATACTGTTAATAAAGCTTTTATGGGAAGAATTAGTGAATACAAAGAGACCAAAACGAAATTAGAGAATCAGCATTTCGAGGTTTGTTAAATAATATCATTTCAGTTTTTAAACTAATTTTTGAATAAAATATGTAGATTAATTAAATCTCTACAAAGTGATATAAGTTTACTTTAAATATTATTTGAAGTAACAACGACTCTAGTATGCAGTGGAGCAAACAATTGATTATATATACGTATATATATATATATATATATATATATATATATATATATATATATATATATAACTTATGTTTGCAAAGGCAAATATAAATACCGAGATAGGATTTTATTATATATATATTTTTTTCTATATTTTATTACTTTTCCATTAATGCTTTTTCCATAACTTTAAAAAGTATTGCTTACAATTAGAATATGAGATTAAGTCTCATATTATAATGCTGCAAACTTAACTCCCTCCTACCAGTTTACGGATATTCCCCCTCCGCCCCCCTCCCCCGTCCGTAAACTTCAACATTAAGACTTTCATCTAATCAGAGAAATAAAGAACTTAAACTTAAAATAAAATATGCAACTCTTTTGGGAAAAATTTAATTACGACAACAAAACGAAAAAAATCATTTGTATAACGAGAGACCAGGATATTCTAGTCTTACTGTTTTTGCTCCGACTTTCACGGGAAATTTCAATTGTCCAATGTAAACCGTCCTTCGTTTACTGGGTTCTTTATAGGTGGCTGTTATACTAGGGCCATTCTTCCGGTTGCTCCCAGGATTTTCTCCTCCTTAAAGAAAATGTCTGCGTATTCTCTTTTCAAAGTTTCTCTCCAGTCATTAATTCCGCATATATTGGCTTTGCCCTTGATTTGGGATCACTTAATTCGATGCTTCCTCCTGATTATCCGAATGACCCGTTTCTCCTCACTATTTCTAATTCTAGCTCGTACTTTCTCTAGAAGGTCGTATCCTATTATTGTTCCGTATTCTCGAGGTATCCTTTCAAATACATGTATCTTTACCTCGCCACCCCCCCCCTCTCACGTACTGCTCGTTTGTGTGATGGGGATGTCTCTTTTCATGAAACATCTGTAATACTGTAATAGATCCTCTTCCTTAAACCAATGGCCTCCTCCGAACGCCTTCTTCAACCGGTCTTTTACAACGTCCCACGGCGTTTCCTCGTCTTCTTGCATCAGATTCAGCACACTCTGCTTGACCCTACAAACGAAGGCCGCTTTCAGTGCGTCTGCGTCTCCTGAATCAATCAAGTTTTCAGTCGTCTTGGCTACTATCCGTGCAATCAGTCGATTGCCTCCATTGAGGAAATGATTTAATTCTCCAATTTCCCCTTCGAATCTTTCTAAATCTGATATCGCCTTTCTTAGATCCTGAGACGTTGCTGTCTTTAATTTCATTCACTGAAGGGCATTAGCATGGGCCGAGGCCAGGCTCTCCGATGGTAGTGGCGGGATTTCCGACTGAACGTCAGCACTGGCGGTCGCAAAACTCCCCCCGTCATTGTTATCGGTAAAAAAAAGAAAAACTGAAAACAAAGTAATTTTGAACGTCCCGGATTTCGGCACCTCTTAAGTTTGCGAAGGCAAATATAAATATAAATGTAAGGTTGAAATTTCGTATTTATATTAGGTTGGTGTTGGAGAAGTGTCTTCGGAGTCTCATCGCCAGCCGTCATTTTGTTTTAAGATGGCTGTGGTAAACCCCGTTCTCCATCGAATACAGTGCTAAACTGGCTTTGATAAAAACTGTCCTAAAGTACTCTCTACGAAACCCTATAAATCTATGCACATTACATATTTTCCCAAAAAAGAGTTTAAAAAAGTTCTGATGATCACAAAATTTTATTGGCGAATAACTAAAAAGTATTTCGGTAATTTTTATAAGAACACATTTTAAATGTAATTAAGCTAGATGATAAAAGCATTAATAGAAATCCGTTCTGTATTACTAAAGATATGGCTTTTTTTTTTTTAAATTTATTTATTACCAGATCGGCCTGGTGGGCCTTACATGGTTGTTGTAACAATTTGATGATTTTTAACAATTGTTCTGGTGGGGTATAGTCTTTGCAAAAGACACCCCTAACTATTTATACATTATAATTATTGAATAATTACAATTAATAAAGAAAAAATTATTAATTGTTCATAACATGATGTCTTGGATCAGTCTGGGCTTCAGTCTTCGAGATGAGGTTGGGTTTCCTATGTTGTTGGCCACTGCACCTTTAACTTCTGGTAGCTGCGTATGGAATTTTTTAAATCTTTTTTGATGAATTCATCTATTGTTTCCAATTTTAGTTCTCGATGTAGTTGAGCGTTTCTTATGAACCAGGGGCATCTACTGCAATTCTTAATACCTTGTTTTGAAAAGATTGTAGTTTTTTTCTTTTCGTAGCTGAAGCGGCTCCCAGACTTCACTTCCGTACATTAGCAAGGGTCTTAGTATGGTTTTATGAATAAGAACAGTTGTCTCTGGTTTTAAACTAGATTTTCTATTTACTATGGGATATAACATTGCTAACCTTGCGTATGTTTGGGTCAGTTTTATTTTTATATGGTAATTCCACGTAAGGTGGCGGTCCAGATGAACTCCGAGGTATTTTACTGCTTCATTAGCTGGGTTCCATTTTAGTTCTTTATTTTTGAGAATCAGTTCAGGTGGGTCTGAGGGACGTCTAAGAGTAAAAATTTTTGCTGTACATTTTTCGGTGTTGAGACAAATCATCCATTTTTTTAAATATTGTTCTAGATTTACTAGGTAAGACTGCAGTGTATTTCTGGCTATTAATATATCATTGTGTTGGGAAAAGACAGCTGTATCGTCGGCAAACATAGCTATGGAGGTGTTTGTGGATTGAATAATGTCGTGAACATAAAGTTAAAAAGTATGGGAGGAAGAACAGAACCTTGTGGGGTGCCGGCATGGATTTGTCTTAAGGTTGAATTTATATTATTTATTCTAACTGTAAATGTTCTGCCGTTGAGGAATGAGCTCAGAACGTCATATAAATATTTGGGCGTGTCCACTTTCTTTAGCTTGTACAATAGACCACAATGCCAAACCTTATCAAACGCTTGTTGAAAGTCTAAAAACGTGACAAGAGTGTGTTTTTTCATTTCAAATCCATTTACTATGAATTCTGATAATCTTGCCAGCTGATGTGAAGTGGAATGACTATACTGAAAACCAAATTGAAAATCAGGAATAATGCTATTACGTTGTAAAAAGGATGCAAGATGTCTTTTTATGACTGACTCTAGTAATTTTCCAACTATGGGTAATAAACTTATCGTCTATAGCTACTGACTTGTTTAGCGTTTTTACCATGCTTATGAATTACTACGAGTTCAGCTTTCTTCCACGTTTCGGGAAAATATCCAGTGCGTAGACAGCTATTAAAGATAGACGTAATGTAAACGAGCTTTTCTAGGAAAATTTTTTAAAGCAATAACTGGTATAAGGTCATGTCCTGGACTTTTTTTACTTTGAGACTCCTAATTAGTTCTTGAATTTCTTTAGGTGTTGTGAATTTAATCGGAAGCTGTACAGTTGTTAGGGCAATTTTAAATAATTTTCAACTCAACATTTGGTGAATGCGGACTTCTTTCGCATTCTGGGTTGAGAACGTTTTCTCAAAGTAAATCTGCAAATGCTTCAGCTTTTTCTGCGTCACTGATGATGTATCCTCCATTCTCTTCCAGACTAGGAATTTTCTCAAATTTGCTTAGTACACGCCGAGTAGCCTTCCACAGAGATTGGTCCCTTTGGATCTAAATCTTTACGTAATTTTGGTATTTAGAATACACCCATTCATCCAGTTCTTCTTTAATTACGTGTTTTGAGGTGATCCATGTCTTTTTGTAAGTAGGATCTCTGTTGCGCATCCACTGTCTCCTTGCATGGTTCTTTCTTTAATTTTTAACAGAATTGATTTTGGGCAACTCCTTGAAAAATTTTTCCTCACTAACTGGAAAGGTCATACGGTTGCTTCCTGTAGACTATTCGAGATAGACTCATTTAGTTTATTTATATTTTCTTCGATTTCAAGGCAGTAGAAAAATTATTTTTCAGATTTTTTCTCAGCTACTAAGATTTTGTTTAATTCCCAGTCAATCGTTCCATTAATGAGTGATTTTCGCTTCGGCACTACATTTAGCTCAGTTGAAAAATTAATTAATACAGGGATGTGGTCCGAATTTAAGGCTGTGATAACGTGAGATGAGAGAAAAGATATGGCTTGTTTTTGGTTTTCGACTATTTCCTTTGGAAAATAATAAATATTTGCATCTTATCGATAGTCATCAGTGGAAGGCGGGGTTGAGTTTTAACTAAATTGTTTTACTTATTCATTTTCGTTGCTACGATTAAGCGGTGAACTGACATAATAACATTTAGAATATATTATATTTCATCTTTTTTTTTTCTAGACTGTACGTCAAGTTAATGAAATGCAACAAACCATTTACAACCTCCAAACTGCACTTGCGCAAAAAGAAGGATTTATGGGATTAGCTCATACCCGACTAGGAAACAGATGTCAGAGGGCTAATGCTGAGCTTTGCAGGTATTACGTAAAAGATAAATGATTATAATATGTATATCCAATAGTTTTATTTTTGATACATATTTTTCATCGGAATTATTTAATATAATATTTTTTTTTTAAATTTTATTAAATAGATAGGTGTAAAACATGCTCGTTAATTGTCATTTAATTACATATTTGAGGCACTACATGGTAAATGATAAAATGTACAATATTATTGTAAATTGTTTGTTGGTTAAAACTTTTTATTGACCTTTAGCATACGGTCACTTACCTTATCTTAATCCAAGCATTACGTTTTAACGAAACAAAATTCCTACTATTTCTATCAAGAATTCATGAAATCAACCATAATGGAAAAATAAGTAAAGAATTCGAAGTTGCGGAGCAATATCTCATTTTAAAAATATGTAGTGTGTCAACTCAGTGGACTTTCCTTTGGGTCATTGGCGAATTTATGAGGTGGAATAGAGATAGCGGTATATATATTATCTTATAAGACAAGCTCTCATGTAACTTTAGCCACTTTCTATCAAATCAGTTTCACAAAACAAAAAAAAAGATAATAATAATTAAATTTAAATATATATGTGTGTGTGTATAGAGAGTGGGGTAACTCATTGAGTAAAGTGCTGTGGTCCTATTCTATCCCTACCGTCCGGCTATGGTAGATAATTATTTATACTGTTACACTGTTGGTGAATTGATCCTGGAATCGAGCACCCTCCGTGGGCAGCACCAGCCTCTATAAACTGAATACTCTTAATTAATTAACTAATTAGATAGAAAAACTGACGGTATGGTAGTTAAATGTGAACTGGATCCGCCAGGTGGGCGAGTCAGCTATGTGCTAAACACCAATGTGTACAAGTACCATGTAATAGTTATAGTTCTTAAAATTAGTTTATACTGCTAACATGTTTGTATTGCACTAGAGATGAAGCTGAAATATACTTAGTAAACGAGGTTGCAACAATCCAACAGTCGGTAACGGAATTACAAAAGATGTTGTTGGAGGTAAGTATTAGCAATATTAGAATTAGTGTATTCATTTTGTTATATTATTTACTCGATGTTCTCTATTTAAGGCTCAAGCTTCGTTGAGATATTTACTACGACTTCAGATCCAGTTGGAAGAAGAGATCAATATTAAAGTAAATTCACTAAAAATCGATGAGGTAGATTGTATGACACTGCGGAAAAGCATGGATTACCATTCATTTTAAGATTAACACCCTCAGAAACAATTTTCTTTAATATAGGTACATTTATGGTTTTCAAATTAAAATTTCGTCATAATAAACATATGTAAAACATTTTTGTAAACTTTCTTATATTAGTGTGGTTTCAATACTTCATTTTCTACCTTGAATTTGTACTTAAATAAAATATTTCATTTTATATTATTATTTTATATTACCTGTTTTTCAAAATTTCTATAACTTGACCCAGAGATTAGCAAGATCGGAATCAATGATTATATGATTACAACTGAAAATAAAACTTAATGACCTCGCCATTTATAACTGATTCATTAGCACTATAACTATATCGAAAATATGACACGATTACCTTATTAAAGTCATAATCAGAAAGCTGATTGTGATTGTAATCGTGTAATCACGTAATCAGAATAACTATAATCGTAATCGTTGATTATGGCCGTCTATCCCTTGGCCAGTTATAGAAGTCTGAGCTATGAAGTGTGGGAGAACTGGAATAGGGTGGGAACAGCTTTTACTTTATGGTAAATCTATAAGTTATTCTATTAAAACAATAAATGGCAAAGCAAAGATCACCGACACTAATTGAAATGTTATATGCGATCCCTTTGGTTGTATCTATGCGGATTATCATATTCTGCTCACAGGCGGATCTAAAGGAGGGTGGGGGAGTTTTCGGGCTTAAGCCCTTCCCAAAATGTTAAAATACATTTATGACAATTTTTTTTTTTAAATTTTATTTCATTGAAATTTACAACTGTAAAGATATATTGGGGCGGGGTGGCCGAATAGGCTAAAGCGTGTGCACTGCACCGCGAGTCGCCTGCCAACCAGATATATGAAGATTTGAGAGACAAGAAAAGTACGAGTTCGCATCCCGGTGCCAGAGGGGATTTTAAATTCCCCGTTCCCACCCTCCGGCCCGGGAAAATCCCGTATAGCCTAAACGGCGAGGTAGGGAAGAACAAAAAAAAACAAAAAAAAAAAAAAAAAAAAACTGTAAAGATATACACAACTAGTAAATCTGCAACAGAAATATATAATATGATAAGTACTTGTGAAGATGTTACCCATTGGTAACACTTCAAAGATAAATTAATTTAGGAGGTCCCTTGACCATTTACTTTTCACACGCCTCGGAGGGTTGTCAGAAATTGTATTGGATGAAAGGTATGAACTAGAAGATTGGGGTGACTAAATGCTTTGGAATTAAATGAGGAATATCTAGTTTGGACCAAGTCTTCCACAAGAGTAATGTGAGGTCTCAATAGATAATTTTATTTGTGACGTAGTAAGGAGCATTTAGGATTTTACGGAGGATTTGGGATTGAAATGGGATACGGGAAGATTTCGATGTTTTTGTAGAGCCCAAGGTTCAATTCCATATTTCCAAATGGTGGTAGTGTAAATGAGTTTTTTTTTGTAGAATACTGGAAGTTTAGAGCGTTTGTCAAGTAAGTGTTGTAGTAATCGGAATCTGTTGGCAGTTTCTTATATTTTAAGTCAAATATGATGATTCCAAGTAAGATGTTTGTCAAGAAGGAGTCCTAGGTAAAGGATCTGTTCGACAGGAATCAGTCGTATATTGTTATAGGATACGGTAGGACAGGATGTTGTAGGTTTACGATGAAGGGTAAAATTAATTTGTTGGGATTAATTTTAATCCTCCAATTTTAACACCATTCTTCAATGGTAGAAACGTGTGATTGCAGGAATTGTGGTGCAATAGTTAGTTCATTATTTCAGATTACACACACATGTCATCAACATAGGTAGTGGGGACGGTTGAAGGATGGGTTGGGATATCAGCTGTATATAATGTGTAAAGGATGGGACCTAAGATGCTCCCTATGAAAAAATAAAAAAAAATTATCCCTAAAAGTATTGTTCGTCTAATTACATTTAATAGACATCAAGAATCACTCAAACACCATTTCATATAATTACTTAGTTTCTTTCTTCTTCTTCTTCCAAAATAATTATTGTTATGTATTGAAAAAAATAAATAAAAAGAAAAAAGCTTTTGGGCTGAAGCTGAAGAATTCACTAGTTATTGCGCATGACTGTGAAAGAGGAATAGAAAACCGCGAAAAGCGATATCACATCGCATTCTATGTTAACAAGCCTTTAAGTGGTGATCCTATTTCAAACTCAAGCCGAAACGTAATATTAATACGACTACTGTCTTCAGTTTGCAGACGTTTTCGATATAAATTATTGGTTTATTTTATTTCAACTGTTTGTTCACTCCACTTAGTGCAATTGAAGTAATTTGTCTTAGAACAAACAAGAAGCGCCATTTCTATGTGAGATTATTTAGATTTTTCTAAATATGAATGTAACTCAAGTAACATAGCTACAGATTTTAGCGTAAAACTATGTTGTTTAGATAGGGGATAATTTTTAGGAATCTAGAAAATTACCAATGAGACTCTCCTAGAAGAAAGAAGTCAGAGGCAAGCTCGTGTAATATGGTAAGGATATCAACTCCCTGTGTCTCAGTTGCAACATCCGAGTACTGCCGTGGGGTGTGCTGTTACTGTTACTAATAGTAATAAAAAGCAGATCGACCACGTGTTGAGACCTAAGGTGAGAGTAAGAAAAGTACGGGCTAATGCTTCAGGGACGGGGCTCCGTTAAGGTATCGGCCCCACCGACCCTAGTCAATGTTAAACAATGTTTTTCCTTCATTTATATAGAAACACTGTATGTGATAATTATGTAGTATCTTTACATATATTTTTTAGCATATGGTATAGCGGACGAGGTTGGGTTTCAGTGGTGAATTTAGTATTTTACAAGGGTTTGGAAAATTTTATTCATGGTTCCTTTGGTTTCTCTTGATGGTCCTGCACCTGCTGGAATATAAAAGACATCAGCGCTTCATAGCTTTGTAGTGCCGACTGTGATTTGGAGCACACCCTAATTAGAATCAAACTACGTCGGAGGCATAAACTATGGGATCAAGTGTAAATGATGTGGTACGAAGCATAAGTTCAGATTAAATCGAAGAATGAAATCGAATCTTTAATTTCAGGGGGTTTTAAGATTGACTCACAATGTGGGGGAGGGGAAGGAATTGAAACGAACAGATAAGGAAATAAAAGATATAGGCCAATTTTAAAAGATATAGGCCAATTTTAATTTAATACTTTACATTCCTACTTCTATCAACCTATCTCTAATTCGAAACCATTGTTTGGATGAGGATAGGAAGTTTGTGAAAAATCGCTGTTTTAGTTGTGTGCTTATTAATGTAGGTTTTAACAGAGAGATATTTAGACTTGAAAAATAATGACAGGACCAGAAAAACCAATCCCTTGCTATTGTTAATTAAATAAGAAAACAATCGTAAACACTAGCGGATCCAGGATTTAATTTTGGAGGGGGGGCTTCAGTCCGAAAGCTTTTTTTTTCATAAAAATAACGATAATTACTTTGGAAAAAAAGAAAGAAACTAACTACCTATATGAAATGGTGTTTAAGTGATTCCTAAAGCCCTTTTAATATTAATCACACGAACAATAATACTTTAAGAGATACTTTTTTTATATTATTTTTTGGGATAAAACATGGTTATATTTTACCATTTTAGGGGAGGGGGGCTTCAGCCCGAAACCTTCTCCCCCCCCGTAGATCCGCCCGTGATCGTAAAGAATTAATGTCAACTATCATAATAAATTTATATATTATAGTGCTTACACTCCTATTTTTTTTGCTGTAGTAAATACGGTTCTTTTTTTTCAGCCAGTTATTATGTTAGGCTCTAAAGCTTTTAGTTTTTACTTTTAAAAGTAGAATGAGTTTAATTTCATTAGATAACTTAAATAAACACGGATGAGGTTAAATAGTGCTTATGCTGTTTTGAAAATTACTTTGGAATATTTAAAATATTGTATCTCTAAGTTTATAGCAAATTGTGTTGCTCTTAGTTTTTGTTACTTTAGTGCTGCCATCTTTTATTCTTCTGTGTTTGTAGCGTCCATTTTGCGGCGTCGGGTCAGGTTGCAGTTCTAGTGAATTATTCTGTTTTGTCTGTGCTGTAGTATTTTATATACAATTAGTAAAATGGTTGACAAAGTTGATATGAGTTTAGATGACATAATAAAACAGAATAAAATTAAGTTCCCTACTCGTAGGGCGCGCGGTAGTAGTGGTAATCGGGGTTCTTTTGCACGAGGAGGCAGGGGCCGGCCTAGCAGAGTTTCTGGAGGAGGTGGAGGTGCAATACGTAGAAGAAACACTTTTGGAAACGTAAGGTCGACGCCGTACCAAAGGGTAAGTATTATTGTTATAGGACTACTTGTAAGGAATTTAGTGTGTAGGTTCATAACAATCTGTTGTGTAACGTTTGTACTTGATATATGCAACTCTATTGTTTATTTTTATTAGCTTACAAGTACAAAATAATTAATTTTTGTTAATGACTTTTTACATAGTGAAATGAACTGTGCTGAAATTCTGCCTATATTTGCTTCGCCAAATTTAGAATATTTGTATTGTTATTTTAAAATTGTTTATTATAACCATTCTATTTATTTATACTTGTTTGTTTGCTCACTTCTTTGTTAGATTATCTGAACCTTATTATATACCTCTTTTATTATATTTATGTCAAGACGTATATTGTTAAGGAATGGCACTATATCAAATTGTTAGTAATCATACTTCCTTCAGTTAAATTTTATTAGCAATAGTTTTGTCTTTTTTTTTTTTTTTAATGTTTTTACTTTAAATGGATGTAGGGTAGGAAAGTTCTTATATTAGTTCAAAATGATCAAATTAAATTCATATGTGGGTCGAATTGATTTGATTGTTAGTAACTCCAGTAGTACCTGGAGCAGACTTCATCTGCCTGTGGAGCAATTGTACATTTGGCCAATTTCAGAATTCCCTCTATAGTATGACCGATCTGAGCTTGATTCTCCTCCTGACTAGACTCGACATATGTAAACTAGTGCTATTAACTCTCGTATTAGTATTTTGTATGATCTCTAAACTATGTTTTAGATTATGCTCAGATTGTTTCGTTCCTGCTAAATGCCATGGGAACCCTAAGGATAAACTTCTTTAAAAACTTAATTAGTGTACAATAGATGATTGTTGATATATGCTTTGTTCTTTTTTTATTTGTAGAGTTTTACGATTATATTTTTTTAATACTTGATTTTTATATTAGTACATTAAACAGTTATCATAATATAGTCTCATATATTCTTTCACTTTTGACAAGGTTGGGCTAGTCCATTCCATGTGATCATGAGAGCTCATTTGTCATCCTGAAATCACATTACTACAATTATCATGTTCTATTGAATAGATGGAGGTTAACCTCTTCAAAAGTAGTTTTTGAATTTTCTTATATCTTTGAGAATTTTTCAAGTCAACTGTTTTTTAAAATATTCTGAATGTTAGAATGGAGGATGAAAATTTAAACAACTAATATTCCTTCAATTTTTTTTTTTTTTTATACTATCTGAACTAAGATTTAATATATTTTTTTTTTAGGGTATCAGTTTAGTTAAGTAAATTCTAAAATATCGATTGGTTAGGTATCATTTCCACATCTCTGTTCTCTCAAGATGATGGCTGATTTCATAGCACTTTAAGCTGTAGATAAAATTGTGAAAACAATTGAATATTGATTATCTTATTCACATATATATGTTTATGTAAATAAACTTACCAAAGTTCAATTCAATATTTATTTAGTACTACTTTACAAATGTCACTACACTTTTATTAGTGGAACAAGATCTCATGATCACTCCATTAATAGAATGAATGAGTGCGTTCAAAAGTAGACGTCTTGACAACCATCTGGTAAGGCCCCGACCTCCACTGAAAAGGATCTGTTGGGGATTTGTTTATTCTTTTACACTAAAGGGATGTTGAAAACATTAAAATGGTTTAAGGTAGTTAATGCCCTTATTTTAATTGAAAAGAACCTGTAGAGAGTTTGCCGAAGTATAAAATCATGAGATAAATAAAGGTTGATTATACTGTGCACATGTCAATCTTCTGCTGTTCTCAAATCCCATTTGTACTGGGAACAAGGGATCTTCACCAAATGGACAAGGGCGAGTAGTGGCATTTGTATAGTACAGACGAACAGCTGATGTAACATTTCAATAAGATGGTTCATGCCAGTTTTTATTGATATTTTAAAAAAATTGAGCAGTGTGGCTATATGAGCTAACGCATAACCTAATCTGATGTAAACATTATGTTATCAACCTTTCTGGCTTGGCCGTCTACTTTTCCTTTCAGACATACTCAGGTTGGTTGTGTGGTCATAGTGATCTTGAAATCAACCATTATCTTGGAGTAGCACATCATAACTAGTACTTCGTTTTTTAATCAGCATTTAAATTTTTTTATCATATACCTGACTAATTCAGAACCTTAGAATAGATTAAAGCAGTTAGTATAGTTATAATTTGTTTTTATTGTATGTAGCAGAAATGTTTAAATTTTGTGTATTAAATATTTCATTTTTTTTTTTTTCTATGAAGAAGTGAAACATGATAATATAAATTAAGAATAGCCTATGAAATAAATAGAATTAGGTCCAGTAAAATGATTCATTTTACTTTGCAATAACTAAGTAATATTTTTTGATAAGTTGTTTATGATAGGTACGGTACTTGTGATAACTCTAAATTTTTAATCTCCACAGATCTCGGAATCATTTTGAAAAATTTACAAAACCACAATTTGTCTTTAAGTCTTCGTCATTTTGTACTCTTAAGAACCAAATTTATGTTAATATAAAATAATAATAACAGTATTAAGTCAACAGAAAACTATTAGGTCTTACTTTGTTTCTAATTTAGACAATTTTAAGACATATAAATTAAATATAGTTACATTTGTTGAAAAATAGGGTTTTCGTTAGTGAAATTAGCGAAAATCTCTAAATTTAACTTATTCTGTAAATTTTTCAAAAATTAGAACAGCTATAACTTGGCAAGCATTGAGTGTACTTACCAAGAAATTTTTAAGAATTAAAGGAAGAATTTTAATCCACTTTAATAGATAAATTGTTACTCTTATTATAAAATATTATGTTTATGTTACTCTTGGATTTATCGTCATCTGTCTATCACATAAAACATATAAAGAATATATGAAAGAAAGAATGAAAGAATGAAATGAAAGAATGAAAGAATATATGAAAAATAGGGTTTTCGTTAGTGAAATTAGCGAATACTGAAGTTTTTGATATAATAACTTAAAATATGATTTTAAGTTTAACAATAATTATGAAGGTTAAATTATTCATCATAAACAATATTAGTTCATAAAAAGCATATATAAAAATTAATATCTGCATCTATGCTCTTTTAAATTTATTTTAGTTTATTATTGGAAAATTTAATTTCACGTTTGTCTTTTCTTCTGTTTTTATCTTTTTAAATTAATCTGTTTATTAATTAATTTTTGTTATTATGGCTATGTTTGTTTTCTAGGGAGGAGACATAAATGGCAGGTGGCAACATGACATGTTTAATGACAATTTTAGGATTCGTGGTGGTGGCGGCGGCGGCGGCGGTGGTGGTGGTGGTCTTGCAAAATTACTTGTTTCGAATTTGGATTTTGGTGTTTCAAATTCAGATATCCAGGTAAGTTAGATATTTTTTTTTTTTTTTTTTTTTTTTTACAATCTACACTATTACTTTTTATGGATCCTTTCCTTTTAAAATGAAATTATAAGTATATTATTACTGCGTAAATTCAATTTTATATTTTTATTATTATTGTACTAATATACAATGAATTGTTTGACATGACTTAATAACTCTGGTTTAGGGAGTGTTATTGCTATTTCTAATAATATATTTTATGATTATTTTGTTTCAGGAACTTTTTGCTGAATTCGGGCAACTTAGATCTGCTACAGTGCACTATGATAAATCAGGCAGATCTTTAGGAACAGCCGATGTAGTTTTTGAGAGGCGGGCAGATGCTGTTAAAGCCATGACACAGTATAATGGTGTTCCCCTTGACGGTAAGATTATTTATTATATTAATTATTTAGATTTTTCACTAATATATGTGTTAATATGTTTATTCTGATTTTCAATGAATATATTAATGTTAACATCTTTCTCAGTCAATAATCTAATGTTTAATTTGATGTAGGAATGTAAAAACAAATGAGAATAATGGTCCAATTAATCTAACTGAATTATAAAAACCTCAAAACATAACAGATTCTTGTGCAACTATGATTCCATGAGAAGTATCCTTCCGAATTAAAGGAGGATATTGTCCATTTATTGCTTAAAGTCACTAAGTACACTTTTGACCTGAAGATACGTAGTCTTAAATTTTGATAATATTTATTGATAGAATAACTCATTAATTGCATACAAATCCTTTTATTCGTAAGAAATAGTTTCGCTAAGTGCACAATGTTCTGACTTGACAGAGCAAAGTGTCACTATCTAGTACTTAATGACTTCTTTCACTGGATTAATTGATCAGATGGTTAATAAAACTGATTTTGTGCAGTGAATCTTATTTAGATGCTATGTACTTGCAAGGTTATAAAAGGAGGTTTGTATTTTATTGAGCTATGATGATAGTGTTCAAAAAGTTATTATGTGCATCGTAGTTTCAGTTTTTTCATTGTTATGTATGTGTTAAGTATTTTAATTATTTGTCGAAAAAAGAATTCATGTTTAGAATTGCAAATAATAAAAAATAAATAGTCAAATTGCTATTTTAGTATTTTTTTAACGAATCAGTAATTTCAAATTCGATTATCTCAAATTCACTAAAATGTTATTTAATGAATTTTTGCAACATACCGATGATATCTTAACATTTATGCTTAATATTGATGTGGGGAAGTAAAATCTTTTACAAAATATTATTGTCAAGCTAACAATATTTTAAATTCTTATCACCGGCAATTTAAATATAAAAATAAATGATTGTGTAATCTAAATAAGTTTATAAAAAAAAAAAAAAATGCAATTTATAAGTTTTTAGTTTCTTTTATATTAACAGTGTTTTATTTATTTTATGACTATTGAAATCCTTATTAAGTTATGGCAATCCTCTATATCATATCGCTTGCATATGATTGGTTGACAGCCTTAAGGTGATCTTGTCAGGCACTGAGTTAAGACTAACATCATTTTAATATTTATTAAATATGTACAAAAATATTATATACATTATGTGAAATATTTATATATTTGTAAATATTTTATAAATAATATTGAAGGATAGGGGAAAAAAAAACTAACATTAGTTTAAACTTCAGTGTCGCATGGGTTTTTCCTCTGACTGCCAACTAATTGTTTACAAACTATAGTTACTCTGATTAGTTAAGAAATATTTGTTTTTGTCTGTGGATATCATATTGCAAGAAAATATTGGAACTGTTTGTTCTACTACCTTTCCTGGTAAGATGGTTTTTTTTTTTAGTCTGTAGTAAAAACATTTGAATTTAAATTTTTTTGTCATAGTCTTCTGCAGCTATGAATAGAATTTTATGTTGAGGAATATGGTTTGTGGATGGTAGGTCGACCTATGAAGATACAATTGGCGACATCTGATGTTTCTTCTGTACTTGGTCTTCCCAGAAGTGGTGGCAGGCGGCAGAATCCTGTGCGAAGAGGCCTTAGTAGAGGTATTTAAATTATTGTCAATTTGATAAAAGTAAAGCTAATAAATGTGTATAAATGACAAATCTAGGTGTGTTTACCATAGTAGTTTACAGGAAAAATTTATTTCGTACTGTGTGTATAAATGACAGATCTGGGTGTGTTTACCATAGTAGTTTACAGGAAAAATTTATTTCTTACTCCTTATTCTCAAAATCATTGAGGCTGTCATTTTATATCACTTAAACTCATGTTTGATGTTGAATTTTGATGTTCAATGAACAAAACTACAATTTTTTACAGAAAATCCTCAAAATATATAAATTAGCGCAGCAATCCGAAAATAAACAAAATAACACTTACATCAATATAATTGGTCACAAATCATCACAAATGGTCTTCCTCATGATTCATATTTTTGTTGTGAAGAGAAGAATAGTTGGGATGCTCAGTCAAAAAGGAAGGCAAAAAATAAATTATAATATTTATTTTTTACGTATTATTACATAATATTTATGTAAAAAATAAATATTATAATTTATTTTTTGCCTTCCTTTTTGACTGAGCACCCCAACTATTCTTCTCTTCATTATCCACGACAGTCAACCAATTACTAATTATATTTTTGTTGTGGTTGGACTGAATTTGAAGCTAGCATAAATAATTTGCATGAAATTCAGTCTGTAGTTATTTTACACTTTACTCACACTCTTTACTAATAGTATTAAAACTAATTCTAGGCCCTCATACTTAAAGGACCTAGTTGTTCAAACTTGAACTAGTCAATCTTCATGATTTTCATGTCTGTACTGTAGTTCAACTAAGTGGCTGGAATTTAACACTTATCACATAATTTCCCCAAAACAAGCTACAAAAAATGTTAGGATGAATTCAAAATTTTATTTGCGAAAAACTAATATAGTACACATTTTTTGTTTGATAATATCCATGTTTATTTGAAAGCTAAATATCCGACAAAATAAAAAAAAAATCATCAAACTCTGACGATTCATTGCAGGGTTATGGAGTTTTAAACATTTATTACTTTCTCTTCAGTACCGGCCATTTCCGTTTTTTTTATTGATTAATCGAAAATTTTATAATTACTGCAATAATTGAGATTATCATTTGAAGAAGTGATATGATTCTGCTTATGTGGGTCAATACTATTACTTTTTATATATTCATTATATATATCCACAATTCATTCTGGAAGTAGTATGATACACCTCAAATATTTGATATGCTATTATATAAAAATATTCAACCCATGAGTAATAATTATCACTGTTTATGTTCCTTTTAGAAGTCAGTTTTTCATTGATTTCAGTTTATTTTATTTTTTAATAAATCATTTTCTTTAACATTGCGTTGGAATAAGGTTGTGCCGTTTATGGTAGGGTTTCTTTCACGAGTAAGGTTTATTTTTCCACTACCGCTTTTAATCAAGTTGTTACTCGGAAGAAGCAAGCAATCAAATATCTTAAGGAGGAGTATGCAAAATCTTTTAAGGGAGGTGGAAGGCAGCTATAATGCAGACAAAATGAACATTATAGTATATGGTATAGCGCAATTTCAATGCATTGCCTTGCCACCTTTGATATTTGAAAATCTTTAACATTGAAACAGTATCATAAACTATTTTGAACAGCATGTGTTGCTTTTACATTCAACTGATGGTGCGTTTTTAATAAATATATACATAGTTTTACCTTATATTTTATGATATTAGTTATATTAAACCACGCATGTATTTAAATGCAACCTTATGCCAAAATTTCAAGATTATGGATGAAGAACTTCCTGAGATTATAAAGAGTTTATTAAACAAAGGCTATATATCAAAGATGGATTTGTCATTTTCAGAAAGTGGAAATAAAGTCAATTTTAGTCTTATAAGTTCAACTCAGACTGTTTCTGATTAAGAATGTTCAAGTTGAATCATGAAAAAAAAAATCATTAGAATTAGTTTAAATTGAAGCTATGTTAGACAAATTTGTTTCTCAACTTTTTAAAAGTGACAGATGCCCTTTGGTATTAATCCACTCATTCGCGCATTATATTTTTTTCTACTTTGCGACTGAGCCATAGCAGCGCATAGCGGGGTAGCTAATATAATATAAAACTGATATGTTAAATTCTTGTAGGCAATATATGTGTGCCTGTAAATAACATCTTATCATGAGTGCTACTATGAATGACATAATATATATGTATTATATTAAATCCATGAATTTGTTCAATGTTACCATTCAATATTGTTATAATTTAAGGTGGAAGAGGTGGCAATAGAAGAGGACGCGGAGGTGGAAGAGGTACTGTAGCCACAGCAGAACAACTAGATGCTGAACTTGATGCCTACGTCAACAAAGTCAAATAGTAGGCAGCTCCATCTGTTATCATTGTTTAAAATTTTAACAGTCTTGTTAAAGACCATTATTCTCTTAACTATCCTTTGATTTCATTTTTTTTTTTTTTTTTTTTTTTTTGGTTTCCCACTATCTGACCTTATTAATTTCTGTATTTAAGAGAGTGAAAAACAAGGTGTATATAACTAGATATTAAGGTTCTTTGTGAATTATTTCTAATAAATATAAAGTCTGTGAATTCATGACAAAAAAGAAGTCTCATATCATATTTCCTTTATCATGTAATTTTGTGTTACCTTAAGTAATTTGAAGAAATTTAAATGTTAAGCATTTAAATTAAAAGGAAAAACGTAATCAACTATATTTCAGTCAGTAGTATTGTTTAGTGATAAGTTGTAATTTATTTTCTAAATATCAACATATTGTAAAATGTACTTGTATACTAGAAATTCAGAAGTACATTGCAAGACTGTTCCATTCTTTTTGTAAATTGTGTGATGTATTTCCTATTAATTATTTATAACTGAAATACGATTTATTCAAAAAGTATTGTGTAATTCTGTTTGAGGATAGAAAAAAAAAGATGAAAAAACAAAAACTGGTTTTAGCATATATTCTAATTAAATTACATTTTATAAAATTTGTATAGACAATATAAATAAACAAATTAATTATAGGCAGTTTTCTAGTGCTTAAACAATTCCTGTTAATAACCACCTCTTTTCTTTTTCATGAAAGTGAGATTGTGTTACATACTAAGCAGGAAAATGCATTAAATAAATATATATACAACCTGCAAAAATCTTAAAACAATACAGTTTGTGTTTCTCTAATTTAATACTCAGGGATCTTGATTTAATACAATAAAACGTTTATTGAGTTAAATTTTAGAAAAAAATCATTCCACAATCAACTGAAATAAATAAAATATATATATCTATATATATAAATATTTACATATAGGTTTAATTTTGGAAATAACTGCAGACTTCATTTCTTATTTAATGCCAGGCAAAATTTATTGCGCAGATACATGACGTAATAAGTTACAGACATACAATATTTACAAGAGTAATAGTTTAATTTATAAATTGTTGTAGAATTTTTCCACAAAGTCAATACTCTCTCCTCATTCATAATCTTTTAAGTATCCTCTTTTTGTCCTTCAAAAGTTTTTTCTTTTCAGCCGAGACTTTTTTGTCACTTGCATGTTTTTTAGCAATAGGTCCATCTGAACTTGATTGTAGATCTACACCTTTCATACTTTTTACAGACTGAAAAAAATAATATTTCCACGTAAAGCAATTAAATTTGACATACAACTACTCACATCTTAATTTATTGAAGCTTATAATGAAGAAATAAAATTAATCGCAAAATCTCTGTTATGTTAAAATGACAAGATTTGTAAATGATGTGATGTATTCTATGCCTATGAAGTGATGTAATAAATATTGAGGGAGGAGCATGATGGATATAACATTGACAAAATTAATTATAGACAGATTGAACCATCCTGTACCACTGAAAATCCTACTGTAAGATTAAGTACTGAACTTGTCAGTTTCTGGAAATCAGTACGCAGAATGCCAAAAAAAGATGAGTTTCAACTCTCAGGATAAATATTTTAAAAGAACAAAATCAAAGAAAGGTAGACAAATAATTAGGTAACTTGAAACAAAACATAATAATATCAAATCAATAGCTTAGCTCTAAAACTTGGCAAGTCCATTTGAAGAAATATATGTATAAAAGTAAAAACTGATGATTTCTTTTTTGTCCTGTATATGGAGAAATCTCTAACACAGTACCAGCTATTTATAACCCATGCTAATTCACATTACTATTTTATTTTTTCTCTGTTTAGATTATTTGTATATGGATAATTTTTTTTCCCCCCATTTCCATTTTTTTGCGTCATCTTTGACCTCATCTGTCCATCTCAGTTGTGGCCGTCTTCTCTTTCTTTTACCATCCACATATCCGAACAGTAGCCGTATGATTCGTGAATCCCCATCCAGCCTTACGACATGCCCAGCCCATCTTAGCCTAGAGAGCCGTATAAATTGCACCACATCCGGTTCTCAGTAAATTTAATACAAATCTACATTATGCGTTAGCCTATACTGATTATCAACTTTTACAGAGCTAAACATCCTTCTCATGATTTTTCTCTCGAAAACCTGCAACTGATGGTCGTGATAATGAGCATGTCTCTGAGCCATATTTCAGTAAGAAATTTGTACAGAGCAATCTTAGTGGATCTAGCCAGCAAATGACTTCTTATAATTTTAGCTAGGCCAGAATAGCACCTATTAGCTGACGTAATTCTTCTCTGTACTTCTTGGCTAGGCATATTTTCTGCACAAACTACGGACTATTGAGGGTTTTTCGAGGTGCGAAATACAAATTTCAACTTTGTTTCTCCTTAAAAAAATATTACATTACTTAAAAAAGATTACATTTGAACCTACTTTACTCCTGAGGTGAGTACTATTTGTTTCAATATTTAACAGATACTATAACTGCATACTAAATTTATATTTGTTTCTAAACTGTACTAGTATCAAAAGGAAGATTACACGCACAAAACCAATATTTTGTCAAGATTGAACCCAAAAATAAGAATAAAACATTTATTGTAACCTCCCCTTGTAGTATGGTAAGAATTTAAATATATTTCTTTGAATAGATACAAAATATTACATTTCAGGGTTAAGGGTAACTCTGTGGATTTTGAGTTATATCTTAAAACTTTTTTTTCTCGCTTTCTTCGTGTCTAATGAGCGAAGTAATATGCCTATTATGACAATTGATCCCACTTTGTGATAGTCATATCGCTTGGCCCATGGGCAAAGAAAAAGAACAAACTTGTGTTTGAAAAATGTAACACAAAATCTATAAAATTACATTTAACCACTATTTACAGGTACCACAGATACATGCAAAATTTTAAGTTTAATATTACAATAATTGACTTACTAAGGCATGAATTTCAGTCATCATCCTGGCCCTTTGGAAATAATCATCGTAATGCTCTAAAAGAAGTTTACCTGCTTCTTCATTTAACGCTGATTCAGCATTAGGATAAATAAGTAGGCATTTTATGGTCTAAAAAGTGTATAAATAAATGTATTAATATTTATTTATTAATACAACTCAATGAAGCAACTTCAAAAAGACATAATATACTCACCAAAAGTATATGCTTAATTCCTAAATCTGATTTCCAGTCTTTTTTAAGGGTGTTGACACATATTTCACCATTAGTAGCAACATTAGGATGGAATATTTTGGTAAGGAAAAATGCTTTAGGAGGTCCTTGGGGAAAGTCTTTACCAAGACAAAGTTTAACTTTGAAAATTCCTCCAGAATAAGGTGTGCCAGCTGAAATATATGATACAGAGATTATTATTGAAAGATGGGAGGTTTGATGAAAACAAACATTATTTTCTTTAATTTATCAACTAATAAAAAGAAAGTAGTAAAAATGGTAATGATTTTGAAGATGTAGATAGTAGGTGGAATACCCTAAATAAATAGGCTTCATCAGTGTTTTCCATTTTTACTGTTGGTATCATCCTCTCTATACACTGACCCAACACCTATTTTATTTTTATCTTGATTGAAACAGTTAAAGTTTCTCATTAATGAAAGAAATTGGTTACTTATCAGTTAGACAGACAGGACTGACTGCTATCTGCCATTGTTTATAACCTGAACAGTGATAAGGCTTCTCATAATTCCTATCTTCGTATTCAAATTTATTTTATTATATTCATATTATTGAAATTGTAAACAAAAACTAAAACAAATGTAACAATAACAAAACAGTTTGGTTGGAAATTGAAATATACAAAAATAAATGTAATAATTCCCACAACAATAAGAAAACACTTTAATTTTACAACACATATATGAAATAGACAAAAATAAATGTAATAATAAAAAAATGAAATAATTATAAACAATTAAGCAACATATTAAAGAATCAATATAAACAACATATGTACAGTTTATTTTCACTTCACCTTATTTATTTTGGTAGGCAAAATAGTTCTGTAACAAAAATAAAGAAAGGAATAACTCAAAGCTTTCATGAGATAAGAAGGGAGGTTATGTGATATAACATTAGATAACAATGGAGGTTTCATCCAGTCCTCCCAACAGAAAAGTAAGGAACATGTGGGTCATCATCAGGGCTGAAAATTTTAAAATACAATCAGTGATATAATATTATACGAACGATAATGGTAAATAATAAACTATAGTGATTGATGGTACATGAATCTTAACTATTATTACAATACACAATATTAAATATTATAATTTTTATATGTTTCATTTTTAATATAGTGTATTATAATAATAGTTAAGATTCATGTACCGTCAATCACTATTGTTTATTATTTACCATTATCGGTTGTATAATATTATATCTCTGATTGTATTTTAAAATTTTCAGACCTGATGACCCACATGTTTGGGTTGAAACACTGGCAAAAATAAAAAAGATTTATAATGACTGCGTCCTGAATATTTATCATCCATTCTTACTGAATTACTGAAAAAAAGTTTTTTTGGGGTTTGACATTTAAAGCTGAAAATGTCTCAGCAACTAAACCACTAAGGCAAAGCTGGGCGATTGCCACCTCTATGATGTGGCAGATGTCAAACTCAACAACCCAAGCCAAGCCCATCCCCTCAACTTTTTTTAAAGGCAATTTATCTCTGAATACATTGGATAACCTCAGACTTGGCATTTTTCAGTTTATAATCTAAGCTTAATCAATGATTAAAAATTAAAAAATTCATGGAAGTACTCCATAAAAGTGATAACATAATGACAATTAAAAGAAGCCATGAAATTGGTAGGATGGATAACAGATACATCATTAAAATTGTGAAATGTAGAATTGTGAAAGTAAAAACATCTAATTGGATGCAAATTTACTGGAATAGATGATAAAAGAAATCCTCAAAACCTTATAGATAAGTGATGGCCGAGCATTTTGGGGTTAGAGTTCCTTTCATCACATTGTGTGTTTGATTAAATGCGTCAGTTAATATCTACTACTCAGCAGTCCTTAGGAATGAATTTTGCCATTCCCACTCTGTTCAGTACATGCTGGTAACCAGTAGAGCTGTTGAAGTAGGAAAAGTGACAGCCAGTTTTCTCCACCGATACGAGTGGCAATATAAGTTGAGTGAAATGTAGCTGATTGGATAGAATAAGGTCTGACATTAAAATATAGCTTTTATTTCAATACAGAAGATTGAGGTATATAATCAGAGATTGCTGGTATTTTCAACTTTGAAGGGTGGAAACCTCTCATGATCATACTATAAATGAATTTAGAGAATGGCTAAAATGAATCTGAAAATAGAAAGAGGTGACTGAACACAGTCTGTTAAGGTCCTGATCTAAACACTACAACACTTCCTGAGGGATCACATCAAAAGGAATTCTAAAAATAGCAGTTCTCACCCACTAAATAGAGATAAACAAACCACAATGGGTTTTCCGCAACAAACCACAAGGGCACTTCTGTGCAAATTTTGCTTCATTTTGATGGGTGGACACAAGATCATTTGATCACACTATAAATGATATGGCTGGCCTACTGTATCTCAAAACAGGCGGAGGAAACTGTACTATCTGGTGAGGACCCAATCTCAATTTGAAAGGGTCCTTTGGAGTTAGTTAATCCCTTTTGAGTAAATGGAAGTCGAAAGCATAGATGTAATTAAGCTCTGATTTCAATTATGAGAACCAGCTGGAAGGCATAATCCCTAATAAAATAAAGGGAGCTTTTACCTGTCAATAAATTTCCAAAAATCAGCCAATAGTAGTACCCAGGTAAGATTACACTAGCCGAACAGCAATAAACAATTTTCTAACAGTTCCAATTCAGTTAGAGTTGTAGCATTACCAAGAGATTGGCCACATACATCTACATCTTAACTTCTCTTTTGTTGTAAAAATTTCATCACTATAATTATATACTTATGGATTCCTAGCTTTGTAAGCAATAATATTAAAAATTAATCTAAGAGATTCTGGTTTTATCTTTTATTATAAACATTAAAATATGTGTATTTCGATAATCCGGACAAAATATTACGAAAACATTAGGCACAAGTCAGTTCACAGTGCCATCTATAAGTATTACTACAAAATTTGGCCTATATTGATTACTAGTCGGTTATGATGATGAACAAAAATTATGCTAGCATGAATCGAGGGTTATTAGGAATTTGGAAATAGTTTGCCTCTTTACTCCTTTGGACAAACTTCATGCATTTCATGTGAGATCATGGCCTACGCAACATGTAGATATGACACTTGTGATCTTCAATTTAAAAATATGAACTATGGAATAGTTATTAACTTGATGTAATACGTGATAATCAAAACACCATGTAGGACCTACACAATACATGCACATAGAAGGAGAAAACCTGGATAAATGCTTAAAGTATCTTCAATCACCATTAATAAATTATATCAATCAACGAAGATGAAGACATAGTTAACATAAAAGCAACCAATCATACTGAGGAATAATCAGATTAAAAGTAGTAAAAATTAAGATCTTGCCTGGTCCTTCGATAAAAGCTTGGATATCAGTTATATCTTCTTCATTAATTGTAAGTTTAATTCCTTCAGGAGGATCATTTGCTAAATCGTGGATCTCTTTATTAACTTGCCTGATAATTTGGGGTGAGAGATTTTCAACATTAGACATCTAAAAAAATTTGTTAATAGGATAGTTTCACCTTTTGGTTATAAAATGGAAATATTATAAGTAATGATTTATAAAAAAATATAACCTTAAAGCATCACAACTATGAACTAAAGTATTCAATATTTTTTTATAATTAAATCTTACTTACGATGTTCATTGAAATAAGATAATGGAAAACAATTATAAGGCCACAAATTTAAACAAGGTAAATCAAAATGTCTTCAGCTATGTAACGTCACAAGCTATCAACAGTAATGATATTTTGAATATCCACCAATCACAAGAGCAGACCAGAATTCAAGACTGAATAATAAGTAAAATGAAATACTTTAATTAATGAAACTAAAGCTGGGAATTTTTCTTTTAAATGAATTTTTGTATTTTTATAGACTGTATAGAAAAATCTTAAATACATAAATATCATGACCAGATAAATAATTTGATAATAGTCATCCCAAAGGACCATGGTAGCAATATAGGTAGCCTTTGTGGGTTTAATGGATTGTTTTCTTTGAAAGTTCCGTTGAATACAGTGTCGGTTTCTAGTCATAACAGGGAAGATTTAGAAGTCACAGATTAGAAAAGTATTGTTAATTTAACGGTCGTTATTTCATTGGACGGTTTATTAGATTTTTAAAAATGATTGACGGAAATCCAGGTTTTGCCATTGAAAGGGTTAGTGATCAATTTGTTTTTGAGCAGGACTAATTTTCTTATCATCATAAGATCTTATAAAATTGTTATATATACTTATATCTGCACGCACTCAGAAAATCACGAATACGTATTTTTCTTTTTTTAGGAAATTCATTTGAAGAAAGTGAAGAGAGCTTTGGATAACTGGAGAGAAGTTGCTCTACTTGTTAATTCATTGTTGTTATGGAAAAAGAAATTCTACCCCTGGTTGATTGTTTCTGTCTCCTCTTTTATATTTGTGTATGTGTTGTTAATCAAATTTATTATTTTTAATTATTACATTTCATGACATGAGTGTGTACATTTGGATTAAGCCTTTTTATTTCAAGGCTTATTTTTTTTACACATTATTGTATTTTATTATTTTGATTTAAATAAGAAGTTATTTCCATAATATACCTCTCATAGTGTCTTAATTAACATTGCTGAGATTTTTCATTTCTTTCTTTTGACTTCTTTTCTGTGATTAATTATCAAATCTTAGTGGTTTTTCTGACGACTTTTTGGTACTTATTTAAATAGTTTTGTGTGGTCAAGATCGCATTGATCATACTGTTGGTGGAATTCTGAAAGTAGCCATTTTGATAATGAATGAGCTCACCTATGGGATAGTACTTTATCATACTAGTTCTGAATCCTTGGGCTTAGTTGGTGTCTGATTTTAAAATCACATTGAGCACACTGTAGCCATAATGTAGACTGTAATGTCATAGAAGTAGCAGAGCATTGAAAATCATGTTTAGATAAAAAAGACATGTCCAAACTTATTATTTTATTTCAATATTATAATAATTAATATTATATTTATTATACCATGTATGATATAAAAAATTAATTTTTAATGTAAACTTAATTTTGATTTCAACAGTGCTTTGTTTAGGTAATTTAATGTAATTTGTAACATCGTAAATATTGTTATTTCTAGATATACCAAATAACACAAATAAGTGCTCGGGATTCTGATTATTATATATCGAAAATAAAAATTGTTTATTTCAATATTAATTTCTTGTCGGGAATGAAAGTTTCTATAAACTGCTGGCAAATATAGTAATAAGTCTGTTCACACCATTATTTGAAATATATAATAAGAACTAAATTTGATGTGGACTAGAGCTGACCTAACCTAACGTAAGGATTTTGTAAAAGTTTGGAAGGATCAGGAGATGCTACATATTTTTGTCTATATATAGTTTAAAAGAAAATAAGGAAGAAGAGCTGTTTTTAGTTTTTCTTTGCATGACTGTACTTTGACACTGGAATAAACGAATTTGCAGAAGTATGGGATAATAAGCACCCCACAATTATGAGCTAGAAATTATAATTAGATTATATACAAATGTCTAAGGTTATTTCCCACACTAATTTTCTGTTTTACTATTCACAGTTAATTGTTATTTCATGCCTAGTAAACTTATTTTGTTAAATTTATTGGAAGTCCTAGTGTTGAAATATATTGGTGAAATTCCCAATATAGCTTATCTTAGAGACGATTATGTTTTCTTTTGTGATACCTGAGAAAGAAAGATGACAAGTCCATGATTCGGAATAACACTAGGACCCCCAACTTAGAAGTGTTGCTGAATCTGTGGCACTAGGGACTAGTATAAATAGTAAAATTCGATAATAAAAGTTTTAAAGGTTGAAAATTAAAATATTAAATATCATTAAGTATATTGTGTAAGATATTGTATCATGATTTATTTACACATGGGAGGAAGCCCTGGGAAACACGGTTTATGTTTATTTAAAAATCTTACTAAATGAAAAGAAAAAGAATGTAAAGCATAACTCTATTGTTTAGAAAAC
This sequence comes from Nezara viridula, assembly GCA_928085145.1. NCBI lineage: Eukaryota > Metazoa > Arthropoda > Insecta > Hemiptera > Pentatomidae > Nezara > Nezara viridula. The sequence continues at coordinate 49,071,222 of OV725081.1, forward strand.
AGTAAATATACTATTAATAGTTTTGTGTTCGGCTTTTATCATTATTGGTTGAAAGTTGTCAAATTTGTTTTAGACTTTCGTAATCATGCTATTAAAGTGATAGTTGTACATGATTCTGTAGCTGAGGAGCTAGATTACATGTTGTCTTTTTTAAGAGTCATATAACAGAATTTTAGTGTTTCCTTAATTTCATTAACTCGCTTTATGTATTCAAAGCTATATTATTTTAAAAATAATAGGTATAGTTTGTGTCATTTCAGGGTTACTTTGATTCATGAACTTTGAAATCTTTATCAATTTATATTATTTCATTTGTAAAAACATTTCTGAATTAAATTTGTGTATGTACTTTTAGGGAAATTGCTTACTATAATCCATCATTTTTGACATCCGTTGGTCTTATTTTGATGACAGCAACATTAATAGATTATGCTGGTCCTTCAGTGACTGCCATGATTTGGAAACATGAAGATTGGAGCGGTGCCAAAGAACGGGAATTTGAAGACATGTGCCGGGCTGTTGCCGGATTTATTGTTCAATTAAAACAAATATGGATTTCTGCTATGGAGATAAAAGTTTCTAGACCTTACTTGGTAACTAATTTTATAATATTTAAAAAAAATATTTTTCTAGAAAGTTAATATAAAAGAATATTTATTTACTTAGTTAAGCAATTTCATATGATTCTCTGAGACATAATATACTTTTTTTTTTTTGTTCTGCCTTTCCTTGCCTTTTAGGTTATTTGGGGTTTTCCCAGGCCAGGGAGTGAGGGTGGGGTATTAATACCAGAGTTAAAAGACCTCCCGACACTGGTATGTTAACGTAATAGTTAATTTTTAATTTATAACTTCGGTTATCAGGTTGCCAGGCAACACACGGTGCTGTGTACAAGCGCTAGCCTGCTTGACCACTCCACCCCTGGTGACAATACACTTGCACTGTCTATGAATCATTTGGGTTACCATGTACTTTTCAAAATTGCCTATTTTTCATGTACCATGGTTCTTGTTGAAGAGCAATAAATCAAGATCAAAGTTTTCACAAAAATAACTACATGCTCTATTCTAAAGAAGAGAATGTAAACTTGTTGGGTAAAAAGTTTAAAAATGTTATGGAGATAAAAAAAATTTAGAGAATCAATGTCCGGATGTCAATGAAATGCTAATTGTTTTGAATTTTCGGTTCTCAGTGCATTGTTCAGGAAGAACTCATGTCTTTAAGCAATACTGCTGATAGAAACTTCTGTGTTGATTTATTCAGGTACCTGTGATTAGTCTGGTCAAACTTGTTCTAATGGTATAGTGGATCCCCCATCATGACATTCTTTTACATCTTTTGCTAATTTTGGCTTTAAATTCTATTGCCCTCTTATTGATCAAATTGGGCATCTTGTGATTTGTTTTCTTAATGTAAGATATTAGTTTATGAAAACAAAACTTCTCCCAAATTTCCAAACAATTCAATCACCAACGTTATCTCCCTCCACTTAGAACCCATCAACTCCTTGTTTCATCCCTTGGATTCTTCCACTTTGACTCTATCTGTCTGGTGGGCTCTTTAGTTAACTTAAAGCAATAATTAAACAGTCTATGAACATCTTTGTTAGGTTTATTTTCAGGATCACTAGGATAAGTATATAACCAAGCTATAAAGGTTCTATCCATCTTGCATGCGTCAGTATTTCCTTGTGCCCTTCCTTATCATCAACCACCTTATCATAACTTAGCACTTTATTAGATTTTATTTTATTGCTAAGAAAGAAACTAATTACAAAAGAGAAACTTCGTATTTTTTGACAGTTGTGTGATTGTTAAGAATTTCTACTTCTGATCAGTTATACATCATTAACTGTTATTCAGTAATTGGAACAGATTCTGAGCTAATAGAAATATAGCCCTAGCCTACACAAGTACAATAAATAACATAGCATACTATATTAATCATTAGTTACCACAAGTTGCAGAGCATTGATTTTGAAGAGTAGATGAACCATTTTCAGACATTATTATTTATTTTTTTTATTATTTAATTAGCTCAGTCGATTAAAAAAAAATTAATGTATGTTTTACAATCATGTATTTTGTAATAATTTTACTTGTTATAAAAGTTGTTAGTTGGGAGGATGCATACAGGAAAGAAAAATTCAGATACCTGTAAACTTATTTTAATATATGCTGACATTTGAGTCCTAAGTTTCAGGGTTTTATCAAGGCTAAGCCTAACACTACAAAAACAAATATTGAATAGGATAACAATGAGAAAAGATAATAATATAAGAAAGAACAGAATAGCATAATTAATAAACTGATATGAATTCTTCTTAATCGATTCCTATTCTACCGATCTTTATATAGGATCCTGTTTATAGAGCCCGATCCATATAAACATGAAGTTAAATAAGCCAAAAGAATAAATAGTTGTATTATAACTTAAACAAATACAGTTTGGTGATAATACTAAGTTAATAAATGTGAAGTAAAAACGAATATGTACAGAGGCATAAGAAAATGAAATAGGGGTGTGATAAGGAGGAGGAAAATAAAAATTAATTATATGAGCCTTTCAGTTGACAGAATTACTAATTCCAATTTCAACATTTTTTATTTGTAAAATTTATAATATCTGTAGAGACAGTGAGGAAGTTGATTTCAGTGTTGAAATATAAGCAGTGTGAATAAAGATATGAATTTTCATACTAGAAATATCACTAAAATTAATAATCAATAATATGAGAAGGAGTTAGTCGAGGGTGAGGTCAAAAGTCCTAGACTAGAGTTTTTTGACACTGCCAGTGTTTCAACTGCCTCCCGCAGTGCCACATCCTACGCCCACGAAGACGACCTGCAAAGTGGGTCGAAACGTCGGCAAAAATTAAAATAATTTATATATTTTTATTTTTTTATTTATTTGACCGCACCCTCGACTAACTCCTTCTCATGTTATATCAACGGTCAACCATCTCTACATCAATAATCAATAATGTTGAAATTGGAGTTCTCATTGTGTTAAGTGACAACTCATATGGGAGAAATATTCACAAGGAAAGTTTAATAAAAGTGACGGAAATTATCAGTAAGACCACACAGCTTTCCCCATGTGATAATTTCTTAAGTCCTTTTCCGTTCCTATTTGATTAATTGACCTTAGGACGGGAATTCCTATAAAATATTTCTCACTCATTCAAGAACTTGACTAGTTGATATTTCATTCTTTTAATTTTTTTCTCCTATCCATACTCCTTTTCTATATCTCTTTATTTATTATTTTTGTTCTTATCATAATATCTTATGATTCTCCTTACAAGTTATAATTTCCCATTTTGCAATATGTTACATGTGATCAATTTATTATTTCTTTTTATATAGGTTTCTGTTCAAATATTAAATTAGTCACTATCAACATTTTCATCTATTACTGTATTCTATAAATATATTCTAATACTTATTTGTGTTTATATATTGTGTATTGTATTTTCTTTTACAGTACTTTGCTATCACAATTACTACATCCTTCACTTTAGCAGTTATTGGGAATTCGGTGAATAACATTTTCATTCTCTTCATTTTGAGTAAGTATACTAAAGTATATATGTACATACTTTATTTTATATGTAAGTCTGATATAATTATTTTTATTAATATAATTGTTCTTATTATTTTCAGCTACTGCTATCCTTCTACTTCCTGGTATGATTCACTTTGGTATCTTACAGAGATATTATGCTGCTGCTCTCTGTTATCTTGCAAACTTACTCAGATCATTTAATTCTTCAACTTGTAAGACCAAAGTGCAATAGACAGAATATTTTTTAGTCTGAGGTGTACATTAAGAAATTAAGGATAATAATGCTGTATTTTCTCTTTATTCGTTTATTATTTATAATTTTTATGTGATTTTTTTTTTGTATATTTGTTCATGGTTCCTAATTTTTTTTGTATATTGTGAATTAAATATTTTTAAAGATATTTTTTATTTGTGAAAAACTTCATTTTAAATAATTATGCCATTAGTTGTAGTATGCCTATGATGTTTAATGTAAAGATCCATTACTCATTAAGTTCATTTATTTCCTTGTTCCTATATGATTATATATAAATTTTGCTCGCTTTCTTTTGTGTGTTGGTTTTGAAAATATTTTGATCTCATTTGCTGTGGCGATAATCATTAAATTAATTATAATTAGGAAATTGAAGAGAAAAATGGTTGGAATGATCAGTAAAAATAAATAAATATAATTTTTTTTTTTTGACTGGTCAACCCAACCATTCTCTTCAATTATTCATTATAGTTAACCATCAATCCACAATTATAATTAGAAAAACTTCTTGAGTTCATCTAAAATATTAACAACTAAAACTTCTTTGAGCAAGAAATGTGGTAGTTTTGTTATGCTTTTTTAGAAATTCTCAATTTTTATATTTGATTCTAGAATTGATAAAAAATCAAAAGGAAAGCAAGAAACAAAAAAATAATTGTTGGTAAACTTAAAATTATTGTATAGTTGTCATACCTTTTTTAAAACTATTGGTAGTAGAGCTATGACTGTATAATACTGCTAATGTGATTCTTTATGGAGTAGTAATTTGCAGATTTACAAAATAATCTGTGTATCTTCATAAAATAAATTAATTCCAGTGACAAAATCTTATGTTTTATGTATATAATGGTGTAATTCTTTATATATTATTCTGTAACTAAATAAATGATTTCAAAAATATGGCTCAGAATTTCTTATCAAAGGACAGAATAAATTATTAGTTGGCATGATGATGAATAGTATTTTGATTTGTATAGTATGTTTTTTTCATTAGAGGACATGATTTTTATTTAAGTAATTTCTGTTTTTGAAAACTTGAGGTCTCACTTAATTGACAGCTAACTTCTAAAAGGCCAATTTACTGAAAAGTTTTAAGTATCATATTTTACTCATTTACTTTGTTCTTAATAACAATGTCAGTATTTTTCAAATTGTTTTTTTTTCTTTCTAGTAGAACTATAGTTTATTCCCTTTCACTTACCTATATATGTAGTTAAAGAAACTATTGCAATCGTGAAAATTTTCGAATCTCAGATTTCAACAGAAATACACGTTTTGAGGTCCTCTGAATGGAAATAACCAAGTCCCACAAAATGGTCTCTGTGTATGTTAATAGTCGTAAGAAACTGATATTACGTATTTAAGATAGGTATATGCCTCAGATTTTACAGCATCTTTTTCCTGGAAATTGGCTTACCGGAAGTGGCACTTTATATGAATGATATTACAAATTTTTACGATTTTCTCAAAAACGGTTTTTAACGATTTTGATTAAACTCAGTATATCAGTGCATTATTAAGTGTTCTTTAAGATCAGATAGGTCTTATCCGCATTGATATCACCTTATAGGGCTTAAATAACTAATGTTGAATATGTCTTCCTATAAAATACCTTAAATTTTGTTTATTTAAAAAAAATAACAGTCTCTTAACATCATTAAAAATAAAACATGGCTGAATATAAAGTATGAAAGAATTTGTTAATCGACTAATAGGAAAAATAAATTTTATTTATTTAAAAAAAAATCCCTTTGTGAAATCACATTATACACTTACAATCAGTGTTACGACTTTCGACTTATCTATGCTGTATTAAAAACAAGTAACTTTTTTTTTGGTAAATTTTTCAAGGGTAAAAAATAAGAATTTAAGTGCATTTAAAAAATGAAGAGATTTAATTCCTATAATTTTTATTGTGCAGTATTACCTTTCAACTCTCTCTTTGTCTATAGAGCTCAGAGACTGGAGATAAGTGTTTCAAATAGACTGATGCAGTTATAAGGTTTTTTTTGCCTACAATGGATATAATAAATAGGGTTTATGTTATTTTGATGGTCCTAATGAGTTTCTGTATTTAATAATATGACTAAAATTCAAAAATATATTGTTCAAGGTTTAGTTCCATTAAAAATGCGCTTCAAAAACTTCCTGTAACAGACCAATTTTGCGAGACAAGAATTGGTTTTTGAAGCAGAGCAGTAAGTGAAAGTTGTGTGTTGAGATTACCAGATTTTTTGTTCCCTTGATTTGTTTTGATAGATTTACAAAACTTTAGAAGTAAGCTATCACAATGAAGGAACATTAATAGCTGGATATTTATTTATGGAAACTAAGATTTAAAATTTAATTTAATTTGTTTTAATTATATACATTTAAGTGCATCAGCTGTTATATACCACCTCAGCATTTATAAATCTTCCCAAAGCATTGAGATTTGTGGTTGCTATGGCATTTCAAATTTAATTCAATAATCTGATGACTTAGAACTTCTATCATTAAAAAAACACCCATAATTATCAATTCTTTCCTTTAGTTAATCTTGTGCTAATTGCAAACTGCAACATGAACCATCGACTCCAGGCAACCTATGGTGACACCTGAAAATTCTGTAAGCTCAGCAAAGCATTAAGGAAGACCTCCCTGGACACTAATGAAGGTGCCTGCCTTGTGCTATGACGACTGTCTTCCGTGGAGAAAAAATAATTATCTCATTGATAATTTTCCTGGTACCTTCAAATTATTAAATTTACAATTAACACCAACTGAAGTCTTTCTTATAGTATGTTAAGCTATTACTTAAGTATTGTATAATATACACTCTATTATTTTAATATAAATTTTGAAGTTGAAAAATAAAACTTCCTTTGGAGTCTGGCCACCAAGTCTGAAACCCCGGCTATCTTCCACTTGTTGGGCAACCCTGCTGAACAGTCCAAAGTATTGGCGGCAGTGGTGCCCCCATTTAAATCAGGAAATAAAGAAAAAAAACACTCTGAGGTTTGTGTGGATATAAAAAAATATCTAAGGGCGCTGCATACTTGGAAGAGCGGCAGATAGGACTGTATCCAAAGTAGTCAACACAAGCGTAGCTTTGTCTTCCGTATTTCCAGTTTCAGCGTGAACTCAAAGGGCGCCGCTTGTTTGAAATATTGGTATGTGGTGTGTACACTAGCGGATCCAGGATTTAATTTTGGGGGGCTTCAGCCCGAAAGCTTTTTTTTTTTCTTATATATAACGATAACTAATTTTTTAAAAAAGGAAAGAAATTAACTTCGTATATTAAACAGTGTTTAAATGGTTCTTGAAGTTTTATTAAATATAATTACCCGAACAATAATACTTTAAGATATAGTTCGTGATATTTCTTTCTATAAAATATGGTTATGTTTTCCCATTTTGGGGGAGGGCTTCAGCCTCCCCCCGTAGATCTGTCTGTGGGTGTGTATATAATTATTATAATTAGTAAATAATAACCTTTATTGTGTGTATATAACAAATACAACTTATGCCTTGTCTTTGACTATAGAACACGGAAACAAATTTAAAATAAAGTAGCAACAAATAAAAAAACTTATGAAATATTATCCTCAGTTACGGGTTGGATCAACATTCTAAAAGAAACTAAATAGGAAATAAAGACTAATTTATCCATCCTCAAATTTATTGCCTCTTCTCCCCTATTTTAAAGTTATATACACCATTTTGACATCGCTCTCGCAATTATTTCAGATGAAATTCTTATTTAAAAGGAAAAAATATTTTAAAACAAAATAATAATGAATTCCTGGCATGATCATAGGCAGAGAAGGGTAGGGGGAAGCCCTTGTCTCCTCTAAAAATATTACTGATGTAACTCGTTGATTATAATTGGCTAATGTATTGTACCTTTAATATTCTCGAGAAACAAACAAACCAATATTTTATCTATCCTCTTTTGAACTAACATTGATATTACATCTCACATAGGTATATATTAATTATATAAGTGAGGGAGGCAATATTTGTTTTGGGAGGGGGGCATCCGCTTTAGGGGGATGGGCACCCCTGATTGGCAGAGCACTATGGACGATTTATAGAAAATCACCTAGGAGACTCAATTCCCGATCTAGAGAGAGAGAGAATATCTACATATTTGTATGCCTTAAGTAGATTAAGGCTATCTTAAGAAGCACAGTCGGAAACAGTCGCTGGCCATTATGGGGTACAGACTATTCTCCTGAAACAGATGACAAGAATCGCTCATCTCATTAAATAACAATTTCCACTATAAGCACTTCACTTCAGGAACCAAAACCTATTATTGTGGCAGAGAAATAGGCTGTTGTCCCGAAGAATGGTTCTGCTGCAGGCTACCAGAGCCTTGCACTGGACATGGAGCAATTCGACTCAAACTTCACATCGTCATAGAATTCTCTTCTATATGCCCAACTTATGTAGTTTCGGAAACTATAGGTCAGACGATCACGAGTTTTACCGTGTCTGAGACGCTAAGACAGGTCACTGAAGATGATTTTTCTTAATTAGTTTCACGGGCGGATCTACGGGGGGGGGGCTTTCGGGCTGAAGCCCCTCCCCCCAAAATGGAAAAATATAACCATGTTTTATGGAGAAAAAAATTTTAAAAATACCTCTTAAAGTATTATTGTTCGTGTAATTACATTTAAAAGTACTTAAGGAATAACTTAAACACCATCTCATATAGGTAGTTTCTTTCTGTTTTTCCAAAGGAATTATCGTTATTTTTATGAAAAAAAAAGGTTTCGGGCTGAAGCCCCCTCCAAAATTAAATCCTGGATCCGCTAGTGATTAGTTTTTATTGAAAAATGATACAATCTGCCTTACTTAAGGAAAATAATATACTATATGCAACCATTCATACCGTAACTCAATGAAAAAGTGAGGAAAATTTATTATATTTGGAAAGAATATCTCAAGATGTTGAAGTTCGCCCTTGAGAGGAGCAATAGAACAAGCAATCTTAGTCTGGGGGCGGAGTTGAGAATATTGTCAGAAGTAGAACTAGGCATTTTATCAGCAACCGAATCTTGTATTGCCAAAAGGCAAGGTTGAACTGTAAGTAAATAAAGTCTAGAAACAATTAGAGAGAGCAGAATTTTCTGTTTTACCTGTGTGCGGCGCTACAACAAAAAAACGGACGTTTCTCTCCTCCTTTGGAGTTCAGATAACGCATTTTAACTGGGTACAACTGACATATTAAAATAATGATATTTTATCCATAGATCAATCCATATTTTGCCATACATTTTTATTTTGATGTATCAATATTAACATATTTGATTATCGAAAACGGATATTTAAAAAAATAAATAAATAAAAAACAAAAATTAAAGTATCTATACGAAAAGCCTTCTCTTAAAGTTGTTACGTAAACATGAAATAAATTTAAACAAAACACCTAAATATTAGTTTAATTACTTATTACATATTTTTTTATATCTTAGTAATAATTTTTTCTTTTTTTGATCTATGATGAAAATATATATTTCTTTTATAAGTTTCAGTCATTATAATGAAAATGTAAATTCTTTTCATAGGTTTTAGTCAGTATAAAAAATCCAACTTTTTCTCTCCCAAAGCTCCAACTCCAGAGAAAAAAGCCAACCAGACAACTCAGGGATGACCACAACATGAATGTGGAAAGTATACACTGCTAAATTATTTGGAAGAAATGTATGATTTTATAAATGTATATTCAAAAGACTGAGAAGACATTCAAGCGGAAAATTATTCTGAATTTAATCACAAATATTTATTAAGAGTAAATTATAAAAGTTTTTTTAAAATATTTTTTTATTTATTTATTTTTAAAATCGAAAATATCTAGATTTTCTTTAGTATCATACAATACTTTTTTGCGCTAGCTTTTGATAAAAAATTATGTTTTCCTCATGTTGCATTATTTCATATTCAGTTTATTTTCAGATGTATGTTGACTTTTGTTTCTAAATACACATTTCAATGAAGATGCTTCACTTGCGATTAAACGCTTTTGTTATCATTAATTCTTCCAGAAGCTGAAACGGGTTTAGCTGATGTTTAATTCCTATCTTACATGTTTCTCTTAAGGAATATAAGTAAAGACTTCTTTAGATTGACAATTTCGTGATAAATTGTAGATAACTTTTATATTCGAAAATTGCGCCACTCGTTTGAAAGATAGCCACGGTCAATTGTATAGAGTGAGTAAATCGAAACTGTAACTTTAATTTTTATATTACTTTGCTTTTTTATTATTTTTAAAAAACTATTTTCAAATCAAAAAATAATTTTTTAAAGGTCCTTTAATTATAACATAGTTGGAGTGATAATGTTTCATGATATATATCTATATAAGTATACTTGCAGTTGTGACGTAAAAATAATAAATACATTTAACTTTCTGTATTTTACTTGTACAATTTTTACTGCAGTTGCATTTGGCAGAATTCGTCAAATTAATGATTATATTTTCTATAGATTATGTCTTACTTGGTGAGTTGATTTAGCTGTTGAATTTTTTACTATGAGTGAATTGACGATTTATAGAATATTTTTTCACTTTATCTTTATCAATTCTATAATGACTTCACCTAAGTCGAAACCTAGTTAGCGTTAAAGTGATTCTCTGTAAGCATTATCTGCTTTCTATTACTGCTTTGTAGTTTGAGGTTAGAGCCTACCCAGTTTGTTTGTCAATGCACAGAAGAAAACGTAAGTTTTAATTGATGAAGGATTCTCTTGAAAAATAGTGTTGATTGCGCCATTGAATTATTTGTATTGCCATCTGCCTCTTATGATGGGCAGAACTGTTGATTTTGTGTAACAAAATTTTTATGGGTTTTCAAGTTAATCTCTCATTCATGAAGTGTTAAGGAATTTTTAATATTTCCTATTTCAATGATGCAAGTGAATTAAGTTAATTATCATTATTATGAATTCAGAATGACTAGCTGTTAATTTAAAATTGGTGTTATGTATCTGAGGACATTTTTTTGATTTGGGTGACATAGTTAACTATAATTTAGAAAATGATTTTAGTGAACTCGAGATGGCAAACACTATTGTTATGACTGAAGAAGGATACGGCTTTAATTATGAATGGATTGCTGCTGGTTCTGGCATAGGGGAAGAGATATGTGGAGTTGATAAAGATTGTATTGTTGTCCCTTCCTCACCAGAATTACATAAAATTGAAATTGAACCTCCAGAATTAGGGGATGATTACGTAGAAATTCAAGTTACTGAAGAGGAGGTAGTCGCAGACCAATGGAATTCTCACGCTGGGTAAGGTTTCTTTGATATTACAGTATCTGGTTTCATATTTATTAACATATCTTTTCTAAGTTTGATGGTAACCATTTCCTTATTGAAGTGTCTTTAGAGTGAGATAATGTACCATAAGTTCAAACATGATAAAAATGGACCATTAGTTCTGAAGTTGTCATATTTTTTTATTGCTAATTAGTCTTGCAGTTCATTTGGGCCTGCCAATTTTTTTTAATCCATAGTTGATTTTTAGACATAAATAAAGTTGAAAGATGGATTGATGTGAGTTGTACCTTGAGAAGAACTTGATAATTATTATGTGTATTGATATTATCTTAATACTTCATTTTTTTGGGGATTCAATTGTTTCATCAGTATATTTTATATAATTGAAAATAAAGTTTGATAGTATGGCATGCTATATTTGTTGATTTCCATATTTATATTCACCAAGATTCTTGTTTTATGTATCATATCAGCTGTTTATTATGCTGTAAAGTTATTTAGTCAATATGTTGTAAAATATTTGTGCAGTTAAAATGTTCTTGCAAACAAAGTTTTATTTATAAAATTATTAATTACCTAAATAAAATAAAATTCAACATTGTAATTTGCTTATCTTGTTTTTACAACTTATTAATAATTTTGTTCTTATTATGATAAATTACGTTGCATTATTATTGTCTAAAAATTGATAAATTCATGATGCATATTCCAAGTGACTTTAACTATGATTTGTAGACATTTCATCTGAAACATGCAATATGTTTGTCAATTTGATCGTTAAAATATAAAGTTTTTGAAAACATTTAGTGTGTTATCAGATATTAACAAAGTTCTCAAATATGTCCTTATTAAATGACATCACTATATTTGTTTATTGTTATGTTTATAACAGTTATTCTCTATGTTAAAGGGTATTATAAGAATTGCATTAAAACTTCATAGTTTCATTGCTACGAAATTTCGTCTTTTGTCTAATTTTAGTTTTAACTGTTTTTTGTTGACTTCTAAATAAACATTATGTATTTCCATTTTTTACAGAATTGAGATATACTTACTGTTTTATTATAAAATTCTTACTGAATATTTAATTTTAATTGTTACTTATTTTATTTTAATCACACAATTGAATTTGTAAAAATTACTCAATGAAAAATATTTATTGTTAAGTATTTACTTTCATTTTTTCAAATAATAACTTAAATTTTTTGTGTGATTATTGGTCATTGTGGGCTTATGAAATCATGAGTTTTCCTTTTGTTTTAGATCTGAAGAAGATGGCTTAAACTTGAATGTTGATACTAACCATGATGATGATGTTATGGTACCATTGCCTGAAGACCAAGATGAATATTCAAGGCTTCATCCTTATCCCTGTGATTTCTGTAGCAGAAGGTTTATTTGACTTTTCCTGTTAATTTTAATTTATGATAGATTTAGTTATGACTATAAGAATGTACTTGTTTATATTTATATAGGGACTAGTTTTAAAAGCGCTACTTTGAAATGGAATTTGGTTCAACATCACATCAGTTCTGTTGTACATGAGATTCTGAGGAATGCTGAAATAGCAGAGTATTGACTATCTGTTCACATACAATAATACTCATGTCTGTACTTATGTTAAATATATTTATAACATAGAATATGGAGAAATTGATGTTAAGTATAAATTTAATTTCGGCTGTATCAGTTCCTCAATTTTAACATTATTATTTTAATTTTATTCCTAGTAATAGATGTTCTGAGACTAGTCGTTCAGACTGTTTTGACATGAATTTATGACTCAGGAGCACTTCCTGAACTAGCACTAAATTGGCAATATAATGGGATCTTATAATGTGATGTGATCTTAGAGTAGTGGTTTAGAACTAGTACCTTTATATATATTTATTATATATATAATATATATTATTGAAAATGGTGTAGATATAGTTGACTATGGACATAACTAATGAGAAAAAACCCAGCACGAATGAAACTTCCATTTAATAGAAGTTTTATACATATATTAAACATATTTTATGAGTGTAATTAGTTCATTGATAGTTGTTAATTGAATATCTTTCTAATATTTAAGTTTAAGTCTAATATGAGTTAGTATCATTCAATGAAATATTTATTGCTTATTTTAAATTCATTTATTATTTCTTTGATTTTTTAGTTATGTATATTTCTTTTTCTTTTTTTAGATTCAGCAAAAAATCAGCTTTAACTGTGCATATGGTGTCTCATCAAGTTGAGCGACCTCATGGTTGCAATATGTGTGGTGCTCAATATAGGCGTAAACATGATCTGGTAGAGCATATGAAAATTCATGCATATGCTCCTATTAAAATTGAACCTGAAGATGATTACGAAGAATTACCAACATTACCCCAAGCCAAAGCAAAACAAAGAGCTCGTCGAAAAAAGAGAAATATTAAAAAATTTGAATTCGATGACACTATAGCTAGAGAAAAGAAAACTAGGCCTCCACAGATTCCTTTTGATGACTTCAAGTTTGAAATAGATATACCTCAAGTAGAAGAACCTAAATTTCCAATTATAGACCCCTCAAGGCCGTATGTCTGTCAACACTGTGGGATCGGATTTGCCCGAGAAAAAGCCTTAACCTCACATACTATGATACATGTAGGAGATTCAGCATATGAATGTGAATCATGTGGTGAAATGTTTCAATCCGAAAGTCAACTAGAGCAACATAATTCAATCAGGCATGGACAAGTTTCACGGAAAAGAGATGATAACTATGGTACTTTTCTTTGTAATGAATGTGGTGCTTCTTTCCAGTGGTACAATCAACTGAAAAAACATCGAAAGTAAGTTTTGAATTTTCAAAATCTTAACAATTATTTATTCTTTTGGACATTAAATCTTGTAATTAAAAAATCAAGATTTATTTAGTTTTGATAATTTTCTTTATTACTTGATCTGGACAAGTATAATTTGGTAACATAATAAGTATCGTTAAGTTCTTTATTGCTAAGAGTTATATGCACTTCATTAGTCTAATTATGCCAAGTTTTTAACTCCTTAATTTTTAGTATAATTTCTTTCTTATCTATAAACTTTAACCAGTCCCAGGAGAAAGAATGGAAGAAGTAGTTTGAGCCCTGTCAGAACACTGTAATTTTACTTATTTTCTACATTATTTAGGTCCTGCTGTAAGACAGAACAATTATAGGTTGTAAACTGTGCAGCGTTTCACAATATTTTTTATCCACCATATTTTTTAAGTTTGCCTTTTGTTAAGTCAGATTTCTTTTTTTCCCCTTCAGAATGAACTTAAAAATCCTTTACGCCCAAATATATACAAAATATTATGCGTAACTTATAAAATAATAGATTAAAATGTGCTCAGTTTTCAACATGTATGTTCAAACTGTGTCCAAATGCCCAGGATTATAATAACATTAATAAATGGGCAATGATCTTATACCAGGCCAATGTGTATTGACAACTGCAAACAGAGATTTTTTCTCATTTTTAAAGGTATCAAAATCCTCAAAAATCTCTAGAAATATTATATGAAGGATGTATTGGTAAAGCCAATGCTCATATATGGCTATGAGACCTACTACTAAGATATAGGATACTAGGATACTAACCAACATTCTTTGAGAAAGAAATATTGAAAGATTTAAGAGATATTCTATTCTCTAGCTATAACTATAAGATATTCTGCACTATAACTGGAGCGATCCAGATTGCTAATGCACTGAAAAGAAGGACCTTACAGAAACAGGCCTTTCAATATCTCATGATGAGAAGGCAAGGAGTTTAAAATTGATGAAACATGTATGTAGCTTGGAATGATCTATCAGGAAGCGTCTTCGCCAAAGGTCTCCAAACTTTTTAGCCTGCGAGCTGTATTGAAACCTTGTAAATCTCGATCACAAAAACTTTTGTGGGCTTGACGGGAGGAGCTTTTGTGGGCCGGAAATAGCCCGCAGGCCGTAGTTTGGAGACTCCTGCTCTACACATCAAAGAATGCCTCAGTAGACGAGAGGCTACGTGGAAGACCAAAAACCAGATGGATTGTTCGAATCAACTAAGATGCTGCAGAGCAATAACACTAGTAGGCAGTGGTAGAGAAGGTGCACTATTTGTGCCGATAGAGGAAAAATACAAATTGTCTATTAAAATCATTATACTAAGTTTCAGCAGCAATAATTTACAGTGCTCAATCTAATAATTTGAACTTTCTGTAATTAAAGTTATATTTTTTATTTTAATTTATTATAACGTGTTTATAGCATTGTTACTAGTTGTGAATTTTGTGAAAAAGTCTTGAAAAAATTGGGAATTAGCTGGTTATTTGAATCAATTAGCTGGTTATTTGAAGCTGAAATTAATATCCACCACGGCATGAATAAATTTCTGATTTGTAATGGATCTGTTTCATGGAACGAATCTTTTAATATTGTCTTCATTTTAAATCTCTAATTAGTTGTTAATTATTATTGTTGTTATTATACTTATTATCATAACATTATCCATTTTTATTAAAAAATATTTTTATATGGCTTTCAGATCTCATATAAAACAAGAAGAACAAGAAGAAGAGGAAAATCATTTATGTACCTTGTGTAATGTTGTTTTTAATACGCTGGATGAACTTCTATGTCATAAAGAAGACCATGATCCTGAAATTGGTGTTCATTCATGTTATCTCTGTGGAGAAGTATGTCATTTTTTGACAGCTCCTGATGTTTTTAAATCTTATTAGCAGTTCCATTTCACATTCAATATGAAATTATATTGTGTCCAATTATAAGTGTATAAGTGTGTGCCTATAATTTTATTGCTTTACATACTAGATTGTTAAGGGCCTTGCTCGTAATTGATTAAAATGGTTGCGCCTAGAAACACCAACACCAAATAATTATTTTGTAGTTTCAATATTTAAGCTAAGCAATTGCTGAGTATAAAAAATATTTATATTAAAATAATTTTAAATTTATATTAAACAAATAATCTTATAAAAAATTATAAATTTCTCAATAAATTTCCTTAATATGAGAACATTCGGGCATCTTAACAAACTACCAGCTGATTAAGGCAACAATAACCTCAGTATCTGTTATGGAGAAACTTAATTTTACCTTATTTGACAATTAACTTGGCGTTCTCTATTTTAAACTGCATTACTGTTAAATCCTAAATTTTTAAAATATAATTTTGCTGGTACTGGCCACCGCAGTGGATGGCAGCGATTGCCATCTGATATTACCAACTATTACTGCTTTTGCATTAAACAAAAATATTTTGAAATGAAAATGTAATGCTTAAATTTAATGGTTTTCATTTGTATTGCCAGGTCAGTAATTTGCAATTCTAAAATATAAAAAAGATTATAAAAGAAAATTATAAAAAGAGGAAATGATATATTTCGATATGATCTTTATCATTAAAATAGTTTCCGAAACAAAACAGTACAAAGATGTTGTAATACCTAAACTGCTGAGCAGTATAAAAAAAAAAAATGCTCTTTTTCATTCCATCCAAGTATTATTCAATTACTAATAGCCGTTATAGTGAGTAGTACCAGCAGAATTTTTAGAGAGAAAAACAATTTAAAAAAAAATCAAGTTAGGTTTTTTTTTTAACATTAAGTAATGAAGAGTCGAGTTGAAAAATAAAATAAATAATTTTTGTTTCTAAAATTTAAGCATAAGGAAAAAATAAAACCTAATCAAAATGTTATATACCCAAGTAGTTTCATATGAACTGAGGATATATTTTTTATTAGTCCTATTGCCATTTCCTCTTTTAATTTAGGTAGTGTAGGTATGTAGTGGTAGATTTCATTGTATTGTATTTGGTACTGTTTTTAGGTTTATGAAAATATGACGGATCTCAAGGACCATATGAAAACAAGACATAAAGCAAATCATATGTGCCACCTCTGTGAAAAGATGTTTAAAGATAGTAGAGCTCTGAATAAACATCTTGCCTCACATATTGAAACCAGAACATTTCCTTGCTCTATATGCTCAAGAAGGTTCCATAATAAAGCAAAATTAAAAAAGTAAGTTTAAATATATATTTAAAAGATTACTGTTAAGGTAGCAATTGTAGAGGATATGACTTAAGTAATAGGCATTTTTAAGGTAATTCATACTTAACTTCTACCACATGGTACCACATCAATTGAACGACAGACAGATGGAAAAGCAAAAAATGGTGTACCAAGTTTTGTTCGATACAAAAGAATTTTTCGCATCGGATCGTGACTGAAGCCAAAACATTGCTGTATTTTGAGAACCAAAAACTCAGAAAGTAATGGGCTAATCCAGGACAATCTTCAACATCAACCGCAAGACCAAATTGCTTTGGAAAAAAGACAGCGTTTTGCATTTTGTGAAATCAGAAGGGTGGTGTCTGTGTTATGAGCTTCTTTAATCATGTAAAACAGTTGATACATTTTGGTACTGTTAATAAATGATCAATATGAATTATATATTGATTGAAAATTGACCAAAATTGGCTACAAGACAATGAAAAGTAATTTTGCAGTACAACAATGCCCCATCACATACAGCAAAAGTGGTGAAAGACACCATTTCTGCACTTGGCTGGAAACACGTGCACCATCCACCGTATTCACCAGACTAGGCCCCTTCCGACTTCCACTTGTTTTATCTTGCTCTCTCCACGAAACATTTCAATGACTATGAAGATGTTAGAAAAAGGCTTGGTGAATGGACCACCTCAAAAATATGGTTTTTCTGGAAGGGCATCCACAAATTACCTAAGAGGTGGGTAAAATGTGTAACTAGCGATGGTGCATAATTTGAATTAACCAATTTATCTTTTTCCCAATAAAACTTTTTTGTTTTAATGAAAAAATTAAGAATTATTAATTGCCACACATGGTAAATTATGTATCTATTAAGCTAATTTTATCTTTTACTTTTTAACAATACTGGGTAAGGAAAGTATGGTAATTGGATTGTATTTTGGATATGCAGTTTTAGCGAATATATGCGTTTCCGAGTCCCTTGAGTCTAAAAATCTTGTATGTAGTACACTTCCCCCCTTCATCAATAAAAGAAAGGAACAAGTTATGACAAAAAAAATAATTTTATTTGTGTATAACTCAAAATTATACATGTTACAGTATATTATATGTTGGATCAGTAGAAAGTATTTAGCAAAGAGATATATTCAACTTTGTGGCGATGTTTTTAAAAGTAGTTTCAAAGTATTTTGAGCGGTTTTCCACTGAACACTATTCACAGTGTATTAATTTTTCAAATAATTTTAATAATATGAAATGTATAAGACATAAATAAAATGTATAAGACATATTCTAATGAAAAATTTCTAATTTTGCAAAATACAAAAGTTTCCACTGATTGATTAAACTAATGACAAATTGGTCTGCTTTTTTTATAGTTTTGTGTTTTGCAGTGTTTAAATAAACCCTTACAAAATATTTATTTTAGCCATACAATAAACTTTTCAAAAATGGATGACGGAAAAAAGAACTTAAAACAGAATGAAATTGTATTTTCCCCTTATTTTTGTTTGAAAGACATGAAAAGTCTCTCAAAAAAATATTAATATATATTCTGTATTTGTAACTTGTTCTAAAGAGACACTAGTCCCAGAATAATAAAATTATTTACATTCATTAAAAAAAAAGTGGCTTAATTTTTTTTTGAGCTAGCTATACTGTAAGTAAAAATTCTAAATAGTTGACCTAATGGATTAGAATGTTTACAACTTTTGATTTTGAATTTTTTATTATAATTTGGTTTGTACCAAATACATCAAGAGTCATGACACACAACTGATAAATGTTTCTGTTCCTCGGAAAGTTTGCTTCTTTATGATATGTAAACTTATGATTTTAGTCAAATGTAATGCACTGCTTTTGTTTTATTATTAATGGTGTAAATATGTGTTTATCTATCAGGGGATCATGCAAGAATGAATGTACCTGATCAAATCAGTGACTCAACTTACTGAAAGATATTAAATTTTCTATTGACAAAAATAAAGTGTTGTTTGATACTAGAAGTTTTCCTTGTCCACTAACATCCTAAAAACTACCAACCAACATGAATAATTTTAAATTAACTTGGTGTTAGTTAATTCAGTCAAATTGGTTAAATTAGACTGTTGGACCAGTGCTGAAAATCTGGAAGTTGGAGAGTTAAACACCTCCACCAATGTCTGCTGTCTAGACCCTTCATAGAACAATAAAGAATTTCATTTATTATTAGTTTATCTTAAAATTCATAAAAAATGTTCTTAGGAATTATATTTTATATTTAATTCATTTAATTATATATCAGATAATTTTATTCTTGTTCATTGTTTTATAGGCCATATCCATGATTTTTTTTCTTGTGATTTTAACTTCTATTCAATATTTTTTAATATTGAAGACTCAATTTCTTCAAGTTTTAGATTATATAGTTTGTTGCAGACATATGATAAGCCATGACGACATGAAACCCAATGGAGGAATGGTTTGTCGTGAATGTGGAGAAATGTTTACTGAAGGTCAAAGTCTTTTGAATCACAGACAATCTGTACATGGTGTAAATATTTCCCGTATGTTTCCCTGCTTACAGTGTGGGAAGGCATTCAATTCACGCTCTTCTCATCAGGTATGTGATAATTAACTTGATAATAAATTTTGTCATTAGCTCAACAAAAGAATATAGATTATTTATTATTGGGATTCAAAGTTATAATTTATTGCAATTGTGTTTGGATCGAAATTGCTTTATTATCTCACATCTATTTTATTAAATTTGATTAACACAGTTGACTAAATCAATTTTGTTTTTGATGTAGTCAAATAGACAAAATATATATATATTTATCGGGATCCCCAGGCGTTCGCATGTTTCATTCTGGTACACCAAGTTGAAGTGCCTTTATCCTTCTTTCCGACGACAATTCCTCCTTTGTGCTTTGCTTTTCCAAGTTCTCAAAACAAAAAACCCTCCCTACATCCTGGAACTCCTTACTCTACGCTCCTCTATTCACTCTCTCAATACTAGGTCTCAACATATAGACTTATAGACTTATAGATTTATATATCCCCTCCGATAAAACTTCCTCTTTCAGCAAATCCTTCGTCATTCGTGCTGCTTCCTTATGGAACTCCTACCTCCATGCGTCAATCCTCATCCACAAATTCCTTCAAACAACTCCTGTTCTAACATCTACTCCACATTCAAACTTTCCCTAACATGTAAAATTACTTGTATCTGTACACTGTTTAATTTTAATCTATTGCACAATTGAAATAACAATTAACAGTAAATTAGTTTGTATTTTTATTATTATCTCAGACTAAGACCCATAAATTTGTAACTGTTTCATTTTTCATTTCATTTCATATATATAAATTATTTTTAATCTAATAGTTATAATTGTTTTTAATGTGTTTAAAAATTTTCGCCATTACATTTACACAGAATATTTGATTTGAAATTTGATGTTTAGTAATAAACATCTTTATTATTTTTAAAACTAATGAAATGTAATTAATTTTATATAGTTTATTGTATCAAATTAACACAATTTGAAATTAATTAGAAGTGATATGGATTACATCTAGTTATAAAATAAGTTAAATGGAGTGTTACTAATAGTTTCATTAATTTTTTTTTTACTATCAAAGAAAGAGATTAATCAAAACAATAGCAATGATCTTATATCCATAAAGAAATTATTTTTAAATAATAATTATTATATAAAAATTATTATTATATATAAAATAATTATTATTTTTTAATTTTATATCCATAATCTCTTGTTATATTTTTAAGTATTCATATATTTAAGTAAGGAATTGTAAAAATATTGAATTGATAACTCGTCTGCAGTAATACGATTATGTTTATTTAAAAAAATACAATATAAATTACTACTTTCAAAGTGATCATTCATACTTACAATTAACTATTAAAATAAATATTTAACATTTAATAGAAAACTTTTCGATATAGAGCAGGCAACAGTAAAACTGTAGCCTAACTGATGGCCGATAAAGGTTATGTTAGAGATAAGCGGGAATACTCACAGGCACAAGCGACGTCACGTGGGCATTCCTGTGCTCGCAAGCTCTAGGTTGGGAACTCTTGCTCTAGTTGATTATTGCATGTTTGTTAAAATTTTGCTAGTTGGCCTAAAATTTATGGAAAAAGTTGGGATCTAGTGTGCAATCTTGAAAAAATTTGAGGATTAGTTGGGAATTTCAATTACTAAAATTGGTAGACACCATATTGAAGTAACTTGGTTATTTAGTTGATGATTCATTATGTAAGACATTAGTTTCGAATTTATGTTTAATTGAATAATTTTTTTTACTATTCTAGATACATTTACGCATTCATACTGGAGAGAGACCTTATGCTTGTAAATATTGTTGGAAAGCATTTGGAGATGGTGGGACACTACGAAAGCATGAACGAATACATACGGGAGAAAAACCTTATGTGTGCCCTGTCTGTACAAAAGCTTTTAATCAAAGGGTGAGTTTTATGAGCGATAAATTAAATTTAATGAAATTTAAATTAATTTTCTTTATTATGTATGAACTTCTGAAAATTATTTTGTCAGGTCGTTCTTCGTGAACATATAAGAGCACACCATTCTGGCTCAGAGAGCCGCCTTAGTAACAACTGCTATGAGTGCATGGTATGTGGTTCAGTGCTAGCAGCGTCAAGTGAACTATGTGCTCACCTGGTTCTCCATTCTGATGAGAATACTGCTAAACACCGTATGCCAAAGGGCAACAGAAAGTATGTACGTAAAAAGAAATACACAGGATTTGAAGAAGATAGTGGTTCTCCTGTGGAAGAAGATAGGAGAAAGACTCAGTTGGTATCACCTCCACCACCTCCTACGCAGATAGTTAAATATTCTGAAGAATTAGACACTGTAATTAAGATTGAGCCTGGATTAACACCAACAAGTACTGATTTTAATAAAGGCAGGGCTCGTATTGTACGGTCTGGAAGAAAAGGTGTTCCAAAAGGTCAAAACAAAAGGTAAGGTTTTCTTATTATTTCTAATATTAGGATAGCTTTTATAAGATAACTTGAGTGCCAAAACACTCTAAACTTATTATGTTATTTAAGTATCTAATTATATTATTTCATACTTAGCAAAGTTATTATACAATTAACCATAGGGAATAAGTTGTTTAGAAACTCATTGCTGTTAAAATTCATTAATTAGACGTCAAAATGTTCTAACCAGAGGTGCTTAAAATTATTTTTAGTAAAAATAATATAAATAATTTGAAATATGCAGTCCAAAATAATTCTAATTGATTATTTAAATTGATGATATGTTTACAACTCATTCTCATTGTAATATATTTGTATTGATAGGCTGGAAAGATTTAGAGGACAATTAAATTAATAAAGAAAAATGTAGCTAATCCATTGACAGATTTTGACAGATTGCTCTCATTGGCTTCTTTTTGACCAATTTTATCAGAAATGCGTGACCTCTTTTCCTTGATATCAGACTTGGATGGTTAAAATGTAGCTAAATTTATAACATAATGTACCTCGTTTATTCCATTTGTAGTTAGACAAAGTAGTCTAGATTAATGTTAGGATTTAACTCTCCAGTTCCTATCTCTCATTCATGGTTGAAACTTTGTTTCTATAGGTTAGTCATCCAAATTAAGCAAGTTCTAAATTATGGCTAATTTTACAAAGATTATAGCTCTACATCCTTTTGGGTGCATTATGCATGAGAATAATAACACAGAACACTTTTAATGAATGTTTTTTCTTTTACTTTACATACCTAGTTACGTAATATATAGTTAAGGGAACGTATTGCAGTCGTAAAAATTTTCAAATCTCAGTTCTCAATGGAAACATGTTTTGAGTCTAAACAACTAAGTCACACTAAATGGTCTGTATGTGCTGGACTTTCATAGACTTTTTGTTTAATGTTACCCCAAACAAAAAAATCCAGTGAATGAATAAAAATGAAGGAAAATAATTTTATTATTTTGGGACTTAAGCACATATCTCAATACCCAATGGAAAATTTCTTACTGGAACATCAAATTCTGATTCATCATCTCAAAAAACCAAAGAGAAACCGACTTTTTGGATTTTTTCTTTGTCCAACTACCGTCCGATTGGCCTAATTTGATGACTTTGACGTCAATTTTCAAAATGCAACCGATTAAATTGTCGGTCATGGTGAATTCTCTTTTAAGGACGTATTCTTGAAATCATATAAAAATTTCAGCCATCATATCTTCCGTTAAATGTAAAAAAAAATTTTGCCTCTTTAATTTAAATCATCCTCCCCTCCCTATAAAATATGTTTAAGGGGCGAGAATCATCATTTCCCCCCAATAGTTTGAGGAAAAAAATTATAATCAATAATAAATAAGCTAAACGAATGAATAATAGTCCGTGGTACAGACTCCTTTTTTATCAAATTATTAGCATCCGCCTGAAACTTCGTAAGTAGCTTCATTTCATCATAACCTACAAATATTTTATTTATGAAAAGTCTCAGAATTGGGGCGTTTTCAAACTTTGTATATTTAATTAGGTACTAAAAACTCGCAAATACCCATTAGTGTTCCACTTGGATCATGACATAATTTGATCATAAAATCAATAAAAAAGGTGGCGTACATAAATATTGGCCCATTTGGCCGATATAACAACTTTTTTTTGACAATTTGGGAATGTAGGTCTCGCCAAATGGATCAATATTTTTGAAGGTCACGTTTTTTCTCGACTTTGTGCTCAAATTTTTTCACAATTCAAGTGGAAAGCAAATGCCTATTTACGAGGTTTTAGTATCTAATCAAATAGACAAAGTTTGCTGATCTCCAGATTGAAAACACCCCAATTCCGAGAATTTTCGTATATAAAATATTTGTAGGTTAAGATGAGATGAAGCTATTTATGAAGTTTTAGGCGGATGTTAATAATTTGAAAAAAGAGGTCTCTACCATGCACTATAACATCATTTTTTTTTTTTATTCTATAGGTTTACTAATCTTATAGGTTGCTTATTTTCTTCATTGTCTAATTTCTTATAGAGTACTTTTAGTGTGTATCCGAACAGTTTATTGTTTTATCATAACCGTAGAAGGAATGGCGTTTATAAGTGAGAATAATACAATCTATTAGACATTATATTCCTGGAATAAAACTAATGATTTAACTTGACCTGGGCCAACTTTGCTAAAACTATCATAAGACTAAATGAATTATAGAAATAAATTAGGGTTGTTATTGATACTCGTCACTTTATGCGATTATTGGTGAAAATAACTCCAGTATCTAATTTTAATATATTTTGACTTCAATAGTTTTGACTTCTACCTCTAAACCAGGGGTGCCCAGAAGGGGGTTTCATGGTGCAAGCTGCTCCATCAAAATTTTTGAGGGGAGCATTTTTTGATGGGTTTTTGAATTTTTGTGGGGGCCATATTTTGACAGGTATTTGAATTTTTGAGGGAGGCTAATTTCGACGGGATTATGAATTTTCGGACTAAAGGACGATGGGAAAAACATGAAATATACAGCAAGTGTAATTGTATATAATCTACGATTTTTCCAATTCTATCTTAGCTTGCTCTGTTTTTAAGAAAAGATGAGCAATAAAATATCTTGGGAGGATGGGAGGTGATTAACACTATAAAAAATTTCTTATAACTCATAATTCCACAAATATTATTTCATAATCTGATAGAAAATTTAATGCTATTTTCAGTAATATGTGGTTATACCAGAATATTTGGAGAGAGATTTAAGCAATTTTCACTTGTATTTGTAACTAGTAAATTAAAATTTACAGTTGGGTTTAAAATGTAATAAGGGAGCGGGGTAGCTCAGTGGGTGAGCACCGACTTCCAGAGCTCAAGGTCCCAGGTTCGAATCCCGACTAATGACTAGTAATTTTTCATCAGTTGGGGGTCGACCCTGGGACAGGGAGACCCTCCTGGGGCAAACCCAGCCTCTATAAAGTGGATACCCTTAATTAAATAATTGATTAAGGGGAAAAACCTGGCCCGTCACCTCCCTGCACAACTGTTGGCCTTGTAACAGTACTTCCTCACATTGTACTGAACCCAAGAACCTTCATGGGTTGTCAGTGGTACAGGTTTTTTAAAATGTAATAACACTCTTAAAACTCAAAAGCCCACTAATATTATTATTATAGAGAAAAGCATCAAGTATCAACTTGTATATCCTTTCACTATATGAAAATGAAATAAATGCTATAAAAATAAATTACTTAAGGACAGTGGAGGGACTTTGTTATTTGTATATATTAGTATTGTTGTACTTATATATGTAATTTATCAAATGAACATTTTTGGAGATTAGAAAAAATTAGTTTTCTAAAATAAAAACTCATAATCAAGTTAAAAAAATTCTTCCTGTAGAACATTATATTTGTTATTTAAAAGACTGAACAGAATTTTTTTTACTTTAATCTTTCCTTTTTCATTAATGTATAATAAACGTATTAGTTATAAGCTATATATATATAGTTTATAGTAATAAGCTGTATATGTATAGTTATGAACTATACATTTTTAACATCTGTGTTCCCTGACATACCGTCCAGGGAAACTATCATTAAACAGAGAAAAGTCAGGGAATTTTATTCCGACTGTTTGGTAGCCACCCTGTAACATTATTTATATTGTTAGTCGCAACAATATAAATAATAAAGTCATAAACCAGCTGTTCACATTCTGACAGATAAAGCCTAAAATATAAGAAATTAGTTATAATGATTATAATGAAATATTATACTAAGGTTAGTGACAGAAAAATAATTATTTATAATTAATATTCATTTATGGTTGAGACAGAACCTAGTGGACTCTACATACAGGGTGAACATTGGTTATATTCATGTTTGAGACAAATATTTTATGGTTTTATCTAATTTTTAAACAAAATTATGCTTTGTAACCATTCCACATATAAGAGAACACAAAGACATTTTTTTTCTTTAAAGTACCAACTTTTGTTTCGAGATTATGACCGAAAAACAAGGAAACGCTCTGGTAACAGTCAAAAACATGGAATTAACTAAATTTGAAAGGTTATAGTTCCGTACCCTGGAGGTAAAGGACACCATATCCATTTTATTTATTAAATAATTTAATAGCTAAGAAATAAATTTTAATAGCTCAAAGTTATGGATAATTGATTACCTGAACGAACACAAAAATGTGACAGGGTGTACTTTACCTTCAGAGTATAGATTTATTAACTAAGAGACAAATTATAATAGCTCAAAGTTATGGAACATTATCTCCCCTGAACAAATATAAAAATGACATATTGTTATTTACCTCTGAGGTGCAGCAGTGCATATGCCCATTCTATGGAGTACTGGCACCGGAAGGAGATTGTACCCAGAAGATGGCGTCAACCGATCCCCAATCTAGCCTCGCCCTCCGGACAAGACAAAGTAGATGTAAGCGTACAACTGGCACTCATGGACAAATCCTGCTATACAGAGTGCTTTCCACCACTGAAACCAGATGGCTGACTGGATCTTTGTCACGACCAGCTAAACACTGGTGTCGTACAGCTAGCAGTAGCAAACACACGCCCGCCACGGCCAAGCAGTGCAAGCGCTCTTGCCGTCAACCCAAAGGGCCGCTAGGGCTCTGGCGACGCTCCATAGTACCAATGTGATCAGATTAAAAATTGAAATTTCTATCTGACCTCACATCATGATTGGTCACAGACTTCGCGATCATTACAATCGCTACGGCTTAATATCAACTGACAATGAAACAGGAGGATGCCTGCTCATCAGTAGTCAATGAGGGACGACACGAACTGAAGGCTCAAGTCTATAACCATATCCCCCTAAGTGAACTAAAATAAAAAAAATATGTACCATAAAATGTTACCTCCGAGGTACAGAGTTAATCATGATATCAGGCTAATGCATTGGACTTGCTATTACAAGTCTGTAGCTATTGGAAATTCCATAAGAAGCTATAAAGGCCATGGATAAATAATAAATGCAAGAGAAAAAGTGGTGTATCAGACTCTGTAGTACACGTTAGGAACTGGAGAGTTAATTATTCCTTCTAATGATCTAAGTATCTTTTTATGCCAAAGAAAGGGAGGGATTAATAAAAAAAAGTACTATTTTCTTTTATCTCTCCCTTTCATATTTTAGGAATATTTAAATGCATCATAGAAACGTGTCAGCATCTTCATATGTTTTGATATATTATCTTGTCCTGAACTTTTCTTCTAGAGACCAATTCTTCATGTGTAGCTTGGTAATATCATGTATACAAACTATTTTATAACTTGTTTCACCCACCATTCATATTAACTTGCTTGGAATGGCTTTTAATCCAAAGCCGCCTCAAGTTTTTAAATGGCAACTTGAAGTTCAGGTTGGTATCTTACGTTGTAGGATCACCTGTCCTATGGATGAATTAAGTTGCCTCATGTAGGCTGATGGGTCTTACTTATCTGAGAAAGGGTGCTCTGTTATTGTTTGCTATTGCTAGGTGAGTATTCAATGAATGGTCATTTCCAAAATTCACACTGGAAAGAGCTAAGTAGATTTTCTGAATAAGAGTTGGTCATAGAAAAATGTATGTTGAAGAAGGATATTATTATTATAAGCACAAAAGAGTAAAGATATATCTCTATAATTGTGTAAGACCTTATTGGCTTTCTTATCTATCAGATATATAATGGATTCTCGTATATGTTCTGGTATTAGTATTTGGTTTCTGGTATTATTTTACTTTCTCTTGTCTCAGTGATAGTGTTCTTACAGAAGTTTACAAGTTGCAAAATTTCAATAGTTTGCTATAAAATAACCTGCGTCTGGTACTCCATACGGTATATTAGGTTGTTTTGTGCTTATATCTTATGTATCCTACATTAGATAAGTTATCTGAAGTTTCCTAGAGTTTTATCTTGTGGGAATTTCAAAATTTAGCGCAATTTATGTGGAACAATATGGGTATTCAATTCTCTCTATTTTACGTCCCGTTTTTAAAAATCTTTTAAAATGATTTCTCGCTCAATTTATGGCCTTCCGAAGCTTCTTTGACTTTTTCCAACTTTGTTGTTTCTCTTCCACGCTGAAATTTCCTATGATTTGACCATTTTATATTCAATGCTAATAAAGTTTTAAAGATATGTCTATTTAGATTTACATCTGTGTGCTTATATATTTATTGTTTGCCAGAAGGGTCCGTGTATTTGAATATATAAATATAATAGTTAATCTAATAATTTTAAACTCAGCTTATCTAATTTGTATTTTTACAGGTATGCTAGGGGTAAAACAAAAGCTGCCCGTTTGATGAATAATACATCATATGCTTCGAAGTATGTAGTTTCTTGTCCTGAAAATGAGGATATGCGTTCTAACCAAGAAAGCAGTTTAAATGGTATAGTTCCTAGGAGTCGACCTCGAACGAAAAATGTGAGTTACCATAATATGAAAGCTGAACCTCGATATGAACTTGCTACATTTCCTGTAGACAATAAAAGGAGTTCTGGGAACCAAAAAAAGAGATCACAAGTAAGAAGGGATATCCTTCCTTCAGAAGCTGTGGAGAATCAGTATGTAAATGGAATAGACCTCTTTGAAGAAACAGGCGGTGAACAAATAGAGACATGTATTGTAGACGATATTGATGTTGAGCTTAAATTAGAAGTGAAGACATCTGAACAAGAAGAATGCCTTATTCCACCGCATGACATGAGAACGGAATATGTTTCATGTGATATGTGTTCTGAAGTTTTTACAAGTAGATCCGATTTGTTGAAACATATACAGATACATATATAATATTTATAGAGAAATATTGAAAATATTATAGTTTTTGAAAATTTACAGTCAAACAATATTTATACCATTCTTATATTTTGGATTAATTTAATCTCTGCTTATCCTCCCTTCTTGTTTTTATTAAAGGCCATAAGTTTTTAACAGTAGGATCAAACTTGATAGACTGATAGATGTAAAAATTGGTTATTTGACTAAAAGTCACAGTGTGAACTCCTAAACTTTTTTTTTTATATGGTTATGTAACAATTCTTTAACTGCTGATTTGGTTAATATTTTTATTTATTTTATCTGTATTAATATAATAAATTTTTTTTTTAAAGAAACTATTTTCATTATAGTCATATATATAAATTATGCACTTAAAAATGAATTATCACTGTAAAGGTGGATTGTAAAGTTGTTGAAGTTTATTTAAGCTTTAAGGTTGTAAATAATGCATTAATATTAAATTTGTGTATAAATATGTAATATTTTTACTACAAGTTGATCGCATTATGTAAATTGTACATAATTAAAAATATCTAAGTTATTATGTGATGATTATTACGTGTATATTATGAGGCGTTTCGCTTACATCTGAAAACAATAGAGAAAGAATTCAATTTAGGAAAAAGACAATACATAAATGTAATTTACGTAGGCTATATCAGTCAAAGTATAATTTTTATTGATATCCAGATATTTTTAAAAAATTGTTTTTTAACTTGCAATGTATTATGTATATATATATATATATATGAACAGATTCTTTTTAAATGATGCAGTCTTGCTTATGAAAAAGCATTTCAATTAATCTGGGCATGTTACACTATTTTTAAAAGGAAATCAATGTAAATATTATATCAAATAAAATAATATTTTTTATGTTACATTACTTTTTTTCTTTTATTCTACATCGATTTCATCTTTTTCTTATCTTATTGTTGACTATTAACACCAATTGACATTCAGTGAATCCTATATTATAATAACCCAATATTGCCAGAAAATAATATATATTCAAAGTAGAGCGTTAAGTGGAAGTTGTGTGATGCGTGCACCAGCTTTTTTTTGTTTTGTCTATTGGTGTAGATAACCAATTTTTACCATATCCCTGCTCTGAATAGCAGCTACAGTTTGCCGAAGTCAATAGAGTTTAACTGAAATTCGATATTTAGGGTTATTTACATGGCAGAACTATATCATAAAAGTTGGTAAAAGATTTCTTCAAAATGTCGTCATGTTTAGAGGCTTTTTATTTTTTCATTTCCTATACAGCACCCTCCAAATCACGGGCGGATCTACGGGGGAGAGGGGGAGGAGGGATTTCAGGCTGAAGTCTTCCCCCCAAAAATAGTAAAATATAACCATGTTTTATAGAAAAAAATATTAAAAACTATCTATTATAGTATTATTGTTCATGTAATGACATTTAATAGGACTTCAAGAATCACTTAAACGCCATTTCATATAGGTAATACTTGTGAGTGACGCGGGCTCTATGGACTGCTATCTGCAGTTATCTTGTTATTTGAAGTCTTGTTATTTATATTTCTTATTATTAAATTACTGATTATTATTATTAAAAATTACTTATTATTAAATAATCCCTATCTCCATATGAAATTAGACTCTCGTATTATAAGAAATATAAATATATTTGGTGTTTCCTCTTTTTTGTCTGTTTCGTATTAATATATGTATATATATTAATATTAATATTATTATTAACATATATTAATATGATTAATATACATATTAATTAATATACATATACATATATATATATATATATATATATATATATATATTAATCAGAAATTTAAATAACAACAACAACAACACTTTAAATAACAAGATAACTGCAGATAGCAGTCCATAGAGCCCACATCACTCACAAGTACTGTAATTCATTTCTTGTTGCTTTTTCTTTTTCAAATTAATTATCGTATGTATGAAAAAAAATTTTTCGGGCTGTAACCCCCCAAAATTAAATCCTGGATCCGGTAGTGCTCCAAATAAATTTAAGAGATTGAAGGTCTACGGGAAGGTTTGATGTCCTTTGGATTCACTTCTCTAGATAGCCCCTTCCGCTCAATGGTATTAAGTTCTGAGCCTCAGACCGATTGTTGAGTGTGTAGGGACATGGTTAAGATAGTCGTTAACGACGTTTGCAACACCTGTTCGAGCATTGTCGTGCATAAAAATGAAATTGTCCATAAATGTCACTATACAATATTCTAGCATATCACACAGGTAACTTAGCGCAGTAAGGCTCCCTCTCAACAACCCTTGAAGTAATCCCATCCCAAACCATTACTGTCTCACTTCCATAAGGCTATCCTTCAGAGATACTATTCTTTGAATTTATTATGTTTATGTGGTCAACTCTATTTATATGGGGACTTTCCTCGAAAACAAAGAAATAAATATTGCTCTACGAAATGAAGCCTCTGTCCTGGCCCTCTCCGCACTCGAACCCGGGTGCCTGACTTGATTAATGAAAATTTAAACACCTCTGAAAGCATTACTCGAACCCAGTCATTGTTGGTCTACAATATATGTTCATGAGCAAACCTAAGACGAGTTGCTCAATGTGCTGGGGTGAGTTGAACTCAGGTAGGTGGAACTTTTGATTGTGAACATCCGCTTTTGGTATTTACCTGTCTAACTACTAGAAGCAAATGCACCGTTTCCGCAGTTGTGAAACTATTTCGAAGTGAAATAGATTGTGATTATCACAATAAATCACAGGCGGATCTACGGGAGAGAGAGGGGGAAGGGGGAAGCTTTGGGGTCCCTGAAGTCCCTCCAAAATGGTACAATGTTACCCTGTTTTATGGAAAAAATATTAAAAAATTATCTCTTAAAGTAATATTGTTCGTGTAATTATATTTAATAGGACTTCAAGTATGACTTAAACACAATTTCATACAGGTAGTTAGTTTCTTTTCTTTTTTTCCAAAGTAATTATCGTTATATATGTGAAAAATAAACCTATCGGGCTGAAGCCCCCCCCAAAATTAAATCCTGGATCCGCTAGTGCAATAAATTGATTGTCAACGGGAACAGACGCTCTAGGTCGGTTTGGACATAGCATTCTCGTTAAATTGCCAGTCTTTCTGTATTTGTGGATTACCCTTCGTACGGCTGTTTCTGGTAACTCTAAGATTCGGGCCACATTAAGCATGTTCCATATTTTACCAACCCTTCGAGTCTGACGACATTGTCGGTGGTTAAAACCCATTGTCGGACGTAGCGGCGTAAATATAAATTTTAACTATTTAGTTTACAAATAATCTATATACAATAATTTAAAATCATCTGAAAATCAACCTGTCCTTGAGTGCTATCAAACTTTTGTTTTTAAATTGTAAAATAAAAACTGTCCAAAGACGTGATATCTCCAGGAGATAATTAACACTATCAGTCGATGTCCATATTTGTACAGAATAAAAACGAAATTATTTTACGGAGGAACTAGTTTTAATTTAAAATAATTGTCTAAAATATGAGTTCAAATTACAATTAAGCACTAGCGGACTCAGCATTTCATTTTTGAGGAGAGAGGAGCTTCAGCCCGAAAGTTTTTTTTTTAATTTATAACGATAATTACTTTGGAAGAAAAAGAAAAAAGCTAATTACCTATACGAGATGATGTTTAAGTGATTTTTTAATTCCTATTAAATGTATTTATACGAAAAATAATACTTATGGAGATAATTTTTAAATATTTTTTTCATAAGACAAAATAATATTTTACTATTTTGGAGGGGCTTCAGTCCGAAAGCTCCCCTCCCTCCCTCCGTAGATCCGCCTGTGCAATTAAGCAGTATCTTTACTGAATCAGGTATTATTTTGACGATTTTTTCTTTCATTCAGTTGGGATTTAAGAAAGCATTAAAATCATAATATAACTAACCATAAATTGTATATTTTTTGAGTTAAAAAAACAAAACAATGAGGATTGGTAGAAAACAAGGAAGAGGAGACAGAATAGTGCACTTGAGTGGAGTTCCATTGGAACATGTGAAAACGTTTAAATACCTCGGTGCCCACATCAATGGACATGGATGGATCGACGGAGAAATAAAGCAAAGAGTGAAGTCTGCAGGAAGGTGCTTCAACGCCATCAAGCAAGGATTCTTGAACAAGAGAGAAGTGAGTAAAGAGACCAAAACGACCGTGTAAAAAATACTTTCCTCCCAATAATGATCTACTCCAGCGAGTCATGGACCCTCACCACAAAGCACATCAGCCTGATTCAGGCCATAGAAATGCGATTCCTGCGCAGCGTCGAAGGAAAAACAAAGAGAGATCGCCTAAGAAACTCCATAATACGGAAAAATTTAAACGTAAGATCAGCCGGGATGGAGGAAAATCGTTTGAGATGGTTTGGTCATGTCTCTCGAATGCCAGAGAATCGAATGGCCAGGATAGCGTTGGAAAGCAAAGTTGAGGGAAGAAGACCTTAGGGAAGGCCCAGGAAGACCTGGGAGGCCTAGTGTCAAGGAGGCCTTTGACAAAAGGGATATTGACTGGAGGAGGAGGCGGCAGTTGGCTCAGGATCGAGAGTTTTGGATTCGGCTCTGCAAGAAGGTTCCTCAAACCGCTCAGCGGTAGAAGAGGAAATGATCAAGAAGAAGACTTTTTGAGTTATACGAAAATAAAGTTGCCTTTCCTTCATAACTAATTTTCCATAACTTTTCTAGAGGATGTGCCTCTTTTTCACACTAGAAGAAGATAAACTTATAAATGAACCATCAATCATAGGATTTGATGAAGAATTGACGAATATATATATCATGGGTACATCTAGAAAAAAATGCATAGTTCTTGAGTTATTCGCAAATAAAGTTTCTTTTCCTTCATAACGTTTTTTTTCAGAAATTTCGAAATTTTGGGAATGGAAGAAATTTCGGGGGGATGGGACTATTTTTCGCATGTGAAGGAAAAGAATATCTCCAAAATGAGTGGTCAATCATTGGATTTGATGAATTGATTTAAGAGTTATGGCGTACCGACAAAAAAAAACACCTTTTAGAAATAATATATAGGATACCTACAGATAGGCTGTGATAAATAGGATATTTTAAGTTAAATGTGATTAGGAATCCACGGCAATCGCGTTATCAATATTTACTATTGCTGGAATTAGGCCTATGTGTTTTCTCGTATACGGAACATTTTAAGTCCTTAAAAGGGAGAGATCATAATAGTTCTAAAGAACTATATCTAAAGAACAATACTGGGGCATATATATTTAAAAGATAATTTATTCTACCTCGATCCGTCGACTTTTGATGGCTTCTAATTTTCAAAATAACTTTTAATGTAATAGTAGTAAAGTTTCAGTAATTATCATTTGTAACTTATCGATGAAATTCTCTTTCGTTTGATACTTCGAAAGTGGACATTTTCATCGATATTATAAACATTTTTGAAATATGAATATTGATTCTGTAGCACATAGGCGCTTTAAAAAAAAGTATTTTCTTCTTTACATTTATTAATTAATGAAAATATCAATTATTTTATTCTCATTGGTAAAATTAATTTTCTAATTCTAATTTTCGTCATCTTCGTTTTTTTTTTTTTTTCTAAAATTCTCATTCAACCAATTATGCCTTCCATTCACCCATTAATCGGACTCAGCGAAATGATAATTTATTTGCAACCTATGTAGATTTCTTTCACAATTCGTGGCCTTGGTTTGAGAAGGTTCTAACAAACAAATTTGGGCAATTTGAGTTACCTGAGTGAGAAGGATCCGACGCACGCTATTCAACTCTACTTAGAGATCACCATCGATAGTCGATATTATCGAAACATCGATGTTTTCCTTTGCTACACACTACATTCTATATAGAGCTACATGGAGCAGGCAAGATGAATATATTTTTTTCCTAATGATCAGATTCATATATAATTTCTAGAGCTTTCCGAAAAAGATAATTTTAATTTTAATTTTTAAATTAAAATATTATATTATTGAAGGGACGATATCGATAATTGATAATATCGATAGTTGATAATATCGAAGCAGATAATATCGATATAGCATTAACTGGGAAGAACTGTACAAGGCACTTGAAGGTTTCAATATCCCAAATAAACTAACACGACTGGTAAAGCTGACCATGAGAGATGTAAAGTGTGCTGTGCAGGTTGGTGTTCAAAGGGCAGAAGAGTTCTCCTCAACAAAAGGACTTCGCCAAGGTGTTACGTTAGCTTGCCTTTTGTTTAACTTGGCACTTGAGAAGGCAGTGAGGGATTCTGGTCTATAAACTAATGGGACAATTTACAATCGAATGGTTCAGCTATGCGGATGATGTGGACATCTTGGGGCGGTTGTTGCGGTTATAAGAGAGGGATTTTTAGCTTTGTTGGAGGCCGCCAGAGCACTTGGTTTAGAAGTGAATGAAGGCAAAACTATATATATGGCCACAGGAAAAGTCCCTCGACCAGGGGAGACCATGAATATTGGCCCCTTTTAACTTTGAGAAAGTAGACTGAAAAAATTGAGCAAGATCTCCTAATCTTTGGGAGAAAAATTCTTCGAAGAATATTTGGAAGAGTACAGATTGATTGAAATTGGAGAAGACGGAAAAATACCAAAATTGGCTTAACTTTTAATGATCAAGATGTCGTTCTGAGGACGATGAAGGTCGAGATGTGCTGGCCATGTGGGAAGAATGAAGAATGAATCAATCACTAGGATGATCCTGACAGAACCTCTCTACGGCAGAAGAAGAAGAGGGAGATCAAAACTAAGATGCTCAGATGGTGTGGCAAGATATTTAACGGATATCCTGGGAGTCAGGAGCTGGATGATGGTCGCACAGAACAGAGATGACTGAAGGAAGCTGGTGTAGGAGGCCCAGACTCGTTACCGAGTTGTAGCGCCTATATAATAATAATAATAGATACTATCGATGGTAAATACCGAATACCGGAAAGAAAAAATATCGATATTCGATATCGACTATCGATGCCCATTCCTAGTGTAAATATATGAATAAGCATGTATACAAATTATAGGCAAAATATTAGAAATTATTTGAAAACTGAAATTAATAACAATAGCACCTTGGCGTGTTAGTAACAGAGTAATTTTTTTATGCGTCATAAAACATGGCTATATTTTACCATTTTGAGGAAGGGTTTCAGCCCGAAAGTCCCTCTCCCTTCGTAGATACGCCAGATTTTTAGGGTAGATTGGTAGAATGGATTGGGTTAAATGAAGAACACTATTTTTATTTTATATTTTATTTTCACTTACCTTTATGTCACGAAAAAATTCATCTTCTAAGGTGGCGTTCGATTTTATATTTGATAAAAAATTCAAATTTCATTAAATTCAATTGTAATTTTGAAATTTATTATAAAAATTAACAAAGCCTTCGTGGCGCTACAACCCTGGATGGATCTCGGCATCCTCAATAAGCTACCGCTAATCGGATCTGTCCTGCACCACCACCTTCCAGTTTGTAATCCCAAGTAGCTTTGCCTATCTGCTTGTCACACCATCGGCCCTCAACTCGGGTCCTCCAGCTCTTCAGGTTCGATATAGGACCTTCTCAACATTCTACTCGGGATTTCCAGCTCATTCATTCCACATGGCCTACCCAACCAAACCTCCTCAATAATAAAAAACTAGTTCGTAAATTAATTATAATTTATTATTTTTTTGGTTTAATGGTAATATATTATTTTCTTGATTTGGTTTATTTAGTTAGATTTGGTAGTAGTTTACCATGGATTCTATCTAGGTTGGGGTTGCGACCAAAGCATACTCATACAACTGTTAGTAAATTGATTACTCTTTTAATTTGCACCGACATTATTGTCACGCTAAATTACGAGACAACCGAGGACATAAAAACACGAATAACAACCGCTGGTAATGCAGTCCAGCCAATGAATGCTCGAAAAGGGGGTATGGAAGGAAATAGCGGGGATACAATTTTTGACTTTGGGACACTGTTTGGACTAGTAAGGGGGTAAACATATTAAAGTCTCGACTCCTAGGTGGTGAGTCAGATGTGGGAAGGCTCCTAGAAAATTAATTTTTTTCGGGTTTTCGCTTGTATCAGGAAAACTATCCATCGCATCGACAAAGACGTTCTGTGCTATATTAAAGCTGATAATTTTTTTTAAATGATTGATTATATACCTTTCTTCGCTACCTAGCTTAGTTTCCGAGATATACGTCCTCAACTATGTCTAATTTTGAAAAAGACAATGTTTGCCTCATGTTTTTGATTAGCTAAATCTTGATTGCCTTGTTCTGCGATTAAATCATGGGGAAGAAAGTTTTTAATAATTAAATATTCATTCAAAAATATATACTACTTTACTAGTTTCTCTTCAACAGTTCAAAAGTTAGATTAATTACAACTTCATATGTCAATTCCGATAAGTAGCCGAAAAAACATAATTTTTATGGAGGGCTTCAGCCCGAAAGCTTTTTTTTCATAAAAATAATGATAATTATTTTGGAAAAAAAATAAATAAAGAAACTAACTACCTATATGAAATGGTGTTTAAGTGATTCCTAAAGCCCTTTTAAATGTAATTACACGAGTAATAATACTTTGAGAGATGATTGTTTTCGATAAAACAAGGTTATATTTTCCCATTTTTTGGGGGGGAGGCTTCAGCCCGAAACCCCCCTCTCCCCCGTAGATCCGCCCGTGATAACACCTAATATTATAAAAACTTGTTTTTTCATGTTTTTTTAACGACGTGGCGCACAACTTGTATTTATTTTCTCCTTTTCTTTTCTTTAATAAAATTTTTTTTTCTTCATGACCTATCCTCTTTTTCACCGAGCTGGAGGCAAATTTAAGGGTTGCTGCTGACATAGGTAACACTAGTACCAACCAATACTCATTATGAATAAATTATCATTCGTTTGGAAAAAGGAGATTAAAAAATCGACTTACCTTGTGAGAAATCGATGGTTGCAGATTCATCAATGAAATTAATTAATATCTTGTCCATGCATACCGAGTTTTAAATAGGTCGAGATATAAAATATTTAGATAATAGATTTATTACATTTTATCTTCTAGACCAGAGTTGGCTGTTTGGAACTGATATAATTGACAAGTTGATGGCTTCATATTTCATGTCAATTTAATATTATATGTTTTTTCATGAGTAACTGGATAGTTACTGACAGTCATGCATGTCATTGCATACCAGTATTTCATATTTTTTTAAAACAAATAATTGGGAGTATACGTGATGATGGCATTTTAGAAAAGAAGGGTTTTTACTTTGAATAGTATTTTAAATACTCCTTTTTACATTGTTTAATGAATTGATCTAGTCAAAATGGATTCATAACAAATGACCATATTAAGTTATTATCGGATTGAAAATTTCGTATTTTAAATATAACATGTAAATACACTTATTATTTTAGTAATGCTTATATGGCAGCAATATTCAAATGAGTGAATTGGACCAATGCAATAAATAGGCGTACCTAAAACATTTGTGGCAAGGGACCTATTTATTTTTGAGGCCCTCTCCCGAAATAAAAACAAAAATTTATGTAGTGTTTAACATAAAGTTGTCATTAAATTAAAAAAAAAATGATAGAATTGCTATAAGGGCTTTATTTTTGTTTCTACAATGAAATTATATTTCAATAAAAAAATAGGTTCCTATCGCAGTGCTCCACGTACTAAAAATTTTTTTTTAAAAATAAAAGTTATAACTTAAGAAGAATTTGGCCGGGAGTGCGGTGAATAGACATGCTATATATTGTAGTAGTATTTTATTACATTTGCCTACGTTTCGACCTACGTTGCAGCTCTTTCATCAGGACTTACATCCAGCACTGCTGAAAGAAGTTTGGAAACTAGCAGTTTAATATTGATATAACTGGTATAATTGAATAAAATAATGGTATAATTGAAAAATAGTAGTTTCCAAACTTCTTCTGACAGTGCTGCATGAAATGCCTTGATGAAGACCTACAACGTAGGTCGAAACCTTGGCAAATGTAATAAAACACTACTATAATGTACTGTGTGTCTACTGATTATAAACCTGACCAACTTCATTTTAAATTAGTATCATGTTCAGTTATCTTCATACCATTAAAAGCAATAACGAACAATTAAAAAATAGTATTTATTTATTTTTTTTTACTTTTAATGTTATTATTTAATTTTTTTTTCCT
Source organism: Nezara viridula (assembly GCA_928085145.1). Taxonomy (NCBI): domain Eukaryota; kingdom Metazoa; phylum Arthropoda; class Insecta; order Hemiptera; family Pentatomidae; genus Nezara; species Nezara viridula. The sequence goes on from OV725081.1 coordinate 49,110,317, forward strand.
ATTGTAGCACCATTAGGTACGCCACTGTTCTTATTAGTTTTGAGTTTTGTTGAAGCTTAAGAGGGTTCACACTAGAGCGACAAAACTAATATTTTACGACATAAGCGACATACGATATTTATCTTTAGACATCCAAGGTTTACATTGAAGCGATAAGATACATACCTTTTGACATAAGCAACATATTACAATGAAGTATCTTAATACGAAATATTTTACACTTTTTTTAAATGTTTCAGTAAATATTGAGTTTATTACTTGAGCTAGACCCTCAGTAGCGGGAGGGTATTTATAGTACTCGTATGTGCTACAGAGCACTTAAATCAGTACGTATGTCAAGTTTCAAAACTTTGTGTTGTTTTAATTTAACCTTTCTTTTTAATTTTTTTCTGCAGTTTGACTGGACTACTTACCAATCTTACCAATGGATCTTACCAAGAGAAACAGGTAATATCCAATATTGTATCATTCAGTTTAGACTGGCTACTTCACAAACAGAAAAATTGCGCATTACTCTGAGGTAAAAAAAACAAAAAAAAAAAAAACGTTTGTAGCAAAATTATAACCATTTAAATAGATAAATGAGATCTTCAGAACCAAAACCCACTAAATGCAGTTAAAAAGCCCCTACCAAGTAAGTATAGCTTCATCACTATTTTCATTTCATATACAATTACCTATATTTCAAGGTCTATGATATTTCGCCTGTGAATAAAAACCACGGGAGAAACCGTTTTCGGAAATACAGTAATCCCTCAATATTCCCGAGTTTTATTCACCAGCGAATACAAAAATGCGGAAGATTTTCGCATTTGCTAATTGCTTGATTGCCTTTTCCATTTAAAAAAAAAAAAATTCTTATACATTATGGATATACATACTGAGCATACATATAGACTCAACATGTAGTTTTCGTAAATTGGATGAAACGAAAAATCCCTTGAACGAATACAATTTTTTCTCGGTTAACGAAACCGACATTGTCCATCGTTCAGAAAAAAACTAATTTAAGGTAGAATAAAAAAAAAATATGAGGTTTAAGGGGGAATTCGAGACCACGACGAGGTGGTTGAAGTTCAAAAGAAACAAACACAATCACAAATTAGAGTGTTTTTTTGTAACTCAGCGCATAAATTAATTAAAATTTTTAATTAAATTTACGTTATAAAATTTTACAACTTCATAAAAAATTGTTAATTCCTAAGTTCCCTTTTCATATGATCAATACCTTCAACATTTCACAGTTATTATATTCTTAACAGTTATTTATATTAATTTTAAATATTCAATAGAATTTAATGAAATTGATTCTATGTAATTTTTACACTACATTCCGAATTTCCTCCAAGTTTGGGTCAAATCGAATAAGAGGTTATCAAACTGTTTAAAAAAAGTTTAGTGATTCAAAAGCAGGAGTGGTTGTTGAAAGTAGTGAATGGAATTTTATGAAATTTATACACACTTCATCATCTGTTTACCAATCCCCAACTTCCTTCCAAATTTGAGCCAAGTCTAACGTGGGTTTTTAGAGATATAGATATATCAAGGAAAACACGTATCCGCATATATAAGAGAAAATAATTGATGAAATTCATTAAACTTGATAGATAATTTTTTTATCAATACCTACCTTTCTTTCAGCTTTGAGCCAAACCAAATAAACCGAATACTTTGAAAACAAACTACTTGCATATCAAAGAAAACAAATTGATACATGCGTGTCCGAAAGTACTAGATGGGCTTCGATGGAATTGGCATGAGGCTATAAACAAGCACAATCCCTAAAAATTTCATGAAAATCGGACAAACGGAAGTAGTTGATATGGCTGTCTCATCGATTTGACTACATACAAACTGACAGACACTGAACCATATTTGGTACTTGATGTCCGAAACGTAAAACGCGATTGGAAATTTTCAATTCTGAGCAAAACAATCTTTTGTTTTTAAACCTCCCACAAAACTACAAATCTTCCCTAACTTCCGTAGTGAGAAAGCAAAAAGTAAATATATGAATATTGAAAATATGGATCACTGAAACTTCAAGAATATTATTAAAAATCAAATTATTGAGAAGGTACAATATACGATTTACAATATTTTTCAACTACAGTTATTAACATCTCTTCACCTCTTGGATTTTTTATGTTCACTCTTGGCAAGACCGCAAGAAACTGGTTGAATAGACAATCTGGGCATGTTGCTTTAAACAAGTATTCTACAGTAGATGTCGAAATCGTACTAATAAGGACACATTTTATCGTTCCTATGGCAAGAGCGGTGTACTTTTTATGAGACAATTATCGTGTGTCGCCTATGTCTTATGATATTTATCTTAGAGCTCTAGTGCGAACCCGACCTAATGATGTAACAATTCCAAGAATGGATGAGTAACTGCTATTTACAAGAAGGGTAAAATAAATAAATGCAATATGAGCTTTTATTATAATTATAATTGAAGAGAATTGAGGGAAGACTGGAGGGTGGTTCGCTACGGTAGTCCCTCCGCGGAGGGGCTAGCGGGCTCAGGGGCGAACCGCACCCCCCAGCTCTCTCCATCGTAAGGGTCACTATATACAGTTCATCAGGCATCATTGTACATTCTATACACATATATATTACTTGAACAAGCTCCCAAGCTATTTAAGGCTAATATAAACTTAAATTACACATAATATACTAGGGAAAGCGCTAGATTCGTCCCTTATCTCTGGCGCTTATATGTTACACACAATAACAGTCTTCATGATATGTTCATTGTCATATGTACTTTGTCCGATATCCGCGCAGAACCACTACTATAAACTAAGTATACAAAATATATAATAAAATTCATTACAAAAGAGTACAAAATTAATGAGTATATAAGAGTAATACATTGTTTATCATACATATGTAAGTGGCTTCGACTTTTGATACATCACTCATTATCTATTCATTAAATTAATTTTTTCAGGTACTAAATGGTAATAACAAGGGCATGGGGGAATTCCGACACTCAAATCAAACAACTCTTACACATATATCGGGATAGGGCAGAGAAAACCGAAGGTGAAACGATGATATGATCAAGTCTTCTTAGGAATGTTAAAGTTCGCGCGGGTCGGACTAAGTTGTCACTTTAGAGCTGAGTGGGAGTGACGTTGACTTTGACGCCATTTTTGACCGGTGTGATGGAGTCGCTGGTGACGGTGATGTTGGACCTCGAGGTGAGGGCGGTGGTGGAGGCCTCCGTCCTGCTCACCAGGGGTCCGGCTTCCTGAGGCTCCGAGCGCCTAGCGGGAGCTCGCTCAGATCCTCCACGAGCAGTTCTTCGCGGGAACACGCTGTTCTCCAAGTGAAGGGTGGCATTTACCTCTTTACCTGCTGCGCACGTACAAGCTTTTAGAAAACTCTTCTTGAAATTATCGCTAAGGAAAGCATACAGTATCGGGTTCATGGCCGAGTTAGAGTAGCTGAAACAACCAGCCAGCAGAAAGACTGTGACTGTAATTCTTGATTGGCACTGTTTAGGAGGAGTGAAGATGAGAGCCATTTGGGTGATCCAATAGGGTAACCAGCAGAGAACATATACCGTAATCACTGTCAACACAAGCTTCGTTACTTTCCTGTGAGATTTTTTCTTTTCTTTAGATTTGTTTTTCGGTCCAACTGTTTGAAGTTTTCTTATTACTAGAAAATAGAAACAGAATATCAATACCAATGGAATGGCGAATCCTAGAATAAACGAATAAAGAGTAAATGCAGTTTGTCCACTCAAGTTTTCACTTTCTGGCCAAAGTATATTACAGCTATTGACGTGTTCGCTGTCCATGATGTTGGCATACATAAATACTGGTATCATCAATATGGCACTTGCCGTCCAGGCGCTGAGGGAAACGATTTTGGAAATGAATGGCGTTCTCATTTTTGGTGCAGAGATCGGATGGCATACAGCTACGTACCTATCAGCGCTCATTATTGTAAGAAATATGCTGCTTGTGAACTGGTTAATGCTCGTCGTTGTCATATATATCTTACACATGATGTTCCCAAAAGGCCAAAGCTGGAGGCTCATTGTAGCTATGAGGAAAGGTATACCGATGAGGAAGCATTCGTCGGCTACAGCCAGGTTGACTATGTACATGTTGGTAACAGTCTGCATCTTGGAGAAGCGCAGCACGACGTAGATGACGAGAGAGTTGCCGAGGAGGCCTACGATGCAGACGAACGCATACAAGACCTGAGTGAAGATGTAGAGCGTGGGCTGGTCCAGATTGCCGCAGTACTGTGTGTCGTTGCTCTGGGACGAGTTGGTCCCGTTTTCGGACCACAACCAACCGCTTCCCTCCTCGGCCGCCATTCTTCGTTAGGCTGCCATACCTGCAACAATCGATACGGTCATGTAGTCTTGTCGATAATCGAAATTAACATGTACAATAGTTTAAATAACTGATAAAAATATCGATAAGTATAACATACATTGAGAGAAAACAGTATAAATTCAGAAATATACAAAGTATGAAGATGTTGTTAATCGTATGAAATCAATGTTATTTATAATTACAAACATAACTCATATAATTAAAGCAATAGAAGAGATATTGTTGACTATTATGCTGGCGGACGTGGCATCCAAACAAGCACTCACCCTTCAAGGTCACGGTGCTGCTATTTTAACACCAAGTGACAGAAGAGTTCTCCTCAAAAAGGAAATAACCCTTAGCTGGCAATCCACGTGGAACGAGAGCCCGCCGAGCAAAATGAAGGAAATAAAAAAAAAAACAAAATCATGGTTTTCCTCGAACCGCCATATTTGTAGAGAGGAGGTTGCTTTGGCGTGACTAAGGATAAGATATTAGAGCCTGACACATTCTTACCTGATAAGTAAACAACGAATACCAAAATATTAACAGTCAGCCACATTTTTCATGAGTTTATCTACGTGGCAATATTAGCCAAGCTAGGATGCATACTAAAACTATCAGATATTTTAAATAATGATGAAGTTAAAGTATGGTCGGTGATAAATTTTCTTAAAGGCAATGATTTGTTAAATAAAATTTTAAATTGGAGTTGTTTTTTAAAAATGTATTTATTATTTTATTTTGTTTTTTTACTCTTTAGTCTTTTTTAGTTATTTATTTTTTCCCCCCAAAATAATTTAGTATTGAGATAATTGAAACAAAGAATAGATAAGCATTGATGACCTCAGGGTTTTATACCTATATGCCCTAAACAACAACAACCCTAAACATTTTCATGTGACTCGGTGGAGTCGTCCTGAACCAGAATTTTTGTGGTTGTCGACTAAATTTCGAAAGATCCAGCCTAAGCTAAAATTTCTTGCTAACAATTTTAATTCTGCGATTGCTATAACAATTCGTTTTTAAGATGTAAAAAACAAATATCTTTGTTTCTATAAAACAAAATCTTTACTGTAAATACAAGGCCGGGTTAGGAAAATATATATTTGTAATATAGCTTCAGTATGGAAAAAATGTTGACCAATCCACGTTTTAATGAGGGATTAAATATTTTTTTAGAATGAAACAAAGTTGGTATACGATAGTATTTCGATTTTGAGTTCAAATATGGTCGAATATAAATTAGTTCTTCGTCTCGTATCAACTCTTTTAGTGTCTTGTATTCTTTTTGTCAATATCAATATGGCAATTATCAATATGTTTAGGTTGAGTGCTTATTTATTTGAATATTCTAACATTTATTTGGCATATGTTTATCTTGTGTGAACCAAACTAAATTAAAAAAAAAAAAGTACGTCTTTTAAATTTGGTTATAGGCAAATAAGCGGTGAGGATAAAGTAGATAATTTTGTTGGTGGGTAGCGTGCGGCTGTATCAACATCTACCGCATTTGTATTTGAGGGGATGCGGACCCTGTAATCAACTGGATGTCATGTTCTTGTTAAAGGAACACTTAGCCTAATTACCTCTGCCCAGGCCTCATACACCGGGGCTTTAAACCCTTCCACGTTTTTTGTCAAAACCTTAGAATAGGCTGTAATAATACAGACACCGGGTCGCTTTATCCAGGCGCCTTGAGACAGCACATTCAGTCAGAATCCGGTTCGAATCCTGATTTGGAATATTGACTTATATTTCGAGGAGGATTAAATTTTGACCTTATCGATCTTTCTACAACAGTTCGTTATAACCTGTATGGTATTCCGCATTTGTTCTCTAGTTGGAATATACAAGGAAGTTAAACACAGTCAACATCATCAATATAGATAAATTAAGTTTTACGGGTGTCTTTCATATTCGAACTATTGCAGTTATGGCATCTCAGTGGGCAGGATGGCCGAATGGGCTAAAGCCTGTGATAGATCTATATTACGCCGTTGCCCGGCAACCAGATATATAAATCAAAGATATAAAAATAGTCACGAGTTAGCGTCCCGGAGCCGGAGGAGTCTTTAAATTCCCGCTCACACCCCCTGGCCCGGGAAAATCCCGTATAGCCTTAACGGCGAGGAAGGGAAGGACCAAAAAAAAAAAAATAAATAAAAAAAAAAGTTATGGCATCTCGATATTTTTAATACGTTTTCAAGCGGTGTTGAATTAAAAAAAAAATACAAATTATACTTGATTTCGCCATGAAGTAATTATCACTTGTAAGACTATTGGTTTTTACAAGTACTTCGAATAAATCTCCCATAGGTATTTCTTATTTGTTTATGAAAAATGATTTGGATATATGTAAGTTAGAATAGATTATGTGGGAGGGATTTAGTATGGGGCATTCTTTAATCAGATAATATAATACAATTCATAAAGATATCGTTCGTCGCTCAATGATGAAGAAAGATATTAAAAAAGAAACAACTAAAAGCTAAGTGGGAGGGGGGAGGAGGATGGCCGAATGGGCTAACGTGTGTGCACAGCACCGCCGTTGCCCGGCAACCTGATACATGAGATAACTAGACAAGAATAGTCACGAGTTCGCGTCCTGGTGCCGGGGGAGTCTTTTAAATCCCCGTTCTCACTCTCTGACCGAGAAAACCCCGTACAGCCTTAAAGGCGAGGAAGAGGAGGACCCTTCCCTCCAAAAAACTAGAAGATAAGGGATGAATTGACGAATTATTCATTTTGAGGCACATAGGCTTAATATTTAGATTAAGGCCTTGTGGTGGACGCGCTTGTTTAAGCAGCATCTCAGCATTCTCGAGTCCCAAGTGGCATGGCGAAGAAAATTTTGAAAGAACAGCACATTTATCTCATGGCTGACCCATGGAATAAACTTCGGTCACCTCCCGCCTCCCCAATATCTCTCTCCTCTGGTTGGAAACTGTTGGGAATCTGTAGGGTAACCAATCTTTTCTACCGCAGTTGGAATGCGTTTGCATTTAATACCTTAATGTATTAAACGATCTAAATAGACAAACGAAGTTTAGTTTAAAATGAAAATTCCTCAGTGGTTTAATACAAGCTTAATGCAAAAAATGCTATATATCCTGTGGTTTTCAATGTTGGTCTGTATGTAAATATTTTTAGAGGTGGTGAAAATATAGAACTTTGATGTAATATAATTCATGGAATCTGACATGCGAAGTGTATAGCCTTTCCAGAAACTCAAGCAAAGGGGGTTTCAACTTTCTGAAATCCAAGAATAATTTCGACCTTTTTCAACCAATTCAATTGTAGGACAAACTTGATCCTTCGTGAGAATATTCGTATTTAGCAAGTGTCGGTAGAATAGCTAATGGGACAGAGGAGGAACAAAATGACGAGTAAAGACGATTAATGTGCCAGAAGAAGCCCTACCTGAGAGAAAAATAACGAGGCCTCTTAAATCCTGTTCCTTTTGAATTAATGACAGGATCATGTTATAACAAAGAGGTAGAGTGCCCAATTAATACAAGCCACTCACGTCCCGAAACCTTAGCCTCTCTTATCTCCTTTGATCCTCGTTGCTTTTCTTTATACATTATTTCAGCCCCAAAGGAAAATTCAGCAACAATCCGCCAATCAATGAATATTTATTTTTTAAAGAAGTTAAGTGCTACTATCATGTAAATTATAATAAATTATACCTAATGAAACTAGTCTGTATAAGAATTACATTTCTCAATAAGCATTTTTATCGCAGAAGGCAAAAGGGAGCAGAAAGTTTCCATTACAGATAATTATGGTGGAGCCATCGTATTAAGTAGAACAAGGATGGAATACGTTACCAGGATTAATCGACAAAATTTTTTTTTTTTTATTTACTGAAATTTACAACTGTATACGAATACCACCAGTTAATATGCACAAATAAGAAATAACGACATGAACAGACTTAAAGAGATACTATCCAGTGACAGCACTCCCTAAATAATTCTAGGTAAATAGATCACGTGGCCATCTCCTTTTCAGACATCTAGGAGGATTATCAGGAATCGAGGAAGAAGCAAGGCTATAAAAAAGTAGATTCGGATGGGACTTGAGTTTATCATAAAAGGATAGATATCTGGCAAAAGAAAACAGATTTTATAAAATGTGATGCGGTGCGCATACCACAAAACTTTCACTTACCACCCTATACTTTGAGTTGAAATTAGTATTTCATAGCATAGGTAAATTAAAGTAAAAATCATGAAAGCTATAATTAATAACTAGAAACATATTGTTTAAAACATATATTCACGATATGTTTTACGATTTTTGTCACTGATAACAGTACATTTTAATTATTTATTTAATTGTAATAAATAATTAAGTAGCACGATTTTGGTTTATTATTTTCTATTCATTCCGACAAGATTGGCGTTGATAATGAAGGCCGCTATATTTATTTATATTACAGTGTGGGTGATTTTATTTGTTTAAGCATTGATATTTATAACATTTTTAATTGTTATATTACTTTAATAAGTAACATTAATAATAAAATAATATCTACACCAGCATTTATGAAAATCACACTAGTCAACGTTACATGGTACCATTGATGAACCTTACTAAGTTAAGGTAATGCTTAATAATTCGTTTAGCAGTAAATTTTCTTTACATATAATTATGGGCTCAACGATTATATACAGTAGAACTTCGCTGAATACGCTCTCTTTTTATCTATTTCATGAAGGAAAATAGATAAACAAAAAACTGGTGCGGCGTGCATCACACGACTTTCACTCAACAAGCATACCCTTAGTTACGTCACTGGTCCCTATCGCTTTATCTATATGTCAGACTGTTATATTTAAAATTTCTGAAGGTAAGTACTTGAGTACAGTGATAATTTAGATACATTAAAAAAATATGACTTCTTTACGCGTCGTGGTAGCGGTCAATAAAGGTCACTGCCGGAAGAGAAATGGATGTTTACTGAGAAAGGGTCTCCTTACAATGATTTAGCGAAGCGCTCATTCCTCCCTTATTGGCTACTGAAAGCGAAAGTCACAATTCCAGGCTCCCGCTTTGTTTGTTACGTCCCTCACGAGTGATTTAAGCTCCTTGGAACATCCTTCAATCTTCCATTCGATTGCCTCCTCATGGAAAAATATATCTGCCCATAGGCTTCCACCACGAGACTTTCACATTACAACGCGTTTAAGAACTTCAAGAAGTATCCGAAATGATTTCTAAAAGTTACGAAACTTCAATTTCTACTCTTCTAAACATTTACCTTTAATTTAATCTGATGTTGATTGTCTGGGAAAATTATTTATAAATTCAAAAATATCAATTGTCTCCTTTATAATCAATCAAAATTAGATATATTTTTATCTAACCTTTAAATTAGTACATAATGGAAGATCGAGAAATGTTCCTATCACTAATGGTACGAGGCAGGTCCCCCGAAATAGAAAACAAGTTTTCTCATTAATTAATGGAGATGATCTTTATCATATATGTCAATATTTAAACAATCAAAACATGCCGTATTTTTAAGTTATAATGCATAAATAGCTATTTTTGTTTTGTTTTGGTCCTCCCTTCCTCGCCTTTTAGGCCATACGGGGTTATTATATACAAAGCTACTAAATATAGGTACATGTCTAGAAAAAATATAAAAATGTATCTCTTGAAGCATTATTGTTGCTGTAATCAGGGATACCCATTTCCCTCAAGGCCGATGGCGCATCAATTTCCCTCTCTCTATCTAGAAATTTAATTGCTTTCCTCTTCTTAAAAATATAGCAAGCGAAGTGAAATAAGAAAATTTGTAAATCATAAAACCAGATAGAGAGAGGAGATGCTGTTGGTTAGAAAGAAGACATGTTTCGTAACTGTGACAAAACTAAGTGCTTTGGGAGAGTAGTAACGAAAAACAATGACTAATGGAAGGTGGAATAAAAGGCAGGATGCTGACAGGATCTAAATGTTTCTATGTTCTGTAAAAGGAGCTCCGATACAGGAATTTCTCCAGGAAAGAAAAGCTTGTAATATTTAAAACGATGAATGGACAGGTCGTTGCGAATCAAAGTGAGACTTGGACTCTGACCAAGGAAAACAAAAGGGCCCTGCTGGCATGTGAGAAAAGAGTCCTAAGAAAGATCTTTGAAGCAGTCAGAGAGGACCATAGGAGGAGAATCAGAAGCAATGCCGAAGTAATCGAACTACAATATATAGTGAGACTGATACTCTTAGTGTTGTGAATAAGAACAAACAGAGATGGCTGGGTCATGTTGAAAGACTGGATTTCTGGACTACCGAAAATGATGCTGAATGGTACACCAAGAGATAAGAGAAAAAGAAGCAGGCCCAGGCAACGATTGCTGGATGATCTGGAAGAAGATTTAAGGAGGCAGGTGATCAAAAATTGGAGGAACTTAGTTGTTGAACTCTAGAAGTAGAAAAAGTGATGGCAGAGGGCAGGTCCTGCAAGGGGTCTTATGCGTACTGGTGGCGGAGGGAGGCTTCTTTAACTCTGGCATTAATCCTCGCTCTTACGCCTGACCCGGGAAAAAAACAAGAGTAGGTCTCTCATCTATGCAGTTTAACTGCTGGTTTGGAAATGTTTGTTGCATGGGCGATGAAAGAAAGGAGAAGTGGCTACTTGAGGCTCGTTCATTAGTCAAGTTTGGTAGACATCAAATATCTATATGTATATATGGAGACGCTTGGAGGAGTCAGAGGGAGATACATGACTAAAATGAGAAGATTGGCAGGAGGCCGTGAGCAATGGAGTTGATGGCTACTCCATGCCTGGGGCACGATGGAGGTAGAGGATAAGAAATAATACAGTCAGTACTGGACTAAGAAGGCGTGATGACCGAACATCTTAGTACATGGGCACCATAGTTCGGCTCAGAACATTGTGGATCGCATTCTCATCTGAGTCAGTTACTATTTACTTTTCGGTAGTTCCGAGAAATAATTAAAAAGAATATACTTGATACAACTGATAACTATTACCTTTATTTATTTTTTCTGTTGCCATTACAGTTCTTGTCGACTTTTGACGCCTTAATCAGCCTTCTCCACTCTGCTTACCTTGAGCTATTTCTTTCCAGTTATCTCTATGCAGCTCTATTGCATATTTGTTGATTCTTTCTATCCAACTGGTTTTTGGCCTTTCTGATGGTCTTTTGCCTTCTATTGTGACATTCATTGTTGTGTAGAGGCTTCCAGATAGAATCCTCCGAGCTACATGCCCCGTCCATCTCAACTTCCTTGCTTTAAAATCATGTGATATTAATTCACCAGTTTCTGTAAGCAGCTCTTTATTGTTTTTTCTTCGCCATGCGTTAATATTCTGATCCCAGGTAGTTCTGGTTATCCTGCGGAGGATTTTCCTCTCTAACCAAAAAACAGGTTATGGTTTTGAATAAAATGAAGTAAACATTTATCAGCTAATTAAATATCTACTTCGCACGTGAATACTCATTCCTCGCTATTAAAATAATATTGATAAAAAAAAAAAAAAATAAATAAATGCGAATTCTGTTGGATATACATACTATAGTTCCGTGATAGTCGAAATGAAATGTAAATATACTGATAAGGCTTGTGATGGGCTGTTATCTGAGCGACTCCGTTTGATAAAGAGGTTTACACTAATCAGATGGTGTATTTTTTAAAACGTTAATCCATGAATATCTTGTGTGGACGCTTTTCAGAAACCATGGAAGAGTAATGGTCAGGGAATAGTGATAAAAAATATCCACTTATTTTTAACTCGATAAAAAAAAAACAGTAATTTATTTCTAGTAAGATTTAAATTTTTATTTTAAATTACAATTTTATTAACTTTTTTTTTTTTGCTAAATCATTATCTTATAAACTTTTAAAAGAACTATTACAAGAAGCTGTAGTGTATGGAAATGAAAATGGAAGAGCCAGATGGCATATCCAAGGCTTCTCTTGACGTCTATTTGTATTAACTGAGTTTCAGCTCTTGTTTTTCATTGCCTACAGAAGTCACCTCTTTGTGGCTAATGCTTTTCTTAATACCAATTATTTAACCAAAGTTCTCGAAACGGTTCTTCATTAATTAAAATAATAATATAGTATCCAGCTATGAGTTCCATAAAATCTACAGTTTGTTATCAAAGCTTTCATTTTTACTTTCACTTATCTCTTTATGGAATATATAGTAATTGTGGGATATATATAGTGAAGGGAAAGAATTGTGATCGCGAAAATTTTCATAGTTTTCAACGGAAATACATGTTTTGAGATCCCCTGAGTCGAAATAACCAAGCCCCGCAAAATGGTCTGTCTGTGTGATTAGCCTAGCTCAAATACGAAAAGTCGTACGAAATTTAAATTGCGTATTTAAGGTATGTATATGGTTCCGATGTGACAGCAACTTTTTCTTTAAATTCGGCTAACCGGAAGTACCCCTTTATATCAACTGTGATACACGTTTTTACGATTTTCTCGAAAACGGCTCCAACCATTTTGATTAAAATCGATATATCAGTGTATTATAAAGTTTTTAATGTCAGCTAGGTCTTATCCACATTGATGTCACTTTACAGGGCTCAAATGCCCTATGTTCATATACCTCTTCCTCTAGAGTACCTTTGATTTGGCTTATTTAAAAAAAAAAATGGCAAAACATAACTTTTTTGAAAGAATTTGATAATTGAATAAAGGAGAAAAAAAAGAAAAATTCTTATCCAGCTCGAAAATGGATCTCCGGAAATAATGGTCCGAAGATATACGTATAATGTATTGTAGGAAAGCGGAGAATTTTAGAAAAAATAATATCTAATAAATAAAGTTGTAGAATTTAACGGAGATTGACGAAAAAAATATAAACAATTAATTCTGAAAACTGATATCATTTATCGTAAATCAAATGTTTCCAAGGAAATTAAATGCAATTTTCTTACTCAATGTAAACGTTTACATTTTTTTTTTAATTTGAAAAAAAGTATTTTAAATCCACCGAATCAAGGTAATGACATTGCTTAAAATACTATTTCATTGTATTTTTGTGAAAGAAAAAGTGAAATATGAAAACATTTCATGAATACCTTAAATAATAATATAGTATATTATTATATTATAGTATATATAATATATTATAGTATATTTACATTTACTGTAGTTTAATAACTCTAGATCTGATATTATATATATTCAAATCATTAGCTATTTTCGATCCGTTTATTCCGAAAAATCATCAACTCTCTGTGATATCAACAGTATCCACTTACAATTAGTATGACAACGTTTGACCTATCTATGACAGGCAATGCAAATCTCGTTATCCCATTTTAGTAAACTTTGGAAAGGAAAAAAAAAGTTAAATAATTAATAGTCGTACAACCCATAATCAACCGTCGAAATAATAAATAAGATTTTTGTTATTTTAATGGTATTATTATGATTTGTTAACTGTAAGCTTTAAGCTTTAGCTCAGTTAAAAATGCACTTCAACATTTTATAATAGCCCAACATTGCAATCATTTCGGTAGAGCGGTAAGTGGAAGATATGTGTTGCGCGCACCAGATTTTTAAAATTATTTTTTATCAAACCGGTTCTACATTAAACCCGGAGTAGTGTTTCCCGCAACACATGATATGGATAGATGACCAATTGCGTCTATTGGTTTGGTATGTGATGAAGACCTTAATTGGTTGAGTGATCCTCTTTGTAATAGAAGGACTCCTGCAATTTCTAAAGTTAAAAATTTTAATTTGTATTTCTTTTATTCTGAATATGTGATATAGAGTCAAATTAAATAAATCAACTCAAGCGTTTAACTGAATCAATTAGTTCATCTCTGAATGTCCGAATTCATGTCATTATATATATGCAGTGAGCCTTTTACGTATTTCTGTGGGAATTCCAACCATAGAATCTTAGTGAAGGAGCTCTGCTGCTAACACTTTTTGTTTTCGTAAGAGAATACAGGTTTTAAAGCAATTATTTTGGAAGCATTGTTTTGTTCGATTTGATCTTTTCTGTACTTCCCAGTGGATGTTACGTAGGTCAAGTTTTTAAACCTGAAGTAACTTAATAGCTACTCCCACACGGGCTCAAGTTACTACAGAGAACCGAATCAGGCTGATAATTAGGAGCGGAGGTTGGGAGTAATATAGAGTTGGCAACCTCCATAATTATCCTGATCAAAGGAGAGCTGATAAAGGAAAGAGATAAGAGGGACGGATAATTATCTCTACATCCGTTTCGGCTGCGGTATCCCTCTCATCTTGGTCAATGCCATACGTATCCAGCAGCATACATTCATTACCTTCGCTTTGTAATGTCACATCTAATAAGGCATGTATTCCTGAAAATGTACAACGACTGTATGAACATAAGTTCAAATAGAGTAAGCGGCATCGTAATATAATATTAAAATATCATGGGAAGATTAAAAAAAACAAAAACTTAAATCCCTGAAGTACTGGTAAATAACTAGCCAACGAGCCAACGATTTGCTGGTATACGGGTATATACGAGCATATGTTGAACAGTTTTGGAGCGTACACCATTTCTATTTTTGTAGTATTTTAAAAATATTTTATGTTTTACGAGCAATACCCGGGTTTAAAAAAAATTCATATCTTGTTTCTATGTAGTTTTCAAACTGGTGGTCAAATATCTATACGAATCAGCGTGCTCGTTGCATACTTTTGTATATTATGATTATTAATAAATAATAATTAGAAATAATGAATTAAAATGGAACAGTAAGATGAAATTCCGTTGGATATTTGTAGTTTGATTTTCATTCAACAAATAACAACAAAAAAACCGCTAACATCAGTTATCAGATTCTTAGAATATGTATTTTTATTTTCATTACCTGGCTTTTTATCTATCCTTCTCATTTCTTTTAACTTCTAACCACTAAACTAAGTTTCAATTTCTTGCTTTTTTTTCAAGCGGTTACATTTTTTATAATCTTAAGTGTGCATTTTCTTCAAAATCGAAATATTGTATCGATCCTTACGACTTCAAAGATCAAACAGTCTTTAAAACTTATTGAAAGCTTCGTTTTTACATCTATTGTTCAAAACATGTTTTTATTGAAAGCATCAAACCAATAGTTTTAAGTGGATACAAATTTGCATCTATCAGGTCTGTTATAGAAAGATCATTTCCATATTGTAAAAATAAATCAAACGATAGATTAGGTTTTTTGAAACAAATTTAGAAATTAATGTAGGTCGCTTATGACTTTCTAATCCATATAGGAATTTCAAGCGATACTTAAACAATAATAATATATCATGTTTTTCTCTTAAGTTAACCATTGTTTTTTAAAGATTATTGATATACAAAATGGTTCTCTAATGTTGTTTTCTGGTTTTATGGTCTCAGTCCATATTTTAGAAGACGTGCCTAGACTACTGTTGTCCAAATGTGAGACCGATACGAGTCTTGGTCTTGTGCAAGAGTCTCGCAACAGTCTTGCAGTTTACTAATTAGCTTATTCTTATAGAGATATTACTGTAATTTTTTAGATAGAAGAAACCTAACTAAGCCAGAATGAAAAATAAGAGGAGTTAAATGCAAAACTATAATTGGTTATATCAATTATTAACATATAGTAACTAAGATTTTCAAGTATTAGTAACTATTTTGCCTTAATTTTGATTTAAAAATCGATTTTTTTTATCAGTTCTGGTGTTGGTCTTGCAACAGTTAGGCGCCCTTGGTCTTGGTCTTGCTAAGTGCAAAACCAACACCGATTTTAGGCAACACTAGCCTAGACTAAGGGCACTAATAATCGACTATATAAAACAATTATCCTACCAATTTTCATTTTTGCTGAGAAACACGGATTATCTCTAAAATCGGGTAACAATTTATGAAAGGAATATTTTAAGTGAAATCTTTCGAGTTGGGAATGTTGACCAGGCGTAGGAGACATGGAATAAGTCTAAGGCAATGTGTTCCAGTTTAGAAGGCTTATTAAATTGGGATGGGTAGGATATGTTGCACGGCTAGTAATGAGAAAAAAAATTATTCGCGAAAAATACCGATTAGGTTGTGAAGATAAATACAAGAATATTTTAATAAACTTATAATAAAAATAAAATCGTCGTAAGATTTATTTTTATAGTCAATCTAATCAGGCTTATACCTACGACAGTTGAGTATTAACTAAACAAATGAATTATTATTGATATATTATGTATTAAGGTTAAGTAATAAATTAAATTGTGGGAGGAAGTCAATAATTAAGTTTTTTTAATGTTAAGTTGTTGGTACAATAACCTAATACACTTCCTACTAAATTTCCATCGACTACCGATATTGGCCGACCAATTCCTGTGGGAGCGGACAGATGCTCTATCTCAAAAGACCGGGTGTTACTCTCAACGACGAAATGTGGCTTAGTTCACATCATCCTCCTAAAGAACCTTACAATATTTCCCTGAAGGTATATTATTATCGGGTCAATTTTAACCATTTTAATTGAATTTTTTTGTTTTATATTCAACTTAATATGATATATAAATTTAGCAATAAAATAATTATAAAGAAGTATAATTTAAACTCTTCATTAATTCTCAAAAACATTGATTTATGTGATCATTTTCTAGTTGGTGATTGTAATCGGTAGCATTTGTAAAATAATTCTCTCTTCCGGAGGTAAGGAATACCATGTCAATTTTTCAATTTGTTAAGGGGAGCCGATGTTCCATAACTTTGTGCAATTAAAATTTATTCTTAGTCACTAAATGTGTACTACGGAGGCAAAGTATACCGTGTCATATTTTTGTGTTTGTTCAGTGAGTCAATTTTCCATAACTATGAGCTATTAAAGTTTGTTTCTTAGTTACTAAATTATTTAATAAAAAATGAACAGAATTAATAAAAATAATAAGCACATAAAACTTTTATGTGCTTAAAGTTTAAAGCTTTCCTTTAAAGTTTAATGGACACCTCTCCATAGGAAAAAGGTTTGACAAGGGAATATTTAGCATTTCAACTGTATAGTCCGTGGTACAGACCCCTTTTTATCGAATTATTAATATCCGCCTTATTCTTGAAACATTGGATTCTCTCGAAAAAATCACAGCATAAAATGTTGCAGGTTGTTTAAATTATTTTTATTAATTATTTCCCAACATTCACAACAGTTTTGAGTACAAAGATAAAATAATAAGTGGAAGTAAAAACAAAGATAAAAAAATCTGTTATTAGTTGGTATAGTAAGTTCCTAAAACCTTTAGTCTGGATCAAAAACCATGCAGACTAAAAATATTGCACACCTCACTTCAACAGATAAATGAATAGAGAGGGTGCATTTGTAAACAGTACTCTATAATATTAAACATATACTCGTACAACCATATCTATCAAGTAAGAGATTATTGGTAGTCTTTTTATCGAATTATTAATATCCACCTGAAACTTCGTAAATATTTTCATCTCATCGTAACCTACAACTATTTTATTTACGAAAACTCTTGGAATTGGGGCGTTTTAAATCTGGAGGGAAGGCAAACATTGTCTATCTAATTAGCTACTAAAAACTCGTAAATGCCCGTTTGCTTTCTACTTCGATCGTAAGATAAATTGATCACAAAATCGTTGCAAAAGGTGGCCTACAAAAATATTGAGCCGTTTGTCCTATATAACCTCGTTTTTTTAACAATTTGGGGGTGTAGGTCACGCCAAACGGCTCAATATTTTTGAAGACCACCTTTTTTTCTCGAGTTTGTGATCAAATTATCTCACTAATTATCTAGTGAGATAATTTGATCACAACCTACACCCCCAAATTGTCAAAAAACGTGGTTATATAGGACAAACGGCTCAATATTTTTGTAGGCCACATTTTGTGATCAATTTATCTTATGATCGAAGTAGAAAGGAAATGGGTATTTACGAGTTTTTAGTACCTAATTAGATAGACAATGTTTGCCTCCCCTCCAGATTTAAAACGCCCCAATTCCAAGAGTTTTCGTAAATAAAATAGTTGTAGGTTACGATGAGATGAAACTATTTACGAAGTTTCAGGCTGATGTTAATAATTCGATAAAAAGAGGTCTGTACCACGGACTAGTACCAATAATCTCTTACTTGATAGATATGGTTGTACGAGTATATGTTTGATATTGTAGAGTACTGTTTACAAATGCACCCTCTCTGTTCGTTTATCTGTTGAAGTGAGGTGTGCTATATTTTTAGTCTACGTGGTTTTTGATACAGACTAATGGTTTTAGAAACTTACTATACCAACTAATAACAGTTTTTTTTCTCTTTGTTTTTACTTCCACATATTATTTTATCTTTGTACTCAAACCTGTTGCGAATGTTGAGAAATAATTAATTAAGGTATTTTAAACAATCTGCAACATTTTATGCTGTGGCTTTTTCGAGAGAATCCAATGTTTCAAGAATTCAACTATTAGTGCTTCCCAAACCAACTGAAATCAGGCGAAGAACGTAAAGACAACATAATGTTAGGAATAATACATACTTCTTGTTTCTAAAATAAATTCGAGTTACATGACGAGTAAGGTTTTGAAAGGTTAAAATTAGAAAGACAGCGTTGTAAATCCCCGGCTCTTAATTAATTTATCGTAGATCTACGACAGTACTGATATGAAGTTTGTTTACAACGAAACTTCTGTTGACAACGTTACCTAACATTTAGGTAGGTGGAACACATTGGGTTAAAACCGATTCTCTGACATTCAGGTCAGTCCCACATAGTGTATCGTTAGGACTACATAACTAAATCTCTAAAGTATGAATATTTGTGATTTATATTTTTTAAAAGTATATGAAGGTTAAAAAACATGAAGGTCTGATCGACTATGCAAAGATTGAAATCTCAAGTTACACGAAAAGTGAAGAGCAATATTATTGTAATGGTGACTGAGAACTCTTTAAGCATTGGGAACGTAAAGTAATGATAAATGACAAAGTGTGAACTGTGATGAATGTCTTGCTACTCACTTCAAAATGGATCAATAAAAGCTGAGATCGGGGAACGAATCCAAACAACGGGGAAGCCCTACAACTTCAGCAGGCGTTGTCTGATCCAAAAGGGGAGGAGGGAGTGTCAAATGGTACTGAGGGAAGGGTTCTCACCTTCCTCAGATGTAATATTTAATTACAGGAAAGTGAAGTAGCGGAAACTCAACAAGAAGAGAGCACAAATTTATAATGATTAAATTTGAAAAAAAAAATGAACAAAGAAATGTTAAAGTATAATTTAGGCAAAAAGAAAGAAGTGAGGATGGATCTAAAAAACAAAAATAATGAGTAGTTGATATATACAGAGTCTAAAGAAATTGTTTTTGTAGGTAACACATAAATTTGATGCAACCGCGATAGCACATATAGACAAAACAACATTTTAAAATTTTTTTTTTTGTATCTTCCCCTTCCTCGCCTTTGTTGCTATACGGGATTTTCCCGGGCCAAGAAGTGTAGGCGGCGATTTAAAAGACTCCCCCGGCACCGAGACTCGAACTCATGACTATTTTAAACCCATTGTCTCATATATCAGGTTGTCAGGCAACGGTGGTGCTGACCGTTCGGAAACACTATCTATATGTACGGTATTCTGAGGTGAAGTAGCTTAAATTGTATTTCAGTTTAGCTAACACCAGAACGAGAGAAAAGTTAACAAATATGCATCTCTACTTTACCATTGCGCGTAAGTTCTAGCTGATAGATTGCTCTGAGCGGTAACAGAATCAGGATTTAGTTTTGGGTCGACTTTTTTTTATTCTAATTTTTTTTACGACTATTATTCTGAAAGAAAAAAATAAATTATATAAATGATGTTTGCGAGTTCATTTAATGCCAGTTGAAAAAAAAAATACAGGAAGAATAATGCTTATAGTGATAAATTTGTATGTCATTTTCGTAACAAATAGTACATGCGATTGTTCAAAGAAGTATTCAGCTCAGATCAATCTCGGAAACAAATATGAACCAATGAAAAAAAAGTGTTTTCTAGTTTGAGGGATGGGGAGAGGGGGAGGGGGCGACGAAGACTTCATCCTGAAAGTACGTGGATCCATCAGTGGTTCTAGGATACAAACCCCGTCCACATCCTAACCTCTTTTTGTTTTCATTTCATGAAATATTGATTGACCAATTTCTGTAAACAGTTCTTCTCTCCATAAACAGTTCTTTTATAAACAGTTCTTTGCTCTATGCGTTAGTACTCAGACTCTGATGGCTCCGATTATCTCACTATATATTTTTCTCCCTAATTTTTTAATACTTGTTTCTACAGTGCTTATCTTTAGTGTCCAGATTTAACAGCCCTAAGTCTAAACTGGTTTTAACTTAGTATTGTAATGCCTTATTTAAGATTTGAGAGCTGCTATATTTGAATCTTTCTACTTCAGGAATCGATTTCCCTCCTTCGCAGATCCTACTAAAGTGGATTTTTTGGCTTACTGTTATATATTTTGTTTTATCTCAGTTCATTTTTAGGTAGATAGGGTAGGAGTTTTAGGGCGATAAATTGTGAGATTTATAAATTTAAAATTATCGCCTTATGATAAATTTATCTGTAGGCCGATTTGCTTTGATTCTCTAGTCGAATCTTTAGCGTATCTCTTGATTGCTTCCTAGGACCGATATGTTATCTGCATATCCTAGAATTTTATGATTCATTTCGAAGTGCAAATCTACGTTTTCACATTATGTTGTTCTTATCACCGTTTTTTTTTGTTAAGTTGAATATCATCGGCGAGAGTACAACTTTGAAGGATTTAGATTCTTTCATTGCATCAGAGCTCGATATTTAGGTTTATTTGTACACTGCTTCGTCAATATGGCCTTAGTCCGAAGCGTGGTTGTTCCTCTTCAGATTCCTGCTAGATGGTCACCAATCATATTTTTGTAATACGTATATGTTCGGTTTAGGAGGAAATTCATCTTGTTGATATTCATCTGTAATTACTATATTTATACCTTTCTTTATTATAGAGCAGGTTAAGGCCGTGTCTTAAGCATCTGGTATTCTTTCTTCATCTCATATTTTCTAAATTAGTTGTGATTTCGCCCTATCTTTTGCGTTATTTTATGTAACTAAAAACATTTTATTTTGTGTTGTTAATTATTGTACTATTGGTTATCCACAAGCAGTTTAACATATACGACAAATAATTTCGATAAATTCATTATTGCAGTAACTCTTCAATAAACATTTACCTCTTAACATATGTTGAAGATTCAAAAAGCAACAGTACTTTGCGGGAACCCATAATACTACCCGTAATGAAATAATATCTGGTAAAATGTGATTGTGACAAAGTCCACATAAAAGGCGTAGGAGTAGAAGGAAACAGAA
This sequence comes from Nezara viridula, assembly GCA_928085145.1. Lineage (NCBI taxonomy): Eukaryota > Metazoa > Arthropoda > Insecta > Hemiptera > Pentatomidae > Nezara > Nezara viridula. Next base: position 49,131,987 of record OV725081.1, read on the forward strand.
CAGATTGCGCGATCCAAATAGAAAAAGAAGAAAATAACACCAAGTCCTAAAGGAAAACAAACTCATTTGTTTTATAAATTACATTTGAGCAAAGACTAGGTTGCTTGTGGAAGGATGATATTCTGAGGGTTTTCATTTACATATTCTTGGACAAAGCAGTTTAATTGAGGAACAATTATTTTTAAGATCAAAATGAATTTTTCTTTTCTACAAATAAAGTTCATTTGCTTTATTGACAAACTGTACTAGATACGCACACACATATATTTGTTCTTTTAATTACTTTTCATCGACATGCTATTTTCGAAAATCATTCATATATATTTACACTAATTTGTTTATGTTTTTCAGTATTTTTCATTGCTTAAGATTTTTATTAATAAAATATATTTTATTTTATTTTATGCAATTTGCACCTGCGCATCTAGCAAATTTGTTGTATTTTTATTGTCTTGGTGTAATTGCTTGATTTTTTTTTTTTTTTTATTGATGTAGTAGGTCTCTTGGCCATTTTCTTCTTAATCTTCGTTGCTCAGGTAACAGGGAGTAGGAGATAGAAAGAACCAGAGGATTGGAATGATTTTGGGTTGAAGAATGAAATGTAGTGTATTTGTCGTGGATGTAGGATTTTACTGTTAGGGTGTTTAAGTCTAATATAAAAGATTAAAACACAATAAGTATTGCGTATGTTCCTATACAAAATAAATCATTTTTAATTACAAATTTATTCAAATTATAAAATATCTTTATAGAACATATAAATGCTAAAGAAAATGTGATATTTCCTCTTCATGGTCAGCTATTCACAATTAGTGTTTGTTATTATAATATTATAATATGAAACAATAAAATAAGAGACATTCCTATGAGCACTCAATCGGTGGGTTGAGGGACCCTTAGTATAGAGCATTCAGGTTCATTAATCCATATTTATTCTGTTATCTTAGAAACTAATATCTAAGAGCTAAATCACTCCACTAAATCTTTAGTTCCAGGCTATTAAAATAGCAAGATTGTGTGGGGGATGAAATACAAACTATTAAGAATACAAGTAAAAATAATACAAATTATTTAGGATGAAAGTATAAATTATACAAATTATTTAGAATGAAAGTAATTAATGATTTACTCTTTACTAAGTCCCATGCGTTAGTTCTGATAAATTTAAGGGACACCTTTACACTCCTGAGATTAATTAGCAAAGAATCGCTGAATAAGTCGATTCAACATTCGAGCACTAAATTATTCTGAAAGTATCTGATGAAATGAAAGATAATTTTTTATTCATCTTCAGGATAATATTAGTTCCATCTTCTCAAAAAATTGTAGATTTTAGCACTGTATCGAAAATCATCGGAAGGAGGTGGTGATGGAGGGGAGTTTCAGTAATTTTTTTGAATATAGTTTGTCGATACATATATATTCATTAATATTTTTTCGACTGTTTAATATATATTTATATACTTTTTTTTTTCGGGGACCTTAATAATAACAATTTATATCAGATAATTATAATTTGTAGTGAGTGAAAAAAGAGCTTTGTGGATAAGGAAGGTACATTTACCTCATCCGGTAAGGTACATTTCCTTACAACTGCCCTCACATTGAAGAAGGTTGTAAGGAATGTACTCTGATTACATAGTACAGTGAAGGATAGGGAGGTTTTAGGACACCCTTATAAAAACCTCCCTAAATATTTAATAGTTGACTGTTACATTATTAAGGAAGGAGATGATCCGGGGTGGCAGTCATAAATAGACTAAATAGTGGCAAAACTATTTTATTAAAAGCCAACGTTTCGACCCGACTTTGCAGGTCATCTTCAGGCAGGTGTGTTCAGCAAGGAATTTCACTTAGAAGTTTTAATAAAATAGTTTTGCCATTATTAAGTCTATTTATGTCCGCCACCCCGAACCATCTCCTTCCTTAAAATAAAATTTAATTTTAAGAAACTATTTATAATAATTATGCCTTAATAATACCATAATAATTATGGTAAACTTTTCCTTAGCAAACAATTGAAATATCAAATAATGCATAAATAAAATGTTATTTTCTCAACTTCGGTAGTATCCAAGCGACAAAAAAATCATCATTTTGAACTTGCAATGAAATATTAACCCAATTATGAAAAATAATATATATTTGGAAATCCGCAAATCTTATTTGAATAATTAATTTTATGAGTTGCAACTATGGTTTTTATTTTCGATCTTATATTAATTATGATTATATTAGTATTATGATATTTATTCTTTCCAAGAACCTGAAAAATAAGGTAGCGGTTCATTTTCATACTTAAAGAATAAAGACCATCAAAAAGTCCACTACACCGTTTAACAAGAGAGGTATTTATTAGACTAAAAGTAAAAAATAAGTATAGAATGGTTTGTATGTACAAAATAAATATTTTTTTGTTATAATAATTTTACAATATTGACATTTCATTTTGTGAAAATTCGATTATCCTTACGCCGTTCCCATGTAGTGTCCCCATCAGTTTTCATCAGCGGATAACAGGGTTCAACTTAAATCCGTGACCAAGGGCTCCTTTCTTTTGTTAATTAATTTCTATGCAAAACATTGGTAGCGGATCCCATAATTTTCAAGGTAAATTGGAACACATGCGCCCCAGGCTAATGGCCCAAAAGTTAAATCACTTCAAGTTGGGAACTCCACCTCATCCTGTGCTAGTTTATCAACCGCAAAATACATAGAACAATATTTCACGTCCTCCTAGGGAGATAATGTACGTGATTAAAGGTGAGTAAGAACAACCTCTTGTTTTTTAGATCAAGGAGAAATACTGTAAAAAGAGCTTCACATAAATAACGTCATAAAACATATGTGTCAAATGATACTTCCTTATAATATGAGTGCAGGTAAAAAAAAAAGGATAATAATTTATTTTTATCATTAAAAACACTTTTAAAACGGACATAGTATGTTGCTTTGGACTATCTTCATCTAAAGGATGACTTGGTACCAACACTTCAAAATTAAATAAAACATTTTTTTATTCGTTTTCCGAATTCTACATATCCTGGAACGCAAAACTTCAAATTTTGAAAGGTGGTTAAGTTTTTGAATTTTCCGCTCGATCACAATGCTTCATTATTGAAAATAATAAACAAAAAATATTTTAAAATCGCGATATCTCTACTAATAGTGCTTCGATTTCGATGAAACTTCCTCCATTTTTTAGAAAATTTAAATACCTTTAAAACATCTTATAACAATATCGACAAAAAAGTTTATACTTTTTGAGATATTCGGAATTTAATTTTACCATCCCTCGTAATTTTTTTCCTGCTTCTTTTCGTTGAAGTATGTCTTATAAATAAATTTAAAGGGCGTCGAGAAGAAGACTTTAGCGAAGTTTCATCGAAATCGGTACATTCGCTTAGGCGGTACAATCTATAGAAACGCAGGTTTTTCGGCCGCCATTTTGAAAATAAAAGACGGATAGTAATGTCGATGAAGGAGGACCATCCTCGAGTGACCTCTGGTTTTAAATCCAAATTTGAATAAAATTGGTGCAGTAGTTTCCGAGAAAATGTGCGGACGGCGGACGAACAAAAAAATTTTTATTCGTTTTTTATACTTATACGTATTCTGAAACGTAAAACCTCAAATTTTGAGAGGTGGTTAAGTTTTTGAATTTTTTGGTCGATAACAATGGTTAATTATTGAAAATAATAAACCAAAACTGTACAAAAACGACTAAAATTATTCTATTATATTTTTATCCAATTAGGCAAAATAGAGAATTAGATAATGAATAAATACACATACCTATTTTAACCAATGTGGGTACAACCCACCAACTTATTGCAAAAAAAAATACTTAAAAATAAATTACAATGTTTTCGATTCATTATAAGTCTGATAAAAGGAAATCCCTCATGCTCAAATAACCAATTGTCATTCTTTATTTGTAAAAATAAAGCATTTGGAAATAAATTTCACATTATTGGATAGAACAAAAAAAAAAAAAGAAATTCGATTTCGACTTCGTAAATGCATCCTGTTAAAGAGTAACCTTTTAATGTTTTATAGAACATAAGGGGAAATGCTAGAAATAGGATGAAATTTCCGAGACATTAATGACCACCATGGTATGAAGCAAGTATATGGCCTGTCATGTTTGTTAGTTAATCTAAAACTGGGGAAGTTGATAAGAATCTGAATTTCGGAGATCATGAAGGGACTCTTAGCTGTAGAAATAGCAGAACAGAATATGTGTCTGCAAATCCGGCAGGTTAAGATTAAATAAATATATCACTGCTAACTTCCAATAAAGTTGAAGCTGACCCCCTGGTCCGGGAAATCCCGTATAGCCTAAAAGGCGAGGAACGGGAAGACAGTAACTGTAACGTTTAAACTGTAAATAGTTATGGAGGCGGGGTGGCCGAGCGGGCTAACGCGTGTGTACAGCACCGACGTTGCCTGGCTATCAGATAAACAGATACTAATATGATAAAATAATTAATTACAAGTTCGCGTCCCTGGGCGTCCCCCTACAAACAGGCTTTCAACTCTACCAATAATCCCCCGCTCTTTCTCTTCGCCCGGTCAGGGAAAACTCCCGTATAATTTTGTATATTGTTCATACAAAAAATTAATTAGGACAGTACTAATTTACGCCTCAGACACATGGTCCTTATCGCGGACATATGTCAACACTATAATAGTTTTTGAGAGACAAATCCTGCAAATAATGTTTGTCACTACAAACAATGGCAATCAGCAATAAGCAGGGGAAAGACCGGTGCCGAGATGTAGTGGCTATGATGATGATAAAAAATGAAATAAACGAAAAACCATGAAGGAATGACAAATTTGTACTCGTACATGGTGTGACGTAAAGGAGGAAGAATCGATCCTTGAGGCATTACTCTCCAATCTAACAAAACTAATTTCTCAAACATAGAAAGTAAAGAAAATTTATTGAAAAGGATTTAGCATAGACATGAGATTACTTAAAAATATAACTCAAATGTTTTAAGTCCTAATAAATAAAGGAGAATGTTAAATGGAATAAATGAAAAACTACTGAAACCAACAACTGATAAAACTGAAAAACAGACCCTTCGATTTCTCACAATGAGATAACATTCTTATCTTGTTGACTTTAGAAACTTTATGATGGAACATCGTTGAGTTCTTGTTGAATAGACAGCCTAGAGAAGACCATTGTATTATTTCCTAACTCCTGTTACGACCGAATATTCCCATCTCCGGGACAATAGAAGAAGATAAACAGAAGTTTCCCGGCTGTTAAATTATTTCTTTTCATCAAAATATAGTTCTGGAGAGGAGTTTTCAAGATAGTAAATGTTTAGTTAAATCAGTACAAATATTTTATGATTTATCTTATGGTCGGAATTGTTTTTCAGCGAGTGTTTTAAGGCATTCAATAAAACTGATTTAGATAACATGAATAAGGCCATTTATAATTAAGATTTTAAGATAGGAACACATTTGCATTTAAATGTTACTAGTAGGCCCGTGCGAAAAATTCGCACAGCATATTGTTATCAAATGCCAAATTAATAAGAATATAAAATAATGCCAGGTATCAAAAGATAAAGAAATCAAATGTTACTTTATCGATAAATATAATCAACAAAGAAAACAAAAATTAATTTAAATCTTCATTTTTGTTTGGAACCAACATGTTCACAAATTTCAGTAAGCTGTATCTTACTATCTTGACTATCTTGTTAAAAATAGTCCGATTTCGATGATTTTTTTTCCTTTTGCAGGGGATTTAGTAGTCTTTTATATGATCATGGGCATAACTAAGGGAAAAGTGTGTATTTTTTTAGTTATTTGCAAATAAAGTTTGTTTTCTTTCATAACTTGTTTGCCTGAATTTTCGGGGTGATTAGACTATTTTGCCCGCCTGAAGGAGAAGGAAACCTTCGAAGTTGGTGGCTCAATCTTGAGATTTGGTGAAAAATTAACGATGATATGGCATTCCGGTCAAAAACACCATCGATAAATAATATAAACTCCTCCTCTCTCGATCACAGAGACCTCAAGTTCGCGTAATGAGACATGTATTCAATGACAGTACCACAATTAATGTAAGGCTGTGTGGAGCCCAACCCTATGCCTTGCGTTATCTCGAAAATAGAATGCTTAAAAACGCAGGATCCGATAGTTCCAGAGGAACTATCCGGGTCTTGCTGTACACATCAAAATCTTCAAGATCCAATTTATCCCGTATCGATCTAGAGACCTACCACCGTTACAGTATTTAAGCCTAGCAAAATGTTTGTATCGACTTTATTTATTTTAGAAAGATAAACAAAAGTGGAGAATACGATTCGCTCAAACCCCCGTGAAATTCTGAATCCAACGGTACACCATTCATGGTATTTGAGCATGACAGGAGCTTATATTTGGTACAAAACCGATTTCGAGCCTTACTGTAATAATATATGTGGGGATATAAATTAATCGCGGAGGAATGTATGCACTATTAATTTATTAATCTACATGTTGATTATTTAATAAGGATAAATTTACATCTGAACAAAATCTTACTGATTTCTCAAAATGTTACCTAATGTTATTTATTACGACATTAACAAATCGAATATGAATTTTGAAAGAAAAAATAAATGAGGTTTTTTTTGTTCCTCATGAAGATTATTTAATGATTTTATAGATATTTTAGGATTATCAATAGACTTTGAAATTCGTTTGTCAGAGCACTCATCTCCCTGGGCCAAGATCAGGAAATAAATACAAGTAAGGTGTGAATATGTGCATAAACAATTTTATGTGTGTTCATGTTTTAAACATTACATTTAAAACAACTAATCCAAAGGAAAGTTTATATGGGGGCCAGCAATGTTGCGTCAGAATAACAGAAGATTGGATCCAGCGACTAATTTAGACAGTAGGATTAATTCAATCACATTAATATAGATCAATCATATTAATTACAACAATAGATTGATTAGCCGTTTGATCTTCCGCGGTTCTGTAATAACCCTTTGTATAAACAACCACTCAAGCCAGAGAGGTTATTGCTTTGGCCTAACTCGCTTTATTATAGTTGAAAACCTTTGATCTGTTTATTAAATCGAAAGGTCCATTTACAACAAAGAAGAGTATCCATTTCCCATAATAGGCCATAGACCACAGCAATCCTTTCTTTTGTGAGTATGAATTCGGATGTTCGCGTAGTCAGAGTTTTCTGAAACGTGATATATTTAAACTATTTAGATTACAGATTTCATTGTTTTGTAATTTATAAAGTATTGCTATTGGTTAGAATTAGATTTAAAATTATAATTTTGAATAAATTTACAATCATACATTAAAATTTCTCTATAATTTATTGTTCTGCAACAAGAGAAACCGACGGAGAACATACATTAATTGTGTTTGCTTATAGAAATTATCTACTATTCAGTCATATAGATGGATCCCTTTTCTGGTGTTAAAATAATAATAATAATGATATATATATATATATATATATATATATATATCAGAAGATATATTTATTCTATTATACATTGCTTTCCATGTTTATCTATGGAAGGAGCCTTTTTACAAAAGCATTGGAAGATACTGATTCAAAACTTCCGATTTTGTAGATAATGTCGGACTGCACCTGATCATAGTCAGGTTATGTGATAAGGAGAAGAGGGCCAGTGCCGAGTAGATCTCCAGACTCTGGAAGGCTGACTAGAATAATGAGGAAGAAGAAGAAAGAAAGAAAAAAAAAAGAAAATGTAAAAGAGCTGTGTGCACAGCCTTTAATATTGTATGTGGTTATAATTACAGTAGTGTGTTGTGATGCAATACTTGACATCATACTACTGCATATACCCGTATTCCCATAGGGACAGAGCATAGTGGAAAGAAATTAAAAAAAAAAAAGGTTATGCGGCAAGTTTATTATTGTGTATTCTTATCACTTTTGGATCCTATCACAAATAATATGTTACAGAAGGAGGAGTTTTGTATTATAAGGACGATTTCTGATTTACGTACAAAATCCGAGTATATTGGAAACGTAATATTGTAACAACTATTTTATGATACGATGTCCTAAAACACATGAAAATGTCTTTTACTTAATTACGGTCACTTGTGAAGGACTTCAACCCGAAAAATGTCTTTGCAGATGTAAAAAATCAAGCAACCAAACTGAAATTCGAAATCAGATGGTTAGGTCTTTCCAACCTAACCTCATGAAATGATTGATAGACTGCGGTATTGGTGGATGGGCCATTTTTAAGACCCGTTATCAGTATAACTGGTCTTAAATATGGTCCATCCTATGTACATATATCTTTTTGAATTTCTGCGAGTACAGGCCTGCCAACAACTCGCAAAATACCGAATATAAGGTTCCAGTAGCTTGCACCGATTAAATTTTGACTTTTCCTTTAATGATATAGCTTAAAACAGATAAAACGTAATCTAAAAACACTAAAAAAAAATTTAAACAAAATTTTATGATAATTCGAAGTAATTAAAGAGAAACAAACCTCAGGTATGGTGTCCCTATTCTCGTTGTTCCTGGGACACTAAATGTACTATGAGGTCGGGGTGATTAGAAGTTTCATGACGCAAGTTTCGCCGTCTAAGTTTTTGAGAGGGCCACATTTTGACGGAGTTAGTGAGTGAAAAACTTTAAAATAGAGAACTAGATGGAAAACATGTGACAGACATATATATATATTATAATATTATTTATACCAAGAAACATGATTCTCTAATAAAACATATACTTGGTCAGTAGTGCTCCTTATCTACACTATCCATCAGAGAGAAGAAGAATGGGTACCTAATGCGATAGTTTAAGCACAGTTATGCAAGTTAGTTTCTAAGTAAACAAGACATGTTATTGCACGTGTATGTTTTCTTTTCATATTGGAATTGTTGCATAGGTGAAATATCGATTCCTCTTACAGAAATGCAGTAACAATAGGAAGTAAAACATCGTTGACTTGGCTGAGAGCCAATGTGCTGGTATATCCCATATATCTACTTTATTTATCTTCCATTATGTCGTTTTCGATATTATCGACAATATTTTTTATTTTCGATATCAGCTTCCTACAATTGGAAACATCCGAAAATATAATTATACTTAGAAACTATAAAAAAAAACAAAAACAAATTAACATTATAAAACAATCTTCTTCAATAAAACCGATTCATTCAGAAATAGAGAAAAATACATGTTGTTTCTAACAGTTACATCCGCTGTTTCGAACACGCGAACTATTGCATAAAGAATACATATATGCACTTCTCTATTCCCTTCTCTTTTCCCAAGGGTTTGGAACGATTAAGGGCATTACCAAAACCACGAATAGGGTACTAATCGAAACATATGTAATGTCACAAATTTATTTCATATGGCTTTTATCGATTTGGAGACTTTTCCATTTTTTTTTTCTGTTGTTATAACGGATCTTGTAGATCATTTGCCACCTTAACAAGCCTGCTCCATCTCTGTCTGTCTTTGGCAATTTCTTTCAAGTTATCTACACTCTATTCTATTACATCTTAATTGATTCTATCTATCCATTTGCTTTTTGGCCTTCCACGCGGTCTTTCGCCTTATATTGAGGCATTCATTATTAAGTAGAGGCTTCGAGATGGATTGCTAAGAGCTACTTGTCACACCCATCTTAACGCCGTTTTTTTTTCAATTATATTTTATTCTAAATAAAACCTATTCCGCAAAATAAACAAAATCGTGGCCCAAGGAGATTGTGGCTTTGGTGTAAACTTTCTTGTATACCGAGAGATACCAGTGTGAAGTAGACACTTATAGCTTGAAGTAACATGATTTTTTATCTTTTGAATCAATTGGATTCCACAATTAAATTATAATTCGAACCGTCATAATATAATTCCTTTACGTGTTTCATAACAAGAGTTGGGAACTATGGCGGCGAATTACGGCATGAGCAATCGAGTTTTATGAAAAACAGCGAAATCAATTGTCAACACAAAAAATGATAATTCCTCTACCCCCTACGTAAAATCAATTTCTTTCCCAGTCTATGTAAAAGTCTACCAATTTTTTTCCGAGATTTAGATATCTATTTTCTATTGTTCAAACTGCAGGTGGTTGTAGTAAAACTTAAGATAACCCCTGATTTACTATTTGGGAATCTATTTCCCTCACTCCATTATTTTCCAAGAAGATGTATATGATTCATGTTATTTTGTTAAGTTTAAATAAGTGTTTTGTATTGGGTTCAGTCCTCCAGTTTTGTTTTTGTCATAAGATGTGTGTGGATAATTTAATCATAATAAAACTTACTAAAAAATTGCTATTTCCTTTACATTTGTAGGAGGTGTGGGCGAAACGAAATTGATGGACTCTATTGGTAGAGAGAATAATATTAAATAATTAAAAAATGTTGAGGAAAAGTAGTATTTTGTCCCTTTTGAATGTTTTATATTAATTCTTAAAACTTTTGCATTTTATCCCGACCGAATTATCTCATTGTCGTCAGTGATTCTTTTATAACTTATAATGAAACCGATTATCAGTTGAATTCGAGTATCTTCTATTTATTTTTCTAATTAGCATTTTCTCTCACTTTCATGGTTTCAATTCAATCATGATCAAATGCCACTATTTAGACTGATATTTATGAAGGAAATTTTAGCCATCATCTGACACTTTATTTTAATAATAATCATAATAAATTTAATATACTGATGTTCATAAAAAAAAAAAATTAGATAAGCTAGCGGTTGAAACGTCCTGCATATATTTGAGAAAGAATTTACTAGGTTGGTAACTCAAGACCCCTATCCTTCAAAGTTTAACCCCAATCTTCTAACACTCGGTTTCTTTTTTCACATTCTTTGGTATTCAACTCCGTTCCGTTCTACCTTTGCTGAATACTGACAAACCATCATGTAAGGTATCATATTTAAATATAATAATAAAATAGCATAAAAATTTATATTTTATTATAGATCTCTGAAGTTCTATAATTGTTTTTTTATTATATAGAATCCGGGATCAGGTATATTTTTAATAAATTTGTTTCCATTGAATTGAAAATTTTAAGATCAATTTTTTAAATATAATTTATTAAATATAATATAATATAGAAATTATGAGTTTTATTTATTTAAGAGATTTAAATGGTGTTGATGGAGCATTTGCTACAAATTATTGCATGGTTCTTAGTCACAAACAAGACCTTCTAAATGAATAAAAAAAAAATCTGGTGTGTCCACTCACACGACTTTCCTACCTATTTCAGTTTCTCAAATTTTTATATCTTTATATATGTTCATGAAGAAACAAACAAAAATTGAATTAGATTTATTTTCCTGAAAATAGATCAAAGAAAAGATTTGAGTACGATTTATTTGATAAACTAAAGCAATGTAAACCGGCTCATAAGGAAGATCAGTATAAAAATTTCAATACTCTATAATATTGCTGATCAAAAACTTTTTGCTATAGGTTAGTATTGTCAAACGATAATTTCTGCTAAAACTAGAGGAAATAGTGAAGCTTGTGTGATGCGGACAACGGATTTTCTTACTTTCACTTAGTCATCTTTTTTCTCTCATTCACCCCTTTCTGACACCAGGATATGAACGTATAGATCCGACGAAAACCGCACATCAGAAATTTGACCCGATTACAATACTTTCCTTGCCTAGCATAGGTAGGAAAGTAATAAGTTAAAACAGGTGTAAAAAATAGAATAAGCTGTACCATCGCTAATAGTGGTTCGATTCCGATGATTTTTTTTTCTGTTTTGTTGGTAATTTAATTACCTTTCAAAAGTTGTATTATGAATTTTATCGTATAATATATACTTAGGGAGTTAGGCATAACATTTTTCTTTTCTTTATAACTTTTTTTTCATGAATTTTCTCGGGAATTTAGTCCATATACGATAATTCAAAGGACAATAATTAGAACATTATAGGAAAGTTTCATCAAAATCGTTAGAGCAGTTTTCGCGCTACAGTCAATAGAAAAACATGTTGTTCATTTATTGCGCTCAAGCTATGGTGTTAAAATAAGAATTAAGAATAAATAAATAAATAAGAAATAAGAATTCAAATAAATTCCAATAAATCTTATCAAATCATCTTTACCCTTCGTCGTAAACCTATGACTTCCTGTCCTACAGTATCCTTTAATAACATCCCACTTATCCCGGTTGAACAAATCCGTTACCAAGGACTTCACCTGGACAAACGACTCACTTGGAATCCTCTTACGAACTGAAACGACAAGAAACAGCTAGACGTTTCCGCTTACGCCAACACTTACTAGACAAACGATCTAAGCTTACAATTAATTACAAAAGACTCATATACATGACTCAATTCAATCATGGCAATCCAAAATCCTTCGTAAAATCCTCACTGCTCCTTACATTGTCACAAATAAAATAATCCATAAAGACCTTAATGCTCCATTTGGCATGTGTTTGGCATATGTTTCCGATTTGGCCCAATCCAAATACCTGTCCTTCCATAATAAACTTTATAACAATCCGAATCCTCTCGTTTCTAACCTTGCTTCTTCTTCGATTCCAGATAATCCTCCGAGGCGTCTGAAAAGAAGATGGACGCGTGAAGTTGGTAGTTTCTCAAAAAGCGTTTTCATGTTATTATATTTCTGTGTACACAGTTTTTTTAATATATCATTTACCATGTCTTATTTGAGATAAACAGAAAAATGAGTGGTTATTTATCTTGATGTTCAACAACGTTGAAAGCTTCTGTTGTTTATTAGCCAAGCACTTAAACAATGATAATTTAAATTCATTAAGTAGCCAATTTGATTACACAGTGGCATTGCTGTAATAGTAAATTTACTATCTTTCACACTATGAAAAAAAAATTGAATTTTTAAATATTACTGCTTCCAAGAGTCATGGATTCATAGTTCTATTATGTAGATAAAGGTTCCATCATAGCCTAACATCTGTATAGTTTGTTAAATTGTAGTCGTTTGTATATATTGCTGGTATTTCAAACAAGAATAATTTGTACAAAAATGTTTGGAAACTCTTAAGTTCTTATCAGTGTAATTAGTTTGGATTTCCAGTTGTCTCTTTTATCAGAAAAGATAGAGCGATATGTTTCATGAGTATGTATTGAAAACTAAAGGAACAGGTATACTTCCCTGCAGAACACGTTTGATTGACTTCATTACGTAATGTGAACTGTATAATTTTACTCACAAGATCTGACTGCTGAGACATAGTTAAATAATTTAGTTTTGATTTACTAATTCTTATTAGTGGAATCTTCTCGTGAATAATATAGTTAGATTTGCCGAGTCAAACGTTAAGTATTAATCCATGTTTGTGAATTATAAACTAAACGTTAAATTAGCGTCGAGAATATTGAATTAATAGTTTGTCCTTCCTTTGCTGAGACGTTGACAGGTAAATGGTGGAGGAGGCCAGGTGACGTCTGGGGCTCGAGATCATGAATTATAATGTGATATAGGTTTCCACCCCCATTCACCGCCTGGCAACGTTTGCAGCTCAGCTTATACCTTTCACTAAGTAGTTTAATCCAACCATTTGATGGACAATTAAGTGATTATAATAATAATGATGTAGAGATGGTTGACCGTTGATATAATATGAGAAGGAGTTAATCGGGGGGGGGGGTGCGGTGAAATAAATACTTAATTAAAATATAGTAATTATTTAATTTTTGCCGACGTTTCGACCTCTGATATCATCTTTTTATTTTTGTATCTGACAACTTCTTCTTACTTTATATCTACTTATATCCATTTTTTATTTTCACCATGTTTTGTATCTTTTGTAGCCCTGAAGACGACCTGCAAAGTGGGTCGAAACGTCGGCAAAAATTAAATTATTACTATATTTTAATTCAGTATTTATTTGACCGCACCCCCCGATGAACTCCTTCTCAGATTATAATAATAATTGATTGACACAAAATATTTAATTATCTCGACAATTATAGTGAGGTAGGACATTCACACTACATGTACAAAAAATATAAAATAAATAGAAGAAAAATAAAAATAAATAATAATCAACAAGTATATACGATAAATTAAATAAAATAACCTAAAAATAAGAAAATTAAAAGTAAGCAAAAACACATGCATACCTATATACACTATTTACAATCAGGCGAGGGAACTCCGAGGAAGGCTTGTCCCTCCAACTATGGGAAAAGCTGCACTCCAGGAGAACCCTGCGCTGCTCTCTCAACCGCATCACCGGTAATAAAGCCAGCGGAGATTGATCGAGAGCACTTTAGTCACATACACTTATGTAATGAGTGGAGAATCCGGCCATTGCCAATATATAAAATCTACAAAAGGTTGCTGCCGTTTCAACCTTCTTGGAGGATTATAGGGATGGGTGGTGCTTGAGAGGGATTGTGCAAGAGGATTTGGATGATACGTAAGGTTCTGGTGAAATTTGGGATGTTGAGGTCATAATGTAGAGTTTTATTGGTTACATAGTAAGGAGCATCGACTATTGTTTGAAGGACTTTTGATTGGAAGGATTGGATGCGTTTGATGTTAGAAAATTTTGTTGTTCCCCACAGTTGTAGTCCGTAAGTCCAAATAGGTTTCAGTATTGTCTTGTATATCAGTAACCTGTTTTCAATAGAAAGTTTAGATTTTCTATTTAGTTAATCTCGACAATAACTAAATAGTCTCTCATTTTGAGACTCTTTATTTTTCAAGCATTCGACCTTTTAAAACTTGATGCGATCTTCAGCAGCCCAAAAAAAAAAAAATCCAAGGAGAAGTGCCTTTAATGAATATAATTAGGAATGGGATAAAGAAGTTCCAGTATCGATGTTAATAACTATCGATACCATCAAAATATCGGACTTGAAATAACGATAATCGATATAAACTTTTTGAAATATTGATATCAATATAAGAATTGATTCTCTAAATGCGCAATAAGCGCATAAAAAAATGTTATTTTATTCTTTAAATTAATTAATGGAAACATCAATTAGAGAAGGTTCTAACGAATTTGAGCGAATTGAGTTTACTGAGTGAGAAGGGTCAAACGCGTGCAATTCAATTCTCCTTAGGGATCGCCATCGATAGCCGATATTATCGATATATCGAAAATTTCCTCTACTACGCACTACATTCTATATGAAACATTCTATATTCAGCCCGAAAGCTCCTCTCCTCGTAGATTCGCCTGTGCCCTCCATTTTCGGTACCGTGTTGGACGGGTCCGTATTCAAAAAACTAAACTGGGAAAATTAGAGAATTTATATAAACAGTAAAATTTTTAACAATCAAAAATTTGCGGACGATATTCTGTTAATTTCTGGTTCAAGAATTAAAGGAAATGATTGTTAATCTTTATAGTCAGAACAAAAACGTAGGACTGGAGATAAACTTCTCGAAAATCAAATTCCTCGCCAACGGCAGCCAAGACATAATAATACAAGGAAACAAGATAGAGTGGGTTAAAGATGTAATATACTTTAGACAATTAATCTCCTTCAACAGAATAACCGGGGAAGAAATAGGCAGACGTATTTTCATTGCATGGAAAAAATATTAGTCGTTAACGTATTGTGGAAGGTAATTTCCCAATACACCTGATAAAGTTCTTGACACATGTGTGATGGCAAGTCTCACCTGTCGACCCCAAACCTGGACACAAAGAGGTAGATAAATCGACTTCAATCACTCAGAGGAAAATAGAGAGAAGTATACTGAATATAAAATTGAGTGATAGGAAAAAAAATGAGAATATAAGACATTGAACTAAATTGAAGACATCGAAGATGTGATTTTAAAACTAAAATGATGGGCTGGACACGTCGCACGGATGGCTGATGAAAGATGGACAAAGCAAGTGACGAAATGGTGGCCACTATATGAGTAAAGAAAAAGAAGAAGACAGTTGATGTGATGGAGAGATGATAAAACAAAGGTTGTAGGCATAAACTGGATGGGAAAATGATTCAGGAGAAGATTAGCAGAAATTGGGGAGGCCTTTGCACAATATTGGGCTTTGTTAAAAAATTACCAGATTTTTATCTTTGTTAGTTTTTTTTTTTAAATTGTAACCAAGAAAAGTATTATTCTATTGTATTACAAATAAAGGCTTTATTTATTTATTATTATTATTTTACAAAAATTCTGATTTTTAAAAGAATTAACAACATAAAATTTATTTGAACCTCTGTAAAAATATATGTTGTTGATTTTTATTTAGCTAAAAAAAAATTCTTGCAACATTTTAATAATATAATTTATGTATATTTTTAGTGTATATTCCGATTTAACCCTACTGATGTAGGATTAATATTTATACATATACATTATGTATGGAATAAACTGATTCCGTTGAAGCAGTTGAGGAGGTCTGATTAGGTCAAAGAGCGAATATACATGGTTAGGGAACTAGGGAACTCTTGAGATAGAATGGTTTGGAAGGAGGAAAATATGCATTGCAGGCTAGGAATACATTTTCCTCTTTTACTTGCATGAGAGGCCCGGTTGAGGTATGAGAGCAAGCAAACAGTGCAATTTCCAACGTCCACATTACATCCATCACGCAGAGTAGTAGAGTAAGCCAGGTTGAAAACTATTTGAAAATATTTATTATAATAATATTCTTTTCTACGTTATTTAAAAGTTTAAATTAAATTCGATAGAAGACATTATTAACAAGTTCTCTTTTAATTCCAATCTTGCATTGGGGATAGCAGCTGTAATATTTTTTTTTCTTTTTTTAAAGCATGAATTTTACTATTTATTTACAGGATTCCCAGGATAGGTTTGGACGTCGAAAGTTGTCTCTTCAAAAGATTTTAGATGAGGGAGCGAGGGCATATTTTCACGGGTTCATGAATTTTTGGAGTAAACCATATTTTTTATTATTTTTCCAAGGATCCAATTTGGAGGAACTATCAAACCATGAACGTGACGACAGATTTTTTAGGAATTTTTTTTTGGAATGTTTTGAGTCTTATGTATGGAACATATCAATTATAAAGATGAGCGAAGAACGACAGGTTGGTAGAAAGAGGGGTACGTGACGAAAAGAAAAAAAAAGCTTTTTATCAAAGTAATCCACGTCAACCAGTACTCAACAGTTCATATAGATAGGGCAGACTATTGGATCATTCTAATGAAAACTTTCTAAGAGATTGTGAAGTAAATAAGTTAACTTCATTGTAGAAGGAGTTTATAATCAACTTTACCGGCAGAAAAGCCCTTCATTGACAGTGACATGGGCCAGTTGAAATAAAATTACACCTATGGAGTGGAGAATTTTTCTAAGAAGGAAAATTAAGTTATTATTACAGATATGCACGCCCATCGAAGGCTCGAAGACGAATCAGGAACAATTCCTATCTTCAAGAGAGGGGGGATGAGATATAGATATAAATTCTCCAGGAGATGGAGAAATAAGATCTTCATTCTTTTCGAGACTAAGGCTCCTGCAGCTTTATCTTCACACTTCTACAGAGCTAGAAGATGGGTCTTCAAGACTTCACTCAGACAGGAGTAGAAGATGTCAGCAGGCCAGAAGATGCAGTTTGATAGACAACCCGAAGAATGAACCGGAATTTAATAACAATACCTAGGTATAATAAGTTCGATCATATGCAATGTTTATTCCAAAAAACACTTCTGTTTAAATATTTTGCGGCAAATAAAGGGGGAAATGACGTCATCCTCCCTAAAAAATGTATTTTTTAAGCTGTTTCATATTATATAATACTAGTTGGCCCGAGCGAAAAATTCGCAGAAAATTTTGTTTAGTGAAGAAATAGCAAAACAATATGGAAATAAGTAGTTCCTATATATTATGTAAGAAAGAAGTTAATATTTCCTTGGTCGATTACAATATTCCATTAAACATAATACACCAAAATATTTGTACATATTGCTTTGCGAAGACCTATTTTTAAACGCTGACTGGAAAGATATTAAAAGTAATAAAGGCAAAATAATGCCCCGATCATGAGATATTCTAAATTAATAAAAAAAATGAAATGTAAGAACAATCAAATGTCTTTAATAAATAATAAAGTTAACATACCAAACAGGAAAAAAAATGTAGTAGACTATTCTACTCTTAAATGCAATATCTTTAAACAGGAAGACATTATTAAGTATACCAAAACTAATGGACTGTATCTTTGTTAATAATTGTCAGATTTTTTTTTGTTTTGTAGGTAATTTAGAAATCTTTCTAATTATCAGGGGTAAAATCAAGAAAAAAAATGCATACTTTTTGAGTTATTCGAAAATAAAGTTTTTTTCCTTCATAACTTCCCCTCCGGAAATTTGGGGGGATATGACTATTTTTCGCATGTGAATGAGCAGAATATCTTCAAAATGAGTGGTAAATCATTGGATTTGATGATGAATTGATGAAGTTATGGCGTACCGACAAAAAAACACCTTTTAGAAATAATATATAGGATTTGAATTTTATCTTATTAAACATTTCTCTAATACAGTTATTTTATTGATGGTTATAATCAATTATTTTCATCATCACTTCTATTATCTAAAACTTCTATTTTCATAAGAGCTAATTCTTAGCCAGCTACCATTTCCTTTGATATATTTGCATCATAAAAGGAAACCTCAAACAATAGCTCTAGTTTTCCGACTATCGCACAAGCTCACACAGATTTAAACTTGATTTCACAGAGAACAATCGGAAGCTAACATAATTAAAGAATAATGCTAATGAGTTAATTCAATTTACACATCGGAGGAGAAGGAATATAAAGCTCATTTTAGAATAGCAAGCTAGGGCTTCCTTTTAATTGGCTGAGTATTCTCTCTCCCGGGAAATCAGCTTGTCTGTCCCAGGGAAAATTCAGTCTCTTGGCATCTTAATCTGAGACACATCCAGTCTCGTTCCTTTGTTTATACTTTTGCAAGCAAGGGTATTGTAATGAGAAGAAAAACTATTTTAATGGTGGAAAACTATTGTTTGACAGTTGATTAATCATAGAGTTATGTTTACGGTTCGACTTTTAAACTATATTACTGTTTTATTATAATTGGGAGATGTGTACTGATTTGCATTTATATGATTTTTTCCAGTAGCTTCCAACCTGCACGTTTGGCTATGAGATCCTTTGCGTACTTCGAATAATATAAAAAGAAACTTAATAAAAAACGTTTTTTTTTTCTGTTTACTGTCCAGTTCTGGCACATGGAAGTGTTGTTCTAAAAGTATAAACAAATCTGTTCTAACCAGATTGGGAAGGTTGAGATTCTTTCGTGAATCCGCCACAAAATAAATTTAGACACGACCAGGCCGGTTTCGAATAAGTGCAGCTAGACTCGAGAATGATAAAGCGTGCAACGCTTCAACACGCTTGGCCACAACGGCCTCAATTATATGAGCTTATCACATACCATAAGGTGGGGTAACTTTTGGACAGGGTAGGTCAAAAAGGATTCTCTATGAGAAGCTAGATGGCAAAAGAAGTAGGAGACGTTCTCGGATCAGATGGTTAGACTTGGTGTTAGAAGATGGAGGGAGGTAGCACAGGAAAGTAGAGATTGGTTGGATACCGTTGTACCATTGTAATAATAATAATATACTTATGACAATAAACTTAAAAAAGAAATCGAAAACATTAACGAATATTAAAAAAAAGTTAGAAAAAAATGGCAACTGGTTTAGGAATGAATTTATGCATCACCAATCATTAACATCTTTCACATTGTTATAATGATAAAATAATGTTAGTATGACCAACTGTCTAATTTCTTCATACGTGTAGCGAACTTTACTGACTTCTTATCTTAAAAGAAATAGGACAGGTATGTTCCCGCAAATAAAACATTTCGAACAAAGGGTGAGGTTGTCATTTTGAGTCAACACTAGGAGTTCAACTACGGACATTCCGACCACGTAGGCAGGTACTCTTGAAGTTAAACTTGAAAAGACAGAATTCTCTCAGCAGCCAGCGATTGCACTGGAAGCATTCTACCCACGTTTTATAACATAATAAAATTTTGTTCAACTGTCATGTGTGAATTCATTGTAACTATATTTTAGACATAGACTGGCTTCTTGAGACACACTTGATATATTTTAACATTTAGTACACGTATACTCCATGCAATAAATCATTGAGGAGAGCGAATTGATTTATTAGGTTTTCAAAACGCCGTGTAATTCACTTGTTTTTGTATTTTTATTTATTTATGAATTTACAACTGTATTAAGAAAAAATACATTCAGTAAATGCGCTAACAGAAAATAAAAACATGAAAACACTTGTTGAGCAACTACCCACTGGTAGCACTCTAAAAAAAATAAAAATGTATTGTAATGTATTTACAATTGGAGTTCTCGAGTCCATCTTCTTTTCAGACGCCTCGGAGGATTATCAGTGATCGAGGAGGAAGCAAGGTTAGAGACGAGAGGATTCGGATGGTTCTGAGGTTTATTATGGAAGGATAGGTATCTGAATAGTCTTTGACGAGTTGCTGGGAGCGCTAGAACAGGAGCGGTTCCCCGCCACTGCATATGTAGATGACCTGGCTGTTGTAGTGGCCTCGAATAGCAGGGCCAGATTAAAATATGAAGCTGAACGTTGTGCCAACCTTGTAGAAGAATGGTGCGAGAAAAATAAGTTAAGGATGGCGGGTTCCAAGACTCAGGCCATCCTCTTGAGAGGTTCGACCGATAGGGCACACCCCATAACCTTGGTGATACAAGGTTCCAGAATATGTCCAAGTGAGGTAGTCACCTATCTTGGAATTAGGATTGGGAAAAAATTCAACGTGACGCCTCACTTGGATTACTTAAGGAATAGGATAACCTTAGCCCTTAATGGTCTCAGTCGCATAGGGGGGGCCTTTTGGGGCCTTAGATATCCAGCAACTATGTCCATTTATAAAGGAGTAGTTGTTGGTATCCTGAGATACGCGTCCCCCGCATGGAACCGGAATCTCTCGTACCGTCAGAAGCGCAAGTTGGCAACAATCCAGCGGATGGCCCTGCTTAGAGTAACCAGGTCATACAGAACTGTGTCCCATGAGGCGGTGCAGATCTTAGGAGGAGGTATTCCTCTCGACCTCCTTCTGCGGGAAGACCTTTATCGGTACAACATTAAGAGGGATGACTTGGCGGATTTACCAGCAAACATTCGGGAGAGGATTTGTGATGACCCAGAAGATGGAAGATGATCCTCCGGGAGGATACATTGGAACAATGGAATCGGCGATGGGTGACAACCCCAAACGGGTCCACACTAAGAAAATTCTTTCCCACCATTAAATCGCGCTTAGAAAAGAAATGGGTCCTCCCGGACTACTGGGTCTCACAGATCCTCACGGGGCATGGGGGTTTCAGAGCAAAACTTTTTAAACACGGTAAAAATATCGACCCCTTATGCCCCACTTGTGGAGTACCTGAAACCGCTGAGCACATCCTTGTAGCCTGCACCAGCTATGAGGCACTGAGGGCCAAATTAATGAGGGATACAGGGCTTTTCGTTCTTACAGAAGGACAATTACCCCAAAATGTCTGAACAAAACTACCCGCACTTTAAAAGTTTCGTATGCGGCTGGAAAAAAACTGTGGGCCCAACCCACTTCTCCCTGGGAAGGCGTGAAGAAGCAGTACCTGGAAGGCCGCTAATTAGGACAGGAGAAGAAGATGGAGAACAATAACTAAGTGACAAAATTATCAAGCAGGCTGTGTGCACAGCAATTTAAAAATGTAAATAGATAAACATGCAACAGTGATTTGTTATACAATGTGTATCAAGTCACTGCTGCAAACTCCCGTATTGTCTTAAAGGCAGAGTAGGGAGGAAAATAAAATAAAATAAATAAATAAAATAATCTGAATAGGGCCAAATCGGAAACATAAGGAACATTAAGATCTTTATGGATGATTTTATTTGTGACAAAGTAGGGAGCATTAAGTATTTTACAAAGGATTTTGGATTGTAAGGATTGGATACGTGAGGACTTCGATGGCTTTGTGGACCCCAAAATCTCAACTTCGTAAGTCCAAATTGGTCTTATTTTAGTCATGTTTATGAGCCTTTTGTAATTAACTGAAATCTTTGACCGTTTGTCTAGTCAGTGATGGAGTAGTCGCAAACGTCGAGTGGTTTCTTGTCGTTTAACTTGTATATCATGGTTACAAATTGGCAATAAGAATAATTATAATTGGTAATAATATATAATTATAATAATATAAATTGGCAATTAGGCGCAATGTATAGTATAGATTTTTAAAGACGTTAATTTATTTTTCCGAACTGTGGTTTCGTTAATTATTAACGAGCATTGTTTTTGAAGAGGCACTAAATTGAGGTACAAATTAAAATAGTGGGATACAAATTTGAAATTAATTTATAATAGATAATTTCCGGAAGAGGGTTTGTCTTTCAATAGCCTTAAGATTATTATAAATCACCAGTTGTTCGAACACAGGAGAAAAAACTCGTAATTATTTCATTTTGACTTGCATATTACTGTTCACTTATTCATACACATTGATTAAATAGGTTAATTTAACTTGAAATTGCAGAGGTTCTGGTGAAAGACTTTATCCTAGACAATTAGAGGTATTCTTGGAATAAGGTTGATTCGCTGTTATCATTATCTTCATTACAATTCTGTCCCCGTTTCCAGACTAGGAATCCTGGGCGTTTCCACATTTCGCAGAATCATTACCAGTAATTCTAACTAATACTGTGTTTAGCCAGCCTGCATAGGATAATAAAAAAGTTTTATTTAAAGGAATTATGCATATGTATATAGGTCATTTAAAAGAAAAAAAAACTGTTTAAAAAATTCGTAGCTCTCAACTGGATAAATTTACCAAAGATCTGACCCACTCATTGGTTTGTCTTTGTTGATATTTTAAATTAATGGTCCTACACTATCCTTTAATAATACCCCACTTATACCTGTCGAACAAATCCGATACCTTGGACTCCACTTGGACAAACGTCTAACTTGGAATCCTGATACCAGACTGACACGACAAGAAACTGCTCGATGTTTCCGACTACTCCAACACTTACTAGACAAACGCTCTAAGCTTCCAGTTAATTACAAAATGCTCATATACATGACTACAATTAGACCTATTTAACTTACGGAGTTGAGCTTTGGGGTTCCACTAAGCCATCGAATTCTTCTCGTATCCAATCCTTACAATCCAAAATCCTTCGGAAAATCCAGAATGCTCCTTACTTTGTTACCAATAAAATAATCCATAACGACTTTAATGTTCCTTATGTTTCCGATTTGGCCCAATCCAGATACCTATCCTTCCATAATAAACTTCAGAACCATCCGAATCCTCTCGTCTCTAACCTTGCTTCCTCTTCTATCCCTGATAACCCTCCGATGTGTCTGAAAAGAAGATGGCCTCGAGATCTCCTATTGTAAATACATTTTTTTTTTTTTTAGAGTGCTACCAGTGGGTAGTTTCTCAACAAGTGATTTCATGTTATTATTTTCTTTTATCAAATTTACTAAATTTATTTTAATTATTTAATACAGTTGTAAATGTCATAAATAAAAAAAAAATTGATGGTAAAAATATCGATATTTGTAGCCTATATATAATTGTAAAGAAAAGTACTTTTTACTAATATTTTTCTTCATTTCCATTTTTTAAATCTAGATTTTATAGATTTTTAGATAAAACTCGTGTATGTCTCTGAAAAGTTTGTTTGACAGTCAGAAAAAAATATCACATATTCTGTTAGACCCTCTACTTACAATAAACGTATAAGTTCTAGTTTTTTCAAGATAGATAAAACGAGATCTGTCCATCAGTACATTGCTATTGATAACCTCATTAAGGTAACGGCTCTTAGCTCGAAATTTCTTCAATAATAAAAGACGAAAAATATTACTATTTTAACACAGAGGGGCAAGTGGTTGTCTTAGTTGGAGCTGGACTTCTAAACCTAACGGTTGATCTATTAAAACATCATGAGTAGTTTATTTATCTCTCATGAGTCCCAGGGTGTTTCTTAAATAAAATATTGTACTCTGTGATTTCTTGTCTCGTTATCAAATTAAGAATTAGTTGTTGTTGTTTCGCCTTCTTATTTAGTAAATATAGAGAGAAATCTCTGAGTGAAGTATGTAATATTAATTTCACAAAATTTCATAACCTCTTAAACTCATGAACGTCACTCAGTCATAAAAATCTAAGTATGTATTTATGACATGGGTACCTTATAAATGATGTGTAGGATGATGCTAGAAGAAATTGCAGAAGTTTGAAGTTTAATTTACTTTTAAATAAATAGCCATGTGGTGCAGTTATTTCAAAAATGACCTTTAGATAGTTGATGCCTTGTAACATTTAAACATATAGAATGTTAATAAATACAATAATATGTTATAAACATTAAGTTATTATTGGAAAAATGCCAAACCACACAGCCTTATTTATTTAAAATGCAAGCAAAGAAATTCAATCACATACTACAAGAGTGCATTTAGGAGACATAATGCTGGATTTTTTTCAGTAATAACCTCACATTTATGTCCTCTTGGTGATTTTGTTCTTAATTTATAATTATAAAAATTGTCAAATATAATCAAATACGGTAGAATATTTTTACATTTCTCCTTAAGGGGTAACATTGCTCCAATGATCAAAAGTTTCGTGTTGCTATATTTTGTCCACAAGTGGTAGTCTAAGGCGCGAAAAATCTGATGGGAAAATAAAGAAAAAAAAAAAGAAAAGGAAAATCAGATCTTCCGATTGGAGAGTGCGAAATACATTAGAAGGATTAACATACGTTGCCTTGTATTTTCTTTGTCCTAGTTCTTCGTTTGACAAAGTATCTCAAACTTTTACTTTGATTAACTTTTTGCAACAGTTGATTCTTTTGGTAAATAAAGTATAAAGATGACTGCGATCTCTATGTTGCTCAAATTGCCTCTGTGAATAAGAAGCAAAGAACAGTTTCAGTTATTAAAGTCGCCCATAGTCATAATTTCTAAAAATATGACTGCGGATAGCTTTCCACCAGAAATCGAGGATAATGTAGCAGACATGGTCTCATACGTAATGCTAAATGTTAATATTTTTCTGCAAAGCTCGATAGGATTAAGATATTTTCCAGAAATAATATTAATATAACAAAGAGGCCTTCGAGAATTATATTTTAGAAGCAATAAATGTTAGGAATTCATAAGCTATATTTAAAGTAAACTTAAAGAGGGGTCAAAAAAGTATTGGCACGGTTTTGAATGTTTATTATAAGCTATTACTATACAGTCAAAACAAATTAATACTGTTTTTTTTTTTAAGAAATTAGAATCGAGGATTGATGATAGTACAATGAAAATAATAAAAATCGGTCTTTGCTGTATATTTAACATGACGAAATAGATTAAACCAGTGAATATTGTGTCAGTTTAACAAAACACATCGTTAAATTCTAATGGGCCTAGGTACCGCAAAATAGCGAATAAATTAGAAATTGATTTTATTAGTGTTCAAAATATTGTACAAAAGTATAGAACGTTTTAAACAAACCCCGTTCAGAACGGCCAACAAAATTTAATAAAAGGGCTCAAATATCCATCGAATTGTTGAGCAAAATGACACTTTATCATCCACAAAGATACCAGAAGAGGACGCACTAACTTCAATTACCACCTTCTGTTAGAAAAATAATTCATAAATATAGTTATTATGACAGATTCTAAAGAAATAACTTGTTATTAGAGAGGAGACCCACAAGAAAAGACTTGGATTCGTTAAAAATTAATTTAATAAAGATCTAGAATTCTAGAAAAATGTTATATTTTTAGTTGAAAGTAAGTTTAACATATTCCATTCTAGTGGCCACAAGTTCGTTCGGTGGAAACATGACACTGAGTTTCGAACTCGAGATGGAAGTGTCCAGGTTTGGGAGGGTACGTCATGGAATGGGGTTGGAAACTTGACCTTTATTGACAAAATTATGATTGCCGAACAATATGTCGACATTTTGCGATATAATTTAAAAAGTAGAGCCTAAAATATGATGCATCTTATCTTCCAACAGGATAATGACGCCGAGCACACGCCAAATAAAACAAAAGAATGAATGCTGTACAATGTCCCAAGCCAATTGAAAACGCCAATAAATTCTCCGGACATAAAACCAATAGACACCTATGATACCTGTTGGGTTTGAAAGTAAGAAAAATAAATTTTCTTAAAAAAATATTTAAAAGAGACGTTTTAAAAAAATATTTATCAGAAGAATAGCGTAAAATTACCAAGAAGATTCCAGGGTGCCAATGGTGCGAACACAAACTATTAATAATTATACAGTTCGTGAAATAAACTTCAATTTTTTTTTTCATTTATGTTATAGAGAAGCTGTGGTGGGGGAAAAATACGGATTGTCACAAATTATCCCAAAAACTGGTGGAAAATTAACCCACATCCAAGATACAGAGAATAAATTGTGTCGCTTGAAAGTAACAAAAGATGTGTTTAAACGTTTTCTCATGGCACCTGCTAATTTAAATTTTATTGTAAGAATATTAAGGTTAAATTTTATGGTAATGATATCATCAAGGTTCAAGTATTAAATATAAAAATAAGCAGATTTATCACATATTTATCTGCTTGTCAGGCCGACAACTAATTTGGAAAAACGACTTTAAGATTTCTTATATCGGATCATATAATCGAACTAAATTGGAAAACCATTATCTAGGACTGAATTCTTTATAACTTACATAAAATGTTAATAAGAATTGCAATACCATATCTCTAAAAAAATATACATTTTTTACAGCCTCGGATCATATTATTGCCCATTTAAAGACAGTAAATGTAATGAAAAAAAATTTAGTGACTTATTGTAAGGACTAATAAAATAAAATAAAGTCATGAATATAATATTTTATTACGTAATTTTTAAGTAGAGGCTTCCAGGCAACTATATATTTTTTTTTTTCACAGTACCAAACTATTCATTTCCTAGTGAACTTTAATCATTTGTCCAGAGATAAGTCCTTTAAATTGGGTTTTACTTATAATAATTCTTTGAGAAGGAGTTGGTCGAGAGGGGAGGGAGGGGAGGTGCGGTCAAATAAATACTAAATTTTTATAATAATAGTATTTTTAATTGTTATGCTGACGTTTCGACCGACTTTGTAGGTCTTCATCAGGGCGTGGCATCAGACACTGCAGGAAGCAGTTGATAGACTGGCGTTATAATAATTCTTCTTTGTCGAGATTAAAAGTTATCAACTCTGTTCCAAAAGGACCTTCATGGAATGAAATGAAGATATCCATTTAAATATCTTCTCTATTCTCGTATTTCATATTTATACATTCTTACACACACTTATAAAATATCGCTAGAGAGTGGAGATGCAAATACATAATTTCACATGATTATTCCAATCAATTTAGATTATAGATATAGATCACCAACCAATCCGTTCCAAAACATCTTAATTAGTAAACAGTCTCTAAAAGAAATATCGCAGAACTGCCCCAAACCGAAATAGCATTTCTTGAATGAAGGTCAAGTTTCCACTTGGGATTTGTTATACAATGCCTAGAAATAGTAGCAGATGTCTATTTAGCTTAATATCGTTAAGTTTCTCCGTTTGGACGATTTTTTAAAGTTTCAATGTCTTAAAAATAAATTAGAATATTTTAAGATTTATTTCGGCTACGTGGTTCCACACATTAAAGCTATGGTTTTTAGACATTACACTCAGCATGTTAAACTGAGTATGATTACCTTATTTGTTAATTTTATTTCGTTTTTATTTATTTTTATTTTTTATTGGAGAAAGAAAGGATGCAGGAAGGTTTAGTAATACAGTAAGTAAAAAATATATTTACTTTTTGGATTGAAATTACTTTTGCACTCGCATACTACGTTATGGACATCAAGGAACAAATTCGGTTCCGTGTCTATCTAGACTCAAATTCATGTGTGGGGCACAAAATCTACAATGTACTATGACTTTGAAGATGAAGATGTCTGATTCTGTATATACGATTTTCAGATTGTAGGAATCGGTAACAATTTAATATCTAGGTACCGATTTCTACAATCTGAAAATTGTATTTTCCCACATTAATTACTATCGAATTCTTTCTGGTATTTGGTTCACAAAACAGCACATCCGATTTGGCCCAAATTTGGAGGATTGTATAAAATTCAGTATATTCTATACTTCGTTTATTTAAACGAGTTTATTTTTCTAGGGAATTTTCTTGTTATAATATTTTTAAAAAATTAAGGAGAAATAACTCTATCAAATTTAATGCATTTTTAACATAGGCATCTTTAAACACAAGTATCAAGGTACGAGGATTCACAGGATATTTTTATCGTCTATACAGAGTATATAAAAAAAAAATACTCTTTTTAAAATAGTCCAGAATAGGGTAATTTGATGTATTCTCCGAGCTTATGAATACATTTTATTTTGATAAATAAAATTTATTTAATTTCGAAAAAAATTCGAATCTGAGTTTTCAACAGAAAAACACGCTTTAAGGATCCATGAGTCCAAATGACCTAGCTCAAAAACGAAAAGTCATAGGAAACTGAATTCACGTATTTAAGATAGGTATATGCTGGGGATGTTACAGCAACTTTATCCTTAAAATCGGCCAACCGGAAGTGCCATATCATCGATTTTACTCAATTTTTGCTATTTTCTCAAAAGCTGCTCAAACGATTTTGATTAAACTCATTAGCTCAATATATTATTAAATAATTTTTAATTTAAGATAAGTCTTATCTTCATCGGAGCAAAAAACATTATTACAAAAACTTTGCGTTTTTTTAAATAGCTTGAAATTAGCAACAATCAACGTTTCGCCGATTGAGGTATTATCAATACTCCAAAACTTAAGTCTCTGTGGTGCCTCAATCGGCAAAACGGCTAATAGAAATGGCATTATACAAAGCTGGCATTATACATTTCCTATATAAATTTCTATAAATAAATAATATTTTTTTAGGCTTAGTAGGAGTGAGCCCTCTGTTCCTTGCCAGATCTGATATGAGATCCTCTCACTCATTTCTGGGTCTTCCACGTGATCGTTTTCCCTCTGTCTGTTTGGACTGTTTATAAATATATATATATTTATCAACATTCAACATGATTGAATAATCTAAATCATCTTTAATATTTAAGGTGCGAAACATTTAGGTTATCAGCGGTAAATTATCTTTTATGAATGTTTTATTTATTTATTTTTACATTCCGCATCTACCCGATCGGGTCATTAGCGGCTTTAGATGCAATCAAATTAGGTGTACAAATTTAATGTCTTTTATAAATTCAAACACTTTTTGTATCTTTTCTTCGTCATCTGAAAGTGCTTCAGATATGTTGGAAGGTATATTATGTTTTGTTCTGGTGTCAGAGTATAGTGTGCTAGTTGTTACAATGAGTTTCAGTGTAAGTGATGTGTTGCATGTTTTACAAAATGGTGGTTCCAGGCCTCTCATTAGGTAGCCGTGGGTAAAGGCTGCATGTCCAATTCTAAGTCGAGTTAAAATTGTTTCTTCTTTCCTGTTCTTTCTGAAAGAGGTCGTCCACGGTTTGGTATCTTTTTTGATTTCTTGCAATTTATTCGTAGATTGGTTCCACTTGAATTGCCATTTTTTATTTAGGATTTTTTTGCATTCCAATCTCCAGTCAGCAGTGGTCGTTAAATTGATCATTGTGGTTCCATTAGTTTTTCTTCTTGCCAGGTTCGCAGCTCTGTCTGCAGCTTCGTTCCCAGATATGCCACAATGTGAGGGTGCCCATGCTAGGACGATGTCTCTGTCCGACGACTCCTTCATTTCCCAGAGGCAGTTTTTGATTTTCCTGGAAATGGCATTGTCGGCTTTCCCTTCGGCAATGGCCATTAATGAGCTTAAAGAGTCTGTAATTTAAGGCTATTTTTTATGTTTTTTCCTGTTAGTAATAACAAAGCCTGATATATGGCGAATAGTTCGCCTGTGAAGACGCTGTTTATTTGGGGCAAATTGAATTTGAGGCACTGGTCTTTCAGTATTACTGCACATCCTACGTCACTATCTGTTTTTGACGCATCTGTATAAAGGGTTGTGTGTTCGTGGTATTTGTGTTTCATTTCTGTAAAAAGGTCTTTTTTGACGAATTGGTCGTCGTCAGTTTTTATTTTCTTAGCTAGAGACGTATCTGTTTTTATGAAAGAGTTATTCCATTGGTAGAATAAAGCGTCGTCTATTGTCATTATATTGTCCAGTCTGAAGTCTAATTGTATAAGTACTTTGTGGGTTCTCTCCTTTTATGAATGTTTATTAGCGGTTCCTGCTCTGTCCTCATCTCTTACTATTTCATTTTGTATTCGCTGGAATTCTCGTCTTACCAAGTGTTGAACATTTTCGGAAATTTCTTAATGCTTGGCCAGCTGCATAAGTCAACTTAGAGATGAAGATTTTTTTTTTTTAATTTAGTATTCATTGTCTTCACATATTTGCTAACCATTGCGGAGTTGGTTATATACATAAGTTGCTCTCCTCATACACGGGTTTATTTCAGAATCCAACCAGCCATCATTGAAAATTTTGTTCCATTTTTCTTAGTAGCCTTTCTGGTATTCTGGCGTACAACTTCAGGTTAATGGACGATAACGGTTATGTTATCAGGTGACGCCTATTTCATTTCAAGAGCAAAAAATTTCACTAGTAACTTAACTTATAATTTTATCGCATCATACATATACTGAGTTTGTATAACGAGTTTGCCATGTTCCTTTAATAGTTAAATATTTCATTCGCACTAGAGCATCGGCTGATCTTCATGTTTATCAATGCGGTCCCCCCTAGACCGGGTGCTGTTTAGAAGTCCGACTGTAGCAGAGAATAAACTTGCGCCGAGCTGCCCATAATAAACAGCCATAAAAGTGGCGATCACCTAAATTACTTTTCTTTGTGATTTAGGGAGTTGGTTGTGGGAGGCATCGCTCTCGGAAATTGCGGGGAAAACTGTTCCCATCTTCCTGTCCACTTCTCACCGTTTTTTTTTCCCTCCATTGACAAGGTACAGTAATTCATTGATTTCCTCATAATTTTTGTTTTGTTTTAAATCTCCCACTTTCAAGCGACGGTTACGAATGAATAAAATCCATGAAAAAACAAATTTTTACTGGCGAATACCAGGGCTCGGATCTAAAGGATTTTTCTTTTTTATGTGTTTAAGGGAAAAAAGATTTCTCGAAAGATCTTCGATAGTCGGTTTATGAAAATACAAAATCATATAATATTAAGTATTCGGAATTGCATTCCGATTACTTTTAATGATTACTTTTAACCCTGAAATAAATCCCACGCCCTCTCCTATGGTCCGGGAAAATAATAAAACTTTATGGCGGTACTTGAATGAGAATTTTAGGAGTTATAAAGCTAATAATTGGTTTATTGCAAGAAGGCAATAATTATATTTTCGATGGAGTCGAACTTTTAAAAACTTTATTTATGAATTTCGAGCTTATTTATCGATAAAAAAACGCAGTAGGTGTAACCAATGCAGTTGGACCACTAACGAAATGTTCTGATTTCACAAAGGGTCAGTTTTTAGTGATTAAACTGACTTAATGTATTAATTAATACAGGCAAATTATTTGTAGCAGATTTCATTTTGTGATTTAAATTTTATTAGAAGTTTTAACATCTAATACATAAAATTTCTGAGTATATATGTATATATATTTTTGAAGAATGAAGAGAAGAATAGTTGGGGTGATCAGTCAAATAAGAAGGCAAAAATAAATGATAATATTTATTTTGACATTTGCCAGGCTATGTCAAATTGAATTGAAGGCAAATGTCAAAATAAATATTATCATTTATTTTTGCCTTCCTATTTGACTGGACATCCCAACTATTCTTCTCTTCATTATTCACGACAGTCAACCATTTACCCACAATTATATATATATATTTGTATTTTCCCCATTACAACTATAATTATAATAAAGAAGATTTTATTTATTTATTTTTTTTAGTCTAGCAAATCGCTATACAAGTAAATTAAGATATAAAAGTATAGCAAGTGGAAAATTGCACCCCAACAACAAGATATATAAACATAAAAAGTCGTTTCTTAAAGTAGACATATTCAAATACCTTGGCTCCACAAAATATTCAATTAAAGACCAACTAAGAGAGATATACCGGTGTGTAAGAAGCGCAAACTGAACTTTGTTCTTTCACTCAAAGGTAATGGGATCGCAAGAAATCTCCAATGAAGGACGCTATTAGAAGTCAGATGACTAGTGTTGCCCAAAATCGGGCTTGGTCTTGCACTTTGCAAGACCAAGACCAAGGGCGTCTAACTGTTGCAAGACCAAGACCAGGACTGGTAAAACTAAAATCGATTATTTAAATAAAAATTAAGGCAAAATAGTTACTAATACTTGATAATCTTAGTTATTATATGTTAATAATTGGTAAAACCAATATACTTTTGTATTAAACTCCTCTAATTTTTCATTCGGGCTTAGTTAGGTTTCTCCTATCTAAAAAAATACATTAATATCTCTATAGTAATAAGCTAATAAGTAACTGCACGACCGTTGCTAGGGTCTTGCGCAAGACCAAGACTGAGTTTGCAAGACCAAGACTCGTCTCGGTCTCGCATTTGGGCAACACTACAGACAACAGATCTTTTTTACTATAGGATAATTTTTCATTTTCTTTTCTGTTTGTTAAAATCATAATATATGTAAGTTCTAAGTTGAATTTTAATGATACCAGAAATCACTTATTCAATTCATTCAGAATTTTTAAAAGCTATTTTTGACTTTTATCATTGGACCTATCCATGCGGACCTTTATTCCAATACAGTACATATATATGTTGATAAGAAGGGCTGTATCAGAGCTCGGCATAATATAGCAAGCCAAGGAACGAAAAACATCCTTTATTTGAATAATACCAGATAGTATGAAAAAACCCATATTTTTCCGTTTCCCAAGGCTCGAGCTGAATTATATTAACATGACATTGTCCCACAGATGAGGATCATCATCATATTTCCATAATAGGGGTCTTTTGACATGAAAATGCTAATATATAAATGGTTTTAAGTTAAATTTGAAAGGTCTCATATTATTTACCAGAGAAAATGAATAGAAAGAAAAATGTTGTTAACATTACGAGGTTTCTCTGAGAGAGTTATTCCATAATATAAGTATTGATGTGTTAAGTATGCACAAGATCAAATATTTTATATTATATAAACGTAATGAGTAATGGAATATTGGAAAAATATAGAATATAACAGAAAAATAAACTTTATTCTGTTATCAAGTCCTATCAGAATTACAATGATGAACAAATAACAAAAATACATAGGTATCTGGCTAAAAACTAACTTAACAAAAATTATATAAATAAGATTTAATAACAGCATTTACTCTCCCAACAATTTTTCTTTATTTTTATGACGTTTCGGGATCCACTTTCTTATCCCATCTTCAGACTAGAAATTATAACATTTTTTTACTATCAATACAATAATTTTTATTATAACTTTTAACAACAATAATAGAAAATTTTCAAATTTAACACAACCACAAGTATTATATAAAGTAACAAATAGTAAACATAGAAAAATAATAGAATCCATATTTATCATTAAAAATAATAAAAAAGCAATAAATTATAAAACTGATGCGGCTAAAATAGGGAGCCATTATCCTTATACAATTAACAAATTAAATATATAAAAATAAATAAAAATGCTTTGGAATATGACCCTTTGCTCAAGGTTTGGTTCAGTATCTGACCAGGCTCTCCTTAGAGGAGTCCACAATATTATTTAAGATAATAAATTCATTATAGAAACTTGCTACATACATAAAAATAGTAATAATATAACAGATAAAAAAAAATTATTGCATTTTAGGGATGAATTATGAAAATATATATAAAAAAAAGGACAAATCGTAAACAAATTAGATGATATTAGGATAGATACTAGTAAGATTGGCAATTTATATTATTGTTGTTAAAAGTTATAATAAATAAAATATTGTGTTGATAGTAACAAAAAAATATAAATAACAAAAATATTCTAATTTCTATTCTTAAGATGGGATAAGAAAGTGGATCCCGAAACGTCAGAAAAATTGTTGGGAGAGTAAATGCTGTTATTAAATATTATTAAGTAGTAATGATTAAAGTTTTATTTAGTCTGTTATTTAGGTAGTCTTTTAGATTTAGGTAGTCTGTTATTAAAGTATCTCTCTTAGGACTTTTGAATAATTCGATAAGTCTTCTAACACCATATACAGTAATTAAAAAAATTAAATGAAAACAACTAAAAAAAAATAATAGAAATAAAGACTTTATCAGATTTTTAGTGAGTCTAATGTCTTTTTGGTTAGCCCGAACGATTATCTTATGAAATTCGAATATTCAGATTCGAACTCCGAGCTTGATGAGCTCTGCTATTGAAAAAAAGGTATTCATTCGATACAATCTGAATTTGTACTTCTTCTTGGTCATCCATATTCGTCTCAGATAATGTATCCATTGAATATAATACAATACATTACTGATGTAATGCATACACGGAATATAATGTTCACAAACCTTAAGAAGAAACAGCACAAATACCACCTTTGATTCTAACATGAGTTCAACTAAGTGCACTTAAGCATTGTTTTTTAATATGTGATTGGTCTGTCTGAAGTAGCATAGATCCATAATTCACAAAAAATGTAGAAAAGAGCCATTTCTCAATCATTTAATTGTATAATAAATACATGGGACCCTTCGAAATTGCTTGCTATAAATCCAGGTTTTTGAACTAACTAGAAAGATTTAGTCGGCTATTCTTAAAGATGTGAGTCACATAAGATCACATTCGCCTCCTTGATATAACTTTTAATACTGTACAAATCTAAAACTCCGCATACGCATAACATCTCTTCCGGGAATGAATAATATATATATATGATAAAGGTTTATTTATTTTATTTAAATACATGAAGTTAAGCACCAGATATAAAAGGGTTTATTTTGCTTTGTTGATAACCGACTTTACTGACTTGGGAGTACATTTATTATAGCATTTAACTAAAATTTTAATTGATATTTTCTATAATCCTATAATTTCTTGATATATTGACATTAAAATTCTCTGCAGAGAATACATTTCAATGTCATTTTTATCATGAATCCCCACAAGGAATGCCATTTGATGACCTAAATAATAAAAATAGAAATAAAGTTTGAATCGTCATTTCCTTTTTTTAAGAACCCGAACCCTTAAAAGCATAGAAAATAAAGGGGTATCTTATGGAAATGAATAAACAGAGCCACCTGTTTCTTAAATTGCTTAGTGCTGGTTTTTCATCTTTTTGGCTCATTGTTCTTTTTTTTTCTATTTTAGATTTCTAGAAATTTTTAGTGATTTCAGTAACTTTGAGGGAAAGAAAAAGTTCTTTTAGCCTTTCTTACACACAGGTATATTTTTGATAGTTGGTCATTTATTAAAGTTATTGTGGAGCCAATTTATCTTCATAAATCCTGATGTCATGATGGAATTTCCCACTTGCTATCAATCTATTTTGGAAGTCTAAATTTAATCAGATACTTAAATTGAAATACTGAACTTGATATCCTTTGCTATTAAAAATAATCAGTAGAAGCAAAATTTATATTCCTACTATACTCGACTATATCCTTCTCATATAATATCTATCAAACATAACACAATACATTATTGATATAATTCATACATGGAATATAATTTTCTCCATCCTTAAAAAGAACAGCACAAGCACTACCTTTCATACTACGATAATTTCAACTAAGTTCACTTAAGCATTGGTTTTTAATATATAATTGGTCTGTCTGAAGTAGAATGGGTCCACAATATAAGTAGAAAAGATCCATTTCAGAACCATTAAAAATTGTATAATACACAATGAATATATGGAACCCTTCGAAATCACTAGCTATAAATCCAGGTTTTTGAGCTAAATAGAAAGATTTAGTCGGCTATTTTTAAGGATGTGAATCACATAAGAACACATTCGTCTTCTTGATATAACGTTTAATACTATACAAATCTAAAACTACGTATAAATAAGGCATCATTAATCGGTTCAATGTTTAATAAATTATGTAGGATTTTTATTTTAACTACTTACATTTTCTTTTTCATTGGTTAATAGCGGAAGGTATTAACTTCTGTTTTCAATAAATTAAAGAAAATATGTGAAATTATACTATGTTGTAATATGGATATTTGTGATTAACTGTTCCATCAGGTATCTCTCCGTCTTGAGCTATGTACATATTATCCGATTCCCAATAGCGTATGCTCCCAAGAGGTGTATCGAATGGCGAATGCGGTAATCTCGTGTTATTAGAGGTCATTGGAGAAGGTCTCAAATTAATTAACATTTAATTAAGCCAGAGTCATGGTCTGTCGCCGAGGATCATCCAATCCTGCTAGCTTTGATAAGGAGTTACCCACAGCTCTTGTACAGCTCAAGATTACACGGTTGTTATTTTTCCATCATGACAGAATTTTCAATGGCCATGCCTAAACAATGATATTTCTAACCAAAGAAAGTGTTGTTAGTAATGTTATTTATTTTTTAACTATTACTAAGAAACAGTAATCGTTTAAAAACAAAATATTATAAACTTATAACCGTTCCAATGTTTTATTCAGGTTATTTCAAAGACATGGATACTATCTTATCAAGCATGGAGAAGTACCAATAAAGAACTGATTACAGAAACTTGTCTATTAATATCTCATGATCTGAAGGCAAGCTGTTTAAAATAGGCTTGGCATGTAGTTCGGAGCAATCCAGCAGGAAGCCTCTACACAACAATAAATTCCTCAATAGTAGCTAATGTAGGCATGTGCAATGCCAAAAATCAGATTAATAGATCGAATCAACAAAGATGAAATAGAGCACCATGAAAATAACTGGAAATAAATAGCCCATCTTAACCAGAGATGGAGGAGGCAGTTAAAGCTCCAAAAGATCTCCAAAACCTTTAATGGCATCATAAAAAAAGAAAATATCTTATGCGACTCACATTACTGAATAATTCAATACATCCTCATCAATATTTCTACTTAATTTAAAATTTTGGATTTATAGCTAGCTATAATCAAGGGCTTCCATGTAATATATTATACAACTTTATTACTATACATGTATATTATATATTATAAATATTTTAATGCTTGCGAAATAGTACTTCTTATTTCTTTTAAAGTGTGGATCTATAGTAAATCTGAACAACCAATTAGCGGATATTTAAAAAAAATGATTAAGGATTAGGTCAACTTAACTATAGATAATCCGATTGATACGATGCATAATTCTCAAAACATTTTTTTTTTTTTAAGGGACACGTTTCGGTGGCGTTGTGAATTTTCAAAATGATGAGTTACATATTAAGGGATAAGGGGAAAACACGGAACAGAACGAAGCAGGTGTAATTGTATATCATCTACGATTTTTCTAATTCTACCTTCACTTGCTCTGTTTTTAAGAAAAGATGAGTAACAAAATATCTAGGGAGTGAGGGAAAGGGGAGAAGGTTCTTGCGATATCGACCTTGGGGGGGGGGGGAGATGGGCACCCCTGACTGATAAGGATATGACCGAGCATATTCGAAGTATAAATTCATCCAATCAGATATTAAAAAACCAATGATTAATGCTTAAGTGAACTTAAGCTGACATTAAGTAATTTAAAAAACAGATGGTTCTGTTTATTCATTTCTATAAGATATACCTTTATGTTCTATACTTTTTAGAGTTCAGGTTCTTACGAAAGGAAATGCCAATTCAAACTTTGTTTCGATTTTTATTATTTATATCTTCAAATGGCATCCCATGTGGGGATTCATCATGATAAAAATGAAATTCAAATGTATTCTCTGCAGAGGATTTCAATATCAATATATCAAGGAATTATAGGATTTATAGGGAATATCAATTAAAATCTTAGTTAAATCCTATAATAAATTTATTCCCATTCCATCAAACGTAAAGTCAGTTATTCACAAAGCGAAATAAACCCTTTTATATCGAATGTTTTATCTGGAGCTTAACTCCATATATTCAAATAATAAACTTTTGTCATTTATATATTTTATGCATTCTCGGAAGAGATGTTACAATACATAATACATCTTCCCTTCCTTTTTACCAAATGAGATCTTAGAATTCATACAGAAGGTCAAATTCCCAAGAGTTTTGCTTTCAGTTGAACTGTAAGTGACAAACGGGATAAGGCAAGACAAGAATCTAATTTAATATTTGAGCTGAGAGAATTCTACCTGACACAAAAAAACAGCTACCACCAATTCTCGAAAAGGAGTAAGTGAAAGTAAAGCTTTCAAATCAACATCAATTCTCCATAAAGCACTTACATAACATTTTTATTCCGCACCACTTTTCTATGGTATATAACTTTAAGTAGTTATAATCTATATTGGATTCCATTATGACATAATATTTTTAAGTAAACAATTTTATAAAACACTATAAAAAAAAAAACCCGGTATCACTAACGGGTTCAGTGCAATGTGAGGAAGTATTGTTACAAGGCCAATGGTTGTGCAGGGAGGTGATGGTCCAATACCACGCTCAACCTCCAGGTTTTCTCCCTGAATTAATTATTTAATTAAGAATACCCACTTTATAGAGTCCTGGGTTTGCCCCAGGAGAGTCTCCTAGCCCCAGGGTCAATCCACAACTGATGAAAAATGACTAGTCATCAGCCGGATTCGAACCAGGGACCTTGAGCTTCTGAAGTCAGTGCTTACCCACTGAGCTACCTCGCTCTTCATAAAACACTATAACGTGTATAAATTGAGAATGGAAATTATTTTTGTTACTGTAATAAAGCTAAAATGAATATTATCCGAAAGCGATGTAAAATTTAATACCTGAAGAGAGATGCATACGCGTATAAGAAGTTAAATAATAAAGAAATAATTTATACAGAATATAAAAAAAAAAAATATTATAAAAATAAATGGTCCTGCTTGTGAAAACTAAATAGCTACTAAAATAAAATTTATAGACAAATTTCCTTAGTTTAGTACTGAACTGGGATGAAACTGAGTAAATCCTTCAAGTGATAATAACCGTTAATGCCAAAAAAGTAATTAATATAAACATAAAAAGATGGAAACAATTTGAAATTTCAAGCAATTGGAAAATAACGGTTGTGCATAAGAATAGAAAAAAAAACTTAATACTGACTTCCTGTTATTTTATTTATTTTGTATAATACTTTATCTTTTTATTTTTTATTTATCGCTCTCTCTCTCTCTCTATATATATATATATATATTTTTTTTTCCTACCTTCGTCATTTATATTTCTTTTCCTTTCTTATGTACATCTTGTGTGAATGAATACTATAGCCCTAGTACCAATGCCCTTCAGTGTGGCAGACTGTTTTAATACTCAATAAAAACAATTTAAAAAAAATACTGACTTCATTTCTTCTTTTTTATTGGGAAGCTGTATAATTTTCTTTGTTGTTGGCAATACAAACTTCCAAATATAAAAAAAAATAGTTCATTAGTTATAATTCATGCAAAGTTGACCTTCCAGAAAATTATTACCATCTTTTATTAAAGGCTAAAACCTCCTGTGCTCCTTTGTCATAATTTAAAGTTTTTGTATTATACATGAAAGTAATATCTGGAACATCACAGCTATCTGACACCTAATTATTAGTACCATAATGTGATGCTCACCCTTGAGGTTTAGCAATTAATTGCAATGAAAGATGGGAATAAAGTTTTGAAGATGAGAATAATTTCCCGAAACGTCAACATGTCATGAATTATACCAAATAAAATATTTGTTTTATACTTGGTAGTTTTTATTTCCAACAACAAAGAGACTTAATACTGAGTTTGTGTATTAATGAAATGTAAAAGTTTAATTAGAGGTTTTCAGAGCCCTGTATTATTATTGATGCTTTATTATTATTATTGAATATGTAATACAAAACTTTGAAAAAAATACAAACTATTTTAAGGCTTGGAAATTCGTCTGACGGGTCCCTCAGTTCTGTATAATGATTAACAATTTATTTAAAATATCATGAATAATAAAAAAAAAAAGAAAAAAAAAAGAAAAAGGATGTGATGTAGAGCTTAGACCTTCAACTAACAAGGTCCTTCCAAACATCATCTCAATACTACGTCATGCAAAAGGAAATAAGGATAAATAATTTATTACAAATGTTAATTGTATTGTTTAAATAAATAATATTAAATATACTATATTATTTGTTTTAACAGAACGTATTATGTAACAAGTGAGATATATTTCCCCAAGTCCGGGATATACATGCCATCGAAAGAATAAAGGGTGCATATTTGGTTGTAAGGCAAGCGTTTTTTTAACGAGACGATTATCCTAACAAGGTTTGTAACAACTGTTTGCCGAAAAGGCCTTGAAAATCGTCGAGCAGTGCAAGTTATTTTTAATGAAGAGGATGTTTGGTTTTCGGCGGTATTTACTAATCCTTATAGCGGCAAAACGAACTACAGAAAAAAAAAAAATAAGTAAAATATTTCTTGAGTCAATAATTAAACAAAAATTTATCGATTAAATTAACCAAGATTTATTTATTTATTTAAAAAAAAAATGTCAGCTTAAACTGTAGGAGACAATATTAAACGGGTATAATACGTTCATAAAAAAAAGGTTATGGTTAAAACTACTTGTTATTTATTTTTCATTATTATACTGGTCTGTACAAATTTATTCTTCCGTACTCTAAGCATAATCGGAAGGAAATTTTTATGGCGAGTTGAGAGATTAACAATATCAGAAATTGGTCATAATAAAAAAAGTTACATTCGATGTCCTACTGTTTCAAAAATGCATAGCTTTCAGCAGGAAAAACATAAATGATCTGTTAGATTGGTTTTTTTCTTCTTTGTTGCTAATCTAAAATGACTATAAACATGATTGGTCCGTGGTACAGACCCCCTTTTATCGAATTATTAACATCCGCCTGAAACTTCATAAATAGTTTCATCTCATCTCATTATTTACGAAAACTCCTGGAATTGGGGCGTTTTCGATCTGGAGAGGGGTAAACTTTGTCTATTTAATTAGGTACTAAAAACTCGTAAATACACATTTGATTTCTACTTGGATCCTGAGTTAAATTGATCACAAAATCGAGAAAAAAAGATGACCTACAAAAATATTGGGCCGTTTGTCCTATATAACATCGTTATTTTGAAAATTTGGAAGTGTAGGTCACGCCAAATGGATCAATTATATTTTAGAGCCAAAAATTACTATTAAGTATTTATTTTGAAAATTACCTATATACAATGTACTACATGAACTATTTATATGTTTACAATGATATATTCCTTATGTTTTCATATAAAGTTAGCTTTAGTTATTTATTAGGAATAGATAGATAGATAGATAGAAAAAAAAACTTTATTCTGGGACTAAGTCCCTTCAGAATAACAATAATGTACAAAATAATAGAGTATTACTGGCCTGAACGTTGAAACAATAAATAAAATTGATAAAATAAAATAAAAAGTAAAGAAAACCTTAGGTGCACAAGCTATATACAAACAGATAAAACTATGTACAGAGCATTTAAAATTATGAACAAAACAATTAAAACTATGAACGAATCACTTGAACTATGAACAAAATTATATTTAAGGGTTGAACAACATAAACATACACTTTGAGAAATGAAGAACGAAAAAGAGATACAATGAGTTCATTTCATAAAAAAAAAAAAAAAACTTTACTTGAATATATATATAAAAATAAACAGTTACTTATAATTGAATAAAAAAAAAAATAAAAAAAATGTATGTATTGAAATTCCTACGTCGATAGTAGGAAATGCATGTACTATCTCTTACCAAGTGTTATGATTATATGATTGCTACACAATACATATATAATATCAATAGTTAGCTGGTATCAGACTGTTTTTGGAACAGGAATTGGAATAGGAGGTTTTTGAATGTATACAGGGAAGGGGCATGTCGAATTTTGATCGGGAGGGAATTCCAAAAGTTGACAGAGGAATGAGGCAGATCTATGAGAAGGGATGTATAGGTCAGAGGGTCGGGATCTTGTAGTGAGAGAATGGATTGAGGACTTAAATTGGAGAAGGTTGTAGGCATAAGAAGGACGATGATCGGTAATGATTTGATAAAGGAAAGTGCCAAGGAAATATTGTCTTCTTAAGGAGGGGAAGAGCCACCCTAACTCAGTGTAGTGGTGGGAGACACGGGAGCGTCTCGGGGTTCCAATTACAAATCTTACGAAGCAATTCATAAGTCTTTTGAGTCTATCACGCAGTTCCACCGAGAGGCCATCGTACACCACACAGCTGTAGTCAAAGTGGGGAAAGATGAGAGAGGAAACTATGAGTCTACGGGTATTTTGGGGTAGAAGATGGCGGAAGTGATGGAATAGTTTGAGGGTAGAAATTGCACGGCGGGATATATGAGAGATATGGTGATTCCAGGAAAGGGTTTGATCTATGAGAAAGCCTAAATTTTTAACAAAGGGATAGAAGGTGATGGGGTGGTTGTTTAGATAGAGTGAGGGAAAGTTGGTGTGGGATCTAAGAAGGGGCTTGGAACCAATGAGAATGGCCTGAGTTTTGGCAGCATTTAGCCTTAATCCATTTAAGTTGGCCCAGGCACTAATTCGATCTAAATCTTCTTGAATTTTGGCAAATGCCACCAATAACTCAGCGGGAGAAAAGGATAAATAGATTTGAGAATCGTCGGCATAAAGGTGGTGGGAACAATGGATAATTGAATCATTTAGGTCATTAATATAAGAATGAAAAGAAGAGGAGACATGCTTGAACCCTGTGCAACTCCTGAGGATAAAGGAAGGTAGGCAGATAGAGGTTGATTAGGTATGGAAACTGCTTGGGTTCGTTGTGAGAGGAAAGACTGGAACCAAGAGATGGAACTATTGGAGAAGGATAATGATTTTAGTTTGTTGAAAAGGATGGAATGGATAATGGAATCGAAAGCTTTGGAGAAATCAAGCAGTATAAGTATGGTTAGTTTTTTGTCATCTATTGCAGTCTGGATATCACTAGTAATTTTAATCAGAGCAGATTGTGTAGAGTAGCCAGGACGGAAGCCAGATTGGAGAGGATCGAGTTGGTTGGATTGTTCAAGGTAGTTGGAAACTTGGGATTGCACTAACTTTTCTAGGGGTTTAGAAAGATTGGAAAGGATTGATATTGGGCGGAAATCTTCGGGAGAGGATGGATTAGGCTTTTTGTTTAAAGGAAGGACAATGGCTTTTTTCCAAGAGGTCGGGAATATTGAATTCTGCAGGGAGAAATTGTAGATGAAAAGGAGTGCTGGGAGGATTTCAGGGAGACATAATTTTATTAGTTTGATAGGAATGCCATCTGGGCCTACGGAATTGGAACGGGATTTCATTATAACGGTAATAAGGTCTGTGGGAGAAATGTCGGAAAAATAAAAATTATTGTCGTTAAAAGGTACCTCTGGAGAAAAGCCGGAAGGGGATGGTAAAGAAGAGGTGGAAACCGATATAAAGTGGGAGTTTAGGTCATCAGGTGATATTGGGAAAACTGAGGAAGGGGATCTAGAAGGTTCACAGAGGGAAAGCTTACGAAGTAGAAGCCATTTTGATTTGATATCAGGAGCTGAGGAAAGGGCTTCGTGAAAGTAGTTCGCTTTCGCTTGTCGGATCCTTGTCTGTGTCGTGTTACGAAGCACTCTGAATATTTGATAATCATCTGCAAGCCTAGTCCGTCTGAAGCGTCTGCGTGCAGCGTCGCGTCTCTTCTGCAGATCCTTAATTTCCTGACACATCCAAGGAGCAGGACGATGACGGAAAGTGGAGGTTTTCAGAGGAGCGTGGGTATTGAGTATATTGAGAAGATTGGTGGTGAGAATATCAACCATGGTGTCGACAGAGGAGCAATGATATATTCCATTCAATCCAATGTTACTAGATCAGGTAATATTTTTTCTCGAGTAAGGGTATCCAGTTGGCGGAAAGTGATAGTTCGAGGATGGATTGGAGGAGTGCGGATATTATACGTTATTTGTATCAGATCATGAGATGAAAGAAAGGATACTGGCAATTGAGAGGCGGAGAGGAGGTTTTGTGCTGAGTCGATGATGTAGTAGTCTAGCCAAGTGTCAGATCTGGTGTGGTGGGTGGAGGAAAAAGGAACGATGAATAGGTGAAGTGAGAAAAACAGATTTTCTAAATAGGATTTGTCATTGGAGTTTGAGAGGAAATTGGTATTGAGGTCACCGGAGATAATTATTCTGGGATAGAGAGGAACGAAGTTGAATAGAGTTGATTCGAAGGACGGGTCAAATGGCACGAGAGGAGGGCGATATACCACGGCGTAAAGGATAGGAGAAATATTACTGAGAATTTCTACTAAGAGGTATTCTACATGAGGATGATCGGAAGATGGGGAGCAATCGAGGATTCGGGTCTTTAGGCTATTGTGGACAAACATGGCTACTCCACCGCCAGTCCGGTTTACCCGGTCATGACGGAGCAGGATGTAATTAGGCAAGGAGACTGAAGATGATGGAATATAAGGTTTGAGCCAGGTTTCGGATATTGCTATGATATGATAAAAGTTTTGGGTAAA
Organism: Nezara viridula; assembly: GCA_928085145.1. Lineage (NCBI taxonomy): Eukaryota > Metazoa > Arthropoda > Insecta > Hemiptera > Pentatomidae > Nezara > Nezara viridula. Next base: position 49,176,678 of record OV725081.1, read on the forward strand.
GTATTGCAGGAATTCGTCATAATGGGCAGAAAGTGATTGAGAGTTAACTTGACATGTGATTAGGGAACTAGACATACAGTGGATTTGGAGAGAAACAGTCAGTGTTTGGTAGCGAGAAGACAAAACGAGTAGAAAGTACAGAAAGCGATTATCGTACATGAAACTAAGTGAAGAAAAAGTAATATTAACATTAAAAATAAATAAAGAGAATGTACTTGAAAATAAATAGATTGATGAGTGACGGTGTAGAGATAGCACTAAGAGAAGAAGTAAGACTATTTTAATGAGGCTAAGGGGTTGACGGCTTCTAGGTAGTCAGTCAAATACATCTAGATCCGAGGCCTGTTCTATCAGGATGACTCTATGTCCGTCCTCTTTTCGACACCGCACCTTTCCGGAAGCAAACCACGTATATTTGATTTTTCCCGCCGCTCTCTTCTGCCGGCTAGCCAATAGAGGTGTCTGTTTGTGCGAGTCATCTCTTCACCCAGATAAATTCGGTGGCAGTCATTTTCCTGCCAACCGATATCCCGCGTGGAGAAATCCCTCTTCACTTTCCTTTTCGTAATTAGATCATCTCTAATTGATTGCCTGACAAAGCGTGCGATAACAGGCGGTGGTCGCGAGTCATCTTTTCGGCTTCTGCGGCGATGTACGTTGTCCAGGTCCTCCACACTAAGCCTGATCCCCAAGCTTGCTCCTATACTGGTCACCAAAGCTGCGGGCGTTTCGCCCGGTCGCTCCGGTATACCGCGGATCTCCAGTGATCTACTCAATAGTCCTTGCTCTGCGTTATTCAAGCGGACCTCTAATTCGCCCACTCGGGATTTGAGTGCTTTGTTTTCTAATAGTATCTCCTCAAACTTTTTAGCTTGACCTTCCAGATGTTTTTCAATCTTCGTCAGTCTTTCGTTTAGTTCAACACTGAGCTCTCCGTATTTATCTAGTGCTGTTTTCATATTTTTTATATCTTCGTTCACGGTAGCGTCTAAACGATTTACTGCCGCAAGTATTTCTGAGGGGGACGGCTCGGTATTTTGTTTTTTCACCTGTTCGCAGTTAGAGCAAACCCATGTTTTTTTAATTATTTTTAATGCTTCGGTGTCTTTATCATTAAGGTTGACGCACCTACCATGAAAAATTATTTTACACTTATATTGTTCTTATCTTCGCGTGCGATAGAGTTGTTGCAAATATTACACTGCACCATTTTTTAAAATTTATTAATGAGAATTACTTCGCAATTAAAATATAAATAAATACCAGGACTGTTGACGGTAGTAAACAACGTCTAATGCTGGTCTAATGCTGTTAGGATTAGTAGACGCCTGCCAGCTCGTTGCTCCCAGAACTCTATCAATCTCGCTGCGTTTTCTTTACTCCGATTATTGTGAAGATCCGACACTTAATAGCGTGATTAATAATAGTGTTTTTTTTTAAAAAGAGAAGAAAAAAAAAACTGAACTTAACTAAACTGAAAATTAAATTAAAGTAAACTGAGTCTATTATATGAACGAATTACACCGATGTACACACCAGGGCGTCTCAGGCCAGACTGTGATTTTATCAGGTAGATAGATAATAGGTAGATTTTATCAGACAATTACATTTTTCACTACTCTAAATTTGATCAAAATTTATTTTTAATCATATTTTTAATATAAAAAAAATGTTATTAACAATATATATATACATTGTTATATAAAGTGTACACAAATCGTAATTTAAGCTATGATGGTAGTAAATGATTCTCAATGCGCAGAAGAATATAAATATAAAATAACTTTTTTTAAATTTTTATTATTACTCATTACACATTGTATTAGTATTGGAAATTTAAAGAAATGCGTTTAAATAGAAAAATATATTTAAAAAAAATTAGATTAAGAGAATTTACTTTTCTGTCATTTTCTTGCTATCTAAATTTAATATTAAAATCCTCTTGTTCCAAAAGAATCAGGAGAGAAAATTCAGTTAATATTTCAGAACAGAAGAGATGCATTATTTTCTATTGTAGGACGTGGGTAGAAAATAGAAAGAAGAATAAAGGTTGAGGGATCTTCATAAAAAAATACTTCAAGAATTGTTTAAATATGAACCAGTTCAATTGTATCCAGCAAAAATAATCTCGAATTGTTTGCTCAGTTTAAGAAATATTTTACATTGACAGATAATCTTTAATGCTAAGATGATTAAATTTTTAAAATAAGTGAGAGTTGGCGAGGATAAAACTTATTTTAAAATCATATAGACTTTTTAATAAAAAGAAAAAAGAAAAGAAAATTCAATGATGATATGTGATCAGAAGTAAAAACTGTTATAATTTCAATGAAATAGATATTACAGTAAACAAGTTTTAGTATTATGGGTATACAATCAATAAAATATTGGCATTAAGGAGAGAATACTGAAATTATTATAAGTTTTATTTCTGGTTATTTACTGATGCTAAACGTAGCCGCTAATATTGGAGGAAGGTGTGAATGAGCTATAGAAGAATTTTATTTAATATTTATTTTTATTTATTTATTAATATTAATTTATTTGTTATTTATTTTATTGTTTACTATTATTATTATTGTTTTCTTCAATTGCCTTCATTTATTTTTTTTGTATATTTATATTGAATGAGTGGATACTTTTAGCACTAATACTTGACACTACCCTTGAGTGTGGCAGATTGTGTCAATTTTCGATAAATAAATAAATATAAAAAAAAATATTGAAGCAAGAAAACTTTTTGCTCATGGTTCAAAAATAAGATAAGCGTAATTAGAGTGAATAAAAAAAAATTAATGGATGATTTAGGTGGTCACAACACGATGAATTGCATCCGGTGTATTAAATTGAAACAATCGCACAAGGACAGCTGAAATTAGTTGTTGGATTAGTTAATTAACGAATTGCTAAAAGGATAACGCATGAATTAAAATTAATTCAATTGATACCAAAACAATATTTATTGAAAACAATAATTTTAATCTAGGTCGTTAGTCCCCTAAGAATAATGCCAATGTTCAGAAATTTTGCAAGGGAGCGGAGTAGCTCATTGGATAAGGCACTAACCTACTAAGCTCAAGGTCTCGGGTTCGAGTCCAGCTGAGATAATTATTTAATCTGTTTTATCGCCTCCTGAAGACGGGAGACCCTCCTGGTGCACACACAGCTTCTATAAAGCGGGTACCCTAAATTAAAAAATCTATGGGGGAAGACCCGGTGGTTGAGCAAGATCCCGGTCCGGACCGTGGGCCTTGAAACAGCACTTCCCATACGGGGTACTGGCCCCGCGAGATTCCTCATGGGTTGTGGTATAGGTTTTTTTTTTTTTAAATTGAAATTTTGCATCTTAATTTGGCGAAATATCTACAAAACGGTAATTACTAATTAACTATTATTAGTAATAGTAATTAAAAAAAAAACAATGCTTATATAGATGAGGTAGTTTGGATATGAAGTTGATGGTTGTATATGAGTTGTTTAACGGAATTGGTGGAGGTGGACTAATGTATAGAGATAGTCAAAAAGTGGTAGCACGAATGACGAAACGAAAGATTTGCTGAAGGAAGAGGTGTTATTGCAGGGAATATATAGACCAGTGGATTGAGATCTATTGTTTAGAGAAGAAATAGAGGAACGCAGAATAAGGAGTTCTAGTACGTTGGTAGGGTTTTTGGTTATGTACACTTGGAAAAGAAAAACTCCAAGGAGGAACTCCTGTCGGGAAGTATAATAGAACCACTTCAACTCGCTGTACCTGCAGGAAACATGAGAGCGTTTGGGAATCCCAAAGATGAATCTTATGAAACAATTCATAATTTTCATTTAATCATAATAATAATAATCAGTATATGATAGACAAGCATAAGTCTTAGGAGCAGACCCAGAAGTATGGGTAGCTTCAGTTGTCTGAATTTATAGTTTAGGGTTTTGACAAGATCCAATAAGTGAATACATGTAGGTAGCGATTGCAGGTGGTGTCGGTATCGAACCTTCGGGCCTCGGTAAGCCTTATTTATAACAAAAATTGTAGTTGTAAATAACTGAATCAAAAGAAACTTCGTAGTGATGATCGTTTGTGCTTTTTAAGCGTAAAATACCCGAAATACAAATGTTTTATAATAACAATCCCTTGTTACTTGTTGATATTTGTGCCGAATTAATCCGCATAAACAAGTAAATCAAGAAGAACTCTCAATCATCTATGAAAAATGTAACGAGAAATTCATGAAAGAAGAAAATTCTTTTCATGTAGCTTCTCAACGGCATCTTAATGATCAGAGTATCTCGGCCGTCTTTCACCAACCTGGAAGAGAGATTTTTTTATCTTTTTCCTTCAAAGTAAATTGCAATCTTGCATTTATGATGATGTAATTTCAAGATTATTCATTAATCATAGTGATATGATCAGCTCGCAATTCTTTATGCTAGACTTTGTCATTAATTCTCCTCACTTTATCAATATCCTCTATATTATTTCTAAAAGGTGTTTTTTTGCCGGTACGTTATAACTTCGTCAATTCTTCAACAAATCCAATGATTGACCACTCATTTTGAAGATATTCTTCTCCTTCGCATGTTAAAAATCCTATCCCCCCGAAATTTCTAGAAAAAAAGTTATGAAGGAAAAGAAACTTTATTTGCGAATAACTAAAAAAGTATGCATTTTTTTCTTGATTGTACCCATAATAATTAGAAACATTACTAAATTGCCTACAAAACAAAAAACATCGTAAAAATCGGACAATTATTAACAAACATACAGTCCATTAGTTTTGGTATACTTAATAATGTCGTCCTGTTTAAAGATATTGCATTTAGAAGTAGAATAGTCTACTACACTTTTTTTTCAGGCTGATATATTAACTTTATTATTTCTTAAAGACATTTGGTTGTTCTTACATTTTATTTTTTTTAATAATTTAGAAAATCCCATGATCGGGGCATTATTTTGTCTTTATTACTTTTATTATCTTTCAAGTCAGCGTTTAAAAAAAGGTCTTAGCAAAACAATTTGTACAAATATTTTTGTCTATTATGTTTAATGGAATATTGCAATCGTCCAAGGAAAAACATATTAATTCCTTACATAATAAATAGGAACTACTTATTTCCATCTTGTTTTGCTATTTCTTCACTAAACAAAAATTATTCGCACGGGCCAACTAGTTATATGTATTTCAGTTCATATAGTCTGATATTTTGATAATATAATAATAATAATGCTTTATTTATTCTGGAACGAGTCCCTTTAGAATAATATAAAAAGACAATAATATAGGCTAAGGAGCCTTAGAGATACATAAACAAAAATATAGAGTAATTAAATAGTCAAAATAAAAAAAAATAATAGAAAAAAATATAAGTTACTTACTAATTTAGATCAGTTAAAAATAAAAAAAATTGAAAATAAACATGAAATAAAAATAATGAAGAACGCTCTAATAATTTATATACATATTTACAGTAGTAACTATTTACAATTTTACTTTTCTATACTATTACAATAGTAGGAAGGAATAATTGGATAGGGAAACCTGAGAATAAGGGATAAAAGGATTTAACTAGGTTTCGGGTATTGCTATTATGTGTTAAAAATTATCAACGAAATGTTCCTGAAATTCATTCTAGTGTGCAGTAAGGGATTATGCATTGATGTGACAGGAATTCAGGATATATTAGTCATGATTGGAGAGTTGGGAAGTAGGATTGTGGAAAAAAAAAAATGATCAAGGATGGAGGATAGTATATAGCATTTTTTAAGTATAATGTCAAATTTATAAATATAAAAAAACAATGCTTACATAAAATAAACTTTGAGATGAAAAAAATAAATTTTCGGTGTTTCGAAATAAATATTCAGTTAAAATTAATTTATAACATAAGAAAATATAAATTTCTCCTTGGTCTAGATAAATTGATAATAATTGGCAAGGAATCGAATAAATAATGTATTACAACTCATAAACTCTCAGTTCGATTTCTCTTAAAAATCGCTATGAAATACAATATTATTCACAGCACCATATGAGCTTTTATTTTAAGTATTTTGTACAATATATAAAACAGTACACATGATTTATTTTAATGCAGAATTTTTATGGATTTTATCGTTAAAATCGTTTCAAGATCTGAATTGATGGATCCTACGCAAGAACTAGATTATACTCGCCACTTAAATTAAATATTTCGAATTAAAATTTAATATTGCTCATAATTGTACTAGATCGAGAGATCCTTCTGGGGCACACCCTATCTATAAATTGGGTACTCTAAATTAAATAATTAATTAAGAGGAAGAAAAACCTGAGTTGAGCGTAATCCAGGCCCGGTCACCTCCCTGCTCAATCCTTACCCTTGAAAAAGTACTTCCTAAAAAGTACTGAACCTTAATGCGTAGAGTGTCACAGTTTTTTTAAAATTATAAACAAGCAATATTTTCATGATACTTCAAATTATACCTATATCATTTACTCTATGCCATTTTGGAGATTAAGGAGGGAACACAATTTCTCAGCTATTGCATCTGAGAAAACGGAGATGAAGGTGTGGTAATCTAAGCCCCTAACTTAAGCTTGCACTACTTAGACCAAGTTCCACACCAATAACACACGCCATCTCCAACTATCGAGGAACTAACTGTGGTCGGTCTTTCACTGGAAATGCTCTCGGTCCGGAACCAATCAACTACACTTCGGAATCAACTTCACTCCAAACACGAACAACGAGTAATATGGAAATGAGTAGGAAAGGCATGATTATTTAAAAAAAGGCTATCAAAAACTAAAATTTTAAGTACTCCTTATGATTCTTTTTAATCTAAACCCTGGAATAAATCAACCTATTTTAAAGATATGGTATAAGGAGATAAAGGAGAAATTTATTGAGGTGTGGTAAAGCAGAAACATAGTAGCTGCAAAGTTATTTTTAAAGTGTACCATGATGTCCCTTCGTCTCATGAAGTGGAGGAGTTTTATAATAATAATTTTTGGATTTCTTATTTTAGTATTTTAAGTTCAGTTGACGCAAACTGAGAATCATTGCACAGAGAATTAATGGGATCTATTGTACAAAGGAGTAGGAATAATAACGTTGGGTTCAAAATGTAGCATGTTGGTTACACAAAAGGTTACAATACGACTTTTTTTCTTCTCTTTCCTGACACTTTTATCATACGGAGTTTCGGCAGCAGTGGGCAACACGACCAAAAGAGAAGAATTTCATCAGGAGAAATCAGAAGTTAATCAAAGTGAGAATGTTCCAGTTGGTCACTAATTTTGCGGAAACATCCACAAATAATAATTTATCTGTCATAATATATCCATTTCTTTTGTTTTTTCCATTTTATATTGCACAATTACTGTTATTTCTAGTATATTTTAAGTTATGAGAAGTATTTATAGAAAAGAAAAATATTTTTAAAAAATATCAAGCCAAAAAAATTGAAGACCCCTTGAAATCCATGGTCAGTGAAAATGGTTGCTGCCTTTGGATAGGCAAAAAAAAGCAACAACTAAATATGAAAAAAATGATTGCCAATAAAATTATGGCCAACAAAAATGCCAATAAAATTATTTAATTAAATTAAACATGTTTTAAACAAATCTAAACTAAGTAACATATTATTAAAAAGAATCAGTACAAAGTACCTTACTATATAATGAATAATTCTTGATTAGATAAAAATATTTTTTAAATAACATTGATAATGAAACAAATAACATTATTGAATAGTATTATGCTCAATAAAAAAAAGTTTTTTGATTCTTGAGGAATTTTATTCCGAAATTTTCGTTTTATCAAAGCTGGCCTTTGTAACCAAGAATTATTTATTTAAGTTCCTCTGTATCTCCATCAATTTTGGTATATTGAATATTTAAAAGATATATAGTTTGGTTACTTCAAAATGTTTATATTTATTTAATTTAATTAATTATCATTTAGAAGGACAAACAACTGAATTGGTCATAACAGATATAACGAAACACATGTTATTTTCACCTCTTTGAAGTGTATTTATGAATAAATTGTTCTTGGACACATCATTTATATTGTGTATTTATACGTTGTGTAAATAATTTACAAAATGAATTTGCGAACCATTTTTATTCTATTTGTAGTAAAGGTGCCATTTTGTAGTCTACAGCTGCTGTAACTAGTCTTTTACTATGAAAAGTAGGATAATAATAGGAAAATAAAATATAGAATTATACTTATAAATCATAAAAAAATAATCTGTTTTTCTGCTCTCCGGTAAAACACTCAATTTTTACACACGACCTTTTGCACTAACATAACGATATGAGATTGTTAGAAAGAAATCATTACTTACTGTAGTGATATCATTGCACTTATAAGTATAAAAATACACAATTCAAAATAAATAATTCTGTGCATTACGATGCAGTCATGACATTATAAGTCCAACAGAATTATCAAAGAACTCGATGATGTTCTTAAATAAAATAGTGGAAGCCATAGTGAAAATAATTTTAAATCGATCCTCACTAAAATAAATAAATAATAATAATAAATTATATGTTTATTATTTTATATTTATTGTTGTTTCTATTTCGATCAACCCAAAATGGCGTTCCCACCGCTCGCTCTTCTGACATTGACATGACCCAGTTCATCTCCTTTTGATCCACTCCTGTTATTATCGTACAAACAAATTCTCTGTGTTCCAGGAATATTGGACATTCTATTGGAAAATATACATTTTAAGAGGGGGGAGAGAAGGGAGAATCTTCTATGGATAATATACATTTCTCTTTCCTCTTTAGACAGTTCGCATCTGGAAAATGTTTGATTTATATTCTTGAGAGAACTGCAAAGACACATCTTATTTTTAGTTTTATTTATTACTACGCTCAAATAGTTATTGACTGGTTTGCAAAAAAACTTAGTTTGTAGAATGGAATATTTTAAATTCCATTCAAAAAGGGAGACCACATCAGTGTGTCACCGATTTCAACTAACATTTTTTTGGTGATTCTATACCGAAAAACATTAGACACATGTTCCGGCTTTTGTTTCATGGATCTCGGGAACCGAGAAAAAAAAAGTTTATATATTTGAATGCGTACACTTACATACTTAAGCCCATTTGGACCTACGCTTCACAGATATACGGGACAGCCTAAAGGCTCTCATACGTAAACTACAGAATTTTCAATCTAAAAGTTTCAGGACTATCACGAAGGCTCCATGGTACGTCAGTAACATTACTTTACATAAAGACTTACAGATGCCATCAGTTAACGACCACATACGAACACACTACAAGATATTTCATGATAACTTACACGAACATACCAACTCATTGATTCGAGGCATGGCTACAACTAACATGCCCGACAGCACCCGAAGGAGGCTTAAAAGAAGCTGGATGAGGGATCTTCTCCACTAACTATAAACAATACATAAGACAGGAAGGACGCCGCTGAGCACTCCTCTCTCTCACGCCTATTCCAAGACCTATTAACCTTCTACATCTTGACATCACACTAGAGATCTCTTAGTTCTAACTATTGTCATTATTCTAACAACTGCATTTTACTTTAATTTTTTTTTACCTACACTACTTATGTTTCTCATACCTTGTTATCTGGTTCTTTTCTTAGCCCTGATGGAGGCCTGAACTTCAGGTCGAAACGTCGGCAAATGTCAAAATAAATATTATCATAAAACAATAGAAAAGCTAGTGGAAATATCTTGCTTAAATCGAAATTTTCCCAGAAGGGTTTTTGACGTTTTTACACCTTTTCCAACAACTGTATAATAGCTCATTACAAAGAGAATGGAATGCTAAAATTTCCCTAGGTTATAGTATACAGCTTTTTTGTTTCTGAAATATTTTAATCCAAATGTAATTTTCTGACTCGAGCGAACTTTTCCCAAATGAGCATTCCTTTGCCGAGCATGACCGCTCAGTTTCATTTAATATCCACAAAATTTGTTACACTGTTATTATTCTTAGGGGAATGTACTCCCAGAATAAAATTGTTTTATTCATTCATTCAAAAAAGTGCTAAGCTAGCATAAAGTCTTCATTAAAAAAAAACAAAGGTCAAATCGGTTGTCCACTGAATATAACCTCCCATTATCAAACTTTAATTATTATAATCAGCCTTGTGGAGAATAAGTGAGCAAGCAACCGAATAAACATGTTGCAGTTCGATCAATAAAATCGAGAAAAAAAAAAGTGTGCTTTAAACCACACGATAGAAGTGAAAACATCAACAGGACGAGATAATTAATATGAAATATGAATTATAAATAATAGCTGGTTATAAAGAGGATGAATTGCTGAATATTTCCATAGCATACAGCATGCAAGTTCGCTTTTTATATTTTTATTATTATATATTTTTATATTTCAGAGATATTTTAATCCGTATCTTCAATAACACTCGGTATCATTTGATTTTTGACACTATTTTTTCTCTTTTGGCCTCTCTAACACGGCTTTGCGTTAACATAAGTAGTGTTTGAGATATTTGAATCTATATGCAAAAACACTTCAATTAGTCGACTACAGCCATCTTTACCCGAGTGCTACACATCAGAGATTTGACTACTCAATCTAATCCACTCTCCACGAAAAACTGCCAATAATTCCCTAAAGAAGTTCTCATTTCAATAAAAATGTTTTTATAATTAATTATACCTGTACCCTATCCTAAATTCTAAACACATAATCCCAGATCACCAATTTGGTTTCCGAACTTCCCATTCCACTATACAGCAATGTCATCGTGTGGTAGACGTAGTTTCCTCTGCATTGGAGATCGGAATGTACTGTACGGGAGTCTTTCTCGACGTTGAACAGACGTTTGATAGAGTTTGGCACCCGGGACTGCTGTACAAACTCCGAAAATTCCTACCACCTACATACTTCCTCATTATCCGTTCCTACCTTACTGATAGATACTTTAAAGTAAATCACAATAACGCCTATTCATCCCTTTTTTCCCAGTCCGCTGGTGTTCCTCAAGGTAGTATCCTAGGTCCTATCCTCTATACAGTTTATACAGCTGACATCCCTACCTGTCCCAACACTGTCATCACCACATATGCCGATGACACATGTATCCTATCAGTAAATAATGACCCAGCAATTGCATCCCAAATGCTTCAATCACACATCATAAATCTAGAAGAATGGTGTAAAAACTGGAGAATTAAAATAAACTCCAATAAATTCCACCAAATTACCTTTACCCTTCGTCGTAAACCAACGACTTTCTGTCCTACAGTTTCCTTTAACAATACTCCACTTATCCCTGTTGAGCAAATCCGATACCTAGGACTCCACCTGGACAAACGACTAACTTGGAATCCTCATACTAGACTGAAACGACAAGAAACCGCTCGACGTTTCCGATTACTTCAGCACTTACTAGACAAACGCTCTAAACTTCCCATTAATTACAAAAGACTCATATACTTGACTATAATAAGACCTATTTGGACTTACGGAGTTGAGCTATGGGCTCCACTAAACCATCGAATTCCTCTCGCATCCAATCCTAACAATCCAAAATCCTTCGTAAAATCCTCAATGCTCCTTACTTTGTCACTAATAAAATTATCCATAAAGAGCTTAATGTTCCTTATGTTTCAGATCTGGCCCAATCCAGATACCTATCCTTCCATAATAAACTTCAGAATCATCCCAACCCTCTTGTTTCTAAGCTTGCTTCCTCTTCAATTCCTGATAACCCTCCGAGGCGTCTGAAAAGAAGATGGCCCCGTGATCTCCTAATGTAGTCATATCATTAGAGTGCTACCATTGGGCAGTTACTCAGCAAGTGTTTTTCATGTCATTATATACATTATGTCCAAATTTACTTGATGTATTTATGTAATAAAGTTGTAAATGTCATAAAGAAATAAAAAAAAATTAATTATAAAGTTTATCTAACTATAAATATTAATTATAAAGTTTATCTAAGTATAATTAATTATAAAGTTATATATTATCTAATTTCTTATTATCTTATATGTTTTTGTATAAGCGCGGAGATGTTATTATTTTTGTTGGAAGGATAAGGAATGAAGAAGGTAAGGATACCCGATGTGGGTTTGTGATCCTGATTCGGAGATAGGTTTTCCTCTTATCTCGGCTATATGGGAGAGCGGAGGGGAGAGTTGGTGGAGGGGGGGCATACACAAGGGTCAACTTCCAGCGCTCAAACTTATTTCCAGAGGATTATCAAAGAAGGTCGCCGACCAAATTTTCTTTGCTGCAGTTACCCTATTTTACAATTTAGCTTCGTCTCATTGGATATTCCAAGTTTCCTTCTCTACTTAAACAAGAATTTTAAAATACCTACTCAAGCATACTTTGGGTAAATGCATGAGGGATTTTAAACCTATATCCAAGGCAATATTTCAAAATTATTTTTATTTTTTACATAAAATAAAAAAGGTTTTTTTTTCCTAACCCGATGGATGAGATGTTGAGAACAGTGGATGGGTCGAGGATTAAACATGACCCCTTTTACTGCATAGTTTGCATTTTAAGAGAGGGATGAGTAATTAGGAGTGCTGTGGTTATTTATAGTTATTGTCTTATTCTAGTGACAGGGCAATTTCATTAGGTCATTATTTTTACACATTTTCTTCTAAGGTTTAACACAACTAATGTACATTAATATAACATTCCAATAAATTGAATACTTAATATTTGACCGTTCTATTATTAAGGAAGGAGATGTTCCGGGGTCGCGGCCATAAATAGACTGAATAGTAGTAAAACTATTTTATTAAAAGCCAACATTTTCTATTTATAATTTCTTAATTCTATTTCATATGTATATATATTTATTTATAATTTATTATTTCTTAATTTAGTATTTTCTCTTGTATCCATCCATTGTTAATTCTCTAGGTTTTGTTTTACTTTTACTAATTACCTCCTCACCATTCCCCAACCAGGTCACCAAATTTCCCCAATATTTACTTAGCTTGGTTTTCCAGTTCTAAGTGAAACTCCTTGCTGAACACACCTGTAAGTCTCTAATTTTATTCTTCCAATTTTATTTACTTGGGTTTTATTTTTTGTTTTTCTTTTTCCACATCCCTTTAAGTCCATTATTTCATATTATTTCCTTTTTCTTTTTCTTCCAATCTCTCCTATAGATCTGTAGGAATATATTCACCATTGCATATATTATATTTTATATTACTCTACAACAATTGTTACCATTTATTTACTTCAGTTTAGGATCTTGTTGCTTAGCTTACTTTGTTTATACGACTTATTGTTCTCAATATATTAATATACTTACTGTTTATAATGTTAATAAGTTTATTCTCATTGTTTATAATTTTTTTATCTAAATATGATGTAACTTCCACAATTCTTTATATCTTTTTGTATCTTGTCCGTTCTATCCTTGAAGATGACCTTCAAAGTCGGCTTGAAGCGTTGGCTTTCAATAAAATAGTTTTGCCACTATTTAGTCTATTTATGACAGCCAACCCGGACCATCTCCTTCCTTATTCCAATAAATTCTTTTTACATCTTTAAAATATTAGTATTTTTTTATAATTTAGCAATATGAATTGAGAAATAATATCTTGAATACCACAAATAGCATTTTGAAAGGGAAAATGTAATAATTATATTTGCAATAGTTTAAAAAAATCAAGTTTATTTAATATTTTTCTAATAAATTATTCATAATGGACTATAATAAAAAGAAAACATTTGTAGACTCAAAAATTATTTGCTATATCTTTACTGATATTAGCCAGTTAAGAATTTTATTTTATAAATATACATAATTTATTATTGTAAAGTTTGGTTTTAAAGAAAAATTAATCATTTTTACAATAAACATATGGAATATTTTATGTTTAGTTTTCCACTTTTTCGAAAAAACGGAAGAAAAATAAATAGTTTCTTCATAGAACCTGGGCATAATATTCTTAAAAATATTTTGTTAAAAAAATTAATACACCATATATCATCTAATTCAAGTTTGATTTATTTTTTTTTTGAGGTGATATAATTAATTTTTAAGTAGTTATGTGTATGATTAACAAAACAAAGTTTTCTTAAGTCAAAATTAAGTACACCTAATTTTTTACATTTCAGGGAGCTTTTAGACTTTTATATCTGTTCAACACTGTACGTCCTATTCTACAGTAGCCATAGGAGAGTAAAAAAACAAACAATAAAATGATGTGATTTATTAAAAAAAAATAAATAAAAAAAAGAGAAACCTTTTCAAAATTTCGGATTATTTACTTTTCACATATTTTTATTTTGTCAGTATCAGGAATGGCTTACCTAAATATTTAGAGTACTCAAAAGAGATTAGTGAATATTCATATCTTAATTATTTTGGTTCGAATTAACAAGGGACAGAATGGTTTCAGTGGAATACATTCAAATAACTATTAAATAGACTTTACGAGATTCTTACTGACAAAAGATAATATATGCATTTTACAGAAATTCACATACACCCATCTTTCCCTCCACAGCTGTTGTTTAAATACACCAGTCGTAACTGTCAAGTTAGAGCCAAAGTGTGTACAACCACATATATTTTATCTTATCCATCAATATTTCCTTTTCAACAGGCATTTCTCCTGCCAGTAGTACAAGGAAATCTTTAGTTCATCCAATCCGGGAAGGCGTATCTCAAGGATCAATACTCAGTTGTTTATTATATATGGTATATCTCAGCCCGGAAATTGATACCGACTACTGACAAACTCAACAAACGGAGTCATTATCTTAGCTTGGAGTTACGAATACCTTCGATAGATACGAAAAATATTAAATACACAACTGTATTTATTAAATGGAAACAAAAAACAATCATATAGGAGTGAGTTTCACTCCCGTGTCCGAGATTGAGCCAAACTAATCTTTGATAAAAATATTGTATAATATTTATATAGTAATGAGAATAATTAATATATAATAATATGGTGTTGTATCTCTACGCTATTAAAATTATCGTGATAATAAGTACTCCTATGAGAAATCTCGAAAAATGAAGGTGGAAAAAGGTCTATTTAGCACTGTATTTTTTACTTTCACTTACCTATATATGTAATATAAAAATGTTCAGTCAGAAGATATACGTATCATATATCGTTGTAAAGCGGAGAATTTTAGAAAAAATAATATCAAATAAATAAAGTTGTAGAAGGTAACGGAGAGTGACCAAAAAAAATATAGATAATAATTTCAGAAAACTAACATTATTTAACGTAAACCATATGTTTCCAGGATTTTTGTTTTGATTAGGTATCTATTGGCCGTTTATTACAAAAAATGATCAAGTAACCTTATAGACAATTAAATTAGTGAATAATTCGATGAATTTTCCCTTAGTTAACAGTATAATAACTAATAATCCTGCAATAGATATACTTTCTAAACTCTCTAGCCATGTATGAGCATTTCGGTTGACAGAATGACTAACTGGAATTTCAACATTCTTTATTATTAATTTTAGTGATGTTTCTAGTGGCAAAATGTATACCTTTATTGAAAGTTCTATATTCCAACACTGCAATAACCTACTCCAGCATCAACTTAATCACTGTCTCTATAAATACAACTTTTCCAACTAGAAATATCACTAAAATGACATTACTCAAAAATGTTGAAATTAGAGTTAGTCATTCTGTAAACTGAAAGGTCCAGAGACTGAAGTTGTGTGGTTTATAAAAGCAGATGGAATGACTAGATTTTATTGCCTACCGTCGATATAATAAATATACTTTTTGTAATTTCAATGTTCTTAATGATTTGTTATCTGGAAGATTTAAGCTATAGCTCCGTTAAAAGTGTTCTTCAAAAAAATTGGGGTAGCCATACATTGCCAGAAAATAATTTCTATTCATAGAGAGCGGTAAGTAAAAGTTGTGTGTTACCCGCACCATGTTTTTCCCATTTCTGTTAATCAATAACCGTAACATTAACTATTATATTTTTTCATTAACAAGTACAAGTAATAAATTGAAAAAAATAGGCTATTTGTCTGATTAAGTATAACCAATAAGCTATTTAATATTTCATTGTCAAAATTGAAAAGTTCAACTCGTCAAATAAAATAAATTAACATTTCCGGCAGACCAATAATCATGCCGTATAAATGTTCTTTATACTTTGAAATTTATAATTTATGTATATTTAATAAAGCATTTCTCACTTAAAATAAATTAACATGCTGAATGCATCATAAATGACGAACCGAAATGCAGAAATAATAAAAATAACTATTTTTTATTTATCATAGGGACCATTTCATCATCAGTAGTTTTTATTAATTTTATAATTTTAAAACGTTTCGTCCTGCACCAGAGCCATTTTCAAATCTCATGTTTTCATCATTGATAATCCTCATGACAATATTATATTTCAAAATATACACTCCATGTAAACCTTATAAGGCGATGGAAAACCCAATCTGACATATTTGTTCTTTTCTCAAACTAATGAAGAAGGATTGAAAATGGCTCTAGACCTGTCGAAACGTTGCCTTATCCCCACATATATTATTACAGTAAGGCTGGAAATCGGTTTTGTACCAAATATAAGCTCCTGTCATACTCAAATATCATGAATGGGGTACCGTTGGATTCAGAATTTCATGGGGGTTAGCGAATCATATTCTCCACTTTTGGTTTTCTTTCTAAAATAAATAAAGTCGATGCAAACATTTTGCTAGGCTTCAATACTGGAAGGGTGGTAAGTCTCTAGATCGATACGGGACAAGTGGGGCTTTGAAGATTTTGATGCGTTCAGCAAGACCCGGATAGTTTCTTTGGAACTATCGGATCTTGAGTTTTTAAGGCTTAGGGTTCGTATCCACACAAAATCTTACCTTAATTGTACTACTGTCATTGAATACATGTCTCATTTCTTTGACTTGAGGCCTCTTTGATCAGCAATCCGTGTCATCGTTAATTCTTCACCAAATCCTAAAATTGAACCACCAATTTCGAAGGCTTCCTTCTCCTTCAGGCGGGCAAAATAATCCAATCGCCCCGAAATTCAGGCAAACAAGTTATGAAAGAAAAGAAACATTATTCGCGAATAACTAAAAAATTACACACTTTTCCTCACATGATTATATAAAAGATTCTCTACAACAGGAAAAAAAAAAACTTAGAATTTTTAGCAATGATGCGGCTTTTTGAAATTTATAAACACGTTGGTTCCAAACATTAATGAATTTTTAAATTAATTTTTGTTTCCTTTGTCGATTATATTCATCGATAAAGTAACAATTGATTTCTTTTGATATCTTGCATTATTTTCTTTTCTTATTAATTTGGCATTTGATCACTTAACAATATGCTGAATACGAATTTTTAGCAGGGGCATATTAGTAAAATTATAAAGAAATAAAACAATTGGTGATCAAATGGCATAGTTCTTGTGAATAAAATAATTAATTGTACCATTAATTAAAAAATTATGGATAGAAGTACAAATAAATAATACAAAAAAGCTTAGATTTAATGAATAAGATACCAGATATTTACCCAATAAAGTTTGTTCTTAAACATGGTTATTAGCAAATTATTAATAGATATATTAATTGGTAATAAATAGCATTTACTTTAATATTGAAATACTGTTATTAGTTGTTTTGGTTTATGTTCCATCCCATAAATTAGTGCATAGTAATAAATAAAGGTTATCTAGTTGGAGAAACTAGAGAAAACAATTGTTGATTAAAAAAACAAACAGGAATTTCTTTTATTTGGAACTTAATTGGAGCATATTGTTATCGAATGACGGCATCGCAGTGCGTAAACAGAATAGGGCTTAACTGTTGGTAAATAGGAGGTCATCGTTATGCGGGACCAACCCTCCCCCTGCTATAAAAATTCTTAATCCAACCCCACACTCCCTTCGCCAACACCCCATGCATTATTTACTTCAATCATACTTAAATGAAATTATCTACATTTTGTAATTGAGATTATATTATATAATACATATTTATATTATTTTTGTACTATAATATTACATATATGCAGTAACTGCAATGGAGGTAATTTCTATAGCTTCAAAAACGGTTCTATCACTTCAGAACGCACATAAATAGAGAACTGGTTATTTCAGGCTTCAATTGTTGTAGTTATTTTTTGGCTTCTCATAATTAACATGAAGTGACAAATTGTATAGTAATTATTCGATATGGAAATATTTATGGTTAATCATGTCAATAATTTATTTTTAGAATATTTAATTATTGGATTGGTCTCTCCATCAAGGGAGGAGGAAATACTAAAAAAATACTTTAAAAAAAGACTTAAATTAACCCCCAGAATCAATCTTGAATTAAATCTGAATTAGCAAAAATTCTTTAAAATTATAGAGTTAGTCCTTAAACTTCTAAAATCCACAAATATGATATAAAAAAAATATGACCGAATAAATAATAGATTGCTAGAAAGTAATAAATAAAAATAAATTATAATAAAAAATTACGTTGATGATCAATGAATTTAAGCCATTTAACAGAAACGAACATACCCACAGAAAATTGGGTAAATGCGGAGTATAGGCATTGATTGAAATAAATTTTTTTTTTTTTAATTTTTGAAAATATTTCTCAATAAATTTTAAATGTTTTAAAAGCCATCAATATTTAACACAGAAACTAAAAAAAAATGGATAACTATTTAAATTTAATTAAAATAACCATCACTACTTACCAGTTTTAAATTCACCCTGCAGAAGATCTGAAACGAAAAAGAAAAATCTATTAGTTTACTTTTAATATATTACTGTATAGTGATCGGAAAAATAATATTTTTTTTTAAATATAACAATTAATTATTATCTCAAAGAAATTCCTTGATAAAATTATCCAAAAAGAATTCCTTACTTTTATCATTTTATTCTGACTGATAATTTTATAGAGGAACCGAATTCTAGAATCGATTAAAAAGACAATATTTGAATAAATTATACTTTTTCATTAAAGAAAAATTTTAATTAAGACGAAAACAAAATAATATTAATAAAATATATTCAAGACAGAGATTTATAATTAAAGTATTAAAAATGAAGAGAGTTAGGTCACTTTTGTTGGGATTTTATTGCATCTACGGACAGTCGATATTGAAGATCTTTTCGAAGAATTTTTCCTTTTTCATTTGATCATATTGCCTTCGGCGGAGTTGTTTTCCATTGATTCATAAACCCCTTTGTCTCATTGTTAGCCCGAATCTTTTCAATATCTTCCACTTCTTTCATCATTACCTCCTTTCTCCCCTACTCGCGCATTACCTTGCAAATGCTCCGGAAAAAGCATACCGTTATAAAAGTTCTTATTTATCCATATATGATTGGCATTCATTGGCTTCTTCGATCTTCTGTATAAAAAATAACGTTCAGAGAAGATTTTGTGTCCATATGGGGATACAGCCTTTCTAGGAAATAAAACAAAAAAAATCGTTATGAAAAAAATGGATAACAATAATGCTTTACGTTATCAACATATTTTCATGTGGCTACAGCGTTCTTACTCAATCTCTACCGTTATTTAGAACCAGAGAAGCGGTTAAAAGAGTAGCGCAGAGATTTACTGCAGCACTGCTTTTCTTTCCGTCAGTGGACACTAACCTAGTTCGGACAAATGCTACTCCGAGTACCGAGTACTGAGTAAATATATTACAAAATTAAAAATATTACAAAAACAACAAAAATCACATTTTTTAAAAGTTGAGGAAACTTGTTGATTTTATCTTTGGGTTTTATCTAAGCAAATAATTAAGGAAAAGTAGTCCAGACAAAAATTATGCACATAGAAAAATATTTATTTTTTAAATATCTCGGTAAAGAGCGACTTACGTACGTTTCTTCTAGGATTTTAGAAACTATATATATTATTCTAAACCACATTTTTGAATTATTAAATTTTAAAAATGAGATTTAAAAATATATTAATTTTGAATAGTTGCCACAATATGAATAGTGGTTATAGTGAGAAAAGAGTTCGTTCACACCACATTTACACAATGTATAATTAAATAAAATACAATACAAGTAAAATAATAATCCAAAAGTATATAGCATATATTATATTATAATCTATCTATTGTATACAAAGTTTTTAGAGGCTGATATTTGATTTTACACATAAGATGAACGCTGTGCGGGATTATGTAACTTAAAGATAAATAAAATAAAATATCTCAGAAAAACTCTTCCCCAATATTTACACCCAGGCGAGGGAACTCCGGAACCAGAGATGGTCAAATGCTACTTGAGTACCAAGTATGAGTAGTGAGTACCAAGTTATTTACTCAAATACTTGCCTTTTTAGATTAGCAAAGAATTTAATTACAACTTCAGTTGATGTCGAAGGATTAGCTGAAGTAGTGATCCAATTCCCAATAGTGATTCGATTTAGGTAAAATAGTTGGTACTCACTACTCAAAATAGCATTTGCCCATCTCTGGTTCCGGACTTCCCTCACCTGGGTGTAAATATTGAGAAATAGTTTTTCTGAGATATTTTATTTTATTTATCTTTAAGTTTATTAGTTTAATTGTTGAAAACTTACATCCTGAAGAGTAAAAAAAATCTTAGCTGGGAATAGGGCGCAATATCCGTAAACCCGCACGACGGCGGGGCTCTGCGTGCATTTCGTCTTATGTGTAAAATAAAATATCGGTCTCTAAAAACTCTTTTATATAATAGATGGATTATAATATAATATATATTATATACTTTTGGATTATTATTTTGCTTATATTGTATTTTATTTAATGATATATTCTGTATATAAGGCTTGAACTTTTCTCACTATAACCATCGTTCATATTGTGACAACTACTCAATAAAATAACTTAAAAAATTTATATATTTTTAAATCTCATTTATAAAATTTAATAATTCAAGAAATGAGGTATAGAATAATGATAAAGTTTCTAAAATCCTGGAAGAAACGTACGCAAGTCGCTCTTTAACGAGATATTTAAAAACTAAAATGTTTTTTCTTTGTGCATAATTTGCGTCTGGACTACTTTTCCTTTACAGCCCAAGGATAAATTCAACAAGATATAAATTTTAAATAAATATGATTTTTTTTTTGTTTTTGTAATATTTTTAAATCAGAGAAATTATTGTATTCTATAATTTAAATGGTTTTTATCCAAAGTTCGGCAGAAACGTATTTTGTTTTCTCTAAAACTAATGAAATCAATGTTATGAAAAACTGTGTGGTAGTTTTTACCAAATCAGTAACATCAAAATAGCAAACAGTTCGTAAAACAAATCGTTGGTCCGGGACTCTGCCATTCTAACTTCGCAAGATCTAAGTCTTTCTCTCAAAAAAGAAATAACTCGTACCTAGCAATTTATGTGGAATGAGAGCCCGCCAAGCAAATTAAAAGATATTAAAAAAAAAAAAGTCATGGTCAACATCGAATCGTTATATCCGCAGAGTAGTGGTTGTCTTAACCAGATTTAGAATATGCCACATCTTATTACACCATACCCAATCACATCTTATTAGCAAACAGTCGCCAACACTGCAATAATACACTTACAGTCAGCCACATTTTACATGAGTGTCCTTTTTACGTATTGGGTCTAACTCTCAACTCTCAATAATTGTAAGCTCAGGACTTTCCCCTCCAATATCAAACATTTTAAGAGATGATGAAGACAAGTTATTAAGTAAGTAAGGAAAGTTAGTGTTAACTTCCTTGAAATCAAGCGAGTTGTTAAAAAAAAAAATTAAAATCTCTTAAAACTTTGATCCAGCAATAAATAAAATTAATTTGTAGGTGTTGATGACTCTGATGTTTTACGCCTTAAAACGCCAACAAACAAATCGTTGGTTTATTGCAAAAAGTCAAATGGTATTTTATAACCTTGATTCCTTAAGAACTTAGATGAGGTTTATCTCCGGGAAATTAGAATATTGTGAACTTGATACGACCTTGGCAGGTAATTTATAAGGACACCATGTATTTACTATGTATTTATAAGGATTTTACTCAAATTTAAATAATTAATTAAGGGAAATAACCGGACAATTTAGCGTGATCTCGGTCTAATAACTTCTACTGTACAACCATTGCCCAAGAAACAGCACTTTCTTAAAATCTTTTTCCTCAGGAAGATGCCGGAGGAAACTACTATGTACATAATTTTACTACAAAGAAAAATAACTGAAAATAACGTTTTCGTTAAAGCACTGCAAGTTTCTTTAAATAGTTTAAAGCATTCATGTTCAGAAAGACATTGTTAGTTTAAAGGTTTATATTCAGATCTGTTTATCTTGTTAAGTGATTTGACCTTTTGTTTTTTCGCATAAATTTCGGACGTTATTATGTTAATGAGATGCACTCACTTTGTGCTCACAATTATTATGAAACACGCATGTAAAATTCTAATTTAAATTGTACGAAACCGCGGTCCGTTGCTTGTAAATATTTTATCTTATTTATCTTCTGTCGTTGCATTCAGCTATTAAAAGTTCCATCTTCAGAAATTGTTCCTTCTAAAATAATTGTTTTGATAGCTGTTTCGGGGACAAAATTTTCCTGGCTATGTGAAATTAAAAAATATTGGATAACTTTGATACTAACAAAGCACAGAGAGCACTAAAAAGAGTTATTTTGTCTAAAGATTGGACGAGCAATTATGAAACGTATCATTATTTATAAGCAGACGATTAACATACATATTTTTTATTATATATATATATTAATATATATAATATATATATATATATATAATTATATATATATATATATAAATAAGAAAAAGGTAAAATCAGTCCTGATAAATTAATAAAAAGAAATCTTGAGAGAAATTAGGAATTTAATTACACAATGCAATTCATTGATCATTATAAGTAGTATTTCTGAAAAATTCTCAGTATCGTATGGACAAAATATCGGAAAGGAGAACCTGGAGCCTTATAAAGCCAGGAGAAAAAATCCAGAAGGATGAAAAATAGAAGATCTCATTAAACAGGGTGTCTAGTTAGCAAAGGGAAATATTTAAAGAGAAAATAGCTGAGCTCCAGAGCTACATAAAGTTTTATATAAACCATAGCAGAAAAAGAGGAAATTTAAGTTTTGTGTTTTCAAAAAAATAAGTACGCTTTTTTTTTTATAGAAAGCGGTAATTACAAAATAATTAATTTAGGTTATTAAAAACTATTTTTGTTATTGTCATATAAAAACGTCTAAATCAGGCAGTTTGTTTTTTATAAAATCATGAATTATTCGTTATTAAAAAAAATTAGAATTATTCAGCTTACCGATTTTTTTTTTATGCACAGCGAAATTAAGATAATATCATAATGTTACGAAAAGAAAAATTCAGATAGTCACTTAGTAAAATAAGGTTCAATTATTCGAGGTTTGTGTGTAAAACACTGGTGCATTATCACTTTAGATAATAAATTTTTATCTTCAGTGAAATCTCTAATCTAAAGAAAAATCTATAGTGCTTAAAAAAGCAGTATGTGTTTTAAGAATATATAATATATTTTTTAGGAATAAAAAATGTTCTATTGTGATTAATTTGTATTGATTTATTGTAGTTATTTTTGTTGCACTTTGCAAGAACAATACTAAAAAAAAAGAAATCTTTTTTGTGAATAAAAATTTAGGCAAAACAATTACTAATATTCGACAATTTTAGTTATAAAATCATGAGGGCGTTAAAAAAATCATGAATAATCTATGTTAAAAAAAAAAAAACTTAACTTAGCTTGGCATAGCTTAGCAACTTAAAAGTTCCGCTTTAAATGATTTTGAGATACGCAAACTCTGCTTTTGAAAATCTTTGTCCAATTAACTATGAATTATCTAAATTAAATATTTATTTATTTATGATTTTTCAATTCAACAAAAACGGTGGCTTATTTGTAAAAAAATACATAAGGCAAAACTTTAAATTTCCCGCTATTCTACGGAAAAATCGCATACACTTTTTTTGAATCTCGTGAGTTTTATTATTATCCCTTCTAATGTTTTATACATAGGACACCCTGTATTTAATTATTAACATATTATTTATTAGTGCTGGTTTATTAATCTAGCCTACTTACTGGGTATATTTTAACATCTAAACCAATTTCAGTTATTACTTTTGTTATGTTATTATATTATTGTTTTATTTATCCAGGTTATACTTTTTGTCTCTCTGTGTACCAATATGAGTATGCATGTATATATAGTCCTTACAATTAAACCTGAGTTTTATTTTTATTTATCTTAGTGTTTAATATTATTATATAAATCACTGTAGATATTATTGCATTTTGTATTAAGTTATTTTTTTATTAGTTAGCCAATTGTTTATGAATTGTATTGTTTTTTTTATATATATATATATTTATATATATATATATAATATATATATATATATAAATATAAATATGTAATTTCTATTCTTTTTTTTTATCACAATAATAAGTAATTTTGAGAAGATCTTATGTTCATTTAATTGTTGTTTTTTTCTGTTTATTTTTTAGTGATTACATACTATTTTTAAATTATTTATATAATGTTTAATTTTTATAAGTTTGTTTTTGGCCAGATTTGTATTAATTTTTGTATCAATTCATCAATGTTATTCTAAGGGGACTTAGTCAAAGTTCAATTTTCTATTCTATTCTATTCTATGCCAAGAAAGTGTAAATATTGTGTTTTGGTAGATTAAAAAGATCGAGTCTATAGGGCGGAGTTGGCGAATGGGCTAACGCGTTGTGCACAGCACCACCGTTGCCCGGCAACCTGATATATGACAAATGTTATAAATAGTCACGAGTTCGCGTCCCGGTGCCAAGGCGTCTTTCAAATCCCCACCTACACCCCCTGGCCCGGGAAAACCCCGTATAGCCTTAACGGCGAGGAAGGGGAGGACCTCCCCCCTCCAAAAAAAATCGAGTCTATATTAATTATTACTGGATGTTAAAGAAGAGAAAACACATTCGTATGTAACTTTTTAAAGGAATAACTGATTATAGATTTAAAAAATCTAAAATACACATACTTATCGAGTCTTGAAAGTTTTATCTCGGTAGAACATGAATGAATATATCAAGTAAGTTAGGAATAGCTATGGTTCAGTTATAGCGCTAGTGGCCTAGAGGAGGCAATGAGGAGGGCCTTGGGGAGGATCGCTCCCTCGAGGCGGAAGGGACCCGCTGCCAAGAGACAGAGGATATGGCTGTAATAAATGGAACTGGCAATAATATCTCACACCTTCCATCGCCCGAAGAGCTGGCGAGCGGGGTCGTTATATTTACCAACCTCACGGCTTAGTCAGAGCAATCAGTGTTGGGAAAACACGATTAAAGTTCTCTAAATATTGAAATGAATTATATGTTGTTATTTATCTCAATAGTCATTGCTCATGTGTTCAACAGACGGGAAATAAAAATGAGAATATATCTGAGCCAGTTTCATAAGGCTCTCCGCTCACAAGCCGAGACTCGAACTGATGTAAGAGAGATCTGTAAGATTTTGGTGGTTTTGACCTTATTATCATATTGGAATTCATTCACCATGTTAGATATTCGGTGCCCTTGGGCACTCCTTTAACTACTCCATCAACAAACAGGCTGTCGAATATGTTCTATATTTGAACTGTATCGAATTCAAAATGTTGATTTATTAACAGGCTTAAATTAATTTACCTTATATGCTTTTGTATTTTCTTATAATTCCCAACTAGCAGGAGAGGTGGAACAGCATTTGACGTCTAGGAGAGTTAACAGAGGTTGCCCCGCACTTAAACCGGCACTGACCATGTTTTCTGTTGATGAAGTATTGCAAATAAACTGAAATAGTTGTAATTCTAAACAATAGGTGCAGCAATTTTAATATACAAATCAATCACTCTCCACTCAAGCAATATCTTGGGATGTGAACAGCTTTATAGTTTCTAGTAAAAATTGGCTTACATCGATATTAGAGGGACCGGACAGTAATGTCGTGTTGTTATATTAAATTCAAACTTATACATTTTAACAAGTTTTTATTTATAATCAATGATGTAGCGACCCCCATTATAAATAACCTTTTGCCATCGAATCGGCAAATTTTCTATGCTGAATCGATAAAATCAAATGGTTTTTGAGAAAATATAAATAGATTTTTGGAATTTTAGATATCATACAAATTTGCAAATGTTTTGCTACTTAGAAATCGTTGAAGCGATTGTAATATATGGAAATCCGATAGTGTAACATCGAGCAGGTGTTTGTTACCCCAATTAATTTTTTCCAGAGTTCTTCCTACGCAGCGCAATCTTTCATTATTGTGTTGTAGAATAATGGATTTTTATTTTACAATTAAAGCCACTTTCCAATTAAAGATTGATTTACACGAACCAATTGCTCACGGTAATGATTGCATTCACAGCTTTTCCTGAAAAGAATTTGAAATTTTGAGAAGGGAATATTTTGGCGGGTTTTTGAATTTTTGTGGAGCGCACATTTTGGCGGGCTTGTGAACTTTTGGAATGAAGTTCCATACTAAGAGACAAGGGGAAAGTATGGAACAGACAGCAGCAAGTGTAATTCTTTATGATCTATGACTTCTCAAATTTTACCTTCGCTTACCTGTTTTTAAGAAAAGGTGAGCATCTTGAGGGAGATGGGCGCCCCTGTGCTCAGGTTTCAGTACTTCAAAATGAACAACGCCACGAATACACCATCAAACACACAAAAGGATATTTTTGGGGTGTAAACCTGGCATAGAAGTATTAATTTGGAGAGAGACACTGCCTTTTGCTTTTTGGATTATGATTGAGGACACATTTTTCATCTCCGGTTATCAAACGATCAAAAAACGCTTCTGTATTGGGTCATTGAACCAATAATTAGCATTTGGTGGAACCAAGGTTGATTAAGACTCCTTGACAATTCCTCAATTGTCTTACACGGATTTGCTTCCATTTTTGTCCTTTAGACGCCATTGTCTAACGTTTATAGTTTATAGTCTTCCTGATGAATATGAGTCGGTAAGATCAAAGTTACCAGATTTGGAGCTGGAAAACCGTATTTGGCATATACGAACGTCTAATGCATTTGGATAAACAACGCAAATGTTTTCAGTAGTAGCTGTTGCGTTACTACCCTTTTGAAACTTAAAAAGAATGTCATGCATATGTGCCTCTTTGGAATTGGAAAAACAGTTTAAATTTAATTATCTACAAATAAAGAAGTCACTATAACCTTAGAATGTCTTTCCACGATCAAATATTGACATGCCCAAATACGACATTACTTTCTGGTCCTCCTAATTTAAATGCCCACCCATACCGAGATACGGCAAAATCTTAAAGTAAAAAACCATTTGAAAATGATGTGATGAGCTTTTCTAACCAATCCTGGTCTAGTGCATGTCCATTAACACACAAAAAAAAATTGATTTAAAAAATAGATTCGTTGAGTTTGTCTTTGGGTGGGTTTAATTTCAGTTAAGTATTGTGGTCATTTATCTTTCCTTTAAAAAAAGTTAGATTTTTTTCTCTTTTTACACTGAACAGAACTCGCCAAAAAAAAAAAAAAAAAAAAAAGGGAAATAGAAGAAGGGATCAATAGGATATGAATGATTCATTATTTTTTCATCGAGGTTGATTCAACAGATGTTGACGAGACGTGAAACGTTGACAGAGCCTCACTTCACAATCTATCACGCTCGCCCGTCCTATATTTGAAGCCCCATTAAACTCGACGATGACGCAGATTTATCTTTTGGTAATCCATGTGATAGTCATTTGTTGATGAGGCCGATGGTAGGTGCTGGGGTCCGCTCATTAATCATCATATTGAAAAGTAATTACTCTTCGGGGTCATATCCCTTCCAAACTTCGGGGTACTTGCGATCAACCAACAAAGTCCCGGAGTTTGAGGGAAGCTCAGAAGCTTCGCTTGTCCACAAATCAACAAAACATTGTTAATCAATCTCTCATCAATATTGTGATTTTAGGATAAGGAACGATAATCTAAGGGGGAGGTAATGAAATACGATCTAAATTAAATTATTATTTGTTGATGTCAAATTGATATTGGGCAAATCGTGTAAACAAATTAAATGTACATATGATTGTGTAAAAAAAAAAATCTCTACCCAATATCGGTAACAGATGTTAATCCTGACGAAGTTCATTTTTTCAACTACCTAAAATAAACAATGAAGAGAATACGAGGATTTTACTATAATGATTAATAATACTCTTGACATTACATTAAAGTTTTTTAAACAGACTGGACTATTGGTCTGACATTATTTTCTTCATTTCCAAACCAGTGCCGGCTTTGGAAATATGGGTATTGACTCACTCTCTCAGCCAAAAGATTAATTTATTTCTTAAACTGTCATATTTAAATTGTATTTCATTTCAAGATCTCTATGTCAGTTGCTTTATTAATAGACTTTGTAGTTATTTTTTTTTTAGTGGTGTAAATGCATATGTCACAGAATTTAGTGAAACTTTTTTTTTTTATTGTTCTTCCCTACCTCGCCTTTTAGGCTATACGGGATTTTCCCGGGCCGGGGGTGAGGGCAGGGAATTTAAAATCCCCTCCGGCACCGGGATGCGAACTCGTACTTTTTTAATCACCTCAAATCTTTGTTATCCGTTTGCCAGGCAACTCGCGGTGCTGTGCACACGCTTTAGCCCATTCGGCCACCCCGCCCACCGTAAAAGAGAATGATGAAAACCCGGTACTGAACCTGACAATTTAGTATTGTAAAGTAAGATACTAGCCATTACACTAATAAGTGCTCTGAATTTAGTGAAACTACTTTTTTTGCAGTAGATTTGTTTTTAAAACCAATTTGAGTTCTACCAATGGGTAGTTTCTCTTCATGTTGTACATGTCATGTTACCAATGTCACATTTACTTGTTGTATTTTCTATGTAATACAGTTGTAAATTTCATTAAAAAAACAACTAATATTTCCAAAATTTGACAAAAATCTTTTCGTTAGTTATTTTTTATAAGCTTATAAACTTCTATTTCGAATATCATTAGAGTTGTTATCTTTCTGCATTTTCGAAGTGATCATTGAGAATTTTTAAAAATACTAACAAGTGCCGGGTTTTCTCTAGGCTGGGGAGCCTCGACTTAAGGTCGACACTGCTTCCAACATTTCGTCAACTCACTTATTTCATATGATTTTTATTTTAATAAAATGGTATATGACGAACGGTATTTCTCTCGTGTAATAGCTATATTTTTGATACTTTAGCCACAAATAAACAGAATAAAAGCAGATTTGAAGCACACAAAACTCGATAACTCGAAGGAAGTTTTTAAGTAAGAGTGAAGTGGCAAAGGAACAAAACTAGCCATCTATCGCTCGACGTTCGTCCCTATCCTCACTTATGGATGCAAATTCTGGGTGCGACCGTACCGGCCTCCAAAGCATGGAAATGAGGTATCTTAGAAAAATAGAGCAAAAGATCAAGAGGGACCGAATATGTAACACAAGAATACGGGCCACATTAAAAATTGAACCCCTCAACCAGATAATAGAGAAAGAGCGGCATCGATGGTTCGGTTATATAATGAAGATGGATGACCGCAGTTCAGCAAAGAAAATTATGGAAGCTTAACTAGCTGGAAAACGACCTTGAAGAAGACCAAGAATTACTTGATAAGATAATCTCAAGAATATTCTTAAAGACAAAGGAAGTGGATGGGCGGAAGCCAGGAGAGCAGAACTCGACACAGACGGATTGAAATCCTTGTACAAAAATCTCTATACAGAAAGGTAGAAGAAAATATTGAACAAGAAGGAAAAAAAATCGAAAACATAAAATTACATATAACTTCCTACTCACGAGTGCTGGAAATATATTTAAATTCTCTGCTACAATACATAGCAACGGGGTAAGTATACAATTTTAAAATGAAATCTCACAAAATTAATTTTTAGCAGATTATAACTGTACTAACTCAGGTAATGGAGGGAGTTACAACGGGTTACTTAATGAAGTTAAAAGGTTATATGGTTTGAAGGATCGTGTTAGTTAGGTATGGAACGGGGAAGGATGGAACGGCCCGCGGATCGGGAGGTATTTCGATGGAATTGCTAAATGCGAGGGTGGAAAGGACTTGGAGAGGGGGTGATGAAATGCCTAGAATACTGACTGATAAATAATGCCGACTGTTAATTTAATGCTGAATTGTAATGAGAAGCCGATAGATTGCTGAATATGCTGTAATTATTCTGTTGTCAAGAAGAAGAGTAGAAAATGAATCGGAAATTACAAGTACTTTAGCAGAGCTCAATCAGCAACCTTATTAACACCACGTTACAAAACGTAAATGTAGAAGGTGCATTGGGTACAAAATATTAAACATTTACCTAGCTTATGACAGTACTCTTTATAAACAGTATAAATATTTAATGGCTTTATCATATTTAGGAATAGCTATGAAATACATAAGTTCTGCTTTTTATTAAAAAAAATAAATAATGTCAGCTCAGACCAAAAATGGATTGAAATGTGCCAATCTGATACTTTGTCACTGGTACTGCCTTGTAACAGGTACCTCAAAGATGTGACAAACTGAAAGTATCAAGTATTTTCAGTTCCAGCCAAGAACTGCCTCCAGATTCGGGCGGTTACATAGTTGTTCCTTGCTCCTCCAGTCCCTGTTACGTTGTTCATTACAGCTTGGTCCTTGAAGGAGGCTCCTTCAGTCACAGATTGATGTCGTCACAGCTTCATTACTTTAGACCAATCACATTGTCTCATTTACATGTGTTCAAAGTTGCGCATTTTATGTACTTTCTAGGAACATTATAACTTTTCTCTCATTCGACTTACTTTCAGAATGTTAAATTTTAAAACATATATTTAAATTACACATGAAGGCAGATTCATATTTTTTCAGTTATGTTTTTATCTCTCGTACTAAGTATAAATTTTTGATCATGCAAATAAAATTGATAAACAATAGCAAAATTATATCATTTCATTATTCAATAAATCCCATATTTTGTAATTTATTTTATATTTTAGTATATAAATATAATTTAGTATTTTTGTTAATGTAGGATATATATTTTCCGTTACGTGCTCCTCTAGAAGGGCCGTTATTAATGCGACCAATGTCAACAGGAAAAGTTAAATGGGAACAAGAGCAAATATGAAGTTTGAATTAACAAGTGTTTATAAGGTCGAAAAGTGAGTTAGTCTACAAGGCTCTATCAAGTTCAAACTAGTTAATAAATACTGCAATTTGTTTCAAACTTGTTAAGTTGATTAATTAGTCAACGAGAATTTTAAACAAACGACAATTAATTCATGAGTGGAATTTTGTCCGCCTTTTCGCTGGACTTCTAATGCCTATGTTCAATTTACCGGACTATAAGCACCAAATACATATCATTACCATTAATTAAAGACTATATTTAAATTGTGTTCTATAATTACATGGAATTAATTTATTATTCTAGCTAATATTTTAATATATATTCTAATATTGGAAGCAGGATGTTGAATATTTATATGAGTGTATTTTAGCCAAGTCAAATTAGCACAGAAAAAGTGGTATAGTTTGCTAAAGGTCGGGTAATTCAAATTTCTTTTTTTTTTATATTGTTAACTATGCAGTGACTATAAAAAAATCCAAGTTTCGACCTTGAAAGCCTCGTGGATTCGCTGAAGTGCTCCAAAAACCATTGAAATTTTTAACCTTTTTTTTGTTTACTTTAAATCTCCTTTTTAAAGAGACATAGACAAAAAATTGTTACATTAAATTTTTAACAGTTTAAAATTATCTAACAATTATATGCGTATCATTTGTTTTTCTTAACCCAACTGGAAACTAACTATCGAACTTTCAAAATGGGCAAAGTTAAAAAAATAAAATAAAATAATGTCTAATGAAAAAAAATTAAATAATAATAAAATTCAATTATTTTATTAATATGTGTTCGTTAATACTATCATTATAGCACTATAACTATTTCAGTTATGAGTACTTAATGAAGTGGCAGATGATTCTAGACGCCTATGCCAGTACCGCTTTTCCACCGGTTAAGTTTATTTTCTAAGTAACTGCTTCAAATATTTTAAAATAGCAATCTTAAATAATCCTAAAGCAACAGTTTTAGAAAGAAAAACGTATTCTCCATATGTTTTATTTTCAGGCGTTTTTCGTTATTATTGGACTTTTATTTACAAAAGACGCTTGATTTTCAACCTTAGTTTGAACGAACTGGAAAACTTGACTTTATTGCTGTTTTTTTATTACCAAAGCAAATTTTTTTTTATATATTTCATGTTTTATTATTCTATACCTATCCAGCTTTAATAAAAGGCCAATTATGACTTAATTAAGCCAAACGCTGAATCTCAGTGACCGAAAAGCTAAATCAAGTCAAATACGTCAATGTTATTTATTATTTTGTCTTATGACATATTTAAATCTACACGAATCAACAAACATGAAAAGTGAAACAAACTTATTTTGATAAAATCAGGCATTAAAAAATCATTAATATTAATATTGAAATAAAAAATAAAGAAATCAAAGATCAAGGTCAATAAATGGTTATTTTATTTATTTTACAGGATCGCAAACCTGTTGCTTCTCTCCCGCCACCTTTCCAGCCGTCAGTTAAATGCGGCAAATTAGATTAATTATTATCACTCTAATACCTTCATTAAACACTTTTCATCATTACACTAATTTAACAATTTATTAATGCTATATTTTTGTCGATTTTTTTAATTACTTGTTTGTAAAATCGATGGAAAAGTAGGACAACAAAAAAGATATTACCACAAGACCAAAGTAGAAGTTCTTTTAAAAAAGAAGTACTTCTACGCCCATCATAAACACCTACATACCAATAGACCACAGGTGGGAAACATGCGGCCTATAGGTCGCATGTGGTCTCGTGGCGTAGCCTCCAAACATGTTTGTGCGGTAATCATTAGTCTAGAATTGATTGAAATTTAATTACCTAGATTAAGAAATTTTGAAAATCAATAAAATTAAATTGAATATATGCATAAGGATATATATATTTACTTATTAAAACTAAAATTACTTATATATTTAAAATTAAAACTATTATAAACTATAAACTATTATTAATAAAATAGTTCCCCAGCTATACAATAGATTATCAGTGTACATGAAATGGCTTCAGTTAACGCTCTATAATATATTGGTTACGAAAAGGAGCTAGTTTAGAGATTGCTTTCCGTCAATAAATAAAACTGAACTCAGTTTACGAAAAGGTACTGCCTGTATACTGTTATTATTGTTTAATATGAACGAGTTGAATATAAATTTTTGATCAGTTATTAAAAATAAAAAATAAAATTCAAACTGTAATTTTTTAAAAAATTACTATTATTACTTATTTATTGAATAATAATACATCTGCCTCCACCAAGGGCAATAAGTGCTGTATGCTGGAAGTATTAATTTATGCAATATATACTTACTTATGAAAAAAAATATATAAATATTATGGAACAATTATATATATCATAATAGTAATGAAGATTATAAATAACAATAAAAAGATGTAGTATATGATATAAAGAAATAAAAGTATATAAATAAATAAGTTATAGAATAGAAAAAGTTAATTAAATTAAAATATAAATAAAATAATAATCATCTAGATTATATTCATAACTTTGAACAAAAATATTAGATATATTATATGTAACAAAAATATTGAAAAAAAATATTAGAAAAACAAAAATATTAGATATATTATATGTAACAAACCTCGCGCGGGCTCATTACCGCGTATGGGGAGCGTCCCACGGGTGGCGGATGTGGGGATGGTCGGTGGAAATTCCTTGGAAGTTCCTCCCGGCTAAGTCCGATGGACTCGCTGACCAACAATGAGAGGGGCCCTCCAGACTTGCTGGAGGGAGGGGACCTCCAGACTTGCTGGAGGTAGGGGCCCACCAGACTTGCTGGAGGGTGTGACGTAGGATTGAACGCCCTACTCACATATCTTTAGTTCACCAAACACCACAAAAAGTCATGGATCTCCCTAAGGTAAAACGCTCATTATCCGGAGGTAAACTAGTCCCCCGTTCGGGTCTCCGGGTGGGGACTGCTTTAGGGGATTCATGCGCAAGTTGAAATATAGGGATTTAAATATTGGTACGTGGAACGTAAGGAGTTTAAACACAGCAGGGGGGCTAAAATCGGTCGCGAATGAGGTAAATGGGTACAATTTGGATGTCGTGGCTCTGCAAGAGGTTCGCTGGCCAGGGGAGGGCTCGATGAGGGAAGGAAAGTACACTATTTGGTACGGAGGAAGCGGGAATCATTGTTTAGGTACCGGGTTTCTAATTAGGAGTAGATTACTATCCGCTTTGAGGGACGTACAATTCTTTAGTGATAGAATTTCGGTAGCTACATTTCAGGGACGTTGGTTTAAAATCGCATTAATAAACATACATTGTCCGACCGAAGACAGTGACGATGAAGTCAAAAGTGAATTTTACGATAAACTCGAATGGGTTTATGATAAACTACCGCGAAACTACATGAAAATAATTGTAGGTGACGCGAACGCAAAGGTAGGAAGGGAAGAAGTTTATATTCCGACGATTGGTAAAGAAAGTTTGCACGAATATAGTAATGATAATGGGATCCGTCTGATAAACTTTGCCATCTCGAAAAACCTGATAATTAAAAGTACGACGTTTAAACAAAGGATATTCATAAATATACTTGGACATCACCGGATTCGCAAACACGAAATCAAATCGATCATGTCTTGATACAACACAGCTGGCAAAGCAGTATAATTAATGTACGGTCTTATCGCGGAGCAGAATGTGGGTCGGATCATGAATTAGTAATCGCGAAACTTCGACAAAAACTTAATATAAAAAAGAGAAAAGAAAACCGTTTCGATTTTGAGAATTTTAATTTGGAAAAATTAAAAAATCCATCAATTAGAAACCAATTCGAGCTAGATGTTAAGAATAGGTTTGAAGCTTTAGAGCTTCCTGACGAGGACCACGAGGATATTGACAAGTTATGGGTAGAGATCAGGGATAATATTAAAGCGGTCGGTAACTCGTGTCTAGGAAAAAAGGAAAATAAGAATAACAAACCGTGGTTTGATGAAGATTGCTTAAACATGTGCGAAAAAAGAAAAGCCGCTAAATTAAAAGCTCTAAATAATCCTAGCGAAGACAATCTGGAATACTTCCGAATCTCAAAGAACGAAACGACAAAATTGCTCAAAAATAAAAAAAGGGAGTATCTTAAAAATAAAATAATTGAAATAGAAACTAATAGAATCGAAAATAACGTAAGAGACATGTACAAAGGTATAAACAGATCACGTAAATATGTAGGGCCCGTAACGTCTGGAATTAGGGATGATAATAACAATATTCTGACCGATCCGGTTGACATATTGAATAAGTTTAAGGACCACTTTGACAATATTTTAAATACGGGAAATTATGATCTGTGTCCTCCTTCTGAGTACCAGAGTGCTGAACCGTTAATAGAAGGACCAAGTAAAGAGGAAGTTGAAGTAGCTATCGGAAAATTAAAATCATATAAAGCAGCGGGAATCGATAATATTCCTACTGAACTAATTAAGGCATGCGGGAAGCTGGAGTTTCTAAAATACATCGGTTGGTTAAAAAGATCTGGGTGAACGAGAAATTACCTGAAGAATGGAAAGAATCTATTCTTATTCCGATTCACAAAAAGGGTCCGAGGACGGATTGTAATAACTATCGAGGAATTTCACTCCTTCCGGTATGTTATAAAATATTCACTTTAATCTTAACCAGTCGAATCACGGAATACGCCGAGGAAATTATCGGAGACTACCAATGCGGATTTAGACGGAATCGTTCGACTATTGATCAAATATTTTCTTTACGGCAAATATTAGAGAAAAAATTGGAGTATAACGGTATTGTTCACCAGCTGTATATAGATTTTAAAAAGGCTTACGATTCTATTGACCGCCAGAAACTGTATAATATTCTAATCGAGCAGGGGATTCCAAAAAAACTAGTAAATCTAGTCAGGATGTGCTTGACGGAGACACTCAATAAAGTTAGAATCGGTAATAATTTGTCCGAAAAATTTGAGGTTCGTTCGGGCTTAAAACAGGGGGATTCTCTTTCGCCTGTCCTGTTCAATTTGGCATTAGAACATGCCATTAGGGAGGTAATGCGAACCGAGAAAGGGTTGGATCTGGGCGGGACAACATCCGTGCTGGGCTATGCTGATGATCTGGTACTGTTAAGCGAAGACGTTGAAACTATAAAACTAAATACGACAACGTTAATGAAAGCCGGTAAAGAACTAGGACTCGAAATAAACGTGGATAAAACAAAATATATGGTTAGCTGCAAAAATGGCGATACTACTGGTGATATCGATATAGATGGTAATATGTTTGAACAGGTAGATAAATTTAGGTATCTAGGTTCTACGATAACTAGAAAAAACGAAATTGAAGAAGAGATTAAGGTTAGACTGAAGGCGGGGAATGCTTGTTATTTTTCTGTGACAAAACTACTTAGTTCGCGCCTCTTGTCCCGAAACTTAAAAATTAGAATCTATAAAACAATTATCTTGCCTACAGTTCTTTATGGATGCGAAACTTGGCCGCTTACATTAAGGGATGAGCAGCGTCTTAAGGTTTTTGAAAATAAAGTATTGCGTAGAATATTCGGACCGAAGAAGGATGAGTTAACCGGAGAGTTCAGACGGTTACACAACGCCGAATTGCGTGAGCTATCCGGGTAATATAATTGAGGTAATTTCATCGCGGCGAATCAAATGGGCTTGTAAAGTTGTTGGGCTTAGTAACGAGAGAATTCCTAAAAGGTTAATATTTGCTGTGCCGAATGGTAAGCGTCCGAGGGGTAGACCGAAGCGAAGGTGGGAAGATTGCATTAAAGCCGATCTGAAGGGACTGGGTTTGGACGGCGAACGGTGGAGGGAGGTGTGTAACAAGCGATTGGTGGTGTCGGCATCGAGCCTTCGGGTTCGCTAAGCCTTATTATTATTATTATTATTATTATATGTAACAAAAAAAAAAAAAGAAATAAAATTGTGATGTAGATATGTTTCTTCTTTCAACAACGTAGCTTGCCAATCGAATACTTTGATCTGTTTTTTTTTTGGACCAAAAAAAGTATTTTAGGCGTTCAAATTCGAATCTAATTTTTGAAGTGAAAACTTCATTATGCACGTTTTTGTGGAGAGTGAATTAGATTGATCCATTAGATTTCGTACAGTGTTAACACTCGGGTAAAGTCGGCTAGATTCGACTAATTAAAATATTTTACATATGGATTAAAATATCTCAGAAACTATGTATCCGTTTTGCATACTGTAAGCAAGGAAATAGTTCATCATTCCATCCTCTCTGTAATAGGTTATAATACAAAATTGCATCTTAAAGCGACGCCGGGTTAGGTGGGCGAAAAGGAAAAAATAGTTTTGAAGCCCAAATGATAGGGATAGTTGAACATATGAATTATAGTATTTCAGATGCTAAAAATCGGATCTGTATACTGTGAGTGAGGAAAATATTCAGCATTTCATCTTATTTGTAATGAGCAATTATTTATAATTTATATTTCATATTATTAATCTCGCCATGTTGATGTTTTCACTTATATAGTGTGGTCTAAAGCACACACCTTAGTTTTTTTCGAATTTATCTGTAATTAATTCGGAGAAAAACAGCTCTTGAATAACACTGGAAAGGTTGAATTTTATCCATTAAATTAAAAACTCAAACATTTATTTTTTCTTTATTTTTTGTTGTTGATATATTTGTATAATGTACCTATTTAATCCAGAGATGCTACATAAACGCCACTTATCTCAAAATGTTTACACGTCTAGTAAAGCAGTTGACATTGAAGCAATTGCATTTAAATGAGGGTAAACATGACGCTAAAACGCGTTGCCTGTTGAACATGTGTCAGATGACTGAAGGAAGATACTGTAACAATATTGAAACTGCTAAGCACACAGTGTCACTTACTTCACTTAGCAATCGGCGATGTTTGCTGTTTTGCCTTAAACAAGAACAATATCCATTC
This sequence comes from Nezara viridula, assembly GCA_928085145.1. Lineage (NCBI taxonomy): Eukaryota > Metazoa > Arthropoda > Insecta > Hemiptera > Pentatomidae > Nezara > Nezara viridula. The sequence continues at coordinate 49,214,752 of OV725081.1, forward strand.
TCAACAGCAAAAGTCTCTTGTTAATTCAACTAAATTGTCTTGTCTCGATTGAATAAATGACATATATTACTTTAACTACTTGCTTTCAAACCAATTTTCAATATTTTGTAAATTAACTAACCTGAATGGTATTATTATCGACTTCAAGAAAAATTACAACTTAAACAAGTAATTAAAATAGAATTATATATATATATATATATATATATATTAATATATATATATTATATATATATATAAAGGTATTATGAGAAATTTCGTCCTGAAACTATTTTATTGTGTGATATAACATTCAGTCACAATAAGGAGAATAGTTATAGTGAGAAGAAGAGTTCATTCATACCTTATTTATAGAAAATATAAAATATAATATTTGATGAAATTAAAATAATAATATTGAAAATAAAAAATATTTACAATAAAATAACCTTATTTTTTAAATAGATTTTAACATCACCACAACAGATGTTTGCCGATGATAATTTGTAATGAAATACTGATAACAGTTTATATTCTACAGTTTATAGAAAAAAAATATCAGAATTAAATTTGTCAAAGAAGGGTAGAAAAATCAAAATATAGAATGTAACGGGAAAAATAGAAGATCTAAAAAAATAAAATAAAATACATATCCAAAAATAAAAACTTATATTCAATTAGGAAAAATAACAAGTCTCTAGATCATTTCATATATATTATTATTTTTTAAATAATTAAATATTTAAGGCCTTAAATAATCATTTGATAAAGTTTTTAATTAGTATGAAAGATCGGTACCAATGAATCATCTGCGTGAATCATCAGTTAAAAAGTGTTTTACAGTCATGAATACATTACATTTTGTAGAATTTGGTTTAGGTTTTTCAGGTTAAAATATTGATAGGTAAGTAGTGAGTGTCAGACTCAGAATCAGAAGGTAAATAAATTTAAAGAAGGGTAAGTAAAATAACACCTTAAATACAGATATAGAATATTTACAATAAGTCAAGAGAACTCTCGCAGAGGGAAAAGTTGGATTCTAGAAGATCTCTGCTACTCTCTCGCTATAGGTTATGGGAAATCAAAATATAATTCATAAATAATTATTCTATAGAATTAGTCCAGTAGATAGTAAAAAAAAAGAATCCGGGAATAGTGTGACGAAACTTTCTGGAAGGTGGAGAGCTTTTCGGAAGCAGGTAAGAAACGGACAGTGGAAGAGTTGGAAGTGGCCTGTCTTTGGAAGAGCTAAAAGGAAGTCTTCTGGCATAGTTTGGAGTAGTTTGTCTTTGGAGGTAGGTGAAAGTAGGAAGTGAATCTAGTGAAGCTTGAAGAAGTTTGGAAGATTCTTGAAGGGGAGGTTGCAGACGCAGAAAATAGCAGGAAGAGTAGAGCTTCGGCCCAAAGAGGTAATCAATTTTCTTCAAGTTAAGAGGTAAACAATTCTTCAGCCATTCATCTATTAGTTGTTTCATATTTATAATATATTTATTCATATTTAAACAGGAAATGTCCATTTGATGTTTATGTTAGCAACCATTGAAAATATTAAGACAGAATCTATTTCAGCATTCTGTATTTCATATCTTCATTTGTACTAGTGAATTCATTAACTAAGTTCTAATCACAGTTCTAAAGTTTCCTAAATAAAACGAAGCATAACTTGTAAGAAGAACACAATAATTGGTTAAGTAAATTAGTAACATGATACCTCTGGAAATCATATCCAAAGATGATTTCAATTTATTTTACCATAGCCATATCAGAGGAGGTATTTATCTTTTTTTCTTATTACAAATTCAACTGATAGAAAAATAAAATAGTTTTTTTAAAATTATTTATTCATGATATTTACAACTGTATATATATATATATAAAAAAATACATCTAGTAAATTAGTACAAATGAATATAATGACATGAAAACACTTGTTGAGAAACTAACCACTGGTAGTACTCTAATGATATGTCTACATTAGGAGATCACGGGGCCATCTTCTTTTCAGACACCTCGGAGGGTTATCAGGAATTTTGAGGAAGCAAGATTAAAAACTAGAGGATTGAGGTGGTTCTGAAGTTTATTATGGAAGGATAAGTATCTGGATTGGACCAAATCTGAAACATAAGGAACATTAAGGTCATTACGGATGATCTTATTAGTAACAAAGTATGAAGCATTGAGGATTTAACGAAGGATTTTTGATTGTAAGGATTGGATACGAGAGGAATTTGATGAGAAATGTTAGTGAAGCTCAATAGCTCAACTCCGTAAGCCCAAATAGGCCTTATTATAGTCATGTATATGAGTCTTTTGTAATTAATTGGAAGGTTACAGCGCTTGTCTAGTAAGCGTTGGAGTAGTCGGAATTGTTTCTTGTCGTTTCATTCTGGTATGAGGATTCCAAGTTAGACGTTTGTCCAGGTGGAGTCCTAGGTAACGGATTTGTTCAACAGGGATAAGTGAGGCATTGTTAATGAATACTGTAGGACAGTATTCGTACAAGTCGCAGGTCTACGACGAAGAGTGGAGGTTATTTGATGGGATTTATTTTAACTCTCCAGTAAATGAAATAGTAAATATAAAAATTGAATACATGCATTTCCGAGCTCCATGCTATTTCTAGTCATGATATTCTAAACCATAGTCATATTATCATATTCTATTATAATAGTAAAATTAAACGGAATACAAATAATATCATTCATTGTTTTAATATTCAACTGCGTGTTTATCGAGTATTCATTCATTATTGAGGGCATAGCCTTTTATTTTGGCAGTACTTTAAATAAAAAATACTTAAGATCTAAAAAAAAAAAAAAGAAATTCTGGTGAAGTCTAGCGTTATATATATTAATACTTTAATCGTGTATATAATATTGTTTGGTGATAAATATTCAGGACGCAGTCATTATAAAGTTTTTATTAGTGCCGACGTTTCAACCCAAACATGTGGGTCATCATCAGGGCGTGTTTCGAGCACTGAAGGTATTCAAGTACTCAATACCTTGTTCTCATAGCAGTACTTGAATACCTTCAGTACTTGAAACATGCTCTGATGATGACCAACATGTATGAGTTGAAACGTCGGGACTAATAAAAACATTATAATGACTGCATCCTGAATATTTATAACCCATGATATGAGTTTATATATACAGTCGACATGTCGACATGTTATATATACAGTCGACATATACAGTTGACTCATATACAGTCGAGTAACTTCCTCCAATATAATATTATTTTACAATTTTAGTCCTCTCGAAGGTTACATTACATTACATATAATTTCAGACAATCGCGAAGATGATTCCTCTGAAAATTAATTTGAATATCAAATCAGAAATCCTTGTTAGTGAATCTCTTCTACATGGAGAGGCAAGTAGAGCATTGCAAAAGAGTTAAGTAGAAAAGGTTGGTGTGAAAGTTATAATTGTAAAAATGACCTAATTAAGTCAATAAAATTTATTAATTAATGAACTAATTAATCAGATCTATTAAATCCCTGGAAACATAACCATATTTAGGCTGATAAAGTAGGTCGATATTAATAATTAAAAACGAATTATTACAACGAATATTGACCTGTTTTATTTTATTTTTTTAAATTTTGTATTATTGCAATCGGCCTAAATCATTGGAAATAACAAATAAAAGTAAAATAATAATAGCTTAATCTAAAATATTGCAGTAGAAATTAAAAAAAAAAATTAAGTCAAATTCTTACTTATATAATATATATGCACGACCTAACGACATCAAATCTATTGCCTTCAGGTGAGAGCATTTTTTATATTTCCTAGTTCATCTCGTGAGCGGATGCTGTTTGAAAGTTGCAAATCTGCAAAATTTTTGGACATCAATGAATGAATGGTCTGACCATTGGCAAAACTCTAATTATGATTTTCTAATAACCCGGACATGGGTGTTTTAACAGTCGAGGTAAATTGTTGAAAGGAGCGGAGGAAATTTTGAAGATTTTGTTGATAGAAGATGAAAGGAATATGGAATTCAAACCGTAGGATGTGGACGTAAGATTAAGACACCCCACATATCAGATTTCGAAGGCCCTAGATAGTTATCAGGATATCTGAACTAATTAGAAGTTTGCTAAGAAATACGGGAGATAATCATTTTTGCCGAGTTTACCATCATCTTGGAATACAAAATTACAATAAAGTTCAGTTTCTTGTTAAAATAAAAGGACTGCTCTGTTTCTCCTCTACCCCCCTCCCCCCAAGGGGCTAAGAAGGGTTCATGGAGATTAATTAAAGGAAGAGGTAGGGGTCGATATTAGCGGGCAGCTGCCTAGTGTGCAGGTGCTTCTTTAATAAACTCCATCGCCATTTTGTTACCAAGGGACAAGGATTTGGATAAATAATTATAATATTTATCAAATCAAAATAGTAATGTTTGGTTATAGAATCGGTATGTATGATTCACATATTACATGACAAAAAAAGTTAATTTTATTTAAAATAAAATACAATGAAAAAGAATCTATGGTGTGTGCTTTAGACCACACGAAACAAATGAAAACACCCACAAGGCGAGATTAATAATATGAAATATAAATTATAAATAATAGCTCATTATGAAGAGGATGAAATGTTGAGCATTTCCTTCCCTTACAGTATGCAGGTCCGATTTTTACTTCCAATGTCTTTCAATGACTATTACATACATAAATGAAGTATCGAGAAATAATATAAATCGCTTCTCCAAGTGGAACATGCTTGTGGATGGAAATCTTGGATTAGCTTGAAACTGTCAAACACTAACTGCTTTATGCGTTATCGGTTTTGCGGAGCTGGTCCCATTAGATTTAACTGGCTAAGAGTTGTCCACGTTCGGGTTCGGTAATGATTGAGCTTCCACTCTTGGAGGTATTTGATGAATATGTATATGAAGGCAAATTGCAAGATTTGGGAACTGGTCTAAATATGACGGTTAGTATGCTACCGCAGCAGAATACTGCTGACAGCCTCACTGGAATCTTCTGTAATTGGATTGCTGACCCGTTTTGTGCACACTTATATATTATATTCATAACGAATCTAATGGCGATACCTTTTGTTTTGAGTACAAGTGCAAAGTAAATTTAAATATGGTAAATTGCGGTATTCGTTTTTTTCTTCCGGCATATCTTTGGGTAAAATATATAATTATTTTATAATGCAATTCATTTTTTTTTTTTTGTAATGGGCAGTATGTTCCGGAGCAGGAGATTTCTGTGATTGAAACGAACTATTATTGTTGAGAAAAACCGTTAAAGTACATAACAAAAACCAAAATTAAATATGTTATTAACAGCGATATTGTTTTGATAACATTATTCAAAGGAAGTAAAAAAAAAAACATAAAGTTTACGTTATTGTTCTTCCATAAATGTTATATTTTATTGAGTATTATTAAAGTCTGTCACACTGAAGGGAATTGGTACTTGGACTATAGTATTCATTCATACAATATGTACATAACAAAGGAAAATAAATAAAAATAACCAAGTAAGAAATATATGGACTTTATATATATATATAATATATATATATATATATATATATATATATAAAAGATGATTACTTATACTTACTTATGATTACTTACAGCAAATACATTATATTGTTACTATTATTTTTCTCAATTTTAGGTCGTTTGAAATTGTACATATTTTTTTATTATTCCATTATTTTTTTTTAATATAACTTATTAAAAAAAAATTAAATAATCATCATAGCATGACTGCATCTGTATTATTTTACTTTATTCGAATTAAATTTTTTCTTTTAATTTTTTTTTATAACTCGTAGGTTTTTTATTTAAACGCTAATTTTTTAACATGTTACGGATATAAAGTTCTATAAAATTTAATACTTCCAATATGATGTTTTATACGATTTATTCTAACATGACATTTTTTTTTCTTGCTAAAGCTTACTCTCCTCCCCCAAAAAACGGATAAGTATTTCATTGTTCCATATTTGTTTTTATAACTGAACTGAACCAAATATATAATTAAACACTATATGTTTAATAACACTTATGAAATTATAACGCAGGTACTTCAGCTACTAATGTCAATACGTGTCAAAAAGAAAATGCTATCCCCTTAAAAGCATTATTGTTCCTGCTTAAAAAAAAAAAGTTGACCTAAACTAACCTCCAAAATTAAACCTTGAAATCGCTAAAAATTACAGAAATTTAACTAAAATTATCATGCTCATACATATTTTATTTATTTCAAACAATTGTGGTTCCACATTTTATAGATATTATTTGGGTGTAATCTTTTTAGATCTTAAAAGTCTCATAATTTTCAAAAGAGCATTAGTGAGTGCATGAATGCTATTTATGATGTTATTCCTGAACCCTTGGAAATCCTATTATAAAGGTTCTTTCCTGGGACGAAGTTTCCTCCATCGGCATCTTCTTGCAAAGAGGAGTAGCGAAAAATCGGACTTGTTCATGAAGAAACGACACGAGGCATCAAAGGCTTAACTGACAAACACGCCAAAGAGAGTACAACCTAAGCTGCCCTCGGAAGAGGATCTCTCCAAGCCTACTTACTGTAAGGAACACTACAATGCCTTCACAATTTATTTATATTTCCCTTTTTAGATTTTTAAATAGAATCTGAGACAACTGCAGCTTACCGAAGGATGTATTTTTTTATTCGTCTAATCTAGCTGCGAACAATGGAAGAACGGTTTTTAAATCCCAAAACCTCCGAGGTTTCCTCAAGGCTGAAAAGGTTTTCACAGAACAATATTTCGTTAATAATTCTTCAGTAACACTAGCTTGTTCTGAAGAAATCTTTAAAAATTCACCTGCGTGCTACAATATCCAAGGTTGATAAGGCTCTTAAAAATAGTTTTGGTAAAAGTGAAAGGACATGAAAAAAACAAACAAAAATAATATAGTGTGTGCTTTAGAGCAAACGATAGAAGTGAAAACATCTACAAGTTGAAATATTAAATAATTTATGCAATATTTCTAGGTGCCTTGTTTAAGAATCATAAATAGACCAATATAAAATTCAGTAATTTGAACATTGCAGTAATATGAATTATAAAACAAATACTGAATAATGATAAATCGTTTTCCAGAAAGGGGAAACGGAGACAGAGGAAAAATTAGAACACTAGACACTGCATAGTTATTTTTCTTATTTCATATGCACGGTCACTCAAGTAATCAATCATCTATTGTCAAGTAATCGATACTTGTCTAATTTTGATTATACACTAAACATGCGCGAGTCGTTCTCAATAAATTGTTATTATTGGAAGAAACAAAGCAGTTGAACAAAAAGTAAAAAAATATCAGTTCTCTTTTTGGTGTCCTAAAAAGAACAAGACTATTTTGAAAATTTCATTTATCAATTTATTTATTATTTAAATTTTGTTTGTAAATGGAAACAACACAAATCCGATTCTTCTAGAAGTGATAATGCTACGATGTTTTCGGTTACTGCAGTTATTGATTTTAATGGGATATAATTTTATTAATTTCGAAAAATACTTTTTATTCATGATTAAAGTTTGCACTAAAAATTTAGTTGTTTTTTTCTGATGAATGGAAGAATGAACTGAATAATACTCAGATTGTAACACAGAGTGCAGTTTCCGATCAGTCTGTTAGACAGATATCAAAAATCGAATATTACTGGCAATCAATACTTTTCCTTTTTTAAACACTAAATAGTAATGAAAAAAAATCTGGTGTGCCCACTAGCACGACTTTCCCACCTATTTCAGAAAAGTGTTTATATCTTTACATATGTTCATGAAGAAACAAAAAAGAATTGAACTACATTTATTTTCCTGAAAATTGATCAAACAAAAGATTTGAGTACAATTTATTAGATTAACTAAGGCAATGAAACCGGCTTAAGGTAGATCAGTTTAAAAATTTCGATACTCACTAATATTGCTGATCAAAAACTTTATGCTAAGCTTAGTATTGTCAAACAATAATTTCTGTTAAAGGAGGAAATAGTGAAGATTGTGTGATGCAGGCTACAGTAAACTCATAATCTTTCATTGGAAATTAAATAGCTGTAACTTCGTTAATAGTAATCCAAAATGAACGACTTTTATATGACTTTGTAGGAATTTCACGTGACTCAGGGGACTGTGGCACAGACAGACAAACAGACAGACCAGGGGGCTGTGAAATGTATAGATCCGTCGAAAACCGCATTTGACCCGATTGCAATACTTTCCTTACCTAGTATAGGTAGGAAAGTAAAAAAATCAAATAAATAAATAAAAAAAAGAAATGAAAAACTGATTTCTAGAATAATAAATAAATAACTTTATACCAGTATCCAGTTAATTAACTTGTATACTCATTGTGATTTAATCTTTTATCATATGCAATTTTTCCTGAACAGTTGTTTTGCCCAAATGGCGAGTCTTGGTATTGCAAACTCAGTCTTGGTCATTGTCTTGGTCTTGCTCAAGAGTCTCGCAGTTACTTATTAGCTTATTACTATAGTGATATTACTGTATTTTTTTAGATAGGAGAAACCTAACTAAGCCCGAATGAAAAATTAGAGGAGTTAAATGCAAAAGTATATTGGTTATACCGATTCTTTACATATAATAACTAAAATTGTCAAGTATTAGTAACTATTTTTTTTTATTTTTAATTTTTATTCAAAAAATCAATTTTGATCAACTCCATAGCAATATTTCGGATTATTGACAGTACAGTTATCCTTTTCAAATATTGACACCAATATGTATACAGGTAGTCAAGGGTATAAGCAATATCTGAAAAAAACCTAACCCAGAATGGGGTAGAAGTATTAAAAAAATCTAGTAGTTTTTATAAAGCAGGTCAACATTATTTTAGTTGTTAAAGTCGTTGTTTGTGTTTTCGATGAGAGTAGCTGCTATAAAACAATAAATATTCTATTTATCTGATTTGTCAATTTCTGTTTATTTGTATCAGTCTAACCATTTGACTATACTACTTCATATCTATTTCCATTGATGAAATTATGAATGAACCGTAAAATTAAATATATGATTCTGTGATATTTATTACGGGCATCGGTTGTGATATTTATAAATATATTTGTTTATAATTTAAGTTGGAATTGCGCTGCCTTGGTAGAGAGGAAAACTATCCCCGCTCTAGGATAAAACCTTTTAAGTTTATGATGCAGTTTGGCCTGTCTCCAGCAACCACCATAAGAACTGTAGCTTAATTGCACTGTTCCCGATAGAAGCTTAGAAATGTTTTACACCAACTTTATGTTGCTTTGTTTAACTCTCACCGTTCTCGAGGTAATTTTTAGAACATATCGATAACTGCATCCAACTCCGTTTGTGTCATACCGGCACGAACGAAATATTTCAAAATTCTTTTTTTTTATTTTTTAAAACAGAACAAAAATAAAACTGAATATTTCTGCTTTCTGAGTGTAGGATGGTTTTCTCTTCCACTCACTCTTCCATCACCCAATGAAAGATTGTTTCAAACTAAATCTTTCAAAAAATTAGTTTTATCTTCTTTTATTTATTTTTCCTTTTGGAGTAACGGACATCTAAGGAGAGGTCGCGTAGTTTATAATTTTATGAAATGCAATTAAGGATCATAGAAACAAAAAAAAAAAAAGAAAGTAAAATAACTGAATGGAAAGATTAAATAAATTACAAGCCAAAATGAAAATAATATAAATTAATGATCATTAATTATTAGCTTTGTAGGAAAGATTGTCTTTACTAATTATTATTGAAAGCTACACAATAAACTTTCAATAATAATTTATATATAATTATCTGGATATAATAATTATATATAATTTATATTATAATTATCACGCTCTGAAGATGGTCCACATGTTCGGGTTGAGACGTTGGCACAAATAAAAAATTAAATTTTTTTTTGATCACCCATGTTATATATATTAAATCTACAATAATTTATACTCCATTTAAGATACACTTTTATTTATTTTTTCATCCTCCCCTTCCTACCCTTTTCGGTTTATGAAATGAAATGAAAATAGATTTTTATTATCCTGGGACTTTTGCCCCTTTAGGACAAATTATAGATACAGAAAATACCTGTGTGGTTATAAAATAAAATAAAATATTTACAATGCTTGTTAAAATAAAAATATTGAAATAAAAATAAAACAAAAACAATAAATATATACAGATATATATAATACAAAAATGTGGAAATAAAATAACATAATTAAACAAAATCATTTCTGGTGGAACTTAAAAAGTTCTCTTATATAATTTTCATGATCAATCGGGTCGGGAAAGAAGTAGGTGCTTAAAAAGGAGAGATTTAAATGAGGAAACTGATTGCGCATGTCAGATATTGGAGGGATGGTATTCCAGATGTAGACGGCTTGAATTATAAAGGATTTGTCAAAAGCAGCAGTTCGGTGAGGAGGCGGATAGAGGTCAGAAGTACGGGATCTAGTGGGACGGGATTGAATGGAATATTTAAATTGTAGGCTGTGAAAAATATAGGGAGGTCGATGAGTTCTGATAGCTTGGTATAGAAAGGTAGCAAGGTAGTGCAAACGACGGTTGGATGGATAGAGCCACTTCAACTTGGTGTAATACTGGGTTATATGCGTACCTCTTGAAATTCCGAAAACAAAACGTTTATAAGTGGGTTTTCACTGGTTAGAGGTGAGGGGGGGGGGATTAATGACAGTCTTGAAAGTCCTCCTGGCACTGGAACGTGAACTCATAATTATTCTATCTTATTTACTTCGGTTAATCAAGTTGCAGGACTACACGTGGGCGGGGTAGCCGAATGGGCTAAGGCGTGTGCACTACACCGCCGTTGCCCGGCAACCTGATATATAAGATTGTGATAAAAAAAATAACCACGAGTTCGCGTCTCGGTGCCAAGGGAATCTCTTAAATCCTCGCCCACACCCCTGGCCCGGGAAAACCCCGTATAGCCTTAACGGCGAGGAAGAGGAGGACAAAAAAATAAAATAAAAGTTGCAGGACTACACGTATTTTGCACACACGTTAATCCACTAGGCCATCCCGCCAGTGACCTATAAAAACCATATAAAAACCAGTGACCTAAGCTTTCGATATCGATCCCATCAACATTCAGCCGTAGGAGAGGACGTTATCCTCCCACTTACGTCTCATTCTACACCATAGAGCCTAACGTTTCAGCGCTAATTACTTTTTTAGGAATTAGCGCGTCATCAAAGTAAAAAAACTGTACATGTAGTGATATTGTTTCAATTATACTTACAGTGAAGCAATTTCGACTCATGAAGTCTCCAGTAATTTTTCAGTGTATTTATCTTTCTTCGAGAAGACATTTCTGCGTTTTTAAAAAATGAGGCGTTGTTCCTTTTTTTAATGTAATCGTTCACGTTTCACACCCATAAATAGCAGTTGGAAAATTGGATGATATTTTTAAAATTATTGAATATTGATTTTTTTTTTTCGCAGAATATAATCTTTGACAGATTCCAGCCTGCTGCAGCGTAGTGAGAAATGAATGAGCTGGCCATGAAGTACAATTAGCTGGAACTGGAGAACAAACGGAGGTGTCTAAATCGAATGATGTTACCGCAGAAGACTAGTTACAGAAAAAAATAAAATACAACTAACAGATTGGAAGAAAGAATGGACTAGAGAGTATTGCAAACTAATAGAAGTAAATGGCTCACAGGCTCCAGGGTATCAAGGAGAGAAGCAGAGATGGGCAAATGCTACTATGAGTACTGAATATCAAGTATTTTAATTAAATAAAATACTTTATGTTAATATTTTACTGACGTTTTTATAAGTAGCAAAGAATTTAATTATTACTACAGTTGATGTAAAATTATTAACTGAAGTAGTGATCGAATTGAGTCTGAACTTCTCTCAGTACCGACTTAGGATTGGGCACTGTCAGCTTACATGTGGAGCTGTCAACTTACACGTGTACCTCCTAAGTGGTTTCAGCGCCCACGTGCGAAAAATAAAACAATATAACTCAAACAAGGAAACACCTATTGCAAGAACACTGATTCATGTGAACGATGATCAATATCATTTCTAGAATTTAGTTCAATAGTAGAAATTAATGAAGACCGCAAATTATTGCGACAGAATGTAAATTATAGTTGAAAGCTAATGCCTCTTTAGGGTAAAGGAGATAGAAAGAAAGAAAAAAATTATATCTTTATTATATTGATTAAAAAAATAAGTTCCAGTAACATTTATATATTGAGTTACATATTTTTATAATAATTTTTAATTTAACAGACCTTGAAGAACCATGGCCTCTGGTAAAGTAAAATAATTATTTTAAATTTTAATTATAACATGTAAATAAAATATTAATTTTAAAAATTTTAAACAAATATATTAGAACATAGCATTCCTAAAGAGGGTAAAAATGACATTTTGGTTGGTAAATTTAACATAAATTGTCATAATATAAAAAAAATCATAATTAATAATCATACAGATAAAAAAGTCTGCCAACTAATGTCAGAAAAGCTTCCTTACCATTTCTATTGATAATGTAATTACCAATATTTCCAATGCTTTGTCGTTTGGGAATAAAATCAATGGAGCCCATCCTTTTTGAAATATAGCTTTGGCAAGGGAAATGAATTTTGAGTTGGATATGTGGGCGTGAAGGACCCAACCCTTCCAATCCCTGAAAATTGGATCAAGAGTGGATTTACGGTGGTAGGTGTTATGTTGTCAATTGGATTTGACTATAGGCACAGACAGGCAGAAACCAAAACCAGATGTCGCGAGAGGACGTTTTGATTCTAATATAGTCTTTGATATCGACATTGGTATAATATCGAATCGAAATTTTGATATAGTCAATATAGAAAGTTATCTATATCAAAATAGAATTAAAAAGATATATCGTTGGTTAATTGCAATAATATACATAAGCTTAAATTGCTAGCAACTCAGTTTCCTTTGTGAAATCGGAACATATTCCGCTTTTTGTAATTGTGTTTCATACATAAAAAGATTTATGTAATTTTAGCTTACTTTCTTTGTTATTGGTAATTGATAATTGTATTGATATGACCAAAATTCACAAAAACGTTCTGAAAAGTTCAGCTCCATCAAAAATGTACTTAATACTTTAGCCCGGCGATATGAGTTGTTTGAAACTATTGTAACTCCATTTTATTATATATGAAGATATTTAAGAGTTTGTACTTGTTTAAAAAAATACTAGAATGTATTAATATGCATTAATATGCTCATTTCAACTTACTTTCTGATACTTCAATCTTTCTTTCTTGACAGGTACTTCTGTATCACTATTGATTTCTCTATTTCTCCCTTGTTTCCTCAACTTGCGGGCTTACACAAGGTAGTGTTTTAAGCCCTCTTCTATTTTCTCTCTACACATCTGATATTCCTGAGCACCATTCTCTATAGCTATGCTGACGATACGGCAATTCTTTCTTCTCACAAAAATCCAACTATCGGTTCAATAGTATTGTTGCCCAAATGCGAGACCCAGACGAGTCTTGGTCTTGCAAACTCAGTTTGGTCATGGTCTTGGTCTTGCACAAGAGTCTCGCAACAGTCTTACAGTACTGTATTTTGTAGATAGGAGAAACCTATATAAGCCTGAATGAAAAATTAGAGGAATTAAATGCAAAACTATATTGGTTATACCAATTATTTACACATAGTAACTAAGATTGTCGAGTATTAGTAACTATTTTGCCTTAATTTTTTATTAAAAACATCGATTTTTTTTTACCAATCCTGGTCTTGGTCTTGCAACAGTTAGGTGGCCTTGGTCTTGGTCTTGCAAAGTGCAAGACCAAGACCGATTTTGGGCAACACTATTCAATAGCCCTTCAAAATCACCTACACGACCTTGAAAAATGGTTTCACAAATGGAGAATCAAAATCAATGCCAGCAATTCAATTCATTTTACCTTCTCTCTGAGGAAGCTCTCTGATCCTGCTGCGACAATAGACAATAAGCCAGTTCCCTCAAAAACTCATGTAGGGTATCTCGGACTATATTTAGACAAAAAACCTCACCTGGAACATTTACACTAAATTAAAAAATCAAGAACTGACCAGACGATACAAACAACTGTCACATCTTTTGGACTACAGATCTCCACTCAACTTACTAAACAAGCGACTAATCTACACCGCCATACTAAACCTACTTGGACATACGGAGCAGAACTTTGGGGTTCCATAAAACACAAACACATAAACAAAATTCAAACCATACAATCCAAAATACTTCGTAAAATCGTCAATGTTACTTGGTTTCTTTCAAATTACACCATACAAACAGACATGAACTTACCAAAAGTAAAATCGTACAAACACAACAAGTACACAACATTTCATTCTTCTACTCTCAATCATCCAAATCCCCTCGTTCTATCTCTATCTTCATCCCTGTTGCCTGGTGAGCCTCAACGACGACTAAAGAGGCAGTGGCCTAGAGATCTTCTGCAGACAAGTTAAGCAAGTATCAATAATACAAGAAGATAAAATAAACGCCAACACATTTGATTGATGCGTTACAACGCAATGGCAATTTTAATGGAAAAAAAATTAATTTATATTTATAATGTGATAAAAAAAAATAACGAAATTTTCTTTCGATATTACGATAATATCTAATCCTTTGTTTCGATACGAAATTGGGTAATCTAGAAAGGAAAATATCGATACCTATCCCAACATTCCTACTGAGGACTAAAACAATATATATGTATAAACAATAAACTATATATATATATATATATATATATATATATATATACAATATATAAATATAAATATAAATAAAACAATATATAAAAAAGGACTAACACAATTAAAGTTCCCAATAATTTTAAAGTCACAATTTTGTGAAATCCATTACATTGAATTATATAAATTTAGGTCTAGGACATGAAGTATGGTTATTGTACAATAAGTTTATATAAAATATTTGTTTATTTTCCGGAGGTATTTGAACCTTAACTTATGCAATAGAACCCTCAGGGACAGACCTAAGTCAATTGTAGACCGGAGAAGGTAATATAAACATTGCCAGAATTTACCAACTCGACTGTTTACGCGGCGATGTAATGTTGATTTCTAGCCTGAGGATCAGCTCACTAAGTTATCTCGGTTTGCTGCTTCTGTTCTGTAACTTGGCACCATCTGTTGCGGGTTCGCGCCTCGCCCCATGTAATGAACACGCTACAACACCCACAAATCCAACTAAAACCTAGTTCAAACAGTAATAAATGTATTGGCCAAACATAGAATATTTTCTTTATTCCATATTATCAATAACTGGACGCTCAAACTATAATAATCCACTATTTCTTTTGAAATAATTATTAAAAATAAAGATTTTAAGTCTATTGAAACTATAATTTTTATATTATTTTAACTGTTGATCCAAATTCAATGGAAAAACCGGAACAGCAAAAATAACAGTAAATTGTAGCGTTTTGAAATAGTCAATAATATGAAAGGAGATGGAACATAGAATAAAAAGCGAGGTTTGCCGAAAATCCAAGAAAAATAATTTATACAAATTGTTGTTCTTTGCATATTTTGTGTTTCATATATAATAATAAACTATGTAATAACAATAAACTAAATAGTATAATATTATATAGTTTGAAATCATGTATATACCTGAGATCTTCCTATATTCAGTTTTGCCCCCTTCCTGAACCTTGGTGATTAGGTATTTCATTGCACTCTTCCATTACTTAGGCTTTTGGTGTACAACTTTATAGATACCTAGATATATAATCCGTGGTACAGACCCCTTTTACAGTAAATCCTCGATATACTTGATTTGAACATATCCCTCTCTAATGATAGATTGAATTTAATTGGTATATTAGAAGGGAGGGCTCTTTTCTACTTTAAACACACCAGTGATTTCTTTTCTCTTTAGTGATTTCATAGTTATTAACAGTTCTAATCTAACTAAAAAAAGGAGAAATGTTACGTCATAAATATTGATTTTTTAAATATGATACAATATTTATTCATTTTTCTAAAGGCATGAAATTTTGAATAAATCGCAAAAATTTTCATTCAAATAATCCTCATTTTGATACCTTTTCATACAAATTAATTCATTTCTGCACTTGAAATAACCTTTAAATGAACTATTCGTTTTACACGTTTAAGAAAACGGACGTTTGTAGTATCAATTATGAATCCTGTAACATGTTTTAGGAACTGTTGTGTTTCACTTGTGTGTTTAAAGTAAAAAAGAGCCGAAGAGAGTTTCGAATCTTCACTGGTGAAAATCATTTGTGACACTCCGCCCCATCCTTTACTCGAACCTATCTGTCACTATCAATCTTGCCAACGTCGTAACTTTTACAGTCTAGGAACTTTGTACGAAGTCGCTCTTCTTACATTTTCCTCATATCTCAAAATACAAGTCTATAGTACAAACATCATTACTATCATAAAACAAATGGTAAACTAATCATTGAACCAAAGAACTAAAGCTAAGCAATTGGGAATTAGTTTTTACTAGATTATTTAGTAGCGTTTTTCTTATACCTCTTTGTCTGGTGTTGGTAAAAGTTTAAGCGTTTACTTGACAAGTGAACATAAAAAAAAATAAATGAACAAAACGTACGCCAATTTCATAATTTAATGTTATCTTAATTTTGAACAATTATCGTTTTATGTCAGATGTAACCAGTGTCATACTTGAAATTAGTGTTGCCCAAATGCGAGACCGAGACGAGTCTTGGTCTAGCAAACTTAGTCTTGGTCATGGTCTTGGTCTTGAGCTAAGAGTAACTGCAACAGTCTTGCAGTTACTTATTAGCTTATCACTGTAGACATATTATTGTAATTTTTTAGATAGGAGCCTAAATGAACAAAATGTAAATATGAGCTAACTAAGCCTAAATGAAAAATTGGAGGAGTTAAATATAAAATTATATTGGTTATACCAATTATTTACATATAGTAACTAAGATTGTCAAGTATTAGTAACTATTTCGCGTTAATTTTTATTTAAAAAATCGACCTTTTTTACCAGTCCTGGCTTTGGTCTTGGTCTTGCGGTTTACAAGACTTAAATGCAAAGTGCAAGATCAAGACCGATTTTGGGCAACACTACTTGAAATGTGTGAGAAATACCTAACAGAACTCTGAAAAGAAACTAAATATGGGACCTTCTTAACAAGATAATCATTTTTGTCAATGGTTTGATTACTTAACTTTTATGCCTGATCGTCACTTATTTTAAACATATAATTTAAAAGAATTCAAAGAAAAGAAAAGTTGAATAAACAGATTTATGGACTTTTCTCTAGTTTTCAAAATATTGAATAAATATTTTAACATTACAGTGCTTTTATATTTGTGATGTTTTTTGTTTTTGGGAAGAGTAAAAAAAACTATTTAAAAAAACACATTTATTTTCTTAATTTTCTGAAATATAAAAAAAAATTGTTAAGGCAATAAAGAACCGGAAAAGGATTTTTTTTTTATAAGATTTCATTTTATTAGGACTGTTACATATTTTTCATCTAAATTTTTGACTTCGAAAAACAATTCAAGATGGTGTGCGAAGGAAGTCTGAAGGTCAATTTTTAATATATTTATATAGCACCATAATTCTTACGTTATAAAAGATTTTATTGGAAGATTCTTTTTTCAAACTGTGTCTTTTTGGGCCTAAAGCACATACGTGAGAAATATTTTCATAAAATTGTAACTTATTTCGTTTAGGAAAGGTATTAATATTATAGAATTCATACTAAAAAAAAAGAAGATATTTCTGACTTATTGCTTTTCTCTGTAGCCTGAATATACACTGTTGAAGCAGCCATTATTTAATGGTAATTCGAAATATATACCCTTGAGATAATCTGTAAGGAAACATTAACCATGGAAATGTTAATGCCTGAGGATACAACTATTGATATCAGTCATCTTACTTCGGTCGTTAAATAATGTAACTTGAGGTATAAGGCAATGCTGTTATAAATTATAGACACCTAGTTAGTATTGAGGAAGTTCCCATTAATGATCATAACAGATCAGATAATTTTCTATTATTTATTCTGCCCAAATTTCCTTTGTGTTTTTATGTTTATACTTTTATAAAAACTACTCTAATGAAATTAGTTAATATAACCCAACCAATGAAGTGGTCGAAAAAGGGATTAGTGTATTTTTATGAATTTTATCTTGGTTGGAAAAATGTAAAATGTAAAGTAAAAAAAATATATTTTTATAATAAAATTTTCAAGAACTAAACGCAATAAAATTATTTTTTGTTAAATCTAATAATAGCAATATTTTTAGGTGGAGGAAATGTAGAAAAAATTAGGTTAGTGACAAAAAGAAAATAAACTTATTTATTTGCCAAGCGTATATCGGTACGTTTGCCTTATTATATTTATCTTTAAGCTAAATTTACAAAATTGGTATTAACTTTGGAAAATTAGATTAAATCATGACAAATCACAACATACAACATTTACACTTCACACATGTCACAGTTTATCGGCGACAACCAAATTCCTCACGTTATCTCGGGCTATTATTCGACAGAAGGATGACCTGGGTCCCAACATGTCAAAATGAAACGAAAAACTTTGAACAAACCACTGAAAATACTATAATCCCTTTTTTCCAAATAAAATTGAACTCCAGACAACTAAATACGTACAGTTACCTGCTCAAATCCATATGGACATACACCTCACAAATTTACGATGCTGCAAAAAAGACGCACTTACAAAAACTACAATATTTTCAATCCAAAATTTTAAGACTAATAACTGCAGCCTCCTGGTATGTCAACAACAAAACTTTACATACCGACCTACAATAACCAACTATCGATCAACACATACGTACTCTCTACTCCCGATTTCATCTTAAACTACACGGACATCACGACGGATTTATCAACGACATGGCCACAGCTGACATGTCCATCAGGACACGACTAAAGAAGAGCTGGATGAGAGATCTCCTTTCCTAAATTATGAAGTAGACCAAGACCAGGAAGAGGTGCTGCTGGGTACTAATCTTCTTCATGCTTAAATGTCAACTTTCTTTACAATGAGATCACATCTGCTTATTGTCAATACTATGACAGGCGTGGATAGAAGTATGAAGAGAGAGATAACAATTTTTTTTAAAATTTATATATATATATTTATTATTATTTACTTGTAATTATTTATTATTATTTACTTGGCCTCGCGCGGGCTCATTACCGCGTATGGGGAGCGTCCCACGGGTGGCGGATGTGGGGATGGGCGGTGGAAATTCCTTGGAAGTTCCTCCCGGCTAAGTCCGATGGACTCGCTGACCAACAATGAGAGGGGCCCTCCAGACTTTCTGGAGGGAGGGGACCTCCAGACTTGCTGGAGGTAGGGGCCCACCAGACTTGCTGGAGGGTGTGACGTAGGATTGAACGCCCTACTCACATATCTTTAGTTCACCAAACACCACAAATAGTCATGGATCGATCTGAAGGGACTGGGTTTTGATGGCGAACGGTGGAGGGAGGTGTGTAACAAGCGATTGGTGGTGTCGGCATCGAACCTTCGGGTTCGCTAAGCCTTATTATTATTATTATTTACTTGTTGTCTTTTTTCCGTATGTTTTATCTTTTCTATGTATGTTGTGTGAATGTAGTCTTACCTAATTATAATAATCGTACAAGTGACAGAATATTATATTACTCCATAAATAAACAAAATAATATTTGGTTTATTGATAAATTTATTTATCCGACTTGATTTTGGATTTGTTTCTTTCCGTTAAATGACATGCAATTGAGGGCTTATCTTTTGGTTAACGTTAATAGTTAAATTTATTGACTGTTCATCTTAAAAATAAACGTCTTAAAGGCAATGGAGCCCTTAAAAATTTTCGAACATTTTTTAATACATTTTTTTTGCCCTCTCTCGCCATTTCTGGCAAATGGCGGAGGGAGGTAAGGAGTTGTTCTAGAAGTACTACCAAACCTATTCTAACCAGACTGAGAAGGTCGGGATTCACTTCGTGGTCCACCACGAAATTAATTTCTACTCCCCCCGACCAGATTTGAACCGGCTCCGATAGACTCGAAAAAGTTAAAGTTTACTCTTTAACGCACTTGGCCACCATTTCTTCCATTCATTAACTAGTGAAAGAGGCTTTTGTGTCATTCTTTACAGGGGTGCCAAAGTCCCTTATCGCCTCCCTAAAAGTCGATAGCGCATGCATTGACTTCCAAAAAAAAATTATCGCACAAATTTTATCTTCTTAAAAGTAGTACAAGCCAAGCAAGTATTAATTCATATTCTACTATCTTTGCTACAGCCTGTTACATGTTTTTCCCTGATTCTATGGTTCGAAAATCCCTTCAAATTTAATTCATAACTCCTTCAAAATATGCTCTCATCAATAATTTAAAATAAAAAAAAAACCGCTCTTCCTGAAAACTTTGTTGATACGCGCCTTGCCACTGTACACCACTCATTCTACTAGCGGCTCTTTCTAACTACCCATCTCAAAGCCACTACTGGAATTCGCCGAAAAAAAAAAAAAACTACTAAGATCAAGTTCCTGGAAAAGGCAAAAGAGGAAGGAACGCTGTTTGAGCAATCTGAAGTATCCTCCTCTGTAGGACCTACTCCTGCTTCTTAGTTTGTAATTCAAACTAAATCTACAAAGTTTAAAACCTCGAATACTCCAGTTAACTATTATTTATTTAAAACAAAATTATATTAAATTGTAACGAGTTATTAAATACATCCATAAAATTCATGAACTGTAGGTTAAACTACAATTTTCCAAGGAAGTAGTTGGATTGATGTGACCTATTGAACTGATGTGCAATATCACATATTGAAACCCAGATATGCAATAAGTGAATTTACTTCCAATAAGCTGTAAGTTATAACCATCATCATAGTTGATGACTTCAACAGTTTGAACCGCTACACTGCCACTAAATCCGAAGCAATATCCATCATCTTACAGAAGGTAATATAGAATATGAGTTTACCCAACAGCAACACATACAGCAAGTTTCGGACTTCCGAGATGTTTACTTTGTTACTGGAATGTTGAGGAGCTTTATGAGTAATATGATTCTATAAATTTAACATATAACTCGATCATTTCACAATTTCGGTTACATTTATATTATTTGATAATAATAGGGTTAAATCAAAACTAAACATTATTATTTTCTTCTCATTTTGGAAGAGTATTTACCATTCATCGTTTAGTAAATATTTTAATTTTAAGACCCGAGAAAAAAACAGGAAAATTGAAAAGCTGTTTTCTCAATCCACAGGCGAATCGACAGGGGGAGGGGAAGGCTTTTGGGCTGAAGCCCCCCTCAAAATGTTAAATTTAACTATGTTTAAAGAAAAAAACTATCTCTAAAAGTATTATTGTTCGTCTAATTACATTTAATAGGACTTAAAGAATCACTTAAACACCATTTCATAAAGGTAGTCAGTTTCTTCCTTTTTCCGAAGCAATTATCCTGATATATACATACCAATACATAAAAAAAAAATCTTTCGGGCTGAAGCCCCCCCCCCCAAAATTAAATCCTGGATTTGTTAGTGGTACTATCGCAAGCCAATCAACTACGCGGCGAATCAAATGGGCTTGTAAAGTTGTTGGGCTTACTAACGAAAGAATTCCTAAAAGGTTAATATTTGCTGTGCCGAATGGTAAGCGTCCGAGGGGTAGACCGAAGCGAAGGTGGGAAGATTGCATTAAAGCCGATCTGAAGGGACTGGGTTTGGACGGCGAACGGTGGAGGGAGGTGTGTAACAAGCGATTGGTGGTGTCGGCATCGAACCTTCGGGTTCGCTAAGCCTTATTATTATTATTATTATTATTATTATTATTATTACTATCGCAAGCCAGATTTACTGACATATATATTTTTTTTTCCGTTTTAAACTTATTTATTGAAAAATATTACAATCTGTCTCTAGGACATTTATAATAGAGTTCACAGATCACATTCACACTCCATGTACAATAAATAAAATAAATTATACAGAAAAATAGTATTAAGACCTGTAAAAACCAAAATTGCTAACGAGACCCACCAAGAAAACTTTTTAAAGTCAGATTTTTTTCGATATTTTTTTGTTTTTACACCTATAACTCCTAAAAGATGCATCAAATCGAAAAATGATCTCTTTAATAAAACCAATAACGTTAAATTGTTGGTCGAACGACTACTTAAACTTTATAATTTGGTTACGTGGTGGATTTTTGGGCCCTGGCTCCAGGGCTATAGGGTTCTCAAACTGCCTCAAAGTAGTAGCACAGTTCATGCCTACACAAAGCAGGTTTATTCAAATTGAATCAACACAGTGTATCTACCACAAAGTCAATTTTACTAGCTTTTAATGGTTTTAACCTAGGGTTATTCTGAAAGGATATGAGCGTAAGACCATAAGAAGAAAAAAATATTGCTTAACGCGTCATCTGACAGACCCACTTTAAAGAATTTTACAGGTTTTGATTTTCACTTTCTAGAAAATTTAAAAAAGTTACGCAAAATAGAACAAAAACCGTAATTTTGATCTGCTCTAAGTCTAGGAAAAAGACTGCTTCAAGATAAGTTTTCCTACTTTTTTATATATTGATCTCTCTCCGTTATAGTTTAGAGAATAACTATTTCATTGAAAGCCTTAGAGTACTTTTATATAACCTCATTTCCCATTGCATTACTTTTGTTATAAAGGTTAGCATATTTTAATCAAACTTTCAACAACGAGTCCTCCTACTAAGAGGTACTAATAAGTAATAATTCATAAAAAAAAAAACAACTCATACAATAAAAGTTGTAGAGCAACGAATTCCACTTCCACTGATTATTGACAGTTTTAATGTAGGTAAATTATATCTGACGAATTGTGTTCGTTATTTCTTCATGAAATCCGGTTTCTCCTGACACATCCTTTCACAAAACCCTTCGCAGGTGAGAGGAAGGAAGGAATCCTTTACAGTAAATAGCAGACTCAGAACAAGAATAACGTAGTAGAAATATTTAAAATCACACATACCTTCATTACCAATTTCCATTAATCGGGAGATTACAGATTTTGAGCGGAGTAATTCACCAACATTAAGATCTTGGTACTAAGTGGACGCGGAATTTGATGCTCTACAACTTTTATTGTATAAGTATTCTCTCAGATAACTCATTTCCAAACTGCAGAGCCATTTAAAGTAATTTGTCTCAGTTTTTAACAAATTTGATAAAAAATAGTTTTTTTACTGTGTTCAACGACCGTATGTAATATAGTTTAATTTCATAAAGAGTACGAAAAACGTTGAGATTCACTTCAACTCACCGTTTAGGTATGATAGGTAAAAAAATATCAGTCTTTTTGGCTTTAAGAGGTTTTCCCTTGGTGGCCCAAGTAAGCCATTTTCTTTTTTACATGTTTAGACCATATACAAATTAAAAAAATAAAAACGTTTCCCACATTTTTAGCCATGAATTTCCCGTTTCAATCCTCAAGTAACTGGCCTAATATTCTTAAACCAGCAGCCTTTTTGTCAGGTAGCATGATTCGATTGGCAGACTTCCATTTATAAATTTATGATTATTAAAAAAAAATGTTTTTCATCAGATAATTTAATTTTTTTTTACACTGACTCCTGGAGTATTAGCAACGCCGTTCAATTCAATATTGCAAATTAAGTCAATTGTAACAAAACTTAACGACACAATTATTTATTCACAATGTATAAAATTAAATTATTATAAGCTGGCATTAATAAAACTCATACTGTAAGAGAAAAAAATAATTACAATTATTTTTTTTTTTTTCAAAATTACTTATGAGCGGTTGAGTTTATGATTATATTTTCAAAACCCCAGCAACTCAAACAGTTATAAAAATTGCTAAGATGTCGAAAAACATTCCATTTCTTTAATTTTTTTTCCGGAAAACTTGATGCCAAAACTTGGCCAATTTTTAGTATGAATGTTATTTGTCAAAATAATATTTTTTAGTTCACTGAAGTTTAGGTATACACGTGCATAAATATGGCCATACCATGATATAAATCCGGCTGAAATTTGAGTAATAATTTCTATATCAACAACTCATCATTGCATATGTTTTTAAAAAATATTCATTTCACGATACTCAGTATTGTCCAAGCTATAAATGAGTGGGTTGCTTTCTGTAAATGATAAAATGTCATTTATAACCAGTCCACATTGTTCAAGAAACTTATTACTGCTTCGTTAAACTTTCATTAATAATGGAAGGGGGTTCATTGTTTAACTTCTTTTATAATGACTTTAAAACAGGAAAAGTTTTCTTCGAAAAAAGTATTATTTAGGGATTAAATATGGAAATTTTGCAGTAAAAAAAAAAAATAATCATCTTTTAATAATTAGAGACTTGTTCGAAAGTAATATGCTGATTTAAGGAATCCTATTCCATTAAAAACATTAAATCACCGGCTCAGGATTAATCCCGGAAAAGGTTCTCTTAAAGCTTAACAGGCTCCTACTTAGCATACAAAAGAGAACGGAATGCATTACAAGTGTCTCCTTTAGATCCAACTATCAACTATTTCATTATTTCAGATAACGGACAACTCAATCCCATCTTCCTCAGTTAAATTGT
Source organism: Nezara viridula (assembly GCA_928085145.1). Lineage (NCBI taxonomy): Eukaryota > Metazoa > Arthropoda > Insecta > Hemiptera > Pentatomidae > Nezara > Nezara viridula. Next base: position 49,239,359 of record OV725081.1, read on the forward strand.
GCAGATTCTCCGACCGAGCGAGGAAAATCTCTCTTAGACTTTATCAAAAGGACTAGGACGGAAATCAAGGAAGACCTGTTACAAAACGGCCATGCTTCCGGAAAAGCAGGGCTATTAAATACCTGCTTTATTGAATCATTACCGTTGTAAAATGGGGTATATTAGGGAGAGATGCGTTGTAAAACTTTACAACAGTTCTTACCCTCAATGGCCGAAGGGCCATTCCAGGTGAGGTAATTGTCCTCTATACCAACGGATCGCCAACTTAGCTTCACCTTATCCTCCAATTTAATTCCCGCAATGTTTTGTCTGATAGCATATCTAATTTAATGACGGTTTTATCGCTTCTGTTACAGGTTTTATAGTTGTGACTTTGTCTTCATGTTCAACTTCCGATAATCTTCATGTTATACATACAAAGGGACAGCATTTCATGAGGATTTTTTTTTTGTAGGATCGTTCACAGTCTAGTGACTATAAAGGATTTCAAATTTATACCCATTGACGTTAACTGAAAATAAAGTCAGCTTCCCCTCTATTGTTTGAATTCACAACAGAAACAACAATAGTATTGTGTTTAGTGCCATAAGAACCATAAAAAGAAGAATACGTTTTCCTTTCGAATATAATAACTAAACATTGTGAAGCGACGAATAAGCTCGAGTATTCTATCTTTGCCAAATAATAATTTGCATAATTTACTGATCAAAGTCATGTTCAGTAACTAAAAACAGTGAATAGGTCGTACAAGAACTTCAGAGATAAATCCTTCTTAAGATCATTAAGACATCTGAATTACTGAGGAATCGGGAAAAATAGTTGGAGATATTTACCCAGGCTATTATGATCTGCAGATTAAAGTGTGTGGATAATTAGCTGAAATTATGCTGACATAAATGAGTAAATGGAAATTATCAATGGTTTGACGAAGCCTATTCGATATTGAGTGTCAGCACTTAAGAACATAGTATTATTGTAAGAAACTATTAGGAAAGGACAATGAGCCATAGGACCAAAATAATATCACGAAGAAGAATTAGCAGACGGAAGAAACACATATGAATGATCCACGAAATGAATCTCGATCTTCTCATTCTAGTTAAAAAAAAAAACGAAAAAAATAAGAAGATAAAACATTCTGGGTTCAGTATCATTAATATGATTTACTAAGACAATGCCGCCAGCAGTACGATAGTAAGCATGAAAAAAAAGTTTATTTATTTGAGAAACCACTTGATAATTTAAGAGGAAAAGAAATGTTGAAGAGAGAGAAGAAGCAAACGAGTAAAAAAAAAATCTAAAAGAGAGAGCACGTATTTAGAAAAGCTATAGAGTTGGAATATTGAACTGAAAGAGCGAAAAGAGGAAAGTAGGACGAAAAATCTAACAATACGAGTAAAGAGACGTTTTTCGTTTCCTAGAAGTAGCAAAGCGACCAATCACCGCAGGCTTTATTACCAGTAAAGTGCTTGAATGAGTAAAGTAGGGATCTCTCGGAGTCCTTCTTTTCCCTTCATTGTTGGAGGGACAAGTCTGCCTCGGAGTTACCTCGCCTGATTGTAAATAGTGTATATAGGTATGTATGTACTTTTCTTCAAGTTATTTTATTCTTTTTGTTGTGCACACTTTTTGATTATTATTTAGTTACTAGTAGGCCCGTGCGAAAAATTCGCACGGCCTATTGTTATCAAATGCCAAATTAATAAGAAAATAAAATAATGCAACGTATCAAAAGATAAAGAAATCAATTGTTACTTTATCCATAAATATAATCCACAAAGGAAACAAAATTAATTTAAATCTTCATTTTTGTTTGGAACCAACATATTTACAAATTTCAATAAGCTGTATCTTTGCGTCAAGATAAGACGTCATGGAAAGACGTCAAGTTAATGTTTTCTGGACATGATGATATTTCATTAAATAGAGTTAGTATATACTAATACATATACATTTTATTTTTTGTGTGTGCATTTGTTTGTATATTTGTAAGAAATTGTTCCTTGTATAATTATTTTTGGTATATGTGTTGAGAAATAATTTTGTTTAAATTGTTTAATATCAATAGATAACGATTGGATCTAAATTTAATGACACATTTCATCTAAATTCCTCATACTATGATCATAAATTAAATTTTTTTGGATCAGGATTTTATTTTTAAAGTTACTTATATAAAAAGTTATTAAATAAAAAATTATTCTTTAGTTCGCAGTAATCCAGTTTAACATTTTCACAAAGTTTATATTATCGCTCGCTTGCATAGGAATTTCTTACCTAAGTAAAACGTCTAGCAGTCTTTAGTGCGAGAGGGTTTGGAATTTCAGACTGGTAACTTCTTTGAAGAACATTCCACGAAGTAGATGGAATTGGGTTTTTTTACTTTTCCGTCCGTGTTTAGTTCTTGCGTTCTTCGCTACTTATAATCATCTGTTAACTATCAGTTATTTTGGGTCAATAAGGGTTTTATAGTTCAACATGAACAACAAGAACAAGAGCTACTTTTTGGACACAGGTAGTGCTAGTGTAAAATAAATTGATAGCAGTGATACTAAGTCTAATCGCCAAATCATAATTTTTGTTGAGGATCAGTCAGGTGAATATATAAAATTCTAATAAGTGATCAATATTACTTTCTAACCATTTCTATCGGTTACATAATTAACAATATTATTAGGTTCATGAATGATCTTTTGTGAATTAAGTCTAAAGGAGAAGCCGTTTTGATATTTAGTCTTGTCAAGCAAAGACAAACAACTTGAAACATGCGAAAACATCGGAAACGGGGATTGATAAGATCTCAATTAGACTATCTTGTTATCATCCTTCATAATCTCTGCATATGTCATGAAATCGAATTAGATCCACTTGAAATATGGAAGTAGCAATCCAAGGATAAGTTGAGATAGGTATTAAAAGGAATCTTTCTTTGAGGAACTCCCTTTTTGCCGATCTTTTACATGTACAATATTAAATTGTTTCATTTTATATAAGTATAATTTTACGTAATTTTTTACAAATAATGTAAGCTCCTGGTACTTTTTTTTTTTTTATACTATTGTCCCTCCGCAATCTGAATGGGAAGTCTGCGCTTGTGAATAACACCTAAAACATAAACACCCATGTAATTTTCGATGAATATGGTGATTTGCTATTTAGAATATTATTATAAATCTGGGTTGGTACATCACACACATCCAACAGGACATGAAACGTCAGGTCAAATAAGCGTTGTGGTAACTTTTTTAACAAGAGGTGCTCAAGACAGGTAGTTGTGAGACCAACAACTCATTACCAAGTCAATCTAGACTGAAGCGGAGATGTCCTGCTCCTGGCAAGAAGTTGAAGTGCTCGAATTGGGAAAGGATCCCTTAGATTAAAACGAGAGAGGGGGAGGGGTGGATTAAAATGGCCTTGTTGTAAACTTTCTTATAGAACGAGCTTATTATATTTTACGAAATATTAAAGACGGAGGTTTCCTCTGTACATACTGCCTTTAATAAAGAAACAATTGCTTTTGAAACGGGCGTTTCATTGAGGAAGACTATTTTGTAACGTCAGTATGAGGAAGAAATTTAATTTAAGAAAGTTGCTACTCCGGAACTTTGAAATGTATATTATAATAAGAACGGATTTTTTTTCTCATCCACAAAAAGTACTTAATTATAGATTATTTGAAATTATCTTAATTTTTAGATAGGAAGTTAGTGGAAGGTTGCAATCAAAGCGAAAAATACAATAAAATAAAAATTATGTTGTGCCGATGTTTCGGCTTAAGTTTCAAGCTTTCATCAGGGCTGAGGAAAACAAGACGACAAACAAAAATGATGACAAACATATTGTAAAAAGTCACGAAAAACAATGCTATTTGTTACGTAATAATAAATAAATTCTAACAAATAAATAAAAATTACGTTCTGTCAGACAAACTAAAATATATAAGTTTTTTATAAAATGGTTAGGAATAAAAATATATAGGAAGTAGATGGTCCGGGGTGGCGGTCATAAATAGGCTAAATAGTGGCAAAACTATTTTATTAAAAGCCAACGTTTCGATCCGACTTTGCAGGTCTTCTTCAGGGCTAGAACGGACAACATACAAAAAGATATTTTATAATGCAACGGTTAGATATTTATAATGCAACGGTCAACTATTAAATATTCCATAAAAATATATGTAAAATGTTATGAGAAGTAGTAAATTTTTAAAAATAAAAGGAACAGTGTGATAAAATATGACAATAATAAATAAATCAGAAAAGTACATGTAAATAATAAAAAATAACATTAATAATTAATGAATGAAAAATATATGATGTATAAGTTTCATAAAAAAATATAGAAAGTTATAAAGTAATGGTAACAAAGTAATGAAATAACAAAAAAGTAATATAAATAAGTCGGAGAAATGAGTAGCAAAGAAAAATAAATAAGTATCTTTGTATTTAACTTATATATCATATATTTTCTATTAATTGATTTGATTTTTCATTACTTATATAAATTGGTCGGATTTATTGAATTTTTCCATATTATATCACATAGACCATTATCATTTTGTATTAAAATTTTAAAAGTGTACTGCTTATAATAATATTTTAATATTTTACGTATGTTTTCATCCATTGCCATTAATTACGCTACTTCTATATTTTAATATATCATACAAAACGTAAATTTTATTTACTTTTTATAATTTATTTATTATTAAATAGCATATAGCTTTTGCTGTCATATATTTTTGTAACATGTTTATGATAATTTTTGTTTGGTATTGGTATTTGCAATTTTGTCTTTATCGGCTCTTATAAAAAACTTATGCCGAAATTTCAGCACAAAATAAAATATTCTTAAAAAATTGTATTTGTTTTTTTCCTCTGTGACTGCAATGCTATGCTACCTCAATACATAAATTTCAAAACCTTATTATCTGCAGCCAACTGTTTCTCCAACCTTATTAATTTATAATTGTGAAACAATTAAAAAGACATGAAATTAGTGTACATTTAATTTAAAGTTCTTTGATAATTAAATTTATTATGAAAATATTTTAAAAAATAGCCAATTTATTCATATTGAATAATAATAATAAAAAAAAAATGATTGGTGCTAATTGACGGATTCATGCACTGTTGACCGAATATGCAACTGAAGCGGAAGAGATAAAAGCTATACTCATTCAATCAAGGAGAGTTTGTTGTCGGTTGGTCTAATCATATGCTATTCAAATCTTTCGGGTTTGTTGGTGGTCGGTGAAGCGTCTATATTCTACAATTTCCCAGCCATGCGGATAAAATTTTAAAGATTATTGTAAATAAACCGAAAATTAATAAAGATATATTAATAAAATGCTTGTTAAGATATTTTTCGAAGATGAAGGAAAAACAAAGTAACGCTCTCAAAAATCTACAAATAATAACTAAGGAACTACATATTAAATTCAAGTTTTGAATATATACGTTTCAATATTTAAAAAAAAATTAATAAACATTAAGAATGTAACATTAGTTATGAATACAAGTTTCCAACAGTTAATATAAATTAGGACTATTCTGAACCATTTATATTTTTGGTTTATCAAGTTGCATACCAATTTTAAATTTTCTATTAATTTTCAATGGAAGCATTTGATTCAATAATATTAAAAGTTGCATTATTAACAATAAAAATATATATAATTTTTTTTTGTCCATTAAATATTACTTATAACCACGTTACATTTTATATATTAATGTTTCTAGAATCTTTAACTTGTCTATGGTATATCAAAAACAACTCTTGCAGTAATTTGCATTTAACCTGCAAAATATTTTTACTATTTCTCCTTTAATTGATTGTTAAATTATATTATAGATCATATCTATCCATTTTGGATTTAAAAAAAAAAGCTATACTTAGAAGGAAGAAATTTTGAAATTTCAGTATATAACTTTCGTTTCACTATCTTAGTGAGAACAAGACATAACAGATATTATAGGTTATTTATTTATATATAGATGTAACGAATTTAGGCAAAATAGTAAGAGTAAGAAGTTTCGAGAAAAACGTGTAAAATAAAGTGGCACTTTCGGTAGATTTTAGTGGTAAAGTTTTGGTACAGATTAGTCCGTGGTACAGATTCTTTTTAAAAATAATATTAATAGCCGCTTAAAATTTCGTGAATGGCTTCATCTCATCGTAACCTACACTTTTTTTATCTACGAAAATTCCCAGAAATGAGGTGTTTTATAATTAAATAAATTAATTTAATTAGCTAATAAATACTTATAAATACCCAATTGATTTACACTTGACTCATAAGATAATTGGATGACAAAAAAAAAGTGATCTACAAAAATATTAGCCCTTTGGTTATATAACCTAGTTATTTTGACATATTGTGGGTAGAGGTCATGGCCGTTTATTTTTTTAGACCACCTTTATTCTCGATTTTGCGATGAAATTATCTTACGATTCAAGTGGAAAGCAAATGGGTGTTCACATAGTTTTTAATAACTAATTAAATAGACAAAGTTTGCCGATCTCCAGATTGAAAACGCCCAATTCTAAGAATTTTCGTAAATAAAATAGTTATAGGTTACGTTGACATGAAGCTATTCACGATATTTTAGGCGGGTGTTAATAATTCGATAAAAAGAGGTTTGTACCATGGATTTAACCATATTGCGAGACTTGGTTATTTAGATACAGAGAACCTTATAACATATTTTTTTCCCGTTCAAAAGATAATTACAATTTTTCCCAATATTTTTCTTTGAACTGCATTTCATATGTTACTTCTTTAGCAGTAGACATTTTAAAACATCTTAAATATGATCAATTCCTAAGAGAAAAAATTAAGCGCAATAATTTTAACTTTAAACCGTATTGCTTGTTGTAGACCAACTTGCCACTCAATTAGTCTTTAGTGCGTACCATCAATGGATTGTGCGATCTATAATCAACTATTAGTTATTAAACTATTAGTTTCCATTGCAAAGTTTACTAAAATGGAATTACGATATTTGTATTGCCTGTGTATTGATAGGTCAAAGGTTGTCACACTAATTTGTAAATGGATACTGTTGGGATATCACAAAGGGAAAATGCATCAAATTATTCACTAATTGAATAAGCGGATGATAGATACCTAATTATTTAAATATAATATTAGATCTGGAGTTATTAAACTACAGTAAATATATTTAAGGATATAAATATGTCCACGAAATATTTTTATATTTCACACAAGTACAATGAAATATAATCTTAAACAATGGAATTGTCTTGATTCCGGGGATTTTAATTACTTTTTGACAAACTTAAAAAAAAATTTTTAAGTTTACATATAGTAAGAAAAATTCATTTTAGATTATTTTATTCTGTATTGTATATAGTTTTTGGTTATTATATTACTTTCGTTTTTTTTTTATATTTTCGTATTTATGGTGTGAATGTGTTCATATATCACAAGAATTATTATCCACGTGACAGATTATTATATGTCTAAATAAATAAATCAATAAAAAATCCAAGCAAACATGTGATTTACCTTAAATAATGTTAGTTTTCAGAAATTACTATTTATATATTTTTTGTCACTGTTCGTTACCTTCTACAACTTTATTTATTAGAATTCATCCCTTTTTTCCCAGTCTGCTGGTGTTCCTCAAGGTAGTATCGTAGGTCCTATCCTCTATACAGTTTATACAGCTGACATCCCAACCCATTCCAACACTGTCATCACCACATATGCCGATGACACATGTATCCCATCAGTAAACAATGACCCAGCAATTGCATCCCAAATGCTTCAATCACACATCCTAAATCTAGAAGAATGCTGTCAAAACTGGAGAATTAAAATAAACTCCAATAAATCCCACCAGATTACCTTTACCCTTCGTCGTAAACCAACGACTTCCTGTCCTACAGTTTCCTTTAACAATACTCCACTTAACCTTGTTGAGCAAATCCGGTACCTAGGACTCCACCTGGACAAACGACTAACTTGGAATCCTCATACTAGACTGAAACGACAAGAAACCGCTCGATGTTTCCGATTACTTCAGCACTTACTAGACAAACGCTCTAAACTTCCCATTAATTACAAAAGACTCATATACTTGACTGTAATAAGACCTATCTGGACTTATGGAGTTGAGTTATGGGGCTCCACTAAACCATCGAATTCCTCTCGCATCCAATCCTTACAATCCAAAATCCTTCGTAAAATCCTCAATGCCCCTTACTTTGTCACTAATAAAATTATCCACAAAGATCTTAATATTCCTTATGTTTCAGATCTGGCCCAATCCAGATACCTATCCTTCCATAATAAACTTCAGAATCATCCCAACCCTCTCGTTTCTAACCTTGCTTCCTCTTCAATTCCTGATAACCCTCCGAGGTGTCTGAAAAGAAGATGGCCCCGTGATCTCCTAATGTAGTCATATCATTAGAGTGCTACCATTGGGTAGTTATTCAGCAAGTGTATTCATGTCATTATATCTATTATGTCCAAATTTACTTGATGTATTTATGTAATACAGTTGTAAATGTCATTAAGAAATAAAAAAAAAATGTATTAGATATTATTTTTTTCTAAAATTATCCGCTTTCCAATGATATATTATACGTATATCTTCTGACTATTATTTTCGGGGATTCGTTTTAGACCTGGATAAAAAGTAAAAACGTGTTTCACTGTTAATATAAAATGGCATTTCCGGTTAGTTGATTTTAGCAAAAAAGTTGCTTTCATATCCAAGACATATACCTATCTTAAATACGTAACATCAATTTCGTACGACTTTTCCTTTTTGAGCTAGACTGTTCACATACACACATACAGACCATTTTGCGGGATCTCGTTATTTGGATTCAAGTGATCTCAAAACGTGTATTTTGAGTGTAAGTTTCGTTGAAAACTGAGATTCCAAAAAATTCACGATCGCATTAATTTCTCTTACTTTGTATTACATATATTGGTAAGTGCATATAAAAATTGTTTTAAAGAGATAAGGTGCTGCTGATAAGGTAATTTTTTTATAATTATTATTTCAATATTCTATCTAGAAAGTATTACGACATTTAAAAAAATTCTTAGTTAACTAAAGATAGGTTTTATCATTGTATGATTATTTAAAAAAATATATATAATGTAATATGGAACAACGTCTTCAGCCGAGAATTTGTAAGTACCGTGTGACCTTTTAAATCATAGTCAGGACTTTTGTTAACCATATTGATCTTGGTGAGGGAAACCCAAAACGAAGTGGTGTGCACAGATCTCTATTTTATTGGGTCAATACAAGCTTATACTAATGCAGACCTTTTAGGCAAAATGACAGTGACCTCTCCAGACAAAAGGTTTCCGCTCAGGTCGTTGCTCTATAAAATAAGGGAAGGTTAGTCCTTCATTATCGAAATCCGATACCTCTTAATCATTTATTTCCATAATTAACTTTTAAAATTAGTCAGTTTTTGTATTATGGAAACTCCTTGAAGCATTTAAAATAAACTGTAAATGTATTACGTGCTTCTATTTCTTGGCCTTGGTTTGAAAAGGTTCTAACTAACAAATTGAGGTTTCACTCAGAAATTCATTACAACAGAATTGTCTATGTTCTAAATGTATTTAAGTGATATAAGATGAAAAATAAAGAAACTAGCAATGTGAATAAGTTCTAACAGCTATACTATGTAACTGTATTTATAAGGGACAAACTAAATTTTTCTGATACTAATATTTTTTTATTATTTTTTTTTTATTGAGTATAACAACAATCTGTCTCTTTGACATTAGTTACAGTGAGGTAGGATAACATTCACACTATATGTACAAAGATATAAAATAAATAGAAGCAAAATAATAATCAAAAGTATACAATAAATAATAAAATAAAATAACCTAAAAAATACTAAAATTAAAACTAAACAAAAAAAAAACATGCATATACCTATATATCCTAATATTAACGTTTTATTTAAAATAATTGAAGCAATCAGCATTTTATTTTTATTTTAAACATAAATTTCAGGACTAAAAACTTTAATTTTGTCACTCATTAATACAAATCAATTCCTGAAATATCACAAAACCGATTCACCCTGAAACAACTCATATAACCGATTTATTGGGGAAATATTTTAAAAATCAGTATTTTCCAAGTTAATTTTTTTAATAAATAAAATGTGTTTTTAGGCAATTGTGTTTGTTAAAATGCATTTCAGATCATGAGGAAACAAGTAATAAAAGCATTGCAACTATTAATTCTATTCAATTTTGGTGAAAACATGGGTACTTTTACTTGACAGGATAAAAAATATACTTCTTTTTTTTTTTTTTTATACAAAACTTGATCTGAATCTCAGAAAGAAGATGGTTGTCGTAAATAGGCTAAAGATTGGCAAAACTATTTTATTAAAAGCCAACTATTTAGGCTTTTAATAAAATAGTTTTGCCAATCTTTAGCCCATTTATAACCGCCACCCCGGACCATCTCCTTCCTTTAAAAACAATAGTATACCTATTATACATGACTAGCCAGTATTTAAATTAAATGCTAATTTTAAAAATATTTTTTTGGATTATTTAAGTATTTTTTTAAATATCAAATATTAACATTTTATAAATTTGAAACTAAAAGAGGTGGGTTGCTACGGTAAAATAAATATATGAAGGCATTTACTTTCAATATTAACAGTATACCTTTAGAAGAACTAAATAAGCACAGTTAGCTTGTTAAACATTGATTTAGGTCGCTCAAGTGAAACTTTCCTTTCTACAAGATGAGTGAGTATTAGTTATTTTAGTTGCATCGATAGCAGAATCATTCTTTACATTTTTTATAATTAAAGTTTCACAAATAATTAATTATTAATACTTAAAACAAGAAATATTTATACAATTTTTACAAATATTAAAGATCATAATAATATTTTAAATTATCATATTAATAGTTGAGAAGAATAATTGGACTAGATTTTAATTGAACTAATAATAATCATTCATGCCGTTCGTATCACCAATTTTACTCTCATTTTAGTCATATAAAACATTAAATTGAGATGTATAATCGAACAATTTCTAAATATTAAACAAATAATTTAATAGAATCATGAGAATAATAAAAAACTATAAAAAAACAAAACAAATTTTAGGGACAGAATGACTTGGAATTAAATTAATTAATTAATTTATTAATATATATTAATAATGCCGCAAAAGCCTGTTACTCAGAAAAATAAAAACAATTAAGAGATGAAAAAAAAGTGTATATATAATTTTATGAAGGGTTTTTATTGAATGATTAAAATAAACTTGAAATATATTCAGTAACTGTTTTAGTTCGTATTTATATGTATAAACTCAAGGCGTTGATTGACATTAAAAACACAACAAACTTATTTCCCCGTAAAATTGTTCTTTTGTATAAACAATATTATACACTTATATTTTTGTTATGTTTATGCATGTGTTATAACATAATATTGTTCGACAAAAATAAACAAATGAAGGGAATAGCTATTTTTATCTCATTTAAAATAATCAGGTGGCACCATTGACAATTAGATTACAGCTTACAACATAATATAGGATATTTTTATGCTAGAATATTCAAATAATAACCATTAATTTACTCCATGATTAAAGATTTAAAGTAATTTTTATGATTTATAAACTTATTTTATTATTATTATTATTAATTGTTTTTGATTTATGGAATAATCGTGACAAATCCTTTCCCGACGAGTTCCCTCTTACATGTTGACACAATTACAATAATTGGAACGTATAAGATTATTAATTATTAATTTATATACAATAACGTTTCATCACTTAATTCAGCTAGATACTAATTAAATTATAAAAAGTGGTAGTGGCGAAAAAAAACTAAAATTTGTGCTTTAGACTACACGATAGAAGTTATAACATCGAGGCGAGATTAATAATATAAAATGCAAATTATATATAATAGCTCATTAAGTGAGGATGAAAAGCTAAACATTTTCCTGGCTTGTCTGATGTTTAGTTTCTGAGATATTTTAATCCATATCACAATAAAATCCTTTATCATTTCGGGCATCATTGTAGCGTTAAAATACAATTTTGAATAATAGCCCATTACACAGAGAATGAAATGATGAACATTTTCCTCTCCAATAATATGCAGGTCCGATTTTTAGTTTTGAGATATTTTAATGCATATGTAAAAACACTTGCTACTTCAGGCGACTTTAACCGAGCGTTACACATTGGAAATCTGACGACTTAATCTAATTCACTTTCCACAAAAAATTTCATAAATTTCAAACGAAGTTTTCACTTAAAAAAAAATTGAATTAAAGCTGGTTTTAAAAAAATAAAATAAAAGTATAATTTAAAAATATTAATAAAATAAATTTTAAAAAAAAATTAATATTATGTCAAAAGTTACAAAAATTGTATGATAAGCTTAACAATTTTTATAAGCTTATAACAATTATATGCTTAGTCAAAAAATAAATCATTAGATAACATAAACAGATACGATAAAATTATTTAAATTCAAAAAACCGATAACGAAAACGAAACGATTATTTTACATCATTATTTTGAATAAATTCAGTTACAGCACTTTCAATACCTCAAGTTTTATATATAAAAAAAAAAAAAAAAAAAAAAAAAATAGAATAAGTAAGACTAATTTAATCATTGTTCCGTTAAAAAAACGGCAACTAAAAATTGCACGTGGACAATATGTGGAGTAGTTTATCATTGGGGTTATTAATTGCTTCCAGTAGTCATATATTAAAATAACTTCCTAGAATAACGTGACAAAGAACTATTACTCAAAGGTAAAAGATTAATTAATTGTCTGGATGGGGAAGAATCGCTTAATTTATTGATGTTTTCTCTCTTTTTTTTTTTCTTATCTGAGTTAAAACTTCGTTATCTAAAGTGTGAATGCATTAAGAACAAACACACACCAATGTGCCCTAAAAGAGGTCATGTATTGGACATAATCTAATATGTATGATATTATCAAACAACGATTAACTGAATTTTCTGTGCCATACTTATTAAATTCTGTATTAATAACTTGTTCTATGAGATGAGAGAGTACTGTATATAAATACGTACTAAATAATATAAATAAAGTCACCCTCGGACGACCATTATTACTTACATTATATCGAAATAATGTCAGTGCTACTGACATGACTGGGATGTGGGTTATATTGACATATCTTCATGATACTGACATTATTTTATCGAAGAAAAAATACTGATAAATATGAATGCGATAATATCAGTTATTCGGTGTTTGACCAACATCATATCTAATATAAATAACTCAAGTATAAATAAGCAAAAAAAAATTATCCATCAGATAAGTATAAAAAATATAATTAGAGAAATTTCTTCAATAAATGAAAAAAGGCATTGTTATAATAAACATAAATAAGTCGTTGCCCTTTTAAAAACTCGACTTAATTTCCTGTCTCAAGACCATTAATTTTGAACCTTTCCATTTTCTACTAAGGGCCATGTGACACTTGAAGGGTGTGACATTATTTTTTAAATATATATATTTTTTAATAAGATTAATTTATTATGTATCTCCAAAGGCATTGAATTTTCAATGAGTTATGTTCATAAATATAGGTGTGCGAGAGCTAATATTTTAGTAACTTTTTTATTGCGGAATATTACATTCTGTTACAATTAAGAACATTTATTAACAGAGATCAGAGAACACATTTGCACCATATTTCAAGAAAACATAAATAAAGTAATAAATAAAGGTGATAAATTCATAGAAATAATAATAATAAATGTTGCATAAGGAAAATAAAAAATACTAAATGAAAAAAAATATAAAGTAAAATAAATGTATTTTAAAAAATAAAAGAAACATTTTAGACACAGGCACACTTATATACACTGCTAAAAACTGTCTGTAATAGTATAAAAAAAAAATCTGTCGTTTTTCTAAATAATAATTATAAGTAGTTCCTTGATCAATAAAAAATTTAATCTGTTCTGTAAGCTATTACATTTATCGTATTTAAAGTATTATTATTAAAATATTAAGAATATTTATAAATAGCAATAAAGTGAGAAAATAATCTGTCTCATTGGAGATAAATACTTTAGTAGAAATTTGAAACAATGAATTATGAAAAAGAAAAAAATATATAGCAGAATTCAAAAGTTTTTAACAGATTAAACAAATTTGATTGATCAATTAATTATGTTATCAATTATGAGTATATACAATTATAACATAAATCATTCTTTGTTGATTATAATACTGATGTAAATGTTAATATTAATAATGTTAATTACAAATGTTTATAATTAGAATTACCTGTTTATAATATTATTTTATGAGAAGGAATTAGTCGAGGGTGCGGTCAAAATAATAAAAAAAATTAAAATATATAAATAATTTTAATTATTTATTTTAATAATTATTAAAATTATTTATATATTTTAATTTTTTTATTTTTGACCGCACCCTCGACTAATTCCTTCTCATATCATATCAACGGTCAACCAACTCTACATCATTATGAATATTATTTTATATTTTATGTGAAACAAATATTCAATTTAAAAAACTACATATATCGCCCATGGCCAAATTTTCAATTTTCTTTTATTTTCTGTCTTGAAAATCTTCTATTAAACAACATTTGTGCAGAAAAAAAATAATTTATTTTCTATTTATGAAAAACCGCTATAACTTAATTCCACTATTCGTATTTAAATCGTCAAAAAATTAAGATTGACTTTTTATTTTAAATAAAAAAGGTGAATATTATTGTTTACGAAAGTATTTTAAAATTTTGTAAATGAATATGGAAACATTGCTTTGCGGCACTCTTCTTCAATGCGAACAATATGTAATTTGTTCAACACACACATACATACATATATGTGTTATATATATATATATATATATATATATATATATTGAAATTTACAACTGATTACAAAAATTCAATATTTCTTTTAACAATAGATTATAATTCGATGTAATTTTGCCAATATACCTTAGGGTTTAATAGGATTTAATAAAAAAATATTATTTTTCTACTTAATGAATGATCAATTACAAATAATTTGATAGTTAACAAATATAATAGAAATAATAATAACATCAACATTTTTAACTATAACATATGTTTCACGAATCGTTAAAACCGTAGTATTTTAGTACGAAAAACGGTCATTAAGCACCTCTCTGTGAAGTTGAGAATAGTTAAGTTAGTTGATTAGAGAGGCTTTATCCTCTTGGGCGAGACTTGAACCACTTCATTACCTATCTTTTCCCGAGTGCACTTTGACTGGGTCTTTTGAAAGAGAAGAGGAGTGGAAAGTCGTTGGCTGCAATCAACCCCTACTCCTCTGAGAAACTTTCAAAAAGGAGGAAGATAATGGTTTTCAGATGTTCTTTGTAAATTCGACTCTGTCTTCTGTACTCAGCTAGCCAGGAGATATTGAGAGATTTTTCGTATCAATATGAAAAAAAAAATGTAGGTGAAGTTGCTAAACATCTTCTGATGAATACCGTATGATTTATCGTGGTAACATTTTTAAAATAAAAGGAATGATTGTAAATGAAAGTTTGGTTGAAAAAAAAAATGGTTTAGTTAAAAAGCAATTGGTTGGATTAGTTAGCAATCGTTTTAAAATTTAAGATCAATTTTCATCATCGAATTCCTCTAGTATCCAATCCTTACAAGCCAAAATCCTCCTGTGTCACAAATGAAATCATCCATAATCCAAACAAATTTTAATAGCTCAAAGTTATGGAATATTGGGTCTTCTGCACAAATACTAAAATGGGCGTGGCATTTATTATCTCCGGGATAGAAATATTAATGATATAACGGAAACCTAGTGATAATTTCCTCCACGTCCCTGGATTTAAAGGCAGCGAAATGAGTAAAGGCGGATAAGCAGCGAACAGTAGCAGAATCAGGTTTTAAACATGTTTTTAAAATTTATCTATTTATTTTTTAATTGCATTTCCTCTATAAGGAAAAGAAAGAGACTTTATAAAATAAAGTTCAAGCGATTCTTGAAGGATTGCATAAATCATTTTTTTTTTTAAATGATAAAGAAAAACGCTGCAAATTATTTCACTTTGGTTATTAATTCCAAAAAATTGTACATCTAAAGTAACATTACCTTCCTGGTTACAAAGAAAAATAAATATAAGAAATTACAATTATTGGACTAAACTTTTTTTTTTAATCATCAGTAATATGCTAAAAAAACTAGCATAACTTCAGTAACACATTAAAAATTCAAAAACCAAAACAAAGGATATAACCTTTGCAGTAGAACAGAAAAACAAAAAACAAAAAAAAAAAAGCTGGATACCATATTTTTGTCCTAAATTTCCGATTTTAACGATTTTTTTTTTTTAGGAAATTGCGCAAACTTTTAAAATACCAATTGCAATATTGACAAAAAAGACTTTTTGAGTTATCCGGAATTTAATTTTATAATTCCTCGTAACTTTTTTTCAGCTTTTTTTCGTTGAAGTATGTTATATAAATAAATTTAAAGGACGTCGAGAAAATGACTTAGCGAAGTTTCATTGAAATCGGCACATTCGGTTAGGCGCTACAGTTTAAAGCAACGCAGATTTTTCGGCCGCCATTTTGAAAATAAAAGGCGGATAGTAATGTTGATGAAGGAGGATCATCCTCGGGTGAGCTTTGATTTTATATCCAAATTTAAAAAAAATCGGTCCTGTAGTTTCGGAGAAATCGGCGGACGCCGAACGGACAAAAAATTTTTACTCGTTTTTCGAATTCTACGTATCCTGAAACGTGAAACCTGAAATTTTGAGAGGGGGTTAAGTTTTTGGTCGATCACAATGGTTCATTATTGAAAATAATAAACCAAAAATTTTGCTTTAAGAGATAATTTTTTCTTAATATGTGTACATATTTACTAGCTGTGTATATGCGTTATAATTTAAAAAGAGTACACACATTGTAATTGTTTAGGAATTTAGCACAAATAAATCAGAATAGTATTATTAATTTTTTTTATTTCTGTTGAGAGGCGTACAGCCCAATATCCACTAGTGGTAGCAAACAATCTCTCATAAGTTGATAAGCAGTCCAGTGTCAGAACTTTGTTAATGTGTGTAGAATTATGTTAGTCTTCTGGTATTTTTGTTAGGGGGAATTTTTAATGGGGTATTAAAGGGATTCAAGTAAGTTATATGTATGTTTTTATTTTCTATCACAGTTTCAGTTTCAGTTGGTACTCAAGCCCGGAGTCAAGTAAAAATAGAGTTACTATTTAGCCAAGCATAGCATTGAGTAAGATAAATGAACTGAGCGTTACAAAGGAAAATTGTTAAGTAAATCACTTCAAGAGACTTTTCAGCGGGTAGTTGCGTCACAGGTCGATTTAATTGATGGAGCTTCAGAGTTCAGTCTCAAGCAGAATAAATTAAGACAACAATTGGAATTATTCGTAATGACGATAAAGGACGATGGAAACAATCGCGTGGGGGATGAAAGGGAAATTAATTGAAGCGTTGGAGCTGAGTTATTGGGACTCACCGCAAACGGTTGACGTACAGATATCGGACTCCGGGGTCTGATTAAAACCAGCAAAGCCTTCTGGAGATTTATAAGACCCAGGTCGCAAAAACCAGAGCATTGGTCAGATTAATGTGACCCCAACCTGGCCTCAAGTAGCTTCCTTTGTTCCTCGCTCAGATTTATAGTCTCAGTCTACCCCCGGCTTCCTAGCTTTTCGCCAACTCTCACTTTTATACATTTTTTTCCCTACTCCACACCCTAGATACTAGACAAGTTTTCACCTCTGGAGAAGGTAATATAATTTCTTAGTAGTTTTAAGGTATGAAAAAAAAAGTTTTCAAAATCCATATATTTATTACATTTTTACTTATATATTACATTTTTACTTATTTATTACTTTTTTTTAACTTATAATATGTATGCCTTTAATAGGAAACATAAATCCTAGAGCTACCAAAGTATTGCATTTAACGCTATAATAAAACCAGTTTTGATAAATGACAGGAAGACGTTGACACTAACCTGCACCCAAGAAAGAAATATCGACATATTTGAGAGATAAATCCTCCGCACGATAACTGAAGCTATCGGATATTAGAGTACTAACGCATGGATTAGAAGGACCAATAAAGAACTATTTACAGAAATTGGTTTATCAATATTTGATGATATGAAAGCAAGGAAGATTTTTCGGGACATCTAGCTCGGAGCAGTCCATCAGGAATCCAGTAAACAACAACGTCTGCCTCAATAATAGGCAAGAGATCACGTGGAATGTCAAAAAACCAGACTGTTAAATGGAATCAACAAATATGCAATATAACTGCTTTCTGATAATTGGAAGGAAATATCACAATATAGACAGAGATGGAATAGGCTAGTGGAATATCCACAAATCAAAATATCCACTCGGCCTTCAATACAAACAGAAAAATAAATCCTAACGACTTAAGTGTATTATATTACTGGCCGCTAAAGTACCAGAGTGTCCTTTGATCGGAGCGGAGTAGGTTCGATTCTTATTCTGAAACGCTCTCTTTGGTTTTTATTGGATGGTAACAACACGTTAGCCAGGGGAGGGAAGAAAGGAGGTACGTAAAGGTTGGACCAAACACACACCTAACCGGAATAGTCTCCCTAACAGTACTAACACTAAAATATAGATAGGCGACTATCGCTTTCAATTCCATCGTGTAAAATGTACAAGAGCATGGAATTTGCTCTATTGGTAATACTGTCGCACTATCGAGTTTGCGTGATAGTTGGCAGTACCAGTCGTGGAGGTGACAGATACCCTACTACGTGATGATGCCTACCTGTTTACTGTTGATCTTAAAATAAACCTTATCAAGTGTAATGGAGATTGTGCGGGAGAATATTGTTCTCATATGTTATGGTGTTTAATTATTTCCAAACTTGAAATTGATTCTATCCTACGGTCTTACGTCATTTAATTCTTGACGGAGGAATAAAAGCTATATATATTTTTTTTTTTAGGATCCATTATGAATTTATAAGTTTAGAATTTATATTTATTGGTATTATTTCAGTATCAGTACTCCAAGGGCTGGTTTTAAGTTCGCTTTGAGCATGCTTCCGAAACAAACCGAGACTAGTCGAAAATTTATGTAGTGACAAATTCTCAATTCATTGTTACAGAAAGTTCACGTTAGGTAACGTTAATTTAATTCATATTATCACTTTGTTTTTTTTTATCGAAAATGACGTTTATTAAATGCTTACCTGAATAGAAGGGTAGGGACTATTGAATTGTTGCCATTGTTAATTGATCTGACATAGGTGCATACGATTTTGAATTTTACGATGTTAAATTTGTTCATTGAAAATCCCATGTGCCCACAAATAAATAAATAAAATTTCTAATAAATCATATAAAACAAAATTGTTATGATGTAACGAGTCACAGACGGAACTACGGGGGGGGGGGAGAGGAGGGCTTTCGGACTGAAGCCCCCCCAAAATGGTAAAATATAATCATGTTTTACAGATAACAATATTAAAAACTATCTCTTAAAGTATTCTTGTTCGTGTAATTACATTAAATAGGATTTCAAAAACCACTTAAACACAATTTCATATAGATAGTTAATTTATTTATTTTTTTCTAATTAATTATCGTTATATGTATATGAAAAAAAAAAAACTCTTTCCCCAAAATTAAATCCTGGATCCGCTAGTGTAACAAGTAAAACGATTTTTTCATAATCTATAGAACTTTTCGTTATATTTTTAGTTTAGTTTTTAGATATCAGCAAATAGTTTTTGACGTAGGAAAATAACCAATTCCTGCCTTTGACAGATTCTTGCTGTAGTGCTCAGCTGTAGACAAATAAACCTTTATCGCCGAACCCTTGAAAAATGCAGCTGCCATTCTCGTAGAAATATCTGCACAGGACAGACATTTAGGGAAATGATTTTATCGTTTTATTTGATTCACTATCAGATTATTTTTTTCTACTTACAAACGGTTTTTTTGGTTTTTTTTTGGAGGGGGTGCAATCATAGAACAAGGTAAAAATTATTTCTCTGATATACGTTGATTGAAGATATGATTAGTTATTCTTCATATAACTCGTTCTGGTATTGCAATATGATCTTTGAAGTAATGCTGAAAAATCGCGGACTCAGCAATGGCCATACATGGTGTCGACAACATGCTACGAGGAGTATATCTAGAGCAGAAGTTCCTAACCTTATTCTACGCGATGTTAACCAATAAGTTTATATTTTTCTTAGTTTTTTCATTCTTGATAATAAAATATTGTTAATAATATTAAAAATTGAAATTGATTTTAAAATGAAAAGTATTGTTCATATATATTAAAAGCAATAAATTAAATGAATACTCAAGACTTAATAACATAACGTTCATAATATGACGTTTAAAAGTTAAAGTGATCTTTGCTAATGCATTCCATTGCAATATATTAATATTTATATAATCGTTTTGTTGTATACATTATATAGTGCGAGTTTGGATTTCATCTTTAAATTTAATATTTGAATAGGACCTGGGAAAATTTCTCGCCACGACCTGGGCACAGCTTTCAAGACTCTTGACTACCTCCTAAGATCATATCGAGGTGATATCGTCCTACTTTACGATTTTACTAGATTTGGAAGCTTGAGCTTTTTGCGGCAATAAAATCACCGAATGGTATTATCAGCAATCCATGTACACAATAGCTTATCAACACTGTTCACTTACACGTATCTGTATATAGTGTTGCCCAAACGCGAGACCGTGACGAGTCTTGGTCTTGCAAACTCAGTCTTGGTCATGGTCTTGGTCTTGCGCAAGAGTCTCGCAATACTCTTGCAGTTACTTATTAGCTTATTACTATAGAGATGTTACTGTAATTTTTTAAGATAGGAGAAACCTAACTAAGCCCGAATAAAAAATTATAGGAGTTAAATGCAAAAGTACATTGGTTATACCAATTATTTACATATAGTAACTAAGATTGTAAAGTATTAGTAACAAATTTGCCTTAATTTTTATTAGAAAAATTAGATTTTTTTTACCAGTCCTGGTCTTGGTCTTGCAACAGTTAGGCGGCCTTGGTCTTGGTATTGCAAAGTGCAAGACCAAATTAGAAGTGGTTACTCTTAACATGAAAATATATTGTTATTATTTTTTTTTATGATACTTTTGACACTTATTATAAATAAGAAACTACAAAAGTAACACAAGTTTTTTTTTTCATAGTCCTTTCTTTATTCTCCTGACAAGGCTCAATGTCTTAGAATCATCCTTTTTCTGTACGTTCATTTTAAGGAGGTTTATATCTCATTATTATTTCTAGTGATATAATTGATTTCCGCGTAATGATTAGGTAATGGGGGCTCAATCTATTTTTTTTTTTTTTACTAAGCTTATAACTTGAAGTAATAATTTAATTTACAAACAAATTTTGCCAGCGTTGAGGAGGGGCAGAAGGTTCAAGTTGATTAAATTAAGGATTTGGCGAGTATCTTACAGATTTGAAAAATTAAATGTTAATTAATGTTATTTTAATTTATGTTTATTAAGATAGTTAAATTAACCGGGTTTATGGCACGAATTTTGTTAAACGTGATGAGCGAAAATAATAATTTATAAATACATCGAAACATCTTTGGCCTATTATTCATCATCATTCCAACACCATTCCAACAAATCACTATTTGAGGAAAATGCTTTTCAACAAATAGAAAACCAATATCCTCAATAAAGCTAGAAAACTAGTTTTTAATACATGTGCATTTTTACAAAAGGTTTTCCATAAAAAAGAGAATGAAATGGTTCTCCACTTAGTTATAAATGGGAATTGAATTACATACGTTGGGGAATGAGTTTGAAATAATGCTTTTTTCCCTCCTATATTCTGGTATTAGTTTTTTTAAAATATTTTTTTCCGATTAGTGTACTATTTTTTTTTAATCATCAAATCTTGAAATATCTGATAGTATGAGCCTAACTATCTCTCAAGTCTTTTAGGATTATATTAGAGTACTGAGTCTTTGAAGTTCTTCCATGTTTAGTTTCCTTTCGTGCAGAATTTCTATAAGGAGATTTATCGGGGTGACCATATAATTTGGTAGAAGTGTGATCAAATCGATTAGTAAATTATTTCCTATATCTTGAAAAGAGGTTCATTGGGATTTTTAGTTAGTAAAAATACAAAGTAAAAGTAAATAAATTATATTTATTTTTATTTTATTTATGCCGACGTTTCTGCCAAAGTTTTAGGTTTCATCAGGGCTAAGTAAAGACAAGATAACATAAAATATTGAGAAAGTAGTAAACGGTGATAGAAATATTTATTTTGATAAAAGGTATAGTATGATAATACTTTACCTACATACAATTACAATTACAATTAGTAATTTTCAAAAACAAGTAAACACTCCAGGCTATAAATTTGGTATACTTGTTTAGATAAATTGCAATATATAAAACATTACCTCTCAAATCTTTCAGAACGTAATACATCCATTTTGGAAAACAATTAGCGTTTGGTACTTTTCCACAGTTCACACTCTCAAAGGAAAATTCAATCATTAATTAATTAGTTTAAAATAATTAAATTCCTGTATATAGATAGTGAAAGTATACCCAAGTAAATAATTAACTCCAGTAACTAATTGAATACTGCTTTGAAAGCAAAGTTTAAATGTAAATTACCCGAACGAAATGATAGAATTTAATTTCCGAAACGAAATCTGTGACTTTCCGAAGTCTTCTTGGGATAAACACGGCGATGTAGGTAATTGAGTAGCGAACGTTAAGCGTCGCAACTAACTCACCGACTCAGTTAAACAGTTAAAGAGCTAAGTTAGATGAACCATAGCCTCCCCAAATCCTCTGCCAATCCGTTACAAAACAGATTTAGCCTACAGTCGTTTCGCTTCTCAACTTAATTAAAGCCAGGATCAGTTAGGATCATAGCGATTACCTAGCTTAGAATAGCCAAGCTCACACACCCCTGTAATCCCTTTCAATCACGTATATATATATCCGATAATGATGGAGCTATAAAGTATATTTAGAATTGATCATCAGGATTTACCAGTTTAAATAAATAACGTTAACAATTCATATTGCATATACTAGAAAATTTGTATATGGATTTACTACGTATGGGAGAGAAATTAAACCTAGCGAAGAAATGTTGGCTTGCAATAGAACTGAGAGATATGACAGGAGGGCAATGTAGATTTTGTCAACCAATTAAGATACTGAATGAATAAGAAACGACAGAGTTGTATAAAAGAGAGATGATTGTAAAACAAATTTAAACTCTGAAAGTATTACTGTTAGTGTAATAACAGTTAATAGTACTTAAAGAATCCTCCGAAAAATATTTGGCCCAGTAAACAAGGACGGCCAATGGAAAATAAGGAAAAACAGAGAGTTCGAACAGGTTTTTGATGAGCCTAACATTGTAGCATCCATCAAAGAAGGAAGGTTGCGACGGCTGTGCCATATTCAAAGGATGAGAGGCTACCAAAAAAGATAATGAATGGCAGGCCAGGCGGAAGGAGACTAGCAGGAAGACCAAGGCTGAGGTGGTTGGATGACGTGGAGTACGATTTGAGACGGATAGGAGTAAGAGGATGGCGAAGGAAGGCAGAAGATAGGCAGGAATGGCTATCAATTTCAAGTGAGGCCTAAGTCCAACTAGGACTGTAGCGCCATTAATTAAGTACTTAAAGAATCACTTAAACACATAGAGGTAGTTAGTCATTTATTTTTCTTCTTAAGTAAATATCGTTATATATTTAAAAAAATAACCTTTCGGGTTGAATCCCCCCAAAACTAAATCCTCGATCCGCTAGTGCTCTTAATCAATCTCCACTGGCTTTAGTAGCACTGATGCGGCTGATAGAGTAACGTAGGGTTCTCCTGGAGTCTTACTGTTCTCTCCATAGTTGGAGGGACAAGCCTGCCTCGGAGTTCACTCCGATTGTAATTGTAACTGATTGTAAATAGTTTTTAAAGGTATGTATGCGTTTTTTCTTTTCTTTAATCTCCTTATGATTAAGTTATTTTATTTTATTTATGGTATATACTTTTTTTTTTTATTTATTTGTTTTTTTGCTTCTGTTTACTTTTATGTTTTTCGTGCATATAGTGTGAATTTGATTCTATCTCACTATAACTCCAAGTGATAGAATATTGTAATATTCAATAAATAAATAGTTTTGATTAAGAAAATAAGTAATATTCAGCACGTTCCCAATCAAATTTATTTCGAATAAAAAGTAAATTTTTTTTCGCTATTTTTTTTTTTTTATAGCACGTCTTCGAACGGTATTACGTAAACTTATAGAATGCTCGTAGATACTGAAGGCATAGATGGAAAAATAAATATTATTAATACGAATTGAGATAAATTTTTGAGTAGTGTGATGAAGATGGTTAGATGATGGACTCTAATTGAGGATGGTACTCGGTGGGTGAAATATGGACTCCATCATACCCCGGCCACTTCCTTATTAGTTTGCTCCGTCCGGAACTCGGCCTGTCCGATCCAATATTAACTAACCGCCCTCTGCTGCTTCCGATCAAAGAGTTAGGACGGATGACTGGCCCTTACGATAGGTCGTGTCAATAAATGTATGGTCCTTGCAGATCCTTAATGGGAAAGATCATTTCGAAAATGGATTCCTGGAAATAAAAAAGAAAGGGAGAAAGGAAACTATAAGCGTCTTCGAAATGGTCAAACGAATATTCGAACATGACGGATTTAGTGCATTCTCCTTCACATTCATTATGGAAAGCATTGCTGTTTTCATACTACAACTCCTTTCTCCCTAGAATATAGAGTTGGTGTGGTTTTTTTTCGCATAGCCAAACTCCCATCGCGAATATTAATGTGAATTAAAAAAATGAAACATTATTGATGCAAAGAGCTTTCTTTTGAACAATGGCTTGTTCAAGTCATGAAACATTTAAGTAAGCCCAAAACAGAATAACTAGCAGAGCACAGATCTCACAACATCCGAAACGGCCTAGTGTTTTCTTAGGTGAAGAATGTTTACTTACTCATTTAAAAAGAGTATCGCGACATAAATATCACTGAATTATATGTATATATATATATATATATATATATATATATATATATATATATAATAACGATCGGTGTAAATTGTATGCTGTTCTGGAAAAAGAAGAAATGCAAGTTTTGAACATGTTCAAAAATTAATCAATCTAGGAAATTAATTTAAAAAAATATAATAATTATACTAAATTAAATTATGAAGTGAAATAAGTGCAGTACTATAATCCAGTTAAACTAAGGAAATAATATCAATTTTAGTTTCTGAAAAAATGTACTAAGAGACAAACTTCAAGAGTGATTCAAAATGTAAAATTGCTGAAAACTGTCAAATCCAGTCTTTTCAGAAAAGACAAATAAAATTTAAAGAAGTTTATAATAAACTATATATTCTAATAAACTATATATACTATATATTCATCATATTGAGGTATATTTATTAAATGTTGTTAAAAAAAGTTAAGATAGTGTCAAATAGAAAAAAACAATTATTGTCAAGAGTAAGTAAAAAATAAAATAACCCTAAATTCATCCATTTTAAATTTTTATAAATATATGCATCGATTGTATAGAATTATATAGTAAGTATTACTTTGTAACTGATATCCATAAATTAAATAAGAGCTATATATCGATGCTTATTTATTCTCAGCTAAATACCATATATTCTTCATTCCTTGAATCCATTTTTTCAACCTCTTCCTGACTGTCCACAGATCTGAAGAGGATTTTTTTTTTCATTCAGGAGGTTAAAAAAAGTTGTAAACCAGTCTAAGCAAAAACAAAGCTGTATAATTGAATATAATTGACTTAAGGATTTTTCATGAGGTCGATAAAATTGACAATAGACAAGCGCAGGAAGGAACATAAAATATCTCTTAAAATTAAACAAAGCCACTCAAAAAAAAATTGTAAATTATTGTACTGCTACGAACTGCTCAGTCTAAAACTGCTTCCTGCAGTGCCCGATACCACGTCCTGATGAAGACCTACAAAGTGGGTCGGCGTAAATAATAAAATACTGTTTTAATATATAATATTTATCTTACCGCACTCCCCAACCAACTCCTTCTCATTTTATTAATACAGCTTAGGTTTCCTTATTCCACATCATATATATCTAGTGTTGTCCAAAATCGGTCTTGGTCTTGCAAAGTGCAAGACCAAGACCAAGGCCCCCTAACTGTTGCAAGACCAAGAGCAGGTAACAGGTAACTAGGACTGGTTAAAAAAAATCGATTTTTTAAATAAAAATTAAGAAAACATAGTTACTAATACTTGACCATCTTAGTTAATAATTGGTATGACCGATATACGATTGAATTTAACTCTAATTTTTCATTCAGGCTTAGTTAGGTTTCTCCTATCTGAAAAATTACAGTGATATCTCTATAGTAATAAGCTAATATGTAACTGCAAGACTCTAGCGCACGACCAAGACCATGACAAAGACTGAGTTTGCAAGACCAAGACTCGTCTCGCATTTGGGCACTACTATATATATTGGTAGTATAAGAACATAAACCATTTTAAAATAAGCGTCTTACATAAAATAATATTATTTATCATAATGGTGCACAAAATGAAAACCTCGGGAGCATCTGAAAATAAAATATGATATGTTGGAAACTTTCCAGCTATATCTTTAGCAAATACAGATTATCCTAAAGCTTTCTAAAATCATTACCAATAGGCCAACAACAAAAGAAAATATATATTTAAACACCCCGGATCAGAGGAAGAAAAATGGGAGACTTGGAGAAAAGCCAGGAAAAGTTTAAGTATATGATGAGGCCGGGGTATAGAGAAAAAAAAAACTTTCTGTGAATGTTTTCCAAGCAGGGGGTTGCAGCGAAGAAATCTGGATAACAACAATAATTTAACATAGAAGAAAAAAAAATGCCATAAATAACAATTCACTTTGGGAAGAATGCTGTTGCCCGAAGTGGAAAATTCTTTGTAAAGTGCTTGAGAAGCGTTAATTACTTTTATACGTGTTGCTTTGCTGACTTTTATTATTTTTGGTCCCAAAGCCACAACAAATAACTTTATACTTTAAAAAAAAAATATAATTAAAGAGTTATTCCCCAAGAGCTCCATCGAAGTTTTTAAAAATATTTTTTTATTACTTGATATTTACAACTGTATTATACAAAAAATTACAACTAGTAAATGTGCACTCAGGAGAATAATAACATGAAATCTCTTGTTGAGAAACTACCCACTGATAGTACTAAAATAATAAATTTACACAAGAAGATCACTAGGCCACCTTCTTTTCAGACGCTTCGGAGGGTGATCAGGGATCGAGGAGGAAGCAAGGTTTGAAACGAAAGGGTTCGGATGGTTCTGCAGTTTGTTATGGAAGGATAGGTATTTGGATTGGTCCATCCAAGTTAAAATATTATTTTGTCTGACTGTCGAATATACAGTGCCGCACATTAAAATTAATAAACCTCGTAGAAGAATATTTAACTATGATTATTAAAAAAATAAATTAAAAAAAATGATACACCTCTCTTCTTATTAACATTTAATTTACTTCAAAAACTTTTAGGCAAGCCATTATTTTCTACTACATCTTTCAATCTGTTTGCAATGGAATTGATTAATGTTTTGGTGGATTTAGCCTGTTCCATTCTTCGGAGAGGTATTTTTTTGTCTCTCTACCTTTTTCTACCTCCAATTTTTCCCACAGGTGTTCATACTAATATGAAACCATATAAAAAAC
Source organism: Nezara viridula (assembly GCA_928085145.1). Classification (NCBI taxonomy): domain Eukaryota; kingdom Metazoa; phylum Arthropoda; class Insecta; order Hemiptera; family Pentatomidae; genus Nezara; species Nezara viridula. The sequence continues at coordinate 49,267,205 of OV725081.1, forward strand.
TATAATATGATGGCACCATTGCAAACTCATGCAGCACTAATATAACGTTTGCTTCTGAACGTCGTTTGTCAAAAAAAATTCAATGTAGGTATATTTGACTAACCGTTATCGAGGTTTATAATTGTTCACTATTCTTTTTTTTTTAAGAAAAATTGAATTTTAGTCAAACGTTAATTGGTTGTTGTTTAAAAGGTTAATTAAATGTCTGAAGAGGAAAGAGATACTGTATGTTTTCATTTTTTCGCTACCATGTTTTCGCGATCAAACTGTAACTAATGTTTTTTTGTTTCTCCAAACATTTTCAGTATGAAAACAATTTCAATTTTTTCGGCGAAATATAAATGCTCTCTATCTTGTAACAGTTCTTCCATCCTCTTGAAAATCGTGTATAGAAATAAATATCAAAACTTCGAAATTACGTTACTCTAATCATCTCTAACCACGCAGAAAACAAAAAAAAAAAAGTTAATATGGTATATAAATGAGATAAAAGAAAAGTAACGGTATTCAAATAAAGGTTACTCCCAATTTGAGATAAATGCTGATATATCAGTTTTTTTAATGATTGAAAGGCCTATGGGCTACCCGATTGAATCCTTTTGAAAAAAAAAAATGAATAGATATCGGACAAAAAGTGGACACGTTTGAAGGATAAATTGACATCGGTTGCTCGTTAGGATCTCGCATGGGTCAGCTAAATTTCCTGTCTGAATTGTTTGGGAAATCGATGATCAAAAGGGAAAGTGTTCCTAAGTAAGCATTTTTTTTTCTTTTTTTTTTATAACAATGGAGGCATTCTAGTGTTGAAGCATGTGTACAAACTAAATAAATACAATATAAGTACTCCATAAAGTAAAACTCAATCATTTAATGCCTATTTATACTATATATATATATGGGAGATACTCAATGGTAGGATACTGTGCGTCTAATGCTATAGGTTCCAGGTTCGAATCCCGTCTCATGGCAGAATAATTATTTATTCTGTTTCATTAGCCGTGGAGCGACCCTGGGTAGGTAGACCCCTCCCCTCTGGGGCACACCCAGCCTCTATAAAGTGGGTACCTTTAATTATATAATTAATTAAGGGAAAAACCTGGCGGTTGAGCGTGATCTCGGTCAAATCACCCTGTTGCACAACCGTAGACCAAGAAACAGTGCTTTCCCTAAGTAGTACTGAACTCAAGACATTTCATGGGTTGTAGTGGTACAGATTATACTATATATAATATGGTAGTACTTTATAATATATATGATATGGTAGTACTTTATACTATATATTATATGGTAGTACTTTATACAATATATAATATAGTATAAATATATATTATGAATATATAATAAGGATTGTATAGATCACTTTTCCGGCTCTCAGAAGCGATGGATTTTGAAGAATGACTTCGTATTAAACGATAAGAAATTTGATGGAAAAGTGACAAATTCTATTTTACTAAAAGTGATTGAAAAAATCGGGAGGTTTCAAAACTCGATGAATAGAAATGGGAATAATTTCGTTTTAAAGATTTCGCCTCGGGAATCAAGACCATATTAGGTTCCTTCAAAACTCGCAAAGCCCAAAAATTGAAAGCTTTCAAGAAAAACCGTAATTAATTTTGGCCGCGTCTCAGGTGCCATGGTTGCCGTGCTTATCATGTTTTGTTTATATAGTTAAAAATTGAAATATTAATATTTATTTTATTCTATGACAAACTAAACATTTATTGAAAAAGTAAATGATAATAGTTCTGAAGTTCCCAAAGCATCTCGTAATTATTTTATTTTATTTTCATTTATATTTTTCAGGAGATCTGAGTTAGACAATTCTAGTATCCTTATAATTAACAATTCTAATATTCCAGTAGATAGTTTTTGATTATTTAAAAAAAAAACTATTAAAAATGAACAGGTTTTTATGAGAGTTTATTACTATGTCTTGATATGTTCTTCGTCGAAAAGCCACATCTCCGTTAATTCTTTAACAAACCCAACGATCGCGCTATAATTTTGAACGTTAACAGCGGGTTAATATCTTTGTTATATTCTATCTTTTGTAATAACGAAAACCTCCAAAAAAGCGAGCTGTTTAATGTTCTTTTTGGAAAACAATTAATAAATTGACTCTCTTACAATTAAATAGTCAATATTTCACTAATGCCTGCAATTGTTAAGGATACATACTTTTCTGTATAGTGTTAGTTATTTACATATAAACAAATACATCAGGTGCTTTCTCTTACACGACTTTACTTATAACTTTGGGGGTATAGTCCAAATCGAAAATTGATTGGCGTATCTTCGTAAATATTGGTCGCAAATTTTGTATTTGTAAGAAATTAAATCATACTTCAGAATGGCATCTATATGTTCAAGGAGATGTGTAGTTTTAGAGTTGTTCAGCACTTTTCTTACCTAATGGCGGTGAGAGTGTAATAAAACGTGTGGAAAATAGAATGAGTTACATCAATGATAATACTGGTTCGATTTCGATTAATTTTCTTTGTTTGTAGGTATTTAAATACATTATATCAATTGATTCTGTATAAAATTTACAATAAAATATAAACTTTTTAAGTTCTGTCCTGCTTTAGGTTGGTTGGTTGTTATATAGTAAAGGCGTTAAACCTATTGGTCATCAATGCCGTTAATAAAAATTATATATTATTATATTTTCTGGTAGTGAATGTTATGAATAAAATAAAATGTAAAATGCACGATAAGGTTAAAGTTATTTACGATTATTGAACTTTAGTTATTTAAAGCTAGCACGTTAAGTAGGAAAAATAATAATTATAATAAATAAATAAATAAATCAAAAATAGGTGTGGAGTGCTACATGAGAGGATGTAGTACACATATGAAAATTAAAAGGGCCTTAAGTCAAAGACTAAAGGCAAGTTTAAACAAACTAATTAGACCAGCTTTGGCGCTAAAGCGCAGAGACGTTTTTCGCCTATTTCGCGGCCTGTAAACAAAAAAAAAAGAAAAAAAAAAGAGAGAAACGAAAAGATAGGTCCAAATTTCCAGGGATATTCATTGTACAGACACATACACACTCTGACCAATTGCCGAAAATAAATTTTTTGGACTCGGGGGGTTATGCATCTGTTAACATCGAAAATTTTATCTGATTACAATATCTTCTTTACATTAGTGGCAATAGGAATGAAAAAAAAACTGTTTCATTAATTGATAAAAATTGTAACAACTGTTAGTAATTTTATTTATTAAAAAAAATTAAAAATCTTCAATTTTATTATTTATTATATTCATTACTTTACCATTCGAGGGCTGTAAAGCTCTTGACTTCACATTAATCTTATTTATCACATTAACATGCGCCGGTGGATGTGACATTAATTGGTTTATCTTAACATACTAAAGCTCCGCGTTTCTGAATTTGAAGGGCATATAGTTATTGAAAATAAAAGTAAAATGATTCTAGAGGTAATTTTTATTAATTTTATTTAATAAACATTCTGTGATATCTGTAAATCAATATTTAATAAAATTTTTATAATAATACTCAAAGCCGCTAACTTTTCTGTCCTTCCAATATAAATAATACTATTATAAAAATGTAGTGATATAATTTTACAAGTGTATTTTTTTTTATTTACCAATTATGTATTTTTTTCTCCCCTTTTTCTTATTATAAATCTACAAGAAATAAAGCAAACCTCAAAAGATCAATAGATATTATTCAGGTACTGATTCATTTCTCCCAGTTTGTTTTTTTGCTATTTCCACTTGGAAGTTTTAATGAGTTTTCCACGTCCATTACGATTCCTGGAAATTCCTAATGAAGAAAAATTCAGAAGTTTGGTGAATTGAAAATTTTCAATATATAGTCAGGATTGGAAGTTCTAATTATCAAGGAAGTCTTGTGCAGTTGGAGTTGGTCGAACCAAATTTAGAAAAAAAAACCTTACAATAATTTTTTTTTTTATAATTGAAATTTACAACTGTATTATATTATATACATATGCATTATATACAATGATAAATACAATAAGTAAATATGAAACAGGTAATATGACATGTACAACATGAAGAGAAACTACCCGTTAGTAGCACTCCAATTATATTTCTATATTAGAAGGTCCCGAGGTCATCTTCTTTTCAGACGCCTCGGAGGATTATCAGGAATAGGAGAGGAAGCAAGGTTGGAAACAAGAGGGTTCGGATGGTTCAGAAATTTATTATGGAAGGATAGGTATCAGGATTGAGCTAAATCGGAAACATATGGTACATTAAGGTAGTTAGGGATGATTTTATTTGTGACGAAATTGGAAGCATTGAGGATTTTACGAAGGATTTTGGATTGTAGGGATTGGATACGAGAGGAATTCGTTCGTTTAGTAGAGCCTCAAAGCGCTATCCCGTATGTCAAAATTGGCCTCATTATAGTAATATATATGAGTCTTTTGTAAATAGTTGAAATTATAGAGCGTTTGTCTAGTAAGTGCTGCAGTAGTCGAAAACGTCGGGCGGTATGGGATGCAATAGATGGATCGATATTAACTGATAGGATACACGTGTCATAGGCATAGGTGGTGATGACAGTGTTGGAATGGGTTGGGATGTTAGCTGTATAAACTGTGTAAAGGATGGGACCTAGGATACTACCTTGAGGAACACCAGCAAACTCCTTGCAATAATAAGTTGCTTATCATTACCTATATCTATAAACTATTTACCTATAAATTTATTGAAGGACATTTTAGAGTGTCCAAGTATATTAATTTAAAAAAGGTCTAATATATATGACCTTTTTGGAAAAATATACTTGGACTCTCCCAAAAGTACTTCAATAAATTGATAGGTAGACAGTTTCTCAACCTTAATCAAATTTTCAGTTCAAGAGAGAGAGAAACACTTTATTTTCATAAAAATATAAAAGATTGCTCCCCATTATATTGGGTTGCTATATACACAGCATACTCTTCTATCCTTAGGACAATAAATGAACTTATATATAATACAATGATAAGCAACTTATTATTGAAATATATATATATTATATATATATATATATATATATATATATATATATATATATATATATATTAATTGTAAATTAGATCTGATGATGGCGTGTTCACAAAAACGGCTTTCGAATAAATAATAAATTGTTGGAGAGTCTGTTTGCAGCCATTTTTATTAATTAATGTAAACTTCATGTAAAATTCTATAACATCGGTACACAGAGTGTCCATTAAGCAATAATTATGAGATCTGTGAAAAAACAATGGTACATTATCACTGCAGAAGATATTTATTTTTTTTAAATCATTTTTTATTTTTACAAATAAAGAGTTTATTCTCGTAATTAATTTATTATAATACATCCCAGGTTACAAGAAAAATAGGAAATTAGAGGTTTGTAATAATTTATAGTCGTTGATTGGCTGATAAGTATGGCTGGAGTGACAGAATAGCATATCAAATAATGTTTTTACACAACTAAAGATAAATATCAACTTATTTGGTAACACACCTCAACTTAATTACTAAGGACTTGAAGCTTATTAAACGAGGAAAATGTTTTTTGTTTTTTTTTTTAATAAAAAACACAACTTAGCGCAGTTTAGCTGCTTAAAAGTCGTTCTTAAATGGTTTCAAGAAACAAAAAATTACTGGTATTCAAAGAAAATTTTGTCTTGTTTACAATGAAAGTGTGTTAATTTCCTAAGTTAAATATTTATTTAGTTTTCAATTCCTACTCAACAAAAACCGTGGCTTTATTAAAAAATATATATTCTGAATATTTTTAATCGAAAATCGAGCCATGGTTTATATATTCTTCTTTTGATTTTTAGATCTACTATCATGCCTTAAAATATTTCGTTTTATTTACATGACACAATGTATAATGTCTTCTTGCATTTCTGAAGAAGAAATGATTAATCCATTTATTAAGTGATTATAGATACTTATTAAAAGGCTCAGTAATGTTCATACCTCAAATTTTACTTTTAACTTGACCTCAGATTAACAAAAGGAAAAAATAATAATGATAATTTATCTATAGTCTCACGATAAAATTATCATCTTTGTGTTTCTACCATGCCGGTTTTCATAAATTAAACGGAATCTCACAAAAAGTGGCAATTTTAACTGAAATAATCATGTAACAATCTAAACTTTAAAAATGCACTGTGTGTTGGAAACAGTACTGAAAGAAAACATAATACTATTTATAAAATAAAGTAAAATGAATTTTATTTTTTAAATTGATGATTTCTAAAACATATTCAAATTATTGATTCATCTATTTACGCATACGAATTTTTCATGAAATTAACATTTTGTTTGAGGTCATTTGGTTTGTATATCACGGTGAAAAACAAATATGTAGATGACTGCCCCAACAGGTTTCAGTCACCGAGAGTTGATTGATAATGATGGGTTGAAAAAGTTTCAACACCTCGTCTGAGTTTTAAATTATGTATGTTTTTTTAATGCTAAAAGTTTCTAAAAGGCTTTTTTTGGATTGGATTGGTGAGTTAAAACTTGTAATAAACGCGAAAAAGGTAACAAAAAAATATTAATCCTATTGGTATTGATGAAATTAGAACAAACATAGTTATAATAACAAACTAAATTAATAATGAGTTGTTGGTGAAGCTAAATGTTACATATTTTAACAGCCGATTCAATAACATAGACAGACACCACAAGGAATTTGAGGATGAAATTCTTCGTTTTAGCATCAAATCTATTTTTTTTAAAGTATGAATGGTCAGTAAAGAATATTGAGATATGAACTGCATAGGGACCAACGATGGATCAATACGTTAGCGTTGTAGTTTTTAGGACAGAAGGATTGTTGAATCGTAAACATAAAATAAAAGAGGTAAAGAAAAAGAATATCTCCTTCCTTAAGGAAATAAAGTGAAGCGAGGAAAGGAGTGGAAGTAAGACAGAGGAATATAAAAACTATAAATTTTAAAGAAAAATAGAAATAAAAAAAAATAGTTTAAGGATAAAAGTGAGAGAACTTTCTTTTTAAAAATTATTATCAGTGGTTGAAACAATTATTATTATTGATAAATGATTGCAATTTTTGTTTTTATATATTATTTCAAAATGACAGTAACCAGTAGAATCTCTTCTATAGTTTTATTCAATTACTTTGGATGTTTAAGGAAGGAGGATGTTATGAATAGACAAATCCAAACAACAAAACTACGAGTTTCCAACATACAAGTGTTGGTAAGTTAACTTGCCAACGTTTTGCCAATGCAGGCATCATCAGTACATAAAAAAACAAGATCACATATATGTAGAAAGAAAAAAACAAATATGAAAAAAAAAGAAGAAATTTTGGCAGTAGACTTCTCAGGAAGCCATCCAATTCATACTGAAGGAAAAAAAAGATTCTATTAACAACGGATAAGGAAGATTATACTGAACAACTGATTAGACTTAATACAAGGAAAAAAAGGCGTAGCTAAAATATAATAATAATATACTGAATATTTAATGGTTGACCGTTGCATTATAAAGGAAGGAGATGGTCCGGAGTGGCGGTCATAAATAGGCTAAATAGTGTACTCTTATCTATAATTTCTTAATTCTATTTTACATGTATATGTATATATTTATAATTTATTATTTCATTGATATAGTATTTTTCCCTTGTATCCATCCATATCTTAAAATTTTAGATACTGTAATTTTCCAGTTTTTTTTTTTTTTTCCTTTTACCCAAACAGCTTTCCCATTGCTTGTCAGCAAATTTCCCCAATATTTACCCTTATCCTGATTTTAAAGTTCTAAGTGAAACTCCTACCTGAACATACCTGTAATTCTCTATTTTTATTCTTCTAATTTTATTTACTTATTTATTTATTTTTTGGTTTTCTCTTTTCTTTTCGTTCTCCACATTTCTTTATGTCTATTATTTCATATTATATCCTTTTACCTTTGCTTTCGATCTCTCCTGTAGATCTGTAGAAGTATATTCACATTTGCATATATTATATATTACACTACAACAATTGATTTATTTTTTCAATTTCGTTTTTATAAATATAATGATATGTTAAATATTAATATAATAGGTAAATATTCATTACACTATTTTTAATTAATTGATTATGTGATATTTATTAGAACCGTAATGCATATTACGCATATGAATGTTACCGGCAGTCATGGTAATCGCTGATACAAGTTAGGTCAAGCGACAAAATTTTTCCCGCGGACATACGTGACGTCATGCGAGAAAATGATGTCGGCGGGTACACGTTTTGGAGATCTCTGTACTAACAATTACTAATTAAGGGAACAATTATCTAAAAATAAAAATATACGAAAACATATGAGTTGTCTCACATCAAAAACATAGCTGTCATTTTTAAAAAGTTGAGATAAGCTAATTTTTGTAGCATAGCTTCAATTTAAACCAATTTTAATAATTTAAAAAAAATATTTAACATGAAAATTCGTTAGTAAAATCATCAGAAATAGTTTGGATTGAACCTATAAAACAATAAATATATGTTTTCCAACGTTCTAAAAACGACAGACGTCGGTCTTTGATATGAGATAACTCTTAAGTATATAAATTCTAGACACTGATACAATCGATTTTTATATAAATGAAATGTGTTATTAATAATATATACATGAAAAAGTATGTTTACACCTCTCTAATACATTTGAGAGATTAGAAAGTTGTCTGTTAAATTTGACGATTTTTCCCACTGTGCGATAGGAAAAAAAATGTTTAGTACATTTTATGTGGTATTTATAGGAAATATATTTTTTCTTATATGAATTGAGTCGAATATCTAACAAAACGTTTTTAAATACTAAACATTTATTTTTTGACTAACACAACATTCATTAATAGCTATAAAAATGCATCATTGAGGATTTTAACAAGTGTTTCAGAATAGAATAGAATAGAAAATAACTTTATTCTGGGACGAAGTCTCTTTAGAATAAGAAAATATTATGGAATTAAAAGACTGTATCTGACCTAAATAGAACAATAATAAAAAAGAAAAAGTAGATAAAATATTAGTTAAACAAGCTATATACAAAAAAGTTAGAATTTATTGTTATTTTGCTTCTATTTATTTTATATTTTTTGTATATATAGTGTGAATATTATCCTACCTCACTATAACTGATGTCCATGTGACAGATCGTTGTAATACTCAATAAATAAATAGAAAAAAATATATATACAAAAAAAAAAAATGAATCTATATACAAAACACTTACTACTATGACACTTAAAACTATGTTCGTCTTTATATAATTTCATAATCATTCGGTTTTTCCTGACTTTCGGAGATTTATTTTCTTTTCTCTTGACTACTCAACAGTTTTGGACGTTGCATATTGCCTCGCTTTCTGTGAAATAATCGAAAATAGACACATAAATCTTTCATTGAAGGGAACATGTTTACGTGGGGGTTCCGTTTGTTCTTTGCTGTTGGGCCGCAGGTGTGTTTTGTCTGTGACTGCGTCGTAACGGGACAGCCTTTACGAATGTTTTTCAACTTTCTCGAAATGAAATTTTTCCCCTCCGGCCTTGTAAAAATTATTCATGAACGGTAAAATGTATAAATTTATGTAAATATTATGCAGTCGATAAATGAAATGTTGTTTATTAAAATTAATCAGGACATTACTATTCGTGGAGGAAACGAAACGGGAAACTGTTAGAGGGTACTCAAAGTTTGTAGTAAGCCGACCACGAAGGCTGCGGTCTGGAGGCAAACACCCAATGGGAAACCAATGTAATCACAACGTCTTGTTGGTTAATTACTAATTAACCACTAAAATTTCACAATGTAATAATAACACATCAAAAGCAGTATTAAACAATGATGTGGCCATATTACTTTAGTAGCCATAGGAAACATTAAAATTAAAATTTGGGCAAACCTAACTTCAAAACAAAAACTCATTATTTGTTGAAGTTTTGAGTAACCATTTTCATCTTCAGAACATCTATAAAATTTATTTAATATGAATTATTTATTTAATATAAATTTTAATATGTACTATGTGAAATATGTTTTATTATTTTATTTACTTTATCAAAAATATATAGTTACAGAAAAAAAATCCTTTTAATATTTATTATAGTTAAATACATAAAAAGTATGTTCTAAATAAGATAAATAAAATAAAAGTATATCATGTATGTGAAAAAATATGTTAATGCAGAATTATTCATAATATAAAATAAATTATACAAATATTCTGAAGATAGAGACGGTTCTCCAAAACAGGATAATGTATTTTAGTTTTTAAATAATAAAATAAAATTATTAGGGAAGTTTGATTTGACTCAATTGATTATAAAAAAAGGAATGTGGCCGATCGGGCTAACGGGTGTGCAAAACCGTGATTCCCAGCAACTTGATGAACTGAAGATTACTTTGAAATTGATCTCCCGCTCCTCCCCTTGACCGGGAAAGAACACGTATAGCCGAAAAGGAGAGGAAGGAGAAGAAAATAAATTAACTATTATTAATTGAAAAAAACTTAAACACTATTAGGAGGTTGTTACTGAAAGATTACAGAACAAAACTTTGAGTTATTCAAACAATTGATAAATAAATAGCAAATCTTATTTCAACAGTTTAAAATATACAAATAAAAAAGATATATTATATCGCTACATACATTGCTAGAACAACTGGAACCTATGTTTCTTAATCTTTATATTTTAACCTACTGCATATTTATCATTTATCACAAGTTGATTTAAATTCATAAAAAAAAAAAAAAAACTAAATCAATGTGGAAAAGAGAGTCCATTCGTGTTTTATACATTAATCTATTTATAGAAGTAATGTATTTCGATTATGAAAAGGATTTATTATTTTTTCTGAATAAGTCATTATTGATGCAAAATATAGCAAAATTAAAAAAAAAACAATTTTTCAAAAATAATTTTGATGAAAATAATTAATTTAACATTTTCAAAAATCTTTAAAACCATAACTATTTAAAAAGTAAAAAAAAAAATGATCCTAAAAATTAAAGTTAATCTTTTAAAGGAGAAAATAGTTAAATAGTACAGTTATTAGATAGAAGTGCGAAGGTACCATGGCACATGTGTTTTTTTCCAAGAGAGATAGGCCACATTTCGAGGAAAGCCTTCTTCCAATTTACTTCGAATCCCTCTGTCATGTCTTGATCGCAGCAGAAGATCTGTCCTCTCGCCATCTTGAGCTTCAACTTCCTCTCCTACCCATTCCTTCTTTGTACCAACCAATTGTTCTTCTAGTTCATCAACCATGGTCTATTATCGTAATTGGTTCATGACAGCGTCTGTTCAGATCTTGCGACATCCCTCATACCACGACGCTTCTGACATCATCGGACTGGTAACCCTACCATCATCTATTCCAGCCCTTATTGAATAGTTATTTTTAACATTGGATTGAATATCAGAATACTTTGATAATATCACGTACGAATGAATCATTTTTTTATAATGCTATATATAAATTTGTATATACTGTGGCGGTTGCCGGTACTCAAAACTTCATTATTTATAAACTTTTTTACTGCATATGAGATCCTGTAGAGAAGTGTTCAATAAAGGTTGTTCCAAAAATAGATTATTCATCAAGAATACAGCTAATATGAATTTCAATATATTCAATATATGGAATTAGTAAATATTCCTCACCACTAGGTCTATAATATACTAGAGAATTAATTAATTAATGCCCTAAAAAATTTCTAGAGCGGAAAGGAAATATGTGCCAGCAAAGCAGTAGTTGTTGATTGGACGCCGCAATAAGCTACCCTTCACGCTGACATCTCTATTAGCACCAATAATCTCAAAACCCTGAAAAATTCCCTAACGGAAATTTTTCTCGGTCTAGCATTTTGGGAGATAGTCTAGCATTTTTAAGAGAACATAACATTAATTTTTACTAAAGACTCCCACTGAAGTCCTATACTGCCCCATGTACTTTTATTTATATCATGTATAAATATGTGTTGTATAAGTATTTATATTACCACGTATATAGGGTGAGTCGAGAATAATGGGCCAAACTCCATCGAGTGGATTGCACATATGAAAGTAATAAAAAAAAAAAAACTCATATGTTCTTATCCGATTTTCTTTTATTTAAATTTTGTGGTCTACATAAAAATATTTTATTATAAATATGTTAATATTACAGACATCTTACAACATGTTGGCATTTCAGTATTAGCATTATGATTTTGTTTGCAACAGATTGTGAACAATTTACAAACAGATAGGAACATACGTAAATTTTGCCAGTGATTTCAATTATATTTTTGTTTGAAGATATGATTGGTTGGGATGATCAGTAAAAAAAAAACTATATTTATTTTTATTTTTGCCGAAATTTGGCCCAATTATATTTTTGTTTGTATTATTAACAAAACGCCTAAGACATATTCACATAGATAATATATAAATATGTTGTTTGTTTATGTTTTATGGATTGGATGTACACAACAGGTGCTGCTGAGGATTATTTTTTTATCGTATACAAAAATTGGCGGGTGGAAAAAAATAACATTCCTCCCCCAGCAGTTGTACTGCAATTGGAAAAACCAAGAACAAACGACATATCCGCAGATTCTCTGAGCGAAAAGGTGTTTGGAATTTTGAAATACTTTAATAATACCAACGAAAATTAGATGAAATCGCGGAAAAGATCACTGGCACAATTAACAAATATTCAAATCTGATTGTAAATTATTTACAATCTGTTGTAAAGAAAACGAAGCACTAATTCTGAATTACTAATACATGTATGTCCATAGATAGAAATGTGAAAAGAAGCAGGAGTTAACTTTTGATTCCTTGAGGAAAGTAACAAAAATAAATTTACATATAACAGAAAATAACAGTAACATACATCAGATGCAATAAACAAACTCAACATGTTTTTAGAGTAAACAGGACCTCGCCTCCACTTAGCAGATTGAAGCAGGATCGGTAGAGAGCACATGGCAGGTTATAATCACACATTTTCTTAGCATTTTGCTACCAGGATTTCATGTTATCACACATGAGCCTTGTATTCAAGACTGAGTTGGAGGCACATTTTCTTCTAAGCGTTATAGTGATGGAACCATTCCAAGAAGTAAGGGTCCCTCAATTATTTAAGTGAAGGGCTTGCTTGGATTCTCTGAGGCACTCAGTAGGATCTCGAAGGTTGCATTTATTTTGCACATATTCTTAGACTCCAATACCACAATTCTGATTCGTTTTTTGGTTACTTATCAGCACTATGTTTTCAAGAGAACTTGATGTACTTATATAAGGTGTCTTCAAGGATTGAATTGTCTTTATAATTTTACCATTTAGTTAGTTCATTACAATAATTCGTGTCAATTGATTCATTTTCAAGTTATAAAAAATCTATGACATTTCCAACAAATCGTCATTTTATATAATTCTATTAACGTTTATTGATATTCCAATAATACAAAAACAACAATGTTCCTTGCATTTAATCTAATGTATGTCGATCTCAAAATACAAAACCCGGTAGTCTCCGGTAATCGCCTCCTACTATTATTGTATTAACAAGTTTCGCCACTGAATTTTAAAATATTATATTAGTGATTTTTATGGAACTAGACTTGGATGTGTAAAATATACTTGTAAAACACATGACTGGTGTTCACATGAAATATATATATTATATATATATATATATATATATATATATATATATATATATTATAATGTTCTAAAATGTTCCAGGCACTGAATAGCTTTTTAGAATTTTTATGCGTGTCTTCATTTCATTTTTCTACCCTAATGAAATAAAGCATATATATAAATGCGGCTTAACGTTTTATGAATCCAGTTCAAAAATTTTCGAAAGGTTTGTGAAATTTATTAGTTGTTAATTGAAGCCATCAAATCAGTTCACTTCATTGTTAAATATTGGAATCTCAATCCTCTCTGTTTATTCATATCGTTTGTTTTTGTTTCGACAAATTCTTATTTTCCTAACGGCACCGATTTATAATTACTGTAATTTTCCACTAAAATATTTACTCTCGCTATTTTGACTCGTACAACTAGATTGACTTGGACAGTCCCCTATGGACCATATAGATGTTTTTTTTTTTAAATTCGAATATCGAGTAACCTGAAATGTAAAACGTCAAATTTTGAGAGAGTTAACTTTTCTTTTTCTGGGTTGGTTACAAAAGTATCATTACTAAAAATAATAAACGAAAATTGATTACTTTGGAAAATTAAAAAAATTCCAAATCCATTGCAAAATGGGATAAAATCAATTTGACATTTTTAATTAGAAAGACTCGTATAAATATATACATATTAATTTTTTTTTTTTTTTTTTTTTTTTTTTTTTTTTTTTTTTTTTTGTTCGTTTATTCTATAATGACATGAAGGACTTTAAATTTATATCACCCCTCATATCACAATTATCGGAGGTATAACTATAAAGCAAACTAAGTTTAATGCAATAAAAATGTTTGTAACAAGGACTTTGTCACAATAATATAAAGTATCAAATATCCCAATTCCTAGAGACAAAATATTATAAATGCTTCCTCGAATGCTTTATTAATATTATAAATGCTTTATTGTCAGAATACGGAAAGCTTAGCAAGATTCGTAGACATCTTGTCCTTTAGTGCAAAAGGAAAGGAAGCTATTATAGTCGGTTCTACAATTAGATATAAGACGAACGATGAGCAGCAAGATCTCAAAATACAAATTGGGAAGAAGGAAATATATAAAAAATGTATTTTTTATTAAAGACAGGGTCCATTATTTTGGACTAGCAGGGAATCCTGCACCATAAACTCTATTAAATCAGGTCATAGCTTTATGGATCTGGGTGACAGAATTGAGAAGATATGAGGATGAGGAAAGAAAGAAAACAACAAATGAAATTTTTATATACTAGGTCTATCAACTGATGTGTTAGATATTATCAACCACATAGATTAGTATGCTGTGTCAGGTAGCAACTCAACACAGTTGAGCAGTATTATAATTTTATTGTTGTTCTTTCTAGTACTATGTACGACTGTTGAGAAACAATGAGGACCCCTCTGAAAATTTGTTTGGACAAACGACACAAAATTTGAATTAACCACCTTTTACTACTTAAGATATGCAATACAATATTATATAAAGATATTACTAAAACCAAGATTGGTTTTGGGACGACACTTTGCTGAAAGAGTAGGTCATGCAAAATTCGGCCTAAATTCTACCTGGCGTAATTTCATAGCTACCAAAAATGTCCACTATTCAAGTAGTGGTTTTTTGTTCGGTCTCTCGGGCGGTGATTGGTTATGCTGGGCAGGCTGGGGGTTTCGAGCCCTATGAAGTTTTGGAAAATTTAAAAGATACTTTGGAAAAAAAATTACTACGTCTCACAAGGTATGCACCTAATTATATTTCGGCACACAAAACCGGTCTCATCTTGATATACTCTAATACACTTCAAATTCATTTCGATTATATTTTGAAAGTCCTGGAGATGTCTGGTTTTCGTTTGCCACATATCCTAGCGAAAGAGGTGACAACTAAGAGAGTTAATTGGTACCGAAAGTGGTTAGAATTCGAGGATAGTTGTAAAATTAATCTCGATACTGAAAATATTTCTGATCTTCGCGAAAATTGACTTGTTGGACATAGGGAAGAGAAAACAAAATAACCTACAAAAATGTCTTCATTCAAGATTTCAATTTACGCAGGACTATGTTCCGTGGGCACTGTTTGATTTGATATTGTGACTATAGGGTCAATTTTTCGATGTAGGACTGAATTGCTGGATTTAAGCTTAAAACCATGGATAGTGGAAGGCAACGATAACTGTCCGGTATGTAACTGTCAAGAAAAAGAGGGTATCATTCACTTCTTGGAAAGTTGTCACATGTACAGTGAGGTAATAGAGAAATGTTTTGGGCAGCAGATATGTTCTCCGTAAGAATTATTTCGTTTATTAAAGGCTTCTAACTGGAAAGCCTTGAGCAATTATGTACAACAGGCCATATTGGAAAGATCAATTGGTCAGTCAGTAAACTATTCGTACAATATCGTGTTTATTTTTTGTAATATTGTGTTTGATTGCTATTATTATTGTTGTTGAAATTAAATTTCTTATTTATTGGATTCACCAGGTATTAATGTCTGTTTTTTGAAAACTATATTTAAACAAATGAAACAGCGAAAGAAGGAATTGCTAGAATGGATGTATAAATATATAATAATACTGTAAACATATTATTAATTTATTTTAGTTATAAATGTAATGAATATTTATTATTAATTACACACAGACCTCGAAATACGTAATTTTCCAATGTCTATGTGTTGTTGTTTGTATATATATATATATATATATATATATATATATATATATATTATATATATATATTACTTTGTATTTAAAAAAAAATATAATAAACACGTTTTCATTCAAAGATATTACATAATTATTATTATTAAATACGTAATGTTTTGATAAAACATTAGATAGAAGGTACAAAATAAGAACAAAAGCCACTAAGCATTCTTCGACGAGTCGGGTAAAATTTCATTATTTTCTATTACTATTTCAATACAAACAATATATAATTTAGAAAAAAAAAAGTCAGGATAATAACACATATCGATTGAGGTTGCGGGAGGTTCGCTGATAATAGGTTTGGAGCTGAAAAACACTATTGATGTTATTATATTATTTTAGTAATGGCCGGTGATATCAGTTGAATAATGAAACAAAAAACGCAACGCTCTGTAATGATTCTCATCACGCGCTATCATGTGGATGAAGATGCCCGTTTAGAGCTATTTGTTTTTAAATTTATCATAGAAAAATATTTTGTTTTATAACTAAATTCAAAGTTATCATCCAAATATCCAACTTTTTTTCATCCTGGTGTTAACTGAGAAAATATTTTTTCAATTATTTTTTTTTTAGAAAGTAATTTTATGTCTTATAAAATCCAAGACTATAAAAACTTTTGTAAAATTCTTTATCTATCAAGACTTTGATGGGATATGATGAATTTTTTATTCTTTAATATGGAATTATATGAATTAATCTGACCAATAAACAACAATTTGATGGAAATTTTGTGGCCTTGGATATCATTTGTACTACGGATTTGTATACTATCGTCAGACCAAATCGGATGAAATATCTATAATATTTTTAAAAGACAAATCGAAAACATCCGTCAAAAAGTCGGACAGGCAACAGCTTCTTGATCAACATTAACTGATAAACCAAAGGCGAAATAAAAAAATAATATATATATATATATATATATATATATATATATATATATATATAAATATATATATATATAAAGTAGAAAATATGGGTATCAAAGAGAAAACATTTTAAGTTGGAAAGACAAATAGGAAAAGATTCGGGAAAATAATGAAAAATATCAAGGTTCTTGTAGTGGAGAAGAAAATGGAAGAAAGTGAAGAAATGTAAGAAAAAAAAAGGAAAGATGGAGGGAGATGGGAGAAAAAATAAGCAGAATATGAAAAAAAAGAAGGATATACGCATGATCCATCGTTGGCCTACAACGCGACAAAAAATATATGTATATTATAAAATTATTTAATTGGGGATAAGGTCACTTAACAATTATTCAATAAACTACTAAATGTTCATAGCTTCTTTGTTTATTCGACGTTCCGATCCCGTTTTTTTTATAAGTTAACAATGGCTCAAGTTAATAATGATCCTCTTCAAAGCAAGAACAACAAGTAGCTCAATCGGTAATCAATTATGCTTCTATATGTTTTTAATAACAATTATTTCAATATTCAATCTACTTTTAAAATAGAGCTCGGATGTCTCAGGCCAGGGATACACCGACAGTCTCTGCACCGTCCACCAGAAAATATATTAAGCTATTGGACCACTCCTGTCCTCAGCTTGAAGGCAAAATATTACATAAAAATCATCGAACTAACTTAAAAATTGTTAAAAATATAAATATCAATATATATATATATATATATATATATATATATATATATATATATATATATATATATATATATATATAATTTTATTATAATTTATATATAATTTTATTATTTACTTATACTTAATCTATTTTTATCTAAGGGAGACATTGAATGGAGGTTTAAGGTTTCCTTTATTTCTTTTTTACATGAAAGCGCTGCCAGGGACAAGTGCTTGGTTATTTTATCTGTGCTGATAAATGAAATTCTTTCAGGCTATCTATGTTTCTTTCAAAGTGTTTGGCATATACCTCCGAAGCAGATTCTTTACTTAAGGCCAAACAGACTGTAACGGATTTAATTGGCGCCGTTCCAAAACATACATGCCTCTGATTGAGTACGATGAAACTAAGATTACCGCTTTAACATGAATTTTCTTATTAAAAAAAAATAAATAAAAATAACAATAATCTTCAATGCATATTGTAATGTAATATGTAATATATTGCTGAAATATCAGATCATAACTTCAAAGTCGTTTATTAGGAAAGTGTTTAAGGGAACCTGTTCTTCCATAACATTAAATTAATTACAACTCTTTCCTTGTAGAAAAATAGTCATCGACGAACGGAGGCGTAAAGAATAAATTATATTCATGACCAGCTGATCTGGTCACGCGTTGCTGTGGCTCATTCTGGTTAAATAAAAAAAGAAGTAGAAAAGAAATTATATGTTTCTAATATATTTTAAGTAACTATTCTTAGTATAGATATAGAGATTGTCTGGCTTTCCAACTCTAGAATTCACAACATATAATTGTCTATGTGAGAAGCAATCGGTCTCTAAATCTCCCACGAAAAATAACTAAATGTTTAAAGGATTATATCTCTGCAACAAATCGTCCAATTTTGGTGATTTTTTTTTATTTGCAGAGAATCAAAAAAAGCTTTAAAATAATGATGGGCATATCAAACGAAAATTGTGTACTTTTTGAGTTATTCGCAAATGTAGTTTTGAATCCATCGTTACTTTTTGTTCATACTCTTTTTGGAGATAGATGCTATATACATAAATTAAAAGGGCTTCAAGGAGAATACTTTAGCCAAGTTTAATTAAAATCATTAGAGCCGTTTAGGCGCTACAGTCGATAGCGAGACATGTTTTTGGGCCGCCATTCCGAAACGAAAGACCGGAGGGTGATTAAATGTATATAAAAATATTTCTGAATGAGGTAGAAATATTATGTCAATATTTCAAAGCGATCGGTGAAGAAGTTTCGGAGATTAGCGGTTTTGAACAAACGAACATTTACGTTTTTATTAATACAGATTTAGTTTGGTAATATAATATAGGGTTACATTGTTAAATTGAAAAACGTCTGTTTATAAATCATATGGTGTTCAATAAGTTAACTTAACTACCAGAACTGTGCACAGACGGATCTACGGGGGGAGTCTTTCGGGCTGAAGCCTCCCCTCCCCTCCCCCAAAATAGTAAAATATAACCATATTTTACAAAAAAAAATATAATAAAAACCAAGTATTCTTGTTCGTGTAATTACATTTAATAAGACTTCAAGAACCACTTAAACACCGTTTCATATAAGTAATTAGTTTATTTCTTTTTTTCAAATTAATTATCATTATATATATATGAAAAAAAAAGCTTTCAGGCTGTAGTCCTCACCCTAAATTAAATCCTGGATCCTTTAATGGAACTGTGGAAAGAGATTTGTATTCTATTCTAATGTTTTAGGCAAGTTTTGCACTCCTCTCTACTACTGTTTATTAATACCTCTGTAAATTAATTTTTTAGCAATCGTCTACAGTATTCTTTCATCAGAACTACATATAAATATACATGTCCACCGAAATATACAGTACAACTGGGAATTATGCTGTTCTAAGGAGACATCGTGTCCAGGAATTCAAGTTATTTTTCAATCATACATTCGCTTATTCATGATCGAGGTTTATATGAGGAAGTGATTCGTTCAGGGCTCATCAGGTTCTCCATAAATAACCATGGGACAGTTGAATATGTATTTGAATCAATATATGAATCCAAATGGGTTTCCGTACGTTTTAATTACTTCTTTTTTTTAAATTTCATCGATTGTGTTACTCGTTAAAAATATCGCGGTGTTTTCTGGTACAACTGTATGTACTGTAGTTGGACGAGGTCGACAGAAATTCAAATGAAAGATAAAAAAAAAGACAATAGCTATTTTAAATTGAAAATAGAATTCAGTGACCGATGCTAAAAGACACCCTTAGCCCACTCCCACCTACATCACGTGTAAATGGCATTGGAAATGCAAAACGATGCCAATTGCTTCAATAATTACAGCTTGATGGTAGGCTTCTATATAATACATAAAAACGAAAAGTAATTCAGGCACGCGAACGTTTCTCCTACGTGACCGATTTAATATCGTAACATTTTTTAAATGTATTCATAATTGTATAAATAGCTTTAACGTTCTTAAAGGAGCTAAATTTACGGAAAGCTATCGGCTATATAAAGTAAATTATTTGATATCGATCAATTAATTATCTTCATTAAATAAAGATATAAATATAAAGCACCTTTTTAAACACACGTTTAAGGTTCTGTTTAAAATTAATTGAAATGATAATAATATACAAATTAAAATTATGTAATTATGACAACAATTAGAAAGTTATTTTTTTGTAATTTGTAACAAAGTTATTGAATAATAATGAAATTTGCCAAGTATTGTGGCTTTAAGGACTCATAAAATATGTGCACAGAAAAGGAAAATAAATATAAATATTTGAAACAAACAAATAAAATTAAATTAAAACCAATTAATAAATAGTATATCCTAGCAATTGATTGAGGAGCTGATTTTAGAAGGCACAGATGTCATTCTACAGTGGATACCAGGACACTGGTTTGACAGGTAATGAAAATGCTGACCGATTAGCGGAAGGTGCCGGAAAAGATCAGCCAGATATGCCAATGCCTTTCCTGGAGGCAAAGCAGCTAATAAAAACAGTAATCATTAAAGAACTGGAACAGAAACGGCAGTTGGAGTTAAAAGAGAAACAATGGGCTTCTTTTCTAGAAGAAAATGAAAGAGTGCCAGTGGATCTCCCTTGAAGTGCACAGTTCTGGATGAAAACCGGACCATGACTATCTCAAAAGCCATCTATACCGTATTGGAGTTGTCGAATCAACATGTCCACTGTGTCGATAAGGATTCATGACTGCTCTGCATCTAAGTTGTTCTGGACTAGAGGACATTAGAAACAAAGCCAGGACAGAAGGTGAAATATACTGGACTGCTAGACGTCGCATTGTCGCAAGAACTCAAGACGATCAAGGCATAAGATGAAAACGAAGTAAACAAAAAATTACGTTGAATAAAAATGAAACAAGCTTTGTCCTTCCACATATAAAGTGAAAAACAGGTCACCAGGGATCTCGTGCCCTGATCTCACAATAGTATCACTAATAAAATCCAGTGCATATTGAGCGACAGCAGAAACGGAAGCACAACACTAGATACTGAGCGACTTGATGCGTTATTGAAGGAACTTAATGCGTTACTGATATTTGGAATTTAAAAATCTAAATTCGACCTTAACGAAGGTTATGCTGAGAATTATTTCAATTCCTTTAATATTGGCCTGGAATGAACATGATTTTCTGTGAGTTTAGCATTAGACGTAGTGAACAGATTTAAAGTTTCAAATCACATTTTAAAAAAAATGAAAATACTAAAATTTTAAAAATACTAACACTATGAAAAAAATTGTCTAGAGAAATATTGAACTGCCTAAAAAATGCATACACACACTTTGAAAATATCCAAGACTTTTTACTGAGCGGCTTGGGTGAAAAATCTGACCGTTGTCTGAATTAAATTTACAAAACGTGTGGGGCCGTTTTAACCTTCGGAAAGGATTGTAGAGATCGATAGAACTAGAAAAGGATTATGTTGTTGGATTTGGTGAAATCTGTAGAAGTTGTCAGGGATAGATCAAGAACAAAAGGGCTGCTACGATGACAGGGAAGGGGGAATCGCCCACCACTCCTATCCCTTCCCAAAATCTGCGCCTATGATCTTTACTCAAATACCTCAAAATATCTAAGAAGATATGAGAAGTTAATTGAAAACCTGAAAGTCAGCATTTCGGGGTGAATACATCTTATTTATAATTTCATAGAGTTCAAAAGTAAAAAATATCTTTAAAGAGCTGCCAAACGATTTGGTGTTGGCAAAAGTAAGGAATGTGTCATCGCAGTACAGGTGTCCCAGTCGACTATCCCTGCTCGACACATTCCCCTCCCCCCCAACTTCTATCCAGCAACTGCTTTCTGTTGGCAGCTGATGTGGAACAGCTGTCAGTGCCGAGCAGTGCTTCACAAAACCCTGTCTGCTGACTGGAAAACATTTCTGTTGACGGAATAAATATATTTTAAAATAGATTTCAGAATAATATTTATGAAAAGAGAAATCTGGCCGAAGCTAGGAATAGATTACTAGGGTAAAGAAAAGTGACTTGTCGTGAAACAACAGTGAGCCTGAAGGAACAACTTTAAAAATTGGCATTGCTTTAATCCCCTTAAGTTCTATCCATTTTAAGCCGCTTGTAAATTTAAAAAAAAATGTATGAAGACTTGGTGAAATTTATTGGAAATCGATCGCCATATACACATAAAAAACAAAATAAAAACTAACAATCAGAGACGACTTTATGAAGAGTAAGAGAAGAAAACACCGTTTGTTCATTGCAAAGAGCCATTAAGTAACATTTCATAAATCACAAAATTCTTTGATGAATTATCTCTCAGTGAAAATAGAGTTTTCTGCATTTAGTTTAGTTTTATTCATAAAAGGGTAAGCGTCATTTTGATACACTTAACCAAATGTTAAGTGTATCATAAATAGGGTCGAAATTTACAAATCGTACGTAAAAGTTTAACTCCATAAAAAATGTCCTAACCTACTTTTTCAAAATCTAAGCGACTAATATTCTACGTTACTAATCAAATATTGGATGAGAAAAGTAGTAACTATTGGATATATGTGATACGCAATGTTATAAAATGGCAATACGATGTAGATCGATTCCCTAAAATGGGAGTAACATTGATGTAAAGACGCGCTTAGTTATTGATCATGATAATCTAAAGGTAGATCCTTAAGTCCAGATTAACTTATCAATAGTCTCGAAGACATATTGCAAAGGACAATTAAGCGAAACATAGTTCTCGGCTTTGATGTTTTGCTTTATTCTACGGTTAGGCTTTCTGTACACGTTTTCAGATTGAAGGCTCAAACATTAACGAGTCCTTAACCAACACAGTCGGGACGTTAATGTTTTATTTAAAGAATATATTGTTAATTTTATATACATATTACAATACATGATTGAAATAAAAGATTAGTATGTTCGCAAAGTAAAAAAACCAGATGAATCAAGTTACAAGAATTTTAAAAATTGATTATAATTATAATACCAGTGTATATAGGTATGCATGTGTTTTTTGCTCAGTTTTAATTTTCTTATTTTTAGGTGATTTTATTTTATTTTTTGTATATACTTTTTGATTATTATTTATTGTTATTTTGCTTCTATTCATTTTATATTTTTTGTACATGTAGTGTGAATGTTATCCTACCTCACTATAGCTAATGTCCAAGTGGCAGATTATTGTAACACTCAATAAATAAATTAAAAAAAAATATATAATAAATACAGTCCAATGCTCAAAATTTATTGAAACGATTTGGTACGATATGATAAAGATAAATTATTAATTTTCTAAACAAAAATAAAATTTCATAAGCTGCTTAATTAATGCAGTAAATGCTATAAAAAACAAAACAAACAAATGTTGACTAAAGATAAGGTCGAAATTGCAATCATAACACACCAACTTAAAAGTTATGGTAAAGATAAAAAAAACAATTGATTAATCTAAAAGTTGATAGAAAATGTGTTAAGTATTTAAAACCAAAGGTGAGCGAAACGAATGAAATACGTTCGATTTATAGGATAACAGAAACAGATACATCCGTTTAACTGCAGGTGGGCTGGAGAAAAACAAACACATACATTCCGTTGATCAGGGAACAAAAACCACATAAACCAGGGTTGTTTTCAGCTTAGAAGCCCATGGGCAGATCTAGTTAATGAATGGATAACTTGAAATTAAGGTTGGTATCTATACCTTGGCCGTGAATCAATCGACCTCTGGCTGTTCTTCTGTTGGGTCACTAACTTGTCTTACTGAACATATTGTAGACGGGATCAATAGCCAGTAATTTCTGTTGACTTTCTTCCTTTAAAGTAATTAAAAACATATTTTCCTTCTTCTCCCTTTCTGGGAAAATAAAGCCTAGGGATTAATGCAGTCGGATGATGCATTTTGAATTTTTCTTTCTTTTTTTTATTATTTTTTTATTTATTCAGAAATATTACAATCTGTCACAATTAAGTATATTTATAATAGTGTTCAGAGAGCACATTCTATTTACAATAAATAATACAGAAACTAATAATAATAAAAGTAAATGTATATAAACAAAAGAACTAAACTAATCAAGATCACAACTAAAACACATGCATACTATACAATATTTACAGAACCCATTCACTCAGAAGAACTCCGAGCCAAGGATTTCTACCCACTCGTGGAAGGAAAGGCACGACTCTAGGAGATCCCAGCGCCTTGCACTCAGCCGCATTACTGGTAGAATTTATCTAATTTATTTTTTAATGATTTTCAACGATTTTGGTATTAATAATAGATATTAAGGAACAATATCTAGAATCTACAACAATGATATATTTGTTGAAAATGGGCAGTTTAAAGGTGTTTTCTGTGAAACTGATTTTTCAGGGTAATAAATGTTTATATACAGGATAGAATCTTTATACATCTGCAGATGTCAAAGAAGAAATCTCCAATTTTGACAAACCGGACGGATGGGTCAATCAATAAACTTCTCTATAATTACAGAACCATTATTTATGTACTTCATAGAAATTTAAGTAGTACTAGTAGAGCCTAAAATGGAGTGAAGAATCACATGAAATAAATTAATTGTTAGTTAAAAAATAATCAATTGTAAAGCAACGTGAGCCAATCGTTATGTTTATGTGAAAAGAGGACTGTTTTATTTTTTTATGACTGATCTGTAGTCAAATCAACAAGAAAACAAATAACAAACTAAGGAGTGTGCTATGAGACTACACGAAAAAAGCGAAAACATCGACAAGACGAAATTAATGATATGAAATATAAATTATTAGTAATACCCCACTATAGAGAGAATGAAATGCTGAACGATTCCCCGCTTACAGTTTTTAGTTTCTGATATATTTTAATCCATATCTTCAATAAAACTAGTTATCATTTGGCTTTCGACATTATTTTTCCCTTTTCGCTTCTCTAACACGGCGCACAGTGGTTCTAAAGCTCATATATCAATCATATCATCATATCAATAAAGCTCAAGCAGGGGTAGTTTTGTAGGTATTTTCTTATTCTGAATCGAATGAAACAAAAATTAAATTTTAATTGTAATTGCGACCTTGCAGTGCTCTAAAAACCATTCAAATTTCGACCTTTTTTTTTTGTTCACGCTAAATATCTCCTTTTTAGAGCAACAAAGATAAAAAATGATTACATTCAATCTTAAAGAACTTGAATTACCTAACATAGTTTATATTCACTGCATACTTAACAATATAAAAAAGAAATTTGAATTACCCTACCTTTTACAATCTAGTTTGACCTTTTTTTATGCTAATTAGAACATTATATCGCTTCATGTTTTCTTTGCCGAAAAATGGTGCTAAAATTAGGACACTCAGTTGTGAGTGATCGTGATATTTCTATTTGTGATATAGCTAATACACTGGAATATTTGCACTGGCCCTCTAGCGGTGGAGATGCGAGGTATGCCTGGAAGGCAAAGGTGAGATACCTCCTCGACTATGAAAGGGGCCAAGCAGTGATAAAAGAGAGGTTTCTCGGATTCCAGTTTATGAGTATTCAGAGCGTTCCCTCCTCGTAGCTCAGAAAATTGACATTCGATTTCTCCGGCCTTAGGGAAACCTCCGATTCCCCCCCTCCCCTGGGCCCCATCCACCAACGGGGTATTAACCGCGTTATCAATCATATCTCTGCTAAAGAAAAGCTTTTACTGAGGGGCTAATCTTTTTCACCGTTTATCGACAATCTTCGGGGGAAAAAATAACCCCATTCCATTTATAACACGGGCGCAATGTTTATAAAGTAATTTTCCGCAATGTAGTTAGAGGAACGAAAGACTTAAATATTCTCTTCTGTTCAGATATTACAGATCAATATTTCTAACGCACTCCAAGATATAGAAAAATCTGCTCCTTTAATGTTACCAGACCAGAGGATTATCTTCAGTCCAGGGCTCTGAATTTAAACAAATTAAGAGCCGTTAGTCGTCTCAGAGTAGCAAGTAAAGATTTTATGAAAATATACTTAAAAGTTGCTACTTTGACTATTAAATCCAGTGAGGTATGTGGTGCATGCAGCTGCCTTGTAACTGACCCGGTAACTCATTTTCTGATCCAATGTATCAAGTTCAACGAGCCGAGAAATAAGTACTTGAAGACATTTATCACTGAATCCAGAGAAGATGCTAGTGTGGAGGAGATACTGAAAATAGACACTACGAAAAAAATAAACCAACTGTATTATTTCATACAGGGCTGTTCATTGAACTGTTGAGTGGTAAAGTTAATCATATAACATATATCAATGCTTATTTATATTGTCATTTGTCTTATACCACTCGATAATTAAAAAAAATAAAATAAAATAAAATAAAAAATGTTTTACTAATTGTTATGTATATATATATATATATATAAATATATATATATATAATATATATATATATATAAATATATAATATATATATATATCGTTTACTAATCTGTTATTATATTAGTCATACTTAATGCTGTGGACAATGTTAATGTTATGTTTGAATGCAGTACTAGACTCAAGATCTAACATTGTTAATTATACCATTATATTTATTTGTACAGGAATTTCCTTAGACAAATAAAATAAACTATCTATCTATCTATTTCTAACGCACTCCCAATAGACTAAGAAACGGTATGTATCCCAACCAATCAACATCGTTTTATATATAATAAAAAAAATACGTTGTGTGTTTTAGATCACATGATATAAGTGAAAACATCAACATTGCGAGATTGATAATATAGAATATCAATTTATTTTTGTTCCAAAATAATAACATTTACAATATCTATAATTATAGTTTATTCACATAATAATAAATATTCCATTCTGATAATGGTATTTAATTGAATGCTAAATTATTTTTTAAGAAAATCTATATTGATATACTTAGTTTACAGGATTTTATTCTTTTCCACCCCTACCTTCAATTGGCTATTGAAGTTTAACAATACTTTGGATATTATAGTTAAACGCCAACTTGATTCTATTAAGGCTCCTACACACAGAGAAAGCGATATGTCCTAGCAATATTGTCCATATCGCTGCTGATTATCGTGCTATGTGTGACTTCTATAATTCATTAAGCAGAAATACAGATATATCGCCATAATGCCACCGACAGGAATATTTTATCGCTGAGGCATATCGCATTCTGTGTGTAGAATCATTTATAGTATCTTGCGATCTTCAGGAATTTAAGCGGAGTAGTGACTCATTCATGTTGAATTTATTTTAATAATTCTGCTTGATAATCATTCAAGAATTTTCGAATCGGGATCATTCTTTTAGAATAGTAAATTGTGGAGTAAGTGAACTATTTCATTAATGTTAGGTAATACTTCTGTTTTATACTCATTCCTTTTCAAATCTTTCTCCAAATCTGCTGGTGTACGCAATCTTTTAAGATGACATCTTTCAGTTTAGTCACCCGGGTTTCTTATCTGTTTCCATCCAGATAGGGTTCATGGTCAGATTTTTATTGGCCAAAATGACAACTGTCGCCCCTCCGGTAAACATGGAGCAATCTTTGGGCAGTTTAAGAAGAAGCTGGTTCATTTTACTGGTTACTATTTTTTCAACTTTTCTGTGGACTGAAGCTACCAATATATCCTGTTAGCTATAGATTTCTAATAAGTAAAAAATATAGCAAAAAGGTGCAAGGACGAGATAAATGGACGAGGCTCTGTAAACAAGATCCTCTATACTGGTCTATGGTAGAAGAAGAATCGATTAAGAAGAAGAAGAGGCTATAGATCTAAGGTAATGATGGTCCAATAGCCATGGAGCTGAATAACAATATAATTTCCTGAATTAAATTTAAGTATATAATTTTTAAAAAAATCAGTGATTCAAATTGTAATCCTTTTCAATTCAGATGTTCACTGATCCACCAGTTTTGACTCGTCCCATAATTCTATTTAGTATCAATGAATCCTACTTGCCAATTCGAACCCGTGCAGATAAAGATGGCTACAACCAGGCGATAAAAGTTATAATTATTTTACATCTTAATTTGTTTCTCAGACAAGAATATGCCAGTGATTTATATTCCGCCGTTTGCAATTCAATTGGTTTGTCATAACTTTGCTATGATGGACGAGAGAACAAGGCTTTAACTTCAAAACAATTGTAAAATGCAAATAATTTTTCTTTTCCTTCTTTCACAACTGAAAACAGAATTGTTTGTGTTTTCTTTATAAGTAAAATAAATAGTTCTAAAAGGAACGAAAAAAAAAGTTAACGTTGAAATTTACGTTATCGGAAGTTTCTATTAAAACGTACTTTATCTTTAAAAAACTCTTATCAATCGTGGAGATTTAGATGCTTGGTTATTAAAACTATGAGGAGTGTATTATTTCCATTTGTCAAATTCTTTTAAAATTGAAATTTTATATGTACATTTTTCGAACCAGCTTATTTATCTTTTCTCTTGTTACTAATATTATATGAATAATATATAATATTATATATATATATATATATATATATATATATATATATATATATATATATATATATATATATATATGTGTGTGTGTGTGTACTCGGGTTCGAATCCGGCTGTAATTTTTCATCAGACGTCGAACGATCTAGGGATCGAGAGACCCTCCTGGGTATTCTTAGGCTCTTTAAAATGGGTAATCTTAATTAATTAATTAATTAAGAAGGAAAACCTGGTGGTTGAGGGTGATCCTGGCCCCATCACCTCCCTGCACAACCCAAAACCCTGCATGAGCTTATTTTTCATTTTATATATGAATTTATATCGACTAGTTTATTAAAGTAGAACAGTTGCTGTAGCCGAGATGCAAAAAATCAAACTTTGATGAATGTCTAGAACTAGGAACGAAACATTTACAAAAATTCTAAACTGTGTATTCCAGTATTGTGTTTTATTTCTATCCACATGCCCAATTTGTTATTTTCCATAATAAGTTTTAAATTTTATATTTTTATTAATTTATATTCCTTACGTCCCCTTCATTTTATTACTTTTTTTTTTTTTTTTTAATAAACTCTACATTGAGTTCATCGAAGCACTCCCATCGAGTTCATTGAAGCAATCTCATCATTCTATCTTTGATCTTCACTATTTCTGGTTCAATGAATCTACGGAATTGCTTTTTATAAAAAGGTTCGAGGTTTTCTCAAAGCTATGGTAAATTAACTCAGGCGTATTGATTTGAACTCAAAAAGTATTATGGATTTGGTCGGCAAGCAAATATGGCCGCTCGGTAGTTTGATTATAGTAAAAATAAAAGTTTAAATTACTTTGAAACTAATCAGACAAAGGTAATAACTTTTTATTAAACAGTAAAAGCAGCCATAATGAAAAAGTATAAAGTTATTTACTTTCAATCGTGGGATTACTTTTAATATTTTATTTATGTCCCTTGAATATAATGAAAAGAACTAGAATTTTTTAATATTTGAATAATTTCCATGAAAGAAATTTAGGTAAGGTATGCTTTAATATAAAGTTTTGGACTTAAGTTAGCGTTGTGAAAATCGCCTTTTAAAAATACAATGCGAAAACAGTGTGGGAAGAAACAAGGCAAGTTAAAATTACCTATTTTAAAATATAAGAAATGAAAAATAACGGTCTATTTTATTTAAATATTTCAAGATCTAATTAAAATTTTTCTTACAGACAATTCTATCATTCTTTATTTATTTTCTAGCGATTAAATGATTGACAGATGAACTAGAAATAACCTCGAATATACGTTTTCAGAGGAGCTGTCTTAGAGGATAACAAATGAAAATAAAACAAAACCGAAAATTTTTTCAATTCACATACATACAAAACTGTATGTAGAACTGTCAGTCCATTTGAACTAAATCAGGAGACCCAGAGGGTCTTGGATTTTGATATTTTTTTGGTTATTTATTGAATGCATTAATATAAAGAAAAATACAAGATTTTAGAATTTTTAGTCCTACGGTTTTTGAGTTATAAATTTTTAAAATATTAAAGAACCTCGAAAAACGGTAGCAATTAGTTTTAAGGGCTATTTCTCAAGAACTATTTGGCCAAGAAAGTTGAAACTGGTATTATCTTCTATAGTGGTTTTGCTCTTCATTTTTCAAAGAAAACCAAACCTTTATTTTGAATTTTGAAATTAAAACCCTTTTGATTTTAATTTAAAAAAAATTATATATATATATATATATATATATATATATATATATATATATATATATATATATATATATATATAATTATAATGTAATATTAAGAAATTTTACAATCTGTCACAATTAAGGAAATTTATGTTGTGAGTGTTCAGAGAGCACATTAACACTCTATTTACAATAAATAAAAATAAATAATACAGAAACTAATAATAATAAAAGTAAATGTATATAAACAAAAGAATGAAACTAATCAAAGTAAAATTGTTAGGATTTTTTAATTTGTAAGGTTTTTATTTTTTAACTTAAATAGCGTAGGACCAAAATGTCTAAAATTTTGTATTTTTTTATATTAATGTATTCAACAAAAAATCAAATCCCAAATCCTCTGGATCAGACCCTGGTTGATTTGATATGGGATGACCCTAGTTATTTATTTATTATTTAGTTATTTATCAGAAGTTTTTTATTCATAAAGATAGACAAGAAATATATATTGCAAGAAAAAGTATTGCGATCGTGAAAAAATCCCTAGCTGTTAGTTATTTTAATGTGGTATGCCATGTTTCAATACTGAATTCGTGTTGGCAATGATTTACGATATTTGCCTGCGAATGGACGTCCTGTTACATATGTCAATTTCGCACATTCTCTATACCTGACCTTCTGATTGGCAAATCCACCCACAGAATTAAACAAAATTTATTGAACGAAATATATTGAACTTCAAGATCCGTTTGGACTAGATATAAAGTTGATTGCGATTCGGTTTGGAAAGAAAAATGGCTCAACTGCCTCCCGTAGTGCTACATCCTACGCCTTGATTATTATTTTATTTAATTTATGAACCTGATGAAGACCTACAAAGTGAGTCGAAACGTCTGCAAAAAATTAAATAATACTATTTATATAATTTAGTATTTATTTGACCGCACCCCCCCAACAACTTCTCAAAATTTATTGTAGAAATGTTTCTTGAGGACTAATTTCTGCTAGTAGAATTAGATTTGAAATAGTTTTATTATGCCCTTGTTAGTGTTATGGACGTTATGTGAGTTGAGGTTTTTTTTGTCCCTCTTTGGGTTCAGATTTTCATTGATGACCTACAGTTTAATGCTATTTAATTTTCGAAGTCTTATCACATGAATAATCTCTCCTCTAGATGGTTATCATATCTTCTATGCACAAAATTATCCAATTTATGATTTGTGATTATTTTCAAGCTTAAATTTTCAATATAAATAATATTTGATACTTATAAGGGATAAGAAATTCCTAGTGATATCATTTACATTTCGTAAACATATTTATCCAGAAATATTACAATCGATCTCAATTGAGAAAAATTATAATGGTATTCAGAGAGCACATTCGCGTCTTCCGAACAATAAATAAGAATAAATTAAATAGTAAAATAATAATACTAAAATTAAATGTATATAAACAAAAAGAAACTAAACAAATCAAATTAATAACATAAATACAAACATACGATGATATCATTAGGTTTCGGAAAATTTGGCTAAAAAAGTTTTAATGTAAAAGCGTTGAAAATTTAAAAATGAGCTCATTTCAAAACTGAATACTAATAGATTATTTTAGAAATAAAAATAAGCATAGACTCCTGTGTAAAAACATCCAACGGATTATAATACGTAAGAATTTATTTAAAAAAAACTTAATATATAAAAAAAGTGGTTTGAATGTATGTTCATTCCCAAAAACCGTTTTTAATGCATCTTTAAAAAAATCAACCAAATGCTTTTTATAGTTTTATTCGAAAACCCAAAACTTTTTCTTCACTATATACATAAACGATTTTTTCTTTCCAAACCCAATCAAAATCAACTTTTTATGTATTCCAAAACGAGTCTTGAAGTTTAATTTGTCTAAAAGCGGCCCTATTTAAGTTTTGATGTTTTTTAATTACTATTAATATAATCGGAATATGTACTACTGATAAAAAAGTTCTTAATTTATTTTTTTGGAAAATGTTGTTATCACGATTTGAATAGATAACATAGCTTTTTCCCTCTTTCTGAAAAATAATCAATAATGATAAGCCTTCAATTACTAAATAAACGACTTAAATAAACATTCAAATTTTATTTTTCCACAAAATATAGAGAATCGCTATTTTTCTTAATTACAATTGACATGTAAAATAAGATTCTGAAATTTCTCGATTCTTATGTATTAAGCACTGTCCAAAATATTTATTTAAATAAATACCTGCATTTTACTGCGAATAATATGGCTATTCTGTCTCATATGAAAAAAAAAATTAAAGGAACATAACACATTTTCTCTTATATGGACATCTCTTGATATATTTTATTTTTGATTGATTAAGTTAAAAAAAAAAATGTTTTCATTGAAATTCTTATAAATATGTAAAATATAGTAAATGGGTAATTTAACCGTAGAAGTTCGTTTGTTGTTTTTGTTACTTTTTTTATAACGGGATGATAATTCTCGAATTCAGAAATTTCCAAGGCTTTGTCCCAGCAAGTTAATTATAAGCAGAGACGGACCATTGTGACGGGCCTGTATTGTCTGAAGTTAGACTTTTTTAACTTCACAACTTTGTCATCACCATTGATTTGCTTGAAACGCATTCCTCGAGATTTCAATGTTGGTCAAAGTTCTTAAGAAAGTTTTTTGGCATAATGTAAAAAAACCGCGATTTCCATTAGGGATTTCATTGTTAATGCACGCATACAACTTAATAACTTTTTTTTTCTTGTTTGATAAATAGTAGTAGTTTTATGAGGCTAAGCGAACCGCAAACGTATGGAGGAGAAGGAGCATCAGAGAAACTGTTCAATCAATATCTCATGGTATGAAAGCTAGCAGGTTGGGATGGATCAAAATACAAGAATGAATGACACAGTAGTTGGCAAAGGTTCTTGTCCTAAAACCATATGGATAGAAATATTAACAAATGCATTCACAACAGAAATGAATGCCAAGTATGGCAGAGGTGGAGATGGCCGGTTGATAAAGACCTACTAGATCTGTAAAGCTATCAAAAACAAAAAATCTTTAAATAATTTCATAAAAAAATATTGTTGACTTACCTCCCAACTTGTGTCACTGTATACAGCAAAACACTGATCCTGAAAAAAAGAAAAGAGAACATAAAAATATGATAATTATTACATTTTTAATTACAATTTAAATTCTACTATAAGTTGACAGGCGCAAATACATTTTTATAGACTTCTTGCGCTTTTTGTTATTGTTCGATATAAGAGACAGCATACTCCTGTATCGAAAAAATCCGAAACGTTAAAGTGGATTACAAGTCGGATTTGACAAGGAAAATAAATATTTACTCAGTTTGAATGCGAATTTCAGAGCGAATATGTATATAAATATATATATATATATATATATAATATATATATATATTATATATATATATATATATTCTTATGTCAGGAAATTCGTTTTTAATGTATCTTAAGCTAGTTATACATTTGAGATTTATGCGCTTTGAGACTATTAAAGTGAAGATAAGACATACCTGGTATTTTTTTTTTATTTCTTAAAAACATTTACGACTGTATTAAAAAATTCATCTAGTAAATATGAACATAATGTATATAATGACATGAAAAACACATGCTGAGTAACTACCCAATGGTAGCACTCTAATGATATGTTTACATTAGGAGATCACGGGGCCTAGCACATATCTAATGATATGTTACATTAGGAGTCACGGTGATAAAATCTTCTTTTCAGACGCCTCGGAGGGTTATCAGGAATTGAGGAGAAAGCAAGGTTAGAAACGAGAGGGTTGGGATGATTCTGAAGTTTATTATGGAAGGATAGGTATCTGGATTGGGCCAGATCTGAAACAAAAGAAACATTAAGGTCATTATGGATGGTTTTATTTGTGACAAAGTAGGGAGCATTGAGGATTTTACGAAGGATTTTGGATTGTAAGGATTGGATACGAGAGGAATTAGATGGTTCAGTGGAGCCCCATAGCTCAACTCCGTAAGTCCAAATAGGCCTTATTATAGTCAAGTATATGAGTCTTTTGTAATTAATTGGAAGTTTAGAGAGTTTGTCTAGTAAGTGCTGAAGTAATCGGAAACGTCGAGCGGTTTCTTTATATGATATTAAAATTCACTAACTGTCGATTGATATAACCTTGAGTTTAATCAAAATCGTTAGGGGTGTTTTCGAAGCAATAAATATATTAAGTCGTATTACTGTTTAGTCGATGTTAGGGAAAAAGTTGATTATCATCTCATAAATTTCTTGAGTACATAATTTCAGTATTACAGAACTATTATTATTATTAACTAGTGCCGTACACACAGACCATTTTGCGATACTTGGACCCGCGGGATCATAAAACGTTTATTTCTGAGAATACTCTGTTTTAATTTTAATTTTTTTTAGGATTAAAGTATTTCCCATTACTATATATTTCATATATAAGTAAGTGAAAAGTAATAAAACTATTTTTGGCAAGGTAGGTACGAGATCAACAGGTTTTGCTGAAAAGCCGCCAAGAAGGCATTTAGCATATTGAGGATAACGTTGGACCTTCCACGGAATTGCCTCTTAAATATATTAAAGATATTTACGTTTGCTGAACAAGAACTGAAAATATAAGTTCCTATTCGAAATAATATTATTAGACGATAAAAAGAAACAGCCCTTAATTCTTTCAAAGACTAATGAATAAGTCAAAATGTCTTTCAGTTGTTATCTACACTATATGCGATACGGTAGTATACGGATTCCTTGTCCGGAGGAGCGATGGGTTTTGATGAATGATGAGAAAGAACTTCACAGAAAAGGGACAAACTCCTATCCCTATTACAATTATGAATAATTGAAAAAATAGGTGAATTTTAAAAATCAGATGGTTCAATAATGCTATGGAATGGATCATCGTATTTAAATATTTCGGCTCGGATATCACGATCCGGTACTAACGGATCCAGGATTTAATTTTAGAGATGAGGCTTCATCCCAAAAACTTATTTTTATGTAACGATATTGGAAGAAATTATATAAAATGGTGTATTAGTGATTCTTGAAGTTCTATCAAATGTAATTACGCGAGTAATAATACTTTTAGAGTCAACTTTTTAATACTTTTTTCATAAGACATGGTTATATTTTACCAATTTGGAGGGGAGCCTCCGGCAGAAAGCCCTCTCTCCCGAAGAACCGCCTGTGAAACCCGATAAAGTTCGGTAGAACTATACCGAATTCTTCATATCAAAGCCCTAAAATATATCGTTTAAGATATGGTTGACATAGATAACTGATAAAGGTCGAATAGACGACTTGATAATATTACAAATATATTGTATATACAAATAAACGACTAAGAGAAAATTGCAAACCATAGGTTCCTCCCCCCCAAACAAATAGATCTTGAGTGAGTACAACAATGGATTAGTCTAGGTTCAGGGACAGCTGTATCTTATTGCTTAATTATTAGATAGGAGGGATAATTTCAAGTGGAACAAGCTAATCACTTATTAATTAAATTTCTACTATAACAGTACTAGTAATACATGAAGCTTCATCGAGTATGTGTTCAATAGATTGTATAATAATCGGTATAATAGCAAAATAGTTACTAATACTCGACAATCTTAGTTACTATATGTAAATAATTGGTCTAACCAATATACTTTTGCATTTAACTCCTCTAATTTTTCATTTGGGCTTAGTTAGGTTTCTCCTATCTAAAAAATTACAGTAATATCTCTGCAGGAATAAGCTAATAAGTAACTGAAAGACTGCAGCGAGACTCTTGCGCAAGACCAATACCATGACCAAGACTGACTTTGCAAGACCATTAGACTCGTTTCGGTCCCGCATTTGGGCAATACTAGTTACTATACGTGGAATCATAATCATCATCCGATGGCGCTATGGTCCTTGCAAAATCTTGGCCTCCTCTACTATCTTCCTCCAAACCGACATCTCCATCTTTTTACACCCAGGCTTCTTAGATCGTTATATCTTCATCCGCCAAATATTTCCTTCCATGGTTGGGCCATAGATTATAAGAAGGATTTTTCTTTCCCACCTCTCCAATAGCCCTCTTCGTTGAGTGGAAGTGTCCAGGACTCGCTTCCACTTATAACAACTGGTTGCAGGACCGTCTTATATACTCTTATTTTCAGAGCTCTTGGTACATTACGATTTCAATAGATATTTGTTAGAGACCAATACCATCTATTACAAGTTGTGTTACTTGGCTTCATTTCTTCTGTTATAATATTATTATAAGTGATTCAGACATTCAATTTTTGTATTTAGTTTGATACACGATCTATAATTTTGTTCATCGTATGAAAATATTGGACTAATTTAAAAATAAATTACCAAAAGACAGTATATTAGTTGGAATGAAATCCTGCTTACAGAGAGAGAGAGGGCTGTTTACACAACATAATGGAGTGCTGATTGATATCCGAGCCTGCTTAATGTTGAAGGGAAATTCAATAGGGACTTCAATTACCGTCTCTATAGGCCCAAGTTCCAAGGTGAGGAAAAATCGTTATCTACTGCGATGTAAAGCGATGAATCCCTATTGTCAAATTAATAGATTTATTTAAAAAAAAAAAGTATATAATGATTTATCTCAGTTATTTCTATCGGAAAATAATATCTTGACCTAGAAACAGAGGGACCGAAATTCGTCCAATCTTCTCAAACCGCAGAGAAGCACGTTTCTCTGTGATTCTCCTTACAGTCTGTCACAGATACTAACAGAAATTATAAAGATCGTAGCATTACTTTTTAAAATGATAATGGAAAAAATAAAGATGTGATACAGAATTGTTTGAGGATTTTTGTTTGATTTATACATTGAAAAATGCAGTTTAAAAAACCATTAATTTCCCTTTGTATGTCATGATCCGAATAAAGATTCGACGTGACTTTGAGAAGTATAATATTGAAAATAAAGAAGGACAAAAAACAATGATATGGTTATGATTTTGATTAAATGTCATCCCAATCGATATAGGGAACATAATATTAATATCAATATTCCACTCCATTTCTTTGTTATTTTATTTTGTATTGCTTGGTATATTTAATGTTGGTTTATAATTGGAGAATTTCAAGCACAGACTCTTGTTCCTCTAAAATGCAGGTAGAGAATAAAATAACCCGTATACGTTTTGCCAATTCAGATATCATCAGGACAAGAAAATATACTTAAGATCATATTACTTCATGACATTCAATCGCACACTGAAAGAAAGATAAGGTTGCACAACTGAGAAAGGTTATAATCAAACAGATGTTCTGAAAAAAAAATTTAAAAAACATGTAAATACCCACAAAATATCACAAAAAATATATAAATTACTCTGATGTATATATAAATGATAAATAAAAAATATATAAATGACTCATGAATACGTGCTTAAGATTTGTCTTCGGTACATCAAGGCGATCTCATGTGTCCCACCTTTACGACGAGTTAAAGTGGCTCTTCCGTTCTTTCCGCAGACAATATTTCCTCGGATCTTTCCTATTCCAAACAATCAACACCAGACACCCTTCTTACATCTACAGTCTCCTACAGTTTAAACCCGTGGCCCACTCCCAGAAAACAAGATCTCGTGTTTCCGACCTTTATATCCCTTCCCATAGAACTAAGACGTTTGAATATTCCTTTATTTCCCGATCCACAGCCTTCTGGAATTCCTTGCCATCTGAAATCCGCCATGCCTCCTCCTTGTCTTCATTTAAATATCATCTCTACCAATTCCTTCTCACATCCCAAAATGACGTTATACAATAAAATAAATATTGTGAAACAGATTTTGACTGAGGTGAATGGTTGATAAAATTTATTGAGTCTTAATTTTAAAAATCAACCCATGCTTATTTTATTTTTATTTTCATTTAAATAATTTTTTTTTTATTTTGTTTTTTCTCAAAATTTTATTTTATTTTTACTTGTTTTAATTTAATTTCACTGAAGATACTGTATATATACTTTAATATTGATTAATGTAATTTTTGGCCAGATGTAGTTTTTATTTTTTTGTTCATATCTGTTATTCATAAGGGACCTTGTCCCAGAATAAAGTTTACTTTCTATCTATCTATCAATCTAAATTATAAGAAAAAAATAATAAGTAGAAAAAAAGAAGAAATGAAATCGTATATCAAAGGAAGGTTATCATTAAAAATAGCTCATACGGCTAGATAAAAAAAAAAAAATAGTAAATGTATCGGAAATCAGTGTTTCTAGAAATGTATGCACTTTTCTATATATTTAATTTCGTGCCTTAACTTAAACTCATTTTACTTTTTAATCCATTAAATTGAATAAAAATAATGTAAAAAGGCTTTAAAATATACGAATAGAGATAATAAGTAAAGCTCTGATCTAGTTTAATTTAAAAACCAGAACAATAACAACAATTAAAAACAAAACAATTTTTACTGTATTTTTTTAATTTCTTAATGATATTTACAATTATATTAAAGAAATACATTTAGTAAATTTGTACATATGGATATAATGGCACGAAAACATTCGTTCAGAAACTACCCAATGGTAACATCAGGAGAACACGGGGCCATCTTCTTTTCAGACGCCTTGGAGGATAGCAAGGTTAGTCAAGAATTGAAGAGAAAACAAGGTTAGAAACGAGAGGTTTGGGTTGATTCTGAATTTTATTATGAAAAGGTATGAATAGGTATCTGGATTGGGCCAAATCTGAAACATAAGAAACATTAGGTCATTATGGATGATTTTATTTGTAACGGGCGGGGTTGCCCCTGGCTTGGGAAAATCCCGTATAGCCTTAAAGGGTTTATTTGTTACAAAGTAGGAAGCATTGAGAATTTTACCAAGGATTTTGGATTGCAAGGATTGGATACGAGAGGAATTCGATGGTTTAGTGGAGCCCCATAGCTCAACTCCATAAGTCCAAATAGGCCTAATTATAATCATGTATATGAGTCTTTTGTAATTAATTGGATGTTTAGAGCGTTTGTCTAGTAAGTGCTGAAGTAATCGAAAAGATGATCGGAAAGAGAGGTTTCTTGTCGTTTCAGTCTGGTATGATGTAGCAAATAGTAGTTTTCTAAGTTTAATAAAGCGTTAGAGAGTAAAGGTAATTTTTTTTCTAAAAATAAATTGTTCTTATCAAATAATCCCGTTAAAGGACAATAAGTAAGTATGATATAATTAACTATCATACCATTTCGGTAGTTAGTAAAAAAAAATTGTATTTAGCAAACTATGATTCAATGAATTACTTCTGAGGGAGTGGGGTAACTCAGTGGGTAAGGCACTGTTTTTTAAGGCCAAGGTTCCGGGTTCTAATCCAGCTATTAGCAGGTAATTATTTATTCTGTTTTGTTTCATCGGCCGTTGATGGACTTTGGAATCGGGGTACACTCCTGGGGCACACCCAGCCTCTATGAAGTGGGTACTTTATACGGTATTTAGCGTTAGGTTTACCTCCCGTACAACCCTAGGCCTCGAAACAGTACATCTTATAAAGAACTGAATCCAAGACTATGGGTTGTAGTGATATTAGTTTTTACAATATCTTGTTCTTATCAAATATTATAAGACACACTCAAATGGATTTACCATTACATAAAAATTATAATAATATTAATAATGATAATAAATCACTATAAACCTAAATTAATATATAAATAAACTACTTCCTTAATGGAGTCATTCGAAATAAAACCTATTTATGTTGTGGATCTACTTAAATTAACTCATCCCTGTTAGTCAAATGCAACACTGCAATGGATCGATCAATAGTAACTGCAATTAAAGCAGACAGGATTAATTGCCTGTTGCAAAATAATTGGTTTGTTATCTATTGGAGAAGAAATTGCCACGCTAATTAGGATAAAATCGTTTAGCTGGAAATCATTTTGGAAAATGCTCATTGGTTCGTAAAGACTTTAAATTGCTAGTGAACGGTGGATAATTACCTTCACGTAATTGGTCGTTATTTTTGAAAAAATGTATACATCATTTAAAGCTTGTTCATTTCTCGGATTGGATTACTTGATACAAACGTTATCCTATTGCGGTTGTATCATAATTATAAAAACACCTTCGGTATTTATTTTGCAAATACCGATAAATGGATCTGGAACGGGAACTCTTGGATGGATTATCATTATATATCATCATATATCTAACTACAATGGATTACGTTATGTATATAATGGATTGCAACTTTAATACCTTAAAGTACTTTTCACCTATTTCATTCCAACAAAAAACAACACTGATTTGCCAGAAAGCCGTTTCTTCAGTTTGATGAATTCATATTACAATAGATTTTTATTTTTTAAGCTAATTTTAGCGTGAATGACATTTTTAGTTGTCTCTGCTGTAATATACATCGTTGCAAAAAATCACTGAGTAAATATTTAAAAGAACTTAACTTTTAAGTAGGTTTGTGTGAATATTTTTTTTTTTTGTCGATACAAAAGCACATTAAGTACATCCAAATGACACAAATCCTTTTAACTAGATAGATTTGGCTCTTCACGAAAGTTATGGAAAAATATTTGTTTGATTACTATGAGAGTTCGTAAGGATTTAAGAATTTGTTTAGGTGCCACCAAATAAAAATGAGCACCAATTTTGTTTCTCACTAAAAAATCTCTTACATTAGTAGAAGTTCGCCTTATTTCTATATTGTACTCGTATTAAAGATTTTTTTTTTAAATAGTAAATAATACAATCTGCCACATTGAAGGGCAACAAGCAACAAGCCTTAATGTGTTCATTCATAGCATATATGCATATAATAGGGAAAAAATGAATAAATAAAATTAATGAGTAAACTAAGAAAATGTAAAAATAAAAATAATTAATACATAAACCAAAAAGAAATAAATCAATAAGTAAAAATAAAATAAATCATCTTAACACATTCATTCCTATTTACAATATTTACATCTTAGTTATTAATTGTATATACATAATGTGTGAATGAATCATGTAGCCTTAATATTAATGCCCTTTAATGTGGCAAAATGTATTAATATTCAATAAAGAAAGTAAGTAAAACAATATTTACATTCACCCTGGGAAATCCGAGCCAAGCTTTGACCTTTAAAAGCAGGACTCCAGAAGATCCCAGTGTCCCTCTTCCAGCCGGGTCACTGGTAAGCCAGTGGAGACTGAAGGAGGGCACTACAGCCACAGATGTTTAGGACCTGAAAGCTAAATTAGACCCACTAACTAGCAATGGTGGGGAAACCTTTTTTTGGAGGAAAATTAATATTCAGAAAACCAGCTGAAAACAAATTTTTATA
Source organism: Nezara viridula (assembly GCA_928085145.1). Taxonomy (NCBI): domain Eukaryota; kingdom Metazoa; phylum Arthropoda; class Insecta; order Hemiptera; family Pentatomidae; genus Nezara; species Nezara viridula. The sequence continues at coordinate 49,309,131 of OV725081.1, forward strand.
ATTTTTTTTAAAAGATAAAAGATATCGTTAAAAGATGTCGTGCCTATCTGAAAATCACAAAAACAGCTAGATCCACACGAAACCTGTTAGGAATTTAGGACCATGTAGACTCCAGGAAATGGCATAGGTCTTTATCAATTTCCACCAATTTAGTATTGCAACGATTGTTATAACGTTGAATTCGGGAAAATCCTGTGAAGTTATAAATGCCTTTGGGAAAGACAGTGAAAAAAAAATCTCCAAGCAAATCAAGACATAAAATTTATGTTGGAAATTAGTACTCAAGAGTTTTAAAGGACAATAAAAGCTGATCAAATTTTACTTTTACACAACAAAAATTAACTTGGCATACTTTCCTACAAGCGTCATTTGGTTTTTGTAATTCCTTAAACTTTTGAACTTATTTAATACTATCAGAAATATTTGTATATTTTTTACACAAAAAAAGGTTCGGCTTAGAAAAGGCTTCTTTTCTTCCCTCGTCACTTAAGGCCCTTTAAAACGAGTGTCGAGCACATCTGTTTGTAATTTTTCGATGAAGAATAAGAAAACAATGATAGAGGAAAAATTCATAAAAATACTTAGTGATTTATTAAGAGTTATTGTAAAGCCTAGCTTAATGATTTTTATCAACAAACCGAGGTAATACTAATTTTTATCGCAAGATGATACGGCCAGTCAAACTATGATGATATCAGTGAAAACAACAGAGTTATCATAAGATGAATCCAATATTCTTACAAGTTTGTCCTTGTGCTTAATTTATAGTAACTGGGAACGATAAATTAATAGGTACTGGCAGGGGTGCCCATATGGGGGGGAGGGGTTCGTGTCGCAAGTCGCGGCATCAAATTTTTTGAGGGGAGCATATTTTGACCGGTTTTTGAATTTTTGAGGAGGGAAAATTTTGACAGAGTTATGAATTTTCGGACAAAGGAACAATGGGAAAACATGGAACATACCGCAGCAAGTGTAATTGTATATTATTTACGGTTTTTTTTATTTTATCTTAGTTTCCTTTTGTTTTTAAGATTATTTAACTTAACCAAGATATTTTATTAAAGGGAGGGGGGAGTAGGTTCTTGCGCCATCGACCTTGGGGGAATGGGTACCCCTGGGTATTGGAACAATAAATATTCAATATCTTTTGAATATATTAATATGACAATTTTCACATAAAAATTAAACTAACTGAATCGAACCATGATATCGTAGTTAAATATTCATACTTTTTTTGGTCATTACTACTTGCAGAATGGAGACAGAATCTATGATTAATGTATAGATAAAAGCCTAAATAGTTTTTCAGGAGGTAGTGCATGGCTAAAACTCAACCAGATTTACAACCAATCTCACATGAGGTCCCAAGCCTATCTTGTGTAGCCCGGAGTCTTAACCCGAATAGGTGAGCATTAAAGAAAATCTATTGGCCTGGAAAGGAATTCTTCTGTAACTAGGCCACCCGTGTTCTTCCGCTTGGCGTGGAGTGCCTTATCCCCCGCAGCAGGCCTTCGACATCCATTAGACTGTGGAATTGAAACTTGTATGAATAGCCGACTCACATATTAAACCAGCCTTCTGATTAATCGTTGCGATAAATCGCACTATATTTTCTTACTCCAAGTGGTCTCTTCTAGGAATAAAAAATAACGCGGAGCCTATTCTGTTTTATATATATCGGCTACAAGATAGTATTTTTGCTTTGTGCTAGCTATGATGAATGCATGAAATAGAATTAATATATAGATACAATTTATTTCATGTAGATACAATTAGAATCATGTAGACTTCAGGAAATGGCATAGGTTTTTATTTTATTTACCTTATAAGATCATAAAAGAATGGGTTAGTAAAGAATTAATTTAGTTATCCAACGTTTGTTATAACATTGAATTTGGAAAAATCATGCGAAGTTATAAATGCCTTAGGTAAAGGTAGCGAAAAAAAATTTCAAAGAAAATCAAGACATAAAATTTATGTTTTTTTTTATTTTTATGGAAATTAGTACTCAAGAGTTTTAAAGGACGATAAAAAGTAATCAAATTTTGCTTTTTCATAACAAAAATTTACTTGCTCTACTTTACTACAAGCGTCATTTAGTTTTTGTAATTCCTAAAACTTTAGAACTTACAATCCCTGGTAGACACCCCTCTTCATCGAATTGTTAACATCCGCCTGAAACTTCGTAAATAGTCTCATCTCACCGTAACCTACAACTATTTTATTTACGAAAACTCTTCGAATTGGGGCGTTTTCAATCTGGAGGGGAGCAAACTTTGTATATTTAATCAGGTACTAAAAACTCGTAAATACTCATTTGCTTTCTACTTGAATCGTAAGATAATTTGACCAAAAAATTGAGAAAAAAGGTGCCATGCAAAAATATTGGGCCGTTTGTCCTATATTACCTCCTTATTTTGAAAATTTGGGGATGTAGGTCACGCCAAATGGCTTAATATTTTTGAAGGCCACCTTTTTTCTTGGTTTTGTTATCAAATTATCTTATGATCTACGTAGAAAGCAAGTAAGTATTCACGAGTTTTTAGTATCTAATTAAATAGACAAAGTTTGCTCTCCTACAGATTGAAAACGCCACAATTCCAAGAGTTTTCGTAAATAAAATAGTTATAGGTTACGTTGAGACGAAACTGTTTACTAAGTTTCAGGCGGATGTTAATAATTCGATAAAAAGGGGTCTGTACCAAGGTCTAACAATGCTTTAAGCTAAACAGTGATATACAAGAGGTAAGGAAACTGAAATGAGCACTTTCGTGTTTTAAAATCCTAAAATTCCCGTTTTTGAGATAAATCATAATTCTTGGTGAAAACCTCTTAGAATACACGGTCGCCATAGGACAATAATAACGCGTTTAGATTTTAGAAATTAAATTTTAAGAACTCCGTAAATTCCTACACCCTACATACTTCCTCATTATCCGTTCCTATCTAACTGATAGATCCTTCAAAGTAAATCATAATAATGCCTATTCATCCCTTTTTTCCCAGTCCGCTGGTGTTCCTCAAGGTAGTATCCTAGGTCCTATCCTTTACACAGTTTATACAGCTGATATCCCAACCCATCCTAACACTGTTATTACCACGTATGCCGATGATACATGTGTCCTATCAATTAATAACGACCCAACAATTGCATCCCAAACCCTTCAATCACACATCACAAACCTTGAAGAATGGTTTCAAAACTGGAGGATCAAAATAAATTCCAATAAATCCCATCAAATCACGTTTACCCTTCGTCGTAAACCTATGTCCTCTTGTCCTACAGTATCCTTTAATAATACCCCACTTATCCCTGTTGAACAAATTCGATACCTTGGACTCCACTTAGACAGACGTCTAACTTGGAATCCTCATACCAGACTGAAACGACAAGAAACAGCTCGACGTTTCCGAATACTCCAGCACTTACTAGACAAACGCTCTAAGCTCCCAGTCAATTACAAAAGACTCATATACATGACTACAATAAGACCTATTTGGACTTACGGAATTGAGCTCTGGGGCTCCACTAAGCCATCGAATTCCTCTCGCATCCAATCCTTACAATCCAAAATCCTTCGTAAAATCCTCACAGCTCCTTACTTTGTCACAAACAAAATCATCCATAACGACCTTAATGTTCCTTATGTTTCTGACCTGGCCCAATCCAGATACCTTTCCTTCCATAATAAACTTCAGAACCATCCTAACCCTCTCGTTTCTAACCTTGCTTCCTTTTCGATACCTGACAACCCTCCGAGGCGTCTGAAAAGAAGATGGCCTCGAGATCTCCTTTTGTAAATACATTTTTAGAGTGCTACCAGTGGGTAGTTTCTCACCAAATGATTTCATGTTATTATATTCTATTGTACATATTTACTGAATGTATTTTTACTTGTAATACAGTTGTAAATATCATTAATAAATAAATAAAATAAAAAAAATAAAAAATTTTAAGTGCTTGCCAATACAAAGCACGTTTTTGCAGAATGAACCAGCACACTGTATCCACCAAGGAATCACCACAAACTAAATTTTACTCGCTGTCCCAAAGTAACCCACTCAGTCCCAAAATTCCCCATCTTACGGTATTTGAATAAGAGTTAAATTATTATTATTATTTGTTATGGATTATGCTCATTCCGTAAATGAAGAATTTAACGACTAAAAGCCTTCGAAAAAAAGCATGGTTATCCGTCCGATACTTTTCGTTTTTGGAGGTTACAAAAGAAAAACGGATCTACTTTTTTATTAGGAGATTTTTTTTTGTTTTTTCCGTTAGCATTACAGATCTCGCAGATCTTTCGACCACCTTTACCAGCCTTCTCCATTCCTCCATGTTTTGGTCTATTTCTTTTAGGTTATTTGCATGCAGCTCTATTGCATTTTTGTTCACTTTTTTTCTATCGATTTTATTGTTATATTAAATATTAAAAAATTAAAATTATTTAATTTTTTTAATAATAGCCAGCCAAGTATAAACGATTTGAAAGCCTTTACCGCTGATTTACGAGTATTTAGTATATTACATTTTTGCTTTTCAAAGAAATTTATTTTTTTATTTGTTTAGTACTTTAAATAAAATATTCCTTACTGATTCAGAACTTTCACGGCACTAGTACTTTGTGAATACACTTTTCTTACTACTGTTCGCGTCAGTACCAAGTTCGTACAATTATTATTTATATCACCTGAGCTTAAAGAGTGGTGATATCAAAACGTACGTAGCTAAATGGCAAACGTATTTGATTCATAATGAGGCAGGTACACGGCATACCCTTATTAGTATGAGGATCGTTGAGTAGCAATAACGGCGATAAAATCTCGTCCGAATTCCTCAGCGGTGAGCTGTCAGTTATAAATAAGAGGTAACTTCATCCAGCTTTGGGAAGTGCCTCATCCTAATTGGTCTTTATAATTAGACTTTATGTAATTAACCTGATTAAAAAGTATCTAGAGATCATCATCTCATGTTTTTCATCCCTTTTATTAAATTTATTAGCTTTATTCGTAACAAATAACAGTTTCTCTAATTGATACATGTTAACACACAAAACAATATTAATTAATTAAAGATAATATTTATACGCAAGAAGAGGATATACATGTATGGTCTATTCATCCTTGACATTGTTGGATCAGATAAAACGTAAGGTATTTATGTAAGATGAAACCTTTGATTCTTTGTATGTAACTCCTCGTAACTTTTGTAAGATATTCTCATGAAGCGCTTTAGAACTATTCCTGAAAACGTTGCAAAAGCTTTTGAGTATTAAAGCAACATCAAATGGGAAGTTTAAGCTCTAATATTCCCTACATGAGTATCTTAATGCTGATTAAAGTCCGAGGAAAGTAACCAATTAGGAATATTACTTTTAAAAAGACTTCTTTAATTTTTTATTTATTTTAATTTTATTTAAATAACAGAAATGCAGATGCAGTTCATTTATTGACTTATTGAAAGTTGAAATTTAAGATGAACCTGAAATTTCAAAAAGTAGATCAGTGGGTAAGGCACTGACTTTTTATGAACAAAGCCCTAGGTTCTAGTACGGTAGAGGCAGATAATTATTTATTATGTTACATCAGCCTAGGATCGATTCAGGGATCAGAAGATCCTTTCAGAGTACACTCTGTCTCTATAAAAAAATTAATTAAGGAGCCAAAACTGGTGGTTGCGTGTAAGCCCGGCCTGATCATATCCCCGTTGGCTACATGGATTGTATTGGTACAATTTTATTATATAAATATTATGACTCATATGAAGTATATGATTCATTTCCGGGAAAAAAATATACAATTTAACTTCTAAAAATCTGTAAATATACAAAATAAAGTGTTAAATTGCAAACGTTAGATAGAAAAAATCAAGATATTCAGCTAGGTATTTTTGGATTAAGTTTTACTATTATAATTATATAATTTTTACAATATAATCAATGTTAAACGACCTCCGTATAGAAAAAAGGAAGTAACATTAAACAAATAAATAATATATAATAAAATAAAAAATTGCTTGACTTTACGGACTCATATGAAGTATATGATTCATTTCCGGAAAAAAAATATACAATTTAACTTCTAAAAATCAGTAAATATACAAAATAAAGTGTTAAATTGCAAACGTTAAATAGAAAAAATCAAGATATTCAGCTAGGTATTTTTGGATTAAGTTTCACTATTATAATCATATAATTTTTACAATATAATCATTGTTAAACGACCTCCGTACAGAAAAAATGAAGTAACATTAAACAAATAAATAATATATAATAAAATAAAAAATTGCTTGACTTTACGGAATCATATGAAGTATATGATTCATTTCCGGGAAAAAAATATACAATTTAACTTCTAAAAATCAGTAAATATACAAAATAAAGTGTTAAATTGCAAACGTTAAATAGAAAAAATCAAGATATTCAGCTAGGTATTTTTGGATTAAGTTTCACTATTATAATAATATAATTTTTACAATATAATCATTGTTAAACGACCTCCGTATAGAAAAAAGGAAGTAACATTAAACAAATAAATAAAATATAATAAAATAAAAAATTGCTTAATGTTTTTGAACAATCACATTATTGCAATAATATTTTTTCGTTTATAAAATCAATATAATATACCAAAAAAAGTTATTAGAGCACTATAGCTATGCCATTTATGAGTGCTGAATGAATGTTATGTGGCAGAGCTTTAAGACACCTACCGCCAATTAACCGCATTTTCTACAAAACCACTTCAAATATCTTTAAACATTGTTAGCGTTTTAGAAACAGAAATATATTCTATAGATATTTTATTTAAGGACGTTTTTCGTTATTGTTGGCCGTTTAATTACAAACGACACTGGATTTTTAGCTTGAATTTTGAAAAGGTTGACTTTACGGATGTTTTTATTGACTAAGCCAATTATTTTTTAATATTGTTTCATGTTTTATTATTCTCTGACTATTTAGCTTTAATAAAAGGTCAGTTATGACGAAATTAAACCAAATGGTGATTCTCAGTGACCAAAAAACTAACTTAAGTCAAAGTCACCAGTCCGCCATCTTTGAACGCCATTACGGGGCAGTGCGTTTACTTTCGTGGGACTCTAGCTTTTTTTAGATAAATAGTTACAAGGAACATATCGATATAAAATTTATAGGGATATGGGAGAGGGCAGGATTCACTTTAGGGGGGTATGGCCCACCGTGTAATACGCCTTAATGCAATATATAGTATATGCCTATTAAAAAATTATCTCAGGCAGGTATTGAGTTGTTTCAAGCTCTTCTGGATAAAAAAAAACACTCTTTTCACACAAAATACTTTAAACTAAAACAGTACAGTATTTTAATAGATGAATCCTCTTACAGTTTAGGTCACTGTTAAATAAATTCTACTGTACATGCTAGTAGATAGATACAGTCCTTTGTAATGGAATTGTAATGAACACGATCGATATGTTCATGAAGTTCATACTATAGCAATTTTGGGGCGGAGGGGGGGAGGCTGACACCTCCCCCATGTGGTAGCATTGGGGGCTCAAGCCTCGCGAGCTCCTAGTGGTCGGCGCCTATGTTTGTGGGTAAATTTTATAACTACCAATGATAAGTAACAGGCTTGTGGTAAGAAATTTAGTAAGGTAAATACTGTTCTGATTCTCTATAAAATTAAAGGAAAATCATCCGGAGGAGAATAAAGGAAAATCCGACCAGTATTAGCAAGAAAAGAGCTTATTTCAATTTGTGTCGATGATTATCATATCGTATTTTATTCACATGTTTCTCAAGAAACCAAAATATAAACATACGTATATTTTGAAACAATTTTGAGTTTCAAGTTTATAAATATAGACCTTTCGGACAACGTTATAGCCATTCATTAGATTTGATCCGACGCCAATCAACGACAAACGTCTTTACTGTCTTAATAATTTGCATAGAAAGAATAGGATTGTCGTCTTCTGTGGTCGAATTAAACGACGAAGAAACCATGCCTAACAGCATGCACCAAAATCTCGGAAGAAATAAAAACTGTATATTACAATTTCTCAACTCAATAAGTTGCTGGCTGATTATGTATTTTGTAAAAAGGTCTTATTTTTCTATATACATTTTTTTTTCATATATCTTAGGGAGATATATTTCAGTTCTTACTAATATTGAACACACTCCCATCAGTGTATATATATATATATATATATATATATATATATATATATATATATATATATATATATAATTTTTTTCTCTTCTCAACCTATGTCTTAGTATGTAGATTATAATGACTTTCTAATTTTTTCCAATAAAATTCTGATTATTTATTTACATATCTAAAGGAACAGATGTAAATCATTTAAATACTTAAAGTATTTATTTGTTTTTTTTTTAAGTTTTTTTTTGTATTATTACAATGGATTGCTTATAAAATTAATTTAAGGTTCCTTTCCAAATTAATTTAGTTATTTTTACATTATAGTTTCTAGCAGCTATCTTGCAGTATTGGAATCCTATTTTTTTGTGATTTTTTTTTACTATTGTATGTCTTCAGAGCTATGTATATACTTGTCTTATTACTTATGTTTTAGTTATTATTTATTTCATGTTTTATTTTCTATTATCACATTTACTTAACGTACTCTTTCTGAATAGAGTTGTAAATATCATAAATAAAAAAAAAAGTTATTATTTATTGTGATAGGTCTTAAGAGACTTTATCCCTGAATAAAATTGATTTTTCTGTTCTATTCTACATAACCACCTTGTTTATATCTGTCTTCAAATAAAGCTCCTTCTCCTTGTAGTTGAATTTTTATTCTTGCCATTAAAATAACCATTATAAATAAAACATTGAAAGATATTCAGGTTACAGTAATAAACCACATTACGGCGGTGCAGATAGGAACGTAATAAATTTCCTGCACCAAGGCAAATTTTAATGGCTTTGTGATATATTTTCTGTTTTTTTATTTTACTTCTGCCGCGAACTCAACGGCAGGGAAGAGGCATTCTATTAAGGAATCCATGTCCCATTATTTTCTGTCCTGTGATAAAAACGTTACGTTCTAAAATTGGATTGCTTTTATCTTGCGTGATATCATAAGATTAGTTCTGCCTTCTCCTTTCAACACAATCAGACTGAGAGGCTAATGTTTACTATTTCACTGTTTCCTTTCGAGAAACACGAAGCTTAATGAAAACTTTGGTAAATATCTTAAGTAACAAAACAGATCGACTCGGAAAACGTAAACAGCCACGCGACTTAAATGTGAAATGCCAGATTTATATATAATTTTATTTCTTATTTAAGGAAATTATATAAAAGTTTTATAATTAATACTATAATATAAAATAAATAATAATTATTATTAAATTAGAAGGAAAAAAGTGAAAAAACTATAGTTAAGATATTCTATAAAATTACAAGAATATGCTGTCATTGCCGGGGGGCGCCGAATGTCTAAGGCCGGAAATTATGATAGGTCCAAAAAATCCATGATATTATTATATCCATTTATATATACATATACATTTATATCAATGGTATCCATAGTAAATGTGAAAGTCCTCACAAACTAATATCATCAACTGAGATGAAAATTTGGCACTTCAAGTGCTAATCTGCGCTTAGTGCTAATAGTAAAAGGATTATTGTCCAAACCCATGGAAACAAAAAATACATAGTAAAGCCCTAGTCGTCATACAGTTCAACTTACAATCGTAGCCTATGAACATGTATGTGGGGGAGAGGGTGGCCGAACGGGCTTACGTGTGTGCACAGCACCGCCCGGCAATCTGATATGTGATACAATAATAAAATATAGTCACAGGTTCGCGTCCCGGCGCCGGGAGCGTCTTTGAAATCCCCTCCCACACTCTCTGGCCTGGGAAAACCTCGTATAGCCTTAAAGGCGAGGATGGGGGGGACTCCCCAAAAAAGAAAAGAAAAAAAAACCTATGAACATGGGTTTACTGATGTAAATAAAACATTTTTTTGGTAATATTATGTTGATATATTTTAGACTTATGTTCGATGGTTCGTAGCTATACGCTAAGAGTGGGAAAGTGTTTTAAAATAAATGTTTAACATTTCTTTAAATTATTGTTTTCTGCCTTTGCTCTGCTTAGATTTATAGATTATTATATATATATATATATATATATATATATATATATATATATAATTATGCGAATAATAAGAACAACATTTTGCTGATTGTATTAAATGAATTCAAATGTATAATGAATTAAAAAAAACAACAATACTTTTCCAGTAAAGTAGGCCAAGTTAACAAAAAAAAAAAAAAAAAAATCAGATCCTTTAGTGTCTATTAAAACTCTTGAATAGAATTTGTATTGAAAAAAGTGGATATAAATTTTTGGATTTGATTTTATTGGTAAACTTTTTTCTATTTAGTTCACTAAGGCACTCATAATTCCTCAGTATTTTCTCCTAATTCAATCTTACTATTTTCGTTGCAAAGCTGAACTATTACTCTTATAAAATATATCAATAACTTCAGATATTATTAATTTATAAAGTTGAAATAAATAAAATCATTTAAGTGTTTTTATTTTATGCCTCCAGTTCTAACCTGTTTACGTGGATTTAGTTAGTGTCATTTCGTGTAGTTTATGTCAAGTTGAAGTTATCACAGATTTTTGATATATATCTTTTTTCAATGATCCTTAACTTCCTTCTAACTTTAAGGAAAATTAATTAAGTGGAGATTTATAAGATGGGATTCAACTCAAGTTTTATAAAATAATGATGTGATTTGATATCCTGTCACTTAAATGTACTCGCGGTTTAAGCAAAATCGGCTGAAATAAATTATTGCAAAGGTTTAATTTTTTCTCCATGACCTGGGATGTATTTAACATAATTGCATAAAAACATTTTTTATGCATAAAAGAAGTGTTAAAAATAATATTTTTTCAAATATTTATCATTTAAGGTAATTATGAAACCGTGTTTTTCAATTCGATCAGTATTTACAAGTGACCGACTAAAAGTTACTGATCCTAATTTTAATATTTACATTTTTATGAAAAAAATTCAAGCAATTGGTTGTTTTATTTACCCTTTTTTTTTTTTTTTTAGAAAAGTTTATTCACAATAACTTTACAACGGTAAAGAACTAGGACTCGAAATAAACGTGGATAAAACAAAATATATGGTTAGCTGTAAAAATGGCGATACTACTGGTGATATCGATATAGATGGTAATATGTTTGAAGAGGTAGATACATTTAGGTATCTAGGTTCTACGGTAACTAGAAAAAACGAAATTGAGGAAGAGATTAAGGTTAGACTGAAGGCGGGAAATGCTGGTTATTTTTCTGTGACAAAACTACTTAGTTCGCGCCTCTTGTCCCGGAACTTAAAAATTAAAATCTATAAAACAATTATCTTGCCTACAGTTCTTTATGGATGCGAAACTTGACCGCTTACTTTAAGGGATGAGCAGCGTCTTAAGGTTTTTGAAAATAAAGTATTGCGTAGAATATTCGGACCGAAGAAGAAGTTACACAACACCGAATTGCGTGAACTGTATCCCGGTAATATAATTGAGGTAATTTCATCGCGGCGAATCAAATGGGCTTGTAAAGTTGTTGGGCTTAGTAACGAGAGCGATTGGTGGTGTCGGTATCGAACTTTAGGGTTCGCTAAGGCTTTTATTATTATTGTTATTATTTACAATAATGTACAATTAATTTATATTGGTATTGATGTTATCTACGTCTTGTGGCAAGGAGATTTTCATTTGCTCATCTCTATTTCTGAAATAAATTATTCCATTCATCGTAAAAAATGCTTATTCAGAAACGTTTCAATATTGCAATGAAATCAAATTCCCGGACTTCAGATTTGTATACACGATCTCACCGAACCGCTGCTTTCGTCAGAACTTCCATCCCTATGGAATTCTACCCCTCCATGTATCCCTCCTCACTTTTAAATCCCACCTATTTAATCACCTTTTATCCGTTCAGTCCTCATAAAATTGTTAGTAGATGCTGTAAATATTTATATAAATTATTAGCTCGTTTTAAATATTTTTATTTAATTTTTTTTTAAATTTACGAAATTAGAAGATAACTTATTCCTTTTTTTTAAATTATGTATATATTTTTTTGTGATTATTCTTTGTGGCTCCAAAGCCAAATTTTTATTTCCGCATTTTACTCTAAAAGGACTTATTCCAGAATAAATAAAGTATAATTATTAAACATGTAGTTTTCATGATCAATTTGACACACACACACACAACAGCTATTTATTATACACATGTATATATCTATACAATTCTTTTTTAGGCCAATCGTTGAAAAAATATTGATTTTAAAACAGAGATGCTAAAAGAAAAAAACAAAACAAATATATTATTGGATAGGAGACTGTGATTAGGTAGATGGACGAATCTCCAATGAAGGCAGGCATGCCTTCAGCTAACGATCGCATGACAGTCAGACATAAATATCCTCAAACAAACACCCACCATTGACTGATTTTTTAATAATATTTATCTACTTTTATTCAGCTGAGTGTAATAAACAAACCGTTGAGGTCATATATTCAGTGCAATAACACAGAGATTTATTGCTGGTGATATTCACGTTTCCTGTATAGTGTAGTATTATACATTAAATTGTAGTATAATACATTAAAAAAGGAAACGAAGAAGAACAGTAAATTTTACTCAGAGAGATTATGTTTCCAAAGAGTAATGACAATAAAAAATAAAGTGTCATTCGTTCGACTCAAAATGACGAGAAATAGTAGTGGATTAATAGTTGACTGTCTGACTGACTCAGGCCTTAATCAGGGCTAAGAAAATACAAGACATGAGAAACTAATAAACAGTAGAGTTAGGATATATAACATAACAGTAAAAAAGATTAGGAACTTATGAAATAAATAATAACGGTAACAGAGTTAGGAACAATGAAATAAACAATAATAAAATAACAGTTACAACATAATGAAATTAGAAAAGAAATAAAAAATAAATTAACAAGGAAATGTAATGAAATGCAGGTAAAAAAGTGTTAAAAACATAAAAAAAATGTGAGGACGTAGTTGCTAAAAGTTGATGTGTAAATAAGTTAAAAGGAAGTGAGACAGACCTAAAATAAAATGAAAAACAGAGAAAATAATAAATAAATTTTAAGTGTCAATTAATAGTTAAATTACAGTGTGGTGTAACTTAAAAATTATAATAAGGGATAGGCACAAGCAAATAAATAAACACATAGATAAATAAATATTAGTAAATTTACATATTTGCCCTGAGAAACTATATAGATAATACAATATATAGATAAATGTAAAATAACATTATAATGAGGCTTACAGCAGAAAATTACGAAAAATTTAATTACTACATATGTTTCAAAGATTGATTGCTGAGGAAATGAAAAAATAATTAGTGTTAAATTAAATTAAAGATGAAGTTTTGAGGAGTGGGTAACGTATTATAAAACGAGGTAGTCCGCATTATAAAGCATTTTTTTTTTTAATGTTTAGAGAGTGGACAGTGGAACAAGGAATAATCAAACTGACAAAGTAAGCTTTTGGTTGTATAGGTATATATATATAAATAAATATTAGTAAATTTATATATATATATATACTTCAGCGTTTCACTCATATGAGCCTTTCAGTTAGCAGAACGACTAACCCCAACTTAAACATTTTAAGTAAAATAATTTTTGTGATATTTATGGTTGGAAAATTGACATATATGTAAAGACAGTGAGTTACTTGATTCCTGAGTCGGAGATTGCAGTGTTGAAATCATAGAATTGTGAATAAATGAATACATTTTCTCAATATAAACATCAACAAATTTTATAATAAAAAATGTGGCGATTGGAGTTATTCATTCTGTCAAGTGAAATACTCATATAATGCAAGCGCCATAACTTCCGCCTTCTATACTACTCATAAAACGGTGGCATTTTACAAACCCTTTATTATCGAGATTTTACAAACCCTCTTTATGGTTCTATCTTTCACCTCTATTACGCCATCCCACATATCATTCTTTATTTAAATACGATATTTTATCCATCACCTAATTATGCAAGAATTATAATTCCTTCAAGTCCGCAATTGACTTTTTGTAATAATAAGTAAGGTTTATTTTAATCATTTGTAAAATTGAATACAAATATTTAAAAAAAATTATTTAGGCATAACGTTTTGAAAAATTAGTTCCAATTTAACGGTTTATAATAAATAAAGTATATATATATATATATATATATATTATTATATATATATATATATATATATATATATATATTATGCCAGAAAAATAACAGGACTACTGTTTATTATCATCATTCATAGAGAACTGTCTCAAAATAAAATTTACTTTTCTTGTTCTATTTTTAACACTTGTTTTTAATATTCTATTAATATACACGCTAAATTAAATGAGTGCTATGAATCCTATTGGAGGAATGATCCAAAATTTCATGACAATATTTCAAAGTCTCAAAGGATCAAAGACGATGTCATTTTATTATGTAATTTAGCCCGGTTGTGCAAGTAGATCCCGTGTGATACAGAACGGACGCTCTTATTGTATCTAGATTGCTTCAATATCTGCCACAAAGGGCGAAGTAATATACAAAGAGTCTTTGAATAGGCGATTCTTGCTCGACGGAGTTTTTCGCAACCGACTGCAAGCACCTGGTGTCATCCAGGTCTAAAGGTTTCATCTTCGGAATGGAAATTTATTCCGTTGACAATAAGGAGAAAATTTCGAATGGAACCAAAAGTTTGGAGGGTTTCGAAGGAAACTGAGACGAATAATATTCAGTGAAATTCGCAGATTTCACAGCTGCCGGTTGGACTTCGTAAAGTTGTGAAATGTTAAAAGGGGTCTTTGAAAGTGAATAAAGTCAATGAATGGGTTGATTTCTAAAGCTTCGGACAGTAGCATCTTGAAGTGGGAGTGAAATTTTATAAAAGCGGGATAAAACTTTATATTTTTTTATAATAATATTGCCAACTGATTTTCCCATCAATGCAGAGAAAATATCTATGGTAATTGGTAATTTTTCCTTTAACCTACCTATCTAACGGTTTTATTTATTTTATAACGATTATATACTGTTATAACTGTATAACAATTTACTGTTATAACGATAATAACAGAAACAATAATACGTTTAGTTATATTGATTTATATTTTTCTTGATATGTGCTTACATTTAATTGCTAAAATTATATGATATAATTTTAAAAACAAAATGTATAGTGATTATTTAAGTATTTGGCTTAGAGCTCTCATAGAAAAAAAATATGGACCAATTAAAAACAATTATTTTATTTAGTTTTTTTTCGAGAGGGGAGCTTGAGCTTGAAAGTCTTCCTCACCCATCTTGAATCGGCTGGAACTAAAATTAAATATATTTCAAGTTATTTTTTATTATTTATTTATTTACATCCCTGCCGTGCCTGATAGGCAATACGGGTTTTAGCAGCAGTGAGATGTTAAGCGTTTCCGCGTAACAACACACTGCTGCTAGAAGAACAATATTTATAGACTGGGTCCATATTTCGACTACATTTCTTCTAAGTTTGGTCACGGATTTCTTCTGCTACTCCGTCCGGCGGCCTTCCAGGCGGTGCAGCTCCTCTTCTTCCCAAGTAGAAATGAGTTGGGCCTATAATGGATTTCCATTTTGCAATGAAATCTATAAAATGAGGATAGTTTTCCTCACTCATGAGTTGAGGGAGTTCCCTTTCAGTCAAAATGTAGAGACCGGTTTCCCTGAGCAGTTTTGCTCTCTGTGCCTCGTAGGCAGTACATGCTACGACAATGTGCTCGGCAGTCTCTGGGACTCCGCAACTGGGGCACAAGGGGTCGATATTCTTTCCAAATTGGAAGAGCTTTGCTCGGAAGCCCCCGTGTCCAGTGAGTAGTTGGGAGACCCAATAACCAGGTTTCACCCATTTTGCTGCTAACCGGGAACCGATGGTGGGAAAATATTTTCTAAGAGTACTTCCTTTCGGAGTTGTTACCCATCGCTGGTTCCATTCGTCAAGGGTGTACTCTTGTATTATCTTTTTCCATCTACCTGGCTGTTGGTTAATCTTCTCACGGAGATTTTCTGGTAGACCTGCCGAGCCTTCTCTTGAAAGCTGGTGCTTTAACATGTCTTCCTGCAACAGGAGGTCGAGAGGAACACCTCCTGCCAGGACCTGTACTGCCTCATGAGACACTGTCTTGAAAGCTCTGGTGACGCGCAGCAGAGCCGTCCGCTGAATCGAAGCCAACCTCCTCTTCTGGTGGTGCGAGAGATGCAGAAACCAACCTGGGGACGCGTACCTCAGAATACCCAGAACTACACCTTTATAAATTGTCTTAGTCGCTGGGTATCTGAGGCCCCAAAATGCACCCCCGATACGACTGAGTCCATTAAGCGCTAGGGTCACCCTACTTCTCAAATAGTCCAAGTGAGGTGACATGTTGAAATTTCTTCCTATTCTGACTCCGAGGTAGGTGACAACCTCACTCGGACGAATTCTCGATCCTTGGATTATCATTGTAATAGGGTGAGCCCTATCAGTCTTGCCTTTCAAGAGGATAGCTTGTGTTTTAGCAGCTGACATCCGCAGTTTCTTCATCTCGCACCATCTTTCTATCAGGTTGGCGCACCGCTCAGCTTCTTCTTTCAACCTGGCTCTGCTGTTCGACGCCACCACAACGGCTAAATCATCCACAAAAGCTGTGGCGGAGAACTGCTCTTCTTCGAGCACACCCAGCAACTCGTCGAAGACAAGTTTCCACAGAGCAGGGCCAAGGACAGAGCCCTGTGGACAGCCTTTCTCCATACTATCTTCTACTTCGTAGAAATTACCTCTTATTCGGAGCGTTCTATCCTGGAGATAACTTCTCATCAAAATGTACAAGTTGCTAGGAGTCTCGTATTTCTGCAGCTGCTGGAGTACATTTGGCCACCATACGCTATCGAAGGCGGAGGTGATGTCAAACAAGAGGAGCATGACATACTTCTCCGCCTTCTCTTCAACGTCATGGCGTACTCTCAGCAGGGCATCTGCAGTTCCCCTGCCTTTGGTACATCCATACTGCCGTGGATGGGAAGCTCTCGAAAAAATAGGCTGTAGGCTCGTGACCATCATGTTCTCCAACACCTTACTCATAACAGGGAGGAGACAGATAGGCCTATAAGACTTTGCCATTTGTTTATCCTTGTCACCTCCCTTGTAAATAAGTCTGAGATCGGCAATTTTCCACTTTTTTGGGAAGTAGCCCCTATCTAAGCAATCATTGAATATTGCCAGGAGTTGATCTTCAATGTAGGGAATACTATTTCGGAGGATTGCCGTATCAATATTGTCAATACCTGGGGCACGACCAAGCCTTTGTCTATCCACGGCAGTACGGAGATCCCATATGTAATATATTTCAAGTAATTAAGCGAGAAAAATTACGAAACCGACCGCAAATACTTGTTTATGGTCGCCGGAATCAACCGAACCTCGTAAAAGGATCTGCCCCAAAATTTATAAATTGCCTCTACAAATATAAATCGGAATACTACCTAAATTTATCTGGCTACTTTAGCCCCATTAAATTAATAAATTTTGATAAAATCAAACGAACTTTTAATTATTTTCATATATTTAAAAAAAAATAGAAGAATAGATGTATTTCAAACTTGTATGCCATAATCTGAATATGCTGATCGCGGAAACACTCTGTTCCAGTTTGCATATATTTACTTTTTGATTCGTTGAAAACAAGTCTAAACTTCTTAGCTGGATTTTCTAGTTGAAGAAATGGTTCCTTAAATGTAGTTTGAATCCTGGCAACAATATCAAAATCATCCGCGTATCCAAATATCTGGACGGTTCGTAATTCATATTTCTCATTCCTCACTGCTCGTTCTTTAGGGTAGCGCATCTCTTTGTCTAACTCCTATAAGGAAATAAAATTCTTTAGATATGTCTGATCCGATCCTCACTAAGCATTTTTTCTTTTTTATCGTCATTTTGGCGTAGCCATATTAGTTTGGGAGAGGGAAAGAGATATTGAGATCATATAAAGCGTGAAACTCTCGTCGGTCAACACTGTCATAGGCCAAGGTGAAATCTATAAATAAAAGGTAACTGCAATTTGATATTCACGTGAATTCTCAAGAATGATCTAATAGAGAAGATCTGGTCAGTGGTGAATCGCCCTTTTCTGAAGCCAGGTTAGTATTTCCCACTAGCGGATCCAGGATTTAATTTGGAGCAGAGGGCTTCAGCCCTGAAGATTTTTTTTTCATAAAAATAACGATAATTAATTTGGAAAAAAATAAAGAAACTAACTATCTATATGAAATGGTGTTTAAGTGATTCCTAAAGTCCTTTTAAATGTAATTACACGAACAATAATACTTAAAGAGATAATGTTTTAATTTTTTTTTCCGGGAGAACCGCTCGTGGTATTCCCCAAGAACTCTTACTCGATGGGAAACAAATCTGCAAAAGGTGATACGGGATAGAACCTTGTAATCTAGCCAATAGTGCGATGCCCCTACAATCAGCCTTGTCTCCTTTATTATGAATGGGGAATATTACTGCTCTTTTCGATGGTTCTGGTGAGGCTTCTTGCCTCCCATATTGATAGTATTATTTCATATGCGACTTTTTTAGGACTTCACTACAGTGCTTCACAAGTTCTGGTTGAATTCAATCATATCCCGGGGCTTTGTGATTTTTTAATTTATTAATTGTCTCACCTACCTTTACATCACCAAATGGCTCTGCATATATTCCCATTTCATCATTTCTTTCACACTCATTCTATTCATTCAGCGCTACGGAGTGCGGTCATTAGGTTCATATCAAGATTTATTTGATAGAAATCTTGTACTTTAGGGTCCTTTAGCCTTTCACTATTATAAAGTCACTTTGTCTCTCACGCTTTTGTAGTTGATGTCATGGCGTTGATCTTTGGTACGTTCATATAACGGTCAGAATCTACATTCTCTCCTCTGCAGATCGTTATCAAGTCTGACTTGTAGTCAATCAAGTCTAACTTGTAGTACGAATTAATATAGAAATGAAAAACTTCAAATGTTAGTACTTAATTTTCTTTGAGAATTTTTTTCAGGCCGTTAACTAAAGCATTCATAACTTAAGCCTATTTTACAGGAAATGCTTTGCAGTTTTGATAATTTATAAAATATTAAACTGATATTTTATTCATATATTATAAAAAAAAAATTTAAAAAATCGATCGTTATATAATTACCGAAAAATCTGCGCAAATCAAAGGCAAAAAATAAATAACGTAAATTTTGCTTGAAGTTATAAAAAAGATTTATTTATTTTTCGGCTACTAGAACTCACTAAAACGAACGTTAGGACATGTGTCTAATATTTTTCGGTGCCTTCCTGGACGTAGCGCAAGGTTTCGACCGGGTGTGGCATGATGGCTTGCTTTTCAATCTCAAAACTCACCTACCCTAATTCTTGTACATAGTCCTCAAATCCTACCTCTCAAATCGTTCCTTTCAAGTCCGCTGCGGCACTGAATTCTGA
The DNA here is from genome assembly GCA_928085145.1 of Nezara viridula. Classification (NCBI taxonomy): domain Eukaryota; kingdom Metazoa; phylum Arthropoda; class Insecta; order Hemiptera; family Pentatomidae; genus Nezara; species Nezara viridula. The sequence continues at coordinate 49,328,697 of OV725081.1, forward strand.
ATGTTTTTCTATTTATTTCTATTACTAATAATTTATTTAATTTTACTACGAATTTCTGTATTTCATTTAATTTTAACTCTAAGTTACATTTCCTTGGTTTATTATAGTTTTTGCCTTTGTTATATAGATTTTTATATATTTTTTATTTATTTATTTATTTTTTTATGGTATTGTATATATGGTATGAATGTGCCTCACTCAGCCTTAGTACTCAGTGCCCTTAAGTGTGGCAAAATGTATTATTACTCAATAAACAGATACAAAAAAAAAAAAAAAAAAAAAATCGGTTTGGTATGACCGAAATGTTGGATGAAATCAGTAACCTCGCCTAGTGAGTATTTAAAATTGATATAAATGATATTTTATATCAGATAATTGGATTTCTCCTGCTTTTCTTTTGCTTAATTTCGGCACTTTGACAACATCAAGAAGTTGAAAAGGACGTGTGTGAAAATCTACTCCAACACCTACTCATCTGCATGGCTAATAACTAAGTTTAAGTATTAATTCTTCAGTCTTCCTTTTTCGACGGATTTTTTTCTGTTCGACAGGGCTTAGAAATTTCCTCAATTTGATCAGTGTCGGCAGGAGTACCTCAGGGATCAATATTGGCTCCTTTACTCTACATTATCTATACGTATGACATGCCTACCACCTCTGAAACATTGACTGCTACTTACGCTGACGATACAACAATTTTACCAAAAAATCGCGACCCCAGACTAGCCTCATTGAATTTACAAAATCATTTACTGACTTTACAAAATTGGTACTCGCTTTGGAAAATAAGATTAAATCATGACAAGTCACAACATATAACATTTATACTTAGACGAGAAACGTGCCCACAAAATTGAAAATCAGACCAAAATTCTCTCACGTACGTCTCACAAATTTATGGTTCTGCAAAAAAGACACACTTACAAAAACTACAGACATTTCAATCTTGGAGCTCCTTGGTACGTAAACAACATACATAACGACTTACGACAACCAACAAAGCATACATGATCTCTAGTCCAGCTTTCATCTTAAACTACACGGATATCACAACGGACTTATTAACGACATGACCACAGCTGACATGCCTATCAGGAGACGACTAAAGAGGAGTTGGATGAGAGATCTCCTTTCTTGAATTAAGGAAATAAATCAAGACCAGGAAGAAGTGCTGCTGGATAATTTTTTTTCCCATGCCTAAAATGTCAATTTTTCTTATTAGTTACAGCACATCTGCTTATTGTCAAGCTCACGACAGGTGTGGATGGAAATATGAAGACATAACAAAAGAAGTATTAATTATTCTCCGAACTCCTTTTAAATATTATTGAACCAATAGAAGTTTATGGAAGCACATTAGAATTGCGCTAATGTCGTCGAAAACACTCGTTATTGAGCGGTACCAATGAATCTGAAAGAGGAAGGATGACAGCCCCTCTCTCCTTTGGTATAAAGATGGCGATGGGAGGATATTTCCCGATCAAAGCAGGACGGAGCTGCCTCCTCAGAGCTCTATTTGTTTTTACGACTCCCTCCCAGCCAGCAAATAGAATCAACTTTCCTATCATGTTAGCCGAAAACAACCCCATCCCTGATGCCCCCTCTAAGATACTAACTATAAACGTTTCATGGGCGATTGTGATTAAATAATTCCACGGGCCATTGGGTAAGATTTTAATGTAAGATCATATATATATATATATATATATATATATATATATATATATATATATATATATATATATATATATATTTATGCCAAAACAGAGAAATAAAAGAGAACAAAACTTGAACGTAACGTTGGAAGCTTTTGTATCATTGTTAAGCGATTATTGTTCATTGTTCAACATTTTAGCTTTTTGCAACAACCAATTAGAGAATTAGGCCCGAAATTCAAAAAGACCGGGGATGGCTTATGCTGGATCCGAAAAAGTGGCAACAACTATTACTAAAATATTAAGCCTGAAGTCTTACAAATAGCTACAACTAATCAATATATCCATGTTTCCCTAATTAAAGCTGAAAACCATGATATTTCTGAGGTATCCCATCTCACTGTAGTTCTAAACTATAAACAAGATTAATTGAATAGACTTAAAACATATAAACATATCCAGTGAATAAAATAATACTTTTAACGGTAATAACTAGGTGTGTCTCGGTATAGGACATTGTACTCATCAAAAACAGCAGAGGGGTTTTGCGCCCAGCTTCATGTCTTTCGAAAGGAATTTAATCCCCTATGTCCCTGTTGTGATGTTCTGGAAACTGCTGAATATGTCGTCATGACTTGCACAGCTTTTGAAGCAATAAGAGTCAAACTACTGAGGAAAACCGGATGACGATTTCCTCCTACGCTAGTAAGGATACTACCCGTATTACGAAGCTTTAGCGTACGGATGGAAGGGATTGGCGGGGATGATGATTTCAACCTCATCTAATGAAGAAGACCGAAGAACCAGAGAATATGTGGTAAAGTGTAGCGCTTATACAAAAAAATCTCTATTTCCGTTAGGCGATGAAAGAAGAAAATAAATAAATAATTCATTAAGCATATGTGTAACTTTACATATTATATTATGTATATAACATATCAATCCCTGAAAACAAACAAATAATAAATAATATTCTTATATAATCGTCTATTTTCCAGGATAATAAAGCCATAATTTATTGAGTTTATTAACTATTAATGTTTTGTATACATCATAATATTCAAATTATTATCTTCTCGATTTTGTTGATCCTGCAATTTAAAAAATATATAGTTTAAATCATATATTTTATTACACTAGCGATTAGTAAAGAAATTCGATCAAGTCAATAATACAAATAAATAATGCCTATTGATTATTATTTACTGCGATAAACCAAAATTAGCACCAAGGATTGCGGTTTCTCCACCACAAGTCATTCACTGGATGCTAATGATATGCACATAGGCAGAGTGAAACCACTGAAATTCCTGGAGTTCTGCCAACCGTTCCCCGGGGACGAAACCAGCTCCTACAACCGCTTCCATCACCCAAGCCAAAGCCTGTCATACGGATCATTGGGTTTTAGCACACCTAACAAAGACATACGACATTGCATCTCTTAGATCATTTGCTCACCTGAGTGAAGCATGTTCTCAACTTGTTTACATTATTGCTGACTTGTTTTCTCCAGTTGAAAAAGCAAAATGATTAAGTTATTTTTAGATGAATAATAAGGACTCACTGATGGGAGTCATTAATCGTATGGATGAATGGTGTAGTGATCTTCAATGCTAAGACGAAAAGGAAATTACTTATAAAGCGTAACTATAACATAACATAACTATAAGATAAGTAGTATAACATTCTGTCTCAAGATTTCATTAAAACCATATTTGAAGAAAATACAAATAAATAAAATAAAATAAAATTATAGTAATGAATAAATAATAATATTAAAAAATATATAAATCAAAATTAACTAAAATAAAATAACATCTTAAATACAGGTATGTTTTTTCTATCTTTATTTTTCTCGACTTTTTGGCTATACGGTTTTTTTCTCGGATCAGGATGGAGGACGGAGGAATTGTACCAGAGTTAAAAATGTATCTCCAGAAACGAGATTTGAACTCGTATAATTTTCGTTTCCGGGCCAGGCGTCACCCCGCTCCAAATAATATGCTTATGAAGGTGATGTATAAGCAGCCAGGTGATAGCAAAACATCCTTATTTACCCGTCGAGAGAAATCAACATTTTACAGAGTTTCCTGTGCTACTCTCTCGCCGCGTTATTGGTGTCAACAGCTAGTATAGGCAAATTAAGAGAGTAATAACTTCAGATACAAAATGTTTCGGACTCACAACCGGTACAACCTTCGAGGTTGATTGAAGAAATGAGTTGAGAATTATAGGATAATTGTTTAAAAGGAGTGTTGTAGATATGGTAGAGGATTTAGATGATGAGTTAGAATCTTATTAAAATTTGGAGAATTTGTCTAGAATAAATTCTAGAACAAATGAAGTATTAAGGTCGTGTTGTACAAAGGATTTGGTCTGGAAGGACCAAGGATACGTTTGATGTCAGAAAATTTAGCTGTCATCCACAGTTTTGTAACTGAAATATAATATTTCTCAAGTCGTTTTTTGTAATATTAATTATTGAAAAAGGTCTTTCATTACTACCTATAATCTTTTTTTAGTATTGCACAGGCAACACTATTGCATACAACTAGAGAAGGGGAATGGTGGACGAGAAGGCGAACAAAATAGAGGGTTGATAAATAGTAATCTGCATGGATTACCATTACGTATGGAAATCATCCCAGCGTTTTTATTTACCATCAGCAACTATTCATATTTAGGACAATATCGGGTATACCTGTTATAGCTTACAGTATTTCAATTTTTATTATTTATTTAATTTATCTGTTTCGAAGCCACCCAAGTTTGGCCGATTGCGAAACTAGCGAGACAAACGTCTAAAAATGAAGCTTTTGATTATGATGAGAAAAATGTTTTTACTATCAGGTAAAATCTTAATAAACAAAAAAAAAAACACATAAATAATCCAAGAGCAATAATAATAAAACATTTTAAATAGCTAAATAATATCTTTTCAACTTTTTCGTATTTTGAAGATAAGTTTGGCCGTTCTACCTCTTAGTGTTGAACAAGATAGAGATGTATGTGTAATTATTCGTTTTACTACTTAACGATGTAGTGCAATAAAAAAGTTATTTAAGATGACTTTTCTTCTCCCTCCTCCTCCAAATTTTAGTCTATTTGACACAATTCAAATAGCAACGTTCATCTAAACAGAATACCCTAAATTTTGATTCTTTGAGTTGCTGGATTATTTGGTTAAAATGTTTTATTAGAAAGCATTAATGAAGATTCAGATGACTCAGAAAGCAAAGAACTTGATGAATAAATAGACGAAATCCTAGCTGTCTTTGCAATTTATTTCTGTGGATATTGTACACAAACTAAGAATAAAACACATCAAAACCTTACAATAACCTTCTACGTACATTTACGAAGTTAGCAACACTTCACAGACTGTGTTAAAATCGAGAGTACTAATGGACATATTTAGCACGCATTTTAAAGATTTATAATACTTATCACTAGTTCCATGAATACTCTTAATGTAAAATAAATTAATGATTTCGGTATAAGTAACAATTTATTATAACCTAGGCGTTTATGACCTGAGGGTTTTAATCATGTAAACAAGAACAAACAAACATTTTATTATAGAAATGTTATATTAGGATTTCGAAATTTTATGAAATTAAAAAAAAAATACTTAGGTGAAAAATGGTTCACAAATCATTCAACGACTTTTTTAACAATAACGGATTAGTCTGGATGACAAAAAAATATTTTAGTTTAGAGTAAGACCCGTTAATAAGATCCCTGGAACGTATGAAATATAAATAAATGAGACTGTATAAATAAAGGGTTTTCTTTTATATTTCAAGATGGAAGGCACAGTCTATCTATAATACGGAAATAATTTATTTGCAACAACATGGCCTTTAGATTTGTGTTCAACTAGATTCGCAATCAGCCACTCTGCGACTCCACCTTGTTTGATAGGCTTTATTTTTTCTTATCTTTATGCATGTATATGTATAAAACATGTCTCGGAAATTGTTTGAAGAATGATACTTCAATAAATCCAGTCGGGATAAAATTAAAAATGAAAAGTATAGATAGATGTTAGTGGTGAATAAAAATATAATCACAACGATAGAAGGGGGAAAAAATGATTTTGTCATTCTAAGGAAAGGTATCAGGAAATTCAAAGAGACTGATGAATCGTTTCGTTAAATCCACCTACAGGGTTCCCGCTTCCAGGTCCCCTTTTTTAAATGGATTTTTTTTTTCAAACCCTTAGAGCAAAAAAAGCCTCCCTTTATTCTTATTTTGCTCAAACCGCATTTCACGCTCTGCTCTTTAAACACCTGATAAATATAACATTTAAATTCTATGAAAGGATTACTTTAATACTAGCGAGCTACATATAATGTTAGTAAGTAGTTCTTGCGAGCTAAAATTTCCCAATATTATGTTTTTATTGGATTGGTTACCCAGTTATTCTTACAATGATAAATGAGACTTGAACAAGACTTAACGCACACAGAAACGATTCGAACTTATGTTTCCATGCCAAGCAATGCTAATCAACAAAAATGTTCAAACATTTTTTTCCAAATTTTTATAACTTTCAAAACTAGTTTTATGGTACCAACATCAACATAGGCTTTAGTGAAACGTAAAGAAGATATTAAAAGAAAAGTTTTACGTATTAAAAATGGTATTTAAGGTTATAATTATTATTGTTATCGCAAATCGCGATGGGCTTTTTTAGAATGTCAGTTGCCTCTCAAAGATTTGATCCATTGACGGTCTGTTTAACGGAAAAAATCTAGGTACTCGTGCTCCCGCTGACCTTGAACAGCCATGAACCATGAATTTAAAACGATATTTTACAGTCCTTGTACCCGAATGATTGACATTCGGTAGGAATTAGACTGCCTGATTGGACCCAATTGGCTACACAGCTACAAATGGCCTTCCGCTGTTCCATGGAGCCCTAGGTCCATAGCAATGTAAGGTTGGGCAATCCCCTTCAGACTATCTGTGTATACGTCTGCAAGAAGAGCCCATCGTAGGTCCAAAGAGCTAACCGAAAAAAAAGATTATTTTAATGAAAATAATCTTCTACGACCTTCAGATAAATGTAATGGATGTTTAGTATCTTTGAAACAGCTTTCTGTGTAATACCGACACTACAGAAATTTCTTTTACTGTTAGAGTACAGTTGATGTTGATTATATTTAATATTTATTAAAAAATATTTATATGGTTATAAATGGAAAATTTAAAATGTAAAGCCATGAATCCCAAATCTAAAGGTGAGCAGTTAACCTGCCCTTGGGGTATATGATTATTTTAGTAATATTTATAGATTTTAAATTCAGAACTCAGAGAAAAAAACTTTTATTCTTCTGTATTTCAATGATCGTAAATAGCATACTTTTCATGTTAAATTAAAAAAATAAATAAAGAAAAACTAAATATTATTCTGTTATACTGCAACCTTGTTATAAACCTAAGAAAAGAAACATAAAAATAAGGATATAAGAAGGAAGAAAACCATTTATGTAATGGAGTAATATCTGCTTCTTACACATTTTTATTTCACCGAATCGAATACTTGTAAGAAGAAAGTAATTAATTTGGAAAAGATATGTGTGTGAGAGAGAGAAAAAGAAGGCAGTAGGCCGTATTAGCCGAGAAAGGGCAGGGGAGAGTTAATTTAATTTGTCAGCACATATTGGACGGTTAGGGGGTGAATGTGCCCCGGTTAGGGGGGGCCGGTCCTTATTGCTGGCCAAAGGGGGGAGGGAGTGCTTCCTCATGTGTTACCCTAATCCTTGGCAGTAAAGCCCCCTGCCAAGTATCCTCCTGCGGGTCTTAACGCTTAAACTAAGTTTAGGTGAAAATAGATCTTTTTACGCTAATGGGATAAATTAGTCAATTATATTTATAAAACTATGTGTGAATGTTTATGTATAGGACTTTCTAACCATATGTTTTTATATTGTATAAATTTATAATAGACAAATTTATTTTTCACATATCACCACTCTTAATCTGGCTTTCAAGGAAATATAAATAAATAAAATAAAGTAGAATAATTTTAAAAAATATTTATTCATTAAATGGCTGTTATAAAGAAATATATTATTTTAACCTATAAATCTTTAAGTATTTTCATAAGAACAACTATTTACTATCTAATACTATTTCGATTTCTATAATTTTATCATCACTATTTTAGAACATGAGAATAGTGAGCAAGAATTTGTTTACTTAGGTAACTATATACTTTTATTAATTTCACTTTCTAATCACTGTCCCTGAATTAAGACAATCGATATCGTATCACAAAAAAAAAGATGAAAAAAGTGACGTTCGAATCAGAAAGGAATCAGGAAGGAATTCAGTGCTTTAACTATAGTTAATATCTTTTTTTATTTATTTATTTCCACCTTACCCTGCTATGAGCAATACAGGTGTTTGCTGCAGCTGGATGTTACACTCGTGTGAATAACATCTTAATGCTGCATATCAGCAACAATAATATATAACAAATAAAAAAAGATATATACAAAAATCGACAACATTAATATACAACGAATAAAAAAACCTAATAATATACAACAAATAAATAACAATAATAAGCAATTTATAATTTTAAAGAAATTAAAACTTCTTTTTCTTGTTTATTTATTTATTTTATTTTAGTTTTCTTCAGTCATCACCATGAATACTTTTTCCGCCTGCTCGCCTTCCAGGAGTGGATCTTCTCCTTCTAAGGTTAAAGTGGGCTAAGCCAATTGTACTCTTCCATCCTTATAAAAAAATCTTTGAAGTACGGGTAATTTTCTGCAGTAATTAATTGAAGAAAATCGTTTTCTGTTGGGACATAGATTCCGGTTTCTCTGTGCAGCTTAGCCCTATAGTTAATATTCATAGCTCTATAACAAACTGCATTGTGTAAGTACTTTATTTTATATATACTATGTCCTCCATTAGTCACATAATTTCTTTACGACTTCTGAATCGAATCCCTTGAGGTACCAGTTACTCTGAGTATATCACGATCTATCTGCAGTTTTTCTTTGTTGATTCGACCTATTAATCTATTTCTTTCCCTTCCACGCAGTCGCTTGCCTAATGTTATCATCAGGCATTCATTTTTGTGTAGCGGCTTTCCGATGGATTGCTTCGAGCTACGTGTCCCTCGAAATAGCTGTCCTTGAAAGCAGTCAAGAGGACATTAACAGACTCGCCAAGAATCTGATAAGGGTATCTGAGCAAATCGACTTAGAAATAAACGGAGATGAAACAAATTATCCGAAAAACCTACCAAAATAACAGGATCGTAGATAGGAGGGAAGTCGTTCAGGAAAGTAGATAAATTCAAATAAGCCGGCTCCACAATAGCCTCGATGAATGACCAACGTTCGGAAATAGACCAGCGTATAACAAGCTCAAACTGAAGTTTATTTTCCCTTTCAAAGGTAATGAAATCTCCAAAAAATACCTCAAGGAATCTCAAATCAAGGGTAGCCAATACTATGATAAAAGCCAATTCTGACATATGGCGGCGAGATCTTTAAACGAATATATTCCTATATTATATCCGCACGATATGTATAATCTCTTTTTATAAAACTTTTAGATGAGTTAGATTTAATTTGAAACTTTTCAATTTAACTTATACTGAAATCTTCTATAAAAATAAATCATGTTTGTTTGAATAAGTTTTAATAACGCGTTAAATATTAATTTTATAGGGATGGATGTATAGTTGACTGTTGAAATTGTAAGGATGTATTTAGGATGTACAGTCAATGTTTATTAAGTTTGCCGATGTTTCTAACCGAGAATGTGAGTTATGATCAGGAATACAAATAAAATATTACATAAGAAACATTATAATAGTTCGTGGTACAGACCCCTTTTTACCGAATTATTAACATCTGGCTGAAACTTCGTAAATATCTTCAACGAAAATTCTCGGAATTGGGGCGTTTTCAATCTGGAGGTCGGCAAACTTTGTCTATGTAATTAGGTACTAAAAACTCAAAAATACTCATTTGCTTTACAGTGTAATCGTAAGATAACTTGAGCACAAAGTCGAGAAAAAAGGTGGACTTAAAAAATATTGAGCTCTTTGGCCTATATGACCTCGTTATTTTGACAATTTAGGGATGTAGGTCACGCCAAACGGCTCAATATTTTTGAAGGCCGCCTTTTTTCTCGACTTTGCGCTCAAGTTATCTTACGATTAAAGTGTAAAGCAAATGAGTACTTACCAGTTTTTAGTACCTAATTACATAGACATAGTTTGCTGACCTCCAGATTGAAAACGCCCCAATTCCGAGAATTTTCGTAAATAAAATATTTGTAGGTTACGATGAGATGAAGCTATTTACGAAGTTTCAGCCGGATGTTAATAATTCGATAATAAGGGGTATGCAAAACGGAGTTAAAGTTTTTTTTTATGTAATATTTAATTTTTATTCCTCATGATGACCCACATGTTAGGTCGAAACTTCATAATCATTGAATGCATACACTAGCGGATCTAGAATTTAATTTGGGGGTGGGGCCCGAAAAAGGCCCGAAAGTTTTTTTTTTCATATATATATATAGCGATAATTAATTTGAAAAAAAAAAGAAGATTGAAACTAACTACCAATATGAAATGGTATTCAAGTAATTATTGAAGTCCTATTAAACTTAATTACTCGAACAATAATACTTTAAGAGATAGTTTTAAATATTTTTTTTTTTTGTAAAACATGATTATATTTTACCATTTTGGGTGGGACTTCAGCCCGAAAGTCCCCTCCCCCTCCCTCTGTAGATCCGCCTGTGACTACATATCCTGACTATTTTTCATCTTTAATTTTAATCTGAATAAATTACAATATTATTTATTTATATTTAACGATGACAAAAGTGTACTTAAAACAAGTGTTGATATATAAAAATATATATAGTGGTGTTAATCAAACTGACCGCCCCCATGACAGATCCAGGGCAGCGGAGTTGCACTAAATGTCTATTCAGTCCCCAAGTGGGGCACTCCACCTCATTCCCACTCTCCACTCCTTCCAGTCATTGTAAACGTCACGTCCCAACTTTGTCCCTGTTATACCCGTCCCGCCTCCGACAGCTTCTTTATTTAATTTATTTTTCATTATTAACATTTCCATTGATAATAAATCAATTATGTTTTCCCATCAACATCGATTCCATTGAAGGGGTTCATTACTGTGTAGCAATCATAATTTAAAATTATTTTTTTTGTTTGCGGGTAAATCAAATTTATGTAAAGGCATTGTTCACAGGTCACTGTCACACACTAATCAGCGTAGGAGAGTGAAGATTCATTTCTCAGATCTTTCGAGAAATTTACCAATTAAGGTGGACACTGAAGCAAACACCTTGCTACCGAGTAAAATTTAAAAAAAAACTATACCACCTTTCTAAACCAGGATACTAGAACCAACCGAACCTCCTATATTTTTCGGAGCCTACAATTTAAATCCTACATCCAATCCCGTCCCAGTAGATCCCGTACGTCCGACCTCTATCCTCCTCCCAACCGAACTGCTGTGTTTAACACACCCTTCGTTATCCAAGCCGTCTCCCTCTGGAATCCTACCACACCTGATATTCTTCATGCGCAATCAGTTTCCTCTTTCAAATCTCTTCTCTTTAAGCACCTATTCCTTTCCTAATCCGAGTGATTATGAAATAACACAATAAAACATTCTTAAAACTCCCACTTTGATCTTAGTTAATAGGTGAGAAACTCTACATCATGACCTCAATATCCCATTTGTCCTTGACCTTATCCCTGACAAATTTTCCAAATTCTATTAGAACCTTATAAATCATCCAAATCCCGTAGCACAGTCCCTATCTAGTTCCACTCATCAATCCTCCTCGAAGGTTGAAGCGGCAGTGGCCAAGAGATCTTTTGTATCATATATCTTGGAGTTCTGGCAATGGCCTGATTCTCCACTCAAGACATGAGTATGCGTGTGTGTGTCTAAAGCGCTCTCGCTCAAGTTCCACTGACTTTAGCACCATTGACGCGGTTGAGAGAGTTGCGTCGGGATCTCTTGGAGTCCTGCTTTTCACTCTATAGCTAGAGGGAGAAGCCTGGCTTGGGGTTCCCTACCTGATTGTATATATTGTACATGACTGTGTTTTTATGTTCTTAATTTACTTATCTTTAGGTTATTTTATTTTTTATTGTACACAGTTTTCGATTATTATTTTACTTTTGTTAATTTTATCTTTTCTGTATATATGATGTGAATGTTTCCATATATCACTATAATTATTTATATAATATTTTTTATATAATTATTTTCTTCACTTCTTTCTCTTACTTGTTTATATTGTATTTTTTTCAGGAATCAGAGTATAGTCTGCAGTAGTTAGAATGTATTTCTGTGAATGGGTCACCGAGTTCAACCAAACGTTTTTCGATGATACTATATCGAAAAATATGAAACACATCTTTCGGCGTTCGTTCCAATGGGCCGTAGGAGCCGAGAGAAAATATATTTATCATAATTTCAAAAAAATATATGTATTTATTTATGTCTTTGCTTTGCCCGGTTCTATTCAATATATCAATCGATTTCATTGATGCAGAGCAGAAACAAGAAAAAAATATTGAATTTTTTATTATTATTTATTATTAAATGAGTTTTAATGTATCATCAATTACAAAAACCAAAATGGGATTCCAGTAAAATGGGCCAAGTAAATTTTTGTTATAAAAAATCAAGTTAGATTCGTTTTAGTATCCTTATAACTCTTTAATATGAATTTTTATAGAAAAAAAAATTGCAAACTTTAATACTTGATTTTCTTAGAGTTTCCCCCCACCCCCCGGCCTATAACTAAACCAATCATAACTTTCCATGATTTGCTCCAAATTCAACGTTGATATAAGCGTTAAAAAGCTGAATTCCTGCTCTTGAAAACCACACAGGTAAGTTTCAGATATCATTTTGAAATTAGAAAGTAAGAAAAAATTCTCAATCTTTTTTATTTGATATCTTTCGTTGACGGTTTTGAACAATTTCGTGCAGCATATAGAACCCTGTCTGTATACTCCGTTTGTAAGACCTCATAATCTACAATATCTGAAAGAGATTGCCCATGTCTTGTGATATTTTTTGTAGCTTAATTGTTCACTTTTCATTCCATTCTGTATAACCTCCTCTTTAAGACATGTGTGGCTGAATTTATGACAATGTTTTTTATTAGAAAATGTTAAGCTTACTCGATGGGTTTTCGTTTCACACGGACTATTATCTACCTTTAATATCCTTTTTGGAGTGTTCCCTTTGTTAAGATGGAGCTAAAACCGCTTTACCACGTCGAGGGAGCGAGAGCCCTTTAGGCTTGACCGGCCAATTCGTTCCCTCCTCCCCCTCCCCCCCTGCCCTTATCTGGCTTTGGACCCATATAAAGTTCTGTTCGGACTGACCTAGTGTGATTTAGCACCACTTCGCCGCACCCGAGGCAAGGTCAATTCTCACTTCCTTGCGTTAATGCTTATTTCGAAGTGGATCTGAATTAGTATATTCCTTTATATCGAGATACAAACTGCTGGTAATCGATAGGTTAATAGATTAAAGTAGAAAAAAAATTCATCTTTAGTGATAAAAAATAAATGAGGATTATATATATATATAGGTTAGGACCAGAGGTGGGCAAATGATACTTTGAGTACCGAGTACCAAGCATTTTATTCAAATTGAATCACTATTGGGAATTCAACCATTACTTCAGATGGCATCAACTGAAGTAATAATTAAAGTCTTTGGTACTGAAAAAAGGTCAGTATTTGAGTAAAATACTTGGTACTTAAATGATTAAAAATCATTATGGACTGAATTACGCTTGTCAACCTCATTTAATCAAACACTAAAACCTTTCTCTATAAGGTTATATTTATTTGGAAAACCTCATTACATTGTCAAAAATTCCAAAATTTAAATTTGCATTATTAAAACCATCTTTATGTATTTGTAAACTAGTTCATAAATGTCATATTAATTTAATAGATTATTTATGGTTGTATGTAAATTGCAGATAGTATTTAATATTAATGAAATATTTATATACTAGTTTAGAAATACACAAAGATTGTTTTAATTATGTAATGAAATTTATGTGATAATGTAATAATAATGTAATTGAAAATCAGACAAAAACTAAATACGTACACTGACTTACTCAAACTCATATGGACATACTCCTCTCAAATTTACGTTTATGCAAAAAAGACGCCCTTACAAAAACTAAAATCATTTCAATCCAAAATTTTAAGAGTAATAACAGCAGCTCCCTGGTACTTAAACAACAAAACTTTACATACTGACTTAGAGCAACCAACTAACGACCAACACATACGTACTCTCTACTCCCGATTTCATCTTAAACTACACGAACATCACAATGGACTTATCATGGCCACGGCTGAAATGCCCATCAGGAGGCGACTGAAAAGAAGCTAGATGAGAGATCTCCTTTCCTGATTTTAGGATATAAACAGGCCAGGGAAGAGGTGCTGCTGGGCTCCATTCTTCGTCATGCCTATCATGCCATTTTCAACTTAACAACAAATCTGCTAATTGTCACAACCATGCCAGGTGCGGATGAAGAATTGAAGACAAAAAAAAGAAGAAAAATTCAAAAAATGAGGTTTAGAATAATGATATAGTTTCTAAAATCCTAGAAGAAACGTACGTAAGTCGCTCTTTAAACTACATGGACACCACAGCGGACTTATCAACGACATGGCCACAGCTGACATGCCCGTCAGGAGACGAGTAAAGAGGAGCTGGATGAGAGATCTCTTTTCCTAAATTATGAAGTAGACCAAGACCAGGAAGAGGTACTGCTGGATACTAATATTCCTCATGCCTTAAATGCCAATTTTCTATACAATGAGATTACATCTGCTTATTGTCAATACTATGACAGGTGTGGATAGAAGTATGAACCTGTACCACTACAACCCATGAAGGATCTGGGGTTCAGTACTAATTAGGGAAAGCACTGTTTCTAGGTCAACGGTTGTGCAAGGAGGTGATTTGACCGAGATCACGCCCCACCGCCAGGTTTTCCCCCTTAATTAATTATTTTAATTAAGGGTACCCACTTTATAGAGGCTGGGTGTGCCCCAGGAGGGACTTTCTGACCCAATGTCGCCCCACGGCCAATGAAACAGATAAATAAATTTTCTGCCATGAGCCGGGGTTCGAACTCGGGACCTTTGCATTGGAAGCTCAGTGCCCTACCACTGAGCTACCCCGCTCCCGGATAGAAGTATGAAGAGAGAGAAAAAAAAATGTAAATTTTAACTTTCTGATTGTTGACAATGTAATGAGGTTTTAGTGTTTGACTGATGAAACCAATTTGACAAGGCAGTTCAGTCCATAATAATTTTCAATTATTTGTCTAGGTATGTAAAAGAAAGTATTAAATGAAAATAATTAACTATCAAATATAATTAGGCTATGGTAATTCTTTTATTGGTTTCTTCCCTTGATAATGGCCTAAGGACTGAAACGTTGATATAAAAAACAAAACAAATAAAGTAGGACTATAGTGATCAAACGTGTAGTTTTATTATTACTTAATGAGGATTATTTTATAACTAAAATATAAAATAAAAATTCCGCTGGATTTTAAAGGTGAAGTCAATCATGCAAACAACCAAATAAACGTTCAATGAAAATCAATATTAATTCCTTTGACATTACAATAAATTCATTTCCACTATATAGCCAGACATAGAAAGAGAAGGAACTCGAAGAATGCTTGACTGGTTCGGAGCAGAGCTGGCAAATTTATTTTCTGTTGGCTCAGTTGTGTATCGACTGTGGGGGACCGAAGACCCTCCCGAGGCAATGCCAGCTGCCTCTATAAAGTGGCTGCCCTTTATAAAATTTTCTCCAACCAAGAAAGGAGGAAGATAACTTGGGGGGATCATGGAACCGATGATGGCGCTCTGGCGATAAGTGTGCACTACCTCCTTATCTTGTACCGAGCAGCTGGTCATCAGCTATTGCACAACAGTAGCAGCTACCATAAGCGTCAGCAGTTATTTTCCTAATGCGTTATAAAAAATTTAAACTGTTTTTCTGTTTTAAACTGTCTCCTCAACTATATAAATGTTTCCTGTGAGAACTACACGAAGATTAAGACTTAAGAGCTGCACTTGTATTCTTCTTACAGATGACTTGCTGGAGATATCCAATTTCAAGTGACAAGGAACTATCTTTTTTACATATTACTGCGGCAAGTTATCTGTAGGTCTATAACCGGTTCCTTAGGATAGGGCCTACTGACAAGAACTGTTCTCGCCGATGAATGTGGAGGAAACATTATGGGCCAAGGATAGTGACGAATCAATCTAGATCCACGGATTATAGCTGTTCAGGGTCAGCAGGAACACAGGAATCTATAAATCTTTCCCAGAAGCAACCGCATAGACCATCTATGTATCAGAAATAGTGTAATGCAGTACCGGCCTTAGACATTCGGCGCTACCGGGCAATAACGCCATCTATTCTCCACAAAAAAAAAAAAAAATAAATAAATCTTTAACTGAGGCTTGATGTTACAGGATTCAAATTTAATTTAATGAAAAATAAGCTGTTTTCCTGTATTATTCTTTATTTTTCTGTCTTTGTGCAACTAGTTTCGGTCTTTAATCAGACCTTCATCAGGCTAACTTATGGTGGTCCTCCTCTCCTGCTTGTCAAACGAGGAATCCCTTGATCTCTAGGAATCTACTTGACTTTATATATTTATAAATCGAATATATATATTAGGGTAGGATACAAATAAAGATTATTTTGTTCTTTGATGTTAGAGAAATGATATCTTTCAAATTAACATAGTTAGATATTTCAGTCCTACAAGTGCTGTTCAGGAAACATGAAACAGTGTATAAAGCCGTTATCTACATTTCTGATTCTCAGCAAGGGATTCTTGATGTTGAATATCGGTTTAGTCGTGTTGGATTTATACGCTCAAGTCAGGCGATCTGTATTCTCGGGGAGAGCTTCTCATTTAATTTAGTTCATATTTTCCGCAAGAGTATTGGATACAAAATTTAAAATATATTTTTAAAAATTACCTATATATAAATTTAAATTTTAAAAGTATGATATTTGGGTCCTATATATATATTTTAGTCGAGTATATTAGCATATTTTTAGAGACAGAATATCAGCAGATTAAATAAACGTTATGGGAAGTGGATGTTGGGTTGTTATTACAGCAACTTGCAGACAACATAGAAAAAATCTATTCATATAGAAAAAAGCTGGTTAAACTACCACACTAACATAACAAAAGCATTAACATAAAGTGGAGTAGGAGAGATTCGGAAATAGAAAGTAATGAAGATGCGAATTAATTAATTAGCATACAAAACACCATATTGAAGCATATTCATTGTTAATTTAAAAAGAAAAACATTTTAAAATACTATTATACAAATGCGGTTATTTCGCGTGTTATGAAGAAAACTAAATCTTTATCTTTATATATGTATATAAACAACAGAATATTTAAATATTAATTATACCGTATGTTTTTATATAATATATAATGATTTTTTAATTAAAATTGGTATCTATTAAATTAATTAACAAGAATAAAGTACTTCATCTTCTCAATAAACTTTCTATTTAGTAGATAGTTTACAACTATTCACATAAAACTTTATACCTGCCGTAACTATTGCCTTTAAATCTAAATTTGTGCAAGTATTTTCTCTCAGCTCTAGGTGTGACTTGAATTAAGCATGAAACAGGTTCATTTGGTAGTTGTCGGAAAATAATTTAAAGATTTAATTCAACAGACTTTGCTTTTATTATATATTGCTTAATTATATTTCTAAATGAAGCCATTTATATTACAATATATATTTATTAACAGAAAATATTTAATATTTAATTTGAAGGTTTTTGTTGTATTTATTATTTTGTTTATACTGCTTAATATACAGGGTCTTTCAGGGTTAAGTGGCCAAACTGAAAATATGAATTAAGGACCTCAAAATAAGAAAAAAAATTCCTCTGAAGGCATGTCCGCAAACGCTTTGTTTAGGAGATATTCACACCTAAATTTTTTTATTGTTATGACATATTTACGTTATATTAAATAAATAAAAGTGATTTCTTTGTCCCAAATACTTTAATAGTTTTTATTTAAACATGAACATTAAATGTTGTTCAAAGTGATTTGGACTGTTGTTGAGAAAATGAAGGGGCAAAAATACCTTCAGCAAGTGGTATTATAGCAAATGTACCATTTCTCTAAGACATTGAAACGTGGAGCTAAAGACAGACTTGTTTGGTAATCTATTCGAAAATCGTCTGGCATATTCACGACGGGCAGCATCACCATGACAAAATCCTTATACAAACACCATATCGGCATATTCACCATTAGTATAAATGGAAGGCATAATGATGAGAACTCTGCGAAAGCCTCATACAAACTGATAAATGTTATTGAGAGTTCTCAATGCTAATTCCAAATATTATAAAGTATTAATCCTTATGTTGCCAATAGTTCTGATAGAGTAACGGATAAAAGGCCATATTAGTATTTTATCTAATCCATCTCCTAAACAAAGTGTTTGCGGACATACCTTCCCTTTGAACAACATTAAATTTAAATGTTAATCTTTACTTTTAATTAATAAAGTAGTTACAGCAAATAATTAGGTTTTATTTATTTCATATAACGTAAATAATTGATAACAACGAAAATCTTTAGGTGTGAATATCTCCATAACAAAGCGTTTGCGGAGATACCTTCAGAGGTAATGTTTTTCTTTTTTTGAAGTCTTTAGTTCATTTTTGACGTTTGGACACTTAACCATGAAATTAATTAATTAATTTACTTTACATTGTAGTGCTTTATTTTTTTTTGAAACGTTAAACTATTCGTTTTATGAATGCAACTAGAGTACGTTTTAATTTCTAAACGTTAATTGAATAAAAGTTAGTTTATTATAAGTTAAAGCTAGTTTTATTAATTTATTATAAAATTTCAATATGCCCACTGATGAGAACATTGGTGACTTAATTCCTAAAATGAATTTTGAAATAATTGAGTTAAAAAAAAAAACAATCACAAAAATAAATGGACAGTGAAATATCGACCTACCGCTATAGTTTCTCATACTAATCAACTCCATACTGACTTTGGATACAGTTGCCTTAATTGGTATGTCCATTTATCCATCCCAAACCAAAAGAAAACTCATCCATTCAAGCGGGACTAATTGAAGTTTAGTTCTGTCACTCATAGACGATAAAAAGGAGGTGTTCCCTTTTAGAGCTTTGGTTGGTTTAATTCATTTCAAAAATATTTCGGAATCTCATAACAATTATTCTCTGCAGAATAAATTATGCGGAATAACTGGAATATTTAACTGTCTCACGGTACTACTTGTTAAATTCTCGAGAAAATTCAGGGAAAAAAGTTATAAAGAAAAGAAAAATGTATTGAGACCTAATTCGCTAAGTATATATTCTATGATAAATTTATAATAAAACTTTTGAAAAGTAATTAAATTATCAACAAAACAAAAAAAAAAAATCATCGTAACCGAACCAGTATTAGCGATTATACACACACACACACGTTTAGCCTGTTCTTTTTTTTTTTAAGTTAATGAAATTTCCTACAAAACTGTATAAAAATCGTTCATTTCGGACAATTATTAACGATGTTACAGCTATTCAATTTCCAATGTAATATTAAGAGTTCATATCCTGATGTCATAAAGGGGTAAATGAGAGAAAACAGATAACTAAATGAAATTAAGAAAATCTGTTTCCCACATCACACGAGCTTCACTATTTCCTCTACTTTTAATAAAAATTATTATTTGACGAAATAAGGCTGTGGCAAAACGTTTTTTTTTTTCAGCAAAATTAGAGGGTATTACAATTTTTATACTGATATACCTTAAGCCGGTTTACATTGCTTTAGTTTATCAAATAGATCATTCTTTGATCAATTTTCAGAAAACTTAAATCTAATTCAATTTTTTTTTATTCCTTGATGGACATATGTGAAGAAAAAATCTTTTTTGAAAGGTAGGAAAGTCGTGTGAGTGGACACACCGGATTTTTTTCTCGAAATCTTCTTTTCTTATCTTCTTTTTTTATTTTATTTTTTTTAAAGATTATGACATAAATTTGATACCTGAATTATAGCTTAAGTAATTTCTCAAGTTAAAATTTAACATAAAATTTAATTTGTAAGTTACAGTCATGTTTGTATAGCTTTTATTTTAATTTATATAAATTATATTTAGATAATTATAATAATTATAATAATAATAATAACATTATTGTTGATTTAAAATATTAAAATTTCACGAAAAATTACAATAATGAAATAATACCTATATATAATATATATTATATATATATATACTACCTAACTATATATCTATCTGGACCTACGTACTTGAACTGTGGGGAACAACTAAATTATCGAATATCAAACGCATCCAATCCTTCCAGTCCAAAGTCCTTCGAACAATAGTCAATGCTCCATATAATGTCACGAACAAGAACCAACACCATGACCTTAACATCCCATATGTTCATGACATCATCCCATCCAGATTCTCCACCTTTCACCAGAACCTTATTCATCACCCCAATCCTCTAGCGCAATCCCTATCCAACTCCAGTCACCCCTACAACCCTCCTCGAAGGTTGAAACGGCAGTGGCCTCGAGATCTTTTGTAAATATGCCTTTAGAGTCCTGGCAATGGACAGCTTCTCCACTCATGTCCTGAGCGTCTGTGGCTTTAGTGCCCTCTTTCAGTCTCCACTGGCTTCTAATACTAGTGATGCGGCTGGAAAAGTGGCACTGGGATCTCCTGGAGTCTTGCTTTGCCTTCCACATGTGGGGGGAAAAGCCTGGCTCGGAGATTCTTGGGCGAATGTATATATTGTATATAGTTATGATTGTGTTTAGAAGTTTTTATTTTATTTTATTTGTTTATTTATTTTTGTATTTATTTGTATTTACCTTCTTCATCAGTATTATTTATTTATTTCTTATATTTATATTTATTTCTTTATTATTTGTATATATTTTATGAATGAGAACTTTTAGCCCTTATGCTTACAGCCCTCCAGCAGTGGCTGATTATATTATTATTCAATAAATAGATTTAAAATTGAAAAAAACTATATATATCTTACTATGTATTTCATATACAGATAAGAGAAAATAAAGAATAGTCAAGGAAAAATTATTCTGTTAGACTTCTTCAAATGGTTCGTTAATTAGAGAAGCAAAGTTCGATTGATGGAATTGATTAGAAACTGTAAATGTTTATTTCCATCGAGGCGAAAAGAAAGATAAGATGAAGAAATCTTCGAAGAAAGGAGTTGAACTGAATAGACAATCTCCAGCGTTCCAGCACTGCCCCCGGAACTGGAGAAGAAATGCCAGTGATTGAATCTCCGTTGGCTGACTGATTAAGAACCGCTAATGAAACAGACGTAATTACATGTTGTAGTCCTCCACTTCCCTTTCTTCCCCCTTATAAGATCATCGGGGACTTCCTTCGACACAACATCTGAAATTTCTTCTTAGAAATTGGAAGAACATCTTGTCCTGCGTTCATTATTAACAGTAAACTTCAGAAGATATTGTAAATATATCGCCAATAAGAAGTTTTAAAATAATTTCCGTTATTCCGTTTTCCGTATAACAAACTTTAGAAGATATCTTAAATATATCTTTAGTTAGAAATTCTAAAAATAAATAAAATTTATTTAATACCTTTCGATGCCATGGAGCATTTAATAAATTGAATGAACATAGAAGTAAGAGCTATTTGTATAAGAAATAAATCAATACAATGCCTTCAAGCTGAACACTTATTTTTTTTTTAAATCACGTAAATATGAGATTTAATAGAATTTAAATGATAAAAAATTTACATAAGATTGAGTTTACATTTTTAAAATTTTTAAATAATAAAAAATATTTAGATATAAAATAAACTTCATTCTGGGAAAAAGTCCACTAAGAATAACAACAACGTAAATATTAAATAAAAAAAATATGGTCAAAAACTACTTTAAAAACAATTCTAACAATATATACAATAACTTCATTAATAATATGTAAACAACTAAACATAAAATTAAATCATGAATAAAAACAATTGGGATTAAAAAAACAAAAAGAAGACTAAAAATAGAAGAAAAGAAAAGGCATTCATTTTTTATGTTTTATCATAAACAGTAGAAACTAATATTTACTTCTAACAAATTTCCATTCATAAAATATAATTTCAGGATAACATTATACAGCGTCTGTTCGGGATATAAAAAGGAATTGGATATAAGAGTCATTTAAAGGATGATAGGGAAGAGGCATGGCGGATATTAAATGACAAGGAATTCCTGAAGGCAACGGAGCGAGCAAGAAAGGAACGAAGATTTTAATTCTATCGAAGGTGGTATAGAAGTCAGAAACATGGGATCCTGTTTTCTATGAGTGGACTGAGCGGTATGAGGCGCAGGTATGACGTAATTTCCACTTCCTTGACATTTCCCAATACTGTTCGCTTCAACTTCAATGTTAATTACGTTTGCTAATATGCGTCAGAGAAATTTAGGATTTTTTGCGATTTCATTGTTATGACCTAATCTTTATAATATAAATTGGAGATTTAAGCAAGTGCTCGATTCATACTTGCAGAATAAAAAAAAGTATAAACAAGAGGATATGAATAGAAGTGGCATGTCATTAAATAGAAAATAATCTGTATTAGTTCTTCCAGATAATCATTATCTACACTAAGTTACAAATCATTTTGAGGAAAACGTTTTCAAAAAAATTACTTTCTTTTTAAATTTTGGATATTATGATTGATCTTACGGCAACTTCAAAGTCATAAGGAAGAATTAAAATAATTTTAATAATTAATTTTTTGGATAAATAATCTGGACTGATTATTATTAACTGGTTTAAATATTAGGCTTTAATTAATTAAAGGTGATTATGATTATTTTATATTAGTTATTAACTATTAATAAGTGTCGATTGATTCAGTCATACGAATTAAAAAAAAAATCATTTCGGTTAAGGTAATGAATGTGTTACGGTCAGTTGTGGCAATGGGTTTTTATTATTTATAGCAAGGTATTTTTTAAGCTGATATTAAATCGTAAAGTCATTGATAATAATTTCTGAAATACAGTACTAAAAAAAAAATTTAAGCATTTAATTGCAGCAAAGAGTT
This sequence comes from Nezara viridula, assembly GCA_928085145.1. Lineage (NCBI taxonomy): Eukaryota > Metazoa > Arthropoda > Insecta > Hemiptera > Pentatomidae > Nezara > Nezara viridula. Next base: position 49,351,608 of record OV725081.1, read on the forward strand.
ACCGTCATGACGAATAAAAACCTACTAACTTGTTTTATCACCATTAAATTTCGAAAACGTCATAAAGACATTAAAATTTAGGGTATTTTTGAGTTTTCTATTTCCTCCACAGGATCGTCAATTTTCTTTATCCGTTGTTTCTCAACTCATACCTGTATTCATCTGTTATTGGAATAGTGAGGACTGCATAAACAAATATTTTTATTAGGCAGTCGATAGATATAAACCAGATATTATAAATAAACGTTACAAATTAATGAATAATAGTTATTCGAGGTAAGTAAAAAAAGTTAGCTCTCCATAAATCAGCAAATTTATGGAGTATAAATGAAATTGATGCTATAATAATTGTGACAGTTACGGTAATGACATATTCAGAATTTTTAATGACTTACATAATAAAAAATAATTACGAGCATCTTTTTAAATAAAAAAAAAACAACCTTAAAATTTGCTGAGGTTATTAAATGGGTAGTAAATAATGAAGATAAGAACAATATTTTTTCTTTATGTTGCAACATAATATTTTTTAAAGAATCTTAAAAAAAAAAATGTTATCTAGGAGAGCTCTATTAACTGCCACCTAGCAGCAAATATAAGACCACTTTGAAGCCTTATCTCTACCACAGGACTCAAGGCTTGAAAGTCTAAAGCTTAGAATGTAAGCTACGACTGTAGTCCTACGGATCATATTTTTTTAACTTTAAGGTAAAAGCCTCTAGAAAAACTAAAATTAACAGGTTTAACAGAGATTTTGCAAGGAAAATATTGATCAAGAAGTCACGTTAAAAATTATTAGTATTTAATAAACTTACTGCTTCTTTCAGCTTTAATTAAAAAAAAAAATATTATGAAGCCTGGTGTACAAAATATGAGCAATAATTTTATATCATGGGTGATAAATATTCAGGACGCAGTCTTTTTTAAAAAAAAAAAATTATTTTTGCTAACTAAAAATTGTTGAGTACATGAACAACCTCAGTGCTCAAACCACGCCCTGAAGATGACTCACATGTTTGGGTTGAAACGTTGGCAAAGATATGTTTTTTTTTTATTTAAAGACTACGTCTTGAATATTTATCACTCACGATATGTAGAACAGTCGACTAATTTCCTTCAACAATAATTTTATAGAGACTTGATAGACTATTCACGAAGCAAACAAATTTATGTTCAAGTTGTTTATTATTATGTTCATATTATTTCGACGAATTTATAGAATTTGTTAATAATATTGTAAATATTGGTTCACATTTCAAAAATTTCTAGATTCAATCCAACGTAAATGGTTCTATGTAGAAAATACTATTGAAATCAATTTATATATTTATAGATATAAACCGATATTGTGTAGTAAAAAAAGATAGAAGTTTAGCACTCTCCTTGACAAGGATGGAATATTTAGACGCATCCATAGCCGTGTTTTTTTTTTGTTTTTTTGTAAGAGGCGGGGTGGCTTATTGTGAGCAACCTGATGACCAAAGTTTATATGATAAAATAATTACGAGTTAGCGTACAGGTACCGGAGGAGGGGGACTTTTAACTCTGGCATTAATCCCCCACCTTTTCCCCTGGCCCGGGAAAAAAAATATATAAACGTAAAAAAAATATACTGACAAGAGAAGAAAGATTATAAAAAGTATTTTTCAGAGTTATCATCAGCTAGAGTTGACAGGTTTGGCAAGATGGGGAGAGAAAGAGGTATTTGAGCTTTTCCCGGGGGGCCCACCCAGAACCAAACCTCTCTGAGGTGAAAAATTAAATTATCTTCACCCCTCCCGACCCCACTTCCAAATTATGATCGAGGCTCCCCAGGGTTTTGACCGCAGCAGTTGATAACTTCCTTGAATACATATGCATGATAAATGCTAAACTGTGCCTTGTCATGAGTATATTTAGAGGAGCGGTTTATCAAGACAACACTGGTTATGTATACTGCATCAACAAACTGTCTAGTAGTCATCGTATCCAACGCCTAAGCATCAAACTAACGCATTGCGGGATCCGGAAATTGACGAACATGAACATGTATCAACGGATATTTATACAGCCGTCATATTATAACATATTGTGACAAAAAGCATCGGATGTGACATAACGTTGATATTTATTGTTTTAAAAAATATGATGCGAACAAAAAATCAATGTTTTAATGAAACCAAAACACTATCAATCCATTATCTCCAAACAGGAAAATGCGATATTATTTGTAATAATATAGTGTTGATAAATTATTAATATGAGGGTAAATGATTTTAATATTTTATATATATATATATATATATTTTTTTACATCATATAATAAGACTATTTATTTATTTAAGCGTTTCTGCAATTAAGGTCATTCACACTATAGTCTCATGCTCACTATATTTTGTTTTATATGGTTGTAATCCTTGGTACAGTCCCCCTTTTATCAAATTATTCGTAACCTAAAATTATTTTATTTACGAAAACGGATTGTGGCGTTTTCTATCTGGAGATCGGCAAACTTTGTCTATTTAATTAGGTACTTAAATATTATAAATACCCATTCGCTTTCCACTTGGATCGTAAGATATTTTGATAATCACAAAATCGAGAAAAAAGAGGGCCTACAAAAATGTTGGACAGTTAACCCTTTACAACCTCGTCATTTTAACATTTTGGGCGTGTAGGTCACGCCAAACGGCTCAATATTTTCGAGTGCCATTTTTTACTCTATTTTTTGCTCGAATTATCTTACGAGTGAAGTGGAAATGAATGGGAATTTACGAGTTTTTAGTACCTAATTAAATGGATAAAGTTTGCCGACCTCTATATTGAAAACGCTCTAGTTCCAAGAATTTACGTAAATAAAATAAGTTGTAGGTTACGATGAGATGAAGCCGTTCACGAAGTTTGAGACGGATGTTAACAATTCGATAAAAAGTATTCTGTGTCGCAGAGTAATGAATAACTGCTATAAAGAAAAAAATATAAGTACTCATTATTGAACACACAAAGTCGTTTCTCATTCGTAAATGAGTTCTAAATCTATTAAATTAGCAAACATATTTAAATTATTGAAAATTTAAATAATTTGAAAAAGAAAAGTACACTAACTCAGAACTATATCTGAATAAATAACAAGTGGAAGTGTAAATCATCTGAAAATGACGAAACTAGCTAAACTTTCTTTATAAATTTTAATAAAAAACAAATGAAATTTGTCAAATAAAAAAAAATTGTATGAACATTTTTATTGTTTATTTATTTTTATTGCTTGAGAAAATAGTTCGCCCATAGACTCCATGTTCAATATCATCCTTTTTGAGGGACTGAATATGAATAGATGGAAGGATCGAGATTGCGTAATCTTGAATATGTTGAAAAGGAATTGAGAAGGATCGTTTCCTCTTTTGTATTTTTAAACCATTAGTTCTTTAGAATCGAGGTATTCATATTTACAGCTATATAGCGCATTTTGAAAAGACGTTTTATCCCTCTCGAAGTCGTTCAATAAATATTTTTGCTATGTTACTTATACTAAATTGATTATCGTTATTTTATATTTTTGCCTCTGAACTTATTTATTAATGTTAAGTTTACTCTATGTACATGTTATTAGACTATAACTTTCATTTACATATTGTTATTTTTTTATTTTATTTTCTGTTGATAGTTTCTCATACTAATTGTTATCCTGTCTTTTCTAAGCTCTGATGAAGGCCTGAACTTTGCAAAAATAAAGCCTCGGCAAAAATAAAAATACATATTATTTATTTATTTTTACTTTGTATTTTGACTTAACACCCTAACCTCCTATATTATTTACCACTGTCCACCATTAGTAAATGATTTTATTTTGTACATATATTAAGAATTATATGACCACTATAATGTTACATTGACCAAAGAGTATTTTACATTTTAGAAAAAAATTGAAGAACATTCTATACATTTTGTACCTTGAATTTTTGTAAAACTTAAAATATGGAAATTTTCAGCTGTTAAAAATTGGGTTATGTGTGGACGATCCCACCTTAGATTTTTTATTTATAATAAGTTTAACTTTACATTTTTTAAATTTTCATGAAATAATTTTTATTCTTATGTTCAAACTGTTTTTTTAAAACGAAAATATTAATTTAAATTAATTTATTTATTTAATATTAACACAATCTGTCACATTGAAGGGCAATAAGCATTATAGCAAAAAATATCCATTTATACTATATGTACATACAAGAAAAATAAATTAATGTAAATAAGAATAAAAAAAAATTGAATAAATAAAAAAATCTTCTAAAACTCATTCACATTTATATACAATATTTACATTTGCCCAAGAGACTCCGACCCAGGCTTTGTCTTCCACGTGTGAATGGCTAAGCTAAGCTCCAAGAGGTCTCAGCGCTTATCTTCCAGTCGCGTCACTGGACTGGAAGCCAGTGGAGAGTGAGAGAGGGCACTCGAGCCACAAAAATCCAGGCATTGAGTGCAGAAGTTGGAAATTTAAATTATAACAAATAATATGTGTTATAAGATGTGTTATTAGTAAAAACTTGTTAGAGATAAGTAACAAAATAATCAATAGACAGAACATAAATGTTAGTTTATTATTGAACGAATTAAAACCACACAGCCTAATGATTCCAAAAAGCAAGCAAAGGAAAATCCACCAAAGTTTCGCCAATTCAGGCATCATCATTAAAATCTTCCAAGATCTCCATACAGATATAGACCAACAGAAACTCACCATCCTTATTCTCCTTGATTTTTCCAAAGCCTTTGACTGAGTAGATTGCAATATACTCCTTACCAAAATTAAACATATTTCCTTGTCTTCTAGTGTCCTTAAATTGTTCCAATCCAAAGACCAAAAATTAAATTTCAGATTTAGGTGATAAAAATAATATGAAAATGACCGAAATAAGTCCGAAACGTTATAAATTAATAAAAATGTGATGTAGCTTAATAAAGGTTAATCAAGATGAATAGAACGTTCTGCATCACTGAGTCGGTTATCTATCGAGTCTTGTCAAGCCGGAATATTTAAATGTGTCTACTTTCGCGAAACGTTTTCGCAAGCATATACTTTCTTAGACTTATATCATTTGCTTTGTTTTTTCCACATATATGTACCTGTAGACCGATTTTGTTCGATTCTCTTTTCCGAAAAGAAAATAATTATTATTAATATTTTTAGAAATTATATAGCGTACAGGTGAAAAAAAAACCTAAGATATTTTGCAATTCACTCTCTCAAAGTCACAATTAAAAATTATTTTAATTAGTAAGGTTTCCTAATTAATGCATAATTGAATCATTTCACTGAAGGGTGAGGGGATTGTAAATTAAATAATAAATGTTAATTGGAAAATATTAAACAATATACAGTAGCGGCATGGCACATAATTTTGTATGATTGAGTTAGCTCATACAATGTCGAACTTCACGGTTCCTTTATCCTGAGAAGAGAAACATCGAGAGCCCTTATCTTATTGGATTTAAAGTGTGAGTTGGAAAGGCCTCTTTAGCCTAACAAATTTACAGCCTTTAAGGGCTACTTCCATAGTTTATAACAGCTAGCATAACTTTTCAAGTTACCCCCCCACTTACGAGCTGTTGCTGTAAATTTATTATTAATGGTGGCACTCAGGTGCGGTAAGTAATATAAGCATAAGCCCGCACTCCATTACGGGTCTAATTTCTCGTAAAATATCTTGAAATTTCTAATAAATATGGAATAAATAACAATAGTAAGACATGAATAATAACGATAAATGAGGAAATAAATGAATAAACTCTATATATACATACTATGAAATTAAAAAAAAATAGCAAAACCTATAATAAATTATAAAGTTATTCGATGAATTTTGGTTTTTAAACGTAAAAAAAAGTAAGGAAGGGATAGTTTGGACTCATATTTCTGGTAGTAAAAACGTTTGGGATAAGAACAAAGTTAGGGTTTTTCGGTCCATACTCTCAAATAATAATAAATATTTTTTCAGTTTCCCTCCTAAAAGTTCTCTTTGAACAGGGCAATCACGTAGATTATAGGCGCTCGGAATGAAATTTGACTAGGCGTCCCATTACGAGTTTCCAAATGAGAGAGTAGTCTTTCTCCACATCTTTGCGAGTTATACTTAGATAAATCTTTGCACTTTAAGACGACAGCTGCCTTGCGACTTTTTCAAAAACAGTTACACCACGCCTATCCCCAAAGCCTTCAAAGAACATGAAAATCAACGAGTTTGTTCGTATGTGGCGTAAGTAAAACAAACACGTGTAAAGAATTAACTCGTAGTTAACACCTAGGACTGCCCCTAGGAGATAACTCATTGATGGCAGTCAAATGACCAATGAATTTAGAATATATAGCTATCTTGTAAGTTTTAACAACAGCAATTGGAACTAGAAATAATAATTTGTACTTAATAATTTCTGTGCAGAAATCGAAGTCTAAACAAAGATGAAAAGGAATAAATCAATTTTTTTATTTTCTCTCCTTGATTCTACCTCGCCATTTCTGACACACGCAGAGTTGTTCCTCAGTGTACAGGTCCACCACGAAGAATATTTTAAACCATTAGGCTGGATTCGTTAGACTCTGGAATGTTAAAGTTTACTCTTTAACACGCTCGACCATCACGACCTTAAGGAATGAATAAGAAATAGCAGTGGGGATATAAATGGCTCACTTTTCAAGAATACTCGTATTATGTATTCTTTGCCTCTGATTTTAGAACACCCTTAACCGCAACTCCCAGAGCGATATTATATGAATACATACACGGTAGGTTGATAACATACGCTAAGATTTTCGGTGGTAATTACTACCGAAAAAAATCCATGGGATATGATTTGGGGGAAATGATGATGTTAAGGAAAACAAAGGATTTAGATGTAAAGTTTTGTCGACAAAGAATTGCCCTAAGAAGGGAATTCAGAGAAAATATAAAATGAACTGATGATGATGAAATTCTAAAGTTTTTCTTTGAATAAGTTGTTAGAATACATAATTTATTTGGAATATTCTAGACTCTTTTCTCTCTTTAAAGTTCAAGTTCGTTTAAAGTTAGAGTGTTTTTTATTATTTTTTTTTTTTACTTTATAAGTTAAAATAAGAGAGAAGTAGGATTGCCTAACATTTATATAAAATATTTATCGGAATTTAGTTTTGTATTTGTAAGATTGAAATTCATAAAGAGGCAATTCCAATATATTTAATATAGCCATGAATCCAATAAAACATGGCGCTTTCTGAAGCCTTTATTTAGTAGTTTGGACAATTATTGCAGGCCATTGCAATCGCCTTGAACCCTAAAAATGATATTAATATAACTGCCCCAACATCATTTTGAATATTTAATAGTTGACCGTTGCATTATAAAGGAAGGAGATGGTGTGGGGTGGCGGTCATAAATAGGATAAACAGTGCCAAAACTATCTTTATTAAAAACCAACATTTCGACCCGACTTTGCAGGTCGTATGAGTTCTCAGTTCTAAGTGAAACTCCTAGCTGAACACACCTCCCTGAAGAAGATTTGTCCGGTCGAAACGTTGGCTTTTAATAAAATCGTTTTGCCATTATTTAGCATATTTATGACTGCCACCCCGGACCATCTCCTTCCATCACATCAATTTCTTTTTCCTTCTTGGTTAAAGTCAATATTTAATTTATGTCTTTGTTGTAGTTTTGAAGATTTGTAAAAAAGTGAGTAAAGTAGTTCGAGTCGTCTATTTTTCCGTTTCATTTTAACTCGTGGCTCCTACGGCCATCCTTTTGTCAAAGGTAAGTCCAAGGTTGTGTTCGGCTCTATCTAAGGAATTTGGTTGTTTTCTATATAAATTGGACTGCATATATTATACCTCTGAATGGAAATTGTTATGTTACGGATTGTTAAATCGTTTAATTATTTTTGTGGTTACGAAACGAAACGATAGTTTGTACCACGGACTATTTACAACACTTGTATTTTTGGATTTTACACAAAGTTTCTTACAGAGGTATTTTCATTAAAACCAAGTTCATTTTACGGCACAGATATTTCTTGCAATCTTAACTTTTCGACTGATTTTTTTCAGTTTGACTGGGCTCAGCAAAATTTTCTTTCCGCTTAGTCTTGGCGGTATTACCCTCACCGTTCTTAATAGTCATACCAAGAATGAGATATTGAATGGTACTTATGTTTACACTACGATTCTCACAAAAGATCACAATCCAACACAACCATCACTAAGATTGCTACATCGATTGCATAAATTGTATGGCCAGTAAAAATTATGATAAATTGTTGGCGTGACCTACACACCCAAAATTTCAAAATAACGAGGTTATATAGGACAAACGGCAAAATATTTTTGTTGGTCACCTTTTTACTTGATTTTGTGATCAAAATTATCTTACGATCCAAGTAGAAAGCAAATGAGTATTTACGGATTGTTAGTACCGAATTAAATAGAAAAAGTTTACCCCCTTCTAGATTGAAAACACCCCAATTCCAAGAGTTTTCGTAAATAAAATAGTTGTAGGTTACGATGAGACGAAACTATTTACAAAGTTTCAGGCGGATGTTAATAATTCGATAAAAAGGGGTCTGTATCACGGACTAATAGCTTTAGAAGTCCAGCAAAACGAATAAATTAATTATACAGAATTGTAATTTTTTAAAATTAATTTAATTTTATCTTGAATAAAAAAATAATTTTATTTTGGAACTATGTCCTTCTAAGAATTTTAATTGCATTTGTTCAGTTAATTAAATTATACAGTATACAGAAGCAAATAAATTTTACATGTTTGCGGAAGTTTGAACATGAAGTAGATTTGTACATATTTACTTATTATCACCTTCAATATTCATCCTTCCTCTATTCCTAAAACGCTGCATGCGGATCTTCCATTGTCCAGAGTAGTGCTGGAAGTCTTCTCCAGTCAGCTCCTTCAGGATCCATGCCGTTTTTCCTTTAACAGCTTCGACGGACTCAAATCTTGTTCCTTTTAAAGCAAATTGACGAATCGCGATTTTTCACATATGATCCTGAAACGAAAAGCCAATCCATGCCCTGGAAGAGACAGCTTCACCGAGGATCAATAAATCTCGAACGAGCAAATCAAAAATCAAACCAATAATAATTTTTTGAACCTGAGGAGGTTCCGCTTACTGAAGGAGCTGACACAAGATTTCTAACACTGTTTCAGACAGTAGAAAATTTTCGTGGGGCATCTTAGGGATAGAGGCTAGGTGTATATCGAAGGTTATAATATAAGTAATCAAAATAAGTTGTTTCACAGTATCAGTCTCGTTATGTAATAGACAGATCATGTTCGTTAATTTTTAAATTACTTTGGAGCATATTGGAGGGAGGTTATTGGTCTGTAAAGGGCCATTTATTGATTTGATTTGGAAAAGTGGGCTATTATTTATCAATTTTTATGGTATAATTTATATTTACTAGCTAATACCTAGAGAGCGCGGAGTATAAAAGACTTGCCCCATGTTTATTTAGTCACCGACTAATATCAACGCTCTCAACTCTGTACATAAGATATGTGCTTCCACCTGGATAAATATATATATATATAAAGAAGAACTGATTATTGGAGTTAACAAGCAGTTACCGATACCAAATTTGTTGTTAATAAAACGTTTTTATGTTCTGTTTTTTCGTTCGGTTACAGTTGGTGGAAAATGTCGTTGAGATGGGAGAGGATTATCAATCACTTCCATGAATGGGAGAGCACATCATTCATGCCCTCAGCTGTGAAGTCATTGTTCTAAGTGCAAGGCAGTATTAGGCTTTATATATACAAGCACCAACTTCTCGGCAATACTTTAAGTTCGCACAATAACCGGTATTGTTCGTTATCAAAGGGATGATTAACAAAACGTCATTAGTGGAACGTCTTCGTCGAAACCACAGCTGTAGATGAGTGATTCAAAATGAGTAGGGAGCCTTTAAATAGGTCTTCTACATTCCTTCTAACCTTCTACAAACAAATAACTAAGTGATTTGAATTTACATGGTTAGTAAGTTTAACAAGATACGAAATTTATATGGATGCTGAAGCATACGTTTATTTCAAGCCATATCTACAAATAACGCAAGAGTTTGATTTGTTACTTATCTTGAAGAATCAGGTTTTGACAGTCATCAGAAACACATTAGTATCGTTGTTGAAGTAATATCATATTTTCAATCTTAACCGAAATACATACGAGTTCAGCTATTACATGATAGATCCTTTTCATTGTACATAATATATAATATATAATTTATTTTTCAATTTAAATAATTTTCAGCAAAAAAATATCCATAAAAATACTTCCTAAAAGAAATTTTAACTTGTTTTTCTTGAATAACTTTTTATCGAATCCATCTGGTACTAGTTATTTTCGTCTTTTAACTACTTCTTAAGTTGCCGCTTATTTTATGCTTAACAGCAGGAGGGTAGTAAAAGTTTTTTTATAACTTTAACTCGTTCGTTATAAATTCAACGACCAAAAAGTAGAAGAAAATAAAATTAAAAAAAGAAAAGAAAAAATAGTAGGGCAACCTTTGCGTTTATAACGTGAAGATAATATTTTTATTCGTTTCAGACCGACTGTCTTGTATTATTATTTGTGATGTTGTGTTACTAATAAATTAATATATTAAGAATGTCTTGATTCGAAATTAGCTATTTTCAGGAGGCTTATTTAATGTTTTAAGTATTGTGTAAATCTACGATACAATGACGCTGGTTCATAATGAAGCATAAGGAAATATATTTAACAGGCTTGTCCAACTGTTGGCCTACGCTGATGATAAAGGCATTTGGCTGATGCTTTTCTGGCACTAGCCGGTCCTGCCAAAAGACTTGGACTGGAAGTTAATGAATCCAAAACAAAATATGTCGTAACAGAAAAAGTTCTCATGCTAGGCGAGTCACTATAGAGGTTCACAAATTTGAGAAGATCTAGTTGTTTACTTATCAGGGGTCTGTGGTCACTTAAAACAATAACCCCGATATTGTGATAAGGAGGAGGATCGCAGCAGCCAACAAATGCTGTTTTGGGTAAGTAATAGCTAAGAAGGCGGATAATTTCCAGGCAGACCAAGCTGCCTCTCTATAAGACAGTTGTGCCTTCCTAACTTCTTTATGGATCGGAGTGCTGGGCAGCTTCGATAGCCATTGAAAAGAAACTCCTTATTTTTGAAAGAAAAGTTCTCCGCCGTGTTTGTGGAGGAGTGGAAGCGTCGCACGAACCAGGAGCTGGACAATGCTTTCGGAGAAGCTGACGTTGTGAAGGTAATGAAGTTGAGGATCGTAAGATACGCAGGACATATTTCCAAAACGACAGATGGAAAAATGCCTACAATATTGCTTACACAGCCATGGAACAAGGAGAAGAGGGAGCCCAAAGATGGAGATGGTCAGATGGTATGCCAGGAGAGGCTCGCAAAATCTAGGGAGTTAGGAACTGCATGGTATCGGCGCAATGCTGTGAAAATTAAGGAAACAGTTGGAGGAGGGCAAGACGTGTAACTGGGTCGTGACGCCATGAAATGGAATGAATAATAAAAATAAAATTAAATATTAATGTTAAAAGTATTTTTGAGTAAATGAACAGTAAAAATAAATTAGTATCCTAATAATAACATAATAATAAGTTTCTTATTTTTTCGTAATAAAACATATAGTAAAACTATTTTAAAGGTATAAGGTATAACTTTCATTTTTTTAACCTAAGACTTTAACATATTACACTACAATGGTGACATTATTTATTCAAATGATATTTTTCGCCTATGAATAGGAATAACTATTCCATTGGTTGATAACAACGTTATGATAAATGATGAAGTAGAATGTCCTTTGACATTAGTGTTCTTAAAACAGCTAATTGTTGAAGTTCAATGATCAAAACGCTAATTAATTAAAATCGCCTCTTACCAGCTGCAAGACATACAAACTTACTCATTTAAAGCAGTCAATCGAAATAAGTCCATAATTGTAATATGATTAAATATGGACAAAGTTGAACGAACCTTCAACATTTTGCTGAAGAGGGAATCAACAATTTTTACTGGCAACTATGAGATTGTTAGACACCCTATTTAACAAGCCCCAAGCAACTTCAATCCCAGACAATACACGGTCGCTAAGTAGTTCTAAGTTGGAAGTCCAAGTTTAGATTAAGGGTAACTTTAAACAGAGGTAAAACACACTACCTTGAAACTAATAGTGAAGGAACCTAGTACTTAGGACAAGAGAGAGAGAGAGAGAGGGAGAGCAAAAGCACTCCATGCATTAGGTGATGTTTCACAACGCCTAATAGTCCGCTTCTACACTTTATTAATTACTAATCTCTTCATACTTTACCAAAAGTAAACCTTAAGCCCAGCCCTGAGGGTAAAGATAGTTGGTGGGCTCATTTATTATTTAATTTCAATAAAACCAGGAATTTCGGATGTTTTTCAATGATACAACCTTAATTGAAAATATAGATTTTACTTTATCTTTGTTTATAGTACGTAGTAGGTGTTAATCTTTGTGACATGGGAAAGGTGAAAAAGAGCAGTAGATTGCTCCCTCACGAAATTACTCCTCAGCAATCATCTAAGAGGTTAAAAATTTGTGAAAAACCCTTGCCTTAAAAACTCCTGCCTCATCTATCATATAGGCCAGACCTAGCACCATCGGATTATTACTTTTTTAGATCCATAGCCCATTTTGTTCGAGGGAAAAAATTTGATACTTTCGTGAAAGTTGAAATACAAGAGGTCCAAGAGTTCTTTGACAGCCATCCCAAAGAATGGTATCAGCGTGGGATCAAGCAATTGGCTAGCAGATGACTAATGACGATAGATAATAATAGACTATACGTTGAGTATTAATTGTATTTCATATCAAAGAAATAATAATACAAATATTTAGTTGAAAAACATTCATTTTTTTTATACACCTTATTATCTACGAGAAAAAAAAGTTGCTTTTTGGCTGGGTATCAGTCCAAAACTCCCTAGTAAGCTAACTGATAGACAATGTCAGTCGAAATAGTGAAACAGTTAAATAACTGATCATAAAGGACTGTGCTTTCCAAACAACAACAGAAAAATACCGTATTTATCACAATATACAGAAAAAAAAGCTGCGGTGTAGTAATTCAAGACACGCAGTATCAGTACTAATCACACATGCAACCTGTGTTAAAAATATTATTAAAGGGCTTGATGGGGGAGTACGTTGGGGCGTACCGTACAGAATATAAGGTTATGAATGTTGTGGGTTCAATTCCCATTCGATTTGGTTAATTTTCATTTCTTGACTGCCTCGGAAAATGGATCTTGACAATCCACTTCGGTAAGTACCCCCACCAAGTAACAGTATCAAGAACAACGTTTTTATAGTAATTGCTTGATTAATTGATTTTCATTAGCCCAGTCTCCTCTACGCTTAATCTTCCATAGGGATAACTTCAAGAGCTTGGTGGAAAGAATAATTATTTGCAAATAAGCACCGAAGAAAATGGAAGGATTATAATTCCTTTTTTTTTGGTATGAGATGAAATAAATGGAGTTATGTTCCTAAATTTATTTTTATACTGACTATCACTTCTCTTCAACTTCGGATAGTTTAGAAACTTAAACTCGACATTCAGTATTTCGATCAAAGTAAATCGTTTCTGCTTTTGAGGCGGGGTCCTCAGAGCGAAAAGCCGATGCTAATATAGAATTCTAATCCCGGCTTGAGTAAGCAATAAGAGGGGACTTGGAGGTATTCAATATGCCGGGGTTATTATTCGAGAAAATATGAAAGGAAGGTGGCGGAAGGATATCGTGACTCCGGAAATTAAGGTGGCAGCCCTGTTTGCCGATGGAGAGCTTCCTTGGGAAAGTTACGTTTGTCAACATGATTGCCCAACTTCCAACATTTAAATAATTAAAGGTATCTAACTATCTCTCAATTTTGGATGAATATTATTAGAAAAATAAACGTTCATAACTTTTTCACCCTAAAGAATAAATTCTCATAATACAGATAAATTATTTTTTCACAGGTATGGTTGTAAGATGAAAGAATAAAAAAATATGTAACTTATTTTAACCTTTTTTTAAAGAGAAATGGTAAGTTTTTTTTTTTCTGATACATTTTTACAGCTTAGTGTGACACGCAGCAATTTCATTTTCGTGCGGTAATTATCGTGCTAACGTCACTGGAGGTGTGTTATTAATCATTTTTCAACCTCACTTCGGGGTTAAAATAAATAAAATTCTGAACAGGTTGCATGATTTTAGTATGCGATTAACTTGCACTAATAAATTCAATTAATTATGGACTAAATTATGGCGTTTTCTATTAATAAAAATAAAAATTCCGATTCAGAACATGAATTCAGAATTTAAAAAAAAATGTATACAACGACTTTGATAATAATGATTTATATCATGAACATTACAACATATTATATTATGTTATAATAATGTCTTAAATAAAATACGGAATTTTAGATATATTCTATAACTGTCAATATTTATTGACATTTTTAAAAACTCATTGAATTTTTAGAAAAAAATATACTTCTTTTAATGATACATTATTAAATATCAAAATTCCGCATTTTATTGAATTTCTAGAATTCATGCGGGAGGTCATATAATTGTTTGTGAGCAGAATCGAAGATTTTCGCTTGTGTTTTACGTTTCAGATATCAATTATCGAAATTGGTTCGATGTAGTCAAACTGATGTGACGGGCATATCACCTACTACCGTTGATCCGAATTCATGAACTTTTTTGGAATAGTACTTGTTGGTGCTCAGATGGTTCCTTATCAATTTTATCAAATTCCATCGAATACTTTCGCTTATGCGCTATAATATTTATTAAGTTTTTCTAGGTAGGTAGGTAGTGGGAAATAAACTTGGTATTTTTTTTCTCTTATCTTAGAACGCAAATGTTGAAGAGAATAAAAGATTTATATTTTCATCGATCAAAACTGTCTTCAGTATTTTATATATATTTTAATACCGTTTGATAAAACTAAACAATACTTAATATTCCGTGGTACAGACCCCTTTTTATCGAATTATTAACATCCGTCTGAAACTTCGTAAATAGTTTCATCACATCGCAACCTACAACTATTTTATTTACGAAAACTCTTAGAATTGGGGCATTTTCAATCTGGAGGACGGCAAACTTTGTGTATTTAATTAGGTACTAAAAGCTCATAAGTACCCATTTTCTTTCTACCTGAATCGTAAGATGATCACAAAATCGATAAAAAAAAGGTGATCTACACAAATATTGGGGTGTTTGTCGTATACAAACCCGTTATTTTGAAAATTTGGGGGTGTAGGTTACTCCAAACAGCTCAATATTTTTGAAGGCCACCTTTTTTCTCAATTTTATGATCAAATTATCTTACGATCCAAGTAGAATGGGTATTTACGAGTTTTTAGTACCTAATTAAATAGACAAAGTTTACCCCCCTCCAGATTGAAAACTCCTCAATTCCAAGAGTTTTTGTAAATAAAATAGTTGTAAGTTGCGATGAGATGAAACTATTAACGATGTTTCAGACGGATGTTAATAATTCGATAAAAAGTGGTCTATAAGGTTAAAGTAATCTAGTAAATCACGTTATTAACATATGAACATAGTACTTAAAACATATATAATGCTAATATGCTTTGGCTTAATTTGTTTCATAATTACCTCATTGTTAATATCTAATGAATCAATCGAAAAAAGATGTTGAGTAAAATTATCTTCACTTTATTTATTCTACTTGTAAATTTATATGCTTATATTGTATATGTAGTTAAACATATATTTTAGCATTAGATATATTAAAAATAGATTAGAGTGTATATTAGATACGGATTAAACACGCAACAAAAATAGAATTCTCGTTATTATGTTAGTCAGGAAGTCCTCAGGAATAACACGGAGATTTTTGTTGAATACAGAATACCAGAATTATTTATCTGTTTAATTAAATCCCTTTAACAAACACTGTGACACTCCACATTATCAGACTGCATTATATTCTTAATTTATTCATTATTCAATGTAAAATATTGTATTTTCTTATACAATGCATACTACGGTTTCGTTTTTATTTATTTTAAATTTCTTTAATATTATAAATTAAACCTAGAAAAGGTTCTAGTGGTTCACATCGTCCCTTTTCTGTTTATAGAGGAAAAATATATATATTAACAGAGAAGTTTTAAACACATAATGACAAAATTGTTTTATGGATGATTACACTGGATAAACACAATATTTTGCAAAGAAAATTGACTAAGTTAACAAAACATTTCAGTCTGACTTCCAAACATCAAAGTTTTTATCAAAGTTATTTAAAATCTCGATCAACCTCAATGGCTTTAGTGCCAGTGATGCGGTTGAGAGAGTAGCGCAGGGATCACCCGGAGTCCTGCTTTTCCCTCCATAGTTAGAGAAACAAGTCTATCTCGGAGTTCCCTCGCCTGAGTATAAATAGTGTATATATGTATGTATGTGTTTTTACTTCTAAATTTCCTTATTTATTTTTTTTTTCATTTGTTTTATATACTTTTTGATGATTATTTATTTGTTATTTTGCTTCTGTTTATTTTATATTTTTCTGTACATATAGTGTGATTATGATCTCACTTCACTATAACAAACGTCCAAGTGACAGAATGCTGTAATATTCAATAAATTAAAAAAAAAGTTATTTAAATAAATAAATCAATTATCAAGGAAGTCGGCACACTTCAAAAAATAATTGTATGAAATGAAATTTGATTATTTTAGTATCTAGATATTCGTAATTAAAAAAAAAATCTAAACTTTAGATTTCAGTTCAATGTAAGAGTTTTGTATTTTTTTTTAAATATTTGATAAATTATTTAAGACAAAAAATTATGAATTATTAATATCTACTATGTTTTATATACATTTATGTATTCACCGTGTTACATTTTTTTCCGGAAAATAAAATCATAAGCACGAGTAATACTCGAAGGATGTGTCAACATATTTCATCATTGTATAGATATATTTCCTGAATAAGGGCTACCAACAACACTCTAGTGGATTTGAAGTTTCTCAGCTCCGGTGAATATGAAGTATTGCATTGAGAGCATAGTCATTCCTCTGGGGACTTATTCTTTATCCGGGGGTAAAACGATGATTTGTGAAATGCATCGGGAAACTTTTCCATTTCCAGTGAATGATATGGAATGGTTCAACGGTATTACTAGTTCTTTTATGCCTCTTGAAATTGCAATATCAAAGTACCCATAAAAATTATGGTATAAATTACAACTTAGATAGAGAGATCATGAGTGGTTATTGAGAATAGAAGGGTAGAATTTAAATCGATTTGTGAAAAGAAGTTGACTGCTATGGAAGAGATATGAGAGGATTCAAAGAATATGAAAAAAGTCATTATTCCCATTGAATATTAAGTTTATTTATATAAAATAATATAATGAAAAGCTGTGGTTTTTTTTCTTTCAGACTCAGTTAGAAGAGCTATAGTTTATTTAATGATAAATGATAAATCAAAACTATTCATTATAATTGGGTTCGTGAGTTAAAGTATACAAAAAAAAAAAAAAAAGTGGCAAGCTAATGTTTTTAAAGGAAAACTCAAACGAGCATAACTTAAAAAAAATAAAGCGTTTGTAATTCAAAATTATTGATTATTCGAACCTCATCCCCAAATTGTCAAAATAACGAGGTTATATAAGCCAAACTGCTCAATATTTTTGAAGGCCACATTTCTTCTAGACTTCGTGCTCAAGTTATCTCATCATTAAATTGGAAAGAAAATGGGTATTCACGAATTTTTAGTACATAATAAAATTGACAAAGTTTGCCGACTTTCAGATTGAAAATGCCGCAAAATCCTAGAATTTTCATAAGCAAAATGTTTGCAGGTTACGATGAGATGAAGCTATTTACGAAGTTTCAGCCGGATGTTAATAATTTGGTAAATAGAGGTTTCTATCACGGACTATATACTCTACGTAATCTTGTCGCTAGGCCATCTTTCAAGGAGAAAAAAGAATTACGGAGAGGGGTTACTCCGTATCACCATAGTTGAAGAAATTCACGCATTAATTTTATACACACATATTTTTTTAACTTAACGGAAAATACTTTCGCATTATAGGAGTTTGAATATTAAAGTTTTGTTTAATTTTTTTTTATTGTTGATAATCAATATTAAACATGTTTTCTTTCTAAAACCAATTTAGGGAATATCAGTGAAATCAATGATCACAATAGACCTACTGTAGGTAAACTTATTTAATTGGACAGTTTTCATTGGTCCCTTCAACTTCGGAATAAAGAAGTTACTCTAAATAAATATGTTCCGAGAGTTGAGGAAAATATTTGAAGGGGTAATAACAGACCTAAGGAACAACAGAAATGTCTATATAAACATTGGTTGGATTTTTCGCAGAGAAGTAGGAAATTCAAGGTTTACGTTTTTTCTAAGTGTTAGGTTTTTTGTTCTGTTGGAAGCGACAAAACCATTTAAAGAAGACTTTTGAGTGGATAAACTAAACGAAGTACTGTTTTTAAAAAAAAATCATGAATTATTTGTGATTTTTTTTCTACTCTCCAACTATACTATACACCAAATTTCATGTCACGGAAGCAAATGATGTGTCGGTTTCATCAATTTATGGCAAGCAGACAAACACAGTAACTAAATTTGATCCTTGGTGTGTGAAACGTAAACCGCGATTGGAAATTGAAGAAACGCTAAAGACTCCAGCAAGAATACCTTCGGTAATGAGGAATAGAAGCAAAATGATGTTTCCTGTCGTCAACAAATCGATTTCTGCAAAAATGAATACTATACAATATTGAAAAGCTTTAATTTATTTTTATTTTTATTACCTCGGATGTATTATTATAAACATAAAATCGTAAATACACTTTTTATTAATGAAAAAAGTTTAAAATATTGATTATTCGAGCATTTATCCTCTGAAGTGGTAATAAAACTGTGGTATTTACGCAGATATATAATATAGGAATTTATCCGTATTATGAAGTAACCAATTAAATATACCTTATACTAATATTTGTATTAAAATCAGTACTAATATATGCCATGCTTCATGGCTTTGGGAAAGAAATTAACACTTTATGTCTCAGTTGTGGTATTGCGGAAACTGCTGAGCATATCGTCACGACTTACATAGCTTTTAAAGCAATAAGGGCTTAACAACTGAGGGAAACCGGACTGTACATCATCACGGAGGACGTTTCCCCTCAGCTAGTAAGTAAAGATAACTACCTATGGGTATTACGATACGAAACATTCGTGTACGGGTGGAAGGAATTAGTGAGGGATGATCACTTTAGCCTCCACTAACGAGGAGCGAAGAACCAGAAGATACGTTGTAGAAGTATCACGCTATTTCTACCAAAACTCCGTATTTCCGAAAGGCAAGGAAAGAATTAAATAAAATAGTATTTGTGTTTAAAATGAGGAAACCTGCTGATTAAATGATGAATTATTTTAATTGAGCGAATCTCAACTTATTTCGTAATAAGTCTCAACTTAATTAATATGTAATCAAAGCTTATTTAACAAGGACGATTGTCTAAAAGTGGGGTGAGTCTTATTTAGATTAGGCCCGTCAGTGATTTTTTAATGATATTTAGTAACAGTTGTTATGAAACTTGTTACCATTGATACAAAAATGAAATCACATGTTTAAATATTATCTAATTTAGTACTGTTTGTATGATTGCGGTTATAATGTGACAACACGATGAATATTTTTAAAGTTTACTATTTATACTAAGAAGAGGAACGGGGCAGGATTTTCTTTGAAGAAAGAAGAATTCCACCTAATGAAATCCTTAAGGACATAGTAGAATTTTGGCCTGGAGTAAATCATTAAAAGTATGTTAGCGTTTTTGGTTATTAATAAAAAGTTCCTATTAAATAAATCATATATTTCTTTAACCTATATTTTTTAATTTATCAATAAGTAACTGTTACTAGATAAAATAACTGGCCGACCTAATCTAAACAAGACCCAATGGGGGTATCTGTAGTAAAGTTGTGGAATGATAAAAAAAATCGTGAATAATTAATGATTTAAAAAAAAATATATATAACTTAGTTTAGTTGATCCGCTAAAGTTTTCTTTAAATGAATTTAACAATCACAAACTCTAATTTCATTTGAAATACATTTGTTATAGTTTACTCTGAGGCAATTGTCATTTACTTAAACTAAATGGTTTTTTTTTTTTTTTTTAGTAATCGCTTCGTATTAAACAAAAACGTGACGTATTTAAAAAAATTCAAATCGTAAATTTCCTTACTTATTTAATTTTTTGGTTTTCTTTTTTCTTTTCTTTCTCCACATTCCTTTATGTCTATTATTTCATATTATATCCTTTTCCCTTTTTCTTTCAATCTCTCCTGTAGATCAGTAGAAGTATATTCACATTTGCATTTATTATATATTACACAACAACAATTGTTACCATCTGTTTACTTCAGTTTAGAATCTTGTTACTTATCTCACTCTTTTTATATTTTAATGCACTTACTGTTTATAATTTTAGTAAGCTTATTCACATTGTTTATAATTTTTTGTCTAAATATTATGTAACTTCCACAATTCTCTTTTTGTATCTTATCCGTTTTAGCCCTGAAGAAGACCTGCAAAGTCGGGTCGAAACGTTGGCTTTTAAGAAAATAGTTTTACCACTATTTAGCCTATTTATGATCGCCACATCGGATCATCATTCCTTTATAATGCAACGGCCAACTATTAAATGCTCAACATAAATTTCCTATTTTTCTGCTGCAAATCGGACCATTGTTTACATACACTTTTTGTAGCTGTTGATGTTTGCTATCACTCCTTTAAATATTTCTTTTCACATACAGGTCAACTTCTATACTATTATTTAATATATACATATTTGTTCAATTATAGTTATGTTCAAATAATAGTAAATAATTTTATTAATAAGATACAATTTTATTTATTACATTTAATAATGTCCATTTGAAAGCTTTTATACATCTATCCCATTCATGCAAAGACCAACACTCCACGGAGCGAGTAACTAAGGCGAAATTTCTCCCCACTCACTCCTATTGACGGATCTAACGCTTGTAATTGGTGGCGTATTATGTTTCTACTCCCTGTTTCATTGTTGGGACCGTGTAATCACTGTACCAATTATCTCGACATCTTGTTAATGATATCCCGTTATAATGAATGTGTATCTACACTTTAATTTAAGCGTTAAACTTTACATAGAGGGAGGTAAAACATACATAAAAAAAATTAAAACAGAAAACCATTATGAAAAAAAAATTATAAACGATTAAATCAATTGGCATTTATTTAAAATATAAGTTTAGAAAGTCTATGATATTAGATTCCAACAAACTTTTCGTGTCAACTATTAAAAATAATTATTTTAAAAAAATTGATAATGAAGCAGATCTGGACAGTATTTTGCATTAAAGACTTTAAAATATAAAATTAAATACATTTTTCGCAGTTCAAATTTCTAGAATTAAAATATAAAATTTATTTTTCTAAGGTTAAGGCAAATATACTTAATTTTTCTTCAGTCCTTTTAATTACGTCTATCTGACGTTTCGGGACAAATTTCCCATCCTCAGGGTATTCCTTCAGTGGACAGGTACAAAGTGCAGTAATGGAACTGGAGATAGCCAGATGTTGGTTGGTGTGATAATGAACAAGATATGAATGTGTAACACCAAAAAAATATTTAAATAGATATAACAACTATTGAATTTTTGATAACTGGTGCCACATCAAGTAAACATAAGGAATACTCTGACGATGGGAAAATTGTCCCAAAACGTCAGATATAATAGATGTAATTAAAAGGACTGAAGAAAAATGGAAGTATATTTTCCTTAACCTTAGAAAAATATATAAACAGAAAATTTCTAAAAAAAGAAAAATAAGAAGATAAAATTTATTGTTAGTAACTGTCTTTTATTCTTAATTACAGAAAATGTATTTGAATTTTATTTCTAAGATACCAAAATACAACATATTTTTTTATTTATTTAATACCATTTAGTTTTATTATTATTATTCGTGTTAAGGTATGTCACGGCTGATGGTTTGAATGAGAATTTTAACCAGTAAAAATTCAAGTTGAAATTTTCTTAAGGTTAATATTATTAAATTTATATTAATATTATCTAAATAAAAAAGTTTACTCTATGTTTGTTTCACCAGTTTCATTTTTATTTTCTTATCACACTGGCTACATAGCGGAAACGTTGACAGTGTAGTAAGAAAATAAAAATAAAAATTGGAAGGACAAACATAGCTTAAACCTTTTATATGAATCTAATTACACCTTAAACTAAAATATATATTATTATCTTAATAATAAAATATATAATAATATCTTAGATCATAAAAGATAGACATAAAAACATATTTAGGAATCTATGGTCTTTACATAAGAAGAGTGGTTTAAAGTATATTGTTGAACAATCAAATAATGGCGGATTTACGAATGATACTTAGTTGAAAGAAAGCTTTTTTTAAAAATTACTATCAAGTAAACTTTGGTGAATAAAATAATACTTCTATACCTTGGAATATCCTAAAAATAGAATGATATGAAAAAGTGACACTTTTCTTAAAAAATGTACAGAAATAATATTGGTTCAATAAAATACATTTAAATCTCAGCTAATTGATCATAATAATAAACAAAACCTTTCCAATCATAAATACTCGAAATATATTTTCCGTTAACAATCTAACTACTTGGAATTTGAAATTGTATCTATTTTAAAATATTGTTTGCCGCAGTTTTCTATGAAGTGACGTAAACGTAGTTAAGGTGCAGAGACTAAAATATAAATTATTATATATAACGGTGGACATTCACGTAACTTATATTTATGAAGGCTTATGGGTTGTGGTGCTAAACGGTTAGCATGAATCGAGATTGAACGAACCCTCGTGCTAACTTGTTATCATTAAATTGTTATTATTTATTATTAAAGTGTTATTAGCTACGGTAAGTAAAACCTGTATATCTACTCGTGATAATATTTCTTTTTAATTCAATTTTCGGTTTTTCTTGTTTAATTCTAAGAATTTTTTTCTTTGATTTTAACACGTATTTTTTCCCCGTAAAACAAACAAGTGTAGCAATCATGAATTTTTACGGATTTAAAAAAAATAAATATTTACTTCAAGCTTTATCGGATTTTGTATAATCATGGATAACAGTATTTTTTTTTTGTCCAATGTGATATGTATTTCACATTCTTGTTATCTAACATTCAATTAAACATAAAAAAATCTGGTGCGCACAACACAACTTTCACTTACCGGTCTACTTTGAATAGAAAGTATTTTAGGAATTAAAAATCCAGTTATTCCATCTGCTTTTATAAACCACACAACTTCAGTCTCTGAGCCTTTCATTTGACAGAATGACTAACTCCAATATCAACATTTTTGAGTAACGCCATTTTAGTGATATTTCTAGTTGGAAAAGTTATATCTATACAGAAAGTGAGTAACTTGATTCCAGAGTAGGTAATTGCAGTGTTCAAATGTAGAACTGCGAATAAAGTTATAAATTTTGCAACTAGAAACATCACTAAAATTAATAATAAACAATGTTGAAATTGGAGTTAGTCATTCTGTCAACCGAAAGGCTCATATATGTCTAGAGAGATTTGAAAGTGCTGTACATGTAAATATTTGACCTATAAATTCTTATGGATTGTAGGACTATTAGTTATTAAACTGTTATTTTCTATTGTAAAGTTTACTAAAATGAAATTACAATATTTTCAATGCCTGCCAAGGATAGGTCAAATGTTGTCACAGTAATTGTAATTGGATAATGTTGGGATTTCACAAAGGAAAAAATCATCAAATTATTCATTAATTTAATTATCTAAAAGGTTACTTGATGATTTTTTGGAATAAACGGCCAATAAATACCTAATTCTTTAATTATAATATCATATCTAGAGTTATTAAACTACAGTAAATGTATTAACGGTTATAAACATATCCATAAAATATTACAATGATAAAGTACAATGAAATAGGGCATATACCTATTATAAATACGTAATATCAATTTCGTACGACTTTTCGTTTGAGATAGACTGTTCACATACATACACACGCATGAATAGACAATTTTGAGGGACTTGGTTATTTGGATTTAGGAAACCTCAAAATATGTATTTCCGTTGAAAAGTCGGATTCGTTTTTTTTTACAATCGCCATACTTTCCCTTCCTATATATCTCATATATAGTTAAGTGAAAGTAAAAAAAAGTAGTAAACTAAAGTAAAAACCATACAATAACCTTCGCCGCGAATTTCAAATATTCAGGTATTTGATACCAGTTTTAACTGACCCTAGATCGTGTTAAATTTGAGTATGCTACCAGTCTTTCATATATTTATTCCATATTTCGACTTTAACAATTATTAGAGGTATACAATACTTAGCGTTGGTGCCATGAACGTTGCAATGTCTACAAATTTGTAAACAGCGATGTCAGTTTACAACACACAGTGAATAACCCCCAATTTGAATACAAGGGTTGAAACAGGAGCTTGGTGTCGCTGTGACGAATAGTAGGCGTTACACTGTTCCTAACCTGTAACTAATATCTCTTGTCACACATAACTACCTTCAGGCCAAGATGTTCCTAGCTAAATATACTAAGCACAAACCACCTAAAATTAGTTTAAACTGTATTATTTAAGAAATTATATAATTTTTTTCTTGACTAATATAGTTAAATTACTGACTATATTCTGCTTTGTTTTCTATTTTTATTCATACTTATTTTCTATTTTTGTTTGCATCTTCACTCTCTCTCTCTCTCTCTCTCTCTCTCTCTATATATATATATATATATATATATATATATATAATACCTAATATTTTAACTACAGTTTCATCCACTATTTTTTTTTTATCAGAAAACTTTTTCTTATTTAATATCTACTTATAGCTGGCTTTTAATACCAGTGAAATAGTTGAGGGATCTCCTGAAGCCTTGCTTTCCCTCCACATGTGGGGGGATAAATATGGTTCGGAGTTCCCATGGCCGACTGTAAATAGTGTAAATACGTATGTCTGCGTCTACGATGTTTATTTTCATTACTTTTTTTAAGGATAATTTTAATTCTATTTTATTCATTTATTTTCATTCTATTATTAATATTATTTATATTTTCTTCCTTCACTATTATATTTTATTTTGTTCTTTTATAGCTTTATATTATTTGAAATTAGCTTATTTTTTTTATTTTTTATTGAATTTGTAAATATGGTGTGAATGTGCTCTCAGAACTCTATTATAAATGTCCTTTATTGAGACAGATTGTAATATTTATCAATAAACAAATAATCAAAAAAAAATATCTGCTTATAATTCATTCATTTTATTTTCACCATGTACCTTTTATATTTTGTATCTTTTGTAGCCCTTATGGAGACCTGCAAGGTGGTTCGAAATTAAATAATACTATTTCTATAATTTAGTATTTATTTGATCGCACCCCCCCCGATCAACTCCTTCTCATACTTTATTTGTCGTTTGCGTGTATTTTTCTTGACGGTAAAACTATATATGCCGTATTCCCACATAGAGTTAATTGTTTACGTTTGTTTAAGCTATGTATAATTTTTAGTTTTGACGATTTGTACAAAAGATGGTAAAGTGAGGTCAGTGGTTCGACATGTAAAGTTAAAACTAAAAAATTTTTTTTTTCTTTTCTTTTATTTAGAAATATAATAATCTGTCACGTGGACAATAATTATTGTGAGATATGAACACATTCACACCATATATACAGAAAATATAAAATATATAACAAAAAAAATCTTCTCTGGTCTCTCTTCAAAACGAATAAATCTTTCGCCTTTTACTAAAAAAAAAGAATTAAACATAAAGAAAAAAATTGCACAAAAACGTATTATAATTATTATTATTATTTTTATTATTATTATTGAATATAAACATAAACGAGTATAATTTTTCTTTCAGATTATTCAGAAATCATTAGTTATTAATTAAAATATTTAAGTTGTAAAGAGGCGTTCAATTCGATGAATACAATTTTTCTACATATTTCTAGAAGTTGTAAAGTTTTAAACTGTTGTTAAAGCGGGAAACCACAAATGTTAGCACCTGTTCGTTGCCATAAATAGGGAACCTGATTAGACCATGTCACTATAAATAGAGTAACTTGCCCTCTTCGTCCAATATAGCGCGGTTGATATCAACTAGCTTTATTTACAAGAGAGGTAAACATTTGAATCAGCACTTTTATGGTACTAAACCTTCTAAATAATAGGTTTTCCTGTTATTTTTGGATAAAAATAAAACTTTAATAAATGAATTGTAATGATTCGTTATTATTTTTTAATAAATTTATTTACTGAATAATATAACATTATGTCACATGGAAAATAATTATAGTGAGGTAAGACTATATCCATACTGTATATACAGAAAATATATAATAAACAGAACAACTATAGGATTAGTTTGTAAAAAATAAAATAAATAAAGTAAAAAATTGTTGATCTGTGTTTCTTTTACAACTATATACCAACGATAGTTTGATATATTTATTATTATATTTATTTTATTTACAATTAATATAAAAAATAATTGGTAAAATTACAAACAAGACAAAATAATTTGTTGTTGTTTTATTTGTGCCAGGTTTCCGACCGAGATGTAGGTCGTTTTTGATACTATAATAGAGAGATTTTTATAAGTATTTAAATATAGTTAAAATAAATGGGCCAAATATGACAAAAATAATTTATTAGATTCTAATTAAATTCTTCACTTGACAGAACCATCTTTTCCCACCATTTTCTGTTGAATCAGTTCCTTGCATAATATTCAACAGAAAAACTCGTCGAAAATGAATGTTGGACATTTTTTGAAATTCGTATTTAGAGAAGGATTTTAAAAATGGGATTTTTTCAAGAACAAGTACACTGACAGGGCTATAAAAGACAAAAAAAATCTGGTGTGTCCACTCACACGACTTTCCAACCTATTTTAGAAATGTTTTTATATCTTACATATGTCCATACAGGAAAAAATTGAATTAGATTTATTTTCCTGAAAATTGCTCAAAAAAAAATATTTCAGTACGATTTATTGAATAAACTAAAGCAATGTAAACCGGTTTAAGGTAGATCAGTGTAAACATTTCAATACTCTCTAATATTGCTGATCAAAAACGTTTTGTCAAACAATAATTTAAGTTAAATGGAAATAGTGAAGCTTGTGTGATGCGGGCAAAAGATTTTCTTACTTTCACTTAGTTATATTTTTTCTCCCATTGACCCCTTTCTAATACCAGGATATGAACCCGTAATCTTACATTGGAAATTGAATAGCTGCAACCTCGTTAATACGTGTCCGAAATAAACGATTTTTATATAGTTTTGTAGGGAATTTCATTATCTTGAAAAAATACAGGTTAATCAGCTAATATTGTTTTGATTCTGATGATTTTTTTTTGTTTTACTGGTAATTTAATTACCTTTCAAAAGTTTTATTATAAATCTTACCATAGAATATATACTTAACGAGTTAGCCCCCAAAACATATTCAGTCCATATATGAAAATTGAAAAGAACACTTATTATAGGAAAGTTTCATCAAAATTATTTGAGCCGTTTTCTTGCTACAGTCTATAGAAAAACTTGTTTTTCATTTATTGCGCATGGAGCACTCAATTTGTGTCACAGGCATCAGTAGTCAAAACCCTACAAAACAAAAAAAGAAGCAAAAAAATTGGTTCACAAGTTTCTGAGAAAATCTTGACACAGACAGACCAATGGCTAATAATGTGGTTTTCGGACTTAAAGGGCTCTGAAACGTATAGAGCCGTCGAAAATTGAAAGATTAATAATAATCTTTATAAAAGCATCAACAAATTATTAATAAAATTTATTAATAATAATAAAAGCATCAACATTATTTTAGTTTTTATAAATACAAATTTACCTGAGTTCAACAAATTTTCCCAAAACATGTTTTCAGCTAAAAGCAAATTCCAGACAGCTGCACAGAAAAAAGTGTCCTTAAATTCTTTATTTATTGTTACATTCCGCATCTACCCGAACGGGTCATTAGCGGCTTTAGATGTAATCAAATTAGGTGGACAAATTTAATGTCTTTTTATAAATTCAAATACTTTTTGTATCTTTTCTTCGTCATCCGAAAGTGCGTCAGATAAAGGTATATTATGTTTTGTTCTGGCGTCAGAGTATAGTCTGCAAGTTGTTACAATGTGTTTCAGTGTAAGTGATGTGCTGCATGTTTTACGAAATGGTGGTTCAAGGCCTCTCATCAGGTAGCCATGGGTAAAGGCTGCATGTCCAATTCCAAGCCGAGTTAAAATTATTTCTTCTTTTCTGTTCTTTCTAAAAGAGGTCGTCCACGGTTTGGTATCTTTTTTAATTTCTTGCAATTTATTCGTAGATTGGTTCCACTTGAATTTCCATTTTTCATTTAGGATTTTTTTGCATTCCAATCTCCAATCAGCAGTGGTCGTTAAATTGATCATTGTGGTTCCATTAGTTTTTCTTCTTGCCAGGTTCGCAGCTCTGTCTGCAGCTTCGTTCCCAGGTATGCCACAATGCGAGGGTGCCCATGAGAAGACGATGTCTCTGTCCGGCGACTCCTTCATTTCCCAGAGACAGTTTTTGATTTTCCTGGAAATGGGATTGTCGGCTTTCCCTTCGGCAATGGCCATTAATGAGCTTAAAGAGTCTGTAACTATAAGGCCATTTTTTATGTTTTTTTTTCTGTTAGTAATAACAAGGCCTGATATATGGCGAATAGTTCGCCTGTGAAGACACTGTTTATTTGGGGCAAATGGAATTTGAGACACTGGTCTTTCAGTATTACTGCACATCCTACGTCAGTATCTGTTTTTGACGCATCTGTACAAAGGGTTGTGTGTCCGAGGTATTTGTGTTTCATTTCTGTAAATAAGTGTTTTTTGACGAAATGGTCATCGTCAGTTTGTATTTTCCTAGAAAGAGGCGTATCTGTTTTTATGAAAGAGTTATTCCATTGGTAGAATTAAGCGTCGTCTATTGTCATTATATTATCCAATCTGAAGTCTAATTGTAAAAGTAGTTTGTTAGTTCTCTCCGTAATGCCAGTTGAGTAGTACACTTGGTTGGTGTTGATGCTGGTAAACAAACTATGGTTAGGGTGGTCCGGTTTAGAAATTATAGATTAGTCGTAACCTAGAGTAATATAGTATCTTCTTAAAGCTAAGCTCGGTTCTTCACTTTCGACGTATAGACTTTCAACGGGAGAGGATCTGAACGCCCCGGTGCATAATCTTATTGCAGTGTTGTGGACGGTGTCGAGTATTTTGAGTGCTCTCTCAGAGGCTGAATTATATAAATACTTCCATAGTCTATTTTACTTCTTATTAAAGTTCGATACAGGATAAATAGTGTCTTTCTGTCGGCTCCCCAGTTCATTCCAGAAACAGCTCTGAGTATATTTATTAGTTTTAAGCAATCTGTTTTCAAATTTCATAAATTCTTTTAAATCAAATTTCGTAAATTCTTTTAAACCATAGTTTTGAAGACACCTGTCTATATAATTTCAAATGCATTGACCCCCATACGATTTTAGGACATGAAATTTCTCTTATTATTTTCCGGATACAGGGTTGATATAAAGATGAGTAGGAACTCAGTTAAGAAGTAAATAACCAAAATCAAGTTTGTAAGGATTATATGTTCCTTTTAAAAAAATAATATTGTTTTGTTGTTTAAATTGTTGTCATGATGACTTGTTTTTTACAGCCCTTAATTACATCATTCCATAATTGTGTTTGTTGTGTATTATGTAATACAGTTATGTAATCCAATCACACTCAATCCCAAAAAAAGAAAGAAGTGTGATTTTCGCTAGGCTTATGATAGAGTTGAAGAGAGGTTTTCAAAGTGAACGGTGTGGATTCGATTTCTACCTAAATTACTTAATTTCTACATAAGTGTGTATTTAGCCCTAAACATGAATCTTTTAATTTTAGCGAGTTGGAAAAAGGAACTAGAATCCTGATATTCAGTATTATTTGTTCAACCAAAACAATCAGGCTTATGACAATTTCTGAAGCTGAATTCAAAACCCAAAATCTTCTCTATATACAGAGAACTCCTTACTCTATGCTCCTTTATCCACTCTTTAATACCATATAAAAATCTATAGATTTATATATCCCGTCCCATAAAACAACTTCTTTCAGCAAATCCTTCGTCATTCCTGCTACATCCTTTTGAAATTCCTAACCAATCCCCATACGACAAACCACGTTCCCAAATTCCTTCAAACAATTCCACCTGCTACACATTCAAACTTCAGCAAGCTTGTAAGAGTTTTTAGTTTATGTAAATACTATTTCTCACCGACAGATAATGATAAGAGCCATTTTATATTGATAGGTATTTATTTATTTTTCTGTCTGTAGTTTTTGTATAAATCGATATTATATCTACATGTCAGACTGATGTGTACATTTTTAAAAATCTTTTATTATTATAAGGGAGCTTTAGTTCCATAATAAAATTAATTTACATTCATTAAATACGACTTATTCATAATAATTTCCTGAAAATCTTTTTTTTTCTAATTTTTTATACCTGACTGTTACTTCTATTAAAAGTAGCTATTCCTTTGTTTTGACTATATGGAGTGTGCTGCATTTTATTAAACAAAACTTTTAAATATATTAGAAGGACACTGCGAATGAATAACAAGTATAAACATTTTATGGAAGGAGCTAAAAAACGAATTTATACTAGAGATGGGCAAATATGGATTGGTAAATAAGTCCTTTCGGTTTTTCTGTTTATTTTATGTCACTATGATACACTTCTTATCTGATGAATTAATCCATAAGGTGGATCTTTAATCCTGTTTGTAATATTCCAACAACTATATCTGTTAACTCTTGTTGAAACTAGATTAGTATTGTGTTTGCTATTGCACTGTGAATATGGAAGAAAATATCATTCATTATCGGTATATTTTGTTGTATTTGTTGCCCAACGGTTTGCTCGTCCACATGAAATTGAAACGAGCAATGTTAAGGACATTGTTGATCAAAATCCTACCCAATCAGATTTGCTATGACTCAAAATGGGTGACAAACAAGCGTAGAAAACCATTTGCACAAACTCGGCTATGTTTCCAGGCTTAACGTTTGGGCCCTCAGATGGTTTTTTTTTAAATCACAAAAAAATGTTATAATTTCAATACAAGTTTAGTTATCTATAAAAATTTAGCAGGAATTTAGGGCTACATAAACTACAGAAAATGACATCAACAGGACCTTCGTAAACAAACTACAAATGGAGATAAAAAATGAAAACCTATAAGGAGTATATGTTTATTTATTCCTTATTTAACCATTAAATAAAAACTAAATTCATACGGTTTTGAACAGCAATAATTCAGCTTTCCAACGGATATAATAACATCGAATTTGAAAAACATCCTGAAGAGTTATGAAAGATCCGAAGAGTGTCGGGTTCCACAAAGACAACGCTAGGCCTCACACTTCATTGGTCACTCACAATAAATTATTGAGCCTTGGATGCGGACTTTTGCCCGACCATCCCTATTTACCAGACCTAGCTTCAAGTGACTACCAGTTATTCCGATCTCTGCAGAACTCCATCAATGGAAAAAAATTCCAAAAAGAAGAGGACATGAAAAACCACTTGGATCAGTTTTTTTACCAATAAACTCCAGGCATATTCTATGAACATGGAATTGTGCAGTTAGTGGAAAGATGGGAAAAATTCATATTAAATAATGGTCAAAATATTGTAGATTTAAATAAATTTTATGTCTATAATACATAAGTCTATAAGTCTATAAGTTTATGTCTATAAGTTAATGTTTTATGTCTATAATTTTCATTTCACCCTGAAAAACCGAAAGTTCTTATTTGTCAATCCAATATATATGTCTGAATCAACGTCTTTGAATGGTACAGTAAAAGCAAATTATGAAAATTATAATCTTCCTTTTACTCCCTTTTACTCATATGATTTATCAATTTTTCCAACGTATTCCACTTAAATGTTATTGGTTTGATTATCGAGTACCAATTTTTTCATTCAAATTGAATCACTATTAGAAATTCAATCCCAAATTCAACTGATCGTATGACATCAACTGAAGTAGTAATTAAATTCGTTGGTACTCAAAAAAGGTCAATATTGAGTAAAATACTTGCTACTCAGTACTCAGAGTAGCATTTGCCCATCTCTGATTTATACCATAAATCGAGATATTTCAAAAAGAAAGGGTCCTCATTCGTATTCATGCATCTAAAATTCAGATCAATACTAGTGAAAATTTTATACACACAGAAGAGATGACAATGAATTGATTGCACAAAGTTGAAGGGAAGCGAAGTAGAGTACAAAGAGGATCAGCCTGTTTTAGGAAAATATTAATGAGAAAGAAACAGTAAAGCTAGGACAAACAAAAACAAACAGACTTGGATGCAGAAGAGAAAGGGATCCTCCTACACTCAAGGCCTTGTTAATAATTTAGCCAATCGGATTGGCGGTGTGGCGGAGGCAGTTCCCTTTGAGATAGTAGGGTATGCTTAACCTACCCCACCGGTGTCATGAATACTGTGGTTCATAGTTAATGGGGCTGTAGCGGTTCTAGGGTTTTATATAGCCTTTGTCAATATTTAAAGGAAATAAGGAAAAACAAGTATTTCGTGAACTAAAAAGTTAACCAGCGGAGCATTCAAAATACAAATAAAACATAATTCATATTGAATATTTAATAGTTTACCGTTGTATTATAAAGGAAGGAGGTCCGGTGTTATTTAATTGAACACATATGTATATATCAAATAATAGTACAGAAGTTGTCCTGTAAGTAGAAAGAAATATTTAAAGTAGTGATAGCAAACATCAAGAGCTACAAAAAGTTTATATAAACAATGGTCCGATTTCCAGCAGAAAAATAGGAAATTTATGTTGAGCATTTAATAGTTGGCCGTTGCATTATAAAGGAAGGAGATGGTCCTGGGTGACGCTCATAAATAGGCTAAATAGTGATAAAACTATTTTTATTAAAAGCCAACGTTTCGACCCGACTTCGCAGGTCTTGTTCAGGTCTTTTTGAAAGTTTTCAGGTCTTTTTCCATTTCTTCCAATCTCTCCTGTAGATCTGTAAAACTATATTCACATTTGCATTTATTATATATTGCACTACGACAATTGTTAGCATCTATTTAATTCAGTTTTCTACTAGTGATGCGGCTGGAAAAGTGGCGCTGGGATCTTCCGGAGTCTTGCTTTGCCTTCCACGTGTGGGGGAAAAAGCCTGGCTCGGAGATTCTTGGGTGAATGTATATATTGTATATAGGTATGATTGTGTTTAGAAGTTTTTATTTTATTTTATTTGTTTATTTTTATTTAACTTCTTCACCAGTATTATTTATTTACTTCTTATATTTATATTTATTTCTTTATTATTTGTATATATTGTATGAATGAGAACTTTTAGCCCTAATGCTTATAGCCCTACAGCAGTGGCTGATTGTATTATTATTCAATAAACAGATTTAAAAAAAAAAAAATTAATTCAGTTTAGGATCTTGTTACTTAGCTTACACTGTTCATATTTTAATGTACTTACTGTTTATAATTTTAATAAGCTTATTAACATTGTTTATAATTTTTTGTCTAAATATTATGTAACTTCCACAATTCTCTATCTTTTTGTATCTTGTCCGTTCTAGCCCTTAAGAAGACCTGCAAAGTCGGGTCGAAACGTTGGCTTTTAATAAAAATAGTTTTACCACTACTTAGCCTATTTATGACCACCAACCCGGACCATCTCCTTCCTTTAAAATATAATTCAGAAAAAGTTTTAAAAAATGCTAATAATCATGAAAACGTCACTTGTTTCGTTTTTGAAATCGTCGGCACTTTCTTAAAGTAAAGAATGTGAAAATTCACAGGTTTCAATTTCTTCTTTTACCATAATATTCCAAGGTAATGATTGTAAATACATGTTTTTTTCCATAATGTTTATTTTTTAACAATAAATGTAATATATTTTATTTGTAACATATTGTATATATATATGAGTGTTAATTGTACAAGAGTACAGACCCACAGCAATTGCAAACTTGTGTTGGAAAATATGAAAAAAATAATTTAGGGATAGGATATCGAAGGCCACATATCTATGTTGTCATCAATATTAATATCGGCCTATAACTATTGATACCATTGAAATATTGGGCAATTAATAATAAAAAAAATAAGTTCATATAAAACGTATGTCACAATCCGTATAACATACATATGAAGAGCTCTATTTCACCGGCTTTTCGAATTAACCAGTAGCAAGAAAGATAATTTTTTTCTTAGAAAATCGGCTAATTAAATATAAGTTTTACAACAATTTCTATTAAGTTACCTATTAAAAAAAAATTAAATTTGGTATTATATATTATTTATAACAATTAAATTAGGTAGTATTATAGACCTTGGTAGTACAAAACCTAACACAAAATGAAGAGAGATTAAAGGCCATAGGTATCAGAAGAGAACGGAAAACCATGATTTTTAAGTTGTTTCAGTTATGAACTGAGCCATCGATATCACCTATAGTTTAATTTTTCTTAAATTATTACTGAAGTTTTCTTTTGTATATGGTTAATCGAATCCAAATTAACCGAAATGTTCCGCTAGGATGAATAAGTGGGCTTCAACTGAACTAAAAATTTGATAGTACGAAAAACAAATATGGTTAAATGATAAGAAAATATTTAATATCCTTTAGCCAATTATTTCAATTAATAACATATATTTTAAAAATTGATGTATGTGATTTGAGATAACTCAATAAAATAAACTTAAAATCAATGAATGCTCTGAAATAAAAACATTAACCTATGAACTCAAAGGCTTTAATTTAATTAATATGGTTAAATTTTTATATTAAGGTTTGTGATATTGGAATCATAATTCCTACGGACAATGGTCTATAAACATTGTATATAGAGGATTTTACTGAACTGTAAGTCACCGTTTGTTAAGGGGGAGTTTTTTACTTGTCGCACACTTACTTCAGTTTCTAATTCAACCTAGGAATAAAAAGAATCAAGTTTTAAAATAAGTTAGATAAAAGTTTAAAAGAACCGACCCTTCAAAACGATGGTGAATATTTAACGTCTAACTTTCTTACACACTTTCTCAAAATACGTTTAGAATTTCATGAATAGATTAAAAGGAATGAATCGGTCAATTTAAAGTTGAATACTTAATTTTACCGAGTAAGAAAAAATAAGTAAACAAAAAATTTATTTGCATTAGCTAAATGTTTTTCTATCTATATTCGATAAATGAAAAATTTATTCCATTTCGAAAAGGGGCGGTAATAAAAAGATAAAATTTGCATGCTAAGGAGCAGTTACTATTTTCTGAAGAACAAGTTCCGACATTCCGAAATTTTCTTCAAACTTGAGCGTGCCTTGGAACTAGTTATGTAGATTGAGTGCTGCCGTGAACTGAGACAAATAGCGTGTTTGCCAGCTCACGTGTTCTCATTCAAACCATACACACATTAAGTATGCAACCATCGGAGCTCTGCCCAGCTGCAATGGATACAACCTGAAGTAACCCTGAATATATAAAAATAAACTACACAAACCATTTAATATTTGACAATATTTATGTATTGTTTGCCAATACTCTTTTTTGTTGTTGATCCAGTACGCTCTTTCTCCTTCAATACTTCATCAAATATAACGATTTATAAAAAAAAAACTTGAAAAAAGTTATGAAAAAAAAAAATTGGGTATAAGTCAAAAAATGTACAATACATGGCTGATTATACACTTGATTTCTAAAACCCTAAAAAGCGAAGAAAAAAAAAGTATGCCCAACCCAAAACCTAAAGCCTAAAATAGCTTTAACAATTAATTTTGTCGTCGAAAAAATTAGGAATCTGTTATGATATTTTACGTGAAAACTTTGATACCAATGCTACTAAAGTATGTTCCCTAATATTAATCATATAAAGTTTTTTTTGTAATTTAATATTTTTTATTAACCTCCACCTTCCAACAGTTGACCAACATATAACTATCCTTTATCAATGAATTTACTCCAAGTTAAACATAATAATAACAGACTAATAAGATACATGGCCACAGCTGACATACCTCAGAGCATGAGGAGGAGACTAAAAAGGCGTTGGATGAGAGATCCACCCTGACGGAATGTATATCCTTATCTACTGAAACATCTGTTGGCTTTTTTCTACTTTAATCACATCGGTGAATGTTTGAAGTGTTTTTGCATTTGAATTGAAATATCTCAGAAACTAAAAATCGTACCTTCATACTGTAGAAAAATGTTTAAAACTTTATCTTCTTTGTAATGAGTTATTATTCGGATTTGTATCTTAACGTGACGCCGTGTAAGGGTTTCACAAACGGGAAAAAGGAACGACGTTTGTTGAAGATAAGAACTAAAATATCTAAGAAACTAGAAAACATACCTGCATAGTGTAACCCAGATAGATGTTCAGCAATTCATTCTCTCTGTAATGATCTATTATTAAAAATTTTATCTTAACGCGACGCAGTGTTAGAGCGGCGAAAATGGAAAAATAGTGTCGAATAAAAAACTGATAACGAGTTTTATAGCAAATATGGAGTAAAAGATCTCAGAAACTAAAAATTTGACCTGCACAATTTAAGAAAGAGCAATGTTTAACTTTTCATCCTCTTTATAATGAGCTATTATTCAAAACTGTACCTTAATGCGACGCCATGTTAGAGAGGTAAAAAGGAAAAAAGATTGCATCACTGGTGTGCTTTTTTTTTATTATTTCTTTATTGAGTATTATAACAATCTGTCTCTTGGACATCGGTTATAGTGAGGTAGGATGACATTCACACTATATGTACAAAAAAGGTGTGCTTAAAGTAGGAAAGAGCCCATCTTTTTTTTTTATGGATTGATAGGGAAATTAACATCTAAGAATATTTAAACTTGGTTG
Source organism: Nezara viridula (assembly GCA_928085145.1). Taxonomy (NCBI): domain Eukaryota; kingdom Metazoa; phylum Arthropoda; class Insecta; order Hemiptera; family Pentatomidae; genus Nezara; species Nezara viridula. Next base: position 49,388,712 of record OV725081.1, read on the forward strand.
AATAAAAAACGGATGTTGACTTGCACCGATACAAGAAACTAAATATATTGGCCTAGGGCCGTAATGTGTAGTGAAATAAATCCGACCACTACACCAAGTTTAAATATTTGTAGATGTCAATTTCCGTATTAATCTACCAAAATGTTTCAGTAGGTATGGACTACATTCCCTTAGAGTGGATATAATGTTTCAATTTCTGTAGTCGGAGTTTTTTAGATTACTTTTTTCTTTTTTTTCAATTTCCAAATAGGGAAAGAATGGCAGCTTATTCAACTGGTTACCAAACATTCTCAGAAAGACTGGAAAGATCGAAGTTTATTCTGTGGAACCTTCAAGAAATAAAACTCAATGTCCCCAGGCCGAAATCGAACCGGTGCCGTTATATGCTATGTGCCTATCCTAGGTTGCTGTCTCACTTTGTTTATATCACAGTATATATCAATTATATAGAATTTTGTATAAAAATATATTAAAAAATTAATAAACAATTAAAAAATTGAGACAAAATGTATCAGTGGTACAGATCCCTTTTTATCAAATTATTAATATCCACATAAACTTCAAAAACAACTTTACCCCATCGTAACCTACAACTATTTTATTTACGAAAACTCTTGGAATTGGGGCGTATTCAATCTGAAGATCGGCAAACTTTGTCTATTTAATTAGGTACATGAAAACGCCCCAATTCCAAGAGTTTTTGTAAATAAAACAGTAGTAGGTTACGATGAGATGAAGTTACATACGAAGTTTCAGGCGGATCTTAATAATTTTATAAAAATATAAAGTGGTTCTGTACCACTGAATATATGTTCTAGCACGAGTTCCATCAGTAAACTGCATGCGCAATACATTTTTTCCGTTGCAAATGCTATTGTATAAAGCATGGTCCTAGAACTGAAATACCTTATTGCGTCATGGGGAGAACAGTTTGAATTACTAAAGAATCGAATCGAACCAATAACACGAATAAATAATGCACATTATTTATTTCTATTATTTTACTATATTCCCCCAATGGTGGATCAGATTCAATTTAAATAATAAAAACCTGACACTAGTAAATATCAGAATAAATTTGTTATGTAATCAACCAGCAAAATGTATATTTGTAGAAGGAGGTGTCGTTACAGGAACACATTTTGCTTGGTTCCACTTTTTTATTTTATTTTATTATTATTATTTTTTTCATTTCACTAATATAAATATTATAGCGTTTAGCTTGAGCTTTGATTAAACTAAATTCGAAGCCTAGACATGTTGTAGTTACTGATTAAATATTTGTCAGATTCAACAAATAATCTGATTTGCGGATACATAAATTTTAAATAAAAAAATAAAGGGATTATCAAGAAAAAAATTCCTATTTTCTTTACTTTTTTAGATTCTAATAGTATTAATGTTCTTTTATTTTATATTATTTTTTTTTAAATCTCTCTATTACATAAAAATGTTTTTAGTGACTGTCATATTTTTTTTTTCCGATCTCAACAAATTAAACTGCTGAGATTCTCTCAATTATATAAAAAATATATTAGTGACCGTGTAATATTTTATTTTTCAATTTCAATCAATTAAAATACAGGCTAAAGAATTGAAAACATTTTTTTCTGCTTATGCTATAATGAATCAATAATATGATCTGAGCTACAGAATACATATAAATTGCAGTTATAAAATTTGAGGAACGAGTAATACCAATAAATAAACAGATGTATAATTTATAAAGGGGGGGGGGTTGGTCCGCTGACACCCGGACAGAGGTTACTCTCCATAGTTTGGTCATAAAATTATTTTATTGTATTGTACGCAGATTCTCACCGCAGTAAACTTTGTAGTCATGACATTACGAAATAATAATTTATTTTTATAAAAAAATTATTTTATAATAGAGGACAGAAAAAAATAGTTTAATTTAAAATAATCTATGAATATTCGCCCCTATACAATGGCCTGGAAGGCCGAAACGTCCATAATGAAAATAATAAAGTAAGTCTCACGGATCAGTTTGAAGTTTTTAATAGATAAGAATCGAGTATTAACCAACAATATTAAAGTTATATATAATTGTATTTTATATTAATATAACTCAAAATAATATGGAATAAATAAATCTAGTTCATGCCCGAAACGCAAAATAGAGAATTGGAAACATTTTTTGGTCCGAAATCTGGTTAGGTCTGAAACAAAGGGATTCTTTAATTCCGTTTCTATTTAATGTTTTGGTTTAATAACTCATTTAAAAAATATTAATACCAAAAATGCGTAAACTTTAACCGTTTAATATATTATACTATAGATTTGGTTTTGTTAAGTAAAGTCGCGGTAGCTGTCCACTAATTTAAATGTTGCTGGTAAATAATTAAAGTTGATTTTCCCGATAATGATTACGAAAAAAGAAAATAATAAAAAACAAGACCAAACAAATATAAGAGTAAGAAAATAAAATTTGAATAGTAAGGTTTAAAACGCTTAATTACTAATCTTTTACTAAATTACTCAATTTTTACTGTTCATTATAAAGATTTTCGCGGATATGAAATTTAGCCACTTACTGTTAAAGAACAACGTTCACAGTTCTTTGAAGGTCAAAAGACTCGTAAAAAGATGACCCGATTCTTCTACTGATGACTTCACAAAATTGCGTGACGTGGAATCGAAACTGGAATAGGCATGAAAATTATAGGTCTGAATGAAGGATGAATCACAAGAAACGTAATGCCGAGCCGAAGAATAAATACTTATGAGTCGAGCAGATAAGCAAATGGGTGTATGATAACGGGTCAAGTTCTTTTTTACATATTTTGGATTTGGATTTAGAAGTGTTACGGTTTCGACACATGTGTATATATTTTAATTATAATTACCAATCGAGCAGATTGAGGGCCAATATTAAATAAAATTAATAGTAACTGCTTTATGAATGTAAATAAAAATCAAATGATATAAAAATATTTTCTAGAATGTATGTATTGAAAGGAAGCTCAAATTAGATTAAAATGATGAAATAACGTTTGAATATTTAAAAAATCATTGTAGGTTATGTAAATTATGTATGGTTTTCATTATCCGATATCAAATATTTTTTTATTTAATCTTTATTATATTATTAAATAATATTAATCAATGAATTATTGGAATCATCGAAATTATATTTTCTTTGGATTTGGAAAGTATATTTCGGTTTGAGTTTATAAGTGTAACAAAAACTTCAAAAAAAAAAACTAAATTAACTTAAACCCACGTTTGGTGAGAGCATTTTAATAAAGAATAAGCAGAAATTTTAGAAACTGACATTAAATAAAATTTTAGATAAACTTCAGAAAATTGAAAAAAAAAAAATCATAAATATATGTTTGTTGTATAATAGAATTGAATTTTAATGAAATTGAATCAATAAATTACATTTGGCAATAGCTTATTTTTTGTTGGATTATAATTATGTATTTTAAAAAGTACCTTTTAAACCCATATTTAATAAATTAAAGGATATATTAAGTTTTTTAAAAAGTATTATTCTATTGTAATTAAGTATGAATCTTTTTCTTCTTTTTTATCTATTTATTTGTTTTACTTTTAATTTATTTAATTTGCTACGAATTTCTGTATTTTTTAAAAATTTTATTTCAAGTATCATTTCTTTGGTTTTATAGTTTTTGTCTTTGTTATATATATATATATATATATATATATATATATATATATATATATATATATATATTTTTATTTTTTTTATTTTCATTTAAATGTATATATGATATGAATGTGCCTCACTCAGATTTAGTACTCAGTGTCCTTAATTGTGGCAAAATGTATTATTTCTCATAAAAAGATCATTAAATTTATTATTTCCATGGAATAACTCCTATAAACAATATGTTCTTACAATCCAAAACAATTTAGTACTGTATGTGTACTTTTTGAGTTAACCGCAAATAAAGCTCTCCAATTTTTTCCAGCCTCTTTTCGGGGAAATATGTTGTATGCATAAATTATAAGAGTTCCAAAGAGTTGACGTTAGCTTCTTAAAATTATTAAAATCGTTTCTGCCGTTTTGTCGCTATAGCCTACATCAGGGGTCTTTAAACTTTTTGGTCCACGGAACATATTGAGGACTCCGTCAAGTCCCGCGGGCCGTACTGACACCCCCATCTAAGTCCCGCGGGCCACAGCTTGTGAAGAAAAATTATTCTTATTATTTTAAAATAAAAAATTATATTATTAGAAAAAGTCTTATTCTATAAATGACACTTCAGTTGAAAAATTAGCTAATTCTAAGAGAGAATAAACCCATTCAATGTTTTAGTAAACTCTTGTATGAGTAATTTGCTAAATAGTTTTTTAAGACTTTAATATGTTATAAAAGAAACATTCGCCAGGACAGTAAGTGCTGGTTGGTCGTAGTTTGGAGACCACTGATCAACAGAAACATACGTTTTTCGGTCGCCATTTAACCACAATAAATGAGGTAATAAAATGTATAAAAAACACTTCTGAAATTGATTGCAATATTGTATAAAAATTTCAAAGCAATCTGTGAAGAACTTACGGAGACTAGAGTTTTTGAACAAACTGTCATTTATATTTTTATTTATATACACTGTTTCCAATATTGTTTTATTAAAAACACTAAAACCTGTCCACTACAAACCTCTTATATATATAATATATATAATATATATATATATATATATATATATATATATATATATATAAGAGGTTTGTATATATATATATGTTCTGGCCGGGATCACGCTCAATTGCCACATTTTCTCCTTAATTAATTATTTAATTAAGGGTGCCCATTTTACAGAAGCTGTGTGTTCTCTAGTAGGGTCTTTCGACCCCAGGGTCGATCCACGGGCCACGAAACAGATTACATAATTTATCTGCCATCAGCCGGATTCGAACCTAGATCTTGAGAATTAGAAGTTAGCTCCCTACTACTGGGCTACCCCACTCATATTGAAACACTAAAGTTCGTCTACATAGATACTAAACAGAAAAAAAACTAAGGTGTATATTTCAGACCATACGATAGAAGTGGAAATATCAATAATTCGAGATTATTAATATGAAATGTAAATTATAAATAATAGCTCATTATAAAGAAGATGAAATGCTCTATCTTTCTCTCGGTTACAGTAAGCAGGTCCGATTTTTAGTTTCTGAGATATTTTAATTCATACCTTACATAAAACTCATTATCATTTGTTTTTCGATATTTTTTTCCTTTTCGCATCTCTAACACGGCGTCTTGTTAAGATACAGTTTTGAGTAATAGAATTGCATAATATAGGATGGAATGATGAACTTTTCCGTCGCATACAATATGAAGGCCAGATTTTTTGTTTTTCAGATATTTTAATCCATATGCAAAAATAATTAGTCGAATCCTACCAAATGTATGCGAGCGTTACACATCGGAGTTTCGATGGTTCAAAATAATTCACCCTCCACAAAAAAGTGCAATTCCTAAAGAAGTTTTCACTTAAAAAAAAATCTGATGAGAACTTTTTTTAAATTATTTATTTATTGAATAATATAACATTCTTTCAATTGAACATGATGAGGAACAGAAGGGAAAAAGGTACTGAAGTATTTTGTCTTTGCCTACTTACATGATGATTTTAGTTTTCTCATCGGCGGAAACTAAATGCTGACGAATGACCACAAAAAGTGCCTAAATATCTATGCGGTAATAAACAAGCCACCCCGGTAATCCGCGGGCGATTCGACCAGAGAGATAAATGGTTTTATTACTAGCGTCCTTTGAGGCAGATTTATCACGAGTAGTCTCAGCTGCCCCAGTCAGACCCAGAATTATGAGACCCGCCCGCAAGCAAGAGGACAAACAACGGCAAAGACGACCCTGCGAATTAGACCATGCTCTATTAAAGAAGCTTTTAAACCCAAGTCCACTATTAATTCATAGCTGTACTCTAAAAAATTAAATTACGAAGTAACCGTATAAAACTAATTTTTTTAAATAATTACATTTTTAAGCTTGATTGCTCAATTAGTGTTTCAGTTATCCGCTATAAGGTATGTAACGATATTTTGAACGAATGGCTGAACCGATTTTTAAGTTTGATATTTTAATTACACGGTCAGGTCCCGTGTATTGAAATTGAGCTAAACACATTGACCAATGATTAAATAAAATGTGTTTAATCTATTGGAAAAAAGGTATGTAGGATTTTTTTGAGAGAGAGGTTAGAGCGATTCGATGAGATCCCGTGAGCGTTTTAAAAGAATCCGAGCTCGAAATTCTGGCAAATTACTCTGTAAAACTTATTTAATCAATCTCTTAAAGGTACGTATCGATGTTTTTTTTAGGATGACTTGACCAATTTTAAACTTTAACGGCTGTAATTACTCACAACCTGTATGATCCCGTGAACATTTTGAACCATTTCGTGCACAAAATTTGAAATTTTTTTTTATTATAGTTTAAGTATTTATCACTGCAAAGAGGCTTGAAATTTAGATCACTCTTTAAAATAATTAAAATCAAAACTCAGAACGCATGCTCAACTCCTGAAAGAGAAGAATATGAAGAATTTCTGAGAATGGAATACAGAGATGGAGAAATAATGAGGATCTGCAGGAACTGTATGAGGTATTTTTTTTTTTTTTTGGTAGGTAATGTGGAAATAATGCCCGACCAAAAAGAGGATGATGTATGAGAGGCCGGATGGCAAAAGAAGTAGAGGACGCTCTCGGACCAGAAGGCTGGACGATCTGAGGTGGCTGGGCGTTCGAAGATGGAAGGAAATAGAACAAGACCGTGGAGATTCGTTGGCTGTAGTGGAGGATGTCCATGTTCTTTTAGGGCCATAGCGCCATTGTAATAATCATAATAATAAAAATTTCGATTAAGAATTGATTTAAGTGTTACCATATGATCATATGTTATAAAAATAAATTGTTAATATTTAAAAAAATAAATATGTTAAAATAAAAAGATATTTGATTTTGAAAAAACAAACATTGGTTTTTCTACAGAAATAATATCCATCATAAGAGAATGTAGTTTCATATCTATTTAAACAAATTGATAGATTAATAAGGAGATTGACATCTAAAATTATTTAAACTTGGTGTAGTAGTCAGATACCTACCACCCCCAAATAAAACTCAAGACTCGGGACGGGAATTTACATGCAATGAAATATGGTACGAAATCTATTTGTCTGAAGGCGTAATATACATGTGAAAAACCACCCGTCTATTACACCAAGTTTAAAACTACATTAAGATAAACTTCCTTATCAATCTACAGTTTTTTTGTTTTTTTTTTGTCTCTCCCTATCTCGCCTTTTAGATTATATGAGGATTTTTTCGGGCCATGGGAGAGGGCGGAGGAGTAATTTCAGAGTTAAAAGTTAACCCCACTGGCACCAGGACGCGAACTTGTTCTATTATATGTTTTATAAAGTTCAGTTTATCAATCACCTGTTTGCTGGACAATGCGTGTGAAAAACACGCATAAGTCAGCTCGGCTGCCCCGCCCTTCCTCCTCCCTATCAATCTACCAAGATGTTCAAGTAGATACGGGTGTACATTCCCTTGGGATAGATTCGAATACTTTTTTTTTTTAAACCTAAACACGATAACCAAAAAATATTTCGGCGTAAATTATGGTTTATTTAAAAAACGGCAAATTTTAGATATTTAAAACACAGGACTCGCTATAGTTGTTTTGGATCTATACTTAGTCTTGATTTCCACTTTCAGATCTATAAAACAAAGTTTATTTTATCTGAATCCAACAAACTTCGAAACCATCTGAGTTTTAAAACCTTCTAATTTCAATGACTTTTACTAAACTTGAAGAAATTTAAGGGTCAATACCGAGCGAATGTCATGGAATCTCCTGATACATCATTCATCAAAATCCATCGCTCATGAGTGCCGGAAAAGGGACCTATGTGTTATAAATAGTATAGATTATTTTTAAATATTAAACAATTTTTCTAAATTCGTATTGAGGTAAAAAATGTTTCTTTTAAGACCTAAAAGTTGCCCAGTTGAAAATTAAAACATGGACTTGAGTCTCAGAGAATTGTAATTCAGATGGAAATTACAAATCTCTGTATACCCGAGCTACATCAACCAACCATTGACAAACCACAGAAAACTGATAAAGATAAGGTTATTGCAATTACAACACTAAAAAGGAACTTAATGCAAAATTTCTGGTTTTATGAATTGCCGTAAAGAGATGTTGGTGGATGCTGCTCTTCCTATTCCTCTTCCTCTTCTTATTCCTGATGCTAATTTTGTGTAATATAAGTTTATATTTAATAATAATTAATATTTTTGTAAGAAAGAATATAAATTACGGTGTAATTAAATAAACATTATATGTATATATAAAGTATAGTGTTTATTCAATTACACGGTAATTCATATTCTTTCTTAAAAATATATGAATTTATTTATATATTTATATATATTAGGAAGAGTTGAAAGTTTTTATTGAGAAAATATACAATCTCTACCACAGTCTATGTACCAGCAGTTTTTATTGTATTATAATTATTGTATTTATTTATTTATAGGTCCTTGGTTTCTATTCCTATCATTTTTACCATATCATTTTTTTTGTGAATCAACAAACAAGGAATTGATTACAGATTACTATGAAATATAAGAAAATATAGGTTTTAGATAGATAACTAAATAAACAATACTTTTATGATATAACATTTTTTTGTGAGTCAACAAAGAAGGAATTGATTCCAGATTCCTTTTGTATAGCAGATTTCGAAATATATCGTTCTGCCGATAAACTATATTAATTTATGATTCAATGTAATAATTTATGTCCCCTTTTTTTCCTAAAAGTATCATTTGCAAAAACTAAATTTTAGATAAAAAATTACAAACAATATTTTAAAAAAGTAAACTGTAATTATTTTAAAATTAATAAAAATGTATGCTAAATTATTTCCTCTATGAATGATAAATATTTCTTTAAAAAAAGCATCATCAGCAATTTAACAATCATGTTCAAATAAAAATAAAGCTTAACTACATATATTATATTGTTTTGTTTATTCACATATTACAAAAAAAAATCTACAAAAAATCACAAAATAGATAATTTGATGTAATAGAAATATATTTAAATCAAACTTTTTTTTTTTTATGATTATTGTTTTGAAATTAACTTGAGTAATATGTGAGATATTTTAGAGCTTTTTTTTTTTTTTTTTTTTTTTTTCCTACCCCCCAGGAATTTCTTGAATAGAGCTTTTATTAATACTAAATGTTAAATTTGAATAAAATTTAATTTATAGGCTTTATGGGAAGATCGTGAAACCGGCATTTTTGTCCACAAAATTTATCGTTCTTGTTTTCACATTTAAATGTTTACAATATTTGAGAGTTTCTTTCATGCCGTCGAAGTGCATAAAAATATCGCAAGCCTAGTGACGGCAACACTTGTTACTCCTTTTGCCAAGCAGATATCAAAATATGTCGTTCTTCCGATAAACCATATTAATACTCTAAATAGTAATAGCTTATGTTACCTTTACATTCTCAGAGTATTATTTGAGAAAAATAATCTCCAGATAAAAAATGACAAATAATATATTTAAAATAAAAAATAAACTGTGAATTATTTTAAAATCAATAAAAAGAAAAATGTAAATTTATACTAAATTATTTGTTCTATGAATTATAAATATATTTTTAAAAGAAGCATCAGCAGCAATCCAACAAGCATATCCAGATAAAAATAAAGTTTAACTAAGTATATACATATATATATATATATATTATTAGAGATCAATTTGGTGTTATCGGATATATATTAAAATTAACTTATAAATTAATCAACATTTCTTTATGATTATTTCTTAAAAATTTATTTAATAAAAATATTAATGTTTTAAACCTATTATAAAACTGCATTTATAGGTTTAGTGAGAGGATCGTAAAACCGGGTTTTTATTCCAACGTAATTGAAATATAAAGTAATAAAAGCAGGTCATTATTGTGCATCATTTATTTCACAAAAGGACATATTTAAGATGAAATTACATTGATAAAGGATTGTTGAGGTGTTGTCCTATTTATATGTTAAATGGAAAGGTTTTTTAAGAAAATAACCTGAAATTTCTTTATAATTTTTTTTTTTTGTGAATATAACATTCTATGTATATTTTATATTTCATTAAAGAAGGAGATGAGCCAAGACAAATAAATGATAAACAAAATTTTTTTTTTCGTACTCTGAGTACTTTGGGATGTATGACTGAGACATATAAGAGGTGTGGGATGGAGAGATGAGGAGATTGGAGGCGATGTTGACCCGGCACACCGACATGGGGGACAAGTCATGCCTTACGTTCGACTACTCACCGTGAGAGAGCGTGACCCAACAGAGAGTGCGGCCGGGGCTGTACTGGCCGGCGGGGTGCCGGGGACGGGGGTTGTTGGCCGCGCCTGCGCACGGACGTACTCCTCACTATCGCTAATGAATCAATCCTTTTAGCTCTCTCTATCTCTTTCTCAGCCAAATCACGAGGGTGTCGTTTGCTTTTTACACTCGCTTCTCCTCCTAGTTCTTATCTCCCACAACTCCCTTCGGCCAAGGGGTGCCCTCTATCCTTACTGTTATAGTCCTGTTTACGATGTTGTTAGGGCCTCTCATCTTCAGCTCTAGGGGTATGGCAAGCGTCCCGACTGGAGTTCGTCACGCTAACATCCCCCTACTAACCCACAATGTACCGAATTCGGACCCGGTACTACTTCTAGAATAAGCTTTGTCGAGACGGACTCAAGAGATATAACTTAAACAAACAAATAGTTTATTCTGCTGAATATGATTAGAACTCGAAGTTCAAATGGAAATCTAACGTGCATTCATTTATCTTTTAGGTGTCCCTATAAACCCAAAATATAACGATTTCGAATCGGGTGCTGCTTCTAGAACAGGCATTATTGAGATGAACCCAAAAGAAGTAACATAAAGTAAAACATAGTTTATACTGCTGAGTGATCCACAATATATCGAATTTAAATCAAGTGCTGTTAGAATACGCGTTGTTGTGACGAGCCAATAAAATATGACGTAAAACTATCATACACCCCTTTCCCCTAAATTCGACCAGAAGTTCGAATGGAAGTTTATAATTTTATCTTTTGGGAGACACTACTGACCCACAAAATATCGAATTCGAATTCGGTACTGCATCTAGAAGACGCGTTGTTGAGATGAACCCAAGATGTTTTATTTGTAACTCCTCAGTTAGAATTAAACTAAAGTATAGATAACATTACACATATGGTATAATATATAATAGTATTAACGGAAAACCTTGAGAAAGTACTTTCTTACCGTCCGATAGCTGCTAGAAGCAGCTTGGCTCCTCCCGGACTATTGCATTTCCCAGATCCTTACGGGGCATCGGCGAGTCGGAGCAAAGAAAGTTGAATTTGGTGTAACCATATATCGCATATACATAAGTTGTAGAGTACCGGAAATCGCTGAGTACATGGTACCGGCCTGTACCGCCTATGAGTCACTCAGGGCGAAGCTGTTGAGGGAGACAGGCCTATATGTCCTTATGATGAGTGAACTTCCTCAACTAAACTGGAAAGACAATTACGAGTTCTTTAAAATTTCATTTACGGACGGAACGAAATAGTTCCACTTCTATCAGTAATAAAAGGAGCTGCGCCAGGTAGGCTACCGGAATGAGAAGAAGAGAAGAAAGTTGAACTTAAGAAGGAACTGCGAAGCAAGGAAGAAGAAAAATGTAAATTGCTTAAAGATGCAACAGTGGATTGCTATGAATAGTAACATCCCGCTGCTGCAAATACCCGCATGCTGCAAATTACCTGTATTAATAGAGAACGTTGGAATAAATAAATAAATATTATAAATACATAATATTTTCGTAATATCCTTTATAGAAGACGTTGGTTTTGTTTTAGTCGTAAATTTGATATTTTAGATGGCCCGGAAATATTATTTATGGGGTCCTTGGTTTCTCTTCACGGCTCTTCATAGAGGTAAATATACCACGGATCAGTACAGGGGATGAAGGAAGTCTGAGGGCTGGAAGTTGTTAACAATTGATATTCTTATCGTTTAATATTGATAAAAGTGCCGAGAGAAAGGAGCCTTTTGCTAAGTTATTCTTCCTAAAGTTGTGATTAGGGATCTATTGAGAATGCTTTAAGATAACTAATTCTAGGGGTGGAGTGGTCTATAGCCTAAAAGACGAAGAAGAGAAAGATAAAAAAAACTTGTTTTCCAAATTTGATCCAATTCGAACGAGCTATTTCTGAAATATTGGTAAATATAAGAAAATACATTTGCGCGTGCGTAAGCAGAAGTGCTACATGGAATTTTATAAAATTGATATGGGACCATCTAGGCAACAATCAGCATAATCCCTAAAAATTTCATGAAAATCAGATGAACAATACTGGGTGATATGAAAGGTTAGTGTTGCCCAAATGCGAGACCGATACGAGTCTTAGTCTTGCAAATTCAGTCTTGGTCATGCACCAGAGTCTCTCAACAGTCTTGCAGTTACTTATTAGCTGCAATACTATAGAGATCTTACTGTAATATTTTAGATAGGGGAAACCTAACTAAGCCCGATTGAAAAATTAGAGGGGTTAAATGCAAAAGTTTATTGGTTATACCGATTATTAACATATAGTAAATAAGATTGTCAAGTATTAGCAGCTATTTTGCCTTAATTTTTTATTAAATAAATCGATTTTTTTTACCACTTCTGGTGTTGGTCTTGGTCTTACAAAGATCAAGACCGATTTTGGGCAACACTATGAAAGGTGATACGACACTGAGCCAAATTTAATTCTTGATGTCTGAAACGTAAAAAGCGAGTGGAAATTTCCGATTCTGAGCATAAAATATTTTTTAACCTCTCGCAGGAACACAATGCTTCCCTATCTTCGGTAGTGAGGAAGCAAAAAAGCACTAAAGCATTTCTTCCTTATTTATTGTAAGCATAACTACGTAATTAAGCTATACATTTATATGTTAAATTGTGAAAAATTTTGAGAGGTGAAATTGTAAACAAGAAATGAGGAAGAAATTGATTATTTCTTCAAGAAAGAAAAGACGCCTAGAAAAATTGATTGGGTCAGGGCGCAATCCTGCTTAATTCAGGCTGGATCAAACGGTATAGAAACGCTAAAATGGTACGTCTAACGTGGAGATCAAACGGAAAATATACTGTAATAAATTTGAAATAAAAATAAACTTCCAAGAAAGAACGTAAACAATATTATGTAAAGAAATGATCAGGGCCGTGGAGAGAAACTAAGGATATCAAGGACAAATTTCCTCAGGTAGATATAAAATATTGATATGAAACCAAACGTTTTAAAAAATACTACGCTATTATTATGTAATATAGGTAAAGTTTTGTTTAAGAAAATTTAAGAGGTAAAAACTAAAATCTGGTCGACCGGGTACTATCCGTGAGGTCTGGAAACGTGTCTCACAACTAATTTAACTTGGACCCTTCCATATCTTGTTTGTGTTCCTCAACTCTGTTTGCCCCTTTATTCTTCATTGTCTTTTAGTCATATTATAGTTACGAGTTTGTATGGTTGTTAAGGATGGGATGGGGAAGAACATCGGAGAGTCGTGTTCCATTACTCAGAGCGCGTAGCCAACTTTTCTCTGTCGAACGGACAAATTACACTGCGAGACCATACGACCATAAAAAGGCACGACAAGCGCTCCACGGCTATTTTAGACGGTGTAGACCACACCGGCAATGGCACCAGCAAAGACCGTCTCGTTGGTCTATGATAATGAATATATCCAAATCGCAAGCAGCTTAGAAGTGAAGCCGAAATAGAACTTAAGTTTTCATTGATGTCTTTCAGAGAACATGTGAATCTGCAGAAAAAAACGTGAAAAAAAATGCTTAACATTAGGAACTTATAGGACTTTTTCCCCTAATTTACAACATTCCCTCTTTAAATATCAGTATCCGTCATCCAACCAACTGAATGCTTAAAAACATTTTTTGAAGTGAAATCTAATGAAGAATTTTATGTCAAGCCACTAACTTAAAAATATAGCATTTTTCTATTTTTTTTATTATTATTTAAGAAACGTTATTACTATCATAATTTCATTTTGTGAAAATAAATTCTTGTCCGATTTTATAAATTAATCTTGACAAATATAAAATACAATTTATGATTGATGATAACATTTGAATGATTGTGGTACATATATATTAATAAGGTGTTAATATATATATATTAATGTCGTATGGTTTTGACTTTGATCAAGATTTTTGTTTTGAAAGGCCTCTGGTTTGGATTCTTGAGAAATGTATCCAAAATGAACGAAGGTCTTCCTCGAAGAACTAGGTTTTGATGATATTGGCTCAGGAGTTCGTGATATTGGCCGAGAACATTGTTTTGGACTCTCTGTGGGTCATCTATTATCACCTATTTATCAATTAGTTATAGCAATAATAATAATGTTCTTTATTTCGATTAAAAAATAAATTACATTACAACGATATGCCCTACTAAAGTCTTTTTTTTTTTTTTGTATCTGTTTATTGAGAAATAATACATTTTGCCACACTTAAGGGCACTAAGTACTAACTAAGGCTGAGTGAGGCACATTCATACCATAAATACAATACCATAAAAATAAATAAATAAATAAAAAATAAAAAAATATAAAATCTATATAACAAAGGCAAAAACTATAATAAACCAAGGAAATGTAACTTAGAGTTAAAATTAAATGAAATACAGACCAAAGTCTAAGATAATAAAATGTATTTGATATTATGGTATAACTTCCACACATAAAGCAATGGGCTATTTGCCCATCTGCCCGGTTGAATACTTCTACATTTTAATTACAGTTCGTACTATTTAATATTACAAGATTCGCTTCTCATAACCGAAGGCCAAAATTATACCTAAATATAAATATCAAATAAATTGCAAGACATTATGAGCATACATATACATAATTCCTATTTTTTAAATACCTAATCCATATTCGTATAGGTATAATATAATAATAATATAGTAATATAAATAATAATAAATAGCAATATATAAACAATAAATATAATTAACAATAATATTAATATAGATTGTAATAATAATCCATATAGATATTTCGGAATTCTTTTAGCACGGGGGATGTGCCAATGAAATGTATTGTTTCTTCTATTTCTTTTAAGTTGCACATAAAACAGAATAGTCGATCTTCAAATATCTTAATGGAATAATTTAATCCTAAGTGCTCACTGCGAAGTCAAATTATGGTATTCATACGATGTTTTTTTCGTTAGTTGTTAATATGTTTGTCATTGAGTTGAAAATTTAATTCCTTATATATAAAATTAGATTTTCCAGAAGCTATTTTATATATTATTTGTTTCTTGAAATCATTCTCACTAATAGTTCTGATATCAAATTGATTTTTCTGGTTAATTGTTGAAAAATATCTATATTTTCTTTATGTCAAAATAAATAAAGCAATCAGCTACATTACTTAAGTGAAAATATTTGTTGTATTTTAATTTATTTTTCGCTCCGATATTTATCTTATTATTTATTTATTATTATTTGTTCGCATCCTTAAATATATCTTGGCTGGGATGTGTGAGTTTTAATTTTGTAATTTGCACATTTAAATATATATATTTTTTTCTGGGAAGTTGTATGTTATTCTTTGTTTTTGGCAATGATGGCTTCCAATTAAACAATTGATTTATTTGTTCTATTTCCAAATTACATGTTTACATGTTAACGTTTCTCTCTGTTGCAAATATTGGTTATCTATATTTTTAGAATAGAATAGAATAGAAAAAAAAACTTTATTCTGGGACTAAGTCCCTTCAGAATAACAATAATGTACAAAATAATAGAATATTACTGGCCTGAACGTTGAAACAATAAATAAAATTGATAAAATAAAATAAAAAGTAAAGAAAACCTTAGGTGCACAAGCTATATACAAACAGGTAAAACTATGTACAGAGCATTTAAAATTACGAACAAAACAATTAAAACTATGAACGAATCACTTGAACTATGAACAAAATTATATTTAAGGGTTGAACAACATAAACATACACTTTGAGAAATGAAGAACGAGAAAGAGATACAATGAGTTCATTTCATAAAAAAAAAAAAGAAAACTTTACTTGAATATATATATAAAAATAAACAGTTACTTATAATTGAATAAAAAAAAAAAAAAATGTATGTATTGAAATTCCTACGACGATAGTAGGAAATGCATGTACTATCTCTTACCAAGTGTTATGATTATGTGATTGCCACACATTACATATATAATATCAATATTTAGCTGGTATCAGACTGTTTTTGGAACAGGAATTGGAATAGGAGGTTTTTGAATGTATACAGGGAAGGGGCATGTCGAATTTTGATCGGGAGGGAATTCCAAAAGTTGACAGAGCGGGCTATAAAGGAATTTTGGAATGAGGCAGATCTATGAGAAGGGATGTATAGGTCAGAGGGTCGGGATCTTGTAGTGAGTGAATGGATTGAGGACTTAAATTGGAGAAGGTTGTAGGCATAAGAAGGACGATGATCGGTAATGATTTGATAAAGGAAAGTGCCAAGGAAATATTGTCTTCTTAAGGAGGGGAAGAGCCACCCTAACTCAGTGTAGTGGTGGGAGACACGGGAGCGTCTCGGGGTTCCAATTACAAATCTTACGAAGCAATTCATAAGTCTTTTGAGTCTATCACGCAGTTCCACCGAGAGGCCATCGTACACCACACAGCTGTAGTCAAAGTGGGGAAAGATGAGAGAGGAAACTATGAGTCTACGGGTATTTTGGGGTAGAAGATGGCGGAAGTGATGGAATAGTTTGAGGGTAGAAATTGCACGGCGGGATATATGAGAGATATGGTGGTTCCAGGAAAGGGTTTGATCTATGAGAAAGCCTAAATTTTTAACAAAGGGATAGAAGGTGATGGGGTGGTTGTTTAGATAGAGTGAGGGAAAGTTGGTGTGGGATCTAAGAAGGGGCTTGGAACCAATGAGAATGGCCTGAGTTTTGGCAGCATTTAGCCTTAATCCATTTAAGTTGGCCCAGGCACTAATTCGATCTAAATCTTCTTGAATTTTGGCAAATGCCACCAATAACTCAGCGGGAGAAAAGGATAAATAGATTTGAGAATCGTCGGCATAAAGGTGGTGGGAACAATGGATAATTGAATCATTTAGGTCATTAATATAAGAACTGAAAAGAAGAGGAGACATGCTTGAACCCTGTGCAACTCCTGAGGATAAAGGAAGGTAGGCAGATAGAGGTTGATTAGGTATGGAAACTGCTTGGGTTCGTTGTGAGAGGAAAGACTGGAACCAAGAGATGGAACTATTGGAGAAGGATAATGATTTTAGTTTGTTGAAAAGGATGGAATGGATAATGGAATCGAAAGCTTTGGAGAAATCAAGCAGTATAAGTATGGTTAGTTTTTTGTCATCTATTGCAGTCTGGATATCACTAGTAATTTTAATCAGAGCAGATTGTGTAGAGTAGCCAGGACGGAAGCCAGATTGGAGAGGATCGAGTTGGTTGGATTGTTCAAGGTAGTTGGAAACTTGGGATTGCACTAGCTTTTCTAGGGGTTTAGAAAGATTGGAAAGGATTGATATTGGGCGGAAATCTTCGGGAGAGGATGGATTAGGCTTTTTGTTTAAAGGAAGGACAATGGCTTTTTTCCAAGAGGTCGGGAATATTGAATTCTGCAGGGAGAAATTGTAGATGAAAAGGAGTGCTGGGAGGATTTCAGGGAGACATAATTTTATTAGTTTGATAGGAATGCCATCTGGGCCTACGGAATTGGAACGGGATTTCATTATAACGGTAATAAGGTCTGTGGGAGAAATGTCGGAAAAATAAAAATTATTGTCGTTAAAAGGTACCTCTGGAGAAAAGCCGGAAGGGGATGGTAAAGAAGAGGTGGAAACCGATATAAAGTGGGAGTTTAGGTCATCAGGTGATATTGGGAAAACTGAGGAAGGGGATCTAGAAGGTTCACAGAGGGAAAGCTTACGAAGTAGAAGCCATTTTGATTTGATATCAGGAGCTGAGGAAAGGGCTTCGTGAAAGTAGTTCGCTTTCGCTTGTCGGATCCTTGTCTGTGTCGTGTTACGAAGCACTCTGAATATTTGATAATCATCTGCAAGCCTAGTCCGTCTGAAGCGTCTGCGTGCAGCGTCGCGTCTCTTCTGCAGATCCTTAATTTCATGACACATCCAAGGAGCAGGACGATGACGGAAAGTGGAGGTTTTCAGAGGAGCGTGGGTATTGAGTATATTGAGAAGATTGGTGGTGAGAATATCAACCATGGTGTCGATAGAGGAGCAATGATATATTCCATTCAAATCCAATGTTACTAGATCAGGTAATATTTTTTCTCGAGTAAGGGTATCCAGTTGGCGGAAAGTGATAGTTCGAGGATGGATTGGAGGAGTGCGGATATTATACGTTATTTGTATCAGATCATGAGATGAAAGAAAGGATACTGGCAATTGAGAGGCGGAGAGGAGGTTTTGTGCTGAGTCGATGATGTAGTAGTCTAGCCAAGTGTCAGATCTGGTGGTGTGGTGGGTGGAGGAAAAAGGAACGATGAATAGGTGAAGTGAGAAAAACAGATTTTCTAAATAGGATTTGTCATTGGAGTTTGAGAGGAAATTGGTATTGAGGTCACCGGAGATAATTATTCTGGGATAGAGGGGAACGAAGTTGAATAGAGTTGATTCGAAGGACGGGTCAAATGGCACGAGAGGAGGGCGATATACCACGGCGTAAAGGATAGGAGAAATATTACTGAGAATTTCTACTAAGAGGTATTCTACATGAGGATGATCGGAAGATGGGGAGCAATCGAGGATTCGGGTCTTTAGGCTATTGTGGACAAACATGGCTACTCCACCGCCAGTCCGGTTTACCCGGTCATGACGGAGCAGGATGTAATCAGGCAAGGAGACTGAAGATGATGGAATATAATTTTTATTATATATTCTAGACATTCAGAATAAACGGCTAAATTTAGGGAAATATTGGAAGAGCAACCAAAACAAAAATTTCGGGCCTTTATGTTTTCAATGTATATATATATATATATACACACAAGCGAAACAATTTTTTAAACTTTGTTTTAATATTTTTTTTTAAATTTAATACATCTAAAATAAATAACTGAATCTTATAATAATACTAGTTAATTTAACAATGATGTTGGTCACTTGACGGGAGGGGAGAGGGCTTTCGTGCTGAAGTCCTCCCCCAAAACGGTAAAATATAACGATGTTTTATAGAAAAAAAATATTAAAAACTATCTCTTAAAGTATTCTTGTTCGTGTGATTACATTTAATAGGACTTCAATAATCACAATTGCATTTAGGTAGATCATTTCTTTCTTTCTTTTTTTTTCAAAATTATTATCGTTAAATATATATATATATATGAAAATAAATGTTTCGGGCTTAAGCCTCCCCCCAAAATTAAATCCTGGATCCGCTAGTGGTTTGAATCAGCTAATGTTTTTCCTTGCCTGTCAGACAAAATCAATCTAAATATTTTCACTATGATTGTTCCACAGTGGCAACTCCCAGATTGTGGGTTTGTAAAAAAGGAGGATCTATTGCTAGATAAGTTCGGCTCACTAAAACAAACACCACAAGACTTTATCTTCCACAGAATATAAATGGAAAAATAAGATTAGAATTATTATATATGTTTACATTAACATATATAACGAAATATGGGATCAGCCTCTAGCTGGAACGAGAATAAAAGGTACGATTCTAGAAGAGGGCAGAAACCCTTCCAGGTAAATGTGATTCAGAAAAAGGGGAAGATGGGAATTTTACTTTTGTGTGGGAATCCGGACAGGTGAGAAGGAATCAGCCGTGGTTTTTCCCACCGAGGATATGTTTACTATTACCGAGATTGAAGGTGTAGTCCAATAGTATAGGGATATGTTCACTTCGTAAGCACAAATATGAAAATGAATAAAAAAAAAAAAATGATATGAAGGTGAAACGATAAATGTGAAAAATAAATAATGCCATATTAAAAAAAAAACAAGGTATTCATTTAGCTCCTACTGTAGTACTTTTCAAGGCCACTCAATGCTGTTATATATGGTGTCTTCAAGGAATATATAAGCCATTATACTTTCAAAGTTTTTAAAAAATTTTTTTGTCAAAAAGACGACGTTTCGAGCTTATTAGTTCATTTTAAAGTCATCTACAAATAAAAATTAAACAAAGATAATTTACAACTCTGGTCGCTTATTATCTTGTCATACGACGAGTGAGAACTTACCCAAAACATTATATTATATACTATAATGTATTTTAATATACAATTTCATGAACAACTATTTTGTAGTTCACCAATTGTCAAAGATAATTAATTCCTCGTCACCATCTCCCTAACGTCTTCGCGCAATAATTGATGCATGTCCCAACAATAAAAATGTATGTATGCAATTATTTCAGAAGTTATACAATTTCTACACTGACAGGCAAAAAATTCCACGAACTTGATTTTTTCATGTTTTCATCTAAAAATATTTCTGCATTGGATTGGTATATAGTTTTTAATGAATAAATAGGTAATCTTTTTGTTTGTTTTCAATTAGGAATGTTAATATAGAGGACAATAACCCTTAATCCTTAATTCAAGGAATGAAGGAATCATTCTAGATTCCAATGTTTCCAAGATTCCAAAACGAACCATTATTATTCTAAAAGAAATTAATTACATCATCGTTTAGTAGCGCCTGTTTCCTCCTCTTGCCTTCACTACTTCTTGAAGACGCCTCGGCATACTTTCCACCAGTCGGGAAATGTCCCTTTGCTGGAGGATAGCCCATTCCTCCCGAAGAGCCCTTTCAAGGTCCTGCAGTGTATCAGGAAGTGTTGCACGCGCTCTTATTCGTCTTCCGAGTTTATTCCACAAATGCTCAATAAAAATAATAAATAAAAAAATAAATGCTCATAGAAAGTGAACAGTGGAATCTAGAATCATTTCATTTAATTAAGGATTAAGGGTTATTGTCCTCTATATTAACATTCCTAATTGAAAACAAACAAAAAGATTACCTATTTATTCATTAAAAACAATAGACCGATCCAAAGTAAAAAATATTTTTAGATGAAAACATGAAAAAATCAAGTGGATTGAATTTTTTGCCTGTCAGTGTATTATTGATTACTATTGTTTTAATATTTATGCTCACCGATGACTATGATCAATATGACGAGGAATATAGTTATCTGTGACAATTGGTGTACTAGAAATTATGTATTTAAATGTTGATGTAATTTTCTTTTATATAATATAGACTTGGACTTTATACGATGCAGCGATTATTTTATGAATCAGGTCTTCTGGCGAGAAATAATTCTTCTTTTTCTATGCAACACAGTTAATGTTAAAGTACTTCGTCCTAGAACAAAGTTATTTTTCTATTCAATAAACGTTTTGATTTACAAGTAAAAGATTTGTTTTCTTTTTGTTTTCCTACAAAAGTACTAAATTTTTTTAAAGATTTGATATTTGTTTATCTATTATTCATACATAAAATACTAGTACTGTTCTTAGTTATAGAGGTAGTTAAACCTTTGGTATGAGCAAAATTGGTGGATAAAGATGTTATGGGAGGACAGAAGCAGGAGGTGGGGGAGGGAGGGGAGGAACATGCCTGAGGCTACCATGTATCACACTGATTAGAATTACTACCCTAGCCCACACACCCCGCTGTTAGTTTTATGCATGTTAAACTACTCCGCTATAATCTATTATCGCAAAATTCAGTTTTGTGGTGTAACAAATTGCTATTTTTGATGATTACATCTATGAGTAATTCTATGTTTTCTCGGTAATATTTTATGTCACTACATTTATTAATTTAAAAATCGTCTGCGAAACAGGTCAATATGCATAATAATTTAGATGGAGTATAAAAGAGAATTTTATATTTTTATTTCTTAATGATATTTACAACTGTAACAAAGAAATAAATTTAGTAAATTTGAACGCACGGATATAATTATGTGAAGACACTTGTTGAGAAACTACCCAATGGTAGCACTCTAATGATATGTCGACATTAGGAGATCACGGAGCCATCTGCTTTTCATAGGCCTCGAAGGGTTATCAGGAATTGAATAGGAAGAAAAGTTAGAAACGAGAGGGTTGGGTTGATTCTGAAGTTTATTATGGAAGAATATATATATATCTGGATTGGGCCAGATCTGAAACTTTGGAAAAAAATTGGACATACGTACCAAATAAGTCTTATTATAATCATGTATATGAGTCTTTTGTAATTAATCGGAAGTTTAGAAAGTTTGTCTAGTAAGTACTGAAGTAATCAGAAACGTCGAGCAGTTTCTTGTCGTTTCAGTCTGGTATGAGGATTCCAAGTTAGACATTTGTCCAGGTGGAGTCCTAGGTAGAAAAGAGAAAATTGTATTTATTTATTTATATGATATTTACAACTGTATACAAAAAATACATCTAGTAAATTCGCACATGGATATAATGACATGAAACGCATGTTGAGAAACCACCCATTGGTGGCACTCTAATAATATGTCTATATTAGGAGATCACGTGGCCAACTCCTTTTCAGACGCCTCAGAGGGTTATCAGGAATTGAATAGGAAGCAAGGTTAGAAACAAGGGGGTTGATGGTTATGAAGTTTATTATGGAAGGATAGGTATCTGGATTCGGCCAAATCGGAAACATATGGAACATTGAGGTCTTTATGGATTATTTTATTTGTGACAAAGTAAGGAGCATCGAGGATTTTATGAAGGATTTTGGATTGTAAAGATTGGATACGAGAGGAATTTGATGGTTTAGGTCTTATTTTAGTCATGTATATGAGTCGTTTGTAATTAATGGGAAGTTTAGAAAGTTTGTCTAGTAAGTACTGAAGTAATCAGAAACGTCAAGCAGTTTCTTGTCGTTTCAGTCTTGTATGAGGATTCCAAGTGAGACGTTTGTCCAGCTGGAGCCCAAGTTATCGGATTCGTTCCGCAGGGATAAGTGAGATGTTATTAATGGATACTATAGGGCAGCAAGTCATTGGTTTACGACGAGGGTAAAGGTGATTTGATGGGATTTATTGGAAAAAGAGAAAATAAATTCGAACAATGAATTTGTAAGGAAAAAAAAATCTAGTGAAAAAAGAAATATGACACGTCGCCAAGTGATGTTGCGATGTAAACTTAAGATGTATTTTAACGAAGTTATTCACTTTAATTTATAGTTATTAAATATATATCTGTAAATAAAAATTAGTTTTCCAAATATTTTCTATGAAAATCCTATATAGTTTATATGTAAACGTTTATTTTCCAAACAATAATATAGGAATAGTAATTATTAACGACAAAAAATAATTTTTTTTTCATTCTCCGACCGTTTATATTGGATATTAATTTTCATAAAATCTTTAGTTTTCTAACCTCCAATCATAAATCCATCTATATTAATACTCTTATTTTTGGAAATTTATTTTCTAACAGCGAACATATATATTCGATTTTCTTCTATGTTTAATTATAAAATTCTGAGTCAGTAATAAAAATAATCATTGGAGAAGTAACGGCAAACCTGAATTTCCAATCCAATTCCTGATAAGATATTTTGGTCTATCTTTGATGTATCAGTCCTCCACAGTTCACTTTGAGCTCTAGCTCGTTCTAAATTGCCGCTACACCGAAATGTTAGCTCTAGAGACTTCATTTATCACATGTTCCTAGCCTCTAAGCTTCTTGGGTTAAAGCTTTCAACTTGAAGGAAGGGTTTTCATTAATTTCTCTACAGACCTTTAAAATTCATTTGATTTTTTTTTTTTTGCTGAAATGAATTTTTATTTTCTCTATTATCAGAAAACATATTTTATTCAATTTATCATGTCATTTAAATACATATTTTCACACTTCAACTTTTCATAGCTAGTTTTTCTCATGTTATCAAATACAGTTTTTAGAGATAAACACGCTAAAAATACATATATTTTATTTTCATAATATAAGCTCATAATTGTGCGTATACACCATGTGCGTATACACCATTGTGCGTATACGCCATAATAAATTGTATTTAATTAATATTAAATATAAAATTGCTAATAAATTAATAATAATTTATACTTGTCATTTATTAAAGGGCAAACTTTAAGAGAGGTATTATATATCTATAAATGTGGTGAGGTGATACAATTTAAGTGTGCCATCACCTAGCGAGTTGTAAAATCTACTGGGCGCTGAATGAATTTCATCCTTATTCTTGGGCACATAAAACGTATTTATGGTTATTCGACCAAGTTATGGTTCTTAATAGCTCACACATCGGACCACTTATGAAAATTCAATCACGGCTAATCCGTTTTAAATATTGCTATTTTAACTAAACAAAATTTGAATTATTCGATTTCAAAATTATTCACTTTTTATTTATTTTTAAACGTATTTAGCCGGGTGTTAGATCAATGACTTTTTTTTTATTATGTCACAAGAAGAAATTACAAAGCAGTTTATTATTTTACTATCCAGTTGAGGCTGGTGTTCCACAAGGCAGTGTCTTGGGCCCAGTTCTCTACATCCTTTTCACAGCTGACATTCCAACCCATCCTAATACCCTTCTAGCAACATTTGCTGACGATACCGCCATCCTATCTTCCCACCCAGACCCTGAAACAGCAGCCTAATCCTTCAAAGACACATCTTCCTAATTGAGCAATGGTGCAACAATTGGCGTATCAAGATCAATGAATCCAAATGCAATAATGTCACCTTTACTCTCCGACGCAGATCCTGTCCACATATCCTTTTCAACTCAGTACCTCTTCCCATCTCAGACACAGTTCGGTATCTTGGATTCCTTTTAGACAAAAGACTAACATGGAACTCACATACCAGACTTAAAAGACAAGAGCTTAACCGACGACTTGGCCAGTTATACAGACTACTTAACAGAAAATCTAAACTCTCAATTGAGAACAAACTATTAATATACAAGACCATACTAAAACTCATCTGGACCTACGGACTTGAACTGTGGGGGAAAACTAAATTTTCGAACATCAAACGCATCCAATCCTTCCAGTGTAAAGTCCTCCGTATAATAGTCAATGCTCCTTATTATGTTACGAACAAAACCTTACATCATGACCTTAGCATCCCTTATGTCCTCGACGTTATTCCATCCCGATTTTCAAATTTTCATCAGAACCTAATCCATCATCCTAATCCCTTAGCACAATCCTTATCCAGTTCCAGTCATCCCTACAATCCTCCTCGAAGGTTGAAGCGGCAGTGGCCTCGAGATCTTTTGTAAAGACGTCATTGCAGTCCTGGTGATGGCCAGCTTTTCCACTCCAATTATGAGCGTATGTGGCTTTAGTGCCCTCTCTTAGTCTCCACTGGATTACCATCCCAGTGATGCGGTTGAGAGAGAAGCGCTGGGATCTCTTGGAGTCTTGCCTTGTCCTCCACACGTGGGGGAAAAGGCCCGACTCTGAGCTCCCTCGGCTGACTGTAAATATTGTAAATAAGTATGAATGTGTTTTTATTTATTTATTTAATGTTGTATCATGATCGATTTATTCTGTTACTCCAAGTTTTATTTTATTTTGTTATAATCTTGTTTTTCTTTTACTGTATATATGGTATGTTTGTATTTCATTCATCCTAAATACTCAATGCCCTTAATTGAGGCAAAATGCATTTTTTATAAATAAGAAAAAAAATTTATCATTTTATTTAATATGCGGTTTAATATTTTACTATCTTATTTTATTTTATTTAATATGCATATATTTTATACAGTTTATTGTTTATTATTTTATTTTTATTATTTTTTTTTACAGTTTTTTCTATTTCAACTTAAAATAATTGCTTAATTGAAAACTAAATTTCATACACGTACTTTATTTTTCATATCTGTAATTAGATTTATTCCAGACAAATAATCCGTGAACGGCGGCGTTGAGGTAGGTCGTGGGGCTGGACACATGCACCACTAGTCTCCAGAAATAGCTGCCTCGACCCTCAATATATCATATTATTCTGGCCGTCTCTCAAATCTGACTTCAATTATTTTCTTTCGGGCTCTTGCGCAGAGAGGGATAAGGATGTGCCTTTGGGTGGAATCCCATGCGAGTATGATCCTACACTTCAATATAGAAAAAAAAAGGAAAAAAGAAAAGGTCATCGTGAAGGAGGCTTATGTGATAAAAAAGAGAGAGAGGAAAAGAGTTAGAGGAATTTTTTTTTTTCACGAAAAGCTTTTTTTTAAACAATACGAAACAGATCCTAGGCACAACTGATAGCTGTTATAATATACACGTTCATCCAGTACATAGCCATCATTATGCATTAGATTGTATAATTAATTTAGGCACCTATAATATTATCAATTAGATCAATACTAATTGGGCGATGCGAATAATTAGCATAGTATATAGGTCAGTGACCGAATGGCAATATAATTTAAAAATAAGTAAATGTAATATTGGAGCGAGTCATTAATTTTCATTTAAAAAATACCAATACATGTACAAATTAGAATTAGCAGCATTTTTTTTTTTTAAATTGTTCCAAATTCGATACTTTTTTTTAGTGAATTTGGAAAACTTTCTTAACACACTGTGATAAATATCTCTTACCACCCATTCGATATGAAATAAATTTATCTCAAAAAGGTACATTTTTGATCTTTCAACAGTACAAGGCCCGCCAAGTCCCTTCCTTTGGAACTTAGCTTTGTCAAGATCACACTTCATCGACTTTACCAACGTCTGAGCTTTGGATATATCTCATCCTTTTTCAATATATTTTATTAAATTTGTATTAGTAATTTAAGGATCTAAATTGGCGTTCGTCACTTCTTTATGAAATTCTATTTTGTCTACTAACCTTACTACAGATATATTTAAACAGCGCAACCATTATTAGCACACTTACCACGCACATCAAAACTAATTTATGCAGTTGTAAGAACAGATTACTCATATTTTTATTATTGGATATGTAACTGAAATGAGCTTGCCACAAATTGAGGGTAACAGTTAAAGGAATGGAGGGATATCGAGAGGAGATCGAAAATCCAATAAATGGATTAGAGCAAAGACTGACCTCCGAGATATCGCAGAAAAAATGGAAGTGGACCTAGACTGGAAAAGCCAACAGGAAGAATGTCATGACATGGACCATGCAGTTTATGGACTGGTATCCAAGAGAACACGAGAGAAAGAGAGGACGCCCTCCGACAGACGCCCACCGGAAATCCTGCGGAGAAGCAGCCTGGAAGAGAGTAGCATTGGAGAGGAACGAGTGGAGACGGATGGGACATGTGCACTATTTATTATGGTTGCAAGAGTGGTAGAAACAATCGAACTCAAAGCCTAAACTAAAATGTTGAATTTGTACATATAAATCAAATTGAAAAATTTATGTATTTATTTTTATGTAAAAATAAAGGTTATAAGTATTATAATTGAAATAAGCATGAAATTAAATAAGTCGGCTCTGACATACTTAGTTGAATATGACACACGAAATAAATAAATTAAATTGATTTTTAGAAGTTTTTGACAGTCCAAGTTAAGGGATTTTATGAATTATTGAAGAAACTTAGTCCACTTTTCTCCATATCACGGGTTATCACCCATACTTCAATAGTCAGGATGCCGTCATTTTTAAGGGTTTTATTACTGCCGATGTTTCAACCCAAGCATGTGGGTCATCATCAGGGTGTGTTTCGAGTACTGGAGGTGGTCAAGTACTTGATATTACCATGGGTAAGTAAATAGATTTTACTTTCTGTGGATTGATTTTTCTTTTTGTTTTAGTTGACCCAATACTTCCATTGAAGTAGTGTAGGGATCGACACAGGTTCAAAGCTTATTAATTGTAGAAGTTTTCCCAGAAAAATTAATCTCTTTTGGCGACGTTGTTTGCTGTGAAAATCCAGCCACAAACAATCCATGACATCTTATAAGTACACAATTATTAATATTTCAATAGATTTTTGTTTCCTTTTCAATGGTGTCTGAACATTTTTTGGAAGAACATTTCTGGGAGAGCTTGAAGGGTTTTAATTAAAAAAAAAAAAGAAGTTGAGTTTAATTTCTCAATGAACCATTGAAAATCGTTATTAATAATAATTGATAATTAACTGGTCTTCATTGCCTTAATTGATTCACAAAATCTGTTCCTGAAGGTTCCTGATTGTTATGGGGTATGGGGTATTACCTGTATACATTGCTTCAGTTTTTGAGGTTTTCAATAAATAAATGCAGGTCTGTTTGTTGATGAGTCAGGTTTATACGCGCATTCAACGGGATAGTTATCTCAGAAGATTTGTCGAGAGATAAGATTGCTCAACCGCACATAGACTATACTAACTTTAAAGAGAGACACATTCATTTAAGCTGGGATAAACAATCGAGCATTGAGGTCCCATAGCTTTAAGAGGAAATTACTGTGGAACTATTTTCTTGTTTGACGGCTTTGTGGCAAGGGTAGAATTTAGCACTCAACCTCAGCAAACAGCCTTGTCATTTGGAGTATTATAATTAATTATTATTTAAAGTTTACAATAAACTAAATTAGAAATAACATTTAAATAAAAGATACAAGAAGATACTCAAGTAATTGGTTTGAGGAAAATTTAATTTGTTTCCCAACTAAATTTATTAAAAATGGAAGAATAACTATTAAATAGTATTAAATAAAATTAAAATGGCACATCATATCAAGAAATGGGGCACAAAATGTAGACAGCATTTATGAATTTTACAGTAAATACCTTTTGAGGCTGAATATTTCTAATATATCCTAAGTATTGAGTAACACATTTATTTTTTATTTAATCATGTTGCATTAAATGATTGTAAAAAAAAAAAAAAGACTACTGAATTTTCACTCCATTAGTTATACTAAAGTTGGCAAACATAGTAGAAATATAATTCAGATTTCGCTTTAATATATTGCTAGAAGAAAAAAAATTCGACGTCATTCAAAACTTCTATTAGTTTTCCACTGACTGAAAATTACCCTTAGCCAATGGAATAAATATTCAACATTCCTACCACATTATGATTTTTAAAACTCTGGGGAAACAAAAACTGCGAGACGTTAAATCTTTATTTATGTCGAAATGAGATATTTCAATCTGGAAGTCATATTTTCCATTTGACTAAAGATATTATTGATATACATTGTTTTTTGTTTTCTTACAGAAATTTGTCAACGAGTTTATGGAGATCGAATATTTGTAGTCTATAGAAACAATCAAAACTCGTATTTATAAAGAATCTCTTATAAAGATTCTTGGCAACTTGAGAATTGCACCCTCAATCTCTCATCCATATTTGCACCTATGCCGTTTACAGAATTTTTCTAATATGTTAAAGCCGATATATAAGGAACCTATATAAGGGTTTCTCTCCTTGCGGAATTATCCAGGTTAAACAAAAAAAAAAAAATTTTTTATTTGTTTCACGTACCGTAAATAATTTTTTAATATCACAGGATTTTTTAAAAAACATTATTATGGATTCCCAATATAATATTTTATATTCATAAGTCTTATTAAATATCTTATATTGCGTAATTGGCAATTAAAGCCAAGTTCGTCAGCAAACTTCCATAATGTTAATTAGATCTATGAGATTTGCCAACTATTGTGGTTAACCATGTTGTATAACCTTCGAACATCTCCAAGAAAAACCTCCCTTACTTGAAAAAGGTACTTATACAATTTCTATTATGGAACAATCACGCATTGCTTGTGGAAAAAAAAATTAGGCAGAATACAACTTTAAAAGTTAATATAAGTTCTGTTTAAATCTTATGTATAAGTTCTAAAATCTTTAAGAACTACCACTTGTCCTACGATCTGTAATAATAAGAACGTAGTAATGAATTTTTTCTAATTAAGGTAACTTTTGACAGAGCTTACAACTGTAGGGTTGTAGGTATAGGCATTCGATCAAAAAGAAATACTTCTATGAAACTGAATGAAAAAGGAGTTCTTTCAGCCAATATGATCGCAGACCGATTTTCTTCTTCTTTTTAATTTTGCGGGCACCTATTAAAGTATCGATAGAGCATGAAATAAGGAGGTAAGGGTATTGTTTCAATTTACAATAACGTTATTATTTTGTAGAAAAGTCTCTGGAATCAAACTGGCAGAAAGCGGTCTTTTAAGTTTCGTAAAAGTATGACTTTTTAACGGAGCACACAAGTGGAGTTAAAGGAATGATTATGGATGTATATTTTTTTTAATTTTTGAAATCGCTAGACTGGTGTAACAAATCATTATCTCTTCCTTTGGGCCCAATCTCGAATACAGATTCTCTTATATATCGGTTATCCAAGATGAAAAGGACATATTCCAAAACAATGCATTTGATGGAAATTAACTTATGACAAGTTCTACTTAAAAACCATTGGGATGTTCCCTCCAGTCCAACTTAATAGATCATCTATTGCGTATGGATTAGAGGTTTAAAATACTTTTGTGCTCTCTTTGGACATCTTGGACATGAACAGCTGGTTTTCCTACAGGTTATATATTCGGTTAGAGTGCTCTCTAATTATTGACTGTTGAACTGTTATTAGACCTATTATGGAATATTTATTCAATTATTATCATCTGTCAGCTATGAAAGAGTTCGGAAAAAATATGTTTATTAGCAGAACCTGGACTAGAAGTCTATAAAATTATTTTAAAGTAATTTGTCTATTTTATAATAATTACGAAGAAAATCATCATCCATTTGCCCCTGTGAAATAATTGCGATCAGTTGTTATCGTAAGGAATAAAATCTTACTAATATAATAAAGTAGTTACTTTTAATAGTAATTTTATTTTGTTCAATAAAACCAAATTGAATACTGAATTCGTGTTTGTCATCCGCCCAGTTTAAAAAATACTTCACAAATTTTATCCCTCGAGCAACTTGATAACCGCCTAAATTTAAATATACATTAGGGAGGCCCGAAATGAGCTATCGCATATATCCCCTTCCTTGAATGTTTAATGAATGTGTATATTTGTTAGTCAAATCCGCTGTTTCAGGTTTTAGTGTTTCAGGAGAACGACTTAAACAAAGCTAATACTTAACGGGAAATAACAGTCGAGGCGGATAGTGGCCTGCTGGAGCCCCTGCTTTGCAATTCAGATGCCCCTTTATCTATGATATGAAAATGCTGCAAGGAATCGGATGGTAGCCATTGGAGGAACTAGCTCGTAAGACAATTGATGACGCCTATGGTGTGTAAAAGACGGTTCGCCATTGACATTGATTATGCATGCATGTCCGTGTATCCCTTTTGGTAAGAATGTCTATTTGACACACTGCAATGAGGATGACTATCACGATTACGATTTACTCGCGTAAAGTGTTCGATAGGAGCGTTTTCTAGTTTACATCGCGTTAAAAAAAATAAAATTCCACTTATATGTATCAATCAGGACCTCCTGTACTTTACGTGCTATTTTTATCAGTTGAAGCTATTTATAAAAATTATGGATAACTATAGAATTCTTAGGAAGGATATTAGAACATAAATAATTTATTTATTTTTATTATTATTTATATCATACTTACAACTGTATAAAAAAAAATACATCTAGTAAATTCGTACATGGATATAAAGACATAAAACACATGTTGAGAAACTACCCATTGGTAGCACTCTAATAATATGTCTATATTAGGAGATCACGGAGCCATCTTCTTTTCAGACGCCTCGGAGGGTTATCAGGAATAGAATAGGGAGCAAGGTTATAAAAAAAGAGGATTGGGATGGCTTTGAAATTTATTATGGAAGGATAGATATCTGGATTGGGCCGAAGCTGATACATAAGGAACATTAAGGTCATTATGATTGATTTTATTTGTAACAAAGTAAGGAGGATTTTGGATTGGAAGGATTGGATACGAGAGGAATTTGAAGGTTTGGTGGACTCCATAGCTCAACTGCGTAAGTCCAAATAGGCCTTATTATAGTCATGTATATGAGTGTTTTGTAATTAATTGGAAGGTTAGAGCGTTTGTCTAGTAAGTGTTGAAGTAGTCGGAAACGTCGAGCGGTTTCTTGTCGTTTGAGTCTAGTATGAGGATTCCAAGTTAGACGTTTGTCCAGGTGGAGTCATTGGTAACGGATTTGTTCAAAAGGAATAAGTGAGATGTTGTTAAAGGATACTGAAGGACAGGATGTCATCGGGTTACGAATAAATAATTTGACCACTGACAATTTGACAATTGCATTAGAAAACAAATTGAGAATTGGAGACAACTACACAATGGTCCTCAGACAACAAAAACAAGAGTAGAAAATATGTTTATTTACCAAAACGTTTAAAAATTTTCAATATATTTCGAAGCCACTGCCATTTCGATCTTTGAGGACTATAGAGATGAGTGAAGATAGATAGGGATTCGTTCGTTTGTTTTTGCTTATTGATACAAATGTTCATTGGTCATCAACGTTATTTTTCCTTTTTAATTTATTTTTTAAATATTATACACACACACACACACACACATATATATATATATGTGTGTGTGTGGTGTGTGTGTACACAGGTATACGTATTTCTGAATAGATCGGGTATTGCGCCACAGGAAAAGAAGATTTGTTTACTATAAATTAAATCGAGAATTGAATTTCATTTCCATTGTGAGAGATAAGACTTATAAAGTTAACTGACAGAGGTGGAAGTAGAAACCTTTTATCCATCCATGCGAGAACTGGCCACTTCCACAACTGATCTGTGAAATATTTCCATTCACTGATCCTCTTTGCCGCTTCCCTCATCGGTATTTCCTCGTCTCCTTCATTCTTCTGCTACTTGCATTCTCACCATGACCTTTTCGCTTTCAATCAACGATTTAATACAGCACTTATTGATGGATAAAAGAATTCTAAATTTATACCTTTGTCAGTGAAGTAAAAAGGCTTTTCAATGAGTTTGTTATGAGTTCTCTTTGTCATGCAACCTACAGGAATCCGATTAGCTACCTTATAACCCAGTAAAGTTAGCCCTCCTCTCCTCCCCCAAAAAAGTAGACTTGCTGAAACTGGAGTTATTTGATTCTCAGGTCTCGTGTACGTATTGACTAATTTAGGTAAAATCCAAGTTATCAACCTCCCAACTCTTCTGCGTTTAACGCAATCTTGAAAAGAGCTTTAAAGTTTCTGCCTGTTGCATGCGTTTCATGTTAGCTAATTTGGAACAGCTTGAAAATTTATAAAAATGCAGAAAAAATGAAAAACTTTACATGCCAGTATTTCCACCTTACAAACTTTTTTGGTGATGAATTCATTATAACTAAGATTAGCGCACTAGTGATGGACATAGCTAAGGCATTTTTTTTTTTTGGCTTATGGCGCCGTAATTATTATAGTTATAAACTTCTCCGTTTGACGTTTAGAGTTTCTAGGGTTTCCTTTTTATATTTAACACTTTAAAATTGAAAAGAATATTCAGTTATGCAGCTATAATTTCCATTTAAAAAAACAACTTTTTGCAATAGTGATGAATAACCCAAAATTCAAATGTTCTAGTAATAGACAGAGGGTCAGTACCATTAATGGACATACCTCAGAAACATTCTAAAATCTGTGTTTAACTACAAAGATAACGATAAAGATTAGATAATATAAATGTTCAAGTTACTCTTAGCAAAACGGAAAAGGAAGGAAGGAAACACATTGATCTCAAGTGCATTATAGAAACAACAATGATAGACAACATTTTAAAATTTTCTTTTGGGAACTTTATTCATACAGTTGTTATTAGGTGGTATTGTTCTTCAATCTAGAAAAAACTGGAACCTTTAAATCAACAATAAAGCCTATTATTTACGTTTAAAGTTCAACCTGTCGATCATTGGGCACCCTTTCCATACATGGTAAATCCACTGAAGGCTTGTTGAGTAAAATTAAATTAATTTTTTTTATGAATTCATCGCTCCTATCAAATATTAAAATAACTATTTTACAAAAATAATGACTAACTTTCCGTGTAGGGGAAATACCGTTCTATCGAATGCCTGTGGCATTCGAATGTTTTGGCTTATATTAAACAGAACTTATATCAACTCTTAAATTGTTATATTTTGCTTAATTGTTTTTCCACAAGCAATGCATGATTGTTCCATTATTGAAATTTTATCGGTACCTTTTTCAATAAAGGAAGGTTTCTCTTGGAGATGTTTATCCAAAGGTTATACAACATAGCTAACCACAAAATCCTGCTAATCTCAGAGATCTAATTAACATTGTGGAAGTTTGCTGACGAACTTGGCTCATAGTGGTCAAATGATGGTGGATTTGTTTCCTCCCCTTTGATCCTACTGGCTAATACACAACTAGATTACAACCCCCTGCCTCCTTCGTCCTTTATATTTGCCTGAGGGAACAGGGGGAGGGGGTACGTAGAGGGAGGGAGGAGACGGTAATCAAAAGTTGTTTAGTTGTTCTCTCTAGTAGCTTCTAGGTTAGGTTATAGTTACTAATGATGTCGCTAATGGTTCTTGTTAAGTCCCCTCTTCGTTGCTAGATCAAAGGTAATACAGAACCACGTTATATATATAGAACTATCTGAGGTTGGACGACCATTATTAATTTAAAAAAAAAAAATCTCGGTGTTCTGATACCTCCTTACAGTTCTAGAATTCTCTATAATTAATATCCAGAAACAGATCTGTTGTTTGATCGTCAAAATAGCATGTGAAAAGATTGAGGAGCAAAATACAAGAGGAGTTTTCATTAAAAAATTATATTTACCTTAGATACATGGTTAGGTTAGAAAAATATTATATTAGGCAGATAGATACATTATGAGAAAAATTTAGACCAAGCGACTTAGCATTTTGGCTGTAATTATTTTTTTTAAGGTGAAACAAAATTGCTATTCGTATTCCGTAACTCAGAAAACACTTAATATAAATTTTTATAGCAATCGATAAATTAGATTTTTGCACTAAATTTCTGTCTAGGATGAACCCTGCAAGAAAACCAAGGGCCCTAATTTGGAATTTTTGATTTCTATAAAAATTCGTTTTCATGAGTCTTCAAGGTTATATAAAACGAATCTAACTTGCTTTTTTATAACAAAAAATTATTAGGCCTACTTAACCGGAAGGTGCTTTTGGTTTTTGTAATTTATGGTACTTTTTTGTTTTAATGAATATAGAATATTGTTTTTCTCGGACACCAAATGCCCGTTGGAACGAACGCCGGATAATGTGTCTGATATGTTTCGATGTAAAATCAGTGTATTTATAATATCAAAAAAGAAAAAAAATGTTACCTTCTGTAAACTCTCTTGTTGATGAAAATTCGAAGAGTTTTTATTTTATTTTTTTCAAATTAGAACTCCTTTTCTATACATCCAGTATTTACGGTAATGTCGAGCTAGTAAGCGAATTATATTGTTTTTTTTATGGAATATAGTTTTTAAATATTCTTTTGATCTTTTTATGTAAATTTTCCTTATTTGATTTATTATGTACACATATTTAATAATTTTTTTATAACATATTACTTCATTTATGTACCCATGTTTGCACTGTTTTATTACTTAATTAATATTTCCTATAATATTTCTTCTACAAATTTTAATTCTTTTTTACTTTCATGTATGTTGATTAGTTAAGTACTGGCGAAGACTTAGAACTAAGGGCAAAATGACCAAGGACTGTGCTTATATGAAAGAACAGTAATATCACATCATTAAAAGAAATACGGTACTGATATACGGTTGTGAGACCTAGACGCTAACCAGCACCTTAGAAAGCAACCTTCTCCAATAGTTCCAATGTTTCCTCTCACAACATACCCCAAGCAGTTTCCATTCCCAATCAACTGCTACCTGCCTATCTTTCCTTATCCTCCGGAGTTGCCCAGAGAACAAGCATATATCCTCCTCTTTTCAGTCCCTACATTAACGACTTACCTTATTCAATTCTCCGTTGTTCCCATCACATTTATGCAGACAATTCTCAAATCTACCTATCCTTTTCTCCCCCTGAGTTGTTGGTAGCATTTGCGAAGATTCAAGAAGACCTATATCGAATCAGTGACTAGGCAAATGTAAACGTATTAAGGTTAAATGCTGCCAAAACTCAGGCCATTGTTATTGGTCCCAAGCCCCTTCTTAGATCCTACACCGACTTTTCCATACAAAACCTTGATGAGTAGCCAATCTCCTTCTACTCCTCTGTCAAAAATTTAGGATTTTTCATTAATCCAACCCTCTTCTGGAATCACCATATTTATCACATCTCCCGACGGACAATTTCTACCCTCAAACTATTCCATCGCTTCTGCCATATCCCACCTCAACATACCGTAGACTCCTGGTTTCCTCTCTCATCTTTCCTCACTTTGACTACAGCTGTGTGGTGTATGATGGACCCTCGGTGGAACTCCGGGACAGAATGAAAATACTACTGAACAGCTGCGTAACATTTGTAATTGGTGCCCCGAGATACTCCCATGTCTCTCACCACTAGACTGAGTTAAAGTGGCTCTTCCCCTCCATTCGAAGACAATATTTCCTATGTACGTTCCTCTACCAAATCATCAACAATCATCGTCCTTCTTACGCCTAGAACCTTCTCCAATTCAAGTCCTCAATCCATTCTCTTTCCATAAGATCTCGACCTTTCGACCTTTACAACACTTCTCACAGATGTGCTTCATTCCAAAACTCCTTTAATGCTCGCTTGTTAATTTCTGGAATTCTCTTCCTATCAAAATTCGGCATTCCCCCTCCCTATCTACATCTGAAACCCTCCTATTCCAATTTCTGTCCCAAAAACAATCAGATACCCGCTAACCTTTTATGTAAAATTACATATTATTCATAATGATGTATTTACATATAATTCACTACTTAAATACTCAGACAATTCTTACTATCAGATTCTACTTTCTTTTTTTCTACAGAAGCACAGAATTTATTTCTATGAAGAATGTAATTTTTTTTTCTATAAGTGTATATTTATGTTTTGCCACAGTACATCGTTTCAAGTGTTTTGTATATAGTATGTTTAACTTATGTTTTCTTTACTTATTTCTGTTTCTTTTTACTTTTTGTTTGTTTTTATTTAGGCCCGGTATAATATTTTAATTTTGTATTTTTTTGTTATTCTAAAGGAACTTTGTCCCAGAATTGAATTATTTTCTATTCTATTCTATTCTAAAGAAGTTTAGCTCAGGATAGGCTGAGGTAGATAAGGTTGGGTAAAGTCAAAAGGAAAAGGAATATTAATAAATGCGTATAAATGTTTTATATAAAAAAAAGTTATTTCAATTAGCTGAATCCCAAACAGGCTAAAAATAAAAACTAAGCCATTACAGAACTAAGCCATACATATTGAAGTTTTATACTCGGTACAAACGGAAAGTTCGAATTTTTTTATTAAAAAAGTTTTTCTATACGGTTTTCCTCTTCGATAATTAGTGATCGTAGGTTTTTATAGAACTGGCTCAATACGAACTCAACAAAAAAATAAAATAAAAAAAGTATTAACATTTTTTTTTTACGTCGACTGGAGAGTGAGGCAGGGTGCTGAATAAAGCAGACCCATATACGAATGGAAACCTTCATGAAAATTGAGAGCTGGGGAAAAAGGATAGTAACAGTTTAATCCCTCCAGATTGGGCAACTGTGTTGCTTTTTCTATACCAACCATCACAATATTCACCCTTTTGAATAATTCATCGAATTTTCGTTATAGTTACATTTATACACTGCCTTCGATGTTGACTGTGCAATACTAGACTTCTAGAATCATTTTCTCTATATTCTGTGATCGCAGATTTTATATTTTCATCTGGATCTCGGTCCTGGAGAATTTTATTGTATTTAAATAATTATCTAAATCCATTACACTAATAATAGTTCGTTGCTTTTTTTATTTATTTTAAAAATGAAGTTAATTTTAAACCCCTCCCCCAACACACACACATATAATTTTACATGCCTTATTTTTTAATAATTTTTTTTCATTCTTAAACGACGAAACAGTAATGATCTGTATGCTAGCAGGTTTCACGATGGTGTGATAAATTTTATTTCAGCAATAGATCATCCGGCCCCAACAGTAAGAATTTATTCTTATTTATTTAATGGATAATTACAGCCACATTCACATATAGGGCAGTAAAAAAAGGATATAATGCTTTGGTGTTAGCATTATTTCACAAGATTTGAATACTCAGTTTTACTGCAGAATCGTGATCGACTTCATTTAGAGGTTATGATCAAAGATGTTTTTTTTTTATGATAAATCATCCATGAGATATTATATTTGAATCGCATCATCAAATGACAATGACATAATAGCATATAAATCCATATTTACTCCTTTAAAAATATGTATTTACAATTATTTCATATAATCGTCTAATAAGATGTGCATCATGAACAAGATGCCCTAACGCAGGGATTTCTAATCGTGTGACGTGGCACTCTAAAAATCAATAATTTTATAAACTTTATTGAAAAAAAAAACAACAACAAGGTTTTTCCTTTAATTAATTATTTACTTAAGAGTATCCACTTTATAGGGGCTGAGTGTGTCACAGGAGGGTCTCTGATCCTGGGCTCAGTCCACGGCCGATGAAACAAAATATATAAATTATCTATCATCTGCTGGATTGTAACCTGGGACCTTGAGCACTGGATGTCAGCACCCTACAACTGAACTACACCACTCTCTATATTAATTATATCATAACATATAAAATGTCAAGAAGAGCAATAAGTAGATAAATATTTTCTTACAAATACATTTTTTCTTGTGGGAAATCCTTAACATAATAGTATTTTCTTCTTAATCCATGTTACTGTTTAAATGTTTTTTTTCCTGGTTTTTACTTTCCTACCTATACTAGGTAAGGAAAGTATTGTGATCGGGTCTAATTTCGATTTTCGACGGATCTATACGTTTTAGGGTCCCCTGAGTACGAAAAACACATTTTAAGCCATTGGTCAGTCTGTCTGTGCCAAGATTTTCTAGGGAACTTGTGAACCGATTTTGATACTTTTTTTTTATTTTGTAAGGTTTTGACTACAGATGTCTGTGTCACAAAGTGGATGCTCCTTGCTCAATAGCTGAGGCGCAATAAATGAAAAACATGTTTTTCTATAGACTGTAGCGCGAAAACGGCTCTAACGATTTTTATGAACCTTACCTTTGATGAAATTTTTTAATTTATTACTTTCATACCTATATTACGTAAAGAATGTATTGCGGTCGAGTCAAATTTCCGATATGCGGTTTTCAACGGATCTATACGTTTCAGAGCCCCGTGAGTCGGAAAAACCGACCATTTCGGACAACTATTAACGAAGTTACAGCTATTCGATTTCCAATGTAAGATTATGGGTACATATCCTGGTGTCAGAAAGGGATGAATGAGAGAAAAACGATAATTAAGTGAAAGTATGAAAATCTGTTGCCCGCATCACATAAGCTTCACTATTTCATCTACTTTTAATAGAAATTATTGTTTGACAAAATTAGGTTATGGCAAAAAGTTTTTGATCAGAAATATTAGAGGGAATTGAAAGTTTTATATTATCTAGCTTAGGTCGGTTTAAATTGTTTTAGCTTATCAAGTAAATCGTTCTAAAATCTTTTCTTCGATCAATTTTCAGGAAAATAAATCTAATTCAATTTGTTTTGTTTTTTTATTTACATATGTAAAGATATAAAAACATTTCTGAAAGTTGTGTGAGTGGACACACCAGAGTTTTTATAACGCGGTTGATCTGAACCTGCATACAGCTTCATCAGTGGCGCAAGGTGTTAGGTTGACTTCTACTTCGGAGGTATTTATTATTGCCAGCACTAAGAAATTATTGAACAATAACGCCTACTCCTTTTATGACTTGGAAGCTCCCCTGTATGTATGAGTATATGCAAGAATAAAATATACCTGATCCTCACTTGGCATATACCATCAAGACATTGTGGGGACTTGCTCGTACTAAGACATTGTTTTAACGAAAATAGTTAAATTATTAATTTTTTGTTACCTCTATCCTGCAGGGTCATTGGAAACACCTTGTGAATTCACAATCTGATACAGATCTCTATCATTAAAAAAAAAATAAAATGTTTTTCCACCGCTTTTTCGATCTCGTTCAAGTTTTCTTTTAGGATTAGTCTCAAATCATTTTTTTTTTTTAGAGTTTTAAATATAGTGCAGTCTTGAATTATGTGTTGGACTATGAACCTAAACACCTTTGCATGTTGGTGGGCCCAGTCCTCTTAGAAGATAGTCATGTGAAAACTCACAATACCCGATCCTTAATCGGCATTGGACTGTTTTTTTCTTTAGTGGAAAGTCGGATTGAAGTTTTCAATTTCAAACAGTGTATTTTTATTTCTTTTAAATTAGATACTTTTTGTTGCTATGTGATTTGTCACCTTTTCCAAAATTCCTTCATTCGTCATATTTAATTTATTTTTTTATATATATTTTTTAAGAATTTATAGCTTCTTTCATTTTCTATTGTTTCTCTTAAAAATTACAATAGAATAGAAAAATGTGATTCTCCGCCATATTTGTCCGATATAGAACACTAAAGGATGAAAATCCTCTGTTTCTAGTTATTATTTGTTTGCGACTGTTTGTCTTTCTGGTCTTTTGAAAATGTGTAAATCCGACTTAAACAACCACAAGCTTGCACAATAAACTTACAGTTAAATATCTGTGCATTATCAGTAGTAGAAGAGAATATAACAATGAACATGAGAAGTTATACTATTTATCTATAAGGTTTACCCAGTCCCTGCCGCAGGTCTTACACTTCAGGACGCGGAACTACAGAGAGAAATGTTGATGATGATGATCCACACCAAGTTCATTCTTATCAGTCTGAAACAAGCCAGCTTATCTTCAACTTACAAGAGCATCTACCTCCCCCTCCCCCTCCCTCCACATAAAGTAGAACTCTCCGTCTCCACTTCCTGAACCCCCCCCCCTCCACCCCTCAAGAGCCATTTAATTTTATGTAAATAATTCCCGGAAGTCGGAATTAAAACTGAAGAAAACATAATCAAGCTTTAGTAGAGAATAGAAATATAATGGTTATTATAGATACCGAACTGATTGCGCTCAGTCTAGTGTTCAATGAGAAGATGAATGAATTCGGATTGAAATGTTCTTACAAATATATTCAGTGACATGGATACTTTTTGTTTTATATATATATATATATAAAAAAAAAAAAAAATGTCGCAATCAGGAACAATGCTAATATTTATAAAAGATTACAAGATGCAATACTTTTAAAATTAATGTTTATTGAAATTAATAAATATGTACAAGAAAATTACGTTGTCACTTGTCAGAATTTTCATAAAAATATAACAGAAAAATTATTGATTAATTTATTGATATAGAATTCAGCGGTTTAAAAAGGTGTAATATAAATACATAAATTCTCTCTCTCTCTCTCTCTCTCTCTCGGTTGGCGCTACAGACCTTGTAGACCTTCGACATCCCGATTCCCGATTTAGGTACACGGAGGAAGGACATAAATTATATGTATGTGTATATATATATATATATATATATATATATATATATATATATATATATATATATATATTAAAACACAAATTATACATAACATTAATAAAACAGCTAAGTAACGTTGGAACATTGATACATTTTTTATGATCCCCTGGTCATGTAGGCATTGGTGGTAATGAAATGGCTGACAGATCAGTAAAAGAAGCTCTTACCCTTCCAGGACGTGGTAAAGCCTTCTTGACTACGTCCGAACTGGCGCGACCCCTGAAAGAGGCCATAAAACAAGATTGGCAGACATTATGGGACAATAGCCCTTCAATTAAATTAAAAGTGATAAAAAAGGAATTGAAGCCATGGAGCAGTCCCAGTCGCAGTAAACGCAGAGAGGAAGTTGTCCTTACGCGACTAAGAATAGGTCATACCAGGCTTAAGCACCTTCACTTAATTACGAAAGAAAACCCACCCATTTGTCGGAAGTGTGGAGAGAGAATGACAGTATTCAAGAGTTGTGCCTTTTACATTATACAATTAGACATAAGGGGAACACCAGCAAATACACCGGCTGCTTTGGGAAATGATGAAAGAATCCTAGCCCAAATCATAAGTTTTCTCTCCGAAGAAGGAATCTTAAAAAATATCTGAACCTCTCACGCAGCACGTCCCACTTCTTTTTTTCCTCTTACCATTTTTTAAATATTTTTTTACCTAACTTGTGAACTTTAAATAACTAAACTTTAATAACAATAAACAACTTTTAACCTTAAAGTGCAGTTTACATTTTTTTTTATGTTTATAACCAAAAGATATAATAATATATAATCTTAATTAACGGTGTTGATGACCAACAGGTTCTACGCCTTTACTACACAACCAACCAACTATAACATTAAAGCACTCCAATATTTAGACAAAATTCAGGGAAAAAAAACTGAAGTGATGTTAAAAAATCAGTCGAGAGAACACCTTAAGTATTTAAAGATCACCCAGAAAAAAAAAATGTACATTTGTTCCTTTTATTTCTATCGCGGGGGCAAAATGCACATTGCATGGCAACCTGATAAACCGAAGATTATGTATTAGATTCCCAATGCCGGAGGGCTTTTGACTCTAGCATTAATTCTCCATCCTGTTTCCAGGCAAGGGACAAAGCCGTATAACCGAGAAGGAAAGGAAGCGGACAAAAAAAAAAAGTCATTTATTTCGAAATAAATAAATCACCATCGCATAATATTATCTCATTTTATTGACTGAATTAAAGTTAATAGAATCAAAAAGCAAAAACAAATATTTTTTACTAAAGAAAATAAAAAGTCTCCCGAAATTTGACACCCTCTAATTTTTTGCTGCCTTGGACAAATGCCTACCTTCATTCATCCCTCCTCCCCCCTAGTTCTGGACCCGCTTAGTATGTACACGTTTCAAAGACAAACAAAGAAGCTGGAAAGGATAAGCAAATAGAAAGCTTCAGACATTCTATTAAAGTTACACCCACTTTGTAGGCTTAATATTTAATCGTTCTATTACAGAGGTCCGTAACTTTTTTGTAATTTATTTACTTAGAATGCTGACTGATTAAAAGCTAAGACCAAAGCTAACTTCTGCTTCTATCTTGCAACTTGAATTAATAATTGATAAAAGTACTTTTTTTTAGGATTTTTTTTTCTTTTGAGGAGAATGTGGGTCATTAATAATCTCTCTAAGGTTAAACTTAGAGATTATGTAATTGCTATTAGAAAATAGTGAACACAGAGAACAAGGGGAAAATGACCCTT
Source organism: Nezara viridula (assembly GCA_928085145.1). Taxonomy (NCBI): domain Eukaryota; kingdom Metazoa; phylum Arthropoda; class Insecta; order Hemiptera; family Pentatomidae; genus Nezara; species Nezara viridula. The sequence continues at coordinate 49,432,123 of OV725081.1, forward strand.
AGGCCATATTACTAAAATTATATTTATAATTATATTATATATAATTCTAGAATCTGAAGAGAAAAAAAAACAAGAATAAATGAAGAAAGGTCAAAACTATCGTAGAAAAAAATGTTTTATGTGCATTTCACACTTTCGAAACTTTTAATTTATCTCAACTTTATCATTACATTTTTGTAATTTTCTTTCTATGGACCACGTAACTATCATTGTTTAACTGCATTTAAAGGTTTTTCATTTCTTTTTTAAATTACATTTTTATTATATATATATGGAAGCCTTCGATTCCATTAACCATTCCATCCTTTTCAACAAACTGAAATTATTATCCTTCTCCAATAGTTCCATCTCTTGGTTTCAATCTTTCCTCTCACAACGTACCCAAGCAGTCTCCATACCCAACCAACCACTATCTGCCTTCCTTTCTTTATCCTCTGGAGTTGCCCAGGGTTCAAGCATATCTCCTCTCCTTTTCAGCTCCTACATTAACGACCTACCTAAATCAATTCTCCATTGTTCTCATCACCTTTATGCAGACGATTCACAGATCTACCTATCATTTTCCCCTCCTGAGTTACTGGGGGCATTTGCCAAGATCCTAGAAGACCTAGATCGAATCAGTGCCTGGGCAAATGTAAATGGATTAAGGTTAAATGCCGCCAAAACTCAGGCCATTGTTATTGCTTCCAAGCCCCTTCTTAGATCCCATCCAGACTTTCCCATCCTTCACCTTAATGACCTGCCAATCTCCTTCTACTCCTCTGTTAAAAATTTAGGATTTTTCATTGATCAATACCTCCTTTGGAATCACCATATTTCTTATATCTCTCGACGGACAATTTCCACCCTCAAACTATTCCATCGCTTTCGCCATCTCCTACCTCAACATAGGCGTAGACTCCTAGTTTCCTCTCTCATTTTCCCCCACTTTGACTATATCTGTGTGGTGTATGATGGCCTCTCTGTGGAGCTCCGTGATAGACTGAAAAGACTAATGAACAGCTGCGTAAGATTTGTGATCGGGGCCCCAAGATACTCCCATGTTTCTCACCACTACGCTGAGTTAAAGTGGCTTTTCCCCTCCTTCCGAAGACAATATTTCCTAGGTACGTTCCTCTACCAAATCATCAACAGCCATCGTCCTTCTTACGCCTACAACCTTCTTCAGTTCAAATCCTCAGTCCATTCCCTGTCCACAAGATCTCGACCTTCTAACCTTTACATGCCTTCTCACAGATCCGCCTCATTCCAAAATTCCTTTGTTGCTCGCTCTGTCAATTTCTGGAATTCCCTCCCTATCAAAATTCGACATTCCCCATCCATATCCGAATTCAAAACCCTCCTATTCCAATTCATATCCCAAGAACAGTCAGATAGTTGCTAACCATTCGAGCTGATTTTAATAGAGAATTTGATACATACAAATTCATTGATTGATTCATTGATACATTTTTAATTTTAATTCTTTATTATTTTCTCAAAAGTGTATACGAGTCTATCAGCGCAAATAGCTTTAAGTGCCTTGTCATAGTATTAATTGTTTTGTATATAGTTTCGTTTTTTGTATATAGAATGTTTACCTTATATTTTTTTTACATTATTTCTTTTTTTCGATTGATTTTATTTTGGCCAGATGTGATCTTTTAATTTTGTTCTATTTTGTTATTCTCAAGGGACTGTGTCCCAGAATAAAATTATTTTTCTATCTGTCTATCTATCTATCTATCTATATTTTTTATATATATTTTTAAACAAAACTGCTCCGAACTTGAAATATTTGCCCCTGATTCAGAGAAATTTATTTTAAGCTTCCATTTGGAACTAAGCGCTGAGCTTCAATTTGGCCAACATTACACTAATTTTTAACGCAATAAAAATGGTGATTTGAAAATTCATTATACATTAAAATGATTCATCACATTAAAAAAAAATAATAATAAGCAAATGTTTAAATATGAATAGCATATTGTTAAAATTGAACATTCGCTATCTCTTTCCAGGTCAGGGGAAGTCTAAGCTCTTCCATTACTCCATTTTTAATTATTAATAACCTATTCAATCGATAGTATGGATAGCTGCCAGTCGATTTTATCTGCAATCTGATCTATCGCTAACTATGTGCAATATTAGGTCCATAAAAAATTACACGAGGCAGAACAATAGAATAACAGAAAATACCTTTCGTCACAAATATAATTCCAATAGTGAAATAAGATTTTTTTTCTCCTCGCTTTCAAATATTTTTTTTTATTTAATGATTTTATTGAGTATTAATACAGTTTGTCACATTGAAGGGCATTGCTACTAGGGCTACAGTATTTATTTACAAAATATGTACATAAGAAAAGGAAAATAAATATAAATAGCTAAGTAAAAACAAAATAAACAGATGAAGCAAATGAGATAAAGAGAATTAGTATACATATTTACAATTAATGAAAAAAATATAACACATTCTCACCTATGTACAAAATCATTATAAAATAACCAGGAATGCTTATCCTAATAGCAGCAAACTTCTAAAAAATGAAAAACTAGATTTATCATGCGAAGAATAGTTGAGGGAAAATAAATAAAATTTCAAACGAATTAAGCTGTAATAATCACGAAACGTTCTAAATATATTGTAAGAAGTTCATGTCAGGATGAAATAAAGACAGGAAATTAGGTATAGAAGAGAAAACATCAAGAAAGCTCTAAGAGAATGCAATGATAAGAGAGTTATTGAAAAAATCTCCAAATATAAAGTATTAGTTTACCAGTGAAGTGGGAGTAAATCTGAAGAGCTTAGATGAGAGGAGGGTCATTACGAAAATAAAATAAATCGCATGTGGAAAAAATAAGGGGACTAAGCTGGATGGAATATATGAAAGCTACTTTAGGGCTCAGGGTATTAGGGGTTGGAGATCGACCGGAGATAAAATGAATTGGAGAGAAAGGATGAAATCCCGAATTGAATTTAAATAAATAACTAATTAAAATCAACAGTGATGATTTTATATTTACATAAAATAAATACGTCATTCTGTTCCATAACAAATGTGGCTATGGTGTTGAGAATCCAATTAGGTGAATTCTGATGAATGGAATATTTATAAGGTGAAAACTGGGTATCCATAAAAATTACCAAGAATTTTTTACTTTTATGTAACTATTCTATTTTTTGATTAAGGGAATCGTGGTTTAGATTCCGATACTAGAATAGTTAATGTAAATTAACTACTAAATTAACTATCAATTTAGATAAAGAAATCAAATACCCAATAATAATGCTCAAGTCTCAGTTGGACTGGTCTGGGAAACGCAATCGTCTTCAAAGGAATTTACAATGCAGGATCCTTTAAAGTTGCAAAGAACTACACCGATAGTCCATGGTATAGAAACCTTTTTTTAATCAAATTATTAATATCCACGTGAAACTTCACGAATAGCTTCATCTCATCGTGATCTATAAATATTTTATTTAGGAAAACTCTTGGGATTGGGGCGTTTTCAATCTCGAGATCGGCAAACTTTGTCTATTTAATTAGGTACTTAAAACTCGTAAATACACGTATGCTTTCCACTTAGAGCGTAAGATAAATTGATTAAAAAATCGAGAAATGCCCTTTGTTATTTTGAAATGGTAGGGGTGTAGGTCACGCTTTGATATGATATTTTTGCAGGGCACTCTTGTTTCTCGATTTTCTGATTCTTATTCAAATTATCTAACGATTTAAATGGAAAGAAATATAAGATTCAATAAAAGCAATAACTCTACTGGCTTTAACATCAGTGGCACAGTTGAGAGAGTAGCGCAGGGATCTCTTGGAGTCCTGCTTTTCCCTCTATATTTGGAGGGACAAGCCTTGGGGTTCCCTGCCTGATTGTATTTTTTGTATATAAGTATGACTGTGTTTTTATTTGAGTTGATTTTCATGTTTTTAATTTACTTATCTTTAAGTGTTTTTATTTTTTTAATGTATATACTTTTTGATTATTATTTTGCTTTTGTTTATTTTATGTTTTCTGTATATATGGTGTGAATGTGTCCATGTGACAGATTGTTATATTTCTGAATAAATAAATAAAAATAAACTTCGAAAATAAAAATAGGCAAAGTTTGCCGATGTCCAGATTGAAAACGCTCTTATTCCGAGAATTTTCGTAAATAAAATATTTGTAGTTTCCGTAGAGATAAAGCTATTTACGAAGTTTGAGGCGGATGTTAATAATTTCATAAAAAGGAGTCTGTCCCACGGACTATAAGTCTTAATACTCGCTTCGAAAATTTTAAATCAATATTTATCACATCTCGATCCGTCAAATTTTTAAATAAGTCTGAGTTTTAAAACTTCCCCTTTTTTTTTCAAAGACTGTTATTAACGTTTTAGGACTTTAAGGATCGGAATTTGGTTTCGTCTTCTCCATGAAATTTCCTTGCGTTTGATCATAATCCGTCGCTCCAGAGAACTAGGAAAGGGATCTATACTATTAGATGTAGAGTGGAATGTTGCTTCCCATACCACAATGCAGAACAGAAGCCCAAGATAGATCAAAGTAGAGATGACTGGTTGTGGGGGCCAAAGGTATACAAGGTCCGTAAAGCCGAAAGGAAAAAAGAAAGAAAAATAATGGACGTAAAAGAGATAAATAAATTATTTAACTAGTCAAAGGTACCCTAACGATTGTTATTGCGTCTCCTGGCCCTTAGCAGATCCCGGAGCCTGGACCGACCGAAGTGGTTCCAATGATGGAGGGCCCGGGGCTATCTGGCTGACCAGGACTGATCCTCCTCCTTATTAATCTAAGGCCCCCCCCCCACAGACCCGACCCTTATCTCTCCAAGGCAGCGCTCTGTTTTACCTCGGTCAGCAGGAGATGTAATTATCCGCGATAAGGTTAAGGATATCTGTGCTTGTTTCTACAATAGGATTTATATTTAACGTATTTTGTTTTTGTTTAAAAATATATAAAATAAAATGTCGTTTTTTAAAAAAATAATTACATCATGAAATTCCAACAGAATTAACTTTCTTCAGGAAGCGCAAGCATAATTTTTCTGCTCCTTACTTTACCTCAAGCCTTTACAATTTAATTTACAAATTTATATTTGTGTTGAAGTGAAGAGAAGAATAGTTGGGGTGGTCAGTCAAAAAAGAAGGCAAAAATAAATGATAATATTTATTCTTACATATGCCGACGTTTCGACCTGAAGTTCAGGCCATCATCAGGGCTAAGAAAAGAACCAGATAACAAGGTATGAGAAATATAAAAATTACAGTAAAATGAAGTTGTTAGAATAATGACAATAGTAAGAACAAGAGACAAATTATATTAACAGGTACAAAGTGTGGAATGATGAAGTAAACATAGTCAAAAAAGGTGACATAAGTATTGTAAAGGGAATCTTAGAATAGAATGTAAAACAGAAAAATATGAAGTTATATACGAAATGGAAATAAATAGTAAAATTAAGATATAGTGAATAGAATATTTAAATAGAAAATTGAGATGTTCTAAAGTCAATCAATATGTACAGACAAAGTATGAAATAATCAATAAGACCAAGACCAGGACTGGTAAAAAAAATCGATTTTTTTATCATAATTAAGGCAATACAGTTACTAATACTTGACAATCTTATTTACTATATGTTAATAATTGGTATAACTAATATACTTTTGCATTTTACTCCTCTAATTTTTCATTCGGGCTTAGTTAGGTTTCTCCTGTCTGAAAAATTACAGTAATATCTCTATGGTAATAACCTAATACGTGACTGCAAGACTTGCGCAAGACCAAGACCATGACCAAGATTGAGTTTGCAAGACCAAGACTCGTTTCGGTCTGGCATTTGGACAACACTAATGCCAAAGGAAATCTTATGACATAAAAAATTAAAAACAAATTATGTATCGAAAAATATTATACACCTTCAATAACAAGATTAATATACTCTGTATTACTTCTAATTTCATAATCATATAAATATGAACTTATATATTGAATAAAATTATGTAGCTAACACTAATTTAGACGTTTTTGGACATTTTGCTGCCTTAACCACCTGCATCTCTACCTATCTTGGGCTGCTTCCAGTTAACTGCATGCAGTTCTATTGAATCTTTGTTGCTTTTATCTTTCCATCTGTCTTTTGCCTTCTAGCTCTTTATTAGTCTTTTTCCTTGTCTGCCTCAGTATTTTTATTCCACATCGCTACGGTTATCCTGCGTAGGATTTTTCTGTCAAAATTTTCAATACTTCTTTCTATAAATATAGTTTGATTGAAACATTTATTCTGGATTTTCAATTTAACTTATCCTAACATTATTTTTATATAAATAGCTTAGGTTTCTAAACAAGTTTATATTAAACAATAACGCGTTAAATATTAATTTAAAAAATAATTTTGATTTTATACAGGGAATTTATAGTTGACTATTGAAATAGTAAAGATGAAGAAGAGCCTTCGATCCAAACATTTGGGTCATCATCAGCATTAAGAAATGAAAAAATTCATCAGAAAAATGATAAATTTATTTTATGTTAAATTTATAACTTTTCTGATGAGGTTTGATAATTAAATAAATACTTTATAATGGCCCACATGTTTGGATCGAAGACTAATCTTCATCATTAAAATTTCAAAAGTCAGCTATAAGTCCATCTATAAAAAATTAATATTATTTTTAAAATTAATATTTAACGCAATGCTTCAGGGATGTCGTGCCTCTCCTTCTCTGTTCAAGATTTATCTTGATATTTGTTTGAAAGCATGGAGAATAAAATGTGAACCCATGAGGATTCAGTTGAAATAAAAGGTGTTCCTTTATAACCTATCATTTCACAGGGCGCAGAAGATGCTGGATATATGTTGAGAAAATTAAATGAGGAATGGCAGCAGTGGGGACTAGTTATTAATGCAGAGAAAACGGAACACATGACATTTAATAATAAGGGTATAGAACTGAATCCAGGATGGGTTCTAAAAATAATTAAACATTCTAAATATGTTGGTTCCATAATTTAAATAGATGGTGCATGTGATGTGATATAAAAAGAAAAATTTTAGATGGCAATAAGACCGTATTATGGAACCGAAACATTATCTCCAAAACAGAAAAAAAAATCTACAATAGTATAGTACAGAGTATTATGACATATGGGTCAGAAACTTGGACCATAAAAAGCAACCTGAGAGGCTGGAGAAGAGCGGAGGGAATATCCAGAATGGACAAAGTGAGAAATACTACCATCAGAGAAATGATGGAGGCTAAAAGAACCGTTCTGGAATAGACTAAGAAAAAACGCCTGAAGTGGTATGGACATTTGAAAAGAATTCCAGAAGGAAGACTACCCGAAGAAGTCCACTTATGGAAAACTAGGGAAAGAAGAAGACGAGGAAGACCTGGGATAACGAAGTGGAGACCATCCAAACACCTTTACGTTAAGGAAACTCACTATTAGTGGAAACTTCTAATAAAAAAATATTTAACGCGTCATTAAAACTTATTTCAACAAACATAAGTTATTTACATAGACGATTTTAGTATAAGATAAATTGAAAAGCCAAATAAAATATTTCAAATTAAATCTAACTCGAAACGATTTCTCTTCTTCGCAGATCTTATTGTTGGAGGTGTTATTGTTGATTCAATGTCATATATTTTGTTTTATCTTAATTTAATTGTAGCTAATCAGCTTCTCTTAAAAAAATCTTTTCGTAATTTTAAACTACCATTGGATCACTTTAAATGTAGAAAAGGCGTGATTAAAAAAAAAGAGTGCATATTCCTGATTGTATTTTTTTCAAAAATTCATAGCTCTAAACTGACCAAATTTATAAAACCTTTTTTTTGATTCTCAGAGCAGTTTATTTTTTTTTTTATCATAAAATATCTAATAGGATTACGCGTCTAATAGATCCAATAATAGCCTTGTTTCTTAGTTAATAACTGTACATTAAAGAGTAGTCATTCTATATATACAGTTTGTTTTCTTAACAAACAAGGGAGCACTCTCAGGGTCAAGGAACGACAAAAAAAAAAAGTTGATCACGTTTCCTTTATTGACGTTTCGTTTTGAAGGTAAAATAATATATATATATATATATATATATATATATATATATATATATATATATATATATATATAATATATATATATATATATAATATATATATATATAAGAACCGCTATTTAAAACCAATCATCGTATATATATATATAATATATATATATATATATATATATATTTTTTTTTTTTTAAGATCCATTATCGATTTTGTACATTTACAATAAATTAGATAGTAATGTTGTAAATATTTTAGTTTCTATAGAAGAATAATTTTGTTTTTTATTTAGTCACTTGCCATATCGTTATGAGGAATGATTATTTAACTTTAATAATCATTCCTGTTAACAGTATGGAAGGTGACTAAATAAAAACAAAATTATTTGTATTCTATAAAAATTAAAATAGTGTCAACAATGCCACATATTTTTTTTACATGTAAAACTTAATACCTAAATTGAATCATAATTTTTCATCTAAAATGATAGCTATGTAAGAAACATAAATAAATATTCTTAACCGATTTCGAAAAGAGTTAAGTAAAATTGTATGTTAAAGTAAAGTAAAGTACAGTTTTATATTCAATTTAATATTATTACATGTATTAAACAAATCAAAAACAAAGAAAACTTTCTTTTATTTGTTATTTATTGAAGTAAAAACTTTAAGCCGTTTTGCACTTTTTTTGTGGAGAGTGAATTTTATTGATTCGTCAGATTTCAACGCTAGGGTAAGATCGGCAATAGTCGACTAATTGACATGTTTTTATATATGGTTTAAAATATCTCAGAAACTAAAATTCGAGCCTGCATACTGTATGCGAGGAAATTGTTCAGCATTTAATCCTCTATGAATAAGCTATACTTCAAATTGTAATTTAAGACGACGCCAGGTTAGGGAGGCAAAAAAGAAAAAAAATAGTGTCGACAACTAAATGATAACGAGGTTAATTGAATATATGGATTAAAATATTTCAGATACTAAAAATTGAACCTGTATACTGAAAGGATAAAATGTTAAGCTATTATTCACAATTTTATCTTAAGCCAGCACCATGTTAGAGAGCAGGGGAGAGCAAAAGATAATGTCCAAAATAAAATGAAAACTACTTTATGCTAATATATAGTACAAATGCTAATGTTATTACAACATTAAAATTTTATTTTCACAACATTATTAACAATATACAAAAAATAAGAAGAGAAATAATATAAATGACAATAATAGCAGAAATTCTAAGGAATAATGGAAAATATACAATAATATAACATTACATAAACTTCCATCTGTAGATTTCCATATAAATATTGTACAGTCGTTGGATATAACATAAGATATTAAATATCACTAATTTAAATAAGTAAATTATATATCATTAAGAACATTTTTATATTGGCCTTACTTTGATGTATATATTTCATGCAATAGAACTTTGTTATTAAAATAAAAAAAATCTTCTTAAGCGATATTAAACTAACAAACCCTAACTACAATACGAAGTCTCGTCTAGAATACATAAATTAGTAAAGTTACATAAAAGTGGCACTCTATTTATATCTATCATCAGTAATATCAATGGGAAACTGAAAAATTTGGTTAAATATCTCAATTCCACACTCAATAATCTAAAATGAGATGGTGACAATGATGTGAAAAACTCAATGGAAGTGAAACAAATGTTTGAAAGAATAAATAAAATAGACAATAGGTAATTTTGATGTAGAAAATTTCTTTACCAAAAACAACTGAAAAGATGTAATAAAAATAATTGAAAAATACTGGGATACGATAGAACCGCATGCCCAAATTAAAGTATTTTATTGAAGATATGAATTAAAATATCTCAGAAGCTAAAAATCGGACTTGCATACTGTAAGCGAGTAAAATGTTCAGCATTTCATTTGACTCATTTGAATTTATATTTCATATTATTAATCACACCTTGTTGCTGTCTTCACTTCAATCACGAGGTCTATAGCACACACCTTAGTATATATATATATATATATATATATATATATATATATATATATATATATATATATATATATATATATATATATATGATTCTACAACATCTGATTATTTAAAATTGTTAAAAAGAAACATAAATGTTTTATATATCATTATTGGCACCGTCCTATAGATACTGATGGGATCAAATTGTCATTATTGTTATTAAAAATAAAGTATAACAAATTAAGACTCTAAACTCTAAGATTAATTTATATATATATAAATAAGTAAATATTTTTAATACTATCAAATATTATAGGAAATATCCATCATATTTCCTAGTCGAACGAGGACTAATTTTTAATTTATTTTGTGAAAGTAGAAAAAGGTATCTCTTAGTATAAATTTGTTTAGTTTATTTAATGTAGGAGTTGAAATTTACTAAAAGGTAAATAGCATGAACGGTTGAGTGTGGTCATAGCAGTGTCCACCAAGCAGTTAAAACCCTAATCAGTTGAGTGCTTCTGTATGTTTCACTGCATAACCTCTTTCCACTCTATTTAGCTAATTCGGTTTATTGGCTTAATTTAATAGAACATCTATTCCGTCTTTATTGATTACCGTCTGGGTACGTAAATTTTGAAACATAAAATTAATTGTCAATAAAATCTTTATTTACAATATGAAATTTTTATATACGACATTAACATCTAATTATACTTGTGTTCATAACTGTAACGATGGTAATTAATTTTATCGTAATCGAACATTTACACATATACATATAAATATACATTCTTGCTAAGAGAAAATTTTTCCGGTAAAACTTCGTTTCCTTCATCTCCCACGAGAGAATATTGACTGAGAAATGAATTTAAAATTCAATAAAGTTTCTCAGAACCTTTGAGGTCAATTAGATTACACCGTGCTATACAGCGCATCAAATTCCTTTGAGCAATCAATTGATATTGTTGTGGATATTGATATCTGATTGCCATGTGGAATTTCTCAACATTCTGGAGTTTCTCCAGAACTAGTTTTAGCAAGAAATATATCTTTACTGGAGTTATAATTTTTCTTTACCGGCAAAATTTTAAGCTTGTTTTTATGTGGGAAACTATATAAAAGGTTTATTTTTATTATCATGTTTACTGAGTAAAATTTTATATTAGATACTATATTCATATTAAATGTTGAGAAGTTGAGAATTTCATGATGAGGCCTTAAAAAATTGGCATTAAATAATTTTAAATTTGTATTCTTTGAAGATAGTAACAATCATTTCCTAATTGAATAAAACATGGGATATATTCGAAAAAAAGAATTATCATAGTAAAAATATTCTTAAAAATACAGATTTAAGTAAATGAAACAAACACGAAAGTTGACTGTTAAAAAAAGAAAAAAAGATTATATATATATATATAATGTTTAATATTAATTATTATTACTACCAACTCAATTAAATAAAAAAATATTTGTTAAAATTTTTATCGCATTAATTAAATTAATTAATTAACGAATAAACCACCAAAACAATGGTACATTAAATACATAAATAAATAGTGAAAATAAATTAAATCAGATAACCTACATTTGTTTTCATTCAAATATTTTTTAATTCTCCCCCTGGGACCTGGGAAATGAAAAGAAATACTTTAAACAAGCAAATGGAAAATATAAAAAACAAGAAGCGAAAATACTAGCGTATTGAAATAACTATTTATATATTTGTTTGTCCCATAGTCCGTGAAATATCTAAACGCACTTATACGTTCTTTTTTTTAATTTTTTTTTAACTGTTTATTAAAGATATTTACAACTTTATTATAATATATACATCAAGTAAATGTGTACACAAGAATAGAATCACTTCAAAACGCTTGTTAAGAAACTACTCACTGGTATCACTCTAATGATAAGTCTATATAAGGAGATTACGCGGCCATCTTATTTTCAGATGGCTCGGAGGAATACGTTTTTTTATCCAAATAGTTTATTTTAAATTCAATCTGCTAAAGCATATATCTATAAAGTGAAAAATATATTCTGCTACATGATTACTCAGAGAGCGAAATTGATTCTGGTTTTATTTTTATAATGTAAATTAATATTTTTAATTATTGCAATGAAAGTTACGAATGAATTTTAGGTAACTTTTATTTATTTATGCGTTTTTTTTAAATTCAACATTGACTTTTTTATCTACTGAATGTTGACTTTTATTTGTGAAGTTCAATTATTATTTTACTTTCATCATTGTACCGTCTTTATTTCTACTTATTATTATTATTTTATATATTTGTTTGTTCATTTTTCTATATTTATTTAATAATTTTTCTTATATAATTTATTATTTATAATTCGTTCTTAATTATTTATACTTTTTTTCTGGTATGCATATATGGCTTGCAAAGGATACATTTAGCGGTACAATACCTATTGCTGTTAGGTGGAGCAGAATGTATTAATATTCAATAAAAAAAAATGAAATTGAAATTCAGTTGTATTTATTGAATTTATTTACATCCCTAATTCTATAATATACTTTATAGGACTTGCCATTAAGCTTTTAATGTTTCAATATAATTTTTTAACTTGCATCACTTTTGGAATCAGTGGTTCATGAATAAGATCATTTCAAATGCAAGTTGTTTAATACTGTGAAATATTGAAAGATAAAAAAGTAAATTTTATTCTGGAACATTCAGTCCCCTAAGAATAATTACAATGAACAATTCGGTGGAATTTGTCTGCCATAAGAAAAAATATTCATATACACCTTTACAATTAATTTTATATATAATAGCTTGTTTAGCATATCCAATTGAAATATCTTTATCGATCAATTCTACTTCGATAAACTATAGCCTTTTTTTTGTTTTGTTTTGTTTTTTATAAAAAATATTTTCATAAAAAGGTCATATCATTCCTTGTACAATCAGTTTCGTTAGACGAGATTAATCTAGGTGAAAGCAAAGTTTGAATTGATTGAGAAAAGTTATGTTTTAAAGTATTTCTTGAAAACTAAGTCTTTTTTCACACCTTTAACATTGAATAAATTAATTTGAGAGCTTTGAGATGGGATAAGAGAAAAACCTAGAATGGGCACTTTTCTTTTATGAACTTTTATGTTGACGGCTTTTAGCTTGATTAAAGCATAAATAATTTCGAATAATTATTTATTTGTTTTATACTTTGCTATATTTTATACTTACACCATGACTGTTAGTACAAAAGGTCGTTTTTGAGGTTTTTTTGGGAATATCTCAAAAACTATGATGGGTTTTTGCAATGATTGTTCAGTTGAATATTAAAATGCTTTTTTGCTTTAAATGGAAATACAATAAATATAATCCCATAAATATCTCCGTAACCATTAGTTTCATAAACAAAGATGTTTAAGGTGATCTTATAGATATTTTAAAGTATTTTAATATTGTACTGACAAATCATTGCAAAAAAATTCATGGTTTTTTAAATATTCTCAAAAAAATAAAAAATAATCTTTTTTCTGCCCTTCATACCCTCCCCCAATCAAAACCCGTAGCAGATTCTTAAGGACTTTTTACCAGTTATTAACTAGAGGCTAATAAACAATTTCTGAAATGTTTCACCATTATTTTTTGAATGTTGGAGTCACTCCCAAATTTTACGGTATTATAAAGCCTCCTAAGTGACCCGGTTGCCATAAGATACTCATCGCATCCCTAGCTTTTAAGTTTAAAATATTGTCATTTAAGATAACCAAAAAATCTTTTGGGCAGGTCAACAGCCCTGATGATACCTTGGGAACCTCAGATAATATTGAAAATATAAATAATAGTAAGTACAAGTTATCTGAATCTATGATGCTCATTTGAAAATATATTTTTCATTTGGGTAAGCGATTTGCTAATTTATTAAACTGATACTTCCAAATTGTAATTTTAAAGTTAGGATCCTACAGATAAATGTTTTGTGTTGAATAAATTTTACTGATAATAACACATTATTCACACGAATAAAAAACTTTTTCATAAATATATATATGAAAAAAAAATACAAAATATATATAATATATATATATATATATATATATATATATATATATATATATATATATATATATATATATATATTTTTTTTTTTTTTTTTCTTTTTTTTTTCGGTTGGTGCTACATACCATGAAGATCTTTGACCGCGAGTGTGGTCCCCTAGACCACACCCCGATTCCAGATTTAAAATACGGGATAGGGTCATCAATCCTACGCCCGGTCGGTGTAAGTTGCCTCCAGTAGCTGGCGGGTCTTACGGGCCTTACATACCCTTGAGCCTTCCAGTTGACAGAATAATTAACTAATGTCAACATTTTTAATTATTAATTCTAGTGATATTTTAGTGATACGGTTAATTTCTAGTGGGAAAATTTATACAATTATTCACAGATTTGTATTTCAAAATTGCGATCACTTACTCTGGAATCAACTTAATCACCGTTGTACAGATATTATAAATTTACTTAACTAAAATCACTTAACTCAAATATTGGACTAATCAAATTGGAGTTAATCATTCTGCCAATTGAAAGGCTCATTTAATACATGAGTTGCCGCAGGGACGTACTAATAATAATAATAAAAGGCTTAGCGAACCCGAAGGTTCGATGCCGACACCACCAATCGCTTATTACACATCTCCCTCCACCGTTCGCCGTCCAAACCCAGTCCCTTCAGATCGGCTTTAATGCAATCTTCCCACCTTCGCTTCGGACTACCCCTCTGACGCTTACCATTCGGCACCACAAATATTAACCTTTTAGGAATACTCTCGTTACTGAGCCCACCAACTTTACAAGCCCATTTGATTCGCCGCGATGAAATTACCTCAATTATATTACCCGGATACAGCTCACGCAATTCGGCGTTGTGTAACCGTCTGAACTCTCCGGTTAACTCATCCGTCTTCGGTCCGAATATTCTACGCAATACTTTATTTTCAAAAACCTTAAGACGCTGCTCATCCCTTAATGTAAGCGGCCAAGCCTCTCATCCATAAAGAACTGTAGGCAAGATAATTGTTTTATAGATTCTAATTTTTAAGTTCCGGGACAAGAGGCGCGAACTAACTAGTTTTGTCACAGAAAAATAACAAGCATTTCCTGCCTTCAGTCTAACCTTAATCTCTTCTTCAATTTCGTTTTTTCTAGTTATCGTAGAACCTAGATACCTAAATTTCTCTACCTGTTCAAACATATTACCGTCTATATCGATATCACCAGAACTATCGCCATTTTTGCAGCCGCAGGGACGTACTAGTTAATTAAACTGCTTAAATAATAAGAAAGATAAAAAACAACTATAAGAAAAACAATTTTTTAAATACTGTTAATAAACCGTATGAATGCATAACTGGAATGCACTTCAACTAATGTTTATTTACAGAAGGGACATGTAATTGTAATAGTGTTTCCACAAGCGAAAGATCAATACAGATTGATGATGTTCTTACAGTAGATGATACATATGAATGATACGGCGAGCTCTGAAATCCATATCAAACATACGATTTGAATACCTATCTGTATTCATGAAACGATTCATCAAAGCGGGAGTGTCAACAGGACAATAGGGAAAAGGAGGTTGTTGTTAGTGTCTTTAGACAATGACTAGAAAAATATTTCAGAACTATAATATTTGACATAAATATAACGATTATAAATATCCCGATGAATTTGCAACCTCTAAAATGATGCCCGTGCTCTATTTAATATGAAATTGATTACGACTATGATGTCTTCAATACACTGAGTAATTAGAGTTTTTCGTTGATATACAATAAATCATGAGGTATCTCCTACCGCCGTTCAGTAACAGTTATATTCAGTTAATATTAACTAGCAGTGGTAAGGAGTATTTTATTCTGTGTATATAGTGCCTAGATATAGTCTTTTCAGTCTTTCTTCGCAATATAGGGTGTAGCGGAGTGAGTAAGTCTCTTGTGTTCAAGTTTTTTTGTAGCATCAGTCGTGGATTGGTCATGGGATCAGTATTTAATTATAGCTGCTATTGTGTCATAAAATGTCTATTCAAAGTTAGTATCTATAGCTCAAAATATTATATATATATATATATATATAAATATTTAATTCATGAAGTGAAATTTCAGTAATTTTTATATTTATTTTTTATTTTTTTATTACTGATTACAGGACGAGTAAACTGGGACAATTTTCGTAAAGACCTGGAAAATAAATTGGACCTAAATATTCCACTTAAGACGAAACGTGATATTGACACAGCCATAAAAGAACTCACTACATCTATAAGTGACAAAATAAAGAATAATACATCTACCAATAAAACTGACAACTCCCAACAGACAAATTTGCCGCAGCATATTCGTATCTTATTAAGGGAAAAACGCAGAGCAAGATCGAAGTGGCACAGGACTAGATATCCATCAGATAAGACATATTACAACAAATTAACTAACCAACTAAAAGCTGAAATTAGAAAATACAAAGTTCAAAATTTACATAACATGACAGAAAAACTTACTACTTGTGACAAATCACTATGGTTGACCACTAAAAAACTCCTTAAATTCAAAGATTTTAACCACCCACTTATTACTGAAACTCAAACCTGGTCCAGATCTGATGATGAAAAATCTCAAATATTTGCTCAACACCTCTCAAAAACATTTAATCCACACCCAGACATCCTTAATCCAACCCACCTTGAGTTTATTGAAGCAGAATTGGATACCCCACTCCAATTGACTCCTCCACCTAAAGCATTTCATCCTTCAGAAATATCCAATATCATTAATAGATTACCTTCTCGCAAAGCTCCTGGCCATGACCTAATCACCTCCCAGATCCTAAAATGTCTTCCTAAAAAAGCCATATTGTTCCTAACCTATATATTTAATGCTGTACTCCGCACCACATATTTTCCTGACTCTTGGAAACTATCCATTGTCAAAATGATACCTAAACCCACAAAGCCGCCAGAACACCCATCCTCTTACCGTCCTATCTCCCTTTTACCCATTATGGGCAAAATCCTGGAAAAACTCATTTTAAAACGCCTGTATCCCATCCTAGACTCTAAACACATTATCCCAGATCACCAATTTGGATTCCGCACATCCCACTCCACTATTCAGCAATGCCATCGTGTGGTAGATGTAGTCTCCTCTGCATTGGAGCGCGGAATGTACTGCACGGGAGTCTTTCTCGACGTTGAACAGGCGTTTGATAGAGTCTGGCATCCGAGACTGATGTACAAACTCCGTGAATTCCTACCACCTACATACTTCCTCATTATACGTTCCTACCTTACTGACAGATACTTCAAAGTCAATCATAACAATGCTTATTCATCTCTTTTTACTCAGTCTGCCGGTGTTCCTCAAGGTAGTATCCTAGGTCCTATCCTTTACACAGTTTATACAGCTGACATCCCAACCCAATCCAACACTGTCATCACCACCTATGCCGATGACACGTGTATCCTATCAGTTAATAACGATCCTTTAATTGCATCCCAAACTCTTCAATCACATATCACAAGCCTTGAAGAATGGTGTAAAAATTGGAGAATAAAAATAAATTCCAACAAATCCCATCAAATCACTTTTACCCTCCGTCGTAAACCTATGACCTCTTGTCCTACAGTATCCTTCAATAATACTCCACTTATTCCTGTTGAGCAAATCCGCTACTTAGGACTCCACCTTGACAAACGACTCACTTGGAACCCCCATACCAGACTGAAACGACTAGAAACCGCCCGACGTTTTCGACTACTGCAGCACTTACTAGACAACAAACGATCTAAGCTTTCAATCAATTATAAAAGACTCGTATATATGGCAATAATAAGACCTATTTGGACTTACGGAATTGAGCTTTGGGGCTCCACTAAACCATCGAATTCCTCTCGTATCCAATCCTTACAATCCAAAATCCTTCGTAAAATCCTCAACGCTCCTTACTTTGTCACAAATAAAATCATCCATAAAGATCTTAATGTTCCATATGTTTCCGATCTGGCCCAATCCAGATACCTTTCCTTCCATAACAAACTGCAGAATCATCCGAATCCTCTCGTTTCAAACCTTGCTTCATCCTCGATCCCTGATAATCCTCCGAGGCGTCTGAAAAGAAGATGGCCTCGGGATCTTCTAATATAGAACTTTAATTTGAGTTCTACCAATGGGTAGTTTCTCTTCATGTTGTACATGCCATGTTACAAATTTCTCATTTACTTATTGTATTCTCTATGTAATACAGTTGTAAATTCCATTGAAATAAAAAAAAAAAAAAAAAAAAAAAAAAAAATTTATTAACAGTATAATTACTTTTAAGGTATTTTCGATGTACGAAATGATTTGAGAATTCACGAGATACCCAGAATTCTTTTGCGACATAGGAAATTTAAGAACAATCAAATTCCTCAAGCGGACACGGTACTTTACCTTGGACCCACCTTCGACAGAAGCATGACATGGGGCCCTCTTTACTCTACTCTCATTTTGATAAATTTTCAAAACTAAAACTGAGACAGAAAATGAATACATATCTTACTTAAACCCATATGGACGTACTCATCACAAATATGCAGTATCGCTAAGACCCACCTACGAAAACTTCAAACCTTCCAATCTAAATTATTGCGACTCATAACAAAAGCACCTTAGGACGTGACTAACAAATCCTTTTATCAACGATTTTACACTAACAGAACAAGAGGAGGAGACTAAAAAGGCGTTGGATGAGAGATCTCCTTCCTCAAACAACTTAAGTAATTGGTACAACTTAGGGAAGAGATACTGCTGAGTACTTTTCTTCCCCATGACTGTCATGTCACTATTTCCTGTTTGTCAGCAATAAGTTGACAGGTGCAAGTATTTTTTCATAGAAAAAAAAAACTGTACTGCTAACATGAATAACACATACGAGTCGCATTTGAAATAACAAAATATATTTTCATTATAAACTGCAGGGTATTCTCAGTCCACATAACGGCAGACCAACCCCCCTTTTATAAATTATACAATTGTTCATTTAATTGTTCTAATCGTTGCTCAAATCGTATAACTGTAATTTGCACTATTTAGCTCAGATTATATTATTTTTTATCAACATAAAATAAACGGAACAAAACTACAGTTCGGACAAATGGTTAATTTATTTAAAAATATATATTATACATCGCGCTTTATTGCCAGTTTATTTTATTATATAATTGTAATTATTCCTATTACCTATTTTTAACCATGATAAGGGATAAATAATTCTGGTAATAAGAAGTGTGGTGTCTTCTTTATGGGCCATCCCGCTTTGTATATGTAAAATAAACAACGGCACGGTCACTAAAAACCTTTATATATAACAGAGGAATGATATTTCATCTTTTTTTTTTTTTGTTTTATAACATTTTATAAATATTTATATTTTAAAGAAATAATTATTATACAAAATTAAATTTTGATTTAAACATAGATGATTAGTATTCAGAATTATCAGAAATGCTGCTGCTGGGTCAAGTAATTACAACTCTATGTTTTATTTCTTAAAATTAATTTTAAAAAAATTCCGAAATAACTAATTTATGTGCGAGATGAGTTAATGGCATAACTGAATTAAAAGATCAACTGATAAAAAAAGAGATTAATATTGTTTCCATTAACTTACCCAATTAAAAAAAAGGAACTAACCAAGGTTTCTACCTGGAATTGAATCTTTACAAACCTGGAATTAAAGCTTAAAAAAAATCTTAATTACGGAAACTCGTTAACGACGGGCAATGGATGTACGATTAGCTCCCTGCAAGAAATTGTGGTGTCCAAGCGTGACAAAGCTTTGCTCATTTAATGATTTTCGAGTTTACAATGACTTAAAATTGTGTAAAAAGATGTTCTTTAGGTTTTAGAGTCTAACATAGTCTGTTTTTATGAAATTCCAAAGTATTTTAATTTTAAAAATTTTAATAAAGCTGCTTAAAAGTTGGATGTTTCAATTTAGATGTCGCAAAATTAGATATTTCAAAAATATTTAGTTACTCAATTATAGTGCTATTAATCTTATCTTTTAAAAATCTTAAAATAAGGGCATTGCATTCAGAACATTTTCAAATAATAAGGAAAGAAATCTGGATAATATGTCTTATTAAACTATTTATTTTCAGATCTACAATTTTCGTATTAATGAGTTATTATGAATTCAACAATTTAAAAAAATTATTGAATTTTATTAAAAAATAGACTTTATATTTATTTACTTGGTTACAATTTAAGATGCCATGTACAATAGCAAAGGTTAGAGCCACCAAGTTACTGTACATGGTTTAGATCAGGTTATACAATCCTTCGGAAATTGCAGTAAGTTCTTATGGTCTTCCTGTTCCAACGTGGCTCCGGAGTCTTAGTGAAATTCTTGAAGAACACAAGAGCTGACAATTTTCCAATTTGTGCTCGATGGTCAAAGATGTGTTGCAGCTTCTGCATTTAGAGGGGCGGGGTGTCCGAGCGGGCTAATGCGTGTTCACAGCAGGTTGATAACCGAAGTTATAAATGGAAAATAGTACCGAGTCCTAGTCGGAAAAAAATAATAAAGCTAATGCATCTAGGGCCAGGAGGTGCTTCCCTTCAAGGAGGTGCCCATCGGTCAGCCTAGTATATCCTATTCTGAGTCTAGAAATTGTGGTTTGCTCCCGACCGTTCCCTATTACGTAAGGCAGTGGTTCTATATCTTCATAAATGTTCTTAATTTTGATGGCATTTGGAACTTTGGAGGAAAAGTAAAACCACGCTTCATTGCAATGATGCAGCACGGCTGCATTGAAGTCTTACAGTACCGTGTTAAGTTTAGGTTCTGAGAGGTTGGCACCTGTGCCAGCCAGTTCATTTCCAGGTATACCAACAAGACTGGGGACCCAAAGAAATTTTAATAATTTGTTTGTATAGGGTATGAGATATCTTATGGAAAATGCAATGGGGTTATTGGAGAGATGAAAATGTTGTATTTCTTTGATAGCCGAATATGAGTCATTGCAAATTATCATGTGAGTGCTTCTTACATCTAATTCATATGGGCTGTACGGTTGTTCTTCCTGCCGAAACCATCCGGTTCAGTCTGCCCTCCATTTATTCCGTCTTCTCATCCTAGCTATAAATCATTTATCTATCCGTAAGTCTCATTGATGAAATAAAAAGATACTTTAAAAAACTTCAGTAATGTATTATGTTTATTAATTCAAAGTGTTTAAAGTATATTATATTAAAAAGAAAAATGAATTGGTTTTTTATTCTCGCTTAGTGTAATTTTGATTACCTTGATTTATAAGCCACACTTTGGGGACCGGCCAAAGTTAGTTGACAACAATAGATCTGCTGTCTTTTTTTTTTGGATAAATAATTTTTCCAAAAGTAATCCGTACCTCGAAAATATCTTTGAAGCCATATTGTTTACATATACGCAAGTCAATCTTCGATTGAAACTTTGTTGAAACCTTCATTATTGTTATGGGAAAGCGGGTGAATATAGTCCATCACCCCATTAGTTCTTAACTTTTGATGAAACATTGTGTTATTTATTTTTTATGTTCGTATTTTAAGTTGATTCAGGGTTCAGAAGAGTACATCGCTGCAAGTTAGGGGGATGAAGCGGATTGGTATACATCGCATAGGAGCGGAACTAGTGTTGCCCAAAATCGGTCTTGGTCTTGCACTTTGCAAGACCAAGACCAAGGGCGCCTAACTGTTGTAAGGACAAGACCAGTGTTTGAAGCAGAATACATGAGTTTTTTACTCATTGAATTATAACGGTTTAATTCGTGTGGGGATCATTAGAATGAAAAGTCGAAGAATGAAACAAATTGTATATTTTTCTTTAAATCTAAAGTAAAATAAATCTGTGGACAACAATCCGAAAGAAATTCGGAAAAAAAGTAAAAATAATGAGGTATCCATTTCCTTGTCGTTCGTCAACATTAAAGACATCGGGCTTCTTGCATCGGAATGTTTACCTTTGTGGAGGATCAATTTATCATCAGATAGCTATGATTGAAACTTGAGTTGCGTCTAAGATCAGGGGTGCTAAAAAAAGTGCACTTTATTTTTAATCCTTAAAATTGAACATCTCAGTATCAAATATCTCAATTCCATTTTTATTGACCAAGTACATAAACTATTGTTATTCTTAGAAAATAGATTGAACCAACTCTAAAGTCTACCTTATATAAATAGTACACTGAAAATTACTATCCTGTTTGGATTGCAATAAGAAACTACAACCATGATGGTTCCATCAAAAACTTTCCATCAAAGTGAATTTAACACATATAAACATATATGTGAATATTTAGTTCATAACATTATTATGATTACTTACCTACATAGTTTGAAATTAATTAATTTACTAAAATTCACTCAAATAATGTGTGGAGGGAGAAAAAGTACAATGCATTTTCTCCTACAGTTTTAATTATGTAAAATCACAAGGTATATTGGATCTCTTTTTAGCCCTTTCATTAGAGCATTCAAAAAGGACTGAAATCCTAGAATCAAGCTGTTTCGCAAATATTTAATTAAAACAATAGTCTGTTTAACTAAGGGAGTAATTTAAATCCGTTTCAACTATTGCCATAAATGATTCATTTTGCTTTAGTAAGATGGAACATGAAACCTTATTGCAAACGTATGCAAGCCAAACGTATGGCTTTCTACCAAATACAGTTATTTATTTGACCTTTTAAACGCTAATAAAACATTAAATATATATATATATATATATATATATATATATTTAATGATAGGAATACATATGGTAATGGCATGGAGGAAGGATAGCACCCAATGCCACTTTTTTCGGTCTTGGTCTGCTTCCGTAAATCAGGGAAGGAGATCTCTCATCTAGTTCCTCTTCAGTGAATCCAAATCCAGCCCTGATGGGCCTGGAAATGGTAGCCATGTCGGTCATGAGTCTGTTGTTGTTTAATATGAAATTTTGTACAAAGAGTACGTGCATCTTGGTCGATAGTTGCTTGTAGTAAGTCGTTGTGTAAAGTTTTGTTGTTTACTTTGTTTTAAATTATAGAATTCAGAGGAAATGAAATTAAAAACATTATGATTATAATTTGAGGGAACGGTTCATCCATATAGTACGATGGTGTGAGAACCTATATATTATACATCGTATATATTGTTGGAGACTATTGCCGCAACTGGACTCCAAGGTGTGACTCGAACGCGATGATGTGTGTCACAATCTTAAAAGAACATGACCAATCTGTGAAACTTAATGTGAACCATTCAAAAATTAAATAGTTCTGCTAGAACCACAGGACAGTACATATTGAAGACAAGGAATGATCAACCTTTTGGACAGATAAAACAGTAATTAGATATGATAAGCCATATAATATCGACCAAAGAAGGGAAATGGAATGAGAAAATGATGTGATAGGCACCAAAAGTATGTAAACGACGAAATAAGATGATCCTAAGTAGAAGTAGTTTCCATAAGGATGTACTGCAGAGGAAGAAATGCATATAAATTTTAAGATAGATATACAGCAAATTAACATAACTTATAGGGAGACAAATGATTTGAAATTAATCTTCCATGGTTGCATTACCATTCCTCAATATAAAAGAAATATAGGTTGGCAAGAACTTTTTTAATTTTTAAAAAATAATTCAATACGATTGAAATAATAAAAGAATTTCCTGTTTTTAGAAATTTGTTAGTTTATCTCTTAACCTTCTTGTAAGCCGTAAACAATAATAGCGATGCGCTTGCGATCAGTCCAAATATGATAAACAAAAGTCTAGTTGATAACCCAACTAACAAAATAAAATAAATGAATAGCTGAATTAGAAAATATCCAAATAGCTTCATCTCATTGTGCAGTACATTTTAGCTAAACCGGAGATCCAGTGTAATCCTGGTCATAACTCAATTCCATACACAGTTTTCACAACGGAAGTTATTTCTTCGGAGAATACTCCCCAAGGCATAAATGTAAATAAGCTGGCGAAAGATTGAGTCGTAAAAGACCCCGGATCTTCCATTGTTGATGGCTTTCATATGCAACAGAAATTGAATGAATAAACGAACGTCTCGAAACAGCGGCTATAACATTGTCCCGTTGGAATTGATACAGTATCAATTGTCTCTTCTTCCCGGTTCCATTTTATTTTTATTTTATAACCGCCCTACTCCCTCTTCTTCTCCAGGAATCCATACATATGCTTTTGACAGTGGAGTGTTTTAGAGTTTTCCTCGAAGGAGCATAAGAATAAATCTTGACGTAGCTAGACAGAGGAGCAGGATACTCGTTAGTAAAGAAGTGTCATGGAGAGGATAACAAAGTATGCTCTCCATTGTGTCTTCTCCAACAATGGTTTTAATTGCGGCTTGTTGGCGGAAGTGGTGTGCCCGAATTCCGGCCGCAAACAACGCCCTACAAGAAATTCGAGGGCCGTTGGGTGGTTATTCTATTTTTTTTTTTTTTTGAGCGAAGCGGGTAGGGGGTAGGGAGTTTTATATGGGACATTCTCTTGTTTACTTCATCATCGTAAGTTTTACCTAAGGAATTAAATTATGCTTTCATTATAAAATAAGGCTGTGTTTATTTCTTCACCATATTTATTATAATTTACGTAGCTACGTTTCGGCCGGTAAGCCATCTTAAAGCCATTTTATTCAATCATACTTTTTGCATTTAGTCCAAAGTCTGATTAAATTATCATAATTCAAAGGAAGGAGGGATGGCGGTCATAAAAGTTCTAAGTGAAACTCCTAGCCGAACAAACCTCTCTGAAGAAGAGCTGCAAAGTCAGGTCGAAACGTTGGCTTTTAATAAAATAGTTTTGTCACTATTTAACATATTAATAACCGCCACCCTGGACCATCTCGTTCCTTTATAATGCAACGTTCAACTATTAAACATTCAATATCATAATTTAAATTATAATTTTTTTTTTTTTTTTTTTTTTGACTCTATATCTTCATCCGCACCTGTCATGGTAGTGACAATTAGCAGATTAGCTGTTTAAATTGAAAATGACATGATAGGCATGACGAAG
This sequence comes from Nezara viridula, assembly GCA_928085145.1. Lineage (NCBI taxonomy): Eukaryota > Metazoa > Arthropoda > Insecta > Hemiptera > Pentatomidae > Nezara > Nezara viridula. The sequence goes on from OV725081.1 coordinate 49,457,216, forward strand.
AATGGAGCCCAGCAGCACCTCTTCCCTGGCCTGTTTATATCCTAAAATCAGAAAAGGAGATCTCTCATCCAGCTCCTTTTCAGTCGCCTCCTGATGAGCATTTCAGCCGTGGCCATGTCTTTGATAAGTCCATTGTGATGTCCGTGTAGTTTTAGATGAAATCGGGAGTAAAGAGTACGTATGTGCTGGTCAATGGTTGGTTGTCTTAGGTCGGTATGTAAAGTCTTATTGTTGACGTACCAGGGAGCTGCAGTTATTAGTCTTAAAATTTTAGATTGAAAAGATTGTAGTTTTTGTAAGTGAGTTTTTTTTGCTGAACCGTAAATCTGTGAGGCGTATGTCCAAATGGGTTTGAGCAGGTAAGTGTATGTATTTAGTTTTTGTCTAATTTTCAATTTTGATTTAGAAAACAGTGAGTACAGTATTTTCAGTCGCTTGTTCAAACTCTTTCTTTTCATTTTGATGTGTGGGCCCCAGGTCATCCTTCTGTCAAATATTAGTCCGAGGTAGCGTATACTGTCCGTCTGAGGAATTGGATTGTTGCTGATATAAACTGGTGGGCATGTTTTTCGTCGAAGCGTAAATGTTATGTGTTGTGATTTGTTATGATTTAATCTAATTTTCCAGAATGAATACCAATTTTGTAAATTTAGTAAATGATTTTGTAAATTTAATGAGGCTAGTCTGGGGTCATGGTGTTTTGTTAAAATTGTTGTATCGTCAGCGTAAGTAGCAGTCAATGTTTCAGAGTTGGTAGGCATGTCATGCGTATAGACAATGTAGAGTAAAGGTGCCAATATTGATCCTTGAGGTACCCCTGCTGATACTGGTCGAATTGAGGAAATTTCTAAACCCTGTCGGACAGAGAAGAATCTGTCGAAAAGGAAAGATTGGAGAATGAGATAATATGTATTAGGCAGTATAGTTTTGAGTTTGAAGAGAAGTCCCTGGTGCCAGACTTTATCAAATGCCTGGGCAACATCCAGAAATACGCCGGTAGCATATTGTTTTTGCTCTAGCGCTTCAGCAATGTAGTCAGTAACTCTGTGTAATTGGTGTGTAGTTGAATGAAAAGTACGAAAACCGAATTGATGGTCAGGTATTATTTGTTGGTCTGTCAGTATGTCAACCAGTCTTTTGTATATTAATTTTTCGAAAACTTTGGAGCATACCGGAAGGAGACTGATAGGTCGGTAGGATGAGGGATTGAAAATGTCTTTGTCCCTTTTGTGTATCATCTTGATATGTGAGTATTTCCATTGTAATGGAAAGTTAGTTGTCCTCAGAATACAGTTGTATATTGTCGTAAGGAACACTAGAGCTTTCCTAGGCATTTGCTGGAGACCCTCGGCAGTTATTAAGTCATAACCTGGAGCTTTTCTTTTTGGGAGATGTCTGATTTGTTGTGCGACTTGTGAAGGAGTGAAAGGAAGAGGGGGAGGTGTCATCTGTAATGGTATGTCTAGAGTATCAAATACTAAGGTTTCATGTTCTGTGTTCGTGAAGTCGGTAAATGGTGTAAATACTGATGAAAGATGGCCTGCAAATAGTTCAGATTTTTCTCTATCCGACAAAGCCCATGAACCGTCTTCGTTTCGCAGGGGTACTGACACCTCTCGATGTTTTAACAAATTTTTGGTATGCTTCCACAAACTTCCATCGTCAGTTGATATGCTGCTCAAATAAGCATCATAATTCGTTCTGTTGAATTTTTGTATTAGTCGTTTAAGTTCGTTATTTAGTCTGTTAAATGTCCGTCTATCTGAGGAAAGTCTGTTAGTCTGCCATACCTTACGTGCTCTCCTCTTTGCCGTGATCAAGTCCCTTATATATTGAGGATATCTTGGCAAGTGTTCTGCTCTTGATGACCTTGGTAGCGATGAAGACCAAGCTGCTTTTTGGATACTTTTTGTAAATTTGTCCACTGCCTCTTCTAATTCATCTGCTGTTTTAATGGAGCCAGGGATTGAAAGTTCTGAATCCAGAATTTCCCTGTAAGCATCCCAATCCATTTTACCATTAAGGAGCTTAGGGTTCGTGGAAGATTGATGGGCTCATCAAGGATAACCAAATGTATAAGGGAATGGTCAGAGCAAAGATCAGAGCTCGTATTTATGGTGTAAGGTATGGTGCGCAGTCCTTTGGTTATAAAAAAGTCTAGTAGGTCTGGGGATTTACGTTGTGAAGTCGGCCAATATGTCGGTGTATCAGGTGATATAGTGTCTAATGAAAGCTCGTGGATAGCAGCCCTCAGATTTCTTCCTCTTGGTGTGCACAGCCGTGACCCCCAAAATTGGTGCTTTGCGTTAAAGTCACCGCCTACTATAAAGCAACGCCCAAGGCTTCGAAAATAGTTGCAAAACATCGAAGGTGTTAATACGTACCTCGGAGGACAATATACTGAAGCTATTGTTATTGTGTGATGTTTGGTGTGTAGTGTTAAGCCTGTGGTTTGAATGTCAGGTGTAGTAGGTAAGTATAAGGGATTATGTGATAATGATGTCTTTATTAGTATTGCTGTACCACCATGAGCTGTGTTGTCCGGATGGTCTGTTCTGTAGGTATTGTAACCAGAAATATGAAATTTAGTTCGTGGTGTAAAGTGTGTTTCTGTTATCATTGCGATGTCAATGCGTTTTTCGTGTAAATATAAGTCCAATTCTGTCCTATGTTGCGTTAGTCCGTTTGCATTCCACAGAAGGATGGACAGGGAGCCTACAGTTAGCTGATTAATGGCCATTAGGAAGACACATGCCTTGTGTTATCTGTGAGAGCTGTTGGAGGAGACTAAAAAGGGGCTGAATGAGAGTATTCAGACCGTTCAATAACTGGAATAGTTGTGGAGACATGCAGTTTTCAGCTGAAGGTAGCTGGGTACTTTTTCCCCTCATGGTTGCTGAAGGTTGAATGTTTGGAGGTACTGATGATGGAGGCAGTTCCTGAGCTTGCGGTTGCGTTTGCTTCTGTATTGGCTTCTGCTGTTGCACTGGAGGTTGCTGTTGGGGCTGTTGATGATGCTTCTGCTTCCGCTTCTGCTCTTGATATGGGCTTTGCGAAGGTTGTGGAAGATCCGGGAAATTATGAAGATTTGCAGATGGAGGTGATTCCCTCTGGTGAACATGATTCCTCTTGGTCCTCTGTGCCCTTAGATCTCTAAGGGTTTGACACCCCCGATAATTGGCCGGATGTTCGCCTAGACAATTAGCGCATTTAGCTGGAGTTTCTCTAGTTTTGCTACAAGTGGAACTGTCATGTCCTAGTCCACATCTGACGCACCGTGGTGCGTGGTTGCAATACGATCGTGTGTGACCGTATTGTTGGCATCTGACGCATTGCGGTATATGTTTCTTCCTTCTAAGTTCTTCAATTGTAACCTTTGTATAAAATAATTTAGTAATATCGAATATTTTCTCATTGAAAGTTTCTTTACTTACATCTACAAAAAACATAGGTAGTGGCCGTTTAAAACGTGAGATGGCGTTGGTAATACCTACGATTTTGTATCCGTATATTTCAAGATCTTTTTTAATCTCTTCAATTGGTGTATTGTGATGAAGGTCTTTAATCACCACGCGAGGATTTCTATCCTCAGGAAGCTGATAAGTATGAAATTCGGCTCCGCTGTTTTTCAAGCAGTTAACTATTTGCCTGTAATTGTTTGGGGTCTGGGGGTAAATAGTTACTCCCTTAGAAGTTGTTTTTAGCAAAAAGGAATCTGGTCCTGAATTGGATTGTAAATAGTTTTCGACACCGGTGATGTAGATTGGGGGTGGATTCTTAGTATTATTAGATGGTGGATTAGCAGAAGAAGTTTGACATTGCTCATTAGTACTAGATAGAACCTGGAAACTATTGCTAGTAATTACCACTACTTCCTGTTTTTTCTGTTTCCTCGGGTCCCTGTTTTCATTAATGTTTCGTTTTCTTCCTGTTACCAGTTCCCATGCTCCTCTTTCGTTGCTGCGCACGGAGGATTGTCGTAGCAGTCCATACGAGCCGCAGCTTGGGCTGCCTCGGCCTCCTTCGTAACAGCGGCTGATTCCGCCTCACTCATAGGTACTTCGAATCTAAGCTTCAATGTTTTAGTTCGCCTAGTTATTTAGGTAAAAATAACTCTTAATCCCGCAGTTATTTCCAAAATTTTTATAGACGAAAACAATTTTAACTTTTATAATTGGCAAGCACCATATAATTATAATAATTATAATTATTAAATCATTTATAATTTAATCAGACTTTGGACTACATGCAAAAAGCATGATGAGATGGCTTACCGGCCGAAACGTATCTATGTAAATTAAAATAAATATGGTGAAGAAATAAACACAACCTTATTTCATAATATTAGGCAATTTTCACCTAAAACAAGCACTTAAGGATATGCTTTCAGTATGGATTGCTATCTTTTATGACGTCGATGAAGTGATTAATCACGTAAGAAGTTATTTAATTTGAGGAACGAAGTAATTATAAAATTCAAAATGTTTAATTAATTTTCCAATGATATACAAAATAAACTTTAAACATTCAATTTCTCACCAGATAAAACATTACATCAATGTAATAATAATACTTAATAATAGATAGAAATTTTATTTTATGCGTGATCCACTATTTCGTAATTTTTTATTTTATTTTTTTCAATTTCAACCATTTCAAGTAGAAGTGACTTAATTTTACATTTCGCTACTTTTAGTGCAAAAAGTCGTCTGTAAAAATTGAGTTTACAAAAAATTACAGAAGAGTATAATTTTATATTTAATTGCACTCTGCTATTTCTACTTATAGCAGTTACAGACTACAAAATGTCACCTTTAGTCCATAGAAAATAAATATGTAAAATTGTTACATACCACCTTTTGCACCAACAGTAGCCGGATTGTGTTTTTTTTCATCTTATAGTAAGTTCTTCCCCGTCACTTTCTTTTTATTTGTATTGCACATTATTTTTTTTTTCATTTAGAGAAATAACTTTATTCTGGTACAAAGTCCCTAAAGAATAACAAAATGTTATAGAACAAAACAATGCTTCTGGTCTAGAGAACTACATTAAATAAATAAAATATCTCATGTAAACTAAGAAAATATACAAACAATCAGATGAAACTGTATACAAAATGTCTAGAACAATATAAAATAGAAATAAGAAATGAAAAAAAAAAAATATATATATATTTACAACTTTTCCTTCATCGACCTTTGAGTATTAAATTCAAACTTCACTATTTTATTGGGAATAAGGTCACTTAATTAAATTAAGTGGCCTTATTCCAATAAAATAGTGAAGTTTGAATATATATATATAAATATATATATATATATAGGTATTACAGGTACATTAGGTCTGTTATTGAAGCAATAGCATATGGAACTGACAAAAAAGAAATATGCCGGACATAGTTGTAAACTGTTGTAATGAATTATTTTCACCATTATGACCGAAATAATGAAATATATATATATTTTGACTTGTTTAGGTCTTCTAGATAGTATTGAAAGGTATTTTACAGATTAGCCCGGCATTTATTTTTTTAGTAACAACCTGTTATTTTAAGTGATTGAGGAAAAAATACTTGATGTCGAATGGTTTACGTTAAAAAAATTTACATTTTTAATAAATAAATAATAATAATATGGAAATCTCTAAAGTTTATATTGTATGCTCTAACATTGTATTGGAGAGTATTCTCTTCTCATTTCTACACGAATTCGTATAACAACACCCATCATAAGCATCATTAATAACTGGTAACTTTTCTAAAAATATCTAGAAGCTTCAATAGGTTTCATTGATTACAGAAGCTTTCCTTATGGATAATTCCAATTTCCTGATGAAACTTAAAGGCTTCCGTTTCGGAGCTCGGTTTTCTAACTAAATGAACATGTTAACAGAAATAACACAGATCATATAAGAATAACAACATTAATTCAAATATAACTGATATTTTTCTATAATAGATACTTTTCCCATTAAATCATAATGGCGTGAGCTGATCTGTAAGACACTCTCAGTCAACAATAATATCTAGTGTAAGTCCCAACGGAGTGATAGCAGGTAGGAGGAAGTTTTATGACCACATTAAGTCGACGTTTCAGTAACGGGGACAGTTAACAAACAAACTCCCCATTTGGAACATAGGAGGAAGGGAAACCCCAGAAACTAATTTTAGCATTTGAGAAAGATATTGCCGAGGAACTCTGTAAGGAAATTAAGTCAATGGGCTTGAGTTTCAAAAGTAATGGAGGACTATTTCCATAATTGCCGAAAAACCATATTAATTAGCTAATTCAGTGGATTGGGAGAAAACATTTGAGGGTAGGTCATTGATGTTGAACACACCGTCTAACATCTGAATATACTGTAATACTATAATACTGACCCTTCATGTTTTGTAATTACACAGGATTATTTATTTAAAAATTAAATTTTGGGAAACTTGAATGCATCAAGAAATCAATCCATCCCTTCAATCTCACTTCTTGAAGAAATTTATGTAGAGAGATGATTACAATCCGTGAAGTTTATTCATATATATGCGAACGGAAATTATAATAAATACTGAAAAAGGAGAAGAAAAGTAAAATTTACTTTGAGGGATTTAGTCCCCTGAGAATAAGGGGCAGGGAAAAATTGTCATTTGTCTGACATAAAAGGAAAAGAAATAATTAAATTAATGAATGATGTAATCTTAAAATTAAAATGAAGGATATTATAAGTGAACAAATAAAATTATATATAAATAAATATGAGTTTGTTTACACGTTTTACTAAGGTACATATATAATATATAGATAGCTGTGAAATAACAGTGAAAGGCTGACTAACTAAAATACGAAAATTTCATTCTTAAATTTATTTGATAGATCACTATGAAATGACAGTAAAATTATGCATTAAATATTAAAATTCGAAAAATTTAAGTCTGAAATATATTTGGATGATTGATTGCTGAGGAGATGGAAAAACAATAGGTGTTTAAATGAAGTTAAAGGTGATGCTTTTTCTATGGATGTGGGTAAGGAATTACAAAACAAGCTTGAATTTTTTTAACTTGACAAACGCTCTAACCTTCCAATATTCTACAAAAAACTCATTTACACTACCATCATCAGGCACATTTGAACATACGGTATTGAGCTATGGGGCTCTACAAAAACATCAAATTCTTCCCGTATCCAATCCTGACAATCCAAAATCCTCCGTAAAATCTTAAATGTTCCTTATTTTGTAACAAATAAAATTATCCATAAAGACCTCAATATTTCTCTTGTGGGAGACTTAGACCTAACTAGATATACTCCTTTTCATTCCAAACTCTTTGGTCACCCAATCCTCTAGTTTGTAACCTTTCATCCAACCCTCCGAGGCGTCTGAAAAGAAGATGGCCAAGGGACCTGATAAATTAATTTATCTTTGAACTGTTACCATTGGGTAACTTTTTCACAAGTACCTTCATGTAATATATTTCTATATCAAATTTACTTGTTGTATATTTGTTTAGAGTTGTAAATTTCAATACAATAATAATTTTAAAAAAATAAAAGAAAAGGAAGCATTTCTATGACAAGGAATATACAGTTTTGTGGGATGGGATCTCGCGTTTAGAGTGTATACGAAGGAACAAGGAATAATTAAGTCAAGAAAGTAAGAAGATGTTTTTTTTTTGGTTTTAAAGGTTTAAAAAACGAATACACCTACGAAATAGAGCCGTCGAACTGGATGGACCCACTTCAACTCGGCATGCCAACCATTGATAGATATAGATGGGCTATGAGTGGATATATTATTTCATGCGAAATATAACACCATCCTAAGATTTGTGAAAAGAAGATGGACGCAGAGATCATATCAATATCTTTGACTACACAATTTTGATATTTCAGAGTACCTTATTTTAAAAATTTTATATAAAAGTCAAATAAAATTATATTTTTTAACTCGGTGGAAAAAGGTGGGATTTTTATAGGGGTAATAGGGTTATCGATAAAAGGGGCCTAATAAGATTAGATCCCTCCTCAGCACATCACCTGAGGCTTTCGGCATTATTCCTCTCTTCTGCTTTTAATTATCCTTCCCTAATACTCTTAGTATCTTTATTAAAGCGGTTAAAGCGGCTCCTCAGTTCGAATAATTGTCGAATTTGTAATTCACAGCCATTTCCAAACAGTTATATTTCAATATTCATGCCGTCGATTCGTGTAGCTGATGAATGCCAGAACAGGAACTCGAAATAAACAGTGACAAGAAAAAATATATGGTTAGATGCAAAAATGACGACAATTTCGGTGACATAAGTATAGAAGGGAATGCGAAATTGAACGCGTAGAGGATTTTAAGTAAATAGTGTTTACGATATCTAGAAAAAGTGAAATTGAAGTAGAGATTAAGGGTAGGTTGGAGGTAGGAAATGCTTGTTGTCTTCTGCAGAAAAACTATTTCGCTCGATCATGTAACTCAGGATTCCTCAGAATGCCTCGATAATAGACATGAGACTTCTTCGGAGGACTAAAACAAGATTGATAAATCGAATCAATAAAGATGCAATGAAGCCGCATGCAGTTAACAGGAATTAAATAGCGCAAGATAAACAGAAATGGAGGAGGCTTGTTAAGACTACAAAAGATCTACAAGATCTCGGATGCTAAAACGGAAAAAAATCTGGTTCGCGTAACACACAACTTTCACTTACCGCTCTACTTTGAATAGAAATTATTTTCTGGCAATGCTGGGCTATTATAAAATGTTTGAAGTGCATATTAAACGGAGCTAAAGCTTACATATAACCAATCATTAACTATTATAATTAAATAAAGTCTATTTATGATATCGACGGTAGGCAATAAAAATCTAGTCACTACATCTACTTTTATAATCACACAACATCAGTCACTTAGCCTTTCAGTTGACATAATCACTAACTCCAATTCCAACATTTTTTAGTAATGTCATTTTAGTGATATTTCTAGTGGAAAAAGTTGATCTATACAGAGAGTGAATAAGTTGATTCCGGAGTAGGTGATTGCAGTATTGAAATATAGAACTGTGAATTAAGGTATTAATTCTGTCACTAGCAACACCACTAAAATTAATAATAAAGAATGTTGGAATTGGAGTTAGTCCTTTTGTATACCAAAAGGTTTCTATATGCCTACAGAGGTTTGAAAATGTATTTGAATATTCAGCCTATAAATGATTATGGATCATAGGACTATTAGTTTTTAACTTGTTATTTTTCCGTTGTAAAGTTTACTAAAACGAAATTACGAGATTTTCATTGCCTTGCCATAGATAGGTCAAAAAGTTGTCACAGTAATTGTAAGAGGATAATGTTAGGATTTCACAAAGGGAATTCATCAAATTATTCACTAATTTAATTTACCTAAAATATTACTTGATGATTTTTTGGAATAAACGGCCGATAGATACCAAGTTATTTAAATATAGTATCTTTTCCAGAGTTAATACTCTATAATAAATATATTTGAGGTTAGCTTCCTCTTTTACACAAGTATAATGAAATAGTATTTTAAACAGTGGCATTGGCTTCATTCGATGGATTTTAAATACCTTTTTTTCAATCTTTGAAAACATTTAAAAGTTTGCTTAATTTTATGAAATTTCCTTGCAAACATGTGATTTACGTTAAATTCGGTTAGTTTTCTGACATTATTATTTATATTGTTTTCGCCACTCTCCTTTACCTCTTACAACTTTCTATATTAGATATTGGTTTTTCTAAAATTCTTCGCCTTCCAACGGTATATTATAAGTATATCTTCTGACTCGTATTTTCGGAGATTCATTTTCGACATTTATAAGCATTTTTATTTTTTTCTCCTATATTCAATTATAAAATTCTTTCAAAAGTTATATTTAGCATGTTTTTGTAACTCTGAATAACTTGTTAAACTTGTTGAGATGATTAATTTGTAAAAATAAACCATATTAAAGGCAAAGATATAAGGCAAAAGAAAAAAGATATAAATAAATTGATATAAATGGGGATAAGACCTGATTGGTATTAAAGACCACTTAATTATACAATGATACACCGAGTTTAATCAAAATAGTTAGAGCCGTTTTTGAGAAAATTGTCAAAATGTGTTTCAGCGTTGATATAAAGTGGCACTTAGCCGATGTTAAAGAAAAAGTTGTTGTCACATCTAAGGCATATGCCTATCCCAAATACGTAATATCAGTTTCTTACGACTTTCCGTTTTTTGAGCTAGACTGCTAAAATATAGACACACAGACCATTTTCGGGACTTAGTTATTTGGACTGGTAACCCAAAACGTGTATTTCCGTTGAAAACTCAGATTAAAAAAAATTCACTATCGCAATACTTACCCTTACTGTATGTTACATATATTCGTAAGTGAAAGTAAAAACAAATGTATTATGTATTTATTCTGTATTAGAAGCAATACATACGTATTTAACTGCCAATTCTGTTTCCGGAAGACATTTCATCTCGGTAAATCTAATTACGAAAAAACAAGGAAGGGAATGGGCGAATAAGAAGAATTAAATGGCTCCTTTGAATACAGAGCGGGATGGGATGCTCATTCAATTACTGACTCATTGGAGGGACAATCAACTGCCTCGGCGAAATTGGCCATTCCAATTCTGAGTTGGCTTTGAAGAATCTCTTATTTGGGGATGAGAGGATACCAGGTGAGTAGGATTCCCATCACTTACGGTCCACTTTCAAATTCCAATCCAGGGGCTCATATAATTCGTTAACAAGAACATCCCACGTTTAATGTTGAAATGTTAATTTTTGTCATAATTATAGTAATTAACGTTACGTTATTATGTGATGCATTACTAATGAACAATGTTTAAAAATAAAAAAGCTTTGATGGTTTCTGTGATACTTACAAAATAGACCAAGACCAAGACTGGTAAAAAAAAAATCGATTTTTTGAATAAAAATTGAAGCAAAATAGTTACTAATACTTGACAATTTTAGTTACTATATGTATAGAATTGGTATAACCAATATACTTTTGCATTTAACTCTTCTAATTTTTCATTCAGACTTAGTTAGGTTTCTCATATCTTAGTTTTCTTATTATAGGTTAGGTTTCTTATCTCTCTAGTAATAAGCTAATAGGTAACTGCAAGATTGTTACGAGAATCTTGTTCAAGACCAAGACCTAGACCAGGACTGAGTTTGCAAGACCAAGACTTCTCTCTGTCTCGCATTTGGGCAACACTAGTTTCTGCAAATATGGTGCGAATGTGATCTATGAACTCTATTATAAATGTCCTTAGTTGAGACAGATTGTAATATTTCTCAGTAAACAGGTTACAAAAAAAGTTTTAAATCTTGTTTCCGTCAAAGCAGAACCGTTAATTACGGAGGAGTAATTTGTAAAATCTGAAATTTCAGTTTAAATCTACCGTCTTAAACATATAAAACATTCCTTACTAGATAATAATTATTATGAAAATGACATCACTTTTGGACACAACGGCTCATTTATTTTTAAGTTTTTATTCAAAGTTTTTTCACCTTCATAGATCATAAAAAGTTATACAGGAAAAAAAAATTAACGATTTTCTTTTTATTTTTTTTAATCATTGATATTTACAACCGTATTTTACAACTACTAAATGTCCACACAGTAATAATATAATCACATTAAACGCTTGTTGAGAAACTACCCATTGGTAGCACTCTAATAATATATTTACATAAGTAGATCACGCGGCCATCTTCTTTTCAGACGCCTCGGAGGGTTATCAGGGATCGAGGAGGAAGCCAGGATTGAAACAAGAGAGTTCGGATGGAACAATTTTTAATTTTACAAATATGAAGCGTTATTTCTTAAATAAATTGTCCTCATTGCTCCTAAATACCAATGCGGATTCGGAGAACAGGGTAGCTCAGTGAGTAACAACGTTACTACGTTATATCAACCGGGGGAGATAAGTACTATTAATTAAGTGATTACTTAAGAGGAAAATCTGGAGGTTGGGTATATCGTAATTACCTCCCTTCACAACCGCTAGTCTTAAAACAGTGATTCCTAACGAAATACTGAAAAGAAGGCACATAATATGTTCATCGGTTTCAGACATCATATTAGCTCCCTTCCTTACTCACCTCTACTTTACCTCAATAACCATTTCCATTTCCTCCCGACAGTCAAAAATCTAGGGTTAACCTTTGATCAGAACATGTCCTGAAACAATCATATTTTTCAAACTATCCGAAAATCCATACCTATCCTTAAGCAACTCATTAGATCCCGTGATTCTATCATTAAAACACCAGACAGCTCCTTGTAACCTCCTTCATTTTCCTCCACTTCGAATACGATTGCTCGGTGTACGAAGGTTTGTCTGTAAGGCTACAGGCGAGAGATTTATGAATTGTTTCATTATATTCATCTTTGGGATTATCAGGCATTCTTATGTTTCCTGCAGATACACCGAGTTAAAGTGGCTCTACCCTGCTTTCCGACGGCAATTACTTCTTGGTGTTTTCCTTTTTCAAATCTTCAGCACCGAAAATCCTCCCAACGTCCTAGAACTCTTTACTCTACTTTCATCTATCCACTCACTTAATAACAGATCCCAACCCACAGATCTATATATTCCTTTCCGTAAAATAACTTCCTTCAACAAATCCTTCGTCATTCGTGCAACAACCTATTGGAACTCCTTATCTTTCGCCATAGATTAATCCTCATCTACTTATTACTCCTCAAACAACTCCTATTCCATTACCTAATTAATCTTCCGCAACTATGTAAGAATTTTTAGACTTTCTTTTGCCTATTAACAGTTAATTGACCAGCATTATTTTATTTAATTTTTTCTATATATTTGATTTATTTCTGCAAAGCCAGACAGACTAATGTACATATTTCTTGAATCTTGTCATTATTCTTAGGGAACTTTAGTCCGAAAATTTTTTATTTAATTTCATAAGCTGTAGTGGTATGAGTATAATATGGATTCGACGTACCAATCTCTCCTTACTTATATTAGTTTTAGACAGTGTATGTAACTTCAAAATAATTGTTTGAAAAATTCTTAACAAATTATTTGATAATTATATTTGATAATTTTTATTTTCTTGGTGGCCTCTATGGTGAACCTCACGAGAATCCATTGACTTTATGAAGTGAAATAAGAATAATACTATATTAGTGAATAGCTCTAGAATAATAGAATAATAGTGAATAACTTTACGTTGAGTTTAATTGCTGTATATGAGAGATAAGCAGAAACTGCAACGGGACGGATCAAGTTGATAAAGTCTCCGCGTGCTTACTCCACCTTGTGTAACGCCTAAATAATATCTATTATTTAATTATTATTAACTAGTTTAAATCATATTTACAGTTTTGATTGTTTTAACTATTGTTATTAATGAAGTAAACAGTGAATAACTAATTAAACTATAGTTATCACTGTTACAAAAATATGTGCAATAAAACTCCAAAAAGAGAGTTCACTATAAATCAGGATCTAGGATATAACTATTATTGGAGGGGAGGCTTCAGCCCGAGAGATTTTTTTTATTTATTTAAAACAATAATTACTTTTAAAAAAAAGAAAAAAAAACTATATCAAATGTTGTTAAGTGATTTTTTAAGTCCTATTAAATGTAATTACAGGAACAATAATAATTTAAAAGATAATTTTTTAATATTTTTTGTTCATAAAACATAGTTATGTTTTACAATTTGAGGTGGACTTCAGCCCGAAAGCGACTTCTTATTCCTTAGATCTGCCTGTGCTGTAAATATATATTGTCCTGATAAGGTAGCACATGTATATGTATATAAAATTGGTTTCCAGGGTTTTAAATACATAATAAATTTACAATACAATTATTTTTAGGGCCAAACATGCATCGGTACTAAAAAAATAAAAAATAACGATATTCGGGGTTTTGATGGGAGGGGAGAAGAGCAAACGGTTGTGATTGGACTGTATAAACCATTAATTTTTGGTTTTAGTATCTTCAGTGAAAGAAATATATGAATCAAAAAAAATGTGAGTGAGTCTATCACATGGGTAGATTTATGAATCGAGTTGATGCAGTAAAATCACTGAATGCATTTCTGTTCGAATGTTCTTCATATTTCATATAGAGGGTTAATAAATATGAACATCTCCAAGAAAAAAGATAACGGGGTCTAGAAAATTTGATTACAAAGACAAAGTTATCTTTGTGTAGTTTAGTACAAGATAAAACAAAATTCCTTGCCGCAGAATAAATCATTCTTGACTCGGTCGCAAGGTATTGAATTTTTCATTATTTTTGTTCGTTATTAAATAACTGCTTTGCATAACAAACAGACCCAATCCAATTTGTTTTGGATGTAATTGATTAGGGAGGTTTGTTCTGTAAGTCCTTTGAAGTGTATAAAGTTTTAAATTCAGATCAAACCAATCCCGTTTATTTTCGCTTTTTGTAAATCTTTTAGATGGTAATCCAATGTTATCTGTTTAAACCTTGCCCAAATGATTCTGCGGAGGTTTGAATGTCTTTGTGACTTTTTTATGACTCTACGCTTTGTAATGTTTTCGGAGATTGACTTAAACATTTTTTTTTGTTCTTTTTTATATACTTTTACTAATATTATTATTATTATATTATTATTACTAGCGAGTACACTCACTAGACAATTTTTAGTCGGCTGACTGTTTAGTATGATTTACAGTAGTTTTTATTAATAATTAGTTTTATTGAGCAAAACACGCAGACTAAACGTTTTAGTTTAGTCCACTACTATAGACTTTTGTGTCCTCCGATCACTTCCCTACACAGCTTGCTATCAAACGGTGGTTCTACCCAAAGGCATTTCGAAAATGGTTGTCGAGAATTCCTATATATGATATTATAAATAAACACTGTTACAATTATGGTGAAAGATGACTGAACAATTTCATATTGGCGAAATGCTTTTCTTGAATACTAAATTGAAGCTTGAAACTTAAAAAAATAACCACCACTGAAAAAAGAAAATAAGGCTTTTTTTTTTAAATATCACTTTTTAAGATTTTATGAAATAAATTTTGCAAAGAAAAGTATTATAATTTAATTATATTGTAATGAAAAAAATAGATAATCTAATCAGTTATTAGATAACAAATTCAGTCCTGCGCATCATGGACGAAGTCCACGACAATGGCTAAATGTTAATTATCCTAATCAATTTATTGACCGTGCAGGATCAGTGGCTTGGCCTGCACGCTCTCCACTATTGGATTTTTTTGTTTGGGGATGAAATTAAACAAAACGTTTATGAAACCGGTCAATGACCTTCATTTCTTACGAAGAAGGATAATTGAATCTTGTGAAACAATAACACATATCCATTCCGTTCTGCCGTTCTGCCACTGCTGTTAAAGGAAATCACTTTGAACAACATTTAATATGAATTTAATGTTTATGTTGTTGTTGTTTGTTTGTTTCGATGTCTAGGCGCAAAACATCCAGGTCATAAGCGCCCGATCAACTAAATAACATCATTTAATATTATTTGGATGATTGGTACAAAAAAAAAAAAAAATAAATAAAAATAAAATAAATAAATAAATAAATAGAATAAAATAAAAGAAATAAAGAAATGGATTGATAGAATAAAATAAATAAATAAGGATAGTAATAGACATTTATAGGTAATAAGATGTATAAAAAATGTATAAATAAATAAACTTTAAAAAATAGCAGTAAAATCAATAAATGAATTGAGATTAATAAACAAATGAATTTAAAATGAAATTAAATCAAGTGAAAAAAAAATAAATAATAATAATAATAATAATAATAATAAGAAAAAATATAATAAAAATAAATAGATAAAAAGGAAATTAATAAATAAAAAAATAAACAAAAAAATGCCTGTCAAATGTGTTTTTTAAGTCTTTCACTATCCAGAAACTTGATGACTTTGGTAACTATTTCTTCTTGATTTCCCAGGGATGCTGATATATTCTGGGGTATTCCAAAATCTTTTAATCTTGCGGTGTAAAAAGGGCATTCTTCCAAAATATGTTTTATAGTTAGTGATTGGTGTTGATTAGTGTTTATGTTTAATTATTAAAGCGGTTGAAACAAATAAGTAAGTTTTATTTACTTAATATAACGTAAATTATTTAATATAACGTAAATAATTTATAACAATAAAAATCTTTAGGTGTGAATATCTCCTAAACAAAGCGTTTAGCGGACATACCTTCATAGGAATTTTTTATCTTGTTTCGCAACTGGCAATTGTATGGGTTTTGAATTTCATATGATAGAACGGAAAACAGTCTATTACTACCAAATTTCTGTCCTCAACAGAGCTGGATGAGATGAAAAGGAAACAGCGAGAAGGCGTCTAAATGGAAATTCGATCTTGATTGGATCGTGGGAGCTGTTCTCAAAAAGTCAAAGCGTATCAACTTCGCAATTATTCTGTCCTACGCCTACCTTTAAGAATCCAGTTTTCTATTTAGCATTCCTGCTGTTGGTGCACAACATTATTAATCCGAAACTTTAAAGTGATTCTGTTCACTGATAGAAAAAGTCTTAGCGGGGAGCACTATTCGACCAATGCATTACGTACATCTTAGTAGGAGTTTCCCTCCATTAACATAAGGTTTAATGAACTCAATAGTTTCAAACACTATATGTCTAAAGTCCAATAAATCCATGTTTGCATTTTTTGTCTAGGGGATTTATTAAATATTGTCTGTTTTACATATCATAGGTGATAAATAGTAAGGACGGAGTCATTTTTAAGGTTTTTATTTGTTTCGACGTTTCAACCCAACCGTGTGGATCATCATCATTATCTCGAGGCCTGAAGTTATTCAAGTCTGAAGAAACATAAGGACGAATAAAAACCTTAAAAATGACTATTTGCCACCTAAATGTATACTAACATAGGTTTATCACCTAAATTGGTGCACTAAACAAAATGTTCAATAAATTTTCAATAAATTCCAATATTATTTTTATAAAAATATAAATCAAAAATTAATTTTTTTTTGGTTTACTTTAGTTGGGAAGTTTCAATTTAAAATTGATTTATTAGGCAATTTAATTTGTTTAATTTGATTATTATGATTATTTTCTTTTAAGTTAAGATGGGCGGGGCATATAGTTCGGAGCAAGCCATCTGGAAGCGTCTACTCAACATGCCTCAATAGTAGGCTAAAGACCACGTGGATGGCCGAAAAGTAGATGGATAGATCGAATTGATAAAGATGAAGTAGCGCTGCTGCCTGCATATTACTGGAAAGAAATAGCCCAAGATAGGCAGAGATGGAGAAGGCTTGATACGACGGGAAAAGATCTCCAAAGTCTGTAATACCAACCATATATATATATATGGTATATATATATATATATATATATATATATATATATATATATATATGATATTTTATGATAACGTTTCCCAAAACGCCAGGGATGTTTTCCTCATCACTAAAATATTTCATTCCAGAAATTATTTCAGTGATATTTTATAATTTTAAATACCTTGATGAGCTATCGCTTTATAAAATCAAAAAAATGTGTGCTAACTGTCTTGCTTATCGATAGATAAGGTCAAAATTCATAGATTAATATAATAATGATGGAGTAATTAAATCAAAAATTAAAGAGTAAGATTTTGCAATAAACTGACAATTTGTTTTATCAATTTTAATGATTTAAAGTTACAATCTTGTTCAAGGTTGTTATAGTTAAAATAAAATAAGAATTGTATTAATATTGTTGAATATTAATGTGATAAAAATTGTTTAAGAATATTTTTTCTGAAGAGAAGGTGGCTTGGGAGGTGGCCAAGGGGGCCAAACGTTAAAATTTTCAAAATTTGTATGAAATATTTGGTTTAAAATTCAAAAAATGAGAAATCAAACTAGGAAGGGTTTTAATTGCATTTAATAAATTTAATGGGATATAAAAGCGTCAACATTTTTCAGCGCCTAATATGATTAAGAATTTTTAACAAGAGCAATTTTAGCTAACAGCTATAATAAAGATATTCGGTTAAAATATTTAACGAAAAAATGAATACTAAGAGGAGAACAATAAGTGGATTTTGCTAAAGACTGTAGATAGCAAGAATGAATGCCATTAAATATAATCGGTCTATTCGAGTAGGCAACTGCGAGCATAATTTGGATGGAAATAGAGATAAAATTTACTCCCGTATCCTTGCGACAATTTCCAATTTATTTCTCTACAAGAGAAATAAATTGCCTTCGATGGCATATTCGTTCCGATTGAGGGAAATTCTATTTGGTTACTTTGCATCTCGTTTTAAATGAACGTGGGACGTATACGATTTTTCAAAATTAGTCATTGCTTAAACAGATGAAAAAGTAATGTAGGGATCGGAAAAATAAAAGTACATTATTATGATTAAAACAAAAATGTATATTTTTTTATGGATCGCTTAAATAAACTCACACTCACAAGAACATCCCACCTGCACTCAAATCCACTTTCGCTGCAATTTTAGATATGGGCTATCTAATTCACATTGTTTAATTACTAAATGGCTGGCCTCGCAATCAGCGAAGAACACGACCTTTCAATAATACTGTCAAAAGTTATTAGATATAATTTTAAATAGTGTTTAAATAGGATAGCAATAAAAACTATTAAATTATGTATGAAAGAGCATTACAAACACATTAAGTTATATTAAAATGTTTAAAAAAGTACTACAACCCACGGAGAGTCAGTAACGGTAGTACAAGGTGCTGATTAGGACGAGATCACACTCAACCGTCAGGATTTCCTTTTAATCAGTTAATTATCTAACTAAGATTACTAACTTTATAGAGACCAGGTGTGTCCTAGGAGGGTCTCTCGACCGGAGAATCGATCAATGAAAAATATATTGTGCAAAAATAATAAATATGGTTTCAAAACTTAAATTTCCTGAAAAGATGAAACTATAAAATTTTATCGTGACACATAATAATAAAACAAATAGTAATGATTAATTTAATTTGTATTAATCATTATTATCATTAGTAGCGAAAAAAACAACACAGTTTTGCGTCATTTCGGTGGTTATTACAGAGGAGGTGGAGGGTACATTCGGTATTAATCATATAACGTTACATGCTATATTCTCCTTTATTTTTATTTTTATTCATTTTTTATTCATACTTATTTTCCATTTATTTGTATCTTCTACATATATAGTACTTATAATATTAACTACATTGTCACCCACTATATCTCTGATATCATCTTTTGTTTCTGTATCTGACAACTTCTTCTTATTTTATATCTACTTATATTTAATTTGTATTCATTAAATGCAAAGTGGATCGAAACGTCGGAAAAATTAAATTAATTGCTATATTTTAATTTAGTATTTATTTGACCGCACCCCCGACTAACTCCTCATATATTTCTTTTTATTTTTGCCAACGTTTTGGGTCCAAAGTTAATTAAAATACAAATTAGAAATAATAGTTTACAATTTGAGAGATTTAGAGAACTCTTGGTCAGGGTTACGAATCAGGTATGAATTACTTTTATAATAAGAATGGTTTTAAATCGGTTTTTAAAACTATTGTTATAACAATGGCGGTAGCCACTTTTAAAAATGACTAATCGGTACATTCTGTGATTAATGTATTAATGTAAATGTAATAGTCTTGTATGAAGAGCGGGTCAATAGTCATATAGCTATAACGAAGGATCCTAAAAAGTGGTGATTAACTGAATGAGATCTCGAAAACTTTTCCAGGTATAACTGATATACTTCTTTTTTACTTAAACAAACGTTTCCAAAAATTGATATGAACTTATTGCAAAAAAATAAAAACAATTCTTTTCTTGCTGTAGTAAAAGGGCCGAGATGGAGGATTGGTAAAATAGCCAAAGCTGCGTAAGCGCCCATTAAGTCTTAGTTCTCTAATCCGGGCTATGCCGCCAAAGACACGCTCCCCCGATGCTGTCCTCCGGCCATTGTTTGCCCAATAGAGTAGCCTTAACGCAAGCCTCGGTTCTAGTCCCTCTCATCAATTTCATTATCTTATATCAAATCATATCTATTAATTCCAATGAAATGAACTTTGTTTCAAAATTAAATCAATTGTAAATTAGATCGGACACACTACAAACGATTTAACGGTAACTTACACGGACATACTAACACGGACATACAAAGTGTAGGCATAATTAACATGCCCCATAACATATGCAGGAGGCTCAAAAGAAGCTTCTTAACTATAAATAATAAATTAAAGAGATGAAGCCTTTGGACACTCCTCTCTAAGACTTCCACATTGGTAGAAAAAAATTCCCTTTTTAGAGAAATTCCAAGGCTGGGAGTAAGAAAAAAATTAAATAACCGCTATAAATAAAAACTAATCTAATTTTAATATATATTTGTTAATAATATAAGTAAACCAGACATAAAACGAGTGTTTACATATAAAATTGCGTTATATTTTTTAAGTATTTGAACGGAAGGCATTTTTAAGTTCGATTAGAGGAAAAAGAAGTGAAAATCTGATTGATTAAAAAGAAAAAAAAAATGTGTTGGATACGCTGCTACCCTCCCTCGCGCCTATTAATGTGTACTGCACTATTATACTTCCCGAAATCATACTTCTAGTTGTTATTATTTATTAAGGTTGTGAGTGAAGTAGTAAAGTAGAAAAAAGTGAGTAGAGAAAAGTTAGAAAAGAGTAAAAATAGAGTTAACAAAAATTAAAGGAGCTTAAAGATATCCATCCACATCCGACATAAGTACCTTACAGTTACTTTTTCCAAACATGATATAGAATAAGGCGCTTGCAATAGGTAATCAAAGTTAGAGGGCGGGGTGGCCGAATGCGCTAACGCGTGTGCACTGCACCGCCGTTGCCCGGCAACCGGATATATGATTCTATGATATGAAAATAGTCACGAGTTTGCGTCCCGGTGCCAGAGGGGATTTTAAATTCCCCGCCCTCGCCCTCTGGTCCTGTAAAATCCCGTATAGCCTAAAAGGCGAAGTAGGGAAGAACAGAAAAAAAAAAGGTAATCAAAGTTAAGCAACGCCGAGCGTGTTTAGCACTTGGATAGGTGATCGTCCACCAAGGAAAGCCACGCTGCCCGCGATTCCTCCCCCCTGGGTATGAGAGACCAGTCAGACTACTGGAGGCAACTCACACCGAATGGGAGTAGGATTGATTGATTGACCCTACTCCGTACTTTAAATTGGGAACCGGGATGTGGTCTAGGAGACCACACTCGCGGTCTTTCATCTAAAGATCTTCATGATCTGTAGCAAAAAAAAAAAAAAAAAAAAAAAAAAATATATATATATATATATATATTATATATATATATATATATATATATACATATTTTACCTTTTTATTCCACATTTCTGCGTGTACAATTAACAAACAATTAATAACTAATCTATGGAAAATAATTTTACCTCTAAAATAATTTATTTAATTTTTTAAATATTAAGATCACTATAAGAATAAACATGATATTTTTATATTTGACATGGCTTTATTCTTTCCACATAATAAGGAAAGAACTTGTCAATTAAAATTTCAATTGCAATTTCGTTAGCAGACTTTTTCCGCTATATTTCATGTATTGCAAAGCATAAAATAATTCCAAGAGGTTTAACCATCTAACGTTCCTGTTTAAATATATTTTTAAAAAGGTAGATTTTATAATGGCAAGACTTTCTAATGCTTCGCAGATCAGCAAAAAAAAAAAAAAAAAAAAAAAAAAACTCCCACGCTTGTTTGTTCGCTAAGACTTTCAGAGACTTTTAAAAGTCAAAAAGTATTTTCCTTTTATGAAAAGCTCCTTTTCTATTCCGGGGTGATATTTTTAAAAATTAATCGGAATGACTTCTTTAATATTTATTTCCTTGCCCTGGGTAAAAGGTTTCACAAACGTAATAAGATATTCTCAATTCGACAATTCGTTTTAAATGAAACGGGTTATAATCGGATTTAACAATTTATTTTATTATAATATTATAAGAATTATGAATTATGAATAATGTTTATCAAAGATGACACAAACCTTTTTTAACGTAATTTGTTATGGCTTCGACTATGATTTATACTGAATCATTTCGGCTTTAGGAGATTCTCGTAAATGAATCATACATTTATTTTAATTTCTAAAAATAATAGAAATGAAAAATACAACTACGTTTCTTACATTTTGTTTAATTTATCGTTGGGATGAATAACTAGAAATGTAATTGATAAGGAAATGGTTTTACTATTCTATGTGAAATATCAGTTCATGTGCTGGTACAGTATGATACAGTCTGTTGGTATAATGATCTGAAATTCGGTATGATTATGTTAAAAGCGATCAGTGACATATCAAGGAGGAAGGTCATATGGGCTATTCGCCCACAGAGTCTCATATACTAATGGACCTGATGAAAGACAGCAACGAACATGGCTGGTGACATCCACGGAAACTACCACATGTACATACACCCCTTGACAGTGAAAAGTCGCTCCTCATTCATCCTAAACAAAAGTAATGGTGATTTTGGGGGTAGATACTGATCTGATATGATTCGTAGAATTCCAAAATCGGCCAACACCATTTTCAATTCTTAATCATTTTTGAATTGACAGCTTTGGTACTGGATAATTATGAGGCCAAAATAATTTTAACATGAAAAGTTCAATTACATATAATTAACTATTTTTCAAAGAGATAATTTTACCATATCTTATAACAAAACTATAGATTAAATAAATTATAATAAAAAAGATAAAAATTAAGTTGGCTGATTTATGAATACAATGCCGTATATAATGCTATGTTAAGAATACTTCTGTGTTTGAAATTGATTTTAACAGTCGTTTTTACTATATTCGATTTTGGATTATATAATTTATTTTTTCTACTATTGATTGAAAATTGCTTAATTAGGCATTTAGACTTTATTAATTTAGTAGTTTATACAGTATTATTGATTTGTATTAAGTATTAAATTCGCTTTATTATTATTATTATTATTTTGTTATAAATGAGTTTCCTTCGTTTAAATCACCTGTTCATTTAATAGTGCAGGTGATTTAGTATTTTTTCCAACGGTCATATGATTTACTGTCTGCATGTAAACAACGATACTACCACTGTCTGATAGTCATGACAATGCTATTACTGTCCAAACGAGACTTTATGATAAGAAAAACTTCTTTAGTTTTTTGAAGATGAAATGTTATCTTATACATGCTGTAGTATATGCTGAAGAAGGATGAGCTTAACTGGTGAAATGAAAGAAATACATTGAATTTATTTCATAATGGTGTAGAGATGGTTGACCGTGATTGTAATATGCGAAGGAGTTGGTCGGAGGGTGCGGTCAAATAAGTACTATACATTAAAATAGTATTTTATTAGTTACGACGTCGTTTCGACCCACTTCGTAGGTCTTCATCAGGGCTAAAAAAGATATAAAATATAAATGGTACATAGTAAAAATAAAATAAATGAATTATGAGTAGATATTAAATAAAATACAGTTGTTTTTTAATTTACTTATCTTTAGGCTATTTTATTGTACGTAGTTTTTCATTATTATTTATTTGTTATTTTACTTTTATTAATTTTATGTTTTCATTATGTATGGTGTGAATGTGTTCATACCTCACTATAATTATTGTGCACGTGACAGATTATCATATTATTAAATAAATAAAAAAAAAAGTATACACAATAAAATTATCCTAACGATACTAAAACTTACTAAATCTTATCTTTATAAATGTTATCTTATTTTGTTTTAATTTCTAATTTTTTAAATTTTATTTTCGTCATCTGTATACCGACATTTATCAAGTGTCACATCTACTAGCTTGTTATCCACTGATATCTTATTCTTCTTACCTATACTAGATCAATATTTATTTATTTCCCAATTTCTTTTTCGTTAACTCTGATTTTTTTCATCTGTTAAGCTACTGTTATCAAATGTAACCTTTACTTGTTTGTTATCCACTCATATCTTATATTTTTTTTTATCACAATCTATTTACTTTTAACTTACTCGCTAAATTCACCTTTTGTTTTCTATTTTTGTTTGTATCTTCTATAGATATAATACTTGATATTTTAACTACACTGCCACCCATTACATCAGTGATATCATCTTATTATTTCTTTATCAGACAACTGTTTCTTATTTAATATATAATAATAATTCATTTATTTTATTTTAATTAATTACCTTTTGTATTTTGAAATAAATGTCGGAGCACATAATAAAATTCAATTTTAATAAATAGTATTTATTTGACCTCAACTTCTGACCAACTGCATCTCGAATTTATATGAAAATTCATTGAGATGATTTATAAAGAAATTGAAGAAACTTTCAGCAAGAATTAAAACATAATCTTCATAGCTGTGCAGAGAATTTTATTCTTCTCACTTATAAATGCATGTTATATTTATAAAAACTATATAATATAATATTATGAAAATAGAATAATGAGTCGTTATTAAATACATCATATCGTAACACTAAGCGAATTTTTATATAAGTACATAAATAAATATTTCAAAATCATATAGAAAATACTATCGGCATTTATTGACATAAACGATAGCGTTCATTTTTCATAAGAATGAAAGATATAGCAATATACCATGCTCATTTTTCAATTGTTTATCTCTTTGGCAATGGGAACAGGCACGAACACTCCTTTCTGACCTATATCAAAGTGTAGTATTCTTAACGGCTGTAGGAGTAAGTACTGGTGCGTGAGGGTCAGGGCAGATATGATTCAGGACGAAAGAAGGTTAATGGAGTTGAGGAAAAGGAAAAGGGTATTTGTAGAAAAAGGGACGCCTTAGCTTCGAAAAGGTAAACATATAAGGAACAGAACATAATGGAGAAGTTGTATATCTTAAAAATGTCTATATAATAAACATAAATTAATAAAATATTAAAAAAAAAATTAAGTTGATATAAAGTTTTCAACATTATATAAGTACCCATGCATTATTTTTTTTGTAGGTAAAATTTAATTTAAATAATTATATTTTGAATCTTATCTAAAGACATTGACACAATCTTTGATATTACAAATAATTTTAAAATAAACGAAACATCTATTGTTAGATAAGATTCAGATCAGTTGATAAAAATATATAAAGAATAGAATAAACGGAAATATATGAGTTATAAAATGTTTATGAAATAACTTTCGTGAAATTATATATTATATTATATATATATATATATATATATATATTATATATTATATATATATATATATATATATTATATATATATATATATATATATATATACATATTACATTTTCTGTCAATAACTATTTAAGAACAGGCTTTTCTTTCATATATTGCAGAATTTGTTTATTTTTTATTTTTGCTATATAGTGTATTTAAAAAAAAAAATAGTATGATCAAAATAAAATAAAAATAATTTTTTATATGGTGGTAGTCGGTTAAATAATAACTTAAGGTTTATTTAATTGAATCAGATTAAGATAAAAAGATTAAGAACTTAATTTCACACAAAACACACTAGTCGAATTTCAATAAATAGCACTTAATTATTGAAGCACGGGTAATACTTAATAAGTGTTGCTCACCTTAGTTGAGTGGATGCAAGATCTCATAATCACACTATAGAATTCCGATGATGGCCGATCGTGGCCGAAAGCCAGAGGGAATGAAACGTCTGGTTAGGCCCTGACCTGTAAAGAAAGGATCGTTATTTTCCATATTATTAACGAATATAAATATAAATAAATAAACAAATATGCAAGATTACTCCTATTCCTATGAAATTTAATTTTTAAATAGCCCAACAAAATGTAAATTATCAACAACGAAAATCAAGTACAAAACTTTGCTAGTTCTGATTTATCCTGAATGCATAATTACGTAATAATAATAACCTCTATTTGTGCATACAATGAAAAAAAAGAATGGCTAAAAAATAGATACATACAAAATCTCTTATATGTACTAAATCAACTTAGTTGAGGTATAATTACGTCACTAAGGTATAATTAAAATATAAATCGAAATCGATTACTTAATAATTAGTCGGTAGTATTATGAAAATTATTATTTATTGGTAGACTTACGATAAACCATAAATTAACACAATCAAAAAGGAAGAAGTTTTTAATATTTAACTCTATTTGGTTTTACTACAAACCATTTAATATTTTTTTATATTATTACAAG
The DNA here is from genome assembly GCA_928085145.1 of Nezara viridula. Classification (NCBI taxonomy): domain Eukaryota; kingdom Metazoa; phylum Arthropoda; class Insecta; order Hemiptera; family Pentatomidae; genus Nezara; species Nezara viridula. Next base: position 49,483,424 of record OV725081.1, read on the forward strand.
TGGAAATCAACTATTTGACAGTGAAAAAAATTACAAATGGTGTTGGGCTGATATTATTAGAATGTCCTTATTTAAAAGTGGTGGAAAGATAATTCAAAAAAGAATGACCGGAAAGTTTGCATATAAACGAATTTCCTCTTCCTCCTATTCCCAACAGCTAGCAAATTGAATTATTAGGATGATGTTTATACTTTGCAATATAGCTTCCCACTTCCCCAATATCGTTTAGTTAAGAGCAGTTCTCAGTGGAGTACGGATCTCATCGGCCTGTTATTGTTACAATATATATTAAAAGTGTTAATTTAGTTAAAACAAGTTCAATATATACAATGTGTGTTTTAATTATCGTTAAAGAAGTGTTTACTCGATAGTGCAGTGTTTTAAAGTTCGCCATATTGGAAGTTTTCAAAGACAAATTAAAAGGAAAATATAACGTTTACAAATATGTATTAGTGTCCGAGCTCATAATGTCAAATAAATAATTTGATGTTATGCTTTGCTATTATTACTAAATTGAAAGTTAAATGTAAAATCTCCAAATATATAACAAAGTACATAATTTACAAATGTTCACTTTAATTATCTTTCCAGTTTTTACTAAATGAAAAGTTTGTGATATCTTATAATTTCATTACAATTAATTTCTAACCATTTATATCTAAAATCAAATTGATCAGAAATAACTACTTAGAATTTAAACTATTCTAATGGATGTCTTATTTAGCTATATATACATTCATATTCATGAAAATTGTTTAAAAAAATAAATAAATATCCCTCAGAAAATATGTTTTATAAGTTGTTCAGACATTTTAAAAAATGAATTACGTTAACTCATCTTACTAAATGGTTTAATAACACCAACGATATAAAACTTAATTATAATTATAATTCATTGCAATTCACTTCTTTTGAAATATATTATATATTAAACATAAAACAATACCCTTAATGTTTATTTTAACACTAAGTAAATCATTAATATCAAATAATAGCAATAATAATAAAATACCTTCAGGGTGAAAGTAGACATGCGTTATGGCGAATCTTGTTAACTTGAATATTTGCAGTTTTTAGAGACAAAGGACTGTTCTAGTTTTAGTGGTGGGGGGACGTCTCAGCCAATCAGGTTTAAGTTTCTATAGTATATTCAAATCAGCTTCCCTAAGCGACGCTTAGTATCAATGTAAATTATTTCACTTTATTATATTTGTTATAGTGCGGATCGGTTTAGTGCCCAATGGTTTTCCTTCTTTTATAAGGGAAATTGTGTTCTAAAGTTTCTATTTTTTTTAAATTTTGAACGTTTATCGATTGGAATGTTTAATGCAGTTTGGTATATTGATGTGGAATTTCAAGAAAGAAGGAGCCATGATGGGAATCTCTGCTGTAAGTAGTGATTTTTTAATAAATATTATTGAATGATTTCTTTGTTATATATGTTTTTTATCTTTCAATCATTCTTAAAGTTAAAAAACATAAACATGACTGTTTAATTGGTATAATTAAATATATCATAACAACTCACTTCTGTTTTATTAGAATGCTGTTTCAACATTTAAGTTTTCATTAGTATTAATATTTCAATCTTAATAATCTTAAGTAAGCTATTGTTCTTTATTCATACAATCAAACCTAAAGCTTCTATTAAAGACAAATAAGGCTATTGCATTTTATGTAGTTCACCTGCACTCATCTATTTTGCTCATTGGGAAGGCTGTGAATTTTCCATATGCATAGTAATTTTCTGTTAATTATGGTTTACTGAACTTATGGAAAAGTTAATGTGCTCTTTTTAGATGTATTTCTGTTTTCTATATAGAAATTATTTGAAATTCTATGATAAATATTCTTCAAGTAAAACATCTATCTGACCATTAATTAATTATGTTTTCTTTCTTTAGTTTTACTCAAAATATGTTGTTTTAATTTGAATTTTCTTAAATAAAGAAAATATTTACTCTCAGATGTAGCTACTGCTACTATTTTTAAAACCAATAAATAACAATTTATGTTATCAAATTACAAAAACAGTTTTTTTTTTAATAAAAAATTTACTTTTTTTTTTGCTTTGTATCTTACTAAGAACATTAACAATTTTATGTTTAGGGATTGTTAATAATCTAATAATAGTTAGATCAGTGCCACTGCCAAACTCTCAGTGGAAAATTCCATTTGTGTGATTTAATAGGTTATATTAATTTTTTTTCCTCCTCTCTCTTTTGATTCAAAGTTATAAGATTCTGCTTCTCATTTGCTGAATGGATTTTAATATCGATAATTTAATACTTTAACAATTACTTATAGCTATATTAGTTAAGATCAGCTAAACATGAAGTGTTGGATAAAAATGTTTTCCTCCGAATTATAGTGTTAATTTATTTTTGAAAATTCCAGGATGGATGAAATAGTTAGGAGATTCCAAAGTGTTTTCTTTACTTCCAGATATAACAAATTGCAGTCTGTAACATTCTTAAAAGCTATTCAAAAAAATTAAAAATGTTTTGAGGCTATTTATCTTAATTATTAAGATAAATAGTGATTTATATTTTTTATAAAACAATGAAATTCTTATGTTTAATTTATATAAATCATGGCTTAGAATTATTGTCGATGATTTTGAAAAATTAAATATTCATGACAGATGCGGATTAAGATCTGAAGAGAAAAAAAAATACATCCATGAACTCCATATAATTTGTTTCCAATTAATAGTTTTAGTACTTGCTCATCATGAAGTAAAAGATCTTGATCTCGAAGTTATTTTGAATGGTATTTGTGTTTTTTATCTTCAAGAAATAATAACTACCTCTTAATTAAGATATTTTCAATTGATAATCGAAGTTAAAAAATATTCTTTTTGGAAATATCAATAAAATAAAATCAATCGAACCACAATAAATTTAATTTTTAATCTATTTTTGACATGTTTTAAGTTCGATAAAATGTAAAATAAAATAATATTTTCGGCAAAGAGAAAACATACTCATTTGAAAGATTTGTTTTGCATTTAAGTTTACTCAAAACATGGACAATGAGGACGGGTTACTACAGATTCTTCAGTAATATTAAATTTAGGCAAGTAAGATTTAAAAGGCAATGTCCCTTCTCTCAAATACAGAGATAACATATTTTTAAAAATAAATATCATGTTATTACAGTTCAAGTTCAAGTTAATATAAATGGCTCTAGCACACGTTCGCTCCTAAATTGAACTAGACGGTTTCCCGCCAGCTATGCTCACATCGAGCGCCTTTTTTAAGGTGGGAAACTATCAACTGCTGTTTCTACCAATGTCATTCCTAGGAGTAGAAAGTTCCAAACATAACACAATTTTTTATTTTATCGATTAAATAAACAATACTTGCTGTGTGTCAGACCACTGATGATAACGGCTCTGTAGGTTTTATTCTTATTAAGGAATATTATTAAAAAAAAGATAAAGGACAAAAAAAAAAAAAAAATTATTCAAAACGCTTTTAATAGATGTATTTTTTCAATACCATCGCCGACCCTCTTGTTTTTATTTTTTAAAAACATTAGGTAATCAATAGTAAATTATTATCTTACTATAACATAACTATATACTACAACATTATTATAGTACCTAAAACAAAGTAGTAATTTTCTTAAAACTGAACCAGCATCAGTAAAGTTCTTCGCACCTTTTAAAGTACTACGTATTCTCAGATAATTAACATAAGTTTTCTTTCTTATTTTTAATTTCGATGAAACTTCGAATAAATTTATAGGAATGGAATTAACTTTTACTCCCTTCCCCCTCCTAAAAAAATTATGATTAAACAGATCAAAAGTTTATAATTAATTTATTAAGCCTCGAAATATCTCACAGGATTCATTAAGTATTAATGAGTCGCAGAGCAAGGCGAAGTAATTAATGTTCTTTATTTTTTTTTTTAAATAAAATTTTTGTTTTTTAAACTGAAACATATTTTTAAAATATATAAATGATATCTAGAAATTAGGCTAAGACCGTGAATTCTCCTACTTTTTTCCGACTTAGCTTATAGCTTGGATATGTTAAAATGTTCGAAATATTAAACTCTGGTGATAAACCTGATATTAAAGGTACCAATTATTTTCTTTTAAGTATCTACCAAACAAAATTTCAAATATAAATAATTAAATTTTTCCTATTTCTTGTAAATCTTTGTGCATCTTTATATATATATATATATATATATATATATATATATATATATATATTTAACTTGTAGAACGAATGTTACCTATATCTGTAACATTCGTTCTAGAAGTTTTTTTTTTGGTGAGAAAAAAAACAGTAATTCATATTTTAGGGTCTTAATAGTACTTAATTTTTTTTTTCTTTACCATAAGTATATGAGAACTTGATCCTCATTGTTTTGCTCTTATGCGTTCGTGGACTTGATTATTTTGTTTTACTAAAAAAATTTATAAACTTTTTTCCAATTCAATCATTTCTTTTTTTCTCTTTCATGATTTATAAAATTATAGCATAAAGTTTAAATAACTGATTGGAAAATCATTTTTAAAGTGGTAAAATTTGTGAATGCTTATGTTATTTGTTATCCATTTGCCCTAAAAAAAATATTTTTCGTATCGTATATTATTGTTGCTACAAATCTATGTAATTAAATCTCATGTAACATCCAATTATGTAAACACAATTGGTATCTCTTTTTCTAAATCAGTGAACAACCATAAATTCGATAGTTTATTTTGCATTTCGAATCGGTGTGATGTTATCAGTTGTGTAAGTAGCCCATTTAAAAATGTTTCCTTTAAGACGGTCGCTTTATTTTCAGTAGTAATACTGTTTGACTATTAAAATTGAATGCAATATAAATTCTATCCTATCAAATTTAATCTCAGACCATAAAATTTGCTCTACTCTTTTCCATAGTGCATAGTTCACACATATCACATTTCTCACCTCATAAATCTTTTATTATTTGTTTAAAACATAAAATACAACTCAGGAAAATGATGTGCATCAAGCCATAAAATTATAGTAGAAATAAAAATGTTATGTATACAATCTAGTTTTTTTAATCAAGATTTTTTAATATACAATTTTGTAAATAAATTCAACCGTTTGTTTTTTGGAGATATCTAACTACGTTTGCATATTAATCCTGTCCATAATAATATTGTATTTTTATTAGGGTTGATTTAAAAAGTTGAACTGGGCTTATTAAATTATTTTATATTTAAAATACGATTTGTATTCATGAGAAAAATATAAGGCAATTTATATTTTTAATATAGCAGAGCGGATCATACCTAATGCTTATGTAATAAATTAGGAATGGCTAATGGAAATATTTAAATCTCAAGAATTATACTAAATCACAAATTTATCATCAGACTAGTATTGCCCAAATGCGAGACCCAGACGAGTCTTGGTCTTGCATACTCAGTTTGGTCATGGTCTTGGTCTTGCACAAGAGTCTCGCAACAGTCTTACAGTACTATATTTTGTAGATAGGAGAAACCTAACTAAGCCTGAATGAAAAATTAGAGGAATTAAATGCAAAACTATATTGGATATATCAATTATTTACATATAGTAACTAAGATTGTCGAGTATTAGTAACTATTTTTCCTTAATTTTTTATTAAAAACATCAATTTTTTTTACCAGTTGCAAAGTGCAAGACCAAGACCGATTTTGGGCAACACTACATCTGACATTAATTTGATCTCTGATAGTCGTCTGTAGGTCTAGCAGTCTACTCTGTCACAATTACTAATGTCCTTGGATGCGATAGATTTTAATATTTCTCAAAAAATAATTAAACTAAGAAAAATAATTCCGTAAGTTGGGTTCACAAGATGAGGTTATGGACGTGAAGTCGCCTATTTAAATGATTTTTTTTTTAGTGATACTAGGTCGAAAAGTATTGAGCTCATACCAGGGTTCTTGCCGATGTTTATTTAGACATATAATAATCTGCCTCGTGGACAATAATTATTGTGATAGATGAACACATTCACACCATATATATAGAAAATATAAAATAAAAAAAAATAAAAAAATAACTAAATAGTAATAAAAAAAACCTAAACTAAATGAAAAACATAACAACACAGTCATACATAGATACAATCAGGCAGGGAATCCCAAGCCAAGTTTCTCCCTCCAACTATGGAAGGAAAAGCAGGACTCCAAGAGATCCCGACGCTACTCTTTCAACCGCGTGCTGGTGCTAAAGCCTGAAATTTTGTTTTTAGATTGAAATGAAAATTCCTATTTAAGAGTTTTTCTCGGTGCAAAACACAAATCTCAATTTTGGTTCTGATTAAAAAATATTCCCCATTTAATCCTTAATTCAGTACTAATTGTTTCTGTATTTTACTCATATTATGACTGTATGTCAAATTAATTCTAATGAGTGAGAAACACTTTTTTACCATAACTGCTGTAACGGGGTTCAGTAATTCGTCGAAACTATATCTAGCGCAACAGAAAATCGAATAGAAACACATACATTCTTATTTCTTATTTTTACGGCTAGTTAAAAATGTATCTGTATTGACTTCCGCAAAACCATTTTCCATGGTATTAAAATTTTGAAATATTTTAGTCAAAATGTTCAAAACAGTCGTCCTTATTTGATGTTTTGGCGCTATCGTTTTCCCTTTCCGACTCTCTGACTCAGCACCACCTCAAAATACAATTTCTCTTTATAGCTCTTCGTAATGAGAATGAAATGCTGAAATTTCCATTTCGTACATTATGCATGTTCGATTTTTTAGTTTCTGAGATATTTTAAGCCATTTGGAAAAACACTTCAATCAGTCAACTCGTGCCGACTTTACCCGAATGAGCGTTACATATCCAAACCTGACTCCTCAGTCTCATTCACTGCTCACAAAGAAACGCAAAACACTCCTAAAGAAGTTTTCACTTCAAAAGAAAAAAAAATACATTATTTACATTTAACCTGTGATACTCGGAACCATGCTTCGCCGCTCTCATGTGAAAGGCAAATCAGAGCTCAAAAGATCCCAGCGCTTCTTTCCACGTCACTGTTATTGAATCCGAGTGGAGACTGTGTGAGAACGCTAAAGCAAAAGAGAAATAAAACAATGATGTGGAGTGGTCGTCATTGTGGAATCGTCTTCACTCCAAGCACTCCAGTCGTTTAACTTCATCGTTCTATTTGAAGTGATCGTCTAGATATCGAACATTTTACAAGATGTGGCTTGTTTTTAATTAACGTAGTATATTGTCAAAATCTTGTAAACAAATTTATATTTTACACTTAGGTAATCAAAATAATGATATTACCTGATATTAGTCATATTTCACTTATTAAACTGACAATTCATTGATAGTTAAATTAAATTCCAATCATTTAAGCATCTAATCCTGTTCAAAATCCAAAAATCCTTACTATTTAGAAAACCAGTGTTACAAAAAAAATTCTCTTAACCAGTACTCGCATAATGAGACATGTCTTACAAATGATAATTGCCGACTATCTAAAATCAGAACCATAAATCTTCTCTCGGTTTCTTCAAAATCTTGTCCTCGCCGTAAACCATTACCAGCTATGGCAGCTAAATAAACATCAATTAATTTTGCTATAACAGGGAACAGTTACAAATTGTTCTAGGTGATTAATGATAAGGAAATAGATCAATGAACTTGGGGTTACCCGGTAAAGTTTATCTTAGATGTACTCGAGAGGCATGCCATGAATTTCTACTAGTGGTATTAATAAATCGGTTTTTTGTTTTTTTGTTATCATTTTTTATTTTTTTTTATTTTGGATATCTTAGATGTATTTATATTTCTTATATGTCGAAATATTTATAAATCAAGGTAAGGGATAAAACGTCTTTTTAAGTAATTCCAACTACAATCGGCTGACATTTAACTTAAAAAAAAATTGGTAAATACTTTTAGATTAAACGAAGGGGAAAATATATATAAACTGTGTCTAAATTAAAACTCATCCAAGCTCAATTGGCAACAAAGTTTAATTATGTCTTAAGCCTCTAGTATATTCTGATCTTCTGCACCAGTGGATTTCTGTTATGTGGCAGAGTTTAGTAGAGTCTGGTCACGTTCGAACTTCAAGTTTCAACTTTACTAATACTAACCTATCTAACTAAACAAATATGAAACATAATATAGGCAGAGGTAAACTTTGCATCTGTTAAGAATATAGATATAAATGTATAATATATAATGCATTGTAAAAAAATTAAAACATAAATGAATATTAAATAAAAATTTATCATTAGATAATCAAAAGTAGATAGATATATAGAAAAAATGGTTATTATTAATCAGAATAAATTAAAAATCTTACGAAATACTCTGTATATATTTTTTTAACATATATGAGATGGACTTCGGGGTTGCCTTTCATGTTTAATTATACTAATTATTTTTGTTATAATTGTTTCTCCATTACATAATAATTATAAATATACAAACAAAATTGAGAAAACATATCACTCAACATTAATACCAATTACTACTTAATGACAATAACAACAACGACAAATCTATTACTGTTAATAGTAATCTATTACTACGATAATTAATTGTAATTAACATCATGTTTTTAACCCATTCATATCCAAAAAGACGTAACACATAAAAATTAAAAGGTTTTATTTGCTTACATCAATATATTTTTATTTTGTAACGTTTCGGCCTTTTTACCTAACCACCCCAGGGTTAACCCAGCGCTAATGAAGCAGAATAATTATTATTAATAAAGCAGAATAATTATTCTGCCGTGAGCCGGGATTCGAACCTAGAAACTAAGGAGCTACTCCACTCTCCTTATATATATTTCTTTAAAATATTTTATGGTAATTTTTTAATTAAAGTTATTGACACTATAAACAATAATAGTAAAATTTGAATTTATAAACCCAGCATCTGATTAAGCAACGACCGTTTCATGTTGAGCCCATCTTTTAAATGATAATAAATAAAATTTTTTTTTCCCAAAGTTTTGTAAATTTTACAACTCAAGTTGTGGTGTGATTTTTAAAATTTTTCCGTTTGTTGAAAGTTATTAATAAATTACAGTATCTTATATTCACTTATGTCGCAATAGTTGCAGTTTTAAATAGAATTCTCTCCTTTAAGGTTCAACAACTCCTTCAAGCTCAAATAAGACTGTAATTTTTACAGTTAAAGGATGGTCCTGCGTTTATAAGCTATTTATATGGATCCCAATCTGTATTAATGTGCGCTTTTATTTTTTGTGTCTCGTTAAGCTATTCAAAGAGAGAAAGGCAAGATGAAAGAAAATTTATTATATCCGATAATAAAGGATTGTCGATAATTAAGTTTTTTCACATTTGATCAAGAAACAAAATTGTTATGTAAATATTTAAATTTTAGGTATATTTTCAAATTTAAAGGCCCACTTAAACATACTAGATTTTCTATGGTTAAATTATTTTATACTAGTTTGCCCCTGCGAATAATTCACGTCTTTAGAAAGATTCCCTTGAGAATCTTTTAATCACTACAGACCACACTACAGTTAAGGCAGTGCTAGTGGAAGACACATTTTTTAAAAAATAGTTTATTGTTCCTATATTTATTTGTAACTAAATACATAAAACTATGTATGTATATATATATATATATATATATATATATATATATATATATATATATATTCAACTTAATTTTCAAATTTTGGTAATCTAAAAAATTATGCTAATTAATTTCAGCGTGTTAGATTAATAATTATCGTGCAAAATCATTTCTCTCATTTTTGAATATCGACATAGTTCTATGAAAGGAGATTTTTAAATTATCTCTGTGTTTACGTAGGTTAATGCATAATTTCGTTTTTAAATAAGTTGGGCTCAAATATATACATGATGGGCCAGACCCCCTCTACCGAGCTTCCTCCCCACATAAGCTGAATCTTATAGGTAATTTAACTTGTATATAATTCCCTGGAAACGAGTCATATTAATACCTGTTTGATAAACTGAAATAATATATACCTAATATGAACTACATATAATGAATAGTTGATGGGTTGCTTAGTAAAACTCATATATCACTAATAAAAAAATTAATTTTTATTTCCTTTATTTTGTTCGGTAGTTGGACCATATTATAAAAAAAATAGGAAATTTTAATATTGAATGCATTATTCTCTCTGCATAAAGAAAGATGGAAAGGTCGAAGCTATAAGTTCTTCTAGGTAACCGGAACTGATTGACGAAATTAAGCCAAATGCTGATTCTCAGTGACCAAAAAACTAACTAAAGTCAAAGTCGTCAGTCCGCCATGTTTGGGCGCCATTTTGGGACAATGTGTTCACTTTTTTTTTGTGGAAACATTGTCTTTTTTTAATAAATAGTTACAAGAAATACAACGATATGCAATTTATAGGGATGTGTGTGGGGATGGGAGGGAGAGTGCACGGTAGGGAGTCTGGCCTACAGACTAATACTCCTTCCTTATACGGGCCTAAATGATTTATTTTTTCGCCATTGATGTATCTCTTTTAAAAAGTCAAGAAAAAGAACCAACCTTTTATCATGTGTATACTTTTTGAGTTATTCGGAATTTTACCACCCCTTGTAACTTTTTTCCAATTTATTTTCGTTAATATATAAGTATCGATATGGGGCATCGAAGAAACGACTTTAGTCAAGTTCCTTTAAAATCGGTACATTCGTTTAGGCGCTATTTTTTATATCAACACATGTTTTTCGGACGCTATCTTGAAAGGAAAGTGCGGATAGTAATGTAGGGGTAGAAGGATCATCGTCAGGTGACCTATGACTTTGAATTCTACTCTGAAAAAATAGACAAACATTTTTTTATTCGATTTTCGAAAAAAATCTCAGATTTTGAGAGAAATTGAGTTTTTGAATTTTTTTGTTGATTAAAATGGTTCATTATCAAAAATAATAAACCAATATATTCCAAAATATTTATCATTCAATGACCTGAAATTGAGCAAGGATCATTGTCTTGCATTACCAGATAACCGAAGTACAACCTTTCCAAATTTATAGGACTGCATTTTGGTGGTTTTATCCTATTATCTAAAAGTTTTATTATCTGAAAGTTTTCCAAAAATCATATACTTGATTCTTCTTTTATCGCTGTTGAGTTTTAACTACCTGCATTAATACCCGTCATCAGAGCTGTAATATTATAATAAAGTGAGCTATTATAATCAATACCATCTGCATAAATTATAAGCAGCATATTTATTTTAAATATCGTCCCTCTAAGCCTCAATCCCCTGAAATAGCCTTTTCAAAGCACTATATGGAAGAGGTGGTAGGCTGGACCATCCACTTCCCTTAATCCTTTGTTAGTTGTGAATTAGCAGAGCTTCCTCCATTAATTTCCACCATACATCAGACATTCCTGGAAGTCTCATCAGCTTTATTAGCTAATCTGGAATTTAGAAGGTATTACGTACATAGCTCGGAATAGCTCTATTAGATTAATACCTCTAAAGACCATGGACATATGGCGAGTCTTCATATTATATTGCCTTTCCTCGTTAAAAATAATAGATTTTGTACTAAATAATATTATCATTAATTTTTGTAAAAATGATAATATAATTCGGTATATAGAGAGAGAAGAGAGAAATACTTTATTAAAAGTAATGCTGCCCTACTACATAGGGTTGCTTCGTACACAGCATACCTATCAATCCACAAGGACATTAATTTTATATTTCATTTTTCTATTTTTTTTATATATATGTCATTTTCCTTTCTTACTCTCTTTTTCCTCTTTCCTCTCATAACAAATTCTCATAAGCAATTCCCAGAGTGCAGACAAAAAGACAGGACGACAGCGGATCAATTCAAAATTTAATAAACAATTATTACCAGATGTCCTCAATCGGTATAAATATGATAGTGGATGATTCCCAGGGAGTCCAAAATAATATAATAATTTAATTTAGATTACTGTATGAAAAAATACTTTATCAAAAGTGTCTCAAACATTATAAATATTTTTAATCTTACTTTACTATAACCCCCATACCAGGCTGAAACAACTAGAAACCGCCCGACGTTTTCGACTACGGCAGCACTTACTAGACAAACGCTCTAAACTTCCAATTATTTACAAAAGACTCATATATATTACTATAATAAGGCTTATTTGGACTTACGGGCTCAAACATTATACTTTGGGGCTCTACTAAACCATCAAATTCCTCTCGTATCTCTCGTAATCCAAAATCTTTTGTAAAATCCTCAATGCTCCCAACTTTGTCGCAAATAAAATCATCCACAAAGACCTTAATGTACCATATGTCGCTGATTTAGCTCTAGCCAGATATCTATCCTTTCATGATAAACTTCAGTCCCATCCAAATCCGCTTGTTTCCACTCTTGCTTCTTCCTCGATCCCTGATAATCCTCCTAGGCGTCTGAAAAGGAGGTGGCCTCGTGATCTTCTTACTTAAAATTATTTAGAGAGTGCTACAACTGGGAAGTATCTCTTCAAGCCTGTACATGTCATTATTTATAATTTGCGCATATTTACTAGTTGTATTTGTATACAGTTGTAAATTTCATTAAATAAACAAAAAAAAAATCTTACTTTAAAAAACAATATTTATCTTTTGACCTTAGATTAGGGAAAAGTATGAGGAATGGATAGGGCCCGTGGAGTGGTCGTATCCCTTTATTCCCTTTAATTATTCCAGCTCCTTTGCCTGTAGTGTTTGCTCTGATTGGAATAATAGCAGTTCCATTTACCCTACACCCTTTCTAGTTTAATAGCCATTTTGATTTCTCTCAAAGACCTCTTTCTGACTGTAACTAATTTTAACTTATTTACATATTATTAAATCTTCAAATGTAAGTACTAAAAATGAAAAACAACAATTTTAGTAAAAGATTACCAAATAATAATTATAAACAAGGAATGACTGTTTTGTGCGGATGGCTAGACCGATATAAAAGTTAGATCGTTCAAATTAAGCAGTGGAAACTCTTGTATGTTTTAAAACAATTTGAGCTGAAATTACAGAAAAAATATTTTGTTTCATCTCATATCATGTGTGAGCAATGGATTAGCTTAGTGAAGAGGGCATTGAATTCCTAAGTTCAAGGTCCTGGGTTCGAATCCGGTTGATGGCAGGTAATTCTTTTTCTGTTTCATCAGCTCTTGATTTATCTTAGGGTACACCCAGCTACTACAAAGTGGGTATTCTTTAATTTAAGTAATTAGGTGAAACCCTATTGGTAGAGCGTGGTCTGGTCCTATCAACCTTGCACAAAGGTCAGTCTTGAAATAGTAATCGCCTTCTAAGTACTGAACCCAAGACCCTTCATGTTTTGTATTGGTACAGTTTTTCTCTTATCATATCATGTGTAAGTTCGTATCGTATGTGATGGATGTAGATTGTCTGTCAATATTTGAAAAACGTTAAAATGATTGCATTTAAAAAATTATTGTTATTGCTGGTTAATTGTTGGGTTGGTAATGTGTAGCCCCATGAAATATAATAATCAATAAAACATATTAACTCTATGACAAATGGAGCACACATGTTTTAAGAATTTATGTTGTAATGAAAAATATTTTTGAGGATGGGATAAAATCCTGAAACGTTATCTAGCGGAGATGAAATAAAACTTCAAATTATTATGCAAGCTTTAAATAATTTACATAAATTTCCCAACTAAAAAGAAGAAGAAATTAAAAACATTAAATAAAAAAAAACAACTGAGTACAAAAATGATCCTATCCATTCTAAGAAAATGCTCTAGCAAATGTGCTTCAAGCATTAATTAAATTGTTATTGAATTTGACATCTATTAGGTAATTTCTCTATTTATTTTATTATTATTTATTATTTGCCTTTATTTGTTGTTAAATGTTGATTTACTGTGTTATATATAAACTCTTCTGCTCTATTTCCTTCTTTCATCTCTGAGAAATCCTCTTATAACCTTTTTCAAAATTGTTTGGGACTTTCTACCGTACACCCCAAACCATACCCTATCCGCTTATTACTTGTTTTTCTTCGTTAAGGAATTCTCTCCGTGATAAATATCAAAAGCGAAATAAAAACGCATCTCGACGTATGTTTTGCAAGTTAGTCTCAACAACCTTGAAAGAAGGGTATAATAGGCTTCCTGAGAGATGAAAGAAGATAATAGAATTGAACAGTCGATCAACTTTAATTAAAAAAAAAAAAAGTAAAGGGAAAGAATTTGTAGAGCAAGCTAATGCAATGTTTAAAATTGGTGTAGCAGTCGGGTCTTCATATTCACTACACATTTTGGCTCTATGCAAGTAGATTTCGTCCTGTCCACCGATGCATAATCTACCTCCGTGTGCAATTATATATCAAAGTACATTTCCTTAAAGTAAGAAACACCTCATGAATCAAAATCAAAGAAAATTGTGCAAAGAAAAAACCTGAAACTTATGATATCTTAAAACTACAAGTTTTGAATATGAAATATTAAAATACCCCTGAGAGGTCTATGGTGTATTGAAAAAATAGCATAAAGATGTTTATCACCAAATCAGGATTCATCTCAGCCGATTCAAACCTAGCGATAGCTTGTACTTCAGATAAAACGTTAAGATGATTCTATATTAGAGTAAAAAAATAGATAAATGATAAGTGGTTGCAATGTGTGTTAAAGTTTTTGGGACAGCCATGAAATTACTCTGCTAGATTATTTTCAATATTTAACGAATACCACTCAATAATACTTTGTTTCTATTCACCAAATTCAACTCGGTATTAAAAGAATCCAGATTTGTGGCCGTAAAGTCTCTTAAAGTAAGGGAAATACGAAAAAAGGTCATAAAAAAGTTTCACATTCTGAGACGATAAAAACACTAATAAACAACTTTATTACATCATTTTCTGTTTTATTTCTTTATTTTCAGGATAGGTATATTATTTTATAACCTAACGAAAGCTTATCAACTTTCCTTTATTTTTGACCTAAAATTGGTTTTCCTTTTAAACATATTTCTTGATAAGATCTTAGTACGATTTGAGTTATTTTATAATCATCCTTAAAAATAATTTTTCTTTTTTTTTTTTTTTTTTTTTTTTTTAGCATGGTACTAAATGGGATAGGCATTTAAATAAGGTAGGTTATAAAATAACAGTAGTAAAAAAGATTTTTTTTTTTATCTAATTTAAATCTAGCAATTTTTATTAGAGATTAACAAATTCAAATTACGAGGCCCTAGTAAGGCAAACCGGTGACCCGAGTAATTGTTTGATCACTAAAAAATTTCCAATTTAACCCATTATTGACCAAGCACGAATTTAAAATATTTTAATACTGATTACTGCTAAAAAGCGCTATGTGACACCTGGTATGTATTGAACATAGCAAATAATCTTTTATAATTATTATGAGGTACGGTACACAAGGTTAAAATATGCTGACACCAAACATATCTGCAGACATCAAAGGCAGCGTCAAGGTGGAGATCAGGTATCCAATGACAGATGGCCGGGGAAGGCCTTCTCTTAGAGTAACTGATAATTAATAACAGGTTAAATAACTGGTTCCCTTTAGGATTTGGCCAGTTAAAATGTTTACATCCACCGAAGTTGAGAACCAATAAAAACCATCATTGCACCACCCGAATAATTGTATAAAATCTAGTGGATTTAATAAAAAATCTTAAAATCTGATGTTTTTTTCCGCCCTTGGGGATTGAATGTGCAGCTTGGCCAACAAAGACCGAGAAGATGTTTAGACCGGTCTCGGCATAGTTTGGACCTGGGCTTGACGAAATGATTTCGGGAGATAAGATGCAACGATGGAACGATCAACACAACCTAACCACATCATATTTAGAACAATAGCTAAGTTTTTATTCCCATTAATAGATTTACTAATGTTAAAATATTTCATGGCTTAATTCTCAAAACAATTTATCTGAAATCATACCTTCATAGTCATTTATTAAATTCGTTGGATAAAAGTTTTATTTTGATTATTATAAATATAATTTGTACATTAAGATTTTCACAAAATTTGTATCTATAGTTCATTAAACTTAAAATACGTTTTTTAGTAAAAGTTATTTTAATTCTGCCACACATTTGTATCATGATGATCACAGGTAATGTTGGTAATTACAAAGCATGATAAACACAAACCATCCGTTGAGAAAAGAAATTCAATTCATTGATCCTGGACCAATCAAAATATTATAGACTAAAATTTGTTTAACTATTTTTTTAATTAAGTATTTCTGGATATTTATCATCAATAATTATCTTTGGCATTCGGGTAATGTTCACCCCAAAACACAGCAACTTTAATTTCACTCCTAAAACATAGCATGCCATTCCATATAAGTGTTTTCATTATATTTTTTTCTGATTTATAATTGCCGCTAGAGCTCAATTGATAATTAGGTGGAAAAATATGGTATCCAATTGGATACTTAAGAGAATGTTAAAACATTTTTTCTAGGAACCTGCCATTAGATGGAATTGGGGTGGTTTATTCAATACTATTGGAACCGATAGATCTCTTAGATTGCTCCAACTATAGCAATATACCTCTTTTATTGTTTCTCATATCGAGGTGGATCCCTTGAATGGGCCCAGAACTTTTAATTAAACAATGAAGTTTTATCACTTTTTCTGCCTTTTTTTATCATTTTTCTTCCTTTTTTTCTATCATTTTTCTTCCTTTCTTTTTTATCATTTCAGTGGCTTAAAGAGTTTTTAACTATTACAACTTTAAAATTATTATGTTTCTGAACATAATAATATTTATGTTGGACCTCTTCAAAAACTATGCATTTCTGATAATGAAGGAGATGGACGTTCATTTACAAATTTAATTATTCACATCACAGAACCTGCCACGTTTTTCTATAATTTGCTGAAATCTATTAATATATGTTTCATTTAAATATAACCATGAGTCCGTTCCATATCAATTAAGCACAAGTTCTGAACTTCTCATATTTTTTTGAAACTCGGCACATTTGCATTATTTGTAGAGAGCTGGAAAAATATGAAATTTTACTGAGATAAGTAAACTCGTTTTTAAATTAGGCCAGCTATAAATAACTCATGAATGAACTCAAAAACAGAAAATAGAAAGAATAAAAATTTCCTTTGAACATTTCATAATTTACCTAGTAGCCTAGGATTGATATCAATTTACAGTATATTAACAGCTACCATCTATGATATACAGAATTGAATAGGTTATTATAAGAATTTCTTTTTCAAAACCTAATTTAAAATTTCAATTTAATTTTTCTCTAGTAGTACATATTTTAAAATTTTCATTTTTTATCCGAGAAAGATATTGCGGTAATAAATCATAGGGAAAAATAAAAAAAATGGAATAACAATGGCTTCATTGCTAGAAAATTGAAGAATAACGTTAGATTTTCATAAATTTAACTTTTTATTAATTCAATTAATACAATGATGCTGAAATTGACATTTTACTGAAAACAAAAAGGAAACTCGCTTCAGATTCGAAAATTCTAGAAAATTTGATTTACCAAGCATTCATACCATGCGTTCATTCCTAACACTGCATAAAAAATATTTGTCTAAAAGTTTTCTATTAATTCATCTGCTTGAAAAGGAATATTGAAAATCACGTAATAAACTTAGATTAGTAAACCTATGATTTACTACATCAATATCTGTTCTCAGATAAAATAATGACAATTTTTAAATCTATACTTTCAAGCAAAATTGAAATTTTAATTACATTTTAGAAAAAAAACTAAAACACTGAATCCAAATGAATTTTACTTTGTAAGAAAGCTGTAAATATTTTTCATATAAATTTATTGTGTTTATTCTTATATATATATATATATATATATATTATATATATATATATATATATATATAATATATATATGTATGTATGTATATATATATATATATATATATATATTATATATATATATATATATATATATATATATATATATATATATATAGAGAGAGAGAGAGAGAGGAGAGAGAGGTAAGCTAAGTTCGTCCATGAAGCTTTAGAATACGCGATAGAAGTGAAAACCTCACCAACACCAGATTATTAATATAGAAAATAAATTATAAATAATGACCCATTGCAGAGATGATGAAATGCTAAACAATTCCGTCTGTTTTCGACACTATTTTTCCTTTTCGCCTCTCTAACACCGCGTCGCATTACATTACAATTTTGGATAATAACTCATTACAATGAGAACGAAATGATGAACATTTCTCTTCATAAACCTAACAATATGCAGGTTCAATTTTTATTTTTTGAGATATGTTTACAAAAAAAAATCTTTTCACTCTTTACAAAAAAAAAAAAAAAAAATGCAAAATGTGCCTAAAGAAGTTTTCACTTAAAAAATTTATTATATTAACCTAATCAATGCAGAATATCATCAGTAAGAGAATTAAATCTACTGTAAAATTACATCAATCCCAGACCTCTAACTGAACTATGAAACGTTCTATTTTCAATCTTGCTATCTTCTGAATTTTAGTTCATTCATGAGTTCTTTGCAGTTGACCAATTTAAAAACGAGGAGATATTTCACAGTAAAATTTCACGTATTCCCGAGTCTCAATTCACTTGTAACAAATGTGTGAGGTTTCAAAAAAATCTGAGAGAGTGAGGTTCAGACCTTGTGTTGCATTGACATTAAATGACTTTAGAATTCGGATCAAGATATTTGTAATATATTTTTAAAAATGATTAATCCATATTGATATTTACATAATATTACAAAAGGAAATGTATGTGTGAATATGTTGGAAATGCAATATTTTATATTAATTTGTGCCTTGAAATATGATCCCAGAAGGAAAAAAAAAAAAAAAAAAGAAATATATATATATATATATATATATATATATAGCATAAAATAGATGAGGATGCCTTATCAGAAGCCGGCTGTGCCACCTCGAAATGAAAGAGCTTAAAGCTAAAGTGAATAAAGAAGGTAGGCCTAACAAACGGGCTTTAATAATATCCATTAGATTCCCTTCATATTCCAATTTGACTGCAATCTCTCTTTTGTGATATTATAAATTGTCTGGCTGTTAAATTTACGTTTTACAATAAACGAAGGCTACGGGAGGCTTACAGTAATGGGCTGTGCGGTGACAGATTGGGGCTTACCAGAGCAACTTGGAGTACCGCCAAACCCTCCTGAATAAAAACGAGTTAGGGATTTGTTCAATTTTCTCGAAAATTGGTTTCCTTAAATCAGTTCTTCCATTTCCAATGAAACGTTCGCAAATATTTTTACAACTTGAAGCATCAGCGAATTAATAAGGTGTATAAAAAAAAGTGATCGTCTTATCAAATTCAAGATTTCAAAGGACTGTAAACATTTTAATCCTGTTTAATACTTACCAATAATAATTCCTTTAGAACCCTCACTTAGCTTGTTTAATTCCATTAGGCTTCTTCAAAAAAAGCTTCAGTTTAGTTGTTTATTTTAAAGAAGAAAGATGATAGTGTCTTACGAAATTCTCGTAATAGCAAGGCATTACTGGAAAAAAATTTCACAGCCCCTGAAGCAACTCGAGAAATTATTAAATATGAAGCGGAAGGTGTCCTTGACCAGCGCAATGCGCGGCGTTGGTTTAAAAAATTTAGCAGTGGAGACGACGTTGGAACAGAAGGATCCAGGCGACTATTAATGGATATTGCTGAGGTTCTGCAGGAAGTTGTTGAGTCAAATCCATCTACAAGTACTCGCGACTTGCCAGGAAGTGTGGTGTGTCGAAAGATACTGTCAGTCACCATCTACTCTCCATGGGGAAGGTGAAAAAGAGCAGTAGACTGGTCCCTCACGAACTTACTCCTTGACAAACAGCTAAGAGTTAAGAAATTAGTGAAAATTTATTGAACAGTTCTTCTGATATGAGACTGCTGCCTCATCAACCATTTAGTCCAGACCTCGCATCATCGGATTACTACTTATTTAGATCCATGTCCCATTGTATTCAAGGGAAAAAAAATCATTATTTTGTGGATGTTGGAATTGCGGTCCAAGAGTTCTTTGACAGCCATACCAAAGAATGGTATCAGCGTAATATCGAGCAATTGGCTAGCAGATGGCTAATGACGATAAATAAAAATTGACTATACTTTGAATATAAATTGTACTTTATATCAAAGAAAAAAAAATACCAATATTTGTTTGAAAAACGGTAATTTTTTTTATACACCCTGTTATATTAAAATCTAGATATGTGAAGATTCATCAGCAATTAGTGAAGATCACACAAGGATCAGTTGTCTAAAAAGGTAAAGTATGTTTGATCGAAGACGATAATCAAACATGTAGTAGATGGATCATAAGTTTGGGGAAGAAAACAGGATATAGGCCGTTTAAGAAGAAAGAGATAAGAGGCAGGGAGAATGATGGACAACTGCAAAGCACGAAAATAATGAACCACTGGTGAAGTTTCCTTCTGTCGGTTTGATGGAGCCTATTTGTCTCCTAACTTCAGCTATCATAATATTTCTTTTTTCATTTCCCGCGTTCTACGTAATATTTGGTTCACAAACGAAAGGCTGTATTTAGGATGTTTATTTAATAACTATGTTTCTTTATACGACGTATTAAAATCTTCAGGCGCCATAACAAGTAATTGTATATAATAACTTTTTTCCGCCTTTTTTAGTAAATTTTATAGATTTCTCATTGAAGGTGACTTCTATCTTATATCAGGTGTCGTTGGTTATTTAGCAATGGTATTTGTTCTTCGGATTTCTATTTAAAAAAAAAAATTGAAATATATGTATTTAAATCCTATTAGTGAATCTGAGATTTTTTTTTTTAAATCTATTTATTGAATAATAATACAATCAGCCACTGCTGGAGGGCTATAAGCATTAGGGCTAAAAGTTCTCATTCATACAATATATACAAATAATAAAGAAATAAATATAAATATAAGAAGTAAATAAATAATACTGATGAAGAAGGTAAATAAAAATAAAAAATAAAAATAAACAAATAAAATAAAATAAAAACTTCTAAACACAATCATAGCTATATACATTTGCCCAAGAATCTCCGAGCCAGGCTTTTCCCTCCACACGCGGAAGGCAAAGCAAGACTCCGGAAGATCCCAGTGCCACTTTTCCAGCCGCATCACTAGTATTAGAAGCCAGTCGAGACTGAAGAGGGCACTACAGCCACAGACGCTCAGGACATGAGTGGAGAAGCTGGCCATTGCCAGGACTCCAAAGGCATATTTACAAAAGATCTCGAGGCCACTGCCGTTTCAACCTTCGAGGGGGATGGTATGGATGCTCGGAGCTGGATAGGGTGAAAGTTGGAGAATCTGGATGGGATGATGTCATGGACATATGGAATGTTAAGGTCATGGTGTAGGGTCTTGTTCGTGACATAATATGGAGCATTGACTATTGTTCGAAGGACTTTGGACTGGAAGGATTGGATGCGTTTGATGATGATTTAGTTGTCCCCCACAGTTCAAGTCCGTAGGTCCAGATAGGTTTCAGTATGGTCTTGTAGATTAATAATTTTTTTTCTGTTGAGAGATGAGATGTTCTGTTTAGTAGTCTATATAGCTGACCAAATAATCTGAGATACAAAAATGTATTAAACTTTTAGTATTTAAATTTTAGAAATTAATTTCTTATAACCATATTATCTAACACTCAAATAATATAATACCCAAAAAATGTAGCAGGGAGAGGTGTTTTAATTGTTGATGGCTCGATAACATCTCTTATTTCATAATCATTTTTAAGATGAGTCGATCTTGCTTCAAATCTAATTTATAGGAGTTAAATTTTATGCGAATCAAATCCTTCATAGTAAAAAGATAAATAAATAACTACTATCCTATTTGTTCAGATAGCTAAAAACAATTTAATAAAACAACAATGTTTAATAATATTTTAAAAACAGATTTATTGCTAGATGATCTATTTGAGCACAATACATTAAATTGAAATCACGATGCCACGGTTTAATAGCTTTGGAATTGTATTTTTTTCATCAACGATGAATTGAGGGACGAGGAATTCCATTACGACATGGTTCCTCTATTATTTTCGCTTTAGGAAAAAAAATTTACGTTTCGAAATTGAATTGTGTTAGCTATTTGGTTCAATGGCAATGTGCTTCCAGTTTTTTTTTTTTTTAGTTTTAGTCTTTTACATATTTGACTTATATTAATTTTATTTCCAAACATTTGCACAATTGGCGTCAACATGTAGTAATTTATTATAGTTAGTAGATATATACCTAGTCCTGTCATAAATATTATAACAAGGAAATATATACAGATTTCAACCGAAAAATTAATTTTTTCTAAAACTTTATTAGAAAATAAAATGTATATATATCTATATAGTGTAAAACAAAAACAAAATTACTCAAAATGTTCCCACTTTTGCCTTGACACAGGCATTTAATCTCCGTGGCAAGTCATCAATAGCAGCACGCAGCACTTCTTGAGGAAAGCGCTCAACTGCTCGGACCAGAGATTGTTTGAGGCTTTCCAATTTAGGGTGTGCTCTGTGGCATGCTTTCCTCTCCAGTTCGAACCAAAGACGATAATTTAGTGGGTTAAGATCAGAGCTTTCTGAGGGTAAATCCGAAGCAGAGATGAACTCTGGAATGTTCTTTTGCAGCCAATTCTGAATTGACCTGGCCTTGTGACCTGGAGCGGAATCCTGCTGGAAAACCCAGTGACTTCCAGTAAACAGAATATCATTTAGATGCTTGACAGCAGGTTTCAAAATATCATCCTGATAGTTTTTAGCGGTAGTTTTAACTCTTTTTTTTGACAAAAATGGAACTTAGTAGTGCCATCAAAGCAAATTCCCCACCAATCCATCACTGAGGAAGGTTGATGGCCTCTTTATACTTTTCCAATGACTTCCTGGGATTCTTTAGAGCTGTGTGCGTACACACGATCATTATATTAAATTTTTCTTCATTAGTATACATTTTCTCATCGCTAACAAAAAAAATGGCCATTGATGTAACGGCCTAGGACACTTTGCATTTATTCACTCGATTTGTTTTTAGTGATGGGATTAGCCTTTGTCCTGTCATTATTCGAAATGCACCCAACCTAAGGTCACTTTTTACTACAGGAGACATTGATCTGACAGATGTCCATATCCCGAGACCTGATTTCTTGTTTTCGAATGGGATTTATTTCGATTCGAGCAGCCCATTTTCCAACTTTGTGTAATGCGATAACAGCTATTCGGTTTTCTTTTTCATCCCACTCCATGTTAACTAAGCGAAAGAAAACTAAGTAATTGGGATTATTAATCTGACATGTAAAGAAAATAACCTGATAGAGGTAAGGGTTATCTAAATAATACCCAAGGATGCAAACGAAGTTCAACTTTGGTAACAGTATTTATGGCAGAACTAGGTATGCTGAATTTTGAATCCAATTTAACTGTCAGATGTCATTAATTTTTCTTATCAAATGTAATATTAACGTGTTTATTTATCTCCAACCATTTTTCCTTCAAGAGAAACATTTTATTTTTCTCAAGTATCATTCATTAATAATGGAAAATATGTTCATGTTTCATGCCATTCCTAAACTCATCGATAAATAAAAAAATGGAATGCAGTGCGTTCATGAAAATCAATTTAATAATTGATGGTTTTGCCGTTTCATCAGCTTTTTTGTGTAGTAGTTTCATTATAACCTTAGTTTTGTTATTTCTTAATTTACTTTACATATTTATATTCAGTTTACTTCCTATCGATAGATATTTATATCTGTTTTGAAATTCAATAATTCGTTATGTTCCCTCAAATATTTTGTAATATGTATGTGTTTTTTAACCTATCACGAGTGATAAACTACCGCTGTACGGCAGGTTGGTCCGGGTCCAGTAAGTTGTTTCTAAACTCATTATAATTCACCGTCTATCGGTATTAGAACCAATCGATTACCTCATTCCTCCGATAGAATTGAGCTTAGGAACTTGCCTAGTCTTCAAGTCTTTTGTGGAATCTTTTTTTCATATGAGCAATTTTAATATAAATTAGAAAATTCTGGTGTTTCGACTCACATAATAAATCTTACAGCTTCAGTTGCAATTTTTATATGACAATTATTTGATTTTAATATCTCCGGAACATTAGTCTAATTAAGTGTTTTCTTTATTTTTGTTTTACTTTAAAGTTTGATTTTAAAGGTAATTTAATTACCTTTAAAACAATTTGTTTTATAGTTTATTGAATGATAATATAATCTGCCTCATGAAGGGCAACGAGTATTAGGGCTACAAGAATCCATTCATGAAATATATACGAAAAAAATAGGGAAACAAATATAAATAATAAAAAAGTATACATAAATAAATAAAACTAATCTTTAAAATAATTATCTGGAATGTTCAGGAATACGTGTTATTTGAGCAGAACGGTTTAATATGGTGTTACGTTGCTGGTACTGGTTCGATATCGAAAAACTTTATCGTGTTAAAGAGAATTCAATTAACGTTAAATTGATCATATCTGTAATTAATCACAATATTTTTTTGGATTTGACATAATAACGTATTCCTGACTTCATTATTTTATTCCTGTTTCTTCTCACAGGTTTACTACAAGTATGAAAATCAAAATGACATTAAGGCAAAACATTTTGATGTTAAAAGATTTTCATCAAAATCTTTAGAACCGTTAGACACTAGATTATATAGAAAAGTTCCATCTATTGGGATACTTGTTTTGCCCATTGCTTGATTCGGTTCTCAGAGAAGGGAGCTGAAACCTTACAACGTTAAGTAAGACTAAAATAAATCAATCCGACCGTCCAAGATATAATCATAGCATAGATTTTCGTGAGATCAATGGATGGAAATGCGTTGTTTAGAAACAGGAAGTTATGAAACCAAAAATCTATTTAAAACTGCACATCGAAAATCTTACTTAATTGCAGAACGTTTATTATAGTGATAAGAAACTAAAAATAATAATAAATGTATTGGATAGTGCGATTTTTTTTATTTTATTTATTTTTTTAGCGCTTAATTTTACTTTCAAAGTAGTATTTCAGATTATAAGGTTTACCATTCTCTTCTTGGAAGGACATGTTAGTAATCTTATAGGTAAATGTCCTTTCCTATCCTAGATGGGAAACCCAATAGCTTTGGTTTTAATTAATAAAAACAATGTTTGCTCTCTATTATTCTTTAATTAATATCTAGGGTTTACTATTATTAAAATTAAAAAAAAAATGAAATAAAAAAAATAACACCGAGGTAAAAGCATATCCTCTTTTTATTTCTGAGTTGAAAAATTAATCAGTCCGTGTTTACTTTGTTATAACCTGAGATAATAGAATTTACTTAATAAAAATGTCCCTCTCGAAAAAAGGAAAAAAAAAAAAAGAAATATTGTAATGGCGAAATAGGAGGTAATACGATGTAGAATAATCCTATAAATTTAAATTATTAAATACCATCATGGCAGTAACAGACAAGCAAAGACGTAACTGGGGTGATTGCGTTTCATATGAAGCTGCAAATTTGGATATTAATGGATGTATTTATGCCGGCAACTATGGTTGATGAAGTGACATAAAATTCCGGAATTTTCTAATATTACAATCACAGACGGATCTACGAGGGAGAGAGGGGCTTTCGGGCTAAAGCCCTCCCCCCAAAATGGTAAAAATTACCTTGTGTTATGAAAAAAAAATTATCTCTAAATGTATTAATGTTCGCGTAATTTGTATTATTGTTCGCGCAATTTTGTAATTATGGTTGTTGCTCTCCTTATGATATCTGATATCATAACGATTGATATTATTGTATTTAATAATTACGTTAGATCTTCATCAAATGAATAATATTCCTACGAAGTTTGAAAGTCAAGTTTCCAAAAGAAAGATAACGACGCCGAGAAACTTTCTTACACAGATAAATAAATGCAAACACTATATAAATAAATACAGCCTTTATTTTTTGTCGTATAAAATAATACTTTTCTTGGTTGAAATTGATGCAAATGGAATAAAAATAATCTGAAAACAAAACTATAACTAAAAACCACTATAAAATAAAAACTTTTAGTCACATCTTGTGTTGTCCAAATGAGAGACCAAGTCGAGTTTTCGTCTTACGCACTCAGTATTGGTCTTGCGCAAGAGTCTAGCAAGAGTTTTGTAGTTACCTATTATCTTATTATTATAGATATATTGCTGTATTTTTTTTTAGATAAAAGAAATCTAACTAAGCCCGAATGAAAAATTATAACAGTTAAATGCAAAAGCATGTTGGTTATACCAAATGTTAACATACAATAAATAAAATTGTCATGTATTAGTAACTATTTTGCCTAAATATTTCCTCAAAAACTCAAATTTTTTTTTTACCAGTCTTGGTCTTAGTCTTGCAAGGGTTAGGGGGTCTTGCACATTGCAAGACCAAGACCGATTTTGGGCAACACTAATCACTTTCTTCGTCTATCTTTCATGAATTATCCTAGCACCGAGCTCAACCCATTGCCATTTTAGTTTTAAAATCACCTTTTTGATGTACTTAACTTTAGCTCTGTGTCTTACCTTCTTATTTTTTATCTTATCTCTCAATTTTATATTCAGAATACTTCTCTCTACTTTCCTCTGATCGACATGAAGTCAATTTACGAGATGTACCTTTTTGTAATTGTTCATGTTTGTGCTCCATAGGTGAGACTTGGCATCACACATGTTTCAAGAACTTTAGCCATGAGATGTATTCAGAAATTTTTTTTTATAATAAATTTTAAGGGCCTATACTTTTTCCATGCAATGCTTATACACCTGTCTATTTATAGTTCTTCTTTTGAAGGATCTCTATCTTGTTCCCTTGTATGGATATACGTTATTGGCTTCCGTTGGTGACCAATTTAGTTTAATAACCCTGTTTTATCCATTGCTATTCTGCCTTTGTTGCCTTAATAAAGTTGTTTTATTGCATTTCTTAAAGGCACTTCCACTTGGATATCTTTGTGGCTGTTGAAGACTGCTTCGTGTTTTAAGAGGTCGAACGCTTTAGTAAAATCTATTAGACAGATGTATAGGTTCAGTTATTAATATATATATATATATATATATATATATATATATATATATATATATATATATATATTATATATAAATTTATTCGCAGAGGACGAAAAAACTGCGGGGAAATGAATTTTTTCATAAAGAAAAATGTCTGATAATAAAAAAAAAGTAATATAATAAGTCTGAAAGCAGAGATGGAATAACTTATCGATCTGGGTAATTTCTTTTACTATTCGCAGACCCCATTCCTTCGTCAATCACGTACGTAATTAAGATAAAATCATAATACCCTACAGCTCGTGGAGAGCAAGTAGGAAAATTGATTTAGAGGAAAGATAAAAAAATCTAATTACATAGATAAAATATAATGATAATTATTTTTATTTCCTGTTATGAATATTAAATAAAAATTATTCGAATCGTTTGAGTATTCGACTACCATACATGAAATAGGGAACTTATCTCTGCTCCAGCAGAGTTATACTCGTAATAAAAATAAAATTAAATAAAAAAATATTTTTCCAATAGATTCAGCATAGCTTCCTCTCTCATTCTTTATGACAAGTTTGATTTTTGACTTTAATTTGAATTTTGAATATGATTAATTAAGAACTACTTTACTTAAAATTTTATATAAAATATTTCGAAACGTAGTTACAATAGGTTTTAAATGAAGTTACTACTTTTGAACAAAAAAAAAAAAAAAATAGTTTTAACAGGCTAGTCAGAAGAAATAAAATTTAATTTTGTTAGATACAACCTTATCAAACGATGGCGAACCTCTACCCTCATAAACCCATGAAGAATAAATTTTGCCTTTCTTTCAAATTTTATGGCAATTGTATTCTTCATAATTATATAAATTAATTTTAATTGTTTAATGCAGTTTGAGGAAATTGATATGATACCGTTTTTACATTATCCTCCGAATTTTCTTCAGCATTATGTCAAATTGACCGAGTTGTTTTCGGAATTTGAAAAGCATATGCTACCTTAAGTTTCTATCACTCTTCCAGATATTCATTTTACCCTGCCATAATAACAAAAAATAATAATAAAATAAAACATGTATATATGTAATATATATTAAGGGAAAGTATTGCAATCGTGAACATTTTCGAATCTGAGTTTTCAACGGAAATACACATTTTGAGGTCCCCTTATTATATTTTATCTCGGAATTGGGGCGTTTTAAATCTGGAGATCGGCAAACATCGTCTATTTACAATAATTAGGTAATAAAAACTCATAAACACCTATTTGCTTTCCTCTTGAACTGTAAGATAATATTATGAGAAAAACAAAAAAAAAATATATATATTGCTACATAACCTCGTTATTTTGACACTTTGGAGCTGAAGACAACGCCAAATGACCCAATATTTTTGTAGGCCACCTTTTTTATTATTATTATTTTTTTTTTCGTGATCATATTATTTTAAGATTTGGGTGGAAAGCAAATGAGTATTCACGTTTTCAGTACCTAATTAAATAGACAAAGTTTGCCGATTTTCAAATTGAAACGGCCTGTATTCGAAAATTCAGAGATTTTTCGCAAATAAAATATTTGTAGGTTACGATGAGATGAAGCTATTTACGAAGTTTCAGGTGGATGTTTTTAATGGATGATAAGCGGCCTGTACCACGGACTATATTGCAATGCACTCGTTTCATGAAAAGGTTGTAAATTTTAGAAAGAGTGGCAACATTTGTTGGAATCATGGCTACCAGTGAACAAACTTTGTTAGGTTTTATAGAGAGTTTCCACAAAGATGTAGAGTGTTGCCTAATACTAATCTGTAATTTCATTAACACTCCGAAGGTAGCACTGGATCTGAGAGATCTACCGAGAAGTTTATTTGGTGTGTCATTATAACGCTTGGGAAAGCAGGACCCTCAGTTCACGTATTCACCTGGTTTGGGAATCATACGATCCAGTATTGGGTTGACTTGTGTATCGTCCGATTTTTGTGCATAAATTGAGTATTGATGGCGTATCTGGAAATTTTCCACAGAAAAGGGATGCAATGCCAATTGATATAATTGACATCATATTGCAGGAATACATTAATTCCGGAAAAAAATAACAGAAAGTAATTTTTATTCAAAGTTGAGCAGTAAATGAATGTTGTGTGCTGCGCGCACCAGATTTTTTTAGAACAATGTTAAATTTGTTGGTATTTTCGAACAATAAATTGATTTAGTGAAATGGACCTCACAGATCCGTAGCGATCTTCCAAGTGACTTTAAGGCTGGCGAGTTTTGGAGTGTTAACTTTGTAATTTTAATTCAGAAAAGATGATGATCCTTGTTTCGTACATTTACGGTTTACCGAGATAGATATTAAAATGAGCACGATTTTGATAAAAATTCAGATAAATTCTCATCTACTATCAAGAACATTGGGAGATAATTACAATAATAATTGGAAGATAATACTCGTAAAATATCGCAAACTATTACGGTAAATAAAGGTTTCCTTTTTTTTTTTTTAATATATTCTTATTTAATATAAGACCCGGACGAAGCTTTATCCTTACTACTCGAACTCCCTTTCTGCTGGAGGATTTCAGCCTGAAACATTTTGTATTCAAATGTTCTCAGGATGAGCCGACTACAAGAGATCCGCTTAAAGCCTTATCATTTATTAGAAACGTCGGCAAATATAAAAATAAATATAATCAATTTTGTTTACTATTTTTATTTTGACTGATCACCTCAACCATATTTCTTTTCATTTATTCAATACCGTCAACCATAAACCCACAATTATTCTATATTAACAATGATCAGTCATTTTAATTTTTTAAGAAAATTAAAGTTGTTAGTAATATATATATATATATATATATATATATATATATATATATATATATATATTAACTTTAATTTTGTATTCACACCTACCATAATGGTAATAACAACCAGTGAATGAGATGATCATTGCAATACACAATGGCTTGTAAGGCATGAAGGGGAGCAATAACCGGCGGCACCTCCTTGCGTGATATTGACATTAGACGAGGAGTTCCCTTATCCACCAGCTCCTCTTCAGCCTTCTACAGGCCATGTCACTTATGAGTGTGTTAGGATATCCTTGTAAGTGGTCGTGGAATCGTTTGCAATGAGTTCGTATGTTTTCGTTAAAAGTCGGCATATGGAGGTCTGTTTATAAGCTTGTGTTGCTAACGTACTAAGGTGCTTTTGTGATTGTCCTGAATGGTTTTGCTTGAAAGCTTTGAAGTTTGTTTATGTGATTCTTTTTAGCACATGTGATGAGTAAGTCCAAATAGGTTTTAGTAAGTAATTGTATTCGTTCAATTTCTGTCTTTTTAGTTTTGAATGTTTCGAAAGTAGTGAATTCAGATTTCTTAATCTTTGATTTAGCGTTTTTCTCTTCTTTGATCTTTATGAGCCAACGTCATTTTCCGGTCAAATGACAGACCATGATAGGAATTGTATCTGTCTGTGGAATCTGTGTATTGTCGAATGTAAACTGGAGGGCATGTTTCATGTCGAAGGGTAGATGTGCTGTAATTTAGTTGGATTTTCCAAAGTTTGAACCAGTCATGTAATCGTATTAAATATTATCATGTATATAAATTATATAATATATGTACTGAAATACAAAAAAAAATATAGAAATTATGGAATGGTGATGAGGGCATCCAGAAAAGGGCATTTAAAAAAGATTTTGGGTAAGAATCCTGGATTCCATTGTCATTAATTATTTATTTAAAAATAAAAAAGGAAATATTTAAATAAATCTTCTCCTCTCATCATCCAGGTTATGTGAGGCTCGCCAGTCAAATGCAGCAAACTCACTCCGACAGGGCGTAGGAGTGATGTCTCTTCCACGTGTACGTTATACAGGAATCGCGATGTAATTTTTCAGGATGTCAGTAGCCTCCAAAAGCATGAATAATCTTTTTCGGAAAAAGAAATGTCAGTTCTTGGGTGTTAAGTACACTTTTAGATATGGAGAAAGAAAGTCCAGAAAATTTCTTGAAACATCATCCACAGAAAATAAGCCAAGAAAATCGAAAGAATGAAACCTTGATGGATGAAATAACCCAGCGGGGCATAAAAGACGTAAGCGTTGGATTCTATGAGAGTCCTGCTAGGAACCGCGAAGACTGGGTTAAATGGCCCCTCCACGCTGAAAGACACCAGGAAGAAAAATAATGAAAGAGAGCAGATACTCGCCTCCAATAAGACAATAACATAGAAATTGTATTGTCTCTTTTCCATTTTTTTCATTTTTGGACTCCTCTACGTAAATGTAGAGTCAGAAACCCCCGCTGATGTACTGGACAAATGTCCGAAAAAACATTCTCCCACCGGCACAATAATATAAAATATCGAATAGATGTAGTACAAAGGATTCCTAGAGAGGAAGAATAGAGGAAATAGTATAGATGTTTCCTTGAAGTGTACTGCATAGCCACGGAAGGCTCAACGAGATTCGTAAATGTCTTAGCCTTTAGTTCGAAAGAAAATGAGGCTCTGATAGTCGATTCTACAATTCGATTCGAATGATGAGGGCCAAGATCTCAAAATAAAAACAGAAAAAGAAGAGATATACAAAAAAATCATTCCATACCTGCAGGAAAAATACAGGGAAGAATTCGGTGAAAAATAAATTTCGGTTCGTGGCCTTTGTTTTGGGAGCAGAAGAGCGATTCCAGTTTCAACTGCCGAGTTTCTGGAAGGGCTGGGCGTGGAAATCCGCAGAGTATGGCAGGATCTATTATTTTGAACTCCTTAGGAATCCTTCATCATCACTTGTATTAATTCAAGCGACTTTGTTACGAGTTCTACGGACAGTTATGAGAGAGAAGAAAATTATTTTGATGAATAAATAAATTATTACATTTGCTACTTTGGATGATAGTCACGAAAAACTTAATCATCTCTAATTGCATATTATCTATTGGGACTGATCAGTATGCTGGGTCGTTTAGCAAGTCAACATAGTTGAGCATCTTGATTGTATTTCTCTCTAATGTTCAATGAAGCGATTCTTAATATTCATCAGTTTGAGTACAATTTAATCTCTAATTTCCTTGAACTTAATTAAGTTTTAATATACCTGATCGTTTATCATCTTAAAATTAAAAAAAAATTCCTCTTGTTGTAGACTTGCCCCGAACTAGATATACCTGTTTTCATTCCAAACTATTTGGTCACCCCATTCCTCTAGTTTGTATCCTTTCTTCCAACACAATTCCTGACAATCCTCCGAGGCGTCTGAAAAGAAGATGGCCAAGGGACCTCCTAAATTAATTTATCTTTGAAGTGTTACCAATGCGTAGCTTCTTCACAAGTACCTTTATGTAATATATTCCTATATCAAATTTACTTGTTGTATATTTGTTTACAGTTGTAAATTTCAATAAAATAAAAAAAATGAAAAGTATTAATAAACCCCTTTTCTTTTTCTTTCTCAATAATACAAATCATATTTTTGAGATATCCCAAAAGGACTTTCAATAATAATAAAAACATGATTAGGGTAATACAACCTTTGATGTTTTAATTTAAAGATAACCTTTTCTCATGATAAAGAATGATTCAATTTTAATGGCAAAGTATTCTATTATCAATTGACAATATTATCATATGAATCCACCCATCGTTCTGTTGGAGTAGATAAGGAGTAGGCTGAGAGCTCCGGCTTCAAATTGATGACCGGATCATCTCCTTTGGAGAGAACTGTCCGCTGAGAGGGGGGCGAAAGGGGGTCGGCCAGACGTGAGCTGTGAGGCCATCTCCTCGGCAATAAATACCCGGCTCTCATAACTCACGGCCCCCCTGCGTCCATCGCTCCTTGGATTATCAACGCCAACGGGTTACCAATCCAACAATAGATACCAAGGATTCATTGTCGTGTGATAATTCCAAACTCCGGATAATACTGGAAGCGTAGGATGTTATTTAAAAAAAAAACTAAGTGAAAATTAAAATTAACAACGTTGATCAATTATGTCTATTATACCCTATATATACCATACTTACATATATAGTAATAAAGATACCTTATCCAGCAATGGATTTTGATGAATGAGGTATTAATGGAAAAGGAATTTCAAGGAGATGAGATAAATACCAATTTCAAAAGTTAAAACCTTACTGAAAATAAATTATTATTCATTGAAAAAATTAAAGTATTAAAAAATCTGAAGATTTCAAAATTCAATAAATCAAGACCTGGTATAGTTTTCATGGAATCATCAGACTCCACGTTTTAAATCCCTGAAATGTACCGTTTTCGATATAAATCCTAATTCTTACCGAAAGCCTATTTGGTGTTATGGTTGACATTATATACTTATTGCATGCTCACCTTTTAAATTTTTTTTATTGATATTTAAAACTGTATGCATGTACAATAAGTAAATCTGCTAAAATGATAAATAAAACTTGTAAAGAAACTACCCATTGATACACTTGAAAAATTAAATTAATTTAGAAGGTCATCTTCTTTTCAGACGCCTCGGAATGTTGTCAAGAATTGTTTTGGATGAAAAGTTATGAACTGGAGGATTAAGGTAATCAAGGAGTTTGGAATTAAAAGAGGAGTATCTTAGTTGGGCCAAGTCTTCAACAAAAGGAATGTAGAGGTCTTTAGGGGCATTTAGGATTTTACGTAAGATTTTGTAAGGATTGGATACTAGAAGAATTTGATAGTTTTGTACAGCTCCAAAGCTCTATTCCATATTTCCAAATGGGCCTGATAATGGAAGTTTATATGAGTTTTTTTTTTTGTAGAATATTAGAAGTTTAGAGTGTTTGCCAAGTAAGTGATGTAGTAGTCGGAATCTGTTAGCAGTTTCTTGTCTTTTCAATCTAGTATGAGCATTCCAAGTAAAACGTTTGTCAAGTAACGGATTTGTTCGACAGAGATAAAGGGGAATACGGTTAAAGGACAGGACAGGATGTAGTAGGTAACTTTTAAAAACTAAAATATTATTGTCAATGATTGTCTTGGTGAAATAAAAATCAACTGAAAAGGTAAATGGAGGAGAAAAGCACAATGATCTCTTGGGCACTTGGAATAATATGGAAAAAAGCTATTTGAAATTTTTGATATAAGATAAAATAATATTCAAATATTTTTTTTTTTTTTTGTTTATTTGTTTATTTAGAAATATTACATTCTGTCACATCAAGGACATTTATAATAGTGATCAGAGAAAGCACACTCACACTCTATTTACAATAAAAAAAAAAAATAAAATAAATAATACAGAAACTTAATAATAATAAATACAATAAAATAAAATAAAAATAAATACAATAAAATAAAATAAATGTATATAAACAAAAGAACTAACCTAATCATACACACTCGGGCTTGAGTGGAGGATCTGGCCATTGCCAAAACTCCAATAGATGCTTATTTACAAAAGGTCTCTGGGCCACTGCCGCTTCAACCTTCGAGGAGGATTGTAAGGATGGGTGGTGCTGGATAGAGATTGTGCAAGGGGATTTGGATGATAGGTAAGGTTTGGTGAAATTTGGAGAATTTTTCTGGAATAAGGTCTAGGACAAATGGGATATTAAGGTCATGGTGTAGGATTTTGTTATTTACATAGAACGGAGCATCAACTATTGTTCGAAGGACTTTAGATTGAAAGGATTGAATACGTTTGATGTTAGAAGCTTTTGCTGTCCCCCACAGTTCAAGTCCGTATGTCCATATAGGTTTCAGTATTGTCTTGTAGATAAGTAATTTGTTTTCAATAGAAAGTTTGGATTTTCTGTTTAGTAGTCTGTATAGCTGGCCGTATCGTCGGTTGAGTTCTTGTCTTTTGAGTCTAGTATGTGGGTTCCACGTTAGTCTTCGGTCTAAATGAAAGCCAAGATACCGGACTGTGTCTGAGTAAGGAAGCTGGATGGAATTAAAGTGTACTGGTGGACAGGAACTGCGTCGGAGTGTAAAGGTAATATGTTGGCATTTAGATTCATTAACTTTAATGCGCCAGTTATTACACCAGTGCTCAATCAAGGTGAGGTGGTTTTGGAGATTTAAGGATGCTATGTTGGGATCAGAGTTGGATGATAAGATTGCGGTGTCGTCAGCGAATGTTGCAAGAAAAGTATCGGGATGAACAGGGATGTCAGCAGTAAAGAGGATGTAAAGCACGGGACCCAAGACGCTGCCTTGGGGAACACCGGCTTTAACGGAGTAGATATTGGAAAATTCTGTTCCACAGCGAACTCGGAAGGAGCGGTCAGAGAGGTAGGATCGGAGGACTAGGTACAAGGACTGAGGTAAATGGATTTTAAGCTTGAAGAGCAGTCCGGAGTGCCATACCCGGTCAAATGCCTGTGCAATGTCCAGAAATGCACCCGAACAGTATTCCTTGTTTTCTAGGGCTGAGGAAATATGATCAACAACTCGGAGTCCTTGTTGAACAGTGGAATGTTGGGAGCGAAAACCAAACTGATGGGAAGGAATATTTTGGGATTCTATAATGGGGTAGGATTCGTTTCAAAAGGATCTTTTCAAAAATTTTTGAAAGGATTGGGAGTAGGCTAATTGGTCTATAGGATGTTGAGATATTGGGAGGTTTGCCTGGTTTTTGGAAAAGGATAATAGTGGAGTGTTTCCATAGCAGAGGAAAGTGGGTGGTGCGTAGGATACAGTTGTAGATATATGTAAGGAATATGACTGCTTTGGATGGAAGTTGTCGAAGGATTTGAGGGGTAAGGAGATCATGTCCAGGAGCTTTACGGGGGATTAATTTTTTTAATTGAAATTTCACTTCGGAAGGATGAATAGCTTTTGGGGGCAAGGAAAGTGGGATTGGTGATGTAAGGATTCTTCTACTGTTACGGTGTGGGCAGGATGGGATTCCGGATGTGAAATAAATGTATTGGATAGGTGAATGGCGAACTCCTCAGCCTTATCTTCGTCAGATGCTGCCCAGGAGCCATCATCTCGTCGGAGGGGATGGGAAATGCGGTGAGGATTTAAGATTTTGGTAGTGGTTTTCCAAAGGGAATTGTCGCGAGAAGAAAGGGAGGATAGGTAGGAGTTGAAGGAATGTGATCTGAAGGTGGCTAATTCCAGTTTTAATTTTTTGCAGTAATAATTATAGGAGCAGCGGTCGGTAGGATGTCGGGTACGTTGCCACAATAATCTGGCACGGCGTTTGGTTTGGATTAGGTCAAGGAGGTGTTGGGGTAGAATGGTCTTTTTAGGAATTCTGGAGGAGTCTTTTGGGAAGGAAGCAGTCCAGGCGGCTTGTTGGATTGTGGTAGTAAAGGAATTTACGGCACTATCAAGGTCATCGGGAGTTTTGAGGGATATGTTAAGATCAATTTTATCGGAGATGATTTGGCGGAAAAGGTCCCAGTTAACTGGGCCCCTAATAAATGACGGTGGAGAAGGTTTGGGAACGGGTTCAAGTGAAACATTAAGGATTAGAGGACTATGGTCAGAGGAAAGTTCATTTAGACGTGTAATGGAACAATTGAGGGGACTTAAGCCGCTGTGGATAAAGAAATCAAGAAGATCAGGATTACGGTTGGGATCTGTAGGCCAGTAGGTAGGAGAGTTGGGGGAAAGGAGGTGAAAATGTTGGGAATTGAGTGCAGACAGCAGGGTTCGGCCACGAGTATTCGTGGTTCTGGAACCCCATTGTTGATGTTTGGCATTTAGGTCTGCACCCAAGATGAAGTGATGTCCTAAGGAGTCGAGGAGAGAACGGAATTGGGCATTGGATATGGATCGGTTAGGAGGGCAATACGCTGATGCAAGGGTAACCGGAAAGGAAAAGGTTTTTATCACGATAGCGGTGGACTGTAGGAAATCATGTGTAGGTAACGGGAGTAGGTGATGGGAGAGGGATTGGTGTACAATGACAGCAGTACCGGCATGTGCTTTTCCGTCAGGGTGGTCAGTACGATATGTCAGGTATTGTGGTATTTTGAAGTGCTGTTTAGTGGTTAGTCGAGTTTCAGTAATTAGTGCCACGTCAATATTTTTGTCAAGTAATAATGTAGTTAGTTCGTTTGTGTGATTTCTAACACCATTCGCATTCCAAAGGAGAATGGATAAAGGTTTATTGGAAGTCATTTAAGGATTTTTCGCGGGAGGGATAAAATGTGATACAAGATTGGTGAGAAGAGATATCAAAGGAGTAACAAGGGATCTGAATTCGGAGAGGAAAGATGTAAGTAAACTGGTGAGATCTGTGGTATTTGAGGGAGGAGGAATGCGGGGAATTTGGTGTTGATAAAACTGTTGATTAGGTGAAGTTTGATTAGGATGTTGAGGGTGGGGTTGAGAATTTTGAGGTATGTGTTGTTGTTGCGGCAGGGTCTCACAATAAGTAACATCATTCTTACCTCCTAATAAGTGTGCAAAAGACACCGTTGGGTCAATTTTTTTTGAAGGTCCTCTTCTTGATGCGTTAGGTTCTCTTCTTGATGCCTCTGCTTCTTCTTGGGTCCGGGATTTTTGATATCTTGATTTAATATTCTTGTAGATCTGACAGCCTTTGTAGTTCGCTGGATGTCCTTCAAGGCACAATGCACAAACTGCAGGATCCCGTTTCGGTTTTGTGCACTCCCCGGATTTGTGCTGCTCTCCACATTTCACACAGCGCGGCAGATGATGGCAGTAAGTCCTGGTATGGCCATATGCCTGGCAATTGTGACACTGTACGATTTCCCTCTTAGGATATGGCTTCTCTACTATAACACTTGTGTAGTATATTCTTCTTATTTCGTATATTTTTTCGATCCCTTGATTTGGCTCCAAATCTACGAAAAATAAGGGTAGAGGAACTTTTACTCCTGGCTGTTCTTTACTCTCCTTCTGTACATTTGTAATCTGGCGCACTATGAAACCTGAAGTTTTCAATTCTTCTTCTATTGCTTCGGTTGGTGTTGAGGGGTGTAGATTTCTTATGACTACCCTCAAAGCTCGATCTTGCCGTAATTGGTACGTATGAAAATCCGCGTTGGTTTCCGTTAGATACTTCACAATTTTTCTGTAGGTTTCAGCTGTATCTGGTGATATCTTCGTGTCCTTTGTTCTGCTTAGACATGAATAGCTTCCAGAGCCTGTTATTTTGTTCAGTTGTGAGCATAGTAACTGAAAATTGCTTATGTTTTTAACGAATATGGGTGGAGGTCGGGGATCTCTTGGTATTGAAGCGGATTCCATCACTTCTTTATCATTCTGAAGCACCTGATAGGGGTTAGGGGTGAAAAACGGAGATTGTTCGGTTATCTCTTGTGAAGATGTACCTGGTTGATGCTGAAGTTCTTCAATTGTTGGTTTTGATGATGTTCCTGGCTGGGTTTCATTTTCTCTGGAGCTAATAGGCGTTACTGCAGGTGTTTGACGACATTGACGAGGCTTTTGTTTGACAGGCGAAGAACAAGGTGTTGAGCCTAACGGCCGAATTCTCTTGATAGAAGCTCTACTAGACATGGCCTGATTGTGATATCGCATATAAGGGAAAAAAAAAATGAAAAAAAAAAATAATAAAATAAAATAAAAATAACCCTATAATTTATAACAAACAATAAATATCAATTGTTATTATGTATTCTTGACTTGTTTTGAATAAATAATCTCAAAGATTTCACTGCAAAATAAGTAAATTCTGAGAGACGATGTAGAAACACGTCCTTTCGCATCAGCTGATCCACTGCCACTCTCAATATTCAAATATAATTTCAGTAATCCACACTATTCTCCTAGTAAATGAGATAACTGCAAAACGAGTCTCTTCTCCACCAATGAAATAGATCTTAAGCGAGCACAATATATAATATAAAATATAATAATAACATGGTTATTTCATAAAATAACATAACATAACATGGAATAACATGGCTGCTTTAACGGTCGTGTCGAGTATAAAGGTAAACAAAGGTCTTGATAGTTAGCCATCAATGGCTTCTGCTTTGTTTGTACTTTGGCTTAGAAACGGTACCCCGCTATTAAGTACTCTACTTGTTATTTTCATGCGTAAAACCCCGAGGCCGTCAGTGCCTATTTAATATTCATTTCAACCATCATAATAATAAATTATTATGGAAAAATCCCAAATCTAAAGTTTGTTTAGCAAATCAACTTAAAGAAAATTTATCAGCGACCTTATTTTAACTTCATCATTATTTAAAATAACTGATAGTTTTTGTATAAGTCCTAATTTGGTTAAAATTGATACGTAATAAGGAGACTTTTGAAGGATGTGACTGATTGTAAGAGTACTGTAGCAGTTTTGGCATTTTAGTATAGTTGTTTACTTATCAGATAAGAATATGTTAGATTTACATTTCCTCTCCTTTGTCAGCTTAAGACAACTTCCTCCCTACAAATAGGACGGTTCAAGGTGGACCGTGGTTTTACTGATTTTTATATTTCCTTCAATTTGTACAGTGGGCTCTCGTTCCACATGGATTGTCAACCAAGAGATATTTAATTTTTTATTGGAAGGCTTGTGTCACTTCATGACTGTGCACTGGCCTGGAAGATGAGTGCTTGCTTGGACGTACTGTACTTTTCAAGAGCTCTTCTGGACGTTAGGTGTAGGTTACTCTCTTGAAGAAATTTCTTGTCTAGCCTTTACGTTTAGTCAAAGTGGGTATATAAGAAGAATAAGAAATTCTTACGAATAAGAAATATCGTGCATTAAGGCGATCATACCTAAGGACTTATTTCGCAATAACTTTAAGTGCCCTTCAGTGTGGGACAGCAATTATTTTTTCATAACCGCTAGATTTGTGCGTTGTAGATTACTCCTTTTGTAATAACTGTAACGTGATTTAACTAATCACTACACGTATTTCATTTAGATAGTTGAGTCAGTAAAAATATCAAGTTAATCAATGATTTACTCGATCTTTAATGTTTATATTACACAAATTATGTAAAACTATATTTTGTTAAAATAATAAACAATGAGCAATACATAATAGAAGGATCGGTATGCCACTTAACTCTAACCTATCTGACAGATGATGTAGGGGATCGGATAGAAGCACTTATGTCGTTGGCAATTAGGATGTTCTATAAGGATGGGGGATCCTTTGCGAGACGTATATCGCTTGATGAGGAATCCGATACACCGGGGTCAGTTGGCAGGCTCAAGTGAACTAATGGCTTGTACCTCAATACATAGGCCTTGCCTTCCTACCTTGTTAATATATATAATCCTCAACTTAGCGCCATTAGATTTAACTGAAACTACAGCAACAATACATATATTATATATTGGGCCGTCGCGCATAAAATGACCGTTTTTAGAAACAGGAGATAAATAAAAAATATGATATGCAAATCCGATGTATTTTATGCAATATATTTATCACCTTTTACGATTCACTTTTGTTAAAGTCTAACCAAGTTTACGAAATCTAATTAACTATCTGAGATCTAGTCAGAAATCTTATTTTTAATGTCTGAATCATTTGTAAACAATTTTCCTCGCATAGAGTTGTCCAAGCTCCGAACAAAGTGGTAGTTTGTGGGAATATATCAGGAAAATATGGGAGGGTGGGGTGTGTGATGGGACTGGAATGTAGTAGCAACTAAACACAAACCTCTTGGCTTTCAAGTGCTAAACTTCGTTCAGCTCTTGCGGGACCCAGGGACTAAGCTTTTTCACATTTCCGATCAATTAAAACTTATAGAATCGGTCATTATACTTGTACCAGGGTCTGAAGCAGACTCTCTTACTGTTTATGAGTTTTCTTTCAGTTTGCTTAAGATCATCGTCCGCTGATTCTCCTGTAGAAAATGTAAAAGCGAATGGTCCTTTCATGAATAACCTCTTCACTAAAACCTTGATCAATATTCCTTGTTACCTGGGCGATGGAACGACCAATTTAAACTCATAAAAATAGGTCGTTTGAAAACCTTTTGTTTTCATAGTCACATTTGACTATGAACTAGACGAAAACGAAACTAAAATCTATATGCCTACTTGATATTGGAACTATCAATATTTTTGACAGGTGTGGATTAAGAAATAAATATATGAAAGTAGGTTAATATTAAGTATTTTCCAAATGCTCGACATAATATTTAAATATGCTCATTCATCCATACATATGTGATGAATAAATACTTTCTAATCTGCTTCTCTCATACAGTAACCTTAAACAAGTGCCATTTATTTGTTAAATTTTACATGTTCCATTTATTAAAGCATAATACATATATATATTTGGTAAAAAAATACATATCTCTTATAAATTTGTATTATGTAATTATAAACTATAGTGAACTTCAATTCTCCTAATTGAACAAATGAGAAAAAAGGAAAGAAAAAACAAAAATAAGTATGCATAAAACAAATCAAAGATACTAAAATAAATTAAAATGATAACTATAATAAAATTATTAGTTAGTCTTCTTGAAGATGTTGAAGATCAAATTGTAATACTTTCCTTATAATGTTTTTTTATTAATGAAACATTCTCAATCCGATTTGTTTGGGATCTTCTCCTTCATGAAGATTCCATTTTAAAAAAAATTCACAAAATTGATCACTATGAACAAATAAAAATTTAAAAAACGCAACCTAAAACTCTTTTAACTATTACCTTAAATAATTATTTTACATTGTATAAAATTAAATATTTTCTAGGTATTGGTAGAAGGTAGCAAGCAATGTCATTTGGCGTAACAACAGTTTGAAAAGCTCTCAACGATCACTTTTAAAGATCTCTGGATCATTTTTCACTATGCCAATATGAGTTGAGTTACTAAGCCGATATGGAAGGAAGTATAGAGAAGTAGGAGAGCGAGTGGTGGTTACTTAAAGATCCTCTTGAGCGTGTAAGTTATGCCGGAGGGATTAGTAGTGGCCTATAAAACGGAGAGTGCTTAGGCCGGAGATTAGCCTTAGTAATCGTCTCTCTCTACTAGCTACTTGCCAATTAGTTATGAGCCACTTCAACAACCTAATTTATCATATTAACACAAGATTAAACAATCTCGTAGTAACATTGGCTATGGGATTTCCCATAGAAAACACATATACATAATAAATGTGCATTATAATCTCAATAATTCATATTTTTCGACCGAGATTGAAATAAGGATTATCGAGATTTCTAATTACAGAGAGTACAAATAAAAATACGAAACGACAAAATTAATACAAACAAATAAAATATAACAACACACGTGAAAAGGATTTAGGGTAGAACAATGAAACATTATGATTTTTTTTTTTGAAAATAATAAGTTATTTAGGGTATTT
Source organism: Nezara viridula (assembly GCA_928085145.1). Taxonomy (NCBI): domain Eukaryota; kingdom Metazoa; phylum Arthropoda; class Insecta; order Hemiptera; family Pentatomidae; genus Nezara; species Nezara viridula. Next base: position 49,525,706 of record OV725081.1, read on the forward strand.
AGAGCAGATAATGTCTGCAGCATACTATTTCGCTAGAAATTGGCACCCTTTGTTGATGTATTGCTTTGCCCTTTCTAGAGTAATTGACGGCATATTATCTTCTTCTTCATCTTACTCATTAACGTCCTCAGACGGAGCTAAAATTTCCTCTTCAATTAAGACTCCTGCTATTGCTAAGCCGCCATCAAAATTGAAGAAATCTTCAAACCTTATGTTCAAAAGTCTCTTCATTTTGTGGAACGCGATTCTATACGATAAGGCACTGTAAATCATTTAATATTTTAATTATTTCCTGAACATAGCAAATCTGTTTATTATAATATTCATGAAAGTTGTGGATTGATATCTAAATAGAAAAAAAAGTTGAACAAACATCTTGAAAGAATTCGCTCATTCAAAACATGGTCACAACCGACATGCTAAAGAGCATCATCAAGAGAGCGAAAAAGGATAATATACTTTATTCAATCATGATTTACTTTCTTGATTTCCTTAAAATCTATTTTTATGTAGACTTCTTAAATTTTATCAAACATTTTTTTTTTTAAATTTATTTATTGGGTTCTGAAGGTGGCCAGTTCTAGCTTCAATCTTTTGCAAAACTAATTATAGGATTGACTATCGGTGGGGTGTCTAGTACGTTTCCATAATAATCTGGCACGGCGTTTGGTATAGATTAGGTCTATGAGATGTTGAGGTTACTTTTTTTTCTTGGATGTTTTTGAGGAGTGGTTTGGAGAAGAAGCAGTCCATATTATCCATGCTTGTTGGATAGTGGTGGTAAAAAAGTGTACGGAATTGTCAATGTCATCTGGAGTTTTCAGGGTTATTCTGAGGTCAATTTTATCGGAAAGGATTTGGTGAAAGAGTTTTCAGTTAACTGGGCCTCTGATGAAGGACGGTGGAGAGGACTTAGGAATAGAAGCTAGAGATAATTGGAGTAATTATGGACTATGATCTGAGGATAGTTCGGCAAGACGGGTAAGAGAATGATTGAGGGGACCTAAACCACTGTGGATGAAACAATCAAGGATATCGGGATTGCGGTTAGGATTTGTTGGCCAGTAGCTAGGTGAGTTAGGAGGAAGGAGACTGAAACGTTGGTAATTCAGTGCAGATAACAATGTTCTGCCACGATGGATCGTGGTTCTAGAACCCCATTGATGATGTTTGGCGTTTAAATCTCCACCCAGGATGAAGTGTAAAAAAAAAAAAATATATTGAGTATTACAACAATTTGTCTCATGGACACTAGTTATAGTGAGGTAGGACAACATTCACACTATATGTATAAAAAATATAAAATAAATAGAAGCAAAATAACAATAAATAATAATTATCAAAAATAAAAATATTTTATGAGATCCACTTACGGGTTTACATCATGTGAAAAATATATAGTATAGATTAAGTGTTGTATAACAATATAACAATACTTATTGCAAATAATGTTCTTGTTTTGAAAGTCAGTGCTGATTCTATTGATGGAGTTCATCAATCTATTGTATCCTCCATTAACTGTGATTATACCGAGTTTAGGAACGACCTACTGGATTCCAGCGGAAGACCAACCTTCCGTAATTAATAGTTCAGGGCGGTTATACAAAATGTAAGGAAGTACCTAATTACTGATTTGTTGAATTTTAAAACAGAAATTAAGATAGATAATTTTTTTTTTTTTTTATTGAATAATAATACAATCAGCCACTGTTGGAGGGCTATAAGTATTAAGGCTAAAAGTTCTCATTCATACAGTATATACAAGTAATACAGAAGTAACTATAAATATAAAAAGTAAATAAATAATACTTATAAAAAAATGTAAATCAATAAAAAAATAAAAATTAATAAAATAAAAAAATAAATAAACAAAATAAAATAAAAACTTCTAAACACATTCATACCTATATACAATATATACATTCGCCCAGGAATCTCCGAGCCAGGCTTTTCTCCCCACATGTGGAAAGCAAAGCAGGACTCCAGAGATCCCAGTGCCACTTTTCCAGCCGCATCACTAGTATTAAAAGCCAGTGGAGGCTGAAGGAGGGCACTAGAGCCACAGATGCTCAGGACTTGAGTGGAGAAGCTGGCCATTGCCAGGACTCCAGAAGCATATTTACAATAGATCTCGCGGCCACTGCCGTTTTAACCTTCGAGGGGGATTGTAGGGATGGTGGGAGCTGGATAGGGATTGAGCTAGAGGATTTGGATGATGGATAAGGTTCTGGTGAAAGTTTGAGAATCTGGATGGGATGATGTCGAGGACAAAAGGGATGTTAAGGTCATGGTGTAGGGTCTTATTTGTGACATAATATGGGGCATTGGCTATTGTTCTAAGTACTTTGGACTGGAAGGATTGGATGCGTTTGATATTCGAATGTTTAGCAGTAGATAAAAATTAGGGAGTGAATATAGATTTCTTTCTCGATCTCTGCTCTCGATGTCAAACGAGCGACCAGTATACTATATTTATATATACATATATGTAAAACTCTTGAATACAAACTGTTATATAAATTACAAAAATAACACCTTAAATACTTGATTTTCTTGAATGAATTTTTTTTCGGCAGTCAACTAAAGCATTCAAATAAAATTTAAAAAAAAAAATCATTTAAGAAAATCAAGTAATTAAAGTGCTATTTTCGTAATTTATATAACAGTTCATATTTAAGAGTTCTAAAGGGTCTTATTAAAAAGGAATCTAATTTGTTTTTTCGTAACAAAAATTTACTTTACCTAGTTTACTGGAAGCATCTTTTGGCTTTTGCAATTTATAACATTAAAATATAACTCATTTAATACAATAGTTAATATATTTTTATTATTCTGCTCCAAAAAAACAAAAAGATTAATATATAGTAACCTAAAAATTTGGGCAAAGCAAAGGCAAAAATGAATAATATACATTTCGTTTGAAATTATAAATATTTGTTGTCTCGTATTCATTATTTTTCGAAGAATTATCACCAAAAAAATTGGTTGAAATCGATAATCTACACACTGTACCCTTATATATTGTATATATATAATTAAGTATTGTGTCCAATGGTTATACGTCCATCAGATAGCACTGTTGGTACAGCTTTTTACACAACATAAATCAGTTTTTTTATATATTGCCGGTATGACATCTGAAAATAACGAGTATATAAAAATAAATGTGGAGTGGATTGCAACGTTACAAAATTTTAAAGCAATTGGTGAGGAACTTTGAAAATATTAGGTTTCGAACCAAGAAACATCTGCAATTTTGTTGCAATGGATTGTATGTAATATTTTGTTTGATTTAAATGTCTAAATTCAATTCGTTGTTTTGTTAGGTATTTAGTTTCTGTATTTTTGAGTTTTTTTTTTTGTTTTTTTTTGTTATGTAATACAATCTCTCACACTTAAGAATAGCAGTTAATGTCGCATATATGTATTCGAACAATAGAATGACAACCATTCGGGATACAGAAAGTTCTGTAGTAGGCTTTTATTGCATAGAAACATTTCTTGGAAAGTTCTATAGAGCAGAGGAAAAAATAAAACGTTCCTTAGTCCGATGTTTGGAAGGCTGGCCTACGGCTTTAGGAGGGGATCAAATATTTGACATCTTTTCCTCCTTTAAGAAATACTTAATCTTGTCGAACAGAGCTCGCTACACAACTGGGTGAGTTCTGCTTCGTAGAAGTTTGTATTTTTTTATAGAAATCATTTTTCTATATGGATGATTCTCATTTTGTCGATTCTCATTATTACTTCTATCACCTTTTTAAATAATACCAATCATTAGGGGCATTAATTTTATTTTTATAGAAATCGCAAAAAAAAAGACTTTTGGTTAAAGAGCTATTTCTAATTTCCGGCACATGTGGAAGTCCCTAGTACATAGAGGATAAATAAGTAACTTTTTCCAATTCTTTGTTATTTTCTTACCGTTAGCTCTAAAAATATATAAAATTCAAGCTGTACGCTTTCTTTTTTTGCGTCACCATTTTGTGCCTAGAACAATGAAACATTATAATTTTATTTTTGAAAATAATAAGTTATTTAGGGTATTTAGAGCAGATAATGTCTGCAGAATCCTATTTCGCTAAAAAATGGGAATTTAAGTTGAGTAAGCGCCAAGTTAAGTTGAACTTTTAACCAGTATTTCCTCTATTCTCTGCTTCTTACCAAATTTCTGGTTTGACTTTTTTTATTTTTTTCCATTTCCATAGTTTTAAGTCGATCTTGATGTTCCTCCATCCTGAGGACATTGCCAAACCACCTTAGCTGTAGATTATCAAGCATCTCTTATACCGAGATGAGTGTTAGTTCTTTCATAATCCTCTCAATGCGAATAAATTCTCTTCTCATTTTCTCCACAATTCTTCGAAGAGACGTCATTTCCGCAGCTGTCACACTGATCTCATGTTTATTTGTCCATATTTAGCTTTCAGTTTCATACAAGAGGACAGACAAATAAGTCGACTTCAATATTGCATATTAAATCCAAGAGTTCTTTAATTCCTTCACCGCTATAGAACACCACATTTTTCAGTACCCTTCTTACCTGAAGGATTTTGCTTTTGTTTGCATTGATAAGCATTCCTTTTCTTTAGAGCTTTTCCTGGCTTTCCGTCTTCAGATGTTGCAAAGAGAATATCATTTCAGAACGTTGGATGCTATTACATTAATTTTAAAATTTCAAATTTCACACGAGAAAATTGTTTGATCTATCGCACTTCTTAGGGTTATTGACTATCAATAAGAAACATAAGATTTTTTATACAAAAATGGATGTAATAACAGTTTTTTAAATATATCTATAAAGTCAAGTAACGTCGACCGTGTTAGCTTTACTTGGATGTGCGACCGCCCGCTTTGGTTGACCGTCCACAAGGTAAGGTAATTCAATCTACTGGAGGAAACTCACACCGACCGGACATAGGACTGATTACCCTAACCCACTCACCCCAGCACTCAAATCGGGAATCGGGATGTGGTTTACCAAAATGTCAGTAGTCTCTCTGAGGTTTGGTTCATGGATGATCTGTTTCTGGGAAAGTAATATAGATCCTCGTGCGCTTGCTGATTCGGAGTAGCCATAATTCATGGGTCTAGACAGATGGGAAGGACACTGCCAGATTGGCCCCAAAAGGATCGGGTGTGAAACGACGGGTGGCCTGGCGGTGCACCATGGAGACCATGGTCCGTAGCAATGTGAGGTTGAGTGACACCCTCCAGGCTATCTGTGCTCCCGCATGCAATATACTTCTGTAAGAAGGTGACATCTCGCGGCCAAAGATATTCATGGTCAACAGCATCAACCGAAAAAAAAATATATCAAGTTGTTAATGTACTACGATATATATTAGAAACTATGGAGCGATAAAACTAATATAAGATTACATACGATAAATAGAAATGTTTGATATTATTTTCACATTCACTGTTATACCCACTTGACACAATATGCAATACTCGGCTTGTTTAATTAATTTAGTACTTTGGCTTTTGTAATTAATTCTATTCTCTACTTGATTGAGAAGGGAAGATCTTGTTTGGAGACTTATTAAAAGAACAAAGTATTGGTGGCAGATTCTAATCCTGAAGGAAAGTGAAAAGAACAATGATCGGCTAGAGTTCTTCTCAGGTCATTTAACTTGGCCTGATCGCATCCCGCCTACTCCTCCAAGTTTTGTTTAAGGAGCCGTTGAACCCTCCAGCAAATCGGAAGGCCTTTGGTTCCTCATTACGATACCGATGCTTCGAACTATATTATGTTTAAACTTCTTTTACAGCAAAACTATGAATATGTGTTAATATATGAATACTTTATTAATTATTCTATTTTCTGTACATCTTTATCCGCGCCTGGTACGAATATGACAATCAGCAGATGTATTATTATTGTTGAATTTGATAATGGCATTGTAGACATGAAGAAGAAGAATACCCAGTAGCACAACTTTTTGGTCTTTGTTTACTTTCAGGGAAGAAGATCTCTCTACCAGCTCCATTTCAGTCAACTCCTGATGGGCATGTCAGCTATTGCCATATCGTTTGTATATCTGTTATGTTTATTTTAGTATGGAATCATAAGGAAGGAGTATATGTGTTTGTTGTCGCAAGTTGGGGAAATGTTTTATTATTTACGTACTGAGAGCTGCTGTATATTAATATGAATGATTAAGTGCAAAGTAGGTGTAATATAATTCAGTTTAATCATACTATCGTATTCGTACGATTCAGGGAAGACTAAGTCAAGTTGTCACAATTTATTTTTTTTATTTTGAAGAGTTTAGTGGTAAACATGACTTTCCTGTCACTAATGTCCAGGATGTATATTCCGTAAGTATTGCGAAATATTTAAAGAGATGATGGTAGACCTCAAAAGAAAAACAAAAGTTCTTATTGATCATATCCCGATCCCACACAGAAAAATTTAATTTCTTTTTTTAAGTAATTCACATTTTTGAATCGGAAGCAATGAATAAAAAAATAAAATAATTTTATTAATTTGGAATTATATGGTGTGGATGTGGAATTATGTGAATGTGTTCGCTAATCTCTATTATAATTCGCTGATCTATATAGTTCGTAGTCAATACTAATAATATTTACCAATAAAGAAGTTTAAAAAAAAAAGAAGTAACCATTTTATAGTAAACCAAACAAAAGGTGTCTTATGTTAGCCAAAAATATTTGAAGGGGACCTTTATGAATTTAAACTACAATATGTCCTACTCATAAATCTTTTTTAGGCACGATTCCTTGTTCAATAAGCATAATTCCATATTAACTAAGTTGAGGTTTGTCACAGAATACGTTGAAATCCGGCTCGAGTAGAAATTCGACAATCACATACAAACGATATGTGATGTGAAATTACGTCATTTCAAAGTACCTATATTTTTGGAAAAAAATAATTAAAATAAACTTTTACAAGATTGTTTTTTTTATGTGATATACTTTGTATTAAAATTGATAAGTGAAATAAAATACATTTTTTTTTTAATTATTCAAAAACTTTTTTTTTCTCTCAAAAATTTATTACCTGAGGCTTGACCTGTGAAAATCGATTCACTAGTGTAATGTAATCACTAGTGATAAAATGTAAAAAGCAATTAAAACTCGAAAAATTGTTACATCATCTTTCTTTTAAACAATTGGAAAATCGTTTAAATAAACCAACTATTCGTTATTGGTTAGTTAAAAAAAAAAAATCATTCGTTATCTATTTTTCTTTATTTAAAATACATTTTTTCTAAACCTAATGTAAATTATTAAGTAATTCCTGGGATGTATTTTGCTACAACTTTGAAACCTTAGCAAAACAGTCTATTCGTGACAAAAAAATAATTCTTTCTAGCAAATTATTTTTCTAGGACGAAAACAATCGAAAAGCCACACTTTGGTCACTTATTATTTTTTAAAAAAAATTGAATATTGTAAACTTATATAGTGAAAAACAATGCGATGGTAATTCAAGTTGGCGATGACGTAAATTTGATTTGACTATAATGATGTTCGAGGCTCCGTAGGGACTGGGTTCCATGCAAGGGTTCGAGATCGGATGTCCAGCGTGAACAGTTAATTGACCGCAATGCTTAGCGGTGCATCACTTCTGTAAATTGGTCGAAGCTCTTGTCGGAAATCCGTAGAGCATGAATTGCCATGCTGACATAAAATATGATTTGTTTACTATCATAAAACTTTGATGAGAATTCAATGAACCGATAATTTTCATAAAATTATCACGAAAAATTTCATAAAATACTATTTCTTGTTTATTTAAGTTATAATAATTTTTTGCCTCTATATATTTATTTACCCCTGTCAAAAAATGATGTCGGCAATCAGCAAATTTGCTAAAAATACATGGGGAAAATGACATGTCTGGCATGAGGAAGGGCATTATTCAGGAGCACCTTTTCCGTTTTGTTTCAATTATTTAGGTTGTTTAAGGAAGGATATCACCCAACGCCTTTTTAGTCTCCTCATGTTCGGGAATATGTTAGCTATGGTCAGGTCTCTTGTTAATGTGTTGCGATGTTCATTCAAATAAGTATAAATCGTTGGCAAAGGACCATTATGTGTTGGAAGGTAGAGGTCAGTATGTAGAGTTTCGTTAGTCACGTAACAAGGTATTTTATTATGAGTCTCGATAATTTTTATTGGAAGGCTTGATGTTTTTGTAAGTTTTTCTAGTGATTAATTTTTTAATTTAGAATTTGGCAGTCCGGTACCTTTGCTTTCTCTTAGACAGACGACTAACGTGGAACCTTCATACTAGACTTAAAAGACAGGAACTAAACCGACGATACGGACAACTATACCGGCTACTAAACAGAAAATCTAAACTTTCCATTGAAAACAAGTTACTGATCTACAAGACAATACTGAAACCTATCTGGACTTACGGACTTGAACTGTGGGGAACAGCAAAATTGTCTAACATCAAACGCATCCAATCCTTCCAATCCAAAGTCCTTCGAACAATAGTTAATGCTTCTTTCTATGTAACCAACAAAACCCTACACCATGACCTTAATATCCCATTTATCCTAGACCTTATCCCAGCAAAATTCCACCAGAACCTTACCCATCATCCAAATCCCTTTGCACAATCTCTATCCAGCACCACCCATCCATATAATCCTCCAAGGAGGTTAAAACGGCAGTGGCCCCACGATCTTTTATAGTTTGTAAATATTGGAGTTCTGGCAATGACCAGATTCTCCACTCACGACATGAGTGTATGTGGTATGGCTAAAGCACTCTTGCTCAATCTCCACTGGGCTTAGCCCTAGTGACGCGGTTGAGAGAGGAGTGCAGGGAACTTCTGGAGTCATACTTTTCCCTCCACAGTTGGAGGGACAAGTCTGGTTTGGAGTTCTCTCGGTAAATTGTATATATTGTATATCGGTGTGTATGTGTTTTTATTTATTTTTAGGTTATTTTATTCTTATTTATTGTATATATATATTATTTTTCTTTATAATTTATTTTATTTACTGTACATAGAGTGTGAATGTGATCTGTGAACTCTATTATAAATGCCATAGAGACAGATTGTAATATTTTTCAATGAATAAGTTAAAAAAAAAAAAAGAATTTGATAGAAATAACTAACATAAATTAAAAGACTGATTCAGATTATTAAAAAGTTTACTAAATCATCATGAATCCAAACATAAAATATTTTTTCTTCAAAATAATACTTTCCTTTCAGTTTATATCGGCCACAAACTAATTTCTCATATGATCTAGGATTTACCTTTGACATTAGGATGACATGGGACCGCTTGTTAAAGTAAAACGGGAGAACCTCCACAAACGACTCAAACAACTTTATCTATATATTTTCAAAAATTGAAGACTGAAACTGAAGAGATATACTTATTCCACAACACTCTGTGAACATACTCATTGCAAATCCAGATTATCAAAATTATTATGACCCATAACGAAAACACCTCGGTATGTAACTTTACTATATCTGCACTTGCTGAGTTCCACCTGCCAACAGTAGACCGATAGATAACCATTATCGACGATTTGGTAGGAATTTAAACGAAAATACCAACAATCAGTCTAATAAAATAAATTGATAGCTGAACTAAAGCTGACACTTGTACTTACTAAAATGCCAGTTAAAGGATAGAAAATGCTTTTAAAAATATTATTTTTATTTTATCTTCTCAGAGAATTTTTCTCAGAGAACATTTATAATATTGGTCAGAGAGCACATTCACACTCTAGGTAAAATAAATTATACAGCAAAATAATATTATCAAGGTTCGTTTAAACATTTGACAAACTATGTGAAACACAAATATTTAAATGTTTTTTCCATATGCCAGTACTTTTTTTTTTTTTTTTTTTTTTCTTGGTTTACATCTGCTGTCGGGGAAATAAAATAAATAAATAAAAAAGTAGTGCTTAGCGCTTCACTATTAATTAAGTTAGATGACTAAACGCACTTTAAGCATATTAATGATCCTGCGTTCCAAATTTTATTCTTTGGAAATGTTTTAGCTTATATTATTCTGCATGACCAATACGTCTTACAGGTTTGCCTACGCGTATGACTCCAGGCGCTATGGACTTTTTGGCCCTATCTCACTTTAGTAATTTATTAGTAAGTAGGAGGGTACTCCATGTCCGCTTAACGGCGTAGCAACACCCATTTTACAAATTATATAACTTTTCATTTAATTGTACTAATCGTTAATTGTAATAACTTTAATAAACATTTATTCTGTAGTTCATATTGTATTATATTTTATCAACATAAAATAAACTAATCGAAACCATTGTTCGAACAAATTTTGAATTTCTTTAAAAATCTATATTATACATCGCGACATATTGCCAATTTATATTATTATATAAATATAATTATTCTTATTGCCAATTAGTAGCCATAATAAATATATTCAACTTGTTCAGTTTCATATAAGTGTAACAATTTGTTCCTAGTATTTTCATTGTGCGTTATATTGTGCTTCGTTTTCTATTACATAATAATTATGATTATATCACAATATACTATTATATATAATATAATAATTAATATATTCCCAAGTTAATAATGACATTTGACAGACTAAATAACGAACTTAAACGACTAATACAAAAATTCAATAGAACGAATTGTGATGCTCATTTGAGCATTCTATCAACTGACGATGGAAGTTTGTGGAAGCATACCAAAAATTTGTTAAAACATCGAGAGGTGTCAGTACTCCTGCGAAACGAAGACGGTTCATGGGCTTTGACGGATAGAGAAAAATCTGAACTATTTGCAGACCATCTCTCATCAGTATTTACACCATTTACCGACTTCACGAACACAGAATATGAAACCTTAGTATTTGATACCATAGACATACCATTACAAATGACACCTCCCCCTATTCCGTTCACTCCTTCACAAGTCGCACAACAAATCAGACATCTCCCTAAAAGAAAAGCCCCACGTTATGACTTAATAACTGCCGAGGGCCTCCAGCAAATACCTAGGAAAGCTCTAGTGTTCAACTGTATTTAGAGGATACAACTGTATTCTGAGGACAACTAACTTCCCATTACAATGGAAATATTCACATATCAAGATGATTCACAAAAGGGACAAAGACATTTTCAATTCCTCATCCTACCGACCCATCATACTCCTTCCGATATGTTCCAAAATTTTCGAAAAATTAATATACAAAAGACTGGTTGACATACTGACAGACCAACAAATAATACCTGACCATCAATTCGGTTTTCCTACATTTCATTCAACTACTCACCAATTACACAGAGTTACAGACTACATTGCTGGAGCGCTAGAACAAAAACAATATGCTACGGGCGTATTTCTGGATGTTGCCCAGGCATTTGATAAAGTCTGGCACCAGGGACTTCTCTTCACGGTTCAGTAAAAAAAGACTCACTTACAAAAACTACAATCCTTTCAATCTAAAATTTTAAGACTAATAAATGCAGCTCCCTGATATGTCAACAACAAGACTTTACATACCGACCTAAGACAACCAACCATTGACCAGCACATACGTACTCTCTACTCCCGATTTCATCTTAAATTACACGGACATCACAATGGACTTATCAACGACATGGCCACGGCTGAAATGCTCATCAGGAGGCGACTGAAAAGGAGCTGGATGAGAGATCTCCTTTCCTGATTTTAGGATGTAAACAGACCAAGGAAGAGGTGCTGCTGGGCACCATTCTTCGTCATGCCTATCATGCCATTTTCGACTTATTAACAAATCCACAAATTGTCACTACCATGACAGGTGCGGATGAAACATTGAAGACAAAAAAAAATAATGAGGTAAAATCTATTAATTATGTTCCTCGGGAGGTCTGGGTGAGGCAAGCGAAACATCTCATAATAGTTTAATGGAATGAGACCTGGACAAGGAACCCCTCAAAACCAAGCATTTTGACTACTGGTGCCTGTGACAGAAACACGGTGCTCCATGGGCAATAGCTTGCGCGCAATAAATGAAAAACGTGTTTTTCTATAGATTGTAGCGCGAAAACGGTTATAGCCGTTCATTTGATGAAACTTTCTTAGAATTGTTTAGAAAGGTAATTAAATTACCTACAAAAAAAAAAAGAAATAATTGGAATCGAACCAGCATTAGCGATGATACAGCTTATTATATTTTTCACACATGTTTTAAGTTATTACTTTCCCACTTATACTAGGCAAGGAAAGTATTGCAATCGGGTCAAATTTTCCGATATGCGGTTTTCGACGAATCTATAGGTTTTAGAGCTTCCTGAGTCCGAAAAACACTTTTTAGCCATTGGTCTGTCAGTAGTCAAAGGGTTCCATGTCATCCTTCCGTCAAATATTAGCTCGAAATAACGTACTACGATTATTTTTCTAGTTTAAATACTTATTTATTTGCACTTATTGACCAACTGTTAACTATCAGTAGATGGCTTTATGAAAATATAGAATTGTCATGTCAGATGAGGGGAAAGATAAGATTGATTTAATTATCATGAGTGTTTAAGAAAGGAGGTCCTTCACCCAAAGCCTTTTTATCCTCCTTCTTATCTTGATGGTTTGATCTTATCTGAAGTAACAAGTCAACTGAAGCCATGTCTCTTAATAATATATCTGTGTATAATAGTATGAAATCGCTTGTCGAGTCCTTAAGTTTTGGTCAAGTATTGGTTGATGGAACTGTCTATAGACAACTGGGTATAGACAACAACTATAGTGTTGTGTTAGTCACAAAGCAAGATGCTTTAGTCATGTTATGTATTATTTTTGATTAGAAATTTTAAAATTATTGCAAGTGAAATTTTTATTTATGCCGCATATCTCTGTGGGATATGTCCATATAGCTTCAAGAAAGTGTGCGAATGTATTTAGTGTCTGTATCAGCTCTATTTTTGAAAATCTATGTTCAGTTGTGCGATCATCAGACGCACACTTCACAATGGTGTGAATTTGTTCATATATCACTAGAATTATTGTCCACGTGACAGATTATTATATTTATAAATAAAAAAATAAAAAAAGTTTTGAAAATTAGGAAAAACACCATTATAGCAGTTTCTGCAGCCTATAAAGAATCTTCCGTTTAATTTTAGCATGTGGGTCCCATGCCATCCTTCTGTCAAAGGTAAGTCCTATACAGTGTATGGTTAGAATTTTTTTTTTAAATATGAATTTTATCAATAACTCTGTAAGTGCCATCTAATAATCTTTTATCTATTTTTACCTCTGTGGGTAAATAAGTATACGTAAATGCTAAACTTGTAAAACTTTCATTTACTTAATGAAAGCTCTGGCTTAAAAAGCGCGTACCTCATTCAAAACCTTTTATCATGCCTAGCCGGCTATCGACAGCTTGAGAATGATCAAGCTAAATTGACTAGCACTTTCACCTTACCCGTAGCCAACCCGTCAACCGTCACTTAAAAACCTCTCTAGCTTTGACATTAATTTAATTCTCAATGGCTCAATCATCGAGACAGGTAATATCAGGAGACATTTTTTTCATTCATTCATAACGATTTGGCCTCAAATATATTCCTCTGAAGTGAAATACTTCTTCAGCGTTTAACCATTTCAGGACAATGTATAAGAATATGCGGTTCTGTGGATAGGCTAAGAATATTTATATAGTTCCAATATTAAAGTGTTAAGAAACATTTGAAAAAGATTAAAAATAATCCGGAACAACTACAGCAGTTCTTATAGCTTCCTACAGTTCTAGAATTCATAAAATGCCGCCACAAAAATTTTTCGATGCTGTATAACACACTTGAAACCCCCTTTTTATTACTCTTACTCCATCCTCAACACAAGTTCGTTGGCAACTAGTGGTTCTGGAAACTAATGAATTTAACATACAAGTCACTTCAAGTCATTATAAATAGAATCAACTACACGAAGAAATAAAAATTTAGTTTTAGTTTTGGAGTTTTGAAAAAAAAGAATTTTTTATTTTTTAATTAATGTTGTTTTAGTAAGGAGAAGAATTGCAAGCGTGAAAAGTGCATTTGTGCATTCACTAACGAACTACTCGTACACATCCATCTCAAGTATTCTTCATCTTAAGAGCCTCATTAGATACCCTCAAACAACCCACTTTGCATTTTTTTAACGTTCCATCGTTCCACTTTGAATTTTATCGTCTTCTTTACTATTTTCTCGTTCGAATGGTTATGAATATCAGAGAAAAGGCAGATGATCTTCATACTTCAAATAAATAATAGGAAGAGAATGAATAAAAAAAAACGATGTTATCTCATTTAATTATAATATTGTAAGGACTGTCGTAGGACGAAGTGTCGTGTCAGTTGTTCCATTTTTTTTTTTTTTAAACTTATATGTTCAGAAATAAATTACTGTCTGTCTCAATTAAGGAAATGAATAATAATTTTCAGCCTAGCCACAAGCCTAACAAGGACAAAAATTCACCTTCCTCAAACCGACCAATCAGCTTACTTCCTATATGTTCCAAAGTTTTCGAAAGCATACTGCACAAAAGAATTTTTGTTGATGTACTAACAAACACACAAATGATACCTGACCATCAATTTTGATTTAGGGCACATCACTCAAGTATACTACATAGAGTTACGTACTACATATGTTAACACTATAGCAGAGGTTATATGCAACGGTCGTATTTCTGGATGTTGCTCAAGCGTTGGACAGAGGTTGGCACCCGGGTCTTCTCTTTAAAATCAAGACAATACTTCCACCTACCTACTGTCAAATTCTACAATTCTTCCTTTCTGACAGATTTGTCTCCATTCGATACGGGTCAGAACTATCATTCATCAAGTCTATCTCTCAGCTGGAGTACCCCAAGGTTCGGTAATCGCTCCATTACTCTATATCACATACTCCCATGTAGTTACCACTTTTAACAGCGGCATGTGCAGACGACACAGCAATTTTAGCAGGACACAAAAGTCTAACATGCGCCTCACTGACCCTATAGCAGTAGTTAACAAGATTACATGATTGGTTCAAACTTTGGAAAATCCGACTAAATCAAGAAAAATCACAGCACATAACATTTACCCTTAGACATGAAAACATGCCATCCAGTTTTCCTTGACAATACACAGATTCAACAGACATTCACTTGGTCTGAAAATTGACATAAAAAATGACGTGGGGTCCACACCTAAAAAAATATTTTATATCTCATATCTTATATATAATACTTAAATTTCTTTATAATTATTAATCTTGTATAACAAATTTTTGTATTGTGAAATAAAAAAATATTAATTGTACGAAATAATAAAATTAATACAATAATATAATAATACAAATTTATGGTAATATATAATGGTTTAGGTTAAGAGTATATACTCATCTGTTAAATAAAAATGTTGTGATTGACTAAGACAACCGCGCCCCCAAATACGTGTTAAATAAAAAAATAAAAATAATTAGGGTGTGTTAAATAAAAAAAAAAAAAATCAAGATTTATTGAAAATAATAAATTCTGAAGTCAAACAAGTGTTCTTATATATATATATATATATATATATATATATATATATATATTCCTTCATATCTTTGCAGAGCATATTTGTTTATTGAAGATTTAAATTAATTCTGGCCTAACCTAGTTTTCTGTTTTTTTTTTCATAATAGAGAATTGTTTTACATTAATTTGCATAAATTATAAGAAGACGAAAAGAACTCAAATCATAATTAAAGTTGCTACTGATGAATATTCCTCATTGCTTAGCTTAGTCGTTACAACTAATTTTGAAGTTTCAACTGAACAAATTACTTAGGAATCAAAGTGGTGTAAAAACTCCTAAGTGGTCACTAAGAGGGTTTTGTTCCATTTTGATTCTTGTAATTATTAGCATATTTATAGATTAAATAAGTCCCTCAGTTATAAGAAATATATTCTTACATATAAATGTCTAGTTATTTGTTCCGAAAAATATCTCAAACCAAAACAATAAAAAAATTACATTAAATATTAAACCTTCTTTTGCATTGTTTTAAAATTTTAATTTTTATACCTATATAAGAAATAACTGAAATGTCTGACATGAGGAAGGATAGCATGCAGCAGTACCTCTTCCCTGAATCAATTATCATGGTTTGTTAAGTAAGGAGGTCTCTCTTCCAGTGCCTTTTTAGTCTTCTACTGGTATTAATGGGCATATCAGCTGATACTACATCTCTGATAAGGTATTTAATATTAATAATAGAAATTGTATTTCTGAAATCAACGACAGACCTTAAACAAGCGACTGAAAATACTATACTCACTTTTTTCTAAATCAAAATTGAAAATTAGACAAAAACTTAATACATACACTTACCTACTCAAACCCATTTGGACATACGCCTCACAGATTTACGGTTCAGCAAAAAAGACTAACTTACAAAAACTACAATCCTTTCAATCTAAAATTTTAAGACTAATAATTGCAGCTCCCTGGTATGTCAACAATAAGACTTTACATGCCGACCTAAGACAGCCAACCATTGACCAGCACATACGTACTCTTTACTCCCGATTCCATCTTAAATTACACGGACATCACAATGGACTTATCAACGACATGTCCACGGCTGAAATGCTCATAAGGAGGCGACTGAAAAGGAGCTGGATGAGAGATCTCACCTAAATCAAAGTAATGACCATGATGAGGTGCTGCTGCGTACTATTCTTCTTCATGCCTGCAATGCCAGCGTCATCATGGCAACACATCTGCTGATTGTCATTACCATGACAGGTGTGGATAAACAGATGAAGATAAAAAAAAAAAAAAAAAAAAAAAAAACTGAACAGTAAAGCATCTGCTTATATTATTCTGCATGACCTAAGCTTCTTTGGTTTGCCTTATGGTACAATACAGGCGCTACGGTTACCTTTCCTAATCGACATCAGTATTTTAGTATGCCCTAGTAAATCATTATTAAATGGTTGTTAAAGAGTTCTCATGTATTGATCAACTTTTAGCACTAAGTAGCGTTTTGTTATTCATGTATTAAGGTGTTTTAGGTATGAGACGTAATATTTTTAATTAGAGTTTGAAATTTTTCTAATTGCGTCTTTTAGCTATACTGTATATTTTGATTGAGTGCGAACATATTGGATTAATCAAGTATATAGATATATTTGATTAGATATATTTGATTAGATATTTTCAAATAAATAAATATATACTTATATAAGTGGTCCTGATACTATGTATTTATTTCAGTCATAGTAATAAAGGTAGTGCGATTTAGTTTTAGGTTTTAAATATTTAGGTTTGGTTAAAGCTGTGACTTATTGTTCACTTATATATTTTATTCTGTTCCATTTCCTTTTAGTGAGATTACCGATAAATTTTAGGTCGCTTGGTGAATTTGGCGGGGATGTATTCTCCCATTCAATTATTGAATCCTCAAATAAATCTCTTAAAGCAGGCATTATTTGTAGAAGATATATAAATATTACCAGGTAGTATTGTTCCAATTCGATAGAATTGCAGCATATATCAGTTTTAGACTGAATTATTTTTTTACTTTTTCTTTTTTTACCTCAACATTTTTATAGTTGTGTATAATAAAAAAATGTTAATTTTTAAAATTACTAATTCAGAATATATATATATATACATATACGCTATATATATACGTTATACATATATATATATATATATATATATATATATATAATATATATATACGCACACTAAGATTAAAAATTTAATTTTAAAGATTAAATTATAACTATTTCAGTTACTGCAATGAGTCATATTTTATACTTAAACGAAATTTCACCTAAGACTTTTTTTCTTTTTCTGGCTTAAGACTTACATTAAAGCCCTATACTGCTTCAATTATTTTTCCATATATTTTTGTTTTCACTGGTGAATTCTTTATAGTATTTAATAAATATATATGTATATGTATTAAAACTTTTTTTTTATTAAAAGTTTAGTTTTAAATATATATTAAAACTAAAACTAAAACAGAAACTGAACATATATATATATTTGCTTAAACTCGTATGGACGTACTCATCACGAATTTACGGTATCGCTAAAAAGACACATTACAAAAACTTCAAACGTTCCAATCAAAATTAGGTTAGACTCTTAACAAAAGCACCTTGGTACGTGACTAACAAAACTTTACATACTGACCTCCACTTTCCAACAGTTGACCAACATATATTGACCCTTTATCAACAACTTTACACAAAGTTAAACGGACATTATAACAGACTAATACTGCTTATATTATATTATATTATAAGAGACACGACCACACCTGACATACCTCAGAACATGAGAAGAAGAATTTCTATCTGTGTATCGTCATCACACTTGCTGATTGTCAACAATAAGTTGACGGGCGCAAATACATTTTTATAGACAATAGAAACTATTTACATTTTTAATCGACATTTTAAGTATTTTTTTTCAAACATTGTTCTGAGTAATAATGTGACTTGAAATCTACAAATCAGTAATCATGTTTTTTATCCTTCTGATGAAACAAGTAGTTATAATTTTTTAAAAATGATTTTTATCTTTCACTCCCTATTTGTTTATTTATTAATATGCTCTACTGAATTTTATATTGTTTGTCTAGTATTCCACTCATATCTTTTACCTAATTTGCACCCATCAGCACATTTCCTTTTTTTTCATACAAAAATGTGGATTTACTTAATCGTTTTGTACGTATTATTTATTTATTATTTTAGTAAATTTTCAATAAAGTTATTTTTTTCATGAAATTTTTTTCATATTGAGTGTATTTTTTTTTTAAAAAATGCTAATTTTTTTTCTTTAATTTTTTGGCGTTGTTTCTGCCATTACTTTTTTTATCTAATTGAATTGATAAAAAAATAAATTGAATGATTTAATTGTTTATGCAATCTTTCAAAAGCATTAGATTGATCAAGAGAAATCTGCAAACTAAAACTAATCTAAGTTAGTGTTATACTCAAGACTCATTTATCAAAGTCATTATTTAAGGGGCGGTGCTTTGTTGACAGCTAGGCCGACACGACAAGTGTTGTCGACTAGGAACAACAATACATTTAATTTATTTATTTTATTTTTGGTTGGTATGTTAAGCAATATCGAACAAAAATATTTTTTTATTTTTTCAATAATTTTCAGAATTCCTTATGAGGAAGTTAATTGTTAACTGGAGTTTATTGGGAGACTAAAGAACTGATTATTTTATTTTTAAGTAAATCTTAATAAAGAAACGTCGGTTTTAAAGACAATGTTATTGGAAAGATTTGTTGGCTTTCCAGAAATAAAACTTAAAAATCGTTTTAAGAATTTCCTAGAAAGTTGGAAGTTATTTAGTGTCTCCTTTATATCGAACAATTGCTTTATGAAACAGAAGTATGTACTTTTTTTCACTGATTACTTTTGAAAACTGATTAAAAAAAATTAATTACTGAAAAAGTTGCAATTTTGCTCAATAAAATTATAAAAACATACAATGCATTAAAAAACGTGTAATTTAATGCAAAAATGCATTCATAATTACTTATAAGGTTGCTTTATTATTAGAAATAAAAAGTTCTTAATAAGTTTCAAACCAGCAGAATAAAACGTGAAATTGCTCTAGAATATCTAATTATTATTAATACTATTTTAATATACTTAGCGTGATGGAATAATACATTGAATAAATTTTATTCTAGCTATGATTCATTCATTTTATATTTAAAAGGCAGCACTAAGAAAGAAAAACAGCCAATGTAATGGGTTTTAGTTTTTTTTTTTTATTGGTTGTTAAATATCTGCATTTTCCTACTAAATTTTTTTTCTTAATTTTAGTCTCTGTCGCAAAAAATAATTGATATATTTTTAATGGACATGCCAACACGAAAGTACTAATGGATAAGAAATACAAACGTAAGAACAAAAAACATCAATACTAAATTTTTGAATAATTAACATTTAAGTTCTAGCTAATAAAAGCCACATACGAACCCTTATAAAGTGACTTCCACCTACTGTATATAAACAGTTAACCAACAATTACATACTTATTTACACGGACGAACTAACGTATTGACAAGAGATATTTCTTCAACTGACTTCGTCATGATAACGAAAAGGAAACTTAAAAGGTGCTGGATGAGAGATCTCAACTAACCATAGCAATAGAATCAAGATAGGTAAGAGGTAGTAAAAGGTGCTATCGTTCCACATGTCTGATATTTTTATGAGACCATCAGCTGATTTTTAAAAATTCGTCGACAGGTGCAGATTAATATTTGAAGTTAAATTTTTTTAAAAAAATTACTTAAATAAATAATAGAATGATATTGAATTATAAAATGTTCTAAATTTTCATTAAAAAAGAATATTTGATACCGCATGTTGATATAAAAGATCTTAAAATAGACCCCATAATAATTTTTAATATTATAAGAAAAGTTTGGAACTTTTCTTTAAAAAGACACCAAGAAAACATTTCTTTCGTCATTAGAGCTAAAAGAAAATTTGGAGTCATCATTAAAAATTACATGGGAAGGAAACATATTTCACAAACGTTAGTCACAATTTCTTAAATGCAGCTGCCAATTTTTGTTCCTTTTAATTTTTCTTTTAAGCAGTAATAATGCCTTAGCTTCGGAATTATTGTCTTTGTTCGTAATTCGAAGTTACATTCTGACGCTATATTCCTGATAAATATACCTTCATGTATATTTAGAAAACAATTATGGCACAAAAAACATATTGTTTGCCAAATTTAAATATGAGAACTCCTAATATTTTTTTGGCTATATAAAAAAAAATTCTTTAAACAAATCTAGTAACATCTTCCATCATATGAGGATTGGGTTACTATATTTTTGTATTAAATGTAATAATGATTGAAAACTAGACGAAAACTTAATACATACACTTACCTACTCAGGACGTACGCCTCAGAAATTTACGGTTCTGTAAAAAAGACGCACTTACAAAAACTACGGACATTTCAAAACAACATTTTACGACTTATAAGAGGAGCTCCTTGGTATGTAAACAAAAAAACATGTCCGCAGCTGACAAGCCTAGCAGGAGACGACTAAAGAGGTGCTGGATGAGAGATCTGCTTTCTTGAATTAAGGAAATAAATGAAGGCCAGGAAGAAGTGCTGCTATTTCTTTTCTATTACTATTTCTTTCCTCATGCCTAAAATGTCAATTTTTCTTATTAGTTACAACACATCTGCTTATTGTCAAGCTCATGGCAGGTGTGGATGGAAATATGAAGAGAAAAAAAATGGGATAATATGAGATATTGAGATAATGCAATAATCTCCACTTGGGTATAAAGAAGTTTATACATTTTTTAGCAAGATTTCTATCAAAGTATTACTAATCTGAATCGATTTATTATGTTTTTTATTTTACTTTCATTCACCTATGTGTATAATATATAGTAAGGGGAAGTGTTGCGATCATGAAACTTTTCGAATATGAGTTTTCAACGGAAATAAATATTTGAGATCTCCTGGGTCCAAATAACCATATCCTGCAAAATGTTTTGTGCGCGCGCCTGTTTGTGTCACATTCTAGCTCAAGAACGAAAAGTCGTACAGAACTGGAATTGCACATTTCAGGTTATTATACCACGGGGATTTAACAATATCTTTTTCTTCAAAATTGGCCAACCGTAAGTGCCGGTTTATATCTTCGATTTCACACATATTTGCCAATTTTCAGAAAAACTGCACGATTTCGATTAAATTCATTCATATTAGTGTAGAATTAGGTGGTTTTAATAAAATGCAGGTCTTGCTCTCTTTGGTGTTCTCTAACAGGGTTTTAATGCCTTATTTTCAATATTCCTTCCACTGAAGTACCTTCAATTTTTTTTTATTTGAAATAATTAACCATTTCACTTTTGAACCTGTTATAAAAATAGCTAAATATGGTGAATGAAGAAAATTCATCTGTAGCTAAAGGGGAAACAAGGGCAGGGAGCTATACGGTGTAAGCTATACAGGATGCTCGGCTCTTGAGACGAGAACGCCCGACCTTTCCCGATCTTCTCCCTTTACAGATACTCTATACCCTCTGTACAGAACTTTTCCATAATATTTTTAAAATGTTTTCACGCAAAATATGTAGGGTTTACTAGTACAAACATTTATTATCGTCAAGTTATTTTTTTGACGAGCTTCGTGATGAATTTTCAAAATTTTTCCTAAAGATTCTGTTAACGCCACAGCGTTAATTTATTTTATTTTTACAGTTAAAACGCCACAGCGTTAATTCATTTTATTTTACACTTAACTAGTTTGATTAATTATTGATTTTTTTTATTTTAGCAAAATGAAATTAATTAATAATATGTATATTTATGCATAAGATATGTGTATATTAAGTATTATAGGCCCATAGCGTATATTGTTTATATTAAATAGATCAATAGTTTATACTTGGACTACTTTGTTATGGATTGTAGTAGCACTAGCTATAAACAAGTGCTTGGTTCAAGTCATAAGGCGGTAGAATTGACAAGAGACGGTCTGACTCCGTCCGCCACTGAGCTGAGTACTGCCAACTTCAACACTGCCCACTGCTGTTCTACTCTGAAGAGACGTACTTCTCTCGTCGTGCTCGCCGCTTCCCATTTGCAGTTCGTTTTGAGCACGCTCATTGAAGAGTTACAATTGGTTTCTGCATAGAGACAGAGGTTTAAGAACGTCCTGCTTCTTCCACGTAACGTTGTACAATCTAATTATTTGTTATATATATAAATTTCATATTGGGACTCTAGAGAAGTTGTTTTTTTATTGTAATTTGGGCCATAGAAATAGTTTTTTTTTTATGATCAAGCATGAAAATATTTCATTAATATTGTCACAATTGTTTGTTCAGCTGGTCTTTATTTTATGCTAGTTTGTTATTTTTTTTACCTATATAACAAGTGTAAAATTGATTCATTTTGTTTATATGTTTTCAATATTAGATTTTGTAAACGTTCCAAAATAAATGTTTGAAGATACAGTCCACTTTCATTCTTTTCTTTTACTTTTATTAAATCACAATTAAATAGTTAGGCTTCATTCGAAGTTTGACATAAACTAAGAGGGAGCTAACAGATCCATTTTCCTCACAATCATTTTTTGATACAATAGACAATCGTAAAAGAAAATGAAAAGTGAGACAAATAAATAAATTTTAACTGAAACGACGGGCAGGAAAAACGTGGTAACAATTGTTTTAAAGTTTTCACTTTCTATAAGAAAATATTTTGCCACCAGATTTTTACTCTTGAACCATAGATTTGAGAAACCTTATAGGGTTAATATGGTTGAAGAATACGAATGATTTCTATTCTGTAAAAAGGTCGGTTTATTCATAATAAAATAATGATCTGTGAGAACCTAACGATATATGTAGAACAGGATATATATCATATCCTGTTGTTCTTGGTTGTATTTTCGATTTGAATCGTTTGAGTTTGGTCGTAGTTTCTAATCAAAAGTTCAAACTCTCTTGTTGATCGGTTGTAGAAGATATCTAACGTTGCAGATTGAGATGGCAAATCGCTATAGTTAATAAAGGTTTGACAGCTACTCAAAGTCTACCGCTTTGTGGAGTCTTCAGATTCCTGACGTTCTAGCATTCCAATTGGATGGATAGTTCATCGATGGGTATTGGCATATTTCGCTTAAGTCTTCCTCGCTCAACGTCAGGTTTAAGCATTACATGTTGCAATAAATGTTATTCCATAATGACTATTTTTTATTCGTATGAGTAATTATTCGTAATAAAATATTTAATTAAATATTTTGTTTATTTAATTAATAAGTTTTGAAAGAAAATAAATATTTACCTCAAAGACTGGCTTTATACCAGTTTATTTTCCTCTTTATTTCGGACAACTAATAATATATTATTTAATTGCTTTCAATTAATTAAAAATTTCATTATTTTTAATATAATATAGTATATTTATATTAGCTGAACCTGAACTCATTGTAACTTGAATTTATTAATAATATGAATTAATCTAAATATTATTTCGTTTCTTGCTTAGGATGTAGTACTTATTACAATTGATTACTTATTACAATTACTTACAATTACTTATTACAATTACTTATTACAATTACATTACTTATTACAATTGATACAAGATATCTTTTATTATTTAATTGAAGTTGATGATGGATTGTGGAGAAATATAATGAGTAAGACTGTTTACGAAAATAAATCCGCCATTATATTTGAATGATTGAAAGTCGAATACGGGAAAGATTAAATCGATATAGGCGGATGACACATCTCTGGATTTTTTTTAACAAATTCAGTGTACTGACAGAAAGAAGCTGGAAGAGGCTAAATAATAAAAAATCACAAAATATTATTGGCCGTGTTGTGAACATGCCTTGAATATTTGAGTTAGTAAGTTCGTATAAGTTATTATGAAATCTGCTGTAGTGTGCTCGTATGTAGTCGTTAACTGTTGACATCGTTTGGTCTTTATGTAAATTAATGTTACTAACGTACCAGAGAGCCTTGGTGATAGTCCTGAATGATTTTGATTTAAAAGTCTATAGTTTACGTGGGTGAGTTTTTTTGGCTGCCTCCTATATCTGTGTATCGTAGGTCCACATGAGCTTAAATAAGTGAGTGTATGTATTTAATTTTTATTAGAGTTAATATCGTAGTATTTGGTTTAGAATTTTTGTTTTATTTTTTAATGTGACCCCAATGTTTCTCTTCTGTCATACGTTAGCCCAAGATATTGAACTTTGTATGTCTAAGGAATATGGACATTGTCAAGTTAAATGGCAGTGCAAGTTTCAAGTCGCAAAGTAAAAGCAATATGATGTAATTTGTCTTTGTTGAGTCGAATTCAATATTTATTGTCCTATTTAATACAGTTTATATTATAATTTCATATAATGGTAATTTTTATAAAATTACTCAACAGTGCTTAAAAATATTTAGAGGTAAGTAACGCAAATCTTGACCTTGCTATAATATCGCCATCTTTTTAACCTCCAGGTTTATTTCGTGAATATTTATTTAGATACTTGAAAGCGTGAACGCAGTTTTATTGACCCATGTTTCTTATCCAGAAAAAGGCCATTAATCTAAGCTAAATCAATCTTCTAAGCTTAATAAATCCTCAGCTTACAAAACAAGCTACAAATCTACACTACAATACTATGATCTATGTGGTTCCGCAAAACACGTCCACATAAACAAAATATAAACTGCCCAGTTCATACAGTTCATACTTCAAAAAATCGTAAATGCACCCTGGTACATTTCCAATCAAAGCGATATGAACATTTCAACAGTAAAAACTTACATACATAACAAATACACCACAATCCACATCCCAACTATTAATCACCCTAATCCACTTGTCCTTTCTCTTTCTTCCTTCCTTCAGAGCCCCGAAGAAGACTAAAACAGCAGTGGTCTCAGGTAAAAAAAAAAGCGTAAAAATGTTTAACAATTGAGACCGAAAATGGAGAGAGGTGAGTATTATGAACACAAAATTCGAAAATGTGATTAAAATTGAATTAAACTTCAGATTGGGGATGCAGAACACCTTGATTATTAATAAATAAATTTCCAATCCTTACAAATCAAGCTACAATACCAATATATGCCATAAAATATAACTACGTGATGTTATCCAATCGGGGCATATTGTTTCAATAAATACAATTAATCCATAAACTTGCCGGTGTAGAGATAGTACGTGATCTGCCTAGTGTATTACCGGTCGGGAAGTGATGCCGTAGTCACGTACTGCATCCAGCCTGATTAGGGCTACTTTCCACACCACCTGTTTATGGAGTTGATAAAAACCATTTCATTGCAATCTGATACGAACCCTTGGACTAAGAGGAGTGTGTTTTTAAATTCACTAAATCTAAAGTATTCGATTGGTTTGTTTGCGCTTGAATTTTGATGGATGTCGTGTATGTTCGTAAATATAACATCCATAGCCTGGGGACGAACTCGTGTGGACAAAGCTGAACTTTTTCATCTCCTTTAAATCTTAATTAAATTAAATTATTTTAATTAAATAATTTTTAACGTATACGTTATAGTGCACAATAAAAAGTAATGTATACTTTGTTATGTTTTGTCCTCACAAAATGGATGACATTAAAGTTGCCATGTTTTAGTGGGTAAAATCACTCGGGATGCCACTGTGTAATTATTGATTAACCAGAAATATTATAATAACAAATTCGAAAAAGGAATTTGAACATTTAATTGGTCCAGGATAAATGACTTGGATTTCTTTTCTCAAAGGCTGGTTTGTGTTTATCATGCTTTCTAATACCTACATTACATGTGAATATTTTAACATACATTATGCCATAATATATTTTAATAATAATAATAAAAGGCTTATCGAACCCCAAGGTTCGATGCCGACACCACCAATCGCTTATTACACACCTCCCTCCACTGTTCGCCGTCCAAACTCAGTCCCTTCAGATCGGCTTTAATGCAATCTTTCCACCTTCGCTTCAGTCTTTTAGGAATTTTTTCTTTACTAAACCCAACAATTTTACAAGCCCATATGATTCGCCGCGTGGAATTATCTCAATTATATTACCCGGATACTGTTATCGCAATTCGGCGTTGTGTAACCGTCTGAACTCTCCGGTTAACTCATCCTTCTTCGGTCTGAGTATTCTACGCAATACTTTATTTTCAAAAACCTTAAGACACTGCTCATCCCTTAATGTAAACGGCCAAATTTCGGATCCATAAAGAACTGTAGGTAAGATAATGGTTTCATAGATTCTAAATTTTAAGTTCCGGGACAAGAGGCGCGAGCTAAGTAGTTTTGTCACAGAAAAATAAGAAGCAAGCATTTCCCGCCTTCAGTCTAACTTTAATATTTTAACATTATGAAATATTTTAACATTATTAAATCTATTATTGGGAATTACAACTTATCTGAGGCTCTAAATATTATGTGGTTAGGTTGCGTTGGTCGTTCCATCATTGCATCTATTGGTCCGAGGTCATCTCGTCCAGTCCAGGTCCAAACTCTGACAAGGCGCCTATCTCGCCGGTCTGTGTAGGCCAGCTGCTTCTTCAGTTCCCAACACCGAAAAAATACATCAGCCTCCCTTTTCTTGCTTCTTGGGGGATTTTATACAAATATCCAGGGTGGGCAAGGATGGTTTTGATTGATTCTTAACTTTGGCAGGTGTACAATTATTTCAACTGACCCCACCCTAAAGGGGACCAGTTACTTAATCCGTTACTAGCTACCAGTTAATCTAAGTAAAGGCCTTCTCCCGAGCCCTCGGTCCTTAGGTACCTGGTCACCAACTTGACGATGTGTTTGATGTCGGCAGTTGTAGTTGGAGTCAGCATATTTTAACTTTTTTTTGGGCACCCCATATTAGTTTTAAAAGATTATTTTTTATGTTTAATGCATAGCAACTTAAATTAGAATATTATGGTATCATATTTAAATATTTGGGCATATTTACAAATATTTTGCATTGTAATATCGGAGAGTTAAAAAAAAAAAAACATGTCGGTTATAAATCTGTTTGTGTTTCCGTGTAGTTTGTTTGTAAAATTTTTAATTTTATATTTTACTTATTAATTAATTTTTAAGATTTGTTTTTACTTTCACTTGCTATATATGATTTATTTGTTTTAGTTTGCAACCTTTTTTTATTTTTTTTAAGACTTTAACCACTAAGGTCATTATTGCCTTTATTGCAAACGTTAAACTACTTTAATTGCTATAAACAATATCTAAGCATATATAACATCTATTATATATAATACCTAAGATATCTCATGTATGAGACCACAGACCCACTTATGAATTATTTAAAATTCTAGTAGTTGATAATATATCTATTAATATTGCACTGAGAAAATATTAAAATGAGTAATATCATTCAATAATACAAATTATATTATTCAATAAAAATAATTTCTATTGAAGAATTGAAAGTTGTGTTTTTATTGCCACCCTTGAACGTCATGAGTAACATCAAAACACACCTTTCTATTCCAGAGATCTTACTGACCTAATTCCTCCTCGCTCGGTTGTAGTGCTGATACGGTGTAAGTAAAGTTAATATAGTGATGAATGTGCTAAACAGAGGAATTATAAATGTAGAAGTTATTCAAATGTCGGCGTATGTTCGTTAGACATGATTTGCCGCGGGCTTGACTCTAATTTTGGATTGAACATCCTCAGGGCTTTTCTCCTTCGAGCGATAACGTTATTTTCCTTGTGCAAGTTTGACAATGATATTTAAACTTTCAATGTTTGAAGAGGCTGTACTTGATGCTACCTGTGTTGTACATAAAATAAATATAAACATAGTTATGTTCATTAAAAAAGAGCGGAGTAGCTCAGTGGGTGAGCACTGACTACCATAGCTCAAGGTCTCAGGTTCGAATTCAGCTGATGGCTATTAATATTTCATCAGCTCTGGTTCGACACTAAGACCGGAAGACCCTCCTGAGTCAAACCCAGCCCCTATAAAGTGGGTACTCTTAATTAAATAATTAATTAACGGGGCATTGGTCGCATGGACACGTGTCATGTATCGTTTATTTTATTATTTATATTTATTTCTTTAAAATATAAATAAACAAAAAAATTTTTTGTCTTTAATTCTTCATCCGTACCGGTCATGGTAGTGACAATTAGCAGATAAATAAAAATAACGTGTCAAATACAGGCTATTTTTGATAAAATTTGTGCTAGTAGTACAGTTACCAACTGTACTATCCTGGGATTATTGCAAAATTCTTTAAATTGCATTAAATGCTACTAAGTCATCAAGTACTTTGATGACTTTT
The DNA here is from genome assembly GCA_928085145.1 of Nezara viridula. Lineage (NCBI taxonomy): Eukaryota > Metazoa > Arthropoda > Insecta > Hemiptera > Pentatomidae > Nezara > Nezara viridula. The sequence goes on from OV725081.1 coordinate 49,554,508, forward strand.
TTCTCTGCGAAAAAACAACATTATGCAATTAGTGTAACCCATGAATATCGGTTACACTAGTATAACATATAAGTATGCTATGTGTGTATAGAAACATAATGTATTTGACCAGCAAGACTTGGAAATTAAGTATCTCTTTGTGTACATTTCACTTTTTCATAGATGTTAACTCTGAAAAAAATAAAGGCATTTTCATATCAAAAAGGAAAAAAAGAGAATTCCAAATGAATTCAAAATTAACAACAGAAGTAATTAATTATCAACTGATTTGACATATCTCGGTATACGAAAGACCTTTAAAATTTACTAGCCATTTTGACAAAAAAATTAAAGAAGTAAGATTTAAGACGTACAAACTCCAAAATTTTATTAGGACTATATTGAATAAACCTATCTTTACGCACCTCATCTATACAAGCATAGTACGGTCACGCTGTTGGGTCATGTTAGCAAAGCAACTTGGAAAAGGTCACCATATTGGATTAATCAGGAAAATATTGAGATGAACCTCGATGCATAGAATGAAAACATTAGATATACAAACCCCACTAAATGTATCTATAGATAAAGAATTTCTCACTAAACGTAAAAAATATTTTTTCGGAAAATCTCAACAATTGGTAAATCCTCTTTTTAACAGTTTAATACCAGGCAAAATTTCAAAATGTTGGTAGTAACTTACATAAGATCTTTTTTTTTTTAAATTTAGTTATAAGAGCTATAACATAAGGTCAACTCCAATCAACCCCATTAACGATTCAGACAAATTCCACAGAATTGAAAATAGAAGAACACTACAGTTTATAATATTTTTAGCAATAAAAATGGGCTGAAAACTACCAGGATTCAATATAAAATTATTTATAAAGTGGTAATGAATATATATATTATTATAATATATATATATTTATAATATATATATATATATATATATATATATATATATATCCGTTCACATGGCGGTAAAAATAGGAGCTGGATGGTAGTTTTACCCTACGCCTGAAATGTTATATCAGTAGTTTTCCCCCATATTTCCTTATTGTCCCACTTTAAACTTCTGTAATAGATTTCAGTTGATATGATAGAACGCGAATAAAGAAAGCTATGCATTCCTGTTAGTTAAAAAATCAGCTGCAGTACCAAAGAGTTAATGATATGTTTTTTTATCTTCAAATTCCAGTTATATTTAAAAACATGGAAGGAGACTGTATTTAAAGTGAGGTAGAAACGGAGCAGAGCGGGGCAGACAGAAGTGGCATTGGCAAACATATCAATCATCGCGATCGCTGTTTGCTTCGGCTGGTTAGTGACAGTTTGTCTACAGGTCCAACACTTTGTTTACTGCGCTACTGGGCAAGCAACTAGTCCAGTCACCTAGCCTGATAAAGTGTGCTTCTTTTCTCCTCCTAATTGTTAATTTGACAAAATAAAAATTGAATTATGCAATGATATGTTTAAATTAAATTACTAGTGAAAGTTAAATTCCTTAACAGAATTTAAAAATTGTATACAAAGATTAGTAACCTTTTATTAATAAAGTTAAGCATAACGGTTAAGGCCACTCACAATTAGCCATAATTTAAGTGCGCCAGATAGAACATAACAGTAGCGCCATCTATTGGCAAAGAGGAACAACTAAAATCCCATCTGATGACCTGAGACCAGAGGGGTAAAGTACAATAAGCCAGTCTGAGACAGTCTACAAAATGGATTCCATGACCAAGCATACACAAGATAATGTCTACCTAGACCAATCCCAAGACCCAACCCCAAGTGGCCAGGAAGAGGCAGCATTTGTGCCAGAGATGCCAGCACATGACACAACATTCAGAGATGTCAGCAGGTTATTTTATTTAAGTATTATGACTATCTTGTTCTATGTCCAAGTAACTTAATACTTGCAATGTAGTTGTTATCTTCGATCTTTATTAAGATCTCTCAGAGATTCAGTAGCATATCGAAGCTTGAATTTATTTCGTACGTAATTCATATACGGTACCACAACGTTCTTAATTCGTTTTATTCATTAAATTTTTATCTCTTAAAAAAATACAGAGTTCGCTAATTTTATTATCATGTTTGGCAACTGAAATATTATATTAATGATTTCTATCGACAATTATGGTATTGAACTAGTTATAAACTTAAATAAAATAATTAATGCCAACATATTGTACATATATTATCATGTTCTTAGTTCTTCCGGGAACTTTACTGCTTTTTTAAAATTTGTATGCATGTCTTTATTTATAAATTGATCTAAACTTTTTATAGATTTAGTATACGATTTTACACAAGTTTAAATGGACGTAATAACAGACTTATAGGAGACATGGCTACAGCTAACATACCTCAGAACATGAGGAGGAGACGAAAAAGGCGTTGGGTGAGAGATCTCCTTTAAACAACCTAAGTAATTGGAACAAGTTAGGGAAGAGGTACTGCTGAGTACTTTCCTCCCCCATGCCTGTCATGTCATTATATCATGTATCGCAATCACATTTGCTGATTATCAACAATAAGTTGACAGGCGCAAATACATATTTTATAGACAAAAAAAAAAGTATACATATTTTTAAAAAGTCCCATTACCATCGGTCGAAATCATATTTTTGAAAAATGGTCTTATCAATCCCAACAATCCGATTACCATGAATTTATTATTTTGTTTACTCATATTGACTCTTTTACTTTCTACCAATTGTTATTTCCATAAATAAACAGACTTATAATTACACATTTTACGTAATTTTTCATGAAAGTAGTCACTATGGATATTTTGACTTTTGTCTCACTAGATTGTCTTGGACAGGCCATACAACAGCATCGCTAGGCTCGAAAATATTTAGGATTATGCTTTTATAATTCGACCATCATAGCCTCTCCAGAAATGAAGTAACTGAGCCATACCCCAGTTTATTCCGTGCTCCTGGAGGAACGACCCGCTAGAGACAGATGACAGCCGACGAAGAGCGAATAACTTGGATTCCCAGAGGCCATCGCCCCGGCCCTACAGAAAGGTGAGACCTGTCAGCTCGGAGGACGTAACTCACCTTGACCGATCGCAGGGGTGATAAAGCTCACCCTCGGAACTAATCCGGATACGCGACGTGACCTTTAAGAGGATAACCACTCACCTCTGAGGATTCATTCCCTCAAGACGCTGTGCCTCTATGGAGTGACAATTACCTACTTTGAAATATTAAAATCGTACGTGTTTTTATTTTCTTAGATTTACATTCAATGTTGAATAATTTTATTGTAATAACAACGGTATTGTCTCCTTCACAGTCGCCTTTGCAGCTTGATGACAAATTTTTTAATTAAAATATATAAATTATGTATGGAATATAAGGATATATATACTCAGTAAAGCGCACATACAAATATAAAGTTTTTTATAAAATTATATAAATAGTATTTAAATATTACAATGAAACATCAAAACGAGTTTTTACTTTCAAGCGAACATTATGTCATAAGGGAAAGTTTTTGCGATTATGAAAAATTGTATATCAAATTTTGCAATAGAAATACACTTATTAAGGTCTACTGATTTCAAGTAACAAAATTCTTGTGTGGGTTTTTGTTTGTGTATGTATGGGCACAATCTGTATCAAATAGGAACAATCGTACGAAACTGAAATTACGTGCTTAAGTTAAGTTTAGGCTTCTGATCAAATCTGGCATCCGGGAATGCTTTACAAACTCCGTAAATTTCTACATCCTACATACTTTCTCATTATTCATTCCTACCTTACTGATAGATACTTTAAAGTGACTTACAATAACGCTTATTCATCCCTCTTTTCCCAGTCCGCTGGTGTTCCTCAAGGTAGCATCCTAGACAGGTCCTATCCTTTACACAGTTTATACGGCTGACATGCCATCCCATCCTAACACTGTCATCACCACGCATGCCGATGATACGTGTGTCTTATCGGTTAATAATGACACAACAATTGCATGCCATACTCTCTAATCATATCACATACCTTGAAGAATAGTGTCAAAACTGAATGATTAAAATAAATCCCGTCAAATTATCTTTACCCTTCGTCGTAAACCTACGACTTCCTCTCCTACAGTATCCTTTAATAATAATCTACTTATCCCTGTGAACAAATCCGTGGAGTACACTTGGACAAGTGTCTAACTTGAAATCCTCATACCTGACTGAAACGACAAGAAACCACTCGACGTTTCGACTACTTTAGCATTTACTAGACAAACGCTTCAAGCTTTCAGTTAATTACAAAAGATTCATATAAATGACCATAATAAGACCTATTTGGATTTACGGAGGCGAGATCTGGGACTCCACGAAGCCATCAAATTGCTCACGTATCCAATCTAAAATCCTCGTAAAATCCTCACTGCTCCTTACTTTGTCACTAGTAAAATCATCCGTAATGACCTTAATATTCTTTATGTTTCCAATTTTGCCCGATTTAGATACCTATCCTTATAATAAACTTCAGAACTTCCGAACCCTCTCGTTTCTAACATTGCTTCCTATTCTATCTCTGATAACCCTCCGAGACGTCTGAAAAGAAGATGGCCTCGAGATCTCCTATTGTATATACATCCTTTTTTTTAGTGTTTTCATTGGGTAGTTTTTCAACAAGTGTTTTCATGTTATTTTTATTTAATACATTTACTGAAAAAAAAATTATTACAGTTGTAAATATAATAAAACAAAAAAATATAAAAGAATATAAGTTCATACCTGCGATATTACTTCTATTCAGTTTAAATTTCATTTCCGTTGGTAATAAAGACTACATCTATATTTTCCCGCTAATTTTTTATTTTGTCTGCGACGAATTGTAACCTTTGTCAATAAACAAATTTTTTTTTTTTTTTTTTTATTTATTTTATTTTATTGAGTATTATAACAATCTGTCTCTTGGACATTGGTTATAGTGAGGTAGGATGACATTCACACTATATGTACAAAAAAATAAAATAAATAGAACAAAATAATAATCAAAAGTATATAAAATAGATAATAAAATAAAATAACCTAAAAAAATAAGAAAATTAAAACTAAGAAAAAAAAACACATATATACCTATATACAATGAGGCGAGGGAACTCCAGGAGAACCCTGCGCTACTCTCCCAACCGCGTCACTGGTACTAAAGCCAGCGGAGATTGGTCGAGTTTTAAATATGAAAAAAGAACATTCTTTTACATATTTATAAAGTATCAGTAAATGAAAACACGTTTTAAGGTTCAAATAACCATGGATTTTGAAAATAGTTATGTATGTTTTTGAATTGAATCTAGCTACAAAGCAAAACGTAGCACGAAAAAATACCCATTAAACGTAGGTAATATGTAGATATTGCCGTAGATTTTTTATGCTGCAATCGGCTTTTAAGAAGTGGAATTTCATATTATCAATTTTACACTTTTTTTTAAAAATTTTCTAGACAACTGTTCTGCGGATTTTTATTAAACTGGTAGTAAGCAAATATTTTTTTTGTTATAATAGCATTTCAGTAGAAAAAGGCCCTTTTAGTCTCAATAATTAAAATGCTTTATTTTACATTTGTTCAAATTTTCTCCTCTTCAAGCATATTCAGGGATAAATCTGATTTTACATATACTGTGAATTTCCATTAGATTATAGCAGAGCAGCCATTTGCATTTTAATTATGACTAGGTATGCAAGTGTGTGCATTGTTATAAGCGAATGAAGATTCGCTTTATCCCTGAATAAGCAAAAATCTGAATAAATTATTTTAATTATTGAGACGGAAGAGACTTTTTTCTACCGATACTTATTAAAGTCTCTTTCCCAAGATCATCTTTTATTTTTAATAATAGCAATATTAGTTTATTTTTTCCGTATCTAGTTATTGTTACATGGATCTTTTGACCATGTACTGAGTGTGTAAGTGGTCACGAATTCGTAAAGATCCATAGGGAGTATGATTGTTTTGTTCTGATTTTTAACTTTCGAGAAAACAGACGCGAGCTAACCAGTTTCGCAAGCATTTCCCGCCTATAACTTAGCCTTAACTTTCTTTTCAAAAACTTCACATCTTTTTCTTTTCAAATTTTTGCTTTGCAATCAGTCGTTTTAAATTAATCTACTTGAATGGAGTTATTGTTAAAAAAAAGGAAGAAATTAAAATATATACACCAAGGCTTTTGTTGCACGCAATACAGCCGAGTCTGGCGGGATAGTTGGTTTATAGCGCCTTTGGTTGACGCTGAAGAATTGCATTTTTCAACGTCAGTTGTTCCGGCTTATGACTTTTATCCTGGTAACTCTTTTATATATTGTATTATTCTTTAATTGAATTCTCTTGTCATGAGGAAATCGTTTATTTATGAATTAGTTTTTTCATGTTTACTATGTATTTGTTTTGTTTTTTTTAACTTGAGTTAAATTTGATGGCAAGCGGCACCCATACGTATTTGGATTTTTGTAATTTTTAAGCGAGGAAATCCCTTACCCAGCTTCTCTTGAAACTCCTAAGTGTGTTTTCGGGCATGTTAAATGTACCTATGTTTTGTATCAGTTTTAGTACGTACGTTTAAGTTATTGTGAAGTCTTTTGTAGTGTATCCGTATGTGGCCGTTAACTGTTTCTGAAAGTCCTTATGTAAAGTAATGTTTTTGACCTACCATGGAGCTTTAAAATATAGTCCTGAAATATTTTGACAGAAAAGTTTGTAATTTTCATATGTGGGTCGTTTTGTCTGTCCGTGAATTTGTGAAACAGCTCATTAATTGAAGTAAAAGTCCACTTCTAGCTTATGTATTTCTATTAGTTTATAATTTTTTTTTAATATAAAAATGTATTTGCGCCTGTCAAGTTATTGTTGACAATCAGCAAATTTGATGGCGACACATGAAATAACGACATGACATGCATGGGGAAGGAAAGTACTCAGCAGTACCTCTTACCTAACTTGTTCCAATTACTTAGGTTGTTTAAAGGAGATCTCGCATTCAACACCGTTTTAGTCTCCTCCTCATGTTCTGAGGCATGTCAGCTGTGGCGATGTCTCTTATTAGTTTGTTATTATGTCCGTTTAAAGTTGTGTAAAATCGATGATAAAGGGTCGTTATATGTTAGTTTATAATTTTAACCTTCATTTACTAATTGTCATTTCTCATTTGTTTCCCATAGGTCTAAGTTAACAAAATAAATTATCTTAATTTATCTCATGTTCTTTATTTGGATGTTTCTGCAATACTCTTTCCCCTAAATTATATGCACTAGTGTTAAATTATTCCTTTCATAAGTAAAATCAAATAAATAAAACGTTCGTATCAACCTACAACGTTTTTTTTTTTGTCCACGCCTTCCTCAGCTTTTAGGCTACACAGTGTTTGAGGAAAGAGGGCGGATGGTTACTGCCAGAGTTAAAAGTCCCACTGGTACCGAGATTCGAACTCGTAATTATTTTGATGAAATAATTTAATAATAGAAACCTCGGTGTATCAGTTTGCCGGACCACGCGTGTTTTGCTCACGCGTTAGCTCGCTCGGCCACCCCGCTCCATTCTCAACCTTCAATTTTTTCATGTACTTAAATTTTTATTAAGCGGTTTGTCCGAAAACGAAGCTCATGTATTTAGGTATTGGTTTATGTGATTTAAGATGCCAGATTGATTATCATATTTAGTTAATCAAGACCTTCATTGTCCCTTTCAGTCCAATTTACTAAATCTGTGAATTATGGAAAAAAAACCTGTACCACTACAAACCATGAAGGGTCTTGGGTTCAGTACTATGTGAGGAAGTACTGTTTTTATAAATTAATCATTTTATTCGGATTTTTTTCGTAAAAAATATAATTCTATTACTTCCAACGCAGCTCTGCATCTTGTACATGTAACGAATGGCACAAATTGTTAAGTCCAGACCTTGGAAACGGGTCCGTTCTCTCTGTTTACATAAAGTAATCCGGAAGGATTACTTTAAGTAAATATACAGGCTGCTACTTTGGTATTACAAGGTGGAAATGAGTTTGCATTAAAAGTGGGTTTCTGTGTAGAGCAAGGTAATGCTTTTAGAGGGGCGTTTTTCTGTTAAGTTTTAATTGCACAGTTCCTTGTACCGTGGCCGAGTTGCTGAATTAGAATATTAAATTCCTAAACTTTCTTAAAACATCATTAGGAGGAAAAAAAATTAAATATTAGTTGTTAAAAGTTTCCTTTAATTGAGAGTTGGTTAGTGAGCAATCATTAAAACTTTCGGTGGAGTATTTACATTAAAATATGATGTCCGAATATAATTAAAATATTATTAAATCGTTAACAAAAATCACAGCACATAAAATTTAAACTTCGACGAGACATGAGCCCATTCTTTTATATCAGCGACAACTAAATTCCTTAGACGACGGACACTGTACGTTACTTCGGACTAATATTCGACAAAAGATGACCTAGGGCTCACATGTCATAATGAAACGAAAGACTTTGAATATGACTGAAAATACTGTACTCAATTTATGCTAAATCAAAATTGAACAGACAAAAACTAAATACATACACTTACCTGCTCAAACCCATTTTACATACGCCTGACAGATTTACGGTTCAGCAAAAACGACTCTCTTACAAAAACAATAATCTTTTAAATCTAAAATTTTAAAACTAATAACTGCAGTTCCATGGTACGTCAATAACAAAACTGTACATACCGATCTAAGACAACCAACAATTGACCAACACATTTGTACTCTCCACTCCCGATTTTATCTTATACGCTGACACACTCATTAGAGGACTACTTAAAAGGAGTTGGATGAGATATATCCTTTTCTGATTTAAGTATGTAAACATACCAGAGAAGAGGCGCTGCTGGGTACTATTCTTCACCATGCCTACCATGGCATTTTGTAACGAATAACAAATCTGCTAATTGTCACTACCATGACAGTTGCAGATGGTCATTTGAAGATAAAAAAAAACAAATAAAAAAATAATCGAAAAGTCCAACGAGCAGTAAGAAGCAACTAGTTTGATAACATGATTAAATTAGATATTGATTATATTAAATTTGAGTGTTATCAGTGAGTAGTTTCTCAACGAGAGATTTCATTTTATTATATTCCTAAGTGCAAATTTACTAGCTGTATTTTTTTTTATAATACAGTTGCAAACATCAATGAATAAAAAAAAAAAGGTATATATTAAAACATTATATTTTTATATGAATTGTCACCTTGTAATATTAAAATAGCAGTCTATTTATTTACTTAAAGCAATCCTTCCAAAGGAACCCTATTTCAGTGTGAATCATTATTATACTCGATAGCTAATCTTACATTTTATTATAGAATACATTTTGATTTGGAAAATAAATCCCTATTGATGCTTTTTTTTATTTACATAATTATGATTCATTTAGAAATATAGAAGTAATATGGAATATCTAACATTCGTCTAAAGGGCTCTAGCAGGGTCAATAGTTTGGCCGGTAAATATTATATTTACGTCAACTAAACTCGTTGAAATATTTTTATTTTTATTGAAGCCCTTTCAAAATTATTGGGATAGTCTATTGGCTCATATTTGTACACAGTAATTGGTAATCATATAGTAAATGGAACTCTTATGGTATGGTAATTGAACACATTTGTACGGGTGTTTTTAAACAATATTGAATCACACATATTTATGGTCAAACTTTCGAAAGTTTCGCGGGTCTGTTGTCAGTGTTTGTAGTTCCTTCCCCCGATTTAATTTTCTTTAATTTTCTTAATTGCTAACGACAATATTTTATGCCATTTAACTTTAAACAATTTTATACAAATAATATTTCTTAAAGATTGAATAATTAGAAAACAAGAAAATAACCAATTAATTAACAGTGAATCGTAACAATAAAATAGAAATATTTTTTTAATATATAACCTAAATTTTTAATACCACTATAACTAAGACAATCAGAGTAATATAGCTTTGAAGAAAGGAAGATTGTAAGTGACATAATATTGACCAAAAATTATTGTATGAGTAAAAGTATGAGGAGCTCTTTCAAAATATTTTATTTAATTATTTTGACTCAATAAAATTGATCGTATAAGGGGCCATTTATGGTGTTATAATGAGATGTAGTTGTAATTATGTTTGTGTATGTATTTATATTTATATGCGAATAGGTTTATACATTATACATGAAACTTTGTCAAGGTGAGTTTATAAGATTTTAATTTGGATCAATTTCTTATATTTATACTTGACTAAATTCCTAAAGTCAACTTAAAAATTCGTATATTCAATGACTTCTCATGAATACGGAAACAATCAATTTTGAAAATCATCACACTTTAGTTTGATTAAATTGTATTAGATCCACTCCTAATTTTCGTGTTGATATTAAATACAGCTTTGATAAATTTCGAAGTTTAGTGAGGACCATTTCCATTAGCAATGAAAAGTCCATTAGACGTAATGAAATTTCATAATTTAGGTCCACTCAGTGAGAGCAATCTATCAAGCCAAAGTTGTAAGTTCTGGTTATATTTAATCTATTATAAATTAATTTAAATTTCTCAATATTGCCTAGTTTAATACAATTTGTATTATTATTTGTTGCCACAAGACAATAACTATAATAACGCAATATTGCAATTGAAGCTTTTTCTCAGGAGCGAATAAAAATTGAGCCGTTGTTCATTTAGATGAAAACAATTTTAATAATACAACATGAATAATTTTAATTTTAAACTCTGAATTGAATAATTTAATATGAATAGACGATAACTTTAAATAATTTGTGTTTAGCACATTTGGCAGGTAGTATAGATGGAAGGAAACATTTTCTTTTTTAATATATCAGATATATTTCTATTTATCGCAAACTAAACTTAAAGATTTTCAAATTTGCAAAAACTATTTAATCAGGTCTCTATTTTAATAAAAAGTCACTTCTCAATATAAAAAAAAAATCAATCTGCGTAATATATAAATCTAACACGTATGTTTATTTTTAGTCGTTCTACAGCCTTGCCATAAAGGTAAGAAGTATTCTTTTTTTTTTTTTATATCGTCTACTTAGAACATGCCAAATTCTTGAATTGTTTGTATATATATTTGATCATTTATTTATTTTTTAATTGGAAAGAAATTTATGAACAAAGAGAAAATCGTGAGATTATAGCACTAATGTTACCTGTATTCAAAAGCTGGATTAATTAGTTTATTTCAGGATATTTATAATCAAATATACCACAAATACTCTTACTTTATGTTTCCATAAATTTATTATTTTTACCTGATTTCAAAACAGGACTAGCTTGGAATTCGTATGTTTTTTGCTTGTGATTGGAATTTATTCAACTTTGGAACAATAGAAAAATTTTTGTATAATTTTGATCTCATTTTTATTATTATCAATGCATGTGGAGCATTCAAATATACGTGGCAGTAATTATTTTTTATTTAAGTAAATAAGCATAACCTAGTACGACTGACAACCAAATTATTATAAACAAGGTCGAAAGATAAATAGTGATTTTTTGTATATATATATATATATATATATATATATATATATATATATATATTATATATTGGCATTTGTATATTATGACTGGTAGTCCCTGAGTAATATTTTATTAACCTACGTATTATTCTTGAGTCTTTTTAATATATATATATATATATATATTATATATATATATATATATATAATATATATATAAATATATATATATATATATATATAATATGTTATATGTATATATATACATATGTATATTTCTTTTTTGTTTCAGATTATGGTAGTTCACGTTATGTGGTGCTCACGTGCTTCCAGGTACATTTTAAAATTTATTTTTTCTTTTAAATTGTTAGTATTGTATATTTATGCTATGTCTACTGATATTATCTTTGTTTGGGCACGCTTGGCAAACAGATAACATCATTTGGATTGTAAATTAAATCAATATTTTAACCCCCGGAATTTTAATTGCTTGCATACTACGTTTAATTTGAATTTAACTAAACAATCATAACCAGATTTAATTAAATACTTTTTCCCAACATTATAATACTGTGCATCCTAATATTATAATTTAATCATGATGTTTAATTTTTGTCTGAATTTTGTTTTCAAACTGATTGCATGCTAATAAGAAGTGCAGTATATACTGACTGTAGTATATTGCTGCACTTATGGCACGTGGGTGATTCTAGACTTCTAAAAAGATATCTGTGTTTAAACAGACAGCGACCAATACGTATTTGGTGAGATTTCTTCCTTTTTTTGTATTTTCTCATGTTTGTTGCCCATTTGTTGCACTCCGTTTTTATTTGTAATTGTTAAGGTAGTTTTATTTTTCAATCGTTTTCTCTATTTTATTATAATTTTTTTTTTTTTTACTCGTATATCAAATCTTCTGCTGTGGTATTTGATACCTCTCCCTTCTTAGCTAAAGGGACAGATTTGTCGGATTTAATATATACCTATTATAATATATAATTATTAGAAAGTAATGTAAGATTAGGTCTCACGGGACTAAATAGGGTTGCTGCAGTCCCGAAACGTAACACATTAAAATATATTTTATTATTACTATTTTCCTTAACTGTTTTTTTTTTATTCACATCTGTCAGAAATAATAATGACAATCAGTGAATGAGGTCTACAAAACGGTTAGATCTGCGTTATACTTTTATTTAAATATTAATTATCATCAAATGAATGTAATGGTAAACGAATTAGTACCATAAATAAATCTTAATAAATGTATATATATATATATATATATATATATATATATATATATATATATATATATATAAATTAATGTAATAAATAAATCTCAGTTTCAGACTTTGTTATGTGCTTATCGGAACGATATGCCTACCAACGAGTTGACAAAACCGGTTTTCATGAGATTAAATAGTGCGATAATTGTAGTATGAAGCAGAATACGAGGCTGAGGGTAACCAACTCACCAGAACTTCACCCTTAACCTAATTAACCAACAATTTAGGTATTTATCTTTTTATATCCAACTTAGATCTCCTATGCGTATCTCTCTTTTTTTATTTTTCACGTTTCTCAGCATTTTCCTAAAATGTTTCTAGCATACCAGTAATTCGCGGGATAAAAATGAAGGAAAAATATTTGCGAACTTCTTACTTCTTAATCAAAAGTTTTTTTTTTTTTTGTAAACATTTTATTTCTTTATCAGAAGTACTGACAATTAGCAAGTCTGCTGTCGGGAAAAGTACTGGTAGTGGCTTAATTGGCGTGAGGGAAATGAGTGCCAGCGGCATCCATTCCAGACTTATTTTAGTATTTTATAACCGTGTATATTCCTCAGCCAGCTTCTTTTGAGTCTATTTAAGCGTGTTTTCGGGAATGTTAATCTTGGCCGTGTTTTATATGAATATGTTATTATGTCCATGTAAGTTGTGAAATTTTTTGTAGTGTGTCCGTTTATGGTTGTTAACTGTTGACATGTTTAGATCTTAATGTAAAGTATAGTTTGTGATATGCGTTAGAGCTTTAGTTTTTTTTTTTTTCTGAAAGGCTTATAGCTTTCGTATGTTGGCCGTTTTGGCTGTTCCGTATAATTGTGAAGCGTAGACTCTTATAGGCTTTAATATAATAATTATACTAAATCCTATTTGAGTCCTATCACAATTATTGTGAAGCGTAGATCCATACAGGCTTTTGTAGAAAAATTTAAGTGTTCAGTTTTTGTTTTCAAGTTTAAATTTGATCGTCTCGAAAGAAATGAGTATACCAGTTGTAATCTAAGATTTAACGTTTTTTCATTTGTTAAAATGTGGGCCCCATATAAATTAAAAATTAAAGAAAATTGCATATAGTTAAAAAATAATTCGATTTTATTTTTTATTCTGTTAAAGAAGTATGGAAATCATTCTGCTTTCATCTTAGGAATGGGTGAATTGATGACGAACAACTAAAACTTGAGTATGAAAATAATAGTACTTTTCATGTGCCTTACCAAGCACAGTACTGACGGTAATGGACTAATGTGAAAATATCTTATTAATGACTAAGAAAAAAATTGAGTCACCAGAGTTGAATATATAGTTAGAATTACTACAATCACTTTTAGAAGTTCTTCTTCCTGCACGTGTTTTAACTTTATCTTATAACAATTTTTTGATATAAAATATCGTTTTTTTTTCAAGGAAATTAAACGTCACCAAATAATGTGACAATGAATTTTCACTATCATTTTGCTATCAAAAGTAGTCATGGAGATGTCCATCGATGAATGCAAACTCGTTAATCAACTATTCCGTAATAAATTAATATTATTTTTTGAAATTGTAAAATAAACATTTTTTAAGGTTTTAATCGATATTCATCAGGGGGGGATGTTTATCCCAGTGATTGCAACATAATAAACGTATCCTCCTTTTTACTTCTTGGCCTCCGTTGGGAGTGCACACCTGAGAGCGCTGACTCAGAGCTGGGAAGCAATAAAAGAGAAATGGTGGCCCTACCTTTGTCTCTTGATTGAGCGGCTGAATTTACAACCCTACTCGGATCTTTGATAGCAGGTAACCTTTACGGTGCCTTCCAGGTTCAACAAACTCTCCAAAGTTTCTATTTCAGTACATTCCAGACTACTTGCTTAATAATGTACCATTGTATTATAAATATTTTAATTAAACATTGGCGCATTAGCTTCATTTGTACTTCAAGTATACAGGAATTTTTTTAATTCGTAAGTTATTATAATAAGTTGACGTGGTGGTAAATAAATCAGTAAGATAGCTTCCTCGTTAGTTTTATTCATAAGAAACTAGGCATTTACAAATACTCATTACAAAGATTATAAATTTTTTTTAAAATTAAAATAATAATTTAATTCAATAATATCAATTCAATAATTCAAGAACAAATCGATTTAAGTTTAGAAACTTATGTATCCAAAGATGGTCTCAATCGAATTAGTCGTATCAATATATTTTCAATATATCCATATTGGAGAAAACACTTTTGTGCATCCGTTACAATAATAGAAGATATTTTCAAGTGGAAATTTTCAATTCTAAAAAAAATTCTTTTTTTTTACCTCCCGTAGGAATACAAAGCTTCTCTACCTTCGTTAATAAGGAGGAAAACCCCTAATACACATTTTAACTTAACTAAGTTAATATAATTACAAATTATTTTATAATTATAGTAATAATAAAAGGCTTAGTGAACCCGAAGGTTCGATGCCGACACTACCAATCGCTTATTACACACCTCCCTCCACCGTTCGCCGTCCAAACCCAGTCCCTTCAGATCGGCTTTAATGCAATCTTCCCACCTTCGCTTTGGTCTACCCCTCGGACGCTTACTATTCGGCACAGCAAATATTAACCTTTTAAGAATTCTCTCGTTACTAAGCCCAACAACTTTACAAGCCCATATGATTCGCCGCGATGAAATTACCTCAATTATATTACCCGGATATAGCTCACGCAATTCGGCGTTGTGTAACCGTCTGAACTCTCCGGTTAACTCATCCTTCTTCGGTCCGAATATTCTACGCAATACTTTATTTTCAAAAACTTTAAGACGCTGCTCATCCCTTAATGTAAGCGGCCAAGTTTCGCATTCATAAAGAACTGTAGGCAAGATAATTGTTTTATAGATTCTAATTTTTAAGTTCCGGGACAAGAGGCGCGAACTAAGTTGTTTTGTCACAGAAAAATAACAAGCATTTCCCGCCTTCAGTCTAACCTTAATCTCTTCTTCAATTTCGTTTTTTCTAGTTATCGTAGAACCTAGATACCTAAATTTCTCTACCTGTTCAAACATATTACCATCTATATTGAAATCACCAGTAGCATCGCCATTTTTGCAGCTAACCATATATTTTGTTTTATCCACGTTTATTTCGAGTCCTAGTTCTTTACCTGCTTTCATTAACGTTGTCGTATTTAGTTTTATAGTTTTAACGTCTTCGCTTAACAGTACCAGATCATCAGCATAGCCCAGCACGGATGTTGTCCCGCCCAGATCCAACCCTTTCTCGGTTCGCATTACCTCCCTAATGGCATGCTCTAATGCCAAATTGAACAGGACAGGCGAAAGAGAATCCCCCTGTTTTAAGCCCGAACGAACCTCAAATTTTTCGGACAAATTATTACCGATTCTAACTTTATTGAGTCTCTCCGTCAAGCACATCCTGACTAGACAAATTATTTTACTTATTATATTTAATCTGTATATGATTATTTATTTTTCAAAACTCTTCTTAATCTCACAAAGTCTTTTAACACATATTTAAAACATTTTTACCAATATTTAAAAATTATTATTGTTGAACGTTTCGGTTCTAAGAACCATTTTCAAAAATTCTTTTTCTTTTTTTAAGAAAACAAAACATTTTTCCTATAGAAACATTATTTCCAAACAGTTAGTAAAACGTATATGTTTATAGAATACTACACTATGATAGTACCTGTTTAATTAAATATAAAATATTTTGTTTTATTTTTTATTTATTCTATAAACATATATATTTTAAGAAATTAATATAAATAATTGGTTCTTCTTCGCCATCCACCTTGGTGCTTTTTAGCGTGGAGGTAAATCTGCCAAGCTTCCTATCCCGAACCAGCGCCTTCATTGAATTCATGCACTTCCCCTTCTTTTTATCAATCCTGGAAATGTGTTCCATCCAGAGCTATCTAGGCCTTCCTTTAGGACGACATCAAGTAGGCTTGGCTTTAAAAAATACTTGTTTTTATCACGGTCTTCATCCATCCTGCACAGATGGGCTTAGAGATATGTAATTTTACAATTTTTTTCAAATTCCCTTTTCTTCGCAACTAAACTGCATAACTGGCTGGTAGTATACGCTGCTTAGAGTTCTTGGTCCATTTTCTCGTTTCTGCTGATCACTACTCTGAGGTAAGTGTATTCCTGCGTTGTCTCCACAGCGAACGAAGTTGTCTTCAAGTTTCTACTCCTCAGTGAACGAAAATATCCTCTTCTACACAGCCAATGTTCATCACCATGCTCTTTCCAACATTTAATATACCCCTCTCCTTCTAGCTCAGCCTCCCACTTAGTAACCGCCCACTGTAGATTTTCTTCAGAATCGACAATGAGGACAATATCATCTGCAAAAATCATCACTTGAGTAAGGATTGTCCTCATTTTCCTACCTTCGCACAACCGTTCGTGTTGATCTGAGATGAAATATTATTTTACTGACAGTCTGTCTGCATAAAGAATAACAGCATGAGGATGAAAAATTCCAAGTATTAGATTAGATTATGTTAGACAGAAATTATTGTTCCTGAGGAGGATAAATGAGCTGGAATGATATTGCTGATTCATAATTTAAAATTCAATAAACGTTTTTTTTACAATATACAGATATGATATGAATGAAAATTACAAACCAAGCCTTATGGAATTCCTACAAGATTTAGTCGCCCATAATAAAAAACCGAGAGTCGAGAATTTTCATGCTTGAAATATTCGAAAAATGACTCCAATATACGAGGAAAGATCCCCATAAGATCGCCTTACCATGGATGCAAATATTTTTTTTTTTTATAAAAGGTTATAAGAAAATGCTTGAAGCCTTTGGGCTGGAAGGTATCGCCATGTTTTTAATAAACCCCAGGCCTTCTTGACATACATGAGCCTTATTTTATTAAACCAACCCCCGCTTCGTTCGCTGGGGGGTGTTAACCACGAGAGGCCCCAATTGGAAAAATTTCCTTCTTCCAAAAAAATACTATGTCGCTTTTTATAAAGATACCATTTTATAGTAAACTCAATATTCCGTTTCAAAAAAAAAAAAAAAAAAACTGAACAGCAAGGAAACTATACAGTTAATCTGGTGGAAGTGATATTTAATATCCGGATAGTAATTAATTGTATTTCCAAAGCTCTTTTAAAACAAGTTTTCTGACGGATTTCGGAATTTGAGAATTATATTACTAAATCATTTCTTGAGAGAACTTCAATCACTCACAATTAATTTATTTAGTTTTTAAATGACATTTCTATAATATAAATGTAGGCGATGGGGTGAAAATTAGCGGGATTATTGTTATTTTAAATATGAATGGTTTTCTGCAATAAATAATTGGCAACTATTTCTATTTATTTAGGGAAAAAAATAATATGTGTTAACACGTTTATTTTTAGTATTATTATTTTTCTGTATTATTTATTTTTATTTATTGTGAATGGAGTGTATATTTGCTCTCCATAAATGAACACTATTGTAAATGCCCTTAATTGTGGCAGATTGTAATATCTCTGAATAAAAAAGTTTTTAAAAAAAGTGTGAAAATTCAGTTTAATCAATATCATTAATTGTTTCTAGATTCTGAGGCAGTATTGTCATTGGAAAATGTAACTTCCAAAGTGATTGATCAAATTTATTTGAGATACCTCTTTTTTTTTCTGTAAATTTGAAAATTTTAGGAAAACAATCTACAGCACAAAACCTACCAAGAATTATTTTTTACACGTTCTTCATTGAAAAAATAATAATAAATTCTGATAATAATAATAAATAAAAATAATATATTTATTGTAGTTTTGAGGTAGCTCTGAATCTGTCTCTTTTCCACACATATACAGAACAAGGCAAGCCTATAAGATATCTCAGCTGCGTTATCGGTATAGGATCAAAACATTCTAGGATGTAATTATATCTTTTTTTGCCAAAGTAATTTGTTTTAGACGTCATATTAGTCCAGTATTTATTAGTATATTATATTTGATGAACCTAAGGACGATTTAATATTATTTCATTGGAATCAGAAATAATTTTGTTTCAATTATTTAATCGGTTACTGTCTCAGAAATAAGTTTTAAGCTGTCACGTTTTAATTATGAAGAGTATAATAAAAAATATTGAAATATTAGTTGTCGATAACAAAAGGAAATAAAAGGATTCAACTTAAGAATTATGTAAGAAACTGTACGGTCTAGGGAACGGTTGATGGTTATAGAATATCTTTCCTTGGAATAGATTGATCCCTGAGGAAAATATAGCTTCCAGGAGAAAAATACCATTATAATACTGGATAGGGTTCAGCAAGCAATACTTCTCTGAACTCCAATGTCTATTTTCAAAATCCCCAAAGGAAAATATCCTTTATATATCCTTTGGCTGCACGAAATTCAAGATAATATTTGGACTTCAACAAGAGATTCCACTGAATCCCAATCCGTGAACAAATCCATATCTACCAGATCAGACTTTATGCAATCCGACCATTTAAGCTACGTTTACTTCACTAAAGTTGGAGTACAAGACAATTCAGCCTTCTCTATGCCAATATTGTATTGTATTGACTTGATCCGGATCATTCAGTTTCGCTTTATTTATTACCTAAAATAAACTAAAAAATAAAACGTTATTATTTTTATTAGCGCTCTTGAACTACGTAGGAGTCCGATTACATTATTAGGGCTACAGGATTTATTAAAGATCTCAATCCAAGCTGATATTTGTACATAGGTTGCTACGTATTGGCTTAGAAAGCTTGAATTGAATTGTTTAAATTTTCTCAAATTCAGAGAGTAATGTTTGTTTAAAAAAAAAAATAGGAAAAAAGTGCAACTGATTGAATTTTCGTTGCCGAGAAAAAAAAACAAAAAAAAAAAACATCTAATCAAATAAAACGTATTTATTACTACTTCCATTTTTACATTTAACAATATAGCTTTTTCCGGGACGAAAAAAGTGTTAAGATGTTTTAAGAATTTCAATTTTTTTCAACATCGTATCGCTACCAGAAACCAATAAATATGGAAATAAAAAAATACACAATGAAAATAATACAATTTCCAACAATAACTTGTTTTGTTTTTTTTTTCTGAAAATTTCAGAATGTCGTCATTTTAAAATAATTTTATATGTTTATTTAGTTCGAATATGGGACCAAAAGTTTTTTTTTTTCCCAAATTAATTACGTTATTTTCATAGATATATTCCACGTTCATTTTTAAAATAAATCAGTATATATTGTATCAACCCATTATTTTCCAACTTTTTAAGTTGTTATAAAAGTTTTATTTTAACTTCGGAAAGCATCACTGTTATAAAAATATCATAGACACACATTGTCACAAATCTTTCACAGAAAATAAAACTATTATTATTATTATTATTATTAGTTCCTTTGATGTGGTTTGTTATATGTAGAAACCGTATAATTATGTATTAAGTAACATATCTGTACGCATCTGTTATCTCTTTCTCACAAATCATTAATGAAAAAAATATTTAGGATTCTACACATTTCTGTAATCATAAGGATCGATCCTTATTAGAATGGTGGACACATGTTTGATGTGGTTTCATTCGTCCAGTGTGAAATCCACACCAATGTTTTAAATGGTTCCAGCAAATCAAAAAGACACTAAACATAGCTTACGGGAAGCCCTTGTTTGGCTCGATATTTCATCGAATATCTGTTTTTAATTTTTTATTTATTTTTCTTTTCAAAATATAATTGGTATAACCCAAAAGGTTTCTCATTAATATAAGCATGTTAACGGCTCGACCATCATCTGTTCCTTAATCTTTAGTTTACCCCAAGAATTAGTGTATATATGTGTTAGCAGTGTTAGAATGAAACCAGCATTATTTAAAGAAATGTCATGGGAAGTTCAATAATTACAGTCGAATTGGATCATTTTATTCATTTACCACATACTGGAATTCTTTTTATGAACTATAGTTTTACAAATACAATTAATATTTACAGAATATGAAAAATCATTTCATTCATTTCACAACACCGAATGAAATGTGACGGATCAATCTAATTCCCTCTCCACAAAAAAAGTACAAAACACGCCTAAAGAAGTTTTCTTTTAAAATATATGTATATATATAACATTGTTGAAAATTTGGTAGGTTGTAATTTGAAAAAATGGCACATAAAACATCTCTTCAGTTAATGAGAAGTGTCCGCTAAGAGAGGTTTCATTGTATAACATGACCCCCGTATGATAATGATTAGATATATTAGAACGGCCCCATGTAATTCCTTAACAGGATTAGAAGAAAAAAAAGATTAATTGTGTGTGTGAGTGCTCTCAACCAATCTCCGCTGGCTTTAGTACCAGTGACGCGGTTGAGAGAGTAGCGTAGAGTTCTCCTGGAGTTTTCCCTCGCCTGATTGTATATAGCTATGCATGTGTTTTTTTTTTTTTTTTCTTAGTTTTAATTTTCTTATTTTTTAGGTTATTTAATTTTATTATCTATTGTATATACTTTTGATTATTATTTTGTTCTATTTATTTTATTTTTTTTGTACATATAGTGTGAATGTCATCCTACCTCACTATAACCAATGTCCAAGAGACAGATTGTTATAATACTGAATAAAAAAAAAAAAAATTGTGTGTAAAAGTACAGTTATTATTGTATACTCTTTATTTGATAATTTATATATAGGTATACTGAAAACGCATGTAGTTTAAGAAGACAGAATTTCACATTACATATATTTTTTTTAAATAAACGGAAATCTTAGCTTATTCTGTAAAGGATCTCAAGGTAATTAATATTAAATTAATGCTTATTAAAGAAGGAAGGAAGCGGAGAGTTTCTAGTTTATATTGATGTTCGGGAATAACAAAACTTTGCTCAGTTTTGCTGCTTTAGCAACCCTTTTAATTATTTCATCAAACAAAATTCAGAAGTTCATGATGCTATGACTAATCACCTAACGTAAAATACTTTTTAACCTTAAGAAAAATACTTTTTTTTTTTAGCTTCAAATATCTCTCTGTGCCTGTCGATGAACTGTTCACAATCAGTAAATGGTCTGATGAAAATAATGAAACTAAGACATAGGGAAGGATATCAACCAGTAGTACCTCTTCCCTCGCTTGATTCAATTACCATGGTTCGCTTAAGAAGGTCTCTCATCCAGCGCTTTTATATTCTCCGTCTTGTGTTGTGCATTTCAGCTGAAGTCATATCTCTTATTACTATATTACTATGTTCTAGTAAATTATTACAAAGTCGTTTGTAAAGATTTCTTATCTATTGATCAACAATTGTCAAGTTAATATGTTGGTCATTATTATATTATTTGACCATTTAGCATTTCTGAATCGAGCAGTTCGGGTTAAAAAAAATATCAAATTTTTGAAGGAAATTTTATTTCAAATATTAGTATAGACATCCTAGACGAAAAACTTGAGCTTCAATAGTCAGTTTTCTTAATATTAGTTTTCTTTTTTCTCATTTAAATTTTTTTTAATCATAACTTAATTAATATGGACTTAAAGCTTATTAAACGAGGATATTTTTCTTCAAACAGTTTAAATAAACTAACTTTATTATTATATTGGAAAGATAATAATGGCTATGAAAATAAGAAAGATAAAAGCATATTTCAAATCATGATTTTTGTTTCTTTCATCAATGCCTATATAATATAGGCTATATAAAAAATAACTAAAATCCTCTTCCTGGTCCCTAATGTATATAATAGAATTACTCATATGATTAATTGGTAGTGGGAACAATAAAAATAAATAATATTACATGTATAGGAATAATAGTGACATTCGTTACGTTGTCATATAATATCGCTGTAACTGATTTAACCAAATGTTGGACAGATGGACCTTAACCCCAAATAAATGTCTCTAAACTAATTATTTTGCAGTTATCATCTATTATGTTAATTGAACAATGTCAAGTAAAACTACGGTAACATTCATTACGCAATATTTTTGTATCATACCATATTTTGAAAGAAAAAAATTATAGTCTCTACCTAGTTCTTTTATGCCTCAAGATTACATATGGACTGATAGCTGGCGCCACAGTTATATGCTTTTGAACTCTTTTCAGTCATATTAAATGAAACGCGTTGTGAGAAAAGCAGGTAACATTCGTTATGACGTTTTTCTCCAAATTTTGGGGACAAACCAATTTTCCTACTTTACAATCAAAGTATTTGAGACAGCTAAAAAAGTTATCCGTAATTCGAAATATCGTCACATAACAGTAAAATTCCCCATGATTTAAAATTAATGGATAGAGATTATGTCGAAAGCATGAAGAACTTCGCATAGTCAGCTTGGGAACAGTAACATTCGTTACGTGTTTTTTTTACATCCACCTTGAGATATTTCTTCTTGTGATTTCAGGGTATTTATTTTAATGCAAAAAAAAAAATAGATATGTACAAAATCTTTACATTTTAATTTATACTTAACATTCTTGTATGTACAAAGTCAAGTTTTGACTGCGATTTTCTTCCTTTTTTTCTAGCTCTCTTGCAACCACAATAGGTACTGAACTGAACCTGTCCCATTCGTTTCCGCTCTTTCCTTTCCAAAACTACGCTCTTCCATGCTGCTCACCCGCAGGTATTCTTCATCTCCTTGTCCCAATCTGTCGACGGGCGTCCTCTCTTCCTCACGTGATTTCTTGGATACCAATCCATAAACTGCCTGGTCCATGTTATATTATTCCTCCTGCTTACATGTCCGGTCCAAGTCCACTTCCTGATGTGCACTTTTTCCACAATATCTGGAAGGTCAGTCTTAGCTCTGATCCATTTATTTGCTTTTCTGTCCCTTCGTGTTCTTCCGAGAAGACATCGCTCCAGTTTAGAAACAATACAAAAAATGAATACTATTACTTTTTTTCCGGAAAGGCATGTGAAAAACGAAGTCCTGGGAAATCAAATGGTCAAATAATATTAGAATGACCCATGTGTGGTTTTGTTAGTCGCCTACAAAGACGATTTAGTCATGAGTCGTAATATTTTTTCTTGGAAAGTTTGAGTGTATCTGTAAGAAATACGTCCATATAGATTTAACTAACTATATCTACGTATTTACTGAATGATTTGAAAAAAAGTGAGTATCTTCCGTATCATTTTAACATGTAGGCCACATGTGACCATTCTGTTGAAGGTAAGTCCTAGATAGTGTACGGTTTCAGTCACATAATAAAAATTTAATGTTTTTCTGTCCGATACAGTCTTTTTAATTTCATAAAAAACTTATTTAAGACCTTTTGTGATCACATTACTTAAAAGATTTCACCATTAATATCATTACGACATAAGATTGCATTGCTTCATTCTTAGGGTTTTACTTTATTCGGAGATGCTGTGGAAAATAGGACGTGCTCTACTTGTGAAATTCGTTGCCTGTGCCTGACAGCTGAAAAGGTGGGCGAGATTATTTTCAGATTATGGAATTCATAATTTAAAATAATAATAACCGTTATGCAATCTTTATTTTCTCTACTAAGGAAATTTACAGAAAGATTTCTAACTTTTTTAGTGATTTATCTTTAATTGATTAATAAAATTTAATATCAAGCCATTACGAATATACCAATGTATGGCGCATTGTTCAAATATATTGGAGGTGCATCGGTGCATCGGTGCATTTTATATTGGGTTTGATTCTCACTAGGTTCAACTTGAAGTTTAAAACAAAAAAAATTTTTTTTTATTGACTGATTATATATTAATTCGGTATACACATATATACACGTCCACCAGGGAAAGCCATGCTGCCCGAGTCTCGGCCCCCCCGGGTATGTGATGCCCGTCAGGCTACTGGAGGCAACTCACACCGACCGGGCGTAGGACTGATGACCCTACCCCGTGTACTTTTTTTTTAAATTTCTTTATTGAGTATTATAACAATCTGTCTGTTCGACATTGGTTATAGTGAGGTAGGATGACATTCACACCATATGTACTAAAAAACAAAATAATAATAGAAAAATAATAATCAAAGTATATACAATAGACAATAAAATAAAATAACCTAAAAAAATAAGAAAATTAAAACTAAGGAAAAAAAAAAAAAAAAAAACACATGCATACCTATATACAATCAGGCGAGGGAACTCCAGGAGAACCCTGCGCTGCTCTCCCAACCGCGTCACTGGTACTAAAGCCAGCGGAGATTGGTCGAGAGCACTTTAGCCACATACACACATGTCTTGAGTGAAGAATCAGGCCATTGCCAGAACTCCAATTTATATAATCTACAAAAGGTCGCGAGACCACTGCCGTTTCAACCTTCTTGGAGGATTATAGGGATGGGAGATGCTTGATAGGGATTGTGCAAGAGCATTTGGGTGGTAAGTAAGGTTCTGGTGAAATTTGGAGAATTTTTCTGGGATAAGGTCTAGGACGAATGGGATGTTAAGGTCATGATGTAGGGTTTTGTTGGATACATAGAAAGGAGCATCGACTATTGTTCGAAGGACTTTAGACTGGAAGGATTGGATGCGCTTGATGTTAGAAAATTTTGCTGATCCCCACAGTTCTAGTCCGTAAGTCCAAATAGGTTTCAGTATTGTCTTGTAGATCAGTAGCTTGTTTTCAATGGAAAGTTTAGATTTTCTGCTTAGTAGTCGTTATAGTTGGCCGTATCGTCGGTTGAGTTCTTGTCTTTTGAGTCTAGTATGCGGGTTCCAAGTTAGTCTTCGGTCTAAATGAAAGCCAAGATACCGGACTGTGTCTGAATAAGGAAGCTGGATGGAATTAAAGAGTACTGGTGGACAGGAATTGCGTCGGAGTGTAAAGGTAATATGTTGGCATTTAGATTCATTAACTTTAGTTATTACACCAGTGCTCAATCAAGGTGAGGTGACTTTGGAGATTTAAGGATGCTATTTCGGGATCAGAGTTGGATGATAAGATTGCGGTGTCGTCAGCGAATGTTGCAAGAAAAGTATCGGGATGAACAGGGATGTCAGCAGTAAAGAGGATGTAAAGCACGGGACCCAAGACGCTGCCTTGGGGAACACCGGCTTTAACGGAGTAGATATTAGCCCGTCAGGCTACTGGAGGCAACTCACACCGACCGGGCGTAGGACTGATGACCCTACCCCGTGTACTTAAATCGGGAATCGGGATGTGGTTTACCATGATGTTAATAGCCCCCCTGAGGTTCGGTCCTTGGACGATCTGTTTCGGGGAAAGAAATATAGGTCCTCGTGCGCCTCCTGAATCCGAGCAGCCATAATCAATGGATCTAGACCAATTCGTCACCGTCCTTGAGCCCGAGAAAGTCGGTGGGAAGGACATTGCAAGATTGGCCCCAAAGAGATCGGCTATGGAGCTACGGGTGGTCTTCCGTTGCACCATGAAAACCATGGTTCGTAGCAACGTGGGATTGGGTGACCCCCTCCAGGCTATCTTCGCTCCCGCAAGTACCACACGTCTGTAAGGAGACCACATCTCGCGGACAAAGATCTTCTTGGTCTGTAGTGACAAACGATAGGACGGAGTAGGTCCTCGTCGGTGTAACAGTGAAACATAGTGTGGGCTACAATGAAAGAGATCTATTTTAATGTTAATAAATGAAAGAGAAAGCTAAAGAAAATCAATAATAATAATCAACTTTATTGTCATCACAAGATAGACTTTGAATGTAACAAATCAATTCAAGAAAAACAGCAATTTAAAATTTATGAAAAACCAAAAAGAAGTTTTCCTACTCCAAATCGGACATTTATCACATATATTTATATAACAAAAATAGCCATGACCTACTTCAAGTTTTGTCATTTTATTTTCACCACAAAATAATCAAAGTAATTTAAATTATCCACATTATAAATTTGTATCCATATCTTTTTATTTCTTACAATTGCGATATTTCTAGTGGAAAAAATTATTCCTTTATTCACATTTCTATATTTCACCACTGCATTCAAATTAGTCATTGTCCATTAAATCACTGTCTAAATTTAACTGCCACTAACTAAATTGAGATGTTGACAGTTTTACAGCCGACTATTTTATAATAAGACACATGAAAAAACCTTGATATTTATGTGAAGTAATTAAAAGGCCTTCCGCGCAAGAGTGGTTTTGTTCTATTATCCAGCGAGATAATAATTCTTTAGTGTCTTCCCATCCCCCTCATCCCAAATTTTACAAAAAAAGTCTTGTATTTTTTGTTTTGTTTTTTCAACTTAACATGCTTCCTCCAGTTTCCTGAATTATAGATATTATTCTACGATGTCTTACATGTTCCGTTCTAGGAATGTTTCCTTGGAATTCCTTACTAATATCTAATTGAATACACTAGAGGATCCAGAATTTAATTTTGGGGGGCTTCAGCCCGAAACATTTTTTTTTCATAAAAATAACGATAATTACTTTGGAAAAACAGAAAGAAACTAACTACCTATATAAAATGGTGTTTAAATTATTCCTTAAGTACTTTTAAATGTAATTTCACGAACAATAATACTTTAAGAGGTATTTTTAAAAAATTTTCCCCATAAAACATGGTTATATTTTTCCATTTTGGGGGGGGGAGGGACTTCAGCCCGATAGCCCCCCCCTCCCCGTAGATCCGCCCGTGATTGAATACATAGCGGACCATTGTGGTTAGTATATGGTGACAATCTAAAGATACCTGCTACGGGTTGGCAAAGAGGATGAATATTCCTGTAATCGAAAAAAAAAATTAATTTTATTAAACATTCTTTTTTTAAATTTTTCTAGCTGCTAAATAATTAATCATCCACACTAAATAAACAATTTTTCACATCATATGTTAACAATATACAGCCACACTGCAATTTCGTCCTATCACAATTTTATGAGTAATTACAGTTTCTAGAATTTCAGGTCAATCTTCGTGGAAATTGAGAAATGCAAACCAAAATACTTTAGTAATCTATTGAAATTGTTGAATTTTATTTGTTAAGTCCGTACATTATGCTGTTTTTATCATTATTCATTCTTTATTAATGGTTATTACTTTTTATAATATTTGTTTGTCCATTTTTGCTTTACTTTATATTTTTTTATTTACTTATTTATTACTATTATTTTTTAAAATTATTTTTTAATTATTAATCTTTATATTTTTATCATGTATGTATTGTAGTATAAAGGGCTACTTCCATTAATACCTATTGGCCTTAGGTTTGGCAGAATCTATTATTATTCAATAAAAAAAGTAGACAAAAATGCAAGAATGCAGTAAACACCAAACAGAAAGTTTAGAAAAAAAATGAATGCGTTTTATAAATAATTTTAGTTGTTGCCTTTACGTACTTTTTAAGGTTGGCTGTCGATATTTATGGGGTATTGTTGTAATTTTTATAGACATAGATAGAAGATTTTAAATGTTTAATAATTAAATGAAGTTTCTGATCTACAAGTAAGAAAGATACATTGAACATGGTTAGTACAATCTTATTGTTCTTAGATAATAAAGCTCATTTTTTTATCCAAATGCATTTTCATAATTGAAGAGTTATTTTTAGATAATTTTATATAACAATTTACTATTATTACTTTTCTAAATTCTTTTTAACGCAGTAAATAATTTACGCTAGAGTTTACAAAAATACCATAAATGGTTTAATTTTTTTTCGACGATGAGTCTAATACTATTTATAATTTAAAAAATAAATAAATAAAATTTAATGAGGAATAAACTAAAAGCATATATTTATTTAATCAGTAACACTTGATATGGCCGTTAAAACATTTAAATCAAGTCTTATAGGCATGTAGTTAAAAATTACGTGAAGTATCGGAAGTTATTTTTTACGTTCTGAACTGACGTAACCGGTTTCCTACAGTAACTAAAAAAATGCTCAGATGTTTTTTTGTTGTCTTGAAGGGTTGTTTTTCTACAACATGAAACTTGGTCGGTAATCCTATTCAGTCCTTAAGGACAAAGTTTGATTCATGGCTGGTCTGCACTTTGAAAGAACACGAAAATCCCAGAGCTAATACTGTAATCCTTTGATCTGGCCTGTTTGGCGAATTCCCTCGGTCCTCAACAGAAATAGATTTATGTTCCTTTTGAAGGACTAATGGCGAACAGTCTTGCAAAGAGAAAGGGTACAAAAAGTTCTTAGAAGCCTACCGCTACACCACAAATAACAGTTCCCGAAAATTGAGGTTGAATGATCCCCCGATTTGATCAACAATGCTCCATTTATCTAAACACTATAACGACGTTTAAGATTTGAATTTTATTTATAACGAACCTCTGGTGAAGTAAGTAAAACATTCTACTCGCGTATATATATATATATATATATATAATATATATATATAATTATATATATATATATATATATATATATATATATATATATTGCTTTGTATTGTAAAGACCGTCGGTGGAATAATTAGTTTAAAGGTATAAACAAATAAACATTAAGGTAATCTAAGTATTACCTAAATATAAACATATTTAGGTATAAACCCAACATCTGGCGGTTGGGTACCTGTGGGAGGGTAACCCATTAGGACAACCTTTTGTAAGTGGTAATAAAAACCCTTAAGGACCACCGACAAAGACCGACAAGTGTTTAAACAGGATCCCGAAAGACTTTTCACACCTTCCACCAGAAATACCTAAGTCTGTACCTGCTGCTTTACCTTGGCCTGGGGGAGAGGGCGTGGTCATCCCTTAGGCTGAGAATATTCAGACAATCAGGAAAAAGGCTGCCAAAAGAGAGGGGGATGAAAAAAGGTGGGAGATAGAGAATTTGGACTGGACACTTCTTTTTGGAACTCGGAGGAGAGAGGACTTCTTCTGGGAACTTGGAGGAGAGAGGACTTCTTCTGAGGACTTGAAGCGAGGGAGTCGAGGGAGGAAGACGAAGACAGCCGGAGAGAGAGATGGACGGACTAGACGCTGAAGGAGAGCAGAGACAGGGAATCCAGATATGACAGCTAGAAACACTATGAAGGACCAGCTAAGTGGTAACAAGCATTTAGTTATACTAATATAAATTTGTGTTGGCAACCATCAATCATTAAATAATAAAATCAATAGAACATAAGTAACTTTAATTAAATACAAAGCATTCTCCTCTCGTATGATTCGCAACTGGTATTATGTATATAGGTTTAGTTATTATTTTGTACATAGATGTTTTTGGTTTTATTTAAGCTTGTAAATATAATAGTTAGTAAACCATCTTAGTACTTTTACATTCTACCTTGCATGCCACCAATTAGTAATAGAAACAAATAGTAAATTTATAAACATGATACCTTTAGAAAGGAAATCCAATAAAGAGTATATGGTTCAATCTAGGATACTACAGTAGGGGGTCTGTGGTATCTAACATTTAAATACATCATTAATATATTTTAAGTTGATCGGTTCCCTTCTGGGACCGATATAAATACATATAAATACAAATAAATGCGATTCCTGGAACCCCTTACTCGCCGTAGAAACGCGAGGCCAGGAACATAGCAATATATATATATATATATATATATATATATATATATGTACGTATATAATATATATTAATCAATTTTTTAATATTAAATAATTTAAATTATCCACCTTACAAATTTGTATCCATATCTTCTTATTCCTTACTGTTGTGATATTTCTAGTGGCAAAATTTATACCTTTATTCACAGTTCTATATTTTAACACAGTGATCACTTATTCTGGAATCAACTTATTCGCTGTGTGTATAGATATATTTTTTTCAACTACAAATATCGCTAAACTGACATTATTGAAGAATGTTGAAATCGGAGTTAGTGATTCTGTCAACTGAAAGGCTCAGAGACTGAAGTTTTGTTGTTTATAAAAACAGATGGAGTAACTAGATTTGTATTGCCTACCGTCAAAGTAATAAATAGACTTTTTGTAATTTTAGTGGTCTTAATGATTTGTTATCCGTAAAATTTAAGCCTTAGCTCCGGCTTAAATGTACTTTAAAAATTATTTAACAGCCCAGCATTTCCAGAAAATAATTTCTATTCAAATTAGAGCGGTAATTGAAAGCTGGGTGTTGAGCTCTTCAGTTTTTCATTTTAAGGTTGTGCAAACTAAGAACTCAAAAATGTTTTTCGTTTTTTTAACATTATTAATTTTTAGCAGGAAAATTTTTAATAAATCCAATAGTTATGTTCAGGTATTTAAGTTATATCCATGTGCATATATGAAAAAAAAATATTACTTCCAAACAAATGTACACATTAATTCTTAAATATTCAATATTGTATTTGCTCGTTTCACAATAATTATGTTGAATTTTTACATATAATAAGAACTGCTGCATTTTTACTTTCTTACCTATACTAGGTAAGGAAAGCATTGGCTTCGGTTAAATTTCTGATATGCGGTTTTTGATGGACCTATACGTTTCCGAGTCTTTTTACTTTGTACTTTTTATTTTGTAGGGTTTTGATTACTGATGCCTGTGGTATAAATTAGATGCTCCATGCGCTATTGGGCTATTAGCTGCTGCGCAATAAATGAAAAACATGTTTTTATATTTACTGTAGCGCAAAAACGGCTCTAACGATTTTGATGAAACTTTCCTACAATTTTCTAATAATTGTCCTTTCAATTTTCGTATATGGGCTGAATTCATTAGAAAATTCAGGAAAAATAGCTATGAAAAAAGTGTTTTTTAATTTTTTTGTTCATAATTGTTATTTTTAAAGGACCTCGTCCCGGAACAAAGTTCATTTTCTATCTATCTATCTATATATTCTATGGTAAAATTTATATTAAAACTTTTGAAAGGTGATTAAATTACCAAAAAAACAAAAAATATCATCAGAATCGAACCATTTATTTATTAGCATATTATACAGCATATTCTATTTTAAATTTTAATTTATTACTTTCCTAACTATATTAGATAGGTACATTTTATGTTTTTGTTTTTTTGTTTTGAAATTTAATGAAATTCCCTTCAAAACTCTATAAAAATCGTTCATTTCGGACAACTATTAACGAAGTTACAGCTATTCAATTTCCAATGTAAGATTACGGATTCATATCATGGAGTCAGAAAGGGATGAATAATAGAAAAAAAAGGTAACTAAGTGAAAGTAAGAAAATCTGTTGCCCGCATCACCCAAGCTTCGCTCACCCAGATCACCCAAGATTTCCTCTATTTTAACAGAAACAGGAATATTAGAGGGTATTGAAATTTTTACACTCATCTACCTTAAGCCGGTTTACATTGCTTTAGTTTATCTAATTAATCATACTCAAATGTTTTCTTTGATCAATTTTCAGGAAAATAAATCTTATTCACTTAGTTTTTGTTTCTTGATGGACATATGTAAAAATATATTTTTTTTTCCGAAATCAGTAGGAAAGTCGTGAGTGGACACACCAGATTTTTTTTTCTTTTTGTTCTTTCACTTTCTCAATCGGAATTGCTTCTGAGTATCGCTTTATCATCCGCGTATTTTATGATTGTATGTGTAAGTGGAAAGTAAACCCCTCCTTCTTCGCTTGATGTATTTATCATCTTCTCCTGGCCTGCTTTTAATAAATATATACATTCTTTCATTGAACGATTGATTCAGCAATTAATGTAGCAACCCGACATTTTATACTTAGATGCACTTCACTTTACATACGCAATATGTAAAAGTGTATTAAATAAGTAACAATATTTAAGTCGAGGTCCGCCGTAGTGCCGGACTGTAAATCGCTTTAAGTGATTTTCGCATGTTTGTAAAGTTAATGGATTTTGACAGCTATGAACCGCCCGTAATTTGAAGATATTGGCTTTGGAAATTACTTTCTCGAGAGAATAACCTTTAAAATTAATATATGTCCGGTGTTGAGGTAAAAGTTCAGATAAGACTGCGGAATTTCTCACAAAGTTTTTAGGTATAAAATGGGAATTCCAGTGAGGGTTAAATCACTTTTTTTTTCTTTTCCTTTCTTAGTTATAGTCAGTTTAAGGAGCAGTATTTTTCACCTAAGGAGTTTAATTTATTTTTTCTCCCACCATCAGCTGAGGTTGAGTCTGCTTCCTTCAAAAAAAGCTTCTTTCTCCAGCTTAACTGAAGTCCCGCTGAAATTTAATACTAAGAAAACGTAGTGTCGTATTATTTATTTTTTAAATTTTATTTTAGCTTGAGATACTTTTCCCTCTCGGAATGCAATAAAGTACCTCTTTTTTTAATTTTTAAATTCTAATAAAACATGCATACTGAAGAAAGTATGTCGGTAAAGAAATGATATGCCGTTGGTTTTGTTGGTGGAAATTATGTTTGTTGGTTGGTGTCAAGAACATACATTTGTTTCTTTGTTTGATTATTTAGGATTTTTAACCACAGACGTTTTTAAGTCCTGTAATTAATTAATAAAACATTTGTGGATTAAAAGTTACAAAATATTATAGTTCGTGTTATAGACCCCCTTTTGATCAAACATTGCCAGAAAATAATTCTTCTTTTCAAAGCAGAAAGATAAGTGAAAGTTGTGTTGAGCGTATCAGATTTTCTAACTCGTAATTGTACAAGTAAATTAATAAATGTAAAAGCCTGTGTATTTGGCCTATCTTTTAGTCCGTGGCACATATAATTTTTTTGTTATTAACATCCGCTTGAAACTTCGTGAATAGCCTCATCTCATCGTAACTTACAACTATTTTATTCACGAAAATTCTTAGAATTGGGGCATTTTCAATCTGGAGATCGCCAACTTTTTCCATTCAATTAGGTAGTAAAAACTAGTAAATACCCTTTTGGTCTCCACTTAAATCGTAAGATAACTTGAGAACAAAAAAGTCAAGAAAATATGTGGCCTTCAAAAATATTGAGCTGTTTGGCCTATATAACCTCGTTATTTTGACAATTGGGAGTTTAGGTCACGCCAAACGGATCAATATTTTATAAGGCCAGATTTTTTCTTGACTTTGTGCTCAAGCTATCTTACGATTCAAGCTATCTCACGAAGTTTCAGACGGATGTTAATAATTCTTTAAAAAAAAAAAGGTCTGTGCCACGAACTAAAGGTTTTTATAAAAAATAATATTACATAGATTAAATCTAATAATAATTAAAAAATCTCACATTGATATGAATAACCCAAAGAAGGTTGTTTAATATAAATTTCATATTATATTCAGAGAAGTATTCATTTTTTTTTTATTATAATCGGTACATTATTTAGTTACTTTTCTTTGAATTGAGTCTTTCTCAAAAACACAATTATGGTATGGAGTACCGATATCATTTAATTGATAAGTAAAATCAATAATTTTGGCGAGGAAAAGTAAAGTAAAAATTTAATTTATTATTACATTAGTTGGCGAGACGGAAGCTACTTTATACGACTACTTAATGTATTGAAATGATTTGCAAAGCAAATGGTTATTTGCGAGTTTTTAGTATCTAGTTAAATAGACAAAGTTTAACTATCTCCAAATTGAAAATTTTTCCCATTTTTGAGAATTTTCGTAAATAAAATATTTGTAGGTTATGATGAGCTGAAGCTATTTATGAAGTTACAGGCTGATGTTAATAATTTGATAAAAAAAAGGGTCTGTATCACACACTATTAGGCAAAATTCAAATATAAAGAAATATAAAAGTTTATTTCTAATCAAATATAACAATCAAATAATCTAAAAGCAATAAAAAGTGCACAAAAAACTAATTATAGAAATGATTAAATAAATTAAATGTAGAGATATTAATTACATCGTGTACTTATTAATAATAAAATTTAATTAAAATGAAGTAAATTAATATTAAATTAAAATCAGTATGAAAAATACTTTCATACCCGTTTTCTCAGCCTCTTCATAGAGCCGCGTGCTAATCCTGAAAATATTTCACAACTTTAAATAATATACATGTTTATAAAGTTTTAATTACAAAGTTAACTTGACCGGATTATCGTTTAAAATTGTTCGATTAAAAAGTTTGTAGTTTCCGAAAGCTTTTTAGAATGCTTGATATTTACCATTATAAGTTTGTTTCTACCAAATTAAAAAAAATATTTTTTTGTATATCAGTATTTTTACAAATGACGACCTTTCTACAATTTATATTATTTTATTTTACATTTAAAACTCAAAGCTTTCGGTTGTACCTGCACAATATCCATCTTTTTTACTTTCCTTTTCTGTCTAAAAAACATAAAAGATTGGAATAGTGTTCGCATTCTTGGTATTATATATTTCAGAGAAATACTATTATGTTAAATAGAAAAATTAAAGAAAAAGAGATGAATATGGCACAAGTACTCCGAAAACTTCTGTGGATCTATAATGTAAAATATAATGATATAAAAAATAAGGACACTGTCACTGGTAAAAATCTTGATTTTCAACGGATATAAAACAGTCAAACATAACCTTTTTTTTTGTCCATAACTTCTTCCTCTTTTAGGCTATATAGGGATTTTTCGGGGTCTTAGGAGAGGGCGCGGGATTAATGTCAGAGTTAAAAGCCCCCTCTGTCCCGGTACAGGGGCACGAACGCGTCATCTTCTAAACTTCGTTTTGTCATGTAGTTACGGAATGGACTTAATCCGTAACAAATATTAATAATGATAATATATATATATTTTTTTTTATTGATGATTTTTACAACTGTATTACAAGTAAAAATACATTCAATAAATGGGAACAAAAGAATATAAAAACGTGAAATCACTTGTTGAGAAACTACCCACTGGTAGCACTCTACAAATGTATTTACAAAAGGAGATCTCGAGGCCATCTTCTTTTCAGACGCCTCGGAGGGTTGTCAGGTATTGAGAAGGAAGCAAGGTTAGAAACAAGAGGGTCAGGATGGTTCAGAAGTTTGCTATGGAAGGATAGGTATCTGGATTGGGCAAGGTCAGAAACATAAGGAACGTTAAGGTCGTTATGGATGATTTTGAATGATAATATTAATTTAACTTTTATTAATATATAACTTAATATTTAATATACCAACCATAAAAGCACAAAGCCCTAGATAGCCAGGTCAAGCTATCTCTGATAGCTTAGAAATAGTTATCTAGAATGTACTGACGGGACACAATAAGATCCTTTATCAACAACAGATATTGGGGGACAATAACAGATAGCAGAAAAAGACCCCTTTCTCTTATATCAATACTAAACAATAACTGATTTCAGCCAAAGGGCACTTTCACACAGACCTCTTAAGAATATTAACTATTGATAACTTCCTTTGCCGTCCTCTTCCGACTTCTCCCACTCTTCCCTTCACCCCTTGATATTCTTGGCAGTATAAATCCAATCTCCAGACTAATCACTCATGTAGTTGCATTCTTGATGTCATACTCTTTACTGCAGGAGACCTGGAGTGAACACATGTAGTCAACTCATATATCCATATTATATTACTCTGTATTTTAGATGCCATTTGTAACTTTATGAATAAAAGCATTACTTATAAAGTCTCCACTGCCTCCGATTCGTTAACTATGTGATTAGTAGCCGGGCAACGCTTGTTTTAACACGCGTAATCCCGCTCGGCCATCCCCCCTCAGTATAATATAACCTAGTATTTTTTTTTATTCACCTTTCGTGGCTCGCACTCTTCCGGTGTAGGATGTAGGTTGTTTGGCCTTTGAGTAAGACCACCCCATTTTTAGCCACTATTATACGTATTCCTTACGTAGTTAATCACGTATTAACTCGTTATATTTTACTAGGAACAGATTATTTTTATATATCTGTTCAACATTTTTTTGTTTTAAGTCATTTGATAAAAAAAAGAATTATAATATTAAGTTGCAGTTTAACTGCTCATGTAATTTTCTCCACTAACCATCTATTTCATATGAAGTTTGATACAATTGTACTTACTAATATTATTAATACTAATATTAATCTAAAATCATAAGCTATGGGTCAAGAAAATAAAACCCCATAACAAATTACTGATTTAAGGGATTTTTTTATGAAACCATTGAATATGTTCTTAGCCATTTTAATACAACGTAATTATTTCGAACTACTTACAACGAACTTTGAGGCCAATCGACGATATAGGATGACAAAAACAACTTTGAAAATGTAATATAGCAACTTTTCTATAAATAGTTAATACTAAACTCTGATAGTAGGGTATGGAATAGTTAGGTATCGGCCAGTAGGCCTTCATTCCCACTAGTTGACAAATAGCTTCAGCATTACTTCATTCATAGTTCAAATCAGTGCCTGTATGTGAATCGTAGGAGAATAGTAGTGAGAAGAAGGAAAAAGATATATATGGGCTGCTCTGTAATAATAGAATCACTTCATTCATAAAATTATATCGGCTTTGTTGGGCGGTTCATGTCACAATTATTAAGCGGGACAATAGTGTTCCACAGACAGAGCGTCTGGAAATTAAGATTAAGTTGAACTTATTGCACCATAAGTGATGCCAGAAAAGCCAGAGAAAAAAGACTATCTGACGATAGCCAGGTACAGAAAAATAAGGCAGTTGGTGTTGGAGGTAGCCCAGATTCATCTGTGTGTTGCGGAATTGTAATATTAATAATTTATTAATAACTACAATAAAAAGTAATTAATTGATGGTAGTTTCAAGATATTATATTGAAATGTTATAATTACAAAAATAATGAATAATATACGAATTATATGTATATAAATATATGGTAATTATATTTATAATAAACTAAATACATGATTCAAAGAATTTTATCAATTACATTAAAGGTATAATTTCAGATGGACTGTTTTGAATATTGTTGCTATAAAATAATATAGCATTAGGATTGGGAATTACAACTTAGCTAGTTAGTTGATCTCATCGCTGTATCTGCTGATCCGAGGTCATCTCGTCAAGCCCAGGTCCAAACTGTGACAGGAAGCCCATCTTCATGGTCTATGTAGGGCCAAGGCTTCAGTCCCCAAGCCGGAAGAAAACATAGGACCTCCCCAAGGCCGGAAATCAACATAAGACCTTTTTTCTTATTTCTCGTGAGATTTTATACAAATATTCATGGTGGGCAAGGATGGTTTTCATTGGTTTTTAACTTCACCCAATTACTTCACAATAACTGTTAACACCCTAAAAGGAACCAGTTACTTAACCCGTTACTAGTTAATTTAAGGAACGACCTTCTCTAGAGGCCCTTAATTTACCTGCTCTGCACCCTGACGCTGTTTTTAGTCAGTATATTCCAACTTTGTTTTCGACATTTTTAAAAATTTATTTGATATTTTCAATACACAGCAACATTTATTATAACTCGAACGAGCTAAATTCTACATATAATTATGGAATGAGAGCCATTTTAGATATAATGATGTAGGTATAATCGTGGCAGAACCTCTTGACCCGTATTATATTACCATGAATAGTAAGTGGATTAAAAACTCCTGTTCCACCTCAGAACGGTTTTTCATTTGATTTCCTACCTTTGCGGTGAAAATGTTACAACTTTACCGGCAAACTTTTTCAATTACATTTTTTTCTAATCAAGAGAACCGGATGCAAGCGATGTGATTTAATCCCCTTGGAAAGTATTTCAGTCACGGACTTAATCAGAGAGCAAAGGGACGAAAATTAATAAAGGGCTACATTTCCATGACATCCTCTCTATTGGCAAAGGGATTAAAAATAAATCAAATCAACTAAGACTCATTTTCATTTTTTTCTCTTTTTTGTGAGGCTTCCCAATTTCTTTCTTTTTTTTTTTTCGTTTGACCGAGGGTTGATGGCAGAGATGGAAGGAGCAGTGTGAAGTGGTCTACTGTAATTGGGAACCACTTACAAACCAGAAGGTTTGTAAATTCATCCAATATTAGGTATTCGGGAATTTCTTATATAAGGCCCTATAAGAGTTTTTTTCTTTTTACTAAGGCACGTTATTTTTTATTTATTTAAATGCCAATTAGAAATTATTGAAAAACAAGCTCCTTGAAATTTTAAAAACATAAATTTCAATTATTATAGAAACAGGTCTATTTTTCTCCTAGCAATACCGAATAAAGTTGTCCAAACGTTTTATTTCAACAACTGGAACCTCAGTTATTGTATTATATACAATATGGATTAAGTACAATATATTGCAAACGTACTTTCCATACAAACCATTTTTGATCTTCGTGTCCTCGTTTAACGGGTTATTATGGTCATATAATTTATTTTTAAACCACCTAAAAGGTATATTTATTTGAAACTTATGCCTCTCTACTTTATTTAATGCGCCATTTTCTTATATACTTCATCAAATTTATTGCCGCACTTAACTTTTAAGTTTCTCAGTCCATTATGTTTTATTTGATTCTTGAGACTTCGTCACAAACTTAATGGGACCAGGATTTAAAACAAGCTATAAGATCTGAGGTCAGGTTACTTATTATTAATTGTACCTGTGGATCTACTTCATTTTTTTAGTATTTAAATTTGTTATGAATTTAATCTTTAAATGGATTGAATCGATTTATAGAATGGATTTAAATTCGAATATCATCGGCCTGATGACATCTTGGGGTTCTTTTTCTGTTGATACCTATATTGTTAGAACATTGATGGTTTTTTTAAAAATCGTTATCGGCATTTTGATGCCACAAGCCTTGAATGGTTGAAATATTTCCAATTATAACCTATAAATATTTTAAAGTAAACTTTTAAAAGTAAAATTAAGAACTAGACCATAAAATAGTGGGACGAAATGCTTCATTCTGAGTTTGATTAAGTTCATATTCAATGTAATTTGTCATAATGAATCGAATGGTAGAGTACGTTTGGTGGTAGAAATAACGTGAAAGTGTTTGTTTTTTTTTTGTCCTGATTTCTATTATAACCTAACTCAATTTTAATGCATCCCAGCCTGAATTAAAAAACAAAACAAAATGATGTAGTTGTAACGAAAATCTCTTTGATGATATTCTACTTCAATGTTTAAAATATATATAATTACAAATATTCCACTTGTCAAATTTTTTTTTTTCTATAAAATATGCATTTACGCCTGTCAACAATAAGTTGACAATCAGCAAATGTGATGGCGATAATGATATAATGACATGACAGGCATGGGGAAGGAAAGTACTCAGCAGTACCTCTTCCCTAACTTGTTCCAATTACTTAAGTTGTCTAAGGAAGGATATCCCTCATCCAACGCCTTTTTAGTCTCCTGCCCATGTTCTGTGGTATGTCAGCTGTAGCCATGTCTCGTATAAGTCTGTTATTATTTCCATTTAAATTTGTGTAAAATCGTTGATATAGGGTCGCTATATGTTGGTCAACTGTTGGAAAGTGGAGGTCAGTATGTAGAGTTTTGTTAGTCACGTACCAAGGTGCTTACCAAGGGTTATGAGTCGCAATAATTTTGATTGGAACGTTTGAAGTTTTTGTAGGTGGGTCTTTTTAGCGATGCCGTATATTTGTGATGAGTATGTCCATATGGGCTTAAGTAAGTATGTCAAATGATTACAAGATTATATTATCATTTATCATATTTAGTCAATTTCCAACATAATATGACATAACAATGAAAAAAACGAGTAGATTTATAAAATAAGAATTAATTTAAAATAAATAAATGTGTCCATAGGTAGAAAATATATTTTGGACTGTTGAATTATACCACTTTCAGGCTAGTTATATTAATATTTTTCTCTTTTCTTTTGAAAATACACGCTTTGTAAGTTGAATTTATTCCAATACCTATTGTTTTTTTTTTTAATTTTATGATGATCATTTTTACCAGTCCTTACTTTTCCTCGAATTAAGAAAGCCCTTTCTTTATATTTTCCTTCTCAGAAAATCTAAGATTTCTAAGCTGAATTGAGCTGGCCCAAATGCTGACAAACTACAAATAGTTCTATACTATTCCGGGAGAGATTTGATTTAAACAGGATTAATTGTATATTTTCAAAGCGAAGCCCTCTTTTCGTCCGCTAAACCGCTTGTCAACTGATTTAATTAATTTAAATGCTAATGGAATTTTCCCTTTCATCCAGGATTACAGAATCATCTTGAATTTCATTTAGCCTTTGCTTTTTGTTACTTGGTTCCAAGAGTCGAATTTCTAATTGACCATTTACGTCATTACTTTATTTTTTATATTAACTATCCAACATTTGATGGTGTTCTAAATATAAAAATGGTAACTCGAAAACTATTATTTGATTACCCCATTTATAACATCAAAATAAAATATTGTGTTTGTTTATTGGTTGATCATGAACAACCATACACGTTTTTTTTATTTCATGAACAGATCACTAAATATTAAATTCCATAATACAGTTCTAGATTTTAAATAATAATAATAAAAAAAGGCTTAGCGAACCCGAAGGTTCGATGCCGACACCACCAATCGCTTATTGCACACCTCCCCTCACCGTTCGCCTTCCAAACCCAGTCCCTTCAGATCGGCTTTAATGCAATCTTCCCACCTTCGCTTAGGTCTGCCCTTCGGACGCTTACCATTCGGCACAGCAAATATTAACCTTTTAGGAATTCTCTCGTTAGTAAGCCCAACAACTTTACAAGCCCATTTGATTCGCCGCGATGAAATTACCTCAATTATATTACCCGGATACAGCTCACGCAATTCGGCATTGTGTAACCGTCTGAACTCTCCGGTTAACTCATCCTTCTTCGGTCCAAATATTCTACGCAATACTTTATTTTCAAAAACCTTAAGATGCTGCTCATCCCTTAATGCAGCTAACCATATATTTTGTTTTATCCGCGTTTATTTCGAGTCCTAATTCTTTACCGGCTTTCATTAACGTTGTCGTATTTAGTTTTATAGTTTCAACGTCTTCGCTTAACAGTACCAGATCATCATCATAGCCCAGCACGGATGTTGTCCCGCCCAGATCCAACCCTTTCTCGATTCGCATTACCTAATGGCATGTTCTAATGCCAAATTGAACAGGACAGGCGAAAGAGATCTAGATTTTAAAAGTACTTAAAATTAAGGGATGGTCACAACAATAACATTTAAAATAGGACCACAGCAGTCATCTCGCGGACTACATTCAACGACCCACCGATTACACAGATTGACTGACTACATAGCAACTGCAAAAGAACAGAATTTATTAGCATGAATATTTCTGAATGGTGCTCAAGTATTTAATAGATTTAAGCATCAGAAACTTGTCTTTAAATTTAGCAGGCAAGTTGGTGTGTCCAATCTTCTTTAGGAATAGCATCGATTATTGTGGTTTGTGCAGTTCCTTGACGCCGGGCAGAGTTGGCAGCAGCATCGGCTCTCTCGTTACCCAGGATACCACAATGTGATGGTGCCCAGATAAGGACTTTTTTTATTTTTTCCTTTAGTTCACCATATATGTTAAAAATGTCTGTTATAACAGGATGCTGGTTCGTTAATTGTTCTATGGCCTCTATTACGGACATTGAATCGGTTACGATAGCATGGTTTTTGAAGTGGTAGCTGCGGATGTGTAAGAGTGCTTCTTTTATGGCCGTGGCTTCTCCCGTAAAAATAGAACATTCTCCTGAAAGTTTGTACAGGAATTCTTCACTGTCTGTAACGACTGAAAATCCCACTTGGTTTTCGGCTTTTGATGCATCTGTGTACAATATTTTGTAATTGCAGTATTTATTTAATAATTCTAGAAAATAAAATTTGATAAAGAACTTTATGTTATTTTCAATAATATATGGTTTTACTAAATTGTTTGGAGAGATATTTTTGCTACTGATATTTTTCAATTCCTGTATTAAAATTTGTAAACATTAATTTTTATGTTTAAGACTTATTTTAACCATGACAGAAAACTGCAATCCTAACATCTATAGTTTCATCCTATTATACATCAAATTTAAAACGAAACAATAAATCTTGATTTTACATAGAAAAGCCCAAACACAAATAAGGTAGTTTTAAATCTTCCAGGCTTCAAATATCTCAAAAGTTCAAATGACCGTAATTCTGAATCTACTGTTTAGAATTTTATAAAACATGTCATTTCTTCTTATTTGTTTATTTTTGTGGTGGTTTATACTTTCTGAACTCTACCATTATTCCTAGGGGGCTTCAGTGTCAGAATAAAATTATTTTTTTATTCCTTGATTCATTCCAGAGAGATATTATAAAAACGTTTTTTATTATGATTATGGTTTTTTTTTTCTATATTTTGATGTTTTTGTCGAGGAAGTAAAAGTTTCTCAAATAAAGTTTATCTCCGGCAGTGCGTGCATTCTTTATCAAGTTAGAGAGCAGTGATCCTACGTATCATGGAGTGATTGATTGGTTCGGTAGGGAACTCGGAAGTCCGCTATAAGTTTCCTCCACTTAAATTTAGGGTACGGTATCGATTAATGAACCGCTGAACATTACGATGAGAGGAGAATTCATTTAAAGAAGATTGGAGCTGCAGCTGTGGTAGTGACAATGCGAGGGCAGCGTAGGTCACAACGTGAGGGCCATCCACATGCTGGAGGTGGAGCGGCCATTACTTACCATTAGCCAGCGCCTCGTTTGTTTGCATCAGCTATAAATGAGATCTACAAGTCGACGGCGAGGTAATTGAAATTTAAAATGCTCTCTACGACCCCAGAAGCTTCCTACATCACATCTAGCAGCTACTAAAATGGCGAAATAGTCCAGGAATTATAGTGTCCTTGTTCAGATTTCCAGATTTCATAAAATTTAATACTCTCCAATAAATTTGAATACGACGGTAGTAATGAATTAATTTTAGTAACATTTATTTTATATTTCACAATGTTCTTTATTATACAACAAGCCTTATGAATATGTGTATAAACATATATACGATGACTCAACCTACGCTTGGCATGTTAGCAGATATAAATTATTGACGTAACCCTTTTTTAATTTATAATATTTACAACTGTATTAACAAATAAAATACATTTAGTAAATTTGACAACAGAAAATAATAACATAACAAAACAC
The DNA here is from genome assembly GCA_928085145.1 of Nezara viridula. NCBI lineage: Eukaryota > Metazoa > Arthropoda > Insecta > Hemiptera > Pentatomidae > Nezara > Nezara viridula. Next base: position 49,598,104 of record OV725081.1, read on the forward strand.
TTGTTGAGAAACTAACCACTGGTAGAACTCTAAAAAAAAAAAATATTAACAACAGGAGATCTCGATGCCATCTTATTTTCAGACGCCTCGGAAGGTTATCAGGGATAGAAGAGGAAGCAAAGTTAGAGACGAGAGGATTCGGATGCTTGTGAAGTTTATTATGGAAATATTAATATGTTTATTGGTCCAAATCGGAAACATAAGGAACATTATGGTCGTTAAGGATTATTTTATTGGTGACAAAGTAAGGAGCATTGAAAATTTTCCGAAGGATTTTGGATTTTAAGGAATGGATACGAGAGGAATTCGATGTCTTAGTGGAGCCCCAAACCTCAACTCCGTAAGTCCAAATAGGTCTTATTGTAGTCATGTATATGAATCTTTTGTAATTAACTGGAAGCTTAGAGCGTTTGTCTAGTAAGTGTAGGAGTAGTCGGAAACATCGAACGGTTTCTTGTCGTTTCAGTCTACTATGAGAATTCCAAGTTAGACGTTTGTCCTAGTGAAGTCCAAGGTATCGGATTTCGGACGTAACCTTAAAAATACTATTAAAATTGCAAGAAACAACTGGATCGAATTTATTAAAAACTGAACACGAGTAAAGCAGAAAGATTAATTGAGGTTGATAAATTTAACTCTTTAGTTTTAGGGAAATTAAAGTAATTATAATAAAAGTTGGGATTCGAATCCGACCGATGACAAGTAATTTGTGTGGGAAGGAGGGGGAGTAAACCAAGCCTCTATAAAGTGGGTATTCCGGATTAAATAATGAATATAAGGAAAACTTGGCGTTTGGGGGTGATCACCTCCCTTCACAACCGTTCGCCTTTAAACAGCACTTCTTACTAAGATGAGTACCGGACCCCAAACCCTTCAAGGGCTGTAGTCCTTGATAATTGTAAATTTTGGTAAAATTCGTTGGATAGGACTTTTAATTTGTCATCGTAATTCATGCAACCTAAGTAAACTGGAACAATTTTGTTAGTTCCGATCTATAACCGAAACCAATGGTAGAACAGAGGCAGACATCCAAAAAAGATCACAAATGTTATAGAAAACAGTGAAAATGCTTATCAATTTACTCTGCAACAGCATTATTTTAATAAAAATAAAAAAGCTAGTAAACAAAGGTTTAGTAGAAAGCTATGACCCCCCAGTATGACTTACCAAAAAATTCCATTCAGTTGAAATGTATTTTTGGAGGAGATCAGCCAGGATATTGAGGATCGTGCGGACTGGTAAGAAATGCCGCTGTAAGGGAGATACTTGAAATTAAACAAAATATCCTAGAGGTTGTGGAATAAAGGATACTCTGGTGGTACGACCATATAAGAGGAATGGGCGACTACAGAATACCAAAGTTAATGATGGATAGATAGGCAGAGGATTGAATAAGGAGAGGAAAACCCGCTGTTAGATAAAAATATAGTGTGGTGGAGAGTATGGCTGGTAGAGAGCTGTCGTAGGAGGATGCGATGAACCGGCATGGAGACTTGCACTTGGAGTTTGGACACACATGGAGAGACTTGCTGAAGGAGCACGAGATTGGTTGAGGAAAAACTTCGTATTGAAGAAAAAAAAAATTGACAGATCACAATCGTGGTGTCTTCGATCCAAAAGTGTTTAATTCTCAATCCTACAATTGCGATGTAGTATTGAAAATTGATAATTTATTAGTTTTTTAAATATTTTTGTCCAAAGCTATACGGATTACATTGGTACTGGGATCACCTACTTCCGTGGAACATGTTTATTAGGGGTTTCTTGTCAAGAATTCATGCCAATGATTCCTAAGAGCCAAAAATTATTAATATTTTCTGACTTTTCTATGAATTAAAGAAGGTTTGAGAATTCTTATTTAAGAGATATTAGAGGTGCGAAAAACGAATCATCCTTGTTTATACGTTCAAAAAATATATTTAATGGCCTCCACAATTATATTCTTGTTATCGGAGCTAATCTAGATTACATGCCAGATTTCGTACAACGTATCTTCTTTTAGACATCATTCCGATTTAAAAAAAAAAATCTGGACCGGGTATTATCGAGAGAATTATGTATTTAAATAAATTTATTTGCGAATGAAGAGAAGAAGAGAGTGGGGTGGTCAGTCAAAAAAGAAGGCAAAAATAAATGATAATATTTATTTTAACACTTATGTCACCCTCATTGATTATGCCTACTTCATCATTCTACACTTTGTAACGGTTATTATTATTTATATCTTAGTTCTTACTATTGTCATTATTCTAACAATTTAATTTTACTTTATATTTATTTATTTTTTTTAAAATAATTTTTTTATAATTTTTTATTTATAATTTTTTTTTTTACCATCACTACTTATTTTCTCATACCTTGTTATCTGGTTATTTTCTTAGCCCTGATGAAGGCCTGAACTCAGGTCGAAACGTCGGCATATGTAAAAAATAAATATTATCATTATTTTTTGCCTTCCTTTTTGACTGACCACCCCAACTATTCTTCTCTTCATTATCCACGAGAGTCAACCATTTATCAATTATAAATTTATTTGCATTTTTTTATATAATTAGCTGACTAGCAGTTTGAATGTATATCAATTAATACTACGGGCCCGTTTGCTTCATATTCCATCTTTAGATTTTCACCTTATTAATATATTATAGTTTTGGCTATACCTGAAAATTCAAACAAAAATGAAAATTAAATAGATTGTCATTGTTGTAATCTCTCTTGTTCAGACGATAAAATCTATCGCGGTTGAGCACAAATTTTCGATAGTCCAATTAATTTTACACGACCCATTTACAAGATCTCTCGCAATAAAAGTAGATGTGATTTCGGGGTCCGACTGGGAACTGTATGGCTATAATCCTGACTGAACACCTACACCAAGGCAGTTTATGCCGGTCAGTAGTTTTATAGCAGTCGTGAGCTTCTGTTAACCGTGGTAAAAAACGGTTATGGATCGGGCAGAATGTGCTGGTCGGAAACAGTCCGTTTTGCTGACTTCAGAACACTGATATATATATAATAGAGTTTTACGCTTAAATCATACAAAAAAGTTCTATAATTCCCATATTCATAATAAAAAACAAAATAAAACAATAATAATCGTACTTGTGGGATTTGTCCAAGGAACATTATTAATTAAATAAATTTATAGGTAATTTTTAATACTTTATATTACAACCCTTGTAAATAAATTATTCCAGTATTTGGAAAGTCAGTTTAAGGAGAGTTTGTACATTTTACCAATGTATTTATTTTCAAATATACTATTGCATTAGATGATGTAAATACAAAAAAAAAAAAAAAAAAAAAAAAAAAAAAAAAAAAAAAAAAAAAAAAAAAAAAAAAAAAAAAAAAAAAAAAAAATCTAAGGTGTGTGCTTTAGAAGTGAAAACCTTAAAAATGCGAGCTTAATATCATGCTATATAAATAATAAATAATAGCCATTATAAAGAGGATGGAATGCTGAACATTTTTCTCGCTTACAGTATGCATGTCCAATTTTATTTTATGAGATATTTTAATACATATCTTCAATAATAATCGTTATTATTTGTTTTTCGACAATATTCTTTCCTTTTTGCCTCTCTAACACATCGATCGCACAAAAGCCATAAAACGGCAAAAATCCTAGGAAACTTTCAATTTAAGCAAGATATTTGAAAAACTGAATTTATTATAGCATGTCGGGCATTCTGAATTAATATGCAATAAAACCTTTTTTGGTAGGACTAAGCGTTATTATTAATGTTAGTTTTTTTCGATTATAAATAAAATATATTTTGCATGTAATATGTTGCAAAAGTGAAAATGTATTGCATAAGGTTATTGACAGAATCATTTATAAATATCTATTACCTATTTCAAGAGGACAAGGTGGTAATTGAAGAGCAAATCAACATACAACTAAATGAAGATAAAACATATACATGGGGTGAAGTGAGTTGAAAACATTACCCCAGTTTCAATTATGAGTCACGAAACTGTTTGAATTTATCTTCAATATTTTCTTTCAGTTCTTTTTGTTTTACAGTTTTCTATGATGGAAAGGAGTAAATTATATTAGGTATAAATTTATTTAAATACAGGCAGTAATTTTTCCTAGCTCGTTTTTGATAACTTTCTTAACTGATTTTACCAGACAATTAGGAAATTATCAACTTAAGATTTTAATACATAGTAAAGCTTATAGGAACTAAATTTGATAACAATCTACATGTTTCTCAACTTCTATTTTTCCTTGGTAAAATTTATTAAAATTTTATTATTATTATTTTTAATATAATATGAAATGGCATGAACAGACTTTTCGTGACACTTCGTAGCACTGCCTAAAAAATTCTAGGTTAAAAGATCACGAAGCCATCAAGACGCCTAGGAGGATTATCAGAGATTAAGAAAGTAGTAGGACTGGAAACAAGTTGATTCAAATGGGATTGGAGTATATCATGAAAGGATAGATACCTGGCTCGCACTTAATCAGCGTCATATTGAGCATTAAGGTCTTTATGAATGGTTTTATTTGTTACAAAATATGGGGCATTAAGAATTTTAGGAAGGGTTTTGGATTGTGAGGATTGAATACGATAGGAATTCGATGGTTTGGCGGTGCCTCAAAGCTCAACTCCGTATATCCATATAGATCTTATTATAGTCATATACATGAGTCTTTTGTAATTAATTGAAAGTTTAGAGCATTTTTCTAGTAAGTGTCGGAGCAGTCGGAAACGTCGAGCATTTTCTTGTCGTTACAGTCTAGTATGCAGGTTGCAAGCTAAACGTTTGTCCAAATGGAGTCCTAGGTAGGGGATTTGTTCATACTAAAATTTAGTTAAGAAGTTTTAATTGCCTATTATTGATAGATTAAAGGTACCACATTAATTGTCAAAGGATGTCCGATTTCATAAAGGGAATATTCATCATATTATTAAAAAAATAATTTTATTATAACTTTTGGCTATGTGGATGTCGATATATTTCCTTAAAAATCAAAATCAATTAATATAACTGATATATTTGATTTTTAAAGTTTAACTGACTATTATGAGCAAAATATGAATTCATATAATAATTCATCCTCTATCGATTCGTGAAGCTGAAGGACAATGAAAGAAAAGTCGCTTCCTCTTCTTCAGCAGACCAATCAAGCACTCTAGCCCAAGGCAGTAATCAAGAATTACATTGAGAGCTAATCTAAGGCCTGACTTGGAAATTAAACCGTTCTAGATTACACGGCGGGATGAAAAAAAGAAAGGGGAAACCTTTGCAATGGTAGCAAGAGATAAGACGGAAAATTGTACTCGGTTTAGGATCCAAATAGCGACCATCAAAGGAGCAACTTCATCCAATCAGAATAAGAGAGATTTTATTGGAATCATGATATTGAATCATTCAATATCAACTTGAGTGGAAGTCAAAAGCCGGCCGAGTATCGATGCTCCTTTAATACCTCACGTCAAGACGTCTTGTTTGTAGCAAGGGTACTTCAACAAGTCTGCTATTGACTTTGATGTTGAGTAATATCAAAACCTCTAAACTAATAAAGATTGCAACTAAAGCCAAATAATTATTATGAGTAAAATAGTACTCTTAAATATAAAATAACTTATAAGATAAAGTAAATATTTTTCAACTAAAAACTCTTGGATCAAAGTTTTAAAGTGAAAAAGATTGTTGCACAAAAACATCTTTTTTAAACATAATTCTGCTTACTATGGTAACTTTGGTTAATGGTTTATGGTTTTATCGGGTTTTAAAAATCTAAATCTTATTGTTAGTAGTGTGTGAAAAACTAGGTGTATCAGGATCTTGAATTGAAAAATACCATTTTTAGGAAATTATGGACAAAATTTATAGTTATTATAAATTATTTCTTAGTTCCTAATGAGCTAACACTGAAAGGGGTGATTAAAGGCAAAATTTTCAACAAAAAAGTTCATTTCCATTCGAAAAGAAAAAAAGAAAGGACCAATTTTGTGTGTTCCTTAAGGTGTTCACGTTTTTTTTTTATTGAATAAGAAGGAATTGCTCAAATTTCTATTAAATATAATCAAGTTTTAAGTACACCATCGTAAAATAGACATTTTTTTTGTTGGGGAAACTGATTAAATTTACTTAGGTCAGTGATTATTTCTTTTTATTTCTTAATGATATTTACAACTGTATTATAGAAATACATTTAGTAAATTTGAACATACGGAAAAAACTTGTTGAGTAACTACCCAATGGTAGCACTCTAATGATATGTCAACATTAGATCACGGGGCCATCTTCTTTTTAAATGCCTCGGAGGGTTATCAGGAATTAAAGAGGATGCAAGGTTAGGAACGAGAGGATTGGGATGATTCTGAAGTTTACTATGGAAGTATGGGTATCTGGATTAGGCTAGATCTGAAACAAAAGAAACATTAAGGCCATTATGAATGGTTTTATTTGTAACAATGTAGGGAGCATTGAGGATTCTACGAAAGATTGGATACGAGAGGAATTCGATGGTTTAGTGGAGCCCCATAGCTCAACTCCGTAAGTCCAAATAGGCCTTATAATAGTCATGTATATGAGGATTTTGTAGTATTGGAAGTTTAGAGCGTTTTCTAGAAAGTGGTGAAGTAATCGGAACGTCGAGCGGTTTCTTGTTGTTTCAGTCTGGTATGAGGATTACAAGTTAGTCGTTTGTCCAAGCGGAGTCCTCGGTAGTGGATTTGGTAATCAGGGATAAGTGGAGTATTGTTTAAGGAAACTGTAGGATTGGAAGTCATTGGTTTTCGACGAAGGGTAAAGGTAATTTGGTGGGATTTATTGGAATTTATTTTAATTCTCCAGTTTTGAACCCATTCTTCAAGATTTATGATGTGTGATTGAAGCATTTAGGACGCAATTAATGGAGGTCAATGATAAAAGAGACTTTCAGAAGGTCTGATATTAACCGCTATAGTGCTGCGTACAAATCGGGAACACAGAGATCCACAACAAATCTACTACCTAGGACTCCACTTGGATAAACGACTAACTTGGAATCATACCAGACTGAAACGACAAGAAACCACTCGACGTTCCGATTACTTCACCACTTACTAGACAAACGCTCTAAACTTCCAATTAATTACAAAAACCTCATATATATGACTATAATAAGGCCTATTTGGACTTACGGAGTTGAGCTATGAGGCGCCACTAAACCATGGAATTCCTCTCGTATCCAAATTGTTAATAATTTGCTACTCGTGTGTGGGAACTTTAAACAGTAGCAGTACAGCTGCCGTAGTAGAGCTCCTGAAAGTTCCTTTTATCATTAACCTTAGTAAATTTAAATACTTTTCTCTCTTAGAAATTTTTGCAACTTTACGATGGTGTACTTATAATTTAATTATTATCTTGAACAGTTTTTTTTAAAATTTCTTCTTATTAAATAAAAATCGTGTCCACCTTAAGAAAAACACAAACAAATGAATATAATTGTCAGAGAATATTGGAACATTGATCCTTTCCTCAAGGGAATTAGGGGTAAAATTTAATACCGAGAGGAATACTGAGCGGTTATCGTCCGGTATTGTATATAATTTGATACTCTGCGGATGATACTGTATCAAATTTCTGATTCCATGTCACATTCGATTGCGTTGACATCACAATAGATAATCTCCTAATATAATCTTGGCGTGTAATCTAAATATTATATAAAAGAGTCGAAAGGCAATAAAAGTTTAATATAAGCTACTAATGAAAATTGCTTTTTTATCGCCACATTTGGACATTACGGAATGGGTTGTAAAATAGTAAAAACTATAAACTAGAATTATTGGCATACTAAAAAAATCCACATGAAATATGCCCTTTTCCCATCTTCTACAATATCGTGAAAGGTCAAACCGCAGTGTAAAGGTTAAACATCATTACACATCCTATCTTAATATGATAAAGATAATTATGTGCCAATATATTACGAGGAAATGAGAAACTCGAAATAATATATTTATTGATGGGAATAATTGTTATTGAACTGATGGCGAATAATCAGGCCAGTTTCCGAATCGTTGTTCCTATTTCATGTGTTTAAGAGTTATTTTTCATTCTATGTGATTATACATACAGGACTTACCTAATGATTTATATCTGATGAATGGAAAAATTCACTCAACAAAGCCATGATTCTCCAACATACAAGTGAAGAGTAAACTAGTCAACGTTTCGCCAATAGTGTTTCGTAAAATCGGCCTTGACCTTGCAAGACCAAGACCAAGGCCGCCTAACTGTTGCAAGACCAAGACCAGGACTGCTAAAAAAAGCGATTTTTAAATTTAAAATTAACGCAAAATAATTATTAATACTTAACAATCTTAGTTACAATATGTTAATAATTTGTATAACTAATATACTTTTGCATTTAACTCTTCTAATTTTTCATTCGGGCTTAGTTAGGTTTCTTCTATCTAAAAAATGACAGTAATGTCTCTATAGTAATAAGCTAATAAGTAACTGCGAGACTCTTGCGCAAGACCAAGACCATGATCAAGACTGAGTTTTTCAAGACAGGAGACTCGTCTCGGTCTCGCATTTGGGCAGCACTATTCGCCACTACAAAACAAATAAAAAGGAAAGAAAAAACAGTGATTGCAGTAGACATCACAGGAAGCCATCCGAATACATACTGAAGGAAAGAGAAGGTTCTATTAAAAACATCTAAGGGAGGTTATATTGAACAGCAGACTAAATGTGAAAAACATATAAATAACTCAAATAAAATAATACAAAACGTCTTAAATTAAATTTTGATAAAATAAAATAAAAAACTCAAAGGAATACATATCTTCTATCCAGTAGATGCATGCTTATTTTAGTAACGTTACTTGTGAACTAGCGATGTATACACTGAGTTTTATTGGAAATGGAAGTTATATATTCCTTCGAGTTTTTTATTTAATTTTTTTTTATCAAAAATTTAGTTTAATACTTTTTATTTTATTGTATTTTTTATTTCTATTTTTCCTCCACGTATTACGTCTATTCAGCTGTTTAATATAAACTTTCTTATCTGTTGTTAATATAACCTTCTCTTTCCTTCGGTATGTATTTTTTTTTTTTTAAATTTATTTATTACCAGATTGGCCTGGTGGGCCTTACATGGTTGTTGTAACAATTTGATGATTTTTAACAATTTGTTCTGGTGGGGTATAGTCTTTGCAAAAGACCATCCATTTAAGGTCATCCCTAACCACCCCTAACTATTTATACATTATAATTATTGAATAATTACAATTAATAAAGAAAAAATTATTAATTGTTCATAACATGATGTCTTGGATCAGTCTGGGCTTCAGTCTTCGAGATGAGGTTGGGTTTCCTAAGTTGTAGGCCACTGCACCTTTAACTGCTGGTAGCTGCGTATGGAATTTAAATGTAATCTTTTTTTGATGAATTCATCTATTGTTTCCAATTTTAGTTCTCGATGTAGTTGAGTGTTTCTTATGAACCAGGGGGCATCTACTGCAATTCTTAATACCTTGTTTTGAAAGGATTGTAGTTTTTTTCTTTTCGTAGCTGAAGCGGCTCCCCAGACTTCACATCCGTACATTAGCAAGGGTCTTAGTATGGTTTTATGAATAAGAACAGTTGTCTCTGGTTTTAAACTAGATTTTCTATTTACTGTGGGATATAACATTGCTATCCTTGCGTATGTTTGGGTCAGTTTATTATTTATATAGTAATTCCACGTAAGGCGGCGGTCCAGATAAACTCCGAGGTATTTTACTGCTTCATTAGCTGAGTTCCATTTTAGTTCTTTATTTTTGAGAATCAGTTCAGGTGGGTCTGAGGGACGTCTAAGAGTAAAAATTTTTGCTGTACATTTTTCGGTGTTGAGACAAATCATCCATTTTTTTAAATATTGTTCTAGATTTACTAGGTAAGACTGCAGTGTATTTCTGGCTATTAATATATCATTGTGTTGGGAAAAGACAGCTGTATCGTCGGCAAACATAGCTATGGAGGTGTTTGTGGATTGGATAATGTCGTGAACATAAAAGTTAAAAAGTATGGGAGAAAGAACAGAACCTTGAGGGATGCCGGCATGGATTTGTCCTAAGGTTGAATTTATATTATTTATTCTAACTGTAAATGTTCTGCCGTTGAGGAATGAGCTCAGAACGTCATATAAATACTGGGGCGTGTCCACTTTCTTTAGCTTGTACAATAGACCACAATGCCAAACCTTATCAAACGCTTGTTGAAAGTCTAAAAACGTGACAAGAGTATGTTTTTTCATTTCAAATCCATTTACTATGAATTCTGATAATCTTGCCAGTTGGTGTGAAGTGGAATGACTATACTGAAAACCAAATTGAAAATCAGGAATAATGCTATTACATTGTAAAAAGGATGCAAGATGTCTTTTGGTATGTATTTGAATGGCTTCATTCTACTGCCATAATTTTTTCCCCTGCATGTAATGTTGGTTTTTCTGATGATGCCTGAATTGACGAAACGTTGACAAGTTGACTATTCTTTTGTATGTCTTTGCTGTTTCCATTTATAACATAATCACCTTATGTATCTTTTTTTTAGCTTTATGCTTATATATTAATATATATATATATATATATATATATATATATATATATATATATATATATATATATATATGATTTTTAAAAACCGACAATTTTTTTGAACTTGTTGTTATTCTTAAATCGAATAGCAGCGGAATTGTAATATTTGATATTTAAATTTCTTCCAAATGAAGTAATGCAGTGATGGATAAATTCGAGGGATATGTGGTATTAAACTCAAGTTTTATTAAGTGCGTCTGTTATAATAAGATCGCCGCTGAGAGAGTAATGTTATAATCTTGACTCAGTAAATGGGCGCCGTTTTCCTCATTCCAGGAGCTCTTTCATACATACAGAGATGATATTTATTCAAACTGCCCTAAAGTACTGCTCCTCAACGATCAAGCAAGGACGGGTCCGAGACGTGACCCTTCGAGCAATAAGGGCTTTAAGCTTCTGCGTGCCCTTTTCTTTGATTGCCGGGCCTCGGGGTATCTAGTTATTATTTTAAACTTAGGAAGATCAATTATATCTAAAGACTCGAAACAGTTTACGTTGTTTCATACATAATTTTTTTTTCTAGCTTAGGGATTTACACTCATTTATTGAAAATGTACCTCAGAAACACAATAGCGTGAGATTAGCTTGACTAAAATCAGTATCAATACTGATATAATTATGTATGATACATGAAAAATATCTCTTTTTTTCAGTTATTTCTTATGCAGACATTTGGCATCGCGGTTAGGGTTGGTTACAGGCCTATATGGTTTTTAGGAGGACAAATAGTCTGGAGGGAGTCACATTACTAAGAAAGATGGTGCAGCAACAGGCCACTCTTAGCTGTATCCTTAGGCCAGATTTGACAGTCTTTCTCGAATCTGTGTCTTTTTCAGGTTCAAGGACGGTTCATGGGCAAATCGGTCAGTATCCATAGATTATGGCTGCTCAAAATCAGTAAGCGTATAAAGACCTATAATTCTTTCTCCTAAACAGATCGTTCGAAGCTCAATCCCCATGGATGGCTCCTGAGATCATGAAAAACCTTAAAGTATATGGGGCATGGTTACGCTCTCTTCTACGCTTTCCTTCCCTTTTACGCACTTTCTATCTCTATATATACATACATGACAAGCACTATCAGAGCTTTCTTCTCTCTTTAAAAAATTTCGAGTAATCTTTAGAAATGTGTAATTGAAGGTCTACAGGTGTTCTTTTATGAAGCCTGTTCTGAATCCCTGTATGACCTGGACACATACTGGTATTCTAGAAAAAAAGAATTGAAAATAAGAGAGAAGAATATACCGCACGATAGGAGTCATCTTGCATTAAAATACTTACACATGTCAAATCACTAATAAAGAACTGCTCACAGAAGCAAGTCAATCAATACCTCATGATATGAATGCAAGGAGGTTAAGATGGCTGGGAAATGTAGTTAGGAGAAATCTACCAGAAAGCATTTGACAACATTGGACGCCTTAATAGTTGGCCAGAGATCATATGGCACCACAAATTTAAATAGATCGATTTAATCAACAAAGAGGCGTCAGAGCTGCGTGTGGAAGACGGCGCATAAGCCAACAGTTAGAAGTGAATAAATTTGGTTCAGAATACGAAAGATCTGCAATGTCTATAAAACTGACAGGGAAAAACAAAGAAAAAATACATATATAGGGTGTTTCAGGGTTAAGTAACGACATTGAAAAAATGAACTAAGGACCTCAAAACAAGGAAAAAGATTTCTCTGAAGGTGTGTCCGCAAACGTTTTGTTTATGATATATTCACTCCTTACGATTAAATATAAATCAAATGAAACCTATTTATTTGTTCTAACGCCTTTATTAATTAAATGTAAACATTAAAATTCATATTAAATGTTGTTCAAAGCGAAGGTATGTCCACAAACGCTTTTTAATTGGTCCGCATTTCTTGCCCCCTCGACTCAATGGGGGAACATTGCTGGAATTTCTTAATAATGATTACTATGATTTAGTTGAACATATTCCGCTGATGCTGAGAAGAGACATGTGGCTTCAATTAGATGGTTGCCCTTCACATTACGGAAGAGGTCCATGACAATGGATAAATGTTAATTATCCCAATCAATGGATCGGCCGTGCAGGGCTTGGCTGCACGCTCTTGAGACCTGACACTACTGGATTTTTTTGTTTAGGGTGACATTAAATAAAAATCTATGCAAGTCTGATCTATGACCTTAATTCCTTACGAAGAAGGATAATTTAATCTTGTGAAACAATAACACATATCCAGTGCCGTTCTGCCACTGCTGCTGTTGAAGAAAGATACCGAGCCTGTCTTAATGCTCAAGGAAATCACTATATACGCACACGTTTGGAACGAAATTTAAAATGGTCTTGCGAAAATCTTTCGTCTGACCATCCCTGATGAAGGCCTGGTTATTAATTGGTTTTCGACACTATTTTTTCCTTTTCGCCTCTTTAACACGTCGCACAGTGGTCGGGATAGGCATAAAAACGGCAAAAAATCCTAATAAGCTTCAATTTAAGCAAGATATTTAAAAAACTGAATTTATGATAGCATGTCGGGCATTCATTTATTTTTATTATTTTTTTTTTTTTTACTGATCAGCCCAAACAACCTCTTCGCAATTGAACTAAAATTATTCGATTGCAGTACTCAGATAGAAATCAAAATATGTTCATTGCTATGATAATGCATAAGTTAAATTACAAGGACATTATAATTGTACAAAATATTTCTTTTTTTCATATTTAAGGCAATAAAACTTCCAATTTTCTTCAAATTCTTTTAATAACATTTGTTGTTTTTTATGTTTCGGGACAATTTTACCATCATCAGAGCAATCTTTATCTTTACTTTCTTTTTTTTTTGATGTGGCACCATTTGTCAAAATTCAAATATTTGTCACATTTTTTAAAACTATTTTTCGGTGTTACACATCTTAAAATGTATAATGTTAAAAAAATGTGACAAATGGTGCCACATCAAAAAAAGAAAGTAAAGATATAGATTGCTCTGATGATGGGAAAATTGTCCCTAAACGTAAGAGACAACAAATGTTATTAAAAGAATTTGAAGAAAATTGGAAGTTTTATTGCCTTAGATATGAAAAAAATATAAACGTGGGTTTCCTAATAAAAAAAAGAAAAATAAGAAAATATTTATTGTTTCTAGTTACTAATCTAAGAAAATAAGTATAAAACTATTTTCCTTTATGTTTTCAGTATTGTAACCAGTTCAATATTAAGATGTGAAGATTATATGGTGTGTTTGAATCCTAGTTTTGTTGCTTTCTTATGAATTATCATAGGAGGGAATTTTTTCAAAAATTTGTTTATTCATAAATATAACAATTTGTCACATAGACAATAATTATAGTGAGATATTAACACATTCACACCTAACAGAAAACATAAAATAAACAAAAGCAAAATAACAACTAAATAATAATAAGAAGTAAATACAATATAAAATAAAATAACTTAAAGATAAGTAAATTAAATACACAATCATACCTACATACAATCAGGCAAGGAACCCCAAGTCAGCTTTGTCCCTTTAACTATAGAGGGAAAACAGGACTCCAAGAGATCACTGCGCTACTCTCTCAACTGTATCTCTGGTGCTAAAGCCAGTTGGAGGAGAAATAAATAAATATTTTCATCAACTTTTTTCTCCTTTCCTTAAGTTTAGTTCTCATTGCTGCTAACTCTTTTTTTTTTTTTCGTTTCCAATCTTCGGAGAAACGAGTTGTCCATGTTAACCGCTGTTTTTTTTGTTTTTTTCCTCCTCCAGGTTTTCCAATTTAAAGGGAGAAGAGGAAGCTGCAAAAAGGGGTCCGAACTGCGGGCTCAGGTAATACAGGAAGGGTTAAATCCTGGGGGTGCCTTAGAACCGGGCCCTACATCACTAGGCGTCCTTTGTGGGAGGAACAAACAGTCTACCCTTAAATGCAGGGCTTATGGCCTTAAAGTGCTTTTACCATCCCTTCCTCTGGAGTGAAGGCTCGTCGAGCTTACAAATGGTCAAGCCATGGATAGAAGTACAGTGCACTTTGTTCTAGGACTAGTACATCTTAGTATATTCTTATCTAGCACATAAATATTATTGTGATGTTAATGTATTTTCAAAGAAATTATGGCACTTATTTCGTATAATCCCTATGACAAGTAGTATTACAGAAAATGTTAAATAAAACTAGTATAATAATAATATAAACTAGCGAAAACTCTCACATTAGCTAGCTCTCCTCCGTGATTCATCCCACGTCTATACTAGGCCAGAGAGACATGCTTATTTTTATTTAAAGTATAATATTATCATGATAATCTATTCAACACACACAATTGGTAAAGTTACATACTCGAAGTAACAATTTACTTAGTAAGTGATTAGTTTGTAATAAAGGAACATATACCTCCCGGTTTCATAGTTAAATCAGACTCAGCTATCCTTGAACTCATTATAATCTATTGTTGAACTCGTTCAAGACCTATTTTTTGGTGAACAAGAGCCTTGGTTTGTAGTTCTTCCACTTAGTAAGATTGTAGAAGTATATTAGTAAGAGTATAGCAGCCATACCAGTATGTATATATTTATCATATAAACGTTATACATAAACTTTTCTTAAGCCTTTAGCTTCCTAACGGTATATTTTTCGAGACTTAACTATTTAGGCTCAGAAGTCACTAAATTCAATTGAAAAAAACAAATGAAATAATTGTGGATTTTTTCTTGTTTTGAGGTCCTTAGTTCATTTTTGCAGTTTGGCCACTTAATCCTGAAACGGCCTCTAGCATTTTCTAGCATTTACAAATAAATTTCAATATTTTTCAAGTCAAATTCAAACTTTACAATTTCAAATTAAACCTTTCATTTCAATTTCAACATTTTATTTATTTATATTATTATTTTTAATTTTACGATGTTTGTGTCAGTTACCGTATCCGTAGTTTTTGAAAATAGCATCCATTTTAAGATTTTGCCACTGCGTTTCTATTTATTCAATACTCAGATAGAAAACAAAATATGTTCTTTGCGATGATAATACATTATTTAAATTACAAAGAAATTAGAATGTTATAAAATATTTATTGTTTCTAGTTATTAACCTAAAGAAATAATTACAAAAATATTTTCCTTTATGGTTTCAATATTGTAACCAATTCTAAATCCAATATTAAGATGTGCAGATTGATTATATGGTTAGTTTGAATCCTAGTTTTCCTGCTGTTTGACATAATAGATACAAAATGGACATAATGAATAAAAAAAGTATAAATTATCTCATAACTTTATCAATTAAGAAAAAAAATAGTGAAATAAAAATATTTAAAACCAACTAATAATTATTTATATACATTTTTACAACATCTATTTGCAATTTTATGGGGACTGAACGGATAATAGGTGATTGAAAAGAGGTGATTTAAAAATGATTGGAGCGACGGATGCTGGGAGGAATAGAAGAATTCCATATAGACGAGGATCGGATAATGAAATAATATAATATAGTGTAGATAAATGGCGTGTTAAAACATCAGAGGAATCGTCCTTTTTTTTTTTTTTTTCTGAAATCGAGTAATTTGTCTAAGTCGAGAGGAAAACGAAAATATCATCAATTCGTTTTTCCTCTAGCGTTTTATTCCAATATTTGTTTAGTTAAGTCTCTAACAATACTGTGTAATAATTTACTCTGAACGACTTAATTATCAAATTTATGCCGCTACACGATTATAATAACTATTCACTGCATGTAAATTGATCTACCTGTTATTATAATTAATAACGTTTGACAGAACAAAGGACTTGCTAATAGCATTGTTAAATTTCGGATGAAATGTAATCCTATTTCTGTTTAATGGCCTTCTCTTGAAATGTGCTTGCTGTGTAGTTAAGTGATAAACGTAACATTTTTACATGAACTCATTTACAATCCGTTCGCCGATTTCATTGGAAATGTTTCGCGTTTTATTTTACATGTATCCGTTATTCTTTTCTAATTGACGAACAATTGAAAATATGTACAAAAAGTCAACTATTTCTCGCAAAGTATATTAAATTTATGTTATGCTATAATAATTTATTTACATTTTTATTGTATTACGCTGCAGTGATAGCTTAAATATTTATAGGGTACAGTTAATTTTGTTGCCTTCGAAAAGAAAAATTAGAGTGATCTCAGAAAAAAAAATATTATTACTTTAAAAAAAACCAGTTAGCAGATGTAGGTTGGTGCCTACATACCCCATTGTTAGCGATAAGATAAAAAAAAAATTACTCTTTGTATAAAAATTTGTTAAACTATCTGATGAAGAGAAAAAAAAAAAAAAAAAAAAAAAACAACACAATATTTACCTTTTTCACCTGGTCACAAAACAATTATCACATATACGTTTCAGTCTTTTGGCTCTGGTTATTCTTTTAGTAAACCATGCTTATTCTATTTCGACCACTATATCAGCCCATGTTTTGGCAGTCGTTAAATAGTTACGCAATATTCTATTTTCAAAATCATTAGGTCATATATCTTTCGTTCTTTTAAGTGGCTATGTTTTGTACTCATAAAGGACAGTGTGAAGGATAATATTTTTATTAAGTGTTATTTCAAGTTTAGAGGATAATTTTGGAAAATGAAAATTATAGCATTTTCATTTTATAATCTTGCTTTTATTTAGTGTTCTGATATTTAACCTAAAAATACTCCTGATACTGGATAACGAAAATAGAAGGTACGTTGAATCCCTTATCTGCCATTTAGAGACATAATTAGGTGTAATTAAAAGTTTTTCCTATTATAAAATTATATTTATTTCGATTATATTTTTATTTTTCTACATCTTCTGTGTGTTACTGTAGAATAAAAATTAATTTTTGCTTTGCTGAATATAAGGGACAAATTCTATTTTGTTTTATAGCTGTTAGAATTATTATTCCCACTTATACAAGACCAGATCTTACAAATATTAAAAAAATATATGCATATGTATATATAAAAAAATACATATATTTAGGCTCAGGAGTCACTAAATTCCCTTGAAAAAAATAAATGAAATAACTGTGGATTTTTTCTTGTTTTGAGGTCCCATTTTTGCAGTTTGGCCACTTAATCCTGAAACGCCCTGTAGCATTTCCAAATCAATGTCAATCTTTTTCAATTCAAATTCAACCTTTTCTAAATCAAATCAACCTTTTTTCAAGTCAAATTCAAACTTTACCATTTAAAATTAAACCTTTCCATTTCAATTTCAACCTTTTATTTGTTTATATTATTATTTTTAATTTTTCGATGTTTGTGTCAGTTACCGTATCCGTAGTTTTTGAAAATAACATCCATTTTAAGATTTTGCCACTGAGGTTTCTATTTATTCAATACTCAGATAGAAAACAAAATATGTTCTTTGCGATGATAATGCATTATTTAAATGACAAAGAAATTAGTAATTTATAAAATATTTATTGTTTTTAATACAAATATGTATTTTTTTTTTAATTTTCAAGCTTCTTCCATGAGTTTTCATGTTATGTATTCTAGCGATTTTTTTCTGGTATTTATTATCTAATTTAATTATTTTCTTGGCATGTTTCATGATATAGATGATTTTCAATAAGTGATAATCATTAATTAAAGATTGGTCCATAATTTTATGATTAATCACTGAAAAAAAAATATTAAATTTTAGATAAAAATAAACCCATTTTAATAAATATCACGTAAGTTTAATTTTAGATTTTTAATTTTTTTTTTTTTTTTTTTTTTATGTTCCAAACGAAAGCCTGAAAGAATAAAGGGTCAATATTTATCGGTTTGAGTAGGCTAGAGGCAGTAGATACTTCCAGAGTGTAAACAGAACAAGTCCTTCCTGGGCTCTTCACTGCACCCACCGCCCTCCCTAGTTCAAACAAACAATGAGTAAGACTATTTTCGAGATCTTGGATTTTTTTTTAGTTCCTTCTTATAAAAAATGATACACCAAAACCGACTAAAAATAGCTTGTAGTGTTCAAGATTTTTATTATACGGCGAAATATTTAAAAATAATTTATATTCTAACTATATAAATAAAAATATATAGTAATCAACTAAATAAGACATTTTAAAAAAAAGGACATAAAACACTGAAACGACAAGAAACCGTTCGACGATACCGATTACTTCATCACTTACTAGACTAACGCTCTAAACTTCCAATTAATTACAAAAGACTCATATACATGACTATAATAAGGCCTATTTAGACTTAGGGAGTTGAGCTATTGGGCTCCACTAAACCATCGAATTCCTCTCGTATCCATTCCTTACAATCCAAAATCCTTCTTAAAATCCTCAAAGCTCCCTACTTTGTTACAAATAAAACCATCCATAATGACATTAATGTTCCTTATGCTTCAAATCTGACCCAATCCACGATACCTATCCTTCCACGATAAACTTCAGAGTCATCCCAATCCTCTCGTTTCTAACCTTGATTCCTCTTCAATTCCTGATAACCCTCCGAGGCATCTGAAATGAAATGGCTCTGTGATCTCCTAATGTAGAAATATCATTAGAGTGCTACCATTGGGTAGTTACTCAACAAGTGTTCTCATGTCATTATATCCATATGTTCAAATTCACTAAATGTATTTCTTTAATACAGTTGTAAATATCATTAAGAAATAATAATAAAGAAAAGGGCGGTAAAAAAAATAATGAATAATGACATAATTTTTATAAAAATAAAATATTTGAGTTATAGAATTGTTGTCATATAACATGAGAAATGTGTGCCACGTTCTAAGGTGAAAACAAATGATAAAAGACGAAAATATATAAATAACACATTTATAAATTATAATGAGTTTAAGTACTTTGATAAAATAATAAGATTTCAATATCCTAGAGAGCAGATTAGCACAGTGAGTTAGGCACTGGTCTGCTAAGCTGAAGATCACGGTTTCTAATCCAGCTGACGTAATTACGTCAAGTAATTTTTCATTACCGGAGTCGGAAGACCCCCCTGGGGAACCAATCCTTATAAACTAGATACTCTTAATTAAATATTTAATTAAGAGGAGACACCTAGAAGTTGAGCATGATTCTGGCCCGGTCACCTCCCTGCACAACCGTTCTCCTTGTAGCAGCAGTTCCGAACTAATCACTGAACCCAAATTTCTTCATGGGTTGTAGTGGTACAGGCTTTTTTTTATTTATTTTTTTTCAATATCCTAAGTAAGTCAGCTAACAAAAAGATTGGTAAAGAAAAAGAATGAAGAATTATAGTGACATAATGTTTATGAAAATAAAACATTTTAGTGTTACTGTCATAGTAACATCTAACGTGAAGTATTAATTAGTTAATCAATTAACGTTAGTTAAATGCTATCATTTATTTTATTTTATTTTATCATACGTTGCGGACAGCATGCGTTCTTCAGGTACGATAAAAGTCATAGAATTTACTGAAATGAAATAAAAATTATAGTGAAAGTGGGCCTTAATTTAATTACAAATAATAAAAGAACTAATTCAGTAACACGATAAAATTAGAAAAGATCGTATTTAAAACTAATTGATGGTATGACAACCTA
This sequence comes from Nezara viridula, assembly GCA_928085145.1. NCBI lineage: Eukaryota > Metazoa > Arthropoda > Insecta > Hemiptera > Pentatomidae > Nezara > Nezara viridula. The sequence continues at coordinate 49,618,218 of OV725081.1, forward strand.
AATAAACCGGACCTGCATTAGTGAAAAAAAATTTCTGTAATTAAGATGATTAGTAAATTTGTTAACTATTTAATCTGCTATCGTTTGATGAAATGAAGATCGCTGCTTGTAAAGAAAATATGAAACAAACTGAAATTTAAACTGATTTCGTGTGCGGTGTTTAAAAGCTCAAGAAATGATAATCGAGAGTTCAAAATTCAGGAAATAAAAAAAATGGTAACGCTAATCAACGGTAGCGTTATTTTATTTTGTTGATCGAAAATTAATTTAATCTACAATTTAATATTTGAATTGTCTATTTCTAATATTTTTTTGACTTCATCGAAAACATCAAACTTTGCAAGAATATACATTTATCATTAAAATATAAAAAATAATGCACTTAGAAATATAAATTACGATTCTTACAAATAACTCTTAGTTTGATGGAACTGAATTTTCCTCAATGAAAATTTGCATGATATCCGCCAAATGAGCCTGCTGATCCATGAGTTAACCATCCCTTTTTTACCTCACCTTTTACACCATCCTTCATTTTTTTTCCTTCCCTTTTTATCTCTTTATCATCACAAAGAAGAAGCGAGGCCTTTGTCTTCATTTGCTATCTGCCCTGCCGAGTTTTTTGGCTTACTAAACCAGCAGATCGCTTAGAGAAAAATTATTCCACCAACTTCTCATTTTAATATACTAAGAAATTTGACTAATTAAAAACATGTACATGTTGATAAAAGATAATAATAAGCCATACAATCTATTATTAGGCATACTTGGGTATAAATTATGCTATTTGGCCTTAATACTTAATTTTATCCCATTGAGCACTATAATTGAACTTTTACTGAATTATAAAAATTATTTAAACAAAGAGTGGTTAACAAAAATTGTTAGGTTGTAAAATTAGAATTAAGTTTTTTAAACGAAGTAAACGGTAGTTTTAAAGTAAAGATGAATAATAAAAGCTTTAGAAATATCGTTTTTGAAAAAAAAAAATTATTGATAGGCATAATTATATAATACGCAGTAATTATTTGTTTACTATAACGTGCATAGTATAAAGGTACGTTTACAAATTACTCAAACCATGGCAAGCACTAGTGTGAAAATGGGGTATTTGGATAAGCTCGCGCATGCTTCTTGTGTTCGTTGCCTATCCGTTCCACTATTTTTTTTTATTATATATTATATTATATATGTAATATTTATGACCATATGGATTGATAAGCATGCTGTGTATGAAGCAACCCTATTTAGGAGGGCAGCATTACTTTTAATAAAGTATTTTTCTCTCTATTTTGTCGAATTATATCATATTACGTCACATCTAAAAATGTTTGTAACAGTGATAATAAAGTTCAGTCATACAATATTTAAAATTAATAAAAATAAATTAAATAGAATAACAAAGGAAAAGAAATTTGTTGGCTAAAAAGAAACATATAACCTTTCGATTGTTAGTTTTTAGACATACACTTCTTAGAAGTGTATATTTATATTATTTTACTATTTTATATAGTTTTATATAGTTTTAAGCGTTTTCTTCATAGTTTTAAATGTTTTGTATTTATTAAGTTATATTATGTTTTGTACTATAGTTATTTGTTACGGAGATATTTATGAGAGTATAGTTAATTCATTTTCAGTTTAAACAAAAATTGCTCTACACCAGGAAATTGATGTTGTTCATAGTTCACACCTTTTTAAAGGCTAATTAGTTTTTTTAACATTTTCGATCGTTCACTTTATTGTTCAAAGTTTCTTTCTTTTAATGGTGATTATAAGTGATTAACAATCAGGAAAATTAATTTTTTTAATTTTTGAGCCAACTACTCTTTATTTTTAACAAAAAGTAACAAAAAAAAAAAGTTTAATTCAAGTTACAACCGGTTTCTTCATAGTAAACTAGGTTAAATTTACATTAAATGCAAGTAAATCTTGTATTTTTTTAAAAAATTGAAATGTCAAGTTCTGGTTTTCATAAAGTAAAGGATAATTCGTGATTTATTTTGTAATCTCCCCTCCCAATTAGACTGAAGATATCACACTTTCAGAAAACTTCCTTGTTTGATGGGTTTTAAGTTTATAGTAATTAAGTTGTGTTTTGTTGCAGAGTAAGTTGAGATTGATACTTAATCGAGTAAAAAGATATAAAAATATTTGGGTCGATTCTTTTTTTCCGTACTGATTATAATTTTAGTCAATTCGAGAAAATGTAAACTCCACTTAATTTATATAGATTTAAAGCTCATCGAACAAGAAAGTTTTGTTGAAAGCGTGGTATCTTCAGTCCTGTTGGGGGTTATAAATAAAATCGCACAGAATACGTGATTTTATAAAAACTCGAACTTACCGTAGTTTAATTGCTTAAAAGGCCTTATTAAATTATTTTGAAAAAGATAAAATTTACAAGCATTTTATGTAAATTTAATCTTTTACACTATGAAGTAATTGGTAGCAACATAAATTAAACTTTTTTTTATTACTTTTTATTCACTTTATTGATTTTAATATTTTTCTGAATAGTCTTTGCGAAAAACCTCATACTTTTTGAGATATTCTCAGACTTTTGACCAGTTATTATGGGGAAGGTAATGAACAATTTCACACAAGTTTCATCTTTATTTTTCAAATGCTGGGGTGAGGCTATTCCCCCCTCCCCCTAATTTAACTGGACTAATAGAAATAGCACACCAACTTCCGTCGAACGAAATAATGTGATTAGCATCCATGTTTTATATTTTATGTCTCTGACGCGATCAAAAACCAACCAGGTAAGTTTTCTGCTTTATAAATATGCCTCAGGATTTCCAAATCAATCTAAGACTGTTATTAATAAGTTTTCTGCCCATAATTAGTATAAGTCCAGACATATGTTGCTTACAGTAGTCTCACCTGCATCAAACCTTCAATTTATCTATTTTCCCTTTTCCAAGTATTCGTGATAACGTGCTGGCCATTTGTTAACTATAATCCTGACAAGAGAGGAGAAATATTGGGCCCGAACAGGGAAGTGAGCCGTGTATCAGGACTTTGTCAAAAGCTGTTGGTGAGATACAGCTCCGCTTCGGAGGAAGAGAAGCCCATTCTTCACAGATACTGTCATTTGCCTTATTGACGAATCTTCTCCCTTGTTCTTTTTTCTTTCTTCGTCATCCGTTAACTTGCCCCAGCCTTCAATAATCAGCTCCGAGACACTTTCAGTCATCTGTCTCCTTGTCTAATACACATCTTTCTCCATAGTTTCTTTTTTCAGTCTCGAGGTTTATTTACGACCATGTTTTATTTTTATATTGTTTTCATAGTAGATTTTTATTCACGATGATCAAAAGTAGATTTTATAGATAAATAATCAGAAAATTTTTAATAAACGCAAATAGTACAGTATATTGACTGCGTCTTATATATTTATCACCCATAAATGATTAACTTACCAATGATTGTGTCATTAATGATAAATTGAAGGAATTATGGGGAATTTTTAATTTATACAATACACTGCTTGAAATACAAATATTACTTTAGTTCTTATATTATAGAAGCAGTTTATGTCTTACTATAAATATAAAAGTAGATGTGTAGGCCCGCATAATACCTAGTTACCACAGTATAATTTATTTAAATAATTTAAACATTAAATTAATTAAATAACATATTATTTAGTTATTATCATTTTTTAATTATCACAGTTTAATAGAATTGAAGTGACGACAACTTTTGGCTTGTTGGATGCTATAAAATAAACCGAAATATAGCAGGTCAAAGGGTTCGACAACTTTCGTCTTGTCATTTGACCACAATTAATTGTATTGGCGCTAACATTATAGACTAACAAGAGCCAATTAATCGAGCACACGGACCGGTGAAAAGATATACGGGTCGCTTGGAGTTCAAAGAATGCAATCTGAATAAGTTAAACTGTAAAAAAGAAAAGGAGATATTTTATTATATTGAAGTTGTTTTAAGTTTTTATTAACCACAAAAAAGTATTTATTGACTAGCACAATATTATGTTATTTTGAGATTTTGTTTCTTTATTTCCTTTATATCCACCCTTGCTGTTTATGGCATGAAGATGTTGAAATTTTTAACCGGAGCGAGAAGGTCGAAATTCGTTCCCTGTGTTCGCCGCGAAATAAATTTCAACCCGCCTGGGATGGATTCGAATCGATGAGGTTGGACTATAGAACGCTAAAGCGGAAAAAGCTCTATTGGTCATCATGGTATCGTTTTGAGATGTTTAAAGATAAATAAAATATAAAAATACAAAAAAAAATTACTTAGCCATTGCGTGTAATCAGAACCCAAATTAATATTCAATTGTTTGATAATATACTAAGCAAAATGATATGGCATAGGAATTTTTCAAAATAATTCCACTAGAGAGAAATACTTTATCAAAGGGTTGGTCCACAGACCATACTTATCAATCCATATGGACATTACTGTTATATTACATTTTTCTATATATATATATATATGTATATGACATATCTTTTCTTTTTTTTTTTCTCCTTTTTCACAACAATACTTTTACAAATTATCAACAATAAACTTTTTATAAATTTTTTTAAAATTAATTTTAATGAACTTAATACAACATTGCACACATATATACCACAGTAATTCCTCCAATGTAAATAAAAAGGCAAGGCAATTATATTAAAATAGATTAATAGACTTACACCAGTCTCACTTTAAGCTATTAAATAAAGGCCTTACAATCTTTCTCGCATGTTCTTCTTTGAAAAATGAATAAAACGGAGGGACGGGCGGGAGTTGAGAAGGAGTCAAATAACTGGGAAGATGAGACGTTGAGATGTTCTAGCATATCTCGCTAGTGATGTCCCAGAGGATTGGTACAGCCGAAAGAAAGGGGTTGTTTAGCTGCAGATGGATGGGGCTAGGGGAAATGGAGTAGCTATCTTGTTAACCCGGTTGTCTGTAGATTGTTCTGCCCTCGGCTCCTGAGGCCGGAAGATATGGCTTGGCAGGTGAGGAGTGATAGCTCTAGTTTCGATTGCTTCTTGATTAGAACTTTATATTGAGTATATTTGTCAAAAGCCACATCTGTTCTTCAATGTCTTGTAATCAACGTGTCAAAGATTTAATGATCCCTCGCCGAAATAAAAAAAAAACACCTTTAAATCAGAAGACCTTATTAGTTCCCTTTTTCCAATATATTCACTTCTTGAAACCTTCACACATTACTTCGGAACCAGAGTTAAGCTTACGCAAAAGAAGAATTTTGTGTAAGAAAATACACACAAAAAAAAAAAAATGTTGGTAAATGGTTGACTGTTGTGAATAATGAAGAGAAGAATAGTTGGAGTGATCAGTCAAATAAGAAGGAAAAAATAAATGATAATATTTATTTTGACATTTGCCGACGTTTCGACCTGAAGTTTAGGCCTTCATCAGGGCTAAGAAATGAACCAGATAACAAGGTATAAGAAACATAAGTAGTGTAGGTAAAAAAAATAAAGTAAAATGAAGTTGTTAGAATAATGACAATAGTAAAAATGATGAGATAAATAATAATAACCGTTACAAAGTGAGGAATGATGAAGTAAACATAATCAAGAAAGGTGAAAGTATTAAAATGGGAATCTTAAAATAAAATGTAAAACAGAAAAAAGGAATATGAAGTTATATTATATGAAGTTATTTAAGAAATGAAAATAAATATTTAAATTAAGATATTGCGAATAGAATAGTTAGATAGAAAATTGAGATATTGTAAAGTCTATCAAGATGTACAGACAACGTAAAGAGTTGGTGTAAATGTAAGATGTAAATAAAGAGTTAAAACAGAGAAAAGGAATGAAAGGAAGGAGGAAAGATTTGGTTGGAGCTGGATATGGAGGGTTTCAGAAATGAGTCGTTTCTCATGGTTGAGAACTGTGGCAAGGATGGAAGTTTTGTCGAAATCAAATGTATGATTGAGAGAGAGAGAATGTTCGGATAATTTGGAGGCGGTAAAGTTACGAGAAGATACAGAATATTTATGTTTGGTGATGCGGTCTTTCTGAAGATTTTTGGTTTCACCAATATAGGATGAAAAACAATTCGGGGTAGAACACGGAATACGTTAAATGATATGAGAGCGGTGTGAGAGAGGAACAGGATCTTTTAGGGGTGTGTTCATTTTACTTTAATTTTTTTACTTACACTACTTATGTTGCTCATACCTTATTATCTGGTTCTTTTCTCAGCCCTAATTATCATCGAAATTAGAATTTAGCATTCACCGTTTTGTATGAGGATGGCAGCCAATAAAAGATTTCTTGAGCCCATACCTCGGCGATTTATGTAGATGAAGAAAATATGAAATATTTTCAAATCATTGTACCACAGCCAAGAATAACAGTGTGACATATAAATAATAAAAAAGTGTATACAGTGATTTTTCGAAAGGTAATTTAGTTCTCTATTAAAACAAACAAAAAAATAATCATAAAAATTTTCTTGTATATGCAAATACAAAAAAGCTTATCTTTTTACCTTTTGTTTAGCTTTTGTGCTTCTGATCTGTGAACACTATGAAATTTAATATTTTTTTTTTACTATATATAATCCTTAGTCATTAAATATTTGTATAATGATTTATAAGTTTTGCTAAGCTGCACATTATTCATCTATTCTTGTAATTTTAATAGATTTTTTAAATAAAACTCTATTTTATATATTTTCAATTTCATCGTGTAAGACTTCTCCGTAATCTTGAACCCGTCCCGTACATGTGGAAATGGAATGACGATCCTATCCAAATCTTTAAGAAGTAAAAAAAAATATAAAACAAAATAAAATACATGAAAAAATAATTAATAATCTGAACTGCCAGTGTTTGGAAGTATACAGAATATAATATTTGTGTTGGAGTGTAATAGAATGGTTGGGAAAGTTTGGTGAGAATACAAACTAGAAAATTAAAATCTATTTTATTTTTTTTTTAAAGTAGTTTAATAGTGTTTCAAAAAAAAAAAAAAATAGAAAAAGGGTTCAGATATAGATAATTCACTCTGCCACCCACATATTTTCCAGAACACAGCCTTGAAAGTTCAAATACAGTTAGGCGAACCTTTTAACCCAGTTAATAGCTGTTTGCCGGGCACGCTAAAGTTACCTTTGAACGAGATAAACCAACTCGTATGGGGCCGTTAAAAACTCTTGACTTTATTATAACGTTCTTTTAGATAAATTGATTAGAAACTTGATTGATTAGTTTTCGCATTGAAAAGTTAATAACATCGGATGAAAATAACTTTAAATTGACGTAGTTGACTGTAAAACATTTTTTTTAATAATGTCGCATCCATACAAGAGTGGAATATAACCGTAATATGACAGACTAGGAAGGCAGGCGTACTTAATGTGGCAATATTAGTCTCGCTGCCCTAAACTGGGTTAGTGATAAAATTCAGTCGCCCTTTGAGATTTTTAAATTGCGTAACGCTAAAAATCAAATAATCCCGTGATATGAGGGTTTTCCGCCTCTATGCCAAAATAAATAAATAAAATCTGATGCGCGCGACACAAGACTTTCACTTAACTTTGTACTTTGAATAGAAGTTATTTTCTGGCAATGTTGAGCAATTATAAAAGTTTTGAATTGCACTTTTAACTGAGCTATAGCTTAATGTATACAGCTAACAAATCATTAACAGCACTAAAATAAGAAAAATCCTATTAAATATATCAACGGTAGTGTTGCCCAAATGCGAGATTGAGACGACTCTTGGTCTTACAAAATCAGTCTTGGTCATTGTCTTAGTCTTGCGCAAGAGTTTCGCAATAGTCTTGCAGTTACTTATTAGTTTATTGCTATAGAGATATTACTGTAATTTTTTAGATAGGAGAAACCTAAGTAAGCCCGAATGAAAAATTAGAAGAAGAAATGGTGTAAGACTAGGAGATACCCTGTTCGCCACTCTCTTCAACCTAGCGATATGCACAGCCTATCGCTACATCTACCTAGCGATACATAAGGTAATTAATAGCATAAATATTCAAGGAAATATATTTCATTCAAACATTCAAATCTATGCATATGCAGATGACATAGCTCATGTGACCAGAAATGTTCGAACCCTTACTGATTTTTTTAGTATTATCTATGCTTAAAGTAAAATTATGGGTCCTGAAATTAATGATTGAAAAACGAAGTATATGTCCATCGCTACAGGAAATTCAAGAAATTTCCATAACCTTGCGGTGGAAGGACACGTTTTCGGAAACGTCAATACCTTTACCTATCTAGGGACAGAAATAAATAATGAAAACAGAATTATGACTGAGGTTATCAGAAGGATAATGGCCACTAACCGTGCGTATTTCGTGAATTTAAAACTTTTTAAATCATCCTTGATAAAGGATGCTTGACAAGGAAATAAGGCTATGCACTGCCTTAATAAGACTCATACTTACTGACGAGACTGGAACATGCACGATTACTGCCACAGAAAATTCGTTAAAGGTCTTCGAGAGGATAGAATAGAATCTACTTTATTCTGGGACAAAGTCCCTTAAGAATAACAATTTTGTATATAAAAATTAACATACCATTTGGCCAAAATACATATTACGATAAAAAAATAACTAAAAACTAAGTGATAACAGAAGTATTTACATAACTGTACAGATATATTAAAGAAATAATATAAGCAATATGGTCACAATACTGCAAAATAGTTGCTACAGACAATAAACCATGGAATACTAAATGAAATTTTAAATGAATGATAAACTGCTCGTGTTGTCATACCATTGAATTAATGAACAAATAATAATAAAAGAGCAGATAAATATCTACTATAAATGATTTACAATGAAACAATGATGATTTTTAATGATAATTAGAGGAGTTGAATGCAAAAGTATATTGTTTGTACCAATTATTTACGTATAGTAACTAAGATTGTCAAGTATTAGTAACTATTTTCCTTAATTTTTATTTTAATAATCGAGTTTTTTATCATTCCTGGTCTTGGTCTTGCAAGGTGCAATTCTCTTTTCTTTCAAGATGTTCGAAATCGAAACTTAAAAACTGATCATTTAATTGCCATTATTACTAACGTCTATTTATATCAACGCCTAATACAATTATACAGAACGGCCATATTGGAATAGCATATATATAACATATAGCACATTGGATCTCTTCTGTCAGCTGATATAAAATGAGTATTATTTTATATTCCTTCTTAATCGAATATCTTGTATTAATGCTTTAACATAATCTAATATAATTTTCTAATTGGGGAAAATAATGAATATAAAGTATATTCATTATAATTATATAAATTATATTCCTCAAATAAGGTTGTTTGAGCTCATTTTTAGAGGATTAATAGTTGTGGAATTGGAACAGTGGGAAGGAGATGGCGGCAAAAGCGGATCTGAAAACTTATATGCCGTTAGGACGGACCATCACGTATTCAATTTCAGGAAAGTTCAAGACTTAGATCGACTAGTGATATCTGTTTCCTTGCAATTTATTGCTTTTATTGTTCTTTTAAAAGTTTATCTGTAGGGCACTAAAAAAAAAAGTTATTACTAGAGCAATCTCCAGCAAAAATAAGTGTTAGTTGGAATATATCTCTGAACTCTTCGTTTCAATAAACATAAATCACATAATTTCCCATAGTTTCCCTATTATCGTTTTCCAAAAGCGGTAGGTTCATTTTAAAAATATATTCACTTCCAGGAGGAAAACTCTTTTATCAACAATTTTTTTTTTACTTTTTTATTGAGAAATATTACAATTTGCCTCAGTAACGACAAATTAGTTTTGAAATTTGTTTTTCCCGGTAAAAGTGAAGAGTTTTTTTTTCAAATATATCACATAATTATTAACGTCATCAGAAATTTTATTTTTTATATTTGTCCATTATGTAATGTTCAACTAAAAAAAAAATTGCCTAATGAGAATAATTCGCATAATATATTGGCCGGTAAACGAATAATAATAAAATAGGAAAAACAGTAAATGCAATGTATTGGGCGAGGGAGGAATTCATTTTGATTCAAAGTAATTAATTATTACATGTCTACATGGAATTAAGAACTATTTATAATTATGATAGGTTGAGAAATAATATGTGAATATAGTGTGATACTGAGCTGAAAAATATAAACTGAAAATAAGGCTAAAATAAAAAATATGTATTTTATGGGCAAAGATTAATGTTGCCCAAATGGAAGATCAAGATGAATGAGTCTCGTAAGGATCTTGAAATAACCTATTAGCTTATTGCTATTTATTAAATATATGACCTCAGAAAAACGCTACAGAACATTAAAAACATGTGGATGTTTTAATTACATAAACATAGTAAGTTGAAGCTAAGTAATAAAATTAATTTGACAATTAATTACAGGCATTGTCGAGGAAGATAGTAATATATTCCCACTTTGGAACAGGAGACTTGTAGAATAAAGACAATCTATACAATATCACCGATTATTTAAATAATAAATCTGGTTTATCCGATGGAACATATGGTGTAAGTGAGAGCGATAGGTCGCATATTATTTACTGATTGTGTTTTTGATTAATATTCTTGTTTTTTACTTAGTTATGTCGTTTATTTCTTGTTCACAGTTCTTTAGTTCATTTTCTAGTCAATAAGAGTTTGTTTAGTGTTTTGTGTTTTTGTTTATTTTTATTAACATTGACCTGTAAATTGTGAGGTTAGGAGTGGAAGGTAAGTTTTTACTACCTTGAGAGGTGTTTCTTGGTGAACTATTTTAACTGGGAACGGTAAAGACAATTAGGAAGAAAGGCCAAGTAAAATTGGTGGGACAATACTTTTAAAGTGAACTTGGTAAGTATAAACACCTTATCATTGTTTACTCATTTATTGTTTTCTTCTTCCTCCCATACCTCAAACTAGCTTAAGCCAATCTCAATCTCTTGCTTAAAGTACTTGAGAAGTAAAGTGTAAAGTGAACGATATTGTGGGAACAGTTATTTTTCAATTTTTATTGATAATGTGAAAGGTTATAGGTTAGTGATAAAGTATCATATAAACTCTCCATCTGATAACAATATAGTAACTATTGCTGTGCTAACAAACATGGACCTTTCCACGGAAAGTTTTGTAATGAAAGATCGGCAAGAGGATGGTAAGCCTTCCAGGCCTTTAGTTAAAAGAGCTCGAAAGGTTTCTTCAGATAATTTAGATACAGTGGATGCGGCTATTAATAACAGCAACTTTCACAGTGCCAAACAAATTCAGGAAAGTATTAAAGTATCCTTAGATAAAATTGCGAAAAAAAATAGTGCCAGTGTTCGAGATCATATCAACAATGAGATTCAATCTCTTGTTGATATGATTGAAACACTAGAAAGGGATAAAGACCAAGGCGGTGTATCAGCCATTGTTCAGAGAGCAGTTACTGAAGCACTTTCATCTCAGAAGGTCCACGAAGTACTAACTCGAATAATAGCTAATAGCTCCGTGCCCAAAGTTACTGAGCAGCTTGGTATGATATCATGTCGTCCCCAGATTGGTACTTCTAGAAATCAGCCACACTCTGGTACGAATAGTCTTCAACCACAGGCTGGGACTTCTGAGGCCCTAGAACAGGTTGGTCTAGATATGAATCCGGCTGAACCTTCAGCTACCATCGAACCCTTTCGGTTGGTCTTAAATAAAAGGAAACGGAGGAAGACTAAGAATGCCAAGGGAAAGATGATTCGAGAGAGTCAAATCAACTGTTTTGATTCAAATGAAAAACCGCAAAGAGAGAAGGAAGAAGTAAAGGCAAAATCTATTGCTTCCATAGTTAAATCCTTGCCATCAAAGCCTACACAAACGCCCCGGTCAACATATGTCACTATCAGTGGCCCTGGTAAAACCACGGCAGATATCATTAATGGGCTACCATCACCAGAAGAAATTGGAGTGAAGGCCACAATTGTACGTAAAACTAAGGGAGGCTCCATCTTGGTGCGTATGGATGATGGTAAAGATGCTACCAAAGTTATAGGATGCCAGGGGCTACGTGATAGAGGTCTACAAGCCAGGATTGCTCTGAAGAAGAAGCCTAAACTAGAGATCCGGGGCGTGCCTCATGCCTGGACTTCAATACAACTCGTGGAATTTTTATGGGGGAAAATTCCCGAGACGTCGGGGCCTACACCACTAGTTCTTGAAGATCTTCGGCCATTGTTCTCTACAGTCGCTAGGAACGGCTTCTCCAAGAATTGGGTCCTGGAAGTCCACCCAATGGTCAGGTTTGCGCTACTAGAAGTAGGAAACTTGGATGGAGGATGGTGGTCGATGACCTTCAAGGATTACATTGACGCCCCGCGTTGCTCTAAATGTCAGGGCTATGGCCACACAAAGGCCACTTGCCAAGCTGACAATGTCATCTGCATCTGGTGTGCAGCAAGCGGACATATACTGAAGGACTGTCCAAAAAAAAAACAACAGGTTGGGCCAACGTGTATTAACTGCGTGCGAGCGAATGCATCTCCCAACCAAAGGAATCACAAGGCGGGCAGTCGGGACTGCCAAGTACACTTACAGTGGGCCGATGAAGTAGTGAAAAGGAGCTATTATGAGTAAAATAAACATTCTGCAGTTAAACATGGGCCGCCGGCGTATCGTGGCAGACGAACTCCGAGCCCATTCTGACCGATACGATATCATGGCGGTTCAGGAACCGACATGCCGTGGGAACATGGTCACAGGATTTGGCCTCACGTCGAGGGTTATAGCCCTGAGCAGTGGAGAGAGGAGGCCAGGGCTGCTATCGTGGTTAATAACCCAAACCTCGATGTGATGGATCTGAGGCAGCATACTACGGCGGATTGCGTTGCATGTTACATCAGGTGGGGAAGTGTAGCTTTTACGCTGGTCTCCTCGTACCTACCTGATGGAAGCGATATTGAAGAAGGTATATCCGCCATGGAGACGATCTCAGCTTGCACAAGAAACGTCATTATATGCTCAGATACAAATTCCTGGAACACGGTCTGGGGATCCAATCGAACGAATAGAAGAGGCACTAAACTGGATGATTTTATCGCGAGATGCCAGCTTGTAGTACTAAACGATCCTTCTGCCACACCTACCTTCTCAGGAGGAAGAGGGCAGAGTTGGATAGATGTCACGATGGCTTCGCCTGCGCTGTCAAATCGCCTTATCGATTGGACCCTCAGATCTGAGACGAGTTCCGACCACCATGCAATAGTATTTTCAATGGTACAAAACATGGTAAGTTCCCACGGTATAAATAAGGGTTACAGAACTCGGAAAGGAGATTGGAATGCCTTCCGGTCAACGCTGGAAGAAAAACTAGTCGACGATGACTGGGATGTGGCGGAAACGGATTACACTGATGACCTGGATTACAGGGTTTCGAGAATCACTGACATCATCCGTGATGCCGCTGAAGACTCTCTCCAGCACCGGAAGGCGAGAGCTAAACCTGTCCCATGGTGGACGCCGGCTTTAACCACCATGAAGAGAGAGCTCTACAAGGCCCGGCGTTCGTACCAGCGGTGTAGTTGCGATGAGAGGCGCACTACTCTTCGTGACGAGTACAGGTCTAAAGCCAGGGTATACCGAAACGAGGTGCGTCTACATAAACGTAGGTCTTGGGATGAATTCATCGTTGAGGAATCATCTAAAAACCTCTGGGGTATCCCGTACAAAGTAGCCTTGGGTAAATTGACTCCAATGCAAGTAATCGCAGCGATAAAGTATGACGGTACTCAGGCAAAAACTCCAGAAGAATCGGCGAAGATGTTTATTACAGAGACTTACCCCAGGGATGATCCATCTCAAGATAATGAAGAGGAGGAGTTCGTAAGACGCACCACGGTATACCCTCCCGGCACGGACCTGTGCCCACCATGGGACATATGGGATCTTCGCACTGCCGTGGACAAGCAAAAGATTGGTCGTGCCCCCGGTTTAGACACCATTGACGCGTCAATTTTCAAGAACAGTATTCCCTATATAGAGGAAAGATTGCTGGCTATTTATAATGATTGCCTAGACAGGGAATACTTCCCAAGAATCTGGAAAATCGCTAACGTCAAGCTCATTTACAAAGGAGGAGACAAAGATAAGCAATTAGCCAAATCTTATAGACCTATATGTCTCCTCCCAGTCATGAGCAAGGTGTTAGAAAACCTGATACTCACCAGCCTACGGCCAGTCTTCTCGAGAGCGAGCCATCCACGGCAGTACGGATCCTCTAAAGGCAGGGGAACCGCAGATGCCCTGCTGAGAGTGCGCTGTGATGTTGAAGAGAAGGCGGAGAAGTATGTTATGCTCCTCCTGTTTGACATATCATCCGCCTTCGATAGCGTCTGGTGGCCGAGCGTACTCCAGCAGTTGCAAAGGCATGAAGCCCCCAGCAACTTGTATGGCTTGATCAGAAGCTATCTCCACGATAGGACATTGAAGATTAAAGGTAGCTTCTATGAAGTAGAAGATACAGTGGAAAGGGGCTGTCCACAGGGCTCTGTCCTTGGCCCTGCCCTATGGAAACTGGTCTTTGACGAGTTGCTGGGAGTGCTAGAACAGGAGCGGTTCCCCGCCACTGCATATGTAGATGACCTGGCTGTTGTAGTGGCCTCGAATAGCAGGGCCAGATTAAAATATGAAGCTGAACGTTGTGCCAACCTTGTAGAAGAATGGTGCGAGAAAAAGAAGTTAAGGATGGCGGGTTCCAAGACTCAGGCCATCCTCTTGAGAGGTTCGACCGATAGGGCACACCCCATAACCTTGGTGATACAAGGTTCCAGAATATTTCCAAGTGAGATAGTCACCTATTTTGGAATTAGGATTGGGAAAAAAATCAACGTGACGCCTCACTTGGATTACTTAAGGAATAGGATAACCTTAGCCCTTAATGGTCTCAGTCACATAGGGGGGGCCTTTTGGGGCCTTAGATATCCAGCAACTATGTCCATTTATAAAGGAGTAGTTGTTGGTATCCTGAGATACGCGTCCCCCGCATGGAACCGGAATCTCTCGTACCGTCAGAAGCGCAAGTTGGCAACAATCCAGCGGATGGCCCTGCTTAGAGTAACCAGGTCATACAGAACTGTGTCCCATGAGGCGGTGCAGGTCTTAGGAGGAGGTATTCCTCTCGACCTCCTTCTGCGGGAAGACCTTTATCGGTACAACATTAAGAGGGATGACTTGGCGGATTTACCAGCAAACATTCGGGAGAGGATTTGTGATGATCCCAGAAGATGGAAGATGATCCTCCGGGAGGATACATTGGAACAATGGAATCGGCGATGGGTGACAACCCCAAACGGGTCCACACTAAGAAAATTCTTTCCCACCATTAAATCGCGCTTAGAAAAGAAATGGGTCCTCCCGGACTACTGGGTCTCGCAGATCCTCACGGGGCATGGGGGTTTCAGAGCAAAACTTTTTAAACACGGTAAAAATATCGACCCCTTATGCCCCACTTGTGGAGTACCTGAAACCGCTGAGCACATCCTTGTAGCCAGCACCAGCTATGAGGCACTGAGGGCCAAATTAATGAGGGATACAGGGCTTTTCGTTCTTACAGAAGGACAATTACCCCAACTAATGTCTGAACAAAACTACCCGCACTTTAAAAGTTTCGTAGGCGGCTGGAAAAAAACTGTGGGCCCAACCCACTTCTCCCTGGGAAGGCGTGAAGAAGCAGTACCTGGAAGGCCGCTAATTAGGACAGGAGAAGAAGATGGAGAACAATAACTAAGTGACAAAATTATCAAGCAGGCTGTGTGCACAGCAATTTAAAAATGTAAATAGATAAACATGCAACAGTGATTTGTTATACAATGTGTATCAAGTCACTGCTGCAAACTCCCGTATTGTCTTAAAGGCAGGGTAGGGAGGAAAATAAAATAAAATAAAAAATAAAATAAAATAAAAATAAATCTGGTTTATCCACTCACATGACTTTCCTACCGATTAAAAATAATATTTGCATTAGACTAATTTTCCTGATAACCGATCAAACAAATCATTAAAGTATGATCTCTTCGATGAACTAAAGCAAAGTAAACAATTATCAAAATTAGTATATAACATTCAATTCATTGTAACTTTGCTAAAACATGTCCGATTTAGTTGAAGTAGACGATTTTTTAAATAGTTTTTTAGTAAATTTAATAACATTTTTTAAAAGTGTTACCACTACGTACTACAGAGATAGTCATTTTTCAGATCGGGGAACCTAACTAAATCCTAAATGAAATATTAAAAACATTTAATGCAGAACTAGGTTTGTTCTACCAATTTTTTACATATAGTAACTAAAATTGTCTGGTATTTAACTATTTTGCCTTGATTTGTATTCACAAAAATCTTTTATTTTTTTTATTACTTTTGTTTTACGACCAGTCTTGATCTTCTCTTACAACAATTTGGCGGTATTGGTCTTGATCTTGCATTTTGCAAGACCAATTTTGGAAAACACAAATAAATGGCCATGAGGGACTGCAGGACTGTTCTTCTTCGTTCACCTTTTCAATGGATTTTTAGTTTGTCGTACAGTGTAATAAACAGCATTTTTTTTAATTCGCATAAACCTAAAAAAGTGGTAAGTATCCCATGAACTACGGTTTGTATTGAAAATGATACATTTTTATGATGAATATCCGTGTCGAAACCTTTAAAACGAAATTTGTCCCTTCTGGATATATCGACTAACTGACGTCGAGGTTTTGAAATATCCTAGTTTTTCAATTATTTTTAGAGTCCCTTCAACATAGATTTCCAGGGGTGTCCAATCTGATAATCCAGAGGTGTTCATGGTGCCAAAGTAAAATCTGTAGAAGATTTAAGAGGAGCTGAATGAGTGCGGTTTTGACAACGGTTATATATTTTAAACTCAATAGTTCATGAGTGGCTATAATAATTTAATAAGAATAATTTTCGCAGTGTAGTGTCAAGCTTATTATTGATAATATTGAGAAATCTTAGGGATATCTTCAATATACCACATTCAACGTCTGGAATATAGGATGTGTGGGGGTCTCATTATGGGCGATGGAACAAAGTATTAATCTTACAAAATGGCAATATTTCGATCAAGGATCTATTAACAGAATTTCCTAAAATAGACGTTGATAGTTGGGAATTGCTATGCAGATCAGAGATTATCTGAAGTTAACGGTTCATTAACAAGATCATGGTCCAGTGGAATTAATGATTGAAACCAAACTAGCAATTAGTGACCCATAGCTTACTGGTTAGCACTATCCCCACCATCACCAAACCAGCTAATTTAAGTATCTTGACTATATTTCTTGTTGTTGTAATGTTTGAGTATTCCATTTATGTTACCTAGAAATATTTCCTAAAATTAGCTTGTTATTCTTCCTCCGTTTATGTTTACATCTTTTTCTGTCTAAATATTTAATATGGTTGGGTTGTCTGGCGTAATCGAAAAGCAATACTATAATATATTTTCATTTTCGCCAGTATAGTTCAAATCTTTAGTCACGTTTTCTCTTCTGAAGGGATACCTCAAAAAACGTTTAATTTAGGTAATTAACGGTTATTTCATAGCACAGTATATTAAATTTTATTCAAGCACAAGTTGTGTTTGTTTCTGTCTAGTGTTGCCCAAGGCCACCTAACTGTTGCAAGACCAAGACCAGAACTGGTAAAAAAAAAATGATATTTTAAATTAGTATTAAGGCAAAATAGTTAATAATACTTTACAATTTTAGTTGCTATTTGTTAATAGTTGGTATAAGCAATATATTTTTTCATTTAACTCTAATTTTTCATTCGGGCTTAGTTAGATTTCTCTTATCTAAAAAATGACAGTAATATGACAGTAATACCTGAATGAGGTAAGTGATGAATGAATAAGCTAATAAGTAAGTGCAAGATTGTTGCGAGACTCATGCGCCAAGACCAAGACCATGACGAAGACTGAGTTTGCATGACCAAGACTCGTCTCGGTTTAGCATTTGGACAACACTATTTCTGTCACTAGCATTTCAAGAGAACATTTCTGCAGCTAAACATAATTTCTTAAAAACTTCGTTTTTATAAAATAATCAGTCTTTTTTGAAGTGAATATTTCTTTAAGCACTTGCAATAATTTTTAGCAAATAAATTAAAATATCTCAGAAGCTGAAAATTGGATCTGCATATTGTAAGCGAGAAAATGTTCACTATTTCATCCTCTCTGTAATGAGTTATTATTAAAAATTTTATCTTAACGCTGCGTCATGTTAGAAGGAAGAAAAGGGAAAAATAGTATAGGAAATCAAATTATAAAGAGATTTATTGATGAAATGGATTCAAATATTTCAGAATCTAAAAATCGGATCTGCAAACTGTAAGCGAGAGAAATCTTCAGCATTTTATCTTCTTCATAATAAGCTATTATTTATAATTTATATTTCATATTTTTCTTGCCTTGTTGATGTTTTCTATCCTGTGGTATAAAGCACAACTTATGTTTTTTTTTTATCATACTACAACCTTAAAGTCCATCTCATTATCTAGTAGTATAAAAAATAAATGATTTGGCATTATGTCACCATGGAGCACCTACGTTTTTTTACGAAAATAACAACGAAAAAATATTACAAAGTTTCAATTGATTTTGTTTTCCTATGACTTGAGATGCATGGTAATAAATTAATTAAGAAAATACGGATTTTATTTATTCAAAACTTGTTAAAAAAATACTGCTTTTTAAAAAATATGTATCATCGGTGGTAATGAATTGTTTTTAAAACGATCCTATAATTTTTTTTTTTCTTTTTGAAATCTATTTATTGAATAATAATACAATCAGCCACTGCTGGAGGGCTATAAGCATTAGGGCTAAAAGTTCTCATTCATACAATATATACAAATAATAAAGAAATAAATATAAATATAAGAAGTAAATAAATAATACTGATGAAGAAGGTAAATAAAAAAATAAAATAAAATAAAAACTTCTAAACACAATCATAACTATATACAATATATACATTTGCCCAAGAATCTCCGAGCCAGGCTTTTACCTCCACACGCGGAAGGCAAAGCAAGACTCCGGAAGATCCCAGTGCCACTTTTCCAGTCGCATCACTAGTATTAGAAGCCAGTGGAGACTGAAAGAGGGCAATACAGCCACAGGCGCTCAGGACATGAGTGGAGAAGCTGGCCATTGCCAGGACTCCAAAGGCATATTTACAAAAGATCACTGCCCACTGCCGTTTCAACCTTCGAGGGGGATGGTATGGATGCTCGGAGCTGGATAGGGATTGCGCTAGAGGATTGGGATGATGAATGAGGTTCTGGTGAAAGTTAGAGAATCTGGATGGGATGATGTCATGGACATATGGGATGTTAAGGTCATGGTGTAGGGTCTTGTTCGTGACATAATATGGAGCATTGACTATTGTTCGAAGGACTTTGGACTGGAAGGATTGGATGCGTTTGATATTCGATGATTTAGTTGTCCCCCACAGTTCGAGTCCGTAGGTCCAGATAGGTTTCAGTATGGTCTTGTAGATTAATAATTTGTTTTCTGTTGAGAGATGAGATCTTCTGTTTAGTAGTCTATATAGCTGACCAAATCGTCGGTTAAGCTCTTGTCTTTTAAGTCTCGTATGTGGGTTCCAAGTCAGTCTTTTGTCCAGAAGGAAGCCAAGGTATCGGACTGTGTCTGAGTAGGGAAGAGGAATTGAATTAAAAAGGATTGGCGGACAGGATCTGCGTCGAAGAGTGAAAGTTACATACTTGCATTTTGATTCATTAATTTTGATGCGCCAGTTGTTGCACCACTGCTCAATGAAGGAAAGGTGTCTTTGCAGGTTCTGGGACGCTATTAGAGGATCCGAGTGTGGGAGGATAGGATGGCAGTATCATCAGCAAATGTTGCTAGGAAGGTATCAGGACTTGAAGGGATGTCAGCGGTGAAAAGGATATAGAGAACTGGGCCCAAGACACTGCCTTGTGGAACACCAGCCTCAATTGGATAATGTTTGGAGAGTTCAGTGCGCAGCGGACTTGAAAGGAGCGATTTGAAAGGTAAGATTTGAGGACTAGGTACAAGGGTTGAGGTAAATGGGTTTTGAGCTTGAAAAGCAAGCCATCGTGCCACACCCGGTCGAAAGCTTGAGCTACGTCCAGAAAGGCACCAGTGCAATATTGCTTGTTTTCAAGTGCAGAGGATATGTGGTCCACAACGCGAAGGCCTTGTTGGACAGTGGAGTGTCTTGAGCGGAATCCAAACTGATGAGAAGGGATATTGTGGGATTCGAGTATGGGTAGGATGCGTTTGAGAAGGATTTTCTCAAAGATTTTGGAAAGGATCGGAAGTAAGCTTATCGGTCTATAGGATGATGTATAATTAACAGGTTTACTTGGTTTAGGAAAGAGGATAATTATGGAGTGTTTCCACACCAGGGAAAGTGGGTTGTGCGGAGGATACAGTTGAATATATGTAAGGAATATAATTGCTTTTTTGGGAAGTTGTCTGAGGATCTGGGAAGTAAGGAGATCGTGTCCTGGAGATTTGCGAGGTTTTAGGTTCTTTAAAAGGAATTTGACCTCAGAGGGGTTGACGGCTGTGGAGGTAAGGAGAGAGGAATCGATGAAGAGAGGAATTCTTTAACTTCAGCAGTATGGGAGGGATGGAGTTCAGGATGAGGAGTGAATGTGTACGATAGATGTTTAGCAAACTCTTCTGCTCTATTCTCATCTGACGAAGCCCAGGAACCATCAGAGGGGGTGGGAAATGGATTGGAATTTAAGGATTTTTTTGTTACATTCCAGAGGGAGTTATCACTTGCAGATAGTGAGGAAAGATAGGAATTATAGGATTGGGATCTAAACGTAGCCAGTTTTTGTTTTACCTGCTTGGAATAATAGTTATATGATTTCCGATCATCAGGATGCCTGGTTCTTTGCCAGATGGTCCTAGAGCATCGTTTCTATTAATAAGGTCCAGTAGGTCTTGGGGTAGAGGATTTATTTTGCGGTATTTTTTAGAAGGATCAGGTGAAGATGCAGTCCAAACTGCTTGTTGGATCAAGGTAGTCATGGAATATACTGCTTCATCTAGGTCTGCAGGTGTTTTTAAGGAAACTCTGAGGTCAATATTATCATCCAGTATTTGACGGAAGAGGTTCCAATTAACTGGCCCCCTGATAAATGAAGGTGGAGGTGGTTTGGGAATTGGTGATGTGGAGACCGTTAGGATTAGGGGACTATGGTCTGAGGAAAGATCATCAAGTCTTGAATGCAATAATTAAGGGACCCTAGACCTTTGTGGATGAAAAAATCTAGGAGATCGGGATTGCGGTTAGGATCTGTTGGCCAGTATGTGGGAGAATTGGGTGAGAGGATGTTGCTGTGATGGGAATTAAGTGCAGATAGCAATGTTCGTCCTCGGGAATTTGTGGTTCTGGCTCCCCATTGCTGGTGTTTAGCATTTAAGTCTGCACCTAGAAGGAAGTGGTGTCCTAAGGAGTTAAGGAAGGAAGTTAATTGGGATTCTGAGATGGGTATTTTAGGCGGGGAGTATGCTGCGACTACTGCTATTGGGTAAAGGGAAGTTTGGATTATCACGGCAGTGGATTGTAGGAAATTATGGGTCGGCAAAGGGAATAGTGATGGGAAAGGGATTGATGGATAATTATGGCAGTGCCAGCATGTGCTGTTCCATCAGGATGGTCGGTTCGATAGATATGATAGTTGGGGATGTTAAGTGGTCGTTTGTTGGTAAGTCGAGTTTCAGTTATTAATGCTACATCAATGTTTTTGTCCTGTAATAAGATTGTTAGCTCGTTGATGTGATTTCGAATACCATTCGCATTCCAAAGGGACGGAGAGGGATTTGATTGGGGACATTTAAGGATTTCTCGGCAGTGGGATGAGGTTGGATACAACATTGGTAAGTAAGGAAATGAGAGGAGTGATGAGTGATCTGAATTCAGAGAGAAAGAAGTCAATAGGCTTGTGAGGTCAGTGGCATTGGGAGGAGGAGGAATGAATGCCTGGTTATTAGGCCTAGGTTCAGAGATGGGATAAGGGTCTTGAGGTTGAGATGTGAATACTCGAGGTTGAGGTTCTTGTGGCAGGGCCTGAGTTTGTGTGGGTGCAGTATCTCCTTTGAATATCTGAGCATAGGACACTCTTGTATTTACAGTTCTAGAGGGTTGTCTTGGATGGCCGTTCTTCTCTTGGAGCTGAATAAATTCTTGCTTTAGTTCCTTATATGTTTGGCAACCCTTGTAGTTCGCTGGGTGCCCTTGATGGCATAAAGCGCATACAGCTGGTGTTCTTCTGGACTTCTGGCAGTCCTCTGTTTTATGTTATCACCGCACCGGACACATCTAGGAATGTGGTGACAATAGCGTTTCGTATGACCATAAGCCTGGCAGTTATGGCATTGTACAATGTCGCGCTTAGTGTAGGGCTTTTCTACAACAACGCTAGTGTATAAAGGCGTGTGACCTTGTAGATGTCTTCGACCTGGGGCGTTCGGTCAAGGTCAACGAAGAATAGTGGGAGCGGTATTTTATTTTTTGAGCCAGGCTGTTCTCTATCTTCCTTGAATATATTCACTATTTGGCGAACACGGAACCCCATCTCAGTTAGTTCTTCTTTAATGGCATCCAGCGGTGTTGATGGGTGTAATCTCCTGATCACCACCCTGAGCGCTCTCTCTTGGCGCAGTTGATATGTGTGATAATCCGCCTTAGTGTCAGATAAATACTTGACAATTTTTCTGTACGTATCTGGGGTGTCAGGCATTAATTTCGTGTCATTAATGCGGCTTTGGCATAAGTATTTACCTGAGCCCACTTATTATTTAATTGTAGACACATTAATTGAAAATTTTTTATGTTTCTAACGAATATTGGTGGGGGTTTAGGTTCACTAGGGATGGGTACTGCTTCCATTTGTTCATTCTGTGTGTTTGACAACACTTGGAATGGATTAGCTGTAAAAAAGGCGATTCTTCTAACGTACCTTGTATTGATATAGCTTGTGTTGACATATTTTGTGATGATGTGCCAGGTTGATTTTCGACTTCGTCAACTGAGCTCTCTGGTGTAGCTGGTGGGGTATTTTTTTTAGAGCGTCTAGCCCTTTTCTTGATGGTGAACTCTTTGTGGTATCTAGACTCCTAGATCTTAAAGTTCGATTGCTACCTTTGCTCGACATTACCATGTGAAAATATCGCATCTCATGTTAATTAATTAGAGGTAAATGTAATAGTTTGTAAAAAAAAAGTCTTTTATCAATTACGTATATATTACGCAATTTGTGGAATTCTAGAAACGTAGATGTGCTTCCGCCGAAGGGCAGCAGCCCACTGGTCGGATTAGCGAATGTATATGGCCGGCTTGTTATCTATCACTATCCTCAGGTCTATTTACATTGTTCACAATGCCGTTATAAATAAGTGATTACTCACCTTATTTATGTCCAGTTTCAACTTAATTGTTAACTTAACAGTTCACACTACTTTTTCACAAATAACATGAATTATTTCACTGATAATAAAGTCACTTTATAAGAGACGAAATAAAGAGTGTATGTGTAGGGTTAACGCATGCGCAGAACTCGATCCTATAATTGGAACTGATCCTTATTCTATTACGTCACCAGTTAAATGTTTTAATCCTGATATTAATGTCTTCATTAAAATAAATCATACAATTGCTGAGTTTCATTTTTGTTTTTAGAGATGTCAATTTACATTAATGAGTTATTACTTTAATTGATATTTATACCTTCAATGAAAATTTTCATTTGTCAGATAATGGGTATAAAAATATACTCATATAGATGTAGAGTTTCCTTTTCTAAATGCTTCACTATTCCATCCAAATGCAGTTTTCATTACAAACACAACGTAAATAGAAATCTTTTTTTTTTTTTATTTCTTTACTGAGTATTACAACAATCTGTCTCTTGGACATTGGTTATAGTGAGGTAGGATGACATTCACACTATATGTACAAAAAAAAAAAAAAATAATAATAATCAAAAGTATATACAATAGATAATAAAATAAAATAACCAAAAAGTAAGAAAATAACCTAAAAAGTAAGAAAAGAAATAGAAATCTAAATTACTAATGTAAACAATTTCTTTTCGGAAAGAATAAATATCGTGAATCAACAATGATATTGGTGGACATCTGATTAGATTATTCTTAATATATGCATAGAAAAACAAATGTTTACTTATTTTTTTTACAATAATTTGTATTAAAATAATAATAAATTTAATTTTTTATTTATTTAGTATTTAAATATTTTAATTAGAAGAAGAATATTATCATTTGTTTTTGCCTTCTCATTTGACTGATTACCCCAACTATTCTTCTTCTCATTATTCACGACAGTCAACTATTTAACCACTATTTTAAATATTTTAATGTTGGCAACGCCTCTCCTTCCCTGAAGGATTGATCTCATTTTGTAGTGTTCTTTGAATATGTGTTGCTATGTTCCTGGCCTCGCGTTTCTACGGCGATTAAGGGGTTCCAGAAACCGCATTTATTTGTATTTAATAGTTATATTTGTATTCATATCGGTTCCAGAAGGGAACCGATCTACAGAAAAATATATTAATTAGTTATTTAAAGGTAAGATACCACAGACCCCCTACTGTAGTATCCTAGATTGAACCATATATTATTTATTGGATTTCCTTTCTAAAGGTATCATGTTTTTAAATTTACCATTTGTTTCTATTAATAATTGGTGGCATGCAAGGTAGAATGTAAAATCATCAAGATGGTTTACTAACTATTATATTTACAAATTTAAATAACCAAAAACATCTATATACAAAATAATAACTAAACCTATATACATAATGAATAGTTGAGAATCATACTGGAGGAGAATGCTTGATGTTTGATTAAAGTTATATGTGTTATATTGATTATATTAATTAATGGTTTATGGTTGTCAACACAAATTTACATTAGTATAACTAAATGCTTGTTACCACTTAGTGTTTCTAGCCGTCATATCTGGATTCCCTGTCTCTGCTCTCCTTCAGCGTCTAGTCCGTCCATCTGCTCTCTCCGGCAGTCTTCGTCTTCCTCCCTCGACTCCCCCGCTTGAAGTCTCCTCAGCTGAGTCCCAAAGAGAAGTCTCCTCCGCTGAGTCCCAAAAAGAAGTCTTTTAGTCCTAGTCCTCTATTTCCCACCTTTCTTCATCCCCCTCTCTTTTGGTAGTCTTCTCTGATTGGCTGAATATTCCTAGCCTAAGGGATGACCACGCCCTCTCCCCCAGGCCAAGGTAAAGCAGCAGGTACAGATTTAGGTATTTCTGGTGGAAGGTGTGAAAAGGTATTTCGGGATCCTGTTTAAACACTCAGTTGTCGGTCTTGGTCGGTGGTTCTTAAAGGTTTTTATTACCACTTACAAAAGGTTGGGCTTGTGGGTCGTTACCCTCGCTCAGGTAGCGCCAGATGTGGCCACTTATGATATTTATTTATTTATACCTTTAAAATAATTAAATGAATACCACCGGCGGTCTTTACAATACATAGCAATCGTTCATAAGAATCGATTCATTAAAATGATTGAATCGTTGGGAATCGATTCATTAAAATGAGTGAATCGTTGAGAATCGACGCATTGCTATAAGCGAGTAAGTTTCGTTTATTTTTTTTTTATATACATATTACTTCCTTGTTAATATTAATTTTTAATGTTGTTATGTGTTTTGCAAATGGGCTAAAAAACACTAGTGAATCCGTTGAAAGTATTTTTGTGTATAATGTGCCAATCCTATGATCGTTGACTGTAGTGAATAATTGAAGAGAAGGATGGTTGGGATGATCAGTCAAAATAAAATAGTAAAAATAAATAATTGTATTTATTTTCGCATTAGCCGACGTTCCGGCCTGAAGTTCGGGCCTTCTTCAAGGCTAAGAACAGAACCAGATAACAATAGGTATAAGAAAATATAAACATTAAATTATAAAGAATTAAAATTAAAAAAGTGAAATGTATAGACTAAAAATTTAGATAAAAAAACTTAACGTAAAATGAAGTAGGTAGAGTGAATGTTAATGTAAATTGAATTGGGAAGAGTAATAACAGTAATAGAGAATTAAGAAATAAATAATAATAACGGTAACCTAAAAAGAAAATATACATACTTTTTTCTATTTTATTTATTTTAATATATATATTTTTTTGTTCTTCCCTACCTCACCGCTTAGGCTATAGGCGGAGGGAGAGGCGACTGATCTACAACACCATACTGAGACAAATTTGAACATACGAAACAAAACTTTAGGGTTCGTTAAAACAAACACACATACATATAATGCAAACAACATAATCGAAAATTCTACAAAAAATTGCCAACGCACCTTGATACATTTCGAATAACACTATACACAACGACTTAAACATCCCAACAGTAAAATCCTGCATCCACAACAAATACAGTTCATTTCATTCTTCAATTCTAAATCACACCAATCCATTGATCCTTTCTATTTCCTGCTCTCTGTTATCTGATCGACGCAGACTGAAAAGAAATTGGCTAAGGGACCTACTTCTACATTAACAACAAGGAAAAATATAAATAAAAATAATATTAATCAAGCAAATTCACAACAAATGGCTCATACTTCAGATTAGCTAGATGCGCTGAAGAGGTGCAAATTTCATAAAATATTAAAATAAATAAATAAAATAAAATATCTAAGAACTTACTACTATTATGGTATAAAAAGCCTTAAATACTGCAAACTATTTGTTTCTTGCTTTGAGAGCTGTGACATCCTGAGTAGTAGGTGAGATCTATTAAGAGATGTGATACATTACGTAAGGTGTCCAATATTGATGCTCCTCAGTCTATATTGGTCCTCCCTGAAGCACTCACTACCTCGCCCACATCTAACGTGGGCGGTTTCAGTCAAGGGGCTAGCATTATGATCTTCCATTGCTTCCTTGAGCAGGCATCAGTTGCTAAATAGATAGTCATAGAATAGCTCATAGAAAATACAAAGTTAACTTCCTAGGCAATCGTTTGATAAAGTTTTATAACAATAAAGTTTGAAGTAGTTTGTACATCGATCGTTCTCATCAAGCTCTGTCAAATTAGGTCTTATAAAACTGAATTTTTG
Source organism: Nezara viridula (assembly GCA_928085145.1). Taxonomy (NCBI): domain Eukaryota; kingdom Metazoa; phylum Arthropoda; class Insecta; order Hemiptera; family Pentatomidae; genus Nezara; species Nezara viridula. Next base: position 49,645,310 of record OV725081.1, read on the forward strand.
CGAAATTCAACATACTCTAGTGACGGTTAATTCATAAGAAAGAAAGAAAAGTAAATTTTATATTGTGACATTTAGCCCCCTAAGAACAATTATAATGAACAAAAAGTGACATTTGTCTGGAATTATAAGAAAATCAAGAGATGCTTTGTTAGGGGTGGTTAGGATGATTATTAATATAATAATCTGAAATTAAAATTAAAATAAACAAATCACAAGTAAACATATTATTTATACATAAATATATATACGAGTGTGTTCACATATTTTTAATTATTAACAATATAGATAATTTGTAAATAACAATAAGATAACAGCCAAATGAAGATGTTCAGCTCTTAAATGCGAAAATTGTATTCTTACATTTATTCGGAAAATTGGTTGCTGAGGAGGTGAAAGAATAATTATTTTAAATGAGGTTAAAGAAGAGAATTTGAGTTTGGAGGCAGGTAAGAAATTCAAAAAAAAAAAAAAAGAAAAATGTAGCCCACATGCCAAAGGATTTTTAAACTAAACAAACAGGTATATAGGCTGGAATCGCGTGTTAAATGAATGAACAGGAGTAAGAAGCAAGGATTAAACAAATCAAGAAGGTAAGATGGCTTTTTGAATTTAGATCTTCGGAAATAGAATATACCTAGGAAATATTGCCATCGTAAAACTGGATAGAGACACTTCAACTTGGCATACCAACTGGAGACGTGGGAGCGTCTGAGGACTTCAATAGTTACGGAATGGACTTAATCCGTAACAACTATTAATATTAACTTTTATTTTATTTAATCATACATTGACCTTTATCAAAGCATAAAAGCACAAAGCCCTAGATAGCCAGGTCAAGCTATCTCAGATAGCTTAGAAATAGTTATCTAGAATGTACTGACTGGACAGAAGACACTTATCAAGACTTAGGGAACAATAACCGTATTCAGCAAAAGAGCACTTCCTCACAGACTTCATATCAATTCTAAAAGATAAGGATATCAATTCTTAACTTCATTCACACGCTTCCTAGACCATACAGAATTGATTCATCCCCCCCTACTATTCCTGAATATATAACCCCATGATCCTCAGACCAAACCACTCATGCAGTTGCATTCTTGAGTCATACTCTTTACTGCAGGAGACCTGGAGTGAACTGATGTAGTCAACTCATATATCCATATTATATTACTCTGCATTTTAGATGCCATTTGTAAGATTATGAATAAAACCATTATTTATAAAGTCTCCACTGCCTCCGACTCGTTAACTCAATGATGAGTCGAATGAAATAATTCGTTAATCTATTTAATCTGATCGAAGCCCACCAGACAGTCCATCATACACAAGAAAGCAATAATCGAAGTGAGGAAAAATGAGTGAAGAAACTAGGGGCTGTCGGGTTTTTAGGGATGGAATTTCAGAAACTGTATTACGGTAGCAATTGATTTTCGGTTAATTTGGGAAACATGATTATTCCAGGACAGGTATTGATTGAAAATAAACAGAAGTATGGAAACGATTTATATGTGTATTCATTCTGCACTATCTGAGTATTCTGCATCCAATCATATTCAATGTGTTTGAAACGAGATATAGCAGAATATATGTATATATATAAATTACGAATTGTCTTATTTGACTCAAATAAATTTAAACTATTTATTTATTCACATATTCTATTGCCCCTCGGTAACACGGACTTTTGGTAGATGTACCGCGTTTCATCTACCACTTATTGTATAATTCTCCGTTTTTCTAAATCATTGGAGAAGGTTGGAATGATTCATTCCCACTAATTCCTTCCACCTATACACAAAAGCTTTGTAGCACGAGTACGTGTACGAGCAATACGAAATTCCTACTATATACAAAAAAAAATCATTGAAATCGGATAATTTGGTTCAAAGATATATTTTTAAAAATATTTCTCATATATACTGCCACAAAGCTTAGTTTCCTTTGTTTTAGTTTTTAATATCTTGAAAGTGATACATTAACTGAAGCAATGTATTTTACTTTTCTTAGAAAATCACTAATGAAGTAAAATATTACTTAGGACAATTTTAGGAATCACCTTTTATTTATTTTTCCTTATGTTGCAAGCGAAGTAATATTACATATAATTGTTTGAAAATAATAAACCATTGCGTAATAATTTACAACGTTTTTTGTTTAATTTAGTTATAGCTCTAATGATAATTGAGATAAATATAATTTATATCATAATAACGTGCTTCATATTATTAATGAATAATTATTATGACGGCGTAGAACGATTAAGATGGTTTAGGAAATTAGCTAAGTGAAGAGGCGTGGAATTTGAAAGTTTACCCGTACTACCGCACACGTGCTATATTTCTCAATTCATCTGATGGGCTCTCCGAAATAGACTAAACTGAAATAAATAACTTTCTCAATGTCCTGCATAAATCAACCTTCTTTCCCTTTTCCGACGTTTATAGGAATTAGAGGAGAATATGTCCATTTGGGGTATGGAAATACATTATATATTATCTTACGATTTGTTTAGTTGATTAAATAATTATGTAATTAATACATTTCTTTGTCTGTCTTTAGTCTGGACTACATCCATCTTCATCAATCTGTCATGAAATAAACTTGGAATAGAATTATCTTGAGAAAAAAATTAACAGATTCCCATTTGATGTCATATTCTGGAAGTAAATAGAAACTCATGAAATGTTTTTTTTTTTAAACACTTTTTGAAACGTTTTTGATTCAGAAAAGTTCTTGAACAGAACGAATTCCATATATGGAATTTAGCAGCATTGATAAGCGATTTATGCTGAGTTTAGAAACTATCTGCTGGATTCCAACCGAAAGTTGACATTTCTAGAAGATTACAAAAAAATGAAAATAAAAATGGGTCTTTTCTTTTTTTCTGCTGGCTTTAGGATCTTCTGGAGTAATGATTTCCCCAAAAATACGTAACAAGCTTAGTTCGGAGTTTTATCCAGCCTATAAAACTATTATACACTATACGTGTAACTTTCATACGTACAAATGATTATTTTTATTTTCTTTCTTTCTATATAATTTTATTTTTATAATATAAATTGTCTCTTTATTGTAAATTGATCATAAATAGTTGCTTAGGTCTCTATTAATTATTATACTTTGGTGTGACATATTTTTAATATTTGTAATTTAATGAAAAACAGTCAAGTTTTATAATATAAAAGTTTTATAATAAGAAAATGTATAAATTGATTGAATATATTAAAATAATTATTTAAACTATGTAACGTATTTCAATCAATCAAGTTTATAAATGGTCCAGATGAGAAAAAAAACTATGGCGTGTGCCTAAAACCACTCGATGAAAGCGAAAACATCAACTAGGCTGGATTAATAACATGAAATGATTTTTTATTTATTTTATTATTATTTTTTTAACGCCTCTTGACTCTATTCACTTCATCCATTATTCTTCTGACAGCATCGGGGATGTTCTGCGCGATAGGGTGTAATCGGCTGTTTTCTTCTTATGTAGATGATATCCAGGGAGCATGTAGTTTATAATAACCAAACGCGATCACAATCACTCGCCTTTTCATCAGGATGGTTGGTTACATTTTGTATACGTCTCTATCCTGTTATTTTTTACGGGATAGGGTTCTTAGTCCTGTGCCCAACCTCCAACCTCCAAATCTGGAGAACCAAAGGAGCTATGTTATCAGACACAGGGGTCGCTATCATCTTCCTATGAATCTCAGGGTGGGAACGTTACAGTCCCCATATGGAAATCGAACCTGCACCGTAGTGGTCTAAGCAATCGAGTAGTGACTGAACGTATTTATTATTAAGTATTTATATTATTTATATTTTATATATATATATTTTTGTTATGTAATCTCGTATGTTATGGATTTAAACTCGTAGCATACAATTTTTGCAGGCGCCTTAAGTTACTCGACCACCGCAGCCCCAAATAAAAAATATCAAATGTTCAACAAAACTCGTCATCATTTGGTTTTTTGACACTATCCTTTTCCTTTTTCGTCTCTTTAACTCTGTATAACGTCAGAGCAGAATTTTGAAATTTAGTTCATTTCAAAGATAATGAAATGATAAAAAATTCCAATGCTTACATTATAATAATAATAACAATTTTTGAGATATTTTAATCCATATGTTCGATAAAACAACTCGTTGTTAAAACTATCTTTTTCCTCTTTTCCACTCTCTAGCTCGGCGTCATGTAAAAATATAATTTCGAATCACAGCTCATTACAAAGATGATGAAATGCTGAACATTTACTATGCTTACTGTGTGCAGATCCGATTTTTAGTTTCTGAGAAATTTTAATTCAAGTTCCATAACTCATCAATTAGTAGACTCGAACCAACTTTATGACCGAATGAGCTTTATTTCCAAGCGTGGCGGGTCAGTCTCATTCGCTACCCACAAAAAAAAAAGACAAAGCGTGCCTGAAAAACTTTTTACTTTAAAAATAAATAAAAGCTTTATTAAATAGAAACATTTTAATATCAACGTTAATTGTCTCTTTGGTTATGGAATTCCATCATTGAAAGAAACAAAATATAAATGCAAAAAAATATATATATACGTTAAAATATATATAATTAAATTTGTTTTGATCAAATTAGTCTGAATTGTTTCAACATTTTGTTTTTCAATTAGAACAGACAGTCATAATACTGAACTGAGAGAAAAAAAGTAATTGGACAGGAAAAGAAGAGCCTTGTAACAAGGTCTAACTAGACACAGTTGATCTTGTTAAAAGACTTTCCTAAAGTGCATTTCAAGATGAGTTTCCACAAGCTAACTTAAATTATGGGTGAAGATTTTTTTTTTTTTGTAGGAAACTGCTTTTTCTATAACATTTATATCCACACATAAAATAAACTTATACTGGCAATAGAATAAATTAAGAAAGCATAATGGTTGAAAATTTAAACCTGAGCGGCCAGCGCATATTAAATGAGCGATGGCTGACATAATTACAAAAAATATTATATTAAACAGGAAAGAGGGATGGAAGATAGTCATTCACTAAAAAACTACTGTTCCCTTAACTACATTCATAAAGAGAGTAGTAATTCCTATAAGTAATACAGACCATTCCATAATTGCCTCCCTATTTGTATTTATTTAAAATATTTTAAAAAATAATTAATAGTGGCAGTAAACGAGATAATGAATGTAAGTAAATTAATATAGTCCGCGGAATGGAACCCTTTTTTATTTTCGATAATTCTCGGAAATCTGGAGATCAGCCAATCTTTTTTTATTTAACTAAGTTCCAAAAAGTCATGAACATCCATCTGCTTAACACTAGAATCGTAAGATAATTTGAGCATAAAATGTAGCCTACAAAAATATGAATATGAACCGTTTCGCGTTATCCTCACCTGCGATATATCAAAATAACGAGGTTATAAGCACACAATATTTTTGTATACGGCCCTTATTATTTTCGATAATTCTCGAAAATCCGGAGATCAGCCAACTTTGTTTATCTAATTAAGTGCCAAAAATCATGAACATCCATTTTCTCAACACTAGAGTCGTAAGATAATTTGATCAAAAAATATAGCTTACAAAAATATTGAACTGTTTCGCGTTACCTTCACCTCCAACACGTCAAAATAACGAGGTTAATTGAACACCCAATATTTTTGTATACAACCCTTTTTATTTTTAATTAATCTCGGGAATCAGGAGATTAGCTAACATTGTTTATTTAATTAAGTACCAAAAATCATGAATATTAATTTGCTTAACACTTAAATCGTATGATAATTTGATAAAAAAATTGAGAAAAAAATGTAGCCTTCTAAAAATATTGAACCGTTTGGTGTGATCCTCACCTCCAAAATATCAATATAACGAGGTTATAAGCACCAAATATTTTTGTAAGTCACCTTTTTTATCGACTTTCTGATCAATTATCTTACGATCCGTGTGGAAAGTAAATAGCTAATCATGAATTTTAAGAACCTCTTTAAACTAATTAATTTAATGAGAAAACGCCTCTATTCTGAGAATTTTCTTAGTTATAAAATTTGTAGAATAAGATAAAGAAATTCACGGAATTTTAAGCGGATGTTGATGATTTCGCGGACTGATATATTATACTAAATTTAAATTTTTTTAGTTATATGTTTGTTCCCATTTTCACACAAAACCTATTGAGGCTATTTCCCTTAAAAGTCCTTCTATAACATTTTGAATTTCTATAGCATGTATTTTTAATGCCTCGATTAAAAAAGTATAAAGTAGGAAAGCACCGCATATGTTATATCTTTTCATCCCAAAACTCATTAAAAAGTTCTTTTCAGTTCTTTTGTATTTCGAATTGTAGGAAAATCTCTTTCGTTATGGACATTGAGAAACTAAATAAAAAATTTTCAATGTGGAATTATTCTTTGGAACTAACCTACAAAGTTTTTATCTCTTTACCTGTGCTACTGCTTATAATAAACCATGGCATACCTCGAGTAAATTAATTCTCTGTAAGTTAATACATTACTTTTTATATCTCGAAAATAATATTACACGTTATATTATAATAATGATATAAATTTCAAACGTTTTCTGATTTTCGTCTTCTACTTTTTTTCTTCTTAACGATTAGTTTTGTTAAAGTTATATTAAAAATATATATATATATTATTAAAATATTGCTTTCTTTTTCTGATTACTATTTTTTGTAGTATCAATAAATATGTTTGAAAATTAAATGAGGAGTACCAGCATTGGGGACTAGTTATTAATGCAGCGAAAACGGAACACATGGCATTCACATGACAAAGATCTACAATAGTATAGTACTGAGCATTATGATATATGGGTCAGAAATTTGGACCATAAAAAGCAGCCTCAGGAAGAAAATTCTAGCCACCGAAACTCCTGGAGACGAATATCCAAAATGGATTAAGTGACCATCAGAGAAAAGATGGAGGCTAAAAGAACAGTTCTTAAAGAAAATGATAAAAAACTCCTGAAGTGGTATGGACATTTGAAAAGAATGCCTGAAGAAACTAACTACCCAAAGACCCAAAGAAGAAAGTAAACTACCCAAAGAAGTCCACTTATGGAAAACTAGGAAAATAAGAAGACGAGGAAGACCAAGGAAGAACTGGGATAACGAATTGGAGGAATCCATGATGGTCTATGGGGAGAATGGACCTTAGATAGGACATTATGGACAGAAGCCATCCAAGCACTTTAGGTTAAGGAAACCCAATATCAGTGGAAACTCCTGATAAAAAATAAAAATAAAAAATAAATCTATAAATAAGGAAATAAATGTTATAGATAAATACATATCAATTAGTTTAATTTATTTGAAAATTTACCATGTCTGGTACAACAATTTTTGCAGTCCTATTCTGTTTTTAATCACTTATAACGAAGTTAATAACTTAATGATCAACAAACTTATTTTGGTTCTTCGTATTTTTTAGTGAGTATTTATATAATTATTGTGTTTAATCTATATACTATTATGTTTTTTCTAAAATCCTTTTTATCTCACGATCTTTTATTTATGATTTAAAAAAATATTACATACATTCAAATTTTATTATAACATTTCGGACTTTTTGGCCATTTTCAAATATATTTACTACACATATTTACATCATCTGTCCATATTTAATTTGTAAATTATTTACTAGTTTAATTTCATCGAGACAAAATAAAGCTTTTCTTTTTATCAGGCCAAAGATTATTTGTTGGCGGCTATACTTTCTATAAAGCAGTAAAAAACTTATATTACTTTGTACATTATCTAAAATTGATCTTTAAATAAATAACAATAATATTCAATTATTAACTTTATATAATATGATAATTAACGTTATTAACTTTATTAAACAAGTTATTAGCTTGAAGTTAATAACGTCAAGAAGTCATATGTCCAATAAACGACGCGACGCATGGGATTTGCCTAGTTCGTGGGTAGCCAAACGCTTTACCACAGAAACTATGATTCCTAGGAATCTGTCTGTGCTCCTCGCAGCCCAAGATATTTACAATAACAATGCATCAAGTAGTCTAAAAAGTATAGCATTTCGCTCAACAAAGTATCTAACTGGCGATTATTAAGTTCTTTAGTTATTACCATATAAGCATTTCCATTCTAAGAATAATAAAATAAGGCTTTTAAAACAGAAACCCTATCAGAACATTCTTCATCAGAACATTTATAAAATTTAAAGAAAACAAATTTATTTTTTGTTTAGGTTTTGGGTTTCAAAAGTTAGTATAAAAGCTTAGGTAATTTGTTTAGCGAGTCCTCTAAATCGAGTTATTTCGACTTCTGAAGCAATTCTTAAGATAATTTCCACTTCGGCCGAAAATCAATTAGACACCCTTAAAGTGAATTATTTCTTTCAATAACCTAGTTTGGAAGTTTCGAACTTCATTTTAAATCATGAGCTGAGGTTTTACAAAATATCACCTTGAAATGTTAATAATTTTTTAACCACACTAAGAGAATTTAAAAAAAAAAAATATCAAATTTCAAAAGTATTGGCCATATATTGAAGTTGATGTTAGATTTATTATGTTTTATCTGTTACTCATATCGCTATTTTCACTAAAAACTAATATATTCTATAAAATTCAAAATTAATAGTATACAAATAAATTAAGATGCTTTATAATGATCTAGAGATGGTTTACCGTGATATAATATGAGAAGTCGGGTAGTGTGGTCAAATAAATACTAAATTAAAAAAAGAAAGTATTTTTAATTGTGTCGCTATATAAAAATACTATTTAAACAAACAATTAAAAATATTATTTTTTAAAAACTTGTTATTAATTTGACCGCACCCTTCGACAAACTCCTTCTCAAGATGCTTTATATTTTTATTTTAAACAATTCAATAACTCTCACAAAACATCAAGTTTTACGCAGGCTTCCTAACTATGCATCACCAATTTAGATAACAAGACTGGTTAATACTATGGAGGTTCAATTAAATTATGACTAATTCTAAAACATAACGTTCATTCTTTGAAGGAATACCTACCCTCTACTCTATATCAATAACTAAATTTCTTGCATTTAAAAATTGTAATGGAAGACCCTTTAAAGCCGACTCAAACTTCTTTACTAATTTTTTTCTGAATCATTCAATCTGATACTAAGGCAGAAACTGAATACATATAGATTCATATGAATCAAGAAAGGTAAAATGTGCTATATATAGGGTACTGTTCATCACAATGCTGTCCTTTCAAACAATGAGTGAGTTCATTTGCTGATTGCCAACCGACAACAATTCATATGTGTAAGTTAATGTTAAAATATCTGTAAAATTATTAGTTAGTAATACATACGTGCTTTTGTTTATAAAATAAAACGATATTTTACATTTGAGTAGCTTACTTTTTTTTTTTTTTTTTTATTTAATGAAATTTACAACTGTATAAACAATACAATTAGTAAAAATGCACACATTAGAAATCATGAAATTAACAGACTTGAAGAGATACTGCCCAGTGGTAGCACTCTCTATTTAATTCTAGGTGAGAAGATCACGAGGCCATCTTCTTTACAGACGCCTAGGGGGATTATCAGGAATCGAGGAAGAAGCAAGGCTGGAAACAAGTGGATCCGGATGTGACTGGAGTTTATCATGAATAGATAGGTATCTGGCTCGGGCTAAATCAGCGGCATATAAGTGGACTCTAATATATATTTTTTTGGAGATCGAGTTAAGTATCGATTTCTATGTATAAAAATTCAGAGACTAATGAATTGTTTCATTAGATTCATCTTTGGAGTCCCCAGGCGATCCCACGTCTCCGGCTGGTAAGTCAAAGCTAAAGTAGTTCTATTCAGCTTCCCGACGGCAATATTTCCCAGGTGTTTTCCTTTTCCAAACCTTCGAAAAAAAAAATTTAATTTAAAGACTCAATAGCAAAGTAATTTAATCTACAACAAGAAGATGATTAACTTGTATACTTCCTCTTGTCCATTTAATATAAAATTATCAGCTGTATACTGGTATTTAATCATATTGATTCCTTTTCAGTTCTTTTGTATTTCGAATTGTAGGAAAATCTCTTACGTTATAGACATTGAGAAACTAAATACAAAATTTTCAATGTGAAATTATTCTTTGGAACTAACCTAAAAGTTTTTATCTCTTTTACCTGTGCTACTGCTTATAATAAACCATGGTATACCTCGAGTAAATTAATTCTCTCTAAGTTAATACATTACTTTTTATATCTGGAAAATAATATTACACGTTATATTATAATAATGATATAAATTTCAAACGATTTTTTTATTTTTGTCTTCTATTTTTTTCTTCTTAACGATTCGTTTTGTTAAAACTATATTTAAAAAATATGTATATTATTAAAATATTGCTTTCTTTTTCTGATTACTATTTTTTGTAGTATCAATAAATATGTTAAGAAAATTAAATGAGGAATACCTTAATGAGGATTACAACAATTATGATCGAAACAAACGAAAGGAATAATGAGGATATAGAACTGAATCCAAGAGGGGTTCTAAAAAGAATTTAACATTTTAAATACCTCGGTTCCATAATTGAGATGGTGCATGTGGTAGTTGAGAATATATGGTGCACGTGATCTGGAAATAAAAAGAAAAAAATTCAGATGGCAAGACCATATCAATGCTCAACTCGGTATTATGGAAGCGGAACATTATTCCCAAAACAAAAACGAAAATCTACAATAGTATAGTACTGAGCATTATGACATATGGGTCAGAAACTTGGGCCATAAAAGGAACCCCAGGAAGAAACTTCTTGCCACCAAAATGAACTACTGGAGATGAGCGGCGGGAATATCCAGAATGGATAAAGTGATCATCAGAGAAAATATGGAGGCTAAAAGAACCATTCTGGAAGAGATTGAGAAAAAAACGCCCGAAGTGGTATAGGCATATGAAAAGAATGCCTGAACGATGACTACCCAAAGAAGTCCATTTATAGAAAGTTAGGAAAAGAAGAAGAAAAGGAAGACCTGAGATAACGAATTGGAGGAATCCATGATGGTCTACGGGAAGAAGGGACCTTAGATAGGATAAAATTAATTTAATATAAAATTATCAGCTATATACTGGTATTTAATCATATTGATTCCTTATTCCAAACCGTGATCCGAGCTCCATTTCTGGAGGAGATTATAAAGATCGACGCTGGGGATGCCGAACGTCCAATATTCGTGGCAGGATACTTTCCCGTGTCACATCGACTAATAGTTATTCCATCATGTCTCCCAAGAACTTTACTTATTGACCTACATCTCTCAAGAAATGTCCTGATATCCTAGATATATTCATTACTCCCCCGATGCCCTCCTTTCAATACACAATCCTTCAAATCCTCAAATCAAATTCTTAGACGACCTTTCATCAGACCATTCCTCTGTTCTGCTACTCATGCATTCAAATCCTATTCCTAAACCCTGCCCTATATCACTGATTACAGGACAAGTAAACTGGGACAACTTTCGACATGACCTAGAACACGACAGGAGATAACAGTTAAAAAAGATACATTATTGTGGTCACTGGTGTCTTCATTCCATGGGCCTACTTGGTCGGCCCAGGTCTTCCGTATCCATCACCATAGCCTATGTAATTAACGGCTTTGACTAAAACGAAGAAAGGATGTACACAGAAGTACGATCAAACACTGTTGACGATAGAAAATGATGTATAAAGGAAAAAGTAATTCATACATTTGGTATGTAAAAATTAAGAAAAGTATCTCTTTTAATTATTTAACTTCTTATTGAATTCTGTTAGATACATTTCAAATGTATAATGAAATAATGTTATAACTAATTAGTTTGGTTTTTTCTTTCAATAACCAAAGTTGTTCGGGAAATAATCTTTAATCTTACAAAAGGTCCTGATTATGTCTGGGACAATGATCGATAATCCTAAGGGACTTAAAGGTAAACATGTCAGGTATTATTGGCATGAAAGCCATTACTAACTATTGTCTAGTCATGGTAAAACAAACTTTAAATAGACTAGTTGATTTGCTGATTGGATTATTTTCTTACTGGACCGAATTTAGTAGTAATTTCATAAATATTAGTAGAAGTAAGATCTCTTACCTAGCATTTATTTCGTTCGTATACCGTCATAGAAAAGTATTTTCAAATTACAATGAATGCGAATAGTGATAGTGATTCGAGCGGTCCAGTAATTAATATTAACCCGCCAACTCGACGGCGATATAATAGGATAATTAGCTCAAACAGTGGCAACGGTTCCGATAGTGCAGAATACGAAGACTTAATGTGATCGTAAAAGAGGTAATTACAGCAAATGTAACAAACAATAAAAAATTATGTTCATCCGTTTATACGAAGGAGGCCATAGTTTAAAAGAAGCAGCGTTCTTATCAAATATAAAGTTAGGAACTGCCAAGTTTTCAGTTATAAAATATAAAAGGAACAATTACGAATTAATTGAAAGAAAACGAGGTGGCTCTTGTCGTAAACTATTGCAAACGCATAGTTTGAGTGCAATTGAAATAGTGCAAGAAAATCCCGGCCGAACAATAAGAGATTAAAAACATCCTTTCTTTTAGAAATATCCAGTAAAAAATCTACTATTCACAATGGATTGAAAGCATTAAGAATTATATTAATAAGGGCATCGAGAGAATTGGACACGATGAACTCTATCAAAACAATAGAAAAGAGAAGAAATAAAACAGAAGAAATAAGACATAACATAAAGACATAAGACAACATTAATTAAAAAAATAAAAACACATTCATAGTTATTTACAATATTTATAGTCAGCCGAGGAGAAAGGGAGGAGAAATCACCTTGTCGTACACCTTTATGATGTACGCAATGATTTTTATTTTTACTTGCTGATTTATATTCTGCATTGGATCCCGAATATATCTTCCAGTAGCTTGCATATTCTTGACCTGATGCGTTATACCCAAGGCGATACCCTTTCTCCTAAAATATTTATATCAGTTCTCCATGATTTGATACAAACTATGAATGGAAGAACAAAGGAATGAAAATTTTTGAAGAGTGGTTGATGATCATTTAGAGTTTGCGAAAGACCCAGTCCTAATAAAAATAAAGTAGAAATCCTAAAGATGGCAAAACAATTAAGAATGGCTGGAGAAAACTTAGGGCTCAAAATAAATTATAAAAAGTATATATATCAGTGAATGTGGATGGAGATAAAAAAATAGGCGAACACCATATAGAGAAAGTAGAAACATTTCTATGTCTTGTGCACCTTATCTCAATTAAAGGACAAACTAAAGAAATAATCAAGCGATTTATCCAGGGATGGCGCGTACTCTTAAAATTTAAGGATACATATATAAATCCTCGGTGAGCTCAGAGGTCAAAAGAGAAAACTTGGATGAGCTCAGTACTTCTTGTCATAACATATGGTTGTGAAACATTAATAATTAACCAGAAGACTTGTCACAAATTGAGGATAACCGTCAGAGGAATGAAGCGATATCTTCTCTGGATAACACGACGGGATAGAAAAGCAAACAAATGGATCAAATCTAAGACTGGCCTTCCAGATATTCTGGAAAAAGTGCACGTCAGGAAGTGGACCTAGACCGGACATGTACTCAGGAGGAATGATATAACATGGACCAGGCAGTTTATGGAATGGTATCCAAGAGAGCACGTCAGGAAGAGAGGACGCCCGCCGACAGACTGGGACAAGGAGATGAAGAAGACCTGCGGGGGAGCAGCCTGAAAGAGTGGAAACGAATGGGACAGGTTCAGTACCTAGTGTGGTTGCAAGAAATCTTGAAAAAAAAAATAAATGAAAGAAAGAAAATCAAACTCGCAACCTTAACTGAAATGTTGATTTTGTATTTAAGAATGTTAAGTATAAATCAAAATGTAAAGATTTTGTATATATCTATTTTTATCCATTGTTTTTTGCATTGTATGTACAAATAAAGGTTATTATTATTATTATAGTCAGCCGAAGTAGCTCCAAGTCGTGCTCTTTCCCCCACGTATGGGGGATAAGGCAAGACTCTAAGAGATCCCAGCGCTTCTTTCTCACCATGATGCTTATCCAGTGGAGACTGAGAAAGGGCACTAAAGCCATATACGCTCATGACTTGAGTGGAGAAGCTTAAATACTAAAAAATGTAATGTAAATGTAAAAAAAAAAAAAATAATTCACCAAGAGCATTTTTAGCCAATGTATTCTGTTTAAAAAAATTAGGCTTGAAGTTTGATTCTTTCCAAAAGCGCCTCTAGTCAAATGTCATTGTTTAAAAATTAATATATAAATGATCCGTGATTTAAGAAAATAAAATTTACAAATAAAGAACTTTTTATGGGTGATAAATATTCAGGTCGTAGTCATTATAAAGTTTTATTAGTGCTCACGTTTATAATGACTGTTTCCTGAATATTTATCACCCATGATATGTAGAACAGTCGACTCCTATTAACTTCCTTTAAAGAATTTTTCAATTATTTTTTTTTTAAATATTGGTCATAATATTATATTTAGAATAAATAATGTAGTTTTTGGCGATTTTAAAATAAATATAATGATGATTAGGGTTCACTTAGGAAATAAACGACTGATTTCATATATATATTTATTTTTTTCACCATAATAAGTATACGTTGGATCTAATCTATGACGTTCATTTTATTTAAATAAAGTTATAAAGTCAATGTCCTAATGAATAGTTCAAATAAACAATAAGTTATTAGCTATAATGAATACACATATTACATAAAAATTCCCCACAGCTAATTATTTGCATAAAATATTCATTACTTTTACGACTTTTAAAATCGACCATCACACTTATTTTAAGTCAAGGATTCACTAATATAAATATTTAAAAAAATACCTCATTCTTTCTTAAAACTTTTAAGGGAGTAATATTTATTCGATAGCTTTTGAAAATTGAAGATCGAGCATAAACCAATAAATTACGGAATAATTGGAAACCTTTCTTTTATGGAGTACAAGATCCTGAATAGATTTTATCAGCAACTCAATCCCCTTTTTTCCCATTAGCTTTCTACTTTTTCTTTCGGCCTTTCCAATTGTCCCCAGAACCGATAGACAATTAATCTTTTTGAATGATTTAACCCTCTTCTCTTCTTCCGAATGCATTAATGCCTCTCGCTATGATAAAAGAGGAGAACACTTTTCTGGATTTAGCAAAACGATTATTCAATTCCGTGACTGTTCAAACGGAAACCGACGAGTAAAGCAAAAAAAAATGTAAAGTGAAAACCTGAAACGCACTTATAATTGTTGGTTTTTTTTATTACTGCTTAAAATATTAATATTATCAGTTTTTGAAAATTTAGTTTTTATTGTAGTTAATAACTTTCTAGAATATCCCATGATATGAAGGCACGGAGGTTAAAATGGGCGGGGCAAGTAGCTCGTGACAATCCATCTGGGAACCTCTACCTGGCTATGAATATCTCAATAAAAGGCAAAAGACTATGTGGAAGGACAACAAAAAACAGTCCATGGTATCTGGAAAATAGTCCAAGACAGGGAGAGATGGAGCAGACTTATTTAGGCGGCAAAAGATCTTCAATATCTGTAATGATATCAGAAAAAAAAAAAGTTATTAGCTTTCTATTCCCATCGTTAGCACTCACTGTGTTAATTTTTTAAATTTTTTAATAAGAGTATTAAAATTAAAATTAAGAGTATGTTTTGATTGATTTTCAATAAATTTTTAACTTCAAATATTAAAAAATGAAATCAGCTGTTTTAATTAGTAATGTACTGTTTGGTTATAGTTTGTACGCTTATAAGGATTATATTGAGTGGAACATATCCTTAAATACACAAAGTGATATGTTTCAAGTTTTTTACGAGAACCTACAATTTGCCAACTGTTATCACTCAAATATAATATTGAATTAATTTGAAAAAAAAAATAAAAATAATTGCTTATTCTAGGTTTCGTTTAGTTATATGATTTTTTTTTTTTTTTTACATCTGTTGGTTACCACATATTCGTCCGCTAATTTTCGCTCCGCCATTCACAAAATGCCATCTCTGTTTGGTAAAAATTAGAATCTAATTTATTTAAAAGTACAAGAACAGGGATAAATTATTTTCTGCTCTCATTATTTATCCAGCGCATCTGCTGATTGTTAATAAATGTAATTAACAGACGCGGAACGAAAAATAAAAGTGAAAAAAAAAACATTTTCTGTAATATACAAATGATGAATTTAATTCAGAATTAGTCATGCGGAAAAATATGTGTTAAGCTTCATTTTAAGTGTTCACGTAAAAGCTTGAGGAGTTTAACACCCATCATCAAGGGGTAAATATCTTACTCGCTATTTGCATTTAAACGGCTTCCTCGGATTCAAGTTTGGATTTAATTATGCAAAATTTAATTAAATTAAAATAGGTGTGGTCAAGATCATCGAATGCCATTCGACAATACATGAATTACTCAGAGTTGCAGACTACACTGCTGGAGCTTTGGAACAAAAACTGTATACAACTGGTGTATTTTTGGATGTCGATCAGGAGTTCGACATAGTCTGGCACCAGGGTCTTCCCTTTGAACTCAAGTCCATACTACTGCACACATACTTTCTGATTCTTCAATCTTTCCTTTTGGGATTGATGGGCCTTTCTCTGTTCGACAGGGATCAAAATTTTTTTCTATTCGTCCAATCTTGGCGAAAGTGCCCCAAGGTTCAGTGCTAGCTCCACTACTATAGATTGTGTACACTTACGACATACCTATTATTAATCAGACATCGATTGCAACTAATGCGGACGACACAGCAATTCTCACAAAATATCATGACATTACAGATGTCTCACTGACGTTACACTATCATTTAGAAGAATCTCAATATAACTTATACTACTTTACTCACTTTTTCTAAATCTTCGAAACTAAAACTAAAACAGAAACTACATACATACCTATAGTTACTTTAACCAGTACGTAGTTAACCAGTAGTTACTTACTCCCTCACAGATATACGGTATAGAAAAAAAGACTCTATTACACAAACTTCAAACTTTCCAATCCAAAATATTATTACTTATAACTAAAGCACCTTGGTAGTGAAAAATTAAACCATTCATACCGACTTTCTCCTGCCTACAGTTGACCAACACATAAAAACTCTTTACAAACGATTTCGTAATAATTTAAAGGAACATACTAACACAATAGTCAGAGATATGGCTTCAGCTGATATGCTCTTCAATAGAAGGAGGAGACTAAAAAGGCGCTGGATGAGAGACCTCCTTCCTTAAAAAACCATGGTAATTGACTCAAGCAGGGAAGAGGTACTGCTGGGTGCTATTCTTCCCCTTGCCTAACATGCCCGTTTCATTACTTTAATCAGACCATCTGCTGATTGTTAACAGCCGTCGACAGGTGCAGAGTAATATTACAAGATAAAAAAAAAAAAGGAATAAGCGTTAAATTAAAACAAAATATTGTAAATACTGTCAGATCGAAATTGTTTACCATCCTGGCTCATAAAGAAAGTTTTGCTCAACTAGTTAAAGCATTTGCGGAATAGAATCAGATCTTAACGCTTAACTAGAAAGGAATGTTCGTTATGCAAATGAAGGAGAGCCATTGGAAGATGTTTGTTCATGCAGAAGAGGTTTGCCCACAAACTTGTAGAATCATGAATACAATATGAAAGGTAAATTTTCTTATCCCTTAAAGTTTGATATCCATTCATTGGAGGGGAGAGAACACAAATTGGTCTCATTATAATAGACTACATTAAACGTTGTTTGCCTTTAATAGAAATATTAAACGATGACTATTACCGATGTTGGAAAACGTAAATGGAAGAAACCTTCCTATCTGCAATATTTTTAAATATAATTGAAAGTCCTAACAGAACACGATATATCAAAATTTACAAAACTTATTATAATAATTAATGTTAGCCTATTGATAAATCAACTGTATTAGAGAAATATTGAATGAAATAAAATTAAAATAATACGTAATTGAAAACAGCTTGAGAATTTTTTTTTTTTTTTTAAGAAAAGCGACGACCTCAATGCGCCAAATGTCGGCACTGAAACACGTTGGTTAGCTTTTATTTTTAGTAAAAATACGTTGAAAATGATTGAATTATTGTATTCAGAGATCAATCCCTGAAATACAGAAATTAACAATTGGACAATTCAAACTTCCCCACCATTTTGCTGCAAACCATTCCTCTAGAGTTAATTTGGTGAAGTGTGCACACCGAAAGATACTATCTTAAGAAATCACCAGGAAATAAAATATGAGTTGCTAAACTTTAAGAGTGCAGCCTGGTGGAGGAAGTGTGGGGAGGAAGAAGAGGTCGCCAAAACCATGAAGCTCAATTTCAGACAGCAAGTGAGTCCAAATTGGCCATCAAGCAACTTCTAACATAACAATACCAGATTAAAACTGTAATATCACAATCAGCAATATGTTTATTAATCTGTAAAGAACCACAAAATTGTACACAGGCAAAGATTACTTATTAATTATTTTATTTTATTCAATTATATGCAATATAATCATGTTCTAAATATTTTGTTTAATTTAATCAAGTATAAAATTTGAGTGATCCAACCTCATGCAGTCCACACCAATGTTCACAATCACCAGCGCAACATAATTCACGTACAGATCAATGGGTAATATTTGACTCACACCAAATTACCGTCTAACAATTGATTTACAATATTGATTAATTAAATGTAAATAATTAATTAAACCAAAAGTTTCACTGTGTAAGATATGTTTATTCAAAGTGAAGAATTTTAATCATGGTTTTTAATATCAGTGTGTTGATGTCCAAAATATAAAATATTTATTTATTATTGGTTACTCGATAAATTATCCTTATTATATTGGGTATCAATCAATTAGAAAAAGTATTTATTTTATTTCAGTTTTTAAATTAATATAAGCTGTTAATTTATATTAAGTCGTCATATGACATTAATTAAATGAATATAGTTTAAATATTTATGAAAATAACAGTTATTAAGATTTTTTTATTAAAATTTATTAAGTACGATAAAATGGGGAGCTTTAAACCTATTGGGCAACATTGCTCCAAATCTAGAATCAAATTTAAGTTTCTAATAGAGCTTTGGGGCTCCACTAAACCATCGAATTCCTCTCGTATTCAATCCTTAAAATCCAAAACCCTTCGTAAAATCCTCAACGCTCCTTACTTTGTCACAAACAAAATCATCCATAAAGACCTTAATGTTCCATATGTTTCCGATTCGGCCCAATCCAGATACCTATCCTTCCATAACAAACTGCAGAACCCTCCGAGGCGTCTGAAAAGAAGATGGCCTAGGGACCTTCTAATATAGAACTTTAATTTGAGTTCTACCAATGGGTAGTTTCTCTTAATGTTGTACATGTCATGTTACCAATGTCACATTTACTTGTTGTATTTTTAATGTAATACATTTGTAAATTTTATTAAAATGAAATTTAAAAAATAATAATAAAAAAGAAGTTTCTAATAGTTTTTGATTTTCGATTCCGTGATAGATTTTTTTGGGGGGTATCTGAAAAATAAAATAATAAAAACATTAACGTTTTGGTATGATTAAACTAAAACTCTTTCAGTATTAAGCAATAAGGTAATAATTCAATAAAAATATATAAATAAAATTTGCGAAACTGAAAAAGATAAGTCAATTTTTAATATAAAAACAATAGCATCGGTCTAAATGTGTATCGGTACACTCGACCAGTTTTTTACTCTAAAAGTGATTGGGAAGGATTGAATTTTGTCGTGGCGTGAAAGAATTTAGATCCGACGGAATTCCAACCGCTCCGCTTCACTAAAAAAAAAATCTACAAAGGATTTCACACCCAATGTCAATTGGCGTAGAGCGGTTAGAGTGGTGTGACTCAGGAAGGACTCAAGGTGGCCACGATACGGGATTTATTTTATGCAATACGATAGCAATTTATTTAAAAAAAAAAATACTGTTTTATTTTAAAAAAAAGTAAAAAAAATAGATGGCAAAAAAATAAATACACGAGATAATTATATGTATTTATTAATACATTTTCGTTGTTTTTTTTATTATATTCCTCTCAAAAAGCAGAGAAACCTGAAAAGGGCAGTTCCATGGCGGAATATAAAATGCGAAGATGCAACAAGGGCTAAAAAACGTGCACTCAATAAATATAGAAAAAAAAGAACTCTGGAGAATGCTATTTTGTTCAAAAGATCGAGGGCGATTATGTGTTTTTCCACTTATATAATTATGTGGCTAATCCCGGGTTAAGCATTTAACTTATTTATCGTATAAACAGTCATATCTTTACGTCACAAAAATATTCATATGAATAAACATAAAAATAATTAAATGTGTATTTAATAATCAACACTACGAAGATCGCTTACCTTAGAATCATATGGAAGGTTGCTACGGTTCTGTGAGATGCACTTCACTCAATTAATTTACTGATAAAAAATACTACAAAATTTCTTATTGTATTAAAATTAAAAGATAGGGGGTGAGTTTATAAATATATTTATTGAGTAAACAGTTACATAATTTTAAAAATCAAAATGAAAAATACTTTGACAAAATTAGGAACTTGGACAATAAATACTGCCTACTTTTAAGAACGAACACAAAAATCATTGAATAATAGGAACAATTATAATATATGATCATTAATACAAACGTCATCACAACATGAACACCAGCATTTAAAGGCCTCCATTTTTTTGTTTTCGATCTCGGTCTATTTCTTTTCGATGGTGACGTGCTTCTCGGTCGTCAAATCTAATTATCGTAGTAAAATTCGAAACCTTTGTACACTCGCAGTGAGGCAAAATATCTTATGTCGGATATCAAATGTCCTTGAATCCCACAAATCATCCAGATATTTTCTGTTTGCTTTATTCATTCCTGCAATATATAACAGCCCAATAAAGCCTTTTATTTCATTTATATCAGTTGCCATTGCATCCCTTTCCAGTGAAAAATTTCCACGTCAAGCCTCAAGTTTTGGTATTTTATTTTATTTATTTATTTATTATTACACTCCGCATCTACCCGATCGGGTCATTAGCGGCTTTAGATGTAATCAAATTAGGTGTACAAATTTAATGTCTTTTATAAATTCAAACACTTTTTGTATCTTTTCTTAGTCATCTGAAAGTGCTTCAGATATGTTGGAAGGTATATTATGTTTTGTTCTGGTGTCAGAGTATAGTCTGCAAGTTGTTACAATGTGTTTCAGTGTAAGTGATGTGTTGCATGTTTTACAAAATGGTGGTTCTAGGCCTCTCATTAAGTAGCCATGGGTAAAGGCTGCATGTCCAATTCTAAGCCGAGTTAAAATTGTTTCTTCTTTCCTGTTCTTTCTGGAAGAGGTCGTCCACGGTTTGGTATCTTTTTTGATTTCTTGCAATTTATTCGTAGATTGGTTCCACTTGAATTGCCATTTTAGGATTTTTTTGCATTCCAATCTCCAGTCAGCAGTGGTCGTTAAATTGATCATTGTAGTTCCATTAGTTTTTCTTCTTGCCAGGTTCGCAGCTCTGTCTGCAGCTTCGTTCCCAGATATGCCACAATGTGAGGGTGCCCATGCGAGGACGATGTCTTTGTCCGACGACTCCTTCATTTCCCAGAGGCAGTTTTTGATTTTCCTGGAAATTGCATTGTCGGCTTTCCCTTCGGCAATGGCCATTAATGAGCTTAATGAGTCTGTAACTATGAGGCCATTTTTTATGTTTTTTCCTGTTAGTAATAACAAAGCCTGATATATGGCGAATAGTTTGCCTGTGAAGACGCTGTTTATTTGGGGCAAATTGAATTTGAGGCACTGTTCTTTCAGTATTACTGTACATCCTACGTCACTATCTGTTTTTGACGCATATGTATAAAGGGTTGTGTGTTCGATGTATTTGCGTTTCATTTCTGTAAAAAGTTGTTTTTTGACGAATTGGTCGTCGTCTGTTTTTATTTTCTTAGCTAGAGACGTATCTGTTTTTATGAAAGAGTTATTCCATTGGTAGGATAAAGCGTCGTCTATTGTCATTATATTGTCCGGTCTGAAGTCTAATTGTATAAGTATTTTGTGGGTTCTCTCCGTAATGCCAGTTGAGAAGTTTTGGTATTAAACTTGAACTCAACACAGGTCACTCCACTACTGGATTGTATGACTCCAAGGGCTAGGAGAATACGGGGAGAGAGGGATCTCTCAGATCCGGTGCGATCTTCTGAGTGTTAAATAGTGTATTAAAATCGATATATAATTATGCCTACACTTTCGTCTATTTTTTTAAAGTTGGGATATTGAATATATAAATTAAAAGGTATTGATCATTTTTAGTTTATTTATGTTTTGTAATATTCATAAATGTTTCAATTCTTTTTTCTGTTGGGACAGGAGAAAATTTCTACTTTAGGAGCACTTCTGATACCCCATTTACTCTCATGTTGTGTTAACCAGTATATCGAAATTTTCGTAAACCTTGAGCAGTATAAAAAACATTTCTATAATTTTGTTTATTAAATTTATTGAAATACGATGTTAATGAAATCCCTAATTAGTTATTGTAGGTAGCAAAATGTCGTGAGCACAAAACTAAAGTTCACGTTCTTTTCATTGATTATCGCAAAGTCTTCGACACCATTAATAGTACAAACTTGATTAAAGCACTAATAGAATACAACATTCCAAAAAAGATTGATCCAGATGACTCTAAGCAATAGCAATGCCAAAGTTATTGCCAATGGTAGTATAAGTAGTACATTTACAGTATCAACTGGTGTATGGCAAGGAGATGCTCTGTCTGCCACATTCTCCAACCTAGAGATACATAAGGTAGTTAATAGCATAAATCCGCAAGAAAGTATATTTCATTCATTCATTCAAATCTGTACATATGCAGATGGCATAGCTCATGTGGCCAGAAATATTTAAACTCTTACTGTAATTTTTAGTATTATCAATACTTAAAGTAAAATTATGGGTCTTGAAATAAATGTTTAAAACCGAAGGATATGTCCATCGCTACAGGAAATTCAAGAAATTCCCAGAACCTTGCGTTGGAAGGACACGTTTTCGGAAACGTCAATACCTTTACCTATCTAGGGACAGAAATAAATAATGAAAACAGAATTATGAGTGAGGTGCACAGAAGGATAAATGCCGCTAACCGTGCGTATTTCCCGAATTTAAAATTTTTTAAATCATACTTGATATCAAGAAAAACGAAAATAAGTCTATGCACTACCTCAGACCCATCCTTAATTATGTGGCTGAACCATGGACGATTGCTGCCACCACGGCAAATTCGTTAAGGGTCTTCGAGAGGAAGATCCTGAGAAAAGATCAGCCTATATAATCACGTCAGTATATAAAATCACGTCGGATCGTACGGCTGTGGCACGTTCTTAGGATGCCAGATGAGAGAATCCCAAAAAAGATATTTCAAGGAGGATCTATGGTGTCAAAGGAAGGGAAAGGTCGAGAAAAAGGTGGATGGAGGATGTGGAGGACGACCTCAGGCGGTTAAGAGTTACAAATTAGAGGGAAAAGGCTAAGGACAGGGACATCTGGAGAACAGTAGTTCAGGAAGCCAAGGCCCACCCCGAGCTCTAGAGCTATCGAAGAAGAAATAGCAAGTTTGTTCATCCTACCCTTCTGGTTGTTGATGTAGTTTTCATAATATTCATAGATAATATTTATTATTAATATCTAAAACTGTTGTTTCCCACTTTTTATAAAACAACGGAGAGGAAGTATGTATTGTTGACTCCATCATTCCTCTTGGAGTGAATATATTCGACTGCCTTAAAAGCTCGCAATTGTACTTATAACTAATATGAAATTTATATTCTCTTTTTTATTTTTTTATTTCAAAATTCGCATGAATTTTTTTGATAAAATCATCATCATTCTTGCGAATGATATTTATTTGATAGCGTGAGAAAGAGTACAGCGGTTAATGGAGGGCTAGGACATGCTTTAAATATTAATGGAGAAAACAAACCTCGCTGAGAAACTGACAGCAGTTGAAATTTATTTGAATGAGATAATACTGTTTAAACGAAGCGCGGTTCGTGTGTCAGCAATATCTCCCTTCCTCCAACAAAATATTCTCCCTTAGATGGCTACACTTTGTTTCCTTGTGATAAATTATTGCAAACATTCAAACTTTTACAAATTTCGCTCTATATTCTATACCAGTTTGAAAAAAAAGTATAAGCAAGAACTATTCGTGATGAACACATTATAGTGTGAATGTAGGTAAGTACAAAAACCATGTATGTATTATGTTCAGTAACTTTTATTTTTCTTAATACGTTCATTCGCATCTTTCATGGTTTTGACATTGAACCGATGTATTGCATTTGGATTTGGCATTTTATGGATTAGGAACTAGTACCCAGCAGTACCTATTTCCTGTCTTTGTGTAGTATCTTAACTCAGGAAAGGAGATCTCTCATCCAGCTCCTTTTCAGTCTGATAGACTCCTTTCACTTTCTGGTAAGCAGCTACATCCATCTCTTTTATCAATCCGTTGTTATGTCCATAAAGTTTATTATGCAAGCGGGGAAAAATGGGTATGTACATACATCATCATACATACATGTGTTAATTGGAAGTCCATATGTAAAGTTTTGTTATTTACGTACGAAGGTACCTGCTATTAGTCTATTTTTTTATTTAAAAATGTTATATATTTCGTAACTTTGTCTTTCTTGATCATTGTTGAACAATATATCTATGAGGCGTTTCTCCATATGGGTTAGATTAAATATGAATATCTATTTACTATCTGTCTGATTTTTAGTTTTGAATATTCGGTAAAGTAATTGCAGTCGTTCCTTTTAACCCATCAATTTCGTTTTATCATGTCGCCTTTCTGTCAAATGTAAGAACTTACTGTGTTCGTGTGAGGAATTTGGTCGTCGTCGACAAAAAGCTGTGAGCACATCTCTCTTCGAATTGTGAACGTTATGTATGGGCTTTCATTTGATGAGTGAGTACCATTTTTGTAAATTAAAATTTGGCCTGTTTTGCTTCGTAGTATATCGTTAAAATCGCATCGTATTTGTAGGTTGAGGTCGATGTCTTAGAGATGATAGGTATGTCATGTGTGTAAATAATGTTTAGGAAAGAAGAAAGGATTGGTCCTTGAGGAACGTCTACCAATACTGCTGGAGTTGAAAAGATTTCTAAGCACTGTTAGATAAAGAAAAAATTAACAAAGAGGAAGGATTGAATGATAACAATAATAATATTTTGTATTAAAAAAAAAAAAATACGATTCCATCATTCCTAAATAAAATATAAAGGAATTAGTTTTTTGTGTGTGTTTTTTGACACAGGATTTTTTTTTAGTGCATTACTAAAAATATTTGAAGTTCCAATAAAACTTCTTTTTTGCACTGGTACATGGTTTAATTTTGGAAAACAGATCTATAAGACAATATACTTAATAAGAAATTATTGATTGGCTGTTTGAGAGGATATAGAAAACAGCCTAATATAGCACACGGCTACCAAATATGAAATGAAGAATAAAAACTATAGCCATTTAAAACTAATTATTATATAAATATGAAATTTAAAAAATACTGAGAGATATAGAGAAAGAGAGACATGGAATATTTCCAAAAAAAAGTCATCATTCTTGATGAAAAAAGGGCTGTTTATCACCGACTTCGGGGTTACCTCCCAATTCATATTTTCCTCCCTCATATTTCTGTCAATGAAATTTCACAGATGACATGTATGCTCCAATTTCATTTTTTACCCAAGTCACATCAGTATAGCTATCTAAAGTTTCTTTCTGCTTCCGGGACTGATTTCCTTGTTAAAAAAAAAGAAATGATCATTTTTTCCATGTTCGATATCTCGTTAAATCTTATAGGAAACAAGAAAAAAAAAGATTCGATTGTAATAACGTCGAAAATTAAACATTTGAAACTAGAGGAAAGCTTTGAGGAAGCAAAAATCCAAATCAAAATGTATCTATTGTAATCATATAAAAAGCATATTAGGGAAATGTGAATTGATCTGAGAAGCAAAACGAAAACTGAAATCAACGGCAGGAATCAAATATTGGGTTCGAAAATAAGTCCTTTCGGTTTTTCTGTTTATTTTTCTGTTACTTTGATGCACTTCTTATATGATGTATCAATCCCTAAGGAAGATTGTTTATCCTATTTGTAATGAGTCAACAACTATATCTGTTAACTCTTCTTCATCAAAATCCCACCCAATCAGTACGAGAGATTGTCATGGTTCTATATGTGACACATAAAAGCGTAGAAAACTATTTGCACAAGCTCGTCTTATGTTTCCAGGCTTGCTATTTGGGCTTAATATTTCCCTCACTCTCTAACCGAAGTCAACTTGGCAAGCCGCATTAATGTTTGTGATTCACAAAAGACATTTTCGAAAAGGTTGGTAATATGTGATGAGATATGGATATTTTACGATAATGTAGTCCGTAGAAAATTTTGAGAACCTAGTAGTGAGGTACCTAGAAGAATGTCAAAACCCGGATTGCATCCAAAGAAGATAAAACGTTCCATCTAGTGGGATTTCAAGAGTGTTATTTTCTATGAGCTATTGCCATATTGCCAGGACGAAAAATTGATTCAACTGTATATTGTACACAATTATGAAAATTGGATCATTCAATTAAAAATAAAAGCCCAGAATTGGCAAATCGGGAGGGTGTTGTGTTCCAGCAGCCCCTCACCTCATTGATCACTCGCAATAAATCATTGAGTCTTGGTTGGGACCTTTTGCTCCACCCTCCCTATTCACCAGACCTAGCTCCAAGTGACTACCACTTATTCCAGTCTCTGCAGAGCTCCATGAATCGAAAGAAATTCTAAAAGAAAGAGGACATAAAAAACACATGGATCAGATTTTTTAACAATAAACTCCAGTCGTTCTATAAACATGGCATTGTGCAGTTAGTGGAAAGATTGGAAAAGTCATATTAAATAATGGTCAATATATTTTAGATAAAAATAATTTTATGTCTATAATACATCAGGTTTTATTTAACCCTGAAAAATAAAACCTTATTATAAAAATAAGACTTATTAGCCAACCAATACTTTATTTAAAAATAAATAAATTAACGAATCTTTATAAAATCGTGCCTTTATACAGCACCAATATCTTAAATTGATAAATAAGACATAACTATGTCTTTAAAACTTTTTTTTTATAACAAGCTGATATTATAATAAACATTTAAACACCTACTTAATAATAAGATTAAATTACCTATTGTTAATAAACCCATGTATGGTTTACTAAGCCGATTTGGAAATAAAGAATTTATATAATAATAAATATATAATACGATTCCGTCTACTGGGTGCTTATTTCCCACCTTGAAATATCCAATATTTGCTGTAACAGCATACATTTTTTTACACTCTTAGGTGGTGTTTGGGGATTTTTCTTTAAATTCAAATGAATGGTGTAGCACCGTCTTTATAAATAGATTTTATTTACTGGTTATCCCTTGATTTTTCGTCTTAAAACTTACTAATGTATTTTTGAATAAAATATTATATTTGTTAAATTCCTGGATTACGTGTTTTGAGGTATTTCTAATTCAATAATTTGACACCAAGTATGCAACGTTTTATTAACTATTCTCTCTCACGCCGATCAAGCCACTATCTTTAATCTTACTGATAGCAGGTCTGCTAATTATTATTACTTATGAAAGATGTGGGTGAAGATATAAACTAAAATAAAATAAAATATGTATATTGAAATATAAGTCTGTAAGTCTACTTAATAAGCTTTAAAAATATCTATCAAACATCCACATAGTATCTGTTGTAAATATACCAATTGTTCTGATAAATAATATCGTTAATTTTGCATGGTTCCGTAATTTAATTTTTTTTTTTAAACTTCTCAATTTGATATGGAATGATATAATTTTTATATATTTTTTCTGTTTACATAACAGACCTTGTCGATTCTTTGCCACCTTAACGAGTCTTCTCCATCGTTATTTATATTGGGATATTGCTTTTGAGTCATTTTCATGCATCTCTATAGCATCTTGGTGACTCGTTCTTTCTTTCCACCTGGTTTTTGGAATTCCACGTGGTTTCTTGCGTACTATTGAGCCATTGATATTGATGTTTGTGATATTAATACAAAAGTTAAAATTATTAAGGCTGAGTCAAATTTTCACAATATATTTTATTCTATTTTGTCCCCTTTAATCAGCTAGATTTCGGTCGTTACGCCATCTTCAGGCATCTAAAAAGATGTTTGTGTTGTGTCTTAGGGCTGCATGTTGATTTCATTATTATTACTATAAAACAAATATATGGTGAAAATATGACTCAGCCTAAATAATTTTAATATTTAAAAGTGTATTTACTTGAAAATTGAGTACGGAAAATTAATAATTATGTAATTGTTCAATAAGTAAATTATGAGATTAATTTTTGAAGTGATAACTTCTTTAGGCACTTCTTTGTGGGGAGTTACTTCCGTCAGATTTTGTTCCTTATTAACGCTCGAATAAAGTCGACTAATTAAAATATTTTTACATATGGATTAAAATATTTCAGATACTAAAAATCGGACCTGTATAGTTAAGCCAAGAGAAATGTTCAGCATATCATATTCTTTTTAATCTCTTATTTATAATTTATATCCCGTATTATTAATCTTGCATTGTTGATGTTTTCACTTATTTCGTGTGGTTTTGAGGGCACACCTTAGTTTTTTTTTTCTTGATTTTAAAAAAGCTATAATACTATTTTAAAAAAAAAAAGTTGAACGATGAATTTTTAAAACATCTTAAAAATTAGGTTTCTAATTCAATTTTATAACTAATTTTCTAAATTTGAAAAGTAAAAAAAAAAAAAATGAATTAAAACGTA
Source organism: Nezara viridula (assembly GCA_928085145.1). Taxonomy (NCBI): domain Eukaryota; kingdom Metazoa; phylum Arthropoda; class Insecta; order Hemiptera; family Pentatomidae; genus Nezara; species Nezara viridula. The sequence goes on from OV725081.1 coordinate 49,674,221, forward strand.
GAAATATCCCTAGTTTAATGTCTCTAGGGCGCAATGTCTCTGCGGAGGCCCTGTAAATTGAGTTGTTAAACAGTTGTCGATTTTCAACCACTCTAGCAATTTACTGGCTTAGTCAATAAGCAATTTATTCAACTAATTTATTCGAGAGCCCTCAAATCATTCACTGCTAATTTATTACCGATTTTCTCTTGCGGTTAAATCGCTACTTCAACATCATTCACTGTTCGCTTGTTAGGACTGATGTTATATTATGAATGATGTAGGTGATGAACTAGAAATGATAACTTTTTTTATATCAAGAAAGTAACTTAAAAAAAAATACTATGATTTTTCTAAAAGTAAAAATTAATATGTTTTTTCAAATTAATCTCTATCTTATTCGATGAATATATCGCCGGTTTATTGCAAATAAATAACAAAGTACATTTTCGACGGAATTGAATTTTTAAGATCATTTTGTGAATTTTTACCTTTTTTTTCTGTTGGTATTATTGACAAACCCACTCCATCTCTGGATAACTTGGGCTATTTCTTTCCAGTTATCTGGACGCAGCTCTACTTTACCTTCATTGGTTCGATCTATCCATCTGCTTTTTGGCCTTCCATGTGGTCTTCTGCCTACTATTGATGTATTCATTCTGTAGAGGGTTCCAGGTGGATTGCTCTGAGCTATATGTTCCTTAACCTTAACATACCTGCCTTAATATAAGATCTTGATTGACCAGTTTCTGTAAACAGCTGTTTAATGCGTCTTTCTTCTCCATGTATTAATACTCTGATCCAAGATCGCTACGGTTATTGTGCGGAGGATTTTTTAATAGTTTTTTTCTAGGGAGCAGGTTAATATGATAAGAAATAAGATTAGTGTCCAGGCCTCACAGACATAAAATAGAACTGGCTTTATCATAGAATTGAGATTATCCTTAATTTGAGATTCTGATTTAAAAAGTAAACGTACTAAAACGAAGCAAAACTTTTTTTGCATCAAATTAAGTTACAACAAGTCCACAATTTTCTGAGTTTCTAAAGGTAATTCATCAAAATTCTAGGTGATTTAAGGTTATGAAATGTCAGTGAATTACTTGATTTTGATTTCAAAAGGCTTTTAAATAACGAAATATATATTAAAAAAAAATTGATATACTAAAGTCTTGTACTGGCTTTGTCCTCCTTGAGGAAAATATTACAAAAAAAAAAGCGTGGCATAAGTTACTTTGGATGAAAGATCTCTATACTCTTGACTAATGCATAACTTTTTCGTCGTACGTAAAAACTTTAAACCGGACAAGTTCCGAGAAAGTTTCTTCTGCCGAGTTTTACCATGTTTTGCCAAGAGGAATGCCCGTGTTAGTTCTGCCGTGTCTGGAGGTGGTTACTTAAAAAAAAAAAAAGAAGGTATCTTTTGATGTATAATATAATGTGGTTAGTAGAGAAATGGACCTAAAAATAGGGAAAGTTTTACTTTTTTTTAATCTAATTTAATATTTGATAAAATTTTTACTAATAAGAAACATTTCTTTTTATGTATTCATATAGGTAAAAATCAGATGAAACAAACTTTTTTTATAAAAGATAACGAATATAACTTAAATTCTTTAAGAAAAGATTTTTCATTTATAGATTATATGGTCATTTTCAACAGAATGCAATCGATGTTGAAATTGTTTGTATTCAAATGATATAGATTTTTTTTAAAGTGTCATTTTGACGGATATAATATCTAAAAAATAATTTGTAAAATATTCATTCCATTCAAAACGAAGACTTATTTAGGAAAAGGAATATAATATAAATAAATAAATATATATATATATATATATATATATATATATATATATATATATATATATATATATATATATTTCTTAATATTTTTTACTGCTGTATTAAAGAAATACATTAAGTAAATAGGAATATATTTAATTTTATAATTAGATTTTCCATACTTAGATATACATTATTCTTATAATATAGTATTCAGCACTAAGATTATCGATTAAATCGGAAATTCATTAGATTGTACTAAGCTCCTCATTGGAAAACATTGGTGGAACTCAGCCAGTTATTTTACCCACCAATTGTATTTACGATGGCTCAGTACTTTCATTAGGCTGATAGTAGTAGATGGATTAGATTAATGTAACCTGATTATAACTTACGTGTTGGCATTTCACATTTTACTCTACAAATTTATGTCCCATATATTTGTTATCTCTGTTTGTTTCTATTTAAATTCTAGAATTTCAAGTAGATAGGTATTTTCTTATATATATATATATATATATATATGTATGTATATATTTTGTATATATATATTTAATTTTCCGATTTAATTTTTGTGTGTTTATTCTTTGTGTTTTTTTTGTTAATGTATATAAATTTGAACTAAAAATGTAAATCATGTGAAACTAGAAAAAAAAACAATTGTAAACAAATGTAATTCATGTAGGATGTCTTTAAGGCATGGAGCATGAAGGAAAATCAAATAAACGATCCTTGTGTGGGGTTACCACGTAATGAAAAAAAAAAAAAAAATGTATATATATATATATATATATATATATATATATATATATATATATATATATATATATATATATATATGTATAAATAAAGTTTAGAATTTCGTATAATCACCTTTTTAATATATTTTTATATTAAATTTTTATATCGTATAATCATCTTTTTAATATATTTTTGTATGCCAAACTGAATTTATTTGAAACTTTCATTATTACCTTATTTATTGATGAAAGTTTCAATTAAAGCTTCATCCGTTCTGAATTTAAATCATGAATTGGTACTCTTACTTCATCCTTCCTTTATATGTTGAAATGAAATTCAAATAGACACTTCCGAGCTCATACTGAAAGTTCAATCAACCCTTAATTTATTACTTTCCGTTTTATTATTTGTAAAATACGAGGACAATATTGCGGGACTTCAATGCTTCTGTTTGCTTTGATTTTAATAACCTTTTCCATTCGTTCGAAAGATATACAATGATACCATTTTGTGGTGAAGTTAATTAATCCGAGAGCTAATGAAACCGAAAAAGGAATTATTACATTCGTTATTGAACGAGTTGGTTATTTTCTATTAAATACTAAAAGAACTGCCTTTCGTTAAAATTTTAATGATAAATATTTGTTAGAAATTTCGCTTAGAGGTTTGATCATCCAAGTGTCAACTTCCACCTTTATTATAATTATATATATCTTAAATATATTTTCTCCTTATCCACATTTAAACTCTCCTATTCAAATTCCTGTTCCAAAAACATATATATATATATATATATATATATATATATGAGAAGTAAATGGTGGTGCCTACAGTTTAATTTTTAACATAAAACAGCAATGATTTTTTACTATTATTTTTACTATTTATTTGTATTTCTCTTCACCTCAGATTGTGCTTTTTCTTTCATGTATATATAAGTTTATATTTTATACTTTTTGTCTCACTGTTTAGCAATATGAGTAAGTACGTATATATAGTTAGTTTTTTACCTTTGTACCACAATTATTCCTGAGATTTTATTTTATCTTAGTGTTTGCTTATTATTTTATGAATCACTGTAAATATTATTACATTTTGTATTAAATTATGTTTCTATTAGATAGCTATTATTTATAAATTGTGCAGTTATGTATATATAGATATGAAATTTCTTTTGTCTTTTTTTTTATCGTAATAATAAGTAAATTTGGAGAAGATTGTATGTTCATTTATGTATGTATGTATGTATGTATATGTTTATGTGTGTGTATGTATATATATGTGCTTGTGTTTATATATGTGTATATTTTTTTTTTGGTTTATTTCTTAGTGGTTACATACTACTTTTTAAATAATGTATATTACGTTAGAATTTTTTTAAGTTAGTTTTTGGCCAGACTGGTATTTTTTTTTGTATTAATTCATCGTTGTTATTCTAAGGGGACTTAGTCCCAGAATAAAGTTCTATTTTCTATTCTATTCTATTCTCTCTCTCTCTCTCTCTCTCTATATATATATATATATATATATCTGTTATCCATATATACAGGGTGTTTCAGGATTAAGTAGCCAAACTGAAAATATGATCTAAGGACCTCAAAACAAGAAAACAAATTCCTATGAAGGTATGTCCGCAAACGCTTTACTTAGAAGATATTCACATCTAAAGATTTTCGTTGTTATGAATAATTTACTTTATATGAAATAAATTAATTATTATTACCTAATTAAATAAATATTACCTACCATATATGGATATATATAAATATATATATATGTATATTTATATATAATATATATATATATATATATATAATATATATATATATATTATAATATATATTATAATATATATACATATATATATATATATTTATTTAAATATATGTGCATTATCATATATCATATGTCATATGTCAGAGCCCATTTGAAGGAATAGTTCCCTCCATTAGCACTAGAACAACTACCAGCATTGTACTTACATGTATATGTTATCTAAGAAAGAGGCAACGAGGCGCTCGGCCACCTGATAGGAGATAATTTGGTAAAATAACTACTAAATTCCTTTTATTCCTAAGTATTAATCCTTATGTTTCCAATATTTTAGATACAGTATGCGGGGGGGGGGGGGAGAAGTTGGAAGGGGGGTCATATTAGTATTCTATCTAATCCATCTCCTAAACAAAGCGTTTGCGGACATACCTTCACTCTGAAGAACATTTAATATGAATGTTAATGTTTATATTTAATTAATAAAGTAGTTAGAACAAATAAATAGGTTTTATTTATCACATAAAACGTAAATTATTCATAACAACGAAAATCTTTATTTGTGAATATCTTTTAAATAAAGCGCTTCCGAACATACCTTCAGAGGAAATTTTTTTTCTTGCTTTGAGGTCCTTAGTTCATTTTTGCAGTTTAGCCACTTAGCCCTGAAACACACTGTATATATAAACTTACCCTTGTATCTATATCTATCTGTGTATATATATAATATATAATATATATATATATATATACATATATATGTATGTATATATATAAATATATATATATATATATAAATATATATAAAATAATAATATATATAATATAATATATATATATATACATACATGTCGTCTTTATCCAATTAATGTTCTGTATTTGGATTTTACCTTCTTTCTCTTCTTCTTTTTACTTTTTTTTTTTTTTTATAATTTTACGGTACGACTACTTATAATATAATATGCTATATATTACGACTACTCATAAAGATTCCCAATGTTTTTACTAAGGACAAAGAAATTTATATCTGGCATATTATATTATATATATACATATATACATACATGTCGTCTTTATCCAATTAATGTTCTGTATTTGGATTTTACATTCTTTCTCTTCTTGTTTTTACTTTTTTTTTTTTAATTTTACGCTACGACTACTTTTAATATAATATGCCAGATATAAATTTCTTTTTCCTTAGTAAAAACCTTGGGAATCTTTATGAGAATAATTTAATTTTTTAAAGGAAGGAGATGGTCCGGTGTTGCGGTCATAAATAGGCTAAATTGTGGTAAAACTATTTTATTGAATTCAGTTCTAAGTGAAACTCCTAGATGAACACACCTCCCTGATGAAGACCTGCAAAATCGGGTCGAAACGTTGGCTTTCAATAAAATAGTTTTACCACTATTTAGCATATTTATGACTGCAACCCCGGACCATCTCCTTCCTTTATAATGCAACGGTCAACTATTAAATATTCAATTTAATTTTTTTTTTTTGTCAGAACTGAATATGAATACTGTTTATGAATACTGTTACCATTTTCGGTGGATTTTTTAATAGTTTCAACTATTGCGTGTTTATGTTTATATGTTTTATGTATAGTTGGTTTATTAATTTTTTTTGTTCAATTTTCTCATTTTAAGAGGACTTTGTTCCAGGGTAAAGTTATTTTTCTAATCTATAGTTAGCAAATGATGAATTTACATACTTTTTTCCTAAATGGTAAAGAAACCCTACTAAAATATTTTAAAGTTAATTGAATATACTTAGTAAGAATTAGGCCTCAACGAGCAGCGAACCCCTTACAAGCTTACGGGTTGAAGACGAAACAAGTTTGGACTGGATCTCTGCCACTCCACTCCTGAGAGACGAAATGCCATGGCGATAGAAGGCCCACAGAAACCGCTACTAAGTCGGAATAAGTTTTAAGTGGTTCTATTGTGTCCGCAAGTTCTTGTCACCTCCTGGTCCACCGTTCTGCCTCTGACATCACCCTTCCTCCAGACCCCATTCCGCTTCTTGTGGTAAACACGTCATCAGTTCGTCTGAGTTTGAATAAATTGGCTACGTAGAGCATTGCGTTTTAAGAAAAAAAGCTGCACATTATTTCACAATGGTTTATTATTTCCAAACAACTATGCATCTAAAGTAACATTACCTTCCTAGTTACAAAGATAAATAAATAAAAGGTGATTCCAATTATTGGACTAAACTTTTTTTAAAACTTATTTATTGAAAAATATTACAATCTGCCTCTAGGATATTTATAATAGAGTTCACAGATTACATTCCCACTTTATGTACAATAAATAAAATAAATTATACAGAAAAATAATATATATACAATAAATAAGAATAAAATATCCTAAAAATAAATAAATAAAAAGAACAGATACACACCTAATTTTTTAATCATTGCTAAAAAAAAAAAGTATTACTTCAGTAACACATTAAAAATTGAAAAAACAAACAAAGGATATAAAATTTGGAATAAACAATACAAAAAAACTGGAGACCATATATTTGCTCCTAATTGTCCGAGTTTAATTATTTTTGTTTGTTTTTTTTTTAGGAAATTCCTTAAATTTTTTGAGTTATTCGGAATTAAATTTTAACATCCCTCATAACTTTTTTCTAGCTTCTTTTCGTTGAAGTATGTTATATAGATAAATTTAAAGAGCGTCAAGAAAATGACTTTAGAGAAGTTTCATTGAAATCGGTACATTCGTTTAGGAGCTACAGGCTATAGCACCATAGGTTTTTTGGCCGCCATTTTGAAAATAAAAGGCGGATAGTAATTTCGATGAAGGAAGATCATACTCGGGTAACCTCTGATTTTATATCCAAATTTGAAAAAAGTCGGTTCTGTAGTTTCGGAGAAAATAGGCGGACGGCGGACGGACAAAAAAATGTTTTTCGGTTTTCAAATTCTACACATCCTGAAACTTGAAACCTCAAATTTCGTGAGGGGGTTAAGTTTTTGTCGATCACGATGGTTGATTATTGAAAATAATAAACCAAAATATTTTTATTAGGTTTTTTTTTTTTACTGACTATTAATGTGAATCTCTCACTTCTACATTCCATATAAATCTTAGTCTATCCTAACACTAATGGTTATCGTACAGATGTTTTGGGTGAAAATTATTCTGATTGCATTAATCTACACTATAGATAGGAAATTAGGTTCTTTTAACTGAATCGATTCGAAGCGATACTTCGGTTGATTATTTTCATATTTGTTTGTTTAAATTAAGAAATGTACTTTTTATTAAAAAAATAATAATAATAATAACAAACATTCTCAAACCTTATGGTTATTAAAACAATTTTTTTTTCTTTTTTAACTGATTGAAATTAAAATTCCTGGTCTAGATGTATACGAATAAAAAGTTATGAAACTTATAAGTAGTTAAAAAGTTTAAATTTGACAAGGGACTTTTTTTTTTTTTAAATTTACATATTAGATTTTTGTCTTTGTTTGTAAACTGTAAATGAAATGAAAAATAATTTTATTATCCTGGGAGTGATGTCCTTTTAGAACAAATTATAAGCTCAAAAGAAATTAAATAAGACAGTATGACCCTATATTAAATTTAATATAAAATAAAATAAAGATATAAATAATAATAATATGATATGTCTGATAATAATGATATGTCCCTACCTATGATAATAGAGGGAAAACGACCAGAAAGTATCAAGGCTTCTCTTAAGAACTTCGTCAACTTTATAGACTGGATCATACACAATTATTTCAGGTAGTAATATACAGCAATCTCCTCATCCCAGACGATACTATCCGTTCTGTTGAGAGGTTGAAGCTGCCAGAAAAAAATATTGCAAGAAGGAATAAAACAGTTCTTCTTGGCACGGCGAATATAATCAGAAAATTTTTAGACTCGGTCTAAAATTTGAGCCTAACCCTTGACATAGTTCCGGGTAGGGGAATATTTCTGAGGACAACTAAGAAACTGCGAAATTCTAAAATAATTAGTATAAGAGATAGAAAAAAACTGTATTCATATAGAAATAAAACAGAGGAAAAAAAAATAATAATGTGTATAAGCATAGGTCATAAATGCGAAATGCTCGCGGAAGAGTAGATTCCGAAAGTAGATAAAACAATCCAGAAAATAATAGAACTCCTGGAAGATTTTCTAGAACAAACTTGGTGAGCATCAGTGAAGAACTATTAAGATCATTCGTCGAGAATCTCAGAATCGTCGAGAATCTTAGTGAATCGTGATTCTTTCGTGGGAATTATTTGAGATTACGATTCTTACAGAATAACCGACTCTTTAATTCAATTCTCGAGGTTGAGGTAAAGATTTGTCTTTTATATTTTTTATAAAATCTTTTGCTACTAAAAATAATTTAATTTTATATCACAAACACCATATATCAACCATAAAAACTGTTCAGGTTCTTTAGCCATTTTAAATAATTTATAAGCATTTATGAATGACAGATATAGTTGGATATTCATAGTGGCTACAATGTAGAAAAGTATAAAAATACCAGGTATCCAAGAAAAGGAAACGGAGACATGGGCTAAAAGGGTCCAGGTCTGAAATTTCCACCGCACCAAAGGAAAAGGGATTACTTGGAAATGTTTGCCCAAGATTATCTCGAAAAAAAGAGGAAGAGCTACATCTTCAAGAAAATCCTGGATTTAAAGAAAACACCTGGCCAGTGAATTGGGAAGCATTATACTTCGAGCAGCGTAGAATACAAGGAATGGAATATGTATGAATAACATATTTTAAAAACTTAATATATTATAATTACAATAAATTATTAAAGAAGCTTATCATCCAGGTCTCAAACCTCTGGATGCTTATCAAAGAGAGGGGATGTGATAAAATCCGGTTTCTAATATTTGGTGAGGCATGATTGTGTTTAGAAGTTTTTATTTTATTTTATTTGTTTATTTTTTTCTTCTTATTTACTTTCTTCATGAGTATTATTTATTTAATTCTTATATTTATAGTTACTTCTGTATTACTTGTATATACTGTATGAATGAGAACTTTTAGCCTTAATACTTATAGCCCTCCAGCGGTGGCTGGTTGTATTATTATTCAATATATAGATTATTAAAAAAATATTTGGTGAAAATTTCAGATTTTAGTTTGATGAACTTTTTGAAGTGAAAACTTCCTTAGGCGTGTTTTGCAACTTATTTGGCGAGTGAATTAGATCGATCCGTCAGATTTCCGGTATTAACGCTCGGGTAAAGTCGGCTATAGTCGACTAATAGAAATGTTTTTATATATGGATTACAATATATCAGAAACTATAAATCGGTTCTGCATACTGTAAGCGAAGAAATTGTTCAGCATTTCGTCCTCTCTTTAATAGGACAAATCAAAATTGTATCTTATCGTGAGGCTGTGCTAGGGAGACGAAATGGAAAAAATAGTGTCGAAAACCAAATGATAACGAGGTTAGTTGAATATATGTATTAAACTATTTCATGTACTAAAAATCGGACCTGTATACTATAAGAGAGGGAAATATTCAGTATATTATGTTCTTTGTAATGAGCTAGTATTCAAAATTGTATTTTAATCCAACACCGTGTTAGAGAGTAGGAGAGGGAAAAATATAGTGTCTAAAACCAAATGATAATGTATAGTACAAATGCTAATATTATTACATCATTGAAACTTTATTTTGACATTATTAACAATATATAAAAAATAAGAAGACAAATAATATAAATGATAATAATATCAAAAATTCTTCAGAACATATAATAATATAACATTACATAATCTTCCAACTGGAGATTTCCTCATAAATATTAATTAATTTAACTAATATCCAGAGCAGTAATGCAAATATTATTAGAATGTACACTGGTATAAGGAAACTTTTACAAATGGCAACGGAAATGAAAGAAACTCTGCAAGATAAGGAAAACGAAATAGGAAAACTGCTTAAATATATAAAGACTTTTATCAAATAATATAAAATGGAAACATTAAGAAAATTACCCTTAGGGGTAGAGACTAAGTAAACAAATAAAAAAAAATTAACTAATTTGAATGAGTAAATTATAAATCATTTAGGACATTTTTAGATTGAACTTTCTTTGATGTCTATACGTTATGCAATAGAACTTTGTTATTAACTTTAAAAATTTCTTACTAAACGAAATTAAACTAATTAACCCTAACTACAATACACCTAGAATACATGGATTAGTAAAGTTACATAAAAGTGGGGCTTCATTTAGTCCTATAATCAGTAATATCAATGGGGAAACTGAAAATTTGGCTAAATATCTCAATTCAACACTCAATGGCCTAAAATCAGATAATAACAATGCTTGAAAGAATAAATAAAATGAACAATAGGTAAATATTGTTTGATCTGTTTTGATCTAGACAATTTATTTACCAATATCTACTGGAAAGATTTAATGAAAATAATTGAAAAATATTAAGGTACAATAGTATTGCACATTCAAATTAAAGGGTTTTATGGAAGATATGGATTAAAACATCACAGAATCTGAAAATCGGACCTGCATACTGAAAGCGAAGGCAATGTTCAGAATTTGGCCCTCTTCATGATGAGCTATCGTTTATAATTTATATTTCATATTATTAATTTCGCCCTTGTTTCTGTTTTCACTTCTATCGTGCGGTCTAAACTACACACCTTATTTTTATTTAGTTGTATACATAGACAATAACCATCACCCTAGAATTATAATTTTTTTTTTACATTCATACCTTCATCTGTACCTGTCTGATAGTGACAATCAGCAGATTCGACGGGAACAGCTAATGGCATGACAGGGATGAGGAAGGATAATAAACTTATGAGTACACTTGAGAATTTATTTTACTTTCGAGTTTCTGTACAATATTGTGTAAATATGTTATTCGCCGTTGATATTGATAAATGTAAGGCAGGTTGTTTGGTCACGAACTGAGCCTAGACTGTACCGTCTGTGGGCTGGGAAGAGAGAAAGCTATTTTCTATTCCCTCTTGTCTGATCTCCAAATTTCAGGTGTTGCACCCCTATAAAAATATACCATACTCAGCTTAATGTTTTATTAAATGAAGATGTCACACAGCTGGAACTTTTTCGATCAAAAAGGAATTTATTATTCAGCTCCGGTGGTTCTACGTTAACTTTTTTTTTTTTTTTAAATTTTAATAGCTTATTTATTGAAATATATTACAATCTGTCTCAGGGACATTAATAATAGTGTTCACAGATCACATTCACACTCTATATACAGTAAATAAAATAAATTATACAGAAAAATAATATATATACAATAAACAAGAATAAAATAACCTAAAAATAAATAAATAAAAAGAACACATGCACACCTACATACAATATTTACAACTTGGCGAGAGAACTCCAAGCCAGACTTGTCCCTCCAACTGTGGAGGGAAAAGTATGACTCCAGGAGTTCCCTGCACTCCTCTCTCAACCGCGTCACTAGGGCTAAACCCAGTGGAGATTGAGCAAGAGTGCTTTAGCCACATACACTCATGTCGTGAGTGGAGAATCTGGCCATTGCCAGAACTCCAATATTTACAAACTATAAAAGATCGCGGGGCCACTGCCGTTTTAACCTCCTTGGAGGATTATATGGATGGGTGGTGCTGGATAGAGATTTTGCAAAGGGATTTGGATGATGGGTAAGGTTCTGGTGGAATTTGGAGAATTTTGCTGGTATAAGGTCTAGGACAAATGGGATATTAAGGTCATGGTGTAGGGTTTTGTTGGTTACATAGAAAGGAGCATTGGCTATTGTTCGAAGGACTTTTGATTGGAAGGATTGGATGCGTTTGATGTTAGTAAATTTTGCTGTTCCCACAGTTCAAGTCCGTAAGTCCAGATAGGTTTCAGTATTGTCTTGTAGATCAGTAACTTGTTTTCAATGGAAAGTTTTGATTTTCTGTTTAGTAGCCGGTATAGTTGTCCGTATCGTCGGTTTAGTTCCTGTCTTTTAAGTCTAGTATGAGGGTTCCACGTTAGTCGTCTGTCTAAGAGAAAGCCAAGGTACCGGACTGTGGCCGAGAAAGGAAGCTGAATGGAATTAAAGTGTACTGGTGGACAGGAACTGCGTCGGAGCGTGAAGGTGATGTGTTGGCATTTGGATTCGTTTACTTTAATTCGCCATTTATTACACCAGTGTTCAATCAGGGAGAGATGTCTTTGAAGGTTTAAGGATGCTATATCAGGATCTGAGTCGGATGATAGAATGGCGGTGTCATCAGCAAAAGTTGCCAGGAAGGTATCGGGATGGACAGGGATATCAGCGGTAAAGAGGATGTAAAGGACGGGACCCAATACGCTACCTTGAGGAACACCTGCCTCAATTGGATAGCAATTCGATAATTCACTACCGCAGCGAACTCGGAAGGTACGATCTGAGAGGTAGGAACGGAGGACAAGGTACAAGGACTGAGGAAGATAGGTTTTCAGCTTGGAAAGAAGCCCGGCGTGCCATACCCGGTCAAAAGCTTGAGCTATGTCCAGAAATGCACCCGAGCAATATTGCTTGCTTTCCAATGCTGCGGAAATATGATCGACCACTCGGAGTCCTTGTTGGACTGTGGAGTGTTGTGAACGGAATCCGAACTGATGTGAAGGAAAATTTTGGGATTCTATAAACGGTAGGATTCGTTTCAGGAGGATCTTTTCAAAGATTTTTGAGAGAATCGGAAGTAGGCTAATTGGTCTGTAGGACGTTGAGATGTTGGGAGGTTTGCCTGGTTTCGGAAACAGGATAATAGTGGAATGTTTCCACAAGAGAGGAAAGTGGGTGGTTCTTAGGATGGCATTATATAAGTAGGTGAGAAATATAACAGCTTTAGGAGGAAGTTGTCGAAGGATTTGAGAGGTAAGGAGGTCGTATCCAGGAGATTTACGGAGAGGAAGTTTTTGTAAGTGATGTTTGACCTCAGAAGGATTAACTGCTTTAGGTGGCAAGGAAAGTGGAATGGGAGATGTAAGGAATTCTTCTACTGTTGTGGTATGGGTGAGGTTGGATTCCGGATGAGAGGTAAATGTTCTGGAGAGGTGTCTGGCGAATTCCTCAGCTTTATCTTCATCAGACGCTGCCCAGGAGCCATCGCTTCGACGGAGGGGATGGGAAATATGATGGGATTTTAGGATTTTGTTGGTGATCTTCCATAGGGAATTGTCATGAACAGAGAGGGAAGTAAGGTAGGAGTTGAAGGATTGGGATTTGAAGGTGGCCAATTCCTGCTTTAATTGTTTACTGTAAAAATTATAGGAACGACGATCGATGGGGTGTCTAGTACGTTGCCATAATAATCTGGCGCGGCGTTTGGTATGGATTAGGTCTATGAGGTGTTGAGGTAACTTATTTTTCTTGGGAGTTCTTGAGGAGTGGTTTGGAGAGGAAGCAGTCCAGATTGCTTGTTGGATAGTGGTGGTGAAAAGGTGTACGGCATTGTCAAGGTCATCTGGGGTTTTTAGGGTTATTCTGAGGTCAATTTATCGGATAGGATTTGGTGATAGAGTTTCCAGTTAACTGGGCCTCTGATGAAGGACGGTGGAGAAGACTTAGGAATAGGAGCAAGAGATAATTGGAGTAATAATGGACTATGATCTGAGGATAGTTCGGCAAGACGGGTTAGGGAATGATTGAGGGGACCTAAGCCACTGTGGATGAAAAAATCAAGGATATCGGGATTGCGGTTAGGATCTGTGGGCCAGTAGGTAGGTGACTTAGGAGGAAGGATACTGAACCGTTGGGAATTGAGTGCAGATAACAATGTTCTGCCACGAGAGTTCGTGGTTCTAGAACCCCATTGATGGTGTTTGGCGTTTAAATCTCCACCCAGGATGAAATTATGACCTAAGGAGTTGAGGAGAGAACTGAACTGGACTTTGGATATGGATCTGTTAGGAGGGCAATATGCTGATGCAAGGGTGACTGGAAAGGAGAAGGTTTTGATTACAATAGCGGTTGACTGTAGGAAATCTTGAGTGGGTAATGGGAGTAAGTGATGGGAGAGGGATTGGTGTACGATGACAGCAGTACCGGCATGTGCTCTGCCGTCAGGATGGTCAGTACGGTAGTTAAATACTGTGGGATTTTCAAATGCTGTTTTATGGTCAGTCGAGTTTCTGTAATAAGGGCTACGTCAATGTTCTTGTCTTGTAGTAAAGCTGTTAGTTCGTCAACGTGATTTCTAACACCATTCGCATTCCAAAGGAGAATGGATATGGGTTTTGGGATGTGAGTCATTAAGGATTTTTCGAAGGAGGGATTAGGTGAGATACGAGATTTGTAAGGAGTGATATGAGTGGAGTAACTAGGGATTTGAAATCGGTGAGGAAAGATGCTAACAAACTGGTGAGATCTGTTGCATTTGAAGGAGGAGGAATTTGAGGTTGTTGATGATTATGTGTGTTAGGATGAACAGAATATTGAGGTTGGGGCTGAGGTAGTTGCTGCGACAGGGCTTCACATGTATTATTGGGGTTCTTACCTCCAAGTAGTTCGGAGTATGATAAATTATTATTAACTATTCTAGAAGGTTCTCTTCTTGGTCTGGTTGTCTCATCTTGAATCCGGTTCTTCTGGTATCTGGATTTGAGGCTCTTATAGGTTTGGCAGCCTTTGTAGTTGGCCGGGTGTCCCTCCTGGCATAGTGCACACACTGCAGGATCTTGTATTGGTTTGGTGCACTCCACAGATTTGTGCTGTTCACCGCATTTCACGCAGCGCGGCAGATGGTGACAATAAGTTTTCGTGTGGCCATACGCCTGACAATTGTGGCACTGTACAATTTCCTTCTTGGGGTATGGCTTCTCTATCTTCACGATAGTGTAGTACAATCTCTTGATATCATATATTTTTTCAATACCAGGTGATGGCTCTAGATCCACGAAAAATAAAGGTAGTGGAACCTTATTACTTACTCCTAGCTGCTCCTTATTCTCCTTCAGAACGTTGGTTACCTGACGCACTTTGAAACCAAGCGTCGCTAGTTCTTCTTTTATAACTTCAGTTGGGGTTGAGGAGTGTAAATTTCTTACCACCACTCGTAGCGATCTCTCCTGTTTCAGCTGGTATGTGTGGAAATTTGCATTCGTTTCGGACAGGTACTTCACAATTTTTCGGTAGGTTTCTGCAGTATCTGGTGTTATTTTCGTATCGTTGGTCCTATTGAGGCAAGAATAACTGCCGGAGCAGATTTCGTTTAGTTGTGTACACAGTAGTTGAAAATTTTTGATATTTTTTACAAATATCGGAGGAGGTCTTGGTTCCCTAGGTACTGCTGCTGACTCCATTACTTCTCTGTCATTATGAAGCACTTGGAACGGGTTTGGAGTGAAGAAAGGAGATTCTTCAACCATTTCTTGCGAAGAGGTACCTGGTTGAGGCTGAGGTTCTGTACCTGAAGTTTTCACTGTGGTTGGAGCAATTTCTCGCAGGCAGCGACGAGTTCTTTGTTTCTCTGGTGAATCACGAGGGGTGCTAGCACCGTCTGACCGAGTCCTTTTGGTGGGCACCTTACTGGACATCACTTGCTGACTATGCCGCATATCATAAGAGAAAAAAAAATTAAAATTAAAAAAAAAAAAAATTAAAAATTAAAAAAAAAATGTAGCAAACAGTAAATAACAACTGCTCTAGTGTACACTTCAAATGTATTGAGTAAATAATCAGAGATTCCGCTGAAAAATAGGCAAAAACTCGCTCTACGTTAACTAAACGAATTCTCTCTCGTTATAATTCATTGAGTCTTAAAAAGCACCAGAAAAGTAATGAAAATATAGTTACCTCGCCCTAAATCTAAAATGCAACTGGCACCTGGAAAACCTAAAAAAAAAAATCCAAGTGACCTATATTACTTTAAAAAAGATAAATAAACTCTAATCTGAAATAGATCCTTGTTTTCATTGCAAGTAGTATAATTACAACATCATAGATAATGCTGAACTTGCGGCATATGTTCTGTCCACGATAAGAAAACGTAACGGCACATTTCTCACGCAAATGTGCGTGCACGATTTTTTTATGTGTGGTTCACTACTTTCTCTGAATATCCACCCTAATAAATTAGATGACCTTGGTAAAATAAATTATTTTTATCTTTTTTTTTCAGAGCAAATTTTTCGTTGTATCTTGTTCAGATTTTCTTTAAATTCATTGTTATAATAAGAAGAAATTATTGGGCAGTTTTCAGATGCATATGTATAATATAATGCGTATATTCTAAAATTTTCGCATTCAATGACCATAGTATCCTATTTGTAACCATATACAATACGATAATGTAAACTAAACAATATATCCATAATTTATTGATAATATTACATTGGTAAATGGGCAAATCTATGTTGTACATTAAATTTAAATCTAAATATATTATTATAATATACTTAGAATTGCCTGAAAACATCTAGTAAGACATTCTTTTTTTTCCAATTGGCAAATTCGCTACGGTTCAATGTGTTTACGATGAATAAAAAAAATATATAAAAATATACAGGAGGGCAATAACAAACACGTGTTGACTACATTATCATTTCACTTATAGTAATCGTACCACTTACAATCGACTTCACTTCACCTTTCACTATATTTTTTATCCAGATAAAGATTGACGAAATAGCACTGAGGAAAAAGGCATCCAGTATGGGAAAAGTATGATTATTTTTCTTTTTAGGTTTTTGGCACTAGGTAGGCAGTGGAACGATACGGTTGATCCATAAGTGAATGTGGAATCACTAAAATCAACCTGACATGTGCCAGACCATGAACGAAGAAAATGTTCTGTATCATAATTTATTATTTACTTTCTATGTTCCAGTTCTATGAAATACAAACATAATTATAAATATGATTTCAATAAAAATAATTGCAGTCCGATAACAACATTAGGTTGTTAAAAAAAATATACTTAACTAGTTAATATGTCAAAATGTTTTAGATTGCATTGGGGATCTGCTTAACACTTTTTCGGTACCAGTAGTTTCACACTAAGTTTTTTTTCAATTTATATAAATGATAAATTACTTTATATAGGATTGATAATTCTATTTTCATTTCATTTTAAGAAATTTATTTCTTACTCCCGCTGTAAATAATTTTCAGGGTACTGTTCCATCTTCAAAAATTTTCTGTTTATTGTTTCCAAATTTTTCTGATGAGTATAAACCCATAATTTACTACTACTACTAATAATAATAATAGCTTTATTTATAGAAAATTTATATATATATATATATATATATATATATATATATATATATATATATATATATATATATATATATATATATATATATAGTATTTAAATTTGTTATATATCACGCCAGCAGGGTTTCTTTTTTCATCTCAAATGTTTGTGTTTATAATTTTGGGTGGCCTCTACTCTATAATTTTAGATTTGCACTGTATATATATATATAATATTATTTTTATTTTATTTTTTATTTTATTTTCCTCCCTACCCTGCCTTTAAGGTAATATGGGAGTTTGCAGCAGTGACTTGGTATACACACACACACACACACACACACACACACACACACACACACACACACACATATATATATATATATATATATATATATATATATATATATATATATATATATATAATAAATAATTATATATAAGTTAAGCAACGTCGAGCTTGGATACCTGACCGTCCACAAGGAAAGCCACGCTGCCCGATATCCCCCCTCCCCGGTATGTGAGATCTGTCAGTCTACTGCAGGCAACTTACACCGACCGGGCGTAGCATTGATGATCCAACCCCGTACTTTAAATCGGGAATCGGGATGTGGTCTAGGAGACCACACTCGAGAGCAAAGATCTTCATGGTCTGTAGCGACAACCGGGGAAAAAAAAAACAACTATATAACTATATAAAAATTTAGCTTGGTAGCTAATAATTCAATTATTTTATTATGAGAAGGAGTTAGTCGAGGGTGCGGTCAAATAAATAAAAAAAAATTAAAATATATAAATTATTTTAATTTTTGCCGACGTTTCGACCCACTTTGCAGGTCGTCTTCAGGGCTTAATTTGTATAAAAACACTGTTTTTATACAGTGTTTCAACTGCCTCCCGCAGTACCACAAATTACGCCCTGAAGACGACCTGCAAAGTGGGTCGAAACGTCGGCAAAAATTAAAATAATTTATATATTTTAATTTTTTTTTATTTATTTGACCGCACCCTCGACTAACTCCTTCTCATATTATATTAACGGTCAACCATCTCTACATAATTATTTTATTAATTTATACCTTTACTGCCACGCTAATCTGCAAAAACTAACAAGTCTATTGCAATTTTTAACATCCAAACAATTTTTGGACTGAAACATATCTGATGTTGTTTCAGTAAAATATTTTATTCTATCTTCAGTCAGAATGGGGTGCACATCAACAAAAATATAGTCTTCGACTTTCAGGTTACAAAGTGAGCAATATTTATTCTCATTATGAAACCTATACTTATCAAATACAAAATAATCAATAATTATATTATATTTTATATTATATTTACGATATATCCATATTATATCATCATATTTGTTACATTTTTTCTATTTGAGAACATGATTTTTTAAAGAAATATTTATTAAATTGAATAATGAACTTTAAATTCGTACGTACACCACGTTTCAAAGTATAAAAACTGGCGTACTGTTATCAATAATCTCTTCGATCAGCTACCTCAATTATATGAAAAAAAATCGTTTCAACTAGAGGTTTAAAGGGAAATAAAATAGGGATATGAGCATCGTAAAAGAAGAAAAAACAGGAACTAGACAATAAAACACATATAGCCGGTAATAATATCCGATAAGGACTAGGCGGGAGTGGGGATCCATTTCAAAATAAATTTTATTGCCTAGACATGATGGAGTCAAAGAAAAATAATAGTAATAGAAAGTCATCAATTGTATTGTTAGTTTTATCACGAGCGGTTCGCAATAGAAATAAACATAAAATTTAAAGGGTCATCTGCCTAGAATATATAATTTCTTGCTTTTACAAGGGTGAGATTAGAGGAAATTCGCATCCGATAAGTACTTGAGTTCGAATCTTACGAGGTTTATAGTTGTGTGGTTTTAACCTGAAAACATATAAGAATTATAGTGCTCTGTATTAATGTCAATAAATAGTCAGGGCGCAGTCATTATACAATTTTTTTTTAATTGTGCCAACGTTTCAACCCAAACATGTGGCTCATCTTCAGGACTCAAAATTTTAAAATACAATCAGAGATATAATATTATACGACCGATAATGGTAAATAATAAACTACTGTGGTTGATGCTACATGGATCTTAACTATTATTACAATACACAATATATTTTTTTATTTATTCATGATATTTACAACTGTATTAAAAAAATTAAATAAATTAAGTAAATTTGATAACAGAAAATAATAACATGAAATGACTTGTTGAGAAACTACCCACTGGTAGCACTCTAAAAACAAATTGTATTTACAATAAGAGATCTCGAGGCCATCTTCTTTTCAGACGCCTCGGAGGGTTATCAGGAATAGAAGAGGAAGCAAGGTTAGAGATGAGAGGATTGGTATCTGGATTGGGCCAAATCGGAAACATAAGGAACATTAAGATCATTAAGAGGAATTCAATGGCTTAGTGGAGCCCCAAAGCTCAACTCCGTAAGTCCAAATAGGTCTTATTGTAGTCATGTATATAAGTCTTTTGTAATTAACTGGAAACTTGAGGCGTTTGTCTAGTAAGTGTTGGAGTAGTCGGAAACGTCGAGCGGTTTCTTGTCGTTTCAGTCTGGTATGAGGATTCCAAGTTAGACGTTTGTCCAAGTGAAGTCCATGGTATCGGATTTGTTCAACAGGAATAAGTGGGGTATTATTAAAGGATACTGTGGGACATGAGGACGTCTAAGGATAAAGGTGATTTGATGGGATTTATTAGAATTTATTTTAATCCTCTAGTTTTGACACCATTCTTCAAGGCTTGTGATGTGCGATTGAAGAGTTTGGGATGCAATGGTTGGGTCATTATTAACGGATAGGACACACGTATCATCATACACTATATTAAAAATGAAATATGTAAAAAGTTATACAAACTAAAAATAATATGTGTAATCTATTTATAAAAATTTGTAATACTTTCTCTTACTAACCGTGGTTGGAGCACTAAAGGCTTTCAAGTACTGCCAATTCTGATTGAAAATAAAAAGGTAAGTGTAAGGGTCGGAGTAGGATTTCCCAGTTGTCGGTTTCAGATAGCAAAAGGTAGGTAAACCTAGTCAGAGGAGGAGGAAGGTGACATTTCTGTTTGTAGAATGTACATAGTTTGCTGGCTAAATATTTTAGATGTGTACAAGATTTGCGTTGTTTCTTATGGTTACAAAATTGTGAATATTGGCTAGTAATGAAATGAACATAAGTAGTAGGTGCCAATCAATAAAAGTGTAACATAGTTTGATTAAAGATATACAATGGTTAGCCAAATAATATTTATAATAAAGACTATTGTAATGGATTGAAAACATACGTAGGAAAATATATTATACAGTATTTTTAAAATAACAATATTAATCATATTTTTTTTCCTAGCCCCCAGGAATTTCTTGATTACAAATACAATATATATATAAATGTACAATATATATATAAATGTTTCAATTTCCTTTTATTGCCCAAGGGCATTTTAAGGTAAGAGGGCTCTGCACGCTGTATGCGTTCTTTGCATCTGTGGCCAGAGGCCTTTTATTATATACTGGGCGTGGAGGGACCGCCCTGCATTAATTTATTATTTACATTATAGTTAGTGAGTGTGAACTACGGAGTCCAAACCCCTTCCCTCGGCGACATCTTTTTTTTTTTTTTTTCTTCCCTACCTCGCCTATTAGGCTATACAGGATTTTCCAGGGCCGGGGGATGAGGGCGGGGAAATTTAAAATCCCCTCCGGCACTGGGACGCGAACTCGTACTTTTTATATCATCTCAAATCTCTGTTATCCGGTTGCCAGGCAACTAGCGGTGCTGTTACACACGCTTTAGCCTATTCGGCCACCCCGCCCCCTCGGCGAAAACATCTACCAAGGGGACTTTATCTTGCCACCTCCCAGGCCTGGGAGGCGGTACTATTTCCTGGAAAAGCGGGTTAGCACAGACCTTCAGCCCATCCAAAAATTTGACGTGCCTTCGGCCTATGAATTCAGGTACCGATGGGAGCTGAAGCTCCTCTCGGATCTTTACATTCTTTGCCCTTTGCAGGGTGGTACCTCTGGCTATTCGCCGAAGGATGCAGTTTTGATAACTCTGGAGTTTCTTGAGCGTGGACTTATACAGGTGTAACAATAATAATAATTTATTTTTTATTTTTTTATTTTTTTTTTCCTACCCCCAGGAATTTCTTGAATAAATACAGTATGTATATAAATGTATATATACATAAATTTTCAACTTTCCTTTTATTGCCCAAGGGCATTTTAAGATAAGAGGGCTCTGCACGCTGTATGCGTTCTTTGCATCTGTGGCCAGAGGCCTTTTATTATATCACTGGGCGTGGAGGGACCGCCCTGCATTAATTTATTATTTACATTATAGTTAGTGAGTGTGAACTACAGAGTCCAAATCCCTTCCCTCGGCGAGAACATCTACCATGGGGACTTTACCTTGCCACCTCCCAGGCCTGGGCGGCGGTACTATTTCCTGGAAAAGCGGGTTAGCACAGACCTTCAGCCCATCGCAAATTTGACGTGCCTTCGGCCTATGAATTCAGGCACCGATGGGAGCTGAAGCTCCTCTCGGATCTTTACATTCTTTGCCCTTTGCAGGGTGGTACCTCTGACTATTCGCCGAAGGATGGAGTTTTGATAACTCTGTAGTTTCTTGAGCGTGGACTTATACAGGTGTAACAATATTAATCATAATAAAAGTATGTATTATATTAAGGAATTACATAGTTATAATAGTACGAGTGTAAACATATCTGTGTCTCTTTGTAGTATATACTTATATTTAGAATGGGCATTATTTGCATATATGAAGATGACCCACATGTTTAGGTTGAAATGTTGGCACAAAAAAATAGTATAAATGACTGCGTCCTGACTATTTATCACCCATGATATTTAGAACAGTCGACTAGCTTCCTTCATCAATTATATGTGAGTGAAAAAAAGTTATAATAGATAAATTGGAGTTAACAAGAACCCAGTAATACGCATCAAGCTTACATAAAACTGCGTTGTCGTCAGAGATGGGTAAATGCTGCTTTGAGTACCGAGTACCAAATCTTTTACTCAAATTGAATCGCTATTGGGAATTCAAGCACTACTTCAGTTAAGCGATTAACATCAACTGAAATAGTGATTAAATTCTTTGGTACACAAGAAAGGTCATTATTTGAGTAAGATACTTGGTACTTAGTACTCAGAGTGACATTTGCCTATCTCTAGTTGACGTTGATAAATTTTAGCACAATAAATAATAGTCATCACTCTAATTAGTTTTGGTTACAAGATAAAAATTTGAATCATAATTATTTTTTTTATATAATCAATTGGAGAATTAATTATAAAATATATTCGTATAAGTTTTTTTATTAATTAAAAGTTTCTGAATAGGAAAAACACTGGAACTGCTATAATATTACGTTTAATTAGCAATACTGATTTAATATTATGTTTAATTACCTTTGATGATATTGCTTTAGTTAGCAACATTAATTAGGTGCGATACTTAAAACTTATCGCTCAAGTTTAATTGACGGTTAAAATGTTTTTAAATTATCAGTTACAAAAAGGAAAATTTATCCTTTGATATGTATAAAAAAAAAAAAAAAAAAAAAAAAAAAAAAAAAAAAAAAAAAAAAAAAAAAAAAAAAAAAAAAAAAAAAAAAAAACCATCGAGGTCCTAATGTAAACATTTATATCCGAAGGAAAACAGTTAATTATACAAATCCCTCTTAAAGTACTAAAATCCCTCTCCATATTTGCTCTTTAAATACCGCCTGAAAGCGTAGCTTTGAATGGCTATCCAATTTAATACTAACCACTTCCGGACTTTTTCTTTTTACACAGAGATTTTTTTATTCGATCATTTAATATTCTATTTCCGAAGGAACAGCTTCAAATATTTACTCACATGATAACAAGCCTGAATTATAATTTATCATGGGTATAAAAATCCTGTAAGTCCAGAAGCTTGAGCCAAACAAGAAAAAAATAAATAGAAATTGAGGACCATTACTTCTAACAACGAGTTTTTATGTATGTGAATGACCTAGCTCAAAAAAAAAAAAAGTGAAACTCAAACTATATATTTTAGGTAGTTACATCCTTGGAATTTTTTTTTTCTCATGAGAAATAAGTCTCGTTCTGATTAATTTTTCTAATCTTATTACCTTATCCTTACTACAACACTAACATTTTAGAAATTATCGTATCCCATCCATATCCTATACTCTCTAATTAATTACACATATCTCAGAGCGTGCAAAAAAAATATCTTTTAGTAAGAACTGTATCAGATTTAAGTCTTATTGAACAGTTCTATGCCGGTTAATATTGAAATTTCTTGGTACAGCAGTGTTACTGAACCCGGAAAACCGTTAGTACACCGACCACAAAACCATTTATGAAATCCAGTCTCGTTAAAGTCTACAATTAAGGTTATATTAGTTAAATGACTCAAGCAAGTGGTGTTTCCTTCCGAAAACTGAGGTTTATATTTTAAAATTATTTTACATTCAATATAAAATAAAACCAGGAATGTAAACAGGCCACCAGCTATCGGAAATAGAAGAAGAATAACCTTGCCAAGAGTCGAGGCAGACAGAAGAATATAATATTGGTATATAGAATATAGCAAAATTAAATTCCAAGCACGTATTTTTTTTTTAACTTACCATAAATACAGTCCACAATCACTTTATTCCATTGTAACCAATAACAATAAAAGCCGCATTAGTGAGTTAACATCCTCGATTAAGAAAGGGAATGATATAATAAAATAAAACAAGGAGAATAAACTAGCATGTTTTGGGACATATCTTGATTGATTGATAGTTTATGACTTAAGGCCCTTTCTTACATAAAAATATAACATTTTGAATTATATAATTTTCATTACAATATACGTTTTGTCTTTAAGAGAGAGAAATACTTTATTTAAAGCAGTGCTGCCCTACTACATAGGGTTGCTCGACACAGCATACTCATTATATAAAATAAAACATAAAAATTATATAAAAATTCCTTTTCATATTACACAGCACAAACAATATAAATAGTACAATATAATAATACATACAACTACAATCATACAATATAATAATACATACAACTACAATCATACAATATAAGAATACATACAACTACAATCATACAATATATTATATATACATATTTCGGTGAAACCGATACAAGATAATTTCTAAAATTTATAGTGCTAAATATATATAGTATTCGAATACCAAAAAATTTTAACACCAGAAAATTAGAACGCACAGACAAAAAGATCCGATCACTTAAATAATATTAAAATTGAATAAATAATGATAATCAACCCCTATTCACCATATATGTGATGATGTATGATCCCAAGGGAGTCCAGAATAATACCCTCGGCCAACACTGCAAGCTCCCCGACATCAACACCAAGTTCCTCGAAGAAGCCCCCTGTTCTTTTTAGGGATCATTCCGCTCATCATTCAGTGATCATTCAGGGATCATTCAGACCCAAACCACAGGTCTCTCACTGTGAACTCTCTCTCTCCGAAGGTCGGAAAGGGATGCATTTCTCGTAGATTTTCTTCTTTTCTCTTTCTACTTCATTGGCTACTTCGAGGCCATTGCTCTCATAGCGAACAATTGGATCCATGACCAGTGCTGCCTTTCCGGTCCTGGAGAATGCAACTATATCTTGTTGAGCCATCGCTATCAATGCAATAGACCTCGTCGAAGCATACGAATTCCCTTTCCCTAAGGAACCTTATTAATTCGAATTTTACTCTATGGTGCCGGCGTGTTATAAGGAGGGAGTTGTTGGGGCATTTTACCAGCACATGGACTGGTGTTTCTGACTCTGCCACATTTGCATGTGGATATTTTCTAGGGGACTACATAATATATTTCCCAATTTTAATGTTAGTAAATTATTATGATATAGATGTTAGTATCTATACAATTAATAAACAAAATAAGATAGTAAGAAGTAAAGAAGTGAAAATAAAGTGATTATGGTTGAGGCCAAAGAGCTAAAAACCGAATAAATGAAAAAGAAATTAAATAAATCGATATAAATAAAATTAAAAGTCCATGGGGATGGGAGAGAGTAATTGTAAGAACTATGACTCTTTACGATGCAATCGACAGGCCCGGCGTCAGAAATCGCTAGGCAGGTCCTGCGGAAGAAAGACGCCGATCTTATCTCCACCGAAAGCTAGTTGTAAATATCAATGAATAAAAAATAAAAAAATTACTATAATTTTAAGAAGCACGACAAAACCTACTGAGCTTAATCACAACAACAAATAAGGATTTTTTTCTTAATTTCCTCATAATTTATAATGGGTAAATCCGGAATATCTTTCACTTTAGGGCACTAGGGTTAAAATATGATATTAATGATTTGTGTTCCTCGTCAGACAAGACAGCGTCCATTTTCCGAAGTACAGACTATTAAGAATCCAATCACAGATTTCCCTTCTTGCTGATGAAAACTACAATTCATCAATCATCGCCATTAGTTTGGACTAAACAGACTGAAATATTATAGTTTTAGTTATGAGCAACTTTCCGCATTTATAATCGTCCAACCTACCGCAACTGTTTCCTTGGTCTATCTCAGTGGATTCTGGAGTCTATAATTAATTAACTCAGCTTGACACTATTTCAAAATATTTGTTATATTCTACGCTTTTTCTGTCATTATCTCAGTGGTCTACAATAAATAGGTTTCGTTATTCAGTGCCTTGTGACAGAGTTAACAATGAAATTGTGTAAAACTTTACGATATATTTCTTTTCATATTCATTTTACATTAACTCTTTCACCGTGTGATGTTAAATATTTATCAGTTTTTCTAGTTAGCTACTAACTCCATGTTTTGTAAATAAGAAATTTAATACGCTTAATGTTTTATTAAGGCTCAGAAGTTTGTTTATATAGTTTAAGCCAAACGACTACATAAATAAAATATTTATTAAAACCTTTAAATGTTGTGAATAAGCAACCTTCGATAGTTAGGGGGCTAATTTATTCATGATCATAAATATTCATAATATTAATAATTTACCCGTTCTAAAAATTCATTGTTTCCTCTACCTTTTTTTAGTTTTTTCTCAATTTCGTCTCCGAAATTTGAATTTCTCATTTCTAAATAAATTTCAGTTTGGTATTTCACACATCGATTAAAAATTATAACATAAATGAAACAAATATCTAAAAACAGAAAATATCAATTAGACATTGCTGTTGTTATTGTAAATAAGTTCCTATTTCTGGTTTAAGATTTATTATTAAAAAATAACACGAAAATTCATGATCATGTATACAAATTAATATACCCTTCTGTGTACATTATATGTGTGTGTTTTTTCTCTTACAAGGGTGTATATATTTGTTATTTTAGTATATAAATGCATAACTTATCTACTAAAACAACCAATAATTTTTAGTAAATAGTTATATCTTTAAGAATAAATGTATAAAATTCTTTTTTATTCATCCATTAATTCATTTTTTATGAAACTACCTATATGGATATTTTTTTGTTTTTTTCAAAGGAATTTTCAAGCCAGATAGCCAGGTTTTCTCTCATTGTCAATTGTATTAAAAAAAAAAAAATTCCATTGTATAAGCAGAAATCTTTATTATCTATAATTATTGTTATCTAAAATTTATTACGCGTCCTTTCGGTTTAGATATACATACAATAAAACAAATATTGGGTTGGCAAATAAGTCCTTTCGGTTTTTCTGTTTATTTTTATGTCACTATGATATATTTCTTACCTCATGAATTAATCCCTAAGGAGGAGTGTTTATCCTGTTGGTAATATGTCAACAACTGTATCCGTTAACTCTTGTTGAAACAATCTTAGTATTGCGTTTGTTATTGCACTGTGATATGTAAGGAAATATCATTAATTATCGGTATAATTATTAATATTATCGGTGTTATTTTAAAAAAGGAAAGTGTGTTGTAGAAGCTCATAGAAAAATGTGCAGTGTTTATGAGGATGATTTGTTGGGAAAATCGGTTTGCCAAATTTCATTAAGGAAATTTTGACATCAATGATCTGGTCGCCTACATGAAATTGAAACGAGCAATGTTAAGGCCATTGTTAATCAAAATTCCACCCAGTCAGTGCGGGAGATTGCTATGGCCCTAACTTTATCGCACACAAGCGTATAAAAGCATTTGCACCATCTCGGCTATCTTTTCGTTTATTTATTGGTTAAGTAGGGATTAAATCAAAAACTCATTCATAAGGCTTTGAAGAGCAATAATTCAGCTTTCCAACGGATTTAGTAACATCTCATTTGGGGAACATCCTGAGTTATGAAATCGGAAGGGTGTGGTGTTCCACCAAGACAACGCTAGGCCATACAGCTCATTGGTCACTCACAATAAATTATTAATCTTTGGATTGGACCTTTTGCCTTACCATCCGTATTCACTAGACATAGCTCCAAGTGACTACCACTCTACCACTATTCCGGTCTCTGCAGAACTCCATGATCCGAAAGAAATTCCCAAAGGGAAAGGTTGTCAAAAACCACTTGGATCAGTTTTTTTAACATTAAGCTGCAGATATTCTATGAATACGGCATTATGGAGTCAGTGGAAAGATAAGAAAAGGTCATATTAAATAATGGTCAATGTATTGTAGATTAAAATAAATTTTATGTCTATGATATATTTCACCCTGAAAAACCCAAATGACTTATTTGCCAACCTAACATAATTTTTTTTCTCTTTATTACTTCTACACTAAAAATTCATGGGTATATATATATATATATATATATATATATATATATATATATATATATATATATATATATAAGTATTCCGTATCTAGAATCAGAATCGATATATGAATTGCATACAAAACGATTCAAAAAAATTTTAAAACAATGTGAAACCGTGATCTAAAGTTTATTTGTTTATTTCAACTCTATTAAAAAGTAACAACTATATAAACGGCTCTTTTGTTGGGAGAAAATTGGAACATAAACCAATTCCAGGAAAGTTTTAGCGTTGCTTTCCGTTTTCTTTGTAGCCGCATTGCGCATACGTAAATTACATACCATTACATACCAATATATTTTCGTTTGAAAATCTTTGTTTAAGAAATCTTTGTTTAGAATTCTATTTTTGTATAGAGCTTCTTACAATTCAAGATTATTAAATGTAATGTTTGATGATTATATATTATATATATAATATATATATATATATATATATATATATATAATTATATATATATATATATATATATATATATATTATTTTTTTTTAATACACTTGGTATTTAAGACGCTACATTTTTAATAACAATTAAATTACATTTTTGGTAATTAAAGTGGGATATATTTTTTCTTTTGTTATTTAAAGTACTTAAAGTTATTTTTAGAGGCACGTCATATGTTTAATATTTAAAGGGATTATGAAAATAAAAATTTCAATTATTTTACAAAAAATGTCATAATAAAATTATTGACAACATTTTTTTACTGTCATATTGGTCATAAATCTTAATTGCTGCCATCTTAGAGTTTTATTAGCCGAAAATAAAATAAAAAATGAGAAGAATTTTGATCGCTGGTTGTGCAAAAATGTAATACTATATCATATAACAGTATACGTATAATACTACATTATGTATTTGTATTTTTTGTTGTATTTTCCAACGTTTACTGTAGATTCTGTAAGACCATGAGGAAAACTGAAAGTCAGATGGATAGATAGAATCATCAAATATGCAATAGAGCTGTGTGCAGATAGATGGAAAGAAATAGTCCTAGACTGGCAGAAATGGAGCAGGCTGGTTAAGACAACAGAAGATCTACATGGTCATTAATGCCAACAGAAAAAAAAAAATGTCTTTCTTTAATTTCTAATTATTGAACACTATTTATTTTGGTTTAAAAATAATCTTCAATAACAAATATCGTTTCCTAGTGCTCACAGTAGCTAGAGAGCCGGTGTGCAACAAGTTAACTTAAAGTTTGAACTTCTTAGATGCCTTCATTATACCGTATCCTTGAAGAATAGACTTAAAACTGAAACAAGTGCCTTAATAATAATTAACAATTCATTCTGACGTCATCTTAAGATATGCGTCAGTTATTCTGTTCTAAAAACGGTTTACTTTAGAACAGCTTTTATTTCTATTTTGAACGGGTTTCTATTTTGAGAAGTTGACTGATTTTAATTGAAACATTCAGTTTCACTTTCATAAATTTATTCTGTAGTTTAAAATTATACATATTCTAAAAAAATATTTTTTTATCTCTTAATATTTATCTATAAAGAGTATTTGATGAAAATTTTCAAAGAATAAAACAGATTTTTGGTTTTAGCTGCCAAAACCCGTTTAGCTCTTAATATATTAATACTACAGTAGCTTAATATATGTACTAGTGGACGGTGCTGAGACTGTCGGTGTGTCCCTGGCCTGATCGAAGCTCTATTTTTTTAAATTCTAGATTTGAAGAGGATCCCATCGTTGACTTATAAAGAGAAGATACCGGGATCGAAACGTCAATAAACATAGAGGAAATGAACATTCAGTAGTTTCTTAAATAATTAATAAGTGACCTTATTCCCAATTAAATAGTTATGTTTAAATTTAAAACTCAAAGGTCGATTAAGGAAAAGTTGTAAATATATATATATATATATATATATATATATATATATATATATATATATATATATATATGTTTATAATCCGACCATGGTCTAGAAGAAAAATCCACAAAATACACTTTTATTTGAATACTTACCAATTGCAGTATAGTAAACCAAATAAAATTGTCTAAAAATTAAATTTATCAATGTTAAGACCATTTGAATTTTATTCTGGGACAACGTCCCTTAAGAATAACAATATTGTACATAAAAATTAACATTACATTCGGCCAAAAAATCTAATACAATAATATCTCCCCAGTAATAATCCATATATACATGGAAAATCTTTTATACATTCTACACACACACACACCACACACACACACACACACACACACCACCACACACACACACACACACACATACATATACATATATATATAAATATATATTGTTAATTGGAATAGAATGCTTCATGGAATACTTGACACAAACATTTTTTTAGTCTTTGTGATAAAACGAAAATAATCACAAATATTTACTATATAAAATGTTATGGCTTCGTAAGTGTATTTATTTTGTTCTCGCGGTCGTGAGAGGAGTTGTAATTTCGGCACTAGTACCGAAGTAAATGGCGGCCCTTCAACAAATTTACGGTCCTACGAAACGGTGCTTTTTTATTACTGTCACTGCAATTAAATCTCACGCGCCAGGTATATAAAATTACTCAAGATTTATTCCGTTTCTTAATATTTTCTGTGTATAAAATTAAAGTTATAAAAATTATATTTAAGCAGATCCGAGCAATATTTCACGTGAGATATTTTAAAATATAAAATTAATCTATTTTTTGTATTGTATTTTAAGAAGTAAAATATAAAATAGATTGTTTATAGTGATGTAGATGTAGATGTAGAAACGTCGGCAAAAATTAAAATAATTTATATATTTTAATTTTTTTATTTATTTGACCGCACCCTCGACTAACTCCTTCTCATAGATTGTTTATAATTATATTTTTTCAACCTTTTTTTTAGTTGCTAAAATGCATATTACTGGATGATTATTTGTATTTTCTTTTCAATATAATTTAATACAGAAGTGAAACGAAATGAAAAAATATTTTTATTCTGGGTATAGAGTCCCCTTAGATTAAATAATAGCAGAGTTAAAAAAATATATACACCAGTCTAGCATGCAGATATAAAACAAATATATTTAAAAAAATACTTACAAACATATACAAAAATACTGAGAAAAAATAAATAAACAAATTTTAAAATAAAATGACACTTATCAATTAACTGTCGGTGAGCAATTTTAATTACATAACCTAAAAATTCTTACAAGCTTGCGGATGTTTGAATGTGTAGTAGATGATGAAATAGGGGTTGTTTCAAAGAATTCGTGGTCGCGGTTTGACGTATGGAGATGGGTAAGGAATCCCAGAAGGAGGTAGATCGAATGATTACGATGAAGTGGATTATCTGAGAGAATATACAAAAGCAATAGGTTCAGATCTGGTATTAAGAAAGTGGATAGATGAACGTAGAGTACAGAGTTTTTGGAGGTAGGGAGGATTTTTGGTGCTGAGGAATTGGAAAAATAAAACACCAAGAAGCAATTGCCGCCGGTGTATATAAAATATGTGTTTTATTTTGTATTCAAATCCATATAATAAATTATCGACGAATCCCTGACGAAGGCCTGAAATTTGTGGTGAAACGTCGGCAAAATAAAAATAAATATATTTATTTAATTTTATTATTTTTTAATAAATAGATTAAAGTTTTTAATTGTGTTAAATTTGTAATACAATTATCGTTGGCCAGAAGACTAATTAGTTTCAAAATAATTATGCAGGACTGCAGAGCCTTATTATGAGAAGGAGTAGAAAAGAATATTTTATTAAATAAACATGTACACGTTAGCCGACAGATATTTCATACAGCACTGTTTGCAGAATTTTAATTAAATAACTAACTAACATTTTTACTTTCATTTACCAATATATATAATATATAGTAAGGGAAACTATTGCGATCGTGAAAATTTTCGAAACTGAGTTTTGCAAGAGATTGACGTTTTGAGGTCCCCTAAGTCCAAATGAGCAAGTCCCGCAAAACGGTCTGTATGTGATATATCGTTGGAAAGCAGATAGTAAAAAAAAAAAAAAAATCAAATAAATAAAGTTGTACAAGCTAACGGAGAGTGACGAAGAATATACAAATAGTAATTTCTAAAAAGTAACATCATTTAATGTAAATAACATGTTTCCAAGGAAATTAAATGCATTTTCTTACTAAATGTAAACTTTTTTAGGTTTGAAAAAAAATATTTAAAATCCACTGAATCAAGGCATTGACATTGTTTAGAATACGGTTTCATTGTACTTGTATGAAATATCAGCGTGTATTGCCGATCACCATTTATTCCGAAAAATTTTTCCTTTCTGGAATCCCAACTTATCCAATTACAATTAGTGTAACAATTGTTGACCTATTCATAGTCAGACAATGAAAATCTCATAATTTCATTTTAGTAAACTTTATAAAATAATAGTTTAATAATTAATTGTTCTAAAATCCATAATCATTTATAGGTTAAATATTCATATATACTTTCAATCTCTTTTGACATATATAAGCCTTTCAGTTGCTAGAATGACTAACTCCAATTTTAACATTTTTTATTATTAATTTTAGTGATGCTTCTTATAGGAAAATGTATACATTAATTCACAGTTCTATATTTCAACACTGCATACATCTACTCTGGGATAAACTTACACACTGTCTGTATAGATATCAATTTTCCAACTACAAATATCACTAAAATGACATTAATCAAAAATGCTGGGATTGGAGTTAATCATTCTGTCAACTGTATTGCATATACAGCTCAGAGACTAAAATTATGTGGTTTACAAAAACAGATGAATTAACGATATTTTTATTGCCAACCGCCGATACAACAAATAGAGTTTTCATTAGTCTTAATGATTAGTTAACTGTAACCTTAAGCTTTAGCTCCATTTAAAATGCACCTCAAAAATTTTATAACAGCCCAACATTGTCAGAAAATAATTTCTATTCAAAGTAGAGCGGTATGTGAAAGTTGTGTGCACTAGATTTTTTAAATGTATATCTGTTGTGTTTTGATCACATAACTACTTTTGTCGCACATAAAATTATTGTTTAAATAATTACAATCCGTGGTACAGACACCTTTTTATCGAATTATTAACATCAGCCTGAAACTTCGTAAATAGCTTTATCTCATCATAGCCTACAACTATTTTATTTACGTAAACTCTTGGAATCGGGGCGTTTTCAATCTGGAGGGGTGGGGTAGGAACAAACTTTGTCTATTTAATTAGGTACTAAAAACTCTTAAATATCCATTTGCTTTCTTCTTGGATCATAAGATAATTTGATCACAAAATCGATAAAAAAAAAGTGGCCTCCAAAAATATTAAGCTATTTAGCGTCACCTACACCCAAAATTTTCAAAATAACGAGGTTATATATGACAAACGGCCTATAAATGTACATATTTACAGCTGAAATTGTTTAATCTTTTTGAAGGTATGATAATAATAATTTTTTAATTATTATTTTAATATATATATACTAGGTATGACTGAGTTTTTAATTTACTTATCTTTAGATTATTTTATTTTTTAATGTACGTAGGTGTTTGATTATTATGTTACTTTTGTTAGTTTTATGTTTTCTGTATATACGGTGTGAATGTGTTCATATCTCACTATAAATATTTTCCACTTGACAGATTATTTTTTTTCCTAAATAAATAATATATATATATATATTATTATATTATACGCGGCTGATGATCGGACATACATGCCACACTGACACACCTCCACCTCATAACAAAAGATCTTATCCCCAGATGTGAAAGGTGTAACCAGACATTAAATATAAAGCATGTTTTGTAAGAGTGCCCTTTATACACCGCAAGATTAATAAAAGATCTTGGAATACCCTAGAAATCAGGAAGAAATCATTACTAAAGTTATGTAGTTCGTACACAATGAAACTCTTATAAGCATATATGACACGTTTATAACTAATGATCCTTTACTGATTTTTTATATTTTTTTAAAGTTCATTTATTTATTAATTTAAATTCATTTATAGATTGTATTGCTATTTATTTTTATTTATTGCTATTTGTTTATTTATTTCCCTATTCTATTGTTGTACTAACGACCTAAGCAGTATAAAAGAAGTATTATTTAGTAGATCGAACGCTGATGGATGTTTTGCGGCTATACATTGAAACAAACAAATATATATTTTATATAATATATTACTATAATTATTTTATTATCAAACTATCCACGTTTACATTTACACCAATTATCACTTCTTTAATTCACCTTTGTTCAAAAGAATATATAATTAAAATAAAAAGAGACAGCTTTACCTCTGACCTTCATTATAATTTGATAGATATATATTGACATACTTTGGTAACTAGTTTTTGAGTCATATTCTCTAAAATATTCGAGCTCGATAAACTTTAATTTATGTAGTAATTTTTTCAAAATTATTGCTATTGTTTTCTCAGACAAACCAAATAAGAATGAGGTAGGGGACATATTACAAAAGATATGCAGTGTTAAATCAAGTCCCCGGTAGGTCCATGAGCTTGATTTACTACTTTGTTCCTTTTGTTCAAGCTCCTTTACAGTCATCGTAAATTTTCTGCTAAACAAGCGTACACAGTAGATGTATTCACCGGCAATGAAAAACAGTCCCACGACTTATTTGAAAGTTTCTGAACCTTGCACGCAGATATCATGAATTAGACTCAAACATTAAGTCCGTCTCACCCCTTCCTCCCCTGGCGAAGATGTTCACTTGGTTTGTTAAAGAAAGGAAGCACCGATAACAAATGTTATGAGAATCTTTAAAATTTCATAATAAAGATGTGTGAAGTCCAGAAATCTGAGATATTACTCGGTCGAATTAATGTGCAAACATAAATTATAAAATTTTAGTGGGGAATATTCTATTTTGTTATAATATTAAAAGGTGTGTAATGTTACCATAAATTATTTACAGTATGCAATAATGGAAAACTAAATTAAGGAGTGAGGTAGCTCAGTGGTAGAGCGCTTTGCTTCCTATGCTTTAGGCCCCAGGTTCGAATCCGGGCTTATGGCCGATAAATTATTTATTCTATCCCTGGGATCGGGAGACCCTCCTGGGGTCCACCGAACCTCTATAAAGTGAGTACACTTTCATAAAAATAATCGATCAAGGGGGAAAGTCTGACGGATGAGCGTGATCTCGGTCAAATCATCTCATTTGCACAACCGTTGGCCAAGAAACAGGACTTTCTCTGAATATTACTGAACCCAAGACTCTTCATGGGTTGTAGTAGAATACATCTTAGGTATAACTAAATTATAATAAAATTGGCAGTGTTATGTATTTGTATTACATCATATCTATATTTTTATTTCGGTTATGTACAATTATTTTATTCTGAATTCCAGCATTTGCTCTCGCCATATTAGCATATCAAAAATTCCTTCACTCGCAATCCTATTGCGGCTATTCCTGCTTTCACATTTTCCATCCGCCTCTTCTTTGGCCTTCCTCTGTTCTTCCTATACTCTGGCTTAAGTAGGAAAAGTTTTTCTGATCATCTGTCGTCTTGCATCCTCATTACGTGCCCTATTGGAACCTCCTGCTTGCGATACTATATAAAAAAAATATTTCTGGCCAATAATTTTTCTAATAGTTCTATTAAATATATGTTATACAGTTGCGGTCATAGGAATTGCACTACCCACAAAAATGTTATTTTATTTACCAGATTGCTAGATAAGCGGACATTTCTATGCCAGTTATGAAACGATATTCTAAAAACAATCTCAAAGAAGCAGTATTTCCTTGCTAGCTTCCTATACTAGGCCATTAGAATTCGGCGACCCGTCTATATTCTACAGATCCTACAATTCAGACGCTCCTTTCAATCCCGTCCCACCAGATCCCGTCCGTCCTCCTTCTCACCGAACTGCTGCGTTTGGCAAATCCTTTTTAATTCAAGTTGTCTCTCTCTGGATCACGAAAAACACTTAAAAACCTAAGCTGTAAGAATCTCAAACTACATCCAGATACTTTTATTATTTTCTGATTCATTGATATTTTGTTTACTAAATTTACTTTCTCCGTTTATTTTATATTTATACACTGTTTTGATATCTTTTTATTATCCATAATTTTATTGTATTCCTAATCATCCTATAAATATTTAATTATATTTTATGGACACACCAGAACATTAATAAATATTCTGTGCTTGTAACTTGTTCTAAAGGGACACTAGTCCCAGAATAATAAAATTATTTTCATTCATTCATTCATTCACTATTAGTTGATCAAATCGTTCGTTTTCTTTTCCTCCTTTCAGTTTCTTTCTTTAGCTCAATGGAGCTTTTCTTTTTTTCTCTAAAGTTATGACTACCGTTTATTGATGGTACTCTATCCTCTTTACTATTTCCCGTGAAAATACCTCTAATTCATGTAACGTCACAATTTTAATGTATTGGACTAGAACAGTTTTTGATGGAGCTCATAATTACACCTTTTATCCTGGCATTGGTTAAAATTTAACTGAGAAACCTCTAACCTCACCGAAGTGCTGCGTTATATATATATATATATATATATATTATATATATATATATATACATACATTTTCAGATCTCAATAAAAAATATTTAAGCGGATAGTTTTTTTATTAAACATGACCAATCACTTCTTAAGGAGCGTATGAAGATTCTTGAAAAAAAAAAAAAACACAAGAAATTTCGAGAAATACTACATAGCTGAATTCGTCTTGTAAACCATGGTGAACGTATGAAAGATGAAATCCACGTATTTGCACAGCCAACTCAACGTCGCTCTCAAGAAAGCCCAAGGGAAGACGAAAAAGGCATATCCCCAATCTTGGACATGTGGTGAGAAAGATTTGGAACTCCAAGGCTCTGAAATGGTCGGTCCCTTACTGTCTAATAGGTATTTTATTGTGCGTTTCGGATATTAACTCCACGAAATAACTTGTGTATAGTGGATCTCGTTTATTTTAAATTGTAAAATATTTTGTAGGTAATTGAAACGATTTTAAGTTTTTTGTTTACTCTATTTACACATTATTTATAAATCGACTTATTATGAAAGTGATGTCCCTTATGTCAATTGTTATACATATCATAACTCAAGTCTAAAGAGCTGAGGGTTCTGATCAAAATTTCCATACTGTTCTGCCTAAAATATTTTTTTCCTTATAGACCCTATTGGTATGAGTGATATTGGATCGCTTGCAAACATTGCAGCACTACACAGCTCCTTTAATCTTGCAAAGACCAATATTAGGGTTTGCTTTGGGATACCATTTGCAAATGGCTGTACTGCGTGTGTATCAGGGCAACCATTTTAACTTCATTGGAGAATCGTTTCAAATATTGCTATAAATAATTTACTTCTTGTGTCAAGTGACGAGATACGTGCAATCTTAATTATGTGTATGTTCTTTGCTAAGTTTTAATATTCAAATGATAATACTTATTTATATTATTCTTCCAGTTTATTCTTAGCGATACTTTATTTGTTTATTTCGAATCACGACTGTTTTCAAATTATACCATGGTAAGTAATTTTTTTTTGGTCAATAAAGCATAAAATCTAGGTGGATGAAAACACTTATTTATATCACTCGAAAGGCAGTTCTATGCTAGAAGGAATCTTCATATTTCTTTCACTCCTAGATACGAATCAAATAAGAAGCTAGTCTAGATACGAGTGAGTATGAAATTTATAATGCAATTGTATATATACACATCCTCTATCCTTTACCCGTCTTCAATAGGTCCTATATCTCTACAGTTAACAGATACAGTAAGCCAGTCTGCCGGTTGTTCAAAAGTAGCATAGAGCAGAAAAAAATACTTTATTCTAAATCTAGAAAAAGTAAAATAAATATCTAATTATGTCCATCGTATCAATATACCAAGTATATTTTAAAAAACCGATAAGAAAATATGTAACAAATTAATCGCTTCTAAAATACAATAGTTTAGAAAATTAAAGGTAAGCAATTATAATAAACAGAATGTCTACTTTTAATAAACTATAAAAAAAAAATCAACCTTCTCTAACCCATCTACTTTAATATAAATTATTTTCTGGCAATGTTAGACTATTATAAAATTTTTGAATTGTATTTTTAACCGAGCTAAACCTTAAGCTTAACCTAAAGCTTATAGTTAACAAATCATTTATAACATTACAATAACAAAAACCCAATTTATTATATCGACGGTTGATTATGGATTGTACGAATTATTATACTGTTTTTTTTTTCTTTACCAAAGTTTACTGAAATCTGATTACGAGATTTTTTGCCTGTCATAGATAGATCAAAGACTGTCTCACTAATTGTAAGTGGGTACTGTTGGGATATCACGAAGCGAAAACTCATCAAATTATTCACTTATTTAATTTTCTAAAAGTTTAAATCTAGTGCCCTCCTTCAGCCTCCACTGGTTTTTAATACTAGTGATGCTGCTGGAAAAGTGGCGCTGGGACCTCTGGAGTCCTGCTTTGCCTTCCATATGTGGGGAGAAAAGCCTGGCTCGGAGATTCCTGGGCGAATGTGTATATTGTATATAGGTATGAATGTGTTTAGAAGTTTTTATTTTATTTTGTTTGTTTATTTATTTATTTTATTTTTTATTTTTTCTATTGATTTTATTTTGTATAAGTATTATTTATTTACTTTTTATATTTATAGTTACTTCTTTATTACTTGTATATACTCTATGAATGAGAACTTATAGCCTTAATACTTATAGCCTTCCAACAGTGGCTGATTGTATTCTTATTAAAAAAAAAAAGTTTAAATAATGATTTTTTCCGAATAAACGGGCGATAGGTGTCTGATTATTTAAATATAATATCAGATAAAGAGTAATTAAACTACAGTAAATTTATTTGTATAAGGTTACATTCCGTGAAATATTTTCTTTCACACAAATACAATGAAATAGTATTAGCAATGTCGTTGCCCTGATTCGGTGGATTTTAAATACTTTTTTCAAATTAAAAAAAATTTAAACATTTACACTTAGTATGAAAATTCCAATTAATTTACTTGAAAACATGTAATTTACGTTGAATCATGTTAGTTTTTAGAAATTATTATTTATATTTTTTTTCTTCACTCTCCGTTACATAATACAACTTTATTTATTACATATTATTCTTTCTAAAATTCTCCGCTTCCTAACAATATATTTTATGTATATCTTCTGACTGTTATTTCCTAAGATTCATTTTCGACCTGGATAAGCATTTTTCTCCTTCATTCTTATTTTTTCTTTTACTATATTATTCTTATTATTAGTGATTAACTAAATATACAAGTTCGTGGATTTCCAGATTGAAAAAGCCCCAATTCAGATATTTTTTCCAAATAAAATATTTTTAGGTTATGATGAGATGAAGCAATTCACGAAGTTTTATGCGTATGTTAATAATTTGGTAAAAAGGTTCCGTACCACGGACTGCTACTATGTTAATGATATATGATCATTGAGTGAATTCCAGTCCTGAAACGAACCGAATAATGTTGGTTGTTCCTCAAGACGAGATTCTAACCCTTGACTTTCGATACCCTGACTAACGAAATGAGAGCCACCGCTTCGATGACAGAGAACCGAATACAGGAACCGAGCGTAAATATATTCCATATGCTCATGGATACGGGAGACGACGGAGGTAAGGGAGAGAATGGCAGATCTAATAAGAAAGAAGAATAACCGAATCTACATGTGTCAGAGCTGAAGAAGAAGAAACCCTATAGGGCCTGAGGGTAGGGTTGTATATTTATTGAATCGGAGCTCCTGGCCGGCAATCGATAGTGCCATTGGCGCTCCTGGCCAATATGTACCGCGTCTCAAAATTCATGGCGTTGCCCCTTTCCACTCTCCCCCCCCCATCATAACCCTCCTCCCCATTCCGCCCCCCTCCCCCCACCAATGTTTATTTCGTTCATACTATCTTTCTTCTTTTATTTCCTCTCTGCGAATCTTATGGGAACTTTAAAATTAATAATACACATACTTTAAAATTGGTAAAGTAGATCAAGTTGGAAACAATCAATTATATTTGTTTATTTAGAAATATTACATTCTGTCACATCAAGGACATTTATAATAGTAATCAGAGAAAGCACACTCACACTCTATTTACAATAAAAAAAAAATAAATAATACAGAAACTTAATAATAATAAATACAATAAAATAAAATAAAAATAAATACAATAAAATAAAATAAATGTATATAAACAAAAGAACTAACCTAATCATACACACTCGGGCTTGAGTGGAGGATCTGGCCATTGCCAAAACTCCAATAGATGCTTATTTACAAAAGGTCTCTGGGCCACTGCCGCTTCAACCTTCGAGGAGGATCGTAAGGATGGGTGGTGCTGGATAGAGATTCTGCAAGGGGATTTGGATGATAGGTAAGGTTCTGGTGAAATTTGGAGAATTTTTCTGGAATAAGGTCTAGGAAAAATGGGATATTAAGGTCATGGTGTAGGATTTTGTTATTTACATAGAACGGAGCATCAACTATTGTTCGAAGGACTTTAGATTGGAAGGATTGAATACGTTTGATGTTAGAAGCTTTTGCTGTCCCCCACAGTTCAAGTCCGTATGTCCATATAGGTTTCAGTATTGTCTTGTAGATAAGTAATTTGTTTTCAATAGAAAGTTTGGATTTTCTGTTTAGTAGTCTGTACAGCTGGCCGTATCGTCGGTTGAGTTCTTGTCTTTTGAGTCTAGTATGTGGGTTCCACGTTAGTCATTAACAATCAATTAAGCTGTAAATATTGAATGTATTCGAAATATGGTATTTATAGATGTATGTTCTTTTTCATAGCACACAATTGAGCCACTTTCGTATTAATAATATAACTAGCAGGCCCGTGCGAAAAATTCGCACAGCATATTATTTTCAAATGCCTAATTATTAAGAAAAAAAAATAATGCAACGTATAAAAAGATAAAAAAATCAATTGTTACTTTATCGATAAATATACACGACAAAGGAAACAAAAATTATTTTAAATCTTCATTACTGTTTGGAACCAACATGTTTACAAATTTCAATAAGCTCTATCATTGCTAAAAATTGTTCGATTTCGATGATTTTTTTTATTTTTGTAGGGAATTTAGTAATCTTTTATCTAATCATGGGCATGACCAAGGAAAAGCGTGTAAGTTTTTAGTTATTCGCAAATAAAGTGTGTTTTCTTTCATAACTTGTTTGCCTGAGTTTTCGGGTTGATTGGACTATTTTCCCCGCCTGAAGGAGAAGGAAGCCTTCGAAATTGGTGGTTCAATCTTGAGATTTGGTGAAGAATTAACGACGATATGGCTTGTCATCGTCATTGTGCCACCATCGATAAATAATATAAACTCATCCTCTCTCGATCATAGAGACATCAGGTCGACCAAATGAGACATGTATTCAACGACAGTACTACAATTAATGTAAGGTTGTGTGGATGCGAACCCTACGCCTTGCGTTACCACGAAAATAGTACGTTTTTTGGCTTAAAAACGCAGTATCCGATATTTCCGGGTCTTGCTGTGCGCATCAAAATCTTCAAGATCCAATTTGTCCCGTATCGATCTACAGACCTACCACCATTCCAGTTTTGAAGCCTAGCAAAATGTTTGTATCGACTTTATTTATTTTAGAAAGAAAAAAAAAAGTGTAAAATACGATTCCCTAACCCCCCCGTGAAATTCTGAATCCAACGGTACCCCATTCATGGTATTTGAGCATGACTGGAGCTTATATTTGGTTTCGAGCCTTACTGTAATAATATATCTGTGGATACAGTATAATAAAACAAAACGTCTGCCAATTATGGTCAGTATTCAGGGTCTGTACCCACTCAATTTTCACTTTATATTTATGTCACATTTTCTGTGACAAACTTGTCGGACTGTGAAAAACGTTGTATTTTAATTTAAGTTTGTACACACTAAGAAATCAAAGATACTTTTCACATGTTTACATTATTCTTGCTCATCTGAAAAAGTTCTTGGAATGTAGCAGTGTTATGAAGGCTGTAATTATATGTGTGTTTTTTTATTTACATATAATACTTTTTTTATATAATTAAAACTCTCAAAATCATTTTTTTTATTTCGTTGGTTGGTTGTATAGTAAAGGGATAAAACCTGTTGGTCATCAACGCCGTTAATTAAAATTATATATTATTATATCTTTTAGTTATGAATATTAAGAATTGGATAAAATTAAAAAAATGTAAAATGCACGTTAAGGTTAAAAGTTGTTTATTGTTATTAAAGTTTAGTTATTTAATGTTCTTACCTTAGGTAAAAAGAAAATAGAAAAAAATAATTGGTGAGAAAAAAAAAATTATAAAAAAAAAGAGGTGGAAAGTGCTGCGTGAGAGGTTCAAATATTTCTTAAGATTCCATCTTCGGAGAGTAAACAGATGATTTTACCTAAGATTTTTCCTTCATTTTCCAAAGCAGCCGGTGTATTTTAGTTCATCAACTCCTCTCCCCCAATCAAAATCGAAAGTCATTAATCAAGATTTAATTGTTTGTTATTTTACGTTTTTATGTCAGTATGATAATAACAATTATAGTTTTGAAACGGAAATATACAATTAATTAATTAAAATTAAAATTTTATCATGACTATTTTGTGAAAATACATTTTAATTATAAAGGAAGGAGATGGTCCGGGGTTGCGGTCATAAAACGTCTAAATAGTGGTAAAACTATTTTATTGAAAACCAACGTTTCGACCCGTCTTTGCAGGTCTTCATCAGGGAAGTGTGTTCCTCTAGGAGTTTCACTTAGAACTCAAGTGAGCCAATTCTAAGTGAAACTCCTAGAGGAACACACCTCCCTGATGAAGACCTGCAAAGTCGGGTCGAAACGTTGTTTTTCAATAAAATAGTTTTACCGCTATTTAGCCTTTTTATGACCGCAAGCCCGGACCATCTCCTTCCTTTATAATGCAACGGTCAACTATTAAATATTCAACATTTTAATTATGTATGATTTTTTTTATTATTTATTTATCTATTTATTTCTTATACTTATGTTTTATTTATTTTCAACTTCTATTTACATTTCTTTGGTTTTATTATAGTTTTGCCTTTTTATTTAAGTGTATAGTTTTTATTTCATTTTTCGCTTCCTCACTACCGAAGGTAGGGAAGCATTGTGTTAGTGCAAGAGGTTAAAAAAACTTGTATGCTCAGAATCGAAAATTTCCACTCGCGTTTTACCTTTCAGATATCAAGGATCAAATTTGGTTCGGTGTTTGTAGTCAAATCGATGTGATGGGCATATCACCTAGTATCTTTCATCCGATTATCATGAAATTCTCAGGGATTGTGCGGGTTGGTGTATAGATGGTCCCATACTAATTTTATTACTTAGTACTTCCTCTTACAAACGCGCAACATACATATATTTTTAAATTACAACTTAAATAATTTTGTTCTGACTGAAGAAATTTACTATCTATTTTTGAAGTGAAAACATGCCGGTTAAGTACATATTACTACTGTCAGTGCAAAAGATCTTATGTAAACTTTTTCAACTTGACATTTTGTATTCTTCAAGTAATATAAGCATTCTGTTACGATAGAAAATAGCAGAGAGCAATAAATTATGAAATTATTCTAATAAATCATAAATAAACAATTAGTTTTTGCTTTCCTTAAAGAAACGATTGCTTTCCTGTAAAGCAATGTTTACGTACGTCCTTTTCCACTAACAGTAGTGATATTCATGTTCAATACGCACTGTTGTTTTTTTTTAATCCTGAATCAGCAAATATGCAATCTACTTATGCGTATCTTTTACTAGCATTTTAGTATTCGCTGATGAACAAAACTCGTGGATATCAAACCCATATATGTTGAGGGATCACTGAATTTCCGAAAACGGCTTCTTCTAGAGATTTTATTTTCACGCGAAAAATGTTAGACTTTGTAATATAGATATTTTTTAGTCAATGCAAACGGTGAGGTAGCTATACTGACCTTACTTGGCAGATGTTGTTTTTTTGTTGTACTGTATACATGGTATGAATGAACCTCACTCAGCCCTGGTACTCACTGCCCTCAAGTGTGGGAAAATGTTTTATTTATCAATAAAAACATCTTAAAGAAAAAAATAATACACAATTTGGACATAGCATTCGGTTAATTTTAATGTGAAGTTTGAAGTCCAATAAGAGTATTTGAGGCTCCAAGTCCATTGTCAACAGGAATAAATACAGGAAGGAGATAAAGGTTTTAACAACTGTTTATCCTCGTGGCTTTTGAAATAGGCCCGGGTTATTGAGAGCCGATGTCTACCCTTTTTTACTCAAGCTCTTCTTCCTCATCTTTAATTCATATCAGCTACCACTCGTTAAATGAAGAATGCTCTTTGTGGTTATTGGTTTCCATTTTCTTTCTGTTATTGTAATTTGTGATAAGGATGATACTGTCTTAACTGTTTAAAAAATGATCACAAAAAAATGTATTTATTTATTT
Source organism: Nezara viridula (assembly GCA_928085145.1). NCBI lineage: Eukaryota > Metazoa > Arthropoda > Insecta > Hemiptera > Pentatomidae > Nezara > Nezara viridula. The sequence goes on from OV725081.1 coordinate 49,719,014, forward strand.
TTTCTATCCCCCAAAAAAGATTATTTAATTACAACTACATAGATAATTATAACAAATACAAAGAAGAATGTCCTTCCAATGCCCGAGGCCATTTTAAGAACAATAGAAAATTTCTATGTTCATTGTCTATATTAAAATGTGTCATATAAATATAACATATGCTGAATCTGGAGAACCCTCTTTAGAGATGAGACGAAATTATTTATCAATAAAATATGTCTGGAAATTGAAAGCACGTCCGGACTTAAAGACATAGACGGAACTAAATTTAAATTAATGATTTATAAAACTTGCTATATGATATGAATATGAATCTGAATACAATAAGGCCCATTCCTGATATCAAATTACCTTACTGGAAGGAATCCAGAGCGACTGTAGACATGTCGATGATTAGATATTCCAAAGAATACGCAATAGAAATCCAAAACTTTTCGATTACTAGGAAGGTACAGATTTATTTGAGAAACACTACCAGAAGGATAGTTTCTGTAGTTGGAAGACTCTCCTAGAGCATAACCGATGTCTCTAGTGTGAGTACTGTCGATTGGGGAAAAACTTAGCGGTTGAACATGGTCCATGTATAGCTATTGATAAAGAAAGAAGCATTAGCTTATCAAGTAATCAAAGGAAGTCAAAATCCATCATGAGCTGTGGTTCAGGATTTTTTTCTACCAAATAATTTTTTAGTTATTCTATTCACCTGAAAATGATTTTATACTTCTAATTTACATATGAAAAATAAGTTTACAGTCAATATTTTTTTATTGTTATGTATTTTTATCCAAATTTCGTTTATCTTAATAATCCTGTTTTATGGAAAACGAACCCACGCCTATTTTGCTATGGCCAGTACCTGTATAGAAGATTTTGGAGGTTAAGGGCTTGCCAACTGTATCTAACCTTTTACTATAAATGTTGAGATGCACCCAGTGAAGATAGATTCTTTAAATTTTTACACAATGCGTGTAAAAGAATTTTCTATTATTTGTTCTATATTTTCTATGTAGTTTTTTTTCTTCTTTATTTTCCTTCTTCTCCCATCTCCTACATCTCAAGCATTTGATCTTACTCATAAGGATTCTGATAGAGATACTTTTTATTGGTGCTTTTAATGTTGCCTAGTACCTATGTGGACTTGAGCTGAGAACAGCTAAATTTTCGAACGAAAAACGTATCCAATCTAAAGTCTTAAGAATAACATTCAATGCTCCATATTATGTAAGGAACAAACTTTACTTGATGACCTTAACATCCCATATGTTCTTGATGTTAATCCTCCAATATTCTCTAACTTTATTCAGGACCTTATGTATCATCATAATTACTTAGCTTAGGTTGAAACGGAAATGGCTCTAGTGTGGCTGAGGGAGATTCGCAGAGATCCCATGGAGTCTTGCTTATCCTCCAGTAATAGTCAGGCTCTGAATTTTCTAGGCTGTCTGTAAGGCTGTAAATATTGTAATTAAGTATGAATGTTTTATTTTATTTTTTTTTTTTATTCTAATGTTCATCACTTTTCTTTTGTTTTTGTTATCGTCTTATTGAATATAAAGAATGAATATATCACGCATAGCTCTAATACTTAGTGTCCTTAAATAAAATGCATTATTTCTTAATAAATATATAAACAAATAAAAAAAGAATATATCTTCCAGCAGAAAGTAAATAGAATAGGAAATATTAGTACCTACTATAATGTTCACTGCAAAAATGATTTCTTTTTTCGATTCAGCTGCATAACTTGATCTTGGTTGATCTTAGGATACCAAAGTAAATAGTCACTTCATTCTTTACCTAACTAGTACCACGAAATGGATGAAAACTGTAGAAGTAGATGATATTTGTATATCCACCCTAGCATTTAGAATGGTAGCAGTGATGGACAATTTTTATAGCTAGTATTTGCATTTGCCATAGGAAAGGAGGACATCAAGTCACTTATTAGAAAAATATTTATTTAATAAAAGTACAAAATATATACAAATTTAAGGCTACTGTATAATTTGACGTTTTGAGACTAGGAAGTTGTGGGGGTAGGGGTGACGAACTTTGGGGTCGCAGTCCTGACCCTGAGGAAGGGGGCCCTCGGGCTGGATATGACCGGAGCTGCTGTGCTACTGCTGTAGACAGCGGTGCTACTCGGGCTGCTCGGTGAGTAACCGGAGTCGTGGCTGTGACCGCTCAGACCGTGACCGAGCACTCCCACACCAGCGATGACCCCACCCCCGTGACCACCTCCGAGGAGGGCTCCGTGACCGCCTCCGTGACCGCCACCGTGACCTGTGACCGCTGCTCCTCCGTGACCGCCGATGATTCCTCCGTGACCTCCATGGCCGCCTGCAGCACCGCCACCGTGCCCTCCATCCTGACCTCCAGCATATCCTACCTCCTTCTGTGTTTTATATCTGAAAGTTAAATAAATAAAAAAATATCATACAGAATATGAAAATATTTTATATAAAATGGAGCGATTTCATGAATGAGCTCATTTCTTGAATTATTGATCAATATCACATTAAAAAATGTGGGAAAAAAAGGTTGAATGGTAATAAATTTCCATATTTATTTGTATTAGTATACTCCAGTTAGAAATCTCACATTAGATGGCTACCTTTTTCCCTAATACATTCGACGTATAGTGAGCAACATATAAAATATAATATTATCAAGATATTATATTCAAGATTCACAAGTGAGGAATCACCATACTTTTATCATGACTAATGAAGTAAAAATTTATTTTATAAGTAATTAGTTTGAACCAATTACTTTTAATTAGTTATGTATTGTGAGGCAGAGGGTAAAAGGATAGGAAGGCCCTCAGCAAGATGAAAGAATAGAATAGTGAAAGGTGCGGGTGGTAGGCGACTGTCGGAGGAGGACGCGATGGACAGGCAGAAGTGGAGGGTCTCCTTGAGGACCTGACTGAGCAGATCTTGCTGACGTGAACATGAGTTAACTGAAACATTTCAACGGCGATTGAGGTAAAAGCTATTGACTTTATGAAAAAGCTATTCTGTAATGAGAAAGTTGATTTTGTTGTGAGCAAATGTAATGAGGTATTAATCTTTTTTTTTCTCTTCGATATCTTCGTTCGCACTTGTCATGTATGTGACAATCAGCAAATGTGTTGTTGAAAACAATATTCAGAACTATTGAGCTAATGGGACATACTTATATATATATAATATTTATATTAATATATATATATATATATATATATTATACATATTAGATTTTTTTCATGTCTTAATTTATATTTGTGCGGTTATTTAAGATTTTATATATATATATATATATATATATATATATATATATATTTATATATATATATATATATATATATGCACACACACAAACACATCTCATCAAGAAATATTTTTCTGGTTAAAATGTTTTTTATAAACCAGAATGAATGAAGTCTTAGCACAGTATAATTATTGTCCATGTGCCAGATTGTTATATTACTCAATAAATAAAAAAACATTATTCAATAACATAAGAACCGATAATAGATTTAAGTATTAATATAGTGTGTTAAGTGTAATTAGTAATTGTTAATCATGAAGTTGCTTAAGGCAAAGATGTTATGTTTTCAGTAGCAGTATGGGACTTCAATGGCCAACAATAAAGAAAAAATATATTTTCAATAAAATTTTTGGGTTGTTTTTTTTCTGGATATGTGCGTGGCTAGATTGACCATAAAAACTCAAAACCTTTCTATGTTAAACCTAAATTTACAGGTTTTTGCAGCGTTGATATTCATGAAATAATATGCCCTTTATATTGAATTATAAAACGTATCTATATTCTTAATTGATAAACAATGAGTGAATGAAAATATGTGTTAAAATATGGCGTACTTACCTAATGAAATAGACTTCTGGTTTGGATGGCTGGGTAGGTTTGGCAGTTGGTATGATTATAGGTGGAGCATCTGAAGGGTTCTTATGCAAGACGTAGATGAGAGTCTTCTCCTGATTCTGCGGTATCTCTGGTATAACTGGGGCAGCAGGCGGTGCGTAGGTTGGTGCCTTGATAAATACGATCTTGTAGTGCTTTTTCGGAGGCGGAGCTGGGACTACCCTCTGAGGCGGAGCATGGAATTCGGGGTCTGGGGGCGGCACGTGGACGTAGATGTGTTTTTGGATAACAGGCTCCGAACCCCCGCCTCCGTGCCCGCTGGGCGGTTCGTAGTTGTAGCCCCCGTCTGGCCGGCCATAGGCTGCGGAGAGGATTCCTACCAATACCTGCGTCAATACTTCATTGTTAAACATAATAATGGACAGATAAAAAAAGTATTTAATAAGTACACATAGAACGTCTACAGTATATATTATACGGTGGTAAAGATACCTTTTCCATCTCTCAAGAGGGATGGATTTTAAAGAATGGGGTAACAAACGAAAGGGAATCTTATGAAGAAGTAACAACGTCAATATCGAAACTTAAAACCTTATCAACATTAAGAAATATAGGTGATAAATATTCAGGATGCAGTCATAATAAAGTTTTTTTAGTTGTGCCGTCGTTTCAACCCAAACATATGGTGTGGTTGGAACACTAAAGTCTTTCAATTGGAATTACTCCGTAGTACTTGATGATGACCCACATGTTTGGGTTGAAACTTCGGCACAAATAAAAAAAAATTATAATGACTGCGTCCTGAATATTTATTACCCATGATATGAAGAACAGTCAACCAACTTCCTTCAATAATTAAGAACTATAACATAAATCTATAAAAAATTAGGAGACTCCAAAGCTAAGATGGCATAAAATTTAGCGAATAAGGATAATTTCTAAAAATCGTGATTCTAGCCTAAACCCTCTTATGTAATATCGTTGCAACGAGATATTTATCACGTGTTTAGGTTTTTAAGATTAAAATATTAATTTCTATGTTGGTCCTCTATGAACAGTAAATCTATTAAAAATGTACATTCAGAAAAATAACTACGATTCCTTGGACATAACTGATAATATAAAAAGTAACTTTTTGGTATATTTGATGAATTAAAAAAATATATCCAGTAATATTCTCAATAGGAAGTGAGTAAAAGTATTCCAAAAAAAAAGTTGTAAAGAATCATATTCAAATGCAGATAACAAATTTTCTAACTAAAATTCAATATTGTCGTAAACCAATGACTCCCTTTCCTTCAATATCTTTTAACAACACCTCACTTATTTCTGTTGTACAAATCCGTTACCTAGGACTCCACCTGGACAAACGTCTAACTTGGAATCCTCATACCACAATGAAGCGACAAGAAACCGCTCGACGTTTCCGACTACTTCAACACTGACTTGACAAACGCTCTAACCTTCCAATTAATTACAAAAGACCCATATACATGACTATAATAAGGCCTATTTGTACTTACGGAGTTGAGCTATGGGGCTTCACCAAACCTTCAAATTCCTCTCGTATCCAATCATTACAATCCAAAATCTTTCGCGAAATCCTCAATGCTCCTTACTTTGTTACAAATAAAATCACCCACAATGACCTTAATGTTCCTTATGTAACAAATTTGGCACAATCCAGATATCTATCCTTCCATAATAAACTTCATAACCATCCAAACCTTCTTGTTTCTATCCTTGCTTCCTATTCAATTCCTGATAACCCTCCGAGTTGTCTGAAAAGAAGATGACCCCGTGATCTCCTAATGTAGACATATCATTAGAGTGCTACCATTGGGTAGTTTCTCAACAAGTGTTTTCACGTCATTATGTCCATATGTCCAAATTTACTAAATGTATTTCTTTTATATAGTTGTAAATATCATTAAAAATTTTTAAAAAATCTTAAAATCGTAATTCTAGCATGAAGTCTCTTAGGTAATTTCGTTGCCATGAGATACTTATCATGAAGTTAGGTTTTTAAGATTAAAATATTAATTTTTATGCTAGTCCTCGATAAACTATAAATCTATTAAAAATTTACGTTCAGAAAAATAACTACGATTCCTTGGACATATCTGATAATATAAAAAGACACTTTTTGATATATTTGATAAACTAAAAAAATAATATTCAGTAATATTCTCAATAGAAAGTGGAGGAATGCCGTTATAAAACACAATTCATGATTTGCGCCTTTATATACATTAATAAAAAAATATTCCAAAAAATAAGTTTTTATCATCTATCATATTATAGTGCAGTTAACTAATTATATAAATAAAATTCAGTATTAATAAAAGCTTTCCCTAATACTTTAATATTTATTTCAATTACATTTGATGACTTTTAGTCAGCATACGCAATCGGAGTGGACTCTTTATAGCTACAGAATTGCTTTTGCATTCATTACTGGCTGTTCCCGTGCAATATTTTTAAGAGCTTATCTGAAATTTAAATTGACTCAATAAATCACTTTGTAACAAATACACTCATCAAAGCTCGATTTGTGAAAATATCAGAATCATAAAAGTATCATAAATATTTTAATAAGTACTATGAACTGCAAAATATTTAATTAGTATAAAAGTCGGTAATTGAGTTGCACAACTAATTTGTTTTACTTTAGTTTGGTTTATTTTCCGAATAAGAGGTGTCTTTTTTCTGTAAAGAAAAAAAAAATGCATTTACGTGACTTCTATCAATTTTCCTATTTATGGTACCATTACTTCTTCTTTACGCAATTGTAATATCGTTAGAACAGCATTGAAAATTTATTTTATAACTTTTTAAAAAAGTTAAGGAGGACTAATAATGCCTTTTTATAGAGATATGCTGCTTAAGTAGGGATGGGTACTTTCACTGCAGCAGTATTAACGTGAACGTCCCTTTAATCATTGACATTTGTTAATTTAATCACTGTTTTCTTAAAATAAGTTTTTCTATTTTACGGTGGTGTATTTAAAATTTAATTATCCTGAACAGTTTTTTTTTGCAATACCTTCCTATCAATAATAAAAACCGTGACTACCTTAATAAAAAAAGAATTCGATTTTAACTCCTTTTCAGATAATTGGCCGGATTATCAAATGAATTTTTTTGTTGAACATTTTGCCTAGAATCACCAGAATAACTGAGGTATCCTGTATATATAAATATATATGTATATATGGTTATGTTGTTAATTCTCTCAATAAAAAAAAAGAGAACTCTTATACAAGGCAGAGTTCTACGTCAAACAGAATGGTCTTGATTAAGCGCGTACTATCATGTATAGTCTACTGGGGAAAGCTAATCCTTTATTAAGTATTTCAAAACTCGTGACAAGAAATGAAGCTATTACTGTTGAATAGTTTGTCCAATCTCTTACACCTACAGTGTACTCTAAGTATGAATACGCTAAATTTATATACGATTTAAATAAATCAAAAGTGAATAAGAAATGCATATATAAAATATCCATATAACTCTGAAAAGATGAAGGGAGACACAAATTGACAAATTTGTTATCTTTACCCAAACTGTCGAAGATAAATTTATATAGGGATTGAAAATAGAATTATTGAATAAGACATAAAATTGGCCATATTACTGGCCGTTATATTGTTAAGTCAGTTTTTATAAAAAATTATGATTTCAATTGGATGCAGTTTATCTGCTGAGTTTTGGAACCTAACATTTTTTTTTAAACTTTTATTGCAGTTGAATTAAGGTTTCAAGTTTCGAAATTTACAATCGTCACTTCACCTTAAAATTTGCTTTTTGTTGATAGTTCATTGACATCATAATATATGATGATTATGAAATTCACAATATTAGCGCAATAGGAAATGTGAGTATACTTATAGAATAATACGTATGTAATTTGTGTAATGTATGCTTCAATTTTAACCATTTATATGCGTTGTATATGACTTAAACTAAAAAAAAAAATTCCGAATCTCATCAATACAATCTCAAGTGTCTGATTAATCATGAAAGGGCGGATTATCACTAAAACAATGGCGGATTTGCAGTTGATTGTATAAGATTATTCATGTGAATGTAAATGACCTTGCCTGGGGGCAGCCCAGATCACTAATCCATGGGACTAATCTCAGGAGATTGTTGCACTGACACTAAACCCATTACGGGCCCCAATGGGACTGCCCATAATTGCCTAATTCCTCCTGTCCATCTTCCAAGGTGAGACTCCAACGAAACCGTTGTGAGTTCCGACTGTCTCTAGGAGAGACACAAATAAGCATGCAATGTTATCAGAGTAAATTGTGTTAACAACTTACAGTTAAGAGCTACTCTTGAAGTGTTGTGACTGGCTTATTAAAAAAAATAAAAAAATCATACCAAAATTGAGCGGGCAGGATTTTAAATGAGATAAAATTTTATCAAAGCTATACTATTTGTAACTCATGTTATATTGAACTATAAAATATTATACTGGCAAATAAGTCCTTTCGGTTTTTCTGTTTATTTTTATGCCATTATGATACACTTCTTATCTGATGAATTAATCCCCAAGGTGGATTGTTTATCCGGTTTGTAATATGTCAACAACTATGTCTACAGTTGTTGAATCTAGCTTAGTATTGCGTTTACTATTGCACTGTGGATATGGAAGAAAATCTCATTCATTATCGGCATATTTTGTTATATTATTTTAAAAAATGTATTGCAGTGTTTTGATTGTGGATCTCATTGTAAAATTTGCATTGTTTATGGTGATGATGCTTTAACCGAACGCACCTGTGAAACGCACCTTTTGCCTCACCCTCCCTATTGACCAGACCTAGCTCCAAGTGATTATCACTTATTCCGGTCTCTGCAGAACATCATGAATGGAAAGAAAGTCCAAACGGAAGACGACATCAAAAACAACTTGGAACAGTTTTTTTAATAAACTCCAGATATTCTATGTACATGGCATTATACAGTTAGTAGAAAGATGGGGAAAAAGTCATATTAAATAATGATCAATATATTTTAGTCTATAATACATTGAGTTTTATTTAACCCTAAAAAACCGAAAGGACTTATTTGCCAACCCAATACATCAAAGTAGAACTTTACATTATTTACAATAACCAAGTTACTTCCATCACTAAACAAATTACAGCCATCTTCTATTATTTTCAGTAATGTCAAAATAACTTTTTTCATATAGTCCGTGGTTCATACTCATTTTTTATGAAATAATTAATATCTGCCTGGAACTTCGTGAATAGCTTCATCTCATCGTAATCTACAATCTTTTTATGCACGAGAATTCTCAGAAACGACGCGTTTACAATCTGAAGATCGGTAAAGTTTGTCTATTTATTAATAGGCACTAAAAACTCATTAACAAATGGGCAAAGTGGTGCTTTCCACTTGAATTTTAAAATGAATTGGTCACAAAAAAGTAACTCAGAAAAATATTGGGCCGTTTGGCGTCACCTCAACCCCTAAAAGATCAACATAAAGAGGTTATATAGGCAAAGCAGCTCGATATTTCTGTAGGGCACCTTTTTTTCAATTTTGTGATGAAATATGAGTATCTTAAATATGAGTTTGCAATACCTAATTAAATTAATTAATTATTTTCCTCATTTCTGTTGATAAAAAATGTATAATTTACGATAAGATGAATAATTCACGAAGTTTAAGATTAATAAGTTACTCGAAGAAAAACAAAAAAAATTGAATATAATATAGACCTGTTTGCATATCATGTAAATTCGTAAAACCGTCCTACTAAACTTTTTGATATTTTATTACAATGAGAGGCCCATATAAATCAGGGACAATTCATAGGATAATCACCGTTTGAATACTATATAAAAAAAATGCATATATATATATCATGTCTTTAAAGATAATATCGGATGAACACTTGACAATGTGTATATATGTATAATATATATATATATATATATATATATATATATATATATATATATATATATATATATATGGGTGTATACATTTTCTCTTACCTGAATTTTAATAAACAACAGCCAAAACTGAAGTGTTTTATTCTGGGTCGCTAAAATATTATTTATATGATATTAGGAATAAGTGGCGATATATTTAGCAGTTTATTTAACACAATGTCTGTTTGCTCTATCTGTTATATCTATTTGTTTATCTGTTGGTTTATTTAGTCATAGAGGGTATATATAACGGATATATTTATAGAATGGAAACAATACTATGATTAAACATTCTGATTTCATTTATTAAACCTAATTAATATTTTTATGTTAATTTAAATTTATGTTAATATTAATTTAAATACCTTTGAAACATCTTATCACAATATCGACAAAAAAGTGTATACTTTTTGAGTTATTCGGAATTTAATTTTACCATCCCTCTTAACTTTTTTTTTTCCAGCTCCTTTTCTTTGAAGTCTGTTATATAGATAAATTTAAGGGGCGTCGAGAAAATGACTTTAGCGAAGTTTCATTGAAATCGGTATATTCGTTTAAGCACTACAGTCTAAAGCAACGCGAGTAGCATAGAAGCGCAAATATAAGAGAGTAGTGGACAGAATTCAATAAAATTGACACTACATTATTTGTTCACCAATATCTACCTTTTATTTATCTTTTAGCCAAATCGAAGTAGCCCTTTCTGAAATATTGATATATCTTAAAAATAACGTTTGGGCGTGCGTAAGCGGAAGTGCTGGATGGAATTTGACACTAATCTGCATAATCTCTGAAAATCGGATGAACGGTACTAGGTGATCACATAGATTTGACTACAGACAGACAGATACCGAACCTAATTTGGTCCTTGATGTCTGAAACGTCAAATGCGAGTGGAAATTATCGATTCTGAGCACAAATTTTTTTTTTAACCTCTCGCACGAACACAATACTTCCCTACCTTCGGTATTGAGGAAGCAATATACAAATTCATATTTTATTTTTCATATTTTTTTTTATTTGTTTATTTACAAATATCACATTCTGTCACATCAAGGACATAGTTTTCATATTTATATTAATATTATATATATTCATATTCATATCCAAACAATATTCTAAAAAAAAAAAATATATATATTTATTTTACCTTAAGTAACGTCAAGGATTCAAACTGTTAATATTTGATAGAGGCACTTTTATTTAGTACGGCTTTGGTAAGAGATATAATGTAATGAGAACATATTTGTAAAACTAGAGTAAATATTTTAATGAAAACAAAATGTTAAATAAAAATGGATTGAACTGATTTCGAACTTAATCGTTACAAAAGTATTTATGTTATTTTAAGAGGAAAACTTAACACTTCCCTTCTATTCCCTTTAGACTACATGAGTTTTTTTCCGAGCCGGGAGAGATGATGTGGGAATCATGCCGAGTAAAAATCGCATCGGGATCCTGGATTTGAACTCGTAATTATTTGTTTATTTCAAAATTTCGATTATCAGGTAACTGGGCAACACACGCGTTAATCCGCTCGGCCACTACCCCCTCTAGTAAAACTTGACACACAGACTTATGCAAAATTAAAGGATACACCTACAACACCAACTATAAATCCATTCCTAACGGGTTAAACGAGTATCTCCCTTCCCTCCCTTCTAAAAAAAGAAACGTTGAATGATATTATTGTAAAGATAGTATGTAAATAACTGGTTACTTTTTCTTCTCCAATATAACAAGTCGTTTTCACATTTCCATGATTATTTTACTCTGTGTTCTGATTACCAGTTATGTACTTGAAAACTTTTCATAAGTAAAAATAAAATACAAATATTAGCAGAAATAATTATTGCAGTGATTCGGATAACTGGAAGTTTTCTGAGAAACACCTAGTTATTTTTATAACTTCACTTTCTTCGTTACTTTGTCGGTATGAACATTTTAAGAAGTATGATGGAACTTTCCAAACATATTGCTTTCTACTAACATTGCGTTTTATTTTATAGCGCAATCTATTTCACACAAATAGTCTGAGAGCGGACACGTGAAAGCTACTTTCAAGTTTTTTTTTGCTGCCGTTTAGACAGGATAGACCTATCGGCCAAGATTGCCTTCAAAGGCACAATGATCAACCATGTCCAAACGGCGTGACGGCGGAGCAGAATGCGTGTAGCGAGCTAGAATCAGTTGGCCGGAGATAAAACGCATTGACTGTGCGTGTTGGCCAACGCGGCTGAGCAACAGATCTGCAACCGCCGTGAATAGAGGGACATTAAGGCTATTCATCAACTTCACCAACATATTCCACCCTACTGGCCCATATCGATTCCCGTATAATCGATTCTATTATTCTAGATGGCTTATGCCTCCCGCAGCAGCTGCTGCTTGCTGTTTTGGTATTACCAATTATTCCACGTCGTAAGTCCAAACAGTGCGCAACGAATTCGGATTTTCCTGAACGCGTCCATTTTAATTCGCTTAACAGCTATGTCAAAAGTTTTGTTAAAACCCTCAATATTTGAAGTTTCATGTGTACTTTTTGTTCTTCTGGTGTTTCAAAAGCGACTTTAAAATTAGAAAAAAAGTAGTTTAATTTGTCAAACTAATGTTGCTCTTTATACAATCGAGATTACAGAAATTGCATCACTTATTCCTTTTGATTATTTGAAATTTTTATGACTACGAGTGAACCATAGTCCAGTGGTCACAGTCAGTCGATCATCCATTTCAAAAAAAAAATTTATTCAATCAAATAAAAAAAAAATGTGGATATATGTCTTGGTGTTCATTCTTTTCTTATTTTTTAAAATATATTTTATTAGTCTTAGATTCGAACGTATTACTAGGTTACTAATCGATATATATATATATATATATATATATATATATATATATATATAAAGTGTTGGCTATTTTTGTCTAGATTGGATCATTCAACATTTTTTCAACAACCACAAACATTATGGTGGCTTCAAGACGATTCCACTTATTCAAACTATATAATTATTATATATTATATAACTATATTATAAATCTATATATATTAACTATATATTATATAACTATTATATATAACTATATAACTTCATCAAACAGAAAATGAAGACAAAATGGGGACAGATATGGTCTAATGTAACCGAAAATAAATTGAGGGAGGTAAAAAGTGACGTTTCCTCTTGGGCGTCGTCAAATAGGAATAACCGCAGAGAGGAAGTAATTCTTACGCGCCTGCGTATAAGTCATACACGCCTTACTCATGGATACCTGATGGCTCGTGATTCTTCGCCAGTATGCCAATCCTGTTTGACTCCTCTGACAGTAAAACAAATTTTAACAGAATTATGAGCTTACGAAACATTTAGACTATCTTGTGACTTGACAAACGATCTACACTTCATTCTACATGACAATACGAATGGAATTGATAATTATTTTTTTTCTGAAACATTCTAAACTTGAAAATACAATGTAATTCTCAATGAAAATAAGGAAATAATGATCCTAGTGATTAAAGCCTTAAAATAATAAAAAAAAATAATTAGGTTCAAGGGGCTTATAGGCTACACCAAATGGTGCTAACCCGACTTACGTAAACTAATAGCAACCAAAAATATAAATAACAATATTTTTCTTTATATCTTTATTTTAAAAACAAATAAAATGTAAATGTTGATATGGATTGGAAGGTTGCTAATTCTACATTAAAATGGCATTATTATCGTTGAATTTGGACAGAAACCTGAGGAGCTCAAGCGATTTTATTAACGGCTAGAAAAAAAAAATTCTCCAAGAAAATCAAGTACTGAACATTTCATTTTTAGATTTGTATAAGAATTATTAAAATAGTGTTGAATTTTAAGAGACACTAAAAACGAATCTAACTTTTTTTTTTTTATAATAAAACTTTATTTGGTCTACTTTCCTGGAACAGTTTTAGGTTTTTGTTATTCAGTTTCACACTAACCATCCAAAGTATGACGGTTATGGTTTTTAGGCTTCAATTATTATGATATACATAGTTTTTGTGCACATTCTTAAAAAAAAAAAACCAACTTTTTAAAAGCAGTTCAAGATAAAGCGAATAAAAACAGGTAATTTTAATCCCAATTTCATAACTTCCTCAATAAATATAAATATTTGTAAATGATAAGTTCAATTTTATGCGCTCATGTTTTTCAGCGATAGACATCGGACAGGCTGTTATTGCTTGATTTGAACAAGCGTTTGGAATCACCATACAATACCCAAAGAACAACATGCTTACGACTACTTTACGAAATTCAAGTTAAAAACAATTCATTTCCACGACAGTCGAACTATCTAATATGAACCTAATATTCCACATGTAAATTTTGCTCCGAACATATGCTTATAATTGTTTTATGATGAACTCAAATTAATCTCATTTCGTTATCTAATACCGATTAGAAAGAAAGAAATGGCTTTCGGGACTTCCGCCATACCATTTTTTTTTTTTGCCTTTCGTTTAACGGAATGTTACTACTTATTTAAAAGGCAATAAACATTAACATTTATAATTTAGTTTATTATCTGATCAGTCCTGCTCCTAAATCACATAAAAACTGTTGATCTCGTACCCTCTTACGCCAAAATCTCCGGACCCTACTCATTTGGAAGGAAGAATTTGCGGGGGAACATGTCATGGGAGTTTGCAGGAGCTTCAAACATTCAAGCATGGCTTTCTGATGACGATTTCAATTGGGAGAAGAGTTGGATGATATAGCTGATGATGTGATAAGGCCACAGGAAGAATAAGCTTACGGAAAGACCAATGCACACGAATGTCAACATCCAGACATAGCAAATGCAGCAATCCACCTCACAGCAAGCTGTGCACATTTCCGAAAGAATTTTAATTGCCAAGAGAAAACATCTACAATATTAATTCAGTTAAAAAAAAAAAATTAACAGATGTTCATATTTGCACACAAATTAATCATATGATTTTATTTACAAAAAGAAGTATCTATATAAATAAAATAAAGATTTTGTCTTTACATTGAATAGAATCAACCCATGATATCTTTCCGTTTCATACATTGCAGACACCAAATACACTTTTTTAAAAAATTTTGTCTGCAGAAATGGCTTATTGTAAACTTTTGAAATTTTAACGTTATATTAAGGTTTGGTTGACTTAAAACATAGGCTTTAAATGAAAACAAAACATTAAGTATGACCAGAGTTATGAATTCTTAAGTAATTTGATTAGAGATATCGGTTAATGTTGATAATAAATGATAATAATACACCTATATAAATCAAATAAAGGCTTCGTCTATACATTGAATAGAATCGATTCGTTTCACGACATCTTTCCTTTTTATACATTACGCACAAGAAATCCACTTTTAAAACAAATTTTTGTCTGTCTGGGTGTCCGCATTGTCCAACGAAATTTTGTCAGGAATAAGCTCGGCAATAGTTAATGGTAGACTTTTGAAATTTTGACATTGCATTTAGGTTTGCTTGACTTAAAATATAGGCTTTAAATGAAAACAAAATATTGAGTGGAACCAAAGTTATGAATTCTTGAGTAATTTGTTTAGAGATCCCGATTAGGCAGTTACTTCGATTCTAATCCCAACCTAATCTACCGAGAGCCATATTTAAAAGTTGTACTACTCAACTGATGGAAAAAATTATCACAACTCAACGGGAAAAATCCGGAATACCTAACATCTGTAACGCGTTGTCCCATGAAATGGGTAAAACACACTCATTTTTCAATATTGTCCGTTCTTCCCGTTCAAGACGTCATTCAATTCAACTTTCCGAGCCTAACAAATATTGTCGTATACATTTTTAGGATGAACCAAACGGATTATTTGGAAACCAGGGGAAAAAAATTCAACAATTTCACTCTGCCGCCGCAATATTCAGTTTAAGTTCTAATTTTACACGGATATAGGTGACTCAATGTCCAATGTTATTTTGATTATTTTACCAGCGATAAACTAAGCGGAGTTTAAAGAAGTGGAGAGACTACAACTCTTCTTGATTAATTAATCAACTCCACAATCTCCTCGCTTCATCATAAATGAAAATTAAACACTTAACATTTTAATGTATTAGTGGTGGTTGGTTTAGTTGTGTGTTACCTAAACAAATGGCCGAATAACAAAGTTTTTGTTATGACTATTGCGAAACCTTGACTTCCATAAGCCTCGCCATAAAAAATTTCAAAACAACCCCACCCTCCCAACCCAATTTTATGAAATTGAATTTGGACCCTCCTCTCCCCATAATAAAACATCCATCTCAAAAAAAGATTCTCAAATTTTAACTATACACCCGTCAACGAGGGGTACCTCAGCTAGTTGAAAATAAAATATCGACGATTTTTATTTATTTTATCTGTCAAGAAATAACTTGGGAACATACAGCGTTCACTTCTATACCTGCATCCTTAGCAATAACTGAAAATAACATAAATTATTTAACAAAACTTCAAAAGCTAACTTTTTAAAAATACCTAGGTAATAATGGAAAAAGTAAACACTAAATAAATTAACTAAATACAAATTTGTTATAGTTTTAAGGCAATGCACTAGCTCCATATTTATAATCTACACCCGGAGTCTCCATACTACGCCCCCTCCCCTCTCCAACTATTTAAAAATATGAAATTTATCAAATTACTCATTTACGAGGTTTCTACAACATTTATTGCATGGTTTTTTCTCGTATAAAGCTCATTTCGAAGCTGAAGTGTCATTTATAGAATAAAAGTTTTTTTTATCATATATGGCTCGTGTAACTTTGATGGAGGTTGCAATGCGGACCGCGGGACTTTGTCGAGGACTCAAACGTATAAAAAATAAAGGGTATAAAAAAAAAACTTGATGTTTCAAAAGTTGTCGAATCGTTACGGGATAGATTGTGTTTAAAGATTTCGATGCGAACATCAAAATTTGTTTTAATTCTTAATCTTAAGGCCACTGGCTTTAGCACCAGTGACGAGGTAGAGAGAGTAGCGCAGGGATCTCTTGGAGTCCTTTCCTTCTATAGTCAGAGGGAGAAGCCTGGCTTGGGGTTACCTGCCTAATTGTATACAGGTATGACTTTGTTTTCATTTTTTTAATTTACTTATCTTTAGGTCATTTTATTTTTTTACTGTACATAGTTTTTGATTATTATTTTACTTTTGTTAATTTTATATTTTATGTGTATATGGTGTGAATGTGTTCATATATCACTATAATTATTGTCCACGTTACAGATTAGTATATTTCCAAATAAAAAAATTATTAAGGAACAATACCGGTCACTGCTTTAAAAACTCATTCTAGTTTATAGCCTCTTAGGTGCAATTGTTGTAATGAGATACCATATGATAGAGATGGCCATCGATAGTCGATATTATCGATATATCGATATTTCTCTTCCGATATTCGATATTTTACCATCGATAGTATCTAATTCGATATTATTGATTATCAATATTTTAATTTTAAAATTTAAATTAAAACTATAATTCAATATTTCAACTGCCTCCCGCAGTGCCACATCCAACGCCCTGAAGATGACCTGCAAAGTGGGTCGAAACGTCAGCAAAAATTAAAATTATTTATATATTTTAATTTTTTTTATTTATTTGACCGCACCCTCGACTAACTCCTTCTCATATCAGTGTTTCAACTGCTTCCCGCAGTGCCACATCCAACGCCCTGAAGACGACCTGCAAAGTGGGTCGAAACGTCGGCAAAAATTAAAATTATTTATATATTTTAATTTTTTTTATTTATTTGACCGCACCCTCGACTAACTCCTTCTCATAAAACTATAATTTTGTGAAAGAGCTACGAATTATTTATGAATCTGATCGTTAAAAAAATATATATATATATATATACTCATCTTTCTGTTTCATATAGAATGTAGTGCGTAGTAGAGGAAAACATCGATATTTTTATATCGATTGGCATCCCAGTAGATTTGAATATGGGCATGGAACAATTCTCATTTAGTAAAATCAATTTGCCCAAATGTGTTAGTTACAACCTTCTCCAACCAAGGTCACCAATTGTCAAATAAATCTATTTAGGATGCTAATAAATTACCATTTCACTGAATCCGATCTTTGGGTAAATGGTAGGCATAATTTGTTCAATGGAAATTAATGGAAAATAATTGAGTATTACGAAGATGGGCAGGCACCATAAAATTAATTTTACTAGGGAGGGTAGAAGAGTTGATATTTCCAATATGTATGACAATATCATACGTAACTATCTTAATGTTCCTTATGTTTCTGACCTGGCCCGATCCATAAAAACTTCAGAACCAACCAAACCCTCTCGTTTCTAACCTTGCTTCCTCTTCGATCCCTAACAACCCTCCGAGGCGTCTGAAAAGAAGATGGCCTCTAGATCTCCTTTTGCAAATACATTTTTAGAGTGCGACCAATGGTTAGTTTCCCAACAAGTGGTTTGATGTTATTTTATTCTTTTTTTCACATTTACTGAATGTATTTTTATTTGTAATAGAGTTGTAAATATCACCAATAAAAAATAAAAAAAAACTATCGCTATTTCGAATTCAATATTTATATGGTATTGATAGTTATTTTAGGTCGATACCAAAATCGATGGCAATGTCACTATTGGTATTTTATATTCCATATCTACCATATGGATTCTAATTAAAAAACAAATGTGTGTACTTTTATAGAAATAAACTAATAGAAATACATTTAATAAATAACAAATAAATAAAAAGATATCTAGGTATGGCTTCTAAACACCCGGTTATAAACATGTATACTCCTAATAAATAAAAATTCTACGAACCAAGAATTTTTTGTACTAAACAAACTTGTCTTCAGCGAATGCTCATGGATTAGAGTGGAGGAATATTTTCCGAAGGGACCATCTAATCGCTTATTACGTGAAATATTACTTAACAGTCTCGATAAAGTATGAAGCTCCGCCAATTCTGATATACATGGAAATTCCTGTTAAACTGGAAGCAATACTTAAACCGCTTACGAATTGTTTAGTTAGATTTGACGTCACGAGGATACGCGTATAATCCGGTATTTAGTATTTAGATTATACGCGTATAATCCGTGTATATGCAGGCTATTTCTGCAGCATTACATTTATCAATAACTATAGGAAGCTCGAAAATAGCATTATATTCTGATTCAATATCTGCCCTTCAGAGTTTAGCAAACAATAAAACCGGACCTACAATAAACGGAATCCACCAACATTGAAATTATAAACAACCTTAATAAAAGTATAATTTTGGACTCCGGGATATCAAGAAATGAGGTAGCGGATAGAGGTGCTAAAAAGAAGCTGCTCATATGAATATTCCACATCTCCAAATATACGAACCGAGTGAACTTGGAATCCTCATAAAAGAATGAAACGACAGGAAACCGTTCGACGTTTCCGATTACTTCAGCACTTACCAGACAATCGCTCCAACCTTCCAATTAATTACAAAAGACTAATATACATGAGTATAATAAGGCCTAGTTGAATTTACGGATTTGAGCTCCACCGAATCATCGAATTCCTCTCCTATCTAATCTTTACAATCCAAAATCCTCAATGCTCCCTACTTTGTTACAAATAAAACCATCCATGATGACCTTAATGTTTCAGATCTGGCCCAATCTAGATATTTATCTCTCCATAATAAACTTTAGAATCATCCCAACCCTGACGTTTCTAACCTTGCTTCTTGTTCAATTCCTGATAACCCTCCGAGGCGTCTGAAAAGACATATCATTAGAGTACAACCATAGTAGTTACTCAACAAGTGTTTTCACGTTATTATATCCATATGTTCAAATTTACTGAATGTATTTCTTTAATACAGTTGTAAATATCATTAAGAAATAATAATAAAAAAATAGTTTAAAAAGTTGGCGCATCTAAAATTAATAGCAACCATTTAGATAAATCTTTGCTGGTCTTGAGGCAATGCATTTCCACAGACGTGTAGTGCGTCGGAAGATCGGGTTCATGAAAGTGGCCCATACTTCTTGGAATTGGAGAAGAGCCAGAACCTTAATATAAGCGTGCCGATGGCCAAATCCGACGACAATCGTAAGTGTTCTCGCCACTTCTTAGCTTTATCTCTTCAGCCTAATCCAACCTTTACGCCCCCCTGCCAAGTCCTCACCCTCCGGCAAAACCTTTTCCAGTCCCCACTCCGCCGTCTTCAACCCTCGGTTAAATTTTTCGTATAATGCGGCCAATTTTTTATCCTTTGAATATGATTTGTCAGGAAAATTCTGTTATCTGGTCTGACAAAGCGAAGGCTCTGTTCCATTTTATCTGACAAAAAAAAAAAAAACTTCATTTGAGACATGCCTTGAAGAGGCCTCTCTTTTGGAAAATGCTTTTTCTCTCAACGTCTTATTCAGTACCGTATTTCCAGTGAAAATAATATAGTAACCTGCAAAATAAGTTATCCTAAAGAGACAATATTGTTTCTGAAAAAGAAAATTAATACTGTACTATATTTACAACAGCTTATAACTTTTCTATTTTTTGGTTCAAATTGGAAGAAACGTGCCATAAGGAACGTTTGTGCATGAGTATGCTAAAGTATTAGACTAGTACTAAAACTGAGACACCATATAGGAACTAACGTGTACAATTCCTAAAAATTTCATCAAAATCGAATCAACGGCAGTATGTGTTATATTCCGTGGTACAGCCCCTTTCTTATACAGGGGGCGGGGTATCCGGGGGTGGAGCGGCAACCAGGTGATTGACAAAACAAAGTTTAATAAACACAATATAATTATTAGATCATGTGCCGGTGCTGGGAGAGCTTTTAACCCTGACATTTATTCCCAGCCCTCTCCCCTGGCACAAGAAATCCCCTGAATAATCTTAAAGGCGAGGTAGGGATGGAAAAAAAATACTTATGAAATATTATGAAATTATTAACATCCAACCATAACTTATTAAATACTTCATCGTAGGCCACTTTTTTATTTATGGAAATTCTCAGTATTGTGACTTTTCGAATCTGGAGATCGACAAAATTTGTCTATTTAATTTTTTTTTTTTATAAATTTTTTTTTGTGAAATATTACAATCCGTCACAATTTAGGGCATTTAAAATAATGTTCAGAGAGCACATTAATACTCCATTTGTAACAAATAAAAATAAATAATACATAAAAATAATAATATTATTGAAGTTCAGCCAGCTCTTTGTGATATCGTTTTCATCCTTAAATATCAAAGTTGTATGAACTTCACAGATACTTTTAAATTCCAGCTTAATTAGTTTTAGTACCTATTTAATTAAGTACTAAAAATTCAACAACATGCACTCGCTTCCCCCTTGAATCGTAAGATAGTTTGATCGCAAAATTGAGAAAAAACGTGGCCTGGAAAACATTGGACCGTTTCGCGTTATCTCCACTCACATGTTAAAATAACAAGGTTATATAAGCCAAACGGTCCAATATTTTGGTAGACCATCCTTTTTTATAGATTTTGTGATCAAATTATCTTACGATTCAAGTAGAAAGCAAAAATAGGAATTTATGAGTTCTTGGTTCCTCATTAAATAAATTTATCTAATGAAAAAATGCCCCATTTCTATTAATTTTAGTAGATACGAAAATTTGTAGGTTTTCATAAGATGAGTACCATTTACTCACTTTTGGGCGGATGTTATTAATTTGATTAAACGGGGTTTGTACCTCGGACTTTTACGTCCCCCACATACATCTACAAACATACACGGATCAAAATTGTTCGTTAATGTCTAAAACGTTAAAGTCGACTGCAATTTTTCGATTCTGAGTGCAAACATTTCATTCGTTTGGTACATGAATGCAAAGCTTTACTGCTTTCGGTTGGAAGGTAGAAAAATCGTGCATATAAATTTGATTTAGAATAATTAACTATATGTCGAAAAATAAATGTGATAATTTTTGTAACTATGTATTAATATTATAATTATATAAGTTTTAAATGTTATTACTTTGTAAATATAGAAATATATAAAAAATATTTACACATCATATTATTAATTCCGCCTCGCTGATATTTTCATTTCTATCGTGTATGGGCTTAAGCACATGACGTAGTTTTATATAACTTTTAAAAAAATAAACATCTCAGTTTCTTCGATTTATGATCCATGATGAAAAAGTAACCAATAAATAAATAAAATTGTTTAAACAATAAATTAAAAGGAACTTTAAATTAGATGAGTTCGAAGAAGGTGAAAAGAGATTAGTCCCCTTTTCGGTAATTGCACGCCACTTAAAAACTTCCCGATAATTAAATAGCGAATAGAAAATAAATTGTATTTAATTTATAGGTCAATAAATTTTTAGTTCCTTATAAATTATTGGGTTTAATATTATTAAATTTTAAATAGATATAAAACCATTAGCAAGGATTTTTATCTATAAAATACACAACATGAAATAAATAAATAATATTCACGTATGTCAAACGATCTTTCTCGTAATTACAAAATGAAATTTACCTCGATAAGGTGAAAAAAATATTTTTACGCCTGTTTCATTTTGGTCCATATATAGTTAAAGAGTATCGTACTTATTCATTATTTTCACGAATCAAAATTAACTATATATATATATATATATATATATATATATATATATATATATATATATATATATATATATATATATATATATATATATATGCAGAGATGTGTTATTCGAAATAGTTGATCTACTCTTTGCTATTAAATAAGATTATAAGTTAATTAAATTTTAATACTTTTTTAATAATATGATTAATTTTATATTTTGTAAAATAGAGCAAAAACGGCGTTTCAGGTAAATCCTCAAGCCCATTTAAGTTATATACCATTTTTATTTTAATAATTTTTATTTTTTATTTTTTTTTATTTTTACACTTTTAATTGTTTACATATTCTAATGAAATATATATATAAGAGTGGTATTTACTTAAGATGAATGAAGCTTATCAGGCTGAGCTTATCACCAGCCTGTCTATAAATAAATATTCTAAAAAACTGTTGATGAGATTTAGCGTTTTAATTTATTATTTAGCCTATAATTTTAGTTAAACTAGTTACAAAAACAAATATTTATTTTCATGATCATGGATAATATCCTTGGTTTTAAATACTCACAAAAATGCAAGGCCTGAAATGACTCAAGTGGTTGAACAAAAATTAACAACAAATGGATAATTTAAATGATTAATAAATCATTTCAATGATCATTTTTAATGAAGTGTTCATGGAAAATTCAGGCAGATTTTGATTTAAAAATTAAAAAAAAAAAAAAAAAACCTTTACCATTACAACCCATGAAGGGTCTTGGGTTTAGTACTATTTAGGGAAAGCACTGTTTCTTGGTCTACGGCAGTGCTAGGAGATGATTTGACCGAGATCACGCTCAACCGCCATGTTTTGCCCTTTCATTAATTATTTAAATTATTGGTACCCACTTTATAGAGGCTGGGTGTGCCCCAGTAAGGTCTACCTACCCAGAGTCGCCCCACGGCCAATGAAACAGAATAAATAATGTTTCTGCCATGAGCCGGGATTCGAACCTGGGACTTTTAGCATTAGAAGCTCAGTACTCTATAATTATACAACGCTATTTAACGTAATTATACAACCCTATTTTATTAAGTTACGTGACAATGGCGTATCTATTAAGGAGCTTTAAGATCCCCACGACTTAAACTTCATTTAATATAGTAGCTTTCTATATAGTAATTACCAGTATATTAAAAAAAATAACAAAAACACACCAAAAATTAAATTCTGGATCCACTACTGCAACATGAAAAATATTTTGAGTTTCATTCATTTATCATTTTATATTTCTTATGGTCCGTCTATAGTAATTGTGTAAAAAATATGAAAAATAAATAAAAGGTATAATTTTCCGAGTATAATATTATGCTTTCTAAAAATATTATTAAAAATAAATAAAATCCTCAAACGTCTGAAGAGAAAAATGTGTTCATTGGTTCTGATTTTCTAGATAAGTTGTAACGTAATCCATCTGTTGACGATGATTTAAATAATAATTTTTACTTAAGTATCGCCAGTTACTTTTTTCTCACTTATTTATAACTATTATAGGTTTGTCAAATACACGTGACTTAATGACTTATTCCGATTCTACTAATGAGGTTATTGCCCGAATCATAATGTTATAGTTTTATTGAAACTGTGAAATAAAATAAAAAAAATTAAAATAACTTTAACTTAAATTCTTTCATCAAGAAGAAGAATTGTGCTTGACTCACATTTTGGTGAAATTGTTTAAAGAAGGTTTAAATTTGTTTCATGTAATATTCCAAGCAATAAGAAACACGTACCACTATAAACCATGAAGAGTCTTTGGATTCAGTAATATTTAGAGAAAGTACTGTTTCTTAGTCAATAATTGTGCAAGAAGGTGATTGGACTGAGATCACACTCAACCTCAAGGTTTCTGCCCTTAATTAATTATTAATTAAAGTAGCTACTTTATAGAGTCTGGGTGTTCCCAAGGAAGGTCTCTTGATCCCAGGATCGTCCAACGATTGATGAAACGGAATACTTTTCTTTTTCTGCCATGAGCCGGGATTCGAACTAAGGAACTTGAGCATTGGAAGATCAGTGCCCTACCACTGAGCTACCCCACATCCCTTTTATGACATATGATTTCTGAATAATAATTGCTATTTTTTCGAAGATGGCTGTTACTGTTACTGCAGGTGACTGGCGATACCTAAGTATAAAATCTGTTGCACGCATCACGCAACTTTCACTAATCGCTCTTCTACGAAAAGAAATTATTGTCTGGCAATATTGGGCTATTAAAAGAAAAATTGTAAGCGCATTTTTAATGCAGCTAAACTTAAACAACATTTTTTTTTTTAATTTCGGACTTATTCAACAATACAAAAAATCATTAAGACAATAATCATAATATAAATCATATTTATCATATTGATTTGTAGCCTGTAAAAACCTTAAATGTAACTGCATCAGTTTGTTTCAATCGCATAACTCCAGTCTCTGAGCTCTACAGAGTAAGATAGAGTTGAAAGAACATATAACGAGTAGTTCCGTTAAAAACTTAGATTCGAAAATTTTCACAATATCAATACTTTCCGTGAAGCAAAAAAGACCCTAACTGCTTACAAACAAATTAATTAAAATATTAAGAAAATGGGCTGTGATGAGTAATAATAAAATTGAAGGAGTAGCAGAAAAAATATATACGTAAGACTGTGGAAGCACGATCTATAATGCGGACCATGTATTTTACTAATTTTTAATATTGTTTCTTCAGAAAAAAATATACCAAACCCCCACGATAAATTTAATCCTGGATCCACTACAGCAACATAACAAATCTTTTGAGTTCCATTCATTTATAATTTTATATTTCTTATGTTCCGTTTACAGCAATTGTGTAAAAAATGTATTATTTTTCGGGCTATGCAAAAATATTATTGAAAATAAATAAAATCCTCAAATACAAATACGTTTGCATTGGTCCTAATTTTCTAGATAAGTTGTAACGAAATCCATCGGTTGTAGTATTGCCAGTTACTTTTTATTATTATTAATATTTCTCATGAAAGCACGATCTATAATGCGGAAAAAGTATTTTACTAATTTTTAATATTGGTTCTTCAGAACCTATCTATTTTAATTTAATTTCGGGAACTAGAAGGCATCTAAATCACGACATCTTATAATTTAATTTGTTTCTTCTTCGGATTTAGCCGACTAAACCGGCTAGAAGTTCGTGTTTTTTCCGTGATGCTATATTAAAGGCAAATATTTGTGCCCCATTGCAAAGGATTAAAGTTGAGAAAATTGAACGCTTGTTTGCCTTTGGTAGTAGCAAGAACACCTGTGTGCCTGCTCCTCTCTGATCCAACCAACGAACAAGTAAAGACACTCAATCTCATTCCCCCGAGAACAACTTTTTCTCTTCCCTCCTGGCTTTTATCCTTTTTTCTTCTTCTTCTCCTTCTTCTTTTTTCCCTACCCTTTCGAATAATTCTAGGTCATTCCACCCCTGTCTCCACCGGAAAGATAAAACTAAACCCGTACCCCTAAGAACTACTCCTAATAGTTTAAGAATGACCTCTGTTCATTATTTTACTCGGAATGGAATAGAGCGTTTGTCCCAGTCAGTTTCTTCAAAAAATTTTTATTTTAAGACCAATCTTTTATTTCATGATCATTAGTTTTATGATTGACAGTTGATATTTATTTTCTAATTAGTTAAACTTAATAAATTAGTAATATAACGGAATAAGTAAATTTCTTGCGAAAAATAGTAAAATAATTATGGAAATAAATAAATAATAATAAACAAAATAAATAAATAGTTTCTTAATGTTTTATGTACCAGTGAGGCGGTTAAGAGAGTAGCGCAGAGTTCCCTGGCCTGATTGTAAATATTGTACATAGGTACGCATGTGTTTTTGCTTAGTTTTAATTTTCTTATTTTTAGGTTATTTTATTTTATTTATTGTATATACTTGTTGGTTATTATTTATTGTTATTTTGCTTCTATTTATTTTATATTTTTTGTACATATAGTGTGAATGTTATCCTACCTCACTATAACTAGTGTCCATGTGACAGATTGTTGTAATACTCAATAAATAAATAAATTAAAAAAATATATTTTATAGGAAAGACAGATGCCTGAAAAATTACATTTACTGTTACATTGTTTAAATTTAATAATGATTTTTAGTCGATGCCAGTAAACTAAGTTATTATTAATTGATACAGTGAATTACTTTATGGAAATAATAACAGCATAAAATATTTTTATAGCCATATTTTATTTTCTCATTCGGTAATTTAAGATATAAAATTTTATAATTTAGTAGTGGCAGCTCCTTTCCGTCTCTGAAAAGTTTGGTCTTTGTTCTGATTTTACGATACTATGAAACCAAGGCTGAGCACTACTATTCGCAAAGTAGGTTTTTATCTATTTGTTTCTTTCTTGTTATAATTTTTTTACTGTTTTTATTTAATTAATCATCGGACTAGTGTCTGTCAGTATCCCTCTGAGAGAATTTTTGTATTTTAATTTTTTTTTAGTTCTACTCTATAATCATGAAAGTGCCTGACAAAAATTTGAATGATTTTCATAAGAAATTATTTAATGACTGAGGTCTAAAGTAAGATTTATAATAAATAATAATAATAATAAATAAAGTATTTATTATAGATCCCTCATAGAAACAAACCAATGTGAAAATATTATTTTTCTATTTGACGGCTTCAACGCGAAAGTCTCCTCCATCGATAGATCTGTCCGCTCAATATTAGAAATCGCATAGATCAAGAAATATACTTGGATTGAGGAGGCTTTACGTACGCGTTTCTCACACTACGATGTAGCTCTATGGGAAGATGGAATATAAATAAATGTAGGAGGAAAATAATATAAATAACAATAAGAGCTAAATGGCTATCGTACTATCCTTCCCATATTTCTATCTATGAAATATCAGTATTGTAGTAGTTATATCAGGGATTACATAAGTACAGGAAGGATGAGCTATCCAATCTACTCTAACCAAAGTGTTAATAATTTACAAAAAATAAAATAATAAAATAAAAAATCAAGATATCTCTACGAAAATATTTTTTTCGTAAACTATTTTTTTAGTTATTAGTTAACTATAATTATAGGATAAATATTAAAATAAAAATATAGTAAAAGTAAAATTTTCATCAAATAGTTTGGCAAATATTTACACTTGACCTGATGACCTACTCACCCGCAACTCCCTACGTACAAGGGGTAAAAGACTCCAGGTCATATTTCTGTGAAATTCAATTACATTAGGGCTGTGTATTGTATATTTTTATTTTTCTTAGTTTGTTTTTTAAACATTTTTTTTTCTGTACTAGCCAAGAGACCCTAAATTAGAATAAGACCCACTAAACTTATTAAAACACGATCAAGAAAACGAAATTAGGAATCAGAGAGTCAATACTGAGGCTATGGCAAAATGAAAAAGCTATATAAGTATTACACTAGAATGACACGTATTCATTGTTTAATATAAAATATAACACAATAATTTTGACAAAATTACCTATTAATGATTATTATTAAGTTTTAATAATAACCATAACAGAGTTTTGTAAACACAAATTTATTTACAACGAATTGCAGTAAAATAGGATAAAAGCACCTCTCTTTGAAAAACGGGAATGATAAGATTTCAAAACCTCATAGAAAAAAAAAATCGTTTTTGAAGTCCCAAGTGATATAAAAGAGTTTAAATTAGATGACCAGTTTTTAAAAAGGGTTTGGGGTTGAACCCATTATCTCATACTCCATACGAATACAGTTCCTTTTTTGGAGATTTTGGAGTAACCAATGTTAAGTGCGACGTAATAACGTAATGTTATTTGAATTTTGAAAACTGTTCACAGTTACATAGTTATATATTCATATATTCATTCTACTAATATTACCAGGACACTTTTATTTTTTAATAATCTATCTGCAGCGACCGCGTACATAAGACAACAAAACATTTCTGATATTCAAACACTTGGAACTTAGCTCAAAGTAGATAACCGTTACATTCGACCCAGTGACAACTCCTCCAGTCACTGGAGTTCCGTAGCCGTTACCGTTCCCTGTCACAGATGTCACTCCCTCCTAGTTACTATACAACTAACACTAAGTCACTATTTCTCCACAATCTTCGCCTAAGAGTAAGGTCCAAGGACTCCAGTAACTCACCACTAGTATCTCCATTGCTGTCATCTACCAACTGACCGCTGTCCACACCCCCACCATCCTATATAAGCCCTCATCTGTTATGTCATCGCTGGTGGGGGTGTTGCCTTTCCCAACTTCCCCTAATCTATGAACTGCAAATCAAATTATGATCTTATAAATATTTATGTGTGCTTACGAACACGACAAAAATCTCATGTATGCAGAAACCTCCCTGAAAACACCTGACCACTGAGAAGATGACAATGTGTGTGAGATAAAATGTGTTCACTATTGTCGCTGAATTTTAAAAATAAATAAAATTTTCAAATATTTGATATAGGATCCTATTTTTTCTTCTATTGTTTGGAACGAATTTTATATAGTTTTGGTATTGTTTAATTAATTAATTAATTAATGTTACGGATTCTTCTTTTTTTTTTTTATTGTATATATTTACTTACTCATTTAAAAAAAAAAATCAAACAACAAATAAAATTTATGATTTCTGATAAAATTACATGACTTGAGAGACATTGGGGGGGAGGAGGGGGAAGCAGTACCCAGTAGCATCTCCTCCTGGCGTGATAGCTGCATTAATTGTTAGTGACGAGCTGGTCCCTCATCCAACTCCTCTTCAATCTGCTACTGATCTTACTAGTCATGTGTGTTGCGGCCATGTCATTTAGTGTGTTGGAGTGTCCTGGTAATTTTTCATGGAATGGTTTGTAATGGGTTCGTATAAAACATTCTAATTATCAAAAAATAAAAATAAATCGAAGAGAGTGAATAAACAAACCAATATTAGGAAAACAATATCAAAACTAAAATCATTAACAACGGATGATGAAGTTCGTGTAGAAATCAAGATGTCAAATGAATGATTGAGAATGGCAAAAAAACACAAAAGAGGAAAAAAACAACATAACAATTAAACCGTTGAAACAAAATTGTCAGGAATTTCAGTCAAGGTATTTTATTGGGTTAGCCGACGTTTCGATCCGAACATGTGAGTCCTCCTCAGAGCTAAAAATTACAGAATATAAAATAATAAATATAAAACTATGAGTCCAATAAGAGTGCGGAATAACAGTAACAGAATGATAATAAGAATAAATAAGTAAGATAATAGTAATAAAACTTACTTATTTTTTCTTATTGTTATCATCTTCTTAATGGAATTCTGCACTCTTATTACCCTTAAAAGTTTATATATTTTATTTTACTGGCGCTATTTTATATTTTGCAATTTTTAGCTCTGAGGATGTTCCACATGGTTAGATCGAAACTTCGGCGAACCCAATAAAAATATCTTGACTGAAATTTCTGACAATTTTGTTTCATCCTTATAATTTATCAGTCGATTACTTCCGCAGCACTAAAATTAAAACCGTTGTTGTAATTGACATTTGAGGATCCGAAAGTTGACCTTCAAATCTACTAACCATATCTTAGTGTTATTTTTTCATACTGATTCATATAATTTTCAAAGATAAAAAATAATTTTTCCCGAAATGTTCAATATAACTTCAAAACGTAAAATATAATTATATCGAATATTCATTAGTTGACCGTAGTATTTTGAGGAACGAGATGGCCCGGGTTGTCGGCCATAAAAAAAAAAAAAAAAAAAAAAAAGAAACTTTTCGACTCTTAGAAACTTTATGCATCGAACACCTGCATAGTTATGTTAAAACATGGGATAAATTACATAGCTTCCACTATTTAAATTTATTTTATTTTTTATGAATACACCTCCGAAGCATCTTTTTCATCAAAAACAACTTATTCTAATGCTGTTATTCCTCGAATATTTTATTTATTTTTAATTTTATCTAGACAACTTTTCGGCCAACTCTAGGGCCATTTTCAAGTTTGAGTCATCCACTAAATCTCTATATTGTGGATGACTCAAACATGAAAATGGCTTTAGTATTGGCTGAAACGTCGTCTAGATAAAAATGAAAAATAAATAAAATGTCGGTGGACTAACGGCTTTAATTTATATAAATGAAAACATCAAGACACCAAATCTTTATTAATTTTTAATTAATTATTTTTTAAGATTTTTACACTGCATTATTATAAGCTGTAACATTTTATTTGTAGTAGTATTTCGTATCAAACCTATATACTAATTCATATAGTGGGTACAAAGATTATTGATACAATTTGGACTCACACCAGAGGTATCATTTGACATTTACCCTACCCCATGATATTCAATTCATTGCATTTAAATACTAATAAATAAAATATTTGAGAATTATTTTTATTTACTTTTTAGTTATGCTTCATTAGATAATTTTGTAAACCAAAGCAAGTTTTAAAAACTAGTAAAAATCTATTCGAGCTACATAACTATGTTTTTATATCATTTTACCAAATTATATTATCATGTTCGGTGTTTAAATATATAGCTACATTGCAGGCCAAGGATTTGGCATTTGACATTTATCCTACCTCATGATATTTCATTAGTCTCCTTAAAATGATGTAAGCGAAAGTAAAATTATTAAAACATTTTATTTTTTTTCCCTTGGTTTTTGGTTCGGAAGTTTTCTTAATTAACACCTCTCTGAAATATCGTTCCTTCCAAAATTCATAGTCCCGTAAATATGTGCCTCCCTTAAAAAAGCTCTGAATATTTCCACCCATTCTAAATGCAGGGCCCCCAATAAAATTTTCCCCTTCAAAAATTTTTATTTAACTAGTTTCATATATAATTGGTTATAAAATCGTGTACGATTGCATTGTATGCCTGAAATCCTATTACCAATATGGCTGGCTGTATTTAAAATTTAAATCAATTCATTGGATTTAAATACTAATAAATAAAATATTTGAGAATTATTTTTATTTACTTTTTAGTTAACCAAAGCAAGTTTTAAAAACTAGTAAAAATCTATTCGAGCTACATAACTATGTTTTTATATCATTTTACCAAATTATATTATCATGTTCGGTGTTTAAATATATAGCTATATTGTAGGTCAAGGATTGAATGGTTGGGTGAGGACTCCTCATTTTCGTCCAATTATGGGTATCCCGTTAATATAGACAGGATATGCACTAGAAGGGTCGATTCAAGGTTAATGTAACATAATCAATAATTATGTGCCACCCACAGCCGGATTCGAACCTGAGACTTGGAGCCACTACCTAGTTACTTACCCACCGAGCTGTAGTAGCTATCACTCCTAATATAATATAATAATTCAGTGTGAACTTGTAAGAAAGTTGTTTTATTTATTTATAAATAAAATAGTTTACCATGTGTGTATATATATATATATATATTATATATATATATATATATATATATTCATATTCGGTTATATTATTAAGTTTTTATATATATACATGGTAAACTAGTATAGTATATATATATATATATATATATATATATATATACTATAAATAACATGATAATTTATAAAATTAGCCTAACTAGTTTTTTATTATTATATCTTCATACACACAGCTAATAGTACACAGCCATATGACAAAATTTTCATGCTTCAAGGTTGTTTTAATTATAATCTGGGTTGCGAATCGGATTTTCTCCCCCAGAATAACCTTTAGCATCTCGCAGACAGTATCTAACATCATTAAATGATTAGAAATCGTCAATTTCCGTATGCTTTTCGCCTAATTTAAGTCAATTTTTTTTTATGAATTATTATTGTCACCTATTTCGTTGTGATATAAATTTCGTAATTATGAATACTATTAAACGGATTACAATATTATTAATGATGCTTATATTTGTTAAAGTATCCAATGTTTTATAAATATTATTTTAAATGATGAATCCTAAACATTTTTAAGGTATTTTTTCTTCACAATAAATCAAGATATTTCACTGATGTTAAATTGAAAAATTTCACATTTTTTTTTTTTTTTTAATACTGGCTTATTACTTTTTAATGAAAAGGTGGTTTAATAATAATTTCCATTCAGTATCACCTTTTAAACGTAATTAATATTTGTAAAATATAAAAAGAATGAGAGGAATATAATATAAAAGACAATTTGTTTCTGTTCTTCCATGAAATCTTTGAAGTTTTGTTATATTAACTAGCAATAAATTTAATAAAGGAAGATATTCAGCATTAAAAAAAAGAAGTTATTAAATTTATAAAAGGTTAAATGTACCAACAGTGGACGATTTTTTTTCATTTTATTATTGTTATTAATTCTTTGATCTTTATTATTAATTAATTTATTGTTAGTAATTCATTTTACTGTTCACTATTTTTATAATATTACTATATTAGATGTATATTATAATATAGTAATATATTATAATTTTATATATTATAGTATATACTATATAATATACAAGGCTTATCCCACTGAAAAATAACTCCCCAGATTCTATCGCTGAGGGTATAATAGCTATTTTTATAACTTTTATTTTAAATGGTGAATCCTTAATTAATATTATCGTTAATTAAATGATGAAACCGTAATTAAAATAGTTAGTACCTACTGGGTCAGAAAATATGTAATGGAGAGTTTGGCGAAGCTCATAACATGGACTTTGTTTCACTTCTGTTGTTTAAATATCCTCATATTGAAGTGTTTCAACTACAAAATTTTTAATATGTGCGTAAATAAATTAGGTAAATCAATAACTTCCTTCCATAGCTACGAAAAACTAAATTTGATTATAAGTAAAAATAAAGCCATCACACCAATAACTCGTATTGCTAATTAAAAGACTAAAAATTCTAAAATAATATTTAGATTGTCATTGGAGATTTAAAATTAATTAAAACATGTATATTTATTTTATTAACTCTTGTAGTTTTACAAATTATTATTCTATATATTTTGTTTTATTGTTCCAAAAATATAAATAACAACAAGCACATGATACTTTGCTAGCTGATGTATAAAAAGCTCACACAACCTTTATGTTTTATTCAAATTTATCTTCAGCGAGATTATCCTTTCAGGAAAACTGAGCCCAAGTTTGAATCCATACTATTATCTCTGGTATAGAATATGCCACAGTCTTTCTCACCATTGGCATATCTACTGAAAAGGAAAATGGGAAAATTTATCCTCAAAAATTAAAAAAAAAATACTTTTTTTTTTTTTTTTTTTTTTTTTTTTTTTTTCTTACCCTCCAAAATGTTTATTGAAACAATTTACATATATAGTATACAATAATACAATATATACATGAAATAAATTCCTTCCACTGCCCGAGGGCATTTTAAGGATTGGGGATAGCTAAGGGTTACATATGTGGCAGAAGGCCCTGTGACATTCATTGAACGGGGAAGGACCGTTCTGCTAATTTTTTATTATTTACAATATATACAAATTAATGAGTTTGGACCGCAGAGACCAGACCACATCCTTCGGCGAGTATGTCCACTAAAGGGAGTTTACCTTACCTCCTCCCAGGTCTGGGTGGTGGTGAGATCTCATTGAACAGTGGGTTTGCACAGGCCTACAGCCCATCAAAAAATTTGATGTGCCTCCGGCCTATGAACTCAGGTACCGAGGGGAGCTGGAGCTCCTCGCGTATTGTTTGATTTTTTAGGGTGGTGCCACGGACAATTCGCCGAAGGATAGAGTTCTGGAAGCCCTGTAGACTCGTAAGCGTTAGAATATGCCTAGTATTACCAATACTGAAATGGATACAGATTCATCAAGTAGAGGAGTTTAATTTGCTTTTCCAAAGTATAATCATTAAACATTAACGAAATTAACCAATTTTATACTCGTTACTTTATCTTACAACAGTCTATTTTATATAGTTAGAGATATGAAATAGTTAGACAATTTATATAATTTCTCCCATTTACAAGATAATACTTAAATTCTGTAATGATCCTCTTAGTTCATCCTTACAAAAAATAAATAAGTAAAATAAAAGTAACTCAGGATTTGCCTATATATATATATATATATATATATATATATATATAAGATAAAGACCGGAGACTGGCGATATCAGCCTTAATACCATCTTGTAATGTAAATAAACATAGCGATTGTATATAAGGCAGATTATTGGACGAATAAAGCAGTGTTTATTCAGAAGCCGTGAGTATTGTTTCTCGTTCCTCTTTCCTTCTTTTTTTTTATTTTTAAAGCCCGGAGACGCTTAACTGGTGCCGAAACCCGGGAGAACGTCAGGAGAACACGGAAGTAAAATTTTTTTTTCTGTCTTTATTTTAATTTTTTTTCTCTTCTCCTAGTCATAAGGAAAAGACGAGATGCCGACAGAGGGCATAATTCGACCAGGAGTGTTGAACGCACCTGAAATGCCGCAACCTCAGGAAATGCCGATAGCGCAGATTCCTCAGATCGCCCCTCAGGTTCCGCAGATTCCGCAGATACCTCAGATACCTCAAGTACCGCAGATACAAGAGATCCCTCCCTTACCTAGGGACACATTGGCAGAGGCGCATGCCAATGCATTGGAGTGGATGAAGATAAGGGCAGCGACCACGCAGGATCTACGGAGAGCAATCGCAGACCTGGAGCGATTCGGGGGCGAGATAGGTGAACTTAATCACTTCCTGAAAGGCGGAGACCGCCTCATATCAAGAATCGAAGCAAAGGTGGCGGAGGACCTCGTGAACCTGGGAGACGCAGAAGCACTGAAGGCAGCTCTCGTGTGCCGAGTGAGGAGGAACATCCTCAACCAAATCCAAGCGGACGAGGAGACACCATGGCCAGTGATTAAGGAGCGTTTGAAGAAGGCTTTCGGAGGGGGCCGATGGACGCCGGAAGAAGATATCTTCCAAATGTTTAGGGAGTGTCGGTCCCAACGCCAAACAAGAGGACAGTATGCGGGGGTACTAGTGGCGAAGTACAACCGCATAACTGAGAAAATGCGTGAAACCATGAGTGTGGGAGAGGTCGAGGCTAGGATGGAATTCCTTTCGACAATACTCAAGGTTCAGTTGGCTAAGGAGACTGGGAGAAGGGACGGACTGCCTAGAGAGCGATCGTTCCTCGAGTGTGCCCAAGAAATGATAGATCTGAGTGCAAGAGAGGAAGAGACGCGGATGGAAGTAGAAGAACCAGGGTGGACCCGAGTGAGTGACAGACGACCCCGGACAGCCCAGATAGGGTGGAGGAAGAGGGAAATGAAACACCCGAACGGAGAAAAAGCCACGACGGGCGAGAGAAGATCCGGACAGTCCAGGCCTAGGAATGGACCCCGGAGGGAAGACCGAAAATGTCACGGGTGCGGGAAACCGGGACATTTGGTAGCACAATGTCCGCGCACTAGATGTTTCGAGTGCGGGACTGAAGGGCATATTGCCAGACAGTGCCCGTACATGTTTCGCAGGAGAGAGAGACCTCTAGACGAGCCAATGGAGGTGAACGCTCAAAAGTTGAAAAAACGAGCTAGGATGCAGCAGAGAGACGGATCTTCGGAAGAGGCAACCGAGGAGTCGGGGACGTCGGGAACGGAGACTGACGAGCCAGCCAGCAGTGGAGGCGAAGGAGGCAGGAGCAGCCAACGGAGCGAGCAACGACGAGCGACGGCGGTAAGGAGGAAGCGAGGTGGCATCTGAGAAGGGTGTCAGCAGAGAGGCGACCGCACAGCAACCTGCAACAATATTAGAGGTAAGCCATGCTGGTTGCCGATTATTGAAGTAGATGGGGAGTGAAGTGTCTCGTGGACACAGGGAGCTCGAGTACTATCTTGACTCGGGGGGCGTTGGGGAGAGTGTGCGGGAGCGAGAGGGTACTCCGGATACAAAACTGTGGCTGCCAGCTAATCACTCTGGGTGGTCCCTGTAAAGTAGAAGGGGAAGCGTCAATTACGCTTGACCGGTGGGCAGGGAAAAAGGGGGAGCTAAGGGTGCATGTGGTAGAGAGCATGGCGCGGGAGTACCAAGTCATAATAGGGTGTGATCTGTTAGGACAGGTAGGGGTAAGCATTAGAAACCGTAGAGGAGCTTGGAGTATCAGGCTGGGAAAGAGGAAATTTGGATGTATAGGGGTCGCGAGAGAAAGAAGGGTGCGGATAGGAGCGGTGAACAGGGTGGAGGACTGGAGAAAGGCGTTACAAGCGGAGTTCGTAGATATTTTCTTCAGGGAGGGCGAGGTATTGGGGGTAACAGGGAAGACGGTACACGAAGTTCCACTGAAGCAAGATAGGGTGACCTACGTAAAGGAAAGGAGATACCCGCAGGCGATGAGGCAGCATATTCGGGAGGAATTGGAAAGCCTGAAGGAGCAAGGGATCATAGTCGATAGCACCTCGCCATTTAATAGTCCCCTGTGGGCAGTGAAAAAGAAGGCAGCGCCGGGGGATAATAAGGAAAAATACAGAGTGGTAGTGGACTATCGTAGGTTGAACGACAACACGGTAGACGAAAAGTACCCGATCCCTAGATTCGAAGATATACTTGATAGGTTGAGTGGGGCCGTGGTGTTTAGCACGTTGGACCTCAAGGCGGGATACCACCAAATACGGATGCACCCGAAGGACCAACATAAGACGGCGTTTACATTCGAAAGGGGGCATTACGAATTCACCAGAATGCCGTTTGGTCTGAAGAATGCGCCCATAACGTTTCAACGCCTGATGGACGAATTTCTGAGGGGGATCGACGACTCCGTATGTCAAGTATACATGGACGACCTGCTGATTTTTAGCAGAACGGAAGCCGAACACGTGGGGCATTTGAGGTCGGTATTCGAAAGGCTGCGACAATTCGGGCTGAAACTGTCAAGTGAGAAGTCC
Source organism: Nezara viridula (assembly GCA_928085145.1). Lineage (NCBI taxonomy): Eukaryota > Metazoa > Arthropoda > Insecta > Hemiptera > Pentatomidae > Nezara > Nezara viridula. The sequence goes on from OV725081.1 coordinate 49,756,299, forward strand.
CTGTTGGGACAAACGCGAATCAATTTTTTAGGCCACACTATTTCTAGCGAGGGGGTCAGACCGGATGCGGCAAAGGTGGAGGCTATCACACGAATGGCGGTGCCACGGGACGTTAAAGGGATTCGTAGGCTTCTCGGGACGCTGAATTATTATAGAGATTCGTACCTGAGATGGCAGAATACTTGGTACCTATCAATAACTTGCTGAAGAAAGGCGCGAGGATCGTGGTGACACCGGAAATGGAAAATAATATTCGGAAATGCATGGATAGGTTGCAGGCAGAACCCGTATTGGCGTTCCCGGATTTTGAGAAGCAGTTCAACGTCACCACCGATGCGAGCGAATACGCGTTGGGGGCCGTTTTATCCCAGGGCAGAAGTGAGGGTGAACGTCCGATAGCATACGCGAGCCGACGACTTACGAGCGCGGAATCACGGTACAGCGCGTTAGAGAGGGAGCTACTCGCGATAGTGTGGGCCATCGACCATTTCAGGCCATATATATTTGGGAGGAAGTTTCGAGTCCACACCGATCACAAACCCCTTCAGTGGGTAGGAAAACTTAAGGAAACCTCTGCGAGGGTCACGAGATGGAAAGAATTCCTTAGTCAGTACAACATGGAGGTGGTGTATAAGCCGGGAAAGGAAAACGTGGTGGCAGACTGGCTCTCTAGGGCCATCATGATCAACGCGGTAGAAGAGGACGGAGGAGGTCCATCGCGGGACGTGCGCCAATTCTTGAGGGAATGGACTCCTGAGGGTGAAGGGGCAGATGATACCGTCAGTATAGAGGACAGGGAGGGGTCCCCGGAAGAAGATAGCTCAGCGGAGGAAAGACCAGAGGCGATGGAGGAAATAGACGAAATCATCAACGACAAGCATAGACAGGTAATCTGGAAAACCAGGACAACAGGGATCATGAAAATAGATTACCGAAGATACGGGAAAAGTAGGATTCGCGTCATTTGGTCGCAACCCGGGGTGAGCGAGGAGCAAATCCGTACGGCACTGAAGGACGCCACGGAACCGGGAAAGACACACCATCTCTATGTTGGGAACAACACGGTATGGGAGAAAATAAAGCGGATGTGGAGATCCGAGCGGATAGGCATGGATAGAACGATCATCCGGTGCAAGTATGCAGTGGAAACCGTACAGGATGAGGAGCAGCAACAAGCAATTACATTGGCATACCACCAGGGGAAGACCAACCACCGAGGCGTCAACGAGACGTTGCAGGCATTACGGCGAAAGTATTTCTGGTGGGGAATGAAAAAATCTATCCAAGGAATCATCGGGAAATGCGAGGTATGTATGCGCACAAAGTATGATCGACACCCCCCCAGAGGAGTTCAGGAAGAGACACCTACAGGGAATATGCCGCTACAAGACCTCCAGATCGATACATTCACCTGGAAAGGGTTCAAGTGGGTCACGATCATCGACACCTTTAGTAAAGTAGCTATGGCACATCAGGTCATGGACAAGTCTGCCAATGCAGTTGCGGAAGCCCTACAAATCTGGATACAGTTTTACGGAGTTCCCGAGAGGATCACATCAGACGGTGGTAGAGAATTCGACAATACCGCGATTAGGGAGGAGGTGAAAAGGTTAGAGGTTGTGTGGCATTATAACACACCGGGACACCCTAAGAGTAGAGGAGGAATCGAACGCTTGCACAGCACGTTGAGTGACCACATCCGTGTATATCAGGGAGAGAAAGGGTTGGAGCCGGATGTTGCGATGAAGAAAGCCGTAACAGCTTACAACCATTCGATCCACTCCGTAACGGGGTTTTCACCTGTGGAAATACTATTCGGGATGCGCAGGCCAAGGAGAGATTGGGGGGAAACAACGACCAATGAACATCTCGTAGAGCAAATCCAGAATACTAGGGTAGAGGTAGGAAAGACGTGGGGAAGGTAGCGGGGAGAATTCAGCGGGAAAAGGAGAAGCGGGTAGCGCGGCAGAATGTGCAGGTACGTGACCGAATGGGAGAATTAAAAATCGGAACAATAGTGTATCGTAGAATTGGAACCAACAGAGGGAAACAATTGTTACGGTACGAGGGCCCATTCAGAGTGGTTGCTATTAGGGAGCATAATCTGGTAACCATTGAAAGCATTAACGAACCTAAGAAGAGGAGAACTGTTCATATTGAACAATTGAAGCTCCCAATGTTAGAACCGGTACAGAAACCAATTGATTCGTAGTACCCTTATCGCGTATTATAAAAAAATATGTTTTTTTTATTATTATTACTGTTGATGATGTCATTTTTTTTTATTATTTTTGTTGTTCTTGTAAATAAAGATATGGCAGCATAATAGAGGTGATTGTAATTTTTATAGGATTAAGAGTTCTGTTCCATTGTTAATAAGACGTTGTGTGTTTACTTTCTGTGGTTTATTTCTTTTTATTTATTTCTCGTTCCAGCGGAGTGGAAGTGAGGTTTGGTGTACTTTAAGTTTATACTGGTACAAATAATTGTAAAGGGTTAAGGCTGATACCGGTGGCTCCGATCTGGGAATTTATAAGTTTCCGAAAATCCTATTCGTAAACTGGTGGGGGGGAGATAAAGACCGGAGACTGGCGATATCAGCCTTAATACCATCTTGTAATGTAAATAAACATAGCAATTGTATATAAGGCAGATTATTGGACGAATAAAGCAGTGTTTATTCAGAAGCCGTGAGTATTGTTTCTCGTTCCTCTTTCCTTCTTTTTTTTATTTTTAAAGCCCGGAGACGCTTAACTTATATATATATATATATATATATATATATATATAGGCAAATCCTGGTTATATTTAGATGACGACATGAAGGTCCTGAACTTCGTGCCGAAACGTCAGAAAATGTGAAAATAAATATTATTATTTATTTTTGCCATTTTTCATTTTGACTGATCACCCTAAACATCCATCGTCTTCAATTATTTACCACAGTCAACCATCAACCCACCATTATAAAATTTTGCTGGGTGATGCAATTTCTGTGAGTGTATACTGATATCTGAATATTTCTTCATACTTCTAATAATATATAGTATTAGTCAGTTTATTTCTCCAGCCTATTTCAGATGAGGTATAAAATAATTTCTTAAAATCTGTCGCACCATACTAATAGAGACGTTACTACTTTATAATTGATAACTTTAAACAATATACTGACTTTAATTTCACAATATAAAGTATTGAATAGAACTAATAGGACAATAGGACGGTGAAGGGAAGACCCAATACTAGATAAGACACCCTGCCGCTGACACAATACATCACAGTACAATCACCTAATGGAACAGCTAGCCACAGCTGGCTTTATGGCTGCCTCACTCCCCTATACTCCTATCAAACACCACTTTTTAGTATTTATGATATTGGATACAAAACAAAAAGAAAAAAAAAAAAGTAAAATTCCATTGCATCATATTGCTTTCATCTATGGAAAAACAAACTATTATGCTTAACGTTTAGACACCCGTTTGTCAAGTTATAGGGATTCTCTTGAACGGATAAATAGTTGGCCTTGTTCTTCTAAACGAGATTATGGTAAAGAATTTTTAGTGTGTGCACATTTGTTTTAAGTTTTTATCAGATTTATGAAAACATCAAATTAAATGAATTCGGCAAAAGAATAATAATAAAAATAAATTTTATGATGGAACATGTATTCCCATAAGAATAGTTACAATGGGCATTAGAAGTGTCATTTGTCGGAAACAGAATGACAAGAAATAATTAAATTTCAGAGTGGTGCTACCTAAGAATTAAAATAAAGAATAAGCATAAGTAAAATAATAAAATTATAAATAAATACATATATGTACGTCGGAATGAATCCTTGGATACGCAGACGATATAGCTATCCTTGGAAGTAATCAAGACATTGATAAACTCGTTAAGATTCTGATAAGAGAGACAGAGTAGATCGCCCTACAAGTAAATAAAAACAAAATATATAATATAGCAAAATATAATAATCTGTAAATTCCACTCCAATAACAGGATCTGGGTGGAAAAAAAATGAACCCTTAGAGTAGAAAAATTCAAATACCTCGCCTCCACAATAATCTCAATAAATGACTAATGGGTAGAAATAGACCAGCTTATAACTATCGCAAACAGAGCTTTCCAATGGGGGTGTCCATATAAAGCCAATTATAATATATGGTTGTGAGACTTGGACACTAACCAGCATCCTATAAAAAAGTGTTGTAAGATTTGAGAGAGAAATCCTTCGCATAATAATCGGAGCGATCTGGGATCAGAGTACTAACACATGGAAAAGAAAGGCCAATAAAGAAATGCTTACAGAAACTAGTCAATCAATATCCCATGATATGAAGGCACGGAAGTTAAGATGGGTGGGACATTTTGCTCGTGGTAATCCATATGAAAGTCTTTACCTAACAATGAATGCCTCAATAGAAGGCAAAAGACCATATGGAAGGCCAAAAATCAGATGGATAGATATAATCAACTAAGATGAAATAGATCTGCATACAGATAAATGGAAAGAAACTCATTTTTTTTCTTTTAGAGTTATTGGTTTCAATGAATGTATAATGAAAACCTGCATTATTCAAGAGAATTAAAGGGCGAAATAATAAATTCGATAACTAAACTCTTTATTATATAAATAAAACATAAATAAAACATATAAATAAAAAACTATAAATTTGTTCAGATTCTTAGTCCCTTGAAGAATCCTGATTTTTGTTAGGAATCCAATAACATGTCTCCATAATATAAAAAATAATAATAATAAAACGTTGCACGCCCCGGTTAATACTATTTCTTTTTTAAAATATATTTTTTAATTAATCCTAATCATTGCGTATGAAAGGAAGTGTAGGATTTGTAACAGTAAATGATAACATTTTCAATAAGCGATTTGGTAAATATATTTACACGTCGACATATTACTTATTCCTGTCATAGAGCTATTCTTAAAGAATTATTCATTATTATGGTAATGAATTATTATTTTCTGAATAATATATAGCAAATTAAAATAAGTTTTTGATATATTTTAGTCTCTGATAGGTCTAAGATTTCTTCTTATTAATTACCTTAGAAATATTAATCACCGAGTTTATATACAAAATGAGTAATTTAAGTAATGAGAATGAATAAAAGGTTTTGGCTAATTTATTCCACCATCTTTCTTTTTTTTTACAATTAAGAATAGGGTATATCGTTGGCGCAGGTTAACATTCGCTACTTCAACATGGTGCCGACTATATTACATGTTGGTCATAATATTATAAACATCATTAATTTGATCCTATAGATGGCATAAAAATGGCGGAACGGGCTAAACGTTGCAAGAGTAATTAGAAAATAGAAATAAAAATGATAGAATAAATTATCCAAAAATATTTTGAATACTTGATGGTTGACCGTTGTATATTTTAGAGATGGCGGTCATAAAAAGACTAAAATAGTGGGGAAAACTATTTTATTTCAAGCCGATGTTTCAACTCGACTTTGGAGGTCTTCAGGGCTAAAACGAACAAGATACAATATTATCCCTAATATTAAAATATTGTCCCTTGAGTTGATTTTTCAATCTTGATAACAGAAAACAGTCACATGAATGTTTTTACTGCCAAAAAACTCATTGATAGAAATCGCGGTGTGACAAGGAACATTGTCGTGATCCTAAACCCACGTGGTTTTGAACTCATGAACGGTTGTTCAGGTTGATCATGAACGGTTGTTATAAAATTAAACTCTTCACCTATTATTCGGATAGACAAACTACAATCTGAGCTCACGAAAGATTCTGTCAACATTTTTTTGGTTCTTGAATATGAAGACCTTCCGCTCCGAGGCTCGTCTTCAGTTGATTCTCTTCTTTCCGAAAATTTGTTAAACAACCTAAAAACGACAAACATTCTCCATTCCAGGCCGGGGCGCTGCTATTTTAACACCATGTGACACGTGCCTTCCCCTCAAAAAGAACATAGCGCTTGGTTGGCAATCCACGTGGAACGAGAGCCCTCCGAGCTATTTGAATGAAATAAACATCAGTGAAATCATGGTCCACCTAGAACAGCCCTATTCGTAGAGAGGAAGTTGCCTTAACGAGACTAATGATATGACATACAAACCTAACACTTTTTTACCTAATACGTAAACAGCCGTCACCGAAATTCCAACAATGCTACAATACTCTGACAGTATTCCACATTTTCAGATATTTTAAATAATGATGAAGTTAAAGTAAGGTCGGTGATACACTTTTTTAAGTTAATGATTTGCTAAACAAAATCTAATTTTGGGTTGTTTTTTATATATTTATTTACTCTTTACTCTTTTTTTTCAGCCCCAAAAAAGAATTTAGTATTGATGTAATCGAAACAAATAATAGATAGGTGTTGATTAATTCGCGATTTTACGCCTCTAAGTCCTATACAATAACAATCACCTAAAAACCGGGGCCTTTGTGCCAAAAATGGTTTCAATTTCATGCGTTATGGTGAGTGGTGGGGACAGATCTAAAAGATAAGAGGTAACACTTAATCCTTAAGAATTGCTGGTTTTCTCGGAGTCACTTCTTCACAAGAAGCGATTCTGATCACACCACCACACCTGATAGATAACCAAACGATGTAAGCTGGCATAAAGACGGTAAGCTATTTTTTTCACAATCGGCAAAACCTAGCAATCCATTAAGATTCAGTCACTGCATAAAATTAGAATGTTGCCCATAATTTTGAATGTTTCCTTATTGAAACTCATTAGAGTTATTTGCCTTAATTAGAAAAGTTGCCTAAACAACCTTCGACAAAACACTGTCTCCACAGGCCTAACGCAGTTGAAATATTTCTGTTGCAGGGTGTCCAAGTCTGAAGCAGAATCCGATTGCATGACGTTGTTCGAAATTTATTTTACTCATTTTTAAAACACACTAAAAACGCAAGTTTTAAAACGCCTCTATCCCTCCACGTGTCGCGTCCTCAGTATTATCAGATCGAACACTAGAAAACTAGTCTCATTACTTAATATACAAACCTCGTACATAAGTTAATTCTTCTAAGAAATAGGATACTTTCTTCAAAGGTAATGTCTTTTTAATAGCTTTCTAAAAACGTTAAAACAACTGAAAAAAAAAACTTATCAAGGAAGAGTCCTATCAGAAGTAGGGTAATTTATCCCAAGAATTATCTTCTTGGTAATAGTTTGAGATAATTAGAGTTTTTCTTTGCTAATGATCTCCTGAAATAGAGGAGTTTAAGAGGATCTCGAGGTATTTAATGGCGGAGGCAGAAGTTGGAATTGTTCTGGGGAATTCTATTTCCCCAACAAGATATTTGGATTATCTACTAAATAACACGTATTTGCATATTTTACAGAGAGCTCTTTGCTTTTTAAAATTTATTACCCTCGTGAATATTTTATTACCAGCATTTTTAGCAGACTTTAGCGTTATAGTCAAGAATATGCATTCTTGAAGTATCCATTATTTTCTCTCGTAATATCCATAGTAAAAATATAATTATTTTTATAATAAATATAATTATTTATAATTCAAATCTCCATTATTTTTTATTGCACGTTTTTATGTTAATGTCAATTTCTAGAATAAATAATAAATTTACAAAGTAAGGATTTGTATTTATCTCAATACCTTGCTTATTTCTGTTAAACAAATCCTATTATAATCCTGTAATGTAGTGACTGTAATGTAATCCTGTTACTTTGGACTTCACTTGGACAAATGTCTAACTTGGATTCTTCATACCAGGCTGAAACGACATGAAACCGCTCGACGTTTCCGACTACTTCAACACTTACTAGACAAACCCTCTAACATTCCAATTAATTAGAAAAGACTCATATACATTACTATAATAAAGCCTATTTGGAGTTATGGGGTTGAGCTATGGGGCTCCACCAAACCTTCAAAATCCTCTCGTATCCTATCTATACAATCCAAAATCCATCGTATAATCCTCAATTCTTCTTACTTTGTTACAAAGAAAATCATCCACAATGTCCTTAATGTTCCTTATGTTTCAAATTTGGTCCAATCCAGATATCCATTCCATAATAAACTTCATAACCATCCCATCCGTCTTGTTTCTAACCTTGCTTCCTATTCGATTCCTGATAACCCTAAGAAAGGTCTAAAAAGAAGATGATGAAGATGCCCCGTGATCTTCTAATATAGACATATTATTAAAGTGCTACCAGTGGGTAGTTTCTCAACGTGTGTTTCATGTCATTATATCCATGTAAGAATTTACTAGATGTATTTTTTTTATACATAAGTAAATATCGTATAAATAATAATAATAAAAAAAGTATTTAGCTCAAACCTTGTACTATCAACTGTAATTGTAAATATTGTTACTATTATATCCTGTTTAACAAATGTTTATATGAAATGGAATGAAATTAGAAATAATTTTATTCTGGGACCAAAGTCACCACAGAATAATAACAGGGTTCAAGACAAATTCCAAATAAAAATATTTATAAAAATAATATGGCTCTTACCAATAAACTTTAGTACTTTGCAATTGTAACTACATTATATAAAATGTACTACATGGTTGTGGAAGTTTGAATGTGAAATGAATGGCGGAGAAACAGGATTTATTTAAAGGAATTTGTGGTTTGATGTATGAAGATAGGTAAGGAGTTCAAAAATGATGTAGCACGAATGGCGAAGGATTTGCTGAAGGAAGTGGTTTTAAATTCCAGTAAGTTGAGATCTGGTATTTTGAGAGAGATGGTAGACGAACGTATAGTAAGTTATTTATACGCTGTAAATATCTATTTAATAATTAATTGGTGAAGAGAAGAATAGTTGGGGTGATCAGTCAAATAAGAAGGCAAAAATAAATGATAATATTTATTTTGACATTTGCTGAAGTTCAGGTCTTCATTCAGTAGTGTAGGTAAAAAAAAAAAATTAAGTAGAATGCAGTTATTAGAATAATGACAATAGTGAGAACTAAGAGATAAATAACAATAACCGGTTAATTAACATTTATCTCTTAGTTCTTACTATTGTCATTATTCTAACAACTGCATTTTACTTTAATTTTTTTTTACTTACACTACTCATGTTTCTCATAACGTGTTATCTGGTTTTTTCTTAGCACCGATGAAGACCTGAACTTCAGGTCGAAACGTCGGCAAATGTCAAAATAAATATTATAATTTATTTTTTCCTTCTTATTTGACTGATCACCCCAACTATTCTTCTCTTCATTATTCACGACAGTCAACCATTTACCCACAATTAGTAATTAATTAAGTTCGCATTTTACATAACTTTTCTTACTTCATTGAAATCGAAATCGTATTTGATTTATTGCGATTGAATACTCTTTCAATAAAAATATAAATCCCTGTTTTAGGATTCTAAGGTGTTAAATAAATAAACGAGTTATATATGAAAAAAATCAAAATAAATGAGTTATATATGAAAAGGATCAGAGACGGAAAATGATTTTATAGAATAGCGCTTTTGTTTTTGTTTTTTTCATGTTAAATAAATATATCGGAAACCGTTTGAATATTGAGTATAGAACATTCACTATACGAAAGAGATTGAAGAACAAAAAGCAGCTGATAGGATTATTCCTGCGTGGAAGTAGCCCCCAACTTAATCGGCTTTCATATCGCTATAGAAAGATGGAAACAAATTTAATTCCTGACGGCCTCCACAAAGAGGACGTGGAATCTCTCCAGAGGTATAATATTTCTACCAAAGGTTTTGCATTGTCTTTTATTCAATGTATTAAATAGGCTAAATTTTAAATATTTTCCAACGTTTAGGTTCTGTATCTCCGTCAATGACCCTTAATATGCTATATATTTTTCCTTTTTCACGATTTATCAAAACCTAAGCTAGTAGAACGAAAATTTCATCTGTCTAAATGCGAAACAGCTATTAGCGAATTTGGTTGTAAACCAAAGACGACCATATTGTCAATATATCATTTTCTATTGATTTTTTATTACAGTTGTTAAGGTTGATTAATAATCAATCCGAATTCAAACTAATATATCCTATGTTGGAAATTTCGTATGAAGTATTCTATAACTTTTATTTAATAGATATTTTATTAATCTGCTGAAAAAAAAAGCATGTAACAAAATAAATGGTTTCGAACACCTTCTGTTTTTTATTGCAATCAATATTTAGGCTGAGGTACCATTCTATGTAACCATACACATGTTACATTTAAATTTAAAAAAGTTTGTATACCATGGCAAAATATGACACGATGATTTCCAAGAAATAACTGAATTCCAACATGTATTCTGTGTCAGAAGCATTAAATTTCCCCATATAAATACTGAGAGCAGATATATTTTAAATTTTTAATACAGTTTTTAAAAAATTATTTGTTCTACTGTACTATTAGTGCACCGCTAAATGTACTATTTATTTGAAAATATATTATCAAATTTATAAAAAAAATGATAATAATTTCGGATAAATAACTATTCAATTATGCATCTGATTAAATAATACGCTTGATATATCTAATTGATAAAGAACTTAGGAGAATTCAACTACGCTTCTAGGACCCACCCTATCGCATCAAATTTTTATTAAACATTGTCATAATACCCCTTTGCATCATTAAATAATTAGTTTATTCGACTCAAAACAATAGAATACGGAATGATCTTTGCTTCTATTGTATGTAGTTATTATTTTATTTTTATTTATTTTATATACTTTTTGATTAATATTTAGTTGTTATTTTGGACCTGTTTATTATTATTTAATGTAAATAACGAGTGAATTTAGTCTTACCTCACTAAAACTATTGTCCATTTGAGACAATATTATATTACTGAATAAATATATATTAAAAAATTGTAAAATATATTTTTTATTTTTTTAAAATGAAAATATGGTCACCATACATCAACACATTGTTACTATAAACATGTGCTGAACATATTCTGAGGTAGCCTAAAGCCTAATCCACACTAGTAGACATGTTACGCTGTTTTGGTCTCTGATGCGTGTCTCACGTTGTCAACATAGACATGTCTATAATACCGTCTACGGGCCGTTTGATAGACCGAAATCACGGGTCTGAACTCTCTTAACCGTAATGGGAGACCGCATGCGACGTTAAACATGTTGCACATGGTGGTATGATTCGGCTGTTTATCCCTCCAAACATTCAAAATCAGTTGGCAAAATCAGACGAGTGAAATCCCGAAAACCTATAGCGTCTTCCAGTTTTAATTGATTTAATAAAGCGTTACCAAAACCTAGGTGCTTCTGCAAGTACTTCGCACGCCGATAAACATTTACGTTTTCGCGTATTTTCACTAGTAATTAGGACTAAGCAGGAACTTAATCCATACAAAACAACAAACAAGACAAAGAATTGTGTCTGTAAAACGTGTTTCAATACCGTCTCTTGACATCTATGGACAAATCTCGCATCATGGTCTATTAGTGGGTTTTTTTTTTTTTTTTTGGTACTTCCCTTCCTCGCCGTTAAGGCTATACGGGATTTTCCCGGGCCAGAGGGTGTGGGCTGGGATTTAAAAGACTCCCCCGGCACTGGGACGCGAACTTGTGACTATTTTTATATCTTTGATTCATATGTCAGGTTGCCAGGCAACGGCGGTGCAGTGCACACGCTTTAGCCCATTCGGCCACCCCGCCCAGTCTACCAGTGTGTTTTAGGTTTAAGGTTTTGAAGTTATAATGCAGATTACAAGTTTTATATCATGTAAAAATAGATAAGCAATGTGTATATTATATCTCAATCATGCTAGAATGACAAATTCACTCAATTTACTATGATATGGTATAATATTCATTCTATAAACCTTAAAATAAAAATGACTGGGGTAGAAACTAAATGCATAGCTATACTTACTGAAGCCTACTTGAACATACTCCTCATAGATATGCGCTATAGCTAAAAATACTCATTTACTAAAATTTCAAATTTTATAATCAAAACTATTACAAAACCTTAGATACTAGCTGCTATCCGCTAACATTTGACCAACACATAACGCCTCTTTACAAACTATTTCATACTAATTTACACGAACATACTAACGTACGTGTAAGAAAGATGTCTTCAGCTGACACGCCCATCAATACGAGGAGGAGACTAAAAAGGTGCTGGATGAGAGACCTTCTCCCTTAACAAACCATGGTAATTTATTCAAGCCAGGGAAGAGGTACTGCTGGGTACTATCCTTTTTCATGTATGTCATCTCAGTTTTATTGCTTTGATCATACCATCTGCTGATTGTCAACATGTCGTCGACAGGCGCAAATAAATATATAAGGATAAAAAAACCTAATACGATTGAAAACATTATTGATATTAGTTATACATTATATGGATTTACCAACACTCTATCATAGACTATTTGGGGGTATAAGGTATTGGATCATGATTTTTTGAATTATAATGATTTTCCCACATTAATATATTAAAACATATTTTAAATTTAAGAATAACATGACATTTTCAATCATACATCCTACCGATCTATCAGCCTCCTTCCAACACGTTCCATAGTATTCGAAAAATCAATATACAAAAGATCAGTTGACATACTAACTGACCAAAACATAATTCCTGACCATCAATTCAGCTTTCGTACATTTCATTCAGCTAAACACCAATTACACAGAGTTACCGATTATACTGCTGGGGCATTAGAACAAAAATAATATGCAACCGGCGTTTTTCTGGATGTTGCTGAGGCATCCGATAAAGTCTGGTACTTCTTTTTACAATTAAAACTATACTACCTCATACATTCTATCTCATTCTTCATTCTTTCCTTTTCGACAGATTTTTCTCTGTCCGACTGGGCTTAGAAATTTTCTCAATTTCACCGGGGTCTGTAGGAGTACCTCAGGGATCAATATTGGCTTCTTTACTCTACATTCTATATACGTATGACAAGCCTACCTCCGAAACATTGACTGCAACTTACGCTGACGATACAACAATTTTAACAAAACATCACGACCCCAGACTAGCCTCACTGAATTTACAAACTCATTTACTGACTTTACAAAATTGGTACTCACTTTGGAGAATAAGATTAAATCTTGACAAGTCATAACATATAACATTTACACTTCGACGAGAAATGTGCCCACCAGTACAGACAATCACAGTACGTTATCTGGGACTAATATCGATAGAGGGATGGCCACTATGGGTACTATTTTTTTCCTCATGCCTAAAATGTCAATGTTTCTTATTAGTTACAGCACATCTACTTATTGTCAAGGTCATGACAGGTGTGGATGGAAATATGAAGATGAAAAAAAGAAATAAAAAGAAGAAGAATATGAAATATTTTATTAATTTTCAAGCTTATCATCATTCATTGGTTCGTTTTCGTCTTGCATTTCAGTTATTTTAATATTCTAGTATACAATTACTCGAAGTTATTAATTGTTCCTGGGAATCCTTAAGAAGCTACTGGCCCTTTGCTAGTGGTATTGACTGATAGGGTCGACCCAGAAGGGAAGGATTGTGGAAGGGAATCATTACTCAAGAGGTACTCAAGGGTGACCCCAGCATGTCTGCTGAACCTGAGTAATGCCTGCACAACTTTACTCCTTGGCAACTAGGAATGTCAACCGCAACGGCCGACCACTCACAGCTTGTAATCTATGTCTGAGTCAAAACGTACCATTATTTGCCAACAATGATTTGTTATTTACTATTTCTTCCTCACTACCGGGGTAAGAGGAGCTTTATATTCTTGCAGGGGATTAAAAAAATAACAAGATTCTTACTTCACTACTATGTAAAAAATGTGGAAATGTGATAAGCTTTAGAATTTATTTTCTCGCATTAAATTATTGCTCTCAGATCATGAGAGAAATAGATTGAATTACAATATAAAGATACACTTTTTTTTTTTTTTAATAATTCAGTCTCATGATCTTCATCAGGATGGTTATAATACATTAATTCAGATGTTACTCATATTGGCTTGTCAATTTAGGATAAATGAAGCTTATAAGTAAGTGCTACGTTGTTTAATTTTATTCGGGATGCAACTGGATTGATGATAATTGTCCAGAATTTTTTAATAACAATTAATAATGAAAGATTAGTTAAACAAATTTGGATCTATAATATATTGATTGGTCCAGGATTAGGTAATTGGAGTTCTTTCCTCAAAGTCTAGTTTATGTTTATCATGTATTCTAATTACCTACATTACAAGTGATCATCTTGACATAAATGGGTGGCAGAATTAAAGTAACTTTGACTAAAAAACTTAATTTATTTCTAAGTTAAATAAATAAATTAAACAAATTATATTTAAAAGAAACTAAATACGTGATTCAATTAATTTAATAATTAACTGTGAAAGTATGATATCAGATGGACTATTTTGAGAATTATTGTCATGAAATATTATAACATTAGGATTGGGAATTACAACTTAGATATTATGGTATGTGAAGTGGTGTGGTTAGTTGATTTCATCATTGCATCAGGAGATCCGAGGTCATCTCGGCAAGCCCAGGTCCAAAAACTAACAGGAAGCCCATATTCATGGTCTATGTAGGGCCAAGGATTCAGTCCCCAAGCCGGAAGAAAACATAAGACCTATTCTCAAGGCCGAAAATCAAAATAAGACCTCCTTCCTTACTTCTCGGGAGATTTTATAGAAATATTCAGTGTATGGCAAGGATGGTTTTCATTGGTTCTTAACTTCACGCTATTACTTAACAATAACTGGTAACACCCTAAAAGGAACCAGTTACTTAGCCCGTTACTAGTTTTTACCCTATGTCTTCCCCCAGGGTCAGGTATAGGTCGGTCCTTATCTACCTAATATCCCTCGTGACGTTTTTTTTGATGTCAGAAGTCGGTTTCATTCAACTTTGTTTTCCGCGGCCCATAAAAACTGTAAAAGTTATTTGCTACGTGCAATACATAGCATAAGAAAGGATGAATATTGTAATTATAGCATTGGAATAATCCACACAACCAAACAGGTTAATGAAAGTTGGTTTAACTTTAAACATATTGATTTTTATATATCGTTGATAAAAATAAATTATGCAAATGGTAGGTATTGTATATTTCTTATCAGACTATCAACAGTCTGCGTCCCTCCTATGCTCATGACCTCCATTTTAAGTCCTCTGTCCACTCTCTTATCACAAGATCCGAAGATGTTTTTGGCGACCTTCTGACCTTTATACAGCTTTTCACAGATCTGCCTCTTTTCCAAACTCCTTCTGGATTTTTCTCCCTTTAAAACTCCGCCATGCTCTCTCCTTATCCGCCTTAAAAACTCTCCTATTCCAATTCCTATTTACAACACAATCAGAAAATGGTTAACCACCTGTTAAGTTGTAGTGCCTTGTTAAAAAATTAATGCTTTCTTTAGATATATGTGTATATAAAACTTTGTTTTTTCTTTTTATGAACTTGTATATATATTTTTCATACCATGACGCTTCTTTCCTCCAAGGATTTTAGGCTCATAAAGTTGCTTCATTTATTTATTTTTTTATAAATGTTTTAATTTTTACTAAAATAGAATGCATAAATCTTTATATGTGACTTTACTTTATTTATTTTTACTTGGATCTCGTCTATTACAGGAATTTATTTTTTATTTATTGCTTCCCTTTCTGTTTTCTTTAATCCTTTTTCTTTTTCTTTGCATATGGTTTATTCAGTTCGGTTTTGTATATTTTGTTAATTTACATAAGTTTTTGTTTTATTATATTTAACGTAACTCTTGTCATTTAATGTAATAATTTTCTTCTAGCCAGAAGTATTTCTTTTTTTTGTAACCTTCTGTTTTTTTCAGTGGACCTCGTTCCAGAATATAGTTATTTTTCTTGTTATATTTAATCTATAATTGATTATGTTCTTAATAAGACCCTTATCCTACTCATAATCCCTTATTTGTAATTGATATATTATTATATACATATAAATTTCCCTTTTTATGTAACGTTTCGGCCTTTTTCAAATTTATTTATTGCAAATTTTTTCACAACCTGTCCACATTTGTATAATTTGTACTAGTCAAATTTATTTTTAAAGTTATTTTTCCACTTCTATTTCTATCTGAATTTCTATTTCTATTCTATATATACTGAATTTTAATACCGTTTCACCTTAAATAAAATAAAAGTTGTTATTCAGATTTTACGAAAATGAAGCTCATCACTGATTTGCTAACATTTACTTTTAATGTTTTTTTTAACAATATACCATAAACTTCACTATAGAACGAAAAGAAACGAGAGGTCGCCCTCGCTGGTTTAACCAACTCAGGTTTTACCGCTTTCGCATCTCACCTTTTTTTTACTCCTGGATAAAGATAATCCCAGAGAGCAGCCGGCCATAACAAGAGCATGGAAGGCTCCAGTTCTTCACGGTCCTTCCCGTGGTTCCTCACTTCCTAAACTTTCATTTGCATTTTTTATCCTTCACACCTTTTTGCACGGGTTGTTTGTAAACACTTTTACATGATTCTTTATGAATAAAGAGATTATGTATCCGTCCGGATGATGACGGAGCCGTACGTAAAAGAGTATGACGCTTATAAAGAAATCGAATTTCTTCGATCGATGACTTGAATAAAAAAGATTTAGAAACAGAAGTAGAAAATAAACTTAATTCTGAGAGGTTGTACTCTTAGAATAACAATAATGTACAGTTACACAAGAAAAAAATACACATCTGGCCAAAAACTAACTCAATAAAGATTCAAACAATATATACAACAACTTAAATAATATTATGTAAATTACTAAAAAATAAAATAAAATCTTCTCAACTATATTGATAATTTTACTGGAAAAACTAACAATAAGAAAAGGAAAAAAAAGAAGAATAAAAAGGAATTACATGTATAAGAAGAAAACGCAGCAGGAAGATACATATGTATACAAATCGATGAATGTAAGAAATGAAATACGTCTAAAATATACACAATCTTGTTGATAGAAAAATAGACAAAAAGAACAAACAATCTCTTAAGTTTCATGCATCACCTCACAGTGCTATGCCAAAAGTGAGTGATACTGAATCTTTCCAGTTCACAAATAATAAACAAAAAATAAAATAATATAGTGGTGTATGAAAAAATAAATAAAGATATATGTTATTATATATATATATAATATATATAATATATAATATAATATTATAATATAATATATATATAATATATATATATATATATTGTATTATGTGTGTATATGAGTATTAATGTTAATGAGTATTATCTTTGAGTATTAATGTGCACTTGTCGACAACTGTTAACAATCAGAAGATGGTCTGATTAAAGTCTCCTAACTTAATATCTTATATTGGACCATTGGTGCATACCCGCTTATAGACTACCTACATTTTTCGAAGACTTAACTAATTTTTGTATTCTACTTTATCTAAGTTAGATATCTGTTTGAATAAATTTCACCAAAGAAAATATTTTTTTTTAATATTTTTTGCTTCGGTTTTAACTTAATAATGCAATTAAGGAAGTTATGTTACCTTACCTCTCTTCCATTATATTATTGGATGTCATGGAGTGTTGTTATCTTCGATTTTCTTGTCTTTTCTATCCTGATGATGGCTGAATTGACGAAATATTTAAGTTCTTTTATTATTTATCAGCTTTTTGGAGACAAGTTGTTTGAAATTTTCCAATTATAACCTAACATTGAATTTCTGTCTCTTGGTTGGTTTTTACTGATTTATGTTAGTAGGGTAGAATGGGTAAAGTGGTGACAATTTTCGTTTAATTATCCATACCAATTAGATAGTAGAAAATTGCTTTTTATAGTAAAATGTACATTTGACTACTAAAAAAACTAAAACAGGCAACCTGTACAACCTAGGTACAATGGTTAACGTATATGAGCAAATTAAAAAAAATTCAACCAACCCCATAGTGGGTCAAAAAAACTATTTGACACATACAGAAACCTTACTTTTTTTTGTTTTGTTTTTCTAATTAAAAAGGGGACATTTTCAAGCTTGTTAGTTCGTTTCAGCTTCCTTTTCATAGAAACTTCATTTAATGAGTTGTCCAGCGTAGATCAATTAATCTTTTGTTTTTTTCATAATGTCCCAACTTTTCGGGTTCTTACAAAAGAAGCCTTCCGAATTACCAGAAGTTCTTTGAATAGGCGACTTATTGACCAACGTTGACCCTCCTGTGTTCAAGTATTAATAGGGGTTGCTGAAATTAAAAAAAAAAACGTTTTGTTTGAATTATGGTCTCAAAGGACTTTATAAATAAATTTTCTTTCCATAAATTAGTTAGGATAAGAACAAAATAGCGTTTGAATTTCTTTTAATATTCTCTTCTTTGTCTTGCTCTTATGTTTAGATTATTCCTGATTTACATTACCATCCTAGTTTATAGCTCTGTTTATTATTTTTGTTTTTATTATATAGCTTGATATTTTTTTTCAATGATGTTATATCCCGCTTAATAGATGTTTATTCATGATACAAGTTTAATCTATACATTTAAATAAGGTTGAGTCTAACGATAGCAGAACTGGACTATGATCTGAAGAAAGGTCATCCAAGGATTTGATTGTGACATGGGAAGAGGAAAATTGTGAGGTGACAAATATGTTCAGGATATCAGGGCGTTTTTTGAGGGATGTTTACCAATAGGTAGGATTGATTGGCGAGAGGATAGGGTAACTATAGGATATTAATACGGGAGTTGGATGTTCGACTACCCCATCGTTGGTGTTTTGCATTGTAGGCTCCTGATTACATTTTAAAAGTTAAAGATTAAATAAAAAAGGGGCTGTGAAAAAATAAATATATACAACTTGTTCTGTATAAAATATGAAATTATTACGCATAAATTATTTCCTTTTTCACCACTTAGCACCAGTATATAAATTACTGGTTAAAAGTATGCCGATTCAAAACAAAATATTACTGACGTAATAAACTAAGACAAGACAAATTGAATAAAATAATATTTAATAATTTTACTCATCAATTTTTCCATTATTCCGTATTTAAATTTCCTGAACTTTGTAAAATCATTATTTATTTTTTATTTAATAGACCATCTAGCTATGTTTTGAGATTTTAAAACAATTATTTTCTCTGTATTTTTTCTTTCTGGATAATTTTTTCTATAAAATGAATTTTGCCGAACACAGTTTCATCAAGTTTCAAATATTAGCATTATTTTAACGATTTCGTTTGATCCGTTGAATAGACAATCAGTGTTTTATCTTATTTCTTGCTGATTGCCGCAGTGGAATAAGCGAATGAAATTAGGACTCGCTGATCAGGTTATTGCATTTATGATTACTTAAGTTGATATTGATGAGACCTGAATGAAGCCGCTAAATCAATCTATTTTAATCAGTCATCAGTTTGATCTAATAGAAATTTATATTCAAAAACTATCTTTTAGAACAATTAGTAAATGAATTTGAGTATGTTTTATTGAAGAAAGGAATTTATAGATATAGATTAGATGTGATAGTGATATTATTTACATTATTATGTCATGAACGAGGTGGTTATGAATTTACTTTTTTTAGCATTTGATGTTAATCATCAAGTCAACCTAAAATTTAAAATTCTCTGAGCTCCCGGAATTATATTCATCATGCAACTAATTAAAAAAAATAAAAATTCACTGGATGAAATCCCAAGTGGTGTGGGTAACTGAAAAAAACTAATACTAACACAACTACCACTTAAACATACATCATACTAGTGTTGCCTAAATGCGAGGCCGAGACGAGTCTTGGTCTTGGTCATAGTCTTGGTCTTGCGCAAGAGTCTTGCAGTTACTTATCAGCTTATTACTGTAGAGATATTACTGTATTTTTTTAGATAGGAGAAACCTAACTAAGCTCAGATGAAAAATTAAAAGAGTTAAATGCAAAAACAAATTGGTTATACCAATTATTTACACATGGTATCTAAAATTGTCAAGTATTAGTAACTATTTTGCCTTAATTTTTATTTAAAAAATCGATTTTACGATTTCACTCAAAGTGCAAGACCAAGACCGATTTTGGGCAACACTACGCCATACTCCTTGAGCCTAACATCAAAATGTTGCTGTAAGATTTTAGTATAACAACTTTTTTTTTTCAATGGTTTTATTGAGTGTTAATACAGTCTGCCGCACTGAAGGTCATTGGTACTAGGGCTATAGTATTAAAAAGGTAAATAAAAAGGGAAAATAAATATAAATAACCAACGTAGGAAAAAAATATATATAGATAAATAAAAAGATAAAGTAATATACAAGATAAATAAAATAACAGATTAAAGCCGTCAATATAATAATGTAAATAATATCTACAGTGCCTCTCACTTCTTTTGAACCAAACTTTGAGGGATAATTCCAAACAAAATTTTCAGCAAAAAAATTCATTTGATGGATGGGCCAATTTCAAATGGAAAATAATGCTTTTGTATAGGACCTTAACTACAACAGTACAGCTTCCGTATTAGATCCCCTGAAAGTCCCTTTTATCATTAACCTTATAAAATTTCTAAAAAAACATTGCCTACTTTACAATGGTGTACTTATAATTTAATTATATTGTTCAATTTTTTGACTATTTTCTTCTTATTCAATAAAAAAAACGTTACTACCTTAAGAATAACACAAAACTGGTCTTAACTTGTTTATAGTTCGAAATTGACCCATGCATCAAAAGAAGTTTTTCGTTGGAAATTTTGCTTATAATCATCCCTCAGAATTTTGCCATCAAGAACTGAGACAATCTGTTTTATAACGATACTTTGATATAATCCACCATATTTCTTCTTGGAACAGGACACACCAGACTTAACAACGGGCATATCTACTAAAGGAATGCTCATTCGAGATATTGGTTCTGCAACTCTATTTAAACAATAGTACCTATTCTAAAGGACTATTTGCACTTGGTTACATCTTGATCTTGTATAGTCACCATGAATAACGTCAAGCCTTGCAAGCCGGAATCATATTTTTTTACAGTCACTTATAAACGATATCAGAACAAAAAAAAAACAATCTCAATATATACTGATCCTTAAGAAATCAAATATGTTTCAAAATATATAAAAAAGTAATGGATTCGATTGGATTCATAATGTGTGGAGTCATATTAATGTGTGCCAAAAAATATGTTTTACTGATATAGAATACGTTAAGTAAAAGTTAATATAAAATGGTTTTAGAAACCTATCAAAGCTGCTTTTATAACTTGATATAAAATTTATGAGATAAATTTAAATGGTCTTATTCAACCTCAATAATTAGTATTGCTTTATGGTCTACAGATAGCCTGATGATTCAGTTATTTATTACCTGAGTCAAAAAAATAATTGGCAACTCGAAAAACAGTTTATCTCACTGTATTTGCATTTATCAGGTACTAAAATTATCTTCATGATGAGTAGCGATGAATGACTAACTGCATTGATAGTTTTGAGTTTGCCACTCTTCGTTTGGAAGTGAAATATTGAGTAGAAACTTTACTAAACCCTGGCTGCGAATTCATCAAATCCGGTATTATTGTTTTCACTTAATATTAATATCAAAAAAGGTATATACTATTATATTAAATAATAATAGTAATAGCGGGTTAGCTCAGTGAGTGAGCACTGACTTCCAAAGCTCGAGGTCCCAATCCGAGTCCGGCTGATGACTTGTAATTTTTGATCAGCTGTGGGTCGATCATTGGGTCGGGAGACTTTCCTGTGGCAACCCAAACCTCTGTAAAGTGGGAATCCTTCATAGGTTGTTAGTGGTACAGGTTTTTTAATGATAATGATAATATGTATACTATAAACAAATTAATGGTTTGTGTGTCTTGTTTCCAATTCGCATATCTGTCAAATATTTATACCAACCCTCCTTGCAAATTTGTTGAGCAATTACCTTTATTTGTTAAATAAATAAAAGGCTTAAAATATTTTCCGGTAATTTTTCCAAGATTATTTAAAGTTCATTTAAAGCCGGTGTCCTTCGTTTTGAGGTCTTAAGGTGCGTTGTTACTTCACAAAATGTGGGACAAACAAACAAATAAATGATTGTTTCAGTATGCTAGAGATTTTGTTTCTTGTTTTTGATGTTTTATATCTCCTGTCGATAACAAAGAAAATAATGAAAATAGTGTTGGGCTTAGTGTTAATGTCGTTTTTAGTTAAATTAGATAATTATGTTTTCTTGTGAAGTGTTTAAACACACCTTTAGAATACTCAGAGAAGGTACCGACCTAATTAAGATGTTAAGAAAATAGTTTTGAATTAATTTCCTATACATCTGCGCAACTCGTATTGCATTCCATCATTATACAACTAAGGTTTGCTCCATCTATTTAGAGGAGACTCGTAAATCATAACAGACAAATTATCCATGCGTATTTCCATTGATGTTAGACATGATCACAAAGGTTTCCCAACTGTTTCTAATTTCACTTTCTAGTAGGCCATAAAGGGTTTACTTGCGTAATGGTTCTGTCTTCTGATATGTAACACATGGTAACCTTCGTCCAATGGAGTACAACTTCATTCCACTCTCCAGCGATTATTTAGTATACAATAAATACCGCCCTCCTTCCCTATCAAAACGTCATTTATTATAGCATTATATAATTTTTTTTATATATATATATATATATAGAGGGAGAAGGAAAAAATAAATGGAATGGCCAACCGAAGATAAAACCTGACCTAATTTAATAAAGAAAAAAAGTAATTATAAAAAATGTAATTGAATTCTAAAGAGTTCTCCAAATATAGCGTTTCCTCCAGGCCCGACCGCTTCCCAAAAGCATTCAATTTTTAAGACAATTCAATAAAGGTATTGTTTTAACTTTTGAATTTCTTTCCTGGGGTTTCATCAACAGTTATTTCTTCTGGTATATTTATCCAGGACGCTCCTTTTTTTAAAAAGTGAAAACTCCTTTAGGCGCGCTCTATGCTTTTTTTTTGTGAGTAGTGAATGATAATGAACCGTCTTGTTCCGATATGTAACGCTCATTCGGGTAAAGTCGGGACGAGTCGGCTAATTAAAGCATTTTTGTATTTTGATTAAAATATCTCAGAAACTAAATATCGGACCTGCGTACTGCCAGTGAGGGAAATGTTCAGCATTCATACTCTTTGTAATGACTTATAATTCGAAATTGTATTTTGACGTGACGCCGAGTTAGAGACCCGGGAAATGAAAACGATAGTGTAGAAAACCAACTAACGAGTTCTATTGAACATATAGAATAAAATATCTAAAAAAAAAAAAAAAAAAAGCTAAATTTAGAATTGCATACTATAAGCGTGAGAATTTTTAGCATATCATCCTATTTGCAATGAGCTCTAATTCAAAATTGTACTTCGACGAGACGCCGAGAGAATCGGAAAAGGGAAGAAGATTGCGAAAAAACAAATAATAACGACCATTTTTGGAAATTTGGAATAGAACATCTCAAAATTCAAATAGCAAGAATTCATAAACTAATATGCGAAAGTCAATATAGATAAATTTTTAAATTAGCTATAAAAATAAGAAATTATGTGTTAACAGCATCGGAACAGAAAAAAACAAAATAAAATATAATCTGCTAATTGTAACTACCATAGACGGATGAAGAATTGAGGACCAAAAAAAAAAAAAAAAGTTGGAAAAAAGAAAATAAGAAAAATATATATTTATACATTCACTGGAGACATCTCACCGAGTCATCCAAACACATACTGAAGAAAACGGAGTAGAGGAAGTTTATATTAAACAGCTGATTAGAAGAGATGAGAGAAAATAATAAATAAATTGAGTGAATCAAACATATAATAGTATAAAATTGTGTTAAAATATTTTTTAATAAATAAGGTGTAAATAAATAAAGAAAAATATAACACAAATTCAAAAGTATATGTAATATACATTTCCATCAAAATTCTTCTTGTATACCCTAATTACATTATGATTCTTTCTGACTTATAATTTCGTTTGTAGTAATTTTAATTTAACGATTCAGTGGAGTTCAGGAACATTAATTTTTGGTGTTGATTGTAGTTTGTTGTGGTTTGGGGGGACCGGCACCAATTCGAACTTCTACAGGATTCATTCCATTTATTTTTAAAACGGGAAACTCTAAATAAAATCCTCAAGATTATCAAGTATTATATTTGGTAAGGGACATGGCTTGATCAACAAATTTCATTTACTACTAAATACCAAAATTCTTTAGATTTCTATCACTACAACATCGGTGACAACTTTAGATATTACAAATTACATGTACCAATGAACAGGCTTTTGTATTCCGATCGACTAATTATGAAAACAACATCATAACATAATTCTTGAGCATTTAAGTTCAGTTAGAGCCAAAAGGGCCGAAGTGCTTTATGGAGAATCGAAATCATCGTGTTTTTTTTCAGATTACAGATATATGTGCCGATTTGTTACAATTATAAGTGTGATTTTATTGATCACCATAGAAATTATACTCGAAAATTTACTCATTGGTTGAGTATGAAACACGCTGAGTAAAGGAATGAGCATCGTTAACTATTTTAAACAGATAAATATATTCCTAATGGCTTGGCGCATCTTCTTAGAAGAAATGAAAACTATAATTCTTTTCTTAACTATAGTTCTTTTCTTAGAACTGATGAAGGCCTGAACTTCAGGTTCAAACGTCGGCAAATGTTAAAACAAATATCATTATTTATTTTTAGATTTTAATTTCTTACTTAACACCCCAACCATCCTTCTTTTCATTATTTACGACAGTCAACCATCAACATCAATAAAAAAAAATCAGCAAGAACTGGTTATTTTTTAATTCCATCTCTTATATATCTCAGTTGGGTCGAAATAATTTTTATTATATTAAGAGTCTGAAGGAGTACCAAGGGTGATTTAAGTTATCGCGAGAAAACAAAATATAAAATAAAAAAAATATTTAACTATTTATTTCACTTCGTTTCAATAACAAGAAAGTAATTAAATAAAACTACTAAAAATATAATAGTTAATCTCATTTTCATGTTCTCTGAAGTATGAAATAACTTTTAAAATAATAACCCGTAAAATGTAGGATTGTTCCGTTTATTGCCGATATTTTCTACTGTTCAGGTCAAAACTACACTTAATTTCTCTGAGTGGCAATAAAGTGATACTTTAAGTTTTCACACTTTTTTATTTCTTTAACCGCCTGTTTCTTTATTTATAAAATAATAAACACTTCTTTCACAATTGATTCATATTTATTGAAGTGTTTGTGTACCAAGTAAATTTTATATAGAAAACAAAAAAATATTTTTTAAACAATAATTTACTTCCAAGAGAATGAAGTTTTTGTGACTAAGATTACTAGTAGAATCCTAAAAAAAGAACCTTTTTTTTTTATAAAACATTATATGGATATCGAATTGCTTCTATGAATGAAAAATAATTCTAAGCGCACTATGATTTAATTGATTCATAAAAAAAAAAACCTGTAGTGTTTCTAGGTCAACGGTTGAACTATGAGAGTATTGGCCCGAAATCTCGCTTTACCACATGTTTTTTCCCATTCATAAATTATTTAACTAAGGAATATCCACTTTATAGAGGTCTGGATGCCCCGGAAGAGTCTTCTGATCCCAGAGTGTATTCAAGGATGATGGATTAGAATAAATAATTATCTGATACAGCCGAATTCAAATCCGGAAACTGCAGCATATTAGCATAGTGTCTTTTTTATTGAGCTATTCTTACCCTACCACCATCGGTTCATAAATAAAATATTTACAGATCGAAATGTGCAAGAAAACCTGTATTTGATTCCTGTTTCTAAAGACTTCTAAATTTATTAATTTATTTGAATTATTCGACCTCTGGGTTCATTTGAACTGAAATCTTTTTAGCTACTTGCAGTTATTTTAATTTTTATTTTAAATGTCGATAGTTTTTAGAAATTTAATAAATCGTGATTCTGTGTCTGGGTCCTGTCTCGAAATTTGTTCTGGGTCTATGGAAAATCTGTAGGAGTCGTGAGCCATACATTATGTTAGTATGTGAAGCACTGTTAGAATACATCCACAATAGGGACATGTTGACGGTTCTTCCTACTTCATCATATATCCATGGGTAAGTCGACAACGGCCAATCCTCAGGCGGGTAAGAACTATCTCTTCACTCCTTGATAGCTGTAGATTTTTCCTGATTTTTCTTAATTTACTTTCTCTTATGCCAAGCCATTGATTTTGCCACTCCAGCCATCCTTTTTCATTGATCCACGATATTAGATGCACATAGACTTCTAAATTTAAAGACTTTTAATTTGTAGAAAAGGCACTAAAACAATATAAAGCAAACAGTTTATTGGTTTATGCAGTTTAGATTATAGCCTCTCCCAAGACTGGCAAGAATCAGAATCTGACCGAGAAAAATGGCATTTTGTAATTATCGTATGCTGATTCCTTGAAGTTTAATTGCGATGATAATACATCCACGTTCTTCCCTAACACTTGTGCATAGCTGTGCGAAATTGCTTGGTCCAAGACCGTATATTTCCGGAGATCCGGAAAACCGAAAACTGGTAGTTGCTACATTGTATGATAGACATTGTCGGAATTTTATCATTTTTCAGGTTTTGTTTTCTTATCAGGTCAGAACGGTTGTGTGTTACTTTGAATCAAATTTGGAACTTCAGAACAAAAAATCGTTCAAAGTTTACAATCAATTGCTCTTCTACCATTCAATTTTCTACTCATACCTTGTAAGCTCCCAAGAGAGAAAGTAGGGACCGGTAACGATACCATTGATGTAGGATCTGTGACTGATCGTATAATTGTATCCCCGATAACTAGTTTCACTTATCCAATTGATAAATTATGTAACAATTCTTGTGGTAGTGACTCGTGAGTTTTGGACAGTGATGTTTGGAATGACAGGAAGCTCGGCATACAGGAACGAGAAAGCACCTTGGCAGTGAGTGGTTTAACATACTAGTGTAAAACTCGTTTACGTCTTCGAGAAGTAGTAAATATGTAGAAATAACCAATTATTGTTTTTATTAATAAGTAATAAAACTGTATCCCGGAAGTAAAGAAAACTATGTAACATTTTTGTATCTGTTCGGAGAGCTAATTTTCTATAACTTTGAGGTATTAAAATTTCTTTCTTAGTAACAAAAATATTATTTAGTTGTTATTTTTGTTCTGTTTATTTTATCATTTCTGTATATATGATATGAATGTAGTCTTACCTCTCTATAATAATTTCCCAAGTGACAGAATATTATATTACTAAATAAATAAAAAAAAGTAACTAAATTGTTTAATAAAGATGAACATGGTGTCCTTTTATTTCATGGCACAAATTTATTAATATCTTCCAACCCATAGAAAAATAGTTGAATCATTGTAGGTTACAGTACATTTTGTCTCATTAACTGATATGTTTTTCTTCGTTTTAGATTACAAGGTGTGTTGAGACATTTCACAAACTAAGGGACCGACAAATATATAAATGATTATTTCACTATTGTGGTATTTTCTGTTTTTGTTATTTTCGTGTATTCCATCTGCTGTTGGTATCAAGATAAGTAAAATAAATAGTTTAGATGTGCATTAATGTCGCTATTAGTTAAGTTAGATAATTGTTGCATAATTTGTGAAATATCTAAACTCACCTTAAAGAATAAATAAATATATAAAGCATCCCTCCTCCCTTAGAACATTGTTGCAGTTTATTTCTTTAGTATTACTGAAGACTATTTCATTAATCGAAGTAAACTGAATATTTTAACGTAGTTACTGATTATTTTTCTTGCTTTATTGCCGTACGTCAAATTTATTTTTATTTTGTTTTGTTAAATTCCCCTTTAAAAAATAAGTTTTTTGTTCTTAAATTTATAAATATTGTGATCATATCGCTGTAAGTAGTTAGAAAAATTAAGATAATCTATTTATTATTTATCACTCAACTTTATTCTCTTTTCAGTGTCTGGTGTTAAATGAATTGGAAGATAAAATGCGTAAAATGAAAAACATCAGAGCGTTCTAGATTATTTCGGGAAATTGTATTATCGGTAAACTCAACGTTGTTTGAACAAGTGCTGTTCATCCTCTCGATTAGGAACGTACATAAATCATTGCTACAGATTTTGTCGGTTAAAATCATTGAAAATAAATATTCAAAGACAGATTAGTATGTTTTGTATTTGTTTAAAAATTTAATATTGATTATTTTTGAGATTTATAATTAATAATAAAAGGCTTGTCGAACCCGGAGGTTCGATGCTGACACCACAAATCGCTTATTACACACCTCCCTCCACCGTTCGTCGTCCAAACTCAGCCTCCTAAGATCGGCTTTATCGCAATCTTCCCATCTTCGCTTCGGTCTTCCCATCGGACGTTTACCATTCGGTACAGCAAATATTAACCTCTTAGGAATTCTTTCGTTACTAAGCCCAATAGTTTTCCAAGCCCATTTGTTTGCCGCGATGTATTCACTTCAATTATATTAATCGGACACAATTCACGCAATTCGGCGTTGTGTAACCGTCTGAACTCTCCGGTTAACTCATCCTCCATCGGTCCGAATATTATACGGAATACTTTATTCTCAAAAACTTTCAAAGACTTTTTATATCTTCAATTTCATTGTTTCTAATTATCAATATATTAACAAAAAAAAACAATGTGTACAATTAATGAATGAACAGATGTAGCCCTAATACTCGTTGACCTTTAATGTGACAGATTGCATTATAATTAAATTAACTCATTAAAAAAAAGGTGTTATTTCGTCAAACAGCTAAAAAAAAAAAAAAGACGCAGATCAAGATGAGTTTTTCATTTTTGAAAAACAACTAAGAGATTCTCGACTGAAGTCGTAAAAGCCTGGACGTATTATTTATACAAGCTAATTATACTTGTGTCTTGTATAATTGTTTGAATAAAAAAATCCTTTAAATAGCTAACTGTTTGTAATTAGGAAGAGTAAACATAAATTAAAGCGTATAATTTTAACTTTGACACCTTTGAGTAGAGAGCATTTAATACAAAAACAACTCGAGCTGTTTCTTAGAGCTTAGTAGGGAAGATCGTTAGCCGCGTGAGAGTAATTAGCTAGGCCCCACTTCATACATTCATAATTGATTCAACTCAGGTCCCCTCGCGTCTGATGGCTGCTTTAAATCTGTCTGAGCCTTCTTCTATTTGCTGACAACTTCAGCTACCAATTAACCGGAAAGCTCCTTTGACTACTAAAAGAGTTGCTGTTTCTTAAATAGCAGAGCTCTTGTATTTAAGGTCAACGTTGTACTTTTTCATGAACCATGTGTATGAACTACTTCTATATCTTCTTAATTTCAATTATTTATCATTTTATTAATTTAATATTACAAGTGACCATTAAGTCCTCCCTAATCAATTTATATTTTCAAATAAATACGTGTACAAATTAGAGATGAGAAATTCGATTCTTTTAACTGAATCGATTCTCAACGATGCTATCATTTTAATGAATCGATTCTCAACGATTCACTCATTTTAATGAATCGATTCCCAACGATTAAATTATTTTAATGAATCGATTCCTATGAACCATTCTTCAATCGATGCATTCTACATTCTTTTTTTCTTGAAATTAAAAATAAAATAAGTAATGTAACTGTATCCCGGAAGTAAAGAATACTATGTAACATTTTTGTATCTGTTCAGAGAGCTAATTTTCTATAACTTTGAGTTATTAAAGTTTCTATCTTAGTAACAAAAATATTATTTAGTTGTTATTTTTGTTCTGTTTATTTTATCATTTCTGTATATATGATATGAACGTAGTCTTACCTCTCTGTAATAATTTCCCAAGTGACAGAATATTATATTACTAAATAAATAAAAAAAGGTAACTAAATTGTTTAATAAAGATGGGCATGGTGTCCTTTTATTCCATGGCACAGATTTATTAATATCTTACAATCCATAGAGAAATAGTTGAATCATTGTAGGTTACAGTACTTGAAAAAAAAACTAGTAACAAACCTTATAGTTATTCTGGCAAAAACATTTTTTTTTTTTTTTAACTTGTTGATATTAAAGTCCTTGTTCAAATATATACTAGAGACTCTGGCGCAAGACCATGATTGAGCTCAACAATACTTCCTTCCAGTATACGAGTAGATATCATGGAGTAATGTGATCTTAGATTTGGTTTTATTTTCTGTCCTGAAGATGTCTGAATTGACGATAACTTGACTTTTTAAAAATTATTTATCAGCATTTTGGGTACAAGTTTTTGGAAATTTGCAATTATAACCTAACATCCAATTTCTGTCTCTTGATGAGTTTTTTACTGACAAATTAAAAACTAATTAACAATATTTTTTCCCAGATATATTACTGTGAGAACTTTCCATGATTCAACTATCTTGCATTTCTAGCCTACCGATCCTCCAGTTCTTCCTAATATAGCTCATTCTCTCGTATGCAAGAAGAAGTGTGTTGGAAAAAGTAGTTCTTTCCACCTATACAAAGGTATACATATATACATCTAAAGGCGTTTTCGTACGGGTATTTCTCATTGCCCATTATCTGATGGAGATCGTTGTCATTGGGAATGTATATCTCTGTATCCCTCAGCAGCTTAACCCTTAGTATCTTGTAGGCGTATATCAATAAGCTCATCGGTACCACCAGATCATTCTTACCATGTTCAACCAGCTTTGCTCAGAAACCCTCATTTTCTGAAATCAGTAAATCGATCGTCAGTTGCCAGACATCCTTCAGACAGTGTAGAAGATATGACTTGACTATTACATACATCAGAATTTGACACCATCTGTTAATACATAATTACCTTATGGTAAGAAGAGAACTGCTAAAGTTTCAACTCGGTACACAGATTTTCACAGTGAGTTACTATTTCCAGAAATATTCCCATTGCAAAAATATAATGTAAAAATATGTTAAGCATTGATACCTCAAAGACCCTCTTCTAACTCTCTAAAAGGGAGTTTTATACTCCCTTCTAACTCTAAATTTAGTCTTATGTTTATTACTTTATGTCAACACATCTCTTCTAAAAATAAATTCAATTAATCCAAAAGTTAAGCTATTCGTCACAAGTAAAATGTTGGAAATGAATAATTAACTAAAGTAATGAAACCCTAATATCTCGACTTAACAATAACCTCAATGAATTACCAACGAGCAGAAATAAACCAGTGTATAACTAGCGCAAACAGATCTTCCTTTAAAAGGTATTGAAATCCCGAAATATTTCAAGAAATATCAAATAAGGAGTGAACAGTGCTATAATAATACATCTGGGAACAATAAACTGGAGAGCAGCGGCACAAAGAAGACAGGACTGGTGGAAATCATCATTCACTCCTCGTGGGTTGTAGCGCCATTAAACAATAATAATGCTATAATATAGCCAGTTCTATTATATGGATGTGGAACCTGGACACTAACCAGCTCCCTAGAAAAAAGTGCTGAAAAAAATGATAGAATTATCCTCCACACAATCTGGGATCAGAGTACTAACACATAGAGAAGAAAGACCAATAAAGAACTTCTTGTATGAAGGCAAAAGACCACATGGAAGGCCAAAAAAGAAGATGGATAAATAGAATCAACTATGATGCAATAGAACTGCGTGCTGATAAATGGAAAGAAATAGCCAGAGACAGGCAGAGATCGAGCAGACTTGCTGAGGTGGCAAAACATCTACCTGGTCTGTAATGCCAATAGAAAAAAATAATGAAACCCAAGTCGTCATTATTTCAAATTACCTTGACCCATGATAGTAAATGTTTTACTCTCTACAATTCTTAATTGTTTTTTTCATGTGACCTTAATTAATTAATGTTTCGAGGTTGTTATTAAGGATTGCTTTTATTATTTGCGGGGTTATTATTTTCTTATATTTACTAAGTGCATATCTCACAAAAAATGATTGGATAGCATTTAGGATTACTAAAATTGTTAAAGACTACTATTCCTTATTTAAAACACCCCAATTATTAGTAAACCCACCTACTGAGGGAAATGCCGGTGGTAAAACATCATTAACCAGTGGTGTTGTTAAAATAAGATGGGAGTTGAAATAAATTTACATCCATATTCATAATATAAAAATATTGAATGCTACCCTTGTATATTTTTTATTACTATCCGTCCCCGCTCTTCTTGGAACAGAGCAAAATCTAATCATGCTGAAACTTCGTAATGCATTCTTATATATGAAAACGTTATATATTTATTTCTATACAGAGGTGGAATATCACGCGGAAAATGGTAGATGTATTAGAATAAATTGAAAAGGCATGACAATAACCTAATAGGGTTTCTTATTGTAGCACCCTTTCTCACCCTCCCTCTCACACCCACTTCTTGGAAAAAAAATATGATAATTTACCCTGTCACTGGGAATAAAGTTCCAATGGAAATTCCCCTCGTGTTCCTGGACAATGTATTCGACTTCTGGGCCATTATCAGTGTATTATATTAAACTCATATATATATATATATATATATATATATATATATATAAACTAAATACAATCAATCTATTTTTGATTGAGTACGTATTACTTAGCTTTTATATTATAATGTATCAAGCGTTATAGGTTAACACCTCACATAAATATGGCTTTGCTGTTTCTAATTACTAATCATGGCATAAATTAATTTAATTTATTTTTTTTTAAATTGCAATAATTTTTTTTAAGACTTTACCAGTTCCTAATTCCTGTTAACAACATTATTTTATCCCCTATGCATATTAATAATAATCTTTTACACCGCCTAAGGCCACTCTCAGTATAACTGTTACTGACAGAAATGTAACTTGTTACAGCTGTCAGTTTCTTGATACGAAAACTCTCCACTCAGTTCTAACTTTAATAATAGTACAACTTTACGTGACGGATACAATCATAAGAGATGGACGTTTAATACATTTTCTCGAACAATTCATACTAATACACAACGGATAAATATGAATTGGTTTAACTTAACTTGGAATTCAATTTTTTATTTAATTTATTTTATAAGTATGACTGTATTTTCATGTTTTTAATTTACTTATATTTAGATTATTTTATTTTTTTTTATTGTATATAGTTTTTATTTATTATTATTTAGTTATTATTTTACTTTTGTTTCTTTTTTGTATATACGGTGTGATTGTGTTCATTTATCAATATAATTATTGTCCCTGTGACAGAATATTATATGTCTAAATAAATAAATTAAAAAAAAAAAATATTTTAAAGAAATTTACAACTGTATTACATTAACAATACAACAAGTAAATGTGACATGAATACAATTTATTCTTGAAATACTATATTCACAAAGTAATAGTATTTACAATTTATATAATTACAGTTGTTTAAAAACTACTTTTTGTTTTGTATTCACAAAATAATAACAAAGTTAGCAAAAATAACTTTGCTCTGATTAATCCTCATTTATATCATACTCGATAAATGAGGCAGTGGACTTATGATAACTAAAATATGTGATAAATACTTTTGTTTAAAATTGCTTTGCTAAATGTCTATCGAAAACTCTCTGTTTTTTTTTTTAAATACAACTGTTGTAATAGGGGTGAGTAATATGTCGTAACACTGTCGAGCGCAAAAGAAAATCTAAAAGAAACACATAAATTCTTATTTTTAAGGCTAATTAAAAAATACATATCATTAGTGAATTCCGATATCCATTTTATGAATTTTTCATGGTATTAAAATTTTGAGATATTTTAGTCCAAATTATTAAAATAGTGGTTGTTATTTGATTTTTGGCGCATTCGTTTTCTCATTGGCATCCCGACAAAATACAATTTTGATTTATGGCTCATTACAAAGAGAATGATATACAGAACATTTTAGTCCGTGGTACAGATCCCTTTTTATAGAATTATTAACAACCGCCTGAAACTTCTAAAATAGTTTCATCTCATCGTAACCTACAACTATTTTATTTACGAAAACTCTTGGAACTGGGGCGTTTACAATCTGGAGGAGGAAAACTTTGTCTATTTAATTAGGTATTAAAAAGTCGTAAATACTCATTTGCTTTCTACTTGTATCGTAAGATAATTTGATCACCCCTACTACACCCCCAAATTTTCAAAATAACGAGGTTATATAGAACAAACGGCCCAATATTTTTGTAGGCCACCGTTTTTATTGATTTGGTGATCAAATTATCTTACGATCAAAGTAGAAAGAAGATGGGTATTTACGATTTTTAGTACCTAATTAAACAGACAAAGTGTGCGCCCCTCCAGAATTATGACGCCCCAATCCCAAGAGTTTTTGTAAATAAAATAGCTGTAGGTTACGATGAGATGAAACTATTTACGAAGTTTCAGGCGGATATTAATAGTTCGATAAAAAGGGGTCTGTACCATGGACAATTCACCTCGCTTACAGTATGTCGGTTATTGTTTTAGTTTCTGAGATATTTTAATCCACATATTCAATGAAACCCGTTATCATTTGGTTTTCGATATATATTTTTTTTCCTTTTCGCATCTCTAAAACGGCACCGCGTTAAGATACAAATTTGAATATTAGCTCATTACAGTTTATACAGCTGACATCCCAACCCATCCCAACACTGTCATCAGCACATATGCTGATGGCACATGTATCCTATTAGTTAATAACGACCCATCTATTGCATCCCAAACCCTTCAATCCCACATCATAAACCTTGCAGAATGGTGCCAGAACTGGAGAATTAAAATAAATTCCAATAAATCCCATCAAATTACCTTCACCCTTTGTCGTAAACCAATGACTTCCTGTCCTTCATTATCCTTTAACAACAGCTCACTTATTCCCGTTGAACAAATCCGTTACCTAGGACTCCACCTGGACAAACGTCTAACTTGGAATCCTCATACCATACTGAAACGACAAGAAAGAGCTCGACGTTTCCGACTACTTCAACACTTACTAGACAAACCTTCTAACCTTCCAATTAATAACAAAAGACTCATTTATATGACTATAATAAGGACTATTTGGACTTACGGAGTTGAGCTATGGGGCTCCACCAAACCTTTAAATTCCTCTCGTATCCAATCCTTACAATCCAAAATCCTTCGTAAAATCCTCAATGCTCCTTACTTTTCTACAACTAAAATCTTTTTTTTTTTTTTTCTGTTCTTCCCTACCTCGCCTTTTAGGCTATACGGGATTTTCTCGGACCAGAGGGTGAGGGCGGGGAATTTAAAATCCCCTCTGGCACCGCGACGCGAACTCGTCACTATTTTCATATCATAGACTCAAATATCCGGTTGCCGGGTAACGGCGGTGCAATGCACACGCGTTAGCCCATTCGGCCACCCCGCCCTTAAATTACAACTAAAGTCATCCATAATGAGCTTAATGTTCCTTATGTATCAAATTTGGCCCAATCCAGATATCTGTCCTTCCATAATAAACTTCATAACCATCCCAACCCTCTTGTTTCTAACCTTACTTCCTATTCAATTTCTGATAACCCTCCGAGGCGTCTGAAAAGAATATGGTCACGTGATCTCCTAATGTAGACATATTACTAGAGTGCTACCAATGGGTAGTTTCTCAACATGTGTCTCATATCATTATATCCATGTGCGAATTTACTAGATGTATTTTTTGTATACAGTTGTAAATATCATATAAATAAATAAAAAAAAAGCTCATTAAAAAGACAATGAAATTCTGAACATTTCTCTTGTTTACAGTATGCAAGTCCGAGTTTTAGTTTCTGAGATATTTTAAACCATATGCAAAAACAAAGGGATTAGTCAACGCGAGCCGATTTAAGCGAATGAGTGTTCAAATCCTCAGTTTCATTCTCTCTCCACAAAGAAAGTTCGAAACGAAGAAGTTTTTACTTCAAAATTAACTAACATAAAATTAGATCACCTTCTGGTATTTGATGAGGGAAATATGCAAGCAATCATCTTTTACTTGAATTTCTATCCGCTTTACGTGTTCTAGGAGGTATGTGCTAATTGCAACAATGGTGTTAATTCATGTTATTGTTAGGAGATTTAATCAATCGTAGCACCTGTGCATTATACTTTAATGATTGCAAGGCAGGCGAAGGGTTCATTCCAGCGCATATTAACCGAAGCGGCAACGGAGAATGTAACACCTGGAGCGTGGCATCGATGTGGCCGGCGGTGGTATGGTACGCATCGATGCTTTCGACGGTGAAGGAGCCCGGGATCCCGCCATGGTCTAAATGCTCCTACGTCAAGAGAATATTAATCAGATGCCTGATCTAATAATAGCAGCTGAGCGAACATTGATTGGAAGGACGATATAGCAGATCGCAGGCAAGCATATCAAATAACAAAGAAAAAAGGGAGGGTTCGTTACTTAGAAGAAATTGTGGCAGCATTAGCAAGGCAAAGAAAAATTGTTTTAATTATTTTTTCAATGATAATGAACCCCTTGGGTGGATCACAAGAGCGAAAGTTGCGCCATTGATATTTTTAAGGGTGGCACATTTTGTAGGGATTTTTAATTTTCGACTGGGTTATGAATTTTCAGAATCAACATTTTCAAACCAGAAGACAAAGGGAAAAATATGGAAGAGACAACAATTGTAATTGTTCTTTAATTGTGGCTTGATTTTACAGGATTGAAAATTAATTTTACAAAAAAAGACGTTGTCTTCCTGTATATTCCATTTATTTTTCACTTTTGCACAACCGATTTCGGTTTTTTATCAGACCTTCATCAGGCCAATTGGTGGTGGTCCTCCTCTCCTGCTCGTCAAATGAGGACTAAAAAAGACATAAACCGGTTGCGCAAAAGTGAAAAATAACTGGAATATACAGTAAGACGTACTTTTTTTGTAAAAAAAAAAAAAAAATGTAATTGTATTAATAAAACCTCTACAGTACTTATTCTACTTTTTTTAAGAAGTGGAAAGCAATAAAATATATTGGGGAGTGGAAGGGAGAGATTCATGAGCCATCGACGTTGTAGAGAGGGAGGGGCACCTCTAATGAACACTAAGTCCTAACCATACTTGATTTGATAAATGTGACCCGTACATGAATTCGGATCTGCTAACAGCTTGTTAAAACATCTATTCAGTAAAAATGTATGAACAATAAAAAATAAAATGTTCTCGTATATTTGGCCTGTTCATCTTCATGTATATTTTGTCTGTTTTGGAAAATAAAATAAAATAAAATAAATAAAATCTTCCTTCCCCGTTCAATGTCAAAGTCACAAGGCCTTCTGCCACATATGTAACCCTTAGCTATCCCCAATCCTTAAAATGCCCTCGGGCAGTGGAAGGAATTCATTGCATGTGTATACTGTATTATTGTATACTATATATGTAATTGTTTCAATAAACATTTTGGAGGGTAAGAGAAAAAACAACAGAAAAAACCCCAATAAAATCAGCATAACAGTAATTATTTCATCATATAAATAAAATATTGATATAAATAGATTGTCACCTCAAGGATCAATACTAGCTCCATTGTTCTATATATTATACGGGCCTTTCATTTGACAGAATGACGAACTCCAATTTCAACATTTTTGAGTATAGTAATTTTAGTGATATTTCTAGTTGGAAAATTTATAATATTTGTACAAACAGCGAGTAAGTTGATTCCAGAGTAGGTAATTTAAGTGAAATATAGAACTGTGAACAAAAGGTGTGAATTTTCTCACTAATGTTCACTAAAATTAATAACATATGTTTGAATTGCAGTTAGTCCTTCTGTCCACTGCAAAGCTCATGTATCGCCAATGTCTCTTGTATGCATAAGATCGTATGTGAAAATCTTTTTTTTTTTTCATGAGTATAAAAACTCATCCTTTCCTTGTGATTTAATAGTATAATTTCATATTTCATTTTCCTTTGATATTTGCCGTAGTACCAGAATACTTGTAGCGATTGCAAACTATAAAATGTCATCTTTAGCACAAATAGAATAAGAATCCAAAATTGTTGCATAGGACATTTTGCACTAACATTAGCTACATATCTTGCAGTAGCCAAACATTTAGGGTCAACTAAAGAACTAAAGCAATTTTAACAAAACTAATATTTAGTAATATAATATTTTGATACTATATTTTCCTTACACCAGTTCGCCTAATCAGATGTAGCTAATAAATTGAAAACAATTGAAATTTCGCAGATAGCATCAGTAATGATATATGGGTTTAATTTGTGTGTAGTTGAAATTCAGTTTAGTTCTAGGAGGTGGACTCATCATAGGTTATGTATGATTAATCTTTGTAAATTGAATAGTATTGAACCTTGTTATTTCAAGTGGATCTATTATCATGATTGCTGTTGATAATGAAGATCTGCTGTTATAAATTCAAATTACTATTGTGTGAATCCACCATGCTTCATCAAGCTCTTTTTTTAAATTTTTTTATTCTATTGCTCCATACATACTCGCCTAGAGGAACAAACAAACCTATTTAACCAGAGCGGAAAGGTTAAGATTCATTCCGTAGGTCTGTCAGGAAATAAATTTTAACTCTCCCAGGCAGGATTCAAACCAGCGTTGCTAGACTCGAGAATGTTAAACTTTATACTTATCACGCTTTCCATCACGACCCATTCCTCAAGTTATCATCTCTTTTGTTAACTTCGCCTATTATCCTTTATTTATCGATTCCAGGCTTCTTGCCTCTCACTGCCTCTCACATTTCCCCCTATAATCTCTAAGACCTTTTCCATATTCTTCAGTTCCGACTCCTTTACAAGACTCTCTTCCAGTTGTATAAAAACAATCTCATTCCACCACTCCTCATTCAAAAAATATTTTTACTGACG
This sequence comes from Nezara viridula, assembly GCA_928085145.1. Taxonomy (NCBI): domain Eukaryota; kingdom Metazoa; phylum Arthropoda; class Insecta; order Hemiptera; family Pentatomidae; genus Nezara; species Nezara viridula. The sequence continues at coordinate 49,795,100 of OV725081.1, forward strand.
ATTATTCCTCGTTTAAATCCTGACTTTTTCTATTGGTTGATTTTCATTTCGATTAGGGTGAGAATATGTCTCTGTACTATATAAAATTTCCACCTCGTGATTCCGATATCTTTGTAGTTTGTCCTTTTAATCTACCTCAAGTATGTATAGATGCTTTTGGGCATTTGATTTGGTTTGATGACCAGGTAACACGGGTGTTTTCCCAAGTACAGTCACCTCCAATATTCTTTGTTTTATTTTGACAACTTTTATTTTTCTCGTTGTCTTTTTATAAAACGGGCCTCCGTGTCACTCCAGGCTACAAATCTTTCCTTATTCGATTTGTCTCTCTAGAATTTTATGAATTCTTTCATAGTTTATACGAATATACCACTCACTTCCAAATCCGACCTATTCAACCATTTTGTATAAATACAGTTCTTATTAAATTTTAAACAGATGATGGAAATGGAAATACGAAAGTATTTAAGTTACATATATTTTTATTATTTATATATAAATTCTTTGCACTATCGTTTTAATGTTTTGTTAATGTATTTTCAAAGTTTAATTTTTTTTCCTATTGAAATATATTTATGTATAATACAATATATATGACTCTTAGACGACCCCTCAAAATATTATTCTATTGGAATAAAATTAAAAAAATATATATATTTCCGAGAACACTTCCGAATAAAAAAATAAATTATTATTACTATATTGTTCATATATACATATTTATAATTGAAATTTATTACAATATAATAATAAATTATCCTTAACTTAAATAAAGGCTCAACTTTATAGTTTATCAAGAATATAAATTCATTGGAGGAATCCACATAAGGACTTGAGGCTCCTGGAACGTGAGAGAAAAGAACCAGTTAGGTAATTACAGCAAAAACTTTTTCAATTACCGTTCAGTGATAAAATTGATCAAGGAGCTTATCAATTTTCTACATGATGAGGATCACTATATCCCCAAATATCTCCAGAAATCAACTGTTTTTTTTTTTGTTTTTTTGTCCCTTGAATATTATATGATACAATAAATAATAAAGAAGATAAAGTGTACTAAGTATTACAAATTACTTATTTCGTATACCTATCATTAAACATACACTAGTATATAAAGTAACGAATAATTCTGAATTAATTATTATGATTAATTAATGTAAGTAGAAACCTGATAGGAGTAATTGAATTGTAACACAAAACTTAAAAAGATGATTTACATTCTTCTAAATTACAAATACCAATCTAAAGGTCTCTTCTTCGTTTAGTCAATAAAACGGTGAAATGCAATTTTCACCGTTGAATTAAAGACTAGAAAGAAAATAAAAAAAACAAACAAGCCATCTCGTTCATCTAATCGAGCATCTGCAAAGAGATACTGCAACAATATATTTAATGTTATAATATTGTAATTGTAGACGTTTATAAATTTCGAAGATTCTTCCTCATGCCCGTTATGTCGTTAGCATCAAATCTGCTGATTGTCACGCTCATGAGAGGTGCAGATAAAGGTATGAGAGAAATAAAAAAACTATGGTGTTCTCTCAGAAACAAAAAGGACTTATATTGATTGTTGTATTTTATTTTTTAAAAAATATTTTTGTCTATAAAAATGTATATGTAAATATGCATTTTTAAGAAGACAATATTTCTAGGCACTTTCCTTTATCAAATCATTACCGATCATCGTCCTTCTTATGCCTACAACTTTCTCCAATTTAAGTCCTCAATCCATTCCCTCACTACAAGATCTCGACCCTCTGACCTATACATTCCTTCTCATAGATCTGCCTCATTCCAAAATTCCTTTATAGCCCGCTCTGTCAACTTTTGGAATTCCCTCCCGATCAAAATTCGACATGCCCCTTCCCTATACACATTCAAAAACCTCCTATTCCAATTGCTGTTCCAAAAACAGTCAGATACCAGCTAACTATTAATACTATTTATGCATTGTGTAGCAATCATATAATCAAGTATTATAAGAGATAGTAGATGAATTTCCTACTATCGACGTAGGAATTTCAATACATACATTTTTTTTTGTATTCAATTATAATTAACTGTTATATATACATTCAAGTAATTTTTTATTTATTTATTTATTTTTTTTTTAATGAAATGAACTCATTCTATCTCTTTTTCGTTCTTCATTTCTCAAAGGGTATGTTTATGTTGTTCAACCCTTGTATATAGTTTTGTTCATAGTTCAAGTGATTCGTTCATAGTTTTAATTGTTTTGTTCATAATTTTAAATGCTTTGTACATAGTTTTATCTGTATTGTATATAGCTTGTGCACCTAAGGTTTTCTTTACTTTTTATTTTATTTTATCAATTTTATTTATTGTTTCAAACGTTTAGGGCAGTAATATTCTATTATTTTATACATCATTCTTATTCTAAAGGGACTTAATCCCAGAATAAAGTTTTTTTTTTCTATCTATCTATCTATCTATTTGCGCCTGTCAACTTAGTGTTGACAATCGGTAAATGTGATGGCGGTACATGAAACAATGACATAACAGGCATGGGGAAGGAAAGTACTCAGCAGTATCTCTTTCCTCATATTTGTTTTATTTTTAACAATCTTGTTCTCTTTATCAAGTTTTCTATACCAAGAAATAATTTAATTATTATCAATTAAATGTCAGCAACAAGTTGCGCCAACCGATGGACATGCAAACAAACTTTATGATAAATAATTCTAATAAGGTTTATTTGTTAGTTAACCTTAATTTTTTTAATCGTATGGATCCAAACATAAAAAAGTTAACAATAATTCGATTAAAATTATTTATAATTGTGGATTGATGGTCAGAAATAACAAGGTAAAAATAAATAATGATATTTAAATAAAAATAAATATTATTATTTATGTCTGTATTATTATTATTATTATTATTATTATATAAATATTATTATTCTCAATTCTAAATATTGTCTTGTTTTTTCTGACTGATCACTCCAACTATCCTTCTCCTCAGAAATTATTTATTTTTTTTATAAACTTAAATCATATAAAAGGTATTTTAATGATGTCTGAGACAAATAAATTGTAATTAAGTGTACATTTTTTAAAACCGTAATAGTGGATTCAGAAAAGAAGGGTGGAAATAGTTTACTTGGGTGGGAGGTTGGAGTTGAAAAGGAAATTTCGCTGTTTGAGTCCAAAACTTGAGAATTAAAAAATAAAATGAAGAATTGGTTGTAAAAAAAAAAACACACTCACAAACATGAGCAATGTTGGTTAAATCTCAATGCCACCAAACATTACTTAAATATAAATAATTAAGAATAAAAAAAAATAATGATTTTAGGATAGCTTGTAGTAGGAAAAAGTGGATGGAAGATAGCCTTATGTCTCTAAAACGCAGATAAATATTGGATTGGCCTTCTGTTCTATCCCGATGATGCCTGAATTGGCGAAACGTTGAAAGTTATTTTATTACTTATCTCCATTTAAAAGGTAACATAAGGCTGTTAGACATAAGTATGTTTGGTTGGAATTTGTCTTGGTAAGTTTTACTCGTTTATATTAATTTTAGGAACAATTATTTATTATAAAAAAAGTATATATATTTATATATAATCAGTTCCAAGACATTAAATCTTATCAGGAAAAAAAGGGGCTACAAAAAAGAAAATATTATATACATATTTTACACCGTTTAGATTTGCAGACCTTAACATAATGTATTAGTATGCATATATATATATATATATATTAGATTTGCAGTCCTTAGTATATATATATCAACGTCTGAAAACCTAAGGAATGTAAAATAAAAAATGCGAATAATATGTAATCCCTAAAAATTGGATCGGATGGTATAGATATGAAAGAGGAAATGATTATTCTTAATGAGGCTCTTGGAATATTATATAACGGTTTCACAAACTTGGCATTTCCTATTCATTATTACGATTATTATTAATTTACCGACGGATCCGAATATATTTTGATGCAACTATGTCCCGCTCTATTTGCAAGTATCATAAATTATTATTGATCTCCGTAATTAACTGCTTATTATATTAATGAAAAAATAATATTAATATAAAATAATGAAATGAAATGTTCTAAGGATTGTATTGCAAGTGTTAAATTAAAGAGACTAAGATCAGATGGGGAAAGATCCGCGAAATCTGAATTTCAAGGCGTTCTGACAAGGAATTGAACGTAAAGAAGATCGCGGAATATATCAATAAATACAAAAGGGAGGAAGAATAGGCAAGGCATTCAAAACTGCATGATATTAGAAAACAGAGGAATCAGTTGGGAAACCAAAAGAAATAGTACAAAACATTAGATCAAACGTCTTAATTTGCCGTTGAGACAGTAAGATAAGCAATTCAACACCACAGGCTATTTAAGAACTAGATGAAGGGTGGTTGTCTTGCGTTACTTATTGTTTATCTAAAGGCAAGGAATAGAAGACAAATATAACAGATAAGTAACAACTATAACACAAAACAGACAACAATATTTTTATAGCACCGAGCACAAGTTAATGTATAGTTGAGTAATGACTATATGTTTCTAACATCTTAAAAAAATCTTTACAAAGAGAAATAGAAAAGAAAAGAAAAAAATGAACATTTCAAAAATAATTTTTAAGATACGCTCAACCAACAACACCCTACATTATGACCTTGAAGCGGCAGTGGCCCAGATATCTTTTGTAGTATATATCTTGGAGTTCTGACGATGGTCAGATTCTCCACTCAAGATATGAGTGTATGTGGCCAAAGCGCTCTCGCTCAAACTCCACTGGCATTAGCAGCAGTGACGCGGTTGAGAGAGTAGCGCCAGAGATCTCTTGGAGTTCTACTGGAGTTCCCTCCCTGATTGTATATAGATATGACTGTGTTTTTAATTTACTTATCTTTAGGTTATTTTATTTTTATTGTACATAGTTTTTTTATTATTAATTAACCTTTTCTTTTATTTTATATTTTCTGTATATGTAGTGTGAATGTGTTCATATATAATATAATTATTGCCTAAGTGACAGATTATTATATTTCTAAAAAAAAAATTTGAAAAAACGGTCAAAACATTCCCATTTTTCTGAACCTACACCTAAATAAAATAAATACAGACTTTAAAACATCAAACGCTTCTCCAAACAAACGTTAATTTTTAGTTATGACGTTGTTGTGGCAGCTCAGTGATATAATGTTTAAATTTAATGTGGACTAATTCAAATGCAATAGCAGAATATATAAAATAACCGATCTAATAAATTTAAAAATTACTTTCGGTGAAATATATATATATATTTTTTTTTTGGTTACTATAGAAGGTTGGTTACCATATTTGGTTAAGATATTACTATGTAGACATTTGGTATAATTTTTTTTTGTTTTGTGCTATGCATGATTAAACTTAAACATATTAGCCGTCACTATACCCAAATATTATGCCCAAATAGCTTATGCCCCAAAGTATTTGTTTTGTTCCAAACATTCAAAACACATGAAAAATTCCTTTCATTCCTCGTAGATTTCCTTATTGTTTTTATAACTCTTCTGTGTATCTTGATCTATTAGAGCTTTATTTGCAGAGAGCGTTTGGGACATTTTATGGGTTATAGGAGGGTGATACGACAGTGTTTGTGATCCAGATTTGGGCTGCCTTTATAAAAACTTTTGCAATCCGTCGACGGGCTAAACCTAAAGATAAAGACGAAATGAAAACAACACGCCCATATAACTGCTAACACCCACTCGCCCCGGTTTACAGAATCGATAGTGATAAATATGTCGGGTCTAGGAAACTTCTCATTTCCTCCAAGGGAAGGTTTGATATATGTAAAAAGTTAACTACTTTCATAGAGCGCGACTGTTCGGCCATCTGGCCCTTTTACGAGCCGAGGTATCTGGAGGTAATGTAGGTGAGCGGTAACTGGTTTCCTATAGCTGGTCCCTTTTACTGCGAAGGATATAAAACTTTACAACTCCATAGCCCTTTCATTGAGCCCTGATTCATAAAGATTTCTGCCGAAAATATTCTACGGGATAACTCTCCCAAATGGCTCTTGTTATTGGTTAACCTCGTTACCTTTAAGCCCGACGCTATAGAAATTGGAAGACGATAATAAAACATTATTATTTTGTGATCAGATTTGAATGCATATTTTATATGCAGCTATAAAGTATATGTATATTCGGTACGTATAACATAAAACGGAATGATGTATAGCCATCTTCCAGTCTGCTAAAGAAATATTACACGTGAAAAAAAAAGAAGAGAAAATAGTTACTATTTAATGTATACCGACTCCCAGTGGACAATCCAAGACAGCGGGACAAAAGTCAAAATCTTGATAGTAAATAGTTCTGTGGATAATTGTGTATAATGTTAATCAAAATGGTTTAAATAGCAAAATTCTAAATTATTAACTTATTTGAAATGTAATGTTAAATTTTCAGTGTGCTCTTAATCAATCTCCGCTGGCTTTAGTACCAGTAGTGCAGGGTTCTCCTGGAGTTCCCTCTCCTGATTGTATATAGGTATGCATGTGTTTTTTTTTTTTTTTTTTTGCTTAGTTTTAATTTTCTTATTTTTTATTTTATTTTATTTTATTATCTATTGTATATACTTTTGATTATTATTTTGTTTCTATTTATTTTATTTTTTTGTACATATAGTGTGAATTTCATCCTACCTCACTATAACCAATGTCCAAGAGGCAGATTGTTATAATACTCAACAAAGAAATAAAAAAAAAAAATTCTGTATTTCTATATTGTGGAATGGACTTTTCATAAATACGAAATAATTATTGGAAGAAGATTAGGATAAGATAAGGATGTAAGTAGAAATTTTATCCATTAAGTTGATTTTTTCTGGAATTTTATAGAATGTTATTATATATGCTGTTACATATTTTTCATAAATATTTAATGTATTGTAATATTTTAGATAAAAAGTTCGACTTGAAAATGGGCAAAGTTTGCCTGAAACGTTGTTGTAATAAATAAAATGAATTGAAGGTGGAGTATGGAGAGGTAGTGAAAGGGTTTGATAAATGATTTCCTTGAAATTAATAATTTTATTAATAAATGATTAGCTTTATGCACTCTACCTACATCTATAATCTTTTCAAATTCATGGTTCACGCTCATAAAATATCTCGTATTCCAGACCTCTATACTCTTTCCTACAGAACTAAAACCTTTCAACGTTCCTTTCTTTCTAGAATTTCCTACCATTATCTAACGTACTACATACCTTTCTTTATTCAAATTCCTCCTTTTTCATTTCCTTCTTTTAAATCCCAGATAGACACTCTTTAATCATTACATTTTAATTAGAAAATAAATATATGATTTGAAGTATACTATAGTTTTAAAAATTTAAGTTTTAATCCAGAAAGCAATGTATATTTTTAATTTTTTTCTTTCTTTATCTTTCTGTTTTCTTCTTTTGTTTTGTTATTTATATATTTTTAATGTTGAGAATTGACATGTTGTTCGAACCTTATTAATGTTTTTTGCCTTATTAAATATATTTTTCATTATTAAATTGTACATATCTCTTATTCTTAATCCACCTAGTCTCCAAATAAAGTTTATTCCATTATATTTTAACTACTTTGAGTTAAGTACCATTGTTTAATAATGACGTGTACTGATATACTTGTCAGATTGAGCAAATAATTAATTTCAATTCTTGAAGCTATATCAGTTACTAGCCTTTTTGGAATGTTTGAACTGTGTTAATAAAAAGTCCTGGTTGATTTAGTAATAGTTTTGGAATCGATCAGAAAATTGTAATGAATATCATAAAAACTTCAAAAAGCTAGAACTTGCCCCTAACTATATATTTACTAAATTCAATACGGTTTCATTAATTTGTAATATTATGAGTTATTTTAGTATGAAAAATAATTGCTTATACTTAGTATAATTTTTGTTCAATATGTGTACAGCTTATAATAATTATCGTTTTTAAAAATTATTATAATATTTTTTTCAATATATCTTTTGAACTTTTTTCTCGATGTTTACTTGACAACTTGAGTAAATCATGTACAACTACGTCTTGAGTTATACTGCCACACGTTTAAATATACGTACCGCCCCTTAAACTCCTAAAACCGTGTTTTAGGGTTTATTAAAGATTTTCAAAACCGTTATACGATTTCCTTTTTGCTGTGAAAAAGTTTTTTTACGAGGAAGATGCCTACGCTAAAAAATACCCAAAACATTTTTTTTTCTTTTTATTATTCCATTAAAGCAACACGTTAATAAAATTTGGCTATATCTTATTTTGGCAATAAATCGCAGCTAAGGCCATACATTTCGAGACCACGATTGCCGAAGAAATAAATATTCCTTTCTGGACTCTTTTTTTTTTTTCTTTCCGGTTGGACCTGCAGACCGTGAAGATCTATGGGCGGTTTAAGGGCTAAGGTTGGCAATATTTTAGTTTTATAGTACAGCCTACTGTCCAATTGTAATCTTTCCATTCACAGCTATTTAAAAGATTACTTTAATTTATAGTTATTACACCTTGTGAGTTGAATATAATCATCATTATTAGATCATTTGGGAAATTTTATAAGGTTTAACTAATTCCCTAAATATCATTATAATGTATTCAAAGTACACCAACACTTTTTAAATCATAATTGAAATTTAATTTAAAGTTATTCGGACTTATGCATTTGCGTTCGAATCACTTTGCCAGAGAACCGTGGACCGTTTAAATCATTTTCACAGGGAACTTCTAGCGAACCGTTTCAAACCAACCAACCACAAACCACTAATGGTGGTTATTATATATTATATTTACTTCTATTACGTTTACTATCAATAACGTTTGAGTTTTATAAACCAGTTTTATATTAAATAAACCTGTTGCTGTGCGCGCATCACACAACGATTCTATCTTGAGCAGGAACATTTTTTTTTTGTAAGTAGGGAAGTAATAATTATTGATTTTATAACATATTCGTTTAATATAATTAAATACCACACGAAAAATTGTGGTCGGGCTCAAAGTATTAAAAGAAATAAACGAATGTTAAAATAAATGCTTTCTATTAGAAAGATTTTAAAAAGTATTTATATTAATAAAATGTAAAATTGGATCTTCTGTGTATTTTCTGAGCTTGGTCCAAAACAAATACCACGAAACACGTTAAAAATGGTTAATATTAGCAGAAACATATTATTAGAGTCTTAATAGTTAGAGTGAAAATATTTTTTAAACCTAATTCTAAGCGAAACTAATATGAACAGTTAAACTAATAATAAATAACAATAAAAAAAAACCTTGTAAAGAGGTGAGAAGTTTAAATGAAAGATGATCGGGAAAAGTTGGGTGCCCCCATATGTTTCAACTTTACAATTTCTATTGAGAACTACTAATCCTTATTTCTACTAATCCTTTAGTTAACTATCAAATTTTTATGTAGTTTGTATTTATCTATTCATTAACAGAATTTCCAACATGGAATGGTTAATTATTTTAAATAAACAAAATTAGAAGTACTTTAGAGGAAGAAATTTCGAAAATTCAGCATTTAAGTCTTGTTAGATAACATCAATAATAATAAAATCTACCATAAATTTAAAAAAAAAAAACCAATAATATATACTTTTAACAATCGTTTTATCTGTTTAGAGAAAATTGTAAAAATATAATGTGATATATTTGGCTGATATAGGATGATATCAAGTGCCGCTTACAGTTAGGTGATTTTATATGCAACATACAAACCTTAAATAAGTGATTTCAGTTTCGAAAGACTTTTCGTTATGGAACTAAAATGTTTGCATACACATATACAGATACACAAACACACCGACTATTTTTTGAAACTTGGCTATTTGGATTCAGGGGACCTCAAAACGTCTATTGCCGTTTAAAATTCGGACTTGAATATTTTCACGATCGCAACACCATATTCATTATCAATAATTTCCATACACAGGTAAGTGAAAGTAGCCAAGGCAGCCAAGCTCTATGGAAGGAGAATCAGGACTTCTGGGGTTCCATGCGTTTCTGTCTTAAACGCGACTCCAGTTCCAGCCACTGTTGAGTGGTTTGTGATATGATTTTGAATTTCAATCGAAGTTCGGATAAATCGGAAATGAAACAAATAGTTTCGAAAAGGGTATGATTCAGAATACGTACGGAATATCAGGAATTATGCTGCTTCTACGGCAAGGCTGATGTACCATTGGAAAAAATCATGATTTCTTATTTCTGTTGTTACATCACCTGTTTACTCGATTAACCGCGGTATAAAGAGCAGTAACTACCCGATTTCGGTACCCAGGAAGTACACCATTCAATTCACGACCTCGTTTCTGAATACATCAACGTTACGAAGGGAATCTGTCGTTCAATTCTTTGTCCGTTCTACGAGATTTCGGCCATAATCCAAAGTGCTGAGTCATCGCCTAAATAAGACGTCTTTAACGCCTCGTTAGAAGATTTATCACAGTCAGGAAATAGCTTAATCTATCTTTTTTTGTGAATTTAACTCAACAGTGAAAATATTTTTTTTAATACACCTACACCTTAGTCACCGCAATTGTGTATGTTTTTTAAAAATTGAGATTAGATAAATAAATACCAGGATTTAAAAGAATAAATGATAAAAAAGGAATAAGTATTTTTTTTCCTTATATTCCTCATGGTTTTCTCCTTAGATGAGGAAGATATAAGAACAGAATGTTAGATATATAATATATTCATTGCAAAGAAATTTGCCGATAGCAAATTTAATCCAAAGTTCTACATTTTTGTTAATAAATAAATAAAAAAATATTTTTATATCATAGTAATGCTTTTTAAGGCAGGATCATTGCTCTACAATTAATATGATTTTTTTTATTCTACTTGGCCATCTTTGATACAGTGGTGGAAAGGTGTGATCCATGTTAATTTTATTAATTTATTTAATTTTAATTCGACTTTCATACTAACATATAATAAGTGATAGTAAATGTTTGTTACATTACGTATCAAATGTCCCACAGTGATGCGAAGGCACAGTCCTGTTGATCATTGATTGAAAAACAAAAGTTAAAATATGTCTGTTTAATTTAAATATTGACAACAACCATTCCCCTTCGTGCCGTGCAATTTTTTAAAACTTGATTGTCAATAATAATTGAAGGATTGAAAATCATCCGTTTATTATTTACAGCAAGTCTGCCTATAATTTTTACCTCGAACTAAATTATATGCAAGGTGCAGAATTAGGCACTGCTAGATAATCCTCAGACAGCTTAATCATCGATTTTAAAAAAATATATATGTAGAAGTACGCTTCGAAAATTGTAAACAATATCCCGCTATGAAAAACTTATAATGAAGGTTTGAACATATAGAAATAGTTTTCGTATCTTGCCCTATCATTTCGCTTATAATTGAGGTTTCAACTTGCGTAACTATTTTTTTTTATAGCAGATTTCTAAGAAACTTAATCGCCCCAATGCGAGATCAATTTTGGACTCGGGATTTTTTAACAAAAGCTATTGAAGGTGTCACTTAACAAACCACGGCCTCAATTTATGTGTATTATTTAGATAAATTATAATAACAGTATTATTAAAAAAAAGAGGAAGAGAAGTAGCGCCATGAGTAAGGCATTGTGCTCCTATTTTTGTGGCTTCGGTTTCTGCCTCGAATAAATACTTATTCCCACCTGGAACACACCCGACTTGTATAAAGTAGATGCCCTTCATTGGAGAAAAATCTGGCAGTTATCACAGATCTACTGTGGGGGCTTTCGGGCTGATGCAATTCCCAAAATGTTAAAACATAACCATATCTTATAAAACAAATATTAAAAACTTATCTGTAAATTATGATTGTTAGTGTAATTATATTTAACAGAACTTCAAGAATCAATTAAATACCACTTCTTATAGATAATTAGTTAGTTTCTTTCATTATCTACCAAGGTAGTTATCATTATTTAAAAAAAAAAATTTCGAGCTAAAGCCCTGTTTTCTCCCTCCAAAATTCAATCCTAGATTTATCATCTGCAAACTATTTTTTGCATTAAACAAATCTGAACTCATTCTGGGCAGCACATTAAGTTAAACATTTTCTTTACCACCGCCTTAACTGTAGTCCGGATGGGAGCAGCGGGTTCGTGGTGAAATTAAATGTTCAGACTAATGGGTACACGTTTTAAATCAACCTCTGTTTGTAGTTTTTATAGAACTGTGTTGCAGTATCTGAAACCGTTTGAATGCCCAAGTCCTACACAATTATTCAAGAATAATGAATCAGTTATAAAATATAACTGACTGTTCATTATATTTAAAATATATATAAAACAGAAGATGTTTAAAAAGTATGAAAAAAAACTATCGTAAATGTTAGATTCGTATACAACCTACATCTTTTTGAATTATGTTCTATTATGTTCGTTAGGAAAATAACAATGCGATTTATATATAGCTGTTACCGATGCTCTTTACTAGATTACTATGTTTACACACAAATACTACCAGATGATCCTCTAAACTGTGTGAGTATTGGATGTGTGAGATACTAGGGATGATACGTGTTTATGGAACGTGACTCGGCATGCCTGCAGTGGACGTGACATAGCTGGTATGGTGTCCGGCCTTTCAGGTTGTGTCCGGTTGACAGGCAGTCGGGCACTGTTGGCACTGATAACAGTAACACATGTCTATGGCCTCACGTAAGGCCGTCAATCAATAATAATCGTTGTAATCCTACATTTATCAAAACAATAAACATAAGAAAGTAAATATGTAATTAACATATCATTTTTAATAAGGACATTCAAGGGCTATGTACATGATAACGAGGCTTTTTGAATTCAGAAGTTCAATGTCCAACCATCAAACTGTTTTGTTTTTACTACACCATATATTGAAGTATTTTTTCCTTTTCATTGTAACTCTAAGGAAGAGTTGTGTATTTATAAATGTTTACAGATGTCATGCCATTTGGAATATTACCTGCATAAAATATTTTTATGATCAATGCCAATATTTGTTGGTTATGAAAATAATATAAATTCAATGAATTAAAAATAAGAGACACTGAATGAAGATAGCTAGACAGATAGAGAACTTTTAAATCAAATAAAGAACAAAAGGTTTAAATTAGGTAGATATTTAAATTTAAAATAATCGAGATAAAATAAATTAAAAACAGGAAAAAAACTAAACTACCACAAATAAAACATAAATAGATTCGAAAGTTTAGAATATAGCATTCATTCTTCTTCTGAATGTCTTTTGTTTTTCTTATTGTTTTATTTACTTGATTAGTAATATTGTTTCCTCAGTTTTTAGCAATTTACTATTGCAAATTCAGTACTCCCAAAAATTGGAATAACTCCTTATATTTGTAAAATATATACATTTTTTTTAGTTGGCCATACGTCATCCTGCATTAAGATATTCTTCATTAGGTATGGTCTATTATGTTCCTGTATGTAGCAGTCGTTCATGTAAGTTTATCCGTCACCATAACAAGTGTATGTGTTCCTAAGATGGAAACTTTTCAGAGAAGGTTTAGTTTGTCCATGTTCGGTCAGTAATTGTGTTAGTTCGAAATCTGTGTTTTTCAAGCTATGTTCATGGTTCAAAATATGTATTATTATGTAATTAGATGATTGGAGTTTAACACAGTCCTACCGCTTACGTCTTTAGAGCTGTAGGAATTATGTCTTAATTTAATACTTCCTATGTTTGAAAGGTAACGGCAAAGAAATACCCACCAATCTGTAACTAGGTTTTCTACATTTGACGAGACCAGTATTTGTCCCAACCACACCAGTCTATTAAGAAATGAGCTGGAATTATTGACTAAAACGCAAGACATTTCTGCTGCCTTCTGAAATTTCTATTAAAAATAAGAATTTTCAAAGCTAGTCGACTTCATTAATGTTAATAGTTTAGTTCATTAATATTGTTGAACTTGGCTGCTATCTGTACTTGGACCAGTAACTTAAAGCTAATTAGAAACGCGGAAGCAGAAATAGGGTAGGAGAATCGAGGAGTAGATGATCAACTGACCAAAGTATATATATATATATATAATTTATTGATTTTTACTAAACATTTTTATCGAAACATATGTCTTGGGGTTTTTGGTAGTCATCAGTGATATCATATAATTCTTCTCCATCCAGAGGTGCCCAGAAGGGCTATCTAAATTAATGAGAAGGTAACTTTTTGACGGGGTTTTCAATTTTTGAGGGGGGCACAATCCGTCGAATTTATGAATTTTTTAAAATGAAAAGTTTCAAATCAAAATACAAGTGGGATCATGGAACAGACCACAGGATGTGCAATGGTATATTGTCTACGAATATTTAAATTCTACTTTCGTTTGTACTGTTTTTAAGAAGAGGAGAGAAATAAAATATCTCAGGAGGGGTGGGGAAAGGTTTATGTGCCATCGGCCTTGGGGGGGGGGAGGGGATGGCATCCCTGTCTCCATCACCTTGTAAACTATTTAAGACTCATTGTGATTCCAACAAACAATAATATCGCATTGAATATGGGTAGGTCATAGATTAATACTGGTTTTTAATATACATTTTTAGTTTTAATCAGTTAAAACGTATTATAAATTTCATCTGCGCACTTGCTTAGAGAGGCTCTTAATACAAGTGACACGACGAAAGACAATAGGTGTAATGACAATAGGCCTGAAATATTTTTTTTACAATGTTGGAATTTGGAAAATTTTATAATTCTGAGCTGGTTATCACTGAACAGCCATTACCTTTTTCAGTTTTTGACCTATAAGTGAATAACAATTGAGTGTGTTCGTAACTGGGAATGCACTCTTTAAAGTAATATAATGTCATATATGGATAAGGCTGATTATTCAACAAATTAATAATTAAAAAATTAAATGTTTTATAATAAATAAATATAGCAGCAAAATCAACATCCTCTTCATAAGGTTAGAATAAAGAGGTTGACCTAATATAATATTCTGTTATTATTTACTAATGATTATAGATTGGTTTTATTTAATTCCGAATAATGACTTTTTTAAGGGATAAATTTCGTTTTATCATCAATGGATGAATATATTTGTTGTTTATTAAAATAAAAAAATATTAATATTCAAACATTTTCATGTTAAGTGTGAGTAATGCAATCTGCTAATTGTTAGCACAAATTGGTGTGCTATTAGGAGAGCTAGTTGCTATTTAAGCGGCCTGGCGGTAACCCTTGTAATTTGTGGCCCCGTCAAATAGCTGTCGTCTTCCTTCTGTCACTTCCCCGCCCCTTTTCCTTCCAGGTCTTTAAGGGCGTAATTTTTCTTCTTCGTTTAAGGACTAAAGTGGAAATTGTATCTTATCACCAGAGAAGGCTTCCAATTTATTGCTAGGAATAATATGCCAATTTGCACTAACAGTTAATGAAAACTATTTATATAGCACATTGAATGTTCCTTAACTAATTCACTGAATATTCTACAGCATTCCGAGTCACTTTAACTGTAACTAACCGAACTGCGTCTTATAATTTGCGTCATACTAAATTTGTGAGGTTATGTTATCATGTTTTTTCAGAACTTCGTGTGAGATCTCGAGTTCTTAGAGAGCCTCAAAGGGCTAAGTCAAGTGTGGTGGTTGCTTCATATGGGATAAAGGACTGAATAACAACAGTGAAGAACACTATATATTATATTGGAAAACATAATGAAGAAATATTTAATGTGGTTAAAGAAAACTAATTTAATATTTGAACATTTAGCCCTGTCTACTTTACATTCAACGAAATAAATAAAAAATAAATACCAATTAATCTATGCACTTGAATAATTAAAATTCAACTATCTTCAGGAATTTGATATGGATCATAAATGTTTTAAAAGGCAAAGATATATTTTTTAAAATTAAGGCATACCTGTTGATTAGTAATAGCTTACCCAGACAATTAGAAATCATGATAAATTAATTTTTTAGGCTCATTACATAAAACAAATACAATTTAAAAAAATAGGCCTGGGCATGTTTATGTTTTAAGGATTCCTAAGAAAAATAAATCAATTTTTAATTTCAAATATAAATATGGGCAATTGAAAGTAAAAAGTATTATCTCACCATTTGATCTATTTCTATCATTGAGATGAAAATTAAATGAGAAATAAATTGATTCTGGGATTAAAATTATCTTAGAATAATAGCGGAGTTAAAAAAAATATGTACATCAGTATGGAATGTAGATAAAATACAGATGTGTACAATAAATACTAAGACAAAAATAAGCAAAAAAAACAAAGATGACTCTTATCAAGATTATAGACCTATAGATTGTGATCTGCTATTAAGAGAGTAGATAGAGTAATGTAGAGTAAGGAGTTGTAGTATGTAAGGAGATGTTCTATCATAACCTATATAAGTCGTTTATAGATAGCGGGGTATCTTAGTGGGTAGAGCACTGACTTCCGAATCTCAAGGTCCTGGGTTCGAATCCCAAAGTAGGTAATTATTTATACTATTTCATCGGTTGTGGATCGACCATAGGATCGAGAGACCCTCCTGAGACACATATAGTGTCTATATATAGTCTCTATAAAGTGGGCAATCCTAATTAATTAAGGGAGAAAAAGGAAAAATCTAGCGATAGAGAGTATCTCGGTCCAATCGTCTCCTTGCACAACTGTCAAAAACAATACATAATACTTAACCCAAGGCCCTCTATAAGCTGTAGTGGTAATTTTTTTTTTTTTTTTTTAGGTTTTAGGTATACAGTATATAACAATACATAAATAAATCAATTAATTAAAAAAATATATGCACATTCTAAAATGTTCAAGTGTGCCCATAAGATAAATTAAATATATCCACAATGAAAATGCCACAAAAAAAAAAAAAAATCCGATTGTAGGGCTCCTATTAGATAGTTTTTTTTACATCCTTTTCTCCACAAAGCATTGCTCGTTTCTTTTGCGGTTGAGGGTATCATTCAGTTTCAATCTCGTTCGGTACTGATTAGGAGTTGATTTTTTTTTTTTTTTTTACTCAATAACTATATTTTAAAAATTTAGAAATGTCTACATATGTTATAAGACCTGCGCTTAAAAATACTATGCACTTCAGTAAATTTTGCAGAAAATCTGAACGCCTAACGAGAATAAACTTTTACGATTAGCACTGGTTCAGTATACCTTTGAAGAAAAAGTTATCTAGTTTAAATTAAATATTTACAATTTTTCTTTTAGTTATATCACTCAATTAGAAATCCAAACCACTTTTAATTAAATGAGCAAATGATTACTTTTTAATGATTAGTTAATTAAATTTTGTGAAAATAATACTTTTTGAAATCAGTTTTTTTTTAATAAAAAAAAAAATAATATTAACACTTTTAATTAATTTGTCTCTCTGTTGTTTTGAAAAATTGTAAAAAAAAATTAATTAAAAGAACTAAAAAGAATTAATCACATCTAAAGTGAGGGTAGGAGAAGTAATAAAAGATCTCTCTAACATTATTAGAATTTTATAGAGAAAATAAAATAAAAGGAAATAATATTACATATTTTCTATAGGAGCTATAATACTTTATTATATTAGCGTTCAATAAAAAACAGAGTGTTGTGTAATTAATTATTATTATTAAATATCTTGTTTGTCCAATTACTGAAGTTTCCTTTTGGATTTTTGTCCGAAATTTAATAAAAAAAAAAATCCTTTGTCTTAGCTGATATTGGTTCCATTTAATTTAATTTAATTTTAACTCTGATATTTAAGTAATTTTAAGTATAATTTTACTTTTAAAATTATACTCTAATTTATATTTGATATATATTTATATTTATATATACTTTATAAATAAAATTAGAATTAGGAGTCGAATAAAAAACAAAACAAATGCATGTAGAACTGTCTTTAAGTGTTGTTATGTGAAATCTGATGCCAATTGTATATTTGATATTTTTCTAATCTTTATGATATTTTAATTGGTGAACACCTACCTTATTATTTACTAGTGTTTGAGACACTTGAGGCTTTGGTTTGAATTTTTTCCAATAATATTCTGAATGAATCATTATGATTAATTAATAATATATAATTAAATATTATATATTTATCAAAATTCGACATTCCCCATCCATATCCACATTCAAAACCCTCCTATTCCAATTCCTATCCCAAAAACAGTCAGATAGTTGCTAACTATTCGACAACATACATTTATTTCATGCCATTCATTCTCAAATATCTATGCTAAATGATAATGTATTTTTATATTAATGAGACACTTTATATTGTCAGATTCAGCTTTCTGTTTTCTTAAGAGAAACACAAAGCTTATTTTAATAAAGAATTTAATATATATATTATATTATATATATACATATATAATATATATATTATATAATATATAAATATAAATATATATATAATATATATATATATTTAAATTCTTTATTGTTTTCTTAAAAATTTATACTGGTATATCAGTACAAATAGCTTTAAGTGTCTTGTCATAGTGTTAATTGTTTTGTATATAGTTTCGTTTGTTTTGTATATGGAATGTTTATCTTATGTTTTCTTTACATTATTTCTTTTTTTAGATTGATTTTATTTTTTCCAGATGTAATCTTTTAATTTTTTAAAACTTTTAACTTGTTTGTTCTATTTTGTTATTCTCAAGGGATTGTATCCCAGAGTAAAGTTATTTTCTATCTATCTATATGAGATATTTTAAGGATCTTTTTGTTATTTTCAATATATATGAAAATGAAGTTTTATTGACTTAGATTAGATGAATTCAATATTTTAACATAAGCATACTGATTGTTACATTTGGGTTGACCTTTTTCGTTTTTTAAGCTAATAAATACATACCAAATTTATTCATGGCTTTAAAGTTTTCGCGAAAACTTTTAAAATATCAATTGAAAAGGAGAAAATTACAAAGCAAGTTAACAAACAGGTGAAATAGCCATTTCATAACGAACAAGCTTCAGGAGGAAGTGGCGTGCGCTATGGATCAGAAAGCCGCACGTAAGACGGAAACAACCTTTTTATTGTACAACTGGCCCCCTCTTAAATATTCATTTGGGCTAGCTCTAGATATTAGATAACGTGGGCCATAGTTTACTATTTTTCCACTTAAAAAAAACAAAACAAAAATCTCATTACATTAGATCTTCACTAGTAGATCAATCGGACAGTATTTAGCAGAAGAAAAGCAATCCACATTATATTAAGTGAACTTAGTTCAAAGTTATATGTCCTTGAAAATCTGGCAAATTCCAAATAAGTATACTTAATTCTTGATTCGAGGCCCGATGTTACAGGAGTGAAATTCAAATTCAATAAAAATCGTTCCCATCTGACAAGCAGGAGAGAAAAATACCATTATAAGTTAGCTGAATGAAGTCTGATGGTTACTTATATGGTAACCACCACCGGTAGCAAGGAAAGGATAAAATAATACATGTTTTTTATTGAATATATTTCGTGTCAATAATATAATTTTATTCTACATTTTATCCACCTAAAATTTTTCTTTTACATCAATATATTGTACACAAATTAACTTTATTTTGGTTTGATTTTTTTTTTTAAATAAATCTATTTTCCAATATTTGATTTCTTTTCCTGTTAATCATACCCGACTTATTTGATCTTCTATGAAAAATAGTCAGAGAATATTTCAATAATATTTCTAAATCATTTTTGGTTATTTTAAGGATTTGTTCCCTTCCGCTAAATGCTGAAAAATTTCATTAATACAGACTAAACGAGGTTGTTAAAGAATTTTTAATAAAATTACATAATATGAATATATTATATTCTTCATTAATTGATTAGGTTTAAATGTGAATTGAAATAAATTTAATACCAACTTTTTTTTTTTTTTTCTTTTTTCTTTTTTTTTTTTCCTACCCCCCCAGGAATTTCTTGAATAAATACAGTATGTATATATACATAAAATTTTCAACTTTCCTTTTATTGCCCAAGGGCATTTTAAGGTAAGAGGGCTCTGCACGCTGTATGCGTTCTTTGCATCTGTGGCCAGAGGCCTTTTATTATACCACTGGGCGTGGAGGGACCGCTCTAAATAATTATTATTATAGTGATATTGTTAATACGATCAAACATCAATACAATCATTATAGCACTATACCTAATACCAACTTAAAATTATACTAGTATTAATAGTCCCTTATATACTTGATACAGCGAGAATTTGTTATAAAATAAAAAAATAATATAAAATAAGTAAAAAACTTGAAACTTTAATATATTGCACCTCTTCTCCCTCCCCAAAAAGAAAATGAAATCTTATGTACAAATCTTTAAAAAAAAAAGAAAATAACGACAAAAAAGTGTTTATTTTAGAAACTTGTATATATATATATATATATATATATATATATATATATATATATATAATATATATATTTAACTGCGGTACTGATGCCCATCGGAACGAATACCGGTTTATGATTTCTATATTTTTAGATTTATTACCATGTAAACAAATATGGTCAAAATGAGTGACTCAGTAACCGTTATTTATCCTGATCAGTGGAGAGTGAGTATATTAAATAGATTAGAATATTCTTTCTTATAAAGTCATAGTCTTCGGTTTTTTGATAACGATTTAAAATGTCATTATCGTCTTCCATACTGCTATTATTAACTCTTGAATCTGAAGTTCTGGTAGATATTGAAGAAACACAATACTCGGTACTTTGTTGTGAATTCAATCTTATTCACCCTATAATACAATCCAATACGAAGAAGAGACAGAAAGGGACTAGATGAGAGATCTCCCGTAACAAATGATAATGATAATTGATTCAAGCCAGGGAAGAGGTACTGCTGGGTGCTATCCTTCCCCATGTCTGACAAGTCAATTCGATTGTTTTCATCAGATCATTGTTAATAGTTACTCCACAGGATAAATAATAAGGTACGTTAAGATATATTATTTTTTTAAATGAAGAACTGCAACAACAAATAATGTAATCTCAATTAAAACTGTCCTTATCTATCATCCAAATCCCCTCGCACAATCTCTATCCAGCACCACCCATCCTTACAATCCTCCTCGAATGTTGAAGCGGTAGTGGTCCAGAGACCTTCTGTGAATAAGCATATATTGGAGTTTTGGCAACTGCCAGATCCTCCACTCAAGCCAAGTATGTGTGATTATAGCGCCTCTCCTCAGCCTCTACTGGTTCTTAATACCAGTAATGCGGCTGTGTACGAGGAGCTGGGATCTCCCAAAGTCCTACCTTTCCTTCTACGAGTGAGGAGAAATGCTTGGCTCGGAGTTCTTCTGAGTAAATGGATTCATTAAATATTGTATAGTATGTGTTTTAGTTATTATTTTGATTAATTTAGTTCTTTTGTTCATATACATATACTGTTATTATTATTAGTTTCTTCATTATTTATTTTAATTTATTATAAATTGGGTGTGAGTGTGCTCTCTGAACACTATTATAAATTTCCTTAATTGTGACAGCATGTAATATTTTTGAATAAATATATAAAAAGAAAATTAAAACTGCGCTAAGGAAATAATAAATTCTCGCCTTGAATTCTATTATAAATAGGAATATCTTCTTCTTGGAATGAGACTAAAAAATACAAAAAAGAAAGGAAAAAAAACTGTTGAAAAGATTTCTACCAGAATTTCCTCACGCTTGGATTACTTTTAGAGGTTTTATTTTCATATTTATCATATTGAACAACAGGTCTGAATCGAACGGCAAACCTGAAAAGAAGGACACTGTAGTTGGAAATAAGGTTTTGTCATATTTTCCAAGAGGAGTTAGCTATTGATGATAGCGAACGGGTTGAGACGAGAAGAAAGGATTGCGAGAAAGTAGAGCATTCCCAAGGACCTGGTGTTACGTAGGTCGGTCTGTCTGTCGCCGTTTCCTTTCCCCGCCCATTCATCTTGCTCACAAAGGCCCGAACCTTGTGACTTTGTTAGAGCTAGTGACCTGTTCTCTGGAGGTATCATATTGGAATAAAAGTACTAAAACATGGTAACATCAGGACTAAGTTTAGCCGAACGTTATGTACTTTTAACACGCATTTAAAGTTGTTTTCACACATTATATAAATGGAATTGCACACTTATATCATTATTTTTATGTGACAAACTAAATGTTCCTTATCTTAATATTTACGTTTTAAACCATCGAATTCCTCTCGCATCCAATCCTTACAATCCAAAATCCTTCGTAAAATTCTCAATGCTCCTTACTTTTTCACTAATAAAATAATCCATAAAGACCTTATGTCAACAATATGAAAGAATTTCCCAATCATATATCTATTTATAGTTAAATAGATTAATGTTCGATATGTTTCCGATTTGGCCAAATCCAGATACCTATCCTTCCATAATAAACTTCATAACCATCCGAATCCTCTTGTTTCTAACCTTGCTTCCTCTTCGATTCCTGATAACCCTCCGAGGCGTCTGAAAAGAAGATGGCCTCGTGATATTCTAATGTAGACAAATTATTAGAGTGCTACCAGTGGCTAGTTTCTCAACAAGCGTGTTTCATGTGATAATATTTCTCTGTACACATTTACTTGATGTATTCATACTAATACAGTTGTAAATATCATAATAAAAGTTTTAAAAAATATATATATTTACGTTTAAAATAAAGAAACCTGCTGAGTGATTAATTTATTTTCATGAAAAGGTAAATATTAGGATCGGGAAAATTAATTTTGTTATTTATAAATACGGATCAATTCATATAATAGAGATCGGGGAAAAACATAGGTTCATTACCACTTTACATGAAAAATATTTTTAAAAAATCAATATTTTTAAATTCTTGTTTTATAAATAAATAGTGTATATAGACTATTAAGTTTATTATAATACATCTCAAATCATATAAAAATAACAAATAAAAACTTGACAGTAATTTATTATGGTAATTTTTTTGGAAAAACGGGTACTTTCTGGTGCAGGATATAAAATCACATTTTTTTCCTTAAGATATTTTAATTTAATTTAAATGACATAAAACTTACTAAACGACAAAGTTTTTTTTCTAAAAGTTGGGCATCTCTAGTAGAGTTGTAGAATGATTGAAAAAAAATTGGAATAATTTATTATTTTTTTAAGCAGAACTCTCATTAATTTAACTGCTCAAAAGTCTTCTTTAAACGGTTTTAACAATAACAAACTATTTTTATTTAATGTAAATTTAATCTTATTTACAATTCAGTAATTGTTAATCACCTAAGTTAAATATTTCTTTATTTATCGCTTTCTATTCAATAAAAAACTTGACACTTAAAAACAAAACTTCAATTTCTTTGTATTTATACATTACGTTACTTAGTTACTTTCCGTTTACTCTGTTTATATAGTTTATTGTTCTCAATATTTCTATGATAATATAATATTAATATTATTATAATATGTACTTAATATTCACACTGTTTATAATTTTTATTTAAATATAATGTAGCTTCCTCAATTTTCTATATCCTTTTGTATCTTGTTCGTTCTAGCACTGATGAAAACCTTTAAAATAGGGTGGAAGCGTAGGAATAAAATATATATATTTTTTTACTATTTCATTCTTTTTATTACGGCTACCTTAATTTTGAAGAATTAAGAAAAAATAAATTTAAATATTTATTTGTTAATTTGTGGCAATGAAAACGGCGAGGTGTACAAATAATTGGTTTATTTGTTGATTTATATGTCAAGTTGACGTTTCGGGGAAATTATTCCCATCTTAAAAACTTAAATTACATAGTTTCATAGCGATTTATGGCTAATCTGATGTGCTCCTTTGTCATGACTTGAAATTTATGTGTTATAAATATAATAAAAATACACTATCTGGAGCATCAAGAAGAGGAAGGAATGCAGAGAAATATATCACACAATTAATATTAATTAACGACAACCATACTATCGCTCAGAAAATTTACAGGCCCCGCTTCAGTTAACAGGGCACTGATAAAATAAGATAGTTAAATATAAGTTTTGTTGACTCTGGTATAACATAGCTTGTAGAATTAACAGTCCAAACAAGGAAAGAAATTAAACCGAAACCTTTATCTCAGTTGTTTTTCTTATCAAATATTGTTACGAACTTGTCATGAAAGAAAATTGAATTTCATATTCTTTTTTTTTTTGTTCTAAAAAGAAAAAAAAAGTTACACCGCTGTTTCAGGTAAAATTAATTAAAAACTGCCCGTAAAAGTTGTGATTCGGAAAAGTAATTTTCTCAGTACTCATAATCATCTAGATTAGAATTTCACTGATTAAATAAAAAGTAAAACGGATTATTTTTTCTTATCATCTGTTGAAAGAAAAATGGTTTTAAAATAAATAAAACGATACCTGAATTTTGTTATCATTGTAGAATAAATTATAGCTAGAAAACAGGATTTAAAAGTTTAAACAATATGAAAGAATTTCCCAATCATATATCTATTTATAGTTAAATAGATTAACCAGTACACTGTTTTTATACTTTGGATTTCAGTAAAAAAATCTATTTTTTTTCTCCTTCATTATGTTTTTAGTTACCTATTACAATTGAACTCCAACATCTTTGCTCCCACATAACTAGTGAGATATAGTGGAAACTAAAAAGGATATACGTATATTTGGGTTTATCAGATTATATTGATAATCTAATATATATTAACTAAATACAAATAGATAAAATTTATCCGAAAACTCATTTGTACAGATTTTTTTTTTAAGTGAAGACGAAAAGAAAAATATTGAAAATTTAATTTAATAACTTCAAGAATGATTTTATATGGACGATACTTCTCTGTCATCAATTCAATTTATTTGTAATGTGCTTTATATATCGCCAAAATAAATATAATTTCATTATATACTATTGAAATTAATTTAATATACATATGACCCATTCGCTGCAGCATCTGGAAAATCATAATTATTGAGTTAGCACCACTGGAAAAACTGCAATATTCAATTTTAACTAGAGTGTCATTTTATAGTCCCCAAGTTCCTTCGTTATTTTTGTTTTGTTTTTATTATAGTTGGACTAAAATAATTAGAATTTAACATTTCAAGATTGGTTCACACTATGGAAAATTCGACTTAATCATGACAAATCCAAATATGCAATATTTACTCTTCGATAAAACACCTGTCCTCCAGTGTACATTGACAATCAAATTCTTCGAACGTGCACTGTATTTAACCTTTGCCTCACCTTCGACAGAAGGATGACATGGGGTCCGCATGTTAAAATGAAACGTAAGACACTTAACAATCGACTCAAACTACTTTACTCTCTTTTTTTCTAAATCTTCAAAACTAAAACTAAAACAGAAACTGAATACATATATATACTTACTTCAGCCCATATGGACGTATGCATCGCAAATATACGACATCGCTAAAAAGACCCACCTACAAAAACATCAAACTTACCAATCAAAATTATTGCGACTCATATCAAAAGCACCTTGTTACGTGACTAACAAAACTCTACATACTGACCTTTATCAACGATTTTACATAAATTTAATTGGCCATAACAACAGACTAACAACAAATACCTCAGAAAATAAGGAGGAGACTAAAAAGGCGTTGGATGAGAGATCTCTTACCTTATACAACCTAAGTAATTGGAACAAGTTAGGGAAGAGGTACTGCTGAGTACTTTCCTTCCCCATGCCTGTCATGTCATTATTTCATGTATCACCACCACATTTCCTGATTGCCAACAATAAGTTGGCTGGCGCAAATACATTTTTATAGACAAAAAAAAACATTTCAAATAAGTTTCCTGAATAATTATATATTTTGAGTTATGACGATGTTGCAATTTATTTGTCGTGTTTTTATTTTTGTTATCATAGTTAATTACGATTTATATTTTATAGTTTGTAAACACCTGACTAACCTAGCCTCCTGTTTAACCGTCTATGTCAATGTTCGAATAGGGATAATCGGGAAAGTATAGTATTTTTTTTTAAATTTAACTTTTCTTCTATATTTTAGTAAATAATTTTTAGCAAGGGTTAATTTACCTTGGCATGTTTTAAAAGTTTTTTTAAGGCCAAAGCCTCAATCCCAAACTTCTGCCCGGCTGTTTCTGACACGGATCTGGATTTAGTTTGAGGGCAGTTGGAGAGGATGTGTTAGTTTCCAGGTATAACTTGGCAACATTTGCATGTAGTCTGTCCCCGTTCCAAACTATCCTAGAGTTTGATTCCAGGTTCCACAGATCAACTGTCTCGCAACTCTCGACCCATAACTCTGTGACCCTTTAAGGTCGAAAAGACAATTTGAGGTTAATGAGGCCAATTTGTTATTCGGTTCACTTTTGGAGGCCGAACTATATTTTTAGGAACTGGGTTGTGGACGAATAAAAAATTGTTAGTAATGGACGTAATACCAAATGGAATTTTCAACAAACAAGACTCCTTCCAACTTTGTATATTGCTAATTATAATCTACCCTCTATTACAAAGTTTTTTTTTATTTACTCCGGGATGTCTAACATTTTCTCAATGTAGTAACACCCAAAATAATTTGGTTGAAATTGGTGACCCATTGACTGGGACCTCCTTGGTGAATATTTTTTTTAATTTTTATTTATATTTTATTTTAAAAGTACAATCTACCACATTGAAGGGCAATAAATAATATGGCTAAATGAGTTCATTCATACCAGATATACATATAATAGGTAAATAAAAAATAAAAATAAATAATTGAATAAATAAAAAAATAAATAAGTGAACTAAGAAAAGTAAATATAAAAATATAATAACAAACATAAATGAAATAAAAAATAAATCAATAATGAAATAAAAAAATAAATCAATAATGAAATATAAATAAACCAATAGTATTTCACAGTGGTTTCATCTTGAGACCACATTTTTCTTAAATCTTCTGTTGTTTCATTTTGATTTAAAATCATAACATATTCACAATATTCAATAATTTGCAGTGTACATTTGGAATTTTTTTTCGATAGTTGTGGCTTACTGATAAATGATTATTGGTTGTTAGCGGAATTGTATGTTTTTTGTCTTCTATGTTTTACTTAAGATTTAATTTATTCGTAATGTTTTTTAAAATTCTTTTTCTTTACAATGTCTTGAATATTTGCATGTATAATATAAACTTATGATTTACATCACTGTAAAAAAAAACAATTAAAAAAAAAACAGATTGACAAGGCAATGCATACGCCAATACACGATTATATTTGTAAATATATATTATATGAGTATTTCACTTGACAGAATAACTAGCTCTGATTTAACATCTTTTATTTTAATTTTAGTGATATTCTAGTAGGAAAAATTTACACCTTTATTCACTGTTCTATATTTCGACACTGCAATAACCTATTCTGGAAACATCTTAGTCACTGTCAGTACAGTTATTATAAATTTTTCAACCATAAATATCAATAAAATTACATTCATCAAAAATGCTGAAATCGTAGTTGCCATAATTTGCTGAATAAAATTATTCAATTAAAGGTAATTCCGTTAAGCCACCTGACTATTAAATTACTATCAGGTTTTAACAATGTTATATGAATCAACTTACTAATCACAATAAAATTTTTAAAATGAAATTATAATTTATTCTTCAATTGCAGCTGAGAATTCAAAACAAATAAGACAGATGATGCATTTTATCAATAAAAGATATTATTTATGAATACAAACCCATAACAAAAAATTTGGGTGATTTTTGATTAAGGCCGAATATTCCTCCCCCCCCCCTGCCTACCGGATACTGAAAATCAGCTAAGATCACATTTATAATGTTTACCATTTGTGTTGTGACAATCTTGGTGGAAAGAAATATAAATATCCCTTAAATTTATTTTTCAAACTTATTTCTCTTTGAAATACTTCAAAAACATGAAGCGATTATGAACACAAATGCACACCTCACCTTGTTTTATTCTCTGTTAAAGGTGAATAATTGGGAAAATGTAAGCATATAATTGATGTAACATATAACATATGCATATAATGTAACATATAATTGAATATAGTTCCTTAGTTGCCACCTATAAACATCATGTCGATATTTTTAAAATGCCTCGAAATAGTGATTAGATACATCGAAAAAAATGTAGTGATATTTCGATAAATAAGACTTCGATGTTTTAAATCTTTGAACGGTACAAAATTATCAAATATCCATTTGAAAAAAAGTAACTGGATTAAAATGGAATTGAAATCACGATAGATTTTTCACACAAACAAAGACACCCGGACTATTTTGGGGGGACTTGGTTATTTGGACTCAGAGAACCTCAAAACATGTATTTCCTTTGAAAACTCAGATTCGAAAATTTGCACGATCGCAATACTTTCACTTACTTTGTGTTACATATATAGGTAAGTGAAAGTAAAACTTTATATTATCATTATAAACAAAATTATTAAATAAAAAATGGTATTACCTTTTTTATTATTTTATTTTTAAATTGGTATTGAAATTCTATATTTATAATTTTAAATAACAAATATGCAATCGACTAAATGGGAAGGGTATTAAAGGGAAATTCAATTCTGGCTGGGGTGGAGATAGGGCAGTAAATAGCAGTGCGGTTGGTATACCTGGCATTTTCATATAAATCGTCTTGTCAGTTCCCCTTCCTCAGCAGGCCATCGCATTAAAAAGATCTGTCGGATCTCCCAGCGATCCTAGCTTATCGTCCTTGTCTGATGAAGAGTAGGGTACGGCACAAGCTGGATTTCGTATATGGTCACATCTCGACAGTATAAGTAGTTACTACTTATATTTTCTCAAGCCTATTTGGCTAGGAACATAGAAGATGTTTAAAAATTTTTATTACGATTTACAAACTTTTTTTTATTCTTGCTACAAAGAAATAGTTAATTGGCCACGTAATGATATAATTGAGACCTTTTTGATAGGATCTCTATCCTGAATTAATAGAAGATTAGATTTTAGTTTTTATTTTCTTTCTTTCCTTGATTCAGTTGAGGGTATATGTATATCTCTGGTATGGTCTCTGGCGTGTCCATATCTTTTATGTAGTGATATCTAAGATGCGACTAGATTCCATGTTTAATAACTGAGTAGAAGATGATAGGCGGTAGCAATGAATAAGACACTCATAGGTTTTATGGTATTCGACAATATTTTTTTTACCGTTTTAATAAAAAGTTATAAAATAAAAAAAAAGTTTTTGATATGATATATAATGAAGAAGTTTTTTTTCTTTATGAAACAATAAAGAAATGGGATGATGAATTATGGTTATGCCATTTCAGGCATGTAGGTGGGTGGTACTTTTCCCGATTTTTACTAAGGCACTTGTTTCA
Source organism: Nezara viridula (assembly GCA_928085145.1). Lineage (NCBI taxonomy): Eukaryota > Metazoa > Arthropoda > Insecta > Hemiptera > Pentatomidae > Nezara > Nezara viridula. The sequence continues at coordinate 49,824,416 of OV725081.1, forward strand.
GAAAAGCTGGACTCTCATCATGCTTTTTTTTTAGATGCTTTCTAATGGTTAATGTGCCTGTTGCTATCCGTGAAATGTTTTCTTGGATTCTTTTTTTTTTTTTAAGACTATGATTTTGATAAATTCTGTATTTTATAATTTACAAGCAGACTAATTCATATTTTATGTATTTTTTAAATTTAAAATATACTATTTACAGAAAAAAATAGTAAAGAATTAAATTCTTATGTATGGTACCACACATGAGTTTACCACAAAAACATCTTTGAACAACGCGGTACTTCAAAGGTCTGATGGAAAATCCCAAATGGAGCTGTAATGAAATTTTAAGTTATATTAGGGATTTATTTTACTAAACTTTCGTTTTGATTTCAGTTCAGTTATTTCATCTACTTAAAAAAAAAAAAAGATTTATTTTAACGTGAAACACTGATTGTAAGTCTAAAATATATAAAAAAAAGAATCACCACAAAATAAATCAATGGAAGATTTTCAAACTTGAAAAAAGTCAAAAAAAGTACCTTACAGGGAATTGGCTGCTCTATATAAATGTGAAAAAAGTTAACTCATTTTATTTTTTATAAAGATTGTAAGGAAAGAAATAGTTGTAGATTGGGTCTTATCAACCATTAATAACTTTTTATAGTCTGAATTTTATATTTTTATCATTCAAAGCCCTTATTACATTTTTTTTTTCACTTGTTTCAACCTCCTAAAATTTTCTTTTTTCTGAACATTTTAATATTGTCATAATTATGTTTGCAAATTCCATGATTTATAATTACTATTAGGTGATAGTGCCCATCCTTATTTTTTTTAATTTAAATTAAAAAATAAAATGAAACGAAAAATTTAATTTTCAAATAACTTCTACCATCTTTGAGATGGTAAAGGCGGTACAAGTCGATTTTATAAGGGGTTTGTGACATTTTTTGAGTCGTAAATTTTAACATTCCTTTCTGTTATGAAATCCTTTACTTTGGTATTTTTAATTTCCCGTGGAGACTTGACGTTTTAGCTCTTTTCACAGCCTTTACTTTTATTATCTTTTTTATAACCCCATTTTGAAATTACTGCAGTAGTTTTCCTTCGGTTTTTTAATTATAGCAAACAACGGGGTGCTATAAAACGGATTCAATTGGATTATGATTTTGTAGATTAAAATATTCAAAAGTATCGATAGGTTAGTGAAAGATATTAAATGATTTGATCTGTGTTTTCTTTTCCTTTTTTTTACTTTAAATATACATTTGCACCTGTCAACTTGTGGCAACAATCAGGAGATGTGCTGAAATGCGAGAAATAATGACATGTCAGGCACGTGAAAGGACAGTACTCAGCAGCTCCTCTTCCCTGACTTGTTTCAATTACTTAGGTTGTCTAAGTAAGGAAATCTCTCATCCAACGCCTTTTTAGTCTCCTCCTCATATTCAGAGGTATGTCAGCTGTTACCATGTGTCTTATGAATTTGATGTAACGTCAGTTTAAATTAGTAAAAAATCGTTGGCAGTGTTGGTCGTTGTGTGTTGGCCAACTGTTGGAAGGTGGAGGTCAGTATGTAGAGTTTTGTTATTGACGTACCAAGGTGCTTTTGTTATGAATCGTAATAATTTTGGTTGGAAGGTTTGAAATTTTTGTAGATGGGTGTTGTTTTGAAGGCGTTCGTTAAGTGCCATACGTTTTATTTGTAGGTGCGTGCCCAATGACATCCTTCTGTCGGAGAGTCCATGATAAAGTACAGTGTCCGTTTGAGTAATTTAGTTGTTGTCGATATAAACTGGATGACAATTACTTTTTTCGAAGACAGAATTGTTAAATGTAATTAAATGTCGGTCAAACGTAACGTCTATATAAACAATAGCTTTTGTAAGTTTATTTTCGCAGTTTTTCATTTTATATTTGAAAGTTAGAAGGATGACCTGGGGCCCACACGTCAAAATGAAAAGAAAGAGTTTGAACAAGCGACTGAAAATACTATACTCACTGTTCTCTAAATCAAAATTGAAAATTAGACAAAAACTAAATACATACACTTACCTGCTCAAACCCATTTGGACATACGCCTCACAGATTTACGGTTCAGCAAAAAAGACTCACTTACAAAAACTACAATCCTTTCAATCTAAAATTTTAAGACTAATAACTGCATATCCCTGGTACGTCAACAATAAGACTTTACATACCGACCTAAGACAACCAACCATTGACCAGCACATACGTACTCTTTACTCCCGATTTCATCTAAAACTACACGGACATCACAATGTACTTATCAACTACATGGCTACGGCTGAAATGCTCATCAGGAGGCGACTGAAAAGGAGCTGGATGAGAGATCTCCTTTCCTGATTTTAGGATATAAAGAGGCCAGGGAAGAGGTGCTGCTGGGCTCCATTCTTCGTCATGCCTATCATGCCATTTTCAGCTTAACAGCAAATCTGCTAATTGACACTACCATGACAGGTGTGGATGAAGATTTAAAGACAAAAAAAAAAAAATTTGAATGTTAGTATCCTCTTGTTTTCTTTTATTTATATATTATTTTTCGTTCCTTCTGTCCACTTAAATTGGTGATTTTGTTCACTTTACACCGAGAAGCAATGGCCTCAATTATATTTACTCTTACATAAATAAACGATTATGACCTATAAAACAATGATATAATTTAAATCGGGAAAAAAACGCTAAGTAAACGTACAGTATGGAATTAGAGCTGAAAATACGTGGGCATGAAATAGTTACCACAGATAATGTTGCAGTCCCACAACCGCAGCCATTGAAGGCGCTGAGGTAGGCATTTATTCAGGACTTCCTGGTAGCCACAGTTTAGCATTCGTAACGCCTCTGCATTCATTAGCTCTACTTCCAATTAATTCATTTGTAATATGTAACAAGCCCACGCCTCAAACTGACAATGAAGGCTTTCAAAAAAATACTGAAATAGAATCGTTTATTTCTGAAAAGACGCTTGTGTCAAATTTACCAGTTTTTAATTCTGATTGGTTTTATACAGGGTGTACCGTAAGTAAAAGGAAATATTTAAAAGATTGGTAGTAGACATCAAGATCTACAAAAAAGTTCAAATAAATAATTGCCCGAATTCCAGCAGAAAAGTCAGGAATTTAAGATAAATGTTTTTTTGTTAAGCGAGTCACGTATTTTGTAGAGAGCGATAATATAAAAAATATTTGATTAAAATAACTAAACATTGTTCCAAAGTAAACTAGACGAAATTTACTTTAAAAGAAAGTAGAGTTTGCCATTGTTAAAACTATTTAAAGAGAACTATTTGGCCACCAAAAACATCATTAACACTTTATCAATTATTTGTGATTTTTTTTATCGTCATCCAACTATATTACAGATACCCAACTTTTAGAAAAAACTTTCTCATTTATAAGATTTAAATTAATATCAATTAAATTGAGATTTATAAGGAAAAATTTTGAAATTCACCTCAAGTTGTGTAAAGAAGTTATATGATTTTCTATCGTCACCTACCATTATTTTCAGCAAAAATGGCTACAATTAACTGTTGTGAAAGCCTGTATTTATTGTTTTTCCGGGTTATGGTATGTATTGTAATAAATATAGTTACCTAAAAAAGCATTTTACTTATAAAAATAAAAAAATTATAAATTATGGTTTTTTAAGTAAAGAGGTTATGAAACTGCGTTCTTTTCCATATTTCCGTCATAGGAATTGAGATGTATTTATTAGTGACAAACTTAATGTTTCTTACAACAATTATGTTTAAATTAACTGATTATGTTAAACTACTGATTTCTACAATTATTTTCATGAAATCTGGACGAAAAACACAATTTAATAACCACCACTCATGAAAAACATTTGAAAACTCCTTATTTTTAAATTTTTTATCTTTATAAATAAAATATGTTCTAGGCAACTATTTTTATTCCTATACATACCATAACACGGAAAAACAATAAATAAATGATTTTCAACAGTCAATTTTAGATATTTTTGCAGAAAACGCGGGAACATTTAGGAGACTGGATAGGAAATCACATAAGTTCGTTACACAACTAGAGATGAATCTCAAAATTTTTCTTTGATAAAACTCAACTTAATTATTATGGACTTAAGGCTTAGTAAAGAAGGAAGTTTTTTCTAAAAGTGGGGTAAATATAGTACAGTACAGTTGGGGTAAATATAGTACAGTTGGAAAAACAAAGTAAAAATAATTTATGATTTTTTTTTTTAAATGTAACTTAGCTGTGTTTGTTTGTTCAATAGTCCTCTCTCAATAACTTTCGAAATGACAAACTCTAATTTTTTTCAAAGTAAATTTTATATAATTTAATATGGAGCAATGTTTAATTACTTAAATCAAATATTTTTTAAGTTATCGCTTCCTAAACAACATAAAACGATACTTGCTTTAAAAAACATATATATTGACTACTGTTCTGCTAGAAATTTGGCAATTGTTTATACAAACTCTTTTGTACTTCTTGAGATCAGCTGTCACTTACGGGACACCCTGTATACATTTATCTTAGATGCGCCTTTTGACTGAAAACTAAAACAAAATATATTCCATAATTCATTCCTTAAAAAAAATATTTTAAGAAAGGAAAAAAAATGTTAACACTCCACTCACCGGAGGCTTGCCACTTATGTTTCAATCTACGTTTTTTTACGTTAAATAATTATTTTTATTTATTTAATTTTTTTATCCTTTCCAAGTAATATTCTAAATTTTAAATCATTCACTAATAAGAAGAAACAAATAAGAAAAGAGATCGAAATATAGTTTATTATAGAAACAACACAAGAGTGATTTTTTAAAAATTTATAACCAAGGTATTTTTTTTAATATCATATTACAATTATTAATTTATTTATTGGATTAGCCTCTATCTGATAGGATCATTGCCAATTCTTTTTTTCATCTACATATTTTTTATGCTATTTTGTAAAATCTCTTTATTTATAACAAATACATTAGAATCTTCGCATCTTTTCCTGTATCCTGTGACATTTCTTGTATATTTTAGTGCATGTCAAGGTTCTTCCTTATGACCTTAAAACAGAGGGATCAACGAGAGGGGAGGGGAGAAGATGGAGGGGGGGAGAGCTTTCGTGCTAAAGCCTTTATTTTTTTTTTTTAATATAGTTATTGAGAGATATTACAACCTTTCACAATTAAGGACATTTATAATAGTGTCCTGAGAGCACATTCACACTCTATGTACAATAAATAATACAGAAAAACAATAATACTAAAAGTAAATGGGTATAAACTAAACTAAACAAAAATAAACCAAACTAATAAAAATAATTACCGACATACACACATTTTATTGTATAGAAACAATATCTAAAAATAAATAAATAAATATAAATAAAAATCGTTCACTCAAGATTTCTGAGCCAAGATTTCTCCCCACTCGTGAAAGGAAGGCAGGACTCTAGAAGATCCCAGCGCCTCTCACTCAGCCGCATTACTGGTATTAAGAACCAGTATTAAAAATAAATAATAATAATAATGTACATCCATATCTCCATTATTTTATAATATATAAATAGGGGAAGTGTAGAAATTCAATGAAAGAGAAGAAAAAAAATCTAAATGGATAGAATAAATCAATAAAGCTCTATAATTGCATCTAGACAACTAGAAAGATACTAGTTCGTGGTACAGACGCCTTTTTATCAAATTATTAAAATTCGCCTGAAACTTCGTAAATAGCTTCATCTCATCGTAACCTACAACTATTTTATTTAGAAAAATTCTCGGAATCGGTGCGTCTTCAATCAGGAAATCGGCAAACTTTGTTTATTCAATTAGGCACTAAGAACTCGTAAATACCCATTTGCTTTGCACTTGGATAGTGAGATAATTTCATCACTAAATCGAGAAAAAATGTGGCATACAAAAATATTGGGTCGTTTTCCGTGACCTGAGCCCCCAACATTTCAGAATAACGAGGTTATATAGGTCAATCGGCCCAATATATTAGTAGTCCACTTTTGTCTCGATTTTGCTATAAAATTATCTAACGATCCATGTGGAAAGCAAATGATTATTTACGAATTTTTAGTTTGCCGATTTCCAGATTGAAAACCCACTAATCCTAAGAGCTTTCGTAAATAAATTATTTGTAGGTTAAGTTGAGATGAAGGTATTTACGAAGTTACAGGCGAATGTTATTAACTTGAAAGAAAGGAGTCTGTACCACGAGCTATACAGACTGTTCAGAAGTGTAGAAGGCTTATTAAGGCGGCAAGAGATTACAAAGCAACAGACAAATACTTATCAATATTGTTAATGATAGTAAGTTTATTTAATTACGTAATTGTCCTAATTGGTTTTAAAAAAAGCTATTTTCAAATCAATATGAATAGTGAACAATATTTAGTAATTTTATGGTAACAAGCCACGTAAATAATTAATTACTGATAATTGATGAATTTCAATAATAAAAATAGAATGTTCATAGTTTTAAACAAATGTGTAAAGGGGTTATCGACACCTTTCAAATAATTAAAATGTTATTATTCACAGTATATTAATTTGTTTTAATTTTGATTTGATAAGAGCTAATTGCTAATTAACTTGGTTTATTAAAAACTAATTGATAGATAAGGAATATTTTTAATGTTAATTTAATCTAAGTGTCGAGTGGTTCAGCAATAGTGCTCGAGATTATTTTTAGAACGCTCTTAATCAATTTAGAGCACGGAAGAGTGAATAACGAATGATCAACCGGAGTCAAGTGTCAATTTTGACATTATGCTACTCGAGGTGTGACTGTTGAATATTTTATAAATAAAGAATCAATGTCTTTAATGACATGATGCTATTATAAATTTAAGTAGCATGAGTGAAATGATTCTATAGCTAGTTTTTAAAAGATGATAAAATAAATTTGGTGCTGTGCATCACTATATTATCAGTAAAATGACATTTTTTTAAAGCAATTAAATACTGAAGAATACTAATAATAAGTGATTTAATTATAAATAAAAATATTAGAAAACTAATATAAATATAAGACAATACTGCGCATATAATTTTTTTTTTGTCAATAAAATTATAAACAAATTATATAATTTCTATAGAAATTCTATTTATTTTCCATGGGAACGTTTATTTCCTATTTGATAATATAGAATTAAACATTAATAGCTATAATTAAATGTTGTTGGATTTTGTTACTTTTCATTTCCTATCTTATATCAGATATTCATTTTCTAACATCTTTAGTTTTCCAACTGTATATTACTGCTCTTGTTCTCAGATTTTTTTTTGGAATGCATAAATATTTCTCTAATTTTCTTTTTTAGTTAATTACTAATACTTTTATAATTAATATTTATACATGTTTTTATTGCTTTTAGAAATCAGATACCTTTTATTACCTCTAATAAGCAAAACTAAAAGTAATTTAGATGAAAAAATTTTGGAAAATCTGCATTTAAGCTTCCAAAATTCTATTTCTGTTTTTATGTTTCAATTAAACATCGATATATTGAGTTTGATCAAAACATTTCGAAGTTTTTTTTTTTAGAACAATACAAACGTAAAATCACTGAAATAATATTGTTGTTGTTTTTTTCTTTAAAGGTATATTGTTTGCATATTAATAGAAGTTTTTTAGATGATTTATTGTTTGAACTCAATGGACTTTGAAGCATGTACCGAGTCGAACATGAAAACTCAATTCGGTTAGATGTTCATTGATATTTAGATATTCAAGTGTGTCTAAAGAGCTTTTGTTTTGATTTATGTTTGCAATTATGTATTCCTCATAAATTTTCCAGTCAGCTGAAGAGTACTGCCATCGGTTGTTGTATTGTACAAATGGCCTATTTCCTGGAATTTCTAGGAGAATCGTTATTCATTTCCAGAAATGAAACACAAATACCTCGGACACATAACCCTTTATATAGATGCGTCAAAAACAGATAGTGACGTAGGACGTCCAGTAATATTGAAAGACAAGTGCCTCAAATTCAATTTGCCCCAAAGAAACAGCGTCTTCACAGTCGAACTATTCGCCATATATCAGGCCTTCTTATTACTAACAGAAAAAAACGTAAAAGATGGCCTTATAGTTACAGACTCTTTAAGCTCATTAATGGCCATTGCCGAAGGGAAAGCCGACAATGCCATTTCCAGGAAAATCAAAAACTGCCTGAATTGAAAACTGGGAAATGAAGGAGTCGCCGGGCAGAGACATCGTCCTCGCATGGGCACCCTCACATTGTGGCATATCTGGGAACGAAGCTGCAGACAGGGCTGCGAACCTGGCAAGAAGAAAAACTAATGGAACCACAATGATAAATTTAACGACCACTGCTGACTGGAGATTGGAATGCAAAGAAATGCTAAACTATACAAAAATATAAATTCAAGTGGGACCAATCTACGAATAAATTGCAAGAAATTAAAAAAGATACCAAACCGTAGACGACCTCTTTCAGAATGAACAGAAAAGAAGAAATAATTTTAACTCGCCTTAGAATTGGACATGCAGCCTTTACCCATGGCTACCTGATGAGAGGCCTGGAACCACTTTTTGTAAAACATGCAACACATCACGTACACATGAAACACATTGTAACAACTTGCTGACTATACTCTGACGCCAGAACAAAACATAATATACCTTCTAACATATCTGACGCACTTTCAGATGACGATGAAAAGATACAAAAAGTATTTGAATTTATAAAAGACATTAAATTTGTCCACCTAATTTGATTACATCTAAAGCTACTAATGACGTGCTTGTGTAGATGCGGAATGAAACAATAAATAAATAAATAAATATAACTCAATTCGAATTTCTCGAAATCGCAATACTTCGCCTTCCTATATATTTCAATTATAGTTAAATACAAGTAAAATATTAACCTTCTTAAGGAATTTCATAAAATGATCACAATTAAACATACCTGAAATAAATAAAAACTATACAATGATGTAGAGATGGTTGACCGTTGATATAATATGAGAAGGAGTTAGTCGAGGGTGCGGTCAAACAAATAATAAATTAAAATATATTAATTATTTTAATTTTTACCGACGTTTCGACCCACTTTGCAGGTCGTCTTCAGGGCGTAGGATGTAGCACTGCGGTAGGCAGTTGAAACACTCAAAAAAGTGGGTCGAAACGTCGGCAAAAATTAAAATAATTAATATATTTTAATTTATTATTTATTTGACCGCACCCTCGACTAACTCCTTCTCATAAAAACTATATATTTTAAATATCTAGTTCTGCGAGAATACTCTACCGAATCCTAAGTCACAGATTGCTCAAGCCGAGACATACTGACTTATCATTAACATCAGCATATTAGAGATTTCATACGCGGTTATGTGTTAAAATAAAAAAAAAGTTAAAATGTAGTTTCTTTATGGTTTCCAAAAAAATATTTCATCTTGCTGGTGTTTGTTTGTTGGGAATCCATAGGCGTAAAACATCCAGGTCATCAACGCCTGCAAGTTAATCTTATTTATCTTTATATTATATTTTTAAATATTTTAAATTTTATTTAACAAATTATTTGATTTTAAGAAATCTAACACTAACTTTATAGTGTCTTCGTCATCAAATGTTTCATATTTAAGGTGTAAGTCCTAGACTATTTAGATTTGATACGTAAAAAGAACATCCCATTAGTAGCATAATATAATATGTGGCTGACTGTAAGTGTATTATTGCAGTGTTGGTATTGTGGTGGTGGCTGCTTGCTAATGAGATGTGAATGGGTAAGATTGGTGTGGCCTATTCTTAGTCTGGTTAAGACAACTTCTCTGCGGATAAGGCGATTCGATGTTGACCACGGCTTTACTGATTTTTTTTAATTTTTTGACGTACTCTCATTCCACATAGATTACCAGCTATGAATTATTTCTTTTTTGAGGAAAATACTTATATCTTGCGGTGTTAAAATGACAGCATCCCGTTCTGGAAGAGTAAGCGATCTTGCTGGTGTAAATGCTTTTAACATAATCCAATATTCAACGTTCCGGACCCTTCTTCAAGAACTATTTGTCAGTAAAAAATTTATCATATAATTATAATCGATATAATAAGTAAACAGTGTAAGAATGTAAGAATATTTCCAAAGTAAGACAATTGTAAAAATAAGGCGATATAACTAATTATGCATTTACTTTTATGAAAAATTTTTAAGAACAAGAAAAAAGAAAATTCTTGAATATGAGCCTTAGCACCGAAGAGTTGGGTATATAACTGGATTATATAAAAAATATATTTACATTAGGTGTTTAGGTACATTAGGTATTTACATTAGGTAGAAGAATTTTTTTTTTGAATGAGAAAAACACTAGAATTATTCTTCCTGTATAAAGTAATTTGTTATTCAGTAATACAATAAATTAAATAAAAACCCCTAAAACATAAAGATAATTTTAAATGAGTTTTTATATTGAGGTATGTACATTTTAAACTACCAAATCATAATGTAATGATTTATTACATTTTTAGTATAATTTTTAACTCGATTAATTTTAGAGATGTATTTTTTTCTTCTTCTGAAAAAGAAGTTTTATATTTGGAATTCTGGTGACTGATGGGGAATATAATAATCATTTATCAATAAAATATTTTGGTTATGATGAGGTAAATTTAGTACCGCTGGATATTCTGAGATTTTCGAGACGAAAAAAGATTTTCTTTCGGAGTTCTGGGAAATGTTAATTGAATAGAACTCGATATACCGCAACTTTTTTTCAATTTGATTTTTTGTGTGTGTGTGTTGGTGAGAAAAACTTATTTTACTTTTTATTTCGTTTATAATTATTAAGAATTTGAAATGAATTACATTTTATTATTATTATTATTTTCTTTTTGTATATTCTTCAGAATCAGATGCAGTGATTACTTAAATATGTAATGTGGTCATTTAAAATTCAATCCGGTTTTCATATGTTGTTTTCCCTAAAATCACAAATATTTGTTTATTTTTTTACTATATTAGCTGAACTAGATTGTTCGTTTATACATTATATATATCTGCCTAGAATCCATTGACAGTTTTGGGAATTTTAATCTACTTTTTAACTAAGTTTATAAAGTTAGTTTTTTTTTTTTAAACTTGTTTATTGAAAATATTACAATCTGTCTCAAAGGACATTTATAATAGTGTTCAGAGATCACATTCACACTCTATGTACAAATGAAAAAAATAAATAAATATAAAATAACATACCTACATACACTATTTACAATCAGGCGAGAGAACTCCGAGCCAGACATGTCCCTGCAATTGTGGAGGGAAAAGCATGATTCCAGGAGATTCCTGCACTTCTCTCTCAACCGCGTCACTTGGGCTAAACCCAGTGGAGATTGAGCGAGTGCTAGCTAAAGTAAATTAGGTTAAATTAAAATAAATTATTGTTGTATTTTTAAAATATACCTTTGAGGAACTGAGGTGTGTGGAAAAAAAAACTGTTTATTTAAACTTTTGTTATAAGCATTTCTTTCCAGAAAACTAACTAAAGCTATGAATAAATTGCTTGGTATGTGCTTAATTAAAGGTTATCAAAATTATGAAATAATACTTTCTTTCATAAATCCATCGTATTCTTATTTATAAACACGTTAATATTTAATAAGTTTTATTATTTTTAATGGTCATCAAATTTTTAATATTCCTTATTGAAAATTTGCATTTTCTAAAGATTTTAAACTAAAAAAAGCATTGAATTAATTAAAATAAATAATACATCAATTTATTTGAAATAGCAATAACAATTTATAAATATATTTTTACTAACAAGAATCTTTCATAAATGATTTAAAAAAATAATATATATATAAATAAGAACGTTTACATGGAGCTATACAACTTTTGAAGGTCAAAAAAGAAAGATAAATTGAAGTCACCCCACGAGGTTATTTTCTACAAATTTACTCAAAAAAATCCATGTCCATACCTACAGTAGTTGAATTAATTTTCTTCTTTTAATTATTTTCTATAAGTGAATAAAAAAGAAAAATCAATTAGGAACATCGTTATCAGACAATAATAAGTAATTAGCAATATTAAAACCAATATTTTTTTTGTTTAAAAAAAAAAACTGATAACCTCAATATCATTTCACTGGTATAAAAGATACCTGTTACTTCAGAAAGTTACATTTGAGTTGCTTAACTCGAATAACCAACACTTGGTGAGTTAACAAATATTCATATAAGAATCGTAAAATTAATTGATAAAAGTTTATTGCTATAACTGTACTAAGATATTTATTTTATATTGTTATTTCAGAAAATGTTTTTCAAAGCTTTATTCTTAGCTGCCTTTTTGGCTTTGGCTGCTAGTGAACAATATCCTCTGGTAATTATATTTAAGTAAACTAGTTTTAAGACATTTATAATTATTTTTAAATATTTTATCTCTTTCGCAATCTTAGTTCCAACAGGACCAGAACGGGCCGCAGAACTACGGACTGTACCCACAGCAGTACGGATACAACCAGGGGCCATATCCAACCCCATACCAAGGATACCCATTCCAATACAAAGGATACCCATTCCAATACCAAGGTTTCCCATACCAATACCAAGGACAGTACCCATTCCAATACAAAGGATACCCATTCCAATACCAAGGATATCCATTTCAATACAAAGGATACCCATTCCAATACCAAGGATACCCATACCAATACCAGGGACCATTCACATACCCATTCCAAGGTCCATACACCTACCCATACCAGGGTCAGTTTAATAACCAAAACAGATTTTACGGAGTAAGTATATTTTAATTTTCATTCAATTTTTTAATTTTAAAAGAATACTATTAGACCATATATTGTATTTATTTATTTTTATTTTGTATTTCAGTTCCCTTACTACTTTAACCAGCAGGCAGCCGCTTAATTATCTAATTTTATTATATACATCATCTAATCAAGCCTTCAAACTTCCAACAATGCAGAACAAGCAAATATTCACGAAAGAAAAACATGGATCAAACAATAGTTGAATGGAAATATTACCTGTATAACATTTAAATAAAATAAAACCATTTATTTTACAATAACATTAATTTATTATTTATTTATCCTTTATATAATATTTTATTTTAAAATTAATATTAAAACAATTAATATCATTAATACAAACTGCAACTAATATCAGGACGTTTAATCAGTAGGTAGTCTTTATTCAATAGAATATTAGCGAGTTGAAATATAAATAATATTTAACCAGAAGTTTTTTATTAAAAATACAATAGAATAAAACAGAAATAAAAATCGATGTTATTCTGGGACAAAGTCCATTCCGAATAACAGTGGTGTGGACACAATCAAAGAATAATAATTAAGACATATTATAAACAAGTTTGTTTTTTAATTGCCCCTTTTTTACTTGTCTAACTTTTTCAACGTCTTGAAATTCTTATCTTTTTTTCATATTTTCATTTTGATGAGGTTTATATCATCATAATTATTTCTAGTATTTTCCCTAATTTTTAATTTATAATTGGATGGTGGATCTCACTCTTTTCTTTCGATGAACTTAAAAATAATACTAAACCTAGATTTTAAAGATAAAACGAATTTCACCTTCATTTAGGTGGCCTAAACAATTTAAATAATATACTATTTCAATTATATACTAATATACCATATTGGGTTGAGCAAAAAGTAATTTCGTTTTACCTCAACAAGTGACTTCAAAGCCTCTTATCTCTAGTAATCCTTGTTCAATGAAGCCATTGTATGGTGCATTTGAAAGGTTATAGTCCATAGAATATTCTACATATATAAGTATTGTCCTTCATTTACTCAGTCTATTGTAAATTAGTTTTAAAAATGGACTTTCCAGAAGGTCATTTTCATCATATCATCATGCTGTTTTATTTTCGAAATGGTAAAAATGCATGAAAATTATATAACGTTCATGTTGATGAGTGCTTCAGTCAATGCCAGCCTAAGAATTGTTTTGTTCGTTTTCGCTCCGAAAATTTTGATGAATAAGATGAACCTCGCTCTGGCCGGACAATCGGTGAAAAATTCAATGAAATTCTTCAAAATATTTAAGAATACCGACATATTTCATCTCAATACGGAACTAAACATCGATTACAAAACAGTTTTGAGCCATTTACATAAGGATGGATACAAAAAAAAAGCTCGATACATAGGTTCCAGTCCGATTGCCCTCGACAAAATAAGTGTTTTATTTTATACTAAGGTTTAATCTTCTAGTATATAGTCGCTGGAATACATAATGACGGCCAAGTAATGATAGATAGGGACATTATATAGATAGAAAAATTATATAAAAAGAGGGCTTATAAATGTAGAAAGCTAATAACCCTCTGAATTTATTTAACTTATTTATTATTATATTATTGCATTCATTTATTTTTATTATTTACTGTCCTAAGACATAAACTAATAGTCTGTTCCACACATCCGTGGATTTCAAATAGAAAATTTGAATTTACGATTACGGTTCCGTTTTTTCGGTTTTTCGCATATATCGAACAATGCTTTCTAGCGATAAAAATGCCACATATAAACCTAAAGCTAACAAAATTTTGAATGGAAATGGTTATGTTTATATTTCCGATATCCGTATATAGTTGCCGTGATAGCCGTCCTCGTAAAACACTAACTTCGAAAAAAAATAATTTTTGTCTTGCATTTTTATCATTATTTGACTCGCTAACTCTTTATCTTTTCATTTTACGATAAAGTAATGCAGAAAATAGTCGTTTAACATTAAATTTTCTTTAATATTATGAATTATTTTATTATCTTAACTTCAACGATTCAAAAGTTAAAGCAATTATAACTTAATGTTAAAACTCCGAAACTATGCAGAATTTTTTCTCTTAATATTCGTTATTATACAGAAATTAATTACATAAGGCAATATTTATATTATATAAGCCAATGTATAAATATATACCTTATTGGGATAAGGATCATGTACGGCTACGATTTGCACACCGTGATCAAAGCCCGAAGAAGCTTCAAAAACTTTGGCAAATCCAGGATCGACACCAAAGAAGGTGAAGCCGTGTGCTTGGCCAAACCATTAATTCAACTCTCTACTTTGAACAACTAGTGCAATTGAAGTTAGTGATTCTAGAAAAGCGGCTAATATGAATGGCGTTGTCTTGTATCACGATAACGCTAGACCGTTAATTTTCATTGTATTTTTTATATTAATAATTATACCACCTAAAAGGCTGCTTAGCCAACATTTCTGTTTTTCTGTATTATTCTAAAGGTACTCCTCCCAGAATAAATAAAGTATTATTATTATTATTAAAAGTTTACTTTTCAAAATATCAAGTTGGAAGTCTCTTTTTTTTTTTTTTGATATTACTATACTTATTTTACCCTCATAAAGAAAATTTATTTTTAATTTATGCATAGTTTTAATCCATTTACTGTTACCTAAATATGAGTTTTTTTTTCTTACGAAATTCTTTTTCTTCATAATTAAAAGTAAATATTGCTTTCAAATTTTAATAAAATTAAATTAATTAAAATTCTTCCTTTTTATTTCTGTTTATATTATCCTACTTATTTTTCGAAAACGGCTCAAATGACTGACACAAAACGGGTTAGAAATATATGTTTGTTTTTCATTAAGTCGTTATCCTTAACACTATATCGTTAAAATGTTATCACTCTTTTCTATTATTTTTTGTAAAAGACTGTTCTGTCGACGCTTTGTCCAAAAAATTTTGTAACTGTTACAGCGCATTAGGTTATATGGCCATTGAAATCCATGTTTGGAACTAAATTAACAACTTCTTCTGGAGCTAAATATCAAAAGCTGTTTAATCGTAGTTCTAATTTAATTAAATAAGAACTCTCAATTTTTAGTATTATTTATTTCCTTAGTAAGTATCCCCGATACGTCTAAATGAAACCGTTAAAATACTATAACTTATTTGTGTATTAATTAACAACTCCTTCATAGATCACATATACATTAGTTTTTTTTATGTTGATAACAAAAAAAAAAATATGATTGCATGGTTTTTTATCGTTAAATAACGATTTTGATTATTAATAATATTTTGCTTTATTTGCTGATTTTGACACTATATTGGTATTGATCAACTAATAATAAATATAACAATACGTAATATGACTATTCCAATTCTAGGGAAGATTGTATACTGACGAGTGAAAACACTTTAAATTATATTAGAGTGTTTATATTGTTCAAATAGACTTTTTGACCAAGAGTGGGGAAGCAATAAGTTATTTTTTTGGACTAACATGAAAAATATGAAAATCGTTAAAAACTTGCTAATACTTAAGCCTGGATTGATGTTTCACAATGCATATGTGGGTACTCTATTAGATGTAACAGTGTCATTAAAATATAACACTACTAATACAATCGGCAAACTTGTAAGCTTTAAACTAAGTAGCAAAAATGACAGCAGATTATATCCACATAAGACTAAAAATACGAGTTGGGGCTAGATGTTCGACAATTCAAAGATATTTTCCGTTTCCATATCAATAATATAACCATTACAAACTCCTCTCAAGTTCCTCAATTGCAATAATAAAATTTCTGGTGACATTTTGAAGCACATGAAAGAAGATATGTACCTATGATCGACTAGTCAATAGTAAAAATTGGTAAGATATCAATGAGAGGTTTCTTAACAACCACTTGAATTACAACAAAATAAAATTCAACACGTTTTCAAACGTTAGTATATGTTATATTTATTACAGGTTGGTACATAAAAATGAAACATGAGGTGAACATTTGAGTGTGGTTAGCTGAGTAAATTGAGTATGAGCTGTGGGTACACTCCCTGACACTGCTTTTGTACTGGTTTTGTTGAAACTAAAATCATAAAAATAAAACAAAGTTAATTATTATAAAAATTATAACTTTTGTTTAGGCTATTTATTTTTAAAATATTCGTACCCAAGGGGATGGTTCATTAGCACATGAGGCTAAATAAAAGAAGGCTGCAAGGAATAAGGCTTTGCAAAACATTTCCTGAAATATTAATAGGAATTATTTGTCAGCTCAAAGTAATTTATAATTTTTTCTATTTTTTTATTAGGGCTACATTAAACATTCACACAATATATACATATAAATGATAGCTAAAATAGAGATAAAAGAAAAAGTGTTGTGGAAAGTAACATAAGAAAATTAACATACGTAGGTAAAAAAAAAATTAGAGAGAAGCTAAATGAAATTGAAATATATAAAACACATTCACACCTATATACATATAAATAATGAAATTATAACTTAAATCCATTAAATTTTTATTTTTTATTCTGGATGAAAAACACTTTATACATACCGAGTGTTGGTAATTTAAGATTAGCAACTCAAATCTGACGGCTTGAATATTTAACTGCGTTTTATACCACTGAAGTGATTAACGAGATTGATTTTTTTTTTTATAATATCCACTTGTATAATTATTTATATATTAATACCTGACAAAATATATGTTTGCTCTATTATTTCATAGTTTCTTTTTTTTAATATTTACTTATTTGATTTTCAATTTACGAAAATCTCAGAAATTAATAGTGGGTGAATGTGTAATTTGCCATTTTCAAATAGTTAATTAGATTATAATGCTAAATTATAATCATGAAACCAATTATCAAATTGTAAAATTAATATTATTTTTATCTTGCTTAAATTCTTCATCATTTGTTACTTTTGGAAAATATCGGATTAGCGTTGAATTTTACTCCAAGAAAATTAATTTTGTGAAATAAAGATTCTTTATTTTTTATATGTATTAACACTGAGCCATTAACGTGATCAGTTGCTATGTTAGAGGATCTTAAGGGATAAAGGTAGTTGCTAGTGAGAGATGAGAAAAGTGTAATAGAAGCAGTGTTGTGTAGAAAATGTTGAAAGTAATTATGTATATATATATATAAAATATATATAATATATAATAATATAATATATATATATTATATATAATATATATATAATAATATAGAGAGAGAGAGAGAGAGAGAGAGAGAGAGAGATTTGATAGCTAAAATGTATTCCAATGAGTGAAATGTTTAATTTTTCTATTTTTATTTTATTTTTTCTTTCGCTGCCCTTAAATTCTTCGGTCACGACAGGAGTAAAATATATAATATCCTAGGATTAAAAATATTAAACAGGATATTTATTTAATATATGCCAACCATATTAGTTAAATAGAAAAGATATTCAGTGAATCTCATACCCCTGAAATACTTCTTCCACATGGCTTCACTTTAATATTGGTAATTGATAGGATTATATTTTTCCTACAATGGCCACTAAAAGAACACAGTCATCAAAGTACTACTACATATAAACATAAATCTTAAAAAAAAAAAAAATGAAAAATAGTGATAACAAAAAACTAGAACAAAACTAATAAAACATTATGCTGAACAATTTTGTACAACAAATCGAGGCAATTAAATTATACATAAATACCATCGGTTAATTGTAAAAATTTTCACAATATTCATCGATGAAAAACATAGTGAGTGAATTAAAATGGCAAGAAATAATTTGTACATCATAAATAATTACACCGAGTGCACAATGTTTTAATTTCACTGAGAAAAAATTATCAAAGTAATAGGTGATTTGAATTTATAACATGTTACCTAATGTTTTTTTTTTGGAATAAACCGAATATTTATATGTTACGGTTATTTATAGGTATTCTATCTATCTGTTTATGCATACATACACACATATAACTGATTTATACACTTTATATAAGTTAATAACGAATAATAATTTAAAAAATAGACGTTGCTTCATGCACATATTATGAATTATGACTTGTTTGATGCCTACTATTTTACCAAATAGGGATACAATAGGTAAAAAATAATATTATAGTATAGTGTAATAATAGATTTTATTTTATTTATATACAACTTTAATGGTTTGATTATATAGTTTTGAATCTTAGTTATCCTTTAATAAAAATTATGTGAAAAAAATATTGTTTGTAACGTTTTGTAGGAAGTTGAAGAATTGATTTTTCAGAAGCACTCATTTCTTAAGCAGCAACCTGGTTGTAATAGTAAGGAAACTGAAATAACAAAAACAAATAATAATTACTATAAAAATAATGTTAACGTAAACATATCAATCGACTGAAAAATAAAATAAACTTACTCCGTAAAATCTGTTTTGGTTATTGAACTGGCCCTGGTATGGGTAGGTGTATGGACCTTGAAATGGGTATGTGAATGGTCCCTGGTATTGGCCTTGGTACTGGTATGGGTACAATCCACGATACTGGAATGGGTACTGTCCTGGGTACTGGAATGGGTATAATCCTGGGTACTGGAATGGGAAACCTTGGTATTGGAATGGGAATCCTTGGTTTTCAAGAGCATATGGTACTTGGTAAGGGGTAGGATAGGGTCCTTGGTTGTATCCGTACTGCTGTGGGTACTGTCCGTAGTTTTGTTGGAACTAAAATTATTTAAAAAAACAATAAAATTAATTATTATAAAAATTATAACTTTTGGTTATGAGACAAACATTTTTTTCCTAATATTCTTACCAAAGGATATTGTTCACCAGCAGCCAAAGCCAGGAAGGCTGCTAAGAATAATACTTTGAAAAACATTTTCTGAAAAAATAATAAAAATTAAAGGTCTGCTTTATGAAATTGGTTGGTTATAAAATTATAACTCAAATTAGACTTACCAAATGTTGGTAATTTGAGATTAGCGACTCAAATGTAACAATCTGAATATCTAACCGTCTTTTATACCAGTGGAGTTATCGAAGTGAGTGGGTAATTTTTTTTTTTAAATTACCACTTGTATTGCTAATTATATATTGTTGCCTGATAAAAGATAAGTATGCTCTATTGTTTTAAAGTTTTGCTTCTTTTAACATTTAATTATTCCGTTTTCAATTTATGAAGTTTTTAACTTCGAATAGTATTTGATTCTTAATAAATAAAGTAATTTTAACAAATTAAAAGAAAATCTTTTAAATTATTATTGTTCAATACAATTATTAATTTGTTGAATTATTAATAATGTATTTTTTATTGTCTTGAGCATTTCAAATGGCATCCATTCTTTCATCGTATATTTTATTATTTATGATTCCTGCTTAACGTTTCATGGCAAGAATCCCTTTCTTCAGAACACTCCTTTCTAAAATTCATAAACAATAAAATCACTTTGACATAATTTATAGTAAGTATCCTTATTTAAACTAATATAATAATAATTAAGATATTTTAATAATAATTAAGGTATGTGCATTTTACAAATGGCACTTTAAATTACTAACTACCAGACTGAAACGACAAGAAACCGCTCGACGCTTCCGATTATTTCAGCACTTACTAGACAAACGCTCTAAACTTCCAATTAATTACTAAAGGCTCATATACATGACTATAATGAGACCTATCCAATCCTTACAATCCAAAGTCCTTCGTAAAATCCTTAATGCTCTCTCCTTGGTTACAAATAAAACCATCCATAATGACATTAATGTTTCTTATGTTTCAGATCAGGCCGAATCCAGATACCTATCATTCCATAATAAACTTCAGAACCATCCCAACCCTCTCATTTCTAACCTTGCTTCCTCTTTAATTCCTGATAACCCTCCTAGGCGTCTGAAAAGAAGAAGGCCCTGTGATCTCCTAATGTAGACATATAATTAGAGTGCTATCATTGGGTAGTTTCTCAGCAAGTGTTTTCACGTCATTATATCCATATGTTCAAATTTACGAAATGTATTTCTTTAATATAGTTGTAAATATCATTGAGAAATAAAAAAAAATATATAGAAAAATTACTAAGGATAAATCATCATTAAAGTCAATAAAATTTTAATCCATAATACATTTAAAGATACAACTGCATATTCCCTCGTTAGTTAAAACTACATAAGTCATATAATTAAACTTTAGACTATTATTTTAACTACAACTATCCTTATATTATTATTATTTGTTATCTTGTACATATTGTGTGAATGAATCATGTAGCCTTAATATTAATGCCCTTCAATGTGGCAGAATGTATTAATATTCAATAAAGAAAGTTAAAAAAAAAAAAATTAACTTTCCGTAAATTTGTAAAAAAAAAATATTTGTTATCTATACCCTCTTTTAATTTATTGAAAATTATCATTTTTGTTTTTCAATTAAATATTAGTTATTTATCATTATTGGATTTGTATTATATTTAATATATCTGTCCAATATGTATTTACATTGATTGTATCATTTTTACAATTAACGTTTTTGTCACTAAATATTGTTGTTATTCAAAATCCAATTTATGATGGATCTTTATTAAATGGCATGTCAGTTCTGTTGTGATATTAGATTTATAATTCTGGCAGCTTCCTGTATTTTTTTTTTATTTTGTTGAAAGTTTAAAAAAAAAATAGAATAATTTTGTATGGATGTGGAAAGCGACAAATGCATCGATTCAATCATAACCTCAAAAACTGGTGGATAACGTTACTTCTCCAACTGATGGAAATAATATTTTAACACTTCATTAAAAAGAAATTTGCTTTCCCTCATGAGTTGTGATTAAATGTATTTTTTCACAATTTGTTTTATAAAGAAATATCGAAGCACAATTGCATTTGAAGCTTTTTAACTATTTAAACAAGCAATTACAAATAAAAAGATTTAAAATATCAATTTTTTTTCTTAAATTTCTAGTATAGTCGATAATTTTTTTGTAGCGGTTCCCAAGTTTTCAAATTTGTCAAAACTACAAACTGTTTCGTATTTAATTTTATTCATTAAATTATAAGTAAATACAGTTTTCTTGTAAGAATCCTATTAATGATAAATATAACCAATCCATCACCGAATATTTGAGAGGTGGGTTTGACGTTTGTTTATTTCATCACTGGCAAGATAAACCCCTGAATCCCATTCCAATAGTACATCTCTCTCCATCTTGTCGACCTTAACTAAATGTAAATAGATCGGAGTTAGATTTGTACACTTCTAGAAATAACTTAACAAAGATTATATTGTATTTAATTATTAAAATATTTTGTTTTATGTGTAATTTAGTATTATTGACAATATAATATTCCTGAGTATTTTTAATGAAAAGTAAATTCAAATATATTTAATAATATACAAAGAAATAATAATTATAACTTAAACAAATAACAAAATAAAAATCAAATAATACAGTTTTTTTAATTATTATTTCTTTTTTAAGATTTTTCGCTTATCCCAGAACCCACTACCCCGTCCAAATATGAAAGGCACTTTATTAGTTCGTAATTTACCAATTGACGCCAATTGAATGTTTATAATTGCAATCTTCATGGGTTTCTTATCAAATGACAAACTTAGAAGATTAAAATATTTTTATTTTAAATACAAGCTGTTGAGATGCACTTTAATTTTTAGACTTAAATTATTATACATACTTCCTTAAAAAATAATGGAAGTCCATAGCCAGAGAGCGTTGGTTGCTCAGTTGCAAGGCATTGTGACTATATTTGTTAATATTTGTAACCTTGGAGTAAACGTAGCGCCATTGTTCTTTTAATTTAATAGGGTTATATTGAAGTCTTACAGTACTGTGTTAGGTTTAGGTACAGAGTATGGCAAACGCTTCTCTGTCACGTGTGTGAGTCGATTCACTACCTGATAAACCAACATGACTAGGAATCTAAAGGGATTTTTAATTAGATTTATTGTGAATAATACTTAGGATTATTAGAGAATAAAAATTTGGGATGTCCTTGCATCTATTTGAAATATGAAAAATAATAGTTATCTATGTGATTATAAACCGAAAAATGACAATATATTAAGAATAGACGCTGGAACTTTTCATATCTGAACTTGTCAAAAAGAATCGCAGTAGAAGTTATCAGTAATATTTTAACCCACACAATGCATTCTGTCGGTAGAAGCTATATATCCTCTTATCGCCTTAAATCCTAAGTTTTAAAGATGATCTAAAAAGCGGCTTTGTTGGCCAAGATGTTTTATGCAGATAAGCACCAGGATAGCAACCACGAGAAAAACTTTATGAAACTTCGAAAGCGTTCAAAGGCTAATCAAGATTAAGCCCTTATGTTGTCCCAATGTTCTTTCTTGGGAAGCAGCGGTGGATTTAATCAGTTCATCTAATAATCAATGATATTTCTTAACTATAAAGTTTTAAAGAATTACTGATGAACTTGATTGGTATTATACAATGTTAGAATAGTATTGCGATTGAAATAAACTTTACATATTTTTATTCGACTTAAGTGGAACAAAACAAAGGAATTCAGAGAGAAGGTTGGTTGCGCTGTTTTATCAAACAATTGTAAAAATAAATAAATTATATTTATTTTTATTTTTGAAGGATGCTATTCGACTGTTCTACATATAATGGGTGATGAATATTCTTATTTTTACTAACGTTTCGGCCCAAAGTTCAGGCCATTATGGCTAAGAAAAAACCTTATAACAATGAGAAACTATTAATATTAAAAAGAAAATAATAATATGTATGTATATATGTATAATAGTATAATACGTATGTAATATAAATATAGGTTGGATAAACTTGAAGTAAAATAAACTAGGTAAAATAAACTTAAAGGAAACACACACACAAAAAAAAAAAAAGATAATAAACCTAGAGATTAAAAGTAGCGAATGTAAAGTTAGGAAATGTAACATAATGGTAATGAAGTTAGGAAATTATGAATAAAATAACAAAAGTAACTGAGAACTATGAAATAAATAATTACGGCAATAAAATAGGGATTAATGAAATAAGGTAATATAAGAAGGAAAAAATCAATCAACAACAAAATGTAATGTAATATATGAGATAAAAAACGTAAGTGTAGATACGTGTTTTCCGCTAAAAGTTTGTAACGATATTTTGAGCGAACGGTTGGATCGATTTTTAAGTTTGGTATCTTAAATTATTCGGTGAGATTCCAGAAGTATTTTAACACAATATGTGCTTAAAACACAAACAAATTATTATTAAAATGTGATTTAATCGATTTACTACGATTTGTCAAGACATTTTCATTTACCCTTAAGGACACGATTTTCCGATTTCTGTACTCGTGCTTTTATTTTAATTTAAAAAAGAAATGTATTTGATTTCTATAAATTTCCATTCTTATATATTAATTTTATAGGACGCTAAATCGTATTAAACTGTACTTAAGGAGGCATTTATTTTTTGTGATTTGTGATACATTATTACTCGTTGAATATTGGCAATATTTATTTCTTATTATGTTCAAAGAATGTAATGATAAGAACATATTAACCTATAAATCTGTGCAAAATAAATCCAAAAACATGTAAAATATAGTTTTTTTTAATTTTAATTTTATGTTTCAATTTAAAATTACTAAAAAAATAAATAGAATAAAAAAATAGTTGAAATAAGTGTCCCAACGACTGTAAAATGTAAGTTTGGTCAGACTAAATTAAATTTTCAATCTATGGACAACGTTGGGAAGAGAAAAAATAAAAAAAATGAAACAAGCTATTTAATATTTATTGAAATGTTTACACAATTATAAAAATAATTATTAATTCGTTTTCCAGAGCGAAGGCCAGTGAGGAATATTCTTAATTCTGTTTTTAGAGAGATTTAAAAAAAAAATAAATGTACTTTCAACTCTTTTTGGGTCATTGTATTTTTTTTCTATTATTTATAATGACGAAATCATAATTTGCAATGTTTATGATCTAAAAACCTTTATTTTCGTTTTGAAGACATTAATTTATAAATTACCATTACCGAATATTAATTAAGATCAGAAAATATTTAAATAAATTTTACAGGATACGGATTCTTTGTTAATTAATTAATGTTTAGTCATCAACCTGATTATTTCTTATGATAGAGGATGTCAAGGGATGAAGGTATTTGTGAAAGATAAGAAAAGTATAGAGACAGCCTTTTCCGTCTGTAGCTACCTTTACAAAGCCCTCCCCAGTAGCTACGAAGGGTGAGTTCTCCAAAATGAGGTGACATTAAATGCTTTTTGTTGATATTTCCTTCCATTCTACAAACAAACTCGGGGAAGGAATCGCCAAAATGTGTGCCTTCCATTTGTAAATTAATGCTCATTGTGAAAAATTCCAGTAAAATCTGGTGTTCATTTTTTCCATTGAAATATAGTAATAAAAATTGTTTATTTGACTATACTATTTATATAATATTATATTGATTAAAGTAGACAGGCAATAGTTTCCAAAGCTAAAATATAATACAATGCGTAAAATCGTTGATCATTCGATCTGTGTTTTATTTTTATTTTGCTTGCTTTGAATTGTTCGGTCATCTTAGGTGTACAATTTACTGTTATAACTTACTAGATATAAAATGTTTAAAATTATTTTCTGAAAAAATTGTCAATTAATCTGTTTTTTTTTAAAATGTCAATTAATATATATTTTTTTCTTTACTACTGGATATGAATATGAGGACAATAAAGTCAATAATGAGAACAATAATATACATATATGTGTATATATATGTGTGTGTGTGTGTGTGTGTGTATATATATATATATATATATATATATATATATATATATATATATATATATATATATATATAATGGCTAGAATATTCTGTGAATATGATTTAGAAATAAAATAGCAGATACCAAGGCTTGAAATCAGTCGAAGTCATTTAAAAAAATAAATGAAATAAACATTGGCTATTATTAACCATCCGGAAATTTCCAAAAGCCTTGATCTATAAAAACCTTGTTATAGACGTAATCATGTGAGAACCAAGAACGAGGTTCAGTGTACGAAAATAAATACTCTTTAATCAAAATATTTACTGTTAATATCTCCAAATATAAAAAATCCTATTATACAATCCAATCACAAAGCCAGTAAACCTTTGAGTGCTTCTAGAAAAAAAAAAAAAAATCGTACATTAATTTTCTTCAACAATCATCGTATTGAGAAGTTCAGTGGTGTTTACTCAGTACTTAGCTGGAGTGCCCGACTAGACTACTCAACATTATTTACAGAAGACCACTCGACATCATAATTTCAATTAACCTCATTAAACTAATTACTTTGCCGTGTTTAAATTATTATTTATTAAAAGTAAGGTGATTTTAATTTTATTTTTTTTTTCCATTTCCGTTTATCATATCAGTCAAATTGCCAATTAATTAAAAAAAGAACATATAATTAAAAATGTTGGCTTCGTAATAATGTTTTTGTTTTTTTTTAAAACATAATTATTATTATTCAACGACACGCAAATTCGGCGTGATTTATGGTCAATCAGTATTAATATATTAATTTAATATATCGTTTTTTTATAGATTATAATTAATTTATATATAAAAATAAATTATTGATTTACTCTTTTTTTTAAAAAGATATTGTAACAACATTAGTTGACTCTATGTTCTCGTTTGAGCTTTCAAAGTTTTTAAATTACTATCTTTATAGTGTTAATAAATTATGACTGAATTAATCAGCTATTGAATAGCTAAAGTAATATTTGGTGGTCCGGAAAATAATAAGGATTTCATATTTTCATCACATTAATCATCTATCTAACAAGCTGTTTACGTTCGAGGAGGGAATTTTGAGGACATTTGAGGGAAAATTATTTTGTGTGTATATAAATACTTATTAATTCTAATAATTATTAATTGAAATATTTTTTATCATCGGTTGTAGTTAGCTTATTGAAAACGGTTCAGTTTTCAAAGCGTGATTTGCACATGAATACGTTTTACGAACTTGAACTCGTTCAGAACAAAGCCCAAACTGCCAGAAACATTGATGAAGACTGGAGCGAAGGAACTATTTTTGAATGGTGCGTTTTATAATGATTTAAAAAAAATTCGAGAGGGATACTTCAGTCTTTGAGACAAAGATGGTCGTGGATGAACTTCTTCCTTTTATGACGATGCTCTTCTATGTTTTACTTTTCCAACTACGTTGGTCAGTGATGGCTAATTTGCTGACTAAGAGTTTTTAAAAGTTTTCCTGGTATTTGTTTCTACCAAAGCTCGGTTGCACAACATCGTCATCGAGAGAAGACGTCTGAAGTTTCATTCTCGAAACTTTTTAAACCAGCGTCCAACGGTTTTATCACTCAAGATTAGCTCTTGCTTCCGTACCTTTCTCTCTAATTCACTGATTTAAATTTATAAAAATAAAAACTTTTCTTAATATTAGGACATGGAATATTTTCAAACCAATAGTTCACCTCCAAGGCATTGTAACATGCTTTATTTATTTTATTATTATTTATTTATTTTATTTTTTTATTATATTTTATTGAATAATAATACAATCAGCCACTGTTGGAGGGCTATAAGTATTAAGGCTGGAAGTTCTCATTCATACAGTATATACAAGTAATAAAGAGGTAACTATAAATATAAAAATTAAATAAATAATACTTATAAAAAATGTAAATCAATAGGAAAAATAAATTAATAAAAATAAAATAAATAAACAAACAAAATAAAATGAAAAATTTTAAACACATTCATACCTATATACAATATATACAATCTCCGAGCCAGGCTTTCCTCCCCACATGTGGAAGGCAAAGGAGGACTACAGAGATCCCAGTGCCGCTTTTCTAGCCGCATCACTAGTATTAAAAGCTAGTGGAGGCTGAAGGAGGGCACTAGAGCCACAGATGCTCGGGACTTGAGTGGAGAAGCTGGCCATTGCCAGGACTCCAGAAGCATATTTACAATAGATCTCGCGGCCACTGCCGTTTTAACCTTCGAGGGGGATTGTAGGGATGGTGGGAGCTGGATAGGGAGTGAGCTAGAGGATTTAGATGATGGATAAGGTTCTGATGAAAGTTTGAGAATCTGGATGGGATGATGTCGAGGACAAATAGGATGTTAAGATCATGGTGTAGGGTCTTATTTGTGACATAATATGGGGCATTGACTATTGTTGTAAGTACTTTGGACTGGAAGGATTGGATGCGTTTGATATTCGAATGTTTAGCAATTCCCCACAGTTCAAGTCCGTAGGTCCAGATAGGTTTCAGTATTGTCTTGTAGATTAAAAGTTTATTTTCAATCGAAAGATGAGATGTCCTGCTTAGTAGTCTATATAGCTGGCCATATCGTTGGTTAAGTTCTTGTCTTTTAAGTCTCGTATGTGGGTTCCAAGTTAGTCTTTTGTCTAGAAGGAAGCCAAGGTAACGGACTGTATCTGAGTAGGGAAGTGGTATTGAATTGAAAAGGATTGTGGGACAGGATCTGCGACGCAGGGTGAAAGTAATATGTTTGCATTTTGCTTCATTGATTTTGATGCGCCAGTTGTTGCACCACTGCTCAATCAAGGAGAGGTGAGATTGTAGGTTATTATGTATTAGTATTTTTATTTAATAAATTTTCTTTTATGTGTGTTTTTTTTGCTATTTACAAACCATAAGAACCTAAATATTTTATAGTTAAATTTTACAATTATTAATAATTACAATTACTAAAAACAAAAACTTTTTTTGATGTATAGAAAATACACCTTATTGGGGAACAATGTCCCTTAGGAATTTTCACAATAGACAATATTGCACAAAAAACACCATATCTGTCGAAAAACTATATAAAAATAAAAAAAACATTATTATACAAAAGTCGAAAGTATATTATATAACCAACAATAAAGTACAACAGACAATATATATCCCTTGTATCTCATCCCTTGAACTTAGGATGCTTTAAGGATTTCATAGATAGAGAGCTTCTAAAGCCGGGAGATCAAGTCTAGATAACGCCAAAACAATGACTGATGATGTCCTGCAGGACCTGTAACCTCAACTCTTCTCTTCCAAGCAGATTCAACATTTCTTTATTCTTTTCTAAGTCCTTTCTAATCTGCTTACTAAAGCAGTTGTTGATGTGCTTTGTTTTTATAAAGTGTTATTTTGTCTAATCGTGATAATTGTTTTTAAAAAAACTCTCAATTATAAGGGTTCTCTGCCTGATTGTATACCGATATGAATGTGTTTATAATTTACTTATCTTTAGGTTATTTTTTATTTTACCTAGATTTTATTATTTTTTTATTTTATGCTTTCTGTAAATATGATGTGCATGTGTTCATATCTCATTATAATTATTGCCCACGTGACAGATTATCATATTTCCAAATAAATAAATAAAATAATAATTATATATATATATATATATATATATATATATATATATATATATATATATATATATATATATATATATATAGAGAGAGAGAGAGAGAGAGAGAGAGAGATAGATAGATAGAAAGTAAACTTTATTCTGGGACAAGGTCCCTTATGAATAACAGATATGAACAAAAAAATTAAAACTACATCTGGCAAAAAATTACATTAATCACTATTAAAGAATATATACAGTATCTTCAGTGAAATTAAATTAAAACAAGTAAAAATAAAATAAAATTTTGAGAAAAATCGAAATAAAATAAAACAACATTATTTAAATGAAGATAAAAATAAAATAAAATAAGCATGGGTTGATTTTTAAAATTAAGACGATAAATTTTATCAATCATTCACCTCAGTCAAAATCTGTTTCACAATATTTATTTTATTGTATAACGTCATTTTGGGATGTGAGAAGGAATTGGTAAAGATGATATTTAAATGAGGACAAGGAAGAGGCATGACGGATTTCAGATGGCAAGGAATTCCAGAAGGCTGTGGATCGGGAAATAAAGGAATATTCAAACGTCTTAGTTCTATGGGAAGGGATATAAAGGTCGGAAACACGGGATCTTGTTTTCTGGGAGTGGACCACGGGTTTAAACTGTAGGAGACTGTAGATGTAAGAAGGGTGTCTAGTGTTGATTGTTTGGAATAGGAAAGATCCGAGGAAATATTGTCTGCGGAAAGAAGGGAAGAGCCACTTTAACTCGTCGTAAAGGTGGGACACATGAGATCGCTTTGATGTACCGAAGACAAATCTTAAGCACGTATTCATGATTCTCTTCAATCTATCCTCGAGTACCATCGGGATGCCACCGTACACCACACAGCCGTAGTCAAAGTGGGGGAAAATGAGAGAGGATACAAGGAGCTTGCGGATGGGTTGTGGGAGTAGGTGGCGGGAGCGATGAAATAGCTTAAGGGTACCTATTGACTTACGGGAGATGAGGGCAAAATGGGGTTTCCAGGAGAGGTTTTCGTCTATGGTGATTCCTAGGTTTTTAACGGATGAACTGAATGTGACAGGATGATCGTTGATGACTAAAGGAGGAAGGAAGGAGATGGATTTAAGAATAGGACTGGAACCTATAATAATGGCCTGAGTTTACATCGCATTTAGATTTAAATTATTCAGACTTGCCCAGGCACTGATCCTATCTAGGTCAGCCTGAATATTGGCGAACGCGACTAGTAGCTCAGAAGGATGAAAGGAAAAATATATTTGGGTGTCATCAGCGTATAAATGATGTGAACAGTGGTAGATGGATTTGGAAAGATCATTTATGTAGTTGAAAAGGAGAGGGGAAATGCTCGAACTCTGGGCCACTCCAGAGGACAGTGTAAGAAAGGAAGATAGGGGTTGGTTTGGAATGCTGACTGCTTGAGTTCTGTCGGATAGGAAAGACTGTAACCAGAGGATAGAGCTGTTGGAGAAGGATAGGGATTTTAATTTAGTATAGAGTATAGAGTGGTCTAAGGAGTCAAAAGCTTTGGAAAAGTCGAGAAGTATTAATACAGTTAACATTTTTTCGTCCATTGCGGTATGTAAGTCATTGGTAATTTTTAGTAGGGCGGATTGTGTGGAGAAGCCAGGTCGGAAACCAGATTGGAGAGGATCGAGTAGTTTTGAGTTTTCAAGGAATTTAGAGATTTGGGATTGAGCTATTCTTTCCAGAGGTTTAGAAAGGTTAGAAAGAATGGAGATTGGGCGGTAGTCTTTAGGAGAGGTAGGATTGGGAATTTTGTTGATAGGTCTGACTAATGCTTTTTTCCAAGCAGTAGGAAAAACTGAGTTCTGGAGGGAAAAATTACAGATGAAAAGGAGAACTGGAACGACTTCGGGAAGGCATAATTTTAATAGTTTGACTGGTATCCCATCAAGTCCGATGGAGTTTGTGTGTGATTTCATTATAGAGGAAATAAGGTCGGTCGGTGAGATGTTGGAGAAATAGAAATTATCACTGTTAAATGAGGGTGATAAGGAAAACTGGTGAGAGGTGGGTGAACTGTTGCTGGTGGTGGAAGATATAAAGTAGGAATTTAGTTCATCGGCTGATACCGGGTAGAACGGTGAGGAAGAGGATTTACAAAGAGAGAGTTTACGAAGGGTTAGCCATATTGATTTAGAATCAGGAGCAGAAGCGAGAGTTTCGTGAAAGAAGTTTGATTTCGCTTTCCTGATCGTTGATTGTGTCAAGTTACGGAGTACCCTATAGACTTGATAGTCATCTGCTAGTCGAGTTCGTCTGAAGCGTCTACGGGCTGCCTCACGTCTCTTTTGCATGTCGCGGATTTCTTGACACATCCAAGGAGCAGGTTGGCGAGCATGTGTTGGGAAGGTTGGGGAGGTTGGGAAGGTTGAGGTTTTGATAGGAGCATGTATGTCAAGAATATGGATAAGATTAGAAGTGAGGATGTCTACCATATGATCAATAGAGGTACAGGAATAAATATCGTTCCAGTTTAGGGTTTCAAGGTCCGGTAGGATTTTATCACGGGTGAGGTTGTCAAGATTGCGGAAAGTTATGGTTTTAGGAAGAAACGTGGGAGTTTGGATATCGTACGATAATTTGATGAGATCATGAGAAGAAAGGAAAGGAACGGCTAATTGAGAACAGGACAAGAGTTTCTGCTCTGAATCGATGATATGCAAGTCCAGCCAGGTGTCAGACCAACAAGTATGGTGTGTAGGACCGAAAGGAACAATAAAAAGGTTGAGGGAGAAGAAGAGATTTTCCAAATAGCGTTTGTTGTTGGATTCTGTGAGGAGGTTGGTATTAAGATCACCGGAAATTATATGTTATTATAGAAAGGGACATAATTGTACAAGGTTGATTCGAAGGATGAGTCAAAAGGAGTCAAAGGAGGGCGATATACGACCACATAAAGGAGAGGATGTGCTTTACAAGAAATTTCAGCGAAGAGGAATTCAATGTGAGGATGATTGGAAGGGGATGAAATATCTAGAATACGGGGTTTCAGGCTATTATGAACATAGAGACCAACACCTCCGCCAGTCCGGGAAACCCGGTCATGACGGATGAAGGTATAATCAGGTAAGGAAACGGAAGAGGAAGGGATATAGGGCTTAAGCCATGTTTCAGAGACTGCAATAATGTGGTAGAAGTTACAGGTGAAATATTGGAGAAATTCGTCATAGTGAGCAGGAAGGGATTGAGAATTAACATGGCAAGTAGTTAAGACGCTGGACATAACGGAAAGGAAAGGATATATTTATTATATATATATATATATATATATATATATATATATATATATATTAAATAAATAAAATAGATAAATAAATATAAAATTACAATAGACCATTTTCATTTAGTTAGTCATTCATAACTGTTAACTTAAATTGATCTGTTACATACTTTTTTTTTATTATTTTATTTATTTATTTATTTGGATTATTATCTTTATTATCTTTAAGTTATATTATTTTCATTATCTTTAGGTTATTTTTTTATTATTTTTTATTATCTTTAAGTTATTTTATTTTTATTATCTTTAATTTATTTTATTCTTATCTTGAATTTATTTTATTTTTATTATCATTACGTTATTTTTTTTATTATCTTTTAGCCATTTTTTTATTATCTTTAAGTTATTTTATTTTTATTATCTTTAATATATATATATTTTTGATCATTATTTTATATTATTTTATTTTTATTATCTTTAAGTTATTTTATTTTTATTATTTTTACGCTATTCTTTTATTATTTTAAGTTATTTTTTATTATCTTTAATTTATTCTATTCTTATCTTGAATTTATTTTATTTTTATTATCTTTACGTTATTTTTTTATTACATTTTAGTTCTTTTTTTATTATCTTTAAGTTATTTTATTTGTATTATCATTAATGTATTTTATTTTTACCTTGAATTTATTTAATTTTTATACCTTTAATTTATTTTATTTTTATTACCTTTATTTTATTGTTATTACCTTTAAGTCCTCTTATTTTTATTATCAGTAAGTTTTATTATTTTTAATATCTTATATTTTCTGTTTTTCTGCATATGTAGTGTAAATGTAATCTTACCTCACTATAATCATTGTCCGTGTGACAGAACCTTTTTTACTCCATATAACAAGTATACAAAAAAAATATGATTTAGATTTTTAACTAAATGCTGTTTCATGGCTGGACAGTTATATGTCCCAATGACATCTTCTTTGGATAGTTTTTTTAATGTAAACATATGATTAATTATATTGACAGAATCATACATGAAGTTATATATTTCAATAATATAACAATTTATGAATGTCTACTGGATTTTATTTTAAAATAAAAATATATATCCGTATTTAAAGGAGCTTGGTAAGCCGGAGGAGAAAGGTGCATTTTTTATTATTCATGAAAATAAATTGCAATAAGAGGAGGAGTGTGCTTTTAAAGTGTCCCGCTTCCAGAACTTTCTTAAAACTTTCCTAAATATAATTCCATTTGGGGAATGGAAGTAAAATGTTATATGGAATTTAAATATTAAAAAAGCAAGCTTTTTATTAATATTTCTTTTCGCCTTTACTATAATTTATAGCTGTATATTTAACACTATATAACTTTTATTCCCCTCCCCTCCCGTATGCTAAAAAGGCTTTGGCGTTGAGCTATGATTTATGTTTTATTGTGGGGTCGTTTTATATGAGATGTCAGTTTTCATAGGAAAAGTTGGGTAGTTAAACAACTTTATGAAATCATAAAATTTTTATTCGAAATATTTACCCTCAATTTCTATACATTTTCACCAACCTATTATCAAATTTTCAAACCCAGAACTGAAAAATTCAGGGTTTTGCGAAAAAATTAAGTCAGAAAATGCGTTTTTGATCTTAAATCATTTTCAAAAATTATACGTTTAATGAGCAAGTAATCAGTCAACGGATGAAAATCTGTTGGAGATAAGTCTGGCTAATAAGATGGGTGTGGAAAGACATCGCAACACAGCTCATTGAGTTTCTCCGCTTTATGTTCAAGATTCAAGAAGCCCTAGATCCAATCAGTGCCTGGACAAATTTAAACGGATTAAGGTTAAATTATGACAAAACTCAGGCCATTGCATTTGGTTCCAAGCCTCTTATTGGATCCTATACCGACTTTCCCATAGTAAACCTTAGTGACCAGCAAATCTTCTGGTCTTTTACTCCCCTGTTAAAAATTTAGGATTTTTCATTGATCGATCTCTCTCCTGGAATCACCATATTTCTCACATCTCCCGGCGGACAATTTCTACCCTCAAACGCTTCCATCGCTTCCGCCATATCCTACCTGAACATACGCGTAGACTCCTGGTTACCTCTCTCATTTTTTCCCACTTTTGACTAGAGCTGTGTATGATGGACTCTCGGTGGAGCTCCGTGACAGACTGGACAGACTAATGAACAGCTGCGTAAGATTAGTAATTGGTGACCCGAGATACTCCCATGTCCCTCACAACTACACTGAGTTAAAGTTGCTCTTCCCATCCATTAGAAGACAATATTTCTTAGACATGTTCCTCTATCAAATCATCAACGATCATCGTTCTTCTTACGCTACAACCTTCTACAATTGAAGTCCTCAGTCAATTCTCTTTCCACTAGATTTCGACCTTCCGATCTTTACATCCTTCTCACAGATCTGCATCATTCCAAAGCTCCTTCATTGCTCGCTCTGTTAATTTCTGAAATACCCTTCCTATCAAAATTCGGCATTCACCCTCCGTAACTATATTTAAAACCCTCCTTTTCCAAATCCTGTCCCAAAAACAGTTAGATACCCGCTAACCTTTTATTACAAACTATTCATAATGATGTATCTACATATAATTCATCACTTAAATACTCGAACAATTTTTACGATCAGATTCGGCTTTCTTTTTTTTTTTTTTTTTTTTTTTTTTTTTTTTTTACTTTTTTTCTTACAGAGACACAGAGTTTATTTCTAAAAAGAATGTAATCTATTTTTTATTTTACTATATATTTTTTTCTAAAATTATATATTTATATGTTACCACTGCACATAGTTTTACGTGACTTGGGTTAGTATCAAGTGTTTTGTATATTAGATGTTTTTTAAATTTTGTATATAGTATGTTTAACTGGTGTTTTCTTTACTTATTTCTCTTTCTTTTTATTTTTTGTGTTTGTTTTTATTTAGGCCAGATATATTATTTCAATTTTGTACTTATTTTTTATTTTAAAGGGACTTACCCCAGAATAAAATTATTTTCTATTCTATAATACACTATTCTATTCTATGTCGTGAAACGTGAGCTCTGGCGTTGGCGTGTAAGAGTATAGGTCCCTTTCGCTTAACCAAAGCAGGTTGTATTTTGACAAGTGTTTGATGCATTACGTCTATATTACTGCAGTACGGTGTGGATGTCATGGTTTCACCTCTGGCTAAAAATAATAAATTAATTATTCCTGCCATTAACCACTACACAGAAACCATTAACTTTTTTGGATGCAATTTTTTTTTTTTCTCAAACCACTGGCGAATGGTCCATTCGTTACAACACCCCTACCCGAACTGCTTGGTAATGTTTCATGCGGGACTGCCCAGTGTCCAAGTTTAAACTCATATAAAAATATTACTTGAAATCGCTTGTTTCCATGGTCATATTAGCATACTAAACTGTGCAGCCAATGATAATTCATTATTATCAAAAAAAGAGAGGATTATTAAAGACTCATTATAATACGTAAACATAAACGTTATAAACAACAAAGTTGTACTATTTCAGTTATAATAATAAGAAAGGATATTTTATGTGAATAGAGATAATACTTCGCAATTTGCAGAAATTCAAGCTATGTGGAGAATCGTCCATCAGTATCCTGCGGAATTCTTCTAGATGATTCTGATAGACATTTTTTTTTTTTTGGCCTTGTACGAATTGGAGGCTTTGTTGTAGCAGACATTTTGCTGAATGAGAGATACTATGGCATTTTTCGTATGTGATCTCTTCTTGACTTTTTAAAAGGTAATCAAGTGCTAATGACAGTTCAATCTTAAATGTGTGTATATATATATAAAACAAGCAATATCAATATTTCACACTTTTCTTAAAATTAGAAAAAAAAAAAAAAAGTAAAGCACCGGTAAAAGTCAATATTTTTGAATCTATTTTCTGTCTATGATAATAAAATTAGCTAGATTTTTGAACATCGTACAATTGAAAAAAAAAAACATAAGTATGAAAATTCTGTTTTGGACTAATGTATGCATTGTTTTATATGCAATATACATATTTTATATACATTGTTAAAAAAACAATGTGGTTTCTAATAGAAGTGATCTATGATCCTATTAAAGAAACTAATTCCCAAACTGAATTCCTTTCGATCTTAGATTATTTTTTATTATTTGTTATCATTATAATAAATATAATTTATGTTAAAATATTTACTTTTGGATTTTGTGAATCATTACTATAATCAATAAGTATTAGTAATAATTTATTAATATTTAAATTAAATCTTAATGTAAATTAAATGAAGGAATTGGTAGAATATATTATGAAAATTATGAACTCAACAACTCCTTTGTAACAAAATTAGAAAATGAATTATTTCACAAGACAGTTATTTAGAATTCTTAAGAGAGACATTTCCTTGAGGCAATGTTATAAAATTCCCTTTTTATAACGCTGAATTAACCTTTCATAAAAATAAAATTGAATCTTACTTTTAAAATGGTAGGAGATATACAAAAAATATAATAAAATTTATGAGGAAAAAATGTTTTATTGAAACTATTACAATTAGTGGAATTTATAAAAAATATAAATTTATTTTAATTTTCTTGAACTGTATTTGATGATGTGTTCTTAGGCAAGAGTGAATACATGGTTAATAATTAGGGACGTACTGGTTGTAGTTGTATGGGAACTGAAAATTAAAACAATTATACATGAATAAATTAGTGATTGTTTATTAAAAAAAATAATTAATAAAATTTAAAAAAAATCAAATATTAGTATCTAGGTAATACCTGATAAATTGGGTTGTATTGCCCCTGATATATTGGGTTGTATTGCCCCTGATATCTTGGAGAGTATTGCCCCTGATATATTGGAGAGTATTGCCCCTGATATCTTGGAGCGTATTGCCCCTGATATCTTGGACTGTACTGGCCCTGGTATTGGGGAACATACGGTCCCTGGTATTGCTGTCCGTAATAGTACTGCCGTGGGTATTGGTATTGACCTTCGTATTTAGGACCGTTGAAGTTGTATGGGAACTGTTGAGTAAAAAACGCATACAAAAAATTATATTAATTTTCAAAGAATAATAAAAATAAAAATATTGGTTTCAACTTACTCGAAATTGAAATCGTGAATATTGGATAGCATTTGGTTTAAGTACTCCGTTCTCGTTGTAGTAGAACACATAAGGGTTCTGCAAAGAAAAAAAAAAGGTTAAAATGTTTTCCATTCATTTACATTATCACTATACATTATTTACTAGACATTTTGAAAAAAAAAATTAAAACAGTATGATCTAAGGCTTATAGACTTCAAAATTTAATTATGACAACAAACCTATCTTTACGCCTATAGCTTCTAGTATAATATGGCCGGCAAAACAACTGGGTAAAGATTACAATATTTCCAAAATGGAATAATTAGAAAAATAGTAAGAGGAACCACGATGCAGAGAAAGATGATATTGGATATACAAACAAAACGAAATTTATCAACAATAAAAGAATTTCTCGCAAAATGAAAAAATTAATTTTTCGAAAAGTCCCTCCAATTGACAAACCATTTTTCAACTACTTATTACCAGCTAAAATTCCAAAATGTTGGGAATAACTCACATGAGATAGATGTTTTATTAATTTAGTTGTAAGCTATAGAGGATAAGGTCAATTCAAGCCTGGGTTGAGCCCCATCACCTTTTATATTACAGATGAAAAAAAAAATATACTCAGAAACGACAAAAAAATCAAAAATACACCTTACAATGCTTTTAAACAGTAAAAGGACTATTATGAATACAATAAAAATTCAAGGATTCAAGATAAAAATAAATAAAAAGGGGCTATGAAAAAAAAATACATTATCATTAATTTAGTAGCATTCACGTACCTTTACAACCAAGAAACCGAATTTGTCCTGGTTGGGTTGGTTGTAGACGAAACCGAATTGTCCCAATTGGGATATTATGTTCTCGTTCAGGATTTGAGGTTGGAACGGCTGTCCTGCTTTGTATTGGCTCTTGAATATAAAAAAAAATAATATAATAATATTTTTATAATATGAGTAATTTAGTAATTCATTTATAATAATAGTATTATAAGGCTTTGTAGGGAAATAAAAGTTACCAGTGCGTAGTAACCAAGAAGGTTTCCGTAAGAATCTCTGACGGGAAGGAAGTTCTGTTGCTGTTGGAGTACGACTTCTGAGTTGACCTTTAAATAAGGTAAATCAGTTAGTAAATTATTACCATAACATAAAATATTTTATATCTCTCATTATTTACATAGTAGATGTATCCTAGGGGTTGGTTCTGATTGTTGACCAAAGTGATGTATGGATACTGTTTGAAGAGACTGTTAAAGTTGAACCCGTTGAAAGGGTAGGATGGTCCCTGGTACTGATAGTTGTACTGCTGCCCTTGTGGGTACAAGAAGCTACCAGGTTCCTATGCGTTAATTAAAATAAATTATTTCTTATAAACATATTTTATTTTTTATAATAAAATATAATAAATTAATGTTCGTACATTGTTGTAAGGATTGAATTGTTGGACAGCCTGCTGGCAAGCAGCAAGTGCTAAGACAGTTGCGAAGATGACTGCTTTGAACATCATTTTGCTGAAAAATAACAACACGAATTTAGATACAGTTTAATATAATTTAAAAATTTATAATTATTAATTAGCTTAGTTGATCAGTGACTCACAATGGCAAAGCTGTGAATGTTTAATCTTGAATTCCGGTCAACATTTATAGTAGTACTCATGAGAGTGGGGATAGCTAATCGCTTAATTATTTTATTCGTTATATCTATTAATGCAATTTTTTCTTCATTTAAGTGGATTGATTTCTCAGAGATTATTAAAAACAAACTTCTTCTAAGAATTAAAATCATTTTATTTATTCAGAGATAAACTTATATTGCATCTTTAGGAAAAAGGTAATAATGAAATAAATGAAACTAATGACACTAGAATTAATAAAAGTAAACTCGCTAATTATTTGTTCTGGTTTTAAACCAAACTGTTTCTTATTTTTATATTAATATAATCTTTACGTATTTATATATGAAAAATAAAACTAGAAAAATATGTCAAAACTTTTGATATATTTTTATTGTAAGTTTGCGGAACAAAGCTTAAGACTCTCAAATTATGTCATTTACTGACAAACATAATATGAACATATAATATATATATATATATATATATATATATATATATATATATATAATATATATATATATATATATATATTGGGGCTGGGGTAGCCGTGTGGGCTAAGGCGTTTGCAATAGGTAAGTTAAGCAATGCCGAGCGTGGTTAGAATTGGATGGGTTACCGCCCGATTTCGGTGTCCATCCACCAGGAAAAGCCACGCAACCCTCCCTCCCCCCTCGGTTTCTGAGCCTCGTCAGGCTACTGGAGACAACTCACACCGACCGAGTGTAGGACTGATGACTCTTTCCTTGTGTCCTTAATCAGGAATCGGAATGTGGTCACGATTTTAGAAATTTTTAGTAGTTGGTGCAACGTTTTTTGTCATATCTTTATTTTTCATCTCGTTTTATATATATTTTATTAAATCGGAGGAACGAGGTAGCTCAGTGGATGAGCACTGACTTCCAGAGCTCAAACTCCCAGGTTCGCATCTGCCTGATGACTAGTAATTTTTCATCAGCCGTGGGTCGACCCTGGGGCCGGGAGACTCTATTGGAGAAAACTCAGCCTCTATAAAGTGGATACTCTTAATTAAATAATTGATTAAGGGGAAAAACCTGGCGGTTGAGCATGATATTGGCCCGTCACCTCCCTGCACAACCGTTTGCCTGGTCTTTCTCACATTGTGCTGAATCCATATAACCCTTCATGGGTTGTTAGTGGTGCAGGTGTTTTTTTTTTTTAATTTTATTAAATCGAGCTCAAACTTGGCGTTAACATTTTAGATTAGGAGCCATATGCATGTAAAAGATAATAAACTCAATTTCTAAACTAAATTTCCCTTCATTTTAGAAAATAAGATTTTAAAACTCTCATTTCCGGGAGCTAAGCACGCTTTACTTCATTAACAAAGTTTACACTGACTTGCCATTGCTTTGTAAAAAAGTGAAACATGTTTCACCAAAGCTACGTCTAAGGTCAGGGCCAAAATAGGGTTCTCATTTTAAATAAAATTTGAATATGAATTACGTAAGTATTTCAGAAATACTGGAAATAAAAAACGTACAAATATCAGAAAAAGGTTCCAAAGCTGCTAATTTTCCAAATGGCGGCCACCAGATGTCATCGTAAATCGTAAAAAATTGCTTTGATGGCTGAAAATTTGTTAGACAAATCTTTAGTCTATAGATTCTTTATTCCCCTGATGTTTATAAACTACTATCCCGAACTTGAGTGAAAACTGAATATTCGGCAGCTTACAAACCTGAGATTAGATAAAAAATGTATAAAATTTAGAAGTTTTGATTCTGAAATTCGGTAGGATCATAAATAAAATATAATCGGTTTAAAAAAATCCAATAAGATATGATTTTTTTTTAACGTTAAAATGTTTTAGCAAATAAACCACTTAACTATGCAACAAATTAAATTATTTTGGGTTGAATAGTCAAGCAATAGATTAATTACCACTACTATCAACGTAATCGCTATAAATAGTGATTATAATTAAAGATTTCACAATCCCAGTTTAACTACTGTATGTATCAGAGGATATAATTTCGTTGAAAATATTTATTTACTGTACATTATTTAATCATTGAATCTTCATTTTTCAGGCAACATGATGCTCAAAGCAGTTATTTTCGCAACTGTCTTTACACTCGCTGCCAGCCAGCAGGCTGCTCAACAGTATACGCTGGACGCAAACTACAATGTAAGAGCTTTATTCTATTTATTAGATATAATTTGAAGAAAATATGTTTATTTATGTATATATGAAAATTTTAGGTACCTAGCAACTTTTTGTTCCCTCAAGGGCAACAGTATTTCAACAACTACGATGGACAGTATCCGGGATCATATCCCTTCTATAGGATACTTTTTATTTGTTTATTTAGAAATATTACATTCTGTCACATCAAGGACATTTATAATAGTGTTCAGAGAAAGCACACTCACACTCTATTTACAATAAAAAAAAAAAAATAATAATACAGAAACTTAATAATAATAAATACAATAAATAAAATAAAAATAAATACAATAAAATAAAATAAATGTATATAAACAAAAGAACTAACCTAATCATACACACTCGGGCTTGAGTGGAGGATCTGGCCATTGCCAAAACTCCAATAGATGCTTATTTACAAAAGGTCTCTGGGCCACTGCCGCTTCAACCTTCGAGGAGGATTGTAAGGATGGGTGGTGCTGGATAGAGATTGTGCAAGGGGATTTGGATGATAGGTAAGATTCTGGTGAAATTTGGAGAATTTTTCTGGAATAAGGTCTAGGACAAATGGGATATTAAGGTCATGGTGTAGGATTTTGTTATTTACATAGAACGGAGCATCAACTATTGTTCGAAGGACTTTAGATTGAAAGGATTGAATACGTTTGATGTTAGATGCTTTTGCTGTACCCCACAGTTCAAGTCCGTATGTCCATATAGGTTTCAGTATTGTCTTGTAGATAAGTAATTTGTTTTCAATAGAAAGTTTGGATTTTCTGTTTAGTAGTCTGTATAGCTGGCCGTATCGTCGGTTGAGTTCTTGTCTTTTGAGTCTAGTATGTGGGTTCCACGTCAGTCTTCGGTCTAAATGAAAGCCAAGATACCGGACTGTGTCTGAGTAAGGAAGCTGGATGGAATTAAAGTGTACTGGTGGACAGGAACTGCGTCGGAGTGTAAAGGTAATGTGTTGGCATTTAGATTCATTAACTTTAATGCGCCAGTTATTACACCAGTGCTCAATCAAGGTGAGGTGGTTTTGGAGATTTAAGGATGCTATGTTGGGATCTGAGTCGGATGATAGAATAGCGGTGTCATCAGCAAAAATTGCCAGGAAGGTATCGGGATGGACAGGGATATCGGCGGTAAAGAGGATGTAAAGGACGGGACCCAATACGCTACCTTGAGGAACACCTGCCTCAATTGGATAGCAATGCGAAAATTCAGTACCGCAACGAACTCGGAAGGTACGATCTGAGAGGTAGGAACGGAGAACAAGGTACAAGGACTGAGGAAGATAGTTTTTCAGCTTGGAAAGAAGCCCGGCGTGCCATACCCGGTCGAAAGCTTGAGCTATGTCCAGAAATGCACCCGAGCAATATTGCTTGCTTTCCAATTCTATAGGATACTAAGGCCCTTCGAGCAGTTTCCATTCATTTCCTTGATCAACAACGAAAACCAGCCTGTAGGTTACTTTTACTTGGTAAGTGATAACACTTTATGAATCGCAAGCATGCTTTAACGAGGTTCTTACTGGTTTAACCTAAACTTTGAGAAAAACGAGATTGAAAATTTAAAGTGTTAAAACTTTTTTCGTTTTTTATAAAACTTTGCATATTTTTCTTTATAAATTTAAATGGTTGTAAATTGACTTTTGAAATTCTTCTTATACGGCGCTATGTCCAGCCTGGAGACAAGGCCTCTTGCAACTTTTAACCCCAGTCATCCTTATCAGCAATGCCGTCTTCCAGTTCTGGACCCTAAGCATAAGATACGCCATCAATTCACCGCAACCTTGGTCTTCCTCTTCTTCGTTTGCCAAAGATTTCTTCTAAGAGGATGTATTTTGGTAGCTGATTTTCAGACATTCTTTTAACGTGTCTAGCCCATCCATATATTTTATTATCATTATTATTTATTATGATATTTACAACTGTATAAAAAAAAATATATCTAGTAAATTCGTACATGGAAATAATGACATGAAAAACATGTTGAGAAACTACCCATTGATAGTACTGTAATAATATGTCTACATTAGGAGACCACGGGGCCATCTTATTTTCAGACTACTCGGAGGGTTATCAGGCACTGAATAGGAAGCAAGATTAGAAACGAGAATGTTGGGATGGTTATGAAGTTTATTAGGGAAGGGTAGATATCTGGATTGGGCCAAATCTGAAACATAAGGAACATTAAGGTCATTGTGGATGATTTTATTTATAACAAAGTAAGAAGCATTTAGGATTTTACGAAGGATTTTGGATTGTAAGGATTGGATACGAGAGGAATTTGAAGGTTTAGTAGAGCCCCAAGGTCCGGCAAGTCCAAGTATGTATATGTGTCTTTTTTAACAAATTAGAAGGTTAGAGCGTTTGTCTAGTAAGTGTAGGAGTAGTCAGAAACGTCGAGCGGTTTCTTGTCGTTTCAGTCTACTATGAGAATTCCAAGTTCCAAGTGAGAGTTCCTCGCGCGGGCTCATTACCGCGTATGGGGAGCGTCCCACGGGTGGCGGATGTGGGGATGGTCGGTGGAAATTTCTTGGAAGTTCCTCCCGGCTAAGTCCGATGGACTCGCTGACCAACAATGAGAGGGGCCCTCCAGACTTGCTGGAGGGAGGGGACCTCCAGACTTGCTGGAGGTAGGGGCCCACCAGACTTGCTGGAGGGTGTGACGTAGGATTGAACGCCCTACTCACATATCTTTAGTTCACCAAACACCACAAAAAGTCATGGATCTCCCTAAGGTAAAACGCTCATTATCCGGAGGTAAACTAGTCCCCCGTTCGGGTCTCCGGGTGGGGACTGCTTTAGGGGATTCATGGCGCAAGTTGAAATATAGGGATTTAAATATTGGTACGTGGAACGTAAGGAGTTTAAACACAGCAGGAGGGCTAAAATCGGTCGCGAATGAGGTAAATGGGTACAATTTGGATGTCGTGGCTCTGCAAGAGGTTCGCTGGCCAGAGGAGGGCTCGATGAGGGAAGGAAAGTACACTATTTGGTACGGAGGAAGCGAGAATCATTGTTTAGGTACCGGGTTCCTAATTAGGCGTAGATTACTATCCGCTTTGAGGGACGTACAATTCTTTAGTGATAGAATTTCGGTAGCTACATTTCAGGGACGTTGGTTTAAAATCGCAT
This sequence comes from Nezara viridula, assembly GCA_928085145.1. Taxonomy (NCBI): domain Eukaryota; kingdom Metazoa; phylum Arthropoda; class Insecta; order Hemiptera; family Pentatomidae; genus Nezara; species Nezara viridula. Next base: position 49,868,855 of record OV725081.1, read on the forward strand.
TAATAAACATACATTGTCCGACCGAAGACAGTGACGATGAAGTCAAAAGTGAATTTTACGATAAACTCGAATGGGTTTATGATAAACTACCACGAAACTACATGAAAATAATTGTAGGTGACGCGAACGCAAAGGTAGGAAGGGGAAGAAGTTTATATTCCGACGATTGGTAAAGAAAGTTTGCATGAATATAGTAATGATAATGGGATCCGTCTGATAAACTTTGCCATCTCGAAAAACCTGATAATTAAAAGTACGACGTTTAAACATAAGGATATTCATAAATATACTTGGACATCACGGATTCGCAAACACGAAATCAAATCGATCATGTCTTGATACAACACAGCTGGCAAAGCAGTATAATTAATGTACGGTCTTATCGCGGAGCAGAATGTGGGTCGGATCATGAATTAGTAATCGTGAAACTTCGACAAAAACTTAATATAAAAAAGAGAAAAGAAAACCGTTTCGATTTTGAGAATTTTAATTTGGGAAAATTAAAAAATCCATCAATTAGAAACCAATTCGAGGTCTGTTAGAATAGGTTTGAAGCTTTATAGCTTCCTGACGAGAACCACGAGGATATTGACAAGTTATGGATAGAGATCAGAGATAATATTAAAGCGGTCGGTAACTCGTGTCTAGGAAAAAAGGAAAATAAGAATAACAAACCGTGGTTTGATGAAGATTGCTTAAACATGTGTGAAAAAAGAAAAGCCGCTAAATTAAAAGCTCTAAATAATCCTAGCGAAGACAATCTGGAATACTTCCGAATCTCAAAGAACGAAACGACAAAATTGCTCAAAAATAAAAAAGAGAGTATCTTAAAAATAAAATAATTGAAATAGAAACTAATAGAATCGAAAATAACGTAAGAGACATGTACAAAGGTATAAACAGATCACGTAAATATGTAGGGCCCGTAACGTCTGGAATTAGGGATGATAATAACAATATTCTGACCCTTCCGGTTGACATATTGAATAAGTTTAAGGACCACTTTGACAAAATTTTAAATACGGGAAATTATGATCTGTGTCCTCCTTCTGAGTACCAGAGTGCTGAACCGTTAATAGAAGGACCAAGTAAAGAGGAAGTTGAAGCAGCTATCGGAAAATTAAAATCATATAAAGCAGCGGGAACCGATAATATTCCTACTGAACTAATTAAGGCATGCGGGGAAGCTGGAGTTTCTAAAATACATCGGTTGGTTAAAAAGATCTGGGTGAACGAGAAATTACCTGAAGAATGGAAAGAATCTATTCTTATTCCGATTCACAAAAAGGGTCCGAGGACGAATTGTAATAACTATCGAGGAATTTCACTCCTTCCGGTATGTTATAAATATTCACTTCAATCTTAACCAGTCGAATCACGGAATACGCCGAGGAAATTATCGGAGACTACCAATGCGGATTTAGACGGAATCGTTCGACAATTGATCAAATATTTTCTTTACGGCAAATATTAGAGAAAAAATTGGAGTATAACGGTATTGTTCACCAGCTGTATATAGATTTTAAAAAGGCTTACGATTCTATTGACCGCCAGAAACTGTATAATATTCTAATCGAGCAGGGGATTCCAAAAAAACTAGTAAATCTAGTCAGGATGTGCTTGACGGAGACACTCAATAAAGTTAGAATCGGTAATGATTTGTCCGAAAAATTTGAGGTTCGTTCGGGCCTAAAACAGGGGGATTCTCTTTCGCCTGTCCTGTTCAATTTGGCATTAGAACATGCCATTAGGGAGGTAATGCGAACCGAGAAAGGGTTGGATCTGGGCGGGACAACATCCGTGCTGGGCTATGCTGATGATCTGGTACTGTTAAGCGAAGACGTTGAAACTATAAAACTAAATACGACAACGTTAATGAAAGCCGGTAAAGAACTAGGACTCGAAATAAACGTGGATAAAACAAAATATATGGTTAGCTGCAAAAATGGCGATACTACTGGTGATATCGATATAGATGGTAATATGTTTGAACAGGTAGATAGATTTAGGTATCTAGGTTCTACGATAACTAGAAAAAACGAAATTGAAGAAGAGATTAAGGTTAGACTGAAGGCGGGGAATGCTTGTTATTTTTCTGTGACAAAACTACTTAGTTCGCGCCTCTTGTCCCGAAACTTAAAAATTAGAATCTATAAAACAATTATCTTGCCTACAGTTCTTTATGGATGCGAAACTTGGCCGCTTACATTAAGGGATGAGCAGCGTCTTAAGGTTTTTGAAAATAAAGTATTGCGTAGAATATTCGGACCGAAGAAGGATGAGTTAACCGGAGAGTTCAGACGGTTACACAACGCCGAATTGCGTGAGCTGTATCCGGGTAATATAATTGAGGTAATTTCATCATGGCGAATCAAATGGGCTTGTAAAGTTGTTGGGCTTAGTAACGAGAGAATTCCTAAAAGATTAATATTTGCTGTGCCGAATGGTAAGCGTCCGAGGGGTAGACCGAAGCGAAGGTGGGAAGATTGCATTAAAGCCGATCTGAAGGGACTGGGTTTGGACGGCGAACGGTGGAGGGAGGTGTGTAACAAGCGATTGGTGGTGTCGGCATCGAACCTTCGGGTTCGCTAAGCCTTATTATTATTATTATTATTATTATTATTATGAGAATTCCAAGTTAGACGTTTGTCCAGGTGTAGTCCCAGGTAACGCCAGTCCATCTGAGACGATTAATATAGGTTACCACATCAGCATCCCCATGTAGCTCCATTAACTCAGCATTAGTTCGCTGTCTCCAGACTCCGTTTATTATATATATATATATTATATATATATATATATATATATATATATATTATATATATATATATATATATATATATATATTATATATTTACAATTATATATAAATATATCTTTATATATCTTTTGAAATTGACGATGAAATGACGATATAATCTTGTGAAACTAAAAAATATATTTTTTATTTTATAACGAATCCGGTGAATTTGTTATTGAATAATAAAAATTCACAATTCTTATTTTTTTTAGAATTCCTATTTACTTACTATTAGAATATTGTGGCTTATACCCTAGATGTTAGCACACCAGTTTTACCCTTGATCTTGTGATGTCAGAAACGAACATGAGACCTTTAAATATGTTTTATTCATTTATAAAATTTCCATAATCTTTATTATGCTTATATGCTTATTACTTAAAAATCGTGCATTTATATATGTTGAATATAGCTTATAATATTCAAATCGTATTTACTGAAACAAAATTAATTGATCTACGAGTCTGAGTTATGTTTTTGTATTGTTTTTTTGCCACCTCGAAAAACATACATGACCAAATTATGAGAACTTCTCCATACATTTCCACCGAAAACCCTTCCTTATTACCATTTAAAACGACTACGCAGGATATCAATTGCGGATATAACCCTATCGAACCAAACGAAGTAAAAAATTCCACTCAGTTAGAACCTCGTCACAGTTCGGCTATTTCTCAACGAGAAATTTTGCAACAAGCACCAATAATATCATTTTGCCCAAAAAGGTCAATTAGAACCTTGTTAAACCAAGCTAGCAAAATACTAAATAATACATTTAAAATATGACTTCAGACTGGTTTACAGTAATTTATTTCAGGCCGATTCCGGCGCCGTCCTTAAACAGCAACACAACTTCCTCCCTGTCAGAGACTATTACGGGAATCTGCTTGGATACTACGCATTGGTAATATATAGTTTCAATTTTACGGAGTAGAATAATATAATTATTATATACACATCGCCATTTTAATTTTCCTTATATTCCTTTTTCAAGAACCTGTTCGAACCTGGACAGCAGTTCCAACCTAAGATCCTGAACGAATACATAATATCGCAGTTGGGACAGTTCGGTTTGTCCTATGTTCCGCCTATTCAGGACAAATCCGGCTTCTTAATTGCAAAGGTATGAAACCTTAACTATATTGATAATAAATAAAATAAAAAAATAACCGTAGCAGTTTTAACTGTTCCTTTTCACTCAGGATCCATACGTGTTCTACCACAACGAGAACGGAATACTCAGACCAAATTCTTTTCAGAATAATTTTAGCTATAAATTTCAGGTAAGATTTGTCACCATGTTTTTGATTTGAGGATTTTTTTAAATTATTATTACAATATCGTATGTTTCTCGTATTTAGCAGTTCCCATGCAACTACTTCGGTCCGTACTATAACGGTCAGTACCAATATCCACAGCAGTTCTTCTACGGCCAGCAATACCAAGTTTCACAATATCAAAAACCATTCAATCCAAATTATCAGGTATTTCTTTTTATTACCAATATTCTACTTTAAATATATACACACACAGATATATATATATATACATAGGGAAGTAGATCAGGACGTACACGCATTATTTGTCGACTTCAAATCAGCCTATGACTCCGTTGACAGAAACTGTCTCTGGAAGATCATGACTGAGCTGGGTGTTCCCGGAAAATTAGTGAGGTTGACGAAGACGTGTACAAATGATCCTAAATGCAGAGTACTAATACAAGGGGACGTATCTGAAGCCTTTAAAGTTCGAAAGGGTTTGAGGCAGGGAGATGGACCCTCGCCGATGCTATTCAACTTAGCACTAGAGAAAGTAATAAGAATAACATCACGCGAAGATGGAGGGGTGCACGTTGGAATGAAACATAAAATCCTAGCATATGCCGATGATATAGCTGTCCTCGGAAGATATCAAGAGGTTATTGAGAGACTCGATCGGACTCTATTAAAAGAAGCAGAGCAAATCGGACTGCAGGTCAATGTAGATAAAACAAAATACATGATAGTTAGCCGAAACATCCACCCTAATAACATGATCTGCGTGGATTCTAAGTCATTCCCGAAAGTAGACAGATTGAAATACCTCGGCTCCATAATAACCGCAATAAATGATCAACTAACAGAGATATACCAGCGAAATCTTTCTTCTCTCTTTCAAAGGTACTTAAATCCAGAATAATCTCCAGAAATTTCAAAATAAGGGTGTACAACGCCGTGATTAAGCCAATTCTGCTGTACGGTTGTGAAACCTGGGCTCTAACCGGCACATTAGCAGCCAGAATTGAGAGATTCGAAAGAAAAGTACTACGTAGGATAACAGGACCCATATGGGACCCGAAACTTGACACATGGAGGAGAAAGAACAATAAAAAACTGTTGAAAGAAACCGGTCAGTCAATATCTCATGACATGAAGGCAAGGAGGTTAAGATGGGCAGGGCATGTAGCTCGTAGTAATCCATCAGGACGCCTCTACACGACAATGAATGCCAGAGTAATAGGCAACAGACCACGTGGGATGCCAAAAACCAGATGGATAGATAGGATAAACAAAGATACGGCTGAGCTGCATGCAGCAAACTGGAAATCAGTAGCCTAAGATAGGAAGAGGTGGAGAAGGCTGGTTCAGGCTGCCAAAGATCTACAAGGTCTGTTGAGCAAACCGAAAAAAAAATATATATATATATATATATATATATATATATATATATATGTATATACACGTTTATTTATATACACAGGATGTTCCGTAAGTATAGGGAAATATTTTAATGGTCACTTATAAAACACATCAATTCCTCCTACAGAAATCTGGGAGAAAGACACAATTTCATTACTACCTTACATGAAAAATCATTATTTTTAATTTTTTTATATTTATAAATGAAATTTGTTTTTAGCATGAAATGTGTTTTTTTTTTATATAGCAATTACCTATATTAAAAAAGAAATAAAAGCTTTGCAACAGTTAATTGTAGTCGTTTTTTTCAAAACACGAGTACTTTAAATGACAGGATAAAAATCATATAATATTTTTACACAAGCTGAGGTAAATTCTTAAACCTTATAAAAGGTTTAAGGAAAATAGAAGTAGTTTTTCTAATAGTGGGGTACCTGTTGTATAGTTGGAGGATGATAAAGAAAAAACATGAATAATTTATAATTTTTTTTATTTCCTTAACTGGTTTTAATAACGACAAACTCCATTTTAATTTAATGTAAATTTAGTCTTGTTTACTATGGAGCAATATTTTATTACTCAAATCAAATATTTTTTAATTTATCACAAATCTTAAATTTCCTACTTTTCTGCTGGAAATTGATCAATTGTTTGTATGTACTTTTATTTTTGATCTCGGTATCTATAATAAGTCATTTAAATATTCCCATCTAATTTCATATATATATGTGTATATATATATATATATATATATATATATATATATGTATATATATATATATATATATATATATAATATATATATAATATATTTATAATATATATATTATATATATATCACGATTATTAATATAAACTTTTTATGTTTCCAGTTCCTGTACAACTACGAGCACAACCTGAAAATCGCAACATACTAAGCGTCTTAATAGTATGTTGATCCTGACAGCAAATTGTTAAATCCAAATCTATACCATTATATATATTTGTTTTATTCCATAAACTGTAACCTTTCTGAATAAATCAGTATTTGTTTTTATGTAAATTTCCTTTTTCTTTGATTTGATATAGTCCACAATGTTTTATAAACAAAAATAATAATAATAAAAAATATGTTTTGTTTTTTTTCTCGTCAGTATCAATCTCTTCATCGAGTCTTGCTTTTTCCTCCATAGTTCGAGAGACAAGCCTTCCTCGGAGATGGCTCGGTTGGTTGTAAATAGTTTATAAAGATATGGATGTGTTTTTGGCATTCTTAATTTCCTTATTTTTAAGTTATTTAATTTTATTTTTTGTATATCATTTTTGATTATTATTTATATGTTATTTTTCTTCTGTTTATTTCATATGTTTTGTACATGTAGTGTGAATATGATCTTATCTCACAATAACTAATGTACAAGTGACAGAATGTTGTAATATTCAAAAAATAAATAATAATATAATAAATAAAAATGTGTTATAATATTTTATGAAAAATATCAATTATTTTCATAAATTAAGTTAATCTAATTATTAGAATGAAAGTTCTATTACTATTACAATAATTACAATAACGATACCACCTCTTGACAAGATACATCTGATGAATGTATCAAAACAACTATACACATTTTAACTAATATCCAAGTATAGGTAATATTTCTGCGAAAATGCAATTGACTGTAAATATTGAACTAAATGTTGATTACAACGTTTGATTGTAAATATTATCACCTGCTATTTATTTTTACTATATTGCCAAAGAAAATGAGATTTAATTTATTTATGAATTGCAAACATAATAAATATAAAATGATGAAAACTTTGTAGAACCAATAATTTGATGAATTTAATCAATGGAAAATACTTGAATTAAATATATCCGTCCCGGAGGACCATTTTCAATTATCAAATGATAAAAGAGGGCTGTACTGTAAATACAGTAACTGATGTCCTAAAATTAGTTATGAAGCTTATATGATGCTTATCGGATAAAAAACATTAAGTGGCATTATTCTTCGTTGTGTTGGTTTTAGTAGTCCAATTGTTGCATTTTTCATTCCAAGGCAAATACACAACTGTCTTGCTTTCATATTCCTTATCTTATAAAATAAGGAAAACTTTAAGCTGATTTCTTCATAGAAGCAAGAAAAGTTTTGTTATCTCTCATTTCCTTCTTGATTAAATAATATATAAGAACTTAGTTCCATAAATAAGAAGAAAATCTTAGAGAATTTCATAGACTAAGTTAAAAGCCTTTGCCGCATAAACAAGAGAGAAATACTTTATTTTCATAAATGTAAATTTCATTTAAGAATATTTAACACCAGTATAACAAAAAATGAAAAAAAAAAAAAAACCAAATACCAGGGCCCTAAGTATGGTTATAAACTTCATAAATTCTCTGACTATACTTTAGTAAGAATAATTTATATTAACTAATAAATTGAAAAAATATTAATTAAAGTTTCTTTATACTTCGGTAACAATGTTAACCACGCAATTTTCGCTTCAATGAATTTTAATTTTAATTATTTTATTAATTAAATAAAATACTTAGCATGTGTCATGTTTTGATATAAATTTAATAGACGTTAAAGAATAATGATGAAACGAAATTGTCAGAAATGTTATTCAATTTATTTGTATTGGGTTAGTTCGATAAAAATATGTAATATAGATAGATAAAAATATCCTGACTGAAATTCTTACAATTTTGTTTTATTCTTATGATCAGTCGATTACTTGCACGTCTCTTGAAAGAATAATATTTTTTTAAGAAAATAAATTAATTAATCTGTAACATTTGAATTTCAATTTAATATCTTTAAAGTAATTCATTTCTAATTGTTAATTGCGTAATGCATTGATTTACATACATGAGTTTTAATTAATAGACAAATATTATGTAATAATTTGATTAATTTGTTCCATCGAATTAATATAGAACAACAATTTTTTTTTGTAATGTTTTTTTTTAACCTTGAGAATCTACATTTATAAATGTGACCAGCCTTTAACATTCTATATATTTTCATACAGGAATTTCATTTTTTTTTTCTAATACTACGAAAGAAAATATAAGCTGAAATCTTATTAAAGGCTATAAAAAATAATAATTATATATCAATATTACAATTATTAAAAGACCGAAGATCTCATTTCTATACACCAATTGAGATGTGTAACAATATTAGAATATATTAGTGTATGCTTTCTTCATTAAATAGTTTCTTCTAAAATAATGCCTCTAGGTTTAAATTAATAAAAAACAATCTTAATATATATAGTGTTATTCTTTACATTTTTAATTGTACGTTTCAGGGATACTTTTTTCCCATCTGAGCATATGAAGTCGTAGAATAAGCTTGGACAATAATGAACACTCGAATTAAACATATTTTGTTTGTTAAATTAAACATATGGGCTAAAAGTGAGGAGAAAATATAAGAATGTAATTTATAATATTCTTCTTGGTTTTTATGTTGGCTATTAGTAATAAAATTCTTTAGTCTAACAAAAACCTCAAACAAATGTAACAACCATAAATACGAAAATTCATCTTTCCTTTCAGTTCTTTGCAGTCCATATATATATATATATATATAAAATTTATTGAAGGAGAATATTTCAGCCAAAGTTCATTAAAATCGTTAAAGCCGTTTTGACGCTCTAGTCTATAGTACTTCTGCGCATGCGCTTGATTTGAATACCCACATTTCACATCGTGTCCCACAGTTTTACTATTTTTTAGTAGAATAAGTGCTCAGTTTTACTTTTTAAAAAAAAAACTAGTTAAGCAGACATCAAAACAACAACAATGGACTAACACCACAGTGAGTAGTGTTGTTATTTACTGTGTACTATTACAGACAGTGAATTTAGTGATTTAGCGTCTATAGGCTTAATCTCTATAGCCATAACAGCTGACGGCTCCCCACTCTAGTTGTGGCCTCGCCACGTAACTGGCTGGTTTACAGCCGGCGATTCATCCATTGTAATAACACGCAGAAGTAGTTTTATTTTTTTTTTTTTTCCCCTTTCTTTTTTTTTATATGCGATATTACCACCAAGTAATGTCAACTAAGAGGTCCCATTCAGTTGGCTCTACCCCACGTAATTCGCCGCCTAAACAGAAAACACGTCGTAGTAAGCGATTAACACCCCCCGGAACTCCTCCAGCGAACACTCAAGTAAGTATCTGTGTCTCAAACACTGCCAAGTACGTCTTCACAAGAAATGGAATCTCCATTTTTTACACCTAATCCATACCAGGTGCTTGAAAATGACAGGGAAGAAATGGAAGATGCACCTATACCTCGAGAACCACGCCCACCTCCTATCTTTGTCAAAAATTTGAGAAATTTCCTGTTGTTGTGTACTCAACTTAATAAAATCTGCCCAGGTAGCTATACATGCCTAAACAGAATAAATGATACAAAAATAATACCGGCCACACCTGAAGCGTACCGAAAAATCGTAAAATATTTAACAGACACAAATGCTACGAGTTGCAATAAGAAATTTACAGTCCTCAACCCCAATAGAAGTGATTAAAGAAGAGTTAACGGCGTTAGGGTTCAAAATACGTCAGATAACCAATGTATTAAAAGAAAATAAAGAACAACCAGGTGTAAAGAATAAAATCCCATTGCCCTTATTTTTCGTCGATCTAGAGCCATCGCCTGGGATCGAAAAAATATACGATGTGAATAGAATTTTCTACACCAGCGTAAAGGTCGAAAAACCGTACCTAAAAAGAGAGTTCATCCAGTGCCATAATTGCCAAGCATATGACCACACCAATTCTTATTGCCACCACTTACCACGCTGCGTGAAATGTGGTAAAACACACAAGTCTGGCGAGTGTAATAAACCAATTACAGAACCAGCAGTCTGTGCCCTATGCCTGGAAGGCCATCCAGCCAACTACAAAGGCTGCCAAATTTATAAAAATCTTAAAGCGAGATATATGAAACCCAGGGACCCTGATGATACACCTAAACCAAGACGAGGACCCGCTAAAATTGTGAACTCTAAGGTTTCTTTTGCCAAGCTACTTGGCGGTAGAGACCCGACTAATGAATGTGAGGCCCTGCCGCAAGAACTCAAACTCAACCCAATCTCAATATCCTATCCCACCTAATGTACCTAATCAACAACAACCTCACCAACATCAAATCCAATATGTTCCTCCACCGCCTAATGCTACAGATCTAACCAGCTTATTGACATCCTTTCTTTCAGAATTTAAATCCCTTGTTACCCACTGATATCACTTCTCACTAACCTAGTATCTCACCTTATCTCTCCTTTAAAAAATCCTTAAATGACTTCCATCAAACCCATATCCATTCTCCTTTGGAATGCGAATGGTGTTAGAAATCACATACACGAACTAACAGCCTTACTACAAGACAAGAACGTAGACGTAGCCCTAATAACGGAAACTCGACTGACTAAAAATACCACAATACATAACTTACCGTACCGACCATCCTGACGGTAGAGCACATGCCGGTACTGCAGTCATTGTGCACCAATCCCTCTCCCATCACCTACTCCCACTGCCTACACACGATTTCCTACAATCCACCGCAGTCGTAATCAAAACCTTCTCCTTTCCTATTACCGTTGCATCAGCGTATTGCCCTCCAAACCAATCCATCTCCAATATCCAATTTAGTTCCTTCCTCATTTCCTTAGGACATCATTTCATCTTGGGTGCAGACTTAAACGCCAAGCATCAACAATGGGGTTCAAAACCACGATTCTCGTGGTCGAACATTGCTATCTGTACTCAATTCCCAAAATTTTACCCTTCTTCCACCCAACTCACCTACCTACTGGCCCACTGATCCTAACCGTAATCCCGATATCCTCGATTTCTTTATCCATAATGGTTTAGGTGCTCTCAACCATTCCGTTGCCCGTCTTGACGAGCTTTTCTCAGACCACAGCCCATTAATACTTCAAGTATCACTAGCTCCTATTCCTAAACCCTCTCCACCGTCCTTCATCAGAGGCCCAGTTAACTGGAAACTCTTTCATCAAATCCTGTCCGATAAAATTGACCTCAGTGTAACCCTGAAGACCTGGACAATGCAGTACATTCCTTTACTACCAAAATTCAAGAAGCAGTCTGGACTGCTTCCTCCCCTGATCACTCCTCAAAAATCCTTAAGAAACATAATTTACCTCAACACCTCCTTGACCTAATCCACATAAAACGCCGTGCCAGATTATTATGGCAACGTACCAGACATCCAGCCGACCGCCACTCCTACAATTATCACTGTAAAAAATTAAAAAGAATTAGCCACCTTCAGATCCCAATCATTCAATTCCTACCTCACCACACTCTCTGCTCATGATAATTCCCTTTGGAATATCACCAGAAAAATCCTCAAATCCCATCATATTTCCCACCCTCTTCGACGAGAAGATGGCTCCTGGACAGCATCTGATACTACCTATACTTTCGCTCCTCATCCAGAATCCCATCCCAGCCACACAGTAAAAGTAGAAGAATCCCTCTCAATACCTATCCCACTCTCCTTACCACCTAAAGCTGTTTATCCCTCTGAGGTCAAATACCTTTTACGGAAAATCACTCCTCGCAAATCTCCTGGATATGACCTTCTAACCCCACAGATCCTTCGACAACTTCCATCTAAAGCCATCATATTTCTTACATATATATATAATTGCATCCTACGAACTACCCACTCCCCTCTTTTATGGAAACATTCCACCATCGTCCTCTTCTTGAAACCAGGCAAACCTTCCAACAATACAGCATCCTATAGACCTATTAGCCTACTCCCAATCCTCTCAAAAATTTTTGAAAAGATCCTACTGAAACGAATCCTACCTATAATTGAATCCTATAACCTTCCTACTCATCAATTCGGATTTCGTTCCAACATTCCACTGTCCAACAAGGACTCCGAGCTGTTGACCATATATCCTCAACCCTAGAAAGCAAGCATATTGCTCGGGTGCATTTCTGGACATAGCGCAAGCTTTTGACCGGGTATGGCACGCCGGATTACTCTTCAAGCTTAAAATCCACCTACCACAGTCCTTATACCTAGTACTCCGATCCTATCTTTCCGACCGCTCCTTCCGAGTTCGCTGTGGCACCGAATTCTCCGACTGTTACTCAATTGAGGCTGGCGTTCCTCAAGGCAGCGTCTTGGGCCCCATCCTTTACATTCTCTTTACCGCTGATATTCCTGTCCATCCCGATACCCTCCTGGCAACTTTCGCTGATGACACTGCTATCCTTTCTTACAACTCAGATCCTGAAACAGCGTCCGCAAACTTACAAAGGCACCTCTTCCTGATTGAACACTGGTATAAGAAATGGCGCATTAAGGTAAACGAATCTAAATGTAAACACATTACCTTCACCCTTCGGCGTAATACCTGCCCATCAGTTTATTTTAACTCCATCCAGCTTCCTTTCTCAGATACAGTCCGGTATCTTGGCTTTCTCTTAGACAGACGACTAACATGGAATCCACATACTAGACTTAAAAGACAGGAACTTAACAGACGATATGGCCAGCTATATAGACTACTGAATAGAAAATCTAAACTTTCTGGTGAAAACAAATTACTGATCTACAAGACAATACTGAAACCCATCTGGACTTACGGACTAGAACTATGGGGAACAGCCAAATTTTCTAACATCAAACGCATTCAATCCTTTCAGTCTAAAGTCCTCCGTACAATAGTCAATGCTCCCTTCTATGTAACCAATAAAACCCTACACCATGACCTTAATATCCCATTCATTCTTGATCTTATCCAGCCAAATTTTCCAAATTTCACCAGAACCTTTCTCATCACCCAAATCCCGTTGTACAATCCCTATCAAGCACCACCCATCCCTACAATCCCCTTCGTAGGTTAAAGCGGCAGTGGCCACGAGACCTTTTGTAAATATGGATATTTTGGAGTTCTAGCAATGGCCAGATTCTCCACTCAAGTCATGAGTGTCTGTGGCTGTAGGCTCTTACTCATCCTCCGCTGGTTTAAAATACCAGTGAAGTGGCTGAGGGAGAAGCGTAGGGATCTCCTAAGCTCCCTTTTCCCTCCACATGTGGAGGGACAGGATTGGTTCGGAGATCACCTGGCAAATTGTAAATAATGTATATGTATGTTTTATATAAGGTGTTTGTTTTATTTTTATTTCTATTTTATTTACTTATGTGTATATATATATTTTTTTTCTTTACTCTTTTGTTCTTTTTTTTTTTTATTCTTTTGTTATTACTTTATTTATTTATATTTTTGTATATACGGTATGAATTCAATCTCTGAACTCTATTATAAGTGTCCTTAAACTGTGACAAATTGTAATATTTCTGAATAAAGTGTTTTAATAATAAAAGTCTATAGTGACACTCAGTTTTCGGGCGCCATTTCGAAATGAAAGGCCGGATGGTAATGAAATATATATAAAAATACTTCTGAAAATGATTATAAAGCTGTATATAAAATTCAAAGCAATCGAAATGAAGAATTTTCGGATATTAGCGGTTTTGAACAAACATTTACATATTTGTATTTATATACAATGTTTCCAAATTGTTATTATTAGTAACACCAAAGCTCGTCAATAACTACTAACAAAAAAAAGAAAACCTGCAGTTGAGAAGCAGAGAAGAAAACGGAACTGTTTTGTCTTTGCCTATTTATATATTTATAAAAATTTCAGAATCATAATTAAACTTTGAGGTATCTTCAAAAAATGACCATATCTTTTTAATAATATATAAATTTTATTTAGATCTGATAGTTGGATAAAATTGTGTAATGAATCCATTTTTGTGACTACCTTATACCATGTATCATATATTGTTTTACTGTCATATTATTTTATTATATATATTTTTTATAGACTCATAGTTATTGTTTTGTAGATGATAAATATTCAGGACGCAGCCTTTTAAAAAAAAATATATTTTTTTATTTATGCCAACGTTTCATCCCAAATATGTGGGTCTTCCTCAGGGCGTGGTTTCAGTACTGAGGGTGTTCAAGTACTAAGTATGGTTCTAGACTTCATAAATTTGTACTGGAACAGCTAGATAAAGATGTATAATATGGATAGATAAAATATACTGTCTTAAATATCATGTACTGACAGGTTGTCTGTACTTGAACACTCTCAGTGCTCAAACCACGCCCTGAAGATGACCCACATGTTTGGGTTGAAACGTTGGCATAAATAAAAAATCTTTTTTTTTTTAAAAAAAGACTGCGTCCTGAATATTTATTACCAATGATATGTAGAACAGTGGACTAACTTCCTTCAATAGTTATTGTTTTATTTATTATACGTTTTTTACTGTGCCTACATTTTGGTGTATTTGGATCAAAGTATATAATAGACAGTATTGTATGAAATAAAATACAGATTATGTATAAAATATTGATTTATTGAGCACTATTACAATTTATGGATTTAAAAAAAAAAAAATCTTCATGTGGTATTCTGGAATTAATGTTGATTATCAAAGCTCAATCGAATCCGGAGAGAAAGTTGTTAATAAGTTGGGACGTACTGGTTGTAGTTGTAAGGGAACTGAAAATTAAAATAAATCAATATAAACAATTATTCAAGAAGTACCAAAATATACATTTAAAAAATCTGAGATAGTAAGTAAAAAATATTACCTGATAAATTGGGTTATATTGTCCTTGGTATTTTGGAAAGTATGGTCCCTGGTATTTTGGAAAGTAGGGTCCCTGGTATTGATGCCCGTAATAGTATTGCTGTGGGTATTGATATTGGCCATAGTAGTTAGGTCCAAAGAAGTTGTAAGGGAACTGTGGAGCAAAAAATATAAAAAATAAACATAAAACTATAAAAATAAGAATATTTGATGTACATACTTGAAATTTAAATCTTGAGTCTTGGATAGCATTTGGTTTAAGGATTCCGTTCTCATGGTAGTGGAACACATACGGGTTCTGCAAGAAGACAAATAAATATTGTAAATAAAGTTTTACTGTTTATAACCAATTAATTCAGTTATATTTACACACCTTTACAACCAAGAAACCGAATTTGTCCTGGCTAGGATGGTTGTAAATGAAACCGAATTGTCCCAACTGCGATATTATGTTTTCGTTCAAGATTATGGGCTGGAATTGTTGTCCTGGCTTGTATTGGTTCTTTAATATAAAAAAAAAGTTTGGATTTAATTAGTAATTTGTTTATAACAGTTAAATTATTGTACTTGAACTATATATTACCAAGGTGTAGTAGCCAAGAAGATTTCCGTAATAATCTTTGACAGGGAGGAAGTTGTGCTGTTTTTGAAATTCGGTTTCTGATTTGACCTATTGGCAGTAATATTGATCAATTACTATATAATTATGTAATAAAAAATATTTTGTAGCTCCAATAAGATTATTTACAAAGTAGAAGTATCCAAGAGGCTGGTTCTGGTTGTTGAACAAAGAAATGAATGGATACTGCTTCAAGAGGTTGTCGAAGTTGAACCCGTTGAATGGATAGGTTGGCCCCTGGTACTGGTAGTTATTGAAGTACTGCTGCAATTTTGGGTACAAGAAGCTACTAGGTTCCTATGTATTAATAAAAATAAATTATTTCATATCATATGTATTATTTTTATAATAAGATATAATAAAGTTATCTATTTACATTATTATAAGGAATGTACTGCTGAACAGCCTGCTGGCAAGCAGCAAATGCTAAGACAGTTGCGAAGATAGCGGCTTTGAACATCATTTCGCTGGAGAAAAAAACAACATAAATTATAGTTAAAACTAATATAAAATACTTATAATTATTAATAGAGTTAATTGATCAGTGACTCACAATGACAAAGCTGTGAATGTTAAAACTTGAATTTCGGACGATATTTATAATCCACCGTTTTAGTAGTGGGGATAATCAACCTTTTGCCTATTCTATCTTGATTATTAATATTAATGTTCAAGTGGTGTATTTTTTCTATGATGTGTCTATTAAATAAATGGCTGTGTTATCCACAATTCAATACAAATAAACCACTCCTTTAAGGTGTGTTTTTGTTTTCATTATCATTAGTGTACATCTAGTTCTATTATCAATTAATTGATGTAAAAAAAAATGCTAAAAGAGTTCAATTATGAAAATAAATATTAAAGCTAGACAATACCTTATCGTTAACATTGGATCTATTAATGGCATCCATTTTCAATACAAGCAACTGATAAGATCACTTCGACTTTAAAAAAAAAAATTCTAGATTTTTTAATTTCATTTGAACCAAAGTTCATATTTTGTGATATACACAACTAACAAAAATGAAAACATAATTTTTAATATAATTAACAATTCAAAGGTTCAGCCTTATTTTTTAGTATGTTTTTTTATCCAATAACAGTAATTATTATGTTAATATAATGCCCCTAATTACCTTAATATTCCATTTATTCTTGATCTCATCCCAGGCAAATTTTCCAAATTTCATCAGAACCTTACCCATCACCCTAATCCCGTAGCACAATCCCTATCTAGTACCACTCATCCCTACAATCCTTTCTCAGGCTAAAACGGCAGTGGCCACGTGACCTTTTGCAACATGTATATATTGGAGTTCTGGCAATGGCCATATTCTCCACTCATGACATAAGTGTCTGTGGTTGTAGCGGCCTTACTCAATCTCCGCTGGCTTTTAATACCAGTGAAGTGGTTGAGGAATATCCTGAAGCCTCGCTTTCCCTCCACATGTGGGGGGACAAGTATGGTTCGGAGTTCACATGGGCGACTGTAAATAGTGTAAATAGGTATGCCTGTGTCTAAGATGTTTATTTTCATTACTTTTTTTTTTAAAGATAATTTTAATTCTATTTTATTCATTTATTTGTATTCTATTATTACTATTATTTATATTTTCTTCCTTCACTATGATATTTTATTTTGTTCTTATTTAGCTTTATATTATTTAAAATTACCTTATTTATTTATTTATTTTTAATTTGTAAATATTGCGTGAATGTGCTCTCAGAACTCTATTATAAATGTCCTTTATTGAGACAGATTTTAATATTAATCAATAAAAAAATAATCCAAAAAATATATAATGCCCTTAATCTTCTACAATAAAGAAAAGAGATTGTTCATTTATTGTCTAATAAATTTATAAATATATCTCTAAAAGATATTATCTTCACATTATACATTAATATCACATTATACTATTCATAGTGAAAGTTATTTTTGTAAAAATGCCCATTTTTATTCCTGGTATGATCTCATTTAACGATGATTGTTTTTTCTGGTTTGAACATGGACATATTACATAAAGAAACTTATTTTCGTTTTCATTGATATTTGAATACAAATTTCATTCCATTGATATTTCAAGGTGTTTGTTATATAAAATTTGGCTAATATGTTTATTATTATTGATTTTTTTACAACTTAATTGTTTATCGTATCCAAAAACATTTGCTATTCTAGCCAGTCTCCCTCTCGAAGAACTCTGGCATCCATGCCTTGCTCTTCCTTTGTCGTCCTCTTTTATTGTCTTTTCTATCGGTTTATGAAGAAAGGTTAATTTTGGCCGTAGGTCCTCCATCATTCTCGGTAAACGGCCATACCATTTCAGCCTTTTCGTTTCTATATCGTAGAGGTTAGTTGTTTCCTCCTGAACATTCTGCTTAATATTTCTGTTGGAAACATGCTGCAGTTTGGAAATGGCAAACAGCGTCTCCAAAAGTCAAACTCTCTCTTTGTAAATCCTCTTCCTCACCGTTCTACCCGGTATCACCCGATGAACTAAATTCCTACTTTATATCTTCCACCACCAGCAACAGTTCACCCACCTCTCACCAGTTTTCCTTATCACCCTCATTTAACAGTGATAATTTCTATTTCTCCAACATCTCACCGACCGACCTTATTTCCTCTATAATGAAATCACACACAAACTCCATCGGACTTGATGGGATACCAGTCAAACTATTAAAATTATGCCTTCCGAAGTCGTTCCAGTTCTCCTTTTCATCTATAATTTTTCCTCCAGAACTCAGTTTTTCCAACTGCTTGGAAAAAAGCATTAGTCAGACCTATCAACAAAATTCCCAATCCTACCTCTCCTAAAGACTACCGCCCAATCTCCATTCTTTCTAACCTTTCTAAACCTCTGGAAAGAATAGCTCAATCCCAAATCTCTAAATTCCTTGAAAACTCAAAACTACTCGATCCTCTCCAATCTGGTTTCCGACCTGGCTTCTCCACACAATCCGCCCTACTAAAAATTACCAATGACTTACATACCGCAATGGACGAAAAAATGTTAACTGTATTAATACTTCTCGACTTTTCCAAAGCTTTTGACTCCTTAGACCACTCTATACTCTATACTAAATTAAAATCCCTATCCTTCTCCAACAGCTCTATCCTCTGGTTACAGTCTTTCCTATCCGACAGAACTCAAGCAGTCAGCATTCCAAACCAACCCCTATCTTCCTTTCTTACACTGTTCTTGGAGTGGCCCAGGGTTCGAGCATTTCCCCTCTCTTTTCAACTCCTACATAAATGATCTTTCCAAATCCATCTACCACTGTTCACATCATTTTACGCTGATGACACCCAAATATATTTTTCCTTTCATCCTTCTGAGCTACTAGTCGCGTTCGCCAATTCGGCTGACCTAGATAGGATCAGTGCCTGGGCAAGTCTGAATAATTTAAATCTAAATGCGATGAAAACTCAGGCCATTATTAAGGTTCCAGTCCTATTCTTAAATCCATCTCCTTCCTTCCTCCATTAGTCATCAACGATCATCCTGTCACATTCAGTTCATCCGTTAAAAACCTAGGAATCACCATAGACGAAAACCTCTCCTGGAAACCCCATATTGCCCTCATCTCCCGTAAGTCAATAGGTACCCTTAAGCTATTTCATCGCTCCCGCCACCTACTCCCACAACCCATCCGCAAGCTCCTTGTATCCTCTCTCATTTTCCCCCACTTTGACTACGGCTGTGTGGTGTACGGAGGCATCCCGATGGTACTCGAGGATAGATTGAAGCGACTCATGAATACGTGCTTAAGATTTGTCTTCGGTACATCAAAGCGATATCATGTGTCCCACCTTTACGACGAGTTAAAGTGGCTCTTCCCTTCTTTCCGCAGACAATATTTCCTCGGATCTTTCCTATTCCAAACAATCAACACTAAGACACCCTTCTTACATCTACAGTCTCCTACAGTTTAAACCCGTGGTCCACTCCCAGAAAACAAGATCCCGTCTTTCCGACCTTTATATCCCTTCCCATAGAACTAAGACGTTTGAATATTCCTTTATTTCCCGATCCACAGCCTTCTGGAATTCCTTGCCATCTGAATCCGTCATGCCTCTTCCTTGTCCTCATTTAAATATCATCTTTACCAATTCCTTCTCACATCCCAAAATGACGTTATACAATAAAATAAATATTGTGAAACAGATTTTGACTGAGGTGAATGATTGATAAAATTTATTGTCTTAATTTTAAAAATCAACCATGCTTATTTTATTTTATTTTTATCTTCATTTAAATAATGTTGTTTTTTTTTTTTATTTCGTTTTTTCTCAAAATTTTATTTTATTTTTACTTGTTTTAATTTAATTTCACTGAAGATACTGTATATATTCTTTAATATTGATTAATGTAATTTTTGGCCAGATGTAGTTTTAATTTTTTTGTTCATATCTGTTATTCATAAGGGACCTTGTCCCAGAATAAAGTTTACTTTCTATCTATCTTCTATATCAATGATTGCTTTAAATAAATGTAAGTTCATTATTATTATTTATTTTTTTAACCTCAGTAAACTTATTTATTGAAAAAATATTACAATCTGTCTCAAGGACATTTATAATAGTGTTCATAGATCACATTCACACTCTATGTATAAAATAAATTATACAGAAAAATAATATATAGATACAATAAATAATAATAAAATAACCTAAAAATAAATAAATAAAAAGAACACATACATACCTATATACAATATTATTAATTAACTCTGTTAATTAATACCAGTTCGTAACCGGCTTTCAGTATGAAGTTAAGTGAATGAATTTTGTATACATCACAATCATTTAGTGATATTTTCTATAAATTAATAAATTACACAAATATTGAATATCTTCATTTTTTTTTTACTGTTATTACCACTTATAAAACAACTTTTTAAAATTTAATTAATGTAAGTTACCTCTAAAACATGTCCATGTAATAATCATACAGTGGCCTTACAATTTTAAAACTTAATAATTCCTGGCCTTTTTACGTGATAATAATCACATATTTCATAATAAAATATTGAAAAATATCAGTGAAAAGGATTACCTTAAATTTTAAAATAACTCAAAATCGTTAAACTATAATTATTACTAATATTGAACTTACCTATAAATAGAAAAATAATTAAGATATATAAGCATAAAATTTGATAAATGAAAATCCATGTTACATAGTGGAATAAAGTACTTTATTATATTACTATAAATTGGTTCAGTGATGTTATAATATTAAAAAGTCTTTGAGAATTCAAGTTTTATTTTGAAGTAAAAATATAAATAAAAAAAAAATAGGTACATAAATCACCTTACTTGCTGGGTTCATGAGTTTGTTAGAGTTATAAAGGTCGTTTAACCCAAAGAGAAACCAGCTTCAATAACTTTCCGAAGTATTTTTAGAATAGCTTACATCTTTACATTGGTAAGGTGATAAATTTAATTTTAAGAGGGTGATAAATTTTACCGTGCTTTAATCACAAAAATTCAATAATATTTTAATATTAATAAATTTCGTCTCATCATTATATATATCATATTTATTACAATGTCACTTCAATTTATTATTAAATATATCTCTTTTTTTCTTCTTTTTGTTGGAAAGCTGTATGATATTCTCAATTTTTTTTTTTTTTTGTTTTTTTTTTGCTACGATAACTTCTAAATACACAATAACTGATTTATTTGTTGAATTTACATGTAAAAGTTTCCGAGCATTTACTCTCATCTTCAGAACTTACTATCCCGTGTTTTCTTATCGATTCATCGCTTAATTCTGATGTGCTCCTTTGTCATGTTTTAAATTTATGCGATGGGTGACTGTCACACAATTGTAGGTCTGTAGGAGGGTTAATGCTCTGAATATTATATACTGTAATTTATCTATAACATAAATTAAAAAAACATGACAAAGGACCACATCAGAATTCGTAATAGAATAAATAAAAAAATCTGGTAAGATTAGCGCATCACACAACTTTTACGTACTACTGCCTTCTTAGCAGAAAAAGATATTTTCAGACAATGTGGAAGTGAAAACAAAAATTATAAACACTACATTTATTTATATTTTATTGTGGGAATTTTTATTTGTATGAGTACCCATATCCTCGCGCGGGCTCATTACCGCGTATGGGGAGCGTCCCACGGGTGGCGGATGTGGGGATGGTCGGTGGAAATTCCTTGGATGTTCCTCCCGGCTAAGTCCGATGGACTCGCTGACCAACAATGAGAGGGGCCCTCCAGACTTGCTGGAGGGAGGGGACCTCCAGACTTGCTGGAGGTAGGGGCCCACCAGACTTGCTGGAGGGTGTGACGTAGGATTGAACGCCCTACTCACATATCTTTAGTTCACCAAACACCACAAAAAGTCATGGATCTCCCTAAGGTAAAACGCTCATTATCCGGAGGTAAACTAGTCCCCCGATCGGGCCTCCGGGTGGGGACTGCTTTAGGTGATTCATGGCGCAAGTTGAAATATAGGGATTTAAATATTGGTACGTGGAACGTAAGGAGTTTAAACACAGCAGGGGGGCTAAAATCGGTCGCGAATGAGGTAAATGGGTACAATTTGGATGTCGTGGCTCTGCAAGAGGTTCGCTGGCCAGGGGAGGGCTCGATGAGGGAAGGAAAGTACACTATTTGGTACGGAGGAAGCGGGAATCATTGTTTAGGTACCGGGTTTCTAATTAGGAGTAGATTACTATCCGCTTTGAGGGACGTACAATTCTTTAGTGATAGAATTTCGGTAGCTACATTTCAGGGACGTTGGTTTAAAATCGCATTAATAAACATACATTGTCCGACCGAAGACAGTGACGATGAAGTCAAAAGTGAATTTTACGATAAACTCGAATGGGTTTATGATAAACTACCGCGAAACTACATGAAAATAATTGTAGGTGACGCGAACGCAAAGGTAGGAAGGGAAGAAGTTTATATTCCGACGATTGGTAAAGAAAGTTTGCACGAATATAGTAATGATAATGGGATCCGTCTGATAAACTTTGCCATCTCGAAAAACCTGATAATTAAAAGTACGACGTTTAAACATAAGGATATTCATAAATATACTTGGACATCACCGGATTCGCAAACACGAAATCAAATCGATCATGTCTTGATACAACACAGCTGGCAAAGCAGTATAATTAATGTACGGTCTTATCGCGGAGCAGAATGTGGGTCGGATCATGAATTAGTAATCGCGAAACTTCGACAAAAACTTAATATAAAAAAGAGAAAAGAAAACCGTTTCGATTTTGAGAATTTTAATTTGGAAAAATTAAAAAATCCATCAATTAGAAACCAATTCGAGCTAGATGTTAAGAATAGGTTTGAAGCTTTAGAGCTTCCTGACGAGGACCACGAGGATATTGACAAGTTATGGATAGAGATCAGGGATAATATTAAAGCGGTCGGTAACTCGTGTCTAGGAAAAAAGGAAAATAAGAATAACAAACCGTGGTTTGATGAAGATTGCTTAAACATGTGTGAAAAAAGAAAAGCCGCTAAATTAAAAGCTCTAAATAATCCTAGCGAAGACAATCTGGAATACTTCCGAATCTCAAAGAACGAAACGACAAAATTGCTCAAAAATAAAAAAAGGGAGTATCTTAAAAATAAAATAATTGAAATAGAAACTAATAGAATCGAAAATAACGTAAGAGACATGTACAAAGGTATAAACAGATCACGTAAATATGTAGGGCCCGTAACGTCTGGAATTAGGGATGATAATAACAATATTCTGACCGATCCGGTTGACATATTGAATAAGTTTAAGGACCACTTTGACAATATTTTAAATACGGGAAATTATGATCTGTGTCCTCCTTCTGAGTACCAGAGTGCTGAACCGTTAATAGAAGGACCAAGTAAAGAGGAAGTTGAAGTAGCTATCGGAAAATTAAAATCATATAAAGCAGCGGGAATCGATAATATTCCTACTGAACTAATTAAGGCATGCGGGGAAGCTGGAGTTTCTAAAATACATCGGTTGGTTAAAAAGATCTGGGTGAACGAGAAATTACCTGAAGAATGGAAAGAATCTATTCTTATTCCGATTCACAAAAAGGGTCCGAGGACGGATTGTAATAACTATCGAGGAATTTCACTCCTTCCGGTATGTTATAAAATATTCACTTTAATCTTAACCAGTCGAATCACGGAATACGCCGAGGAAATTATCGGAGACTACCAATGCGGATTTAGACGGAATCGTTCGACTATTGATCAAATATTTTCTTTACGGCAAATATTAGAGAAAAAATTGGAGTATAACGGTATTGTTCACCAGCTGTATATAGATTTTAAAAAGGCTTACGATTCTATTGACCGCCAGAAACTGTATAATATTCTAATCGAGCAGGGGATTCCAAAAAAACTAGTAAATCTAGTCAGGATGTGCTTGACGGAGACACTCAATAAAGTTAGAATCGGTAATAATTTGTCCGAAAAATTTGAGGTTCGTTCGGGCTTAAAACAGGGGGATTCTCTTTCGCCTGTCCTGTTCAATTTGGCATTAGAACATGCCATTAGGGAGGTAATGCGAACCGAGAAAGGGTTGGATCTGGGCGGGACAACATCCGTGCTGGGCTATGCTGATGATCTGGTACTGTTAAGCGAAGACGTTGAAACTATAAAACTAAATACGACAACGTTAATGAAAGCCGGTAAAGAACTAGGACTCGAAATAAACGTGGATAAAACAAAATATATGGTTAGCTGCAAAAATGGCGATACTACTGGTGATATCGATATAGATGGTAATATGTTTGAACAGGTAGATAAATTTAGGTATCTAGGTTCTACGATAACTAGAAAAAACGAAATTGAAGAAGAGATTAAGGTTAGACTGAAGGCGGGGAATGCTTGTTATTTTTCTGTGACAAAACTACTTAGTTCGCGCCTCTTGTCCCGAAACTTAAAAATTAGAATCTATAAAACAATTATCTTGCCTACAGTTCTTTATGGATGCGAAACTTGGCCGCTTACATTAAGGGATGAGCAGCGTCTTAAGGTTTTTGAAAATAAAGTATTGCGTAGAATATTCGGACCGAAGAAGGATGAGTTAACCGGAGAGTTCAGACGGTTACACAACGCCGAATTGCGTGAGCTGTATCCGGGTAATATAATTGAGGTAATTTCATCGCGGCGAATCAAATGGGCTTGTAAAGTTGTTGGGCTTAGTAACGAGAGAATTCCTAAAAGGTTAATATTTGCTGTGCCGAATGGTAAGCGTCCGAGGGGTAGACCGAAGCGAAGGTGGGAAGATTGCATTAAAGCCGATCTGAACGGACTGGGTTTGGAGGGCGAACGGTGGAGGGAGGTGTGTAACAAGCGATTGATGGTGTCGGCATCGAACCTTCGGGTTCGCTAAGCCTTATTATTATTATTATTATTATTTATGAGTACCCTTATATATACAAATTTTAATACTTGTATAGCTGTAATCTATTATTAAATAATACGAACAATAGGATTTAAGAAAACCGTATATGTATGTTTATATAATATTGTCGGAGTCCGTATTATATTAAGCTCATGTTTGAGGCGAACGTGGGTGCGCAGGTATTCATTTGGTACCTCGATTTCAACTATTGTCCGTTACGATCTCTTATTCCCTCTTTAGTTAATTATCGAATTCTTTCATATTGTATATTTAACTATCTTTTATATTAGAGATTAATGTCAAATGGTCAAAAGATTCAATGAAAAAAAATTAAAGGTACTTTAGGGGTAGCTAACATTGAAAATTAGCCATTTAAGCCATATCGGAGAACATCAATCAGAATAAAAACTACATTTAATTGAAAACTGCTTAATTTCACACCGATATGATGAATTTAATTAAAATCACTATAGGCGTTTTCTGGAAAATCGTAAAAATGTGTTTACTCCATTATATAAAGCGCCGCTTCCGGTTTGCCAATTTTGACGAAAATGTTGTTGTAATATCCCTAGAATATAGAATCTTAAATATGCAATTTCACTTACGTACGACTTTTCGTTGTTGAGCTATACTGCTAACATATAAACTCACCGACACACATTACAATTCTGACTACATATCCCTTGATAATTAAAAAAAAAAAAAAAAAAAAAAAAAAAGGGCTACATAAATCCATCTCTGATAACTTAATAATAAGCATTCGCCTCTACTCATAAAGCACGTTTTACAAATTACGCTTTCTGACCACAGAAAACCAATCTCGGGTTTGATGAAAACAAAGCATCTGTTTTGTTTATTGATGATCGCCGTTTTGTCATAAATAATTTCCTAAGCTGAAAACGAAGTAGCCAAACAAGATGGATGCTGAGCTATCAATAATCTTATCTGGACGGCATAATTCAAAGAATTCCTTCACGAATTTCATCTCAGCAGCAAATTGACCAATCGGAATTAAGTTTTACTTCAGTTAATAATTCGGACATTTCAATTCTTTTATCTTTTTACTACCTCGAAATTGTAGTAAAAAATAAGGTGTGTGCTTTAGGCCACACGATAGAAGTAAAAACATCAACAAGGTGGCATTAATAATATGAAATATAAATTATTAATAATAGCTCATTATAGAGAGGATGAAATGGTGAAAATTTCTCTCGCTTACAGTATGCAGGTCCGCTTTTTAGTTTCTGAGATATTTTAATCCATATCTTTATTAAAACTCGTTTTCATTTGGTTTTCGACACTATTTTTTCCTTTTACCCGTCTATGAAAATTCCTCAACTCAAAGAATTTTCAAATATAAAATATTTGTAGGTTACGAAGAGATGAAGCTATTCACAAAATTTCAGGCGGATGTTAATAATTCGATAAAAAGTTATGTGTACCACGGACAATTACTGTAGTACGGTAAAATAGACGACTTACAATAATAGTACAGTAAAAACATGATATAAAGTTATAATAGTTATCTGATAAATTTACCTACAAATCTATCAGAAATAAATAAACAACCAATTTAAGAAAAATACTATTTTAGTAAGAAATAAAAATAAGAAAACGGGATAATAATTAATTTCTATTAAAAAAAAAAGATTAAAGGAAGACCAGACAAACCGAAAAGAAGAACATCAATTATAAAAAATGCCTACAATGAGTTTAAAAATTAATATAGGCCCCATTTTATCAAATTATTAACATCCGCTTGAGACTTCGAAAATAGATTCGTCTCATCGTAACCTACAACTACTTTATTTTCAAAAATCTCGGAGTTGAGATGTTTTCAATCTGGAGGCTGCCAAACTTTGTCTAACTAATTAGGTATTAATAACTCGTAAATACCCATTTGGTTTCCATTTAAATCGTAAGATAATTTGACCAAAACATCTGGAAAAGAGGTGGCCTTCAAAAATTTAAGCTGTTTAGTGGTACCTACAAAATGTCAAAAGAACGAGGTCATATAGGCCAAACGGTCCAATATGCTATAATGAACTAAGGACTATAAGGGGTATAGAGACTATGCGGGCGGGGTGGCCGAATGGGCTAACGCGTTGTGCACAGCACCACCGTTGCCCGGCAACCTGATATATGACAAATGTGTTATAAAAATAGTCACGAGTTTGCATCCCAGTGCCATGGTGTCTTTTAAATCCCCGTTCACACCCCATGGCCCAGGAAATCCCCGTATACCCTTGATGGCAAGGAATGGGAGAACAAAAAAAATAAAATACGAGGCTATTACGAATGAGTATCCCTTGGTACCAAAACCAAACCACAATGGGGGCAAATCCATTCAACCACAATAGGAGCAAATCTATAACTGGTTTCTAGCATCTTCTTATATCCGTTCCTTACTCCCCTCCTCTCTAGCTTTTCCTATACGCTTACACACCAGCTAAAAATCTTGGTAACTTAGTGTCAATACCTGTCCTGGAATAACCATATTTCGAAAATTGTCCAAAAATCAATTGATATTCTACAACAGTCCCTGGGATGCAGTGAATCTATTCCCCTTAAAACTCTTAAAACCAGGATTAGACTGAATTGTATATTATTAATGTTTTATTGAATGTATATTACATAACTTAATAATGAAAAATATAAACATTTTACTTCATGGAAATCCGTCTGCCGTCGACAAAATTGTTTCATTAGATGCATCTTTGGATTTCAAATGGCTCCATTCAGTTTTCAACGGCAATATTTCCCATCTTCTATATATTTTCCGAGTCTTCTGAATCAAAAAACTCCAGAAAAACATCTTCTTCACTTCTTATTCCTCTGTCTCTTCCTTAAACACGAGATCGTAACCCTAAATCTGTTTATTCCTTCTTATTTAACTGCTTCTTTAAAAAAAGATCTGTTGTCATCCGTCCTACCTTGTTTTGGAATCTGTTTTCATACACAAAAGCACATCTCTTTTGCTCATCATAAGATCCATCGTTTCCCCCATTTCCTCAACCATCAATCTTTCGAAAATTTAAAAGTATAGTTGTTTTTTTTGTTACCAGACTTTTTTTACTTTTATTCTTTAGACTAATGAAATTTCATCAGCATACGCCCTTTGTTTATCTATATCTAAATTATTTTCACATATTTATTTATACTTTAATAATTTTATAACTCTCTAATCTGTTTCTTTACTGTCCTTTTTTCCAGACAAATGGCGCTGGTCTTGTAACCATTAGACTTGAATATTGAGATTGAAAATAAATGCTTTAGAAAATAAAATTTTCCCTATGTTTCTTCTCCTTCTCTTCATTGTGAAGGAAATTGACACCCAGTCTCCAGGTGACAACAAACTATAGATTACAATGGTATTCGCTTTGAATTAAATCTTCAATAATGAACAATTCTAATCGTCCGAAAAATTAAAAAAAAATGTATTTATTTATTATTATTTATGAAATTTACAACTGTAAAAATTAATATACAGTCAGCAAATATGATATAAAGAAATATATGACATGACAAGGCTTGTAGAGAATCTACATTTTCTTTTCAGACGCCTAGGAGGGTTATCAGAGATCGAGAAGGAAGCAAGGCTAGAAACGAAGGGGTTCGGATGGTTCTGAAGTTTATTATGGAAGAATAGATATCTGGATTGGGCCAAATCGGAAATATATGGAACATTAAGGTCATTATGGATTATTTTATTTGTTACAAAGTAAGGAGCATTAAGGATTTTACGAAGGATTTCGGATTGTAAAGATTGGATACGATAGGAATTCAATAGTTTAGTGGACTCAACTCCCTAAGTCTTATTATGGTCATGTATATGAGTCTTTTGTAATTAATTGAGAGGCTAGAACGTTTGTCTAGTAACTGCTGAAGTAGTCGGAAACGTAGAGCGGTTTCTTGTCGTTTCAGTCTGGTATGAGGATTTTAAGTTAGACGTTTGTCCAGGTGGAGTCCTAGTTACCTCAAAAGCTAACCCACCCTCAGAATTTGAGGTTTTACGTTTCATGATACGTATAACTCTAACATCGAATAAAAAAATTGTGTCTAACCGCTGTCTGCGGCTCATCCCCGAGACTACTGGACCGATTTTATTAAGATTTGGAACCATAGTCAGAAATCACCCGACGACGATCCTCCTACCTCGACATCCTCCCTTTCCTTTCAAAATGTTGGTCGAAAAATCTGCGTTGGCTTAGACCATAGCGTCTAAACAAACGATCCGATTCAAATGAAACTTGCCTGAAGTCTTCTCCTCGATGCCTTTTAAATATATCTATAGAACATAATTCAAAAAGAAGCTGCAAAAAAAGTTACGAGTGGTGGTAAAATTAGATTTCCTAATATCTCAAAAAGTACACACTTTTTTAAAGATGGTGTCAAATCTAGTGTGTTGTTTTTGTTTTTTTGGCATCTCATTTGTAAATTTATCCCAGCTAGAAATTCTTATTCAAGAGAACCTCAAAGGTTTCATTTACTCTTCTCCGATGTAAGTTGTAATTTATATTTAGTTAAACAATAGATGCATTGTTGCAAAACTATCAACGCGGTAAATTCTTTTAATTAGTAACACTACTTATTACAATACTGGCCTCAGATATAACTCAATTACATTAACGTATTCTAATTCAAGAAACAACAACAAAATTATAATGTGGTAAAGTGACAAAAAAATTAAATTTGGGGTTTTTTTATTTATTTTTTAAATTTCTTTATTGGATTTTGTCACAATTAAGAACAATAATAATTGGAATATATGAGTTCACACTATATGTACAATAAATAAAAATAAATTAAATGGAATAACCATTTTCATTAAATAATTCTGAACCCCGAAGGTTAAGAACGCCATGTTAATTTTTGTATTTGTTCAAGGGAGCCGATTTTCCATAACTTTGAGCTATTAAAAATTGTTTCTAAGTTACTAATTTATTTAATTCAAAAATAGACATTGAGTTCTTTACCTTTGGAGCATAGAATTTAGTAACGAAGTAACAAAGTTCAATAGCTCAAGGGTATGGAAAATTGGCTTTCTGAACAAATACAAAAATATCACATGGCGTCATTTGCCTCCGGATTTAATAGCAAAGAAACAAGTTTTAATATCTCAAAGTTGTAGAAAATTAGCTTCTTTAAACAAATACATAAATGGATAAGATGTTTACCTTCGGTAAAGGATGAAAACAAAAAGAAACTAATCAAATACAGGCATATATATTTAAGTATAATGGCTTTGAGTTTTTTTTTAAATATAATTGTAATGGGTAGAAATAATAATAAAATGAATGATTGCTTTCAATGTTACTCTCGGAATTATACGAAAAGACAAAGGGAAGTTTATCTGATGATATAGTGGGAATGTAGAACTTTTTAAAAGTAGATTGAGTTATTAGAATTTCGAGCTAGATACGATGCCTTAGATGGAAGTTGCAATAAATTATAACTGGTATAAGGGAGGAGGAAAGGGCTTATGTAAAGGGAGAGGAAGGTACGAGCTGATGGGAAAAGTTGGAAGGGTTACTGTTCAACCGAAAGGCTCTCTTGTCACTGCACAGCCCTCTCGTGGGAAATTGGTTATGGCGGGCATTAGATCTCAACTGCTTCATTTAACTAGATTTCGCAACTGATAGAATTTGTTATATAGGTCACTTCTCTACCATGCCATCATAACAAAACTAAATTTAATATATATTGTTTAGCAAATCTCAATTGGTTACCTTCAAACTGAAGTCCATGACAATGGAATGGAATATATAAGTTTATTTGAAAGTTCAACATAATATTAGTTTAGAAACCTTAACCTGTTTAATTCTCTTAAATCCATCTTATTCTTAATCCTGCCCTCTTGTACCACAGAGCAGTGTGAGGGATGCCTGGATGTAGAGCCTGATCCAAAGCCGACCCTACACGACATTTCATGAATGGCAGTCATATGACTGATAAGGATGGCTTCAATCTTGATGACCCTTGCACGTATCAATCATGCTGACGCATTTTAGCTCAGTTGCCGATGAAATAAGAGGCAGTATGAATCTGGTACATTTTCCATTTATAATAATGTTTTTTTGTTATTAAAAAGGCTTATTTAGCTATTATCCTTTATAGTATTGGACATCAAAAGAAAATTGGAGATATAATAATTACTTCTTAGTGCCTGAAAATGGTTTTGACAAAAGTTAGAAAAATATAAGTCTACTACTTACAAAAATTAAGGAATGAATGATTTTTAATTGATTATTTATACAATATCATACAACTAAAGTATCCAAGCTCAATAAAAATTCCAAAAAAAATTAAGGAAAAGTATTGCGAAATAATAAATTTGTTGATAAAAATGGAGGAAGAACTAACAAATGTACACAACGAATAAGGATTATTTTTTTCTATATTTAAATTGTGAAGTTTCCACTTTGGTTTTTAAATTTATTGCCCATCTGACGATTTAAAAAAAATTGGAGATGCATAAAAATATAAACAAGAGATATGAAAAACTATTTGCTTTTAATGAAAATAAGGAATTTACAATGGCAGTGAGGCCTAGGTAAACTAACCTATCTAGTAGTACGGTCAGTCTCCCCACCACTTTTACCTCAGTCTCCCCTCCACTTCTCGTAATTCAACCTTTGATTTCCGGCTTTTCGGAAACCCGCCAGACACGTCCATCAGTACTTCAATCACTACCTTACACGAGCAATCAGAAAGTCAATAGTGCCTAAAAATGTAATTCCGAATGACCGTGTAGGGTCCGCATAATAGTCTTGATCTTGTACCAGAGTGATGGGCGAACACGTTGGAATGTCGATCATAGAGTGCCCGGTTCCGAAACTTGTTGGTTCTATTCCCACCTGAGTAGGTTAATTCTAATCTGTCGGCGGCCTGGGAAATGAATATTGATCTTCTAAACCTAAATACTAAAAAAATATGAATCGGTTTAATAGGTTTCTTTTCAGAATTTCCAGATTTTATTCTAAAATCATATTTAAATTTCACGTTTTTTTAATTATTCTTTTTATTGATTCAATCGACTCACAAATTCTCTATCATAAATTACGAAATGAGAGAAAGTGAACGGATAATTGTATTTTATTTACTTTTTTTTTTTTTTGACTCTGTATGTGATGAAATATAAAACCACATATTTTCTGTTTGTTTTTTTTAAGTAGTAAGAAAATTTTTTTTTGTATTTTTTAAGGCTTAAAAAATAATAATTAATCGAAAAAACGTTAAACGTGTCTTGTTTCATCTACTAATTAAGTCGGATATAAAAACATGTGAAAACTCTTATCTATCGCTCTTTCAAAATGAAATGATGGATGATATCAAGTTGAGAGGACCGTCCTGGGGTGACCTATGACATTGATGCTGAACCTCAAAGTAACGGAGTAGTCTCGAAGGAAAACCGCGGACCAATAACGAGGTTTAACGTTTGAAGATAAGTATCTTCAAACGTTAAACCTCAAATTTTGAAAGAATGTTTGTTTTTCTTGGTCGATTAAAGTGATTCATAATTGAAAATAATTCACCCAAAATGTTGATCTCCTAACATAAGAATATTTATATCTTCCTTCTTGTTCTTAAGTTTAAAATGCATATTAGTTAAGAACATTGCATATCTGAATCGAAGAATCGTCTCTCACAATTTCTTTCTGTCTCTGCAATACCATGTGTAACCTGGTATTGTATAGGCCATTGCCTATCACCTTTTATTACGGAAACCATTTCCTCTGGAGAAGAGAAAATTGGTGCGGGGGCAGCCTGGAACAGAACGCAAGCGAGGACATCGGTTAGCCGCTCATTACCTAGGAAATTATGTCGCTGTTCTGGCAATGGCTTCATCATGTCCTACCGGAGATTGTTCTCTCCTCCACCTCAGCAAAGAGCTCACTCTTTCAATTCCTTTCTTCGACAACGAAGATAATGTTTATATCCATATTTACTTCCTGATGGCTGAACCTCTACTGGTAATAATATAGTTTAGAATAAAGAACCGCCATTTTCATTTTCCTAAACTACACGACAAAGAAAAAAAAAGAAAAAAATATTGAATTTTGAAGAAATTAGAAGATTGTTTAAGGCTTAAATGTCACTT
Source organism: Nezara viridula (assembly GCA_928085145.1). Taxonomy (NCBI): domain Eukaryota; kingdom Metazoa; phylum Arthropoda; class Insecta; order Hemiptera; family Pentatomidae; genus Nezara; species Nezara viridula. Next base: position 49,902,131 of record OV725081.1, read on the forward strand.
TCAATTAGCTTCATAGAATTAGAGTCTTAAACATGCGAACAAGAACTATATGATAAAAATTCGTGTTTGATCTATCACTTCTACAGAGCTCTGTTAGTAATGGATATTTCTAGTATATAAAAAAAATTAATAATAAAAAACAAACGCCCGTTATCCAATTTAATTATGAAATAGGCAGTTAATAACCAGTAGTGTCTTCCAATACAAGTTATGCGACTGGAAGAGAGGCATGGGGAACTTTTCGAGTCCTGTTTTTCTTTCCACATGTGAAATTCCATAGCTTCACTTGGAGTTTCCTGGGTGAATGTAAATATTGCAGATACGTTTGAATGAATGGGGGTGGGGTGGCCGAATGGGCTAAAGCGTGTGCACAGCACCGCGAGTTGCTCGGCAACCATATATTTGAAGTTTTGAGAGACAAAAATAAGTACGAGTTCGCGTCCCGGTGCCGGAGGGGATTTTAAATTCCCCGCCCTAACCCTCCAGCCCGGGGAAATCCCATATAGCCAAAAGGGCGAGGTAGGTAAGAACAAAAAAAATAAAAATAAAAAAACATACGTAAAACTATTAAACCCGGTATTTATTTACATTTTAATTGTTCTATTCTAATTAAATATGGTGCAGTGTAATATTTGCAATAATACTATTGCACGCGAAGATAAAAACAATCTTTGTTGTGTAAAATGCAAAATTATTTTTCACGGTCGGTGTCTCAATCTAAGTGAAAAAGAAATTGAAGCCTAAAAGCACACAAAAAAACTTGGGTATGCCCTAATTGTGACCAGACCAAAAAATCTAACACTGAGCGCCGTCCGCCTCAGAAATACTGGCGGCAGTTAAATCGCTTAGACTCGAGTGTCAATGAAGACATAAAAAACATAAAACAACCCTCGATAAATATGGAGAGCTCAATTTTGAGCTTAATGAAAAATTATCGAAAATTGAGAAACACCTCGAAAGTCAAGCCAGTAATTTCGAAAATATTATTCTGGAAAATAAAGCCCTCAAATCTCGAGTGGGTGATTTGGAGGTTCGCCTGAATAACGCAGAGCAGGGCTTGTTATCCAGATCACTGGAGATCCGAGGGATACCGGAGCGAACTGGTGAAACGCCGCGCTTTGGTGACCACGTTGGAGCAAGTTTGGGCATCAGGCTCAGTACAGATGACTTGGACATAGTACATCGCCGCAGAAGTAGAAAAGATGACCCACGACCGCCGCCTGTCATCGCGCGCTTTGTCAAACAGTCAGTCAGGGACGACTTAATAACGAAGAGGAAAGTCAAGAGAGACCTCACTACTCGGGATACGGCTGGCAGGAGAATGACTGTCACCGGATATATCTGAGTGAGGAAATGACTCCCACGAACAGACACTTATATTGGCTCGCCCGACAGAAGAGCTGCGGGGAAAATCAAATATACGTGGTTTGCCGCCGAAAGGTGCGATGTCGAAAGGAGGACGGGTATAAAGTTATTCTGATTGAACAGGCCTCGGACCTCGATATATTTGCCTGACCACGAAGAATTCGTCTACTCCTCATCCTCATTAAAATAACTTTGAACTCAATTATCTACAAAGGAACATTTTCACTTCTACGCATTGAGATATCTCTTCACACTTACACATTAATTTATATTTTATTGACCATATGTTTTTTATTTCTTTTGGTTCCTGCTTAAAGGACTATGGTTTTACACTTTCTTTTCTGCTATTTTCATTAATTGTAAACGCCTTTTTGTATTTTCTATTTGTTTTAGAGTTTCTCTACTAAACTCTGACTGTTTCCCTCCCAATTCCTCTCATGTCTAGTACCACTAATCACTGTCATGTTAACTCTCAATCCTCCCTGCCCACTATGACGAGTTCCTGCAATATTTCACTCAAAACTTTTATCATATTATCGCAATCTCGGAAACTTGGCTTAACCTTACATCCCTTCCTCTTCTGTTTCCTTGCCTAATCACACCCTCCTCCGTCATGATCGGGTAAGCCGGAATGGCGGAGGAGTAGCCATATTTGTCCATAATAGCCTGAAGACTCGAATCCTCGATTCCTCACCACCCTCCGATCATCCTCAGGTTGAATACCTTCTAGTAGAATCCATTGTAAGGATCTTCCTTCCTTTACACTGTGGTATATCGTCCTCCCAATGTTCCATTTGATCCAGTCCTTCGAATCACCCTATTCAACTTCGTTCCTCTATATCCCAGAATATCATCTCCGGTGACCTCATACCAATTTCCTCTCTAACTCCAATGACAAATCCTATTTAGAAAAACTAATTTTCTCTCTGCGCCTCTTCATAGTTTCATTTTCCCCCACCCACCACACCAGCAGGTCAGACACTTGCTAGACTTCTACATTATAGACTCTGTACAAAATCTCCTCTCCTCTTCTCAATTGCCAGTATCATTCTTATCATCTCACGATCTTATACAAATAACATATAATATCCAAACTTCTTCAATCCACCTCGAACTATCACCTTCCGTCACCTAGATTCCCTTACTCGAGAAAAAATATTACCTGACCTAGAAACCCTAGACTGGAATGGAATATATCTTGCTCTTCCATCGACTCCATGGTTGACATTCTTACCACCAATCTTCTCAATATTCTCAATACCCAATGCTCCCCTCAAAACCTCTACCTTTCGTCACCGGCCTCTCCTTGGATGTGTCAGGAAACAAAGATCTGCAGAAGAGGCGCGACGCTGCCCGAAGACGTTTTAGACGTACGAGGCTTGCAGATGACTACCAAGCGTTCAGGGTGCTTCGCAACTTGGCACAGACAAGGATCCGCGTGCGAAAACTTCCTACTTCCATGAAACCCTTTCCTCAGCTCCTGATATCAAATCGAAATGGCTACTGCTTCGTAAACTTTCCATTGGTAATCCTTCCAGATCCCCTACCGCAGCCTATCCTGTATCCTCCGATGATTTAAACTCTTATTTTATATCTGTCGCTAATACCTCTTCTCTACCTTCCTCTTCTGGCTTTGCTCCAGAGATATCCTTTAACGACAATAACTTTTATTTTTCCGACATTTCTCCCACAGACTTGTTAACCGCGTTAATGAAATCCCACACCAATTCCATAGGGCCAGACGGCATTCCTGTCAAATTAATAAAAATATGTCTACCTGAAATCCTCCCAGCTCTCCTTTTTATCTACAATTTCTCCCTTCAGAATTCAGTATTCCCTACCTCTTGGAAAAAAGCCATTGTCCTTCCTTTAAATAAAAAGCCTAATCCATCCTCACCCGAAGATTTCCGTCCAATTTCAATTCTTTCTAACCTCTCAAAGCCTCTTGAAAGACTGGTGCAATCCCAAGTCTCCAAGTTCCTCGAAAATTCCAACCAATTTGATCCTCTCCAATCTGGTTTCCGTCCCGGCTATTCCACACAATCTGCCTTAATTAAAATTACCAACGACATTCAATCTGCAATAGATGATAGAAAATTAACTGTCCTTATTCTTCTAGACTTCTCCAAAGCTTTCGATTCCATCAACCATTCCATCCTCTTCAACAAACTAAAATCATTATCTTTCTCCAATAGTTCCATCTCTTGGTTCCAATCTTTCCTCTCCCAACGCACCCAAGCAGTCTCCATACCCAACCAACCACTATCTGCTTTCCTTTCTTTATCCTCTGGAGTTGCCCAGGGTTCAAGCATATCTCCTCTCCTTTTCAGCTCCTACATTAACGACCTACCTAAATCAATTCTCCATTGTTCCCATCACCTTTATGCAGATGATTCCCAGATCTACCTATCCTTTTCTCCCTCTGAGTTACTGGGGGCATTTGCCAAGATTCAAGAAGATCTTGATCGAATCAATGCCTGGGCAAATGTAAATGGATTAAAGTTAAATGCTGCCAAAACTCAGGCCATCGTCATTGGTTCCAAGCCCCTCATTAGATCCCATACTGACTTTCCCATATTACACCTTAATGACCAGCCAATTTCCTTCTACTCCTCTGTTAAAAATTTAGGATTTTTCATAGATCAAACCCTCTCCTGGACCAACCATATTTCTCACATTTCCCGTCGGACAATCTCTACCCTTAAACTATTTCATCGCTTCCGCCATCTCCTACCTCAACATATCCGTAGACTCCTAATTTCCTCTCTCATCTTCCCCCACTTTGACTACAGCTGTGTGGTGTATGATGGCCTCTCGGTGGAGCTCCGTGATAGACTGAAAAGATTAATGAATAGCTGCGTAAGATTTGTTATTGGTGCCCCGAGGTACTCCCATGTCTCTCACCACTACACTGAGTTAAGGTGGCTCTACCCCTCCTTCCGAAGACAATACTTTCTAGGTACGTTCCTCTACCAAATCATCAACAACCATCGTCCTTCTTACGCCTACAACCTTCTCCAGTTCAAATCCTCAGTCCATTCCCTGTCCACAAGATCTCGACCTTCTGACCTTTACATGCCTTCTCACAGATCTGCCTCATTCCAAAATTCCTTTATTGTTCGCTCTGTCAATTTCTGGAATTCCCTCCCTATCAAAATTCGACATTCCCCCTCCATATCCACATTCAAATCCCTCCTATTCCAATTCCTATCACAAAAACAGTCAGATACTTGCTAACCATTCGAGCGGATTTTAATAGAGAATTTGATATTTTTATTTTTTAATTCTTTATTTTTTTCGGAAAAGTGTATACTGGTCTAAATAGCTTTAAGTTTCTTGTCATAGTATTAATGGTTTTGTATATAGTTTAGTTTGTTTTGTATATAGAGTTTTTACCTTATATTTTTTTTACATTATTTCTTTTTTTCGATTTATTTTGTTTTGGCCAGATGTAATATTTTAATTTTGTTCTAATTTGTTATTCTCAAGGGACTGTGTCCCAGAATAAAGTTATTTTTCTATTTCTATTTCTATTTCTAAAACATACGTATGGATGTTTTTGAGAAGATTTATTTGATTTTTTATTATTATTTTATTTATTTATTTTTTTTTTTTGAGGGAGTGGGGGTAGTTCATTGGTAGAGCACTGATCTTCCAATGCTCAAGGTCCGAGTTTTTTGTGGCATAAAAATTATTTATTCTGTTTCATCAGCCGTGGGACGATCATGGAGTCAGGAGACCCTCCTGGGGCTCATCTAACCTCTATAAAGGGGTTAAATAATTAAATAACTTCACTGACTCTGACCTCCTAATTTCCTAAATTATATCAATTATAATTAATTAATTGGGTCAAACCTGGCAGTTGATCGTGATCTCAGTCAAATCAGCTTCTTACACAAACTTTGATTAATAAACCGTAATTTCCCTAAATAGTACTGAATCCATGACCCTTCATGGGTTTTAGTGGTACAGGGTTTTTTTTTCTGTCATAATTATTATTATTTTATTTTTCTTAATATTTGCAGTCATTTCTCTATTTTAAAATACATTGTATGAATGGACACTGTTAGCCTTATCACTTATACCCTCCAAAATTGACAGATTGTATTATTATTTAAGGAATAAAGAAATATATAAATAATTTAGTAATGTTTGTTGATCCACGTTTGCAAACGGAGAGAGATTAAATAGTCAGCTTTTATAATTTAGTGCCAGTTGATTTAGGATCAAATACCGACTTTACAGATAGTTAACGTGCCTAAAAGGAGCCTTTCAAACGGTAAATAAATTAATTCTAAACTGTCTGGCTCAGACTGAACTACATTACGTGCCTTCCACATCCTGGTTAAATATAACTCAAGATAACCATTTATTGTTTTGTTTCTCTTATGTTCTAATGTTATCTAAGACAACTGTATTCAATTAAGGACGAAAGCACTTGAATCCTTCTAAGCACTATTAAAAGCTCCAATAAAACAAAAGCCTTTCTTAATGAAATCTCCCATTGAAATTTTTAATCAAGAATGGATGGAGCATCAAAAAACTTAATAAGCCCACTGACACAGCTAATCCTAAGATTTGTTAGCAAGTTCATTTTCTCTTTTATGTATTTTATGACCATAAAATCTTTACGAGAGGCCCTTCTGCCTTTTTATTACCTTTTTGTAGCTGTTTAATAAAATGATGGATTAATTTCCGTGAGGGTCTGAAAAAACTTCTTCAGTTATCCTATCACCTCAATAGTCTATAACAAGGCTATAAAACATTTAAAGTGCTTTACCTTCAACATTGATTTATTTCATTTACTATTGTCTATTTAATTGTTAAATCAAACGACTCACTTGGAACCCCCATACCAGACTGAAACGACTAGAAACCGCCCGACGTTTTCGACTACTGCAGCACTTACTAGACAAACGATCTAAGCTTTCAATCAATTATAAACGACTCGTATATATGACAATAATAAGACCTATTTGGACTTACGGAATTGAGCTTTGGGGCTCCACTAAACCATCGAATTCCTCTCGTATCCAATCCTTACAATCCAAAATCCTTCGTAAAATCCTCAACGCTCCTTACTTTGTCACAAATAAAATCATCCATAAAGACCTTAATGTTCCATATGTTTCCGATCTGGCCCAATCCAGATAACTTTCCTTCCATAACAAACTGCAGAATCATCCGAATCCTCTCGTTTCAAACCTTGCTTCATCCTCGATCCCTGATAATCCTCCGAGGCGTCTGAAAAGAAGATGGCCTCGGGATCTTCTAATATAGAACTTTAATTTGAGTTCTACCAATGGGTAGTTTCTCTTCATGTTGTACATGCCATGTTACAAATTTCTCATTTACTTATTGTATTCTCTATGTAATACAGTTGTAAATTCCATTGAAATAAAAAAAAAAAAAAAAATTGTTAAATAGATAAATAACTCTGAGTTTATTTCAAATAATAAGAAAATAACTTTAGCGATACGGTTCTTTCTAGGCTACTTGACAGACGTTCTAAATTGTCGGTGACTAATAAATTAGTTACAAAGACCACCGTTTTGAACATATGGATACCGTTTTGCTTCTATTTAAATAAAGCATTTAATAAAAATCCTATGCATCATTATATGGTACTTCTTGACTATTTGTTTATTGTACTAGTAGGGCAGAGTTCAGGATAACGGGAAACAGCGTATCTGCCTTGGTATAGCCGACAAGCTTGCAAGAAATGGTTCTGAGTTTTCTCTCACCAAATATAACATTTAAAAAAAACATCAGCACAAAATGTTACTTGGCTGGACATGGAGAAGATTGTACTAGGAATGGAGGAATGCGCTGGGCTTAAACGAGCCAAGTAGTTAAACAGACTTCTCTAACCTTCTTGAACCAAGTGACTGCTAGACCTAAATAGAAATAAACTACGAATAATTATCGCAGTATTCAATGGGGAATGCGGACTTGAATGAATTTTAAATATTAGTCAAGAAGTTGATAACAAAACATTTCATTCATTGAATCATTTTTGTTATTGGTAGAGAGAAAAATGAATAGATTCCGCTCGTTAATCACCGCTTGTATACGTTGAAAGGATTCTACAGGGGTTATAGTGCATAGAATATCGCCTAGGCGGGGACCATTTTCATCATTAGAAGCCCCATTAAGATTAGGTAATGATAATGGATGTCCCAATAATTTTTCATATTTTAATGTTTCTGTTTTTATTTATTTGTAAATACACACACAAACCTATTATACATACACATATACATTGAATATACATATATTCAACTTAATTATAGTAATTTTCAAATTTCCGTAACATTAATAATTCAATTCTGGGAGAGGAGCAGCTCAGTGGGTGAGCACTGATTTCCAGAGCCAAATGTCCCAGGTACGAATCCGGCTAATGACTAATAATTTTTCATCAGCCGTGAATGGTACTTGGGTTCGGGAGAACCTCCTGGGACACACCCAGTCTCTATAAAGAGCTCTTAATTAAATAATATATTAAGAGAGAAAACCTGGTGGTTGAGCTTGATATCGGACTAATCACCTCACTACACAACCGTTGTTTATGTAACAGTACTTCCTCACTTAGTACTGAACCCAAGACTCTTTATGGATTGTTGTTTTTTATTGAACAGTAAATAGTACAATCTTGCACATTGAAGAGCAATAGGTAACAAGGCTAAATTCATACCATATATACGTATAATAGGGAAATAAAAATAAATAAATGAATAAATAAAAAATAAACGAGTAAACCAAGAAAAAGTAAATATCAAAATAGAATAACAAATATAAATAATACATAAGCGAAATAAGAAATAAATCGATAAGTGAAAATAAAATAAATCAACTTAACACGTTCGTTCCTATGTACAATATTTACATTCACCCAGAGAACTCCGAGCCAAAATTTGTTCTCCAAAAGTGAAAGGCAGAGCAGGACTCCAGGAGATCACAGTGCCTCTCCTCCAGCCGCGTCACTGGTAGGCCAGTGGAGACTGAAGGAGGGCACTAGAGCCACAGATAATGTATTGATGTGATATAATTCTTTTTCTTTTTTAAACTTAATTCTAGCGTTAGATCAGAAAAGACGGTCTCGAGGTCGCAGGTTCTCTATCCTGTTAAATATAGTAAGAAGAATCCAGAAATATAGATAGACGCTTCTTACGCATGATATGCGATGATGAATTACTTATGAACCGTCTTTATACTTTATAGACAATGTTTATGTTACGCCCTATATTAGAAACTAAAAGTTCATATTACATTTTCATAAACGGTTTACGACTGTTATTATTATTGATAACAGCTCACCCCTCATCTCGTACGGTAACTGACATTAACTACTGCAAGAATAACGATATGGCCCCTTTACGAGCAATAAAACTAAGGCCCCTAGACCATAAAGTTACCTCCGATCCCGTGGGTTATCCACATGAAGAGAAGCGAACGTTCAATGACCTGCTTTAATTATGTCGACAATATTCTTTGTTTATGGAAGCGGGGAAGCGGTATAGTGCGCTGGGCAGTAAAGGCTTTCATCAAACGGGGCTTAGATTTTATGTCGACCGCGTAAACCCGCAGTAACGGCTGAGATCGATCCTCTAAAACTCCCTTATCTTGGATGATCAGTGATTCCTTGTTCGTCTTCCGATCGGTCGTCAAAACCTTTTTCTTATTTTTATTTATTTGTTCTGGTTAAAGCTTGTCCGGAATCGTCTACTATATCCTCGCCATGAAAGAATGTATCCTAACGTTTACGCGACATTTCTTCCACATTGTTTTTGTAAATATTAACTGTAAAGGTAACATTGCCAAACATACAAGAAAGTGAAAGGTTGAGATGAAATATCTCCTCCTTTTGTTTAATACTTGATCAAACCTTGTACGTGTCGGGTATCGTACTTGCGTAAACCTCTACCACAACTCCTGAAGAGTCTTGGGCTTAGTTCTTCGTATGGAAGAACTGTTTCAAGACCAACGGTTGCGCAGAGAGCTGAAAAGGCCGAGATCACGCTCAACCGTCAGGTTTTATCCTTTGATTTTTTTTTTTTTTTTTTTTAAATTTCTTTATTGAGTATTATAACAATCTGTCTGTTGGACATTGGTTATAGTGAGGTAGGATGACATTCACACCATATGTACAAAAAATAAAATAAATAGAACAAAATAATAATCAAAAGTATATACAATAGACAATAAAATAAAATAACCTAAAAAATAAGAAAATTAAAACTAAGGAAAAAAAAAAAAAAAACACATGCATACCTATATACAATCAGGCGAGGGAACTCCAGGAGAACCCTGCGCTACTCTCCCAACCGCGTCACTGGTACTAAAGCCAGCGGAGATTGGTCCAGAGCACACCCTTTGATTAATTATTTAATTTAGAAATTTAGGAAATCGGTGTCTTATCCACTGAGCTACAGCAGGTTTATACAGCTCCTCTCAGAATATACAAAAGTCATATTTTTTTTTTTTTTTTAATGAATTCTAGTTATGTTATTAATGTAGGTAATTAAGTAGAATCATAAGAATTGAAAAAAATAAGAAATATAGATAGTTTAATTTGAGTGTACTAGCAACGACCTACATACACATTAAATTTCCTCTGCTGTAACAGATGCTTACCTACCCGCATATTAACGTCTCTACATAAGATCTACAGGAAATTTAATGCTTTTTCTCCTTTAATTATTTATTTATTATTTGCTTTTGTTAATTTTATATTTTTTGTATATATGGTGATAATGTGTTCATTTATCACTATAATTATTGTCCTCGAGACAGAATATTATATGTCTAAATAGATAAATAAAAAAAGTTATTATGAAATTCTTTCATATTTTATATTTAACCATTTTTCATATTAGAAATTAGTGTGGAATGGTCAATTGTCAAATGAAAAAATGAAAGGTACTTTAGAGGAAGCTAATATTGAAAATTAGCCATCTAAGTCCTGTTAGAGAACATCAATTAGGAAAATAACCAAATTTTATTTAAAACTGCTTAATTTTACACTGACATAATGAATTTAATCAAAAAAGTTAGAGCGATTTTCAAGATAATCTTAAAAATGTGTTTAGTCCATTATATAAAGTGCCACTTCCGGTTAGCTGATTTTGACGAAAAAGTTTATCTAACATCACTAGCATATAAAAATCTTAAATATGCACTTTCACTTCCGTACGACTTTTCGTTTTTGAGCTAGACTGTTAACACACACACACACACACACACACACACACACACACACACCCACACACTGACCATTTTGCGGGACTTCGTTATTTGGACTGAGGGAACCTCAAAACGTATATTTTCGTTGAAAACTCAGATTCAATAATTTTCACGATCGCAAAACATACCCTTACTATATATTACATATATAGGTAAATGAAAGTAATACCCTTACTATTTATTACATATATTTATGTAAGTGAAGATAATACCCTTGCTATATATTACATATATAGGTAAGTGAAAGTAATACCCTTACTATATATTACATATATAGGTAAGTGAAAGTAAAAAAAGGAATGAAATAAAAAATGTTTACTGTTATAAGTGCGGAAGTTTTGCCCTGTATAGTTGAGCTGATTCGCCTATTCTAAAACGAGCTACGAACGGAAAAATAAAATAAATATGATTATATTAAAATCAAATGGGAAATATGACAATATTAAAATGTAATATAATATAATTTATACAATAGAAATCCACTTGTTTAATACATCTCAACTAAAAAAAAAGTCTATTTATCAGTTTGAACTTCCTGCACTTTATTAGAAAACTGGAAATAAAAACAAGTTTAAAAAAATATTATAATCTGGTCACTATCTTCAAAGCTATTTCTCTCAAATTGTAGAATTTGTGGAAAAATGGGACTTCAGATAAATCCAGACATACGCTATTTATAAGATGAGAAAGGCATGCATTTTATATAACCTCCTAAATTCTATTTTTCCTTTCTCGCTACTTGGTGATTTCTAGCAATCCATTTTTCTTACCGTATCTCTAGGAGAGCGATATTTCTTTTTTTACTTCTGCCATTTCCTTTTTCATCCCAGCTTATAAGTAGATATTTATTTATTTCTATATAAAGATGTTAATTTTACTTTTTTTTACTTTTAATGAATTTGATTTTATTTGAAAAAAGGCACACTTTTTAATTGTTTGTTCAATGGTGTAATTCTTATATTTTATTTAATCGAACATATTAGCATTTATAATATTTTATTTGTTTTGCTGGTTTATAAATATATTTCCTGTTATCTAATCATTATGTTATGTTGTATTTTTATTATTATTTTGTGATTAACGTTCCTACGTACTCGTAACTATAACTGAAAGGGAAGATAATTCCATAATTTACTAACCTTATTTGTTTTTCTTTTAGAAGGTCTTTATTGAGAAATATTATAATCAGTTTCAAAGGACATTTATAATAGTGTTAAAAGATCACATTCACGCTCTATGTTCAATAAATAAAAAAAAATTCAACAGTAAAATATATGCAATAAATAAGAATAAAATAACTGCAATAGATAATAATAAACTACTAGCCTTATTTATGATATCTATTCCTGATAAAAACTAAAGCCAGATTCAAAACCATAAGGCTATTTAATGGAATATTATACCAGTATTAACTAATCGAACTATGTTATCATTTTTTTATTTTTTTTTATTAATTGAAAATTAATACATTTTGTCACATCGAAAGACATTAACATTATGGCTACATTAAACATTCACACAATATATACGTATAAACGATAACTAAAATAGAGATAAAAAAAAAAGAAATTAAATCAGAAAATTAACATACATATGTAAAAAAAAAAAATAGAAAGAAAATAAATAAAAAATGAAATAGATAAAACACATTCACACCAATATGCAATATTTACATTCGTCCAGGAGACTCTGAGTCATGCTTTGTCCCCCAAATATGGAAGCTAAGGCAGGACTCCAGGAGATCCTAGTGCTTCTCTCCTAGCCTCGTCACTGGTATTGCAAGCCAGTGGAGGCTGATGGAGGGCACTAGAGCAACAGACGCTCAGTACTTGAGTGGAGAATCTGGCCATTGTCAGTAGTCCAATATATATATGTATATATATATATATTTACAAAAGGTCGCGGGGCCACTGCCGTTTTAACCTCCGTGGAGGATTGTAGGGATGGCTGAAGCTAGATAGGGATTGTGCTACGAAATTCGGACGATGAGTGAGGTTATGGTGAAATTTGGAAAATTTATCTGGGATTAGCTCAATAAAAAATAGGATATAAAGGTCATTATGGAGGATTTTATTGGTTACATAGAAGGGAGCATCGACTTAATTTTATCATTTATGTTTTTATTAATTGTTACTAAACGTGTCTTTTCAGTGACAACTGTACTAAAAATAAGCTAGAAAAAAAAAACACAAAGCTGATACTTTGAAAATGTGGCATACCAAATTGGGCAAAAGAAGATTTAAAATAAAAGCTATTAAAAGTCAACGGATAAAATGGAAAACACCCGAGAAAAACGAAAATGTCTTTTACCTGTTGAGGATCGGGAAGTGCGAATTTTCTCATGCATACTTATTAAGAGGACTTGAACCCCTCAGATGCAAAAGCTCAACGAACAGTAAAACACGTTATTCAAGAATTTCCTAAAGCCAAAACTGCTAGGGAAAAATTAAAGATAAAAAACCACGATCAAATAGTAAAAAGAAAATTTCTAGAAATCAACAAAAGGTAATGATGTTTTTGCTAGATTGAAGCAACAAAATACAAATAAATAAAATTAAGTCTCTTATAAATTATGGAAGCTGTATAAATTAAGATCCACTCCTTCCTTACTTATCAATGAGCTATAAGTTCTGTTTCAACAAACTTATCCATTAATTGTTTGCTCGTGTAGAGATCTAAAACGACGGCAAACAAATGCTTAAACACGTTGATATCATTTTTATTAAATTTATAAAATATCACTTTGTATAAGTTAAATATAAACGAAAAGTGGTGAGCTCACCGTATAATTATTTATTATGTTATTCATATGAACTGTGAACGGGGTAGCTCAGTGGGTGAGCACTGACTTCCAGAACTCCAGGTCTCAGGTTCGAGTCCGGCTGATGACTAGTAATTTTTTATTAGCCGTGGATCGACCCTGTGGCCCGAAGACCCTCCCGGGACACACCTAGCCTCTGTGAAGCGGGTACTCTTAATTAAGTAATTAATTGAAGGCGAAAACCTAACGGTTGAGCGTCATATCGGCCCAATCACCGCTATGGCCAATCAACATTGGCGGCCTCGTAACACTACTTTCTGACATTATCCTGCACCCAAGATCCTTCACGGGTTGTAGTGGTACAGTTTTTATTTTATTTTTTTTAATGTACAAAAATCGCATTACAGAGTAGGGACGAAAAAAAGGTCAAATACGACAACTGTACAGAGCTGCGCATGTATGAGTTTTGTAACTGCAGTAGTATAGCGGCCCTGTTAGACCTCCTGAAAGTACCTTTTATCATTGAACTTAGTAAATTACTTTTTTCTCAAGAAAAGGTTGTCTACTTTACGATGGTGTACATAGAATATAATTATTTTGAACAGTTTTCGAGCAATTCCTTCTTGTTCAGTAAAAACGTGACCTCTGTACGAAAAACATAAAGCTGGTCTTAACTCATTTTCCCCGTCCACGCATCAAATGATTTTTTTTGTTGAAAATTTTGTCTAGAATGGCCTCCTATAGATTGTAAGATAGTCGATAGCTTGGCGGTATAAAAACATGAGAAATGTTGGTTCTCCAGATGATTCGAGGCTCCAGTAATTACGGTCATTAGTGATCTGCGGCCCAACCAAGAAGCACTCTCGTCACAAAGCCACTAATTGGTGAAGCCCTATTATTTAGTGGCCTGGACCCTATCCAACTCAGCTACAAAGACTGGCCAAGTCTTGAAAATACCGTTGGGTAGGAATCTGTTAGCCTTAGGAATAATAGATGAATAATAATGAATAATTTTCTAAAATAAAAATAATAGTCTCTTCTGAAGAGTATGAATTGTAGGAAGTTTAACGTTCCTCAGTTTTACGACGGTATGTGTTCAGTTTAGTTGTTACAAGAAAAACAATGAGAATGCCCAGTATTTTAAAGGTATTTTTGGCTGGCAACATTTTCTTACGGTTTTCGACAAGACCACTTGTATTCTATACCAAAACGATTTATGTCCAGCTTTTTTATTTATTATTGATTTTCAAGTATTTTTTTCCATCTGTAAAATATCTTTATTTATTTCTTTTGAACTAAATATTTAATTTATTTTTTTATTATTTATTTTATTTATTTAAAATATTTTTTTTATTTTTTTATTTTAATGGAATTTACAACTGTATTACATAGAGAATACAATAAGTTAATGAGAAATTGGTAACATGGCATGTACAACATGAATAGAAACTACCCATTGGTAGAACTCAAATTAAAGTTCTATATTAGAAGATCCCGAGGCCATCTTCTTTTTAGACGCCTCGGAGGGTTATCAGGGATCGAGGAGGAAGCAAGGTTTGAAACGAGAGGATTCGGATGGTTCTGCAGTTTGTTATGGAAGGAAAGGTATCTGGATTGGGCCAGATCGGAAACATATGGAACATTAAGGTCTTTATAGATGATTTTATTTGTGACAAAGTAAGGAGCGTTCAGGATTTTACGAAGGATTTTGGATTGTAAGGATTGGATACGAGAGGATTTCGATGGTTTAGTGGAGCCCTAAAGCTCAATTCCGTAAGTCCAAATAGGTCTTATTATTGTCATATATACGAGTCGTTTATAATTGATTGAAAGCTTAGATCGTTTGTCTAGTAAGTGCTGCAGTAGTCGAAAACGTCGGGATTTAAAATATTAAAATAAATATTTTAGTTACCTGCCTTCCGAAAACAGTCATTCTTTGAAAAAATATTACGCACACGGAACAGAAGTAAAAGTTTTTAAATTAAGCAGAATAGATTGATCACACTGTGGCAAGTACTAACAGGGGGACAAAGGAACTTAAAATGAAAACATGAATATTTATCTCAATTTCCAAGAAGTAGAAAATTATTTGAAGAAATGTAATCTGTCCGTCAGTTTTTCCCCTTCCAGGAATCCGATTGAAGTTGAAATAGCTCCAAATGTTTCTTCTTTTAATTTACTTTTTACTTATTCGCTTAGCGATGCGTAAAGCTTTCGAGAACGGCGCTGAAAACTTTAGGAAGTAAAAAGGATAAAAAAAAAAAAACCTTAAAGAAAAAAGAGCAAGTTGATTAGAATGTAGAAGTTTCCCCATGCTTAGCAAAGTATTAAAAAGGGATTGGACTTTTTTAGAAAGAGTAATAAAAATAATTGTCGTAGACACTTGAGAAATAACGTCTGAAGTATTTTTTTAAAGAAGCTTTTTCCAGCTCAATAATGAATAGAGTTAACATTAAAAGACTAAAATTTAATAATGACTTGAACTTGAAGTATACAATTTTCTTTATACAATTTAAATATTTAAAATAAATCGTTTGAAGTATTAGAATTATTTCCACAAAAAATTGAAACATAAATATTTTTGGAAGACGTATTTATCAACAAAAATATTAATACATAACATTCATTTGCTGCAACAACATAACAACTCGAATACATGATTTCTTAGGAGATCCTTTTGAAGTTTAAAATACTTATTTCTGTGAAACTATTTATAATACAAAATAAATAAAATACACAATTGATCTGAGAGGTCAGAAACGACAATCTGCTTGTGAAAATTTTATATTATTGCAATTTCTGCTATGCTGTAAACTAAAATATCATGATGAGTTAAATGTGTAACTGTTTTAGTTTACTACGGCTTTGTAAAATAAATTAAAAATAGATTTATGATTTAACTAAACATTATTAATAATGTTTAATAAAATAATGTTGTTGTTTTTTTTGAGGTTTTATTTATTTATGTATCTTAATGTCGTAAAGTTCTAAAGAAAATAATGCTCCAAGAAGATCCTGTGTTTCTGATGTTTACAAATTTTAATATTTCATCTTTATTTCATTCATTAATTTCCCCACAGTAACAAAGATGAAAACAGGGTCATATTCGTAAAATGGTATTAATATATTTTTTTCTCATATTTACTTAATCTAACAATAACACACATTTGTAGTTTTGACTAAAACCAAACATATTTCACACATCATCTCTATTCATATTAATAGAATATAAAAAAGTAATTGTTCGGCGATCATAAAGTACAGTATATGCCATATACTATATGACGTTAAATATTATAATGCAGTAAAAAGTTGAGATTTTCAAACAGGATGATATAAAAAAAAACAGGAAACATATTTTTTCCGAAAGGACAGCCAAATGTTTTTATTTCCATTTCATTCCATTTTTCAGTTAATTAAAACTATGTAACATTGTAAAATGTAATCGATAAGTTGGATTTTTCTCTTAGATAGAATATCTTTATAGATTAAATGAAAACAATAAAATAAAGTACTTTTCAGTCTTCTAGATAAAATTTGTACTTGTGTGCTATTACTTCAGTTTTTATTGCAGCATTACTTAAAAGGGTTCACATATGGGGTTGGGTTGATTGAATGACCAATGAAATCTAGGAACTGTTTTTTTTTTTATATTGTTTTGTTACTAATTAATTTTCTGGTTCAACCATCACTGTCATTCCAACTCGTAATAGAACCAATACAAGTAAATTTCAATTAAATGAGATAATTACTATTACGTAAAACTCACTTTTAAACGAACTATAAAATGTATTGTTCTTCATAAAATACTAATTAAAGTGATACCATTCCACAATGTATAGTACTTCTTTGCAAGAACTACCTATAGAATACTGATATACGATAATGCTAAGACTATTTAGTACCAAGAATTTTAATAATATTTAATCATTATTAGGAATTTTATCATTACTTTTATTGCATGTCAATTATTTAATGAACTAATACTCAATGTCCTTTGTACTCCAAAAGGACAATAATATACAATAATATAATAGTAAAATACTCTTTATTTCGGCTCTTAGAAGGTTTTTCTCATGTCTATAAATTATTTGCCAAATAATTTCACTTCATTGAATATTTTGTTAGGAAATGTTTAGAAAGGGTAAAAATTGGGAGAATTTCATGAGTACAGATTTTTTTTTTTTTACTTCACATATGCACCTTCTAACATATTTTTGACAATACGTAAATCGTCTAACAATGTGAATAATGGCAAATCAGATATCGCAGGGTATAGTATTAGTAGGGTATTCCCTGTCTTGATGGAGTTTTCCTACTTTACGTTAAAGAAGGAGGTCTTTCATCCAGTACCTTTTCAGATTCTTTATAGTTATGAGCGTTTAAATTGTAGCTATATTCCATATTAAGTCTGATGCTATGCTATGTTTATTAAGATATCATAAAAATATTATGTAAAATGGTATGAAACCATTGGTAAAGAGTTTTTGTTGACCAGATACAAAAGTGTTCATGAGTATCCATTAAATTCATTAAACATAACTTTTATGGTTCCTTTCAATTCTTTTTAAGAAACGTTAAGTAATGATTTTTATAATCAATTTTAAAAAATTGATACTTTACTACCAAATATTTGTTTATAACAATTCTTGGAAATATTAATAAGTATACATTAATAACTTCATACATACAACCATATGCATTTCAAGATTTTTTTTTTTTATTTAGTTCAATTGATTGAGTGAAGTTGAAAATGAAGGAAGCAAAAAAAAATACACAACGGTTAGTGATATAGTTTTATTGTATAAAATGTTCAAATTTTTTAGGTAAAAATTAAATCGTTCTGATAAGTGTAATTCTATAGTAGTTGGAAAATTGGTGGATTTATTTGGAGTTTAATTAGCTTCCAGAAGTCGGTAGTAGTTGTAAGGAAACTGAAATAAAAACGAAAAATATTCATTTAAAACAATAATATGATATTTAATAACAATTTATAACTAAAATGAAGAAGTAATAAGGTTACTTACCCCTGATATTGTGTATTGGTTTTCACTCTGGCTCTGGTATTGGTTAGCATTAGGACCCTGGTATTGATATGGGTACTGTCCTTGGTACTGATATGGGTACTGTCCTTGGTACTGATATGGATACTGTCCTTGGTACTCATATGGATACTGTCCTTGGTATTGGGACGGGTACTGTCCCCGGTATTGATATGGGTATTTTCCCTGGTACTGATACGGGTACTGCCCTTGGTATTGGAAAGGATACTGTCCTTGGTATTGATATGGATACTGTCCTTGGTATTGATATGGATATTGTCCTTGGTATTGATATGGATACTGTCCTTGATACTGGTATGGGTATTGTCCTGCATACTGGTTTGGGTATCCTCGGTTTTTATAAGCATATGGTCCTTGGTATTGAGTAGAATGAGGTTCCTGATTTAATTCATATTGTGGAGGCTCTCCAGAATAGTACTGCTGACCGTTCTGGTTGTATTGGAACTAAAGATAAAGAAAATATTAAATTGAAACGTTTAATGATTTTATTTTATAAAAAATCATTTAAACTTAATTTATCTTACCTCAAAATTTTGTTCACCAGTAGCCAAAGCCAAAAAGGCAGCTAATAAGAAAACTTTGAAGAACATTTTACCTTTGAACAAATATAGACAAATACTAATGAATTGTCCCTATTTTTTAATTATTTATTTACCCTACCTACATGATACTGTTATAAAGATTTGTAACATAAATCTTTATTGGGAAGTTATAGTAGTTTCATTATTAGTCTTAACATTTAAATAAAATCAAGTGGTTTTTGAATGTATACATATTTATCCAAAGTTCTCAAAACATGATTCGATACTTACGAAATGCTGATAATTTGAGGCGATCGGCTCAAATGTAACAACCCAAAAACTTACCACATTTTATACTATCCAAGTAATTAAGGTTATCATATATTTTCTTTGCAAAGAAAAAAATGCGACCACAATTCACTAATGATATTCTGATAACATGATTGCACTTTAGACGCCTAATTAATTTCCGATTGCTTTAATAAAATCAACAGTCACTTAAGATTTCAAATTATGCAATCGTTCGCGAATTCGTAACGTATTTTATTAAACCCATCGTTTGAATTATATAAATAAAAAATAAAAGGTTCGAAAGGGAGGACAAATAATTTCCATTGGAAAACTTAATTTGGGGATGATAAAAAAGTACGTAGAGGCCCACTTGTACGATTCATTCTCCCTCTCCTACTTTACCAGTACAAGTAACACATCATATTATCCAATCGTCTGTAATTTATATTGTAGTTTATGAAACTAAAATTATAGTGAAAACATAATATTCTGGCTCATTTGATTAAATTGAACTAAAACAAATTCATTGAGATATTTTTGAAGACTACCAACAAATAAAAACTTATTAAATTAATCTTAACTTGTTCTGGGACCTTTTTATTATGACATAATTTAATGGCTAAGAAATTATTTTTATTCAATATATTTTTTTATACATATTAAAAAATATATTGAATAAAAATAATTTATTATTTAAATTAAAGAAAAAAAATGTTTTTCTCAGATGTTTTGTTTGAATTAATTTAAGAAAATATACATTTTTTTTAATCACTGTTCAGAATACGCTCACTCTGTATAGATTATTAATCTATCGGGAAAAATATCTTTTTCTCTAGTTTTTGTTTATATAGTTTTATTTATGTTTTTATTTATGTTTGGTCCTTGATTTGAGCATATGTCTATAAAAAAAACAAAAATCATACTCTTGCAAAATTAATGTTAAGATTATTAATGATTGTTGCTATTGTTGATATACCAGTTTATATTTAATATTGTAATATGAGAGGTATGGCTTAAATGAATAATTTATTAAGTCCTGAGTTTTTTTTTACTTATTGAGTTAACCAGTGAAGTAGTTGAGGGAGAAGCGCAGAGAACTCCTAAGCTTCGCTTTTCCCTCCACTAGGGGGGATGGAAGACAAGATTTGTTCGGAGTTTCCCTGGCTGAGTGTTAATTGTATATAGTGTATATAGGTATGCTTGTATCTCAGATGTTCATTTTACTTTTATTTATATTTTTACTTACTTATGTGTATATATTTTTTTTATATATATTTTTTCACTCTCCTTATCATATTTTATTTTCTATGTATTCTTTTGTTATTACTTTATTTATTTATATATCTGTATTTACGGTTTGAATGTACTCTCTGAATTCTATTATAAGTGTCCTTAACTGAGATAGATTGTAATATTTCTCAAAAAAAAAAAAAAAAAAAAAAAGAAAGAAAAGATTATTGAGTAATATAACATTCGGTCACATGGACGATAATTGTAGTGAGATAAAACTAAATTCACACTATATGAACAGAAAATATTTTAAAAAACAGAAGCAAAATAACAACTAAATAATAATAAAAAAAAGTAGAATATATCCAATAAATAAAAATAAAATAGCTTAAAAATAAGTTTCGTCAATTAATGTTTATAGTTTCGTTATATACCAATGACGTAATAATAGTTTAACTTTTATATTTAATAATAGGTTGCTTTGAATTATTTTTTTTTTAAGTAATAGAATAGTAAATAAAAAAAAAAAAAAGGACTTCTATCCTTTATACCGTGGTACTAACTCAGTTATTGACGGAGGAAAATTAAAGTACCTGAGGAAAGACGAGATATGGTGATGTAAAAATAAAAAGGGGACGTAAAAAGTAAATGGGGCCTGAATTGTGGCCGGGAGGGACGAAAGGGGGGGAGGGGCTATAGACTATGTGACCAGGACCCGTGCAAATCTCATTTGCTGGGGTCTCGGTCCCCGACGGACTAGTTTACCATCCTCCGATTGGGGTCCGCACAAAAGAACTATATTAAGGGCTCCATGGAGTTTGAATTGGAGCGTATAACTCAATTACCAATACTAAGATACATTTTACTGCTGTACATAAATAAAGTAAAACCTCTCAGTAGCGGACACCTATGGGGAATCGAATATCATCCGCTTTAGAGAAATTGAAAGTAAAACATTTAAAATACAATACAAATTATAAGATTTAATTTTTATTTTATAAATCAAATATTATGAAAATTAAATCATTTATTCATTAAAATAGCATTTTTTATTTTTAAATTTATAGTAATTTTTTTTTTTGTTCTTTTCTTAGCCCATTATATGCTTTCTCAAAAAGCTCCTTTTACTGTATTTATTTTGCATTTTGAGGAGGTTTAAGTTCGTATTACAATTTATGTTATTTCATTATTCCTAATTTCTAATTAGGCGATTGGGCTCACTCCCCTTTTTGTGATAAACTTAAACATAATTTTTTTATTATAAATCAAATTATTTAAATATAATTACTTAACAGTATTTAATTACGTAAATTATTTATTGAGAAATATTACAATCTGTCTCAATTAAAAACATTTATAACAGTATTCGCATTCACATTCACAGGCTACGTACAATAAATTAAAATAAATTAAACACAAAAATAGTAATAATGATTGGGCTCACCGCATTTTTTGTGATGAACTTAAACTTATTTTTTTTTTTATAAATCAAGTTATTTAGATTTAATTACTTAAAAATATTTAATTTCCTAAATTTTTTATTGAGAAATATTACAACCTGTCTCAATCAAGAACTCAAATTATATCAGCGTTCAGATTCACATTCACACCCTATGTACAAAAAATAAAAATAAATTAAACTGAAAAATAATAATGCAATAAGTAAATGTACATAAACAAAAGAAACTAATCTAATAAACTAAAATTAAAGGTAAATTTATTTTTCATACATCTAATCATCGTTAAGGTGGTCCAGAATGTTCAATGCGACTGAATAAGAAATTGGTTAAATTTATTAATGATTGGTGAAATTTGGTATTGCTCTCAGCAATAAAACTCTTTATTTTTATTTTTAACTCTTCTAGAAGTCTTGACGCCTCAATCTTTGCAATGAAGTTCCTTTAGCTAGTTTTCGTAACTAATTTTTTTTTTGTAACAAAAGTATATATATTTTATTATATATATATATATATATATATATATATATATATAGATATAATATATATATTATATATATATATATTATATATTATAATATAAATTGCCTTTCAATGTTGCAGAATGTATTAATATTTAATAAAGAAATTTAAAAAAAAAATAAAAATATATATATATATGTATAAAAATGACAATTTCGTATTACCTATAATCGTAATCTGTAATTTTTATTTGAACTTTTTGGGGCATATTGTTTTCCGCATTGCTTTGTACAGATAACGTTAGCACTAGTCTTTCGCTGGCTTCCTTTAAAATACAATTTTTTGGCAAGCCTTTAAATTAGTTATAGAATTGCCTCCGTCTTCATTGGTGGTTCGGAACACCCAGAGACCACGAAAATGTATTATCACCTCATTGGTCGATAGCGAACATAATTATTCGAAAGGGTGTCAATGCTGGAGGTTTACGGCACAAGGCTTGGCAAAATGATTGACATGTTACTTGATCTAAGTAAAACCTTAAGTTTTAGAAAATATTATTTTTTATTTGCATTAACATTTCCATGTTTGATCCACTGTTCCCATTATTTAATTCGTTCTTTAATCTCATACTATTTTTTAGTTTTTCCAATCTGAATTCAACGACTAAATAGCTAATACTAAGTTTTTCACATAAACTCATTAATAAAATCAATTTTTTCTTTAATATTTAACCGTAAAAGAATTAACATGTTTCTATCAATTCTGTATTTTATATATCCAGTCCTGATTTGTTTACTTGGGTCTGGTTTCTGGTTTGTCATTTCATGTAGTTTATAGGGCTCTAAATCTCTGAGATGTTTTGTGTGAGTAATTGAAGTCATTTTGAAGTTATCACATTTTTTTGTATTTTTCAAATGTTTTTGGCAAAAAGTAAAAGAGGCAAAAATATTTTTTGACCTAGTATCACAAAAATAGTTTCATTAAAATTGGTGACTCCATGTACCTAGCCTCCTCTTTTGAGATATTTAAACTGGTTCACCATCCTTGTTTGATACGTATTTTCCCTATATGTTTTTTTTCGAGCACTAGCACTTTTATATAAATTTTAAAATAAAAAAAATACAAAGAAAAAAGCGATGGAGGGGAATTAAGTAAATTAATTCCTCAATCCACCTCCCACATCAACCGTTCTTAATAGAGAAGAATAACAGGAAATAAAAAATACCCCATTCAAGGAGAGGAATGGATTTCTCTTTAATTTAATAAGTTGAAAAGAAATCCTCCCTCGTGCTTTCAATCCAGTTAGAAAAAAACAAAAAAACAAATAAATTGAATTTAAAAAATAAAGGAATTTAAAGGAAAGTTTTTATTTTTTCAACGATGTCGAATTTAATTAAACAATTTATACTTTATTTATTCTTTAGTCTACAAATATTAAAAAAGAATACGAAATGTAAATAACGAAATAAATAAACAAAAATACTATAAGGACAATTCTACGAAAAAAACATTCTCTATGGAACTCCTACGTCCTATAAAAATCCTTAAAGATCATTAATAATCCACCTCCCTACAACTTCTTTCAAATTATTTACGCATATAGAAAGGAAATTATTAATTAACCGACTTAAAAAAATAAGTTATATCAAACAGGAGAAAAAAAGGAAAAATACCGTTAAGAGAAAATCCTTTCAAAATTCCAAAAGAAAACCACGAGTTATACTTTGAGTAAATATTGAAATATTCAATAAATACATAACTGTATTTATTTTTAATTATTTTTTAGGCTGCTGATGTAATACATTTTTATATCTACCCTATACATTTTATTTTACTTTTATTTTTATTTTTACTTATATATATATATATATATATTATAATATATATATATATATATATATATATCTTTTTTTTCTCTCTTTATAATATTTTATTTTGATCTTATTTGTATGTATTCTTTTGCTATTATTTTATTTATTTATGTTTCTGTATTTAAGATGTGAATGTGTTTTCTGAACTCTATTATAAGCGTCTTTAATTGAGACAGATTGTAATATTTTTCAATAAAAAAGTTTCAAAGTTTTCCCAATACCTACACAGTATTTATGCGTATATTGTTCGGTTATGATGTATTAATTAGTGAAATCATGGTATTTCCTTTATTTACTATCATTTGGGAGACTAATAATTCTACACATTTCATTGTATTTTATTCTGGATTGGCGAATTAAAGTTGATATTTCCTTCATCCCGTAGATCTTATCTTCTGAAATCATTCCTACACCAAACAACTAACTCACAGCTCCTTACTGCACCTAAAATCTACAATTGAAATTATCGGTCCAGGGAAAACAAGATCCTGTGTTTCTGACCTCTACGCCCCTTCCCGCAGAACTAAAAGCTTTGAACGTTCTTTTCTTGTTCACTCCGTTGCCTTTTGGAATTCCCTACCATCCTCATTCGAATCCTTACTTTATATCTCGAACAGACTTTCTCTAATCTTAAAATATTAATATAGGAATAAAATTTTGATGAGAAGTGAATATCAGTTTTAATATTATTATTTTAATTATATTATAGTGAATGCTGCTTTCATTTATATTTATTCTGGAGTTGAATTGATTTTATTGCTTAAATACGTTAATTATTTATAAATATTGGTTGGTGTAGTTTTTGTCCAGCATTTTATTCTAGTTCTCTGAACACATATTTTCATTATTAAGGATCCTAGCCCCACTATAAACGTCATTTTCTATTCTATATATCTTGATTAAAATAGCATGGTATATATTAGGTAGCAGTACAACATTTTTTAACCTTATTTTTATCAAGTGTAAAATATTACAAATATTTTTGAAGGCATGTATACACCGAAAGGCTTCTTCGTATGAAAACAATTATTCACCGGGGCTGTTATTGCTACGCAAATACAGATTCAATTTTCCGCCGTTTGTGTATCAACAAAGACTAACTGATAATTCAAATATCCCGAGAATAGCTGTTATGAACAAGGCAACAAAAACGCCTTCCGAAAACAAACGCGATTCCAGATACGTTTTGTAATGAATGAATGGAAATGATATTACGATTGCGAACGATTGTCCGGATTAAATTAATAATTTCATAAAAGAAACGATTCAATTTATTTGTATGCCGAATATTAATCAATGTATTTTAATACGGAAAACAGAATTTTTTATTTCTTATTTATTGAAATTTTTACGGAAAAACACCTCGTTTTTATTTTCAACGTATTAGAGATAATAACACATGAATTTAGTTATATCCAGCATTAATAAATATTTTGTATTTATCAGGACATCCCATAAGTAATTTAGGTATTTAATTACGATATATAAGGAGGAGGATAAAATAAACATTAAAAAAAACACGCTCAACATGATATATATTTACCATCTTGTTCTACAAAAGTTTTCCATCTTGGAATCAAATTATTTTACACATTTTCTGAAAATTCCTTTGATTTTGAATTAAATAAAGACAACACACTGTTTTCACTTCATCGATTCAGCCCATGTTCCTGCCTCTTAATGCGTTTTGGTGGCTGCGAAGGAGGTGATAAGAAGAGTCCAAAGAATATGGCGTGTGAGGAATAATTTTTCATCCAAAACCCTTCAATCTTTGCAATGTTGATTTTCCAACATGGGGCCTCATATGGTAGAATATGTAGGCATGGAATATATAAAATAAAGTACCTCGTCTAGTAATAAGTAAGAGACTTTTTTTCTCATTTGCCTGTTTCAATCGAAACACCTGATCACAGTTGAAATCTTTCTTGATAATTTGGCGTGCGTTAAGTATTATGTGTTAAAAATGTTATATGCTAATTAGAAGACATCATATTTTCAGATTCAGTATTTTTTTTTAAACAGTTTTAAATATATGTATTAAAAAATCTAAATTGTACTAGGCTGCAAGATGTCGGATGGCCAAATGACCAACGACTTTGGCATAAGATAAAAAAAAAAAATAATAAAAGATTCAGTATTTTCTAAATTAATTAAAACACCTTCTTTGTGTGTTTTGTTTTTCATAACTCTATGTCTCACACGATAATATTAGAATCTGAATTATATTAGGATCCAAATAAATGGATGAAAAGATATTCGTGACACTAAATAAATTTTATATTTCTTCTGTTCATTATTCCTAGAATTGGTGTCTTGAGATTATATTTGTTTTATAAATTAGGCCATTATTCACCAACATTTTATTTATTAGCTATTTTATTAAGATAACGTTTCGACCATCATTAAGGCCATTTTCAAGTCTTATTGAGTCCTCCATTAAATATCCATTATTAAGTATCGTATCAATTTTTCAGAGAGAATTAATACGATACTTAATAATGGATATTTAATGGAGGACTCAATAAGACTTGAAAATGGCCCTAGTGATGGTTGAAACGTTGTCTTAATAAAATAACTAATAAATAAAATGTTGGTGAATAATGGCCTAATTCATATAATACATTTTATAATTTTTTGTAAGAAATTGCCCATTAACTTATTCATTCAAGAGTTATAAAAAAAATACTACATCAGGT
Source organism: Nezara viridula (assembly GCA_928085145.1). Lineage (NCBI taxonomy): Eukaryota > Metazoa > Arthropoda > Insecta > Hemiptera > Pentatomidae > Nezara > Nezara viridula. The sequence continues at coordinate 49,929,091 of OV725081.1, forward strand.
ACAGGTTTACAATAAAAAATCAATAATTTTATATGCAAATTATATTTATTTACTGTTTTTTCTTCTAATGTTCATCAGAAAAATTAAAATTTATGACTTCTGCAAAGTCAACTTTTACAGTATTTACCAAAATGACGTATCATATTTTGATAACTTTCTTAAGATATGTGGGATAAGGAGTAACAAAAAAAAATATGAAATTTGAAAAATAGAGGTTTATTGTTAAGAATTTCAAAATATATTATTAAAAAAAACATAAAGCTTGAAAAGTGACATAAGGTTATTATGATATAAATGGAAAAATCCACGGGTCTCCAACTATTAAAATAAATACTGGAGACTCGTGGTTTTGTAGTATAAATTTTTCCATTTATACCATTTCAAAACATAGTTGTTTCATTTGGATGAATTCGTTTAGTTTATATTGAAGTGAGTGCGAAGAGTTGGTTGACTGATCCGTTGAATTAGACGTCTTTTACTTAGTGAGCAGCGACTTGGTAATAGTTGTAGGGGAACTGAAATTCGAAAAAAAAATATATGTATATATATATTGACAATAAATAAGATATACTTAAAAATAATTTATAGAATAAAAATTCTTACGCCTGAAAATGGGAATTTATTTTGATAATTCTGCCCCTGGAACGGGTATACATATGGACCCTGGAACTGGTATGGGTACTGTCCTTGGTATTGGAATGGGTACTGTCCTTGGTATTGGAATGGAAATTGTCCACGGTATTGGTATGGGTATTGACCTTGGTATTGGTATGGGTATTGTCCTTGGTATTGGTATGGATATTGTCCTTGGTATTGGTATGGGTATTGACCTTGGTATTGATAGGGGTACTGTCCTTGGTATTGATATGGGTATCCTTGGTATTGGTATGGTCCTTGGAATTGGGTAGGATAGAGACCCTGATTATATCCGTACTGTTGTGGGTAGTTTTCAAAGCTGTTCTGTGGACCATTCTCGTTTTGCTCGAACTAGAAATACAAAAATATTTATTATATGAAACTAACGAAATATTCTTACTAAATGTTTACCAAAACATATGCTTCAAATTGTTTTACCTCCGCATTTGGTTCACTTGCTGCTGCTAAGGCCAATAAGGCTGCCAGACACAAAGTTTTAAAAAACATTTTTCCTAAAAAAAAAAAAAATGTATATATATAAAGTGCATAAATTAAAACACATTATTTACTAATAATAAATCCTAATTTAAAATAATAAATCCCTTGTTAAAATAATATAGCAAAAAAAAATATTAAGAGAAACATTTTTATTTATGCTGAATTTAAAAAGAACATATACATAAAAAAATATATATTCAGATTAATTAGGCTTATAAAATAAAAGAATATCGTAAAAATTAAGTTGAAACTCACTGAATATTAATTATTTGAGGTGAAGTACTCAAACTGTAACGAACTAAAAATTCAACGCCTTTTATATGAGTTGATTGCGGTTATCAATTTTTTTTTTCAGGAACAAACAAATCCTATCAGTGGAGGTAATAAGCAATTATCCTTTTTTTTATCCCTGCTTAATTAATTATGAAGCGTGACAAAAATGATTTAGAGATTTTTTTTTCCACCATGCATAAACATCGTTAAATGTGTGGAAAATTCCCGAAATTTTTTCTTTATTTACATTTTCTTCGAAGCTTTTTCATTTTTCGGTTTATGTTTAAGTAATAATCGTGTATATGTATTTAAATAAATATGTACGTATTAATACCAATTTATAATCCCAACCACGCAGTGCATATAAAAAGTATAAATGTATTTAAATAAATTCATTAAGGCCTTTCTAATCTCTTTTTATTTTATTTTCAGTTCATTTGTAAGAAAGAAATTCTTTTAATACCTTGGACATTTTTAATATTTATTTGATATATAAAATCAATTTATGTGTCACGTTATGACTGGAAGCTACTCATAACTGATAATATACTGATTTTCTTATTATACTCGTCAATAATAAATTACAATGATTTATTTTAAATACTGTTTTTAATAAACTTTTTGCTTTTCAGAAAAGTCTTAAACTCTTTAATCAGTTAAGATAAAATGGGAATCTTTGACCTTTTTTTTCATTTATATATTTGAAACTGAAATATTGGTATTAATTATTTTTTATTTTCAAATTTTACTACCGAATTACTCAAAGGTGCATAAGAATAGCAATCGATCTATCGATCTAGCAATCGATAGAAGGATGATCTGGGAAAATATATTTTTAAAATAATTTAAGGTATGTGCTTTAGACTACACGATAGAAGTGAAAACATTAACAAGGCGAGATAAATAATATGAAATAAATATTATAAATAATAGTTCATCATAAATGGAATAAAGTCTGAAAAATGCTCTCGCTTACATTATGTAGGTCCGATTTTTTGTTTTTGAGATATTTGAATCCATATCTTCAATAAAACTGGTTATCATTTGGTTTTCGACACTATTTTTTCCCTTTTCGCTTCTCTAACACAGCGTCAAATTAAGATACAATTTTGAATAAAAGAGGATGAAATGGTGAACATTTCTCCTTCTTACAGTATGCACGTCCGATTTTTGGTTTCTGAGATATTTTAATCCGTATCTTCAATGAAACTTGTTATAATTTAGTTTTCGAATCCAGCCGACTTAAAACGAGAGTTACACACCGGAAATCTGATGGCTCAATCTATTTACTCTCAACAGAAACTTGCAATGCGCGTCTAAAGAAGCTTTCGCATAAAAAATGATCGAAATTACTGAACTCTCATTTTTCTAAATTATCGCAACTAAAACTTAGACAGAAACTAAATATATATGCATAGTGACTTAAATGCATATGGAGAAACCACAATATTTTTCATCGATGATTTTGAGACTGACAGCAGACACGAAAAAAAAAGAATAACAACAATTTTTACCAACTTATAACATCTTGAAATCAATTAACACGTATGTATACCTTACCCCTTTTTCAACAAAAACTGCACTGACATAACAACGGACTTATCAACGAAATAGCAACAGTTGAGTTTCCCATACAGGGTGATTAAAAAAGAGCTGTATGAGAAACCTCCTGTCAAAACCGGGGAGAGATATTTCTGGTTACGATACTCCCTTAAGCCTGAATTTCCATTATCGTACTCTTTCAGCATATTTGTTTATTTTCACTTCTGTGATAGATGTGGATAGTCAAATGAATAAGAAAAAAATGTATTTAACCATAAGTTTTAGACGTCTGAAGAATTCCTTTTTTGATATACAGTTACTTTAACCAAACAATAAAGACAATATCATATATTTTTTACTACCCCATGAAAAGGATCTACTTTACCTTAGACGTATAATTAATAAGGATTGAACAAAGAAGACCGTAAAAAAAAAACTTTTCCAATAACAAAGTTTTTAAAGATTTATGTGTGGCTGGGGACCATTACTTAGTTTATTATTGTTTTAATATCATGCGATATTATTAGATAATTTGATTCATTACTATAATAATTAATTTTTTCAAATAACTTATATTAAGCTCATATTCAAGCTCCATATTTTTCTTGCAGTTGAAAAACTTTACTTTGATAACCATGCCAACCTTCACATAGATACATATTTAAACGAAAATTTTCCAAAGCTTTTGAAAGAAAAAAAAAAAACGAAATCAACGCTCCGTTATCAGAGAGAATTGGTTCAGCTAATGCATTTCTCAAGAGAATACTTTTAATCAAACGAGAAATACATGACCCTTCTTGGATTAACAAACCGCCTAAAATAATCCTAGGCCTAACACGGTTACAACTACACCAATCGATTGTTCTACATATCATGGGTGATAAATACTCAGGACGCATGTGGGTCATCTTCAGTGTTCGAACCACGTCCTGATGATGATCCCCATATTTGGATTGAAACGTCGGCACTAATAAAAACCTAATAATGACTGCGTCCTGAATATTTATCACCCATAATAGTTAAAAAAGTTTCTTCATTTTGTTTAGTTTTTTTGGAAGATAAATTAAAGGTAACAATATAAACAAATTCTTCAGTTTTAAAGCCTAAGTAATTATTAGGTAATTTTGGACTGTTAAGATCAGGATTTTTCTGGAATTTGATCCAAAGAAAGGTGAAAATTAAAAAAATATTTTTTTTTTCGAAATTATACATTTTTTTTCTTTGTTCCTGGGAGGCAGAGGACCTGATACATGGGCCTAATATTTTTTGACCTAATATCACCAAAAAAAAAAAATCATTGAAATCGATGACCCCACCTCCGTAACCTATTTCCTTGTTTAAAAAAAGACTTGGAACATATATACCAACTTGGAACATATATACGAAATTAAAAAGACAAGAACTGACTAGACAATATAACCAAATCTTACATCTTTTGGACTACACGATCTACGACACTATACTGAGACCAATTTGGACATAAAGGGTAGAATTTTGAAGTACGGCAAAACAAAATACAAAAAAAACAATAAAAAATTTAACGAAAAATTGTTAGCGCACCTTGGCATATTTCAAATAACACTATACATAACGACTTAAACAGATCAACAGTGAAATCTTACATCCACGAAACATGTACAATATTTTATTCTTTAATTCTAAATCACTACAATCCACTAGTTCTTTCTATCTGCTCCCCGTTACCTGATCGACGCAGATTAAAAAGAAAATTGCCAAAAGACCTACTCCTTCGATAATAACAAAATGAAAGCAAATTCGCAGTAAAGGACTAATACATTAAATTTTCTATATGTATTATTCAATAAACTAGCAGTTCTAGCGGTATATATATATATATATATATTTTTTTTTTATCAGGTACTAACAACATAGATGTTTTGCTCCTAAAACATCCAACCGCTAATCCAGGCATCCAGTTCTTCGTCAGACGGGACGCTACCGACATAGTAGAAGATCCGTTATCTCGTCACGCCCCAGTATTAGGCCTCTAGCACAAGAATGGGAAGAAAACGGATATATGTTGAATAGCCGGAGACGACATAAGCCTCTTTAATTCGGCTGGAGTGAGATGTAAGTGCTTTCTAGCCGCTAGTTATGTGAACAAGCTTTGTATAGAGGGCGGGAAAGCTCTCCCGTCCCTGTACTGCCGCTCTGTGTTGTGCAAGCTCATGTCCATGTAACCCATTCTATATTATAATTCGCCCTCCTACACCTTTCACACTGTCCACTTAACTTCCCCAGTGATCTATGACCGCTCTTGAGCTTTTCCAGCGTTTTATTTTTTTTTATCCTCCCTTCGGCTATACACGAAATCTAAAAACACCTTTTCGGGGGGATTGCTAACATGTTGAAACCGACTATTTTCTCAGTTTAAAGTTCACTTATGACGAAAAACCTTCCGTCAATAATGTTTCAGGTATTGGAGAACATTGGTCCGAAACTGGCGCTTTTTTTTTATATATATTTTTTTTAAATAGATGTAAACTCATTCTTATGATGACATAACCGATACATGATGTATAGAACGTATCTAATAATGTAATATACTAATAAGGTATAGAGAAAGCCCCCCCCCTGCACCAAGTCTTAATACAAATTCAAAGACATTATAATTAAATCTCTCAATTGTCATTAAGATGGATAGACAAATACAGGGTTGGTTCTATTTTGTTAAATGTTGAATTATGGTTATAAATTAAATGAAAGCTTTTTTTCTGTTTTGTTGAATTTATATTCGTTTTGACATTGAAAATTTGAAGGATGAGGCTGAATAACAATTTGAAGATTATTGTTTTAAATGTTATTTTATATCTTAAGGTTAATAACCTTAATATGCTTTTAAAATACAGGCTATTACAATCTGTATTGGCATTATATTTAATTATGTTTGTGTAGCTGCTGTTTACTTAAATCTGTTTCGCATACTGAAACGAAGTTGACTAAATAATTATACTTTTGATTTTTTTCGCCAGATGTAAAATTATCCTTTCACTGACCTTAATGATAAATAAAATTAATAAATACAATCAAATTATGCGGTTTAATATTCATAAACCAATACGATAGTGATCATTTTAAAATGATTTATATTAAATGCATGCTATATAAATTTTTTTAAAGATGAGTAAACATTAGATAAGTATAATATTACACTTCCACATTTTTAAAATAATATAAATTTTTAGACATTGATGGGCTAGAAATAAATAAGCATAGAGCAGAAAACTTATGTAAAAATTGTTTGCATAAAAGCAAAATTATTGTTGCTTGTCTAGTTCAATAAAATATTTCCGAACTAGTTATCGTCATAAATGTTAACAAAAAGTATCGGAAATCTGAATATATTTTTAAATAAACAAATTAATCATACTTATCGAACCGTGCACTTAAAAAGACTAGAAATGTTTTTTTATATGTTTAAAACTTTAAATTTTAGTAAATGCAGTTTTTGTTGCTGTCCTTAGGATCTTCCGGTAATTCTAAAATGTTTTACTTCCTCTAAACTTTGTCATATACAACCTCCGAATAAGTATAGTATTTAAAATCCTTGATTATATCTACTTAAAATAAGTTTTACAAAGTTATTACTTACTTTATTTTAATTTTACTCAGTTTCAATTTATTATTGTATTTCTTTTTTATTTTACTTTATTTAAATATTTTTTTTTATTTTCATTTTGTATGTAAATATTGTATGAATGAATGCTTGTAGCCCTGATACTTGTTGTTGCCCTTAAATGCGACAGATTGTATTATTACTCAATGGATTGGTTACAGAAAGTTAAAATAAGTAAAACCATCATGATTTTGGACCGACGGTATATTGAGACGCCTCAGTTACCAGCTAAGCAGTTCAAGTTGTACAATCGTAGTATTATTAAAAAAAATAATGGTAATAATAATAATAATTCTGTAAGCATTTTTCTAAAGGACTCAGGAAATTACCATAACTACAAGCTCTAATCATTGTTTCGATCACTCTCTTCTTAGCTTAGTACTGTTCACTAGTGGATCTAGGATTTAATTTTTTTTTGGGGGGGGTCTCAGCCCGAAGGATTTTTTTCCATATATATAACGATATTTAATTTGAAAAAAAGAAGAAAGAAACTAACTATCCATATGACATGGTCTCTTAGTGATTCTAAAATCCTATTAAATGTAATTACACGGACAATAATAGTTTAAGAGATAGTTTTTAATATATATTTTTTTTTTATGAAACATGGTTGTATTTTACCATTTTGGGGGGGAGTGATTCAGCCCGAAATCCCTCTCCCCCCGCAGATCCGCCTGGTACTGTTTCACGAGCCTTATATTACACCAAAAGAGCCATCACTTGCAGGTTGGATAGGTTGGATTGATTGGGAATTCTACGTTTTCAATCCCAATGCCTGCCAAGAACGATGTTGAACACGAAGAAGCAGTTGAAAAATCTACAGTCTGATTTTTTATTAATTTACTGTTTAGTTCAGTAGAATTGTATGTTAATTTATTTATTTTCAGATTTTCTTTATTTAATAGAAGCCCGACGGACATGGTACTGTACATACTTCAAAGAATGGTTAGATTATCAATCTTTCAAGAGCTAAGAATTTTTTTAAAACAATATTACTAAGATATATTGTTTAAACACGCTGACACATGGGTCACTTTTATGTTAATATTAAAAAACAACAAATCATTTACATAATGGTCGGTTTTTTTGTGGCAATATCTGCTGAACCTTAAGCAAGAGAAATAGGACATATAAACTAAGCTCGTGCGGATCTTACACACGTCGGTCTCGGCAACCAACAGCCAACTGAAATCTCCAATCCAATCCCGACAATAAAAAAAATAGGTCATGGATCTACGTCCGGTCAGGAAAAAAAACGATCAATCAAACTATATTTTTTATATGAGAAGGAGTTATTTTATAATATTATTTCACAAAAATCGTATTTATTTTTTATTTTTTCAAAAACCTGCGAAATAATAAAAGTAAAAATTGCAATAGTGGAAATAAAAATAGCACATGTTACATAGGACAAACAAAACAGAACATAAAAATAGAACTAACCAACATAGAAGTAATTGTAATTCCAAAATAAAAAAATAGAACACAAGTACTGGCTAAAATACTAATAAGTGAAAAAAACAGCTTCAAAAAAAAAGTTTTAGAATCTATTTACATTTCCAAAAATTTAGACACAGTATGTAATTTCCAAGCTGATACAAAAGGATTAAGCAGCACATGTGCTAATATAATCACAAATTTGAAATTTTAATTGAAAACTTTTTTAATAACAACATTTAATAAGTAAGCAGTATAAAGAAATATATAACAATGTGCAAACTCCCAACCACACTTATAATTCAATTAGACTTTGGACTATATGCAAAAAGCATGGTTGAATAAAGTAGGGAAGTTTTAAAATATAAATTAATTTATATATGTTGATCTTACCTTGATATTTATGTATTTGAATAAAAAAGCAACCTCATTCTATTTAGTTGTATTGTTAATTTACAATTTAACTGGTAGATTTTATTACAATTTTTTTTAAAAGATTACTTAACCTAATTATAGTTATAATTTATAGAATATTTAATTAAATAGGACTAATACCACCTTCATAGAGTGCAGAATTACATTAAAATATAAAATTAATGGTGTTTATATTATAGATGGCTTGAAGATGGCTTACTGGCCGAAACGTAGATATGAAAATTAAAACAAATATGGTGAAAAAATAAACAGAGCCTTATTTTATAATATTAAAAAATTTTCACCAAAAACAAGCACATATGGAATACAATTTTAATTTTCAGTTAATGATCATTTAATAAAGATATCTGGATTTTTTTCATTTTACTAACAACTAGTGACCGAATTTTCATGCAAAAAATAAGCTAAATATGTACTGTGCATCAAACTACACAAATCGTATTACATATGTCTATTTGTAAAAAAATATAATAATTTTTTTTTTTTTTACACTTTATTCAGAAATATTACAATTTTTCACAGTTAAGGACACTTATAATAGAGTTCAGAGATTGCATTCATACCGTATATACAAAAATATAAATAAATAAAGTAATAACAAAAGAATAAGAAGAAAGAACAAAAGAGTAAAGAAAAAAAATATATATACACATAAGTAAATAAAAATAGAAATAAAAGTAAAACAAACACCTTATATAAAACATACATATACATTATTTACAATTTGCCAGGTGATCTCCGAACCAATCCTGTCCCCTCCACATGTGGAGGGAAAAGGGAGGCTTAGGAGATCCCTACGCTTCTCCCTCAGCCACTTCACTGGTATTTTAAACCAGCGGAGGATGAGTAAGAGCGCTACAGCCACAGACACTCATGACTTGAGTGGAGAATCTGGCCATTGCTAGAACTCCAAAATATCCATATTTACAAAAGGTCTCGTGGCCACTGCCGCTTTAACCTACGAAGGGGATTGTAGGGATGGGTGGTGCTTGATAGGGATTGTACAACGGGATTTGGGTGATGAGAAAGGTTCTGGTGAAATTTGGAAAATTTGGCTGGGATAAGATCAAGAATAAATGGGATATTAAGGTCATGATGTAGGGTTTTATTGGTTACATAGAAGGGAGCATTGACTATTGTACGGAGGACTTTAGACTGAAAGGATTGAATGCGTTTGATGTTAGAAAATTTGGCTGTTCCCCATAGTTCTAGTCCGTAAGTCCAGATGGGTTTCAGTATTGTCTTGTAGATCAGTAATTTGTTTTCACCAGAAAGTTTAGATTTTCTATTCAGTAGTCTATATAGCTGGCCATATCGTCTGTTAAGTTCCTGTCTTTTAAGTCGAGTATGTGGATTCCATGTTAGTCGTCTGTCTAAGAGAAAGCCAAGATACCGGACTGTATCTGAGAAAGGAAGCTGGATGGAGTTAAAATAAACTGGTGGGCAGGTATTACGCCGAAGGGTGAAGGTAATGTGTTTACATTTAGATTCGTTTACCTTAATGCGCCATTTCTTACACCAGTGTTCAATCAGGAAGAGGTGCCTTTGTAAGTTTGCGGACGCTGTTTCAGGATCTGAGTTGGAAGAAAGGATAGCAGTGTCATCAGCGAAAGTTGCCAGGAGGGTATCGGGATGGACAGGAATATCAGCGGTAAAGAGAATGTAAAGGATGGGGCCCAAGACGCTGCCTTGAGGAACGCCAGCCTCAATTGAGTAACAGTCGGAGAATTCGGTGCCACAGCGAACTCGGAAGGAGCGGTCGGAAAGATAGGATCGGAGTACTAGGTATAAGGACTGTGGTAGATGGATTTTAAGCTTGAAGAGTAATCCGGCGTGCCATACCCGGTCAAAAGCTTGCGCTATGTCCAGAAATGCACCCGAGCAATACTGCTTGCTTTCTAGGGTTGAGGATATATGGTCAACAACTCGGAGTTCTTTCTGGACAGTGGAATGTTGGGAACGAAATCCGAATTGATGAGTAGGAAGGTTATAGGATTCAATTATAGGTAGGATTCGTTTCAGTAGGATCTTTTCAAAAATTTTTGAGAGGATTGGGAGTAGGCTAATTGGTCTATAGCTTGCTGTATTGTTGGAAGGTTTGCCTGATTTCAAGAAGAGGACGATGGTGTTTCCATAAAAGACGGAAGTGGGTAGTTCGTAGGATGCAATTGTATATATATGTAAGAAATATGATGGCTTTAGATGGAAGTTGTCGAAGGATCTGTGGGGTTAGAAGGTCATATCCAGGAGATTTGAGAGGTGTGATTTTCCGTAAAAGGTATTTGACCTCAGAGGGATTAACAGCTTTAGGTGGTAAGGAGAGTGGGATAGGTATTGAGAGGGATTCTTCTACTTTTACTGTGTGGCTGGGATGGGATTCTGGATGAGGAGCGAAAGTATAGGAAAGGTGTTTGGCAAATTCCTCGGCTTTATCTTCATCAGATGCTGCCCAGGAGCCATCATCTCGTCGAAGAGGGTGGGAAATATGATGGGATTTGAGGATTTTTCTGGTGATATTCCAAAGGGAATTATCATGAGCAGAGAGTGTGGTGAGGTAGGAATTGAATGATTGGGATCTGAAGGTGGCTAATTCTTTTTTAATTTTTTACAGTGATAATTGTAGGAGTGGCGGTCGGCTGGATGTCTGGTACGTTGCCATAATAATCTGGCACGGCGTTTTATGTGGATTAGGTCAAGGAGGTGTTGAGGTAAATTATGTTTCTTAAGGATTTTTGAGGAGTGATCAGGGGAGGAAGCAGTCCAGACTGCTTCTTGAATTTTGGTAGTGAAGGAATGTACTGCATTGTCCAGGTCTTCAGAGGTTTTCAGGGTTACTCTGAGGTCAATTTTATCGGAGAGGATTTGATGAAAGAGTTTCCAGTTAACTGGGCCTCTGATGAAGGACGGAGGAGAGGGTTTAGGAATAGGAGCTAGTGATACTTGGAGTATTAATGGGCTGTGGTCTGAGGAAAGCTCGTCAAGACGGGCAACGGAATGGTTGAGAGCACCTAAACCATTATGGATAAAGAAATCGAGGATATCGGGATTACGGTTAGGATCAGTGGGCCAGTAGGTAGGTGAGTTGGGTGGAAGAAGGGTAAAATTTTGGGAATTGAGTACAGACAGCAATGTTCGACCACGAGAATTCGTGGTTCTTGAACCCCATTGTTGATGCTTGGCGTTTAAGTCTGCACCCAAGATGAAATGATGTCCTAAGGAAATGAGGAAGGAACTAAATTGGATATTGGAGATGGATTGGTTTGGAGGGCAATACGCTGATGCAACGGTAATAGGAAAGGAGAAGGTTTTGATTACGACTGCGGTGGATTGTAGGAAATCGTGTGTAGGCAGTGGGAGTAGGTGATGGGAGAGGGATTGGTGCACAATGACTGCAGTACCGGCATGTGCTCTACCGTCAGGATGGTCGGTACGGTAAGTTATGTATTGTGGTATTTTTAGGAGCTGTTTTTTAGTCAGTCGAGTTTCCGTTATTAGGGCTACGTCTACGTTCTTGTCTTGTAGTAAGGCTGTTAGTTCGTGTATGTGATTTCTAACACCATTCGCATTCCAAAGGAGAATGGATATGGGTTTGATGGAAGTCATTTAAGGATTTTTTAAAGGAGGGATAAGGTGAGATACTAGGTTAGTGAGAAGTGATATCAGTGGGGTAACAAGGGATTTAAATTCTGAAAGAAAGGATGTCAATAAGCTGGTTAGATCTGTAGCATTAGGCGGTGGAGGAACATATTGGATTTGATGTTGGTGAGGTTGTTGTTGATTAGGTACATTAGGTGGGATAGGATATTGAGATTGGGGTTGAGTTTGTTCTTGCGGCAGGGCCTCACATACATTAGTCGGGTCTCTACCCCCAAGTAGCTTGGCAAAAGAAACCTTAGAGTTCACAATTTTAGCGGGTCCTCTTCTTGGTTTAGGTGTATCATCAGGGTCCCTGGGTTTCATATATCTCGCTTTAAGATTTTTATAAATTTGGCAGCCTTTGTAGTTGGCTGGATGGCCTTCCAGGCATAGGGCACAGACTGCTGGTTCTGTAATTGGTTTATTACACTCGCCAGACTTGTGTGTTTTACCACATTTCACGCAGCGTGGTAAGTGGTGGCAATAAGACTTGGTGTGGCCATATGCTTGGCAATTATGGCACTGGATGAACTCTCTTTTTGGGTACGGTTTTTCGACCTTTACGCTGGTGTAGAAAATTCTATTCACATCGTATATTTTTTCGATCCCAGGCGATGGCTCTAGATCGACGAAAAATAAGGGCAATGGGATTTTATTCTTTACACCTGGTTGTTCTTTATTTTCTTTTAAAACATTGGTTATCTGACGTATTTTGAACCCTAACGCCGTTAACTCTTCTTTAATCACTTCTATTGGGGTTGAGGAGTGTAAATTTCTTATTACAACTCGTAGTGCTCTTTCCTGTTTCAACTGGTATGTGTGAAAGTCCGCATTTGTGTCTGTTAAATATTTTACGATTTTTCGGTACGCTTCAGGTGTGGCCGGTATTATTTTTGTATCATTTATTCTGTTTAGGCATGTATAGCTACCTGGGCAGATTTTATTAAGTTGAGTACACAACAACTGGAAATTTCTCAAATTTTTGACAAAGATAGGAGGTGGGCGTGGTTCTCGAGGTATAGGTGCATCTTCCATTTCTTCCCTGTCATTTTCAAGCACCTGGTATGGATTAGGTGTAAAAAATGGAGATTCCATTTCTTGTGAAGACGTACTTGGCAGTGGTTGAGACACAGATACTTGAGTGTTCGCTGGAGGAGTTCCGGGGGGTGTTAATCGCTTACTACGACGTGTTTTCTGTTTAGGCGGTGAATTACGTGGGGTAGAGCCAACTGAATGGGACCTCTTAGTTGACATTACTTGGTGGTAATATCGCATATAAAAAAAAAAAGAAAGGGAAAAAAAATAAATAAATAAAACTACGTCTGCGTGTTATTACAATGGATGAACCACCGGCTGAGAACCAGCCAGTTACGTGGCAGGCCACAACTGGAGAGGGGAGCCGTCAGCTGTTATGGCTATAGAGATTAAGCCTATAGACGCTAAATCACTAAATTCACTGTCTGTAATAGTACACAGTAAATAACAACACTACTCACTGTGGTGTTAGTCCATTGTTGTTGTTTTGATGTTTGCTTAACTAGTTTTTTTTTAAAAAAAGTAAAACTGAGCACTTATTCTACTAAAAAATAGTAAAACTGTGGGACACGACGTGAAATGTGGGTATTCAAATCAAGCGCATGCGCAGAACTATATATAATAAATATAGTTATTTATTTAATCTCCTCCTCTCCTACTCTATAGCAATGTGAAAATCCCTTCGGTAGAGCTTGATCCAGATCTTTGTGTCCTGAACTATCGGCTCTATGGAGAAGTCCACCCCTCTTCTGTTGAAACTGTCCCGGATTGAGTCTTCCTAAGTTTTGCTCTTTGTCTCTGCTCTTCCATCCGTTAACGATCACAGCATTAATTTCTTTTATTTATCAAAATAATTAATACATATTGGTTTCAACTACGCAATAGGGGAGACAACTGACATCAAGCTGTTAGTTATAAGAAATCATGTGGGGCTCTGGTGTAATAATTTATATAAATTAGCTACTAATTCATAACAAGTAGAGATCGGATCTTTGTGCATTAAAGGTCTCCAATATTTTTATATATATATTTTTTTTTTCGGTTGGCTCTACAGACCAGAGTATATATATATATATATATATATATATATATATATAATATATATATATATATATATATATATATATATATCATCTTTAACTATGTATCTGCACCTGTCACCGTATTGACAATTAGCAAGTGTTGTGACGATAAGGATTGACATTATAGGCATGAGGACGGGTAGTACCCAGCAGCACCTCTTCCTGGTCATTATTTACTTCTTTGATTTAGGTGAGAAGATCTCTCATCCAGCTCCTTTTCAGTCTTCTCCTAATGGGCATGTCAGTCGTGGCTATGTCGTTCATAAGTCTGTTTTCGTGTCCAGTGTAGTTTGAGATACAAACGAGAGTGGAGAGAACGTATGCGTTGGTTGTAAAGTTTTTTTGTTGACGTACCAGGGGGCTCCTGTTATAAGTAGTAGAATCTTAGATTGAAACGACTGTAGTTTTTGTAAGTGCGTCTTTTTTGCCGAACCGTAAATCTGAGAGGCGTCTGTCCAGATGGGTTTGAGTAGGTATGCGTATGTATTTAGTTTTGTCAAACTTTCAATTTTTCATTCGAATTTTCAGTATTTTTAGTCGCTTGTTTAAAGTATGTCGATTCATTTTGACGTGTGGGCCTTAGGTCATCCTTCTATCCAATGTTAGTCCAAAGTAATGTACTGTGTTTGCCTGAGGAATTTAGTTCTCTCCTATATAAACTGGTGGGCACGTTTCTCGTCGAAGTGTAAATATTATATGTTGTGACTTGTCATGATTTAATCTGATTTTCCAAATTGAGTACCAATTTTGTAAAGTCAGTTAGTGATTTTGTAAATTCATTGAGGCCAGTCTGGGGTTATGTTGTTTTGTTAAAATTTTTGTATCATCAGCGTAAGTGGCGGTCAATGTTCCCGAATTGGTATAAATGTCATGCGTATACATAATGCAAAGCAAAGGAGCCAGTATTCATCGTTGAGGTACTCCTGCTAACACTGGTCGAATTGAAGAAATTTCTGGACCCTGTTGGACAGAAACAAATCTGTCAAAAAGATTGAAGAATGAGGTAATATATATGGTAGTAGTGTTTTGAGTTTAAAGAGAAGTCCCTGGTGCCAGACTTTATCGAATGCCTGGGCAACATCCAGAAACACGCCGGTTGCGTACTGTTTTTGCTCTAGTGCTTCAGCAATGTGGTCAGTAACTCTGTGTAATTGTAGTGTTGTTGAATGGAACGTACGAAAGCCGAACTGATGGTCAGGAATTATATTTTGCTCCGTCAGTATGCCAACCAAACTTTTGTATATGAATTCAAAAAATATTAAATTCTTAAATTGAAATATATTTTTCTTACTTGTTCTATAATGAGCGTCTACCTATGATTCACTATCACACTCAATTGATTTTTTGCAAGGCGTATAGATGACATCTTTCTCATAAAATTTTAACTCGGATTGGTTATGCAGATTTTAATTTTTGATTAGAGGTTGGGTCCTAATTTTAGCATTATTATTTTTTTTTTTATGATAACAAAATAATTAGAAATCACTTCAAAACCAAAAGAGATACTAAAGGACTTAACAAAGAGTGAGAATTCAAGTAAAAACAATAACAAAATTGCCTTTCTAAAAAAACAAGTTATTTTAGGAAGACAATTTTTTATTATTATCCAATACTTTAGGTAAGTTCTATTACAAGAATCCTTCACACTTGTGCATACTTTATCTTTTTGTAATGTTAAATACAAAATTTTGCTTGTCACAATATTATTTACATTTCCTATAATTTTCTGTCTTTAATTATAAATTTAATATGGACAATACAGTGAAATAAAAATGTAAATATTTATATCCACATGTATTTTTGTTTTTATGCATCATTTAATTTATCTCAAAACATATATTGATCTCAAAATATAATTTGGTGAAAAAAATTAGGCCAAAATAGCAAAATTTCGTATAATATAAAATTTCAGTTATTCTACAGATCGTGAATCGGAATTGATAATCGGGTTTGAAGTTTTTACACACAAGCAAATAAAATGTGCAATTACATATAAATCCTATCACTAATAATAAACATTCTATATATATATATATATATATATATATATATATATATATATATATATATATATTGAATCCTTTGAAAATACTGTAGTAGATAGCCCCTGGTATTTACTCCTTTATGTGGCATTGTGTAGGGGAATGAGAAGGAATATAAAGGAATGTGGGATTGCACGATGAATTGTTCTCAATTGTGCAGTGGACAAATTATTCATTGAAAAGTCTCATATCGATAAACAATCGATGAAGAAGGAAGGTTGGAATAGGACGGAGCAGGTAGCAACAGCTGGAGAAGGACGCTGGAGAAGAGAGGAGACTTCACTTGAGGCTGAGACACGAAGGCGAAAGGACGTTACCTGAGAAGAGAAGCCTACTACACTGAAGACTAAGAATATCAAGCCTACAGTTATAACACTTTGATAGATTCATTTATTATAGTTGTCAAAACATATTGTTTTATTATACAGGAGTGAAAAGTAATTATATTTAGTTGTCCTATATACCTCACAATTGAAGAATAACAAACCAGGTGAGTCAATTTATTCAATGTGTATTTACTGAGTCCCACATTTCATATATATATTCTTATTGATTCTTCTCACTCAGTGTCACAAAAGTATTAGATTCCCGAATTCCCAACAACTGTTAAACACCCTCAAAAAGTCTATATCCAATGTTGGGGTTTTGTTTTAATATTCACGAGTGTAAATAACCTAGTCCCCCGATAAAAGCGGAAGAATATTCACGATTCCAGCCAAAAAGAATTTTTTTTTTTTATATTTCTTAAAGACATTTACAACTGTATTAAATAAATACATCTAGTAAATTAGAACATAATGTATATAATGACATGAAAAACACTTGCTGAGTAACTACCCAATGGTAGCACTCTAATGATATGTTTACATTAGGAGATCACGGGGCCATATTCTTTTCAGACGCCTCGGAGCGTTATCAGGAATTGAAGAGGAAGCAAGGTTAGAAACGAAAGGGTTGGGATGATTCTGAAGTTTACTATGGAAGGATAGGTATCTGGATTGGGTCAGATCTGAAACAAAAGGAACATTAAGGTCATTATGGATGGTTTTATTTGTAACAAAGTAGGGAGCATTGAGGATTTTACGAAGGATTTTGGATTGTAAGGATTGGATACGAGAGGAATTCGATGGTTTAGTGGTGCCCCATAGCTCAACTCTGTAAGTCCAAATAGGCCTTATTATAGTCAAGTATATGAGTCTTTTGTAATTAATTGGAAGATTATACGTTTGTCTAGTAAGTGCTGAAGTAATCGGAAACGTCGAGCGGTTTCTTGTCGTTTCAGTCTAGTATGAGGATTCCAAGTTAGTCGTTTGTCCAAGTGTAGTCCAAGGTATCGGATTGAGGAACACCAGCGGGCTGGCAAAAGAGGTTTGAATAAGTATTATTGTGATTTATTGTGAAATATCTAACAGTTAGATAGAAACCAATAATGAGGAAGTCTGTAGGATGTAGGAATTTACGGAGTTTGTAAAGCCAGGTGGAGTCCTAGGTATCGGATTTGCTCTACAGGGATAAGTGGAGTATTGTTAAGAGAAACTGTAGGACAGGAAGTTGTTGGTTTACGACGAAGGGTAAAGGTAATTTGGTGGGATTTATTGGAGTTTATTTTAATTCTCCTGTTTTGACACCATTCTTCTAGATTTATGATGTGTGATTGAAGCATTTGGGATGGAATTGCTGGGTCATAATTTACTGATAGGGTACAGGTGTCAACGGCATATGTGGTGATGACAGTGTTGGGATAGGTAGAGATGTCAGCTGTATAAACTGTATAGGGGATAGGGCCTAGGATACAACCAAAGAATATTTAAAATTAAACCTTTAACAGGTTATTTACAATTTTTTAGAGATGATATATTCCAGCATAGAGACTTAGTCAGCTAAAGCCATATTTGGGTGTGAATTTGTTACAGTGAGCATAATAGAGCGGTAGACAATGCACCTGAAAGGGCAGGAAAATGGTTTATAATATGGTTCCCGAACCATTGTGCCGGAGACAATAGTTTATTAGAGGTTGGGTAGCCAGGACCAAAAGCCTGTGGCAGCCTGTTTTGTAAATCGAAACAAGATTCCGCCTTGATATTAACCGACCGCTCTTCCACTAGGGCTTAATCAGAGCTAATGAAGGAAACCGTAGAGCTTGGCTGAGCAGCCCTATAGCGCCCATTTTAGCAGCTTTATTACATTCCATCAATGGCAAAGTCTGATTTTATAATGTTGTTTTCGACATGGGCAACGGTATTTCAAGAATGGAATTTAACGGTGTCAATGAGGAGTTAGTAACCGTCGAGAAATTCCTTGAAGATATTGTAATAAAAATAACTCAGAATGTACTTCGGAAAATTTAATTACTTTTAAAAACTAATATGGCCGTAGAGAGAATCACTTTATTATCATAATAGGGTGCTGCCCAATTATATTGGGTTGCTGAAAACACAACATACTTATTAAGCACTACAGACAATTTTTTAAAATTAATATACAATTATATAGGATTAACAATATGTTAATAATGAGCATAGTATACAATATTTTGTATATATATACGTATTTTTATATATTTTTTTCTTTTTTTTTCTACTATTTCTTTCATTCATTTATTATAAGTCTATACCCTTTCTCTTCCTTCTCTCCCCTTATACATTTTTCCTACTCTTCATATTCTCTCCTCTCTTTTCCTAACCTAAATCATAAAATGCAAAAAAATATATAAAGTACAGTGGAAGTGTTCAATAATTACTTTATTATTATAAAAAGTACATGGTGGAAATAAAATAAATGAATTATAAGTAGATATTAAATAATATAAAAATGTTGTAACACACGCATGCCTCCCCCCTCTGGACAAACTCTCTCCATATCCGCTCCCATGCACAGGGTAGTGGATGATTCCATGCGAGGCGAGGATTATATTCTCTGCCAACTTTGCCACGTCCTTTATGTCGACACCAAGACCCTCCATGAAGGTCCTTGAATTACGTATCGTTCCGCGAGCTCCGAACCAATGGTCTCAAAAAAAAAAAAAAACTCTGGTAATTATTTCACAATGGTTTATAATTTCCAAACAATTATACATCATTGTTACAAGTAACATTACCTTCCTAGTAACAAAGAAAAAGAAATCAAATGTGATTCCTATTATTGGTATATAATATATATATTGTTCATTATTGAAGGAAGCAGAGTAGCCGACTGTTCTACATATCATGGGTGATAAATATTCAGGACGCAGTCATTATAAAGTCTTTATTAGTGCCAACGTTTCGACCCAAACATATGGGTCATCATCAGGGTGTGATTCCAGCACTGAAGGCTTTCAAATAACTTGACTTTTCAAAAGTTGACATTTTCTAATCAGTGGTCTATATAATTGGCCGTATGGTTAAGTTCTTTTGAGTCTATTATGCGAGTTCCACGTTAGTCTTTTCGGACTGTGTCTAAGAAGGGAAGCGGTATGTAGTTCAAATGAACTGGGTGTCATGATCTCTTCCGAAAGGTGAAAGAGGCGTGTTTTCAGTTGGAATAATTTACTTTAATGTAGAAATTATCACACCAATGTTTAATAATTATTTTATATAACTTATTAACAAAGTCAGAATATTCCAATCACAAGGAATTGAATCAGCTAGAGTTAACTCAATTGATGTCAAGTGAAACGAAAAAAAGTATTCTTGATTATTGCTCAAGTTGTTTTTCTTGATTATTGACTAATGAAAATAAGTTATTTTTTTATCATCCTTGATATTAATTAATTAATAATCGATTAGAAAAATACAAGACATTTCCAAAAACTCACCTATCACTTGACCGATAAATTTAAGTCGTAAACATATATAATAGCATAAAAAACAAAACAAAAAGGTAACCAGTAAAACTAAACGAAAAAAAAAGAGATAAATATATATATATAAATTAAGAACACGTTCAAAGATCTAAGAAAAAAAAATGTAACTATTTTAAGATAAGGATAAATTATTTTCATTTTTATTATTTGCTCATTTTAATTAAAAAGTACTCGAAGGCAATTCATGGATTGAGGTCGTGATGTTTGATTGGGGTTACTGTGTGTCTAATTATGAGTGGTCTGGGTTCTATTCCTACCTGGATAGTAAATATATATTTCGTGGCATATTTATTTATCTAGTATTAATGGAGAGCTACAGGTCTACTTAGATCAACAACCGTAACAATTGAAATGATATAAACCTGAGGCAGCAACAGCCCTTAAATTATGATTATCACTTCTTGACTCCTTATCAGCTAAGTTTCTGATGAAGGACTCTGCCAATCCAATTTCCTAGCTATTCAAGGAGCCTTAGGTAATGAGTCGTGTAATGAGACGACGCCTTGAACAGTTAAGTTCCGTCAGAGTGAAGTATAACAGAATGTCTTGTATTTGCTAACAAACCGTTTTATACTCTGAGGATTATAAACAATTAGGTTGAGAAAACATGCCTTCCTATTCACAAGATAAGCGGAATATAATTATGAGAAGGAGTTGGTCGGAGGGTGAGTTTAAATAAATACTAAATTTAAAAAACATAGTATTTTTAATTGTTTCGCAAACGTTTCGACACACCTTGCAGGTCTTCATCAGGAATACAAAATATAAAAAGTACATGGTGGAAATAAAATAAATGAATTATAAGTAGATATTAAATAAGAAACAGTTGTCTGATAAAGAAATAATAAGATGACATCAGAGATATAGTGCGTGACAGTGTAGTTAAAGTATTTCAAGAAGAAATGTATTTTTTGAAATAGAAAAATTATGTTTACTTCTGTCAAGTTAAATAACCAGGTTTTAAAAAAATAGTAACTCATATATAACACCTCTCGTTACAAGGAATTGAAGATTTCTTTTAAAAAACTTCCGGCACTGTAGAGAAAATATCAGCTATCTCTTCTTCGAGACTTGTCATTATTAAGATGATAAATTTTCTAAAGTAAGAAGAGGAAGGATTTTAACGAAATATTTCAGACTCTTATAAATCAGACGAATGGGGACCGCGCTGAGATAGTAGTGTACAGCTCTCACAATTTTTCAGGATAAGGGGACCTGGTTTATGATTTGTCCAGTAATATCATTATTTTTATGAGGGAGCTTCTTAGTTTTCATTTTTTTTTTCTCGATAGTTTATTTAATTTAAACAAGGCATTGTTAATGTATTATTACTTATACTGTTACTGACTTATCGGTGATGTATATATATATTTTTTAAATAGATCATAAGATATCTGAGTGATTGGTATGTGTTGGTATAATACAATTTTCAGGACTAATATAATCTGTGATATAAGACCACTCGGATTTATACACAAAGATAAGGTACAATCAAGTTAAAGTGAAAATAAAAAGATTTTTTGGAAAGCATTGCCTATTTGCAGATAGCCTTATATAGTATCTTATATTGTAAGACTTTTTTTTTTTTTTCTAAAGAACATTGAGCTAGAATTCTTGTAGAAAATAAACGGACGCCGATATTCGAATAGTCGAAGTCATTAACCATCTGCTGTAAAAAAAAAAAAAAAAAAAATATCGAGTTTCGACTACGGTCTAAGGGTGATCTGGAACTTTGGAGACAAATCTTAAAAATAGTTTTCCAGAGAAAAGCTATGTACGGAAGAATTTTTATTTTTGGATTCTACTGATCAAAAAAAATAATACTTAATTTTAGGGCTCTAAATTTATTTTTCTAGGTCAATTAAAAAGGTTTATCATAAGTAATATTGAGAAAAAAAATTAAAATTAACAATGCAAATATTCAAAATAAGAATTAAAACAAACGAGAAATATGATGAAAATTTAAATAAAAACAGAAGAAAGGTAAGATTATGGAAACCTAAATATATAATGTATGAAGAAAATTTTAAAAGTAAATAAACCAAAATGAGGATTCTATAACATGAAGATAAGGATAAACTTGAATTATTTATTTGTTTTTATTGTTGCCTCTACCCTGCAGGGTAATTGGCAACACTTCCTATTCATATTCTGTAGTATAATTTTCTCATTTTTAAAAATTGCAAGGTTTTTTCCATTGCTTTTTCGTTGTCAGTGAGGTTTTCTTTTAGACTCTGAGCCATATCCAAAGTTTTCCTTATATTCTTAAATACTGGGCAGTCTTGGGTGATATGTTGGACTGTTCTTTGCACCTTACAGCTCTCGTAAATCGTTAGGTCTAGTCCTCTTAGTAAATAGGCATGTGAAAATTCACAATGCCCCATTCTTAAACGGCAGAGGACTGTCCCTTATGTTCTGGAAAGTCGGTTACTAGTTTTCCATTTAGAACAGTGGCTTTTTATTTCTTTTAATTTCGTTTCTTTTTGTTACCATACGTTCTGCCACATTACCCGTATTTGTTTCTTTATATGCTGTATAACATCTTCTATCGGGATTGCGTTATATATAGCTGTTGGATTTATTTCTCCCTTTCTTGCCATATTTGCTGCCTTGTCTGCCTGTTCATTTCCGACAATTTCACAGTGTTAAGGCACCCAATTGAATATTATTTCCTTTCCCTTGACGTTGTCGTTGTTTTCTTTTCGATGGCTAGAAATGCACCCTTTGCGTCCGTTACCACAATCCATTTGTTACTCTCCGTTGTGTCAATGTACGTCAAAGTTTCTCTAATAGCGATCATCTCTCCACTAAACACAGAACAGATCTAAAGAAGTTTGAAATAC
The DNA here is from genome assembly GCA_928085145.1 of Nezara viridula. NCBI lineage: Eukaryota > Metazoa > Arthropoda > Insecta > Hemiptera > Pentatomidae > Nezara > Nezara viridula. The sequence continues at coordinate 49,952,031 of OV725081.1, forward strand.
TTTTCTATTTCAGAGTTGACAATAGCGCATCCTATTACGTTGTTTATTTTTAAAGCGTCAGTATATAGTATATAGTAAACACATTTTTACTTGAATTAAGAGGACATCGCAGGACGGTAGCCACAAACCGATAGAAGAGTCTCCAGACTTTGTGGGAGGAAGAAATAACAACGAAGTGATGAGCCTTCACACTTCAAATATAAGAGAACAAGCGGACTTATGAGTATTCAAACCTTGAATCTTTATGAATGAGAGAGAAGGAGATATGGTTAAATAAAGATGAGATAAAGAAACAGTCAGATTGATAAGGTTTTATAAAGTACATATAAAATATACTGTCCAATTGACTAGAGGTGAACTTGTGGATATAGTTCCTCGAAGAAAAGAGAAAGAGATATCTGTATAAGCCATCTAAACTGCTATTGATATATCTGCCAAGGATAACAAGGCTAGAAGTAGTCGTTTCGGTTGCAGTTATTTTTAAGCTTTGACTAGTATTTCTTATAACTATAAATTTTTATTATTAAAAAGTATTCAAGATATTTATACATATTTACAAGAGTATAATGAAGAGTTTTCATTAAGTTATAATACACGGTAAAAAAAAAAAAAATTAGCTCTTTTTATATATTTTTGTTTAAGGTGAAGTTTTAATTAGTTAATAAAATTATCTAGATTATATATATTTCCCAATATTTTTAAATCATGTTTTGCTATTCTGACCATGTTCCGACTTATAATATTTTTTTCAAGCCATTCCTTTAAGTCCAGTAAAATTGATAAAAACGGTATGAAATAAAAACAGAACTTCTAGGTAAAATGCTTAAACATGTGGCGGTACCAAGTAGCAGGCAGGTGAATTAGCAGGCCGCTATGAGCTGATGAAAAAGGCTTATTCAAATTAATTTGTGCTAAAATTAAAAAAAAAAATGTATGAAATTTCTGACAATAAGTAACAGGATCATACCGCATAGAATGAGATAAACATTTCTAGATACATTTCTTTGACGTATTTTAAGCCTGGAGAAGGTTTAAAAAGGTAATAAAAAGCCCATCGTTTAATTATCACCGCCATGCAAAAACAACCAATACACCTACATGGCTGTTTTGTTCCCGTAACCTGTACTAATACCTGTACTATGTGTGTGTAGAAGGATAAGCCTATTAAGCCCCTACAGGAGGAAAGGATAAATAAAGGGAAGGTATTAACTGATGAAATGTGAACCTCTCCTAAACCTCAATAATCTTAAATAATTTAAATGAATAAGATTAAATGACCGCAAAGAAAAAAAAATCTACTTGAAATAATCAACAGTTATAAACATAAAACGTTAATTTTATGATCTCGAAATTGAGTTACGCAATAGTTAATCTATTTTATTTATTTGTTTTTTTAAACCGTCCCAAATAATTACAGCTTGGATCTCCCTTGCCTTGATTCGGCCTGGTATTAGTAATCAATGTCTATTTTCTTTAAAATATACTAAATACAGAAAAATACTAATCATTTCTTAAATAGAAGAGTCAGAAAAACCCTTAATTGCAGAGTTATTAATCTGAAATAACCAGGGAACGTCCTTCAGAAGTTGTGGAAGTGGGAGAGGAAGTCACAGTTTATATACGAGCTAGCCTGATTTAAATAATATAGAAAAAAAAATCTGAGTCAGTGAATAGATTGATCTATGAAGGTTTATCACACTCAATTACGATATGAACTACGTTAGCACTATAAAATATTGCCTATATTGTGAGGAATAAGCTTCGTTAGGAGAATCGTGTTATCAATGTTCACTTATTAAATATTAAAAACGAACTATCACTAGTTTACACTAATATTATAATTTATTAAAACTGCTGATAGGTATAAATAAATTTCACTTGAGGATTGGGACTTAATACACGATTTTTGAGATTTCTGATCCATTTATATAGAAGCCTTTTGTTATTTGACGATGATGGATTGTTGATAGAACAATGAAAGTGCTTTGAATCTAGCTTAGAACAATGTGGCCACCCTAGTGTGCCTTGGCTTTTGGTAAACAGATGGGCTGCTGGTGGAAGAAAACAACAAACTATATACAACGATTTGGATCACAAAGCACACAAAGGACGTCCGAGATAGTGTTCATACTCCATCAAGCCTGAAAATGAGGGACAAAGGAGACGGATCAATAAAGAAGCACACTTATATTGCGTCTATATATATATTGCGTTTAAAAAAAATAATTTTGGGTTATAATAAAAATAGTTCATATACATTAAGAAATAAACATTAATGCTAATGTACAAAACATTATTTATCAGAAGAACATAAAAATCGAAATCAGAAAAATATTTCAATTTTGATCTTAACCCATAACGATTATTTTTATTTGTTCATGATATTTACAACTATATTAAAAATACACCTAGTAAATGTGCATAAATGAATATGATGACATGAAAACACTTATTGAGAAACTACCGACTGATAGTACTCTAATTATATAACTTTCATTAGGAGATCACGGGGCCATCTTATTGTCAGGAATGGAAGATTCAGCAAGGTTAGAAACGAGGGTGTTCGGGTTGGTCTGAAGTTTATTAAGCCTAGTACACACTAGTTGACATTGCTGTAGACTGTCTAGGGACGGTCTCGAGACACGGTCTATAGACCGTCTAGAGAAAATAAGCCTGGTATTTTCGGTCTCGCCACAGGCCTGTAGACGGTGATATGTCTATAAACATGTCTACGTAGGAAATCTCAATGCCTACTACTTGTGAACTAGACTTTATTCATTACACAGACACATAAGGAATATTACGGTCGTTATGGATGATTTTATTTGTGACAAAGTAAGGAGGCCTTGAGGATTGTAAAGGTTGGATACGAGAGTAATTCTATGGCTTAGTTGAGCCCCATAGCGTAAGTCCAAATAGTTCTCATTATTGTCGCGTATATAAATCCTTTGTTATTAACTAAAAGTTTAGAGTGTCTTTCTAGTAAGTGCTGTGGTAGTCGGCAGCGTCGAACGGTTTCTTGTCGTTTTATTCTGGTATGTGGATTCAAAGTTAGACGTTTGTCCAGGATTTGTTCAACAGGGATAGGTGGGATATTGCCAAAGTATACTCTAGGACAAGAACATTCTGCTGGTATACAAACATAGTGGATATAAACAATCATTCCTATAACTGCATTGAAACATGCTGTAAACATAAAATTATAATTAAACTTCTATTATATTTACAACGGATCAAAACCTTTGGACTGTAATAATTTAATCAAGAGTGATGCATCCAGCCTATACGACACTAAAATTCCAATAATTTTAATTGGTAGCTATGCGAATAATTCCCGTAGTATAAACATATTTATCATTGAACAAATGTCAAAATAATATGGAAATAAGTAAATGCGATGCATCATAAGAGGAACGAATTAATTCAATTTCAAAATACAGGCCGAACCATGTGTAAAAATCACAATTGGTTGTATATTTTGCTTAAAATGGTCAATTCTGGGTGATTATTTTTTGCACATGAAGGAGAACAAAATGAGAACACAAAATGATGCCTCAATCATTAGATTATTTGATCGAAGATATAGTGTATCGATAAAAAGGCACTCTTGGAAATAAAGTATAAAGTTTGTACTAACTATTACTAACTAACTAAAAAGATCTAATGTATATAGCATAGAATAGAATAGAAAAATAATTTTATTCTGGGACACAGCCCCTTGAGAATACCAAAATAGAACAAAAAGGAACTTTTGTATCGGTATGTACTTAATTAAAATATATTATACTATCATGTTCAAAGAAATATTATGGTCTTTTGACAACCAGTCGCATTTCTAATCATTTTTCTTTTATTTCAGTACACTTTATTACATCTACATGATAGTGGACATTGTTTGTTAAGTGAATTTCCTTTGCTAAGCTGTTTAAGGAAGTTATACAATCTACGCGGAGGGAATGCCGGTGCTAGAAGATGGTGTAATGACTTTATCGGCCACCGTTGGAAAAGGTGCCGAGGGGACGGTAAAAGTAGTCCTGAGGAATCGGCTCGGAGGCCGCGGACAAAGAGGTACACAATAGCCGCCTGCTACTGCCAACCCTTTGGGCCACATAACCATTTTCCTCTTCGCCGCCTCTCCATTCCTCTCCTCTTCCTTTCTAATATCTTTAGCTCTGTGGAAGAGCTATGTCAGGATTTAGGTCGGTTACATGAAACAGTCCACTTACCTAATGAAAATGGAGGTGAGAACATATAAACTAAGATCGAATATATTTTTCTAGGCCAGCTTCTAGAAAGAGATGCTGCATATAAATATTTTTTTCGCCAGATTCGTGATATTTTATACCAAAAATATTTGTTACCAGATAGTATTGCCAATCATAAAATAAGGGAAAAATAATAACACATATTTTTTTATTAATAATATTTTTTATCAAGAAAAACTGATCGCAACTCCTATCCCAACCCAAACCCATGGACAAGGAATTCAATTATAAGAGATATATTGAATCTATGGTGGGAATTAAAAAAAAGAACGGTCAAAGTGATATTTGTCTGGATTCCATCTCATAGTGGCAACGCAGGCAATGAAAGAGCAGACCAAGCAGCTAACTTAGCAAGCAAGGGAGAGGCACCAGCAATAATTTCAATAAATTGTACCACAGTGGAGGAATTGGGTAAATAGATGGAAAACTGAACAGTCAAAATTATTAAAAATAAAAAGAGACTGCAACAAGTGGGCTAGTAGCATAAGAATATCCAGAAGAGAAGAAACCATATTATGTAGAATAAGAATTGGTCACTGCCTGTTTACCCACGGGTACCTTCTCAGAAGACTAGAAGCACCCAGGTGCGAAAAGTGTGACAATAAACCGCAGTCAGTAAAACACCTGTTAGTAGAGTGCAACGAGTTCAACAACATTCGGCAAAAATTGAAACTACCAACAGCAATAAAAGAGATGTTGAGAGACAACGAAGATGGAGTTACCACCCTATTGCGATACTTAATAGAGACAAAATACTACAATAGAATATAGAAAACTAGTCGCCAATGACCCTCTGTGGTAGAGGCGATTACAAATAAAAACATCTGCCAAGTAAGGGCAGTATAGCTTCCTCACCGTTTCCGTTGTATATTACAAGGTATACAATTTTTCGTATGAGAATAAAATCTCTGAGAGAAGCAGAATCGGAATAGCCGATTACAGTTACCCTTCAACATTCAACAACAGAGGGTCGTATTTGAATATTCCATACTTGATTATGCTTAATAAAAAAAATAAATAAATAAAAAAAAATGCATACTGAACATGAATTTCAATACTGTTAGTTCAAAAGGTCTTATGTATAAATTTATTCATTGTTTTACAAGAGTGCATAAAAACTCAATATTTCTTTATGCTTTATTAGAATAATTTCATATTTTATTTACATCTGCTATTTTCCATAGTAGCAGACTACTTATATCAGTTGCAGACTACAAAATATCACCTTTAATACACATAGAATTAAAGTTGAAAATTATTACATACGAACTTATGCTCTAATAATAGTATATACATTACCGAATCAAGATATATATATATATATAACGATAATTAATTTGAAAAAAAACACTGCAAATTATTTCTCTTTGGTATATTATTTCCAAAAAATTATACATATAAAGTAACATTAAATTCCTAGTTATAAAGAAAAATAAATAAAAGGTGATTCTAATTATTGGACTAAAATTTTTTTTAATCATTAGTAATATGCTAAAAAAAATAGCATTACTTCAGTAACACATTCAGAAATCAAAAAAAAGATAAACCTTTTGCAATAGCACATCTAAAAAAAACTAGAGACCATATCTTTGCTCCTAATTGTCCGATTTTGACGATTTTTTTTTTTTTGTTTTTTAGGAAATTCCGTTAACTTCTAAAAAACCATATACAATATTGACATAAATGTGTATACTTCTTGAGTTATTCGGAATTTAATTTTACCATCCCTCGTAACTTTTTTTGAGCTTCTTTTCGTTGAAGTATGCAGTATAGATAAATTTAGAGGGCGTAGAGAAAATGACTTTAGCGAAGTTTCATCAAAATCGGTACATTCGTTTAGGCGCTACAGTCTATAGCAACGCAGGTTTTTCGGCCGCCATTTTGAAACTAGAAGGCGAATAGTAATGTCGTTGAAGGAGAATGATCCTCGGGTGACCTCTGATTTTATATCCAAATTCGAAAAAAATCGGTCTAGTAGTTTCAGAAAAAATGCGCGGACGGCGGACGGCGGACTAGTAGTGCACATATAAAAGAAAGTGTTGGACGCAATTCAATGAAATTGACACTACATTATTTTTTCACCAAAGTCTACCTTTTATCTAACTTTGAGCCAAATCGAACGAGCCCTTTCTGAAATATTGGCATATCTAAAAATATACGTTTGCGCGTGCGTAAGCGGAAGTGCTGGATGTAATTTGATAAAATTGATATGGGACCATCTAGGCACCAATCAGCATAATCCCTGAAAATTTCATGAAGATTGGATGAACGGTATTAGGTGATATGCCCGTCACATCGATTTGACTACAGACAGACAGACAGACAGACAGAGAGACAGACAGACAGACAGACACCGAACCAAATTTGATCCTTGATGTCTGAAACGTAAAACGCGAGTGAAAATTTTCGATTCTGAGCAAAAAAATGTTTTTAATCTCTCGCACGAACACAATGCACAATAGGTGGTGAAGAAGCAAAAAATAAATAAATAACAGAAATGTGAAAATACTATATACAATAAATGGAATAAAAACATGCTTTAATAATTACTTTGCAGGTATGATTTCAGATGGACTGTTTGAGAATTATTGCCATGGAATATTATAACATTAGGATTGGGAATTACAACTTAGCTATTATGGTATGTGAAATGGTGTAGTTAGTAGATCTCATCGCTATATCTGCTGATCCGATGTTATTTATATCAACAAGCCCTGGTCCAAAAACTGTCAGGAGGCCCATCTTCTTGGTCTATGTAAGGCCAAGACTTCAGTCCCCAAACCGGAAGAAAACATCTGACCCATCCTCAAGGCCGGAAATCAACATAATACCTCTTTTCTTCCTTTGCGGGAGATTTTATACAAAAATTTAGGATGGGACAAGGATAGTTTTCATTGGTTCTTTACTTAACAATAACTGATAATAACCTAAAAGAAATCATTTACTTAACCCGTTACTAGCCACGCGTTGCTTTGAGTAAGGCCTAGAGCCCTTGTCTTTAATTTACCTGCTCTCTACCCTTGACGCTATTTTTGATGTCAGAAGTCGGTTTCATTCAACTCTGTCTTCCGCAGCCCATATTAAGTTTAAAAGATTACTACCTGCAAGGTTCAATACATAGCAACATCAATCACAAAATAGTTGTTCTGAAAGACTCAGCAACTGTATATAAACACAAAAAATTAAAAAAAAAAAAAAAGCTGCTTATTTATACTCTACGCTTATTTTGATACTCTTTATTTCTCTACTACCTATTCGAAATTATTTTTCGGGGTCTACATTCAAAGAAAAAAAAACACAAAGATAAAATTACACATGAATAAGGCGCCACCCTATTTTAATAAGTCCCAATAAATACTTTCTTTATTTAACTACGTCGTTAAATAGAAAATAAAAATACCAAATCCTTATACCGTTCAATATTAAGAGAAAGTACAAAATAAATTATCTTCAAAATATGAATGATTTGAAAAAGTATTTTTGAACATGTGTCCTGCTAGATTCACAATCTGCTACACTAAGCAACGTTTCTGCCTAATTGTTAAGCCTTCGTTCTTGCTGAATAAAAAAATAGATAACACACAATAAAAAATTATAACTATAATATAATAATAATTTTGTATTCTATGACTTTTAAATTTTTTTTTCCTTTGCTGTAGTTTAGCAAAGGCTAAAATTAAAATTTCTATAGCAATCAATGTAGTGCTATGTATTGAACATAGCAAATGAGGTTTTAAAATTATTATGAAGTGCAGAAAATAAAGGTGAACGAAACTGATTTCTGACATCAAAAACAGCGTAAAGGTAGTGGAGCAGATAGATAAGGAACGAAATATACCTGGACCCTGCGGAAGGCTTCGAGTAAAAAATAATAACGGGCTAAGCAACTAGTTCCTTTTAGGGTGTTACCAGTTATTGTGAAGTAATAGGGTGAAGTTAGGATCCAATGAGAACCATCCTTTCCTCACCCTGAATATTTTTTATAAAATTTAACGAGAAGGAAGAAAAGAGGTCTCATGTTGATGTCCGGCCTTGAGGATGGGTCTTCTGTTTTCTTCCGGCTTGAGGACTGAAGCCTTGGCCCTACATAGACTATGATGATCCTGGCAGAGCTTTGAACCATGACGAGATGATCTAGACTTAGCAGATGCAGTGATGACATCTACCAACTACACCACTTCATATGCAATAGATAAGTTATATTTCCAACAATAAATTTACCAATGTTAGAATATTTCATGGAAATATAATTTTCAAAACAGTCCATCTGAAATCATACCTGCACAGTCATTATTAAATCATGTTTTTTATTTAGTTTTTTAAAATATAATTTGCACATATATTTTATTAAACATTGAAATAATTTTTTTTATTTTTTATTTCTTTATTGAGTATTATAACAATCTGTGTTTTGGACATTGGTTATAGTGAGGTAGGATGACATTTACACTATATGTACAAAAAAATAAAATAAATAGAACAAAATAATAATGAAAAGTATATACAATAGATAATAAAATAAAATAACCTAAAAAATAAGAAAATTAAAACTAAGAAAAAAAAACACATGTATACCTATACATGCGGATATACAATCAGGCGAGGGAACTCCAGGAGAACCCTGCGCTACTCTCTCAACCGCGTCACTGGTACTAAAGCCAGCAGAGATTGGTCGAGAGCACTTTAGCCACATACACTCATGTCTTGAGTGAAGAATCTGGCCACTGCCAGAACTCTAATTTATACAATTTACAAAAGGTCGCGAGGCCACTGCCGTTTCAACATTCTTGGAGGATTACAACCTCCGGCGGTACATATAAAAATTGGAACGATACAGAGAAATAAATTAAGTTTTTTTAATAAAAGTTATTTTAATTCTGTCACCTATTTATAATATGATGATCACAGGTAATGTAAGAAATTAGAAAGCATGATAAACATAAACCAGCATTTGAGAAAAGAAATCCAATTAATTAATTATGGACCAAATATGTTAAAGGACCAAATTTGTTAACTAATCTTTTATAATTAATTTTTTATTAAACATTCCTGTGTAATTATCATCAGTAATTATCCAGTTGCATCCCGAACAAAATTAAACACCCCTAAACGTAACATTTGATTAGATACATAATCAAAGTACCCAATAATATCATACCACCTTTTGAAAAGGAATATTATTTGCGCTTAGAGTATCCTCGAAAATAGTTGAGCTGCCTAGGACAAAAATGCGTAAGTGGAGCAGGTGCGGTCTCAAAAACTTTTTCTTGAGCGATTACCATAATCCCTGGGACTTGGGCAGTTCAGGAAGTGAAAGTGATTTTTAAAATACGCCTTTCTTTCCATCGTTACCTTCGTCCCTAATCTGTAGGCTTCTCTAAGCTAAAGTTTACATTTACTATAAAATTTATATATTTAGCTATCAATGAATAATCGCGAAGAACACATCAAAATTATCAAGAAAAATTTGTAACTGACTATAAGCCTTACGATTATAAACAAAAAAAACAAAATACTGAAATTCGATTTATTCACTCAATAGGTATACAGGAAACAGGATATGATTCAGTGAATATGACATTGTGCTCCTAAGCTCCGAATCCATTCATTATTTTGTAATATGCAAACTTGCAAATCCGTTAAATACATCAAACTAGACGATTGTTTATTAATTGTTCTTATTTTGCTGCTTGATACCTGTAATTCAGTTATTTGCGATAATATTTGATGGCAGCATGAAATATGCGCAGAAAAAGTTAAAGAATTTTGAGTTTATATAGCAAGTTATATTTCTATACTAATTTGCAGAAAAAAATTATCGCGGTTGAAAGAGAAGTGCTGGAGGAGAAGTGATTGTAAATAGTATATATAGGTATGTATGTATTATTTTTTATTTATCTATTTTTAGGTTATTTTATTCATATTTATTGTATATACATATATTATTTTTCTGTATAATTTATTATATATAGAGTGTGAATGTGATCTCTGAACACTATTATAAATGTGCCTTGAGACAGATTGTAATATTTTTCAATAGACAAGTTTTTAAAAAATCCTTGTTTTATATATATATATATATATATATATATATATATATATATATATATATATATATACATATATACGAGTATCTACGTAGAAATTTAAATGTATAGACAGTTGGAGCAATATAATAACGTATATCATAAAGATTATTTTTCTGATAATTCTCGAATTTGACATATAAAGTTATTATTGAGGTAATTAATGAACCGTTGAAGATAATATATATTTTCAAATGAAATATAATAATTAAGAACTTTTCACCCATGAATCAATCGTAGAACGAAATAATCAAGAGTTAACTATAGTCAACTAAATAGTCAAATAAACTAAAAAGTAGGAAATATATTTGTTTTTCCAAATTAGCGGTGGTTGTGGAGGGATATCTCAGAAACTAAACGATGCAGCAAAGAAAGTTTACATAATCAATCATATTAAAAATTTTATCAGCTTTAATTTTGTACAAAACGTCTTTGTCAAATGGAATGAATATTTTTCCTGATATAAACGAAAACCCGAAATAAAACAATAAGCATGAGGTAATTTTTTTTTCAAATTAGAGATAGTTGAGGACAGATATCTCGGAAATTCAGTGATATACAAGTGTATACAGTCAATCTATTGAAAATTTTATCAGCTTTAATTTTGTATAGAACATTTTTGGCGATCCGATGGATGTTTTCTTAAAATAAGCGAAAACCCAAAAAAGTGAACTAGGCGCTCCCCCTTCCCTCCCGCAGCTGGCTCACCACCTATGAGGAGGGACTTTAGTATGTTTACCTCCTCAGTAGTCAAAACAATTTCCCAAATTCAAAAATTGCTCGAAATATGCCTCCTCAAAAATTGATAACTCATATAACTGATAACTAAAAGTGCCTTTCTCATAAATTTTGACGGCGTAACTTGCACCATGAAACCCCCTCCTAACCACTCCTGGTGGCTCTATGTAGGGAGTTAAGAATAACTGTGTTGTGCCACTTACTAGTCAATGTTTCTTTTGTAGGACTTCTCTCAAAAATTCAGAGTCTCTTGTGATCGCCAAACTTCTTTGATATAGAAAAGTTAAAAAAGAAACTCGTCTTTGTTTTCATTTCTATTCCCTGCCCATCAACGTAAGAAGAGATTCTGTTTAGATAGACTTTACGGACGTCAGGAAGATCTTATCTTGGGTTCATGAAGGCTTTAATCGTTATAGATCCTTGAATAATGGCGATTCAAGGTCCTTTATGTTAAAGTATTTCAAATCCATACACCAAACCCGTATAAATGTGTTTTTAGAATAAATAAAGTACATTAAAGAGCCATAATTTCAAAATATTTTTTCTTTTGATTATTGTCAATATCAATATCACACTAAACGCTCCCAAACACATTTGGCAATAAGCTTGAAAAGTTATAAGTTCTAGTTTTATTTTAAGCTTTGTATAACACTTAAGTATTTTTTTTTTTCTTTCAAAATGAGGAAAATAGCTATAACCTTCAGAAACTTGGAAATTAATATCTTGAAGGTATTTGCCACTCTCCCCTGAACTATTTTCAGGGAAATTCCAAAGATACTTTCCATACTCTCAACTCCCTTCCTTCAACTAATGGTTTCCAAAACATTTTATAATTTATGTCACCTATTGTTGAGTCCTTCAATACTTACTTTGTTAAAATTATTATATTAACAATTTTGAAAATGAATGTTCGTATCCTATTTTCTTTTTCAACATTCTAACATTATTTTCGTTATTTCACTTCAGTGAGATTAGCAACGTTTTCACAGTCACCTTATTCCAAAGTCTGGTTCCATCGCTGTACCCATTTCTTATTACGCTTGGTTCTTATAAATTATTTTCATTCAAAATTCAACATTATGTGGTCAGTTCTGACTGGTTTGACTCCCATCAAAGCAATATCTTACATTTCCTTGAAAGAAAAACATATTCAAAAATTTTGTAAATAAGTTTGAATTTAAGTATTATATGTAATTACAAGCTATTTGAAAAAAGTAATTCATTTTAATATTAACCCACTACTTTCAATATAGGATCCTACATTTTGTACTTCGAATCTATTTTGTCGAAGCTATACCAATATATGTCAGAAGTTCAATGACATCTACGAATAAATCATGGTTTTAAAACTATTTAAGAATGTTTTGGAAAGACTTATTGGAATTTAGAAATTAAAAAATAAAATCGGCCTGCTAAATTAACCGATTCATAATTTATATACGAACAGTTTTAGACATAAGTATTTTAAAATTGTCCTTTTGTGTCAAAAAATAAAAACGAATCATTACTTCCATAAATATCCACTCTTTTGAACTTTTCATATATATTAAAATAATTTTCAAAAATATGTAAAAATCTAATTAATGTGTTTTAATAACATTAAAAATATAAATAATTGTATTTGTGATATCCTAGGTCGGAAAGTTTAATTAAATAACAAATTTAAAAAAAAATATGTCGAACTAATAAATCATATACGGATTTTACTGGATCGAGTATACCGGGACAGAATAGTGACCCGAGCGTCAGGAACAGAAAATTAATGGGACGATACCACTTTGGGTTGCCAGGTTTTTTTAAATATTGAAATCACTAGACAATGGAATTTAAAAAAAAAAAACTGAAATAGCTTGAGATAGATTCGTAATAGAAGGTCGTGGTAGTTAAAAATAAAAAAAATCTTGAATTTTTATTAATCTTGTCAGTAAAAAAAAAAGATAATATAATATAAAAATTTAAAGGTCGATATAAATGATAGAGCCCAAAAACTTATTACCTTATTTTTTTTTTTAATCTATTTATTGAATAATAATAAAATCAGCCACTGCTGGAGGACTATAAGCATTAGGGCTAAAAGTTCTCATTCATATAATATATACAAATAATAAAGAAATAGATATAAATATAAGAAGTAAATAAATAATACTGATGAAGAATGTAAATAAAAAGAAAAAAAAATTATAATAAACAAATAAAATAAAATAAAAACTTCTAAACACAATTATAACTATATGCAATATATACATTCGCCCAAGAATCTCCGAACCAGGCTTTTTCCTCCACACGCGGAAGTCAAAGCAAGACTCCGGAAGATCCCAGTGCCACTTTTCCAGCCGCATCACTAGTATTAGAAGCCAGTGGATACTGAAAGAGAGCACTAGAGCCAAACAGGCTCAGGACATGAGTGGAGAAGCTGGCCATTGCCCGGACTCCAAAGGCATATTTACAAAAGATCTCGAGGCCACTGCCGTTTCAACCTTCGAGGGGGTTGGTATGGATGCTCGGAGCTGGATAGGGATTGCGCTAGAGGATTGGGATGATGAATGGGGTTCTGGTGAAAGTTGGAGAATCTGGATGGGATGATGTCATGGACATATGGGATGTTAAGGTCATGGTGTAGGGTCTTGTTCGTGACATAATATGGAGCATTGACTATTGTTCGAAAGACTTTAGATTGGAAGGATTGGATATTACCTTATTAGAAACAACTTTCTGGTTGCTCTCTTTATATTGAAAGAGGTACTCATTTTCTATTGAGGATGAAACTAAAACTGTGCTACTTGTATGCATTTATGTTAATGATAATACTAATATAGTTACTTCCATATAAGATGTAATAAATTCATTAAATTAAATCCATATAAGAAGGTCGTAGGACCTTTCCGTTAGAAGTTAATTTTTCTGATGAGTTACTGAAAGTATTAGAAGAGAAACGGTATTCTGCCACGGCCTATGTCGACATTTCGTCCGTAGTGGTGGCTTCCAGGAGATGAGTCAGCTTGAAAGAAGAAGCAGAAAGATGAGCCAATCTTTTAGCCGAATTGTGCGAGAGGAAAATGATGAAAATAGAAAGCGATAAAACCAAAGAAATATTTCTGAAAAGTAATTGCTTAGACTCAACCTGTGATGAATATCCAATGGACAAGGATTAATCCGAGTGAGGAGTAATCTACCTTGGATTACTTGACAAGTTGTATGACCCTATTCCTAAACGGAATAAGATGACTATTTGTAATGTAGTAATACTGGATGTCCTGAGATACGCGCTCCCAATTTGGAATCGAAACCTCTAACAAATACAGATCAGAAGATTCCTACAAAACTGTTACTTTCGAAGCGGTGCAGGTTTTAGCGGGAAGGGTTCCTCTTGTAAGAACATAAGTATAAGCATATTCTTAAGAATGTAGACCCATCAAGTCTTCCGGAAAATTTTCAAGAAAGGCTTGCGGTAGATCCATCTATATGGAAAAGAATGATATGGCAGGACAACATTGAGCAGCGGAATCGACGTTGGGTATCTAGTCATAAAAGTGCTTCCTTGAGAAAGTACTTTACTATCCTCTATTTAAGGCTGGAAGCGAAATGTGTTCTACCTGATTTTTGGGTGTCAAGGCCTCAGAAGACATGGGGATTGTCGCGCCAAACATCATGCTTTTGGGAAGCAAATTAACCTTGTCTATATTGCCTCTGTTGTGATGTTCCGGAAACTGCTGAGCATGTTGTCAGGACCAGTACCGCTTTTGTGACAATAAGGGCTAAGCTACTGAAGGCAACCGAGCTCTACTTCATCGCGGAGGACGATATTCCTCAGCTAGTACACAAGGATAGGAACAACTAGCTGTATTATGGAGCTTTCGTTTCCGGAGGGGACGGGGTGGCCAAACGGTCTAACGTGTGCGCAAAGCACCGCCGTTTCCCGGCAACTTTATACACAGATAACCGGATAAATACAGTCACAAGTTCGCGTCCCGGTGCCGGGGTGTCTTTTAAATCCCCGCCCTCACTTACTGGTCTGGGAATACCCCATACAGCCTTAAAGACGAGAATGGGAAGGGCCAGAAAAAAAATAAAAGCTTTCGCGTACGGGTGAACAGAATTAGTGGGAGATTGATCATTTCAAAATACTTCGATAAATTAGAAAATATGAAGAACCAGAGAATAAGCGGTATCGCGATATTACATCCGTTTTAAAGAGAAGCAAGGGAGGTAGAAAATAAATAAATAGATAAAAGAAAATTTATTTGTGGAGAGTAAAAAAATTATGAGCAATAAATAAAATTTCGTTAACGAATAAGACAATACAACAAGACATTATTAACATATTGAAATAGGCTAGTTATCATAATCCCATACAAGCAGTCTAATCTTAATAATTTAACGAATAACCATAAAGTACAAAATATACAATAAAAGATAATATAATAACTTAATTATTGAGGATATATAGGAGTATAAAGTATATAAATATACCTTCGATTAAACTCAATTAACTAAATATACAATTTAACTACCCTTGGTCTTCCCAACAGCGGAGATATGCACCACCATGTGAGGCACTCCTGGGAGTAGTAACTTATCTAGCAGTGGAAACCCTTGGGCGCTGTCCTGAAATCCCAGTAGTGCACCTTGAGGGACTCCAATGCTTGTGTGCTGTAAGGAATTTAACAAAAAAATTCTTATGATCTAATTAAATCTTTGTCATCCTGATAAAAAAATTTGTACCAAAAATACATACTTGGACAAATTTATTTGATGGAGGAAAACAATTGTGAACCCATCGGCCAATCTCATTGAAAGAAAAATTATCATAATCATATTATATTTCACAGTTTTATTGTGAAGACCAAGCTCTAGTAATCCACTAATTATGACGTTGAAAAACATAAACCTTATTACAAAAAAAAAACGCTGAAAATTATTTCACAATGGTTTATTATCTCCAAACAATTATACATCTAAAGTAACATTACCTTCCGAGTTACGAAGAAAAAAAAAAAAAAAAAGATGATTCCAATTATTCGACTAAACTGTTTTTCATCATTAGTAATATGCTAAAAACTAACTAAATAGCTAAGAACTAAAAATAGCATTAGTTCAATAACACATTTAAAATTTAAAAACCAAACCAAGGATATAACATTTGGAGTAGAACACATAAAAAAACACCGGAGACCATATCTTTGCTCCTAATTGTCCGAGTTTAACGAATTTTTTTAGGAAATTCCGTAAACTTTAAAAAAAACGGAATTTAATTTTACCATCCCTCTTAACTTTTTTTCCAGCTTCTTTTCGTTGAAGTATGTTATATAGATAAATTTAAAGGGCGTTGAGAAAATGACTTTAGCGAAGTTTCATTGAAATCTGTACATTCGTTTAGGAGCTACAGTCTATAGGTTTTTTGGCCGTCATTTTGAAAGTTAAAGGCGGAGAGTAATGTCGATGAAGGAGGATCATCCTCGGGGGACCTCCGATTTTATATAAAAATTTTAATAAAATCGGTCCCGTAGTTTCGGAGAAAATGTGCGGACGGCGGACGGACTAAAACATTTTTTATTCGTTTTTCGAATTCTACGCGTCTTGAAACGTGAAACCCCAAATTTTGAGAGGCGGTTATGTTTTGGAATTTTTTGGTGGATCACAATGTTTCATTATTGAAAATAATAAACCAAAAGAAATATTACAAAAATGTTAAGATTTTTTTATTTTTATAGTTTATTGAAAGATAATACAATCTCCCTCATGAAGGGCAAAAAGTATTAAGACTATAAGAGTTCATACATACAATTTATACAAAAAACAAAACAAGAAACGAATATAAAGAATACAAAAATATATAGATAAATAAATAATAAATAAAAGTAATCTTCTTAAACATATTAATATATATATTACATACAATATCCACATTCGTCCAGGGAACTCAGAGCGAAGTGTTGTCATCCACATGTGGAAAACAAAGCATGACTCGGCTCAGAAGTACCGAGTGCTTCTCTTCCAGCCGCGTCACTGGTTTTAGAATCCAGTGGAAACTGAAGGAGGGTACTGGAGCCACAGATGCTCAGGACCTGAGTGGAGAAGCCGGCCATAGTCAGGACACTGCCGCTTTAATCTTTGAGGAGGATTATAGGGATCGTTGGAGCTGGATGGGATTGAGCTAGAGGATTAGGATAATGAATAAGATTATGTTGAAAGTTCGTAAATCTGAATGGAATAACGTCAAGGATGTGTGGGATGTTAAGGTCATGGTGTAAGTTCTTCTTTGTGACATAAGAAGCATTGACTATTGTTCTGAGTACTTTGGATTAGAAGAATTGGATGGTAGGGTAGTGATTTTAGGGGGATCAATTGCTAGATTATTACACCCGTTTTATTGATTGGAAGGATTGGATATTCGAAAATTTAGCTGTCCCCCACAGGTAAAGGTATAAATACAGGTAAAGGCGATAAAGGCATTATATATATGGAATTTTTATAAAGTTATAATTGCAGCTTTTAGTAGACCAGATTAATGAAATATGTGAGATTAATTTGTCATTTCATCCGGCTAGAATTAATTTATGCCAGAGGAAGCTTCGGTCCTAAGTCTTTCAAAGTAAACACGACCAGTAATTTTTGCGAAGGCTAAAACTTGCTTCAGAACCTAGTCCCTGGCTTAGCCCGGGGCTTTACAGGAAACTCAAGCATAACTCAGGACTAGATTAAATTAGAGTTAATCTTATCCACAAAGAACCTCCTACTAAATCGAGGTTCTTAGCGCTAATCGCTAAAATATTTTGTGAAACGAATACTTGTAATACCACAACTTCTAAAAATTTGTTATAAAAATATTGATATTTTGAATTAAAATTAATGTATTATGTGGTGAAGTACATTTCGAGTAGATAAATATTTATGAAAACCAGTTAATAAAAGTATGCATGTAAGGACCATTCTCATCCGATTTGTTAAACGGGCTTCAAGATATTTAAAATGAATAACATAAGAAAAAAAGTAAATAAAATTACAATATAAAGTCAGAAAGTAAATAGTAGTAAGTGCACGATAACTAAGCTTCATATTTACAAATCATTATGCCTTCCTCCTCTTACCTACTGGAGCAAGATCTAGGTTATTCTTGAAAGAAAATGAGCAGAATTACGGAAACTAAAGTATAGTACTTTAATATGGTCTAGCTATAGAAGCTAGGTGCCAGGTGGCCGAGCGAGCTTCCACATGTTAAACCGAAATTTACAAAATATATAATAATAATGAGTTCACGTCCTGGTGCCGGGGGTGCTTTTAACTCTGACGTCAGTCCCCCGCCCTATCTCCTAGTGCAGGAAATCCCTGTGTCGCAGACATCTCAGGCAACATATTACTGATCTATAAGATAACCCTGAAACCTATGCGGAGATACGGCCTAGAACTGTGCGTAACAGTTAAATTTTCTAAAGTCAAACGAATTAAATCCTTTCTGTCAAAATTCTTCTAAAAAATAGGCGATGCGACAAACAAAAAAAATGGTGCAGACAACATTCACTTACCACTATACTTTGAATATAAATTATTTTCTGGTAACGTTGGGCTATAATAAAATTGTTGAAGTGCATTTTTAACCGAGCAAGAGCTTAAAGATAACAAATCATCGATACCATTGAAATAACAAAAATCCTATTTATTACATCAATGGCTGATTATGGATTTTACGATCCGTTGATTATGGTTTGTACCATTATTAGTCATTAAACTACTATTTTCCTTGCAAAGTCTACTAAGATGGAATTACGATGTTCTATTGCTTGTCACTGATAGGTCTAAAGTTGTCACACTAATTGTAAGTGGATACTGTTGAGATGTCGCAAAGGGGAAATTCATCAAATTATTCACTAATTTAATTTTCTAAAAGGTTACATGATATGTTTCGGAATTAATAGAAGATAGATACATAATTATTTAAATATAATTTCAGACCTAAAGTTATTAATATATCCACGAAATATTTTTATATTTCTATTCTTCTTTCACACAAGTACAATGAAATAGTATCTTAAACAAGATCATTGCCTTGATTTCGTGGATTTTAAATACTTTTTTTCAAAAAAAAAAAAAGAAATTAAGGTTTACTTTTAGTAAGAAAATTTCATCTAATTTCCTTGAAAACATGAGGTTTATGGTAAATAATTTTAGTTTTTAGAAGTTATTATTTATATTTTTTTCGTCACTCCCTGTTACCTTCTACAACTTTATTTATTAGATATTATTTTTTCTAAAATACTCCGCTTCCCAACGATATATTATACGGTTACCTGTTGACTATTATTTCCGGACATTCATTTTTGACCTGCTTCAGTATTTTTTTTTCTCCTTTATTTAATTATCAAATTCTTTCAAAAGTTATATTTAGCCTTTTTTGATAACTATTAGCAATGAAAAATAGTTAATTATTTATAATAAACCAAATTAAAGGCACTTTAGAGGAAGAGGTATATGACCATTGGACATTTAAGCCATGTAAAATGACATCAATGGATATAAGACTTAAATGATATTGAAGATCACTCAATTATACAATGATACAACGGGTTTAATCAAAATCGTTAGAGCCGTTTTGAGAAAATTGTAAAAATGTGTTTTACCGTTGATATAAAATGGAACTTCCGGTTACCCGATTTTTACTGGTGCTGTAAAATAAAAAGTGCTGTAACATACAAGGTATATACAAACCTTAAATACTTATAATAAGTTTCGAACGGATTTTCGTTTTTGAGCTAGACTGCTAACACACATACACACAGAACATTTTGCTGGACTTGGTTATTTGGACTCATTCAACCTCAAACATGTATTTCCGTTGAAAACTCAGGTTAGAAAATTTTCATGACTTAACCGTACCGTAATACTTCCCCTTGCTATATATTAAATATATTGGTAACTGAAAGTAAAAATGATCTGTGTGACTAACAAAATCCTGAATAAAAACCTCGATGTCCCATTTTTTTCTTAATTTAATTCCAGACAAATTTTGCAGACAGATCCTTGCTTGCCGTCCAAATCATGTAGCACAGTCCCTATATAGCACCACAAATCCTTACAATCTTCACTACCTTTTGTAAATATGTATATACTAGAGTTCCGGCAATGGTCGAATTCTCCACTCAAGACATGCAAGTATCTGGCTATAATTCTCTCCTCTGGCTTTTTAATACCAATTGCGCGGTTGAGTGTCGCGCAGGGAATTCTTGGAGTCCTTCTTTTAACTTTAGCCTGTTATGTTTTTATATACTATTATTCATTATTATTTTTTAATTTTATTTTTATTTTTTTGTAAGTTTAATTATTTTTTATTAATTCCCTTTTGTATGAACACATTCCTTGAATGAACTCTTATTGCCCAAATACTTGTTGCCCTTCAATGTGACAGATTGTATTTTATTCAATAAACTTGTTACAATCAATCGAAAAACTATACATATAAAACCCTATATATATATGTAGAACTTATAATAAAGTTATCATTAGCCTGACAATATTAGAGCCAGAGTAAGACAACTTACTTTTATATTTCTCTTCTGGTATCTCTTGGATTACTGAAGTTTAAAGTATTCCAACTAAAATTGTCCATGTTAACACAATAGTCGTTAGACCAACGATGTGGAAGCGATTTCTACCATTGTTGTATATTCTCTATCCATCTCTGCTTCCGCACTATTTTTCTTGTCCATTTTCCTTCTACTAAAAATACTTTTCTACCCAACGGAACTCATACGGTCTATTATCTCTACTCAATACATTTTTCTTTTTTTTTTATGAAATAAAAAAAGTTCATACCATTTCTCGTTCTATATTAAAAGTCTTTTCACTATTTGCAGAAGTAGAAAGAGGGGGCATAAGTCGGAGTTAAGGAAGTAGAAATCATGATTATAGAATAAAGCAGACTTCAGACAGTTAATTTTCTGTTTAAATGGATGGAATTGAAGTTTCTAGAAAGTTTGTTAAGCGTTAATGGAGAAGAATGATCGGGCAATAGTAGCTACGTGTTGTCGATCTCAGCAGTTCTTGACTTGAATATAAATTAAATTGGCTTTTTTTTTCCTTTCAGTCTGTTACTATATATAAACCTCGTTTTATAAGTTAAACAAAATATATTTTATATTTTCATTTGTTTTTATCGTAATCTTCAACTTTTTTATTTGCGAAAATTCTCGTTAAACTGAACGGTAAACTTTTTCAATCTAATGGTTCATTAAGACAATTTATTCACAAAATTGAGAATAAATGTGATCTAAAAAAGCTAAGGTGTGTGCTTCAGACCACACGATATAACTGAAAACATCAACAAGGCGAGATTAATAATATCAAATATAACTTATAGATAATAGATCATCGCAAAAAAAATAAAATGCTGAACAGTTCTCTGGCTTACAGGTCCGATATTTAGTATCTGAAATATTGTAATCCATATGTTCAACTAACCTCGTTTTCATTTGGTTTTCGAAACTTATTTTTCTTTTCCTCCTCGCTAACATGGCGTTGCGATAAGATACAATTTTGAATTATAGCCTATTACAGAGAGGATGAAATGCTGAAAAATATTCTCGCCTACAGTATGTAGAAACATTACAATTAGTCGAGTTTTCCCGATCGTTTGTTAAGGCCTGATGCCCCAAACATTTGGTGACCCCGACGTGATATTTTATTTCACCAATTTTAATTTCTAAATCAATTTCTTTTACTTAATGTATTATTATTTGTAATACAGTTGTAAATATCATCACTAAAAAAAAAAATCAATTTCCACTTTTTCTATTAACTGTTAACAAATTTCTAAACATGACGATCTAACTGAGGTTAACATAATGGCGACCTTTCATATAAATCTATAGTTTAAAAACGTCTTTACTTGTAAAAAAAACAATACTTTACTTTATAATCACTCAGTGGTTTCATTTAATCGCATATACAATCTAACTTCGAGATTCGGGAAGGCCTGATGCCACAAACACATGTAATTAGTATCCGATGGTAACTATAAGTATAAATATAAGGATAAGTACTTCGGAAATCTGACGGCTCAATCTAATTCACTCTCCACAAAAATGTTCTAAACGGGCCTAAAGAAGTTTTCACTTCAAAAATATGGGCTGTTTGATGTGACCCTCACCCACTATCTGTCAAAGTAACGAGATTATAATAGCAAAAGGCACAATAGTTTTGTTGACAACAATTTTTTGTAAATTTTGTGATAAAATTACCTTACGATTCAAATGGAAAGCAAATATTTAATCATCAGTTTTCAGTACCTCGTTTTATTAATTAATTTAATCCTGATTTGTGAGAATTTTCGTAAGTGAAAAAGTTATAGGTTACGAAAAGATGAAGCCATTCGTGTATTTTTAGATAGATGTTAATAATTTTATGAAAAGGGTTCTGTACCACGGATTTAATGTCATGAAAAAATATACTTAACAGCCAAACATACTAACACAAGTTGGTTATTTTGTAAGCCCATTTGATTGCCGAATATCACTAAATTTTTATCTAATTTATTTTTCACGTCTAATCCCTGAATACTGGCTCAATAATTAATGTAAGATAAAGTGTAGGTAGGATAATAAATAGAACAAAATTATTATTAATCTTACATCTTCTTCATATATTGCGTATACGTGGTTAACAAAATATTCTTAGGTATAACCAAATTTCAATAAGCAATAAGGAAGGGATGAGAACCTTCTAAGACCTCTGATAAGAATCCCCAAGGTTTAATCCTTCCTTAATTGAGAATTAGCTTATCTTAATCCTGTGAAATAGACAGTTCGTGAACTTAAGGATTACCTGAAATAAGCAGAGTGATATTCTTATTATTCAAGCGAGAACTGTTTTTCCTCAACTTTCTCTGCAGGAACATCCTTTATCGCTGAAGAAAGATTTTTTTCTCCATTCCTTATAATCCATCCAAGTAAATTTATGTGATGTAAATTTGGTACCTAGTATAGATTTAGAAGAGTCCTAATAAGACGAGAATAATGTTGTTTTTATATTGATTATATAGAGATTCCAATGGTCAAATGCTTGTTAAATAGTATTATATTTTTTCGTGAATATGTACATGAAATGAACTTTGAGGCTGGATACTAAATGCGTTTTCACTGTTAACGGGTCCTGAAAGGGTTCTATTTCACGGAGGGCTGTCTCACTCTGGCAGATTTAGTGAGAACGCAATCATCTCTCATGTATTGGATAGTTAGAGTTCCATTCTCACATATCATGCATTGTATATATTGTTATGCATTTAGATGCTTCATTTGACAGATAGACGTCGCGGTAGACCGATGTAACGAACCTAAATTGAAATTATTGTTTGGGAAGATAGGGAGGGTAGTCAGTTCATTCACAAGTATTCTTCATTCGTATCTTCATTAACCATTCTACACTAAACGATTTAAGTATGACATTATTTCAAAAGAGTTCTAACTGATTACATTGATATGTAATACTTTTGAAATAGAAGAAATAGAGGTTTTTATTGTATATTACAACGTATTTTTTTAAAAGAAATTTGATAGAATGAAAATTTAAATAAGTCGTGTGTTATAAGCACATTGGCATACAACTATGATCATCTTTGGAATCATTAAAACTTATTAAAATTATTTATTTTTTTTAATTTACATGTATAAATGGCTTTTGATCGATTTCTGCAGTCGGGGCTGCAAATTTTATACATCCTAAATACTTACTAATTATCCGTTCCAATCTTACTGATAGGTACTTCAAATTAAATCACAATAATGTTTTTCCGTCCCTCTGTTCCTAATCTGCCAGTGTTCCTCAAGGTAGTATCGTAGGTCCTATCCTTTCCACAGTTTATACAACTGATACTGTGCCCTATATCCTAACACTATTATCAATCCGTATGCCGATGACATATGTGTCCTATCAGTTAATAACGACCCATCAATTGCACCACAAACTCTTTAATTACACATCAAAACCCATGGAGAATGGTGTCAAAACTGGATGATTAAAATAAATTCCAATAAATCCCATCATATCACTTGTATCTTTCGCTGTGAACCTCCTGGTCTCCAGTATTCTATAACAACACTCCACATATCCCTGTTGAAAAAATCCTATACTTTGGAATCTACCGCGATAAACATCTAACTTAGAATTCCCATACTAGACTGATACTACAAGAAACCGCTCGACGTTTCCGACTCCTTCAGCACTAGACAAACGCTTCTAAGCTTCTATTTAATTACAAAAGACTCATAATAATGACAGTAATAAACTCTATTTGAACTTGCGGAGATGAGCTGAAGCGCTCTACTAAAACATCGAAACTTGTCGTATCCAATTCTTACAATCCAAAATCCTTCGTCAAATCCTCAATGTTTCTTACTTTGTTACAAATAAAATCACCCATAACGACCTTAATGTTCCCTATATTTCCGATTTGGTCCAATCCAGATACTTATGCTTTCATAATAAATTTCTCAACCAGTGTTTTAATGTTGGCGTATTCATTTGTTCACATTTACCAGATTCATTTTTTAATACAGTTGTAAATATCACGAATAAATAAAAATACACAAATTATGTTTTTTGCCCAATTTCGTACATGTAGTTGTAAATAATACCGTTCATGAAAAGAAAATTACATAAGAAATAGATAGTCAGTAGTGGAGGGAGGTGAAAAACAGTCATCCTGTATTTGAGAGTTAGGTTTTAAATAGAAATAACTATATAAATAGGCGTTTAAAACTATATAAATTTTATTCAATTAAAACTTAGTTAAATCCTGAGTAATTTTTATATTTCAATATTGCTAAAAAAAAAAAATCTCAATTAATTATTCATACAATCATTTCATTTTATTTATTTATTAATACATAAACATAAAATTGGACATTAAATTAAATTTGCGATCTGCAAATTTCTTTGCAATGAGGAAATTTTTTGGCAGCTTCACAGCGTCCTGTCACAAATCCAGGAAATCAATCAGTTCAGCAGGTGTTTTGACCACTATCTACGTAATTGTCGATGTGGGCTATACGGGTTTCTAATACGTTTAAGATTTTCTGTCAGAAGAATTATGTTGTAAGTTAGTCTTTGGTGAATGTTATTTTTTCAGTGTCTAAAATTGTTTGGATGTTCAAGTCCTGATGTAATATATCATTTGCGACATAAAATGGTGCGTCAACTATCCTTCGTAAAATTTTGGATTGTAAAGTCGGGATTTTTTTTTTTAATATTGGAACCTTTTCATTAATAATTAAATTAAATTGTATAAAATCACATTTTCCGGTTTCGGTTATTTAAATTTTATTAAAATAATATTCTCTTCTATTTATTTGCAGCCTTATGAAGATATCAAACATTTCATAATTATCACTGTAAAGCCATCTTCAGACAAAAAATAAACGTCGATTGTTCCATCATTAGAAAAATAAAAGAAGAGGTAAAAATTAATTTATAACGATTTTATTTCATTCTATAATAAAAACGTGTTAATTCTTATTTAATTTGAAATATATCACGGTTATAATTCGTTATTTAAGCTCTCCATTCTAGCCGCACTCCTGCGATATAATAAAATCCTTTCGTATTACCTAGCTTAGTGTATGACAGCTGTATTATGTCAAAATTATGCGAATAAATGAGATATGTAACCCTTTTAGCTTAGTATGAAAGGATTAAATTGTGCTGGTTTTGGTTTATCTTCTTAATTAACTGAATATTATAATATATAAAGACTTGGATATGAAAACTATTTTCATAACTGATTTGTAAATCCCTAGTCCGAAATGTTGGTATGATCGCAGGTTAATCTAGTTTATTATATTTTCGTAAAATCATAAAAAAAGTAGCAGCTGACTAAGACTTTCTGCATCCAACTAAAAATAAAAAAAAAAATACACTTTCGTTAATATTAACTTTTGTATTATTACTTGAAATAATCTAACTAAAACTTTCGAATTATAGAAATGCACATTAGTAAAATTTACATAATAAGTACTGAACCAGTGACGCGGTTGAGAGAGTAGCGTAGGGATCTCTTGGAGTCCTGCTTTTCCTTCTATAGTTGGGAGAGAAGCCTGGCTTGGAGTTCCCTGCCTAATTGTATATATTGTATATAGGTATGACTGTGTTTTTATGTTTTTTAATTTACTTATCTTTAGATTATTTTATTTTTTTATTGTGCAAAGTTTTTGATTATTATTTTACTTGTTAATTTTATATTTTTTGTATATACGGTTTGAATGTCTTCATGTATCACTATAAACTATTGTCCACATGACAAGAGTGTTATAATTCTAAATAAATAAATTTAAAAAACATAATAAGTAAAAGTTATAAAAAAAGGTAAGGTTTTAAAACCCGTCATTTTCCAGGTTCCTCTCTTATTTTTTCCAACTTCCATTATGGCTGCCTTGTATACGGTGGACTGTCTAGTGGACTTGGGGTTAGACTGATAAGAGTTATGAATTGTTTCATTAGATTCATCTGCGGAGTACCCACGTCCCACGTCTCCATTCGGTATTCCGAGTTGAAGTGGCTATATCCAGTTTCTTGACAGTAATATTTCCTAGGTGTATTCCTTTTCTGAATCTTCACAACCGTGAAGTTTTCTAACTTTCATATCTTGTTATTCATCAGAACTTGTTTCTCTGTCCATTCTTTCCCAGCTCACAAACCTGTATATTCATTCTCATAAGACAGGCTATTTTGTGAAAAAACTTTATGATGCGTGATAACTTGTTTTGGAATTCCTTGCCCGCCTCCATACGCAAAACCAATTGTTTCTCCATCTCCTTAGCCATCAATCTTCTGAATATTTATAAGAATTACATATGTTACCAATTTGATGCTCCTGTTAACTGAAAACTATTATTTATATTGCTTGCCGCTTAAATATTTAAACACGTGAACATCAATTTATCTATAATTTCATGATATTAAATGTATATTTAGAATAGCAATTCATTTTTATTTTAATGTTACACATCATACCAGACTGAAACGACAAGAAACCGCTCGACATTTTTACTTTACTGAAACGACCGATTATTTCAGCACTTACTAGACAAACGCTCTACACTTGCAATTAATAACAAAAGACTCATATACATGACTATAGTAAGGCCTACTTGCATTTATGGAGTTGAGCTATAGCGCTCCACTAAACCATCGAATTCCTCTCGTATCCAATCCTTACAATCCAAAATCCTTCGTAAATTCCTCAATGCTCCCTGCTTTGTTACAAATAAAACCATCCATAATGACCTTAATGTTTTTTATGTTTCAGATCTGGCCCAATCTAGATAATTATCCTTCCATAATAAACTTCAGAATCATCCCAACCCTCTCTCGTTTCTAACCTTGCTTCCTCTTCAATTCCTAATAACCCTCCGAGGCGTCTGAAAAGAAGGTGGACCCGTGATCTCCTAATGTAGACATATCATTAGAGTGCTACCATTCGGTAGTTTCTCAACAAGTGTTTTCACGACATTATATCCATATGTTCAAATTTACTAAATGTATTAAAGCTTTAATACAGTTGTAAATATCATTAGGAAATTTAAAAAAAAATACACAACCTTGTAATCTAATTATTATTTGTCAGCCAGACAAATCTATATTACAATGTAATTATCATTGTACATGCTTGTTATTCTTAGGGGAATAAACGTCCCAGAATATAATTTACTTTCTTCTTAAGTATTCAAATTCGAAATCTTGAAATATTATTTTATCAAGGAATTCAATTTCTTATTCCATTTTTATATCAATTCCATTTTTATCGATTATTTGAAGAAATGTGGTAAAATGATTTATTAAGGCAAGTTTTCGCATAAAATCTTATAAGTTTTATATAAAAATATGTTCCCCATAAATTTTAATTTAAGTCCAAGGATGAATAAATAAATATTTTAGAAAGAGCTTTAAGGTTTTTTCAGCTTGAATCTGACACTGATGAATGAATTGAGTTAGAAGTTTTTGGGCAGACTTTATGATTAGAGCGTTATAACTTTTTTTTTTCTATTTCTCGACAAACTATAAATTAATGGAAGAGCTATAAGACACTTTTCATATTACCTGAAGGATCAGGACCCCGTATCAGAGGGACAGAAGCTTTTTCAAGCTCAGATTCGATCTGTTGCTGATTAAAAACTTTTTTTTATAATTACTATTTGTGAAATTTACAACTGTACACAAATTAATATACATTCAGTAAATGCGATGCAATAAATGGCATGACAAGGCTTGTAGAGAGTATTATGCATTGGTAACACGCCAATAAAGTATCTAAATTAGGAGAACACGAGGCCATCTTCTTTTCAAGCGCTTAGGGGGTTTATCAGGGATCTAGGAGGAAGGTTAGAATCGAGAGAATTAGGATGGTTTTGAAGTTTATTATGGAAGGATAGGAATCTGGATTGGGCCAAATTGAAAACATATGGAACATAAGAACGTTATGGATTATTTTATTTGTAACAGATTAAGGAGCATTAAGGATTTTACGAAGGGTTTTGGATTGTATAGGTTGGATACGAGAGGGATACTAATTACATAAACAATTATTTACCTATCGCAGCCAGATTCAGACCTGGTCCTAGATGCTATTGCTTCAATAAGTTTCCAAACTTCTTCACTTCTTTTATATCCACTAGAAATATAAATAATAGTTATTAAACCTTTTGAAATATTATTTTTTTTTTTTAATCATACAGATGAAAATATGAATAGCACCAACCTTTCTAAAAAGTATGAAAGAATATAGTTCGTGGTACAGACCCCTTTTTATGTAATTATTAACATCCGGCTGAAACTTCGTAAATAGCTTCATCTCATCGTAACCTACAAATATTTTACTAAAATTCTTGGAATTGGGACGTTTTCAATCTGGAGGTCGGCAAACTTTGTCTATTTAATTTTGTACTAAAAACTCGAAAATACCCATTTGTTTTCCACTTTAATCGTAAGATAACTTGAGCACAAAGTCGAGAAAAAAGGTGACCTTCAAAAATATTGAGCCGTTTGGACTGACCTACACTCCCAAATTGTCAAAATAACGAGGTCATATAGCTCAAATGGCTCAATATTTTTGAAGACCACCTTTTTTCTCGACTCGACGAGATTAAGTTATCTTACAATCAAAGTGGAAAGCTAATTTACGAATTTTTAGTACTTAATAAATAGACAAAGTTTGCCGATCATCAGATTGAAAACGCCTCAATTCTGAATATTTTCGTAAAGAAAATATTTGTAGGTTACGATGAGATGAAGCTATTTATGAAGTTTCAGCCGGATGTTAATAAATTCATAAAAAGGGGTCTGTACCACGGACTAATACATTTAAATTAATACAGTTAGTCATAAAATTTTTATGCAGTTGTGGGTGGATCACCATTTATCATTAAATGCTTTATAATTTATTACATTGATTATTTATTACTATATTACAGAACGTACTGGCCTTTATTTTGGAAAGATTGCTTTGATTGCATTGTGCTAGCTGATTGATTAATTAAATGGAATTAGTTTGCTTTATCCAGTCTTAATTAATGTTTTATTCTGTGTTAGAACACAATTAATGAGAAAGGGTGGAAGAGATTTCGAACTGCTTTGGAACGTGCCGGGATTGAGAACGTGCAGTGAATCAATCGACTAGGATAAAGAATGTGATGAGACTGAAGTATTAAGTATTTGTTCCTACCTATATCGAATAATCCCAATAACTGGACCTTGTCGAAGTATCGTTATTTTTGTGTTAATTAAGACGCATTCTTTGTTATGAGTTTGATACTTTGTGCGTAATTATTCTCCATCTTGTTTAGGAATGAGTAAACTGTTTTGTAAAGCAGATATACAATCATCTATTTGAGAACGATCCATTTTAAGTAAAATATCAGGTGCTTCCTCTTCCAGCACTACACAACAAAGTTTACTAAACCTGGTCTGCTTCAGATATGGTCAAATGCTACACCGAATACCAAGTATTTTACTCAAATTAAATCATTATTAGGAATACAATCACTACTTCAGTTAATCGTTTGATGTAGTAATTAAATTTTTTGGTACTCAAAAAAGTAAGTATTTGAGTAAAATACTTGGTAATCAGAACTCAGAGTAGCATTTTCCCATCTCTGGCCTGGTTTACTACTCCTCCTCTCCCCCCCCCCCCTTAAAAAGTTCATTAGATATATATAAAATTATGGATTTAATAAATTAAAAATATAAAGTCTGGCAAAATAGGATTTTATCTGAAGCCCAAAATTGAAAAAAAGTAAAATGTATCTGATGAGGGAATGTCCATTGTCTTAATTCTATAGCCTATAAAATATGGAGAAACATAGCCTTATACATTATTGCTTGATTTTCCTTAATCTTCAACATTTCTGGATCTCATTTTGGTACTTTTTGTCTACGCGGCCGTTTTGAAACCTCACTTCTTATCTATGTTATCTAACGTCATGTCATCATGTCACATAACCTCCCTCTTCTTATCCCGCCAAATTTTTGAGTTATTGAATCGTTTAGTTTTCAGTTATTCCCTTATTACGTTCACTTATTAAATTGTTTACTTTTGGCCCGTTTGTGTTTATTTTACATTTTTTTTAGTTTGTGACCCCTTGGTGTTTATTTTTCAATTATTGTTTTCGTTTATTTTCGTCATATTATGGATCTGATTAGAATATGGGATTTACAGTCTTCCGACTCACTCAACACATAGAACACACGTCTTCATACTCAACACATAGAACGATTGTGGGGCTCAGCTAAGTGGAGAAATAAAGTACATAGAGGAACTGCCAGACAACACCTCGATTCATATTTGTGCGAATTTTTGTGGCGGCGGGTTCACAGAGAAGAGGACCCGTTCCTAGCTATTTTAAGTAGCATAAAACAATTTTGCCTTCCAAAATAAATAAGACAAAAGGAAGTGAATAATTAACTTAAAATAATTTGTATATACGTTGTTTATAGTGTTGATATTTTTTCTTTTCTATGTAAATATGTTCTTTTAAATTTGTTTTTTTTTTAATTTCATTTTGATGTTTTATATGTACATATCTTCTTAAAGTGTTTTTTTATTATTTCATTAATATATTTGTTGTCAAATAAAAGTATTTTTGTTGTTATTACATTTGTTTTTGTATCTGTTTACACTTTCAATAATACGAATTTAATACAATAATACGAAGATGTGGAGTAGGAGAAGGCTTATCACTGCGTTATGGGAGTTATCAGTGTTCAGGTTATAAACATTGGCAGATAGCAGTCAGTAGCGGCCGCTTTGACAAAAAGTACCCTCATTTTTCATACTATAATTTTAACTTAAATAAAATATATTTAAAACAGTATTTCAAAAAATTTATTTTGTTTATTAAGTTAAAACGTTAATAAGCCGATTATATTTTTGTTGGCAATTTTATCCACTCAAAATATCAAATAGCGAATCTTCCCGATTTAACACTTCAAACTTTTGTTGAAACTGACTAAATATTAATAGCCAATAGCTGGAGATAGGATAATACTGGAGCCAATTAGCTACCTGTTGGAAGTTTGAAGCTTCCTGTGAATGAACAGGTAAAGGCGATTCGGTTTAAGTTTCAGCCTAACAATCAGCTAACTGGACGAGAAACCTTAACGATTCGTAGAGTTAGCAGTCGGGTTTAACTTACTGCTTTAGTTATAGTTATTTGCCTCGACTAATTTGTACATAAATTCTTGTTATGCTGTATTAAATATAATCTATTATTATTGGTATATATCAGTATAGTATCAAAACTCAAAAAATATCGATTCTCACCTGCTATCATTCAATGTGATTTGAATTTTAAAAATACACTTTCAGAAAAATTTTAATTTCAAAATTTTCTATTTTTCTTAATTTATATTAAGATTTAGATAGTGTAATTAAAAATAATTACTTGTCGTGTTATATATGAAATTATGTTATCCGGATCAATTTTAATTTCATATAAAATTTGATCAATTATTTTATTAATTTTTGCTATTTCTTTTTTACTTTCACTTACGTATGTATGCAATATAAAGGTATTGCGATCGTGATTTTTTTTTAATATGGGTTTTCAAGGGAAATACATGTTTTGAGGTATCCTGAGTCCAAATAACCAAGTCTCTCTAAATGGTCTGTGTGTGTGGGTGATCAGTCTAGCTAAGAAACGAAAAGCCGTACGAAAGTGAAATTTAGTATTTAAGGTTTTCATATACGTTGGATGTTACTGCAACTTTTCCGTCAAAATTGAATAACGGAAAGTGGCACTTTATATAATCGATTTAACATATTTTTACGATTTTTTCAAAAGCGGCGCTAACGATTTTGATTAAACTCAGTAAATCAGGGTACTTTTCCTTTTCTGAAAATACATATTTATACTAAGAAGAGGGTGATAAGTGAAAGTCGTGTGATGCGCACACCAGATTTATTTTATTGTTAATTATTTTTAGTTTAACTGTTCATATTAGTTTCACTTAGACTTATTATTAAAAAAATATTTTCACGCGAAATGTTAAGACTACTAATATATATCTCTGTCCATGTGACAGATTGTTGTAATACTCAATAAATAAAATATATATATATATATATATATATATATATATATATATATATATATATATATATATATACTAATATTGGGTATTTTTTAACGTGTTTCTTCGTAGTTGTTTTGGACCAAGCTCAGAATTTACACAAAAGATCCAATTTTGCATTTTATTACTATAAACAGAAAAATACAAACTAATAGGGATTATTATCCTGACATATGAAGAAAATAACCTGATATAGGTAAGGATTATCTAAATAATACCCAAGGATGTAAATAAAGCTCAACTTTTGTAACAGTATTTATTGCAAAACTAGGTATATGGATGAACATGAACATATCTAAAAAACTAAAAATTTTACCTGCATATTGTTAGAGAGCGAAATGTTCATCATTTCATTCTCTTCGTAATAAGTTATTTTTCAAAATTATATCTTAACGCGACGACGTGTTAAAGATGTAAAAAGGAAAAAATAATTTCAAAAAACAAATTATAACGATTTTGTGTAAGATATAGATTAAAATATTTCAGAAACTAAACCTCGAAACTGCATTCTGTAAGCGAGGGAAATGTTCAGCATTTCATACGCTTTATAATGAGCTATTATTTATAATTTACATTTCATATTACTAATCTCACCTTTTTGATGTTTTTACTTCTATCGTATGATCCAAAGCACTCACCTTAGTTTTTATTTTAATTTCATTAATTTTTTTAATAAATTTTTATTTTTTACTTTATTCTTTCTCGAGTAAGTTATTGTTCCCGGCACGCCGCTGATTGTCAGCTAAATTAAATTTAACCGGATAAATTAACTTATGTAAAAAGTTTTTAAAAAATTTATTCTTAAACACTTTACCTAATGAATATTTAAAAGTTGTGTTTGACAAATTTTGAAATTTAATATTTTTATATTCCTCAATTGTTTATTCATTTTTGTATGCTTTTATAACTCTTTTATGATAAAAACTAAGGCCCAAATCTTGTTTATAAACTGATTAGTGTTTGTATTACAGAATATTCACTAATGCTGTTTATTTTAATTCAAATTTAATATGCCTATTATCAATACATATTAATTTATATATTAATAGATATGAAATTAAAATGATTATTTTATTTATATAATAACTGGTTTTCAGACAAGTGGAGTGGGAAAAAAAATAACCTATTTAAACATTACTGAAAATAGCTCCTGTTCAAATAAAGAGGCAGAGATAATTATTATTCGAGTATACCAATACGCTCTATATTAATGTATTATCTTTATTTTTTTTTGTTATTAGCAAAACCA
Source organism: Nezara viridula (assembly GCA_928085145.1). NCBI lineage: Eukaryota > Metazoa > Arthropoda > Insecta > Hemiptera > Pentatomidae > Nezara > Nezara viridula. Next base: position 49,985,978 of record OV725081.1, read on the forward strand.
CCATTTAATAATTTGATAAAAGAGTTTAGATATTATTCTGTTATTAGATATTATTTTCATTATTTAAAAACTATAAATTAAACGTTCACAGTTTTTTTTATTTCGAACATATTAGTCTCATATCACAGGTCTCTGGTAACAATAATAGATATTTGTTTTTATATTATATTTCAACAGGAAATAACACTTGATTTTATCGTAAAAGGTTACTGAACGAGGGAAAAAGAACAAAATACTATTTTTCTTCTGTTTATTATATATTTTCTGTATATGTAGTGTGAATGTAGCTTTACCAAAGATTAATATCCAAATTCCATAATAAATAAATAAATTCCAATTATTGAAGTAAATAATATCACAAACTTCGTTTGTTTCTCAAAATTTAGACGTACATAAATGAAAAATTATGGATCGAACGCAAGGCGAAGTGTTGGCTGGGGAATTTAATTGTTTGATGATGAAAGAAAAAGTTAATTGAGTGGTCTAAGAGTTTTTAAGGACACGATCTTTTAATTAACGGACAAGAGGAAAAACGAATTGAATTTCCTCGTTCTGGGAGAAAACTTTGGGTGAAAACTCGATCAATACGTAGTGTTTCCTTTTTTTATGTGAAAAAATATCATGAAAGCAAATAATCAAATGATGGTCAAATCAATATAACGAAAACTGAAATTTCAAAAACATCGGAAACACAAAAAAATCAAATAAGGAACTGAGCACTTGAATATTTCTGAATTTCCAAAAAAAAGAATCAAATATGACAGACGTTGGGAATCGCTTTTGCCCTAATCTATTAGTCCATTAAAACTATGGATTGACCCCAACATTCATAAAATAAAGTTAAAAAATTGTTCATTACCCTCCTCATCATAACTGGTAAAAAACTCCCAAAGAATCACGCATCGGATTTTGATGGGGAGGGGGAGGGAGGAAGAAGAGGAGGACAGAAAACTGATATTATTTTAGTTTTTTGAGAATATCTCAAAAGTATGAGCTATTTTGCAAAGATTGTTCGGTGGTTCTAAAAAAAAAAATATTTATATATTTTTTCTGACATTTCTGACATTTTTTCTGACATATGAAGAAAATAACCTGATAGAGGTAAGGATTATCTAAATAATACCCAAGGATGTAAATAAAGCTCAACTTTTGTAACAGTATTTATTGCAAAACTAGGTATATGGATGAACTTGAACATATCTAAAAAACTAAAAATTTTACCTGCATATTGTTAGAGAGCGAAATGTTCATCATTTCATTCTCTTCGTAATGAGTTATTTTTCAAAATTATATCTTAACGGGACGACGTGTTAAAGATGTAAAAAGGAAAAAAATAGTTTCAAAAAACAAATTATAACGATTTTGTGTAAGATATAGATTAAAATATTTCAGAAACTAAACCTCGAAACTGCATTCTGTAAGCGAGGGAAATGTTCAGCATTTCATACGCTTTATAATGAGCTATTATTTATAATTTACATTTCATATTACTAATCTCACCTTTTTGATGTTTTTACTTCTATCGTATGATCCAAAGCACTCACCTTAGTTTTTATTTTAATCTCATTAATTTTTTTAATAAATTTTTATTTTTTACTTTATTCTTTCTCGAGTAAGTTATTGTTCCCGGCACGCCGCTGATTGTCAGCTAAATTAAATTTAACCGGATAAATTAACTTATGTAAAAGTTTTTAAAAAATTTATTCTTAAACACTTTACCTAATGAATATTTAAAAGTTGTGTTTGACAAATTTTGAAATTTAATATTTTTATATTCCTCAATTGTTTATTCATTTTTGTATGCTTTTATAACTCTTTTATGATAAAAACTAAGGCCCAAATCTTGTTTATAAACTGATTAGTGTTTGTATTACAGAATATTCACTAATGCTGTTTATTTTAATTCAAATTTAATATGCCTATTATCAATACATATTAATTTATATATTAATAGATATGAAATTAAAATGATTATTTTATTTATATAATAACTGGTTTTCAGACAAGTGGAGTGGGAAAAAAAATAACCTATTTAAACATTACTGAAAATAGCTCCTGTTCAAATAAAGAGGCAGAGATAATTATTATTCGAGTATACCAATACGCTCTATATTAATGTATTATCTTTATTTTTTTTTGTTATTAGCAAAACCACCATTTAATAATTTGATAAAAGAGTTTAGATATTATTCTGTTATTAGATATTATTTTCATTATTTAAAAACTATAAATTAAACGTTCACAGTTTTTTTTATTTCGAACATATTAGTCTCATATCACAGGTCTCTGGTAACAATAATAGATATTTATTTTTATATTATATTTCAACAGGAAATAACACTTGATTTTATCGTAAAAGGTTACTGAACGAGGGAAAAAGAACAAAATACAATTGCTATTATTAGAAGTGGTTCAAAATCCAATAGCTATGATATTTTAGTTAAACTTTTTAATTTTATTAATGCTTTTAGCTTATTAAATACAAATAGTAACTAGCAAAATTAAAACATTTACACAGCTAAAATATTAGAAACAATGTTTTACCTTCAACCACCAATCATTTACTACAACTTGATACTTCAAATTATTCTTTAAACAATAATAAAAATAATAATAATTTCCATCAGAATCACTTATCGACATATAGAACCAGCAGAAAGGAGTCCAATGTTTTTTAAAATTTCAATTTAAAAAAATTTTAGCTTCCATGTTTTACGACCGTATTTTACGAAGTTTTTGAATTTAAAATATTGATTTTTAAAATTAATTACCAACATCAGTTTAATATTTCATTGTTCTAATTGGTTTCATGCAAAATATATGTAACTAGTTTTAATTTAGGTCTGTATTCGTATGTTGGCAGTTTGCAATGACAAACTATTATTAGCACTTCTTCATATTTGGAATCCTTAAGTGTCAATACGTAACCATAAATACTAAAATGACTGATTTGAAATCAATCAGTTCTGAACACAGGCGGATCTACGAGGGGGGGGGGCGCTTTCGGGCTGAAGCCCTTCTCCAAAATGGTAAAATATAACCATGTTTTACAGAAAAAAAATATTATCTCTTAAAGTATTCTTGTTCGTTCAATTACATTTAATAGAACTTCAGTAACCACTTAAACACCATTTCATATAGGTAGTTAATTTCTTTCTTTTTTTTTCAAACTATTTTTATGAAGATTAATAAAAAAAAAAATATTTCGGGTTGAAGCTCCCCAAAATTAAATCCTGGATGCGCTTGTGGTTCTGAATAATGTAGTCTGATGGCCTTAGATCTAAGGTATAACGATATAACTGAGAGGAACCGAAATTGTTTTAAATTCAAATGTGCTAAAAACAAAATAGATCCAAAATAAATAATTGTCTTAATTTATAATTTAGATAATGAGAACATCATTTGTGTAAACTGTAGGATCATGTTTGAGGGAACGCACAAACACCTGAGACTATTTCAATTTCCCATCGATTTAAATAGTTCTTTAATTTTTACAAAAAATGTCGGATGCATAGGATCCTCATACATTGTTGGGGAGAGGAGGGAGGAAGATAATTCAGAACGTGCAAACAAATCGTAGAAAATCATAAAAAATAATATAACTTAGGTTAATTAGAAAAACATTACATGGAGTAAATAGAAAATAAACAAGTATTGTTTCGTTTGCTTGTTGGGATTTCAAAGGCGTAAAATATCTTGGTCATCAACGCCTGCAAATTAATCGTGTTTATCTTTAGATTAAATTTTTAACCTCATTACTTTAAATCATTTTAAATTTTATTTAACAAATTGTTTGATTTTAAGAAATCTAACAATAACTTGATAGTGTATTCATCATTACTTGAAATGTTTGATTTTGGAGGAGTAAGTACTAGACCATTTAGATTTTATATGTAAAAAGAACATTCCTGTAACATGTGGATGACCGTAAGTGTATTATTGCATTATTGACATTATGGTGGTGGCTGCTTGCTTATGATATGTGAGTGGGTAAGATTGTTGTGGCCTATTCTCAGTCTGGTTAAGACAACTTCTTTTCTGCAGATAAGGTGATTCGATGTTGACCATGGCTTTACTATTTTTTAATTTGCTTGGCGGTCTCTCATTCTATATCACTAGCGGATCTAAGATTTAATTTTGGGGGGGCTTCAGCCCGAAAGATTTTTTTTTTCATATATATATATATATATATATATATATATATAAGCTATATATAAAGCTATATATATATATATAAAGCTATATATAAGCTATAGCTAAAGCAGACGCTTTAGACGTACTAGGCTTACAGATGACTATCAAGCGTTTAGGGTGCTCCGCAATTTGACACAAACAAGAATTCGGCGAGCTAAAGCTTCCTACTTCCATGAAGCCCTGTCATCTGCCCCAGATCCCAAATCTAAATGGCTAATCCTTCGCAAACTTTCCCTCTGTGAACCTTCTAGATCCCCTTCCTCACTGTTCTTTTCCGTTTCACCTGACGATTTAAATTCACATTTTATTTCTGCCTCCTCTACCTCTTCTCTTCCCTCCTCTTCCAACTATGCTCCTGAGTCATCATTTAATGATGATGACTTTTATTTCTCCTACATTTCCCCGACTGACTTACTAACCGCAGTAATGAAATCCCACACCAATTCCATAGGACCAGATGGCATTCCTGTCAAATTGATAAAATTATGTCTCCCCGAAATCCTCCCAGTTCTCCTTTTCATTTACAATTTCTCCCTACAGAACTCAATATTCCCTTCCTCTTGGAAAAAAGCCATTGTACTCCCTTTAAATAAAAAGCCTAATCCATCCTCTCCCGAAGACTTTCGCCCAATCTCAATTCTTTCCAATCTCTCAAAACCCCTAGAAAGATTGGTACAATCCCAAGTTTCCAATTTCCTAGAAAAGTCTAACCAACTCGATCCTCTCCAATCTGGTTTCCGTCCCGGCTACTCCACACAATCCGCCTTAATCAAAATTACTAATGATGTTCAGACTGCAATAGATAATAAACAACTAACTGTCCTTATACTTCTTGACTTCTCTAAAGCCTTTGATTCCATTAACCATCCCATCCTTTTCAACAAACTAAAATCACTCTCCTTCTCCAATAGCTCCATCTCTTGGTTCCAATCTTTCCTATCACAACGCACCCAAGCAGTCTCCATTCCTAATCAACCACTATCTGCCTACCTGCCTTTATCCTCTGGAGTCGCCCAAGGATCTAGCATATCTCCTCTCCTTTTTAGTTCCTATATCAATGACCTCCATGACTCAATTCTCCATTGTTCCCACCACCTTTATGCAGACGATTCTCAAATATACCTATCCTTTTCTCCCCTGAGCTATTGGTAGCATTTACTAAGATCCAAGCAGACCTAGATCGAATCTGTGCCTGGGCAAAATTAAACGGATTAAGGTTAAATGCTTCAAAAACTCAGGCCATTGTCATTGGTTCCAAGCCCCTCCTTAGATCCTATACGGACTTTCCCATACTAAACCTTGGTGACCAGCCAATCTCCTTCTACTCCTCTGTAAAAAATTTAGGACTATTTATTGATCAAACCCTCTCCTGGAGTCACCATATTTCTCACATCTCCCGACGGACAGTCTCTACCCTCAAACTATTCCATTGCTTCCGCCATCTCCTACCTCAACATACGCGCAGACTCCTCGTTTCCTCTCTCATCTTCCCCCACTTTGACTACTGCTGTGTGGTGTATGATGGACTCTCGGTGGAGCTCCGCGACAGACTGAAAAGAATAATGAACAGTTGCGTGAGATTTGTAATTGGTGCCCCGAGATACTACCATGTCTCTCACCATTACACTGAGTTAGAGTGGCTCTTCCCCTCCATTCGAAGACAATATTTCCTAGGTACATTCCTCTATCATATCATCAACAATCATCGTCCTTCCTACGCCTACAACCTTCTCCAATTCAAGTCCTCAGTCCACTCCCTCTCCACAAGATCTCGACCTTCCGACCTTTACATTCCTTCTCACAGATCTGCCTCGTTCCAAAACTCCTTTATTGCACGTTCTGTTAGTTTCTGGAATTCCCTTCCAATCAAAATTCGACATTCTTCATCCTTATCTACATTCAAAACCCTCCTATTCCAATTCCTGTCCCAAAAACAGTCAGGCACCAGCTAATCTTTTATGTAAAATTACACATTATATATAAGACCATATTCACATATAGCTCATGACCTGAATACTTATTATAGATTCGACTTTCTTTTCTCTTTTTTTTTTTTTTTTTTTCTGTTTCAACAGAAACAGATTTTACTGTTAAGAAGAATATACATTTATTTTTTCTGTATTTTTTATTTTTTCTAAAAGGGTTTATTTATATTTTAACATCGTACATAGTTTTAAATATCTTAGTATGGTTTCAAGAGTTTTTTATATAGATTTTTATATTTTATTTTGTATATAGTATGTATAACCAATATTTTTTTCTTTTCTTTTCTTTAATGACTTATCATTATCTTAATTTGTTATGTTTGTTTTTATCTGGCCAGATGTAAAATTTTAATTTCTGTACTTTTTTGTTATTCTGAAGGGACTTCGTCCCAGAATAAAATTATTTTTCTATTCTATTCTATATATATATATATATAAAAGATAAAGACCGGAGACTGGCGATATCAGCCTTAATACCATCTTGTAATGTAAATAAACATAGCAATTGTATATAAGGCAGATTATTGAACGAATAAAGCAGTGTTTATTCAGAAGCCGTGAGTATTGTTTCTCGTTCCTCTTTCCTTCTTTTTTTTTATTTACAAAGCCCGGAGACGCTTAACTGGTGCCGAAACCCGGGAGAACGTCAGGAGAACACGGAAGTAAAATTTTTTTTTTCTTTCTTTATTTTAATTTTTTTTTCTCTTCTCCTAGTCATAAGGAAAAGACGAGATGCCGACAGAGGGCATAATTCGACCAGGAGTGTTGAACGCACCTGAAATGCCGCAACCTCAGGAAATGCCGATAGCGCAGATTCCTCAGATCGCCCCTCAGGTTCCGCAGATTCCGCAGATACCTCAGATACCTCAAGTACCGCAGATACAAGAGATCCCTCCCTTACCTAGGGACACATTGGCAGAGGCGCACGCCAATGCATTGGAGTGGATGAAGATAAGGGCAGCGACCACGCAGGATCTACGGAGAGCAATCGCAGACCTGGAGCGATTCGGGGGCGAGATAGGTGAACTTAATCACTTCCTGAAAGGTGGAGACCGCCTCATATCAAGAATCGAAGCAAAGGTGGCGGAGGACCTCGTGAACCTGGGAGACGCAGAAGCACTGAAGGCAGCTCTCGTGTGCCGAGTGAGGAGGAACATCCTCAACCAAATCCAAGCGGACGAGGAGACACCATGGCCAGTGATTAAGGAGCGTTTGAAGAAGGCTTTCGGAGGGGGCCGATGGACGCCGGAAGAAGATATCTTCCAAATGTTTAGGGAGTGTCGGTCCCAACGCCAAACAAGAGGACAGTATGCGGGGGTACTAGTGGCGAAGTACAACCGCATAACTGAGAAAATGCGTGAAACCATGAGTGTGGGAGAGGTCGAAGCTAGGATGGAATTCCTTTCGACAATACTCAAGGTTCAGTTGGCTAAGGAGACTGGGAGAAGGGACGGACTGCCTAGAGCGCGATCGGTCCTCGAGTGTGCCCAAGAAATGATAGATCTGAGTGCAAGAGAGGAAGAGACGCGGATGGAAGTAGAAGAACCAGGGTGGACCCGAGTGAGTGACAGACGACCCCGGACAGCCCAGATAGGGTGGAGGAAGAGGGAAATGAAACACCCGAACGGAGAAAAAGCCACGACGGGCGAGAGAAGATCCGGACAGTCCAGGCCTAGGAATGGACCCCGGAGGGAAGACAGAAAATGTCACGGGTGCGGGAAACCGGGACATTTGGTAGCACAATGTCCGCGCACTAGATGTTTCGAGTGCGGGACTGAAGGGCATATTGCCAGACAGTGCCCGTACATGTTTCGCAGGAGAGAGAGACCTCTAGACGAGCCAATGGAGGTGAACGCTCAAAAGTTGAAAAAACGAGCTAGGATGCAGCAGAGAGACGGATCTTCGGAAGAGGCAACCGAGGAGTCGGGGACGTCGGGAACGGAGACTGACGAGCCAGCCAGCAGTGGAGGCGAAGGAGGCAGGAGCAGCCAACGGAGCGAGCAACGACGAGCGACGGCGGTAAGGAGGAAGCGAGGTGGCATCTGAGAAGGGTGTCAGCAGAGAGGCGACCGCACAGCAACCTGCAACAATATTAGAGGTAAGCCATGCTGGTTGCCGATTATTGAAGTAGACGGGGGAGTGAAGTGTCTCGTGGACACAGGGAGCTCGAGTACTATCTTGACTCGGGGGGCGTTGGGGAGAGTGTGCGGGAGCGAGAGGGTACTCCGGATACAAAACTGTGGCTGCCAGCTAATCACTCTGGGTGGTCCCTGTAAAGTAGAAGGGGAAGCGTCAATTACGCTTGATCGGTGGGCAGGGAAAAAGGGGGAGCTAAAGGTGCATGTGGTAGAGAGCATGACGCGGGAGTACCAAGTCATAATAGGGTGTGATCTGTTAGGACAGGTAGGGGTAAGCATTAGAAACCGTAGAGGAGCTTGGAGTATCAGGCTGGGAAAGAGGAAATTTGGATGTATAGGGGTCGCGAGAGAAAGAAGGGTGCGGATAGGAGCGGTGAACAGGGTGGAGGACTGGAGAAAGGCGTTACAAGCGGAGTTCGTAGATATTTTCTTCAGGGAGGGCGAGGTATTGGGGGTAACAGGGAAGACGGTACACGAAGTTCCACTGAAGCAAGATAGGGTGACCTACGTAAAGGAAAGGAGATACCCGCAGGCGCTGAGGCAGCATATTCGGGAGGAATTGGAAAGCCTAAAGGAGCAAGGGATCATAGTCGATAGCACCTCGCCATTTAATAGTCCCCTGTGGGCAGTGAAAAAGAAGGCAGCGCCGGGGGATAATAAGGAAAAATACAGAGTGGTAGTGGACTATCGTAGGTTGAACGACAACACGGTAGACGAAAAGTACCCGATCCCTAGATTCGAAGATATACTTGATAGGTTGAGTGGGGCCGTGGTGTTTAGCACGTTGGACCTCAAGGCGGGATACCACCAAATACGGATGCACCCGAAGGACCAACATAAGACGGCGTTTACATTCGAAAGGGGGCATTACGAATTCACCAGAATGCCGTTTGGTCTGAAGAATGCGCCCATAACGTTTCAACGCCTGATGGACGAATTTCTGAGGGGGATCGACGACTCCGTATGTCAAGTATACATGGACGACCTGCTGATTTTTAGCAGAACGGAAGCCGAACACGTGGGGCATTTGAGGTCGGTATTCGAAAGGCTGCGACAATTCGGGCTGAAACTGTCAAGTGAGAAGTCCCTGTTGGGACAAACGCGGATCAATTTTTTAGGCCACACTATTTCTAGCGAGGGGGTCAGACCGGATGCGGCAAAGGTGGAGGCTATCACACGAATGGCGGTGCCACGGGACGTTAAAGGGATTCGTAGGCTTCTCGGGACGCTGAATTATTATAGAAGATTCGTACCTGAGATGGCAGAATACTTGGTACCTATCAATAACTTGCTGAAGAAAGGCGCGAGGATCGTGGTGACACCGGAAATGGAAAATAATATTCGGAAATGCATGGATAGGTTGCAGGCAGAACCCGTATTGGCGTTCCCGGATTTTGAGAAGCAGTTCAACGTCACCACCGATGCGAGCGAATACGCGTTGGGGGCCGTTTTATCCCAGGGCAGAAGTGAGGGTGAACGTCCGATAGCATACGCGAGCCGACGACTTACGAGCGCGGAATCACGGTACAGCGCGTTAGAGAGGGAGCTACTCGCGATAGTGTGGGCCATCGACCATTTCAGGCCATATATTTGGGAGGAAGTTTCGAGTCCACACCGATCACAAACCCCTTCAGTGGGTAGGAAAACTTAAGGAAACCTCTGCGAGGGTCACGAGATGGAAAGAATTCCTTAGTCAGTACAACATGGAGGTGGTGTATAAGCCGGGAAAGGAAAACGTGGTGGCAGACTGGCTCTCTAGGGCCATCATGATCAACGCGGTAGAAGAGGACGGGGAGGTCCATCGCGGGACGTGCGCCAATTCTTGAGGGAATGGACTCCTGAGGGTGAAGGGGCAGATGATACCGTCAGTATAGAGGACAGGGAGGGGTCCCCGGAAGAAGATAGCTCAGCGGAGGAAAGACCAGTGGCGATGGAGGAAATAGACGAAATCATCAACGACAAGCATAGACAGGTAATCTGGAAAACCAGGACAACAGGGATCATGAAAATAGATTACCGAAGATACGGGAAAAGTAGGATTCGCGTCATTTGGTCGCAACCCGGGGTGAGCGAGGAGCAAATCCGTACGGCACTGAAGGACGCCACGGAACCGGGAAAGACACACCATCTCTATGTTGGGAACAACACGGTATGGGAGAAAATAAAGCGGATGTGGAGATCCGAGCGAATAGGCATGGATAGAACGATCATCCGGTGCAAGTATGCAGTGGAAACCGTACAGGATGAGGAGCAGCAACAAGCAATTACATTGGCATACCACCAGGGGAAGACCAACCACCGAGGCGTCAACGAGACGTTGCAGGCATTACGGCGAAAGTATTTCTGGTGGGGAATGAAAAAATCTATCCAAGGAATCATCGGGAAATGCGAGGTATGTATGCGCACAAAGTATGATCGACACCCCCCCAGAGGAGTTCAGGAAGAGACACCTACAGGGAATATGCCGCTACAAGACCTCCAGATCGATACATTCACCTGGAAAGGGTTCAAGTGGGTCACGATCATCGACACCTTTAGTAAAGTAGCTATGGCACATCAGGTCATGGACAAGTCTGCCAATGCAGTTGCGGAAGCCCTACAAATCTGGATACAGTTTTACGGAGTTCCCGAGAGGATCACATCAGACGGTGGCAGAGAATTCGACAATACCGCGATTAGGGAGGAGGTGAAAAGGTTAGAGGTTGTGTGGCATTATAACACACCGGGACACCCTAAGAGTAGAGGAGGAATCGAACGTTTGCACAGCACGTTGAGTGACCACATCCGTGTATATCAGGGAGAGAAAGGGTTGGAGCCGGATGTTGCGATGAAGAAAGCCGTAACAGCTTACAACCATTCGATCCACTCCGTAATGGGGTTTTCACCTGTGGAAATACTATTCGGGATGCGCAGGCCAAGGAGAGATTGGGGGGAAACAACGACCAATGAACATCTCGTAGAGCAAATCCAGAGTACTAGGGTAGAGGTAGGAAAGACGTGGGGAAAGGTAGCGGGGAGAATTCAGCGGGAAAAGGAGAAGCGGGTAGCGCGGCAGAATGTGCAGGTACGTGACCGAATGGGAGAATTAAAAATCGGAACAATAGTGTATCGTAGAATTGGAACCAACAGAGGGAAACAATTGTTACGGTACGAGGGCCCATTCAGAGTGGTTGCTATTAGGGAGCATAATCTGGTAACCATTGAAAGCATTAACGAACCTAAGAAGAGGAGAACTGTTCATATTGAACAATTGAAGCTCCCAATGTTAGAACCGGTACAGAAACCAATTGATTCGTAGTACCCTTATCGCGTATTATAAAAAATATTTTTTTTTATTATTATTACTGTTGATGATGTCATTTTTTTTTTTTTTTGTTGTTCTTGTAAATAAAGATATGGCAGCATAATAGAGGTGATTGTAATTTTTATAGGATTAAGAGTTCTGTTCCATTGTTAATAAGACGTTGTGTGTTTACTTTCTGTGGTTTATTTCTTTTTATTTATTTCTCGTTCCAGCGGAGTGGAAGTGAGGTTTGGTGTACTTTAAGTTTATACTGGTACGAATAATTGTAAAGGGTTAAGGCTGATACCGGTGGCTCCGATCTAGGAATTTATAAGTTTCCGAAAATCCTATTCGTAAACTGGTGGGGGGGAGATAAAGACCGGAGACTGGCGATATCAGCCTTAATACCATCTTGTAATGTAAATAAACATAGCAATTGTATATAAGGCAGATTATTGAACGAATAAAGCAGTGTTTATTCAGAAGCCGTGAGTATTGTTTCTCGTTCCTCTTTCCTTCTTTTTTTTTATTTACTAAGCCCGGAGACGCTTAACTTATATATATATATATATATATATATATCGATACTTTCATTGGAAAAACAGAAAGATTCTAACTACCTACATGGAATGGTGTTTAAATGATTCTTGAAGTCATATTAAATATAATTAAACGAGCAGTAATACTTTAAGACTTAATTTTTTAATATTTTTTACCATAAAACATGGTTATATTTTACCATTTTGGGGGGGAGGCTTCAGCCCGAAAGCCCTCCCCCGTAAATCCGCCTGTGTTCTACATAGATTTCCAGCTATAAACAAATATTTAATACAATGGGATTTGACAAAATATGACATAATTCAAAAGAATTGTTAATATCAGAGGTCTTATGGATCAAACTTGTATGGGACATTTTTAAAATGTTTCATTTTAGCAATTGCTGTGAAGATTTGTAGTAATAAAGTTCCTAAAATAAAATTTCTATAGAATTTTTTTTTTTAATTAAAATTCTCGATACCTTGGACTTCACTTGAACAAACGTCTAACTTGGAATCCTCATACCAGACTGAAACGACAAGATCCGCTCGACGTTTCCGACTACTCCAACACTTACTAGACAAACGCTCTAAGCTTCCAGGTAATTACAAAATACTTATATACATGACTACAATAAGACCTATTTGGACTTACGGAGTTGAGTTTTGGGGCTCCACTAAGCCATCGAATTCCTCTCGTATCCAGCCCTTAAAATCCAAAATCCTTCGGAAAATCCTCAATGCTCCTTACTTTATCACCAATAAAATAATCCATAATGACCTTAATGTTCCTTATGTTTCAGATTTGGCCGAATTCAGATACCAATCCTTCCATAGTAAACTTCAGAACCATCCGAATCCTCTCGTCTCTAACCTTGTTTCCTCTTATATTCCTGATAACCCTCCGAGGAGTCTGAAAAGAAAATGGCCTCGAGATCTTTTATTGTAAATACATTTTGTTTTTAGAGTGCTACCAGTGGGTAGTTTCTTAACAAGTCATTTCATGTTATTATTTTCTGTTATCAAATTTACTTAATGTATTTAATTTTTTTATACAGTTGTAAATAACATGAATAAATAAATAAAAATTAAAAATTAAAATTCTAGATTTACGGTAAAAGTTTAACTTCTATTCATTTAAGTTGTTAAAAAAATATTCGTTAAATAAGAAATAAACAGTAAGTGGGGTTAGATTAGAGTCATAATTTCTCTTAAATTAATTATTCAAGATTTTTATGTCATTTGTTTGAGTAGCAAAGAATAAAAATCGTTTTAGATGATTTTTTTAGCGAAATCAACAGAAAATTTAAATGCAATTTTTAAAAATAAAAGTTTTATAAAGAATTTACTGGAAAAGTAGCAAGGGAAACAGTGCTAGTTCCAAAAGAGCTGAAAAACTATCGACAATAAAATTTCCATTAATACTGATACTTTTCAAAAATAATTTTTTTTTGTTCCGTTTCAAATACTGGTTAATATCCCTTTTAGGATTTTTTAGTAAGATGGGGATTGAAAATAAATAACGTAAAATCGTTTACATTGACTACTAATTACTAAATTTTATGCTATCCTATTCGATACTAACCAACTAAAGATAACCAATAAAAATTGCTTTATATCACCCATAGATGGAAGAAAGTAGAAGAAATGAATGATTGAAATAAATATTTGTGAAACACTTGAGGGCCACCGTTGTGAAAACACTACCCAGCTACCCTTTTTTCCCTCATACAACCCTAAAAAGAAACACAAACTCTTCAATACTGAATTTCGATTCCTTAATAAGGTTGTCATTAAAGACACACTCCATTAGGAAATTTATTAGAAAAGACTTAAATTAGATAAATGTTAACTTTAATTGAATAAAAAATTGTTATAAAATTAAATATTAAAAATTTACATTACATATATAAAATATGGTAGATTAGATCCCTTTTTCGGATTTAAGAAGCGACGGATTTTGTTAATTAAGTTTTCAAAAGAAAGGATATTTCATTAAGAACTGACGAAATCCAATAATTAAGAAATTTTTCAACTTTGAAATGCACAGCAATTCTAACAAGACATAAAAATCTTCCACACGCTTCACAGACTTTACACCGCCTAACAAAACAAAACGATTGGTGCAAACTTTGGAAAATTCGACTCAACCAAGAAAAATTAAAACATATCACTAAATATATTTCCGAAATTTCTCAAACAGATGAAATACAATATGTTGGACCGACATCCGAAAGAAGATTGACATGGAGCCCACATGTCAACAAAAAAAGAAAAAAGTTAAATCTCAGACTACGTCTGTTATACTTACTTCTCTCAAGCCGCTCAAAATAAAACATAAAACAAAAACTGAACACTTACAATTACCTACTTAAGCTCACATGGACTTATGTTTCACAAATTTATGGAACAGTCAAAACGATCCACATACATAAACTACAAACTTTTCAGTCAAAAACTTTCAGGACCATAACTAAAGCTCCTTGGTACGTCACAAAAATTACTTTACATAAAGACCTTCGAATTCCAACAGTTAACGGCCACATTTGGACACACTACAAACGATTTCACAATAACCTACATGGACAAACAAACACACTAATATAAATTATGGCTACATTTAACATGCCCGAAAACACAGTTAAGAGATTCAAAAGGAGCTGGATGAGAGATTTCCTCGCTTAAAAAGATGCTAAATTCAAGACAGGAAGGGATACCGCTGGTCATTCCTCTCCATCACTCCGATCTAGATAATACCTGTACTTTTACAGACAGCAGATCCGCTAATTGTCATTGCTTATAAAAGCTGTGGGTAAAGAAATAGAGAAAAAGGGGGTGAAAAAAGGTCTGAAATGGTTCAAAATTCAATAATTATTATATTTTAACCAGTGATGCGGTTGAGAGAGAAGCTCAAGGAACCCCTGGAGTTCTATTTTTCCTCCATAGTTGGTGCAGTAAATCACCTCGGAGTTTCCTCGCCTGATTGTAAATAGTGTATATAGATATGTCTGTATGATTTTTAATCAATTTATTCCTATTTATTGTATATACTCTTTGATTATTATTTACTTCTTATTTTTCTTATGTTTATTATATGTTTTCTGTATATGTAGTGTGAATGTAGCTTTACCAAAGATTAATATCCAAATTCCATAATAAATAAATAAATTCCAATCATTGAAGTAAATAATATCACAAACTTCGTTTGTTTCTCAAAATTTAGACGTACATAAATGAAAAATTATGGATCGAACGCAAGGCGAAGTGTTGGCTGGGGAATTTAATTGTTTGATGATGAAAGAAAAAGTTAATTGAGTGGTCTAAGAGTTTTTGAGGACACGATCTTTTAATTAACGGACAAGAGGAAAAATGAATTGAATTTCCTCTTTCTGGGAGAAAACTTTGGGTGAAAACTCGATCAATACCTAGTGTTTCAGATTATTTGTTTTATTTTTTTTATATGAAAAAATTATCATTAAAATAAGTAATCAAATGATGGACAAATCAATATAACGAAAACTGAAATTTCAAAAACATCGGAAACACAAAAACAAAACAAATGAGGAACAGAGCATTTGAATATTTCTGAATTTCCAAAAAAAGAATCAAATATGACAGACGTTGGGAATCGCTTTTGCCCTAATCTATTAGTCCAGTAAAACTATGGATTGACCCCAACATTCATAAAATAAAGATAGAACCTGCCAGAAATTGTTCATTACCCTCCTCATCATAACTGGTAAAAAACTCCCAAAGAATCACGCGTCGGATTTTGATAGAGAGGGGGAGGGAGGAAGAAGAGGAGGACAGAAAACTGATATTATTTTAGTTTTTTGAGAATATCTCAAAAGCATGAATTTTTTCGCAAAGATTGTTCGGTAGTTCTAAAAAAAAATATTTATACATTTTTTCTGACATTTCAATGGTTACTGAGATATTTATGAAATTATATTTATTGTATTTACACTTTAAATAAAAATTTCTCCAAACTACGAAATAATGATGTTCATAATAGATTTTAGTATTAATATATTTCAATAACTCTGATTAGCCTAAGTTGACAAAAAAATCAACACATTAAACGCGGCATCTTAAACCGGGTTTAGACATTTTACAAACATCGGAAACACAAATAAACCAAATAAGAAACAGAGCACTTGGATATTTCTGAATTTCCAAACAGGGAAACAAATGTGACGGATCGCTTTGGCCCTTAGTCTATTAGAATTTTAAAAAGAGACCAAAGGAAGCTAAAGAGAATGAAAGAAGACTAAACTTCCTCATTTCGTGTATGAAGAAACTTAATTAATTAATTAATCGCACCAGGAGGTATCAAATTCAACATATCTCAAGCACACACAGTCGGTTAGCAAATGTTTGAATACAAATTCCCTTTGACTTCTCTTAAAAAACCGTCAGCAGACGGAAAGGGCACAAACAACAAACAAAACACTTGCCTACAGAAACAACCGCTTTAGACATTTGTGTTTCCAACATCTGTTGATGGTACCATCCCTCTGAATAAACTCCGCTCATTAAACACGTGTCCCTTTGCGTGAAAACCTGATTTATCTTCTCATAATATAAAGCTGTATTATCTCTATAAAAACTTAAAGAAAGGAAAATTTATGAAACGTTAGTCCAAAATAGTATTAAAGGAATTTATCTAATAGCCGATTACTTATAACAAAGCTGATTAGCAGTTTAATTTTGTAAATTTATACGAGAGGGGCGATTTCAAAGCCCTTTGAGGCTCACATTTGAAGGCGCCATGATAAACCTTGTTAATAGAGTCCTCGAATGAATTTGCCCAAAGCTGATGATGGCTTTACAACACTCCAAAGCGGCAAAACGGTGACATTCCTTCAAATTCGCCACTTTTAAAAGATCGATGATGTTTCCGTCAAATTCATCAATATCTATTAAATGCAATCTGTATTAATGCAGCATTATTGGCTTCACCTCAGAAAGAGTCGACAACAAAACAAAATTTAATCTATTAATTAAGTACAAAAAAAATTACTTTTTTATTAACAATTTTAGTATTATATTATCATTGAGACAAAAGAATTCTTTTTTTTTTTTTTTTTTTTTTTTTTTCATAGCCCCTTTCTACTTATTTTCGTCTTTAATCCTTGGATATCACATAATACACCTTATACTGCTTAAATAAAACACCTTTTACTGCTTAAAAGCATTGTAAGGTTTATTTTTAGATTTTTGTTGTTTCTAAGTATTTCGTTCTCCATCTGTAATATATCCACTGTCTTCTTTCTCTGCAGCGTGGTTCTTATTCCAATTTTTCTAATTGTTCCATTTTGAAAATATTGTAATCTTTTCAGAGTTGTTTTGCTGATGTGTTCGAACATAGGTGCACCATACAACAGAGCCGGCCGTATTATACTGGTATAGATTAGAAGCTTTAGGCGTAAAGATAGGTTGGTTGTCCGAATTAATTTTGGAGTCTGTATGTCTCAGATCTTACTGTTTTAATTTTTTTGTTAAAATGTCTAGTAAATTTTAAATGTCTGTCGAAGTGAATACCTAGATA
Source organism: Nezara viridula (assembly GCA_928085145.1). NCBI lineage: Eukaryota > Metazoa > Arthropoda > Insecta > Hemiptera > Pentatomidae > Nezara > Nezara viridula. The sequence continues at coordinate 50,003,665 of OV725081.1, forward strand.
TGTTAAGTCAGTCGATAATTTAATACTGGTGTTGTTAATTTTGAATTCATTTGGCATTTTCTTTTTTCCTTTTTGTTATGAAAATATAATTCCTTTCGTCTTTTCCGGATTGACATCTATGTTTAGGATTTTTAGCTGTTCGACGATTTTTTCACAAGCTATTTCCGCCTGCTGCATAGCTTTTTTGGCATTCATACTGCTAATTGAGACAGCTATGTCATCAGCAAATGCTGTCACAGAAGCATTTTGGTGTTTAGTTCCCACTATTTCCGCAGTATATAATAGGAAAAGAACGGGAGATAAAACAGCTCCTTGGGGTACCCCACAAGTGAGATCGACAGTGTTTGATTTTTCATTTCCAACTTTTACTGATAAGGTACGACGGCTTAAAAATGATTTTAACAATGAGTATAATTGTTCAGGACAATCTAAATTTATAAGACGATGGCAGAGCTGGTTATGGCAAACCGAATCAAATGCCTTCGAGCAGTCCATTGATATTAAAGCAGCGGCCTTATTTCGATTTAAGTTTTTTGTTACCTCCGTCTGTAGTTTTACTAGAGAATGTTCAATGCACGTTTGAGCTTGAAAACCACTTTGCTCCGGTGGGATCAAATCATTCTGTGTGCAAAACCTTCTTAAGTAGTTCAAAATTATTTTTTCAAATACTTTAGCAATGTGAGGTAACAAATTTACCGGCCGGTAATGAGCTGGGTTATTACCATTTTTCGCTGGTTTTAGCAGTGGAAATAAAACAGCATGTTTCCATGAATCCGGGAGGTAGCGAAGACCGTAGACAGGAGTTGTAAAGGTTCACCAGGTATATTATACCTATCCTTGGTAACTGTTTAGGTACTATGACAAAAGAATCTGCTCCAAAAGCTAGTTAGCTAGATTTTTTATCAAATTATAATCGAGTACTTACAGAAATGTTAAAAAAAAAAAAAAAAAAAAAATAGTTGGCTGATTCTACTGCTCAATCGCTGCTGGCTAAAGACGATAGAGATTTATTTCCACTTTAGCCAGCCTTCTCCAAACCTGCTTATGTTGGGCTATATCTTCCTACTTATTCGCACGCAGCTCTATAGCTATTGGGGGTTTCAAGATTCACTGTAAGTGGGAAAATGAACTTTTATAATGAAAAAAAAACCTCTACCAAGGAAGGTCAGTATAGCTTCCTCACTGTTTGCATTGGCTAAAAAATATCTATATTACAAGATCTAAAATTTTTCGTATGAGAATAAAATCTCTTGAAGAAGCCTTTTTCGGAAATTCATTAATACCTCAACATATACGAGTTTGATATTCATGAGGTTATTCACAGCTAACAAAACTCGTACTAAAATGCGAAAAAGTTCCACATATGTAGATTGCATATTTGATGACTCGAGATTAAAAAAAATCGAGTGCGTACTGAACACGAATATCACTACTGTTAGTGCAAAACGTCGTATGTGAACATTGAGTGTTTTACAGGAAAGCATAAAAACTAATTGTTTCGTTATCATTTACTAGCTTAATTTCATAATTTATTGTCCTCTGCTATTTTTCGTCGTAGCAGAATGTTTATGACCTTTGGCACTAACAGTAGTAATATGTACTTAATTGGCATGTTTTCACTCGTAAAATCGATGTTACAAAAACTCCTTAAGAGAAATAAGAAAAATTAAACTTTTTGTTTTTTCAGAGTTAACGAGACCAATTTTTTTCTTCAGTCAGAACAAAACTATTGAAGTTGGAATATGAAAACATATGCAAAAATCACACATAAACTCGATACCACGACGAGCTGGTTGAACTTCAACAGAAATAAATAGTCACAAAAAAAAAAAAAAAAAAAAAAAAAAAAGAGATTATTGTGTTATAAGAAGTTCTTGAATTATTAAAGATCTGAATTTGTGAACTTTTTTTGTTTCAGAGCATTGTATTCGGAGAAAGCGATCGGATGATGTGAAGACGGAAAGTCCAGAAGAGAGAAATATAAGACTCAACTGTCCAATATTGTCGTGATCACAACTGCTTGGGCTCTTCTACCATTTCACTCTTATTAGACCTTGTTTCGGAAAATTAAATTCCTTGAGGTGATGGTCAAAGCACCTTCCTTCCAGGCATTTATATTAATGCTCTAGTATAACATTCCCTCTCTACTTTTTGTTTTTGATTGTAATCGTACCTCAAGGTAGAACTGAAATTATTCTTAAATTATTTATTAAACTCTACTACTGGAAGGAATTTATTTAAAACATTCTCCAATCCGATACCTCCCTTCTCCTCTCCCCTTTGTGTATATATATATTTATTAGGCCACAAATGAAAAAATATAAGCTCAGATCATTTCATATACTTAAATTGACACTTATAAAATGAGTGGTATTTCATACTATCAGCGCATTAAAGACTATGGCTAAAACTAAATCAGTTACGTGATAAAAAAAAAAAAAACTATTGAAATCGGTGTAATCTAATAAAATAAAATTATGAAAACTAATATTTAAAAGTATCATTGGATCTAAGTAATTTATTTAAACGTATCAATGTTGAAATAATTTTTAAAAATATTAATTTCCAATATTTTCCATTTTTTTTTATATTTCTGCTATGCTGGGCTTTCCGCAGACTTCCGCGGAATGGGCGGGGTATTAATGAGGGCGTTTAAAACTTCCCCGGTACCTGGACTCGAACTCGTAATTATTTGATCATATAATCTTCGGTCAATGAAATTACCGAGCACCCCGCCCCATCCTCATTTCTTTTACTTTACGTTTTATGTTTTAATTAAATCTTGAATTGAATTACTTTAAAATTTCTTTCAATTACAAGTAATTCGAAGATGGTGCAGTGGCAGACCACCCATAATTTTCTAGCTGATACCTTCAGAGCCAACCAATTGGCAATTCAATGACAGTTACAAATATGTCTAGATCCGTGGATTATGGCTGCATAAGGTCGGCAGGCAGAACTGTATTTCTTTCTTTAAAACATATTAGGCCATCCCTCTGGGAAGCTACTGGTATCCTGGAAAATCTTTTCGCGATTCCCGATTAAAGTACGCGGAATAGGGTTCCACTTCTACGCCCGGTCGGTGTAAATTGCCGTAGTCTGACGGGTATCCCATACTCGACAAGAGAGCATCAGAAACGTTTTTTTTTATTTTATTCGGTTATTATAATTTTATTTATAATTATAATTTTATTCGGTGAACGGCACCAAATTAGAGCAATTACCAAATTCAAATACTTACCATCCTCAGCCGTCCCGATTCAATATAAATATGATATTATTTGATTATTCCAGAACTAAGATGTCTGATAATAATATTAATTGTTTATAAGTCACAAGATTTTTCAGGAATGTCCATCCCTCCCCAAGGTCGATGCCGTACACTCCATCCCAAGATATTTTATTGTTATCATCTTCTTAAAAAATGATCAAATAAAATTACACTCGCTTTCGGTCTGTTTCATATTTTCTCCTAGTCAGTCCCCTGGTTTGAAACATTTTACTCTGGAGATTCATAACCCTATCGAAATCTACTCCAGTCAAAAATTCAATAATCCGTCAAAATATGCCTTCTTAAAAAATGTTTGTGGCGGAACTTGCACCAAAAATCAATATTTCATATAAATCATTGTTGAATTGTTAGATTTTGAGTTATATTGTATTCCACACATTTTAGGTGGTCTTAAATAAGTTTTGACTAAAATAATTATTTTTTCTTTTTTTTATATCTGGATGAATTTTAAGAAATAACCACGACTTCTGAATAACATAAGCTATTTTATGTATGTATTTATTTTGTTAGATTAGTTTATTTTTGTTTAGTTTAGTATCTTTTAGTTTACATACATTTACTTTTAGTATCATTTTACTGCTGTTTATTATTTGTATTCACTGTGCATAGTATGAATGAGCTACTCTTTATCACTATTACCATTGTCCTTGAGTGTGGCAGATTGTAATATATCTCAATAAAGAAATTCCTAACATATTTGTGTTTATTTATTTTTAAAATTACTCTGAATTGTTTTCTTCCACTAGGTCTTTTTATTGACATCTTTCTAAATCCCGTAGAACGTGTCCAATCTTGAACGTCCAGGATTCAGACGCTCTTATTGTATTGACCACTAGAACCTTGAGTTTTTCTTTCAGTTGCTTCCTTCTATAAACCAATATTCCATTGACAATATATATATATTTTTATTATAAAAATAGTTACGTATGACCTTTTAGATTAATCTCCTAAAAAAACAAACAAATAAAATACTTTAAATCCCCATAATATGGCTGTTTATAAATACATTCATGTGCAAATAATACAGATATTGAAATTTAAATGTATTCATTAACATATGTAGTTTGTATTAATATGTAATTAAAAAACTATAATGCAGCTAAGACTATAAAGACTATAATCTTTACTACGAAATTCTGTCATAAAATCCTTGAAGCACCTTATTAGTTCGAGATTCTTTTAACATATGCTTTAAAAGCGGATTTCTTGCGGCATTAAAAAGGGTGTTAAATTTCTTTAGATTTTTTTTTTTACTTTATTTTTAGTTCCTATGGACCTAATTTGACTTAATAAGACTATCAAATAAAACATATAATACTATTCAAAAGATATTTTTATAGTTTTTATTATGTTTTCATCCATAAAGTTCAAATAGAGAACTTATATCATCCATGATCTTCATACACTGACAGGCAAAAAATTTCACCCACTTATTTTTTCATGTTCTCATCTAAAAAATATTTGTGCATTGGATTGGTCTATTATTTTTAATGAATAAATAGGTAATCTTTTAGTTTGTTTTCAATTAGGAATGTTAATATAGAGGACAATAACCCTTGATCCTCAATTCAATGAAATGATTCTAGATTCCAATGTTTACTTTCTATGGAATCAAAATGTTTATTCAGTATCATTAGTTCAGTGCCGTTTCTTGCAGCACATTCCTTAGTCTCCGGCTTTAGTGGTGTGGCACTTATTGATGATGGACGTTCCATTAGATATGGAGCTAATGCCATCGGATTTCCATATGAAACTTTACGAGACGCCGTCAGGCGTTTTCGAGAACCAGTTTCCCGAAAACGCCTGACGGAGTCTCTTACAATAGAAGGCCCGGTTTTGGACGGCCTAGGGTAACAGAACCACGGGATGACCGGTTTTTGAATTTGAGAATTTTACGAAACCGGCACCTTACCGTTGTTCAAGCGATTCATCAGCTCGAAGAAGTCCGAGGTGTGCAAATTTCTGAACGTACCGCTCGGAGAAGATTAAATGAGTATGAATTAACGGCTTTTCGTCCAGTAAGACGACCAGAGTTGACCAAAACTCACAGAGTAACACGGCTGGCGTTTGCTTAAGAACACAGTCATTGGACTATGGACGAATGGAGTGCTGTACTTTTTACAGATGAGTCAAGATTCGCTCTTCGATCCGGGCGATACGGGCGAGAAAGGGTGTGGAAAAGAAGAAACGAAAGATATAATTTTTCCCAGAGCCAACCTTTCCAACGTGGTTCCTTAATGGGTAACAATGATATATAAATTGTTAAATATATATATATATATATATATATATATATATATATATATATATATATATATATTCAACAATTTTTTTACACTAAATTAAACTAAGAAGACTGATACTATTTCTAGGGCTTCCAGTGCCCGATGTCGAAACGGGACTGGTAAGTTTGAGAAATACTGACAGCACCTAAACTGCCTCCGATACTGCTCCGGAAGTAAGTAGGGGAGTGAATACGGCAGATAGTAAATAGTGGCAAGGATTCTGATTCCTTTGAAAAATCCTTTAATTTAATTGAAACTATATATGTATTAAAAGTTTTGTTTGAACCCTTTTTGGTCTCCAGCTAAAGCTAGTAAAAAAGTTGGAATTTTCAGCACATTTTTTTTCTAATGATTTCTCCACTACGTAAAGTCATTTTTAAGTTATTCATAGTTAATGGCATTGCTGGTCAAATGTAGAGTTGCCCAAATGCAAGACCGAGACGAGTCTTGATCTTGCAAACTCAGGCTTGGTCATGGTCTTGGTCTTGCGTAAGAGTCTAACAACAATCTTGTTGTTACTTATTAGCTTATTACTATAGAAATATTACTGTAATTTTTTAGATAGGAGAAATCTAACTAAGCCCAAATGAAAAATTAGAGAAGTTAAACGAAAAAGTGTATTGGTTATACCAATTATTAACATATAGTAACTAAGATTGCCAAGTAGTAGTAACTATTTTGCCTTAATTTTTATTTAAAAATAGATTTTTTTTTTTTACCAGTCCGGGTCTTGGTCTTGCAAGAGTTAGGTGGCCTTGGTCTTGGTCTTGCAAAGTGCAAGACTAAAACCGATTTTGGGCAACACTAATCCCGATATAGGTTACTTAAAAAATCAGATACGAACATTTATTTTCTATTAACAGTAAGTATTCAAAATAACAACTTATTTTTGCCAAACAAGTTCTGCCTCTCTGTCCATAATATATAAAATTATTAGATTATAAATATAAATAGGAACAATAGCGTTCACATAAGGAGATAGTGCGTGTGTATACCAAAGTAAATATTTGATTTATGGTGTGGTAATCATAGGCGCGGACTTTTCATTTTGATTGGAGGGGTGATGGTAAAAAAAAAATGGTACTTTATATTGTATGAAAACTTGGCATAAATGTTATGAAACGAAATGGGCCTCCATAACATAGGTATATTTCTGTAACCTTTCCAGCTAAAAATGAAATAGTTAAATAAACTGAAAAAATATTTTTGATTTATAACTTTGCACAACGTTAAAATAAAGATACAATGTTTTCATAGACTGGCTCGTTATGTGAAAATGTCTTTGAAAACATTCTCAATAAAATATATTTATACATATACTTATTAGATTTATTTTCTCAACTTTATCGCAGAAAATCATGTGAAAATGGAGGTGCCCACATGAAAGGTGAATGAATAATAAAATGCTAGGATATGTTTCTATATTATTATACCATAATATAAATGAGAATTTAAATAATAGGAATATTTAGGTCGTGATAAAATAGTTACATACCTACTTCTAGGCATTAGACTAGACAGCTAGTCGAATTTTCTTTTTTCTTAATCAATTTTAATTAATGAAAAAGAAGGGGGCCAAACTATATTCTCACCCCCTCAACATTTTTATGGGGGAGGAAGGGTGCAATTCCTCCTCTCCTCGAAGTCTGCATCTATGATCTATGGAGGCGATCACTTGATTGCCCAGAAGCCATATGAATTGTGGTATTGGTCTGAGTGCAGAAGCATATAAATGACATCCAGATATGAAGTGCCTAATACGAAAAAGCATTATCTCTTATCGGCCTCTATATAAGGCAGGATACCTCCTTTAGATATCAGTGCTGAATCACTTCAACATCTAGGAAGAACATTTAATAATGTAATGATATTTGTATTATCTTAATTTTATTATTACTTATATTATCTTATAAGTCGTATTTATTTATTTGACCTTAACCACATGCGGATCTACATATAGGGGAGGGAAGAGAACTTCAGCCCGAATTAAGAAATTATCTCTAAAATTACTATTGTTCATTTAATTACATCATTATAGGACTTCAAAAGTCACTTAAACACCTATCCATATAGGTAGTTATTTACATTATTTTTCTTCCAAAGTAAGTAATTTTTTTCTTCCAAATAAAAATTAATCTTAGATCCACTAGTTACCTGAACTGTTTTAAATATTGAAGTATGGCTTATCACGATATTTTAAAATACTTAACGCACGTACTTTAATAAAACTCATATTGATTTGGTATCACATAAATTAAAGATTTTTTTTTGTAATTATTATATATTACACTGATAGCGATTTTGCCAAACCAGATCCTGTTGAATCACCCAGTTCAAACAAGAGTGGAAGTTTCATGATTCCTTTTGCGGTCCTGGTAGAGATTTAGCCCAAACCGCTTCTGCTGTTTCGAGAAACTCGTTCCAACGCGATCAGTCAACTCTGTCTCAATTACTAAGACTAGAATTTCTGTTTATTACAAAAATGAATCAAAGTCTCTTTAACTGACTTTGGCAATACCCTCCAGTTTCGTAACTCAAGGAAAATCCTTTTTTTTTTTATGATTCGAGATTCTTAACTTCTGAACTAAAAAGTTTTAGAGCTCTTAATTAATTAATCTCAGCTTTAAAAATTATTTTCAATCTTCACAAAAACTTTTTTAAAGAAATGAACCCTTAACATCTGTCAGCTAAGTTAACTTTATTTTTAATTCAATAAATGAACATTCAGCTAAAAATTACTTTTTAATTAACTAAGTTTTTATCAACGTTGGTTGCATAAGCTTCCTTGAACAAATATGTGATCTTCCATTTCATTTATTTGTTGTGGTTTGGTGTATGGCTTTATGAAAGAAAATAGTGTTTCTGCAGGTTTCACATTTCAATGATTTTTTTTTCTTTTTTTATAATTTTTTGATAATTGATAATTTTTTTCAGGCCCCCATTCAGCTTCTGTAAGAATTTTCGTATCACCTTTGTCTTCGTACATCCGCCAACGCTAGACACATGTCCAGAAGGTTCCAACCATTTTTCTATCATTGCAGAATGGGCGCTTTTAGTCTCCTTTACTCACTGCTATTTTATCTAAATGAGCCTGTAAACAATTGTGACCTGTAAGGGTTCAGAAATCAGCCTTTGAGTCCCTTATTGGTAGGTCGTACCGAGGCAGGTCGAGAGTTCACGTTGTATGAGAAATTCATATATTTTCATATTATAGAAATACATCATAAAAAAAAAAACCTGTATCACTGCAACCCATGAAGGGTCTTGGGTAAGGTAACTAGAGATCCCTCTTTTGGCAGGACATACCTGATTCTTAACAATATGTCCCGCGTCCCGCAGCATTTTGAAAATGGACCGTTTTTAGAAAGAATGCACTTTAAGCTAGGGGACGGCAGGAGAACGCGAAAAGAATATACGGTTTTCGACGCCTATGTAGCTATTTCGCCAGGTTGAGTTTTATATAATTTTTGTTTGTACTATAATGTTATACTTCAATAATAACGAATAATGGTTAAGAACTGATTATCGAGATCTGCTGAGCAAAGCCTTGTTGATCAGTTGTTAGGATTCAACCACCATTGTTTGGATTAAAAAAAAAACATATTGATAAAGAAAAGTGAAATCTTGGGCATCAGAAAATATATTTCATTTACTAATTCGATTACCGAAATCTTGTCACCTTCAATAAGTTTTATAGAATTTTAGAAAAGAGCAAACTTGATTGTGAACAAACTGCTAGCATAAAACATCTAAGTCTTAAAAACTGTATTATTATTAAAGTCATAAATTAGACTTCAAATACATCATCAAATTATTCGCTCTCAAAAATACGCCTTTATAACTAAATACTCAACCTTATTTCAGCTGAATAAGATTTCACCCGATTTGCACCAGATTATCACTATATAAAATTAATTATTGTAACAACCAACTTGGACTACCGTTTGGATTTTTTAACCAAATGTTTAATCAAGAAAATCTTTCCTCCTTTTCCCGGTCAATGATGTCCTCCTTTACCAATATTAAAATCTGGTCACCTTAGTCTTGGGTTCAGTACTTTGTAAGGGACTAATGTTTCTTTTTTAACGGTTAGGCAAAGAGATGAATTGACGAAGATCATGCTCAATCACCAGGTTTCCTCCTCCCCCCCTTCATTAATTGTTTAATTGGGTACCCACTTTATAGAGGGTTGGTGTGCCCCAAGAGCGTCTCCCGTCCCCAAGGTCGATATACGGCCAACGAAACAGAATAAATAATTTATCTTTAACCAGGGATTCGAACCTGGAAATTTGAGCACTAGAAGTCAGTGCCCTACCACTGAGCTACTCCACTCCCATATTCATCATACATTTTCAATTACTTTTTGATGGAAACTTCTATATAGGTAGTAACTAATATTGATAGTAATAGGTAGCAAATATTCCATTTGTAGTATTTTAGTAGTAACTAACGATAATATAAGTCCTATTATATGCATAAATCTGATCTATATGCATTCACTATTTTAATCAACAATTTTCCAAGCATAAAATCATTTATTCTGTGGTATTTTTGGATTCTAACATGACTCAAATAGTTTTGTCAATTATTTTTAATTTTTCTAATCTGATTCCAAAAGCTCTAAGGTTCATAATTTTTTTTTTTTTCTTTACATTACAATAATATGCAACACTACTTATTTCTAGCTTGATATCTGTGCCAACTGAGATGCTGTTTCGAGAATTTCTGATACTCTCAGCTTGCTTGGTCTTGGCAGCCACCAAACGCATACCATTCCATAATGATCCTGAGGAATCAACAGAGGAACCTGATGTGAAAACAACACCGAAACCTGATGTTAAGCCAACACCAAATCCCGACGTTAAACCACCGGAACCCACCATTCCCCCATCCATCATCGACAATCTATTGGAGAACATTCTCTACATACCCATTACAGATATCAGGGGTCAAGTCATTGGATACTACACATACGTAAGGATGTTGTTATATCATACAACATGCACACTTTAATTAATATTACTCTACAGAATAATTAATCTCATTTTAATTAAATGTTCCAAGATTCCGAATTTTCACCAAATTGTTGCCTTCCCATACGGCTTCAATGGGCATATCCTACTGACGCTTCGTCAGAGGGGCCTGATTCCAATTTATGACATTTATGGAAGATTTTGGGGATTCTTTGCTACAGTAAGTATCATTTGTCTATAAAATATTCATAGTAATTTTTAACTAAGTAACGGTTTATTCCAATTAACAAAACCAGATTTATTTATTTTTCTTGGGTATAATTGAATATGTATTTAAGACTAGTTTCATAATTAAAATATAGCAAGGAAAGGGGCTTTTATGGCAGAGATGCTCAGAAAAGGTGGGTATGCCAGGAGATGCCCCACCTCATTTTTTGAGGGGAGCACATGTTTATGTATTTTTGAATGGGGTTTTTGATAGGATTATGAATTTTCGTTGGGAACCATATTTTCATGAGTTTTCAACTGGAGTAACTTTTAAACCAAGCTACAAGGATATAAGAAATAACACACCACATCAATTTTAATTGTATATGAACTGCATTTGTTTTAAGAACTTGTACTTTTTAACAAAAGGAGAACAATAAAATTTCTCATGGAAGGAGGTCATGTGCTATCAACCTTGGAGGGGGTGGGGACATTTGGTTTATAGTGACATTGAAATATTTAATTCAAAGTGTTTCTTTTTTTTTTAGTTACATGACAAACATACAGAGTTTCCAAGCCTAGTCAGCAATTTTCAATAACAGAACCTGCTGTACAGTCTTCAAATAGCTGAAACAATAGCTATAACATTTTTTAAAAACTAGTCAAATTTTTTATCTGCTTACTAAAACTAACAGATCCCTGGCAAAAAAAAAATTGTAAATTTTTTAATTTACATTTAAAAAAATATAAATAAAAAAAAACTTAAAAAAAATAAAATTGTTGCATTGTATATAAAACTTTATAATTACATCCAGGCTTATGTTTATTGCTTAGCTTATGCACTGATTTATTATAATTTATTAGTTATATATTTTCTCCATATTCAATTCATTATTATCACATTAGCATTTTAACTTGTCTTAAACTATTATCATTACTGAATAATAATAAAATCTATTTACAGTCGTTAGGAGGCAGCCAACAGCCAGATGTAAAAACACTCGCAACAAATCTTTTTATACACGGGCTGTATCCAGTTCAAAATGGGAAAGGACAAATAATTGCTATATATAAAATTGTGAGTAATGCAACAAAATATTTATCTTCTATTAGTATTAATATTAGAAAAAAATGTTTATTTAATTAATGTATGTAGAAAGAAAGTTTTATTTTATGTTAACTAAATGGACCAACAGTTTTTCTCCAAGATATTATGATGCATTTTATTAATCGATGCTATGGTTCTGCAAATATACTGACCTCATTAGGTATATCATGTTAATCTACCCATTTATTTCCTACTCTCCATTTCTTCATATTTTGAGGTTTACTGTTCCATTCTACTTTTATATTATGGATCTTTATCACTCTTCTCAATCTGCAGAGTAATAAGGGTATGCAACCAATACACATTCATTTCTACACCATCAAGTCATCAAATGCATGCATTCTTAACATCTGATTCTCTAAGAAATATTAAGATCTCAGGATTTTTCCACATGCTCCATAAAATTACACATAAAGGATTAATAATTTCAGTACTCTTTTTATCCTGTTCTTGAAAAGGAATTAATATTTCTTTTTTCTTATAAAATTGACTGATCTCTTACTAAAAACTGTATTTTTTTTTTGTGAAATACCTTTTGTATTCTCATTGTATGATAAAGATATCATCGGATTTCTAGTAATACTTGAATTATTTTAGTATATAACTCCTATTTCATAACTCAAGTATAATATTTAATTTCTTTCTTTTTACCTTAAACATGAAAATCTGTTAAAAAATATACAAATGGTATGTAAAACGTGCAATATTATTTTTCCTAATAGCTTCATAGTCTTTGCCTTGCCATTTCTTTTAGAATTTTTTTGTGAGTGGAAATTTTCTGACGTATTTTACAATATGGACCACACTCTCAAATTTGAAATTTATAATAGAACATTAGTTTATTTCTGAGGTTGATTACATTAGTATTCTATAATACTTCTCTTTTGATGTATAATAAACTATTTCAATTTGTTTGTGGCATCTGATGTCTCAGGTTCCTGTATTATGGATTTATAAATGTGCCTTTTAGTGGACAAAATGACTAACTCCAATTTCAGATTTTTTTATAATTAATTTTAGTAATATTTCTAGTAGGAAGATTTATATCTTTATTCATAACTCTTTATTTCAACGTAGCTATCACCTACCTACTCTGGAATCAACTTACTCACACTCTATACAAACATTATAAATTTTCCAACTAGAAATAACACTGAAATGACTTTACTCAAAAATGTTGAAATTGGAGTTAGTCATTTTGTCAACTAAAAGGCACATATAATATTCAATTAAATTATTTTATTTGTCATTTAAATTTTTGTTCATTGGAAATTAAGCTTAAATATTTATTTTTAGCATCGTAACTATCCAGCTAGCTACCACATTACTTTTCAACCTAACCAGGAAAAAGTTGTGTAATAGGAGAATTGAAAGTATATAACAGGTATAATATTTTTCAAAAAATACTAAAAATTTTGTATTTAAAAATTATTCAATAGTTTATTTAGTCATGAAATTCAAATAATATTAAATTATAACATAGAAATGAGTGAGTTATTTACAATGAATTTTGTATGGTTAATTTACTGTTAGTAAATATTAATTTTTGTTAAACTTTTTTTAAATTGTACACCTATTTTTTTTTTCAGTACCAGCAGTATTATTGTACCAAAAAGCTCAACTGTAACACACAATCTGGATTTTAACCTTCAACATTTAAATTTAAACTGACTCTTCAACAAAATAAAAATTTTAAATTTTCTTTTGAATTATTATTATTTACTCTTAAATATATTATTTAATTAAACAATATTATTTAATTGAACATATCACTCTTAAAAATATTATTTAAGCATAAATACATGTATTTAAATGAAAAGAAGAGAACAAGTTGTTCTCTAAAAACAGATAATAATAATAAGTGGATAGCCAAGCTGACTGATTTATTTTGATTTATCAGCATTAATAGTTTTACGTAGTAACTAACTTTGAATATTTAAATAAGATTTTAAGAGGTAAAAATAAAAGCATAATTCTGAAAATTTACTTTGAGATCAGGCCACTGCCTTTTTAGTCGTTGTTGAGGCTCACATAGGCTTCCCGACATAGCCATCTAGAGGGAAGAATGAAGAAGAAGAAGAATAGGAACCCTAAGTTTAAAAACCAATATAAACTACCGTAGCCATGTGTTCACTAGCTAAATTCTTTCAGAGCACAATTCTTAACAATTAATTAAGGTGACACTGAAGTAGAAATATTTAATTCTGAACACAAACAATTTTTTAAACTCCTGTCTAGCTTAAGCTTTAAGCTTCCCTACCTTCTATAGTGAAGAAGCAATATAATCATAAAAAATGACTCATTTGTATTTTGATTCCTGTTCGCTTCACAATTATAAAAAGCAATATCTTATAACAAGACTTAATTTACTAATTTACTGAGAGGCCCTTGAATATCAAACTTCGAATTACTTAAGTTATTAATAAAAACATTCCAAAACTGGATTTTAAGCTGATTATATTCCTAGTAGAAGTTTTAATATTTTTTTAATAAACTACTATACTGAAATTCATATAATAAAACACAGATAGAACGTCCACCAAAATTGGTAGCCTTGTGTAAAATAAGTTGTTAATAAAGAAGCTGATTAAAAAAATCATATTGTCATAAACTTTTATACAAACTGATATCAACGCATAATATACACATACTCCCCAGTCCTCCTTAATCCTATCGACGCCTACTGTCACCTCCATGTTGGTGTCACCCATTGAGTCCAATGGGACTCGTGAATGACACAGGCGGGACCACTCGCTTCTATCTTATGATAGTTGCATTGGTCCTACTACACACCCAAGCTAGATTGAGGGTGCTAGAGCTGTGGCTGGGTGGCAGAGGGTGTATACATATATACTGTCTTTTTTTGACCCACTTGGGGCAATAGACGACACCCCATTGTAAGTAGCCAACTGTAGGGAAAGAGGCCAGTACCTACAGTCCATTTACCCCCATACTCGTGGGACCAAAATGAATGAACCAAAAAAGAAAACTTACAAATACGTCAAACTCTTTCTTCCGAGGAAGCTTCTTCTTCCACGGAACACAAATACCTTGACTTTTCTGGAGCCTCTTTAGACATCACCCTCGATGAGGCATCAATGGGAGACATTTTTAGTAGATCTCGAAGGAAGAAAGAAGGAAAGAAGATTAGGAGGGTGAATACAGCCGAGGCTGGAGCTGTTGTCCTACCTCCATAAAACCTTCAAGAAACGGGCCTACCACCAGGCTCAACTGAAGTAAATGTTCAGGTGGTAAGCGGAGGACTGCTCCGAAAGAAACAGTCCCTGCCGCACTGAAACTATTGAAAACAATGAGAAGGCGGCAAAGGAGGAATAGAGTTGCTGCCAAAATCATTTTAAAGGCAAATCCACAATCAGAGCCTACAATAGGGCACTCGGCTAAGGATGCAAGCGCCATCCCAGATCCTGCAAACAAGGAACCTAGTGGTGGGCAGGAAGCTAAGGGTGTAAGATCGGCCAAACATCTTTCAAGGGCCGAATTGCCCACTTCAAAGGTTTCTAAGATATACTTTACCCAAATGGAACCACCCTCTGGACCACCAGATTAAGACATAGGGTCTCTCGAGACCTGATTCCTAAGGCTGCGGAGCTCTCTGGGCTAGCTTCAAAGAAGAGCAAAGGACAAATAACCTCTCTGGACACCACAGCACCTTGTGCCAAGAAACCCAGAGAGAAGTTAGTAAGAGTTATGTCTCAGTCTTAAGAGGTCAGCTGGTTGTAGTGGTTCCTACAAACTATCCGCTAGCCATGCTGAACCGTGAACAAGTAGAGGTACTAAAAGAACTCATCGCTGATAAAGTAGATGAGCTTGATGAAAACGGAGAGCACCACCCACTTTTTGATGGTGTGAGCTAAAAAATGGGGGGAGGTATTGTCTCATGTATGAATGACGAAACATGCACTTGGCTAGTGAAGAGAATTCTGAGCATTAACTTAGTACAGTGTATTACCCTACATATGGGTGATGCTCAGGAACTCACAAGAACCTCCAAGATAGGTACATTCTTTCCAGGGAGCATACTTACTGAGGAGACTTTAATGAAAATATTGAGAATGCAGAACATCAAAATTGATGGTGTCAATGAGTGGTATATGCATTACTTGAAAGAAATTGATAAAGGATTCTTTGTTATTTTCAGAATCCCGGACTTCAGATTAGAAAGCCTTAAGAAATATGGTATGAAGGCTGGCTGTGGCTGGTGTCGTATCACTTTTAAAGTTTTTAAAGAACAGAGTAAAGATAAAACTTCGATACCACAAGAAGAGGAGGAGGTCCTGGAAGGAATCAAAGTTAAAGCTCCTAATTACGGCGGCTCAGAGGACCTGCTGGACATTAAACACCTTGCTAATCTGAAAGGAGCCAGCCACAGGGCGCATGGTGAAATCAGATAGGGGAGCAGAAGCTCTTCCTCCAGGTGAATCCCATTCACCTTCATCAACTATAAAACTAGCCCCTGGAAGAATAAGCATGGCAAAGCGAGCAAAGTCCAGGGTGGACCAGAAGGAGGGAATAAACTGAAGAAGACAGTGAAAACTGTCCACTGGAACCGCCGTACCATCTATAATATACATAGTTTTGGGCAATGGGCACTGGAGGAAACCAGAGGCAGGGGAAATCCTAAAGACTCAGTAAAATCTGGGTTTGAGGGTGAAAGCCTGCCACATTCTGCATCCGGGTGTTCGTCCAACATGTCTATTGAATAACTTATTTAGATGGGGCTGCTAC
Source organism: Nezara viridula (assembly GCA_928085145.1). NCBI lineage: Eukaryota > Metazoa > Arthropoda > Insecta > Hemiptera > Pentatomidae > Nezara > Nezara viridula. Next base: position 50,020,276 of record OV725081.1, read on the forward strand.
ATTAATCTACACTACTGCATTGAGGCAAGTTGAGTACTTATACATTACATTAAAGATGAGGATATTAATATTGTATTAGTCCAAGAACCTTTCTTAAGTAATAACAGGATCATGGGATTGGGAATTACTGGCTATGGAATTATTTCTGGTGCCACCAATCCCCGGGCCTGTATTCTTTATAAAAAAAAAACACTAAAATGACTGGCTCTTTGGCAACTTTGTTCTAGAGATTGGGCTGCAGCCAGATATATAAATAGACTACATTTTGAGTCTAAATTATATAAGAATAACAATATGAAAAATATAGTATTATATGCACCACACTTATTATACGACTAAATTCACTGATTTTTATCTTTTATCATTTTAAATTTAATGAATAATGTGAATAAATATAATATAAAAATTAGACTTAACTCTACTGCTCTAAAATGAAATGAGCAGTATTTATGGTACTTCACTTTTGGTTCGGTTTAAAAAAAGATATGGCAAGTACAATTGTTAACAATCACTTTAATACTTAAATCATTAACTTTTTAGTTACTAATTTTATCATATGTTTTAATACACAGTAGTTTGTGATGATTTCTCTGAAGTATAGAAATTTACAATGAGGTCTACATTCTGAAATGAAGGATTATTCTAAACATTTTTCAAATGAGCACACGTATTGAAGGACATTATATCTGTTAGCAAATTAAGGGCTATTACAAGAGATGTTTTTGTAATGAAAACCAACATAATATCCAAATACAGTGAATGTGTTGGTACACAATGACCTCAAAGCTACTATTTGTAATATTTCCTAGACATTCTCTATTGATTTGACCAGATTGGGCATTTTTATTGAGGTCCATATGTTACTCTCTTTCTTTTTAGCATAGGAGACTGAGAATCTGTGGACTGTGGGTATGAGGTTAATGGTTAGGAAAGGAGGAGCTAATACCAAGTTATTTCCTGTTCTTTCGTTTTTGAGGGAAGCCAATCCTCTTCATCAAGCACAAATAAATTTTTCATCATTTTCTTTTGATACTTACATATTCAAAGGAGTTGCATATAATATACATCTAACTAATAGTTTTTTTTTATTGTTACGTGTGCTATGTGTATGGACAATATTTTTGTACTCCGGCAGCTCATTGAGAAATGCAGGGCGAAGAATAGGGAGCTTCATTTAGCCTTCATTGATCTGGAGCAGGCATATGACAGTGTCCCTAGGGAAAGAATATGGCCAGCACTGAGAAGAGTGGGTATTAATGAATCCACGGTACAAGCAATTCAACACTTGTATAGAAGCGATCTGTACAGAGTGAAGATTGGGAACCGCCTCTCGGAACCGTTTTCTGGAACCAAAGGGCTGAAGCAGGGGTGTTGTATGTCTCCAAGCATTTTCAAGATATACTTGGATGAGGTAGTGAAGCAATGGATGAGACAAAGTCGAGACTATGGAGTGTACTTTGACGACGACGAGCTCCTTACCCTGTTCTTCGCAGACGATAAAGTAGTGATGGCCCGGAAGAAAGTTTTCCTGGAGATGGTGGTTGTACAATTAAAGAAAGCTTATGAAGAGGCAGGTCTCAGGATAAACTTCCAAAAGACTGAGTATATGGCACTGGGAGATGAGGAAGACGACCTACGCATAGGTGAACAAGTATGTAGAAAAGTAAAGGCATTTAAATACCTCGGGTCCTATCTGGACGATTTTGGAAGGTCCGAAGTGGATGTCCGAAACAAGGTAGAGATGGCAAGAAAAGCTACTAGAATGCTGCATCCTGTTCTCTGGAATGACACTATTTCAAACGCGAACAAGCGGCGTATCTTCACGGCTATTGTAGAGTCCATATTAACCTACGGATGTGAGGCATGGTCGATGAATGCTGGCTTGTATGCCAAAATTCGGACTGTAGAAATGGATTTCTGGAGAAGGTGTCTACAGTTAACGAGGCTGGACAGAATCCGAAATGAAGTGGTGAGACAGAGAATAGGTGTAGAGGAGACCGTCTCTGAGAGGATCGGGAAACAGCGATTGAGGTGCTATGGGCACTGCAGGAGAATGTCGGAAGAGCATTGGCTTAACAGAGTCCTGGACTGGCAGAAACTCGGAAAGTGTAGGCGAGGACGACCGAGAACCACGTGGATGGAAGCAGTCCGAGAAGAGATGGCCGGCTGAGGTCTACAGGAGGGTGACTGGGAGGATAGAGATGTGTGGAGCTCTGCTCTGACCTGAAGAGGTATCCCTCGTTGGAACACCGGTAATAAGTAAGTAAATAAGTAAGTTATGAGTGCTTTCAGGTCTCAGCAACTGAAAGTAAGTGGAAACAAATTCAAAAACATTTTAATAACTTACGAAACTTTCCACATTTTGTTGGTTGTATCATCAGGAAACATGTCCTAGTTTATGCAGTACTTTAACTAAAATTTATAAGAGATTATAAAGTGTTCAAGAGCTACTTTACACAACTATATTAGACAATCCAGAAATGAGTCAAGACTGTTGATATTAAAGACCAAAATTTAAATACAATAATGTCTGGGGGCATGATGTTGAAGATAGAGGAGGGGCTTATGTAGAACATCTTACACTGCAATTACCAAGAATGTAAATATGCAACCACGAATTTTCATAGAAAATGCAAGTTTATTGCATGAAAATTTTACCAATTAACTCTTCGATCGTAACGGAAAATAGTTGTAATTTGAGTAACCAAAGGAATACGAACGCACTCGAGCTCGCCAGGAAGATTAGAACACACTTCCATACATAAAATGAGCTTAATATAATACGGACTCTGACAATATTATATAAATATACATAATGTAGTTTTCATAATTGCTATTATTTGATATTATATAGATTACAGCGATATAAATAATAAAATTTGTATATGTAAGTGTACTTAGACAAATAAAAATATCCACAATGAAATATAAATAAATATACCATCTATAATTTTTAATTTCACTTCTCCTTCGTCTGAAAATACCTTTTTCTGTTAAGAAGAGCGTGGTAAGTGAAAGTTGTGCAATGCGCGCACCGAACTAGATTTTTTTTATATATAATACAAATACTTTGAATTATGACTAAGGAGCCACGAGGTTTTAGCTATTAATTGCATAAGAAAGTTGGAAATAAAGTTACCAAATAAAAATAAATCGCTCTAAGTAAAACTGAGTAAGTGTGTGCCCTATTGGTGCAAATTAATTGCGATCACTATGGAGTGAGTATGCACAGTGAATAATATTACATAATGGCAACTACATTAACAATTAGATATATTTATCGTCTAATTCTGTTTTTTTTTATTTACACATCTGGTAAGCAAGAGTACCATGAAAATTATTAATCTGACAAGGATGGTTCAACAAAAAAGTTTGGAAACTGCTGCCATATATAATAGACAAAAGAAAATTGATAGTATGTATAACATAAAACCATGTAAACGGGTAAATCATAAAACAGACTTCTTAAAAAAATGGTTTATTTGGCATACAAAATAAACACAGAAATAACAGTCAACAAAACATTTTATATAATACAATTGTACAGCTCATTTATAAAATACAGATATCTAATAAAATTCAAAATTTTTACAAATTATTGAAATATTTATATATTTATACTTGCTTAATACATTAGTAAGACTGATTTACAAAAATTCATTTTTTAAAATATACACTGTACAGATTTGATAAATCTACGGTCAAAAATAACATTTCAAATCTTAATATATATCAGTTCTGAGAATAGCTCTTTTCATAATTTGAACAAATATTTCTTCAACTTTTTTAGCAAGTGGGAATGGTCTCAGAGGAACGAGATCACCAGGATTTGCCTGGTAACCTTCGTCTGGCCAGGCCCAAGGTCCAGAGATTGATGCTTCAGACCTGGATAAAAGCAAAATATATCACAAAAAAATAAATATAAAAATAATTTTATGATAACAAAAATACAACAAAATAAAAACAAAACGGATGTTCATGCAAAATAAGAAATATGTGAGTATTAATACCTGGCTATTCTTCCTAACTGAAGTAAAAGAGAAACTACATCTTCTGTCAGAGGCGGGAAGGCTTCACAAATTCTAGCAAGGCATTCCAATGTGTTAGAAAACAATTCGGTTCTGCTCTGTTTTGGAAGAACTGAAAATAACACAATAATGGATTGAAAGATAAGTTGATAAACTCAAGTGTTTTTTTACACTAATCATTAAGGATTGATAAAAAATGTACGTCAAGTAAGATCAGTTATAGCTTCCTTACAGTTTTCCTTTGTATATAAATTATATATATTTTTTTTTATACTTTCAATTATTGTAATCTATTTTTTCATGTATATCATATGTAGGTTTTTCCTACTATCAAAATGGATTTCAATTCTCTTAATAGCATTCAAACCACTAGTATATCATGTGTAAGATTACTGCAACCACAAACATGTAATTTATCATTATGAAATGATGTGATAATAAAAAAAATATATAAATAAATAATTAAAAAAAAAAATGCCTTCCACATTTCACAGTCATTATGCTGTTAACAATTATTTATATTAATTTCAATTATTAAATAGAAATCAATTAAATTGATACTAAGTAATTTCTATACTATTCTTCAAATTTTCTCCAAGTTTGGGTCAAATTGAATGAGCAATTTTCAAACTACAGGTGTGCCAAATAATACATTTCCTGATCTGAAAGAGGAAGTATATTTTTAGAAGTAGTGGATAGAATTTGATAAAATTCATACATACTTGATTATCTGCTTACCAATCCTTAAATTTTCTCCAAATTTGACGTGTGGTTTTAGAGATATAGATGTATCAAGGACAACATGTTTGTGCATATATAAGAGAATGTAGAGGTCAGAATTCAATAAGATTTATATTACATTGTATTTTTATTAATACCTACATTTTGTCCGATTTCGATTTAATTTAGTACTAGATTTAATTTGATAAAATGTAGATAGTGATATGCCCGTTACCTTAATTTGACAACAGATAGAGACCGAACCAAATTTGATCCTTGATGTCAGATACGTAAAAAGTGAGTGATAATTTTCGTTTCTGAGCACAAAATTTTTTTTAAACACTCGCATAAAATGAAATGCTTCCCTACCTTTGGTAGGGAAGAAGCAAAATAAATATCAAAATTGATAACAAATTCCAGATTGAATAGATTCATTTATACATACAGTCTGTGGCATAGACCCGTTTTTATCAAATTATTAACATCCGCCTAAAACTTTTTGAATGAGAATGGCTTCTTATCGTAATCTAAAACCTTTTTATGGATGATAATTCTCAGAAGTGGGATATTTTTTCAATAAATTAATTAATTTAATGAGGTACTATAAAATTTCATAAATACAAATTTTCTTTCCATACAAATTTAAGATAATTTTATCACAAAATAAAAAAAAAAAGATGGCCTACAAAAATATTGGAAAATTTGGCCTATATAACCTCGTTATTAAGACATGTTGGTGGTGAAAGTTACACCAAATGGCCCAATATTTTTGTAGACCACCTTTTTCACAGCTTTGGGGTCAAATTATCAAACGATTAAAGAGAACAGCTAATGGATATTCATGAGTTTTTAGTACCTAATAAAACAGACAAAATTTGCTGATCTCCAAATTGAAAACATACAAATTACGAGAATTATTGTAAATAAAACAGTTGGGGGGTTATGATGATATCAAGCTATTCACGAAGTTTTAGCTGGATGTTTATAATTTGATAAAAAAAGGAGTCTGCACCTAATAGGAATATTATATGCACTAAAATTTATCATTAAAAAAAACAACTTACCTGTTAATAGTGTTGATAGTGTATTAATGGCTAATCGTGACACACTAAGGGCTTTAGGCAGTGAATACTGCAATGCCAAATAAGAAGCCAAATCAATGGCAAATACTTGTTTTTCAAGCACAGGCTGACTTAAAAGTTCTGGTATGAAGTCCAGACAAATATGTAGAGAAGGGACGCCAGCGATAGCAACAGGAAGTAGATCCCGAGTGTACCCCTAAAAATAAAAAATATAACAGTTAAGAAAATAGATGCAAATATAATAAAGAAAAAAACACTATAAAAATATTTCAATACAATAGTATATATTTGATTAAATTTTTTTTTTTAACCACTAGATTTGAAAAAAAAAAAAAAATCTGGTATATCCACTAACTTGACTTTCTTACAAATTTCAGACACATTGATTGCTGTCTCTGAAACCTGGCTAAAACCGACAATCTCATCCTCTCAAGTTTCACTCCCTAATTATACCTTACATCACAATAGAGTGAATAGAACCAGTGGCAGATTAGTCCTTTTTGTCCACGATAGCCTGAAATCTAAAATCCTCACGTTGTCTGCTCTTTTCATTTCCACACATATCGAATATATTTTTGCTGAAATATCCACCTACTCATAGCTATTATTACTACTTTGATGAAAAACTCGAGACCATCTTTTACAAACTTATCCCTTCCTACTCTTGTTACTATATTGTTCTTTCCAGAGACATCAACACTAACCTATTATTTCCTTCTTCTGACCAAACCTCCTAATCTAATTCCCTTAATCTGTATATAGTCCCTTACAATCCCATCACACCCAGTCATCTCCTATAACCTTTGTGTTCCGCTGTTCTCTTCCCAACCTATATCTCTTAGAAACCTTAATTTCCTATCATGCAAAATTCTGAAGCCTGATCTTGGGACTTCATATACTCATCTAATTCCGTCAATTTTATGGTAGAAACCCTAACCAGTCATCTGCACATTATCCTGGACCGTCATGGCTCCTCTAAAGTTAGGAAAATCAAGTATCCCCCAGTCCCTTGGCTGACTCCTGTGATAAAAGATTATATTAAACGAAGAGATGCAGCTAGACAGAGGTTTAAACACACAAAATAGAATAAGCTGTATCATAACTAATAATCGTTAATTCTGATGATTTTTTTTTTGTAGGAAATTTAATTATCTTTTTCTGAATTTTCTTGATGATGATTGACAAGACTTTATATAGAAGATTCTAAAAAAGTTTCATTTAAAATTATTAGAGCTGTTTTTACACACTACAGGCGATGGAAAGACATGTTTTTCTCTTATTCCACAGGGAGCGACTCTAATCTCTACAAAAGAAAAATGGAAGCAATAAAAGCGGTCCACTCGTTTCTGAGATCTTGGCACACACAGACAGATCAATGGCTGAAAATGCGTTTTTCAGACTTAGGTTTGCTCTGAAATGTAAACATCCCTTGAAACCGCACATTGGAAAGCAAAAAAAGATCAACAAGTTTTAAGCACTTAAAGTTAGTTATTATATTAATTAAATTATATTAACAAAATAAAGTTACATATAATGTATTGGAAAAAGACTGCCATAATTGAAAAACTAAAAAAAATTAACTTTTGTGTAATCATGATCATTTTGTAGATTATTATTAAGCAATAATGAAAAATTGTTAATTTTTAATTTGCGCCAGTATTCTTATACAGGAGTAATAAATAATACACAAAGGGATCAAAATATATACACAAAGGGTCCGGTGTATAAAATGGGTTAAAATGCATGTGAAGATGAACTAGCCTACAAACCCAAAGGCTTTGGTTTCCATCACCAATAATTAAATAAATCTGCACCTCTTCCCTCAAGTATGTGAGACCCGTCAGTCTACTAGACGCAAATCAAAACCAACTGAGTATAGGAGTAACGATCCTGCACCATGTACTTTAATCAGGACTCAAGATGTGGTTTTCCAGGATGTCAGTAACCCACAGAGGTTTGGTCTATGAATGGTCTTTCAAGAAAAGAAATATAGATCCTCATGCACCTGATTCTAACCCTTAGTCAAACTGACTCTAAGCAGCCATAATTGATGGATCTAGACCGATTTTCCAGTGTCCTTGAACTCAATTGAATCAGTGTGGAGGACTGAATGGCTCCAAAGGGTTCATCTATGAAGCTATGGGTGGCCTCCCGCTGCTTAATGGAGACCTTTGTTCACACAACTGAGAGGTTGGCTTTCTGGCTTTCTCCAGGCTTTCTATGTTCTTGCAAGCAATTTATGTCTTAAAGAAGACCATATCAAGTGACCAAAGATCTACATGGTCTGCGGTCCAAAAAAAAAAAAAAAAAAATTAACTTATATATATTTTTGTTTAAATTTTAAAAAAGATACCAATCTATTAAAAATTATGTTTTGAGTTATGACAGTCTTTTTTCAAAACAAGAGTGATTACATAATTTTGAATTGCAAAAAAATTAATAAATAATAAAAATAGTAATAGTTCACCTGGAAATGAATAAGTTTTGCAAGAGAAGGATCAGCAATAAACCGCTGGTGTAAATAAGAACATATAACACTTCTCACTTCTCGTAGAGCCCATTTTTGACCTCGAACTTCCTGAAATCCAGATCTGGCATATTGGTATATATTACACTTCATTCATTTATAGTGTTATTACACTGAAAATGTGTGTTATTATTGATATTGATATTGATTAATGAATTTTGAAACTCACCATATCTTCATTAGAAAAAAGACATGCTTCCAAAAGAATCTGAACAGCTAAACTATCTTGTGCTGAGACAAGAGCAGATCTCAATTCTTCTCTATCAGTATCGCTGCAGTGCTGGCCTCTGTCCAGAGGATGGTCTAGTATGTGACGGGCTAGCTGACTCTGTGAAGCAGCTAGGCATGATTCAAGAACTCGAAGAACCACACTCAACAGTGGAGCACACCTAAAAGCAAAGTCTATACTTCAAAAACTTTGAAAAATTATTTATAATGCAAAATGTTATACTAAAACACAATCCATGATTAATACAAATGAAAATTATTAAAGATAACAATAAAGAAACCTTAAATATAATTATAACAATTGCTATATTTAAGATGAATGAAATCTCATTTAATAAAATTAACTATATTAATGAAAAATTAGTTCTGACAACAGAAATTAATAGTCATTTCAAATCACTGGATCGATCTAATCTTAAAACAAAGCTATATAAATCTTAAGGGTATTTTAAAAATCAAATAGTTGGCAAGAGTGGAAATAGCAATGAAAAATAAAATAAATTTATTTTATTCTTTTCCATTTATTTAACAGGACTGATCTATAAATGTTATAAAAAATAACATTTTGTTAAGTTCTAGCAGCACAGACACTAAAGGGTTGTAAAATAATTTTAGGCAAAATACTATGGACAGAAAAGGTAGCGTAATAAAGCAATGATGAAAAATTTTAAGAGGTTTTAATTATTACATTTTTTTTAGAACTGAGATTACCAAGAGTGTGACCTAACTTCAGAAGTTGGAATTGAAAAGATGAACAATTTTTAACTGAAAACATAAATAACATAATAAACTTTCTCGGAAAAATTTGGAGATAATTATTAACATTTATCGTTATGTTTTAAGGATATAGACTAAAATTTCCTTATATTTTATTTTATAAATTAAACTAAAATAATGTTTAAAATCATATGTAATTAAAGGTTGATGGCTTCATATAATTTTAATGATAAGTTAAAAATATTACACTGAAGAGCCACCAGGCAAGCATACAAGTGGATATTTATCACACAATAACAATTATGGTTCACTTCTTGTAAGAAGGAAGATTCGAAACATAGAACTTATATTAGGGAGTGAAATGCAACCAAAAATGTTAAAGCTTTTAACATGAAAAATATTAAAAATGAAACGTTTAAAATTCAAAATTTTAAATAATCTAAAAAATAATTATAATTTTTAGACGTTTTCAAAAGACTAAAACAATTTTAAGTAATTCTAAACAGAGACGATATAATATAAAGAATAATGATAAAAATTATAGATTAATATATCAACATATATATCTCATCCGATTTAGTAATCGGTAGTAAACAACGAGATCTTGTATCTTATCATGTTGCATTAACTATGTCTAAAGACTAGCCCAGGCAACGAACTCTGTAATTTATCTCTTCAGAAATTTGAATATTATCGCCCTGAAATGTCAAAAACCTGTCATCGGCGCGCGCTGCTCCGCCATGCGCTCTAACAGACCAGTAAAAATAAATATCTTCTGCTGATAGTTGGAACGGTATGGATTTTACGATATTTTTAGAACTGGCATGGTTACTTTTACTAATTATTTAAGATTGTATTTTTCATGACTTGATTCTACTTCAGTTAAATTGCCATGGCTATTAACAAATGTATATTGGCTAATTCTATATCGAATGATTTAGATTATTAAGGTGATACAGCTGCTTAATTTTTCGTCTACTTCATCGCTAATAAATAAGAATATATCCGGGACCAAGTATCCATTGAAAGAGGCAGTATAATCGATTTCCGCCATGTTGATTATTGGCTGCATGCTAGAGTAGCCTGAACGCATACCTCGTAAAATTATTAAAGATATAAACGAAACGAAACTATATTTTATCTCTGATGTACGAGGTGAACATCATACATCAGATAGAGTGTCATGTGCGAAGTATAAATGCAACACAAAAAGAAAAAACAATAGTTTATCTTTAGAATTAAGATCCGAGAAATCGCCCCAACCATCATATTTATGGCTTTAAAACCTGTAAGAAATTACATAGAAACCTACAACGAATTGAAATAAAATAATCCGAAAATTAATAATAGAGATTGAATAAATAATAACAAGAATAGTAGATACAAAAATGAATTAACTCTCTGGAAATGAAGGTGGCCAACGAGCTTTCTTGTGAGACATTAACATTACATTATATGACAAGTATGACGTGCAGTATCGAGATCGAACTCGTATTCGAGATAGAACTTAATGGCGTTTTTCAAATATATGAACAACAGTCGTAACAGATAATTTTATTTTAGAAAAAAATTTATTTGAATGGAGATACAAATAGCTGAATATAAATTTGGAGACACCATTGACAGCTGCATGGCGAGAAAGCCATCACCAACCATTGGACCAGTGATTGATATGCAAATTCATCTCGACGATAATAATGAAAATGATTCGGCAATCGACAAAGCCGTTGATTTTGGGATTGTGTGTTATGTGCCTCAATAATGTTAAGGTCCACTAATGTTCAGTGCTACTTAGATGGATATACGAATATGTTGGAACAGGACAGCGTAGGTAAGTCCAAAATTCAGACCATAGCCTCTTCTGCGCACTAGCGGATCGAGGATTTAATTTTTGGGGGGCTTCAGCCCGAAATCTTCTTTTTTTCATAAAAAATAACGATAATTACTTTTGAAAAACAGAAAAAACTAACTACCTATATGAAATGGCGTTTAAGTTATTCCTTACGTACTTTTAAATGTAATTACACGAACAATAATACTTTAAGAGGTATTTTTTTTAAAAAATTTCCCATAAAACATGGTTATATTTTTCCATTTTGGGGGGGGAGGGGGCTTCAGCCCGAAAGCTCCCTCTCCCCCCCCCGTAGATCCGTCCGTGCTTCTGCGGATGGATTACTCATCACCTTTAAGTGATTTCGTTAAGGTGGCTTCACTGTGAGCAGAAACCACAAATGATTATATGCGCAACAAATTGGCAATGGTAATAGTGAGCACACACTACTGAAGTTTAGATATTCCGAAGTTGATAAAAAAAGCAATTACATCTATCAGTTGAACCTCTTATGGGTCAGATGTCCTCACACCTTTTCTTGATGTGCTTCGAAACCTTGATGCTTTTAGCGTTCCTGGTACAGTTTGATTCGATCATGTAAAGTTTCTCGATCACTGGATTGTTCTGCATCTAATCTTTCTTTGTGTAAACCATTATTATACTTCAACTAAGAAACGAATCGTAGGAAGATTACAGATCGAGATTTTATGTAGTTGATTTAATAGAGAATTTAAAACAAGACCTATGTTTAAACTGACTATAATCAATTGACGCTGATGTTTTCATCAATAGTACTGACACGATATGTCAATTAAAATTCGAATTACGTCGTAGCTACATCAAGTCAGAAGTTACCTTATGCGGAAGTCATACGAATTGGCAAATAAACCAAATGTCTAATACGTGCGATAGCGATAATTGTTAGTCTCTGAGTTGTCGTGCTTTGCCCTAGGAGCATGAAGTGAGATGTCATAACCTTTGAGGTAATTTTAAAATAAACTCACGAAATTGAAGTTTTAATGAAACGTGATTTGGACGCCTCAGATAACCTGAATGTTTTGCGTTCAAAACATCACACCAACCACCTAAACGTGATTCCAGAACATATGAATGATCAACTAGTTAGGTCAGAACTGTTTTGTTTTTTTAAGTTGACATGATCCAGCTGAAACGGATCTATCTAGTGCTAAAATAATTATAGGTAAGTTTGTATTACTTTTATAACTTCGATATATCAAATAGAAACACGGTTAAAAACAAAAATAACGATTTACACCATAAATGGAAATGGATATATGAAGCGTTCACTTTTTTACTTCTATTAATCTATATATGAAATACAGAGAAAGTGAAAATAATGCAATCGTGAGAAATTTCGAATCGGAGTTTTCAGCGGAAATAAACGTTTTGAGGTCCACTGAGTAACCAAGTCTCATACAATGACATGGAGTAAGTGAACAGTTCGACTCAAAAACGAAAAGTTGTGCAAAACTGAAATTATAATTTATGGTAAATACTTGGGCATGGGCGTAGGCAAGGGAGGGGCATTGGCCATACTAAAACATAATATAATACAAAAGGAAACGTTGGCTTTTAATAAAATAGTTTTGCCACCATTTAGCCTATTTATGACTGCCATCCTGGACCATCTCCTTCCTTTATAATACAAAAGGTTTGCCGAAAATTCGAGGAAATTTGTTCTATGTATATATTGTGTTTCATAAAAATACACAAAAAATAATTAATAGCTTCTTATGGTTGATAAAAATTTCCGGGAATATACGAATGAATGAAAATAATTTTATTATTCTGGGACTAGTGTCCCTTTAGAACAAGTTACAAGTACAGAACATACATTAATATTCTGGTGTGTCCATAAAATACAATTAAATATTTACAGGATAATTAGGAATACAATAAAATTATAGATAATAAAAAGATATAAAAACGTGTATAAATATAAAATAAATAGAGAAAGTAAATTAAGTAAACAAAATATCAATGAACCACAAAATAATCAAAGTATCTGGGTGTATTTTGTGATCAATCGGATTAGGAATGCAGTAGGTGTTTGAAGAGGCGAGATTTGAAAGAGGATATTGACAGTGCATGATAGAGGAAGGGAGGTCATTGATGTAGATGAAAAAGGAGGTAGGGGGTTAAAGATGAACCTTGTGGGACGCCTCTGGACAGAGGTAGAGGGTTATTAGGAACTACAACGTACTGGGAGCGATCGGTGAGAAAGGATTGGAAACACTTAAGGGCACTAGATGATAAGGAAATATTTTTAAGTATGGTTAGGAGGATATTATGGTCAACTGAGTTGAATGCTTTACAGAAATCAAGAAGGATCAGGATGGTGAGTTTCTGTTGGTTTATGGCTGTGTGGAGTTATTGGACGATTTTAATGAGGGCAGAATGAGTGGAGTAGTCAGGTCTAAAACCAGACTGGAAGTAGTTCAAATGGTTATTTTGTTCGGGATATTGGGATAGTTGGGATTGTACTATTCGTTCTAAAGGTTTGGAAAGGTTAGATAACAGGGGAAATTGGACACAAATCATTAGGAGTTGTGGGATTAGAGATTCTGTTCAGTGGATGAACAAGGGCAGTTTTCCAGGCGCTGTGAAAAGTGGAACTTTGTAGTGAAAAATTATAGATATGATAAAGGATTGGGAAAATGGATGGAAGTGAGGATTTAATTAATTTAACTGAGATATTATCTGGCCTGAAATCTTTGGTTTGGGATTTACAAATGGATTTAAGGAGGTTGTCAGGGGTAATGTGCGAAAAGAAAAAATGATTGGGATTAAAGGGGGGATGCATGAGGGGTGTAACTGGTGCTTGGACAGAGGGATCGGATGAACAGGAGACAAAATGAGTGTTGAGAGTACGTCAGATAAAATTGATACAATTTTTTATCACAGGCGCCAACCAAGGGGCTGTGGGATACTTGATTGTCCTGACTTTAAGAAGAGCATGACGGTCTAGGATAATATGTAGTTGATTGGTTATGAGGAGGTGAATATTTCAACAAAAAGATATTCGATATGTGGGAAGGCGGAAAAAGATTGACAGAGCAAGAGTTTTGGATTTCAGTCTATCATGGAAAAAAATGGCTACTCCGCCTCTGGTTCTATTTTCTCTATCATGAGGGAGTAGGGTATAGTAAGGGAGTAAAACTTGAGAGGATGTGATCGTGGGTTTTAGCCAAGTTTCAGAGACAGCGATTAGGTGGTAGAAGTTGTGGAGGAAGAAATCATGGAATTCATCTTTGTGGGCTAAAAGTGGCTGTGCGTTGACATGACAGGATAATAGGACATTAGTCATAAGAGATGGTAGACTGGGACAGTGAATCGGTAGAAGGAGCAAAAGATAAGGAAATAATTAGGTTGGATTGGTCCGAGATATACTATAGATGCTGAAACATTAATAACAAAACTATTGAAAAGTAAAAACTAGAAAAACTAGGTAGAAGAAATAATCCAGATAATATCCTATAATCAATGGAGATAAGAAACAAAAGAACAGTAGATCCATATAAATAGAAAACAAAAATATACTCTGACGAAAAATGAGCAATAATACTAATAAAACTCTGCAATATACACATAAACAAAATTGAAAGAAATATTGAAGTTATAGAAGTTAAGTAAACAGAAGAAAGTAGCTAGAAAACGAGGTGGTGGGTTGGAGGAACGAGAGCAGAGAAGTCAAGCAAAGACATCAAGATCAGAAGGTGAATTTACAACGACTACGGGCTGACTGTCGGTTCGTCTATACTTCACTTTGCCGTCACCAAACCAAACATATTTTATTTTTCCAGCCGCCTTCTTTTGTCTTTTTTATATATATATATATATATATATATATATATATATATATATATATACAAATTTTTGTTTTAGATTACATACTGGTAACTTGAATGATGCAGCAAGAAAATGAAAGACCAATAGTAGGAATATTGGCACAAGAAGTATCAGATATTATAAGCAAAAAATATCCATACAGTAAAAGCTATATCGCTGCATCTTATGTAAAAGCTGTTGAAGGATCTGGAGCAAGAGTGATTCCAATTTTTATAAACAAAAATGAAGCTTACTACAGGTATGAAATAATTGTTGAAATAGAAAATTTGAAAAATAAATAAATAAACTAAGTAAACAAATACAATTTTTGAAAGTGACTGTAAAATGTATAAACAAGGCTTGAATAAATTATATGAAAAAAATTTAATTCAAGCATCAGGAGCACCACTTGAATGCCATGAGGGGAATACAGGTAGTCACTTTGTTTTTCAAAATTGAGTTACTGGTGGATTGAATTAGATGAAGGGAAATACTACAATACTATCAGATGTACTATGCAAAAGATCAACTATTATTTCTGTTTAAAAATGGGGTCATTTGCAGATTAGCTCCATCAGTTATTTTTTAATAGTAACCTCGTTATTTTACATGATTCAAGAACAACATATAATATCGAAAGCTTTAATTATAATTAAACTAATTCAAAATTTTTTCTCTTTGAAAAAACAATATTGATATTTAGCAATATTGTCTTAAACAAATCTTTTCCGTGATGTCTTCTTCACCAAAACAAAGTCACATAGATAGAATGTGCATAACACTTCCACCTGTCATATGCACCATTTCTTTCTATGAGTTTCATTAGGCATCCTTTATTACAGAAGCGCTCGTTATTAATAATTCAAGCTTCCTGATAAAACTTAAAGGTTACTCTCTCACCGCTATTCAAACTTAAGAATAACCTAAAGGAGTTCAATTTGCTAACTAAATGAATCTGTTAATATATTGTAACGTTCCTCTTTCCCTCCAAAATCAAACGAGTTTTCTTTTCCAATAAACTTTTTATTTTGACATATAACATAAATCTCAGGTTGGGTTCTGACAACTGAACACTCATTCAACATTAAATAACTATAATCTACACTAATTTACTAATTACTAACTACACTTATATATAATTTAAAATAATGAAGAGAAGAATAGTTGGGGTGCTCAGTCAAAAAAGGAAGGCAAAAATAAATTATAATATTTATTTTTTACATCTGCCGACGTTTCGACCTGAAGTTCAGGCCGTCATCAGGGCTAAGAAAATAACCAGATAACAAGGTATGAGAAACTTAAGTAATGATGGTAAAAAACCATTTTTTTTTTACCATCATTACTTAAGTTTCTCATACCTTGTTATCTGGTTATTTTCTTAGCCCTGATGATGGCCTGAACTTCAGGTCGAAACGTCGGCAGATGTAAAACATAAATATTATAATTTATTTTTGCCTTCCTTTTTTGACTGAGCACCCCAACTATTCTTCTCTTCATTATCCACGACAGTCAACCAATTACCAATTATAATTTAAAATAGTTTTATAAAATAATTTGTCCCGGTCTAAACTTTTGGTTCTATCCCTCTGTCACATAAATGGCATTGTTAGCACTCACCCAAATGTTTACGCCTGTCAGCGAAATAATCTCTTCTTACGAATGTCCCGTTTTCTGTACCACTTAATTCTTTTCTGCTATGTTTTTCTTCCAACATAAAATAATCTCCACTAGTGGCCTTTATCAACACTCGAACCGGCTAGGACTCCTTTTTCACCTTCTCACTTGGCAGCTCATCACCTTCCCTCTTGACAGCTTGTCACATTATGCCTTGGCAGCTCATAACCTCCCCTCTTGGCGGCCCGTCACATTCTCTCCTGGCGGCCCGTCACATTCTGAGTTACATGAGGCTTGCTTCCCCCACTTCCTCCCCGTAGTTCGCGGCGTTACCACCCTCGCGCCACTATTCAAATGCCATGTAATGTTGACATTACAATATGTTCATATAATAGGAAAATAATAACATTGATTCAAATATAACAGATACTATTCCTGTTTAAAAATAACTGGTGGGGCTAATCTACAAAAGAAACATAAATACAAGCAAGGAATAAATAAACTATGTCTCAGTTTAAATCTAAATCAAGAATTTTAGACACTAGTAACTTATCTGTATGACATGCTGCAACGTATATACAAAATAACAAAAAAAAAAAATAAATAAAAAGAATTTTAGACACCTGTTTTCCATCAGTGGTCTTCAATCATGGCTGCCATCACATTGATACACTTTGGTTTGTAATTGCAAAACTTATTATATAGATGGAAAAATTTTAAGGAAATAAATCTTTTTTAGAGATATTATACGTTCAATAAACGGATTAGTTCTACCAGGCGGAAATGTCTGGTTTTATGAATTTGATGATAAAACACCAAAAGAAAATGGATACTTAAGAGCTAGTGAAATACTCTATGAAGAAATAAAAAAGGTAATTTTCATTAGAATAAATGCAGATGTTAAGAAGTTTTGTTGCACCATTATAAACAATGACCCATGAAAGATCTGGGGTTCAAAACTGGGTAAGGAAGTATTGCTTTGAGGTTAACTGCTCTATTGTGACACTTCATAGCTATTACAGTGATTTAACTAGGACCATCCTATCCTCAAATGCCAGGTTTTCTCCCACTTAAAGTTATTCAATTTATAGAAAATAGGTGTGCTCCCCAGTCAATCCATGACTGATATAAAATTGTAAATAATTATCTACCTGGGCTAGACTTGCACCTGGGCTGAGAAGATATGGGCACAATATCTTACCCACAATTAAACCATTGTTTATCATTAATAACAAATTATTATTATATAATAAGATTGATAATTTATTAAACACAATTTTTAATAATTGATTTAACTAAAGCCTTTTAATCTTATATCATAAGTCTTTAAATCTTAGTAATTTAACACAAATAAAAATACTTTGAAAAGCAAAAGTTGGTTATATATATATATATATATATTATCAATTTTTGTCAATCACCTTTGAGTATTAAATTTAAACTTAACTATTTAAGAGTAGCTTAATATATGTGCTAGTGGACAGTGCTGAGACTGTCGGTGTATCCCTGGCCTGATCGAAGCTCTATTTTTTAAAATTCTAGCTTCGAAGAGGATCCCATCGTTGACTAATAAAAAGAAAATACCGGGATCGAAACGTCAATGAACAGAAGAAATGAACATTCAATAGTTTATTAAATTATTAATAAGTGACCTTATTCCCAATTAAATAGTTAAGTTTAAATATATATATATATGGGGAGCGGGGTAGCTCAGTGGTAGGGCACTGAGCTTCCAATGCAAAGGTTCCGAGTTCGAACCCCGGCTCATGGCAGAAAATTTATTTATCTGTTTCATTGGTCGTGGGGCGACCTTGGGTCAGAAGTCCCTCCTGGGGCACACCCAGCCTCTATAAAGTGGATACCCTTAATTATATA
The DNA here is from genome assembly GCA_928085145.1 of Nezara viridula. Lineage (NCBI taxonomy): Eukaryota > Metazoa > Arthropoda > Insecta > Hemiptera > Pentatomidae > Nezara > Nezara viridula. The sequence goes on from OV725081.1 coordinate 50,038,747, forward strand.
GTTAATTAGGGGGGAAAACCTGGCGGTTGAGCTTGATCTCTGTCAAATCACCTCCTTGCACAACCGTGGACCTAAAAACAGTGCTTTCCCTAAATAGTACTGAACCCCAGACCCTTTATGGGTTGTAAAGGTACAGGTTTATATATATATATATATAGAGAGAGAGAGAGAGAAAGAGAAATTAATATGTTTTATGTTACCAGAGAAACAAAGAAAACAAAGAAAATTTTCCAATTCTTGGAATATGTCTAGGACTTGAAGTTATGCTTTTTATTGAAGCAGATAAAAAAGAATGCAGAGATACTTGTAGACCGAATCACTCAATAATGTCATTAGACTTGTGTTTGGGTTACGATGAGAGCAGATTGTTTAAAAATATGAATGAAACAGAAAAGAATATTGTAGACATTTTGCAAAAACCTATGCATTACTTTAGTCACCAGTAAGTACTTTTATAGCTATATCAGAATATCTTTATCAATTTAGTTATCAACTTGTGTTAGTTTACCTGAATCAATAAACAACCTTTCGTGAGTAATTATCAGAAAAATTTGATTTCATATAATACTGTGAGTGGAAGGTCAGATTTTATCCTAAAGACCCACAATGTTTACAAATAGAAAATATCAACTCATTTGCTCATTGTGATTACGTTATATCTGTATTATAAATAACAGCTATTTACCTCTACTTAAAATGTTTATAATTTTAAAATTAGTAAGTTAAATGTTAATATTTCTTAAAGTGTACTACTATAAAAAAAAATTAGAAAATTAAGACAACCTGATATTTTTTTCTATTTGCATTACAGACCATGTAGGTCTTTTGTCGCCTTAACAAGCCTGCTCCATCTCTGCCTGTCTTGGGCTATTTATTTTCATTTATCTGCATACAGATCTGTTGCATCTTTGTTGATTCTATCTATACATCTGCTTTTTGGGCTCACACATGGTATTTTTCCTTCTATTGAGGCATTCATTGTTGCATAGAGGCTTCCAATTGGATTGCTACGAGCTAAACACCCTGCCCATCTTAACCTCCGTGCCTCCATATCATGGGAAATTGATTGACCAGTTTTTGTAAGTAGTTCTTTATTGGACTTTCTTCTCAATGTGTTAGTACCCAGATCGCTCCGGTTATCGTGTGGAGGATTTTCCTCTCAAATCTTTCAACAGTTTTTTCTAGAGCACTGGTTAGTGTCCAGGTCTCACAGCCATATATTAGAGCTGAATTTATCATAGCATTGTACACCTTTAGTTTGAGATTTTCCAGGATTTCAATACCTTTTAGAGGGAGAAGAAAGCTCTGTTTGCGCTAGTTATAAGCTGGTCTATTTCTCCCGTTGGTTATTCATTGAGAGGTTTTTGTGGAGCTGAGGTATTTGGATGTTTCAACTCTCGGGAATGATTTTTCTTCTACACAGATCCTGTTATTGGGGTGGAATTTTCAGCTTATTATCATATATTTTGTTTTGAATACATTTACTTGTAGGCCGATCTGCTCTGCCTCTCTTATCAACTTTCTCAATGTCTTCTTGATTACTTCCAAGGACAGCTATATCACCCTCATTATTATTAATTCCTAGAACCCCTTAAGTGGAAAATGGGGCAGTCATGAAGTTCTGCAAGGCATCTTGTTCTCTAGGTACTTCCTGGACTCCAGACCAGGTCTTTCGGGCACTGCACATTTCCTTCTCTAAATTTCTCTAGGCTTTCTGTGCCTTTGCTACCCTTGGAGGTTTTCCTCTAGACTCTGCCGGATTAGATCATTGTGCTCCTTTCCAATTGTATGTCCCAGCCATCCCCATTTTTGACTTTTAATGATCTGATCTGTAGAGGCTTCACAACAAGAGCCCAGAATTAGAGATCGTGGCAGGCCACCATAGTTACAATATATTTTGCTGATATCTATTAAGATATGTCTTTAGCTTCTTGGTCACCTGTTTGGTAACTTTTAAAGTCTTGCAAGTATGCAGCAGAAATGCCATAACATTTGTTTTTAAAATATGCAGCTTGGTTTCCCTTCTTATTTTCTGGGTTTTCCACACTGAGCAGAGCTGTGAGAATGCTTTTCTTTATACAGCTACCGAAATCTTCACCAGTCTCCCCCCTCCCTCCCCATCCTGGTTCACTATACTCCCTAGGGAGCAGAATTTATTAACCTTTTCAATAATTTGATCCTCTTTAACACAATTTTCCTTACTCCTACTGTTCACTCGCATCTCTTTCATTTTACTAGCATTTATAGAGGCCGGTGCTTTGAACATCCTCTTGGAGTTCATTTAGCTTCTCCTGCGTTCCCTGAAACTTTGGGCAAAATAAAAAAGCCATCTAAGACCAGATCTTCGAGTCTTTCCATGAGCCTCCATTGAAGTTTCACTGAATTCTTAACTCTCATAATACACAATAAAAAAAAATCATTGGGGACATAAAAAATTATTTTGATTTTAGAAGATTTATAAACATTATCATTCACAGAGGAGTTCATCGTTAAAGTGAGAAATAGAAAATAACTTTATTCTGGGACAAAGTCCCTTGAGAATAACAAATTAGAACAAAATTAAAAGATTACCTCTGGCCTAAATAAAAATGTAAAGAAAATATAAGGTAAACATGCGATATACAAAACAAATTAAACTATATACAAAACACTTAAAACTAATTGCAGTGATAAACCAGTATGAATGTACACTTTTAAGAAAATAATAAAGAAAAAATAAAAGTATATCAATTTCTTCCTTAAAATAAGCTTTGTGTATCTGTTGAGAAAAGAGAAAGTTGGACCTGACAATGCAAAGTGCTTCAGTAATACATAAATGCATTATCATTTAAATGTTGAATAATATATAACTACATCATCATCATTTCTTAACGTAACGATAGGCAAGAATTTAATGGTGTATAAAAGATAATAGTTATCAACAAACAATAGATATGTTCAGTGGCATCAAGAGTAGGCGTAAGAAGGAAGATGATTATTGATGATTTGATAGAGGAACATATCTAGGAAATACTGTCTTCGGAAAGAGAGGAAAAGCCACCTTAACTTAGTGTAGTGATGAGAGACATGGGAGCATCTTGGTGCCCCAATTACAAATCTTACACAGCTGTTCTTATAGTCTTTTCAGTCTATCACAGAGCTCCACAGAGAGGCCATCATAAACCACACAATTGTAGTCAAAGTGGAGGAATATGAGAGAGGAATCTCATATGGTGAGTTAATAGATGGCAGAAGCGATGGAATAGTTTGAGGGTGGAAATTGTCTGTCGAGAGATGTGAGAAATATGGTGACTCGAGGAGAGGTTTTGATGAATGAAAAATCCTAAATTTTTAGTGGTAGTAGAAGAAATAAATTGGCTGGTCATTAAGGTATAATATGGGAAAGTCGGTTTGGGATCTAAGAAGGAGCTTGGAACCAATGACAATGGCCTGAGTTTTGGCAGCATTCAATCTTAATCTGTTTACATTTCCCCAAGCACTGATCCGATCTAGGTCTTCTCGAATCTTGGCAAATGCTACCAATAACTCAGGGGGAGAAAAGGATAGGTAGATCTGAGAATCGTCTCCATAAAGGTGGTGGGAACAATGGAGAATTGATTTATGTAGGTCGTTAATTTAGGAGCTGAAAAGAAGAGGAGATATGCTTGAATCCAGGGCAACTCCAGAGGATAAAGAAAGGTAGGCAGATAGTGGTTGATTGAGTATGGAGACTGCTTGGGAACATTGTGAGAGGAAAGATTGAAACCAAGAGATGGAACTATTGGAGAAGCATAATAATTTTTTTTTTTTTTTTTAAACTTTTATTATATTTACAACTGTATTAGTATGAATACATCTAGTAAATTATAATAATTTTAGTTTGTTGAAAAGGATGGAATGGTTAATGGAATCGAAGGCTTTGGAGAAGTTGAGAAGGATAAGAGTAGTTAATTTTTTATCATCTATAGCAGTTTGAATATCGCTGGTGATTTTAATTAAGGCGGATTGTGTGTAGTAGCTGGGATGGAAACCAGGTTAGAGAGAATCAAGTTGGTTGGACTTTTCAAGGAAGTTGGAAACTTGGGATTGCACCAATCTTTCTAGGGGTTTTGAGAGGTTGGAAAGAATTGAGATTGGGCGGAAGTCTTCGGGAGATGTCACATTAGAATTTTTATTCAAATTAATGACAATAGATTTTTCCAAGAGGTAGGGAATACTGAATTCTGAAGGGAGAAATTGTAGATGATAAGGAGAACTGGGAGGATTTCAGGGAGAAATAATTTTATTAATTTGACAGGGATGCCATCTGGTCCTATGGAATTGGTGTGGGGTTTCATTATAGCGGTTAAAAGGTCTGTGTGAGAAATGTCAGAAAAATAAAAGTTATTGTTGTTAAATGATTTCTCTGGAGAAAAGCCGGAAGAGGAGAGTGGAGGAGAGATATTAGCAACAGATATAAAATGCGAGTTTAGATCACCAGGGGATATTGGAAAGGCTAAGGTAGGGGATCTGGAAGGATCACAAAGAGAAAGTTTACGAAGCAGTAGCCATTTTGATTTGATATAAGGAGTTGAGGAAAGGACTTTATGGAAGTAGAGAGATTTTGCACGTCAGATCCTTGTCTGTGTCAAACACTGAACGCTTGGTAGTCATCGGCAAGCCTGGTACGTCAAAAGCATCTACGGGCAGTGTCGTGCCTCTTCTGCAGATCTTTAATTTCCTGACACATCCAAGAAGCAGGCCGGTGACAAAAGGTAGAGGTTTTGAGAAGGGCATGGATATTAATGAGATTGGTAGTAAGCATATCAACCATAGAGTCGATAGAAGAGCAAGAATATATTCCGTTCCAATCTAGGATTTCCAGGTCAGGTAATATTTTTTCTAGCATAAGGGTATCTAGATGGCAGAAGGTGATAGTTCGAGGCTGGATCGTAGGAGTTCGGATAGTATACATTATTTGTATCAGATCGTGAGATGATAAAAAGGATACTGGCAGTTCGGAAGAGGAGGGCAGGTTTTGTGCAGAGTCTATAATGTAGAAATTTAGCCAAGTGTCAGACCTGCTAGTATGGTGAATGGGAGAAAAAGGAACGATGAAAAGGTGAAAGGAGAAGAATAGGTCTTCTAGATAGGATTTGTCATTGGAGTTAAAAAGGAAATTGGTATTCAGGTCAGCCGGAGATGATTATTCTGGGATAGAGGGGAACAAAATTCAATAAGGTAGACTCAAAGGACGGGTCAAATGGAATAAGAGGAGGATGATATACCACAGCGTAAAGGAGAGGTTAAGTATTACAGAAGATTTCTACTAATAGGTATTCAATTTGTGGGTGGTTGGAAGGTGGGGATAAATCAAGGATTCGGATCTTCAGGCTATTGTGTACAAATATAACTAGTTCACCGCCAGTCCGGTTTACCCGGTCATAACGATGGAGGGTGTAACTAAGCAGACAGAAGAGGGGATATAAGGTTTAAGCCACGTTTCGGAGATAGCTATAATATGATAAACATTTTGAGTGAAATATTGCAGGAATTCGTCATAGAGAGCAGGGAGGGATTGAGAGTTAACATGGCAGGTGATTAGGGTACTAGACATGAAAATGATTTGGAGGGAAACAGTCAGAGTTTGGTAGAGAAACAATAAAACAAATAAAAAATACAGAAAAGCTATTAGAATTAATAAAAATGAGAAAACAGAAAGTGTATACAAAAACAAAAAATAAAAAAACATGTAGTTATATAGATTAATGTATAATAGTGAAGAGATAGCTCCACGAGTAGAAGCGAATATATTTCTTTAAAGAAAATTTTATTAGCAGTTGTTTTGATAAGGATGAGGGGTAGATGAATTCTATGTAGTCAGGCAAATATATCGAGGTCTGAGACCTGTTCGATCAGGATAACTTTATGTCCGTCCTCCTTCTGGCATCGCACCTTTCCAGTGGCAAACCAAGTATATTTGATTTTCCCTGCAGCTCTCTTCTGTCAGACAAGCCAGTACAAGTGTCTGTTCGTGGGAGCCATCTCACTCAAATATATCCGGTGGCAGTCATTCTCCTGCTAACTGATATCCCGCATGGAGAAATTCCTCAACTTTTCTTTTCGTAATTAAATCGTCTCTGACTGATTGCCTGACAAAGCATGCGGTGACAGGCGGTGTTCACAGATCATCTTTCCTGCTTCTGTGGCAATACACCATGCCCAGGTCTTCTGCACTAAGCCTGACCCCCCCCCCCCCCCAAGCTTGCTCCTATGCTGGTCACCAGAGTGGCAGGCATTTCACCAGCTCTTTCCGGCATCCCTCGGATCTCCAGGAATCTGGATAAAAGGGCCTGTTCTATATTATTCAGGCGAACTTTTAGTCGAGATTTGAGGGCTTTATTTTGCAAAATAATTCCTTCAAAGTGACTGGCTTGATTTTCAATTTTTGATAATCTCTCATTAAGCTCAAAACTGAGCTTACCATATTTATCGAGGGTTTTTTTCATCTTCATTCACGCTTGGGTGTAGGCAATTTATTGCTGCCAGTATTTCTGAGGCAGACGGCTCAGTATTGGATTTTTTGGCCTGGTCACAATTAGGGCATACCCATGTTTTTTTGTGTGCTTTTAGGGCTTCAATGTCTTTATCAGCTAGGTTGAAATACCTGTTGTTTTTGTCCTCGCATGCAATAGTATTATTGCAAATATTACACAGCACCATATTTTATGAGAAGTAAAACAATTAAAATATAAATAAATACCGGTAGATTATTGTTGATGTGATGAAAATAGTGAGCAGTTTAATTGATGAAAGGATAAGAATTATAAACATTAAGAAAAAATAAAATAGTATTAAAGCTAGAGCTTCATTTGGATCATTTTTTGGTATTAAAAAATGATCAAGGTTCAAAAGTTATGCATTTACTTATATGTTTAAAAAATACTGTAAAATTGGAAAAATTTATACCCAGGGACATTATTCCAAAACTCGAACAATTTCTTTGATGAAAAAAAAAAAATTATTGAAGTGAATAACTTAAGAACGCCTTCACTATATAACTGGACGTTAGTTCTCAATGAAACAAAAAGTTTTTTTCAGGAAGTTGGAAATAAACAAGTCATTACAATTTTGGTTCAATGTTATCCATCAAAGTATCATTTTTTTTACGGTATTATTAATATATATATATTTTTTAAATGTTTAAAAAAATGTTATTTTATCTTTGTTTTAATTTAAATTTTAAAGTCTTATTATAATTTATATATTTAATTGTTTCAATATCTGAATGATTTTAGGTTTTACATATCACATGAAGTAATGAAAAACAAATTTAATAATGATTGGAAAATAATATCAACAACCAAACTAGAAAATCAAAATACTTTAATTATTGCAATAGCTGAATCAAAAAATTTTCCTTTTATCGGCTTACAATTTCATCCAGAAAAAATATATGAATGGTCAACAAAACAGAAGAGGAACCATTCTCAAGAAGCAGTAACTGCTTGCAGATATTTCTTTGATTGGCTGATAAAAGAATCAAAGAAAAATAAAAATAAATTTGATAATAGTGATCTAGAAAATGCATTATTGATAAGCAACTATCACAAAACATTTACTTCAGGAAGATTAAATTTTGATGAATTATATTTATTTGATGAAAATAATTCAACTCAAATATTAATAAAACAGACAAGTTTAATTCATTGTGTAATATAATTAAAAAGCCATTTATATGGCACAAAAACTGTTTAAATTTAAATTATTTGAGATAGAAAAACTAACAAATATAATAAAAATTAAAAATGAAACATTAATTTTTTTGTTCTAAATACACAAAATTAAATTATGTAAACCAATAATCACACACATATTTCGAATAAAATTCTGCCTAATTTAATTATTACAGAATTAAAATAACTGTTAAATTAACAGAAACAACTAACAATTTGTTTAATATTGTATTAATTGTATTATTATAATATCTTATCTTAAATAAAGAAGTCATGTTAAAAAAAATTGTTTAAAGATCCACTCCAACTATTATCTAAATGAAATTCATATAGTAAGGAACAGAAAATTAAAATAAAAGATATCAAATACCTGAAAATCCTTGGATCACATCGTAGAACCTGGAGAGGATCCAGCACAATATTTTCTTGAGTTAATGGAGTAGTAGGTATGTTTGATGGAGATTCAGGAAGCAGTGCATTAATAGTCATTACCCATAAACAACGGGGTAATACAGAATTTAATCTCAACCAAACTTGTTTATATAGTTCTAAAAACAATTATATATGTAAAACAATAATCATTATGTAAAATAATAAAATTAAATTAAAAAGAGTTTTATCAATTTTTTTTTAGTGCATGATTTCTTACATTACATTAAAAAAAATTGGTAAACAGTGATTAAACAAAAAACAATGAAAAACTATAAAGACTACACAAATTCAATTTTCAATACATGTAAAATATAAAGAAATAATTCAGTTTATATTTAAACTAAAAAAAAAAAACTGCCCTTAATTTTAAAGAGTAACAATATAAATTTAAAGAAAACAGGAAAATTCTACTTGGAGAGTTCTGAAAAATTAAAGAGTACTGAAAAATATATATATATTGTATTATTCCTTATATTTTTTAGCTAATAATGACTCCCGGAATAACACTTTAATACTGTAGCAATACTTCCAAAAGACATGAGATGTTGTTCAATAAAAAATAAAATTATGTCAGTTAAAGGTTACTGACAATCATATCAAAAAACTCAGACAGACTAAAATTATTTACTGTTTCTCTTTTTCTGGCACTGAATTCATTTTTCTTCAAACACTTTCCAAAGTTCTGCCAAACATACCTTCCAAAATGGTGACACTTTCATCTACTCAACTCAAGTTCCCTGGGAGATCCTCTCACTTGTAATTCCAAACAACTTGTGACCCAGTCAAACAACAACTGCCAAAACAAAAATCATTTGTTCCTACCCTCTTTGGAATTTTCCATTTTTTGGTAAACTACAGAGCAGCAAATTTCTTTTCCCTTAACTAGTGAAACAATTTTTCAAATTTAAACATCCCCTAACATTAGCAGAATTAGACTAGCTTGCCTTTTAACTGTTTAACATTAATTTACACCTTTTTTTACCAACTTTCAATAAAGCTATATATTACAATATATATATATATATATTATATATATATATATATATATATATATATATATATATATATATATATATATATATATATATATATATGAGAAGGAGTTAGTTGAGGGTGCGGTCAAATAAATAAAAAAATTAAAAAATATAAATAATTTTAATTTTTGCCGACGTTTCGACCCACTTTGCAGGTCGTCTTCAGGGCTACAAAAGATACAAACATGTTGAAAAAATAAAAATAAAATAAAAAATAAATATAAGTATATATAAATTACGAAGAAGTTGTCAGATACAGAAATAAAAGATAAAGAAAATAAATACATGATAAGAAAATAGATAAAAGAAAATAAATACATGAATGTTAACGAATAAATGAATGTTAACGAATAAATAGATTGAAAATTGAATAACTATTGTTACAGTAAAGTTAAAATATGGATAAGATAACATAATACTAAGATATCAGTGGATAACAAGCAAGTGGAGGTTACCTTTAATTGTAAATAAACAGATAACGGGTCTAAAGGTTAAGAAGTGAAGAAATTGAAAGATTAATAGGGTAACATTAGTGTAATATTGTTGGGATGGATTATTAAGTATAAATAACTCCATAAGAAAACAATAATTTTAAAAGAATACTTTAAAATGTAAGAATAAATGTAAAAACAAGGTTATAATGATAAAGAAACAAAAAACAGGTTGTACTATATATAGATGACAATTGACATTTAGTTTTTTGAAAGAGGTAATGGAATGGTAGAGATCTTCATATGAATGAAGATAATAATAGGGTGTATAGTTGAAGGATAGGTGTGTTAAGAAAAGAATCACAATAAAAGTAAAAACATACCGTAATTTGTGGTACTGCGGGAGGCAGTTGAAACACTGGCATTGTCAAGAAACTCTAGTTAGCAGTGTCAAAAAAAATTTCGAGTAAAAATAAACGCATATATATATATATATATATATATATACATATATATATAATATATATATATATTATATAAAAAAAAAAAAAAAAAAAAATATATATATATATATATATATATATATATTATTAGAAAAAAAAAAAATATATATATATATATAAATAAATAAATTAATAAAAAGAATAAATAAAAATATATATATATATACATATATATATGAAAGGAAAAGAAGTAAAAGAAAGTATAAATGGAAGTGAGAAGATTAGATAGAGGTTTATGATCGAGATTTTTTTTAAATGTTGATGATTTGGGAGTAGGCGAGTGATAGATTTTGCTTGTCGGTTTTTAAGTTAAGTGGTTTGTAGTCTAATTGAATGAAAACACTTTCCGTAAGTAGTCTTTTGTCGTGGTTAGGTACTGTGGCAAGAATGGAGGTATTGTCAAAGTCAAATGTGTGGTTTGAGGATAAGGCGTGTTCAGAGAGTTTAGAAGCGGTAGAGTTCTTAGAAGTAATTGAGTATTTGTGTTGTTTGATGCGGTCTTTAAGTTGGTTCAGCTTACTCATCTTCATTCAGCCTACCATTCCATTACCTCTTTCAAAAAACTAAATGTCAATTGTCATCTATATATAGTACAACCTGTTTTTTGTTTCTTTATCATCATAACCTTGTTTTTACATTTATTTTTACATTTTAAAGTATTCTTTTAAAATTATTGTTTTCTTATAGAGTTATTTATACTTAATAATCCATCCCAACAATATTACTCTAATGTTACCCTATTAATCTTTCAATTTCTTCACTTCTTAACCTTTAGACCCGTTATCTGTTTATTTACAATTAAAGGTAACCTCCACTTGCTTGTTATCCACTGATATCTTAGTATTATGTTATCTTATCCATATTTTAACTTTACTGTAACAATAGTTATTCAATTTTCAATCTATTTATTCGTTAACATTCATTTATTCGTTAACATTCATGTATTTATTTTCTTTTATCTATTTTCTTATCATGTATTTATTTTCTTTATCTTTTATTTCTGTATCTGACAACTTCTTCGTAATTTATATATACTTATATTTATTTTTTATTTTATTTTTATTTTTTCAACATGTTTGTATCTTTTGTAGCCCTGAAGACGACCTGCAAAGTGGGTCGAAACGTCGGCAAAAATTAAAATTATTTATATTTTTTAATTTTTTTTATTTATTTGACCGCACCCTCAACTAACTCCTTCTCATATCATATCAACGGTCAACCATCTCTACATCATTATGAATGCATTACCACGGGGTCAACATCAAGATACAAACATACAATCCATACGTCGCAGTTCCAGACTTAATACCAGATCCAACAATCTTCAACAACAGTCATCCGCACATCAGAATCTCTCTGTTCTTCCCACTCGTCGCAGTACCAGATTTCAAAAACCTTCCAGAACTTTTCATCACGCAGCACCGTTATCTAATCACTTCTCTTCACACTCTTCTCCGTCTTCATTTAAGAATTCGTCACATGATGACACATTGACCTCTTCAGTTTTAAACTCTTCCTCTCTAATAAGTTCCGCTCCCAGTCAAGCTAATTTATCCTTCTCATTTTTCAAAACCATTTATTCCAGTCACAAATACCACATTAACAACCTATGCTCTCTCCACAAACGCCTTGCTGACACGTTAGAACAGCGAATTTTTTTACTGAAATGCCGCTCCAACTCTCTTTTTCCTAAATCAATCACTAATTCCCTCAATCACATTACTATCTCCAAACCACTCAATTCCAAATTATCTAACTGTTCTTTGAAATTCAAAAAATCCCTCCTTAATTTGAAAATCCGTGAAATCATACAACATATCCATTACCTCAAGCAACAAATTTCCGCCATCACTCAATTATTACAAACCATCATGACTGACGAACACATGACTAACCTATCACAAATTATCTCCACTATCTTTATTACTACCAGATCAAAGAAAAAAAATATTCTCATCACTAAATTTAATGACATTTTTCAGCAATCGTTAGTCCATAAGATATACCCAAAAGGAGACGATAATTGGGTCCACAACTCCTCATCCATAGATATTCCCTCCAACGTCCTCAACATTTTAAGCTTAGGTCCGAATTTTTCCACCCCTAATTCTTCTACCAAACTCATCCCTGAACTTATTACTGACTTGGAATATATTTATAACGATCCGATCTTTCACCATTCTAATGATAATAAAGAATTATCTCGTGTTTCCATAACTAACATTATCTCTAACCATCTCCAACACCCCCCATCCACTACTTCTAACTTTTCCCCTCAATTCTTCAAAGATCTTTCTTCCACACGCTCCTTCCTTAAAAATCATGACGACATCATCATCACTAAAGCGGACAAAGGAAATAAAACAGTTATCATGGACCTCACAGACTATAATAGAAAAATGACTGAACTCCTATCAGACATATCTACATACGCTCCTACAACTCGTGACCCCACTCCTTCTCTTAAAATCCAATTTAACCAACATATCAGAAACCTCTTACACTCTAAACAAATCACATATCCTACTTACAGAAACCTCATCTCTTATAACTCCGTGGCTCCCCGTTTCTATGGTCTTCCAAAAATTCACAAACCCGGCACTCCCCTCCGTCCTATCACTTCTAATATCAACTCTCCCTCTTTAAAACTCAGCAAATTTCTACTCCCATCCTTACAAATCCTTAGTCATGACAATCCATATGATATCCACAACTCCTTTCATCTACGTAATTTGTTATTATCCCTAATCATTCCCGATAATTACATTCTAGTCTCCTTCGATGTTAAAAGCCTCTTCACCAACATCCCTATAGATAAAGCCCTTCTTATAGTAGAAAATAACTGGTCATCCTTAGAGTCTCATACCTCCCTTAACCGTTCCTCATTTATTGAATCCCTACAACTTTGTTGCAAATCTGGTTATCTCCAGTTCCATGGACAATTTTATAATCAAATTGCAGGATTAGCTATGGGTAATCCTCTCGCACCCGACTTATCTAACATTGTTCTTAATGATCTCCTAAACACCATAGCCCCACAGTTTCCTAATGACATATTTCTTATAAAAAAATACGTCGATGACCTTCTTCTCATCGTCAACCCTGATACTATTCCTGACATCCTTTCCGCCTTTAACTCATATCATCCCCGCCTCTCTTTTACAGTTGAATACGAAGATAACTATTCCCTCCCTTTCCTCGATCTTCTCATTAAAAGACATCCCAACAATACTCTATCCACAGACTGGTACACAAAACCGACATACTCTGGCAGATTACTCAACTACTATTCTCAACACCCCTTTCACCAAAAACTTAACGTTGCCAAAAACCTCATTCACCGATGTTTTTCTCTATCTGACCCTTGCCTACATGAAACAAACACTAGACGCATACAACGGATACTATTGTCTAATAACTTCCCCTCCAACACCATTAAAAAACTTATTACTGACTACAAAACCCGCCCCTCATCCTCCATCCCTTTCTCTAGTTCTCAAAATCAGCCCCCCATTCCTTTATATAGATCTCTACCATACATCCCTTTACTTTCAGATAGAATTCAAAAATCTTTACGATCCTCTATTCCCAACCTGCGAGTTGCTTTTAAAAACTACAACAAACTTGCCAATATTTACTCCACCCTAAAAGACCCCATCCCTCCGCAACACCGCTCTAATGTCGTATACCGCATTCCTTGCTCTACCACCAATTGTAACTCTGCCTATATTGGAGAAACCAAAAACCAACTTAAAGACCGCATCAAACAACACAAATACTCAATTACTTCTAAGAACTCTACCGCGTCTAAACTCTCTGAACACGCCTTATCCTCAAACCACACATTTGACTTTGACAATACCTCCATTCTTGCCACAGTACCTAACCACGACAAAAGACTACTTACGGAAAGTGTTTTCATTCAATTAGACTACAAACCACTTAACTTAAAAACCGACAAGCAAAATCTATCACTCGCCTACTCCCAAATCATCAACATTTTAAAAAAATCTCGATCATAAACCTCTATCTAATCTTCTCACTTCCATTTATACTTTCTTTTACTTCTTTCCCTTTCATATATATATGTATATATATATATATATTTTTATTTATTCTTTTTATTAATTTATTTATTTATATATATATAATATATATATATATATATATTTTTTTTTTTTTTTTTTCTAATAATAATATATATATATATATATATATATATATATATATATATATATATATGTATATATATATATATATATATATATATATGCGTTTATTTTTACTCGAAATTTTTTTTGACACTGCTAACTAGAGTTTCTTGACAATGCCAGTGTTTCAACTGCCTCCCGCAGTACCACAAATTACGGTATGTTTTTACTTTTATTGTGATTCTTTTCTTAACACACCTATCCTTCAACTATACACCCTATTATTATCTTCATTCATATGAAGATGCCTACCATTCCATTACCTCTTTCAAAAAACTAAATGTCAATTGTCATCTATATATAGTACAACCTGTTTTTTGTTTCTTTATCATCATAACCTTGTTTTTACATTTATTCTTACATTTTAAAGTATTCTTTTAAAATTATTGTTTTCTTATAGAGTTATTTATACTTAATAATCCATCCCAACAATATTACACTAATGTTACCCTATTAATCTTTCAATTTCTTCACTTCTTAACCTTTAGACCCGTTATCTGTTTATTTACAATTAAAGGTAACCTCCACTTGCTTGTTATCCACTGATATCTTAGTATTATGTTATCTTATCCATATTTTAACTTTACTGTAACAATAGTTATTCAATTTTCAATCTATTTATTCGTTAACATTCATTTATTCGTTAACATTCATGTATTTATTTTCTTTTATCTATTTTCTTATCATGTATTTATTTTCTTTATCTTTTATTTCTGTATCTGACAACTTCTTCGTAATTTATATATACTTATATTTATTTTTTATTTTATTTTTATTTTTTCAACATGTTTGTATCTTTTGTAGCCCTGAAGACGACCTGCAAAGTGGGTCGAAACGTCGGCAAAAATTAAAATTATTTATATTTTTTAATTTTTTTATTTATTTGACCGCACCCTCAACTAACTCCTTCTCATATCATATCAACGGTCAACCATCTCTACATCATTATATATATATATATATATATATATATATATATATTTTTTTTTTTTCTTAAGCCAGGCGTTGGTCATTTGGCCATCCAACATCTTGCTGCCCAGTATAATTTAGACTTTCTGATATATATATATATATATATATATATATATATATATTTGAAAATATTTTTTCTCTTATGTCCCTCAAGGCAGGACATGCGTCTAGATGGTCAGAATCCATTGTTCCTTGATGACACAATTTACAGGTAGGATCCTTAGCCATGCCTATCTTGTAGAGATGACTCTGCAGATATTCCTGACCAGTGGCCAGGCGGAAGCAGGCAATTGCTTCTCTTCTCGGCAGCTCAGCTGGAATCGGATTATCCTTCAACCACTCGTAACGCTTCCCTTCCACTTTGCCGAAATGTGCTTTCCTTATTTCTTCCTTCACTACCACCTTTACCATTCGCCGTATTGAGTCGTAGGGTTTTGGATGTATTGGCTGAGGCAAATCTGTTCCTCGCTTGGCAAGAATATCAGCCTCAACGTTTCCCGGAATCCCACAATGGCTGGGGATCCACTGTAGGACCACATTGGTGCCTCGGTGTGTCAGGTTAGAGGGGAGGGATTTACATTCCAATATAGCACTTGATAAACATTCATTCGTGCTTGTAACAGCGAGGATGCCTGCTTGGGAGTCGATGAAGAGAACAGCGCTCTGATCCCGCCTTCTAGACAATATTCTTAAGGCTATGAGGATCGCCGCTATCTCACCGTCGAAATTTGTTCCATCTATACCCACCGCCCCGCTGATTTGGAATTCCCTTGAGTAAATCCCTGCTCCAGCATTTTTAACGGTTCAGCTGATCTGTCGGTATAGATATGGAGCCAATCTTGAGAAGGGTACTTTTGAGCTATGGTTTCTAATGCTAATGCTTTTAGCTCGTATTCAGGTGTTTTCTTCTTACC
The DNA here is from genome assembly GCA_928085145.1 of Nezara viridula. Lineage (NCBI taxonomy): Eukaryota > Metazoa > Arthropoda > Insecta > Hemiptera > Pentatomidae > Nezara > Nezara viridula. Next base: position 50,054,938 of record OV725081.1, read on the forward strand.
ACTTTATGAAGGAGTTGCAGTTCTGCATTACAATATATAGAATAATTGAATTATCATGTTTTGTAAATTATAATATACTTAAAGAATATAATGTTTTATTTTTGATAAATTTAATTATATATCCTTTAAATATTTAGATTATCATTTTCAGCAGAAAAAATAAAATTACCTTGAATATACCTAGGCACGGATTGATCTAGAGCCTGTCTAAAATGTTTCATAATTACTGGAGCGAATTCCCACAAGTCTGAAGGGGGCAAGTCTAGTAGATTTCCTAAAACTTGGCCAGTGTGAGATGGGCAAACTGTCATCATACTTAAACCTAAAAAATAAGAATTGTTTGAAAGATTTCATTTTTTTTTTTTTTTTGTTTTAATGAATACTGAGGTATGAACTGCATACCATGCTCAATGTTTTCTTCTGTTAATGTTAAATGTTTTTCATCAGGACCTCCAGCATATAGCATTCCAATGCTGTGGGACTGACGCTCCATCCAATCATCAACCAAGCAAAGATGTGGAAAATGTGTTGCAAGTAGTCTTAACAGAGATGAAAAAATACCTGAAATAAACATTTATGAGTTTTATTTAATTTATATAAACATTTATGAGTATAGGGTAGAGTAGGGTTTAGGGTGATAGATACATGGTGCATAGTAAAAATGATTTAAAATGTGAAGACATAAATATCGGTTTGAATCACATATGAAAAATCACTCGCTCAAACTACAAGAATGATAATGATAAATTACTAATATCATTTATAAATATTTTTATAATGAAATAACAGAGTATTTTTAGAAAATACTTTGATGAAAAAATCTACTAAATTTTGAGAAGTATAACAAAAGATTAGAATAACATCATTCAAAACAAAGCGATACATATTTGTTAAAAAGACAATATAGTTTTTTTTACTATAATTGTATTTGGTATAACATGCAAATTACAAAATTGCCAAATATAAATGTGAGAGCTTTTCAACTAATTAAAGAAAACATAATTAATTACCACTATAGCTAGCTTGGTCCTTTTGAGCTTGTTGTAAAAGATACTTTATTGGTAACTCAGACAGAAATTCTTGCGAATATGCTTTTACCCGATGTCTGGTTGGCTGAGCAGCTGAAGAAAGCCTCACGTCTTCATAATGAAGAAGATAATACAGCATCAGCAATTGTGGTGTTAGGGATTTTTTGGTATCTCTATTTCCATGATTCTGATTAAAACATTTAAATTAATACATATATATTTCTGATTTATGCTAAGAATTAAAAAATATATTAATTTTTCTAAAATTCGTTAGTGAGAATTTTTCTAAACCTAATAAAGACAGTAGATATTAAGTTAATTAAAGAGATTAATTCATAATAAAATGTATTTATCAGTTTTAACACAAGGTGCTAATTCATCAAACTAAACTCAGTTATTAATTAAAATAAATAAATATAGGTATTACCTTTTTTATAAGAGAATTAGAAAATATAGCTCGAATTTCATCTTCCATTATTGGTTGATTGGTGCTTTCAATGGAAAATTTCCCAACTGGCATTAGAATAGAATTTACATACACTTCAACCAAAGCCGGAAGAACTGGATGGAGGGGAGGTATACTCGAGCAAAGTTGCCTTTGAAAATACAAATAAATAAGGTATAGATAAACTAAAATCATGATAGTAAATATAGAAGTGCATGATGAGTAAATTAAAGGAAAATGAATTCAAATTTACACAAATTTGCAAACAATTTTTTTAACAAAACTAAAATAATAAACTGATATAATTCACCACTTATTCCATTTTAAATATACATACAATACAAATTTAACATATGTGAGTGATTCTCAGATTACAGGCAATATTTGTGACAATTTTTTTGATAATTTTATTATTTTGACTACAATACTTTTTTTTATTTCTACACATTTTATTGAAAGTCAGTAAATATTCTTAACAAGTGACCAACATCAAAAGCGTACTTTTCTTGGGAAACTTATAAAATATTTCAAATAAATGTAGTGATAAGCACCTTGAATTTATTCCTTTTTACTTTCATATATATATGTAATATATGGTAAAGGAAAGTATTGCGAACGTGAAAATTTGTGAAACTGTTTTCAACCGAAATACAGCTTCTGAGGTCCGCTGAGTCCAAATAACCAAGTCCCAACATGGTCAGTGTGTCTGTGAGTATGTTATCAGTCTAGCTCAAAAACGAAAAGTAGTACAAAAGTGAAATTACATTTTTAAGGTTTGTGTATGCCTGAGATGTTCCAACAACTTTTTTGTCAACATTGGCTCACCCGAAGTGGCACTTTATAGAATAAATTAAACATATTTTTAAGATTTTCTCAAAAACGGCTCTAACGATTTTGATTAAACTGGGTGTATGAATGTATAACTAATTGGTCTTTAATGTCATTTAGATCATATATCCATTGATGTCACTTTATGGAGCTTAAATGCCTAATGTTCAACATGTTCTTTCTCTAAAGTATCTTTAATTCGGTTTATTTTAAATCATTAACAATTTCTCATTGATATAAATAATAAAGAATGTGATAATTGAATACAGGAAAAATACTTATTTAGCTCGAAAATAAAAGTCAGAAGGTATACATATAATATATCGTTGGGAAGCAGTGAATTTTAGAAAAAACAATATCTAATATAGAAATTCATAGGAGGTTATGGAGATTTAAGAAAAATATAAATAATAATTTCTGAAGACTGTTTTTATTTAACTGATCACGTGTTTTCAAGGAAATTAAATGAAATTCGCTAACTAAACGTAAACTTTTAAAAGTTTGAAAAAAAGTATTTCATTGTACTTGTATGAAAGAAGAAGTGAAATATAAAAATATTTCATCGATGTATAAAACATAGATTTATAACCTTAAAACATTTACTGTAGTTTAATAATTATAGATCTGATATCATATTTAAATAATTAGGTATCAACGTATGTTTATTCCGGAAAATCGTCACGTAACCGTTTAGAAAATTAAATTAGTGAATAATTTGATAAATTGTTTCCTTTGTGAAATCCCAGCATTATTCACTTAAAATTAATGACAACTTTTGACCTATCTACGGCAGGCAATGAAAATCTCATAATTTCATTTTAGTAAACTTTACAATGGAAAACAACATTTAATATCTAATAGCCATACAATCCATAATCATTCATAGGTTGAATATACAGATACACTTTCGAATCTCCCCAGGCATATACATAGATATATAGTTCAGAGACTAGAGTTATGTGGTTTACAAAAACAGATGGAGTAACAAGCTTTTTATTGCTTACTGTTGCTATAATTAATATGTTTTTTGTTATTATAATGGTCCTAATAATTTGTTAGCTGTAAGCTTTAAGCTGTAGTTCCGTTAAAAATGCATTTCAAACATTTTATAATAACCCAACTTTGCCAGAAAATAATTTCTACTCAAAGGAGAGCGGTAAAAGAAAGATGTGTGTTATGTGCACCAGATTTTTTTTTTTTTTTGGATTTAGAGGTAAGGAAATAAGTAATATTGAGCATAGGATGACCTATATATATTAGAGCTCTCTAAGCATAGAAAAAATATGGAAAGAACTAAAACAAAAAAAAAAAAAAAAATCAGAATGTTTGTTATCCTATATGAGTAGAAATAAATTTCATTACTATTTAACATAATGTATAAATGAAAAGTGACGTGGGGCCATGGTTTAAACAATTATAAAATCAAGTTCTTTTTTAATATTTCATTATTGAAAAATGTTACTTCAATATATATCAATGGGGTAAAAAAAATCCAAATTAAACTTAATAAATCGGGCAAACATAATTGTGAAGTAAAAATTAACTGCAAAATGTAATAGTTACAGGTACTGTGATAAAAAAAATTCTTTACCTGTATATCCAATCTTTAATGGGAACTTTATACTTAGTAAAAGCCCTACTTTTCAACAGCTGGTGAATACAATGAACAGGTAAAAATCCACTTATATTAGCATTTAAATTTAAAGTGACTGGAACTTTAACAGCATGAGCAGTAACTACCTAAAAAATGATAAAAGTAAAATTATAACAAGTTAATAGCATCAATTAAATATAATACTTTATATTCCCAGAAATGCTTGTATTTCACCAACAATAAAATGTTTCAAGGTATATTTTAAAAATTAATAGAATAAAATAAGTATCAAAGGAAAATGACAAAAGTCAAAACCAGACTATTTTTAAATGAGATAATAGATAGAGGCTCAATTAGGAATAAAACCTAGTGAGTGTAACAAAAAAAAAAAAAAATTGAATTTATTAAAAGATTTAGTGAAGAAAGTAAAATCTTAAAAATATAAATGTTATTACTTGTTCCGTGAAGATATCATGGGTGAATACGTGCTTCATTCTTGTCATGGTGTTATGTCTAATTGGAACTTTCATTCCCAGAGTAGAACAAACCAATTCTATAATAGCACTCAATTGATTACTATGAAAATGAATCGCCATCAGTAACAGCATTTCCCCGAATGAAGAAGTAACACCACTGGAACTATAAAAAAATATATATGTACAAGTTATTTATAACTGTTGGTACAAAAAAAAAAAAAAAATAGTAATAATACATAAATATAAATCCAAAGATACCTTTCCAAGTAGGCTTCTTCACTGGCCAGCCACTGGACCCACTGGATGCAGTTAGCCTCATGATTGGTAATTAATGAAGGGCAAGCAATCAGCATGCAAAGGCCGAGTGAAACAAATCTTACGCCTGCAGGAGTGGCTGGGGGGCGGGAAGTAACCAGTTTCACCAGCAAGGAAATTTCCTCTTCTTGAAGTCTGCAAGAAATATCACAGCCAATGAGTTATAATTAATTACAATTTATACAAATGATTTTACTTCTTCAACCACCTAAAGTAAAAAAAAAAAAAAAGATACTCTTCCATTTCTCAAGATGTCACTTAAGACATTTTAGGATCCAAAAAGAGTCTTTTTAAAGTTATATTAATCTAATTGTAGAATTTATTTATCTCTAAATGACTGAATTATTTTGGATAGTATATTTTTGGAAGTAGATAATGGTTAGTTCAGTAATCTGAATGCAAAGATTTAAAAACAAATATATATACATTTGAAAGGATATCTCCATCCAGTTTTAATTATTTTTTTATGAATACGAAATAAATAATAAAACATCATAATGACAACCAATTAGTGGGAATCTCTTTGAAGATACTAATGGCCCACCTTTTTTTTTTTTTTTAAATTATTTATTATTTACGGTATACAAAACATTGATAATCTTAAAAATAGCTTTTGATCTAAATTTGATTGAACATTGTACCTTCACTGTGTCAAAGGAATATTGGCCAAAAATAATAACATTTGGCAAAAGAAGTAAAAAATTATAGCGCAATCATTTATCACAAGCTATGTGATTGTGCTATACCTAATCAACCAAACAACTTCTTTGTTATCAAGTAGTGTAATTTGTTGTCTTTGCGATTTTCATCATCATCATATGTGGTACGACATCCCGTTACCGAGACTGGGCCTCCTCCAAGAGCCTCCGCCAGTTGGCTCTGTCTTCTGCTGCAGCTCTCCAGTTCCGTACACCAAGCAGGGTTCCCGCATCATAGGCCACGTTGTCCAACCATCTCGTCCTCGGCCTTCCTACCCGTCTTACGAGGTGCAGCTCCTCCATCATTATTTTCTTTGGTATTTCAACGGTGCTCATTCTGGTCACATGCCCTACCCACCTTAGTCTGGCCAGTTTAATATACGTGACTACGTCGATGTCTGTATAAAGAGAACTGAGCTCCCTATTTTTTCTTTGCCTCCAGACATCAGACTTTGCGATTTTAGATTATCTTATTTGCACTATGGCAAAAAAAAAAAATTATAGATCCATTCACAAAGAAAAAGAATTTAGAAAAAGAAAAGTCTTACTTGATCCCTGCTATCCCTCGAAGAGCACAATATAGCCGTAGCAATGAAGAAGCTTGGACAACACATGATTCAGATAAAGATTCACTTTCTGAGACAATGGTATTCAAATAGTTTAAAAGTTCATCTCTTAAAGCTTGTAAGCTACTATTAGCTTCTCGATTTCTCTAAAAGCAATAAAAAATAGTCATGTATATAGATGCATATATTATTTACGAACATGAACACTCAATTATCAAAGTGTTTCATAAATTATGTTTTTTAAGTAAATACTGACAATAAACAATTAGTTTACCAGTGTGGTTGACTTAAGTTATAATTATTGATCAACAACATGCATGTATTTTTGTATTAATGTTGGGCAAAATTTATCTTGGATAATAGATAACGAATAATTTATTCGAATTTTCAACTAGAAATAACAAAGAATTCTGTTTATCTTTTCTCTAGATAATAAATAAAAGTTATCTATTATCTTTTTATTTGTTATATGAGTTTTTCAAATAACTTGAATAATTTGATGCGTTTTATTTTTTTTTTTATATAAAGGCCTATTTATATATTTTTGGATCCATAGTTTTTGAAAATGATCTCCATATTAAGATTCCGTCACTGTGTTGCAACTTTTTTGAGTTTTTCGGATTTCTTCGATTTCAGGATCTATTTATATGTTTTCAGAGCTGTGCTTTTTAAAAATGATCACCATTTCATTGCATTGCATTGCGACTTATTTGAGTTTTTCGGATTTATCTTATATAGGGGTCTAATTATATGTTTTCGAAACCGTAGTTTTTGTAAATGATGTCCATTTTAAGATTATGCCACTGCGTTTTGACTTCTTTGAGTTTATCGGATTTCTTTCATATGAGGGTCAATTTATATGTTTTCAGGGCCATAGTTTTTGAAACTGATGTCCATTTTGAGATTACACCACTGCATTGGGACTAATTTGAGAATAAATATGATATCCATTATTCGTTGTCTAGATAAAATTTCAAATAATTTATTTCAATAACGAACAACACTGATTTATATACATATATGTATTCTATTTATATTAAAATTACATACCTTTTGGCGGCCCCTTATGAAACCAGAAAACCAATTTCTCACTTGTTGATCACTTCCAAGAAGAAGGCTTGATACAAAAGCCACTGCATCACGAATTGAACTGTCAAGACCAGGTACAGGTATAGTAGGGTCAAGCGTTAAAGTGATGGCTAAAGCAGGCATTCGACACAATTCCACCTATGAAAAAGCTATAGTTTTTATAATGAACAATTTAAAATTTATAATATATAAAGTGTAGGTAGGTGTAATCTTCGACTTTCAAAATAAAAAAAATGAGAAAAGATGATTAATTATGTTTTGGATTCCTAAATTAAAAATTAATATTTGCTTACTTCCAATGTGAAAATATTATTGAAATATAATCAATGAAAGGGTTATAATTAATACCTAAGGGAATGAGATCCTGAAAGTTTAATAATCCTAACTGTCAAATATTAGATAATCTTGCATTAGATTATAATTGGAAAAATTCCAACCACACAGCCTTATGTCTCTAAAATACAGGCAAAGAAAAAACCTATCAACGTCTCACTGATTCAGGCATCATTAGTTCTTAATTGCTGAAACATTGTTGGGTATTTTTCTTTGCCTGCATTTCCAAGAAATAATGCAGTGATTGGAATTTTTCTAATCATAACCTAACAAATATGTCCTGTCTCTTGCTGAGTTTTTTTACTGATTTATACTAATCTGACATAATTTATGATCGAATAATTACCATAAAAAATGTAAGAGTAAATATTTTTGATAATAAATAAATTGCGATCTCCAAAGAAAAAGCAACTAGCAAAACTGGACAACTAATCTTTTTCTGAACTCACCAAGGCAAATTATTAAACAATCATCACATTTATGTTTGTTTGCAGTCCGTTTAAAATTCAAAAACGGAATCCATAGGTGCTGGCATTTAAAAAATATTGATGGAGCCAGAATTAGAGCACCATATACAAAGTAGCCCACTTATGTGGCTATTACCAATAATATATCAAAATTATTGCTTTTATGAGTAACTTTTCATGAATTGTTTCAAAGTAAATAACTGAAATATTGGAAGAGAAAAAGTATTGTAAGGGCAGTAAGAATTTTGCTCTCTCAGTTCATACTTGGAACTTATTCTTAAAAATAATAATAATTCTTAATCAATTTTTTTACTACAATGGAGGATTCTCTTTTATAATTCTAATTAAGATTACAACAATGTTTAAATTTTTAATATTAGGCAATGAATCAATAACTTAATGATTTTGAAAAAATACAGTATGATTCAAACAATCAATAATAAGTATTTCTGTATTTTATAACAGTATTCTTAGTAAAAGGTAACATTTTTATATCCCCAAAAAACAGTTAAATAAGGTTTAACTACGTATAACTACTTTTAACATGTTCCCACCCAAATTAAAATTTTAATGTATACCATCACGTCAATTACAATCCTATTGTTGTAATCATAATCATAAGTTAATTATACTGTATGTAATTTGAATTAATTTCAGCTTAATCTTATAAAATGTTCATAAAATTAAAATCGTACACATTTTGAACGGACTGCTAGAGCCATGGAAGGGCACATTCGACACAGTTTTGTCAGGGCTTCAATACGAATCCTTCCACCATTATTTTCATCCTCCATTTTATCGGAGTTGGCAACCAAGCTTTTACAAACTAGAAACAAAATATTATGATTTAGTAGACAATGAAATTATTAAAATACTGTATCATATTTGAAATAATAGCAACAAAGTAGTAACGAGTACAAACCTTCCCAAAATACGTCAGGTGAATTAGCGACAATCCAACAAATTATATCCGGCCCATATTTCATATGGAGAAGTGTTTCAGCTATATCAACTGGAGAAAGTAAAGCAGGAAGTTCTGATAAAGCAATATTCAAGACATCACAGATTTCAGGAATATACACAATATTCTCAAACAGGTCAGAATGTTTAACATAAGTATCCAAAATGTTCCTTTGTTGCTGCTGTTCTTCCTGGACCTAAAATAAGGAATGGAGTTATTTAAAATCATTTTTGGCCAATGGGCACCAATTGTTTTTATTAAACGTCCTTCATTATTCCTGATATTTTGGATATCTCGATTTATTTTCAAGTACAGAACTCCTAGGCATCTTCATTTTATTTGATTAATTTAAAATAAAAATTGTCCTTTGCTAACATGATCACTTTTCTTTCTCGGGTTGTTCAGTGATCTCATCTAATTTTTTTTGCTATTTATTATTATTTGTATGAGTCTATTGGTAGCCTTAAAAGGGCCAGAAAATCAGGTATATTTATTGATTAGCTAATTCACTAATAGCTCACTCCACTTTGACCAGTGGGGCAAGATCTCATGATCAAGCTATAAATGGGATTTTAAGAATAACCATGGATTGACACTGTGTTCATAGTAGTTTACACATAGTATAAACTCCCATTATTAAGATCTTGATTTACAACTTGATTTGGCTAACTCCTTACTAGTCATTTTCAGTTAAAATAACATGCATGCTTGAACCCTATCCCTAAACAAACATCCAAAGGGTTCTTTTCAGATGAAATTTAGCTTTTACCAGATGGATCAGTCACATCCAAACACATTTGGACATGCTTCGTAATTCTCGGGATTCCATTTATGGAGAGATCATGAGTTCTTATGCCACTCATCAAAATGGGGAATACTTGTACAGTAGTACTGGCTTACTACACATAATATTTTATTAACTTTAAGTCTAGAGCTGTTGCATTTCCTAATTACATTTATAAAAAGTTAAATATTAAAAAAGAAATCTAAAATGAAATGAAATAATAATAAAGATACATACACAAAATAATAATAAAAAAATATAATGCTAGTTCACTTAAGCTCCACACAGATTACGCATGGTTCACAACCACTTCGGTCACACTAGATCATGAAATGCCGAAAACAGTCGAATGTTCCAGAATATTATATCAGCTCTTGTCTTAAACACATTTCCCTTTTATGCATTTTTGAAAAACTTGTATAATCCCATCACAGAACTTCAATATTAACTATAAATTAATGAATTACATTTTTAAAATTATGAAATTATTTATGAGCTAATTTTTATTGTTTTTAATAATAGTAATTAATCTGGAAGAAAAATAAAGAAAACGATGTTTGAGTGGTTTTTCAAGAACTAAAAAAATTCTTTTAGGAATACAATTTTTATTGATACGGGCTTACATATAGTTGCTTATATACGTGTATATTATCTTTTAAAACTGTATAAACAATATTTTTTTTTTTATCATTTTGATAATAAATAATTTGAAGTTATCTATTATTTAAGGGCATACAAGTAGTTCAATGGTGGAAAAGTTATCAGTAACTGGCTCAAGAGATCAGCTACCCTTGTATTCTTTCAGATAAATCCAGATGCATTCAGCACTCCACGAACAATTGTGACCGAAGTGATAGTGAACCATGGATAATCCGTGAGGAACTCTTGTGAAATAGTACTAGAAATATTAAATGAGAATTTTCCACATGCCATACCTGAGAAGCAATGTACAATATTTCACTTAGAACCAATCTCAATCTTCTGGTAGGGTCAGATCTTTCAAATTCCATTGCTAAACCATTTTGAATTGACTGAACCAAAAGTCCGTCAGACTGTACACTACCTCCCTTTTGCCTACACAAATTAAAAGATAAAATTTTAAATTTTAAGGCAATTTGATGAATGGACATTAATAATTACACATCATTCACCTCAATTGTTGTTCCTTCTTCACTTCGATTTCTAATGCATGAAAATCAATAGAGAGGAGAGCAACGATCGAATTCACCATCTCAATTCCGGAAAGAACAGTAAGAATTTCTTTTTTGTTTTCGGTGCATTTTTTAGTTACATCCACTGGTGAAATAAGACTCATTCTCACAAGGCATGGTAAAACTGGTCTTAATTCTTTAACTGAAAAATTGGCAATTCTTTTCACATCCAGTGTTTGTAAGCTTCTAAAAACACCAGATGAAACTGAAAGATCGGTCATTTTGAATACTATTTTACACCTTTATCCTTTAATCGACACGAAATAATCCTTATCAACAATAAAAGAAATCACAGGCACTTCTAAAACATGAAACAAACTGTTACAGGAATAAAAATTTCATAATGGTAGATATATATGTCACTAGTGTTCAAACATCTCAACATTCTGCTCCCGGTATAATGATGCAGGTTATAAACATTTCAAAGAGGTTGTTTTTGGGTACCAGTTTGATGTTAACTATTTGAAATATTTATAACTTGCACCAGAATATCATACTTAAGAAGCAGTTTTATAATTTTTTTTGTTATAAGATAAACATATTCAACTATTAATAAATAATATTAACTTTGAAATGTCTTCTTAAATAACAGAAATTCACGTGGAGTTCAATAATCATATATTTTGATACTCGTTCACGATCGTCCTTCATTCAAAGGTGCCGTTTGTTACTTTTAAAAACTAATTTTATACTTAGAATTGTTGGAGTTTTAAGTATTTCTTGTTATAAATTTAAATTTTATTAAAAACAAGACATGATACACTCTCTCATTTAAGAGTGAAATCAGTCTTCAAATTGAATATGTACCTAATTTCTTCTCTGAATGAGTTCTTGTGAATTTCATAAATATGAATATTAGTTGTATAAGAAATTCTAAATTATTGTTCTCAGCTCTTAGCAGTTGTCAGCAATCTTTTTTTAGCACAACTAATTGCAATCGGTTGTTTTTTGAAAAGGATCCTAAAGGAGGTTATAGTAAAACTAAATCAAAATATCTTCAGTGGAAACATATCAAAGATGGTTGGAAGCAATTGGGTGATGAAGTTAAATTATTCAAAGAAGAACTGATTGAAGCAATAGAAAATGATCCCATAGTGTCTTTAACACCTGGTATGTGATGTGATTTTTTATATCAAAGGTGTCACCACTCGTTTTTTTTAAAATATGAATATGACTAATTAAAATGATCCATGTTAAACAATAGAAGGAGGAAGTAGTACCAGGTTTCAGGAACTGGCATGTATTAGACGAAATGCACATACAATGGGAGAAAGAATGGTGGATTTTTGTATTTGTGGAAATAGATAACAAAATAATATGATAGATATATGTTGTAATTTATAGAATTTTTGTTTGGCTTTAGATAATTAGAAAATGAGCAAAGTAGCTCAAAACGTTATAAATTAAATAAATTGTAAAATTATAAGAGCTTATCGATCGTCAAAGGCACATTAAGTGCCCTTGACAATTATACCACTGGAAATTATTAAATATACATAACTGGGTGATGGTAATTATCTCCACTGTTGGATTCACTACTTTCATATTGTTTGTGTGTGAACAGCCTAGCTAAAAAAAAAAAGGCTGTATATGAAATTAGATTATTGACATACCTTTACGTCTAGTATTTTAGAGCTACTCTTTCACTAAAATCAACTCATTGGCAGGGCCACTTTATTAAATTGATGTTATACATTGTTGTAATTTTGTTGTAAAAGAGTAACAATTTTTATTAAACTCTTTATTTCAATGTATGATTAACTGGTTTTAATATCAGGTAGTCTTATCCTCATTGAAATGCTAGATATGTTTTAAATGAAATATCCAATATATATATATATATATATATATATATATATATATATATATATATATATATACAACATTATATACAACAATATTATATACAACATATATATAATACATATATATATTATATATATATATTATATATATATATATATATATATATATATATATATATATATATATATATATATATATATGTTGTATATAATATTCTATGGAAACCAAATGCACCCTTGAAAAATCCAATTTCCATACTAAATGGGAACTTATACACTTATTTGTATGTTTGACAAACCAAAAATATATAATACAGTGAATTATCATTCTGGAATTTTTAAAATCTTTGTTGTATTTTTAGTAGAGAAGTATATGCTGCTCAAAATATTTCAAGTACTGTTTACGCTTTGATAAAACATATGGCAATAACTTTAGCCACTATAATGTATTTAAACCATTAAATATTACTTAGCATTAATTGAGAATAAATTTAATTATTTAAGTAGAATGGTAAGTGCAAATTACATGATTCTCATTGCACCAGATTTTTTATTTCAGTATTTTAGAAAAAAAGTATTAATTGATTTATTTATTTATTTTAACATTTTATGCCATGCTCACCTAGCAAATTTGATATGTTACATATTATCTGCGAGTTTGCTTGATCAGCTTCATTTTGTGATTATTGTAGGAGCAGTTCTCTCTGCCATTTTCTTTTTAGTCTACTTCGATCAGGTAACAGGGGACAGGAAATAGAAAGCACCAATGGATTGAAGTGATTTTGAAATGAAGTATATTTGTCGTGGATCTAGGATTTTACTGTTGGGATGTTTAACTCTTTATGTATAGTGTTATTCGAAATGCACCAAGGTGTGTTGACAATTTTTTATCATGTTTGTTTTTTATTTATGTGTGTTTGATTTCTGAACCCCAAAGTTCTGCTGTATATGTCAAAATTGGTCTCAGTATGATGTTTTAGATCAGAAGCTTGTTTCTTAAGTTAAGTTAGGATCTATAGTCTAGAAGATGTGAGTGTTGGTTATATCGTCTAGTCAGTTCTTCTCTTTTTAATTTACTATGTATGTTCCTGGTAAGTCTTTTGTCTAAGTAAAGTCTGAGGTAGTGTACATAGTTTTTGAAGACACTGGGTTATTATTGTCAATTGTTATGGGTGGATATGAGGCTTTCTTCAGATAAATTAATGTGGTTGAATTTGTTGATATTTATTTTAACTTTCCATTTTTGAAGATCATAGAAGTTGTTTTGAAGGGCTATTGATGCGGTAATAGGATATTTGTGGGAAGAAAGAATAGCAGTGTTGTCAGCTAAACAATAGATGGTGGTGCTAGGGTGCTCAGTATTATCAGAGGGGTATAGCGAATAGAGAATTAGACTTAGTAGTGTAGAATTAATTATAAAACTCATCTGTCTTAATACAACAGCAAAAAAGACAAAATTAATTTTGCATTAATCTACTGGATAATCTCACTTAAGGTATTAATTATGTATGAATACACATTATAGTATATAGATTTTTTAATTCTACAATAGTTGAAAAAAGTTAATGTGTACTTTTATTAGGTGTTATTAAAAAGCAGTGGGAACTTCGTAAAGAAGAACATTTGGGTACTTGGATAACAACATCTGATTCAGACCATGGAGAAGGGCATAGCACGTGCTCTTTAACTTTAAACAATAATGGCTTTGGTCATTTTTCTGGGGTATTGGACACGACTGTACCAATAGATGGAAGAACAAAGAGGGCTGGTTATTGCTCAGTCAGAACAAAAAGGGCTAGGGTAATTGTATTTGATTGCATTCAATTTAAATATATTGAAATTTTATTTTATTTGCTTTAGTTGTTTGAGGTTAAATAATTTAAAATGTTTAAATAATAGTTATGTTTTCTTTCATTTATGTATCATTAAACCAAGTTTTAATTTGTTTGTATATGATATATCATAGAACCATTTTTTGCGGTAAGGGATAATTTAATGCCTATATTGTGAAGAATATTATTTTTGCTGTCACGCAAGAAATATTAGATTAGATTTACACTCTTTAGCCTCAATCTATTACATTAATGATTTTATTCGTTCCTTGTGTATGAACACAAGTATCAAATATGTTCTTTATAAAACAATTCTCTGAATCACTTCTAAAAGACAAAACGATAAATATAGCATATGTGTAGGTATGTGTTAGATTTTGAAATATTATTTTTAACATATTAATTTTTTTATTTTTTTATCACAATCTTCTAATAGTTATAAAGTGTTAACTATTCTATTGTGCTATAATTGTATGTTTTAACAGTACATATTTTTTTTAACCAAGTTGAAAATAATAAAATATTTACTCCTATTTGTAGGATATAATATATTTTAGCATACAAATAAGTATAGAGTAAATAATATATTTACTCTATTTGTTTATGTGGTTTATCATTATTAGTTAAATGAAAAGTCTCCATTATAGTTAAACTATCATTAATGTGGGATTTAGAACATGAAGATAAGCTAATAAAATTTCTGTTAAATTCTATTTCCCTTAAATATATGTTATTTCATACTTTCATCATTACATACATGTTTTACTTATATACAGTCTAGTATATATTCAGAATATTATTAACATTCATACAGGATATTGTAATTGAATTATAAATCTGCTAGTCTTTTAAGTGGTTTTATGTTTGTCTTAAACTATTATTGCAGAGAAGTTTCCAAAGAGAAACATATTATGATTGGTGTACCTACACACATCTTGTTTTAAAAGTTCGTGGTGACGGTCGATCCTATTTGCTTAATATTGCTACTTCAGGTTATTTTGATCAGCTATGGAACGATATGTATCAGTATGTGTTGTATACCCGCGGAGGACCATACTGGCAAATAACAAAGGTACGCTTGATGGTTAAACAATTTTTTTTCTAGTATTGTGATTTGATATATTTATGATTTATTTTTAAATATTTTTTTTTTTTTGCAGATTCCATTTTCAAAATTCCTCTTTTCAAGTAAAGGGCGTATTCAGGACAAACAAAGTCCAATACCCCTTGACAATGTTACTCATTTTTCTATAGTAGCGGGAGATAAAATAAATGGTCCATTTTCTTTAGAAATTGATTATGTTGGACTGTTATTTGATCCTACTCATAAGGAAGAATTTGCTTATGAAATGTATCAATTGCCACAAAATATTGCTGGAAACTAGTGTTGTAAAAATGTTATATAAAATTGTAAAATGTAAATTTTAAATAAATATTTAAGTTATTATTTTAACCATTAACTTAACTTATTAAAAAAATTAATCCTTTCCAGAAAAAACAAAAAACAAAGTGAAATGTAGCTTAATCAAGACATTCAGAAAATATTTTTAAAAAATTATCCCAGTGTTATGAAAAAAAATCAAGTGCTGTGTGCACATCTCCCAACTTTCACTTGCCTATATTTCACTATCTATGTTTCTACCTTAAGTTGAATTTTAACTTTTTTTCATTAATTCAGATCTCAAAAATATATGCATTAATTGTATAGACTTTAAAATATTAAAGGAAGTAGAACATCTGGTCTCTATAAAGATTAGTTTTGTCTATCTTTTTTTTTTTTAAGGCCCATAATTAGCAATATTGAAAAAAAATGTCTAGTAGAAATTTAGAAGACTATCGAGTACCATCTCTAGGAAAAAACGATCAAAGTTATTTGGTCAGATTTTTCTAATTAGCAAAGGTAACAATCTAGGTAAAATGGGGGAGCTCACCATCTCAATTAGACAATTAGACAAGACTGCATAAATTGATGATGTTCCAGAGTAGGTACTTGTTTGTTTAAGTTCTTTTAATATATTTTTTTTTTAATACTTAATTATACTCCACAAAAGAGGTGGGCAAAACCCATAATTTTAAAGGAGAATTACGGTATGAAGTGATATGGTAATTTAAGGATATTACAGTGACACTTCAGGCTGCATTGCAATGGTTTGATTTAGCGAGCTTAATAAAAAGCTTGCATTTGTAAGTAGATATCTATTGCCATTACAAAGTCAATAATCTGAAAAAATGCAGATAATTACTATCTGTATTGCCATTATATTAATATAAATCAGTAACCAACCAACCAACCAATAGACAGAACATAAATGTTAAATTATAATTGGAAAAATTCCCACCATACAGTCCTATTTCTCCAAAATGCAGGCGAAGAAAAAGTAAAACCTGTCAATCTTTTGCCAATTCAGGGATCATACGGACATAAGAGAACAGAAAATCATACATCATTCTATGACACCCAATAGTATATTCAATCAATGGGAGAGGATGGTTGGGTTGATAAGTTAAAATAAAAAAAATGTAAATATAATTATATTTATTTTTCTATTTGCCGACATTTGGCCCCGAAGTTCAGCCCTTTATCAGGTCTGCTCATGGTGAAAGATATGATTTTTCCACCTTCTTCGATTGACCAGCCCTGAATTTTGGGCCGAAAGGTCAGCAAATATAAAAATAAACATAATTATTTATTTTTACTATTTTTTATTTTGACTGATCACCTCAACCTTCCTTCTCTTTAATTATTCACTACAGTCAACCCTCAATCCATAATTAGGGATAACATAAACTCTACATTTAATAAAATATTTATGCTTCTGCTCTTTTATAAACTCGTTATTTACCAAATTTAAAATTAAATATATCTCTGCATTAATAGCACATTAATGCCTCCTTAGTATGATTGAAGCACCAGTATTTATACTATTGGAGTATACATAATATATATATATATATATACATGTTTAATATAACAAAGAGAGGGTCAATATATGAATAAGATCTCTTTGTCACACATGTTGTGTTTACAGAGTGAAAACATTTGGAAAATTCCGCAGTATGAGGAGATTTTGAAAACTCTTCATATAGTTTCTGATAATGATAGGAGCATTTGAACTAGGACTAATTTACTCATTAATAGAGGAAAGGGAATTACTGATCTAGGTTTGGAAATTACAGTTAGTAGTTGAGTATTTAGAAGTATTGATCAAAGGTTTGATTTAAGTGGCAAACAATTTCAGATATATTTCTTTCATTAAGAGATGAAGACAAATTTAACGAAATCTTTGGATTATGAAATAATGCAATCAATTTTCTTGGCCTGTATGAGATTCAAATTTCATGAAAAAAATTCTCTGCATCAGTTGTAGAGATGGTCCAATACTTGGAAGAACTTAATACTATAAAATTTGATTTGGTTTATAATATTGTAGGCTATAGAGAAGTTCCATTGAATGTTGTCTCCATCCACCCTCCTCCACAAGAAATATATTTTTTGGTTTCGGATTATTTAATGTAGTTTGGACTAAATAGAGTTGGTCAACAACTGGCCCTAAAAGATCCAGGAATGTATATCAAAGATTCAGACATTTATATAATTTTAGGGTGAAATAGTGCTTTGTAAATGATGTTAGATTTATGAAAGGAAATGATAAATATTATATTTTCTTCTGCCCAGATAGAACTAGAGGATAATTGAAATATATTGGATGATCACGATCGGAATAATACAACCTATTATTATCATCTGAATCAAGTTAATAACAGAAATGAGCTAATCCTTAGCGATTTATTTTTCGTCCATTAGTTCTTGATAGATAGTCTTTGGAAGGCCTTGGCCCCCCGATATATGGTTTAGCCATGCTTGGGTTTCTTTATTTAATTTTTTTTCTCCAGTAACATCATTCTAATACAGGTTCTGTTTAACCTTAAATATATCTTTTATTTTAGGCATTAATGCTTGGCTGTGTTTGAGCAAATTTGAAACGGACACTCTTCTAAATTTTATTTCTTCTAAAAAATAAATTTTTGAGTGAGGTAAATAGAGATTCGGGAGTACGCTTGGCCTCTATGAAGTTCTACTCTGAACATTCAATGGGTTGAGCTAAAAACTTCTGCAATAAAAGGAAAAAACATTTATAGCAGATGATCAAGAAACAGTACTTTATTATGAAGTGCTAAACCCAAGATCTTATATAGACTATATTAGTAACGTAAGAAAATAAATAAGTAAATGAATGAAAGTAAGTGCGTACCACAATGTTGACAATTCCTACTTCATTCCCGGCTTTTCTTCATTAAACACTTTAAAACAAAATCAAAGTTGTATTAAATTCAGAAAAAGATCGTTTTTAATACCGTTGAATTTATATTCTTTTTGGCAGTGAATAACAGACGTAAGAAAAACAAAATTTCTGTCGGATACGTAGACTTTTAAAAATTCGTATTTAAGGTGCTTTGGATGTGCGAAAAACGAATATCAACTTTGTTCCTCCCTAAAAAAAAAAACTTTACTCTAGATATTACGTCGATTTTGAAGAAATATACTTGTCAGATGGAATAGGGAGAGAAATTGGACCAACCTTAGTATTGTGGGAGTAAATATTTTTGTATGTAAAAATTAAGTTGATTTCGTATCTCGAAAACCACTTTTTTTACGAAAAAAATACGAATTTTAAATAGCAATAAAAAATAATCTTTTTTGCAGGATATTTTTGCCTAGGCTGTGTCCTTCGAAATTTGGACAACCACAAAAAAAAAAAAAGATTCGATTGGTATATAATAATCTAAATATCTGCTTTAAGCAAAGAACAACAATTTTAAATTTGAAACCAAAATAAATTTTGTTAGAAAATATATAAAATAGATTTTTTTTCTCCTCTATGGACCAATAGGAACCAACGCCAGGACGTGTCCAATATTTTTCAACGTATCACCAAAAAAAAAAAAGTTAAAATCGGACCTACTGACTGTAAGGCCCTCTTATTAGGCAACTGTAGAAATTTAAGAACTTAACTTGAAAGTTTAGAACATAGCTTGTTAACTTAGATAATTTGCCAATATGTTTCGTGACTTCTTAGAGCCCTATTCAAAATAATCCCTCTTCAGTCACTGTTTGTGTGTTTTCCAATCTGTTTCTAAGGACTATTATTTATTTATTAGATGAATTCTAATTTCCCCTCTTCAACCTACGCAATGGCTATTAAATTATTCGATTTATACATTAGAAAAAAAAATCGGAATATGTTTGAGACAATAGTCTAGTAGTCGGTCAGAAAAATTATTTTATTTCTGATTATATATTTAATGCCGACGTTTCGGCCTACATTTCAGGTCTTCATAGCCTTTTTGAATTTTATTGAACCTTTTGATTATTTAAAAAGAATTTAATGTCCATCTTCGGTATTAAAATTTCACTCGTCTGCGAATTCAAACCGGTTTCGTTTTAAAATTGTGTTCATTTTAGAAGTGGGTATCAAATATGTCAAAATTGCATTATTAGAAGAAGATTTGTTTCAAGCCAACATGTAACTGTATAATCCCTTTTTGCTAAAAATCATTGTTTGCAGATGTCAAGAGAGGGTGTTGTACCAACGTTGCTAAAATTCAAAATCTATGTTTTTTAGCTGTTTTTTTCTTATTTAGCTAAGATAAAATATTAACTATTTATCTTTTATCTTTTTGATGCATGGTAGTCATTCAATTTCAGGTCCATTTCTCTATGTCAAAAAACGTTCCTTGTTCATTTTTTTGTTCATGTGGACAGTAACTATATATATATATATATATATATATGATTTTGGTCTAAGTCTTATTTCATTATGGTAATGCCATATTTGTGTTTTATAATGAAATAGAATATTTTTTTTAACAATAATAGCCTGACTTTTGGTAATCATGGAATCTGGCAGATTTTGGTTCCGCCAGATTCCATATCGGTCACACTATGCGTGTTGCCCTCTCATAATGAAATTAAAAGGGGAAAAAATGTAAATAACGACTACGGAAATAACCTAAGCCAGACAAATGAGCGTACGGTTATAGGGCGTGATGGTCGACGGTGTTGGGGCATTCTCGAGTCTAGCTGCGTCAGTTTGAATCCGAACTGGAACTATGGGACGAATTTCAACCTTTTCGCCCTGGTTAGAGTAGGTTTGGATGTATCCCTAGAAAATTACGAGATAGTGGTGACCAAAAAAAAAAAAAAAACTATTTACAACTTGGATATCTACGTAAACAGTAGGAAATTCCTAATTGATGCCTGAAATGGTGACAAAAGTTGAATATTGTTCAATCACATTAGAGATACTTGGAGTTTTAATAGAAAAAGCGTAGTTTTATTGAAAAAAACAACTTAAAAATATCATCTCAACAACGGATAGAGATGAAAGCTAGAGTTGTCGTACAGCGCTCATCCAAATTTTTGGTAAATTCCCAGAATTACTGACATTTCCTCCTTTGCCATTCTGTATATACTCTTATTTTTGTTTATTTGTAATGTTTAATTTTGTTTTTAAGATAGTATATAATAAATATATAATTTTTAGATTATGTTCTAACAATTTTGACAATTTGACTTCACTATTTCAATAATAGCAGCTTGGCGAGAGAAGAAAACATTTGTACGCTATAAAATGGAAAACCTGAACGTCACAGTATAATAGTCTGTACGTTGTAATAACGTTACATTATCTGTCTGTAATGTAATTTTTTTTTCTTTGATTTTGGGAGGATTTGATAGAGGTACAGCATTAATCTATGAGTGTTCATAGGCTCAGACTTTCGATTTTATTTGGTGGGAGGGAGGGGGGAGGGGAGAGAGAGGCTGCGGAACAAAAAAAATAAATAAAAAATAGTGGGAGATTTTATTATGTGTAAAAATTCAACATTACTATTACTAACATTACTACATACTAAACGAAGATATATATTATTGAATGTTTAAAATTGATTTGTTCATGTTAGTTTTAAGGATTTTTTTTTTTATGTTGAGAATAACTAAAAAAAAAAATGTCTTTAATATATAACGTATTTTCTTAGATTAGATGTCTGTACAACCTCAAAAATACAACGCTTTTCACTTTCGACTAGTTTGCCTCAGAAAACGTAGGCAATATGAATATCACGGGTGTTTGAATCATAAGTTCTTACAATATGTTGACTCCTTACTTGACTTACAGGCGAACTATTCGCCATATATCAGGCCTTGTTATTACTAACAGAAAAAAACAGAAAAAATGGCCTTATAGTTACAGACTCTTTAAGCTCATTAATGGCCATTGCCGAAGGGAAAGCCGACAATGCCATTTCCAGGAAAATCAAAAACTGCCTCTGAGAAATGAAGGAGTCGCCGGACAGAGACATCGTCCTCGCATGGGCACCCTCACATTGTGGCATATCTGGGAACGAAGCTGCAGACAGAGCTGCGAACCTGGCAAGAAGGAAAACTAATGGAACCACAATGATCAATTTAACGACCACTGCTGACTGGATATTGGAACGCAAAAAAATGCTATATGAAAAATGGCAATTCAAGTGGAACCAATCTACAAATAAATTACAAGAAATTAAAAAAGATACCAAACCGTGGACGACCTCTTTCAGAAAGAACAGAAAAGAAGAAACAATTTTAACTCGGCTCAGAATTGGACATGCAGCCTTTACCCATGGCTACCTAATGAGAGGCCTGGAACCACCATTTTGTAAAACATGCAACACATCATTTACACTGAAACACATTGTAACAACTTGCAGACTATACTCTGACACCACAACAAAACATAATATACCTTCTAACATGTCTGAAGCACTTTCAGATGACGAAGAAAAGATACAAAAAGTGTTTGAATTTATAAAAGACATTAAATTTGTACACCTTATTTGATTACATCTAAAGCCGCTAATGACCCGATCGGGTAGATGCGGAATGTAACAATAAATAAATAAATAACAATTTAAGTAAAAGTAACATTTAGGTATCAATGTAATAGTTACATAACTACTACTAGACCGTAACCTAGCTGCTAATCGACTTCTCTTAATCACTTTTAGCATCCACATTTTATTCATTCATATAGCTTATTTATTATTGATTTTAATTTTATTTTACTTCAAATTACTGAGGAAGGGGACGATATTCTCGCTCCCCCTCAACATTTTTATTGGGGGGGATGCAATCGTCTCATCCCTCCCCGCCCCACGAAATCTGGGCCTTTGTGTGTGGTGTTGTGTCATTATAATTATATTTACTTTATTTTGGCTACGCATGTAGATATAATTTTTCTTGTATAGGTAATTAAGATTCATTCTTGATTTTCTTTTATTAGACATGGGTTTTTTCACATAGATATTCACTTCAAATTTAAACGACTCAAACTCTATGTAACTTTTTATACTGAATCGAATAGTATAATACATAGGTGGGGAAGCTTCGGCCTCCATTAGTTTTTGCGCGATCTTCATTTATCGAGGGCTAGAATTAATTTGTATTTAATTATTTAGGTTACGAAAATTAGCAAAATATAAAAACGGTTATGGCCTCCATTACTCACTTAACTTAATGTGGTCTCTGATGATAAAACGATTTCCTACGTATATATATATATATACACATATATACTCAACTTGATAAACTTGAAACGAAAATTCCCTGCAACCGCAGTAATTTTGAAACGAAAATTCCCTGCAACCGCAGTAATTTTTAAATAATAGATATAAATAAAAATAATCATCTACTTATTTATTGAGTATACGATTATCTTATCTTTGCTTTGTATATTTAGTCAATTTTCCATATAGTCATTTTTTTCTTTAATTTATTTATTGAGTATTACAACAATCTGTCACTTGGACATTAGTTATAGGTAGGATAACATTCACACTATATGTAAAAATAATATAAAATACATAGAAACACAATAACAATAAATAATAACAAAAAAGTATATACAACAAATAAAATAAAATAACCTAAAAATAATAAGATTAAAACTAAGCAATAAACTCATGCATACCTATATACAATGAGGCGAGGGAACTCCAGGAGAACTCTCTCAACCGCATCACTTAAGATTATCTCCCACAATTACTGACTTATCGTTCTAGGAAACCCTCTTCGTAGTGATATTCTATTTTATTTTTGGAATATAATAGAAAAAGAATTTCACTCTGTGACTAAGTTCCTTAAGAAAAACAAAATTGTCCAAAACAAAAAATTAGGTAAACCAACTTTTTTATTTTCTTTTTTTTATTGTCCGTTCCTCCCTCGCCTTTTAGGCTACACGGGTTTTTTTCCCCGGGCAGGGGAGAGGGCGGGGGATTTATGCCGGAGTTAAAAACCTCCTCGGCGAACTCGTACTTATTTTATCATGATATCTGTTTGTCAGGCAGCTGGGCGATGCGTGTTTTGTACATGGGTAAATCCGCTCGGCCACCCCGCTTCTTGTGAAACCAACTGTATACCAAATAAATACGACTGCATTTTCAATGATTAATTTGATTTTAAATTTATATTCTGTTATAAAAAGATTTTTGAATATTTTTATCTTATTGACCATTTAATTATATTAACTATACCAACAATAACATCTGTTAGTGGCGCATTCGTGGGGCTACGTTCGGACTGAAGCTACAAAATATTTTTTTTTAGTAGTAGTATTTATATATAATTATAAAATTTATATATATGTGTGTGTGTGTGTGTATATATATACTACTATAAATATATATATTTATATATAATTAAAAAATTATATTGATCCATATTAAAAACAAAAAAAAAATTCCCACAGAATTAAATCCTGGATCCGCTACTAGAAAGAAGTGAGCACTTTTAAATACTGAGCAGATATACACACTTCCTTTAGAATTGTTAAAATTTAATGTAGTCAATAAAATAGAAAGGTTGAAACGTTTATTAGTTTTTATATAATGTAAATTAATTTATCTATCAGTTATTAGTACATTGTTTTCCAGAAACAGAATAGAGAACAATTGCAATTTTTCAGAAAATTAAACAATTTTAAATTACGGACTTCAATTTAAATAAAACAAAAATTTTGAATCTATTATATACATTGTTTAATTTTCTGAAATATCACATACACTTATTTGTAGAATGGATAAGCATTAGAATAAATGTGCATAAAATGAGACAACAAATAGTGTTATTTTTGTATTTGGTGTACTGAAAATGAATAATTAATGAGATTATAATATATATATATATATATAATTTTTGGTTTGAATTTTTGGTACGTTATCATTTTTTATATGACTAAATAATGAGTGATTATTGTTATCAATTATGTTTCTTGATGACTTTAGAATGAGCAAATGTG
This sequence comes from Nezara viridula, assembly GCA_928085145.1. Classification (NCBI taxonomy): domain Eukaryota; kingdom Metazoa; phylum Arthropoda; class Insecta; order Hemiptera; family Pentatomidae; genus Nezara; species Nezara viridula. The sequence continues at coordinate 50,079,707 of OV725081.1, forward strand.
CTCGAAACGTCATTGAATTTTAAAATAGAATTATTTTAATTTTCAGAACCTTAACAAATATGATAAGTTGAAAAATATAGCACTTAAAAAATATAGCAATTCTTGCAAGAATTACGGTTTATCTAAAAAAACTTACATTTTAAGGATTTAACACTCCGAAGTTCGCAAGCCTTAGACTAAAATGGATGGTCGCTAGGGATCTATGAGATCCATTTCATTAAATTAATTCATCAATGAGTGATTAATATTGTGTTTTCCAGAAACAGAACAGAGAAAAATTGAGGTATAATTGTAAATAAACTAAATGCTCAAAAACGCATTGATATTCTGGGATTACCTTTGAATCTTCGACCGTTTTCTTAGTTCTACCATGTTCTTGACGAGTGACTAATTGAAAAAACGTTAACTGAGTCAGCAGGATGATTTAGGCCCCCCTTCTCATGCTAATGAGGTCGCACCCGCACAAAAAGCCTGCGTAAGGCGACAGGGGTATCATTGTGGGAGAACACGATTTACCATTGTAGGGGGAAGCCAACCGGAGCTACAGCTGACAGCATCAACTGACATGGAAATAAAACTAATTGCCACTGAGGTGAGGGCAAAGTCTAGCAAAACGAAAAATTAGAAGAGAGGATTCAAGATGGTGCTAATGCTGATCTCAATAGATATTCAGGGTCAAGTCTGTTGATGTTTGCACTATCTCAGGTATATAAACCTGTGAGCTTCGTTCCAGAAGCATCAGTGGTCTACCAGTCGATAAGCCATCATGAAGTCTGCATTCGTTGTGAGTATTTGGCTTTTAAAACTTGTCTTTATAAATATCTTAAATTTCAAAAGTAACATGATTAAGTAGCATTCATGTTTTATCTTAATTTAATTTTTTATATTTTTCATATATTCCAAGCATATGTTTTCGTAAATAAAAAATGGAATATGAAACACTTCAAGTATAAATATTGACCTCTAACCGCAATATTCCGTGGTACAGACCCCTGTTTATCAAATTATTAACATCCGTCTGAAGCTTCGTAAATAGCTTCATTTCTTCGTAACCTACAAGTTTATTATTTACGAAAATTCTCGAAATTTGGACGTTTTCAATCCGGATATAGACAAACTTTGTCGAATACAATAATTAAATAAAAAATAATAACTATGTACTTAGGTACTAAAAACTCTTGAACACTCATTTACTTTCCACTTGAATCGTGTGATAATCAATGTGGATCGAGATTAAAGGTGGCCTACAAAAATATTGGGCTGTTTGACGTGACCCATTCATCCTCCAACATATAAAAATAACGAGATTAAATAGGCCAGACACTGCAATCCAATTCCGGCAAAAATGTATTCCTTCACATTAATAGGATAAGTCGAACGTATAGGATATTTCTTGGTTAAGTTGAGATAATACGATTTTGAAATGAACAGCAACCCCTGCATTTGTGAGCGATTTCACACAATTTTAGAACATCCTTTAAATATTTTTAAAATGCGTAATCAAGAAGTGAATAAACATTTAATAATTTTCAATCGGCGAAGGAGGAAAACATGGGCTTTGGAGACTTTCAATAAGTCCCACATCTTCTTTGAAGCAAAATAATCTCAACCTTATAAGATTAATAATATCAGGCTAAAAAACTCAAACCCTCTTTTCTTGCGTCCTTTTGTATTATTATGAAAATATTTCTTATCTATCCGATAATATGAAAATTATAAAAATATTTCAACAACAAATAATGTTAGTATCCAGTTGAATATATAATTCTTTTTTTAACTTATAATTTTATTTCATATTACTAAGCGCTTAAAATTCATTGGTATACAACAGCACAACAAAAAATTATATGATTTATTCAGGAAAAAAAATTATTATTTTTAATAAACCAATTCAAACCAATTTTTATACATTTCTGTAAATGCTTTATTTGGTATTTCTCTTTGACAAAAGACTTACATGGACAATCCCCTCAGACTGAATAAAAGGAATAGTTGATTTGGAATATTAAGATCTTCAGATTACTTGAGAGATGTTTGAGGTTAACCACAACTTACAAAAATTTTTGGGCCACATCGAAAACACCTGTAACTAACTGCAAACAACTAAAAAAATCAGTCTCAAGCATTCCGTTGAATAGTAGTTGCGTGGACTTATGACAAAAACTACTTAATACACAATAATTTAAACATCTTAACAGTCTCAAAGAACTAAAATTTGTATTAACTTCGAATACCACAAAAATTTCCATTGATTAACTTCAATGAATCGTTTAACACAAATAGATTTGAGCTAAAGTTTTTGTATGGCTAAAATGTAAAATGTACCACTCACATAGGTGGTAAATTGCATCTTTGGTTGTCGTAACAAATTTTGTGCTTTCTTATTCAATATCCCAATAGTTGCGAATTTTTAAAAACATTAAACCCGGCTTGGCTGAAATTTTTTTAATCCTTTTAGAATTCGACTGGAATAAATCTACTATCTTTTCCCTCTCCTACTAGCTGAGCTTAATCCTTTGGGTACAGATTTAGAAATAGAAAATAACTTTATTCTGGGACAAAGCCCCTTTAGAATAACAAAATAGTACATAATTAAAATACTACATCTGGCCAAAACAAAACAATAATAAAAAATGAGGAAGTAAAGAAAATATTAGTTAAACAAGCTATATAAAAAACAATTAAGACTATGACAAGACATTTAAAACTATATGCAGTGGGAAAAAATATAATTTTACACTTTTGAGAAATAAAATAATAAAAAATACATTGAGATCTTCTTTAAAATAAGGTGTGTTTCTGCTAACAAAGGAAAGACAAAGCTGACAATATAAAATGTCAGAGTATTTAAATAATGAATAATATGTAGACTCATCATTGTCTAATTCTAGCTATAGGTACAGATTTAATTATATAAGAATAAAAAAACAAACAATAGATGCATTCAGTGGCATTAAGAGCAGGAAGATATTGTAAAATCCCTCGTGAAGTATACAGTATGAAATAGTACTATCATTTGATGACGTATGATATAATAGAAATGTATAATATCGAAAGCTTAGCAAGCATCTGACTGATTTTGGGATAGGAACTGGAATAGGAGGGTTTTGAACGTGGATATGGAGAAAGAATGCCGAATTTTGATAAGTAGGGAATTCCTTGCCTTTCGGCTACATGGGATTTTGCAGAGATATCACAACGTGTATGTCATTCCTGCTATTAAACAGCAAGTATTTGACCGATTTCCCTTTGTTTTTCAAAACTCTTCTTTTCTCAACTCTTTATTTTCACAATTTCATTTTGGCGCCCTTCCGTTTGCAGGTCCTCTTCTTCCCAGATTAAAATGTGAGTGCCCCAGAGCAGTTTCCCATCCGTATACAAAATCTTTGTAATACGGGTAGTTCTGCTCCACCACTAACTTGGGAAATTCATCCTCCGTCAGACCATAGACACCAATTTTTTCCATCATTCCGGCCCTTAGTCCATCAAAGACGGTGCAGTTGACTATGACATGCTCAGCAGTCTCCGGTACTCCACAACTGGGGCATAGGGGATCCTTTCCAAAACTAAGCAACTTAGCGCGGAAACCCCCATACCCTGTAAGGAATTGAGAGACCCAATAATTCGGGAGAACCCACTTCGCATCCAATCGACTTCGGATGGTGGGGAAATATTTACTTAAAGTTTCCCTAATGAGTACTCGTCATGAAAATATGTCTCGAAGATTAATTTCACAGCTTTATTTGAAATATTTGCTTAAATATTTAAAGCCTGAAGGTACCAATTTACACGAACACATTGTTTTAACCAGTCCTTTTGTTTCAGTTGTCCCTATTCTTCGCTGGATGCTTGTGCACCCAATGGGGAGGTCGTACAGGAGGTGGCCAGTGGGGCGGACAGGCCATCGGACAAGCTGGCGGCCGAGGTGGACAGGGTGCTTGGCCCCAAGGCGGAGGAGCTGAGGGGGGCCGATCAGGCGGATCCTGGGGACAAGGAGGCGGATCCCCGGGAGCCTGGGGGCAGCAGGACAGGAGCAGTCGTAGCCAGGACGGCCAGCAGTACGGGGCCACCATCATAGGCACGCCTGAGCAGTACGGTTACGAAGCCAACATACCAGGAGCACATTCCAAGTTCGTCGGTTACAGATCCGGCAGATCTGGTGGTATGCCAATCTAACAAGTGTTATATTATAAGCACTTGTAAAAATGATGATAGGTGATATTAACATTCTTTTTTTTTTTCAGAAGGAGGAGCTGGCCAGCAAGCTGGGGGCCGAGGTGGATGGGGCCAACAGCAAGGCGGCCATCAACAGCAATGGTGATTTCGGAGTTTCATCTTTAGCTCACAGCTCCACAAAACGCCTTTTTACTTCTTGTTAACTCTACAGAATAATAACAAATTTTGCATTTTTACGTAAATATACAGTATTCTTTAAATCTGTTGAATTAATTTTCCATCCTCTTCCACAGTATGAAAACTTTCAGAAACAATATCTTGTAATATATTTTAATTTTACTGCAAATTCTCGTGCGTTCGTCGTATAAGCGACATCAAGGAAACATGTGTATTCCTTTGTACAATATAATATAATACAATACAATATAACATTATTTCGACACACTCCTCTCTATTTTTGTGTATTATATATATATACTTTATTTTATTCTTTTATTCTCCTTATCTTTACGTGTATTCAGTTAAACATCTTAGGGAACATATGTATATCATTTTTTTTTTTTTTAATTATTTCTTTATATATCAACAGTTATTTATTTATTTATTTTTTTATGGGAAGGAGTTGATCGGGGGGGGGGGGTGCGGTCAAATAAATACTATATTAAACAAATATTATTATTTAATTTTTGCCGGCGTTTCGACCCACTTTGCAGGTCTTCATCAGGGCTACACATTCCATTTCAATCATCTTATCATTAATATCATATCAACTTTATCTTATTAATATCATATCATCTTTTTATTTCTGTATCATATAACTTCTTCTTATTTTATATCTACTTATATTCATCTATTTTGTTTTCACCATGTTTTATATCTTTTGTAGCCCTGCAAAGTGGGTCGAAACGTCGTCAAAAATTAAATAATACTATTTGCTTAATTCAGTATTTATTTGACCGCACCCCCCGATCAACTCCTCATATTATATCAACGGTAAACCATCTATACATCATCTTTTTTTTTTTTTTAAATTTTTTTATTCCATCACTACAATGCTTTGCCTATAAAGTTGATTTTGCGTTCCTGTCTTATTTCATTTAGTGATTATTATGCTATTGTTTTAGCTCCAATATTGTAGTATTGAACCCCAACTACTCAACTGTTCTCGTTAATATATCCTAAGAGCTATACTTAATTTATTACTAGTATTTTGTTATTATTTATTGTAATAGATCTTTTGGCCGGATTTATTGTTAATTAATATGAACAATACTGTTATTCTTAAGGGACCTAGTCCCAGAATAAAGATGATTCTCTATTTCTATTTCTATTTCTAATATTGTCAAGATTCTATTCATCAGACATAATTGTTGAAGGATCTTACTTTGCCCTGATCGCTAAATTAAGAATTTACTTAATAAGTGATTAGAACGTCTAACTACGAAACATTCCTCCAATTAAATAATTAAACAATAAGGCACAGGTATCCCTGAACTTAATACTAAACACTAATCACTAAATCCTAAACTTATCTATTATTTTACAGGCTTACGGCCTATCTGTTTGGTCCAGAACAACCATGGTTTGTACTTTTCTTACTTACTGAGAATATAGAAGTCATGTCTGGATATATTTTTTATTCATCATAAAAGTTTGTTTCCAAGAGATGATTTTTATCTCCACTCACCTTTTCAGTAGATTTCAATATTTTAATTTATATAACCTCAACTAATGTTTTAAGTGTTTCATGACAATTATAGCACCTAAAAAGCTTCCTGAAAGAATTATGATGAAACGGTATATTTTAGTACTTTAAAAACTCAAATATGGAAAATGAAACGATGTAAAAAAATATGTATTTGAAATAATTCCTCATGGAATAAAGTTGTTATAACAATATAACTCAATTTAAATGGTGAACTATATCTTGCATTGTTTAATTTTAAGTTTACAACTTTGTTCACCGCAAATATAACTAGCTAAATGTTCCGTTCTGTGTTTATTAATCTATTTATTCCCAAAAATGACTTTTAGCCACGATAACTGGCTAAATTAAATATATATAAATACAAGTTGTATTCATATAATATATACAACAACACATAATATAATTTAATCATAAATCTATGGAATTTCCTATTTAGAGATGGGTAAGTTGTTGTCTAATTCCAAACGATAGATTTGACGATGACCCATATGTTTGGGTCGAAACGTCGCACAGTGCATCGATCAATGCACAATTATCAAAAATTGAAATATTTTCAAAATGATTGAATGATTGAAACAATTCAATTACCATTTGAAATTGGTTAATAAATCATCTAGCATTATATCATTGTTTATATTATATTTTAAGTCAATATAATGGGTGAAGTGCACGCCCAGGTATGTATATCAAAATGCCATATTTTAATTGCGAATATTAAATCATTAGATTGTTTTGCATTCGTGCATTTTATTTGACTATTTTTTTTTAACATTAAAACTTTTAAAAACAAATCATTTAATATAATTTTGTACTTTTAGCATATTCTTGTAATACATCAATTTTTATGATCGTTTATGTGCTTCTGGGTGGCACTTGATAACTCACGCCTAGCTGGCAGAAATATATATTTCCAGCCCAAAAAGTTAATCGTATATACCTGGTTAAGGAAGAACTGTATGTGGAAGAAGAAGTGAAATATAAACATATTCCATGGATGAATAAAATATATGTTTATAACATTAAATATACTTACTGTACTTTAATAGCTCTAGATCTGATATTTTACTTAAATAATTAGGTATGCACGTCCGTTTATTACGAAAAAAATCATCATGTAACCTTTTAAAAAATTAAATTAGTGAATAATTTTACCTTTTTGAAATAAAAATATTATCCGCTTAAAATTAGAGTAAAAACTTATGACCTGTCTTTGGCAGCCAATGAAAATTTTGTAATTTCTTTTTAGTACACTTTACAATTGAAAATAACAGTTTAATAACTAATAGGCGTACAATCCATAATCATTTATAGGTTGAATATAGAGATATACTATCAAATATATATATATTGCTCAGAGGCTGGAGTTATGTGATTTAGAAAAACAAACGGAGTACCGAAGTTTTTATTGTCTACCGTCGATATAATTAATAGATTTTTGTCACGCGGCTGAGGATCGGGCATACTAGACTGACTCACCTCCATCTCATAACAAAAGATTCTATCCCCCGATGTCAAAAGTGTAACCAATCACTAACTATAAAACATATTTTGGAAGAATGCCCTTTTTACACCGCAAGATTAAAAGATTTTGGAATACCCCAGAATATATAAGCATCCCTGGGAAATCAAGAAGAAATAGTTACCAAAGTCATCAAGTTTCTGGATAGTGAAAGACTTAAAAAACACATTTGACAGGCTTTTTTTTATTTATTAATTTTCTTTTTATCTATTTATTTTTATTATATTTTCTCTTATTATTATTTATTTATTTTTTTTTCACTTGATTTAATTTCATTTTAAATTCATTTGTTTATTAATCTCAATTCATTTATTGATACTACTGCTATTTTTTAAAGTTTATTTATTTATACATTTTTATACATCTTATTACCTATAAATGTCTATTATTATCCTTATTTATTTACTTCATTCTATCAATCTATTTCTTTATTTATTTTATTTTTATTTATTTTTTTTGTACCAATCATCCAAATAGTATTAAATCATGTTATTTAGTTGATCGGGCGCTTATGACCTGGACGTTTTGCGCCTAGACATCGAAACAAAACAAAACAAATAGATTTTTGTTATTTTAATTTGTTAATGATTTGTTAGCTGTAAACTTTAAGGTATAACTACGTTAAAATTGCATTGAACATTTTTTATCATTGCTTAACATTGCCAGAAAATAATTTCCGTTCTAAGTAAAAAGGTAAGTGAAATTTGTGTGTTGCGCGCACCAGATTTTTTATTTAAAGTTTCTTGTTTCTACTGCTCTGTTACTTGTTTATGATGCTTATAAAATTTGATCAAAATATTATCAATGAAGATACCACAAGAGAAGAGCATCTGAAATTCATTTCAAGCAAATCAAATTTTAGTAATGATGATAATCATCACTAAACCGCCGAACTTTGATGATGATGATAATCAAGGAAACGTTGATTCGAAAAGTATGGAATCCATGGTTCGATTGGTCATGGTAACTGCCAGAAGGGATTCGGAGAGTTTACACAACAATGTAAGTAAAAAACACAGACGACATTAACCGCAGAGCGTGTAAGTGCGATCGCTTCGGACACGGTCAGGTCAAAGCGGGACAAGGAGCCTTCTCGTCCCAAGGTGTGAAGATGATATACCCAGCGATTCGTCAAGGGCCTCCAGCACGTTCTTGGACTTTAAGGTGGCCCTGATGACTGAGTGTGTTAAGGTGTCATCTTAACGATCTATTGCTAGGATAGGCCATGGTTCTAATCCGCCCCAAGTGGTTTCAAATATGTTTCGCTACGGACCCTGGGGATAAATGCTGACTTAGCCAGAATAGGTTGGTTACCGGTAGAGTCCTTCTCTACTCTGCCTAGTTGGAGTGCATGACGACGTCAAACCTAAAATAAACAAAGTATACGCCGGAATTAGTGTTGTCCAAATGCAAGACTGAGACGAGTATTGGTCTTGCAAACTCAGTCTTGGTCATGGTCTTGGTCTTGCGCGAGAGTCTCGCAACAGTCTTGCAGTTACTTATTACTATAGAGATATAACTGTGATTTTGGTTTACTATTTTCAATAATTAAACATTGTGATCGACCAAAAAATTCAAAAACAAAACCCCCTCTCAAAATTTGATTTTTTTAAAATTTTGATATAAAATCAGATGTCACTCGAGGATGATCCTCCTTCATCGACATTGCTCTCCGCCTTTAACTTTCAAAATGGCTGCCGAAAAACCTGCGTTGCTATAGACTGTAGCTCCTAAACGAATGTACAGATTTCAATGAAACCTCGCTAAAGTCATTTTTTCGACGCCCTTTAAATTTATCTATATAACATACTTGGAGCTGGAAAAAAAGTTAAGAGGGATGGTAAAATTAAATTCCGAATTACTCGAAAAGTTTTTACTTTTTTGTGGATATTGCATATATTTTTTATAAAGTTTATGAAATTTCCTAAAAAAAAAAAATTGTTAAAATCGGACAATTAGGAGCAAAGATATGATCTCTGGTTTTTTTTTTTATGTGTTCTACTCCAAATGTTATATCCTTGGTTTGGTTTTTAAATTTTAAATGTGTTACTGAAATAATGCTAATTTTTTTAAGCATATTACTAATGATTAAAAAAAAGTTTAATCCAGTAATTGGAATCACCTTTTGTTTTTTTTTCTTTGTAACTCGGAAGGTAATGTTACTTTAGATGTATAATTGTTTGGAGATAATAAACCATTGTGAAATCATATGCAGCGTTTTTTAGATGGGGAAACCTAACTAAGCTCGAATGAAAAATGATTAACATATAGTAACTAAGATTGTTGAGTATTAGTATCTATTTTGCCTTGATTTTTATTTAAAAAATCGATTTTTTTTACCAGTCTTGGTTAGGTCTTGCAACAGTTGTGCGACCTTGGTCTTGGTCTTTTGGACAACACTAGTCAGAATGCAGCTATACGTCTCTTACGGTAGCCAAATAGATGTCAATCCCTTGAGTAAGGATTTTTCTCTCGATTCTGTATAAATACTCCAATCTCACCATCTTGCAGATAGTCAGTCATCGTTTAGCAGTTAGATGTAACACATCGAGTAGTTTTTGATTAGCAATAGCTCAATTTATTTTGTTGTCAACAACCATTATCGATTAATACATTTTTTTTAAGTTAAGGTGGAATAGAAGCGGAGATAAATTTCAGTTAAAATTTCGGCATTTCTAAATATTATATAATTTAATTTAATTTTCTTATTTTTAGGTTATTTTATTTTATTTATTGTATATTTTGTACATATAGTGTGAATGTTATCCTAACTCACTATAACTAATGTCCAAGTGCAAGATTGTTGTAATACTCAATAAATAAATTTAAATATATATATATATATATATATATATATATATATATATATTATATATATATATATATCAGATAAGCAATCTCAGAAACCTGGCTCAAACCCTATATTCCGTCCTCATCTGTCTCATTACATTACCTACTTACACCCTCATCCGCCACGACCGGGTCAGCCGGACTGGTGGTGGGGTGGCCATATTTGTCCATGATAGCCTGAAGTCCCGAATCCTTGATTACTCCCCACCCTCCGAACATCCACAAGTGGAGTACCTTCTAGTAGAAATTACCTGTAATAATTCCCCTCTCCTTTACATAGTGATCTACCGTCCTCCCCTTGTTCCATTTGATCCGTCCTTAGAATCAACCCTACTCAACTTTGTTCCCCTCTATCCTAGAATAATCATCGCCGGTGACCTCAATACCAATTTCCTTTCTAATTCCAAAGACAAAACCTATCTAGAAAACCTATTTTTTCCCTCCATCTCTTTATTGTTCCTTTTTATCCTAATCACCACACCCACAAGGCCGACACTTGGTTAGATTTCTTCATTATAGACTCCGAAATAAATCTCTTCTCCTCTTCTCAACTGCCAGTATCCTTCTTATCGTCTCACGACATGATCCAAATAACATATAATATCCAAACCCCTCTGATTCATCCGAGAACCTTCACTTTCCGTCAGATAGACACTCTCACCCGTGAAAAAATACTACCTGACCTTGAAACCTTAGACTTGAACGAAATATATTCCTGCTCCTCCATCGACTCCATGGTTAAGATCCTGACTTCCAATCTCCTCAATATCCTTAACACCCATGCTCCCATAAAAACCTCAACCTTTCGCCGCCGGCCTGCACCTTGGATGTGTCAAGAAATCAAGGATCTGCAGAAGAGGCGTGATGCTGCCCGCAGACGCTTTAGACGTCCTAGGCTTACAGGTGACTATCAAGCGTTTAGGGTGCTCCGCAATTTGACACAAACAAGAATTCGGCGAGCTAAAGCTTCCTACTTCCATGAAGCCCTGTCATCTGCCCCAGATCCCAAATCTAAATGGCTAATCCTTCGCAAACTTTCCCTCTGTGAACCTTCCAGATCCCCTTCCTCACTGTTCTTTTCCGTTTCACCTGACGATTTAAATTCACATTTTATTTCTGCCTCCTCTACCTCTTCTCTTCCCTCCTCTTCCAACTTTGCTCCTGAGTCATCATTTAATGATGATGACTTTTATTTCTCCTACATTTCCCCGACTGACTTACTAACCGCAGTAATGAAATCCCACACCAATTCCATAGGACCAGATGGCATTCCCGTCAAATTGATAAAATCATGTTTCCCCGAAATCCTCCCAGTTCTCCTTTTCATTTACAATTTCTCCCTACAGAACTCAATATTCCCTTCCTCTTGGAAAAAAGCCATTGTACTCCCTTTAAATAAAAAGCCTAATCCATCCTCTCCCGAAGACTTTCGCCCAATCTCAATTCTTTCCAATCTCTCAAAACCCCTAGAAAGATTGGTGCAATCCCAAGTTTCCAATTTCCTAGAAAAGTCTAACCAACTCGATCCTCTCCAATCTGGTTTCCGTCCGGCTACTCCACACAATCCGCCTTAATCAAAATTACTAATGATGTTCAGACTGCAATAGATAATAAACAACTAACTGTCCTTATACTTCTTGACTTCTCTAAAGCCTTTGATTCCATTAACCATCCCATCCTTTTCAACAAACTAAAATCACTCTCCTTCTCCAATAGCTCCATCTCTTGGTTCCAATCTTTCCTATCACAACGCACCTAAGCAGTCTCCATTCCTAATCAACCACTATCTGCCTACCTGCCTTTATCCTCTGGAGTTGCCCAAGGATCTAGCATATCTCCTCTTCTTTTTAGTTCCTCTATCAATGACCTCCATGACTCAATTCTCCATTGTTCTCACCACCTTTATGCAGACAATTCTCAAATATACCTATCCTTTTCTCCCCCTGAGCTATTGGTAGCATTTACTAAAATCCAAGCAGACCTAGATCGAATCTGTGCCTGGGCAAAATTAAACGGATTAAGGTTAAATGCTTCAAAAACTCAGGCCATTGTCATTGGTTCCAAGCCCCTCCTTAGATCCTATACGGACTTTCCCATACTAAACCTTGGTGACCAGCCAATCTCCTTCTACTCCTCTGTAAAAAATTTAGGACTATTTATTGATCAAACCCTCTCCTGGAGTCACCATATTTCTCACATCTCCCGACGGACAGTCTCTACCCTCAAACTATTCCATTGCTTCCGCCATCTCCTACCTCAACATACGCGCAGACTCCTCGTTTCCTCTCTCATCTTCCCCCACTTTGACTACTGCTGTGTGGTGTATGATGGACTCTCGGTGGAGCTCCGCGACAGACTGAAAAGAATAATGAACAGTTGCGTGAGATTTGTAATTGGTGCCCCGAGATACTACCATGTCTCTCACCATTACAATGAGTTAGAGTGGCTCTTCCCCTCCATTCGAAGACAATATTTCCTAGGTACATTCCTCTATCATATCATCAACAATCATCGTCCTTCCTACGCCTACTACCTTCTCCAATTCAAGTCCTCAGTCCACTCCCTCTCCACAAGATCTCGACCTTCCGACCGTTACATTCCTTCTCACAGATCTGCCTCGTTCCAAAATTCCTTTATTGCACGTTCTGTTAGTTTCTGGAATTCCCTTCCTATCAAAATTCGACATTCTTCATCCTTATCTACATTCAAAATCCTCCTATTCCAATTCCTGTCCCAAAAACAGTCAGGCACCAGCTAATCTTTTATGTAAAATTACACATTATCTATAAGACCATATTCACATATAGCTCATGACCTGAATACTTATTATAGATTCGACTTTTTTTTCTCTTTTTTTTTTTTTTTCTTTTTCAACAGAAACAGATTTTACTGTTAAGAAGAATATACATTTATTTTTTCTGTATTTTTTATTTTTTCTAAAAGGGTTTATTTATATTTTAACATTGTACATAGTTTTAAGTATCATAGCATGGTTTCAAGAGTTTTTTATATAGATTTTTTTTTTATTTTGTATATAGTATGTATAACCAATATTTTTTTCTTTTCTTTTCTTTAATGACCTATCATTATCTTAATTTGTTATGTTTGTTTTTATCTGGCCAGATGTAAAATTTTAATTTCTGTACTTTTTTGTTATTCTGAAGGGACTTCGTCCCAGAATAAAATTATTTTTCTATTCTATTCTATATATTTAAATATTTACAATTTTTGATAATTTTTTAATTATAAGGCACTTACCTTCCCATGCTGCTCCTTTTAAATTAAATTAAAGTATAGCCGTATGGATTGGTAATTAAATTGAGTAGGTGTCAGATAAATACGGATCTCCACTTTTTTTTCTCAATACCCTCATTTTAAATCTCATTTATAATTTATCATACTTGAGATAAATAGCAATATAGAAATCATTGTTAAATTGTTCTAAATAAATTCAATTAAAATTCTTTTTATCTGTTTTCTGGATAAAATGTGGGTGAATACGATCTCAGTTACGAAGCTCTGTTGCTCGTGTTTTTTGCTAACTCACTGCCAAAGTCATTATAATAATACAAAAAGCAAAATTATTCAAATCCGTAAATCTTCATTTGCATTGTCTTTCAGGGATAACATCTAACAGAGATAAGGTCCATTTTTAATAAAATTGTTAGAAACGAATTCGTACGTAAACGTGCCCAGATATATAGCTCTTTTCAGTGAAATTTATAATTTTTTTAACAAATTTTTATTCTTTTTCTAATCAAATTCATAATTTTTCTAATCAAATTGACATTTTTTTCAATCGAATTCATAATTTTCTTAACAGATTTCATAATTTTTTAAACAAATTTAATAATTCTTTTCAACCAATTCAGTACTTTTTTAAATGAATTTCAAACACGTATAATAATAATAATAATATAAGCTTGGACATTCTTAATAGAACATAAAGCCCTTCCTTTTATGGAGGAAAGAGTCTGGTTTCAACAAAATAAAATAATTTACAAATTTCTTCTTCAGAATTATTCAAGGTTATTAAAACATAATTAACTTTCAAATTAAAATAAATACAGGAAGGAGATGGTCCGGGGTGGCGGTCATAATAGTGATAGGTAAATAAATAGGCTAAATAGTGATAAAACGTTTCGACCCGATTTTACAGGTCTTCTTCAGGGGGGTTTGTTCAGCTAAGAGTTTCACTTAGAACTCACTAAAATAAACACAATTTTAAAATTTAATTGGTATTTATTATTTTACTCCAACTGTCTATTTCTTGCCTCTGTTTCCCTGCCGTCGTCCACTCTTTGCACTATTTCCTCTCTCCATCTTGTAAAAGATCTTCCTCTTCTTCTTTTGTAATTCCTTGGAATCCATTTGGAATTTTCGACCACCTTCTTCAGTAAAATCTGGCTACATGACCAGCCCATCTCCATTTTAATTATTTTAATAAATGTGTTTCTTTCGACATGATTTTGAGGTTTACCTGACTTTGAGATCTATTGCTGATTTGATCTTTCCTCTTAATTGCTAACATGGTTCGGGAAAATTGAAGTTGTGTCTTATTGAGCTTTTCATATTTTTTTACGGATGTAGACTATGTCTGACTTCCGCATAAAATTACAGGATAAACGCACTTTTCTAATACTTTAGCCTTGATATCTGAATATATTTTTCAGGCTCCTGTATTTTTTCCACCTCAAGTTAATCCTTTTATTTATTTCTTCAATAAATTTCGTAATTTTATGAATCGATTTCATAGACTTACTTTTACACATAATTTAATAAGGTATCGTTTTCAAGAACTCTTGTGGAAGGGGATTAGATTGTGGAAGAGAATTTCCTCTGTTCACTTTTTTTTTTTTCTATGCAGAAAATCATTCTTAGTTATTTGCCGGACTTGTTACCGCACACTTTAGTAGTCAAACGTGAGTGGTGGTAGTTCATCTTCGCAGGAAACTGTGAACAGAGGAAGACGTAGATTCCAGAATATGATTGTGAGCGATAGTGAGTCTTTATCAACATCTTCATAAGGTTCAATAGCCTATATGTATAATATAATAGTATATATATATTGTATCCAAATATTGATTGAAAAAATATGAATTAGTTTGAAAAAAATATGAAATCGGTTGGAAAAATGATGAAATTATGATTTTCACTGAAAAAAAGCTATATTACATCAAGCCCCATCTCCTACTTTCTTTTAAGCTTGCGAAAAAGTATTTTACATAAAATAAATATGTTTCTATACAGGCTGTTTCCATTTTGGCTCTAAGCCTTAGAAGAGAGGGAGCATTGTATATAAAGAGTGTGGCATGAATTTTATCAGATTCCTCTTAACCTATTTGGGTTGGAATACATTTGGATTTTCGTAGCTTAAAAGCCTACATTTGAAAAACCACTCATTCCGTTGATTTAATTCTCTAACGACAAATTATTAACTTTGAAATGTAGATGTTCCCAATAGAAATGGAAATCCTACTTATCAATTTAAAAAAAAAAAAAATGTCATATGGTATGTTTGAGGATATAAAACCTAAAGTGTCTTGTACTTTATATTAATAATTTATTTAAAACTTTTTGATATTTTATTTATAATTATTCCTTGATTAAGCTGAAATTTGGCTGGTAAGAGTGAAGAAAAATATTATAATGATGAAAAAAATTAAAGAAGGCAGATAATTATAAAAATTATCTCAATGAAAAATAACGTAAGAATATAAAGAAAGCAAAGTAATTTGACATTTTTTTTTTCAAAGTACCTTCTGAAAACTAAAATAAATAAATAGAAATGGTAAATCTCAGCAGCTTATTTTCGATAGTTGTGTGAGATGAATCTTATTCTTGTTCAACGACCGCATGCATATTACATGCAATATTGATGCAGAAAGAGCTCTTGCTTGTTGGGAGCCTATGCATACCAAATAGACCCATGAAGTCAATAAATGCCCATGAATGTCAGATAAAACCTTTTAGTAAAATGGTCCAGGCTATTTTCGTCTCGTTTTAGAATACGCAGGCAGTAATGTAAGGTAAAGTAATGGAATGGAAGTAATGGGAGGTAAAGCGGTGAGCTGAAGAATTATTATTACAAATATCCGTATCACCACGTGGAAA
Organism: Nezara viridula; assembly: GCA_928085145.1. Classification (NCBI taxonomy): domain Eukaryota; kingdom Metazoa; phylum Arthropoda; class Insecta; order Hemiptera; family Pentatomidae; genus Nezara; species Nezara viridula. Next base: position 50,096,074 of record OV725081.1, read on the forward strand.
ACCATTTCAATGGCTTTGCTGAATAATATTTTCTATATCAATATTGAATTATAATCATATTTATAAAGGACTTGTTATTTTTGAGTATAATACATATATACAAATTAAACACACACACACACACACACACACACACACACACACACACAACATATATATATGTATATATATATATATATATATATATATATATATTGGATGAACGAAAATGTTTTCCTTGCAGTAGTAGTAGTCTGTAATCTATGGAGTTGAGGGAGACAGTCAAGCCCTAAATTTATATGTAAGTGCATATTTTTTCAAAAACATGAATGGATATATGATATAAAGATAAGTAACAGTTTACTCTTCCAAAAATCTCTTTATTTTTATGACGATTTGGATTTATGAACACAAAATTAATGGATATCTTTATGAAATAAGCCGTACTAAATCTTCTGGTAAACTTTTATGTGGGATATTTGATTATTGTGCATATCGCTACTGTTAGTGCAAAAGGTCGTATATAAAAATTGAGTTTTTAACATAAGGGAATACAATCTATTATTTCTTTATGATTTATTAGTATAATTACATATTTTATTTTCCTTCTATTTTTCTATTTAGCAGACTACAAAATGTGACCATTATCGAGAAAGATTGAACATGTAAAATTGTTACACACGACCTTTTGCGGTATTTAGGATCAAAATACAAATGTAATGTATATTCCGATTAATTATTGAATTTATTCCAAGTATAAAAAATTGTTTAAATATAAAATTACATACATTTTTTAAAAATTAATATTTGAACAAGCGTTAATTTATTTTTAGCTTTTATGAAATATTCTTCAAATTTATAAGTATTAGCATTTTAATGTATTACTATGCATCATGTAATATAATTGTGGGGTTACAAATTGATAATTAAAAATAAATTAATAACATGTTAATTTTGACAAACTTTAAAAATCCTTAAAAGTTTCTATAGTATATATAAATATTGTTTGACAGAAACAAGATTTATTTTCACATTTAGCAATTTTGTAATACAGATTATCAATTATAAATATATTAGTATTTTTAGAATAGTATAAAAATCGTAAATATGAAAAAATTAACATGGAAAGCATTCATTTAATGTGGTCTAGTATATATTTTTTTTGATTTTTATGGCTCAGTACTTCATCTTTAACATATTTTCGATGGCATATTATTTAGAATAATTCAATGTTTTTTGTTGTATATTGTACAACTGCCTAAGTAATGATAACTCAGTATTCCTAATAACCAGTTTATGACCTTAAAATTGTCTGATTCAATTTTCATGCTCACCTATTCTTAAAAAAAGTGCAGGCAAAAATAAAATGAAAAAAGTGAAAATTCTTACTCTTGCTGTTTCCTTATGATTTGAAAGTTCCTCCAAATCGAAATCACATACTTCGAAAATTCATAATCTCATTAGATTATGTGCCACCTCAAAAAAGTTGTGTTAAATATGCAACTCCATTCTGGACAACTCTGCATATTTAACTAGAAAGATTTTACCAAACCATGGTTCTAACTTTGACTAAACCCTACCGATATCCTTTCGTCAGTTTATTTTATCACAATCGACAATTCAGCTAAGTTTAGTTCAGAGAGATTTTGTCAATTGCCTTTTAACAATGGTATCTTTTTTAAAGTATCTAATGAAAAGAGAACGAATTCATTATGATCTTAACGTTACGTTATTACGTCACGACCTATTGGAAAACCTTAACAAATAACGTTATTCTGGATTACGTTCACACAAAAAAATACCACAATTCTCAACTGCTTATTACTCCAATTATGATTTTAATTTTTTAGTTTGTCTTATTTGTAATATATGTAATTAATTATTCTAATATAATTATTATTCTTTTGTAATATGCTCTTAGAGAATTAACGCGAATCTACTGAAAAATATTCTAATCACGGTTACGCTCTAAAATAAGCGACCGAAAGTAATAGTAAAAAATATGTACGTGTCTTACAAATTGTTGAATATTTTGGAAATACCTACCATTTTATCTTTTTTAAGTTGAAGATTGAGTGAACAAATAAATGATTAATAATTTATTCAATTATTGAGGACCGTAGTTCATCCGTTAAATAGAATAGAAATATGCCTGGTCAAGGAGGTCGGAGGGGAAAAATAACTCAAGCGTGCAGAAGATTCGTCATCAGTCATTCATTGAAGGACTCAATTCTCTAGAGACGCCTTGTTCTGTTTCCCAATCGGCCCAGATGAAAATCAGGACAACCTTTGGCATTTCCTTCCTTTAGAGAGTTTGGAGAAACGATTAATTATAATACACTAGTCGTTAGACCGTGTTACGATTGGTTGGAAGTCCATGTGGTCATCTTGAGCGTTCGTCCTTCTGTTGGGCAACGCGAGGGTGTGGTCGATTCGCCTCTCGCAGCCTTGCTGGTACAACTGGTTTGGGTCGAGAAGAAGGACCAGAATAATATGTTCAAATCATATATATATATATATATATATCATATATATATATCTGTGGAGTTCAAAGAAAATGTTTATATCAATAATCAGTAAGTTTTTATTTGAAAAAAATTAATTGTTGATTAACAATTTACGATGGATGTACTGTGAACTGCAGTTTGTTAAGAGTAGTGGTGGTTGTTCTGAAGGAAGAGGCGAAACAGGTGAATTCCATGCACCCAAAGTATATATATATATATATATATATATATATATATATATATATATATATATTTTTTTTTTTTCATAATTAAGGCAAAAACATTAACAGAAAATTTCTACCCTACCAAACTAATTAATAAATTATGGTTCAACAGATCACACAACAAAATACACATAAGAAATTGGAACAAAAACAAAAAACAGGAAACACCAATAAATAAACAAAGCCTAAACAACAATTTATTACACACTTTTTCAAGTGTGTAAGACAGACATAACAAATGACATCCACATCCACAACAATAATCCAGAAGTAAACAAAATATATAATAAAAGAATTTTTAACAAAACGACATACATACCACAACTGACAAAACAAATCAAAAAAGTATTCATGAACTATGATATGCCGGAAATTCAGTTCGGCATATATATTGACAAAAAATTAGGTAAATACTTGACAAACACAAAAGACAAAATAGAAACACTGGACAAGAAAAGTGTTGTTTATAAGTTAGACTGCCAACACTGTCAACAAATATATATAGGTGAAACATCAAAAAAATTAAAAACTATAATATCACAACATACGTCAAACTGCAAAAATAGTAAAAACATTAACATAACAGCCCTAGCAAACCATAGTATTAAATCACTACACACATTTGACTTCAAAAACCCACACATATTAGCAATAGAACCGAAATCAAACAATAGGAAACTGCTGGAAGCCATACATATACCAAAAAATAATAATAGAACAGAAAACTATAAAACAGATACAAAACACTTGGGTACACACTTTTCGGACATAATATCCAATATTGAAATTAAAAAACAAAACAACAATAGACAAAAAAACAAACAAAAAAAACAAGCAGCCATAATAAGAAATAAGAGGGTAAGTCCAAAGTACAATAATGATATTAAAGATAGCCAGATGTAGGTTGGTGTAACAATGAATAAAAAAAAGGATATGTAACACCAAATAAATATATAATGAATGTGACAAATATTTTAAATTTTTGACAAATGGTGCCACATTAAAAAAAACAAGGTAAGTAATTGTACAATAGGTGAAGTAGATTGGTAATGTAAAAAGAGTATATTTAAAAATGTGCATAGTTTCAGTGAATATGAGGATTCCTCTGATGATGGGAAAATTGTCCCGAAACGTTTAAGGTGATAAATGTGAATAACTTAGTTATGAAAAAATATATAAACGTAGGCTATTTTTCTTTCCTAAAAAAGGAAAAATAAGAAATATATATATGAAAATAAATGAGTAGCTTAGCATTTTTGCTTCATATAGTATTTTTCTATACAATGGTGATCAAAATTCCTTAACTTAATAATTAAAATCTGTGAGCATAACACACGAAATATTTGCATAATTCATTCCACAAATTCAATTAAAAATAGTTTCAAAGGGATCAAACCACTCTAATAACTACTTTCAGCTAGAATATTCAGACGTTTCACCAATAGATGAAGAATTGTTTGTGTAAATATTAAAGAAAATAATAATGAAAACTTTATTTTTAATAAAGTTGAAGTTTCCAATATCATACATTCCCAAACGTTTTTGTTAAAATTTAAAGAATTTTGAAAAAAAAATGAATAGAGTGTAATGTTTGAGATTTTCAAGTGTTCAAAAATTAGTGTTGAAGCTGCTTTCTATACCACTAAAAAAAATATTTTTGGAGATTACGTTCTTTCTAAAAAACAAAAAAAAAAAACATTCAATTCTTTGATAAGAATATTTTTTTCTTACTTGTTCCCCAGTGAGCGTCTATCAGTGATTTCCTATCACCTGATTGATTCATAAGGTGTAGAACTTATATATATAAAACTCATAAGGTATAGAACTTTCTCATCTAATTCTTTGTCCTCACATTTCAAATCGGGGTATTTTTATATCCAGATTTTAATTTTAGACGGGAGACAAGATTTTACATTTAGCATTATATATGTGTATATATATATATATATATATATATATATATATATATATATATATATATATATATATATATATATATATATATTATAAGAATGATATTTCTACAAATCAATTTAAGCCAGAAATGATACTGAAGTGTTGAACGGTGAGTAAGGATTCAAGCCATAACAATAACTATAAATGCCTTACTAACAAAGCAGTTTTTTACTATCCAATACTTTAGGCAAGTTCTATTCCAAGAATAGATCTCACTTTTGTTTCTTTTGTAATGAATACAATTTTTGCTTAATTTTGAACACAGAATTATTAGCCTTCCTCATATTTTTCAATTTTGAATAATGAATTTAATTTAAACGATATAGTAAAATAAACATTAACACACTCACTTATACATTTGTATTTATAAATCGTCCAATATAGCACAAAACTGCCAAAATGTGCAATTTAATGCAACAAAAATCAAAATCGTGCATTTTAAGCCAAAAACGGCAAAACGTGCAGTTTCGTACAATATAAAATTTAAATATTGTATTCTACAGGTTCTGAAACGGATAGATGTTCGGGTCCGGAGTTTTTACACGCAAGCGAATAAAAAGTGCAATAACATGGGAATCCGTTCTCTAATTATGACAAATAGAGCGACTGGAAAAAAACTATTGGATCCAACATGGAATAATTTTTTTTTTTTTTATGTTGTTTACTAATGTTAGATTATTATTGGAAAAATTCCAAACCACTCAACCTTTTGTCGCCAAAATGCAGGCAAAGATAAAATCCAAATACATACTGAAAGGAAGGTTAGACAACACAGCAAGGAAAGGTTACAATCAAACAGCTGATAATGGAAACAAACAACTAACAATTATGCCATATCTAATAAAAAAATCATAAATATGTTATAAAATAAAATTAAAAATTAATAAATAAATAAATAAAAATTTGTTTGCTAAATGAAAGTCTCTTTTAATTTTTTTTTATATATGGAGTTGCTTGTTTGTTTCGATGTCTAGGCGCAAAACATCCAGGTCATAAGCGCCCGATCAACTAAATAACATCATTTAATACTATTTGGATGATTGGTACAAAAAAAAAAAAAGAAATAAAATTAAAATAAAAAATAAAATAAAATAAATAAAGAAATGGATTGATAGAATAAAATAAATAAATAAGGATAATAATAGACATTTATAGGTAATAAGATGTATAAAAAATGTATAAATAAACTTTAAAAAATAGCAGTAGAATCAATAAATGAATTGAGATTAATAAACAAATGAATTTAAAATGAAATGAAATCAAGTGAAAAAATAAATAAAAAAATAATAATAAGAGAAAATATAATAAAAATAAATAGATAAAAAAAAATAATAAATAAAAAAATAAATAAAAAAAGCCTGTCAAATGTGTTTTTTAAGTCTTTCAAAAAACACATTTGACAGGCTTTTTTTTATATATTTTTTTATTTATTAATTTTTTTTATCTATTTATTTTTATTATATTATTTTATTATATTATTTTATTATATTATATATATGGAGTTAATATAATGTAAAATAATAAAAATAAACAGACTATCGTATGGTCGTACTTAAGTTGTAGTAAGGATTTAAAATTAAGATTCGTTATTTTTCCATAAAAATCTCTTAATTTGAACATCTCGCTTGTCAAAATCCATCCCTGTTGAGAGCCAGAAGATGTATTTACATATAGTAGATTCAGTGAGACGCATGCGAGGAATGAATTTTGATAGTTTTGGCATCTACCATTTGGTTTATAACGATTGTTAATAGTTGTTATATTGATTCCTTGAAGAATTCTATTAACTATGGCAGACACCCAAAAATTGGTCTAAAACCATGATGTTGCTCTGGATGTTATATACCTTAATTTATTATGACTTGAATTAGAATCTGACGATGGAACACATTAGATTTAATGTACAACAAAAAATCAACAAAAGTCCATGAATCAACAAAAAATCATTGGGATTGTAGTTCTGAAGATGTGGGTAAATATCCCGAAACGTAAACATATAAAAATGTAATTTGGAAATACAACAAATAAATTCAATTGTTGTTAATTGAAGTCATCATTGCCAAATAACAAAGAATAACAAACAACTTCCCAGAAAAAAGAAGAATTTTGATAGTTTTGGCATCTACGATTTGGTTCATAACCATTGTTAATAGTTCTTATATTGATTCCTAAGGTTTGATGAAACGCCATTGTGGAGTAAGCATTAGACCACGCTATGATCCGATGGACACCGGAGGTTACCGATTTATTAACCGGTTGTTTGTCCAATAAGGAAAAGGTTGAGCCGTCCAGTGATTATATTCCTGAGGATGAGGACAGTAGGAAGTGGAGAGCATTGTCTGCTGCATTGTTTGTGGAGGACCTTGAGGATTGGCCAGGCCAGCAGTCTCTTTCCGCAGGCCTTCTGTCTTGAACCATTTTTAATTTTTAAGCCTTCTGTTCTGAGTTACTTTTAATAAGTCGTTTTTGGTAATCGATTTATTATGGTGGTTACAAGCGTCTTATTGAGTACGATAAAGCGAGTAATTTAGTTAACATTTTGCGAAGTCGATGTTCAGTTTTTTGATGCAAAGAAAATTTTAAAGCAACTTTATAATTTTGGCAAAGGATTAGTTTTAAATGAATTATTTTTACATTTATGTATAAGCATCGCTGATTTAGCCCGAGCCAGATATTTATCATTTCATTATAAACTCCAGTCCCATCCAAATCCCCTTGTTTCCACTCTTGCTTCTTCCTCGATTCCTGATAGTCTTCCTAGGCGTCTGAAAAGGAGAAGGCCTCGTGATCTTCTTACCTAGAATTATTTATGGAGTGCTGCTACAGGGTAGTATCTCTTCAAGCCTGTTCATATCACCATTTCTAATTTGTGCATATTTACTAGTTGTATTTGTATACAGTTGTAAATTTCATTAAATAAACAAACAAGAATGTTTAAGCAGTTGCTTTTATTTCTTCTTTTTAATTTTTATTTTGCTTGTTTCGATGTTATTCAATAAAAAAAAAAATGAAAACATTAATTCAATATATATTTTGAAACTTTGAACTAGTTTATAATAATTTAAAATCCCAATCGTAAAAAATAAAGTTGGAATAATAACGTACTTAATAATTGAGCCTCTCAGTTGACAGAATGACTAACTCCAATTCAACGTTTTTGATTATTAATTATAGTGATATCTCTGCTGAAAAAATGCTTACCTTTAATTACAGTTCTATAATTCAACACTGTAATCAATTTGCTAACCGTTGTTTTTCCGTATTATAAATTTTCCATCTAAAATTTCACTATGCCGCTGATTTAGCCCGAGCCAGATACCTATTCTTTCATGATAAACTCCAGTCCCACCCACTTTTTTCCAGCCTTATTTCTTCCTCGATTCCTGATAATACCCCTGGGCGTCTGAAAAGAAGATGGCCTCGTGATCTTCATCTAGAATTAAAATAGGGAGTGCTTCCACTGGGCAGTATCTCTTCAAGTCTGTTTATGACATTATTTCTAATGTGAGCATTTTTACTGATTGTATTGTTTATACAGTTGTAAATTTCCTTAAATAAATTTTAAAAAATTCACTAAATCGACTTCACTCAAAAATTTTGATATTGGAGTTAGTCATTCTATCAAATGAAAGGCTCAATTATTAATGCGTAGTGGTTACTTGATAAATAGTTGCGTTCTTTTAAAAATGAAGTCAAATTATCGAATAAGATATTTCTCAAAATTATTGTACCTGTGAGATACCATAATACATACCAAGTTATTATTCTGTTTATGCCAGGAGATTCTGAATATGCTACAGATAAATTATTAAACAGGTTTCGTGTGAAATAAGGCAATTTGCTTGGATTTAGATAGATAGATAGAAAAATAACTTTATTCTGGGACACAGTCCCTTGAGAATAACAAAATAGAACAAAATTAAAATATTACATCTGGCCAAAATAAAATAAATCGAAAAAAAGAAATAATGTAAAAAAAATATAAGGTAAAAATTCTATATACAAAACAAACTAAACTATATACAAAACTATTAATACTATGACAAGAAACTTAAAGCTATTTGCTCTTATAGACCAGTATACACTTTTCCGAAAAAAATAAAGAATTAAAAAATAAAAATGTATCAAATTCTCTATTAAAATCCGCTCGAATGGTTAGCAAGTATCTGACTGTTTTTGTGATAGGAATTGGAATAGGAGGGATTTGAATGTGGATATGGAGGGGGAATGTCGAATTTTGATAGGGAGGGAATTCCAGAAATTGACAGAGCGAACAATAAAGGAATTTTGGAATGAGGCAGATCTGTGAGAAGGCATGTAAAGGTCAGAAGGTCGAGATCTTGTGGACAGGGAATGGACTGAGGATTTGAACTGGAGAAGGTTGTAGGCGTAAGAAGGACGATGGTTGTTGATGATTTGGTAGAGGAACGTACCTAGAAAGTATTGTCTTCGGAAGGAGGGGAAGAGCCACCTTAACTCAGTGTAGTGGTGAGAGACATGGGAGTACCTCGGGGCACCAATAACTAATCTTACGCAGCTATTCATTAATCTTTTCAGTCTATCACTGAGCTCCACCGAGAGGCCATCATACACCACACAGCTGTAGTCAAAGTGGGGGAAGATGAGAGAGGAAATTAGGAGTCTACGGATATGTTGAGGTAGGAGATGGCGGAAGCGATGAATTGGATTTATGATAGTTGAATTGGATTTCACAAAGTTGACACAAGCCATGCAGGTTTTTTCATGTGTGGATTTTTACTTTTCATGTTTTGTTATGATTGATGAGGTTTTAATTTTCTGGAAATAAAATCTTCAATATTATAATTATATTTATTTATGTTTATTATTTGACCCAGAAAAACTTTACTTCCTATACAAACCTATTTATGTTTTTTTCTCAATTTATAATTCCGTATTTATAAATATTAAAAATTATAAAATATTGATAGTAAGTGCAGTCTCAATATATAAAATATTGATATTGTTCTTTATACTCCCTTTTATTTTTTCAGATTTATTATTTCGAACCTAGCTATTTTAAATACACATAATGTTCTTCTATAAAGAATAAAATCTCATTAAAATGTAAAAATGCAAAACAATAAAATGGATGTACACATGACAATAGAACTACTAGAAATAAGCTTATCAATTTGATGGACGGTTAGATACGAAAAATGCTTTCGTGATTTATGACCTGAAAAACTGTCAATCTGATTGGATATCCTATATCTTCAACTTCAACACAATGCCGATATTCAAAAAAGTTTCGAAACATTCTCTTCTTGGTTACAAACTCTACCGTGCTGTAAAAATCTGTTATATCTTATTCGACCATCTTTGAATATCTTACATCTTATTTTTTCTCAAAATGTGGTTATTGCACAATTTAGGCTATTCAAGTTGAAAATTAATCGCTGATCAGAATCTTAATCCAAAAGTTTCTGAAATTATTTTTAAAGTTAATTACCGTCAAATATTTAATAATAGAACTTTTTCATTAAATTTTTTTTTCTTAAATATTAAACAAAACAATAAAAAAAAAGATTTGAAACGAGAAGAGTTCTTTAATAAAAAAATAAAAGACAAAGTTAATGTCTTGGAAAAAAATAAACATTACAAATCACACAGATATCAAGTTTAGAATAGAAAATAATTTTATTCTGGTACGAAGTCCCTCCAGAATAACAAAAAAGTACAGAAATTAAAATGTTATATCTGGCCAAATAAAAACAAACATAAAAAGTAAAGATAAAGATAAATCAGTAAAAAAAAAAAAAATATATATTAGTTATACATACTATATAAAAAATAAAATAAAAAAATCTATATACAAAACTCTTGAAACCGTGCCAAGATCCTTAAAACTATGTACAATGGTAAAATATAAATAAACCATTTTAGAAAAAATAAATGTTAATTCTTCCTAACAGTAAAATCTGTGCAATAGTTTACATTATAGAGTGAATAACATTTGAGATGGTTGATATATTTTATTCCTTTACAATTTCATAACAACGTAAATGAAATTGAATAAGTAATTGATATCTATTTTTTATGTATGAGGAATAACTACAAATGATAAAGGGAAAAAAAGCAACATGACTATGAAAATTGAAAATTTTTTATCTGCTAAAAAATGTATTTTGCATTGAAAAAAAAAACATGATAAAATGTGACTGATGTGTTTAAATGACGAAGAGATGGATGTTGATTTTTCTTTATTCTGTATGTTGGATGACATCATCCGGAATAAATTGTCCTAGATGATGGCACATAAGTCCAAAACGCCGACAAAATGGAAATAATTTATCAGCTTAAGATGTGCTTCTTTAAAATCAAACACATAATTAATGGGAAGTATTATGGAACTTATTATTGTTGGTTTAACCTGCATGAAATGCTTTTAATTGAAATAATAAAATTGTGATATATTTCCATAATATAATATCATTTTTTAATGCTATAACCATGACAAATAAGGAATAAGGAAATTCACTGTTATTCATATTCTGGAAATTATTAGAAGGTAAGTTATAAGAGAAAAGCTCGTAACTAACATGTTATTGACTCAATATAATACAAATAAAATATTAACTGGTGTAAGAGGTCTCTTTAATATAATGCCTTCAATTATATTGCTTCAATAATATTGACTATAAGTGCTCTTTAGTAGTATTAGATAATGACTTACTGTCTCTTGATAAATGGTTATCCAAGGCAATTATAAGGCTAACATCTACGTTCAACCGCCAGATTTAATCTTCCTCACATTTAATCGTCCAAGTTAACTATTTATATTGGATGATATATTTATAATAATAGAGAAAATATATTATCTGCCATGAACCACTATAATTTTTTTTTTTTTTTTTTTGGCACCCGGTAATCATGTATTAAATAATTAGATGGTACTGTTTCGTACATTACACTATTGATTTCTAGAATATTATGCAGTCAATTCCGGCTCATCAATCTTCATTTAATTATTTTTATCATTTAATTATTTTAATTATTTTTATCATTTAATTATTTATCGAGATCAGAAATACTGTTCCCAGATTGGTTTTATTAAAATTTTGTATTAATTTAATTGAAAGTTTCGTCATATTGTATTATTATTAATGAGAAATAAGTTTTCTTTAAGTCATTCAACATTGGAGATTTAATAGATTTGAAATGAAATAAGTTATGAATCTTCTTATTCATTTATAATAATCTTCTACTCCATTTTCAACTGCGCGAATCACCGCATCTTACAAATTTAATGTAGCCGATTATTTTCTTGGAATTGTCTTTGAAAATGAATTTTCGTTTATTTCTTAATGACATTTACAACTGTATTAAATAAATACATCCAGTAAATTTGAACATAATGGATATAATGACATGAAAACACTTGCTGAGTAACTACCCAATGGTAGCACTCTAATGATATGTTTACATTAAGAGATCACGGGGCCATCTTCTTTTCAGACCCCTCGGAGGGTTATCAGGAATTGAAGAGGTAGCAAGGTTAGAAACGAGAGGGTTGGGATGATTCTGAAGTTTATTATGGAAGGATAGGTATCTGGATTGGGCCAGATCTGAAACAAAAGAAACATTAAGGTCATTATGGATGGTTTTATTTGTAACAAAGTAGGGAGCATTGAGCATTTTACGAAGGATTTTGGATTGTAAGGATTGGATACGAGAGGAATTCGATGGTTTAATGGAGCCCCATAGCTCAACTCCGTAAGTATAAATAGGCCTTATTATAGTCAAGTATATTAGTCTTTTGTAATTAATTGGAAGTTTAGAGCGTTTGTCTAGTAAGTGCTGAAGTAATCGGAAACGTAGAGCGGTTTCTTGTCGTTTCAGTCTAGTATGAGGAAAATTAATTTAATTTAGTAAATGATGAAGAAGCAGGTCTCTAAGCCATTTTCTTTTCAAACGACGTTGAGCTGTTAACAGGAAGGAGTACATTGAAAAACACTTATATTGAAGTGATTTTGAATAGATAAATGAAATATAGTGTATTTTTTGTAGAAGACGAACCTTACATTTGAAATGTTTAAGTCGTTATGCCCATGTTCATTTGAAATATACCATGGTGTGTTAACAATTTTATGTAGAATTATTTATTGTGTTGTTTTTATTTTGTTCGTGTTTTTTGCCGAATCCAAAAGTTCTATTCATTTTGTCCAAATCAGTCTCAGTATAGTGTTGTAGATTATTCGCTTGTATTGTAAGTTAAATGAAGATCTGTAGTCCAAAAGATGAGAAATTAGATTATCTTGTCTATTCAGTTTTTGTCTCTTTAATTTCGTATATATATATCGTATAAGTAAGCGTTTCGACTAAGGAGATAGTATGAATAGTTTTTGAAGGTACTGTTTGGTCATCAGTCATCATGCGTGGAAATGAGGCTTTCTTTAGAGAGAAACTTACGTGGGTTAATTTGATCCATTTAAATTAACTTTTCTACGTTCGTTGCCGTATTTCTATCTACTCCAAACTAAATTAAAATTACATCTACAACACTTTAGTTGGCAGTTACGGTGATCAATTAGCACAAACATTCCGCTGCCTCTAACAGAATGTAATCTTCCATTACTTAACTCGGGCACAAGGGGGTCAGAGCAAAGTCAGTGAAAGCAGGCAATCCCGTTTTGCATTTGAATCGTTGGCCGAATCAAAACATTTGTTTACACAACAAAAGGAACATGTGGTTCAGCAAATTACATAATAGTTTATTAGTATTAAGGATTCGTAAGATATAGTATTTATTAAATTATTTATCTATTAGCTGGTCCTCAATCTAAAGCGGCTAGCCTTGGAACGGTTGAGTTGAAACTTCGAGGATTTATGGGCTACTGCCTACTTACTCTACTGATACTATCATTCATTATTACACTTTGTTAATGTTTTGTAACTGACTGACGAAACGAAAAAGTGATACGTATAGAGCACAGGTGGAGAGGCCGCATGTGGCCTCTGTGACGAAGTTGCGGCCTTCAAATGCTTTTTGTTCTGTTTTTAATAATCTAATACTTTTTACAGTGATTTTTTATTAATTAATATTAATATATTTAAGTAAAAAAAAATTAAGAAATTAATAGAATTAAGCTGAACGCATGTATGTGGATGTTTGTATTTAGTGCTAAATAAAAATAGCATAGGTAAAATATAAAGAATTATTGTGGCATCCACTAACTCAACGTAAGTTTACTGTGGCCTCTTATAATAAAACGGTTCCCCATCTATGTATAGACTATTTAACATGTAATGCGAAAAAATTGAAAAAGTACGTAAAATATCTAGTGTGAAATAATTCAATTAATAAAATTAAGCTGTATTTTCCTGCAAAAAAAAAAAAAAAAAAAAAATGGAATGACGGATAAAAATTAGGAACCATTAGACGAGAATCTTCTGGGATTATTCTGTATCTTTTAAAATTATTCTAGTAAAAATGAGGAAAAATGTTTTATCATCTATTTCTGTTTCCATTCCTACTATATTTCACTCTCACAAAAGATTCAATAATAAAAATGAAAATAATATTTTTTAAAAATTATTTCCTTTTGTCGTTTATGATTTAATACTACAATAAGTAGGCATAAAATGTTGTGAAAAAATAATAGTTTTTGTTACAGAAGATATACATTTTAAATACTACCTTCTAAATTAATATTGTCCTCTTAGTCTCTTAAGAGGCTGCAACACTTACCGTTTGACAGTTTGCCTCTTCAACTTAAATCAAAGCATATAAAAATTATATGCATATATAAAAGATAGGTAAATAGTCGGCTGATCAATTATACGATTAAACAAAATTGTGAGCACTTTCAGGCAAGATATCTTTATTAGGTTAGCCGACGTTTCGACCCAAACATTGGATGTCCCACATTAGTATTGCCCAAATGCGAGATCGAGGTCTTGCAAACTCAGTCTTGGTCATGGTCTTGGTCTAGACAGTCTTGCAGTTACTTACTAGTTAATTGCTATAGAGATAGTATTGTAATTATTTAGATGAGAGAAAACTAACTAAGCCTGAATGAAAAGTTAGAGGGGTTAAATCCAAAAATATATTCTTTGTACCAATTATTAACATATACTAACTAAGATTGTCAAGTAACTATTTTATCTTAATTTTTATTTAGAAAATCGATTTTTTTTTTACTAATCCTGGTGCAAAGTGCAAGACCAACACCAATTTTGGGTAACAGTGACCCACATGATTGCTTCAAAACGTCGAGCAACCTAATAAATGTACCACTTATATAAACCATTATTAAATAGGGAAATATTTTGTTTATCATGGTTCAAAATTTTAATTTTGGTTATTTATTTATTTTTGTTGGAACTACAGAACATGTAGATCTTTTTTTCGAGTTACCTAGCTTTTTCTTTCTCTATCTATCGCAGGCTATTTCTTTTCAGTTATCTGCAAGCATCTTGTTGCTCTATTGCATCTTTGTTCATTCGATCTATTAATCTGTTTTTTGGCCTCCCACATGGTCACATTCCTACTATTAAGACATTAATTGTTGTGTAGAGGCTTCCTGATGGATTGTTTCGAGCTACATGCCCCAACCACCTTAACTGTCTTGCCTTCGTTTCATGAGATATCGATTGACCAGTTTCTGTAACCAGCCTCTATTAGTACATTTCCTCCATGGATTAGTACTTTGGTCCCAGATCGCTCCGGTTATCGAGCGGAGAATTATTCTCTCAAATCATCTTTCTAGATAGCTGGTTAGTGTCCAGGACTCGCAACCGAATTTTAAAACGGAATTTATAAAAAAAAAAGCACTAGCTTAATTTGATTTAATGATATTTTTCAGGATTTCAATACACTTGAAAGAGATAATAAAGCCCAGTTTACGGTTGTTAAATGCTGGTGTATTTCTGTCAGTTGGACGTTTATTCAAAAATAATATAAATCTAAATTGTTATGCCGATTATATTAATGTGTAAAAATTAAATATATTTTTTAGTTCATTGTGAAAAAAAGATATTTTTCATGGATAAAAATAAATAAATGTAACTGTTATTGGAAAGCAATAACTATAGTCGTTTGAAGGCCCTCCTCAAATTACTGGTGTCATCGCCTCTTTTACTGCTTTTTTATTGCTTCTCGCCTGTCTATCTCTGGTTCCACCCTATCTTACCCTTTCTCACCAGATAGAAAAGGGATTAGTTCAATTCACAAGACTATTTTATATAACTGTATATAAATAATAAGAAGTAAAAAAATAATTTTAGTAAAAATTAAGTATATATATATACATATAATTTTACAAAATGTCTTCAATTGACCTTTGAGTGATAATTTTAACATAATTATTTAAATTGGGATCACTTAATTATTACTTAACAATCTGCAAATTGTTCATTGATCCTGTTGTTTATTCGGCGTGTTTTTGATTATTCCATCATAGACATTAAGCTACATATCATGTAGCTCAAAATTTGTGCTGGTGGACTGTGCTGAGGCTGTTGGCATGTCCCTGGCCAAAGATATTGAGGCTCTGTTATAAAACATTGAAGAGGACCGTTAGCATGAAATAAATCTAACGGGATCGAAACGTCACGTCGAATAAACAACTGAATCAATGAACTAACTATTTGTAGTTCATTGAATAATAATTAAGTATTCTAATTCTCAATTTGAATAAATATGTTATATATATATATATATATATATATATATATATATATATATATATATAGATATATATATATATATATATATATATATCACGGTTGCTCACAGTAAAAATGATACATCTGGTATTGATAGAAATTATCGAACAAGTAAATGGTTAAATTAATATTACATTAAAAAAAACAATAATTTATTGTAATCAATATATATCCTAGTAAATTGTTGTTTTCTTATGTTGTTTTTCTTGTTCTTATGTTGTGTTATGTTTTACGTTCTTTTCTTATGTTAGGTTTCGTGGTGTGGAGATGTATGGCGGCTTCTGGTGTAGGAAATCATCACTTTATAGTTGAAATATTCACATATAATAAATATAATATACTATACATAAATATTCCCAGCCGTCAGGTCTTAATGCGATAGAACACCTTTGGGCTAAATTCGAGGCAGAAATTAGAAAAAACGAAATTTCTAGCACATAAGACTTTGAAAAATATCTCCTCGCAGAATGGAACAGGCTAAGTCCGGAATCGCCAATAAAAAATTGGACAAACAGTAATGTTTGGCTGAATCGTCAAAAAAAAAAAAAAATTGGACGGCTCCATTACAGACAGACTGAAAGGAGTGATAGAAAATAATAGTCTGCCTACAAGGTGTTGAATAAATTAATTGTATTTAAAAGCTAATAAGAAGTGAGGTTTATCATTTTGACTGTGGGGTAAAATTATCCAGTTTTTTATTATTATTTTTTTCGATAATCACAATGGAATATTTTAATTTTATTGAGTTTGTAAATATTTAAAATGAAATTATAAATAAATCTATAGGCATTGAAGTTTTTTTTTCTTCTATTTTTGTACGGAGTGTATCAATTTCACTGTGAGTCCCATTATATATATATATATAAATATATATATATATATATATATATATATATATATATATATATATATATACACACATATATAGATAGATAGATGGATAGATAGATATATAGCGCGATTCGAGGGTAACAGTCCAAACTCTAGAATTGGGTTGCACAGAGCAAAATAAAAAGCTAATTTGTTCATATGTGATATTCATTTGTTTAAATTGTATTGAATTATTACAAATAAACGATATTCCTTTCATGTCTAAGCTTTTCGGTTGTCGAAATCTTATTTTAATAAGTGTTCGAAAACACCAACATTCTAAACGTTTTCGGCTTCCTCTTCGAACGTCCTTTCATTTTAGAGGATCACTACACAGAGAACTACAAATTAAATCTTTTACTATTTGAATTACAAGGTGTGTTAGAGAATGTTCCTCTTAACATCATTATGGAAATGATCTTTCAGCACGACGGAACTCCCGCTCATTTCACTTGTCAGGTGAGGTAACATTTGGATGAAATGTTTTCAGTTCGTTGATTGGTAGCGTGGTCTAATTATTTGGTCTATAAGTTCTTCTTAGCTCACACTACTGTGTTGTTCATGGAGTTGGTTCAAAGAGGGTACGGAGTCGCCGAGCGGGCTAACGCGTGTGCAAAACACCTATAATCCGGCAGACCTAATAAATTGAAGATTCCATTGCCGATAAGGGACGCTTTTAACTGTGGCATTAATCCCTCGCCCTCTTCTATGCTCCTGGAAAAACCCGTATTGCCTAAAAAGCGAGGTAGGGTAGAGAGAAAAAAAAAGATAAAATAAATATACAAAGAGAGAACTACATTAAAATTGTAATGCTGCTTGACTGTGTTGAGTTGCTAACTGACACAGCATACTAATCCGTCTGATTGACAATTTAGCTTGATAGACTTCATATATAAAAATGTCATAGTAGATACATTGACTGAGGTCCTCTGTAATGGTGTGGTGACTTTTCCCAAATACAAATAAATAAATAAAATACACTTTAAATAAAATATCTGGATATATATTAAAACAAATTGGTGTACATAATAGAGAAATTAAGTGTCCTGTTTTAATAAACAATAGTATTCAGGAAATCATACAGAAAAATAAATTATAGTATTTTTAGAATGTAAAATTACGTTCCCCCATATGTGATATTAGAACTGAAAAATATGGTGACACTTTTGTGTGTCGTTTTTGAAAACTCACAACTCTGCTTTTATAAATGATTGAGAAGAATAATTGGTATCATTTAACAGAGAAAATGTGAAATCAGATACTGCAAAAAGGATTTTTGCGTTAGGACTTTATTTGGAAATTGAGTAAGCGAGTTAAATTGGTCAACCCAACGAGCGGCTTTAAAATAAATTATAAATCCGTTGGTAAGTCATTTCAACTTGCAAAAGTTAGTCATATTCATAAAAAATGAAGGTATATGGACCTAATTTAGTAATTATACGTAATTAAACCGGATATGCGGCAGGTACAAATTTTGCCCGGTATAAAAAAAAGTGTTGGAAAGAATGTTTCTAGACTAATGGTTATACAATAAGATGATTTTCTCAAGATCACGTCCAATCGCAAAGTTTTATAAGAGGGTTCCTGGACGGAGGCCTAATTAAGGTTTTTCATGAAGGCCTTTTTAATTAGCCTATTAAGGCCTCGTTATAGAGGCTGGGTGTGCCTCAAGGATTGGAAATATGGTCTCTCCACCGCAGGTTCAAACTAGGACCCGAGAGTTAATATCATTGTGCCTTCCTTACTTACTTTTTTTTCTACGTGTCTAGGTTATTATACGTAATTTCTTTAGTGGAAACTTTCGATTCTTTACTTTCACATGTGGTTGGCAAACCAACTCAGGTATGTCCAACCTACTCGACATTATACGATAACAAAATATCCAGTAACTGGTTTCGTAACACGTTTCATTATGGTAGCAGTTCCGTCAAAGGTAAATGAATGATCAATGTTTTTTTTTCGAGGACATTGGAATGTGTTCTGACGAAATTAAAATTTTTTGATATGTGCATCGTAACGTTATAAATAAAAACTTATAAAATATTAATAGCTGATGTTTTATGTTTAATGTATTATTTTAAACTATTTATGACTATTAACTATTTATGAAGTATTATATTGTGTTATTTCAATAATTAATATACCGATAATCATGGGCGAATCTACGGAGGGAGGGGGAGGGGAGCTTTGAGACAGAAGCCCCCCAAAATTGTAAAATATAACCACGCTTTATGGAAAAATATTAAAAAATTATCTCTTAAAGTATTATTGTTCATGTAATTAAAATTTTAAAGGACTTTAGGAATCACTTAAATACCATTTAATATAGGTAGTGGTTAGTTTCTTTCTTTTTTTCCAAAGTCATTATCGTTATTTTTATGAAAAAAAAACTTTTGGGCTGAAGCCTCCTCCCCCCCCAAAATTAAATCCTGGATTCGCTAGTGCCAATAATTAGAGTAGATGAATTTTGTTTGTCATATTTTGTTTTCAGTTATTACATGCAATGCTTATTAAATTGTATTGTGTTATTTAGTAGTATAAACAGAGCTTTAAAAATCTAAATTAAAAAAAAAAATAATAGTAACCGTTTCGGTGGAACATTTTTGTAAAAATATAATTTTAAATGAACATTCTATGGAATTATTTTTAATAAAGTTTTTGCTATACGGTGCAAGTTAAAATTAAACTAAACTTTAATTATTTTTAAATGATTAAAAAAAAACTATACTAAATGAGAAATAAACAGTCATTGGACGTGGATTTAATTATCTTAAATGAATTGCCTATTTCCCATTTTTGCAAAATTAATGGTTTTAAGATAACTTTTAAGTGAAAAGTTTCATAAAAAAAAAATTTAGTTCCGCAATAAAATTTAACTTTTCATTTCAAGCATCATATCTTAGAAAGCCAACCCGACTTATCAATAAAAAATAAATATTATATCAACTCTCATACAAATATAAATTTTCTTCATCACATATTATCAACTTCTTCGTATAAAATGATGTCCTCTATGAGATTCTATTGTATCTTTTGAAATATTTTTTAACTCAATAGGTAGGTACTCATCTATAGACTGAAAAATTCTATGTCATCGAATACAATGAAACCTGACCACTGAGTCACAATACGCCAGTATCCCATAGGTGGAAAGATAATCTAATAATTGATTTTTTATATGTATTTTTTATTCAAGCGTCGTGGGATACCAGGAAGCATTAATGGAGTAAAAAAAAAATCTATCGCTGAATATCCTTTGACAATTCTTCGAGTTCAATGTCATGGCATAAAAAATAAATAAAAGGGAACTGATAGAAATGATTTTATCTGTTCTTGAATGGATTCGAAATTACTATAAGCTATAATTTAAAATGAAAACGAATTTAATATAAATTATTTATTTACTATTTATTATAACCAATACATTTTTCACCGTTCATAAAAAAATCATAAGCCTGTATACTTAATAGGTGACGGGATAAATAAAAAAATCAGATAAATAAAAAAACTAATGTTTTTCATTCTCTTCCAAAGTAAATCTTTGAAAGGACCGTTCATTTTAGTACATTCCATAGAAATGTTTTATCAAATAAGATTAAAATTAACTGATTAGAAACATAATAGTTAGTACAAACATAACTAACAAATCCAAAAAAAAAAAACATAAATAAGAATAAAGATGCAAAATTCAACGAATAAATTTTCTTAAAATTACAATAGTTATAAAACAGGTAAATATAATTGTACATTTTCTTTATAATATTTATAAATTTATATATTATTCAGAATTATGGATGAACTTCTCTGTTATGCATACCATTTCCTCAGATTTTTGTTAGTTGGCCATAATCTAGACTATTGATAAATTTTGTGAGGTTTTGACAAAAGTGACTTGTAGCTGAAAACTAATTCATTTTTGTAGGCAACCTCAATCAAAAATTCCAATTTTGTAAAATGAACTTATGTACAGGTTGTTTTGTTATAGTTAAACTTAATTTATTTTAGCGAATTTTCTGAGGGGAAATTTGAAATTGATCATGGATAAAAACTAACCCCATCAGATATCTCTTTCTTATTGTTGGTACCTATTATTGTTGGAGATCTTACATCTCGACGACTTTTAATCCCATTGGTTTTGCATCAAAAAAAAAAAACTTACTTACTTACTCCTCGCGGGGGACCTTGGCCTTGTTATCAATACGACTAAGGAATAAAAAAAATATGAAGAAAAAAAGGAAGAAAAATATTAAAAGTAATAACATATAGGGATACTGGTCTGATAAGGCAAAATAAAGAAAAACCGTCCAAAATATTGGAGTTGTTCTGTGACGAAAATATCAAAGTATGGAATGATCTATTTTGCAATTAGAATGGATTTTTTAAAACCGGTTTTCAAGTTAAATGACTTTTTAAAGTTCGCTAGTGGAGGGGGGACATTCGCTTATTGGGCAAGTTATTTTAGAAGTCCCGTAACAATGGAAGGCCAAATTAATATCGAGAAATGACAAAAGTTTTCGATAAGTCAACTATTCAGTAAAATATTAGAATTTCCAATTTACTTAAAAAAAGTAAAAATAAAAATTGATCCTATTCTGGCAATATTTCATTATTCTTATTTTAAAAATTAAAATAAATGAGTAGTCTATTTCACTGAATTATCACTATATTGGTACAGTGAAAAGTAAATCTCACATCATCTAAACACACAAACTGTCGACTTTTTATTTTTATTTTTAAATAATTATCAATAAGTACCTATTCTTTAATGCCCGTTCGGATAAATAAATATAAAACGATCACATTTTGTATACTTATCTTAAATTAAATATTATCACTATATTGGTATAGTGAAAAGTAAATCTCACATCATCTAAACACACAAACTGTCGACTTTTTATTTTTATTTTTAAATAATTATCAATAAGTACCTATTCTTTAATGCCCGTTCGGATAAATAAATATAAAACGATCACATTTTGTATACTTATCTTAAATTAAATATTCTATTGTTCTTTTTAAAATATAAATGATTTTATGCTTGATTATTCTTAATATATATCCTATCCAATATCAGATTCTCAGCATAACTCAATTAGTTTATGCTGAATGTTTTTTAATTATGAAGATATTTATTATAATAAGTAGTCATTTTATTTCAAAGACGAGTTGATGAGCTGAAAAAAAATCCTTATAAATTTTTTTAAGTTGTAAATTATTATTTACAATTATATACAATTATTTATATTAAATTATTTTTTAAAATAATTATTTTAAACTGAAATAATACCGTTTTATATCTCAACATCTACTAAAACATAATTGGGCCAGTCAGTTGGATAAATGGCTTTCTGAAATAGGTGAACGACAAATTTTAATTGAACTTGACCTAAAAGTGTTTAAAAGCCTGATACCCCAAGTATTTGCAAATTTTAAACGATATTTACACAATCGGGAAATACAACAATTTTTTTTAAACGTTTTTATTGAGTATTAATACAATCTGTCACATTGAAAGGCATTAGTATTAGGGCTACAGTGTTCATGCATGCAATATGTACATACGAAAGAGAAATAAATATAAATAAAGAAAGTAAATAAGATCAAGAGAATCAATATAGATATACAGGGTGTTTCAGGATTAAGTGGCCAAACTGCAAAAATGAACTATGAACCAAACAAGAAAAAAATTTCATCTTAAGTTATGTCCGTAAACGATTTGTCTAGGAGATATTCACACCTAAAGATTTCCGTTGTTATGAATTATTTACGTTATATGAAATAAATAAAACCTATTTATTTGTTGCAACTACTTTATTAATTAAATGTGAACATTAACATTCATATTAAATGTTCAATGTGATTTCCTTCAGCATTAAGACAGGCTCGGCATCTTTCTTCAACAGCAGTAGTGAATGAATGTTACTAGGAATGTGTCATTGTTTCACAAGATTAAATAATCCTTCTTCGTAAGATATTAAGGTCATTGATCGGTCTTGCATAGAAATTTTGTTTAATGTCACCCCAAAACCCTGTAGTGTCAGGTCTGGTGAGCGTCCGGGCCAAGCCACTGGTCCTGCACGGCCAATTCATTGATAATTAACATTTAGCCTTTGTCGTGGACTTACCTTCACTTTGAACAACATTTAATATGAATTTAATGTTTACGTTTAATTAATAAAGTAGTTGGAACAAATTAATATGTTTTATTTACTTAATATACCGTAAATAAATCATAACAATGAAAATCTTTAGGTGTGAATATCTCCAAAACAAAGCATTTGCGGGCATGCCTTCATAGGAATTTTTTTCTTGTTATGAGGTCCTTAATTCATATTTCCAGTTTGGCCACTAAACCCTGAAGCACCTTGTATACAAGATAAATAAAGTACTAGATCGAAGTCTAATGATACAAAAATAAATAAATAACAATTACATCTATGTGGCAACAAAATTAAATTCCGAGTTTAACCCAGATTATCATGAAATACAAACAGTTAATTACGATATTCAACCATAACTAACAAAAGTTACTTCTTATATGGACATTACAGGTAAAGTCATACTACATGAAAAATGTTAATAATACTGAAAAAATAGAAAAATGTGCAAGAAAATGAAAGATTAAATATAAAATTAATTCATTGAGCAGGATTCAATTACTTTAAATAATATTGTGAAAATAATGCTGTATTTATATACAACTCTATTATCCCAAAATTAAATCCCAGTAACAAAGATTATTCTTTATACAGCGGATTATTGTTTTTCAATTTTTAAAGATTTATAATGTATTAAATTTAAGCGGAATTTGGATCATTATTTTCCTAGTTGTTTATGTCTTTAAAATTAATTAATCTGAAAATTATTATTTATAACTTCCAGTTGGTGCCAATTCTATTTGTATGATGACTATTCCCGAAAAAAAATAAATAATAAACACCAATAATAGTAATAATACAAAATTTACAAAGGTGGCATTTTATTAATGTATTAATGTATATATATATATATATATACTCGTTAATGTATATATATATACTCGTATATAAACTATGATTCAATGATGCTGATACTAACACTAGTAATTAAGCAATTATTTACTTTTTAATATAAATCAGCAAGGCGATTACAAGTATCTTTTCCATTACATATATTGAAGATACATATACATATGCCAGTATTTTAATATTTTTAAATTTTAAGTAAGGACATACATAAATACTTATTTGTATAAATAAGTAACATACATAAATACTAAAGGACATACATAAAGTACATAAATTTTATTTGTTTATTTTTTTTTTTGTCAAAATTGTACCTTCACACTTATTCTTTATATAAAATTTATATTTGTATCTTTCTGTATTTAAGTGTAGGCTGATTTTTTTTAAATATTTATTCATAGTATTCTAAATATTTATATTAAATTTTATCATATTTATTTATATTTCTTAAGCTAAATTTATTTAATATGCTTGTTTATTAGCTAAGCGTTAATTAATAAGTAATCATAATGGGTTGAGACCTTTGTTCATCCAAAAGACAAACAAATTATAATGAAATAATACATTTTATCTATAATACATACATATAAATTCAGGCGGACAAGATACAAAAAGATATAGAGAATTCTGGGAGTTACATCATATTTAGATAAAAAATGTCAATAAACATATTAAAATTATAAACAGTAAGTACATTAAAATATTAAGAACAATAAGTTGTATTAACAGAGTAAGCTAAGTAACAAGATCTCAAACTGAAGTAAATAGATGGTAACAATTGTTTTAGTAAAATATATAATATAATATGTGCAATTATGAATATACTCGTACAGATCTACAGGAGATATGGAAAGAAAAGGAAAAAGGATATAATATGAAATAATGGGCATAAAGGGATGTTGAGAAAAAAAAAGAAAAAAAGAAGAAGAAAAACAAGAAATATATAAGTAAGTAAAACTACAAGAATAAAAATAGAGACTTACAGGTGTGTTCAGCAAGGAGTTTCACTTATAAATGGAAAACCTGGGTAAGTATGAGGGAAATTTACTGACCTGGTTGGGGAATGGTGAGCGGGTAAGTAATAAAAGTAAAACAAAACCTGGAATATTACAGTATATAAACTTTGAATATATGGATCGATACAAGGGAAAATACTATATCTATGAAGTCATACTATATAATTTATTAGTTCATAGATCTAGAATTTTCCCTTTTATCCGTCCATATCTTCAAATATTAGATACTGCAATATTCCAGGTTTTGTATTACTTTTACTACTTACCCCCTCACCATTCCCCCACCAGGTCAGCAAATTTCTCCAATATATATAATTCAAAGATATATAATTCTCTTTTTGTATCTTGTCCGTTCTTGCCCTGAAGAAGACCTCCAAAGTCGGGCCGAAACGTTGGCTTTTAATAAAATAGTTTTGCCACTATTTAGTTTATTTATGACCGCTACCCCGGACCATCTCCTTCCTTGAAAAATAAAATCATTTTAAAAATATTTTTGTTATTGACAATTATGATAAACTTCCATATTTAAAGAAGATAATAAAAGAGGACAAAATTAGGAAAATACAAATTTTAAATGCTTGTAATAGAAATAAAAATAACGCATGCTAAAGTAAAAACATTTAAAACCTACATACTATTTTTTTAAACAAAGTATTGGATTCAGAATTATATATGTAGATTTATCAGCTAAAGATTTTTCAAGGATAAGTGATTGTATTTCCAATGGAACTGGACTCTCATTTAAGGATATGACTGTAGGTTGACCCGGATAGGCTAAGTATAGGTTGCCATCCTCTTCTATTTTCTGTGGGTAAAGCCAAATTTATTTCACGGGCCTATCGGGAAACAAATGTGGACCCATTGAGATCGGAATAAAACCTACGTAAATCAGAGGTGCGTGACCTCCATCCCACGGTATCTGATTCGTTACGCCCAAACTGAAGAATAAGAATAAACAAATGCTTAATAGGAAGGACTGGTACGAATTGTAACAACACGACGAGTAACCGGTTCATTATCAAGCCCAGCTACATGTTCAAGCAAAACAAAAAGATAAAGTCCGTGGTACAGATCCCTTTTTTCGAATTATTTACAACCGCCTGAAACTTCGTAAATAATTTCATCTAATCGTTACCTACAACTATTTTATTTACGAATACTCTTGGAATTGGGACGTTTTCAATCTGGAGGGAGGAAAACATTGTTTATTTAATTAGGTACTAAAAACTCGTAAATATACATTTGCTTTCTACTTGGCTCGTAAGATAATTTTAAATAACCTATACTAGTTGGCCCGTGCAAAAAATTCGAAGACAATTTTGTGTAATGTAGAAATAGTAAAATAATATGGAAATAAGTAGTTCCTATGTATTATGTAAGAGGGGAATTAATATTTTTTCCTTAGTCTATTACAATATTCCATTAAGTAAAATAGACTAAAATATTTGTAAAAATTGCTTTGCTAGGACCTATTTTTAAACGCTAACTGGAAAGATAATAAAAGTAATATAGACAAAATAATGCCCCAATCATGGGATAAAATGCAACAACAACCAAATGTCTTTAAGAAATAATATATCAGCCAGCGAAAAAAATGTAGTAGACTATTCTATTTCTAAATGCAATATCTTTAAATCGGAAGACATTATTAAGTATACCAAAAATAACAGGCTGTATCTTTGTTAATAATTGTCCGATTTTTAATTTCTTTGTTTTTGTTTTGTAGGTAATTTAGTAATCTTTCTAATTTTCATGGGCACAATCCAGAAAAACTGCATACTTTTTGAGTTATTCGCAAATAAAGATTATTTTCCTCCATGACTTATTTTTCAGAAATTTCGGCGGGATAGGATTATTTTTCGCCACTGAAGGAAAAGAACAACTCATCTTCAAAATGATTTGTCAATCATTGGATTTGATGAAGAATTGACGAAGTCATGGCAAACCGACAAAAAAACACCTTTTAGAAATAATATATAGGATAGAAGAGTTGTGTTGATATAGTCGTCTAAAAAAACACCTTTTAGAAATAATATATAGGATAACCTCGTTATTTTGAAATTTTGGAGGTGTACATCACGCCAAACAGCTCAATATTTTTGAAATTCTGTGAAAAAGTGATCAAATTATCTTACGATCCAGGTAGAAAGCAAATATGTATTTACTAGTTTTTAGTACCTAATTAAATAGACAAAGTTTTCCCCCTCCCTATTGAAAACGCCCCAATTCCAAGAGTTTTCTTAAAGAAAACAGTTGTAGGTTACGATGAGATGAAACTATTTATGAAGTTTCAGACAGGTGTTAATAAGACGATAAAAAAGGATCTGTACCACGTACACAAAATTTTTGAAATGATTCTTTAACCTTTAGCTCGGTTATGTATGCAGGGAAATTAGTTTTGGGTATATAAGGGAAAATATGGGAGATTTAAAAGAGAATACAAAGTCTATCTATTATCTAAAATGTAGGATTTTGTCCAAAACCTTTAAAAAAAAAAAAAAAAACCCTATTATGTATGCAAAACAAAACCGTAGAAGTGGGGGTGAATTCCATTGAAAATGCCGATATTTCAAAATAGCTTTAATTTGGTAATAAAGATTTTGTGCACCTCAGTATGCAATCAATAGAGTATTTAATTATTCTTTAAATGAATTTTGGCCAATGGGCACCAAAAAAATCGTTTTATTTACCATCCTTTGAATATCGATGTATAATTTAGAGAAGAGTATAAACTACCGTTGGCCCTTTCTGAGATTTTCGTTATTTTTAAAAGAAATTCATCCTTTTAAGGAACAAATTAATTAATTAATACAATGTTTTTATATTATTAACTTTGTAGTACGGATTTTTTGAGTCCCTGTTTCCGAATTTACTAAGGACTCATACTTGATTCCCTACTTATGGCTATTTACTCAAGAGACAAAAGTAAATAGCAACAAACCCGTTATGCCTAAATACTAAGCATGCCTTACAAGGACGATTTTTCTAAAAAATCTAGAGAAGAAATATGATATTTTATTCTTAACATTGGTTCTAGAAGCCGAAAGGTCGGCAATAATGAAAGAAATTATATCAGAGGAAATCAATTAAACTTAATTTCTATTCACAACTATGTTTTTTTTGTTGTTGTTTTTTTGGGTCCTCCCTTTCCTCACCGATAAGGATATACGGGGTTTTCCCGGGCCAGAGAGTGTGGGCGGGGATTTAAAAGACTCCCTCGGCACGTGATTTTTATATCATTTGATTGATATATCAGGTTGCCGAGCAACGGTGGTGTTGTGCACACGCGTTAGCCCATTCGGCCACCCTGGCCACTTATTCACAACTATGTGTATGACTTAAGGTCACTCCAATAAAAATCAAAATTAGCGTTTGATAGCTATTCATTGAACGTTTCGGAGGATCTATGTCCCCCTCCTCAATAATCTAAAAAAAAAACACAACCAATATCTTTTAGGTTCGATTTGAAAAAACAAGTTTTTAAAGAAATATAAAAAGATTTAAGAATACCCTCTCTGTTAACAATAATGTGTTCATTTAGTGAACTACATCTTGCGACTTTAGATGGTTTTAAAAGCTTTCATGCCCTGGTTTTTTAGTCGTTCCAATGTCATGTTTAAATCATGATCATCAAGCGGGAAACCTGTTGGCTACGCAATGCTACAGAATTAGTAGTCGCTACTCGAGGCCGAACCAGTTCTACACAACCCATCAATCGATATTGACGTAATGCAAGCCCAATAGCAATTGTTTCAAGTTGTATACTTGTTTTATTAAATTCAAATGACTACAATATTAGCAATATTCAAATTTAAAATATTCACCTTATTTGGTATCTCATTCGCATAAACGAATACGGTTTTATAAAATATCATATAATTCCCATTTTTTAAATTTTAGATATATATAAAAAAAGTTTTTATTTCATCTATTTAGTTTTGGCTTTATTATCATTCTCAATATTCTAAAAAAACAACAGGCATCGGAAATTCTTAAATTTATAATATTATCCTATATATACATACTGTAAGGTCTGTAGAGCCAACCGAAAAAAAAGAAAGTGTATATATATATATATATATACATATATATATACATAAATACATATACATATACATACTTAACAGGTTAGGTGAGGTTGCGGTCCCGGGTTCCGATATTCGTCTCGATTTCGGCCGGGATTATTTCGAATTTAGCCTATTTTACGAAGTATCTAAACTGGCCGTTTTAAAAAATATTTGAATGGAAGTTGGATAGATGTAAAGATAGATTGACGGTGGGTACCGTAACCGCAGTTAACGTGTTAAACCCATATTACCATATCCATACCGAACATAAAAATCGATTATCACATTGACAAATGAAACATAAGACATTTAACAAACAGCTAAGACTACTCTATCTTATTTTTTTTTAAATCTTAAAAACTGAAAATGAGACAGAAAATGACTACATATTTAAACCTATACATATCATAGATATACGGCATCGCTCAAAATACCCTGCTACAAAAACTTCAAAACTTCCAATCAAAATTATTGCGACTCATAAAAAAAACACAGTGGTACGTGACTAACAACACTCTACCTAACCACCTTCCAACACTCGACCAACATATAACGATTCTTTACTAATGATTTTATACTAATTTAAACGGACATAACAATATATTAATAAGAGACATGGCACAATCTGACATAGTCCTGCAGATGAGGAAGAGAATAAAAAGGCGTATCTAAGTAATTGAAATGAATCAGGGAAGAGATTCTGCTGAGTATTGTCCACCCCCATACCTTACATGTCATTATTTCTTGTATTTTTATCTATGTATCATTCATTTACTGATTGTCAAAACACAGTTAACAAGTGCTTATAATATATGCATAGTGTTCTATTTAAAAAAAAAATTATTATCTCAACAATTGCTACCATGAAGTAGTAAACTATATATATATATCTTTTACTGTCTTATGACTGTTATTTTTTTATTATATTTTAAAATGACATTTAATTAAAATGTAACAATAAAACGAAATTACGTTAAAGTTAAAACGTCATATAAATTAAATAAAAATATGCAATAAAAAATAATTTTTCTTCACCAGATGAAAAATTGTATGGGTAATGTTGTCTTTCCTGAAGTATTAATCGTTTATTAATTCAATTTAATTATAAAATATTGATATAAGTAGACGGCTCTTTTAAATTGAGGATTGGACTTTGGTCAGTTATGGATTTAACGTAGTCTAAATAATGACCTTCATATCCCATTTGTTATTGACCTAATCCCAGAAAATTTTTCCAAATTTCACCAGAAACTCACTCATCATCCAAATCCTGTAGCACAATCCCTACCTAGCTCCAGTCATCCCTACAATCCTCCCCGGAGGTTAAGACGGCAGTGGCCCCGCGACCTTTTGTAAATATGTATATATTGGAGTACTGGCAATGGCCAGATTCTCCACTCAAGACATGAGCGTCTGTTGCTATAGTGCCCTCCATCAGTTTCCACTGGTTTCAAATAACAGTGACGCGGCTGAGAGAGAAGCACTGGGATCTCCTGGAGTCCTGCCTTGGCTTCCACGTCGGGGAATAAGGCATGACTCAGAGTCCCCTGGGTGAATGTAAATATTGCACATAGGTGTGAATGTGATTTATTTACTTTAATTTCATCTAGCTTTTATCTATTATTTCATTATTTTTTTTGTACACAGGCATACCAATTTACTTATTTTATTTTTTTTATATTTCTTTTTCTTTATTATTGATATTAATTGTATGTACATATTGTGTGAATGAATCATGTAGCCTTAATATTAATGCCCTTCAATGTGGCAGAATGTATTAATATTCAATAAAGAAAGTTAAAATGACCAATGTAGTCTAAATAAACTTATCTAGGTTCGAACCTAGAATTGATAAAATACATTTTATTAGTATCTAATTTATTAATTGAAGGTAAAATCTGTTATAATCATACTCCTCACACCCAGCTCTAGGAAGTGGATGCCTTTCAATAGCTTAAATGAGAAAACTTAGCGGAAGAATGCTGACCATATTATAATGTAACCATTTTTTCACGCAATATAACTTCCTGTTCTAGTGCTGAGCCAAAATCAAGAAAAGAACGCTGAAAATGGTTTTGAATAAAAGATATATAAAGTAGCAAACCCTATTTTAGTTTAAAAACAGAGGGATGTAATGTTTTTTTTTATTTTACCGATGTGCTGAATCAGACAATGTTTCATGTAGCTCTTCTTATGTGTCCATTCTTATAATGTTTCTTATGTGCCACAACTGAGAAGAAAATGACAGTCATTTAGCAGGCTACCATAATATTCTATCCAGTGTTACCATACAATGTTAAAGTATATTCCGTGTACGAAAGATAAGTCAACCTTCATAAGCGTTGTACGGATCAGTACCATTCTGATTTAAGTACTGTCTGTGTAGCTACCACACCATATTTAATATTTCACAACAAATAAAAAGTGGAATTTCTTTTTTACAGAAGACCAATTCTCATATTTATCGTATCAAAAAACTAAGGCCTTTGCATAATAATTTTTTTCTAGTCACTCTCTGGTCGGTTTTGTACAAAATTATCATCAAACTTTTTTCTACTAAGATTTCGTACTGAAAGAAATTTAATACGGTCATTCCATGTGACACCGTCTCCTTTTTCGACGGTTTCCGACAGTGAAATTGGTCTTCAGAAAGTCTTCCTTTGCTGACCATGGCATATCTTAATGCAATCTTTCTTATGGAGGATAGGATCTTGAAATGGTTAGACTCGGTCTTGCAATTCAGACTACGTGCACTTACAAGCAAATTAATGTTTATTATATTAATATGATTTGATTATAAAATAAGCATTAATTTATTTCTTTTACTTAATTAATATGATGTATATAAAATTGTTAACATTTAGAAGTTGAGTATATATAGAGAAAAAAAACATATTAATAACTTGAAATTTTATTAGTTTAATATAATAAAATAAATGTATTAATATCAATTGGAAATAAATAAATTTTTAAATGTAGGTATACTTCATATATGATTATTTGAGAACGTTTTTTTAATGTAACGTTTGTATTTATAAGTTGCATTTGAATTCTACGTTTTAATTAAAGCTTTATATTTTATATGGTTCTTAGGAAGTTTTATTCAGCAAAATAAATAAATAAAGCTTGAAGGCTTGATAAATAAATAAATTATTTAAAAAATGTATATATTTTATTCAGCACATTGGTAAACCACAAAAATTTCATCAAACATTGTTTTTGTTTTTTCAGATCCCCTCTTTTATGTTTCTCTTGTGATCTGGTAAATTTGTCTGTCAACTTCTTAATCATTTTGCTGCTAAAAGCATTGCAAGGTGTATTTTTTAGATGTATATATTTTTTTGTTTCGTCTAAATTTGATATATAACGGTGATGCCGTTTACATCTGAATTGAATTTATCTTAAACTCTAACTCTTACAACTAAATAAAAAATTCAATCTTTGATCTTGTTGCAGTTGTTACCGACGTTTTGGAATATGTGCTGAAATCAGGGTGTTAAAAAGAGAGCTGGAGTTTTCGAACTCTTTTGAATTTTCAAAAAATGATTTCTAGCCTTTACTGAGGAATTCTTTAAGTGAAATTATAATTATTCTTAATGCCAATTTGTTATCATAATAAGGACTGCATAACTGTGGGAATAAGAAGTGTGGTGTCTTCGTTTACGATTCGTCCTGCTTTTTATATGTAAAATAAAATATGGCTCACTAAAAATTTTTAATATAACAGAAAGATAATATTTAGTGAAGCAAAAAAACAAAAAAATTATGTTTCCTTGATTTAATAAAATGTTCAGAACTTAATTCTGGATAATAGATGGCTTTTGTTATCGCAAGTCATTTGGTTTGCAAATTCCCATCTTTTCTATTTCTAATTCTAGAAAACTCAGTGTTGGTCTTGCGCAAAAGTCTTGCAACAGTCTTGCAGTTACTTATTAGCTTATTACTATAGAGATGTTACTGTAATTTTTTAGATAGGAGAATCCTAAGTAAGCCAGAATGAAAAATTAGAGGAGTAAAATGCAAAATTATATTGGTTATACCAATTATTTACATATAGTAACTAAGATTGTCAGGCACTAGTAACTATTCTGCCTTAATTTTTATTCAAAAAATTGATTTTTTTTTTTACCAGTCCTGTGCTTGTCCTGTCACACACGGATATGCAATAATGAAATACTAAAATATTAATAGGTCATTGATTAATTGAAACTATGTATACAAGTGATTAAGGAATCACTTTCATGAGAACTGTAAAAAAAAAATAATAATAAAAAAAAATAGAGCGAATCATATTAACGGTTGGTCGGAAGGCCGCAGAAGTAATAGGAGTCCTGTGAAAGGCGTGCCCCGTGAGTTGCGTAAACCAAGCTACTCCAGGGACGGATGAAAGATGGGGGTTGGGACCCCAATGTAGCCTACAGGTGTAGCCAGCTACTGCGGTCTGTCCCCAAATAGCCTTAAAGGATTTGGCTTTTAGAGGACATATGAGGGCTAGTAACATTGCGACACAGCAATCCAATATTTCAACACCGAATCTTAATAACCGGTTACATTATAATAATAACTTAAACTATTTTTACATATTTTTATCTCGATAAATAAACAGGCTACTTAGTAGCCCACGGTAGGGACCCCTTTATATGAAATTATTAATACCCTTCTAAAACTTAACGAGCGACTTTGTCTTATCGTAACCTATAAATTTCATCCACGAAATTTCTCAGAACTGGGACGTTATATGATTAAATTAAATAATTTAATGAGATACTAAAAAATCATGAATCATTTAATTTGATGATAATTTTATCACCAAATCGAGAAAAACCTACAAAAATATTGGTCCTTACGATATAATAAAACCTCGTTACTTCGATACGTTGAGGGTGAATGTCAAGGCAGGAGACTTGACATTTTTTCTCGATTTTCTGATCAAATTATCTTAAGATTCAAGCGGAAAGTAAATGGGTGTTCATAGAGTTTCAAATAAGTAGATAATATTTTAGGATTTTCTTGTGCCCGTGTATAGTTCATATCGCCTAATAGTATTTTGGTTAATAGCGGGTTGATAGTTGACTATAGTGAATAATGAAGAGAAGGTGAGTTGGGGTGATCGGTCAAAAATAAATAATAATATTTATTTTAACATTTGACGACGTTTCGTCTCGAAGTTCAGAACTTCATCAGGGCTAATCGAAGAGATCGCTATTGATAGAATCATCATTCATCTTAGTTACATTCCAGCTAGAAGTTTTGTTTTAATTTGAAAACTACAATTTTTCTTTGTTCAGCGTGCTATTATATTACTTGCTATTAAGTACCTCGATAAATGAACAAAGTTTATTCTTCTGCGTGAATTCCGTATATCCAGGAGTTGGCCACAAGATAAATTTTAACCTGTCCAAGCCGGATTCGAACTGTCGTTGATAGACTCAAAAAAAGTTTACACTCTGCACAGCGTACTATAGTTACTAGAGTGAGAAGTTTGTTTCTATTCCAAATAATCGAAAAAATAAGATATTCAAAATGAAATATACAACCTCAATCTCCTTCCCTCGACGAACTTCAGGCAGAATTTCTTTGTTCGGAATAACCTTCATCGACTCATAACCACTAATCATATCCCGGTATTTCTTTTCTAACTATTTGTTTTATAACTTTGAATTAGGAAATGCTGAGGGAGGCCAGCAAATTATTCTTTTACTTCTGTGGTTTTGTGCCTGGTTTTGGTGGAGTAGGATAAGGAAATATGTTTTATTTATTTATTTTTTTAAATTTTTTATGTCCAGAAAATGTAAGGAATCATTTTAAAGCAATCGAGATCTTTATAATTCTTAAATGGTCCAACATAATTTATTGAAGATATTTTTCTAAAAAATCACGGGTACCCTAGGGTTACGGAATGTCAAAGTACATCATTATTTTCACAACTAGAAACTAATCTTAACTTACGAGACAACAAACCTCAACTTAATTAATATGGACTAAGAGATTATAAAAAAGATTTTTTTTATAAAAGTGGGTTATCTCTTGTCCAGGTGGGGTGTGGATAAATAAAATCGCAATTAATCCGTGATTTTATGAAAAACAGAAGTTGACAATGTACTTTAGCCGCTTACTAAGTTATTACTGATAATTAATTACTACTAAGTCCCGTATAAATGGCTTTAAAAATCATACATTTTAATTACTATACCAATTTTTAATTATCTAAAATAATTTTTAATTATCTAAAGTAATTTTTAATTACATAAATTAAACACCTGTTCAGTATTTACTTTCTATTTAACGAAAAATGTGACTTAATTATAAAAAAAATTAAATTTTCTGCTTATCCGTGGATAATCAGACCATAGTTATTTATAGTCCGTGGTACAGACCCCTTTTTATCGAATTATTAACATAAGCCTGAAATTCAGTAAATAGTATCGTTTCATCGTATCCTACAACTATTATATTTACGAAAACTCTTGGAATCGGGGCGTTTTCAATCTGGAGGGAACAAACTTTGTCTATTTAATTAGGTACTAAAAACTCGTAAATGCACATTTGATTTCTACTTGGATTGTAAGATAATTTGATCAGAAAGTCGAGAAAACTGGTGGCTTCAAAAATATTGAGCCGTTTGGTGTGACCTATACCCCCAAATTTTCAAAAAACCGAGGTTATATATAGGAAAAACGGCCCATTGTAGGAAAAACGGCCCATCTTTTTTTATCGATTCTATGATCAAGTTATCTTACGACCCAAGTGAGAAGCAAATAGGTATTTACAAGTTTTTAGTGCCTAATTAAATAGACAAAGTTTGCCCCCCTCCTGATTGACAACGCCGTAATTTCAAGAATTTTCTTAAATAAAGTATTTGTAGGTTACGATGAGATGAAGCTATTCACGAAGTTTCAGCCGGATGTTAATAATTTGATAAAAATTGGCATGTAACACGGACTATTAAGCTTTTTTGTAGCACATGGTGTCTTCTATAAATATTTCCGTTTATTTATTGGATACTCAGTATGTGAATATATCTTAGAAATAATAATTAGTTTTTCAATCAGCAGAAAACATTTTCTTTTTTCGTCAGTGTGTTTGTTCATTAGGAAGTGTACATTTTTCTATTTTTCAGACAAATTTATACTTATACTCCTTTATGTCAGACTATTATTTATTTTGATTTACGTTTCGTAACGTAAATTACTAGTTCTAAAGTAGCCATTAAATAAAGGTCTTTTGGATTTCTAATTGAGATAAAGTAATCTGCATGTGTTAGGTCTTCAGCGTTCGTTCCGATTGCCAAACAGGATATAGTTAAAGTAGCCGATGCGTTGCTCTAATAATCATAAACGTCAGGTAATATTCAAGGACCGCAAGTAGGATAATTACAACTAGGTGATGCAAGTACCTTTACACATGTTCAAACATTATAGGTAAATTTTTTTTTTTTTTTTTTTTTTGTTTGGCACTACAGACCATGAGGATCTTTGGCCGAGAGATGTGGTCTCCTTAAAGACGTATGCTGCATAGGTAAGTACCAAGGATATTTTTTAGATATTGTAGACTGTAAAGTATATTAATTCTATACTTTTCTATAATTCATAGATACATAGCAAATTCAGTTTTATACAATTCGGTAACCGGGACGTAAACATCATGTCCATTTTTGTGTTTGTTCAGGCGAGCCAATGTTCCGCAACTTTTAGCTGTTAAAATTTGTTATCCTCATACCAGACTGAAACGAAAAAGAAAAAGTTTCTGACTTCTCCAGCAATTACCAGACAAATCCTCTAACCTTTCAATTAATTACAAAAGACTATACATGAACATTATAAGACCTATTTGGACATACGGAGTTGAGCTTTGAAGCTCCACTAAACCATCGAATTCCTCTCGTATCCAAAATCCTTTGTAAAATCTTTAATGCTCCTTACTTTGTAACAAATAAGATAATCCATAATGACCTGAATGTTCCATATGTTCCCGATTTAGCCCAATCCAGATACGTGTCCTACCATAATAAACTTCAGAACCATCCTAATCCTCCCGTTTCTAACCTTGCTTCCCCTCGATCCCTAGGCATCTGAAAAGAAGATGGCCTCGTGATCACCTAATTTAAAAACTTTATTAGACTGCTACCAATGGGTAGATTCTCTACAAGCCTCTACATACCACTGGGCAGTATCTCTTCAAGTCTGTTCATGTCATTATTTCCAATGTGTGTATTTTTACTAGTTATATTGTTTATACAGTTGTAAATTTCATTAAATAAATAAAATAAAAGAATACATTTTTTTTTCATCTCAGCTCCTAAGGACTATTGGAGAAAACAAAAAATCTCTTGTTTCCAATGTAAAATTAGCAAAACAATTCTGATTGACATAATTGACGACTATATTTAAGTATTCCCCATACAATTTGAAACTGGCTTTGTCCCTTTAATTTTTTTTTTGTCTAGTTTGGCTATTTAGAAAGTATTGTAAAACCGGTTGTTCAGAAATGACCCTGCTGTGGATAAGACAAATATTGCCTAGCTAATTAATACCTTGGTGACTCACTTCCCTAATCGCAATACACTGTCACTATGTCCTTGTTTCCATTCTCTTCTTTCACTCCTCCGCTATACTTCGGTGCTGTCAAAGCAGAAAAGTGTAAGCGCCAAAATTAAATCGGGATTTATAACGAAATGTGTAGGTAAGCGTTTTTTCACAAGTCAGTTTGATACGAAATCGATTTTATAATTTCTAGATTTGACTTACTTTTGATTATATATATATATATATATATATATAAATTAATTTAAGGAGAATGAAAATAAAAAGTTAAGATACAATTAATTAAAACCATTTATTTACTTAAATTGTCTGTTTATTATTAATCAATGATATGAGACAAATTTTTTAAAAATATTTTTTAATTCTTTAATCCTACTTTCTTAATAGATTCTTCTGTTTCTTCCTTCTTCCCCCAACACATTGGCGTAGCGTCTTAAGCCCAATCCTCTATTCTATATACACGTCTGATATCCCTGAGCACCTTAGTTCCACCATTTATCGCTTCGCTGACGACACTGCTATTCTATCTTCGCACAAAAATCCTACTATCGCATCAATTGCTCTTCAAATCCACGTACGTAATCTTGAAAAGTGTTTGAAGAATGGCAAATCAAAATAAATAGTAATAAATCCATCCATGTGCCTTCGAAGAACTAGGGTACCGTGCCTTCGAAGAACTAGGTACGGTACCTTGGACTCTACTTAGACAAAAGACTTACTTGGAACATACATACAAAATTAAAAAGACAAAAACTTCCTAGACGATATAGTCAACTCTTACATCTTCTGGAATGCAGATCTTCACTTAACTTACGAAACAAACGACTGATCTGCAACACCTTACTGAGACCAATATAGACATATGGAGCAGAACTTTGGGGTTCGGCAAAACAAACACACATAAACAAAATACAAACAGCACAATATAAAATTTTACGAAAAATTGTTAGCGCGCCTTGGTACATTTCAAACAATACTATACATAACGACTTAAACACCCCAACATTAAAATCCTACATCCACGACAAATACACTACATTTCATTCTTCAACCCCAAACCACTCCAATCCTCTGGTTCTTCCTATCTCCTGATCCCTGTTACCTGAACGATGCAGATTAAGAAGAAAATGGCCAAGAGACCTACTATATCAATAAAAGAAAATACACCAAACAGTATAAATACAACAAATTTGATAGATGCGCTGCCGCGCAGGTGCATATTGCGTAAATATATTTTATATAAATAGATAGAAAAACAACTTTATTCTGGGACAAAGTCTCTTTAGAATAACAAATATTTTATATCTTTTACATACGGAAATTCTCGGAATTGGCTCGTTTTCGAATTCGGCAAGATCGGCAAACTTTATCCATTTAATTAAGTGCTAAATACCTATGCATACCCATTTGCTTTCCACTTGAATCATAAGATAATATAATGAAAAATAGAAAAAAAAGTGACCTACTAAAAATATTGGGCCGTTTGGCTTGTATAACCTAGTTATTCTGACATTGTGGGGGGCGGAGGTCACACCAAACGGACCAATACTTTTGTTGGTCACTTTTTTTCTTGACTCTGTGAACATATTATATTACGATTTAGGTGGAAAGGAAATGGGTATTCACGAGTTTTTATTACCTAATTAAATAGAAAAAGTTTGCCAATATCCAGATTGAAAACGCCACTATTCCAAGAATTTTCGTAAATAAAATATTTGTAGTTGTAAATGAGATGAAGCTGCTTACGAAATTTTAGACGGATGTTAATAAATTGATAAAAATATGTCTTTACCACGGACTATTTATAACAAATTTAAAAAATAAAAATTAACAAATACTGCTGTAAAGTGACTGAGCATGAAAGGTGGTTTATGATGATTTATTTTACATTAATACTAGTTTTATTTCTTTCTTGACTTTTCTTTTTTCTAGAAACATGCTAACGGCAAAAGAATATGGATGAAGGATCACTGCCCTTAAATATAAATAATAAAATCGTGATTAGAAGGGATGCCGCTGTGTACTCCTCTCCCTCACGCCTATGAATGCTTTACTACTACTGTTGTTTACTATTATGTATACAGTAACATATTCACGGACAGTCTTGTTAGTTCAGAAAGAAATAATTATTTAAACCGTTGAGTATGGAGAGAAGATTCGGTATGTCAATCAAATTGGCGTAAGTCATTAAGAAAAATCAATTTTTAATCTTAAACTCATTTACCTTCAAGGTGGAAGTGTCAGAAAAAAAATTAATTTTCAAGATGTTTAGAACAGGAAGAAAAGAACGATTTTGTCCTTAAAACTTTCCTTCACTTTTAAATTAATCGGTAAATTATATTATATTACATATGTAGCTTGAATTTAAATCTGTGTGAAATTAATTTTTATTTTATTTTATTATATTTGCTTCAAATATTACTCAGGAGCTATTCTAGACTATTTAAT
This sequence comes from Nezara viridula, assembly GCA_928085145.1. Taxonomy (NCBI): domain Eukaryota; kingdom Metazoa; phylum Arthropoda; class Insecta; order Hemiptera; family Pentatomidae; genus Nezara; species Nezara viridula. The sequence continues at coordinate 50,136,376 of OV725081.1, forward strand.
ACAGCCTGATTAATTATTGCATAAGTATAAAATTAAATTTGAGATCTACAAATTTCCTTGCAATAATAAAATTTTTTGGCAGCTTCACAGCGTCCCACCACAAATCCAGGAAGTAGATTAGTTCAGCAGATCTCTTGGCCGCCGCCTATGTAATCGTCGAGGTGGGCTGTACGGGTTTTCTGTCAAAGGATTTTGGTTGTAAGTTAGTCTTTAGTGAAAGTTATTGTAGTTTTCATTTGCATTGTCAAAAATTGTTGGGATGTTCAAGTCTTTATTTAATCTATCGTGTGTGATATGAAATGGTGTGTCAACTATCCTTCGTAAAATTTTGGATTGAAAATACTGAATTTTTTTAATATTGGAAGTTTTAGCAGAACCCCACAGTTATATACCATAAGTCCAAATTGGTTTGAGTAAAACTTTATAGAGCCTAATGTCTTATTCATCAACTACCCATGTCGTAGACGTTGTGATGTTGGAAGAAAAATAGAAAAAGGTAGAAACCAAAAATTTTCTAATTATTTTACATGTTAGTCCCTAAGACCTCTTTAAAAAAAAAACGATTAAACAATTAATATCGTTCTAGACATTCTTTACTTCTTAGGTCCTCTTTCCCGATAAACTCATTACCAAGAAACGTTTTTTCTGGGCATATTTGATGAATTATGTAAGAATAAAATGAATTGGATCAATATTACTTATGTATTTTATACTAGGTACTTTATAGTATAAAACGTAACCTAATTTTAGAATTTTAATTTTGAAAGTGATGGTTCATTAAATGAAAACTGTCAAGAATGTCCAAAAAGTAAATAAATAAATAAAAAATAAACGGAAGTGTTCCATCATTAACGTCATATGTCCCTCTCATTTCCATTCTGATAAGTGATTCAATTGTTTACTTAACACACCTTTATTTGAGCACCCGAGGAAATTTTATACACTTTTTAAATCAATTTGGCTACAGACTTTATTTCACATTATTTCCGCAGATTTAGCCCTAGCCAAATATCTCATCTCAATCTCTCAGCTCCTAAGAATTTCCACATACATTTTGAAATTTATTTTTAGGATAAACGCTCTAAGCTTTCAATCAATTACGAATGACTTATGTATATGAAAATAATAAGACCTATTTGGAATTTGGATCTACTTGGAAATAGCTTTGGGGCTCCACTAAACCATCGAATTCCTCTCGTATCAAATCCTCACAATCCAAAATTCTTCGCAAAATCCTCAACGCTCCTAACTTAGTCACAAATAACATGATTCATAATGACCTTAGTGTTCCACATGTTTCCGATTTGGCCCAATCCAGTTAGCTACCCTTTCATGATAAACTTCAGTCCCATCCGAATCCACTTGTTTCCAGCCTTGCTTCTTCCTCTATTCCTGATGATCCCCCTAGACGTCTGAAAAGAAGATGGCCTCGTGGTATTCTTACCTAGAATTAAATAGAAAGTGCAGTATCTCTTCTGCATTTTTACTGGTTGTATTTTTATGCAGTTGTAAATTTCATTAAATAAATAACCAAAAAAAAATTCTGATTATTTAAATTTCATCATTTATTAATTTATTCCAAATTTTATATTAACATTGAACGATATTTTGGTGAAGTTCCTCTTATTCGTTCCTTGCAGTGAAAAAAGCAAAACATATTCATTACATTTTTTTCAATAAATTATTTTTAAACATTGAAGCGGCTAACAATTAGAATACACATTAATTTAATTTCAGTATCTTTGTTGAATCGATCTATCAATTTGTGCTTACTAGCTTTCCACATTGAGTCTCTAACCCACTATTGAGGCATTCATTGTTGTGTAGAGACTGTGCTGCATGGTCTACCCATCTTAGTCCGTTAGACCATCTTAGATTATCTTCTCCGTTAGATTATCTTCATTCGTATCATAAGATATTGATTAACCAGCTTCTGTAAGCAGTTCTTTATTGGTTTTATCTATGTTAGTACACTGATTCCAGATAGTTTCGGTTGCCGTTCGGAGTATTTTTTTTTTCTCAAATATTTCTTCTTTCGATTTTTTATTCAAATGCTTTTTTCTGGATCCCTGGGTAGTGTCCAGGTCTTGCGAACTTCTATCAGAACTGGCTTCATCACATCGTTGTACATCCTTAATTTGAGACTTCTAAAGATTTTTTAGAATTTCAATACTTTTGATGGAATGAAAAATGTTGTGTTTGCGCTGGTTATATGCTGGTCTATTTCTCCCCGTTTGTCATTCATTAAGAATGTTTTGGTGTTTAGATATTTCAATTTGTCTACTTTTGGATCCTATTAATGGGGTTGTATTTTTGGATTAATATAATATATTTTATTTTAACTTTATGCTTTAGGCCTATTTTGCTCTACTTCTATTATAAGAGTCTAAGCGAGTGTATATTTACCTGACATCTACGAAAGTCACAAAAATGAAATGGATTTATAATTGTGGGTTGATGGTTGACTGTCGTGAATTATGAGGACAAGGATGGGTGGGGTGATCAGTCAGAAATAAAATAGCAAAAATAAATAATAGTGTTTATTTTAACATTTCCTGACGTTTCGACCCGAAGTTCAGGCCTTCAACAGGGCTGATGAATTCCTGAACTTCGGGTCGAAACGTCCATAAATGTTAAAATGAAATGGATTTAATTTGGACGTTGGACGGCAGCAATAGGTAACCCATGGCCAAGCAATTCAATAATAAGGGATATATTGAATCTATGGTGGGAATTAAAAGAAAGAAGGGTCAGAGTGATATTTGCTGGGTTCCATCTCATTGTGGCATCACAGGCAATGAAAGAGCAGACCGAGCAGCTAACTTAGCAAGGAAGGGAGAGGCATCAACAATAATTTCAATAAATTATACCACAGTAGAAGATTGGGTACACGCAACAAAAAAGAAGTTGGAAAATTGGGTAAATAGATGGAAAAATACACAGTCAAAATAAAAGACTCCAACAAGTGTACTAGTAGCACAAGAATATCCAGAAAAGAAGAAACAATATTGTGCAGAAAACGAATAGGTCACTGCCTTTTTACTCACCGATACCTTCTCAGAGGTCTCGAACCACCCATGTGCCAAAAGTGTGACAATAAACCGCAGTCAGTAAAACATCTATTAGTAAAGTGCCACGAGTTCAACAAAATTCGGCAAAAATTGAAACTACCAATGACAATGAAAGAAATATTAAGAGACAACGAAGATGGAGACACCACCCTATTTCGATACTTAATAGAGACCAAATATTACAATAGAATATAGAACACTAGCCGCCAATGACCCTGTAGGGTAGAGGCGATTACAAATAAAAAAAAAATTGGACGTTCACTTCCTTCAAAATCGTTCATACTAATACATGAAATAAATACTTGGAAGGACTTTATCCAACAGAAGGACAAAGGAGTGGATACGATTGATGATTTGCTACGATAGTTGTTGCCAAACGGCTTGCTTGAGCGAGCAGTTCTTGAGTCCCAAGTGGGATTGTTTACCTTCCTCCAATTCGGCTCGATTCCCTTCGGAGATATTGGAATTTCCAATTATAACCACCAGCTTCGTCTTTAAAACCGAGTCATCAACGAGATAAATGTTTCGGAACAGAGAGCTGGTCTAGACAGCTCTAACTTGGTTTTATTCATTGAACCGATTCATACCTACTTCATCTAAAACAGACAACAAATCTCCAGATTTGTACTTTTGAAAAATACTACATAAAGGATGTGGTGTGTGGTTTGATGTTAATATTTTTTTTAGACAATGGTATTTTATGTTTGCAGCAAGTTAATCCAGCTATCCTATGTTAAATATGGAGAAGACAGACAAACAATAGTAAAAGTATTTTACAGCTTTTAGATGTAGTAAAAAATAAATAAATAACATTCTGGGCAACCATAGAATACTTTATACATAAGACCAAGGCCGACTAACTGTTGCAAGACCAAGACCAGGACTGGTAAAAAAAATCGATTTTTTAAATAAAAATTAAGGCAAAATAGTTATCAATACTTGACAATCTTTGTTATTATATGTTAATAATTGGTGTAACCAATATACTTTTGCATTTAACTCCTCTAATTTTTCATTCGGTCTCACTCAGGTTTCTCCTACCTAAACAATTACAGTAATATCTCCATAGTAATAAGCTAATAAGTAACTGCAAGACTGTTACGAGACACTTGCGCAAGATCAAGACCATGACCAAGACTGAGCTTGCAAGACCAAGACTCGTTTGGGCAACACTAAATACAAGTTGTTAGTATGTTACTTAAATAATTCAGAGTTTTTTGACAGAAAATAACTTTTTCTGATAGCCTTTAAATTCGTCTACAATAATAGTTGGAAATGTTGATGAGGTTTTTATTTATAATTTTTCTAATATTTATTTACAGTGGCTGATTGTATTATTATTCAATAAAAAAAAAAAAAAAAAAAAAAAAAATATTTATTTACTTTTTTTTTGGTCTCTACCTTATGTTTAAATCTCAGCATCAGATGAAATTAGATATTTGGGTTTTTAACTAGACAAAAGACTAATTTGGAGGACTTGCAGTGGACAAAAACGAATGAAATCAACCAGACGATACAGTCTTTTGTCCAGGTTACTTGACATACATTTAAAATTATCTTTCACTAACAAACTAACCCTGTATATAGTTTTTCTTAATCCATTTTGGACCTATGGCATAGAACTTTTGGGTTTTGCTAAAACCTCCACATTAAAAAAAATCAGTCTTTCAGTCGAAAGTGTTGCGAAGGATAGTTGACTTACCGTTTTATTTCACAAATGAAATATTACATAAGGACATAAACATTCCAACAATTTTATACACTGCAAAAGAAAACTACAATAACTTTCACCAAAGACCAGCAACTGGAATCCTCTGGCTCAAATCATTAAACGCATCAGACACCCTTACACCCCACAACGAAGGTTACGTAGGCTGTTGCAAAGAGGTCTGCTGAGATAATTTATATCCTCTGATGGTACGCTCTAATGCTGCCAACAAAATTTTCTTATTGCAAAGTAATTTGCAGATCACAAATTTAATTTGATATTCGAATTTTATGGTTTGCTAATAAATGAATAAAATACCTTAGAGGTTCATTGACAACATATTTATTTATTTATTTTTATTGTCGTTCAAAATTTCTTTTGGCATTGTTTAGAGATTAATATTTTTTTTTTTTGCTTTCTCACAGGGAGCTATGTATCTTTCATAGTATTGAATGTTTAGATATCTTGTAGAATGTGCTTAACTGTTCAAAATTTCTAATCTCACAAATTGGAGATTCAAGTTCTCATAGTACTACATATGTATGTGATAATTCACTATGTCTCAATCTTAATCAGCAAAGGACAGTGTATTCATTCTAGAAGAGTCACTAAGAAGTTTTCGATTTGGTTGACTTTTTATTTCCTTTAAATCTGATTTTTTTTTTTTTGTTCAAATTTGTTCTGCCACGATTGCTAAACTTATTTGTTATTTCAGTAACATGTTAAGAACTTTTCTAAAGGAAGAAGATGGTCCGGGGTGGCGGTCATAAATAGACTAAACAGAGAAAAATATTTTATTAAAAGCCAACGTTTCGCAGGTCCTCTTCAGGGAGGTGTGTTCAGCTAGGAGTTTCACCTAGATCTCATTCAGTTATAAGTGAAACTCCTTGCTGAACACTATATTTTTGCCAGTGTTTAGCCTATTTAATGATCGCCATCCCTTCCTTTATAATACAACGGTCAACTATTAATCATTCAACAATAACATTTCCTTATACTATTTTGAGAAATCTAGATGGAATTCAGTTGGCTTTTTTATTAGGATCGTGAATAATGACAAGGTGAATGACATTTAGCTATTGAAAAGATTAGCTATGAATGTTTCAATTACAAAAATACAACTAAAATTTCGCTTATAATAGGTTTCTGGCTAAGCTCAGTGTGAAACCACACCGATGAAACTCCAGACAGACAAATACTTTGTACTGCAGAAGACAAGACTTCAGATTCTTCAAGTAAAACTTTTCAAACTTTACGAAATCAATAAAGCTCTGTTTCGAAAAAATGCACTTCTTTTAAGAATTCAATCACTTTAATTGCTTGAATGTGAATCCTCCGGAATGAACAAATAATCATTGGAGAAAAAATTATTGATAATTTTTTTTTCGAAGGAAGGATGCAATGTCGCAAGCTAAGTAATTTCGCCAATTTTCACTTCGCAAGTTCGAGGAAAATTTTAAATGGTGAAATCTCTATACAAGGTTAGATCCTTGTAAATCTATTTTATCAATGCCCCATGTTGTAATATATTGTTTGTTTGTTACAAAACTTGGATTCGGTTGTTTTCGACAATGGAAGGGCAAGCGATCTCCTCATTGATACTTCTTCGTTAATAATTACTTATTATATTAAACAACAATCTATATAAATGAAATGATTGTTTTGTCTGTACATTGAGTAAAATCAACCCGTTTCATGATATCTTTCCGAATCATACATAACAGACACCAAATTTTATGAAATTAAATTTTGATTCTCCCATAATATAAAATCCATCTCAAAAAAATATTCTCAAATTTTAACTATACACCCGTCAACGAAGGTTTCAACAGCTAGTAATATTAACTTTAAAAAATAAAATACATAAGATCAGGACCATACATAAATGAAGGGATTTTCTCCAGAGTGGTGTGAACTTATTTTTTTCGCTTCTTATATTATGGATATCATAAAAAAAAAAAATACCCTTTTCTTAACATTAACACATGTTGTTGACTTTGTGATTCAAAACGATCAAAAATAAGAAACAAATATTTTTTATCAAAAAATATAATTTACTTCGACATTCGTCGGCTCTTATGTTCCGGGGCAAAAACCGCTTTGTGCAAAAACCTTATTGTATATGTTTCTGAAAATTTGCCATTAAAGGGATATACAAATTTCCATGAGACTTTGAGTTTCTAAAAATCTTTTTTTTTTTTATATGGAGCCTGAAGTAAGAAAGAGAAGACTAGTATGAAAGGTTTAAATATAATTTATTATTTATGTTTTTCTAAACCTAAAAAAGAAAAAAAATATTTCGTGGAAAAACTAACCAAGATCTAATAAATTTTATGAATTTGAATCATGTATATATTTTATTTAGAGTAATCGAACTAATTAAATCAGTCGTGTGCAGTCAGTAAATTAACATACTGTACTGTAATGAATATTTACAGTTTAAGTGTTTCGGGCTCTATAGTTTCTGTTTTTCTTTGTTAGTAAGTAATAAATGATAATGCAAATGAAATAATTTAATTATATTATAACATAAAAATTATCTTTACTGTAAAAAATTCAATAAATTTATGTTCTTATTGTTATATTTGTTCTTCTCACTTCTGTTATTTTAAAATCTGGTTTTCTTGGGCTGATTCATTTATTTTTCTTTATCTTTTTCTATTATTACAGCATTTAAAATGTTTATCACTATAAATAAATTAATACTATTTAATTAAAAAATCATTTCAAAGAATAAATTTCATTTTATTTGGAAAAATTGTTATTATTAATTTATTAATTAATTAAAACTTTACTATATCTTTTATTTGCCATTATTTTACAGAATTACTACTACGAAAGTATCAATCAGAGAATCCAAATTTTGCTGAAAAAGATTTTAATGATAATAATTACTTTATTAAAATATTATTTTATTCGTTACGACCCACTTTGTAGATCATTATTAGGGCAATAAAAGATACAAATATAAAAGGTACATATTGAAAATAAAATAAATGAATTATTAGTAGATATTAAATCACAAACGCTTAACTTACTCGTTATATTCACCTTCGTTTTCTCTTTTTATTCACACTTGTTTTCTATTTTTATTTGTATCTCCTGTATATATAATGCTTGATATTTTGTTTGTATCTTATATATATATATATATATATATATATATATATATATATATATATATAATATTTAATATTTTAACTGCACTATAACCAATATATCACTGATGTCATCTTATTATTTCTTTATTAGACAACTGTTTCTTATAATATATCTACTAATAATTAATTTATTTTATTTTCAATGTGTTTCTTTTATATTTGTATCTTTTGAAGCCCTAATGAAGACCTACAAAGTGGTTCGAAACGTCGACGTAACGAATAAAATACTATTTTAACAATTTAGAATTTATTTGACCCCACCCCCTCAACCGACTCCTTCTCACATTATATCACGGACAACTATCTCTACACCATTATAAATACTTTATTATTATGTAATTATTACGTCTAATAAACTTATGCCGACTCTGAATAAAAAAACTGCATTGCTCTGAAATCATTTGTTGCTAGTATAATTCAATTTTAAATACATTGATTTTGCCGGAGCTTATTATCAAGGGATTTTTTTTACGATAATGGTACAATGAAATAAATTTATTTTTCATTTTAATTCGAATGAAATTGTCAAACAAGCTGTTGATGAATTATTTTTTTTAAATACTTAAGAAATACAAGTATGGTAACATTTTTATAAATAAACTTAATTATATTTTAATTCCACTTTTTTTTTTAAATATTTAGGTTCACTTTTCAAAACAATCGCGCCATCTGCTTCATTGTTAGTTTTACATGGAAATCGATTACGGTAAAATTAGGAAATGAAGGACTAGAATTTTCTAATCTTCGAAATGGGTAGTACATTTGACCACTGAAAATGTCCAATCTTTTAAAATGTAGTTACATGTATTTTTTAAAAATAAGTTTTGGAATTATTTTGCACACCTTACAGACTGCAGACCAGTCAAAAAGAAAACTTTTATTGTATCTTAAAAAAGGATTTTTTTTTAGTTTTTAATGAAAAAAATGTTGTAGTCTTAGAATCGATAGTATTCTTCTGTGTAACACTTTTGAAACATTACTGACTTACAAAGGCTTCTGAACGCTTAATATACGCGGCGTAAATATTGTATGAATGTTTTTCGTATGAATGTTTTTCTATTTATTTCTATTACTTATAATTTATTTAATTTTGCTACGAATTTCTGTATTTCATTTAATTTTAACTCTTAGTTACATTTCCTAGTTTATTATAGTTTTTGCCTTTGTTATATAGATTTTTATATTTTTTTATATTTTTTATTTATTTATTTTTTTTTATGTATTGTATATATGGTATGAATGTGCCTCTCTCAGCCTTAATACTCAGTGCCCTTAAGTGTGGCAAAATTTATTATTACTCAATAAACAGATAGATAAAAAAAATATATATATATATTTATATACATATGCGGCGTAAATATTAACGAAATAGGACTTCGAAGATTCGATATGTATCAGAAATGTTTCCAATGTATGATTTTAAATTCTAGCCGTACTTCCAGATTTGTTCACATTCCTGATCACTCCGACAGAACACTCCAGAGTTCCATAGCGCAACGGACAGAAGGTCCCCCACTTTGCACTACTCCAGAGCAATCACTTAAGCCCTCTCTGGACGGACTCTGTTCAGTCTTCACTCCTACGACCAGCCGCCACCTAGGACTGTGACCCGACATCGGGGTGACATTGGATTTCTCCCCTTAACAGAGCAAGGTCTCACCTCCTTCTATATAGCGCTCAATCGCTCTTCTGTCTCCTCAGTCGTTCATCGCCTGCAGAACCGATGGAGTCACTCAAGGTACTTGTAACCCATTATAATTCTCAATAATAAATATACAAGAAGAAAAGTGAATTTATTCAAAAATTAACAATATAGAATTATTTAAAAGATGATTACGGATGCATTATTCCTAGATAATAATTAAACAAATTAAATTCCGCTGATAAGTTATAAATATTGTATTTAATTTTATAAAATATATACCATAATTTCAAGTTCAAACATTAGGAAAAAGTGAAAACACACAAAATTAAACACAAAAAATACTTTAATTAATTATTTTATAAAAAAAATATAAACTAAATTAATGTACATACAAATATATTTAAATTCAAAATTCTTATAAATTAACATACAAATATTTACATGAAATTAAATAAACGCAAATAAAATAACAAGAATATGTAAACAACATTAATATTACAAAAAATGTTTGGTACATTTGTGAATATATCATTTAATTATCATGAGTACTTGTTGTAATTGCCTATTTATTTTATTTTATATTGCCCATTATTTTTTTATTTATTTTCAGAGATGAATTGTATTCCTGAAATTCGTGGTAGTTTTTGTGAAGACTAATTTATGACGGTTCCAAGTCTCGGAGGATACTAGTTATTTTTGTATGATGGGGATTGATGTTAATGATACTCAGACCTAAGTTAATAATAAATTTTAGTAATTTTTAATAATAAAAAACTCACTCTCACTATCTCTCTCTCTCTCTCTCTATATATATATATATATATATATATATATATATATATATAGAGAGAGAGAGAGAGAGAGAGAGGAGAAATAAAAAAAAAAAACATTATCATTTTCTATCCATAAACCAATGCCTCTATCAACCATCAACTCATAATATTGATTCTCTTTATAATTAGTTTCATTGGCGGTAAATATAATAGGTATATTGAATAACGTGGTAAAATAAAAACAAGTATACAAGATGTAATATAATCAAATTGAAGTTAAGATAAAAAAGTAACTAGTGTTATCTTTTTTTTTTCATCCTCTTCACGGCTATACGGCTTTTTTTCCGGGCCAGAGGAGAGGGCAGGGGATCAATGAAAGAGTTAACAAATGTTATCTAATCATTCAAGATTTTCAGCCATTCATATTGTAGCAATTAATAACTGAAGTTTTAACATTCTATATTATACTTTCTTCTCTTCTTCTTTGTCTTCCTCACAATGCCATTTCTAGCGTCGAGGAGCCTATATCAAACGCAGCCACCCTTCCCGGTCTCTGCTTAACCGCTTCATTTGGTTGAAGGATTTGCCTCTTCTACCTCCGATCCTCTCCATGAACTCCTGATATGAGACTCTGAGACGCCCTCGTGGCCTCTTCCCTGTGGGTCGAGCCTCTAATATCTTTATAGGGTCCATGTCCTCGTTCATGCGGCAGACATGTCCAAACCACTTTAATTGCCTGTTCTCCAAGGTAGTTTTGAGTTCAGGCACTTCCAGCTGTTCTCTGATAGTTTCATTTCTAATGCGATCCCTCCTAGTTTTGCCCATCGATCTATGTAGGAATCGCATTAAACATTTATACATTCACAAAGTCTAATAAAACATTGACAAACATTGGATTCCCTCAAAATTAGACACCAAATATTAATACAATGCGTTAAAATCCATTTATTTTTATTATTTTTTTTTTTATAACATATATTTTACTTGCACTTGTAGAATATTATAATCAGTAAATGAGGTAATATAAGGTACATCACACAATGAAATGAGGGAGATAGCATCCAGCGATGCATCCTCTTAACATTCAGCTAAATTATGTTGTCTCAGTAGGAGGTTCCTCAACATCTTTTCAATATTCCCCGAGGTACATCAGGAATGTCACTTGTATAAATTTGTTGATGTGTCCAAGTAATTTGTCGTGAAACCGTTTGTAATTCATATGAAATATACTAAACTCATATCATTTATCCTAACATTACATATGAAGAATTCTTAACACGTCTAATAAAAAACGTTTAGTTGAAAAATTCAATTTATTATTGATAATAATTAAAGAAAGAGATCGTCATAAGCGTATATAAATGTAAATTTTATCAACATACCAGAACAAAGTCATATACGATCCAGTATAATTTAATCGAATTACTGGTTTACCTTGCTATACACAATTTGAAAATTGTAATCCTCGGAAAACGCTATTATCGTATTATGTTTTTTGCATGTTTGGATCAGTTTTATAGTATGAAACAGACAATGTTTTCCAATTAAGGTAACACTAGGACAGAAAAAAACACATATATCATATATTTTTATTCCATATATAGAACATTTCACATCTACAGATACAAACATGGTTCAACTGTTTGTGGTACATGACTTTTGAATGTATGGATTGGAGAAACTGCCTGAATTGGAGAAACTTAAATGGTTGGTAATTTGCTTGGATTTCATTGGTACAAACCATTGAGGATGGAATCTTTCAATTAAATCGAAACAATTAATTTATGTCTCTTCTTGATCTATTGCTCAATTATGTTAACTGACATATAAGTACAGAGTAATTCTATTAATACAGAGCTTTACATGAAACATAGGTACACATTGAGATTAACCTTTTAACAAATTTAATACATATTTCTTTTTTTCCAATTATGATAAAATTAAAATAATAAATCCATTCTGGTCGACTGTAACTTCAAAGCTTAAAGCCATTCCGATTTTATACTTCAGTACTCACTATAGCTTATATTTTTTTATGTCAACGAAATAGAAGGGTTTTAAAGCTACATTGGCTTTTTAAAAAAAATTATGTTTTATGGTATATGAACTTGGATTTATAAAATTAAAAAAAGTATAAAAAAAAATGAAAATAAATACTCTTAAAAGGATAGCCGTCTCCTGTTTGCCAATATTATTTAGTTTATATTAATACTTATTATTTCGTTTTAAATTCATTTTTACAAATCCAAATAGCATTATTTATGTTGCTGGTAACAGGCTATTTATATTGAGACAATGATATCATAGACTTAATTATCAATATTGAATCTAATGTTTTGATTATGTTTTTATTCCACCAAAAATTTAAAAAAATATCATTGAAACATGAATACAATTTTTAACTTACACCGATATAATGTCATCTATTTTTTCTGTTCGTAAAACCATTTAAAAGCAATTTCTTTTGTCATGTTCACGATATTATTCAAACGAAATAAACACTATTTATAAAAGTTCATGAAGTTGTTTATTAATAGATATAAATCAATGTTGTATTACGATATATCTATCAGTCAATCAGTAATTTATATTTATAAATCAGTAATCATGGTAATGGAAATAATTGAAGTTTGATCAATGCGCTGAGAGATTTAGATAATGGTTTTGATGTTTTTAATTTTTTATATTCCTATTTATACATACCATAATGCCAAAACAAATTATATTGTATAAATTATTTTAAATATTGCATTTTCATGTGTATAAATTCTTATGTAAGCAATGTATTGAGCCTATATTAATACACATCTAATATTAAATATTTAAACAGACAGAAAAATCAACTATTTTTAGTAAATAATAATAAAATGTTTTTCCCCTAATTAAATTTTATTTTAATGTTTTGTATAACATATTTATAAATAAAATAAAAATTTAAATAATGATTCGCTAATTTAAATAAAAAAGAATTCTAATGAATTTGTGAAAATTAAATAAAATAGTTTAAGTAAATAAAATAATTTAAACATTGAATGACCAAATAGTCCAAAAGCGTGTTTAGACATTGTTAGACATTACAGCAATTTTCGTAAAACATGTTATATGTAGGTATGTTCGATTTTCTTTAATTTACTTAACTTTAGGTTTTTATTATTTTTCTTCTTTTTATTTTATAATTACTGAATGAATAGTTTGAATGTGGTTTTACCTAACTATAATTATTATTTACGTGATCAAATAACTAAAAAAAACGTATATAAATAAAGATATAAATTATAATAAATAAAATTAAAATAATAATAAATTAAAATAAATAAAAAATAAAGATATAAAATAAACTCATATAAATAAATAATGTAATAAATTAATTACATGATTTTTCTGTATATAGCGATTTATGAAGGGGAGTAGGGTAGATCAGTGGTAGGGCGGTAACTTCCAATGCTCAAGGTCTTGCTGGTTCGAATCCCAGCTGATGGCAGATAAATTATTTATTATACTTCGTCGGTCATGGATCGACTCTGGTCGATGACCCTAGTGGAGCACACCTGGTGTCACAAAACCTGGCGGGCGATTGTGATCTTGGTCAAATCACCTCTCTTCACGACCGTTGAGAGAATCAGAACTTCCTTACAAAGTACTTAGCCCAAGACTCATTTATGAGTTGTAATGGTACATTTATTTAAATAATAATAGGTTTTTCTGCTGAAGCTTTTTCATAAAATATATACATATTTGTTATAGTATCGTAGACTGATAATAATATATCAAATAATAAATTATTAGCTAAATGAAAAAATAATAGAGAAGTTCTGCTCTCCTTGACTGTCTAATTATCAACCGCAGCGCCGTTACTTCGTGAACATTTACAATAGCTTTTTATTTTTTTAGCTCGAAATAAATGGATGAGAAATGAAGGATGTCATCAGGCCACTATTGGTCAATAGTTAGAGAGCTATTAGTCTTGGAAGATTTTCTTGTATCTTCCAATTTAATCTTTCTTGTTTTCTCACGAGAGCATGAAAAAACTACACAATAATCGAGAAAATTATCATTATCAATAAAAAAAAACTAAGGTGTATTCTTTAGACCACACGATATAAGTGAAAATATCAACAAGTTGAGATTAATAGTATGATCTATAAATTATAAATAATAGCTCATTACAAAGAAGATAAAATGCTGAGCATTTACTTCGTTTACAGTATACAGAACCGAATTTTAGTATCTGAAATATTTCAATCCATATATTCCAACCAACCTTATCATTTGGTTTTCGACACTACTTTTTCCTTTTCGCCTCCCTAACACGGCGTCACGTTAAGATTCAATTTTGAATTATAGCCTATTATAAAGAGGATAAAATGCTGAACAGTTTCCTCGCTTACAGTATTCAGCCCCGATTTACAGTTTCTGAGATATTTTAATCCACATGTAACAATATTTTAATTAGTCCATTCTAGCTGAATTAAACTAGAGGGTTAATACCGAACGAAATCTGACGGATCAATCTTATTCACTCTCCACAAAAACGTGCAAAACCGGCTTAAAGAAGTTTTAACTTAAAAAAATTACGATAAAATTAATAATCCTATTCTTTTTCTTCACTATGTGCGATTCTTTTTTTGTTGAATTAGAGGTGGTAAACCTTTTTATTACGTGTGCCACATTCTAGGTTTTTCTATATTGATGAGTCAAACACTTCTCCCTTATTCCCAGGAGCGGTTCTAGTAAAAAAGAAGTCTTAGAGGCCATAAACCAACCGTTTTATTTTTACTTATTTTATGGATTTTTTTTTTAAATTGCTATCATTTCTAAAATATTAAATTAAAAATATTTTCAGACTTTTTAACCGATACTTTTTGAACCTTCTCTTATCCCGCTTAATCCATCACTGCCTATATCTTGCCAACTTCATTATTTTTATAAAATAAAGCATATAACTGCGTAATGAAACCCACCTTTTATTTATATCAAACTTTCATGGCGTTCATCCTCATTACCTGGCCACAAAATCAAGAAAAAATGGCCTGGGAAAATATTGGACCGCTTAGTTTGTATCAGTACATGTCAAAATAACAAGGTTATATTGGCCAAATGGACCAATATTTTTGTAGACCAACCCTTTCTTGATTTGAGCAATTTATCATAAGATCCAATTGGACAGCAAATTCATGAGGTTTTACTACCTCTTTAAATTAACTCATTTAATGAGAAACCGCCCCATATCTGAGAATTTTCTTAAATAACAAAGTTGTAGTTAACGATGCGATGAAGCCGTTTACAAAGTATTTGATGGTTGTTAATAATATGATAAAAGGGCTCTGTACTGTGGTCTAAAACAAAAACGGTCTCTATATTTATATTATATCTATACCAACATTACACCAGAGGTAGCATTTTTATATCGCGTGTATATTTGTCTGTAAATAAAATTATCTTTTTTTTACATTTTTAGATTGAATTTCGAGCCAACTTTCGAAATTGGTACCTAAAGCATTCTCATTTAGATTTTTTTTTTTTTAAATGTAAGAATGGCTTTCATATTAAAAACATTCGCGGACTGGTTATACTAGATTCCAGTATTCCAGTCGAGAATTTCGCAATCCAGTAATAATAAGCATATTTATATATTCACAGACACGATAATTGCTCTCTTAATTTTACAAGAGCTGTCTTACTCAGCAAAGTGTTTTTCAGTCGTTCCAAGATAGCATTGAATCATATCATACCGTCACATCATTCGTCACAATTAAAGTTTCGCTACACTTTTCTTTCGAAATCTTTAATCACGATACCTCTCTAGGGATAATCGTAATTTGTGGATTGGTAAAATATTGTACTGAATTAGTGAATAACGCCACAGACACAAGTTTAATGGGAACAGAACACAGTAAACCTCCCGCTTATCTATCCTCGTCGGGACCGAGACAACGACGATTAATCGGGAGAGCGACTACAGATAGAATACAGAGGGTGTAAAATAAATAAAAAAGTCCAATATTATTTTAACTTATATATTGCGGAAAAATCAGAATACAACACATAACTTAATTAATAAAGGTTATATGCATGTTAATACAAGAAGATAACAGTTTTTGCCCAATGCAATTTAACGATTTTCAAGAATTTCTACTTAATTTTTTTTCCCCAAATCCATTATTTTTTTTTTTTTTTTACCGAACTTAATGCCTTCTCAGCAGTATAGTCTCTCCATTTTTTTCTAACGTCTATTGTCGGTAATATATAAAGTTACAGTGCTGAACAGCACACCTTCAGTAATTACGCAGTATTTTTCCTTCATTTCTATTTTAATTTTTTATGAAGTAAATGAAGAATAATCATTTTGTTTCAAGAATCAATTTTACTTGGAATAGATTTGTTTTATTCGAAGGTTCGATAAATCAAAACAATCTTTTTGTCTACATTCCAATCTATTTAAATTTTATTCAAAACAAAATTAAAGTTATAACCAGTGGTTGAGAATCTCACATAGTTATGACTGCTTTTAAAGATTTAAAAAAAAAAAAGTCTACTTAGCTCTGCCGCCGGTTAATCCGAAGAGCCGGTTAAGCGGGAGACTACTGAAAGTCAAGACGGTGGTTATAGTAGGATTGAAAAGAATTTACTCAGTTATTTCTTGTGATGAAAAAAAAAATATATAGGTCTTTATGATTGACATGTACATAAATTAAATATTTACGTGGCCGTTTCGGGATTGTATTCTGATAAACAAAGAAAGGGGTAAGGAAATGAAATTTCTCTTGCCGCCATTACGCCATAATTGAGATTTTGTTCTGTTGCACCAATAAATAATAATTATCTATTAATAAAACAATAAATAAATTTAACTTTTTTGTACTTTTCAGTATCACATGAATTTTAGTAGCATGTACGACCAATAGAAGTGTAGCACGGATACACTCGAAGAGAATCGGACGTAAACAGCCTAAATTACATAGATGCAACTTTTTGGAAATTGATCCAGATCCTTTTATTAGGGTAGTTGGCCTAGCGACATAAACATAAACATATAAATACAGATATGTTCTGAAATTTTTTTAAAATATACCATACCTATTTTCAGTTTCTATATGACAAGAAGAAATTGTTTGAATGCCAATTCATTCTTTTTTTTTTTTTTTAATTCTTTCATTCAATTTTGTATTCTACTTTTGAGTGATTGTATATTTTGAATTAGATGTTTTAAGTCATAATTTTACAGTATTTTCAATCCTGCTACTTAGAATCTTGAAACAAAATTTAATTTACAATGCTTTATTTATGTAGATTTACCTTTTTTTAATAGACAATGAAGTTGATTTAAAATGGTTATAGTAACTCTTTATTTCTAAATCATGTTTCTCAAATACAACAATACATATCAGTATGCTATAATATAATATAAATATATTTTTTCCGTTTTAATTTACTACCGATATACCATTTTCTCATTATCGTTACATTGTACTTAATGTCATAATCATTCGAACGTATTTATCTTTGTTTCTCTTACTTCATAATTTTATCTATATGAAAAAAACAATAAAGCTTTAGGACATTAATTTTCTTCTTTTTTTTTTTTATTTTTATTATTTGAAAATTACTACATTCTGCCGCATTGGAGGGGATTAATATTAGGGCTACATTAAACATTCCCACAATATATACATAAAAATCATGACTAAAATAGGGATAAAAGAAAAAGAGTTGTGGAAAGTAAAATAAAAAAATTAACATACATAAAAAATAAAAAATAATAGGGAGATGCTAAATGAAATTGAAATATATAAAACACATTCACACCTATATACAATATTTACATTCGCCCAGGAGATTCCGAGTCATGTTTTGTCCCCCAAATGTGGAAGATTAGGACATTAATAAAATTATGAAATTATAATTGAACGATCATTTAAAAAGAATATTTATTTGTTCCCATTTATATCAATGATTTCCCAATAATCCAGAATTATATTTTTGGCCTACATCTTAATGTCCTATGTGTCGACATGCGTAAAATCTCATATGAAAATCCAAATACCATCTTAGATTCATAAGATACTTATGGACAAGTTTATAAAAACATTCTTTAGAAATGATATTTTATTTTCTGACATGTTTTCGTATTTCAAAATTTTCAGCCGGTTACATTACACTGTTTCGAAATTTTGTCACCGTTACTTGGGTCATACAACAACTCCCTTGGAAATACATGAAGTTTCATTCTGCGAAAACAATTCGATGACAGTTATAGATTAGAATAAAATCAATCTTTCTGCTTGTTGTGCTGTGAATAAGTGCTCGTGAAATTAGGCTGACTCTTTCCCCTTGAGTGATTCCGAGTGTCAAGGGTGTTTGAAAACTAATCTCTAAGCGACCTAAGAATATATTTCGATACAAAATGACCTTCAGTCTGTCCACACTTGTAAAGGTTGAAGACTTTTGTTTGTTTTGAGAATAAAAACGTTGCAAATTATTTCACAATTGTTTATTATTTCCAAACAATTATACATCTAAAGTAACGTTACCTTCCTTGTTACAAAGGAAAATAAATAAAAGGTGATTCCATTTATTGGACAAAACATTTGTTTTTAATCATAAGTAGTATGCTAAAAAGAATTAGCATTACTTCAGTAAAATATTCAAAATTCAAAAATCAAAACAAAGGATATAACTTTTACAGTAGAACATATAAAAAAGACTAGAGACCATATCTTTGCTCCTAATTGTCCGATTTTAATGATTTTTTTAAAGGAAATTTCGTAAACTTTAAAACTACAATATCGACAAAAAAGTGTATACTTTTTCATTTATTTGGAATTTAATGTAACCATCCCTCGTAACTTTTTTTCGTTGAGGTATAGTGATAAATATTGATAAATATAGTGATAATTTTAAAGGGAATAGATAAGAAGACCTTAGCTAAGTTTCTTTGAAATCGGTATATTCGTTTAGGCGCTACAGTCTCTAGTAACGTAGGTTTTTCGGTCCCCATCTGGAAAGGAAAAGGCGGATAGAAATGTCGATGAAGGAAGATCATCCTCGGGTGACGTCTAATTTTAAATCCAAATTTGAAAAAAAAAAGTGGTCCAGTAGTTCCGGAGAAAATGCGAGGACGGCGGACTGCAGACGGTAAAAAAAAAAAAAAAAAAAGGTGATTATAAATAGACTAAATAGTGGCAAAACTAGTTTATTAAAAGCCAACGTTTCGACCCGACTTTGCAGGTCTTCTTCATTAAGGTGTGTTCAACTAGGAGTTTCACTTAGAACTGTGAGCTCTGTATTGAAACTCCTTACTGAACAAACCTCCCTGAAGAAGACCTGCAAAGTTGAATCGAAACGTTGGGTTAAAATAGAATAATTTTGCTACTATTTAGTCTATTTATTTAGCCACCCCGAACCATCTCCTTCCTTAATTTTTCTTTTTTTCCTTTTTTATATGAAACAGAACTTGATAAAATTGACCTCCATAATTATCCTCCGGACTTGACAACTTCTGACAACCTTCTGCTCCGAACTGCTAGGAAAAACCTTCAACTCTCTGGACGAGGTACAAAGATCGGTTGCAGAATTCATTTGTTCATAACCCAAGTATCGGTATCGTTATGAAACCTTACAGCTCCAAAAAACAACTGACTTTAGAAATCAATGAGCTTGGAATATCAGTAATTTTAATGGCTCATATATTAATAGCAATGTATGTTATTTTTAATTATTCTATACTAATAAATAAACCTGAAGACTTTTTATATTAGATCGCCCCGATTTTAATAACTGTCTGATATAAAACCACAAATCTTTTTGAATTGGAATAATGGGTTTCGAAGATCGATTTATCACATCTACAACCACATAGGAATTAAAAATAACCATAATCTTGTATTATTATCTGCGAAAAATCATGCAATTATGTTAACATTTCGTAAATATGGTTTGCTGTCCCTAATTGAAACTTTGCAATAATACAGTTTAAGGAAAATGCTTTAAGCAGTTGGAGTCTACCTAAGATAATGCTTTTCCATATTAACAATTATTTGGATATCCTATGTATTTATCCTATGGAAACTGAATAGAATTTTAATAAAAAATAAATGGAAACTATTTTTTAATTTTTTTTATTGAGCTCTATTAACCAAAATTATATAGCATACAGTATTTTCAGCTCATGCATTTGAGAAATGTACGAATAACATGTCACTTGTCACACGCATATCATTGAATTCCTGCAGACAAAAAGTATATATGCTTCCTCCCTGTTTATTGTTCAGAAGCGTAAGGCAAACCAAAATTCGTGGATATTTTTGCCTTTAGTACGAAAAGAAAGGAGGCTCAGATAGTGGATCCGACAATAAGATTTGAAACAAACGATGTGGATCAAGACTGCAAGATATAAAAACAGAAAGAAGGAATCTATGAAAAATGTATTTCATACTTACAAGAAAAATATAGAGAGGAGTGTTCGGTGAGAGAGAGTTTTCTGTTTGGAAGCTTTGGTTTGGAAAGAGGAGAACAATTCCTCTTTCAACTGGTATTTTTTGTTTGTAAAAGCTGGGAGTTGAATAGAATCGTCGACAGAACATGGCGGAAACTATAGTTTTGGGTTCGCTGGGAATCCAACATCACCACTCGTATTGATTCTGTCCATTGCGTTACGAATCCTAGAACAGAACGGAAAGTGGAGAGAAGAAGAAAATCATTAAATTATTTATTTAGATGATATTCCTGCAAACCTTATACTTTTGCATAAATATTATCTATAAGACTGATTAGTTCATAAAACAACTCAAAACAGTTGACTAGTCTCACATTTTTGTTGTATTTCTCTTGTCCCGAGTCTGTGGATATTATTAAAGTAATATATATTTTTTTATTTATTTGGATAAGAGTTTAGAGATCAAGGTTGTTATGATGTTTCCATTAGTCACTCTTCGTAACCGTTTTATAGAAGAGAAATCAATAAATGTTTTGAAGGAGACAAATCACACAAAAACAATCGCTCTATTAACGGTTATGTGGATGTCAAAAATAATGTTCTGATAACAAGCTGAACAAACTGACAAGAGATCGGACTGTGTAATTGGTCAGTTACAACGAAGAAAATGAGGTCTAACTGATTTCAACTTCAAAGGCG
The DNA here is from genome assembly GCA_928085145.1 of Nezara viridula. Taxonomy (NCBI): domain Eukaryota; kingdom Metazoa; phylum Arthropoda; class Insecta; order Hemiptera; family Pentatomidae; genus Nezara; species Nezara viridula. The sequence continues at coordinate 50,157,868 of OV725081.1, forward strand.
GCGTTTTTTTTTTTTTCTTAGCCCAAAAAGATTACATGTAGTAATTTTATTTGTATTATAGCTTTTCAAAGAGAACACGTAAATAATTTTATGGAAAACATAAAACTGGCCGTGAATACTTATTAAAATTTGTCATCGAATTTTTCAATTGATAAATATAATTAATTTTAAATTAATCTATTATTCAGCTTTAAGTGACAGAAGTTCTTTCTTGACTTTGAAAAGGATATACCTATTATTTATTTAAGTGGATAATTCGAAATAGATATAATAAACCATAATTTATCGACTGTGACTACTAGTATTGCCCAAATGCGAGACCAAGACGAGTCTTGGTCTTGCGCAATTGTGTTTGGTCTTGGTCTTGCGCAAGAGTCACGCAACGGTCTTGCATTTACCTATTAGCTTATGGCTATAGAGTTAAATACAAAAGGATATTTGTTGTACCAATTTTTTACATATATTAACTAAAATTGTCAAGTATTAGTATCAATTTTTTTGGTCAATTTTGGTGAAACAATTTTTTTGCCTTCATTTTTTTGAAAAAATCAATTTGTTTTACCAGCCCTGCTCTTGCTCTTGCAACAGTTAGGCGGTCTTGCAAGACCAAGACCGCTTTTGGGCAACACTAGTGATTACGATCTTCATATTTATGAATTGTAAAATTCCTAACTGTTTGAATTCTAAACAATTTTAAAAAAAAATACTGAAAGTATATCCTTGTTATTGTATTCCTTAATTTCCAAGTATTTTTGTTCTCTTAAAATACCTAATCCTTTTAGAATAGAATAACCATATTTACTGTTTAATTCAGAATTAACAAAGAATGCAAAGAATTACATACAAAATATTTGGAATTTTTAGTGCAATTACAATAGGATTTATACTTCATTATAATTCATACTTACATTTCTTCCCATATAGAATATATAGTCAATGAACAAACTTATTCATAGACTCTAGTTCATACCAGATGTTAAAGAAGGGGAGAAAATATTTCTGAAACAGTACAAATAGATATGAACATCCATTAAATAATTTTTTTTTCAAGTTTGATCTATTGGCAAGGTTGTGAATCAGAAATAATAATTAGCTAAGAAATGTCAAGGAAATGAATCAATAAATATATTATAAAAATTATTTGTACTCTTACAAAAAAAATAAACATTTTTTTTATGTATTTTGGTTTAATGGATGAAAAAATGCTATAAGTTTTATCATTGCTTATTTTCTGAGGATTATGAATTGGAAAGAGTTTATGTCAGATTGTAGAAAAAATATATATTTCATCTCTTTTATCACCGTCTCTAATCTTATAAAGGTTTCTCAGCTATGGTTTGACCGATTGAAGTTTCTTTGATCTTCGTTCGCCCCAAAACTTTTCCATTAATAAGTCCATATGTGTTCTCCAGAGAAGTGGAAAAATTTCTGAGTGTACTTTTGAAGCTAATCTCCCAGCCATCTGATTTATCGTAAATACCTCAATGGCTTCGTATAGAAATGTTCTGTTCGAGTTAATCAGAGACCCCTAAATGTTTATAATGGTTTTCTGAATATGATCTGTTGACATCGTAGAGAGTGGATCTTTAAAAATAATTTAAAAATGTATTATTTATGCATTCTTCAACGCAAGGTTTACCAACAGAACGAATTTTTATTTTTCCTTTCGGAAAAATTGTTTTACTTTAATGCCTAATTTAAATCGTACTGCAGTTTGGATTAAGAATGGATCTTCTTATTAAACGATATAAAAAACGGAGTGATATTTTAATATTTTGGAGTAGAAACTTCTATTAAATATAGTGATTTTTAAACCCAAAAAAGCTAAATCGAATTTTTTAAATCGTCTTTTTGTATAAAAAAAGTTGTATTAAAAATAAAAAGCTCTGTAAGTATAAATAACAAAGATAAAATGTGGAATAAAAAAAATGGAAAGTAAAATTTCGTGAGCAGAATATATTATTATTTTACATAATGTGGTCATAAAATGTTATGAATGGTAATTAAAATGATTGATAATCGTAATTAATACATTAGGGAATAATTCAATTTATTAAGCAAAAATAATTACTTTATCTCAACGAAATAAGTATTTGCTTCGCTACCCGAGGAAATACAGTTCCTTGACCAACGGTTACACAAGGAGGTGAATGGCCCAGTGTCTCGTACAAACTTTAAGGTTTTTCTCAATCAAATGAATGATCAGGTACCCATTTTGTGGTAACTGGGTATCCAAGGGGTTCAGGAGTTTTCTCAATAACCCACTGCCCTTCCACATTTATTTTTCAAATTATAAACAGTTCGAATTATTTGCATCAAAAATGCTGATCGAATTAGAATCTGATCGCGACCTTCTAAACTGTCAGGACCAGACCTACATCACTCATCTAAAAACCTATAATTATTTTATTTTATTTTTTTAAGTGCCTATTTCTGTTCGATTTAGCGGCCTTGCTTCCAGTCTGTGTCTCGACTTAATTTTATACCTCTCAGTCACTTAGCTGACGCCTACTCCTTCAAAATTCCTTAAAAAAAGAATAAATACAAAGAAATAATAAAAATAAAATAAAAAATCTAATGTTATGTTAAAAAATACAAAAATAAAAATACACATGAAATTAAGTAATTTACTTTAGAAATTTTAACAGATGCTCATTTATAAAAGGATTTGGTTTTCCTAAAAATGCTTAACCCTGATTATAGATTGTAATAATTAATTATTTTCATTAATTAATATGTTTTTTATATTTAATATTTTGAAAATGGAACGAAAATTTTTCAATTTCCCATCACATCAGATCGCGATTAATAATTTTAATGAATTCCCAAAAGTGTTTTTTATAGACTCCTTAAAATTAAAACTTAGTAAGTACAGTTCACTTATATATTTTTTTTAAGTATTGTTAGTAAATAATACTCCCTCATTTACTAATAATACTTAAAATATGGCGTGTTATAGTTTTTGAAATTTCAGGGATTCTTTAACATGTAATAAGAAAACAAACATTAAGGATTTTCCTTTCCTCTAACAGATATATAGTTCATTGTCGTCTTGTGTAAAATTTATTTAAATGTTTTGCATGGTTAAAAGTATGGAAATCTTACCTATCGGTTTCATAGCTAAGATATCAATATGATTTATTTATTACAAAGAATTAGTTGACATTCAAAATGTAATAAGAAATATTCATAAGTTAATTCCAATAATTTTGTCTTATTTTTATCTGCAATTTTACAAGAATTGTTTAAATATTTTTTATATGAACATTTTTTTTCTAAATGCTTCTTATACAAGTAATAAATCTAAAATTCTTTAAGTATCATAAAGATCTTTCGAGGATTTTGGAATAGTATTTTGTAGGGATGTACTGTTTCTACGCCACCAGTACGATGGTACGGCCAATATAAAGCACAGCCACCAGTTTTTTCTTTCTTTAATAAAGCGTTCCTACTACAGGCTGAGTGTATCCCAAGAGGGTTTCCGGATCCCTGGAGCGATCCACGCTGACGTAACACAATAAGTCATTATCTGTCATGTCCAAACTTGGCCCCTATATAATAGAATCCATGCTAAACCAGAAATTTCCTCTCAATATTAAACAATTCAAAATCCTCCTTGGTCCTTACTTTTGTGTCTTATAAAATTACCGATAACGACTTTAATGGTCCATATATTGGTTCCATTATTTATTACTGCTTAAAGATTTTAATTTATTTAAATTATTGTACGATTTGGTCATGATTTTTTTTTTGTTTACGTTTGTAATTAAGTCACTTAGAGCTTGTCTATTGGTCCCGAGTTTTCTTCTTGCATCTTTTAGGACTTCTCATCTAGTAATAAGTTTTTGATACTTAGTTATTGCCTGCAACAGGTAAACATTGTCGGGGATTTCTCTTCCATTAGGTAACTGTGAATAATCTTCATATGGCCGACTATCAACCTTGTTATTAAAATATCTTGTTTGTTTTGTTTATTTGTGCTTTGAGGCGTAAGACCCTAGGGTCATCAAAGCCTGACAGAACATCTCATTTTATTGCATATAACATTAAGTGAATTTGCTATCTCTCTAACAGCTTTTAGTTTGTTTTCTTTGTCTTCATAAATATTTTTATTCTATATATTTTTTGTCTGTTTTTTTTTTTAATGGTTTGAAATCAGCCAAAAGCTCGGAAAATCAGAGTACTAGAAAGAGTCGTATCAGCATGATCTCTCTATACCGATTTTACAAGGGATTCACTTACCATATATGGTTTAGTGCCGTGAAGTATTATGCAATAGTATAATTGTAATTAGTTGAATTGTTGATAATGATTTCTATGACGAATATTAATGAACAATCGACATCTTCGATAGTCTTTGACCGATATCTTATGCTTCTCACACACACAAAATAAAAATAATAAAAGGAAATACATGTTAATGCGTACTCGTGCACAGCTTCAAGGTAAATTCTCTTCGGAATATTGAATGAATTCGCTTTTTGATGGAAAAAATGTTTCCAAAGCAATTTGGAAGGCGTTGAAGAAGACTGGCAATTACTGTCGCCGGCGTTCCTCCTCTGTTACACCGAGGAAAAGAACCGGGCAGAATGCCTTTCCGCTTTCCCTATTTTAGCCTTCCCAAGACAAATTTTTTATTACTCCAAGTGGTGTGAAACAAGAATTCGGTGAGAAGATATTTTTGCGGAAGCACGCGTTTAAGCGGAAATCATTTAATTTCTTATGAAATCGTCCTCACCCAAACTGATAAGATATGACAGACACTTGAATTACGAATTATGCATGAGTTATTTTGAATTGAATTGTCTTGTTAGCAATTATTGTAAGATATAAGAACTGCATGTTGTCTTTTTTCTTTAAGGGTGATGGTTAGGCAATGGAATTGGATGTGGTAGTTTCTCTTCTGTCAAAAAAGGGGGAAGGAAGGTTTGAAGCTTTTATGAACATTGGGATATGTGGTATTGGAAGGCAATTAAGCCTCACTTGTCTTTTGAACAATCGAATAAGGCTTCTACCGTGTTTAATTCAGTTCGATTGCTAACTCGTCGATCGATACAAATGCTAACTATCGAATCTGAAACTCACCACATTAATATTATTATCAATTCAGCCCAAACATCGAGGATGATTTAATTTCCACACTAATGTGTGCTTTTTTTTAATGTTTGAAGATTTTGTATTCGTTTTTTAAAAATATTTAATTACAATAACAATCGCTGGAGTACATGGTAGGAAATTTTTTATATTCGATAGTTAGCATTTGTGTGGACAATATGTTCGCTTTTAGCTTTAATGATCTGAAAAGGGTATTAGCCTGATTGGAGAGAAAATAAATTAATAAATAAAGGTATACTATAAATATAACAAATAAAATAATTTTTAAATGTTTTTACGATAAATTTGGTAGTTTAGATGTGTCTTATAGATGGGCTGTACTAAAATTGTTTATTAAACTATTAGTTTTCATCGTAAAATTTACTAAAATGGAGTTACGAGATGTTCATTCCCTGCCATCGATAGGTCAACGTTTTCAGATATTATTGTTTATAATTTTTTCATCACTCTCTATTAATTTCTATAGTAGATATCATTGTTTTTGTTTAAAACAATCAGCTTTCAAAAGATATATTATGTGTATACATTATTACTATTATTTTCAACTTAAAAAAAATGTTTTGTTTTTTTGTGGCAGGTAATTATTTAAAATAAACACAATTAAAACTACTTTAGAAAAACAAAATTTGAACATAGGGCATTTAAGCTCTGTTAACGGGCATCCATTGACATAAGAACTATCTGACATTGAAGACCGTTAAGTTAAACATTGATACACCGTATTCATTCAAAATCGTTAAAACCGTTTTTGAGAAAATGGTTAAAAACGTAGAAGATACAAAGTGACACTTCCGGTTAGCCTATTTTCAGGAAAAAAATACTGTAACATCCCAGGCATATATCTATCTAAAATAAAACGATCAAATTCAGGAAAAAATAAAAGCAAGACTAAATGCTATTTATAAAATTATAAGTCGCTGGTCAAATATTAATAATAAAGATAAGCAAACCTGACCATTATTGATGGCCATAATTTTTAATACTAATAATGGAATTTTAATATTATCAGTATTATAATTTATAGTATACACAATTTTTTAATGCTCTTCAGACTAAACTAAAGCTTGAGTAACTTGTTGTGCAATTTAAGTAACTTATTCTTGTATTTTTTTCAGATCATGCTTTGCCTTCTCGCCTGTATTGGCATGTACTTGCAACAAGCTGCTGGAATTGCCACTAGTCACCAATCTTTCTGTAAGCAAAATTATATATTCATAAATAATTTTTCTATTTGCATTTTACATTTGCAGTAGGTTATTCATCAATCAGTTGTGCAACATGATGGTTGGAAAAAAATAAGAGACCTGCTAATGAATAAACCGTACTGTGAAAGAAGATGTAATAATAGGTAAAATTAGGGTACTGGCAAAGACAGTAAATTAGTATGTTAGAGAAACGCGAGTTTAGCAGATTATTAGCAGAGGTTTCAGAAATACAATTTGTTCCACTATATTATAGTATAAAATTTGTATATTCTATAAACTGTATTGTAAATATATTTTTGTCATTACAATATTAAAAATTTGACCAATGCCGTAAGTCTTTTTCGAGAAAATTATAAAAAATATTTAAAATCCATCATTAGACCGCCAATTTTTACCAAAAAATTGGAGTAACATCTCACCTGCAATAAAATTTCAGTTTTTAAAAACATTCTTTCATTTAAAAAAAAAGAAAAGTTATTTTGATTAATCATAAGTCCATTCAGTATAAGTAATGGTATTTCCAAAAATTGCAAAGATCCGCCATCAGAATAATAGCTGCAGTCAACATTAATGTAAAAAAATTCTTTTAAAGTGCCTATCGCCGGTAAATTAACCTTAAATGGGTACGAATCACATATGGCTTAATTATATTATTATAGTAGCAGTGACATCTCACCTTGAATAAAATTTAAGTTTTTTAAGAAATCATTTTTTAGCTAGATTGTTCACATAGATACGACAAATTCGCTCACGCACACTGGTCATTTTATAAGACCTGTTTTTTTTTTTTGTTTTTTTTGGCCCAGATGTCCTCAAAACTTGTATATGGGTTAAAAAGACGGATTCGAAATTTGTTACATTTTCAATACTTGCACTAACTATATATTTCATTTTCTTTTTTTTTTAATAGGTAAGTGGACCTGAAAATAAAACTGAATAACGGAATTGTTAACTGGCTTTACCGGTTTTATTGAAAGAAGTTTAGCAATATGAAAATAGCGGTTCTCATGAGTTAGCGTTCGGATTCCATTCCTTCTATGAAAGTTGAACATATTTCGTAGCCTCAAGGAATGATTGATTTAGGGAACAGCCGCTGGTTTCTTATAGGTTAACAATGTACGGCTTGGTCTCAAATGTGTGTGTATGTATATATATATATATATATATATATATATATATATATATATATATATATATATATATATATATTAACTTTGAAAACGGAGTTCAATCAATGGATAGTTTCTCTTCATGTTGTAAATGTCATGTTACTTGTACTTATCACTAATACAGTCGTAAATTTCAATAATACTAAGAATATATATATATATATATATAATATATATAATATATATATATATATATATATATATACATTTAATGTCCAAAAACATGTTTGGAGCGAAACTTAGCTTAGGAAGTAAATGGGTGCAAGTCACAGATATTATTCGAATAAAAAATATAAATATCTTGTTTTTTATTTTTCATACTGATTAATTTATTGATTTTTTGTTGAAAAATAAACTGATAAGCGTTACTCTATTCAATATTAAATAACTAATATTTGTTACAAAATATATGTGTTGTATAATTAATAGTTCCATAACTAAAATTCATTTTTCATTAGTGATTATAAAATTATGCATAGATTGTGTAAATATTACCGATTTTGAGATAGTAAGGTCACGTTCCGATTTATTTTTAACATATTACAGTTCGTCAATATTGAGGTCCACGATTGAGTTAGAAGAAGTGTAGGTTTTAAAAATACCGTAAATATTATTAAATAATATTAGACCGTTTGGTATTCTTTGGAGATCAGGATTTTTACCTAGGACAGTCTCTCTATAATTTATATTATTTTATTTAACATCTGAAACCCAAAGAAGCTTTGGGTGACCTGCGTCGTATTCATCTATTTTTCCTAACTTTTTATATTTAATTTCATATTATATTTCTCAGGACTCCTCTCAGTAAGATGGTGTCTGACTAAGAGGAAAAATATAATAAAAGAGGAAAAACAAGAACACTGTCCCCATCCTTTGTATTTTATAAATAGAAAAATATGGCGCAGGTCTTCCAAAGCTTCACTGGATTTAATGTGTGAAATAAAATAATATAAATAATAATCATTGGTAAAAATCCTGATTTTTATCATATTGATCGCCCGCGAACTTATAATTTTGAAATCGTCAATATTTTCATAAAAAGTGCCTCCAATAATACAATAATACAACCTTACATAAAAAATCCGAAAGATTGCAATAAATATTAAATTGAGATACCTAAAAATCTATCTTATATTTACTCCTTTGATGACGTAATAATGAACCTCAGTATAGAATTTTTGAACATTATGAATATATTATTTGGTTGTAAGAGAGTTTAAGTGTATCTCATAATTTTAAAAGTAATTAAACATTTTTTAAAATATGGAAATACTGGAAGACATGTAAAAATGAAAGTCTACCAGTATAGAAAAATCATTGCGATTACAGCAAAGATTTAACTTTAACTATAATTTATACGAGATATTTCCCTTAAATCTAACATTACTTTTACGTAAAAAATTTTAACATAATTTTATGTTCAGTGATATAAAGATTCGAAATAACTTTTTTCATTATGGCCTTAAAGAGTAATGTGTCGATTGTGCTCCATTTGCATTAAATTAGTGAGCACTGGGTGGATTAAGCCAAGCGATGACCGACTCACGCATCGATGGAAACAAATTGGTGAGGTATTAACTTCCAGCCCAATTACTGCTTCGGAGTTCTTGGAACAGTTATAATTAGAGGCCGGACCTTCATGCAGTTCGAAAACTCAAAACATGTGCAGCACTAAACTCAAGCTCGTGCAGTAAATACCTCTAAATATGAAATAAATCCCTAAAATGTGCAAAAATATTCCATTTCGCTTAATTTATCATATTAATACATTGAAATCACATCAAACCTTGTGGTTTGAAATCTGAATTAAAATGTGTAACGAGAAAAACAAAATGCAACCTTGAAAATCAAATTCCTAAGAATTTTGAGAAAATTTTATAAATACACTGTAATACTTGTTATTGTTAATATTAGTGTTGTATTTTTTTTCTAGATCAATAAAAAAATTTTTTTTCGGACTTTCTGAAAAAGCTCTTTCTAAAAAAAAAAAACTATCTCTTCGCCTTTATCAACATTTAAGATCTGTTTTGATAAAGAATAATTGTACCATCAGATTCAATGGATGTTTTTACATTGGGAATCGATATTTAATTCGATTTACATAAAAATTAATTAAGATTTATTATGAAAATAAAGCGCTTTGTTTATTCTATAAATTCTATCAGAATAATAAAATATATCCGTTATGTATTATATCCAAATAAAACTGAGTTAAATAATTTATTATCGCAAGGGAATCATTTTATGAGTTAATAAAAATATTGGTATGGTATTACTTTTTCACAAATTGATTTTTTTATGACTTTAAGGTAGAGAATGATATATATATATTCATATTTTATTTCAAATCACTGATTGAATTATTAATATTAGATTAATTAATTATTTTAATAAAATCAATTAGATTATTATTTAACTTAATGACTCAACTTCGAATTAGGTGTCAGATGTCTGCCTTTGATATGGCCTCATATGGACAATTGAATATTACTATTATGTTTCGCTTATATTTATTTTATAAAGCATTAAAAAAAATGTTCTTATAAATAATATTTTTCCCAATTAACGAATCAAATAAAGTTTTTGAACACTTTTTTAGCTGAACTTACTGTATACCAACCGTGCCAATGCACCAATGCTGCTGTATACCAATGCATTCTGAGAGCATAAACTTTAAAAAAAAATTAATCGCCAACTGAGGCTGGTACAAAAAGGAATATTCCATTTCCGAAAGTAAAAAACAATGGACTATTTTTTGAAGAAACAGTTTGGAATACTTCAACACTTCCAAAAATTGTTAGCATCCTGCTTGACAAAGGTGGTTTTCATAACGGTAGATTGTTGCAATTGCAACAGATTTCCTGGAAAGCACAAGTTACGGCTAATTCAATAGTTATCAGTTGAAGGAATACGTCAACCAGCCAGGCGATACATAGCGATTTCGTAACATCTTTGTTTAGATTACCGACTGTGCATAACAATGCATATGTGTGTAATGTAAATGCATCGATCCCTTTAAATTTCGGCAATAATTATTAATTTATTGTTAATAACAAGAAAAGAAAAAATAATAAAGAACGGAATAATCTATTTTTATTCCTCGAAATGTTTCTATATAAGCTGTTCTGATAATAAGGAATTCTTAAATACTTTAAACTCTGCACCTGCGTGAACAAAATTATTGTATAGAATTTGGTGGTATTAATACGGGAACATGAGAGTGGGTTAGCCAATGCTAAAGGTCCCAGGTTCGAATCCCGGCTCATGGCAGAAAAGTTATTTATTCTGTTCCATTAGCCGTGAGGCGGCTCTGGTAGGCCCTCCTGGGGCTCACCCAGCCTTTATAAAGTTGGTACCCTAAATTAAAATAATTAATTAAGGAGGAAAACCTGGCGGTTGAGCTTGATCTCGATCAAATCACCTCCTTGCGCAACCTTAGACCCTGAAAGAATTACTGCTTTCCCTAAATAGTAATGAACCTAAGGAAATCTTTGTATAATCTTATAACAATTGTATCAGTTATTATAGCACACAGATTTTACTACAAGCAACCAATCAAATTTGTTCCTTGATGGCTAAAACGTAAAAATTAACTTCCCGGAACGAAGCACAGCAGAAAAAACGAATCCATTACAATACGAAAGTAAAATTGAATAGATAAATTAACATACTAGAAAAAAACCGCAATGGCAATATCAAAGCCCAAAAGAAGGTAGATAGGTATAAACTCGTCAGATGAAATTATTATTTTCACACAAAATACAGGTATATTCGTTACATTTCTCGGTTTTAAAAATTAAAAATAAAATAATAATAAATGCCCTTTTTTTTGTTTATTTACTTAAAAAAGAGGGTATGTAACCCCTGACATTCTTAAGAGTATGTGTATCATAATTGAGGTCCTCATGGTACGTGGGTGACGTAAAGTGGTGCATACTCACTCGAGACATCCTGTGTTTCAGTTTTCTTCCATTCAAACTTCACGTCTCCTGAATTCAAGGCAGGAATACTTACTTTGTTAGCAGGCGTATTGCAAATAGTTATTGGAATCTTCAGCTTGATCAATTTGCCACTGGCCTTCTGGATCTCCATGACCAAGGTGTACCATATCTTGAAGTAGGGGTTGGACGATGAAGGAGGAAGGGAGGGCAGGATGACGTACTCCGAGAGCCAGCTCTGCCTCTTACCTGGGAGAATTGCACCCTTCTCAAACGAAAATACATTCCTCTTGATCTTCTTTGAGTCCTTCTGCCGCTGCAACGACTGTACGAGGTTCACAGTTATACCCCGTATGCTGGAATTGGTGTCGTTCATTACGGAGCCACTGATCATCGCCTCTTGTCCGCTGAGTAAGAAGGCACTGCTTACACCCAGCTCGGCTGTGATGGTCCTGATGCAGCAGACTACACCTGCTCTCTCGATGGTACTGACCACTCGCTTTGAGCAATCTTCAGGGAGCTGAAACGGTTGGTTGACAGATATCGGCTCCGAGGCTTCGGCGATGTGCAGCGAATCGTTTTCACTGTAGACTACCGTCGACACGATGCAGTACCTTATTCCGCCAAGAGAAGAACAAAGAGATGTTGGAGAGGTCGGTTTGAGGACTAGATTAAATTCCACTTCCACGTTCCCTTCGCCAGCGCCTCTGTAGTCCATCGGGGTCGACTCGGTGAGTATATTTTTTGTCTGTTCGGAATCGTCTTTCATGAAAAAGAACTCTCCTCGCAATTGTACAGAAAACGTTTGAACTGACTGATTTTCCTGTGTCTGAAATCTCACTATCCCATGGACCATCTCGCCAGCAAAGTAGCATTTCGAAGGGCTTTCCAAGATGATCGTTATTGCTGTGCTCTGGGTTTTTTGAGGAGTTTTCATTGCAGAAGGATTCATTATATAACAATATAAAAATAATTTTAAAAAATATATACTTCTAACCTTTACTATTAGCTAAAACATATGACTTATATAATAACAACTAGACTGAGTTAAGTCTTAGTTTATATTATAAAAATATGGATGCTGAGAGGCGCCCACAAGAGTAGAGGTAATTTATTACGTTTCAAGCATTTGATTGAGCTTATGAATGTTTAAATATAAATGACATGTTTCTTTTTATAAACTAAAAGAAAAAAACTCTTTTAAAACAGAAAATATGCCTTTGAAAATACATAGAAGAAATAAAAAGGACCGTTGAGTCATTGGTACATGAGCTATTACTTAACTTAGTGTCGAATAAATCTAACTTTTGGAGAGGAACATTTGTAACTGTTTAGCACTATGAGAATTCGTTATCGGAGTGCCGTATTCTAGTGATTGAGCTATAATTTATATTTTTTTAAATATGGAAAAACATTCTAGCATATCCTTTCCAATTCGGTCAGTAGTCCGATGTCACGAAATAAATGAGGACTTAATTAAAGTGTCCCATATCAGTTTGGAGTGTCAAGGGCGGTGGAGCAATACCTGACCTTGCTACAGATTTTTTGAGTGCGTGCTCACAGGTAACCTCTTAGCTACTAATATCATTAATTTGGGGATACCATTTGGAAGGTGTAATTATATACTGGCTAAAAAGAAGAATTTTATTCCATTTGAGTATGACAGATATATTATTAGAGAATAAAAATACTCGACAAAATTTTAGCAAATTAATACGATAAGCTATTACGGGTCTATTATATTCATTACATGTATTCACATTACATTACATTATGACACTTGCGAACTTATTCCCAATATACTGTTACAATATACAGTGCATATTTATCAACATTTAATTCGTATTATTTGATCTAGCTAGTGTTGCCCAAATGCGAGACCGAGCCGAGTCTTGGTCTTGCAAACTCAGTCTTGTACATGGTCTTTGTCTTATGCAAGAATCTCGCAACAGTCTTGCAGTTACTTATTGGCTTATTACTATAGAGATATTACCGTATTTTTTTAGATAGAAGAAACCTAACTAAGCCCGAATGAAAAGTTATAAATGCAAAAGTATATTGGTTATACCGATTATTAAGATATTGTAACAAAGATTGTCAAGTATTAGTAACTATTTTGCCTTACTTTTTATTTTAAAAATCGATTTTTAAACTCCTCGTCTTGGTCTTGCAACAGTTAGGCGGCCTTGGTCTTGGTCTTGCAACAGTTAGGCGGTCTTGGTCTTGGTCTTGCAAAGTGCGATTTCGAGCAACACTAGATATAGCACCTCTATTGCCAATTTTGTTAATATTGTTTATTAAAAAAATAAATAAAAAATGTTTAATACCGGCGTTGCCTTATGATCTACATATTTGTATGTTCCTAAATATCACGGAAAAAATATCCGGATTTTTATTCATTATTAGATATTGCCAAATTGTTTTTTCGATTCCCTTCATTAGTTCTTCCACCAGGTGTTGAAACTTTAATTGAACTTTTTCTAAAGATTCCATTATAACAATTTCTGTGAATCTTTTAAGGAGAATGTTTTTAAAATAATAGTTGTGAAGAATTTTGTTTTTTAATAGTTCTAGGCTTATGGTAATAGTTCTACTATTACATATTAAAAGTTCTTAAAAAAGAGTTACGTTAAATTAGAAATAGACAGCAATAGGGATTAAATTATATGTTTTGTTTTCCGACTAGTCAAGAACAATACCATTAATATTATTAATTGTCATTAATATTCGATGTATATTATTATCATTCAATTGACGAAATAATTAGGGTTATTACTTACAATGAATAAATGAATGCACAGAACAACAATGAATTTGCGGTGAAGGATTTGTTTCGCTCGAATATGTTTCATTTCAGACTTCTAAATATGAGAAAAAATATCAGACTTCTCAATTTGACTTTTTTTGAAGTTGAGGTATTAATTGATAAACATAATTTTTACCAATAACCTTTTAATCATTTAACCTATTCCACCATTTCAATTTTTTGGTCATTTTTCACATACATTATGCAGATTTCAATTACTTTTCCAAAACAATATACTTATTTTATTTATTGACCTAAAAATGTAATAATTATTACGAAAACTAATCATCCTATTGCAGTAGAATACAGAACTTAAAATAAAATTTTAACTTTTATTTTTAATAAGTTTCGGTATGACTGAATTATTTGCTGTCGATTTTTTAATTTTGTAACTAGCACTTTTTTCTTTGCGAAATTTCAAGTCATGGTTTTGCAGAATTTTTATTTTTAAAAACCTTTTATTTATACATCCTGTTCATTTCGTCGAAAAATCAATCTAAAAATGGCTTTCGTTTGTAACTACTCAAAAAATGACACATTAGAATCAAGTAATTCAATTACGATAAATTAAAATATAATTTAAGCCATATTACTGCTTACTTATTGTGAATATTTTCTAAGATTTTTAAATAAATAATAATTAAACTATACCTTGATTTTAGAACTTTATTACAACAAAATTCTTCAGAACTATTATTTTAAAAACTTTTTGAAAAAGTTCCTTAAAAGTTTAAATCCTGGCAGTAGATCTAACAGAGGGCATCGAAAAATCAACCTGGATAGTTAACATCTAATGAAGAAAAATCTGATTTTTTAAAAATATTTTAATGAATAAAACCAACTCAATTCAGGTTCGTCTATCTATTAATAACAATTAGCAGCATTCATTCAACACCTTTTCTAAATACTTTGTAACAATAACAACTAAAACTACTTTTTTTTTTACTACTTTTAATCTTTAAATAGACAATTATCTGTTGAAAGTTAATTATTGCATCTAATTGAAAAAAAAAATGTCACGCATGACTAGTTTAAAACATGAGATTTCTCTTACACGAAGAACAAATTAATTACTAGCTATTTCAGTTTAAAAAAAATGGTAAATTCGCCATTGTGTGTTGAATCAATTACATCAAGAGAACGTGAAGATCAATTTTCCTTATATATTAAGCCACGATTAATTATAATCACTAATTTGATTAACTAAACCTATTTGTACTTCAGCTTGTATTCAGTTACTGAAGAAATAAGTTACTGTTTCCTTTTCAATGTATTAACAAATATAAAAAAAATGGTTTGGTGCACGCATCACACAACTTTCACTTACCGCCCTAATTAGAGACGAAATATTCATTTTGATATTTAGAAAAGTGAAAGTAATAATTGTAGATGTTACAATGTACAAAATAAATAATTGCTAGAAGATTTCCCACACCCTCCTAATTTGATGCACTATTATGAGTTACCTTCTACAAATAAATATAAAAAAAATTTAATTTTTCAAAGTTTTGTCTTTCTGTCGACAAAATATACTAACTTTATCGACTACTTATTTCTGAAAATTCATTTTCAATTCGGAAAATATTTATCCTTTTTTCCTTCTTTAGTTTATAATTTTGTTTCCATTTGTTTTATGAACTAATAATATGAGATACCTAATTATTTCAAATAAACGAAATGATTACTTTAGACGAAGAAATATTGAAAATTAGGCATTTAAAACCTTTTAGGCTATTGGAACGTGGTTTAATATCAACCTGATATTAAATACCATTTAATTGTTAGACACGATTTCGAGAAAAGCGTAAATATGTGTGGAAAATAGATAATATAATGAGCCACTTCCGGATAGTTGATTTTCGTAAAAATAGTTGCTATGACATCCCAATTAAATAATGTAATTTCTTCTTACAAATTATTTCTTTTTAGGCTGTACACACACACACACACACAAACACAGAAATAGTAAGATAACAAAATGTTGTGTACGTACTTAAATAAAATAGCGTTATGTTGCAATGAAAATGAGAACCAATTTACGTAGATCTGGTTATAATAATAGTTGTCTAAGATTCATTTTCAGGGAACAAAGATGAAATAAATATCTTTCGGCATCATCTGAGTAAACAGCCCTCTGAACTTTAGACAGGAAACATATTTTATTTTTTAGAAAAGTGAAATTATTTCACAAACGTTACGGAATAATAAAAATGAAATGTAGAATTCATATTTCTATAAAGAATGAAAAGACAATAAACAATAGCTTCGTTTCCCGTATTCCGCTAGTTCCTATAAAAAAAACATCCTTCTACTCTACTATGTCTTGGGTTTACATTTATCTCTCCAGTCTAGTAGGTTTTTAAGCTTTTTAATATACAATAATACAGAATTCCATTTTTTCGGTGAAAGTTCCGTATTACGTTATCAATTTACAATTTTATAACTTTTTTTAAAAATCTTTTTATTGGTAAATAATACATTTGCCGCATTTAAGGGCACTGAGTATTATAGCTGATTGAGGCTCATTCGTACAATATATACAATAAAAAAACAAAAAACTAAAAAAACATAATCAAATAAATAAAAAAGGAAATGTAACTAGAAGATAAAATTAAATAAAATACACAAATTCGTAGCAAAAAAATATATATAGACATAAATAAAAAGTAATAGAAATAATTAGATAAATAAAAATAGATTAAAAAGGAATTTTATAACTAAAGATTTGACTTGAAATACATTAACCGCATTTAATAAAAAGTGCATAGCCACACACACCATACCATCCCATAATTGGTCATCCCAACCTAGAGAGCTGGAGCTAGGAATGGCCATTGATTGTCAATAATACCGAAATATCGATTTTTTCCCTCTGATATTCGATATTTAACATCGACGGGATCTACTTCGGTATTATCGATATAGGATGTAAAACGTAATAAGCTGGCTATGATCAAGAGGGACAGAAACCTCAAAATTAATTTAAATAAATAATAAATAATAAAAAATAAAATAAATGATTTAATAATAATAATAAATAATTTTTTGTACATATAGTGTGAATGTTATCCTACCTCACCATAACTAATGTCCAAGAGACAGATTGTTGTAATGCTCAAGTAGGTAAAATAATTGATATTAGCATTAATAAATTTAAAGAAGAAAATAATATATTATTTTATGCACCTATGTGCTAGATAATCAAATTATATTCATATTCATATTTCATAAAATTATTGTTGACAGGCGCAAATACATATTTTATAGACAAAAAAAAAATATTTCAAAATTTCTGTTTTTTCAAAAATGTTTATTATATCCATGAAAATATCAACTCTTAAAAAAAAATTAGTATCGATATTTCAAGTCCGTCATTTTAGACTATCGATAAACTTAGAAATATTTTTTAAAAATTACAAAACAGTGGGTAAGCGCTGGAAGATGAATCAGAAGCGAAGAAGTGGATGAGACAAGTATGAAAATTGATCATACTAACCTGACTCATGTCCATTTAATAACAAAAGAGGGCCATATTGCGATACCTGCCAGTCCCCGCTAACCATATAGTATATAATAGAAGATTATATCAATCCATCAAGCCTTTGAAAAAAACAATATAGCCCGTTGTAGAGAACCAGCATTAAAAAACTCAGTAAATTCCATAGAAAATATCATAAAACTTTTAAAACAAACACAATTGTACCATAGAATATCGTAATTAATGAAAAACATAAAAAGATTTTTTTTTTTCAAATTCAGAAATAAGTTACAAATTATAACACCATAGCTCAAGGGCGTAATAACCAAGTTGTTGATGGCTTAGGAAAACTCCTAACCTAACCTAACCTCCATAACAACATAGAAATAGAAATAGAAAAATCATCTTTATTCTGGGACTAGGTAACTTTAGAATAACAATTAGTTATTAGTCATATAAATTAACCATAAATCTTGCCAAAAGACCTATTACAGTAATAACAAAATACTAGTAATAAATTAAATACGATAGCTCTTAGGATAAATTAACGAAAACAGTTGGGTAATAGGGGTTCAATATTGGAGCTAAAACAATAGTATAATAATCACTAAATGAAATTAGAAAGGAAAGCAAAACAATTTTATAGACAAAGCATTGTATTTATGGAAAACAAAAATTTAAAAAAATAAAAAATAAAATAATACTGTTAATATATAAAGAAATAAATTGTAAAAAAAAAGATATACATATGTTCCCTAGGATATTTAAGTGATTACGCGTAAAGATTAGGAGAAAAAAAAAAAAAAAAAAAGAAAAAAAAAAAAATATATATATATATATATATATATATATATATATATATATATATATATATATACATAGCGAGGAGTGTGTCGAAGATAATTAGAAAATAAAATGCATTTCAAAGAAATACAATCTCATGAATAGAAAAATTAGAGAAAAACAAATTTTATCTACTCACAATGCTTTGTGAGTGGTGATGAAAATTCACGTTCAACACAGGAATTGGACTTTCGATATCCCATACCTGGCAGGAGCTATAGGGAGTATTAGCCTTAAGTAACAGAATTTACTGGCGAAATATTTGTAGTGAAATTATTTCTCAGTAAAGTAAAAGAATAAAGTAAAATAATAAAAATAAATAATGTTCTCTTAGACATAGCACGTATTGTTCAAAAATTCTTAAACGCCTAAAAAAAAAATAAAAAAATAAATAAACATTAATATGAAGGTGGCTGGACTTTTGGTCTCCCACCTCAGAGACTTTCTCTGCAAATGGAGAATAAAAAATGAAATAATTATAAAGTAAAAGATATTTTTTTCGTTTCGGTTGTTTTTACCGTAAGTTTTTTAAGTGTTTCAATAGGAATTTCCTGCCTTATCCATTGTTCTGTAATATTATTCTATTTATATACTTACTCGTATAAATTTGTTATAATTTTAAATTTCGATTAATAAAAAAAATATCTTTGCACTGCTGCTAAAAAAATTATATTTATATTTGTTCTCAAAGGTTGACCTGAATAGCTAAGCTAAAAATTGTCCGAGGAAAAGTATTCAGTAAAAATACCGGCTAAATGTATAATGAGGCAAACAACTCTTTGATCCAATAAAAGTAACCCATTTTCATTTACTTTCAAATTCCTAATCAATCATACAATCACTTGACCGTGATCCGTTTCTCCCATATCGTGCCTATTTCGCAATTTTTCGAGTGTCTTAAGAAATTGAAATGTTTACATACCCCCGCAAAACTTATAATACGCCCGCACGGAATAGATTGGTCAGACTGAACATTGGTTAGACATTGGTCAGACTGAACGCATGCCAAAAACAAACATGTCGATGCAGTAATAAAACTGGTTTGCGACACAAACGGGAACTACTTTCGACATGAATTGTAAATTGATCTTAATGTTTATTATTTATATGTGTGAAACTGGTAAGTAAATGATCCCTTCACCCAAGCCTATTGAAATATCCTGAAAGTGGCCATACCTGGTTACGGTCACGAATAAACTACAATTTACATCAATGTACTGTATTTTTTATTGGAAAACTATTATCGTGAAGGTGTAGATGGATGTCAGTGATTATAATATGAGAAGGAGTTGGTAGGGGGAGGGGGTTCGATCAAATAAATACTATATATTAAAATAGTTTTTATTATTTACGCCGACGTTTCGACCCAACTTGTACGTCTTCATCAGGGCTACAAAAGATACAAATATAAAAGGTACAAAGTAAAAATAAAGTAAATGAATTATTAGTAGATATTAAATAAGAAACAGTTGTCTGATAAAGAAATAATAAGATGATATAAATATCTCTGATGTCATCTTGTTATTTCTTTATCAACTGTTTCTTATTTAATATCTACTAATAATTCATTTATTTTATTTTCACAATGCACCTTTTATATTTTATATCTTTTGTATCCCTGATGAAGACCTACAAGGTGGGTATTTTTTATTGTTTATTTGGCGTAAAATATAAAATACTATTTTAATATATAGTATCTATTTGACTGCAACTCCTCCCTTCCTCACCAATATCTTCTCATATTATCATGAAGCATTGAAAATAATGAGGAGAGATGAAAAATCTCATGCATCTTCGGATTTATGAGTATTGTATAACTCTTGTGCCCTAGGGTTCCGGCACCATTCATATAGTAGACATCCCAACCCACTACTTAGGACTTTACTCAAAATTTAATTTGAAATTTCTTTTCTTTTTGTCTGTTAATAATGATCCTATATCTTCAACCATTTATCAAATCCCTTCAAGAATAGTAAGAGAACTGGTATATTAAATTATTTACGAAAACCTGATTAAACTAATTTAATCTCTATACTCCCTACTCTATACTTCCTATTTCGTTACAAAAATGTATTTTTTACTGCGATTTTCAATCTTGATTACTCCTAAAATGTTGAATCACTAAGTAGTTCATTATTAAATGCTTAAAGTCTTTGTTTTAGAATCCTCATATTTAGCCGTTTATTTCCAAAGTGAACACTAATTATTATAATTGATTTTTCAGTAAATCCGAATACCTATATTTTCTATTCTAATTGTAATATCAAAAACATATTTAACCAATATTTTTATTCATAGCTCACATTTCCGAAAATATTATAATAAAAAAAACATTATGTTGCTTTTGGAATGGATTTAAACTTCAAGACTAGTTTCAGAACAGAAAACAAAAGTTTATCGGGCAATGATTAGGGAAGATGGTGTGTGATTCGGGGAAAAAAATGTTATTGAAATTTTGTTTTAAAAATTTAACATTTATTATATAAAAATCTTTTGATTAATCATTTTTCTAAATATACTTAACAAACGCAAATATCATTACAATAAATGAAAAATAGCCAGTAGTTCAGGAAATAAACATATTTTTACACCACTTTTATTTAACTTTTTTTTCTTCTTTTTTTGTCTTATTATACTTGAATATTATTATTTATTATACTTTTGTCTATATATTGAAAAATATTACAATCAATCTCAAAGGACAGTAATATTTTTAGTTGAGGAGAATGGTCAAAGGTAACAATATATTCTGTCAAGGATAAATTTAATAAAAGAGTTATAATAATAATTCCTATTTATATCTTTTTCTTTTATTTAGTTTGTTTTGCTTTAAGTATATATATTTTGTTTCCTTTTTTCTCTGTATTTTATTTGTTTATTTTTTATTATTTTTACTCTTTTGATTATTATTATTTTCTATGTATATATTTTTTATCTATTATTTTACTTATGTATTTCATTTTATTATTATTGTTTTCATTATTAATTTTATTTTTTATCTCCATTAAACCTACCAGCTAAGTATTTTAATAATAATATTTTTATGACTAAGGAGCTGATGAACTAGAAGTTTTTTGCCTAAAACATCAATTCAAACCAATATATTTTTTTAAGTTTTTTTTTTTTAGTTTTTTGCAGTCATAATTCATATGGTTCATTTTGTTTGTTTCAGCAAGCGGCGATGGATGGAGGTACAGCTACGGAATCGTTCATGGACCGCACGGAGTAGGCCATGCAGAAGGAGAATCGTACCCACACGGCTACGGAGGATTTGGCACCTACGCCCCAACTTACGGTTACGACGGGTTCGGCCTCGTCCACCACCACGAAGCACCTCACGGCATACACCACGAGATCCCTCATGAAGTCCATCACGAAGTACCTCACGTGCTCCCAGTCCCAGCAGTCCACGCCCCACTCCCCGCAGTACACGCCATCGAGCAATTCCCATCGTACCATGGCACCCCTCTTCCCTACAGCTACCCTTACAAGGGAGAGGCAGTTCTTGCCTACGGTTATCCACACAAGGAAGAGGGTGCTCTTTCCTACGGTTATCCACACAAGGGAGAGGCCGCTCTTTCCTACGGTTATCCATACAAGGGCGATGCAGTGAAGTTCTTGGAGCCGATCAAGGCCATCCAAACTCTGCCTCACGCCCTACCGCACGCAGAGGGCAAACCATTCTCAGCTCCTGAGTACGTCCTCCCTTCCTATCAGGCAGGCCAGTACTACGGCAGCGGGTACCTCGGCGACTACAGCGACCTCTTCTCCCATTACTTCAACAACAACGACGACCACTTGCTCAGCAACTTCCGCGGGTTCGAGGATGTGGTACTCCCCGAACACGGTCTCTATGGTGATTACCTCGACGATCACTACAAGTCCCTTTACAAACCAAACTATAACGACTACTACGGCTCAACGTCCTACCATCATTAACTCTAATAAACTCATCATCGTATTTCCGAAACAAATTAGGATAACTTGATTTTTATTTTCAATGTCATTTGATGATATCCTCCCAGAATATTTGTTGTACCTCTTGTTGGACTAGTCGTTTTCCATTTATCTTCCATCGTGTTTATGTAACTTGCAAACTAGTCAGTCTTATCATTAATTGTTTTTAAACCATGACGAAAATATTTATTTCTCAAGATTATACTTTTGCATTGAAAAAATTATCTTTTAATATTGCATTCATCTCTGGTGTTTAAGTTTGATTGATTTGAATTTCCAAGCCTATACTTATAGCCACTTGGTCCAATTCTTCTATATGTTCTCAATGAAGTTTAAGAAACATGAATATATTTAATAATGCCTAAACCGAATAATCTCCTCCCTCTTAAATTAACTAATGCAAAGAGCTGTTTCTTAATAGATAATTTCACAATTTTCCTCGCGGACTTGAAGTGGTCCATGTTTATGTTAATTTAATTACAGATTGCTCATCAGTACTAATCGCTTTGAAAGGAAAATTTTGTTTGTTGTCGTTACCTAAACTTATCTTTATTTGGATTTAATTATTTGTTTCTAAAAACATAATATGATTAAGAATATTGAAAAAAAGGGATATAAAAAGTAAAACTAAAGTTAAATTTGTAATAGTCAGACAATATGAAATAATAAGAACACTTAAGATGCTTGAAAATGTAGATTATATTAATTCTTCAAATATTTAAATAAAAATATTAATTTTATGGACAAATATTTATTACAATTATTTTTTTATTTATTTTCATTTAAATTTTCATAATAACTTACAATAGTGTAAAAATGCAAAGCAAAAAACCATTGATTGGCGTACGTAAATGAGACATACGAACATGAGGGAGTAGATCTTGATTTCACTGAAATCAATAATCACATTTTTTTCCTCCATCAACTGGATTTACATTTATATTAAACTAATCTTATTTCAATTCAAATTATTTAGGCTGAATCGAATTTCCATTTTACATATTATACTATATATCCTTAAACAAATGATACGTTTCGACCTTATGCCATTTTTAGGCATATGTAAAAAGACTTCATAATATTTGAAATTTATAAATTGAATTCATAACTACAGAGTGATTTAAAATTGTGTTGACCGAAATTCCAGTTTTTGTTGTCCTGTATGCAAATTTGATTAAGCCGAAATAATTTTTTCCCTTGAACTTAAAATATATAAAACGCACTTTAATTTTTTTAATTTAACAAAAAATCATTTCTCACTCGATTTCACAAGAAAAATGATAACTTCAATGCTTTTTCTGATCCGATTCTTACCATGACAGTAGATCTCAATTTCTTTATTGTGGCAGTTTTTTCCGTACTTTCTACAGACACAATAGTATTTTCTTCGTCAACTTCGAATTCAGCCAACACCGAATTCATCTAGTTCATTGAAAGTCGTTGAAGTGACGATTGGTATTTTAAGATCTTGTAGTCACCCACGATCATTATTTTACTTTTCTTGTTATAGCAATCTGAATTTCTTCGTCAAGAATTCCTCTGATTTGCAGTCGTACAATTTAAATTACCCTTCTATTAATCTATTGATTATAAAATAGATGCTTTCGCTCTTTTATAACATTTATTTATTATAAAAATTGCACGTTATACAACGATACAGAAGTTTAAAATGCAATATTTTCTTCTGTTTTTCTCTGAATAATAATATTCTTATTTATTTTTTGAGGTTATAATTGTTACGAGAATTTTAATTGCAAAACTGTCAACTTATATTTCTTTAGAACATCGATTTAAAAATGGATACTATTAATCATACGTGCTTAATGTCACAAAATGGTCTAAATCTTTCTGAATGGGTCTCTTCCTTAATTTTTTTACGTTTTAAAATTAAAAGATTTTGATATATCTGTATAACTTAATTTCTGATCATTTTTTCTGAACGGTTTCACTGAATATATCTAGAGAGCTCAGCAATTAACACTTTCATATATACTGTATGTTTATGTATTTTATACTCAAATTTAATTAAATGATTTATAACTGTTACGATTAAAACTGGATCATTGTTAATATTACAACTATTTTTATATTTAACCAATTATTTCATTGAATTTAATGAATCATAAGACTTTTTAAGCCAAATTATAGTGCAGCATGACTTTGAAAATAACAGTCTCTTTTAAATGGAATTTTATTGTTCTAATTATTAATGATTTCATCTTACACAGTTATCCATTGTAAATTTATACTATTAGTTAAAATTTCTAGTTTTGTAAAATAATAATAATTTATAAACATTGTCAAGTATGATAGAACTTATTTTTTATGATGGTATACAACTATGAGGCGATAAATATCGATTAATATGGTTCAAATTAATTTATATGTAATATAAATAGTGTTACCAATTGTAGTTTAGGTTTTTGATTTTTATTTGTTTTTGTAATAAAATAAGCATTTTTGTACGGTTTAGCCATATAACATTAACATCACATTGATGCCCGTGTACTGTGATAGAAATAAATTTTTTTACTGAATATAATAGTTTATTGACCTTCAATAAAATCAACACAAACTCCTTTCCTACTCACGAATTCCCAATATTAAACAGTATGTGAATCATTAGTCTGTAATGCACTAATTTAAAAATATTTTACATACATTTAAAACAAATTTTACACATGCATACATTTATTATTTGTTAAGATAGGAACAGGTGATTTGGAATTCTTGACCACATACATAACCATCTATGGTTATGAACTGGATAAAAAAATCTCCTCAAATTATCACAATTATCAAGTGTGGCATATCACAAATTATCTATTTATCTTTCATGTATGAAGTATTTGTATATAGAATACAAATTAAAAAAAAGATATATATAATAAAACATCGGAACATATATTAGAATCATAATTTTCAATTTATCATTAACTTTAAAATCATAAGGAGATATTATTAATTATAAAAAGAAAGAATAGTAATTTAAATTCACTATCATTATAAACACTATATCATCTTTTTATATACTGTATAGTAAAAAAATAAATAAAAAAATACATAGATACTATAAATTCTCCAGTATTTCCTTTTCGGCAAATATTTCTTAATCACAAACAATAAGGTTAGAAATTTAAACAAATCTTCCTATCAAAGTGTGCTTTAAATCTACCTACAAAGTTAAATAATAAAGTTAAGCAGGAGAACCTCAAGGGTCGATACTGTCTCCTTCATTCTACGTTATGTATATACATACACAAGGATGGCAACATACGAAGCAACTCTGAAACTTTGATTGCAACTAACGCTGTCGATATTATTTAAAGATTTAACAAAGAATTACAACCCCAAAGTAGCCTCACTAAATCTTCTAAATCTACAAAGTTCGTACTAATTTTGGAAAATTTGAAAATCATTTTCACTTTGACGAGACCAGTTTAGATTGTCGAGAACCAAATTCCTTTGACGGACCCACTGCGTTATCTTCGACTAATATTCGACAGAAGGATGATCTGTGGCCAACATGTCAAAATGAAAAGAAATTGTTCAAACAAGCGACTGAAAATATTATTTTCTCTATATCCAATGGGAAATTTAAAATATGACAAAAACTAAATACATACACATACCGACAAGTCCATCAGGAAGTGACTGAAAAGGAGCTGGTAGAGAGATCTTCTTTCCTCAATTAAGGAAGCAAATAAAGACAAGGAAGTGGTGCTACTGTTCTACCACATGACTGAAATCTTATTTTCCAAATTCACTATACTAACACAACTGTCTATTTTCGATTGCATGACAGATGCGGATGAAGATGAAGAAGCGGATACAAAATAAAAATTGTGTGTACCCAAATATAATTTTATATTATATAACAATCACAAATAACATTATAAATTAATTAAAGAAAATGTGAAGAAACAAAGAATTATTTCTACAATATATATTTATTATTAATTATATACTAATAATTTTCTATTACATATTATATAATTAATATGAAGGAACGAGGATATGAGAGCAGACGTTTAATTTATAAAATATTAAATATGATTTTTTCAAAAAAGAAAATATTTAAAAATAAGAGAAGCGATTTCGAAAAGATCTATGATATGATAAAGTATAACACCAAATGAACGCTTAGGCTAATATCAAGCATAAATCGTTTACATTTAAGTGTTTAAGTAATAATTTACAATGTTTATATAAGATAACAATAAATTTATCTATAGTTATCCATAGTTGTAAATATATTACAACTATAAATTATTAATATAAGTAGATCCAAACTTTTACCCTTATATATATATATATATCAGTAAAACGTTAAAAGTTACTGAATGTAAATTTTACTGAATGTAAGTCAACTAAAACTTGGAGATCAACACAAAAAGTGGAAATATATTATTTTATTTTATTTTTATTTGTTTTGAGGGAAGAACTTCATAAAAATACAGTCTATATCTATATTATAAATATTATTATCCTTATTGTATTAAAAAATATATTATTTTCATTTTTATGATGCCATATTATAAATATTAGAAACATCTAAAGCATAACTTAAAAACCACATTTATGAAAAAGTCAGCCAGTTAAAACAATGAGAATTATCAATATTAGTATGAAAAGAAAAATTATCAATAGAACACACAAACAACAATAAATAAATTTTGTTCTTTAAATATTAATATCAAATCACATAATAAACTTATCAGATTATTCACATAAATAAAGAAACAAACAAAAGAAAAAAACCCAAACTAATCCGTTTAATATTCATCATACCGATGGTGACATCCTACCAAAAACCTATATTTTTACTACAATAATCAAAGAATAATATTTTAGACTACCCATTAGATATATTAGAGAAGAAAAAAATATAGTTTTCTGATATCTTCTGTAGTGGTTGGCTTAAATATTTCGATCCCATTAAGATTTCCGAGATCCTGGTAAGTTCTCACACTCAAATTATTATATATTGAACATGATAAAGTGTCTCTTTTTTCATTGGATTGTACATTTTGCACTCAAGTTGTGGATTGATTTTTAAAATTTGGTTGTTGACTGAAATTTTAATTAAGTATTTTTCAAGAGGCGGTGTGAAAATATCAAAATTAACAAGTATACCTGAAGTAGTATCTTTCTGTTATCTCTTTGGTTTATGACCTCTACTAGATCTTTTGTCTACCACGGTAACATTCATTGTTGTGTTGAATCTTCCTAATGAGTTTCTTTGAACTACATGCCCCACCCATCTTAACCTCCTTGATTTTTATTCATAAGATGTAGACTGGACGTTTCAGTAAGAAGTCCTTTATAAAGTCTTTCTTCTCCATACTGCATAATTATCTGCTGCACCATCAAATGTTATTTCTACAAATACGCTGCCATTTCCAATTCGTGATTGGATGACTAACAACATTGATTACTATTGTTGGATGCAGTTATGAACCAAGGCGGTGTGTTGTTTTGATGATTAAGTTTGAAACTGATATATGGGAAAGGGTTGATTCACGAAGAAAAAGGTGTAAAATCCAAATCACAATAGACCTCTTTTAAAGAACAGCAAAATCTGTTAAGTGTAAAATATTATTCCTTATCTGAATGTAATAGCATATAAAGTGCTCTTCTATACTAATTAAATATTGTCTTAGCACTTGACTAAAGAATAAAGGCTGATCTGAGAATTCGTGGCATTGTTTTAGTTCTATGAAAAGACTTGTAAAGGTCTGAAAGACATGATCCTGTTTCCTATCACTGAAATAAGGATTTTTTTTATTAGTTAAATCTAAACTGTTTCTAATGATTTTATTCAAGAATGTTCAAGTTTAAGCATGAAAAAACGTCTCCCAAGTAAGGTTAGTAGCTAAAATATTTCTATATTAAAAGGTATACAATGTTTCGTATGAGAATAAAATCTCTGAGAGAAGCCGATTTGGAAATACAGTTACCCTTCAACATTCTCGGATTTAATATCCACGAATTTCGTTTATGAATTAATATTAAAATGCGAAAATGTGCCGTATTTGAAGATTCCATATTGATTATTCTTAATTTATAAACAAAATACCAGTGCATACTGAATATGCATTTCACTACTGATAATGCAAAATATTTGTAAAAACTCATTATTTCTTTATGCTTTATTGGTATAATTTCAAACTTTATTGCCCTCTGATGATTTCTATAGTAGCAGACTGCTTTTATCAGTTGCAGACTAAATGCCACCTTAAGAACAAATAAAATAAAAATTTTTACATACGATCTTTTGCACTAATAGTAGTGATATATACATAATAGGTACGTTTTCAGTTCGTAAAATGGATGGAACTAGAAAATCTGTAGGAAAAATTCAACTTGTTGTTTGTTCGGAGTTAACGAGTTTTTCATCAGTCAGAACAAAACTAATTAAGCTTGAATATAAAAATATTGGAGAACTTCAAACAACTTCGATATTTAAGGAGGAAATGGAGACCAAGACGAACTAATTGAACTTCAATGGAAATAAACACAATTGCAAAAAATACGTTTTTTTTTGTTTACAAATTCAAAGTAAAAATTACTTTAAATTTACTGAAAATTACACGAAATCTAAGTAAGGCAGTAAGTGTCATGCCAGTAACGTTTGGAATCGACGAAACAATACAGTATAAATTAATTTTTTTAATAAAGAATACAATTTTATAACTCCATAACAATATTGCAATAACCTAACTCCCACTCCATATGGCCTGTGCCTTTAACATTTCACAGCCATTATATTGTTAACAACATTTATATTAATTTTAATTATTAAATGGAGTTCAATGAACTTGATAATAAGTAATTTTTATACTGTTCTCCAAATTTCCTCCAAGTTTGGGTCAAATCGAATGGGCCGTTTTTAAACAATAGGCGTATCAAATAACACATTTCCTGGTCTAAAAGCGGAAGTATTTTTTTTTTTTTTTTGGAATAGTAGATAGAAGTTGATTAAATTGATGCCTAATTCATTATACGCATCAAGGAAAATACGTTTGCACATATATAAGAGAAAGAAATAGGCAGATTTCAATAAAATTGACCCTACATTATATTTTCACAAATACCTACCTTTTATACAATTTTGACCCAAATCGAACCAGCAGTTTTGAAATATTGGCACATCTACAAAAATACTTTTGTGCAAGCGTAAGTGGAAGTGCTAGTTAGAATTTAATAAAATTGATATGGGACCATCTAGACACCAACCTGCACAATTCTTGAAAATTTCATGAAAATCGGATAACCGGTAGTAGGTGATACGCCCGTTAAATCGATTTGACTACAGACAGACACCAAACCAAATTTGATACTAGATATCTGAAACGAAAATTTTCGATTCCGAGCACAAAATTGTTTTTAACCTCTCGCACGAATACAATGCTTCCCTACCTTTGGTAATGAAGAAGCAAAAATTATTAGCATTAGTTTAAATTGTAGCTATGCTATATGTCTTTGACACGAGGCCACTCAATTAGACATGGAAGTTGTCATGTGGGATTTCATGCTGTGGTAGAGATAACGTCTAAGGAATTAAAGAGGAACGACTAGTATAATGGAAGAGCCACTTTAACCCAATGGGAAGTTTCTCGAGATACTGAAGATAAATCTCTAAGAGCATGGAGGTCGAATTGTGAACCTTTCCTTTTCCTTTTCCTTTTAGTAGTCGTATCGTTGATGATTATTGCATTATATTTAAGCTCTTCAGAGGAAGGAGAGCAGTACTTTATATCAGTTTTAGAACCCTCAAGACACGAGTATGAACTGTCTGAAAGGTTTGTCTGATAAAAGTTTTGGTAAATTTCAACGAAATCTCCAAATAGTTTTATGTGTTTTTCATTTTGTTTTAAGTGCTACATACTTCTAAAGGAATCTCCGATGTAAATTAAGTCGTTGTTGGTTCAGTTCAGAGGTCTCAATTTTTTTTTAGTTATCAGGGCTTAACTATTCCTAGATTTAGGGGCAGTTCCCCTCCAAATTACCTTTAACCTTCGTCATAAACCAAGGACTTCCTGTCCTACCGTTTTCTTTAACAATACTCCACTTATCCCTGTTGAGCAAATCCCATACCTAGAACTCCTCCTGGACAAACGACTAACTTGGAATCCTCATACTAGACTGAAACGACAAGAAACCGTTCGACGGTTCCGATTACTTCAGCACTTACTAGACAAACGCTCTAAACTTCCCATTAATTACAAAAGACTCATATACTTGACTATAATAAGACCTATTTGGACTTACGGAGTTGAGCTATGGGGCTCCACTAAACCATCGAATTCCTCTCGCATCCAATCCTTACAATCCAAAATCCTTCGTAAAATCCTCAATGCTTCTTACTTTGTCACTAATAAAATTATCCATAAAGATCTTAATGCTCCTTATGTTTCAGATCTGGCCCAATCCAGATACCTATCCTTCCATAATAAACTTCAGAATCATCCCAACCCTCTCGTTTCAAACCTTGCTTCCTCTTCAATTCCTGATAACCCTCCGAGGCGTCTGAAAATAAGATGGCCCCGTGATCTCCTAATGTAGTCATACCATTAGAGTGCTACCACTGGGTAGTTACTCAGCAAGTGTATTCATGTCATTATATCTATTATGTCCAAATTCACTTGATGCATTTATGTAATACATTTGTAAATGTCATTAAGAAATAAAAAAGGGCAGTTCTTCTTTCAAAATTTGATAGGGAATAACGGTCTTAGAAAAGTCCCTTTTGGATCTTA
This sequence comes from Nezara viridula, assembly GCA_928085145.1. Taxonomy (NCBI): domain Eukaryota; kingdom Metazoa; phylum Arthropoda; class Insecta; order Hemiptera; family Pentatomidae; genus Nezara; species Nezara viridula. The sequence continues at coordinate 50,189,141 of OV725081.1, forward strand.
ATATATTTAGCTCACTCTTTGCAATTTTTTCATAAGGAGTTTCGCCTTATTCGATGCGATTTTCCCGTCTTCGGCTCCTCTTGATAGTAATAATGAGACAGTGAATCGATTTTTTGTGTAAATCTGGTATTTTTTAAAAATTAAATAGTCTTAATTCAGATATATTACAATCTGTCACATTCGAGGACAACAGTAATAGTGATATAGAGTAGGTAATTCATACTATGTACAATAAATAAAAATATATAAACTAAAAGATACTAATCTAACCTAACAAAATAAATACTTAAATACACATATGCTTTTATAAAATATTCAGTCATTCAAGATCTCCGAGCAAAGCCTTTCCCCACACTCGGGAGGGAAAGGCAGGACTCTAGGGGATCCCAGCGCCCTTCACTCAACCGCATCAATGGTATTACCAATGGAGCTTGAGCAGAGACATTATAAAAAGGTATTAAAGAAGTGTTTTTTGGGGGTTCTCAATCATTGCTCCTTCTCCTAAATTTTGATAAATTCATCACAAAAGATCAGCTGTTCCATTGATTTGAAAATTCTATTCACTCATCAAGTTAGCATTAATGGGGAAATTATTTCACTTTGAATCTGCTTTTGAAACAAACAAAGAAGATAACCGCGCTCTGCAGCTTGGGATTTTTAGTAAATATAGTTTTCTATGTAATTGTACAATTTATGAATTATTCGAAATAGTAGTAAAAAGTTATCGAGTTTCCATTGCCTAACCGAAGATCCCTTTTTTTTTTTACATATATGTGTTTTTTTTTTTATCCTAATGATGCCTGAATTGGTGAAACTTTGGCAAGTTAACAGTTTACCTGTATATTATAGATTCAACGCTTTATAGTTGGATTATGGACTTCGTTGCGAAAAATTAACGGGCCTTAAGTAGAAAGATTTCGACTAGTTCCATGAAAATCGCTTGAGCCCTTATTGGCATTACAGCTGAAGGGAAACACGAGTATTGCACAGAAAGTACCTGATTATACTCACAAAGCCATCTCAATTTAAATAATAGGTTTCAAAAAGAAAAATATAAATGGTATACCCGTTTAAGTGATAATCACTATACAGATATACAGAGAGATCGATTGCCGAAAATACGTTTCATGGATTTAGATGGTTCTATGCCAAGCTCTTCAATCACACAAATCACAACCTTGAAGAATGGTGTTAAAAATAGAGGATTAATAAATCTCATCAAATCAGCTTTACCCTTCGTCTTAAACCTATGACTTTCTGTTCTGCAGTATCCTTTAATAACACCCCACTTATCCCGGTAGAACAAATTCGATACCTAGGACTTCACGTGGACAAATTTCTCACTTGGGATCCTCATACAAGACTGCAACGACAAGAAACTGCTCGACGTTTCCGCTTACTCCAACACTTACTGGACAAACGTTCTTAACTTCCAATTAATTACAAAAGACTCATATACTCGACTATAATAAGACCTATTTGGACTTACGGAGTTGAGCTATGGGGATCTATTAAACCATTAAATTCCTCTCGTATCCACTCCTTAAAATCCAAAATCCTCAATTCTGCTTACTTTGTCACTAATAAAATAATCCATTAAGACCTTAATGTTCCATATGTTTCCGATTATCCCAGTCCAGATACCTATCCTTCCATAATAAACTTCATAACCATCCGAATCCTCCTACCAACGGGTAGCATGGTTTCTAAACAAGTGATTTCATGTGGTTATATTTCTCTGTACACATTTACTTTATGTATTTATACTAATATAGTTGTAAATACCATAAATAAAATAAAAAAAGATCATAAAAGTTTGTTAAAACTGTACCTTTTTACTTGATTACCATCTTTTCTTATTTTAATCTTTAAAAAAAAATTTTTCACATGCCTCCAAAATCTCAGTATTTCTGACGACCAAGGCGATTTTATATTTCTTGTCATAGTTACTTATATTACATATAACGTCTTTAAAAAACGTCTTTCAAGGAACCGTTTAGTCACCGATACTTTTCTCATTTATACGGTTACGAAGCCGGTATACCTTCTTTGATATATAAGTGCCACAAGCAGAAGCCTCAAAACTTTGGGTCCTACCAAAAGTTGAAGTTGTATGTCAAAGGATTATTAACTGGTGTGTATGTGACAAACTTGAATGACATCACCTTTCCCTCCCATAATGGAAAAAAAATCTTGAACCAAACGCAAGATATATGTTTACACTTTAGGCAAAGAACAATCAACGATTTAATATACTTGATATAATATACATAATGAAAATAATCATCTGTTGAAAATCAGTCTTTTTAGGCTCCAACAAATGGTTTTTTAATCATAAATATGGTTTCCAAGGCCCTTTATTGTGACAGAATGTAACACAATTAAAAAAATATATATAGAAATTTATATGCTGAAGTTACTTTTAAATGAAAATTGAAAGAATATTCGTTCTTTAAAACAACTTTGCTTGAAAAGAAAAAACTCATATATTCCACAAAGAATTCCAGTTACGGAAAACTAAAGAACATTATAAACACAAAAACTTTTTAATTGAGCTCCCATTTAAATTGTTTCCGTAATACTTGTTTCCCTTTAATGTATTAAATTGTATTACTACGCTATAAATTTGTACACAAATTTTTAAAGCTTAGTTACCAAATGTTAAAATATAAAGAGATTATTATTATTTTTTAAAATAATTATATTTTAAATGTTAAAACAGGAAATAAATTAACCCATCTGATAAATGAATTATGTTTAAAATTTATTATATATAACATTTGCTTATTCATCAATTTTATTGTCAAATTCTAATTATTATCTTATTTTAATTATTATCATTATCATTAAACTAAAACAGAAACTGAATACATATACATACTTACTCAACCTCATATGGACGTACTCATCACAAATATACGGCATCGCTAAAAAAACCCATCTACAAAAACTTCCAACGTTCCAATAAAAATAATTGCGACTCATAACAAAAGCACCTTGGTACGTGACTAACAAAACTATTCATACTGACCTTCACTTTCCAACAGTTGACCAACATATAACGACCCTTTATCAACGATTTTACCCAAATTTAAATGGACATAATTACAGACTAATAAGAAACATGGCCACAGCTGACATACTCCAGAACATGAGGAGGAGACTAAAAAGGCGTTGGATGAGAGATCTCTTTCCTTAAACAACGTAAATAATTGGAACAAGTTAGGGAAGAGGTACTGCTGAGTACTTTCCTTCACCATGCCTGTCATGACATTATTTCATGTATCCCCCTCACATGCTGTTTGACAACAATAAGTTGACAGGCGCAAATACATTTTTATAGACAAAAAAAAATCATTATTTTAATGTTTCAAATTGAATTTTATTGTCTACTATTGATACTAGTTACCTTTTATTTTTCATACCATTGTGGATAACACACATTATGGAAAACGTAATAAAACAGATTATTTTTTTCTAAAATTCTTGAGTTAACAGAAAGATCTTTTTTTTTTTCAATTCCATTTTCGGTTGGCCTTCGTTTGAAAAATAAAAAAAACAGGAAGAATATTTTTAAAAAGTTAAAAATAAAAAACAGAATAGTACTAATTTTTTGTAGAGCCCGCATTAAAAAGTCTATGTAGACATAACTTGATATTAATAATTAAACTTTTTACAAGTTGACGCCAAGAATAAAAGTTCTTTCTCCTTAAAGAGAAATAAAAAAAAAAAAAAAAATCTTTTTTACTGTTTCGAGCGCCGTGAAGAAGTCACGTTTTAGGTCAGCTCACTCTCTTGTTTATTTCTAAAAGGTTTCCTCATTTATTTAGTTTATTTTCTTAATTGAGAAGAACTTAAGTGAGCTTGTTCCGCTGCTGAACGGGAAACTGACAAAAGTAATTATCAAGATTTCCCCGTTTTAACGCCTTTTATAGGCCCAAAGAGGCGTAGCTTTTTTGCAATAATGGGCCCAATTGTTCCAATAATTTCTCTAAACGTTGAGAGGCCGAAAGCACAAATTCGTAAAATATATATATAAATCTTAACTAACCCCATCGCCATAGTATAAATCGAAATCTTCACTAAACCCATAGAACTAAACAAGAATTCATTTACTTTATATTCTTTTAAACCAATACATATACGATAGGGTCACATGTATTTGTTGAAATCCAAGAGTACATGACTGATTTGGTAATAATATTTAAGAATAAAATAACTATTAGATGCACAATTCACATAGTCCGATACTCTTCGGTGGAAAATTATATTCCTGTAGAATACCTGAATTTTGTGGCTAAAATGATGGATATTTTAAATAACAAACTCTCTCTTTTTTTTTATTAACTTTAAATATTCATCTGCACCTGTCTACTGCCTTTAAGACTGGCTAAAAATCTTTGAATTAAAGAAAAAAAAACAGTATCAAACATTCGGTTGAATATGTCTAAAATTGAAAATAGTGTATTTTTACGTTTCTATGAAGCGAAGAAAAAATAATTAATAATATTTTTTAATTAATAATTTTATTTATTTTAGCATTTGTATCATGAGTTTTGAATTATTTTGTTTCTATAAATGATACAAAAACGACTACATAGTATAACACCAATCCTCATAAGCTTAGTACATTGTATTAGACAATTTCAAAGTGAATAGGTATATATAAGTTGTCTACCAACAAAATGGATAGCTCGAATTTATAATCTTTTTCAAGAAAAACAAAAAAGAAGTAAGTAAAAAACATTTTCATTGAAAGATTAAATTTCTGAAAAACCAGTCTACTTTTTTTAAAGCTTTGTATTTATTTAGTCGTGGAAATTAATTTAAAAAAATAAAAAATAGCCATTTAATATTTTTTTTTTTTATGAAACTGAAGGTAGAAGAAAAGGAGAATGGTCAACATGAAATAATAAGAGGAGGACCAAGAAATCTGACGGGGACATAGTGGTACCAAAGTTTGAATAGAAAAAAAAGAGAAAAATACCTTAAAAGATATTTATTTAAACAAACATCATAGTATGAAAAATAATTAAAAACAAAAAGTAAATGTTTTTGTTAATAGACATCCGATATGTAAAAATATATTATTATAGCTACTTATTTTTATTATATATATATATATATATATATATATATATATATATATATATATATATGAAATGAATATTTAATGTACTTTTGTATGCATACAAATTGATCGATGCCAACAACATTAAAAATAATTCAATGTGTTATTTATTTATTTGTTTTTAATATGTTAATTTGAACAAAACCAACACAGTTGACATAATTAAATAAACAACTTTGGTAAGATTGCGTTATTGGTAATGATTCACTCTTCTTACTTTAAAGCAAAATATATTATTGACTACCATAGAAACAGAGGAACGATTGAAAAAAATGAAAAAGAAATACATTTTTGGTTCAAAGAAACATTAAAGAATTGAATGTGAAACGAAAAAATTGGTATTTATGTATATATATACAACTTACAGCTGTTTGTTTTTGGTAATGAAGCAGTGACGTAATGAACCGCAGCGTTTTCATTTATATTACTAACGCCTTCAGGATGAAATGTAGGTTGTCCTGCATAACATTTAAGAGTTGCGGGATTCATGTTCCATTTCGCTAGGCGGATATCGGAAAAATATTTTTAGTTTGCTATTAACAACACATTATATTTAAATAGGATTGTTAATAAGAAACAACCTGTAAGAAAATAACTTTTCAGTTATCTGGTATATTATATAATAACGTAGTTTAGAGGTACCTGATTGTAGTTTTCATTCTAAATAGGACTGTAAAGACTGTTGCTTCAAATGTTCCAATAAATTCTTTATATAATTTAGTTGCTATTTCTATATATACGATATACCTGGAGGCGATAAAAAGTCTTCGATGAATCTTTACGTGAGCAGTTTTCTAGAATATATTTGTTAAAGTAGTGTTACATGTTGATGAAGAATTACCTTTAAGACGAAGCCCATGGATGAGCAAAGTATGACCAATAGAATACTGAGTTGTTCCGATAGGTTTTTTTTTTTTTTTTACAGAGGTTTAATGGCATTTGAGGGAGTTGATGAATATTATTCAAGATATTCTTCATTCTGTTGGTTCTTGGAAACTGGAAACAAAATTAGCCCCGAGTTTCTTTACGTATTTTTTTATTGTTTTATTATAGTACAATAGAACTGTGTAGATGTATAGCAAATACATACTCTTAAATTTAGTAGCTATGTCAGAAAGTTTGTTACTTGTTGTTTTCGTTTAACAACAAGTAAACGAAGTTTAACGCACTTTCCAGGTCCTTGAAAATTTAGAAAAGGTAGCTAGCTGGTTTAAAGGAAAAAATAATTTTACAAAGAAATTGAAGTTGAAAATAAGTTGCATTATTGATTTAATCATTCGAAAATCCAGCTAACCAATTCATTCTGAGCTTCTATTTTCCTCAAATTATACCAATAAATTATTTTTTCAGTCAATTTACAGAGAACCGGGGATCTTTATTGGATTATGACAAAGGAATTACCATATCCACAGAACAACTTTTTCGGGAAATCTCTACTGATTCACAATCTCAAACTGCTTTATTAATTTCTTTCCAATTCTTCAAAACTAGAACTGGGACAGCAACTAAATGCATACTTATATTTACATGAGCCTATACGAACTTACTCGTCAGAGATATACGGTAAACCTAAAACGAACCACTCACACAAACTTCAAATTTTCCAATAAAAAATTACGACTTTTGACTAAAGCACCTTGATACGTGACAAACAAAGCCTAACATACCGATTTCCTTCTGCCTACAGTTCACCAACACATACAAACTCATTAGAAATGATTTAGCAATTATTTACACGGACAGTTTAACATGCTCATCAGAGATCTGGATTCAGCTGATATGCTCATCAAAACGAAGAGGAGACTAAAAAGGCGCTAGATGGTAATTGATTTAAGCCTGGGAAGAGGTACTGCTAGGTAATATCGTTCCCTATGCCTGACATATCGGTTTCGTTACTATAATCAGAACATTTGCTAATTGTTAACAGTCTTCGGCAGGCGCAGAACAAGATTAAAAAAAAAAAGAACTAGTCAGTTACTGTTGATAGTAAGTGCTTTTTGAATTTTATGAAAAAAAGCATGTTACCCAAAAATGAATAGTTTAACGAGTGTTTTTATCTCTCGGTTATAGAAATAACATTGAAACATATACACTTCTTTCCTTCCAAACAAAATAGCAGATTTCAATACATATTCAGCAACTTTTTTTTTTTTTTGGATAGTCCATAATATTTATTATTATTTTTCGGAAACCCTCCAAACTTGCTCTGGTTAAACCCAATAGTGCCAAATGGCGTAAGAGTAATAGGAGGTCTAGAAGAGAGGAAATTATCTTGTGCCGCATGGCTACTTACTCCACTGTCGAGAACCACCTACTTGCGTCGAGTGTGGTTCTCCAAGAACTGTGAACCACATAATCGTGGATTGCACACATTATGCAGTTACCCGAAAGAATCTAAACATGCATGAGATTATCAGAGACGTGTTGCAGGATGGGGAGAGAGAGGTGGAAGTCTTGCTGGACTTTTTGAAAAATATTGGATTTTATAACAGAATATGAAAAACGTGAGTGAATTGACGATTGCCAATGACCCTAGCGGGTAGAGGCATACAAACAAATAAATAATAATAATGATATTTTTCGCGATATAGGCCGACGGATGCGTAAATCATTTCTAATTTTTTTTCTTGTCTGCCCATATTTATTACATTTTTATCTCATCTCCCTCTTTCTTTCCTCTAACCGTTTCTAACTTTCTTGCTTCTTCTTCTCCACAAGACAAGAATCTTTATATGTTTCACTGTTTTCCCGAATTTATCTTGATATTCTTCCTCTTATTTTCACGTCTTCTTTTATTTTTTTCGGATAACCTCTCATGTTCTTCAATCCCATTAACCTCTTTCTTAATTTTACACAGCTTTGAGCTAATGGCTCGTCCTGATTCAAAATATACACTCAATTCGTTCCATCAAGATTCTTGTACGATGTTTCTTTTCTTGTTTTTTCCCCCAAAACCTCAGTATCAATATGGGTTTAAATGAAATCTTGTTATATTTCTTTTTGTTGCATCAAATATACATTTGAAGATTTCAGTTTAAGGCTACTATTAGTAATAGTTTTCAAGTTCTAGCTAATCAAGATGAACAATGCCAAACCTCAGCTACTATTCCATCACCTAGCGTTACAACTGACCAACTTCCAATCTTTATTACCATCGTAGAAAATTACGCAGCCCTGGTTTCATACTTGCAAACAAAGACAGGACCAAACTCCTTTTTACTAAAACAAAGTGCAAGACATTAAATGTTAATGAGCGGAGCTGGATTTCATACATATCAGTTCCCTGAAGATAAAAATCCCAAGTGGTCATTAAAGGCCTTCATCAAAACACCCCAATAGAGGAAATTAAGACAGCTTTAGAAGCCTATGAATATTAGATATTGGGCATAACTAACGCTATTTTTCGCTTCAAACGATCAGTGTCGATGTTTTTGGTGATGTTAGTAAATCTACTTTCAATGAAAAGATCTTTGACATAAGATGACAAGAAATAACGTTCACCAGAGGATACAATCTCCTCCTACGAACCTTCAAAATTTCCGTTCTCTACCACAACCATCTAGGAACTATGAAGTGCAGAAGTAGAATATCAGCTTAACTTCCCGCGCATCAGCAGAAGGCCACCCACGAACAAACTCTTTTTCAGCGGCAACTGAGAACTCAAAAACTGTCGGAAAGGAACTCACGTTTACAAACTACCCCTTCAACATCAGTACTGTGAAACATTCAATCATCGAAAGGCATGAAGGAAGGAAGTACCCAGCCAATTTGGGCCGATAACTATATCTCTCCACAACTGTTTCAGCTTTTAAAGGGTCTGAATACTCTCATTCAGCCGCTTTTTAGCCTCCTCCAACAGCTCGCACAAATAACTCAAAGCATGTTTCTTCCATTAATCAGCTTACTGTAGGCTCCCTGTAGATCTTTTTAGCAAACGGACTAATGCAACATGGGGCCGAATCGGACATATATTTACAAAAAAAAAAACGCATGGACATCGCATTGATAAAAGAAACATACTTTTCACCGCGATCTCAATTTCATATTCCTGATTACATTAAGCACAGAACGGACCATCCAGACATCACCGCTCATGGCGGCACAGCTATTCTAATAAAGACATCACTATCACATAAGCCCTTGTACGTACCCACGATACCTGACATTCAAAGCACAGGCTTAACACTAAATACCAAACATTACACAATAACTATTGCTTCAGTATATTGTCCTCCGAGGTAGTATTGATATCTTCGATGTTTAGCGATTATTTTCAAAACTTGGGCGTTGTTTCATAGCGGATGGTGGCTTTAACGCAAAGCACCAAAGTTAGGGATCTATGTACTTCAAGAGCTACTATCTATGACCTTTTATTAGTTTCATCACTGTATCACCTGATATACCGATATATTGACTGCCTTCGCAACGAAAAACTCGAGACCTACTTGAATTTTTTATAACCAAAGGACTACACACCGTACCTCACACCATAAATATAAGCTCTGATCTATGTTCTGATCATTCCTTTATACACTTGGTTATCCTAGATGAGCCCATCAAACTTCAACGAAACCCAACGCTCATTAATGGTAAAATGGATTGGGATGCTAATAGAACATTTCTGGATTCAGAGCTGTCAATCCCTGAATCAACGATTACGACAATATACAACTGTATTCTGAGGACAACTAACTTCCCATTACAATGGAAATATTCACATATCAAGATGATACACAAAAGGGACAAAGACATTTTCAGTCCCTCATCCTACCGACCTATCAGTCTCCTTCCGATATGTTCCAAAGTTTTCGAAAAATTAATATACAAAAGATTGGTTGACATACTGATAGACCAACAAATAATACCTGATCATCAATTCGGTTTTCGTACATTTCATTCAACTACACAGAGATACTGACTACACTGCTGGAGCGCTAGAGCAAAAACAATATGCTACCGGCGTATTTCTGGATGTTGCCCAGGCATTTGATAAAGTCTGGCACCAGGGACTTCTCTTTAAACTCAAATCTATCTTGCCTAATACATACTATCTCATTCTTCAGTCTTTCCTTTTCGACAGATTCTTCTCTGTCCGACAGGGTTTAGAAATTTCCTCAATTCGACCAATATCAGCAGGAGTGCCTCAAGGATCAATATTGGTACCTTTACTCTACATTGTCTATACGCATGACATGCTTACCACCTCTGAAACATTGACTGCTACTTACGCTGACGATACAACAATTTTAACAAAACACCACGACTCCAGACTAGCCTCATTAAATTTACAAAATCACTTACTAAATTTACGAAATTGGTATTCACTTTGGAAAATTAGATTAAATCACAACAAATCACAACGCATAACATTTACGCTTCGACGAGAAACATGCCCACCAGTTTATATCAGCAACAATCCAATTCCTCAGACGGACACTCGGACTAATATTCGACAGAAGGATGACCTGGGGCCCACACGTCAAAATGAAAAGAAAGACATTGAACAAGAGACTGAAAATATTATACTCCCTGTTTTCTAAATCAAAATTGAAAATTAGACAAAAACTAAATACATACACTTACCTGCTCAAACTCATTTGGACATACGCCTCATAGATTTACGGTTCAGCAAAAAAGACTCACTTACAAAAACTACAATTCTTTCAATAAAAAATTTTAAGACTAATAACTTGCGCTCCCTGGTACGTCAACAACAAGACTTTACATACCGACCTAAGGCAACCAACCATTGACCAGCACATACGTACTCTCTACTCCCAATTTCATTCTAAATTACACGGACATCACAATGGACTTATCAATGACATGGCCACGGCTGAAATGCTCATCAGGAGGCGACTGAAAAGGAGCTGGATGAGAGATCCCCTTTCCTGATTTTAGGATGTAAACAGACCAGGGAAGAGGTGCTGCTGGGTTCCATTCTTCGTCATTTCTGTCATGCCATTTTCTACATGACCACCAATCTGCTGATTGTCACTACCATGACAGGTGCGGATGAAAAATTGAAGACGAAAAAAAAGTTTTTTATTTTTTTTGTACTTTATTTCTTTAACCAAACCTTTCAGAAGTAATGACAATTAGCAAGTCTGCTGTCGGTAATAATACTGGCAATACCTTCATCGGCTCGAACCGGTGAGAAAGAAAGATCGGCTCCACGTCATCATCGTCTATTATTTGGCATTTTTCATCCAATTGAGCTGCAATTTCGCACCTAGACGGAGCTGTATGTTAAAGACCTGCATATGAGATCTTATGAAAATTGAGCTAGGATATTAGCCAGAATCAGAAGGCAACGAAAGTGATAATACTTGTGGGACCGGAGCCTTATCACTCTGCAGCCTGGAACCTGTCGGCCCCCTCCACCGCTCAGCAAGGTCAGTGTCGTCTCATCAATACAATCATCGACGGAGCCCAACTAATTTGACACTTACGTAACTTTTATATTGATCCCTTTCTCTCATAAAATATAAAAAGAAAAAAATAAGTTTTTACTATCATAATTTATTATTAATAGAACGTTTTAAATCAAATTTTTAAAGTGGACATTTTTTTTTTTTTTTTTTTTTTTTACTATTGCTGAACTGAATTTTTTTTTTTTTTAAAAGTATTTAATGATCCTATATTTTGTAATTTATTTTATATATTAGGTTTGATAATGTGATGTGGATAGGTGGATGTATATTGTTTTTTTTTTAGATTATAACTACTTAAATTTTTATCTTTTGATTTTTAACTGATTTAGGCAATTACTATTTTTATTGTTTTATTTATTTATTCTTTTAGATTCTAACTTTTTAACAGTTAATTGATTTTACATTTTAACTCATTTTAGGAAATTATTTTATAGATTTTAACCTTTTTAGATTTTAACCTTTTTAGACTTTGACTTTTTAACTTTTTTTTAGATTTTAACTTTTTAACTTTCTTAGATTTTAACTTTTTTAGATTTTAACTTTCACTTATTTTTAACTTGTACTTAAATTTTAACTTTAAACTTTTTACTGATTTTATATTGTAACTTATTTATAAGCAATTTATTTGATAGATGTATATTTTTTTTTAAGCTTTTATCGATTTTATATTTTAACTATAACACTATTTAACACTTAATTTTATAGTTTTTAACTTTGTATTTATTTATTTATTTAATTATGCACAGATTGTTTCAATCATGCGCGTGGTGGGCATAGTCTAGAACGAAAAAAAAAATATTGCAATGAACAAAATACCAACGAAGAAGATCGAAGTTGGACAAAAGGTATGGGTTCTGAGAACTGGAGGACCTGTTCAAGAGGCGGTTGTTGCCTCTGTGATGTCTGTGGCTACTGCAGGAGGGGAGATAATAAATTTGTTAAAGTGGAATGGCCTGACACAGAAGGTGTGGTATTGGGAAAGACGGTGTCGATAGATGATGTCTTTCCCAGATTGCCAAATGATCCGCTGAATGTCGCAGAGGTACTTAGTGAGCGGCAAAATGAAGCTCTACGCCCTGATGATAAAGTTTGTCTGATATGCGGGCTTTCTTTTAAGGGCGAACGAGGTCTCGGAACCCACATTGCAAAAAAACATCCCAGGGAGGCGAATAATAATACATTGAGGGGCATAGTAAAGAACGTGATAGGTCCTAGAAATGGAGAGGGTGAGTCATCAAAAATAAAAGAGGACATTGTTGAATGGTCTACTACGTTCAAGAACCTTTTAAAGCAAGATATGGTGAATACTGCGGATTTTGATGAGGCCGTAGGCAAGTTCCTAAAGTTCCTCAAAGTCATAATGCGGAACTGCCAGGTCCCCAGCACCCAGCCGTAAAATTTTATAGGATGAGGAAAAAAAATAAAATGAAAATGGCTGACAAGGGTGCTGGACAAGTCTCAAATCCGCAGAGGGCAAACAAAGTAGACAGGAGTCGTCGGCAAGAGCAGTATCAGTACGAGGTTGCCCAATATAATTATTATAATAAAAGAAAAAAGGTTGTGCAAACTGTAATGAATGCCGACGCTCCTAAACGGTGTCCTCTAAAAATGGCCGAAATCGAGAGGCATTATAAAGACCTCTTTGAGACGAAAATCTCTGCGGGCGTGCGGATTACGAACAGTGTGCCCCGATGCCGGATTTGCTGTCCATTGAGATAGAAGCTATCAGGAAAGCCATTAAATCAACATCAATGGACACATCGCCGGGGCCTGATGGAGTTCTGATCCGCACAATAAAATATTTTGACGTATCAAGCATTATTAAAACGATTGCAGAGATAATGCTGAAGGTGGCCTATGTTCCGGAACCACTTCGACAAGGGCGCACAATATTGATATATAAGGGCAAAGGTGATATAAACAATATCTCTACCTGGAGACCGAACCATATACTCGATTGTGCGCCGAATCATAGAGAAGGTTCTGGACTACGAATTAAGAAAGCAGGTCACCTTCCACAAGAGTCAGAGAGGCTTTATAAAAGGCCTCCCGGGAACGCACGTCAACGCGAGGATCATCGACGCGGTATTAAAAGATGCACAAAAAATGAAAAATGACTGTGCGATAGTTTTCCTCGACGTTGTCGGTGCTTTTGACAATGTTGGGCACAAACACATCGTAAGCTCCTTAGAAGCGAGAGGTGTGTCACCGAATCTTACAAATGTCATATCAGCTCTCCTTAGCACGAACACCATAAAGATTGGCAACGGTGTCCATGCAACTAGCCAGATCAAAGTGCTGCGCGGTGTACCCCAAGGCGGCCCCCTGTCGTCTTCACTCTTCAACCTGGCCATCGACCATCTCTACCGCGACCTGTGTGACGAGGACTTTTCCAAGAAATTTGGATACAAATTAAGGAATGAGCAGATTGTGTGGTCCTCACAGGTTTCGCGGATGACCAGGCAGTGTCGGCGCGTGACAAGGGGGCTGCAGAAAGAGTGATTGACAGCATACAAAGAACATTTAAAGAAATTGGTCTGGCTATAAATCCTCAAAAAAGTATGGGCATCGTTATAAATAAAGGAGAGCTGGAAACTACGGTGCTCTCCCTTGAGAATGGTGAGTACATCCAAACATTGAAGAATGGAGATACGATTAAGTATTTAGGATGTACATTCTCGGGAGAGCTGCAATTCAACGAAGATTCGGTGACTAAATTGAATGATAATCTAAACAAGCTGGTAACCTCTTGCTTACTTAAACCTGAGCAGAAACTCAACATTGTCAATCAATATCTGTTCCCGGGTCTTACTTACCCTCTCCAAACTGCGCCCCTAACAAAGCTACGTCCTGCTATACTGGAGGGCATCGACACTATGATTCGCAGGAGCGTAAAGGCCATTATTGGACTCCCTGCGAATACTTCCACAGCGATGTTATATGCCCCCAGGAGATACCGAGGATTGGGATTAATCCGCTGCCAATGGGAGGCTCCTCTTCAACATTGGTCCATTGCTCAGCGACTGTCCAATGTACCAGATGCCCTTTTTCAGTCTACCTTCGATTATTCGGCTGAAATTGCTGAATGTGCCGAGAGATTGGGGGTTGATCAGGGTCATCGAAATGTGAAAGCTCTACGGCAGTCGCTACGAGAAAATGCATTTGAGGAATGGGCCAACTGCAGGTGGCAGGGTATTGGTGTTCGCCATTTTAAAGAGACCCCGAAAGCGAATAGATACATCTACGAAAAGCAAGTACTTTCTGGGTCTGAATGGTCGAATGCCCTAAAACTAAACATTAATTATGCACCCCTGCGTGGAGTCCCAGGAGTCAGCGGACAGGTCAGAGAAGTTGGGTCCCTCTGCCGTAAATGCGGCAGAGAGTCTGAAACACCAGCACATGTGCTGGGAAAATGCCCCAACAACTCCCTCCTCATAACACGTCGTCACCACCGGGTCAAGTTCGATTGATGAGGCTCCTTAGGGAAAAAAAATTCACCTGCTTTGACGAGGTATATTGCATCGATAGTGAGGCTCTACGAGATACGCTGATATCGTCGCATTTCCCAAGACAGGAAGGACAGCGCTGATCTTGGATCCAACTGTCCGCTTTGAGAGCAATGACCTCGATCAGGCGGGTGAAGTGGAAAGGGAAAAGAAGAACACGTACGATAAATGTATCCCTTTCCTAAAAGAGAAATTCCGTGAGACCTTCGGAGAGAGAGAGTTCACCGTGAGAGGCCTCTGGTTTGGGTCTCGCGGAACTATCCCAAAAAGAACAAGGAGCTTCCTCGAGGAACTAGGTGTCGACATTAAGGACGTAGCGAGGTTGGCTGAAAATATAGTCCTCGACTCCCTGGGAATCATTCACAACCACGTGCATGGCTAGCCCGAGAGTTTTAATTTATGTATTTGTTTATTTATTTATTTAGTGAATAATTGAAAACAATAGCGATAAAGAGAGAGAAGTGAGAGAAAGGGAAACTTAATGTTAAATAAAAAAAAAAAAAAAAGCATGAACAATGAGAGAAGGAAAAAGGAAAAAAAAAAAAAAAAAAAAAATTATAAAAATAAATAAAATAATAAAAATGTATAATATTATCTATTTTACTAATATTAACTAATACTTCTGTATATTTATATATAAGTTCATATATTGTCTTAAGGATAGAAGAGTATGCTGTGTATATAGCAACCCAATATAATTGGGCAGCAATCCTTTATATTTTATATTTTATGAAAATAAAGTGTTTCTCTCTCTCTCTCTAGCAAGTCTGCTGTCGGTAATAATACTGGCAATACCTTCATCGGCGTGAGAAAAAGGTGTTCCCTAAGGCATCCCTTCTTACTTCATTGCAGAATAATTCAATGTTTTTGACCTTAAAATTGATTGTCAGTTTTTATATTTTGTGATATAAATATTGTGTATGTAATACAATATTACTCGAAAATGGCTGATAAGCCCCATTGTTATAAATATATAAATAAGTTGATCGGGGAAAGTTGTGTGATGTTTGTCGCACTAGATTTCCGTATATGTATATACCAGATGTCGCATCGTATATAGATGGAGTAAACAAATTTACGGAAAAACATATATCAAACAGAAGGAAGTAGAAATCAATATCGTTATATTACACAAAAGAATTACTATATCTGTACAATTTACAAGCAAAGTATATACAAACATATAAATTTATCGATATTTTTTATGATTAAAAAGTTCTCTTCATGCACAAATCTCCATCTTTAGACAAACGGTTAAAAACAACAGATAGTCTGATGAAAATAAGGGAATTGACAACTCAGGCATAAAGAAGGCTAGCATCCAACGGTACCTTTTTCCTTTTTTTGAAAAAAACAAAAAAAAACAATTCTACTTTTTTGTGTTCTGCTTCCATTGTATTTTGTTTTGTTTTTCTAAAGTGGGTGTTTGTATACCTAGAAAAAAATACAATAGATAAAAACAAAAAGAAAACGGAGATGCTACAGTTTACCTAGAGCCTGTGCACCACGTTCCGCTTACTTATTTTTCCTCCTTCAGTGAGCGGGAAATGCTGACCCGCATAACAGCAGCACGTTGCAGAACTACTGATACTATTACTGAAGGAGAATTCCTTTCTAGTGTTTATCTTTGTGAGGGTGATATTTATAATATAAAACGGTAAGGTAAATTATTGTTGTAATATAATTATAATAAATTATTGCGTAAATAAAACAATAAGTTATTATGAAGATTTTATATAATATCTTGCTGTTTTATAGGAAATAAGCTTTAACAGGACTTTGTTTCACACTTGTACAAAGTATGGCTACATTTACCATGCCCGAAAACACACTTAAGAGGCTCAAAAGGAGCTGGATGAGGGATTTCCTCTCTTAAAAAGATGCCAAAATCAAGATAGGAAGAGAGGCCGCTGGGCATTCCTCTCCATCACGCCGATCAAGCCACTTCCTGTACACTTACCGACAGCAGACCCGCTAATTGTCATTGCTTATGACAGGTGTGAGAAAAGGAATAAAGTTAAATAAAAAAAAAGAATTTCCTATGCCAGAATAACGCCTTCTTAATCAGCCATCTTGTAGTCCAATATAATTTCGCTCTCAAAAGGGTTGCCCGTTTTACTAAAAGCAAATCTTATGACCTGTTTTGCTGAGCATTTATCAAGATGCTCTTCTGTCATAATATCCAAGGTGCAGAGAGGACATGTCGAGCTATTTTTATACCGTTGTGGTGGAGGTGCTTCTGCAGGAAATCATGCCCTCTAAGCATTCTAAAGCATGCCACGGATTAATCTCTTTGGTGATCTCTCGAGATCCTGCCACTTTCTTCCAGCAATTCACTCCATCGTTTCTCTTCAAATTTTTGGGCATATTTCTCCTTCAGTGAACTTTGGAGTGTCTGTTTTATTATCCTTTTAGTTGGATCCATGCCCAGAGGAATACCCAGTCGGATCATTCCAGAAATTATTCTGGCCAGTTTGTCAGCCTCATCATTTCTGTGGAACCCGCAAAGGCCTTGTATCCACTAGAAAGCTATTTTCCTATAATCGGTCCAAATACAGACGTCATTTAACGACATTTGGATTCATATTATATCCATTTTGGAGTAACGAAATGGCTACCTGTGAGTCAATAAAGAAAGCAATTTTCTTATTTTTCTGTTCAACCAATCTCTTAAGATCTAAGAGAATGGATCTCACTTCCCCTTCAAAGTTTGTGTCCTTCCGACCGCAGCGGCAAGTTGAGATTCCTTTGAATATACTCCAATTATATTTAGTTAATTATATTTTACCTAATTAAATTATAAACATGTTAAGTAGTTACGTTGCTGAGGGATGATCTGGTTGGATAAAGTACTATACATCACATGGAGGTTTATTATTTTCTTATATTTTCCAGTGTTATTATTATTATTGTTATAGAACTGATTGTTCTGACAGATGAGTGGCTGATATCATTTATTTATTTGCTTACTACCAATACACTAATTTACTACAGCATTCAGGAATTCAGAATTTAATTTTAGAGATATCAATTAGAGAAATCGTAATTGTTCTTTTTATTTTTTAATACGGCAATTAGGGCATTTAGAAATACGATTTTTATATTTTTTCTTTTCTCGTGCAAACATATGGATACTAAAAAATTTGCGTTATGAATGAAATAAGAGATCATAACGTGATTATTTACCTATTTGGCACAGATCACTGAATGATACAAACATGAATCAATGAAAAAATATATTTTAAATATATATATATATATATATATATATATATATATATTATATATATATATATATATATATATATATATTCTTTTTTGAGGGATCAGATCGAAAGCATCTCTCCCCCCTTGAATCCACTTGCGATTAATATAATATCTCAATTTTAAGCAATAAAGGATTGTACATCAGAGCTCGTCTGTAATGAGTTTAAAACGTTTTAGTTTTTTTTAATCAGAGTTAGTCTTCCTCCTTATTCCTTAGTTCCGGTTCTGCCCTATTCAAAGTTAGAATAAGGTTGGAGCGAAGAGAAAAAATAATCTAACTCTACCAATTTCGATAAAATAAGATCATAAGGCCGATTTATCTGCCTTTGGAATCTTGGTATCTGCTCAATTATCGGAGAGGATAGGACAAAATAAAAGTCAAACTCTACTATTTATTTCATATTAGCAATACGAATAATATTACATATGAAACTTTATCGATTTCGAGAAACCTAGGTTGCAAGATAGATATCTGGGTCCAAGAGAAGGACAAAAAAAATTGGAGTAAGGGGAAAAAATAAAATAAAATGAGGCCTTTTGTATATCTGTATTTACCTAAATAAATAAAATCGAAATATTGGCATATTAGCCGATACCGATAATCGACCAAACGGCTGATATGCCGATATTAACTTATATTATTATCGGTATAGGTCGATCCCTAATTATAACCCTACTCTGCTCGTTAGCCTTCCCAAAACACTTCTGTTACACAAAGAGAAGTGGACAGGCCTAATGATTTTTTCCACCTGTCTGCCTTGTGGTACGAGTAGTTTATCATGGTCGTCAGCGGTAGAAGATCTGTCTTCCTAAGAACTTTGCCTATCTCTCTTATCAGCTTGGTCACTACTGGCTCATTTATGGTACTTCATACAAATGCATGCTCGGCGGTCTTCGGTACCCAAAGTAGTAGCTCATGTATAAATGTCTAACTGCGTGCATAATAGTCTCCATCGAGGAGGCGACCGTTCTCCTCTAATGGAAGACCATTTCTAAGCTACGAGAATATAGCAAGGACTCCATTATAATAAACTGAACACAACGAGTCTGGATGCTCCTCAAGAAAGAATGGAGGATGCTTCCCTTGAATGATCCGACAACAAAAGGATACACAAAGTATCAAGGCTACATTCATTATATTACCAAAATGACAATACTCCACACTATATCTGGTAAATAGGATTTGTCATGGGTCCGCACAGAAACTGCTATAGCAAATTGCTTAACCATCGGGTCAGGGTCTAATGGCCACGGCTTTTTTTTGCCGTTCTTCTGGAACGTAGTCTTGACATTCTTATTATTACTATTATCTCGATAATTGATTCATTAGCACCAAGTTGCGTTTGTTGAATGAACGTCCGAGATGTCTAATTGAATCCATTCGAATTCATTTAGAAACGACTCGGACAAGTCTGGAGATATAGGAAAAAATATAACAAATAATATCCTTGCGCACAATGGCTTTATTCGAGCAAGGCGGCTTTCGGAACATTGTTACATTATCAATGCCCCAAGTCGGTCACCGGTGTCGTTCTTTGGTCAAGTTAGAAATTTTAATACTTAAGTAACGATCTATTTAAGCTTTAACAGGACTGAATAAATGTTATAATACCAAACAAAAAAAAAATAGTTATGTTACTAAAATATTTAATAAAATAACCTTTCGTTTTTTTTTTTACTTGATAACGTAGCTATCCTGAAACAGTATTGTTTTATTTATTAAAACTTCTGCTATATGAACGATTTAAAAAAAATAATATATATATAATAAAGTGTTTCCATTAATCGATGAACAGTCTGCATATGGCTCGCCATACACTTCAAGATGTTACAGAAGGGATTGAATAGATATATCCTATATTAATATTAACTTTTACCTCTGTATTCCGAAAATTTGTATTAAATAAAGTCATTAGAATGTGTGGTTCAATATCAAATAATAAAAGCTTTTTAACTAGTACAAGAACTTAAAGAATATATATATATATATATATATATATACTTTAAGTTCTTGTACTAGTTAAAAAGCTTTTATTATTTTGATATTGAACCACACATTCTAATGACTTTATTTAATACAAATTTTCGGAATACAGAGGTAAAAGTTAATATTAATATAGGATATATCTATTCAATCCCTTCTGTAACATCTTGAAGTGTATGGCGAGCCATATGCAGACTGTTCATCGATTAATGGAAACACTCAACTATACATGTTAAAAATAAGATCCAAGTCTTAAAGCAAACGTATAAGCAAAACTCAAAAATATATGAATATAAAGTAATTGCCAATTCGTAAGGTTTTGAAGGATGTTTGGTAAAATTTCATCTGGGACCTAACTACGTGATGACGTGCTACAAATATAGTTACTTACAAAAGCCTCTTATATCATACAGAGACTTATAACATACTCTTCTAAATTAATTAAAAAAATCAACAGATTCGAGATATTTAGCACAAAATTTTCTAATAAGTACCTACTAAATATATAAATATGTATTACCACATTAATGTAGGTACAAAGATACAAAGATAGTAGATAATAGAAAAAAAACAGTATTTTTGATAAGAGAAACTGTTTTTAATTTTTTTTTTGTTTATAAAAATATATTTCCGCCTGTAAACTTATTTTTAACAAGCAGCAAATGTGATGGCGATACAGGAAATAATGATTCATTTATGCAGGCATTCATTTATCAAGATGGAAGAATCAACTATTTTGCGAAATTAAGTTTTCTTATTTTCATTTTTTTTTTCGTTTTTATCACCAAATATTGTTCACATATTGTCAAAATTTGACATTCGGGATCATCATTACATGTTATAAAACAAGTTCTGTGGAGACAACATCGTCATTCAATAAATGAGGATGAATGTGAACGGTATATTAAATGACTACTAGAGACGGAAAGACTGCTACTAACATAATAAAATTATCATTCTTATGATTTTTTAAGTTCGAAAAACAATAATTTAGAATGATATCGAGTTCATTTCTTTATTTAGAACATTTTTAATTGCGTAAATTATTTCAATTTTCATGATTTATTTAATATGACGATTTACAACAGTTAGCTTAAATTATATTAAATTTAAAACAACTTAAATTATCTTGAGTTAATTTATTTTTATATCAAACTGAGACAACAAATAAAGGGATAAATGTAAGCATTAAAGCCATTATTCATGGTATTATTATTTGCTGTTTTTCTATTTAATTTATTTTTATTAATTGTGCATATGGTAAAATGAACTCCTGTGTCTTTATTGCTAATGTCCTTAGTTTTGGTAAAATGTAATGTTATTAAAAAAAAAAAAAAAATGTTAGAAAATGAAATGAGTGTAGGTAAGAGATATAGAACCCAAATTACTGATAGTAAGAAGAGCAATCAGCCTATAAAACATTCATAAGAAGAATGAAGAAAGACATGACAAATAAGTGAATGAAGGAAATGAACGAAAATACAGGAAAGTAAAAGGCGTTAGTTCTATTCATACTAATCAATTAATATAATTTATTAATTAAGTGAAACTTTAAATTTTATGTTCGACACGTAACGTTACATTTTTAACTTTTGGAGGTTTTGTGTTGACATACGTCTGGCCAAATCTTATAAATATCTTTAAATTGTACATTATAAATAATTTATTTTTTTAACTTTATTTCTTCATCCAGACCTTTCAGGAATATTGACAACCAGTTAATGCGTTTGTACTGTATTCATATGTGATCGTTAACCTTTGGCATATGGTTTTTATATAAGGCAATGTCGGTGATGTACTATAGAGCTTTAGTTGTTTTTCTGAATGTTTTCAACTGAAAAGTTCGTAGTTCGTAGCGAAGCGTAGACCAAAACGTTTTTCTTTTTTTTATTTACATATAATAATTAAACATACAATTCATTGTTGAATAGGAGTATTCTATAAATAACAAGTAGTCAAATTTTTGCTTATAAAAACATCGTAAAAATAAAAGCTTTATTTCGAAAATATACAAAATTAAACATGGATGGAGAATAGAAGAGATGCAAAGTGAGCGACTAGACTGGTCCGTTGATCTGTGTGCTTCTTAGTGACTGTCACCATATCCACCATACCCGTGTGGGTGAGAAGAACCATGGTGGGAACCGTGCTTACCGTGCTTGATGTGGTACTCGAACTTTCCTCCGTGCTTGTGATCTGACAACAAGAGGGCATAAAAACATTAATGGTACATCATGAATAATAATATAATGGTAATTTGCATTTATGAATAGTTGATTCATACTCACGGACGGACATGTGGCTTGTACCGTGACCGTGCTCATAAGCCATGGAACCGAAGATGGAAATAAGGAGGAGAAGGAAGACCTGTAAGTATTAGATTAAGTTAGTATTACTAATATGAACAATTAATAAAATAAAATAGTTATATTTTAAATGAAGAAATATATAGAAAAATAACAAAAGCCCCACGTGGTACGTTAGTAACATAACCTTACATACTGACCTTCGTATGCCAACTGTTAACGAAGATACGAACCTTCGACAACTTAAAGGGACACCCTAACTTATAAATGGTATTACCACAACAAACATCCCTGTAAACATCTGTAGAAGACTGAAGAGGAGGTGGATGAGGGACCTCCTCGCCTAATGTAGATATCACGCCTGGAGGAGGTGCCGCTCGGTACTGATCACCCTCTTATCACTACTATTTTTTGGTAGTTGTTAATATAAAATTGCAAGTTGAAAAAAATAAAAAATGAAGAAATAAAATAAGCGATAACTTAGCTCTCATGTTTCTTTAGAACCGTCATACTTTCTGAATCATACAGAAAAACAGGAAAGAATACAGATTTAAATAAGCATAGATTCGTTCCTCGTTTACCCCTGCAGAAATGAGATATCTATGAAAAGTAGTTTGCGAAACTATACGGTACTGTGTAAGAAGAAGTAACACCACATTGCAAGTAAAAACTGATATTGAAGTTCTTGAAAGGTGACAGCTGAAATGGTGTGGCCATGTTTGTAAGATGGGAGGTGATCAAAAGACCCTCTGGTTTAAGGAAGCAGTGCCAATAGGAAAGCTCCCTGTTGGTGGACCAATAGGCTATAATGGGATTGGAAGAATGGCTCAGGATAAAGTTACATACAAGAGATGGACTGAGGCTATTTTATGATTAGCAGCAATAAGGAAATAGGGAAAGGATAAAATAAATAAATCCCCCTCTACCACTACGATCCTTAAAGGATCTTCGAAAATTCACAAGGAAGTACTGCGAAGGCCAACGGTTATTTAATTAGGATTGCCCTCTTCAGATAGGCTGGTTGTGTACTAGAAGGGTTTCTTGAACCCAGGGTCGATCACAGCTGCTGTAATAGAATAAATAATTACCTGCGCACTCGAACACGGGACCGGCATTATAGCAGTTAGTGTTGCCCAAATGCGAGACCAAGATGAGTCTTGCAAACTCAGTCTTGGTCTTGCACAAGAGTCTCGCAGTTACCTATTAGCTTATTAATATAGATATATTATTGAAATTTTTTAGATAGGAGAAACTTAACTTTGACCGAATGAAACTTAGAAAAGATAAATGCAAAAGTATATTGGTTATAAAAATTTATTGCATATAGTAACTAAAATTGTAAAGTATTAGTAACTACTTTGTCTTAATTTTTATTCAAAAATTAACTAGATTATTAGCTTTACTAAATAATTATAATTCATCGATAATAACGGATAACATAAAGAATATACATATTACAGAAAATGGAAAATGCATAGAATACTTTGCATTAATACATGCTTCATACTTGTCAGATTGTTTTGATATAAGAAATATTACGCACTCACCTTCCGCGGATTATACCTTGACAATTCAGGAAATGATATGATTTTAACTGGAACGTACCCTCAGTAACTAAGTTATCCAATATCGTTATTATTACACATTGTATCAACACGCGTTGTACAATAGCAAGGATCATTTCAATTATTGATACCAATCACCTCCTTTTTTAATAAACTGTATATAATTCAATCCGTATAATTCGTCTATTCATGTCACCTTTTCAAACTGTACAGTTGATTTTTTTCGTAGTTCTTTCTTCAAGTTCGGTTAATACCGCGCAGAGTTTTTTCCCCCAGTTGTTCCGTTTCATTTAGTTTTTAATCGTCAATTCGTTACAGAAGTCCGAATTAAGTGAATATGACTTAAATTATTAACATTATATTAACATGTATAAAAAACATACATAATTTTTTATATATGTATGATATAATATAGATAAAAAATATGGTTATCTCACAATTTTTAACATAAGATAAATACCAAAGTCGGTACCATTTTTTGATTTTCCAAAGAATGAGTTATTTAGGCTTAGGCTTATGTATTTTTTTTTTTTTTTTTTACTTAAATATGCGGCAATAATCAATGTACTCAAAATAACCCAACATATAAGCCGATAAAAATGACAAATCATTTCTGA
Organism: Nezara viridula; assembly: GCA_928085145.1. Classification (NCBI taxonomy): domain Eukaryota; kingdom Metazoa; phylum Arthropoda; class Insecta; order Hemiptera; family Pentatomidae; genus Nezara; species Nezara viridula. The sequence continues at coordinate 50,213,951 of OV725081.1, forward strand.
TATAAGATTAAAATTATTAAAAAAAAACAACATAATGTCCCATATCTTAATAATTTTCAAATTGATTAATTTTAATTCCAAATTCTTACAAATATTGAGGTTTGGTAACCGAAAATTTCCAGGGTGGCTAAAAAGATGATGGGTTTTGAGATTTCATAAATGGATAGTTTCCATATAAGTCACTGTCATGTCGAATTAGTTAGTTCCAACATATCTTGGTCATATTTTGAATTCAATGAAGTTATTTTTCTCCTGTTTTCTTATCATTTTTTCCTGTTTTATTTTGTTTGCGTTTTCTTGATCTTCCTCATGCTTGAGAATGACCTCAGTATCTCTGAAGAAGTACTGTAGAAGATGAAAATATCAGAATGAACAAAAAATAAATAAAAAATCAGCTGCAATACTTCTTTCGGTAACTTGCCGTTTGATGTTATTTATCTTCATCTGTTATCAAATCATTTTTGTAAAATTTTAACATTTAGCATGATTTAAAATTTAAAAATTCAGAATCCTATCACAACCGTGTATAAAAAATATTTTTACTGTAACTGAAATCATTAAAATTATACTTATATTTTTTATGAGCATTAAAATCACAGGTAGCCATTTCTATCTCTACCAGGTAGAAAATCATTTAAATATAACAGAATCATTTTTAATTACTTTATATAATACCTGAAAGTTTAAGCAACATACTTCAACTTACAATACCCATGGCTGTAGTTGATTTCACCAATCACCTATTACATTGTACCATTATGTCTCATTGATGTAATATCAACGTGTTGCTATGTGGTTGATTCATTAAGCAATAACATACGAGAACATTTTCATAATTAGTATTATCATCAATATAAAAAGTTATTATCAAAACGGTAAATTATATGAGGAACTGTAATGTTCAGTTTCAGTTATACAAAAATGGCAATGTATAAGTATTACAAATAACACTAATTTTATAAAATAATTGTCAGTAAACCTCACTGTAAAAAATTAAACGAAATGGTAACGAATTTTATAACTAAATATAAAATAAACGTGTCAGCCCACAACGTGGCTTATGCTTTATTAAATGAGTCTTGATTGGGTATTTGATTTGTCATATTTTTGAGCCGAAGAGTCTGTGCTTTAAGTGATTTAGTGCTTTAACTATCCACACGATCCCTTTAAGTTAGGTATTTTGAATAAACTGATTAAATATCTGTCAAAGAATCCACAAATACCAGCCTGATATATTTGACTGTTTGTACGTTAGAAGGATATTTAAATGTCAAGCTTCAAATCATTATTGATTTAAGTAATGGTAATTCTAGGTTTAAGTGATAAATTATAGCAACAAGTGATAGAAGAAAATTTGACTTGTAAAAAAACAAAAATTTAGTTTTTTTCATAAAACTTTTTTACAGATTTTTTTTTAAGTTCATCTAAAATTTTATCCTTCTTAAGTTCGAACTTAAGATTCATCATTTGGTGATTCATAATCAAATGAACGTTATTCGTTCAAATATTAATTAACCCACACATTTTTTTTTCGATTATCGCCATTTTTGGCATACGAGAGGGTTGTTCTAGAGGTAAAATCAAACCTATTCTAACCAGAATGGGAAGGTCGAGATTTATTCCGTAGATATGACACGACGCTAGACGCGAGGATATTAATTTTTAGGTTTTAACAAGCTTGGGCAGCACGACCTCTTCTCTCTCCTCTCTCTCTCCCTCTCTCTCTCTCTCTCTCTCTCTCTCTATATATATATATATATATATATATATATATATAAATAGTTTCTCTATTTCTTTTTAATAACTTGTATCTCGGTATCTGGTTTTAATATTTACGTTTTGATCCGGAACTTTTAGAATTTAATTTCAAAATATATCATTCATTCATCAAGAAAATATCAAATTTATGAAAACGTGTATCAAATTTGTTAAAAAGGACCAAAAAAATATATTCTGAAAAATTAATAACATATTAAGCTAAACAGGAACTCGTACATTTTTATTTCGTTATGTTTAAATTATTTTATACTTCGTATGTCATTTTAATTAAACTGATGCTTTTTTAAACCTCTAAAACCTTATGGTACAAAATCATTTTATAGTAACTTTTAATTTTTAAATGATACCCCACAAAAAATAAAAATCTTGCATCAGAATGCATTAATCGAAAAATTAGTAGTTTTTTTCAAACGATACATACAGATATTTGAGAAATTTTGATTACCATTATACCTTATTCGTCAAAAACATGAAATGGAATTGTTAATTTTTTTTTTGTATTATCTTTTCTTTACCTCGAATTGAAACCTGCTAATTGAATAATTGTATTATTTTTTCATAGTTCAGGTATTAAATTATCAATTTTGGGAATAGCTTAATCTCGATTGTCGTAAGGCTATGAAATTGAGACAAATCCTGAAAACTCAATTATGAAGCCCTGCCAAAAATCGTATACATTTTTTTATTGAAACTTGAAATTTTATAGTTCTAGTAATAGTAATTTTATATAACTATGAATTTTGGGACTATATTCCAACTCAATGATAATTATTTAGTTCCATAAGTTGTAAACTGCCCATAACTGATAAGTATTGAAGGAAGCCAGTCGCTGGTCTACATATCATGGGTGATAAATATTCAGGAAACAGTCATTATAAAGTTTTTATTAGTGCCGACGTTTCAAGCCAAACATGTGGTTAATCATTAGGGCGTATTTCGAGCATTGAAGGTATTCAAGTACTGGTATGAGAAGTAGGTATTGAGTACTAGAATACCTTCAGTGCTCGAACCACGCCCTGTTGAGAATCCACATGTTTTTGTTGAAATATCGGCACTAATAAAACTTTATAATGACTGCTTCTTGAATATTTATCACCCATCATAACTGATAAGTATTTCTATGATATAATATAATTACATTTTTTTTATTACGGATTAATCATTATGCTGAATTAATCAAAAAACATCGAATAGGAAATTCAATGAATTCTTTTCACTATGTGTGATTGATTAATTTCAATTATTTTTTTGTATTATAATTTTTAAAACAGCAACTGTCAGCTATCCACTAATAGAATATTTTTTTCATTTTTTGATTTTCGATTATTGTTTCCGATATTGTGTTAATAATTAAGTGATTTACTTTAATTTTGATTGTCATTAGGCCAAGAATTAAAAAAAAAAATCCCAAAATTCAATTATGAACCGAGGTAACTTGTACACCCCTCGGAGTACCACACATAGTACACTACATACTATACGATGTACACTCGCCTTGAAGAACTGCATGTTGATGTTGATGATGTTGAAGCTGTCACCGCTAGGACTAGACACTGACTGTGTTGACAATGCTTCTTCCCCTAGCTTATATACTAGGCTCGACCAGCGTGGCTAACCACCCCTACCTCTTTGGAACACGGCTTACCAAATCTCGTACGTTTCTCCATTCGTAGGGTATGTGACATTTTCTTGAGACTTATACATTTCTAAAGGTCAACTTAGACTTGCATCTAAATGTTTATAAGTTATTGAAAATATAATTATTTAAGATGTAGTCAGTAACTAGAAAAAGTTGGAGGTTTATCTGTAAGATGTGGTAGTAATTTTGGAAGGAATTATTAATATTAATATATCCTAATTAAATAAACAAAAATAAACAACTAATATAAAATGAGATAAGTATGGTAAAAAACATAATTCCATTAATATATCCTTTAATTAATAAAACATTCCCAAACCGACGTTTCTAACATCTCCCACATCATTAGTGTTCCATTCTAAAACATTAATTCAACAATTTAACAAAATTAATCATAAACATAAACATAAAAGAAAATAAATAAGAACCTTAAACCTCAGACTACGAGATTATAATCATTTCTCTCAAGATATTTATAATTAAATCTTAACCAGAAACTGAACACTCTACTTATATCCATTCGGACCAACAATTCAATGATATACGGGACAGTCAAAACTACTCCCATACGTAAACTTCAACTTTTCCAGTAAAAAATTGTCAAAATTATAAGTAAAGCTCCATGGTACATCACAAATATTAGTTTACATAAGGATAGGTCTAGTGCCCACAGTGAACGACAACATACTTACATACTACGTAAAGATTTCAAGATACCTTCCACGAGCATCCTGAATACTCTCATAACAGAAATTACGACAATTAATATACACAATAACAGACTTAGGTGGTTCAAAAGAAGATGAGAGATCTGGCTTATGCCTCTGGGCATTCCAAACCCTCATTTCGATCTATGCTAATACTCATATTCTTTCCGACAGCAAACTCGTTGATTTTCAATATTTTCGATAGAAGTAGGTTAAGAAATGAATATATATAAATAAATATATATTCATAGCAAATAAAATAAAATTCATTTTTTTAAACCGTGTTCTATTCAAGAAGACTCACATTAGCTTACACTCAACACACAACATTCTTTAGTTATATGTAAACAAAAGCAAATATAAGATTAAGGGTATGCAACAAAAATTGTTTCTTTCTTATTTTTTGAAAAATTAAAGTTTATTTAGATTATATGCATCAGGTAGTTTTAAGTTGTTTTATATAATTTTAAATAGCAAAACCATGTTTAATGTTTCCAAAGTTGTTTTCATTTATTTTATTATTATTATTTCTTTTCATAGTATGTATTAGGGCAACTCCAGGAAGACGGTTCTTTACCATTAGCAAAAACTTTGTAATTAAAAAAAAACCGAATATTTAAAATGTATATGAAATAAAGCTTTCTTTCTATCTATCTATGTATAAAGTATATCATTTCTTTTTGTTTGTTTTTCCCGGTTATTTTAAGATAATCGATGTAAATTTTTGTGCTGAGTAAGAAAAACATATTTTCGATAGTATGAAATGAGTCATAATGTATCATATTAATAAAAACCAAAAGACACAATGAATCAATCGACAGAGCGATTCGAGGATAAATATTTTATTAAATTGATATTCGTATTCCACACCTCAAATTTTTCTTAAATAATATTTTGTGGAGCAATCGAGAAAAAAAAGAATACATAAAAAGACATAATGGAAATATATTTTATCAATAGCGATCTCTTCGATCAATAGTGATCAGCCCTGACGAAGGCCTGAATTTCGGTTCGAAACGTCGGCAAATTTTAAAATAAATATTATTATTTATTTTTGCCATTTTTATTTTTGACTGATCACGCCAACTATCCGTCTCTTCATCGGAAATATTGTTTATATATAATACTAACTTTAACTATTTTTATAATTTTTTTTCCGAAATTCCTTCTTCGCATAAGCTCGAATTGTGAAACTTTGCTGCATCTTGAAAACCATGGTTTGTTCATTGTACACCTAAAACATTTTAGAGATTAATCCAAGATCTTATTATAAATGAACCTAAAGTCGCTCGTTCTGAATAACTTTAATCTTTAAGCTTGAGGGTTTTAGTAAAGGCTTTAAATTTGCGTATTTCAAGCGATAGATAGCATCCACTACTAGATACCACCGTTGCCATTGGAAACATATACACAATTTAAGCATCTAAAAATTAAAATATTCATATTAATTATAGTCTACAGTAAACTAAAAATCTTTGAAAATGTAAACAAAGTAGCCTCCAGGAAGTAAAATAAAGTTCTTTTTTAAACAAATTTTCAGATAGTTGGAAATTAGCTATTGTCTTAACAAAAGGAATATTTCTCTCATCGAGGCATAGATTATTTAAATAACTCTTACTTTAAAATAGTCTTAATATACTTTTAATTAATAATAAGTATGCAGCTTCAAAAATGTTGTGTGCCGGCCAGATCTTGATAAATTAATATTATTGGAGCGGATTAAAATGCTTCTTAAATATCACTTATGCTTAGAATTAGTGAAGAAGGTTGATTTTTAATGCCCTCTATTACAATTATTTGACTTACAAATATTAGTCATGCACGAACTATTTATCATAACCAATATCAGTTTCCCAAATTTTCACTATTCTAACCCTGTTATGAGTAAGATCAATTGATGTCATAAAATTCAAAATGGGTATTTGAGATCCTTAGAATCTACTATTTTTTTTAATATTTTTTTTTTCAAAAGAAAAGTCATTGAGCATTATTTTTGACTGTCCGTTTTCAAGGATTTTTCATAATTGCTTCTCTGGGATTAATCCTGAAGCTATTTGTTTCTAGCAGAGGCAGAAGATCCCGTTTTTATTTTACCAGTGTTAAGTTAAGATACCATCTTGAACTTTATACGACTAAAAAGGAAGAAGAAAATCGACACTGACGAACAGACTAACCAATGAAAATCACTGTTATTTTTTCCATTGAATCAAACAGAACAAAAATAACAGTTCGAACATATATTTTCAAGGTTTTGAAGATTCGATGAAATTAAAATTGGACTTGAAGTAGCAACTGCGCCAATATTGTCGCTTGTATCCATTTGAATACATTTAAAGACAGATAGTGTTAAAAACATTATCATGTATAGTAGAAATCAATGCGTTGCATTATGTTATCACTTGTTTTTCCTACAACTCCTGAAACAGTTTTTTAATATTAGGAAATTGTTAATAGAAAATGGAAAAAACAAAAAAAAAAAACAAAACAACATCCTTAACAGATTGGAATCTGTTAACCCAATATCTCCTAAAGGATACCTAACAACAAAAAGAGAGTTCAATACTCCGATGATTGAGGCCAGAGGCTGACAGAAGTCATCTACACGCACGTCCTAGGTGCTTCATCTTATAGTCAAAAGCCTAACTGTTGACACGGATACTTATCTGAAAGCTGTAAATCTTATCAGTAGTAGGTCGAATCCTGACTGAAGAATATTGTTATCTGGGTAATGTGGTAGACGACGGAGGCAAGCATATCCGTCCATAATTACGAGTGACATGGTGACCAACGTGGAAAAGTATTTGATCATTTCGTGTTATTCATATGTTAGTAATATTTTTACTTGTTGTCAAAGAAAAATATATATATATATACATACATATAGTTAATACTGTATATTTTATATTAGTTGTAAAAATCGTCTATAAAGATTAATAAGTATGCTGTGTAGCAACCCAATATAATTGGGCAGCACCCTTTTATGAAAATAAAGTGATTATTTCTTTCTCCTACGAAATAATAAATATATTACCATAGATTTTCTGACGGGGTGCAGATGCATTTTACATAGAACCCAAAGATTACGAATATATAACATTCGGAGATGTCTGATATTTATTCGTCTTCCTTCGTGGTCTCTAGCCAACTATTGAGGCATTCATTCCTGTATAGATGCTTTCTGATAGATTGCTTTGAACCACATGCTCTCCAATCCCATTTTAATCTCAGTGCCTTAGATATTATAGATATTGATTGCGCAGTTTCTGTAAGCAGTAATTGCATTTTCTGCCTCAGGCCTAAGTATCATATTTCCAGAAAGCTCTAGTTGTAGTTCGGAGGAACTTGCTCTCAAGTCTTTTCATTATTTCTTCAAAAGTGCTAGGTTAGTGTCAAAGTATCAAAGCTGTTTATCACAATTGGCTTTATCATAAAAACTTCATAAAACTTGCATCACCCATTAAATTTTTACTAAATTTTATTTTACTTACCAGATTATCTGCAAGATCTCCGGACATTTCTTTGACAGTTTTGAAACGATATTCTAAAATTAATCGCACCATTAAGCGGTCAAATTTTTCGTTTGTTTTTTTCTCCTCCCAGTTTCATTCTTTCGCTCCATGGTGGCTTTTTTTTTCTTTATAAAACAATGACTACCGTTGATTGGTGGTAAGCTATCCTCGTTATTATTTTTTGTGATGATTCCATTACTTCATGTAACGTCACAATTTCAATATTTTCTGACGAGGTCATTTTTTGATAGAGGTCATAATTACAGCTTTTATCCTGATATTGGTGAAAACTGAACTGAGAAACATTATTAAAGTTTTACTGTAACCTCAATAAGCAATGAAAAAGAAATACATTCAATGGAATCAACTTTATCAACATAACAATCAAAACAAAAAAGTTATGCGTTACTATTACTGCGGCTTTGATTTCTGCACCTCTCAAAATAGATTTAAAAAATTTGAATGTAAAATGGGTTATTATTTAGACAATTACATTTGATAAATTTTGATTTTTCTTTCACCCACGTAATTATAATAAATTAAATTATGAACTGTTCGAAAACAAAACATGAGAATAAAGCAGTTTAATTACAATACAAAATCCACTTTCTAGGCTAAGTATTAATGAATCAATAAAACTGATTTTTATCTCTTTATGAGAAAAATATAAAAGAATAATAAGACCTCGGTGCTCAATTTTTTTAAATTATATATTCTTCTAATAATTAAAATTATTTAAAAACTAGACAAATTTGTGAAGGGAGAAGAATTTTTATTTACGAAAACATTGAAAAATGTTTGTTACTTCGGATAAATTTGATTTAATCTAGTTTAAGTTAGAAAAAGAAAACATAGTATTCAGTGCTTCCTAAAAGAAAGTTATAGTAAAAAAAAAAATAGGGCTGAAGTGAATACTTCAACAAGGTGCTTTAATATGAAATATAAATTATAAATAATACCCATTATAAAGAGGATGAAATGCTGAACATTTCCCTCGCTTACACTATGCAGGTCCGATTTTTAGTTTCTGAGATATATAAATCCATATCTTAAATAAACTCGTTATCATTTGGTTTTCAACATTATTTTTCTCTTTTCATCTCTATAACACGGCGTCGCCTTAAGATATAATTTAGAATAATATCTCATTGCAAAGAGAATGATGAATGAAATGATGTACATTTCATTCCCTAACAATGAGCAGGTCCGATTTTTAGTTTATGAGATATTCCATCCATGAGATATAATCCATATGCAAAAACTCTTCAATTAGCCGACTTTACCCTAGCGTTAATACCGAGCGAAATCTGACGCTTCAATCTAATTCACTCTCCGCAAAACATTGCAAAATGCACCTAAAGTAGTTTTCACTTTCAAAATAGCTGTAAGCGTATCAATAACCAAAACAAACCTTACACTCTTTTGAACACTATCCACTGAGAAATAGGCACGATAGTTGCAGAGACCAGACAAAGACTAAACTAGGAAATATTCTGTTCAAAACGTTGTTACCTAAAAACTGTGATTACGATATCAAGAAATTATCCGCGACGAATTCCTCATCCCTCTTGCCTATACACATTAAAGTTATCAATAACTTGAGCATTCAACTATAAACTTAACTCATAAACAATATCTTCAAAATCTATAGCAGTTGATATAAGGCATCTGAAAATTTCAACAATTTTTAACGCCTCATAATTTTGTTTAATTATACTACTATTTTGTCCATCATAAAAGTAATTTTGTGGGTTATCCGAATCAATGATGCAGCTCTTGCCGCTTCGTCAGTTTTATAATTACGGGATGTTCAACTTTGTTCTAGATTCGGAAAAAATAAAACTATTTGATTAGGTCGATTAATTGTAGGTATCTGAGGAAATATAAGGACATGAAATAGATTTAAAAAAAAAATGAAATAATATTTATTCTGGGAATACTTCCTGTGGGAATATAAATGTATTTATTTATTCTCATCCTCCATTGCCTTACTGAAAAAAGGAATTTTGGTAGGATTATCGCACTACTTATATCACCCATTCTCCAATTCTTTGTTCATCTAATTCATTGGAGGATGTTGAAATTAAAGACCCTCACTAATTACTTCTACTAATTCCATTCGTACTCGGGTGGTTATCCTTGCCTACTATCAGAGGAAAATCGTTCTCCATGATCATGTACAGTCCAGTCTCCCTCAGCAGTTTTTCCTTTATGGTTTCAAAATCGGTGATTGTAGTGGCGGCATGCTCAGCAGCTTTTGGAACACCACAACAGGTATATAGAGAGTTAATTTCCTTCCCTGAGGTATGGTGCTGGGCGCGAAACCCCCCACGCACTAAGAAGAATGACGACGTAATCAGTAATGTTGCCCAAAATCGACCATCTAACTGTTACAAGACCAAGCCAAGAGTGGAAAAAAAAATCGATTTTTTGAATAAAAATTAAGGAAAAATAGTTACTAAAACGTGACAATTTTAGTTTCTAAATGTGAAGAATTTGTATAACCAACATACTTTTGGATTTAAATCTTCTAATTTCTGATTCAAGCGTTGTAAGGTTTCTCCTATCTAAAAAAAAAAAAATTCAGTAATATCTCAATAGTAATCAGCTAATAGGCTAGCTGCAAAACTGTCGCGAGACTCTTGCGCAAGACTAAGATCAAGATCAAGACCAAGACTGAGTACGCAGGGCCATGATCTGTCTTGGTATCGCATTTGGGCAACACTAGTAATCAGGGACGACCTGTTTCGGCTCTATCCGTTATGAAGCGATTGGAAAGTATTTTCTCGAGGTAGAGTCTTTATGAGTAGTTGCCCTCCGTCGCCATTGAGTATTTATCAACCACTGCCCCAATGGCGTCCTCCTTATTGTTATTTTCCACTTAGAGATATCATTAATGAGAATATTTATATATTGTCTTGCAGGAGGAGGTTGAGAAGTACCCTTCTGGCTAAAATATATAAGCCCAATATGGCTCATATTATGTAATACTATTCTATCGTAGTGTGGTAGTCCCTGCTGCCACGCGAGTTTTCGGTATTCTGCCCAGGTACTTTTCGGTTACAGTGCACGTGTCGATACTATTAACAGCACCCGAAACATAAAAGCGCAAAAACATCAAAAAGTCACCTCAAATATAAAATAATTGTTTGTTTTTTTTCAAGCCTTTTAAAAGTTTACACCTTTTATGTTTTCAATCTAGATATTTACCACCACGAAAGAACTTTTTGAAGAAATGCGGCGTCAAGAAGAGGAATCTGATGATAAAGGGGATGAATATTTTGATGAATTGGGCTCGAAGACAGAAGACGAGCTAATGACAAATGATGACAATGTAGATGAATTATTTGACAAACAAGAAGAAGAGGAAATAAAACACAAGAAGAAATAGGACACTCCAAAGGGCGTGGAAGTTACGGATAAGCTTTGTCATAATGTTACAACAAAACGTAAAATTCGCTGGTGTGACATGCTGTATTTTTTAGCTGTTCTTGATATTACTGCTGTGAACTGTTTTATCTTATTTAAATGGAATTAAAATGAGCCTACTAATTCAAACAGAGCCAGATCCCAGTTTCTAAAACAGCTAGCGTTTTCGTTTACCAAACCTATTATGGCCAAGAGACTCTATTGCAAATTTCTCCTAAGAGAACTACAGAGTACCATTATGAAATTATTAGTCCGTGTTACAGCTCCCTTTTTATCGAATTATTAACATCCGCCTTAAACGTGGTAAGTAGTTTTATCTCATCGTAACCTACAACTATTTTATTTACGAAAACTCATGGAATTGGGGAGTTTTCAATGTGGAGGGGGGTAAACTTTGTCTGTTTAATTAGGTATTAAAAATTCGTAAATAACTATTTCCTTTCTACTTGGATCGTTACAATCTACATTAGTTCGTCCTATATAACCTCGTTATTTTGAAAATTTGGTGGTTTACGTCACCCTAAACGGCTCAATATTTTTTCTCGAGTTTTTCATCAAGTTATCTTACGATCCAAGTAGAAAGCAAATGTATATTTACGAGTTTTTAGTACCTAGTTAAATGGACTAAGTTTGCCCTCCCCCCAGATTTAAAATTCCCCAATTCCAAGTATTTTCGTAAATAAAATAATTGTAGGTTACGATGAGATGAAACTATTGACGAAGTTTCAGGCGGATGTTAATAATTCGATAAAATGGGGTCTGTACCACGGACTAATTCTGGATATTTGGAAAAACGTAAATCCTCACAGAAGTCTTACTCATGTCTCCCTCTTACTGCATACCGAGCTGAAAATCCTAAATCCCCTTCCATTAAAAATCTACTGCCTTCACTTATCATCTCACACTGTTTAAATCTCTCCTGTTACAACCTATCCTTGATTCTCCAATATACACACTCAACGGGGAACACATCTTTTCTATATTTCTCACTCCCACAAAATCAGGAGACTAATACCTTAGGTTTATGGTTTATTTGCAACATCTGAAAGTGAACAACCACGTTGGTGGTGCTCGGTGGTACTTCTTCTTTCTACTAAGTTAAGGGAATACCTTGCGTTTGCGTTTGTCTTTTCCATGATGTTCTGATGCGAACACACTTGCTGATCACATGTGATTCGTTGGTTGCTCTCTTGGCTCCTTTACTTCGTAACCATGGATATGCATTTTTCAAGGTTTTCTAATAATTGTACATCATTCACTATATTGTGGCAATATAATAATACCTCAATTAAAAAGACATTCACTGCAAACAATTCGAACTTCTTCTTAAGTGTAATCTATGTGATATCAGAAAAAATGGACTAGGGACATAGTACTAACAATAATATTTTTTTACAGTGATGACCGTTAAATATGGAATGACCGTTATGAAAAGCTTTTCTCACATCATGTGTGGTTGTTAGGTTTTTATGAAATAATGGCGTAAAACCAATTGGTTATTGACGTCTTTGTTTGTATTTACATATACCTGTTAATACATATATTTCTCGGTTTTTGCATACTTTATATATTGTAAATTATTAAATATATTTAAATGAATAATTAATAAAAACATTAAATGGGACAATTAATGAAAATAAAAAATGTGTGCCTAGGTTTTGACCTATATTTTGCAAATGCTTCAGTGATGTTTTGAAAAAATAAAATAAAGTATAATTGGTATATATAAAGGGGTTTACAAATGAATAATGCATATATAATTTAAGAAGTTATATAAATTTTAAATAAAATAAAAAATCTCATGAAGTAGTAAGAAAGTAAAAAAATGTTTGAATGTGGATAATTAAAACGATCAAGATACAAAGGCTTAAAAATAAAGTGAAATAAATAAAAATTTAATGACGTCAAACTGAATCCAATGAAACCCGGATATGAAGTCAATTCTTGTTTCTCAAATCTTGAAATTGGAGAATTTTTTGAGGCAGTAGCAGCCTAAGTAAGGAAGGAACCCGAAGATGATGGCCATATCATCTTCTTGAACAAAACTTACAATTAATCTTGAGCCAGTACTTCTTTATCAAGTATTAAACTCAACACCTTCATAAATTATAGGTTTTTTAGGGGGAGGAGGAGGAATTGTTTTAAACAGTTGAAGAAATCTTGGTTTGCTAAAATGGAATCGCAATTAAAATAAATTTGAAGAGAAATTGATTTTCGGTTTTCAATTGGGCCAGCTGAATCTATAGCCCCTTGTAAGGTTTATGCAAGAACACATTGGCTGCCGCAAACACCGTTGGAGCGATGCCAATTAGCTCACCGCAAGCTTCTCATTACTCGGTCCGAGCACCGCACAATTAGGCTATATTGTTTAAAAGTAGTGTTTCTTTTGAAAAAAATCGAACGTTTGCGTCAGTTCACATGTTGCCAAATGCCAAAAATCAATGTTTGTTTTATATATTTCGATTTCTTGTGGGGATAATATTTAAAAAAAGAATGATTGATTGGATAGATGTAATTCTTTTCCTCTTGCGTTACTAAAGAATGTCAAAGTTTATTTTTACATTTCTTAGTTGACTAATTTTATTCCCTCCTCGCCGCATCAGAATTATTGATGATGTTAACAGCACTAAATAATTACACATGTAATCGCAATAAATATAAAACCTAATACATTTTTTTTCCTACGCCTAAGTAACGCCTGCTTCATCAGCCATGCGTGCTCTTGCAGTCCAATATAATTTTGCTCTCCTAGCATAAGGGCTGTCCATTTCAATAAAGGAACATCTTATGTAATGTAATACAGGGCATGTATCAAGATGCTCTCCTGTCATAATGTCTAAAGAACATAGAGGGCATGACGGGCTATCTTTTATACCGATGCGGTGGAAGGAAAATCATGACCAGTGAGCATTCTATAGCATGCCACGGCTTGCCCTCTAGGGAGGTCTCTAGGGATCCTGCCACTTTCTTCGAGCAATTCATTCCATCGTTTCCCTTCAATTGTTTGCGCATATTTTTCCTTCAGTGAACTTTGGAGGGTCTGTTTTATAATTATTTTAGTTGAACCATGCCCATAGGAATATCTGGTTGGATCATTCCAGAACCTATTCTGGCCAGTTTGTCAGCTTCATCATTTCCACGGAGCCCGCAATGGTCTGGTATCCAAATATAGATGGCATTTAAGGACATTTGGTTTCATATTATATCCATTTTGGAGACAAAATGGCTGCCTGTGAGTCAACAAAGAAAGCAACTTTCTTGTCTTTCCGTTCAATTAATCTCTCAAGGCCTAAGAGAGTGGATTTTATTTCTCCTTCAAAGTTACATTGAAGACAAATTAAAGTTACATTTGTTAAAACTATGAGCATTTAGATGATCAACATCATCGATATGCAAATTCAGGGGAACGTAAGCTGCAGCTATGTCTTTTATTAAATTGTTGTAATTTCCGTTTAAATTTGTTTAAAATCGTTTGGTCAGTGTAGGTCAACTTATTTGGGGGAGGTGGCCAAATGGGTTTAAGCGTGTGCACAGTACCGCGAGTTGCCCGGCAACCAGATAACCGAAGTTGAGATTAAAAAAAAGAAAGAGTTCGTGTCCCGGTGCTGGAGGGGTTTTTAAATTCCCCGCTCTCAACCTCCGGCCGGGAAAATCGCATATAGCCTAAAAAAGGCGTGGTAGGGAAGAACAATTAAATATATATTTATATATAAAGTGTTGGTCAACTGTTAGATGGTGGAGGTCGATATTTAGAGTTTTGTTATTCACATACCAAGGTTCTTTGGTTATTATTAGTAACAATGTTGATTGGAAGATTTGAAGTTTTTGTAGATGTGTCTTTTTGGAGATGCAGTATATGTAAGTAAATCTATTTCAGATTTATTCTCCCCTTCACAGAGGTATTCGAAACCTTTCAAATACCCGGTATTTTCAATGTCCTGTTTCGGACCATGGCCTTAATAGCCATCCTATAGTCAAATATTCAGTAGAACCGACCCAAAATTACTATTCGATTAAAACACCTTTACCACTACAACCCATGAAGGGTCACGATTAAAATTAATCCACGATTATCCAATCACGATTAAAACAAGTGAAAACAATGATATTATAAAATTACAAAAATTGATAAATGAGTTCATTTAAATAAATGTAACGCTATTAGTTACAGGTGGGCACGTGGCACGTACCAAAAGGACTTGTTTTCGGTCAAGGATTTAATAACTGTTTCAGCCTTTCATGGTTAACACGTAAGTGTCTGGAACAATCCCATTATTCCAGGAATCGATGAAAAAAAAGAACTTCTAAAAAAAAAAGTACGAAAAGGTTTAATATATTGACAACGATAACTAATCTCATTGTACCGACAGTGATACAAAAATTAATGAATGAATTAATTCAATTGAAGAAAATCAGATATTTCTCTCTCTCTCTCTGTCTTGTGTACCGATCAGACATGGTATTTCTTAATAAAAAAGACGTCGTGTTTCTGTATACACAATACAGGAAATCGATACAAATATATAGGAAGACTACGAATTTTTTATCAAATTAAATTTATGTCCTGTAATATCTAGCCCCTATTAAAGAATAATAATTCTTTTCTAAGAATTAGTCATTCATCAAAAATCATACATTCGCAATGTATCATCCGAATCGATTTTATTTTTAGTACACTCCAAGCAATGAATTCAATACGACACTTATGTATGTTCTTTATTGAGTATTATAACAATCTGTCTGTTGGACATTGGTTATAATGAGATAGGATGACATTCACACTTTATGTACAAAAAAATAAAATAAATAGAACAAAATAATAATCAAAAGTATATACAATAGACAATAAAATAAAATAACCTTAAAAATAAGAAAATTAAAACTAAGAAAAAAAAAAAACACATGCATACCTATACACAATTAGGCGAGGGAACTCCAGGAGAACCCTGCGCTACTCTCCAAACCGCGTCACTGGTACTAAAGCCAGCGGAGATTGGAATACGACACTTACGTCTGAATATGAAGTATATAAACGCCTGGTTGTTTAAGGGTTATAGCATAATTACAACTCCGAAAATTGACAATTGTTTGTTAATTACGTGCATACTTTTTTGAAAGATATCCTAAGAAACAATAAAAAAAAAAAAAATCGAAATCGGTCTGTTTGTCGCAAAATTATTGCGTTTGAAACTTTTTGCCTAAGTTCTGATGGAAAAACTATGATCTTTCATTCAGCTTTTGATAACTTTAAATCTTCACGTATTCGGGAACATTCCAGATTGTTATCATTTGGAAAATAATTTAATGGTCTGTGTTTATTAAAAAAAAAGTATTAAAATAACAACAACTTATGCAAACAATTTTTATATAGAAGTGGTACGAAAAGCAGAGTACCACGTATTCGATCTATATTTATTCAGTATTAATAAACCACTGAGTAATAGTTTAAAGGATTTTTTTATTTAACCAACCTTTGTAGATAATTTGATTATCATTCAAACGAGCATCTGAATTGAAAAAAATACAAGGGATGTATGGTTTTGCAATTATTGGAATATTAATAAAAAACAAACGAATCCCGCCGGGATCTCTGCAAAATAATTATCAAAAGTGCACTTCGATTTTTTTTTTATTTCATTTATAGATTTTTTTTATTTTATTTTTTTTTTGTCTTCAATTCTTTATCATGCTGCCTGTAATGGTAGTGACAATTAGCAGATTTGTTGTTTGATAGAAAATGGTATGTTAGGCATGACGAAGAATGGAACCCAGCAGCACCTCTTTCCTATTCTGTTTACATCCTGAAATCAGAAAAGGGGATCTATCATGATGAGCATTTCAGCCTTGGCCATGTAGTTGATATGTCCTGGTTGATTGTCTTAGGTCGGTATGTAAAGTCTTGTTGACATACCAGGGAGCTGCAGTTATTAGTCTTAAAATTTTAGATTGAAAAGGTTATAGTTTTTGTAAGTGAGTCTTTTTTGCTGAACCATAAATCTGTGAAGCGTATATCCAAATGGGTTTTAGCAGGTAACAGTATGTATTTAGTTATGTCTAATTTTCAATTTTGATTTAGAAAAAGTGAGTATAGTATTTTCAGTCGCTTGTTCAAAGTCTTTCGTTTCATTTTGACGTGTGGGCCCCAGGTCACCCTTCTGTCAAATATTAGCCCGAGGTAGCGTATAGTGTCCGTCTGAGGAATTGGATTGTGAAAATTCAATTTATTTTTAAGTGATTTTATAAGATTTTTCATTAAACTATATGCTTCTTGAGTTGAATGGAAATAAAATTACTTTTCTTCATCTGATTTTCACTCTGTTTTTTCTAGGAAATAGCGCTATAGCGCACACGGTGTCTAATATAGTACACATGTATCGGGGACCAAAAAAACCATTAAAATAGATAAAAATGATTCGGAGACAGGGAACTATGGCACGGAATTGATTAAAATAAAATTTTGAATTCGGGATATTTTAAAAGTAAGGATCCATTCAACATTTCGCATAAAAAAATTGTATTCGTTAGTAATACATCGGTTACCTATTAGTGGTAAAAAAAGTATCTAATAAAAGAAATAAATAATGTCTTAGCTATAAATATATAACCTCACATCGCTTCATTGATTCAACAAACAGAAAAAGAGTCTCAATAACTTTACTTAGAACTAACCGACCGAAAAACGACGAAGTCCTTCCAGTATGATCTTCACGGAACTTTATTACTGAAGGTGAAGATTAAGAAGGGAAAATGGGAAACCAAACTATCTGAAAATACGTGCCTCTAAATGAAATGAAGTGTTTTATGAGTGGCTTCATATCAAAGACGAAAATCTGTCATTTAAAAATGTTTATAAAAAGTCAATTTTTGGTTTAGTGGTACAATTCAAACTGTTTATGATGATTTTATTTAAGGGTGTTTAATTCGATTTATTAAAAAATCGAGTTATTAAAAAATCGAGAAAAAAAGTTATTCTAGTTGATTTAAATTAAAGCTACGTTACAGAACATTGGCTTTTTTTCAACTTATCAATAATAATAAAATAAAAATATGGCCTGCAGAAATAAAATTGTTTAAACAAAATCTGTTATAAATACAAGTAAATTTATTTATTTATTATTAAACCAATAATATCATTCGTAATAATAATAATTAAAAAAAGAAATAACTACGAGTTTGATATGTGAAACATGGTGGTTAATAAAATAAAATAAATAAATAAAATAAATTCTTGTAGATCAAATAGATCTAAAATTATGTTATGGCCAAAAACGAGAAAGGCAACTAGAAAACTTTATGACAACCAAGAAATTATTTATTGCTAATCAAATCCAGCATATGACTGCACTTTCTTCCTCCATTGGGCCGAAAAATATTTATCTTAAACTTTTCTCAACGATTTTTAATGTTTTATTATATAGAAAATGATATTGACCGCAATATTTCTCTTACAAACCTTCAACTCGTACTTGAAGAACTATCAAAAAAACAAAACATATTAAACGCTTTCTGAATATACCTTGTAAAAATTTTAAGAAATCTCTTTAAACATTACAAATAAATAGTTCAGTCCAGTAATAAAATATGAAAACATTGTTAAAGCTGTTTCACGATGTATATAAGTAAACATAATTATTTGAAATGTTTCCATGTAATTATTTCTTTCAATTTTAAATTGGCTACTGGAACTATAGCAATACAACCATAGGATTACAATTTTTTATATATGGTATATATTTTTCCTCTCCTTTCTTCTTACACTTTCCTCTCTTTGTTATTTATTCAAATTCATATTATTTATTCAATTCCTAAAACCGAATAATCCTTCTTAAATTATTGATAGTACCACCAGGTGTGTTCCCATTCCTCTTTGAATAAAACATAGGGACCCTCCGAATTTTTTATATCATATAGATGTGCTTATTTCGGAAAACCTTTTATCTCTGTCTTATTTTTTTTGTAGGATTTATATAAATATATATATATATATATATATATATATATAATATTATATAATATATATATATATATATATATATATATAATATTATAATATATATACCTAGCGGATGAAGCAAATGTGAAATAATGTAAGAGAAATTATTCTTTCTCTAAATGTGAAAGTGGAAGATTTGTTAAGATATTTAGTTGATAATTGGTTATTTATTTGAAAGTGTCATTTGACTTAAATAAAACTAAACCTCGACCGATTAAGAAAAATCATCTTAGTTAGGAAGGATCTTTCTGAGTCGTTTGAAGATATAAAATGATAAATAACGTGCAGGATAAAAATCTTTAATACATAGTTTTACTGCAACTTTGAATAGAAGATTGTAGGTAAATGAAGGATGGTGAGCAAAAAAAAAAAAAATCTACAATGCACAAAATGTCTTTGTTATAATACATTTTTTTGCTCTGTTCTCTCTTATATTTTAAGGTATATGAGATTTTCCCGAGTCAGAAGGTGAGAGCGGAGGATAAATGCCAAAGTTAAAATCCCCTCCCCGTACCGACGCAAACTCGTATTTATTTGATCATTTATAACTACGGTTATCAGGCAGTCCCCTCGGCCACCTCGTACCTCTTGGTCTCAGTACTTTGAAAGGAAGTGCTCTTTCAAGGACAACATGCTTTTACAATGAGATGATAGGGCTAAGATCACTTCCAACCGCTAGGTTTTTCCTACTTAATTTATTATTTAATTAAGAGTATTCACTTTATTGAGGCGAGGTGTGACCCAGGATGTTCCCCTGATGGGTCGATCAACCGCTGATAAAATAAATAATTAACTACCACAGCCGTACTCGAAGCCGGCCTTCCCTCTCTGAGCTACCCATTCTGGGAAAAACCAAGGAAATATGCATTGACTAATATTGTCTTATCATATATGATGAATATCTGGGCCCCGGAGGTACATAATTAAATAACGAAGAATCCAATAGCTCAAAGCTGAATCCCAGAACAAATAAAAAAATGTGACAGGGTGTCCTTTACCTACGGGGTACAGATTTTATGTGTTGCAAATGTGACATTGAATATTTAAGTTATAAAATAATCTGAAAATCATGTTTGCTTGTATCAAATTTTGGGATATGATATTACAATTTTTTTTTTCGAAACACTCATAAATAAAAATAAATCGATGCTTCCTAAACTTCAGATGTTAAATGATAGTCTGCCCTTCAGTGTGGCAGACTGTATTAATACTCAATAAAACCCTTACTTAAAAAAAAAAATTATTTATTTATATTTATTTATTTATACACGATATTTACAACTGTATTAAACAATTAAATACATTAAGTAAATTTGATAACAGAAAATAAAAACATGAAATGACTTGTTGAGATACTACCCACTGGTAGCACTCTAAAAACAAAATGTATTTACAATAAGAGATCTCGAGGCCATCTTCTTTTCAGACGCCTCGGAGGGTTATCAGGAATATAAGAGGAAGCAAGGTTAGAGACGAGAGGATTCGGATGGTTCTGAAGTTTATTATGGAAGGATTGGTATCTGGATTGGGCCAAATCGGAAACATAAGGAACATTAAGGTCATTATGGATTATTTTATTGGTGACAAAGTAAGGAGCATTGAGGATTTTCCGAAGGATTTTGGATTGTAAGGATTGGATACGAGAGGAATTCGAAGGCTTAAAAAAAAAAAATAATAAAATAAAAAAATTAAAAGTAAAGTTCCTTAGGGTATCCATCCAAGAGAGTTTAATCAACATTAATGCCCAGTTCTAATTTCACAGTTTGTGAGTACTGCTTGAGCAGACCAAGGCATCTGTCAGACCACGGTTTTCATTCTGATGGTATCCATTAATTTATCATCTAATAAAGGTGTAATGATCCTAGGATTTGAGCTTAAAATAGTTCGGCCACTATTAATTCTTTATTTACTATACTAGTTTGTCCCTTATAAATATTTATTGTTTAAGTATTATACGTAAAAAAAAGAAAATTAACTTCATTGGAAAAAAAAAAAAAGAATATATGTGAAATATTATTGAATGTTCTTTAAGAAACATTTACCCTAATATATTTTCACCTTTCGATTTAAATATTCTGAAGGTTAAACGAAATTAATAAAATTGAAATATAGCATCATGAAAAAATTTAGAAAACAATTCTTTACATTGCACATTCATATTTATTACGGTGGCATGAATGTTGATATTTTCTGGATTCTTGAGAACAGGGTACCAGAATGCTCAGCCTCCTCGTCGAGACCTCTAAGGCATTCTTGTGTGAAATCGACGAGGCAAGGACTTGTACTTCGAGGATACATTTCGTGATTATCACCAAATGGAACCGTTTAGATTTCGAAATTTCCGATTAAGCTTGGTTGCAATTACCGCTACAGCTCGTTGTTCACCTCGTTGTAACGAACCATCAACTCTCCTCCATCAGCACCGTGACTAAATCTTATGAAGGCCTAAACGTCTACTTTTTGGGCAATGTCCTTTTCTGATATAAAATATTTTTTGAGATTATACAGGTGAGCACCTAGAGAATCCCATATCCATTCACCTAAATTCCATCCGTTACTCTTTTTATATTCTATTTTATTTCATTTTAACTGACCTTTATGTACCATTTAAACAGTAATTTATATAGCTCCTTCTTCCGGAGTAGGGCGAATGCACCAGTTATGGACAGAGGGCCCAGTGATGGACAGGTTGGACTTTAAATGTAAATAATAAGCTTCCTTGTTGATTCAAAAGTTTCAGTTTTTTCTATATTAAATCACAATGCCCTCTACTGACAACTGTATGAACAAAGTTTTCAAAACTAAATTTTAAAATGCCCATCATTGTTGTTTCTATATTGCTCTTGAGATTAGTGTGCTTCATAACTTCGCACATACAGTTTTGCTAAGACTAGGTTGAACATTTGTATTATGTAATCTTTATCGTTATTTTTATAGTTAAATACATATTTTAGAATTTTTCTGAGGTGTGTCTATTACTGGAACAATTGAACATCGGGTTGTAAATCACTAATGCAAAAAGGTGTTTTTTTAAAATGGATATTGGAGACCTGCATAACTGAATATATTTTTAATTTTAAAGTATTAAATAGAAAAAGGAGACCCTATAGATTCTAAATGTCCAACGGAGAAGTTTATAACGATAATAATTACGGCGGCATAAGCTAAAAACGACAAAAAATCCCTTTCCTATGTCCATCACTGGTGCGCTTACCCTAATAAACGTTATTAAAAAACTAAGCCCTCCCCATGCTCAAACATTAATCCTTCATTCGCACTACTGTTGAGGTATTGCAAAATTTCATTTATTTTAATTTTTTTTTAAATTCAATTTAATTGATAAATAATTAATGAGATTAGATTACAGTTATAATTAATTTTAAATGCACTGGATTGTTCTTATATTTCTTTTGTTTGAGTGGATAACAAGGCCCTGCACAATTAATATTTTTTATATTTAATTTGTGTTGAAATGGTTTACTTTAATAGACCTCTTAAATGAAAGTTTTTTTTTCATAAAAGCTCAAACGTATTTGACTAAATACTGCTCCCGAAAACCGCACGTTCGATTAGGTCCAAAGTTCAGAATTAAGTTCAAGCCGATATTAATTAAATTGATTGAATAATTAAAGGATTAATTAAATCTGAACAACCGCGTAGCTTCGTTCAATTAGAAAATACAAGAGAAATACTTGCCTCCAGAGAATTAATTAGCTCCCGGAATATTTCGGAACATTCCCAATTCAATTCCACCTCTTCAGAACCTAAGGAAACTTAAGATCGTATTCTATTAGTTCTATTATATCGATCTGTCATATATACGTATACGTTATCTATATCCTACCTGGTTCTTTAAAAAATGAAAAAATGAAAGGTTTATCTTTATAATATAAATGGAAGATTACACAATAGCAGTAAATAACTAATGAGATAGCATTTCGTCAATCCTAGCATCACCAGGACTGAAAAACATAAATCCGTATAAATGCAGACTAGAGGTCAGCTCAAATCAGCGGTATAGAAAAATAAAGTATCTGTATGTTTTACTATTGAAAAGCGATATAATAGAGTATATTTATTTCCTTTGTTAATTTACAAACACTTTTAAATTGTTTGTAACACTTTTAAAAACCTTGCCGTGCCTAGTAGGCAATACGGTTATCTGCAATATTAAGATGTCAGGCAGGTCAGCTTAACATCTCGCTGCTGCAAGTAAATCTTGTTTGCTTGTTGGTTTGCTTGAGTGAATTTCTTATCATTTTCATGCCAATGGTCTAGTACCTCCTCCTCCTCTTCTTAGGTTGAAATGGGCTGGCCCCAAGCGGCTTTCCACCCGTACACAAAATCTTTGTAGTACTGGTAGTTTTCCGCAGTGACTAACTGAGGAAAATCGTTTTCTGTGAGAATGTAGAGACCGGTTTCCCTCAGTAACTTAGCACTTAGTTCTGTGATGTGCACTGCAATCTCCGGAACTAGAGTATAAGGGGTCGATATAAATCATTAATTTACTTGATGAGTATATAAAATATTTTAGTCCGTAGCGAATCAGATCTCTAGGCCACTGTCAGCGGCGTAAATAATTCAGAATACTTCCCCCATGGTAATTCGATTCGCCCATACATTCCTCAATGTCTCAAAGCAATGCCACCCAGGGGTGTCTACAAGGGGGTGTCCGCACCATGTCTGCGCCATCAAAGTGTTTGAGGGGAGCACATTTTGAGTTTTTGAGGGGAGCACATTTTGACGGGGTTATAAATTTTCAGATTGAAAAGTTTCTTACCAGTGGATAAGAGAAAAGCATAGCACAGGCCACTGAAAGTGTAATTGTATATGACATATGATTTTTTAAATTTTACCTCGGCTTTCACTGTTTTTAAAAAGAGAAGATAAATAAAATATCTTAGGATCGGGGAGGGGAGGGGGTTGGGTTCATGCGCCATCGACCTTGGAGGGGAAGGAGATGAGCATCCCTGTCGTCGCCTAAACTTACAACTTAGGGATTGAAATTAAAATTAAACTTTTATTCTTATTTATTTCCAATAGGAATGGGAGTTTTACCGTTATGTTTAGGCCGTCAAATTCATTTTTTTTTTAAATCTTTTGTTTTCAAGTTTTAGTTACAATTTTTTTTTTCTTTATTGAGACATAATAAATTGAATCATTCGGTTGTGTTCTTTGACTAAGTGAGCAAGTGAGTGCACTGCTTTAAGCGAATGAAAATTTAAATTGCATGCAAAATAAGATTATCCCTGAAGATGCCTGAACAGGCGAAAATTTGGATAAATTTGAAATAAAGCAATTATTTATCGAGACTGAAAAGGCCCTTTTTCTACTAAGTATTTAAAATTAATAAATACTTTTAAAAATCTAAGATTTCAACTCAATTTTAATCTTGTTTCTCTTCTTTCAAAAATTTAAGATATTTCGATATATTTTATAACCATCGGTACTATATACAGAGATATTATTTTTAGATATTTACTTCCCCAGTCTTGTCCAGGATTATAAATATCGTTAATGAATATATAAATATAACGATACATTTTTTTTTGTATGTAATCGTTACGATATAATTTTTCGATATTTATCTAGATCCTTACAAGATCGACCATCAATACCCATATTTTTAAATGCTTTGGAAAATTGACAAAAGATCCAGGAAGCTATTAGCCTGTAACCCAGTGGGACGGCAATGACGTAACGAACCTGGACGAACATACGCCTAGGCACACGACCTGCCTAACTGCCAAATATTTTAGAGATCTATTCTCAATAAGCGTGGAGAGACGATAGAGTTGGATCGTGGCGTTTGACGACAGGACAATAGAATCTGTTGTAAAAGAGGTTTATAATGGGACGTTATTAGGTACCGGCATTCCTAGGCTCTGCGTAAAATGGTATGCGGGTATTAAAAAAAAAATTATAATTTAAAGAAAAAACCTTATGAATTACATATTGTTAGAAAATTTAGTAATTTACTTATGCCACTGGTAAGTTTTTTTAGTGTTCC
The DNA here is from genome assembly GCA_928085145.1 of Nezara viridula. Taxonomy (NCBI): domain Eukaryota; kingdom Metazoa; phylum Arthropoda; class Insecta; order Hemiptera; family Pentatomidae; genus Nezara; species Nezara viridula. Next base: position 50,239,017 of record OV725081.1, read on the forward strand.
TTAACCTATCCGTCAATATTAAAACTAATTTTTTTTTCAGAACTAGTTGAATACTAGGCTAACGGATCATTGCAAATATAATATAATTAGATTTAGTTTAAAAAAAAATATTAAAAACGTTTTCAACTGCATATTTTTATTTATTAGGTATTATAACTAACCTTGTTAACAACTGGGTTGCCAGATAAGTCCTGTATATTTCCCATAAATGTACCTATGTTTATCCTAAATACGGACACACTAATCCTATATGTATAATTATTATTATTCTTTTATTTATTTTTTTTTTCTGTTGGCATTACAGATATTGCAGCTATTTTGCGGTCTTAACCAGCCTACTTCGTCTCTGCCTGTCTTGGGCTATTTATTTCCATTTATCTGATCGCTGATCTATTGCATCTTTGTTGATTCTTTCTATCCATCTGATTTTCGGCCTTCCACGTGGTATTTTGCCTTCTATTAAGGCATTCATTGTAACGTAGACATCTCCAGATGAATTGCTACGAGCTACATGTCCCGCCCATCTTAATGCCCGTGCTTTTATGTCATGGGATATTGATTGACCAGTTTCTGTAAGCGGTTCTTTGTGGACTTTATTCTCCATGTGTTAGTACCCTGATCCGCTCCGGTTATTTAATCTATAACTATAAATGCAATTATGCCTTTAAAATTAGATGAGAATAAATAAAAAAGAAAGATTTATTAATTATACAAAATTATGGTAATTGTTATATTTAGATTTTTCTGTATTTAATAATTAGAATTATTATTATGGCTGTATGTTCCTGCATGAATGCGGGATCCCTCCACTACAGCCAACCAATCTGCACACTCCTGTGCTGTATTCCTCTATCTTCTAACTCTAAGGCACTGTAGATCATCCTCCACATCCTCCAGCTATCTGACCCGAAGGTATCCCCTACTTCTCTTGCCACCCTGTTTCCCACAGAGCTCTTTGACATTATTTGATCGAGCATTCTCTTCGCATACCCTATCCATCTTATTCGGACTGTCTGTATGAATGGCAAGAGGTCGAGTTCCCAAAACAGTTTCAGCAACTCATCGTTCCTTGTTCTTCTGCAAATCACGTCCTCAGGGACTCCGTCTTTTATTTTTTTCAACAGTTTTCTCTCGTAGGAGTTGACCATACGTTATGATAGGGCGGTGATATTTTGGTAAAGGATATTGATCTTTTGAAAAACTTTGAGATTAAATACATAACTTCTGTACTGAGCTATCACTTATTTATTCTTGCAACTTCTTTATTCTTTGTTATTCTTAACAGTCCTGAGCCATTCTTGTTTTAAATTTAAACGCTTAGAAAAAAAATCGTTAGAATATAGAAAATCTAACCCATACTTCTAATTCGTAGTTTAAGACCTTAATCTATATTCGAGGCCATAGAGATAAATATTCGATAATGCCTGTAACGATATAGTGAATATACTTGCCCGACAAGTTAATATATTTTCTTATCTGTAGTCAATTACTGAGGGCTACATAGAGGTATACATGTCCTTGAGAGTACTTACAACATAGAGGGAGATCCTTACTTCACAATTCGGTTCGCGAGACCAGCTCAAAATATAATTTGCTGTTTAATTGGGAATCTAAGCCAAATCGGTGGCTCTGAAATCCGCTCTCGAATGAGATAGAAGTGTTGGAAAAATATTTATATGTTGAAATTCTATATGTATATACGTTATATACATATCGATAGTTAAATTTGATTATCGAAATCTATATTTTCTTCCCTCTTTCAAAGCAAAATTAAATTAAATAAGAACAATTCTCTCTTTCTTGCCTCTATCCTCAAGGGTCATTGGAGTATTACCATAATATATATTCTTTTATATATTATTGTTACCTTCAAACATTTAAACAAAGTAGTGACTCGCTCTTAAGTATCTTGAAGGATTTCTATTACTGTTTTGAATAAGCCAATTTTTCTTTTTTCATTTCCGAATTGGAGACATTCTTCTTCTAAGTGTTTCACTATTTGTAGTACGTTATTGCATTTTTCACACGTGGTTGATTCGATTCCTCACAATAGGTAGCCATGTGTAAACTGGATCTTACCTACATCTTTATAGTGTTATTATACTCAGTCGGCAAATCTTAACTTCTTCTCTTCTGGAACTTCTGAAACTTGTGAGCCATTTACCGCAATTAGGTTTTACTTCTGTCAGTTTGAACTCTCTCCTTTTATATTCTTGTTCCCATTCTGTTAATAGAAGTTTTTTTGCGTGGTAGAAATTAAAATTAATTTAGTTTAAAATTATTAATATTTGTAATTTTCAAATCCAACTCCTCCAAAAATGAAAGCATAGTAACAAATTTTACTACCTTTAAAATGATATATATGATAAATTTATAGTAAAACTGTCACGTAAATGAAGTGATTTATCTTCTATATCCAGAATGCAGGAAAGCTTTGTCTGATATTCGCTGATTCATTTGGGTTAAGTTCGGAGTTTATGATCAGTCATCGAACATTCACTCCCCTTGGAACCATTTCTTGCACTAGACTGCGTTGCTCCACCAGAAATGTGAAACGCCGAAAGTAAGCTGGCAAGAAATTGTAGTTAATGCACCTATCTCCGTGTGCGTGAGTAAAATCGATTTTCAGTTTGGTAAACCGAATCCTCTATTGCTACACGCAGTGACAATGAAACAGAAAATAAAGTTTTCAAATAATTTTAATTTATTTTAAATAAAAAAAATTCAATCTATATTTTGTAAAATTTAAAATATTTAAATTGTATATTATTTGAAAGAAAAACTGTATTGTCGTGCAGGTAAGTAACAATCTTAATTTATAATGTTAAAAGAGCAAAGAGAAAACAAGCTGTATCCAGTTAGTTCCACATAAAGAGGTAGCATATGGGAATGAGTGGGCAAGCTCCTAAATCCAACGCTGAAATCATTGAACAGGAAGAGCATCGAAAATTCATCAGGCCATTCCTAAACTCATCAGTGTAATAGTGGACAAGTTCTTATAGGAACTTGCCCAATATGGGCAGGTGTCAACAATTTTCCAAAATAAAAATAAATTGTCTAATACGATGTGCGCTTCGTATAACTTCCACTGACCATTCTAACTACATAATACAATTTATGCACGAATTGAGCCAGTTAGTATTTAATTATTCATATTTATAATCTCAGCCTCACACTACATAAGCGGTAAAGAGGATTAGATTATGACGATGATTAGTAACAGATAATCTTGAGTTATTAGAATAAAGTAAAGGTTATTAAAATGATTTTCCAACCTGTCAACATTTCGAAATATTTTTTAACTGTATGCTATTCACGCTTGTCAAAATTTAAATAAATTTAACCCTATAATGCTAACACTTCAGAATGAAATATTAACAATAACGCTGGGTCAATCTGATCCATCAATATTTGACTTTCATTTTTATGCTGTTTTTTAGGTTTTCGGAATAAATAACATCATAATATATATATTACTTAAGAAATTTTCAGCAAAAATTTCCGAACAATAAAATAATCTTGAAGTACATAACATCTTGAAAACATAAAATAAACCTTAACATACAATATTGGTAAAGCAATCATAAAACATATTAAATTACAAAATATATAACGGAATTATAAAATATCACATAACTTAGTATTCTTAATAACTATTTATGCATACAAATATTTGATACACCTGTCACATTTTTTCTTCTTTTTTTACATAATTGCTTCCTCCCCTCTTTCTAACTTTATTCTTGTCACAAAGGTCGCACTTCCTTCGCTTTTCTAGTGGCAATTCCTCTGGAAGTACTTCTTCTGTATCGTATATTTTCCGTGGTACAGACCTCTTTGTATCAAATTATTAACATCCGCCGTAAATAGCTTCATCTCATCGTGATCTACAAATATTTTATTTACGAAAACTCTTGGAATTGGGGCGTTTCAATCTGGAGGGGAGGAGCAAACTTTATCTATTTAATTAGGTCCTAAAAGCTCTTAAATATCCATTTCCTTTCTACTTGGATCGTAAGATAATTTAATCACAAAATCGATAAAAAAAAGGTGGCCTGCAAAAATATTGGGCCGTTTGTCCTATATGACCTCGTTATTTTGAAAATTTGGTGGTGTAGGTCACGCTAAACGGCTCAATATTTCTGAAGGTAACCTTTTTTGTTTTGTTTTAAAATTATCTTACGATCCAAGTAGAAAGCAAATGTGCATTTACGAGTTTTTAGTACTTAATTAAATAGACAAAGTTTGCCCTCCTCCAGATTGAAAACGCCCCAATTCCAAGAGTTTTCGTAAATAAAATAGTTGTAGGTTACGATGAGATGAAACTATTTACGAAGTTTCAGGCAGATGTTAATAATTCGATAAAAAGGGGGCTGTACCACGGACTAATGATTTCATAATGGTACTCTGAAGCTCTCTTGGAAGAAATTTACAATGAAATCTCCTGGCCATAATTGGTTTGGCCTCTGTTTGAATTAGTAGGCTCATTTTTATTCCATTTGAATAAGATAAAATGGTTCATAGCAGTAATATCAAGAACAGCTAAAAAATACAGCATGTCACACCAGCAAATTTTACGTTTTGTTATAACATTATGACAAAGCTTGTCCATAACTTCCAGGCTCCTTGGGGTGTTGTATTTCTTCTTGTGTTTTATTTCCTCTTCTTCTTTTTTGTCAAATAATTCATCTACATTGTCATCATTTGTCATTGGCTCGTCTTCTGTCTTTGAGCCCAATTCATCAAAAAATTCATCCCATTTATCATCAGATTCCTCTTCTTGGCGCTGCATTTCTTCTAAAAATTCTTTCGGGTTGGTAAATATCTACTTCTAGTCCATTGTGAAGTGAGTCTAAAAATTATAAAAACAAAAAATTTAGTATTGAATAATTAAAATAATAGACACATTTTTACATAAACAGTAAGGGTGGGTCAAATTGACCCAAAGTTCGAATAGGTTGTACATTATTACAAATAAATAAAAAAATAGTTAAAATATTTCCTTTAGTTTTTATTGAGTAATAATAGTTTCCAGATACTATAAGTCATATATTTTTCTCCACTTTCTATTACCTTTCTCGAATTTATATAGCTACTGTTTATGCAAAAGGTCGTATGTAAAAATTAAAATTTTTTTTTACAGAAGATCATAATAACCAATTATTTATTTATGATTTATTAGTATAATTTCATATTTTATTTCTATCTGTTGTTTTCCTTTTTCGGAGTCTACTTATAGCTGCTACAAACTACAAAACGTCACCTTTAGGACAAAGAGAATAAAAATGTAAAATTGCTACTCATCTTTCCGGAAATTCGTTTTCAATTATAAATGGTTTCTTCGTTTATTATCCTTTTGCTAATTATCAAATGTCTTCATAGTTAATGAAAATTTCTGATTACATCTACTTGATGAGAGACTGTAAATTATTTTATACTTAATTTCTATGATCCAATAGGATATTTAGTCTATTCCTTAGCTCTTGCTAAATCTTCTTTCAGCTCTCATTTATTCTCATGTCCTACTCCTCATTTTTTTCTGAGGGAACTTATGATGGTCCCATTTTAAATTAAAGTCCATAGTTTATGGCCATTTCTTTTTACAACAAACCGATGAGAAGCTGTTAATTATTTCAAGTAAACTATCTTAAAGAGATTTATGGAGAAATTATTTTGAAAATATGGCCTTTAAGCTCTGTTGGAATAGTTCATAATAATATTTTGAAATAATTGAATATAATTATAAATATATAAAATGAAATTATTTGGTTCTATTTAGCATATTGTCTCTCAAAGCTTTACAGAGCTGAAGTGGTACACACGTTTTCCATCTTTCTCCAGAACTGAAGACACTTTTCAAAGATGTGACTTTCTGATTAAATAATCACACATAATTTAAAGTTATATGAGCCTCTCCTTATTATCCAGAAAATCAATAGTCAAACAGAAATCTCTTATTCTAAAGTATGTGATAACCACATTCTTCCTTTCTTATAAAGAGGTTGAAGTTAATAATATAAATTACTGACTAAGGACTGAATGATGAAGCCTTTATTACCTAATGCATCCGAAGTTATTTATGTACATATTGCGGAGAAAATCTAATAGTAAAATGTATTTATTTTTTCCACTGAGGGGGCCTTTGCAGTTGCTTTGTCTACTTCTTTGTTGCCAGAAGGAATTTAAAAAAAGTCTTTGAGGGTACTCACAAAGTCAGTGTGAGTAATTATTGACTGTTCTTTTGATGACTGGACTAACCATAATATTTTTAAAATAACCATTAGATCAGCGGTGAAAATACAAAAAAAAAACTCATTCAACAAGTACTTTTGCTTTCAATCTCTGCTTAAGACTGCAAACGATGCTAAGTAGTTTGTTTTTGGTTCCTTCGTTTATATAACTTTATACTGATCGTTACTGATTTGGGATCAGAAAGGAAAATTTGAGTTATATTTTTTTATAAAAACATCTATTACTCCATAATAATGATAATTTCCATTTATTTCTTAATTAGTTCATTTATTTATTTTGTTATGATTTTTGTTTTTAAAATGGTCTTATTTTCTCTCCTATCAGCGGTATAGATACTATTTTACTTAACATTGTAATGTGTTATAACTTTATTGATTGAATTTATTTATTTTTAATAAGTATATATATATATATATATATATATATATGTGATATGAAAATAGAATATTTTTTTCATGTTCTAGTATATTATATTGGATATTGGTCCCTTGATATAATTAGATATCAGATTTTTTAATCATTTACTTTTATCATTTACATAGTAGAAATGTCAAGGAATGTTAATTGAAGAAAATTGTTTATGTAAAAGGAGAAATGGTATTGAATATCATGGCATCTGAAAAGAACTTGAAAAAAATTCGTAAAGATTAAAAATAACCCAATTGAGGCTAACAAAAAGTTATGGATATTTAATTTGGCCTTACATTCTTTATTGAAGCCCTGTAAACTGTTACAATAAGTAAAAGAGATAAGAATCATAAAATCGTAAGTAATCTAAAAATCATCAAGAGTCGAAAACATTATTTATTTTTTTCGTGTTGTGAGAACATATTAATGATATATTCACTAAAATATTGCTAATACATCTTTTTTAATGTATTTTAATAATTCATGGTAAACAAATATATATATATAATACAGGTATTTAAAAATGAATAATAAATTATAAATTATAAAAAATTAATTAAATATAAACTTGGTTTAACATTATTCAGGCTCATGTATGGATGTTGACTTCCACGTTGCATATAATTGGCTACATAAAGAATCAAAATAGTGAGAAGATATTAAATATAAGGAATTGGAAATTATAGGATTCCTAAACATTATGTAAAAAAAATTATTAAAAATATTTTCATGAAAATTTGAAATTTTAGTTTAAACACTAATTTATTTGAGCTACTGAAATATACACAGCAAAACAAAATTACAGTAGTAAAAATTAATATGATAATAATTAATAAATAATTAATTCTAAAAAAGTAAAAATAATCATTAACTTTAGAGCATAAAAATTAAGCAAAAACAATATTTATTCACAAAAATAAAATGAAAAAAAGTTAAGAATACCATTGAGTATATTTTACTAACCCTGAGTATTTATTGGATAAATGAGTACAACTTGATATCACTCTTAAAGACAATTATTATTAGCAAGAATTTCCTACTCTTTAATAATTAAGTTCATAATTTAATTTTTATACTTTTATTGCTTAAAATGATTTTCTTGCCAATCATGTATTAAATATGCCTTCATTTTTTATCGTATAACATTCAAAACAGTCATTAACAGAAGAAAAATTTCAACATTAAAAAAATAATCATCAGTCAACATGTAAATATAAATGATCAGAGATTCATCAATAACAGAAAGTGTGAAAAATAAATTAATTTACTTCATTAAGCCAAAATATATTAAGGTTCTGTGGCATAGGTCAGGTCTTTTAACTGTGGGGAGCAGTTCAGTGGTGTCCACTAAACAAATTTGAAATGAACACTACATCCCTTAACTTATTTGTTTTATTTAAATAACTTATTTAATAAAAATTCCACATGATAAGGACTTATTTTTATTTATTATAACTCAACTAGTTGACATAACTGGCTATTAATATAATGATGTAAAATGTCTATTTGTGACGGGATCCACAAAAAGAACATTGTGCTAGAGAGATTCTGCAGACAGTATTAGTTTAACAATCTATCCTGTATGGTATACCAATATAAATTTATTAATTTACTTTTTTTAAATAATCAATCGTTAGATATCCATCTCTTATTTTAGTAACAAGAGTTACAATACAAAATACAATTTTTTTATTAATATATTTACTTTTTGTCATTAAGTTCATTTAAATTATACAAAAGCTCTTGAAAAATGTAATGTTAGTACTTAAATTTAAAATAATACTTGGTATTAAGCACCTTGCACCTTTATTAGTACATAAAATATTTGTCCTCATTGTTTCTGGGTTGAAGCTATAGTTACAAAATGTATTTTGATCTTTAATGCAGTAAATAATATTACAAAGGTTGGTTTAAATCATTGCAAAATATATATATGGTGAACAACAAATTAAACACCTAGAATTTAATTAATAAATAATATGGTTAAAATTACAAAAATGATGCTGTAACAAAAGGCATATAACAATAATAATAAAATAATAAAAAAAAAGTTTAATTATCATGTTATTACTAACTAACCTTACATAATTATACATATTTGTATATTTTATTACAGACTCAAATGATTTGGATGCTGATGTAGTGTATTTAATGCTTAAAGTTAGAAAATATTGGGAGCGATTTTTCTCCAAGTTTCATGTATTTTAGGCCAAATTGCTCTGGTTCCTATTCTCTATTATTTTCTGTTTAGCTGAACCATTAAGACATGTTAAGGTTGGGAATGTTATTTGTATTCTCATTTCAAACATTCCAAATCAGAGATAACAACTTGCTTGCTTCACTTCAAAAAAATATCGATAACTTTCTTCTTTCAACTAGATAACTTTCTTCTTTCACCCATAAATTTTAGAAGGACTTCTCGAGGTTGCGATCAATATATAATACTATATATTATAATAATATTTTATTGTATTTTCCAATGTTTTGACCTACATTGTACGTCTTCATATGGGCATTTCATCTCATTCTGCTGAAACAGTTGGGAGACTAGTCAGATGAAATCACTTGATGAAGACCTACAATGTTGGTTAAAACGTTGGAAAATACAATAAAATGCTATTATAATATATAGTATTATATATTGACTGAACCCCCAAACAACTAATTTTGAACTACAGACTAGAACTGTGAGGGACGGCTAAATTTTGTAATATCAAAAGTGTTCAATTTTTTCAGTCTAAAGTCCTCCAAACAATAGCCGATGCTCCCTTCTATGAAACCAATAGAACCCTGCATAATGACCTTACTATTCCGTTTATTCTTGTTCTAATTTCAGAAAAAATTCAGCAGGACCTTACTCATCATCCAAATCCAGTAGTACAATCACTGTCTAGCATCACCTATCCCTACAATCCTCCTCGTAGGTTAAAACGACAGAGGCCTCAAGACCTTTCATAAATAGGTATATATTGGAGTTCTGGCAATGGCCAGAATCTTTATTCAAGTCATGAGTGTGAGGCTGTAAAGCCCTTACTCGACCTCTGCTGGCTTTGATATCAGTGAAGCTTACAAGCAAGAAGTGCTTGGATCTCCTGGAGCATTGCTTTTTTCTCCAGAATTGAGAGGACAAGACTGGTTCGGAGTTTTCCTGGGTGAAAATAGTGTATAGATGTATGTCTGTGTCTGAAATGTCTATTTTACTTTTTAAAGTACATTTAATTTTATATACCTATTTATTTTATTTGTAATTTATACGTATAATTTTTTTTTCTCCTTATACTATTTTGTTTCTATTTCTGTGTATTATATTGTTATTACTTTATTTATTTATGCATTTGTAAATATTATGTTGTGAATGTGCACTCAGAACACCATTATAAATGTCCTTAATTGAAACGGATTGTAATATTTCTCAATAAATAAGTTTTAAAAAGAAACAGTAGATCAAGTAACTAACATTTCATTAGAAAATCAATTATAAATTATTAACTATTTAAAAAATAATTAATTAAAAATATAGTCTATTCCTTCATATTTTGAAAGATATATGCAGGCGATAACTAAATATGCAGGCAAAAGTACACTAGAATTAATTTTTAAAATTTAATCCACTTAATTTTGTAACTAACATATCATTTTTTATTTCAAGATGGTTTCTTCCATTTTTTTCATAGTAGTTTTGTTATTTTATACCATTTTTTCATTAATTAAAGCCAGTGTTTGTTGCTATTTTATTCACCAGAGGATCTGATTAAAATTCAAACAAAGGGTTAATTTGTTTGAAGCACAAGAACAAATGAAACAACTAAGAACCACTTCATATCTGATAGTATAATTTTTTTATAAGCAGATGAATTTTTTTTTGTAATCAATAGAAGATTCTGTAACTGTTTAACTAAAAAAAAAAATTCAAATTTGAGCAAAAGTAGTTCTATTTGACAAATATTAACATTCCATTCATACAAGTCAAACAATCAGAATATAAACAACAGAAAATTAAAAATCAACAACTTAATTATTTATTCATTGTTAATTATCACCGCTCTTAAACAAAATAATGTGCAGTTTACTGAAATGCTTATTATGTGTAAGTGAGTAAATTTAACTAGGGAAAGTTTGATCTAGTAATTTTAAGTAAACTTGAAGTTTGTTGAAGTAAGTTATACGTTTGTTAGCTTAAACTGCTTGATTCCTGTTTGAGCCTACTGTGCACCACAGAAACCACATACTCTGACATTGGGTGTGCTTACACATTCCTTAGTAAAACAAGCTAGAAGATTGTTATTCCCAGATTAGTCGGTGATGATAAAGGTGAAACAGCAGACGATATATTGTCTTAGCAAATTTTTTAGTTTAGATAAATATAATTTACAAAGGAAATGTTTCACTTCCTCAACATACAGAATTCATCACTGCCTGAAATTAGCAAACAATTATGTCATACTAAATAAGTGAAAAAATAAAATAAAATACTTTTTTTCTTTTTATCAATATAACATGAAACCTCTACTTTCCTCGTCCAACAAAAAATTTTGGCTCAGAAGAAAATGTTTGAAATCTAGCCTGAATATTAATGGGTCGACTAATACTTCACACCTTTCCACAGTATATGATTATGTTTTACCAAAGTAAACTGTAGAGTTATCCTACAGTTAAAGTTGTAGTTGGGACATATATGAATAATAAACCCTGTAAAATAGAAACAAAATAAAGTAAAAAAAAAGACAAAAGCGATCAGTGTCAATTTAAATGCCATATCATCATGTATGTATCTTTTGGGTTAAATACCAGTAAACTCATGTAATTATAATTAAAGAATGAGGGGAGAAAGGGAACAGAATATGATTTACTAGAGTAAAACGGAAGTGTGAAATTTTCAACTATTTATTTTAATTTTATTATTTTATCATTAACCATACTTATATAACTAAAATATGACATAAACAATGTAATGATTGATTTTTTTACAATATATATATTTTAGTTTTTCATCTTCTAACATTTTACTATTAGGTATAATATTTTTCTCAAGATCATGAAAATATCACATGTGTTGGTTCTGCAATAACCATTTCAGTTAATAACTGATAGATACAAAAAAAAAAAAAAAATAAAATAAAGTAAAACTAATAATTTTAGCTTAAAACTATAATGGGGAAAACATAAAATAATGAAACACCAAAGGATAAGATAACATAAATGCAGACTATGCATATATCACACCTCATATCAATAGTATAAAAAAATAAATTAAATAACTTTTATCTTTCAGCAATATCTCTATAGTATTTTGGTATCTTTTGTTTTAATTTACGCTCTCAATTAATTAATTTAATACTGAATAATAATATATCTCAAACTCAGTTTTTAATTATTTATTTGTAGTATAATTTATTTTGGGATTGTAGTACCTCAGTGAATTGGGCACTAATCTGTATAACTAATGTCAAGTAAGTTTTCATCATCCATGGATCGACCCTTGGATCAGGACACTCTTCTGTGGCACACCCAGCCTCTATAAAATGAGTACTCTTAATTAAATAATTAATTATGAGTAAAACATGGCGGTTAAGCATGATCCTGGCCCAATGACCTCGCAGCACAACCATTGGCCTTGAAATAGTACTTCCTAACAAACTACTAAACCCAAAAACTTTTAGTGGTATAGGTTAAAAAAATAATTAAAAATTATTTTATAAAATTAATTTTAACGTAATCTGAAGAGGTTCGACGCTTCATTATAAAAGTAAAATAAAAACACAACTTTAACAAATTACAACTTAAAAACGAAGCATGTGAGGAAAAGAGAAAATTACATAGATTTTAAAACCTTTTTTTGTATTCAGAAAATAATTAATGGCTGTAATAAAAGAATATATAAATGTCTCATGCATCAAATATAAATCAATCGACCAACAATCAAACCGAACAGGTAGAAGGAATTAGTTCATAGCATACGCAAGTTGTAGCGTAAAACAACGCTGGGAAAAAATAAATCGGTTGATTGTTTTATATGCAGCTCTAATTTCACCAAGAACGTAAAAATTAAGTGTTTTCCAAGAGAAAAATTGATTATTTCTTAATGATTTATTAGTATAACTTCGTATTTTATTTCCATCTGCTGTTTCGCATAGTTGCAGACTACTTACAGCACTTGCAAATTACAAAATGTCACTTTTAGTACAGAATAAAAATGGAAAATTTTTACAAATGCCTTATTATACTAACAGTAGTGATATGTTTATTTTTATAATTCTCTAAACGAATTTTAGGCAGTAGAAATCCATTGGATTAATGTTTTATGACATACAGATGCCTTAGAATATCTATCCGATTTCGTCCCTAAAGGATTTTAGATTTCCTCAATCCTTCCAAGGGCAGTAAGGAATCTCCACTCAATCAGACATACGACGCTGAGACATCGGCCGAAGCAGAATTCCAATCAATCCCAAATCCTAGGGCCTGGTGGGAATTGGGGATTTTCTCGAGAAATCGTTAGTGGAAGGGGGTCGCCAAATGGCTTGTAACTGCCTGATACCATTTCCTTAACATTCGTAACGCCACTAGTCATTATTTCTATACCCGTTCCGAAATCAAACTAGTTTTTTTTTTTTTTTTTGCCAAGTAATGATTTGACAATGTTCCGTTGAAATCTGATTTAAACAAATCGGTTTTCACATTTCATCACACAGACATTTCAGGCTGTAAAAAACTTACATTAATTCATTGATAACGTCACAGACGTATCTACGGGGGAGGGAGAGGGCTTTCGGTCTCAAACCTCCACAAAATGATAAAATATAACAATGTCTTGCGATAAAATGTTAAAAAATTATCTTGTAAATTATTATGACTCATGTAATTATCCGTATAGTCATATTTCATATAGTCATATTTTTTCCAAAGTAATTATCGTTATATTTATATAAAAAAAAGTTTTCGGGCTGAAGCCCCTCTCCCAAAAATTAAATCCTGGTTCCATAAGCGGATAATGTCATAGTGAATTTTTTAAATTAAGGCCGATTATTAAAAGGTCAAATTTTCAGATTAAAATATGATGTCAAAGATGTTGTCATTTCATCTTAAATCCACAACAAATAGAAGCCTTTGTAAGATTTTTTTTAATAATAAAAAATAGCTTTGCAAAAAAAGGAGGTACCTTCAACGCTGTTCGTTATTAGCGACATTAAAATAATATTGCTAAAAGATTCATTAAAATTAATAGCAGTCAATTTTTATTAATTGATTAATGAATTTTTATTATTAATTAGTAATTAGAATTAGAAGATGTAAATCAGACCATGACCTTCAGCAAGAGTCAGTTACCGTATCATACATTAATATTTAAAACTAGACACTAGAAATACAGTTCTATTGTATTGTACATAGGTTTGAACGTGTTTTATTTATTTTATCATCATTCAGCTTCAATCTGTAGGAAAAAAAAATCTCCTTACTTATTTTCTTTTTTTATAAATTTATAAATGAATTTATTGTCAGTGAAAAATAAAATTTCTCAATTACTTGATTGTTGAATGGGGTTAATCTTAAAACGTGTTATTATTTCATTAATTTCTTATATAAGGCCAGAAAGAAGGACATAGTGTTGAAAAATTTCAACTTTATACTATTTTTATTAGTACAAATAAAATTTAAATTTAAATTTAAAAATTAATAAGTTTTCCAGTGATTGATTATTTATCAAATGATTTTTACATACATTTTTTCAGTCCCGTATTCATAATTTACATAGGTAGTTAATGCTGATCCAATATTTTAATTGGAAACTTAACTACAATCAATTATAAAATTATTTTACTAATGAAATATTTTGTGAAAAAATTTACTTCTAAAATAATAATAAATAAATAGTGAAATAGAAACTATCATAAGTATTTCAGTAATAAAAAATTCAAAAATGTATTTCAATATTTCTATAAATCAATAGTTGTTTCACTAAACTATTTAATTGAAAATGTGATGTACAGTCTGAGAAATATACGTAATTTCGAAAGTCATTATTTTATAAAGCATACATTTAATTAATTAAATAAGTATGGGTCTGTTGTATCTAACATTCTTTCAAGCTCATGTAGATAATAAGCATATGACCTGAAAAATATACTTTTTCTAAACCTTCCCTCCTCCTGCCCTAGAAAAACCTAATCAGAAACGTAGCTGTACTATAGTTTTTCTGATGAAAATTGTTCTGTCTGGAACAAGAATGGGACTTTAAAATGTCATATTTATTTTATACGTTTTGTATCTCAATTGTTCCAAGAGATCAATTTTTTTATCTGTAAATAACTAATAAATAAAATAAAAAAAATTATATATTCTCATTTTCAATGAAAGTTTGAACTGTTTAAAAACTAAATTTATTATTTAATACTTATCTAATATTCTATGAATATATGAAGGTACAATAAATATGGTATAATAAAGTACAATGTAATTTTATGTAACTTTATTTTAAAGATTACAAAACATCTTAAATAATTATGTACAAAAATAAATAGAAAAATTTACAAATTTTATTATGTTTTAATTTAAGAATTGAATTCTTGACACATATAAAATTGGGTCTAGAACATACACAGTTTTGGCCTTAGTGCATTAGTGAAATATTCTTGGATCTATAAGTTTTCAATAATTAAAATCAAACATACTTTATTTGTTTTCAATATTGGAAATAAATTGTTTCTTATTATAGAATATAAGATAAATATAAATGCAAAACATTTAAAAAAATATTTACTGTTAAAAAAAAGAAAAAATAGAAAATAATCAGGCCAGGTCATTCTTCAGCCAAACAGTATTATTTATTTTATTTAAAATAAAATAATCTTAAAATATCTGTTATTGTGAGACGAATTTTTTTAATGTATTAAATTATGATAAAATAATTATCTACAAAGAATTTTTCAATTTAAAATATAAATGTGAGCCCATGAGCTGTTTAAACAATACATCATATCTGTTGGATTGCCGGGAGGAGGAAATACTGTTTAAAAATTAAAATGACATTATAAGTTAAAAAACCTTAAAAAAAATATATTTTATCAAGTTTGTTGTATCCTTTTTATAGGAGAGAAAAAAGGAATTGAAAGTTTTTTTTTGTGAGAACTGCGGATAAATAGCATTCCTTACAGACTTTTGCGTCTTTTGTTAACTGGACCAAAGTCACCTCGATACCTCGAACTAAGCTTTAAATATTTCTGTCTTAAAAAAAAAAAAAAAATGATTTACTTAAAATTTTTCAAGATTCATAAGTTACTGCTAAAAGTAATTTTTTAAAAATAAATAGATATTCTGTAACGATACTCATTCAGTATATAATACGTCATTTGTTGCGTAAGGTACCAATTTAATTATTCAGAGCTGATTATATTATAAGTATATTTTAAATAAGTATAGATTATTATTATTATTTTTGTTTCATGGCTTTATATGAAAAATGTGTCTAGGGTATTCTACAAAATATTTAAAATAAATTCACGTTTTAAGATTTAAGTCACATCAAGTACATTCTCACATCGAATAAGGCGCTTAGTAATATATTTTATTTTACTTAATAAATACATATACGATTTTTTCAAGTTTTAATACATATATTCTTTATACAACGTGGAAATGGATTGTCTTTTAGTTCTTCTTTTTTACTTCAAGTTATTTATTCTCATTTATCTTGATAAGAATTTAAATCCAATCGGTTTATTTTATTTTTTAGTAAGTTTGAGCAAAACTATATAGTTAAACATTGTGAATTAAAATAATTTAAAAAATCTAATTGAAGCTCATTAAAAAGTCTCGATTTTGAAAAAAAAAAAAAATAAATAAAAATAAGTCTTTTGGAACTTCTAATTCCCATCTATTGACATCATTTTTTTTTTTTAATCCTCTAAACGTGTGAATGAGCTATTCTATCACTATTAATGGTGTCCTAGGATGTAATAGAATTATTTATTCCTCTACATACATTATTTCGCAATAAACATTGATTGATTGAAAAAAAAATATATCTGAAAAGGTATATAGGCATCACTCTAGATGCAAATGGCCGGTTTTAGAATGAATTGTGGTATTTTATAATGTTCTCGGAGGCCATTAAATTAATTTTTTTGTTACAGGAAACGTTATCTTATAAGTATTTGGGACAATCATTTAGAAAGCTTCACAGAGCTCTGAATGGTTCGGGTATAACAAGAGGGCTTATCCCTAATAAAGAATGTTATGACAGGAAGTAGATTGGAAATCTGTTACGTTGAAAGGAAAAAAAACTGTTAATGGAAACAAGAGTATTTGATGAATGTTTTCTGTTATTGATTATGGAATCATATTATAGGATTATCATTCCATTTCTACAATTCTAGTTATGAATTATTTATTCGATTCTCAACGAGATATCTGCAGAAAATGCTGTAATAATTATTAATTTATATAACTGAAATCAGCCTTTTTTTTCCCTATAAATATTTGTTTTTACCACTATTTTTCGGCTTTTGTTTTATTTTCAATATTAAAACTTCACAAGGTAATGCAGTTATTAAATAACTTTAGAATGAGTAGAAATTAATAAAAAAAAAAGTTTTATTAATAATTTTTTTGTAACCATAGGAATCTTATTAAAATTAATATCAACTAATCAGTATTTTCGTAATAGTTTTCGATATGAGATTAAAAAAAACAACTTATAAATAATATAAAATAAGTCATGAAAAATTTGTAGGTTTCGGCATTTATAGACATCAAGAAATTATTGTTTTTCAACCGTATTTTATTGGTTAATTAAATATTACTAAGAGTATGGAAAAAGAAAAAGTTTATTTTTATTGTTTTATATCTTTACAACACTGAACCTAATTGTAATTGGAAGCCGATGAAATGTCGGCATTGTTACTTAAAAGAAAATTCTGTTGTTACGAAGTAGTGCTTTAAATATTTAAATAATTAAAGATATTTATAAAATGGTTGAAGAACAATTATAATTTTTTTTAAATTTATGTATCATTTTTGCATTCGAAAGTGCGTATATCATATTTTACATAATGGTCCTGAATATGATTTGCTATGGTCTTATAAACCTGGCCATAGCCCTTACGCATTATTATTTGGTTGTGGTCTTCTGCAGCCAATATATTTTTTTTTTTTTTTAACGTTTTGGAAATTTCAGTGAAAGGGTTTTACAAATTTAAAAATAAATATATTTAATTGCGAGCTGATTTAAGGCTGTACAAAATAATGGAACATAGTTGTGGCAATACTAGCCGAATCCCTTATGTTTTTTATGTAATATAAAATAGATTTTCATTGTTTTTAAAAAAATATATTAATTAATTAAAATATTAATATATAGTAATTGATATTTATCGATGCCAATTTCGTGTGGTTAAATTTTGTTTTTTGGCTGACTTTTGGTGGGTTTTTTTTTCTGTTAAATGTAGGTGCTTTTTGAAATTAATTTTATTAAAATTGTTGATTCTCATCAGAAATAAAATTGCAAGCAATTATATTTAAAAAAAAAGTTATCAATAAATGTAATTATTGATAAAGATCTGATTTAAGGCTAAAAAAAATAATGGAATATTGTTTGAACAATAAGTTCTGGAAGAGTGATATTTTAACAAAAATAATTTCTTATTGAATTGTTTATAAAATGATTCATGTACAATTTTCCGTGGGTCTCTTAATAGGAAACATAGTCATAATATATTTATCGGTGACTATTCTTTCGTTTGATTTTATTTATTATTATTTGTTTTAAAAAGTTGCAGTTAATTGTTGATACTTGTTGGTGTTAATTAATAGAAAATCGTTGATTTTGGAACGTCGTATACCGATAAGTTAGGATGCAGGGACTTTTCAGTCTGTGTTAATGGACTATGAGCTGGCTGTACGACAGAAGATTTTCCGGACCTTTGTTCGGCGAAAAGTGCTGGACGCTGGTGAAGGAAGTTGCTTGTCCAGTCTGGAACCTCTGATCGGAATGAGTTAACTCAACCGGCGGACTTGGTGGTCTGTTGTAGTCGTCGTTGCCACTGGGACCTAAAAAAAAAATCTTCATAAAACCAAGAAATGAAATGAATAAATAACCTTATTCTGGGACCAAGTCTCTTAAGAATATTTAAAATATTTCAATTGTATGCAAATTGTACGGATTAATGAATACGTAGGTAACTTCATATGAATTTCGTTTAAAAGAATGCGAGAACAACGATTGACGAAAAGATGTGGTAAAGGTATTCCAGAAGGATGTAACACGTATGATTTGCTGAAGAAACTGGCTTTATAAGAGGGCATATATACATCAATAACTTGAGATCTTATGTTAAGATTATGAATAATGGAATCTAGAGTGAGGAGTCCTAAGATATAGGAGGATTTTTTTATCTGAAGGTTATTTTAGAAAAATACACCTAAAAGGTATTGCCGTCGGAAAGTAGGATAAACCAACTTCAACTCAGTATAAGTGCAGGAGACATGGGAGCGCCAAAAAAAAAACAAAAAACCGAAGATTAATCTTATAAAGCAATCCAAAAGTTTCTTCAGAGTCACATCTCTGGTCCAGCATATAGCTCTCCGTATACCAAGCTGCCATAGCCAGAGAGGGATAACACAAGAAACAATACTAAGAGCTCCTGGGTATTTAGAGGAACAGAGTCATGGAATCTTAGAAATTGTTTAAATGCAGTAATGGATTTTCTTTTGATATAGCAGATATGGTTATTCCAGGAGAGGTCTCGAACAAAGGTACATCTGAAGCTTTTTACATTCGAATGAAAATGATAAGATCGATTATTGAATTAAATTAAGGAAGGGGGAGGTGCCTGGGACCGATGATAATAGTAAGGCACGGTAGTTTCTTAATCTTAAATACTTGTATAATAATTAATTTAGTATTGTAATCCTTTCTTGTTCCATATTGATGCTCACCGGTGGACGGTATGCTGATGTCCTGACTGACATCGAACCCGGTCTGATCATCATAGCCCGCCGTGAGTTGCCGCAACCTCTCCGGATCGGTGTAGAGGAGGTCGACGATTTCGTCGTCTGTCAGATCTGGGTGTGACCAAGACCATCCTGGAGGCCATCCCCTTACCTTACCTATGGAAAAGAATTTAATTCAGTAAACAAAACATATGTCAAGTTATTTATTCAGATTTTACTTAAATGTTTTTTTTTTAACATATTTTTATTGAGTAATATTACGTTCTGTCACAATTATTTATTTATTTATTTGGTATTTTGTTGCCTCTACCCTGTAGGGTAATTGGCAACGCCTTTAAATTACACTCTGTTGCAGAGTTTTATCACTTTCGTTAACGATTTCGTCAGGGTCAGTCATAATGTCTTGTCCACTCTTTATACCAGGCAATTTCTTTGTTTTGGAGATCCCCTTAATGCTTTTCACTTTATTCCAGAGCTCCTTCATTGAAATGCTTTGATACGAAGTCTTCCCATGACGATCTTTTGCTTTTCGGTATATATCGTGATCTTTGTATCTCACTGTTTGAGTTTCTTGTAAGTGTGTTACTTGGAGACAAACTAGTATAGGGTTCTCTTCGCTTATTGTCATTTTTAGGTGCTCTAAATGTCGGAGAAATCTGTTACAATTCCATTGAATGATTTTTTATGTCACAATTAGTAGTGAGCAGAATGTTCGCTCATTCCATATTTATAGGTAACATAAATAAAGGTAAAACTAAATAACTATGTTAAAAAAAATAAAGTGATATAAAAAAATCCTTAAAAATAATTATTAGCTAAATGAAAAATCCTTAAAAATAACTATTAATTATATCCAAAAATCTTTCTTATCATTTTACTTGTTTATATGTGTGTGCTAATTTTCAGCACTGCTAAAATGTTAGTATTTAATCATATTAATATAGCAATACTTAAATTTGTATTAATTAACTAATTTAGTTTTATTCTTCGAAACATATTTTTATTATATTAAATCAGCAATTTCTGCAATATTTTACGTTATTTATTATTTTATATTGATTGATTGATTTAGTAGATATCTATTGCAGAAAAAAACATTTGACAGTTTTAAAATTTCTTGTCTTTTCTTTTTTTATTTTGAATTCTGACAAAATTAATGTTTTCATTTATTTTTGGTTTTAAAAAATTGATTTTATCTCATACACTTAGATAGAGTTTTATTAGTTTAAAATAAATATTATTTTATTCTGAATAGTTATTCTTTTATTATATCAAAAAAATAATAGCTAAAAACAATGATTAACTTCACTTTTTACTTTTTTTCTTATAGAACTATTATTAAGACATAAAAACCTAACAAAATCTGTTTCATAAGTTTAAATATTCTATAAAATTTAATAATAGTAAAAATGGTCTCCTCTATAGATATGAATACAATTTTTATTTAATCTGCTCTTTCACTTTTATCCAGCAAATAAATCATTATAATTAAATAAAATTACATTAATATTACTTAAGAAGTATTACTCACATTGTGCACTTCCGTAGATAGAGACGATTAGTACTAAAAACAAAACCTGAAACAAATAACGTACAACCATTAATATCATGAGATATCTCTTCATGGATTAATAATTATGGGATATTTGCTAAAATATTGTAAGTATCAAAATACAAAATTCGTTCGAAATGATTTTATATTTTCGTTTCTTGATTCGAACCTGCCACAGATATATTTGAAAATTTGTAAATCCAATGATAAAAAGATGAGCATAATAAAAAGATAGGAATGTCGATGAAAACCCAACATATTTTCGCGGTCTTAATGTAGTACCTCAATTCAGGAAATTATATCTCACGTCTAGTTTCTTTATAGACACCTCTTTATGGTTTTGTCAGTCATAGTATTATCGTTTTTATATCCAACACGAAAACAGAGAGTATTATGTAGAGTTTTGATAATTAAATACCAAAGAGTGGATTAATACAAATAAAAAATTCTGGTTTCCACTCAAAATATTAAATAGTCAGGAAGGTCCCTGTTATACTAATATAATACATTTTTAAACGAAAAAAAATTGAAAATAGAATGGATGAATTTGTTGGCTGGAGAAGCATTATTGACAGGATAATAGCTTTAAAACTAAGCAATCAAGAAACCAAGGAAAAAGGACGTTAATTGCTTAATATGTTCCTAATGAGGAAGAACTAATTGAAGTGAAAGATAGATTCTTTCCACAAACGTTTCTAAAAGTAATGAACGGTTTAGTTGGAAATCTAATGTTGCTGAGGGACTTGATTGGAAGAGAGGATAGATGTCAAATCAGATTTGAAAAGGAGTATCGTTCATATGATAAAGACATTAGAAAATAAAATTTACAGAGAATATTACAATTTTGCTTCGGGGAAGGTACCTGAGTAGGAAGGTAGAAGGTAGACGAGATCATCGAATAACAAGAAGAAGAAGATTTTCCTGTTGTTGTGTATCACTTAACTGTCATTGAAAATAATATTCATGAAGAAATCTACTCAAAGGACTGCCTGGATTGAAAGCAGCAAGATTGCCCTAATAATGGAGTTGAGAGAACAATGAAAAAAAAATTTAATAAAAAAAAAAGTGAATGAGTTACTCATAGAGAAAAAGTAATTATCTATTGACGCAGTTCACCATTGAAAAATGTTGAATTTTCAAAAGTTGCTTTCATGAAACTATCTTTGAAACTGCTATGTCACATTTCTTGTCCTTGAGCTCATTGAAAACCTAATGACGTTTTAAAATCCTTAGTGGAATTTTTTTAAGGCAATTTGGATCCATTCGTCACACTGAAGCTATCCTTGGTAGAAAAAGTATAAAACAACCATAACCGAACCTATCGTTCTTTAAACAGTTTCTGAGATTCCGCAATTATATTTCCCCTAAAATATTTCAGCACCTATTCTTTGCCCTTATTTTTTCTCTCTTATCTATTATTGAATTCAACAAAATGTAGTTTTGCTCAATAAAGAAATGTATAAATTAAAAAAAACACATTAATTATGGTTTCATGATGTTCAATGAAAAGTTCGGACAGCTTGATAAAAGACTCATGAGATATAAGCATTTTCACATTAGATTCGTCTTCGATGGTTTGAGGAATTGGTGGTTCTTGTTTAGTTGATGGTGCGAGTAAGGTTTGTTTCTTTCTGATTTCTCACACCTTTTTGTATCCAACATTAGTTCTGTTAGTGTTAATGTCATTGTTAATTAAATATTAGACTCCTACAAGTTGATTAAGACAAAACAAAATATACGATAAAAGCCTAAAATTCCATCTCAATAACAAGATCTGCATAGAAGAAAAATCGTTTCCGAAAGTAGATAAATTCAAATACCTCGGCTCCACAATAACCTCAATAAATAAATAACTGTCGAGAGCAGACCAGCGTATAACCAGTGCAAACTGAGTTTTATTCTCCCTTTCAAAGGTATTAAAATTCCCCCCAAAAACTCGAATTAATAGTGCAAAATGCTATGGTAAAGCCATTTTTAATGTATGACTGTGAGACCTGCACACGAACCAGCGACCTTTAAAAATGTATTGAAAGATTTGAGATAAAAATCCTCCACACAATAACTGGGGCGATCTTAGATTAGAGTATTAACACATGTAGAAGAAAGATCAATAAAGAACTGCTTACAGAAAATGGCCTATCAATATCTCACAACATGAAGGCACGGAGGTTAAGATGGGTTGGATATGTAATATACAAGACCTGTAATGCCCCCAAAAAATTAGCTGGATAAATGTTCATGTAGTATAATATACACCATTATATATTCTTAATAGTTAATTTATACCGGAATCATTTTTTTCATTAACTAAAAATGTATTAAACAATGATAAGTTATCAATAGATCTTAATTTTGTTTTCTTTTTAAGATCTAATTATTTTATCTCCAGTCTATTATTGCTGAACACTTTCATTTTATAATTATCGTACATCAGCATATAATGGAATGTGTAGCAACCTAATAAATCTTCAATGCTGATTTTCTTACATTTTCTTCTAACGTATTGTACATTTCGCCTGTTTGGAAATGGCAAACATTATAGAATTTTTTAGAAGACATTTTCCTTACCCTTCAAGGTCTAAAGTTATGAACTATTTTTTTAAGGCTAAGTTGGTGACAAGGTGAGCTATAACTTCCTCTTGATGAAATAATTTTTAGAACCATTCGACTATTACTGATTTCCTAATCATTCTGGAATGAGTGCTCATTGAGGGCAAGCTGTAGTAACAACCTGTAATTTATTCGTTTATTATTTTTTTTTAATTGACTATCTGAAAATTAATTAACTGATTTATTAGACGGATATGTACTCAGCATGTTTTTTATAGCAATTTAAACTTTTATTATCTAATAATCTTATTTTACTTAGCTATATTAGGAAAGAAGTTAAGGATAGCTCATTTTTCTTTCACGTTTGGATTGACAGAACACGAATTTGTAGTAAAAAAATTCTTGGATAATCTTTTCATTAATTTTTTTGCCTATAGGTCAGTATAATAAATAATCACATTTAGGTTACCAAACTTATTAGTATGTTCATATGCCCAAGTGGGTGACAGATATACCCCTAAACGTTCATTAATAAATAATAATTATAACTAAATATGATTATTTATTATATTATTTTATAGGCAAACCAATTTATGAAAAAATAATTTTAGAATAAAAGGTTAAAATTAGAAAATGAAAATTTCTTCGAAGTTATTGGAACCAGAAAATAATGGAAACGTCTCCCAGAGTTCGTTCAAAATGACCCTCGATTAAATAAAAGACTTTTTATTTAAGAGCTTACCCACATTTTAGCACATTTCGCCTCATCACATAGGTTTAGATTAATAAATCGATTGGATATCAAATTATTATTTTACTCAAGGTTTATGGGTTGGATAGCTATATTGTTAACGAAAATAAAAAATAAAATTTTACCATCTATGTTTACAAGATTTTTGTATTTGTTAATGATGAACTAGCTCTCCTACAAAAAAATAAAAAAAACTATCCACACTTTAAATCTTTTAAAATTGTAAATAAATTCCTCAAATCGTTCCTACTGGTATGCGGAACGGTCCAAACTGTATCATGCCATTTTGTCACTACACATCATCGTGAACACTCAGCACAAACTTCCTGCTGCGTCATTCATCAGAAGTTCACTAGACTGGAACCTGTATCGCAAATTATTAACCAACATAGTCTTCGAAGTAACCTGAAATGCCTCTACAGGCAGTTTGTACGGAATCTGTCACTATTGCTCAAATGTGGATTAATGTGATAGATAATTTGAAATATCAGAAAATACATTTCACAATATTTTATTGACGTTATTAAAACCTATTTGGACTATAATGTTGTGGAGAAGATCATTCTGAAGATTGGTTACAAAACTAAACCATTAAATTAAAAGTTGATTAATTTTTTCTATTCATGAAATTTACGTCTGTATTAAAATAATAATACAATCATTAAGCCTGAAAAAAGAAATATTATAACATCCAATGACTTGTAGAAAAACCACTCATTGGTAGTACTCTAATAAAAGTTCTCTAGATTATGTCCCGAGTGGATCACCTTTTCAGAAGTCTCGGAAGTTTATCAGAGATCTAAAAGGTAGGTTAAAACAAAAGGGTTCGGATGTTTTTTAAGTTTATTATGGCAGGACAAATATCTGGATTTGATCAAATTGGCAACACATGGAATATCAAGGTCATTATGGATAGTTTTATTTTTTACAAAGTAAGAATAGTTGAAGATTTTTATTATTAGCCCTGGATATAAGAAAAATTCGAGTTTAGTGAAGACACTTCTATCCAAGAAGGCCTTATCATAGTCATATATATGAGTCTTTTGTAATCAATTTGGAAGTTTAGTGCGTTTGTATAGTGCTGAAGTTCCGGAAACTTTGAGGGGCTTCTTGTCATTTCAGTTTTGTGAATGAAAATTCCAAGTTACGCGTTTTTCTAGGTGAAGTCCTAGGTGTCGAATCTGTTCAACGGAGAAAAGTGGAGTACTATTAAAGTATACAGTAGGGCAGGAAACCAGAGGTATGCGAAGAAGGAAAATTTAATGAAATTAGTTGGAATTTGTTTTAATACCCCAGTTTTGACACCATCCTCCAACGTTTGTGATGTGCGATTGGAGAGTTCGGGATATAAATGATAGATCATTGTTAGTTGATAGGGTACATGTTCCAACGGTATATATGGTGATGGCAATGTTAGGATGAGTTGGGATGTAAGCTGTATAAATTTGGATACAATTAAATTTTTATTATTTATACATACTCTCCCTTATCATATGCGTTAATAACCTCTTTGAAGTATGTAAATACAAATCCTAAGATATCGTCTTCTTTACCTTTTATCGTACACATAAAATGAATTATCCGTGTTCAGCCAGGATCTTATTGTATCTTTCTATCCGTCTTGTAAATAAGAAAAGCTTGAAAGTCTTCATAATAAAGCAGCTATAAAATTTAGCATCGCATTAGTATTTTTGATATTATTATTTGTATTGGGAGTAATTTGATATATTTAAACAAAAAAAACATTCATTCTGCATTAAATACAATGCAAAGCAACTGATTTATTGTGCATTTGAGTGTCAGATACAACAGCTGTCTGCAAGGAACGGAATTAAGAAACACTTTGACAATGAACACAAAGGTAGACAGTTACCTGGAGCGGAGTATTGTAAGGACTGGCCAATTCCACACATTATGTGATCTGTCGTAACCTACCGTTCCTTTCATCGTTCGGCCCGTTTGTGTAAGATGAACGGTATGTAGGTAGAGTTGAAATAGATTTTTTACCAGATATTTTTTGCATGTCACTATGATCATCGAATGAAACGATACGAGTTTGAAAGTTTTCTTATATATTTTTTGTATTATATTAAAACCGGGCATTTCTAGAAAGGAATAATAATTTCATAACACGCTCCAAATTCAAAGAACAGTTTTGTTTTTAACTGATTTTCTTTAGGCCTATTAAGTTTTTAGTCTTTTTATTGATGAATTTAACTTATCACGATATTTATAGGATTCCAAATAAACAGATAAAAATATATTGAAAGGCCTTAAATTTAAAAGATAATTATTATGAAGATTTGAAGATTTATTATTAGCTCTTAACAAATATTTAATTACAATTACAATGGCTAAATTGCAATGATTGGAAATTTTTCATATTTTCAAGGAATGATATGGTCCAGGGTGGCGGTCATAAATAGGCTAAATAGTGGCAAAAATATTTTATTAAAAACCAACGTTTCGATCAAACTTTGCAGGTCTTCTTCAGGGCTAGAAAGGACAAGATACAAAAAGATAGATAATTGTGGAAGTTACATAATATTCAGATACTGTAATTTTCTAGGTTTGTCCCCATTACCCTAACAAGTCAGCAAATTCTCCAATACCTGCCCTTACCCTAATTTTCCAGTTATAATTGAAACTACCAGCTGAACACACGTGTAAGTCTCTAATTATATGTACTTATTTATTTATGTTTTGCTTTTCTTTTTTCTTTTCTTTCTCCACATTTCTTTATATCTATTATTTCATATTATATAATTTTTCCTCTTCTTTCAATCTCTCGCGTATATCTGTAGAAGTATGTACACATTTGCATAACCTTACTTCCTCCTCGATCCCTGATAACCCTCCGAGGCGTCTGAAAAGAAGATGGCCTCGGGATCTTCTAATATAGAACTTTAATTTGAGTTCTACCAATGGGTAATTTCTCTTCATGTTGTACATGCCATGTTACCAATGTCACATTTACTTATTGTATTTTCTATGTAATACAGTTGTAAATTTTTATTAAAATAATAAAAAAAAAAATTTGCATATATTATATATTTCAGTACAACAATTGTTACTATCTATTTACTTCAGTTTAGGATCTTGTTACTCAGCTTAGTCTGTTTATATTTTAATGTACTTACTGTTTATAATTTTGATAAGCTAATTCACATTGTTTATAATTTTTTGTCTAAATATTATGCAACTTCCACAATTCTCAATATTTTTGTATCTTGTACTTTCTAGCCCTGAAGAAGACCTGCAAAGTAGGGTCGAAACGTCGGCTTTTAATAAAATAGTTTTGCCTCTATTTAGCCTATTTATGACCGTCACTCCGGACCATCTCATTCCTTTATAATGCAACGATCAACAATTAAATATTTAATTTTCATATTAGATAGTTTACATGTTAGGGAGAATAGAAATTTTGAATCCTTATAAAAAATAATATATTTCTGCTTCAATGACAACGCACCTAACATTGTTAATTTATTCAAAACGGAGTCAGAAGTTTCTGGATATCTTTTGTCGATTCACATGGCATTGTTCCTTTACAAGATCGCGGAAACGAACGGGCCTTGGAGATCGGATAACAAAGCTTTTTTTCTTCTTTATTTTACGCTCCAGCGAGGGATATTATCATGTAAATAGGCACTAGAAATATAATAGGAACGGATACAATTGTAGTATTTTTCTCTTAAGTTTTTCATCACCAGGAGTTTGTTGCGGTATGGAACCAAAGCTAGGTAGGTACATATGCCAAGTAAAGTATTGCTGAATGTACTTTAAAATGCTTACTTAGTTTTAGACTTAGAGTGGCTTTCTCCAACAGAAGTTTCTTTCTTTTATATTAATTTTTGTAAGTATAGACTATATTATGATGTAGAAAAATGTTTATTTGTTTGTTCTTCTAGATTACGATATGCTATGAAACCAATTAATGTTACATTAATTTTAAAATTGACTAAGAAATTGCTTTATTTTTTAATTTTGGGGATTATTCAGTTAAATTAGATTGACTCCATTAGTAGTTTTAGTATTCAATATAAAGCAGTGGAATATTCACAGATTATTTTGCTACAGTTTAGCTGAAATCATAAATAATTTTCAATTTTACTCACTTTTACTTTAGCATTAGGTGGAAGGAGACCGTTTTATTTACATTAAAAGCTTGACGTAATACCAGAAGATAATTTGTAATGTAATATGTATACTACCAACACTATAAAGAATCTACCTTGTGCTTTGTGCAATTGTTAGATAAGTGTTGTAAAATACTTGCTGCTATGTAATCTTCGGGTATAAGCTAAATCCGTTTATTTCTGTAATCTATATACACCACAAATATTACAGCTATTCCATTTCATTCAAGTTGTTTATTTAAGAAAAAAATATAAAATAGATGTAAAAGTGTATTTTGTCCTTTAGACAGATTGTAATATTTTTCAATAAATAAGTTTAAAAAAAAGTGTATTTGATATATTCCCAGTTTCCCTGGAATAGTCCTTTCCTAAAAAATCAGCTCACTGAAATATTTTTAATTTTGTTTCTT
The DNA here is from genome assembly GCA_928085145.1 of Nezara viridula. Classification (NCBI taxonomy): domain Eukaryota; kingdom Metazoa; phylum Arthropoda; class Insecta; order Hemiptera; family Pentatomidae; genus Nezara; species Nezara viridula. Next base: position 50,268,027 of record OV725081.1, read on the forward strand.
TTACTTATCCTAGAATCATTCGTTTTCATCGATGTCGTTCAATTTTGAAGCGATGACTTTAAAAAAATATTTTTCTCCAAATCTAAGGAGCGGGATCGAAAATAAATCAAATTTCTCAAGGTATTTACTGTTATTTGACGTATGATATTAACAAATATTTTCGGGTATCTGCAATAATTTTATATTTCCCATAATAAGTATTGTTGATTCAATCTGTATTTACTGTTACTATACCTTAATTTTAATCTTTTTTTTAAATTCATCATCTGAAACTCTTTTAAAAAGTGTGTCAAAACCAACAGTTTCTCAAATTATTTCTGGAATAAACAAAAAAAAAAAAAATAAAATTGTTATTTATTTTTCTGAAAGTAGGCAAGTAATGATAATAGCTTATAATTATCATTAATACAATAAAATGTATTTAATGAGATAGTAACTTAATTCATTTCCTTAGGTAGAGGGAAAATGGATAATTTTCTATTTCAGACTATGATAAAATAAAAAAGCAAAAAAATTAAAATTTTCTGAGAAATTAAGTGAAATTGTTTGTAAGTATTTTTACAGTTTGCAAGAAAGTAATTACCAAAAAAAAAAAAAAAATGAAATTTGTGTTTTTTAAAAAGTATTTTCATCTGTCTTTAAACTTATTTCTAATTTTTAAAGTTTTACAGTCAATCATCGACATTTCGGGTCCTTAAACGATCTTCATTAACAATTTCCTTATTTAAGAACAACAAAATTATCATAAACATTAACTATTTCAACATAAGAATAACAATATTTCAATAAAATCTGTATCATCATAGATTTCCAATATTCCAATTATTGTCACTAATTATATTAGTTATAATTTCCGTCATAACCATACAATAATTTAAATATTCATTTTTTTTTTGTTCATTGGTGTTTCAATTATCACACTGCATCTAATTATCTGGGTTTCAGTTCTAAAGCCATTTTGATATTAAGCCCCTCTTATTTAAAAAAAATCAAGATAAATTAAATTTATTTTAAACTAGAAAAGATTATTTCACAAAAGAAAAAATCAATCAAACACGAATTTACAATTTGACTTTTCCAAGTCAAATAATACAAGGGAAATGTAATATAAAAAACTTTCCTTTCTTTTTTTTTAAATAAAAAAAATGTAATATAAAAACAAGGTCAGAACTGTGAAAATTTACCCTTTTGCTCCTTCCCGAATCCAGGCCCTGTACAAAACATGAAAAATTACTAGTGAAAGATAGATTCTTTCCATAAACGTTGCAAAAAGCATTGAATGATGAAGATGGAAATCTAATGCTGCTGAGGGACATGATTGGAAGAGTGAGTAGATGTCAAATTAGATTTGAAAAGGAGCATCGTCCATATGATGAAGAGCTTAGAAAAAGAAATGTACTGAGACTATTACAATTCTGCTTCGCGGAAGGTACCTGAGTAGAGAGGTAGAAGGTAGACGAGATCATCAAATAAGAAGAAGATATTTCTGTTATTGTTTATCACTTAACTGTCGTTGAAAATAATATTCATGAAGAAATCTACTCAAAGGACTGCCTGGATTGAAAGCAACAAGACTGCCCAAATAATGGAGTTGAGAGAACAATGAAAAAAAATTAACAAAAAAAAAAGTGATTGACTTACTCATAGAGAAAAAGTAATTATCTATTGACGCAGTTCTCCATTGAAAAATGTTGTATTTTCAAAAGTTCTGCTTTCATAGAACTATCTTTGAAACTGCCATGTCACATTTCTTGTCCTTGAGCTCATTGAAAACATAATGACGTTTTAAAATCCTTAGTGGTATTTTTTTAAGGCAATTTGGATCCATTCGTCACAGTGAAGCTATCCTTGGTATAAAAAGTATAAAGCAATCATAACCGAACCCATCGTTCTTTAAACAGTTTCTGAGATTTCGCAATTATATTTCCCCAAAAATATTTCAGCATCTATTCTTCGCCCTTATTTTTTCTCTCATATCGAGTGTGAATGAGATACTCTTTCACTATTACTAGTGTCATTGAATATGACAAAATGTAACTTTACTCAACAAAGAAATGTATAAATTAAAAAAAAAAATTCTCACATTAAGTATGGGTTCATGATATTCAATGAAATGTTCGGACAGCTTGATATAAGACTCATGAGACATAAGCATTTTTACATTAGATTCGTCTTCGATGGTTTGAGGAATTGGTGGTTCTTGTTTAGTGGATAGTGCTAGTAAGGTTTGTTTCTTTCTGATTTCACATGGCAACACTTTCTTTAAAAAAAAAAATATTTAGTTAGTTGTATGGTTATAACTAATATAATAGGTAACAATAATTGGAATATTGGAAATCTACGATGATACAGACTTCATGTATCCAATATTAGTTCTGCTGGTGTTAATGTTAATGTTAATTAAATATTAGACTCCTACAAGTTAATTATGACAAAACAAAATATACGATAAAAGCCAAAAATTCCATCTCAATAAGAAGATCTGCACAGAAGGAAAATCTTTTTCGAAAGTAATTGGTTGTAAATATTTCTACAGTTTAAAAGAAAGTAATTACGAAAAAAAAATTAAATTTGTGTTTTTTTAAAATGTATTTTCATCTGCTTTTAAACATATTCCTAATTTTTAAAGTTTTATAGTAAATCATCCACGTTTCGGGTACTTAAACGATCTTCATGAACAATTTCCCTATTTAGGAACAATATAATTAGCATTAACACAGACTATTTCAACACATGAATAAAAATATTTTAATAAAGTCTGTATCATCGTAGATTTCTAATATTCCAATTATTGTTACCTATTATATTAGTTATAACCATACAATAAACTAAATATTTATTTATTTTTTGTGTTCATTGGTGTTTCAATTATCACACTGCATCTAATTATATGGGTTTTAGTTCTAAAGCCATTTTGCTATTAAGCCCCTCTTATTAAAAAAAATAATCAAGATAAATTAAATTTATTTTAAACTGGAAAAGATTATTTCACAAAAAAAAACCCACAAATTTACAATTTGACTCTTCCTCGTCAAATAATATATGGGAAATGTAATATAAAAAACTTTCCCTTCTTTTTTTTTTACATAAAAAAAATGGATTATAAAAACAAGGTCAGAACTGTGAAAATTTACCCTTTTGCTCCTTCACGATTCCAGGCCCTGTACAAAACATGAAAAATTACTAAACGCATTGTGGCATACGTGGCTTGGGTTGGGCACTCCTGATCTGGAATAAGCTACGCAATCGTCCTTTGAAGAGTCCATTTCCTTTCTTCATAGCAACGGTCTTACGTGGGGTTTTACTTTGTACTAAGGATAATTACACCGCGGTTAAACCCGTTTAACAATCAGCTAGTTACATCACTTTCATAGCCTAGACAGCGGTTGGTGTCTTACATATCTTCCTTGTTAGACCTTGTCATTAGTCTTCGTGTATTATCATCACTAAGGATATAAGGAGTGAGTGTGATACTATACTAGGGACTGCTTTACCTGAGTTTGAGTCCGGAAACAGTGGCATAGTTTATAGGATTTTGTATTATTTTTACCTACATATATGTGAAACATATTTAGTAAAGAAAAATTCCGAATCCAGTTAATCTCCTTGTCCTCGTATCATGAGATATTGATTGACCAGTTTCTGTCAGAAGCTGTTTATTAGTCCTCCATACGACTTTCCTCTGATTCCAGATTGCTCCGAAGACCGTGTAAAGGACTTTCCACCCAAATGTTTCCATTATTCTTTCTAGGTCCTGGTTAGTGCTTAGATTCAGCATCAGTACTAGTGTTACCCAAATGCGAGACAAAGATGAGTCTTGGTCTTGCAAACTCAGTCTTGGTCATGGTCTTTGATTCTTGCGCAAGAGTCTCGCAACAATCTTACAGCTACTTATTAGATTATTACTATAGAGATATTACTGTCATTTTTTAGATAGGAGAAACCTAAGTAAGCCCGAATAAAAAATCAGAGGAATTCAATGTAAAAGTATATTGGTTATACCAATTATTAACAAATAGTAACTAAGATTATCAAGTATTAGTAACTATTTTGTTTTAATTTTTATTTAAAAAATCGATTTTTCTTATATGTCCTGGTCTTGGTCTTGTAACAGTTAGGCAGCCTCGGTCTTGAACTTCCAAAGTGCAAGACCAAAACCGATTTTGGGCAACACTAATCAGTACATTGGAAATGCCTGTATCATAGCATTTTACGCCACTATCATTTATTGATCTTAAAATATTGTGAAATATAGCAGCAAAAATAGTTAATATGTATCTATATTAAAAGAAAAAAAAAGGTTAATACTTTTAATAAACTTATTCCCATTGTTTATAATTTTTTGTCTAAATATTATGTAACTTTCACAATTCTGTATATCTTTTTGTATCTTGTCCGTTCTAGCCCTGAAGAAAACCTACAAAGTCGGGTAATAAAATATTTTTGACACTATTTAGCCTACTTATGAACGCCACCCCGAAAAAAAAAACTTTTTACGAGTACACTCATTCATATCCCAGATTATGAATACGATCTTTCTCTCTCTCCGATTACCTACCTTTCAAGATTTCAAACCTTTTATTTATTTGATCGCTTTACCAGATAAGTATATTGTGCTATGTAGAATAAATTAATATAACAATATATATTCAACATTTAAAAAAGAAAAATTCAAATGGATCTAAAGAAAGATCAACAAACAAGTTTTATTATGACCTTGGAAAACTAATGTTTGATGAAACACAAACAAAGATAAGTATTTTCAAGACATTTAATTTTTTTTTTTTTTTTAAACCAAATTTGTTAGAATGGAATAAACCGGAGGTAAACATGAATGGCGCGGTAAAGAGGTTTCTCTGACAATTCCATTTTGTTTTGTCAGTTCCACCTCATCTTCTTCAATTCCCTTTTCCTAGAACGTTCAAGATTCTCTTTCTCTCTTTTACTCCTTTCACAGATCCAATTCCAAGCCTTATTGATTCAAGCTCATATGTTACATTGCCGTTGGTTATATACAAGCACGTGTTTATATGGTTCTAATGTTTTATCTAGTACAATAACCATTAGTTATGAAACCGTTCGATCGAGCATGTACTGGTAGTATACTTCAGCGAGAACTTTAAATAGCTATCATTCCCCTTAAAGCATTCTACGTACGAGTGATATCGATGAAAAAAGTTTATTCGTATAAATAATATAATAATATTAAAAAGATATTCTATTGAACACATTCAACTGGCCTAGCTTTATTATTTATCACGACTGTTAAAATAACAACTTTTAATTAATTAGAGATTAGTTTGTCCTGTTAGGTAAGAAGTAAAAACAGATATTCCTAAATTTACAATAATCTATAATACTAACTCACGACCTTTTTTTTCTATTTATTTATCTTTTTTTTTTTTAATGCAGAATACCCTTGGTTTGCACCTCTCTCAGTTACTAAGAATACAGAAATATGTTAATGAGAGTCCAGAAGGCATGCCTAGATATTTATTTATTCATTAAATGTATAGGTTGAAACTGTTATGGAATATTTTTAATAAATTACATTTTAACAGTTTCTATGAAACTTTTTGGAAAAAAAATTAAGATAGTAAAAGTTCTAAAAAGCTTGTTTTGTAATAAAGTTCCAGGAGCACGGTATAAGTATAACTTGAATTTATTTAAGTTTTAAAAAAGTTTTCCGTTATTTAAAAAATAAACAGTAATTATGATTAGATTAGAGTTATGATTTATCTTAAATGAATTACTCGTGGTTCTAATATGACCTTTGTTTGAGAAGGTAAGAATAAAATTAATTTTTAGATCGATTATTTAGCGAAATCGTCAAAACTTTAAAATGCATGTTTTTCAAAAATAAATATTCTGTAAAACATTTACTTGAAAAAATGGCAAGGGGAAAATTTCTAGTTCCTAAAAGAACACAAAACTATTAATCCGTGGTACAGAACCCTTTTTATGGAATTATTAACATCCGCCTGAAATTTCGTAAATAGTTTCATCTCATCGTAACCTAAAACTTTTTTATTTAGGAAAACTCTTGGAATTGGGGCGTTTTCAATCTGGGGGGGGGGGACAAACTTTGTCTATTTAATTAGATACTAAAAGCTCGTAAATACACACTCGCTTTCTACTTGGATCGTAAGATAAGTTGATCACAAAATCGAGAAAAAAGGTGGCCTTATAAAATATTGAGCTGCTTGGCGTGACCTACACCCCCAAAATTTCAAAATAACGAGTTTGTAGGCCCAATATTTTTGAAGGCCACGTTTTAAAATTTATTTTGTGATCATATTATCTTAAGATCCAACTAGAAAGAAAATGTGTATTTACGAGTTTACAGTACCTAATTTAATAAACAAAGTTTGCCCCCCTCCAGTTTGAAAACGCCCCAATATCAAGAGTTTTTGTAAATAAAATAGTTGTAGATTACGATGAGATGAAACTATTAACGAAATTTCAGGCGAATTTTAATAATTCTACAAAAAGGGGTCTGTACCACAGACTGTATCGACGATAAAAATTACAGTGGTACCGACACATTTTAAAAATACAACTAAAAAGTAAATATCTTCTTCTATTTAACTTTGGTATACTTTGCCTGTATTATACCATGGTAACCATATCATATAAGAAACTTTCAGCAAGAATTGTGAATTATTTCAAAAACAGTACATTTTGAGATTTAAAAAACAAAGGCATACCACAATTCCAAGGAAAGTGAGTCTTGAATTCCGCATCGAAATCTTCGAAACAATTTATCACGTCTTGAACAATCACCTTTTAAAACCATCTGAGTTTTAAAACCTCCCAATTCTTCCAATGATTTTTATTAATGTTAAATTAAATTTAATCTGTAATACTAACAACCCATGAAGAGTTCAGTACAATGTGGGGAAATACTGTTATAGTAGTGTAGAGAGGTGATTGGGCTGATATCACGCTCATCCGCCACGTTTCCTCTCTTAATTAATTATTTCATTAAGAGTACCCACCTTAAAAAGGCTTGGTGTACCACAGGAGGATCTCCTGGCCTAAGGGCGTTCTTACTATTCATCAGCCGGATTCGAACCTGAGACTTTGAAGTCAGTTTAAGTTACCCCGCTAAGCTAAGCTATCGCGCTTCCTTTTATTAACGCTGTTGGAGGAATATAAGGATCGAAATTGGGATTCATCACTTCTCTATGAAATTCTCTTTTGATTGATACATTATTCTTCAAAATCCATTGCTCCTGAGCACCGGAAATGTATAAACTACCGTATTATTTATATTATAGATTTATAATGATAATAAAAGTGGAGTCTATACAAGTAATAATTTATTGGTTAGGTACACGTAATTGTTTTGGTTTGGTCCTAAGGTAATCACGATAATGAGATAGAAGCAATGTGTTGCAACTTGCCTGATTACAAATAGATAGATAGGTAAACCATACTCTTTTATTTAAGGATGAAGCAAACTTCGTTGAAGTAAAAGTTATATCTGCCTAAAATTTTCTGTTTAAATAATATTTAGAATAGAGAAATACATACAAACAATCCATCAATTTTTTATCCTAATTTTAGATATTATTCTGTCAGTTCACTTGCAAGAAGAATTACTGACAGTAAACTAACATAAATTCGAAAGAAAATAAAAAGTTCTCGATGACATCCTTCAAGAATACAGCCATCTAGGTGAAATAAGAGACTTCAAGATTTGACAGAGAAATCGATCCCACGCTGGGCTGCACTTCCTCGCTGACAAGTCTTGATATTCTCGGAACATGTCTTACAAAAATTGCCATCCTCCAGAACAAGGAGCGATCCTATTGTACTTCTGATGGCATCCGGTTCACATGTACCACCATATACCATCAAAGTTCGAAGCACTCTTAGGAGTTTTGATGGTCCAATTGATGGCACTCAAAGAACCGAAGGTAATGATCGATTTCTCTATAATTGTTTCACGTAACCTAAAGGAAATAGTCGATATAAATAATACGATTTTTATCGATCAGTACGATTTCTCGAGTCGTTTTGTACAATTGAAAACGATGGCCCTTATGCAAGACAGTTGAGGAATACAAAATAAAGAGCGTGTAATTATGGGAATTGAATCTGTAATCTCGGAATTGGTCTGGTTCTAGCACCAATGGCTAGGTCGGCTGATTATTTCTGGTAATATAATCTATAAATACTAACAAAACGTTTCTTTCAAAAATAAATTATTAAATTATAATTTATTATTTCTTCTTGAATTATTAATACATTTTAATTTATTAATACACTTGAGGTTTCTTTTGCTACCGTCCAAGGAAAGTATTGCGATCGGGTTAAACTTCTGTGCTGTTTTCAACGGAACTTTACGTTTTAGACTCCCTCCCCCTCTCACTGTGTCCGAAGAACACGTTTTTAGCCATCGGTCTGTCTATCTGTTCCAAGATTATCTTGGGAACATCCGGACCGACTTTTTGGCTTTTTTTCGATTTTACTAGCGATGCTTGTGATAACATTTATTAAAAAAATATTATTCATTATACATGTTTGACCTTTTTATAGTGGTTGATTTGCCTATTGATCATATATATGACCAACAGGCAAATCAATCACTATAAAAAACATTACATGTAGTTTATTATATACCGTAAAATGGGATAACTTTGGGACAACGGTTAAAATTCAGCTTGTGGTGATTCGTCGTACATGCCTCTACGAAAACCATTAGCAAACGGAACCAACCCACTGTATTCACCACGGAATTCACGGCTGCCCAGAAGTTACCCACCCAGTTCCAAAGTTACCCCATCTTAGGGTATAAATTTTTTTTTTTTTTTTTTTTTTTTTTTTTTTTTTTATTGAATAATAATACAATCAGCCACTGTTGGAGGGCTATAAGTATTAAGGCTAAAAGTTCTCATTCATACAGTATATACAAGTAATACAGAAGTAACTATAAATATAAAAGTAAATATAATATAATATAAAAAAAATGTAAATCAATAGAAAAAAAAATAAAATAAAATAAAAAAATAAATAAACAAAATAAAATAAAACTTCTAAACACATTCATACCTATATACATTCGCCCAGGAATCTCCGAGCCAGCTTTTCTCCCCACATGTGGAAAGCAAAGCAGGACTCCAGAGATCCCAGTGCCACTTTTCCAGCCGCATCACTAGTATTAAAAGCCAGTGGAGGCTGAAGGAGGGCACTAGAGCCACAGATGCTCAGGACTTGAGTGGAGAAGCTGGCCATTGCCAGGACTCCAGAAGCATATTTACAATAGATCTCGCGGCCACTGCCGTTTTAACCTTCGAGGGGGATTGTAGGGATGGTGGGAGCTGGATAGGGATTGAGCTAGAGATTTGGATGATGGATAAGGTTCTGGTGAAAGTTTGAGAATCTGGATGGGATGATGTCGAGGACAAAAGGGATGTTAAGGTCATGGTGTAGGGTCTTATTTGTGACATAATATGGGGCATTGGCTATTGTTCTAAGTACTTTGGACTGGAAGGATTGGATGCGTTTGATATTCGAATGTTTAGCAGTTCCCACAGTTCAAGTCCGTAGGTCCAGATAGGTTTCAGTATTGTCTTGTAGATTAAAAGTTTATTTTCAATCGAAAGATGAGATGTCCTGCTTAGTAGTCTATATAGCTGGCCATATCGTTGGTTAAGTTCTTGTCTTTTAAGTCTCGTATGTGGGTTCCAAGTTAGTCTTTTGTCTAGAAGGAAGCCAAGGTAACGGACTGTATCTGAGTAGGGAAGTGGTATTGAATTGAAAAGGATTGTGGGACAGGATCTGCGTCGCAGAGTGAAAGTAATATGTTTACATTTTGCTTCATTGATTTTAATGCGCCAGTCGTTGCACCACTGCTCAATCAAGGAGAGGTGAGATTGTAGGTTTTGAGATGCTATTTGAGGATCTGAGTGGGAGGATAGAATGGCAGTATCATCGGCAAATGTAGCTAGGAAGGTATCGGGATTTGGAGGGATATCGGCAGTGAAAAGGATGTAGAGAACTGGACCCAAAACACTGCCTTGTGGAACACCAGCCTCAACTGGATAGTAAGTGGAGAATTCGGTGCCGCAACGGACTTGGAAGGAACGATTTGAGAGATAGGATTTGAGGACTAGGTATAAGGATTGGGGTAAATGGGTTTTGAGCTTGAAAAGCAAGCCATCGTGCCACACCCGGTCGAAAGCTTGCGCTACGTCCAGAAAGGCACCAGTGCAATATTGCTTGTTTTCAAGTGCAGAGGATATATGGTCCACAACACGAAGGCCTTGTTGGACAGTGGAATGTCTTGAGCGGAATCCAAATTGATGAGAAGGGATGTTGTGGGATTCGAGTATGGGTAGGATGCGTTTGAGGAGGATTTTTTCAAAGATTTTTGAGAGGATAGGGAGTAAACTTATCGGTCTGTAGGATGATGTGTTATTAACGGGTTTGCCTGGTTTTGGAAACAGCACGATTATGGAGTGTTTCCACATCAAGGGAAAGTTGGTAGTACGAAGGATGCAATTATATAGATAGGTCAGGAATATAATTGATTTTTTGGGAAGTTGTCTAAGGATTTGTGAAGTGAGGAGATCATATCCAGGGGATTTTCGGGGTTTTAATTTGTTTATGAGGAATTTGACCTCAGAGGGGTTAACAGGTTTTGGAGGTAGAGAGAGAGGAATTGGTGAAGAGAGGAATTCTTTAACTTCAGCAGTGTGGGTGGGATGGAGTTCGGGATGGGGAGTGAATGTGTAGGATAGATGTTTAGCAAACTCTTCAGCTCTATTCGCATCTGACGAAGCCCAGGAACCATCATCACGGCGGAGGGGGTGGGAAATGGATTGGACTTTAAGGATTTTTTTAGTTACAGTCCAGAGGGAGTTATCACTAGATGTTAATGAGGAAAGGTAGGAATTGTAGGATTGGGTTCTAAAGATATCCAGTTTTTTTTACCTGTTTGGAATAATAGTTATACGATTTCCGGTCATCAGGATGCCTGGTTCTTTGCCAGAGGGCCCTAGAGCATCGTTTGCTATGGATAAGGTCCAATAGGTCTTGGGGTAGAGGATTTATACTGAGGTGTTTTTTGGGACGATCAGGTGAGGATGCAGTCCAAACTGCTTGCTGGATCAGCTTAGTAAAGGAGTCCACTGCATCGTCAAGGTCTTCAGGTGTTTTTAAGGAAACTCTGAGGTCTATATTATCATCCAATATTTGACGGAAAAGGTTCCAGTTAACTGGTCCCCTGATAAATGAAGGAGAGGATGATTTAGGAATGGGTGATGTAGAAGCGGTTAGGACTATAGGACTGTGGTCTGAGGAAAGATCATCAAGCCTTGAAATGGAACAGTGTAATGATCCTAGACCTTTGTGTAGAAAAAGTCTAGAAGGTCGGGATTGCGGTTGGGATCTGTTGGCCAGTATGTGGGAGTATTAGGTGAAAGGATGTTGCTGCGATGGGAATTAAGTGCAGATAGCAGTGTTCGCCCTCGGGAATTTGTGGATCTGGCTCCCCATTGTTGGTGTTTTGCATTTAAATCTGCACCTAGGATGAAATGGTGTCCTAAGGAATTCAGGAAGGAAATTATTTGGGATTCGGAAATGGGTATTTTAGGCGGGGAATATGCCGCAACTAATGTTATTGGGTAAAGGGAAGTTTGGATTATTACAGCAGTGGATTGTAGGAAATTATGGGTTGGTAAGGGAAATAAATGATGGGAGAGAGATCGGTGGATAATTATAGCAGTGCCAGCATGTGCTGTTCCATCAGGATGATCGGTTCTATAAATATTGTAGCCAGGAACGTTGATTTGTCGTTTGTTGGTTAGTCGGGTTTCAGTTATTAGTGCTATGTCGATGTTTTTGTCATGTAATAAGATTGTCAGTTCGTTGATGTGATTTCGAATACCATTCGCATTCCATAGGAGAATGGAAAGGGATTTGGTTGAGGACATTTATGGATTTCTCGGCGGTGGAATGAGGTTGGATATAACATTGGTAAGTAATGAAATAAGAGGGGTGATAAGGGATCTAAATTCAGAGAGGAAAGAAGTTAATAGGCTTGTGAGGTCAGTGGAATTGGAAGGAGGAGGAATGTATGTCTGGGTATTGAACCTAGGTTCAGGGATGGAGGGATGTGGGTCTTGAGGTCGATTTGTGAATTCTCGAGGTTGAGGTTCTTGTGGCAGGGCCTGAGATTGAGTGTTTATAGTGTCTCCTTTGAACATCTGAGCATAGGTCACTCTTCCGTTCACTGTTCTAGAGGGTTGTCTTGGTGGCCTGGATGTCCCTTCTTCTCTAGGAGTTGCGTACATTCTTGTTTTTAATTCTTTGTATGTTTGACAACCCTTGTAGTTGGCAGGGTGCCCTTGGTGGCATAAAGCGCATACTGCAGGTGAAGTTCTAGACTTCCTACATTCTTCTGTTTTGTGTTGCTCACCACACCTCACACATCTAGGAATGTGATGACAATATCTTTTCGTATGGCCATAAGCCTGACAGTTATGGCATTGAACGATATCGCGCTTGGTGTAAGGCTTTTCCACAACAACGCTGGTGTAATAAAGGCGTGTGACCTTGTAGATGTCTTCGACCTGGGGCGTTCGGTCAAGGTCAACGAAGAATAGTGGGAGCGGTATTTTACTTTTTATTCCAGGCTGTTCTCTATCCTCCTTGAATATGTTCACTATCTGGCGAACATGGAATCCCATACCCACGAGCTCTTCTTTTATAGCATCAGTTGGCGTAGATGGGTGCAGTCTTCTGATAACGACCCTGAGCGCCCTCTCTTGACGCAGTTGATACGTGTGGTAATCGCCTTGGTATCAGATAAATATTTTATAATTTTTCTGTAAGTTTCTGGAGTGTCGGGCATTAATTTAGTGTCATTGGTGCGGCTTTGGCATAAATATTTTCCTGAGCCCACTAGGTTATTCAATTGGTGACACATTAACTGAAAGTTTTTAATATTCCTAAGGAATATTGGTGGGGGTTTGGGTTCCCTGGGGGTGGGTGCTGCTTCCATTTCTTCGTTTTGTGTATTTGATAGCACTTGAAATGGGTTCTGAGTAAAAAACGGCGATTCTTCACCAGTCTGAGTTGTCTCATGATTGTTTTGTTGTTGTGAGGTACCAGGTTGGGGATCCACTTCTTCAACAGAGCTCCCTGGTGTGGCTGGTGGAGTATTTCTTTTCGAACGCCTTGTTCTTTTTTTAATAGGAGAACTCATTGTAGTATCGAGGCTCCTGGATCTAGTATTTTTACCCTTGCTCGACATTAGCATATGATAATATCGCATTTCATATTATAAGTGATAGAAAAATTGTAAAATGAGAAGTGATAACAATTTTTTTTTTTTTTTTTAACACGGAAATATATACGCGTGCTTAGAGAGGACTGATCGGCACAGAACCTCCTTGGAAGGAGAGCCAGAGCCCACTGGTGGGATTAGCGATGTTATGGCCGGCCGCTATCAGTAACTAACCTGAGGTCTATTTACACTGTTCACTATTGAGCTGTAAATAAGTGATTACTCACCTTATTCTTTTGTTCAGTAACAAACTTAATTGTTAATATAACAGGTAACACTGTTGTTTCACATTAAAGTTGAACACTGCCACTATTAATGAAGAATTTTGTAAGAGATGACCTGACGTATGTTTAACTTAGGCTAACGCATGCGCAGAACTAGGGTATAAATAAATTTATTTATTGGTAAACAATAAACAGAAGAAATAGATTGAAAGTACAGAGCAAAGTATAACACGGAACGGCAATGTCAAAAGTAATAAACGCAAATTATTTAAACTATTTTTCCTAATATCATTTTACTATATTATATATTTTTCTTTTTTATATGGAGGTTGTGAGTTAAAAAAAAAAATAAGCCTACGTCATCGCCTAAAATACTTTGTATAATCCTGATAATAATCATAATTAATACGCAATGATGCAGCCATTATTTCACGATAAGGGTAATGAATAATAATCCACAGAGGAATTCATAATGCTTTGACGGGCATGCACGATTTTCACTTTTCGAAGTACCGTATTTGACAAGGTGAAAGAATTAATTTGGTTTCGCGACGGGAAAAGTGTCAAGATGGGAATAAAGCGATTAAAATGAGAAAGTGTGTAACGGATCCATCACTTGCCTATTGGAATACAAACTAGTGCCTTGGAATATTCAATAGATGCAAGCCATGCTTCAACTACGGAATCCGAATAGGCAGATTGGAGCTAATAGTTTTTTATAGGTGAAATTAATTAACCAATTATTCGTGAATGTGACTGATTTAATTAAATTATGTTATTTAATTATCATATTACTTAATTATTAAAGCGATTTAAATTATGAGCCCAAAGTAGGAAAATAAATATTTTAATTTTTACCTTCGTCTTAAACCTTTGACTTCCTATACTCCAATACTCGACTTATCCCTGTTGAAAAAATCCGCTACTTAGGATTCCACCTGGACAAACGTCTAACTTGGTGTCCTTCCGATTACTTCAGCATTTACTAGACAAACTCTCTAAACGTCTAATTAATTACAAAAGACTTATGAGTAATACTATAAGACTTAAGAATTTATACCAATGAAGCATAAAGAAATAATGAGTTTTTACATACGACCTTTTGCACTATCAGAAGTGAAATGCATGTTCAGTATGCATTCTTTTTTTTTTTATTAAGAATAATCAATATGGAATCTTCAAATACGGCGCTCTTTCGCAGTTTAATATTAGCTGATAAACGAAATTCATGGATATCAAACCCACGAATGTTGAAAGATAACTGTATTTCCGAATTGGCTTCTCCCAGAGATTTTATTCTCATACGAAAAATTGTATATCTTGTAATATAGATATATTTCAGCCAATGAAAACAGTGAGGAAGCTGTACTGACCTTACTTAGCAGACGTTTTATTCTTAACATTTTTATAATTTTCTGGTTTTTGGTTGAAAACATCAGATCTCTATTAAATTATTTTATTAATAAATATTTACATATAATTAGTTAATTAATTAACTTAAAGGTTTTCCCTTGAGCGTTAACATGTCAGCGAATGAAACGAGAAATCAATTTGGATCAAGATGATGAGAAAGGCAAGACAAGTTACCTGTTAGTGACTGGTGAGGTTCTGTAATTAGTGCTAAAATTAATCAGTAAATTATTTGAATTGAGATAGTTATAATAATTTAAATCCAGCGAAGTATACTATATTCCTGTATATTACAATAATTTCATTATATTTAAATGAAACGGATAATCCTTATGCTAGAAGAGCGAAATTGTATTGGATTGCAAGTTTATGCATGACTGATTAAGTAGGCGTTACTTAGGCATAAGAAAAAAAAAATATTGAAATTCATGAGAAACCAAAATCTAACCTAATTCGACACTAGAACTCTAAAATTAGTTTCGATTAAGTAATTTGAATATTTTTTTTATTAATTGAAAATTAATACATTCTACCAGGGGAACAATAGGCCTTCATGGTCGCGATGCATCAATGCCACTCGAGAAAAAAAAAAACATTCTGCCACATTGGACGGGATTAATATTAGGGCTACATTAATCATTCACGCAATATGTACATACAAATGATAACTAAAATAGAGATAATAAAGGAAAATAAGTGTAGAAAATTAAATAAGAAAATTAATATATTATATATTATTATTATCTTAGGTTTCCAAGATTTCTGGAATAGCATCTACATCACGGAAAAAAACATTCAAAGGAATGCAAATGAACGTAAAAATAAAAAAATACTTATTTAGAAATTTTCTGACAATCCTACACGTATAGAGCAGAACTGCTTTTTATACTGCTTTTAAATGCTCCAAATCAAGTCAAAGTTCTTGGGTACACTCTACTGTGCTTTTAAATATTAAACCATTAGAAGATATCATTATTGGAGTGATTTTCAATTTTCCAAGTGATATAGCGTTTTTAACTCGAAAGCAAGTTCTTGCTATTAGCTAATTTTGTCGGCCCTGGTGGTCACCATGTTGGTTTTAAAAGGTATTGCTATATCTACAATTTCTCCAGTTTTATTTCTTTTGTTTATAACCAAGATATCTGGACGGTTATGCAATACCCTATGGTTCGTCATTATTATTATATTATATAATACATATGTACAAAAACAATATGAAATAATGGATAGAAACTGAATGAAATTAAAATAGATAAAACATATTCACACCAATATACAATATGAATTAATTAAAAACTGTTGTATTGTTAATTTGATCCTTAATTATATTTTCTTCATCTAACTTTTTACAAAATGTATTTTAGTTATTCATCAATTTACTTCAGTAAAATCTGAAATAGGAATGCATAGAAACTTCATATCTCATGTATTGCTGAAACTTTTTCGCATAACACACAAGAACATATAACCACATAACACAAACATTACCCATTTTGAATTGGAGACATTTAAGATAAGAAACTATTAGTTTAGGTTTGCTATATTACCACCAGTCCCTCTTATAACAGATATCCTCTTCATTAATTGCTTGATAATGTTTATGTTACCCATGAGGTAAATAGATGGCATAATAAAATAAAATTTGTGTCTAAAAATTTTGAAAAAATAGAAAATATATTTTAACTGACTTTAATCAAGGTCACTCATTTAATTATTTCCTCTATAAGTACAAAGATTTATAAGCAAAATAATTCTCAGCACATCCTATTAAAACGACCAGTAACAAAATCTTCTATATTTGTACCCCATCCTACTAAGATATCTCTTTACTAGTTCGCAATCTGTGTTTTTTTTTATACTTTAATCTAGCAGGTTCTAACCAAAGCAGCATTTTCTTGCTAAAAAATAATTCAACATTAATGACAGTAAACGAAGATTTTTTTGAATAAAAGTTCTTGATGAAATCTCAGGAGAGTGTCATTATTTTTAAATGATTTTAAAGATTAAAATATCACTCATTCGCTGAAATTTCTTTGGTTTATTTCAGGATGTTTGTAGTTAAAGTTTAATTGGAAGCCAGTGAAAATTAATTAAAATTAATGAATTCAAAAGCAAACTCCCGACATTTATCCTTGAAATTCTCCTTAGGTCAACTTTATTCGGGTTGTGGCAAATTGAAAATTATAGAAGGATGAGCTACTTCCCTAAAAATTATGTACGATGCTATAAACATATGAATTTAAATTTAAATAAAATAATTCTTTTCCTACACCACAGTTCTATAGGAAAAAAAAATACTAGAGAATATCTTTGGATATAACGAATTTTCAAGATACGAACAGATTTGATACGAATATATTTGTATTCTTTTATATTTTTAAATGAACTAATCCTAAATCATAATCATCAAATTCTCTAAATTTTACCAGAAGCTAACACATTCAAATCTCTAAACACAATCTCTATCTAGGCCCATACATACTTACAATCTTCCTCAAAGCTTAAAACGGAAGTGGCCCTCCTACATTTTAAAAAAATCTACATATTGGAATTCCTTCAATACGCAGGTTCCATGCTTAACTGTTTTTTAATAGCAGTGACACGGCTGAGAAAGAAGCGTTGAATTTCTTCTCCTAGCTCTCTATTATTTGATTATTGGACCTCTGAATTTTGACAAGTTTGGTTTTCAATTGATTGAATAATGAATACATAGATGCCTCTGTTTAACTATAGTTAATATTATATATTTTTCAACTATAAATAATTTAAGATATTATATCTATATCCAATGAAAACATTTTTTTCCATTATAATACCTTTTTATTATTAAAACATTCTCAAACCAAAAATGTGAAAAAATCCTCGATCATCAGGATTCCATACACGAATAATTATTTCACATTTTTTTTTTTTTTTCAAAACAAGAACCCATACAATATATTTATTCAAAATATATGAAATAGATTTAATTTAACATCACCCCATTGACGAAAACATTGGTTTTGATGACCATGTGAATAATTTAATCGTAATATGCAACAATTATTTAATAATGGAACCTTGATGATGGAGATCTCTAAAACATCGGTATGAAAATGTTCTGTTAAACAGTATATATAAAATTATAATGGAAAATTTCGTCACTATATATACAGATACCTGAGCAACTTTACATTAGTTTTTAATATTAATTTATATGGTATTATTAAACTAGTTTGTCATTATTACCGTTACATCAAAAATCAACGCTTTTTCTTTATGTTTATAAATTAAGGCCACATTCGACCAACATTTTGTTTCTTTTATATAATCTTTACATCGTTCCTGCCAACGCTAGGGCCATTTCCAAATCTTAATTGAGTCCTCGAACTAACTATCTATATTCAATATCATTTTCCTTAAACCGAGAAGAATTAAATTGTTCTAATGTTTTAATATTTCCCCTTTTTCGTAAATTCGGGGACACTCCAGGAATTTAACAGATTTTTATTTACTTACTTTTACTCATTTGTCTTGGTCTTTTCAGGTTTTGCTTTTTCTTTTTATATATATTTTTGCCCCCCCATTACTATTATAATTATTCTTGAGAAGATTTTATTTTGTTTTTTTTAGTATTTATAGATAATTTTTTTAATTACTGTATGTACTGTACTGAATTTTATTAAGTTAGCCTATTGTTTATGTTTTTAACATAAAAAATCAATATCTTTTCTTTTCTTAGTTTTATTATTTTTTCTTTTCCACAGGTTTTCTTTTTTTCTTTTTATAAACCTAATTTGCTTTCAGTTTTTTTATATTAGGAATTAAATTAGCTATTTTGATAACATTACCCATTTAGACACTGGTTTGGGATGATTTGGTTTTCCAGTGTTATTAAAATTTAACAATGAAGTATGAAAAATTGATTTTTATTACGTCTTAGGTCTTGATTAGTTTACGAAAATGTTTTATAAAATTTCAATATTTTTTTAAATTTTTGTTACATTTTTTCTGTGTCTGATAACATATCTTGATCATCCTCTATGCAATTGTATGTATTCTATAATTTTTTTTAACATAATAATTTTACTTCAACAGTCTTAAATCTGAGTTGAGATTACTAGTGTGATAAATTCTTCACCATTTTCATTTCTAAATGTAAAAGAGTTCACTAATGCTTAGTGTTGTAACTAATAATAAACTGTATATGATTAACTTAATTGAAAATTATTTTAATAGATATAAATTCTATTACACCAGTGTTCCTATCTAAAAAAAGATATTTATGAAAGATTTTAATGGATCTAGATTCCTGAATTTATATAATATAGGTGTGAATGAGTTTTAGAAGATTTTTCTTTTATTTATTTTTGTAACCATTTGTACTTTTATCAGTATACCTTCTTCACTACTTACTATTATTTTATATCTTGTTTGCACATTTTTATTTACTTTTTTCATTTATTTACTTATTTTTTTAAATTTGTTGTTAATTACTTTCATTTATTTTTTTTAATATATTATATATATATATATATATATATATATATATATATATATAGGTAATATACATAATATATTGTATGAGTGGATAGTGTTAGCTCTAATGCTTATTGCCCTTGAGTATGGCAGATTGTGTTGATAGTCAATACATGATTAAAAAAAAAATTCCTGAATGATTAATATTTTTCTGAAGGAATTAAGAATATATTTATTTTTTTATGAAAAAAGTAAAACATATTCATGTTTTCTCTTTAATTTTAAGTTATAACAATGTAGCTTATTCTTTCTAGATAGCGCGCCTTGTCAGACTATCCTAAACCATGTCCCTTATTCAGACCGTAACGAAGTATTTTCACTGCAAGGAAACTCAAACGGCATATAAATTACATAATTATATCGTAGACATGTATTATGTTTTCCTTTCTGTGCCTGAATCTCTTTTTCTTTTCTCTGATTAGTTTTGCACGTCGTAATATTTGTTATTCTTTTGATCTGTAGGAAATTAAATCATGTCATTATTCCTCTTAGAAATATTATAGTTTATTTTTTTATTAGAACAGTGCTAATTATTAAAAATTTATTTGAAAACATATAGCAATTATTCGTAAATAACAATAGTTATAAATTGAACACAATATTCTCTTAATACAATATTAATGTGGATACTAAATAACATATATGCATATAATGCTTTATATATAAATACCATATTTATGTATAGTCTAGATATTTTTGAACAATGTTAATATAGATACCAAATATTGCAAAGAAACCAAATAATCATTAATCATGTCAAATGTTTTATCATATGTCGAATGTTTCAATTTTCAGTTATATGTATTATCCCTTATTTCTTACTTAAATAATGCTAAACAAATCTTTTTATCCTTTCTACATAAAATATGGAATCGAAATCCAATGAAGATTGAACATGGGCGCTTTACCTAAGAGAGAATGTGACCACAGCATGAACTAAAAAAGTTG
Organism: Nezara viridula; assembly: GCA_928085145.1. Lineage (NCBI taxonomy): Eukaryota > Metazoa > Arthropoda > Insecta > Hemiptera > Pentatomidae > Nezara > Nezara viridula. The sequence goes on from OV725081.1 coordinate 50,288,424, forward strand.
TTATACTTTTTATTTTGAAGTAATTCACCCCGTATGCAATTTAAATATACCTGGGATATTAAAAGAATAAGAGCTGTTGAAATGAAATGGATCAAAAGAAAAGGTATCGTGAGAAAGGTTATGATGGAATTTAAATTTCATTCTGATCCACCATCAACGAACTGACAGGAGCATGCGTGGTACAGATTTTTTGATAGTCAAATCTTTTTTAGAAAAAATCGATTAAATACGAAAAAAAAGTTCTACGTTATAGTCTGGTGGACCGATAAATACAATTTAAAAAATATAACTATTTTAATTATTTAGGGAAAAAAAAACGAATACACATAGATATCTGATAACAGATATAGATGGCTATAGCCGTCAACCTCTAAAAGAAGGAGAAAACAGAAAAAGAAACTGGATGAAAGATCTCATTCGTTGAATTAAGATTCTCAAATCAATTTGAGATTCAATTGATGGGTTGAATTTAAATGTTTAAATAAGTGAATAAATATTTTATAAGTTGTAAAAACATATCTGTAAGAGTAATGTACCGTCGGTGTAAGTGGCGTATGTATAATTGTAAATGTTAATGCAAAAATCAGATTTTGAAGTTATAGTTGCAGATATAAGCTAACCAATCTTTATATATTATTTCTCAAAGGTGTTCCAATGTTCCAATGGTTTGATGAAGATCATTATGAAGATCTTCTTCTCCTTTAGGTCTCAAAATTAAAAAAAAAAAAAAATATATCAAGAAAAAGAAGTTTTATTTGCGAAAAACTTAAAAAGTATACATTTTCTTGGTTGTAACCATACTTATTTGAAATATTACTAGTTTCCTTCAAGAACAAATCATCGAATTCGGACCATTATTACCTGGGATAAAGGTTATCGTAATTCGTAAATATTTTGGTTCAAGATATAGATGAATTTTTATAATAATTTTCTTATTCTTGTTCGATTACAGTTACGGAAAAACAAGTAAATGATTCTTTCAGCTTATGACACGTTATTTACTTTTCTTATTTTTTTTTATCATTTTTCACTGCCTATTATCCTTTGTGAGTTATACGCAAGAGCTAACTAGTTACTTATTTAAATTCGTTGTATCCCGATGCTTAAATTCGATGCCTTCTCCTCATCCGTCTTCTGAACATTGTAATTACCAACCTCGACACTGTGAATAAACTGAACTCCTGTTATTAACTAATTGATTAAAACAAGGAAAAAGAAGAAATAAATCATTTATTACTCGAGCTAAAGAAATCTTTCGAATTCGAATGAAAAAAAGCTGCCCCTTTGTCCCTCTCTGATTAAAAACATAGGTCACTTTTTGTATAAAAAGAAATCGGAAATCTTTATTTGTAGACTAACAAGATTATCCTACTGTACTGATTTGGAATATTACTTAATTAAATTACTATTAAAATCAATAATAACTAAAATCAGAGGTGATTTATTCGTAGAGACATTAATAGCATTTAAATGTTATAACTTAAACGTTTAATTATAAAGTGATTGTTTTTGTCGACTCTTCTTGATTTAATATTAAACTTTTAATTTTCATAGTTTTTGTTAAATTGTATCCTTGTAGTCTTTAATATTAAGTCTCACCTGCAGTCTTTAATATTAATAATAAGTCTCACCTGTTTACTCTAAATATTGTAATCTTTAACTTTTAATTTTACTAGTTTCTGTTAACTTTTATTGTTTCAATATTCAACTTTCAATTTTTATTGGTTTTCAAAATTCTTTATTTTAATTCTAAAATTTTAAATTTAATTGTTTTTTTTACTTTTCCTTTTTATTTCTAATATTTAATTTTAAATTGTAGACATTAACTTTTCTTCTCGTAATTTGTAAAAATGTTTATACCGTAGATTTTTACACTTCTTTGTTTATAGGTTCAAGAAATAACCTAATTCGGAGAGATCTACAACAAAACCTTTAGTAGGACTAAATTACAGCTGCTAGAATTTTTTGAATTTCAACGACATTCACCCAAAATAATTAAGAGTCCGGCTATTTCTGTATTAAAAAAAAAATGGAAAATATTTAAAGGTCATATGGTTGAAACTGCATTATCTAGATAAAGAAGCTAAACAAGAATCGCTTAAACTATAACATTTATTCATTACATATTTAGTAAATGTTCCAATTTTTAATCAAATAATAGTGCTCAAATTACAAATCGTTGATTTCACTTCATTTAATCTCTTAACATCTGATATTAATTACATCTGTACTTTTAAGTTTTATTAATTCTGCTTGTATATTTACTAAACTGTAATTATTTATTATCTTCCTATATTAACTGTAAACTATTGATAAACTTTGTAACTGTCATCTTTAGTTTTGTAATTTGAGCACTACTATTATTTGATTAAAAATTGGAAAATTTTGTAAATATGTAATAAATAAATGTTATAGTTTAAGCGATTCTTGTTTAGCTTCTCTATATCTAGATAAAGCAGTTTCAACCATATGACCTTTAAATATTTTCCATTTTTTTTTTAACACAGAAATAGCCGGACTCTTAATTATTTTGAGTGAATTTCGTTGAAATTCAAAAAATTCTAGCAGCTGTCATTTAGTCCTACTAAAGGTTTTGTTGCAGATCTCTCCGAATTAGGTTATTTTCGGAACCGTAGCTTTCATTCAAGTTATTTAAAGCTTTTAGATAGGAAATGACTTGACTACCGAAATGACACATTGTGTATCTGTTTTTAATTCGTTGATTAATTTCTTCGTTTTATATTTCTGGAATCAAGACATGTTTTGGCGACAGTTCATCATTGCATCTTGGGATGAAATGAGCTTGAATATATATTTCCAGCTTTACTAAATATTACTTTTAATTCGAATGTGAAGTTTCCGATTCTTATGTGTGAATGTATGCATAGTTTTAATTGTAATTTTTATTAGATATATTTTAATGCCATATTGAAGATTACACGGTTTTCCATCGAAGTACTTTTATTAATTTTTAGAAATATCCAATGTCATTTTAAGAATGTTGGCATATAAATAAGAAAAAACACCCCAAATATATACTTCGTATTATTGGATATATTATTACCCGGTTGTGTTATTATGAAAATTTTATGTGAAAAAAAATTTAAATACACCACCTTGGCATTGCACCAACGATGTATAGAGCAGGATAAAAAAAAAATTACTAGGCTACCGTGCACTTGGCACAATGTTTACAATACAGAAGGACATGCGCTTTGTAAACACCTAACTGTAAAGTGACGTAATATTTACATAACGGTTTTCCATAAAAGTCTACGTTAGTCTATATGCAGCGACACGGCAGTTTCATTGAATAAAAAAAAAAAAAAAATGAAAAGTATTCCTTGCGGTCTTAACAGAGCGGTGTATAAACCAGCTTTCGCTTGCGTGACCTTGATGCCCGCGGCATTCTCTTTCGTCAGTTGGTTTAACGAGCTGAAGACGGTTATTGTCCTAGGATTATTTTTGCGGTTTCGAAACCGTCTTCGCAGATGCCTGAGCCTCGATGACATTGCTTGCATTCGGTGATGTCGAAAGTTGTGGCGTTCAATTCTCTGTCCCGGCCGTACTACAGCCGTTCCGAACTAGATCGAAACCAATGGGCGACGTGTAATTGCACCGACCCAATTGTCTGCAGTTGTACCGCTTGACGAGATTGCTTTGTCCAATTTAGAGGCTTGGATTATGTTGAATAGTTCGTCAATGTATTGGAGACGATTGGCCATGTTCGGTTTTCGATTAATGAAGATTATTAATGATGAATTAACTAATATAAATATTACAATAAGTGATGTGGAATAAGAGATGAGACATGGATATAACATCAAAATATCGGACTTAAAATAACAATAGTCAATATTTTCATCGATATTGTAAACATTTTTTAAATATTCAGACTTCTCCAGCACTTACTAGACAAACGCTCTGAACTTTTAATTAATTACAAAAGACTTAATCATAATAAGACATGCATGGACATACGGAGTTGAGCTTTGGGGTTCTACCAAACCACCGAATTCCTATAGTATCCAATCCTTACAATCCAAAATCCTCTGTAAAATCCTTAATGCCCCATACTTTGTCACAAATAAAACCATTTACAAAGACCTTAGTGTTCCATATGCCGCTGATTTATCCCGAACCAGATACCTATCTTTTCATGATCATTCAACTCCAGTCCCGTCCGAATCCACTTGTTTTCAGACTTGCTTCTTCCTCGATTCCTGATAATCCCCTACTATTTGCATACACTTTTTTTTAATATTTATCGTATAATTTCATGTATAATATTGTACTACAATTAATAATATTTCACTTGTATATTCTCATCCCTTACCATTATATATAGTACCTATACACTTTAATTTGTCTTACTCCAATCTCTACAATCCAAAATCCTTCGTAAAATCCTCAATGCTCCCTTTTTTGTCACAAATAAAATCATCCATAACGACCTTAATGTATCATATGTTACCGATTTATCTCAATCCAGATACCTATCTTTTCATGATAAACTTCAGTCCCATCCGAATCCACTTGTTTACAGCCTTGCTTCTTCCTCGATTCCTGATAATCCCCCTAGGCGTCTGAAAAGAAGATGGTCTCGTGATCTTCTCACCTAGAATTAAATAGGGAGTGCTACCACCGGGCAGTATCTCTTCAAATCTGTTCACGTCATTATTTCTAATGTGTGCATTTTTATTAGTTATATTGTTTATACAGCTGTAAATTTCATTAAAAAATAAAATAAAAATAAAATTTTTGAAATATGAAAATAGAAGCAAATTGAGGACGCTGTCATTTTTAATGTCTTTGAATTTGAGCTTTTGAACCTAAAGTGCTGAAAACACGCCCCGATTTTGACCAACATGTTTGGGTTGAAACATCGGCACCAATAAAAACCTTAAAAAGGTTGCATCCTGACTGTTTGTAACACATATTTTATATCAACTAATATTTGAATTTTATTTCATTCAATATTTCAGTTTCATTATATTATTAGACTAAAATTAATTATTCTCATAATCTTTGTACTTTTTTTTTGAGTGAAAACTTCTTTATGCACGTTTTGTCCTTTTTTTGTGGAGAGTTAATTAGATTGAGCCGTATGTTATCCGATGCGTAAAGCTCTTATAAAGTTGCCTAATTGAAGGGTTTTTGCTTATGGATTAAAATATCTCAAAAACTAAAAATCAGATCTGTATATTGTTAGCGAGGGAAATATTCATCATTTCATAATGTCTGTAATAGGCTATTATTCAAAATAGTATTTTAAAGCGAAGACGTGCTAGGGAGGAGAAAAGGCAAAAAATAATGCCGAAAACCAAAGGATAACGAGTTTTATGGAACATGTGGCTTAAAATATGTCAGAAACTAAAAATCGGATCTGCATACTGTAAGCGAGAGAACTGTTCAGAATTTTACCCTCTTTGTAATGAGCAATTATTTAGAATTTATATTTCGTATTATTAATCTCGCCTTGTTGATGTGTTCCCTTATTTAGTGTAGTCTAAAGTACACATCTTAGATTTTTTTTTTTTTCTTAAATAGTGGGCACTTTTTTTGTCGGCGTCCTGAGGCCGCTCCGGTTGCCCGGTTCTGATCCATAAAGAACGGAAAAGTCACTAACACATTAGCAGAAATGTAAAAAGAGTAGTGGAGCGTATTTTGATAAAAGAAATAGTTTCGTATAATTTATTTTATATTAAAACCATGATACTGCATTAATTTCCAGGTTCGATCAAACTCCACCGGCTTCAGCACCGGTGAGGAGGTTGAGAGACTAGCGCAGGGATTTGGGTTCCCCGCCTGATTGTATATATTGTATATATTGTATATAGGTATGACTGTATTTTTATGTTTTTAATTTACTTATATTTAGGTTATTTTATTTTTTTTTATTGTATATAATTTTTATTTATTATTATTTAGTTACTGTTTTACTTTGTTAATTTTATTTTATTTTTTTGTATATATGGTGTGAATGTGTTCATTTATCAATATAATTATTGTCCCTGTGACAGAATATTGTATGTCTAAATAAATACATAAAATAAAAAAAATAAAAATTCCAGGTGGCCCAATATAAATATGAAATAAACGATTATTGAAATACCCTGTATTCGGAGGTCAGTAATTGGTTGAGTTAAGTAGGTTTAGGATTTGAAAAACCGAGTGGCTTGAAGACCCGTATGAACAAGTTGCTGGTATTTCGTTATAGCCACGTGGGGAACATTTCTAAGAAATACCTATACCGCCTATTCTCCTCAAACCTCATTACTGCTACGAGTAAGGGGGATTTAACCGGTAAATGGAGCTTGTGTTACTTTTTCCCAACCTCTGGGAGTTTTCTTGTGCTAACCTTTTCGGAATTCATCATGAATCGTTTTCCAGGGCTGCCGATGAATAAATATTAACTGATCCAGGCTGGTATTTAATCTACGACTCATAGTGGGCGGAAAAGGTATAAGGTATTGTAGGAAACTTTCAATTTAGGCAAGATATTCGAAAAACAGAATTCATATGTATGTAGTTCTCTTGGCTAGATGTATTATTTTGTTCAGTAACATTATGTTGTTCTCAAGGAACTTTATCCCAGAATAAAGTTATTTCTATATCTATCTTTATATTATATAATGTTGGGCATTCTAAATCAATATAGAATAAAACCATTTTGCTACGACCAACCTATTATTATTTTTTTTTTTATTCAATAATAAATAAAATATATTTTGCATGTAATAAGTTGTAAAAATAAAAATTTATTGTATAAGGTTATTGACCGAACCGATTATAAATATTTATTACCTATATTACTATCAAGATGAATAAGTGATAAGAGAAAAAGAGAAAATCAACCACCAATTAAATGAAGATAAAACCAAATACAGGTAGTGAGCTAAATACAATATCCCAGTCTCAATTATTAGTCACAAAATTGTTTGACTTTCTTTTTCTTTTCGCATTTTTCTTTGAGTTTTTTTTCTTTCTATGCTCTTCCTCCAGTTTTCAATGACTGAAATGAATACATTTTATTAGGTATACATTTATTTAGATACAGTTAGGATTTTTTTTGTTGTTAATTTTTGGTATAGCTTTTTTGATTGTGGAGTAGCTCAGTGGTAGGGCGCTGAGCATCCAATGCACAAGTCCTAGGTTCCCAAATCCCTCTCATGACATAAAAAATATATATTCTGTTTTATCTGCCGTGGGGTGACTCTGGGATCAGAAGACCCTTTCGTGGGGCTCACCCATCCTCTATATAGTGGGTAACCTTAACAAACAATACTTTCCCTAAATTGTACTGAACCCATGACTCTTCACGATTTTTTTTTTTTTTTTCATTATTGACACAGTTTGCCAGATAATTACCAAAACCTCAAGTTACCGCAGCTGATTTTTGTATTCATCATCAGCAGAGAGTTCAAAGAAAGACCTTGGCGGTCGTTGGCGCAAGGTACAAGGTATGCAAGGTACCAATAGAAAAACGAAATTTCAGAATCCGTTGCGTGATAACTTGTCCAAAGAAATATGAATTTTTTTTTAATTCAATAAGAAATAACTTATTTGACTCGTTTCAACTAATTACACAACTAACAAAAATATTTTAAGTATTGAGCAAAAACGCTTAAAATATATTTAATAATTTATAACAAGTTGCATTACTAATGTGGTAGAAACTGGCTTTATTATATATATATATATATATATTATATATATATATATATATATATTTCATTGAAAATATTGGAAACTGGCGTTTTTATTCATGACTAATTATTAGGAATATATGAGTTAACTATGTTAGACATTAAAAACATAGAAATTTGAATTATCATAACTCATTGAAATTGTAATTGTTGCCGCTTTCAGGCCACTGTGCGGCTTTCCTAATTAAACAATCTGGGACACTTACTCCAGCGTGTACGGTCATCACGTCTTGAGTGAGATACGAGATCTCATTAACTAGAGAAGTATGCCTTACAGATTCTTTTTTACTTTTCACCTTCGTAATTGTTACTTCGAAGTAACAATACATTTCCATCTCATCGATTCCTAAACTAGATAAGTGTAAAAGATGAGCGAAAATACTGAGAGAAATTAAATTAATATTTATTTTATCAGTTACTTGGGTCCCAACGACCAATGTTAATATATAAAAGTGTATTTTTTTGAAATTATAATGCATTCACCTGCGTTTAAACTAAGCGGTCAGCATTTGGGTATGCTGATGAAAGTACCGTTAGACAAATGTGTCTTCCTAATTCAATAACTAGAAAAATGATGCTTAAAAATTTATAAGAATAAAATAAAATATAGGGGTGACAGTGGAAACGGTGAATGTTTCTTTGATATAGTTATAACATAATTTTTTTCCTAATGTTTAGAAAAGTTTGAAAATGTATACTCAACAAAAAACAGGAAATTCCTAATTTAATAAATGTACATTCAAAGGCGATTGTCACTTTTTATTTCGCAGTTGTAATTCCAGTTTGTAACAGTTTGTAATTCCTCCTAGCAAAATCTAAATCAATATTCTCTAAAATACTGTACTTCCTACAACTCAGTATGGATGTAAATCGTCGCTGCTTCAATTTAGAATATAATAAAGACTAATAGGAAAAGAAAGGAAATGGGATTAGTTAAACGAAGTATCAAATGGGAACGTCGAATCATGTTAACTGGAACTGGTGAATATATGTAGTGGGTAACGGTTCAATGAATGAAGTTATTTAAAAATATTGGATTGGAAAATAATGAAATACTACTAAAGCTTGAGGTACATGTGCCGGCACCATGTTCCTATATCCGCAGGATGTAGGATCCTCGATGAAATTTAAGAAAGGTTAGAACAACGCACGGGGACTAACTAAGGTTATGTTTGGATTCATTGAGGAGCCTTTCAAAAGACGTCGTGCAGCTCGCACGTTGCGCAGGGATGTATGTCCTAATGCTAACCTTGATCCGGCGGCATGTGTGTCTTAGTGTTCTAAGGTGGAACAAAACGTAAACGGGAGTATTGAGTAACGCCCAGCCTTGCGAATTTATGTTTTGGAATAATTCTGTGGAGGTTTCTGAGCAGGGACTGCTGTTAGCACAAAACCTTCGGATTCAAGAAGCATTTTTTAATTTATTTTTGTATGACATTTACAATTGTGTTAAGAAATAAAATGAATTCAGTAAATTTTATAACAGAAAATATTAACATAAAATCACTTGAGAAACTACTCCACTGGCAGCAACCAAAAAAAAAAAATATTTACAATTTCGAGGCCACCTTTTTTCCAGACGCCTCGGAGGGTTACCAGGAATAGAAGAATAAGCAAAGTTAGAGACGAAAGGATTCGGATGGTTCTGAAGTTTACTATGGAAGAATAGATATCTGGATTGGGCCAAATTGGAAACATAAGGAACATTATATAGGAACACAGGTCGTTGTGGATTATTTTATTAGTGACGAAGTAAGGAGCATGGGGATTTTCCGAAGGATTGGATATGAGAGGAATTCGATGGCTTAAGTTTTTTATTTAATTTATTTTGTCATAAAACCTGGTATAACTAATTCTACTGAAAATCAAAACTGCAGAATCTATCATGGGATACAATTAAATATAAATTTTTAATCATGAACCTCTTGTTAAGATAAATATTAAGGAAATAATTGCATGGCCCGAGTCCTCGTACAAAATCCAGTACTTTCTCTAGAAATAATACTTTGATAACGATCCTCTGGCAGCAATCATCTTACAGTTCAATGTTACGGATAATGAGGATGATAATATAGAAAAAGTAAAATTACATGCGCCGAAATAGAAATTGACCATTGGAGGTTTCGTATAATTCAGTCTAATATTTGACCTTTTAGGAAATGGAGTGACCTTCTTCGATGCGGTTTAGAGAAAAAAAAGGAAAGGAATTCTGGCTTCCTTCACGTACTTTTGTTTTTTTAATGTTTGATAACCGTAGTTAATAGAGAGAGAAATACTTTATTTAAAGCAGTGCTGCCCTACTACATAGGGTTGCTCGACGCACAACATACTCATCAATCCTTTTCTTTTTGGACATACAAATTATATACAAATTTCTTTTCATATACAAACAATATAAATACTACAACATAATAATACATACAACTACAATCATACAATATAATAAAATATACATATTTCGGTGAAACCGATACAAGATAATTTCTAAAATTTATAGTGCTAACAAAAAAAAAATATTATATGTATATATATATTATATATATATATATATATATATATATATATATATATATATATATATATATATATAATATATATTAATATATATAGTATTCGAATGCCAGAGTCTTAACATAATAGAATACAGAGTCTCTGTATAATAGAAATAATAAGTATATAAAATAACTTTCACAGCAGATGTCCCAACGCATCAATCTAACATTTTTTTATCCAACTTAATTCAGATTTGAAATGATTTTTCTCCAACATGTACTCACTTTAAACTGGATTTATTATTTTAAGTATTTTAACATTGCTGGTTTAGCCTTCATCATGTCATAGAGTTTACATTTATTAATTAATACACCAAATATTAAAGGTATTTTTATTACATGTTTATGTTTTAATTTAGGATATCCCTTTATTTTATCATCATTCCCTTTATATGTGCACGAATAAGATTTCCATGTTTTTTTTTTTTTTTTTCTAAGGAAGCGCCGATGTACTTTTCGTTAAAGAAAAAGTACCTTGAATAGTTTTATTGTGTACATGAAGTTGTGATGTGCATGACTAAACGAAAGTCTCTGATGCGAAAATTAGTTTCAGTTCTGAAAGAAAGTGTTGAGTTTTCTTTGTAAAAGTTTCTCATTGATTGACAGGTATGAATAAAGATTTAACTAAACCAAATTGATTAGTTAATTGTCTTGACCTTTCTTCAGTAATTATTTTCTCCTCCCGATAGACATATGAGCAATAAATGAGGAGAAAATAAAAATAAAAAATAATAAGGAAGGAGATGGTCTGGGGTGGCGGTCATAAATGGAGTAAATAGTGACAAAACTATTTTATTAAAAGCCAACGTTTCGACCAGACTTTGCAGGTCTTCTTCAGGGTGGTTTGTTCAGCAAGGAGTTTCACGTAGAACTCAATCCGTTCAGCATATGGAATATGAAAATGGGAAAAAAAAATTACCACATCTTTAAACCTTGTCCCTTTGGTGTAAAATCTAACAGCATTACAACCATGTCTTCACTGTAACTTATAGGCGTGGCGTATTTTTAAATTTCTATTCATGCACACTAACATTTCTTTTAAATTATAATCGGATTGCATGTCAAGGACTATTGTACGTTTTGAAGGATAGAAATGAAGGTTATGAATGACAAATTATGTAGTATCACTGATATTCAACAAACAGTTTTACTACATCTGAAATTGGGTAAATTTATCAATTCCGAAACAAGTGAGCATCAATTTAAATGTAAGGGTACATGTAAAACTAACAAATAATTAACTATTATTGTAAGGAGCATGGATCGATTGTCTGACTTAAATCTCATAACAAGAGAGACACATTTGATATACCTGGAGTCCAACAGTTTTCAGACTTTCGTATAGATAGTTTCCTGTCACATAATGTTTGAACCAGCTAGGAGTGGAAGCAAACCTATCTATTGCCTTTACAAAAACATAATAAATGCAGTAATTATATGTGCTCCAAGCTATAAAATAATTTATAGCATTTAATGCCACATTTACATTTATTCAATTTCTATTTTTTATTTGTTTTATATATATTTATTTTTTTTAAATTTCAGATTATTATAAAATAGCTGGAATTGATTATTAAGCTATCACATGACCAAATGAACAAATAAAAAAGTCTATAAAAATAATGTAAATAATTTATAAACTTTATTTATAATAATAATGCTGGTATCAAATGGTGCTATGTAACTCTATCAAATTAAGGACATGACGATATCCCTTATAAAATAATCATGATAAAGCGCATTGAGTGAATTTATTCCAGCGTAAGTACATCTATGCGTACCTAGATATAAAAAAATCTGGTGCGAGCAACACACAACTTTCACTTACCGCTCTATAAATTATAATTTTTTTGAGTTCATTTTAAATGCAGCTAAAGCTTAATGCTAACAGATAACAAATCATTAATACCAATAAATTTACAAACAGCCTATTTATTATATACACCGTAGGCATTAAAAATCTGGTTACTCCATCTGCTTTTATAAACCTCACAACTTCAGTCTCTGAGCTTTTCAGTTGACAGAATGCCTACCTCTAATTTCAACATTTTTGAGTAATGTCATTTTAGTCATATTTCTAGCTGTAAAGGTAATATCTATTTAGACAGTGAATAAGTTTATTCCAGTATAGATGATTGTACTGTTGAAATATAGAATTGTGAATAAAGGCATACATTTGGCCACTTGAAACATCACTAAAATTAACAATAAACAATGTTGAAATAGGAGGTAGTCATTCTGTCAACCGAAAAGCTCATATATGCCTAGAGAGATTTAAAGTATTGCATATCTGAATAATTAACCTATAAATGATTATGGATTTTAAGACTACTAGTTATTAAACTGTATTATTCAATTATAAAGTTTACTAGAATGAATTTTCAATGCCTGCCATAGGTAGGTCAAAATGTGTCACACTAATTGTAAAAGGATAATGTTGGGATTTCAAAAAGGAAAAACTCATCAAATTATTCACTAATTTATTTTTATAAAAGCTTACTTGAAGATTTTTTTGAAACAAAGAGCCCACAGATACCTAATTATTTAGATATAATATCATATCTAGAGTTATTAAACTACAGTACCTGTATTTAAAGTTATAAACATATCCATGAAGTATTTTTATATTTCACTTCTTATTTCACACAAGTACAATGAAATAGTATTTTAAACAATGTCATTGGCTTGGTTCGGTGAATTTTAAATACTTTTTTTGAAACTAAGCAAAAAATTAAAAAGTTTACATTTAGTAAGAAAATGTTTCAACTTTTATATGTTTTTAATATTTTCGAAACCAAAAATTTGAAAATTATATTATTTAATGATATTGTTAAGGATTAATTTAAAAAAACATATTTTTTTTTTAATAGAGTGCAGTAATCTGTTAAAAATCTTTATAAGTGACTAAATTGAATGCATGGTTTAAAAATAAACTTTGCAATACACATATTGAATTTAATAAATTGAACAGGAAAAAGTACCTACTATTTGTATATGATGTATTGATATGTATGATTGTTTTTTTTTAGCAACTCATTATAGTTGGAATTATTTATTACAATAAAATTCAAGGATTTTCTTTAAAAAATATTTTCCTAATTTGTTTATATTTTTATCTATCCGTAATTACTTATAATGAAAGTGGTTATTTATGTATGCATATGTATATGTAATGAGAGTAGTTAACTACAATGAAAATAATACATGTATAGTAGTATAGAGTATCGCAAGCCATGACAAATGGTTTTAGATTGCGATTGGTACAAGTTGCATAAATTGCAGATATGATTTCACGCTGACACAAAAATGTCCTTGTTATTAAGGTTGAATGTCTCCTAGCTGTAATAATAATATGGGATATCAGGTACTGAAGAGAAGTTATATATTGTATTACAGTGGAAATATAAACTAGGAAGGGCACTGTTACAATTGTCGCATAAAGCAGCAATGAACAAAATTGTAAGCAGACATATAGTTATCTTAACATAAAATAAAGTATGGCATGATTGAATTATGTTTGGTAATAGAAGAATTCAAAATAAGAGGAGAGAAAGAAGTTATGGTATTAAAAACAAAGTTTCTTTAGTGTAAGTAAATATTCTTTAATAATATCTGATATTTTCATGATACACAAAATTACTTTAGAGTTTTATATGCCGTCCACCAAATGATATTTTTGTAAGGTAGTGGCTTCGAAATAGAATAGAAGTTACCTGTTAGAATTTGTCTGTCAGCTATAATATTATTTTGTTTGTAAGATAATATTTTTTAATTAAGTATATATATAAGTGTTTAATTAAGTCTGAACCTTCCATTTTGGCTAGAATAGGTTGGTAACCTTCCGCCAGTAATTGGATTTAATATTTCTATATTAAGGAATAATATTTTTTTTTTCAAAATTAAAAACATTAGAAATAGTGATAGAGTAGCTCATTTACACTGTTAAATAAATTAATCAACAAAATTGAAAAGGCCTCGATAAATCAAGAAATATGGCAGGAACGCTTCGGGGATCAACGGAACTCTTAACAAACTAGTCGATTTCGGAAAAAAAAGTTATGCAACACTTCTTGGGAACTTTTTGGCCGGAGACTTTTCGGTCTAAATTTAGAACCAGGTATTTTACGATAATCGAGAGTTTCGTTTGGAGTCTAATATCTGTTTAAGCACGCGTTTTTCTATCGATACTTTAACTGCAAAACTACATTTAGAAATTTGTGAATTACGTTTAGAGAGGCTGTCAGAACTCCAACAATTTTTGAAAAAATATTAACAATAGAAAGGCAAACTTCACAAAGGTTTTTAATAATCGCAAAAATGAAATTCTATACTTCGGCCAACCTTGCCTCTCTCTTTGAAATATAAATTCATGACTTAGAAAAATAAAATAAATATATCAAGAAAGTCAAAAAGTTCCAACAATTGGCAAACCCTCTTTTCAACAACTTATTACCAGCCAAAATTCCAAAATGTTGGCAACAACTTACATGAGATATGTTTTCTTAATTTAGTTGTAAGCTCTACGAGGATAAGGTAAACTCAAACCTGAGGTGATGGGTCTCACCTTTTACATTACAGATGTAGAACAAAATACTCAGAAACGACAAAAATACACCTTACAATGCTTTTAAGCAGTAAAAGGACTATTATGAAGGCAATGAAAATCTAACAAAAAAATTAATAAAAAGGGTTATGAAAAAGAAGAATGTATTTCAAAATTTATCAAAATATACTTTTTTTTTGGGGAGTGATCCCTCCCTCGCTGTTAAGGCTATACGGGGTTTTTCCCGGACCAGGGGGTGTGGGCGGGGATTTAAATGAATCCCTCGACATCTTGTCAAAATATACTAATTCACTACCGTGTATATCGGTCATATTAAAAAAACATGTAATTTATAGCGCATTTTTGTTTCTAATCTAACTGGTCATATTAGATGCTAAAGATTTGGACTATGTATCCTGAAGAAGTATGAATATAAATAAAAAGACTATTGATTAGAAATATGTGTTTTTTAAAAATTATATTGATGTCAAGGTTGTGGAGAAGAAAAAAAAACGAAGAAAGGACATGAATATGAACTAACAAATTTGAAAAAAAAACACAGTAATTACCTAAATATTTTAAGCATCTTTGTTGAAATATTATCCCAATCTTGTAAGAGAACTGTTTTTTAAACAGTAAAATTATTCATTTAAGATCAATAAATTTAGATGTTGAAGTTGCTTCAGCGAGTAATCACTGAACATTTCTTAAATTGGTAAATACTATCAAATGTATTTTTTATATGCGATTATTGTATACTCTGTATTAGATGTAAACTAAATAAATAAAAACATTTCTTAAGTTACCAAATTGAGATTTATACTTCCAGTTATATTATTGCTTTATTGCTTTTATAAAAAAATAAAAGAGGACTTTTTTATGAAGGCCACCTTCTTTTCGATACGTAGTATTATTGGTACCACGCGAGTGGAAATCACGTGACACAGTGCGTAGTAAAACAGGATTATCAACAATTAGCTATGCATATTTTTACCTTTATACCAATAGTCTTGATAAAGGTGTATTTATTCAGATATTCTATACGATAGATGAATACCGAAAATTGCATATCCTTGTAAACTACGTACCCATCACTAAGCAGCCACCACCAAATTGTCAACACTGCAATAGCCCCCTCATTATCAGTCATATTTTCCATGAATGCACTTAATATAAGTCAAGCTTAAATAGATTATCTCAAAAAACCGGCTATATTAGTAGTATTAAACAATGATGAATCAAAAATTAAAACAGTAATAAATTTTCTTAATATCCATAGACTGTTGAATAAAATATAGTTTTTATTTTACTGTGGTTTGTTTTTTTTATTTATTTTAATATATTCCATTTTTTTAATTATTTTTTTCATTTATTATTCTATCTACCTGTTATTAATTTTTGATTATTTATTTTTTTTTCTGTCTTCTAAAGAGTTTATGAGCTCAACAGATAAAATACAACTCACTGGCATTGATGGCCCTAGGATTTTATGCCTTAAAGTCTAAACAAACAAACTACGTACCCATTTTCTGACCGATATAATGTCATTAAAATCAAACCAGAATCTTGTTGAACTGGATTTTCTAGAATGAAACTGGCTCGTGAAAGGTTCTTCAACAGGGACGAAAGCACAGCGAAGCTAGAAATATAGGAAGTTTCCAGCTCTTAACTTCAATTTAGTACTTCATTTTTCTGGATCAGAATTAATTTAAAAGAAGAAAGTTACCGCAGCCGTTTGAAAAGAATGGATCGATGGGAGTATCCTGTTAAAAGGGGTTAGGATAGCGTTTCGAACTAGGTTACCTTGTTATAACGCTTTCCCGGTAAAGGAAAACCTAAGATAAATTCTCTTGTGTCATTTTTCCTTTGGTGAAGACCTAGTCTTTATTTCCCATCATAATTAATTTGTATTTTGTATTCATTTTAAAACAAAGGCTTATAATCTCTAAACTTATAATAATAATACAAGAAAAAAATGTGTCATTAAGCATTTGAAGGGTCTAAGGTTACGTATTTTGTATAGAAGAACTGTTTGTAGTCCAGCGTATAGCTCTTTAGTAGTGATAAAAATTGATTTTACTAAGACCATGCCTAACCGCCGAAATATTTCCCTCTATTCGTTTATTAATAATACCCAAACTGCCAGACTCGTATCACGACTAAGAGAATAGGAACGCGGGGCTTTAATCACTCAACTACTTGGCTTCTCTATAAATATAATCTTATTTATGAATATAATAACAATATTATTAGTTTCATTTAAGAAATAAATAAATGTACATACAGTAGACTCTCGATCACGGGCGGATCTACGGGGGGACTTTCGGGTTGAAGCCTCCCCCAAAATGGAAAAATATAACCATGTTTTATGGGGAAAAAAATTTAAAAAATACCTCTTAAAATATTATTTTTCGTGTAATTACATTTAAAAGTACTTAAGGAATAACTTAAACACCATCTCATATAGGTAGTTAGTTTCTTTCTGTTTTTCCAAAGGAATTATCGTTATTTTTATGAAAAAAAAAGGTTTCGGGCTGAAGCTGCCCCCAAAATTAAATCCTGAATCCGCTAGTGCTCTCGATAGTTAAAATTTTTCGACAATTCGAACTCTTCAGCTGTCAACTTCGGTAAATAGTAAAAATAGTGTGTTTTAATAGATCAATAACTCGAAATCCTTTTCGTAACAAGAGTGAGAGAGAGAGATCCATAATTCGAACTGGATCACTTCCTCTTTATAATTCTAAATTTTTCTCGTAATATTTTTTACATGAGGCTATTTAATTACAAAATTTATGTAAGCTCATACATATGTAATTTTCTTTTTTTGATAATTAAACTTCTTGATAACTCGAATTATCGATAATTGTTTTTTTTCTTGTAGTCCCTTGGATTTCGATTAACGAGTGTCGAATTTATATACAGAAAAACTAGGATCTAACGATACATCGTACGATATATAAGATCATGTTAATAATCTATTTAGGGGATCTACAATGTCTCAATTTTAGAAAAAATAAAATAAATTACATCTTCTTATAAATAATAAACGGTAACGATTAATTAGACTTCTCTGTTTATGTTGGGCTGTTTCCCTCCAGTTACCTGCATACAGCTCTATTGCTTCTTTGTTGCTTCTATCTTTCCATCTGGTTTTTGCTTTTACACGTGATATTTTGCCTTTTTTTGAGGTATTCGTTGCTTTGTAAAGGTTTACAAATCGATTGCTCCGAGTTGAGAGATCTATTGTTACCTACCAATCTCAACTTCATTTCCTCCATGTTATGGGATATTGATAGACCAGTTTCTGCAAGCATCTCTTTATTGTTCTTGCTCTTCTATGCGCTAGTACTCTGATCACATTTCGCTTTGGCTATCGTATAGAATCTAACAAATATAATATATAATGCTCAAATAATAATACTCATAATAATATATAATACTCATGGCTCAAAATATTCTAAAATTAGTTATTTAATTGTGTTTAAGAGACCTAACACGTTATTGTCAAATAATAATCCAACAATAGTATTTATCAGTTTTTTTAATGTTTTGTTCTCATTATTTAAAATTAATCTTCTTCTACACAAGACTTGGATAATGGCCTGTCCCTGCCGTGTAATAAACCATTCAAGGGTCAAAGGCCTTGCCGAAAAGGGAAGTGATGAGCTAAGGGCGGAGGGTATACTTTCTTAAGTGACAAGAGGCGACAAGTAATTTGCCATCATGCCAATAACAAGCTCAAGTTTCTTAGCTCTCTGCGTTTCCCAACATAACATGATTACCCCTTTACATTCAGAAACATGTGAAGGAATATGTTAATCTTACAAGGGAGCAGCTTTGATCAGTGATTCGAAATAAAAAAAGAAAAAAATACTTATTCCTTGTAAACTTTAGACTATATTAATATCTATATATATATATATATATATATATTATATATATATATATATATATATATATATATATATATATATTTTTTTTATTTTTTTTTTATTTATTTTTTTTTTTCATCTTAATAATATAAATTACAGTAAGAGAATTTGGTTGAAGATTGCAGTCAGTTATGAACACTTAATAATATTTATTTTCTTTCTGCCAACGATTCGGAATAAGTTTTAGTCCTTCATTAGGACTAAACAAAGACAAGATAACTTCTTTGTGATAATAATAAATATGAAGAAAACTTTAACAAAATAAAAATATTTAAAAAATAGTGCATTATCTACTAAAAAAAATAAGTATAAAGCAGTGGGTAAAAACTAAGTTGTAAGATAAACTTTTTTTTTTTTTAATTTTTATTATTGAAATTTACAGCTGTATTAAATGATAAATACAACAAGTAAATATGAAAAAAGTAAAATGACATGTGCAACATGAAGAGAAACTACCCATTGGTAGCACTCCAATAATATATTAAATATTAGAAGGTCTCTAATAGTTTAACTAGGATTAGTTAAACGAAGTATTAAACGGGAACGTCAAATTATGTTAACTGCAACTGGTGGTGGAATATATGTAATGGGTAGCTGTTGGACGAATTAAATTATTTAAAAATATTGGATTAGAAAATAATGAAATACTACTAAAACTTGAGGTACATATATCGGCATCCTTATTTATATTAAGGATGTAGGATCCTCGATGAAATTTAAGTCAGGTTAGAAAAACGCAAGAGGACTGCAGCTAGCACACTGTGCGGACATGTGTGTCTTAGTATTCAAGGGTGGAACAAAACGTAGACGGGAGTATTGGGTAACGCCCAGCCTTGCGAATTTATGTTTCGGAATAATTCTGTGAAGGTTTCTGAGCAGGAACTGCTGTTAGCACAAAACATTCGGATTCACGAAGCATTTTTTATTTATGATTTTTACAACACTATTAAGAAATAAAATGCATTTAGTAAATTTGATAACAGAAAATAATAACATGAAATCGCTTGTTGAGAAACTACCCACTCATAACACTCTAAAAATATATTTATAGTAGGAGATCTCGAGGTCATCTTCTTTTCAGAGGTCTCTGAGGATCATCAGAAATAGAAGAGGAAGTAATGTTGGAAACAAGAGGTTTCGGATGGTTCAGAAGTTTATTATGGAAGGATAGGTATCTCGATTGAGCTAAAATGTATAAGTACTATATATAATGGTAAGGGATGAGAACATGCAAGTGGAATATCATTAATTGTAGTACAAAATTATATATGAAATTATGAGATAAATTAAATTAGAGTATGTAAATAGTGAAATATTAATTTGATAGATATATGTAAAAATAATAAGACTAGTATGCAATATGTATTGGTAGTATGCATAAAATTGGTATAAAAATAAATATATATTTAGATACTTTCAATTTTCAAATCCCAATTAACTTTGACTTTAGTTTACTCAAAACAAGTGTAATCTAGATAGATTCGCTTCTGCTTATAAATTCCTCACAACTGTGAGACATTTCAAGCAGTAAAGTTATTCAGTTATGCTTCACTTGTCACCGCTTTTACTCACGTAATCAGAGACTTTGCTGATTCTCGAATATTTCTTGATCGAGGAGAATCAATGTTTAAAAGGATAATAAAATTACAACCTATAAGGTCATTAACTATGACAGCTTTGTAGGTATTTACTATTATTAATATTCTAATATATTTTTTCATGTTTATTCAATACACTAACATTACATGACAGTTATGGGCTTGATTTTCATACTTTAGAGGTAGAAGCAGTGTTTAGAAAGTCTTAATGCTTAGTTAACATAACGCTCATGATGACGGCAAAGTAGTACGGTATGGGAGCTTTTTTGATTGGCATTGTTTTTTTCAACTTTTATGTAGTTTAGTTGCTAATTTCGACATGTTATGAAAATAATTAAATCATTTTTTTTAAGATAAAAGTTCTTTAGACGTGTTTTGAACTATGTTCTAGAGAATAAATTAGATTGATCTGTGAGATTCCCGAAGTTTTAACGTTCGGGTAAAGTCTGCTAGAGTCGAATAACTTAAATGTTTTTACATTATGGGTTAAAATATCTCAGAAATTAAAAATCGGACCTAGATATTGTTAGCGAGGAAAATGTTCATAATTTCATCCTCTTTGTGATGAGGTATTATTCAAAATTGTATCTTAACGCGACGTCATGTTAAAAAGGCGAAAAGGAAAAAAAAATAGTGTCGAGAATCAAATTTTAATGAGTTTTATTGAAGATATGAATTGAAATATCTGAAAAACTAAATATCGGACTTGCATACTGTAAGCGAGAGAAATATTCAGCATTCCATCCTGTTTGAAATGGGCTTTTATTTATAATTTATATTTCATATTATTAATCTCGTCTTGTTGATGTTTTCACATCTATCGTATGCTCTAAAGTAAAAATAATTATTTTTATTTCCATGCTTTATTTTAAAAACTACTTCTTAAGGCGTTTAGAGAGCATACACCTTAGTATTTTTACTTTAGAAATCTCTTCTATTTATTCGTTGCATTTTTTTTTCAAGGTCATATTCCTGTCCAAATAGCCCAGAATTTTTTATACAACCCTGTATCAAGGTTCGCGATATATTCTAAAAAAACACATTCAAGTCCAGAGTATGTGCCGAAGTATTTTTAGAGCATTGTTTAACTCTAAGTGTGTGTGATAACATCTTAAAGAAGGCGGATGATTGTCTACGATGCGGTGGCAATGGTATGTAATCAGCGTGACTTACAAGTGACTCTCACAACTTTCAACAGCTATTTACGGGTAAAATACTTTCAGCTCTTGCTTTATATTTTCTTTTCCTTAATCCTTAGAAGGTAGATAACAGGTATCAAAGACAAGGATGTGTGTATTGGAGCTAGTTAAATAAATCGGAAATATTTGTTGAAAATGTATGGATTCTCATATACAATCCTCCTTTATATAAAATAATATGACATGAATCCAGAAAGTATAAGATAACAACATCTTATTAATTAAATGAACATCTTATCGTTAAGTTATTCAAGCCTGAAACTAAATGAAAATAATAGTTGTAATATTCCGTGGTACAGACCCCTTTTTTTAGCAAATCATTAACATTTGCTAGAAACTTCGTAAATAGCTTCATTTTATCGTAAACCACAAATATTATATTTACGAAAATTTACCTAATTTGGTGGTTTTCAAACTGGAGATCGGCGAACTTGGTATATTTAATTAGGTACTCTTCGTCGTAAACCTATGACTTCCTGTCCTACAGTATCCTTTAACAATACCCCACTTATCTCTGTTGACCAATCCGTTACCTAGGACTCCACCTTGACAAACGACTCACTTGGAACCCCCATACCAGACTGAAACGACTAGAAACCGCTCGACGTTTCCGACTACTCCAGCACATACTAGACAAAAACTCTAAACTGCCAACTATTTACAAAAGACTCATATATATATTACTATAATAAGACCTATTAGGACTTACGGGATCGAGCTTTGGGGCTCTACTAAAACATCAAATTCCTCTCTTATCCAGTCCCTACAATCCAACTTCCTGATAACCCTCCGAGGCGTCTGAAAAGATGTCCTCGGGACCAAGTAATTTAGACATATAATTGGATTGCTACCAATGGGTAGTTTCTCTTCATGTTGTACATGTCATATTACTCGTTCATATTTACTTGTTGTATTTATTATTAACTACAGTTGTAAATTTCGTTAATAAAAAAAAAAAAATAGGTACTGAAATACTCGTAAATATCAATTTGATTTCCACTTGGATCGTAAGATAATTTGATCTCAAAGTCGAATAAAAAGGTGACCTCAAAAAACATTGAACCCTTTTGCGTGACCTCACCCCTAAATTATAAAAAGAACGAGGTTATATAGGCCAAACGGTTCAAGATTTTTTTAGGTCACCTTTTTTATGGATTTTTTAATAAAATTATCTTACGATCCAAGCGTAAAGCAAATAAGTATTTCTGAGTTTTTAGTACCTAATTAAGTAACCAAAGTTTATCGAGAATTTTCGTAAATAAAATATTTGTAGGTTAAGATATGATGAAGCTATTTGCGAAGTTTTAGGCCTATGTTAATAATATGATAAAAAGAGGTCTGTACCACGAGCTATAACAATAATTCCAAGATTGATAACCAGTACACTGGTAAATGCCTAGCGCTAAAGACTTTGATAATAAAAAAAAATAAAATATATATTTTAAGAATGTTTTTAGAAATGTTATTGTATCACTAATATTTCGTTTTTAAAAAGATTTTTCTATTTAAATGGCTATTGGAGCTGAAACGTTAAATAATATTTTTTAAATGTTTATAAAAATGCTTTGTAAAATAAAAGGCTGTGATATTAAGAAGGTACTTTGATAAATACATAATAATATATAGATTAATATTAATAATATAATAATTATTAAAAATCTCACAAATAATATGAATAATCTATATAAGATTATTTTTCATAAAAAATAAAAATTATTTTTTCAATAAACTGATGATATATTTTCTTATAAAACGTAAAAGTTAATTAAGGTAGGTTAATTATGATAAAGGATATGATTAATGATTAAAGTTCAAGGGCTCGGATAAGTTTTAAATGAGCACCCTAATCATGCCACATTAGAAGTCTGTTTTCTTTCTAGGCATTCCCAACAATTGTGTTTTCTTCAATCTGAAAATCATTCAAGCTATAGAAAATTTAATTTTTCGACTTCTGATCTCATAATAAAGATAAACAACTTAAGGGAGGGTTTTTTATTGCCAATGTAACCTTTTATTATTTAAATAACAATGAACTCACGAATCAGTAGAACAAATCGAAATGTTAAAAATTAAAAACATTAATGTTTCCTTATATTGTCCATGCATTATCAGATTGTATTTGAGATCAATACGAAATCAGACTATCAATATCAAAATAATAATTGGTTTCAAGAAATTCAGTCAAGTAATTGTATCTCAAATAATTATACCAGCTTATGTTGGCATGCACCACAGATAAAATGATTTATTAATATACCACAACAGCAAATATTAATTATTTTGAATACCACTAAATAATAGATAATAAACATAAACAATTTCAAATAAAAAGTTTCCGAATAATGATTGGAGAGAGAAATGATTAAATTGTTTTTAATTTCAAAAGTTATTTATTTTTAAATATTTTTTAAAACATTTTAACAATTTCTTTATTAAATAATATTACATTTTTTCACAATCAAGGAGATATATCATAGTGATATCGGAGTTCATTCACAATATAGATACAATAAATTATGTGAAGTGACAGCAAAATAATCGTACTAAAAATAAATAAATGAATTAATAAATAAACACATGAGTATATATAATATTTAATCTATATATGATTATTTATTTATCTAAACCCTTTTTAATCTCAAAATTGTTTATAATACATTTAAAACATTTTTACAAACATTTAAAAATTAATACATTTTTTTAACGTTTCGGTTCCAAGAGGCATTTGAAAACAAAAATCTTTTTCTTTTTAAAAATTTAACTCGACTTGGAGTCTTAACCTTGGATTCGAAACGTTAAAAAATAATAATATTTTTTTAAATGTTTTTAAAAAAGGTTTTAAATGTATAATAAAAGACTGTGAGATTAAAAAGGTATTTGGTAAATAAATAATCAGTTTTTTTTTTGTTTTTTTTGTATAATCTGCTATACAAGTATTTTGCAACTTGTAGGCCTGCGGGGACCAACCGAATTGGGAAGTAGATTAAATATAATAATTATTAAAAAATCTCACAAAAAATATGAACAAACTAAATAAGTTTTTATATATATATATTAACAATTTTATAATAATCAATGATTTCAAAAAATCATCCACGTTAAGATACAATTAGTTGGTTCAAGCTGATAATTGACACTTTATATTAGTTGGCCATGCACCAAATAGTAAAATGATGTAGATATAAGTAAATGCAATTATTTATTATTAAACGTCATGTATTTATGAAAAACAATAAGTTATAAATATATTGTAGAATAAATATTATGTGCTGTAAATCGATTTATCAAAGTATTGGCGATTTAAGATCGTCGTATACATGAAGTATTTATAGTCATAAATAAAATAAAATTAACCACTAAAAAATAAAAAACAAAGAGCATTTATACATTTTCCATCAGAATACAATACATTTTAACTTAAAAAGTATGCCTTATTTAAGAAATTAAATAATAGAAGAGGAAAAAAAAAACTCCTCTTCTAGAAGATAAAAAAAAAAAAATAAGTCATTTATATCTTTTTCTTTTAGAAAACCGCAATCCAAATAGATGTTCATTCATTAAAAGCCCTAACTAAGCTGGTCACCTTATTCTTGCTTTTACTCACAGATTATATTAAATTAATTCGGTGTGCTAAATTATTTTCTTTATTTTTGTTTACGCCATTATCTAGATTATTCCCTCTATCTGTCTACTCACGTTCATTAATTTCACCCTATATCAAATACCTCTATGTATTTTTTCTTCATTTCCCCTTTTATTCTGTCTAACAAACAGTCTATTTAATCTACGTATTTTCAAATTGTTAGAAATATTTGTGATTATGCTAAATGTAATTGTGTAATTTGTCAATCTGTAGCACATGCGTCTTGCTTAACTCTTGTTGATATTAGCATTCTCCAAGTACTCCGATTTAATTTTTTTTTTCGACTACCAGTGAAGTATCTCGATGAAGACATTCCAGTTGTAGTTACTTGAAATATGATTACAAAGCTCGATTTAATGGAAGATTATTTATTAGTTAACATAATTTTATTCGTGGATCGTTTGATCTGACATTGGCTTCAAATACAAATTGTGATGTATGAATGATACTATCTCTTCCGCATTCAAAAACAAACTGTCAGTGAAAACAATAGGCTTTAAGGCAAGGATAAAAGTGAGAGTTGAAGAAGGTTTTGAACCGCTACAAATGTCAGTGCGAGAACGTTCTCATGGAAACCGATTGTGCTCTTTGATCTCCTCGTTTTGCCCTATTAGATCAGCTTACACGTCATTTACTTAACTATATCTATAGTTTCTTCAAGCGGTATTAAAAGTCAGTAATAGTATTACATCGAACACGCAATGATATTGCATCAGTGTAATCGAGATTGATTGGATAAATAAAAAAAAATATATTACCTGGAAATTGAAGGGGATACAAGAAATGACATTTGCTCTCCTATTCGTCATTGAAAATATTATTCCTCTTTCATACACCATATCATTTTTTTAAAATAGTTACTTATTAAATATGACTTTAATATAATTCTATTTATGCTTTTCTTTCTATCTGAGAATCATGAATTACTTTCAAGTTTAATATTTTAATTAATAATAGTTATATTGAATATATGTGTATAAACATATACAAACATATTCATATTGATACAAAATATCAATGAGAACAGTAATATTTAATAACATTGTAATTTAATGAATTGTGAACATATGTTTTTTAATAACTATGCAGCCCTGCTTTTCCTTCTATAGTTGGAGGGAGAAGTCTGGCTTGGATTCCCTGCCTGATTGTATATATTATATATAGGTATGACTGTGTTTTTAATTTACTTATCTTTAGGTTATTTTATTTTTTATTGTACATAGTTTTTGATTATTATTTTACTTTTGTTTATTTATTATTTTCTGTATATATGGTGTGAATGTGTTCATATATCACTATAATTATTGTCCACGTGACAGATAATTATATTTCTAAATAAACAAAAAAAAATTGGTGATTTAAAAATGTTCATAAAATTTCATATAGCTCTAAAAAATTACATTATATTTTGTATAAAAATAATTTCTTGAAAACAAAAAAAAATATTTATTTTAATATCAATCAATAAAATTTCACGAATTTAATTATGGGTTGTCCGAGCATTTTAGATTTATATTTCATTAGATTTATGATGTTATAGCTATGCATTGTTATAGGTTTTTACAAAAAAAAAAAAAAAGGGTTTCGACAATCACGTGGACAATAATTATAGTGATATATGAACATAATCACACCATATATTCAGAAAACAGAAAATTAACAAAAGTATAATAGTAATAAAAGACTACGTACAATAAAAAATAAAATAACCTAAAGATAAGTAATTTTTTAAAAATTATTTCTTAATGATATTTACAACTGTATTGCAGAAATACATCTACTAAATAAGTAAATTAAAAACACAGTTATACATATAAAACAAATTCATACCTATGTATCATATTAAATATATTTGTATAAACATTAGTATTCATATTATTATTATTAATGAAAACAGAAATATATAATAATATTATAATTTAACGAATTTTGAACACAGGTTTTTTAATAACTATTGGTGATATACAAATTTTCATGGAAATCCACATAGCTATAAAAACTTACATTACACTTTGTATAAAAAATAATTTCTTGAAAACAAAAAAGAATCTTTATTTTAATATCAACCAATAAAATTTCACGAATTTAATTATAGGTTGTCCGAGAATTTTAGATTTATGTTTCATTAGATTTATGATGTTAAAAACTATGCATTGCTATAGATTATTATACCAAAAAAGAAATGAACATTTCGATAATCCAAGTAAGCCTTAGAGAGGCCAAAAATATTTGTCAATATCTTTCAATACTATAATTTTTATTCAATATTTTTTATTACTAAAGTTTTTCTTTTCCTCCGTAACTGAATTCTGGTTATTGATTTAATAAAATTTCAGCCAGTGATATTTGAACGTTATCACAAATACTTTTAAATACAAATTTGCCCTTCAGTGTGGCAGACTGTATAAGTACTCAATAAAATCATTAAAGCATAAGAAAAATAAAATAAAATATAACACAAATTATTTTGTAAAAACTAGAGTTATTTCACACAAAATGTAAATTCTTTAAGTAACACCTTGTAAATGCCAGTATTAATAAAGAAGCCAAGATAAATAAAATTATATCTCGGTGATTCGGGTTTTTACTCTGACATGTCTAATGAGTTCTTATAACAATGCTATTTATTTTTCATCAGATCTGAATCAATATTTTATACAGTTGGATCCTAAGGCGAAGTAATTTCATCCTTTTTTTAATCGTTTAGAAAATTTTAAATAGTTATAAATGCTTCCAACGAATTATAGGTAGCTTACCCAACTTCCGAAAAATAAAAATAAAATTGAATCAAACAAATTTAAAAAAAAAAATTATCCTATCTAGTTCAAAGTTCAGACCACAGAGGGTGTAATACAGAATTGATTAGGCCGGGAAGCGTTACACGACTCTTCCATTAACTAGACCTTTCATAGTTGGACAATTTGATCTTTTTTTTATCGTTTCACGATAATGGAGAAGGAAGGGACTTTAAATATTACTCGATCATCTCCATGTCAAAATACAAAAAGGCGATAAAGCCATTAATAATCATAACAATTCTGTTAAAGAATGACTTCAATCAAAGTTATTTGAAAAATGATCCGGGCATAGCCAAATTTCAATAGAAGTAATCAAGTTTTTAAATTTGATTTAAATAAGAGCCTGTCTTTCATTTCAAGCTCTAGTTTAACCAAATAAACATAAAATACAATAAAATACCATAAGATCTTATTGCATATACTTTATTATATCATATTAATGTTAAAACGTTTTTAAAAATAGAAACTTTAACTAGCATGTGGTTACTGATAAAACATTTTATGAATGTATGGAGAGTTATTTGAAATTCCAAGGATCTTTTATTTTATTAAACATAAAACGTTCTTCCTTATTTTTAAGCTTGATAGCTAGGACTTTCAGTCGGGATGTTGAAATCCTGAATAACTATCTTCCTTTATAATTTTCAAAAGTCAACAAAAATTAATCTCTATATGAAATATATTTTTAAAAAATAAATAAAATGAAAAATAAACTATAAAAAAATAAATAACTTTTGTATTTTCTATTTGTCTCGATTTTTTTTTTATTTGTCGTAAAGCAACACAAACATTAACTGTTTGATTAAATGAGTATTGATTAAAAAATGAAGAGAAGGATGGATAGGATAATCAGTCAGAAATAAGAAGGCAAAAATATATAATAATATTTATTTTAACATTTGCCGATGTTTCGACCTGAAGCTCAGGCCTTAATCAGAGCTCTTCATAATATTTATTTTAACATCGGAAAATGTTAAAATAAATATTATTATTTATTTTACCTTCTTATTTCTGACTGATCACCCCAACCATCCTTCTCTTCATTATTCACAACAGTCTACCATCAACCCACAATTGATTAAACAAATGTATAACTCCTTCTTTAATTTTTGTACGCGTTTCAGTGTCATACTATTTTCCTTTTTCAATAAAGTAACATAAATTTCATATAACTATGACCTTGCTGCTCGGAGTCAGCTATTTGAGAGCCTTTAAACAGCAATGAATGTCTCAATAGTAGAAAAAATACCACGTGAAAGGTCAACAACTATAAAACTATAAAGTAACAATAAAAATAAAAAGGATAGATCGCGTCAAAAAAAGATCCAATGCAGTTGCTTGCAAATTGCTGGAATGGATTAGGCTGGTTAAGGTAGCAAAAGATCTGTATTAGCAACATAAAAAAAAAAGTATGGCCTATGACCAAACAGTAAAACTGGCGTAAATATAACTGTTTCGTGAGGATTTATCAATGTGATTAGTAATAATAAATATTTAAGTAATACTTTATAGTCTGTGGTACAGCCCTGCTTTTATCGAATTATTAACACCTCTCTGAAACTTCGTAAATAGTTTCTCATCGTAACCTACAACTATTTTATTTACGAAAACTCTTGGAATTGATGCGTTTTTTTTTTTAATCTGTTTATTGAATAATAATACAATCAGCCACTGCTGGAGGGCTATAAGCATTAGGGCTACAAGTTCTCATTCATACAATATATACAAATAATAAAGAAATAAATATAAACATAATAAGTAAATAAATAATACTGGTGAAGAAGTTAAATAAAAATAAAATAAAATAAAAATTTCTAAACACAATCATACCTATATACAATATATACATTCGCCCAAGAATCTCCGAGCCAGGCTTTTTCCCCATACGTGGAAGGCGAAGCAAGACTCCGGGAGATCCCAGCGCCACTTTTCCAGCCGCATCACTAGTATTAGAAGCCAATGGAGACTGAAAGAGGGCACTACAGCCACAGACGCTCAGGACATGAGTGGAGAAGCTGGCCATTGCCAGGACTCCAAAGGCATATTTACAAAAGATCTCGAGGCCACTGCCGTTTCAACCTTCGAGGGGGATGGTATGGATGTTCGGAGCTGGATAGGGATTGCGCTAGAGGATTGGGATGATGAATGAGGTTCTGGTGAAAGTTGGAGAATCTGGATGGGATGATGTCATGGACATATGGGATGTTAAGGTCATGGTGTAGGGTCTTGTTCGTGACATAATATGGAGCATTGACTATTGTTAGAAGGACTTTGGACTGGAAGGATGATGCGTTTTAAACCTGGAGGGGGACAAACGACTTTGTGTTCAAATTGTTTTTAGTATCTATTGAAATAGACGTTAAATAAATGTTTGCCTCCTACAGATTGAAAACGCCCTAATTCCAATAGTTTTAGTTAATAAAATAGTTGTAGGTTACGATGAGACGAAACTATTTACGAAGTTTCAGGCGGATGTTGATAATTCGATAAAAACGGGGCTGTATAAAAGACTATTAGTATTTCTCAAATAAAACAGATGTATAGTTTTTCAAATCCATGACTCATTGTTACGTGTGAGACAAATTACTGAACAATGACACCAAAGAGTCTGCTAATTAAACCCAGTTATCGATAACATCTCGACACGGACTCCGTCAACAGAGAGAGTTAAACGTGCATGTACTTCCAAACTTTCTACACAGTAATCATGAGGTAAAAATCTGGAAATGCTTTCTTTAAACATGGCGTTAATAATAATAATATTCATTTTTTTTATGCTATGACACTTAACTATGATATGCCTCTGGGTTTTTGAAATAAGTCTAGTAGCCCAGTAAATGTCTAATTTTGATGAATCTGGTGTTTTTATTTCCGATAAGCCGGAACATGATTTAAGTTTTTTTTAAAACATATTATTTCATAGATTACAGTTAAGCGGTTCTTTCACACCTATGTGGATTGTTTTTTAAATAGCCAACACCGGTGATCATTCTTGATTCTGCATATGCATCTATTCCTGATTTATACATTGCGATGGGCCCATCTTCCTATGGTAACACGGTCCATTGTTTACCGAACCAGCACTTTGTCTACTCTTCATTTACTTTCTCTTGTAGCGATTCCTGTATTTTATTCATTAATACATGATATGTCATTAGATTTCTTTGACGTGTAGATAATATCGAATATGTTATAACACTTTAACATATTATTACTGGGTACAGCCCAACTAAACTGGTATAAGTATGACGTTCTTTATAACCCGAACACGTAGAATGCATGACCTGTTCGTATCATACAAATGCCAACGAAAATATATGTATTATCACTTAAATATAAACACGTTACAAGCAATTTTCTGAAAATTATCTTGTAATGTAAATTGGGTCTCTGATTTTGTTGCTAGAGAAAACACCTGATCATCCAAATTCTTTTTAAGTATCAGGCTGTGGAAGTCGCCCACTCCGATCAAGTATTAAATGCATTTATGGCCTTTTTATGAATTATTTACAATAAAAAATAAAATAGTTGCGAACAAAAGTTTTCAGTGAAATAAATATTAATACAAAAAAAAAGTATTCTACACCTGAGTTTTAAATTATGAAACCGACTTTTATTGCTTCAAATTTTGCTTTATCATCCTTATAAAAACATTTATAAAGAAAAAAAATTACTCGTTTGCTAATATATTTTTTGAAATAAGACAATCTCGCGATCTCAGCAGCAAAAACCACATATAAAGAGATTCCTCAACTCCTGGATGACCTCATAGTTTTAATATTTTCCGTTTAATTATTTCCACACTATTACACGAAGAAATTCCAGTAATATGTACTGAGAAACTGAGCAATTTATATTCCATTTCTCGTCAATCAATTTTCAACTTTTTTTTGTATTTATTGTTCGGATTATTAAGAGTTGAAATTATCCTGTAATTGTATTTTGAGATTAAAAAATGAACTCGTGACAATCATTGTTCAAATTTGTCGTTAACATGAACGTTAGCGATAAATGTTATACAGGATATCCTGCACACCTGCAGATTGCACTGAATACTGAATAGAATGGGGCTGCCCATGTTCTGTGTTTGGGACAAGACCCGAGATTACTATCCACCGTCCTGACCTCTCATTACAGATGCCGAATTGATATTAGCCTACGAATCTATAACGTAAGCCCAAAAGTAGTCTAGTTTAAATTAATGAAACTTAATATTTAATAACTTATGTAAAGTCAATAATATGCTTTTAAAGTTTGTATTAACAAAATGGTATTAACCTGTTTGAAATCAACATTATGGGGTCTCTGTAACTCAGATCACTCAATATAGACATATTAACACTTTCAATGAACAGGTTTAAATGAAATAAAATGTTATTAACTCTAGTTTTAAAACAGTTATCTGCGGCTTAAAAACACCTTTAAGTGTACATTTGAAAAAGTTTGGCTACTTCATTCTCCTTTAATTTCTCGAGTGGGTTTAACTGACTCAATGAAAACAGGCACATGCAAACTACTTTTAGTTCCTTGACTGCCAACTATACAGACCACTAAATAGAAAATCTAAACTTTCTATAGAAAACAAATTACTGATCTAAAAGACAATACTACAACCTATTTGGACTTATGGACTAGAACTGTATGCAACAGCAAAATTTTGTAGCATCAAAGACATCAAATCCTTTCAGTTCAAAGTCCTTCGAACAATAGTCGATGCTCTTTTCAATGTATCCAATTAAACCCAATGTCAGGACATGACATCCCATTTGTCTTAGATCTTATCCCAAATTCTCCAAATTTCATCAGAATTTTACTTCCTCATTCAAATCATCTAAATTCTCTTGCACAATCCCTATCAAGCACCATCCATCCCTACAATCCTCCAAGAAGGTTAAAACGTCAGTGCCTCCGCGATCTTTTGTAGTTTATATAAATTGGAGTTCTGGCAATAGTCGGATTCTCCACTCAAGACATGAGTATATGTGGCTAAAGCGCTCCTGATCAATCTCCACGGCTTTAATACCAGTGAAGTTGTTGAGAGAGTAGCGCAGGGATCTCGTGGAGTCCTGCTTTTCCCTCAATTGTTGGAGGGATAAGCCTGCCGCGGAGCCCCCTCGCCTGATTGTAAATAGTGTATATAGGTATGAATTTTTTTTCCCTTTAATTTACTTATCTTTAAGTTATTTTATTCTATTTATTGTATATACTTTTTGATTGTTATTTAGTCATTTTGCTTTAATTTTTTTTTTTTTTTTTTTGACATATTATTGTGTGGATGTTATCTTGTCTCGCTATAACCAATGTCCGTGTTACAGTTTGTTATATCATTCTATAAATAAATAGTTTCTTGAATAAACATAATTGATTGGTTACTGATAGTGGACATGCTTAAATATATGAACAACAGTTTCGATTAATTAAATAAGAAACAATCAGTGAAATTTGTCATTCCATTTTGTGTATATAGCGCAATCTAAGCAATCTGAATGTAGGACAAAGCGCAAGGAATGTGTTATCGGCTTTTTTACCGATATCGGCCAGACCAACTGAGCCGATATCGGTTCTTTTCAGAATCCATGATTTTGATTTGACCTTTAATAATCCAATACTAATATTAATAACCCTTGCATACACCTCAAATTGGCACAGTTTCAGCAAGTATTTTACATAGCAGGAATAAATAATTTTTAATTATAATTTACCTATATGAAACACATTTTAAAGGCATAATGTATTGTACAAACATAAATATGTAAATATATTCAGGTCATTTTTTATTCTTATTTTTTTAAGCTTTGAATTTTTATAGTATTGACTCCTTTTTCAAAGGATTATAGTTTTTATATTTAGACATTCCTACATTCGCAAAAACATTATAACAACTTTTAGCAAGCTTGAACCATAATTATTTTTATTGTAGAATTATAAGAGGAATGAAATAATTGGGCATCAGTTTGAGCGAAATAATAATTTAGGCGTTGCAGGTTAATAATAATAATAAATTAAATTTATAGAATTTAAAATATTATAAACATAGTCCACCTAAAAACAGATAATTAAATATTGCAGTTAAAATAATGATATTCCCACCATACTTAAAAATAGAACAATTTAAGTCGAAGAGTAGAAATTACTATTGCAACAACTGCTGTACAATATATGAGCCTGGTACCCCATTCGGGGCAGTTAGAATGGCTACAATGGTATATTTAAGGCAATAAATATAATATCCATGTATATCTTGAAATAAAAAATCTATCTAATATTTCATGAAATATTACTTATTTTTTAATAGATTTTTGCTTACTTAATTCAAATAAAAAAAACATGTAATATGACATTATTATTGTATTAATATATGACAAAATTTTAGTTATACCTGACGACTTCATGTCTTTTGAAGGATGATTTATCATTGCTATTCAAAAATAATTTAGATATTTAACCTATGAAAAATGAAGCCGAACGAGAGAAAACTGAAGAAAATCTATTCACAAAAAGAAGACCTGGCATAAGCAACAGATTTAATTTTTTTTTTGTTTATGATATTTAAAACTGTATTAGTATAAATACATATTAAATGAGAGGAACTCTAATAATATGTCTAGATAAGGAGATCACGAGGCCATCTTCTTTTCAGACGCCTCGGATCGTTATCAGGAATCGAAGAGGAAGCAAGGTTAGAAACAAGAAGAATTTAAATTTAAAGGGGAGCCTTTATAATGGAAACTAAGCGATAGTTATCTTGGTATCATCTATTGTTTTTAACTGACACAGAACAGACAAATCACTTGAGTTATTGCAAACATTGTTTCCAGTCATGTACAGGAAGTCAGTTTTAAACCTGAGAAATAAGGGGCTAATCTATTATTTATTTATAAGACCAATCCATACGATATACAATTACCTGTAAAATATGGTCAAATACTTGTATAACTGACGACAAAACAAATTTTCAAAACAAGTGTATGAGATTTATTGCATGAATACCTAGTAGAAGTGTCAGAATAATACACATACATGACGTTTAAGATGGTATACAGAAAATATTTTAAAGCTTATGACAGATTTCTTTGAATCACGTGACAACATCGTTTACGAACATATCAAATCAATTGTAAATAACTCCTTTGAAGATTTGTGTTACAAAAAATCTAAGCACAAAAGAATGCATAAAAGAATTAAAGAATACCTTATTGTAATTTTATAAAAATTGACATAACTTTGTTTCATTTCATGGTATGTCCAGGTAGTGGGTTTTTTTCTTCATCTATTTATCTATTCCCCCTCAAATTGTAATATTGTTTGTTTTACTTCAATCAGGAAAATGTTAATTTTTAAGTTACAAAAGCAAATTCTCGAATTACTTTTTTTAATTTCGCTAAGTTTAGTGCAAAAGGTCGTAAGTAAAAATTATGTTGTTATGTTTTACGAAATAACATAAACACTTAATATTTCTTTAGAGTTTATTAGTATAATTTTATATTTTACTTTCCTCTGCTATTTGCCACAGTAGCATACTACTTAATGCAGTTGCAGTCTACAAAATTCCACCTTTAGCACAAATAGAACTAAAGTGAAAAACTGTTGCTTACGACCTTTTACACCGACAGTTGAGATGTACTACTGAAATTATATATTTCTAAATAAGAGAGAATCACTTTATTATCTTAAAAGGGTGCTGCCCAATTACATTGGGTTGCTTTAAACACAGTATACTTATTAATCGCTACAGACAATTTTCAAAAACTAATATACAATTATATAGTATTAACAACATATATGAGCATAATATACATTTTTTTTTTTTTTTTTTTTTTTTTTTATCTATATATATATTTTTTTTATCATATTTTTTTTCCTATATTTTTATTTATTTATTTATTTATTTTATTTTTACCATTTCTTTAATTCATTTATTAGCACAAATGAATTAAATACCTAAAAGATAAGAAAAAAATAGATACATAAAAAACCTAAAAGATAAGAAAAAAATATAACGATTTTATCGATTTTTTAAATCAATAATATCAGATAATACGACTGAATTCATATAATTGTTTTAATGGCATAATAATTGCAATAACAATAATAGTTTATAATATATGACAATTGGAACGGAAGGAACTCACCTGACTGGCCATTGCGAGGAACTGCCGGTGTAGGCGACCGGTTCGGACTAGCTTACCTCCCGATCTGGCTTCATAGCTACCCCACCGCTAGTCTTTGTAACCTACTAGGAGGTGGAGGGTGAACTGGCCCATTGTGCGGTGAATGGGTTCGGATTACAAGAGTTGTCAATCAACCCCCGATTGTAAGGTATCTAACAATTAAATAGGAAGCGGAAAGAAAGGTTTGCGTTGGAAAGAATTAAGAGTAAAATCAATATGAATGATGTTTAATCAAGGAGAGGATCGTATAAAAGGCGGTCAAGTATAGAACAAAAAAAAAAAAAAAAAAAAAAAATATATATATATATATATATATATATATATATATATATATATATATATATAAAAAACATTATGTTGATTTACCAGACAGATTGGTGGATAAATTAGTCCATAGGAGTCGTGGTCTAAGATATTTCACTTCGAAGGCTAATCGAGTGAATTAGTTACAATTTTAAATATTTATCGTCCGCGATACAAACCCCTTTTTATCAAATAATTAACATCTTAAACTTCATGAATACCTTCATCTTATCCAAATCAACAATTTTTTTATCTACGGAAATTCTCAGAAATTGGGCGTTTCCTCATTAAATTGATTAATTTAATTAAGTAATAAAAACTCATAGATATCCATTTTCATTCAACCAGAATTGTAAGATAATTTGATAACAAAATCGAAAAAAAATGTGGCCTACAAAAATATTGAGTCGTTTGACCTATACAACCT
Organism: Nezara viridula; assembly: GCA_928085145.1. Lineage (NCBI taxonomy): Eukaryota > Metazoa > Arthropoda > Insecta > Hemiptera > Pentatomidae > Nezara > Nezara viridula. The sequence continues at coordinate 50,325,299 of OV725081.1, forward strand.
CGTTATTTTGACAAGTAGAGGTGGACTCCAAAAGGCCCAACATTTTTTTAGGCCACATGTCTCTATTTTTATAACAAATTAGAATAAAAAGGCGACCTTAAAAAATATTGAGACTTTTGAGGCGTGGCCTAATTCCCCAAATTGTAAAAATAGCTAGGTTATATAGGCCAAAGGGTCCAAAATTTTTTAGGCCACCTTTTCAACGATTTTGCAATCATCTTACTATTCAGGTAGAAAACAAGTGGGTGTTCATGAATTTTAGTACCTAATTAAAAATAAATTTTAACCTACTCATCACTTCATAAATGAAAACAAATTTCTAACACTTTATGTAATTTCTAGCCCCATGCACTCCCCATTTTTTTAAGTTCAATTATCTTTTCAGCTTTCCACCCATACAATTCATCTACTATCCTATCCACAGAGATTGAATTCCAGCAATCTTTTATAAACTCTTTGGCCAAAGTAATATCCTTTTTGTTATGGATTAAGCTAATAAAATGTTTCAACCCACTATTGTTGTAAAAATATTTATCGTTTGATATTTCCCGACTCGTTTCAGTTCCAGTTTGTTTTCCTAATTGTTCTCCTTTATTTAGGATGTTATTTTTCAAGACGATAGCTCTAGTGTGGCAAAGATGGGTAGAGAAGAATCCTTTAAATTTCACCTTTTGGGCAAAGCTCATATAACACGGAAATAAGTGCTATATTACAGTAGAACCCTTTTCCTGAGTGCAAATTGAATATCATTGAAGATTTATTTGCTCATGTCTATCAAAAGTTGCAAAATAAAGAACAGTAAAAAATATCAAAGGATCTTGTTACTAAGGTGAATAAAAAATGGAAGAAGATACCAACACAATTAACTTCAAAGTATACCCAATTAACGCCCAAATGGCTGGAATTGGTTCTCTAAAAACAAAGCGATGAATAAATAGTTAGCTTGAAAAATCAATAGTTGATACTGATATGATTTTATGTATGAAAACTTTAGCTGCATTGAAATTGGGTTTTTATGTTTGAACTTATTTTTAACAATATCTCCAGTTTATTACGGAAAGCATTAATTACACAGTGGATAGAGCTAAAATTTTAAACACGTTCTTGTGAAATTTCGACTTTCGATATGGAAACAAAAACATTGTAATATTTAAAAACAAGTAAAACTCTAAAAGAGACTATAAATAGATATAAATGAATATTCAATAGAACAAGTTATTTAATTCGATTTTTCTATGCAATATGTATTTACAATGTATGTATAAGATGAGAGACTTCGATGAAAAAAAAATATATGCTCAGAATTATCATATATATTTCAAGTTCGTATAGAAGTATGTATATGTATTTTTCCTGATTCTCGTCTTTGGCAGAGCTTCGCTCATCTCTCGATAGACTTACTACATGGAAACCAAGTCATTATTAGCCTATTTTGTATAAGTTATACAAAATACAATGCTATGCCTACCTTAATTAATGTGGTTGAAAGGACATAGGGTTTGAATAGTTCTCCCATCCACCTCCTTCTCAACCTCTGCATATTGTATATCTTGAATATCTGTTGTTGACATATTCTGCAATAGTTCAGTTTCGAGGCCGTGTAATTTAATGTGAAAGTGTTGAAAATATGTGTTGTAACCATTTTTTACTGTGTAAAATATTACTATTACGTAAATTATTTGGTACTGGCTGATGTTTGAATAATTTTTTTGTAATTAACTTAATTTTATTTTTTTCTACAAGCCCTATCCTCATTCATGCGATCTCATCCAAAATTAAAATAAAATTAGAAAAGTATAATAAATAAAACATGTGATAATACAAATCATGTTAAGCTCAAGTATTTAAAAAGTGGTTTGATTACATGGCTGAGAAGCTTTGTAAAGAAGTCTAACAAAAGACAAAAACTAATAAATAAAAGACAATTCGTATCACACTGTTTTTGCTTGTGCAACACAAGCTGTAAAAAGAAATTTAATTAGTTTTCTAAGCTTAGTGGATTTAAAAAAAAAAAGACTTAAGTTTCTCAAAGAGAAGAGTAAATTAAATAATTCAATTATTCATTTAACTTTTTTTTTTATTTGTATCTTTCCATTAATATTTTAATTAATTTTAATAAAAATTGGTAAAACTTATTCTGTTATGAACTTATGAAAATTTTAAATTAAATTTGGAAAACCAATTATAAAAAGTATTTTTCATTCAATATTTTATCTTTGTCTGAGTTCAAACAACCAGGAAAGTGTTTATAAAATAAAAATCCTGGCGTCCTAAAAATGTGGTTCAGCCTTGAAAGAATTGAATTATCTGCCTGGAATCCCCTAGTGTTTCTTCATTTTTAGTTTTAGTTTTGGAATTTTTAGTTTTAGTTTTGGAACTTTTTTTTTATATTTTTGGATTTATTAAAATCTACCATCCTTACAGTAATCTCTCAAAAAATAAAATATTGGTTATCAGAACTAATTCAATATTAATAGTAAAATAAACAAGAAATTGGTTGGGACTTCGTCAAAGAAGAAAATACGCAGTATGTTTGCGGTCAAGGTTGCACTCCTTCCTCACTGTACTGAACGGAACTAGTCCAGTAGTTCATAAATTAGTTTAATTATTTTTCATACAAACCTGAAACTTTCCTCGAAAGGTCGCAAAGAGTAAATGAAGTATTTGCATTATGCTTATTATTATTTTTTTATTTCTAATTCTCCTTGATGACCTAAATGATAAACGACGTCTTCATTTATCTAAAGTTAAGAAGATTACTTAAAAGATATTATTCTTTTTTTTTTTATAATAGTCCATTTTTTCAATAACTTACAAAAAAAAATACAAAGTTATTTCACTAAAAAAAAATTATATATTTATTTTTTTATTTTTTATAACTAGATCAAATTTTTAAATTAATATCAATCTTTATGTTTCGTAGCTTTAGGAAGTATTTATCTACAAATTAACTGCATTAGCTTCAAAAATATACCTTCATTATTTGTTCATTATAATATTTTTATTACATAATTTAAAAAGCTACACTTACATGATTTATAAAAATTGTAACAATTACATGATTTATAAAAATTGTAACAATTATATGTATTATTATAATATATTTTTGTTTTATGACCCTAACGTCAAATGCTTATATATCAGCTCACAAATATTGTCTATGATATTCTATTCAATGACATGTTTTGAAATAATTAGGAAAATATTATAATTTATTATTATGATAATTAACAAAATTGTATCATTTAGCATACTAGAGATCCCTTACAAAAATTTTTTTTTTTAAAAAGTAAGCGTGTAAATTTAATAAATTTTTAGAGTGAATTAAAGATGTCACTGCTCATTTCTATTGAAATAAATTTTATTTATTGAAAATTAGAATGGGAAAAATTATATGTCTGTGCATAAATAATATTTGGTAAACCTCCTCAGTTCGAATTCAACCTTCTTATAAAACTTCTTTTTTATGTAAAACAATTGATGTATAAAATGTGTAAAATAAATTATGTATTAAACTAAAGAAATTATTTATGTTAATATATTTAAAATAAAAATATTCTAAATTATATATAGTAAAATGATGGATGCATGGAAAAGCTAATGGACGGCTTTTAGCAGAAGGCTACCAATCCATACTGCGCATGTTTCGAGTTAGTTCAAATACAAGGTTAATGGCCGTGGAAAATCTGAAAGCTTTTAAGTAAAAACTTTTTTTTTCTCACAGACCTAATTTTTCCTATTTTTTTTTTCCAAATGCCATATAAATGATGTAAAGACAAAAATAATTCAATTTAACGACAGATATGTATTTTTTAAGACTCGAGCATAGCTCTAAATAGCATAACAATTTGTTGGTGAGAATCGTTTTCTATTTTCATGTAAATAATAATAAGTAAATACAATTTAATTAACAATATTTCATATTATAATGTTTATAATATATGAACTAAAGTATAATGTTTTTCATTTATATCGTTATAATTAAGTGTTTCTTTTAAATATTTCAATCCTTACTTCAGTATTGAGATGAATTTATCATTAAATGTGTGCAACTTAATATAACGTTTAATGTGGTTGCGAACCTTAGTAAATTGTGGTGATAATCCTGAATATGAGATCATCATATGAGAAAATGGTCTGAATATGAAATAAAAACTATATGTTTATTTATTCTGCAAACGTTTTTTTGACCTAAACATGTAGGGCCAATGGTTTCAAGACCGGACAAGAACTCAATTAAATTCTTGTCAATATTAACTCGGTTCTTGTTGGCCCTTCAAACGATTGCCCTGATGATGACCCATATGTTTGGTTCGAAAAGTCGGGCAACTCAACATGTTTTTTTTTACTGCGCATCCTGACCAATTATCATTCAACAGTCAGCTATGTATCCATCTCTTCTTTAAAAAGTTCTTAAATATGTTCCTTACTTCAATGTATGAAAGAAAGAAAATTTTACTTCAGTAATAATTTTAAAATAGTGTATTCATTATAAAAATATTAAATATTATTGATAGCTGTTAAAAGAGTAAAACAGGAACTCTGACTGCTTATAAAAGAACTTTACACACTGCTTTAAGTTTATACAGTTGGCACTGATTATAAAAATAACTCAATTTATTTGTGAATAAGCAAACAATAAAATCTTCGTTAAAATTACTAGCGGAGTAAATTTTAAAACGAATCAGGGAACTTCTATTATTTGAATATCTTTTGGAGTATCTCCAAACAGGGCCCCAACTCATTTTCCCAATCAGATAGCGTCCGAATCTCGATGATTTATGAAGAACTTTAAATAATAACGAAGAGTTCTTATAACGAACCTAATCTATTCTTACATAACGACCTAAAATTAGTTTTATATAATATTTAGGAATGCAATAAAGTTCTTATAAACTTTTTGAAGAAATTGGGATCTGCGTTTATCATAAACACATGGAAAAAATACAGAAAGAAAATATATTTTAGTGTGGGATATTGAGCTATCTAAGAATAATGCAGAATTACGATTGCCATTGGTAATACATTCAACAATAATTACAAAAATAAAAAAACTAAAAAAAAATATATTAAATGAAATGACCAATAAATAAATAAAATTAATTAATTATACATAAATAAAGTCTGTATGTTTACTAATCTGTAATTTAAAAGATCAGCGAAAAATAATTGATATCTACCATTTATATCATAAAACATTTTTCCAGAACAAGGAGAATCACTAATGAGTATTTTTATGATGGAAGAAGTTATATGAGAGGCAAACGAATGGTTTGTGGGTTAGGATCTCGTGTATATATAGTGAAAGGAAGAACAAGGAGTGAACAAATCAAGGATATAAGATGGATTTTGGGTTTTGAATGGTCGGCAAAGGAATACTCTAAGAAAATATAAATATCGAAACATCGAAAACCTAGGTAAAGCTCTCGGCATTAACACTTTAACTCGGCATACATACTGGCGGCAATAGAGGCCCCAATTTGGAGCATCTGACGGTTTCCAAAATAAATATAATAAAACAATTCAGTAATCACTTCAACCATATCTCATGCCCTTCAAACAGTCAACTTTTTACAAGGCAGTCATAATCAAAGTGGGAGAATATGAGAGAGGAAACTAGGAGTTGACGGATTCACCAAATCATTGTTTCTTGATTTTTGGATCAATTTATTAAGCCTTCAATTTATTGAAAATGCAGTAAATTTTATTTAAATTTATTTCGTCTATTTCGCAAAATAATGGACCTCCAAGTCACTCACTAAGGAATTGAAAGATGATCCGTAAATTGAAAAACAATTATTCTGTGGAAAAAAAAATCATGGGATATCCATGCAGGTAGAGAACACGTCATACTGAACTTTCCAAATAAGCAGGTAGATATACTTAATTGGTTTTCTGGAAACTGGTGTTGAGTTATAACTAATTCTGGGAAGATTAGAGATTAAATTTCTTAAAAAAACTTTTTATCTTTGCTATTTTAACCACACACCTTCACAGCTCTTATTTGCTTTTGGGTTGTTTCCTTCGTACTGAAGGAGCATAATAAAAATAAAATTCTACAGTAAAACATGGGTGATTATCTTCGGTTCTTTGAGTATTGTCAATTTTTATATGTACTTGTTCTTTACTTAGAATGTTTATGGATATCTTTTTACAGTTTTCAACATTGTAAACTTTTACGTACATCTGTGAACTTACCCATCGATATTATTAAATGTTACAACTAGAAAATTTTCATCCACAGAGCCTTATATCTTTAAGATGCATGTGAAGAATAAAATAATCGGCCAAGCTTTCGCCAATTGAGGCATCCTTAGAAAAAAAAAAAATCAAGATCACATCCCTCTATGATAACCATTCACGTACTGGAAGTGAGATGAGGTAATATAGTTGAGGAAGGAACAGATGGCCGGACAAAAAAAAAGTTAAAAAAACAACAGAAGAAATATATTTAATTGTTAATTAACCAAAATACATAAATATCGCCAAAAAAAAAAATGCAAATAATAAGAAAAACATATAAAAGAACAAATGAAGAAATTAAAATGCATATCAAAGGAAATTGATCATCAACAGCTGAACAAGCAGGACAAGTTAAAAAACAATACAAATTAACTAGAATTATTCAAGATGTTCAACGTTCCAGAATAAAAGTTTCAAATATCTGCTGATAATTAACAGCATTATCTCACTTTTATGCAATATGAATTTTTCAAATATCTTTCTTTTAGAACTATGCCTCTGTTTCTGTAACACTCGTATATAATTAAATTCAAATTCAAGTTTAAATACTTTAGAGCAGCGATAAGCTCCATTCTGTTAAGATTCCGGCAATCGCATTGATGCTGGACATTCTTCATTGCAAATTTAGGGACGTTTTACCAACATTCACCTTGGAACAATGCACACATCTTATTTCATAAAAATCTGATATATTTCTGGATTAATATGTTATCCAGTGGGTTAATATGTATAGTGGCATATTTTTGAACGCTTATCATCCGTTTGATTAAAACCTTCCTCAGGTATGTTAAATCATCTTTCCTCAAGTAAGCAATTGGATGATATGGAGTGATGAGATCTTGGGTTAGTTTTGTTGTTTGTTCTGATGATGCCTGAATCGGTGAAAAGTTTATGGGTTATTTTATTCTTTAACTGCATTTAAGAGGATGTGTATCTGTAAAATTTTCTATTATAATCTAAGATTGATTTTTTATATTTTGATGAACTTTTACTCGTCTAGATTAAGATATTAATAAGACCAGAGAAATGATTCGGAAATTGAATCGATGAATTAAATAAAATCCGATATTAAATACACCTTTGAATTCCGGATGTAAATGGGACTGAAAATAAAAATAATACAACTCTAATTTAGAGGGTATTATAGGATCATGGAATGAATAGACACACCGGGTCTTCCCTGAGCTTGCATAAACTGGTGAGATTAATTCATTCCTTTTTTCATCGTTAGTTTTAATCTTTTTTTTCTGTAGAGTTTAATTAAATCTGTAGAGTAAAGGACTTTTAAACCCAGCATACATTTAAGTAATTTATAAAGTAATATTTTATCCAGATTTGTCGTTGGGTTACTCTTACCATTCATTGACAATGGAAAAAAGTATTTATAATGTAACCAACTAATATGTATAGATACTACAGCATATATATATATATATGCTGTATATAGCAACAAGTACTTCCGTTGAAAAATGGGAATGATAGTTTCTCATCATGGCATTACTTTCTCTTATTATGTATTTAATATATTGGTTGGTGAAAGTATCATAAAAATTATATTATATTTTTGTTTCTCTCATGTTCACCATACCACCTCGGCTAAAATTATTGTAAAGTTTTAAGAAATCAGTGGTAGATTAATTATTTGTTTGTTAGTTGATTCAAATGGCAAAGTAGCCGTTTACTTTTGTCTATAATCAAACATGAAATAGACAGGAAATTGCTGGCTGTGACAGTTGGAGTTAGTCGACAATAGCTAAAGGAAACGTTGGATAACTGTGTCAGGAAAATCTAACAATAGTTTATACCGAACGTTCTCCGTTAGGAGAAGTTTGTGTCACTGGACATTATCAGGTTCACAATATGACAAAAGGTGTTCAACATGTAACAACGTAATGTGGCTTGATTGAAGTTGTGCGGTAAGCACTTGTAACTTACAAGTTCTAATTATAGACGGCATAGAAGATGATTGAAAGAAAGAGAATGATTTTTTTGTAAGTGTACATACTTCTACAATGCGTGGTAATATGTACACAAAGTAAATAAAGAGAGTTTTATAATTAAAAAATATATAATTAAAAATCAATTAATACATTTCAGACAAATTATTTTAAAATACATCTTTACATAGTAAATTATACATATATGAGGTAAAGATAAAAATGTGTTAAAATGTAGTTTAGTGTATACGGCAATGTGCTCGAATTCTCAGAGACCAAGATTCAAATTCGACTGTGGAAAATAATTATTTTCTGACTTCAGATTGACTCTGGTGTCGGGCAACCTTCCTGGGTCGCACTCAGCGTCTATAGTGTGGACACCCTTAATGAATAAGTTTATCCATATGAAAAAAACAATCAGTGTCATCTCTACCAACTGGTTCAAGTAGAATTATCAGCTTAAAATATTTTTATATAGAAATAAATACCCAAAATTTGTTATGCATATTTTTCGATGTACAAAAATTATTACAGTAAATGATGATATAAGAATGTTAACAGCAGTTATATTACAATTCTTATAAGAAGTACGAATCAACGTTTTTTCATGTTCTTCTACGAGTTATCAATTCAGTTTTTCATCTGATCGGTTGAACTATTTCTGAGGTTCTATAGATACAATGTAATATAAATTTTAATATTTCTCCTATTTTAGTTTCATCAAATTCCAAGCTTTTGGCCTAATCACCATAATTTAAGGTGTTATCATGGAAATTTGTTTTTTAAAATATTTTTTTCGAGTTAAATTTAAAATTATGTTAGGCCATACTTGATTAATTTGCCATAAGACAGAGTTATTATTCGATACTATTAGTTCATCTTATTTGCAATATGTGGTTACTTTCACCAGGAACCTGCAAAAACAATGCATTGAATAGGTGTTTTATTTAATGCAACAACACATGTTAGTAAAAGTATTTATTTATATTAAAAAACAATCAAACAGAAAATATATAAAAAAATAATATACAATTATCGAAGCCATCATAAGCTTCGTAGAGCTTGAAATTCTTATTGGATGTTTTTGATTTTTTTTTGTTGAAGAATGTCCTTTCACTTTCCATAGCCCGTATTTGTTGGAGCATAAGTTGGCGAAGTAAATTGGTTTTGGTACCAGGGTTTCACATAGCTCTGAGACCCGTAATTTCCGGAGTACCTTCCATCAGCCCATTGCTTCGAGCCAGTGGTGTACTTGGTATTGTAATCTTGTCCCGTTGCTCCGAAACCGACGCTGTTGTAGCCATAACCAGAGGCACCAAAAGAGCCAGGATTGTAAGCTGCGGAATATCCCACAGTTCCGAAAGTGTTGTATTTGGGAGTGGACGTCGATACTGTACTGACAGGAATAGAGCTGGCTGTGTTGTATTGGTAGCCAACGTTTCGGTACCCGGGTGCGCCGTATGCATTATTGAGACCTGGATTTTGACCACTGTAAGCATTTAGCCATGGTGTGTTGTAGGGATTGTTCGGCGATCGAGAACCGAAAGCATTTATGGGTCGGTTTAACGCTGGATTCGCTTGGTACCTGCTGCCGAAACCTGCATTATAACCAATACCCTGGTTGCTATATCCTGGATTATATCCGATTCCCGGGTTGCCAGTGGCTGGATTATATCCAATACCTTGATTGGCATAACCTTGAGGATATCCTGTGGTTCCAAAAGTGCTGTATCTGTTTCCGTAGGCTGGAGCTGCTGTTGGATAAGCACTGTATTGCCCACTGTTCCAATTCTTATTTCCATATGCATTATATTGGTCCTGGTTGTAAGGATATGAGCTTCCCGCCCTAAATCCAGTTACAGGGCTTTGATAACCGTATTGTGGCTGCCATTGACCAGCATTCTTGTGAGTAACATCGTAACCGAAACCCGTTGCTATAGGTTTCACTGAAACATACAAAATAAATAAAAAAAATTTACTAAAAAAAATCGTGCATTGTTTTCTTAATATTAATCGAAACTAAAAAAAAATGTTATTGAACATAATGGCTTGTTGCTGGAATGTTAAATATAAAATATAAGTTTGACAAGGAAGCAGTTATTAGCAGATGATTTCCGGAATCTGCTTAACCGGGGCAAAACAGAAAATACAGTAAGGCATGATGAAATAGTAACAGATCTTGAATCAGAAGTCAGTCGACGATGACGTCCCCTTCTCCTCACCACTTCCCCTACAAAGAGGAAATAATGGAAATTGTGTAGGATCTGAAGAATTATAAGGCGCCAGGCATAGTCGCAATCCAGATCGAATTTTTCAAGTATAATGGAGATGGAGTTTAGGATGAGCTCCATGAACTTATTTATGATTTATGGATTATAAGAAGGAAGACTAGTGCAGAAATTATCGAAGCTTAGCACTGCTTAGCATAGCTTATAAAATACTATCCTCTGAAATCGGTAGGGGACTGATATCATACATGGAGAGAGAAGTAGGCGAATATCAGCGTGACTTCAGGAAGGATAGATTGACTGTTGATCAGATCTTTACCGCTGACAGGTGCTAGAGAAGTCACTGAAATACAACGTCAACTTGCATCACCTCAACATTGATTTTCAGCATACGGCTCTGTCGATAGGCAGGTTTTAATGAGAGATCTCCGCTCCCTCTGGTTGTATCTAAGAAACTCACTCGCTTAGTAAAAATGATTATAGAAGATACTATAATCCTTGCAGAGTTAAACTACAAGGATTGCTGTCTGAGAAGTTTTCCCTGGGTTCGGGAATAATGCAAGGTGACACCAAGCCTACTCCCCTTTTTAACATGGACCTTGGAGAAGGCGGCAATGATCATAAGAACCAACCGGGCGGTACCGTCTTTGTCCCCTTTACACAAAACATGGTGTAGCGATTGGCGCGGAAATTTGTGGCAAGGACGCTCCCAGCGCTGGCAGATCTTGAATGAATTTGAGACCGCTGCAGCAGCTCCAAGGTCTACAAACATAGGGAAAAAGGCGATGTACATAAAGAGCTTAAGACATCGCCCTCATCAAGATCGGACACTAAGCATAGACCAACACGAATTCTCAGTATACAGAGAGTTAAACTACCTATGATCCCTTATGACGGCAGACAATGATGTAGGAGCTGAGATAGGAGCCAGGATTGCTGCGGAAAGCCGACCTGGCAACACTAGAGTTGTTTGTATCACATAAATGATATAAAAATCTATGAATAAAATGTTATAGACTTCAGTATATTATTTCCGTATTAATATTACCATACATTTCTTGGAAAAACTCTATTTTCATAAGGTGGTTTCTGAATAGAACCTAACTTTAAATTAAAATTAACTATTATCTTCCGTAGAGCTAATGAAGTTGAAGTGGACTATAAAGGTTAAGATACTCAAAAATGATTGATAACTGACTGAATTAAAATAATTTTAAAAAGATGTTCATTCAATGGAATTGTAACAGATTTTTTGCGACATTTAGAGCACCTAAAAATGACAATAAGCGAAGAGAACCCTATTCTAGTTTGTCTCCAAGAAACACACTTACAAGAAACTCAAACAGTGAGATACAAAGATTACGATATATACCGAAAAGCAAAAGATCGTCATGGGAAGACTTCGTATCTTCATTAAATCAAAGCATTTCAATGAAGGAGCTCTGGAATAAAGTGAAAAGCATTAAGGGGATCTCCAAAACAAAGAAATTTCCTGGCATAAAGAGTGGACAAGACATTATAACTGACCCTGACGAAATCGTTAACGAAAGTGATAAAACTCTGCAACAGAGTGTAATTTAAAGGCGTTGCAAATGACCCTACAGGGTAGAGGCAACAAAATACCAAATAAATAAAAAGATGTTATCTGAAATTCTTTGTACTTTGAAATTGAAAACTTAATTTTATTCAGAGGGCTCCATTTCGATAAACGAACTGGGTTTTATGATATCAGTTAAGCACGGAAAAACATGAACAAAGAGCAATTAAGGCTGCAAGGCAGTCTATACAGCCGTGCTTTACACACCCCATCAATTAGATAAGAAGATCCCGGACTGTGATATGCCTTTGTTGAAAGAAATAGAACTAATTATTGGGGTGACTGATTAGTACCACTCCAGCCTTTCCTAGTTTCTGTCGACCTTGTGCACAACTGTACGATATTTCATTCCATTGTTCCATCCCGTAGATGAAGAAACCTATAAGGCTTATCAATTAATTACTTTCGCACCTATCTTATGATAGTGATGAAGTATTACACCTTACTCCGATCGAATTGATAGTTGTTTTTACAATATTAAAATTAACATTGAAAATTAAATTTTATGTTATTTAAAAAATGACTCCATCGATGCATTCCTTAGGAAATTCAATAATCATTTAAAATCAATTTTAGTGAAGAAAAATAATACAATCTGCTACAGTCTAGGGCATTGAGTATTATGGCTCTATGTTTACAGTTATAAATTTTATATACAAATTAAAATATTAATTGAGAAAAAAAAAACTAAAATAAGAAGAAAACATGTAAGTAAAATTATATATAATAAAATATGAAAAAGAAAAACTTGAATATTAAAATATGAAACTTAAAAAAATTGTAAAATGAAAAAAATAGTGTTATTTATTAAAATTGTTATTTCATTTTTAACGTTTCTAATTTTTGTTAGATTCCGATTTGTCGAAATGGTGGTAGGTGGTAGAAAAATATTGAATTCACCAAACGCATCTTCTCTAATATCTGTTTAATTAATATCCAAATTTTCGCCTTTCTAAAACTATTCAGAGAGACTGTAAATGAGCACAAAACCTTAACAACAATTGGTTATGTGGAAATATATACTGGAATATAGGAGAAAGAGTGAACAGTCAAGCAAGACATAGATTGAAGATGTAAAGAAGACCACTTGAGTTAGATCATGACAAAGGACTCAGAAAATGCTTAGTTATAAAATCATTAATACACTTCTGATGCATTATTGAAGATAAAATAGAACATGTAGTTAAAAATAGAAAAAAAAATTATTTTAATTTGAACGTTTTAGCTATAATACAGAGGAACATCCCACGGTTAGTGGATGTGGGGATGGTCCGTGGAAACTCCTAAGAAGTTCCTGACGGCCAAGTCCGATGGACTCACTGACCGGAATATAATTTTACCATTCTTTGTAACTTTTTTGCCAGCTTATTTTCGTTAAAGTATGTTGTATAGATAAATTTATAGGGCTTCGAGAAGAAAATTTTAGCGAAGTTTTATTGAAATCGGTACATTCGTTTAGGCGCTGCAGTCTATTTCGTCTTGGCAACGCAGGTTTTTCGATCGTCATCATAAAAGGAAAATGCGGATAAAAATGTCAACGAAGAAGGATCATCGTCGGGTGACGTAATTTTAAATCCAAATTTTAAAAAAAATCGGTACAGTAGTTTCGGAAAAAATGCGCGGACAACGTACTTTTGAGAAGGGGTTAACTTTTTGAATTTTTTGTATAATTACAATGGTTCATTATTGAATATAATAAACCAATAAACCACACTAAATGAACGCACATCCCTTCTTTTAAAATGTAATAAAAGATGTATAATTAAATTATTTAGTTTAATATTGAGGACTTGTTTAACCTGTTTATAAAATTCTCGAATATATTGTATCAACAACCAAAATAATGTATATTGAACAATTAGTAATATTAATTTTGACAAATAATTGATGGAAAATATTCATTGATCCATAAGAAATGTTTAGTTTGTAAGTTATAATATAGAAATTATATTATTTGTGCATTCTTACGTTTATTTTTATAAAACTAGGTACTTACTTCATACTATTAAAGGTTTATAGCATTAAAAAAAAAATTTCTTTATTATTGTATTATGTATATATATTGCTCATCTCAGATTGATTAACATAATAAAATTAAAGAGAAAACTACAACTATAAAATCTATAAATTCTTCTCCATAAAAAAAAGATAAATATTTAGTTTAATATTGGGGGCAGAACTTGTTTAGACTGTTAGTTTCAAAATCAGGATTAATTTAAATAAAATATATATATATATATATATATATATATATATATAATATATATATATATATATATATATAAATATAATCGCAGATCTGTCAATATTAATTTCAACATATTAATGAAGGAACATTAATCATTGCACCACAACTAATATTTAGTTCTTTAAAATAAAAATAGGTACTTATTGTATATATTTACAGTATTTCAGAATTAAAAAAAAACTTTTCTTATTATTATAATATATTACGAGCATAAATTATAAAATATTCTGTAAAATTCTTAAATATTGCCCTCACCGGATGATGCCTGGGCTTCTTCTCCTGAAACTAATGAAGCAGAGCATAGGAACGCAATCAACATCTGCAAATAAAATAAATAAATAAAATAAAATAAATAAAATTAAAATATAAGAATTAATGTATATTCAATCAAATTATATAACTAGCCAACAAAATGTAATAATACCTAAAAATATACTCAACAATCTAAATTAAATAAATCATTACTTGTTACTTTACAGTTTTGAAATATAAGTTTCTCTTAATTCGATTGATCGTGGTCGATTTGAGCTATAAGCATGGTAGTTGAGTGTCATTATATAATGTTTTTATTTTTTATTTATTTATTGAGTATTACAACAATCTGTCACATTATTTATAGTGAGGAAGGATAATAATTATGGGGAAAAATAATAATCAAAAAGTATATACAATAAATAAAATAAAAAAATCTAAAAATAAGAAAATTAAAACCAAGTAAAAACACAGGTATACCATTATATAAATTTAAAAAAAAAATGAAATGCGTTAGAAATCTAAAATATATCAATATAATATCAATGGCAATGCTGGTGAAAATATTCGAAAAATTAAGCAAGGCAATTTTTAAAAATGCGTTAAATATCAAACCACATAGAGGAAATTATAGAAAACTTTGCAACTTATGACTTATCAAATGTAAAATTATAGCTTTACAGTAACAATAGCAAAATACAACAGTATTTATCTAACATGAAATGTAAAATTATAATAAAAGATAAATAAATGTCATATGTAATAATAAATAACACTAGAGAATTTTATTATTATAATTTATACTAAATATAAATTGTAATAATAAAATAAAACGGTGGAGAAATGTCTAAAAAAATAACGACTAATATGTTTCAATATAGAACAAATTGTAACAATATCAAAACTAAAAACAATAAATAAACACAGCCCAACACAGCATAACACTAAACCAAATGATGTTATAAAAAATCCGGAAATTTTAAATAAAAAGAAAGATATATAAATAATGAAAAATCAATGGAGGCATGTACATAACAAAAAATACGGAACAGACAATTAATTATAAAAAGGACACAAACAAATTAAGCAAGCATTATACAGAAATAATCTAAAACTGAAATTATAAATCATAAATACCAATAAATTAATTACAATGAGACATACATTTTCATCCGTGACAAAATATCCGAAATCCTTTCAGATGCGAAAAATAAACATACAACTCGCAAAAGTCTAAGAAATGGAGGCTTCAACTAAAAATTATACAATTTATGGTGGATTGAACCCACGATAATTATAAAAAAGTTAAAACTTCCTTTAAAACAAAAAAAAAAAAATCATTTTCAAGATTTAGCAGAGATGCAGCCTATTTTCACATATTTTTTTGTCAATTATTTTGAAAGAACCATTGTAATCGATCATGGAACATAAAATTAATTTCTTTCCCTCGTTTTATGTATCAAGTATAGTCAGTTCTTAACTGGCTAATATACTTTACAAATTATTTACGTGGGCCAACCAATATTCTTTACAATCAAAGAGAAAAAGAATTAACATATTTAAATGGATCTGTTATGAACTAAGATAAAGTGGTACATACTATATTACACCAAAAGTCTTAAATTTTTGTCATGTCATCTTTTATGACGATCATCAAACTTCATGTTTAAAATAAATATAATAGTAATAGATCTGCATAAACTTGACAATGAAAAACCACGAGAATATTTTGGAATTCTGGATTGTTTTTAATTTATCCGCAAAATGTTGAAGAATAAAACATTATCAGTATGCAAACTACTAAAAAAAAATCAGTATATATAAAATTGCATCAAATAATCTGCGTTAAACTGTATTGCACCTGCAATTATATAATATTACAGTAAGTATATAAAAATTACATTTTCCTAGAATGGAATGTTATAAGTGGGCAACGCGAGAGTCATCGATGACTACCTGAAGGCGTTGGGTTTAACTAAAAACCGTCAATTTTTTCCCAAAATAAATGATGACAGTATCTTATGTAAAGCATAGACAATCAGAAAGTCATTGAAATCATCGATAGTATGCGTTGGTATGTTTTAAATTAAACGTACCGAAAATTTGCAATTGTTTAAGAAAAGAGAACAACTTTTCAAAATTGTTATTATGAATATATTCTATTTTACCTTGATTTACAACGAAATCATTCAATACATTTTTTTCTTTATTATAAATAATATTGTTACATAATTGGATTTATCCGCATAAAAGCTATAAATTCACATTACATGGTAACAATACATTTTTTTTTAAATTGTTAATAGAGAACTTCTAATGACTTTCGACATTCACACACTATTTCATTGAGAAATTTTTGTTGAACCGATGAAAAGATAACATCGTTTGTTGACACACTCAATCAAATATCTTCTTAATATTTTTTTAACTTGCAAAATGTCCGTATTTAGAATCAGGAAGGAAATAACGTCTTTAATTAAATAAACAAATACAAAATATAGATAACAACTGTTGATTTTGGCCTGTTTCCAGAAAACAACAGAATATCATTAAATCGTCTTTGAATAATAAGAATAATGTATACTTTTAAAAATTTTTGATTTATATAATAAAGCTCGTTGTCCATTTTATCATTAAAGTTATTCATACCAGCACTCAATAATCCTGGCCCAAATCACTTTTCAAATTTATTAAATGCTGTTTACAATGAATAACCTGTTTTATTTATTTATTTTTATCTAAAAGAACGATGTAATGAAATAAAAGTCGGTAAGTTTAGATAATTATAAATAAGAACCACAGCACGCTATCAAAACAATGTTCGTGGATATTTTATCGTTTATTTCACAATGTATATATATATATATTTTTTTTTTTACAACACATTATATATATATATTATATATAAATATATATATAAATATTATATATTTAAATTATTATTAGTTGTAAAATTTTATGTTCTAATTAATATTCCTTGTATCCTTATTTCATATGAAAGGGCTTAGCATGTATTGGATTATTTATATATTATTTTTCATTTACCTACTCACTGGATATTATGGAGCTTCAAAAATCGAATCATTGTTATTGTTCATAATTAATTTCAGTAAAAATTTTAAATATATATTTAATACCGACAGAAAATACGTTGTAATAAATTCAACTTGAGAATAAAATTTGAAAAAAGAAAATACAGAAAATAAAATTTCTTCACATTCGAAATTATACAGGATGCATATTTAGTAATATTTTGAATTCAGATGAGAATATGATGGTTTATCAAATATCAAATGATTACAGTGGTTTATGATACATGTATCAAATGAAAGTTTTTCCCTACAAATTTTCAACAAACGTAACATTAGTTTCCAAAAAAAAAAAATCAATATTTACATAAATTAACTATCAATCCAAATATTTTTAAATAAAATTAATAATTCAAAATAAATAATATTATGAACTCTTTCACCTCCTATCAATGCTACAATTAATTTTTATTTTTATTTATTTTGACAAGGTTTCAGACCAACTTTGCCCATTTTCAAATCCAACTTTTTTTATCATTATCTTATCCTTACCTTCTTCAGAAGTTAATTTAATAACTATTTATGAATAGTCCATTCAACAATTAAAATAAAGATACTTTGGGCACGCCTCACTAGTTAAAATTCTTTTTAAAAATTTCATTAAAATGCTATACATTTTCGTCCTATCTTTTTAATAGTCTTATGTCCATTGTGAGCTATGGGCTTACATATTATTATCTAATATTATAGGCGAGGATAAGAAAATCATATAAAAATTTCGACTGGAAAATGAGCAAAGTTGGTCTGAAAAGTTGTCAAAATAAATAAAAATAAAAATGAATGGAAGCATTCAGGGGAGCTGAAAGGTTTCATAATGTTATTTCCTTTAAATTATTATTTTTTCTAATTAATTAAAAATACACTTGAAAAATTTGAAGATTTAATTAAAAACTAAATATTTTTGTACATAAAAAAATGTTTGAATTATTATATATTCAGCATACATATTTAACCGTAAATCACAACATTTTTTTCAAAAATTGTAGTACTTACTAAATTGTATTCACTGCATTTACAAAAACCAGAAAACTAGAAAAATTATCGCTATTTATTTTGTTTTTTGCACTGGTTGTATTTCCACTTAATTTAGGGACGACAGCATGGGAATAAATATTAATTAGTATTGAAATTATCAATTTAAAAAAAAATATATTTTGAATCCGAAAACATAAAGGTTGTTTATCCGTATATTTTAATTTTAAATTTTTAGAATATGTTTGAATAATGAATTTAATATTGAGAGACAGAAAGTAGTTTACCGATTCATTTCTCATGGACGGTCTGATCCGCCTCTGTAAATAGACACTAGCGGAAACTTATAATTGTCTATGAGATAAAAAACGCAATTAACTGATAACATCTATACTTATCAATCATGAGGGCTAACACCGAATCGAGGCATCAATCACTACAGCACCTGAATGTTGTTGGTATCAAGTAAGCAGAGGAGAAATATTACCTGAGATCCAGAAGCCATGTTGGAGAGCACCAAACAGATTGGTCAGTGATGGCTTATATACGAGGGAATCCTCCAAGGGCAGCACATCCCACCCCCACCTTATGTTTCGATTGTGGAATCACCTTGGAGTACGGCTTCTATTGTCCCAGCTGGTACTGGTACGTATTTTGGGAATTGTCCTATACGCGGTAAGTCGATGGAAGGGTCTGTATCAGGGTAGAAAGAAGATGACATGGTTCTCTTAGATTAACTGATCCTAAAGGGTAACCATTGATTTATTTTTCGAAATGTACATAAAGGATGCCTTAGAAGAAGAATGAAATATTTATAGGACTTATAGCCGGTCCCAAGAGCTACAAAAAAAAACTGTTATAAACAGTGTCCTGATTTACAGCGAAAAAAGTAGTAATGTTTTTTTTTCTAATCAAGTTACGTTTTTTTTTTATTAAATAGGAAATGATGACCAAAGAAACATCTAATTTAAGTAATTATTAATTGCTTCATAGTATACTATATACAATTTAATTTAAAGTATAATAGAGTTTGTCACTGTTAAAACCAATTAAAGAGGACTTTTGAGCAGCTTTAATAAGCTAAATTCTGTTTTTAAAAAATCATAAATTATTAGCGATTTTTTTTTTATAACCCTTAATTTTACTACAGGCATTTTTAGAAACACGTTTTTGTTTAATGACCTTTAAGTCCATATTAATTAAGTTGAGGGTTTATTGGAAAAAAAACTTGAGGTTCAGGATTTGTAAGATTTGTAAAAAAAAAGAATGTGATTTTATATTAAGTCACATAAAATTATCTGCATTTTCAACAAAATGACAACAAAAAAATGTTTAAAAACTTTCATTTCTTGTTTTACTATCTAGAATGTATTAAAATAAACAGAATTATCTCAATACACTTTTTATTTATAAAAAAACAACTAAGGTGTGTGCTTTGAACCACACGATATAAGATATAACCAACAAGGCGAGATTAATAATATGAAATAGAAATTATAAATAATAACCCGTACAGGGCATGGAATGCTGAAAAATTCCTTCACTTACAGTATGCAGGTCCGACATTTAGTTTCTGAGATATTTTAATCCATATATTCTATAATTTATTTTTCGACACTATCTTTTCCTTTTTTTCCACCTTAACACGGCGTCGTGTTAAGATAAATTTGTTTTTCATAAAAAAAAGAGGATGAAATGATGAAAATTTCTCTTACTTACAATATGCAAGTACGATTTTTAATTTTTCATAAATTTTCAAATTAAAATGGGAAACTTCAAATTATTTTATTTATAATTATATGTATTTTTTTTCTTTTTTAGATCTTGAGGTTTGGCATCACCTGCGTAAATGTTTTCCTCTACTTACAGGTCACTCTGTATACTTATATGTGAATAGATTTAACAAATCAACAGGAGTTTAGCAACGGTTAGGAATGGTAGTTTGTTGATCTGATGTGATTTTTAACTCTTAATTCAGAAATCCACAGAAACGAAGTAAAAACAACAGAAAAGAAATAACAATCACTATAAATAACAATTGTGAAGTTATTTTAAGGTATAATTAATTGATTTTTTTTTTATTTTAAGCCACAATACTCCATTGTATGATAAAAAAGATAAAGTATATATAACATTCATTCCCTACAAAAATCCCTTCGAGGTCTTTGTAGGGAATGAAGTGTTAAGCGTGTGCACAACACCACCGTTGCTCGGAAACCCGATATATGATACAACTGATAAAAATCCCGGTGCCGGGAGTCTTTTAAATCCCCGCCTACATCCCCTGGCCTGGAAAACCCCGTATATCCTTAAAGGCGAGTAAGGGATGGACTCCGAAAAAAAAAAACTTATATTTTAATTGCATAGGCACATTTTAAAAATTTATTTTCTTTCTTATATTTCTGCTGATTAGCTGTTAAATATAACCTTCCTTAGCTGTGTTAAAAGAAACTTCTCTTTCCTTCAGTATGCATATAGATGGCTTCGGGATATGTCTATAGGAATAATTGTTTTTTTTTTCTTCCTATGTGATCATGGATTTTCTGTCCACATGATGCCTGAATTGGCAAAAATTTAGCAAGTTAACTATTTACCTATATGTTGCAGAATATTGGCTTTGTATTCTGGATTTTCCCATTTATAACAAATATGTTTGCAAGATACTAATTTTCGATCTAGATATTATTATTAAAGGACTTTTAAAAATCTGGGGAGCTATATCTAAAAAGTAAAGGATTAACAAAACAAAATTTATGTTTATCATGTGCACTGTATGCTTTCTTTATGGAATCTTGCCATTACTTGACTCATCATACAATTAAGATAAATATATATATTTACAAGTTTTAAAAAATATAAGAAATAAGAAAAGTAAAAATGGAGGAACTAAACATGATATACTACCTGTTTTTCATTTTTAATAACTTAATGACAAATACTTTTTAAATTATATTTTTAGCATTTTGCAGCCATTTTTTTTGTTTATTTGATCTTAGAAAAGAAAAGTGGTGCAATCGATTCAAGTCTGGCAACGATGAATTCAATAGATGTATTGACCAACTTACTGAATGAGCTCGCGTTCGTCTTTTGAAACGAAATTTTCGCGGATGAGTCATCCTCTTCGGTCATCGAAATCCTGAACCTTATTTGCAAAAATTTACTCCGAACTTCAAAACATCCAAAACTCCTCACGTTACAACAATTAACTTCTCTCCTTGAATTCAATACCATGTTATCACTTTTGATTTAGCTCATGACTACATTCTTGTGAATGAATAAAAGATGAATCTTCTACATATCGACTATTGGACCTGTAGTGGTTTCGCAAATTTTTATGGACAATCTTAATTTTTTTTTTTTTTTTTTTTTTTAAAGCACCACAGGTGGCAGTGGATCAGCTGATGCGAAAGGACGTGTTTCTACATCGTCTCTCAGAATTTACTTATTTTGCAGTGAAATCTTTGAGATTATTTATTCAAAACAAGTCAAGAATACATAATAACAATTGATATTTATTTTTTGTTATAAATTATAGGGTTATTTTTATTTATTTTATTTTATTTTTTTTTTCATTTTTTTTTTTTTTCCCTTATATGCGATATCACAATCAGGCCATGTCTAGTAGAGCTTCTATCAAGAGAATTCGGCCGTTAGGCTCAACACCTTGTTCTTCGCCTGTCAAACAAAAGCCTCGTCAATGTCGTCAAACACCTGCAGTAACGCCTATTAGCTCCAGAGAAAATGAAACCCAGCCAGGAACATCATCAAAACCAACAATTGAAGAACTTCAGCATCAACCAGGTACATCTTCACAAGAGATAACCGAACAATCTCCGTTTTTCACCCCTAACCCCTATCAGGTGCTTCAGAATGATAAAGAAGTGATGGAATCCGCTTCAATACCAAGAGATCCCCGACCTCCACCCATATTCGTTAAAAACATAAGCAATTTTCAGTTACTATGCTCACAACTGAACAAAATAACAGGCTCTGGAAGCTATTCATGTCTAAGCAGAACAAAGGACACGAAGATATCACCAGATACAGCTGAAACCTACAGAAAAATTGTGAAGTATCTAACGGAAACCAACGCGGATTTTCATACGTACCAATTACGGCAAGATCGAGCTTTGAGGGTAGTCATAAGAAATCTACACCCCTCAACACCAACCGAAGCAATAGAAGAAGAATTGAAAACTTCAGGTTTCATAGTGCGCCAGATTACAAATGTACAGAAGGAGAGTAAAGAACAGCCAGGAGTAAAAGTTCCTCTACCCTTATTTTTCGTAGATTTGGAGCCAAATCAAGGGATCGAAAAAATATACGAAATAAGAAGAATATACTACACAAGTGTTATAGTAGAGAAGCCATATCCTAAGAGGGAAATCGTACAGTGTCACAATTGCCAGGCATATGGCCATACCAGGACTTACTGCCATCATCTGCCGCGCTGTGTGAAATGTGGAGAGCAGCACAAATCCGGGGAGTGCACAAAACCGAAACGGGATCCTGCAGTTTGTGCATTGTGCCTTGAAGGACATCCAGCGAACTACAAAGGCTGTCAGATCTACAAGAATATTAAATCAAGATATCAAAAATCCCGGACCCAAGAAGAAGCAGAGGCATCAAGAAGAGAACCTAACGCATCAAGAAGAGGACCTTCAAAAAAAATTGACCCAACGGTGTCTTTTGCACACTTATTAGGAGGTAAGAATGATGTTACTTATTGTGAGACCCTGCCGCAACAACAACACATACCTCAAAATTCTCAACCCCACCCTCAACATCCTAATCAAACTTCACCTAATCAACAGTTTTATCAACACCAAATTCCCCGCATTCCTCCTCCCTCAAATACCACAGATCTCACCAGTTTACTTACATCTTTCCTCTCCGAATTCAGATCCCTTGTTACTCCTTTGATATCTCTTCTCACCAATCTTGTATCACATTTTATCCCTCCCGCGAAAAATCCTTAAATGACTTCCAATAAACCTTTATCCATTCTCCTTTGGAATGCGAATGGTGTTAGAAATCACACAAACGAACTAACTACATTATTACTTGACAAAAATATTGACGTGGCACTAATTACTGAAACTCGACTAACCACTAAACAGCACTTCAAAATACCACAATACCTGACATATCGTACTGACCACCCTGACGGAAAGCACATGCCGGTACTGCTGTCATTGTACACCAATCCCTCTCCCATCACCTACTCCCGTTACCTACACATGATTTCCTACAGTCCACCGCTATCGTGATAAAAACCTTTTCCTTTCCGGTTACCCTTGCATCAGCGTATTGCCCTCCTAACCGATCCATATCCAATGCCCAATTCCGTTCTCTCCTCGACTCCTTAGGACATCACTTCATCTTGGGTGCAGACCTAAATGCCAAACATCAACAATGGGGTTCCAGAACCACGAATACTCGTGGCCGAACCCTGCTGTCTGCACTCAATTCCCAACATTTTCACTCCTTTCCCCCAACTCTCCTACCTACTGGCCTACAGATCCCAACCGTAATCCTGATCTTCTTGATTTCTTTATCCACAGCGGCTTAAGTCCCCTCAATTGTTCCATTACACGTCTAAATGAACTTTCCTCTGACCATAGTCCTCTAATCCTTAATGTTTCACTTGAACCCGTTCCCAAACCTTCTCCACCGTCATTTATTAGGGGCCCAGTTAACTGGGACCTTTTCCGCCAAATCATCTCCGATAAAATTGATCTTAACATATCCCTCAAAACTCCCGATGACCTTGATAGTGCCGTAAATTCCTTTACTACCACAATCCAACAAGCCGCCTGGACTGCTTCCTTCCCAAAAGACTCCTCCAGAATTCCTAAAAAGACCATTCTACCCCAACACCTCCTTGACCTAATCCAAACCAAACGCCGTGCCAGATTATTGTGGCAACGTACCCGACATCCTACCGACCGCTGCTCCTATAATTATTACTGCAAAAAATTAAAACTGGAATTAGCCACCTTCAGATCACATTCCTTCAACTCCTACCTATCCTCCCTTTCTTCTCGCGACAATTCCCTTTGGAAAACCACTACCAAAATCTTAAATCCTCACCGCATTTCCCATCCCCTCCGACGAGATGATGGCTCCTGGGCAGCATCTGACGAAGATAAGGCTGAGGAGTTCGCCATTCACCTATCCAATACATTTATTTCACATCCGGAATCCCATCCTGCCCACACCGTAACAGTAGAAGAATTCCTTACATCACCAATCCCACTTTCCTTGCCCCCAAAAGCTATTCATCCTTCCGAAGTGAAATTTCAATTAAAAAAATTAATCCCCCGTAAAGCTCCTGGACATGATCTCCTTACCCCTCAAATCCTTCGACAACTTCCATCCAAAGCAGTCATATTCCTTACATATATCTACAACTGTATCCTACGCACCACCCACTTTCCTCTGCTATGGAAACACTCCACTATTATCCTTTTCCAAAAACCAGGCAAACCTCCCAATATCTCAACATCCTATAGACCAATTAGCCTACTCCCAATCCTTTCAAAAATTTTTGAAAAGATCCTTTTGAAACGAATCCTACCCATTATAGAATCCCAAAATATTCCTTCCCATCAGTTTGGTTTTCGCTCCCAACATTCCACTGTTCAACAAGGACTCCGAGTTGTTGATCATATTTCCTCAGCCCTAGAAAACAAGGAATACTGTTCGGGTGCATTTCTGGACATTGCACAGGCATTTGACCGGGTATGGCACTCCGGACTGCTCTTCAAGCTTAAAATCCATTTACCTCAGTCCTTGTACCTAGTCCTCCGATCCTACCTCTCTGACCGCTCCTTCCGAGTTCGCTGTGGAACAGAATTTTCCAATATCTACTCCGTTAAAGCCGGTGTTCCCCAAGGCAGCGTCTTGGGTCCCGTGCTTTACATCCTCTTTACTGCTGACATCCCTGTTCATCCCGATACTTTTCTTGCAACATTCGCTGACGACACCGCAATCTTATCATCCAACTCTGATCCCAACATAGCATCCTTAAATCTCCAAAACCACCTCACCTTGATTGAGCACTGGTGTAATAACTGGCGCATTAAAGTTAATGAATCTAAATGCCAACATATTACCTTTACACTCCGACGCAGTTCCTGTCCACCAGTACACTTTAATTCCATCCAGCTTCCTTACTCAGACACAGTCCGGTATCTTGGCTTTCATTTAGACCGAAGACTAACGTGGAACCCACATACTAGACTCAAAAGACAAGAACTCAACCGACGATACGGCCAGCTATACAGACTACTAAACAGAAAATCCAAACTTTCTATTGAAAACAAATTACTTATCTACAAGACAATACTGAAACCTATATGGACATACGGACTTGAACTGTGGGGGACAGCAAAAGCTTCTAACATCAAACGTATTCAATCCTTTCAATCTAAAGTCCTTCGAACAATAGTTGATGCTCCGTTCTATGTAAATAACAAAATCCTACACCATGACCTTAATATCCCATTTGTCCTAGACCTTATTCCAGAAAAATTCTCCAAATTTCACCAAAACCTTACCTATCATCCAAATCCCCTTGCACAATCTCTATCCAGCACCACCCATCCTTACAATCCTCCTCGAAGGTTGAAGCGGCAGTGGCCCAGAGACCTTTTGTAAATAAGCATCTATTGGAGTTTTGGCAATGGCCAGATCCTCCACTCAAGCCCGAGTGTGTATGATTAGGTTAGTTCTTTTGTTTATATACATTTATTTTATTTTATTGTATTTATTTTTATTTTATTTTATTGTATTTATTTTTATTTTATTTTATTGTATTTATTATTATAAGTTTCTGTATTATTTATATTTTTTTTTTTTTTTATTGTAAATAGAGTGTGAGTGTGCTTTCTCTGATCACTATTATAAATGTCCTTGATGTGACAGAATGTAATATTTCTAAATAAACAAATAATAATTAAGAAAAAAAAAAAAAAGCACCACAAATAGTGCTTTTACTAAGACTTTTTGTATATTGAAAAATACTAGCGAAATTCATTCTGCCTGATACTCTGAAATCTATTCAATGTTATAAAAAATTCTTTGACAAGCAAGAGATCAAATAGAACAAATTATAGAAGAACAAAAAAAAATTCATTTATTATAAGAAATAACAAAATTCTACAAATGACATCAAAAATAAATACATTCAGATATCCGATAGTAAAAATCGCCTCATATCGCAACCCAACTTTTCTTTAAACGATTAACCAGCCGAATGTCCCAAACTTTGTCAGTAGTCATGTTAAAAATCCTGAACTCGTGAAAATCCTTGTCAGAAATATTACTTTTGAAATTACGCAATAGAAAATATTATGACACGATTGAATGGATAGATAAATAATGCATTCATTGTCTTAAACATGTAATGTAGCCATGCAGTATGGCCCAATTAGTATTAATATAGATTACAAGTTCTAAAACTTTAGTTAATTAAATATTATTTTAACGGAAAAGTAGCTATAACAAAACTAAAATAGCAGGACAGCATGAGGAACTATATTTTTTTCTCTGAAACAGAGCATCCACCTATGGCCGGCTACTCAAATCCTGGACAAGCACATTAAGATTATATGCAGGGTGGCTGAATAGGCTAACTCATGTGTACAACTCCTTAACCTGATGTATGACTCAAATGATATTAAAAATATTCACGAGTTCGCGTCCCGGTACCGGGGAGGGAGTCTTTTAAATCCCCGCCCACACGCCCTAGCCCGAGAAAACCCCGTACAACCTGAACGGCGAAGAAGGGGAGGACACCCACAAAAATAATAAAATAAAATAAAAAACATTAAGATTCTCAATTAAATAACTTGAAGTAACATCATAACTTCTACGGCCAGTCGGTGTAAGTTGCCTCCATTGGACGGGCTTCATAAAATGCACCGAAGACCCGAATACTAAACCGTAACATAGATGGGTGAGTTAATAATTCTAACATTAATAGCACGGGAATTTACCAAAAAAAATTTTCAACTATATAATTTACAATAAAAATCTTACAAACTAATTGATCAAACATTACTTAAAACCTTTTAATCAAACTTATTGCGACTAATAATAAAGCAACTTGGTACGTGACTAACAAAACTCTACGTAATGACCTCCACCTTCCAACAGTCGACCAACCCTTTAGCAACAATTTTATACAAATTTAAACGGACACAACAACATATTAATAAGAGACATAGCAACAGCTAACGTACCCCTGAATATACGGAAACTAAAAAGGCGTTGGATGAGAGATCTCCTTTCTTAGACAACTTGAGTCGGGGGAGATATGCTGCTAAATACTGTCCTTCCCCATGCCTATTTTATCTCACATTTCAGCACATTTGCTGGTTGTCGACGTAAGTTGGCATGTGCAAATATAAGCGTGGGCGGGGTAGCCGAATGGGCTAACGCGTTGTGCACAGCACCACAGCAAGTGCAAATATAAGTTTAATGCCAAAAAAAAAAAAAAAAAAATATATATATATATATATATATAAAATAGCAACAATAAACGCTTACTCAATCGAGAAATACTATGACTATATTAGAATGAAATACTATACTACCACTGATCACTATCTACACTATCAAAACTAAGTGCAAAAAAAAAAAAAAAACAATTTAACACAAACCTATCCCTCTGGCATAGTTTATTTTAATAATCAGAAGCCTTTTTTAGAAACACGGACAAGAAATCTATAAAATTTACTAAGACAAATGTTCATTTTTTAAACTAACCTTACTAAGGGACCATTTAGAATTATGAATTATTTAAATTAGTTGTTGAAGGTTTCTATTCCATTCTGGCAGATCATAGGTCCAACGTTTCATATTAATATACTTTGGGGATGAGCTATGATACATAATAGAATAATAAAGGATAGGCTGAAAAAATAATTTGATAATTTTATATTTTTATCTACGAATCTCCATCCGCACCTGTCATGATAGTGGCAATTAGCGTATTTGTTGTTACGGTAAAAAATGGCATGATAGGCCTGATGAAAAATAGTACCCAGTACCTATTACATGTTCTATTTACATCCTTAAAGGACCATTGACCAATACATACGTACTCTTTACTACCAGTTCCATATTAAACTACACAGGCACAAAAACAGACTCACAAACGACATGGCCACGTCTGCATAATGTAATTCGTGAATAATAATTATAATTCAAAACAGGAAAGTAATTTAGTAAATTCACTTTTGTAGTTATATAAATATATTCTCTCTTCATGGGTGTTTAAGTTATGCGAATGACACTAAAAGAGACGAAGAATATTGTAATAATGATTTTAATCTCCTTATTTCCAGTTTGTCGACGATCAATTACGACGCTTCAGAAACAGAGGATACAGGTGTCAAGAAAAGTTATTCAGAAAAGAGAGGACAGTGTTCATGGCCTATAATGAACAAGGTGACATTCTGAATACAGAAGGCTCTGCCTTAATACCTGAAAATGAATAAACATTAGTATTTAAGTAGTACATGGAATCAGAACGAATTGCATGAACATTGAACATAAAATTAATAATAGAATGATCATTACCAGCATCTGAAATAATTAATAAAATTATACTATTTTTTGGGGGTGATAAATATTCAGGAGGCAGTCATTATAAAATTGTATTAGTGCCAACGTTTCAACCCAAACATGTGGGTGATTATAAATTTGTTTTCATAATAAAATAACAAATTACCATTACCATAACTAAATAAATCTTTTAGGTAGAACCTTATTTATACCTATGGAATGGGAGGGCCATTATCCTGTATTATATGTTTACCGACCAAATATAAATTTTAAAACCAACGTTAAATTTTAGTTTCAATCAAATTTCAATACTAATTAGATCCCACCGTTGCCCGACAACCTGATATATGACAAATGTGTTGTAAAAATAATCGCAGGAGTTCGCGTCCTGGTGCCAAAGCGTCTTTTAAATCCCCGCCCACATCCCCAAGACAACCCCGTATAGCCTTAACGGCGAGGAAGGGGAGGACCCAAAAAAAAAAATTAGATTAAGGTGTTAATTTACTCTTACATTACTATAACCATTGTCCATATGTGTAACAGAATGTTAAATTACAACATAAATTAAAAATACATAATATTTTGACATCTGACAGAAAATTGTTCATTGTTTTAGTTTATTCTGGTTTTTAATATTTTTAAATATTTATTTAAAAAAAATATCGGCAGTTGCTGGAAAGAGTCAATCCATTTATTCCAGCAATACCCATCTTCATTTATGCAAATAAGTAAAATAAAAAATATCCACTACTGCATCGAAACAAAATTTTAAAATTATTTGTAAATATAATACCGAAGCTAGATTATCGTTGTCATTATTGAATTAAGAGTTGAAGATGGAAGAAAGCATTAATTATACAAAATAATCTTGGTTGGATAGAAGTGGGTCTAACTTTTTTTTAGTTATCTATCTAGACATTTTCTAATAATTAAAATAAGAAATGTTTTATTTAATTTAAACAAAAATATTAAAATCATTTGAAAATTTAATGGTGATGTTAGATGGCCGTTGTACTAACGGAATCAATAACTGAACATAGGAAAAAAGGTAAATAGGAAACGAAATGTAAATAGGAAAAAAATGTAAGAAGGAAACGAATGGAAAAAAAAAATGTAAAAAAAAAAGTTAGCTGTGAAAGAAGGCATTGTTGTAATAAGCGATGATAGCAAGAAAAGAAATCAAGAATACCTACACACATTTATTAGAGGCTTTTCCTACTAATTCGTAACATTAAAATCGCTAAATTAATTTATCATTTCTATAAATTTCATAATTACAAAGTTATATTTCTTTTTGAGTTGGGATAAGGCGTTTTAACTGGAAAAAAAACACAATACAAATAAATAAATAAAAACAGGGAACGGGGTAGCTCAGTGGTAGGGCACTAAGCTTCCTATTCTGAAGGTACCAGGTTCGAATCCCGGCTCATGGAAGAAAAATTATTTATTCCATTTCATTGGCCGTGGGGCGACCCTGGGGTAGGGAGACCCTCCTGGGGCACACCCGGCCTATACAAAATGGGTACCTTTAATAAAACAATTAATTAAGGCCTTGAAACAGTACTTTCCCTAAATAGTACTGAGCCCAAGACCCTTCATAAGAATACAGTTAAAAAAAAAATAATAACTAGTTAGTTATCATATATCCTAATTTCGTTGGTAAGCGATTTTTGAGATTTGTTGCTTGAATAAAACATCAGTGGAGTTGCAGGTCTATGATGTATCAGTATTGTACCCCTGGGTTCACTAAGCCGAATAAATTTTACTGTTTTTCGATGAAAGTTTTTTGTTTTCGAGCTCTGTTAAAATAAATATAAATTTGTTTAATTTTAACATTTACTTACAAGATATTTAGTATTATATTATTTATTAATATTATTATTTTTTACTAGTCAGAAAGGAAAGGTGATATTTATATTTTTTCTTATTTTGTTTACATAACATTTATTTTTTTAATTATATTACATACTTTTTTTCCTAATTATACATTTGAACATAGCATATTTCATTGTTAATAAAATGTTCCTAGAAAAATCATTAACAGATATGATTTTATCTCTTGAAGTATCTTGTAAAGTTCTGGTTTGTAGGGAAGCTCTGATTTCCGGATATGCTGAAACAATTACCAGTAGAATGTTTCAAGCATAAACAAGCAACAGGTGGCGTTTGAATACAAAACAGGTTCTCTCAGTTGGAGTTAAGATGGAGTCAGCCAACGGAATTCTAATGTAGCTGAGTATCTTGATTTTGGCATTTAAATAAAGTTGATTTTCAAAATTATAATGCTTATAATAAAAATATTACTTTATTATTAATTTTTAAATTATTTATTTATTCAGTACCGATGTAATGAAAATTAATAAATAAAAAAAATATGATATCCATAGAAGGGATGGTACCCTAGCCTCATGTACTGGTACATGGAACCAGAATGTTAAATAAATAACTAAAATGAATAGAAGACTAATCTCATTTTTCTGCGGGCATTTGTAAAACTATAAAATGGTGATAACTAAAATTGGTAGTATTGGGCGAATTTTAATTAAAAAATTTGAGATTTTAACATATTTTATCAGTTCCAATCTTCTCCATAACTCCCAATTTTATATGAATAAACATCAGTACTAAAGCCGTAAGCCGTTGAAGGTAATACATTTTCTGCTCCAAGATACAAGTTAATTAATGTTACATAAACATACAGAATAATTGCTAATTTTCACCTCGTTATATCTTTTTTATTAATTGCCAACTTTTTTAGCTTTTTATTAGAGAAGATGATTTATTTTTAATTGTCTCGCTTTTTATCAAAATAATTTATAACCATGCTAGTCTAACCGCAAATTAATGTTTTTCATTTTTATCTTACTTATGCTAGCACAAGCATAATATTTCATTTTGATTGTTAGACCCGTACGAAGCAAATTATATCCATAGACGATATTTTATTAAAGAAATACTTTAAGAAAAATTTCGACGACAAAAGCTTATATATATATATATATATATATATATTATTATATATATATATATATATATATATATATATAAGTTAATTAGATTAAGGTGTTAATTTACACTTACATTACTATAACCATTGTCCATATGTGTAACAGAATGTTAAATTACAACATAAATTTTAAAAATACATAATATTTTGACATCTGACAGAAAATTGTTCATTGTTTTAGTTTATTCTGTTTTTTAATATTTTTAAATATTTATTAAAAAAAAATATCGGCAGTTGCTGGAAAGAGTCAATCCATTTATTCCAGCAATACCCATCTTCATTTATGCAAATAAGTAAAATAAAAAATATCCAATACTGCATCGAAACAAAATTTTAAAATTATTTGTAAATATAATACCGAAGCTAGATTATCGTTGTCATTAGTGAATTAAGAATTGAAGATGGAAGAAAGCATTGATTATACAAAATGATCTTGGTTGGATAAGTTAAGCGTCTCCGGGCTTTGTAAATAAAAAAAAAGAAGGAAAGAGGAACGAGAAACAATACTCACGGCTTCTGAATTAACACTGCTTTATTCGTTCAATAATCTGCCTTATATACAATTGCTATGTTTATTTACATTACAAGATGGTATTAAGGCTGATATCGCCAGTCTCGGTCTTTATCTCCCCCCCACCAGTTTACGAATAGGATTTTCGGAAACTTATAAATTCCTAGATCGGAGCCACCGATATCAGCCTTAACCCTTTACAATTTATTCGTACCAGTATAACTTAAAGTACACCAAACCTCACTTCCACTCCGCTGGAACGAGAAATAAATAAAAAGAAATAAACCACAGAAAGTAAACACACAACGTCTTATTAACAATGGACAGAACTCTTAATCCTATAAAAATTACAATCACCTCTATTATGCTGCCATATCTTTATTTACAAGAACAACAAAAATAATGAGAGAAAAAAAAATGACATCATCAACAGTAATAATAATAAAAAAAAACATATTTTTTATAATACGCGATAAGGGTACTACGAATCAGTTGGTTTCTGTACCGGTTCTAACATTGGGAGCTTCAATTGTTCAATATGAACAGTTCTCCTCTTCTTAGGTTCGTTAGTGCTTTCAATGGTTACTAGATTATGCTCCCTAATAGCAACCACTCTGAATGGGCCCTCGTACCGTAACAATTGTTTCCCTCTGTTGGTTCCAATTCTACGATACACTATTGTTCCGATTTTTAATTCTCCCATTCGGTCACGTACCTGCACATTCTGCCGCGCTACCCGCTTCTCCTTTTCCCGCTGAATTCTCCCCGCTACCTTTCCCCACGTCTTTCCTACCTCACCCTAGTACTCTGGATTTGCTCTACGAGATGTCCATCGGTCGTTGTTTCCCCCCAATCTCTCCTTGGCCTGCGCATCCCGAATAGTATTTCCACAGGTGAAAACCCCGTTACGGAGTGGATCGAATGGTTGTAAGCTGTTACGGCTTTCTTCATCGCGACATCCGGCTCCAACCCTTTCTCTCCCTGATATACACGGATGTGGTCACTCAGCGTGCTGTGCAAACGTTCGATTCCTCCTCTACTCTTAGGGTGTCCGGTGTGTTATAATGCCACACAACCTCTAACCTTTTCACCTCCTCGCCTAATCGCGGTATTGTCGAATTCTCTGCACCGTCTGATGTGATCCTCTCGGGAACTCCGTAAAACTGTATCCAGATTTGTAGGGCTTCCGCAACTGCATTGGCAGACTTGTCCATGACCTGATGTGCCATAGCTACTTTACTAAAGGTGTCGATGATCGTGACCCACTTGAACCCTTTCCAGGTGAATGTATCGATCTGGAGGTCTTGTAGCGGCATATTCCCTGTAGGTGTCTCTTCCTGAACTCCTCTGGGGGGGTGTCGATCATACTTTGTGCGCATACATACCTCGCATTTCCCGATGATTCCTTGGATAGATTTTTTCATTCCCCACCAGAAATACTTTCGCCGTAATGCCTGCAACGTCTCGTTGACGCCTCGGTGGTTGGTCTTCCCCTGGTGGTATGCCAATGTAATTGCTTGTTGCTGCTCCTCATCCTGTACGGTTTCCACTGCATACTTGCACCGGATGATCGTTCTATCCATGCCTATTCGCTCGGATCTCCACATCCGCTTTATTTTCTCCCATACCGTGTTGTTCCCAACATAGAGATGGTGTGTCTTTCCCGGTTCCGTGGCGTCCTTCAGTGCCGTACGGATTTGCTCCTCGCTCACCCCGGGTTGCGACCAAATGACGCGAATCCTACTTTTCCCGTATCTTCGGTAATCTATTTTCATGATCCCTGTTGTCCTGGTTTTCCAGATTACCTGTCTATGCTTGTCGTTGATGATTTCGTCTATTTCCTCCATCGCCACTGGTCTTTCCTCCGCTGAGCTATCTTCTTCCGGGGACCCCTCCCTGTCCTCTATACTGACGGTATCATCTGCCCCTTCACCCTCAGGAGTCCATTCCCTCAAGAATTGGCGCACGTCCCGCGATGGACCTCCCCGTCCTCTTCTACCGCGTTGATCATGATGGCCCTAGAGAGCCAGTCTGCCACCACGTTTTCCTTTCCCGGCTTATACACCACCTCCATGTTGTACTGACTAAGGAATTCTTTCCATCTCGTGACCCTCGCAGAGGTTTCCTTAAGTTTTCCTACCCACTGAAGGGGTTTGTGATCGGTGTGGACTCGAAACTTCCTCCCAAATATATATGGCCTGAAATGGTCGATGGCCCACACTATCGCGAGTAGCTCCCTCTCTAACGCGCTGTACCGTGATTCCGCGCTCGTAAGTCGTCGGCTCGCGTATGCTATCGGACGTTCACCCTCACTTCTGCCCTGGGATAAAACGGCCCCCAACGCGTATTCGCTCGCATCGGTGGTGACGTTGAACTGCTTCTCAAAATCCGGGAACGCCAATACGGGTTCTGCCTGCAACCTATCCATGCATTTCCGAATATTATTTTCCATTTCCGGTGTCACCACGATCCTCGCGCCTTTCTTCAGCAAGTTATTGATAGGTACCAAGTATTCTGCCATCTCAGGTACGAATCTTCTATAATAATTCAGCGTCCCGAGAAGCCTACGAATCCCTTTAACGTCCCGTGGCACCGCCATTCGTGTGATAGCCTCCACCTTTGCCGCATCCGGTCTGACCCCCTCGCTAGAAATAGTGTGGCCTAAAAAATTGATCCGTTTGTCCCAACAGGGACTTCTCACTGACAGTTTCAGCCCGAATTGTCGCAGCCTTTCGAATACCGACCTCAAATGCCCCACGTGTTCGGCTTCCGTTCTGCTAAAAATCAGCAGGTCGTCCATGTATACTTGACATACGGAGTCGTCGATCCCCCTCAGAAATTCGTCCATCAGGCGTTGAAACGTTATGGGCGCATTCTTCAGACCAAACGGCATTCTGGTGAATTCGTAATGCCCCCTTTCGAATGTAAACGCCGTCTTATGTTGGTCCTTCGGGTGCATCCGTATTTGGTGGTATCCCGCCTTGAGGTCCAACGTGCTAAACACCACGGCCCCACTCAACCTATCAAGTATATCTCGAATCTAGGGATCGGGTACTTTTCGTCTACCGTGTTGTCGTTCAACCTACGATAGTCCACTACCACTCTGTATTTTTCCTTATTATCCCCCGGCGCTGCCTTCTTTTTCACTGCCCACAGGGGACTATTAAATGGCGAGGTGCTATCGACTATGATCCCTTGCTCCTTTAGGCTTTCCAATTCCTCCCGAATATGCTGCCTCATCGCGCCTGCGGGTATCTCCTTTCCTTTACGTAGGTCACCCTATCTTGCTTCAGTGGAACTTCGTGTACCGTCTTCCCTGTTACCCCCAATACCTCGCCCTCCCTGAAGAAAATATCTACGAACTCCGCTTGTAACGCCTTTCTCCAGTCCTCCACCCTGTTCACCGCTCCTATCCGCACCCTTCTTTCTCTCGCGACCCCTATACATCCAAATTTCCTCTTTCCCAGCCTGATACTCCAAGCTCCTCTACGGTTTCTAATGCTTACCCCTACCTGTCCTAACAGATCACACCCTATTATGACTTGGTACTCCCGCGTCATGCTCTCTACCACATGCACCTTAGCTCCCCCTTTTTCCCTGCCCACCGATCAAGCGTAATTGACGCTTCCCCTTCTACTTTACAGGGACCACCCAGAGTGATTAGCTGGCAGCCACAGTTTTGTATCCGGAGTACCCTCTCGCTCCCGCACACTCTCCCCAACGCCCCCCGAGTCAAGATAGTACTCGAGCTCCCTGTGTCCACGAGACACTTCACTCCCCCGTCTACTTCAATAATCGGCAACCAGCATGGCTTACCTCTAATATTGTTGCAGGTTGCTGTGCGGTCGCCTCTCTGCTGACACCCTTCTCAGATGCCACCTCGCTTCCTCCTTACCGCCGTCGCTCGTCGTTGCTCGCTCCGTTGGCTGCTCCTGCCTCCTTCGCCTCCACTGCTGGCTGGCTCGTCAGTCTCCGTTCCCGACGTCCCCGACTCCTCGGTTGCCTCTTCCGAAGATCCGTCTCTCTGCTGCATCCTAGCTCGTTTTTTCAACTTTTGAGCGTTCACCTCCATTGGCTCGTCTAGAGGTCTCTCTCTCCTGCGAAACATGTACGGGCACTGTCTGGCAATATGCCCTTCAGTCCCGCACTCGAAACATCTAGTGCGCGGACATTGTGCTACCAAATGTCCCGGTTTCCCGCACCCGTGACATTTTCGTCTTCCCTCCGGGGTCCATTCCTAGGCCTGGACTGTCCGGATCTTCTCTCGCCCGTCGTGGCTTTTTCTCCGTTCGGGTGTTTCATTTCCCTCTTCCTCCACCCTATCTGGGCTGTCCGGGGTCGTCTGTCACTCACCGGGTCCACCCTGGTTCTTCTACTTCCATCCGCGTCTCTTCCTCTCTTGCACTCAGATCTATCATTTCTTGGGCACACTCGAGGAACGATCGCTCTCTAGGCAGTCCGTCCCTTCTCCCAGTCTCCTTAGCCAACTGAACCTTGAGTATTGTCGAAAGGAATTCCATCCTAGCTCGACCTCTCCCACACTCATGGTTTCACGCATTTTCTCAGTTATGCGGTTGTACTTCGCCACTAGTACCCCCGCATACTGTCCTCTTGTTGGCGTTGGGACCGACACTCCCTAAACATTTGGAAGATATCTTCTTCCGGCGTCCATCGGCCCCCTCCGAAAGCCTTCTTCAAACGCTCCTTAATCACTGGCCATGGTGTCTCCTCGTCCGCTTGGATTTGGTTGAGGATGTTCCTCCTCACTCGGCACACGAGAGCTGCCTTCAGTGCTTCTGCGTCTCCCAGGTTCACGAGGTCCTCCGCCACCTTTGCTTCGATTCTTGATATGAGGCGGTCTCCACCTTTCAGGAAGTGATTAAGTTCACCT
This sequence comes from Nezara viridula, assembly GCA_928085145.1. Taxonomy (NCBI): domain Eukaryota; kingdom Metazoa; phylum Arthropoda; class Insecta; order Hemiptera; family Pentatomidae; genus Nezara; species Nezara viridula. The sequence goes on from OV725081.1 coordinate 50,362,849, forward strand.
ATCTCGCCCCCGAATCGCTCCAGGTCTGCGATTGCTCTCCGTAGATCCTGCGTGGTCGCTGCCCTTATCTTCATCCACTCCAATGCATTGGCGCGCCTCTGCCAATGTGTCCCTAGGTAAGGGAGGGATCTCTTGTATCTGCGGTACTTGAGGTATCTGAGGTATCTGCGGAATCTGCGGAACCTGAGGGGCGATCTGAGGAATCTGCGCTATCGGCATTTCCTGAGGTTGCGGCATTTCAGGTGCGTTCAACACTCCTGGTCGAATTATGCCCTCTGTCGGCATCTCGTCTTTTCCTTATGACTAGGAGAAGAGAAAAAAAAAAAAATAAAGAAAGAAAAAAAATTTTACTTCCGTGTTCTCCTGACGTTCTCCCGGGTTTCGGCACCAGTTAAGCGTCTCCGGGCTTTGTAAATAAAAAAAAAGAAGGAAAGAGGAACGAGAAACAATACTCACGGTTTTCTGAATTAACACTGCTTTATTCGTTCAATAATCTGCCTTATATACAATTGCTATGTTTATTTACATTACAAGATGGTATTAAGGCTGATATCGCCAGTCTCCGGTCTTTATCTGATAGAAGTGGGTCTAACTTTTTTTCAGTTATCTATCTAGACCTTTGCTAATAATTAAAATAAGAAATGTTTTATTTAATTTACAAGTGTTTTACACAAGTACAAATGTTTTATTTATAATACGAGTAATGTGTATATATATATATATATATATAATATATTATATATATATATATATATATATATATATATATATACATATATATATTCATTTGGCAATCTCTTACTAGTTGGGTCACAGACAGATTGGAAGGAGGAAAGGTCACGCTTATTGACGTTACAATAGACCATGGTTTCATGGTGCAAAGACAGGCCACCCATAACCGCATAAGAGATTCCTTTGGGGCTAATCTGTCAGTGTCTTATAAACTTATTCACTCAGCTAGGTGTATAGTGACAAATTCGTCATGAACTATGAATTATGGCTGTTCTGAGTGAATAGGAACAGAGTGAGTACTCCAGATTTTTTAAACTGGAAGAAATCGTCTATAGACCTAACCTCTGGGTGCTATTGAAATCCTGCAAAACTACATTATGATTCCTGATTAAAACACACCGGATACTATCATCGCTCCTAGGCTGGGCCTCGAGTAGTTTGACGAGCCTCACGGACTCGGGGAGGATTCGGACAACGTGGATTTCCTCATTGGATGCTAACCCATTAAGCAGTGGTCGATCATATTATTTTATTCTAGCTCGATGTTGCGTTCTTCCTATTGCAAAACCGTACGAGCTATATATATATTTTCTGTTAGCATTAGGGAACATATAGATGTTTTGCCGCCTTAACAAGCCAGCTCCATCTCTTCCTTTTTATCTACACGCAGTTCTCTTGCATCTTTGTTGATTCTATCAAACCATCTAGTTTTTGGCCTTCCATGTTGCCTTTTGTCTTCTACTGAGGCATTCATTGTTACGTAGAGGCTTCCAGATAAATCGATATGAACTACATGCCACGTACATCTTAACCTCCGTGCCTTCATACTATGGGATATTGATTAACCAGTTTCTGTAAACAGTTGTTCATTGGTCTTTCTTCTCAATGTGTTAGTACTCTAATCCCAGATATCTCCGTTCATTCGTGCGGTGGATTTTACTCTTTTACTTAAATCTTTCAATACGTTTTCTAAGGTGCTGGTTAGTATCCAGTTTCCACAGCCATTTATTAGGATATTTCTTGAGATTTTTCGGAATTTTAATATCTATGAAAGGAAAATAATGCTCTGGTTACACGAGTCTATTTCTGACCGTTGGTCGTTATATAATTCATTGAGGTTATTTTTAATAAGTCCACAATTCAAAAATATTTCGTTCAAAACGCATTTTCAAACTAACACATACATACTCATTATTTCTGATACCATATTAAATCACAGGAACAAATCAATAGGCTTATAAACGACATGACCACGGTTGACATGCCCATCACGAGGTGACTTAAATGGAGCTGGCTGAAAGATCTCCTTTCCTGAATTAAGGAAGTAAACAAAGACCAGGAAGAAGTGCTTCTTGGTGCTATCCTTCCTCATGCCTGAAATGCCATTGTTACCAACAACTACCAGATTAGTAGTAGTGGATTAGCAGATTGCTGTTTGTCACTTTCCTGACACGTGAGAATCTTTTTTATTTTTATTATTTTTTTTTAATTTAGAAATATTACAATCTGTCACGTGGACAATAATTATAGTGATATATGATACAACACATTCATACCATATATACAGAAAATATAAAATTAACAAAAGTAAAATAATAATCAAAAACTATGTACACTAAAAAATAAAACAACCTAAAGATAAATAAATTAAAAACATAAAAACACAATCATACCTATATACAGTAAATACAATCAGGCAGGGAATCCCAAGCCAGATTTCTCCCTCCAACTATAGAAGGAACGGGACTTCCAGAGATCCCTGCGCTACTCTCAACCGCGTCAATGCTGCTAAAGCCAGTGGAGGAAACATGAGGATAAAGAATTATAATAACATATATATTTTTTTATCTTAATAATTTCTTCATTTTGTTAGTATTTAATTTATTAATTGTCAGTTTTGTTTTGTATTTATTACATTATTTTGTATCATTATATTTTATATCTAAATATTGTATAAGTATCCATATAACCTTATATGAGATCCATAAGTAACCCATTCTTACCATATTTATTTATTGTTATCATAAGACAAGAAGACACATGCTATTTCTTATAGTGGAGCAATATATATTTGTACAATAGATACTGGGTATATTTAATTAAAAACTAAATCTTAATCTTCTGTTATGATCTCTTAAATGATTTGTATTCATTTTTATTTTTTCTGAGATTGGCTGCTTTCGTATTTCGTATTTTCTATTTTCTACTCCTTTTCTAAGTAGGTGCCCAAAACATCTTGACCGCTTTATAGATTGAAAAATGATATAAATATTTCGCTGTACGTTCAGGAGTCTTTATTATGACTTAACTTTTAATCACATTATCGTTCAATTATTTGATTTTCCACAGGCTGTTTCGTGATCATATAATCAAGTCATGAGTTATGACTTCGTTGAGATCTCGCTGTTTCGTCAGCTTAGGGACCTTTAGAAAAGCTTATGATGTATGACCCTTGATGTTCCTATATAAGCCGGAATCGGGCTGAGGACGATAATCAACACTTCAGAGCCTCTCAATTTATCCTTTCCGTCTTCCTTAAATAGCACGCAAGGAACTGCCTTTTTCATCGAAAAAAAGAATAAACGAAACGATTGTGCGGGACTACCCATGACCTGTCATGTAAATTGTTGGTTGCTGATGGAAACGAAACGCAAGCAGAGGCAAAGGTCGCCGTGAGAGGCAAATAAGCGCAAAACAAGACGGATCACGGATACCGCAAACTGAAGACGTTTGATCATGTTCCTAAGAATTTATAAATAAAGGTTGTATACTATTCTTCAGGAAATGACCTTAAAATACCCAATTATTAAAAGGAATCAACTAAGTTAAAAAAAACAACCAAAAATGGGTAAAAAGAAATATTTATTCATAAAAGATGATCTTGGGAAGGAGACTTTAATTAGTATCAGTAGAAAAAGTTCTTTTTAGTCTCAATAATTAAAATATTTCATTTTAAATTGATTTACATTTTCCACTGATAGACCGGTAGGCTGTAGGATTCAAAATGTCGTTGTCTCTTGTTTATAATTTTTATACGTGAATATTTCCACTTTAGTGGGAATTCAGTTGTTCTTAGCATACAGTTGTATATTGTTGTAAGGAGCATTAGTGCTTTCCTGGGAATTTGTTGGAGTTCCTCGGCAGTTATTAAGCCATAACCTGGGGCTTTTCTTTTGGGTAGATGTTTGATTTGCTGTGCAACTTGTGAAGGAGTAAACAAGAGAGGTGGTAGTGTCAACGGTAGTGGTATATCTAGAGTATTTTATACTACTAGAGTATTAGTACTTAGTACTAAGGTTTCATGTTTTGCGTTCGTGAAGTCATTAAATGGTGTAAAAATAGATGATATATGGTCAGCAAATAGTTCAGATTTTTCCCTATCCGGCAAACCCCATGAACCATACTTTTTTACAGGAGTACTGATACCTATTAATGTTTTAATAAATTTTTGGTATGCTCCCACAGACTTCCATCGTCATTCGATATGCTGTTCAAGTAAGCATCATAGTTTGCCGCATTGAATTTGTGTATTAGTCGTTTCAGTTCATTATTCAGTCTGTTAAATGTTCGTTTATCTGAGAGAAGTCTGTTAGTCTGCCATACCTTACGTGCTCTTCTGTTTGCCGTGATAAAGTCCCTTATATACTGATATCTCGGAAAGTTATTTGACCTTGATGACGTCGGAAGAGGTGATACCCAAACCTATTATATATTAATCATATTACATTAAGATAACATGGTTTATTTCATTAATATAAAATAAATGGAATTTTTATCTATTTATTTTATAATTTGCTTCATTTTTTAATTTTAAAAATCTTTATAGTTATATCAATAGATTTTTTAAAAAACAGTTTTTTCTTTTATTTGTATTCGCATTCTACACTAGAGGGTCATTGGCGGTAATTCTTATTTTTTATATTCTGTTGTCATATTTCGTTTCGATTAAATATTGAAAGAGAATGACGACATCTTCTTCCCTGTCTCGTAAAATATCCTAATTATAGTACAATTTTAATGAAAGAATTATGTAATAGTATTTAATAATCATAACCGTAACTACTTGCCGTAGTTGCCCTCACACAAGGTAGTGCAAAAAGAATAGTTGCTTTTGAAAAAAATAAAACTTTTAAGGTTTTTAATTTTTTATTTAATCTTAAAATGAAGAATTGAAAAAAGTAATTCAATTAATCTATTTTCTGATAAAAATTCTTCTTCTAACTGAATCGTACATTATTTTGGCAAGAAATAAAAATCTGATATGTTTTGAATCATACTGCTGCTTTTTCTTGAGTACTCTGTTAAAGTTAGGGATACATTTTATAATTATATATTATATATATACACTTACATATGTAACAGTCGAAAAATAAAATTATGGAGGGTTAGAAAAAATAAAACTTGTTAGTCAAGAGAGTACTGAAAAAAGATTTAGTAAAAAAAAATTACGACATGATAGTGGAATTTCTCGACGCACATTCCATACCTACCATTGGCCAAAGCTACGAGACGGCGGTATTCCATCTTCCTTCTCAAGTAATGCCCCAGACCATAAACTGACAGAGTGAAACATGTCGCACGTAAAGCACGTGATATGACTTCCGAGGTGTCCTTTTATCCAGTAAGCTTCTACAGAACCATGGCAAGATTCTTAAAAATATCTTGTACATCTTACGATGTTCCTTATTTTATTCTTTTACTCTCTGACATGCGGTTTTATTTTCATTTTTTTTTATCATAATCGAATCATTTAATATTCCGAAATGGTGGATGTATAAAAAGAATAATTATATACTTTTAAATAGTTTTTAATTATTTAAACACTTATAATTATTTAAAAAAATGTTTTTAAATAAAGGTTTAAACTCCAATAAATCCCACCAAATTACCTTTACCCTTTGTCGTAAGCCAACGACTTCCTGTCCTACAGTTTCCTTTAACAATACTCCACTTATCCCTGTTGAGCAAATCCGATACCTTGGACTCCACCTGGACAAACGACTAACGTGGAATCCTCATACTAGACTGAAACGACAAGAAACCGCTCGACGTTTCCGATTACTTCAGCACTTACTAGACAAACGCTCTAAACTTCCCATTAATTACAAAAGACTTATATACTTGAATATAATAAGACCTATTTGGACTTACGGAGTTGAGCTATGGAGCTCCACTAAACCATCGAATTCCTCTCGCATCCAATCCTCACAATCCAAAATCTTTCGTAAAATCCTCAATGCTCCTTACTTTATCACTAATAAAATTATCTACAACGATCTTAATGTTCCTTATGTTTCAGATCTGGCCCAATCCAGATACTTATCCTTCCATAATAAACTACAGAATCATCCCAACCCTCTCGTTTCCAACCTTGCTTCCTCTTCAATTCCTGATAACCCTCCGAGGCGTCTGAAAAGAAGATGGCCCCGTGATCTCCTAATGTAGTCATATCATTAGAGTGCTGCCATTGGGTAGTTACTCAGCAAGTGTATTCATGTCATTATATCAATTATGTCCAAATTTACTTGATGTATTTATGTAATACAGTTGTAAATGTCATAAAGAAATAAAAAAAATAAAATAAAGGTTAAAATCTATGTCTTTAGTCGATATCATTAATATCATTTCGTCATATTCTGATACATATTGAATCCGGAGATATCAGTCAAACAGTTTTTATATTATTTGAATATTAAACCGTAAAATATTATAATAATCTACAGTATATATACTGTAGATTATTATGATATGTTACGGTTTAATATTCAAATCATAAAACAACTGTTTGAAATATGAATTAAGGACCTCAATGCAAGAAAAATATTCCTATGAAGGTATGTCCGTAAACGCATTGTTTAGGAGATATTCACACCTAAATATTTTCATTGCTATGAATTATTTATGTTATATTAAGTAAATAAAATTTATTTATTTGTTCCAAATACTTTGTTAATCAAATATAAACATTAAATTCACATTAACTGTTGTTCAAAGTGATTTACTTCATCATTAAGACGGGCTTGGCATATTGAAGCCGCAGAAATCATTCAATCAATTTTTATATTATTGGAATATTAAACCGTAATATATCATAATAATCCACAGTATATATATATATATATATATATATATATATATATATTTATATATATATATATATATATATTATATATATATATTATATATTATATATATATATATATATATATATATATATATAATAATATTATATATATATATATATATATATATATATATATAATATATATATATACAGAGTGTTTCAGTGTTTCAGAGTTAATTAGTCAAACTGTAAATATAAATTATGGACTTCAAAAAAAAAAAAAAAAAAAATCCTAAGAATGTATGGCCGCAAACGCTTTGTTTAGGAGATATTCACACCTAAAAATTTTCATTGCTATGAATTATTTACGTTATATTAAATTAAATTTATTTGTTGCAACAACTTTGTTAATTAAACATAAACATTAATTCATATTAAATGTTGTTCAATGTGGTTTCCTTGAGCATTAAGACAGGCTCGGCAGCTTTCTTCAACATCAGCAGTGGCAGAAGAGCACTGGATAGGTGTTGTTGTTTCACAAGATTCAATTGTTCTTCTTCGTAAGGAATAAAGATCATTGACCGGACTTTTATAGACTTTTTGTTTAATTTCACCCCGTACAAAATAATCCAGGAGTGTCAGGTCTGCAGAGCGCGTAGGCCAAGCCACTGGTCCTGCACGGACAATCCATTGATTGGGATAATTAACATTTAGCCATTGTCGTGGACGTCTTCCGTAATGTGCAGGACAACCATCTAATTGAAGCCACATGTCCCTTCCCAGTTGTAGTGGAATATGTTCAACTAAATCATAGTAATTTTTCATTGTTTATGTGTTGTTGCTTGTATATATATATATGTTTTACTTTGTTTCTTTTTAAAACACAATAAACATATTTTCATTTAAATTGATTTAGACTATAGGTAAAGTAATGCTGGACCTATTTGTCAACTGGTGGCACTGAAGTCCTGATCGTCCAGACCTCCCTCTTCCATATTCTGCTGTGAGAGTTTAAACGAACTTTAAAATTTTATTAGGCCACTTGCTAGGACAACAACTATCAATGAAAAGGATGATATATTACAATTCTTATATTTTGAAAGTTGTTAAGAAAACCCCACAAAACAGCTCCTTGAGATAAACCACAAGTGAGATTAACAGAGTTTGATAATCAAAATTATACGGAATGTAGTTTTTGTATTCACAAATAAAGTGAATTCACTGAATTTCATCTTTGGGCCGAGAAAGATGAGTCCAAATATATGTAACCGACGTTTTTTCAAATATTTTTTACTAATTTTAAAGTTTTAATGATAAAACGAGTCAAAATAAAACGAAATAACTAGTTTGATCGAATTAAATTAAATCTCAATTTATGTAAATATTTCTGAGTATTTGTAGTGAAGATAATGTTTGCACTACTGTATACCGAAATTGTCGAAAATGTAAGTTTGAAAAAAGAAAAAATATGTTTATTTAGAAACAGTATTAAAAAAAAAATGACTTGCATTCAACACAGCTCGGGGATTCTTCTCAATTATTTTGAGAGATGAATTAAAAAAAAAACATAGGCATTGAAATGGTGATTTCAGCGTCCAGAGGGCTACACATATATGAATCTATCATATAATTTTAATTATTAGATCGTCATTAGTAAAATTTGATTTCTATTAATGGAACTTTATATTTGCCTTTTTTTTTTTTTTTTTCTATCCGACAATATATTAAGAAAGCCTTCTAATTTATTGTTTCTTAATGAATGATGTTGTAGGACTTCAAAAGAAGTTAAAAACGTTTCAGTTTTTGCAAAATATTTTGATGTGATACATTAATTTTTGAATAGTAATTATTACTTAACTAAAAGATTAATTTAAAATCCAAAAAAAATATGGTAAACCATTACTGTTGTTTGTTATTTTGAGTAAGACAAGAGAGGTAGTTAAAATACGATGATGTATGATGAAGAATTTCTGTCAGGAGATTCATGTTGTACGGCAGTCTTTGGTGAAAGTTATTGTATTTCTCTTTTGCAGTATCTAAAATTGTAGGTACGTTTAAGTCTTTATGTAGTGTATCATTTGTGACATAAAACGGTGCGTCAACTATCCTTCGCAACTATCCTTCCTTTTTGACTGAAAGGACTGAACTTTTTTAATGTTAGAATTTTTAGCAGAACCCCACAGTTCGATGCCGTAAGTCAAAATAGGTTTAAGTAAAACTTTATAAAAGGTCAGTTTGTTAGTTAATGATAATTTTGAACGTTTGTCAAGTAATATGGATACAAGACCGTATCGTCTGTTTAGTTCTATTCGTTTTTGTCTGATGTCAACCCTCCAAGTAAGTCTTTTGTCCAGGTAAACACCTAATTACGTCTGATGTTGGAATTTTAATGTTATTAAAATATATTTCAGGTGAAGGTTTATGGTTAAGAGTGAATACCACATGCACACTTTTTTTTTCATTCAACTTAATTTTCCATCTTGTGGCCCAATCTGCAATATCGTTCAGATGATTTTGAAGAGTGGTAGATGCTCAAACAGAGTTTTTATTTGAGCTTAGGATTGCGGTATCATCTGCAAAAGTAGCCAGTAATGTGTCATTGTATTCCGGGAGGTCAGACATATATATATTAAATAATATTGGTCCAACGACACTACCCTGAAGTAATCCTGCTTTAATAGTTTTGATGTCAGACCGCTCTGTCCCTACTTTTACTACAAAATGTCTATCCGTTAGATATGAAAGTAATATTAGATAGTAGGTCGGAGGAAGTAAAATTTTAAGTTTGGAAAGCAATTCTTCATGCCAAACTTTATCAAAGGCTTGACTAATGTCTAGAAAAACTACAGGACAATAATTTTTGGATTCTATAGAATTAGAAATATAATCTACCAATCGATGACATTGTTGAACATTTGAATGATGCTTTCTGAAGCCGAATTGATGATTTGGAATAAATTTAAATATATCGAGATAATCAAGGTGACGAAGAATAATTTTTGCAAATAATTTAGAAAAGGAAGGAAAAATGCTGATCGGACGATAGGAATTTGGAGAGTCTGTGGATTTATTTGGTTTTAAGACAATGACAACTTCAGAAGTAAAGTAGTTAAAGTAAAGAAGAATCAAGACATTACCAATAGAGACAGTAAAACTATACTAAAGGGATTTTACAGTTACTTTTATACCTATTTTATGTTTTATTTTTAGCACCGAAGTCTGTATGACCTATTAAAAGTCAAGAGCACTAAATAGCATATGACTGCTGGTCGTTTTGCAATAGTCGTTAGTTTGTTTTGTGGCTACGAATAGTTTTGGTTACCATATCTGATGTAGTTTATGGCCAAATAGCATTTGAAGCGTTTGAGAATTGTATTTATAATTTATATTCGCAACTCTTTTATCGTTGGACTAGAAAAATACATTTAAAACACGTTAATTTTAATAGTTAGCTAGCAAGTTATGTAGACGATGATACAACGATATTGACTAGTTATTAAAATCCAATACATGCCTCAACGACTCTACAATATCATGTAAAAAAATATCATGAATGGTGCAAATTCTAGAAAATTCAAGTTCTAGAAATGTCCAAATCTTTACTTGAGACACGAGTGGATGTGGATGCTTTAACAGAGAGCTTTGTTTTCGCTCAATCTCTACTGGCCTAAGCAACAGTGACGCGGCTGAGAGAGTAGCGCTGGGATATCCTGTATTCCTATTTTCCCTCTGTAGTTAGGTGACTAGCCTTGCTTGGAGCTCTCTCATCTGGTTGTAAATAGTGTATATAGGTAAGCCAGTGTATTTTATTTTTTAAATTTACTTATCTTTAAGTTATTTTATTTTTATTTACTATTTATACGTTTGATTGTTATTAGTTGTTATTTTCGTTCTGTTTATTTTATGTTTTTGTACACATTGTTTGAATGTAGTTTTACCTCACTATAATTATTGTCAATGTGACACATTATTATATTACTCATTAAAAAAAATAAAATAAATTGTATGCTTATTTTATGTGTAACATATTCAGGAAGCAGTATTTTTTTGAAAAAAAAAATTATTGGTATCAACGTTTCAACCCAAACATGTCGGTCATCTTCAGGGCTGAAAATTTTAAAATACATTTATAAATATTATTTGGCTAACCATTGTACACTTTTAATCAAATTATGTTGTATTTATCTTGATTGGCACCTATTGCTTATGTTTCATTACTAGGCAATAGTCACAATTCTGTAACCATAACAAACAACGCAAATATTGTACACATCTGAAATAGTAATCAGCAAATTATTTACATTCTACACACAGAAACGTTACCTCCCTTCAACTTTGACTATGTTTAGCTACCTTTTGCTATCTGAAAAGGACAAATGGGAAATCTCCCCCCCCCCCTCCTCTAACCTTTTCACTTATCTACCAAATGTGTCAGTACTTGAACACCCTCAGTGCTCAAACCACGGTTAGCAAGAGAAAATATTATAAATTTATTTAAATGGACTATATACATTATTTTTAATTTTTAGTTTGTATAACTATTTACATATTTCATTTTATTAGTTAAGATTCATGTACCATCAATCACTATAGTTTATTATTTACCATTATCGGTCGTATATATATATATATATATATATATATATATATATATATATATATATATATATATATATATATATATATATATATATATATATATATATATCTGATTGTATTTTTAAATGTTCAGCCCTGAGCATGACCCACATATTTGGGTTGAAACTTTGGCACAAATAAAAAATTTCTATATTGACTGCGTCCTGAATATTTATCCCCCATGATATGTGGAACAGTCGACTGGCTTCCTTCAATATATACTTAATTATTATAAGTTTATAAATGTAATAATTTAAACCATACTATATAAAAATATATATATATATATATATATATGTACATATATTTTTTTTTTAACTTTATTTATTCACCACACCTGTCATAAGCAATGACAATTAGCGGGTCCGCTCGGTAAGAGTACAAGTAGTAGTGGCTTGATCGGCGTGATGGAGAGGAGTGCCCAGCGGCATCCCTTCCTGTCTTGATTTTAGCATATTTTTAAGCGAGGAAGTCTCTCATCCAGCTCCTTTGAGTCTCCTAAGTGTGTTTTCGGGCGTGTTAAATGTAGCCATACTTTGTATAAGTGTGTATGTCCATGTATGTTATTGTGGAATCGCTTGTAGTGTGTCCGTATGTGATCGTTAACTGTTGGCATCTGAAGGTCTTTATGTAATGTAATGTTTCTGACGTACCATGGAGCTTTGGTTATGGTTCTGAAAGTTTTAGAGTGAAAAGTTTGTAGTTTTCGTATGTGGGTCGTTTTGGCTGTTCTGTGAATTTGTGAAGCTTAGGTCTATATGGGCTTAAGTAGATAATTGTAAGTGTTAAGTTTTTGTTTTAAGTTTAATTTTGAGCGTCTTGAGAGAAGATATAAAATACATAAACATATCTAACGAAAATAAAAAAAAAAAAAAAATTACTACAATGACATTAATATTCAGATGCTATCTTAATATTTACGCCATGTTCTAACATTCTTTCGTGACAGAAGAAGGCTATTTTATCTGCCCTATCTTTTTATGCAGATGTTCCATTGTTCGTGGGTTGGTCGAGCGTGAGCCTTTTGAGGACGAGAGGGGGCGACCCGTCTAGAAAACATAAAAGGAAGGATTCCTATTGACAATCCAACGAAGGACGAAATTTTCTCCATAGCTTAACGATCTGCTTGTTTTTATACAGAAGAATGTTTTTAGGTAACAATTAAGAAAAAAAAGAATCAGTCGTGAAGTTGGTTGAAGTTTGCAGTCAGAGGGAAGGTAAAAGTAAAAATAACAGGTTTTTATTATTATATTATACCAAAATGCAGACCTTCATCAAGGCTGAGAAAACATAAAATAACGACCGAAGTTATTAAAAAAAACTATTATATAAGGATATTAGAACAAAATTTATGTCATCTGCTAAGAAATAAATTTGTTAGAAGTGAATACAAATTAAAATATAGGAATATTAAATCTAATGGTAAGATATGAAAATAAGTTATGATGTAAAATAATAAAGTGAAATGTAACAAAGTAACAATACTAAAGAAATGAAGTAAACAGACTTAAGTAATATAGATACATCAGAGAAATAAGTAGGATATAAAATAAGTAATGTGTGGTCATTGTTATAAAATGATGACATGATACGTTTAATAGAAATAAACGAGTAAGCAGAAAATAATGAGATATTTATTTGTTATTTATTGATATTTACAACTGTATAATAAAAAAATACAACTAGTAAATGTGCACTCAGGAATATAATAACATGAAATCTCTTGTTGAGAAACTACCCACTGATAGCACTCAAATAATGAATTTACTCAAGAAGATCACGAGGCCACCTTATTTTCAGACGCCTCAGAGGGTTATCAGGGATCGAGAAGGAAGCAAGGTTTGAAACGAGAGGGTTCTGCAGTTTGTTATGGATGGATAGGTATCTGGATTGGGCCGAATCGGAAACATATGGAACATCAAAGTCTTTATGGACGATTTTATTTGTGACAAAGTAAGGAGCATTGAGGATTTTACGGAAAATTTTGGATTATAAGGATTGGATACGAGAGGAATTTGATGGTTTAGTGGAGTCCCAAAGCTCAATTCCGCCGTAAGTCAAAATAGGTCTTATTATTGTCATATATATGAGTCGTTTGTAATTGATTGAAAGCTTAGAGCGTTTGTCTAGTAAGTGTTGGAGCTGCCGGAATATATTTATTTATTTTTTTTTTTACATTATATTTCCATTGTGCTGGAACGCATCAATCAAATGTGTTGCCGTTTATGATGTATTCCTTTATTCTTGATACTTGTTCACATTGTGAGCAGGAGATCTCTAGGCTACTGCCTTTTTAGTCATCGTTGAGACTTAGCAGGTAACAGGGTGAAAGGAAGAGATTGGACGAGAGGATTTGGATGACTGAGAGTAGAAGAATGGAATGTTATCTACTTCTTGTGTGTGTAGAATTTTACTTTTGTCAGGTCTTTGTGTATGAAGTGATTTAAAATAAACCAAGAAATATTGACGATTTTACGAAGTATTTTTTGAATTGTGTGGTTTGGATTTGGTTTATGTGGAAGTATTTTACGGAATCCCAGAAATATAATGATATAAATTTGCCAAAAAAGTTTGCACATTTATCTTTTATTCACATCATACCTTCTTCCTTTTCTCGTTATCAAATCGTCACCACCTCTTTCTCTTTTTCTAGGTTGTTGCTTGTACTATATATAAAATACTGTGTAAAAAATCAGACCTGTTTCTAGTGGTATAATTATATCTAATTATTTTCTAGATACTCGTTCATGAAATTTATATAATTGATATTTCATTCTCAACTTTTCATGGATTCGACTATGTTTAAAACCTCTGAGAATATCTTTAATATCCCTAACGAACTAAGGCAGAGTAATAGGAAAAAAAACGTGGTAGGTATTATAAATCATTCCTATTATAAAACAAAATAATATATTGAAGATTTGTCCTCATTTGTCCAACTTATAATTAATTCAGACTCTTCGTTCAGACATAATATATCTTTTTTTTATCTAGATGTCTTCATAAGTAGATTACTCATTGAGTAAGCGAAAATTAGTTTTTGGTGGTTAGCTATTTGGAAATGGATGAGCGTTTTCGTTATGGCAATTGATTCTCCCGTAGAAACTGAGCAAGCTCCAAGTAATTTGTTTTCTTTTATCACCGCACATCCTACTATATGGAGTCCCCTTCTTTTGAAGCATAATTTACACATCACTTTATAGTTTTGGAATTTTTGAGTTGAACTCTTTTGTCAGAATATCGCCATTATTTACACACATGTGTGTTATTTGTGAATAAGGACCCAGCTGCTGCATTCTGAACACTCCAGTCACACATCTTATTCATTGAAGATTGGTACCGCAACTGAAGAATTACAATAAATCCTATCCTTTATTTTACATTTGTAATTTGAATTTAGAAGTATTAGTCTTTCATTTAATGTTTTTCTTTTTTTCGTGATGTGGAGGCTCCATGTCGTTTTTTGGCCAAATGTGGGTCTATGATAGTGAACGGCATCTATCTGTGAATTGTCAAGGAAAACTGGGGGGCATTTTTTGTGACGAAGTGTATACGTGTTGTGCTGCGATTTTTCTAGATTTAGTCGGATTTTTGAGATTTTAAACCAGCCATGTAATTTTGTAAAATACAGTTGTATAATCTGCATATGTCGCTGTTAAAATGTTGAAACTACGAGCTATGTCGTGGATGTCCGTTATATAGTCTAATATGATAAAATCTTAATCCAAACAAAGTAGGTCATTTTTTGCAATTTTAATATTTTTATATCACAGCAACAATAGTTATATTCCATCTCTTTTCATACATCTGATGATATTTATTTTATTCATATTTTGGATCAATTTGACATTGAATTATTATAATAAATTTCAAACGAACAGGTTTGACAAATGTCCGATGACCCATTTCACTGGTTTCAGTTTCCTCTATCGCTGCTATCTGATAAATGATTGGTCCGACGGGAATGTAAGCTATGACGAGACTGGTATCTCCACGTTCGATAAATCATACACTTTAGTTCGGAATTGGCTCTCTAATTCAACTTAAATGGAAACAGAACGTTTCCCCACAATACATTGTTTTGGTGCATTTGAATGAAAAAAAATCAAAATCAAACAAGCTGTGAAATCCTTTTGTAACTGTTTGGTCTAGAGCAATTAATCAGTTTTCGACATTGGATTGGACTGAAAGGAAGAGTAAAAGTTTCAAAAGATGGCGCACTAAGGTGGTTTCGTAACTTATAATTACGACATATTGAAGTGAATGAACCAATCATAAGGTGCTTGTAAGACGCAGAAAAGTTTTGTATGAGGTATTTCGCAACAGTAATTTTCCTTATGGAGTGAAAATTATTTATTAATATTGCCTTGATTTTCTAATAAATATATATATATATATAAATATATATATATATATATATATATATATTATATAGTATAACATCATTCCTCACTTACCTATCAATTATTAATAATATGATATTCGAAGTAAATTGGTTTATTTCTCCATCAAAAAGTCAAAAAGATCCACATACGTAAAATAAAGAAATTTGAATAAAAATTTTTCAGGACTATCATCAAGGCTCCCAGGTACGTCAGCAACATTACTTTTCATAAAGATCTACAGAAGTCATTAACGTTAACGATCACATACGTACATACTTAAATAGATTTCACAGTAACTTACACAGAAATACCAATTCACTGATTCAAGGCATGGCCACAACTAACACGCCCTAAAGCAGAAATATGAGGCTAAGAAAAAGCTGGATGAGGGATCTTCTCTACTAATTACAAATATCAAAATGAAGACAGGAAGGACGCCGTGGGCACTCCTCTCCCACACGCCTATTTCGAAACCTATTAAATCTTCTACTTCACGATATCATTGTCGGAACGTCTGACTGATTTGATTGAGAAAAAAAGTTAGAAGAAAAATTTATCATATTGTCGGAGTTATGAAAAAAAAATAACTGTAAAAAAAAAAGTGGCATTGTTTTTATGATTTATTAAAGAAAAAGAACAATCTTATGCAATCCTTTTTCGTAACTACACCAGGAATGGATAGTATTGTTTGAGAAGCTTTCTTGACTCAAAGTACAATAATATAAGTACAGCCGTGAGTGAGAAGTTTCGTAAATACCCGAAATTGGCGATTGAAATATAGGAATCGTACCTGTTTGTGTGAAAATGTTTCAAATTTTTCTCGTTACAACTGGTAATTGGTACCAGCTGCCGGTTTCTCGGCTCAGACCAGCACTGGTAGCCACGGAGAAAACACCTACACTTGAGCGCCCTCGGGTAACAAAGAGATGTAAGCTGGCATTAAGATGGTAAGCTATATTTGCACATCAGTATAACCAACCAGGAGCTGGATTAGGGATTTGCTCACTTAAAAATACGCTAAAATCAAGACAGGGAGGGATGCCGCTGGGCACTCCTCTCCATCCACTATCTGTACACTTATCGACAGCAGACCCGCTAATTGTCATTGCTTATGACAGGTGTGGGTGAATAAATAAAATTAAAAAAAAAAAAGTCCAAATCTAAGTAAAATGCATTCCACTGCATAAAAGTAGAACGTTGACTATTAAAAATGTATTGTTGCCTATTAAGAACTCATAAGAGTTATTTGCTTTGCCTTAATTAAAAATTGTAACGTTGCTTAAACAGTACCATTTAGAAAGCGTAGTGGTCACACCAATAACAATATAATAACAACAAATGGTCTGATCAAACTCAAAGGTGTCAGGTACAAATGACTTGGAATTACCCCTTAGGGTGTTAAGAACAATTCTCTTGGATACAACCAGAATCATTAGAATTTTTTTTAGATATTTGAAAAAAATGTATGCCTGTAGGTGGTTGGACTTGTCCCTCGCCGTCAGCTTTGAATTCGCAAAAGCGAGAATAATAAAGGTAACAATAATAATGAACCATAGAAGTGTCATTTGCCAGGCCTAAAATAATAAGAAATAATAGTTACAACAAAGAAAACCTTTGTAGAATGAGTATTTATATAATAATATTGTTATGACAAATACATTTGAGAATTATGAAGAATGTTGTATAGTTTTAAGTATATTTTGTTTTTTATAAAATATTGAAATGTAACAGAATTCTTAAACAATTCTTTTTCGATTTCCTTCATCAATAGCGAATTTGTCATTATTTAAATCACCAGAAATGAGTGCTTATTTACTGTTAAATCTTGATACGTAAATATGTGTTATTTCTCACTTTTACCTCGTAATCAGCTACTGTTTAAATAAGTAATGGTGATAATGAAAGTTGTTGTAAAGTATTCTTTTTTTAAGCTTATTTATTGAAAAATATTAAAATCTGTCTCAAGGACATTTATAATAGTGTCCATAATAGTGTGTTTATAATAGTGTATTAAAATAGTAATCTTACGGCAGATTTTAAAATTATTGTCATAAACACATTTGAAATGTTTAAGTAGGATAGTTGTATTTTTTAAAATTTTGGGCGAGAGCAAGCTTCCACAATTGATTATGTAGCTATTTGTACGCCTGGGAAGTAAATCTGATACTAAACAGCCTGGTAGTAATGTACTGCTGGTTAGTATATACAGTATATTGCAGGAGCTGATTTCATTTGTAGTGAAATTTCTTAATAATATTTATAGAATTTTATCATTACATATTTAGTAATAAAAAAAAAAATAAAAAATTTAAATGATTAAGTGGTATACTTTATTTTATATTTTGACTTCTACTACCATAGTAATTTAATAATCCTTGATCGTAATTAATGATCGTAACAAATAAACCAGTAGAAATTAGTAAATTCTTGTTTTAAAAATAAAAACATTAATAAGTTATATTTGTAATGTAAATAGATGTAAAAATATATTTTTCTGTTTATAACAAATGGCTTATCTTTGAATTTTTCTTATTGTTTGTTTGTTTGTTTCGATGTCTAGGCGCAAAACATCCAGGTCATAAGCGCCCGATCAACTAAATAACATCATTTAATACTATTTGCATGATTGGTACAAAAAAAAAAATAAAATAAAATAAAATAAAATAAATAAATAAAATAAAATAAAATAATTAAAGAAATGGATTGATAGAATAAAATAAATAAATAAGGATAATAATAGACATTTATAGGTAATAAGATGTATAAAAAATGTATAAATTAATAAACTTTAAAAAATAGCAGTAGAATCAATAAATGAATTGAGATTAATAAACAAATGAATTTAATATGAAATGAAATCAAGTGAAAAAAAATAGAGAAAATATAATAAAAATAAATAGATAAAAAGGAAATTAATAAATAAAAAAAAGCCTGTCAAATGTGTTTTTTAAGTCTTTCACTATCCAGAAACTTGATGACTTTGGTAACTATTTCTTCTTGATTTCCCAGGGATGCTGATATATTCTGGGGTATTCCAAAATCTTTTAATCTTGCGGTGTAAAAAGGGCATTCTTCCAAAATATGTTTTATAGTTAGTGATTGGTTACACTTTTGACATAGGGGGATAGAATATTTTGTTATGAGGTGGAGGTGAGTCAGTCTAGTATGTCCGATCCTCAGCCGCGTGAGGACGACCTCTTCTCTACGACTGCTGCGTCTGGAGCTGGTCCACGGTTGCACCTCTTTCTTTATTGTTTTTAATTAGCTAGGTGCGCTGTTGTCCCACTGTCTTTGTCATTCTTGGAATATGGTTTCTCTCAGAGATCGTGCAAGTTCAGATGGTGTCAAAAAAACTTTACCGCGGCCTGGAAGAGTAAGAGCTTCCTTTGCTGCTCTATCAGCCATTTCATTTCCTTTAATTCCTATATGGCCAGGCGACCAGATAAAATGTGCCGTTGTTCCAACTCCATGAAGCATTTTAATAGGACTTAGAATGCAGTGTATCCCTGGATGGTCTGGATACATGTTATTCATAGCTTTCAGAGTACTTAGGGAATCCGATACAACAACCACATTTGCAACTGGCTTCTTCAAGACTCATTGCTACGGCGTTAATCTCTGCTGTGTAAACACTACAAAGATGGTGTAATTTATATTTGTAGGTAATATCAGGAGTGACAAAGGCTGAAGCAGTAGATGTATCTGATTTGGATCCGTCGGTGAATATTAGAAGATGTTCAGGTAACGTGATGATTATTTTGTGGAATTTTTCTTTGTAATCTGCAGGTAATGTAGTATCTTTGGTGAATTGGGTGAGTTGGAGATTTAATTTAGGTTGTATATAGGTCCAAGGGGCTGTTTCTTTTTTTATTTCATGTAATGTTATTTGTTTTAGTTTATTTATAATAAGAGACATTCTTTCTGCCAATGGTAATGTGGTATTCCTTTTTTCTTTAAATCTTTTTGAGAATTTAGATTGAAAAACATATTTATGGGAGGGGTGTGAAGTTTGCGGGTATAATTTAGTAATATAGTTTATTGCAAGTTTCTGTCTTCTAAAGTGCAGTGGTATAAGACCAGATTCGACACAAATGCTCAGGGTTGGGCTTGTTCTAAAGGCTCCACTTGCAAGGCGTATTCCAGTGTGGTGCACGGAGTCGAGCTTGGCTAGAGCATTTTTTCGGGCAGAACCGTAGACAAAACTACCATAATCTATTTTTGCGCCGATCAGAGCTTGGTATACTTTAATCATGGTAGTTCTGTCTGCTCCCCAGTTAGTTCCACTAAGTACTCTCAGTAGCTGAAGTTTTTTAGTACATGTATCTTTGAGTGATTATATGTGGTGTTCCCATGATAGACGTTTATCAAATAATAATCCCAAGAATCTGCAGGTGTTGACATATGGTAAGATGGCGTCACCTAAAAGAAGTTCTGGCGATTATGGAGTATTTCGTTTTCTGCTATAGTGAATACATTTAGTTTTTTCAGAAGAGAAACAAAGTCCCGATGATTTCGACCAGCCATCATTACGATTCAGTGCTTCTTGGAGCTTATCTTTTACAGATAGGACATCTTTCGCTCTTTATAGAATGGCAAGATCGTCGACAAAGAGCATTACTTTGATTCCGCGTGGAAGATTTTTTCCCAAGTCACTAATCGCCAGTGCGAAAAGTGTTGTACTTAAAACGCATCCTTGTGGTACTCCACTCACTTGTCTACATTGCTTGGATAACAGTTTCCCTACACGGACGCGAAAGCGGCGACTAGAAAGGAATCCTTGAATAAATTTTAGTAAGTTACCTCTGAATCCTAGAGAGTGTATTTTGTATTTTTTCATATTGAAGTAAACTGCAATAGCTTGCTCCTCTTGGATGAATGTATACTGTAATTCGGCTTCCATTTGAACCAGGTGGTCTACAGTTGATCTGCCTTTGCGAAAACCACATTGGAAGTTTTAATTGAAGTGATATTTTTCTAGGATCCATGTGAGTCTCTTGTTTACCATTCGTTCCATTACTTTGCATAGACAGCTGGTTAAAAATATTGGTCGGTAGCTGGATGGTTGACGTTTATCTTGACTACTCTTCAATATTGGGACAACTATAGAGTCGTTCCAGCTGCTAGGGAAGTTACCGCTAAGCCAAATATGATTGTAAAGATTTAAAAGCCAGTTCAGTGTATTTTTCGGAAGATGTTGTATCATGGAGTAGTGAACATTATCTGGTCCTGGTGAAGATCTTTTGACAGTTTGGAGTATTGATTGGAGTTCCCACATGGTGAATGGAATGTTGTAATCTTGATATGCATTATCGTCAGAGAAGTTTAGATCTTGAGCCATATTATTTCTAGAAGTCGTTGTGTAAACTTCTGAGTAATATTCAAAATTAATGCGTACCAATAAAATGTTGGTGATAATTGGCCTAATTTATTGTAAAAAATAACTAAACCAGATTGGTTTCGTTGTTGAATTGTATATTTGATTATAGATATCCAAATAACAAAAAATTAAAAATGTTCCAGAACCGGAGAAAGTTAAAAAAAGACCTTTCTAAAATAAAAATGAATCAAAAATAGTTACTAATACTTCAAATTTTAGTTACAATTTGTAAAGACAGTTACACAACTGGATGGTGGTATTGACATCGAACCTTAGGGTTTTCTGAGCCATTTATTATTATTTGTTTGATAGAATCAATATATTTTTGCATTCAACTCTATCAATTTTTCATTTGGGGTTTATTTATGTTTCCTCATTCTGAAAAATGACAATAATATTTCTGTAGTGTCTAGTGGAAACATACTTACATACGGTGACAAAAAATAGCCAACACAATTAGTTTGTTCAATCAGAGCGTCAAAGATTCGGTTTTTGACAACTGTACCTTATCGATATATACCAAGATACACTCTCCTGTCCAAACCTCCTACAGGTACAGATTTAAGAAAAGCATTTGTTGTTTATAATTAATGCAATGTTTTTCTAATTTTCGGTGTAATTTCCTCGTATTAGTAAGTTTTACTCAAAAATAAAATATGTATACATTAAAAAAAAAAAAAAAAAATGATATTGTCCTCATTGCCGATACAAAAAAAAATCGACAGCAGGCAGTTACTGAGTTAGAGGTTGAGTTAGATAGGAAGGGCATGATATTAAATATTAAATGTTAGAAAGAGCAAGGCGATTAACATTGGTCGTGAAGAGGATGAAGTTTTGTTTCGCTGCGGAGAAGAAACAGTGGAGATAGCGCAGGATTACACTTATCTCGGAGTAATGTTAAGCAGAAACGGGATAATGGACTGTGAGCTCTCAAAAAGAATCAAAAAAGCTAAAAACATAGTCGTGGAGAAAAGAGAATTGGAAAAAAAAGTGTAAAATTGCATATTTTTATGTCCATATACTTACCTACCCTTATTTATGGGAGTGAGAGGTGGGTCCCGCTGGACAAGCCCTGGAGTAGAGCTGCTACAGCAGAAGTGAACTACCTTCGAAGAATAGCAAGCAAAACAAAGAGGGAAAGAGTCAGGAATGAAAGGATACAGCGGGACCTGGGGATGTCCTCTTTGATGGAAACAGTCGAAAAGAAGCAGTTGGGATGGTTTGGTCATCTAAGCAGAATGGATGAGGAAAGTGATCCAAAGAAGTTTTTTTGAGGACAGGCCTACTAGACGCCATGAGGAAGACCTTGATTGCTGTGAATTTACCACATCTTTAGGATCGGCGAAAAGAAGGGGAAGCCTATGAACTCAATGGAAGCGCTGGCTCGGGATCGGAAAGCTTGGCAGTCCTGGATCGTTAAGCCTACACGCTGAAAGGCACTGAGGAGGGTGATAAAGAAGGAGTAATAAATATATAGCACAAAATAAAATTACTTACTAGCAATGTTGGTGAAAACACATTGACAAACATAGAAAATATAAAACTAACGTGACTGGCGCGTAGTGCAGTTCGGCACTCATTTGGCTTGTTTATAACCACTAAGTACTTAAGATAATAATATATGGTTTTATGAATCTCATGTGTGGATCTAATGTATGTGCTAAAACTTTAACCAATAAAATTATATAATCATATGTATTTATGTTTTTTTAAAAAAATAGTCTATTTAGTGAAGTTTAAAATTATGGTCTGTTGTCAACGTGACAGATAATTATATTTCTAAATAAATAAATTTAAAAAAAAATTATTTGCACCACTCAACTTGTGTCGAAAATTAACAAATGTGCTGAAATATAAGAAATAATAACATGTCAGGCAAAGACAATACTCAGCAGCACCTCTTCCCTGACGTTTCAAATTCTTAGGTTATAGAAGAAACAATTTTAACTCGGCTTAGAATTGGACATGCAGCCTTTACCCATGGCTACCTAATGAGAGGCCTGGAACCACCATTTTGTAAAACATGCAACACATCACTTACACTGAAACACATTGGAACAACTTGCAGACCATACTCTAACACCAGAACAGAACATAATATACCTTCCAACATATCTGAAGCACTTTAAGATGACGAAGAAAAGATACAAAAAGTGTTTGAATTTATAAAAGACATTAAATTTGATTACATCTAAAGCCGCTAATGACCCGATCGGGTAGATGCGGAATGTAAAAATAAATAAAAAATAAAATTCTTAGGTTGTTCAAGGAGAGAGATCTCTTCCAGCACCTTTTTAGTCTCCTTCTCATGTTCAGAGGTATGTCAGCTGTTGCTATGTCTCTTATTAATCTGTTGTTGTGTCGGTTTAAATTTGTACGAAAATGTTGGAAATCGGTCATTAGTCACATAGCAAACTGCTTTTGTTATGAGTAGCAATAATTTTGTTTGAATTTTCTGTAGGTGGGTATTTTTAGCAATGCCTTATGTATGTGATGAGTATGTCAAAATGGGTTTTAGTAAGTATCTATATGTATTCATTTTCTTTCACAGTTTCATTTTTGATGATTTAGAAAAAAGAGGGTAGAGTGATTTGAACAATGTAATCTGTAATTCCAAGATAAAGTAGCGTGTCTGTTTGAAGATTTTTGATTGTTGGTTGAACAATTTGATTGTTGTAAATTTAAACTGGAAGGCAGGTGTATTTTTGAAGAGTAAATGCTAGATGTTTGGATTTGTCTTGATTAAGTCCAATTTTCTACAGTAATTTGTGTAATTGATGTAGTTAGTGAGGCCAGTGTAGGATCTTGATGTTTTGTAAAAATTGTTGTGTCGTCTCCTTAAGTACCTGTGAATGTCATATTGTTAACAGGTACATCGTAAGTGTGTATAATGTAACGTAGAGGGGCCAGGTTTGAATCTTGGTGAACTCCTGCTAAGATTGGACGAACTGAAGACAATTCTGTGCCCTGCCGAACTGACAAAAATCTGTCGAAGAGGAAAGATTGAAGGATGAGATAGTACATGTATGACAATGTGGTCATAAGTTTAATGAGAAGACTCTTGCTAAAGACTCTATCGAATTCCTGAACGAAATTCCAGAATATACGGATGCATATAGTTTTCGTTCTGAAGCTCTAGAAATGTTTGATTGATTTGTCTTTTTGAGTTTAATTTTTATAAAATATAAACTAATATTTTAGCACATAATTTTAAGTAATGAAACAAGGATTAAAGAGAATAGAAAATTTATAAAGTGAGTAAAATAATTATGTTTCATAGTCATTAACTAAGCCTCTGAAACCAGCAATGGAGGCCTAAGTTTTAGTTGAAATTTAGCTGTTGGTAGAATGTGGTTTAGTTGGTTTTGGGCTTCAGGGGTTACAGACTTGAAAGCTATAAACTGATTGGAATAGGATTTAAACCTTTATTTGAAGCAAAAGACATTATTTCAAAAGCTTCAATAATTATTTATATTTTATTAATATGCTTATCCATTTGAACATGGTTTAAATAATTTGTAGATATTTTATAAAAATTTATATTACTTTAAATATTTTGTAAATAGTTTCATTTGTTTTGAAATGTACATATTGTTGTTACATATTTTACTTATTGAATGTAACAAATCTTATGCCTAAAAGTACTAACTTATATTTATAAAATAATTCAAAACATAAAATTAAAATATTTAGTCACTTGCTTAGGTCAATGCTACTTGCACTGGTCTGTCAGATTTCCATTATCTTTAAATAATTACTAGAATTTATGTGATATTTTTACGTGCCAAGAATTCCTTTCACTCTCCAGTCAGAATCCAGTCACTCTTATCTGTGACATGCTTGTACCAGGAATGAAAAGATACTAAAATTATTAATACTCTCATTAAGAATATTATGAAGTTATATTATAATATAATATAATGAAGTTTGTTAATTTATTTAACATTTTTTTTCAAACATTGAGCTTAAGACAAGAAATATAATATTCACTTTTTTCAAGTCTTTTGAAATTAAAACTTTGACAGGAATAATTTTGATTCAGTGAACATAGTGTGTGAATGAGTTACTTTATCAGGATTTCTGTGCGTCTTTCATTGTGACAAAATGTAATATTAGTTAATAAAGTAAAGTGAATTGAAAAAAAAAAAAACAGACATAAATCGAACGC
The DNA here is from genome assembly GCA_928085145.1 of Nezara viridula. Taxonomy (NCBI): domain Eukaryota; kingdom Metazoa; phylum Arthropoda; class Insecta; order Hemiptera; family Pentatomidae; genus Nezara; species Nezara viridula. Next base: position 50,388,213 of record OV725081.1, read on the forward strand.
TTACACTTACTTCATGTGGTTATTGGTTGTTGATGTTTATAAAAAATGTGTTTTTCATTTTTATTATAAAATTGATCTTTTTTTCTGAATACTTAACTGAAATGTCTAGTTTGTTCACATAGTAATAAAACATCTACTACGTTGTTATACACCGAAGATCCATGAATTATTGAAATATATATCAATAAATAAAAATAAGTCTAAACTATTTATTTATTGACTACTAGAACATTATGTCACTTGGACATTAGTTATATCAACAGTCACACTAAATATACAAAAAAATATAAAATAAACAGGATCAAAATAACAAATAAATGATAAAAAAAAATTATGTACAGTAAATAAAATAAAATAACTTAAAAATAAGGAAATTAAAACACTATTTACAATCAGGCGAGGGAACTTCAAGGCAGGCTTGTCCCTCCAACTATGGAGAAAAAAGCAGGACTCTAGGAGAACTCTGCGATACTCAGTCAATCCCATCACTGGTACTAAAGTCAGTGGAGGTAAAAATAAATAAATGGAGTCAGGGTAGTGAAAACACATTTAAATATATTGAATATAAAGTATTGATATGACAATATCTGAGCCCAAGCACAGATGGAATCATCTCGCCGATAATCCGCTTAGAGGTGCCTAAAAATAAAACTGTCTATTTCAATGATCAATAAAACGAGCCCGATCACTCTAAAATTTAAAAGATGGATGTTGTCCCCTATTCTTCTGGAAGTACAAATATTTCACCAATAGAAAAAAAAATGGGTACCAATAAATTTAGTAGTGATCCTCCTTTTTAGGAAGTGGGGATAAGATTAAATTAAGAGTTTTTTGGAAATCAACGAGGGAGAGTTCGTTGAAGAAGGGGTTCAACTCCATTGGGGTATGCAGATAAAGGCGCCCATAAGAGGAATCGGAAACAGGGCCTAGCAAAGAACTTCCTTCTGGATCACTGAGGAGATAGAGGAGGCAGTTTAGAAGATTCATCAAGTAGACGGCGGCAGCAGAGACCACAGTGAAGTAGTAAAGACTACCACATTCTTTAACCAGCTAATGTTAATATTCATTTAGATCCTACTCACTAGTGTTGCCCAAAATCGGTCTTGGTCTTGCACTTTGCAAGACCAAGACCAAGGCCTCCTAACTGTTGCAAGACCAAGACCAGGACTGAAAAAAAAATAGATTTTTTGAATAAAAATAATTGCAAAATAGTTACTAATACTTGACAATATATTAGTTACTATATATTAATAATTGGTATAACCAATATACTTTTGCATTTAACCCCTCTAATGTTTCATTTGGGCTTAGTTAGGTTTCTCCTATCTAAAAAATTACGGTAATATCTCTATAATAGTAAGCTAACAAGTAACTGCAAGACTTTTGTGAGAGTCTTGCGCAAGACCAAGACCACGACCAAGACTGAGTTTGCAAGACCAAGACTCGTCTTGGTCTCGCATTTGGGCAACACTACTACTCACATGTATGCATTTACATAAATGTGTTGACAATATTTAATGTAATAAGAGAATCAATCGTGGTTAAGCAAATTAATGGTGCCCACATCGTCAATGAAAAATTCTAGATGAATTCATAAAGTTGAAGAGTCGAAAATAGACGTTTTTAGATTATAATTAGATTTTTATCAGTTTTCTTTATGCCACCAGTGGATTTTTTACAGTAATATATAATAAGTGGATTGGTAACACGATACCTGAAAAGAAATCTTATCAGAATTATAGGTTAATATAATATATCACAGCAGAGGATTTGTTGTACCTTGTCTTACGTATTCATATCAAATACATAATCAGTTTATTTTTAAATAAATCGGTTCTCTTCAGGAGCCGATAGAAATAGAAATATAATAAACACACATACATGCTTTTTCAGGTATCTCCATTCCAGAAACGTATAAATGTATTCAAGAAAGGACATAATATAACGACCACTACATAAAATCAAGGCAAATAGGTTAAATAATCACGGTACGCCTTGATAGAGAAGCAACTAAACTGCTTGACAGACCCGTATTGCTGGTTAATATATACAATGTTGATTCAGGAGCTTTTCCAATGCTTTATTTTCATGTATATGACTAAATGCTTATCATATATTGACATAATAAATAGCTGATTTCTAGATATGTTAAAAAATTGTTTACAAGTATGTAAAACATTTTGTTCAACATTAGTATTTCATTAACTGCTGGTGAGGAAACATATTGTCAATAATTAGAGGAATGATGTACTTCTAAAAAATATTATATTTTTGTCTACAAATGTAAGTTTTATCAGCATTTATGGAAAGTATTTTTATCATGTTGTACAGTATTTTCAAACAGTATCTTCAAAACTAGCAAGCAGTGTGAGTATCTATAAATAATGGCATGTAATAGATTAGTACAAAGCAGTCCCTCATCTCTGGCATTATTCTATTACCATGTTTAGTTGAAGAAGGGTATCACTTATTCATGGATTTTTTTTTAAACTATACCTTGTATTTATGGCCATGTCAGCGATAGCAAAATTTCCCATTGGTCTTTTGGCATGTCCTTATACATTTGAAAGAAATTGTTGGCAATGAGTTTTTAAGTATTGGTTGATTGTCAGTAAAAGGTAGATTTATATTCATCGTACAAAGATACTCATCTATGAGTCGTTAAATTTTTTATGAGTAAGTTTGAATTTTTCGTAAGTGGGTCTTTTTCACATTCAAGTGAGGAGTATCTCCACATGGGTTCAAGTGAATATTTTTATGTATTTAGTTTTATCTTATTGTTAGTATCAATTATGATTTTTTTAAAACTTTATTTGTCACAAATACTGAAAGACAGAAAGTGTGATGTCAGAAAGTAAAATTTGGAGTAAATCGTTGGTACGCGTGAGGGAGAAAAGTGCACAGCGTCATTTACTGTCTTCATTATAATATATGTGGTATGTAGAGGAGATCTCTCATCCAGCTTCTTTTGAGCCTCCCAAAGATATTATCGGGCATGTCGATTGTGATCATGTTTTGTCGTGATTTATGTTTTATGTGTTGGCATGTCCGTGTAAGCTATTGTGAAATTCTTTATATTGTATGTGATCGTATATACATGCATGTAATCCTTGTCTGTATGTGATCGTTGACTTTTGACGTGCGAAATTCTTTATGTAATGTTAATGACGTACCATGCAGCCTTGATCTTTTTGGCTGTTCCGTATATCTATGAAGCATAAGTCCAAATGGGCTTAAGTAAGTAACTCTGTGTACTTAATCTATGCTTATATGGACAATTTGAAAATGAAATGTTGCAAAAAATTTTGCCATATCCAATAAATCCATGGTCACATGTAAGTCTCTGATTTTATCAATGTCAGGATTTGTATTGTGAGCAATATTTAGGTCCAGTTTTTTTTTCCGAATGATTACAAACTTTGTCCCTATTTACTAGTCCTGTAATCAATGTAAAGAAGGAGGGCTGAAGTGAAATTAGAACTGGGCTATGATGTGAATAAAGAGCATCCAGAAATTTGACTGTGTATGCGAAAAGAAAATGTGTAAAGTGACAAACCGTGGCGATTTTTCTTTTTAGTTAAGCTGGTAAATACGTAGCGTTCATGGGAGAAAGGATTGAGAAACTATTGGAAGTTGAGAAAGAAGATAATATGTTTATACGAGAGTTGGATGTTCATCGATCCCTTCATTGGTGTTAGCATGGTGGTCTTCTTCAACCATGTAGAATTCTGTTGTGAGTGTACTCTGTAGTCGGAATAATCTGATAGTTTTCAAAGTAAAATGAATGGTAGGGTTTAATAAATTTAAATACAATAAGGTTTTTCTTACGATTTATTTATAAAAAATTATAATTAAAATGGCTATAACAAAATATAAATAGATGCGGCGAAGTCGAGGTGATCAGAGTGTTAGAAGTGACCATAGCTGCCATGCGCATGACCTCCTCCACTTCCGTAGCCACTTGCGCGGCTTACGAGGTTGGTGTTGGAAAAACTGGTAGCACTCCCCGCGTGGCCTGCGTACCTGCAACATATAAAACGGCTATTCTTTTCGGAAATGGTTTACCGCCGAAATGGAATACATCATTACCCTAAGAACTGGACCCCTCGGAAAGAACTTTTTTTTTTTATCAATATCAAAATTGGGAAGAATTAAGAAATATGGAATTGTTCAAATTCTTGGATCCATGCCCGCCGGATTCAAAAATAGTAATGTGATTTAGCGAAAAGTGTTTAAATTCACTAGATTCCTTCTTCGCCAATATATTTGACATTTTAATTACAATTAAATTGAAGGCATAAATTTCTACGTATTTTTCTGCTTTCGATACGAAACTATCTTGATCATGTAAAAAAAAAATCTTGAAATCAAGCTCAATCCTTATTTCATGACTGAGACAATAGTATTAACACGGCATGATTGTAAGGATTTGAGGCTATCCAAATTTTAAAGAGATTAAAATATGTTTTTTTTTTTTTAATATTAATGACATATTTGTTAGACCTATTTTCTAATTAATTAAAACATATTTTCCTAATAAATTAAAACCAGTCTATTACATGTTTTAACAATTATCATAATATAGTTTTCCTTTTTTTACACAGGATTCTTGAAGTTAATCATGGTATAAATAATTTTTAATTATTTATAACATATAAATAATGTAATAAATAATAATATAATATAAAAAATAAACGGCCTTCCTATATTTTTCACAGCCTACAATTCAAATATTCCATTTAATCCCGTCTCACTAGATCTCGTACCTCCGACCTCTATCCACCTCCCCACCGAACTGCAGCGTTTGAAAAATCCTTTATATTTCAAGCCGTCCCCTTCTGGAATACCATCCCTCCCGATATCCGACATGTACAATCAGTTTCTTCATTTAAATCTCTCCTTTTTAATCACCTACTCCTTTCCCAACCCGATTGATCATGAAATGTAGATAAGAGAACTTTTAAAGTTCCTCCAGAAATGATTTTATTTGCTTATGCTATCTTATTTTCCCACGTTTGTATTATACAGATCAGAATGTTTTTAGTGCAATAGTTCTATTTTTTGTTTTATTCTATTTTCAAAATCATAATCATAATAATAATTGTAAATAACTAATTTTATGTATGGCCACACAGGCATTTATTCTGTATCTGTAATTTGTCCTAAAGGGACAACAGTCCCAGGATAATAAAAAAATATTTTCATTTCATTTCATATAGGAACTCTTGAGCACGTTCTGTTGATCGGAGACGTGCAACTGGTTAATAGGTTAGCTTGTGATTCTTAATTGAGATCAATTAGTGTTTGTCGTATAGGTTTTTCCTTTTCATTAATTTCACTAATAAATTACACAATACATAATTATTTTTTTCAATCTAACGGTATTAATTGTTGATCAATTTTTAAAATAAGTACAACTTAAGTGCTAGTCTCTAATTATTTTGCTGTTACCAAATGTGAGTCTTTAATACATTTGTTCTTTAATTTTTATTGTGCGTTCTTTAATAGGTTTCTACAGTGACATGAGCTTGAAAATATGAATAGGACGAATTCCTTAAATAATGTTTGTCCCGATTTCAAAAGATGTGGGATCTATATATACATACGATTACATATGTATGAATTGTGAAGTATTTTCCCTAAGTTTAATAGGTAATAATTAGTTATTATATAAGTATTTAGTAGATATAGCAAGAACTACAGGATAAACCATACATAATTACTGAGCTTGCTACGTTACCCTCCGAAAGCTGCGTGACCAAGTCCTCCAAGTCCTCCGAAAAGACCAAGACCTCCATGACCACCGAGTCCTTCGTGACTTCCATGACCGCTACTTAATCCTCCATGACCACCGCTAAGTCCTCCATGACCACCACTGAGTCCTCCGTGGCTACCACCAAGTCCTCCATGACCACCACCAAGTCCTCCATGACCACCATCAACTCCTCCATGACCGCCATGTCCACCTAAGCCTGAGCTATGACCACCTTCGAAACTAGCGTGTCCAAGATTGAAGGTTCCATGACTGACAGCCACACCATGTCCTCCGTGGCCACCGAATCCACCATGACCTGCTCCAATGCCGAATTCTCCATGACTGAACCCTGCTCCATATCCTCCATGACCAAATCCGCCCGCGAAACCTCCGCTGTGGCCTAAGCCGTCACCGAAGCCTCCATGTCCAAATCCTCCAAATCCGTGCTCCTGACCACCGAATCCTCCATCGTGACCGAAACCTGCGTAGCCACCATGACCGCCAAGAGATCCTACTACGTGGCCTCCTCCGAGACCGTAGCTGCCGTGAGCATCTCCGAAACCTCCGTAACCATTGGGCGAAGCGTAACCATGAGATCCTCCATGGTATGAATGGGCGATGTCATAGGAAAATTTACTTTCTTCGGGTTTAGCTGTAATATAGGATAACATTAAATTTCTACAATATTTTTTATTTGAGATTATATATGATACATGTTTAAACATGTATTATTTAAATAATACATTATAAGTCGATGCACGCTAGTATGGTACATGTTTAAACATGTATTATTTAAATAATACATTATAAGTCGATGTACGCCAGTACATACTAGGAGTATTCTTGTAATTTGGGATAAGTACTTCGTGTGTTATGGTGCTGAAATGTTGGAATAAATCTAGAGTGAACGATCACTGATGCTGTCTTGCCAAAGTGTTAGCTGTCCAAAGTGTAGAAGTTAAAGCCAAAACTCTACTTGTTATCACTTGGCCTTCACTTGTTGATGCTAATTTTTAAAGACTTTTTTTATTTTAAAACTGTTTTGTATTGATATAAAAAAAAATAAAAAAAACATTATTCACTTCGAAAATATACATTTTACACATACACACACAAAAATACATTTTCTTTAGCTATGTAAACAAATCATTATCCTCTTTTGTCCAACGTTTTGCGGATTCCTTCAGCATTTTTTTACATACCATTCTAATTAAACAAAGTTAGTAAACAGAAGATGGAAACCCGCACAATTACGAAATAAAATAAAATAATTTAATGGGATTAATATTTTAAATCAGTTTGATTTGACTCCTAATCCCGTGAAATAAGTTAACATTTTTAAGGTGTATGAGATAATATGCATGACGCTGTTAGACGTATTTTAGTGGATAAAATACATATATTTAACAATCATATAAGTAATTTCTTTCCTCTTAAAAATACAGAATAAACACAAATTAAAATGTTACTCTACGAAATTAGAGGGAAACATGACTGTTGAGCGTTGGTAAATTACACTCTTTATAGGGCTATGAGACAATAATACCACGGTAACAGAGAGAGGTATTAATACACTATGGTTTGTTGACCGTGTACAAACACGACTGCAACGTCCGACATCATTGCCATGGATATTGCTTTAGCGAGTCCATTGGAATATATCAATAATAAATTAATGGCAGTAACCTGATCGAGTATTAATGGTTTTTGGTTATTTTCTCTCTATTATTCGCGAATTTATTATAAGGTTGAAAACTTCAGTAAATTACATCCTGAAACTTGCCGATTTCTTGTTATGGTTCATTGTTTTAAATAAGCAATATTTTGTAGCTGCTACCAGAGGAAGTAGTTTTCTGTTATGTAAACCAACTGTTTTGTTTCTTGTGTCAAAGATAGTTTGTAACAAGTAACGGAAAGGTGTTTCAATTAACTGAAAAAACAAAATCCATTATGAGGTAACGTTAACTTCCGTCAGTAGGATATGGTGTTTGATTGCCTCAAAAATTGTATTTCTTAGTGAGGTAAAGAATTGTTTCTTGGATTTTCCAATAACGTCAAACAGTTATATGAAAAAATGTTTTGACTAATTATTACTATCGTATCGATGTATCGTTTTTATTATATTTCGAATCTTTTCTTTTTATTGTTAAAAATTTAAGAAAAAATAAAACATTCTAAGTGTATGTTATAAGTTATGTCTCGTTATCATAATTATTTTATGATTATTATTTAATTATACATAAAGATTATCATACATAATTTATTAGGACATATCTTTATCATATACTATGCTTACTGTATTATTACTAATCATATAATAATATAATAAATATTATGTACTTCAATATTATTTATTAAACTTAACTCGATTTTCGTCAAATTTAATTATATATTGATTTGACTCATTTTAATAAGTTTTGTTGTTTTAATATTCCTTAGGTGTTTAATAACAGTTGCAAATTTTAGATACTCCAACTTACTTTTATTTTGTGCAAGAAATGCTTTGAGATGTAACTATAAATTTTAATCTTTTGGAATAAATTTATTTTAATCTTTTTTTTGGTTGTTATGTTGTTTTTATATATAGAAATATAGATTTACTTTTTCCTTCCCTCTCATTTTTTTTTACTATCGTTTACTTATAAAGAATATTGTATATTCAATTAGGCATTGCTTATGGAATATCCTAGATATTATATTAATCAAGATTATTAAGGTCAGATGAAAATAAATTAATACTACAATCCATAGATTTTGAGAATGATATTTAATAGTGAAGTATTATTTTATTAAGGAACAGCTAAAAAAAATGTATTATTACATACAGTCGCCAGATTTTTCAGTTTATTGATGGATTGTTCAGGGCCTCAGTAAGCGCGGTGTTAATAGTTAAGGGCTTATTGTTTTTTATTGAAACATTAATACTTTAAATATGTTCATGAATAATTCTTAAATGCATTAATTAATTAAAATGTAAATTTATAAGTTAAAAATTAAAAATAATGTTTAGAAATAATACTAGCTGCTTTGACATAAAACTTACCAACTGCCGTATGACTGGATCCACTGCCACCCGCACTCACTAAAGCTATACTGCAAGCAGCAGCTAAAATAAACTGTAATAAAAAATATATATTAGTAATACAATTAATATAGTTATGAAATTTACGAAATATATTATTACGATTAAATTAATACATGAGTTGTCTCCAAAATGAATCGTAATACTGTTTGACGAATTTTCAGGAACCGTGAAAATCTATATTGTCTATTTTCGTTGTAATATCTTTTAAAAAAAATAAGTTAAGGTTTTCATTACATAGACCATAGAGCACATAAAAAAAGTAAATATTTATTTTAGAAAATAATAGACTATTTTAATATCAATTAAAAAACGTTAAATGTTAAATCAGAATCGCTTAATAAACCAATTATATTTCGAGAGCTATTTAAGAAAAAAATAATAATTATGGTTCGGTTAGAAAAAAAATATGGTGTATGATTCGGAGAGAAAAATATTGTTAAAATTTAACTATAAATATTAGACCTTTTCTATACAATAATGCAACGACAATTTTTTTTTTTTTTAAATACGATTAAAAACAAAAGCTTTTGATGATATTTTTTTAAAGTATATGAACTGGTTTCAACACCACTTTTTTAATATTTAGGTCCTGTTTTGAAAAAAAAAATTGCTTTACAGGATTTATTGAGGGTTTTAAATTAAAATCGATACTTCTCGATTTAAAAAAAAAAATAGGGTTTACCTCAGAAATAAGTGATTCGCATATAAATTATATATAAGGTAAAAAAATTGGCTTCTTAACTTTTTTTTTAATTATCGTTCGAATTTTGTTATTTCGATCGGATAGTAGTAGCAATAAATCGAAATATCTTAAGTATTTTTTTTTTTTATACTTGGAGATAAAACATTAAATATTTTACATTTATTTGTAATCAAACATGATCCTGTTGAGAACGTGATCCTTGCGGAAATCGCGAGAGAACAAGAATTTGTTTACTTGTTCCGAAACAGTTAGGTTCAATTGAAGCTAACTATGCCATACCTCTCACCTGAATAGGGTAATTAATGGTCAGTGGAGGTTTGAATGCACGTGAGGAAGATGTTGCCACACGTGGGAGTTTCGTATAGTCATTTAACATCTATTCGCTGAGGTTACAAGAGCAATTCAGAGTATCCGCAATCCTAGAATTACGTGATTGAACTGCAAGGTACATAAATAATAGTAAAATTTAAAAAAAAAATCTATTTTGTTAATTTGTATTGCCGTTATTAGGCCCCGTCATTAGATGAATTACTCGCCAATAATCAACTCATACTTGAGGAACAAACGACAAAAAACTACGAGATGAGGAGCTTTAGAAAAGAAACCAACATTTTGTTTTTTGTTTCATACTCTTGCCTCAGTTAGGAAAAGGAGAATAAACTAGCGATTTTACTGCATAATTTTCATACTAAATGTATCTATAATAATACAAAATTCAGTTCTTAGTTATATTGTACTTCTTATTCCTTCACATGTTATGCGTTATCCAATGTAAAACATTTAATCAATGATGTACTGTGAGCAAAAAATTATTTAACTAAAAAATAGAGAGTTCAATAAATATTAAATTTTTAAACTGTATAATATTCAAAATTATAAAAAAAATAGTTTAATTAAGATTTAATGTTTTGTACTTTAAAAATGAACATAAAGTAAAACGTGGGATACAGTTATGCAATACAAAATAAATTATGTAAATTGAGATATTTGACTTATCTTATTTACTTTACTTAAAAAAAAAGTAAAATAAACGTTCAATAAATATTTTTTATCTTGGCCAATCATAAACAGTACTGAAAATTTTTATTAAAGAAAAATAATTCAATCTGCCACAATCTAGGACATTGAGCATTGTGGCTCTATGTTTGCATTCATACATCTTGTATACAATCTAAAATATAAATTGAGAAACAAATAAAATAAGAATAAAACATGTAAGAAAAAATATATACAAAGAAAAAAAGAAAAAAACGTATTTAAAAGAAAAAACTTGTAAAAATGAAAAAAAAGTACATTGAAAGAATAGGAAAGAAAGAAAAAATATACTTGTCACACATTCATTTCTATGTACAATATTTACAATCAGCCTAGGGAACTCTGAACCATGCCTTGCTGCTCTCACGCGAAAGTCAAGGCAGAGCTCAAAGAGATCCCAGCGCTTCTCTCCTACCAGCATCAAAGCCAGTGGAGACTGAATAAGAGCGCTAAAGCCACATACGGTCAAGACTTGAGTGGAGAAACTGGCAACTGCCAGAACTCCAATAGAATATTTATAATAGATCTCGAGGTCATTGACGTTTCAATCTCCGTGGGAAATTATATGGATGTTTGGAACTGGAAAGGGGTTGTGGTAAGGGATTAGAATGATGGATAACATTTTGAGGAAAGTTTGAGAATTTGGATGGGATTAAGTCGAGGTCAAAGGGGATGTTGAGATCATGATGATTGGTTTGTGACGTAAGAGGGAGCACTAACTACTGTTCGAAGGACTTAAGATTGAAAGGGTTGAATGAGTTTGATGTTTGAATGGCCAATCATTAACAAAATGTTACAGAATTATTCAGTCCTACTGCACAAGATATAATTTTGATTTTTATAAAATATTTAACTACAAATTCGTTGTAAAGGTATACTTAAACTAAGAGGATATGGTGGTCAAATAAGCTGGGACGAGGGTTCTATAGTGCCCAGTTTGAAACGTTGTTAATTTTATTATTATCTAGGTCAGTTATTATTTATTCCTTCGTGGTACAAGAAAATACATATTGGCGTTCTGGTAACTACGTACCAAGAAGCCGTCAGCGATTAGCTAAATGGATAAAAACCCACTTTCCGGACGAGTTGCCCTCACTAGTACCAGAATTTTAACAGAAGTGAGTCACAAAGCAGTAACTCAAAAATACAGAAATACCGAAAAAAAAAACTGATTTAGGGATCTCTTTTAACTTAACACGCTAACATTTAGGACAGTGGTTGATGAGAGTACAGACTTGTTCAAACCATAGGTGGTTTCTTATTTATAAACATATTCCAAATTCTTCAATATTTGGTTTTAATGTAATGTCCCGAATAACTTGAGGATTCGAAATAAAAATGTGAATAATAAACAAGTATTTTTATATTATATTTAGTTTAGCTATGTTTTCTGTAATATTTTTAACATTTCAGACATTTTAAGTAACACCTAATATTATATAATATGCATATGCCATTCGTTTATTGGGTGTTTCGTTATAATGTCCCGGGTTTTCAGTGGCCTTTCGCTATTACCGTTTATTCACACTCGATACATCGGGTACAGTATTGTTCAACTGACCTTTTTTTTTTATTTTATATTTCTTGTCCAGTCTGTCGCGGAGAAAACAGAATCTTATCATAAAAATAAGAAAGCGATGTTTCGGTTGGTTAGGATATGGCGCCGTTTATTTTTTCATATAAAGTTTGCTGAGTTCCTTTAAAAATCACAAAATCAATGCAGAACTGTATAATCACGAATACAAAAAGAATTGAGTATATCGACAAAAAATTGACATTACTTTCCGTTTAAAATACAGTTAGTAAAGAAGTGTATTTTATTTGATTGTCGCTTCAATATCTACTGAGTTCTGTGATGTACAACATATTTGGCAATAAATGTTCACACAAACTTTTGGCAAATATATATAATGCATATTCTATTATTTCCTAATTTAATCAGAAAATTAGACGACTTCCAATACCAGTTTCAATAGATACAGAACAATATCTATATTATATTATTTTTCATATATACTCCCTAGATATAATTTTTAAAAAATTAGGCAAATTCTTCAAATTTATCGAAATTCAGTACAATGAACTTAATGCAACAAGCAAATTAGAATAGCTTAATGTAAAATGTTTTGTTTTTCATTTAAAAAAATACTAATATATTGTCAAATAAAATACTAATATATTTTGAAATATAAGTATTTTTATCAATAAAATTAACAAAGGCCCTAAAAGTTTTTAATATTGAAATAAAATATGATGTAAAAGAATTAAAATGTAATCGAGCATCCAATAAAAAATCAGCTATAACGTGAATATGATTTAATTGTGAATTTTCTCATCAATATAACCAATAAAGAATCTTTATTTAATTTTAGTTATTATTTTATCGTTTTCTTGATTTCTATCATATATATTAAAAAATTCACATTTTTAAGATTATATATATGAATCAAAACATGACAAGAATTCTATTACAATCTTGAACATGTCAAAATAATGTTATATCATTTTTAGGCTAAATAGTGGTAAAAATATTTTTATTAAAAACCAATGTTTCCCAGTTCTACCCAGTTGTAAGTGAAACACTTTATAGCATTTTAATTGATTTGTAATAATGCCTTAAAAGTGAAGTTTGATATGGCTTCTTAATTTAACCATCTTTTAAAGTAATTTAAAGTATATTTATTTATTTTTAGTCGTAAAATGAAAATTTATGCAATACCGACTTTATATTCTTAAGGCTTAACACGTTAGATATTTGAAAGAAAGAAATAAAGGAAGTTCTTTTTGATGTTATTTTAAAAATAAAATTAGGTTTTATTTATAATATCACTTGGCAACCTACATTTTTTTTATTTAATAGGGTTGATTCAGTTGACAATTGATTATTCCATAAAATTAAAAAAAATGCATGGAGTATTCGTTTGCAAACATTACAGTCTTTTCGAATTACAATGCCACGCTTTTATGAATTACACGTAATTACGTATGAAAATTCGACTTAATTTGAAATGGGTTACATCATATGCCTTGTTTTCTTCCAGTTTTATGGTTTTAATATACTTGATGATCCGTGCTACAAGTCGGTCGATAATCAGCTATTAGTAATTTTTAATATATCTTTGGGCATTTAAACGATAAATTATTTTTGGTTCTGAATAAATGAAAATGTGAATGAGCTTATGATATTATTGTTAATATTTCTTGAGCAATCTGAAATCAGACTAAACATTGAACAGATGTGCCGTTTTTTCTTAGTAATTGCATTCCATGAAGTAACTCTTTCGAATTTTCCAAAGAAATGAAAATGAAACTGAGATCCAAATACATTAAAGCATTTTATATGTTTGATGGTATGATTAGTATTATTTTAATATATATATTTCATACCTCAGGTCATAATCTTGACAAACTACAAGTATAAAGTACTAAACGATATATTTATTATTTTTATTCTATAAGTTAATAAAGGTTTAAATTATTTAATGATAACATTAAATTTAATTATAGAAATAGAAAGACGCATTAAACACAATTTAATTTCCAATCAATAAATTAATTTCAATTCCTAAAAAAGCACTCTCGCTCAAACTCCACTAGCTTTAGTAGCACCAGTGGCGCGGTTGAGAGTAGCGCAGGGATCTCTTGGAGTCCTAATTTTCCTACTATAGTTGGAGGGAGAAGCCTGACTTGAGGTTCCATGCCTGTTTGTGTATGTTGTATATAGGTATAACTGTGTTTTTAATTTACTTATCTTTTTGTTATTTTATTTTTGTACATAGATTTTTTTATTATTATTTTACTTTTGTTAATTTTATATTTTCTGTATATATGGTGTGAATGTTTTCACATATCACTATAATTATTGTCTACGAGACAGATTATTATATGTCCAAATAAACAAATAAAAAAAAAAAGAACCTACACAAATTTTTATAACGTGTCTTTTTCAATGGAAGTTTTTATTTTTATTTTTATAACTTTGCAACTAGTAAAAGAATATTAATTTGCATTTCTTGTTCATATTCGTTTTAAAAAATCTACTGAAAATAATTTTTATCGAGCTTATATAAAATTCAATTAAAGGTTAAAGTAAATTAAGTTTATGAATTAATGAAGTTTATCTTTTGCTCACTTTTCTCCAAATAATAATTTAAAATTAGGCAATGACTAAATAACTACACATATTAGTTTAAACCTACAAAAACACACGACTCAAAGAATCAATGTTCAAAAAAAAGAAATACTTTCAAAAATTAAATTAAAAAATTTTAAGACTAATAACTTCAGCTTGGCAAGTAAAAAAAATTAAACTTCACGTTACGGCTAACGATATCTAACCATTGCATAATCTTAACTCTCAATTCTATATTAAACTACAGATACACAAGGATACATTTATGAATTTCTGATATGCCTATGGAGTGGAGACTTTAAAGGAGTTAGATGACAGATCTCTTTTCCTGAATTAAGAAAGAAAACAGACACCATGTAAGAGGTTCTGCAGGATACTATACTTCCTCATGCATCAAATTACATTTTCCAATCAAATCTGCTTATTGTCACGGTCATGATTTATTGTGCGGATGTAGATATTAATATAAAAAAAATGAAGTTCAATAAACACGAAACAAGTAATTTATAATAAAAATATTAATTTTATTATATTATTTTAAAAAAATATATTTTTTTTATTGGTTGAATATGATTTAAGTCACTTTAAATATTGAAACGAATCAAACAAAAAATAAATAAATCAAAGCTTAACATCAACACGATTCTTTAGCACATATTATGTAAAAACAGATATAGTGGACGATTTTTTAAATATAAAATTTAATATCATAAGTTAATTATTTTCAATAAAATAATTATTTTTTACGAATTTTTATATTTCCATGTTATTTCATATTTATTTTAAAAAATGAAGAATGAAGATTTTTTATAATGCACAGTGAAATATATTTGGGATACGACTTATTAATTAAAATATCGAATAAAGAGACGAAATAATAAATAAATGAATTAGTTAGGATTGCCTTTAAATATGTTAAAAATTATATAAAAGTTGATTGTACGTTCTATAATTTATTTAAATAAACTAACGTGTATATATATATATATATATATATATATATATATATATATATATATATATATAAATGTTTATTATTGGATTTACTAACCTCAGTGAATGCCATGTTGAGAAGGTATGTTGCCGAATAGACACGGCGGTCTAATCTTATATAGTACTGACCAAGGCCCGCCTCTCCCCATCCCCCACCAGCCCGAGGGAGCAACCCAACAAAATATTTCGAAATTGTAAATGGACAATGTGGATCCGTAATTTCCTTTCTTACATTAACTGGAAGGATAATAACTATAACATACTTTAAAAAAATAAAAGAACTATAAACGAAAATAGGAAGATGATGGGAAATATTGGCTAACTGTATTTTATATCGGGAATAATTCTTCCAATATGTTAAAATTAACACTATACAGCTTGAATTTAAAAAAAGCATTTAACTAATTAGATATAAATAGAAAATACATAACTTTGTCTGATAATATAGTAAAAAAAAAAAAAAAAGTGAAATAAGGATATACAATATTTTGTTCTTAATCAATCGTTGAAAACGAAATATTATGCGTAAATAAAGATGTAGGAAACATTTAAACAAAAAAAATTATCAACTAAAATAATTCCAATTAAATGTATAATATATCCAAAAAACGGAACGATTCGTAGACATAAAAATGTTCTTAAAAAAATTATATTAATTATTATATTTAATCTATATATGATTATTTTATGAAAAACTTTTTTTATTCTCGCAGTAATTATTTTAAATTCAAAACATTTTCACAATACTATTTTATCAAAAGAAGAGAAATTTTGTCGAATTTCGGGGCAAAAAAAATTTATATTTAATAAAAATATAGATTAGTATTCTATACATATATAATTTAAGAAATGTTTAGAAATAATGTTTTTAGTATGATCAATGTTTTGTTTTATTTAAAAGAAAAGTAATTTTCGAAAATGACACTTGGAGTCTGAACTTTGAAAATTAATAATTTTTAAATATTGTAAAGATGTTTAAAATATAAAGTAAATAATGAGAGATTAAAAAGGGCTTTGAAAAAAGAATAATCATATATATATATATATATATATATATATATATATATATATATATATATATATATATAGACTAAATATAATAATAATGTAAGAATCTCACAAAAAAATATGAATAATCTACAGAAGGTTGTTTATCATAAATTTATTTTTGAATTTTAAATATAATATCATTAAGTTAATTTGGGTTACTTTGAAATAGTCTCTTAACCTATAGGAGTCAGAAATATTTGAAATTTATACTTTAGCTTCTTTGCAGAGTAAATGAAAGAAACATATTCTCGTTTTGATATTTGATAGTGTTATTATTTTCATTTGTTTAATATGAACAAGGAGAAAATATTAGCCAATCCAAAACGAAATATCATGCTTATATTCCTTATATTAATAGAAGAGATAAAAAAATATATATGTTGTCAGAGAAAGACATTTTTAGTGTATAAAATATCCAGGAAGAGAAATAGCGTTGAGATATTTTTAAATATTAGAAAATAACTATATATTTTTTTTAATAATAGCAATAATTCAAAATTGGTTACTTGCACTAATTTTAGGACACTTTTTGTTAATCTACACTTTTTACTCTTATACATGAATCAGAAAAAAAGGAAATTTAAATCTTTAAATTTAAATAGTATAGTTTAAGGTAGTGTCAAACAGAAGTAAAAATAAAACCGTAATTAGATTAAAGAGAATTCTTTTTTATATTCTTAGAAAGAGATCTACGTATAATTTTTTTTTATTACAACAATTCTTAAAACTTCATTTTTTTTATTTCCTTTTTTATTTATCTCTGTCTTGAATCCTTGGATTATTGTTGTCTTCTTAATGGTCCTCTTACTGCTAAAAAGTATTGTAAGGTATATTTTGCTTTTTCTTTTTTCGTTTCTGAGTATTTTTTCTACATCTGTAATATAATCGGTGATGGAGCCCACTTCAGGCTTGAGTTGACCTTATCCTCAAGAGCTTACAATTAAATTAATAAAACATCTATCTCATGTGAGTTGTTGCCAACGTTTTGGAATTTTGGCTGGTAATAAGTTGTTGAAAAGAGGGTTTGCCAATTGATGAGACTTATGGAAAAATGATTTTTTTTCGTTTTGTGAGAAATTCTTCTAGTGTTGATTATATATGTAATGTTTTAATTCTCTGAATCCTGGTTCCTCTTACTATTTTTTCTGATTTTTTCGTTTTGGAAATATTGTAACCTTTTCCCAGTTGTTTTGCTGACATGATCAAACAGAGGTGCACCATACAACAGAGCCGGTCGTATTATACTTGTATGGATGAAGAGCATTAGGCGTAAAGATAGGTTTGTTGTCCTAATTAAATTTTGGAGTCTGTACGTCTATTTTAATTTTTTTTGACAAAATGTCTAGTAAATTTTAAATGTCTGTCGAAGTGAATACCGAGAATGTTAAGTCAGTCGATAACTTAATACTGTTGTTGTTAATTTTGAATTCATTTTTCCCTATTTGATATGAAAATAAAATTTTTTTCCTCTTTAAATTCATTTGAATGAAACAATACATTAAAAAAATTTATTTAAGTAAGAATTAAAATAATCTACCAAAAAAAAAATGTCATCGAAACACCTTCAAAATATTGGTAAAAAGAATGAAGGAAGATCAAATAGTAATAAAAATGGTAGAAAAATTAAATGTAATTTGACTTGGTTTGCAATGATCTCAAAATTCCAAGCAAATTATGTTTGAAATATCAAGAAAATAACTGTTACAGGATATATGGGTATATTCTTTGGTAAATACTTACAAAATAAAAATGATAGAATATAGCGGATTCTTTCATTAGTTTTAAAATAATTATAACCAGTCAGCTAATGTTCATATAAATCTATCACTAATGATATTGTTTATGTTGTAATACTAGTAAAAATATTTCTTCTGTAGTTTAAATATTATTTTTATTCATAAAGGATTGCTATTATTGAAAATATCGGTCGATATATTTTTAAAAATTTGTCGACAATAATTATTAATATATAGAAGGAAATTAATGCATTATATTATTGAGATATTACAGAAAAATGATGTGATATCTTTGCATTTATACACCTGAAGACACTAAAGGATACAGGATTTAATTGAGGGGGGAGGGGTTACAGCCTGATTGCTTTTTTTCATATATATATATATATATATATATATATTATATATATTATATATATATTATATATATATTATATATATAATATATAACCATAATTAATTTTTTAAAAAAGGAAAGAAATTAACTATCTATATGAAATAGTGTTTAAGTGATTCTTGAAGTTTTATTAATTGTAATTACACGAACAATAATACTTTAAGAGATAGTTCTTAATATTTTTTTTTCATAAAACATATTTACCATTTTGAGGTGGGGGGGGGGCTTCAACCGAAAATTCCTCCTCTCTCCTCCTCGTAGATCAGCATGTGCCTGAAGATGTCATCCCATTGTAGGGAGATACAAGTTAACAAAAAGATACAGACAATGTAATTTTATTTTTCTAAAATTTTTATAAACTAAAAAAAATCAAATGATATTCTTAGTCTTCATCAAAGTTTTTTAAAATATCCTACCTTGCATACACTTGAAATATAATTATTTGCCGCTTAATTTCGAACTTTATAAACTATAAAGTGGAACGAGATTCCTTTATTCTTATCACACATCGCTTGATCCAGTTTCTTATAAATAATAGAGGAGATTGCATTTTTCCATTCCTGCGGAAAATCCTTTTCATCGGTAAGTCTACGATGTTGTTTCTTGAAAATATCTTTTCATAGTTATGAACTTCCGGTGGCATGCAGTCCACGTCTGAAGGCTTCTCTTGCTCTTTGCTTCTCTAAGTGGAAGATTTTCGAGCTGAAATTTGTATGGTAGTCCTGCATTTCCTACTTCTTTGGTTGGCAGTATTTCTGTTGAATTGTGACTTATTTCACTTAAATTACACCTTTTGTTCTCACCAAAAAAATATTTTCAATAATATTTAATTGAAATAAAGCTAATCTTTTCAGGGATATTTAAGACAAAGAACATTCACGCTTCAACGCAATTGGAACTAATTTTTCTTTATAGAATCCCTTGAAATAAAAATAAGGAAATAATTTCTGCTGACCTTGTTTCGTAATGTCCTAAAGCTTAATGATTCCGTTGTTTGCCAATTTGAAGATTTTTTTAAGTTATGAAGTAAATTTATAACAATTATTAGCCTTTACCTAGTATCATTATCGTTCTTTGATTTTATTTTATTGAAGTGTATTGTTATTGTATTATTTATTTCTAACAATGCGTGGCATCTTAACCTCTTACAAGTCTTTTTAGCTATGTGAAAATTAAGTTTTGTTTTATAGATGTGTTTTTTGAACAAATATAAACAATTTAATTGCCATTTTAGTGATTTTTTTTTAAATCTCAGAAATATTATATTATTTAATTTCATTGATGCTACATTTAATTAAATTAATATAACTTGATCTCAAGACGCTCAAAATTAAGTCTAGAACAAAAACTGAACCCTTCAAAATACCTACTTAACCCAACATGGACCTACGCTTCACAAATTTACAGGACACCCAAAACGACACAGACAAAAACTACAAACTTTTCAGTCAAAACCTATCAGGACCTTTACATAATGACCTTCAAATGCTAACGGTTAACGACCATATACGGACGCACTGTAAACGGTTTTACAATAGCTCACATGGACATACTAACACATATATACAAAGTATGGCCACATTTAACATGCGCGAAAACACATTTAGGAGGCTCAAAAGAAGCCGGATGAAGGACTTCTTTGTTTTAATTATCTCCCAACTTCAATTCTTCACTTAGTGATTAATTATTATTTGTTATTAAGTTTTATATATCGTTTAAATGCGTCACACATAGTTCTAATACTTATTCCTCTTGTGGCATAATTTATTATTTATAATAAAATGAAAAATAAAAATTAAAAATCCTACATGTTCCAGACAGCAAGGGATTTAGGAGCCTTTTTTTAATTTTGCATTAATTGGTTCATACACTTGTCTTTATAGCGTCAAACTATTGCAAGTAAAATTATATACATTTCTACAATGAGCTGTTCACTAGTTGAATTCTCTGTTTGGATTTGGTTTCGGCTTCCTTCTCCGTCTCCTTGTTACGATGAACCTTCAAAATCATGCTGGAAGAATGGATGTCCGTGGATAATCGATATTTTCGAAATATTGATATTTTTTGTAACGATATTCGGTATTTTACCATCTTTGGTACCGATAGTAACTACTTCGACATTACCAACTGTTGATATCGTACCTTCAATATATTAATATTTTAATTTAAAAATGAATATTAAAGGAGCTTTCAGAAAGCTCTAGGAATTATTTATGAATCTGATTAGAAAGAAAATTATACTCATCTCGTTTATTGATATTGATATTGATAAAAATATTGATATTTCAATAATATCTACTATTGATGGCGACCTCTAAGCAGAGTTAAGTAGCGCGCGTGAAACCTTCTCACTCAGTAAATATGCCCAAATTTGTTAGAACCTTCTCAAGCCAAGATCACGAATTGTCAAAGAAATCTATGTAGGATGCAAATGAATTAGCATTTCGCTGGATCCGAACTATGGCTGACAGGAAGGCATAATTCTTTTAATGTTAATATCTGGGGGAAAGCTGAGCATGAAGAAAAAGGGCAGAAATCAGAAAATTAATTTTACTAAAGAGGGTAAAATAATGCATATTTCCATTATTTAATTTTAAAAGGAAAATAATTTTTTGATACGCCTGTGTGCTATAGAATCAATATTTATAATGGTATTCAAATTTCAAAAACTTTTATAATATCGATAAAATATTGACTGTGGATATTTCAAGTCCACTATTTTGACTACATCGATAGTTATCGGGTGATATTAATATCCATATTGGACCTTCGATATCCCTTCCCTAATTAGAAGTAGAATCTTAACATTACAGCTAACCACTCATACATCAAAATTTAGTTCTTTTTTTTTTTGAGAAAAATAGATCGCTGTGAAGATGTAGATACAGTTAACTTCAGTAACGGTGCAAAGTGACACATAGGCAGTCCGTCTAACGATGATGTACTCATCAGTCTCCAGGTGACCGCAGTTAGGGTATATGGGGTTGATGACCTACTGAAACCTATGAAGCTGGGCATCATAGGTAAAGCCTTAAAAAAACATGAAGCTTAGCTCGAAAGTCTCTGTGGCCTATGAGGAATTTCAGTACCAAGTAATGGCGGTAGGACTCACTTAATTTTATTTCTTGAAATTGTTTTCCTTTTGATTGGGTCCTCAACAACCTTCACTTGAAGATTTTCGGGCAGTCAATATCTATTGCAACTTTATTGGAAAGTTACTGAGACATGAAATAAAACAGTCTTTATTTATGTATTATTAAATTCCTATACACAAGATATTTTTGTAATAATATACATGAATACAAAAAGCAAAAATATAATATTTCATGGTTATTTAATGAATAATATTTTTCGATTAGTCCTTTTTCTTGCTTAGGACTTTCCTTAAGGAGTACTAGTGAGCACTTCCCAAGGTGACAAGCAGTATTGTGAGAAGGGGTTCACAAACAACGTACTGTTTTCAAACATCCTTTATACAGATAAAACCAAGTAATTTATCACTAACTACTCCATTCCATCTAATTTAATATGGATGTATCTAATGTATCTATAAATCTAATGTAAACATTTTGTTGGTTCGGAACAATTTTTAACCTTGGAAAAAAAATGATGTTTATACGCTGTTAGCATTTTAATTTAAGATGAAGAGTAGGTTGGTTGTGGTGATCAGTCAAAATAAAAATTGCAAAAATAAATAACAATATTTTTTTTCTCTATTTATTTTTTTGCCGTTTTTATTTTGACTGATCACTCCTTCTCTGCATTATTCACCACAGTCAACCATCAACCCACAAATATTTAATTTAAGATGGTTGATAATTCACATTAAGAGTAATTAATTAAATGAAAATAAAACATACGAAGTATAAAATAAAAATAAAATGTCATCAATTGCACTCCCCTATAGCTTATAATTGTTCATATTTGATTAAAAAATAACTTAGGTCACTTGATAGGGTTTCCTAGAAGTTTTTTCTCGGGATTGTTTCTCTAATCCTTCTAATTGTTAATTCAGATAATTGGAGTTCTTGTTAAAAGAAGATTTATTTTTTCTTTTTGATGATTTGGTGAAATCTCTATAACCAAAATAATTCGAATGCTTACTAAAATAAATTCTTACTGCCATCTAAAATATCATTTAAGATGAAGTTATTGTAAATCTTTCGAAGGATTGTTTAGATCATGTCAATGACGAAACTTCGGAGCGGTGGGGAAAAGTTCATCAATTTTTCCATTCACTTGTTTCTTTTTCAATTTTTTTTTTCTTTTGTGTAAATAATAACTTTTCTTTTAATGAATGAACTTCTGTGAACATTATAATGTTTTTATATACCAATATTAGAAATACATACCAACCGGCTTGTAAATTACAAAATCCATAAAAAAAAACACGTTTATTTCCTCAAAATAAACTTAGTTGTTTAATTTACTTTATGATTCAAGAATATGATATTAAGAAAACAAAACTACGAAATCACTCGTTCATGGAATGCAATACAGTACGTATTGTAGATCTAAAATAAAAAAATAAAAAATCTGAATAATCATTTTACACAACTTTTTGGTTTCTCTGATAAAAAGCTGCAAGACGCGGAGGACCGTAATTAACGTGTTAACTCCTAACATGAAGTTTTTAATATTGTATCTTCGTCTGTATGAGTATGATTTTAAATGTTATTTGGATATATTTCATCTTCGTTGCAACGTTGACATGTTCCATATAAGTTTATTATAATTACCAATAAAATGCTATATAGGAAGTCCAATTTTTTTTATACATTACATCATGTCATAATAATAAATTACATGTTTGTGGTTGCAGTAATCTTCCACATGACATACTAGAGTTTTGAATGCTATTTAGAAAATTGAAATCCATTTTTACAGTAGGAAAAACTTCATAAAAAACCTACATAACATATAAATGAAAAACTACATTATATATATATATATATAATATATATATATATAATATATATATATATATATATATATATATATATATATATATATATATTAATATATATATATAATAATATATATGTGAGTATATATATATATATATATATATATAAATACTCACATATATATATATATATAAAATATATATATATTATATATATATATATATATATATATATATATATATATATATATATATATATATATATATATTTATACTATATATTTAAACTATATATTTATACTCACACAACACACACTCACATATATATACATATACAAACACATCCTATAAATACAATTTATTATTTGGAATGATTGAGTTGTTCGTTGATAGATAATAATCCGTTAAATTTTAATAAATAAACAGAATTCATCTCTTAATACAATATAATCGGATATCAACAAAACAAAATAAAGATCTAATCCATATTTGATTGTTAAAAAAATGTGGTAGAGATAATTTTTATATAAATTATATTTAAAATCAAGTCTCACAAAATAAAAAATGTTTTTTATATTGAACTGCCACTAGCTTTATTCTCATGAAGCTGCGTACAAATGTGTAAAGAACTGTAAAATAATAATAAAAATATCTTAACAGTGACTCAGTGAAACATATAAAAATAAAAATAAAAATATCATGTACATTGTTTTGATGAAATATTGTGTGACTTAGATCCAGCAAACATTGTTTACCTTGGACGAATACAGAATAATTGGTGTGAAACATCATTAAGTTCAGGATAAATTTTACTTTTTTATTATTATTTTTTTTAGAGGGACACGTAACTAATAAATAAATAAATTGCCGAAAACATAAAATCATTATTAATGTGGATTAAGGTCAGTAATAAAAACTAGGCCGTTCCTACATACCGTGAAAATAACTACAGAAGTAGCCATTAAAATTGCGTAAAATCTGCGCGCGACGATTTGCACGCATGAGGTACTCCGGCCGAAAGGCGTTCACTTATGCCAGCCCGCACGCCCTACTAGTTCTGAGGGTCTTCTTCTACAGATCATGTGGGATCCATTCATTCAATAATAAACGTGATTTTTATTAATTTTTATATGTTCACTAAAATGGAATTTATTACATTAATCAAGAAAACGATTGTTAAATTCCTATTATGAAAAAGAATAACTCATACACTGCATTATCGTTTATGTAATGAAACTCATCTTAAAAAAAAAATACATATATACACATAATATACATAGAAAAAATCAAACAACTATCATATTCTATACTATAATTTACCAAATATCTCCCTTTCAAAAGCTCTGAAATCAGGAGTGTAGTATATGGCTGTGAGACCTTGACACTAAACAGCGCGCTAGAAACAAATATTAAAAGATTTGAGAAAAAATACCCTGCACTATAACCAGTACGATCTGGGATCAGAGTACTAACACAGGGCGGAGAACGGCCAATAAAGAGTTGCTTACATAAACTGGTCAATCAATATCTCATGATATGAAGGCACGGAGGTTAAGATGGGCTGGACATGTAGCTTGGAGAAACCCATCTTTAATCCTCTTCACGACAATTTATTCCTCAATAACAGGCAAAATACCTCGGGGAAGATCAAAAGACTGGTAAGTAGATCGAATCAACAAGGATGCAGTATAACTACTTCCGCAGCTGTAAAGAAATAGCCCAAGATAGACACAAATAGAGTAGGTCCGTAATGAAAAAAAAAAACTACAGATCTTTCTATACTTTTTCCAAGAAAACTAAAATTTCTAAAAATCTCAAAATGAAATGGTATAATGTTTGATGCATGGAAGCTAATTTCTGATATGCTACGGCAAAATATAGGTCCTAACCGTAATATATATAAAAGTAGAATCAATAGATTTTAGGTGATAAAACTGAGGTATAGATGTGAAACACCAATAAACACCAAGGTGCACACAAAGGAACGATAAATTATTTTTTCATTATTGGAGATTTTTGGAGCACCTTGCTTGAAGCAATTCATCAGAAAATTTCCACACAATAATTAAAGTCACAAAAGAAAGGCAAAAATCCAAGGAGATAGATATCAATAATATAATAGTATAATTAATAGAATATCAATAATATAATGGAATAAACAAAGAGAACTGATATATATATATATATATATATATATATATATATATATATATATATATATATATAATATACACGCATGCATCATATTGTTATAGACTCAAAAATATAATTTAGCAGAGCGTGGTTTCGATCCACGGACCTCTGGGTTATGGGCCCAGCACGCTTCCACTGCGCCACTCTGCTACTTGATACAAAGCTCTGTTATAATTACAATATTATTATTTAAAATAATATTATATCATAGCTATAAAATATTTTTGGAAAAATTTATGTATTAGACTCAACTTTCAACCAAAAGTCACGAAGTCCAACATTGTGAAAAATTGTCTATTCACAATCACAGTTCATATCTCCACTTAGCAAACTATATATTTGCACCCGGAATTCACCTTGATGGCTATTATTAATGTATTAAATTATTTTGTTGTAATAAGAACGACAAATTGATTAAGTTAATTTTTTACTGTTTTTTTTTCAGGCACAAATCATCATCATACAAAATTCACTAATTGAAATTTGTCACTTTTTACTTGAATGCTGACGATTTTCGTATGCTTGTGTGTTCAAAAGAGAATATTGTTAGTGTTATAAAAAACACTGCTCACACTTCTCGGCAGTGGAAGATGAAGAAGAATAGAAAATTTGACGAATTTCAGTAATATCCGTAATAGGCACAGGCGAATCTACCTGAGAGGGGGGGGGGAGGGCTTTCGGGCTGAAATTCTCCCTCCCTAAAATGATAATATATAGCCATGTTTTATAGAAAAATTATTAAAACTTTATCTCTTTTGAAAGTATTATTGTTCCTGTAAAATTACATTTAATAGGACTTCAAGAATCACTTAAACATAATTTCATATAGGAAATTAGTTTCTGTCTTTTTTTTTCAAAGCAGTTATCACCATATATATGAAAAAAAAGCTTTCGGAATGAAACCTACCTCAAAATTAAATCCTGGATCCGCTTGTGGTTATAGGATTGGCTTCAATTGCACCAAATCGTGTTTGCTTAATATGAAACAGGGAAGGGATACAGTAGATAGCTAGATTGATACAGGGATACATTAATTGTTATTAATAATTAGTAATATTATGAAAATTATTAAAAAATATATTAACAATTGTTTTTCTCAGTTTGAGAAAGACCGTGAATAGTATCGATAAAAAAATTACATATCATTCTTAAATTGAATCTTGATCACAGGATTGAAATTGAAATTTAATTAAAAAGTCGTTGTCTTCCTGTATGTGTATATATTTTTTATTGTTTTGCTTCTGCTCAACTGGTTTATGTATTTGATCAAATCATCATCAAGCAAACTTCTGGTGGTCCTCCTCTCAATCACAAGAAGTTCTCATTTGTCAAGCAGGAAGACCTCTATCAATTAGTCTGATGGAGGTCTTATCAAAGACCGAAACCGGTTGTGCAGAAGGGGAAAAAATATTCAGGAAGACGTATTTTTTATTGAATTTTAATTACATTATTTATTTTATCAAATCATTTGAAATCTGAGCTTAAATTTTGATTTTTTTAATTTATTGAATATTACAACAATCTGTCACTTGGACATTAGTTATAGTGAGGTAGGATAGCATGCACACTATACGTATAAAAAATATAAAATAAATAGAAGCAAAATAACAATAAATAATTATCAAAAAGGATATACTATAAATAACCTAAAAATAAGCAAAAAACACATGCATACCTATATACTAAAGGGTATACTATAAATAAAATAAAATAACCTAAAAATAAGCAAAAAACACATGCATGCCTATATACACTATTTACAATCAGGCAAGGGAACTCCAACTATGGAGGGAAAAGCTAAACTCCAGAAGAACCCTGCGCTACATTCTCAATCACATCACTGGTACTAACGCCATTGAGATTGTTCGAGAGTACAAATTTTGATTAAACCAATAAAATAGGCTCTTGACCTATTTTTCATTAGTGTCCACAGCTTGAACGTTGAACCTACTGGCTACTTTAAACTCTCTTTGAGGTGGGTAAGACGTAATAATGTATATAATATTAAAATTTTTATGAGTTAGTTTTTGGCCAGATTTGGATTTTACTTTGTATTGATTCTTCATTGTTATTCTAAGGGACTTAGTCTAAGAACAAAGTTTAATTTTCTATTCTATTCTATTCTAAGAGGAATCTGACACTAAGTATCCTTTTCTTCTTCTTTTTTCCTCTTCTACATGACCAACATGCCTCGATTGCATGAAACACCCGTGCTCTATTGTCAGGTTCTTCTTTTTAGTAAAATAAAAAAAAATAGATTCAGTAAATGTGAACAAAAGAATACAATAGCATGAAACCACCTGTTGAGAAACGACCCACTGGTAGCACTCTAAAAATGTATTTACAAAAGGAGATCTCCAGGCCATCTTCTTTTCAGACGCCTCGGAGGGTTGTCAGGGATCGAAAAGGAAGCAATGTTAGAAACGAGAGGGTTAGGATGGTTCTGAAGTTTGTTATGGAAGGAAAGGTATCTGGATTGGGCCAGGTCAGAAACATAAGGAACATTAAGGTCGTTATGGATGATTTTGTTTGTGACAAAGTAAGGAGCTGTGAGGATTTGTCAGGTTCAGAGTAAGAAATATTTTTCCCTTAGCCGCCCACATTGAGTAACGCAAGCGCATTGAACGAACTATTCAAACTTTACTTAGACATAACTACATCGATTAAATACTTTTGACCATCCATTACGCTTTGACAACTGTGATGTTCTTTGCAAAGAAGAGGAAAGTATTGCCAACTTTTCCTATTGATTGTTAGCTCAAGGGATTTGTCTGTGAATTACCTCTACCAGGCTAACCTGTCCCGTCATTCTTATATAAATATTTTATATTCTGATGTTCTGATATTTGCTTTCGTCTAACAATAATCATATTTATTTATTTAATTTACTAAAAAAAATACGATTTGTTAGGTAGGGCTTTGCGATAGACAATGTACTAGACATGCTCGATTCCTGATTGATGTTTTTTGACTTTTCATCCTGTTCTCCAAAAAAAAAAACGGTTGATCGAACCTGTTGGTTGCCCTAACATGTTCTATCTATCATGGCCTCTACTAGAATAAAAAAATTCTCTTCCTCCTTCGGATTGTACTCAACATAAGCTAGCGCCTGGTCTAATACAGGATTCGGCAGTATATATCACTGATGATCTCATAAAAAGAAATTGTACTGTATCTGGGAATAATGTACTTCTGGAAGCTATCTTAATGTAATATTAATGTATTGTAAATGGCGCTATAGATCACATCTTATAAGAAGTTTAGATAAAAGCTACCTCCCCCGGCTTGTTCCACCGCTCCTACAAAAACTTGGAGAATCTATTGTCTCTAGCCCTATCTCTAATGCTAATATTTTTTTTTGTCAATTACCTGTTACTATATCGATTTTATTCTAATGTGAAGCAATTTTTTTTAATAATATTTTTTCCGATTTAATCGGTTGTTTGTTTTTCTCTTCTTTTTTAACATTACCATTTACTTGCTGTGTCCTTAACGAATTCAGATATTTACTTTAAAAAAAAATGAAAAATATTGTTAAATTTAAATATTTTTTAAACAAATTAAAATTAGTAAACAGAAATTTTTTGGACCTATATCTATCTTAAAATATTTAGTAGTTATTTTATGATCATAAATGAGCGAAGTATTCTAGCTAATTTTCTATAAGTAATATATAAAATTAATTGAACACTATAATTCATTTGACACAAATTAAAAAAAAATTAGTCTTCATGCATATACATTCATTCTCATTACAAATTATACAAAAAAAAAAATATTGCTCATTTGAAGTTTTTAATTTATTTAATTTTTGAACATTGGAAGCTTCACTTTTCAACAAATTGGCACGAATATGGGCTAAAAGGTATATATATATATATATTAATTTAATATATTAATAATAGCCATCAAGGTGAATTCCGGGCGCTAATATATACTTTTCTAAGTGAAGATTTCAATGGTGAATGTAAATTGAAAATTTTTCACAATGTTGGACTTCGTGACTTTTGGTTGAAAGTTGAGTCTAATATATAAATTTTTCCAAAAATATTTTATAGCTATAATATAATATTAATAATAATATTGTAATTATAACAGAGCTATATATCAAGTAGCAGAGTGGCGCAGTGGAAGCGTGCTGGGCCCATAACCCAGAGGTCCGTGGATCGAAACCACGCTCTGCTAAAATATATTTTTGAGTCTATAACAATAGAATGCATGCGTGTATATATATATATATATATATATATATATTTATATAACATTTTTTTATAAATACCATACAAACCAACATTTACAAAGGAATTATGTACTCAGCAAGTAAATTATTTAAAAGTTTGAACAAAAAAACAGAAATATATTTTTAGATTTCTTGGAGTCAATGCTTCTTTTTTAGACAGTTGGTGTGAGATGTGCTAAACTTATTCAGCATATACTTGTTTTATCCGCTCCGATTATTTAGCGGTTCCAATAGTTTTGGGGGTCGATGTATCCTCAGTGTTGTTTCTCAATTCACTTTTCATATTTACATTCAGTTTAATTTTTATCTGTATTTATTTATGTTTTCAAATTTAACAATTCAGTAGGTTGATATTTTTTTATCTTTTTTTTATTGTAATATGTTATATACACTTCTAGGAGAATTAACTTTCCACTGGAATTCGGTATGTTGTTCCTAATTTCAGCATAAACTGCTGTTTATTGAAGCTGGATTCGATTGATTGATGGATTCCATTGATGAAATTAGCGCTGAATTCTTGCTATATATTGACGACTGAGCAGTTTCTTGCGACACATTTAGTTTTTTTTTATAATCATGGTTGTATTTCACCATTGTGAATATGGTGAAATACAACAGTCAATATGGTAAGTAAATTAAAAGTTATCTAAAAAGTAATCATTCATTAAATCTCTATTTCCAATTGTTCTAACAATTGAATGAATGTGCTGAATATTATATTAAATATACAGATATAATCAGTCATGAAAAATTCGCATTGAGACGATAGTATACAAAAATTATTTTTATTATATTAATAAACATTGTTATACATGAAGATTTACTGTCATTTTATAAATAAATTTTATATCTAAAGTGCATCCGGCACATATATTTATCAGATGGACACTAATTAAAACAATTGATTAATTATCCTTCAGATGGGCCAATTATTCATCCGACGATCTTAACATTCTCTCAAGCCCAGATTGTAAATCATGATTTCTTTAAGCGTTAGCAAACTTCCTTTATTCTTTGATTTTGTTTAATATTATGTAAGATCCGACAGTAATTGGATGTTAATCTTGATATGTTTCAACTATTAATGTAAAGCTTGTTTTTGTTGTTTAATATTACTGGACATGAAGCTAGTAGTAAAATCTGTATTGGTGAATTGGAGTAGTAGTGAGAGTAAAAAATAAAAACAAATTTTTAAAATTTTAATTTACGTCGAAGGTTCGGCCTAAGTTTCCGAACTTCTTTAAGACTAAGAAAAGATAATATACAAACCAATCAAAATAAATGCTATTCGACAGTGAAATCTATATACCACTTTCTTGGAAAAAAAAAATCTCATGACACAAAATCAACTTAATTGTCGAACCAGAGGACATAATAAAAATTACTACAAATTCGTTATTTTTATTAAAAATATAATTAAAAATGATAATTGCAATATTCCGGATTGGAAACTACAATCTTCAATATCAATATCATTATCATATTCAATATCATTATAATCGAAATATCGTTATTTCCAATTCACCGAACGAGTAACGCCAACAATGACCATGTGCCTTGTAAAATTGCACTGTATTTTTTTGGAAAGTAAAAAAAAGATGTGGAAATGAAAAGTCTGATCAAATTTCTCAATACAATCCCAAAGCAATTAGAATTAACTTCAAAGTTCCTACAACAGACATTTCCCGTTTAATAAATACAATTGTTAATGAATAGTAGAATTTATATGACTGGAAATCTCAATGCAAAGGGAGAGACCACTATTCAAAAAATTCTTAAAAACCATGGATCACCTCTATCAGAATATGTTTAAAAAAAAGTGAGGCGACAAATTTAATTAGGTTCATAACCAATCATGAGGATACAAGTAAATTCTATTAATAAAAATAAAGGCGATACGAAATTGAGAACTAATTGTAAGGAATTCGAAGATCCAATACATTTAGCGATATACTGTAAGCTGTTTAGCAAAGAGAGGAGAAAATATAAAGAGAGGAGGGTCTGCACTCAGTATTACTAAAATAATAAAAGAGCCAAGTCTAGAAGGACTCAATCAATTTAAAAACTAAATAAATAAAAACTAAATTACGGCTTTGATAACTGAAAAAGATAAGTTACTGGCAAACTAGGATTTTGCGTAAAACTTTTAAGACATATTTTTTTTTTTTTTAATTCTATAAAATGTTACATGAAGTTGATGTTATGGATAAAAATGGATTATTATCGATGCAATAAAGCTTCTATCGTTGAATATGATGGTCAATAGACAATTACGATAATACACTTATAATCTAAAATTACACTAGGTTTAATGAGATAGATTTTGGTCTGATAGTCTGCAGCCTAGGTTTCACAAGCAATAACCTCAGAGTGTTCCAGAAACGACCTTGCCAGACACCACATCCTAAACAGAGAGTCTGGAACCGGAGAGCTAATGGTGTTTGTGTTGCGGACACCGTAAAACCATGTTATTATTTAAAGGCTTGGACGTGCGTATCGCTGCAGTTTATGTGACAATCAACACCCACGCTCATGTTGTTAGTTTTTGAAAAGGTCTTGAAATTGTCTGCCCGTTTCCGAAAGGTCGATGTTAAACAACTGTACAGTCATAACGCTTTGAATATGTCTAGGTTGGCTGGGAAAATAATCTGTGATTAATTGAATTACCTATTTAATATTTAATATCCAACTTTATTCATAAATCTATGTTAAATATATACTTTTGAATTAAAATTATAACAACACTGAAATATAAAGATAATATCAGATTTAAATTAGTTATTACTATAAGAAATGCAATAATATTTTAATTTTAATCTGATCTACAGTTCACCTTAACCAGCTCCTATTCAGTCATTCAAAATTACAAATGGGAAGGGAAATGAAAGAAATTCTGCTAGATGAGGAAAATGAAATAGGAAAACTGTTCAAATATTTAAAAGATATTCACTTTTATCAACGAATATATAATGGAAACATTAAGCCAATGACCCTTAAGGATAGAGGTTAAGTAAACAAGTAAACAAAGTTTTATTTTTCATAAAATCCGTTACGATATGGACTTGGATTTCAATTTACTATAAAAAGTTAAATTTGCATTTTTATTTCGTTCTCCCAACAGTGTTTATAGATCTTTTGATGCTTTGACTAGACTTCACTATCTCTGCCTATCTCGGCTTATTCAGAAATAGAAAAAGAAAAAAAAAAACTTTATTCCAGGACAATGTTCCTTGAGAATATCAGCTGTTACAGAAAAATAAAATGTATTTTTGACCAAAAGACTAAACGATAATGAAAAAAAACAACTTAGGTTAATTAAAATATTTACATCAATGTTAAAGAAAAATAAAATAAAATAGTTTTGTTATACAATTGGAAAAACTCTTTAAAAAAAAAAGAAAAGAGAAATAAATAATAATAATCCAAAATGAAAATTAGTGTTGCTGTATAAAAGTATTTGAGTAAATTTACATAATTGTACAATATAAAAAAGAAGAAAAATATTAAGTAGAGATAAACAAAATGTACATATATACTGTGAGCCAAGTATAAAATGAGTGTCTTCATTTCAAAGACTGACATCTATCATTTTCATAAAGTAGAGAAAAAGTCAATTTTTGTTTTATATGTTCAATTGGGCTGGATCATGTGTGAACATTGATAAAAGTGAGGTTAATTTTTCTTTGAAAATCTTTTTGACAAAATCTTAGAGTAAATTAACAGTGAAAACTTTTCTTTTTGTTGCATTCTGTTGTTGAAACCAATTAGCTCCAAGAAATAGGAACTCCACACCTCGGTGTAGCGGTTTCACCGCAAACGATGTCTGAGACGTCGATATCTGCCAGTTCTACAGAAAATGTGGACGCTTTAAACTCAAACCAAACTACTGAAAATAATTGGGAACTCGTTACTGGAAGAAAACGCTCAATGGACAATAACAGAGACCCAAGAAAAGCTAAAAAGGTAAGTGAAGTTACAACAGTAACCACTAATAGTTTTGAAGTTTTAACTAACATTAGTGACGAGTCTGATGCTACCACTAAGCAACCAGTTTCTGTAAAACCGCCCCCTATCCACTTGAATGATGTACAGAACTACACCGAACTGGTCACATTTCTCCAAAATGTAGGAGGTTTGAACAGCTTTAACCTAAAATCCACATCAAGAGGAGTAACCGTATATCCTGAAAACTCTGACACATATAGACGTATAGTAGCTAACTTAAGACAGGTAGGTGCCGATTTCCATACCTATCAGTTAATAGAAGATAGAAATCCAAGAATCGTATTAAAAAACTTACACCATGCTACTCCAATTGAAACCATAAAATACGAATTAAAATGCCTAGGCTACGATGCCACAAGTATTGTGAACGTTATTTCCAGATACAAAAATCCACTTCCCATGTTCTTTATCGATATCTCTAAAGCCACATTTAATGAAAAAATTTTTGATATCAAATTTTTATACTATACTAGAGTGAAAATCGAAGAGCCAAGAAAGAAAAGAATGATTCCACAGTGCACCCGTTGTCAGCAGTATGGCCACACAAAGGCTTACTGCAATCACTCCCCGAAGTGCGTGAGATGTGGCCAAGGACATGATAGCACCGTCTGCACAAAGACAAGAGAGACCGCAGCAACATGCGCGAATTGTAGCGGATCCCATCCAGCAAATTATAGAGGTTGTGCAACTCTAAAACAACTGAGGGAAGTACGCAATCTCCGTAAAAATATACAAAGTCCCCAAAAAGCACAAACTAGCGCACCCCCAGGTATAGACGAGTTTCCTTCTCTTCCGCAAAGTCAGCATACCGCAAATTCAGGTTCTTCAAAACCCGATTCCCAATATCTAGGACCAAAACTGCGAACTTCTCCTACAGAAGTCCCAGAAAATCACCTTCACCAGCCAAAGCATCCAGAAATGAAAAAGGGCATTACTCAACCGCCACTACCGACTTACAATCACCCGGCTTCAGCTCAGCTCTTCAACTTGGTAAGTGGATTGAATAACCTCATCCAGCCTCTTTTCAGCCTTCTCCAAGAACTGTCTCACGTTGCACAAGCCTTATCCTCCAGTTATGGCTACTAATCGGCTGACAGTGGGCTCCATGTCCGTTCTTCTCTGGAACGCAAATGGTATAAACCAACACAGGACTGAACTTGACATGTACATACATGAAAAACGGACTGACATTGCTCTCATCACTGAAACACACTTGACTCCACATTCTAAATTTTACATTCCAGGCTACAAAATATATAGAACTGACCACCCTGATAAGACGGCACATGGGGTACGGCAATACTGATTAAGCAATCACTAAAACACAACCCTTTACAATTACCCATTACACCTGACATACAATCCACAGCAATTACTCTGTATACCCAGCACCATACCATTACCTTCGCTGCAGTGTACTGCCCTCCGAGATACGTGCTAACATCTGCAATGTTTTACAATTTTTTCCAACATCTCGGTCGGTGTTTTATTGCAGGTGGTGATTATAATGCCAAACATCAGTCCTGGGGAGCACGACTCTGTACTCCTAGAGGAAGAAATCTAAAGTCTGCCATCGATCAGCTTTCATTAAACACGATCTCACCTGATACACCTACTTACTGGCCAACTTCAAGACAGAAAACACCAGATTTACTTGACTTTTTCATTACTAAAGGACTCAGGACAGTGCCGTATACTGTAACTGCAAGCTCTGATCTTTGTTCTGATCATTCTCTTCTCAGTTTGGTACTATGCGATGAGCCTCGTACTGCATCAAAAAAACCAACACTTACAGATAGGATAATCGATTGGAAAGCTTACAGCGACTACTTAAATTCGACGCTATCAATCCCAATGTCCCTTAAGACCGAAGAGGAACTCGAAAAAGCTGTTGATAAGTTCACAATCAGCTTACAACAGGCTGTATGGTCATCATCTGTACCAAGACCTAGCAGAAATACGTCTCTTCCAATCTATCCGCAGTACATTAGAGACCTGATCAGAGCAAAGAGAAGAGCGCGCAAAGTGTGGCAGACTGGTCGACTTCCATCTGACAAACGGACTTTCAATAGACTTAACAATGAACTTAAACGACAGATTCAGAATTTTAAAAGAACGAACTACGACAATTACCTCAAAAATCTTTCGACTGACGATGGAAGCTTATGGAGACAGACTAAGAAACTTGTAAAGCATTGTGAGGTGTCATCACCACTCCGAAACGTAGATGGTTCCTGGGCTGTGTCAGACCTTGAAAAATCTGAGCTCTTTGCCAACCATCTTTCTTCTGTTTTCATACCACATACTGACTTCTCTAATACTGATCACGAAAGACATGTACAAAACACTTTAGACATTCCTTTACAACTGTCATTACCTCCACTTTGCTTCACTCCCACTCAAGTTGCAGAACAAATCAGACAGTTACCTAAAAAGAAAGCTCCCGGTCATGACCTGATAAATGCTCAAGTGCTCCAGAAAATGCCAAGGAAAGCTCTAGTATACCTAACATCAATTTATAACGCAATACTCAGAACGACTAAATTCCCCTTACAATGGAAATACTCATTCATAAAAATGATTCACAAACCTAACAAAAACACTGACTTTCCTTCATCATACAGACCCATCAGCTTGCTCCCATTATGCTCTAAAATCTTTGAGAAACTTCTCTACAAACGACTTCTTGACATACTGACTACTGAAAACATAATACCTGAACATCAGTTTGGATTTCGTTCACACCACTCAACCATTCATCAGCTACACCGAGTGACAGACTACATTGCGACAGCACTAGAGCACAAATTATATGCAACAGGAGTATTTCTGGATGTTGCTCAAGCGTTCGATAGAGTCTGGCATCAGGGACTTCTTTTCAAACTTAAGACTATACTCCCTCCAACCTACTATCTTATTCTTCAATCTTTTCTTTCTGACAGATTTTTCTCTGTTTGCCAAGGTACAGAACTATCTACCATTAAACCAGCCCTAGCAGGGGTGCCTCAGGGGTCAGTACTCGCTCCTCTGTTGTATATTATTTACACATATGATATTCCAGATCCTCTCTATACTCTGACCGCGACTTACGCAGACGATACAACAATCTTGACAAGACATCAAAATTCAGCATACGCCTCACAGACTTTACAATATCACCTAAACAATTTCTACGACTGGTGCAAACTCTGGAAAATTCGACTCAACCTTGACAAATCACAACATATCACTTTTACCCTTCGACGTGAAACTTGCCCCCCTATTTACCTTGACAATATCCAAATTCCTCAGACAGACAAAGTTCAATATCTTGGACTGACCTTTGACAGAAGAATGACATGGGGCCAACATATCAAAAACAAAACAAAAACTTTAAACCTAAGACTACGCCTATTGTACTCACTCCTTGCAAGAAATTCGAAATTAAAACTTAGACAGAAATTGAATACATATACTTACCTACTCAAGCCTATTTGGACCTACGCTTTACAGATATTTGGGACAGCCAAAAAGACTCACATACGTAAATTACAGACTTTTCAATCTAAAACTTTCAGGACTATTACCAAAGCTCCCTGGTACGTCAGTAACATTACTCTACATAAAGACTTACAGATGCCAACAGTTAACGACCACATACGAACATACTACAAACGATTTCATAATAACTTACACGGACATACAAACTCATTGATTCGAGGCATGGCCACAACTAACATGCCCGATAGCACCCGAAGGAGGCTTAAAAGAAGCTGGATGAGGGATCTCCTCCACTAACTAGAAATATTACGCTCAAGACAGGAAGGACGCCGCTGGGTACTCCTCTCCCTCACGCCTATTCCAAGACCAATCTCTTCATCTTGACATCACACTCGCTGATTGTCGGAACTTCTGACAGGTGTGAGTTGAAGAATCAAGTCAAAAAAAAAAAAAAAAAAATATGTTCAATTCAAAATTTTTCGGAAGATTATATTTAAGAATTTTATGTCAAATCATGATAAAAAAAATCATTTTAATAGTTTTAAATTGAATCTATGTTAAACAAAATTGGCTTATACAGTTATAAGCCAACATACATAATAATATTTATAATTAATAAATATATAATAAACATATATAATTCAATTTTAGTAAATAATATACTGCAGAAAATTTAATCGTTTATTCAAAGGTAAAACATGATTCCTTACAGAGTTGAGCTATGGGGCTCCACTAAAACATCGAATTCCTCTCGTATCCAATCCTTACAATCCGAAATCCTTCGTAAAATCCTCAATGCTCCCTACTTTGTTACAAATAAAACCATCCATAATGACCTTAATGTTCCTTTTGTTTCAGATCCAGATACCTATCCTTCCATAATAAACTTCATAATCATCCCAACCCTCTCGTTTCTAACCTTGCTCCCTTTTCAATTCCTGATAATCCTCCGAGCCGTCTGAAAAGAAGATGGCCCCGTGATGTCCTAATGTAAACATATAATTAGAGTGCTACCATTGGGTAGTTACTCAGCAAGTGTTTTTCATGTCATTATGTTCTAATTTACTAGATGTATTTATTTAATACAGTTGTAAATGTCTTTAAGAAATAAAAAAAAAACATGATTCATCTAAAACGAAATCATGTTGTGTATTACATGGTTATTCAGTGTCTGACTTGTTCAGCAGAAGTGAAATAAGAGGGTTTTAAATGTGGATAAGGAAGGAGCATATACGATTTACTGAGGAAGGGGATTACAGAATGTGGTGGAGCGGGCAAAAAAGAAATGTTGAAATTATGCGAATCAGTGAAAAGTAGTATAAAGGTCTGAGGATCGAGATCTTTTGGTAAGGGAGTGGATAGAAAATTGGAGGAGATTGTAGGAATAGGACGGGTGCTGGTTGTTGATTATTTGTTAAAGGAATTTATTACTATTAGGTATTCATTATAGGGTAGAGTTTTACTAATGGATTTCTCCAAGCTCTTTGCCCTAATCATTTTTATCTCCATCATTAACGCCTTCATATCACGAGATATTGATTGACTAGTTGCTTAAGCATTTCTTTAATAGCCTTTCTCCTATATGCGGTTTGCGGTTTTCGGGGTTTCAATGTCATTGAAAGTGATAAGAAAACTATGCGCTTGTTATGCTCTGTTCTATAATTTACGCAGTTAAAAATAAACAATACACAAATATTAAACATATATATTGATAGTATTTTATTTACACAAAAATATATAATTATATATTCCTGAAAATGGATAAAAAATAAAGCCAAATATTTAAGGGAAAATACCAAAGTTACATATAAATTAACATTTATAGATACGTAATAATTAATTACACTGCAACATAATCAAAATACCACAAAATGTGAGAACATGTATGGAATTATAATCATTAAAATAAACTGTTTCAAAAATTAGAAAAAATATATTCAGATATATTCATTTCAATATATTTGCTTACAATCCGTATGAAATATTTTGTGAATTTGCACTAAATCTAATACGAATAGCGACAAATAGCCAATTACAAATTTAGAATTTCTTAATATAAAACGTTTTGTTGACTATTTTAAATTATAATAATTCTTTGATTAAAATGTATTACTACTGCTAGTTTTTACAGTTTGGAGTATGATCTTTAATCTTTAATTTCCCTAAATTTAGAAATATTTATGGTGAAATAAGTGCAAATACTTTTAATACCAGGGCTTTAGAAGTTGATTTGACTTTTCGAATTTTATTGATTAGACAAAATTAGCTCTCTAATGTCCACATAATATGTGATGAAAATGAAATAGTAAATATTAAATTCGTTGAAAATCTCGTTTAAGCCTTCCATTAGAAATAGTTGCATAAAATTTCCAGCTAAGGCGCGTGGGTATTTTTTAACCTTTCATTCATGGAATTCCTTGTTTACTTGCTAAAACACTTTCCTCCTATTGTTTGAACATTTTTCTATTGTTTATTTTTGGTATTGATTTAATATAGAAGCTCTACAATGATGAAATCATATTTTGAGAACAGGATTTCAATGGAATGGTTGTTTTTATTGTTTAAGTTTTAGTTGTATGATTCAATTCGTGGTGTTTCAAACATTTTGTTTTCTTTCTTTCTTTTTCCTCACAATTATCAATGTTTTCAAATGTTTTTACTTTCGGTTGTTTATATTTGATTGTATATGTGTATATATTGTTTTAATTTTTATTG
The DNA here is from genome assembly GCA_928085145.1 of Nezara viridula. Lineage (NCBI taxonomy): Eukaryota > Metazoa > Arthropoda > Insecta > Hemiptera > Pentatomidae > Nezara > Nezara viridula. Next base: position 50,428,638 of record OV725081.1, read on the forward strand.
ATATATTTTTTAGCTAGATATGTTTTTGTTTACTTGTTCATACTTATTTTTCTTAAGGGACTGACCATTTTTAATTCCTTTGAATTTAATTTAGTTTAAAAAAATATACATCGCCTTAGATATTGAGCTGTTTTAGAGCTGAAAGCTTAAATTTTATTATTTATTTTTTTATTCTTTTTCTGAGACCCATATATATATATGGGTCTCAGAAAAAAAAAAAAAATATATATATATATATATATATATATATATATATATATATATATATATATATATATATATATATATATATTAAATGCTATTATTTTAAAAAATATATACTTTTCCATGCATGGTTTATAAATTATCCTATTCATGCTATATTACAAAGGTTCACAGAAAGAAAATCTACATGTAGGTCAGGGGAAAAATTATTAATTTTTTCAATTTTCTAGGTCCTTATTATTCATCTCTAATTGAAAGTAATATTCTCTGACCTTGTACCTACTCCATTCGTCATAAGAACTTTTTATTACGTACTTACGACCTCGTATTTTAGTAAAATATTCACTCTACATAAATATTATTAACTGATGAAGAAAAATATATTTCATAATTATGTTTTTGAGAGAAGGTGAGGTTGGTTTAAACAGTAACTCTTATTAGAAACTTTATTTTGGTTGTTTTACTATTTTAATGATATTTGAAGGATTGATGGTGGAATGAATTAATAATAAAACTGTCAACTGTTTTGTACTAACTACGAACTATAAATTCTAAAGTAGGTTAAAAATTAAATGAATTATCCAAAATAAATACACTAACATAATTAAGCGTTTTGTTATTTTTGATATTTTTTTGTTTTGTTAATAGTAATTAGAATTTTCCCCATTGAATTTTTGAATTAAGCCTTTTTAAAACTTTTATTCTAATGCGCAACTTATTTTTCCAAAAAGCAAATTAAAACAAATTACCAGTATCTTCCCAAAATAAGAATCAGGCAATTCATTAAAGATTTTTTATATATTTAGCAAAGCCAAATCACTGTTTATTTTTTATTTGATCTACATTTTTTATGTATTCCATTAAGTAAAAGTTAAACTTATACACCGTAACCAAAACTTTTAAAAATTTATTTTTTAAACATTTTTTTACAAAAAATCTCGAAACAAAATCTCATTATTTTTTAACTCAGATAAATGAGATAATTAAATCAAATCGTTCTATTTTTATGTATATATTCTCTTTTTGGATGATGATTAGCTGAATGAGTGAGGCACAGGGCTGCTAAGCTCAAGATCCCGGGTTTGAATCCGGCTCGTGTTTTGTAATGTTTCATCCCTTCCTCTTTTAAATTCAGCATCTTTTAAGCGAGGAAATCCCTTATCCTGCTCCTTTTGAGCCTCGTAAGTGTGGTTTGGGGCATGCTAAATGTAGCCATTTTTTTATAAGTGTGTTAGTATGTTTGTACATGTATGTTATCGTTTATAGTGTGTCCGTATGTGGTCGTTAACTGTTGGCATTTGAAGGTCTTTATGTAAAATAATGTTTGTGACATACCCTGAAGCTTTAGTCATGGTACTGAAAGTTTTTGAGTGAAAAGTTTGTAGTTTTCGTATGTTTTCGTTTTGGCTGTCCCGTAAATTTGTGAAGCGCAGGTCCATATGGGATTAAATGTGTAATTGTAATTGTTCAGTTTTTGTTTTAGGTTTAGTTTAGAGCGATTTAAGAGAAGTTAAGAGTATAACAGTCGTATTCTGAGGTTTAACGTTTGTTTTTTGTTGATATGTCGATCTCATGTAAATTTGAAAATAGTTCGTTACATGAAAGACTGAAATCATAGTTCCACAGTGATTGAAATCCCGTTAAATAGGGAGTTGCAAAGGGGTGCTGACCAAGGAGGAATAATACCTCAGTTATGGAAGGTTTGTTTCTTTGGAGGCCGTGAAACCTTCCTTGAAAGCCGGCAGTCGCTGGTAATCGTTTGACCTACCGGGTCTGGTCCATTCGCAATCTGATATGCAAATTAGAGTAATCGTAGAGCTGGAATACGATAAAGGCAGAACTCTTTGTAAACAATTCGATATTTATTCTTATCTTATCGGGCTATTGCTTAATCTTTTAATTACAGAAAAACGTTCCAATTATTTTCATATCTTTGGCTTGTAATTTCAGACCAATCCAACAACAGAAAAGTCTCTCTCATATCTCGTCGTTCTTTGTTTCTGAAGGTAACTCATATTTCAATTGATAATAAATTTCTAATTCACCAGGCCATTCTATAAATCACTTAAACGTTAAATAACAGCTAGGAAATAGGCTATCTAGGAAAATTAGAAAATATTGAAATTGGCTAAAGAAACAAAAATATGAGATCATACTTTCTAAGTGAGTGAAGAGATAAAACTTCCTTCCGAAAGATGTACTTTCGTTATAAGTGTTAAACTAAACATGCCATAGTTTAAAAAAAAAAGAAAGAATTTTCAATCTTAAATACTCCTCTATTTGGGGTCTTCGAATGAAAAACATTTTTCATTTGCTTTTAAAAAATGAAAAAAAAAACATGTTTTAAAGGAATCGTTCTATGATTAAAACATAATTAAAAATGTATCTATCATTATATGAATCTAGGCCCAAGGACCCTTTTTTTTTCTTTTTCTTTTTGTTCGTTTTCTAGTGTGTTGGGCTATACCGGTTTTTTTTAGGGCTGGGAAAGTCCCCTCAGCGCAGGTAATTGAAGTCATAATCTTAGGTTTCTAAGGTTGCCGGGCACAATAGCCTGTACTGTTGTCCAATGATCATAGTAAACACAAAAATTACATTTTCAAAAAAAAAAAAAAAAAAAAAAAATGGGTCCACCGAAAAAAAACATCCCAAAATCTAACATCCCTTAGATCATAACCCTTAATTGTGTCATTATAGATAAATGCTAACAATAACAATCCATTGTAATGTCATTAATAAAAAACAATACCAGAACAGACTCAATAACTGATTGGAATAATTTCTGGTAACAATCTACCAGAGGACGACATTTGCACAAATACATTTTGAAAAACACTACGAGACCAAGTAAAACTAGAAAACACAAATTACAAACTGACACAAATACAGACATAACGTGACGAAACAAAACATCATTTGAGACGTTACCGCCTAATAAATACAAAAACTTGTGATTGTGATGAATAAACTCCACCAATATTCCATCATGCCCGTTGTGTACATGAGCATAATAGAGTATATTTAATAAGGGAACAAAGTTAAGTAAGATTTGTTCCGATTGGCACAATAAATAGACTCTGAACAGTGAAATGCTAAAAAACATAAACAAGAAGCATTATTAAAAATCTACAGAAAACATTGAAGAACAAGAAGAATAGAAATCAAATCTCTCATTGCAAAAACTTCAATACACCCAATATCCTTTCTGCGTGGTGCTTTCGATTTTTCCGTTTTAGTTTTTTCGATCAATGTGACCCAACCATCTCAACTCCAGCTCATAGTACATTTGTCGGAGTTCCGCATTTTTGGTTATTCTCCATCTTCTATTATCACAAACAGCTCCAAATATTCTACTTAGTACTTTCCTTTGACATATATTCAGAATTTTTTCACTCTTTTTTGTTAGTAACCAGCTTTCACATGTCACAAGCGGTCTAATGATTGTTTTGTATATAACATACCTCTGTTCGTCAGACCCCTAAATTTTGATGGTTCCTGGAGAGCAAAGTAACACCTGTTGCAAGCATGAATCCTTGCTTTACTTTCTTCCGAAATTTCATCATGCTCGGTAACGAGAGATACCAAATATTTAAATTCCCTTACAGTCCGGAACGCACGAATGCCTAAATTTAGTTGCTCGTAGGTATTATTCTTATTTTTGGATGTTCGCATGTACAATGTCTTGCGGTCATTTATTATCATACCAAGCTTTGCATTGGCCTTCTCAAACTCCTCCAACGCCCCCACAAGTACCAAGCTGCTATCACAACATCATCGGCGTAGGCCAAGTGCTATGTCATCCTATCATATATAGTTCCATTTGGATCAGTCCGTGGGGCGCGGATGGCATATTCAAGAGCGAGGTTGAAGAGAAAGGGGGAAAGAGGATCACCTTGTCTTAAGCAGCTTTTTATTGCAAAAGTGTCCGATAGCCAGCCCTGTATTTTGAATACGCAGCTAGTGTCTGATAAAATCATCCGATTAATCTCACAAATTTTGTAAGGACCCCTCCTTCAAATTTTATTACCTCCTTTCCATTATTGCTATCCTAGACCTGCCTAAAGTCGATGAAAAGATGGCACTGATCAACATTATATGTGACTGTTCCAGCTTTTGTCGGACGGAGAATATATAATCCACTAGTAGAACTACTAGTTCTGAAGCCACACTGATAGTTCCCCAAAATATTTTCAGATCATTTTTGTAGTTTCTGGTTAAGTATGATCGTGAATACTTTATATTTCACCGTCAGCAGAGATATACCCTTGTAATTTTCTCACAAGACCTTATCCCTTTATTAAATATTGGTCCCGTATCCCTTCTGTGGTCCATATTTCTAGAATTAAGTCGTGTAGCTTTTTCAAGATATCATCACCACCATATTTTAGCATTTCTGTATCAATACCGTCCCAGCCAGGACATTTATTATTTTTAAGTGTAGCATTCGCTTCTAAAAAGTCTTCGTAATCAAGAGGTTCGACATCATCTAAATCTCTTTCTGTCAAAAAATGATGTACAAACATAAAATAAAAATTTTCTCCCTTTTATTACGTTAATAAAATAGCAATGCTGCAAATAGATAATGCATACTAAAATAGCATGATATCGTCTTGAACAAATAGAATTAAAATTTCATAGGTATGGATGTAGGGCAAAGTCCTTCCAACAAAATTTGTGAATTACGTAAAAATATCAACAAACCCATATAAAACAATGAACATCACTTGCATGCGTAAAAACGTTAGATATAAAATGACGGATACGAGTAAATGATTTACCATTGAATCACTCACAATGGACCAATTCCGTGACAGAATTACTGCTTAGTATTGTTCTCTATGAAAACATAGACTATGAAATCATGAATATATATTTTTCCTTGGATAACATAAAGTAAATACTTTATAGTTTGGAATTAATTATGCAAGAATATAGGAATATTAAAAATTTTAATAAATGAAATTGATCTCTTAAAAATCTAATTTTTACAGAATCAATAAAAAAACTTGATTCAGTATAAAAAAAAGTATTAGAAAAAAATGCCGATACATTCTTTTTTTATGTGATTTATTTCTTATTTTGTATATCCACCTTTCATGAATTCCAGGTATCGGCAACAATACGTAAGGTTTCCAAGAACATTTACATACGAAACTTTCTCAGCAATTTCATAAGGAATTTGAGAAATGACATTTCAATATTTCTTATATGCTGCTCCAACGTACAGGAAAATAAGATCCTACAAGGAATTTCTCTCAACTCATCAAATACAGAAACTCTCAACAAAGACTTATTTTAGATTGCTTCACTTTTATCAAGTCAGGTGCAAATGAGTATTAAATCAATACTGAACTGAATTAAATCAATACTTATTAAAATTAAATAAACATAGTTTTCTACATTTGTGTTCTAAAGAGGTTTGGTACCTACTTGTTTACGTCATATGAGAATTATAACAGGATCGGATGTTTATAAGTAGCTGCTCTAAGTAGTATGTATCTTAAAGACCTCCTCCCCCCTCCACCACCAAAAAAAAATCCTAAAAAAGTGCCAAATAACGGTTCAAGAATATAGCTTAAATGCCATAAAGTTAGCATCCATTTTTTATTCCATAATTTCATGATCAATAATCCATCATGATTAAATAATAAGTGAGAATGGTCCAAAGTAGATAAAATGTTAATATAGCTCCCCAAATATTTATATTTTTATTTTCATTTACTGCAGTATTATGTGAGTTCAGACAATCGTATACGTGTTTATGTTTTTTTCAATAATTTTGATTCTAACATTGAAATATATAGAAAAAAAATGAATACGTTTTGTTATGTTGAATAATTTTAGTTATTTTGGCTAATCATGTATTATTACAGCTAGCTCTTTTAACCGATTACTTAATACCATTTGTCACTAATAAAAATCCCGTGAATAAAGGTAAGATTTTGTCAGTGCTTTTAAACGACAACATTAACAAATATATGAGAAGGAGTTAGTCGAGGGTGCGGTCAAATAAATAAACAAATTAAAATATATAAATTATTTTAATTTTTGCCGACGTTTCGACCCACTTTGCAGGTCGTCTTCAGGGCTACAAAAGATACAAACATGTTGAAAAAAATAAAAATAAAATAAAAAATAAATATAAGTATATATAAAATACGAAGAAGTTGTCAGATACAGAAATAAACACTTCTTAACCTTTAACCTTAACCTTTAGTCCCGTTATCTGTTTACTTACAATTAAAGGTAACCTCCACTTGCTTGTTATCCACTGATATCTTATTATTATGTTATCTTATCCATATTTTAACTTTACTGTAACAATAGTTATTCAATTTTCAATCTATTTATTCGTTAACATTCATTTATTCTTTAACATTCATGTATTTATTTTCTTTTATCTATTTTCTTATCATGTATTTATTTTCTTTATCTTTTATTTCTGTATCTGACAACTTCTTCGTATTTTATATATACTTATATTTATTTTTTATTTTATTTTTATTTTTTTCAACATGTTTGTATCTTTTGTAGCCCTGAAGACGACCTGCAAAGTGGATCGAAACGTCGGCAAAAATTAAAATAATTTATATATTTTAATTTTTTTATTTATTTGACCGCACTCTCGACTAACTCCTTCTCATATTATATTAACGGTCAACCATCTCTACATCATTAACAAATATATTTTTATTATTATTTTTTTTAAAGTTATCTGTGTCAATAATGTATTTTTTCTACAATCAATGTTCCGACTTTAAATGTTTGATCATAAAAATGTTTAATTGTTCCTTTCTTTTATAACGATAATTTTAAATCGCTAATGATTTACAATAAAGTTTATAAACGTTTTCTCTGATTTCTGGTTTTCCTAATAAACCCTGATATCTATAAATATACAGAGAGCTTGGACTTAATGAAGACAAGTTTAATGATTTCCTAATCACCTCGAAAAATGATATTGATTGATATTTTTATGATGATTTGTTAGCAATTCATATCATTTATATAATGCGTTAAGGCTATTGAAGTGTCTCAGAATTATTTTTATGGAAAAAATAGATTAATGGAAAAAAAGTATAACAAGTACATTGTTGATGTAGGTTAACTTTCAAATATGTTTTGGTGAATATCGACTGTTTCTTAGGAAACAGCACTTTGGACCAAAAATTGTAAGAACTTCATTAAGAATAGCACCGTCCCGAATATAATTGCTGCGATATTCTTATCTCCCAGTTGCAGCCACCTTTCGGATAATTGTGCTATTTCTTAAATGGAAATTGAAGCCCTACATTATTGAGTTCCAGAGATAAACCTAATGCCTTGCAGGCAAAGCTCTGCCGTTTTTAAACACAAATGTTTGATTCTCTTTCTCAATTACGGATTAAAAGACACCAGTGATGCTAGCTGAAGATAAAAAATAATAAATTCGTATGAATAATTTCCGTAAAATTAGAGTAGGCAGAACAGGTTAAAACGAAATATAATTATAATTAATATGTTGTCCGTAAAATAATGCAGGATTTTGGGTTTCCACCTCTATGTATGAATATACGGATGTCAACATTTGTCAAGCCTCTTCCGAACGATGTTAGTTTACCTCTGTAGCATTCCGCTGCTTAGAAATAATTCAGTCTTTACTAAGATTTTAACGCGTGATTTTTTGTATAATTTTGTTTTATGAGTTTAAACTCGCCGGAATGGAACCAAGAAGGGCAGAAACATCAATCAAGTCTGGGACAAAAGCATCATTAATAAGTGCACTGTTCAATGGTGGTTCATAAATTTCGGGAGAGAGATCTTAGTCTTGAAGACAAAGAAGGTCGTAGATGGACTTTTGATGACGATGTCCTGCGAGCTTTGGAGAAGGAAAACCTCAGAAAAACTGTTCTAGAACTTGCACAGAAACTTAACCTAAGCAAACTGACCATCGATGACAACCTCAAGTCGATTGGAACAGTAAAAACGCTTGAAAGTTGGGTTCCACACACATTAAATGATCAGTTCCTAATGATTTCCGACCGATTTCCCTCCTTTCAAACCTCTCAAAACCATTAGAGCGGTTAGTCCAATCCCAGCTATCCCATTTTTTAGAGGACAATAATCTCCTAAATCCCTACCAGTCTGGATTCAAGCCTGGTTATTCTACTCAGTCTGCCCTAATCAAAATTTCCCAAGACCTTCACACAGCCATAGATCAGCAGAAACTAACCATCCATATTCTCCTAGACTTCTCCAAAGCTTTTGATTCAGTAGACCACAACATCCTCCTAAACAAACTTAAAAATATCTCTTTTTCTTCTAGTTCCCTTAATTGGTTCCAATCCTTCCTAACCGGTCGCTCCCAGTACGTTGTAATTCCTAATAACCCACCATCAGAATCTCTACCTCTGACCAGAGGCGTCCCACAAGGCTCTTCCTTATCCCCCACCCTTTTCTCCATCTATATAAATGACCTCCCATCCTCTATCCTACACTGTCATTACCACCTGTATGCCGACGACATTCAAATTTACCTCTCCTTTAATCCGACAGATATCTCAGATGCCACTCAAAAACTTCAGGAAGATATTGACAGAATAAGTGCTTGGCAAACCTCAATAGGCTCACTCTGAAGACAAAAGCCATCTTGATCGGATCCCCTTCACTCCTCAAATCCTCCCCAGTATCTCCCAATCTCTTCCTGAACAACTCACCTATCTTATTCTACACCACCGTTAAAAACCTAGGTGTTACTTTCGATCAATCCCTATCCTGGAAACCTCACATTTCCCAAATTTCCCGTCGCACTATCTCCACCCTAAAACAGTTCAATCGTCTACGATATCTCCTTCCATATAACTCCCGTCAACTCCTAGTTTCCTCCCTTGTTTTCCCCCACTTCGACTATGGCTGTATGGTGTACGGTGGACTCCCGGGAGATTCCGAGGCCAAACTTAAACGCCTAATGAATTGCGCACTACGATTTGTTTTCGGAATCTCAAGGGATACGCATATTACCCAGTATTACACTGAGTTGAGGTGGCTCTACCCATCCTATCGCCGTCAGTACTTCCTAGCCACCTTTCTGTACCAAATTATTAGAACCCATCGACCCTCCTATATTTTTCACAGCTTACAATTCAAATATTCCATCCAATCCCGTCCCACCAGATCTCGTACTTCCGACCTCTATCCTCCTCCTCACCGAACTGCTGCGTTTGACAAATCCTTTGCAATACAAGCCGCCTCCCTCTGGAATTCCATCCCAGCTGATATTCGACATGCTCAATCATTTTCCTCGTTTAAACCACTCCTCTTTAAGCACCTACTCCTTTCTCAATCCGAATGATTGTGAAATATATCTTAGAGAAATATCTGAGCACCACCAGAGACTACCTCAATTTATTAAGGTTATTTTAGTTTCTCATACATATGTACAATTTACTTGTTCTTTTTTTTCTCTTTTCTGTATTTTTATCGTAAGTCAACTTTCATTGTAAATATACAATTTAATTGTAGCCACACAGACATATAATCTGCATTCATATTTTGTTCTTAAGGGACAACAGTCCCAGAATAATAAAACATTTTTTTCATTTCATTTTTTTTCATTTCATTTCATTTCATTAAACTGCGGTCAAAAAAACAAAACAAAAAACCAGCGTTATGAACTTTGTGCTACACTTCTTTGCCGAAACAAGAACGACCCTTTTTTGTACGATTACTGTAGACGCTCTGGAAAGTGGCTCGACAAAAGAAAATCAGCAGAACATTTTCCAAAGCCCACAACTCATCAAAAAGAGGCAATAGCTACAGTATGGTAGATATTATTTAGTTTCATACACTACAGATTCTTAAATCCTAAAGAAATCATCAATACTGAATGTATTGCAAACAAATCAATGCATTGCTTCATAAATTAGCTATATTCAAGCAATCTATGGTCAGTCGGAAAAGGTCCATTTTGTTGCATGACAACGCAGTACGACACTTCTGTGACGTCACAAAAACTGCTGGAGCTTGGATATGAAACTCTGCCACCTCCGACCTATTCTTCTGACCTCTCAACTACGGATTATCATTTTTCAGACACCTGGACCACTACTTGAGTGACAAAAAAATGTAATGGACAAATAAAATTAAAAAAGTCATTTTTGAAATTTTTCAATTCTAAAGATGGGAAATTGTATTCCAAGGGAATGGAAAATTTGTCTGGCAGAAATTTATTGATAGCACTGCAAACTATTTTTATTAAATAAAATAGTTGTAAATCTTTCTTTTTTTCTTTTTAAACCGAAATCCTGCATTATTTTCTGGACAACCTAACAGCTAGAGGTGGATCGACCCCCATTTTACATATTATATAAGTGTTCATATAATTGTACTATTCGTCGCTCAAATTGTATAACTGTAATTTACATGTATTCTGTAGTTCAAACTGTATTATTTGCTTTCAACACAAAATATACTGAACAAAACCATAGTTGGGACATATTAATTTTTTTTTTTAAATCTATATTATACGTCGAGTCTTATTGTTAATTTGTAACTATAATATGTATTCTACTTGTCCAGGTTCGTGTAGGCCCAGAATTAATTTGAGCCTCTTCTTTCCAATATTTTCATTGTACTTTATATTGTGCTCCCTTTTATATTTATATCAAAGTATAATATAAATGATATTATACATAATTATTAATATATTTTATTTAAGGAAAAGATATCTAGACCGAACGGATTCCATGACATCAATGGGTTCGTTGAAGCGTTGAATTTAGGAACTTGCCTGTATAGGCAAAACAAAAAAAAAAGTTTTGGTCCGACCTGCGGATTAAACTTCATATTGCACAATGCACATTCGGTAACCGGTAAGTATGGTTACTCCTAGTTGATCGTGATGAATGAACAGCCTTTACACCACTCACAGTAAACGATAAACCTAAATCACATATCATTGACGTAAACTTCTCCGGACGGGCAGAAGGTAGAAATCATTGGAGAGTGCAATCCAGGAAGGGATAATCAGTTTGCAGGCAGAAGGTTTCATCAGAGACACAGCGATCACGCTCCGGCTGGCAGGGAGCCGCCAATCAGCGCGGCCGCCCGTCCTGAAATGTCCCTCCGTTGGTCACAGCCTGTCGCAAGGCCCGTCGCATAACCAGCCTCTTGCGATATGTGGAGTACCCCGTTCCTTAAGCTACTCCTCATGTCTTTTGATAATTGCTTCTCCGCCGCAGGAACCAACGGTGGTCATATTGCGTTCACTCAAGGACAACAAAAGAGTTTCAATCACTATTACTATTTATATATATGTATTGACCATATATATATATATATATATATATATATATATATATATATATATATATATATATATATTATATATATATATATATATATATATATATATATATATAAAATTTCTTCTTTGAGTATTAAATTTAAACATAATTATTTAATTGGGAATAAGGTCACTTATTAATTATTCAATAAACTACTAAATGTTCATTGCTTCTGTGTTTATTCGACGTTTCGATCCCGGTTTTTTTCTTTTTATAAGTTAACAATGGGATCATCTTCAAAGCTAAAACAACAAATAACTCAATCGGTAGACAATTCCATATTTTTCTAATAACAATTGTTTAAAATTTTTAACATACTTTCAAAATAGAGCTTCGATACATCAGGGCAGGGACACAACGACAGTCTCAGCACCGTCATTAACACCAGCACACACATTAAGCTATTGGATTGCTAAGCTTCTGCCCACCCCGGTATTGAACCCGAAAGCAAATTATTACATACAAAACAATGAAAATTGCATCTATTTTATATAAATCAATTGAAAAATACATCCATGATAAATATAACAGCATTAAGAAAATATATCAATCAATAACAAAAACAGCTTGTATAACATCTCTTGGTTTTAAATTAACATATTCAAACCAATTAACATTAAATACATACATACATATACATACACACATACATATATACCCACACACATACATGTCTACACACACACACACACACACACACACACATATATATATATATATATAGAGGAGAGAGAGAAGAGAGAGAGAGGAGAAAGAGAGAGAAAGAGAGAGGGAGAATAAAAATACTGGCCACAAATTAACTTCATAAAGATTCAAACAATATATAAAACAACTTAAATCATAGTATGTAAACAACTAAAAATAAAATAAAATCTTCTTAACTATACTTATAATTGTACTGGAAAAAATAACAAAAAAAGAGAAAAAAAATTACTTGTAAAGGAAGAAAAAGTCGAACCTCCAGAAAAGAAATAAATATCAAAAGTATGTAAATAAAAAGTATTGACTTTTTATGTTAAAACATAAACAGCTAGGACATACGAAATATATACGTAGATTAAAGGTCTATTAATGACAGACGATGAGCAAAGGGATCACAATATTGCATCATCACGGTGTAATGAAATAAGAATAAATAGATAAATACAATTAGGAAGGGACATTAAATTAATTTTATGAGAAAACAATTGAAAACTAACTAAAAGAAGAAAGATTATTTATATATGTCATTCAATACACAATGGTATTGTAAACAATTAACAAACACGTAGATTAAGATAGAAAAAGACATATAATGTATATAAGTTTAGGAACGTAAAAAATGAAGTACATAAAAAATATACACAATCTAGTAAATGAAAAAAAAATGGATAAAAACAACAAACAATCGTTTATTTTGTATGCATCACATCACAGTGCTATGATATAAGTGTAATACTGAACCCATTACTGAGTCTTTCCAATTCATAAATTATAAACAAAAAATAAAATAATATAATGGTGTATGAAAAGAAAAAGAAATAAATTTGTTACATAATACATAATTAACTAGCGTCTGATTGGATTGCAAAGAGGAATTGGAATAAGAGGGTTTTGAATGTGGATAAGGATAGTGCATGGCGGATTTTAAGTGGGATGGAATTCCAAAAGGTGGTGGAGCAGACAAAAAAAAAAAAAAAAAAAAAAAAAAGAATATATATATATATAATATTTATATATATATATTATATATATTATATATATATATATAATATAACTTACGTCAATTCGAACAAGAAACAATAAAAAAAAGGGAAAAAAGGATCCGAAATGAAGCACGTGGTTACTCAAATAAGACTGACTTTATTGCCTTAGTAATGCCATATATATAGTATTACACTTTGTTTACACTTCATATATAGGATTAACTTAGGATTAACTGTTATATTGTCTTACCTCTAACCATAACTCCCCCCCCCCCCCCCAGTTATGAACATTCCTCATAAACTAATGCAGGGTAACTGACGTAATACATAACCAAAATACAACAACTACAAACAAACAAAAATAAAAGATATAATCGCCGTTGGAGCACCTAGAACAGCCAAAGTAATAATAAAATAAAAACAATAAAATAAATTAAAAAAAACTGTTATCTTACAGCCAAAAGTGAACAACAAAATCAAATTAACCTTTTAGCGTCGGTCCCTAGCTTGTAGGAGACAGAAAAGAGGATATCCCACTACTGTAGTGACTCCGTCTCTATCGGGAGTTTTAACTGTTCTATGTGAACGGTTCTCCTTTTTCTGGGATCCTTCAGACTTTGGATCGTGCAAACGTTGTGCTCTCTAAGTATAATTACCTTGAATGGTCCTTCGTAGCGCACCAATTCCTTCCCCCTATTGGATCCGACCCTACGATAGACGACCGTCCCTATCTTCAATGCACCCATTGTATCTCTGAGGTTCCAATTAACCTTTTCCACCCTTTTCCGCTTCTCTTTCTCTATTCTCCCTTTCGTTTTATCCCACACTTTCCTTATTTCCGCTCTGTTACCCGTTATCTGTTGAGCGTGGTCCTCGCTCGTGACTGTTTCCTTCCAATCCCGACGCCGTATATTTATTCCGAACAGTACCTCGACTGGGGAAAACCCTGTAACGGAGTGGATTGAATGGTTGTTGGCCGCTACCGCCCTCTGCATTGCTACGTCCGCTTCTAATCCCTGCTCCCCCTGATATATACGTAGGTGATCACTTAGGGTGCTATGCAACCTCTCGATACCTCCCTGCCCTTTGGATTGTCCCGGCGTATTGAAGTGCCAAACTATATCCAAGCGCTTCGCTTCTTTTCGGATGGTACTGCTGTCGAACTCCCTGCCTCCATCCGACGTTATGCGATCTGGCACTCCATAGAACTGAACCCACGTTTGGAGAGCCTCCACGACAGCCTCCGCCGACCTATCCTGTACCCGATGTGCCATTGCCATTTTGCTAAAGAGGTCTATCATTGTGACCCATTTGAAGCCTCTCCACGTGAATGTGTCGATTTGCACATCTTTCAACGGCGTATCTCCTGTAGGGGTTTCTTCTTGTACTCCTTGAGGTGGTCGTCTGTCATACTTAGTGCGAGCGCACACTTCGCACATTCCAATGACTTCCGAGATCGTTTTCCGCATACCATCCCAATAATATCTCCTGCGTAGTGCGTGGAATGTTTCCTGTACCCCGCGATGGTTCGTCTTGCCCTGGTGATGTGCCAGTGTTACCTCCCTTTGCTGCTCCCTGTCCATTAACGTTTCAACCAAGTATTTACATTTAATAAATGACACTGTCGACCCCTATTTTCTCTGCCCTCCAGAATTTCTTGATCTTTTCCCCAAATGGTTGCATTGCCTACATACAGATGGTGAATTTTCCCGAAGCGTCGTGCAAAGCCTTGCAAATCTGTTTCCTCTTTCACCCCTGGTTGGGACCAAATGGTATTAATTTTCTTCTTCCCATATTTAGTGAAGTCGATCTTCATAAGCCCCGACGTTCTGGTCTTCCAAATTACTTGTCGTCGCTTATCGTTAATGATCTCTCACATTCCTCCATGTCGGTAGGCCTTTCATCCACCGAGCTCTCTTCTCCTCTCGATTCCTCTGTTCTCGCATCCCGGGTTCCCCTTCACCTTCCGGTGTCCATGCTCTCAAAAACTGCCGCACGTCCCGCGACGACTCCCCTTCTTCCTCCTCAATGGCATTTATCATTACGGCTCTGGACAGCCAGTCCGCTACTATATTCTCCTTGCCTGGCTTATACCTGACCTCCATGTTATATTGACTTAGGAACTGCTTCCATCGCGTGACCCTTGCCGATGATTCCTTCAGGTTGCCCACCCACTGCAACGGTTTGTGATCGGTATGCACTTTAAACCTCCGACCAAAAATATACGGTCTAAAATGCCGACCGCCCATATTCCCAAGAGTTCCCTTTCCAGGGCGCTATACCTTGTTTCCGCTTCTGTGAGTCGCCGACTCGCATACGCTATTGGCTGTTCCCCGTCCGTTCCTTCCTGCGCAAGTACTGCTCCCAACGCATACTCACTTGCGTCAGTGGTGATATAAAAACCCTTGTTAAAATCGGGAAAAGCAAGTACCGGCTTTTCTTGCAACCTTGCCATGCACTTCCGCACGTTGTTCTCTATCGCTGGTGTTATTGCGATCTTCCGGCCTTTCTTTAGGAGATTATTAAGAGGTGCTAGATATTCCGCCATCTCCGGGACAAACCGACGATAATAATTCAACGTCCCCAATAATCTCCGGATCCCCTTGACATCTCTGGGCATCGCCATCTTTTGTATCGCCTCTACCTTCTGCTTATCAGGCTTGATCCCTTCCCTCGAAATCGAATGTCCCAGAAAATTGATCTCATCCTGCCCCAGAATCGACTTTTCAGCAGACAATTTTAACCCCAACTGCTTCACTCTGTCAAATACGCGGCGCAAATGATCAATGTGTTCCGTTTCATTTTACTGAAGACCAGGAGATCATCCATATATACCTGGCAGAATGCTTCATCCAGTCCCTCAAAAATTCGTCCATAAACCTCTGGAAGGTTATAGGAGCGTTTTTCAACCCGAACGGCATGCGAGTAAACTCATAATGCCCCCTTTCGAATGAAAAAGCTGTCTTATGTTGATCCCTGGGATGCATACGTATCTGGTGATAACCTGCCTTTAGATCGAGAGTGCTGAAGATTGTGGCTCCGCTCAGTCTGTCAATGATGTCCTCAAATCGTGGGAGCGGGTATTTCTCATCCAAGGTATTGTCGTTGAGCTTCCTGAAGTCTACCACTACCCTATACTTCTCCTCCCCTGTCGTGGTCTTCTTCTTCACTGCCCATAGGGGACTGTTGTACGGTGACGTGCTATCCACGATTATGCCTTGCTTCTTCAAGCTCTCTATCTCATCCTTGATGTGTCTCCGTAGCGCTTGCGGATAACGTCGTTCCTTAACGTATGTCACTTTCTCCTGTTTTAAAGGAATTTCATGGACCGTTTCCCTGTCGCAGTCAACACTTCCCCGTCTTTAAAAAAAATATCCGCGTACTCCCTCTTTATCCTCTGTACCCAATGTTCCGCTTGTTCTATTGCCCCGACATTCCTGTCCCGTCCACCTCAATCGCTTACACCGATACTTCTTCCCTCCCATTCGAACAACCCAACCTGTACTCCTGTAATCTATCCTCGGCCTTACCTTACTTAATAAGTCACAACCTATTATGCCTCCGTACTCTCTCGGCATATTCTCCACCACATGAACCCTCAATTTCCCGATTCCGGCCACCCATCGATCCAGATCTAATTCTACCTCCCCCTCGACTCTACAAGGACCACCCAAAGTAATCAACTTACACTTACAATTTTTTATTTCTGGTATCCTCTCTCCTTACACAATTCCTCCAGCATCTTTTTACATAATATTGTACTAGAGCTCCCCGTATCTACCAAACACTTCCCCCTCCCCACAACACTTATAATTGGCAAACCAACGCACTCACCTCCAATATTATTTACTACCGCGTGGCTGCCTCTCCTCTGCTCCTCTCCTCATTCGTCTGATCTTCCTCTCCTGTCCGCAACGGCTCCTCCTTCTCCACTTCCTGCTAATTCTTCCTCCTCGAGCTCTTCTTATCCCGTCTCCTCTTCCTCGGTTCCCAGATGTCCCTGATGACTCATCTGACTCCGATACTGCTCCTCTCTTTCTCCACAATCTCTGGGCGTTCACTTCCATTGGTTCATCCCGGCCCACGTCTCCCCCTCTACTCATATACGGGCATTGTCTGGCAATGTGTTCCTCGGTTGTCCATCCTCCTTTCCAGTATCTCTCCCCAACTGAACTTTAAGGATGGTTGACAAAAATGGCTCCTGTTTCCACCGCATCAGCCACTTCCCTCGTCTTCTCTGTTACGTTGTTAAAGCGTGCCAGCAGATTTGCAGCATATTGCCCGTTGGTCTGATGAGGCTGTTTCCTTTCCCGGAACATCTGCAAGATGTCCTCCTCGGGCGCCCATCGACCTCCTCCAAACGCCTTCTTCAGCCGATCCTTCACAATATTCCAGGGAGTGTCTTCATCCGCCTGAATCGTATTCAGCACGCTCCTCTTAACCCGGCATACCAAGGCTGCCCTTAATGCGTTGGCATCCATCGGGTCTATCAGGTTTTCCTCCTGCTTAGCCAATATACGCGATATCACCCGATCGCCACCTTTTAGGAAGTGATTCAACTCACCCACTCCTCCATCGAATCTTTCCAAGTCGGATATCGCTCTCCTAAGGTCCTGCGACGTCGCCGTTCTCACCTTCAACCACTCTAACGTAGTTGCATGTGCTGATGCCAACGTTTCGGTAGGTAGTGGAGGAAAATCCCTCGCTAACGCCTCTGACAGCTGAGGGAACGCCGGCGGTGGAGCCAACGGTGCTCCTGGTGGTGGCGGTGTCGCCTGTGCTACCTGCTGTGCTACCTGTTGTGCAGTGGATACTGGTGGTTGCCCTATTCCGTTCGGCATCCTTCCTCTTTTTCTTTATTTCTTGTGACGTTAATAACAACAACAACAAAACTAAAAGAAAGAGAAAAAAAAACTACTTCCCCGACTGAATCTAAAGGTCCCGGGTTTCGGCACCACTTACGTCAGTTCGACCAAGAAACAATAAAAAAAAGGGAAAAAAGGATCCGAAATGAAGCAAGTGGTTACTCAAATAAGACTGACTTTATTGCCTTAGTAATGCCATATATATATAGTATTACACTTTGTTTACACTTCATAGATAGGATTAACTTAGGATTAACTGTTATATTGTCTTACCTCTAACCATATATATAATATATATTATATATATATATATATATATATATATATATATATATATAATATATATATATTTCTTATATATACAAAACATACTATTATACGTATGATTCGATAGAATGTTTAAAAAAAATTTAAAGTTGAAGAAAGAAAGAAAGATTATTTCCGATAATAAGACCTATTTTTATTTTGATATTAGGTCATATTCTATTATTCATCAACTTTCATATTAATTTGAGAAAAATTAGATAAGCTATTTTCGAAATAAACCCACACAGTAATCCATTCAACTGCAACTATTTCATTATCTATGGAATATATTCTCTGGAATGCGGAAGAGTAAAATGTAATTGTTATAAATGTAATGTTCATATACATCTTAAAAGTTCCAATCAAACTTCATGTAACTTTCGTTACTATGCAAATACGATTTATTTACATAATCATGAAACTCAAACAGTAAAAATTCAACCATTTTGAAAATAAAGTAACCAATATTATTCAGTGTGATTGGCCTGACATTCGGGGCAGTGCTCGTTAAAAGACTGATGAAGTTTGCTCGAAGGTTCAGATCCGTCGATTTGACTCTAAAATGAACAAGGCCTCATGAATTTAGATGATGCCTACGAAGGCGTTCGAACCACTAGCTCCTGCATAATGATATTTTATTCAACAACCTCCTAACCGTTTTGCTTATTTACAATAAGATTATTTCCTAGAATACTTTAAAACTGCCTTAAAATTCTAATTGCTGGATTGAACAGGTTCAGCTATTCCTCATGAACTGACTCAAAGAATCCTTTCTTTCTATTAAACGGTAGTTTTATGGAGAAGAGCTGCAGCTAAAACTGAATTATTAGTCCGAGTCAGACTATTTTTACTTTCACATACATGTATATGAAATGCAGTAAGATAATGCATTCTGATTGTGAAAACAATTTGAATCCGAGTTTTTAATGGAAATATATGGTTTGGGTTCTGTTGGGTACAAACAACCAAGTCTCTCAAAGTTGTTAATCTGTATGTGTATGTCGGTGTCTTTGTGTGTGTGTGTGTGTTTGTGTTTGCGTGAACAATCTAGCTCAAAAACAAAACCTTATACGAAACTGAAATTTCGTATTTAAGATAGGCATTACCTAGGACTCCACCTGGTCAAACGTCTAACTTCGAATCCTACTAGACTGAAACGATAACACGTTTCCGACTACTTCAGCACTTACTACACAAACGCTCTAACCTTTCAATTAATTGCAAAAGACTCATATACATAACCATAATAAGACCCATTTGGACTTACAGAATTGAGCTTTGGGGCTCTACTAAACCATCCTATTCCTCTCTTATCCAATCTTTACAATCCAAAATTCTTAATGATCCTTACTTAGTAAGAAATAAAATAAAATAATCCATAATGATCTGAATGTTCCATATGTTTCCGATTCGGCCCAATCCAGATACCTATCCTTCCATAATAAACTTCAGAACCATTCTAATCATCTCGTTTCTAACCTTGCTTCCTCCTCGATCCCTGAGTGTTCCTCCTAGGTATCTGAAAAGAAGATGACCCCGTAATCTCCTAATTTAGAAACTTTATTAGAGTGCTACCAATGGGTAGATTCCTTAAAAGCCTTGTCATGTAATTTATTTATCTGTATCACATTGTACAAATGTACAGTTGTAAATTTCATAAATAATAACAAAAAAAAAATTAGTTAAAAAAATAAATTTAGCCTTTTCACTAAAATGACTTTCCGGAAGTTTTTGAGAACTATTATTGGTTCAATATTACAAAAAAAAAAAACAAAAAAAACATCATCCAACGTTTAGATACATACATGGAATGATGTAAATTTTATTAATTGGCCTTTTTACATCTCGGATTATTCGCTTCATTTCATGTATGATATTTTTATTATTTTATTTTTAAACTTTTAGGAAACTTAATTATTTTTAGTAAGTCTTTACGGATTTTCTTTTATGGTTTTTTATTCATATATATATATATATATATATATATGTGTGTGTAATCTTGGCACACATCTGGCTATTAACACATATGGCTATGGATATGACTATTAACTGACTAAAATAAATTATTAAATAAACTATATCAAGAATTTTAAAAACAATGCACCTGCAGTGAAAAGGAGCGAAGCATGCAAGTATTTTGCAATATTTCTTGGTCCGAGGTTATGGTAGCAGAAATAATGATGGGGCAAAGTTTTATGGAAATATCCGCTGCAACTGAACCCTTTAGATAACAAGGTTGTAAAAGCGGATCTTAGACATTCCTCCTTCCTAAATGTACACACGCACACTTGTACACTCAGAACTGTAAGTTCATAAAGAATAACGATAAGTTCGTAATATGTCTATATGCAGTATTTTGTTATTGTGCATCCGGGATGTTAATAAGAAAAAAAGAAAACTGTATGTTCAAATATATAAAAGGTTTTAGTCAGTGTATAGACGTTACCCGGGTAGACCCCAAAGGATGTGGCCGTACAGTGTAACATTTTATCAAAGATATGAGACTATCGTGGCGATCTACATAAATAATTATCCAACAATAAGAAAAAATCCTTTAAAAAATGGTGTAAAAACGGTTTTTGAGAAGAAACCACACTCATATCAAGTTATTAAAAACATCGAGATGAGAAGAAGAATACTTGAAGATCAGTGTTGTCCAACACCTCCTAGATCGATGGTACATGAACCTCCCTCCTTCCAGCCCAAGATATATTATGGCACTCCTCGTCTTAAAAATATTATAATTAAAAGTGCCATCGATCACATACACTATTTGTGGTCTGTTCTACGTTTTTCCTCTGTCTCCTAGTTTGAACTATCCATTAGTAAAATTCTTATTCCCGCCGAAATGTACACCCGTTGAAAATTAAAACCCTCTTCAAAACCTGCGCCATGAAACGGCCTTCTGGGTACTCCTTTAGAAGATGATAGAAAAAATGTACTAAAAATTGCTTTAATTGGTCATTGGTGGTTTAAAGTATTGTTTTTCGGTTCTTCTTGGATCGTCGTTTTCTAAATGTTCATTGTTAATAAGTGTTACACAATTAATTTTCTTGCACAATTATTATGCACTGGTATATAATTCAATACACCGTAACGGGTGTAATCTAGTTAAAATAATTATGATTGATATAAACTGAACCTTATATTAAAAATGAGGATAGACAAGAAGCACTTAACGTACGCAGCAAGGATAGTATAATACGTCATAATGTTAGGCTTGTTAAATTAGTGAATCCAAAGTAAGCTCGGAAGAAATATATAAAAAAAAATACATTTATTTTAATTGAATATCAGACTATTGCGGGCGCCACGGGAATGATGAAACTGACAAACTGGCCAGAATAGGTTCTGGAATGATCCAACCAGATATTCTTCTGGACATGGACTCAACTAAAACAATAATAATACAGACCCTCCAAAGTTCACTGAAGGAGAAATATCCGCAAAAGATTTTCGCAAAAAAAAAAATCCGCATGGCATGCTTTAGAATGTTCACAGGGCACGATTTCCTGCAGAAGCACCTCCATCGGCTGGGTGTATAAGATGGCACGACATGTCCTCTGTGCTTCTTCGATATTATAACTGTGCTTCTTGGTTCATGCCCTGCATTACAAGACATAAGATGTTCCTTAAGTGAAGTGGACAGCCCTTATACTAGGAGAGCAAAATTATATTGGACTGAGAGAGTACGTATGGCTGATCAAGCAGGCGTTACTTAGGCATAGGGAAAATTTTTTAAATTAATTACTCAATTATTTTTCAATTTATTTTCCCTAAAAAGAAGCAGAAAAATCGCATATGATTTGGATAGATAGTTTAATAGTGTTAGTTGACCCCAAAAATTCTCAGGATTGTTCTAAAAAAATTTCCTCCACAGTTATCGTTCATTGTTGTTAGTATTCCAAGTAATAGTAGGATTCCTTTTTTTTTTGTTGGTCTTTGCAGTAAAACGTTAGCAAGTTAAACCAAGTACATAGTTTTTTTTTTTAAATATTTATAAAAATGATTTACTGTGCTATTCCAAAGATGATGTTTTGATGCATCCATGGTTTGATATAATCGAATTTCTTAAGGGTCAATATTTTCAATGTTGTAAAAAAAATAATGATATGATAAAAGTAAAAAATTAACGCACGTAGTCAGAATGAACGATGAGAGATTAAACAAGAAGATTTTCGACAAAGCCTGCAGCTATAAAAGTATAGAGGAATATGAAAATAAATAAAAGAGGAACTTGGTAGGGACAAAATCAGTGATAAAGACGTCTTGGATAGAGAGATTTTTTTATAAAGGTTAAAAGAGGTTGGTTTTCTTGTATAGAGGAGGAAGAAAATGAACCAAGGAAGAGCGAGAGGATCAGTCCAGGAGGATGAAAGAGTATTGGAGTGGAAGAAGGTGTGAAGAAGAACAAGAAATGATATTTGTGTTGTCCTTGCTGGCCAATTCGTGTCAAAAAAAAAATAGTCCAGTATATTATCAAATCAAACTAAATATCCATACCTACAATCGGCTTGGAACATTTTACTCAAAGGTGTTTCGATTTATTTGCACTCTGAAAATTCCTGTACTCAAATTAGTTCTGTAAAAATGGTAAACTTGTTTGATAGAGTCTTAGGTGAAGCTGATGATGTAAGATAACTACTTTTGGATCGATCAAATACCAATAAAAAAGTTAAGCTCATATTTCTACATTTAAAAAAAAATGTATTTAATGAAATTTACAACTATATAAACAATACAACTAGTAAAAATGCACACATTAGAAATAATGACATGAACAGACTTGAAGAGATACTGCCCAGTGGTAGCACTCCCTATTTAATTCTAGGTGAGAAGATCACGAGGCCATCTTCTTTTCAGACGCCTAGAGGGATTATCAGGAATCGAGGAAGCAAGGTTGTAAACAAGTGGATTCGGATGGGAATGGAGTTTATCATGAAAGGATAGGTATCTGGCTCGGGCTAAATCAGCTTCATATGGAACATTAAGGTAAATGGTTTTATTTTCTCAATTTTTAGGTGAACTAAATGGTGACGGCTGGACAAAGTTGTATACGGGTTTCCTGTGGCATTTGTAGGAAAATGAAAAATTGTTATCCCTGAGGTCGTGACCCGGCGAGGAAATTGCTTTCAATTCATTCCTACCGCTGTAGCTCCCGGTCAAGGATACCGAGCATCTTGTCATTAGTACGCCCCGGTGGCAACACAACACAACACAACGGTGGTTGTGACACATACGTTTTCCTTAAGAAATCAGAAACAATATTAAAAAAAAAATCATTCATCGTTTCCATTCATACAGAACAATGATAACGATAATATGTTATTTCGCTCACGCTTTTCATAGCGTAACGTCTTTTTTATCCAATCAATTTTTTTTAATGTAAAACGTGTATTTTTAAATAAGAGTTTCACAATAATGTAAATTACAGTGAATCTCCAGAAGTAATAGAAGTAATATTCACATCCCCAGTCATATTATCTGTATTCTATCATTTCTGTACTGCCGAAGATACTGATTTAATAATATATGATCGTTTATTCTAATATCAATATTAATATTACCCCTCAACATAATTAACAAGGAAAAGGCAATAATTTTACAAATTGCATCAAATAATAGATACTCTACATAAATTATTCAAAAAATATTTAGAAAAATTGAAAGACAAAAATTTGAATACGCAACTTATAATAGTCTACGATATAAAAATAATAATGATTTCAGAACAATTACATATATATATATATATAGGTCCTTATACTTATAAATGTAATAGTATTTTTATAAGAGACGAAAAAAAATTAGGCCCTTAAACCTTTTACAAGTTTAAAAACCATAGTCTCCAGGACTAAAAATCGAGTTGATCCTTTAGATAACAGTGGGGTCTACTCGATAGAATATTCATGTTCTGCCGTTTATATCTGACAGACGGAAAGAAAACTAAAAATCTGGGGAAAACTTAGATATCGGGGAGCGTGTCTATCCTACTTGGGCAGTCACTCATACAGTACTTTTTTCTTTTTTTTTTTCTGTTCTTCCCTACCTCGCCTTTTAGGCTATACGGGATTTTTCCCGGGCCGGAGGGTGAGGGAGAGAAATTTAAAATCCCCTCCGGAAACGGGACGCGAACTCGTACTTTTTAAATCATCTCAAATCTGTGATCCGGTTGCCAGGCAACTCGCGGTGCTGTGCACACGCTTTAGCCCATACGGCCACCCTGCCCCCCACTCATACAAGTACTTATGCTTAGCGTTGCACAACACTGATTAAACTAGGTAATCAGCTATTGCAAGCGCCGTAGTCCACACGGCCATCCCGATCTCCCCTTGTTAACGATAATGGAACAATAGAATCTAATAATAATAATACTTTTTTATTGTGGGACGAGTCCATTTAGAATAATACAGAAAGACATAAATATGGGCTAAGGAGGACTCCTTAGCCCATATTTATCTTTATCTCTAGGACTAGAGATACATAAATAAAAATACAGAGTAATTAAACTGACATAGTAAAAAAATGAAAAATTATAAGTTACTTTCTAATTTTAATTAGTTGATAATAAAAAAAAATGAAAAAAAGGATGAAATAAAAATAATGAAGAACGAACTAATAATTTATATACATATTTACATTAATATCTATTTACAATTTCATGGGGACTGGATGGATAAGAAATGATTGAACAGGCGGAATTTAAAGGTAGGAAGGGTATTGAATTGACGAATGTTAGAGGGGATGGAGTTCCAAAGGGACGAGGATCGGATAATGAAAGATCTGTCGAAAGCAGCGGTTCGGTGAGCCCTTATGTATAAATCAGATGACCGGGATCGGGTATTGCGGGAACGAACAGAGGATTTGAATTGAAGGAGCTCGGAAATGTATGAGGGGCGGTGGGATTGGATGACTTGGAAGAGGAAGGATGCCAGGAAATATTTACGACGGTAGAAAGGATAAAGCAACTTCAACTCTGCATAAAAATGAGAAACAGAGGCATCCCTTGGTATTCCGAAGATGAATCGTACAAAACAATTTATCAAACGTTTTAGTTTCGCCTCGAGATCCCCAGAGACGCCCCCTTATACCGAACAGCAGTAGTCAAAGGGGGGGGGGGAATTAAGGAAGGAGCCTGCGAGTTTCAAATGAAAATAGGTGAGGATAATAATTTAGACGTTGTAGAGTTGAAATGGTACGGCGGCATATTGTATATATTTTAATTTTCATTCAAATAACAAACACACTTGTGTTTAAATTATTTAGGCAGGCAAAAAAAAAAAAACCGCACCACCATATTTATTCGATGTTTTTTTTCTCAATTTCCAAAGAAAAGAAAGCTTAGGGTTTACTTCTTAATCTTAAATTTGAAGACTAATCAAAATAGCTCTCTTGTAAGTAAAAAACAAAACTTTAGATCCAAACTCACGACAACCAACTATCGACGAACATGCTTACTCCCGATTTCATTGTAAACTACACAGAGACAACAATAGACTTATAAATGACCACTACGGCTGATATATCCATTAGGAAGTGTCTGAAATGGAACTGGATGAGAGATCTCCTTTTCTAGTTAAAGGGAGTAAGCACAAAGACCATGAAGGGGTCCTGCTGGATATTAGCCTTCCTCGTGCCTAAAACTCCATTTTATAAATAACCATAACCCATTTGGTTATTGCCACATTTATGGCAGACGCAAATGAAGATTTATTCAGTTAGAGTGAAAATCCACCATATGAAAAGAATTAAATGAAAAGGGATTCATCCCTAAACAGATTTTATTTTTATTTATTTCATAGTAATACCTACATGAATGCTGGTCTCAACCAAAACGAAATCCAATGATCCTATTACCACAGCCCGATATGGAAACAATAACAGCACAGATGCAGATCCTCTATAAAAACAACAGGATAAAGATTCTTGTTCAATCCTACAGGTTTTATTGATACCATCCTACGCTGCGATAAAGTTTCAGAATAAAACCAACATTCGCTGTTGGCAGGCCCATCGTTATAATTACTACAGATGAATGAATGAATGAATAAGTAAAACAGTTTGTATTTTGTAATTAGCATATACAATTACAGGAGGTCTGGCTCCATCAAATACATTATTACATAAAAAATAATCAAAATAAAGTACTATACAAATATAGATATAAATCCGAGAAATATTCTTTTTTCATGAATAAGATAAACTTGATATATAAATTGTGATGTAAAAAACAAAACAAAAAAAAAACATAAAAGGAAAAACAACTGTATAACAATATAAATAAAAATTATCCACTTTGAAGATATATAAAAAATCAAATAAATATACATTCAAGGAATTTTTAAACTAGCAATAATATATTTTTACAATACAATGTTGCAGATTGCAACTCGTCGAATCGTTATAAATTCGTTATAAATCGTCGAAGATAACAATGTGTTCTGGTAAACATAAACATAGACTTAAATATTGCTGCCATTTAATCATTCATAATGAATGATCTGATTTTAAGGTTCCCTACTGTAAAATAAAATATATCATTTAATTTGGAAGGTTTTTCTATCGTTAACCGAGCATTCAATTGTTGTCTCCGGTAATATATTTCTCTATGTAATGTTTCCTCAAGTCTTTATACATCGGAGATTGTATTAAAAAATAACATCAATTTTCTGGCTTTTGGAGGTTGCATATAGTATAGTTTTCTTCTCCTTCTAGAGTATAGTCCGTTCCATTAAGATAAAATGAAGGTTTTGTTAAATTGGCTACCCTAAGTTGGCTGACTGTTCTATGTTTGGTTATGTTTGTTCTAATGTTTAAATATTGTTCTCCATGGCTTAGACCCCTCATGTTTCTGTATTCTGTATTATATTTTGAATTGACGACTGAATTTATATCGTTGCAAATGGAGTGATTTTCAAATCTATTTATAATGTCTTTGAAGTATAGTTGAACAATTTCAGGATTAGGATCATTATCTTATAATTATTACAGTAAAAATAGAAGTCTAATTTAATATCATTACAGATTCTTTTTGTCCATAGATTTGAGCAATATAATCCGTTTTAAGACAACGATAAATAGACTATTCTGTACTAGACTTATTATATCCATACAAAGACAAGAATTAGTCTATTGATAAAAAAATATTATTAACACAATTCGGTAGTGGTAGACTCATACTTCGAAAATTAGTGTGGAAATATTCATATTCAAGCTCAATGATGAATGTTAATAATTAAGAGAATAATCAATGTAAGAAAATACTAATTAAACAACTGATAAATATTTCTTAATAACTTCGTGTTGTCTAATTATAGATTTAGTCTATTATCTTTAAAAGCACAATCTCATATTATTTCAAGGTAGTAGTTATTTATTGGTCAATCTAAAAAATTATCTTATTACCTAAGATAAATCTGGAAGATATATATTTTGACTAATGTCTTATGATTAAAATAATCGTTTCACTAATAATGAAGAATTAAATTTTGAATATTGTTTATTCTATTTTAATGATTCTACTAGACATCAACAACTATGTTGCATATTTTTTTCGGGTAATATGGTCAGATGTTTACTTCATCGAACTAATAGCAATAATATTTTTAAAATTTAGTTAAGAAAGAACAAAGAGCTGAAGTGATACTCAAGTTTTGAGGGGGAGGTGGCATATTTATTTTTCTTGGTCGATTACAAAGGTTGATTATTGAAAATAATAAAGCAAAATGCAATTTAATTTTACTTTTTTTTATTATAGCGCTACTCTAATTACTCTAAACGATAAGAAACTACGTATATAAAATGATGTTTAACGTGGTCCTTGAAGGTTTACACAAAATAAAATAAAATTTAGTAATTTATTTTTTAAGTCCAAGACCAAGACCACCTAACTGTTGCAAGACCAAGACCTGGACTGGCAAAAAAATAGACTTCTTTTTATAAGAAATAGTTACCAATACTTGACAATCTTAGTTATTATATGTTAATAATTGGTATAACCAATATACTTTTGCATTTAACCCCTCTAATTTTTCATTCGGGCTTAGTTTGCAAGACCAAGACTTGTCTCGGTCTCGCATTCAGGCAACACAAATTGTGATACTTTAAGTATTTAGCTGAAATCACTTAGAGAATTGTTTTATTTTGGTAAAGCCAAACAGCTTCTTTCCGCTCCACTCGTTCCTCTCCGTGGATCCACCATTGACTCCATTTAGGAATGATTATCCATAGTTTAAAGTTTAATATTTCTTCACTTCTTTTCATACCAACCTATATTATAAGTTTTAACCATTTAAAAAATGAAGATTGTCATCATAGAAAATGTTTCTACTCATATCAGAAGGTGAAGCCCACACAGAGTCAAGTCGAAGATGAGTGCAAAGGTCTTGATCACGGACCTTCCTCCCTTAAAGGACTGTCCTACCTCAAAGGGACCCTTCCCCAAATGAAGGAGAAAGCTTTTCGAGCCAGGACCCACCTCGGCTTTTCCGTGAGTGAAAGGAAAAAACGTGACCTAGCTAAGTATAACAATGGCAGCGGTCGTTAGGCTTACATCTTGGATTGTAATGTTTCGTAGGATATCTGCAATATATATCAAAATTACCAATGGTGGGCTATTGGCGATAAACTGGTTGCTAGATGTCTCAGTATCACATTAGATAGATACCTTCCCTAATGCATTCAAAGTATCAACGACATCAGCTCAACATGACTATTTGTATATACCAAAGGTGAGGGATGGAGGAGGGGGACCTTTTTATCATAGGAGGCCGCAGTAAGATTTAGGCAATGTTAATGGAGTCCGCAACAGTTTTTTTTTTTTTTATATATTTTACTGTTCTTATTTTAATTTGTCACTTTATACACACATCCGCAAACATACCTTCAACATAATTCTATCTTACTCTTATATTATTGAATGTTTATATTTACTTAATGAAGAGTTTTGTGTTATTTTAAGTATAAAGCATGAAAAGTTTTCTATTCTGTATATACCAATCTATTCTGTACAACGTTTCGGGTACTTTGTCCATCTTCAGATACATTAGATTTGACTTCTAAATGTTTTTCATTTATTTCCTGTTCTTATAATGCATATTATTAACATTTGTGTTTTTTTTCTATTCTATTTAACAGTTTTATACCACAATTAGTCAGTTTTTATTGTAACATTGCTAGTAATTTCTAACCTATTTCGGACTAAGTGTGCTATAAAAGTGTTAAATCGAATAGAAAAAAAAACTTGCATTATTAGAACAAGAGATAAAGGAAATATTGATAATTTATTGCTTTTTTTTTAGTTTTTTTATTTATCTATTCTATTTTATTATTTATAAATGTATATTATTATCATTATTTATTTATGTTATTCTATTAATTCTTGAGTCCGAAACGACAAGAGACTCATATAGATGATTATGATAAAACCTATTTGGACTTAGGGAGTTGAGCTACGGTGCTCCACTAAACCATCAAACTCCTCTCGTATTCAATCCTTACAATGCAAAATCCTTCGTAAAATCCTCAATCCTCCTTACTTTGTCACAAATAAAATAATCTATAAACACCTTAATGTCCCACATGTTTCCAATCTGGCCCAATCCAGATACTTATCATTCCTTAATAAACTTCATAACCATCCGAATCCTCCTGTTTCTAACCTTGCTTCATCTTCGATTCCTGATAACCCTCTGAGGCGTCTGAAGAGAAGATGGCCTCGTGATCTCCTTATGCGAACATATTATTAGATTGCTATCAGTGGGTGGTTTCTCAACAAGCGTTTTCATGTGATTGTATTCCTGTGTAAACATTTAATTGATATACGTTTTGATTTGAAGTTCTTTATTTGCATTCCACACGTGGAGGAAAATGCTAGGTTTGGGGCTCCTCAGGCGAATGTAAATATTGTATTTTATATGAATGTATTTTAGATAACATTTTTTTATTTGTTTTAAACTTTAATTTACTTTTTTGTTGTCTAGTAAATTTGTTATTGCAATTTAATTATGTATAACCTTCAATGTTTATCAAAAGTCCATGTATTGTAATATTTTACTTTTATCATTATATTTTTTTTCTACAAATCATTATGATTATTACTATTTTATGTATTTATTTAATCTTAAGAAATCTTAACTTAAGGGTACTATACTATGATAAAGCCCGTTCGTATATAAGGTTTCGAGACCTAGACACTAACCAGCACTCCATGTTCTAACGCTGGAAGGAAGAGGACGAATAAAAAACAGCTTACAGAAGTTAATCAGTATCTTATGATATGAAGGCAAGGGGGTTAAAATAGGTAGGACATGTAGCTTTGAGCAATCCATCAAAAATAATTTACACGACAATGAATGCCTTAAGAGTAGGAAAAAGAAAAAGTGGGAGACCAAAAATCAGATCGAATTAACAAATATCAACAAACCTGTAAATTGCTCGAAAGTAACTTTTTTTCCCATCAGAGTAATGATTTATTCAAACATATGAAAATCATTATCAGTCCTTAAACATTCATACATTATTATTTTTATTTAATTTTTGAATACTACTTTCGTAGTTAGACTAAAAAGAATAAGAGCTAAAAAAATTAAAATAAGTTGTCCAACATTTCCTTTGTCTGTTGAGAAATCGTCCACTTGAACGTGAAACACCAATAAAGCCATTGCTACAGGATCTTGAAACATTCATAAGATTGTCTATCCACTGTTAACCTCATACAAATCCGAAATCAAAACGTGATTCAACTTCTGACCTCTCGGTATTTCCAGTTGCACTGAATAGGATACCAATTTGACACTGTATTTAAATTTAAAATTACTGTCAATTTAAGTACAATGTCAATATCAAATGCTCGAAATGCATACATAAATTAGTAACTATTAGATTATTCGATATGTTTTCAGTATAATTCAGTAACCATGTATCAACATTGCTGAGAATATGACAAGAACGACAGTTCAATTATGGAGGAAAATAATGTATTAAAAATATAATAAAACAAGCTTATGGTAATAATTTATCAGGTTTAAGGTAAATAAGAAAATTATTAAGAGGCTTTGATAAGTTTAATAAAACTAAAATATTTTATTCTTTGATGGTAGCAAAAATAAGATCTCCCAATATAACTATTACATTCCATTCTAAATAAAACAAACTCAAAATAACTTAAATGATATACAAACAAAGACTGAAATAGAACAATTAGATCTCAAAATAACGAACACTTATAATCGTATATAAACGTATCTGCTTATATATACTGTATCAATTCAAAATGAATTTTTATATTTATTATTTTTTTTTAAGAATGGTCTTTTCATTTTTTATTTTATTTATTGTTTAACAAAAGTGTTCCGAAATTTTCGGATGAAATAGAATTAATAAAATTAAAATGACAACAAACCTAATGTATCTATGAAACGCTGGACCACATCAAACCGGTCCAATCTTAGAGAGGAGGTCGCATGTGATCAAGTTAAGAATAGGACAGAGGAACCTAAGTCATGTACATCTCATCACTAAGCAGCCACCACCAAATTGTCAACACTGCAATAGCCCTCTCACAATCAATAATATTTTTAAAGAATGTACTTATTATAATTCAAACCTAAATCGATTATCTCTGAAACCGGATATATCAACACTATTAAGCAACAACGAATCAAACATAAAAATAGTGATAAATTTTCTTAAAATCCATAGGATATTAAATAAAATATAAAAATAAATATAATTTTTACTTTATTGTGCTTTCTTTTTTTATATTTATTTGAATACATTTCATTTTTTATATGTTTTTAAATATATTTTTCATTTACCACTCTATTTATCTATTATTAATTTTTGGTTATTCATTATTTTTCTTATTTCTCCTCTAAAGAGTATACAGATATAACCGACTCACATGCGTTGATGACGCCAAGGGTTTTACGCCATAAAGCCAATATAAACAAACAAACAAACCTAAGGTATTTATCTGATTTTAATACATTAAGGGCTCAGCACAACTTCCATTAAATAATGTTTGATACGCAGAGATTCAATACATATATTTAGTAAGCCATATTTTTATAGATATGGTTGAAACTCTGCCATGGTTTAACCATTACGTTTCCTTAAATTTATGATCAAAATATGTGCTTTTTCCTTCACTGAACCATCATAAATTTACCAAAGCTTCTTAAATTATCACTAATTCCTGTATGCAACAGAATCTTTGCAGTACAACAAACACTAAATGTTCAGAACGCTATATCTCTGCAAAAAATCGTCTAATTTCGATAATTTTTTTACGTTCTGTTGGAAATTAAGTAAGCTTTCAAATGCTTATATGTATAATGTACAATTACAATTACTATTCGCGCATTCTACATGATATTTCCTTTCTTTTGATAGCTCATTCGTCAAAATTCATCACTCCTGAGAGCCGGAAATGGGATACATGATCAGAAATAATATATAAGGTAACAAATTATTTTTTTTACTTGTATTAATCAATATATTGATAATCAATGGTATCTAGCAATGTTCACAGAACAAAATTTGAACTAAGCATAAATAAATGCCGGAAGATATAATTTCATTAATATTAGTATTTTGACATTAACAGAAAAAATATCAAAATAAGTTTTAATGATGTTACTAAACTATAATATTCAGATAATTTTAAATTAAGTCTCCTATTCAATTCTAATATACGATTACATATACGATTACATATGTATTAAATATATTAACTGATAATTTTTTTTTTAATATTACGTTTTTATAATGGGAATACGGTTCGTAATAAATATAGAGTTACAATGGAACATCCTATTTTAGCTACCTTAAAAAAAATATATATATTTTAGAATTTCCGAAATTTGAAAAAAACAAAAAATTTATTTTCATAGCGAAATCGGAACTGGTAAATATTTTATTCTGAGGAATCAGTAAGATGAAGAATTCTGTACGTGTGATTTTCGAAATGTCTTTTTTCACTTTCAAACGAGATGAGCTTTCTTGTTTAAAATCAACAAAAATTTGATTGTGAGGATTGAAATATGTCAGAGTGTTCTAACCATAAGTTGATAAATTTGATTTATTATTTTTAATATAAGGTGATTTTTCTGGCTATATGTAAAAAAAAAATATTCGTTTTTCGAATTGTTTTTGATACCAATAACAGCAACAGAATACTTAAGTATTTTATTTGAATATATTTTTTTATAACTCTTTAAATTTATTCACGACGATTTAATAAAAAAAAAAATAATCCATTTTTACGATCAAATTATATTAAGAGAAAACAAAGGATCTCATTCTGGTATTAGATCTTTCCCTATAAAAGTTTAAACTCATTTATGTTGTGCCATCTGGCGGAGGCTAACAGTATCACATTGTTGAGACTTTCACTCTTGAGTTTTCGAACTGAAGAAGTAGATGGCGTTGTGGGCACTGCTGTTTGATAAATAATCAATTTTGAATTATTAGTATATATTTATTTAAATTAAATAACTTTAAGACAATTTTGAAAAATACAGAAAAAAAGACAGAGCGAATATTACCAAAATGGACCTTTGAGTTAAAAGAATGACTAATTCCAATTATAACATTTTTTATTATTAATATAGTGATATTCCTAGTGAGATAATTCATACCTCATTAATCCAAAGTTCTATATTTCAACTTTCAATTTTCTGTCTTTCAAAAAAGTACAAATATTATAAATTTTCTAACTAGAGATATCACTGAAATGACTTTACTAAAAATATTGAAACTGGAGTGAATCATTCTATCAAATGAAAGAATGAATACGAATAATATGAAATACGCTTAAATAAACTGTACTAATTAAAACTGTTTTTTTAATTAGTATTATCTTTTATTAATACTCTTTTTTTTTTAAATGTTTTTTAGCAGGAATCTTTCAATGATTCTGAGATGATATAAAATTAATTAAACCGTACTGATTAATTAAAACAACAAATTAAAGTTAACTTACTAGTATTAATTATTTTTTTATTCTGCATTAGAACATTTATTAATAAATAGGCATACTTTGGTTAGTAAAAATAGATATTAAAAAATAGTTATTATTATTAATCTCTTATATATAAAATAAATCAATCAGCAATTGTATTTACTTGACAAAACTAATTATTTTACTTAATCAATAAAATATAGACAAATTAATTAAAATGTAAATATTAAATTAAAATAATAAAACTGAACATAAATACATATTTGCACAAACTAGAGATTTATTTTTATATATAGATATCAGACTAATAATTAATGACAAATAAATATTGTTTAAATGATGTTACAATGGGTGAATAGGTTAAGGATATATGATTTATTTATTTTTTATTATATATTTTAGACATATTATATCTCAGTGGATATACAGGTTCAATGGTGATATATTTTCTAAAAGGACAAGAATTTTTATTTCTTATGTTATTTGGAAATATCTTATATTTTAATATGATTTTCAATATGGCATTGAATTTCATGGTTTAATTTAAATAATCATTTTATTCAAAGTTTATATTTTAAAAATATTCTTGGATTATACATTGTTGTGTTGTTTTTTTGTTTTTTTTTTGTATACAGTGAGACTTTATATATTTAAATTATTTCACGTTTGATTGTTGTATTATATATAATATATATATATATGTATTTATTTATATTTTTCCTTGGGGCTACAGACCATGAAAAACTGTACAGACCATGATATATATAAATTACAGCTTGTATATATATATATATAAGCTGTAAATGAAAAATAATATAATTGTAAAAAAAATTTAACTTATCTATAATTACTTGTAATGTGGGTATTAAAATTAGAATTATATATAATATGCCGTTTTTCGGTCGTAGATATCATATGATAAACAAATATTCTCTACTACGTTTAGACATCAATAATTTCTTCTTTTAATAAAAAAAAAATATAAATTTTATTTTAATTTTTCATATATTACATAGATATATACATGGTATTTTCTTTGTTGATTTCGTGGTAACATTTTTTAGGCTGGTAATAGTCTAAATTGTAATATTATGTTGCATCCCCATTTTAATTTCGTATATTATAATTAAAGTAAATTATAATAATATTTATAACAATATATTTTTTTAATTATTTCAGTTTAAAAAAAGACAAACTGAAACAATTAATGAAGTCATTAATTAAATGGATAGCAACCGACTCAACAGTCCATTACATTAAGCATCTATTGTCCCAGCTTGATTTCACTTTTATTTAGAATT
This sequence comes from Nezara viridula, assembly GCA_928085145.1. Taxonomy (NCBI): domain Eukaryota; kingdom Metazoa; phylum Arthropoda; class Insecta; order Hemiptera; family Pentatomidae; genus Nezara; species Nezara viridula. The sequence continues at coordinate 50,464,287 of OV725081.1, forward strand.
CTCTTTTTGTTTTATTTTTTTTTAAATTACATTTCAAATGAAGACTGGTGTATTGTTTAATTTTTAATGTAAATTTTCATTCAGAATGAAATATAATTGAAATGCTTAATTTTAGGTTATGGCCGCTCTAATGAATAAACATATGTATTGAAAACAAAAGATGACAGTTAATTAATATAATTGCATATTCATAATATTCAGTTATATAATTTTCTAACAATAGGTCTACTTATACTTCCATTGATACATGCTAAATCTCCGACATATTTGCATCAAAGGAAAACACTTCCAGTGTTTTAAATCCATAGTTCTTGAAAAACAAGAAACAATAAAAATAAAAAAAAAATAGGAAGAGTGTTTTTTGGGATTCGTTGGACAACTCTTTTGCTTAATATTGTTACATTATTTGAATTTCATCTTTGTGCTTAATTATCTTTTAAACATATGAATCGATAAGAAACCACTTCAGTCACGAATTTTAAATTTTTCAGGAGAGAGAAAAAACGTCATAACTCATCCAAATTTTCAAATATTTGAACTTTTTTTCTTCTGTCATAACATGTATTTATGTTGCTGTAATCCAAAAATTAACTAATTTCGACCTAAATTAGGCTCAGAAAAATTTTAAATTCGATTCGGATTTATGCTGTTTCTGCACTCAACTGTTTTTTACAAACAGCTGAAAACTTGGAAAAAGATAACCATTCATTAAAAGTTTATATTTTTTAATTAACAAATTATTTTACAACAATTTATATTAATTTTATTTTGTTTACAATTTAATTATTTATATTAATTTTAATTTAATTTATTTTACAAAAAATTTATATTTTTTCATATTATATCAAAGATTCAATTACAGTATTGCAAAGTCACCATAAAATAGGAATATAACAAAGAGAAAGGCTTTTAAAGATTATTCTCGAAGATTGTATCATTGTCACGTGGTGTGGTTGGCCAGGTAAATAGTTCATCATAAAAAACATTGAAGATTTCATTTATATTTATATTCGTAAGTATCATAAATATAAAAAAAAATGAATTAGATTTGTTTTCCTGAAAATTGATCAAAGAAAAGATTCGAGTACAATTTCTTTATATACAAAAGCAATGTAAATCGGCTGAACGAGTTAGGCCCCAAAATATTTTTCTTTTCCTTATAACTTTTTTCCTGAATTTTCTCTTGAATTTATTAACCTAACCTGTACCACTACATTCCATTGAGGGTCTTGGATCCATTTTAGGGAAAGTACTGTCAAGGCCATCGGTTGTAATTGGAGAGGGCGGGGATCGGGTCAGGATCACGATCAACGGCCAGGTTTTCCCCCTTAATCAATTATTTAATTAAGGATACACACTTTGTAGAGGCTGGGTGTGCCCCGGGAGGGTCTCCCTACCCCAGGGTCGCCCCACGGCCAATGAAACAGAATAAATATTTTTTCTGCCATTACCCGGGATTCGAACCTGGGTCTTTCAGCATTGGAGGCTTAGTGCCCTATCACTGAGCTACCCCCCTCCCTTCAGGAATTTATTACATGTACGAAAATTGAAATGGAATTAAATAAAAATTATAGGACAGTTTCATTAAAATCGTTAGAGCCGTTTTGGAGCTATAGTCTATATATAAGTTTTTACACGTGAAAGTTCAATAATCTTTTCTTAAGCATGTCAGTTACTGGTGTATTTAACCTTCTTGACTTTAATCAATAAGTAACTCATTTTTATTTATTTTTTATTATTGAAATTTACAATTATATCAAATGACAAGTACAACAAGTAAATATGGAACATTTAACATGACATGTACAACATGAAGAGAAACTACACATTGGTAGCACTCCGATTATATTTATATATTAGAAGGTCCCGAGGCCACCTTCTTTTCAGACGCCTCGGAGGGTAATAAGTAATTAAAATTCATATATTCTGAGACCTGCTAATGTGATATTTTTATTGAAAGAAGTGGTTACTACACGCACGTGTGAATGCTCTGAAAGGAATAATTTTATTTCCAGTAATGATGGGACGACGAAATAAATTTCCACCTTCATGTCAAAAACTGTTTGTCAATGTTTCATTCATATTAAAATATATACTGATTTAGTTTTCCACAGTTAACACAGTCATAAATTAAATAATAAAAAGAAAATATGGTTTTATATATTTTGCACACTGCACACCTTTTATATTAAATTATAAGCATATAGACAATTGTTAAATATTTTAACGACAAAACTTATGATAATATTACTTTGGCTTAAGTATGGAATACTTCTCAGGTATAACGAGAAAGTTCCTCCGTTTACGCGGGGAAAACTTGAGGGGACTTTCCGTAAATGGAGTGCTTATAGACACCTTTCCATCTTCTGAAGAAGACTAATTTTCCCAAAACTTTTGTTATGATTAAGCCTTAATGCTGCAGACTTCTCAGATTGTAATTCGTGAAATATGGAGTACGGTTGTAAAGTTAAATTTACATTATGAATGATTACCTTTCAGTTATATTATGTCTTTTGAGAGATATTAATGATTTATAACAACCATTGATTAAAAAAAAATAATGTCTTTATTAGTATCTTTGATGTTACTTATTATTTGAAATAGAATCGTATGCAGATTCGTATGCAGTGCACATCTTTATTCCCTAAATCCTGATATATTCCAATTAAAAAAAAAAAAACACCACACACATTGTGATCAATTTTTCTTTTATTTTTCGTCCCAAGACTTCCACTGAAGTCTTATTCCCCGTTGTGATAACTTCGACATGGATCCACCTATATATATGAAAGTAAACGAGGATTCAGGGTCCTATAAACTACACGAAACAATACAAACCAGACCATCGTATGTAAATTAGAGTTGACAATATAAAATAAAAAGGTGAAGATACAAATTAAAAACATTTAAAGTGTTTTTCTTTATCTATTCCTTAAAAAGGCAACAGTCAGATAAGCAATAATTCAGCTTGGTTGTACAAATTTATAACTTGGAGAGAATTCAAAGGAGCTATGAACACTTAAGTGAACGGCAGGAAAATAGAAATCGGTTTCACTTCAATAAGAATTCGTATTTAAGAGTTTTAAAAACGAATATGTACTTTTTCAGGAAAAATATTTACTTGGGCTATTGGAAATGTCTTACACATTTTGTTATTTATTATATATTTGATTTTTTTTTATATATATATAATGTTTGAAGTTTAATATAATGGGCATAATTTTCCCTTATTCTGTGCGCAGACAAAATTCGAGCGTTATAATCTAGAAATCCATCCAGATCATGTTCAGAAACGATAATATTTAAAAAAGTTTAAAATTAATTTTTTTTTTCTGATACATTGCCAAGATCCCTTTGAGGCATGTCCAATATTGTTCGAGTTGTGCCCCAAAAAATAATAACACATACAAATAAAATAACCTGTCACTACAACCCATGAAAGTTATTGGGTACTATGTGAGGAGGTACTGTTACAAGGTGCAGAAAGGTGACGGGGCCAATATCACGCTCAATCCAGAGGTTTTCACAATTAATTTTTTTTAATTAAGAGTGCGCACTTTATAGAGGATGGGTGCGCCCCAGAAGGGTCTCCCGATCCCAGGGTCGATCCACGGCTGGTGAAAAATTACATAATTAATTAATGGGGAATAAGATCACTTAATAATTATTAAATAAACTAATAAATGTTCATTGCTTCTACTGTTTATTCGATGTTTCGATCCCGCATTCTTTTTTTTTTCATAAGCCAAGAATGGGATCCTCTTAATAGTTTTAAAATAGAGACTCAATATCTCAGGCCAGGAACACACCGACAGTCTAAGCATCGTCCGCCAGCACATATATTATATTTAAAGATCTGAGTAGCTTAATAACTGTGCTGGTGGACGGTGCTGAGACTGTAGGTGTGTCTCTGGCCTGAGGTATCGAGGCTCTATTTTAAAACTTTTAAGAGGATCCCATTTTTAACTCATAAATAAAAAAAAACGGGATCGAAACGTCGAATAAACAGCGGAAGCAATGAGCATTTAGTAGTTTATTGGATAATTATTAAGTGACCTTATTCCCTATTAAATAATTATGTATATATTATTATTAAATTCATACCATATCCGAATAAACAGCGGAAGCAATGAGCATTTAGTAGTTTATTGGATAATTATTAAGTGACCTTATTCCCTATTAAATAATTATGTATATATATATATATATATATATATATATATATATATATATACACACACACACAGACATAATATCATAATTATATTATGAAATAAGTAGCCTGCTATTAGGAATAGTAGAGACGAATATAAGTGTGGACATAATCGTTCCTCCGACTCCACTTGAACGTTCCGTAAAAAATGATTTAATGAAAAAGGACTCCTTTAAACTGATTTGAAGGAGGATTCTTTTATTAAATCTTGGTGGGAAAACACGTTATAAAATCGGTTGACCATTGAGTTAGTAGAATGTAACAGGACTGTTTTAATTTACTCTGACGTTATTGTTTTATAATTATCTACGAATGACTTAATAAATATCTCGTTTGGAAGTAACAAATTTCCCAACCTCACAAGTTATGGAAAAATTGACAGTATGGCCTTTTCTGTCTTTGTAGGATTACCACGTTTTGCTTCAGAGCAGATAGTACTTTCTGTATTGTACTTTATGTTTACTACAACTACCAGTGAACTTTAGCAATTTTACCCTCCTAACCAAATTTCCTAACAACTGTAATCGCGATTCTATAGAAATATATTTCTCTCAAACATTGTCTAGTTTCGTTTTTTCTGAAGATAACTTTGATTTGTTAGTGTTCATATGCAGTATTTGTAGGATAATAGCTAACATTGAAAGACAGAAAACTTATGATGTAAATTTTATAATGTATGATGATTTGACAGTATCTATCATTGTATTTTGTACATATATATACAAACGAAGCAAGCTCCATATTTCCAAGACCTGACGTTAACGCAGTGGTGAAAGACTTCAATATACGAGTACCATGGTAAAGAAGCCGGGCGCTGCTCTTAGTCTAAGAATCCAAGTAGAGGTTGGCAAAAAGGACCACGATAGGGTCCACTTGCCAGACTTGTTCCTCCCACCAGTAAGGTTCCGAGTAACAATAAAATGAAAAACATTTATAACGACATTGGTCCCCTCTCACAAACAAAACGAAACCGCTATAAGCAAGCCATCGTAACACAATTTTATACAAATTTCAGAACAATATAAACACAAACGCCACTGTAACAAGAAATTAAAGTCGGTTAGAACCAAGGCATATAGGATCAACCGCCACAATAGGTTTCGTAGCTATATAGGTACCATATACCATCTACTATATAGATACCACCCAAGGTCGCACCCAAATATGACTAAAGCAATTAATATGATGTACAGATATAGAGTTTGTTGCTGATATGTTATATAGAATTGCACTTGATACTGGAATGTTTGTTTCTGGAGAAACACAGAAGGAGATTCCTACATACACATATAGAAGCTGTCACAGATGATTTAGTACTGGAGTGTGTGCTGGATATAAAAAATCTTGACCAGTTGAACAAAATATTTTATTTTATTATAAGTGTTTGTGACTCTATCAATACAAGTACGAACCATCGGCTTTAGGTTAGGCACGTGTTCATATGTGTGGGCGTAAGTGTATTTATTCACAATTTGGGTACCTTTTAAATATTATTATTAATTGTACGATTCTACATGTGCATTGTAATCCTAAGATCTCTGCTATTTGTTATGCTTGGTTGTGTTCTGCATAGTAAATTTTCTTTAGTATACATGTATTTTTATTCGCTTATGATATCTCATTTGTGATATGCATTATATAAATATATTTATGTATAAATAGTAAAAATATTTATGATCTTTGTTATATAAAGATATTTTTGTTTTTGTCTTCTCATACTGTACTTATTTTCTTCTACTTATAAAACTAATCCTTAATAACACTAAATGGGCCAGAATCCACGGCTACGAGGTATATTAAGGCAATAAAATGTTTCTATTCTATATAAAGTTTGTTGAGAAATTATATAGGGAGAAATGTTACAACGTGAATTTTGTGTTGTAATTTAATCAACTTTGTCAATACTTGTTATTTATGGGGTGTGAATATGTTGTTTGAAGAAGGAATCCTAAACATATAACAGGTTGCAAGTGAGATGTAAGGAACATTAAAGATTTAGGAATAGCCTATTAATATGGGAAATACCTATCTTTTTTCTATTCGTGGGGGTCCCGGTTCACCTATCATTAATAGGTAATTTAGCTTTTTGTGTTATTTAAAATTATCACCAGGCATTATCAGTAATCAAATTATTTTTTTAATCATTCAGTAATATGTAGGTATTATTTGACTAATGACTTAGCTGCACTAGATCCATGCCGATCTTGCGATGTGGTTGCGTCAGCAGGCTTGATAACTTAATTAAGAACATATCCCAGTTGTCTGATGGGGCTGTCAATCAAGCACCATGCGCGTCTCTAATCACCGCCAGTTCCTGTTAATTCGGGAGCGTTACCTGTCCCCAACAGCATGTCCCTTTAGTACACAACAGGTAATTGTGTTTGATATCAGCTGTCTCCAAGTCGAAGAGGTCATCGCTCTTTATACTGATACTCGTACACCATTATTTGGAGAGTTGACTAATAAAAATGTCAGCATTAATTTTACAAGAATAAAAATCATTTATATAAATCATGTAAACTCCATCAAGTTTCAAATGACAACACATCACGGTTGTGGTTTGAAGTTAGAGAGAATAACACATCATGTTCATTTTAAGACTCGAAACAAGCCCTCCTGGAAAACTTACCGATTCCACAATCTGACAGAGTACAAAACCTATATCAGACGTTTGCTATGGGGCCCACATGTAAAGAAAAATGTTGAACATTAAATCTAAGAAACTCCAATAAATCCCACCAAATTACCTTTATCCTTCGTCGTAAAACAATGATTTCCTGCCCTACAGTTTCCTTTAACAATACTCCACATATCCCTGTTCAGAAAATCCGCTACCTAAGACTCCACCTGAACAAACGACTAACTTGTAATCCTCATACTAGACTGAAACGACAAGAAACCGCTCGACGTTTCCGATTACTTCAGCACTTAGTAGACAAACGCTCTAAACTTTCAATTAATTACAAAAGACTCATACACATGACTATAATAAGGCCTATTTGGACTTACGGAGTTGAGCTATGGGGCTCCACTAAACCATCGAATTCCCCTCGTATCCAATCCTTACAATCCAAAATCGTTCGTAAAATCCTCAATGCTCCCTACTTTTTTACAAATAAAACCATACTTAGTGACCTTAATGTTTCTTCTGTTTCAGATCTGGCCCAATCCAGATACCTATCTTTCCATAATAAACTTCAGAATTATCCCAACCCTCTCGTTTCTAACCTTGCTTCCTCTTCAATTCATGAGAAATCTCCGAGGCGTCTGAAAAGAAGATGGCCCCGTGATCTCCTAATGTAGACATATCATTAGAGTGCTACCATTGGATAGTTACTCAGCAAGTGTTTTCATGTCATTATATCCATATTTTCAAATTTACTAGAAGTATTTATTTAATACAGTTGTAAATATCATTAAGAAATAATAAAAAAAAATCTAAGAACCAAACTGTTACAGTACTCTGTTCAAACTTAGAACTGAAAGCAAGACAAAAATTAAGTATTCACAAACACCTTTTAAAATCTCTCTACAACTACCGATTACAAGTATACGAAATAAAAAAGCTGGCACACATAAAAACACTTCAAACTTTTCAGTCTAAAATATTTCTACAAATTTACCTAAGCACTATGGTAGGTTAAACCAAAACTGGTTCGCGCTTGCGGTTAATGATTTGGGAATAAATCTTCCACGCGGAGTTAAAGTAATGCTCTAAATAAAAAATATATAAAATATTTAACCCAGGAGGAAGATATAATTTTTTTTTTGCCTACATTCAATAATACATTTTTCATTTTATTTTTTATTAGGTTATATAGATTTTTCACCGGAACAAAAATACAAACTTCTTATTTCAATAGACTTAAAAACCATTTAATAGACCGTTTCATAACGGTCGTTAGCTCATTGACGCATTTTTTTATAATTTCTTAAAACACTTTTCAGGTAATTTTCATTGATTATTTTAAAATATATATAACTCAACAGGTCCTGAGATTCATTTAATAACCCTTAGCTAATTTAATTGAACAAGAAACTGAATAATAATAAAGGTCCCAGCTATGGTGTATCCACATTATCGCATTTTAAACCGGGACTTGTAATATCCATCAAAAACTGTTGTTAGATAATCCATTCAATGCCTTCTGATTAATCACCCATGAAGTAATATCGAAAGCTTTCTCTTATATCGTGTGTGAAAGTTTGGAGTTTTTTTTTTCTTTCTTTCTTTGGAAATCTGCTTGTTAGGAATCAGTGTGATGGAAACGATTAGTGACGAGAGAACAATCAGCGAAGAGAGATGAATAATTGGAGTAATTATTAAATGAAGATGACTTTGATCCGAGCAACAAAAAAACAATTATCGTCATTAGTGTTGCATAAAATCAGTCTTAGTCTTGTACTTTTAGGTATAACTTAGGTTATACGGTTGGCAACTTGATAACCGAAGCTAGAGATGGAAAATAATTACGAGTTCAAATCTCGGTGGCCATTGGGACATTTAACTAGGCATAATTTTACCGCCTTCTATCTCAGTCCGTGAAAAAAAAAACCGTGTTGCTTAAAAGGCAAGGAACGGGATACCACAAAAAAACAAACACAATTTAAAAAAAAAATGTGTTATAAAATCCAATAAAATACATTGTAAACTAAACATTTTTTTCAGAGACAAGAGGATTAGAGAACAAAAGTTATGATCTTCCTTGGATGGAAATGCTTGACTATAATTTAAAAAGCGGTCATTCTATTGAGTCCAATGTTGGAGGAAATTTGGAAGATAGTGATAAAAATGGTCTGGTCATAATTTTATGTTACAATTAATTAATTAATTAGATATGAATGTAATTGTTAAGAGTTATGTAATGAGTTAGCAGTAAACATGACAATGGAAGGTCACATTAGTTTTGAAACTTAATGTGATTAATTAGATGTGCTTGATTGGATTGTCCTATTCAGTTTCAATAATTTTATAATTTTAATGAAGTGAACGCGTACATGTCTATATTCTTATATATCCCTTACAATTTTATTTTATTTTTTAATTTGTAATCGCCTCTACCCTAGAGGGTGATTGGCAGCTAGTTTTCTATATTCTATTGTAATATTTCGTCTCCATTAAGTACCGGAATAGGGTGGCGAATCCATCTTCGTTGTCTCTTAATATTTCTTTCATCGTCATTGGTAGTTTCAATTTTTGCCGAATGTTGTTGAACTCGTTGCACTCTACTAACAGATGTTTTACTGATTGTGGTTTATCGTCACACTTTTGGCACGTGAGTGGTTCCAGACCTCTGAGAAGGTACTCGTGAGTAAACAGGCAGTGACCTATTCGTATTCTGCACAATATTGTTTCTTCTCTTCTGGATACTCTTGTGCTACTAGCCCATTTGTTGCAGTCTGTTTTTATTTCCATTAATTTTGACTGTCTATTTTTCCATCTATTTTCCAAAATTTTCCAACAACTTCTTTTTTATTGCGTGTACCCAGTCTTCTACTGTGATATAATTTATACCAAATTATAAGGAATTTATAATGATTTATTTTTCGGTGACATATTGACGTTGGCAATAAGTGTTTTCATGCCTTGGCAATAATACTAAAACCACAAAAGCTGGCATGGGAAAAAACTAGCAATTTATAAAACCATTTTAGGCCAGTCGTTAACTACGGGTGTTTTGAGCCAGGAAAGCAAGACTTAGCTGAAAATTTTCCTGAAAAGGCCTGAGGAAAATACGGTCCAAAAGAATAAATGATCAGCGGCGGGTAAGAAAAAATGACGAGCTATATCAGCTTTTAATATTTTTAACAATGACAATATTATAGTAACTATCAAAAGTTGCCACCTCAAATGGAGATAGAAAGGATGGAGGATGATAAGTTGCCTAGGAACTGCGGTGGATCGACGACGTAGAAGAATACCGTAGCCTTAATCGTATGAGAAGATGGAGGAGAAGAGATGTGGATAGAGAAGCCTGTTGGAGGAGTGAATTAATAATAATAATAATAATAATAATATACTGCTTTACTTTAATGACTCATTTTCGAGATTGAAGATTTTTTTAAATTATTATTTTTTTAACAAAATCAGAACACCAATAAAATAGCTGCTTTTTTTCGTTTAAGTTCTTTTATAGGATTATATCTAAGTTGCTGTATCACACATATAAATAAAGAAAAAAAACCATCAAATAAGAAGAAAATAAATATACAAATTTACGAATGTGATTTTCAGTACCTTTATTATTTATTTTTCTTTTTTAGCGTTTCAAAAGTCATAATTTTAGATTTGACGCAAAGAATGTCCATCGAAAATCTTGACAAAAAATTGGCTGGTCCAATGGATTCATACTATAACGGCTGGTTTCACCTTGATGTTACCTTTCACTACATTCAATCGGTTTCTGACGTCGGTTTATTTGTTATTTATTGATAAATTTATATTTACATAATATAATTATATTTCCGTTGTCAGTAACGGTATATTAGATTGCTCGATGTCTATAACGTTTTAACTCTTCACCCTTTTCCCATTTTTCACGATTAGAAGAGTGACAATAACTTGGAACCATAAATCACAAAATAAATCATCGAACAGGTCACCTGAGCAGTCTACCGTCTGCTAAATCATCACCTAGGTGAAGGTTTCTCAAACACCTGTTTATTTTTGCCATTTATAACATTAATGACGGTAAGGAGCCTCAGTACTAGAGGCTTTGGCGTAACATTTCTCGTCCGATACTCGTAAAAAATTAAATATGCAATCATAAAAGACGATATCTTCCCATCTACGTTTAAAAATATTTCTTCATTCATTATTTTTACAGTGAAAACATAAATATAAGCTAAGCACCTTTTAAATACTATCTGATTAGTTAAGAAAAATAGATAAATGGAACTTTGGTTAATATTTTTTTATTTTATTATTTATTTATTTTAGTTTCGTCTACGTTTCGGGCACTTGAATTTTCTTCAAATGAAATTTTTCCTGATAATGTTATCAAATAAATAAAAATAAAACTTTTCTCGACATTCATCTCTTAGTAATTTTACTTCATAAGGATAATTCAATTATCATTTCAATTGTTTTCAACTTAAAATAAACTTTTTACTAAACGGAAAATTTTATTCATGAATTAATATGAATAATATTTAAATGTTGAAAAAAGTTTTGTGTTTATAAAATGGATAATTATAAATTAACATATTATTTAAATAGAGACATGATGTAATTAGGATATAAATAGAAACCTTCAAACCAAAATGTCCTAATGTTTTTTGTCCTAATGCTGTCTGAATTGGCAAAATTTTGCAATTAACTGTTCACCTGTATGGATGAGATTAAAGTCTTTGGAGGATTTGGATTTTTTCATTTATTGTTAAATTATTTGTTTATCCAATAGTAGGCGTATTATATCCAATAGGTTTTGTCGAGTATGGATGTTATATGTACCTGTTCATTTATTTGTTTGTTATTTTTAATTAATTTATTTAACATATTTTTATATTTTTGAATTTTATGGTATGAGTATTTTTTTTCCTCTCATTCCTTCTAATCAGTTTTTAATATAACCTTCATCTACTGTGTTTATATAACCTCCTGTTTCATTCAGTATGTCGTTTTTTCTTCTTTCCTTGTGATCTCGCTTTCTGGTTTCCAAGAAAATAAGTAAAAGAAAATGAAATAAAGTAAAAAATTGTTTCTAATCGGATTATCCCTGAATTTAGGAAATGTTAGGAGGTTGATTGTTCACTCATATGTAAGACAATGCCATTATAGTTATATCAAAAACTAATAAAATTACCCAGAAAAAATAGTCAGGACAAAAATGGACCAGAAGGGCAAAATGAGAACAAAATGAAAATAAGTAAATTATTAAATAACACCATATTTTGGAAGAGACACTATATTTAAAAACCCAACTTTAAGGATCAATTTTGACTTAAAATAATAAATATTTGAGGGGTTAGTTATTTCCTGTTATTTAGAAAATTAGAGGGTTTGATTGTGAACATTTTTTTGGATTTGTTTGCATTGAAAAAAAAAAAAAAAATTCATAAATAAATTTTAAACTGAAAACATTGGAAAATAGTGGATATAACTAATAGATTATTTTCGCTTAAGCTCAACTACACCCCCCCCCCTTAACTGCGAACTCATTCCCATTAAACCAAATCTGGGATGCTAATTGGTCGTTGCTCGACACATGTTTTGTGGTTGTTAAAATCTTTTTATCCAGCATCAGAGGCATTTCTATGAAATATTATCCCCTATCCTCCTCCCAGAGGGAAACAGTTATTGTAGCCAACATAAAGGTGCCATTATTTAGAGTCGTAATGGTTCTTTTGCGGTTATGGCTTCATGAATATGTATACCTATGCTAAATTATACCAGGCAGAAAAGCTTTGAAAACAGTTGTGAGCAGGCTGATCAGTGTAAAGTAAAGCTTGCCACTAAAAAACGGTGGCAGGTGCTTGTGAACTATTCAACGTTTATGGATTAACATAAAATAGTTTATGATTTCAGAGGCATTAGTAGATTACTGTCACTCTGTAAAGTTCGATTTAAAATGGTGAAATCTTTATGTCCTGAAAAGCGATATATGATGAAAGTACTAATTCCCATAAAATATGGCCTTCAATATTTAGGTAAAGAGCAGTAAGGTTTTATCTGTAAGTTTAAAAACTATATTTTCGGTCCAAATAAAAATTGATTCCGAATTTACAACTTCTCCTTAATCGACCTTTGAGTATTAAATTTAAAACTAACTATTTAATTGGGAATAAAGTCATTTAATTATTATTTAATAAACTATTGAATGTTCATTTCTTCTGTTTATTGACGTTTCGATCCCGGTATTTTCTTTTTATTAGTCAACCATGGGATCCTCTTCAAAGCTAGAATTTTAAAAAATAGAGCTTCGATCAGGCCAGGGACACACCGACAGCCTCAGCACCGTCCACTAGCACATATATTAAGCTACTCTTAAGTCCAGTAGCTTAATATATGTGCTAGTGGACGGTGCTGAGACTGTGTCCCTGGCCTGATTGAAGCTCTACTTTTTAAAATTCTAGGTTTGAAGAGGATCCCATGGTTGACTAATAAAAAGAAAATACCGGGATCGAAACGTCAATAAACAGAAGAAATGAACATTCAATAGTTTATTAGATAATAATTAAATGACTTTATTCCCAATTAAATAGTTAAGTTTAAATATAATATATATATATATATATATATATATATATAATATATATATATATATATATATAATATATAATTTTTCAGTTGGCATTACAGAACTTGTACGTCTTTTGACGCCATAACAAGCCTGCTCCATCTCTCCCTTTTTTTTAGTTATCTGCACTCAGATCTATTGCATCTATGTTGATTTTATCTATCCCTCTGGTTTTTGGTATTTTGTCTTCTATTGAGTCATGCTTCCAGATGGATTAGTTAGCCAGATACGAGCTACATAATCCGTCCATCTTAACCTTCATGCGTTCATATAATTTGATTGAATAAGTTGCTGGGATAAACCTAACTAAGCCAGAATGAAAAATTGAAAGAGTTAAATGCAAAAGTATATTGGTTATACTTACTTATAATAAATAAAATTGTCAAGTTTTAATAATAAGCCTGCTCCATCTCTGCCTTTTTATTTTCAGTTATTTGCACATAGATCTATTGCATTTTAATTGATTTTAAGTATTTATCTGGTTTTTGGCTTTCCATGTTGTCTTTTGCCTTCTATTGAGGCATTCTTTGTTACGTAGAGGCTTCCAGATGGATTAGTTAACCAGATAGCTACGAGCTACATGCTCCGTCCATCTTAACCTCCTTGCCTTCATATTGGATCAGTTTCTGCAAGCAGTTCATTATTGATCTTTCTTCTCCATGTGTTAGTACTCTGATCCCACATCGCGCCGGTTATCATGCGGAGGATTTTCTCTCAAATCTTTTAATACTTTTTTCTATGGCGTTGTTTAGTGTCCAGTTCTCGCAGTGTTATATTAGAACTGGCTTTATCATAGCTATACACCCTTAATTTGAGATTTCATGATATTGTATTTGAATTTGTCCATTATTTTGAACGGTTTTCTTACGACGCAAATCCTGTTATTGGGGTGGAATTTTCGGCTTATTACAATATTTTTTATTCATTTTCATTTGCTTGTAGGCCGATCGGCTCTGCTTCTCTTATTAAAGACTTAGCGAGTTTTTCATTGTCATCTTGATAACTTTAAGAACAGCAATATCATCCGCGTATCCAAGGATTTTATGCATTATTCCGACATGGATGGTTCCATTTTCGTGTTTTTAAACTACTAACGTCCTAATATATAATACAAATAAATTATTGATGGTTTGACTCTGTTTTTTTTAGGCATGTGTTAGCTACTCAATTGATTCCAGTTTATCGTTACTGCAGATTCAATCAAAATTTCGCTCTAGAAAGCAATAATTAAATACCAGTGACGCTGTTGAAAAAGACGCGCTGGGATCTCGTGGAGTCCACAAGTGGTGAGACAGGACTGTTTTGGAATTTCCCTGGCTGATTCTAAATAGGGTAAATAAGTATGTATATTTTTAAGATGTTTATTGTGATTTTTGAAGTTATTTTTTTTCTTTCCCTGTTTTATTTCTATGTATTATATTTCTATTATTAAATTTGTTTATTTATATTTTCAGCAAATATGACGTGAATGTATTTTAATTGGAATTTATAATTGAGATAATATGTAATGTTTCATTCTAATGAATGTTTAGAAATAAGAAATAAAATCTAACCTTAGAAAAGTGAAGTTTTTAAAAAAAAAAAATATTAGGCATTAAATAATAATTTAATTGGTATACAATAACCAAGATACCCAGGCAAAGACAATATTTTTAAAAAACTAATATATTTTTAAATGATATAATTTTTTTCACGGCCCTTAGAGACCATTAGCAATTCAATTTTATTAAAGTAAAATCTCTTTAAAAAAATTATTGAAATTAGTGACCTCTATAAGCAAAGAATTATACATATATACATAAATAATTTTTTTTCTCAGTGAAATATAGCTGAAAAAAGTAATGTGAGCTAAACCATAATTTTCTTTTTAAATACAGAGCTTTCAGTATTACTGAAAGAAGTTAGTTGTTATATGTATCATGGGTGATAAACAGTCAGGACGCAGTCTTTTTAGTATTGTTTTCAAAATTTAATACCTTGAACATTGTATATATCAAATGATAGTATTCCAGAAACAATAATGTGACCCCCAGGACTAATTTTCCATACCTTTTCTATCTTAAAAACACATCTGGGAAATCCTCCCACACCCTCCCACTTACTCCTACCTAGGAGATATTGCTTGAACACCTGCAGTACTGATAACAAGACTAATAATATTAAATATTACATTTTTTATAAATTTATTATGCATATTATTTTATAGTTTGTTTAGCTGATTACATATTCCATTGGTCTATTTTATGTATCATATCTTTGATAGTATGAAAACATTTTTGAGCCCTGGCGATAATCCACATGCTTGGGTTGAAACGTCGGCAGAGCAATAAAAACTTTAAATGCGTCCTCACTATTTAAGCTTATAATAGTAAATTGGAATCGAATTGAAAATGATAGCTACTAAATTATAAGTGGAAGTAATTATATATGATTGTTTTTCGATTTAGATCTATTAATTCGTTAAATGTCGGGTGCGGATCAACGTAACATCGTTGAGTGCTATTGACCAACTGTACTTTCCGCTGTAGGAGCCCACTCTGAGAAATCACCGCTCTTAAAGGAGAATCAATTGTTGCGATGGACTAACTATTGTCTTCTAATCAAGCAATTACCTCATCGTTAAGACAGTTGGGGTATTCTCCTGGGATCTACCCTCCCCCTGTTATGTCAGACGACTTACACTTTTTTTTCCTCTTTAACTCCCCTTCCGAGCGATTATGTCTTGCCCGGTTTTAGTCAGCTGCTCCCGCGGCCTCGATATCTTCAGCAGAACTTCCCAGAGAATTAGGCAATCGTTAGGCTCAATTACTTATACGTGTCATCCGGTTCTTTGTAATGATTTGATGGCGAATCTGTACTGTTTAAACGAGCTGAGATTTTCTCTTAGCAATTTGGAGTTTTGGACCAAGTTCCAGCGGCTCTAATCAATGAGGAACATGCAATTAACGATAGGGTTCAATTTCGTATTCCTTTCTTCGACAAACACGCAATATTGTATTTTGCAGATCATATCTCACGACTCAGTGTTTTATTATATACTTATGGATAATTTACTGTTTTTTTTTAATATAAATTATTATAGCCTTGCGAGTAGTGTTGCAAGACTAAAACCAAGACCGCCTAACTGTTGCAAGACCAAGATCAGGACTGGTAAAAAAAAATTGATTTTAGTTACTATATGTTAATAATTGGTATAACCAATATACTTTTGTATTTAACTCCTCTAATTTTTCATTCATTTCTTCTTTCAAATAAATTACAGTGATATCTCTAAAGTAATAAGCTAATAAGTAACTGGAAGACTATAGCGAGACTCTTGCGCATGACCAAGACTGAGTTTGCAAGACTAATACTCGTCTCGGTTTCGCATTTGGTCAACACTACTTACGAGAACTCTCACTTCATATAATTCAAGGTCTAAGCAACTTCTGCGAAACATATCTGTTCCTATATACAATATATCATTTTCTAGATAGTCTATTCAATAAATACAATTGGTGAAGCTTCAGACTTTACCACAACTGTTATTTAACAATTTACTTAGTAACTCATCTTTCCCCACTAGAAAATATCTTTCCAGTTTAATACTTAGGCAATAAGATATAGCCTCTTAACAAAATCAGCATAAAACTAGAAAAGAGACATTACGTTATACACTGAAAAATCAAAACAACAAATCCATGAGTCTCCAAACATACAGGTGAATAGTCAACTTACCAACGATTCACTAATTCAGGCATCATTAGGGCAGAAAAAAACATGATCACTTATATGAAAAAAGAAAAAAGTAAAAAGGGGGAAAAATATATTGTTGCTGTAGTAATAAGCTGTTATAACATACTAAAAACTAAAACCCCATAATAAAAACTCGTAAAATACCCATTTTCTTTCCACCTAGATTGTAACATAATTTGATCACGAAATCGATAAAAAAAGGTGACCTATTAAAATATAATAATTATTAGAAAAACTCAAAAATAAAAAAAACCTAAATAAGGTTGTTCATCATAAATACAAAAATAACTGGTACACGATGGGTATTTATGTATATAAAAAGAATCTTTATATTTTTTTAAATATGTAATGTTTGAATATGATTGTAAATTGAAAAATTTTTTTAGACTTGAAAATGGCTCAAACGTGGAAAATGGAAAATAGCCGAAACGTTGTAATTAGATGAGTAGTCATTAAGTTGACAGAATTTAAAAATTGTTGTAAAATTGGCTGATAATAAATAAACTTATAAAAATAACATTATTCTGGTACGAAGTTCCTTAAGAATAACAAAGTCTTACAAAAGTAAATATTACTTCTAGCAAGTACGTTTGATAATCGAACAAAAATAAATAAAACATTAAGTGGACTATAAAAATTAAAAATAAAATTATGTACAAAGCACTTAAAACTCTAACTAAAATCTATATAGAAAATGGAAAAACAGTATATGTGTTCCATAAAAGAAAAAAGAAAGAAAAAAATAAATTAAATTCCTCTGATAATTAAACACTAAGTTTTTATTAAGAAAAAGAGAAAAAATAACGTGATGTTTATAAAAATGCCGTAGTAGGTATGTAATTATTATCGTATACTTTATTTTATTATACTTTTTAGATGTTAACTCGTCAAAGAGTAACAGCATTCTCTATTTGAAGTATGCTAGAACAATAACTGTTAATGACAATTATTTTGATTTAAATAATCATGCAAATTATTTAATGCATATAAGGAATTTATTATAGGTGCAGAAACCAATAAAAACGCAAATTAAAGCTGTATTCTTGTTGTTTTTTTTGTCAGTACATAGCTGCATTTAATGGTGTTTAACTATTTTTCTTTCATAGTGATAGACAAGTTTAAAAATATCCTAAGCAATAAAATAGGAAATACAAAGGTCAATGATGAAGGCGGTCCCACGGGTTTGTTAGTCACTGAAAACCTGTTCCATATCCTTCAGATAAATTCGTTTTTTCTGTTCGAACTTTACGATCATCGCTAATGCTTAGATATAAATGCAGTTGTGATGCATTGGTTGGTGAGTAATATCGAACGTTGTATTTGTTTTAAGCGTTGTACTAAGTAAATAGTGTTTTTACGATACATTTTGGTCACAGAAGTCAGGATCAGTTATAAATTGTGATTTTTATTTAATCTATAAACATGAAAAAACATGTGGTTCTTTTTAACTTGGGTATCACCAGTTACTTCCGTGTTAATTTTTTAGAACTGTTACAGATTTGTCAAATACATATGATTTAAGAAATTATAGTCCGTGCTACAGACCCCTTTTCATCGAATTATTAACAACCGCCTGAAAACTTCGTGAATAGCTTCATATCATCTTAACCTACAACTATTTTATTTACGTAAACTCTTGGAGTTGGGGCGTTTTCTATTTGGAGATCAGCAAACTTTGGCTTTTTAATTAAATACTAAAAACTCTTAAATATTTCCTTTTATTTGAATATTAATATAATTGGATAACAAAATCGAGAAAAAAAGGTGGCCTACAAAATTATTAAGCTTTTTCGCATGACCTACAACACATTAATATTAAAATAACGAGATTAAGTACACCAAACGGCCTAATATTTTTGTAAATAACTTTTTTTCTCAATTTTGTGATCAAGTGATTTTATGTGGAAAGCAAATGGATATTTACTATATTTTAGTACCTATCTAAACAGACAAAGTTTGCTGATCTTCAGATTGAAAACGCTCCAATTACGCGTAAATAAAATAGCTATATTATCTAGCAACTTATAGTTTTAATTGACGAAAATATAGTTTATTTTTTTATTTTTTTTCAGTTTTATTTATAGCAAATATGGTGTGAATGTATTCTCTAAAAACTTTTATAAATATTCATAATTGTTACAGATTGTAATATTTCTCAATAAATAAGTTTGAAAAAAAAAAATTATAAGTCATAACTAAAAAATGGAAACAAAATTGTCTTCAACTACAGACATGCATGTGGGTATTAGGTAGCTATTTCCATTAGCTTAATTTTTTTTCTTTGTCTATTTTATTTTAGTTTATATACATTTATTTTTAAGAGTATTATAAGTTTCTGTATTTTTTATTGTGAATGGAGTGCTTTGAACACTATTATAAATGTCCTTAATTGTGACAGATTGTAATATCTCTCAATAAATGTGTTAAAAAAAAAAAAAAAACTATAGACAAGACCATAAACAACTCACAGCAAAATCGAAGGGGCATCTTACTTAAGAGTTTCCTATTTTTTAATTCCTATTTTTAATATTTGTTCTATCAAAATATTCAAATAGCACCAATCAACCTCTTGCTATCAGTATTTTATAAAATGTTATTATTTATATTTCTTACTTTTTTAATTTGAATGATTTATGAACGAAACTAACCACCTCCCCATTTTTCCTATGTACATTAATCAAGCCTTAAACATTTTTATTTTCAGTCCTATGGCGTGCAAATTATTAAAGATTGGAGAAACCTCACACGAGACTGAAAAGACGAAAAACCACTTATCATTTTCGATTACTCCAACTTTATTTTACTTTACCCTTACTGCGCTTTAAAAATTTAACTTAAAAAAATGAAATAAATACATTATATAAAAGATTACTCTTTATTTAAAAAAAAAAATAACAGGTCTATTTGGAATAAGGATTCAAACTTTAGAATTCTGCTTTTCTGAATTTCTCCTGTATCAAATACTCACAATTCTAATCTTTTGGAATTCTATTTTTCTCCCAGTGGTATACTCAAAAAAGGATCTTCTTGCACAGATCAGTTCTATGAATATAGTTTCTTCAAAAGTTTGTGCTATTGTTATTAATAATCATTATTGTAATTTCAACAAAAATATGATTTTTTTATTTTTTATTTATTTATATATTTACAACTGTATACGAAAAAATGCATCTAGTAAATTCGCACATGGATATAATGACATGAAACACATGTTGAGAAACTACCCATTGGTAGCACTCTAAATATGAATTAAAAAATGAACGTTGAAAAACATTATATATTACGTGATTAATTGATTCTTGGTGAAGCTTCGACGCAGGATTAAGAAAGAGAACTTATGTGAATAAAAAATAAAAATAAATAAGGAACAAATTACGAGCTTGCACAAGCAAGAAAACGAAAAAAAAAAAAGAATACAGCTTTATACGTTCACAAATGGCCATGTTAGTTACTTCCCTTAAAAAAAAAAAAACTCTTAAAAGAGGATTGTCATTGGCATTTAACTTGCACTGGGAAAACTTTCCATTCCTCTTTCGTATTATATTATCCCTCCTATATCGGGTTTCCAATGGTTCTTCAGGGTCTTAAGATGGGTGACTAGGAAGAAAATCCAGACAATAAGAAGATGCGGAATTCATGTCTCTCAGCCTGCAGATGTTATAAACAATACTTGTTGAATACGATAGTTATTTCATCTCACGCATTTCATCACGTCAATAATTTATGTTATTATTCATTAAATTGAAAAATAAAAAATAATATTTACTTTGTAACAAAAGTACAGAAATAATAATGATGTAGAGATGGTTGACCGTTGATATAATATGAGAAGGAGTTAGTCGAGGGTGCGGTAAAATAAATAATAAATTAAAATATATTAATTTTTGCCGACGTTTGCACCCACTTTGCATGTCGTCTTCAGGGCGTAGGATGTAGCACTGCGGGAGGCAGTTGAAACACTGGAGGCAGTTGAAACATCAAGTGTATTAAAATAATTAATATATTTTAATTTATTATTTATTTGACCGCACCCTCGACTAACTCCTTCTCATACAGAAATAATATTTTGCATAAGCTTTCACAATTAGTGAAATTCCTATTAGTTGAGTACCAACAGGTTAAACAAATCTGACAAGAACTAAAATTAGCAACATCAATGAAGGAAAAGTCTGTTCAAACACTTAGTAGAAACTAAGTATTATAATAGAGTATAAATATTACACATTTGACCCTCTAGGATAGAGGCGACTACAAAAAGAAATAATATAACAGTCCAAGCATATAGAAAAATTGTAATTTTCTCAAAAAAAAATATAGATAGAATTTGTTCAGCAACACATTCAAAAATCAAAATACAAAACAAAGGATTTGCAGTAAAACATAAAAAAACATCTACAGACTATATCTTTTCTCCTAATTGTCCGATTTTAACAATTTTTTTTTATTTGTAAGAAATTTCGAAAACTTTAAAAAAAAAAAACCATTACAATATTGACAGAAAGTGTATACTTTTTGAGTTATATGGAATCTAATTTTACCATCCCCCGTAACTTTTTTTCCAGCTTCTTTTCGTTGATGTATGTTATATAGATAAATTAGTTGAGTACCAATAGTTTAAACCAATCTGACAAGAACTAAAATTAGAAACGGCAATGAAGGAAAAGTCTGTTCAAACACTTAGTAGAAACTAAGTATTATAATAGAGTATAAATATTACACACTTGACCCTCTAGGATAGAGGTGACAAAAAAAAAATAATAATATAACAATCCAAGCATATAGAAAAAAATTGTAATTTACTTTAAAAATAATATAAAATAATAACATTACTTCAGCAACACATTCAAAAATCAAAATCAAAACAAAGGATTTGCAGTATAACATAAAAAAACGTCTAGAGACCATATCTTTTCTCCTAATTGTCCAATTTTAACGATTTTTTTATTTGTAAGAAATTTCGAAAACTTTTAAGCAAACCATTACAATATTGACAAAAAGTGTATACTCTTTGAGTTATAAGGAATCTAATTTTACCATCCCTCTTAACTTTTTTTCCAGCTTCTTTTCATTGATGTATGTTATATAGATCGAGAAGAAGACTTTAGCCAAGTTTCATTGAAATCGGTAAATTCGTTTAGGCACTACAGTCTATAGCAACGCAGGTTTTTCGGCCGCCAAATTGAAAGTACAAGGCGGATAGCAATGTCGATGAAGGTGAATATCCTCGGGTAACCTCAAATTTCGAGTGGGGGTTAAGTTTTTGAATTTTATTTAAAATAATAAACCAAAAATTCTAGATATAGTCACTGAAACCATTATTATAATGATCGATCAAAACCTTTTATAATATTCAAAGAAATAAGTAAAAATATTTTAGAAAAATAAAAAAAGATTCAACCCTGGAAGACACGTGGTAGATTTTAAAAAAAGATATTCACCAAGGTCATTCAAAGGATAAGTTCTACAATGTTGGAATAGTAACGAAGTATTACAAGCAGGTTAAACTTGGCTGATTCATACTTGACATTTCAGTGCAATCTTAAACCTGGATCTTGTCGATGACATTTCATCTCAGATCTTGTGCATCAGATATGGTAATAGTAGTAAGCGTAAATACAATGTAAGTTATGTACAAGGTGTATATATGCACATATAACTCTTCTACCATGAGTATGAGGCAAATAAATAATATAATATCTAGCATATGAACAGTTAATTGACAACAATTAACAAATTTTAGGGCTCGTTTTTTCATCCTGAATTACAAAAACGAATAAAAATTTCTTTATCAATATTACAGAACTTTTATTTAGTTGTTATCACATGCATATATTTGTAATGTTTTTGACCTTTGGTCATTTTGATTCATTTCATTATACACATTATTAACACCCATAAAAATTTATGTAAAAGTATTTGTCATTAATCTCCCATTTAGATAAAAAGAAATATTTAAAGAAAGTATTTTAGGATGAATAATGGGTCCAAATATCCAAATATATACATATATATAATATAATGAGTAACCAATTTAAAGGAGAAAAAATAATATAACTCTTTGTTAGTAGATAATTACGTATTAGTCAAGGCATATCTGTATTCTCCATTAAATCTATAAATGTTTGTTTTATATGTCTGTGTATATATATATATATATATATTCGTAAAGATTTTTTGTTGTAATGGTCGATTGTTTGAATGATGAGATTTTTGGAATTTGTCCTAGCAGGGAAAAATATAGATTTTGACTGTTTATAAATATCAATTAATATAAAGAAAGGAGATGGTCCGAGGTCGCGGTCATAAATAGGCTAAATTGTGGTAAAGCTATTTTATTTAAAACCGACGTTTCGATCCGACTTAGCAGGTCTTCTTCAGGGAGGTGTGTTCAGCTAGGAGCTTCACTTAGAACTGTTTGAACTGTTAGAACTGAGCTGTCGGGTCGAAACGTCGGCTTTCAATAAAATAGTTTTACCACTATTTAGCCTATTTATGACCGCAACCCCGGACCACCTCCTTCCTTTATGAAATGGTCAACTATTAAATATCCAATATCAATTAATATAACATAACGACTAGATCATATCTTTGGATATCTTATACTTTACTGATGTCTACTATTAGGAGTAATTTAGTAGGTACTGAGTAACCGATTTCAGTACACAGTTTCATGATACGGTTATAATGCTGGCAGAATAATGGAGTTGAGGGTGTCCATAAACATTTTCTACTGAAATAATGGAGCATCTAGAAACAATAATTGGTATTGTCAGAGGAATGACCTCCCAATGTGATAAGAACTGAATAAATATGCTCAGTGAATGAGATATTAACAAATCAAATGGATGAGCCATCGATTTGAATATAGGATTCTTAGCGGACTGGTGAGCGCCCAGAACTCGTAGGAAAAAATTATAAGAAATTCGGGGGAAGGTTGAGAACTGAAGATGTCGAGGTTAGGAGAATTAGGGTAGCCGCGAATAGAAAATAATATGTGTATATAAAAATAAAGAAAAAACTATACTGAAGAGCTGCATGCAGCTAAAAAAAAAAATATTTTCAGAGGTGGAGAAAGTTGGTTACGGTGACGAAATATCGAATAGGTCTGTGAAGCCAACGGAAAAAAAAATAAAGAACTATATATATATATATATATATATACATATATAGAGAGAGTGTGAGAGAACTTAACATATACATTATTTTATTATGAAATATATATTTTCATACTAATCACATGAGCCTTTCACACGTTGGGTATTGATAGTGTAGGATGCAATAATTGCATTACTGTTGATATTAATAAGTAAATACACTCTGAGATACATTTATTCTACTCAATGCTATTGATTTTCAAATTTTCGTTACCTAAGTAGTTAATCTAGAGCTAGATTAATAAAGGCCACGCTAAAACGTTTGGAGGTAGCTGCGTTGCGAAGGCCTAATTTTCCCAACCTGTCGGTTAAACCAGTATAATAAAAACTCCGAAATCTCCCTCCCCCTAAATAAAATAAATAAACATATCAATAAATTAATATATTTTTCTTTAATGCTAAGCGCTGGTGAACGCTTAAGGGAATTCCCTGTGCAAACATTATGGCCTGGGACGGCCAATACAATGGGTTCAATGGACTTTTTAAATTTATGATTCGGACATTTATCTGATTTTCAGGCTCAAATACCCTTATGGCAGTAGTTGAAAGGCCAAAGGGAGAATAAAGAGATATTCCCTTTGTTATATTCGGTATACGAAATATAACATTATCCTCGATGGAGTTGGCCTGGGGTGTCGGTCATAAACAGACTAAATAGTGGTAAAACTATTTTATTAAAAGCCAATGTTTCTACCCGATTTTGCAGGTCTTCTTCAGGGCTAGAACGGACAAGATACAAAAATACAGAGAATTGTGGAAGTTACATAACATTTAGACAAAAAAATATAAACAATGTGAATAAGCTTATTAAAATTATATACCGTAAGTACATTAAAATATAAACAGAGTAAGCTAAAATATATAAAAGAAAACCAAAACATTATATAAATAAGTAAATAAAATTAGAGACTTATATGCGTGTTTAGCTAGGAGTTTCACTTAGAACTGGAAAACAATGGTAAGGGCAGGTATTGAGGAATTAGCTGACTTGTTTGGCTAATGGGGGAAATCCTAGAAAATTACAGTATGATACTTAATAGTATCATACTAAGGAAGTACTTAGCTTACTCTGTTTATATTTTAAGGTACTTGCTGTATATAATTTTAATAAGCTTATTCACATTGTTTATAATTGTTTGTCTAAATATTACGTAATTTCCACAATTCTCTGTATTTTTGTATCTTGTCCGTTCTAGCCCTGAAGAAGACCATCAAAGTAGAGTTGAAACGTTGGCTTTCAATAAAATAATTTTACCACTACTTAGGCTATTCATGACCGCCACCCCGGACCATCTCCTTCCTTTATAATGCAACGGTCAACTTTTAAATATTTAATATAACATTATCTTCTTCGTATTATTTATTGTTAGCTATGGTGGATGACTAAGATCCATGATTTGGAAGAAAGCTCTGGAGAAACAGCTGGATCCTCCAATTAATTACAACCTCCGGGGATCAGAATCACGCCAGGTGCCCTTGGACCAGCCCTCTTCGGGACCTTGGTGCTCTCCAGTCGTTAACCTCTGTCTCCTACCTTCCTAAATATAACTCCCTTCGTTTATTCGCGGGACTGGATACCGATTTTTTAGTGTTACAAAACAGAATATAAGGCAATTTTTTAATGTGTGTTGACTTATTTAACGAATGAATAAATATTTTTCGGGAAATACCCAATATAAATATGGTTTCTTACAATAATCGTAATAAATTAGTATTAAATATATAAAAACTAACGTAAAAATAACGATTAATTTGGTTACAATATCCCCTATAAACAACAACCAAAGTCCTGAATATATTACAATACCCTATTTATTACAATTATAACGTACACAGTTAAACACCATGAGTAATAAAATAGGCGATATATAATATAAAACAAGCATAAAAACTTAATTATAGCACATATTTTAGACATAATAAGCTGTATAAAAAAAAAATTGACAGTTTGTGTCAAATTCAAGATTTCAAAGGATTGTAAATATTTTAATTCTATTTAATATTTACCAATACCTTGCAATCCCTTTTAAGAATTCTCTAAGCTTGTTTAATCTCATTATACTTTTTTCCAAAAAAACCTCAGTTTAGTTATTTCAAAGAAGATACATGATAGTGTCCTACGAAATTGTAGTAATTTTAAGGCATTACTGAAAAAGAAATTTCATAGCCGCTGAAGCAACTCGTAAAATTATTAAATATGAAGGAGGAGGTGACCACTGAGCGGCGTTGGTTTGAAAAATTTAGCTGTGGAGATAGGACTTCGGAAAGGAAGAAGTAGAAAAATCCGTCCTCATGTATTCTCAAACTGTGGTGTGTCGAAAGATACCGTTAGTCACCATCTACTCTCTATGGAGAAGTTGAAAAATAGCAGTAGACTTGTCCGTCACGAACTTACTACTCAGCAATCAGCTAAGCTTTTAGAAATTTGTGAAAATTCATTGAAAACCCTTGTCTGAAAAACTCCTATCTCATCCGCTATATATTCCAGACCTCGCACCATCGGATCACTACTTATTTAGAACCAAGGCCCATTTCCTTCAAGAGAAGAATTTCGATAGTTCGATATTGCGGTCCAAGATTCTTTGACGGATATCCCAAAGGATGGTATCAGCGTGGGATCAAGCAATTGACTAGCAGAAGGCTAATAACGGTAGATAACAATGGACTAGACTTTGAGTATTAATTATTTTTTATCCAAGAAATAATAATACAAATATGTTTCTTTCTTTTCTCAAATCCAAGAAAATTGTTCTGGAATTAAAACCATCACCGAAAAAAAAAATTAATATTTTCACGAAATAGGCCTAGTGTTGCCCAAAATCGGTCTTGGTCTTGCACTTTGCGAGACCAAGACCAAACCCGCTGAATTGTTGCAAGACCAAGACCAGGACTGGCAAAAAAAATCAACTTCTTTAATAAAAATGAATTCAAAAAAGTTACTAATACTTGACAATCTTAGTTACTGTATGTTAATAATTGATATAACTAATATCCTTTTGCATTCAACTCCTCTAATTTTTCTTACGGGCTTAGTTAGGTTTCTCCTATCTAAAAAAATACAGTGATATCTCTATAATAATAAGCAAATAAGTAACTGCAAGACTGTTGCGAGAGTCTTGCGAAAGACCAAGACCATGACCAAGACTGAGTTTGCAAGACCAAGACCCCTCTCGGTCTCGCATTTGGGCAACACTAAATATGCCCGAAATCTCCTATAAAATTTCTGCTGTAAGTTATATAGACTAAAAGTAAGTTATATTATATAGACATCTTATTTTTCTGCTGACTTTAACAACAATACCTTCCAACAGTCAACTAATATCTATCCACCATCAACAATAATTTCAAAAGGAATAGTATTTCGGCTTCAATTGCCGAGAAAATGTACTCTTTTACTTTCGAAAACCCATCTTAATAATATTATTTGTAGCATTAGACACTTAGTATCATTAGAAAAAGATAAAATAATAACATATTTAACATATACTTTCAAGATGTTGTTAAGTAGCGACAAAAGAACAAGAACGACGTCTTAGGTTACTGGTTAGTAACTAGTAAGACAGCAAAACTGTTATTTTTTTTTTTTGCTAGGATACAATAACTATCTAACAGGAATAATCTAACGTGAAACTGAAACTTTGATAAAGGGATGAGAATCGGATAGAGGGAGGAGAATATTATAATTCGTGGATAGCAAACGTATATCAACGTATTTTTTTTGCCACTTCAAAAGGCCTTGAAAACAGGTAAAAATATACAGGGGGCGGGGTGGCCACGCGGACTAACTCAAGTGCACAGCACCTTGCGTTGCCCGGCAATACCTGACAAATGAAGTTTTAGATAGACAAATAATTACGAGTTCAAATCTCGGTGCTCTATAGGACTTTTAATCCGGCATAATTCCCCACGCTCTCTCCCAGCTCGGGAAAATCCCGTGTAGCCTGAAAGGCAAGGAAGGGGAGGACAAAAAAAAAAACAAATGTAGAAATATTATAACATGTGAAATCTAGCTTAACTGGTATGATATCTTTACTAATACTACATAATGTATAATAATCAGAGAGATAAAATATTTGGAAAATATGTTATTCGACTTTATACCTGCAATACATTTTCTTAACATAAGTTTATTCCATAGTTTGAACCAACTTTGTAATTTTGTAAGTGATGTAGAGACAGTGAGGCTCGTGCAGGGTCTTGGTGTTTTGTAAGTATTGTTGTGTTGTAATAAGTACAACTGTCAATGTCTCATCGTTGATAAGTATATCGTAAGTGTATACAGTGTAAAGTAGAAGGGATAGTATTGAACCTTGGGAAATTACTGCCAAGATTGGACGAATTGAAGACATTTCCGAGTCCTGCCGAACTGAGAAAAATCTGTTGAAGAGGAAAGTTTGAAGGATAACATATTATATGTATCGCAGTGTAGTCTCAGGTTTAAAGAGAAAACCCTGGTGGGTACCAGACTCTATAAAGCAACATCCAAAAATACTCCAGTTGCATATAGTTGTTGTTCTAAAACTTCAGGAATGTGTGGAATACTTATGGGTGCAAACAACGAAAAAATATTTGTTTTTCAGTTATACAAAATGATTGCTCAATCATTGGTTTTGATGAAGAAGGCGCATCGAAAAAAAAAAAATGTTTGATAAATAAAATGAACTCCTCTCGTTGATAAGATTCTATTTGAGATATGTATCGATGATAACAATGGCAGCACTGGATACATATTTCAATTTGTGTGGATGCAAATCCTTTACCGTGCATTATCCTGAAAAAGATATATGCTTAGGGCTTGAAAATGGGTCTTCAGGAGCTCATCAAAGTCTTTAAATCAAATTTGTACAGTCTCGTTCCACCGACTGTCCCAGTATTGAAGCCTAGCAAAATGTTTATATCGGCTTTATTTATTTCAGGAACAAAAACAAAAACAGAGAATATGATTCGATAACCCACCGTGAAATTATGAATTCAACGGCATTTGAGCATGACAGGAGCTTTTATTCGCACAATTTCGAGCTTTACTGAAAAAAAATTCATGCTTAAAATATATAGTAGGAATATTGTTCTATTTTAATTACAATTGTTTAATTTTACTCATGACAAAGTACCATTATGGTATTTACATGGTTTCTATGTCAGAATAGTTATTTTAAACTTCCGATTTAGAAACCATTCTAAAAAAGACGTTTTAAAATATTTCATAGCTAGTTGGAGATTGTTATAAAACTTCAATTCACACAATTTTTGTTTTTTCCTCTTTGATTTTACCATTAACTGAAAATCAAAGAATAAAGCGCGATTTATAAAATATAAATACCTTCAGAATTGAACAGTTATAACACAAATATATATTGTCTAGTTCAATGTCCTATTCAGGAAGAAAATATGTGCTTCTCATAACCAGCGGAGAAACACTCCCTAAATTTGTGGTTAGAAATAATGGGCTTTCGTATATAACCCATGGTTCGATCTAAAAGTTTTTTAAGTTCCTACACTTACATGATTTTGATAAACATTCTTTCGCTTTCTGTTGCTATGGTTTAAACAATCCCAATAAATGGTTCAAAATAAAATTAATTGAATAGAAAATCTGGTGCGCCATGCATAATACAACTTTCACATATCAAACTAATTAAATGATTTCAGCTCAAAAAGATTTAGTTAATATTTAAAATTATTTAATATATTAATTACCTAAATCAACTGTTATATGTATATCTTATTTTTGAAAATGAGACGCCTTTTCTTATCAAATTATTTTGTATTTTGCCATTTCTTATTATTATTAACTACGAGAGACTGTTATTTGTTTCATGCAAATTATAGTAAAGTCACCATGAATGAATTCAAAATTTGGCATTTAAGCCTTAATATGCCTGATATTAAAAATCATTTAATCGTTAGTTGCATAACAAGTTATAACAAAATCGTTCTTGAGCCATTTTTGTAAATTATATCAATGCAAGATATGGGCTATATAATGACCTACAAGAACTGGTTTTAGTGATAAAGTTGCTGTAACATTCAAAATATATAAGTCGTACCTAAAATTTCGTACGATTTGTCGTTTTTGTGGTCTCTTCAAGCACAAAGACTGTTTTACGATAGTGGGTAATTTGGACTTCAGGGAGGTAGCTCAGCAGGTATTACGCTAACTTCCAAAGCTCAGGATCCTGAGTTTGAATCCGGCTAATTGCAGGTAATTACCGGCTGTTGAAAGAATTCTTCCTTTGTACTGAACCCTAGACTCTTCATGGATTATAGTGAAATA
Organism: Nezara viridula; assembly: GCA_928085145.1. Taxonomy (NCBI): domain Eukaryota; kingdom Metazoa; phylum Arthropoda; class Insecta; order Hemiptera; family Pentatomidae; genus Nezara; species Nezara viridula. Next base: position 50,494,902 of record OV725081.1, read on the forward strand.
TTTTTTTTTTATGTATACATTTATAAGATATATATTGAAAGAAGTTAGTCAACTGTTCTATATATCATGGGTGATAAATATTCAGGACACAGTCATTATAAAGTTTTTATTAGTGCCGACGTTTCAACCCAAACATGGTCTGTGGTTTGAGCACAGAAGGTATTTCAGTACTTGAAAATGCCCTGATGACGACCAACATGTTTGAGTTGAAACGTCGGTACTAATAAAAATTTTATAATGACCGCATCCTGAATATTTATAACCCATTATAAGTTATGTACTTCCATAAGTTTACGGAGAATTATTTCTAAGGACATTTGCTCCTATAAATTTCCCTTTGTTTACAAACATAGCGATCAAAGGTTATGTCAATGCAGTTTTTATAAAACGACATGAAAGTGTAACTAAATGAAACACCACAAAAACCTTAATTTCATAGATCAATCCGCCGGTACAGACATTATCGCATATTCCTCAATTATCCGATGTTGCATAAGTAATGATAAATTCCAAGACTTAAAGGTCATCCTGAAATATTACTCTGGTTGTAATACCTGTTCCATTTTATTAATTATATGCGTGTTAAATTCATATCTAGAAAGATACAGCCGTGATAGATAACTTTAACGTTTCGTAGTCATTATTTAAAGTAGTTTCACAGCATTATATAAAGTTCCACTCTTCAAACGCTAATGGTGAGCTTGTTATGGCGAAATAACATGGTTTACTGATCCGATGTCATGGTATTCATTTCGTTGGTTCTCTACCGTTCTTTGAGCTAAATTATTATATTTTCACCCAAAGAATGATTCTCCCATCTTCTTCATTCATCCAATAATAACACAGATCTCAATAACTTGAAATTTGAAAATTATTAGGATTCAAAAATGATCCAAAATATTCAATAAAATTGTATTAAAGGCACTGGTGGATCTTCGTAAGGGGAAGAGGGAGAGCTTTATTGTTGAAGCACTTCCCAAAATGGTGAAATGTAACCGTGTTTTATTATGAAAAATATAAAGAAAATTATCTCTTAAAGAATTATTGTTTGTATAATTACATTTAATAGGACTTCAAGAACCACTTAAACACCATGACATATATGTTGTTAGTATCTTTATTTTTTTTCCCCAAAGTAATTATCGTTATACATATGAAAAAAAAAAGCTTTCGGACTTAAGCCCCTCTCTCCACCCATAAATTGAATCCTGGAAATGCTAGTGATGAAAGGTTACTATCAATAGTTAATAATAATAATATTTAATGATCCATTTAGTGTATGACAACAGTAATCACTAGAGACCGGATTTTATTAAAAGGTGTACAGAAGATAACTATATTATCAAATTTTAACTTGGGTATTCTTATACCTAGATTTTAATTTTTGAAGAGAGACTAAATCTTAATTTTGATTAAAAAAAAACAAACATTTTATTCTAGGAAGGGAGTTTTTTTTTACTATCCAATACTTCAGGAAAGTTATATTCCAAGAATATTTCACACTTGTGTTTTTCCTTTCTTTCGTACTGTTAAATTCGATTTTTGCTTGTCACAGAATTATCTACCTTCTTCATGTTTTTTTAAACCTTGAATTATGAATTTAATTTGAAAAACGAAATTGCCTTTCAGTGTGGCAGACTGCATTAATACTCAATAAAATCATTAAAGTGAAGAATTTGAAAAATATAGTAAAATATAAAGGTAAATATTAACATATATCGACATTAGTACTTGTAAATCATCTAATTTATCACAATAAGTAATAAGAAAACGCGCCTTTTAAGTTAAAAATAGCAATGTAGATATATTATTCTACGGATCCTGAAACGGATAGATATACGGATCTGGAGTTTCTACACGCGGACAAATAAAATTTTAAATAACATGAAAATTCATTCTTTAGTAATCAAAAATGTAATCCCACATATATTATTAAACTAAGGCACGAAATAGATTTCATACCAAGTATGAGCTCCTGTCACGCTTAAATGCCATGAATGGATTAAAAATTTCACCAGCGGTCAATTATTTATTTACGGAAGGAAAATTATACAGTTTAGATCGAGGGTGTAAATTGTAAAACTTCACAAGTTTAACCATGAGATTTGAACTGAACATTAAACTTCAGAACTAATTGAGCAAATACTAACTTAGGATTGAGTTTGCACGTAAATAGGTACGTTTGAACGTTGTCTTGTCTAGCCCTATTTTGGTTTATTCTTCGACCTAACAGAATAGAAAGCACGAGTTTTGAGATTATTTTATAAAAGCTCCTTTGAAATGTTATCCAAAAAAAAAAAAAAAATACTGAATCGGAACGAAGTGAGTTCGGTGAATAAAAAGGATACAAGCCCTTAAAATACTGGCTTCCTTGAAAGCACATTACTTCCTAAGCGATGAAGAACTTTTAAGACAATCAGGAAGAGACCAAGATGGTGATACTTAAGAAAACTCTGCAATATGACATATGGAGTATTGAAATATAGCTTAGTCAAATATAAATCAAGTCAAGTCAAATATAAATTTAAAATTTTTGAGTTTTTGCTGTTCCCCATAACTCGATTCCATATGTTCAAACTGGTGTAATGAGGACTTCGTATATAGTTAATTTATTAATTACCGATAATTTAGAACTATAGTTTATTAGTCACCTATAACTTACAACGATAGTCTTTTTTTTCGTTTTGTTCTGTTCTCCTTGGTATCATATATATTACCTATTTACTCATTACTATTGTAGATACCAATTTATCTTGATAAAAAATATGTATCTTATAAATAAATAATAAATATTTTTTCAGTTTAGGGCAAATTAAGTTATATATACTTGTATATCTTTCTTTCCTACTTTTTTCTCAAGTCAGTAAATAGCCTCATATCTTTTTTTCCTCAGCACTGAAAGAGAAGATGATATTCAAAATTATATCTCAATCATTGAATATGGTAAAGCAATAACGAAAATATGGCGAACTGATAAGAGAAACAAAAAAACTAATATATTAAAATTGGAATTTGGAAATTGTTAAGCCCTCTAAATTGGAAAATTGAGTTATTTTGGGATTCTTTTTCCAAAAAAGTTTCTAAACCTTCTATAAAATTAATTTTTGATGGATAATCTAATATAATAAAATAGCTATGATGCCCGTTCAGGCGATGTGAATTTTTCTGAAGTAAAATACTGAGAACCGTTAAAACGGATAATAAGCATAACACATCCTGGGGGCATATTTATCTGTTTTACGTATTATTATATAAGTTATTTTGAAATATAAATCGTTTCCCTTTCCTACACAACGTCCGTAACTGGGAAACCCGTGTTTAGATAAGATTTCCCTAATTCAAACACCTCTTGAATTATAGAAAGCATTTTATATTTTAAAAAATAAAATAAACTTAATCTCAGCCAGTAAACTAGTTTTACTTAAAAGTGTTGCCTATCAAATTTTAAAAATTCTAGCATTAAAAATATTGATGAAAGTTGTAACATTGTAGATTGTTTATAAATTATCTTTGGATCTAATTTGGAATGTTCAGGAAATAAAAATTTATTGTTAGAAAACATCCGACATTATATTTTTTTTTTAAATTCTAAGCTCAACTGTAACACATTACAAATCATCACTTATATACTTCATTTTCACCGTTATATATCGACATATAAAATTTAATGAAAATTAATATTTAATTTCACTTCATAAATTTCAATAGATCCCATCAAATCGCATTTACCCTGCGTCGCAAACCAATGACCTCCTGTCCTACACTATCCTTTAACCAATCCCCACTCATCCCAGTTGAACAAATCCGTTACCTAGGACTCCACCTGGACAAACGATTCACATGGAATCCTCAAACAAGATTGAAACGAAGTTTCCGCCTACTCCAACACTTACTAGACAAACGCTCTAAGCTTTCAATCAATTACAAACGACTCATATATATGGCAATAATAAGACCTATTTGGACTTACGGAATTGAGCTTTGGGGTTCCACTAAACCATCGAATAACTCTCGTATCCAATCCTTACTATTCAAAATCCTTCTTAAAATCCTCAACGCTCCATAATTTGTCACAAATTAACCTTAATGGAACCTTAATGTTCCATATGTTTCAGATTTGGTCCAATCCAGATACGTATCCTTCCATAACAAACTGCAGAACCATCCGAACCCTCTCGTTTCAAACCTTGCTTCCTCCTCGATCCTGGATAACCCTCCGAGGCGTCTAAAAACAAGATGCTCTCGTGATTTTTTTTTGAAAATTTATGATTTGAGTGCTACCAGTGGTTGTTTTCTAAACAAGCCAAAGGCTACTATGAGATGAAGATATTCACGAAGTTTCAGACGGATTTTAATAATTTGATAAAAAGGTGTTTGTACCACTAGCAGGATAGAAAATAAAATTTATTTTAGTTAAATTTAAAAAATATAAAAGGACTAATTGTAATAAAATTCTGTTAAGCTCACAGCTCCCTCATACATACGACTTTGTGGAAAACTGTTCTTAATAAAAACTGAAAATGACAATCAAGCAATTATTTTCATGATAATAATTATTTTTAAAAAAATTAAGATTATATATGCACCGGTTTTAATATTGGTGTTAAATAGTTCATATTGTTTTATTTCTTTTTTTTTATTATTTATTATAATACTGATTTCAGTGTTTTTGTTATTATTTTATTTCATTGATAAAGGCTGTACTACAATATACTGTGCGTGTCATTTTAATTTTTGGGTAATGATGTAATACCCTATCTATTATTGTATTCATTCACTGTAGGATCTAGGATTCATTGAGTTCAAAAATTGATTCCAACATGTCCTAATGTTGACCGAGGATAATGGAAGCACTATAGTGAAGGCAATTTGCTGCCTAATTTGAAGAACCGTTTGTTATAATAGCCTCCTCGTTTTAGTCTCTTTTTGCAATTCTCTTTTAAGTAGAAAATTATTATAAAGATTGTTTTTTTTCTTTTACCACTTTTTTTTTTAATGCACGGTAATTTCCCATTTTTAATTTTAACTTTTTTTAATTCTTTTTTTTTAGGATCGATGATACTTGAAATACAGGTTAGTTTCTTAGCATTGTTTTTTGTTTTTTTTGCTGGCTACTTTTGTACTAACCATTGTTAGCCTAGCTGTCATAATTAACAATATGGATTTGGATTTTACTTTGCGTTATTTAAGAGCGGCATAATTTATAAATGGCTCCTAAACGTGATCATAGGAGAGTATTCGCATATATGATCATGTGGAAGGGGCAAGAAAGATAAATAAGATTTAAAAAGTAACTTATGTTATAGTAACATCTTGTAAAATATTAGAAATTGTTAAGTATAGTTTTAAATTAAAAATTGAATTTACGATAGTTTTATTTTAAGATATTAAAAATTCCATGATACAATTGGATCTATTTATGGTTGTCAGCTTATAAATGTTTATTAATTTTAACTTTAAATATCATTTTAATTTAAGGCTTCAAAAATTAGTAAAATATGGTATCATAATTTTTTGTTCCTAAGTATATTAAATGAATTATTATACAGAACTACCCTGTTTTTTTTATTTAACATTAGTATGATTTATGTTAAATTAATTAATTTAACAACTTATTTGGTATATATAGGTATAAATGTCAAAATAGACAAGAAGTCAAAGGTACTATTTTAAAAATTGTTGTTAGTAAGATAATCTTTGGATTATATATCAAGAAACCCATAATTCCTAAATATCTGAAATAGAATGTTTCAATTGGTTGTATTAATATGAGAAAAAAAAGAGTTCAGTTCATTTTCTCTATTAAAGTGATAAACTATTAACTCAGTAGCACAACAACTTTACTATTTTAATTTTGGTAACAAATTTAAGTAATATCTTTGCTTCAATAAGGTAGGAAAACTTCGTTTTCGTTTGAGAGATAAAAAAAACATTTGTTTTCAAAATCGAAAATTTCTACTCGATTTTAAGTCTTCGTGTACCTAAATCCTTGTGAAGACTTGTCGAAGATAACATACCAACAATAATCGTGTTTAAATGAAATGTTCAGCAATTTTGCTGATTGATACGTAGGAGGTCATAAAGGTTTTTTTTTCACTATATTAGTTTCGGCTCAGAATTTCGAGAAAAATCTGGAGAATAATTATCAATTTCCAAATTAAGGTCTAGTATCTATTTCATCAAGTTAAGCTTAACGATTCAAATATATGTTATTTGCTATATAATTATGCTGTGAAATATAGCAATCAGTATGATATATATTTTAAACAATTTTTTTAACCATTTATTAATTTTATATAATTTTAATGGATTGAGAGCATTGATACTTAAATGTTCTAATTTAGATTTTATTAAATTATGACCACTTATTTTACTCTGGATGCGTTTTTCCATGATAATAATACTCAAAAAACGCATTTTTTTCTTAGATATTATTTTCAAACAATATATGATAGATCTTGAAATGTAGGTAATTTTGTTGTCCATAGAAATATTGATAAAGTTATACTGTAGATACTTAAGCAGATGTTAATATCCACCACGAAGCTTACTTTTCTCTTACATTTTCTATTTTTGTTTGAAGAAGTATTGCCTGTAAATTTTAATATTTTAACATAAAATAAACTTACCGAATAAGAGCACTCCAATAACCTTCTACACTCCATCAAAACTTCTGCACTTAGAATAAAAATATCTATTGAACTTATTTAGTGAGTTTTCGTAAGTTTTTAAGTTCCACGAGATCACTAGGAGAAGCTAAAATCAATATAGATCCGATAAGTATAATTTTATATATTAATATATAATAAGTTAATTTATATAATAATAATATTTTATATTAATATATATTCCAATATCTAAAAAAGTATATATATATATAACAGAAACAATTGATAACCCCACAACAATGAATACTTTGTTAGTGAGAGGAAATCTGAATTTGATTATATGAAGTCTTTACTAACAATTAATGATAATCTTATCCTTTTTAGGCGTAATCAGTTAATATAAAATAAATCAATCAAAGTTGTTTAATTTATTTTGAAAGCCGACGTTTCAAACCATCTTTTTCAGATATCATTTTCGGACTAATCGAGAATATTAATTAACGGATGGAAATGGTACACAAATCATAGCTGAATATGGTAAAACGTATTTAATAAAAAAAGGAAAAGAAAAATATACATAAAAATTGACTATATTATATTTTAAAAATAATTATATTTATCATATATTTATGTTATATTGTATTTTATATTATTATTATTTATATTTTATATTATTTTATTATTATTTATATTTTATATTATATTATACTTATATTATATTTATATTTTATTATACTTAATATTATAAAAAGAAAATTTGATAAAGTGAGAGGTACATTTCTTACCTACAGCAGTGGTCAGACTAGACCAAACAAAGGAACTGAGGGGTATCCAATTAAATCACATTACTAGAGGAAGAAGTGGGGATCTAGGGTCGTTTTGTAAACATAATTGCTAGAAACAAAAAAAATGTCTGTTGTCTTATATGAAATAGGCCGTAAAACAAAACTCGTATTACATTACTAAAATAAATACAGAAACTAAACTAAATTTGACTTATTCAAGCGAATAACGAAAATAATTTATTTTGTTTATTTATTAATAGAAAAAAAAAAGATTTAGTCTCATATGTAATAAAAATTACATAAGTACTTTTATAATACCTACCATATTATTTTAAATAATAATAAGTTTAAATTATTTAAAATTGGTAATAAACTTAGCTATCACTAAAATAAAATCTTTTTTTTTTTTATGTTGTCTGCTCACTGGTGTGATAACGTTTCTCTGTCTTACATTAGTTATGGAATATGTATTTTATTTTGGGATTATTGGGAAGGAAAATATATTTCTTAGCAGCGCCATTTTTTTTCATCTAACCCTGGATTTCTTAATTCGAACGGTTTTTAATTAAGAAATATCATATTTCTATCTTAATTTATCCGGAGTATTTTTTAATCGGATATGAAGTTTAATAATAAAAAAACAAAACAACAAGTTTTCCTTTAATTATAAACGAAATATTTGATCAAAAATAGATCAATCTGAACATAACTGATTGAATGACTAACAATATGCAACTCCATTAAAAGTTCTCGATGCATTCTTAATTGAAATAAAAGATAATTATACGTCAATCAAAACATTTTCTTTGAGTGCATCGTTTGTGGGGATAAAAAAGTTTTTCTAACAGAAAGAATATAATATACTATAGAACCAATAAAAGATAATTCATGATGATGGGGGCAGAGTCGTGAAACATTAATTTAAGAAAAATAAAATAAATACATAGGAGGAATACAAATGACCTAAAAAGATTTTTAACAACTTGGACCATAAAATCCTAGACATATTCATATAAAATTCAGCTAATTTAAAAACATAATAACCTGCTATTAAATCGTTCTTCTTCTCGAATTAAAGCTATTTTTAAATTAAGGAATTCCTCAAACTGGAATTGAAGAATATTTTATAGACACAGCTAATTAACAATAGTGGATCGAACCTGTGCACACCCAGCCTCTATAAAATAAAAATTAATATAATGAATGGGGTGACGTAGTCACCAAAATATGATGTCTTAGGATGTTGATGAACTAGTGAGATAGACATTATTTAATATTCAAAAAACATCATATTTCATTATATAAGACACCCCATTAATTCTATATCTAATACTTACATTTTATCTCATTTAAGTTTTTAGTTTTAATTTTGTTACCTAATTTTATTAGTCATCATCGTAGTTTTTTGAACAAGTTTATTTCATTGGTCCCAAACTTAGTTGCCGTTATTATTCATTTCATAAGTTCATCTCTAATATTGTTATTATAGTTATATATAGTTTTTTGATATGTTCCTTGCATAATTATTGTTGACATTGTTTTTTATTTTGTTATTTTTTCATTAGTTAATAGCTTCTCTTATTGTTATGGCATTTTCTTAACCTGATGAAGGCCTTAACTTTGGGCAGAAACTTCGGCAAATGTATAAATAAATAGCGTCTATTTATTTTCACTTTGGTTATTTTTGACTGAAAACCTCAACCAAATTCTCTTTAAGAGTAAATCATGGTAAACCACAGATCATCCATGGGTTAGTGATATAGGTTTATTTTAATACAAAAAGCTCAAATGAAATCATGTTATTGTGATGTGGTTATGTTTTCTTTTTTTATGATGATTTTTTGTAAATATTTTATTTTTAACTTTTCAATGAATTATTCTTGCCAAAGTTGATAAAATATCATATGCAGAAATGTATAAATATTTTAATGTAAAAGGGATTGAAAAATATTATTGAGAAAGAATTGCTTTATTTCTCGAATTATGTAAAAAAGAAACCCTGTTTCAAACGTTGCTATTGGGAATTCCAGAGTTTGATGAGCTAGAGAAAAACTGGAGAAGAATCGAAAGAACCATGAAAAGAAAGTTCATGTACAAATATTTTGTTTTATAATTTACAAAACTCTAAAAATTATGTAGATGGGTCAACTTGTGTACAGAAAAGAACGTTTAAAACTCCAGAAGTGGGTTGCACGCAGGAAAATAATTTCAGGAAGCTTGTTATCCAATAGAATTGGATAACAACTGCTTAAAATTAAACGAAATTTTACAATTATACAATATAGTCCCTGGTACAGACCCCTTTTCATAAAATTATTAACATCCACCTGAAACTTCGTAAATAGCTTCATCTCATCTTAACCTAAAAATATTTTACTTACAAAAATTATATTGGCTATACCAATTATTTACATATAGTAACTAAAATTGTCAAGTATTAGTAACTATTTTGCTTATTCGAAAAATCGATTTTTTTTACCAGACCTGGTGCAGTTAGGTGGCCTTGGACTTGGTCTTTCAAACCGATTTTGGGCAACACTACTTTTAAACGATATCTATAACTGTTAAACTTGTCGCCTTTAAAAAGAATAAATAAAGAAAAACATTTCAAAGGATTTTATATCTTCAATTTATAATTTATATAATTTATGATTATATCTTCAATTCCAATCACTAGCGGATCCAGGATTTAATTGTGGGGGGAGCTTCAGCCCGAAAGATTTTTTTTTTCATATACATATAACGATAATTAATTTAAAAAAAAGAGAAAGAAATTAACTGCCTATATGAAATGGTGTTTAAGTGGTTCTTGAAGTCCTATTAAATGTAATTAAACGAACAAGAACACTTTAAGAGGTAGTTTTTAATTTTTTTTTCTGTAAAAAAATATTATATTTTACCATTTTGGGGGGGAGGCTTCAGCCCGAAAGCCTCCCCCCCCCCGTAGATCCGCCTGTTATTCCAATAAGTTTACAGAGGTCTGGTTCGTGACACTTCGAATTTGCCCCTTATCGAATCTCCTACTTACCACTGTTCCAGTATTAAAGCCTAGCGAAATGTATATCGATTGTATTTATTTTAGAAAGAAAAACAAAAGCAGAGAGTACGATTCGTCAAATCCCGTGAAATTCTGGATTCAACGGTACCCCATTCATGGAAAATGGGCACAACAGGAGCTTTTATTTGGTATAAAACCGATTTCGGACCTCAGTGTTAGTGTTTCCCAAAATCGCTCATGGTTTTGCACTTTGTTAATTATGTTGAACTTTACTGCGTTTATTTCATTTTAACTCCTAAATTTATCTATTCTGTAATGTTTTTTAACATCTAAAATATTATGTTTAATAAATAACAATAAGCTAGTAAGTAACTGCAAATCTTGCGAAACTCTTGTGCAAGAACAAGATCAAGATCAAGACTGAGTGAGCAGGACCAAGACTCTTCTCGGTCTTGCATTTGGAGAACACTACTTAGTGTAGTAATAAATGTGGATATAAGAATTTAAAATTAAAAAAGTAAAAATCTGCTAAGATGATAAGATAAAAAAATAATCAATTTTTTGTGTCCAACCAAGTTCGGAGTTTTGTCCTTTCAAATTTAATCACCTCCCCTACATTGCTACGAAGTCTCCTTTAATCACCATCAACAGAGATACTGATACCCTTTCATAGCGTGTAATTAACTTGATCCTACCCTCGTTACATCCCAAGAAGACCTAGGGAGAAACCTCTGGTGAGATATGAGCGTTGCCGATGGAGCACGTAAGCTATATCGACTAGGAAACGTGGCAACAAAAAGTGTGGATGTGACATACCCAAGGGAGGGACGGCTGGAGCCGGAACTGTGTTCCTCCGAGCTTTCTTCCACCGCCCCCGCCACCCGCGGGCCGCCGGTTATAAAGGCGGGGGTTCTTCGCGCCCCTCTGCAGTCTGAGATGACCCTACGATGAGGGTAAGTCAACCCCTAGTTGTTTAGGATAGTCTTGGTGAAGTGCCGTAGTTCGAACAAGGGATTTGCAGTGTGGCGAGCAGGACACTGTGCAACTTGTGATTATTTTGAGATGTTGGTCTGTGGCTCAGTTTCATCGATTCAAAGGAACAAGTCATTTTTTAAATTATTTTTTCTCTACTTATTTATTTATGGAAAGTGCTATTGATCCACCAGTATACATTTTTACAATTTTAACATAAAGATGTACACATTGATTACAAAATTCTGTAGTAATCTAATGATGGATTATTTCTTTTTTTTTCATTCATTGATATTTACAACTGCATGATAAAAAAATACAACTAGTAAATGTGCACACATTAATAATACAATTACATGAAAACGTTTGTTCAGAAACTACCCATTGATAGCACTCTAATAATATATTTACATAAGTAGATCACGAGGCCATCTGCTTTTCAAACTCAACGGAGGTGGATTATTTAAATTTTATTATTTCATCCTATCAATTGAATAATACTGATCAGTAATTTACTTGTGACTTTGAAAATGTAGTAAGAAAATATTCAGTATAAAAGTTATATAGAAAATTTTATCTACTTCAACATTGTATATAATAATAATTTCTCTAAAATCCATAGTTTGGAGTCATATAAAAAAACCTACGGAAATTTTGCTGTTTCTGTAATACATTTACTTAAACAATTTGTTTCGTTTTGGGTTCCCTTTTTCAATTATTTATTATTTATTGCTGATCGTAATTGTTTTATAAATGTTTTTCCTTCAAACATGGTGTATCATAAAATGCTTAAAAACATTTTTTATTCTGAATAATTTTTATAATTCCTCGTGTTTTATTTATTTTTTTCTAATTTCAAAAACTTGATGTTATTGAATTCATTTCAATATTGTTAAAAAATTAAAAATTTCAAATATATTTTGTGTATAATATTTATTTAATTATATTAAATTGTAATTTTAAGTGAAATTATATATTGTAATAATAACCTAATAATAATATACTTATATATTCTGGGACAAGTCCTTTCAGAATAACATACAAAGACAGAAATGTGTGCATTGAGCCTAAATAGATTGATATAAATAAGAAGAAGCATAAAATAAATAAGAAGATATATAAAACAAAAACATATAAATTACCTTCTAGCTTTGACCAATTAAGGAAAAAATATATGAAAAGAAACGTAAAATAAAAATAATGAAAAACGAACTAATAATTTATAACGGATTTACAGAAACTTCTATTTAGTGTTTCATGGGGATTGGATGGATACAAAGTGATTGAATAGGCGGGATTTAGGGGTGCAGAGGGTATTGGAGCCACGGATGTAAAAAGGGATGAAGCTATATAGGGATGAGGATCGGATAATGAATGATCTATCAAAAGCATTGTATTGCGGGAGTGAACATAGGATTTGAATTGAAGGAGCTCGGAAATGTTAGAGGGCGTGTTTGAATATCTTGGGAGAGCAATGATAAATACTTATAATAATAATAATAATAATGCTCTATTTATTGTGAAACAAGTCCCTTTAGAATAATGAACAGAGATAGAAAAGTAGGCTTTGGAGACTCAGAGAATAATTACAATATAAACAGATTTATATAACGAATAAATAAGAGAAAAGAAAATCATTTATCTTCAACCTTCAATTAAGAGAAAAAAATGAAATATAAATATTTAAAACAAACTAATTATTTATATACATATTTACAACATCTATTAGTAATTTTGTGAAAACTGAATGTATAAGATGATTGAACAGGCTGGATTTAAAGGTGGGGAAGGTAATGGAGCAACAGATGTAGGATGGGATAGAATTCCATAGGAATGTGGATCGATTAAAGAAAGATCAGCCGAAAGCAGCGGTTCGGTGGGATCTCGTATACAAATCTGAAGACTGGAAACGGGCTTTGCGGCAGTGGACAGAGGATTTGAATTAAAGGAGATCGCAGATGTATGAAGGACGTCGGGATCGGATGACTTGGAAGAGGAAGGATGCTAGGAAATACTTAAGTAGGAAGGATAAAGCCATTTCAGCTCTTCATAATAACGGCAAATAGAGGCGTATCTTGGGATTTTGAAGATGAATCGTACATGGAAATTTATCAAACGTTTTAGTTTCGCCTCGAGATATCCGGTGAGACGCCCATATTCCGTACAGCAATAGTCGAAGTGAGTAAATATTAAGGGAATAATAAGGAGTTTACGGGTTTCAGATTGAAATAGGTGGCGAAGGTAATTAATCGTTTTAAAATGAAAAAGACACGGCGGGAAATATCGGATACATGGTTTTTCCCGGAAAGGGTTTGATCAAAGGTTATTCCAATGTTCTTAATGCTATAGACTAGCTACCCACCATTTCATTTACTTGAAAGACTTAAAAATTGTAACCATTTCAATTCTGAATAAACCTCATCGGAAAACACAACTTCGGTCAGTCGGTGAAAGTCGTTGCTTTCTATACGAAAATTTATATTAAAGAAACGACATTCGACGGTTCATTTAACGAACAACTGAAATGTTGATATGATGGAAGAATATATCTCTAAAAGAGAATTCATCTTGACAAGATGCACTAAGATGCGTTTTGAAAACTGGCGACGTCAAATTCATCAAATTAGCTCCCTCGAATGGTCGTGGGTGAGGCTCAAATTAAAATAGTCGGTTTTTCTTCTATCACTTATGTTTTTGGGATGATAAATCTAAATTTGATGATCCCGAACGAAGTTTTCTATTGTGTTCCGAGATATAGGTAAAAAATAGCGATATTTCCTTACTTTTTTCAGTTTTTTTTTTTTAACATGACTCCGAAACTATGCATTTTTTTCGAAATTACTATAACGTACAAAGTTTAAGGAGATAAAATTTACTATACATTCTACTCATAACTTTTTGATAAAGGATCAACGAGTGAGAAGTTTGAGACTGTTGAGACGGGTACGTTGACTGTTTGCTTATTTCACAAGATATATTTCTTTTCGTTGTTTTTTAACCTAAAACTCATAATCTATGGATCACTCGAAGAAATTCATTAAGAACACTTTGAAGGAGCATTAAATTATCTCTTAGCTCGCACATCTATTCTCGGAATTTAAGGACTAGAATCTATAAAACCATTATCCAATCTACAGTTCTTTATGGATGCGAAGCGTGGCCGCTTACATCAAGGGATAAGCAACGTCGTAAGGTTTTTGAAAATAAAGTATTGCGTAGTATATTTGGACCGAAGAAAGATGAGTTAACCGGATAGTTCAGAAGGTTTGCGTGAACTGTATGCAGTTAATATAATTGAGGTGATTACATCGCGGCGAATCAAATGGGCTTGTAAAATTGTTGGGCTTAGCAACGAAAGAATTCCTAAAAGATTAGTATTTGCTGTACCGAATGATAAACATCCTAGAGATAGACCGAAACAAAGGTGTGAAGATTTCGTTAATACCGATCTGAAGGGACTGGGTTTGGACGGCCAACGGTGTAGGGAGGTGTGTAATAAGCGACTGGTAGTGTCGGCTTCGTACCTTCTGGTTCGCTAAGCCTTTTATTGTTATTATTATTATTAAATTTTCTTTATATCACATCTAAACATATTAATATCTTTGAAGGTTTAGCGGCTGCTAATGCGGATGGAATCTAAGGTGTATTTCACTAGTAGTATCTGCCGTATTCAACTTCAGCGCTTTTTATCTTTTCAATGTTTTAGCTAATTTTAATTTGGCTAATTTAACTATGATTATAACAGAACTAGAATGCATAAACACATTTCATATATTCTGTTGGCATGATCATCAACATCAATGCCAGTAATAAAAAATGGGTTCCGTCTACATGCATATTACACAAGCTTGAATTTAATTGAAACTGCATACTTTTTTTTTAGTTCAGTTATAATTGTTAATGTAGTAAAAAGTTGAAAAGCCATTAGAGCGCTAGGACTTCCAAGCATATTTCAGTTTAATTTAATTTAAATCTAAATTAAATTTAATTTCAATTTTCGTATAGAAATCAGTGGCTTTAAATCAACTGACTAAAGTTGTGTGTCAAGACCTTCCTAGACATCAAGTCAAGACACCAAGTTGCCTGAATAAAGTGGGCACTCTTAATTAAAAAAATAATTACAGGAAGAAACCTGTCGGTTGAGCGTGATCTAGACCCGATCACCTCCCTCAACACAGCCGTTGGCCTTGAAACAGTACTTCATACCAAAATATTGAACCCAAACCCCTTCATGGGGTGTTGTGGCACAGTTTTTTTTATTTTATTATTATTTCATTTTATGAATCTTCAGTAAGGAATGGTTTCCTAAGTCTGTTACAGGAATATACATATATATTTTAATGTATGAGAGATATACTGTATAATATACCGAATTATTATTCATTGAGTAGCAGAGGAAAGTCTAAGAGAGGCTGGTTGTTTTTTCTCTTACCGTGTGCCACTTTGTGATCCGTCAAGGATTGGTGATGTTATGTTAGGCCTCGTCACGTCACCGCGGAACGGCTGTTTGCTTTGACACGCCCCATTAACTCCCAGCTCTACTCTATAATGCTGTCATAACAATCCATCTGTCATGTTCTTGTAGTTACAGACTAATTAGTATTTTTTTTATTTGGGATTAGTGGCGCTAATGAACATTTCGGATCATCCTGATACAAAAACCCACTTCAGCGGCTTTCCATTTTAAATACATTGAATTGACCTAAAGGATTAGGGGGCGATTTGGCCAAGCGGGTTAACGCGTGTGCACAACACCATGCGTTACCCGGCAATCTGATGACCGATGTTTAAGACAGAAAACCATTACGAGTTTACATCTCAGTGCCCGGTGGGGCATTTAAACCGGCATAATTCCTCCGAACTCTCTCCCAGCTCGGGCAAAAACCCAGTGTAGCCTGAAAGGCAAGGAAGGGGATACAAAAAGGCCATCTAAATCAGGCTTAAATTGAACAGGAAATCTGTTAACGGGAATAACCTATAAAGATTCCAAAGAAGCTTCCTCACCATGTTGGCATATTTGATATACTTTTACACTTCTCAACTTTCGGCCAAACCAGCACCGACAAACGTAATATTTTATATGTACATTTAACACTACATCGGCCAACATTTACCAAAACAATGAAACATGGTCCTCTTTAGAGTAACGTTCACTCATTGAAAATCCCTCCGTCGACCGACTCCAACCTTCGTGAAATGACATCATCAAAGTTTTAAGATCTCAGATTGACGGTTTCTCTCAGCAGTGTTTGGTCAAGATCCTTCAGCTGTAACTTAAGATACAGTTCTGCAATCCTTAGTTACACGGATAAGAGTAGTTCTTTGTGGTGTAGCTAACATACTCTCTTTTTTTCTTTTTTTTTTTGTAAATTTCAATTTCAAATGAGGAAGCGTATTTCAAAATATCCAGCAGGACTCCTTTGGGGTCCATTATTTAAGAGTATGGGAACATCTTTTTGTAGAACCAGCAGCGATATCTAGTGTTGCCCAAATGCGAGACTGAGAGGAGTCTTGGTCTTGTAAACTCAGTCTTGGTCATGGTCTTGGTTTTGCACAAGAATCCCGCAACAGTCTTGCAGTTACTTATATTAAGTAAATGTAAAAGTATATTGGTTATACCTATTATTAACATATAGTAACTAAGATTGTCAAGCATTAGTAACTATTTTGCCTTCCTTTTTATTAAAAAAATCGATTTTTTTTTACCAGTCCTGAACTTGGTCTTGCAACAGTTAGGCGGTCTTGGTATTGGTCTAGCAAAGTGCAAGACCAAGACCGATTTTGGACAACACTAGCGATATCTATTTTTTTGAAAAATATATTCTGATAGTCAAGTAGCCAAATCCAATTATTCTATTTATGCTTTCATTACAATTGAACTTGTAAGTTTTTCTTTGAGTGACCATTAAAACGACCGGCATATAAAATATTTATACATATGAAAGTATTTACTTTTTTAATGTTCTAATAAAAATATAAAAATTAGTACATATAGTATTACATATTTTATTTTAGTTCAGGATTTTAATTACACGATACTATAATAATAATAAGGCTTAGCGAACCCGAAGGTTCGATGCCGACACCACCAATCGCTTGTTACACACCTCCCTCCACCGTTCGCCGTCCAAACCCAGTCCCATCAGATCGGCTTTAATGCAATCTTCCCACCTTCGCTTCGGTCTACCCCTCGGACGCTTACCATTCGGCACAGCAAATATTAACCTTTTAGGAATTCTCTCGTTACTAAGCCCAACAACTTTACAAGCCCATTTGATTCGCCGCGATGAAATTACCTCAATTATATTACCCGGATACAGCTCACGCAATTCGGCGTTGTGTAACCGTCTGAACTCTCCGGTTAACTCATCCTTCTTCGGTCCGAATATTCTACGCAATACTTTATTTTCAAAAACCTTAAGACGCTGCTCATCCCTTAATGTAAGCGGCCAAGTTTCGCATCCATAAAGAACTGTAGGCAAGATAATTGTTTTATAGATTCTTATTTTTAAGTTCCGGGACAAGAGGCGCGAACTAAGCAGTTTTGTCACAGAAAAATAACAAGCATTCCCCGCCTTCAGTCTAACCTTAATCTCTTCTTCAATTTCGTTTTTTCTAGTTATCGTAGAACCTAGATACCTAAATTTATCTACCTGTTTAAACATATTACCATCTATAACGATATCACCAGTAGTATCGCCATTTTTGCAGCTAACCATATATTTTGTTTTATTCACGTTTATTTCGAGTCCTAGTTCTTTACCAGCTTTCATTAACGTTGTTGTATTTAGTTTTATAGTTTCAACGTCTTCGCTTAACAGTACCAGATCATCAGCATAGCCCAGCACGGATGTTGTCCCGCCCAGATCCAACCCTTTCTCGGTTCCCATTACCTCCTTAATGGCATGTTCTAATGCCAAATTGAACAGGACAGGCGAAAGAGAATCCCCCTTGCTGGAGGGTGTGACGTAGGATTGAACGCCCTACTCACATATCTTTAGTTCACCAAACACCACAAAAAGTCATGGATCTCCCTAAGGTAAAACGCTCATTATCCGGAGGTAAACTAGTCCCCCGTTCGGGTCTCCGGGTGGGGACTGCTTTAGGGGATTCATGGTGCAAGTTGAAATATAGGGATTTTAATTACACGATACAGTTTTTAGATTGTTTTCTATATATTTTCCAAGTATAGTATCACAGTATTAATTCGGCGTGCCAGAAAATAAATCTAACTAGTTGTTCCAGGAAAGATAATTTCTGGTGTAAAAAACCTCTGGTTACGTGAAATGTCATTGGTAAAATGCATTAGGAACCGTTGGTTGTGTATATTTTGTTATAAGTAATATATTCCGAAATTCTTTGATAATAATAATAACCGTCGGTATTTTTCTGTAGATAACGAATTCAAAATAATTCTTTGAAATCGAGAGTACGACAAATTTAAAAGTTGGCGAGATTGGTTGATCTGAAAATCTGAGTAACCTGTGGAACATTAGGATTAATTTTAGTTCAGATGAACCGAATATTAATTAATGAAAAGCTTTTCCGACCATTTTCAAGCCAGATAATAATAAAATAAAATAATACAATCCTATGGAAAATGATTCACACCATTCAGATTTTCCAATGCACTTGTTTTTTTACTATTATTTACTAAAAAAAAAAATCAGCAAGCGACAGAAATTCAAGGTAAGGCAATAATTGGAATATTTTCAACCGCACAGCGCTATGTTTCCATAATGCAGATAAAGGATTAAAAATTCGTCTATGTTTCGTCAATTCAGACATCGTCAGGACAGAAAAGATAAATAAATTGAAGATTGCATCGTTGCATTACATCCCACAGCATACTGGAAGGTAGGTATGGTAACACAGCTGGGGAAGGTTATAATATAACCTTATGTTATTATTAGATTATAACCTTTCTGAACTGTTACCTTACCTTCCTTCCAGTATGCGGTTGGATGTCGGACAGATGATCTTCGAATTGTTTTTTTTTCTGTCCTGGAAAAGTTGCCGATTTTTTTATTCTTGGCTGCACTTTGGAGACTTAATGCTGTATGGACAGAATTTTTTCAATAATGACCTAACATTCATTTTTAATAATGTACTAAACGCATCGTTTTATTATTTGTAAATATTAGATTGATATTCATAAAATTTATTACAATATATAATTAGTTCACATATCAACATATTACTTATCAACTTATTTTTTATAGTAATATCTCAGTCCTGAAATTCATAGTTAATTGGTGTATGCGTTCATAAGTCATTATATACTACATAACATGCTATTTACTGTATTCCAGATAAGCAGCCAACTATGCCTCACCATATCCTGGCTGGGTTTTATCGTCAGGGCAGATTCCAGCTTCCCTCGAAGTATGAACTAACTAGTATTAATTTTATATACTAAATAGTTATTTGTTAAATGTATATATTATAATAAGTTAATATGTAAAAACACAAGAGTCCTTTAAAAAGCAATCGCACCAAGATTTTGATTTAGGTAGCTAATTATAGTAAGATGTAAATAGATTTAAACTTTTCAGAATTATTCTTTTCTTGTTTCAGGCTTAGAGAACTTGGAACACCGAAGTACACAAAGGAGTGATGGAGATGACAAAACAGCAGAGGAAAGCAGGCAGAGGTTCTCCTTCGAATCAGATGCTTTTGAACCATTGGTTCCCCCAGACTTTCAACTTGAACTTTCAAAACTCAGAATCCCAGTCGCCGAAGACCTCCCTCGGAGGATAGAGGTTTCTAGAGAAGAATCTCGCGAAGAAAACGAGAACATAACTGAAGACGAAAACGGAACAGAAGATGATAATGAAAGGGAAGACGAAAACGGAAGTGAACAAGATGGTCGAGAGGACAGTCCGGAAAGTGATAATGAGGACAACGAAGATGATGATAGAACTGATCAAGATTCTAACGAAGAAGAAGACGATCAGAGGGGGAGTGAACGATCCAACGAAGAAGGTGATGAGGAAGATGAGAGAAAGGAAGAAGCACCTTCTGATTACGAAGATTACGATTCACCAAAAAATACTATTTCTTATCATTACGATGTAAGTGCATGTAGTCATCAATGATAGTTGTATAATCAACTAGAATCAGAAGTATCATACAATTAATTTTACTTTCATATATTTCGTTACTTTTATATATATTCATGTTTTATATTTTTATATATGTCATACTTTTATACATTTCATAACTAGAGCTCGAAATAAACACGGATAAGACAAAATATATGGTTAGCTGCAAAAATGGCGATATTAATGGTGATATCGATAAAGGTAATATGTTTGAACAGGTAGAGAAGTTTAGGTATCTAGGGTCTACGATAACTAGAAAAAACAAAATTGAAGAAGAGATTAAGGTTAAAATAAAGGTGGGAAATGCTTGTTATTTTTCTGTGACAAAACTACTTAGCTCGTGCCTCGTGTCGAGGAATATAAAAAACTAGCATTTATAAAACCATTGTCTTACCTACAGTTCTCTATGGTTGCGAAACGTGGCCGCTTACATTAAGGGATGAGCAACATCTTTAGGTTTTTGGAAATAAAGTATTGCGTAAAAGATTCGGACCGAAGAAGGATTAATTAACCGGAGAGTTCAGACGGTTACACAACGCCGAATTGTGTGAAATATAACCGGGTAATATAAATGAGGTGATTTCATCCCGAATCAAATGGGCATGTAAAATTGTTGGGCTTATTACCGAGAGAATCCCTAAAAGATTAATATTTGCTGTACCGAATGGTAAACGTCCGAGGGGTAGACCGAGCGAAGGTGAGAAGATTGCATTAAAGCCGACCTGAAGAGACTAGGTTTGGACGACGGACGGTGGAGGGAGGTGTGTAATAAGCGATTCCTTCGGGTTCGCTAAGCCTTTTATTATTATTACTTATATGTTTCCTAGAACGGTTTTATTACTTCACATCATCATTTATAAGTTAATATTTCATTTGAAATAAAACTAAACCATAGTATCGAATCATGGAAAATGTACATTGCTGGTCATAAAAGGAATTGGATGCATTTTCAATCGACTGATCAAGTGATCTTTATTGTCGATGTTCAAAGATATGAAGTAGTAAAGTAATTGTTATAATTTCCTTTGCTGCAGGAGAGCGGCGAGGAACCCGAGAAGAAGCCGAAGAAGAAGCGACCACACGTGGACTACGAGGTGACCGAGACGATCCCCCACGACACGAAGACCGTCCGGCCGATGCAGAAGGTGTACCCTCTGCCGCCCCCTTGCCCCGGGGCGCCGCCCCCGACCTACCCCACCACCGAGGCCCCATCCACCAAGATGCCTCCGCCCCCACAACCTCCGACATTTCCGCCGGCTCCAACTTTCCCTCCCTTTCCTAAAATATTCCCCGACAACCCGCACTCACTTTTATCTCAAGACGATTTCCTCGATTCATATTTCCCGACATCCTTCATGTCCTCCTCGTCTTCCTTCCCTAAAGCGATGTTCCGGATGCCAGCCCCGATTCGGAAACATCCTCTGAAACGTTACACGCCCGGTGGAAAGGAATCGCAGAAGATTCACAAGTAAGTAAATCAATTCTAGAGATGATTTTATTATTAATTTTTATTGAATAATTCAATACTATAATGACAAAGTAGAACGTTATTGTGTTCATTGAAACATTGGTACCTCAAGTCGTTATAATGGTATTTATATGCTCATGCATTTTTGGATTAAGCTTTCTTTTATTTTGTATTTTGATTACATAATTATTTTCAGAAGCTAAAGAAACGTTTTTGGAGTTGTACATTTGTGTTATTCTTTGAGGACATGGTGTCCCAGAATAAAGTTTACTTTCATTCATCCATTTTTTTTTTCTCGTTTAATGAATAATTCTTGTTGACCCTCTAAGAATTGTTCAATTGTCGTTGTACGAGAAACATCGTATACCTTTGCTGTATTTCATAACTAGGAATCCATTTTTTCTAAGTTAAATATCTCCCGAAATAATATTTATATATTTTTTTATTAATGATATTTACAACTGTATTAATAAATAAAACGCATTTAGTAAATTTGGTAACACAAAATAATAACATGAAATCACTTGTTGAGAAACTACCCACTGGTAGCACTATGAAAAAATAAAAAAAACGTATTTGCAATAGGAAATCTCGAGGCCACCTTAATTTCAGACGCCTCGGAGGATTATCAGGGATAGAAGAAGAAGTAAGGTTAGAGACGAGAGGATTCGGATGGTTATAAAGTTTATTATAAAAGGATTGGTATCTGGATTGGGCCAAATCGGAAACATAAGGAACATTAAGGTCGTTATGGATTATCTAAAGGATTTTGGATTGTAAGGATTGGATACGAGAGGAATTCGAAGGCTTACTGGAGCCCTAAAGCTCAACTCCCTAAGTCCAAACAGGTTTTATTGTAGTACTGTATATGATTCTTTTGTAATTAACTGGAAGCTTAGAGCGTTTGTCTAGTAAGTGTTGGAGTAATCGGAAAAGTCGAGCGGTTTCTTGTCGTTTCAGTCTGGTATGAGGATTCCAAGTGAGACGTTTTCCTAGGTGGAGTCCAAGGTACCGGATTTATTCAACTGGGATAAATGGGGAATTATTAAAGGATACTGTACGACAGGAGGATATTGGTTTAAGGCGAAGGATAAAGGTGATTTGAAGGGATTTATTAGAATTTATTTTAATCCTCCAGTTTCGACACCATTCTTCAAAGTTTGTGGTGTGTGATTGAAGAGTTTAGGATGCAATAATTGGGTCATTATTAATGGATAGGACACATGTATCATCGGCATGCAAGGTAATAAGTGTCAGGATGGGTTGGGATGTCAGCTGTATAAACTTTGTAAAGGATAGGACCTAGAATACTACATTGAGGAACACCAGCGGACTGGTGAAAGAGGGACGAATAAGCATTATTGTGATTTAATTTGAAGTTATCTATCAGTTAGGTAGGAACGGATAATGATGAAGTATTTAGGATGTAGGAATTTACGGAGTTTGTAAAGCGGTCCCGGGTGCCAGACTCGAAAGCCTGTTCCTGTAATAATTAAAATTAATTTTAATAACAATTACCTCATGGATGTTATTATCAATTGTTTCTAAGGTTTGTCCTATTTGGATGCCCACTAATCATTTATTATAAATTTTATTAGGTCGGATTAATCATGTCCCAAAACCTTTTGGTAAGTTATAAGTAGTGTTGCAAGACCAAGACTAAGACTGAAAAAAAAAATCATTTTTGTGAATAAAACTTAACGCAAAATAGTTACTAAAACTTGACAATTTTAGTTATTATAATTAAAGAATTATTATAACCAATATACTTTTGCAAATAACTCTTCTTATTTTTTAGTATGATTTCTCATATCTGAAAAAAATACAATAATATCTCTATAGTAATAAATTAGTAGGTATAACAAGTCTGAGTGCGCAAGACCAAGGCTCGTCTTGGTTTCGAATTTGGGCAACGCTAGTTATAAGATGTACAAAAAAATAAAACATAAAAAACATACTAAATAGATTTGACTAATATCTAAATTGTAATCAATTGAATAGGATCGATTTTTACAGATAATAGTTCGATAAATAATGAGAAAATTATAAAATAATGTTTAAATTGGAGAAAAGTCCGATACGTCAAGATTAGGAAAAATAAAAAATAATACGAAGATGTGATTAATTCTTTCTAAAAAAGTTTATGACAGCTATATTTTTTTTTTATATTTATCTTCTCTTGGGAAAATCCGTAGGCGATAGGAAATAACTTTAAAGACGATTAGAGATCGTTTAGATATGTGAAAGTAGGGATAGTGCAATCAGTGAAGCGTTACGCCAATTAGATGTAGTTAAACAGGATTTTTTTTTCTCGAAAAGAATGGAGCTAGACTATTTCCAATACCGCAACAGGATTCATGTGGTATATTAGAAATTGTCTTATCATGAAGGGAAAAACTATTCGTGTTATTTGCTTTCATGAAGTAAACGAAATATATCTATGAGGCTAATAAGCTGTTAAAAATTTTAACATACTGTAATACTATAAAAATGGTATAATATTTCAAGTTTAGAAACTATGGAATGCAGCAGTAAATTTCAAAAAATATAATTAAAACGGAAGAAAATCATGACAAGAAAATATTGGCTTATAAATGATTTAAAACCGTCAATAGCTTCTATTGAAGTCACTTTAACAACCTTTTGATAATAATGAGATATGTTGCCTAAGATATATATATTACAGGATACTATAAAATGTTTTTGTTTTGGATATTTCGACTACGTAACTACAATGAACTAAGTTCACTGTTCTATTGAGTGCCAGTCTGCCTACAAGTACAAAATTATATAAGTACTTAGTATGTTACGTTAAACAGAAAAGAAGTTGTCATACTTAAAAGATAGAGAATAAACCACGGTCGGATTAACACTAATTAAAGTTAATAAAAACGATAAATGCTCGAAATGCAATTCAATCGAGCACCCTTTACACATTATTCTAAAATGCAGAAAGTGTGCTAAGTTCCGGAATAAATATCCCCTCATTCAAAACAACAGCACTTTCCCCAAAAGCTAGACAGATATTGATAGTGATATCATTCAGTCATTTTGCAAATTTAAAGAAGAATATAAAATAGAATTAAATAAAATAATTTACATCCATGGCTTCATTATATGATAATATAACAATAGGGACAGTATAAGATTTCAATGGAAGTCTTGGGCTAGCATAGAAATCAAAATTACTAGTATTTATACTACTAGTACTATTTCAAAACTAGTATTTAAAATACTAAAAATATTATCAATTATTTGATACTATTCTATCATTTTACGAGACAGACATTCGCATATTTTCCCCGAATGTTTCCATATATCCACACCTCTTTCTCTATAACTTCAACAAAAATGTTCTCTAGAGTGGGAGGATACTTAAAAAAAAACTTTCTTGAAACTGTTAGTGTTTTTACGGAATATTTGAAGTCACATTTCAAGTGTTTAAAATAACTTCTTTTCCTTTTCTAAATACAATTGTGACTAGATTCGTCCTGCTACCTTCTTAATGCGAATAAATCAGTTTAGTATACAAGTGCTTACGATTCGGAAGGAAGGGATGATTCGCGAAAAAAAATACAAAAGAATCGATTACAGCTAAAACTCTTCGCTGACATAATAACCATGTCAGGTTATGTAGAACCTTGATAACTTCCTCCTCATAAGCCTTGCTGGAAGACTCGTGGTCATTACTATTCATCGAAAGTGACTGGAGAAAGAAGAGAAGACTAAACGCTTCACGGTGGAATAACCTCCTGCAGGTTTTTACCAAGAGCAGCTGCTTTCTCACCTGTCTCTTGGTTTGAACAAGAGCTTACCTGACAAGATCGTTTTTTTTTTTCTCTCTCAAGGTCAGTCTTCGTATCGAAGTTGCCGGTGAAGAATATTCTATATTCGAAAAAAGATAGATCGATATATCATATAAATAGATAGCCAATCAATATGGCTAAAAATATTAATTTCACAATAGTGATAAATTTTTATGTTTTTATTTATCTTACTGACCAATTTTTTATCTTACTGAAGATGGTCACTTTTTTCATCAAATAAGAAGAAATCACTCAGAAACTAATAAAGTATTTTTTTTTTTGGAAACATTTATTAAATTTACAATGGTCAATGATAAAAGAGACTTTCAGAAGGTCTATACGGCTGTACTGCTGCAATTAAAGTACCAACACCCGAATAGCATATCTCTGTAATCCCGATTCGTGAAATAATGCGGCATAATGCTAGGGTATACGACCTCTTGAAAATTCATTATTGACCTTCTTAAATTTAAAAAATAAATAAATAAAATTGTCTACTTTACGAATGGTGTACTTAGAATTTGTTGAAAATGAATCTTGTACAGTTTTTGAGTGATTCATTCTTATTCAATAAAAAACGTAATAACCTTGAGAAAAACACAAAATTGTTCTTAACTCCTTTTTCTGTTTGGATTCGTCCCATGCATCAAATGAACTTATTTGATAGATATTTTTTCCTAGAATCACCCTCCAGACTTAGGCCATTAGGAAGTGAGACACTCTGTACATCTTCTTTATCATCAAAACGGAGGTCGGGACAATCATAACGAGTAAGACACTGTGCTCCTATGCTCAAGCTCTGTTGTTATTTATTCTGTTACATCAGGCGTGGATCGTCACTGGGGTCCTAGAACCTTGTGGAGAGGATCTGGTCATTATAAACTGGGTAATAAAATGATCATTTAAGAAGACAACTTAAGCAGAACTTCTTACCAACAAAATGCTGAACGCAAGACCCTTCATCGGTTGTGATTGGTACAGGTCAAACCAATAAAAAAAAAAAATAAAAAAAACAGTAAATTTGTCAACGATTTCTAATTTCTTGTGGGTCTGCCTGGCGAAATAAGAAAAACTCTCTTGGATGTGAATAATACTAAAATGAAAATAACCGATATTTGGCAATCCAAATTTGATATCATATACATTGCTTTAAAATAGTTCTTAAACTTATTTATGATGATATTCCAGTTGGATACAGTATGATTCTATGATACTTGTGCATAGCGTGTTAAGTGCGAAAATCAGATTTAAGGAAAAACGTTATTGAAAATTTGGAAGTCTCGGGTGCAAGTGCAATTTTCGAGATTCAACCCATGATTCACAAAGGAATGTTTATCTTTGTGAAAGCCTCATAATTTATCCAATTAGACACAAAGAAAGAGAGAACAATTAGCTTTCTGGTAATACCCATAAAAATTCACAAAATTGCACTTCATACACTTTTCAAGTGTAAAAATTATTGAGGAGTGATCAAAGTTAGTGCCACATCGGGGGATTGTACAGTAATACGTAGAACAGTAAAATAGAAAATTGAACAGTAAAAAATTTAAGATGACAAAAATACTATACTTCGTAAATATTTTTGAAAAACAAAGTTAGAAAGGGTGGTAGATTTCTTAAAATAATGAAGGAGCAAAAATTGGTTTGGGCTCTGGTATTTTTACCTTGAACAATTTATAAGAAAAAAATATTTTCTATAAGAAATTATTTCAGAACATACGAATACTTAAAAGGCCTTTGAAATTCCTTAATTTATTAACATTGGGCTAAATAAATAACATTTAAATTTATTGCAATGTAAGACGTTTAATTACTGCAATAATTGTTTCTGATCGATCCCGCACATGCAAACATTCCCAAGCACCCGAAAGCTTTCTGTTATTAGGGCAAGGTGATCAGATGTCACCCGGTTCTTGAATTACTGTGCAGATGGCGTGTCGATCGAATATTGTCCCAATGTTTGCAGAACTCATCGACAGCACTTAGGATCCTATTGATTGGAAGAACAGAAATAACATTCGTCCGAGTAAATAAACAGACGATTCTATAGACCGAACGGCATCAAGAGTCGGATATAGAAAATAGGAAAGTGTATTTAAGAGATTGTTGGGATAATTCAAACGACGTGTTGTAGCAATGCACGTATCACAGTTATCCGCATTGAGCTTTTCCGTTACATGTTCAGTATATCACACTATTGTAAGGCCCAAAAAGAAAGGGAAAGCATAAAAAGAAGAATTCGGGATTTGTTGTACTGCTTTATTTTGTTTTCCTGGTCCATACGACACGTTCTTTTTGTAACCATTAACAAAAAATAGTAAGTAGGAATACTGTGATAGAGTTTTGTAATGTTAGTTCCTTTATGTTTAACTTACATCATAATAGTATGGCCATATACATTATATATTGTATGAATTCATTAATTGTAAATGCCATTCTGCCATATAATAGATACTTTTTTTTTCCATTCCAGAGTCGTTTGTTATACAACTTAAATACTTCTTTTATAAGTTTAAAGGAACTTATACTAGTTCCATTGGGATATTTATACAGGATTCAGCTTTAAAATCTGTTTATATAGGGTTCAAGCTTTAAACTCTTTACTGTTTCTTTTATCTTTTATATGATATAATTTAGAAACAAATAGAAATTAACATTTAAAGTCACTGATAAATTTGACATGTAACGGTACCAATACCTGTTAGATGTTCGATGAATTGTCATTTAATAAGGTGCCTAAGAGTTTCGAAAATATTTCTTAATTAAAATAAATTTTTTTTAGTTTGATAGTTCCATTGGTCTGTTTTACAGAGTTGAAGCATTTAACCCTGTTTATACAGGCTTTAAGCTTTCAAAAAAATAATAATAAAATAAAAAATATAATAATAAAAATAAAAAAACTATTGGCATATGATAAAATGAGGATTAAATAAACAGATAAAAATTAAAATATAAAATCACTTTTTGCGTGGAATGGTACCAAGCCCATTGTCTGTTTATACAGAGTTCAAGCTTTCAAGCATGTTTATACAGGATTCAAACTTTTAAATACTGTGTATACAGGGTTCAAACTTTTAAATACTGTTTATACAGGGTTGAAGCTTTAAACCATATTTATACCGGGGCTTTAAGCTCTGTTGATACAGGGTTTAATATTTAAATCCTGTTTATACAGGCTCAGAAAAAAAATATAATTACAAATAAATAAAAAAAGCTATTGGCTTAAAAGTGATGTTTAAATACACAGATAGAAATTAAAATTTAAAATCACAGATAGATTTGGCGTGGAATGGTACCAAGCCAGTTGTCTGTTTATATAAAGTTTAAGCTTTCAACCATGTTTATACCGGGTAAAAGCTTTAAACTCTGTTGATACAGGATTCAAGCTTTATAATCGGTATTGTTTATCTTATCTTATACATTATATCTTTTAGAAACAAATATAAATTAACATTTACAGTAGCTGATAAATTAGCCGTGAAATGGTACCAGTTAGATGTTCGATGAAATGTCAAAACTCATCAAGTGTCTCAAATAGTCGAAAAGCATTTCTTTTCCATATTTTTATGTGTATTGTTAAAAATACTTTTTCGCAGCAAAGAGGATGTCTTCGGACACTTCGAAATATCTGAAGATACTTAAATTGTTTAATTTATTTACATTAGACGGAAAAGTTAAATTGTTCCGCGTCTTGTGTAAGCTTTTCCCTCGATTTAACTATTTTATCCATTATATAAATAGTTCTAAAATCATTAACTTTTTTCTAAAGTTACGTATGTGGTCCTGAAAGGCTTGAATAAGAAGTGCCGTATTGATGTAACTAACTCAGTAATTTCATACTTTTTTCAATTTAATTAATAGTAGTTTATGTAGACACAAAGGATTAATTGTACATTCATATATATTTTTTGTTTTATTATATTGCGTAGTATACAAAATGTAGCGTCCATTGTTCCGTTTAATTTGCTAATGCGGTAAATATTAAGTGCATTCGTTTTTAATGTTATCTTGCCTTCATATAACCACTGTCCATGTGACAGATTCTTACATTATTCAATAAATAAATAAACAAAAAAAATTGTGAAGCTTCAGAGATTTCTGGGACAGTACATACAAGCTTTTTATGCATGTGCTTGTGTAATATTGTTTCTTTATTGCTTGTATGGGAATGGTTACTTACAAACTTTTCTCATAAATTTTCTTAAGAATCAGTTTTAAATTGAGAAATTCTTCTTTCACAGTTAAATGGATGTTAAGGTCTGAATAATTAGAGCCATATTCATTAAAATATTCTTTTTCTTTTTTTTAATTAAAATTGTAGGGCGTTTAGCAAAAGGGACCGGTCCGCATTACTCATTTTTAGTGAACACAAAAAATAAATGGTGATGAATATGTATAAGCTTTCGAATAAATATGATTTGTTATAGTATACCTAATAAATCATTAGATATATTCATATTTTATTTGTACTACTTTTATTTAACCCGAAATATTGCTGTTATTATTTATTTATTCCTCTAGCCCTAAGTAAAAATGGTGTAATAACTCACAGTTTTATATCATATAGTAGAATTTTGCTTGTTTTAACTAATCAAACGTTTTTTATGCAAATGAAAAAATATATTAATGTTTAGTGTTGTATTTTACAAGACCGCCTAATTGTTGTAAGAACAAGACCAAGACTGGACACTGCAAACAAAAAATTACTATATGTAAAGAATTGATAGAACCAATATACTTTTACGTTCCATCCTTCAAATTTTCACTCGTGTTTTAGTCAGGTTTCGCCATTCTGAGAAGTGACAAACATTTCTATGAAGTGGTAACATTTTTTCGAAGTTTGTTAAACTTTCGGTAACTATTAAAAAATAGACTATTGCTAGATTAACAACTGATTTCAATAATTGTTCACTTACCCGTTTACATTGCTTTAGCTCATCAAATAAATCGTACTTTAATGATTTCTCTGATCCATTATCAGGAAAATTAGTGTAATTCAATTATTACTCTTATTTTACAATTATTTTTTTATTGAAGAGTATTTTTTCTAAATGCCAATCAAATGTATTTTTAATTGTAGTCCTTTTTTTAAAAGCTGTATAAGTAAATACTTAGATAGTGGATAGAATTCTTTAAAGGTAAAATCGACTTTTCGAATATTTTTACAGAAATTTGTAGGTAAATTACCTGTGGCGAAAAGAAACAATAGGCCCACTTGTCGGGTAAACTCTTCCAAATTTACCAGTACCAGTAAATTACCTACAATTATAGAGAAAGTAATTAATTCCCAAAGAGTTGATTAACTTAACACTTCAATGTTGTCAAATCATCAACTGTTCGACTGAATCGATTCGAAAGCGAAATCAAGTGATAGTCTGGTTTCACTTTAGCGTTAAAATCGTTTAAAAGGAAAACCATCGCCTGTATTTAATTTTATATGAGTTTAATATAAAATACAATTATTTGTTTTATTAATTCATAGTTCTTTTTCTTGTTTCTTTAATAAGAGCTCACAATTATAGTCATCAACTAAAATACGTTTTTGCTGCCCCTAATATCAGTGAAGTGTAGGTCTAAATGGGCTTAATTAGATAAGTATTATTGGTATATTAGTAAACTGAAATTCCTAAAAATAAAACTCGAGAGTAAACGAAACATTCCGATATGCTTACATTTTTAAAAATATTTTTAGAGTTCCTACGATCAGGATCGGATTTCCCATTTTAAACTTAAAAAAAAAAAAAAAAAGAATAGTTCAAATATGGTGAACGAAATTTTTAAAATGCTTGAAACTCTTTTTTTAAAGTTCAAATTCTGTTCCAGTTTAACCCGAAACGCAGTACGGATTTGAGTTTCAGGAGATAATAAAGCCGATATAAGTTAAACAAGGTTTTTAAATTGTTAAACGAATGTTTTCAATGTACATTCGGCTTTATCAAATATTTATTGAATCTAACTAAAATGAAATGAAACAGTCGATTAAATTTTTTTTCGGCATATTGTTTAGGACATTTTAAATTTTTCAAAGTCATAATTAAGTCATAGTTAGAGCGAAACAAATCATAACGCAGAGGAGCAAAACTTTTTTTTTCAATTCAATTTTTTATCGATTCGAAAATAGTTTTTTTTTTTTCATATTTCAGGACAAGTAATATCTGCAGCTCAAATCTTTAAAATAACGCAATAATTGAAGATACTTAAAGTGTCTTATTTTCTTCCACATACGAAGTAAATTTAAACCTCTTTTAAATTTATTATCATTGAAAATGAAGAAAAAAAATACAAGTGCCAACAGAACAAATGCAATAGGTCATTTGTAAAAAACGTTTAATCTTGAGCTATTCAACGATTAGATACAGCTGAAAAAGTTCTTCAAACTCAATTTCACTTTTGGGTATTTTTTTCTTTAGTGCTCCATTGGTTTATAAAATACGTGAATTTTTATATAATGTTCCCTAATAAGCTCAATATGCATTAAATTAAATAGCGTTCAAACTTTGGTTTGGATCCTGAAGCATATTTTTAGATTGAAGTATACGTTTGAAATAGTATTGTCCAAATGCGAGACCAAGACTCGTCTTGCCGTGGGTACTTAGTCTTGGTCTTGCACAAGAATCTTGCAGTTACCTATTACTATAATTTTTTAGATAGGAGAAACCTAACTAAGCCCCGATGAAAATTTAATAAAGTTAAAAGTATATTGGTTATACCAATTCTTTACATATAGTAAATAAAATTGTCAAGTATTTGTAACTATTTTGCCTCAAGTTTTATTTTAAAAATTTGCAAGACCAAGACCTATTTTGGTCAACACTAGTTTAAAACATCCTGAAAAGAAATCTCTTAATAAATTTAGTTTGTGGTTTAATGGATACTAAGAATTTTTTTTTTCCTTTCTCAGGAGAGTAGCTAACCCTCGAGTCATCCTGCGCTACCACCAGCCCACCGCCTTGGTGATCCGCAAGGTCCAGCACGGCCCACCTCCTGACAGGGTCATCATCAGGAAGCCGCTGGCACCGCCCGTGAAGGAGGTCCACATCCACCACCACCACGACACTCCAGGCCAGGTTCTCCACATCCACAAAGATGACGATGGAACCCTCCTGGACACGGCCAGGTTCAAGGCCAACGTTGAGGGTCAGCGACTCGTAAGCGACAGCCAATACGAGACTGCGACGACTGGTCCCTTCGCAGAGCCACCGTCCAACATCCGCCTCTCGTCCAGGCGGGTCTCGTAGTATTGACCTTTAGTTCGGGTTGAATTTATTATACCTGCTCAAGTTGTGTGTTAATTATTTATTAAGTTAGGATTGAAACATTTGCTATGAAAGCAATGTGATCATCTTTATCGGTATGATCGTGTTTTTATTTAAATAAAAAAAAATTATGATGATCCCACAACCATATTTACGATTATTAAATTCGACAACTTTTGAATCGATAAAATTTATCACTGCATTAACTTAAACTAAAATTACGAATCCATAGTCGGGGGTTGAGATCAACAATCACACTCTATGTTGGTAGATTATGAATTTATTTATATCCTACGTTCCGACCTTATTTGAAGTATTAAGTTACTAATACGCTGTCGAATGCTGGGAGGATATTGGACAGTGTAGTGACTGTAGTCTCCAGGATTGTTGGACGACAATCCTAATGAAGGTCTATAAGAATGGTCAAAACGTAAGCTATAAATAAATATTAGACCAAAACTTTTCCATAATTAGAACTATGGTCTATCATTACCGTATCATCAACTGTTTTAAAACTGCAATAATGATGTACTTATTTTAGTGCGATTAAAACTGGTTAATAAATATAAATTATTAGATATTTCTTAGATTATACTGGTAATTTACAAAGCTGTAAGACATTTCCAATATATTTAATAAATTTCTTGAACAGTAACTTGAGAAAGTTTACAAAAAATACACAGAATAGATTTTTTTTTTATAATCCGTTTAATAATAACTCAATATGCCACACGCAAGAGAAATAATAATTAGAACTAAAGGTTCATATGATATATACAAATAAGGAAAATAAATGAGATTATTTATTTAAGAACAAATAAAAAATAAATAAAGTAAAAATGAACAAAGAAATATAATATATATTCAAATATAATAGATAGCTTTATTAAAAATAAATTTTACATTTTCCTGCAAAATAAAAATATGAATTCATTAGAATGCTACAAAATCTTTTTTCAAGAATTTCCTCTAAGATATATATTATAAAAAAACATAAAGACCAAAAAAAATAAAGACTTTACTTTGATAATATACGTAGCAAAAGATTATTTATGGGTCTCTAAAATCTACTAACTTTGTATTTATAAGATCAGTAATATTTTAATAAACTGTTCTGATATTTGTCATTAAGCAAATCAATCCAGCTCATTAAGTTTTACTTGACTCAATAAAAATGTATTATTTACTTATAAATAAAAAAAAATTAAGTTATAAGTCTTTAATTCTATTTAAAAAATATGAAATTACATATTAACAATTAAATTACACTACCCTTGTTGTTCACTTCTCGTTATGATATTGTAATGATACATTACTTTTCTTAGTAATTTAAATATAGCACTAAGGAAATTAATTTTATTTAAATACATTTTGCCCAAGTCGGAATTAAAGTACTTCAAAAAACCGTGATAATTAACTTATTTCTATCACTTATACTTCATAATTAATTTTTGATTTAGTTAAAATACGTATCATTTTTTAAAATTTAAAATATCGATTATATGATTTCATTTGAGATAATTGTTTGATCGATGACAACAAAGACAAGTCTTACAGCATTTGAAAATCTAATGATAGTTCAGAAATTTGATAAAAATTATTATTTTAAAATCATAACTGAAGTAAATAAATTTTTAAAAAAATTATTCGGAATTTTTTCTATGGGATCACGAATCAATGTGTTTGTAATTACGGAAGAATAAAAGTATCTTTCGTTCAATGAGTTGTATATACCATTTTAGTAATCATGTGATAATCATGATTGGAGATGAGAAATTTTCATGTCATTCCATATATTGTATTTTCTGTTTAAATACTTTGAGTAGTAAATTATTTCTTCCTTGATTTATTTAGTTGTATTTTGTTGTTTTTGTTGATATTTAAAATAAATAATTTTTAGATTGTTTCGTTATTTATTTAATTTGACCCTTTCCTTTATATTTTTAGTTTGATTAGTATTACAGAAAATTCAATAAACAAAGTCTTAGATTTAGAGATCACAGGAGAACTGTATACTTGAATTTTCCTCCTTTATTTGAAAAATATTGATTTTTTTTCCCATTTATTTATATTGCTTCTTCCTGCGTCACTTAAGCTCTAGGGTCTGGCGAGAATTGGAGCGTGGAAAACCGAGTTGAGCTCCAGGAAATCCAGAATCATCTCTGTGGTCGATAGTGAAGAAACTCTTCCGCGATCCAGGAGGCGGTCACGGGTGTTAAGCTCCAATTGTTGTAGTCATAGTAGTCCTGGCAACTATAGTGATAACTAATTTCTATATTTTATCCAAAATTAAAATGTTTGCTTATTATCATACCTAAATAAGTTTCCCGTAAATAAAAGGGAATAGTTAAAGCCTTAATAGTATAAAAACTCCAAGAAGTATAAAAAAGTATTCATGATAAATACATTACATACATGTACATTACATAAATACATAAGTACATCGTAAGTATTCATGATAAAAGCATAATGGATGAAAAGAAATTGGTGAGGAAGGTGATGTAAAACCAAGGGGATTAGCAACCAATTCGTGGCCTTGGTTTGGGAAGGTTCTAACAATAAAATTTGGGCACATTGAGTTTACTGTGTGAGAACCCGCTATTCAACTTTACTTTGGGATGGCCCTAGTCTAGTTATTATTATTATAATAATCAATCAATTTGAAATTATAATTATCGAAATATCGCTATTTTCATTTACTACGCACTACATATGAAGCAGGCATGATGGGTATATTTTTTTCTATCGATCAAATTCGTATATAATTTCTAGCGCTTTCCAAAAACGAGTTTTCATTATTTTTATTTTTATTTAATGCATGTAGTTTATTCCTTTGTTGAGAAATATTACATTGTGTACATCTGTGGACACTAGTAATAGATTTATTTATTTATTTTTTATATTGAAATATTAAAATATCGAAGGGATATGATATCGATAGTGGATAATATCGAAGTAGATTCTATTAATGCTAAAATAGAATTCACATTCACAAAATAGTCACATTCAGTTCTTCCGTTAAAAACCTAGGAATCACCATAGACGAAAACCTCTCCTGGAAACCCCATATTGCCCTCATCTCCCGTAAGTCAATAGGTACCCTTAAGCTATTTCATCGCTCCCGCCACCTACTCCCACAACCTATCCGCAAGCTCCTTGTATCCTCTCTCATTTTCCCCCACTTTGACTACGGCTGTGTGGTGTACGGAGGCATCCCGATGGTACTCGAGGATAGATTGAAGCGACTCATGAATACGTGCTTAAGATTTGTCTTCGGTACATCAAAGCGATATCATGTGTCCCACCTTTACGACGAGTTAAAGTGACTCTTCCCTTCTTTCCGCAGACAATATTTCCTCGGAACTTTCCTATTCCAAACAATCAACACTAGACACCCTTCTTATATCTACAGTCTCCTACAGTTTAAACCCGTGGTCCACTCCCAGAAAACAAAATCCCGTGTTTCCGACCTTTATATCCCTTCCCATAGAACTAAGAAGTTTGAATATTCCTTTATTTCCCGATCCACAGCCTTCTGGAATTCCTTGCCATCTGAAATCCGTCATGCCTCTTCCTTGTCCTCATTTAAATATCATCTTTACCAATTCCTTCTCACATCCCAAAATGACGTTATACAATTAAATAAATATTGTGAAACAGATTTTGACTGAGGTGAATGATTGATAAAATTTATTGTCTTAATTTTAAAAATCAACCCATGCTTATTTTATTTTATTTTTATCTTCATTTAAATAATGTTGTTGTTTTTTATTTCGTTTTTTCTAAAAATTTTATTTCATTTTTACTTGTTTTAATTCAATTTCACTGAAGATACTGTATATATTCTTTAGTATTGATTAATGTAATTTTTGGCCAGATGTAGTTTTAATTTTTTTGTTCATATCTGTTATTCATAAGGGACCTTGTCCCAGAATAAAGTTTATTTTCTAAAAAAAAAAAAAAAAAAAAAATATCGAATATCTGAAGGAAAATATCGATATATCGATTAAGTACATTTTGTCTTTGTCCAATCCTACTTACGAGATAACCTTTCTTGATAACAATGCTGATGAAGGCCTGAAATTTCGACCAAAACGTTAAAATAAATAAAAATAAATATAATTTATTTATTTTTGCTTTGTTCGTTATTTGACTAAACACCCGAACCAACTCTACTCTAATATAAAAAATCTATATAGTCTAAGAAATTAAATGTCTGATTTATTGTGTTGAAATCGACTGATTGAAGTATTTTTGCATATGGCTTAAAATACCTCAAAAACTAAAACTCGGACCCGCACATTATTAGCAAGAAAATGTTCATAATTTCATCCTTTTAGTGATGAGCTATGAATCAAAATTGTAAATATTTACGTGACACCGTGTTGGGAAGGCGAAAACGTTAAAATAGTGTCGAAAGCCAAATGATAAAAAATAAGTTTTATTGAAGATATGGATTAAGATACCTCAGAAACTAAAAATCGTCATCTTCTTTATAAGGTGCTATTATTAATAATTTGTATTTCATATTATTAATCTCGCTTTGTTGATGATTTTACTTCTACAGTGTGGTCTAAAGCACACACCTTAGTTTTTTTATTTATTTTTTTTATTTATTCGTGAGATATACAAATGTATAAATTTAAAAATACATCCAGTAAATGTGCACACGGTAATTACATATAATACAATCACATGAAAACGCTTGTTGAGAAACTACCCATTCGTAGCACTCCAATAATAAATGTTTCTATAAGTAGATCACGAGGCCATCTTATTTTCAGACGTCTTGGAAGGTATCGAAAAGGAAGCAAGGTTTGAAACGAGAGGGTTCGGATGGTTTTGAAGTTTGCAATGAAAGGATAGGTATCTGGATTGGGCTAAATCGGAAACATATCGTACGTTAAGGTCGTTATGAATGATTTTATTTGTGACAAAGTAAGGAGCATTGAAGATTTTACGAAGGATTTTGTTGGATTATAAGGTATAGATACGAGAAGAATTCCATGGTTTAGTGAAGCCCCAAAGCTCAATTCCATAAGTCCAAATTGGCCTTATTATAGTCATGTATATGAGTCTTTTGTAATATATAGAAAGTTTAGAGCGTTTGTCTGGTAAGTGCTGGATTATTTTTTTATTAATACAGTAATATTTACTTTTCAGAAATTGATTAACTAATTTTTTTTTAGGAGGGGAATGATCCTTAAAAAAAATATTTTGTCTAGTTTACTATGAGGCAATCTTTTATTACCTAAATTAAGTATATTTGTAGAGGAAGAAGATCGTGTGGGGTAGTATTGTCATAAAGAGAATAAAATAGTGGAAAAAATATTTTATTTAAAGCCAATGTTTCCTCTAAAATATACAACAGTCGACCATTAAGTATTCAAGCATATTATTAGTTATTGTTTTCTATTTAACAAAAAAAGAGTCGCTTATTTAAAAGAAAGACAAATTTTTAATTTTCTGCTTCTCTGCACTTGATTTATATGAACTTTTTCGTGTTTCTCAAAGTCTACTATCGCTGCTTAAAATATTCCCTTTTACTTACAAGACACATTAAATGATAAAATATAGCAAAGTGGGTAGTACTACAGATGATAAAGTACAAAAAGGAGATGTGTCCAAGTATAATGTTTATCATACACTATATCATCATAATAATACAATGCTTATTATATAACAAGCATTAGAATATACTATGGAAGGGAAACCTGCGACCTTTGTAAATGTTATCGTTTGTATTAATTAATATTAAATTATATAGATTACATAATTAAAATGAAGTGTAGTGAACAAATAAAAATATAATCTGTATTTATTAATCTATATTATAATAATCTAACTATATTCCCTATTTAATGTGTCCTAATTTCTTTTGTTCATAATTATATAATCATTTAATTACCAAAGTTTTTATTTATTATATAATATAAAAAAAATGCCTCGATAAGTACTAAATATTAAATAAGTAAACATTGTAGTGATCAATGGTTCTATTTCTTCCCGAAAAATTGTCTTCTAAAATTATAAAATAAATACATATGGTAATCAAATGGTCTTAATCTTGTCAATAAAAAATATTTATAAAATATATTTAAACTATTATTTCCGTCTAACTTCAATGCAACCTTCTTTAAGATGATATTTTAAGAGAATGTAACAAAAAAATTAACAATAATCATAAGGAAGTTATATTTGTCAACTACACCGGCTGTGATGAATGATAAATATAAACATTTACTTAATAGCAAAGAGATCTACACATAAAATAAGTCTTAACGCCACAAAAACTAATTATACAGTATTTTTATGAGGAATATATTAAATTAATAAGATATATATTCGTGTTAGGCTGTTAGTTGTATACCTCTTATGTATCTGAGCGGCTCTTTGAGTGTTTACTATGTCAATTATAATAAGGTCGGCTTAAAAAAAGAAACCGTAGGTAGATGTGAATAAATAGAAACGAGAGCAATAAATTTCTTTCTAATCAAGATCTGCCCGTGCCAACCGGAATCGGCAAACACAGTCCTGTTTTTGTCTCTGCATCATTAGAGTGTTACATCATAAGAAGATATAGCAGAAACACTTCTGCCCTATAGCTAAGATCTAAATATCAAAACTAATACAGCTTGTTTTATATTCTTTGATGCTAAGGTTGTTTACCTTCGACATTTTATTTATTTACTTTATTAAATTAGTTATAAAGGTAAATTAATCATTTACCTTGTTCATGCCTATATTCCAAAACAACATTAAGTCATAAAATTAACATTTTTTTTATATTACATGATTTTTTAAATATCATGCAATCTAATGCCTACTTTTTTCTGAACTCTTTCTATATATAAAAAGAAATGATTTGAACAGAACTCTTTGTCTGTTTTTCAATATATATATTTTTTAAAATTAAAATTAGTAAGATCGAAATTTTGAATAACTAAATACATTTAAAATTATTTTATTGACAACTAAGGAAACTGTATCTCCTCTTCGCCAGACCCTATCTGTTTAACAATAAGTACTCATAATTGACCTGTTGTAAAATAATTTAAAAAGATATTTTCGTCGATTAAATACATGAGCAAGTAATATAATCTGAATAGAGATAAGTGATTTATACAGGTAATGTTTTTAGAAATAATACAAAACGCGAAAAAATAGTCCCACTTGTTTTGTCCTCGCTTACTAATCTAGTTATGATTTTTTTTTCAATAATGTTTATTATTTATTAAATTTACCAGTTAGCATAAAATAATTCAATGATTATATACAAAGATATTTGGTAAAATAAAGAAACATTTTGAATTTCTTTATTCACCTGATTTGGATTAAGATAAAGGTGCCTAATGGTCTATTATAGTGTTACAATTATAATCAATATAAATTACATATCTTTAAGTATTTGAGGTTTAGACCGAAGTATCGAGGGGTCGGGGTGGCCGAGTGGGCTAACACTTGTGCCCAGAATTGCGCGTCGCATGGCATCTTGATAACCGAAATTAGAGTTTGAAAAATAGTTCCGAGTCCAAATACCGATGCCCCCGGACCGGGAAATACCACGTCTAGCCTAAAAAGCAAGGAAGGGGAAAACAAAAATACTGATCGAAATATAGATTACTATCAAAATTAAAAAAAAAAAAATGTCACTCTCAGTAACTTAATAAGAAAAAAAAATCAATTTTATTTAATGATTACGTAAATGTTAAGTAGTTATGTTATGTTATGTTCATTAGTTACGAAATGTTAAGATGATTAAAAATTAATCCTTAATGCATTATTTTTAATATAATTTTCATTTACTTTAAAAATAGGAAAATGAAGCAATATACTTCAATTTGTACAGATTTAACAATTAAAAAAGCATTCTCCTAAGCCTCTGCTGGTCCTTATTACCTGTAATACGGCTGAGTGCGAGGCGCTGGGAATTCCTAGAGTCCTGACTTTCCTTCCACGAGTGTTGAGGAAGGCTTGACTCAGAGTCCTGAGTGAATGGATTCAGTAAATATTGTATAGTATGCATGTGTTTTAGTTGTTATTTTGATTTTTTTTTTTTTCTTTTGCTTATATACATTTTCTTTTATTATTATTATTATTTTATGTATTATTTATAGTAAATTTATAGTAAATTAGAGTGTGAATGTGCTCTCTGAACACTATTATAAATGTGCTTAATTGTGATAGGTTGTAATATTTCTAAATAAATAAATTAAAAAAAAAAAAATATATATATATATGCATATACATCAAAACATACTAAAATTAATCATGAACTATGCAGATGACCAAACTATACAGGGTATTTTATTCTAGACGAAATTTAGAACAAAAGAGTTCAGTTGGTGTATGCGCCAATTCCTAACTGAATAGGAGTTAAGGCCAATTTTGTGTTTTTCTTAGATGGTCACGTTTTTTATGAAATAAGATGGTACTTCTCAAATATTGCTCAAGAGTGTTAAATTTGAAGTATGCCATCGTAAAGTAGACACGATTGTTTTGAGTAAACAGTGATTAACTTTACTAATATCAATGATAAAAGGGGCTTTCAGGTTGTCTAATACGGCAGCTGTACTGCTGTAGTTACAGTACAAATACACTGCATATATCTGTACAGCGGCCATATCAGCCATTTAGGAAATCTCTTTGATGATTGATCTTATTAAAGTCAATCAATGTTTTCACAAACGAAATTTTGTCTACTTTACGACGGCGTACTTAGAATTTAAATATCTTAAACAGTTTTTAGTGATTCCTACTTATTCTATAAAAAACGGGACCATCTTAAGAAAAATACAAGATTGGTCTTAACTCAGTTTCCTTTCGGATCGCCCATCAAATGAACTATTTTCTTGGAAATTTCGCCTAGAATCACCACTTGAGTTCGTCCATTAAAAACTGTAAAACACATATCAACATTGTAAAATGGCTAAAAATTATGAGTTATATTGCCAGGTGTTAGATTTAATTATTCTATAGTTACATTAAATTGCATTAAAATAAACCAATATATAAGCAGTTTCCTTATTTTCTCTTAAAAGAATTAAAATATTTTGAACTATAAAAATTGTTAATCTTATAAAATCAAATATCTTAGGAAAACATTCAAGTCTAAAGTTTCAGAAAACAAAATGATAATACAACATAAAAACAAACAATAAACTTAATACGTATAATGATGAAGAAGAAAGGAAGGAGTTTGTATATTATAAGTGCAAAAAATTTAATTTTTTTTTAGCATTTTTATTTATTAATCCGCACCTGTCAATTACGACCATCGATAATCAGCAGATGAGCTGACACAATCATAAGATAAAATAAATAAATAGATAGACATTTTTTTTTAAATGGAAAAGGCATGAGGTAAAGCAACACCCAGCGGCACCCCTTCCATGGATTTAAATTTAATACGAAAAAAAACATTGTATAGTTATTTATAATTTCTAATAAAAAAAAATCAATAACAAGCTGAAATATTACTATATTGGTATAACAAAAAAAAATTATTTATTTTTATTGAAAAATATTACATTCTGTCTCGAAGGATATTTATAATAGTGTTCAGAGATCACATTCACACTCTACGCACAATAAATAAAAGAAATTATACAGAAAAATAATATATATACAATAAATAAGAATAAAATAATCTAAAAATAAATAAATAAAAAGAACACATACATACCTATATACAATATTAACAAAAAATAAGTAAATCGCAATTATGAATTTAAACACAATTATGAATCACAAATTAATAATTTCCCGTCTAAATAGCTATATCAGTATTGTGAAAGGTGACTAAATTTGGCAAATATTTTTAAACTAAATTAAATTAAATTACGTGATGTGAGAAGGAATTAGTCGAGGGTGCGGTCAAAAAAATAAAAAAATTAAAATATATAAATAATTTTAATTTTTGCCGACGTTTCGACCCACTTTGCAGGTCGTCTTCAGGGCGTTGGATGTGGCACTGCGGGAGGCGGTTGAAACACTGTTTCATGAGTGTTTCAACCGCCTCCCGCAGTGCCACATCCAACGCCCTGAAGACGACCTGCAAAGTGGGTCGAAACGTTGGCAAAAATTAAAATTATTTATATATTTTAATTTTTTTATTTTTTTGACCGCACCCTCGACTAATTCCTTCTCATATCATATCAACGGTCAACCATCTCTACATCATTATAAATTAAATTACATTAATTCGTTATAAGTAAATGTGCCTTGTTGTTATACCCGTCTTAAATTTTAATTATAAATACCAATATCGTACAAATTACGAGAACATTTTGAAATTTAAGTTTTATTTTTATTTTTTTTAAGATATTTTGATACCTGAAAAGAATCCTGCTTTTTTGTGATGTATAATCTTCCTCTGATCTTTTAACATGCCGATTAACTGAACTCTGTTTAGGTCTTCCAATAGCTACTTTTATAAATGTTTTTCATTTTTTATTCCGGGATTTTTCTTCCGAATCTGTCAAGAGGAGTTTCCCTTGACATTCTCATAGGCCAAAGCGTCATACCCGCTTTTCCTTTTTTTTTTCTCCGAAATACCTTTCTATATAAATACCCAGAAATCCGCCATACTAGTTAAACTTCTCGGTTTTGCAAATAATTTTTGATTCTAGAATTATTATAAATTGCCACGTTAAAAATAATTAAAAGAGAATAACAGTCCTAATTAAATTAGAAGTGTTAAAAATTAAGAAAAAAAAGGCTTTTGCTCTAACTTAAGCTTGTTAAAAATCATAAATATTGTCGATCGCTTTACGCATTGATACTATTTAGAAATAGAAAAATAACTTTATTTTGAGACGGAGTCCCATGAGAATAACAGAAAGTTACAGAACAAAAGAAATACATCTGGCCAAAATAACTACTTTAAATAACATAAGTTACATTAAATAAAGAAAAAAACATATATAAATATAGAAAAAATATACTAAAACTAATGGAACTATATATAAAATATTTAAACTATATAACATACAAATAGTAAATGTAACAAAATAACCACCGCTTAGCTAAAAAAGTAAAAACAAAATAATAATAAAAAGAAATAAAGAAGATAGAAAAAAAAAACAGTAAACATTAAATAAATTCCTCTAATCGATGAGCATCTAGTACAAGTGAATAACGTCAAGTAAAATGTAAATGAATAAAGACTTCTGTTTTTTTAATCTTCATAAACATTAAAACATTTATAATATAAACAACCTGAAAATACAAACATACAAATAGTAAATGTAACAAAATAACCACTGCTTAGCTAAAAAATTAAAAACAAAATAATAATAAAAAGAAATAAACAAGATAGAAAAAAAACTGTAAACATAAAAATAAATTCCTCTAATCGATGAGCATCTAGTACAAGTGAATGACGTCAAGTAAAATGTAAATGAATAAAGACTTCAGTTTTTTTTAATCTTCATAAACATTAAAACATTTATAATATAAACTAGAATATATGTATGTATATATATATATAAATATAT
Organism: Nezara viridula; assembly: GCA_928085145.1. Classification (NCBI taxonomy): domain Eukaryota; kingdom Metazoa; phylum Arthropoda; class Insecta; order Hemiptera; family Pentatomidae; genus Nezara; species Nezara viridula. The sequence continues at coordinate 50,539,397 of OV725081.1, forward strand.
ATATATATATATATATATATATATATATATATATATATATATATGTATGTATATATATATATGTATATATATATATATATATTATTATAATATATACATATATATATATATATATGTATATATATATATATATATACATATATATATATATTTATAATATATATATATATATACATATATAAGTTCATAAATACACATAAACAAGATCATGAGAAGGAGAAAAAAAAAAAAATATATATATATATATATATATATATATATTTATATTATATATATATATATATATAAAAGAAATATATCTATATATACAGGTAGAAAACATTGATTTTTTAAAAACAAGGCACTGAAGCTTAACATATATATATTTATACATTTAACATATTAGGGAATATATATGCAAATCTTTTTGTTATTCTTGGTCTCTTGACAATTTTTTAAATGATCGTTTGACTCATTTTTGTTTGATCAACGCTCCAAAGAAAAATAAAGTTTATCTACAAATAATTAATTAGAAATAAAATAAAAAATCGTCTGTTTTTTTAAAATAAAATAGAATAAATTTTATAGAGTAAAATTATTACTTCCGGCCCAAAGATGATTTACATTAAATAAATAAATGAATAAAACTCATGAAGTAGATAAAAAGTAAACTAGCTATGTAAGCACTAAATGAAACGACATACCAAACACTCAAAACTCTTAAAAGAATAGCGAAAAATGTATTCGCTATGAAGAAAAAGAAAGATAATCGAAGGTCTTTACCGAAAAAAATAAGTAAATAAATAATAAATTACATTTGTAAGTTAAAATATTTTTAAACAGGTATATAAAAGGGAAAGGGTCTTCATGAATGGTTTTATTTGTGACAAAAGTATGAACCATTAAGGATTTTTCGAAGGATTTTGGATTGTAAGGATTGGATACGATAGGAATTCGATGTGTTGGTGGAGCCACAAAGCACATAAAAAAACAATTAAAATTAAATCGTATACAACAAAAATAATAAGAAAATTGATAAATGAAGTGACTAAAAAAATCAAGGGATTCTTGTACTGATGCAAAAAAGGACTTGTATGTGTTAATTTGAAGATAGATCTGAACCACTCACCTGTTAAAGAAAATTGAGTAGTTCACTGAACACAGAATGAGTAGTTCAATAGACACAAAGCTATCTAGTCACAAATTCGCTATAATATAACTCATTAAATATCTTATTCCTTCTTTTCTGAAATATATGCAAAGCTACTGATTTATTTTTTCAGAGATAGAGCTTTTGTTATTGTTTCCTATAAAAATAATTGATAAGTTAAAAAGGCAGTATAGGATTTCAATAGAAGTCTTGGGCCGACGATAGAAAAAAAAAAAAAAAAAAAGTTTCATCTAATAACATACCCAATAAATAGGAATATTACTATTATTGTTTTCAAGGAAATAAACTGCTTTGATTATAAATTAAATTAAGATAGATGTCATATATATTTTTTTAAATTATGATTTTAACTAACACTAGTTTTGTGAAATTTGTTATTATATCATCAGTTATTAGAATTAGAAAATATTACGAATTGTTGAAAGTAAATAATCAATCATTGATTAATCTGGAGGCTAATTGAAGAACTTTATACTTAAACCATGAGGATTATTTATATCCTGTCTGGAAAAATTAATTGTTAATCAACCTCTATTGTTAATTTATAACTAATCTATTATTATTAATAATTTACGATTATTTCACTGATCAATTGATTTTTAGTCCATATAGCAATATTTTACTTGCTTTGTCTTCTAAACTGAGAGTTCATATGAAACGAGAATATAATTTAAACTACTGTGGATATCAGTTGCGTTTGTTTACTGTTTACCACTAGAAAAAAAAATTACGATATGTTCTAAGCTTACAATGAGCAAATATAAAATAATTTATATTCTTTCTATATTATTATTATATTCTTTCTAAATGTATTTTTTTTTATTCTTATTATTTTAATTTTATTTCCTTGAATCTTAACGATTATTTACAAAAGTTTTTTCATTTTATCTATATTTTTTCATTCATTCTGATAAGAACACGGAAATGTTGATTTTTGACCTTTGAAAACTTTTGCCAGACTCTTCATCTCTTTCAAAAGAACTGTTTTGATGGTTGAAAAATAAGATAATTCTCTAGAAAGTTTGTTTGTTTTTTTCTTAAAAAGTTCAGGTCGATGAAATCTTAGTTGGTGATGAACGGGAAGCCTAAAATGCTAAATTTTTATGTTTACGCTTAAAAATAAATTTATAAATAAGTTTAAAAATATATACTTTGATTTACATTAAACATATTGAATGGGTTGGAATGATAATCTATCATGTTTTTTTTTTTTTTGTTTTTATTTATTTATTTTTATTTTTTATTTTTTATTTTTTTTTTTTAGAGAATTCTGTCCAATTTTCCCTAAGTTATAAATTATTTAATTTTTTTTTTGTTTTTTTAAAACTTATTTATTGAGACATATGACAATCTGTCACAATCAAAGTCATTTATCACACCATATTAATAAGGTTTTCTTTTCTTTATTTATTTATTGAGTATTACAAGAATCTGTCACTTGGATATTTGTTATGGTGAGGTATGGTAACATTTACACTATAACAATAGCAAAATCACTATAAATAATAATCAAAAAGTTACACAATAAATAAAATAAAATAACTTAAAAATAAGGAAATTAAAAAAAAAAGCTAAAACACATGCATACCTATATATACTATTTACAAACAGCGATCGAACTCCGAGGCAGGCTTTTCCCTTCAAATAGGAGGGAAAAGCAGGACTCCAAGAGAACCCTGCGCTACTCAACCGCATCACTGGTACTAAAGCCAGCAGAGATTGATCGAGATCGCTTTGGCCACATACACTCATGTCTTGAGTGGAGAATCTAACCATTGCCAGAATTCCAATGTATATATTCCACAAAATGTAGCGGGGCTACTGCCGTTTTAACATACTTGGATAATTATAGGGATAGGTGGTGCTTGTTCGGGTTTTTTTTTCAAGAGGTTTTGGATGATACTTAGGTTCAGATGACATTTGGAAAATTTTTCAGGGATAAAGTCTAGGACAAATGGGATGTTGGGGTCATGATGTAGGGTTTTGTTGGATACATAGAATGGAGCATCGACTACTGTTCGAAGACCTTTTCACTGGAGGGATTGGATGCGTATGATGTTTGAAATTTTTTTTCTGAAAACAGCTGAAAGATGTGTTGCTAGAAGCGATCAATTTTTTATATCATCAATCAGCTAATGTATATTTGTAATTAAATTTTGAATGACAGAAAAAGTTAATTTTACTTAAATTTTGTAGTTCACACTGAAATCTTCTCCTACATAAAGTGCCCGATTTAAGACCTGACTATGTGTAACATGTTTTGAAGCAATTCGTAAACGGATCGTTAATCATTGTATAACTTGATTACGAAATTCAATTTTCTTTTAATACTGCCTTAATCCTAGAATAATGCAAACTCTTTGCTAAACATATTAGTGCCATTACACTATATCATCCTGCACATTGCATAGCGTGTAATTTCCTACGATATCGATGGCGTTTCAATAACACCTGGTAACACTATTTGCAAATAGAGATTTACGATTTGGAGGCCTAAGTGATAGTTATTGATGCAACCGTTATGACATTTGTAACTGTGTAACTGGACCTCTCTCTGCGTTATTTATTAGAGCAGCTAAAACGCATATTCGATAACGATATTTCCAGAGGTAATGAAAAGATTTTCTTCTACAACTTTCGAAGTGATACGTTAAATCTAAACCTGGAAACCTATTTTTACAACAATAATAAGGATAAAGCCATCATTAAAAGTTTATGGAAACATTTTATGGAAAAATTGTTTAATTTTTTTCAATAGGATTATTATTAATAATAGAATGTATTGCAAATCATCTATAATCAACTATTAACATCAATCATGGTTCATTTTTATTATTTTTTTAAACAATGTGGAGTTTGTCTCCATTGTAAATGTGGTTAACATGAAGCCATAATATTTTATATATGAGTTTGTTTTTTTTTTTGTTTTTTTTGGTTTTAAGAGAAAAAATTATATTATAATTCTTGTTTGCGATAAAGATAGATTTGTTGGAAAAATCGCTATATAATTTGGCAAACATATTCACCAGAAGTAGTTGAAAAATTGAAATACATTGTGGAACTCGGAATTGTATAGTATTTGGAAGAATTAAATCCTTATTGTACTTCGGTTTAAACTTGAAAACTGGGATTTGTAGAACAATTAGTAGAACTGAAAAAATCGGAATTCTTCAAGGCCATTAATAATATGTAACCTCTAGATGCAAATATTATTTAAATAATTTGTTGTTTTATGACCTTAATGTTCCTTATGTTTCTGATTTGGCCCAATCCAGATACCAATCCTTCCCTAATAAACTTCAGAACCATCCGAATCCTATCGTCTCTAACCTTGCTTCCTCTTCTATCCCTGATAACCCTCGAGGGGTCTGAAAAGAAGATGGCCTCGAGATCTTTTATTGTTAATACATTTTGTTTTTAGAGTGCTACCAGTGGGTAGTTTCCCAACATGTGATTTCATGTTATTACTTTCTGTTATAAAATTTACTAAATGTATTTTATTTATTAATACAGTTGTAAATATCATGAATAAATAAAAAAATAAAATAAATTTATTTGTTTGACTCTGAAGTTTTATTTTTCAAGAAGATTAAATGGTACCATATTTTATATAAAATATACTGTTTTCCTAATGAAAATCCAAACTGAACTAATGAATTAAAAAGAAAACAAACAAAAATAAATAAATAAATAAGATAATTCTTTACGATTTTCAAATGAATATTATATATAGCTGAATGTTCGAATGCAATTAGTTCCTAACGGCTGATTGTTTCAGATGTTTTATATGGACATTAATTTAGTTTAAAATTAAAATTAAACATTGATTTAAAATTTAAAAGAATTTCATAAAAGTTTCGACATAATTTTACGTGTTTTCCCTCCACTTTAAATGTTTTAGCACCTCTTCTGTCACTCCAAATAAAGTTAATAAATAGTAAATTAAAAACTGAAATTTTTATATAAATTGAGTTGGTGTTGGAGAAGTGTTTTTGGTGATCTCAACTTTTTCCCTCTCGCCACTTGCCAATGTTTCGCTGATGCTTCGCGTTTTTTAAAGTTTTTGTGATCCAATTATTAATTTCCTATTGCCTAAAAATATGCATATGAATTAAATTTGCGTGAATTGGGTGCAGCATACAATATATTAAGCACTTTCTTGGATCTTAATTGAACCTTAATCTTTTTTTTTTACATGCTCCCTCAATTTTGATGCATTAAATCGAAAATAAATTACAAAATGTTTATAAAGAAAACATGGTGAATAAATTCAAGTGGTCGATTGATTTTAAGTTCTTTTCGAATTCCTATGCTAAGCATTATCAAACAATAAATCAATTTTCCAAAAAAAAAAAAAAAATTGGAGAATAATACTTATCTCCGTGAGTTCTGGTGCTCCCATGTTTTTGAAGTCAAAACTTTATTAGGCGTGTTTTGTACTTTTTTGTATAGAGTGAATTAGATTGAGCTGTCAGATTTACGAAGTGTAACGCTCGGGTAAAGTCGGCTGGGGTCGATTAATTCTTCTGTAGTCGTCTTTCGCATATGGATTAAAATACCTCAGAAACTAAAAATCGGACCTGCATATTGTTTTCAAGGGAAATGTTCATCATTCGATACTCTTTGTAGTGAGCTATTGTTCAAAATTGTATAATAACGCAAAGACGTGTTAGAGAGACAAAAAGTAGTATTGAAGAGTAGTATTGAAAACCAAATAATAACTAGTTTTATGGAAGATATTGATTAAAATATCTCAGAAAATCGGACCTGCATACTGTAAGCGTGGAGAATGTTCAGCATTTCACCCTCTTTGTAATGAGCTATTGTTTATAATTTATATTTCATATCATTAATCTCACCTTCTTGATAATTCCATTTCGTGTGATCTAAAGCACAAAAGTTTTTTGTTTTAATCAAATAAATACCTCTTGTAATTGGTAGATGGTTGACTGTCGTGGATAATGAAGAGAAGAATAGTTGGGGTGATCAGTCAAATAAGAAGGCAAAAATAAATTATAATATTTATTTTTACATATGCCGACGTTTCGACCTGAAGTTCAGGCCTTCATCAGGGCTGTCTCCAACAGTGTTGCAGGGAGAATGAAGGAGAATTCTGGCATATGTAAAAATAAATATTATCATTTATTTTTGCCTTCTTATTTGATTGATCACCCCAACTATTCTTCTTTTCACTAAATATCTTTTGCTTATACCTATAAATATTGATTCTTGAGTTAAGAATATAACTGTTGAAGGATTTTCTTAAATGTTTTTATTTATTTTTTCTCACTATTTTATATGTTATGTTTTCTTTACTATATACTTGCTGAAGTTTGATTTTTCAGGAGCCTTTAAATTTAAGTCCATTATCATTTATTTGTGATCTCCCTCAATCCAGTATTAATTATTTGTCTCTTAAAATTAATTTCAATATAAATTTTATTCCAAGAAGGGGTATTTTAAAATAAAAGAAGATATAAATGCCATGACCAGAAGCCATAGGGGAATGCTGAAAATAAAAAACAATAGGGAATGACTGAAGGTTCCCACTTTGACCACTCTCCTTCAAGGAATGTGCAGACTTTGATCTTGCCGACGTTGATTAATAATTAAAGTAATTTGTTTTTATTACAATAGCTATGAGTAAAACAGAAAAACTCCTCGGTAAGATTAAGTTTTAATTTTTTATGTTCTCATCGAGACTAGGAAAGGCATCATTTATAGGTAGCTTACAAATACAATCAATATATATGAATACAAGGAAAACACGTAGGAGAAGCCGGTAAAGTTTTCAATTTTATTCTCAAGAACTTATTTTTGAAAACATATTGTATTTATTTCAATTTACTTTACCCTTTGTATGACATAACTACATATATCAAAACTGAAAAGCAATAATGAAACAGTTTAAGAGACTAATATTGATAAAGAAGAATATTATAATTTTCTTATAAAAATTGTATAATCTCTTCGTCACATTAGGCTTAGAGTACTTTTTATTTTCAATCCCTAGACGTATTTGATTCAATTATCTAATTATTTATAGATTATTGTTTAGAAAAATTAGGAGAAATAATTCGATTGCTGATTTTAATATTGTGCACAAATTATAAAAATACACAATCATTAGATAAAATTTATCAACAATCAAATTGAAATTATAAAAAAAAGTTTATAATAAAATTAAATACATCAAATACTTAAGCTAATACTAATGTACTTATAAACAAAAAGTATTACTAAATACCACTAAAATATTGAAAAAATATTAGCAACAACAAATTTAAATTATTAATAAATTTTCTGCACGTAAAAAAAATGACTTCAATTGTTTTAGAGTTACATTGTGTATTAGTTAATAGACTCCTTACACAATTGCAAAAAAAAAAATCATAATTACTAAATTTAATTATTTTTTAAATAAACAACACTGTATTCCAATCATCATTGCTGGCTGGAATAAACAGTGGGACATATCGAATCCACTAAATCAGATCTTTCACTCTAAATCTTGTTTTATTTTCCTTTATGTATAAGAGTACTATAAAAGCGAACAAAAGCGTCTATAGTCTTTTTAATGCCGATACTCAAGTGGGATGAATATGACCGATTTCCTCTAAATGGTTAACCCTTGAACAATGAAATCATATATCATAACTTTATTTTGATAAATTAACATGCGAGATGTTTTAATTTAGTTCCTAATGGAATCTATTTTTTTTAATATTTTGAATTAATGTTAGATAAAATTAAAATAATCTAAATAAAAAATTGAACTGCTTTGTTACAGGAGAAAATGACTGACAAGCAGATGTGTCTTTAATTCAGATTGGCATTTCCAACAAGAAGCAGCTGCTAATTTATTTCCATAGGGAAATATCCGGAATATATATATATATATATATATATATATATATATATATATATTATTAAATGATCTAGGTCTAATCAGATCTAGGAAATCATCAAATCATCAATGTAAAAATGGCAATTTTGTAACACGAATGGTCATATTTGTGCTATCAAGTAGTTTTAAATATAGCCCAACATTTAGTAAATGTATCAATTTTTATTTCGATTTTTTTGTTATACCAGGATATAAAAGGAAAAAAGAAACGATTTCGACTGCAGTCGATAATACAGTAACTAGTTATTTTTATAAATAATAAATATTTAGTTTTATATTGCACAGTAAAATATTATGGACACTTCCATTTTCTATTTTATTTTCATAAATAATAAATATGTAATTTATTGATGCATAATAAAACATTGAGGACACTTCCATTTTTTATTTTATTTTCACCCCTCATAAATGAAATATGTAGTAAAGGAAATATATAGAGTTGCGATTTAGAAAAATACACGTTTCGAACGAAAATACACGTTTTAAGGTATACCTTCTCATGTCTAAGCAATACGAGTACCGCTAAATGTTCTGTGGATGTCTTTATCAGTGTACGCGAACAGACTAGCTGAAAAATGAAATGTCACATGAAACTGAACTTTTGTATTAAAGGTGATTTTTTTTCTTCTACTTAAATGTATTTATTAACATCTTAAACGATTCGAGATTATTTCTCATATTTAGGAATCTAAAATTATATCGACAAAATGATAACGAGTTTTATTGAAGGTATGGATTAAAATATATCAGGATCTGCATACTTTAACCTAGGAAAATATTCAGTATTTCTTCCTCCTTGTAATGAGCTATTATTTATAATTATATGTTTCATATTATTAATTTCGTCTTGTAGATGTTTTCGATTCTATCGTCTGATCGAACACTCCTTAATTTTTTTTCTTACCATTATTGGATAATGGCCCGAACAAAGGTCGTGATATTTATCCTAATATTTCTTTATATAAAACGTTAACATTAGGTTTAGAAACATTAAGTTGGACATATATAAATACAGTTCGATTTCTGTAGTAGAGATACAGGTAAAAACCACTGTATCATTATCACTTTAGATGGTAAATATTTGTGAATTAGGTAATTATTTTTAACATGTTTTTTATTTGTAAATAAAATGTGAATTTATAATAAAACTCCGTTTATTATAATAAAAAATAAATAAATAAGTAAAAGTTGTTCAATACTTAATTGTAGTAGTTTTTGTTGAAATCGCGAATACTTTTAGGGGGCAGGATATCAAATCACCTCGTTATTTTACATGTAAGGTTTTCTAAAAGTGGAGAATCTGTCGTAGGTTGATACGAAAAATCGTGAAGAATACATATATAAAAAAAAATGTTCTTTAAAAAGTACTCTTATGATAGTTTTAACAATGAAAAATTTTACTTGTACCAAAAAAAAAAATTTTACTGTGAAGCAATCATCAATTCTTAAATTAAATGTTTTTTTTTTTTTCTCAAAATATTCGAGTTACGAATTTCCTACTTTTCTGCCAAAAGTTCGGGCTACTATTTCTATATATACTTATACTTTTTTGTAGCTCTATTACTCCAATTAATATTTCCCTCAGCTTACGGGACACCCTGAGTAAAGATACATAGATTTTTCTTAGAAGATAAAAAATTAGTTGTTTTAAATAATAAATTTATTAGTTGACGTTTCGAAGCTGCATTCCCGGTTTCAAAACTTTTTTAATATCAAAGTTCCATATCTCACAATAATTTTTATTGCCCATATTTATGTTAACACCAACCTCTAAAATAAATAATAAAATTGAACTGCTTAAAATAAATAAGTAAATTAGAGACTCAATAATTAGACGCTCATAAATATCGTAAATATTGCATATTTGTATATTATTTTTAAAAAGGTTTTACTTATAATAATTATTAAGTATGCTGTGTTTGTAGCAACTCAATATAATTAGGCAGCACCCTTTTATGAAAATAAAGTAATTCTCTCTCTCTGTGAAGTCTGTGAAAAAAAAGATTTTTCAGAATCAGATTCTTTCCGACGACAGTCGGTTATTTTTTAATTATTATATTTTACACGTTAAAATTAAATAATCTTTCGTTGTATCTGAAACACATTCATCTCTATAATTGTTTAAATAATACAATTAATAATTCCTTTATATTAAATAATTTTATCTCAACCTTTCTCTATTTAAAAAAAAAATAGACGATTTGAACATAGTTCTTCGTCTGATATCATATATCAGATCTAAAATTAATTTTATGTTAAAAATTGCTTATTAATAAAATTAATAATAAAAGTTTTTTATAATTAATAGCACAATTTAATAGTTCACAATAATTGATATTGCACGTATTTCTTTTGACATCGACCTCTTAAATAAATAATAAAATTGAACTGCCTAAAATAAATAAGAAAATTACACAGACTAAAAAGAAAAAAATAAATTGTTATTAAGTTGTTAATTTCAGGCAGTGTAATTTTATTATTTATTTTATAAGCTGATGTTAACAGAAATACTTGCAATATAAATTATTGTGAAATATTAAACTGTGCTATTGAGAAATTTTTGAAAATGAGGTACAGCTTATAAATTTATTATATTAAAGATCTTGTTGTGATAATTATGAAAAAAACTTTTATTATTAATTTATAAATAAGCAATTTTTAAAGTGAAATTAGTTTTAGATATAATATCAGACGAAGAGCTCAGTTCAACTCGTCTATTTTTTAAATAGTGAAAGGTTGAGATTAAATTATTTAATATAAATGAATTCTTAATGTTAATATTTAATGTTATTTAAATAATTACAGAGATGAATGTGTTTTAGGTACAACGGACGATTATTTAATTTTAAGGTGTAAAATAAAATAAAATAATTTATTCTGAAACTGTCGTCAGTAAAGAACCTGATCCTGAAAATTTCTTTCATTAATTTATTATCATTCTATTCCTCTTTCTTTCCCTTCTCTCCCCTTATACATTTCTTATATTCCTCCTCATATTTTATCCTCTCTCTTCCTAACTTCATAAAATATAGTGGACTAGTTCATTAAATAAATAATATAAAAATGCTGTAACACATGCATATCTCTCTCCTATGAACAAATTTTCGAGAAGAGAAGAGGAAGAAGAGAAGAAAAAGTCTTTTTATTTATCAAAATTACAAAATATAAATTACAAAATAATATTTTTGGATTTAAAACCGTGTATTAAAATGTGTATATTTAAATATTTATTTTGTTAGATTAATTCATTTTTGTTTAGTTTAGTATCTTTTAGTTTATATACATTTACTTTAGTATTATTATATTCTGTTTATTATTTTTATTTATTGTACATAGTATACTACTCTATATCACTATTACTCTTGCCCTTGAATGTGACAGATTGTAATATATCTCAATAAAGATTATTATTATAAAAAAAAAATCAGACATACTACATGGTATGTGACCGTCAGAGGTGTTTCATAACAAAATTATATTTCAATCTATTTATATACAACTAATAAATAGGAAAATAAGAATAATTATATTTACAATGTAAACGTTATAGAAATATTTTAATTACAAAAACAGTGGTTCAAAAATTCTCCAATTTATTAATTGTTAAATTCTCTGGTTAGCATTATTCTATAGGAGAAAACAGACTTGAAGTAATTTACCAATGCTATCAAATTGTTTCCATTTAATAAATCAATTACTTGATCCCGAGATAAATATCTAGACTTTAACCATTTTCTAGAATAAAAGATACTTAGATATTAATTTTTTGTCTCTGGTAATACAATGAAGTAACTAAAAGCAACAATTTGATTCATTGTATGCTTCTATTATTTCGAAATGAGAAGATAAATTAATAAATTTGTACATGGCAAGTGTCTCTGTTGGGTAGGCGGTCCTTAGTCAGAGAGCTGGAATATGATTAATTATAACCACTATGAAAAATTAACATAGACCCTTGAAAAGCCGCTGGAACACTAACGGAAAACCGGAGGGTGTGGTCCAAAAAGACAAAAAGAAGATCTTCCAGCGGCCGAAATGGCAGGTCGTAGACCAGCTCGAGCAAGGTTAGCAGCCCTGGAGTGGTATATAAGGGGATGTCTCCTCCAGTTAGGGCATAGGGAATCTCACACTCTCTGACAAAACAGCAATGGCTTCATACAAGGCTCTGGTGAGTTGAAGATGTCTTATTCACAGAAACTTATTATTTAATTTAAAATATATATTTTTAAAATTATTTTATTTTATAACAAATTCAAATTTATTTATTATGTATTTTATTTTATGTATCCTTTTAGATCTTCCTCTTCGTCGCTATCTTCGCCGTGGCTTTCGCCGCCGAAGAAGGCCGTGACAAGAGGGGAGTTTTCTATGGTAAGCATGATTTTTGGTTCTTTTAAAATTAAAAATATGACAAATATTATATTTTTATTATACTATATTTAGTTACTTTTCATCACTAATATTTAATAATTGGTGTCCCGTTTGTAAAATTCAAGATTTCAAAAGTTGATAGTAGACATCAACAATTACTATATAAATTTAAATTAAAAAAAAACATTATTTTAACAATAAACAGAACTTAGCCTAATAAATCTCTTAAATATTTTTAAAAACATAAAAACTACTTGCATTTGTAGAAAATGTTGTTTAATTTACTATAAACCGATTGTTAATTACTTAAATTAAATATGAATTTATCTATCGTTTCCAAACTCAACAAAAACCGTGGCTTAACTAAGAACACAAAATTCACTTTTCTAGTGAAAATCAGACCAAGGTCAATTTATAAACTATTTTGTAGCTCTTGGGGGTCTGATTGCAACAATTTAAATATGTTCCTTCACTTACGGGATACCCTGCATATTAATATACTTATATTTTGTGTCAGATGAATGAATTTTCAATAACAGTAGCCTTAAATAACTAATTTTTAAAAAAATCATTCCATAATTAATAACGTTACAAAAATTATTAATAAATAAACTTTTATAAAATTACATCACACATTTTATATATCTTTTTTGCAATGTTTCATTATTTTGTCCACTTTCAAAAATATCATTTTTATACTGCTTAACACTTCAATTCAAAATTTTATTTTTCTCTTAATTTTAAAAGTGTCGTCGGTTTTTCATTTAGACAAAAATAGTCCTTTCTGATTTCATATTGGTGTATTTTTATTGTAAAACAACAGAAAATTCTTCTATTACTTACATTATAAGTTAAAATTAAATAATAAACTAAATAATAAATATGTATATTTACTTAAACAAGAATATAGATTTTATTTGTATATGTTTCGAGGCATTTATTTATTATAAGGTATTAATTTAGCAAAACTCAGTATATCTTTAACTTATTACCTACATATAATCGCGTTCGCTATTTGAAGATCCCTCATTTATATCTGGGTGAAGTTATTATTGGTTCAACAAATAGGGTTTTGCAACATTTTGGTTCTGTTTTCACTCGTTTAACTGAGCTGATTGATTTTCACGATTCGACTCATCTATCACTCGTGACCAATGTTTAAATCAATAAGATATGAAGTATTTACTCTGTGTATATTATTTAGCGACTTAATAAACCCGTTCTTAAATAACCATTAGAATCCTGTAAATTAATCGCGAATCACGGATTTTATCTTAACTACGACTACGAGAACAACTCACAGTTGTAATCGACAATAGTTTAATTTCACCTTAGTGGTATAGATATTCTTCCTAAGATTCATACTATATTTTCATGTATTAATTTATAAAATATTATGCTTAAGAAAATATTTTTATTCTAATATTTTTCATTGATAATGAGTTGATAATATAGTTAGAATTTTTAAAAAGAAAATCTTTGAGGGAATACTGCTAAAAGCTAAACGGACTACTCTTTGTCAATGTATTTTCAGTTTTCTAAGAAAATGGCTTAAGGAAAGTATCATTGTCTTCCGGGAATATAATTAAATTTCTAAAAATATGGTCTTCCTCAATAAATACATTAGGAACTTCGGTGAAATGTCCATAGCGGGGATTTATTTTCCATTATAATTTCCATTTTTTAAGAGATTTGATGCTTTGGAACTATTATTTTAAATTATAAACCAAAGCCTTTAGCGAATACTTTTAGTGATTTCTATACACCAGAAAGATTGTCATAATTTCTAACATAACACTTAGAAAGAAACTAATACTTTCTGTTATCCGTAGGTGGATACGGTTACAACGGTGCCGTCCCATACTCCGCCGGATACGCCGCATACCCAACCGCCTACTCTGCTGGATACGGACTTGGATACACTGGATACTCTGGATACGCCGCTGGATACCACCCATACGGATACTCTGGATACTCCGGCTACCCATATGGTGCTGTCAGCTACGTCCACTAAATTCTGAAGACTTCCCTTCTCCCTCCTTAAAATCAACTCTTGATTACAAAAATCAGTTTTCTCCCCTTTGCAAAATGAAACAAATCAGTCATAATTACAGTTTTCAATAAAATATTTTCCCGTTAACCTGTATTTATTCTTTATAAATCATCCTAATCCTTAGGTAATATAATTATTTTAAAATAGTTTAATAATTATGTCATTGGTAATCATAATATTTAAATATATTGACAATTGACTTGGTTAAATATAACGACGAAGTACTCAGTTGTTCATTCTATAGGGATCATACATAAATGGATTTGGTTCATACAAGTATATGCAACTTTGTATTTCACAAACTTCGTCATAAAATACAGAAGACTTGGACGTTAATCACGATAAATATAATACATCAAGAATATTTTTAGACTTATCATGTAAATTTCTTTGACCACATATGTAATAAACCTACTTAGATAAATTTGAAGAATATCCACATAAATGACAATATATTTTTTATTACAATATTAGAAATTGTATTTCTAATTCACAAAACATGCAAATGTGAGTATAAATTTTATTTAATAAGTTCATCATTGCTAAAAAGTTTTTAATGGAGTTTTCAAGTCAAAAGTGATTAATTTAAGGAAATAAAAAAAAAAAGTTGACTATAAAAATTGTTTACTATTAAATAATCAGTCCCGAAACTTGCAAAATCATTTAAATCTATTGTAAAACTGACTTCAAAATAGCGCACAAAAATTAACATTCATAAATCACGCTTAAGTGTTCGGTTGCCTACCACTTTACAAAATTTCTTCGTCATATTTCGAATAAATAAAATATCTGGGGTTCACAATAGACTGACGCCAGAGCTGGAAATCACACGTGACAACAACCAAAAAAATTGAATCACCGACTCTCACTTCTAAAACGAATGCTACTCCATAAAAACAACTACTTTCTAAAAAAAAAATATCATATACGACATGCTGCTTAGATCCATTTGGCGTATGCCACTCAGGTGTAGATTCAACAGAAAAATGGCTCTCACATACTTTTTAAATCTTACGATCTGAATTTATCCGGTATAACACTCACTGTCACTTCACGCTAACCAGTGAATCATTGCATTAAGAGCTACGAATACATATGATTGACATAATAAACATATATTGCAAATATTTCCATGACACTAGTTAAGCATCCTATTCCACTTGAACAAACATTACTAGTAGCAGACACACTACCTCAAAATACGAAAACAAGACTTCAACGTCGGAGGAGTAGAAATGTAATAGGGATCTGTTATATTAATAACAACATCGCGGCTGGAGTGCCTTAACTGGGAGATTTCTCCTACCAAAAGTCACGTTTATCTCGAAAGAGAAGTTCACCAATGAAGATCGCATTTACGAAAATCTGATGTGTCCACACACACGACTCTCCTAATTATTTCAGAAAAGTTTTTATACCTTTACATATGTCCGTGGAGAATTTAAAAAAAAAAATTGAATTAGATTTATTTTCCTGAAAATTGATCAAAGAAAAGATTTGAGTACGATTTATTTGATAAACTAAAGCAATGTAAACCTGCTTAAAGTAGATCAGTGTAAAAATTTCAATACCCTCTAATATTGCTGATCAAAAACTTTTTGCCGTAGCTTAATTTTGTCAAACAATAATTTCTGTTAAAAGTAGAGGAAATAGTGAATCCTGTATGAAGCGGGCAACAGATTTCCTTACTTTTACCTAGTCATCTTTTTTCTCTCTGAAACGTATAGATCTGTCGAAAACTTAGAGTATATATTCTTATGTAGATATATACAATTCAGCACCCTTAATGTAGATAGTATTCTTTATTCCTGTACTCTTTACGTAGATATATACAATACAATGCTCTTATACAGATCTAATTCAGCGCTGTAGATATTTAGATTCTTTCGGGCTGAATCCTCTCTCCTCTCTACCCAAAAATGCAAAATATAACCATTTTTTTTAGAAAAAAAAATATCACTAAAAGTTTTATGGTTCATCTAATTAAATTTAATAGGACTTCAATAATCACTTAAACAACATTTCATATAGGTAGTTGCTTTCTTTCTTCCGAAGAAATTATCCTAATATATACATACAAAAACTAAAATTATGGTATTTTGCAATAAGGGAAAATTAGGAATGAATGAGAAATGAAAAATGGAAGCACATCATTGGGAAATTCTAAATTATTACAATTACCTGGGAATAGGCCTGACTCATCTATGCAACCTGAAAACTATTTTTTTTTATAAGTTAAACACTTAATACATCCAATAATACCATATTAAAAAATTATGACATATCATTATTAAATAAGTTACATGTTTACAATGCTGCCGTGCCATCAATAATTTGTTACGCTTGCCAAGTTTAGGGATATCATAGTTTTGAAGAAGTCGAAAAACTAACTATATTTTTTATTTTAAAAAAACTGTTTTCCCTTCCTATTAATTCACCTCATTATATTTTATATTTGGAATCCAATTTTAAACCGATAATCTTCTATACTTGTCATTGCAATGTATACAAAGAGTATTTTCTTTACCAGCATAAAGATTACCGAACATTTTCGCTAAATAAGTAATAAAACAGAAAATATTTTGGCACAAAGAAAACATTGAGCTCTATAACAGAATTAATATCACAATGGAATACACTAGTGATAAAATAATTCCCCATGTTTTAAATAAATTATAAAATAATTTTAAAGTGGATACGAGAGAAAAAGTTAGAGTGTCTACATTTCCTGACATTTATAAGGATTTAAACAGACTTAGGTGAAAGGCATTACATATCAGATGTAAATAAAATGCATTTTATTAAAGGTATATTTAAATTGCTTGGACAATTATTATTTCTAAGCAATATTTTTATGAGGAGTTAGCAATAAATATTGTATAGCCTTTGTAATTTAAATGAAATAGAGAATGTATACCACTACTTCGCTGTTTGTCCGATTTTACAGGAATATCGAATCAAATATTTTAATAAAAAAATCATAAACCGTAATGAACTTATAAACATACTCAATGGTAATCATGTTCAAGATTGGAGCAGTTTAAATATGTATCATATATTATAGGATTTATAAATATAGGATGTTTTTGATTCAGAAATACAACACATAACATTCTTTAGTTATATGTAAACAAAAGCAAGTATAAGATTAAGTTTATGCAACAAAAATTATTTCTTTCTTATTTTTTTACCAATTAAAGTTTATTTATATTGTATGTATCAGGTTGTATGTTTTATATTGTTTTAAATAACAAAAGGTTGTTTAAAGTTTCCAAAGTTAATTGTTTTTATTTATTTTATTATAATTTTTTTTTCATTGTATGTATTTTTAGGCAGGCGGTTCTATACCATTACCAAAACAAAGTTGTTATAAAAAAAAGGAATATGTAAAATGTTTATAAAATAAAGCTTTCTTTCTATCTATCTACCTATGTATACATACAAAAAAAATGTTTTGGTCTTAATCTCTCTCAAAACTTAATCCTGGATATGTTAGTGCTTGTTACTAAATCTTGTATTAAAAACAAAAAAAACATATTATACGGCAGTAAAACTAACTGTCACATTTCAGTTGGTTCAGGAAAATATAATTCATTGAGAATGTTAAAAAATAACTTGTGGTTTTTCCTTTTAAATTTCGAAAAAAAACCAATATTAATCTTTATTTAGCCTTCCAATGCAAATCTGATAAGTGAATTTATCACCTAGAAAACTGAGTTATATTTTCATTCAAATTCAAAATATCATGAAGGCAGGGGGGTGATTATTCCGTGACCGGTAGATACGAACAAGCGTGGGCTTGCGGAACATGGGCCGTCACCAAACCCCCATTTGCATATTCAATGTCAGTGTCAAATGTCCAATAAATTCTCGTTATCGCCTTGCTACAACCATTCGCATAAATAATAAGTCTCTTTTACCTAAACTGTCACAAATTCATGATGTAATGATTTATCTTATTACTATTATTATTATTTTTTTAAATAACTTCTTATCTTAAAAATTCAAAAACAGTTTTTTAAATTTTTTTATTAATGTCATCTCCAGAAACTACTTCACATAAATATATGGCTTAAGAGATATTTTCTGGTTAAAGGATTATCGACACAAACTAATCTATTTCTTTGATGGGTCACCATTGTTTATTGGTTTTCCAAATTCATGGAATAAAAGGATAATATGAGACACCGAAAATAATTATGTTATTTTATTTCAAAATAATTTTAAATTTACTTTATTTTTTATGTGATACATAACTTTTTTATTTTATATTATTGAGAAAAAAACACATTTTGCCTTTATTAAGGGCATTGAATATTTGGGATGTATGAACACAATCATACTATATATACAATAAAACAAAAACAATAGAAACTTATAACAAAAGAAAAGAAAACTTAGTATAACAGAATAAATGAAACATGAGACAACATTAAATAAAAAAAGTAAATAATAAAAACATATTCATACTTATTTACAATATTTACAGTCAGCTGAGGGAGCTCCGAGTCGGGGCCCTTTCTCCCACGTGTGAGGGATAAGGCAAGACTCCAAGAGATCCCAGCGCTTCTCTCTCAGCCGCATCAAGTAGATCAGAATGGGAATCAAGTAGAGATTGAGAGAGGGCACTAAAAGCTACATAAACTCATGACTTGAGTGGAGAAGCTGGCCATTGCCAGGTCTCCAGTGACGTATTTACAAAAGATCTCGAGGTCACTACCGTTTCAACCTTCAAGGAGGATTGTAGGGATGGCTGGAACTGGATAAGGATTGTGCTAAGGGATTAGGATGATGAATTCATTTTTGATGAAAATTTGAGATACGGGACGGAATAACGCCTAGGATATAAGGGATGTTAAGATCATGATGTAGAGTTTTGTTTGTAAGATAATAAGGATCATTTACTGTTGTACGAAGGACTTTAGGCTGAAAGGATTGGATGCGCTTGATGATCGAAAATTTAATTGTCCCCCACAGTCCAAGTCCGTAGGTCCAGATGGTCTTGTATATTAATAGTAACTTAGTCTTTGTAAGTAACTTAGCCTCAACTTGGCAATAAATGCAAAGGAACAATGAATAATTTGGCATACAGCAAACTATTTTTTTTAAAATAATCATTAGTATTATTAATAGCAGTCTTAAAATATTAATAGCTACAATAAATTTTTGTGTAACTTGAGTAGCTTCACGCTAAAGACGGACAGTTATCATTTCTGAAAAGTTGAGGGAAAGTCAATTTTTGAAAAACCGTTTCAATTTAAACCGATTCTAATATATTTTTTTCATGAATCAACTGGAACATTATAAAATTTAGTTACACAATTTCCTGGCACAAAATAAATTTTCCATCTACTTCGGTACTAAGCGAATATGATATCAAGGAAAATAAATGATGGCACAAAAAAAAAAAAAGAATAATAATAACAAAAAAAGCTATACAACTAATGCTGCTGAGGCGCTGGACAAGAGACTTATTGCATTAAGCTACTTGCTGTATTATCTTTTTTGTGTTAATATGTTATCTTATTTTCATTATACTTCATTATTAAATAAAAACATCAGATACAGTTCAAACTGTCCACTTGGTCTTGGTCTTGCAACAGTTAGGCAGCCTTGGTCTTGGTCTTGCAAGGACGATTTTGGGCAACACTACTTATGACCAAAGCAGGAAAAAAAGATATTTTTTATGGGACTTAATTTTTATTTATTTTTATAATAATTGACCTCAAGGTGGACCCATAAAATTGACTTTTCTCCACTTTCTGAAAATGACAGATGCTCGTCTTTAATGTGAGTATAATCATTTAAATAATTGTTATTAAATTAACATTTTTGTATTTCTTAGTATCGTTTTTATGTTTCAAATTATAAGCAATATTTGGATTTATTATTTTTATATATTTTTTTCTATGAATACGGTTTCTAAGATGACTATGATAAATTAATAAACCATTTTCTGCCAAGTTTACAGGTCTTCTCTCTCGTAAAATGTTTCACATCAGCGATACACGGTGATCCCACTCATGCGTGTGTGAAACAGTAACTGCTCGCTTTGTCTCATCTGAAATGTATGTTTCCACTGAGCCGTTGATTTACCTAGTTTTGTTGTTTTTATTTTGTTTGTTTTTTTCGCCGAATGCGACTGAAGTTGTATATCACAGAAAAGCCGGTATGAGTTAAATCCTTGGCAAGCTCTTTTCTATGGTTATGAAATGTATCTACTACAATTTACTGTGGTGTAATGCATACACATACTACCAAGTTCTTCAACTGTGTATGATAGATTTAATTTATAACATTAATTTGATTCTTCCAGTTAATTCACGATCGTATAGTAGACAAAATAATTTTCAAATTTTGACTTGATAATTGTATATCTTTTGTATCGGATTCCAAATCACTCTTGTCATATTTTAAGGATTATTATGTTTTTGTTTGAAAATCGCAAAGTTTTTGATATCAGTCAGGATTTAAATTTTCTAATAATATATTATCCATCGTCCATATTGAAGCAATATATAATATACATTGAAGCAATATATTATTATAATCCTATTCGCACACAATAAGTCAATACAGAAAATAAACTTTACTAATATAAATTACATATATACTTACATAAAAAAAGAACATGTATAAATATATTTGAAAAAAATGATGCTTAAAAAAATATAGATTTAAATGAAAATACTTAATTTTATATTTTGCTTTATCAGTATCGAAGGAATATATTATAAGGAGAGTTCTTAAATCCAGTTATAACAACCTAACCAATTTAGTCAATTTCGTCATCACCAGGACAGGAAACAATCTAAACCACTTATATACAACACACATTTTATCGAAAATAAAGTAAAACAAAAGGACATAATAACTAGAGAAAATATATTACTCCAAGAAGAAGGAATACAAAAGGAAGGGTTACAAGAAGAGCTCAAAAACATAAACAAACGGCAAGAACTGAACAAAAAAAATAAACTAAAAGAGAATAAAAAGCACGTACCTAACAACCTAAAATAAATGGAGAAAAACAAATAAAAATATTATTAATAATAAAAGGCTTAGCGAACCCGAAGATTGGAAGACGACACCGCCAATCCCTTTTTACACTTAATACCTTATTTCCCAGTCCCTTCAGATCAGTTTTTAAATCAATCTTCCCACCTTCGCTTCGGTCAATCCCTCGGAAAATAAAGTAATGCATACCAGAGGAAATATATAATTATTTATACAATTTTTATTTAAGTCTCCTTTTGGGCTTTATAAAAAGGCGTACGATTCTATTGACCGCCAGAAACTGTATAATATTCTAATCGAGCAGGGGATTCCAAAAAAACTAGTAAATCTAGTCAGGATGTGCTTGACGGAGACACTCAATAAAGTTAGAATCGGTAGTAATTTGTCCGAAAAATTTGAGGTTCGTTCGGGCTTGAAACAGGGGGATTCTCTTTCGCCTGTCCTGTTCAATTTGGCATTAGAACATGCCATTAGGGAGGTAATGCGAACCGAGAAAGGGTTGGATCTGGGCGGGACAACATCCGTGCTGGGCTATGCTGATGATCTGGTACTGCTAAGCGAAGACGTTGAAACTATAAAACTAAATACGACAACGTTAATGAAAGCCGGTAAAGAACTAGGACTCGAAATAAACGTGGATAAAACAAAATATATGGTTAGCTGCAAAAATGGCGATACTACTGGTGATATCGATATAGATGGTAATATGTTTGAACAGGTAGATAAATTTAGGTACCTAGGTTCTACGATAACTAGAAAAAACGAAATTGAAGAAGAGATTAAGGTTAGACTGAAGGCGGGGAATGCTTGTTATTTTTCTGTGACAAAACTACTTAGTTCGCGCCTCTTGTCCCGAAACTTAAAAATTAGAATCTATAAAACAATTATCTTGCCTACAGTTCTTTATGGATGCGAAACTTGGCCGCTTACATTAAGGGATGAGCAGCGTCTTAAGGTTTTTGAAAATAAAGTATTGCGTAGAATATTCGGACCGAAGAAGGATGAGTTAACCGGAGATTTCAGACGGTTACACAACGCCGAATTACGTGAGCTGTATCCGGGTAATATAATTGAGGTAATTTCATCGCGGCGAATCAAATGGGCTTGTAAAGTAGTTGGGCTTAGTAACGAGAGAATTCCTAAAAGGTTAATATTTGCTGTGCCGAATGGTAAGCGTCCGAGGGGTAGACCGAAGCGAAGGTGGGAAGATTGCATTAAAGCCGATCTGAAGGGACTGGGTTTGGACGGCGAACGGTGGAGGGAGGTGTGTAACAAGCGATTGATGGTGTCGGCATCGAACCTTCGGGTTCGCTAAGCCTTATTATTATTATTATTATTATTATTATTATTTGGGCTTTATATCTTATTTATTCTTTCATTTTTTTCTGAAAGACATTCGTTTAAAAGATTAACCTACATTTTTTTTTTTTTTTGAAAAATTTGTTGCTTAATTTTAATTTTTAGTATTGATCTTTTATAACGGATAGAAAATTATTTGGATTTTAACTCTCGAATTAATATTTCATATGAGAAACTGATTCTTGGTAACACAACTAAATGTGAATAGCGCCTATTGTGAAATAAAAAAAGTAATAGCATTTCCAACATAAAATATATTTTAAACTACTGAAATTATAGATTTTTAATTAATTTATTATTTGTTAAATAATTTCAAATCTACATGTTCTTAGGCTAGATACTGTACAGGGAATAAATTAAGTTAAATTGCTTAATGTGACTTGATGATTGTATACAATTATGATCCCCATCTCAGTGATGCGGCTGAGAGAGAAGCGCAGGGATCTCTTAGAGTCTTGCCTTATCTTCCACACGTGGGAGAAAAGGCCCGACTTGGAGCTCCCTCGGCTGACTTTAAATATTGTAAATAAGCATGAATGGTTTTTTTTCTTATTTATTTACTTTTTTATTGGAGTCGTATCAGACTTTATTTCATCTGTTTTACTAAGCTTTCTTTCTCTTATTTTTGGTATTGTACATATTGTATTGTTGAATTTCTAACATCTCAAATATTCAATGCCCTTGATTGAGGCAAAATGTATTTTTTTCTCAATAAAATAAGATTTAAAAAAAATTACTTACACTTTGTGAAAAAAGATACTCGTGACCTATTTGAGAAGATCTAATATTTAACATATTATGCTCAAATATTTCGAAAATCCCGTGAGATGTTAATTTATTATAAGAGGTCAGCATCCATTTGTGGCTATATTGTTGGTATCAGATCGAACAATTGAAAACAAATAAATATGAATCTTTATGATCGACAAATACTAAATTTTTAAAATGCTTTTAGGAAATGTATTCCTTTTCAAATGACAAACCCTCAAGAATTTTTTTTCATTTTCTTTTTGGATGGAGATAAATCTATATTGGCACTCCAGTATGCTCCTAGATACAGGCAAAATAAATATTGCAGGCAATATATAATTCCTAAACAATATGATTAGTTTAATCACATGATTAATATTAAAAGAAATAAATTAAATTTTAAAAATCCAATTTTCTAGAATTTCATAATAAATACAGTATTTCAACAGATAACAAGATGAATATAAACATTTTTAAATAGAATTATATTATAAACATATTAAAATATAAAAGTCATTCTTAGTTATCAATAATCGATTTTTTACTTTAACCAATGATTAAAAGAAATCATGTTTTATTTTTAGATAAGGAAGAGGAAAAATAAATATATGAAAAATAATAGTTTGAAAAAAAAACTTCTTTATTATAATTATTTTGTACACTTTATTAGTTTGGTGTGATATTCGGTGGAAAAATAAGACTTAGAAATAATTTATATTTATAGTTTTGTTAATGATAGGAACATGTTTTAGTGGTAACCATAGCTTCCGTAATAGTAGCCAGGGTATGAACCATAGCCGCTATATGCATATGGATAGCCTCCATATCCACCATATCCTCCATATCCACCATATCCACCGTATCCTCCATACCCATAGGATCCCAGGCCATATCCAAGACCATATCCCGCGTAGCCTGAGTATGGGAGAGCACCGTATCCATAATTTCCTAAGAACCAGAAAATAATCAAAGAATTACATAATCAGGTAATGTTTAAAAGATTTATTAAAAAAAAAACAATTAATAGGTGATGAGTAAATTAGTACAATTTTTATATGAATATATTAAAACTAGATTACATTTATAAGTTTCTGGATAGAGGAACGGCCAGGGAATTAACATAAAATCTTTAGAGTTAAATTCTGCCGGCACCGGTACTCGAACCCGTAATCTTTTGTTTATCAGGTTGAGCCTTTTTTTTTATTAGTAAGCGATAATAATATTATAAGCAATCAATAAAATAATAGTAAAATATTCAACCATTAACTACTATATACTTTATTCTGAATACAGATCTGTTTTCCGATTTAGTGGAGGAATGAAGTTTGTACGTGAGGTGTAAACAGAAAGAAAATTTCACATATAATGTGCGTATAGTAATTTTCGATTCTCGAATTCTTATTAGAGCTTGAATAAAAGTTAATGTGAAATTTAGTAGGGTCATAACTTTTTTTTAAATTTAGAAATATAACAATCTGTCATGTGGACAATAATTATAGTGATATATGAACATATTCACAGTATACTTACAGAAAATATAACATTTGCAAAAGTATAATAATAATAAAAAACTATAACTTAAATGAATTTATTTCGGCTGATTGGGACAGAAAGAAACGGATTATAAAAATCGTGTTCTATCAAGACCAGGTTAAGATATAATGAACGTGCCCTGCATTTTCTATCCATTAACCTAAAGTTCGTCATGGTGTATGTATATATAATTTTTTTTAAGCACTTTAATTAAAGTTAAAATAATTCGATACTTACCATAGTATCCAAGCCCTCGCTTTCCACGAGGTTCTTCAGCTGCCATGGTCACATATATTAGTCCAAATAAAAGGACGACCTAAAACATTAACAAATATGATTAAATAGAAATTTAATTCGAAAACTTAAGGTTTGCAAACTGTAATCGATTAAATTTTAACCCGTAAAAGGTAACGTTCGTCAAAATGACGAAGTTCCTACATGATTCTCAATATCCCCTTTTTCGAGCAGTCCTTTCTCTCAGCTGTGCTATCTCCAACTATTTCCCAGGTGGTCCTCAACGGAGGAATCCTCTCATACAGAGGTAAGTCCGGTAGATTTTATTATTTAGTTGAGGCAACATCGCCTAAATGACATGGAAATATTCTTTCGCTTCAATTCATCTTCGTCTTTGCGGTAAACTCTACCGTTTAAAGTGATTTATATATTTCTTTTACAGATACAGTACCTTTTTTTGCTTTCTTACTGTTTCGTTATCGCAGCCGAATAAAAAAAAATAGAAAAATCTATGATGAAACTGTATCTTCACTTTGACTTGAATTCCCTTGCCAGTATGACACTATAAGAGGTAAATATAATTTCGCGAGGAGAACTCACCAAGTGCAGGAAAAGTTTCCAGTAACAACAAAAGCGATAAAAAAAAGTGGCCTACAAATATATTGGGTCGTTTTCCTATATAACATCGTTATTTTGAAAATTGGGGGTGTAGGTCACGCTAAACGGCTCAATATTTTTTAAGACTACTTTTTTTTATCTATTTCATGATTAAATTATCTTACGATCCAAGTAGAACGCAAATGGGTATTACGAGTTTTTAGTACCTAATGAAATAGACGAAGTTTGGTCCCCTCTAGATTGAAAACGCCCAAATTCCAAGAGTTTTCGTAAATAAAATAGTTGTAGGTTACGATTAGATGAAACTATTTACAAAGTTTCAGGCGGATGTTAATAATTCGATAAAAAGGGGTCTGTACCACGGACTATAAATTTTACTCATATTTTTCTATTGGAAAAAATAAGTTGTAAACTGGCTAAGAAATTTCTTTTTGTTTTGTTGTGAAAATAAAAAAAAATTCAAAAAACAATTTCTAAAGTATATTATTAAATTTGTGGCTATATTTGAGGAATTAAAAAGATAAAACGATTTCGGCAAAGTTTTGATTAATTTTAGTTCAGTTGACTGCGGCATAAATAATTATATTTCATCTACTTGAACTACTAAAATTTCTCGCTCATATCTCGTGAATCAGTCTTTTTAATTTTTGACTTGAACGTGGACCTGAGATATGAATTCACGTTAATGTATTTAATTTAATAAAACAAATCGTCACAAAATTGATTGAAACATTTTAGAATTGCAACTCCCAATTAACCGTATACATTGGAAAATGAAATTGATAGTAAATTACTTGCCACAGCCGGGCTTGAATCTTAAGCTAGATTTTAAGTATAAGAACATAGTACTTACTCACTGACCTATCCAGCTCCCCTAAAAATTATTACTCATAGAAAAACTTATATTGAATAATATTATTTATAAAGCGTATAATGTGTTATCGAATTCTATATGTTATTATATGAGATTATTTAAAAAATAAATCATAAAGGTGGATAAAATCTTGAATCATTAATGAATAAGTCACACTAACACACAAAGAATTAAAAAGTAAAGGAAAATTATCTTCTGAAAATAGAACGAAATTATTTTATAGAAATGAGTTAAAATATCTCTACGGTTAGTGCAATCGGTCGTATGTGAAAATAGAGTTTTTTTTATAAAAAAACAATTATTATTTCTCCTTATCATTATAATAAAAAACTTGTTATTTCTTTATGATTTATTAGAATAATTTTATATTTTATAGCACTGCTTATAGTAGTTGCCGACTACAAAACGTTGCATTTAGCACAAATTGAATAAACATATAAAATTGTTACATACGACCTTTTGCACTAACAGAAGCGACATCATGGTATAGTATGTCTCTAAAGATATTTAATTCTGATACGATTCCTATAAATCACATATCATATAAGAAAGGTATAGTAATTGAGAATGAAAATCACAAAACTATAACTAATTAATTTATGATAATAAATTATTTATTTATTAATTTAAATGCTATCCTGCCGTTAAGGCAATACGGTTGTTATGAGGCATTGAGGTGCAGCGCATTCGTTACAACTCACTGCTTCATTCAATTTCAATTATGATAATAAATTGAAAATTTTATTTTATTTGTGTCATTCAATTTAATTTTATGGATCAAGTAACGCACCTATACAGGGAACATTAAGTATTCAATATTTTGGTTCGCGTGAAAAAAATAAAATAAAAGAAACAAAAATATTTAAATATACTTAACTTTTATTATTTATTACAAGGATAAGATTTTAGATACATAAGAGAATATATGTTTTGATATAAATAATATATATATAAACAATATACTACTAGCTATTATATTAGTATTATAGCTAATTTGGAGTAGATATCATTTAATACTTGTAATTTATAATAACTATCATAAATCATATATATATATATATATATATATATATATATATATATATTATATATATATATATAAACAATATACTACTAGCTATTATATTAGTATTATAGCTAATTTGGAATAGATATCATTTAATACTTGTAATTTACAATAACTATCATAAAGAAAACCATTAAAGTTTATATTATTATCGTAGATAATTGCAAACGATTTATTTAATAACAATTTAATTAATTTAACACACTCACCATTGCCTTGATAGAAGCCATTGTAGTTGTGAAAGGCTGGCAGATTGTTTGAACTCCACTGCAACAGACATCCCCTTATATACCAACGTCCTTAGGGGTCTTACCTTCGAGTGCTATCAGCCTGAAATCACAATGTCGCATTAAAAGTGTTAATAATATGCATATTGAATATAATTAGTTGTATTTTTAATCATATAACTTGATAGCATTACATAATATATATGTACACTGTATTAGTTTTCTAAAATATTTATGTTGATTTATCTTCTTCTTTAATTTTCTCTTATTGCCTTTCAGCGTTGAGTTTGAGCTTGAGACTTTGAGACTTGAGCGGATCTTCATCAATCTCTGTCTCTCAAAAAAGTCTCGTATAGTTAATTCTTGATTTATCTGTTAGTACGGGAGCCCGTAGCAAAAAATGTGTCATATTTTATGTTAAAGTTTGTCCTAATGAATTGACCATATCCAAAGGCCTCACGGGAAAATTCACGACTGCCATCACATAGCCGTTGGAATACAAAATGGAGGTCATGAGGAGATAAAAGATACCCTACATAGGTTGTAAGCATATATATAGTGAGAGCTTATAGATATATAAAGATACCAACCCTTTCAATTTATAATATTTACAGTTATCAGACATGAAATAATAGTCAGTTCATACCCCCGGATTTTGAAATGAAAAATTGAATTTATTATTCAAAAAATTTACTTTTTTCGATTTTTCACTCAAACTATGCCTTCCATTTATAATAATGTAATATATGAAATTAAAGCTGACAAAATTTTCAATAGAAATGTTCATATTAGTATTTTTTGCAATGTTCTATATTTTCCGTGATATCCGTCCTCGTAATTCACTAATTTCGAAAAAAAAGAATGTTTGCATCGCATTTTTATCATTATTTGGCTTGCCGACTCTTTATTTTTTTCATTTTACGAAAAAGTCATAAAGAACAAAGTTGTTTAATATTAAATTTTCATTAAGAATATACATCATTTCACTGCCTTATCGTAAACTATTCAAAGGCTACAGCAATTATAACTTAAGGAATAAATTTCAAAACTGTACAGAATAACTTACTTTTCACGATTTTTATTACACAATTCTTAATCTGTATATAAGATAGGATATATACGTATGTATTATATATAAGCCAATGTATACACATGTATATTGTCTTATATAAAGATTAACAGCTTTGTAATATCGAAAATTGCGAAAAGTATATTTTTCTGTATAACTTCAGAGTCTATGTTGGCAGACGTGCATTTTTCTAATCAGACCCATGGATATGGTCAATTTATAAGGACTCACCTTAGTATGCAATATGACCCTTTTTATTTTTCAAGGGCTCCAGGACTATGTAGGTCTAAGTGCCTAAAAGCCTCGCCTCCATTAATTTGCGTGGATCACAATCAGGACTCATTCTGCACACATGCCCTTACAATGCCTCTTCTCCAAGATCTTCTTCAAAGCAGGAGTGTTCAATTCTTCCCTTAAGGTTTGATTTCTGGTCGTATTTATGCGTGTTTTTGAAGCCACTTGCTCATGTATTCCATCTATGCTGTAGTTATTCGGCTCCATGTGTTGTCCCGGTTGACCAACTCTCTGCTATATTTAGCAAAAAAGGGATATAAGTTGTACGGCCATGATAATGTGTAGACATCTTTTTGACTTCTTACTTTCCCAGATTGTGTTCGTATTTCTAGTTGAACTTCTAATTTTCGCTGATTACAGTTCTAAGGTAAGATAACTAATTTACAATTTCCTCGTCATTGCTCATTGGATAGTCCATGGTACAGACCGCTTTTTATCGAATTATTAACATCCGCCCAAAGCTTTGTTATAATTTATAATAGTTTCATCTCATCGTAACCTACAACTATTTTATTTATAAAAACTCTAGGAATTGGAGCGTTTTCAATCTGGAGGGGGGAAAACATTGTTTATTTAATTAAGTACTAAAAACTCGTAAATAGTCACTACTTTCAACTTAGATCGTAAGATAATTTGATTAAGTCGAGAAAAAAGATGACCTTAAAAAACATTGAGCAATTTGACAAACGGCCTAATATATTTCTAGGAAACTTTTGATCAAATTATATTACTTAATTATCTTATCTTAGTAGAAAGCAAATGGGTATTTACGAGTTTTTAGTACCTAATTAAATAGACAAAGTGTGCACCCCTCCAGATTTAAAACTCCCCAATCCAAAAGTTTTCGTAAATAAAATAGGTGTAGGTTACGATGAGATAAAACTATTTACAAAGTTTCAGGTGGATGTTAATAATTCCATAAAAAGGGGTCTGTACCCGGTACTATGAATTGTTTGGGAATTTATGGTTACAATTCACTTTGTGTTTTTCCTGTATCTTCAAAAATGTATTATACATGGGCGATAAAACCTTTAACTGGCCTTTTAAATCAGGGAAAACAATGGTAAATAATAACGTATATTAATATTCTAACTCAGGGATACCCGTGACTTGTGTTACAAGTTCGAAGAAAATTGGCGATTATTTTATACTCACATTTATTACATATTTAGGTTCTATGTATTTGGAAATGGAAATCCCTACGTGTTATGTAGCTTTTTTTTTTTCTCAGTAGGAAGGCACATTATTGAAAAAAAAAGAAAACTAAATCATTCTAAATCAAATGAGTCGTATTTCTTAGCAATTTTATCAACTATTGAATAAATGATATATTATTATATTATATATTATTATATTATACATTACGGATATTTTTTTTTAGAATACAATATTTTTATTGGTTTTCTATACTACCTATTGAAATATGTACTGGGTGGGTTCTATGAAGCTTGTAAAAGTTGTTTCTTATGCAGATAATGATGATAAACTTAACATAATTGAATATACATTTCCTGAGTTTCTTAACATCTTGTCATTCTTGTGTATCCTTCCGTATCCAACATGGAGGACATCCTTCCAGAATCACTTTCTGCTTTAATTTAGATAGTGTTTCTTTTTTCTCCATTTTATGGGAACCTAATAGAACATAGTGGATTTTGTCTTTATAATACAATGATATATTGTCTGGACCAAGTATCCAATAAACACACTACACCAGAAATGCCTTAGGGAACTACAATAGATCACAACCTCCATCAGACCAATAATGCATTTAATCTCTATCGAAATTCCTGGAATGATTTAATACTGGCCAAGTAACATACGATCTGGAATATTAGATATAGAGTCAAATTTATTCAAAGTAAATACCCATAAATGTTGACAGGTAAGTCGTATGGTATTCTTAAGGCAAAAACTGCTCAATTTTTTTGAAGTGAAAACTTCAATAGGCGCGTTTAGCACTTAATTAGATAGAACAGTCAGATTTCCGATGTGAAACGTTCTGGTAAGGTCGGCTGGAAATGACTAATTGCAGTATTTTTTCATATGGATTAAAATATCTCAAAATCTAAAAATCAGACCTGCATATTGTAAGGAGGGAAACTTTCAGCATTTCAACCTCTGTATAATTAGCTGTTATTTATAATTTATATTTCATATTATTAATTTCGCCTTGTTGATGTTTTCACTGATATACCTTAATTGTTTTTTTTTACAGATTTTAATATAATACGCCTTTTTATAATATGGATTGGGAAAAATTCATTACATTTTCCTTAAACTTCAATTCTATACTAGAGTTATCACATATAGTATTATGTTAAAATATATACTCGCGTATATCAAAATAAGGTATATTAAGTTACCTTAAATGGTAAACATTTCTACGGTTAATACTTTCAGAAAACCCAGTTAAACGATAAACTGAAAGCATTAGATTAACTTGATTAGAAGAAAAAGAAGCATTTTGTCTTAAAATTATATTTTTTTATTCAATTTTATTCATGATATTTATAACTGTATTATACATCTAGTAAATGTGAACAATTGAGTATCATAGCATGATAACACTTATTGACTAATTATCCACTGTAGCACTCCAATAATATGTCTACATTAGGAGATCACGAGGCCATCGTATTTTAAACGCACAGGTTTCTCAGGAATAGAAGAGAAAGCAAGGCTAGAAACGAAAGAGTTGGGATAGTTCTTAATTTTATTATGGAAGAATAGGTATCTGGATTGGGCCAAATCTGAAACATATGGAACATTAAGATGATTGAGGATTTTGCGAAGGATGTTAGATTGTAAGGAATGGATACGAGAGGAATTCGATGGTTTATTGGAGCCCCATAGCCCAAAAAGGCATTATTGTAGTCATGTATATGAGTCTTTTCTAATTATTTGGAAGCTTAGAGCATTTGTCTAGTAAGTGCTGAAGTAGTTAAAAACGGCGAGTGGTTTCTTGTCGTTTCATTCTCGTATGAGGATTTCAAGTTAGATGTTTGTCCCGGTGGAGTACTAGGTATCTGATTTGTTCAACAGCAATAAGTGGGGCATTGTTAAAGGATACTGCAGTACAGAAAGTCATAGGTTTAGGAAGGAGAAATAAAAAATTAAAACACAATTTGAGAAGAATATAAAAATTTCTTGACTTGTTCTTTTTAAACAATTGCAGGAAAGTTATTTCTTTAAAAATTACTGTCTTTCTTTTTCAAACAATGAACCAATCAAGGTTGCCAAAAAACACAAGGTTAACCCACTTGACACGAGTTAACTTCAATGTTCTTCCTTAGACTTATGTGTGCTTGACTTCACCATTCTAAATAATCATAGGTTTATCTTTTAATTAGTAGAATAATAGCCAGTAAATTGGAGACTTATTCTTATATTCCATCAGCTCATCCTGTCCTGAAATTTTATCACAAATAAAATTAATACAGGCCTTTGACGTATTTAGCTGGAAGTTAAACTCAAATTCATTGAAGAAGAGGTGTCGTTGAAACAAATATAGGTCAGGTGTACTTGGTATGCGCGAGTAGCAGAATTATGCGACCTTTATATCACTGCATAAATTATTTTAATCCGGTCACACGTTTATTGACCATCACAACTCCATTACATAAAGAATAATAATAAGAATAATTGTTATGTAAAGACATCGATATAATTGTTTACGAGTCCATGAGAAAACGGTTTTGTTCTGGCTACCCCGGCTGGATTTTCAGGAGGAATAAAAATATTTACCTTGTGTAGAGTTAAATAAATCATGTAGTCGCAGACGCAGGTCTTGTAGTGTAATTTTGTAATTTATGAACTTGAACAGACCTCTATAATTCTTTCATTTCGTTCGGTTTCTTTTTATAAGTCGTTTAGAGATATTCGTATAATTAATTTATTTCCGTGAAAAATAACATTTTTCTCATTTAATGCGAGCCTGGCCTTGGTACTGCTACCTTTCCAATGTTTGAGCTTATCAGTTAGATCTTCAACGAGTGTTATGATATATGAAGAAGTAATATAGGAGCTGGTAATGATTTATGATAGCTGAATGTATAGGGATTTTTTTTTTTTAATTTTTCCTCATTAAAACAATAAAATTTGCATAAAATTAAGAAGTCGAAATAAAGAATAAAAATAAATAAGAAACGATCAGCACAAGCTGTCAAATAAAACAGCAAATTGAAAATAATTTAAATCATTTCGTTTGATAGAGTAGTTTATAGTTTATAGAAGATTTATTTCTTTTAACATTAGTTAAAATATTAAATATTAAGTTAAATACTAAATTGCTTGCTGATAACAATAATTCACCTTAAAAAAACAAAACGAATTTCCATCGGATTCAACTAACAGCTTTTAAATCATAAGTAAAGAATAATATTTTACAAATAAATCAGCTACAAATCTTTAGATACTTATCTATGACCGAAGCTAGAAGTTCTATGACCGAATGCTTCAATTTATAAGGTTCTTTTTTTTTTCTGTTACTACTAAACAGAATTATTAGGTACTTTATAAAAAGGACTCTTCATATAAATTAAATTACACTACATTTTATGTGGAAGAAAGAAGACCTACAAATTTAATAAATATATACTTTATATAATAATCTTTTGTTATAATTATTTTGTTTTTAATAAGATCAGTTGTAACCATAGGTGAGGCAAAGTAATTTTTAAATACTTTTGATTACGATATTACAACAATTCTATTTACCAGAATACCTTTTTTATTATTAATAATCTCGGTTTTTATTATTTATTTATTATTTAGTATTTTTGTATAATATATTTTTTTTCTCAGTTAATAAATGATTTTATACATATATAATATTATATTACTACAAATAAATTGTTCCATAATCATTATAAGAAACTGTAAAGAACTGTTTGTTTAAAAGTTCTTTAAGGTATCAAAAAACTTTTATATTTGCGTCAATCATCAATAATGGTTGGTCAATAATCAAGATGTTGGCGATACTGGCCATATTGAAAAAATATACGTAAGTGTTTCGGACAGTACTGCAAGTTGGAATAATTTACGTTAGAATAATCAATAAATTATAGTGATATAAATAAAATTGCCAACCTTTTTTTTCTAATTAATTTCCTTTTTGAACTTTTTTTTTTGTTAATCCTTTATAGGTAGCAACAACTTTAACAAAATAATGATATAGTTTCGGGACTTTAATTTTTTTAACATACTACTTGCTTATAAAAAACTATTAGCTGATAGGTTGGTTGGTTGGTTATGTATAGTAAAGGCATAAAACCTGTTGGTCATATATTATTATATCTTTTGGTTATGAATATTAAGAATTGGATAAAATTAAAAATATGTAAAATTCACTTTCAAATCACAAATTCTAATTCACACTGGCATATATTGGAGAGAATGACATCGAACAATCAGATGCAGTGATGGAAACACAATGACGATCATCATTAACTAATCACCTCATTTCTTAAACCTCAGACAAGTTTAATTCCCAAACAATAATAAATTGATTAATTTTAAATATTCCATATCATATTATGAAACCAGAACATCTGAATCATATCTTCATAGAGTTCTTTTTAAATATATGAAATCATGTTTTTATTTAGTTTATTATAAATATAATTTGTACATTAAGATTTCCATATAATTTATATATAATTTTTATTGATAATAGATTAAATTTTTTAGTAAAGTTATTTTTAATCCTGTCATCTATTTATATCATTAATATTACAGGTGATAATGGTAATTAGAAAGCATGATAAACACAAATCTGCCTTTGAGAAAAGAAATGCAATTAATTAATCCTGGGCAAATCAATATAATATAGATTTAAATTTCTTTTAATATTTTTTTTATTTATATCTATTAGATATTTCTGGGTATTTATTAACAATAATTATAAACTTCATTTTTGGACTTTTGTCCCGCTTGATTTGCAGCCTGCACCATTGAGCATTAGTTGACACTTTATAGGATCTAGCTAATGTTTTATAGCTTATTTAGAACAATAAACCTTTCTCAGAGTAAATGTACATTCTAAATTGCTGTTTACTTGATCACAAAAGCTTACATAGGATCCAAAATGAAATTGACCTTTTAATGTCAGAAATCAGCTCAAGTATTCTGTATTCAGATCACATCCACGGCTGCCACAATTCTTCATTTCTCGTCGAGGATCGTGCACTGATTCTTAAATCTTTTTATAGATGCCCGCTCCATCTTTGTAGGCGTAGGGAAGTTGAGGCTATTCCGTCCAGTCTTTCAACAATTTTTTCATCATATTGTGAAATGAGTATAATAGCAAACAAATTTTATAAACGAAAAAAAAAAACCTATAAAATATATTGATATTATCTATGCCCCCTAGAATCTTGTTTAAATAGGTTGACATAATAAAAAGAAGGGGACTTATTAAACTTCTGAAGCCATGTCAGATAATAGTCACTTTTCCAGCCGCTCCTACATAATATAAACAATTGTTTCTCTAAAGTTAAAAACTTTCTTTTATTTATGATATTTACAACTGTATTAAAAATAAATATACATTCAGTACGTGTGAACAAAATATTATAATAACATGAATCCACTTGTTGATAAACTAGCCAGTGGTAGCAAGAACTCTAAAAATGTATTTACAATTGGAGATCTCGAGGCCATCTTCTTTTTAAACGCCTCGGAGGGTTATCGGAGGTCAAAGGTTAAAACGATAGGGTTTGGATGTTTCTGAAGTTTTTTATTTAAGAATAAGTATCTGGATTAGGCCAGATCAGAAACATAAGGAACATTATAATCGTTAAGGATGATTTTCTTTGTTACAAAGTAGGGAACATTGAGGATTTTGGATTGTAAGGATTGGATACTAGAGGAATTCGATAGCTTAGTGGAGCCCCAAAGCTCAACTCAGTAAGTCCAAATAGGTTTATTGTAGTCATGTGTATGAGTATTTTGTAATTAACTGGAAGCTTAGAACCTTTGTCTAGTAAGTACTGGAGTAGTCGGAAACGTCGAATGGTTTCTTGTCGTTTCAGTCTGGTATGATGATTCCAAGTTAGACCTTTGTCCAAGTGGAGTCCAAGGTGTCCAAGATTTGTTCAACAGGGATAAGTGTGGTATTATTAAAGGATATTGTAGGACAGAAGATCATAGGTTTACGATGAAGAGTAATAAAATTATAAACTTAGCTGAGATACTGCTAACTTACTCAAGTAAGCTAATTTTGGTCGTATATTTCCTGAAATTAATAATCTTTATCGTTTTACAGAGTGTAATTACAAAGAGGAATTTTATGTACATTTCATAACCCTTACAACACTAGAATGATTTATTGATTGCTTAAATTTAATGTTTATTTGTTATTGTTAAAATTTTTATTTATAATAAGATATACTCAATCAATTAAGTATTTATTATATAGTTGTATTGCTTATTTGTTAAGGATTATAATTTTTTAATATTTATTTTAAACCTTTTTTTATAGATTCTTCTTCTTCTTCTTTCGGCGCTACAATCCAGTGGTGAGTTAAGGCCTCCCGCAACACCAACCTCCTGTCTTCACGGTTCGTTGCCACTGCCTTCCTGTTTTTTATTCCCAAGATGGACCGTGCATTCTCCGACACTACATCGGTCCACCGAAGTATCGGCCTTCCAAATCTTCTCTTGTCGTATATCCTTTCTTCCAAAAGCTTCTTTGGCATCTCGTTATATTTCATTCGAGCAGCATACCATACCCAACGTAGCCTTCCAATCATGATAAATCTGACAACATTTGTATTATTATACATTCTTTCGATGTCAGAATTAGTTCTTTGTCGCCAAACTTCATCGCTGAACACTGGTCCAAGGATTCTTCTAAGGATTCGCCTCTCTGGGATGCTCTAAGAAATCTTAGGAGCATTAGTTCATGAGCTCAAGAGATCGTGCAACATTCGGAAGCATAGGTAAGAACAGGCGTTATGAGAATATTATAAAGCTGCTCCTCGTTGATCCTCGAGATACATCTACTTTGCAGTTATTAACCGTCTTTTAATTTCTTTCTGCATATTATTGTCGGTGTTCACATGAAAGCCCAAATAAATAAATTCGTTTAAATACTCAAACGTGAAGTCACCGATTTCCTCTTGTTTTCCTCCGATTTTGGTCCTGCTGATCTAACGCTTGTGAATCTACTCTCATATGTTTGGTTTTTTACTCATTTATTGTTAGTCCAACTCTTTGAGCCCCTTCTTGTATAGCGAGAAATGTCTCCTTCGTAGATGCCAAGCTTCTTCCCATTATGTCCAAGTCATCCGCAAAGCCAAGGATTGAAGCCGATTTGTTAAATAAGGTGTCTCCAATCAGTACACCTGATTCAAACAGTACATTCCAGTGCCATATTAAACAATAAACAGACAAGGCTGTCACCCAGCCTAAGATCCTTGTACGCTTCAAAATCCTCATTCCTGCATTCCAGAATGCTTCCTTTCTTATATATAGCACATATGATTGTCAAATACCAATCATCTGGCATTTCTTCACTTAGCCATGTCTATGACAAGACCGTACAAAAAATGTTCACCTTTTTTATAGATTGAGAACAAAAAAAAAAATAAAATGTGACTGATAATTGAAAAATGTTATTGCTCAATTATTTTGTTTAGGATATAAAATGGTATATATTTTGTGTACATAACGTAATCAATCGGACTGAAATTCGGCAGGTGTAATTTTTTTCCATAGATATCCTTTTGGTGTTTCTACATCGTCTCTCAGAATTTGCTTATTTTGCAGTGAAATCTTTGAGATTATTTATTCAAAACAAGTCAAGAATACAAAACAACAATTGATATTTATTGTTTGTTATAAATTATAGGGTTATTTTTATTTTATTTTATTTTTTTTTATTTTTTTTCCCTTATATGCGATATCACAATCAGGCCATGTCTAGTAGAGCTTCTATCAAGAGAATTCGGCCGTTAGGCTCAACACCTTGTTCTTCGCCTGTCAAACAAAAGCCTCGTCAATGTCGTCAAACACCTGCAGTAACGCCTATTAGCTCCAGAGAAAATGAAACCCAGCCAGGAACATCATCAAAACCAACAATTGAAGAACTTCAGCATCAACCAGGTACATCTTCACAAGAGATAACCGAACAATCTCCGTTTTTCACCCCTAACCCCTATCAGGTGCTTCAGAATGATAAAGAAGTGATGGAATCCGCTTCAATACCAAGAGATCCCCGACCTCCACCCATATTCGTTAAAAACATAAACAATTTTCAGTTACTATGCTCACAACTGAACAAAATAACAGGCTCTGGAAGCTATTCATGTCTAAGCAGAACAAAGGACACGAAGATATCACCAGATACAGCTGAAACCTACAGAAAAATTGTGAAGTATCTAACGGAAACCAACGCGGATTTTCATACGTACCAATTACGGCAAGATCGAGCTTTGAGGGTAGTCATAAGAAATCTACACCCCTCAACACCAACCGAAGCAATAGAAGAAGAATTGAAAACTTCAGGTTTCATAGTGCGC
This sequence comes from Nezara viridula, assembly GCA_928085145.1. Lineage (NCBI taxonomy): Eukaryota > Metazoa > Arthropoda > Insecta > Hemiptera > Pentatomidae > Nezara > Nezara viridula. The sequence goes on from OV725081.1 coordinate 50,578,443, forward strand.
CAGATTACAAATGTACAGAAGGAGAGTAAAGAACAGCCAGGAGTAAAAGTTCCTCTACCCTTATTTTTCGTAGATTTGGAGCCAAATCAAGGGATCGAAAAAATATACGAAATAAGAAGAATATACTACACAAGTGTTATAGTAGAGAAGCCATATCCTAAGAGGGAAATCGTACAGTGTCACAATTGCCAGGCATATGGCCATACCAGGACTTACTGCCATCATCTGCCGCGCTGTGTGAAATGTGGAGAGCAGCACAAATCCGGGGAGTGCACAAAACCGAAACGGGATCCTGCAGTTTGTGCATTGTGCCTTGAAGGACATCCAGCGAACTACAAAGGCTGTCAGATCTACAAGAATATTAAATCAAGATATCAAAAATCCCGGACCCAAGAAGAAGCAGAGGCATCAAGAAGAGAACCTAACGCATCAAGAAGAGGACCTTAAAAAAAATTGACCCAACGGTGTCTTTTGCACACTTATTAGGAGGTAAGAATGATGTTACTTATTGTGAGACCCTGCCGCAACAACAACACATACCTCAAAATTCTCAACCCCACCCTCAACATCCTAATCAAACTTCACCTAATCAACAGTTTTATCAACACCAAATTCCCCGCATTCCTCCTCCCTCAAATACCACAGATCTCACCAGTTTACTTACATCTTTCCTCTCCGAATTCAGATCCCTTGTTACTCCTTTGATATCTCTTCTCACCAATCTTGTATCACATTTTATCCCTCCCGCGAAAAATCCTTAAATGACTTCCAATAAACCTTTATCCATTCTCCTTTGGAATGCGAATGGTGTTAGAAATCACACAAACGAACTAACTACATTATTACTTGACAAAAATATTGACGTGGCACTAATTACTGAAACTCGACTAACCACTAAACAGCACTTCAAAATACCACAATACCTGACATATCGTACTGACCACCCTGACGGAAAAGCACATGCCGGTACTGCTGTCATTGTACACCAATCCCTCTCCCATCACCTACTCCCGTTACCTACACATGATTTCCTACAGTCCACCGCTATCGTGATAAAAACCTTTTCCTTTCCGGTTACCCTTGCATCAGCGTATTGCCCTCCTAACCGATCCATATCCAATGCCCAATTCCGTTCTCTCCTCGACTCCTTAGGACATCACTTCATCTTGGGTGCAGACCTAAATGCCAAACATCAACAATGGGGTTCCAGAACCACGAATACTCGTGGCCGAACCCTGCTGTCTGCACTCAATTCCCAACATTTTCACCTCCTTTCCCCCAACTCTCCTACCTACTGGCCTACAGATCCCAACCGTAATCCTGATCTTCTTGATTTCTTTATCCACAGCGGCTTAAGTCCCCTCAATTGTTCCATTACACGTCTAAATGAACTTTCCTCTGACCATAGTCCTCTAATCCTTAATGTTTCACTTGAACCCGTTCCCAAACCTTCTCCACCGTCATTTATTAGGGGCCCAGTTAACTGGGACCTTTTCCGCCAAATCATCTCCGATAAAATTGATCTTAACATATCCCTCAAAACTCCCGATGACCTTGATAGTGCCGTAAATTCCTTTACTACCACAATCCAACAAGCCGCCTGGACTGCTTCCTTCCCAAAAGACTCCTCCAGAATTCCTAAAAAGACCATTCTACCCCAACACCTCCTTGACCTAATCCAAACCAAACGCCGTGCCAGATTATTGTGGCAACGTACCCGACATCCTACCGACCGCTGCTCCTATAATTATTACTGCAAAAAATTAAAACTGGAATTAGCCACCTTCAGATCACATTCCTTCAACTCCTACCTATCCTCCCTTTCTTCTCGCGACAATTCCCTTTGGAAAACCACTACCAAAATCTTAAATCCTCACCGCATTTCCCATCCCCTCGACGAGATGATGGCTCCTGGGCAGCATCTGACGAAGATAAGGCTGAGGAGTTCGCCATTCACCTATCCAATACATTTATTTCACATCCGGAATCCCATCCTGCCCACACCGTAACAGTAGAAGAACTCCTTACATCACCAATCCCACTTTCCTTGCCCCCAAAAGCTATTCATCCTTCCGAAGTGAAATTTCAATTAAAAAAATTAATCCCCCGTAAAGCTCCTGGACATGATCTCCTTACCCCTCAAATCCTTCGACAACTTCCATCCAAAGCAGTCATATTCCTTACATATATCTACAACTGTATCCTACGCACCACCCACTTTCCTCTGCTATGGAAACACTCCACTATTATCCTTTTCCAAAAACCAGGCAAACCTCCCAATATCTCAACATCCTATAGACCAATTAGCCTACTCCCAATCCTTTCAAAAATTTTTGAAAAGATCCTTTTGAAACGAATCCTACCCATTATAGAATCCCAAAATATTCCTTCCCATCAGTTTGGTTTTCGCTCCCAACATTCTACTGTTCAACAAGGACTCCGAGTTGTTGATCATATTTCCTCAGCCCTAGAAAACAAGGAATACTGTTCGGGTGCATTTCTGGACATTGCACAGGCATTTGACCGGGTATGGCACTCCGGACTGCTCTTCAAGCTTAAAATCCATTTACCTCAGTCCTTGTACCTAGTCCTCCGATCCTACCTCTCTGACCGCTCCTTCCGAGTTCGCTGTGGAACAGAATTTTCCAATATCTACTCCGTTAAAGCCGGTGTTCCCCAAGGCAGCGTCTTGGGTCCCGTGCTTTACATCCTCTTTACTGCTGACATCCCTGTTCATCCCGATACTTTTCTTGCAACATTCGCTGACGACACCGCAATCTTATCATCCAACTCTGATCCCAACATAGCATCCTTAAATCTCCAAAACCACCTCACCTTGATTGAGCACTGGTGTAATAACTGGCGCATTAAAGTTAATGAATCTAAATGCCAACATATTACCTTTACACTCCGACGCAGTTCCTGTCCACCAGTACACTTTAATTCCATCCAGCTTCCTTACTCAGACACAGTCCGGTATCTTGGCTTTCATTTAGACCGAAGACTAACGTGGAACCCACATACTAGACTCAAAAGACAAGAACTCAACCGACGATACGGCCAGCTATACAGACTACTAAACAGAAAATCCAAACTTTCTATTGAAAACAAATTACTTATCTACAAGACAATACTGAAACCTATATGGACATACGGACTTGAACTGTGGGGGACAGCAAAAGCTTCTAACATCAAACGTATTCAATCCTTTCAATCTAAAGTCCTTCGAACAATAGTTGATGCTCCGTTCTATGTAAATAACAAAATCCTACACCATGACCTTAATATCCCATTTGTCCTAGACCTTATTCCAGAAAAATTCTCCAAATTTCACCAAAACCTTACCTATCATCCAAATCCCCTTGCACAATCTCTATCCAGCACCACCCATCCTTACAATCCTCCTCGAAGGTTGAAGCGGCAGTGGCCCAGAGACCTTTTGTAAATAAGCATCTATTGGAGTTTTGGCAATGGCCAGATCCTCCACTCAAGCCCGAGTGTGTATGATTAGGTTAGTTCTTTTGTTTATATACATTTATTTTATTTTATTGTATTTATTTTAATTTTATTTTATTGTATTTATTATTATTAAGTTTCTGTATTATTTATTTATTTTTTTATTGCAAATAGAGTGTGAGTGTGCTTTCTCTGATCACTATTATAAATGTCCTTGATGTGACAGAATGTAATATTACTAAATAAACAAATATAATAGATATCCTTTACTATCCAATGGAAAAGGGAATAAATTTTACCAAAATTCCAGTATGAGCAATTTTTCGAAATTATAATTGTAAAATGTTTGTCACTTCCGTTAACCCTACAAATTCAGTTAAAGGGTTGAAAATTTAAATGATAATTGAATTAGTTCTTTAGAAGGACTTTTTGGAAGTCTCAACAGTATTACTCACAATTTCACCATTTTGATAAAGAGAATTCTGCAATAAATAAAAATGTTCAAAAACAAAACGTAGGGAAAAATGAGCAGTCCAGTTTTTTTCCTCTCTTCATACTACTATCCACAACCTGTATAATTTATTTTAAAATTCTATTCAGCTATATTAAGAGGACAATGATATAACAATGAAGTAACCTTGTATTTTTTTTTATTTTAGTCTGCCTGAGAATAATCAGATAAATGAATATAAAAGGGTTACTATAAATATTAAACTTTTGATTTGGTTCCATTGCTATAAGTATTTCTAATACATAAATACTGTTGTTGAGGTAATTTAATAAGCTGAACATAGAAGGCCTCTACAAAGCTTTTTCAAGTAGGAAAATGACTCAATGGATGAGGAAGAGTCTAAGAACGGAAGACCTAAAGCATTAGACGGATGAGCACCCAAATCGCTCTCGGTCGGCGAGCTTAGGAGTGAGCCTTAAGACAGCGTAGGAAGGAAACCACAAACGGAAATGAGTCTTCACACTTTAAGGGAAGAAAGAAAGAAGGGATGAACCTCCATATTTTGTATATAAGACAAAAAGCGGACATATGAATAACCAGATCTTGTATGAAATAGAGCAAGGATTACCGGGTAAAAAATATAGGTTTAAGAATTAGTCATTTAGAAAACGTTCCAAAAAGTACATTAAGTAAACACTAAACAACTGAATGAACAATAAGAATAGGTCACGTGAGTTCTAGCTCTTCGGAGGGAGGGGAACGAGATCACGAAATCTCTGAATGAGTTTTTTGTTTTTTTTCCCTGCCCTCCGTAAGTATTTTTATAAAGATACTATATATATATATATATATAATATATATATATAATATATATATATTATATATTATTATATATATATATATATATATATACCTATACACATTGCTCTGCTTTATCTTTTTCTACCCTGAGGTAATTTAAATAGTGTTGTCCAAAATCGGTCTTGGTCTTGCACTTTTCAAGACCAAGACCAAGGCCACCTAACTGTTGCAAGACCAAGACCAGGACTGGTAGAAAAATCGATTTTTTTCAATAAAAATTAATTCAAAATAGTTACTAATACTTGACAATCTTAGTTACTATATGTTAATAATTGGTAAGACCCATATACTTTTGCATTTAACTCCTCTGATTTTTCATTCAGACTTAGTTAGGTTTCTCCCATCTAAAAAAGTACAGTAATATCTCTATATCAATAAGCTAATAAGTAACTTTAAGACTGTTGCGAGACTCTTGCTCAAGACCAAGACTGAGATTGCAAGACCAAGACTAGTCTCGGTCTCGCATTTGGGCAACACTAATTTTAAGGTAGGATAGGATAGGTGTGCTGAAGTCACTTGTTACAATCGTGGCCAGGGGACTTTAGTTTAACATTGAGCGGGGAGGGACCACTCAGCAGGTACTGAAAAGTTAACTAAAAGTGCTATTGATATTTCCAGACAAGCAAGAGTCGTTACAGTTACTGTAATTTCTATACTTGGATCCACTAGCGGATCCAGGATTTAATTTTGGGAGGGGGCTTCAGCCCGAAAGATTTTTTTTTCATATACGTATAACAACAATTAATTAGAAAAAAAAGAAAGAAATTAACTACCTATATGAAATGATGTTTATGTCGTTCTTGAAGTCCTATTAAATGTAATTAAACGAACGAAAATACTTTAATTGAATATTTAATAATTGACCGTTGCATTATAAAGGAAGGAGATGGTCCGGGGTTGCGGTCATAAATAGGATAAATAGTGGTAAAATAGTTTTATCACTATTTAGCCTATTTATGACCGCAACCCCGGTCCATCTCCTTCCTTTAAAAATACTTTAAGAGACAGTTTTAATATTTTTTTCTGTAAAACATGGTTATATTTTACCGTTTTGGGTGGACTTCATTCCGAACCCACACCCCCCCTATCTGTAGATCCGCCTGTGCTTGGATCATATATCTTATTAGGATACAATCTTATTATTATATAGTATTTACAATGTATATACTTATTTAAAAAAAATGTACTGTAGCTGTTCTTTTACATTAAATAGTAAAAAATAAAAAATATATCTAATAGGTAAAATGACTAATCGCGTATATGTGGCTATGCCAGGTAGGGAAGGCAGGTGAACTAATTGGCACTACACTATCAAAGGAAGCTGCGGTATATTTTAAGTTATTCAGTAATAACCTCGTGATTGCAAAATACGAATGGTGGGCATCCAAAGATAATTGATTTCATCGTATATATATCAGCAATCTCTTTCATTGGTAACGACTATGCTGTAGTTTCTGTTTCTCGTTTCAGGTCAACGCAAATCATTGAACTTTAGCAGCTCCGAGGAAATTGCTTTTTCGGAATAATATTAATACACTCAATGTGATTTATACCAATCGGTTACTAATTCGCAACTTTCTAATAGAGTTATTTCTAGGTAAAATGTCTAGTATATACTTTTTATTCATTTATTCACACCTGACAACTGACTTGAGAAATATAGAACGCTGCTTGTTTTTACAGAACATGATAGATTCCTTATTCCTTGAATAACTACAAAAAAGTAAGGAGTTTCCAGTAATGGATCAATATGGACATGAATGAGATGAGTTTGTTTAAAATTAAAATGTGTGTCTAAAGAGTCGTGAGATGTTTGTCTTTCATTACGACCCTCAGGCTTGGGTAACATTTATTTTTATTTCCCTGCCTGAAACTTCTGGAATATGTTTGTGTATGTTAATATGTTAAATGTTAATACATTGGGTATTCTCAGGCTCACTTCTGTCAATAAAAAGTTGTTATTAGTAATAAATTAGTTATGCATTTTGAAGGATCTTTCAATAAGGGAACAATAATTAAGGGTTTAACATTGGTGCGGCCCTTACTGATGGGACTGGACATTTAATCTCTTTAGGATACCTTACCAGCACTCCTGACATTAACTCCAACCCGGACGTATCCGTCTGTTTCTCGTCCGAAATTTTCTTTTGCTACTCCTCCCTTCAAGGATATGGGATCACCGATATCGTGTGGCGTGGTCACTACCAAAAGTGAAGAGTGAAGGGCCCTCCACTTAAGTCTCTTCAACACCCTGATATAACAGATTACTAATTTACAATGGTCATGTTAAAGCAACATTGTAACAAGTATTTAGTTTGCCCCGCTGAAAAGTATAATTTTAGTTAATAGATTAGAAATAAAACTCAGCTTTGAGAAAACATACCATCTTAGGCGATATTGTACATTCTGATACCGATTGGTTCTGTGCAAAAAAAGTAGGATCTCTCTAATATAATTTTCCTTGTTAGACATTGAATAATCATATTCTCCACTATCATTCAAATAAATATGAAAGAAAATATGATTTTATTTTCAGGAGTTTTCATCTGATGTCCTCATTAAAAAATTTAAAACTTATCTTGTCACTTTTGTTTCTTCCTATATATACATTCATACACAGGGGATGAGGTAGCCGTACCAAGGAGCTTGCATTAGGGAACCAAGTTAAGCAACGCCGATCGTGGTTAGTACTTGGAAAGGTGACCGCCGGATTTGGGTGACCTAAGGGGCGGGGTGGCCGAATGGGCTAAAGCGTGTGCACTGCGCCGCGAGTTGCCTGGCAACCGGATATAAGAGATTTGAGAAGATTTATAAAGTACGAGTTCGCATCCCGGTGCCGGAGGGGATTTTAAATTCCCCGCCCTCACCCTCCGGCCAGGAAAATCCCGTATAGCCTAAAAGCCGAGGTAGGGAAGAACGAAAAAAATGTACTTAATTCGGGATTCGGGATCTGATTTATCAGGATGTTAGTAGCCCGTTTGAGGACAAGGGGAAAAAAAAATTAACCAAGCCTAAGGATCGTAATGAAAGACAAACATCTCACGACTCCTCAAACACACATTTTAATTTTAAACAAACCCACCTCATTTATTTCCATGTTGACTCATTACTGCAAACTTCTACTGCAAACTAATTGTGAATCCGCCAGTGGGGTCAATAGAAACAATTGCATATGATATGATTGTTTTCACCTAATTATTTCTGTTTTTATTTTAACAACAATAATTGAGAATATAACACTAATAATATCACACAACTGTGAATTTAACCCTATCATAATGAACGCTGGAGAATGTTTTAGGTGATTGTCACTCATTCCGACCAAAGCAACCCTCTGTCAGTTATGGGTTGTGTGAGTTTGAGACAAGTTACAATTAAATGTGAAATTTCATATATGCCTGTGTGTCAGTTTAAACTTCTAACTCTAATGCCCACTATACACCAACTAGTTCTCAAATTATACAAAGCTTCTATATTCTCTCAAGTTATTTAGATTAAGTGGTAAAATAAGGTTTGATGATGTATATCTTAATAATTATATATTGAAATTAATGATGGAACAATACATAATAAATTAAATTTATTAGAGATACAAATCAATTTGCATGTAAATGGAGAGTCAATCAGATCTTGAACACTAATGACAGGGTCGCTGATAATGTTAGTCGAGACTCAGCGTTGCACTAACACGCTCTAATTGCACCCAGAGCAAACATTCATCTGCATTTCTAGTCCGTCCTAGTTTTGAAGAATTTTGGATCGTTGTTCACTGTTTGTGTACCAGTAATGAAACATATTGACTAGGAGAAAAAAATTAAATATTTCAAATAACCATGGGATCGAAAAAGTAACATGAAAAAAATAGATTAATTACTTTTATCATATAAGTAAATATTCCAGTTTCAAAGAATGGCTTCATTCAATATTTCAGACTTTAAAATAAAGGACAGTATTATATATATGTGTGTATGAATGTAGATGATGATGGATGAGGGTGCGCCAAAATCAAATCAATAATTAAAATTAAATAAATAAACACACATAAACGTAATATAATGTATAATTGCACACATATTTAGGCTAATGGAATAAACAAATTTTAAAAAATTTATATACAAATTTATGACATTTATCAAGAGATAACCAATCCACATTACACATATTTTGAGAAAACGTGGACATCTAGATGTTTTAAAATAAGTGTATCTAATTTTTTTTCTATAATCTCAATGATTGATCAAAATTGAATTAATTGTGGATTCGATATTTTGTGTGTAAATAAAGAAAATAATTATATTTACAATATTTTTCCATCTTCAATTATCTATGTCTGATCTTTTTTTTTTTTATTGAAAAAGCAAGGGCATTTTTCATTCATGTACAACAAAAACTTATTGTTACGTAGTTTGTGAATTGGTTCTGTTGAGTAGCCGAATTCTGTTCTATTTTTTTTTATGAAATATCGAGAAAAAAAGTAGTATGTGTAAAAATAATAATAATGAATAAAAATAAAGAAATATATAATTTCTAGTGATCTAATGATGAACTAAGGAATATGAAACATAAAATCCACAAGGGTTGTTTTGAGAAACGATTTCTCATCATTCAGTGTAATCGTGGTTAAGGGATTCTTATCTATTTTTTTTAATTACACAACTTAACAGTGAATTAAGATTTATGATTATATTATATTTTGTAAGTTGATAAATTTACCATTGTTAAATATCAGGAATGATGTTTGGAATCACCCTGGGCAAAACTGTTTTAGCATTTTAAACAGTTATCAGTTCTTTAGGATTTTTAATGAACAATTTTAGCAGATAACTAAATCTCAATTTCATTTCAACAATACTTCCTTATAAATACTCATATTTTTTTCGCATATTAAAATATTTAGTTTCTTTTATGGATATAACAAATGTTGACTAAGTATTCATCGTCTCTCTATAAGCTGCAAATTGAAATTATTGTTCAATGAAATTCGATGTTTCGAAAATAATCTTGTGAAAGTAGGTCTGACGATGGTTCTTAACACATGATTTTTTAAAATATAAATATCAATTGCTTATATGTTTTGAATATTAAAAGATTAAGTGATTTTCTTAGATTTTTAAATCCATCATATTTTTGTTATAATGTGTATTTGTAATTTTTAAACTTATTAAATATTAGATTTTATTTCTTTAAAAAGATATAAAGAATTTAATTTATACGTTGGTGAAATATTGTTAGAAAGTTCATGAACAAATATTTCGCATTTGTAAGGGCTAATCCCCGTGAAATGAGCTTTAATGGCAAATCCTGGGATAATAGACGATGGAAACTGAATAAAAGTTAATTTCTCTAGTTCAGGCCAATGCACCCGTAATCCCAATTTAAAATATCAGATTGACAATTAAAGGAACTTATAGTTTGTAATTAATTTACGTCTTTCACCTAGTTCGGAACTTTCATCAAAGAAGTTTCACTATAAAACTATTGTAGCTGCTCAAGCAAAGTACAAGTAACAGCTTGTCAAATCCAAAGGTGCCTTGAAGGCATCGGATCATTGTGTTGAGCTTATTGTAGATGATGTCATCTGTTAGTTTATTATGGCAAGTTCCTAAGCTCAGCTTTGAGATCACTTATGAACAGCGGAAATCCATCAGACCGTTCCTAAACTCATATGTTACAATAGTCAAGTTCCTAAGCTCAGCACTCAGATCATTGATGAGTATCAGAAATCAGTGGATTAGCACTGGGTTTAAGAACTAGCCTTTATTTATTTTTGCTTAGCTTCTGCTCTTATCCACTTTATATAACACGAACCTTATTCACCGACTGATTAGATCTTATCCCATAAAAAAATCCCACCATATTTTATTTTTCTTTATTATTTTATCCAACTTCTTTCTTTCATTTAACGTCATCTGTAATAAGTTTAACACCTCAGAAATAATGCTTTTAAAGCATGGAGTTAATACCTTTGATCCTAATAATAAATACTTTATTTTATGTTAAAATATGTTTAAAACATATTTAATTTGCTCAACTCCCTTAATAATTTTTGGAAATATATAACCGCCATATTACCTTGCTATTCTATTAATTATATCGGGAAAAAAAACTACTGCGTAATAATTCTTGTGTGTATGAATATTTTAATATATTTGTAGTTGATGTAAGACGATCAGTAAAGAATATTATTACACAACTTGGTGATATTTTATTTTTTTTTAATTTTTTGAAAAGCACTCTAATTTATAATTTTAACATTTAGCTCGATATATAAAACATATTGAAGAGCTAATCGTGCGTAAAGTTTTATGATCAAATTTGTTTTATTTTATTAATTTTTAACAATATGGGGCTTCCGAATCACTGAGGGTCATTTAAGCCTTTAAAAATATGATAAAAATTAAAGAAACATATTTAATTTTTTAGACTTTTGAGAATGTTGTTGCACGTGTTGTTATTATAACGTTTTTACGCTATATTGTAATAATGAACAATAAGTTATCAACCATTCATGAACGAAATAATATCAATTAATTTTGATAATACAAGACAAACTTCACAAAATAATTTGAAATGTATTCATCATATCGTCGAGTTCATGCTTAAATATCCTAAATTCGGTTTGGGTTATATCATAAAATTCTCTATATAAATAATGAAGAATAAATCCGGATTGAACTTTAACTTCTGTTGACAGAGATGAGAATTTAAAAAATTAACAAAAAGTTTAGATACTACTAAGACAAGTAGCCACAACATGTAAGCCATTATTAGAATAACCTGTTCATGGAACTGTTATTTCCTGTCAGTAGTTACTCAGTCATTCGAATGAAACCAGTAACTTAGTACCTCATTAAAACCTATCGGGTGTGTGCAATTTTATATACCACTATCGGCTAAGTCTGAGATAAATCGGATTTCGTTTTGTGAAAAACTGTTGAGTAAAAAACAGATAGCTTCTTATCTGATTCGCATTTTTGAAATGTCGTGACCTTTATCATAGTTATGTAGTGGTCAGTAGGAAAAAAAATCATCATTTTTTTAAATTAGAATTTTATAAGAGTCTACTTATATTTATATATTATACGAGAGCATTTATATTTAATAACATAATAAAGTTATAGTTAATTACGTCCATTAAAATAATTTTGGGTAGATTTCACGATGCTAAATTATGTAAAGAGTGTCTCTTAAAGTATGTGTTTTTACTAACATTTTTAATGTAATGTATTCATTTTTTCATGTTTAGATTTTTCTAATGATCATCATAGGTTATTCTAATGATCATTATAGATTTTTCTTGTGATCGTTATAGTTTTATTCTTGATAATTGGTATATTATTTACAAGGTTAAGTTAAACGTAACGGTTTATTGCCTAATCACCATTGACAATTTTTATAAGGAAAATCGAAAAACTATATTTTCTATTCAAATCGTAATATAAAAACCAATATTTTTTAGGATGTAATTTAAATAATACTTTATAAGCAGAACATCTTTTTGAAAATCATTGATTATTTTTCTGAAAATTAAAGAAACATTGATACTTAAATAGGACCGCTTTTGGAAGTAATTCAATTTCAAGGCCCGTTGTGGAACCAAAGAATATCAAAATTAAAAATCAATTCATAGCTTTTAGCAAAATGATCAAACAGGGGTCAGTATGTTTAGCGCATATTGTTTCAAAACACTCAGAACTGAGGTCTAGTAATTTCAGCAATCAAAATTAAAAATTGATCCAGCCCTTCGCTTAGAAAATCGTTTTTTTTTTTTGTTTATTTAATGAAATTTACAACTGTATACAAATACAACTAGTAAATATGGGCAAATTATAAATAATGGCATGTACAAGCTTGAAGAGATACTACCCAGTGGTAGCACTCTCTAAATAATTTTAAGTAAGAAGATCACGAGGCCATCTCCTTTTCAGACGCCTAGGAGGATTATCAGGGATCGAGGAAGAAGCAAGAGAGGAAACAAAAGGTTTTGGATGGGACTGAAGTTTATCATGAAAGGATAGATATCTGGCTCGAGCTAAATCGGTGACATATGGTACATTAAGGTCTTTATGAATGGTTTTATTTGTGACAAAGTATGGACCATTAAGGATTTTACGGAAGATTTTGGATTGTAAGGATTGGATACGATAGGAATTCAATGGTTTGGTGGAGCCCCAAAGCTCAACTCCGTATGTCCATATAGGTATCATTATAGTAATAGTAGATAAGTCCTGTAATTAATTAAAAGTTTGGAGCGTTCGTCTAGTAAGTGTTGGAGCAGTCGGAAACGTCGAGCAGTTTCTTGTCGTTTCAGTCTAGTATGAGGATTCCAAGTAAGACGTTTATCCAAGTGGAGTCCTAAGTAGCGGATTTGCTCAACAGGAATAAGTGGAGTATTATTGTAGGATACTGTAGGACAAGAAGTCAAAGGTTTACGACGGAGGGTAAAGGTAATTTGATGGGATTTGTTTGAGTTTATTTTTATTCTCCAATTTTTACACCATTTTCAAGGCTTGTGCTATGTGATTGAAGAGTTTGGGATGCAATTAAAGTGTCATTATTAACAGATAGCAAACATGTGTCATCGGCGTAAGTGGTGATGACAGTGTCAGGATGGGTTGGGATGTCAGCTGTATAAACTATGCAGAGGATGGGACCGAGGATACTACCTTGTGCGACGCCTGCTGATTGAGCAAAGAGGGATGAGCAGACATTATTTTGGTTTACTTTGAAGTATTTATCAGTAAGGTAAGAACGGATAATGAGGAAGTATGTAGGTGGTAGGAATTTTCGGAGTTTGTACAGCAGTCCCGGGTGCCAGACTCGATCAAATGCCTGTTCAACGTCGAGAAAGACTCCCGTGTAGTACATACCGCGCTCCAATGCAGAGGAGATTACATCAACCACACGGTGACATTGTTGGATAGTGGAATGCGATGTGCAGAATCCAAATTGGTGATCAGGGATAATATGATTAGAGTCTAGGATGGGATACAGGCGTTTTAGGATGAGTTTTTCCAGGATTTTGCCCATGATAGGTAATACAGAAATAGGACGGTAAGAGGATGGGTGTTCGGGTGTTTTTTTAGGTTTGTGTGACATTTTGACAATAGATAGTTTCCAATAATCTGGGAAATATGTGGATCGGAGCACAGCATTATATATGTAAGTGAGGAATAGGATGGCTTTTCCGAGGAAGAAGTTTTAGGATCTGGGTAGTGATAAGGTCGTGTCGAGGAGCTTTTCGGGAGAAAATCGTTATATAGTTTTTTCCAAATTGGTTAACCATATTTTTACTAACCACGGGTCGGTATATTTAGCTCAAATATTACTTCAAACAAACAGTATTTTTAGCTGTTTAAAAATATTCGGGGGGTTCTCATATAAAAATTTGAGCCATTAAACGTAAAAATCGATCGATCCGTTTTTTACATTTCATTACATTACATTGCATTACATTGTCCGCTCACTGTTAATGCACAATCTAAATACTTAACTCTTCTTTCAATTAGCTTAATCGGGTAAAAAAGGAGTTCAGTTTGGAGAGAAAAAATGCTGGAGTGTTGTTCATTATTTTGCTTACGATTGTTCATTATTTCAAGCTGAAATCGTTTTCAACCATTCAAGGGATACCATGGAGGAATTACGTCGTTCAAAATCAAAAATCAGTCAAGCCATCCCCTCAAAAATACGTTACTTATCTTTTTAGATTATAGATTAAATAAATTTAACACAAAATTTTTTTAGTAATTTAAACTCAAATCTTTTCAAAATATTAATTAGAGAAAACAGAAAAATAACCTATCAAACTTTAAATCGATACATTCGTTCCCTAAAAAAATAGTTACATACCTTTAACAGATTAATTAAAAACTGTTCATACAGTTATTTGACAGAATTTTGAGCTCAAATTCTTTCAAAACACTCATGATATCTCAGAGAATAATTTAAAGAATCTGACTTGAAAATCGTTTCAGAAATTCCCTCGATTAGTAATGGCAAGATAAAATATACTTTTCTAAATGTTTACGATGGATGTTCCTTTTTCTAGAGCTCTTCTAAAAAATATAAACCGAAAATTTATATTTTGGAGGTGTATTAGGTATCTCAGAACTATGCTCCTTCGTTTATCTTTTTAATAGATAATAATTTATTGTAACAATTATACTGAACTTTGTAATATGTATACCATTTTCGACGACAACGCTTCAATATTATTGATTCAAAAATATCGACGATGAAAAATATGAAGATGGGCTTGAGTCGAAATAACTAAACCGCAATTCGTCCGTCTAGATCCGACGACTTGGGACCATCTGAGCAACATCCATTTTTTTCAATGAATTTTATTGTAGTTGTAGTAATATTTTATTTTGTTTCGCCACAACCGAAGATAGGGAAGCATTTTGTTCGTGCGAGAGGTTAAAAAATATTTTGTGCTCAGAATCGAAAATTTTCACTCGCGTTTTACGTTTCAGACATCAAGGATCAAATTTCGTTCGGTGTCAAATTTCGGGCATATCAATTACTACCGTTTATCCGATTTTCATGAAATTTTCAGGAATTGTGCGGGTTGGTGTCTAGATTGTCCCATATAAATTTTATTAAATTCTAATTCATCGCAAACACTCAATGCCCTTGATTGATGCAAAATTTATTTTTTCTTTTAGATGAGGAAATAATATGTTATTTGATATGGCTATAGTTTAAAAACGGTGCATTCGATTTGACCCAAAATTAGAGGAAATTTGGAGAACAGTATAGAAATTACTTAGTACCAAATTTGATTGAATTTCATTTAATAATTAAAAGTTATATAAATAATTATTAACAATATAATGGCTGTGAAATGTTGAAGGCACTGATCATATGGCGTGGAAGTTAGGTTATTACAATATTGTTATGGGGTTATAAAATTTTAGGTTTTATTAAAAAAATTAATTGATAGTTGGTCGATTCCAAACATTACTGGCATGACACTTATTGTTTTACTTAGATTTTGTGTAATTTTCAGTAAATTTAAAGTAATTTTTAATCTGAATTTGTAAACAAAAAAAAAAAACTTCTTGTTTGTGATTGTGTTTATTTCCATTGAAGTCCAATCAGTTTGTCTTGGTCTTGATTACCTCCTTAAATATCTAAGTTGTTTGAACTTCACACATATTTTTATATTCAAGCTTAATTAGTATGTAAAAATTTTCAACTTATATTCTATTTGTGCTAAAGATGGCATTTTGTAGTATGCAACTGATATAAGCAGTCTGCTACGATGGAAAATAGCAAAGGACAATAAAATATGAAATTATACCAATAAAGCATAAAGAAATAATGAGTTTTTACAAATGACCTTTTGCACTATTAGCAGTGAAATGCATGTTCACTATGCATTGGTATTTTTTTTTTTAAATAATCAATATGGAATCTTCAAATATGGCACTCTTTCGCATTTTAATATTAGCTGATAAACGAAATTCGTGAACATCAAACCCGCGAATGTTAAAGGGTGACTGTATTTCCAATTCGGCTTCTCCCGTAGATTTTATTCTCATTCAAAAAATTGTGTACCTTCTAATATAGATATATTTTAGCCAATGAAACGTTGAGGAAGCTATACTGCCTTACCTGGCATATGCGTTTTTTAATCTATGAATTGACATTCGTCAGTTGTCCGTGAAATTTCCTATTGCTTTATATCGCATTCATCAAATACATCGCTCCTCAAACTCGAAAAGGAAATATACTACTTTATTATATATAGTAAAGATAATAAGCCCTCATCTAACTGGTTAATGAATCACTCTTTGTTTTTTAGCATTTTATTATTACCTAAAGTTAAAAAAAATAAATAAAACTACGTAACCATTAACTTTATAGATCTATTTCTAAATCAATATATATTTTTTCTGATTGTATATATTCCACGGTACTTTACCTATACATCAAGTTATTAAAATCCGTCGAAAGCTTGATTAGCTTCATCTCATCGATTTAAATCTGGATATCGGTCAAGATTGTCTATTTAATGAGGAGCCTAAAATGAAAATACATTTACTTTCCACTTGAATCGTATGATAATTTGTTTAAAAAAATCGAGAAAAATGTGGCTTTTACAAATATTAGTCTGTTTTGCGCGACCCATTACTTAAAAATATTTTTGTAGGCCACCTATACTCTCTTGTTTGTGATTATATTATGTTACCATTAAAGTGGAAAAAGGATAACTCAGAGGGTGAGCACTGACTTCCAGGGACATCCAGTTCGAATCCGGCTGATGACAAATACTTTTCCATAAGCCGAGGATCGATCCTGGGGTCAGGAGATTTTCTAGGGGCACACCCAGTCTCTATAAAGTTGGTACAATTAATTAAATAGTTAATTAAGAGGAGAAACCTTTTTTTTTTTTCTTCAAGTGGAAAGTAAATGGGTATCCATCGGTTATTAGATCTTCATCAAAGGAATCAATTTAAAAACGACCCATTTCTGAGAATTTTCACAGATTAAAAAATTGTAGATTTCAATTAGATGAAGTTACTCACTAAGTTTTAGAGGGTAAATAATTTGACAAAAAATGGTCTGTTAAGCGGACTAATACTATAATCGGTCTCTTCACTGATACGATAGACACATACTAAACCTCGAAATTCGCCAACGACTGGCAGTACATCCTGCTTGCTTCACTGCTATACAAAAAAAACAAAATAAAAAAAAACTAGACAAGCACAAAAAAAGAAATCTCCAGCTCACTACCTGATAAAGCTCTAAATAATCCAGAGGAAGAAAGTCCATGAGCACAAATGTCTTAAATCTAAGGAACCAAGTTTTACATTTAATGGAGTTTTAAAGAAAACTTTAACTAAAATCTGTCGATTCTCTTAGTCACATTTTGACACATACAAGACCTTTTAAAAATCTTTCATTCTTCTTCTGAAAACAATTAAATAATATTTAAAAACCTTCCATTAATAGCTGTAGTTGTTAACTATAGCTTGGTTGATATTTAAGTTATACCCTTAAAGGTGTTAAGAAGATGAAAGGGATAATTGAAGTGGTGTGTCTGCTGCCCTCCCAAGTCGTCCACAAGGTGAGCTGCCCTGGTAGGTAGGTATATAAGGGGATGTCTCCTCCAGAGAGGACATAGAGGATCACTCTCTGACAACAGCAATGGCTTCACTCAAGACTTTGGTGAGTGTATATATATATATATATATATATATATATATATATATATATATATATATATATATATATATATATATATATTACAAATATATTTGTAAAACGCGTTATCTTATAAAAAAATTGGAGTCAAAGTTTTGGTATATTTAATTATATTCACTTTAAATTTACACATTTATTTACATTCCTTGAATATTTACATACGTGTTTTGTTTCACATGAGATACATTTTTATTAAACGACGTCTTATAAATTTTTAAAGTTTTAAAAGTTTTTATCGATTCAATTTATAAGAAAAATTCTCTAAGTAATTTAAAAAAGATTTAGTCAGTGGTACAGATCCCATCTTATCAAATTATTAACATCCAGCTGAAACTACGTAAATAGCTTGTTCTCATCGTAACCTACAAAAAATTTATAATTCTAGAAATTGGGGCGTTTTCAATCTGAAGGTCTGTAAACATTATCTATTTAATTAGGTACCAAAACCTCGTAAAGATTCATTTCCTTTCCACTTGGATCGTAAGTCAATTCGATCACAAAATCTATAAAAAATGTGGCTTACAAAAATATTTGACTGTTTGGCCTATATAACCTCGTTATTTTGAAATTTCGGGGTGTAAGTTTTGCCAAACGGATCAATATTTTTGAAGGCCAACTTTTTTCGCGACTTCGTACTGATCTTATTTTCTCAAAATATTATAAAAAATATTTTAACACTATTACGTTCATCTTAATCATCGCTCTTATCGTCGCTTCATTATTCGGTGTTCTATTGAAATGCATGTGGTTACACTACGTCTAAATTGGTCAAGATTCTATTGTTAAAATTATACTATTAATGATTAAGCATGAGAAATCTATTTTAATGAGACTTGCTTTATAAAACCAATCCTTAATTTATTCCAATAAATTCTATAAAGATAAATATTTATGATTAATAAATATAAAATTCCTATTTTTAGATCGTTTTCTGCGTCGCTCTCTTCGCCGTGGTCTTTGCCGCTGAAGAAGCTCGTGACAAGAGGGGACTTTCCTATGGTAAGAATAATATAACATAATTATATAACCATTAAATTAAATTATGTAATTATATTTAAGTAATGTGTATGGACATTAATATAAGATTGAAAGTGTTTCAATTATATTGCATTACATATTTAAAAAAAAAAAAGGAATCTTTCTATCACATACAAAAGGGAAAAAAATACCTAAGTTTTTAATTTTATTAAAATTTTCCTTGAAAGATATTTTAAAAATACAGTTAATAATATTTTTAATAATAATATAAAAAACTGTCTGTCCCTAGGTGGTTACGGATATGGCGCTCTGCCTTACTCTGGCTACTCCGGCTACCCATACGGACTGGGATACGGACATGGTTACAGTGGATATGCCGGATATGGTGGATATGGTGCCTACCCATACAGTCATGGCGGATATGGTGGATACGCCGGTTACCCATACGCAGGCGTCAGCTACGTTCACCACTAAACCATAACTCTCCAATAAACCTCGAATACAATTCAAAATCTATATTCATCTTTACCCCCCCATACATGTTCAAAAACAAAAATCAATGTAAAATTCAATAGATTTTTTTAATAAAAACAATATTTTCATTATGATTTCGAATTTATAATCTTCCTTGATAATACTCACCCTTAAGCCCATGAAAAATATTGGTAAAATTTATTCATAGGGGTTTCTCTAGACCATTTTTCATCCCCTCCATGTGGTCGATTTCCTTCCTCTCTTCTGATATTTGAAGATCTCTTGTTGTTGTCTTTTGAAAGTTGTTACCTAACAACTTACAAACTTTTCAGCGTTTCATTTCGTTGGTATATTATGAAATATACCAATATATATATATATATATATATATATATATATATATATATATATATATATATATATATATATATATATATATATATATATATTATGAAATATAAATCCAACGCTGTGATTTATACTAGTGTTCGAATTCAGCGATTTTTTAGACGGATCATGCTACTAATCTTCGGTACTATTACTATTTTTTCATCAATCTTCCTATTTTCATTGTATTATTTTTATTTAGACGAGAAGATCCGTCGATGTGCTTCTTTGGGAACTCTTAAGAGCTTTCTGGGAAATGTTATTTCTGATTATACGATGAATGAGTGTGTTAGTATGTTCGGTAAGTTATCGTGACATTGTTCAAGATCATTAATACTTATCTAATTTGCATTTCAATTATTTCAATAAAAAATTATGATGGGGAAAAATAAATAATTAAAATTTAAAAATTCAGATTTAGAATTAGAAAAATATCTTTATTCTGGAACTAGGTCCCTTAAGAATAAAAATATTGTTCAAATCAATTGACAATAAATCTGGCCTATTATAATAGAGTGTATCTAAAATCTAAGTAGTAAAATGAGTATATATATATATATATACATATATATATATATATATATAATAATAATATATTTTAATTCATAGGTATTAAATACCTATTATTATAATAGTATTATAATAATAGGTATTATTATAATAGAACTATATATATATATATAGTTCTGGAGGTTATATTAAGGAAAGAAGATGGTTAAAAGGGTTACAATATTATAATATTGGTAAAAAAAAAAACATACTAATAACTAAATAGAATAGGAAAGAAACGCAAAATAAGTTTTATAGGTAGCCAATTTTAGTAATAAATACAAAAAATAAAATAAAAATAAATAAAATAACTAGAGTAAATGAATGATTTATTTATGTTCCTTAAGGCTTTTATTTGAAAATACATGTAGATATTGTGAAAAACTAGAAAAGTATTATGATCTACCTATGACTCAATAGATTACCTAGATACCTATATCAATAGATTAGATGCAGAAACTCAAACAAGTTTGATTTTCTGCATCTAATATATTGATATAGGTATCTAGGTAATCTATATACCTATATAGGTATATATATATATATAATTATATATAATATAATATATATATATATATATATATATATATATATACACTTAAATAGTTAGATTTAAATTGTGTTTAGTAAATCATTAGCTTTAAGAAAATTTATCACCGACTTTATTTTAACTTCATCATTATTTGAAACAACTGATAATTTTGGTATGAGTACCAATTTGGTTAGAATTGATATGTTATAAGGACACTGTAGGAGAATGTGGCTGACTGTGAGAACACTGTTGCATTTTGGAGCCGGCTGCTTGGTTGTAAGACAAGAATGCGGAAGGTTTGTATGTCCTAACCTCAGACTAGTTAAGACGAATTCCTCTCTACGAATAGGGAGGTTCGAGGTGGACCCTAGTTTTATTGATTTTTTATTTCCTTTAGTTTGTTCGGTTCTACATGGATTGCCAACTAAGAACTAATTTCTTTTTGAGAAGTTGAGTATATCAGTATGTGGTTGTTAACAGTTGGCATGTATAGGTCTTTATGTAAAGAAATGTTAGTGACGTACCATGGAGAATTCTCACACAGTCATAGTTATTATAGAAATGTTTGATATTAAAAAAATGCTAAATTATAAATACTTAAATTTTGGATTGTTGTAAAGATTGTGCACATTTAAATATTTTTTATTTATTGTATGATATAACTATGGCCATTAAATATATTATTTATATAAACGTTTGTTTGTTTATATGCGACCTCTCTGTCCTCATTTAATTCTTTCAGAATATTATACTGATTTTTTTCTTTCACTTTTCTTCGTCTCTTTCTACCTCAACATTCCATTCCTTATGTTTCTAATTACCCTCCCTTAATCAACAAATAAAATTAAAAATTGTTATGATGTATACATACATATTTGGAAAATTGATATCTTTCTCATTCTATAAATTAAAAAATAGTCATTTGATTTCCCTCCGGAATGTTTTTTGTTATTTTACATTCTGTGTTTTTATATTTTAACTCCAACAGAAAAAAAATAGCATTTATTTTTTTCTTGATATTTAAAACTGTAAACTTCAGTAACCTACTTCTTTTTTTGTTCTGCCCCCCTTAGAACTTTGTTTCATACACATTCTTTCAACCCAGTTTCACAGCTCTTACATTTTTAAAGTTTTAGTCTCATATTTCACTTTTTCTTATCCCTGTTAATCAACAACAAAGATCTGGTTCACAGATAAAACTTTCTGTGAAGAATGATATATATTCCTGATATCGAATAGCTTCAGGAATACATAGGAATACATCAGGAATAGGATCCTTCATAATAAAAGATAAATTTATTTAAGTATTTGTTGTTTTAATTATCTTGTATATTACTTTATCTTTATATATATATATATATATATATTATATAATATATATATATATATATATATATATATATATATATATATATATATATATATATTCCTTTCTTATGTACATATTGTGTGAATGAATACTATAGCCCTAGTATCAATGCGCTTCAGTGTGGCAGACTGTATTAGTACTCAATAAAAGTTTAAAAAAAAAATTTAAGCATTTCAAATATGTTATTGAAATGAGGAGAATTAAAAATATTGAATTTTATTCAAAATACCATTCTTAAAAGTAAAAAAAAAAATCTTATAATACAATATATTCGTTAATATATATACATATTTTCTTTTCTTCTGCTGTCCTTACAGACTCTGTAGATCTTTTGCAGCTTTGACAAGCCTGCTCCATCTCTGCATGTCTTGGACTATTTCTTTCCATTTATCTCCACCCAGCTCTTTTGCATATTTGTTGATTCTATCTATCCATCTGCACGTGGTATTTTGCCGCCTATTGAGGCATTCATTGTTACGTAGAGAATTTCAAATGGATTTCTACGAGCTACATGCCCCGCCCATTTTAACCTCCGTGGCTTCATATCATAGGATATTCATTGACCAATTTTTGTTAGCAGTTCATTATTGGTATTTCTTCTCCATGTGTTAGTAATCTGATCCCAGATCGCTTCGGTTATCGTGCGAAGGATTTTTCTCTCAAAATAGTTAATATATATAGTAAAATATATT
This sequence comes from Nezara viridula, assembly GCA_928085145.1. Taxonomy (NCBI): domain Eukaryota; kingdom Metazoa; phylum Arthropoda; class Insecta; order Hemiptera; family Pentatomidae; genus Nezara; species Nezara viridula. Next base: position 50,601,407 of record OV725081.1, read on the forward strand.
CGTTAAATTAATATACTATCAATATAATATAATTTTGCAGTAAACATTTGCTTAGAAATGTAATATGGAACAGATTGATCACGAGGATTGAATGCTTATTAGTTCTAAATCGAGGATTCTGTTCTCATCGTAATTAATTATATGCCACAGAGTACGAACGTTTGCGACAAGGAAGTTATAGATAATTTGCTTTGGAAAAGATGGAATGGAAGTAACAATACGAAGCTAAATAGCGAATCCAATTTATTACGGTTGGTAATAGAGGTCATGCATCCTACCCAAAATCGGACATGGGTTTGCTGAATCTATCTTTTGATATGTAAGATAAGATATCACTACTGTTAGTGCAAAATATCGTATGTGAAGATTTTTTTTTTACAAAACAGCATAAAAATTGATTATTTCTTTATGATTTATCAGTATAATTTCATATTTTATTTCCCTCTACTATATTCCATAGTCCTCTACGATATTCCATAGACTACTTACAGCAGACTACTTACATACTACAAAATGCCATCTTTAGCACAAGTAGAATAACAATGTAAAATTGTTACATACGACCTTATGCACTAACAGTAGTGATATGTGTTCTTGTAACATTAAATATAAAGATTGCTGGAACCAGTTTAGTAGGTTATATATTATATGGAAGCTGCTTTGAACTATTGATTCAGTTAAATCTTTGTGGCCAGACAATTTGAAAATTTAAATTTAAATCTTTTTTGTCAAATGAAGCGCTATCTGAAAAAAAGCGTTATACGTGGAAGCCTAATAAATCACTTTTACAACAGTCAAAAATCTTTTATATGTGTATATATATATATATATATATATATATATATATATATATATATATATATATATATAAGCAGCATATAAGCAAATATAATATATAATCAAAAGAAGCAGCTAAAAGCGATTTGCCGCCATCGTATCATCAAGCTCCTTTATCGTATATTAATATGAATTTAAAGTTGGATTTCATCAAAAGATGGGATCACATATGGGTGACCTCAGCTAAGTCACCAAGCTTACACAGATTTATACCACACATTTCAATTCACAATTACAGACACATTCACAGTAATGACTACAAACTTACGCAAGTACTTACGGAACATGGGAATACAAAACAATATCTTAAAAGATTCAACATTATACAAACAGACTTATGCGATGAAGACGGACAGGTTCAAAATTTTAAACATATAATATATGAATGTAAACGATTTGACAGACAGCGATTTGAGTTAATAAAAAGCATAATTATCAAAAGAGGAAATTGGCCTGAGACGGAACAAAAGTTATTTACTGAATTCAAGACAGACTTTCTTAGATTTATTAGATCGATCGACTTCGACTTACTAACCAGGGATGGGCAGCGTGGGTGATTTCTTTTTGGCTTTGTTAGATTGACTTTGTGTGTTTAATATTTAATTTTCCGATTTAATTTTTTGTGTGTTTATTCTTTGTGTTTTTTTTTGTTAATGTATATAAATTTGAACTAAAAATGTAAATCATGTGAAACTAGAAAAAAAACAAACAATTGTAAACAAATGTAATTCATGTAGTATGTCTTTAAGGCATGGAGCATGAAGGAAAATCAAATAAACGATCCTTGTGTGGGGTTACCACGTAGGGAAAAAGAAAAAAAAAAAAAAAAAATATATATATATATATATAAACTTGAGATTGTGATCACAAGATTGAAATTTTTCATTTTTTTTTTTTTTTTTAGTTCGTTTATTAAACAAACAATTGACGAAACCAATATTAATACGACCTAAGATTAAAAAAAAAACGAGATAGTTGTGGAAATATCTTTTTATTGAAAAATTTATGGCACTTTACATTGGTTCATGAAAAGTTATTGTTTGAAAATATGTCTTCAATTGTATGAGGGTAAAGATGAATGTTGATTTGAATATTCAATAACATGAATTTCTTTGAGGTTTATTCGAGAGATATTGTTTAGTGGTGAACGTAGCTGACGCCTGCGTATGGGTAACCGGCGTATCCGCCATATCCGCCATGACTGTATGGGTAGGCACCATATCCACCATATCCGGCATATCCACTGTAACCATGTCCGTATCCAAGTCCGTATGGGTAGCCGGAGTAGCCAGAGTAAGGCAGAGCGCCGTATCCGTAACCACCTAGGGGCAGAAAATAATTATGTTTTATTTATAGATATATTTAATGAATACATATATATATATATATATATATATATATATTATATAATATATATATATATATATATAATATATATATATATACATACATATATATATATATATTCTAGCTTTTATTTTAAATGTTAAATGAGCGGAAAAAAAAATAAATAACTCCATTTTATCTCACAAATGAAAAATAATTTTTTTAAATTTTATTTTGAAAAAAAATTAGACCTTTTTTTAGGAATCCATTTCCTTATTATTGAGATAAATTTACTTAGAAGTGATCATAATTTTTTTTCAATTTTTTTATACGTGAACCGCAGATGTGTGTATTTAATTATTGAAATGTAAAATTATTTAATATTAATCTGGTAATCAATAATTTTATTCTGAATAAGAAATTATGCTAATTTAATTATCAATATTTTTATTTCATTTTACTTACCATAACCAAGTCCTCTCTTATCACGAGCTTCTTCAGCAGCGAAAACCACGGCGAAGAGAGCGACGCAGAAAACAATCTGCCAGAAGAAATTCGAAATTATTTAGTTACATATTTTTTAAAAAATATTTTCATTTTCGTTACAATATTATATTTTTAAAAAAATGTACTGCTTAAAATTGAATAAAATAATATATTTAAAAGAAAATGAAATCGTTTTATATATGTGGCTGTAAATTTAAAAGTAATCTCACCAAAGTCTTGAGGGAAGCCATTGCTGTTGTCAGAGATTGTTAGATCCTCTATGTCCTCTCTGTTGGAGACATCCCCTTATATACCTACCTACCAGGGCAGCTCACCTTGTGGACGACTAGGGAGGGCATCAGACATCACTTGAATTATCCCTTTCATCTTCTTTAATACCTTTAATATATATATATATATATAAACAATATAAAAACAATATATAAACAATTAATGGAAGATTTTGAAATAATATGGGTGTCTTTTGTGAGTGAGCTAGTTTAAGTTAATTGGCTCAATATTAACTTTATTAATGAAATAAGAATAAAAAAATGTGATGTGACAAAGAGTCCGAAACGTTAGAAAGATGAATAAAAATCTCATGCTTTATACCTAAAATAACACAAAACACTTCCTTAATTAAATTATAAACTTGAAATAATATGAGAAGAGCTAGTTTAAGTTAATTGGGTCAAAAAAAATTTTTTTTTAAATAAAACAATACATTGTTACATTTATTTAATACGCCAATAAGTATTTTTGAACTAGCTTTTTTTTTTATTTAAAATATTACAATCGCAAAGGGCATTTATAATAGTGTTCAGAGATCATATTCACACTCTATGTACAATACTAATAATAATATATATATATATATATATACAATAATAATAATATAGATACAATAATAATATATATTCAATAAATAAGTATAAAATAACCTAAAAATAAATAAATAAAAAAGAATACATACATACCTATACACACTAGTAGAACTAGCTAAGAATTATTTTGACTTGCTAGTATTAATTGGCACTTATTTACTTTGACAGTTAGCGAATGCATTGACTGCTTATGAAACAACGAATAGTCCCTGGTACAGAACTCTTTATGAAGTTTTAAACATTCGCCTAAAACTTCCTGAATGTCTTTATCTTATTGTGAACTAGAACTTTTTTTATCCACGAAAATTCTCTAAAATGGCACGTTTTCTCATTAAATTAATTAGTTTAATGAAGTACTATTTTCCATTTATTTTTAACTTGAATCGTACGAAACATTGATCAAGAAATTGTGAAACAATAGATGGCCTACAAACATATTGAGCCGTTTGATCTACGTAACCTCGTTATTTTGATATGTTGGGAGTGAAGTTCATGCCAAACGCCCCAATATTTTTGCAGGGTTTTTTTTTCTCGATTTTTCTATCAAATTATCTTACTATTCAAGTGGAAAGCTGATGAGCGTTGATGAGTTTTTAGTACCTAATTAGACAAAGTGGGCCAATCAGTAGATTGATTCCGAGAATTTTCGTAAATAATAGGTTTTATGTTACGATATGATGAAGCTATTTCCGAAGTTTTAGGCGAATATTAATAATTTAATGGGACCACTAATGTCGAGTATTGGGTAGAAAAATACCAAGCACGCCTGATTTGGTTACTTTATGTCTCAATGGAAGATCTCTTTTTAAACATATTTTCAGTCCCTTCCTCGTATCGCTCGTAAGAGCAAGCTCTAAATTAGAAATGTTTAGGAATATGATGCATGTGTCTTTTGCAGAATTATCAATAAATGTTTCAGTTTGACTGATGTCCACAGCAAATGACCCACTTTAGTAACTTGGGATACTTTCTCGAAAAAAAGGCAAATTTTAATAAGAAGCAATCAATTAACTTGTATATTTTACAACAAAAAAAAAGTACTCAAATTATAAAGTGTATTTTTTCAAGATACATATCGACACCCACGCCGCAAAAGCCTGTATCCAAAAAAAACTGAATGTTTTGTAGTTTTAGTCCTATATTTTCGGTTCACTTTTCTTTTCAAACCTAAGAAAAAATATGTAATGCTCTATGTAACGTTTTTGATCATATTTCTGCATCTTTTAGAACCTTTACTTCTATCTTATAGCTTTTTAGTTACTTTGAAAAACATGTATTGGTCAGTATGTAGAGAACGGATACTTGAAATGGAAATATGTATAAAATGTGACTGGAAAACGAGTATTTGATCACACGGATTATTCACATCTTTGTCTCTCATTGTAGGACTGCTCGAACGGAGTGCATCAGCCCCATTTTGGAGTAGTATGTGAAAGATTCGTTTTTAACGTACTCAACTTCATTTGGATATGGTTTGATTTACGAACACTTGGTAAATTCTAGGTAACTTGCTGATATGTAGATCACTTCGTTTCTGAGGGTCTTGCTATTTCGAAGATTCGTTGGTTTGAATATATGAAACTAGAGCTCTTTTTTTTCTGTTTTATTGTCGTGTTAAATGTTCCAGTTATTTTATTCTTTTTTATTGTATATATATATTATTTTTCTGTATATATTATTTTTATTTATTATGCAATGATTGTGAATGTGATCTCTGAACACTGTTATAAATGTCCTTTGAGACAGATTGTAATATTTCTCAATAAACCTGTTCTAAAAAAATAAAAGTTGCAATTAATGAAATCAATTGTTTGTCTCTCACTATCCGTAATTCGGCATCAACTTTTTTGTAGTGAAGCTCTTTTTTCAGTTATGGAGGTTTCGACTGTTTTGAAAGAGGACTGTTTATTAATATAAATCAATATTATATTAATTTAATTTACAAGATTAAATTACGCTTATTGACGCCGGTGGGCGCAGCTGGAATCTGTTTTAATAACTTTTTAGAATCCTTATCGTAATAAACAACGTTATGGTAGACCTGCGGTCGGCTTCTAAAGAGAGATCTGGACCAACAAAAATGTTTTTTCTGTTCATTTTATTACTTTTTCAAAATAATATAGTGGACTAGAAAATAAGGATAAGTAATTTAATTGTTCACGCGAAATATCGCTTGGATTGGCTGTTTATGGTTACGAAAAGAAATCTTACCAAACATTTTCTTTGTAAATCAAACATTACTTCATGATCGGCTTTGAAATTCTCATATAACATTAAAATCAATATTTAAAAGATTGAATTAGTTAAATATCTCAAGCATCTAATCTATTTATCATTACCGAAGTAAAAGCAATTTTTCCAATGCCTTCGTACTTCGTGAATCATGTAAGAAATAAGATATCTTATAAATGAAATGAAGTCAAGAGGGACCCAACTAAGGTGAACAAGGTTATATCGCATTCTGGTTCATATCAGGAGAATCCATTCCTTCACTTCTAGACACGGCAATATAGATTGTAAAGAACAAAATAATAGATTCAGAGATAGATGAAGAATAATGTAAAAAAGTATTTGGCTAGATTGATTCGCATACATTTGGTAGTATCTATGCATTTTGGGTAAAAATCGATATGGCCACTGTGTTAATTAGTGTTGCCCAAAATAGATCTAGACCAAAACCAACGTTGCCTAACTGTTGCAAGACCAAGACCAGGAATGGTAAAAAAAAAAATCGATTTTTAAAATAAAAATTAAGGCAAAATAGTTATTAATACTCGACAATCTTAGTTACTATATGTTAATAATTGGTATAACCAATATACTTTTGCATTTAACTCCTCTAATTTTTTATTCGGGCTTAGTTAGGTTTCTCCTATCCAAAAAAAAAAACGTATAATAAGTAACTGCAAGTCTGTTGCGAGACTCTTGCGCAAGATCAAGACCATGATCAAGACTGAGCTTGCAAGACCAAGACTCGTCTCGGTCTCGCATTTGGACAACACTAATTATAATGGTAGAAGCAATCAGTGTAAAACAAGATAAGTTTAATCTAATAAAATGAAACATGATCTGAATTTATTCGTAGATAATCGTCACAAAATTTATATTTGCGTTGAGTTATATAGAAATTTAATAATATTAGAAAATCCAAGAGATCAAACGCTTTGTAAGGAAACTATTTAAATCATCTGTTTAAAAGATTAGATGGTGTCAGTGTATGTTGGAAAACAAATTATTTATTTATTTATTTGATTTTTTTTTGTTGCCTCTACCCTGTAGGGTCATTGGAAAACAAATTAATATAAGTAATAATATAAAGAGATTTGAATGGGAGAAACAAACAGTATGTTTGTTAAAAACGTTACTAAATTATTATACCATTGGTATACTACTAAACTCAAAGTGATATAACCTCAATTGATGAGAATTCGGACGATGAAAACTGCTGATACCCTCCCATTGTAAACCAGAACTCGTGGAATCCAAAGAAAGGAACACCTCCATTGGCCTGCCAAGTCATATTAAAATCGATCCAGGGGTCTTTTTGTTTCCCAGGGCTTCGAACCTCCACGTGGGAGATCCAGCGTCCTCTTTATTTTCTTTCTTCAACCCTTCCTCCCCCACCCCATCCCTCTCACCCACCCCATCCCTCCAGCCAGAATGGAGAGAGAAATAGACTCGATTTGTTAGCTTACCTGCCCATCTCTGTGAGTTACTGCTTTCGTTTGGTCCCTCATATTTCGTTAGAAAATTGAAGCTATACGGTCTATGTGTCTAAATGGATTTCTATCCGAATAAAGTTCTATATTGATTAAATTATTACAAGATATAATTTACAGATTTATCATTCATCTGGAAGACAAAGGGTAGAGTAAGCGCACTGGTGATGGAAATATCTTAGAAAATTTTTGTCTTATGATGCCGCAGTAATTATTATAGTTATAAACTTCTCCGTTTGATATTTAGAATCTCTATGGTATCCTTTTTCTGTACAACACATTAAAAATGAAAAAAATATTCATTTATTCACGTATAATCTCAATCAACACATTTTTGCACTAGTGATGGACACCCCGAAATTCAATAGTTCTAGTAATAGACAGGGGGTCGGTACTAGTAATGGACATACCTTAGAGAAATTCTTTTCAATTTGTTTTATGAGTATTAAAACAGCCTACCACACAGAAGGGCGAAGGGCACTGCCATGGGGCACAATATGTACATAATAAAGGAAAATAAATAAACATAATAAAAAAAAAAATATATATATATATATAAAAAGATAAAGTAATATACAAGATAAGTAAAGTAACAGATTAAAGCCGAATGATAATAAAATAAATAAAACACATTCACACCTATGTACAATATTTACATCGGCCCCGGGGACTGTCCCCCAATTGTGGAAGCCAAAGAAGGACTCCAGGAGATCCAGGACTCCAGCCAGTGAGAGAAATTCTAAAATCTTTATTTAACTATAAAGATAACGATACAGATAGATAACATAACTGTTCAACTTAATCTTAGCAAAACTCTTAGTAGGGAGGTATGAAACACACTGATATCAAGAGCACTACAGAAACAACAAAGATATGCATTTTAAAATTTTAATTTAGGAACTTTATTCATACAGTTGTAAAAAAAAAATGGAATCTTAAATCAATAAGAAAGCTTATTATTAACTTTTTTTACAATAAATTAGGCCATTTTTCACCAACATTTTATTATTACGCATTAATTTAAATTAATGCGTAATAATAAAATATTGGTGAAAAATGGCCTAATTTATTGTAAAAAATAAAAAAACTTTAAGACACCAAAAGTAGGAAAAATGAACAGAAGACTTATTATTAACATTTAAATTCCAACCTCTCCATTACCGGAGCCTCTGTCTATCTATAACTGGTGAGATCACCCTACCACTTTTTATTATTATTATTTTTTTTGGGTCCTCCCCTTCCTCCCCTTTAGTGCTATACGGGGGTTTTATCGGGCCAGGGGGTCTGGGCGGGAATTTAAAGACTCCCCCGGGCACCGGGACGCGAACTCGTGACAATTTTAAATCCATTGTCTCATAGATCAGGTTGCCGGGCAACGGTGGTGCTGTGCACACACGTTAGCTCGTTCGGCCACCCCGCCCACAACTTCACACTACCATTATATTTGTAGTGGTTATTTTGATTTATTATTTAGTAATGAATCTTTGTAATCAACCAAAATATTTATACAGTTAGATTCCCCCTCCAAAATTTGAGATTTGATATTTCACAAAACGTATAGCTCGGAAATCCAACAACAAAAAATGTATATGTCTGCCGTCCGCGTTTTATCTTCGAGAATACTGGGCCGAATTTTTTCAAGATTCGGATCAATATGAAAAGTCACCCAAGGATAATCCTTCAATCTATACATTACCATCAGCACTTTCCTTCTAAATTACGGCTGAAAAAAACAGTTTCGTTATAGAATGTAGCACCTTATCCCATGAACGGATTTTAACACAACTTGGATAAATCCTGGTGCCAGACTCTATTAAACGACTGAGTGACATCAAAAAATACACCAGCTGCATGTAGTATTTATTCTAAAGCTCCAGCAATGTAGCCGGTGACTGCGTAATTGATGTGTCGGCGAATATAATGGGCTAAGCCGAACTAGTGTTAAAGTATATCTGTCAATCATACGAGTATTCTGGGATACAAAATTGTAAAAGAAGGAGGCCTACAAAGATATTGGACAGTTTGGCGTGATTTTTACCACCGAAATGCCAAAATAACGAGGTTAAAAGGGTCCAATATTTTTGTAGACCTCTTTTTCCTTCTATTTCCTGATGGAAAGATGAAAAGCTGCCAAAACAATTGCTCATTACAAAGAAATTTTTAAATTTAATTTTATGTTCAACATGTTTATTTGGTTAATAAAAATTGTTTTAAAAACTACCGCAAACAAATCATTCGAGCATTTTTTCAATAAAATAAAATGTTTGTATAAATTTCGTAGTAAACGTACATATTTAGCGACAATGTATATTTATTTATTTTTTTTTACATCGAACCTGCAGAGTCATTGGCAACACCTATTAAAATTATTTTTTATTAATTTATTATTATTACTTATTAATTAATTGCAAAAGTTTCAGAACCATAACTAAAGCTCCATGGTAAGTCACAAACATTACATCACATAAAGAGCTTCATATACCAACGGTTAACGATCACATACGGACACACTACAAGCGAATTCACAATAACTTACATGGACATACTAACACGTATACAAAGTATGGCTACATTTAACATGCCTGAAAACACACTTAGGAGGCTCAAAAGGAGCTGGATGAGGGATTTCCTCACTTAAAAATATGCTAAAATCAAGACAGGAAGGGATGCCGCTGGGCACTCCTCTCCATCACGCCGATCAAGCCACAACCCTGTACACTTACCGACAGCAGACCCGCTAACTGGCATTGCTTATGACAGGTGTGGGTGAATAAATAAAGTTAAAAAAAAAAAAACCTTTTTTAGTTTGAACTATTTACGTATATCTTGCAAATGTTGACACATCACAACAATAATATTTAAAAACTTAATAGGACCGAGAAATAAAAAAATCCTATGTTTTAAGTATTCATAAACGCACTCTTTTATTCTACTGATCTATTAGCCCCCTCCCTTTATCCTCCAAAGTTTTTGAAAATTAATTTACAAAAGACTTATTGACATATTGACTGATAGTCAGTGGTACAGACCCCTTTTCATCAAATTATTAACATCCGACTAAAACTTCGTAAATAGCTTCATCTCATAGTAACCTATGAATATAAATATAAAACCTATTATCCACGAGTACTCAATTGCTTTCCACTTGATTCGTTATATCCCTGGTCCAAAAATCGACTCATCGTAGGCGGAGGTTTGGTTATAAATAACGCAAGTGTGTGTTATTCTGAGTATAAAGAATCTTATCTGCCGTTGCAGAGCCGCTGTTTTAAAAAATGACTGCTAATTTAAAGAATATTAAGCCAGTAATTTGTACATCAAAAAGGGAAATCCATTGCGAAAAATGCGAGAAACGTTTTTATTTTTTTAACTTGTATAAACGTTTTACAACCAAAAAAGTCAAATTTTTACGACATTTTTCGTTTTCTCACTAATAACTCCTAAACGATACACCAAACAAAAAGTGTACTAATAAATTAAAGAACGTTATATTGTGCGAACGAGTACATAAACTTTATATTTTGATTACGTGTTAAGGTATAAATCCACGGTCAATCAACGCTGATTTTTATCAAAATTGTAAAAAAAAAAAAACAGACAAATCACTATAAATGGTCCTACAACGTGGAACTGAGTTTCCTAGGAGGAAAAACCCATACAATCAAAATTCTAGAGCATCAAATTTTGTTCCCAATGATTACCAACTAATTTAATGTAAGTCACTTACTCCGAACAAAATGGGTAATATTCTGATGGTTAGAAATAGCTAATGAAGGTATTTTTTTTTAATTATTATTATTTCATTATTCGTTTATTCATAAATATTACATTCTGTCACAATCAAGGACATTTATAATAGTGTTCAGAGAGCACACTCACACTCTATTTACAATAAATAATACAGAACCAAATAATAAAATTTCAGTATTCAGTGGACGCAAAATTTGATGCTCTACTAAATTTATTCTATAGGTTTTTCTGCTTAGGGAACATATTTCCGAGTCACAGGGCCATTTTTTCTCAGTAATTTTTCTCAGTTGTACACAAATTTGGTAAAAATCAGCGTTGGTTGACCGTTCGACGCACAATGTAACGTTCTTTAATTTATTAAATTTTTACATTTTTCGCTTTGATGCATCGTTTAGGAGTTGTTGGTGAAGTAACTAAACAAAAATTTGTGTTTTTTGGCTGAAAAATTCTTTAAAACAGCCGCCATTTTTTATGAGGCTCTGGAACGGCAGACACGGTTCCTTTTACTCATAACAACATACATTTTCGTAATTTATAATCAAACCTTCGCCTACGATGAGGTCGATTTTTGGGCCAGGGCTATAACGAATCAAGTGGAACGCAACTGAGTACTCATGAGATATAGGTTTTATATTTATATTTACAGTTTACTATGAGATGAAGCTATTTACGAAGTTTTAGTCGGATGTTAATAATTTGATGAAAAGGTGTCTGTACCACTGAATATTATTCAATATGTCAATAAGTCTTTTGTAAATTAATTTTCAAAAACTTTGGAGCATATAGGTAGGAGGCTAATAGATTTGTAGAATAAAAGAGTGCGTTTATGAATACTTAAAACATAGGAATTTTTTATTTCTCGGTTCTACTAAGTTTTTAAATATTATTGTTGTGAAGTGTCTACATTTACAAGATATAGGTATAAAGTTCAAACTAAAACCTGTACAGGTAGTGGCATGATCGGCGTGATGGAGAGGAGTGCCCAGCGGCATGACTTCCTGTCTTGATTTTAGCATCTTTTTAAACTAGAAGATCCTTCATCCAGCTCCTTTTGAACCTCCTAAGTGTGTTTTCAGGCATGCTAAATGTTAACCATACTTCGCATAAGTGTTTGTATGTCCAAGTAAGTAATTCTGAAATCGCTTGTAGTGTGTCCGGATGTGATTGTTAACCGTTGGTATGTGAAGCTCTTTATGTGATGTAATGTTTGTGACGTACGATGGAGCTTTAGTTATGGTTCTGAAACTTTTGCAATTAATTAATAAGTAATAATAATAAATTAATAAAAAATAATTTAATAGGTGTTGCCAATGACTCTGCAGGTTTGATGTAAAGAAAATAAATAGATATACATTGTCGCTAAATATGTACGTTTACTACGAAATTTATACAAACATTTTATTTTACTGAAAAAATGCTCGAAAGATTTGTTTGCGGTAATTTTTTAAAACAATTTTTATTAACCAAACAAACATGTTGAACATAAAATTAAATTTAAAAATTTCTTTGTAATGAGCAATTCTTTTGGCAGCTTCACATCTTCCCATCACGAAATAGAAGGAAAAAAAGGCCTACAAAAATATTGGGCCCTTTTAATCTGGTTATTTTGGCATTTCGGTGGTAAAAATCACGCCAAACTGTCCAATATCTTTGTAGGCCTCCTTCTTTTACAATTTTGTATCCCAGAATACTCGTATGATTGACATGATTAACACTAGTTCGGCTTACCCCATTATAGTCGCCGACGCATAAATTACGCAATCACCGACTACATTGCTGGAGGTTTAGAATAAATACTACATGCAGCTGGTGTATTTTTGGATGTCCCTCATTCGTTTGATTTGTCACTGAGTCTGGAACTAGGCTTTATCAAAGTTTTCATTGTCAAAATGATCCACAAACCCAAAAAGCCACCAGAATATCCATCCTCTTACCGTCCCATCTCTCTGTTACCCATCATGGGAAAAATCCTGGAAAAACTAATCTTAAAACGCCTGAACCCAATCCTAGATTCTAATCACATAATCCCAGATCACCAATTTGGATTCCGCTCCTCCCATTCCACTATACAGCAATGCCATCGTGTGGTAGACGTAGTATCCTCTGCATTGGAGCGCGGTATGTACTGTACGGGAGAAGTTCTCGATGTTGCACAGGCGTTTGATAGAGTTTGGCACCCAGGACTGCTGTACAAACTCCGAAAATTCCTATCATCTACCTACTTCCTCATTATCCGTTAGTACCTTACTGATAGATACTTTAAAGTAAATCACAACAATGTATATACATCCCGTTTTTCCCAGTCTGCAGGTGTTCCTCAAGGTAGTATCCTAGGTCCTATCTTTTACACAGTTTATACAGCTGACATCCCAACCCATCCCAACACTGTCATCACCACATATGCTGATGACACATGTATCATATCAGTCAATAACGACCCATCTATTGCATCCCAAACCTTTCAATCCAAGATCACAAATCTTGAAGGATGGTGTCAGAACTGGAGAATTAAAATAAATTCCAATAAATCCCATCAAATTGCCTTCACCCTTCGTCGTAAACCAATGACTTCCTGTCCTTCAGTATCCTTTAACAACACCTCACTTATTCCTGTTGAACAAATCCGTTACCTAGGACTCCATCTGGACAAACGTCTAACTTGGAATCCTCATACCAGACTGAAACGACAAGAAACCGCTCGACGTTTCCGACTACTTCAACACTTACTAGACAAACGCTCTAACCTTCCAATCATTTATAAAAGACTGATTTACATGACTATAATAAGGCCTATTTGGACTTACGGGGTTGAGCTATGGGGCTCCACCAAGCCTTCAAATTCCTCTCGCATACAGTCCTTGCAATCCAAAATCCTTTGTAAAATCCTCAATGCTCCTTACTTTGTTACAAATAAAATTATCCATAATGACCATAATGCCCAATCCCGATATCTGTCCTTCCATAATAAACTTCATAACCATCCCAACCCTCTTGTCTCTAATCTTGCTTCCTATTCGATTCCTGAGAACCCTCCGAGTCGTCTGAAAAGAAGATGACCACGTGATCTTCTAATATAGACATACTATTAGAGTGCTTCCAATGGGTAGTTTCTCAACATGTGTTCCATGTCTTTATACCAATGTGCAAATTTACTAGATGTATTTTTTGTAAAAAACTAGATGTATACAGTTGTAAATATCATTTAAAATAAATAAAAAAAAAAAATCAACCGTTTTCATTTCAAATTAATGTTTTAATTTTTTGTTAATCTTATATATATTTTTTAAAGTAATGGCTATCCCCTCCCCCCCTCCAATATGAAAATCTATTATTATGCTCTCCTAAGTAGAATTTTCACTTACGGATATCGATTTATTGTACCTATTCGGATTTATTAGGGACTAGTATTATGCTGTCCTGTACCTAGTTTTGAAAATAACACCCATTTTAAGATTGAGTGCTGCGTTTCGAATCATTTACGTTTTTTTGACTTATTCGATATAAGGGTGTATTTTTATGTTTCCCGATCAGTAAATTTTGAAAATGACATCCATTTTATGTTTACGCCACTGTGTTTTGACTTATTTAAGTTTTTAGAATTTATCTAATATAAAGGTCTACTTTTATGTTTCTGGAGTCGTAGATTTTGAAAATGACCTCCATTTTAAGAATACGCCACTGCGTTTCGGCTTATTCAAGTTTTTCGAATTTATCCAATTTAAAGGTCTACTTTTATGATGCCGGAGCCACAGATTTTAAAACGACTTACATTTTAAGATTAGGCCGCTGTGTTTCGGTTTTTTTAAGTGTTTTTGATTTTTCCTTCGAATAAAAAAACAAAATACGAAGGATTAATTTATTTTTCAATAAATAAATAAAAATATCTAATAAAAATAAATAAAATATGTATTGTCTCATTTTTAATTTAATTTTAGTTATATTTTTTAATGTTGTGGTCTTCTGTCACAAAATTATAAGATTTCGAACAATTAGCTGAAAAAACTGAATATGGAAGGTTAAATTTATTACCAGCTGCTTTTCGGCTTTTTGTTTTTATTCTGTGGTTAATTTAACTTTAGCTTTATAATATTTATTTATTTATTCATACTCGAAAACATATTGATGAAACTTTGTATTGAAAAATCCAAAATGAAGCCTAATTATTCGATATGCAGCGGCTTAATCATAAAATGGAGCTTAAATATTAGATAAATTTAAATATTAAAGATTAGAAAAATTTCAATACGTCTCGGATAACATATAAGTAGATCCTTATACCGAAAAAGTAAAAAAAAAACTTTTATAATCCAAAACACAGTGTCATAAACTTGAAATTGGGTCATTTACAAAATGGGGGAAATCTACTGCTCCAGAAACATAAAATTAGACCTTTATACTTGTTAAATTCTAAAAACTTAAATAAGTTGAAACGCAGTGGCGTAATCATAAAATAGAGGTCATTTTCAGAATCTACGGTTCCGAAAACATAAAAGTAGACCTTTGAATTGGATAAATTTGAAAAACTTAAATATGTCAAAATACAATGGCGTAATCATGAAATGCAAGTTATTTTCAAAATCTACAGCTCCGGAAACATAAAAATACACCCTTACATGGAATAAATAAAAAAAACTTAAATAAGTCGAAACGCAGTGGAGTAATCTTAAAATGGAGGTCATTTTCAAAATCTACATTCCCGAAACATAAAAATACACCCCCATATGAAAAATATCCGAAAAACTCGAATAAGTCGAAACGCGGTGGTCTAATCTTAAAATGGAGGCCATATTCAAAATCTACAGCTCCAGAAACATAAAAATACACCCTCATATGAAAAATATTCGAAAACATCAAATAAGTCGAAACGCGGTGGCCTAATCTTAAAATGGAGGTCGTTTTCAAAATCTACGGCTCCAGAAACATAAAAGTAGACCTTTGAATTGGATAAATTCTAAACCTTAAATAAATCAAAACAACGTGGCGTAGACATAAAATGGATGTCATTTTCAAAATTTACTGATCGGGAAACATAAAAATACACCCTTATATCGAATAATTAAAAAAAAACTTAAATAATTCGAAACTCAGTCACGTAATCTTAAAAAGGAGGTTATTTTCAAAAACTACTCATACGATAACAGACCCACACATCGAAAAATTAAAGATAATTAAATAAATAAAAAAAGGTTGAATTTTAAATGGAAAAGGTTTAATTTGAAATGGAAAAGGTTGAATTTGACTTGGAAAAAGTTTAATTTGATTTGGAAAAATTTGAATTTGACTTGGAAAAGGTTGAAATTGACTTGGAAATACTATACATGTTTTGTTGTTGGATTTTCCTATGATAGTGAGGGCTGTTAGGTTTAATTAATTAATATATAATAATTTAATTAGGTGTTGCCCATGACTCTGTAGGATAGATGCAAAAAAATAAATAAATATACATTGTCACTAAATGCGTTTACTACAAAATGTATACAAATATTTTATTTTACTGTAAATATACTCTAAAGTTTTTTTGCCGTAATTTTGTACACAATTTTTATTATCCAAACAAAAATTTTGAACATAAAGTTAAATTTAAAAATTTGTATGTAATGAGCAATTTTTTTTGGCAGCTTCACATCTTCCCATCACGTCCGGAATATAAATAAGATCAGCAGGTTTCTTGGCCAACGCCTAATTAATCGTCGTGGTGAGCTGTAGAGGTTTCTTGTGTGTTGAAGGATTTCTGTCGGAGGATTCATGTTGCACGTTAGTCTTTGGTGAAAGTTATTGTAATATTCTTTTGTAGTGTCTAAGATTGTTGGTATGTTTAAGTCTTTATGTAGTATATCATTTATTTAATATTTCATTATATTTCGCAACACTTTTGACTTGAATAACTAAATTTCTTTTAAGTTGGAAGTTTTAGTTGAACCTCACAGTTCTATCGAAATTGGTTTAAGTAAGACTTTATAAAGATTTAGGTTAATATTTAAGGATAATTTTGAACGTCTGTCAAGTAATCTGGATAAAAGACCGTATCGTATGTTTAATTCTATTCGTTTTTGTTTAATGTGAGTCCTCCAATTAAGTGTTTTTTTCCAGATAAAAGCCTTTAATTTTAATGTTATTTTTAAATGTTATTAAAGGGCGACTTTTTAAAAACAATTATTTATTGAATAATTTAACATTCTGTCACTTAATTTAGGGAGATAAGACCAGATCGGAACTATAAGCACAAAAAAATAAGAACTAAATAATAATCAAAAAGTATATACACCAAATAAAATAAAACAATTTAAAGATAAGTAAATTAAAAAAAAAAGCACATACATAAATATATTTCAGTAAAATAAAAAAAATGAATAGCTTTTGTGTAAACACGTTTGGCGATAAAGTTATATTGTTTTGAGAGGCACTTGAAGAAAGAAAATCTTTTCACAAATCTTAGTTAGCTGCTGAAACAAAATCTAATTGTAAGACAAGGAAGTACTTAGGGAGCGGCTGACACAGCCGACTTAAGCAATAAAGTTAGGTTAATTAATTAACAGCCAACTTTAATTGGCCATTTCACTGAAGTAATTGAGGATAATTTAACTGATATATAACTACAGCTGCGGCCACAGTGTGACACTAACGATTTTCAAAACACCATACTTCAGCAGTAGATTAGTATTGATATTTTTATTTATGAAATGTATTATTATTGTATGAATATAATAAAAATATTATTCAAATATAATCATTTATTTAATTTAACATCTCATGTAGCATGTTAATCATTCACATGCATTATTTACGTATATATACACATATCAAACTAAGTTATTATTTCATAAATATGTTTTATATAATATTATTGTGTTTTTGTCATGTTATTATATTCAACGATCATGCCATATTATTTGCTTCAAATCGAAGAACTGTTGACAATCAGCAGATGGTTTGATGAAAGTAATGAAACTGACATGTCAGGTATGACGAAAAATAGCACCCGGTAGTGCCTCTTCCCTAGTTTCATTCAATTACCATCGTTCCTTAAGAAAGGAGATCTCTCATCCATCGCCTTTTCAGTCTCCTCCTCGGATTAATGGCAATGTCAGCTGAAACCACATCTCTTATTAGTATGTTAAAATGACTGTGTTGATTAGTATGAAATTGTTTGTAATGATACGATATGTGTTAATAAGCTTAATTAAGATAAGGGTTAATAAGTTGGCAGCTGGAAATCAGTTTGTAGGGTTTCGTTATTTACGTAAGAAGGTCTTAATATTTTTGATAAAGTTTGAAATTTTTGTGAATCTGAAATGAAAGTATGTTTAGGTATGCTTGTTTGCTTGTTTATGCTTCAAGGCATAAAACCCTAAGGGCATCAAAGCCTGTGAATCTGCTATTTTTGTTATTTATTAAGTTCATAAACTCAGTTTAGATATGAACTTAGTTTTTGTCTCAGATCTACTTTTGAAGATCTAGATAAAAGTAAGTAAACTGGTTCCATTGCTATATATTTAATACATTATACATACCTATTAATGATCAGACATTCAAAAGTCAAGACCCAACACAAGCCAATACAACACTAGTACAAATTATGGAAAATTAGACTAAATCACGAAAAATCGAAAAAAATTACGACCACACAGAAAAAAAAAAAAAAAAAAAAACTGTCCTCCAATTCCGAAACAAACAAATTCCTCAGACGAACACTGTTTACTATCTACCTTAACATGCATTCAACAGAACGACATGATACCCACGTATTAAAATGAAACGGAAGACCCTCAAAAGACGACTCAAACTACTTCAGTCACATTTTTTCCTAAATAATAAATTTTTTTATAAAATACCTTCTCAAATTCAATTAATACAAACAAATTTTAAATTCTAATAAAAAAAATATATATATAAAAATAATATGATTTAATAGTGGACATAATATTAAATAACTTGGGCATATTAACACACTAATACAAGACATGGCCTGGATTAAGATGCCCAAAAACCCGCATCGGAGGCTCAAAAGAAACTGGATGAGGGATTTCCTCAGAAAAACATATATAGAGTTCAAGTCAAGAAGGGATGCCGCTGGGCACTCCTTTCCCTCACGCCGATCAAGCCACTATCAGCAGATTCGCTAATTGTGTAAGTACTTCGGACTGGTTTGGGAAAAAAAAAAATAAAGTTAAAGAAAAATATGGAAATTAAATGAAATTCTTTTTATCAAGTCGATATAGTTCTAATCAACATTCTGCTCATATTGTAAAACATTTCTAATATTTTTATAGGTTTTGATAAATAATGTAAAACAAATTTAGCGAAAAATGGTTATACATAGAATGACAAATGTATACTACCACAGCCCAATACGCCTGATAACCAATGAACTACTAAATATTTCAACGCAGAGCAGTAATGTGGTATAGGTTAATATTCTGCGTTATACAAGGCTGATTAATAATTTAATCTACCATTCAGTAATTCTACTGCTTCCGATATTTTGTTGTTAAGTATCGATTTTTTAATTATTATTTGTTTTAAATATTCAATAAAAACATAGTTCATGTCAAATGTGAAATGCAATGACATATTTTTAGTATAATAGAATAATTATTATAATAAATAATTATGAATTATTTTCTACACCGGTAATTTTTATGAATTAACTATCTTTATTTATTTTTTTATATTACCATTTAATAAAGAGGTAACTTAGAATTAAAAATTGTGTAAATAATTTGAAATAATAGTGATGGCCTTTAGGCAATTAAAGTGATTTTGACATATTACTTACATGTTTGTAGGTAGCACAGATACACGAATATGAATTTTCAGGCAAAAAAGTAGCAAATATCTGGTGCGTGCAACACACAACATTCACTTACTGCTCTACCTTAATTGTTTTCTAGCAATGTTGGGCTATTATAATGTTTTTGAAGTAAATTTTTAACTTAGCTATAGCTTAAAGCTTACTGTTAACAAATCATGAAAACTATTTAAATATCAAAAATCTTATTTATTGTATCGACGGCTGATTATGGATTTTAGGTTAAAAAAATAGTTGGGCAAATCATAATAATGCATTTAATTGTGCTACATCTTTATCTTACAAATATGTATCAATCCATCTTCTAAACTGTTAAACTCTCGATATATTCGATCTTTGACAATTTTCCTAGGCATCATAAAAGAAGGTGGTTTCGATACCTTCTAATATTGGACTGTTACCTATGGGTAGTTTCTCTACAAGTGTGCCCATGCCATTAAAATAATTCACATTTACTTGTTTTATTTGTTATAGTATTAAAATTCGAATTATTTAGTATAAACTTGCGATTATTTTATAACTGTCATGCATCCGACATAGCATGAGAAGAAACTCATAAACACAACTGATTTGATTCATAATTAACCAACGTGAGTAGGTAAGGGTTAAGTATATTTAGTTTTAGTCAAAATGCAAGCTTTTCTGAACTTCAAATAAATACAATTTGACATACAACAAAATGAGACAAATAAACCAACATATTTTCTTGATTTTCCGTCAGTTTTGAGTTGTATCATAATTGTTATAATTGTTGGTGAGGATTGCAACAGTAATTTTCATCAGTTAATAGTTCTGGTTTACCTTGGTTAACAGTTCCGGTTGCACCCTTCAGTAGGAGTTATATACATTTTAATAACTTAGAAACAGTTCTGCTGTTAACTCATGTTCACAAGTTCTGGAATAAGATAATAACGTTCTACTAATGAAGTTTTGCTTGTTCACAAGCCAAGTTCTATAATCGTTTTCCTTTGTAATAAAGGCTGAGTATGATTATCTATTATTTAATATGCATAGACCATAGAAGAATGAGTATTAACAGTCATAAAATAAAATAACAGTGACTTTATGTTAAAAAATTTTATTAGGTTTTATGTTTGACGATTACGCCTGTTATTTATGGGAAGGAAGGTAATGGAGAATGGCCCTACATTACATTTTATATAAAGATCATTAAGGTGAACAAGAGGAAATCAAGGAGCACAAGACTTCTTCATAGGCTTGGGAACGGATAAGTTAATGAGGTTTATTAAATATAGCCCAATAAAAAACACAAATTGTAAACATAAATCAAACTTCCTTCTTGTAACAGAATTTGCCAAGTCCGCCCGGATTTCAAAGGGAAATCAACTTGGCGATTCCAAATGAGAAGGTATACTTGAAAAACATTTTTTTAATGCGAAAAAAATACATTTTGGCTCAATTAAGGGCATGGAGTATTTTGGATGTATTGTAAACAATAATACCATATACACAATAAACGAAAAACAAGATTATAACAGTAGAAAAGAAAAGAAAACACGAAATAACAGAATAAATCAAACATAAGACAACAATAAATAAAATAAAATAAAAAAATTAAAACACATTCATACTTATTTACAATTGAAAAACTATACGACCAATATATACTTTTTTTTTTTTTTTAATGAAATGAGTCCCATTAAATAATTATTGATTCTTATTATAATAAGCCTCTTTACAATAATAACCATCAACATAAATTCACGGCCGATTTTTCAAGTGACCAAAAAATAAAAACGGGGAGGGAGGAGGGGGGGAAGTGAGTCTGGCATTGGGCTGCTAAGCTCAAAGTCTCGGGTTCGATAAAATTAATGTAAGTAATTTTTAATCAGCCGCAGATCGACCCTGAGGTCAGCAGATTCTACTGGGGTTCCCGGCAACCTGATAAATAAGACTTTGATAAAAAAAATAGTCACGATTTCGCTTTCCCGGAGGAGTTTTTAAATCCCTGCCCACACTCCCTGGCCCGGGAAAACCCCCGTATAGCCTTAAAGGCAAGGAAGGAGAGGAAAAAAAAATTAAATAATGTAACAATTAAATAAAAGATTAAATAATGTAACTAAATAATGTTTCAGATTAAAAAAAAAAAAGATTCTCCTGGGGCACACGTACTATAAAGAGGGCAATCTTAATTAATTATTTAACCTGGCGGTTGAGTGTAATGCTGCCACGATCACCTCCATACATAACCCTTGGCCTTTAAACAGTACTTCTTACCAAAGTAGTAAATCCGAAATCCTTCATGGGTTGCAGTGGTACAGGTTAAAACAGAAAAGTCATATTTTTCAGAAAAATGTTACTTAAAGACATAATGATAATTGTATCTAATACCTATTTGGATATATACCTACAGTAGATAATATTTCAAATATTAAATCTACTCGTACGTTTATGTATTTGTTTTATTATGAATACAAAACTTTTATGCGCAGATCGAGTGTGTTGATCGACAGAAGTCTGATAAAACAGAAATGTTTAAAAGAATAAATATCTTTGAAATTTTGATTATTGAAATTAACAACTGTGTTACTAAAAATAAAATAAGTAAAAGCTTATTGCTTGAAGACATATAGAAACTCGTCGAGAAACTGCCGATTGGTATAACTCCAATTGTATATTTATATTAGCAGGGCTCGAAGTAATTCTCTTGCTATACGCTAAGGAGGATTTTTCGGAATCGAAGAGTATGCAAGACTAGAACTATTATAGAAGGATTGTGCTAAATCAGCAACATTTGGAGCATTATGGTCATTATGGATAATTTATTTTATTTATTGTTACATTGCGCATCTACCCGATCGGGTCATTAGCGGCTTTAGATGTAATCAAATTAGGTGTACAAATTTAATGTCTTTTATAAATTCAAACACTTTTTGTATCTTTTCTTCGTCATCTGAAAGTGCTTCAGATATGTTGGAAGGTATATTATGATTTGTTCTGGTGTCAGAGTATAGTCTGCAAGTTGTTACAATGTGTTTCAGTGTAAGTGATGTGTTGCATGTTTTACAAAATTGTGTTTCCAGGCCTCTCATTAGGTAGCCATGGGTAAAGGCTGCATGTCCAATTCTAAGCAGAGTTAAAATTGTTTCTTCTTTTCTGTTCTTTCTGAAAGAGGTCGTTCACGGATTGGTATATTTTTTAATTTCTTGAAATTTATTCGTAGATTGGTTCCACTTTAATTGCCATTTTTCATTTAGGATTTTTTTTGTATTTCAATCTCCAGTCAGCAGTGGTCGTTAAATTGATCATTGTGGTTCCATAAGTTTTTTTTTTTTTGCCTGGTTCGCAGCTCTGTCTGCAGCTTCGTTCCAAGATATGCAACAATGTGAGGGTGCCCATGCGAGGACGATGTCTCTGTCCGGCGATTCCTTCATTGCCCAGATTATGGATAATTTTATTCTTGACGAAGTAAGGAGCATTGTGGATTTTTCATAGAGTTTTGGATTAAAAAAAAACTTTGTTAACGTATATTTAGCTACTACAGTAGTATTTTTTAAGAGCACTCAATGTACATATATATGGTGTCTTCATAGAATATAGAAGCCCTTATACTTCAAAGACTTATTCAACATTTCAAGCTAATCTGCTGATTCTCAAGTTGGTCTCAACTTTGTTAGCATGATATTCACGGCAGTAAAACAACATAGAAGCAAGGGGAATCAATTATAGATGCAATTTCTAATGTACAATATTTAATGTATAATTAACATTTATTCTACTTAATGTTATGAAGCAGATAATCTATTTTAATAATCAATATTTCTGTTACACCGAATAAAACACGCGCGAACTCATTATAAATCGTATATATACTACTTAATATAACACCTCTTTAAAAACGATGCATGCAAAAATTTCATTCTTAAAATGGGAACGAAAACCTTCTGATAACTTGATACTATTCAGATACCAGTTGGAATATTTTGCTTTATTATTTTTTAAAAGTACAATCAATGATTTTTTAAAAATGAAATGAAATGTTTGACCCTGATTAAGATTCGAGAAGGAGTTGGTCAGAGGTGTGATCAAATACAATACTACATTTTATTACATACATCAAATACAATTACAATAGTATTTTATCAGATACGCCGACGTTTCGACCAACGCTGTGGGTCTTCATCAGGGCTACAAAAGATTTTTTTTTTTTATTGAATAATAATACAATCAGCCACTGCTGGAGGGCTATAAGTATTAGGGCTAAGAGTTCTCATTCAAACAATATATATACAAATAATAGAGAAATAAATGTAAATATAAAAGTAAATAAATAATACTGATGAAGAAAGTAAATAAAAGAAAAAAAAAGTAAACAATAACATAAAATAGAAACTTCTAAACACAATCATACCTATATGCAATATATACATTCGCCCAGAAATCTCCGAGCCAGGCTTTTTCCCCCACATGTGGAAGGCAAAGCAAGATTCCAGGAGATCCCAGTGCCACTTTCCAGCCGCATCACTAGTATTATTACGACATGAGTGGAGAAGCTGACCATTGCCAGGACTCCAGAAGCATATTTACATGAGATCTCTGGGCCACTGCCGTTTTAACCTTCGTGGAGGATTGTAGGGATGAAGGGAGCTGGATAGGGATTGACCTAGAGGATTTGGATGATGGATAAGGTTCTGGTGAAAGTTTGAGAATCTGGATGGGATGATGTCGAGGACAAATGGGATGTTAAGGTCATGGTGTAGGGTCTTGTTTGTGACATAATATGGGGCATTGACTATTGTTCTAAGTACTTTGGACTGGTTATCGACCCCTTATGCCCCACTTGTGGAGTACCTGAAACCGCTGAGCACATCCTTGTAGCCTGCACCAGCTATGAGGCACTGAGGGCCAAATTAATGAGGAATACAGGGCTTTTCGTTCTTACAGAAGGACAATTACCCCAACTAATGTCTGAACAAAACTACCCGCACTTTAAAAGTTTCGTATGCGGCTGGAAAAAAACTGTGGGCCCAACCCACTTCTCCCTGGGAAGGCGTGAAGAAGCAGTACCTGGAAGGCCGCTAATTAGGACAGGAGAAGAAGATGGAGAACAATAACTAAGTGACAAAATTATCAAGCAGGCTGTGTGCACAGCAATTTAAAAATGTAAATAGATAAACATGCAACAGTGATTTGTTAGACAATATGTATCAAGTCACTGCTGCAAACTCCCGTATTGTCTTAAAGGCAGGGTAGGGAGGAAAATAAAAATAAAAAATAAAAAAAAGTACTTTGGACTGGAAGGATTGGATGCGCTTGATATTCGAATGTTTAGCCGTTCCCCACAGTTCAAGTCCGTAGGACCAGATAGGTTTCAGTATGGTCTTGTAGATTAAAAGTTTATTTTCAATCGAAAGATGGGATGTCCTACTTAGTAATCTATACAGCTGGCCATATCGTCGGTTAAGTTCTTGCCTTTTAAGTCTGGTATGTGGGTTCTAAGTTAGTCTAGGGTTACAAAAGATAGACATATAAATAGGTATCAGGCAAAAAATACAATAAATGAATTATCAGCAGAAGTTAAGCAAGTGCAATCTGTCTGATAAAGAAATTACATAACTAATAAGACGACATCAATGATATTATTTTATAAGTTGCGTAATTTCTTTGTCAGACACCTTGTACTTTAATATCTACTAATAATGCATTTATTTTGTTTTTAATCTGTTACCTATTTATATCCTGGTGAAGATCCACAATGTAGGTAGAAATGTCAGCGGATCTAATAAAAATACTATTTTAATAAATAGTGTTGTATTTGACCACACCTTCTCATACAGTGATTTTTGCTTGTTATTCACCTCGATCGATGTTTAATAATATTGTCTTTATTGTAATGGGACTGGTTTCAATCTATTAGCAGACATATTTTTTTTAATTACCCCCGCCCTGAATCGGATACTTGACCAGAGATTTTCTATTTAAAATTTTGGAGTATCTAAAATATCTCGGTTCATGCTACCCAAACAAAGTTATGATCAGAGGTTCATAAATCGAATATTTTTTTTTTATATTTCTTGTAATTAATACTGAACTCATTAGTTTTAACAAACTGTATCTGTACCGGAGTCTATTTACACTAAGGACTGTTATTTTCTTACTTTTATACACACCTGTAAGGTATTCACATTTTAACGGAACGCTACAACCTTAAGGTCACTAAAAGAAGGAAATATAAAGACTTTACAATCTTGCATTCTACCTGTGCGTTATGAATAATAATATATTCTGATTTATAATAAGTCTTCGTCCTAATATCAAGTTATACAGTATGTTGATGCAATGCAGAAATAATGATGTAATTTTAATTGTATGTATTACTAATTGTGTTTATGGATATAACTATAGCTACACAGAGATGTGTCGAGTTAAACTTCCCCGTTCACTGTTGTTTCCTCAATATATTTTAAGAGATATAAAAAAAAAATCTCTAATCATATATTTATATAAGACCATTAATTTTTCAACGTCCGGAAGATTATTTTTTTATTTTATTCTCAAAATAAATAATTTGCACGTTTTTACAATAATCGTTTCTTTGTCTATCAGAAGTTAAATCCGTGTGATGAGCATATCACCTTTAACTAGAGACCGGATTTCCATGTTGTTGCACTTTTTATGTGCTTGTATGTAAAAACTCCTAACCCGAATATCTATCCGTTTCAAAATTTTATATTGCGAGAAATTGCACGTTTTGCCGTTTTTGGCTTAAATTGCACGATTTTGATTTTTGTTGCGTTAAATTGCACATTTTTGGCTTTTGCGCTAAAGTAGACGATTTGTAAATACAAAGTGAGTGTGTTAATATTTGTTTTATTACATTGTTCAAATTAAATTCATTATTCAAAATAGGAAAATATATGGAAGGTAAATTATTCTGTGACAAGTGAAAATCTATATTAACATTACAAGAGGAAGAAGTAAACACAAGTGATATCTTTTCATGGAGCTCGCTTAGAAAATTGGATAATAAAAAGCTGCTTTCCTAGAATTAGTTGCTTTGTTTGTAAGTCAATTATATTTATTGTTTTGTCTTGAATCCTCAATCACCGTTCAACCCTTCAGTATCACCTCTGGCTTCAATTGATTTGTAGATATTTTATTCCTATAAAAAAAAAAAAAAATGATAACGCTGAAAGTAAAGTCCGGATATAAGAACACCCCGATTTGAAATGTGAGGACAAAGAATTAGGTGAGAATGTTCTATACACCTTATGAAAAATCAATCAGGTGATAGGAAATCACTGATAAACGCTCATTGCTGAACATGTAAGAAAAAATATTCTTGTCAAGGAATTGAATGTTTTTTTTTTGTTTGTTTTGATTTTTAGAAAGAACATTATTCCCAAAAATATTTTTTTTTAGTGATATAGAAAATCAGCTTCAACACTAATGTTTGATTACTTGAAAATCAAAAAACATTAGTCTATTTGATTTTTTTTTTAATTCTTTAAATTTTAACAAAAGCGTTCTGGACTAAAGCTATTTATTGATTGTACTTTAGCCACCGCAGACGTAAATATATTTTCCTAGTCTCGCCTATATTGCTAAAACTACTGGTTCATATTTTAAATAAATGTTGAAAACCTTTTGGCATTCGAGGAAAAATTATGCTCAGTTAATTTTATCTAATTTCATTTACAATTGACCGTGGTACAGATCCCTTTTTAACAAATTGTTAACATCCACCTAATACTTCGTGAATAGCTTCATCTCATCGCAACCTACTGCTTTTTTATTTACAAAATTTCTCGATGTTGGGGCGTTTTCAATCTGGAGATTTGCAAACATTGTCTATTTGATTACTAAAAGCGCATAAACACCCATCTATTTTCCATTTGAGTCGTGAGATAATTTGATCACAGGATGAAGGTGGCCTAAAAAAATATATACTATCGGGCGTGACCTCCACATTTCAAAATAACAAGGTTCTATATGTCAAATGGACCAATATTTTGGTAGGCTACCTTTTTTTAATAGATTTTTGACCAAACTATATTTCAATTTTTTTTTTTCTTATGACATTTATAACTGTATTACATAAATACATCAAGTAAATTTGGACATAATAGATATAATGACATGAATACACTTGCTGAGTAACTACCCAATGGTAGCACTCTAATGATATGACTACATTGGGAGCTCACGGGGCCATCTTCTTTTCAGACGCCTCGGAGGGTTATCAGGAATTGAAGAGGAAGCAAGGTTAGAAACGAGAGGATTTGGATGGTTATGAAGTTTATTATGGAAGGATAGGTATCAGGATTTGGCCAAATCGGGAACATATGGAACATTGAGGTCTTTATGGATTATTTTATTAGTGACAAAGTAAGAGAGCATTGAGGATTTTACGAAGGATTTTGGATTGTAAGGATTGGATGCGAGAGGAATTCGATGGTTTAGTGGAGCCCCATAGCTCAACTCCGTAAGTCCAAATAGGTCTTATTATAGTCAAGTATATGAGTCTTTTGTAATTAATGGGAAGTTTAGAGCGTTTGTCTAGTAAGTGCTGAAGTAATTGGAAACGTCGAGCGGTTTCTTGTCGTTTCAGTCTAGTTTGAGGATTCCAAGTTAGTCGTTTGTCCAGGTGGAGTCCTAGGTATCGGATTTGCTCAACAGGGATAAGCGGAGTATTGTTAAAGGAAACTGTAGGACAGGAAGTCGTTGGTTTACGACGAAGGGTAAAGGTAATTTGGTGAGATTTATTGGAGTTTATTTTAATTCTCCAGTTTTGACATCATTCTTCTAGATTTATGATGCGTGATTGAAGCATTTCGGATGCAATTGCTTGGTCATTGTTTAGGATACATGTGTCATCGGCATATGTGGTGATGACAGTGTTGGGACAGGTAGGGATGTCAGTTGTATAAACTGTATAGAGGATAGGACCTACGATACTACCTTGAGGAACGCCAGCGGACTGATATTTCAATTCAAGTGGAAAGCAAACAGGTATAAATGAGTTTTAGTACATAATTAATTTAATGAGAAAAGATCACATTTCTGAGAATTTTAAAAGATAAAACATTTGCTGGTTACCATACGATGAAGCCTACCAACGAAGTTTTAGGTGGGTGTTAATGATTTTATAAAAAGATGTCTCTACCATGGACTGCTACTTCCGCTTACATATGGACAACCGTATTTTTTTTTATAGATCTATTTTTCAAAAAAAAATTGACATTGGTCAAGTTTCAAATCCAAATCCATGTGATGTACATAACATCTACATATTGGGAATGATGGGCAAGTATGCTCAAACGTCATTTAGTAGAGGCTAGTTGCATAGTTTCCTGTGCCGGTTCAAACTCAGTCCAGGCGGGTTGAAATTAGGGGAGATCGATTTTACCTTCGATGGTACCTACATCGATATTTTAGAATATCGATATCTTTTTCGGAAAACGCTTGAATGATATATAAATGTGATCGTTAGAAACAAATATACTCTTCTTGCCTGTACCACATTGAATCTAATGAATTAAATGAAAATATTTTTTTAATACCTTGGGACTTTTGTCCCTTCAGGACAAATTGCAGACACAGAAAAAATGCCTGAGTGGCCATATATTAAATTAAATATTTACAAATCTCGTTAAAATTAAAATATTGGAATAAGAAAAAAAAAAAAAAGAGATCTATATAAAACAAACATAGGAAAATAAAATAACATTAATCAACAACATCATTTCTGGGAAAACTTAAAAAGTTTTCTTATGTACATTTCGTGATTAATCGGGTTGGGAAGTAGTAGGTGCTTAAAAAAGAGAGATTTAAATGAAGAAACTGTCGGATGTCACGATGGATGGTATTATAGAAGTAGGCCGCTTCAATTGTAAAGGATTTGTCAAACGCAGCAGTTCGGTGAGGAGGAGGATAAAGGTCGGAAGTAAGGGATCTAGTGAGACGGGATTGAATGGAGTATTTAAATTGTAAAAATTTCTGATGTATTGTACTAGAAAAGTAGCCAGGAAGTACAGGTGGACGGGGTGGCCAAATGGGCTAACGAGTGTGCACAGCACCACCGTTGCCCGGCAACCTGATATATGAGACCACGATGAAAAATAGTCACGAGTTCGCATCCTTGTGCCGGGGGAGTCTTTTAAATCCCCATCCACATTCCCTAGTCCGGGAAAACTCCGTATAGCCGTAAAGGCGAGGAAGGGGAGGACCCCAGAAACAAAAAAAAGCTAGGGAGCACAGACGGCGGTTGGATGGACAGAGGTTTAGTGAGCAGTAGAAGAAAAAATTGATATTTCGATAAGATCGGCTATCGATTTCCATCTTTATGTAGAGTTGAATAACGTGAGACTCAGTAAACTCAATTTGCCCAAATTTGTTAGTTAGAACCTTCTCAAAGCAAGGCCACGAATAGTCAAATAAATCTATGTATGATGCAAATAAATTAGCGTTTTGCTGAGTCATATCTATGGGTGAATATAAAGCATAATTAGTTGAATGTAAATTTATGGGGGAAAAAAACTGAGGAGGGCGAAGATGAACAGTAACTAGAAAATTAATTTTACTAAGGAGGGTGGAATAATTAACATTTCTATAGAAAAATAACATCTTTTTTCATGAGTCTATGTTCTAAAGAATCAACATTTATATTGATAGTCACATTTATTTATTTGTTTTTGTGTATTTGTGTTTCGGCCACTGAGGTCATTTACACTGAAGTCTCTTGATTTTTTTTTTTAATTTTATTATAAGTGTCAATAGTTTTTAAGAATTATAAAGTCGTGAAGTCGTATCTGGGTCTTATCTCAATGTTTGTTCTGGGTATGTAGAGAATCTGTAGGAGTCGTGAGCCATACACTCCGTTAGTATGTGAAGCACTCTTAGAATAAACCCGCAGTAGGAACATGTTGGCGGTTCTTCCTTCTTCATCAGATATCCATGGACAAGTCGAACATGATCAATCCTGAGGCCGGTAAGAACTACCTCTTGTCTGCGTGATAGTTTTAGACTGTTTCGTGGATGGTTGAAACGTTGTTCGATTTTTCTTAATTTATTTTCTCTCATGCCAAACCATTGGCTTTGCAACTCCAGCCATCCTTTTTCATTGATCCAAGATATTAGATCGTTGCGACCACTTATTGAAAATACTTGACCATTTTTTATTGCTCGTTTCGCCTCTGTATATTCAAATTTAATAAATGTTTATAATATTGATATTGGATCTTGGATCCCATCCCTATTTGAAATTTATTTCTTGAGGGATGAATCTCGCCCTTTCCACTCTGGCTGGTCATCAGTAGGATAACCCGCTATAGGACAGAAATGACCCGATAAGTGAAAAAAAAAAAAACATCGTAATTCGATTTGATGAAACTTTCAGGAATCATGAAATATACTCGATGGTCCAAGTGTCATCAAGTTCCGTCATCTTCTATTGCTTAAGTTCATTGTGTTTCTTTTTAACGAGAAAACGGCATCAACGATTGCTTTTTCTATAGAATTCATTCCCAAAAGAACAATCATAGACCTTGAAGCATAGTTAATTATGTACTCTATAGAAATGGTGAGAAAGCTGCAGTGACCCTATTGTGCAATGTTTTTTTTCCTCAAGGACATCTGGTATTATTAATTATAAATATTTGGAATTGACACAATATGAGTGGCCTTATATCAAATACGAACATCTGTCGTTTTTAGAAAGTTGAGAAAAAGTCAATTTTCCTTAATAATTTCTACTCAAACTGTTTCTGATGATTTTATTTAAGAATGTTCAAATCGTATCATGAAATGACATCATTAAAATTAATATCTCCTCAGCCTTTTAAATAATCGGAGGAATTTAGAATAAAAATTAATTAAAGCATTTAAAGTATTTCTACTTGTATTCCTAAGAAAAATTAAATTTGATTTGAAGCTATGTTAAAAGAATTGGCATTTTCTCTATTGCTGAAAAATGACAGTTGTACATCTTTGATATGAAACCACTCATATATTTTCTTAACATTCGACCAATAAAGAATACTGGTCATTATCATAAGACCCTTTCAATTGGCAAATTGACTAACTCCAATTTTGACATTTTTGGGGCAAAGTAATTTTAGTGATATTTCTAGTTGGAAAGTTTATATCTTTACATACACTGAGCAAGTTTATTCCAGAGTAAGTTATTGCAGTGTTGAAATATACTTGATTAACGTACAAACTATGAATTAAGCTATAAATTTTCCCAACTAGAAACATCACTAAAATCAATAATAAAAAATGTTGAAATTGGAGTTAGTCATTCTGTCAGCTGAAAGGCTCATATAGTAGTTTTTTTATTTAATTAATTTTATCTAGAGAAATGGCTACAGCTGACATATAAATGAATATAATGGGACGACTACAAAGGCGTTGGATGAGAGATCTTCTTCCATGTACAATCTAAGTAATTGAAACAAGTCAGGGAAGATGTGCTGCTGTGAAATGTCCTTCCTCATGCCTGACATGTCATTATTTCTTGTATTTTAAGCACATTTGCTAATTGTCAACATAAAGTTGAAAGTTGCAAATTAATGCTTAAAGTCCCCCCCAAAAAACTTAATTTTCTTAGTAATGAGTGATTTAATTTTTTTTTTACTTGAAATTACTTCTTAAAGTTAATACAAAAAGTAGAATGTGGAAAATGAGTTTTTTTTTTACAAAAGATCATATAAAACCTTGTTAGTATAATTTCATGTTTTATTTCCCTGTAATATAAGGTTATTTATTGCATTTGTAGGCCATAATATGTCACCTTTAGCACAAATAGAATTAACATATAAAATTGTAACATACCACATTTTGCATTAACACCAGCGATATGTCTAAATGTTACAAAAACACAATTTCGTCATAGCGTTTTATTCCTTTTATAAACATATCTTGTGGTAGGGTATAAGCAAAGAAGTCTTTATTGTATATCACTTTATCATATCCTTTTTTTCTTCAACTATTTCTAGTATTCTAATAATTCATATATAATTTTTTTTTTTTTTTTTCCTTTTTCTCGCCTCTACCCTAAAGGGTCATTGGCGTTTTCTATGATTTATACTCTGTTATAGTAGTTTACAATTTTTAAAAAAATTAACACTATCGAGACTCTTTCTTCATTATCTTTTAGTATTTCTTTTAGTGTTTTTCCTAGTTCTATTTTTTCTCTGAGCCTTTCGAATTGGGAACATTCTACTAGAAGGTGTTTCACAGTTTGCGGTGTATTGTTACATTTTTTACATACATTTCATATATAATTTATGTAAGTTATATATTATTTTTTAATGTAGCATTCACAAACAATAATAAAAACTTTAAGTAAAGCAAAAATAAGCCAAATAGGTTTAATGGGGTTCGCAATTCAGGTACAATAATGTTTAATCATTTTTAAATTAATTTATCTTTTTATCTAGTTGTATAGGAAGTTTGCTGCTGTGATAATTTTCATTTGTAGGATAAATCAGAACAACTAAATAACAAAAATATAAAAATAAATTTATTTAGATAAATTCCATGGTTATAATAAAAAAAAAGTAATGAAGAATATTTAAAAAAGAAAAGGTACATTGAGCGATGAAATATTTTAGCTAAACTATTTCATCTCTGTGATAATGATGAAGGTGCGTGGAAATGTGTCGTTTCACTTTCGATTATCGTAACTTCCTCAAGCTCTTGATTTCGAGATGATGATATATATGGAGCAGTGATGATATGTTGAAAAAAAAATATTTATTTAATGGTAACCTCCATAATGTCCCAGGCTGTAGGATCCGTGTCCAAGACCGTATCCACCATATCCACCAAGGCCATATCCATGTCCGTATCCACCATATCCATGACCGTATCCACCATATCCATGACCATATCCTCCGTATCCAAGTCCATATCCACCATAATGGCCTAGATCGTATCCATGTCCGTATCCGCCATAGCTGCTAAGTCCGTAGCCGCCATAGCTACCAAGTCCATATCCACCATAGTGGCCTAAGCCAGATCCGCCATAATGTCCAATACTGCCATATCCAAGACCATGTCCATATTCCAAGCCGTAGCCTCCTTTAAAATAAATAAAAATATTAAAATGAGTAAATATTAGTAATATCATACTTTTCTATCGCAGTAATTATCGTATCATATAAGAGCAAACAATTCGAAATAAAAATTCAATGAGTGTGTGAAACACCTTTTAAATTTCTTTTCGATAACAATTTCCTACATTTCTGGAAGACAACAAATTTTATTAATGATGGAAAAATATTTGAATGAAGATAATATGGTTGAAAAGTTAGGTTTGGTTGGTACTCACTCTATACACAAATCAAAAATATCAGATTCTTTGCACAAGTAACATGTACTGGTTTATGGCATGAATCTTAGACCTGAACTTCGATACAAAATAACATTTTTTTTAATTTTTTTTTTCTCGCTGTGACAACACCCTCCGATTGACTTCTAAACCATAAAAAAAAATGTCCGACTTACCGATTCCTCTCTTATTTTTGTCTTTGGGCTCCTCAACTGCTAGGGCAACAGCGAACAGAGCGATGCAGAGAACGATCTAAAAGAAAATTTTAAGAGAATTAATCATTAGAAAATTTTTTATGAATCATGATTTAGAACCCAATGTTATGAGAGATTCATCCCTCTTATAACATTAAGTAGTATGGTAAATATTGGAAATAACTTTATTTTTTATATCAATTTGGCCAATTATCACCAACCATTTTATTGATACGCTATTTAATTCGACGTTCCGACCATACTAAGGGTCATTTTCAAGTCTTATATCCTTCATTAATATCGCAAATAATATGTTCAGTGAACATTAAATTGTCAGGGTCTATCGGGGTTTCACCTACGTCATTTCTGGAGAGACTAACAAGAAACGTCGTATTAAATAGCGTATCAATAAAATGTTTGGTGATAATTGTACTAATTTATATAAAAATAAAACCTCAAGACACAAAAATTAGGATAAATGAATAGAAGACATATTTTTTTTTTTTTGTATGCTACTAAATGCATTATATCCTCAAACAACAATTAAAAAATATTCGAATGTTTCTAAAATTGAAGATTTAAACTTTTTGAATAAGGGATAATTGTGAATGAAGAATAACAATATTTAAGATTAAGTTAGTGTTTCGATATTTTTAAATTTGTATTTCTTCTTTTTGTTAAACTTGACTACGTTCTTCATATCATATATTCTATACTCATCATATTTTATTATATATATATGATATTGTTAAACATTTAGTACTGGATGGATGCTGAAATTTTGCTTTTTTTTGTTTTTTCAGTTTCTTTTAACGATAAAAATATTCTGAACTAATCCACATTAAATATTTTAAAAAGAAAGAAATTAAAATGAGCATAATCTATATATCATAATTTTCACAAATATTATGTTCTTCTTAATAACGCAAAATAACATGTTTTATATCATAAGAACCAGGGTTTGAAATACAATTTTATCTTTTATTTTATAATCAGATTCGGTACCGCTGGAAACTATTCCAATTTTTTAAAATGTTATTTCCGAACTAAAACTTCGTCCCTTGCAACTTTTCAAGTAAAGGTATTTCAAAACTTTTATTTAAAAAAATAAACGATTTTGTCAAAAGTTCGATCTAAAAATTTACTTTTTATTCTTAGCTACTCAAACAAGTAAACGACATATGAAAGTCATGTAATCGAGCTAAGATAAATTATAACCCCAATCTAAGCCATAGGTTTTTTCCTAATAACATTTATAAACACAATTAACATAAATTTAAAAAAAAAAGTTACGTTAAATATGTCAATCTCTGAAAAAACACAAATTAATGTTATGAAAATTAACACAAATTTATCACTCAAAGATATTTGCACGTGCATGTTTATAGTGCGGTGCCTACTATGCTTTTATTGTATAATAAAATGATATAAAACATTAAATAGTCAGAAATTATTACGAAAATGCTGTTGAAGAGAATACCGCTTAAGTTTCTTGCTTACTGTTACGCTATCGTATAAGTTAAAGTACTTCATTCATAATGGTATTCGTTACAGAAATCTTTGGGGAAAATAATTTCTGAAATGAATCATTTACTCTTCTGCCGTATATTTTTTCTCCCGGAATACAAGGAATAAAATATTAAGATTCTACTAAAGGAAAATTAGATCAGCTTTAAGTATTGCGTGTCGTTGGTCTGTTGAAAGTTCAGCAACTATCCATACGTGGTTGCACAATATATAGGTGTCCGAAGTAGTCCTGTGTGGTAACGGGTTGACAGCAAGTGCTTAGTCAACCGGCATTAGATATAATTAAGATATGTATATGTCTTGTGTCGTGCAGGAAACATAAAAGTAGCGGAAGTGATGAGATACGGGGATTACACACAAAATGGTAATCTGAGTTCATAATGCAATTAAATGTGAGTTGTTAATTTTTTTTGTTATTTTAACTTTTTCTTATTCATTCTTTCAATCTAGTATTATTTTTCAATCTTTAAAAAAAAAATTCAATCGTTGGTATAAATTAAGCGATTTTCAGTATTATTTTTTTAAACTCCTTTCTAAACAAATGTTTTATATAGGTATGAATTTTCATCAAGATGAAATAATTAAATATCTAATTAAATCTAATTTTCTTCATCATGGCTTTTTATTTTTATTTTTTTATAACTTTATATGTATTTATTTTTGTATTGTTTTAAATAACTTTATATGTATGTATGGTATGAACAAAGACTTAGAACTGTAATACTATATAGCTTATATTATTATTATTCTGTTAAAACTGTAGACAAACTAGTTAATTAAAACTGTTAAATAAACCTATGGATTCTGCTAACTGCGGTACGATTTTCTACATTTTTAAATTAAAATAATTTTAATCATAAACAAAGTCTCTTGGGAATTTAATTTTTTTTTTTGCAAATTGTCACCGTTATTCTCTGGCAGGTAAATTTTCAACTAGCTTTTGTGCTTGACAAATAAAAGATAACCGATTATAAAAGAATTCATCTTTTGTTGACCCAACTCCATTATTTTCTCATTCGTTATTTTATTTCCAATATCGAACTCTAAATTAATTGTTTAAATATATTTTTCGTGGCTTGACATTTCCATGAACACGTCATAATTTAGACAAAAATAGTTTTATAAATTATCTTCTCACAATTTTGACATAATGCAAACTTCAAGATTTCGTGAAACCTTTTTTTTTTTTTATTAAAATAAATGAATTTGATTAACTTCAAGTTTATAAACCTTTAGTCAATTTTTTTTTTCTTATCCCCAGTTTCATACATGTTTCGTTCCTTTCATATCATTAAAATGTTCCTTTTACTGTATCTTAGATACATTTTAAGCTCTTTAGATAATGTACTAATTACGAGAATGAATCCATCTCAACCGACATTTGGTAATTTTATTATATTACAAACCATAAGAATTTACTCAACCAACATTACTGGTTAAACGTTTTAATTTCAATATAATGGAGTAATAATTCCATGCATATCAAACAAGTACTAATAAATAATATTTTTTTTCTGCTTGGTCAGGATTAAAACGTATTTATACAAACTCTTTCTATGACCACTTAGGTTTAGAATAGATGACTATGGATCATGGTATTGCAGTATAATAATGACAACACATCTTCGAAGGGTTTAGGCAGCATAACTTTAATGACAGATGTTTTGGACGTAATTAGAAACTCGATAAGTAAGTTTATTAAAATCAGGTCATTAATAATTTACTACGGTTTATAACTAGTCCGTCAGTCCTAAGAACACCAGACAAGAGTTATATCTGGTGTATTCATAAATAAAAACTACGTAGCTAGTTGGAAATATAAAACTGGGCTTAACTGTCAAGGCGTACTATTTATCTCGATTGCATTCCCTTGAGGACTGCGACCTATAAGATGCTCTACGATCGGAACGACTTTCCTTTTATTTGGCAAAAAGATGTGTGACCAGCTTTCTAGAACACTTCCGTTTTGCCTTAATCCATTTAGTGGCAAAGTTATGAGGCTCTATCCCTAACTAATACATACGCACCGTTAAAAATAATTTATTATAAAAGAAAAAAATATATAAAAATTAATAGTTAGTTTTGGAAGTCACTATTCTTGAAAGTATAAATTTTAGTGATTATTGCTGACCGTTGTTAACAAATAGATATTTGTTTTTATCGTGTGTTTTTTTTTTTTTTTTTTTTATGAATTCTTAGCAATATTAGACATACCCAACAAAAAGTATATATTTTAAAATAAATGTTCTTTTTAACATGCTTGGTATTTTTTACGTTACTAATATCATTTCTCAGAATGAACTTTTATTTCTGTTTCCGGATTGAAGCAGTATAGAAGATTCGAGAATTAATATAAGAATAAATTTGGCAATGATATTCTGATACAGTCGAAACGCATAGTATATTTTTCGAGTGACTAGGTTCTTTGGAAAAAAATATATTATGCAGATATTTTTGTAAATAGAATTATTGCATTTTTTCATCCCTGTCATAGAGAAAATAATTAAAATTATTCTGCAGAGATAAAAATTATCAAAGGCGTTTTTTTATAATTGTATATAGTTTCTGATTTCCTCGAAAATTTCTAGATGTTTTAGTAATTCAATATACAGAATATCTTTTTATTATAAAATTCAATGATTATAAAACTAATTCGGTGTATAGAGATTTTTGATATATGTCATTTCGTTAGGAGATTCTACTAAATTATTCTTAAAATAACATTTCATTTTAGATGTTATCATTTGTGTGTCCTCTGGCATTAGCATTTAAAATGTTAGTGCGAATGCAAGAAGCGTTACTATATTTCATAGGTTTCCTGAAATAATATATCGAGTGAATATGCAATAGCATATCCTGAGGTCAAGAAAGATTTCTTGCAGGTAGGAGAACTGTAACCATTTCAACCTACTAACTTGATTTCAACGTTGTCTATAGTTTGAACGGAACCTCAATAAAATTGTAACCGTATTTCTTATGAATTTATTGGAACATGAAAAATCATTATATATTTTCGAAACATTAAATACCTAGTTTTTTACAGTGGTATAAGCATGGATAGAGTGTTCTGCAATTGATCCATCACTGAAAACAAGTAATGAGAGTTGATGACCGAAAAGTTAACTTAAATTTTACATTGCATATACATATGTTTATTTATATTCAAACTAAAAATTAATTTCAATTCGGAATATTATATAAATATAAATAATCTATAAATCCGTAAAAGATTTGTTGAAGCCAAACTGACTAGAAAAAAAAAATAATAAAAAAAAAATTTATAAACCAAAAATCAGAATACTATAATAAAATATGAAACAACATGATAAAGTTTTTGTATATAGTTTATTGCGTAGAATCAGTAAGAAAAAATGTATTGAATTTCGAATACATAAAATAGAATTGCCAGAAATGAACCCAGAACTTTTAATTAAAGTAACTGTGTTCTGGGACATGCCAAATTATTGACTTGAATACAGAATAAATTTGATTTAAAAATAATTCAATTTAAAAAGTGTTTAATGAATAACCCTAACGAAAATATTGAAAAAGTAGAACAAACAATAGATTTTGAGGTCATCAATATCTTGTGGGGGATAACGAAGTGCGTCTACAAATGCCGTAGTCTGAATGAAGACTCTAAAATAAGAATCATTCCAAAACAACCAATGGAATTTAAATGGAGTTTGTCATATGCATCATATAGTGTGGTTTTGTCATGTATAGTGTTGGATAGTGTTGACAATACGCATACTCCAAGAAATAAAACATCAAAAAAACATACACATAAATAAAATGAGTGCAATTAATTATATTAATTTATTTTAATGATAAATAATTGTTAATTCACTCCAGGAAATGTATTTAAAGAAAAAGACAACTAGAGAGATATTAAATAAATCACATAAATAGTTATTAATTATTTTTACTTTAGAAGTCTTCTTTCTTGAAGAAATTTCTTACAATTTAAAAGTGCAATGTTGTTTCTTAAGCAAACATTTGAAATCATATTTTGTAAACTTTTAACTGTAAATTTTTATTTGATTCGATTGTTATTTTATTAATTTTTAAACTTGTAAATTAAAAAAAAATGTAAATTATGAATGATAATCTTATTGTGCTTTTTAATTATTTTTTTAAATTTTAGACGCCTGGAATCTTTATGTTGGGAGAAAATTACTAATGTGTAAGAAAGGCTTAACAAATTTTTATATAAATACAAATATGGATGTGTTCCAACGATGGTGGAATCTACGATATTTTATTGTTGCTAAAATATATATTAATTAATAAATTATTAATGATAATTAAAATATAATTTATTTTCAAAAGATTAAAATAAATTATGTTTGAACAGCGTCATATTGTTCCTTAAGCTAAAAAAAAATATTTTGTAAAATTCAATTTTGTGATTTGGATTACCTGCATTACATTTTAAATCGTAAACGTTTTTGACGTAGCTCGTAAAAATTTCATTTAATTGAATTCAATTGTAAATTCATAATTAATTTTATTCTTCGTCTTCTAATTCACTCGAGAATAATTATCTTATTCTTATGTGGGATAAGAGCGAGAAAAAAAATATATTCACTTCAGTAAACTTTTTAAAAGTATAAAAAATTTAAATTTTATTATTGAGAGAAAATTATTAATGTGGTCGAAAAAAAAAAATAAGTAAGAAAATATTAATTAAAAAATAAATAAAATGTCATTATTAATACATTTTTGGGAAATTTGTCATCTGAAATGAAAAATAAAAAGTAAAGAAATATAATAGCAACATTAGTATGTTTATATGGAGGTATATGTGTGTGGTGGTCACTGAGTGCGTGTTGTATGTATGTATATATATATATATATATATATATATATATATATATATTATATATGTTTGTGTGTATATGTTTGAAAAACTAATACTCACTAAGGTCTTGTAAGATGCCATTTCTGTAGATTGTAGCTACGAGAAGAGAGGATTTGGTACTGCAAGATACGGGGAACCACCCCCTTTTATAGTACAACTCAACTCAGCAGACAGCCTTGTCCACTACCATCTCCCACCAAGTTTACATAATTCTTAGTGGAGAGGGCTTGCAAGTGATATTTTTTCTTATATATATATATTTAAACATCTTCTATCATTATTACACTCTACTTCATAATAATATACAACAGAAATTATGGAAATTTAATTATACTATATTTTAATTTTTTTTTTTTAAACCGCTTATTCAATTTGATCTGTACAGAGATAGGCAACGACTAAAACTTGTTTACAAGCCTGATTTCTATTTAATATTATTTATTCCTGAATGAAAAATTGTACATAACCTGGTAGAATTAAACTTTTTAATTTTGAGTTACTTTAAGCAATTATCGAGGCGTGAAGTATGTTTTATGAAACTACCTTCTCAAAAACTAATCCTTTGTTGATCCTCGGTTAAATTCGGTATACCATAAATTAATTCGTTGACTGAACATCAAAATGTTCACTGATGAGACATTTTACTTAAGAGCGATGGAGATGCTAGAAAAATGTTGACATTTTTAATAAGCATATTTTTAAATAATTAAATAATTATTTTTTAATTATCCAATGTTAATAAATGAATACTACTTTGGATAAAATATATTGCTTTACTATATATTTTTTTATTCAGAAAAAATCACTTTATTTTCATAAAAGGTTGCTGCACAATATATATATATATATATCTCCATCGC
Organism: Nezara viridula; assembly: GCA_928085145.1. Lineage (NCBI taxonomy): Eukaryota > Metazoa > Arthropoda > Insecta > Hemiptera > Pentatomidae > Nezara > Nezara viridula. The sequence goes on from OV725081.1 coordinate 50,642,959, forward strand.
TCTTAAGTCAAATGTCTACCGAATTTAACTGAGGATTAATATATATATATATATATATATATATATATATATATATATATATATATATATATATAATATTGGGTTGCTATATACATAGAATACTTATCAATCGATACAATGGACAATTCTCAAAACTAATTTACAAATATAAAATTTTTTTATGCATCATTTTTTTTTTATTACTCTTATTTTATTAAAATTCTATATCCCTTCCTTTTCCTTTTCTCCCTTTATTTCTGTAATATATTAATAATATATTAAATATATATATATTTTTTTTTTCGGTTGGCTCAACAGACCTTGTAGATCTTTGGCCGCCTCAATGAGCCTTTTCTACATCTGCCTATCTTGGGCTACTGCTTTCCAGTTTGCGGCATGAAGCTCAGCCGTATCTTAGTTTATCCTATCTATCCATCTGGTTTTTGGCCTCCCACGTGGTCTCTTGCCTACTACTCTGGCATTCATTGTCGTGTAAAGGCCGCCTGATCGATTGCTATGAGCTACATGCCCTGCCCATCTTATTCTTCCTTGCCTTCATGTCATGAGATCTTGAGAGACCCGTTTCTTTCAGCAGTTCTTTATTGTTCCTTCTCCTCCAGGTTCTGTTCCGATATAGGACCTGTTATCCTACGTAGAACTTTTCTTTCGAATCTCTCAATTCTGGCTTCTACTGTGCCGGATGGAGCCCAGGTTTCACAACCGTACAGCAGAACTGCCTTAATCACACACACACACACATATATATATATATATATATATATATATATATATATATATATATATATATATATATATATATATCTTGAACAACTACAACTCAAGAAGGGTCTTGGTTTCCGTACTATTTAGCAAAATAACTGTTTCCAGACGTACGGTCGCGCAGCCAGGATGCTAGGATCACGCTCCTTAATAAAATATTTAATTTACTCACTTTATAGTATGTGCTCACTTTACAGAGGCTGTATGTGGCCCAGGAGGGTGGATCCATGGTTGATGTTACAAAATAAATAGTTAAGTATATGAAGTCAGTTTCTTATCCGCTGTGTTACTCCGCTCCCCATATGTGTGTGTGCGTATAATCTAGTTATACTGTCTTGTAAACCATGGTTTCCAATCATGACTCTAGTTATGACTCTTGGCTACACATAACTGAACACTTGATCCCTAAACGCCCATGTGCGTATGTATATAAATATATTATATATATATAGAGAGAGAGAGAGAGAGAGGAGTGAGAGAGAGAGAGAGAGAGAGAGAGAGAGAGAGTTATGGTTTGCATTAGTGCTGAAAATTTCTCTTAAAGTGTCTATTACTGATAGATTACCTTATATATATATATATATATATATATATATATAATATATATATATTATATATATATATATATATATATATATATATATATATTATATATATATAATCTATCAGTAATAGACACATTAAGAGAAATTTTTAGCACTAATGCAAACCTAAACTCAGTTATGATGGTGGACCATTGCGATTGGGTTTAATTGTCAACAAATATAGTTTATATCGATTTTTTTTTTTTTATAAAGTCAACTAGTCGACTATTCATGAATGCCTTAGGAAATTTCGATAGCGTATATTGCACAAGTAATAGGCAATCAGATTTTGGGGTCAATAAATATTTTATATAATTACACAAAACCAACAATAAATTCTGAAAAGTTTTAAACTAAGAAATGTCCAAATATAGATGAGTGGATGAGAATTAAACAACCTAGATAAAACGAACATCCAGCCTCTTTCCATTAAAGAAGTCAACAACCAATCGCCTATTGCTGCATGGCATCTCTTGAGGTTTAGGCATCACTCTCTTATAAGAGTGTGCGAACAAATAAATTGTTCTATAAGTAAATTTAATCATAGCTGTGCTTTATATATTGAGTGTATAAAGCTCATTGTTTATTGTTGATTTGAAAGCTGCCTGTTACTAGTACACAGTTTATTATTGGTACATTTACCTCAATGATTGAGAAGTATCTATATATGTGAAAATTTGTTAATTGAATAAATATATTTATTTTTATTTATAAATGTTTTGCGCTCTTCAACCACCTGGGTCATTTTTGCCCTTTATTACAATTGGATCAACTACTATATAGGCATACGTAACAAATCTACAGCTGACAAATACAATAGAATAGATTAAATATAGAGAGTTAGAAATAGTTACAGGTCAATATGATAGTACAATTAAAAGTTAAAATTGAAAAGGAGATAAGTTAACAAAGACAATTAAAACAAAGGTTAATGATTTAAGAACACAAATGCTAAAAAAAAATTTTAAAAAATAAAAATAAATATTAATAGAAGAGAAGTTAAAGAGTATAGTTTAAATATATATATATATATATTTCTTAATGATATTTACAACTGTATTAAAGAAATACGTTTAGTAAATTTGAACATATGTATATAATGACGTGAAAAAAACTTGTTGAAAAACTATCCAATGTTAGTTAGCACTCTAATAATATGTCTACATTATTAGATCACGGGGCCATCTTCTTTTCAGACGCCTCGGCGGGTTAACAGGAATTGAAGAGGAAGCAAGGTTAGAAACGAGAGGGTTGGGATAATTCTAAAGTTTATTATGGAAGGATAGGTATCTGGATTGGGCCAGATCATAAGCAACATAAGAAACATTAAGGTCATAATGGATGGTTTTATTTGTAACAAAGTAGGAAGCATTAAGGATTTTACAAATTATTTCGGATTGTAAAGATTGGATACGAGAGGAATTCGATGGATTAGTGGAGCCCCATAGCTCAACTCCGTAATTCCAAATATGCCTTGTTATAGTCATGTATATGAGTCTTTGTAATTAATTGGAAGTTTAGAGCGTTTGTCTAGCAGTTTGTGCTGAACGTCGAGCAGTTTTTTGTCGTTTTAGTCTGGTTTGAAGTTTAAATATTAAAAAGTACAAGATGAAAAGTTGACAAAAACCATTAAAATTAAATATTAAAGATTAGAAAAAGGTCAGTTAACAAAGGCATTTAAATAAAAGGTTAATGATTTCAGGAATATAATCTAAAAAATACGGTTAAGAAATAAAATTAATGTTAAAATACGAGACTTTAAAAAGTACAATTTAAATATTAAAATTACAAGAAGGAAAATTGAAAAACTATTAAAGTTAAAAATTAAGATTAAAAGAAGAAAAAATAACAGGATAAATAAATATATAAAATTAACTCAAAAACACCTTTTTTTTACTTTTTCCAAACCAAGCCTGTCACAAGCAATGACAAACAAACTGACTGATGTAATATGGTTCTGGAAATGTAGGCCAGAACTGACATGTGAGGCACAAAGAAGAAAATTTCGCATTGTACATTCCTTTGATCTCCAGTTAAAATTAATTGAAAAGTTAATTAAACCATTTTTGTACTCAACTAATTTTCTAAGGGTTTTGTATCTCATGTTTCATTATTGTTGTGACCTTGTCTTGTTTAATACCGTTAGTGCATGTGTTTTCATGTGGAATCTTTTACACTACTTATTTAAATATTTTCTTTAAGTAAATGAAATGTTAGTAATGACATGTATTTTCTAGCTGTTTCTTACAATCTTTTTTCGCCTTATAAACGTATCCTTAAGATAACATATAATTGTATATAGAATATATATATTTGTGCCTGTAAATAATAAATACTAATATTCCCAATAATTCAAATACTTAACAAAATATATTAGTAATACTAAATATAAAAGGTAATACTAAATGATACTAGTACAAATGATAAAAAACAAAAAAAAACCCTATTATCTATGAAATTATAATGTAAGTATAACAGTCATATGGCTTTAATGATATTAAAATGTAATCCAGGGTAAATATTTGAACTAGGATAATAAAAATAAACACCATTATAGAAAAAAATGAACAAAAATAATTTTAATTAATGAAATAGAACAAATGTACAAACATATTATTTTTTGTGTGTATATTATATAAATTTAAATAAGGCTATTCTGGCCATCCTTCCAAGCCCCGGTAAAACTTTTTTGACATCTGAACTTGCATGAGAAACCATATCCCAAGAATGACAAAGACGGTGGGACAACAGCGCACCTATTAAATTAAAGACAATAAAGAAAGAGGTGCAACCGTGGACCAGCTCCAAACGCAGGAGTCGTAGAGAAGAAGTCGTCTTCATGCAGCTAAGGATCAGACTACTAGATACTAGATACTAGACTGAAACATCATAACAAAAGATATTATCCCCAGATGTCAACAGTATGACCAGTCATTAACCATAAAACATGTTTTGGAAGAGTGTCCATTTTACACCGCAAGGTTAAAAGATCTCGGTTATATGGGCATCCATGGGAAATCAAGAAGAAATCATTACCAAAGTTATGAAGTTCCTAGACAATGAAAGACTTAAAAAACATATATGACAAGTTTATAACTAATGGTCCTTTGCAGATTTAATATATTTTTTTTCTAAATTTTAAAAGTTCATTTATTTATTAATTTCAATTCATTTATGGCTATTGTTTTAAAGTTTATTTAGTTGTGTAATCTGTATTACTGTCTATAAGTGTCTATTATTATTTTTATTTATTTATTTTCTTCTATTAATTTTTTTTTTAACCAACCACCCAGAAAGTATAAAAGTAGTGTTATTTAGTTGATCGGGCACTGATTACATTGATGTTTTGCGCCTAGACATCGAAACATACAAACAAATAAGGCTATGTTATGTTACACTTTTCATTGCACAAACTAATAATTCGAAAAACTGACGGGTTTAATTTTTTTTTTAGAAAATTCATGTTATAATATTCACTGTCCCCTTATATAACCATTTCTTCCCACTTGATAACTAGTGCTGCATTCGGATGCAATCTTTGAATACTTGAAAATTCAAGGAAGGACTTTTTTTCTTACCTTTTTTCTTAGTAGATTATTTTTTTGTGAAAAAGCAGCTAATACTAGGAATGGAGCTATAAATTTCAGAAATAACCGTAAACATGTAAATGAATATACTCAGACCACATGACAAAGAGTCCGTACATTATAGGGTGACATTATTATTACTTAAACTAAAAAAAAAAAATAATCACCAAATACCAAATTATTATCACTGAAACATGAAAAAATAGAAATGAGATTTAAAGAAGGTCACATAGTATAAGGCTCATTTCAAAATTTATTGACTAATATAACGCTCTGTCAAAGGGACGATAATTATAGTGAGGTTAGAATACATTCACACTAAATAAACAGTAAATTTAAAAGAAACAGAAGCAAAATTACAAGTAAATAATAATCAAAGGTATATACAACAAACAAAAGTAAAATAATGAGATAAAATAATATAAATTGTAGAAGAACTGTCATAAGTAAAAATCATGATATTCAAAGAATATAAAACAGTCAAATTGAACCTAATAAGAATTTGTATTTTCCATTAAACATGAAATTTGACTATGGTTTTCAGGTACTTTTTTTTTGTAATTCGATAGGTTTTCTTTTACATCCTAAAATATTTTTTATTATTCACAGAGCATAAGTATATATTTTTGTATATACATGTATATAGAGGTGGGTACATGTATGTAGTAGGGAGCAGGGTGACCGAATGTGCACACGCACACAGAACCGCGCGTTACCCGTCAATCCTTATCAAATATAGTTTCAGTTGGAGTTCCGGTGCCCGGTGGGTCTTTTAACTCAGAGATTAATCTCCAGCACTCACTTTCTGGCCGGGAAAACCTAGCATAACCTAAAAGGCGAATTAGGGGAGTACAAAAAAAAAAAAAAAAGATATATATATATATATAATATTACAATGTTTTTTTTTTCTTCTCTTTTTATTACAATCTCTTATAATTCTACCTTTATATATTAAACTTTAGATATGAATTATAGTCGGATAATAGGTCATGAAATTTAGGACACAAATTTTATTATGAAGTAAACAATAAAAATATCATGAGTATAATACCACATCTCCTGTCTGATGCCGAATATATGATACAGACAGTAAAAAAAACAAAACAACCTCTGCGTTCCTAAACCTTACAGAAAAAAAAAAAATACCACAAAACATACAGAATATTTTATCCTTAGGACCTAAATTTAATTATGAAGTAAACAATAAAATATCTTGAGTAGAATACCAATAAATATATATATATATATATATATATATATATATATATATATATATATATATATATATATATATATATATATATATACATTTATATATATATATATATTATATAATATATATTTATATATATTATATATATATATATATATATATATATAGATTTTATTATACATACAATATTATAAATCATTTGTAAGAATTTATTCTATTTATAGTTATTAAGTATTCACACTTTGCTTAAATATGTTAGGTTGCATTGCAACAATCTCAACTATACTGCAATTTAGTCTGTCAGTCTCAATCATGAACATAAAATCAATTTAATAAAATTCCATTTTCTGAAATTGACTTAGCACTTGCGTTAAAAACTTTTTTGGCAGCTCAAGCAAGTTGTCCAAGATTTTTTTCTGCGGCACAAAAAGAATTCCGGGGGCCAGAATAATTATTTTGGCTATAGGAACGCCCATGAGGAAAAAAGAAACGGGAGGACAACCTTCCAGCGGAACCCCCGAACCATGGAGAGGAAACGATAAGCAAGACATAATCCCCCAAACCCTAAGGAGGTGAATGTCTCTCCCAGGAGATAAAGCCATTATTATCTGATAACCTTCTTCCCTCAGGCTATCCTTTTTCACCATTGTCACATTTCTTCTAATGTGCCTATTTTCCTCTCCTTCCTGTGCAATTCAATCTCATCAGAATAAATAATGACAATCATTATAATTATACTGACTACCTAATATTATTATGTATTATACCTTCTCATATCAGCTACCTCACAGGCAGATAATATTTTAGTTGTTATTGTTGTTGTTACGTCTGAAGGCACTGGAGGTACATAAAGCCTTGATAAAAATAGTGCCCTTGATTGATGAATATAACCTTGGCGGTTGGGCATGGATGCTGACCACACCACACCTCATTGTATAACCGTTGGTCAGGATACCGTATTTCCTTACTTAATGCTGAACTAGAAAATTTTTATAAGATGAAGTTATTAATTTTCCAAGTATTTTTATATATATATATATATATATATATATATATATATATATATATATATAAGAATAGTTGGGGTCAAAAAAGAAGGCAAACATAAATGATAATATTTATTTTTACATATGCCGACGTTTCGACCTGAAGTTAAGGCCATCATCAGGGCTAAAAAAAAGAACCAGATAACAAGGTATGAGAAACATAAAAATTACAGTAAAATGAAGTTGTTAGAATGATGACAATAGTAAGAACAAGAAGCAAATAGTAATAACGAATAACTAATAAATAATAATTATAATAAATAATTATTATAATAAAAAAGTAAATAGTAATAACAAATAGTAATAATAGACTTGTTATCTAGTTCTTTTCTTAGCCCTGATGATGGCCTGAACTTCAGGTCGAAACGTCGGCATATGTAAAAATAAATATTATCATTTATTTTTGCCTTATTTTTTGACTGACCACCCCAACTATTCTTCTCTTCATTATCCACGACAGTCAACCATTTACCAATTATTATATATATATATATATATATTATATATATATATATATATATATATATATATTTATATATATATATATATATATATATATATACATACAATTGCTTACAGTGAAATTGATACACCCCGTAAAAAAGAATGTAAAAATAAGACTTGAACGGTTAAAGTAATCAAATAAATACAGACACTGCTCAAGGCATTTATTTATAATATAATTTTAAATCTTTATAAACTCAATAAAATTGAAATATTTAAGCGTGTTATCTAAAAAAAAAAATATTTAAAACTGGATAATTTTAACAATGCTAATAATTTAGTTCAATACCTTGTAGGCAAGCCATAATTTTCTACCAATCCTTTCAGTATTTTTGCAATGGATTCAAAGAAATTGTTTCGATTGTTCCGGGCTTAGCCGATTCCATTCATTGAGAAGATAATTGTTTAAAGTCTTCTTTGCTAGAAATTTCTTGCTTTATAATTTTGACATCCAATTTTTCTCACAGGTACATTAATACACATTAAAATCTGGTTAATGTGGTGGTGGTTTTATAACTTTGAGGTAGTTATAAAGTAAGCATTTCTCAACTAACATGGCAGAGTGTTTGGGGTCATTATTCTGATAAAAACAAAATTTGTTTTTTATCCCAAATTATGCACAATTTCTTTCATGTTTCTTCTCAAAATGTCTGTTTTGTTTTTTTATTTATATGATATTTACAACTGTATACAAAAAAAAAAAAAATCTAGTAAATTCACACATGGATATAATGACATGAAAAACATGTTGAGAAACTACCCATTGGTAGTAGCACTCTAATAATATGTCTACATTAGGAGATCACGTGGCCATCTTCTTTTCAGACGCCTCGGAAGGTTATCAGGAATTGAATAGGATAAGGTTAGATATAAGAGATTTATTAAGTTTATCATGGAAGGAAAGATATCTGGATTGGGCCAAATCTGATGTATAAGGAACATTAAGGTCATTGTGGATCATTTTATTTGTAACAAAGTAAGGAGCATTGAGAATTTTGGATTGTAAGGATTGGATACGAGAGGAATTTGAAGGTTTGGTGGAGCCCCATAGCTCTAAAATGTCTATGTAAACATGTTTATTAATTATACCATGTGAAGATTTCCAACACCAGAAACCGTAATACATCACCAAACTAAGAAACATGACATAAGAAAAGAACATAAAGAATACGAAAACATAAAAACAAGAAGAAGTACATAGGAAAATAACAGTTTACTGGGATGTTTATTGATTATAATAAAATATTGTTTTTAAAGTAATATAAATTGAACTGTTTATTTATTCAATAATTCCTATCAATGTCAAGGTGTATTATGTTGACTGTGAGCCAATGTATATATAATTGAAAAGGCGAGGTGAGAAAGAAAATCGCTGCAGGGGATTGAGCTTATTTCTTCAAATCAAGATTAGTTAAGAGCAAGATAAGCCGTACCATCAAGTTTAGGATTTACAAGACCCTCATAAGGCCAGTAGTCACGTAGGCTAGAGAAACAACGACTTCCCACAATAAAAACATCAACTTGCTGGACGGGTACGAAGGAATAACATTCAGGAGAATTCTAGGACCAATATGTGGAAATTGTCATGGGCGAAGAAGAAAATACTGTGAGCTGTTTAGATTGTATAAGGTAATTAACATAACTTCTCCTAAACATAAAACATAAACTCCTTCTTCATCAAAATACTAAAATTAAAATGGCTCAGCTTTTATGATGATGAGCGACCATATAATCTCAACTAGGGTATACATCAGTATCTAGGGTATACAGTGGCATATCATATCTTTTAGAGTTACGCCCTTTTCATCAGAAAATTGATTTAAAAAAGTATAGCAGCAAGTATATATACTGCTTTGAAAAATAAGGAAAAAGTCTTGATTAAAGTCATATACTCTCCCTCCGAAAAAGGAACTGTTAAAAATATCTGAAACCTTATCTCTATTTTTTTTTCATTATTATTTTGATTGTTTTTCATCCATAACAAGCAAATATAGACCGAGGGGCAGATATATACCAGCGTATAAATAGCGCGAACAGAGCTTTCTCCGTTTCAAAGGCATTGAAATTCCGAAAAATCCCAAGAAATCTCAATGAAGGTTGTACTATGATGAAGCCAGTTGTAATATATGTCAGTGAAACTTGGACACTAACCAACACTCTAGAAAAAAGTGTTGAAAGATTTAAGAGAATCATCCTCCGCACGAAAACCGGAGCGGTCTGGGATCAGAGTACTAAAACATGGAGAAGAAAGACCAATAAAAAACTGCTTACAGAAACTGGTTAATCAATATCCCATGATGTGAAGGCACGGAGTTTAAGATATGCAGGGACGTAGTTCGTAGCAGTCCACCTGGAAGCCTGTACATAACAATGAATACCTCAATAGAAGGCAAAAGACCACGTGGAAGACCAAAAAGCAGATGGTTAGATGGAATTGAAAAAGATGCTTTACAGATGAGTGCAGATAAATGGAAAGAAATAGCTCAAGACATGCAGAGATGGAGCAGGCTTGTAAAGGCGGAAAAATATCTACATGGTCTGTAAGATGGGAAAAAAAAAAAGACAGCAGATATAACTATAACAAAATATATATAAACTTAATTAACGGTGTTTATAACCTACAGGTTTTACGCCTCATTAATGAAGTTGAGATAATAACAATCAACCAATATCCCGGATGGTGCCACCTCACGTGTAGGGCCGATGGAGATATGGTGTAATGCACGATCTTCGACAATTTACAGAGCAAGATGATTGGAACTTGTTGTGACTGTAGCCTCATATGCCTGATAAAGAAGAATATAAGCTTTGGTTGTATTTTATTTTATAACTTACTTTTTTTTTGGAATTTATAACACTCAGAATAAAATAAGTGGCAGTAAATAAAATATGTTTGAAAACTTATATGTTTCCACGATCGCTTACATTTGACTCGTAATATCCATAGGGCGAAATATTGCGTTTAAAATTTGGTAATAGGAAAATAGTGTTTACATATGGAGAATGGTGTGTATTGTGGACACATTAAGGATCTGAGGAGGCTTATTGGTTCTAATAAAGCTTTGGAAAATACATATACTCAGTAAGTGTGACCTTATGAAAAAAAGATAAAGCCTTTCCTCGTTCTTGCATACAAATAAACCGAAGACATAGACGCATCTTGGTTGCCCTGAAATGTATCAAATGTAACAATCCATTAGTTTCTTCAGTCTCATTTCGTACCAACCAGAATGCCTTTCATGTACCAGACAGATATAATCAGCTTTAATCAAAGTGGAGAGGATCAATAAGGAAACTAGGAGCATTTAAAGGGCATAAAATCATGAGATCTTAAGAAATGTTTAACAGCAGCAATAGACTTACGGGTGATGAGAAAGTTATGATAAATCCAGCATAGATGATGATAAAAAATAAGATAATAAGAACAAACAGTACTTAATCTGTCTTTCTAAGCAAAAATGCAGTTTGCAAGGAGTCATTTCTCCACTCAAATATATTCTTTCTTCGGTCTCCCAACCGAGATGCCTAGTAGTTAAACTCCTCTTTAACTTCTGGAGGCGGGGACCCTCTCTAATGGATCTTTTTCTCTTTCTTCTGGATCTAGATCCTCAGAGTTGAGCTTAATGTCTAAGGCTACTTCAATAAAACGGACGACTTCCTCGCGGTTTTATTAATTCCAATATTTATTTGATCCAGTGGGTTACTATTTTCTATTAACATTTTTTATTTTCAATCGAATAGTTAATAATGTATATAATAATATTTTCTCTCAGCTTTATCCAGAGCTTCCGAATATTTAATCTCAGATGTTAAAAATGTAATACTTTTCTAGTAATTACTATGATATCTTGAATTGGATTATTTCAATGATACATTTATTTGTGTTCGCATTTGTTTTAAAGTCTTGAATAATTTCAAATGTATTAGGATGTAAACGGGAAAATCTAAATCATAAAACCTAGATTCTCTAACATTCAGTTGAGTATTTGACCTGAAAACAATCCGACAATTCTAGTATTATCAGGAATGAAAAAAAAAAAAAAAAGAAGGAAAGTAACAGAAAGAAAATCAGTTACTTATTACATCTCACCAAGCCATCCAAATACATTCTGAATGAAACCGGAGGTTGCATAAACGCAGTAGAGAAAGATTGTGTCAAACTGTTGTTCAGAAGAAATGAAAGCAAAACAATACTCCTACTAAAAACCTTCAAAATAATATAATAAAATGATGTGTAGAATAAATTTAATAAAATGAAAAACTGTTAACTACAAAAGACACTATTTAAATATATTATTATCTCCTTTTTTTTTTTTGCTTCCTCACCGAAGGTTGGGAAGCATTGTGTTCGTGCGGGAGATTAAAAACAAATTTGTGCTCAGAATCGAAAATTTCCACTCGCCTTTTACGTTTAAGACATCAAGGATCAAATTTGGTCCGGTATCTGTCTGTCTGTCTGTAGTAAAATCGATGTGACGGGCATATCATCTAGTACCGTTCATCCGATTTTCATGAAATTTTCAGGGTTTTTTCGGATTGGTGCCTAGATGATCCCACACCAATTTTATCAAATTCCATCCAGCACTTCCGCTTACGTACGCGCAAACGTATTTGTTTAGATATGCCAATATTTCAGAAAGGGCTGGTTCGATTTGGCTCAAAGCTAAGTAAAAAGTAAGTAATGGTGAAAAAATAATGTAACTTCAATTGTATTGAATTTCTCGTATATATGTGCAAACGTGTTTTCCTTGATACGTCTATATCTCTGAAAAAAAAACAAAAAGTATAGTTTTTCTTATTTCTTTTATGGAGTTTTTGTAACATCGATTTTACCAGTGAAAACATGCCGATTAAGTACATATTATTACTATTACTGCAAAAGATCCTAAGCATTATTCTACGATGAAAAATAGCAGAGGGCAATAAATTATGGAATTATACTAATAAATCATAGCGAAAAAATTAGTTTTTATGCTTTCCTGTAAAAGACTCAATGTTTAAATACGACTTTTTGCACTAACAGTAGTGATATTCATGTTCAGTACGCACTCGATTTTTTTTTTTAAATTCCGAATCATCAAATATGCAATCTGCATATGCGGAACTTGTTCGCACTTAAGTATTCGCTGACGAACAAAACTGGTGGGTATCAAACCCTTATATGTTGAGGGATTACTGAATTTCCGAAAATGACTTCTCCCAGAGATTTTATTCTCATACGATAAATTTTAGACCTTGTAATATACATATTTTTTAGCGAATGCAAACTGTGAGGAAGCAATACTAACCTTCCTTATTTGGTATGAGTCATGTATATATAGTTTTGTTCGCATTCATACTTATCAGGTGTTTAACAGAACCTTCTTTAACTATGTTTATGAAACCTAGTAATTCCTTCAGGATGTATTTGTGGCTTGGTAAGATAAAAAGATTAGATTTTTCTTTTTCCTTTCCTTCATCTTTTTAATTTTTTCGTATATGTGATCCTGTTTTTTCTCTTATGACGTAGCCTGAATTGGCGAAAGATCGGCAGATTTACCTGACTCGAGGAATCGTGGATTGGATTTTTCTATTTTTGAGCAAAACATTCATTTGTGTGGTTGTATTACTGATATTTTTCTTTAATTTATTTATTTTATGTTCATAATATTAGTACATCCGGTCCAGAAGAAAAATAAAACCCCTTTTTTTATGAGGGTCAATATATTTAAGTATTGTAAAAAAATTACAATTGATCTATCAAGGCTTAGAAATATCGACATTTTTATAGGCAATATTAAACGTGATTTTGTTTTTCCACTTATTTTTCCCAATATCTGGTAAATTATAGAATAATTAAATCTTCTGAGCAAATGCCCACGAACAGTAAATCAGGAAACAAAAAACATTAATGTAGGTATCTTGGATGAAAAATATTTTCTTAACTTTCACTAAGTCCGCCTAATCATAACATAAAAAATAAAACAGGTCATGACAAATGCACACACGAGCAGTTTTTTAATGCATTACTATTACATAATAATAAAAAAAAAACGAATGCCGGAATATCGGCTCAAAATTTATTTCCTATGTATTTTTTCTTATAGTGGTAAAAAACTCAGTGGTATCATGGAAAAATAATATGAGTTACAATATTGCACATTTTTGGCACCATAAATAACGACTTAAGGTGTGGAATATTCTAAAAAATACATAACTATTTATTGTACTCTTATTCAATTTTTTCATCCTTCTATCAATTCCTGTGAGTTTCTGGATTTATTTTACGCCAATTATGGGAGTATGATAAGCAGGGCTGATGGCGGAAATTAATTAGCAATTCTAATTATTAAAGTGAAGCTCGTGAAGAAATCCTTCACTTCAAAGCAATATTCCAACTTCCTTAATGAGAGTTACTGGAAATTTAACTTTTATTTTTAACAGCAGTTCGTTTACTTGTATTATGTAATTATTGACCGCTTGAAAATAAAAGTATAAATAGCAAAGCCTGGTAAAACTCAAGTTTCAAAGTACATACTGGATACAATATGAGTCAGTTACTTTAATATTCACTTCATGAGTTATTAAAATGTTTTCAGTCGATCAATTCTACGCGCTCAAATTCTACATTACAAAGTGTTTACTACATTACAAACTAGGTAATATCCGAAACTTATTTGTAAAAACAAAATGAACATTCGCCCTCCATTTAAAAAAAAAAATATATATATTTTTTTTTTATTTCTTACTGATATTCACAACTGTATTAAATAAATACATTTAGTAAATTTGAACATATTGATATAATGACGTGAAAACACTTGTTGAGAAACTACCCAATGGTAGCATTCTAATGATATGGCTACATTAATAGACCACGTGGCCATCTTCTTTTCAGACGTCTCGGAGAGTTATCATGAATTGAAGAGGAAGCAAGGTTAGAAATGAGAAGGTTGAGATGATTCTGAAGTTTATTATGGAAGGAGAGATATCTGGATAATAAGAAATATTAAGGACATTATGAATGGTTTTGTTTGAAACAAAGTAGGGAGCATTGAAGATTTTACGAAGGATTTCGGATTGTAAGGATTGGATACGTGAGGAATTTGATGGTTTGCAAAAAAAAAAAAAAGTTAATAATAGAAATAAATTGAGACCTAAAGTAAAATTAAATGGAATATAAGAAGTCCAAAATTTCATCATTCCTTCATATAATTTTTGTTTTGCTTCAATAAAATTATAAATTATTATCACAATGATATAGTAATATTATTAATAACCGTCACCAGTCCTAGTATGTATTCATTGTATTTTCAAAATACATTTATACCAATTGTTTCATCTGTTCATATGTATAATGTAAATGCTTCATATCCATATATTAAAAATCACGACAGAAAACTACAAATAAAGCATCAATCATAAGCTATCACTATTATTTACTAAACTCGGGCCGATTAATACTGCTATGTTCCTGGCCTCGCGTTTCTACGGCGAGTAGGGGGTTTCAGGAATCGCATTTATTTGTATTTATATGTATTTATATCGGTCCCAGAAGGGAATCGATCAACTTAAAATATATTAATGATGTATTTAAATGTTAGATACCACAGACTCCCTACTGTAGTATCCTAGATTGGACCATATACTCTTTATTGGATTTCCTTTCTAAAGGTATCATGTTTATAAATGTACTATTTGTTTCTATTACTAATTGGTGGAATGCAAGGTAGAATGTAAAAGTACTACGTTGGTTTACTAACTATTATATTTACAAGCTTAAATAAAACCAAAAACATCTATATACAAAATAATAACTAAACCTATATACATAATGAATAGTTAAGAATCATACTGGAGGAGAATGCTTGATGTTTGATTAAAGTTACGTGTTATATTGATTATATTAATTAATGATGTATGGTTGCCAACACAGATTTACATTAGTATAACTAAATGCTTGTTACCACTTAGCTGGTCCTTCATAGTGTTTCTAGCCGTCATATCTGGATTCCCTGTCTCTGCTCTCCTTCAGTGTCTAGTCCGTCCATCTCTCTCTCCGGCTATCTTCTGATCCAGTCTCAGCCTGTGTCCCAGCTCTCCTCTGCCGAGTCCCCAGAGGAAGTCCTCTCAGCTGCCTTCCAAGAAGAAGTCTCCTCCTCTCCGAGTCCCAAGAAGAAGTGTCCAGTCCAAATTCTCTATTTCCCACCTTCCTTCATCCCCCTCTCTTTTGGTAGTCTTTTTCCTGATTGGCTGAATATCCTCAGCCTAAGGGATGACCACGCCCTCTCCCCCAGGCCACGGTAAAGCAGCAGGTACAGATTTCCATATTTCTGGTGGAAGGTGTGAAAAGGTCTTTCGGGATCCTTTTTAAACACTTAGTTGTCGGTGGTTCTTAAGGGTTTTTATTACCACTTACAAAAGGTTGTCCTAATGGGTTACCCTCAGTCAGGTACCGCCAGATGTGAACACTTATGATGGTTATTTATACATTTAAAATAATTATTCCACCGGCGGTATTTACAATACATAGCAATACCTTACATATAAATACAACAGACCAAGGGTGACCATCCCCCCAAGTTCAATGCCACATCAACCTAATCTCCTCTTCCTAAAATATTTTATTGCTCTCCTCTTTTTAAAATCAGTATAAGCTAAAGAAGAATTTTAAAAATCATAGGTCATCTACAATTGCACTTTCATAGCTTTTCCATAATTTTCTCTTGTCATCTGATACGAAACGTATCATTTCGAAAAATCATAACCCAGTCGAAATGTGGCCTCCTCAAATATTTAAAACCCCCTCGAAATGTACACCCTTGAAAAATTGTCATGGCGTAACTTGACTCGCCATAACTCCCCCCCCCTTCTGGGAACCTCTGCAAAATACCCACCTAAATGCAAGAACTTACATCTCAAACCTTTTGAACATACTTAAAACAACGTCCACTGGTAAAAACGAAAGATATGCCTTGTTGATATAATCAATAACGGAAGAGGAATCATTTCCTATTCCCGAACCATTCATCTGAAAACTTTTTATATTTATATTCAGATTATAATATATTTTTATACCGTTTAATCACATGTGGCGAGTTTGTTTCTCACATTACGTAACACTATTTTATATTTTTTTTCTGTTTAGTTCATTTAAATGACGAGCTATTTACCAAACTGATTGCGTGCGATGTATATACGTAATAAGTTCAAAGCTTTGTTCGACGGCTAGCAACTAAAGTTATTGTGAACGGAAATTCGGGTGAATGGTGTGTCTGAATCAAAGGTCATTAGTGCGTGAAATGATTGATTGTTAAAGCTAAGGTCTGTTATTAGAGTTTGTTATTTCGTCTAGTTTAAACTGTTTTTCTGCTTTCTCCTATTAAGTTTCATTTGTTCAAATGTGAACGAATCTATGTTCGTGTCTTCGATTTCGACAAAGGAAATGATGATTTGTTCTCAAGTTAATTCACTTCTCATTGTTTCAAAAACCTTGAACTGGAAATGCTTTAGAATTAAACAACCTGTCTAGGACAGAAGAGAAATGTTAGTTGTTATTCTTAGGACAACTAACTTACAACTAACAAAAAATATGACTATATATATATATTGTAAATATACATATTATAATTCATTTCCCCCATTTTTATTTCATTTGATTTTTTTTTTTGTTCTCAAGAAACGACCTTAAATTATATATATATATATATATGTATATATAATTATATATAAATATATATTATAATAATATATATATATATAATATATATATATATATATATATATATATATATATATATATACATATGTACATACTTTTTTTTCTATTAGCGATAAAATGTTAAGAGGTTGCATTACCGTACAAAAAAGAATTATTTATTTTCTTTGTGCCAATGTTTCGGCGAAAATCGTATACCTCCATCAAACTTCTTGTTCAAATTATTTGAAACAAATAACCGAAGTTTTTAATTCATTAAAAAAAATAACATTTTTTTACTCATCGTCAATTCTTCAATTACTCAATGCTCCTCTTTTTTTTATTTTTTGGGAAGTTCTGGAGCTTTTTTCCTTAACTATGACTATTGCATATTGATCTAAGAAAATGCT
The DNA here is from genome assembly GCA_928085145.1 of Nezara viridula. Taxonomy (NCBI): domain Eukaryota; kingdom Metazoa; phylum Arthropoda; class Insecta; order Hemiptera; family Pentatomidae; genus Nezara; species Nezara viridula. The sequence goes on from OV725081.1 coordinate 50,660,759, forward strand.
TTTTGAAAAATGTAAAAAAGGATACAACAACGAAATAGAATGTATTTTTATAATAAGACGAGTATATTAAAATTATAGGTTTCCTCTTCCTTTAATTTTTTTAGATGAATGGCTCAAGTCTTGTATTTTTTAAAAATAATAATACCTTATTTATTCTGGGACGAGTCCCTTTAGAATAATACAGAAAGGCGGAAATGTGGGATAAGGAGCCTCAGAGATAAATAAACAAAAATACTGAGCACTTGCACAGTCACAGTAAAAAATAAAATAAATAAATAAATAAAAAAAAAACATTAGTTACTTTCTAATTTTTATCAGTTAATAACAAAAAATAAATTTAAAAAAAAGAAAAGATTAAGTAAAATAATGAAGAGCGAACTAATAATTTATATACATATCTAAAGTAGTATCTATTTGCAATTTCATGGAGACTGGGAGGATAAGAAATGACTGAACAGGTGGGATTCAAAGGTAGGAATGGTATTGGATTGACAAATGTCAGAAGGGATGCAGTTTCAAAGGGATGTGGACCGGATAATGAACGATTTTCGGTTGATTTCCTGCAATTGTTTTTTTTTTCTTTTCTTTTTTCCTTTTTTTATATATATATATTTCATGATTCACGTAATCATAGTATAATTTATTTCCCCCTTTTTATATCATTTTATATTTTTTTTGTTTTCAAGAAACAACCTTAAAAAATAAAAATGATTCATTATTCATTATTTAAGTTAAAAGGTAACATATTATATTGTTTGATATGAACGAGTCAGAACTAAATATGCACATACATTATATATAAAATATATAATTTTCTCAACATAAAATGGAATAAAATGAAATGAAGCGTATTTTACCATGATTGAATATTTCAGCAGATTTTTTTGAAATTTAAAAACAAATAATATTTTCATTTATTGATTATATTTTCTTATTTATGAATGATATTATATGCGCACATCATTTCAGTTTCTTTTAATATTTAATGGTTACTTGATAATATTTTTAATTCTTTATTTGAGATGATGTTTAGAGGGTAGAGATACCCAACCAACCAACATGAATGCTGATTAAATGAAATCATAGAAATGAAGATGTTATGAATGATGTGTCTTCATAAGGAAATTTATCATACAAAATATTTAGTAAATAGTAAAATTGTTTAAAGATACATGAATCATTGATATACTTATTTATATCTCTCAATCAATCGTTTATACTTTTTTTCGGCCTCTTAGTTCATCTGTCCGCCATCTAGTACAGCTATATGTGCTCGCTCAAGCATTGTATCCAGAAATACTACTTTTATTTCTTATTATTATAACTTAAAACTGAAGTTCAAAATTTTGGATCTGCATCCTTCGGGGTCTCAGACTTTCCAGGTAGATTGATCAGTATATTATATATATACTTGCATCAATCTGCATTTTATTTCACTATACACCTTTAATCTTTTCTCCTCTTCTCTCTCCGTATAAGATCTGGATGATCATCCGTACGCTTGTACTTCTTAATACTAAGTCTGGAGGCTCATCCATCCTTAAGTATTTCATTCCAACACAAAGTCTGGATACTCATCACTCCGTCTGTGGTTTAGTCCTACGATGTATTAAGGCTCATCCCTTAGCCAGCAGACCAAGAGTGATTTGGATGCTCATCCGCTTGACAATTAAGATCATCCTGTCTTGGCCTAATTCTTCATCCACTGAGTCAATACCTTAATTTGACTAAATCTTGATTATACTTCAAATTGTATTCAATATTATGATCCAAAATGATCGATTATGCAGGTAGAACCCAAAAAAAAGGGTTCCTTTTAGTAGACCAACATCAGTCCATACATATAGGGCGGACTATTGGAACATCCTAATAATTGAGAAGACTCCCAGCCAGGTATCATCTTCGAGGAAGCCTTTAACATAACAGAAGTAAACAAATTAGCTTCTTTATAGAAAGAATTTGTCGTTGTCGCTCCCGAAAGAAATTCCTTAATTGGAGTGGCATGGGTCGGTCAAAATAGAATTATACTTAAAGACCACCTGGAGAATTTTCTATTTAGCCTATTAACTGGTTAATCCTGGTCTCTTAAGGATGTTGTCCCAGTTTAAATAATTTTAAGAAAGACATGCCTACCGAAGTTGGCATAGAATCAAGAGTAACCTCTACATGTCCACTGGAATATGAGGAAATCGGAAATGGGGCAATGAGAACTACAGTGATTTTTTGTATAGATTCTCCAGGAAATAGAGTAATGAGGATTTATCTCAGTCTTCCTGCTGGAAATAATAAGGGTGCAGCTTGATCTAACCAGATCTTTTTATTTTATTTTTTCTCCTCCTTTTCCTTACCTTTAAGGATATGCGGGGATTTTCCCGGACTATGGGATAAGGCGGAAGTATGAATACCAGTTTTAAAATCCCTCCGAAACCGGGACTCGAACTCGTACTTATTTTATCAAATAATAATATCTTTCATCAGGTTGCCGGGTAACGGCGATGCTATGCACACGCGATAGCCTACTTGGCCAAGCCGTCCAAATCTACACATACCTAAGAGATGGCCTCCGAATCCTGGATCCTATGTGTACTCTGGCTTCCACTGGTATGAAGATGAAGATTGATGGAGACATAACAAAGCATGCACCGGAATCTTTGGGATGATCAACAACAACTCATCACACCATATTTTGTATCTCAGCTAAGTTTGATCATAGGCAATATTCCTCCGAAACAATAGTATATCAATGATCGAATATTTTATAAATATATCTCAAATCAGTCAAGATGTGTCAACATGTCCTGAATCATACATTCATTTAGGGTCCTTATTAAATTTATTGAATCATTTTTTATTCAGAGGATTGCTGTAAAGGAAAAAGAAGAAAAATATAATTTCTATATTCATGTTTCCGAGCATTCATTTATTCATATAATTTGTATATTCATATTGTAAATTCATTTTTTGAGCAAGTTATACATGAATAAATTAAGTTTTTTTTTTTTTTTAGTAAAATGATTGTTAATTCTGTCTCCAATAATATAATTAACACTGGTAATATTGGTACTTAAAAAGCATATAAACGCAAACAAGCCTTTGAGAAAGGAATTTCAATTACACTTGAGGATCAATTAATATATTATATATTTAATTTTCTTTTATCTATTTTATGTTTAAGGTTATTTAATATTTCTTGGTAATTATCCTCAATAATTATTCCGTGTCATCCATAAAAAAAAAATCCCATCATTTTCCCAACTTCCACAGCAATACTAATGCGTAACGTTAACAGACTCTCTAAAAGGCATAATTAGAGCTTTTGAAAATAATTTTTCAGTATTAAACTTTGACATATAAGATTTTATTTCTACAGCTTTCTCAAATTCTTGAACAGAGATCACATTTCTCTTGGAGGTCTATTACGCCCTTTCACAATACATGATATTGTACAACCTTCTTTTTTTTCCCTCCTACGTAACAAGAAAATATTTAATCAACTTTAATTCATAGGTGCTAAATCAAGATAGAGAATCTTCAGGAATCTCCGACTTCTTCCTGCTTGGGGACAAATTTATGGGTTCACATTTATCAGTCACAACACATTATGACCTATGTTGTTTATGTTTTAAATTCCCATTCAATATGGCGGTACTTCAATGGCTGCTTTTCATAAAAAAAATATGTTCCTTGTTCGTATAAGGAAATGAGTAGGCATTTAAAACTACGTGAGGCTAGAGTATGTTTTTTTTTTCTATTATTACATTTCTATTGCATTAATATTTTCAAGCTTGATATTTAATTATAGTGTTAAAGCATATAATCCACAAATTCGTAAGATTAGCACAGATCTCTTCCATTGAAGAGTATACACGTGTGCCTTCTACATAGAAAAGCAGGTTCCACTTGATTCTGCTTGATTACTTGAAACTAAATCGCTTACTAAGTAGAATATAGACGGAAAAATCCACATCATAAAGCCTTTAGTGTGAACAGTTGAACTGCCACTGTTTCGCCTACTTAGGTATTAACTGGCCAGAAAAAAACAAGATCACATACATGTAAAGAAAAAGAAAAGGAAAGAAAGAGAAAAAAATACATTAATTAGGACATTATCACTTCCATAAAATAGAATCAAGACATCTCAACAAGTCATTGAAATACATACTAAAGGAAACGGGGGGTTAAATAAATACAGTAGAAGAATGCTACATTTAACAACTAATTAGAAGGGATAAGAAAAAAAATTTTGCATACCAAAATATATAGCAATATAAAAAGAAATTATATAAATTAAAAAAATATATTTATTTTATAAATGCTTTAGACTCTTCGACCACCTGAGTCATTTTCACGCTATATTACAAATATGTCAACTACTTCTTAGAAATAAATAACAAAACTTCAATTAACAAATACAATTTACAGTTCAGAAAGTTAAAAAGTAGTTATACTTGAGTATGGTGGTACAATGAAATTAAACTTTAAAAATTTAAACTTATAAAAATTAAAAGAAGATAAGTTAACAAAGACAATTATGATTAAAGTCAATGATTTCAAGAGTAAACGTTAAAAATACAATTTAAAATCTAAAAATTATTGCTAAAAGGAGAAAACTTTTTTTTTCTATTTTAATGAAATTTACAACTGCATTACATGAAAAATACAACAAGTAAATGTGACATTGGTAACATGGTATGTACAACATGAAGAGAAACTATACATTGGTAGAACTCAAATTAAAGTTCTATATTAGAAGGTCCCGAGGCCATCTTCTTTTCAGACGACAGGGTTATCAGGAATAGAAGAGGAAGCAAGATTGGAAACAAGAGGGTTCGGATGGTTCAGAAGTTTTTTAGTGGAAGGATATATATCTGGATGGATATGGTACATTAAGGTCGTTATGAATGATTTTATTTGTGACAAAGTAAAGTGCATTGAGGATTTTATGAAGGATTTGGATTTCAAGGAGTGAATACGAGAGGAATTCGTAGAGCTCCAAAGCTCGATTCTTTAAGTCCCAATAGACCTTACTATAGTCATAATATGCATAATATATATATATATATATATATATATATATATATATATATATATATATATATATATAAATTCAAACTTCACTATTTTATTGGGAATAAGGTCATTTAATACTCAAAGGTCGATGAAGGAAAAGTTGTAAAAATATATATAATAAAATATATATATATATATATATATATAATATATATATATATATATATATACATATATACTATAAAACTAAAAAGTACAATTTAAATATTAAAAATTTCTATAAGAAAGTTGACATGAAACATTTTTTTTGACATATTTATTGAGAGATATTACAATATTTTAATAATTAAGGATATTTATAATAGTATTCAAAGAGCACACTCCATTCACAATAAATAAACATAAATAATTCAGAAAAATAATAATACTAAAAGTTAATGTACAAAAACCATTAAAAATAAAGATTGAAAGAAGAAAAACTTAGCAAGTATAATTACAATTTGAAGAAAAACATACAAACTTAATAACTTAACAGGTATATTTAAAATTAGAAGAGGAACAGTTTAAAGGGGGAATTTAAATTTACAAGTTTAAATCACAGAAAAAAAGAGTTAACATATACGATTTAAGTTAAAAATACAAATTCAATGGTGTTGAAAATAATGTTTAAATTACAATAATTTTAGACATTAGTTAGTGAAATAATACAGTGATACAGGTTTATTTTTTTATAAGTTTATGAAATATAAATTTACTTGCTCTTAGTTAAATTTCGTGAAATATTTTGATTTTCTTAAGGAACAATATTTAGTTTAAAAATAGAAAAGAAATTATAGACCGAAAGGAAAATGTTCCAATAAAGGGTACTTCATGAGTAACATTAATATAAATGAACATATTTCTCAAACATAGAAATAAAGACAGAGGTCAACAGTTATATATCTTTAGAAAGTAAAGCAGGTCTTTAAGTTCCCACAGTTGCCTTTGAAGTCTCGTCATTGATATCTAAGAAAGGCTATAATATTAAAAAAAAAAAAAAAAAGATGATCTCCAACACCTAGTCACTTTAATCAGATCATATGATAATTAATATGATCATATAACAATAACAGAAAGAATAATAAATACATGATGACCTCCTTAAAATGCAAATCTACTGCAAAAGGAGAATTTCAAGACCCACTGTAAATACATCAGAAAACAAATAAGGAGCTATGAAAAAAATTAGAATACTGAGTTAAATATTTAGAATAAATAACAATAATAAAGTACAGTACAAATGCGCAAATTAACAATAAAAAAAATAGTTGATTATTATTTGATAACTAGCTATAGGCTGAGAAGTTTTAGATTTTGAGATGAAAACCTTGTCTCACACTTGATGAGAGAGATTCCTATCCCGAGAGAAAACTATGTGTTGAAAGAAAACATGGCTGGACGACTACAAGGTCAGAGAACAGCGAACAGAATATTACATGTTTTTCACTAAAAATCCATAAAACTAACTTCGATTCCTATAATTAAAAAAAAAGTTTTCCAAAAATTAAATTATTATTAACAATATCTGACCTATGTTCGATTGTACTATATGGTACATCCTACCCATTAGTTACTGCTAATTAACGAACGCTTTAGTTATTGCTTAGTTAATTATTGAATAGACTATAAACTAGTTTTAATTATTGATTTGCTCCACTGGCTTTAGCACCAGTGACGCGGCTGAGAGAGCAGCGCAGGGATTTCCTACAGTATGAGGGACAAACCTGCCTCGGAGTGTCTTGTCGGATTGTAAATAATCCATATAGGTATGCGTGAGTCTTTTTTAAATTTACTAATCTATTAGATATTTTATTTGTATTTATTATATTTAGTTTTTGATATTATTATTTAGTCGTTATTTCTCTTCTGTTTATTTTATAATTTCTGTATGTATAACGTGAACGTGGTCTTACCTTATTACAATTGTTTTCTATGTCACAGACTATTATATTACCCAATAAATAAATTTAAAAATAATCTGATTCAACTTTCTTAAATATATTTTTTCATATTTTAGGCAATAAAACTTCCAATCTTCTTCATAATTTTTTTTTATTTTTATACTTTTTGTCTCTTATACTTTTCGGGACAATTTCCCCATCATCAGAGTAATATTTTTATTTTTACTGAAATTATAAACATTTTCTACATTAATTTCTATTCAACAATATCATTCCAATTTATCTATTAAATGGAAAAATAAGAAGATAATTAAATATATTTGGAATATATTGGCTTTGGTTGGAAAAGGTTCTAACTAACATATTTGGACAATTTGAATTTTCACTCAGAAATCACTTACAGCAAAGTTATATAGGTTTCAAATGACTTTTAGTACCATCAGTTGAAAAATAAGGAAACTATCAGTGTGACAAGGTTCTAACTATAGACACCTTTTGAAAGTAATTGGTTTGAGATGCAAAACCACGAAACTATACTTGATTAATAGTTCTTTTAATGAGTGTTAAATAAGAAATGATGCCATTTATATTATTAGTAAAGATCTGCTCTACGCATATAATATATTTGAATCGATTATTTCAGAAACGACGTATGTGATATTTTCATAATTTTATTAAAATTTAGAAAGATGAAAAATATTTTTAAAAATACAAAGTGTAAACAAACAAATTTTATATTTTTATGTTGTTTTAGTAATGTAAACTTCATTAGATGATCAAAAAAAAAATTTTTCGTAGTTTTCCTCTGCAGCTATTTCTGTAAAAAAAAACATATTTCTGTATACTTTCTTCAAATATAACTACATGGCAATGGTTTAAAAGTAGAGTCTTGCTTCTGAAATAAATAATCTTTATTTCATTTAACTTTTTTTTTTTTTTTTTTTTTTGTTCTTCCCTACCCAGCCTTTTAGGCTATACGGGATTTTCCTGGGTCGGAGGGTGAGGGCGGGGAATTTAAAATCCCCACCGACACCGGGATGCGAACTCATACTTTTTTAATCTTCTCAAATCTCTTATCCGGTTGCCAGGCAACTCGCGGTGCAGTGCACATCCCATTCGGCCACCCCGCCCCCTATTATTTCATTTAACTTAAAAAGGTTAAAATAATTTAATAAATCAATTTGTTAAAAAAAAGTATTCAATATTTTTATTTAATTCGCTTTTTCGATACGTACCCTCTATGGAATGTAATACCTAAAATTTCAGAGTGCTACTGTCTGCGTTTAGAACTTTGTCTCATCAAGAAAATACATTCTGGAATGAAGTTATTGGAAAGTTCTAACTGTAAAATTTCAATATTCAAAATTATATAATTAAATGGTCCAATTATGTAACCAACGAATACAAAATTAAGTTGACGGTTTCAAAGTTCTGTACAAACAAAATTGTTTTTCTAAGTAACGAAACATGAATACAGCAATAAATTGTAACTTCGAAACTCCGTTTCTTAAAAATATAGTAAATGCCGTTAGGAACTTTTCAAACGTAGGCCACGATATTTGGATCCATGTAAGGTCTGGTTTAGTGAAAGAAATATTTGTCTTTATGTCAGTAGCAAGCCATAAGGCCATAATTCCTGGATATAAAGTGATTCGGAATGAAGAACATAGGCGTTTAGGGATAAATTGTTCAGTTATGTGTAGCCTAAATTATCATTATATTATTATATCATTAGATTATCATGTAGCCTAGATCCATAATTAGAGCCATCATTGGAAACCATGGTTTACAATACAGTATAATTAGAGTATACACACACACATATGGGGAGCGGAGTAACACAGTGGGTAAGGCACTGATTTTCTATACTCAATGTCCCAGATTCAAGTCCGGCTTTGCCTGGTAACTATTTATTTTGTAACATCAACCATGATCAAACGAGGGGTGGGGAGACCTCTTGGGGCATACTTAGCCTCTATAAGGTGGATACATTTAATATTTAGTTAAGCGGAAAACCCTGGCGATCGAGTGTGATCTGGACCTTATCTATATATCGTGCACAACCGTTGGCTTTTGTTCAGAAAGTAAAGTAAAATAGGCCTATAACTTCCCACACTTTCTTTTAGGATATCGTCATTGATATCTCAGAAAGATTTTAATCTTGAATATTAGCTTAAATATTTAGAATATATAACAATAATAATGTACAGTATGAATATACAAATTAATAATAAAAAACTATTTAACAGTTATTAGCTATTCCGCAGGTATATTTATTTCACCATAGATATATGATGAGAATATATCACTAAAAGAACCGTTGCATCTATGTATAATTGTATGTGAGATGGGCAAATAGGAATGACTAACCCAATGGAGTAGCATGAGAATCAAAAATATTAAGCAATAAGAGACAGGGAGTTTTAAGATTAGTTATGGAAACGTTCTAATTTCTGAATACTATCAAGGTAATCTACTCAGATTGCGGAATCATCTGTAAGTATTTATCAGCGGAAATTGGGATATTTTTCTAATAATAGCGTTTAACAGTTCTCAGCAATCACTATAATTATTATGCATTGAGATATCTCTTCTCAATCTCTCAGCTTCTAAGAATTTTCATATACATTTTGAAATTTATTTTTAGGATAAACGCTCTAGCTTTCAATCAATTACAAAAGACTCATATATATGACAATAATAAGACCTGTTTGGAATTTGGATCTACTAGGAAATAGCTTTGGGACCCCACTAAACCATCGAATTCCTCTCGTATCAAATCTTTACAATTCAAAACTTTTCACCAAATCCTCAACGCTTCTTAATTTGCCACAAATAAAATAATGACCTTAATGTTCCATATGTTTCCGATTTGGCCCAATCCAAATACCTATCCTTCAATAACAAACTTCAGTACCATACGAACGATTTTTATATGGCTTTGTAGGGAATTTCATTACCTTTCAAACGATAGTTTCAGACAGACAGACAGACAGATCAATGGCTAAAAATGTGTTTTTCGGATTCAGAGGGCTGTGAAACGTATAGATCCATCGAAAACCGCATGTCGGAAATTTGACCCGATTGCAATACTTTCCTTATCTAGTATAGGTAGGAAAGTAATAAAATAAGTTAAAAAAATGTGTAAAAAATAGAATAAGCTGTATCATCGCTAATACTAGTTCGATTATGATGATTTTTTTTTGTTTTGTTGGTAATTTAATTACCTTTCAAAACTTTTATTATAAATTTTACCGTATAATATATACTTAGTGAGTTAGGCCCCATAAAAATTGTATTTTCTTTATAACTTTTTTTTCTGAATTTTTTCGGGAATTTAGTCCATATACAAAAATTGAAACGGCAATGATTAGAACATTATAGGAAAGCTTAATCAAAATCGTTAGAGCCGTTTTTGCGGTACAGTCTACTATAGAAAACGTGTTTTTCATTCATTGTGAGCAAGCTATTGCGCATGGAGCACCGAATTTCTGTCACAGGCATCGGTAGTCAAAACCCTACAAAATAAAAAAAGAAGCAATAAAATCGGTTCAGTAGTTCCCGAGAAAATCTTGGCACAGTCAGACAGACAGACCAATGGCTAAAAATGTGTTTTTCGGACACAGGGGCTGTGAAACGTATAGATCCGTCGAAAACCGCATGTCGTAAATTTGACCCGATTGCAATACTTTCCTTACCTAGTATAGGTAGGAAAGTAAAAATAGGTTAGTTTATCTGTAACACAAATGCAATCGGAACACTAATTATTGTAGGAACTAATCATTTTAATCACACCAATTACAAAAGTTTAAAACTTTAAATAAAACGTGATGTGTGTGAGTGTGTGTGTGTGTGTGTGAGAGAGAGAGAGAAAGAGAGAGTGAGAGAGAGAGAGATTATATTTTCATTTCACAAGAGAGATATAAATGAGTACCTACGCAGAATATTTGAACCTTTATTTTTTAAAATTATACATTGTAAAGTCTTACCAATGAAATTCTGAAATATATATTTAAATTTTCTTGTTTCATCAAGTGTTTCTGAACCTGATGCAGAATTAGTAGTTGCAATAAATTCTATTGCTTAAGCTGAGGATGTGAAAAAGTTGTTCAGGAATTAACAAATATTTAGCTTACAATTAAAAATAACTAGTTTGTACATTTTGGTTGTGAAAGGTACGATTGGAATCGCAATTAACGGTAATTAGATCCGTAAGTGTCTTATAGGATAGTTTACTGCACGCAACTTAACTGCTCCCAGCGCATTTCTTCTAGGGTTCTTTTTTTATAATTTGTCCTGTCAGACAACTATCAATTTACGAAATATATGTTATTTCAAAGGTTAATTTATTAGTTTTACAATTACGCATACAATCAATTTTAATCAAAAACCCCTCCACGAAAATTGCTATTAATAACCGATACTCCCTTTTACTATATTTGGGTCATTCCTTTAGAAATCAGTAGCATTGACCTCTACTAAATCACCATGTACACAAGTGTTTGTTTATAAATTACACCAAAAATTACAAACACGCTTAATTAATTGAGTATTTTTTAAGATGATATTTAAAAATTATAAAAATAACTAAATTTCACCACGTTCTGTTAAAAAAAAAACAAACAATAGGGATACTAATATTAAAAATATCGATACCTATAATTTCGATAAATTTGAACCTTGATTTTTGATCATACCTCTCTTTCTAAGATTAATTGGTTCAGAATTAATATTGAATTTACTAAGATTTTTACTAGCATTAAGAGCAACAATGATACATGCATGTATAGCTTCTTACAAAAAAAAATGATAATGATATTTATTAATATATGTCAATAAACAAAATCGTATAGAACAATTTAATAAATACTCAAATTTCTTGAATAAACAAAAATGGGTGGAAGAAAACCAATATTGAATAAATTTAAAGGAGAACAACCTATAAAATTATTAAACTTTATTATTAAAAAGATTTATTTTCAATACTAAGGAATAAATTAATAAAATTTTGAACATCAAAAATAAAAAAACAAATATAAATCTAGTTTAACAAAAAAAGTAATAAATTAATGATGACTGCAATCTATCAAACTAATTAGTGATTTCATCATAAACTTCAATTCAAATACAATAAAAGGTGTCTATATATTTTATCACTTTGAGGAGCACACCAATGTGGTTAGCTTTGTTGGGATGTGTCTTATATTTTAATTGATTTTTTTTTTCAATATTGTTTTCCGGTAGTCAAATTTCAATACGTATATTTAAATATATCAAACATCTAAATTTTATTTTCTAACTATCCTATACTTTTTTATTCTTAAAAGTTAATCTAAATAATATGTTTGAATAAGACAATGTTTGACGACGCGTTTTGAGATTTTCAAAATTTAAATTTTTTAGAAGAAAAAAAGCAATTCTTGTTTTTGGGTTGTCTCAGGTAACATATAAAATGAAAGATATACAACACAATTTCAAATGTGACCTCAAACATACTTCTTGTATTGTCGATTGTTTACACGACAAATAATTACGATCGAATATTTGGCTATTCAAAATTTATTTTTCAATGGGTTATTTGACATGGGATGGCCCAATGAAGTTGTTATCATATTAAATAAAATATATCGGTTTCATTTGAATACAGTTAGCTTAAGATGAAGGGCGGAAACTTAGATTTTCTTTAGTCACTGCAAACCTCTCATATGATCGTATTCTAAAGGCATGCTATTTTATTATTTGCTTTTAATATTGCTGTTTAATAATTTATGTTAAAAGGGCAATATTACCTTCAGTCGATGCTTCAATTAATTCATTGAAGCATCCATTGAATCGCACCTAAGTACGAACAACCTCAAGAAGGAGCAACATAGAAACATCAACAAACTCTTCGATTGTCCAAGTTTGGTGTTTGAAAGAAGTTGGAACAATCAGAGAAAAGTAAATCATTTATAAATATCTAGTTATCAAGATAATCAATAATCATAAATTTAACAGCCATGATTTCGAATCTCGATAACTGTTGGATGATCCAACAAACGACTTACTAATTTACTCTTCCTCAGTTCAATGTACCCTCTGGATGAGTTAGCAACTCCATCAAAACTTTATTATACACCTTCTATAGGATCATGTAACCCAGCTCCAAAGAGGAATATTAGTTTTCAATTTTCGTAAGACACGAATAAGGTATCATGGTTAGGGAGTTTTGATTTCTAAAAACTGTTCAATACGCTGTTTCAATTTTAATTGCATTTATCTATACAGTATAAGATGTTATTACTTACATAGCCCAGTCCAATTCGCATAAAAAAAGAGGTTTAGCTTGCAAAAGATCGGGTGATTCAAATTTCTTTTTTATATTGTTAGGTATGCAGTGACTATAGAAAATCCAAGTTTCCGCCCTTGAAAGTCTTGTGAGTTCACTGCAATGCTCCAATAACCACTGAAATATGGAATTTTTTTTTTTTGGCTTACGGTAAATATCTCCATTTTAAAGCGACATAGATAAAAAATGGTTACATTAAATCTTAAGCAGCTTCAAATTATCTAACATTTTTTAAAGTAACCTTTTTTTTAAACCCAACAGGAAGCGAACTATCGAGCTTTAAAAATTGGTAAAGTTTTGAAAAAAATAAATAAAACATTGACAATTAAATATTAATATTTGTTCGTTAATAAAATCATTGTAGAACTATAACTATGCCATTTATGGGTATTTTATGATGTAGCAGAGGACTTGAGACGACTATGCCAGGGCCACTTTTCAGAGAATTAAGTGTATTTTCAAAAAAGTGTTATGTACAAAAATGTTACATAATTTTAAGTTGTTTAATATTGAATATAACCTGTATTTATCTATGTTGCTCTAAAAAGGAGTTATAAAGCCAACCAACTAAATTTCGACCAAACTAAAAAATGTTCCAAATTTCAATGGTTTTTAGAGCACTGCAGCGAACCCACAAAGCATTCAAGGGCGGAATCTTTTATTTATTTTAGACACTTCACATCTAACAAAAAAAAATTTGAATTACTCGATCTTTTGCAAGATAACATGCAATCTAATTTTACTGGGTTATTATACTGTAAACAAAGTATTACGATTGCGTAAATGAATGTAATGACTTTAATTAATCTCATTATATTAATGTAATATTAAAAAGCCTTAATAGTTAAATAAGTATTAAACTCATTAAAATAGTAAAAATGTAATAGTTTCTATAGCCATAGTTTAATAAATTTTAATTGATTTAAAAAAAAATGAATATCTTATTTTTCAGTTCTGCACCTTTTCCTTAATTATATTTCCATTGTTTTATTTTAGCCTATAGGTCAGTCTAATAAATCACATTTAGTTTTTGATGATTATTTATTGATAAATGTTTCGAGGAATATCTTTCTCTCTCTTTCAGCATCTAAAATAATACATTAATATATTATAGTTTTTTTTTTTCATAAAGTAACCATTTTAACTTGAAAACACATTATATAGTTAATATTTTTAAAGAATGTTTTAATTTACAAAAAGGCGATTTCTGTCCTCTTAGACTGTTTAAATAATTTTAATACTTTTTTAATAATATTAATTATTGAGGCTAATTTATATTACATCGATATAAAGTTTATGAAAACCATCAAACATAAAAATGAAACGTTATGTATTTTAAAGTTAAAAATGACCGGTTTTTGATAGAATCAATAATATATTAATTTATTTTGTTCGTATATTCTGAAGAGGGGGACAGATATTCATCGATAAATAATAATAAAAAAATAAATGACATGTCTGGCAAATAGGCCTTGTGACGGAAAGTTCACTCAAAATGTTCATTTATACCGTTATTACGTTGTAACGGTACATTTAAAAATGAAGCAAAGTAACGGGTACTCTAGTGAAAGTAACAGTTGCTAACTCAAACGAAACCATTAACCGATTGAGGTAGTTCACAGATAAAAACAGAGTTTATGTTGGCATTATGATATAAATTAAGATGTATACATAAGCAAATCTCGTATTTTTGATCATTTACTGATGAACAACTATCACTCACAATATCAGAATAAAAGACTAAGTTTGGTGAAAAAAATTAAGAAGGTATGGGTTCGAGTTATAATCCAAAGTTTAGAGAAACTGTCAAAATTTGCAATGAAATCAGATAAATAATAATAACATTTTAATGAGAGGAATTTGGGTTTTTGAGCCTATCATTTATAATATTTGGTACTATGTTTTCAATTATTTTCTTCGATATCTTTTTTTACTGTACAACCTGAACACACTGGTGGATCCCTCCAAGGGGAGAGAGAAGGGATTGGGGGAGGAGGGAGGCTTTCGTGCCAAAGCCCCCAAAATAACAGATTTGAATTTTGTTTTAATAGATCCATTTCTGTTTTGTAAGTGATCACAGATATGTACTTCACCAATTACAGCATTTATATATATATATATTTTTAATATGCTTTTATATTATTCTTAAACGCATACATAAGTTTCTATTATATCATTCCTTAAAGTACTATTATTATTCTAATTATCAACTTTTTTTTTTCGTGGCCTATAAGGATCACTCAAATATCATATTATATAGTTATTGTAAAGTATTTACTGATAAAAAAAAAAAAAAAAAAAAAAAAAAAAAAAACCAAATCCCTCAAAATTAATCTTCGATCCACTGCTATTGCCATAGAGTATCCGTTAGAGCAGCATAGTTACAATCAATTTATATATATATATATATATATATATATATATATATATTATATAGAGGAGAGAGAGAGAGAGAGAGAGAGAGAGAGTGAGAGAGAGTGAGAGAGAGAGAGAGAGAGTGAGAGAGAATAAACTTTATTCTGGGATTAAACTTTATTCCCTTATGATAAAAATTATTAACAAAAACCATATCTGTCTAAAAACTGCAGTAATATTAATTAAATAAAATATACAATATCCATAGTGGCAATATATAAACAACAGAAAGTAAAAGCGTTTTGAAAAAAGACATAATTGAAATGAAAATAAAAACAAATATGAGTAAAAAAAAAACAACGTTATAAACACTATGATTTAATTATTAAATTATAACTTAAACAATTTCAACAACCATTTACTTCAAAATGCGATTAATGAAATTTATTCCATTATTTTACAGTTTTTTGGGATGTGGGAAGGAATTGGTAAAGATGTATTTGAATTAGATATTGATATATTGATAAAATGAAATTGCATATAAATAAATAACTATAAATAATGCCGATGAGGATCTTTTGTAAACAACTTAGAACATTCATTTTTTCCTTACGCCATTATATTTTCCTTGTATTTTTATTTGTTATTTTTTTTTAATTTTATTTAACAGAGTTTTACATTTTTTTGAGGTCTTAGGTTCACGTATTTTTTCATCCTTCACCCCTTTTAATCAGCCATTTAATATCTATATAACATTCCTCTACTGAGTTTATGTAACCACTCGTTTCCTTCAGATGTATTCGGATGACTTCGTGAGATTTCTGAAGTAAATGTCATCTTCAGTTTTCTTTATCTGCTTACCTTTTTTTTCTTCCTTTTTGCGTGTATGTGATCTTCTTTTTTCTGTGTTAATGATGCCTGAATCAGCGAAAGGTTGACAAGTAAATGATTCACCTGTATTGTAGGAGACTTAAGTTTTTTATGGTGTGGACTTTTCCATTTTATCCTTTAAATATGGGCAAACGTATAATCTATATTCAGAACTTCGAATAAATTACCTACAATTATAACTGATAATTGGTTAAAAAAATAAAAAATATGGAAGAAGAGGGAGGAGAGGTTTAAAGGAGGGTCACCAATGCTTTGAGACATCTCCTCCTGGTTTGTAAATTTTTTTTAATGAAGGGGATCTTTGTCCACCACATTTTCAGCTTATTATTGGGTGACTATTTTGCCGCGTGATTTACTTAAAAATGTTGGGAGTTCCTTGTATTTTACTAAAGAATCGGACCTCAGAGATATTGGCCAACGAAATTCTGTAAAGGTACTCTGTATTTGTTTTTTGTATTTTACGTCTAAGTTGGAATTGCCATACCAGACCGAAACGACATCGAATTCTTCTCGTATCCAATCCTTACAATCCAAAGTCCTTCGTAAAGTCTTCACTGCTCCTCACTTTGCCACAAATAAAACCATTCGTAACGACCTTAATGTTCCTTATGTTTCTGACCTGGCCCAATCCAGATACCTGTCCTTCCATAACAAACTTCAGAACCATCCAAACCCTCTCGTTTCTAACCTTGCTTCCTCTTCGATCTCTGAAAACCCTCCGATACATCTGAAAAGAAAATGGCCAAGAGATCTCCTTTAGTAAATTCATTTTTAGAGTGATACCATTGGGTAGTTTCTCAACAAGTGGTTTCATGTTATTATAATTTTTGTTCGCATTTAATGAATGTATTTTTATTTATAATACAGTTGTAAATATTAATAAAAAAAAATTAATAAAATTTTTTTTTATCGCTTTCGTTGTAATATTAATGGTAAAGAGTGTTGAACTGCTTCCTGCGTTCGCCGCATGATAGCGTTAGTGGTCGGAAGAACCCAGCGCGAGCTAACAGTATTAAATTAGATTCCAGCTTTGCCTTTTCTTTCTACAGCACGATACAGTTTTTTCATATTGGATGAGAAGATGTAACGCTAGATAAAAAAAGTTATTAATATTAGAATAGTTTATTCAAGGTAAATTTTGAAAAAAAATTTACCCAAAGTTTACATATAAAGAAATTTTTTTACTTTTTTTAGCTTTTTTGGTTTTGAAACTGCTGAGGTCTTCTGAGAGAGAACGCTAACATCATTTGTTTCTGACTACGAAACATTAAGGTACATTTCACATATTTTTTATTGTTCTTGAATGCAATGTTTCCATTTATTTTAATTTGAAGTATACTTTTTTGGAGGATAGATAAAAAAAAAATAGAAAAATCTAAGAATCCTTTATTTTCATACAATAACCTAAAATTTAGTTAATGATTTATTCATTAAAACTCAGGTCAAGTCACATATTGTGTTGTCAAGTCACATAATTTTAATTGTATAATTGGTCATGATATTGAGAAAATATCGAAAAATTTAATTATTCTAACTAGAATAATTGAATAACATCGATATCTATAAATAATAACATTAAATTATGAATATTGATTTTATTTAGGTTCATTTGATACTTAATGAAATAATATAATTTAATACCTCTAAATGGCTACTACGTAATAAAAAAATTAAATGATAATGTGATGATTAATTAATATTACAGAATTAAGGAAATGATTGTATTAAAAAAAAAACGTCGTTACGGGTATCAACTAACTTGTATAGGATAAGTTACGTATAATGATAAGTAGCGACAGTTCCAAGTAACAGTTACTTTGAAAGTCAAGGTGGAACTGTTTCTGCACCACGTCATCACCCCTTCCTTTACTCTGTGTCGACATAACCATTGCTCTCCAAACATATTGGCTTATATATGAGTTATTAATCTCTAATTAATAAATTGGATTCCCATCACAGTGACGGGGCTGAGAGAGAAGCGCTGGGATCTCTTGGATTCCTGCCTTATCCTCCACACGTTCCGAATCGGGACTCCTTCAGCTGACGTTAAATATTGTAAATAAGTATGAATGTGTTTTTATTTTGTTTTATTTTTTATCTAATGCTGTCTCATTTTTTATTTATTCTGTTATGCTAAGTTTTATTTTATTTTAATTTGTTACAATTTTCTATTGTTTTTGTTGTATTGCATATATGGTCTGATTTTGTTTCATTCATCCCAAATACTCAATGTCCTTAATTGAGGCTGAATGTATTTTTTTTCTCAATAAAATAAGTTAAAATTAATAAATAAGGTTTATTAAAGTTATATAAATTGAACTATAAATCAATAACTTTTTTAATTTAAGTTTTTATTATACATTTGTACCGCTTTTATTTTAATATGGATTGAATTGTAAGCTCATCAAAATGGATTATTAATGGGAAAATATTAATTGAACCAAAAATCTCATTTTCAAAATTAATTTTATTCGTAAATAAATTAAACAATGATGCGTAAATATATGTACATATACATTTTTAAAAAACAACATTCATAACTTCATAAACGAATAAAGGAGACTATTTCATTTTTATAATAATGTAATTATTGTTCATATATACATGTACAATCAAAACAAACTAGAAAACATTTATATATAATACTAAATTTATTTAAGTGTTAGTACAGTATTTTATTTAGTTTGATCTGAATAACTCTAAAATTACAAGGTTATGAAAAAAATGTATACTTAGTTTCCTTTTAAGTCTTGCAATAAATCATTAATGGTTAAACTCTATTGCCAAACTAACCTTATTCTTCCATTATTTTTTCTCATAACTGGTATTAATAAATTTTCAATACAATTAGGCAAAAGGGGTATTCAACATTTGATAAATGTGCTAAACGCGCCTACTTACATACTACAAGTATCTTTCCATGAACAGAATACTGGAGAAAATTATGCAGTAGATTTAATTGTTTTAATATTTTAGTAGAAAATTACTTAAATTCAATTGAATTAAAATGCTATTGATTCTTTTTTTTTTCTTGGTTGTTCTCTTAGGAATAGTGGTTATCTTTTAAATTAATTTTAAAACATAGTTTAATATTAAAACTAACATAAGATTGTGTTTTTATTGTTTTATATGTATTGTTGACAATTTTATATTAATTTGATAATTGGAACTATTTTAACTGTCTGATTTTCCCGAAGATGAATTCTTATTTATCCTTAAGAGTATTGCAATATCTGTAATGTAGAATAAAAAGGAATGAATTTTTATTTCCATAAGGATAATATTCCCATAAAACAAATAAAGAATTGAATTGAATCTTTTTTTTTTTACAAGTTCAATTAATAATAACCTGCCACATTGGAGGGGAAGAAGTATTAGGGCTTCATGCACACAATATGTACATACGAAATGGAAAATAAATGTAAATAATTTAAATAAAGAAAAAATAATAAGTATGTAAAATCACACACACACACACACACACACAGATATATATATATATATACATATAAATATATATATATATATATATATATATATATATATATATATATATATATATATATATATTATATATATAATATATATATATATATATATATATATATATACTAAATTGAAGCTGAATAAAAATGAAATAAATAAAACAAAATCCATAGGTGCATCCATAGGCTAGGTGCAGTATTTATATTCGCCCTGGAGACTCAGGTCCAAGTTTGGTCATCTACATTTGGAATGCAAAGCAAACTCCAGGAGATCCCAGTATTTCTCTCATTGGTATTATTATTAAATTTAAATGGCTAGTTTAAATTGTAGATGCTGAAGTGAGGGAAAAAGTATTGCCGAAATGGATCCAAACAAAGAAAATATTATAATTTACAAATGTTTATTTTGATGGACCTATGGACAAGAATTGAGGAGAAGATTTAAACAAAAATTCAAAAATACATTTTTGAATATTTAAACGAAAATCAAAAAAAATATTTTTGAATATTTAAACGAAAATTCAAAAATATATTTTTGAATATTTAAACAAAAATTCAAAAATATATTTTTTAAAAAGTCGATTTTGTATTTTTGTACATTGCAGTCCTCTTGAATAAGTAAATCTCCAATGGTCCAAGTATAAAATGGCAAAACATCTGTGTGAATATGAACATGAATTACCCCATAATTACAGTGTTTTGGACAAATGCTTGGCTCTCAAGCATTTTGCACACCTCAAACGCTCTTGAACCTTCGCTGATTAGAAAATTATCTGACTCATTCGGAACAGAAATCAAAGCAGATGTGGTAATACCGGACACTTAACTCCTGTTATTACACTCCTTAGGAAGACTAACATTATACATCACAACTGTTCTACACACCGTAAATGTTCTACCGTTTAGATCGGCAACACCTGGAAAATTACTGGATGTCAAGCAATTGAAGGGAAAACGCTTGTAATAGTATCATTACAAGAGCATTCTACAAAGTAGCCCTAGATACTTGAGAAGTATTTCAAGATATCTTTTTATAAAGCAATACTTCTTAGAGAGTACTGAGTTTTTCTTGAGATGGCATCTTTGAACATAATCGTAAATAAAAGCAATAAACGTGGCGATTTGATTTTACCGTTCGTTTCAATCAAGATTTCTTCTTAGTATTTTTATTTATTAAAAAAAAAAAAGGAGTTTATGTTCTAGTTGTCTTTCTAATCAACAGAATGAGAAAATAATTTAGTAAAAACATCTACTATGAAAATAAGTTTTAAAAAATTGCATAAGTATATAAAATATAAAACTGTTATCATAATGAAATACATCTCCATAAAAGACTTTGGAGACCTTAAAAGTCAAGCACAGCGGTAAGTATAAATAAAAAAAAATCCTAGAAAAAACGTCGATACTACCAAATTTTCAATAATGTTAAAAAACTATATAAAATATAGTACATTCGTTAGTGTCATATTTTGTTTCCACATCCTAAATTTTACAATAGTAATAATAATAAATTAAAAAAACCTATACCACTACAACTCACGAAGCGTTCTAGCTTCAATACTTTGTAACTAAGAATGTTTCAAGACCAATGTTTGTGCAGGAAGATGATAGAGCCACGATCACGCTAAACTGCAAAGTTTTTATCCTCAACTAATTATTTGATTAAGAGTACTCATTTAGTATAGGCTGGGTGTGCCCCAAGAGGGTCTTCCTCATAATCTCTCTATTACATAAAAAAGTTGTAAGTGACTTTCATATTTTATTTCATTTTATTATTAGGAGAGTAGGGGGATTACAGAAACTCAACTTTTCAGCCCATTCCTTTAGGCTCGATAGTTCTGCTCTCTCATGGCGATTATTTTACGAATTTTACAACTGTTCATTTAATTACACATGTGTTGAGCTCCTGTAACTTCCTACTCTCCAAATACAAAATCTATATTTACATTCTGATGTCTTTCTTATGGAACAATATATGTGGTGAGCTCCTGTCACCTCCTACTCTCCTAATACAAAATAATGATTTTAGACTTAATATTTACGGAAAATTGTTTTCATCTGAAGGCCGTAGTATGATTTTACCTTGGTGACAGCAGTCATTTTTCGATCTAAAAATTCCCCTTGAATTCGATCTATTCATTATTACATTATATATAATTTTATTTATATTCTATTGTGATGTGATTATAATTGTTTTGAAATAGAAAAGGAAGCACAATATAATGTAGAATGAAAATATTAGAAATAAAAGGCTCAAATTATTGTTAGGTTTATATGCTGTAGGTTTATATGAAGCTGAACAAGTTTAATATACATCATGGTTAAAAATTGGGTATAATTATAATATTAATTATATAATAATATAAATTGACAGTAAATAATACATATAGGTTAGTTCTGGCCCTGTCGGATAGAGAAAAATTAATTGAATCGTAGAATTAAGTAGTAGGTGGGACTTTGTTTATTTATTGTAAATAATACAATATATTTTACAAATATTTATTTTTTTACAATATCCAAGAACAGAAAGATAAAAAAAATGTTTGCCCTCTCCTCTTGACTAATACAAATATAATTAAACACCACGCCGAAAAAGGTTTGAGACTCCTGTGTAATTTGTTAAGGTTATACAAATTAGAATTGCAGAAATGAATAAGCACGTAGTAACCACAAGAGCTAGGTTTCACCTTCGTACTCAACCACATATTACCTGAAATCAGTCTGTCAACTGATTTCGAAATGCTGTCTATGCAAAGTATATTGTTATATGTAATTATATATAATAAATATTAAAACGAATGTTTATATTTATATTTCAGCCCTAATGCTGAAGACCGACAATGCTGTACAAAACGTAGGTATAGATTAAAAAGTAAAATTTTATTATATTTGACGTTTTTTCTGACCTAATTACAGACCATCACCTTCTTGTTACAATGTTTTTAATTTCAATGAAGCATTAGAATAAAATAAAATGCATTTTGTTTTTCTTCATTGATAGTTTTTTTTTTTTTTACATCATTTTATTGAGAAATATTACAATCTGTCACAGTTAAGGACACTTATAATAGAGTTCAGAGAGTACATTCATACCTTATATACAGAAATATAAATAAATAAAGTAATAACAAAAGAATAAGAAAAAAATATATATATACACATAAGTAAGTAAAAATAGAAATAAAAATAAAACAAACATCTTAGATACAAATATACCTATATACACTATTTACAATTATTAATAGTAATAATTATACAAGAAGATTTTGATTCATAAGACATTTGCAGAAAAATAAAAATAAATAAAATGAAGAAACCTTCATTAATAAATAAAATGAAAAAGAAAACTTCACGAAAAACTATTAAAATTTAAAAATGACAGCTATAAAGACTATATAGACACAATACACAATAGAAATGGATCAATATGGACAACAACAAGACGTATACTAAAGAAAAAAGACCTTCAATACCCTCTCCGTCGTACAGACAACACTTGGGCAATAACAAGCAAAGAAAAAGCCAATGAATTCGCTAAATATCTTGCACAAGTATTTGGGACTAACCCAATACAGGACAATAATTTTACTGCCACAATAGAAGAAGGATTGACAACACCACTACCCTTATCACCACCCCCACCGGCATTTCATCCAAAAGAAATTTACAAAGAAATCAACAGACTACCAAACAAAAAAGCTCCTGGCTATGATTTAATCACTCCCTTTATTCTTCGACACATTCCTTGAAAAGCTGTTTTGTTTCTTACACACATCTATAACTCCATTTTACGCACTACCTATTTTCCTCTCCTTTGGAAACTCTCCACAATCAAAATTATTCCCAAACCTTCAAAACCTACTACTTCTCCTTCATCCTATCGTCCTATAGCACTTCTTCCAATATTGGGCAAACTATTTGAAAAACTATTACAATAACCGTCTAAAGCCTATTCTAGAATATAGTGAAGTGATACCAAATCACCAGTTTGGCTTTCGCTGTTATCACTCTACTGTGCAACAGTGCCATCGGATAGTAGATGCTATCTCTGTGACTTTTGAAAAAAAGGAATATTGCTCTGCCGTCTTTCTCGACATAGAGAAAGCATTTGATAGTGTCTGGCAGAAGGGTCTATTATGGAAACAAAAACCACACTTATTTTTTAATTCTTCAATCCTACTTTCTTAATAGATTTTTCTGTACTTCCGTAGATTCTTCTGTTTCTTCCTTCTTTCCCCAACATAATGGCGTACCACAAGGTACCGTCTTAAGCCCAATCCTCTATTCTATATACACTTCTGATATTCCTGAACATCCTAATACCACCATTTATTGCTTCGCTGTCGACACTGCTATTCTAACTTCACACAAAAATCATACTATCGCATCAATTGCCCTACAAAACCATCTTCATGATCTTGAAAAGTGGTTTGAAAACTGGAGAATCAAAATTAATAGTACAAAATCCACCCACATTAGTTTCTCTCTTAGGAAAGCCACATAACGATTGTCAATAATCCAGTGCTTTCAAAGAACTATGGGCGGTACCTTGGACTCTACTTAGACAAAAGACTTACTTGGAACATACATACAAAAGACAAGAACTTACTAGACGATATAGCCAACTTTCACATCTTCTGGACTACAGATCTTCACCTAACTTACGAAACAAGCTACTTATCTACAACACCTTACTGAGACCAATATGGACATATGGAGCAGAACTTTGGGGTTCAGCAAAACAAACACACATAAACAAAATACAAACAGCACAGTAAAAAATTTAACGAAAAATTGTTAACGCACCTTGGTACATTTCAAACACTACTATACATAACGACTTAAACAACCCAACAGTGAAATCCTACATCCATGACAAAAACACTACATTTCATTTTTCAACCCAAAATCACTCCAATCCTCTGGTTCTTTCTATCTCCTTCTCCCTGTTACCTGAGCAACGAAGATTAAGAAGAAAATTGCCAAGAGACCTACTACATTAATAAAAACATCAACATGAAAAAAATCAAGCAATTACACAAAGACAATAAAAACACAAAGAATTTGCTAGATGCGAAGCTGCGCAGGTGCAAATTGCATAAAAAAAATGAAAATAATAATATTAAAACTAAATAATTTAAATACATACATTAAAAGCGAGGTAATTGAATCGGTATGGGCACTGACCTCCAGAGTTGAAGGTTCCGGGTTCGAATCCAGCTGATTGCAGATAAATCATTTATTCTGTTTTATCAGTAAAACTCGTTAATATCCATTTGTTTTCTACTTGGATCGTAAGATAATTAAAGCATTAATATTGAGTTATATGGTAATATCTCAAAATAACGAGGTTAAATAGCCCAAACGGCCCAATATATTTGTAGTCCAACTTTTTTCATAATGATCACTTTATCTAACGATCCAAGTGGAAAGCAAATGGGTAATAACGAGTTTTTAGTATCTAATTAAAAATAGAAAGTTTGTAGACCTCTAGTTTGAAAAAGTCCCAAACCCAAGATTTTACAGAAATAAAATATTTGTAAGTTACGATGAGATGAAGATATTCACGAAGTTTCAGACGGATGTTAATAATTTGATAAAAAGGGCTGTGTACTACGGACTAACACTTTCAATTTGCACACATCAGAATTCAGAACCCCATAGAAATGTGCCTCCCCTCAAAATTCAAAACCCCGTCAAAACATCCTACCTTAAAAATTTAGATAGCGTATCTTGCCCCATAGAAGCCCATTCATGGGCATCCCTTATCTTAAGAGAAGCAGAGAAAATTGACCTACAAGTTAAGGTAACTCTATAAGTTATGGTTAGGCAGAAGGCTTTAATTTTTCTTCTTACCTCTATTTCCTTTTCGTATGCTTCTGTGAGCGATATCTTAGCTTGGCTGATAGAGGACAATAAAACATAAAAAAATATAACGTTTACAAAGTTAAATTAGATGATCTATATTAACAGATCATAAAGATTAATGGTGATGGTTTTCTTTATTACTTAAAAAAAAAGGATAATTTTTTATATTGTAGATGAATTCATCATGAGAATAAAGCAGAATAAATTGATTTAATTCGAGAGAGGGGATTCAGTGTTAGGATAAGAGCCCAGCTCCTTCTGATTGATTTGCACCATCATTCTTCTGCCACTCTCAACTGATGTGCATTGTTTTTCCGTAAAATAGATTCTCAGAGTCTAGGGACTAGTGTGAAAGAATCTTTTAGTAGTCTAGGGGTCATATGTTAGGATTCCACACTATTTACCGTTCTCCTTACAATACTTTATAAGTTAGTTTATAAGGATCGATTGTGATAGTGATTGGTGATAACGTATTGGTTTCCCAATGTATTGTGTTTAGTGTTGGAGACTGGTGTATTATATGTATGTGTATATATATATATATATATATATATATATATATATATATATATATATATATATATATATATATATATATATATATTTTTTTTTTTTTTTTTTTTTTTTTTTTTTTTTTTTTTTTTTTTTTTTTTTTTTTTTGTTATCACGAACGTGTTCTAGTATTTCTCATTTTTATGTTCATTATATTTGTTCGTTCTTTTTTGTGTTTTTCTGTTTGTAAATATGTTTTTAGTTTTAAGTAAGGTTAAGTCAAACCACGAGCTCGTTATCTTCTCGTTGGTGAAGACTTTCTGGACTTTAATCGTTCCTTCGAGAGCTTGAACTTAAAACAGAGCACTTGCATTCAATTTTCATTGGACGATTGAAAGGTAACCCTTATTTAATATGCGTACGTAGTTAAACTTTGAATTCTAGTTTACTCTAAATTGAAATAAGTTTTAGTGTTTATTACTTTCCTTACAATATGGTTGACCCAAATTTAATTGATTCGGAAGAGCAAAGTTCCCAAAAGTGTTCTAAGTGGAATACCAAAAGAGCAAGAAAAGATTCTCTAGAATTGGATTCAAATTTGGACGAGGCTGGACCAAAAAGTCTACTCCAATCGGTCTTACAAATTCAGGATAATCTCAGGTTTTATGTTCAAAGGGCAGATAATAGACTGAATATCAAGGTGCAAAATTATATAAATAGAAAAATTCTAACCTTAATAGACATAATTGAAACAGTAGATGATAATAGTAACAAAGCACACACAAATAATGACGTATCTGAACTTATCCAAAAGACAGACCATTAGTCACTTACATCTCCTGGTATTCATGAGATGATGCCAAACTGATAATTGAAAAAAACGGTTCCAAAATTATTGAGGGGCTTACGACAACTCGTGTGGAATCACAACCACAAATCTCAGTCAAAGCCGGTCCTTCAAGAGAACCGCAGGTAGATATAAGAGAAATAAGCCTAACCGAACCCTCAACGGCTTCTGAACCCTTCAAAGTCGTAGTCAGTAAAAGATACCGTAGGAGGGAAAAAGCAGCCAGCAAGGTATCTAATAATTTAAATAACCCAATTGAGCCGACGAATGATTTCACTCCTGAAGAATTGGCCCAATCGAAAAGTAAACCTAGGACAATGACAGATATAGTAAAATTTCACGGGGTATGAGGGTTTCCGAGCAAAGCTCGTTGAATATGGTAAGAACTTTGATCCCCTATGCCCAAGTTGCAGAGTACCGGAGACCGCCGGGCATATCGTGCTAGTATTTACCGCCTTAGAGGCACTGAGGGCCAAGTTGTTAAGGGAAACGGGACTTTACGTTCTGGCGGAGTGCGATCTCCCTCAACTAATGACTAAAATGAACTACCCGTACTGCAAGGCCTTGGTATACGGGTGGAAGGCACTCGTTGGTCCAAACCACATTTCATTAGAAAGAAAGAGAGAAGGACCTGCATCTGGAAGGCCGCCAGAGAGTGAAAGACGTCGACTGAAAAGAAAAGCAGGCTGTGTGCACAGCTGAAAAAAAAATGTAATTATTCTGAATGCAGCAGTGAGTTGTAACGCATGCGCTGCTACTCAATGTTGCATAACACCCGTATTGCGTAGGTTTTAAATAGATAAATAAGTTAGATTATAAGAACCTATTTAAGCATATATTCAAACGATAAATTACGATCAGCAAAAAACTATGGATAATTCTTAACAAATCGAAGAATTGATCATACCAGCTTCATCAATTCCCAATTACGATTCTTAATCAACTCTTCTCGAAACTAAATTAACATTTATTTTACCAAAACCATCGAAGGAAAAAAGCACATCTGATTTCAAAATTCTACAAACTTAAGAAACTTCTTGGTGGGCTAAAGACATTTTTTTTCATTCAAGACTGCACTAATAGTAATTACTGAATCAGAATGCTTCATGTGTGTGCATACCAAAAGAATTCACGTGAGGAAAAAGAAATAGTGGTAATATTATAGTATTTTTAAACAAATGATGAGGGAAAAAAAAAATTCAACAGGTGTGGAAAAACCTTCAATTTCTCTATTATAATTTTAATGGCAGGTTATAACTGGAAAAATTCCAATCATGCACTCTTTTTTTTCTAAAATGCAGATAAACAATATAGAAAAATTCGTCAATTCAAACATCATCATCGAACAGGAAGAAACATAATACGAACCAAAGATCAAATCACTCCATGACATCCAACCGCGTACTGGAAGAAAGATAAAGGAAGAACAAGGTGCAAGACATTTTTTTTGCTGATCTGCTGTTTGATTATAACCTTCCACAGCTGTGTTACTTCACTTATCTTCCACTATGCGGTTGCATGTCATGAAGTGATCCTGTCCGAAAAGCCGAAACCTTAACGGTTTGTTTTATTACCTGAATTTTAAAGACATAAGGCTGTTCGATTCTCTTCCAATTATAACCAAACTTTCAATTCCTGTCTCTTGGTGAGGTTTTTTCTTAATTTACATTAACATAGTTGTAATATCACAACAGAAGCCTATATTAATTTTACTTTGGTCTTCCGAAATAGAAGAAATACTTCGAGGAAACAGTTATAATTGAGAGTTTGAGGAACTGATCACTGGCAATGATAGAACATTTAAAATATCTAAAGGTAAACATAGAGAACTTGATCCAAAAAAAATGAGAAAATTTGATCCAATTCTCGATATTTTTCACATCTCATTCATCTTTAATTCAATATTATGGACTAGGAGTATCTTCAGGCATTCTTTTTAAATTACTATCGTTCAGGAATTTTTTTTTCCTATCCCTTTGAGAATATATATTTTTTTTTTACCTCCATATTTTCATTCCATACATTCCGATATTCTTCCCGATAATACATGGTAGTGTCCAGGAGTTTCTTCTTTACTGTCCAGGTTTCTGCTGTATAAGTCATAATGCTTTGAAATATACTTGTATACATATTCTTTTTGGGTTTTAAGATGATATTTTCACTAGATCATATTGAGTTGAGCGTTCATATAATTTCTTACCTTCCACTATCTTTTTATTTCAATTCCATATCATCAGATCCACCGACTTCGATCGTGGAGCTACTAATCTCTAAAACGAAATAGTTACTGAGAAAAAAGAGGAAAGACATTTGGTTATTTAAATGTGAATGTAATGAGTACAAATGTGTTTGTACCGTGACTGATTTCAAAGGTAATTTTTTTTAATATGTGGGAACTAGGACGGGGTCTAACAAGTGAAAAGTAACGGCATATCAAGGGTACAGCGTTGAAATTAGATTTTTTTTTTTTTTTGTTTTATATAAAAGAAAGTAAGTTGTGTATACAGTATTTTTATAACAGCTTTTGATTTACAAGACACTAACATAATTTCCGGAATAAAGATTAAGATTTTATTATTTATCCACATCATGCTATTAAGATCTTAATTATGAGTCTTATGTTAATCGCTTGGGAATTTTATGTTTCATGTAAACTATGTTGATAGCCAATAAAAAAAAAAAAATAAGGAAATAACCACACACCTACAATTCAAAGAGGATTGAAACCTACAATTCACCTCAGCACGTTATTAACCGGTGCAAAATGGTATAATTATCCTTTCAATAATTAGTGACTCAGTTCATTTCTAATATTAGACAGTTAATTAGAGAATATACAATATGCTACAACGTATCATTAATGCCGTGGGCATTTATATTTCTTTCAAGAAAAAAATAAACAGTAAAATCAAATATCGTTTCCTGATTAGCTATTTATAACACTTTCCGTCATACTTATCTCAGGACTTGTTTTGAATTTTGTTCAAACAGCCGTTCCTAAAATTTTAAAAAGAAATTTCGCTTCCAAAAACAATCTGAACTATTACAGAATTAATTAATACTCACATTTTCATGTTGTTCCAAATTAAGTGACTGCATTAAAGCTTCATCCCTTTTTAAGATTAATAAAATCAATCAAGGCAGTGGATTAGCTGATGCGAAGGTCGTGTTCTGAAATCTTCTCTCAGTTTTTGCCTATTTTTCAGCGGAATTTCTTTGATTATTTACTGAATACAGTTGAAGTGTACACCAGAGCAGTTGTTATTTACTGTTTGATACATTTTTTTTTAAATTTTTAATTTCTTTTTTTTTTAATTTTAATTTTTTTTTTCTCTTATGATATGCGGTATTGTCAGCAAGTGATGTCCAGTAAGGTGCCCACTAAGAGGACTCGGTCAGACGGTGTTAGTACCCCTCGTGATTCACCAGCGAAACAAAGAACTCATCGCTGTCTGCGAGAAATAGCTCCAATAACCATAGTGAAAACTTCAGGTCCAGAACCTCAGCCTCAACCAGGTACCTCTTCGCAAGAAATGGTTGAAGAATCTCCTTTCTTCACTCTAAACCCGTTCCAATTGCTTCATATTGACCGAGAAGTAATGGAGTCAGCAACGATACCCAGGGAACCAAGGTCTCCTCCGATATTTATAAAAAATATCAAAAATTTCCAACTACTGTGTACACAACTGAACGAAATCTGCTCCGGCAGTTATTCTTGCCTACACAGGACCAACGATACAAAAATAACACCAGATACTGCAGAAACCTACCGAAAAATTGTGAAGCACCTGTCAGAAACGAATGCTAATTTCCACACGTACCAGCTGAAACAGGAGAGATCGTTACGAGTGGTGGTAAGAAATTTACATTCCTCAACCCCAACTAAAGTGATAAAAGAAGAACTAGCGACGGTTGGTTTCAAAGTGCGTCAGGTAACCAACGTTCTGAAGGAGAATAAGGAGCAGCCAGGAGTAAGTAATAAAGTTCCACTACCTTTATTTTTCGTGGATCTATAGCCATCACCTGGTATTGAAAAAATATATGATATCAAGAGATTGTACTACACTATCGTGAAGATAGAGAAGCCATACCACAAGAAGGAAATTGTGCAGTGCCACAATTGCCAGGCTTATGGCCACACGAAAACCTGTTGTCACCATCTGCCACGTTGCGTGAAATGCGGTGAACAGCACAAATCTGTGGAGTGCACCAAACCGATACAAGATCCTGCAGTGTGTGCACTATGCCAGGAGGGACACCCGGCCAACTACAAAGGCTGCCAAACCTATAATAGCCTCAAATCCAGATACCAGAAGAACCGGATTTAAGATGAGGCAACCAGACCAAGATGAGAACCTTCTTAAATTGTTAACAATAATTAGTCACCCTTGCATCAGCATATTGCCCTCCTAACATATCCATATCTAAAGTCCAGTTCAGTTCTCTCCTCAACTCCTTAGGTCATCATTTCATCCTGGGTGCGGACTTAAATGCCAAGCATCAAGTTTAGGGTTCAAGAACCACGAATTCTCGTGGCAGAACATTTCTGTCTGCACTCAATACTCAACGTTTCAGTCTCCTTCCACCCAACTCACCAACCTACTGGCCCACTGATCCTAACCGCAATCCTGATATCCTTGATTTTTTCAACCACAGTGGTTTAGATCCCCTCAAACATTCCCTTACCCGTCTTGACGAACTTTCCTCAGATCATAGTCCATTAATACTTCAATTATCAATAGCTCCTATTCCTAAACAGCCTTCACCGTCCTTCATCAGAGGCCCAGTTAACTGGAAACTCTTTCATCAAACCCTTTCCGATAAAATTGTCCTTATAATTTTTTTTTTTTTTTATCCTAATACTTTACATTGTTGTATTATACATGAGTAAGTGAAATTAAGAACATAATAAAAATAAGTGACCTCAGAATAACCCTGAAAAGCCCAGAAGACCTCGATAATGCCGTAAATTCCTTTACCACCACTATTCAGCAAGCAATCTGGACTGCATCCTCTCCAAATTTCTCCTCGAAAATTCCTAAGAAAAATAATTTACCTCAGCACCTGCTAGATCTAATTAATATCAAACGCCGTGCCCGAATATTACGGCAACGTCCAAAGCACCCCACCGATCGTCGCTCATATAATTATTTCACTAAACGATTAAAGCAGGAATTGGCCATCTTCAAATCCCAATCCTTCAAATCCTACCTTACTTCCCTCTCTGTTCACGACAATTCTCTATGGAAGATCGCCAACAAAATCCTTAAATCCCATCATATTTCCCATCCCCTCCGTCGATACGATGGCTCCAGGGCAGCGTCTGATGAAGACAAAGCTGAGGAATTCGCCAGACACCTCTCCAGAACATTCACCTCACTTCCGGAATCCAACCCCACCCATACCATAACAGTAGAACAATTCCTTACATCACCCATTCCACTTTCCTCACCCCCTAAAGCAATTAATCCTTCTGAGGTCAAACATCACTTACGAAAACTTCCTCTCCGTAAATCTCCTGGATACGACTTTCTTACCTCTCAAATCCTTCGACAGCTTCCTCCTAAAGCTGTTATATTTCTCACTTACTTATATAATACCATCCTTAGAATCACCCACTTTCTTCTTTTGTGGAAACATTCCACTATTATCCTGTTTCCGAAACCAGGCAAATCTCCCAACACCGCTACGTCCTACAGACCAATTAGCCTACTTCCAATCCTCTCCAAAATCTTTGAAAAGATCCTCCTGAAACGAATCCTACCTTTTATAGAATCTCATAATCTCTCTTCCCATCAGTTCGGATTTCTTTCACAACACTCCACAGTCCAACAAGGACTCCGAGTGGTCGATCTTATTTCCGCAGCACTGGAAAGCAAGCAATATTGCTCGGGTGCTTTTCTGGACATAGCTCAAGCTTTTGACCGGGTATGGCACGCGGGGCTCCTTTCCAAGCTGAAAACCTATCTACCCCAGTCCTTGTACCTAATCCTCTACTCCTGCCTCTCTAATCGTACCTTTCGGGTTCGCTATGGTTCAGAATTTTCCAACTCCTACCCAGTTGAAGCCGGTGTGCCTCAAGGTAGCGTATTGGGCCCCGTCCTTTAAATCCTTTTTACCACCGATATCCCTGTCCATCCCAATACCTTCCTGGCAACATTTGCTGATGACACAGCCATCCTATCATCCAACTCAGATCCCGAAACAGCATCTTTAAATCTGCAATGGCATCTCTCCATGATTGAGCACTGGTGTAATAAATGGCGCATCAAAGTAAACGAATCCAAATGCAAACACATTACCTTCACACTCCGCCGCAGATCCTATCCATCAGTCCACTTTAATTCCATCCAGCTTCCTTTTTCAGACATATTCCGGTATCTTGGCTTTATCTTAGACCGAAGACTAACGTAGAACCCACATACTAGACTTAAAAGACAACTTAACCGATGATACGGCCAATTATACAGACTACTGACCAGACAATTTCAACTTTCAATTGACAACAAATTACTGATCTACAAGACAATCCTGAAACCCGTTTGGCCCTACGGACTTTGGGGGACAGCAAAATTCTCTAACATCAAACGCATCTAATACTTTCAATCCAAAGTCCTCCGAACAATAGTCGATCGCTCCGTTCTATGTAACCAACAAAACCCTACATCATGACCTTAATATCCCATTTGTCCTTGACCTTATCCCTGAAAACGTTTCAAAATTCCATCAGAACCTTATCAATCATCCAAATCTCCTAGCCCAATCCCTATCTAGTTAGACTCATCCCTAAAACCCTCCTCGAAGGTTGAAGCGGCAGTGCCCCAGAGATCTTTTATAGTATTTATTTAGGAGTTCTGGAAATGGCCAGATTCTCCACTCAAGACATGAGTGTATGTGGCTAAAGCGCTCTCACTCAAAATCCACCGGCTTTAGCACCAGTGAGGCGGTTGAGAGAGTAGCGCAGGAATTTGGGTTCCCCGGCTGATTGTATGTATTGTATATAGATATGACTGTATTTTTATGTTTTTAATTTACTTACATTTAGGTTATTTTATTTTTTTATTGTATATAGTTTTTATTTATTATTATTTAGTTATTATTTTACTTTTGTTAATTTTTTTTGTATATACGGTGTGAATGTGTTAATTTATCAATATAATTATTGTCCCCGTGACAGAATATTATATGTCTAAATAAATAAATAACAAAAAAATAAAATATTTCATGTCCTCCTATTTACCTCGACAATGTCGAAATTTCACAAACCGATAAAATACAATATCTTGGACAAACATTCGACAAATAAATATTCTCGTGACACTAATCCCCCCCCCCCAAAAAAAAACTTAATTGCTATCAAATATTACAATTTATAAGATATTAGCTCTTAACTACACTAGGTTATTAATCATAGCCACTAAAATGTTTAAAATGAGAGTCACGTCTGAGTC
Organism: Nezara viridula; assembly: GCA_928085145.1. NCBI lineage: Eukaryota > Metazoa > Arthropoda > Insecta > Hemiptera > Pentatomidae > Nezara > Nezara viridula. The sequence continues at coordinate 50,695,426 of OV725081.1, forward strand.
TGTCTGGTTAACTGGTCTAGGTATAACTGCTAACTGGTGCCATCTGCTCCGAAGGGCTGATATATATACAAGTTCTGAAGTGCTGACTTCAGCTGTGACGATAAGGGCTGTCCTAAGGGTTTATGTGACTGAAGAATGAAATAGGGATATAAACAAAAAAAACAAACAAAAAAAGCGTTGAACCTCAGACAACGACTATTATACTCACTTCTTTCAAATTAAACTTTAAAAGACAAGTACCTTTTCGCGGAGACCAAAAAAATTAAAAAACATTTATTGGCTAAAACCTGAACATTTAAATTTATCTACTTTTTTCTTATATTTTTATTTGAAAATAAATACATTCTGCCACATTAGAGGGCATTAATATTAGGGCTACAGAATTTATCTACTAAAGCCTATATACGCTTCACAAATATATGGAACAGCCAAAACGACCCGCATATGAAAACTACAAATCTTTTAGTCAGAAACTTTAGAAGTCTCAAAAGAAGTTGGACGAGAGATTTTCTCGCTTAAAAATAATCTAAAATCAAATCAGAATGAGATGCCGCTGGATATTCCTATCCCTCAAGCCGATGAAGCCACTACCAGTATTTTTTTCCCACAGCAGTCACACTAATTGTCAGTACTTCTGACAGATAGAGGTAAATAAATGAAGTTGACAAAATGAAAATCATTCAATGGAATTGTAACAGACTTTTCCGACATTTAGAGCACCTAAAAATGACAATAAGCGAAGAGAACCCTGTACTAGTTTGTCTCCAAGAAACACACTTAAAAGAAACTCAAACAGTGAGATACAAAGATTACGATATATACCGAAAAGCAAAAGATCGTCATGGGAAGACTTCTTATCTTCATTAAATCAAAGCATTTCAATGAAGGAGCTCTGGAATAAAGTAAAAAGCATTAAGGGGATCTCCAAAACCAACAAATTGCCTGGTGTAAAGACTGGACAAGACATTATAACTGACCCTGACGAAATCGTTAACGAAAGTGATAAAACTCTGCAACAGAGTGTAATGTAAAGGCGTTGCCAATGACCCTACAGGGTAGAGGCAACAAAATACCAGATAAATAAATAAATAAATAAATGAAGTTGAAAAATAAATACAATAATTGAATATTTTAATAAATAACTTACTATCTTATTTTATGAGGAGTTTTTTTTTTCAATTTTTTTTTTAAACACGAATGAAAAATATTCCATAAGATTATTATCAGAAAAACTATCTAGGTACATTGAAACGCCTTATAATCATATTTTTTCTTAAGTATTTGTACTTACATCCAGTCGTAGATTAATAGAGGCAAGAGCTTTCGGGCTGAAGTTCGCCTAAAATATTGAAAAATATTTTTCTCATTGGTTCAAAAAAAAAAAAAAAAAAAAAAAAAAAAAAAAAAAAAAATATATATATATATATATATATATATATATATATATAAAATCAACCGAATTATGGCAATGGGATTGGTTAAAAAACTATTTCATAGTACTTGTGAGAATGAAGAAGTGGAATATAACAATATTTCATGGAGATGTTAAGCCGGATATGTTTATAACCTAAAATACATTTATTATAATTTAATAACTCTAGATCTTATAATATAAGTAAATAATTAGAAATTTATTTTCGATTAATTTCGAAAAAACATGATGTAGCATTTTAGAAAATTAAATTACTGAATCATTTGATATATTTTCCCTCTGCAAAATCACATTATCCAATAACAATTAGTGCGACAACTTTTCACCTATCGATCGGTAGGCAATGAAAATATCGTAACTCCATTATTTCAATTATAACACAGGTAATTCAACAAGATAAAAGGAAGTATCAAAAAAAAAAAAAAAAAAAAAAAGAATATATATATATATATATATATATATATATATATATATATATATAATTTTAATCTCTTAAGCCCCGGTAGAAATCGACACAAAGTGGAAAGAGCAAAAAAATAAAATTTTTAAAATCTTAAAATAATACTAATTGGACTTAATAAGCTGTAGAATAAATGTACTATGCTATTTGGGGGGAAAGTGATTCTTAAGCAGCAATTGCAGATTTTTTAGTCCTAAAATAAATAAAAAATATTTTCATTCTAAAATTCAACTTTTTTCTGATTCGCTTATCTCATTCAAAATTCAAGAAATTGTAAAATTTTAACTTTATGATTACTTGGATCAGAATATAATTTTAAATATGGAATCAACTAAAATTTCATTTCATTTGTTTATTTAGAAATATTACATTCTGTCCCATCAAGGACATTTATAATAGTGATCAGAGAAAGCACACTCACACTCTATTTACAATAAAAAAAAAAAATAAATAAATAAATAATACAGAAACTTAATAATAATAAATACAAAATAAAATAAAATAAAAATAAATACAATAAAATAAATGTATATAAACAAAAGAACTAACCTAATCATACACACTCGGGCTTGAGTGGAGGATCTGGCCATTGCCAAAACTCCAATAGATGCTTATTTACAGAAGGTCTCTGGGCCACTGCCGCTTCAACCTTCGAGGAGGATTGTAAGGATGGGTGGTGCTGGATAGAGATTGTGCAAGGGGATTTGGATGATAGGTAAGGTTTTGGTGAAATTTGGAGAATTTTTCTGGAATAAGGTCTAGGACAAATGGGATATTAAGGTCATGGTGTAGGATTTTGTTATTTACATAGAACGGAGCATCAACTATTGTTCGAAGGACTTTAGATTGAAAGGATTGAATACGTTTGATGTTAGAAGCTTTTGCTGTCCCCCACAGTTCAAGTCCGTATGTCCATATAGGTTTCAGTATTGTCTTGTAGATAAGTAATTTGTTTTCAATAGAAAGTTTGGATTTTCTGTTTAGTAGTCTGTATAGCTGGCCGTATCGTCGGTTGAGTTCTTGTCTTTTGAGTCTAGTATGTGGGTTCCACGTTAGTCTTCGGTCTAAATGAAAGCCAAGATACCGGACTGTGTCTGAGTAAGGAAGCTGGATGGAATTAAAGTGTACTGGTGGACAGGAACTGCGTCGGAGTGTAAAGGTAATATGTTGGCATTTAGATTCATTAACTTTAATGCGCCAGTTATTACACCAGTGCTCAATCAAGGTGAGGTGGTTTTGGAGATTTAAGGATGCTATGTTGGGATCAGAGTTGGATGATAAGATTGCGGTGTCGTCAGCGAATGTTGCAAGAAAAGTATCGGGATGAACAGGGATGTCAGCAGTAAAGAGGATGTAAAGCACGGGACCCAAGACGCTGCCTTGGGGAACACCGGCTTTAACGGAGTAGATATTGGAAAATTCTGTTCCACAGCGAACTCGGAAGGAGCGGTCAGAGAGGTAGGATCGGAGGACTAGGTACAAGGACTGAGGTAAATGGATTTTAAGCTTGAAGAGCAGTCCGGAGTGCCATACCCGGTCAAATGCCTGTGCAATGTCCAGAAATGCACCCGAACAGTATTCCTTGTTTTCTAGGGCTGAGGAAATATGATCAACAACTCGGAGTCCTTGTTGAACAGTGGAATGTTGGGAGCGAAAACCAAACTGATGGGAAGGAATATTTTGGGATTCTATAATGGGTAGGATTCGTTTCAAAAGGATCTTTTCAAAAATTTTTGAAAGGATTGGGAGTAGGCTAATTGGTCTATAGGATGTTGAGATATTGGGAGGTTTGCCTGGTTTTTGGAAAAGGATAATAGTGGAGTGTTTCCATAGCAGAGGAAAGTGGGTGGTGCGTAGGATACAGTTGTAGATATATGTAAGGAATATGACTGCTTTGGATGGAAGTTGTCGAAGGATTTGAGGGGTAAGGAGATCATGTCCAGGAGCTTTACGGGGGATTAATTTTTTTAATTGAAATTTCACTTCGGAAGGATGAATAGCTTTTGGGGGCAAGGAAAGTGGGATTGGTGATGTAAGGAATTCTTCTACTGTTACGGTGTGGGCAGGATGGGATTCCGGATGTGAAATAAATGTATTGGATAGGTGAATGGCGAACTCCTCAGCCTTATCTTCGTCAGATGCTGCCCAGGAGCCATCATCTCGTCGGAGGGGATGGGAAATGCGGTGAGGATTTAAGATTTTGGTAGTGGTTTTCCAAAGGGAATTGTCGCGAGAAGAAAGGGAGGATAGGTAGGAGTTGAAGGAATGTGATCTGAAGGTGGCTAATTCCAGTTTTAATTTTTTGCAGTAATAATTATAGGAGCAGCGGTCGGTAGGATGTCGGGTACGTTGCCACAATAATCTGGCACGGCGTTTGGTTTGGATTAGGTCAAGGAGGTGTTGGGGTAGAATGGTCTTTTTAGGAATTCTGGAGGAGTCTTTTGGGAAGGAAGCAGTCCAGGCGGCTTGTTGGATTGTGGTAGTAAAGGAATTTACGGCACTATCAAGGTCATCGGGAGTTTTGAGGGATATGTTAAGATCAATTTTATCGGAGATGATTTGGCGGAAAAGGTCCCAGTTAACTGGGCCCCTAATAAATGACGGTGGAGAAGGTTTGGGAACGGGTTCAAGTGAAACATTAAGGATTAGAGGACTATGGTCAGAGGAAAGTTCATTTAGACGTGTAATGGAACAATTGAGGGGACTTAAGCCGCTGTGGATAAAGAAATCAAGAAGATCAGGATTACGGTTGGGATCTGTAGGCCAGTAGGTAGGAGAGTTGGGGGAAAGGAGTGAAAATGTTGGGAATTGAGTGCAGACAGCAGGGTTCGGCCACGAGTATTCGTGGTTCTGGAACCCCATTGTTGATGTTTGGCATTTAGGTCTGCACCCAAGATGAAGTGATGTCCTAAGGAGTCGAGGAGAGAACGGAATTGGGCATTGGATATGGATCGGTTAGGAGGGCAATACGCTGATGCAAGGGTAACCGGAAAGGAAAAGGTTTTTATCACGATAGCGGTGGACTGTAGGAAATCATGTGTAGGTAACGGGAGTAGGTGATGGGAGAGGGATTGGTGTACAATGACAGCAGTACCGGCATGTGCTTTTCCGTCAGGGTGGTCAGTACGATATGTCAGGTATTGTGGTATTTTGAAGTGCTGTTTAGTGGTTAGTCGAGTTTCAGTAATTAGTGCCACGTCAATATTTTTGTCAAGTAATAATGTAGTTAGTTCGTTTGTGTGATTTCTAACACCATTCGCATTCCAAAGGAGAATGGATAAAGGTTTATTGGAAGTCATTTAAGGATTTTTCGCGGGAGGGATAAAATGTGATACAAGATTGGTGAGAAGAGATATCAAAGGAGTAACAAGGGATCTGAATTCGGAGAGGAAAGATGTAAGTAAACTGGTGAGATCTGTGGTATTTGAGGGAGGAGGAATGCGGGGAATTTGGTGTTGATAAAACTGTTGATTAGGTGAAGTTTGATTAGGATGTTGAGGGTGGGGTTGAGAATTTTGAGGTATGTGTTGTTGTTGCGGCAGGGTCTCACAATAAGTAACATCATTCTTACCTCCTAATAAGTGTGCAAAAGACACCGTTGGGTCAATTTTTTTTGAAGGTCCTCTTCTTGATGCGTTAGGTTCTCTTCTTGATGCCTCTGCTTCTTCTTGGGTCCGGGATTTTTGATATCTTGATTTAATATTCTTGTAGATCTGACAGCCTTTGTAGTTCGCTGGATGTCCTTCAAGGCACAATGCACAAACTGCAGGATCCCGTTTCGGTTTTGTGCACTCCCCGGATTTGTGCTGCTCTCCACATTTCACACAGCGCGGCAGATGATGGCAGTAAGTCCTGGTATGGCCATATGCCTGGCAATTGTGACACTGTACGATTTCCCTCTTAGGATATGGCTTCTCTACTATAACACTTGTGTAGTATATTCTTCTTATTTCGTATATTTTTTCGATCCCTTGATTTGGCTCCAAATCTACGAAAAATAAGGGTAGAGGAACTTTTACTCCTGGCTGTTCTTTACTCTCCTTCTGTACATTTGTAATCTGGCGCACTATGAAACCTGAAGTTTTCAATTCTTCTTCTATTGCTTCGGTTGGTGTTGAGGGGTGTAGATTTCTTATGACTACCCTCAAAGCTCGATCTTGCCGTAATTGGTACGTATGAAAATCCGCGTTGGTTTCCGTTAGATACTTCACAATTTTTCTGTAGGTTTCAGCTGTATCTGGTGATATCTTCGTGTCCTTTGTTCTGCTTAGACATGAATAGCTTCCAGAGCCTGTTATTTTGTTCAGTTGTGAGCATAGTAACTGAAAATTGCTTATGTTTTTAACGAATATGGGTGGAGGTCGGGGATCTCTTGGTATTGAAGCGGATTCCATCACTTCTTTATCATTCTGAAGCACCTGATAGGGGTTAGGGGTGAAAAACGGAGATTGTTCGGTTATCTCTTGTGAAGATGTACCTGGTTGATGCTGAAGTTCTTCAATTGTTGGTTTTGATGATGTTCCTGGCTGGGTTTCATTTTCTCTGGAGCTAATAGGCGTTACTGCAGGTGTTTGACGACATTGACGAGGCTTTTGTTTGACAGGCGAAGAACAAGGTGTTGAGCCTAACGGCCGAATTCTCTTGATAGAAGCTCTACTAGACATGGCCTGATTGTGATATCGCATATAAGGGAAAAAAAAAATGAAAAAAAAAATAAAATAAAAAAAATAAAAAAATAACCCTATAATTTATAACAAAAATAAATATCAATTGTTATTATGTATTCTTGACTTGTTTTGAATAAATAATCTCAAAGATTTCACTGCAAAATAAGTAAATTCTGAGAGACGATGTAGAAACACGTCCTTTCGCATCAGCTGATCCACTCAACTAAAATTTAAAATAAGCAAAATTAAACAAAAATACTTGCGATTTTTTTTTTTTTTTAGATGAAATTCTACTATCGCCTAAAAACGCCTGATGAAATTCGAAAAACGGCTTTCTCTGATGTATTAGATGATGGGTTTAATACTGTTAAAGTTAATTGATAAAAAACTTAAATATATTTCATTATTTTTTGAAGAAAAAACCTGGATCCCGCATCACACAACTTTCACTTATCGCTCCGTTTTAAATAGAAATTATTTTCTAGCAACATTGGGTTATTAAAATGTTTTGGAGTGTATTTTCAACAAAGCTAAACCTTTAAACAGCTAAAAAAAAACAGCTAACCTGTAACAACTCATTAAGGCCATTAGGCAATAAAGAACATCGTGACTGAAATCGTTTAAAACAGAAATGGACAAAATCGGAATGATTATAACTGAAAATAAAACTTGATGACCTTGCTTGCTAATTTTATATTTATTTCAAAATAGCGAAAATATGACACGATTACCTTATTACGATCGTAATCGGTAACCAGATCACTATCGTAATCGTTAATTATGATTATGGCTATGTATGGCTTACAACTATTTGTAACTCAATCACTAAATCGTATCTCAAAATTTGTTTTTATAATTCCAGTCTCTGAGCTTTATATGAGCAGAAAGATTTGAATATACATTTGTATATTAAACCGATAAAGTATTATGGATTGTACTATTAGTTATTAAACTCTTATTTTTCCATAATAAATTTACTAATAATGGAGTTACGATATTTTCATTGCCTACCGATAGATAGGTCAAAAGTTGTCTAATTGTTATTAGATAATGTTGTGATTTTGCAGAGGGAAAATATATCAAATTATTCAGTAATTTAATTTTCTAAAATGCTCCATCATATTTTTCGAAATTAACCGAAAATAAATTTCTAATTATTTACTTATATTATCAGATCTGGAGAATTATAATAAATGTATTTTAGGTTATAAAGATATTCGGTTTAACATATCCATGAAATATTGTTATATTCCACTTCTTTATTCTCACAAGTACTATGAAATTGTTTTTTAACCAATTCCATTGCCATAATCGGTTGATTTTATATTTACATATATATATATATATATATATATATATATATATATATATATATATATTTATATATATTTATATATATTAAAACTTTAGATTTAGTTAGAAAATTTCATTTAATTTCAATGGACACATGTGGTTTCTCTTAAACAATATTAGTTTTCAGAAATCATTATTTATAATTGTTTCGTCGCTTTTCATTATCTTCAACAACTTTATATGTTCGATACTGTTTTTTTCTCTAAAATTCTCAGCTTTCCAACGATACATTATACGTATGCCATCTGACTGTTATTTCCAGGAATTCATTTTCAACCTGAGAAAACATTTTTCGTTTTGCTCCTTTGGTCAGTTATCAAATTCTTTTATATTGAGCTTTTTATTACTACTAATAATAAAAGACAGTTAATTATTTGAAATAAATCAAATTACAGATACTTTAGAGAAAGGAATTTGGAAAATTCGTCATATAAGTCCTTCATATCAAAACAATATCATCACACACAAACAGACTCATAAGCGACATGCCCATCAGGAGGAGACTAAAAGGGAGCTGGATGAGTGATCTCCTAACCTAAATCAAACAAGTAAATAATAAACAGAAAGAGGTGCTGCTGAGCGCTGCCTTCCTCATGCCTGTAATGTCAATTCTTATTTTATCACAACACATCTGCTGATTGTCAATACCATGACAGTTGTAGATTCATACTTAAAGAGAAAAAAAGCCCTGTTAAGCGAAATAAATAAGGATTAGAACTAAATGATATTAATGAACATACAATAGTACAACGACATACCGAGTTTAATCAAAATCGTTAGGGCGGTTTTTGAGAAAATCATAAACATGTGAAAAAAGCAGTGATATAAAGTGGCACTGCTGGTCTTCCGGTTTTAAGGAAACAGTTGCTGTAACACCCTTGGGATATACCTATCTTAAATACGTGGTACTAGTTTCGTACGGCTTTTCGTTTTTGAGCTAGGCTGATAACACACACATACATGGGATGTATTAGTACATCCGGTTTCTTTGAATCTGGCAAAAACCCGGAAGACCACAATCTGGGAGACACCGTCTGCATTGACAATACCAACTTGCCGGTGCCCTTGACCAACCATTCTCACGATAATACTGCAAGCTTCTGTTTATTCTATCATTAAACAGAATATTATTGGATTAAAGTCGAAAACAACGTTTGGTTAAAACAATGAGTATTCTTTATGTTGACTATCATTTAGTTAATAATATATTAAAACCTAAAATACTTATTGTTTACCTTTCATGTTTACCGACAAATAAGAGAATCCCTAACAAACAAACGAAATACGGTATTTTAATTAAAACGAATCAAATAGAATTAAAAAAAAAACACACCACTATTCATTTTTGATCAGTTTATATAGCCTTAATATATTAATTTTATAAAATGCCTAATAAAATAAATAAAGTCTTGTTTAACTTAATCGCCTCCTTGTACAACAGTCTATGCAAATAACCGAAGATTTGTTGTTTCTTGAAACACAAGACTTCATGGGTTGTAGTGGTACAAGTAGTTTTATTTTTATTTTTGTTTACACGTAAATGGAGCTTAAAAATTTAATCAGGGTGGAGATCATTAAAGGGCTGAAATAATAAAAAAAATATTTTATGAAATATTTTAGTTTTTTTATTATTTTAGATCTTTTATGACCGCCACACCTGATCATCTCCTTCCTAAAACATAAACGACGGTCAATCATCAAGTAGCCAAAAGTGTCAATCATTCATAGCTGGATAGGCTCTCTTGCATGCTCTTTTCAAAAATATCGATTTTTTTTTATGGGTCATGGAATAATAATCTTTCCAGCAACATCAGGGAAGTGGAACTTGCAAAAACATTAATTCTATTAAATTATACTGTATATTTTTTTTATATTTATCTTTTACTGCAAACATGATGTTTACAATATATATTAAGTCCTTGTCATATAAATCGCAAAACGCTTGTTTTCAGAACCTTATCACCATTAATGAACATTTTGGTTTATTCTCAATACAATGAAGAGTATAAATAGCTAGAATATAGCTCAGTCTACCAGGAGGATATGTTGATCTCTGAGTCAACTTAAACCTGAACGAACAGAAAATATATTTTCCGACACATTAGGATTTGAATTCGTATCAGGATCAAATCCAGTAACTCACCTACAGTGCGCCTTAACTCCCTCTCTAGAGGATTGTAAGAGGGACGGTAATGGCAATGCTATATCGTCCCTATCTATCCATCGCAATGCTGCTTTCGTATTCAAAGCTGTTACTGACAATGTCAGTATTACGAAGTACAAGTTGCCATCTGGTTGTTCAAACAAGGCCGAAGTGGTAAGCTGGTTATACACGATGCAAACAGACAGCAATACCACCGCAGAGGAGATTAACATGGGTGCTACAGACATCTTGACAGAACAGATCGGGAAGAGCAACTAGTATGTGTATCCCTTGGAAAATGGATATCAAAATAAATCAGCTTTGATTTAGTGGCATTACAGGTACGGAATTTTCCCTTTAATATCCTTTTATCACCTCTCATCGATATTTATTTCTATTTGTGATAGTTTATTCCACTATCTTCTCATTTTAAATTTTATTTATTAGTTGTTTTTTTTGGGAGGAGGGGAGGCTCTAAGATTTTAGACAAAATCCTATTTTGATTTATTAATTATTTATCTCATTCTATTCCTTATTTTGTAATTGTTGGTTCGTTTTATTCTTGAATTAATTTTAATTGTTAATAATCAGATTATTTTTATTTTTTGGAACTTGTTTTTTTTTTAAGAAACATTACAATCTATTTCAATTAAGGACATCTAAAATAATATTCAGTGAGTACATTCAAAATCTATGCACATACAATTAAACCGCTCGATAATATAACTAAAACTAAATATATATACATAAAAAAAAACTAAAATTAATCAGGAAGGAGATGGTCCGGGGTTGCGGTCATAAAAAGGCTAAATAGTGGTAAAACTATTTTATTGAAAGCCAATAAAAGATGATATCCTCCGCCCTATCATCCCCAAAATTAACGCCCCCTCAGCTAAACTCAGCCAATTCCTTTTACCCTCTCTCCAAAAACTTAGTCATAATAATCCTTACGACATTCATAATTCATTCCATCTTAAAGAAGAGTTATCTTCGCTCCATATTCCTGAAAACTTTATCCTGGTTTCCCTAGACACCGAAAGCCTTTTTACCAATATCCCAATAGACAAAGCCCTAGACATTGTAGAGAAAAACTGGACAATCATTGAACCTCACACCACCCTTATTAACCTCTTCTCATATCTTGAATCCCTTGAGCTTTGTTGCAGATCCGGTTTCCTCAGCTTCCAAGGAAAATTCTTTCATCAGATTTCTGGCCTAGCCATGGGAAATTCCTTAGCACCAGATATTTCCAGTAGTGTTCTCAATGGCCTTCTTGACTCTGTTATCCCTTCTTTTCATCAAGACATCATTTTTATAAAATAATATTTTGATGACCTCCTCCTTGTTATTAACCCTGACAGCATCCCCCAAATTCTTTCCTTATTCAACTCCTATCACCCCCGTCTCCGTTTAACCATAGAGAAAGAAGATAACAATTCGCTCCCCTTCTTAGACCTCCTAATAATGAAAAACATTGACGATTCTGTCTCTACTGACTGGTACACTAAACCCACATAATCAAGCAGACTACTCAACTATTACTCCTAACACCCATATCACCAAAAAATCAATACCGCCAAAAACCTCATTCACCGATCCCTCTCCTTATCCGTTCCACAATACCATCAAGCCAACACTCAGCTTGTCAAAAATATACTGCTCTCTAATAATTTTCCTCTCAACACCATACATAAACTTTTAAATTGCTATACAACCAAAAACAATACAACCACCCATTCCCCCAACTCCCCACAATCATCTACCACTCCTTTCATACACAAATCTCTCCCCTATATCCCTATTCTCTCAGACAGGCTTTCGATAAAATAGTTTTACCACTATTTAGCCTTTTTATGACCGCAACCCCGGACCATCTCCTTCCTTTATAATGCAACGGTCAACTATTAAATATTCAATAAAATTAATCAGATATACATTTGATAATGGGTGAATAAATCAATGTATGATATTTTTTTTTTATTTCTTTATGACATTTACAACTGTATATGATATTAAATATATGATTTTTTCGCCATTAGTAAATTGAATGTCTTAATGTTATTTTTCAATGACACTCAGAAAGTACTCTGAGGGATAATTGAACCCTTTCATTATTAATGGTTTGTTCCGATTAATTTTTCTTTTAATTTTTGAAAATGATTTAATTTAACGTATGTTTCCATACAGTTTTGAGATTAACCACAGGGTTGTAATGTCCGATCTTTAAAATAAAATATTTCTAAATTCTTACCTGATTGTTGAGTATAAGCTTTTTTTGGGTGGTTTTCATCAGAACAACGTAATACATATTTGTAAAACTATTCTTTTTTCCTCATACCTGACTATTTCTGGCGTACGGGATTCCCAGTAACAGTGGTGTAGTGTACATGAGCTTTCCCAACCTACCATATCTTTTTCAGGTTTCCTTTTTTTTACTTCGCTTCTTATAGTGACCATACGTGGGGCGCCCGCTAGTGCTGTTGGAGTGCGATGTTTTACCATTCTCCTCACATACATGTAATAATGTATGTAATATTCTGATGCTCTACTCTGTCAATCCTCTTCCCCTCCTCAGTAGTTCCGAGGTGGTACTTATTTTCTTCTTTTTCCTCATTTTCTTCTTCATCTTAATCTTGTCAAGGCGCACTTCATCATCTCCCAACTCAACAACGGGATGAGTTTGGGTCTCGATATTTCACCTTGGGAAGTTCTGCTAGAGTATCAAGCTCCTCTTGGTGGATACTTCTTCTTCCGGTTTCAGCGTTTACTCTGACTTAAGGCAGAGGAAGGTCTGACAGATATGCTGTCAAGGCAGCCGGTTACGAGTCCTCAGAATTCGTCGGGGCTTCGCCTGGGACACTGCAAAGCACTCATAAAAGAAAAAATGTAGCAGAGCTTTCAAAACCTAGATATTTTTCCCTTTTTCAGAGAAAAATAATTAAATAATTCAATCCCAAACTTATTGTTTATATCAGTGACAACTTTTAGCGATATTAGTACTTATCTACTAAATATTAAACATGGTCGTACTGCGAATTTTAAACCAATATTATTTGGCGGTTATCCGTTAAATGGTTACTACTTTCTTAGGTCTGTTTATCTTTGGATGTGCACTAAGTAACTGAGGAAGATAGCTAACTCATACATAGAGATCTATAAGCTCGAATATTTTCGCATTGAATCAAGTAGAGATCAGCAAGAATTAACACTACACTCATTTAAAAGATTTTCCTTTTGGCTTTTTACAGTATAACATAACTATGATATAATTGATACATTATTTATTAGAGACAATAACAAACAATCAATATTCCTCACTTACGTTGGCGTAGGATGCGTATTTATAGCTCGGAGTAGATACCAAATATGCCTTCAACGTACTATACTAAAAATATTATTAGTATCAATTTGCTCATCATCAAACGGCACAGCAATCCATTACTGAGTCCTGCCTTCCTCAAGCAGCCTATTTAATGGATGAAGTGCAATTGTTGATTGACTCCGAAGTCCTGTTTCAAATCAGTAATCCTAAACTAAACTAAGATTTTTTAGGCCTAGAATTGCTAACCAATCCTGACAATTATTCCAATGTATGGCTCATAAGGAACTAGCGTTCTTTCCTTTATAGTGAAGCCCAATATCACTATGTTGCTCTGAGCACCATCTGAGCTTTCTTTTTTTCTCTATCAATCTTAGGAGATCAATTTCATCATGCTTTGATCAACCCATCATTCTTATCATCATCAGTCTCCGACTATTTAACAAGCATTGGTCTGATCAGTGTCTTTTTCATTCTTGTTTTGTCTCTCGATATTGAGCTACTTTTCAGGTGTTGGGGTAATCCAAATAAGAAATAAGGATGAACACCATTTTTGCTACCTTACTTTAAAAGAGTGCTGTACGACTTCAACACAGCAGGAGTGAACCAATGCGGAGAAGCCTGGCGCTACAATTAGACTACGCTTTTAACAGAAAGAATAAGATTTATAACGGTTCTCATCTACTCACTCAGATAAAAGGGAACAGCCGTGAGCAAACTACTGCTTCAATTCTCACTCAGACTCACTCATGGGATTCACCAGCACAATATCACCGCTTCAAAAGTATTATAGTAACGTAGCACATCCTAGAATATTGTCCAAGCTTAAATCCATTGCCTTTCCACCGTGGATATCGACAAGCCCTACAACTTGAAAATTTGAAGAATTAGTTCCAATTTCTGATAAGAGACCTTATTATAGACATATTTTAACAACAAAATCACACCTGAAACAAAACAATATTTACAGACACATTGAAATATGTTAATAACGGTTTTTCTAATGTATGCAATTGTACATGGCAACTAAATTTAACTATATAAATAAATTCATATGTGTATTTTTGGTTTTCGATATAATGTTCCTAACCCATAATCCATAATACTTTTTCTGTATCATCAAATGTTAATCCTATATCATACAAATGTCCAGTAACATATTTGACAGAAGAATCTATTACCAATTATAATAAATTCATACTGCTAATAGTATAACAAGTATTAATCCAACTTTGTAAATTATTAAATTTTCTTTTGTTCTTATTTTAAATATTAGATAAATAACTATCTTACCACATAACATTCTTGAAATGGCTCTCCGGAAACAGTACTGGCTATCTCGACCAACGGCCTGGAATGTCCGTGGCATTTTGTGAGGAGATTGTCTTTTCAATCTCTTCAGTAATTGGCCAGGAAGACGTGAACCTGTGGTGCGCTGATGGTGACGTGGCTTTTTGTTTACTGAAGGACGAACTGGCCACCAGGCAAGGTCTTTCGGCTGTATGGAGAGAAATTAATCTTCCTCCTCCTCCCCCCCCTATTATCACATAGGACTACAAATAAAATCTTAATTATTTTAATAGATATTAATTACTTTAATTAGGACCCTAAACGTTAAGTGGATGTTAAGGTCAAGAGCTCAGTTGAAAATTAAATCAATTACTTTAGAATCGATCTTTTTTACTTTTATTGTGCTAATTAGTGTTGCCCAAAATCGGTCTTTGTCTTGCACTTTGCAAGACAAAGACCAACACTGCCTATTAGTTGCAAGACCAAGATCAAGGCTGGTAAAAAAAATCGATTTATTGAATAAAAATTGAGGTAAAATAGTTGCTAATACTTGACAATTTTAGTTACTATATGTAAAGAATTGGTGTAACCAATATACTTTTGCATTTAATTCTTCTAATTTTTCATTCAGACTTAGTTAGGTTTCTCATATCTGAAAAATTACAGTAATATTTCTCTAATAATAAGCTAATAGGTAACTGCAAGACTGTTACGAGAGTCTTGGACAAGATAAAGACCTAGACCAAGACTGAGTTTGCAAGACAAAGGCTCGTCTCGGTCTCCCATTTGGGCAACACTAGTGCTAATAGTGATATTTCTTTATCCTTCACTTTTTTAAATCGATTTATATATATTTAAATACCATCCGATATTTTGTTTGTCGAATGATGGACCAAAACTCTGTGTCGCTATAAAATATACAAAACGGCTTTAACAATTTTAGTGAAATTTGGCTAAAGTCTTGTTCTTAAAGCTCTTTTATATATATATATATATATATATATATATATATATATATATATATTTACAACATACATCACACAAAAATACCTGAAAAGAAAAACTGACGATGAAATCAAAAGTACACAAATGGTAATGAACTGTTTTATATATGGCGCAAGTTGTGCCATCAAACTTTTTGAGGGAGGCATATTTGGCGGGTTGTTGAATTTTCAAGAGAGCAAATTTCAGTCGGATTATGAATTCTTGTAATGAAAAATTACAGAACGAGGAAGGAGGAGAAAACAAGGAACAGACTGCAGCAAGTGTAATTGTGTATGTACTAATTCTATTTTCCCTTCTTCTGTTTTTATGAATAGGTGAGTAATAAAATATATTGGGAGAGATAGGTTTTTGCGCCACCGACCCTGGGGGGGGATGGACACCCCTCATTGTAAATACATGTTGAAGTGTCTATACGAATGCGTAAGAGAAGAAAAAGAAATGTTAATAACATGTAAATTCGTATACGTTTTCGTTAAAATTTAAATAGTAAAAATAAATTGATATACAATTAATCATAGAGAATTAATAATTAATGAATTACAGGTTGAGGTAAAATAATAATATTTTTAACTTAAATCAATTAAATTTGCACATTGCGCCTGTGAAGTTAACCATCGATAGGTATGTTCATTTAAAAAAATATATATATTATTCACTGCATAAATATCAATTAAAACCACTCAATATATCTTTATACAGTTTTTTAATTAACTCGAATAATCATTACATTAAATAATTATTTATTTAATATTAAATTGTTATGAGAAGAACCACATTCAAATAGATTATATCACAGTATACCGAACATAATTTTTATAAAAATATAATATTTCTTCGAGTTGCATTAAATAATTAAGTTTAATATGTTAATTGTATATAGCTATATAGTTATCTAAAGAAAAAAAATTAACTATGTATCTATTCCTTAAATATTTTTAAAAATATATTCTATTCCATAATAAAAAGTTATAACTTGAAAATAGAAAAAAATAAACAAATATTGGCAACAAGTTTCTGAAAATTAGTGAAACACTAAAATTTCATGAGGTCATTTTAAAAACTATTAGATAGAATGCCAGATACTTTGGAGTAACAAAGAACTTCTAGGTAAATATAAATAAATAACAACTTATTTTTATTAAAAACATTTTATTATCAAAATGTTACAAAACGGATAATTTCACGGAGATGTTATTACCGGATATTCGAAAAGATTTGTGTGATGATACGTTGGTAACTTTCGATTGAATTCTTTACCATCCCTTGTAGGAATGGCTGCCGTAGCCGGAGTATCCTGATCCAGAGTATCCAGCGTATCCTGGGTAAGCAGCATGCCCAGCATGTCCAGCATAGCCTGGGTAAGCGGTGGAACCGTAGCCAGAGTAACCAGAGTATCCAGGGTATGCGGAAGAACCGTATCCAGAATAAGCGGAATATCCTGGGTATGCGGCAGAACCGTATCCAGCACCATAGCCACCATATCCGGCACCGTATCCAGCACCGTAGCTACCATATCCGGCACCATATCCAGCACCATATCCAGCACCGTAGCCACCATATCCAGCATATCCTGAGCCAGCGTAACCTGGATAAGCACCGTAACTACCGTATCCACCATAACCCTTATTGGTTCCAGCGGCATATCCTGGGTAGGCTCCAGCGGCATATCCTGGGTAGGCACCAGCGGCATATCCTGGGTATGCTCCAGCATATCCTCCATATCCTCCAGCATAGCCTAAGGAGGAATCGAGTATGCTAACTGTCTGTTCTCAATCACATTTCATTATAAAGAATAGAGTTAAGAAATCAAACAATATGACTAAATACTTCCGTTATCATTATTCTACATAACAAACATAAAATTTTCTGAAAATATTTTCTCACCAAGTCCTGCCGCAGCTGTCCTCTTCTCAACTGCCTTCTCTTCCTCAGCGAATGCCACCGCGAAGAGGGCAGCGACAATCTAATGATAACAAAGAAATCTAAGAATAATACAAAGTAAAAAAAAACCTTGAGTAATACACATAAGCTACATATTCCTCCTCAGATATAAAAAATAAAATTATTTTTTGTTATGAGAGCAGCATGAACGTATTAGAATTAGATTACATGCTCGATCGAGAGGGCTTAAAATTGACCCCTGGTAAAGAATTAATAAAGTACAAAGTATAAAAAATTGGATTAAAGTGCTCGTTAACAGCACTCGAAACCATAAAATAACACTGTTAAATAACACGAATAGCATAAAAAATAATAAACTTGGACAACCACATTACTTGATGATTTTGTGAACATATTATGCACAATTTTACTCCTTGATAGTAAAACAGATATTTTATTAAAATGTTAAACAGAGTAATTCAAGATCTATTTTATCATGATATCACATTTAGACATACCAGGTTTCACATCCATAATAGGAAACATGAATTAACTTTTATGTAAATGCTAATGATTCGTTGACTTTAGCAGTGAATTGTTTAAATTTAATTTGTAAAAACATATTGTCTACCCTTGATATATATTTTAAATTTTAAAAATATGTAAATTATTTAATCAGAAATATGAACAAAAATTAAATACCTGGAATAAAATTTGATTTTTTTTTACAAATTTATAGATTCAATATAATTAGTAATGATTTATAAAAAAAGTACAAGTAAAATTTAAAGAAGACATTTAGTATTTAAAAAAAAAACTGTATGATATTCCAATTATTGATGATACTCATTAAAAAATATTATTAGATTAATTTTCACATTGGTTCAACCTAATAAACAAAAATGCACAATAATCATTTTTATGAATATTATAAAATTCGAGACCATAATATTATAAACTATATTAGCCTAAAAGTTTATACATGTAATTTATATGAGTATGTAAAATTATAGCATATTATGATATATTCATTTGTTTTTTAAATTAAGTACAAACTTAAAATAATTATGCACTTATTCAAGTTTAATTACAAAGCACTCCCAATCATATTTAATAGAACAAATAAAACAATAAATAAATAACAATATAAACTGGCCCCCTCCTCTTTTTTTTATTAAATCAAGGCACAATTGTTTGATTACTTTAAAGACTGAGTTAAAGTTTCATAACAACATGTATATTCGCTCACATGTTTGGCATATAATATGGTCCAAAATTCAGCTAAGTTCGGTCAAATATTTATTTAGACCTAGCCAGAAATACTGGAGCATATTAAGGAATATTAGTTGGACAAATGATCCCCCAAACCTACAAATAATAATAAAAAAAATCTAAAAGCTATTGACTTTAAAAATTTGACCTAAGGGAAATGTGTGGCAAGCAATAAAGTTTAAAGAAGATCAAGAATTTAAACAAAGTATTGAAGCTAACTTTTATAATCTTTGTGTTTTCTTAACTTTGTGTATTCTTAACTTCAATTTTTTTAAATACTTAATTTATTCACAAATATATAATACAACAGGAACGCTTCTACGGCAAAAATAAATATTCTACTTTTTTTAGATATTTATAATTTGTTTTAGGAAAATAATAAGCTTAATGAAAGTCATAAATTTAAAAATATTTGTTGCATTATGTGGCTAGTAAATTACTTGAAACAATAATTTAAATTTTGTGGTTAAGACCTATTTGTGATCTCTGCACACTATTATAAATATCCTTGAGACAGATTGTAATATTTTTCAATAGATAATTAAAAAAAAACAAAAAGACATATTAAAATCTCAAATTTCTAAACAGGAGTATTTCAATGAGAAAATATTAATTTATTTTTAAACTGAATTGGCGAGTATAATATAACATAATTTAGCATTACATATTAAATATTATCTAACTAAATATATTATAAATACAAATTTTATTGATTTTTAGTAATATTATCGTTTGTTTGGATTTTATCCAAGGATTTCATTATCTTAATATTTCTATACTAAGCATCATAATCGAAATATCGAAAATTTTTGTAGCCAGTTTTAAAAGCGAACAGTACAGTTTACTTTAATTATTTGGGCCCATCGTTTAGAGCGAAGTTGATATATTCAAACATAAATTTCAACATTATAATTTTATTAAAATATTTTCGCAATATTTTGCTTCCACACTACCGAAGGTAGGGAAGCATTGTATTTTTTATTTGTTTTAAGTTTGTTAATACAAACAACAAAACAAAAAGAAAACTAAATTTAAATACTACCAATTTTTTTTACCAATATTGAGAAAATGAACTGTGTTTGATAGTTTTTATTTGACGTTATTTTTTTCAAAATCATCCCGAAAAAACGAATTATTCTAAAATTAGAAATGATATTTAACTAAAAATAATCGGAGAATTTTTCCGATCTTGGTTTGTAAAATTTTACTACCGATGAATAAATAACACGAAACATGCGATTTCGAAGTATAGATTTCGTTTTATTCTAAATTATATTGTAATTTAAGTAACGGAAATTATTATTGCTTAGTTTTAATTTTTTTTGGAAATATACTACAATTTCAATAAGTATATTTGTATATATAATATTAAATAAAAAAATATTTTAGAGTAAATGTCCGAAATTAGATTATAGCTATTTATTATATTTTCACAACAAGAATAGTTTCAAATTTGTATTTATGGTTAGATTTCAAAAAATGAACTGACTTTGTTTTCGGGAATAAACTGTGCAATAATATGAAAATTCGGTCTCTAATTAATATAATAAATTAAACAAAATAGGTGATTTTTGGAAGTTTTGGGATATTAATTACAATTTTTTTTAAATTATTCACTACATTGTTTTGCATATATTGAGTTTTTTACTGTACGAAAATCCGAATATTCGATATTCAAAAAAATAACTATATTATAATGTCCTAAACACACATACAAGTTATACATGTATTTAAAAAAATGTATTTAATAATATACTGCATGGAATAATTATTAAGCTTTTTACTATCAGTTAAAATTGCAATGGATAACGTTTTTTCATCATACAAAAAATAAGGTATTTTAATTCACATTTTTCGTATGAATGAATGAACGAATTTCGTTTTTAAAAATAATATTAGGAATGAATTTTAACTATTTTTATAAATATTCAAGGAATAACGAGAATGTACTCACGAGAGTCTTGAATGTAGCCATTGCTGTGGTGTTCGGTGAAGGAGTGGTGGAAGATATGCTGGGGTTGGCTACTACCCTCCTTATATACACCGACGGTTCGAGGCCGATAGTTCGTAGTGAAAGTGATGTCATCGCTACAATTAGAGACTCCAAAATTGTTTTAAGGAAAATGTATCATAAATAATGGTGAAAAAAATAAAAGAATTAATAACATAATGGAAATTATGAATTCAGGTCATCCAATAGTTATATTCAACATTAAAGAAAAAATAAAATTGACATTTTCATGAATATGAGTAGTATTTTTCAATGTGCGTTAGATGAAACGTGGTTTTATACAATAATATTTATTATTTTTAATTTTATAATCCTCTGCATATCTTATTTCTTTTTCGAAAAAACTTTCATCATATCGAAAATAAATATTCTTTAATTTTGAATCTGTACAGGTTTTAAGCAATTGGAGATTATACATTATACAACTATATATAAATAAGAAAAATATATATATATATTATATATATATATATATATATATATATATATATATATATATAATATATATATATATATATATATATTGTTTTTTATTCCATAATCCTTTATATATTCTATTCTTTTTTCAAACATAGTTTATCATGTTAAATATATATATATTTTGTATATTTTCTCATTTTAAGCAATAATAGTTCTGTATAAATAAATGTTGCATTAACATTTTTACAAATTATAACAAAATCAACATATAAGAGGAAAACATAAGTTATAATAAATATCATGAAATTAATAGCATAAAATACTAAGGTTTTTGTAATTTATAGTATTAATAAATTTAAATCAACCAGTTTTTATATTAATTTGTGGATTCTTTTTAAGGTGATGTAATCACTACAATTAGATCCTCAAAAATTATTTTTAGAAAACTAAACAATAAATATAAAAAATATAACCTAACGAAGAAATAAAAAACCAATAACCTAACGAAAATTATAAATAATGATTACCGAATATTTATTACCAACAGAAAAAAATGAGATAATTCTGCAGTATATTTTCAAAATTTTAGTTGATAAATGGTTTTATATTATATTATGTATATATGTAAATATATATATATATATATATATATATATATATATATATATATATATATATATATATATGATTTACTTTATTTGTTAAACAAAATAATTTCTTCTAAAAATATTTACAAAATATGTCTTCATGTGTCTGCATTTTAAACAAATAATTACTATTGCTTTAATAAATTTAGGCCATCTGATACATAATTTATACTATGTTTGATTATACATAATAATAAATACATAATTTTACTTCATTTATGAATCAATTTTTAATAGATTAATATCTTTCAACTTGTTTTATAATACTATATTTTTTAATATACAAGTTAAATGTAAATAAAAATTACATAAACAATTTCACAAATAAGAATAAAAAATAATAAACATAAGTTGTAATCACAATCATGATAACAGTATAAGATCCTGTTTTTTTTTTTTTACTTTTAGCATATACTTATAAATAATATAACACAGCTTTATCACAGTTTAAGTAGATTTTTTTCTGAAATATACGCTTTTTCTTTAGAGTTTTACTTCCGATTTATGTAATTTTTCAATTCTCTATTTCTCAATTCATCCTGACAATCCTCCATATAAATTTGTAATTCATATCATGAGAATAATAGGACAACATCCTAGGGTTTTTGTGATTTTTAAAAAAGAAATTAACAAACTTTTATATTAAATTGTGGTATTATTATTAACAGGAAGTGATTTATTTAGTTATAATTATATATTTTCTGTTTAAGATTCTGCCGTTGTTATAGAAGAGCCACAATGAATATTTTTTACTGAAATTAATTAAGCAATTCTACAACAAATTTGAAGTCTCGTTTTTCTCTCACAATTATGACTATAGTTGATAAGGTTAGATAACTTTCGACAATTCATTGGTTGGGGTCTACACATGTTTTTTAACGTGAGTATGGAACTCAACCGTTGTACCTGCACTTTCAACTCGCGAAACTTGATAATTTGACAGTACTATGAAGACAGTGAATATCATGCAGTCATGCCGAATTTCATTATAGATGGTAGTGTTTGTTATAGTTTTTGTCATAGATTTCTCGAAGATTTTATTGAAGACACGATAATTAAATAAATTAGTAAAAAATAATTAACTAGGTATTGATGACATGGGGTTTTTGCACATTTAAAAAAAGCAACAAAAACACCAAATAATCTACAATAAATAGTAAATTAATAACGATACAGTTAATTACTGGCATTTTAATCAAAATACCAGGTTTTAGTAATGGTTATTATATATATTTTATTTGTGGGAACAACGGTTCCATTGATGTCCTTTACCAAGTTATCTTTTTTTTTATTTTTTATTTATTTATTTATAAATACAATAATAAGTCACGTGACAATGAATATAGTAAGATATGAACACATTCAAAGCATATATACAAAAAAAAAATAAAATTAACGAAAGTAAAATAATAATCAAATAAAATAAATAATAAAGATAAGTAAATTAAAACACAATCATACTTATATACAATATATACAATCAGGCAGGGAACTCCAAGCCAAGATTGTTCCTCCAACTGTAGATTGAAAAGCAGAACTCCAAGAGATCCCTGCGCTATTCTCTCAACCGCGTCACTGGTGCCAGTGGAGATTGAACGAGAGCGCTTTAGCCATATGCATTCATGTCTCGAGTGGAGAATCTGGTCATAGCCAGAATTCTAAGATATATATTAGAAAAGATCAACCTTCGAGGAGGATCGATGAGTGGAACCAGATAGGGATTGTGCAAAGTGATTTGGATTATTTCTAGGATTCTAAAAGAATTTGGAATAAGGTCTAGGACAAATGTGATATTAAGGTCATGGTATATGGTTTTATTGGTAACATAGAACGTAGCATCGACTTTTGTTCGGAGGACTAAAAGTATTGGATGCGTTTGATGTTAGAAAATGTTACTCTCACCCAAGTGGTGGACAGGATCTGTGCCAGGGCGTGAAGGTAATGTGTTTGCATTTGGATTCGTTTACTTTGATGCGCCATTTATCACACCAGTGCTCAATTGCACTGGTGCAACAACTGGCGCATCAAAATCAATGAATCAAAATGCAAACATATCACTTTCACCCTGCGACGCAGATCCTGTCCGCCAATCCTTTTAATTCAATTCCACTTCCCTAATCAGACACAGTCCGTTACCTTCGCTTCCTTCTTGACAAAAGACTAACTAGGAACCCACATACCAGACTTAAAAGACAAGAACTTAACCGACGATATGGCCAGCTGTATAGATTACTAAGTAGGATATCCCATCTTTCGATTCAAAATAAACTTTTAATCTACGAGACCATACTGAAACCTATCTGAACCTACGGGCTTGAACTGTGAGGAACTGCTAAACATTCGAATATCAAACGCATCCAATCCTTCCAGTCCAAAATACTTAGAACAATAGTCAGTGCCCCATATTATGTCACAAACAAGACCCTACACCATGACCTTAACATCCCATTTGTCCTCGACATCATCCCAACCAGATTCTCAAACTTTCAACAAAACCTTATCCATCATCCAAATCCTCTAGCTCAATCCCTATCCAACTCCCTTCATCCCTACAATCATCCACGAAGGTTAAAACGGCAGTGGCCCAGAGATCTCTTGTAAATATGCTTCTGGAGTCCTGGCAATGGCCAGCTTCTCCACTCGTCTGTGGCTCTAGTGCCCTCTTTCAGTCTCCATTGGATTCTAATACTAGTGATGCAGCTGGAAAAGTGGCACTGGGATCTCCTGGAGTCTTGCTTGGCCTTCCTGGGGGAAAAAGCCTGGCTCGGAGATTCCTGGGCGAATGTATATATTGTATATAGGTATGATTGTGTTTATAAGTTTCTATTTTATGTTATTGTTTACTTTTTTTTTTACTTCATTCATCAGTATAATTTATTTACTTTTTATATTTATATTTATTTCTCTATTATTTGTATATATTGTTTGAATGAGAACTCTTAGCCCTAATACTTGTAGTCCTCCAGCTGTGGCTGATTGTATTATTATTCAATAAATAGATAAAAAAAAAAGATAAAAAAAAGTGCTCAATCAAGGAGAGGTATCCTTGCAGATTTAAGAAAACTATTTCGAGATCTGAGTTGGATGATAGGATGGCGGTGTCATCAGCAAATGTTGCCAGGAAGGAATCGGAATGGTCAGGGATATCAGCGGTAAAAAGTATATTAAGGAGGGAGCAAATTGTGATTAACAAAGAGGGAAATAAGGTTTGGCAAGTTGAGGGATTGGGATTTGAAGGTGGCCAATTCCTGATTTAATCGTTTTGCTGTAATAATTATAGGAACGGCCATCGGTGGGGTGTCTTGAACGTTGCCATAATATTCTGGCACGGCGTTTTACGTGAATTGGTTCTGTCAGATATTGAGGTAAATTATTTTTTTATGAATTTTTAAATAGAGATTTGGGGAGGGGGGGGTAGCTGTTTAGATAGCTTGTTGAATAGCAGGGGTAAAGGAATGTTCGGCATTATCAAGGTCTTTTAGAATTTTTAGGGTTATTCTGAATTCAATTTTATCGAAAAGGATTTGATGAAAGAGTTTCCAGTTAACTGGTCCTCTGATGAAGGACGGAAATTCGTTTTTCTAATTATGTTTTTTTTAATAATATGGGAAACTCAATTAGTATTCCTACGCTGTATTTAATGTTCAGCCATAAATATAACATCTAGAAGCAGAGTATGCAATATACGATTCTTTATATCATTCATACCATAATAGTTGGTCAATTATTTGAAAGAGTAATTTATCTTACTGCAGTAAATGATTTCATGACGGTAATTATAGATTAGAGCTGTGATCGTAAAGTACACATCTGAGAATTTATTAGGTTTGAATTGTGTGATTGGAATAGTTTACTATCTGAAACATACTAAAATATGCAACTGCAACTTTGATATTTGCAAGTCATCATGTATATTGATAGATAAATCCATTTATTAACAAAAAATTAAGCTATCACCTTAATTTGACTGTTATCTTACATATACTCATATATATAAACAAAGAAATGATTTTTTTTACCTATGTTATTTTATTTGCCCATGTTTGTATTCTAAATATCTGTATGTTTTTAGTGTTGTTTTTCATTTTTTGTTTTATTCTTTTTCCAATATTTTAATTTTTATGGGAATTGTAAATATTTAATTTAATATATGGCCACTCAGGAATTTTTTCTGTATCTATAATTTGTCCTAGAAGGAGAACAGTTCCAGGATAATAAATAAATATTTTCATTATCAATATTGCTAATCAGTCTATATATATATATATATATATATTTACAATTGATGTTTTATTTTTAATGTTAGATTCGGTATCGAGCTTTGGGATTCTATTAAACCATCAAATTCCTCTCGTATCCAATCCTTACAATCCAAAATCCTCCATAAGATCCTCAATTCACTTTACTTTTTCACAAATAAAATCATCCATAACGACCTTTATGTTACCATATTTTTCCGAATTAGCTCATTCCAGATACATGTCCTTCCATAATAAACTTGTGAATCATCCGAACCCTCTTGTTTCTAACCTTGCTTCATCTTCTATTCCTGATAACCTCTCCAAAGTGTCTGAAAAAAAGATGGCCTCGGGACCTTCTGATATTGAACTATAATTAGAAAGCTACCAATGGGTAGCTTCTCTTCATATTGTACATATCATGTCACTGTTTTCAGATTTACTTGTTGTATTTATAATACAGTTGTAAATTTCAATAATTGCATTTACAAAAAAACAAAAATGTCAGATTATTAAGTTACTTAATTGTTTCCTGATTAACTTATAATGCCAGACAAATGGTTTCTAAACATAATAAATATTCCTAATGAACTAAATTAATTAAAATTTACCAGAATAAAATTTACTTTTCTTTCTTTCTTTAAAGAAATACATAATTTAAATTGCTTTTTTATTATAATAGTGCATATGTAATATCTCAACTAGTTGCGACTCAAAGCCTTGTTTTCTAATTAACCTTTTTTTTGGATATAACTATGTATTTTTTATTAAATAACATAAAAACAAATACGTAATACCTGTACATGTACACTATAGTACAAAACGGTTTGGAACGGAAAATTATTTAAAATAAAAAGAATGGAATGGAAAAAAATCACAAATAGAAAAAATAAATATACAATAGAATTAGAGCTATTCACATATAATATAAAAAAAAAAAAAACACCAAACTTTAAGTTTTAAAGGATTAAAAAAAATTCTAATTAAACCTGTTTTTCTTTGTTTATTTTTTTTATTACATGGTGCTCTAGGTTGGAGATTGGTCATAGGGCTGATAACCCTATCCCAGAAAAAAAAACCTTATTACGAAACCAAAACGAGGCATCGGAAAATCCAATTAAAGTACTTTTTCAAATTATAACCAAATATTTTAAAAATGGTTTTAATAAATCTGCTTATTCTAAAAGTACAGGGTTGTATCAAGTGTGTTTTAAAATCTATATTCAAAAGTTACATGAAAAAAAAAACTAGTCATAAAACAATTGAAACCTTGATTTTTCATCAAAAATTACTAATCTGCAAATTATCAAGTATATTTTAAGTAAATTGTACAATGTAACCATTTTGGAACTCATTTCTCCAAAAAATATGAGCTGTATGCGTTACAAAGAAAAAATATAATAAAGAAATATTGCAATTAGTCATTTAAAGACAAATTACTTCTGTAGAGTTGAACAAAATTATTTAAATTTTATATATATTAATAAAATAGGACAAATAGGATTTTAAGGATAAGAGAACACATACCAACAATTGTAGAATAGTTAAAACTTTTTATACATAATTATTACTTGATATATATTTTGATGTCTTTGTTGCTTTTCTATTTAAATTACGTTTAGCGCAATGAAAATAAAAAGGGCCAAAAGATTCCGATTATTAAAATATCTTGATTTATTGCATTGTAAAACATCGTTCGTTTTTAGAATCTAAATATTTAAATACACTGCTATATGAAACCTTATTTAATTTAATTTATTTAATTTCTCGACGTTGTCGGTGCTTTTGACATTGTTGGCCACAAACACATCGTAAGCTCCCTAGAAGCGAGAGGGGTGTCACCAAATCTTAAAAATGTCATATCTGCTATCCTTAGCACCAACACCATTAAGATTAGTAACGGTGTCCATGGAACTAGCCAAAGTGCTGCTCGGTATACCCCAAGGCAGCCCCCTGTCGTCTTCACTCTTCAACCTGGCCATCGACCATCTCTACCGCGATCTGTGCGATGAGGACTTTTCCAAGAAATTTGGATACAAAATAAGGAATGACCAAGATTGTGTGGTCCTCACAGGTTTCGCGAATGACCAGGATGTGCGGCGCGAGGCAAGGCTGCTGAAAGAGTAATTGACAGCATACAGAGGAAATTTTAAGAAATTAGTCTGCTATAAATGCTCAAAAAAGCATGAGCATCGTTCTAAATAAAGAAGGGCTGGAAACTATGGTGCTCTCCCTTGGTAATAGAGAGTACATCCAAACATAGATGAATGGAGATACGATTAAGTATTACGGATGTACATTCTCGGGTGAGCTACAACTCAACGAAGATTCAGTGACTAAATTGAATGATAATCTAAACAAGCTTGTATCCTATTGCTTACTTACACCTCAGCAGAAAACCAACATTGTCAATCAATATTTGTTTCCGGGTCTTACTTACCCTTTTCAAACTGCGCCCCTCACAAAGCTGCGTCCTGCCGTACTGGACGGCATCGACACTATGATTCGCAGGAGCGTAAAGACCATTATTGGACTCCCTGCGAATACTTCAACGGCGATGTTGTATGCCCCCAGGAGATACCGACGATTGGGATTAATCCGCTGAAAATGGGAGGCTCCTCTTCAACATTGGTCCATTACCAATGTACCAGGTGCCCTTTTTCATTCTACCTACGATTATTCTGATGAAATAGCTGAATGTGCCGAGAGATTGGAGGTTGATCAGGGTTATCGAAATGTGAAAGCTCTACGGAAGTCGCTACGAGAAAGTGCATTTAAAAAATGGGCCAACTGCAGGTGGCAGGATATTGGTGTTCGCCATTTTAAAGAGACCCTAAAAGCGAACAGATATATCTACGAAAAGCAAGTACTTTCTGGGTCTGAATGGACAAATGCCCTAAAACTAAACTTTAATTATGCAACCCTGCGTGGAGTCCCAGGTGTCAGCGAACAGGTCAGAGAAGTTAGGTTCCTCTGCCGTAAATGCGGCAGAGAGTCTGAAACATCAGCACATGTGCTGGGAAAGATCAGCGCTGATCTTGGATCCAACTGTCCGCATTGGGAGCAATGACCTCGATCAGGTGGGTGAAGTGAAAACGGAAAAGAAGAACACATACGATAAATGTATCCCTTTCCTATTAGAGAAATTCCGTGAAACCTTCGGAGAGAGAGAGTTCACCGGGAGAGGCTTCTGGTTTGGGTCTCGCTTAACAATTCCAAAAAGAACAAGGAGTTTCGTCGAGGAACTGGGTGTCGATATATAGCCTGAAAATATAGTCCTCGTCTCCCTGAGAATTATTAACCACCACGTGGATGGCTAGGCTGAGAGTTTTAATTTATGTATTTATTTATTTATTTAATGAAAAATTTAAAAAAAAGTTTAGAGAAAGAGAGAGAAGTGAGAGAAAGGGAAATTAAATGTTAAAAAAAGAGAAATAACAAAACATGAACAAGGAAAGGAAGGGAAAAAATGTATATATATATTTATGTATAAGTTCATTTATTGTCCTAAGGTTTAACAAGTATGCTGTGTATATAGCAACTCATTATAATTGGGCAGCAATCATTTATATTTTTATGAAAATAAAGTGTTTCTCTCTCTCCCTAAAAACATCGTAGGCCTAAGTTTCTGTTGTTTTTTTTTTTTTTTTAATACTGTTTCCATAACAAAACTATGATAGATTTTAATGATCTTGATAGCAGAACCTTTGTTATATCACACATGTACTGCTGGTTACATCCATTTTTTTTTTTTTTGATGATTTATATCTAAATTATTTCTTAGAGTTGAAAAATATTTTGTGCGATACTCATCATCTGTATAATGGTGACTATAGCTAGGAATAGCCGATAGTCGATAGTTATCCACAATCAATAGTTCGATAGCATCGTTAAAATCTATCGATAGGAAAGTAACTGCCCGACACAGCCATAAAGAGGATTTATTTTCGCTGTATTCTTTAGTTAATTACTTTAAAATGTTGAATAAGCTGTACAATAATTAACATTTATATTGGATACATTTTAGATTTCTGTTAAGCCTCCAATAAAAATTATTAAATAAATAATTCAAAAAATGATTGACGGAAATATACAATTATAAAGAAAAAAAATGCGCGGACGGCGGACGGACAAAAAAATTTTTATTCGTTTTTTGAATTCTACGCGTCCTGAAACGTGAAACCTCAAATTTTGAGAGGGGGTTAAGTTTTTGAATTTTTTGGTCGATCACAATGTTTCATTATTGAAAATAATAAACCAATAAATTGCATTTATTTCTGCGATTGCAGAATTAAAAAAAGAAACAACATATGGATTGATTTTTTAAAATTATTTAGTAAGTGAAAGGTGAGAAATTCTTATCTCTTTTTTTTTCCAAGATTCTAATTTTCTAAATTTATTTTCATAGTATAACTTAGTTTAAAATATAATAAATAGTAATAGCGTCCTTATAGATTTTATAAATATAATTTTTATTAAAAAATAAATAAAATCTGTGAGGTAAATGTTACATTTTTATTTACAACTGAAGATGAAAAGACATTTCTAAGAAAGTAATTTTATATTAAATTTAATTAATATTTTACTAAGAAGGATTTTTCTTGTACAACTTTATTTCAGTTTTATATATTGATAAGAATAGCTTTAAACACGCCTTCAAACTTCCATCCAATTACTTAATGTGACGTTTCCATTATAAAATTTTCTATTATCAAACATTTAACTTTTACATTATTATATTTTCACTATAATTATATTAATGATGGTTAGAAATATTAAGGTGTGTTATTAAAATTATTCCTTTAAATATATAAAATTTTAAAATAATTTGTGTAAAAGGAGAGGATACGAAAGAATTTCAGTATTGCTATCGACAGCTTAATTACCGGCAGCTATCATATCGACAGCTATCGATATTTAGATAGTACTATTCACTATCGCCCATCCCTAACTGAAGCCTTTAATGGTTTGGGATAAAGAAACATTATGATTGAAAATGGTACCCAAAACATTTATATTTGTACGTTAAATGTTTATTACCAAAAATATTCGTATACTTCAATAGCAATGTGTTTTTTCCCAAAGGTTAAGGTTAAGGTCCCAAAAGTTATAGTTAATTCTGATAAGAAAGCTTGTCACAGATTTAATTTTCAACAATCTGAAATCAAATGAGAATATATTAGTTTTATAAATAGACATTATGAATTAATAAGTTACGGAATGGCCTTAATTCGTAACAAATAATAATAATAATAATAATAATAATAATAATAATAATAATAATGCCGCAAGGGGCAACTGATAGGTGCAGTTGCAGGGGTTTTACGATCCCCCGGTTTCTTGAGTACAGTACACCACCTACAGATACACACACAACCGTCCACTAAATCATTTACACTGACACTAAGGACACAGACAGTACACACCCTAGGGCTACCTCCCCTAGGATGACCTGGCAGCAGGTATAAAATGCATCTACTCATCAAAATGGTGCGAACTAGGAAACAAATAGCCTCGGACGAATCCGAAGTAAGGGCTGATTCGGAGGGATTGGATATTCAGCCTTCGACATCTGCAGGTGGTGCGAGCGGTGCCTCGGTGTCGTATGTTCCCGTAAGACCGGCTGCCATAGGACTTTCATCATTAAACTCTGAACCGTGCTTGGATACCGTTGAGTCTCTCGCGCGAGGAAGAGGAATCATTGGCCAAATAGGTAGGCAACGAAGGATGAAGTGGGACCGCAATATGAATATTGCTGCTATCCGAGCTTACTTATTGGCTACAAACTTAGAGAAAGAAAAAACAGGATATCGCAAAAGAATCAATCGTCACTGGAATGAAAAATATCCGCAAATAGCTGTATCATCTCAAAGACTCGCTGACCAGGTCAAGCAGATATTAGAACGCCAGTTTTTATCCGAATCGGAAATTAATGCAATCAGAACAGAAGCAGGTAATATACTTGCCCGAAACTCACAGATAGAAATACAACAAGTAGAAGAGGCAGAATCCTCGGCGATTATGCAATTGGAAACGACTTCTGTGAATACCCAAAAAGCGTCACACATTATAGAGATGCGTAATATACTATTAAGAGAACACATAATGTATGAAGGAATACCTTTGGACAGTAGACCCTCTATACCAAAGGTACCATATTCCAAAAGAACTTTATCCGCTGTTAACACCGTCAACGAGATACTTGCTGAGCATATGTCGATGGGTATAACTCTAGAAGAGATATGTCATTGGATATACGTAGGGGCCCGAACTGTCTCGATGGAGCTAGGTTTGATAAAAGATAAGGTGAATTGTAATAAAACTAATGACTGCAAAGATCCTCCCTGGAAGAGAAGAATTAAAAAAAAGATCGAAAATATACGGTGTAAAATCGGAATTATTACTAATTACCTTCGGAACCCAGAAAATGCTTCTTTAAAACTAAAGAAAAAAATTGATGAAATTATTGTATTAAATATTGGAGGAGTAGTAAGAAGTGAGTTAAATAAAAAGGTTGGTGTTTATATGGAAACGCTCAAGCAGAAATTAGCAGTGTTAGCAAATAGAATTAGGAGGTATACAGAAGCTCATGATCGAAGGAGACAAAATTCAATATTTAATAAAAGAGAACAATATTTTTATAAATCTTTAAAACCTAAAAAGGAAAATAATAACGTTGTCTATCCAGATCCTATTGAAATATCAGAGTATTGGAAAGGTATTTGGGAAAGTAAAAAAAGTTTTAACAATGAAGCAAATTGGTTGGAAAATATTCGCCATAGCTTATCAGATCTCCAACCTATGGAAGCAACCAGTATCACTGTGGAAGATGTGACTAAGGCACTCAAGCAAATGAAAAACTGGAAAGCTTCTGGTCCAGATAAAATACAAAATTACTGGCTAAAGTCCTTTAGCAGTGTTCATAGCCACCTAGCTGTGTGGTATCAGAAACTATTGTCTGAAGAGATTGACTTACCAGCGAAGTTCTGTACCGGTACGACTCACTTAATAAAGAAAGGAAGCAAAAATAGGCTGGAGCCACAGGATTTGAGACCCATAACTTGTCTTAATGGTGTGTACAAATTACTAACGGCTGTAATCAGGAATAAGTTGACAGATTACATTGAGGAAAAGGGTATTATGGCAGCGGAACAGTTAGGTATTAAGGCAGGTTCAAAAGGTTGCAAAAAACTTCTGATTATCTATTCTTTTATTGCTGCTCAAGTTACAAAAAAATCTCGTAATATTACATTGTCTTGGATCGACTACCGTAAAGCCTTCGATTCGGTTCCCCATGATTGGCTTCTGGAAGTGTTGAAAATCTATAAAGTAAACCAGGCAATAATAGATCTATTAGAACGACTGATGAAAATCTGGAGGGTCTCAATCAGCACACCAACTTTGAACGGAATGAGTTCCAATGAATACATATCTATAAAGAGAGGTATTTTTCAAGGGGACTCCCTTAGTCCTCTATGGTTTTGTTTGGCGCTTAATCCACTTAGCAAATTATTGGCTGATACAGATAAAGGGTACCTACTTAACTCTGAAATGAAGCTTTCTCATTCATTCTATATGGATGACCTCAAGCTTTACGCTAGGAATGAAGACGAAATGGAAGCTCTTCTGAAGACAGTAAGAACGTTCAGTAATGATATAAAAATGGATCTAGGAATAGATAAATGTGCAATAGTACACGTAAAAAGAGGAAGAGTTATTAAGGGGAGTAATATTGAGATATCGGAAAATGTAATAATGAATCAATTGAGAGAATCTGATTCTTACAAGTACCTTGGAGTACACCAACTTCTGAAATTCAATGCTAATTCAAAGAAAAACTTTGAGGAAGAATTTAAATACCGTGTTAAATTAGTACTTAAATCACATTTAAGTGGAAGAAATTTGATACGGGCATTGAATACCTGGGCGATACCTGCTTTAGCCTACTCATTTGGGGTACTGAAGTGGACTAAAACCGATTTAGAAAGGTTGGATCGTTTTCTGAGAGTACAGATAGTGCTTTCAAGGAAGAGGCATCCAAAGTCATCTGTAGTGAGATTGTATCTTCCTAGGAAGTCGGGAGGGCGTGGTCTAGTCAGCCTCTTGAATTTATGCCAAAAGGAAGAAAATAATCTTCGCAACTACATTATAAACCATACTTCCAATATCCTTTCAACTATCGCATCATTAGATATAAATTATACAGCTTTGAATTTACGAAGTCCTGGAATCCCGATTAGTGAAGCAGATGATGGCACTCGATCAGAAATATGGAAAAATAAACCTTTACACGGACGATTTTATCACTCATTAATGGATGTAGGAGTGGACGCTGAGGCGTCATTGACATGGCTGAAGAGTGGAAGTATCTTTCCGGAAACAGAAGGATTCTTGTTTGCTATTCAAGAACAGGTAATAGGCACAAAAGCATACAGAAAACATATATGTGGAGAGGGCATCGATGACTTATGTCGCTTATGCAAAAAGGCAGTTGAATCAATTCAACATGAAACATCGGGATGCACAATACTTGCGGGTAAGGAATACTTGCAGAAACACAACAATGCAGCTAAGGTAGTGCATCAAGCTATGGCTCAGAAAATGGAACTCGTCGATAAGTATTGCCCGTATTATAAATACCATCCAGAACCAATTAACTCCATGCGCAATATCAAGGTGTTCTGGGATCAACCGATCCTGACGGATCACACCATCCCCCACAATAGACCAGACATTCTTATAATAGATAAAAGTAAGCAATCTGCGTTTATCATATAGATTGGAGTTCCTTCTGATGATAACCTACACAAGGTAGTAGCGGAAAAAAAGAGAAAGTACGTAGAATTGGCTGAAGAGATCAAACAATTATATCATTTGAAGGAAACCCGAATTCTGCCAATTGTAATCTCGTGCAACGGACTGATACCGGAAGAAACTGTATCTTCTCTGCGACTACTAGAACTACCATCTCAGACGATCGAAAGAATGCAACAAGCGGTGTTGTTGGGAACAGCAAATATTGTCAGGAAGTTCACAAATATAAAATAATTAAGAAAATATACAAATGTAATTTTTGGCTGACCTAATAGGTCCCCAACTATTACATAATTTAAACACCATTGTATATGTGAAAAATAAAGAGATAATAATAATATCAATTTAACTTTTATTTTGTTAAATATTCCAATTGGTGAATCATGTACTATCTTTTAGTTTCTCACGACTCAAAGCATACAAGCACAAAGCCCTAGATAGTCAGGTCAAACTATCTCTGATAGCTTAGAAATAGTTATCTAGAATGTACTGACTGGACAGAAGACACTTATCAAGACTTAGAGAACAAAAACCGATTTTAGCCAAAGTACACTTTCTCACAGACCTCATCTTAAGAATATTAACTATCAATAACTTCCTTTGCCGTCCTCTTCTGACTGGCCTTCACCCCCATGATATTCTTGGGTATATAACTCCCATGCACCTCAGACCAACTAACTCATGCAGTTACGTTCTTGAAGTCACACTCTTCACTGTAGGAGACCTGTGGAGTGAACTCGTGCAGTCAAACAATATATCCATAGTATATTACTCTGTATGTTAGATGCCATTTTTAACAGAGATTATGAATAAAACCATTACTTATAAAGTCTTCACTGCCGTTCGTTTCAATTCGTTAACTATACAATATGTTCGAAGTCCATAAAGCGAATGTTTTTACAAATATCAAAAATATAACATAAGTAAAGCAATACTTTGCGGCATGTGTGTTGAGTGCGTCCATAGTTTTTGAATTGATAACTTCTTTAGGCGCGTTTTGCACTTTTTTTTGTGAAAAAATGAATCAGATTGGGCCGTTAGATGTTCGATGTGTAACGCTCGGGTAAAGTCGGCTAGAGTCGACTGATTGAAGTGTTTTTACATATGGATTAAAATATTTCATAAACTAAAAATCGGACCTGCATAATGTAAGAGAGGGTACTGTTCAGCAATTGATCCTCTTTATAATGAGCTTATATTGTTTATAATTTATATTTCATATTATTAATCTAGCCTTGTCAGTATTATCACTTCTGTCCTGCAATCTAAAGCACACACCTTAATTGTTTTTTTTTTTATTAAATATTTTATTTTGTTTTTGATAAGTTACTTTATGTGGAAAGGATAATTCTAGTTTCGTTTTAGTTTGCAAGTTCTTTCTTACTTACTTATTCTAGCTTTTTAAATACTTTATTTCTTTATAATTCAGTTAAATATCCTGGGCTCTGTTACATCTTCAGGAAATTTTAACAATGCATTTATAGTTTTATAATATTTTCCATTTTAATTTGGATAACATTTGACTAACATAAGTGAGCTCTTTATTCGTTACATAGAACAAAAAATAACTAATTGCAGGATCCAGGAATGACGATGCCTTCTTTGAATATGTTCGAAATAAATTTAACCTTTATGACCTTATTACTAAATGTCTGAGAATACTTAAGAAGATCAAATAATAGCAACATTCTAAGAAGCAGCATACTGTGAATTATGATGAAGTGAGTTGGGCAGATTAAGAGATTTCCATTATAATCCTCTTGTACAGATTTGTTTATTACAACTAATGATATAATAACTTTAGTGATGTATTATTAAGGTTAATAAATGAATTTTTTACAACAACGTTTTAGCCTTCAAAACCATTTTCTTCAATTCCCCAGAATTATTTTAAACAAAACATCGCAGACTTATCATAGTTTTTAACATTTGTTTTATTTCTTTTCATTGACTATTTACATATATTATCTTAAAATTAAAAACATTTGGATTAATTTTCCTATGACATGACTTTTTAATTATTGTATATAATAATAAATCCTCTCCTAACTAAACTTAAATTTTAATATAAAGTATACGAATAGATAATGAGAAACGTGATTGTTGAAATAATTATTATAAACTAGAATGAGGGTATGATGTATTATTTCTTTAAATATTTTTTTTATCTCGAAAATGGCCTAGAGGACTGAAATGATTTTGAAAGAATAATACAGGAATCTTTATGGTTCAAATGGGATGTTCTGTTATTTTTTAAAATTTCTTTATTGAGGTAAATTACATTCCTTCTCAATGAAAGATATTAGTAACGGCGATAAAAGACTTCATTCTCACCATATTTAACAAAAAATAAAATATAATAAATGGAATAACAGTAAAATAATAATAAAAACAAATAAATTGTTCTACTATTAGAAATAAAATAAAGACCTAATCTATGTTACAGCATAGTCTATAGAATATATTTAGTAAACACTTTTTAAGAGTTTATTAAGTTAATTAATACTTACCCACAGGCTATCCTCATACACAATAAACACTGTATTTTTTTTTTATTACAGCAATGTAGTATATCCATAAATATCTATTATTAAAACTATTTTATACAAAAATTCATAGATATATACAATTTTTTATTTTATAGAGTTTGTTTGTTTTTTTATAATCGTTTCCTGTAGTTGAAAATACGAATAATTAATGACTGCTGTAGTAAAGGCGTTGGCCAGAATCCACGAAAGTTGAAAAACCTTGGAAAAGTCTCAATATAAAAAGGACACTGGAAAGAATAACAAAACCTTTCAGCGTGAGAATGTCCTATGAAGGGTAAAAGAAGGACCTAGGTTTTTGTATTTCAGTGAATATAATTTGAAAAGAAACATGTAGTAAAATTTATTTAAAATAAATCAAAATGTTAGATATTAACTATTTAAAAAAAAATTATTATGATCTAATTTTAGTTAATTTCTTAAAATGATTTAATAAAGTGGCTAATTAAATTTAATAAAATGAGTTAAAGTGGCTCTTCCCTTCTTTCCGCAGACAATATTTCCTCGGATCTTTCCTATTCCAAACAATCAACACTAGACACCCTTCTTACATCTACAGTCTCCTACAGTTTAAACCCGTGGTCCACTCCCAGAAAACAAGATCCCGTGTTTCCGTCCTTTATATCCCTTCCCATAGAACTAAGACGTTTGAATATTCCTTTATTTCCCGATCCACAGCCTTCTGGAATTCCTTGCCATCTGAAATCCGTCATGCCTCTTCCTTATCCTCATTTAAATATCATCTTTACCAATTCCTTCTCACATCCCAAAATGACGTTATACAATAAAATAAATATTGTGAAACAGATTTTGACTGAGGTGAATGGTTGATAAAATTTATTGTCTTAA
Source organism: Nezara viridula (assembly GCA_928085145.1). NCBI lineage: Eukaryota > Metazoa > Arthropoda > Insecta > Hemiptera > Pentatomidae > Nezara > Nezara viridula. Next base: position 50,733,773 of record OV725081.1, read on the forward strand.
TTTTAAAAATCAACCCATGCTTATTTTATTTTCATTTAAATAATGTTGTTTTTTTTATTTCGTTTTTTCTCAAAATTTTATTTTATTTTTACTTGTTTTAATTTAATTTCACTGAAGATGCTGTATATATTCTTTAATATTGATTAATGTAATTTTTGGCCAGATGTAGTTTTAATTTTTTTGTTCATATCTGTTATTCATAAGGGACCTTGTCCCAGAATAAAGTTTACTTTCTGTCTATCTATCTATCTAATATGCTTATTCCAGTAATATTAATTAATCGATATAGAACCACATAAAGTTTTGGTATGAAACGAAGAATTTGTTTATTTTTAAATTTAATATAGAAATGTTTCTTTTTTACTAATTTTTAACAGAACTTCAGTGAACTTGAATGCATATATATTACCGCACTTTTCTTAAAAATTAAGAATAATAAAATTGAATTAACAAAAAGGACTCATTTTAAATAATAAATTATCTCTCATTGTTAAGAGTTACAAAAATGCTAAATATAACTTTTGAAAGAGTTAGATGATTGAAAAATGAAGAAAAAAAAGGGAAAATGTTCATTTAGGTCAAAAATGAATTTCCGGAAATACTAGTCGGAAGGTATATGTAGAACAATGATGGGCATATTTAAATTCAAAAATATAAATACGAATACATTTATATTTATGGTAGTAATGAATAAAAATATGAATATATTTATATTCATAAAAAGTAACATGAATACAGAAGATACGTATTCACGGCTGTAAATATAAATTTGGCCATATTAGCGATTGTAAAAGTGTATTGTATTTACACCCGTAAAAGTGAATACAGCAGTATTCACCTATACTAAAATGAATACGCTAAAATTTACAGAGTGAATTGTAAATATTTTCACACAACCTTATTAATAAATACTCTTATTTATTTAAAAAAACGTATTTATTAAATTATTTATTTAAAAAAAATGACTATATATATCATTTTATTTTTATATATAGTATTATATTCTTCCTTTTACAACATGTTATGTTAATTATGTTACATGTTATTATGTTTTGTTAATTATCACTTGTAATCTTTGTAAGTAATATAAATTCCGGAGCCTTTGTATTTACACTAGTAAAAGTGAATACGGCGGTTTTCACGTTTATTAAAATCAATACGCTTAAATTTACAGAAGTGAATGGAAATATTTTCACAAAAACTTATTAATGAATACTCTTATTTATTAAAAAAAATATTTTTTAAATTATTTGTTTGTTTTTTTAATTTACTATAAATACCATTTGATTTTTATATATAGTATTATATTCTTTGGGCATCGCCTCCCTCCCTCCCCCCAATAAAAATTCTGAGGAGGTGAGAATATTGGAATTTCTTAAAGAGCCGGTACTCTCGTGAAAAAACTTGAAAATCAAAATCTCTATCATCCAGATTACCAGGGCCTGCTAAATAAACAGACCCAGTTTCGCTATCAACTTCATATATTGTTCTACATGCAAAACTTAACATAGCAACAAATATATTCGCACATTACAGACCGATCGACAGGTCCGGAAAGGTCGCTATTCAAATTTGACAGCCATTGGCCCTTTCCTTGCTTCAATTTAAGCCTGTCGTGTACACGTATTCCCCGATGGAATTTCCAGGGTATCGTTCCGAGTGTTGTACCTACCCTGGCCGTCCATTAAACTTATCTTTATTGCCATTAGCAGCCCATAAGTAAACAGTGCATCAAAAAGTCTGTACGTCTGTTTTTTTTTTTTTTTAAATCTATTTATTGAATAACAATACAATCAGCCACTGCTGAAGGGCTATAAGCATTAGGGCTAAAAGTTCTCATTCATACAATATATACAAACAATAAAGAAATAAATATAAATATAAGAAGTAAATAAATAATACTGATGAAGAAGGTAAATAAAAATTTTAAAAAAATAAACAAATAAAATAAAATAAAAACTTCTAAACACAATCATAACTATATACAATATATACATTCGCCCAAGAATCTCCGAGCCAGGCTTTTTCCCCCACACGTGGAAGGCAAAGCAAGACTCCGGTAGTTCTCAGTGCCACTTTTCCAGCCGCTCACTAGTATTAGAAGCCAGTGGAGACTGAAAGAGGGCACTAGAGCCACAGACCCTCAGGACATGAGTGGAGAAGCTGGCCATTGCCAGGACTCCAAAGGCATATTTACAAAAGATCTCGAGGCCACTGCCGTTTCAACCTTCGAGGGGGATGGTATGGATGCTCGGAGCTGGATAGGGATGCGCTAGAGGATTGGGATGATGAATGAGGTTCTGGTGAAAAGTTGGAGAATCTGGATGGGATGATGTCATGGACATATGGGAAAGTCATGGTGTAGGGTCTTGTTGGTGACATAATATGGAGCATTGACTCTGTACGTCTAGGATAATAGACATAGACTTTCCATTCTGGTATGGGAGAGAATGGGGCGACGGATCCAACAAAAAAAAAAAAAAAATCCTTGAGAATTTATATTACGTACAAATATTCCGAGTGATAATTAACATAACATATTGTAAAACGAAGAATATAATACTATAAATAAAAATAAAATAGTATATATAGTAAATATGTTTTTTTATATAAATAATTTAATAAATATACTTTTTTTTTAATAAATAAGATTGTGTAAAATACCTCTTACCTCTTTTTCTCTTCTATAAATTTAAGCGTATTCATTTTAATAAACGTGAATAGTGATGTATAAACTTTTACAAGTGTAAATACAAAAGCTTGGGAATTTATAATACGTACAAACATTACGAGTGATAATTAACATAACATATTGCAAAAGGGAGAATATAATACTATATATAAAAATAACATGATATATATAGTAAATATATTTTTTTAAATAAATAATTAAATAAATACGTTTTTTTAAATAAGTAATAGTATTCATTAATAAGGTTTTGTGAAAATATTTCCATTCACTTCTGTAAATTTAAGCGTATTCATTTTAGTAAACGTGAATACTGCCGTATTCACTTTTACTGTTGTAAATACAGACGTATTCACTTTTACAATCGTGAATACGGCCGTATTTATATTTACAGCTGTGAATACGTATCTTTAGTATTCATATTACTTTTTATGAATATGAATATATTCATTAGTACCATAAATATAAATGGTATTCGTATTTATATTTTTGAATATAAATATGCCCATCTCTGATGTAGAATATATCGTTGGAAAGCGGAGAATTTTATTTATTTTTTATTGAAAGAATTATAATACAATCTACCACAATCAAGGGAATTGGGCATTACGGTTCTATGTGTACATTCATACTATTATATACTAATTGAGAAAAACCAAATAAGAAAACATGGATATAAAAAATAAAAATAATAAAAGTATAACAAAGATATAAAATATTTTTAGAAGAAATAGAAAAAAAACACATTAAAAAGATAACAAAAAGAAAAAAATTGTCACACATTCATTCCTATATAAAATATTTACACTCCTTTACGCTCCTTTACGCCTGAGGGACACTAAACCATGATTTGCCGCTCTCATTTAAAACGCAAAGCAGGGCTCAAATAGATCCCTCCTTCTCTCCCTGTCGTATCACTGTTTGAAAGTTAGTGGAGACTGAGTGAGAACGCGAAAGCCACATACACTCAGGACTTGAGTGGAGAAGCTGGCTACTGCCAGAACTCCAGTAGCGTATTTACAAAAAGTCTCGGGATCATTTTTGTTTCAACCTTCGTGGGGGATTATATGGATGGTTGGAGCTGCAGGGGGATTGTGCTAAGGGATTAGAATGATGGATATGTTTTGAGAATCTGGATGGAATAAGGCCAAGGACAAATGGGATGTTGAGATCATGATATAAGGTTTTATTTTTGACGCAGTATGGGACATTGTTCGAAGGACTTTCGATTGAAGGGATTATATGCTCAAATTGAATTTGATTTTCGAAAATTTAGTCGTCCTCCACAGTTAGAGTCCATCCATAGGTTCTGATAGGTTCCAGTATGGTCTTGTATATCAGTAGTTTATATTCAATTGAAAGATGTGAGTTTCTGTTCAGTAATCTATATAGCTGGCCCAATGGTCGGTTAAGTTCTTGTCTTTTAAGTCCGGAATGAGGGTTCCATGTCAGTCACTTGTCTAGGAAGAAGCCCAAGTGCCGGACTGTGTTGGAAACCGGAGAATTAAAAAAAAACAATATCTAATGTAGAAAGTCGTAGAAGGTAATGGAGATTGAGGGAAGAAAAAATAATAAATAATTAAATAAAATAATAAATACTAATATCATTTAACGGAAATCACTTGTTTTAAGGGAAACTAAATTTACTTACTAAATTTAAGCTTTTAACATTTATTTTAAGTTTTAAAAAAGTATGTAAAATACATCTAATCAAGGCAATGACATTGTTAAAAAAAACTATTTCATATTACTTGAGTGAAAGAGGAATTGAAATATAAAAATATTTCATGGATGAATAAAGCATATGTTTATAGCCTGAATAAATACATTTCCTGCAGATTAATAATTATGTATCTGATATTATATTTAAATAATTATATACCAAATTCCGTTTATTTCGAGAAATGTAATGTTTTAGAAAATTATACTAGCTGATGTACCCGTCGTTGACGGGTGTATAGTTAAAATTTGAGAATCTTTTTTTTGAGATGGATTTGGTATTATGGGGAGAGGAGGGTCTCAATTAAATTTCAAGGGAAGGGGGTTGTTTTGAAAAATTTTATGGAGAGGCTTATAAAAGTCAAGGCTTCGCAATAGTCATAACAAAAACTTGTTAATTGTTTAATTTTCATTTATTATGAAGCGAGAAGATTGTGGAGTCGATTAATTAATCAAAAATAGTTGTAGTCTATCCACTTAATCCAATTAAACTCTGCTGAATTTATCGCTGGAAAAATAACCAAGATAACATTGGACATTGAGTCACCTACAGTGTAAAATAAGAACTTGATCTGAATATTGTGGCGGGCGGGATGAAATTTTTGTGATTTTTTTTTCCTGAATTCTGCCTAATCCGTTTGGTTAATCCTAAAAATGTATACGGCAATATTCGTTAGGCACGGAAAGTTGAATTGACACTTTGAACGGTAAGATCGGACAAAGTTGAAAAATGAGTGTGTTTTACCCGTTGAATGCGATTTTTCCAGTTGAGTTGTGATAATTTTTTTCATCAGTTGGATAGTACAACTTTTAAATGTGGCTCGCGATAGAGTATGTTGGGATGGAAATCGAAGTAAGTAACTGCCTAACCGGGATCTCTAAACAAATTACTCAAGAATTCATAATTTTGGTTCTACACAATATTTTGTTTTCATTTAAAGCCTATGTTTTAAGTCAAGCAAACCTTAATATAATGTCAAAAGTACACAATTAGCGCTTACCCCTAAAAAAATTTCGTTGCAATGCGGACATACAGACAGACAAACAAATTTTAAAAGTGGATTTGGTGTCTGCAATGTATGAAATGGAAATATAGCATACAACGGGTTGGTTCTATTCAATGTACAGACAAAAACTTTTATTTTATTTATATAGATTAGTGAAGAATTTGATGAATTTTCGTTTTGCGAAATTCCAGCATTATACACTTAAAATTAGTGTGACAACTTTTGACCTATCTATAGCAATCAATGAAGATCAGGTAATTACGTTTTAATAATCTTTAAAATGGAAAATAACAGTTTAAAAAATAATAGGAATATAATCAATTTTTATAATAGCCCAACATTGCCACAATATAATCTTTATACAAAGTAGAGCGGTAAGTGGAAGTTGTGTGATCCGCGGACCCGATTTTTTTTCTTTAAAATATTTATATGTAATTCAATTATAATTTTAAATAAAAAAAAAAAAACTCTACCATTAACACCCCTGACTTGGGTTCCGTTATTTGTAAGGAAGTACAATTTCTTGGTGAAGGGTTGTGCAAGAGGGTGATTTGACCGACATAACGCTCAACCTCCTGGTTTTCTCCTTTAACCAGTAATAAGAGTTTCCACTTTAAAAAGGTACCGGGTGTGCTCTCGGAAGTTCTCTCGATCCCAGAGTCGATCTACGGCAGATGAAACAGAATAAATTATTTATCTACGATCAGCCGGGATTCGAAAATGGGACCTTGAAGATTAGTAGACAGCGCTCTAACACTGAGGTACACCATTCCTTATTTAAAATATATGTATGCCTCAATTTTTCGTTTGACGCCACATGTGGAATCGAGAGATATTCTGATAGAGAGAACAAGATATCTTTGTCGACGAAGTATTGCTTAGGCAATCACGGTTTGACAACAAGGAAAATTCATCTTTGAATTGAGTAATTTATTTCCAATTTGAGCCCTTTCCATTTTATATTTTCATTGACAATTTTCCAGGAAATACCAAAAAAAAAAAATTCTTTTTTATATTTTCTATTCCAATTATAATATAATATATCTTTTTTTAATAAATTGAGAAATTTTTGACTTTTAGAACATTTTTCTGAAAATTACTGATCAATTAAATAATAATTTTAATTACAAATTCAGTTTTTGGACAAAACAAATGCTAATTGGGATATGGATTGGGAGAGGTAAAATGTATATGATTGGAGAAGCAAAATATATTAACATTCTACTACAAAAATTAAACTTTTTTGTACAAAAATTGTACAATCAAATGAATTAATTTTAATTCAATACAGCGGTTAAAAAAGCCGCCGGCCAGTTCACTGGGACCTTTTCTGCCAAATCCTCTCCGACAAAATTCACTTATATATATCTATAAAATCTTCCGACGACCTTGATAGTGCCATCAATTCTTCTACTACCACAATTTAACAAATTAAATGCACTGCCTTCTCCCTAAAAGACTATCCCAGAATTCCAAAATATCTAATCTACCTCAATACATTTTAGAGCTAATCCATATGAAACGACGAGCCAACTCATTTCTACTGCAAAAAAAACTAAAGTGGGAAGTATCCTTATAACCGTTCAACTCCTATCCATCGTCCCTCTCTGGCCATGACAATCCCGTTTAGGAAAACACAACAAAAATTATAAAACTTCCCCCAATTTCTCATCCCCTCCAGCGAGATGACGGCTCCTGTGCAGCATATGACGAAGATAAAGGCAAGGAGTTTGCCAAAAACCTCTCCAATATTTATTTAAAACTCTTCTGTGCCTTGTAGGCATGTTGAATAGTAAGATATTAGGCAGGTAAGCTTAACATCTTGCTGCTGCAAGTAAAGCTTGATATTTTGCCCCTTCTTGATTTATTTGATTGTCTTGAGTGATTTCCCTATACTTTTCATACCAATGATCAAGTATATCCTCCTCCTCTTCTTAGATTGAAATGGGCTGGGCCCACCGCGACTTTCTATCTGTACACAAAATCGATCCATCTGTCGTACGGGTAATTTTCCTCAGTGATTAACTGAGGGAAATCGTTCTCTTCTCACACACATTTCTTCACATTCTCAATGACGACGTAGAGACCGGTATCCCTCAATAATTTAGCCCTTAGTTCTTCAAAGGCGGTGCAGTCGACTATGATGTGCACAGCAATCTCCGAGACACCGCAGTTAGTGCATAGGGGGTCGATGTCCATCCCATGGCTATGAAGTTTTGCTCGAAAGCCTCCATGGACTGTGAGAAATTGCGAGAGCGAATAGTCCGGGAGGACCCCTTTGCTTCTAAACGTGACCGGACGGTGGGGAAGTACTTCCTCCAGGTAGATCCTTTTGGGGTTATCATCCTCCGCAGGTTTCATTCTTTCGACCCCGTATGCCAGAAATGGCCAGGTAGGGAGGAAAAAAAAAAAAAAAAAAAAAAAAAGGTTTCATTCTTCACTGTGTCCTCCCGTATAATGTATTTCCATTTGCGAGGGTTCTCGTCAATTTTCATCTTAAGGTTTCTCAACAGACTAGCTGAGCCGTTTTTCTTAAACGTATATTTCATCAAGTCTTCACGCAGGAGGTGGTCGAGAGGTACCCGTCTTGCTAAGACCTGCACCACCTCATGGGATACGCTCCTATACGCCTATCCCATGATACCTCAGGTTTTCGCTCAAAACATTCCACTGTTTAACATGAACTTCGAATCGTTATCATAATATCATCATATCGTTGATCATATTATCATAACTCAAGAAAACAAGCAAAAAGAAAAACCCTGTTGGTGTGCATTTCTGGAATACGCACGGGCTTTTGACCGAGTTATGGCACAGTTCTTCAAGCTTAAACCCCATCTCCCTCAGTCCTTATACCAATTGATTCGAATCTACCCATTTAAACGTTTCTTTCTAGTGCACTGCGGGACAGCATTTTCCGATATTTATCCGGTTAAAGCTGGTGTTCAACAAGGAAGTGTCTTGGATTACGTGCTTTAAATCCTGTTTAACGTTGACTCCTCTGCTCATTCCTTTACCTTCCTTTCAACATTTGCTGATGAAACCGAAATCTGATCAGCCAACTCAATTTAGAAATAGCATTCTTAAATCTATAAAGGCACCTCTACATGATTGAACAATTTTGCAATAAATGGTGAATTAAAGTAAATTAATCAAAATGCAAACATATTACATTTACTCCACGATGCAATTCCTGTCCCAAAATACCCTTCAATTCTATCCAGCTTCCTATCTCAAATAAAGTTTGGTATCTTGGTATTCCCATGGACAAAGACTAATATAATATTCACACACTAGTCTTAAAATACAAGAACTTAATCAACGATATGGCTACTAGACTACTAGAAAATCTCAAATTTCAATTGACAACAAATTACTGATCTGCAAGACAATCTTGAAACATTATTGTTCATACGGTCTCGAACTATGGTGGACAGCAACATTTTCTAACATCAAATGCATTCAAAGTCAAAAGTCCTTTGAACAATAGTAGATATTCCGTTTTATCAACAAACCCCTACACCATGATCTACATATCCCATTTTAACTTCCCAGTTAAAGTTTGCAAATTCCATCAAAATCTTACATATCATCCAAATCCACTTGCTCAATCTCTATCTAGATCCAATATTTCCTAAAATCATCATTGAAGAGTGAAGCGCTGTGACCCAAAGGACTTGTAGCGACACCAGATTCCCGCTCTTACTACAAGGAACAACGAGTTCGCCTTCCTGCTACCAGGCAGCGCTCTACAAGCTCGCCCGTGCCACATACCAAAAATTGTATCTTTTATTTCTTATATTATGTATTATAAAATACTTGAATAGTAAATTGAAATATACATATTCATTGTAAATAATTTTTATTAATAAAGTTAACATATACTGATCAAAGCTAAAAAAAAAAGTTATTGTAACGCCTCTTGGAAGCCGGTTTAGTCTTGGCGGAATGAATACCGCAGTCAAACCTCAAATTGTTAGATCTACGAATCTCCACCCCTTCAGGGTGTAGACCGTAGATGGTCAGTATATGCCTCATGTACGCTTTTGGTTCACCTTAGTCTGTTCTTCTTATTTAACAACATCCTGATACCTTTTTCCTCTTTTCCTACTCCATACAAGTTGGATGCTGATCCGTCCGCTTGTATTTCTATATACTGAGTCAGGGGATTGATCCTTCCGTCAGTATTTCATCCTCCCACAAGTCAGCAGATTGATACCTCCGGTTGTGGATACCATCCTTGCGGAGTGTTGAGCTTCATCTCTTACACCGCAGACCGAGAGTGATTGGGAGCTGATCCGCCTGTCGCTCGAGGTCATCCTTCTATTCACCTTCCTTCATCCACTCAGTCATCTTACACTCAATACTGAACAAGCACTGTCGAGACCTTCTGGTAACTTGCATATACTGCCTCTGCATCTATATACCTCGACAGACTTTTTGTAAATAAGTAAATATTGTTGTTCTGGTAATAGCCAGATTCTTCAGTCAAGTCATGCATGTCTGGTTATAGGGCCTCTGCTTAGTTTCCACTGGTACTTAATACCAGTAATGCGGCTATAGTACAAATGCATGTTTGTATTTAAGTTGTTATTTGGATTAGTTTAGTTTGTATATATAATATATTTACTTTAGTATTATTATTTTGCAGTTTAATTTATTTTTATTTATTGTATAGAGTTCGAAAGAACTACTCCATCACTATTACTAGTGTACTTGGATGTAACAGAATGTAATATCTCTCAATAAAGAATTGATTGATTGAAAAAAAAATGAGGATGTTTGATTTCGATATATTGCATAAAACACCTTACTTACATAGTAATTACAGCCTACCATTAATGAAGAAATAAATTGGATAAAATAGATCATAATTTAATATTTCATATATTTTTCGTAAATGTTTACTTCTCTGAAATGTATAAATTTAATATTAATTCAGAAAAACTTTATTTTACTATTTTATATGAATGAAAATAATAAATCCTTACTGTATCTTTTAAATTATCGAAGTTAAAAAGACTCCTCCATATGATTAGACAGTAAGCTTGGGCTCAAATATAAACTTAATATAGACATTAATTTCTGATTTTTTGTTTTAAAAAATCAAAAACTTTGCTAGACTATTGTATACGTATTGCTTATTAATGCCTGTGACTTAGGGTTACGATGAAAGAATATTAAAACATATTTATGTAAAAAAATTTATTATGAAGTTATTACAAAACGAAAGAACTGGTAATGAGTTGTGACTTCTGTGGTGGGACGGAAATTATATGGAAATGACTTTGTTAAGTTGGTAACACTTTAATGACTCCTTTACCATCCCTTGTAGGAGTGGCTTCCGTATCCAGAATATCCTGATCCAGTGTAGCCAGCATTTCCTGGGTAGCCGCCATAGCCGGAGTTTCCAGCATAGCCTGATGGGTAAGCGCTGGAACCGTAGCCAGAGTAGGACGAATATCCAGGGTATCCGGTGGAACCGTATCCAGCACCATATCCACCATAGCCCGAGCCACCATAGCCTGAGCCAGCATAGCCTGAGCCTGCATAGCCTGAGCCAGCATAGCCTGAGCCAGTGTAGCCTGGGTAAGAACTGTATCCTCCATAGCTTTTGTATCCACCGGCAGAGTAACCTGGATAAGCTCCAGCACTGTAACCTGGATAAGATCCAGCACTGTAACTTGGATAAGCTCCACCGTATCGGTTATAGGCTCCACCAGTGTAGCCTTGGTAAGCACCTCCAGAGTAGCCAGGATAACCTCCCGATGCGTAGCCTGGATAAGCTCCAGCAGAATAACCTGAGTAAGTTCCAGCAGCGTAGCCAGGGTATGCTCCAGCACCATAACCTATTTAATATATATATATTTTTAATTTACCAAAAATATAAAAACATTTACATTGCCTAAAGACAGTACCAACAATAATTTCAAGAACCATAAAAAAAGTAAATTATCAATAGAAATTATATTATATTGCAAAAAATAATATTGCAATAGGAAGTTCAAAACTGTCAGCTAAGTTACATCACTTTGATCGGTCGGTGTTAGTTGCCTCCTGCAACCTGATACGTATCGTATCTCTTACTTCTGAGAATCCTCCGCAACGTCGTCTTGTTCGGAAATGCATCAACCGTCTCCGAATTTTCTTTTTAATACATCTTTTCCGCATATCATCCTAAATTTGTAACAGCTTTAGTTGTATTGTAACAGTCCCTTATGCCAGAAATGGTGGTTAGAGTGTAATAAAATAAAAAAGAAACAAAAAAACCTTCAGTTATCCTCGTCAGCGATAATGAACGAAAAAACTTTATAACGGTTTGGTTACTTCTAGTTCTACAATAGAATAGTATTTTAATTGAAACATTTTTATTACAGTTTTTTCTGAAATTTGACTAATCGGTAAAAAAGATTAACAAACCAATATAATACTCATTAAATTGTTTACTTTTAGTTATTATTTGGTAACCATGAAAAAGATAATTATTGAAAATGTACTCTTTTTTCTGAGAAGGACGGTCAATATAAATCCCAAATAATAATTAAAAGAAATAATGTATCTATGGTATTAGGTTAATAAGAATATTCTATTTCATGTGGCAAGATTATATATAGTATAAATTCGTTTTTATTGGAAAGAACCATAAAATTACTATAAAATGAACATTAAAAAAGTGTAATTATGAAATACCAATAGCTCCAGCAGCTGTCCTCTTCTCTATTGTCTTCTCGACCACATCATCTTCGGCAAAAGCCACTGCGCATAGGGTAGCAAAAATCTGAGCAACAAAAGTACACTTATATTATTCCTACTAAATAATAAATTGAATAACTATGAATAAAATAAAGAAAAAACTAACTTAATTGCTTTTTATTGGATAGAGTATACAATGACCATATTTAAAATGATAAGCAGTTCAGAGAATTATATCTTTTTTTATGATAGAATTTAATGACTGCTATAAAAATGAATCTATGGTCTCGGTAACGCGGCGGTTTGTGTCTGTACCTTGAAATAATATGGATTAAGTACCGTTTAGTAATAACTACCCACATTTTTTAGTTATAGTGGTTTATACAAAACCTGAAGTTTTTCAAACAAGCGGAGAAGTCTAAAACGAATTTCTATACCAGACACGATTTCCCCCTAGGCACCTTTTTCCAATAGGAGTAGAGAGAGTTTAGGAGTACGAGGATCTCTTAAAAGCCGTTTGGTTGAAAGGTCTAATTCCAGGAGGGCAGTTAACTTTTATTTTAAGTGTTGTCGACCTACACAGTTGAAGTTATAGAATTGTCAATGGACCATTGAGCGTTACATTTACCGTGTCAACATTGAGGTAGAAAACAATCATCGTATAATTATAGAACAGCCTATTTTATCTATTGAAATTAACTGACATTCAAAAGACCCAGTATTCGTATTAATTATATTTCTTCTCAAAAACTCTCATGCACAAAACTTTTGATTTTTGTGTGTGGTCCGATAAATTTCAATTTATACTGAAAAATGCAAAAGAATGAAAATATAAAAAATAATGCACAGTTAAAAGTTAATTTTAAGAATTTCGTTATTTTTGATAAATGTATTGTATGATAAGGCCAATTTCATAAGAATATTGACTTTTTCTAAAAGTCATACAATTGTTGGATATTTTTGTAACAGTGGTTCCCACATTATTTCTTTATGAATTAAATACCGCAATGAGTTTTCAATTAAAAGGGAAAAAAGTATGTGCTGTTTTTTTCTGGAACAAAGAAAAAAAATAACTCAGTCAAGTAGTCCATCCAAACGTTTCAAAAATGTATTTCAGAGAGGGAAAAGATATACTTTTGAAGTTACCTGGAGCGTGTAAAATACAGACAAAAGAACAAAACAGTGTACTGGAAATGATAACCAAAAGAGACTTAAAACATTAAAAATAAATAAATAATAGGTTATCGTAATGTACTATATTATACATATATATATATATATATTTTCTCTTATGCCAAAGTCATTGGTCATTTGGCCATCCGACATCTTTCAGCCCAGTATAATTAGATTTTTTAATATATATATATATATATATATATATTATATGGACGTATCTAGATGGTCTGCATCCATTGTTCCTTGATGACACAATTTACAACTATGATCTTACAATTTACCAAGCCTATCTTGTATAGATATATTATACTATATTATAATTGTATTAACGCTTAATTTTGTTTTAGCATGATTTTTTTTGGATATTAGTATATGAAAAAAAAACTTAATTATAAAGTGTATTATTTTATAAAATATCTTATTAAGTAAATTTAAGTCCTTCATTTGAATTATTTAATATCGATTAATTCTAAAAAAAAAAATTGACGTTTCTATCGGGACTTTTTTTTTTTATTATTTATATGCAAGTGAGAAACTATCGGATCAGCCAAAAATAATAATATGTAAAAAAAAATTTTTTAAAATATTCCCAAATAAAATGGAAAACTTTTTAACTTAATTAAGTTGGCAATAACGTTATATGCGTAGTCAGGTATGAGAAACTTCAGCATCTATGAATACATCTCAATATGGCTGTCTCAAGTCAAAAGTCAGACTGAATGCTATACTTAGAGAATATTAAAAAAAATTTATGATTTCTGCAGTAAAATAATGACACAAAATATCCATCTTACGAAATTGCACAGTCAAAAAATTATTTTATTCACGAAATGAAATTCAGACGACCTTTTTATTTCCTGTTTACAATTATGTATTGTGTTTAAAAAAATTAGTAATTATTTAAATACAATTTAAATTAAATACAGTACAGTACACCCATCGAAAATTATGAAACTAAGAAAACATTACAGAAGAAAACCATATTTTTGTTTTACAAATTAAATAAGTATATTTTAATAATGATATTACTGAAAGTATTAAGTTTAGGCCGTAAATGTTTTATTAGTCTCGGTTTAACATGCAAACGAAAAGTAATCCATTTGAATGATTTTTTTTTTTCTATTTTCTATCTCTGAATTTTGTTTCGTTTAGATTTATCTTCGCTATAACTAAAACTAAATAAAATTAATTGAATATTAAATTGTAGCACAATTTACTCACGAGTGCCTTGAAGGAAGCCATTACTGTAGTGCTCGGTGAAGGAGTGGATGAAGTTATGCTGGGGTTGTCTACCACCCTCCTTATATACACCTCCGGTTCGAGGCCGAACCTAACCCCCCAGCATCATCGGCCGATAGTTCACAGTGAAAGTGATGTCATCGCTCCGATGGGTCTGCTACCCACTTTGAGGGATGAAACGAAAAATTAATATTAAGTTACATCTATGGTTTTAAATTTGAATAATACCAAACTAAATCGAAAGCAGGCTTTAGACAATGTCCCGATACTATTGTCATATTAAACACTTTTCATATATATTATATTTTTGTCCTAAAAAAAAAAACAAAAAAAAAAACTATGTTATTATTTAATTTTAAAAAATAGCATCGAGTATATTAAATATATGTAAATAACTTATATTATATATTTTCTTTTGCATAGTAACCCTTCGCGAGAGCAGTTGATTTGCTAAGTATTACATACCCTCTGCTAATTTCGCGTATTATATGTATATATGTTTGGTTTATGTTTTATTTATACAATTGATTTTTTTTGTGAGTGTTAAATTTAAAAGATAAAAGACTAGAAACCGCCCGACGTTTTCGACTACTGCAGCACTTACTAGACAAACGATCTAAGCTTTCAATCAATTATAAACGACTCGTATATATGACAATAATAAGACCTATTTGGACTTACAGAATTGAGCTTTGGGGCTCCACTAAACCATCGAATTCCTCTCGTATCTAATCCTTACAATCCAAAATCCTTCGTAAAATCCTCAACGCTCCTTACTTTCTCACAAATAAAATCATCCATAAAGACCTTAATGTTCCATATGTTTCCGATCTGGCCCAATCCAGATACCTTTCCTTCCATAACAAACTGCAGAACCATCTGAATCCTCTCGTTTCAAACTTTGCTTCCTCCTCGATCCCTGATAAACCTCCGAGGCGTCTGAAAAGAAGATGGCCACAAGATCTTCTAATATAGAACGTTAATTTGAGTTCTACCAATGGGTAGTTTCTCTTCATGTTGTACATGCCAATGTTACAAATTTCTCATTTACTTATTGTATTCTCTATGTAATACAGTTGTAAATTCCATTAAAATAATAATAAAAAAAAAGATAAAAATCTTAAGAAAGTAACCAATATAAAAAGCTTATTTATATTAATTTATTTAAACAAGTATAAGTTAGGCGGGTTTGAAATTTGTGATCTGCGAAGTTTTTGCAATAACCTAATCTGTGCACATTACATATTAACTAAGAAAATCTGAGAGCCTGAAGAATTTCTTTCCAGTAAAGGGCGTTGGACGTTTTTCAGTAAAACAAATACACATCGCTAATGATCAATAAAAAAATATTAGGTACATTGTATTTAAATATATACATATATGTATATTTTTTTTTCAGCTCAAGTAAAATGAGAGATGCTGTTTTGTTTTTTTTTTAATTTCACACTTTTACTTTTTCGCAGATTGCTTTTTAGGCTTCAAAATAGAATCGTTTTTAATTTGTATTAATTCAGTTCAATTGTTGTTCACTAAATTTGAAACAAAGAAGTCAGCTTCATGTCCGTTTTTTTCTATTTATCTTTTTTTAATTAAACACATTTAAATATAACATATGGTAAGGGGCCTTAGTTGGTATAAGTAATTGGTAAGTAAGCACTGTTTCCAAATCAACTGTTGCGATAAGTGCTGATTTAGTCAAGACCGACGTTTAACCGCCAGGATGTTACTTTACTGTTGGTACTAAATTATGGTAAATAAAATATATAGAACATACACCAGAAGAGTTTCCTACCCGAGGGTCAAAATAATGCTGATATAACTAAATAAGTAATATTTTGCCACAACCGGAGTCCAAGCCAGGTTAGCCAAAGACTTAGAGGCATAGAAATTTTAATATGAACAACTTCTAATCGGATTTAAGAATATTTTTAATAACGCCAATAAAATTTATGTGACTGGTTCACTTTTTTTTTTCTAAAGGGCACAAGTATTTGAAATGTAAATGCTCATTCATGCAATACGTACATACAAAACAGATATAATAAAAAGTATATATACAAGTAGAACATTTGAAGTTCAATAAAAATAAAATAATCTTCTAAAAACACATACTTATGCACAATATTTACAATCAGCAAAGAGAACTAGAAACTACACCTGTCTTTGAACCGGACTAGTAAAGCAGTATGAGCTCTAATTAATTACCTAATTAAATGAGAAATAATTAATGTGTAATTAAATGATCATGAGTAATGAGTACTATTACGGTAATGAGTGATCACTTTAAAATAGCCATGATTAAATCACTCATAACTCATTTTGTCACCAGTAGTGATAAAAAAAACTTTTCTTTCATTAAATCTAATATTTTTTTGGAGGCTGGATAAAAACATTTTATACTTATAAAAATATATTTAACAAAAACAATTTTTTTTTATCACAACTCCCAGTGATTTACTCCTGGCTAAATTATTAAGAGTGATCACTCATCACGATGAGCGTAATGATTAATTTAATTGTACAAATTATTCATGACCATGAAATTAATTTAATTACTCATTAATTATTACTCATTTACCAACATTGTTGTAGAGAAATCGCGTCACTGTTACTAAAAGTCACTGGAAATTGAGCGAAAGCACTTTAGCCAGACACACAATTGTCTATTTTTAATTTAATGATAGAAATTTCAATACCAAAATTATATAACGTTTTTGTGAAATTTTAGAAGAATGTGAACTAAAATTATAGGAATTAAACGCATGAAAAAACATGAACTCAGAAAAAATATAAGACGAATAATAAAGCATTGAATTTATAAAAATATATTTACAATTATATAATAATTATAAAAATAAATTCTGCATGTCAAAACAACTACGAAATAGATTTTATGAGATTTTTTAGGTATTAAGTGATTATTAATTAACAACTGGTTCTTATTTCCTGAAAGGTAAGTTGTAAATATAGTATTAAAAATGATTTATCGAAAATGAGTTGTGACGAAAAATGTATATAAATAAAATTTAATTTTCAGACCACAAACGGTTCTAAGTAATTAAATAGGTGAAGATACATTTGAATGATTTAGTAGCTTTAAAGGAAACAGTAAATAATATACCTAAAGCATATTGCAAGTATAAGGCTTCTAAGAAGTTGAAACACCTGCTTTAAATTCGGTGAAGTTATGAGAAGGCGGAATTGAGTAGGGATGAAATGAGTTTCTGTAATTAGATCCAAGGAAATATGGTCCTCATATAAATTTAAATCTTTGTGCTAACGTATTTTGTTCTATTTTCTCACTCAAATTCACAACGGACCGTTACTAACTTTAAGACATTAACTTAAACTTTCACATGACATTTACAGATAGTACGTACTATTCACTCCTTAGATGGATATGGAAACGGAAGAAATTGAAAACATTTTTGGCTAAAACCCTTATGGTAAATATAGTGATTGTAGAAATGTTTATAATTCATATAATCCAAATGATATGCAATGCAATGCTCGATATAAAATCTAATTTAAAATGTTTATTCAATGAAATTATAATCCTCTGAGTTCTTCATCATTCAAGTTATCTGTTTCTTAAAGAGTCGGCAAAAAGTTCCTCAGTTATTATTGTCCAAACCCTGTGCGTTGATTATAGGGAAAATTTCCAACAAAAAAGTTCATTTAATTCATGGACCGATTTAAAAAGGAGGTAAGACCAACTTTGTGTTTCTTCTTAAGATGGTAACATTTTTTATTGAATAGGAATTGCACAGAAATTGTTCAATTCAATAATACAATTTTAAATAGAGCAATGTAAAGTAGATAAGAATTTCTTTGAGAAAAAATGATTAAATTTACTAAGGTCAAAGATAAAAGGAACTTTCAGAAGTTCTAATAACGCAAAGCCTATTAGAATTGGAATTGGATTTGGGTAATGTAACTGCAGCAGTAAAGCGGACATATTAGACCTACTGAAAGTCCCTTTTATTATTAATCTTAGTAAATTTAATCACTTATTATCAATAAAATTTTGTCTACTTTACGTTTTTCACTTAGAATTTCATTATCTTGAACAAAGATAATTTTTCATTTAATAAAAAAAACAAAAACAAAAAAGTGCCCACCTTAAGAAAAACACAAAATTGGTCTTAACTCCTTTTGAGTTCGGAACAGGTGTAATGAAAATTATTTTTTAAAATGAATATTAAACTAGTTCAGGACATTTCTGTAGTGCTTTCATTCAGAATATAAGGTTTTTATTTAAACTATTATAAAAAAAAAAAAATAAATAAATATGTACCACTGCTGTACATGAAGGTTCATGGTTTTAGTACTTTGAGGAATTGTTTCTGTGTCAACGATGAACAAGGAGATAAACTTACCGATATAAAGGTTAACCGCCAGGTTTTCTTTCTTTCTAGGATGAGTCTGATTCAGAAGAGAATCAAGATTCGATCCTAGACTAGAGTAACAGACCGTGTATTTACCTACCATACTAAGTGTTTACATCTAGAGGCGAACCCACGACAGGAAGAACAGAAGTACAGTATCTGTACTTCACTACTCACTGTGCTACCCCATTAATATACGTATATAGAAGATAGTTTGGGGTAAACTGGTTTCTTTTATTTAAATAAAAGTCTACATTTTTTTTTATTCATACTTTCATCCTTAACTGCCTTAAGCTTGGCAATAAGCAGATGTATTGTTATTGTTAAGAAAATTAAATTTTTAGACATGAGGAAGAGTAGTAGCAGCACCTGGGTGTTCTTGGTTTACTTCCTGAATTTAGGAAAGGAGTCCTCTTCAATCGTCTCCTGATGGGCATGTCAGTTGTGGCTTATGTTGATAAGTCCATTGTAATGCCCGTGTAATTCAAGATGTAATCAGGAATAGAGAGTACGAATGTATTGGTCGATAGTTGGTTGTCGAAATTCGGTATGTAAAGTTTTGTTGTTTACGTACAAGGAAGCTGATGTCAGTTTTGACAATTTGGATAAGAATGACTGTAGCATTTGTAAGTGCGTATTTTTTGCATAACCATAAATTTGTGAGGCATAAGTCCCCATGGATTTGAGAGGGAAAGTGTTTTTTTGTTTTCATTTTTAAAGCTGAATTGGTTTATGAACGTGTTTTTTAA
Source organism: Nezara viridula (assembly GCA_928085145.1). Classification (NCBI taxonomy): domain Eukaryota; kingdom Metazoa; phylum Arthropoda; class Insecta; order Hemiptera; family Pentatomidae; genus Nezara; species Nezara viridula. Next base: position 50,753,433 of record OV725081.1, read on the forward strand.
GGTGAAAATTTTGGACTTATGTGCTCCTAAAAAAGGTTTACATACACATATGGAGTTCATGGTTCCATCCCTGCTAGCATATTGGCTCCCGATACAATCGTTAGCTCCACGGCTGCCGTACGCCACGCTCAATATGTCGATCCTCAGTACGTCCCAGCTGCTGCCGTCTCAGTCTTCGATCTCGCAATGGAAGGAGGCCATAAATACGCTGGTCCTAGCTCCCCTGGATACGAAAACAGACTTCTTGGATGGACCAGTAATGGTCTCGCCGCTCCAGCAGTTGCCGCCATCAGTCTCGTAGCTCCTTCCCAAGCTGTTTCCATAGTGGCTGAAATGATTATTGGAGGATTGAATTATGATAAATGAATATTAGCTGAACATTTATATATTTTCTATTATATAAACGGAGTGTTCTAGGATTGATCTCTAAACCACCAAAAAATAAAAAAATAACTAAAAACCTCACCACCATTTATTAGATTCTATTTTGTACACCAAATTTCTTGCAGAGTTAAGCCTCAGTCCACAAAAATGAAACAATACCAACTCTCCTTTTTGTGAATAATGCATGATGTGCTTAAACACCAACTTAATCAACTTGGTAAATGAAAATGAAGGATGGGATAAATAAAAGATCTAACATTGTGTGACACTCAAACATAAGTTGATCTGCTAATAAATTTCAGTATAAATCATCATATTCAAATGTTTGCTTCAAGAAAAATGTTTATCACAAAGATTCAATTCACAAACCTAAAAGACTTTAACTGTATTATCGGCCATTTATACTCATTTAAGCAAGGTACAATAAAAACAAAAAAAAAAAGAAGTTTTTTGTTCAATATGATTTGTCTGTTTCATATAGGTAGATATTTATTTTTAGTGACTATTAAAATACCCAATTCATAGTCCACTCAGATGACATCTGAACCAGCCCAAATTCAATTTTTATGATTTATAGATAATATTTAGCTCTTATCAAATTATCCAGATCAAACAGAGAGTTTATTTCAATTAATGATAAATTATGAGATGGATAAATAAAAACGAATAATAATTAAATCCTGTAACGAAAACGGAGGAATAAATCTTATCTTACACAGCATAAGCAAGTTATAAAGACGTTAACAAAGACATTGTGAGGTAACGAGTTGTTTTAATCTATTTGTAATATGATGCGCCTTATGATATTTATCTTTGATTCATTAAAATTCTTTGTGAAATGCTTTTGCATCCTTGGCATCTCCTTTTCTGGAATTCTCCTTAAGGCTATTAACTTATCTTTCTTAATTAAAGATACATATAACAATTTATGTTATATTTATGGTCAGACTATAGAGCGATATTATCAGTAGAACTAGTAATGCGTAACGAAGTTATGTGTCATGAGTAGAACCAACTACGGTGAATCTGAGAAAAATGTATAAAAAAATTTGAATTTAAGAAATAAATTCACCTACAAAATTAGAGTGCTACCAATGGGTAGTTTCTCAACATGTGTTTCATGTCTTTATGTCCATGTGCGTATTTACCAGATGTATTTTTTGTATACAGTTGTAAATACCATATAAATAAATAAAAAATTCACATACAAAATTCTAGAAATTTTGCCCAAATTACGAAAATGCTCTTCAATTCTTGTTACATTGTTAGGAAAATTAATTTTTACAAATATTTAAACTAAATGTATTACTCGGGTACCTACCAAAACCCGAAAGCTACTCAAGACTTTCTGATGTTGACAAGCACTAATACATGGCACAACATTTTCTTACTTAGAACCGTATGTATAATGAGAAGCATGTATACTCACATAGATGTAAATACATGTAGACATCAATTTGCTTCCTCTTGATGGAAAGGAATTTCTGATTTCTGTAGTTGGTTTTGATTTTATTAATTTTTTTTTATTTAATCTTTTTAGTACAGAAAGCATTGGTAATATATATTCAACAAATTTGATAAAGAGCATACACATGAAACGAATATCAATTTCAGAATACTTTAAATACATTAAAATATTCGTTATAGTATTGAGTTTATATTATTTGAAAAAAAAATCCACTGAATCATTTGAAACATTTAACTTAAAATCGATTGAGTTGCTCGCGTAATAAGTCGTAACATAACTATAACGGACAGATAAAATACTTTTATATATACAATGCTTTGTTTTGGGAAACAATGGTTTTAAAGAGGTATGCATGTGTTCTTATTTAAAATTATTTTTATTTATTGTATATCTTTTTTCATTAATATTTAGTTGTCATTTTGCCTCAATTGTTTCAAAACCTCCACGTGATTTCACTGGAAAATATAGACTACTAAACTTAAAAATCAGTCCAGCTATTTGCATAAAAAATCGTTATGAAACCTTCAGTGAATTGATTAAACACGTTATATTCAATAACGTTTAAGTGTTTTGAAGCACAATTTGTTTAAAATACTCACGGTATCTCACCTAATAATCAAGCAATAAAAAATGATCTAGCTGTTTCCTCAAAAATTCGTTAAATAACTATTATCAAAGCCGTTAAACGCCTTCTATTCAATCATAGCTAGAGATTTGAGATTCAAATGTCCCTAAACCCAAACAGGAACTCACCAAATATTTTGAGCAATCAAACTTTTTTTTTTTATCCATGATATTTACAACTGGATTAAAATAAAGTATGTACACCTTAAAGTAATCACAAGAAACCATTTATTGAGAACCTACCTACTGGTAGCAATCTAATAATATATTTACATATGAAGATCACGAGGGTATCTTCTTTTCAGATGCCTTGAAGGCTTATTACGGATCGAGGAGGAAGCAATGTATAAAATGAGAGAGTTCGGATGGTTTTGAAGATTGTTATGGAAGGATAGGTATCTGGATTAGACTAAATCGAAAACATATGGTACGTTAAGGTCGTTATGGATGATTTTATTTGTTGGAGGGAGTTAATATACTGTTCTACATATCATAGGTGATAAATATTCAGGACGCAGACATTATAAAGTTTTTAATAGTGCCGACGTTTCGAGTACTTCAATATCTTTAAAGATCGAAACACGACCTCGTAATGACACATATGTTTGGGTTGAAACGTCGGCACTAATAAAAACTTTTTAATGACTGCATCCTGAATATTTATCACACATGATGATTTTATTTGTAAGGGGCAATGAAGGTTTTACGAAGGATTTTGGTTTGTAAAGATTGAATACGAGAGAAATTCGATAGTTTAATCTAGCCCCAAAGCTCAACTCCGTAAGTCCAAAAAGATCTTATTATAGTCATATATAAGAGTATTTTGTAATTTATTGGAAGTTTAGCTCATTTGTCTAATAAAGTGCTGGAGTATATCAAACTTAAAAGCCGATCCAGCCGTACGCTCAAAAAATCGTTACATATCTTTTAGCGGGGGCCAATCCAATCGTATTACTTCAAAATAGCCGAATAATAAGTTCTAAAGATGAGGGCACATCCTTAAAATCAGCTTTAATGCAAACGAGCTAATAATGAATATTATTGAATTTATTTATTTTTAAACTAAGCATATGTTTAACTAAATGGACAAAGTTGAACCTTTTTCATTACTATAATTATTAATATTTGTTTTTTTAACTTCAAACGAACCTTCTTGTTCCTTGATGATTGAAAAAACTTCCGGCACTACTCTTAAGGCTGCGCCAAAAGAAGCGATTACCATTCTAAGAAAACCTAAAATTATCTTCAGATTGCTGACCTTAGCATGCGCCTTTGGGAACACATACATTCTCCAGAGCTTAACATCACCTCCATTTTGTAGCATTTTGGCCTCTTATTTAGATCCTTGGGTGGCAGTTGCTTTCCATATTAACATCAAAAAGAAAATAATTATTGGCTAAGCCATGACTGAATCTACTAAGGAGATTTTTTTTTTTATAAAAAATATATTGGATGATCATTAAATAAAAGGAAGGTTTAGCAAATCTGGTAATTCGTAACATTAGAACTCCACTCCTACAAATCTTGATCCAAACAATTGTATAAATAACGAAATAAAGGACTGAGCCAAAGAAATTATTTCGTCTATGTTTCGTCGAACCTTTAGGAAGATAGATTGTCGTATAGGCACAAATTATTATCTTACTTCCAATTATTCGTATAGGCAGTATATAGTAAGGGGAAATTGTTGATATTTGGAATTTTAAGACGTAAAACATCGAGGTAATCACAACTTGTGTTTAATTTTGTTTACCTAAACTAGATTTAAATTTTGTTTAACAAATTGTTTAATTTTAGGAAATTTAATACTAACTTTACTTAGTCTGACTCAGTATGATACTCATAAGACTAACTGCAGTTTCAACATTATCAATTTTAGTGAATACCTAGGGCTCCACTTGGACAAACGTCTAACTTGGAATCCTCATACCAGACTGAAACGACAAGAAACCGCTCGACGTTTCCGACTACATCAGCACTTACTAGCTATACACTCTAATTAATTACAAAAGACTCATATACATGATTATAATAAGGCCTATTTGGACTTACGCAGTTGGACTTTGGGGCTCCATTAAACCATCGAATTCCTCTAGTATCCAATCTTTACCATCCAAAACCCTTCGAAAAATCCTTAATGCAACTTACTTTGTAACAAATAAAATAATCCATAATGACCTGGATGGAGAATCCACTGAGTCATTTGAAACATTTAACTTAAAATCGATTGAGTTGCTCGCTTAATAAGTCGTAACATAACTATAACGGACAGATAAAATACTTTTGTCTATACAATGCTTTGTTTTGGGAGATGATTCTTTTAAAGAGGTATGCGTGTGTTCTTATTTAAAATTATTTTATTTTTATTTATTGTATATCTTTTTTCATTAATATGTAGTTGTCATTTTGCCTCAATTGTTTCAAAACATCTACTTTATTTTACTGGAAAATATAGACTACTAAACTTAAAAATCATTCCAGCTATTTCCATAAAAAATCGTTACGAAACCTTCAGTGAATTGATTAAAAACGTTATTCTATAGCGTGTAACTGTTTTGAAGCACAAATTGTTTAAAATACCCACTGTATCTCACCTAATAATCAAGAAATGAAAAATAAAAACTGATCTAGTCGTTCCCTCAAAAACTCGATAAATACCTATTATCAAAGCCGTTAAACGCCTTCTATTCAATCATGGTTAGAGATTTGAGATTCAACTGTCCCTAAATCCTAACAGGATTATTTTTTTGAGCAATCAAACGTTTTTTTTTATTCATGATATTTACAACTAGATTAAAATAAAAATACGTCTAGGAAGTATGTACACCGTATAGGAAGTATGTAAAATTCACAAAAAAAAAATAAAAATAAAAAATTGATGATATTTCTGATGGGAAAATGTACACCTTTATTCACAGTTCTTCGAACTGCAATCACCTATTATGGAATCAACTTATTCACTGTCTGTGCAGATATTATCAATTTTCAACTAGAAATACCACTAAATGACTTTCATTCTGCCATCCTGTCAACTGAATGGTTCATGTGAACAATGAAATGGTCTTCAATATTCCCTATCAAAATATTCAGGTTTCGCTTAAAACTCTAAGTGTTTGATTGAAACTCCTAGCTGAACACACCTCTCTGAACAAGACCTGAAAAGCCGGGTCGAAACGTTGGCTTTTAATAAAATAGTTTTGTCACTATTCAGCCTATTTATGAATGCCTCCTCGGAACATCTCCTTCCTATAATTATTATTCAACTTTTTTTTATCACATTCCATTACTTTCAAGACTTTATTTATTAGATAATTTTTATAAGTTTTAGATTTTTAATTATTTCAGATGAATAAAATTAATAGTACTTCAAAGGATACATTTTGAAAATTCGGTATATAAAGCGTGCCTTGTCTTATTAAAAATTTATTATCATACGTTTATATTTGTTGTTTAGGTAATATTTAAGCTTATTAATATATTGTTACTATTAGTGCCAAAGATCGTATTGTAAAAATTTATTGTTTTACAGTAGAGCATAAAAATGTATTATTCTTAAATCTGCAACTGCATTAAGTAGTCTGTTGTCATAGGAAATATCAGAGTGAAATAAAATATGAAATTAAACTAATAAATATTGAAGAAATAATCAGTTTTCATGCTCTTCTGTAAAATACTAATTATTTATATACGTCCTTTTGCACCATTTTAAAAATTAAAAATATGTTTAATTAATTTTAAAAAAGGTAGGATGGTAAAGAGAAGTTGTTTCAGGCACCTCACAAGTCCATTAATACCAACAGCATTACAAGCCAATTTTATTTTCTCGATCATTCAAAAAAGTTCATTATTTTTTAATCCAAGTAATCTATGCATTACTTTATTTTAAAAAATCTTAAGCCATTGTTCTTCCCATAAAGTGAGAGCCCAAGATTCGTACTTCGAAGTGGAAAAATAGAAGAATAGTAGATTTGTAAATTATTAATTTTAAGCTTCAGTCCGGTTCATATTTACTTGTTTAACGTTTGTTATCATATTATCGCAGACGTTTATGAGTTCATAATTTTTATTACTGTGTTCCATTAAAGTTTTATTATATTTATTCCATTTATTTTCTGTATACTGAATTCATTACCTTCCTTTTTTCCATTGTTTTATTATTCTCGTAGCTAGAATTTATAACCTTCAAGAATGCTTAAACGTAGTCCGTATCTTCCTTCGACCTGAACAAAAATGTTTTACTTACAATTAGTGTTTTATCTCACTCATCTTCCTCTATGTGCATTCCGAAGCTCTAAATATCCCTCACAATAGTTTAAAAATTTTTGCTCTATCTTCCTGCTTAAAGTTTTGATTACCAAAACTTTAAAGATATTCTCGGTTTTATCTATCCATCCGTTTCGCGGACGTCCTCTTTGGAGCGATCTTCTGTAGCTGATCAAACCTTATATGCCTTGTCCTCCAAAACCTTTTAAAACCCAGGCCTCCTAGTTTCGAAGTTTCACCCTCCACATTACTTATATAATTGTTATTAAATGCGAATTACTTTTGGATTATTGTTTGCAGTCAAGAGATTATTTTGTTTCTTTCATTTTCAAATCATATTTTTCTTCTATATCTTTATTATATATAAAAAATATTTTTAATTTTACCAAAAATGTGTCCTATGTTTAAAAGATAAATTTAGATAAGTTCGTAGGAAAAAGAGGTTTAACTTGAGATATAAAAATCAAGTATAATTTTAATGTCAAGGTAGTAAACATTTTCGATAGAAGCAGCGTCATATACTATAATAGAGTTCATATATCACTATAATTATTGTCCATTGTGACAGATTATTATATTTCTAAATAAAATAAAAATATTCATAACGGTTGAATTTTTCTATAATGGTGGTTATGCATCTTTCTTAGTTGCTTATAAATTAAGTAAAGAATTTATATTGCACATAAAAAATACGTGACATTAAGTATAATCGAACATAGGGCAACAGTAATAATGTAATGTTTATCCTAAAGATTAAAAAAAAAAATATTACTTTTATACCAAATTAAATATTTATTTTTTTTAAACAGCATACATTCTTTAATATTTTTCTGATGAGGAAAAAAGTTTTAAATGAGATACAAAAGGAATAAGAAAAATTATGATGGCAAATCAACAATTTATAATAAACAAAATAATGATTTTACTAAAATAAAATCTTAATTTTGAGTATAATTTTAGGTAATTTATGAGTGAGATATGGCATGTGGTTAAAAATGAAATGCTATATAAACGTGAACATTGAATAAATAACAAAAAAGTGGACTAAAGACATAAGGAAAATTTAATTGTAAAAAAATAATGTTTTTAGAAATACATAGCCTCTATCAAACAAAATGTGTGATTTGTTGGATTCTCCATTGGAAAAAAATGATTAAAAAAGTGAATATAGAATAGAAAAATATAATACAAAAAATCAACACAAAATAGAAAAAAATATATTAAAAATCCACGTTACATACAAAGTTCTGTTGGTGACGCCAATCTTAGCAGTTCGGGTTCGCCAGTTATTTTAATAAGGTTTCAAAGTTTGTCAAACTCTGGGGGGGGGGAGCTGATTCCGACCGAAAAAAGGAGTTAATGAAAATTTTGTGTTTTTTTTTAACGTCGTCATGATTTTTATTCAATAAGAAGGAATTGCTGAAATTCTGAGCATGGGGTCATAAAGTAGACCAACTTTTTTTTAGAAAACAGTAATTAAATTTAATAACGTGATAAAATGAGATCTAATACTGCTACTGTACTGGTGCAGTTACAATACTGTAACTGTATGGGTACTCATACATCCGCAGCATATTTCTGTACAGCAGCCCTCAATTAGATCATCTAAAAGTTCCTTTTATCATTGATCTTAGAAAATTTAATTAATGTTTTACCATAAAAAACATTTTCTACTTTACGATGATGTACTTAGAATTTAATTATTCTGGACAGTTTTTGAATGAATCCTTCTTATTCAAGAAAAACCGTGACTACGTTAATAAAAACAAATAATTTGTCCTAACTATCTTTTCCGTTCAGAATCGATCAATGCATCAAATAATGTTTATTTTTTTTGTTTGAAATTTATGTATAGAATCATCCCTTCTCTCCCATTTCGGCCATTAAGAACCGAGAAATCCTGTATGTGAACTTCTTGCTGACTCTTCTATTCAAGAGTAAGAGAATATAACCGATGAAGAGCCCAGATGTTAATAATTTCATTGAATAATCAGTTACAATTGGATTTAATATCAATACCATTGCATACCATTTGAATTATATGAATGATAAATATTTCTATAATCACAATAGAGTTTCCAAGTTGTATAAACATTTCTCAATAATTTATGGAAGTGCAAATTAAGTTATCATAAAACATCAATTTATCTGGACTTTTTTTCAAACGATTTTTTTTTTAAATTTCTTTGTCACGATTAAGAAGACATTTACCGATTGACTGTCTAAAAAATGAGGAATAAGTAAAAACATATCTGCCTGAAGAATAAGCTTGAATGACTGATAAAATCATAATTTTAATCAGTTGACCGATGAATATATTATATTATCAATTTAGGCCTGAACAAGAGTCAACACAATCAACCCAAATGATTGAGCTAAATAACTTATGTGATTTGTAAATTAGCATCCACCTCTGTTTACTGGAAGTCCCATGCATTAACATTATTCAATAAAATTATAAATATTTAAATAAAATTGTATTATTTGCTCAATATAATTTCCTAAGACAATATAAATTATTCCCTTACTGTTTTAAATACGTCTTTTATACCTATACTTCACATCTCAAATTTGAGAAGCTCGTGGGAAGTGTTCTTTTAGATTAATAAATATCACAGAAGTGTAAGAGTATTCAACAGTTTTAATACACGTTATTCTACTCATTTTTATTTTATTTATATAGATGTGAGTATATAATAGATTTAACATAAAAGGAATGGATGTGAAAATTGATCTGTATAAATCATTACCCTTGTATTTATTGTTAAATGTTTTCATTAATTAAATTAGAACTAGTATGCCTCATTAATAACTCATATTAATTATCATATTACTAACTCATATAATAGATAGGTATCCTTCTCCCCAGAGAAGAGTTTCATTCTTTTAACTGAGTCGATTCACAACGATTCAATCATTGTGGTGAATCGATTGTCATGAACGATTCTTCAATTATTTTTTATATATATATATAATATATATATATATATATATATATATATATATATATATATATATATATATATAAAAAAAGGACTTTTTACTGAAAAAAATAACAAATATTCTCAAACCAAAAAAAAAAAATAAAACAATTATTCAGGCATAAACGTATTTTTTTTTTTAACTGATTGAAATTTGAAGTCAAGATTTCAATGTATTGAAATCAAAAGTTATGATTCTTAAGAGTAAAAAAGAAGTTTAAACTAGAAAAGAAAAGTTTAATTTTTTAAAATTTTACACATTAGATTTTGGAATGTATATGTAAATGAAATAGAAAGTAATTTTACTAGCCTCTGACTAATTTTATAAAGGATTTTTTAAAAATACAAATTATGAATGCAAAATAAATAAAGCATGACAGTGTGGCCATACAATAAATTAAATATTTACAAAATAATCGGTAATTAAAAATAAGAGTGCAATAGGAAAATAAATAAATAAAATAATAAGATGCATAGGTTATAAATGTAAATGGAATAGTAGATTCCGAAGTAAAAGATTTCGTAGAACAAACTCGGTAAACATCAGTGAAGGAGTGAGCGGAGTCATCGAGAATCAACCGATTCCAATTTCTAGTGAATCGTGATTCCTTCGTGTGAATCACATCAGAGTACGATTCTTCAAGAGAACTCGACTCTTTGATTCGTCTTTCGGTTCACATGCCCATTTCTACTTTTCCCTAATGCATTATACGTATAAACGGTATATGATAAACACGTCTATTAGTTTATACAATATAATATTACCAAAATACTTTATTCAACACACCCAATTGCATACTTAACCACGACACTCAATGTAAAATTTTTAATGAGTGATTTGGTTGCCCCACTGGAAGATACCTCTCCAGTTTTAAAGTTAATCACATTTTATTCCTGAACTGAAACTACTCCAATATTTTACTCGCTCAAGACCTATTTGTTTGATGCATAAAAACCTAGGTTTCTCGTTCTTTCATTCAATGAATAGAAGTCTATTTCTAAGAGTAAAACTCCGTAATGCCCAAGGGCTCAATGGGCTGTTCTCCTCCATTCAACTTTTCTAATAGATTTAGTTCGCCGAAGCCTACCATAAATAGCAATATTTTAATTTTTGAAACCTAAGTGATCTTCAAGATAATATTAAAACGCATCTGGACCTACGAACTAGAACTGTGGGAACAGCTAAATTTTCTAACATCAAACACTTTCAATCCTTCCAGTCTATAGTCCTCCGAACAATTGTAGATCCTCTCTTCTATGTAATCGATACAATTCTGCATTATGACCTTAATATTACATTTATTCTTGATCTTATCCCAGAGAAATTTTCCAGATTTCACCAGAACCTTACTCATCTTCCAAATCCCATAGCACAATTTCTATCAAGTACCACCCATCCCTACAATCCTCCTCGCAGGTGAAAATGGCAGTGGTTCCGAGAACTTTTGTAAATATATATGTATTGGAGTTCTGGCAATGGTCAGATTCTCCACTCAAGTTATGATTGTCTGAGGTTGTAGCCCTCTAACTCAGCCTCCGCTGGTTTTATATACCAGTGAAGTGGCTGAGAGAGAAGAGGGAGAAGATCTCCTAAGCTTCGCTTTTCTCTCCACAAGTGTCTATAGGTATGCTTGTATCTGAGAGATTTATTCTACTTTAAATACATTTTCTTTTACTTTTTTTCTTTTCACTCTCCTTATAATATTTTATTTTGTTCTTATTTCTATGTATTCTTTTGATATTACTTAATTTATTTATAGTTCTGTATATATGGTGTGAAAAAAAACTGGAAAAAAGTATAGGATAAGTATCCCGTAGTTAATTAATTATTAATTATAAATTAAAAATTAATTATAAATAAATTAAAACATTAAAGATTAAATGAAATAGAAAAAGAAATACCTCCTTGGACCTATAAACAACCAGAATTAAATCTCCACCTCACCAAAGATAGTACATTGTACCTGCAGACTATAAAGAAAACTTCCACAAAATAATCATCACATTGCCTGAACATCTCCTAATATTCACCGACGTGATCAGATACATCTACTTCATCAGCCTTTGTTACAACTGATACTACCGATAAATATAAATTACACCACCTTTGTATTGTTCAAACAGCAGAGATTAACGCCGTAGCAATGAGTCCCCGATACGTTATGAAGAAGCTAGTTACAAATGTGGTTGTGGTATCGGATTCCCTAAGTACTGTGAAAGCCATGAATAACATGTATCCAGACCATCCAGGGATACACTGCATTTTAAATCTTATAAAAATTATTAATGGAATTTGAACGACACATTTTATCTGGTCTCCTAAGGGAAACGAAATGGCTGATAGAGCAGCAAAAGAAGCTCTTACCCTTCCAGGCCGCAGTGAAACTTTTTTGACACCATCTAAATTTGTACAACCGCTAAGAGAAACCTTATCCGAAGAATGGCACATGGCACAATGGCACAAATACTAAATTTCCTCCGTTGGAATTTCTTATTCATAGGGTGGTCCAAAGTACATGTATTTCTCCGTCTTATTTTAGGTTAGTTTAGTTTAATTACCATATGTAAAATATACTATACTTCTTAATTTTAATTTACATAGTTTGTCACTGTATTTTTATTGTTTATTTTATTTATATCGGTACATATATTATTACAGTAAGGCTCGAAATCGGTTTTGTACCAAATATAAGCTCCTGTCATGCTCAAATACCATGAATGGGGTACCGTTGGATTAAGAATTTCACGGGGGGTTAGCGAATTGTATTCTCCGCTTTTGTTTTTCTTTCTAAAATAAATAAAGTCGATACAAACATTTTGCTAGGCTTCAATACTGGAACGGTGGTATGTCTGTAGATCGATGAGGGACAAATTGGACCTTAAAGATTTTGATGCGTACAGCAAGACCCGGATAGTTCCTCCAGAACTATCGGATCCTGAGTTTTTAAGCCCAAAAACGTACTATTTTCGAGATAACGCAAGGCATGGGGTTCGCATCCACACAACCTGACGTTAATTGTAGTACTGTCATTGGATACATGTTTCATTTCGTCGACTTGAGGTCTCTATGATCGAGACAGGAGGAGTTTATATTATTTATCGATGGTGTTTTTGATCGGCAAGCCATATCATCGTTAATTCTTCACCAAATCTCAAGATTGAGCCACCAATTTCGAAGGCTTCCTTCTCCTTCAGGCGGGCAAAATAGTTCAATCACCACGAAAATTCAGGCAAACAAGTTATGAAAAAAAAGAAACTTTATTTGCGTATAACTAAAAAATTACACACTTTTCTCTTAGTTATTCCCATGATTATATAAAACATTACTAATTGTCTACAAAAGGAAAAAAAATCATTGAAATTGGACAATTTTTCGCAAAGATACAGCTTATTGTAATTTGTAAATGGTTCCAAACAAAAATGAAGATTTAAATTAATTTTGTTTATTTTGTGGTATATATTTTAGGATAAAGTAACAATTGATTCCTTTATCTTTTTATACGTTGCATTATTTTATTTTCTTATTAATTTGGCTTTTGATAACAATATGCTGTGCGAATTTTTCGCACGGGCCTACTAGTATTCATTACTTACATAATTATTATTATTTTGTATGTAGGTGGTTTTATTAGTTTTCCCAGCACTAACAAAAAACAAAGCAGTGATACATAAGTTTATAATTTTAGCATTACTGCTCCCAGATCCTAAAATTGCTTCCTAAAAAAGCCATACTGTTCCTAACCTATATATATATATAATGCTGTACTCTGAACCACATATTGTCCTGATTCTTGGAAACTATCCATTGTCAGCTGACAACCCAACCCAATCCAACTGTCCTCACCACCTATGCCGATGATACGTGTATCTTATCAGTTAATAACAATCCACCAATTGCATCCCAAACTCTTCAATCGCACATCACAAGTCTTGAAAAATGGTGTCAAAACTAGAGGATTAAAATAAATTCAAATAAATCGCATCAAATTACCTTCACTCTTCGTCGTAAACCTATGACTTCCTGTCCTACAGTATCCTTCAACAATATCCCTCTTATCCCTGTCGAACAAATCCGATACCTAGGACTCCACCTTGACAAACGACTTACTTGGAACCCCCATACCAGACTGAAACGACTACTACCGACGTTTTCGATTAATGCAGCACTTACTAAACAAACGCTCTAAGCTTTCAATCAATTACAAACGACTCATATATTTGACAATAATAAGACCTATTTGGACTTACGGAATTGAGCTTTGGGGCTTCACTAAACCATCGAATTCACTATCTCTCGTATCCAATCCTTGCAATCCAAAATCCTCTCCTTACTTTGTAAATAAAATCATCAATAAAGACCTTAATATTCCATATTTTTCCGATTTGGCCTACCTAGATACCTATCCTTCCATAACAAACTGCAGAACCATCCGAACCCTCTCGTTTCAAACCTTGCTTCCTCCTGGATCCCTGATAACCCTCCGAGGCGTCGGAAAAGAAGATGGCCTCGGGACCTTCTAATATAGAACTTTAATTTGAGTTCTATCAATAGGTATTTTCTCTTCATGTTGTACATGTCACGTTACCAATGTCACATTTACTTGTTGTATTTTTCATGTAATACAGTTGTAAATTTCATTAAAATAAAAAAAAAGAAAGTATTACTGTAGTATAAAATGTTTTACACGAAAACATGATTTAACGAAAACATATTAAGCACCTATTGTAAATTTTAAATAACATTAAATAAACTTATTATTATTATAGTATTATCACTATATCTTATTCTGCTATTTTAAAGAGGCTTAGCAGAATTAACAAAATTTAAAAAAAAAGTTCATAGTAGTGGGAATCACGAAAATAAAAGAACCTATTGCAGATGCAACATCTGCGTTAAATGAAATTATTCGAATAAAACTGTTCAGATTTTTTTTTCTTCTACCGTTTCACAAATTCAACTATGGACGTAATCTACATAATGTAAAGCGTTTTCCAGTTTCATAGGGAAATATTGATTGATATCAGCGGGCTATGTAAGCGAAGAAGTTCACGAGTGACCTTAACCCGCTGATTGGTGGCTCAAAGATCCGGTTCAAATGGCGACCTCTTGCCTGTATAATTTGCCGAAGAAACTGGACTTCATTTCGCTATACGTTAAACCATTAGAGTTACCTTTCATGCAAAACGAAGGCTAATTATAAGGTAGGCGATAAATGATATGATAATAACTGTTTAAAAAAACTAGTTATTGATAATTAACAACTCCTCTCATTTGCATAGCTGTTAATTAACTTAATTTATCTTGTAGGAGATTCATCTCTTACTAAGTACAACAGCGTCATAAATCAATATGAAAATAAAGAAAGAAAGGCTTTCCTTGAAGGGACTCCCATTCCAAAGGGTAAGCCATTCCCTTTCGACACTCAACTTTGCTTGAATATACAAATCGTCCACTCTTATATATTAACGTAGACTATAAATTAATGGTCACCAATATAAATATATATAATAGTATCGTTCATAATTAGTGTTGCCCAAATGTGAGACCGAGAAGAGTCTTGGTCTTGCAAACTCAGTCTTCGTCATGGTCTTGGTCTTGCGAGAGAGTCTCGCAACAGTCTTGCAGTTACTTATTAGCTTATTGCTATAGATATATTACTGTAATTGTTTAGATAGAAGAAACCTAACTAAGCCCTATGGAAAAATTAGAGAAGTTAAATGCAAAAGTATATTGGTTAGACCTATTATTAACATATAGTAAATAAAATTGACAAGTATTAGTAACTATTTTGTCTTAATTTTTATTAAGAAAATCGAATTTTTTTACTAATCCTGGTCTTGGTCTTGCACTAGTTAGGCGGCCTACGTTTTGGTCTCGCAATTTGCAGGACCAATACCGATTTTGGGCAACACTATTCATAATACACGTTTTTAATTTCAATATAATGAAGTTACATAACCCGAATCGATAAATTGTGAAAAATAAACAGAAGCAAAAAATAAATAGAGAAGAAATAAAAAACTAGGAAATTAGAATTATTACAGCCGAAATTCAAGCAATAGCCTCAGCCATCCCCAACCTCCCAAAACATTACAATAATAACTGACTCTCTAAGTTCTCTAAAAGTAATGAATAATTTATATCCGAAACATCCACCCATCTTAAAAATTCATAAATATACTAAAAACTCTAGGAAAATCGGTATACTTTATTTGTGTGCCGAGCCACGTGGGAATCGTTGGAAATGAGCTCGCGGAAGTGGCAGCTAAACAAGCGCTTCCTTATTCTTCTAGATCGGTACGTTGTCAGTATTACGCCGCAAGATAGAGGTCTTCCTCTCAAAAAAGAAATAACCCATAGCTCGCAATCTATGTGGAATGAGAGTCCGCCAAGCTAACTAAAATATGTTAAAAAAAACAACAACGAAGCCATGGTCAACATCAAATCGTTATACGCAGATAAGAGGTAGTCTTAATCAGACTGAGAATAGGCCACACCGATCTTACCCATTCACACCTTATTAGCAATCAGCGACCACAGCAATGCCAAAACTGCAATAATACACCTACAGTCAGCCACATTTTACGGGAGTGTCCTTCTTACGTATCGAGTCTTAGTAGTTGAGGACTTACACCACCAATAGCAAACATTTTGAGAGGTGACGAAGACACAATGAAGTTAATGCTAGTTTTCTAGAAATCAAACGGTTTGTTTAAAAAAATTTTAAATCTTTTAAAAATTTAATCCAGAGATAAATAAAATTAATTTACAGGCGTTGATGACCCTGATGCTGTACGCCTTAGAACTCCAACAAACAAACATTAGAATTATTATATCGTGTTCATCGCCAAACTCGTATTTAAGATAATTGTTTAAATTATTAAAATAACAATTCAAAAATGCGAATTGAAAAGTTATTTTATTAATGGAGTAGTAAAGAAAATACAAACATTGTAACTAAAAATAATTATCTCTTAAAAATATGTTCAATTTCATACCTATACATACAATGGTGTGCCCTCTTCGATCATTTCCTCTGACATGCCATGATCAAAATGATACCGAAACCCGACAAACCACCTAACCAAACTCTCATCTTCTTATAAACCTTTCTCACTGTTGACCATCATGGGCTAAATCCAAAAAAAAAATAAAATAAAAATGTCTGCATCAAATTCTAAAATAGAAGAACTAAAGACTAAAATAATTTGATCCCTGACTATCAATTTGAATATAAATACTATTCAGTTGTGTCATCATTTGTTTAAATTTCAATCACTTCATTCTAATATTCAGTACTATCAACGTGAGTTCAATGTTCAGCACGTGATACATGGAGGTTTTTCACGACGTAGAATAGGCTTTCGTGTTGAATTTGGCACCCAGGATTATTTTATGGACTCTGAATTCTTCTCCACCATTTATCTTCTGCTAAACCGTTTATACCTCTTTTTTTTTTTTTTTTTATTAAATTTATTTATGAACCTCAGCCTCAACCAGGTACTTCTTCGCAAGAAATGGTTGAAGAATCTCCTTTCTTCACTCCAAACCCGTTCCAAGTGCTTCATAATGACAGAGAAGTAATGGAGTCAGCAGCAGTACCCAGGGAACCAAGGCCTCCTCCGATATTTGTTAAAAACATCAAAAATTTTCAACTACTGTGTACACAGCTAAACGAAATCTGCTCCGGCAGTTATTCTTGCCTCAACAGGACTAACGACACAAAAATAACACCTGATACTGCAGAAGCCTACCGAAAAATTGTGAAGTACCTGTCAGAAACTAATGCAAATTTCCACACGTACCAGCTGAAACAGGAGAGATCGCTACGAGTGGTGGTTAGAAATTTACACTCCTCAACCCCAACTGAAGTGATAAAAGAAGAACTAGCGACGCTTGGTTTCAAAGTGCGTCAGGTAACCAACGTTCTGAAGGAGAATAAGGAGCAGCCAGGAGTGAGTAATAAAGTTCCACTACCTTTATTTTTCGTGGATCTAGAGCCATCACCTGGCATTGAAAAAATATATGATATCAAGAGATTGTACTACACTATCGTGAAGATAGAGAAGCCATACCCCAAGAAGGAAATTGTGCAGTGCCACAATTGCCAGGCGTATGGCCACACGAAAACTTATTGTCACCATCTGCCGCGTTGCGTGAAATGCGGTGAACAGCACAAATCTGTGGAGTGCACCAAACCAACACAAGATCCTGCAGTGTGTGCACTATGCCAGGAGGGACACCCGGCCAACTACAAAGGCTGCCAAACCTATAAGAGCCTCAAATCCAGATACCAGAAGAACCGGATTCAAGATGAGACAACCAGACCAAGAAGAGAACCTTCTAGAATTGTTAACAATAATTTATCATACTCCGAACTACTTGGAGGTAAGAACCCCAATAATACATGTGAAGCCCTGCCGCAGCAACTACCTCAGCCCCAATCTCAATATTCTGTTCATCCTAAACACATAATCATCAACAACCTCAAATTCCTCATATTCCTCCTCCTTCAAATGCAACAGATCTCACTAGTTTGTTAGCATCTTTCCTAACCGATTTCAAATCCCTAGTCACTCCACTCATATCACTCCTTACAAATCTCGTATCTCACCTCATCCCTCCTTTGAAAAATCCTTAATGACCCACATACCAAAACCCATGTCCATTCTCCTTTGGAATGCGAATGGTGTTAGAAATCACGTTGACGAACTAACAGCTTTACTACAAGACAAGAACATTGACGTAGCCCTAATTACAGAAACTCGACTGACCATAAAACAGCATTTAAAAATCCCACAGTATTTAACATACCGTACTGACCACCCTGATGGCAGAGCACATGCCGGCACTGCTGTCATCGTACACCAATCCCTCTCCCATCACTTACTCCCATTACCTACTCAAGATTTCCTACAGTCAACCGCTATTGTAATCAAAGCCTTCTCCTTTCCAGTCACCCTTGCATCAGCATATTGCCCTCCTAACAGATCCATATCCAAAGTCCAGTTCAGTTCTCTCCTCAACTCCTTAGGTCATCATTTCATCCTGGGTGCAGACTTAAATGCCAAGCATCAAGTTTGGGGTTCAAGAACCACGAATTCTCGTGGCAGAACATTTCTGTCTGCACTCAATACCCAACGTTTCAGTCTCCTTCCACCCAACTCACCTACCTACTGGCCCACAGATCCTAACCGCAATCCCGATATCCTTGATTTTTTCATCCACAGTGGCTTAGGTCCCCTCAATCATTCCCTTACCCCTCTTGGCGAACTATCCTCAGATCATAGTCCATTATTACTCCAATTATCTCTAGCTCCTATTCCTAAGTCTTCTCCACCGTCCTTCATCAGAGGCCCAGTTAACTGGAAACTCTTTCACCAAATCCTTACCGATAAAATTGACCTCAGAATGACCCTGAAAACCCCAGATGACCTTGACAATACCGTACACTTTTTTACCACCACTATCCAACAAGCAATCTGGACTGCTTCCTTTCCAAACCACTCCTCAAGAACTCCTAAGAAAAATAAGTTACCTCAACACCTCATAGACCTAATCCATACCAAACGCCGTGCCAGATTATTATGGCAACGTACTAGACACCCCACCGATCGCCAATCCTATAATTATTTTTGCAAAAAACTAAAGATAGAATTGGCCACCTTCAGATCCCAATCCTTCAACTCCTACCTCACTTCCCTCTCTTCTCATGACAATTCCCTATGGAAGACCACCAAACATATCCTAAAACCCCATCACATATCACATCCTCTCCGTCGAGGTGATGGCTCTTGGGCAGCATCTGACGAAGATAGAGCCGAAGAATTCGCCAAAAACCTTTCCCTTACATTCACCTCTCATCCAGAATCCAATCCCACCCACACGTCAGCAGTAGAGGAATTCCTTAATTCACCCATCCCACTCTCCTTACCGCCTAAAGCAGTTAATCCTTCTGAGGTCAAATTCCTTTTACAAAAACTACCTACCCGTAAATCACCTGGATACGACCTGCTTACCTCTCAGATCCTTAGACAACTCCCTCCTAAAGCTGTCATATTCCTTACATACATATACAATAGCATCCTACGAACCACCCACTTTCCCTTTTGTGGAAACATTCCACTATTATCCTGTTTCCGAAACCAGGCAAACCTCCCAACACCTCAACGTCCTACAGACCAATTAGCCTTCATCCTATTCTCTCAAAAATCTTTGAAAAGATCCTCCTAAAACGCATCCTACCCTTTATAGAATCCCAAACTCTTCCTTCCCATCAGTTCGGATTTCGTTCACAACACTCTACAGTCCAACAAGGACTCCGAGTGGTTGATCATATTTCCGCAGCATTGGAAAGCAAGCAATATTGCTCGGGTGCATTTCTGGACATAGCTCAAGCTTTCGACCGGGTATGGCACGCCGGGCTTCTTTCCAAGCTGAAAAACTATCTTCCTCAGTCCTTGTACCTTGTTCTCCGTTCCTACCTCTCAGATCGTACCTTCCGAGTTCGTTGCGGTACTGAATTTTCGCATTGCTATCCAATTGAGGCAGGTGTTCCTCAAGGTAGCGTATTGGGTCCCGTCCTTTACATCCTCTTTACCGCCGATATCCCTGTCCATCCCGATACCTTCCTGGCAACTTTTGCTGATGACACCGCTATTCTATCATCCGACTCAGATCCCAACATAGCATCCTTAAATCTCCAAAACCACCTCACCTTGATTGAGCACTGGTGTAATAACTGGCGCATTAAAGTTAATGAATCTAAATGCCAACACATTACCTTTACACTCCGACGCAGTTCCTGTCCACCAGTACACTTTAATTCCATCCAGCTTCCTTACTCAGACACAGTCCGGTATCTTGGCTTTCATTTAGACCGAAGACTGACGTGGAACCCACATACTAGACTCAAAAGACAAGAACTCAACCGACGATACGGCCAGCTATACAGACTACTAAACAGAAAATCCAAACTTTCTATTGAAAACAAATTACTTATCTACAAGACAATACTGAAACCTATATGGACATACGGACTTGAACTGTGGGGTACAGCAAAAGCTTCTAACATCAAACGTATTCAATCCTTTCAATCTAAAGTCCTTCGAACAATAGTTGATGCTCCGTTCTATGTAAATAACAAAATCCTACACCATGACCTTAATATCCCATTTGTCCTAGACCTTATTCCAGAAAAATTCTCCAAATTTCACCAGAACCTTACCTATCATCCAAATCCCCTTGCACAATCTCTATCCAGCACCACCCATCCTTACAATCCTCCTCGAAGGTTGAAGCGGCAGTGGCCCAGAGACCTTTTGTAAATAAGCATCTATTGGAGTTTTGGCAATGGCCAGATCCTCCACTCAAGCCCGAGTGTGTATGATTAGGTTAGTTCTTTTGTTTATATACATTTATTTTATTTTATTGTATTTATTTTTATTTTATTTATTGTATTTATTATTATTAAGTTTCTGTATTATTTTTTTTTTTTTTATTGTAAATAGAGTGTGATTGTGCTTTCTCTGAACACTATTATAAATGTCCTTGATGTGACAGAATGTAATATTTCTAAATAAACAAATAAAAAAAAAATTTATTTATTGAATAATAATACAATCAGCCACTGTTGGAGGGCTATAAGAATTAGGGCTAAAAGTTCTCACTCATACAATATATACAAATAATAAAGAAATAAATATAAATATAAGAAGTAAATAAATAATACTGATGAAGAAGGTAAATAAAAATTAAAAATAAAAATAAACAAATAAAATAAAATAAAAACTTCTAAACACAATCATAACTATATACAATATATACATTCGCCCAAGAATCTCCGAGCAAAGCAAGACTCCGGAAGATCCCAGTGCCACTTTTCCAGCCGCATCACTAGTATTAGAAGCCAGTGGAGACTAAAAGAGGGCACTACAGCCACACACGCTCAGGACATGAGTGGAGAAGCTGGCCATTGCCAGGACTCCAAAGGCATATTTACAAAAGATCTCGAGGCCACTGCCGTTTCAACCTTCGAGGGGGATGGTATGGATGCTCGGAGCTGGATAGGGATTGCGCTAGAGGATTGGGATGATGAATGAGGTTCTGGTGAAAGTTGGAGAATCTGGATGGGATGATGTCATGGACATATGGGATGTTAAGGTCATGGTGTAGGGTCTTGTTCGTGACATAATATGAAGCATAGACTATTGTTCGAAGGACTTTGGACTGGAAGGATTGGATGCGTTTGATATTCGATGATTTAGTTGTCCCCCACAGTTCCAGTCCGTAGTTTATACCTCATAGACAGAAACTTTGACTTCAATATTATAATTTTTAGTATTCATCTTTCTTTTCTCTGTCCGCCATTGTTCCACAAGAAAATATCCTAGGCCCCACTGACTAACAATTTAAACAGCAGGAATCCAAATCTTTCCTGGCGTTGTTCTGGTTACTCATGCTGAAAAAGCTATTCTTTAATAATGATCTAACTACTCCAGTTACACTTAAAAGCCAATGAAAAACGGTTTCTAAAATTGAATATTCAAATAACTCATAACGAATCCCATAAAATAACTTTTACGTCGTAAACCAACTACACCCTGCCTTACATCATTCTTTAAAAATAAATTATTTATGCTTCCCTGTCGAACAAAACCGCTATTTATGATATCTTGACAAGCATCTTATTTATTATGCTTATATGGGACCGAAACAATAAGAAATAGCTCATAGATTTCAATTATAATAAAATTTGCTCGAAAAAGCTCATATCGATCAAGCTGATTAGGATTTCAGGAAGTAAGCTTTGGGACTCCACAAAGCTGTTGCAGTCTTTCCGCACGCAATTCTTACATTATAATAGAAGCCTTAATGCTTATTAAGTAATAGATAAAACTATATATAAATGCTTCAATATTTCATTAGTTTCAGATTTACCTGAAATATATATACCTCTTTGAACTATAAATATACAGACATACTCTTCAAACACAAATGCTCAAAACATCGCTTCATCTGAATCTATTTCTGGCAACTGAAAAGATGGCAATGAAGCCTCTTCAATTAAAATGATTATTAAAATTCTGCCAATGGGTACTAGCTTCACAAGCTATTATTATTTATATTTGTATTTGTATTTTGTACACTATTTATATTTGTATTTTTACAACAAACTTACTTAATTGAGCATTGTTAATACAGATGAAAATTTGTATAAAAATATCATTAATAATAAAATTGTAATTGAATAAACCTCATAAAATAATAATATATATTAGAACTGTAATCAATTTATGTTATCTCGTATGCTAAACCCGCACGACTCACATGTTGGTCCACCCATCGCCGGTCATGTGTCATGTGATCATTTTAATATCAAAAGTCAGTCTTTATATCAGCTAAATCTACATTAAATGTATCTATTTTTTATCAATATTTTTTTTTATTCATTGATATTTACAACTATATTAAAAAATAAAATAAAAATACAACTAGTAAAGGTTCACTCAGGAATATAATAACATGAAATCTCTTGTTGAGGAACTACCCACTGATAGCACTAAAATAATAGATTTACACAAGAAGATCACGAGGCCACCTTTTTTTCAGACGCCTCGGAGGGCTATCAGGGATCTAGTATGTACACCTTAGTAGGGGAAGTATGTACACCTTAAAGTAATCACAAGAAACCACTCATTGAGAAACTACCTACTGGTAGCATCCTAATAATATATTTACATATGAAGATCACGAGGCTATCTTCTTTTCAGACGCTTTGAAGATTTATTACGGATCGAGGAGGAAACAATGTATAAAACGAGAGAGTTCGGATGGTTCTGCAGTTTGTTATGGAAGGATAGATGTCTGGATTGTGCCAAATCGGAAACATATGGAATATTAAAGTCTTTATGGATGATTTTATTTGTGACAAAGTAAGGAGGGTTGAGGATTTTACGAAGGATTTTGGATTGTGTCAATAATTTAAAAAAAAAATCTTAATTTTGACAAAAACAAATTTCAATATTTCTTTCTAAAAGAAAAGGGAAATTGTGTGGTAAAATCGCCAACATATATATGAAAAAAAATAAATGTATGTGTTACACAAGAGAATCTGTGAATGAAAATTTAGACAGTCCCTGAGGGAAAACTCGTTTGAGGATTGGGGCAAATGTAAGTGATAGGTGTGCCACATTTTGAATCAAACCAATGGGCTATGTAGGGTTTATGTGACGGAGTGGACGGATGATTTGAAATTAAACATGAACTATGCTCCTATTCGTGGGGTTCCAGGAACCGGAGGTCATACGAATGGAAATGTTAGACCCCTTTGAGGCAATCGAGCAATTGAGGCAGTGAGCCAGAAACTGCAGCTCATGTATTGGGCAAATGTCCGAATCAAATGCTCCTAGTCACCCGCCGGCACAATAATGTAAAGCATTGAGTACGCGAATTCCTAGAGACGAAAAATTATAGGTGCTTCCTTGAAGTATATTGTGTAGATTTGGAAGGCTCTACGAGATTTGGAGATATCTTAGCCTTTAGTGCGAAAGGAAAAGAGGTTCTGATTGTCGATCCTACAATTCGAACAAACGATGAAGATCAAGATCTTAAGATACAAATAGAAATAGAGAAGATCAATAAAAAATGCATTCCGTAGCTACAGGAAAAATACAGGGAGGAATTTGGTGAAAGAGAATACTCGGTTCGGGGACTGTGGTTCGGGAGTAGAGGAGCGATTCCACCTTTAACTGCTGTGTTTTTGGAAAAACTGGGTGTGGAAAGGAGCGATATGCAGAGTATCACATCACATATATCGATTATAGGCAGTTAGTTATGAGCTCTAAAGATAGTCGTGAGAATGAACAAAATTAAGTGTAGCAATAAGAAAATAAAATAAAACATTACGTAGTCTGAATGGTGGTCCTGCAAAACTCTATGCTTTGTCCTCTCTCAGTAAACATTATCTGTTGGGGATGATCAGTATAGTGTTGTAGCAACTCAACATAGTTGAGCACCTGTACAACTTTGTTGTACTTTTATCTATCCACTATAATTTATAAAAAATATAGATACCGAGTTAATTATTAAAAAATATATATTATAGATATAAAAATTAAAAATTTATTTCTTAAGTTTCTTAAAAGATTAACTGATATTTCAATAAAGCTTTTGCGAAAAAAAAACAACTCTATGACAAAAAGAGATACGATGATATGATAAAAATAACATAAGAAAAAACAATCATAACTGGATCAACAATTTAAATCAGTTTATTTATTTTTTCAATACTGAATAAAAATTTTTGAAATTGATGGATTAACAAAAAAAAAATGATTTTTTTTTTTTATTATTTCTTAATTATATTTACAACTGTATTAAATAAATGCATCTAGTAAATTTGAACATATGACGTGAAAACACTTGCTGAGTAACTACCCAATGGTAGCACTCTAATGATATGTCTACATTAGGATATCACGGGGCCATCTTATATTCAGACGCCTCGGAGGGTTATCAGGAATTGAAGAGGAAGCAAGGTTAGAAACGAGAGGGTTGGGATGATTCTGAAGTTTATTATGGAAGGATAGGTATCTGGATTGAGCCATATCTGAAACATAAGAAACATTAAGATCATGGTTTTATTTGTAACAAAGTAGATTTTTTTTTTCTAAATGAACATATAAAGCCAGTTTGGCTTGCAAAGCTAAAAATTATGAAGATACCAAAAAAAAGTCCATTTATTCCTTAGAAAACCTCTTGCTCAGGTAGTTAGGGTATGAATATGAGATGAAGCTTCAAAGGATGGTTACGAATATCAAATTGAAAATGAAGCAGTAGGTTCATATAAATCGCAGCATAGAGAAGATAAATATGTAATAGTCGTCAAAGGAAATACTTTAATACACACACAAACAACCTTTTTGGGTAAAACTTCATGTAAAATATAAAAATATAATTAAATTAATTTTCACGCAATATTTCCAATATTTTAGGAAACGAAGTGTGTTAGGTATGTTCCACAGACTCATCAATATAAAACTGTCTTCTCAAATAACTTTCAACACTTCATTGATAAACTTATTATCAACTTATGTCTCTCATTTAAGCCAGTATTATTTTACATTACCTATTAACCAAATTATATTAAATCTTAAAACTTAATACATATGCATGTATATATATATATTTGATTTTAACGACAATAATTTTTATTTTTCCGACATTTCTCCCACAGACCTTATTACCGTTATAATGAAATCCCGTTCCAATTCCGTAGGCCCAGATGGCATTCCTATCAAACTAATAAAATTATGTCTCCCTGAAATCCTCCCAGCACTCCTTTTCATCTACAATTTCTCCCTGCAGAATTCAATATTCCCGACCTCTTGGAAAAAAGCCATTGTCCTTCCTTTAAACAAAAAGCCTAATCCATCCTCTCCCGAAGATTTCCGCCCAATATCAATCCTTTCCAATCTTTCTAAACCCCTAGAAAAGTTAGTACAATCCCAAGTTTCCAACTACCTTGAACAATCCAACCAACTCGATCCTCTCCAATCTGGCTTCCGTCCTGGCTACTCTACACAATCTGCTCTGATTAAAATTACTAGTGATATCCAGACTGCAATAGATGACAAAAAACTAACCATACTTATACTGCTTGATTTCTCCAAAGCTTTCGATTCCATTATCCATTCCATCCTTTTCAACAAACTAAAATCATTATCCTTCTCCAATAGTTCCATCTCTTGGTTCCAGTCTTTCCTCTCACAACGAACCCAAGCAGTTTCCATACCTAATCAACCTCTATCTGCCTACCTTCCTTTATCCTCAGGAGTTGCACAGGGTTCAAGCATGTCTCCTCTTCTTTTCAATTCTTATATTAATGACCTAAATGATTCAATTATCCATTGTTCCCACCACCTTTATGCCGACGATTCTCAAATCTATTTATCCTTTTCTCCCGCTGAGTTATTGGTGGCATTTGCCAAAATTCAAGAAGATTTAGATCGAATTAGTGCCTGGGCCAACTTAAATGGATTAAGGCTAAATGCTGCCAAAACTCAGGCCATTCTCATTGGTTCCAAGCCCCTTCTTAGATCCCACACCAACTTTCCCTCACTCTATCTAAACAACCACCCCATCACCTTCTATCCCTTTGTTAAAAATTTAGGCTTTCTCATAGATCAAACCCTTTCCTGGAATCACCATATCTCTCATATATCCCGCCGTGCAATTTCTACCCTCAAACTATTCCATCACTTCCGCCATCTTCTACCCCAAAATACCCGTAGACTCATAGTTTCCTCTCTCATCTTTCCCCACTTTGACTACAGCTGTGTGGTGTACGATGGCCTCTCGGTGGAACTGCGTGATAGACTCAAAAGACTTATGAATTGCTTCGTAAGATTTGTAATTGGAACCCCGAGACGCTCCCGTGTCTCCCACCACTACACTGAGTTAGGGTGGCTCTTCCCCTCCTTAAGAAGACAATATTTCCTTGGCACTTTCCTTTATCAAATCATTACCGATCATCGTCCTTCTTATGCCTACAACCTTCTCCAATTTAAGTCCTCAATCCATTCTCTCACTACAAGATCCCGACCCTCTGACCTATACATCCCTTCTCATAGATCTGCCTCATTCCAAAATTCCTTTATAGCCCGCTCTGTCAACTTTTGGAATTCCCTCCCGATCAAAATTCGACATGCCCCTTCCCTGTATACATTCAAAAACCTCCTATTCCAATTCCTGTTCCAAAAACAGTCTGATACCAGCTAACTATTGATATTATATATGTATTGAGTAGCAATCATATAATCATAACACTTGGTAATAGATAGTACATGCATTTCCTACTATCGACGTAGGAATTTCAATACATACATTTTTTTTTAAATATATTTTTTTTTTATTCAATTATAAGTAACTGTTTATTTTTATATATATATTCAAGTAAAGTTTTTTTTTTTTTTTATGAAATGAACTCATTGTATCTCTTTTTCGTTCTTCATTTCTCAAAGTGTATGTTTATGTTGTTCAACCCTTAAATATAATTTTGTTCATAGTTCAAGTGATTCGTTCATAGTTTTAATTGTTTTGTTCATAATTTTAAATGCTCTGTGCATAGTTTTATCTGTTTGTATATAGCTTGTGCACCTAAGATTTTCTTTACTTTTTATTTTATTTTATCAATTTTATTTATTGTTTCAACGTTCAGGTCAGTAATATTCTATTATTTTGTACATTATTGTTATTCTGAAGGGATTTAGTCCCAGAATAAAGTTTTTTTCTATCTATCTATCTATATATATATATATATATATATCTTTTTAACGATGATCATGATCAACCATGATCATGTGGACGTAATCTTCAAAGATATACGGTATCGCTAAAAAGAGCTTGATGAGAGACCTCCTTCCTGAAATAACCAAAGTAATTTAATAAACTCAGGGAAAAGGTTGCTACTGTCGTCGTAAAAGGTCTTATCCCTATTGATGTAACTTTTCAGGGCTTAAATGCCAAGTGTTCATATACGGCTTGCTCTAAAGTATCTTTAGTATGGTTTATTTTAAATAATTAATTATTTCTCATTGTTAAGTATTATGAAAAAATACTAAATATAGTTTTTGAAAGAATTTGATGATTGAATAAAGGAGAAAAAATAAAAATGCTTACCTAGCTCGAAAATTCTCCGGAAGTACTATTCAGAAGGTATACGTATAATACATCGTTGCAGAGCGGATAATTTTATAAATTATCTAATTCAGAAAGTTGTAGAAGGTAACGGAGAGTGACAAAGAAATTATAATTACTAACTTTTAAAAACTAGTAACATTTAACGTAAATCACATGTTTTCAAGGAAATTAAATGAAATTTACTAACTAAATGTAAACTTTTAAGTTTGAAAAAAGCATTTAAATTCCACCTAATCATGGCAATGTCATTGTTTAATTCCATCGTAAAATATTCCATCGTACTGGATTGAAAGAAGAAGTAAAATATAAAATCATTTCATGGATGTATAAAGCATATGTTTATAACCTTAAATAAATTTATTGTAGTTTAATAATTCTAGATCTGATATTATATTTAAATAATTAGGTATCAACGTCCGTTTAATCCGAAATATTGTCATGTAACTTTATAGAAAATTAAATTAGTAAATAATTTGACGAATCTCCCGTTTGTTATATTCCTACAGTATCTACTACTATTTCATTGTACTTGTGTGAAAGAAGAAGTGAAATATAAAAATATTTCATATATACGTTTAATATGTTTACTATAGGTTAATAACTCTAGATTTGATATTTTATTTAAATATTTAGGTATCTATAGTCCGTTTATTCCAAAAAATCATCATGTAACCTTTTAGAAAATTAAATTAGAGAATAGTTGGATGAGATTTCCTCTTGTGATATTCCAACAGTATCCTCTAACAATTAGTGTGACAATGTTTGATCTGTCTATGATAGACAATGCAAATCTCTAATTTCCGTTTCAGTAAACTTCGCAATGAAAAATGAAAAATAACAGTTTAATAACTGATAGTCTTACAATCCATAATCAACGGATCGTACAATCAATCATCAACCGGTGATATAATAAATAGGGCTTTTGTTATTTTAATGGTATTTATGATTTGTTATCTGTATTTTTTAAGCTTTAGCTCGGTTAAAAGTGCAATTAAAAAATTTTACAATAGCCCATGATGGCTAGAAAATAATTTCAACTATTAAAAATGGAGCGGTTAGTGAAAGTTGAGTGTAGCGCTGACAACAGCTGACAAGTCTAAATAAATATTGAAAGACTAAAAAATAAAATGTTTGTTTGAATATTATTTAAGATTTTCTTTATTTATTAATGGACACTTCACAATAAGCTTTTTTAGTGTTTCATTTTCAAGAGATGAATCTATATTTATTATTTAGAATCCATGGTAAGTTGTTTCCTTAACGTGTGAAAAAAGAAATGTTAATGGGCAAATTCATAAGCAAATAAGCCAAAGCCTTAACTGCATGCTACATGAAGGTATGAAACGACGGAAGAGAAAATAATATTAATAGTGAGAATACAGTGCATTTGCACATTTATAATCATCAAATGGAGAAGAACATTATTTTCTTCGTGCAATAGCTATAAAATAGAAGGAAAGGGAGAAGTTTTACTACGAGACCCTGACCGATGTCCAAGTTCACTGTTGTTCAGAAACAGCCTCAGGACTTTCTGCGAAGGCTGTCCTCGATCGAGAGGAAGCGTGTGTTATGAAAACTACAGGAGGCAATGCTGAGCAATAACGGCTCAATGTTTGAGCATTCATATGATCATTTTTTTTATTTTTGTTGAAAAGTTTAATATATTTATGTATCATTTTATTTATATTATTTAATATTTAAATATAGAAACCTTTACAAATATATATATTGCGATTTTAAAATTTCCATCTGCACCTGTCATCATAGTGACAATTAGCAGATTTGTCGTACGTTACAGGACGGCATGATAAACATGATGAAGAATAGTACCCAACAGTACCTCATCCCTTATCTGTTTACATCCTTTAATCAGGAAAGGAGATCTCTCATCCAGTTCCTTTACAGGCGCCTCCTGATGAGCATGACAGCCGTCTCTTTGATAAGACCGTTGATAGTTTAAGATGAAATCGGGAGTAGAAATTATGTATGTTTTAGTCGACAGTTTTTTATATTAGATCGGTATGTAAAGTTTTGTTGTGGATGGCTGCAGTAATTAGTATTAAAATTTTTGATTGAAAAGTTTTAGCTTTTTTAAATGAGTCTTTTTTGCTCAAGCGTAAATCTGTGAGGCGTATGTCTAAATGGGTTTGAGTAGGTATATGTATGTATTTAATTTTTTTCTGATTTTCAATTTTGATTTGAAAAAAAGTGAGTATAGTATTTCCATTCACTTGTTAAATGTCTTTTGTTTCATTTCGACACGTGGTCCTTCTGTCGAATATTAGCCTGAGGTAAAGCACAGTGTCCATCTGAGGAAACTCAACAATGCCCGTTCTAGATTAAAATTCTTGCTATATTTTAAAATGCTACTGCTGATTTCCACCACTACAAAATATGATAAAAATTAGTTGTATTATGTTTCCCACTTCAGCATGGCTCAATGAGCCTCTTAGCGACTTTAGGTAAGTAGAAAACGCAAACAAGTCCAGAAGAATGAATTTTATTGTTTTAATTTTATAGCATTCCTTGAGTATGTCCCTGACCATATGTTTTTAATAGATAGATAGGTAATATATGGATTCGCTTAATTACAACTCAGCTATGGGGGTCTGACCCAATCGGTGTTAGTTTAGGTTATTCATTTTACAAACTGTGTATATGTTAAGAGGAATATAGAATTAAACATTATACAACAAACATTAAATAAATAATCCTAAGGCTATAATAATTGTATGATTTTCAAACAATAGATTAATATTTAATATGAATAAGTAGTGTGGATAGCTACATAAATACTTTGGGAGTAGACTGGAGGAAATTGACAACAACGAACACATGACCTTCTTGTAGTACTTTTGTTTTTGAGTAAGTCAACATTCGAAAAATTCGTGTTCCGTTCGATAGTAGAAGGCACCCGATCACTTCGGGTCAAATTACTCTCACTTCTCTGATTTGGAAATATTTATTTCTAGTTGAAGTAGGGTATTAAGTAAAAGTTGAGTGATGATCACACCTCACCGAATTTTTTTTATCAACTATTAATATAACAATGATCTCAAAGTTTAGAAAATAATTCTCAAATTTCATTTTTTCTTAACTAAAGCATACTTTAAGACTTCGTAAGTATTGGGTTGGTATATAAGTCCTTTCGGTTTTTTCAGGTTGAAAAAAAATTCAATGTATTATAGACATAAAATTTATTTTAATCTACAATATATTGACCATTATTTAATATGAATATTTCCCATCTTTCCACCAACTGCATAATGCCATATTCATAGTATGTCTAGAGTTTATTGTTAAAAACTGATCTAAGTGGTTTTTGATGTCCTCTTCATTTTGGAATTTCTTTTCATCCTGGCTAGATTTGGCCGATAGGGAGGGTGGGACAAAAGGTCCTTTCTAAGGCTCAATCATTTATTGCGAGTGACCAATGAGGTGTGAGACCTAGCGTTGTCTTAGTGGAACATAACATCCTTCCGATTTGCCAGTTCTGGGCGTTTGTTTTTAATTGATCGATCCAATTTTATTGATTGTAGGCAGTAAAGAGTTGATTAAATTATTCATCCAGATTGCAATAGCTCATAGAAAATAACACCCTTGAAACCCCACCATATGAAAAGCATTATCTTCTTTGTATGCAATCCGGGTTTTGACATTCTCCTAGGAGCCTCACCACTAGCTCCCCAAGATTTTCTACGGACTGGAAGAATTGTCGTCAAATAACCATATTTCATCTCCTATCACCAACCTCTAGAAAATGGGAGGTTTTGTTGCAGTTTCCGTAGTGAATCACAGACAGAAATGCGTGTCAATGCGAGTCAGAAATGAGTGCCAAGTTGACTTTGGTTAGAGAGTGAGGGACCCAAACATTAAGGCTGGAAACATAGCCGAGCTTGTGCTAATGGTTTTCTATGCTTGTGTGCGACACATATAGAACCATAGAGTCAATCTGTTGCGCTGATTGGGTGAGATTTTTATCAACAATGGCCGAAGCACCATTTATGTCAAAATTTCCTGAATAAAATTTGGCAAAATAATTTTGATAGATTAAGTCATCGGTTAAGGCATCATCCCCATAAACACGGCAACATTTTCTATGCGCTTCTGCAGCAAGCTCACCTTTTTTAAAATAATACAACAAAATATGCCAATAATGAATGATATTTTCTTCCATCTTCACAGTGCAATAGCAAACACAATAGTGAGCTATTTTTATCAAGAATTAACAGATATAGTTTTCGACATATTACAAACAGGATAAACAATCCATCTTAGGGATTAATTCGTCAGATAAGAAGTGTATCATAGTGACTTATAAACAAACAGAAAAACCGAAAGACGTATTTGCCAACCCAAGATATGTTTATAACCGAGTTCAATTGTTATGTATAAGGTTTCGTTTCCTTATACTAGAAGCATTGCATAATATCATCGCATTATTGTAATAAGTAAATACATTAAAATAAATAAATATAAAAAATCATCAAGTAGTACTTGCCCTGAATGCATTATTTTTAAAACTTTTATAAGTCATGATCAAATGCATTGTCATTGTTTCTGCAAACAATACCATCACGGAAAAGCGCTAGTACTTTCGAACAAAAGAAAACAATTCAAATAAACGATAACCTATCGATCGAATCTGTAACAGAGCCGGCCATTGAAAGGTTATCAGAGCGGCGCGGAGTCGGGCACGATCGGGTGAAGTCGTGGGCGGCGGTGAGTGCCCCTTCGGCCCGCGGCCTTGACATCTCCCCCAAGGATATCGTCCAGATGGATTGCCATAAATTGGTACATCCATAATAATGAGCCTTGTACATTTTAGGTTGTTTCCGATAAATGGCAGCCTTATTAACCCGTAACTAACAGTCTTTTTTTTTACAGATTCTTTTAATAAGTTGCCACATCTGCGTTTATCTTCCCGGACCATCGGAGTAATCTCACGTTTCGCAGATAACGTGATATTAAATCAATTATGTTATTAGATGTAGCTCGGTGATTTTCGGCGGTTTATTATTCGCGGCGAAATGTTAGTCATTGCGCGTCAATTAAATCTGGGATTAACAATTAGTCAGGTTTGAAGA
Source organism: Nezara viridula (assembly GCA_928085145.1). NCBI lineage: Eukaryota > Metazoa > Arthropoda > Insecta > Hemiptera > Pentatomidae > Nezara > Nezara viridula. Next base: position 50,786,943 of record OV725081.1, read on the forward strand.
GCAGCTCCTACGCAGATCTCTTGCTACCTTCGGATTATAAATTTTCTCTGATTTATGAAATAGCAGTGCGTTCTTCCATTGATAAGGTTCTACTCTTTCGTAAGGCTATTTCTTGTGCAGCTAATTTTTGGTTGGCGCAATACACGCGTAACGGTTTTGATTCCTTTCTCCTCTCCATTTCATACATATTTTTTTCATAATAATTACTATTATTGATGCATGTCATTAATAATCTGTTACACTGTAGTGAATCAATAAACAATACCTGCATGAGCCATAATTGTACATTGCGGGCAGTTGAGTTTGAACTTGACGTCCGAAGATGGGGTAAGAGAAGTTTTAGTAGGATCCACTAGCGGATCCAGGATTTAATTTTGGGGAGGCTTCAGCCCGAAAGTTTTTTTTTTTATAAAAATAACGATAATTACTTTGGAAAAACAGAAAGAAACTAACTACCTATATGAAATGGTGTTTAAGTGATTCCTTAAGTCCTTATAAATGTAATTACACGAACAATAAAACTTCAAGAGGTATTTTAAAATTTATTTTTCCATAAAACATGACTATATTTTACCATTCTGAGGGAGGGGGGCTTCCGCCCGAAAGCTCCCCTCTCCCCACCCCCTTCCCGTAGATCCGCCCGTGGTAGGATCAAACATATGTACTGTGTTGAGATGCTTAATCGCCTAGCATCATACTCCTCAGTCCACAGATATTATTTGAAATCTAAATAACATATTATGAAGTAGGTTAGGTGAGAACAATTTAATACTTAGCGAATATGTTAACGGTGTATAGAATCGAATAATTGAAGGAAATGATATATTTGATTATACAGGATTCCCAACGGATCTAAAATAATAGTTTCTGCCATGGTCTACATTTTTGTTTCCTTCATAAACCCAGATTTTAAAAGAAATTACTTGTAGTCAGATGTGATGTTCCTTACTTTCGAACCATATCGCTTTAGCTATGAACTTTCTCACCATTCTCTTTATTTTTCTACTTAAGTACGGTATGCATTTCGAATAAATTTCCTCTTCCTCTGATTTTACCTTGAACTCTTGATCCTGATCGAGGGACCCACTATTGGTAATTGCCTCATTTTTTGTCGTATTAAACGCTAAAATGACAACGAATCTTGTTGTTCTTTCAGTTTCTTGGCATCAAAATTCCAGGGAACATTTCATAGTTTCAGTTGACCATGTCTGGGAGTTCAAATAGTTGTCGCTAATATCATCACCAGCTATAAATTAAAGTGCAGAAATTAATAAATGTAAAAAAAAATAATATCGTTTTAGCGATATTATACTCCACAGTATGTTATGCGGCTGAAGTCTGGGAATTTTGAGGGTATGACATTAAGATCAACATTAAGAAATTGTTTTCGTTGCCTCCAACGACACTAAATAATATGATCTATTTAGAAACAGTCACAAATCCACTCCGAGTATTCGCTTTACAGTTGCATTCTAAGCATTGTCTTAAGTTACTGTGCCTGCCTGAAAGTCGTCTCTTGAAAAAAATGTCGCCATTGAAGTGATTAAACGTAATACCTTTTGGTTTAAAAATTGGTGCAATTTGGCGGAAAGATACTCGTGCAGGTTCAACGGGTCTTGGGAATGCTTTTCGGAAATACCAGCTGGCAACAATTCGGCCTGCAATCACTCAGCAAAATTGGGAGCAGTGTAAATTAGCGGCATTGAATTCCGATCGATTTCTAGTGTATAGCGAAAGTCTTAAAATTTTGAAATTCGTGGATGGGTGTTGTTTGGATTTGACTCGGTGCGAGTTGAGTTGGTTGTTCAAGCTCAGGTGTAAACTCCTTTTGAATTACATCCCATGGCTTGACGGGGATATACGGATTGTTTACTCTGTAACCACCAGTAAAGGAGCATTTGTTTCATTTTTTGGCTGAGTGTTCAACGATTGGTCAAATCCATATCGAATTTCTTGGAACTAGCCCGGTTCGAAATGATATCCTAATTTATTTTCTAAATGCTCCGTCTTTGAATGAATGCCGTAAAATTGTCAGTTTTGCTTGACATGCGTGGACGTACCGTTTTAATTTGCTATCTTGCTAAATTAATCTAATTTGTAGTCAGTATCATTCATATTATTGTTCCATTATTTTCCTTTATTATTATTTCATAGACATAAATTATCCAAAATATTTATAATTTTATATTGTATTCGTTGTTTTATCATTTATCAGTCATTAATGTATATGTAATTGTTATAAAAATTTTATTTGTACTGTACTTGTAAAACATATAAAATTCCCGGAAGACGAATTATGCCGTTTAAATGTTCTGTGTATTTTGGAAAATTATAATTTATGCGTAAGTTCGTTTTAGTTCTGTTTAATTTTATCCTATTCGCTGTTTTGTCGTTGTCTGTTATTTTATGTTATTTTGTGAAACAAATTATGAGCAGTAGTGATTAAATTTTTTTTTTTACTAGTGAAACAACAAACCCTGGAACTTACAAGGAATAGTTTTTACTGGGAGAGATTTCAAGATTTTTTTCCACATCATTTTCTTACCAGTGGCAATTGAGGAAGGAAAATCGCAGAAAATCTCATGTCTTAAGACCACGAGAAGACTGAAAAGGTCACGGATGATAAACCTACTCTCGTAAACGGTATAAAACGGATTAAAGCCTTAGATGAGTTACCGCTGTAACACTCTTCCTCATGCCAGAGGATTTATTTGTATGATTGGATGATTGTGAAATAGAATCTCCTATATAGCTGCAAATAAATTGTAGAGACTTGAATTTGTTAATTAATGGTAAACAATAAGTTTTAATTTTTTGTTATTAATAAGTTTCCGACACTAAAAATGTATATATAAGGTATGAATGGGCTTTCGACCTTCCGTGTCCGGGATTACTCACTTCGCTAGTCAGTAATAAAAAGATCAAGGACTATGCAGTCTATCAAACCTATTTTTTTTTAAAAACATTATGTAATCTCGAAGTGTCATTCCCCATTTTCTTTATTTACTCAATTTACTATTCGATTAATGAGCTGTAACGAGTTAGGAAAACCAGCTCCAATTTAAACTTTTAGGAGAATAGTTCTTTATTTATTGGAAAGATGACTGCTACCACCTTATAAATATCTCGAAGTACCCAATTGTGAAAAATAGAATAATGTACCTCAAACAGTGAAATACTGAATGGAAGAATGCCTACAATTTGAAAAAAGACAGGCCTGGTAAAAACATAACGATCACAGTGAGTTCAAGAGAAATATGATAGAGGACTTGATATATCAGGTCTAAGTTTGTTTTAAATCTTATGAAGTCGACCTCAAATTTTAATTAAAACATGGGATAGTTGTAGTTCGGCAGATCAAGAAATTGGGTTTTTAATATTTTGAAACGGAAATTAATACTCGGTAAACTTCCTAAGAGACTTAATGGACTCCGTGTTTCTTACATTTATGCGCCAACCTGTAATGATTCTCGATCAAACTACTGCTGTCTCTCCTCGCTGTTTCTTGAGATATTTTCTTCTCTCTATGCACAAAGAGTAGACGTTCCTGAGTACGACATTCTTGGTCTACCTCGGGATATTCTTCAGGGACATAGTCCGTAATCATCAGTAGATTTTGTTGTTCTTCCATTTTGATTATAGAGGCAATTCACTTGGTGAAGAAGTGAAGGACAAACCACTAGGTATGGTGATCGCAAATTTCTAGAATCTCGTTCCTACTTACATTGCAGATATAGTCTCTTATTTTTCTTCAAAATCCTTTAGTTTGAACTCATTTCAGCAGATATTACTCTGCTTTTCCGTTTGCCTGTTAATGTAATGCTTTAAGCTCCATGTACTTCATTGATAGTAATGCAAATCTAGTTGTGGACCGAGTTAGGACTTACCTATGCTGTGTAGGATTTGTGATTTCTCTTTTCCTAGACTGTTCCAGAGTTCCCAAAATTCGTAACTGTACTTCTATTTCTTCTTCGTTACAGCTGTAGCGGCCAAATAGTATCTGCCCGACAGATCTACAGGCCCAATAATAGTTCATCTTACCGCTATCTGACTACACCAAACCTGCGCGCTCACTCAATGTAGCTAAAATATCTATGTTTATTTCTCATTGTTGTATTGTGAAAAGACTTTTTTTATTTTGGCTATAAAATATGTATTTGCGCCTGTCAACAATAAGTTTACAATCAGCAAATGTGATGGCGATAATGATATAATGACATGACAGGCATGGGGAAGGAAAGTACTCAGCAGTACCTCTTCCCTAACTTGTTCCAATTACTTAGGTTGTCTAAGGAAGGAGATCCCTCATCCAACGCCTTTTTAGTCTCCTGCTCATGTTCTGAGGTATGTCAGCTGTGGCCATGTCTCTTATAAGTCTGTTATTATGTCCATTTAAATTTGTGTAAAATCGTTGGTATAGGGTCGTTATATGTTGGTCAACTGTTGGAAAGTGGAGGTCAGTATGTAGAGTTTTGTTAGTCACGTACCAAGGTGCTTTTGTTATGAGTCGCAATAATTTTGATTGGAACGTTTGAAGTTTTTGTAGGTGGGACTTAAGTTTCAAATTATAAATATGTATATACATTGTGAATACTTTTTATTAATAAAGTTTAGTGCCAACAAGATATACTGCTCAAAGCTTTTAAATAACGGTAACTGTAACTACTCGTACTTGCCGAGTTGGTCATGGAGGAATGAAGATCGCTGGCAGTCCTCAAAATTTGAGGCAAGACGTTGGTTCTGCATCCTTCGGAATGTCAAAAGTTTTCAGCAGTTTGATCAGTATATTCTATATACAATTTTTGGTTCAAATCAAACTGTCTTTTATTCCACTATGCCCCTATAACATTTGCTCCTTTTCTCTCCAAAAACAAGATCTGGATGCTCATCCGCCCGCTCGTACTCCTACATAATAAGACTTCCGTTAGTATTTCACCCTCCCACAAAGTCTGGAGATTCATCTATCCGTTTGTGGTTTATGTCCTGCGGTGTCTTGAGATTCGTCCCTTAGCCCGCAGACCAAAAGTGATTTGGGTGCTCATCCGCCTGACACTTGAGGTCATTAAGTCTAAGCCTCTTCCTTCATCCACCAAGTCATTATATCTTCACGCTGAGTCGAGGCATTCTGATCACTTCAAACTATACCTACCTCAACACAGTCACCAGAAAATGTTCTTTACCTTTTGTTCCTATAGGATGTAGGTCTTGATAATGCTGATCAGCATATTTTTTTTTTTACGGGGTTATATGTGTAATTTCACCAATGTTTCTGCCTTCACTTCAGTCTAAGGGGCATGCGATGAGAACAAATCGTTGCATTTGCGAAGAAGCTGGAACGCTACGAAAAGCATATTTATTTGAAGATTACTCCTATTTCGTCGATATATAGTATGAATGAACAATAGTTTTACTCATTGTTAACACCGTATGAGTTTATATAAGCTTAACGGATTCAAATAGTCGTTTATCTCTCAATGACTCTCATACTCCGGGACGATGTAAATTTCCCCTGGAAGTGGAGTTAATATTTTTTCAGTTTTATTATCTGAAATAGTACTTTGTACAATATACATATTTTTTTAGTTTTTTTTGTTTACAAAATACAATGAGTTATTTAGTGTCTTCCTTCTCTAGAAAATAACTATATTTTAATCAGCACATGAGATTCGACAATGTTTTAAGCATTCCACATTTTCCATTACATTACAGATCACAAGATTTTCCAACGAAAAGCAAATCTCGATTGCTACAGGAAAGAAAAATATTATAGTGTAATGTATATATGCAGCTTATTTGGGAAACATTATAAAATTATTATTCTGTGAAATAGCGGAATGTATTTATACAGATGAATCAAGTACTTTAGATTGATTGAAGATGATAAATTGCATGCTGCTATTTGTAGAATGATTAAGTTGGCGCCTGGAGTGGAGTGGGGGGTATGCATGGTTAGAGTTGGAATGTCGTCCCTAGGTGTTGTGAGGACTATTATGTGGTCATAGAATGAAGATTGAGAATCTCTGTATATGTGTTTATTTAAGTATTGTAAGTAATTATAAATATGATGTAAGAGATCAGCACAACGTTAGTTAATATTTCAAATTATTTGTCAAGATAAATTTTTGAAGTCCATTCATATTCACATCACTTGCCTCATTAATTCTATTTCCTTGCTCCTCTCTATCAACATGGTAACATTTTGCTTAAGGTCAATAAAGGACTTAGGTTTAACCTGAAAACAAAATACTATCTCAACTTGAAAAATACTGATATGTTAAAGTAATACTGAAATTCTCGATCAAGTATTCATTTTTTTTTAATGTATCTTTTAAATTCACTATTCATGTGATCAGCCCTAACCATTGGATCAGAATTTTTTTTCTTGATCGTATCTTAATTATACTCATACTTATTTTGATTTTCTTGTGGTTTGCTGTAATGGATTTTCCAATCATTCGATAATTGCGAAGTGGTCAGCTTGAATATATAATAAGAAGTTGAGGGTTTATTCAGTTCTAGAACAGAACCTCAGCAAAAAAATAAAAGAATATCTTGCGTAATCCGCAACTAGTACGAACCCGTCAACCGCAGGACACCCTGACCTCCAGATCCCCTGAGGTGACCGCATGAAAATACGGCCATGATTCTAGGGATTGACCTCCATTAATCCTAGTACACAACTGCAGTACATTTTACCCAAATATTATTTCAAGGTATATAGTAGTTTATATTCGGCCTCATGCAAATGAAAAAAAAAAAAAATGAGACCATTTGAAGGTAAACACAATAGCAGTTTATATGCTTAAATGGGACGTGATATGTCTCGGGGATACAATATTGTTGACCGCGGCGGTATAGTTGTGTTACGTTGTATGTCACTATAACAATCGCACAGAGTGCAATAATCCGCAGCGATACAAAAGAAATCACTTAAAGCCAGGACATATCGCGTCCTGTGTGCATAAACGTCATGGAAAAATTCCAGTTATTTGCTTCCATAGTTTACTATTAATTTAATGGTGAGTCGTTGTATTTTTGCCAATGATTCCACACAATATGACACCAGACAATAAGCCACTTGTAATAATTGTATTTTATTGTATATGTATATATATTTAAGTTAGCTGTGTATAAGCTGTAAATATCAATAGGAACGATGTTACTATTAGGATTATTAAGAAACCTTTGTATTTGACAACAAACTGTCTCTATATATACTGGATGATTTTCATAATAAAGTTAGTTGTTCTTGAGCCTGTGTGTTGTTACTCTGTCCAAACCTCCCTTTTTTTATAGTTCATTCGTTCAGTCTGATAATAAGTTAAATATATATATATACATATATATATATTCCTGTAGTCATTACAGACCTTGAAGATCTATAGGCCTTAACTAGCCTAATGCCCCTCCCCCCCTATCTCCCTGCCTGTCTTGGGTTATTTCTACTAGGTTATCTGCATGCTGTAGTAGCTTACGAATCAACCTCCGTCCCTTCATATCATGAGGTATTGATTGAGACCAGTTTCTGTAAGCAGCTCTTTACTGATCTTTCGTCTGAATGTGTTAGTACTCAGATCCCAGTTATCGTGCGAAGAATTTGTCTCTCAAATAATTAAAAGACTTATTAATATAAAAACGAAAGCTTTATACTGAAACATGAATGCAGATTCCCTATATTACACATATTTCTTGTTTTTTTCTTGCTGAAAACTAATTAATATTTTTAGTTATTAAGTCATTCACTTAACAATTTATTCCACATACTCTTATTTAAAAATGGCTTTTGGAGTATATGCCACTTGTGAGGATTGTTTTGCTTCATGAATTATGAACAACCAATAGACATCTATATAACGCTTCATTTCATCTAGCGAAATATTTTTCACTATTTTACAAGTACAGTGGCCCATCGGAAAACCTAAATATATTGTTTAAAACAATAAAAAACTAATTTTATTTTAATTTACATCATTAAAATATATATCCTTTTAGTGCAGAATTCGACGAAAACCATCATATCTTATCTCTCAAATTTCCCAAAACAACTACTGAATTTCACAGGCATAGTGTAAAACTTTGGACTTAATAGAAAAATGATATGAAGCCGTAGAAAAAAAAAAAGATAGCAACCTGAACACTAACAATTATGAAAATCCATTTGCGGGACTAATAAAAACTATTTACAAACAAAAAATCACAGATTTTTTCTCATCCTATCAAAAACCTTGGAGTCGAATTTGACCAAACTCTATTCTGTATAGATGACCATAAGAAGCTCTCATATTTCATGTCATCCTATCTCCACCCTGCCTACTTCCTACACACACCCATCAACTCCTTTCTCGCACACTTTCTCTCTCTTTGGTTACCGATGTATGGATTTCAACGAGGTCTCACGTGTACAATAGAAGCGACTGGAAAATTAATGAACTATTTTGTTAGTTTTATAATCGGAATCTGCTAAAATCGACATGTACTCATTCCAAAATAACTCAAGTTGAATTGGCAATATCTAGTGTTGCCCAAAATCGGTCTTGGTCTTGCACTTAGCAATACCAAAACAAAGACTGGTAAAAAAAATCGATTTTTTGAATAAACATTGAGTCAAAATAGTTATTAATACTTGACAATTTTAGTTACTATATGTAAAGAATTGGTGTAGCCAATATACTTTTGCATTTTATTCTTCTAATATTTCATCCACACTTAGGTTTCTCCTATCTAAAAAATCACAGTAATATTTCTCTAGTAATGAGCTAATAAGCAACTGCAAGACTCTTGCGCAAGACCAAGACCTAGACCAAGATTGAGTTTTCAAGACCAAGACTCGTCTCGGTCTCGCATTTCGACAACACTAGCTATATCTGATGAAGTAATATTCCATATAGCTTTTAATCCAAACCAAATTGCTTTATTTCGTGAATTAATTCTCAAATAAATCTATACCCTTTCCAGTACTTGAAATCCTTACCTGTACACCACATTCTTAGGTGAATCCATCTTTCGATGCCCCGTCTCTTAATAAAATTTTGTGAAGACTGAAAAAGATGAATTTATGACTCCTCTACACCCATAAAAAAAATTTAATCTCATTTTATATTCTTGATGAGATGATTATTTTATTATTCATATTTTATACGATGAGAAATATTTTACGTTCATAGAGGACATTAACTATTCAGTTGATGGCCCCTTAGAATAATAAAATATCTTTTCTCATTACTTCTTTTATGTAAATGCAGGGAATCACGGAAAAACAGTGTAATAAAAAATATAGTTGAGCACCGCCAACCACACCTTCCAATCTCAAACCCTTGCACAGTGGGACGAAAGAGAATATAAGCGGCAACATCTAAACTACTGTTTTTTAAAGAACTCCAAAAAATGGATAAACTGTTTCATTGATACCTTCTGAAATTCTTGAGAATATTTTCAGTTGGCAGAATATAAATTGTTCACTGTTTTTATTTAATAATTCAACTAAAAACGTTGTCATTTTGTGAAATTTTGCGCGATTTGTAGATTTTGTAAAATTTCTTGGTTTGAGCTGGTGATTCATATTTTTTTTTTGAAACTTTACCAATTTTTTACTGCAATTTTTCTTAACAAGATAAACATATAATAATGTATAAAACTTGTTCTACTTCGAGCGTTTTTAGTTTATAACATATATCAAACTTCCACATATACTTCTATAAAAAAAAAAAATCTCAGAAATCCTCCGGAATTTTCTTTTTTACTTTTTCGGAGCATTTGTTAAGTAGGTTATCGTATTAATTTTAACCACCATGATCCTACTAAAGGTAATTAAAAAATATTTTGAATTTTTGTTGTATGTATGAATATCCGAACAATTACCAGCTATGTGTTAATATGTTAGTAACTGGGCATCCTCTCAAATTTAGTGTTAACAATTCTATTAAACATAAAAAAATAAGCTTCTGTATTTTGAATTTATTTTTTTTTTTTTTTATCTTCAACTGTTTATCCGCACCTGTCATGGTAACGAAAATCAGCAGATGTGTTGCCAGATGTGTTGGCATTACAGGCACGAGGAAGTAATATAGAGAGTAGTTATAAATAGGTATATAAAATTCCCAGTTTTGGACAAAGATACAGGATTTTTTAATGTTTTTCGCGGAAATTTTCTAATTTGACTTCATATTCGTGTCTCTCGGCCTTGAAAACATGAGGGTAGTAAATATCAAGTTAATCCGATATAATTTACTAGTCCTAAGCCCATAATTACACAAAAATTCCAACGAAAACCCGACATTCGTTCCACTGCATTCAATATAATTATAACAATCTCATTAATTAATGAAATAAATGATTAATTAATCAGAGGGAAATAAAGGGATGAAAGAGTCTGATGAAGTGATCCATATATAGGAATTCAAAGGCTGGAATATAAAATTAATTTTATTCAATTTTATTTATTTACTTTTTCTTCAGAATCAGAATAAATCAATTCAATTTCTATGAAATGGGTTCAGTTAATGGATTATAAAATGTCGGTTATAAATAAATTTTATAGCTTTCCTTATAGCGCGCGACAGTGAATGTGATATCACGATCCAAATGCGTTGGATATTTCCTAAAAATAATATTTTCAAATTTAGCAAGTAAAGTGCCATATTTTATATATACTTAATAATATTAACCAATAATCTCCTAGCATTTCAAACAAAAAAAAATCGTAAGGACATCAAGAGGCATCAACTCATAAACTTTAAAAAAACTTCTAAAACTACTACTAAGGCTTCATTTTATCGTCTAATTGCATTAATATCTATGAAACATATTCGAAAAACATCTTTGCAACAAGATACAGCTTGTCTTAGAAAGTGCGAAATTTTACCAATTTTGCTATTGTTTATATCACTCCATAGTTAGTGTTGCACACAATTGCCAAGTGCAAGACCAAGACCAAGATCTCCTAAATGTTGCAAGACCCAGACCAGGACTGCTAAAAACTTAGTTACTGTATGTAAATAATTGATATAACCAAAATACTTTTGCTTTTAACTCCTCTAATTTTTCATTTGGGCTTAGTTAGGTTTCTCATATCTAAAAACTACAGTAATATATCTACAGTAATAAGCTAATAAGTAACTGAAAGACTGTTGCGAAGCTCTTGCGCAAGACCAAGACCATGACTAAGACTGAGTTTGCAAGACCAAGACTCGTTTTACCACTGGGTAGTATCTCTTCAAGCCTGTACATGCCATTATTTATATTTGCGCATATTTACTAGTTGTAATTGTATACAGTTGTAAATTTCATTAAATAAACAAAAAAAAAATTGGCAAGTGAGGAGAAAGTATGTGTTTTTTTTTTTAATCACGAAAACTACAATAACTATAAATTGACTGCACCTATGAGCATAAAAATTATCAGACATTAAGGGCCAGATAAACTACACTATATGGTACAGACCATACCCCAATAAGAAATAAGCAACTTAGAAATAAGTATATAAAATAAAATAAAAATTTAGGATTTTTCATTACTTATCCCTAACGAGAAAAAATTTGATAAATTATTATATAGAAATCCATGAAGAGGAAATTTTAATATAATTAAAATTTTATAATTTACTTTTCTTGGCTCCTATGGCGCATTAGCTTTTTACCCTAAGATATGGCTCTAATATTTTTCCACCTAATATCACCAAAAAAAATCTTTTATTGAACCTATGACCCCACGTCTATAAAAAATCCCCTTGTCTGTGTAGCTTGTCCTAGAAAGTGCGAAATTTTACCAATTTTGCTATTGTTTAGATCACTCCATAGTTAGTGTTGCACAAAATTGCCAAGTGCAAGACCAAGACCAAGATCGCCTAAATGTTGCAAGACCCAGACCAGGACTGCTAAATACAATCGATTATTTCAATAAAAACTAAGACTGTTAACTAATACTTGACAATCTTAGTTACTGTATGTAAATAATTGATATAACCAAAATACTTTTGCATTTAACTCCTCTAATTTTTCATTTGGGCTTAGTTAGGTTTCTCATATCTAAAAACTACAGTAATATATCTACAGTAATAAGCTAATAAGTAACTGAAAGACTGTTGCGAGGCTCTTGCGCAAGACCAAGACCATGACTAAGACTGAGTTTGCAAGACCAAGACTCGTTTTTCACCATTTTCAAAAACAAAAATAGTGCTCATATGATAGTTACTGATACAAAGAACTTTAATTAAAAATAAAAAGGGTAATTCCCTCTACTAACATTTTTTTTTCTTTTTTTTTTTTGTTGATGATATTTATAACTGTATCACAAGTAAAAATACATTCAGTAAATGTAACCAAAGGAATAAAATAGCATGAAATCACATGTTGAGAAACTACCCATTGGTAGCACTCTAAAAATGTATTTACAAAAGGAGATTTCGAGGCCATCTTCTTTTCAGACGCCTCTGAGGGTTGTCAGGGATTGAAGAGGAAGCAAGGTTAGAAACGAGATTGTTTGGATGGTTCTGAAGTTTGTTATGGAAGAATAGGTATCTGGATTGGGCCAGGTCAGAAACATAAGGAACATTAAGGTCGTTATAGATGATTTTGTTTGTGACAAAGTAAGGAGCAGTGAGGATTTTACGAAGGATTTTGGATTGTAAGGATTGGATACGAGAGGAATTCGATGGCTTAGTGGAGCCCCAGAGCTCAACTCCGTAAGTCCAACTCTACTAACATTATATTGAAGAGAAGTTGGTAGAGATGTAAAGTCAAACAATGAAAAATGTAAAAACAAATAAATACAGTTTATTTATTTTGACTTTTTCTTTGTTTGACTGAACATCACAACGAACTAATATCAGGTACTTACTACTTAATAATGTTTCAATCTTTCTTTCTTGAGAGATTCTTCACTATTTTCCTATACGTTTCATATCAAGTCTTTTCCTCTGTTTTCTCTATATTTCAGATATCCATGGACACCCTATAATTTTTTTGGCGAAGTAGCAATCTTTCTGATTACAAAAATTCAACTACCCCAACATACGTTTTCCATACATAAAATTTCACCTCTCTTTCTAACAAACAACCAAGTTCCTTTCAAAATTTCAGTATGTTTTATTGGACTACACATGTAGGATTGGTGAGACGGTACAAGAAACTCACATTTACATTTTTCCTGGAGACTAGATATCTCCACTCGACATAAGAAACAAGTGATAATTCATCATTACAATACTAAAACCTATTTGTACATAAGGAGCATAAGTTTGGGGTCCAGTAAAACACTTCCACATCAGCGAAATACGAACCGCGAATCCGAAAAGAATCCAAAATTCTTTGAATAATTGAAAATGTGATTTTGTTTATTTCAAACCAGAAAACTCAAAACTATAAATCAGGAATGAAATCTTACATATATGACAAATATTACACATTTCAGTTTGTTTAAATCTAAATCGCTCAAATCTAATAGTTTTGTAACATTCTTCTTCTCAGTGTTCCAACAAATTTGTACAAATAATAAAAAACGCTAGAAATTATTTCACAATGGTTTATTATTTCCAAACAATTATACATCTAAAGTAACATTACCTTCCAAGTGACAAAACAAAAAAAATAAAAGATGAATCCAATTATTGTACTGGTCATTTTTTTTTTAATCATTAGTTATATGCTAACAAAATTAGCATTACTTCAGTAACACATTCAAAAACCAAAACAAAGGATATAACCTTTGCAGTATAACATCTAAAAATATATAGAGACCATATCTTTGCTCCTAACTGTCAGATTTTAACAATTTTTTTTAGGAAATTCACTAAACTTTGAATTAACCATATCGACAAAAAAGTGTATACTTTTTGAGTTATTCGGAATCTAATTATACTATCCCTTGTAACTTTTTTTTCCAGCTTCTTTTCGTTGAAGTATGTTATATATATAGACTTAAAGGGCATCGAGAAGAAGACTTTAGCGAAGTTTTATTTAGATCGGTACATTCGTTTAGGCGCTACAGCAACGCAGGTTTTTTGGTCGCTATCTTGAAAAGAAAAGCCGGATAAAAATGATAGAGGGTCATCCTCTAATTTTAAATCCAAATTTAAAAAACAATCAGTCCAGTAATTTCGAAGAAAATGCGCGGACGGCGGAAGAACAAAAAAAAGTTTTATTCTTTTTTTCGAATTCTACGTATTCTGAAAGGTAAAGCCTCAAATTTTGAGAGAGGGTTAAGTTTTTGAATTTCTTGTTCGATCACATTTATTATTCATGTGTGTTCATTATTCTCACAATGGTTCATTATTGGAAATAAAAAACCAATAACCAATGGTCATTTGTGTCCCCAATAACTCAATACAAATATATTATTAACAAAAATGAAAAATACAAAAAAAACCAAAAAAAAACCACAAAACGTTTGCTTGGCGATGCACTGTCATTTGTATATTACAATGGAACAAATTAATGCATCTGTTTTAGCATAGTTCAGTATAAAATCAGTTTTTATCAAACATATTTTCGATTTTTCAAATTTACTTTTTATGAGTTTGGCGTTTTAGATTATAACCTGTAAAAAATCTGTGAAAAATCTCTTTTGAACTTATTATTGGAAAGCAGCAGTAATTTGAAAGCATAAACTTAACGTTCTTTATACAATGTATACTACTATCATATCTCAAGTTGGTTTTCCAAATATTTTTGGAATACTAGTTGTTGACTGTCCATTTAAATAAAGGTATATTGACAATAAAGCTGAAGATTGGACCATAGTGCCGTCAACCAGGGGACCTCCAACAGATGTGGTTGGCATTAAGTGGTAAATTAACCATCAGACAGCTTTAGCAGACGGTGTCTCATCACTGCTCTGTCATTTAATTACCGGCTATACACGGAAATCCGCTCAGATTAGAGCAACTCTCACGGCTCCTGAAACTTGCAGGACCAAACACTGGCTGGCTGGGAATACACCATCCTCTTGTCGAACAGAAACAGATTTCGAAGAAATATCTAAGAAAAATATGAAACAAATTGAAATCGGTCAATTTCCAATTCATTTTACAACAATAAATTGAAACTTCCATTAAATGAAATACGTATATATTTTCAAATAATTCTTATGTTTTAGATCAAATCGTCGTAGGTACACAAATGTATAAAATGCATTATACAGATTTTTTTAATTTAAGAAATGTATATAACAATTATTCCCGTAGTACCTAATCATATATGATATCCCTAAGACAAGAAAAATCTTATAGTTGTTTAAAGGTTTTCAAGTGACAAATAAAGATAAAATTTTATATTTTATTCTATAAAGAATTCCTAATTATATTTATGATTATTATGACTGATTCTTCATTGTTAATTATTAAAATACTTGTTTTTCTTTCTTCCACCTAGTCTTCAAAAACATAAATAAAATAAAATCTACTAGAGAATGTACTTGAACACATTAGACGATTTTTAGTGAAGTTTGCACACATGAATATCGAAATTTATGTAGTCGTTGGGTTATTGATTTCGACATTTTTATTTGCTTCGAAAAATGTTATACGTACCAATTCCACTTCGCCTAATTATTCATTATATGTTTATTATAACAATATAAATTCGAGATTTTATATGATTTTAAAAATGAATTATGTTATTTCTATGCCCTGGTTTATAGGTAATTATTTTATTTTATTTTTTGTGCGTTAAGAAAAAAATATTTCCTGTCGTATTAAATGAGTTATAATATACCATAAATATATATATATATATATATATATATATATATTATATATATATATATAATATTATATATATATATATATAAAAAGACGCTTCCAGTAACGTAGGCCAAGCCAATGTAATAAAAAAAAAGTTAAGTCATTTTTAGGGTCATTTAAAACACTAACATATATTTTTAAAATTTTTACCAGCTGTTTACCAAAGCATCCACAATTTCTCAGGATTTTATCCAAATTGAACGTTATTACAATTGTTGGAAAACTGAATTACTCACAGCTTTTTCAACCCATATAATAACTAATGAAATTTAAACTTCGTAACTAGAAATACATTCACATCATAAACTTTTAAAAAATGTATTTTATATCTTTGGTTCTCATTAACGCACTTTGCAAGACCAAGACAAAGAATTGTTAAAAAAAAAAACGGTTTTGTGAATAAAAATAAATGCAAAATAGTCACTTATATCCGACAATTTTTGTTACTCTATGTAAAGAATTTGTATCAACAAAATACTTTTGCATTTAACTGTTCCAATTTTCGTTTTGGGCTTAGGTTTTCCATGCTAAAAAATTACAGTAATATTTCTATAGTAATAAGCTAATATGTAAGTAAAATACTGTTGCGAGACTCTTGCGCAAAACCAAGACCAAGATCAAGACTGAATGTCAAGAAAAGACTCATTTTAGTCTCGCATTTGGGCACCACTAGTTCTTACTTGTATAAACCATAAGGTTTACAGAGGTTCCTTATTGGATCCGAAAATAAGGAAAAAGTACTGTATTTACTATACACGAAAAATACATCGAGATCCCATTAAATATTTTTTTGAGGAAAAACAAAGTTGAGATTTGTATTTCGCATCTCGAAAAATTCTTAAATATGAATATTCATAATATTTTTTTAATTTATTTTAATGAAATTTACAACATTATTACATGGAAAATACAACAAGTTTCATAATATAAAAATAAAAAAAAAATGTTTCAAATTTTTGGCAAGAGAGGAGAAATTATTATTTTTTTTTTTTTTTGATTCACTAAACCTGTAATAACTATAAATTGACTACACCTATGAACATGAAAATTATAGATATTTGGGGCCAGATAAACTACACTATGTGGTACAGACCACACCCCAGTAAACAAATTAGAACTAAATATATAAAATAAAATAAAAATTGAGGAGTTTTGCATTACTTATCCCTAATACGAAATTATAATATAAAAATCCATGTAGAGGAAATTTTAAGAAAATTAAAATTTTATAATTTACTTTTCTTGGCTCCTAGGGCACATAGGTTTTTTACCCTCAGACATGGGTATAATATTTTTTCACCTAATATCACCAAAAAAGAACTTTCATTGAAATCTATGACCCAACTTCTGTAAACACCACCTTGTCTGTGTAGTAGTTGGGTAACATCCAAATGGCGGAAATGGAACCCACGCCTATCCGCATGTGCAGTTGAACTTTCCCACCAGTGAGTTACTCGTCAAGGATTTCGGTTGTAAAAAACAACAACATAAGAATCATTATTGTAATTTAAATCACTTTTTTTATAAACTTAAATAAATGATGTGGAATACTGGACATCAAATACATCACTAGATGAGACCTTGCGAAAATACTACCAGCATCCTAACGTTTAAATTTTAATATTAGCATTACTTATTTCGAATCACTTTATTTCCTTTTTCTCAATCATATGAAGTTGGTGTTTTTTACTTTTGATGTTTCAAAACATGACCAATAAATTTTCTCTAGAATGATTTACCGCATATTCGTGAAATGGGATTTCTGTTGAGCCTAGGCCTTTTTCAGTAGTGAATCGGCCTTGCGATGTAATTAATCATAGCAGAAGAGATGAGTAACTGGTTCCTCTTAAATAATACCTTGGCTAACATTTGATGACGTGTTATTACTATACTCCCCAATGGAGCCTTGAACTTTAGTGATAGGAAAATGGGTAACAGTATTGTTCATGACCTGGGGATAAATAGTGTCTGGAAAGCAAACAAGTACATAATAGGATAAGATTTTATGTTTCACATCATCATATTCTCCTTTTATGCATACGAAGGATCTTATATGGATTTAATATTTTATCGATGAATTTAACACTTAAATGTTGCCTTTTAAGATAAAGCAAAAGTTAAAATATTTACAGACAGGCAACCTACATAGCTTAATCTTTGAAAAATTTATATTTCCTTCAAAAGTTTCAATTTCATTATAAACATCAAAAACTTATTTATTAATTCTAAATGAATTCATATTAATGCTGACATTTATTTTATTATTATTAATACAGTACAGGGCAATTTTTCAACTATGAGTTCTCGAAAATTACTCCTGGTACTTTGGTATACAATCATACATATTTCTGATCATAAATATATATTTCAAAACATAAACTAGTTAAAACTATGTCCAAAAATGCCGTATTTATGATTAAAAAAAAAATGTAATACTTAATGCACATGCTTCAAAACTTTGATACATATAAGGATTTTTGGTATAAAAGATACTTTAACCTACAAAACCTATGTATTAATGTTAATGCAATAGATTATAAATTATTTAATTATTATTATTCTAATACATTTTTATTTTTTATTTTTTTTTTTTGTAAAAACGGATTTAGAACTTTTTCTTTTATAGATTAAGGCCAAAATATACGACTCCATTTGCAGGGAATGTTTTTCAATGAAGAAAAAAATAATGAAACTATTCATATTATTATGAGAAAATTTCTCAGTAAAAACTTTGAGGATTCAAAGTATTTTTAGTATTTGTTGGTTACATAGGGCTCCTTTTTTTTACTCTAAAAGGCCTCAAACTGCAGCAAAGTCCGTTACATTAATTTCAATACAACTTACCAACAAATTTAGGATTTAATAATGCCATATTTTTTTCCCAGGAAATTAGTCTTATATTTATGCAAACACTGTACAAAATAAAATAAAATAAAATTTTGATAGGATAAGAGTGTATATTTCAGTGAAGCATTCAGTTCTATAGTAAATTATTTTATTTTTAATATATACTGAATTCCTGCCTTTCCTTCCACCAATGGGAAGAAAGGCTCGGTTCGGAGTTCTTCTGAGTGAATGGAATCTGTAAATATTGTATAGTATGAATGTGTTTTAGTTGTTATTTTAATTAGGTTAGTTCTTTTGGTAATATACATTTACTTTTATTATGCAATATTTATTGTAAATAAAATGTGAATGTGCTCTCTGAACACGATTATAAATGTAATTAATTGTGACAGATTGTAATATTTCTGAGTATATATATATATATATATATATATATATATATATATATATATATATATATATATGTTGGCTTTGTTGGATTGTCTATCTGTGTTTAATATTTAATATTCCGCTATAATTTTTTTTTTGTGTTTTTATTCTTTGTATTTTTGTCTGTTAATGTATATAAATTTGAACTAAAAATGTATATCATGTAAAACTAGAAAAGAAACAATTGTAAACAAATGTAATAGTATGTCTTTAAGGCATGGAGCATGAAGGAAAATCAAATAAACGATCCTTGTGTGGGGTTATATATATATATATATATATATATATATATATATATATAAAAGAATTATGCTAATAAATTAAAAATTAAAAATTAACATGTCCTCATGTCAGTAGAAATGTTTTTAATTTTCGTTAATATTCTTGTGATTTTGTTTTATATAAAAACAAAAAATTATTGACCTCATATTATTAGTAAACAGGTACCCAATAAAATTAGTGAGATTTCGCCTGGATGGACTTTTTTCTGTTTTTTTTTTCTGCTTGTGACGTTATTAAAATTGGCTTATATATATATATATATATAAGTTTTTGAAATAATTAGGAAGATTTAAAATTAACAATATATTCGTAAATTTTTAATTATTATCTTTAATTAATCAAATGTTTCGGGACTGTTACAAACGGAAATTATTAGCCTTCTCCGAAAAATCAGGAAATCTAATTAGTTTCAATGGTTGATCCGAGATAAATATTGTTATTATGTTATCTTGGGGGACAAGGCCTGAAAGAATAGGCAATATTCTGTAGAAGGCAAATCACGACTTTCAAGGTTTCTTAGTAATTGTCCAACATCGATTTAAAGTAATATAGATTGAAATATCCAATTCAAAATGTTTTTTATTAATTATTATTTATGATATATAATATAAAACTGTACAAATTAATATACATTCAGTAAAAGTGATACAGAGAAATACATACAAGACAAGGCTTGTAGAGAATCTGCTCATTGGTAGCACTCTAATAAAGAATAAAAATTAGAAGATCACGAGGCCATCTTCTTTTCATACGTAAATGGGGGTTATCATGGATCGAGGAGGAAGTAAGATTAGAATCGAGAGGATTAGGATGGTTCTAAAGCTATTATGGAAGAATAGGTATCTCGATAGGACGAAATCGGAAATATATGGAAAATTTAGGTAGTTATGGATTATTTTATTTGTTACAAAGTAAGGAGCATTAAGGATTTTACGAAGGGTTTTGGATTGTAAAGATTGGATACGAGAGGAATTCGATGGTTCAGTGGAGCCCCAAAACTCAACTCCGTAAGTCCAAATAGATCTTATTATAGTAATGTATATGAATCTTTTGTAATTAATTAAAAGGTTAGAGCGTTTGTCTAGTAAGTGCTGAAGTATTCAGAAATTTAGTCCAAAATGTAATATGACAAATCCAACAATTTGTCAATTACATTCAAATATGTTGTATTATTAAAAATATTATTAACCGGTGACAATTAGAGATAGTTAATTTAATTCCGAGACAATGAGCATATATAAGAATTAGAGTAAATATTAAAAACAACTAGCATTAATCCTTTACAGGGCTAATCTCTTTTTATTATAATCGGGGTCAACATAGTATGAAAGACTTTATATATAAAAAAAAATTAATTTGTTATTAAATAGAATAGAATAAATAAATAGAATACTGTAATCTGCGATGTATTCTACGCTTGGTTTTATTTATTGGTTTTAGAAACTCACTTATCTATACATTTATAACCACTAAGTCATTAAAATGATGTTTTGTATTTGATATTTCTGTATCCCGAAAGTAAACAACGCCATGTTCATTTTTGTATTTATTCAGGGGAGCCAATGTTCCATAATTTTTAGATATTAAAATTTGTTTCTTAGTCACTAAATCTGTGCTCCGGAAGTAAAGGACACCATATCACATTTTTGTTTGTCCAGGGAGCCAATTTTCCATAATTTCGAGGTATAAAAATTTATTTCTTAGTTACTGAATTATTTTAAAAAATAAATAAATGGATCTGTTGATCTTTGCCTCTGGGGTACAGATTTATAATGTTTGACAACTTATGTAAAAAAAAATAAAATTTAACTGCATTGTTATTTTTTTTCTAATTTATTTTTTAACGTGAATAAACTTAGACACAATGATTCATAATAGGGAGAGCCTATACGAGCTAAAATTTCTGTATTATTTTTTTTTCACACGTGAGTATTTTATAATGGTATAAAATACCTAGAAGAAAAAACCGGATCTTTCCACCTTTAACAGAGAACACCTCAGAAACTCTCTGTAAATTTAATTTAATTTTAATTTAGACGTTAACTCCTTTTTTAATTTCTTTATCAAGTGAATCATTTAATTAATTAATTAATCCCATCAGTACTAATAGAAATGTACAATCGTAAGCAAATAAAAAAATCTGCCTACGGTTCTGGCTATTGTGTATAACACCTAATTGTCCCATTGTATTAATCATAAATTTACATTTTCGTAAATATTTCTCCAATTCATTAACAATTGATGCGATAAAGAAATATTTAAAACTCTATAATAATAAACTTAATATAAGATAACGACAAAGACGGTTAATTGGCTTCATTTTTTACTCAAAAATTTTCAATATCATTTTATTGAAAGAAATGTTTTGAAAATATTACATTAGTTCTTGAATAAAAAGAATTCCACACGTCGGAATAGTTTCGTTTAGTATACAGGATACAGACATGATTTACCGAACCGGATTAAAACTGGTCTTTGTTTCAGAGTTGTCTGTGGAATGAACTGGAAAGCAGAGAGAAAACTTTTTTCACTCACTACTGAACACTAAATAAAGTTAGATTAACTAAAGGATTATATGAGCCTTTTAGTTAAAAGAGTGACTACAATTTCAACATTTTTCAGTAAAGTCATTCTAGTGATGTTTCTAGTTGGAAAATTTATAATATTTCTAGTCAGTGAGTAAGTTGATTCCAGAGTAGGTGATTTCAGTGTTGAAAATTTCAATATTGTAACTTGAAATATAGAACTGTGAATAAATGTTTATTTATTTTCTTGCACTCAAGATTTATTTTCCCACCAGAAATACCACTGAAATTTCTTTTTTTTTTATTGGTCTTCAATTTTCCATCCGCACCTGTAGTGATAATTAGCCGATTTTTTGTTAGGTAGAAAATGGCAATGATAGGCATTACGAAAAATGGAACCCAGCAGTACCTCTTCCCTGGTCTGTTGAAATCCTAAAATCAGGAAAGGAGATCTCTCATCCAGCTCCTTTACAGTCGTCTCCTGATGAGCATTTCAGCCGTGGCCATGTCGTTGATAAGTCCATTGTGATGTCCGTGTAGTTTAAAATGAAATCGGGAGTAGACAGTACGAATGTGCTGTTCAATGGTTGGTTGACTTAGGTAAAGTCTTGTTGTTGATATAACAGAGGGCTGCAGTTATCAGTCTTAAAATTTTAGATTGAAAAGATTGTAGTTTTTGTAAGTGCGTCTTTTTTGCTGAACCGTAAATCTGTGAGGCCTATGTCCAAATGGATTTGAGCAGGTAAGTGTATGTATTTAGTTTTTGTCTACTTTTCAATTTTGATTTAGAAAAAAGTGAGTATAATGTTTTCAGTCGCTTGATCAAAGTCTTTCTTTTCATTTTGATGTGAGGGCTCTAGGTCATCCTTCTGTCAAATTTTAGCCCGAGATAGCGTATAGTGCCCGTCTGAGAAATTGGATTGTTGCTGATATTAACTGGTAGGCATGTGTCTCGTCGAAGCGTAAATGTTATGTGCTATGAATTGTGACGACTTAATCTAATTTTCCAAAGTGAATACCAATTTTGTACATTTAGAAAGTAAATATAATGAGGCTAGTCTGGAGTCATGGTGTTTTGTTAAAATGGTTGTATCGTCAGCGTAAGTAGCAGTCAATGTTTCAGAGGTTGTAGGCATGTCATGCGTATAGACAATGTAGAGTAAAGGTGCCAATATTGATCCTTGAGTCACCTCTGCTGATCTTGGTCCAATTGAGGAAATTTCTAAACCCTGTCGGACAGAGAAGAATCTGTCGAAAAGGAAAGACTGAATAATATGAGATAGTATGTATTAGGCAGTATAGTTTTGAGTTGAGAAGTTGAGAAGAAAAGTCCCTGGTGCCCAGACTTTATCAAATGCCAGGGCAACATCCAAAAAAACGACGGTAGCATATCATTTTTGCTCTAGCGCTCCAGTAATATAGTCAGTAACTCTGTGTAATTGGTGTGTTGTTGAATGAAATGTACGAAAACCGAATTGATGGTCAGGTATTATTTGTTGATCTCTGAGTATGTCAACCAGTCTTTTGTGTATTAATTTTTCGAAAACTTTGGAACATATCGGAAGAAGACTGATAGGTCGGTAGGATGAGGGATGAGGAAACTGTCTTTGTCACTTTTGGGTATCATCTTGATATGTGAACATTTTCATTGCAATGGGAAGTTAGTTGTCCTCAGAATACAGTTACATATTGTCGTAAGGAACATTAGTGCTTTCCTAGGCATTTGCTGGAACCCCTCGGCAGTTATTAAGTCATAACCTGGAGCTTTTCTTTTAGGGAGAAGTCTGATTTGTTGTGCGACTTGTGAAGGAGTGAACAAAAGAGAGGTTTCATCTGTAATAGTATAACTAGAGTATCAAATACTAAAGTTTCATGTTCTCTGTTCGTGATGGTAATCTGAGATAAAATAATATATTATAATTTGCTAATTATAATGTGCTGAAAATTCGCCTTAAAAAAACATTTTTTAAGTCTGGACTTAATATAAGCCGTGCCATTCTTCAATAATTTTACCCACGACTCTCTGAACACCTTCAGAATTTTTAGGACAAGACTGAAATTACTAAAAAAAAACTGCAATATATAATTCAACTTTAGATAATTAATAATAATTAACAATAGATAATTTATAATGTATCAGGAAAACACAAATACAATTTATGAAATCAATAGAATTCTTTTCTTACACTGTTTTTAATATTATATTATGTCGTAAAAAGACTTCCTCAATAAACTTCATAACTAACTCAAAACAAGTTTTCATAAGAGAAAGGGTAACTCCTAAAATCAGATCAAACTCTTCAGCTCTATATATAAGCATAGACAATAGGAACTTTAAACTTTAAATTTAAAAGTTTCAAAAGGTTACCTTCCGCCTAGTAAAACATTAAGCTATTTCAACTTAAAGAGAGGAAGCTTTTAATTGCGGATTTGAAAAATATAATTATTACAAACTGAAGAAAGACGATTTTTTTTTCAAAACAGCTACTAATGCAGTTTGGTTTGGTTTCATAATTAGAAGCTTGGTTATGAAACCGGACCAACAATGTAGTTACGGCCTACGGAGGAACTGCTTTGTGGAGGGAGAACAGTTTGATGCATTAGTTTGGAAGTTTGTGGAAATATTGTTATGGTCTGAATAGGGCCGTTTGAAGCGAGATTGCCCTCCATTGTTCTCTAAATCGAGTAAATTAGGGCAGGATGTGTTCCACTTTGATGTGGTTCATTTCTGGTTGTCGTTTTGCCTGTCATCTATCGTGCAGTTTGAAAATCGCCTGTTTGTCGTTTTAAATAGCATTATCATTAATTTTTTGAGAATGAAAAACTTCTTATTCGTTGAACACTGTTTGAGCATCAAATAAATGTTATAACCATGAAGCGGCGGTCTATATTATGAATCCTTAAAAATAATTAATTGCCACAATTCGAAAAGGTGCAAAATAATACCTCACATATGTATACCCGAAGGCCTATGAGATTTTTTGGATTGTTCAAAAATGTTTAGAAGTCTTGAAATCGTTTCATACAACTGAATTATTTTTAATAGACAATTAAAAGGCAAATAAATGTTCCAAATTAAACATTTATTGAATACAAGTCAAAATATAAAAAATAACGCAACAAATTTAGTTAATTATAATAAATCATCAAATGTTTTGTATTATAAAATGAAGTCTTACTTAATCTGATCATTTCTTAATGATGTATAGTTGTTTGAAAAGAAAAAAAGAAGTTGTATTTACAACTTATTTTTCAATAATGTTCTATTAGTTGTAATAATATTTCAATAATTAGGACAGTGAGCGGAATCAACTCAAAATAACATATTAAGTAGAAATTAAAAAAAAATTAAATTGCTCAATTTTTTTATTTGACTACCCGCAAAAAAAAAAAAAAAAACATTCTTGAAAAATGGAGAAAGTATATCACAGCTGAATTCCTGTATTAAACTTTTTTTTTTTTCAAATAGGCATTTTATGTAGTATCTTAATAACTTTTAAACAGAGAACTTCTCTGAGACGCTCTAGGAACTTTGAGTGTTAATCGTGTTGAGTGTTTGATCGTTAATAAATTTAATTTAGTGTTTATAGGTATGTATGTGTTTATTGCTTTGTTTTAATTTTCCTAATTTTAAGTTATATCATTTTGTTTATTGTACATAGTATTTGATTATTATTTTGCTTTTATTTATTTTATATTTTTTGTAAATATAGTGTGAATGTTATCCTTCCTCAATATAAATAATTTACAGGTGACAGGTCGTTGTAATGCTCAATAAATATTAAAAAAGTAAATTCAATAAAATAGTAAGTATAAAGTTATTTTCATGACGAATTGTTTAATTACATGTCTGGTTTGCTAGTTCATTTAATTATATTTTACCATAGCCATCTCAAAAAGTGTCACTTCTTGAGATGTGCTCAGACAGTATTTTTTTAATAAATAGGTTCTTCTCAATCTTGTGAACAACCTACCCACAAAATGTGTAGATAATATCGTCTACACCTAATATATTTATATTGCATAATTATTTGTATTAAAAATTATTATGCATAATTATTTTATTTTACTTGCAAGTATTAGAGATCACTGGCTTTCAATCATTAGGCTTCTGTAAATTCGTTCTTAAAAAAAGGAAAAAAGGAAGTATTTAAAAAAAAAATCATATAAGGAGTAACAAGTTATATTATCACTGAAAAATAAATAGTTTTATCATTGAATTCTGGGTGGATCTTTCGAAAAAGAGGTCCGATTTCAAATCAGACTTGGTGTTGAAGTTGCCGGAGGAGAGTGTGGCATTTTAGTGGAGGTAGGAGTAGCCAAGACCGTGGTATCCAAGACCAGAGTATCCGGCACTGTGGTAGCCAAGACCGTATCCGTATCCCAAGCCGGAGTAACCAAGACCAGAGTAACCCAAACCGTGGTATCCGTAGGAAGAGTATGGGTAGGCACCATATCCACCATAGAAGACTCCTCTCTTACCACGGGCTTCTTCGGCAGCGAAGGCTACTGCGAAGAGGGCCACGAAGAGAACGAACTGTTAAAAAAAAAGTGAAAATTATAGTATTACCTAAAAATTAAAAAAATAAACAGAAAACAATTTATAAATTAACGAAAATCCACGATCTTCAGAAATATACTCACAAGGGTCTTGTAAGATGCCATTGTTAGGAGTGGATTGGAAGTCTGGTGAAATTCCTATGATTTCTGATATTGGCGCGGTCCTTATATATTCGCTAAATCTGGATCACCTTCAGAAATCTTTTGAAGTAAAAAAAAAATAAATAAAATGAAAATGTCACAGAGCCAGACTTCCCTAATGTACCAAGGAAATTTACGATTTTTCACAATATTACGAAAGTTTTTAATGGAAGTACATAAATAATTGCATCAATCTTATGCATAAAAAAACATTAAATATATTTTGTATGTCAAAAATAAAAAATATTTTATTTTATTTGTTTATTGATAAATATTACAATCTGTCTCAATAAAAGACATTTATAAAAGAGTTCTGAGAGCACATTCACACCATATTTACAAATTTAAAAAAAAAAAAAAAAAAAAGCTAACTTCAAATAATATAAAGCTACAAAAGAACAAAATAAAATATCATAGTGAAGAAAGAAAATACAAATAATAGTAATAATAGAATGAAAATAAATGAATAAAATAGAATTAAAATTATCTTAAAAAAAAAAAATTAATAAAAATAAACATCTTACATGGAAGCATACCTATTTACACTATTAGCAGTCGGCCATGGGAACTCCGAACCATACTTATCCCCCAAGGAGGGAAAGCAAGGCTTCAGGAGATCCCTGCGCTTCTTCCTCAACAATTTCACTGGCATTGAAAGCCAGCGGAGATTGAGTAAGGGCGCTACAACCACGGACACCCATGACTAGAGTGGAGAATCTGGCCACTGCCAGAACTCCAATATATACATGTTACAAAAGGTATTTTATTTAAATTCGAATTTAGTCAGTATATGAAATCAAACAAGTTTATGAAGCATGTACGAAAAAACGAAAAACACAATATGTAAAATGTAAAATATAATATGTACGTATTGTTTTAACTAACTACTCAGCCAATTGGAAATTTCCGGTATTTACTTTTTATTAAAGAATAATTATTATTAGTTAATTTGAATTTCAATGAGTATAATATTATTTCAAAATTTATATGGTGGGTTATAATTTTGTTCACGAACCACTGGTAGATAGTATAGATAAGGAGGTAATAGATATTTGCGAAATCAGAAGTTAACAAGGTTTAATTTCAGGAAATTATTCAGAAAATCTAAATCTTCGGTTATTTTTATTTAAAGTATTTTAAACAAAATATATATGTTTTTTTGCTTTGTTTAATTGCTACAAGTTGTTAAAAGGTCAGTATGATTATTTAAAAAAATACTATTTAATAAACTTTAGCTGTTAAAATGAATTTAATATTATAATTTTAGATTCATAATTGGTAATTGGTTGACTGTCGTGGATAATGAAGAGAAGAATAGTTGGGGTGTTCAATCAAAAAGGAAGGCAAAAATAAATGATAATATTTATTTTTTACATATGCCGACGTTTTGACCTGAAGTTCAGGCATTCATCAGGGCTGTCTCCTTAAGTGTCGCAGGGAGAATGAGAAGGGAAAGGAGACAGCCCTGATGAAGGCCTGAACTTCAGGTCGAAACGTCTGCATATGTAAAAAATAAATATTATCATTTATTTTTGCCTTCCTTTTTGATTGAACACCCCAACTATTCTTCTCTTTATTATTTTAGATTGTATTCAATATTTAATAAGACACTAACATGAAGAGGTTAAAGCCAGTGGGTCACCAATTTTAGCTGAAAAAAAAAATGTTTGCCATTTTTCGTCGGATCCCAAAAGTCTACCCTCAAGAACAAATAAGAAACCAAGATATAAAATAAAAAAGTTTTAAATCTTATTCTTCATTTCTAGCTTGTAAAGGGATATAATTTAAATGCTATTGATGTAGATTTGAAAATCATTCATTCAGCTCGAATTCGGATAAAATCCTTAAGAGTTATTAATACTTTAGTCAATGGACGAAAAAAATAATCCGCCAAAAAAATATGAAGTACTGAAATTTTAATTTTTTGATTTCTTTAAACATTCGTACTTAAGACTTTCGAATGTAACTGAAAACTAATCTAACATAATTTTTAATGACTACAATTTATATCACAAGAAGTTTGTCTGTTTTTCTTAGCGTAAAACTGCAACGTAAAACTGCACTTAATTTATTCATTAGTCCATTTTATATATATATATATATATATATATATATATATATATATATATTATATATATATATATATATATATATATACATAAACACGTATACATCAAATTACAAAAAGCGTCTTTTGGTTTTTATAGTTTATGATATAACTCATTTAATAATAAATACTATTTTTTTCTTTTTATTCTGTACAAAAAATATCGATTGATATAAAACCGCGCAATCAATAGGCAAACAAAATAACTTATATTATTTTCAAATTACATAAAATCATATGTATCTCGATCCCTAAGGCAATTGAACAAACGCTGAGACATATGCGTAATATTTTTCAACGAAGAATCTTAAAAAAAAATAATGATAACAGTTGAAATAGATGATTCACTCCTAGCTGTGACCTACCATTGTAGGTACACTTTTGATGGAGCTTAGCACTTAACTACTTACTTGTGATTTCATGGAAGGCTAAATTACTTAGTGATTTTTTTTTTTTTTTTATAACTTCAAATATTCATCTGCACCAATCGACAAACTGCGGTCAATTAGTAGATCTTAAGAAAATAATAGTAATGACATAAAGGCATAGGCATGGATAGCATTGATTATAATACCATGAATTGTTAAGTGCTTTTTTCGTCTTCTAGTCAGCTATCTCTTATTAGTATGTTAGTAAGTATTGGTTGTTAATAAATGACTTATTACTATAAATCGACAAAACAAAAGGTTCTCTTAATCGAGGCTGATTATAAATTTTATTCAACATTCAACTCTGAAAATCTGAATTAATTATCTGCTAAAAATAGTATTGGATCATAAATCACATAGGAAACAAAAATAGTTGTGACTATTAACGCTCCTTTCTCACGGTTGATGTGACTAATCTTACGTTGGCTACAAGGTGATCCAGATTAGCATGCTATATAAGGTTGCTATCGAGGGGCTTGTCACAAGTAGAGGCATATTTCTTGTACAAAAATGTTGGGACAGTAATAAAATAAAAAATAAATATATATATATATATATATATATATATATATATTATATATATATATATATATATATAACAACATGGAATCAACCAAAATAAGAAAACAATAAAAAAAATTATTTATTTACATTTTAATTTCTACGACTTATATAAATATATTATTTTGATATGAGGTTATGGAATTGGTACAGTCACTTATACTATACACCATATTACGTTAAAAGAGATTCCAGAGGGAGAAGAATTTTAGTAAATTATGGAATCACGAAGAGTGTTTTTGTATTGCATATAGCGTTTTCGACCCGACCTTTAACTTTAATACGAGATCCTGAGGATGTTTCTTAAGACATATACGATTCCTAGAGGATCTTTAGACGAACAGAAGGCAATCTAATAAAAGATCCACATGGGAGAAGACAACTTGTACCACATCCTTCAATTTAATAATAATGATATGAGACATTAATTTTTATCAAAAATTATATAACTTTAGAGCAATATTTTTTTTTTACTTTTGTGTAAGAAATTAAATTTGTAAGTAATCTGAAGGATTTATTGATTTCCAAGCAGTTAAAAATTATTCATATTCTTGAGTATTTCTTTTTTTTTTTTGAAAATTGATAATAGTGACATAGGCGTTCATTCACACCGTATATACAGTAAATATAAAGAAATTAAATAGATTAACAGCAAAATAAAAACAATAAAAACAAATATACACAAACAAAAAAGAAACTTAAATTAATCAAAATAACAACTTAAATACAGGCATCCACTAAACCATCGAATTCCTCTCGTATCCAATCCTTACAATCCTTCGTAAAATCCTTAATGCTCCCTACTTTGTTACAAATAAAACCATCCATAATGACCTTAATGTTTTTTATGTTTCAGATCTGGCCCAATCCAGATACCTAACCTTCCGTAATAAACTTCAGAATCGTCCAAATCCTCTCGTTTCTGACCTTACTTCGTCTTCAATTCCTGATAACCCTCAGAGGCGTCTGAAAAGAAGATGGCCTAGTGATCTCTTAGTGTAGACATATCATTAGAGTGCTACCATTGGGTAGTTAATCAACAAGTGTATTCACGTCATGATACCCATATGTTCAAATTTACTAAATGTATTTCTTTAATGCAGTTGTAAATATCATTAAAAATAATTTTAAAAAATACAGGCGTACTTACAATATTTAAACAACTCATTCATTCAGGAAAACTCCGAGCAAGGCCTTTCTTCTACGAGTGGAATGAAAAGCAGGACTATAAGAAATCCCGGCGCCTCTCTATCTCAGCCACATCGCTAGTATACACGGAGTAAAATATATTTTTTTTTAAACTGACAAAATATTTATTTTTAATTTTAAAGGATGTAGAATTTCAATGGTTTTAATCTTCCGATTTCTTTGATTTTCTGTTAACTGGCTTACATTTCCTTATCTTGTTGTAAGGCTTGTCTCTTTAATGAACCCGATTATTTTGTTGAGGTGGTCTTCAATTAGTGCCTTGGCAAGAAGCCGAGAAATGTCTAAGTTGGCCATTTTTCTGCTGTACTTAAGTCAGATCTCAAATGTGTGCCTCACTGTTAGTGCTGTTCGGCAGTTATGATATTTTGTGGGTGATCTATTGTCATTGAATTCAGTGTACTATTTGCAATCGATTTATTACTCGTTAACGCTCTTCTCAACTGTCGGAAGCATATCTACTTCTTAACGTTTGGTTTAACCAATCGAAGTTTATTTTATATTTGTTAATCCCATGGGTTTTTGCACTTAATCTATATGCCTTCTTCTATGGGCTGAAAAAAAGACAACTTTCAACTCTTTCTAAGAAGCAGGTTTCACGTGCAGCTCTATGGACCTTATAATTTCCCTTAAGCCAATATGGCTTGGTGCGTATATAAAAACTACCGTTATACTCAAAGTTATAGGATTTTGAAGGAAAAAGTAGAGTTCTCTGACGTGACGTTTTTGTAAACAGGGGTTTTTGACACATAGGAGCGCTTATTGAGTCTTAAAAAATTACAAAATCTTCCCTTGTTGAAATTCAAATGAAAACTTTTAAGGATATTAGTAAATCCATTTTACTAAACATTCATAATGCTGTCAGTGAATTTAAAATATGATTTTTTTTTATTGGTATCTTTGAGGGTGTCCTTCTTCTTTAATTTTCACGACATAAGATTTTAGCACTTAAAAGAACCTACGAATCCAAAAATGAAGTTGTTTTGACAAACTTTATTCAGCCAGACATTTCAATTTATTTGTAAAAAATACAAATAACAATAATTATAAAATACTTTGGCCTTTTTCAACCGAATTTGAAATTTATTAAGATCTTGATCCAGTGTTAAATTTAACCGAAATAAAAAAATGCATTTAATCATACATTAACGACGAAAATGAGTTTATTTCATAGCGCCCTGGATCAAATGGAAACAGACATCGATTTGTTTGAATGCGAATGGAAAATACAAAAAATCATATAGGGTATTCAGTTTAACAGTCAACTACTATCAGTTGTCTCATTTTAAGATTTCGATATTAATTACTGAAACCTCTAGTTAATTTATACAATATGTATAATATGACGCACTTAGAAAAAAAAGGAAAAATAAATAGAAGCCTATTTATTAATTTTTAAACATAGAGGTTCTCCATAATCCAATATGACCCTGAATAGATTGTTTTTTATAATTTTCGTTTTTCCTGCCAAATAGGCAATTTTCGAGGATTACGGACAATTATCGTTATAAATGCCAAGGCCTAAATTTGCAAAAAATTCTTTTTTAAATTTTTTGATCACATGAAACTTCCGCTTCATGATAGGTGCCATATTGAAATTCCACAAGATTAAAACTTATTCTCTTCATATATGAATAGTTTATTTAAACCGGACATAGACTAAGTTAACAGCTTACAAAGTATACAGAGATGATTCGATGCATATTCCTCACGTAAATCAATCTAAAAAAGTAACTGAACATAAATTAGAAATATATAGCTTAAGAAAAAAAATACATACTAGAAGATAAGTAGGTAGAATCTTCGAAAAATAAAAAGATTTTTCCGCATATTTATTGAAAAAAAAAACAATTTTTTTTTCTTAAAGCCATGTTCATATCTTGGTACTTAATCGTTAAAACCCAATTATCTCATCTTACTAAGTAAACACAGTACAATCCCTTGACCTTACCACGTCCTTAAATAAATTTATCTCGTTAGCGGGTATGCAATTGCACCTTCTGGAGGCTTAGACATTTTTTTTTTCTAATTCTTAGAGCGGACATAATTTGTAGATCCTGTCAGAAATGCTTACCTTGTTAGTATAACGCTTATAATATCGAGGGGATTAAAGGATTTTACTATTATTTTTATTGAATCTGCATGTGAAAACCCTAACCAGTTTCGGATCTCGTCTTTACTGGAAATGAGAAGGTTACATCTGAGCTGTACTCGGCGCAATTCAAATAAGATACGGCATGTTGTGCAACTCTGATGCAAAGGTTTCTTGAAATTGAATTATCTTGCAAGATTGAAACTGACCGATGGATTGGAACGAGCAAAATCTTGAAAAATTGCGATACCAAGCTAAGAATTTTATATCTTTCATCTTGGCAAACAAAACTTTGAGATCAAATAGAAACTCTTGAATTTACGAGCTAAATAAATGATGTTACAAAAGTTGGAAAGCCTTGTAAGAAATTCGGTTGAAATGTTTAAATAAGAAGACCAAACTTAAATTTCATTTGAACTCATTTGATAGAAATATATTTAAAAGTCTAAACACAACCAAAGTCTGCAACCACAGAGATATTATAAAATAGTTTATGTAGGTTAGCCCAAAAATAATTAAACATACATTTATTAAATTAAACTATATATTAATGTACAATATTATTACAGATCATGCTGTGATCATCATCATAATGTAATCATGCTATATATTGTATCGTCACAATGTTGGAGAAAAAAAAAATATGATTATAACAATCTGGTGCGCGGAACAGACAACTTTCACTTAAAACTCAACTTCGAATAGAAATTATTTTCTTGCCATGTTGGACTATTATAAAATTTTTGAATTGCATTGATGTCGATCCAAGCTGAAGCTAAAATCATACAGCTAACAAATCATAAATGCCATTAAAATAACAAAAGTTCTATTCATTACATCACCGGTTGATTATGGGTTGTACGATCCGTTGATTATGGATTGTGCGATCCGTTGATTATGGATTGTACGACAATTAGTAATTAAACAGTTATTTTCCATTGCAAAGTTTACTATAACAGAATTTATACATTTGCATTCTCTGTCATAGACAGGTCAGAAGTTGCAACTGAATAATGTTGGGATAATACAAAGGGAAAATTTATCAAATTATTTACTAATTTAATTTTCTAAAAGGATACATGATGATTTTTTTTCGGAATAAATGGACGATAGATACCTAATAATTTAAATATAACATCAGATCTAGTTATTAAACTATAGTAAATATATTTAAAGTGAACATATCCATGAAATATTTTACTTCTTCTTTCACACAAGTACAATGAAATAGTATCTTAAACAGTATCCTTGCCTTGAATCCTTAAATTAAATACTTTTTCAAACAAAAAAAATTAAAAGATTTCATTTGGTAAGAAATTTCATTTAATTTACTTGAAAACACGAGATTTACGTTAAATAATGTTAGTTTTTAAAAATTATTATTTATATATTTTTCGCAACTTTCCGTCACCTTCTGCAATTTTCTACATTAGATATTGTTTTGTTTTTTAATTCTTCGCTTTCCAACAATGATTTCTGAGTATTCATTTCGTGGATATGTATTTTTCTATTTTTTTTCTCCCATATTCAATTATTAAATTCTTGCAAAAGTTATATTTAGCATTTTTTTTGTAACTTTTAATAATATGAGATGATTAATTATTTAAAATAAACAATATTGAAGGTACTTTAGAGCAAGACGTATATGAACATTGGGGTAAGCCCCGTAAAGTGAAATCAGTGGGGATAAGACCTAATTGATATTAAAGATCACTTAATTATGCAATGATACACCGAGTATAATTAAAATCGTTGATATGAAATGGCACTTTTGGTCATCCGATTTTAAGGAAAAAGTTGCTGTCACATCTAAGGCATGTAGCTATCTTAAATACGTAATATCAGTTTCGTACGACTTTTCATTCGAGCTAGACTGCTAACATGAACTCAAACAAAACTGTTCTGTATTTTGCGGGACTTATTTGGACTCAGGGTACCTCAAAACGTGTATTTCCGTTCAGATTAGAAAATTTTCACGATCGCAATACTTTCTCTTACTATATATTACATATATAGATAAATGAAAGTAAAAATATAATAATATATTTTTAAAATTGTATAAATGAATTTCGACTATTTTGATAGAACAATTTTATTTCGATCTTTTCGAGAATGATTTACAATGATTTATTTCCAAGTTTTCGAAACATTTTTTTTTTCAAATGGTTACCGATTTTTCATTCGGTCAGTTTATAATAGACATATTTAAAATCATGAAAATACATAATAATTACGATAAATATATATTAAAATAATTATACATTTCAGAGATATAACGCAGTATATATATTGAAGTAGGTGAAAAAGTTAACATTTACCAATATTACTGTTTTAATATGAAATAAGTTTATTAGCAATAACAAACAGAAAAATCGTCAATAACTGAAGGGTTTAAATAATGCAATTCATAAGTCTGAATACGTAAAGCCGTTTAAAATTAGAGCAAGGGCAGACGATCCTCCATTATCCTGATGCAGCATGCACAGTATTATTTCGTTTCATCTGAGATCGTCTTGAACTTTAAAGTTTAAAATATTATCTGTGTTGGTTTTCCTTATGCAGTATTTCGTCCCGGAACCGACGAAACATTTTCAATATAAACTTGATTAGAAATATACATACGAATTGCAGATCTAAGTATATTTGTCCATACTGAAACGAATGCGAATATTATTCAAAAAGTAAATAGAGAAATTTTTCATTGAAACTTAGTCGTTTACATATATGAACACTGAATCTTAAGCTAAGTTTTAATTAAATTATAGTGCCAGCGGGTTACTGTTGAATCATGTAATATAAATCATTCAATAATCCTCATGTCTCTACAACCTCCTCCAATTCAAATTCTCTGCACATTCCCTTACCACAAGATTTCGACCTTCTGACCTTTACATCCCTTTTCAAGGATCTGCCCTGCTTTATGGAATTTCTTTCCTTTAAACATTCGGTTTGCCCCCTTCTTCTTCGCATTTAAAATTCACCTGTTGTAATTCCTTTTTTATTTTTGAAAGCTCCTTATACAGAACATATACGTTCATTTTTATTTTGTTTTTTCGTTTTGATATTTCTTTTTTTTCACGAAGGCCTCGTGATTTCCTTGTGCTGACATATTATTAGAGTACTACCAATGGCTAGTTTTTCAACAAGCTGTTTCATTTTATTATATTCCTATGTACACATTTACTTGATGTGTTTAAATTAATACAGTTGTAAATATCATAAATAAATGAAAAAATCCTCTTGAATTTGAGGTTATTTAAATATATTTTAAAATTGATTTAAATAGCTGACATATTTTTTTTTCTTCATTGGAGACTTTATACTCACCAATTAAAGGAGCTTAATTTTATTTTGTTTTCTGTTTTTTTTTTCGTTTTTTTTTTTTTGTTTACTCTTATAAGATATTTTTCGAATACTTTGAATCGTTTCTCATTTGTTTTGTATATAGTTTTAGGTACCTTGTAAATTGTTTCATTCCTTTTTTTCTGTATATATTATTAATTTACTGAAGTTTTTGTTAATTGTTGGAGATAAAGAGTTCAGATATTAGAGAATTTTTCTGTCTTTTCATATTGTTTTTTATTCTTAGCAGAAATTATTTTTATCCTATTAAATTTGGAAGAGTTTTATACATATTTTTATTTGTTTTGTATGTAGCTTCATTATTTAATGTTTCCTTTTTATTCTTGTTTTATTTAATGTTTAAAGCCTTTCGGCCAGAATTAAGTTATTTTTTTTTATTCTAAAATGAATATCTTTGGTAATGATAATTTAATTATCGCCGTTATTGAATTGTTAATTAGAAAAAATCATATGGAACATAGATTTCTAATACACTTAACAATAAACAATCGATTGTTCAAAATCATCATTGCATCTAGATCTACGAAGTAAGGATGTAAAATATACTACAATACGATCGCTCAGTTATTCACATCACCGAAATTTCTAAGAACATTAGTCAGTGTCCCTTATCAAAATTTTAAACAAAACCTATATATTTTATAAATTAATTTTTCATTTCATAACAGTTCTGGACATTTTTTGAAATTTCGGAACCATTTTCTAATTCCTCAGGTCCATCCCTTTGCTATCTTTCTTGCAAGCTAAAAACAACAGTTGTACTTCTGAAATATGATAATCCTAACGAGTTTCTCAATTCGATTCTTTAGTGCCACTGGATATCGCGATCTTACTCAAACGCCACTACTTTCAATATTAGCATTCCTTCACAATTTTCATGATGTTCGAGGAAAAAGTGCAGTCCAAGCACTGGTCAAAGGGTACGGACTATGTTAGGATAAGATCAAAGAACGAGTATAAACATAAAAATAGAAGCAAAAACTAATTTGATTGTTGTTTTAATTTTATTTTGTAGAAGAATAATAGGATACACTTTAACCTTAATCTGCCTTAAACTAGTTAGTAATATATAGGATGACAAGTCCTTAAATAAAATTATCACCCAACTAATAACTAAAAAAATATTAAATAAAATCAAACATTTAACAATCAATACAAATATTATTGCCTCTAGAGTATTTTTTAAAGTCGACTTTAATGTCCTAATTGTTAAATGTTAACTGGGCAGACTTATTCAAACATCTTATCAACAGAATAAATCATATAATTACTTTATTTGAGAATATAAGTAGGTAGAAAACATATATTTATATTTAACATATACCAATATTTAAACAATAACAATCCACGAAGAGTCTTTTCGGTTCAGTACTGTCACGTTAGTTTTAGAAGAAATAATTTCTCACTCCATTGTTTGCAGTCAAGATAAATAAAGTGCAATCAAATATTTTAAGTATGAAAGAATAAACTGATTTTCGCAAAGTCAACAACAATAATACAACGAATATATTAGAAAAATAGTTTATGATATTTTTAATGTAGGTTTTCTATAATAATTGAATCCGTTAACGAATTAAATAATGTAATATACATATACTAAGATTGATATTATAGTTTTTATAAACAAATTTCTTTTGATATGAAGTTAATCAGATGATTCCTGAATTCTCATGTAATTGTTATATGAGCGAAAATGTTATAAATTAATCAAATTTAGTTCAAGTCTAATCGCAGGACGCAACTAACATAATATAGATGGAAATAACTCTTTTGTTGTTATATTTTTTTTCTTATTAATTATTTTGATTGTTCAAGAATATGATGGTATTTAATATGTATTAAATCAACATTAAACACATAGATTTATTGCTTCTGATAATTAATGTAAAACATATGTGAGATAATAACTGTCACGTCGTATAATTCAAAAAATAAAATAAAAATACAGAATGAAGGATTTTTTTTTTAAAGTAGAGAAAAATATTTTTTAAAAATAATTTCAATGATTTAAAATAAAAGTTAAGAAAAATGTGCATAAGTCCTAAGAGCTTATCCGACTGGGAATTGAACAGGTGAAGGGTTGAGTGGAAGAGAGTGATAAATCGAAGTTAGAAGAGCGTTCCAAGGAAATACAGGATAGATCGGAGTTTAGAGGATAGAGAATTAATCTTTTGAACCGGAGGAAGTTGAAAAGAGTATATTTAAAGTCAAAAATATGACATACGTTATTAAAAGAAACCATTAGTGGGTTTCTGGTAAATCTTCAGTATGCATATATTGAAAATAAGAGGAACAATAATATTTTAACAGATAATATCAGACATATCACAAGAAGCTCTTTTTAGCTTTATTGTTGAACAATTACTGTCTAAATATCGAAAAAAATGGTGCAAGATAGTGTAAGAAGTCCAAGTATGATATGTTGAGTTTGTTTAACTTGTTTCTAACGCATTTTTTACCAAAATATACTTATATATATCTTCCACAAGAGATCAAAGCAAATAATTTAAAGCAGAACTTAATGAGGAAATATAGGAATGAACAGGTCAGTAATCGTAGGACAAAATGTTTTTATGTAAATTTAAGTGTTATATCTATGTAAAAGTTTTAATTTCGAACGTCTTGAAAGGAGTGAACATAGTAGTCGTTGTCTTGGGTTCAGTCTTTTTTTTTCCTTCTTGATATGCGAGTCAAATGTCATTCTTCAATCAAATTTCAGTACAAGATATTAATTGAACTTTGTTCCCAGTCCGCTGGTGTTCCTCAAGGTAGGTATCTAGGCCCTCTCCTCTATACAGTTTATACAGCTGACATCCCTACCTATCCCAACACTGTCATCACCACATATGCCGATGGCACATGTATCCTATCAGTAAATAATGACCCAGCAATTGCATTCCAAATGCTTCAATCACACATCATAAATCCAGAAGGATGGTGTCAAAACTGGAGAATTAAAATAAACTCCAATAAATCCCACCAAATTACCTTTACCCTTCGTCGTAAACCAACAATTTCCTGTCCTACAGTGTTCTTCAACAATAGCCATCTTATCCCTGTCGAACAAATCCGATACTTAGGACTCCACCTTGACAACCGACTCACTTTGAACCCCCAAACCAGACTGAAACGATTAGAAACCGCCCGACGTTTTCGACTACTGCAGCACTTACTAGACAAACGCCCTAAGCTTTCAATCAATTACAAACGACTCATATATATGACAATAATAAGACCTATTTGGACTTACGGAATTGAGCTCTGTTGCTCCACTAAACCATCGAATTCTTCTCGTATCCAATCCTTACAATCCAAAATCCTTCGTAAAATCCTCAATGCTCCCTACTTTGTTACAAATAAAACCATCCATAATGACCTTATTGTTCCCTTTGTTTCAGATCTGGCCCAATCCAGGTACCTATCCTTCCACAATAAACTTCAGAATCATCCCAACACTCTCGTTTCTAACCTTGCTTCCTCTTCAATTCCTGATAACCCTCCGAGGCGTCTGAAAAGAAGATGGCCCCGTGATCTCCTAATGTAAACATATCATTAGAGTGCTACCATTGGGTAGTTACTCAGCAAGTGTTTTTCATGTCATTATATAAATTATGTTCTAATTTACTAGTTGTAAATGTCTTTAAGAAATAAAAAAAAAAAAAAGAACTTTGTCTGTCAGAGAGTACTGCCCTCGACGATGCCTACGGTAAATAGGAAGGCAAGATTCACTTCGAAATATAAGAGGAATGCGCTGTGTATCTAGGTTCAGCAGAATTTACTAGAATTAGAACAAGTTATGAAATTTTATTATGTGGTATTGTACGTAGAGCCTGTGAGATGTGTATTAGATTTTGATGTCTTATTGAGATTGATGTATCGTCTGCATAAGTGAAAACTCTGTCATATGCTTAAATAACATGCATAACAGGGAAGCCAGCACTGACCACTGAGGCAATCTTGCTAAGGCTGTTTTAACGGTAGAAATTTCTCGGTCTTGACAGACAGAGAAAAATCTGTCGAAAAGGAAAGATTAAAGTAGTATTTTTTAGTAACTATTCTGTGATTAATACAGAACCAAATCATAAATATATTTTTCTTAAAGTTTTGGTTTTTTTAATGGAGAATATGTAGTCATAAAATGTTACATGTCTATTTAAGATTTTTTTTTAAGATGATTTTTAGTTTCTGTAGGCGTGTTTTTTATTGAAATCCAAAAGCGGTGTTTAACAAAAAAAAATCTTGCTAACTGATATTAATCATAAATGGTATCTCAGAGATACAGGCGCCCGTTCTCGTAAAATAAGAAGATGAAGGTCAAGATTTCCATTTAAACAAGGAAAACTATTAAAATGATACAATCATAGACATTATTAAACGTGTTTCCATTAAGGGAAAATCAAGTTTCATATCGTAAAATAACTATTTATTTCATTAGGAAATAGTTATTATTTTCTTCTAATAAGAATAAGAACATTGACATTGTACTATAAAATTATTACAAAAATATAAACTCATTATTTAGAGTCCAATATACTCATTTCCAACTATATATTATACCTATACTTTTTGACTATTATTTTCGGATATTCATTTTCGGCCTGGACATGTAACTTTTTTTTTCTCCTTTATTCAATTATCAACTTCATTAAAAAGTTATATTTACCCTTTTTTCATAACTCCTAATAATGAGAGATAGTTGATTATTTACAATTGAAAGTAGAAGGGCATATGACACATGAAAGATCTGCCAATGGTGTTAACGCCCACAGCTTTAATTTATTATTTTTACTGGTTATATTTTAATTATTTTTTTAAAGTTTAAACATCTAAAAAAGAAAAAAAGAAAAAATTAAGTCATCTGTTTTAATTGGTAATACAGCTCAGTTATAGTTTGTAGTCTCGATTATAGAGAGTGTAAAATTGCCTTTTATAAATATACAAGTTTTAATACCGTGAACATCGTCAACGATAGAGTCTGCCCCATTCATTTTCTGGAAGAATTACCCAATGACTATACTGCCTACTTGCAGGTTTGCGTAATTTTTGCCACAGTCTTTCACTGTGGACTTATTGTTCCACTGTTCATTTGCTGTTTTACATAAAAATTTGGACGTTCATAATTTATCTCTATAAAGGCATGTTAGAAAGACAGGATTGCGTACTGTTCGTCCACTTTTATAGATAAATAAAATAAATAGGAGGCTTAGCGAACCCGATGGTTCGATACCGACACCACCAGTCCCAATTACACATTTCCCTCCACCGATTGCCGCCCACAGTCCCTTCAGATCGGCTTTAACGCAATCTTCCCATCTTCGCTTCGGTCTACCCCTCGGACGTTTACCATTCGGTACAGCAAATTGACCTTTTAAGAATTATTTCGTTACTAAGCCCAAGAATTTTACAAGCCCAATTGATTCACCGCGATGTGATAACCTCAATTATATTAACCGGATAGAGTTCATACCACAATTCAGCGTTGTGCAACTGTCTGAACTCTCCGGTTAACTCATCCTTCTTCGGTCCGGATATTCTACGCAAAACTTTATTTTCAAAAACCTTTAGACGTTGCTTATCCCTTGATGTAAGCAGCCATGTTTCGCATCCGTAAAGAACTATAGGTAGGATAATGGTTTCATAGATTCTAATTTGTAAGTTCCGAGACAAGAGTCGCGAGGTAATCAATTTTGTTAAAAATAACAAGTATTTCCCGCCTTCAACCTAACCTAAACCATCTCAGTTTCGTTTTTTTTTTCTAGTTATCATAGACCCTATATGTCACCGTAATTATCCCCATTTTTTAAGCTAACCATATATTTTATCTAGTCCGTGTTCATTTCGAGTCCTAGTTTTTTATCCGCATATCCGAGAACGGGTGGTGTCCCATCCAGATTCAACCATTTTTCGGTACGCATTACCGCCCTAATGGCATCTTCTAATGACAAATTATACGGAACAGGTGCAAAGGAATCACCTTGTTTTAAACCTGAACGAACCTCTTCGGACAAATTATTACCGATTCTAACTTTATTGAGCGTTTCCGTCAAGCACATCCTAACTAGATTAATTATTTTTCTTGGAATCCCCTGCACGATTTAAATATTATACAGCTACAGGTGGTCAATAGATTGGCAAGCCTTTGTGAAATCAACATAGAACTGATAAACAACGCCGTTGTACTCTAATGTTTTCTCCAATATTTGCTGTAAAGAAATTATTTGATCATCGAACGGTTGAGTCTAAATCCGCATTGGTAATCTCCGATAATTACCTCGGCGTATTCCGTGATTCTACTAGTTAAGATCAAAGTGAATATTCCATAACATACTGAAAGAAGTGAAATTCCTCGATAGTTATTACAATCCATCCTCGGACCCTTTTTGCGAATCGGGATAAGAATATATTCTCTCCATTCTTCAGATAATTTCTCATTCCCCCAGATCTTTTTAATCAACAAATGTATTTTAGAAACTCTAGCTTCAACACATGCCTTAATTAATTCGTTAGGAATATTATCGGTTATACTACTTCAACTTCCTATTTACTGGATTTTTCTATTATCGGTTCAGCACTCTAGTGCTCAAAAGCAGGAGAACGATCATAATTTCCCGTATTTGAAATATTGTCAAAGTGGTTCTTAAATTTATATGATAAGTCTACCGAATTGGTCAGAATAATGTTATTTTCATCCCTAATTCCAGACGTTATGGGCCCTAAACATTTACGTGATCTGTTTGTACCTTTGTACATGTCTATTACGTTATTTTCATTTCTATTAATTTCTATGTATATTATTTTATTTTTAAGATACTCCTTTTATTTATCTTTGAGCTATTTATTCGTTTCATTCTTAGGGGCTCGGAAGTATTCGAAATTATCTTTACTAGGATTATTTAGAGCTTTCAATTTAGCAGCTTTTCTTTTATCACACATCTTTAAACAATCTTCATGGAATCACGGTTTGTTCTTTTTATTTTCCTTTTTCCCAAGAACCGAGTTACCGGTCGCTTTAATATTATCCCTAATCCCCATCCATAACTTCAATATCATCGCGGACCTGGTCAGAATGTTCTAAAGATTCAAACCTATTCTTAACATCTAGCTCGAATTGATTTCTAATTGGTGGATTTTTTAATTTTTCTAACTTACGATTCTCGATATCGAAGCAGTTCTCTTTTCTCTTTTTTATATTAAGTATCTGTCGGAGTTTGGCGATTACTAATCCATGATCTAACCCACATTCTGCTCCGCGATAAGACCGTACATTAATTATACTCTTTTGCCAGATAGATATATTAATACATGGATCAATTTGATTTCGTGTTTGCGCATCCAGATATATTTATGAATATACTTAAGTTTAAACGTTTTTAACTATCATCAGGTTTTTCTAGGTGCCAAAATATCAGACGGACCCCACTATCATTACTATATTCGTGTAAACTTTCTTTACCAATCGTCGGAATATAAATGTATTCCATCCCACCTTTGGGTTTGTGTCACCTACAATTATCTTCATGGAGTTTCGCGGTAGTATAATATGGTTAAATTCGCATTTGACTTCATTGACACTATCTTCGGTAATTGATTAGTCCACCTTTTGTTTTGTTCAATATTATACAGTCCGTTGTTTTTATCATATAATTATTTTCTTTTCTTTTCACATATGTTGGTTAAACTTCGTTTTAAGTTTCCGGGTAAAACATTGAGGGAAATTAACAAATAGTTTGGAGAACAATAACGGATGCCAGTTACTAAGTAAGGTGAGATTGAATAAGGAATTAATATATTTAACACCTCAGAGCAGAAGATTTAAACTATATTAAAATTTATGCAGATATATAATAATTGGACGAACAATGGTAGGTAATATATATATATATATATATTTATTTTTTTTTTTTTTTTTTTTTTTCTCTGCTGTAGTAACCCTACAGAAGAGGCGTATATTTTTTAGAAGTGTGCATACACCATGCAAAAGCATATTATATGCATTACAGTGTTATTTAGTATATAACTATAAATATAATTACAATATGTTGGCTAAAGATATTTAAAAAGAATGGTACTTAATTTGTATTACAAGGAGAATATTTATAGATGTTTAAATAAAATAAATAACAATAAACGATTAAATAAAGTAAATAACAGTATCAGATGAATGAACAGTACCAGAATATACTAAGACAAAATACTCTAAAACAGAGGCAGAATCAAATAGATATATATATAGATATATATATTTAATATATATATTTATATATATATTATATATATATTATATTATATATATATATATTATATTATTTTTCTGTATAATTTAATTTTTATTTATTGTACGTAGAGTGGGGATGTGATCTCTGAACACTATTATAAATGTCCTTTGAGACAAATTGCAATATTTTTCAATAAACAAGTTAAAATATATATATGATTAATGCCATGAAAGCTCACCTTACATTGAAAACAAAACAAAAAACGCGTGAACTAATTATATTTTTGTCTATCCCGATATTTTCTAAGACTGATTATAGTACCAATGTTTTTCGAAGAAATTAAGTAAAGCCCATGTATTAATATTCTTCAGTCATAAAATAGAAAATTAAAAA
Source organism: Nezara viridula (assembly GCA_928085145.1). Classification (NCBI taxonomy): domain Eukaryota; kingdom Metazoa; phylum Arthropoda; class Insecta; order Hemiptera; family Pentatomidae; genus Nezara; species Nezara viridula. The sequence goes on from OV725081.1 coordinate 50,831,829, forward strand.
ATATGTGCTTATATATATAAGCACATATTTTTATTTTTTTTATTATTAGTTTCCAAAGCAATATTAATCGACTGATATAATAAATAATCTTTTCCACCAATTTAGAAAATTGAACATGATTTTTATTTCAATACTGACTTCATCTCCGCTCAGTATTTTCGTGAAAATGAAGACAGCCCAATACAGTCAATTTTCGTTCTAATCCATCAGGAGCAACTTTAATTTTTCGAGTTTGACTCTTCGCGTATACTTGACAGTAAGGAGAGGTCATTAGGGATCGAATTTTATTAAAAATACATTTCTTAGATGATCAAACGTATATGGTATCATCAAACCCTAATTAAAATGAAGTAATATTTTACGATAAATATGCTATCTGTAGCAAACTATTGATAACAATAAACAAGATTGACTTACTGAAGCATAGTAATCGACTTAATAATAGAAGTAAATAGGGTTTGACTTCATGGTCTTTTAAAGTAAATGCTAATACTACTTAATGTCAGATCTATCTCCCCATCTAATCTGTTTATTTATTGTTTTACTCTGTGATTTTATCTTTTAATACTAGGAGGAATACTGCAAGGTTTAATAGGTTCCGTGTTTATGTTTAACGTACACATTAAGTATGCAAATCAAATAACATTTCTTATAATCCATATATTTATTTAATAATCTTTCGAACTAAATTAATTATTGGTAACTGAGCAGCTAATTAATCATTGATTAATTAACTAATATGAAACTATCATCACTAGTTTTCTTTCACAACCTTTCGAACTAAAATAATGGATGTAACTAGATAGATAATTAATCATGGTATTGTGGAAAAACTACACATAAGTAGTGATCTCTTGGATCTTCCTAGAAATTTCTTTCCTTTTTAAAGATGAAATTATTTTTACTAAGCCATATAAAATGCTGCATTGATAATGAACAATGGTGGCAGAGACAAGAAAGTACATTTTCGCCATATTTACATGACAATTCGATGAATGAAATAACAATAAACATAAAAAATTAATAAAAATCTTAAACATGGGGATAGAAAACAATCCTAAGCCAACTATTTATTTTAATTTTATTATTATTTCTTTTTAATATCTCATCGAGAATCCTTAGAAATGGAAAGAGAAAAAAAATTGCAAATAAATGAATTTGTGGTGGCGTAGTGTGTACTATGGAAACATTGTTCCATATTTCTGTTAGTACTTTATTTTTCAACCCTCAGTTTGCACATATGTTATAATGATTCGATCATCAATACTAGAGTAGTTTAAATAAATGCAGGTAGGCAAACGTATCGTCTGAATGTGGATTTAAAATATTTTTTTAATCTTGAAAACATAAGTAAATAATTTAGTTTCACCAACAATATTTTTATTTTAAATTATTAACAATCCAAAATCCTTCGTAAAATCCTCAACGCTCCTTACTTTGTCACAAATAAAATCATCCATAAAGACCTTAATGTTCCATATGTTTCCGATCTGGCCCAATCCAGATATCTTTCCTTCCATAACAAACTGCAGAATCATCCGAATCCTCTCGTTTCAAACCTTGCTTCCTCCTCGATCCCTGATAACCCTCCGAGGCGTCTGAAAAGAAGATGGCCTCGGGATCTTCTAATATAGAACTTTAATTTGAGTTCTACCAATGGGTAGTTTCTCTTCATGTTGTACATGCCATGTTACAAATTTCTCATTTACTTATTGTATTCTCTATGTAATACAGTTGTAAATTCCATTGAAATAAAAAAAAAAAAAAAAAAAAAAAAAAAAAAAAAAAAAAAAAAAAAAAAAAAAAAAAAAAAAAAAAAAAAAGGTTCTAGTTGACTTATTTCTCTTGGCTGTAGCAGGTTGTATTATTAATAAATGAATAAATATTGAAAAAAATATCATTGATGTAAAAACACATATTTAATAGAGGACGAACCAGTGAGTAGTACGCCTTACTTCCTTAAGTGGTCCATTATATGAGCCTAGTTTAATTTTTAATTTTTTTTTTATTAATTTAATGAACCTTTTGCAGTAAAAACATTACATACTACCTTTTTATCAAACAAGATTGTCATGGTTTTTATTTCGAAATCGTACTTTATTTTAAAAACTGAATTCTTTTTTGTGGGGCAGGGGAGCACAAACATTAATGAATTTTAAAAAAAATTATAACTTTTTTAACCAACATAAAATATAAAATAACTGTTAACATTCAAAATAAAAAAATATAAGGAATTCCACGCATTAAAAAAATTCATAAGATGCCCATGTTGAAATCAAAATAAAAAAAATACACAACATTTATTAGTTCATATTCTTGAAATTTCTTCAATATTGGTTATTTCTTCTCCACAACCTTTCCTTAAGGTCAAATATAAATAAACCATGTTTTTATAAAATCTTCATTTCTTTTTATACGTTTGTATTGTCTATCTTTTGAACATATAATACGTATTGGTGAGTACTGGATGAGTCTGACTAAATATAATTCAACCTCGATAAATACAAATAAAAATAAAAATTCTATTATTAACGTGATAACAAGTGCCTTTTTAAATCTTAAAAGCAAGATTGTGGCAAAGAAAAAAAAATTGATATAAATTAGTAAATAAAAGAAAAACTATTGCAGAGTTTATTTATAATTTATCGTTCCTTTTAACAAAAGATCATATCAATACCTAAGCGGAATACTGGATTAAGAAATTAATCTAAATAAAAGCATATGATGGAGAAAACCAAGTTTATTGACTATTGGAAATAAATAATTCTGTATTCAAAAGAATAAAAACAAAAGTTGAGTTTTTGACAGATAACAATTAAACCATAACATTATTAGTTCAGCCGAAGAATCCGTAGCCTGGTCCAAATCCACCATATCCACCATATCCTCCATATCCACCATAGCCAAAGCTACGGCCGTATCCATAACTTTTGTATCCTCCAAATCCTCTGTAGCCGGAGTAGCCAAAGGCTGGGTATCCACCGAAGGAACCGTATCCTCCAAAGAGGCCCCTCTTGTCACGACCTTCTTCGACGGCCAGAGCCACAGCGAAGACGGCGATGCAGAGGACCAGCTAAACATAAGCAACAGTTCATTTTCGCAATTTTCTTATTCTATTATTATAATAATATCATTAGAATTCAATATCATTGTTTTACTTACGAGAGTCTTGATGGAAGCCATTGCTGTTGTATCGACAGACTTGGATGTTCTATACCTCAACTCCCGAATCGTCAGCTTATATACATCGCTAAAATGCTGATCACCTTGCCGACCTATTAAACGACATCGAAAGGACAAAAACAAAAAAAAATAAGAGCGTCCCCAACAGGTGGATACCTTCGGAGTTGGAACACAAGGTCCAGGAAGCTTAAATTAAAAATGAGGATGATACCTACTTTCCTCATCAGGTTTAGTCCAAGATAATCTTTCAAATATCTTAGGCAAAATAATAAATCATACCCACATCTTCGTGATAAAGAAGATTATAAAACTAGATAATATGAAATAAAATTCAACAAAATTAAAATTTCTTATTTTCAAAGTACGTAAGTCGAACTAAAATAAATGAATGGAACTAAATGGTTTGTATTGAAATACATTTTCATATCATAGAAATATCACAATTCATCCTATGATTACTTCGTGGGCGTATCAGGAAATTAACATAAATATAAATCAAATACGAATTTGTATAAAACACTTTTTCCTTTATTTTTGTCCACATGTTATATACATTTAATATAGTCAGAGTCGTTGTAGAAAAAACGACAGTGAGTTCAAATAAACCGGTTGTGTTACTTTTTTTTTTTACCAGATTTTAAACTTATTTTAAATAAGAAGACAGAATTAGTTATAATTTTTACCAAACCGATACAAAGAGTGTATATTTGTTTATTTTGGCCGCTTGCATGTAAAATTGTTTTGAGGGAACTACAGGACCATTTTTACTTTTGATGGGTCAAATTGTTGACTGATGTCCCGTGTGTGTTTTTAAACAATTTGCCATAAAAATATATTTTAACATATTCACAATATTCTCATTTTTCGTTAGTTTTGTATCATAATAATACTATTATTATTAGTAATAAGATTTTAACAATATGTCATGAATATTAATTTTAAAAAATGAAACAGTTAAAATAAAACATTATGGAAATAATCCAACCTAAGGTTCAGATTTTTACTGAGATTTACGTTTATGAATATTTAAACTTAAAATAATATCTCTGATCTGCTTCTGCTGGTCCTTAATACCATTATGCGGCAGAGCGAGATGCGCTGGGATCTCCTACAGTTCTGCCTTTCCTTCCACGAGTGTGAGGAAGGGTTTTGTTCGGAATTCTCCGAGTTAATGAATTTTGGATAATATATATATATATTACGTTGTTATTTAGATTAGCTTAATTTCTTTTATATATGTAGGACTGGGGTAGCCGTACGGGCTAAGGCGCTTGCAATAGGTAATCAAAGTTAAGCAACGTCGAGCGTGGTTAGTACTTGGATGCGTGACCGTCTATCAGGGAAAGCCATGCTGCCTGAATCTCTCTCCCCCCGGGCATGTGAGGCCCGTCAGTCTACTGGAGGCAACTCACACCGACCAGGTGTAGGACTGATGATCCTACTCCGTGTACTTAAATCGGGAATCGGGATGTGGTTTACCAGGATGTTAATAGCCCCCCTGAGGTTCGGCCCATGGACGGTCTGTTTCGGGGAAAGAAATATAGGTCCTCGTGCCCCTGCTGACTCCGAGCAGCCATAATCCATGGATCTAGACCGATTTGTCACTGTCCTTGAATCCGAGAAAGTCGGTGGGAAGGACATTGCCAGATTGGCCCCAAAGGGGGGCCCCTCCAGATCGTCTATGGAGGTACGGGTGGCCTGCCGCTGCACCATGGAAACCATGGTCCGCAGCAACGTGAAGTTGGGTAACCCCCTCCAGGCTATCTTAGCGCCCGCAAGTATCACATGTCTGTAAGGAGACCACATCTCGCTGCCAAAGATCTTCTTGGTCTGTAGTGTCAACCGAAAAAAAAAAAAAAATATATATATAGAAGATAGATAGAAGAATCAACTTTATTCTGGGACTACGTCCCTTGAGAATAACAATATTGTACAAAAATTAAACATTACATCTGGCCAAAATGTATATTACAATAAACAAAACAAAAAAACACAAAAAAAACAACTAAAAAATAAGGGATAAAAGAAGTGTTTACATAACTGTACAGATTCGGAAGCCATATATGAGAAATAATGTCCTAATACTGCAAATATAGTTGCTATACACAATACGCTATGAAATTATAAATGAGCGACAAATAATAATAAAGTGTTATAGTATAGTAGTATGTTCGTAGAACATAATAGTATAATCGAAATACAATAGTGTAATCGTACATACATAATATATACAATAATACAAAAATAGTGAGAATACAATAATAGTACAATAGTATATACAATATACATATATTATATATATATAATATATACATGTTATACATACATACACATATATACATACAATGCAACAATAGTATAATAATACAATATAGGCTACCAGCGTCTGATTGAATTGTAAGGAGGAATTGGAAAAGGAGGGTTTTAAATGTGGATAAGGATGGTGCATGGCGGATTTTAAGTGGGATGGAATTCCAAAATGTGTGGATCGGACAATAAAGGAGTGTTGAAATGAGGCCGATTTGTGGAAAGGGGTATAAAGGTCGGAAGGACGAGATCTTGTGGAGAGGGAGTGGATAGATGACTTGAATTGAAGGAGATTGAATGCGTAGGACGGACGATGATTATAGATTATTTGGTAAAGGAATGTACCTAGGAAGTACTGTCTCTGAAGGAGGGGAAGAGCCACCCTGACTCGGCGGTAGTAGTGGGAAACATGAGAACGTCTGGGGTCCCATTGACAAATCGTACTAAGCCATTCATTTCTTTTCAGTCTGACTCCAAGTTCCGATGAGAGCCACCGTACACTACACAGCCGTAGTCAATGTGGGGGAAGATGAGGCGGATACTAGGAGTCTACGTGTGGATATGGGTAGGAGATGGCGGAAACGATGGAAGAGTTTCAGGATGGAAATTGAACGAAGGATGGAAATATATATATATATATATTTAACTTTTAGTATTATTATTGTTTAATTTATTTTTATTTATTATACATTTAATGAGAATGAGCTACTCTATCACAATTATTAATGTCACTATCTAAATGTAATATTGATCAATAAAACAATGTGTTTATAAAACGAAATAAAAATCTCAACACAATAGCATTAAATTACAAATTACTCCTGGCAAATAAGTTTCATCCTATTTATCGGTGCATGCCAACATCCGAATAAGTCTTGAGATTCGTTCAGGAAGTAAAAGGATCTCAACTACTACACCAAGTTTAAATATCCATGCAGTCAATTTTACTAAATACCTCAATATTATTACCCATTGTTTTTACCATAATTTTTTATTTGATTGAATAACTATGAACGGTTTCATCATACAATACGGTATCGATGATGATACGCCCAATCAATTAATGATTAAAGAAGGAAATAGTGGGAATATAAATTTTGACTTTGGGACATTGTTTGGGCTTGTAAGGAGGTAAGCATAACAAAGTCCCCACCCCTGAGTGATGAGCCCGACATAGCGGAGAAGGTCACATTTTCGGGTTTTCGTTCATATCAGGAAAACTAACCGTCGCATCGATAGTGATGTTCTATACAAAATTAAAACTATACAAAAATCTTTTTTCGCTACCTCGCTTAATTTTCCAGATATCCGTCCTCAACTATCGCTAATTCGGAAAAAAAATGTCCCTCATTGTTTTACTGTATTTGACCAGCTCTTGATTGCTTCTTTCAATAATTAAGTTATGAAGAAGAAATTTTTTAATAATTAAATTTTCTAAAATAATATATACATTATTTTACTGATAAATATCCAACGGTTGAAAAGTTAGTTCAACTATACATTTTCCAATTCTAGAATTTGAAGGGAAAAAGTTATTTTTTAGGATTGTTATGAATTGAGGACGGATATAATAGGAACTAAGCAATGTAGCGAAAAAATTAAACATATTAAAAATTTAATTAGCTTTAATTTGTAAAGAACGTCCTTGGTGAAGCTACAGATCGTTTTGATGGTATAAGCGAAAACCCGGAAAAAGTGACCTAGGCAAGGCTATACGGGGTTTTCACGTGCCAGGGGATGTGGGCGGGGATTTAAAAGACGCCTTGGCGCCAAGACGCAAACTCGTGACTATTTTTATAACGCATTTGTCATATATCAGGTTGCCGGACAACGGTGGTGCAGTGCACAACGCGTTAGCCCATTCGGCCACCCCGCCCACCTAGCTCACTACCTATGAGTGGGGACCTATGAGTGTTAGTATGTTTACCTCCTTACTAGTCCAAACAATGTCCCAAAGACGGGGTGCCCATCCTTCCCTCAAGGACTATGGCGCAAGAATCTACCTTTCCCCCACCCTCCCAAGATAATTAATTGCTCACCCTTTCTTAAAAACAGAGTAAGCTAAGGCAGAATTTAAAAAATCGTAGATCATATACAATTACGCTTGCTGTGGTATGTTCCATGTTTTTCTGCTTGTTGCTCATAGCCCCGTCGGGATTCGCTACCCTCAAAAATTCAAAAACCCGAAACCCAAATACAAAATCCCTTCTGGACACACCTGTCTCAAAGTTAAAAATTGTGTCCCGCCATTTCTTATGTATATGGGGGTATAGAACCCTTTCAGAACATTCATTGACTGGTCTTGGTACCGAGTAATCCATAGGATAAATTTTCCTAAATTTGCATTTCAGAAAATAAAGTGTTCACTTAATCCTAACTTATAGGGGTATTTAACTCCTTTTAAGAGGTTTTAGATTGAAAATTATTAGATATATAATTGATGAACATGGATGTATCGTAAACAAACATTAATATGAAGAATTTAGCTATACAAAGGCAAACAATCAATGTACCAAAATAACAACTTCTGATTTTCATGACAACAAAACAAATAATGTGAAATTAATAGCCATACTAGAAAACAACGATATCAACAGTGCAATATTTCATATAAATCTTACAGAAAAATACAAGTAAAAATAAAATCTAGGATCGTTTTTTTTTAAACCTACAGTTTAATTTTTTTTTCAACAAAGGCGAAATTTATTTCTCAAGGCTACTAAGAGTAATTAAGAGCCAAAAACAATAATATAGGGCTGACTGAAAGCATACCCAAGCACCTTCACATATAATAAAGATGAGCGTAGATAAGGACCGTGAATATATAAAGGATGATACATAGCCGGCCTGGGTAGCTTTGCTATGTCATGGTGGAAAAAATAAATTCAAGGACTTAAATCATTTCGAATGGTCCTGCTTTTTTTTTTTTTACATCTGACTTCTCCACTGATATCAGGATTCCTCGGATAATAAATAAAATTAAACAATACGTATGTGTTTTAAGGTTGATTAATGAAATCATTCAAGAATATATTTTCTAAATATTACAACCGTCAAGGGTATTAACGGAATACATTTTTTAGTTTTATTTATTTATTGATAAACAAAACATCCTGTAACTTGGATATTGGTTATAGGGAGGTAAGATCACATTCACACTAAATGTACAAAAAATATAAAATGAACAGAAGCGAAATAACATCCAAATAATAATCAAAAATTATATATAAGAAATAAAATAAAATAACTCAAACATAAGTAAATTAAACAATGCAAAACACACACACATACACAAACACACACACACACAGTATTAAGTTTATCTCATTTATCCAATCAGAATAAGTCTCAGTTAAGGTCAGATTCAGGGCCCTCAAATAAGAAGAATTCTTCGTGCCTTGACAAGTGTTTTTTGAAATTGTGTTAGGGCTATATGAAAACTATCCAGTGAAAATTGGATGTATAAACAGCATTTATGAATAATTTGTACATGTAAAAACTAATAAGATATGTTATTCGATGAAATTTCTGAAAAAGGAATTATGAAGGACAACACACTTTATTTGCGAATAACTTAAAAAGTATATATGCATATATATATATATATATATATATATATATATATATATATATATATATATATATATATATATATTTCTTAATCGTACCAATTATAAGTAAAATTATTACTAAATTCGAAAATCTATCAGAACTTAGTAAAATTTAAACGAATTGTCCGACAGAAGGAGTAAAGAGTTTTAAAATATTTTTTTAAGCAGAAACAGAAATGAGGTTCGAATTTTGCCTCTCGAATGATCCTTAAATACGAATTTACATTACATGATATATATATAGAACAATGGTCAAAGTACATCATATATAAAAACCTTAAAGATATACAAAACGAACCAAACTTGCAAATCTCACAAAATCCGTCGTGGGAATCAAATCACCTGCTTTTTTTATAGGTTAACCCCCTTCTTCCCCAATTCAGACATACGGGAGAAATGGTAGTTCTAGAGGTACAAACAAACCTCTTCTAACCAGACTGGGAAGGTCCGAGATTCATTACATAAGTCCTCCACGAAATAAATTTCAACTCTCCCAGGCCGGACTCAAATCGGTACCGTTAGACTCGAAAATAATAAAACCGGCAACGCTTTAACATTCATGGCCAGCAAGGCCTCAAAACAATGGCTACTATTTACCGATGAAGTTGGTATAGTTTCCGCTGAAAGCAGCACTTGAAATAGGAAATATAGTTCTTCCTGTCTGGCTCCTCCGGCTGCTTCGAACTCCATTAGAGTTATAGCAAAATCAAATGTTCATCATTGATATGTAGAAAACTTTATATAACGCCATTTATTTATTGTATTATCAGTTGAATAACTATTATTCGCTATCTCATGCCATATCTATTTCCCCATTGCACTAAGTTTTTTTTCAATACCTTTTCATGAACTATGGACATCTCGTGGAACTCTAAAAGTCCCTGTTACTCTTATAGTATAAAACTTTAACAAAGTGCAGGGATTTATCTCTCCGATAACAACAGCCCCGACCGGACAGCCATAACCGACATTCCCTTCCCTAATTTAGGACGAGCATTTTGCAGCCGAATGATCAGTTAGCAGAAGATTGCTGAGCCGTAAATCATCCTATTTCACCTTATCGGGTCGACCCCAGTCCCGGATACGCCACTTTTTTTTCCATTGTAGTGCCGAAAATTTCAGACCTGGCTACGCTAAATTAATAAGGGATCATTATGCTATAATGAGGAAAGATTTGACAGGTGAAAAATTGTAGCCTTTAAAAGATTAATAATCCTTTTTTACTGAGGCAACGTTTAAGTTGATATCACGCGATTTATGTTATGGCGTTTGGGAAATATTTAGGAAAATAATGGGTTAGTCGATAACCTTGCTCAACACCTTATTTTATAATTATAACAGCTAGGCATTACTATTCTGATTTATTCATATGGGAATATATCTATGAAATCATCGTATATTTTTTATTCATAACACCTCCTTTCTAATGTTATTTATGAAATTCAGTTTACAGATCAATGAATGGTCTGATAATGTAGACTGGGCTACAAAATCCTATAGATAACATTAATCATCGTGATCATTTTTCCCTATGAATAAAGACCAAATCAAATTACATCCCCTACAATAAACAGCTTAAAACACGATAAAGAGTTAACAGAAATATGATATGATAATTAACTTCACTATTTGTATTAAATAATAAATATTACCGACTGTCTCAAAATAATAATACAAATAATCAGAAAAGAATACAATCACACCATATTTACATATAATATTAAATAACGAATAAATAAATTAAATATATACACAAACGACTTCATTAAAAAACAAGATCATGAGTCGTTGCCTAAAAAAACCAAAGTTCTATTTCTTCTGTCGCAGAATCATCGTTTAAGAGTCCTGTTTGTATCTTGTATCTTATATCATTGTATCTTATATTTTATCTATTTCTTTTCCTGTCGAACTCTCTTCCAAGGCTATTAACACATATTTTCACAGACTGCTGTTGTTCCTCAAGGTAGTATCCTAGGTAGTGTCTTTAATATAGTTGATACAGCTGACATCCCAATAATGTCATCACCACGTATGCCGATGACACATGTACCCTATCAGTTAATAATGATTATCAATTACATTCCGAACGCTTCAATCACACATCATAAACCTTGAAGAATGGTGTCAAAACTGGAGAATTAAAATAAATTCCAATTAATCCCAATAAACTACATTTCCCTTTCGTCATAAATCTATGACTTCCTGTCCTACAATATCCTTCAATGATATTCCACTTATCCCTGTTGAACAAATCCGTTACCTGGAACTCCACCTGGACATATGTCTAACTTAGAATCCTCATACCAGACTAAAACGACAAGAAACCGCTTGACGTTTCCGACTATTTCAGCACTTACAAGACAAACGCACTAAACATGAAATTGATTACATAAGACTCACATACTAATGTATAATAAGGTCTAATTGGACATACGGAGTGCAGCTATGGTCTCCACAAGACCATCAAATTTCTCTCGTATCCAATCCTTACAATCCAAAATCCTTAGTGAAATTTTCTTACAAATATAATCATCCATAATGATCTTAATGTTACTTATGCTTCGGATTTGGCCCAATCCAGATACCTATTCTTCCATAATAAAATTAAGAACCATCACGACCTTCTCGTTACTAACCTTGCTTCCTTTTCAATTGCTGATAATTCTCTGAGGCTTCTGAAAACAAGATGGCTCCGTCATATCTTAATGTAGACAAACTATTAGAGTACCAGTGGATAGTTTCAACAAGTGTTTTCAGGTTATTTTATCCATTTGTACGAATTTACTAGATGTATTTTTTAATATAGTTGTAAATATCATTGATAAATAATAAAAATTAAATAAAACTCCCTTCATCTTTTCACATGGTACATGCTTAAGAATTTTTTTTTTGCCCATTTGTTCGTCCGATATTCCCATGCCGTGTCAAAACCAACTCTATTTTTTTGTCTCAATGGAGTATAGAATGTCAAGGGGTTCTCTTATATTATTCCTGATTGGTCATTTGGAATTTGTTGTCTAGATATTCTATAACCGCTTCCCCAAAAATCCATTCCATTCATTTTTTTATAAGTGTTGCAATGGACCAAGTTTCTGAATATGCAAGGCGGTCCCTCCACGCCCAGTGGTATAATAAAAGGCCCTCTTACCTTAAAATGCCCTTGGGCAATAAAAGGAAATTGAAAATTTATGTATATATATATATATATTGTAGAAATTCCTGGGGGGTAGGAAAAAAAAAGTTTATGAATACCTTTGACTTGTGGAGTACCTCAAGGTGCAGTGATTTCACCAACTCTGTTCAACATTTACACTGCTGACGTAATTGGCCAAAATTATACGAAGGCATCTGTAATGGCATATGCAGACGACATTGCTATATACAGTAGCAGCATGAACGCTTCAAAAGCATTACAACAAGCGGAACAAACTTGCAATGTCATACAAAATGAACTTAAATTGTTAAATATTCAAGTAAATTCTACAAAAACTGATTGTATAATATTTTCGTATCAAAATAATAAGAAAAAATTACCTAAAAAATTTCGAGTTGGTGATTCATACAACAAAATATCAAATAATTTGGTCTATCTAGGAATGAAATTTGACAGACATCTAAAATTTACCGCCCATTGCACTTCAAAACTATCAAAAGTTAGACAAAATTTCTACAAATTTAGTCACCTTCTCACAACCTCAAACCTCAGTCTCAGATTAAAATTAATCATTTACAAAAGCATCCTTCGCCCTTCCCTTCTCTATGGTACTCCTCTATTCTCCCACATTTCCGAAAATACAAGCAAGAGACTCCAGCGATTCTAAAATGGAATTCTAATCAGAATAGCTAAAAATACGTCATTGGGAAAACAAAAATCAGATAAACTTCACGCCTTCTTAAATTTATCCACCGTATCTGAATTCTTAAACAAAAGAATAATAAAATTCTACGATTCGTTAAAATATTCAACAAGTGCAGAATTCAATGCCATAACATTTCCGCCATCTCCTCGGCGATGGCAAAATATAGTTGTAAGTTAGATTATAAGGTAGTCCTAAGAAAATTATCAAGACAGAGATGAGCCCCATCACCCAGATTGAAGTCCAGAAATAAAGATAAAGAAAACTAAGAAAGGCTCAGGAAGACCTTAAAATGTATCTAATATAAAGTAAAAGGAATATGTTAACCATATGTAAGAAACAAACCTTTAAGAAACTGGGGATAAGAAAAAAAAAAAAAGTTTCTGAGGCATACAGAATAGTGCCTTCAACAAATGAGTGGAAGATTCTCTTTTTAGTTTGTAACTTGACGTCTGTATTCTTCTTCCAGACAACATAATTTAAATTCGTATGATCTTTTATTTCTGATGATTTTTTTATTCATGTATTTTTTGTTGTTACTCTCTTTCGGAAGCCACCTGCCTAAATATTCGAATTGCTCAATTGGGGTCAAATCTTATACCCCAACATTTATTAAGGAGTTCCCAAAATTATTGAACCCTAATTACTCAGTTTTAGCTATACTAATTTCCAGGCCCGTCTCAATTGGACTTCCAACAACTTCCTCATCATAGAGAATGAATCTGGTCATGAATCAAAGCAAAAAATAAAATAAAATAAAAGAAAAAAAAATTGATGGTGAATAACGTGAATTAAATATATTAAATAGAGTGATACAAGTATACAGTATTCACAATCAACATGGGAAACTCAGGAACAGGCTTATCCTCACACCAGTGGAGGAAAAAGCAGAACATCAGGAGAAACCCGCGCTTCTCTCTTGACTGTGGCACGGGTGCTAAAAGTCAGTTGAGATTGAGCAAGAGCTGTATTGTCACATACACACGTTTTGAGTGGAAAATCCGGTCATTTCTGGAACTCCATAACAAAAAATTGTAGAGCCACTGCCGTTTCAAACTTCAAAGGGAGAATTAATTAGATGTGCGGAGCCTTATTTAGATGGCCATTGTGCTAGAGGAATTGGGTGATGTATAAGTTTCTGGAGAAATTTGGGGATATTTTCTTGGATAAAATCTAGATCAAATGAAATATCAAGATCATGATGTAGGGTTTTGTTGTACAAGTACAAAGACGTCGTAAACCAACGACTTCCTGTCCTACAGTTTCCTATAACAATACTCCACTTATCCCTGTTGAGCAAATCCGATACCTAGGACTCCACCTGGACATATGTCTAACTTGGAATCCTCATACCAGACGAAAACGACAAGAAACCGCTTGACGTTTCCGACTACTTCAGCACTTACAAGACAAACGCACTAAACATGAAATTGATTACAAAAGACTCATATACTTGACTGTAATAAGAGCTATTTGGACTTACGGAGTTGAGCTATGGGGCTCCACTGAACCATCGAATTTCTCTCGCATCCAATCCTTACAATCCAAAATCCTTCGTAAAATCCTCAATGCTCCTTACTTTGTTACTAATAAAATTATCCATAAAGATCTTAATATTCCTTATGTTTCAGATCTGGCCCAATCCAGATACCTATCCTTCCATAATAAACTTCAGAATCATCCCAACCCTCTCGTTTCTAACCTTGCTTCCTCTTCAATTCCTGATAACCCTCCGATGCGTCTGAAAAGAAGATGGCCCCGTGATCTCCTAATGTAGTCATATCATTAGAGTGCTACCATTGGGTAGTTACTCAGCAAGTGTATTCATGTCATTATATCTATTATGTCCAAATTTACTTGATTTATTTATGTAATATAATTGTAATTGTCATTAAGAAATAAATAAAGTACAAAGAAGCATTGACTATTGTTCGATAGACTTTGGACTGGAAGATTGGATGCATTTGATATTAGAAAATTTAACTTTCACTCACAGTTTTAGTCCATAGGTCTAGATAAGTGTAAGGATTGTCTTGTAGATTAGCATTTTTTGGCAAGAGAGAGTTGAGATTTTATATTCAGTACTTTATATTGCTAACAAGGGTTCTATGCTGGTCTTCTATCTAAGAGAAAGCCAAGATACCTGACTGGGTGAGGTTAAAAGAAGAAATAAGCTGTGTGAAGTTGAAATGAACTGGTATCCAGTACCTGTGTCAAAGAGCAACCTGATATGTTTCAATTTGGATTCATTTACTTTGATGTACCACTTCAAGAATCATTGTTACATCAGTAAGAGGAACTTTAATTTAAAGAAATAAATGTAATGGGATTTTTTTTGTTCATTCTTTAAACTTGTGGTTTCAGATAAGATAGGAAATTTTCATTCAAAAAGTCATTTAATACTCATCGAGGGGAACAAAGATTAATTTTTGGTCTCTGTTATTCAGTTCCTAAAAACGTAACCAATAAACATACTTTTTCAATAGCCTGTGTTCTAAAATAGTCATAAAGACAAATTTATTTCGTTACATAAGAAGCTCCAAGTTATCATGAAAACGATCTTTAATTTTATTAGAGCACGTTAAAGCTGAATGGGCCAATTAAGTAATAGAGCTATATTAAAATTGAGGCAACGCTTGTAAAACAGGTTACGTTTATTGTTAATTATAAATTAAATTAAATTAAGAGCGATATAAAACTCTTCCACTTTTTCTTTTTTAAACGAAGACTTGTTTCTGGAACGAAGACGCTATATCCCCTAGTTCTCAGTAGAACCTAGTACTTTCCCCATATTTCATTGCACACTTTTCTTACTTAAAAAAAAAAAAAAAAAATATGACAACCTAGAATAACTAAAAAAATTGTACTACAGTTACCCTTAAAGGAGAGATAAAATTGAATATATTTATCTTTATTTTATATTTCATTTTATTATTTTAGTAGTAAACATTCTGTGACTTGGACAACTGTAAGACTACGAAAGATGAAATATATATAAGCAAAATAACAACTAAATAATAACTTAAAAAGTAAAAGTAATAATTCAAAATAAAATGACTTCAAAATAAGTAAGAAAAAAAAACACAGACATAAGTTTATAAACTATTTACAAGGAGGTGAGGGAACTCCAAGCCAGGCTTGACCTTCCAACTATAGAGGGAAAAGCAGAAATCCAGGAGATCCGTGATACTCTCAATCGCGTCACTGGTACTTAAGCTAGTGGAGTTAAGCTAGAGCACCTCAATTGAATCATTAACCAAAATATCATTTATTTTTGTACATAGCAGTACATGCTTGTTACATATGTCATATTGGGGTTGGCCCTTTCAATATAACATTAAATAATATTTATAAGTAGCAACATAATGATATTTATAACTTAATTTTTTTTTTAAAAACCAGCAATGGAAAAGAAAGTATTACATTAATGATATAAGATTTCATAACAATACATACTTATACTGGACATTTTAATTAATAAATACAATACATCCAATTAATGACAAATACAATAAATAATAATTATAAATACAGTATAATAAATTAGTTTTTATGATTAATAAGGCTCCATCAAGAAGTTTCGAGCCGGCTAATCTGTAAAGAATTAGAGATGTTCAAGATTGATGCGAGGAACATAAAATACATGGTTCATTTTATTTATACTGTTATAGTTTAAAATGTCTTCTAGTGAAGAGAGATCATTTTCAGATATATAATTCTTTAAAAAGTGTTCTCTGTATGACTTACATGAGGAGCAGTGCAGGAGAAGATGGTTCGGAGTGTCATCAATGGATTTCCGACAGAGTTCGCTGGTTTGTAAAATGGTTTATTTTGTTTTGAATAATTAAGCATTTTTAGGGTAATATCTACAAACCAAATACAATTTGACCTGGACCTAAAATTTTATCGATTTTAGTTCTATTTCTTTTATTAATATACATTAATTTATAAAAAGCCTATTTACCGATTTTAATATTTTAAAATATTAAATATTTAAACTGAATATTATTTGCATACACTCGAATCCAGATAACTTCTGACCTCGTAAATTTATTATACTAAAAACTATTAATATAAAACGATGATTATAATATAATAATTAATTAACAAATATTTAATCTAACCATTGCTATTTCATACTCTTGATAAAGCATTTAAGGTATAATTTTTATTACGATTGAATTTGTGAAAAAAATATTTATAATGACGATATCATATTAAAAAGTTATTATTTTCTCGCGACCTTAATTTGTTTTTATTTTTAACCTTGTAAATGAAGATCATTTAAAAATAATTCTATCAAAAAAGAAATTAACGAATGATCTGAACCAGAGAGGAGACTTTTTTTAAAAACTATCAAGGTTGAAACGAATGAACAGTTTTCTTTAAATAGTTTTTCTCATTCCAGAAAGTAAGTCTATTTTGTATATTTATACGATATTAATAATAGTTTTTGGGTGGATGACATGATATACATCTTTTTTATTTTATAACTTAAGTTATCAATAAATACTTCTTATTGTCAGTTTTATAATCTAGTAGTAGCTATTCATCAAGCGTCAAATAGGTTAAATGTCAAGTATCTCCAAAGAGTTACTTTAGTAGAAGCCTTTTGGTGGAGCTCCACTGACTGGAAGAAGGCTAAGAGGTTATTTATTTTCAAGTGCTTCGTTGAGTTCGTTTGTGGGTAGCTTTGGTTTTGTATGGGTTTCCACTTGGATAGGCTTCCATGGCAAAGTCTGATTCGTAAGGTTATTGAGGTCATCAAGTCGTCAAGTTAAAAAGGCTACTAGAGAACAAGTTTTGAAGCAGAAAATCACAATATGGATAGTTGAAACATACTACAACTTATTTTATATTCCGGAAAAAAAAATTCTCACACGTGACAATACGAAAAATATGTACAGTATGTATGTATATAGATGTGCATATTTTTTTTAACTCTGCTATAATTCTAAGGGAACATCAGACCCAGGATAAAATTATATTTCATTTTATATCATTGCAAAAATAAACTGGATGAGAGATCTCTTTAAGTGGCTTGATGAAACATATTCAAGCTCAGAAAAAAAGTACTAGTAGTCACATTCACTCATCTATTTCTTTTTTAAGAATTAATTAATATTTGACCGTCGAAAAAAAAATTATTCAGATAACATAAAAAAATATTAAAAACATAGACATGTTGCTGAAAGATTTTAAATTAAAATATTAGTTTTTCTTCATGAAACTAGGTATGACATATTACTTTAGAATTACAAAACTAAGAAGTAATGAATCTTTAGAAGACAATGGGCTGTTGAAGCGTACGTGATCTCTGTACAAAAATAAAGGTGCGCTACAAAGAAAAACTAAAAAAAAACATTAATTTTCAAGATACTTAGATGTTTAGATAGATAGAAAAACACCTTTATTTAGGGACGAAATCCCTTAAGAATAACAGAGTGTTAAGAAAAAAAAATTATCTGACAAGAAAAACTGTAACATTAAAAAATAGATAGCTGAAAAGCCTTAAGTAAACAAACTGTCCTTACAAAATAAAATTAATAAGAATATTTACAAAATACTATAACAGTATACAATACAAATAGGAAATGAAACAAAATAATCGCTGCTTAGCTAAAAAGTCAAAAGAAAATAATAAACAAAATTAAAAGTTTAAAAAAATAAAGTCCTCTAATAAATAAGCAACAATTCTCCTATGAATAAAAGAAAATTTTAAATCTTGTTATTGATTGCTATTTTTACTTTCATTTACATTGGTAATATTAGATATGTAATATATACTAAGGGAAAGTATTGCGAACGTGAAAATGTTGGAATCTGAGTTTTTAACGGAAATACATGTTTTGAGGTTCCCCGAATCTCGCAAAATGGTGTGTGTGTAAACAGTACAGCTCAAAAACGAAAAGTCATAGTATGAAACTGATATTGTGTATTTAAAATAGGTATATTTCTTGGATATGACAGCAACTTGTTCGTTAAAATCGACAAACTAGAAATGCCACTTTATATCAACGGTGAAACACATTTCTACAATTTTCTCAACAATGGCTCCAACGATTTTGATTAAACTCGGTGTATCATTATATAAATAAGTGGTCTTTAATATCATTTAGATCGTATTCCCATTGATGTCACTTTACAGGGCTTAAATGCTCAATGCTCAACATGCCTTTTTCTAAAGTACCTTTTATTTGAAATAATTAACTTTCATTGTTAGGAGTTACAAACAAAATGATAAATATTACTTTTGAAAGAATTTGATAATTGAATAAAGGAAAATGTATCATTGGAAAGCGGATTTTTTTTTTTTTTTTAATTAATATCTAATAAATAAAGTTGCAGAAGGTAACGGAGAGTGACGAAAAAAAAATTTCTGAAAACTAACATTATTTAATCTAAATCATATGTTTTCAAAAAATTAAATGAAAGTCTCTTATTAAATGAAAACTTTTAATTTTTTTTCTAAGTTTGACTAAAAGTATTTAAAATCCATGGAATCAAGGCAATGACATTGTTCGAGATGCTATTTAATTGTACTTGTGTGAAAGAAGAAGTGAAATACAAAAATATTTCATGGGTATGTTTATAACCTTAAATTTATTTACGGTAGTTTAATAACTCTAGATCTAAAATTAGGTGTGTATGTGTTCTTTTTATTTATTTATTTTTAGGTTGATTTATTCTTATTTATTGTATATATATTATTTTTCTGTATAATTTATTTTATTTATTGTGCATAGAGTATGAATGTGATCTGTGAGCTCTATTATAAATTTCCTAGAGACAGATTGTAATATTTTTCAATAAATAAGTTTAAAAAAAAAAGATCTAAAATTATAATTGATAATTAATTAATATCATAATATAATTTCATTTTACTAAACGTTGCAATGGAAAATAATAGTTTAATAACTAATAGTCGCACTATACATAATCTACAGATCGTACAATCCATAGTCAACCATTGACATAATAAATAGGATATTTGTTATTTTAGTGGTATTAATGATTTATTAGCTGTAAGCTTTAAGCTTTAGTTCGGTTAAAAATACACTTCAAAAATTTTATAATAGTCCAACATTAACAGAAAATAATTTCTATTCAAAGTATAGCGGCAAGTGAAAGTGTGTGTTGCGCGCACCAGCTTTTTATCGTACAAGATCGGCCTCTACGCTACCTGGGTTAGAATTATTTTATTCAAAAATTCAATTCCGCTTACAAATTTGTAAATTTCACTTCTTACTCAGTTTGTCTCTGACAATGTTTAACCTGTATATCGACAATGTTTTCCTTTAACCTAATTTTGTTTCCTTTAATAACATAAATATTTTTTTAATAATTAGGTAAAAAACAGGATGTAAATTTTAATAGGCTTTTAAAATTATAAATGTTTAACTGATTTGTATAATTATTGTTCTCCAAAAAAAAATAGAGATAATATGTTCTCCTTCCGTAGCATAAGGGATCTTAGTTATTTTAGTAACTAATTTAAACGATCTAAAAAAAAAAAACTAGCAAGAAGAGTCAAAACTAAAAGAGATAAAAATTCACAGCATCAAAGGGAAAAGCTCCAACAGAATATTCAGGGAGAAAAAACTCTACTAGTAAAGGATTGGACTCAGGAAATTTTCTCATGCATACTTACGAGTATTAAGAGGAATTAAAGCCGTCATTATGTAAAAGCTGCAATGTTCAAAGAACAGCCAATCAAGACTGCCCCAAATTCAAAATTATAAATTAAAACTTATATATCGTAAGATGGATTATTATTGGGACTGGGTGGGTAACTTTGGGACAGCGGATAAAATTTAGTTTGTGGTGATTCCGTGGTGGATACACTGTGTTGGTTCAGTCTGCAAAAACCTGCTTTGTGTAGGCATGCACTGCGCTACTACCTTGCGGCTGTTTGACAACCATAGTTTACTTAACTCGTTGTGGAGTTAGCTTTTATTAATTTCTATTGTTTTTTTTTCCAAAATTCTTGTTTTAATGAACTTTCGCTTGTGCCTCAAGAGTAGTGTGCTGCAAGGTAGCAGTGCTATGATGATTGAATCAACACAGTGTATCTACCAAGGAATCACCACAAACTAAATTTTACCAACTGTCCCAAAGTTACCCCATCTCACGGTATGTCATTGTCGTTGAAAGAGAAGTGAGGACGACGATATGTCAACAAATTCTTGATTTATTGGTTCCGTGACATTTTACAACTAAGTTAATATAGTGATGTTGCCAATTAACCTCCAGAGTAGAGGCAACAAAATTAATCTAAATAAATAAACATAAAATGATTACGAAATTCAACCCTGGTTTGGTTTTCGAAGGTGTTGAAATTCAAGGACGCTTATCTAACAAAAACAACATCATCATATATAACATGCTTAATGTCAACGAACTGATAACGGCTTAACAACAAAGCATAACAAAAAAAAAAAGAAATGTGCTGTGAATAGATAGGAACGATAAGATTCGGATTTCTTACGAATAAAATGTGACGACATTTATCCAGAACCTAAAAGCGGACAAGTGACCCGAAGATCGATCGTAAAGTGAACCGATACAGGAAACGCTGAGTAGAGTTGAATATTATGTAACGCGACCCAATCGTAAGAACCAGTTAGGGAACCGATACTCTCGTTGGAGCTGGAGTTGTAGGCCCCTAGGCTGTAATGAATAAATCTTATCATCTAAACGCGAGCTTGCGTATCCTGATATAAAGACCTCGTTTGCTAAATCGTTAATGAACATGTATCTTGAAATTTCTGCACGAGCAAAGCAGCGCTTCTATTATTAAAAGTAACCTAGATTAGATGCTTATTTCCCATCTGCGATACAGCAGAATAGCATTAAAAAAAAGGATGAGGAAAAACGTAACCAGCATTATGCAATAATGCCATTTAATCATATGAATGGCACATGATCTTAGCTATGTTTAAAAAAAAACTTGTAGGGGTGGAATGAAAGAACTAATTCTTATACTTAAAATTAAAAATTTAACAAATATCTATATATGTAGATATATTTATGTAACCGGAGCAATCTGGGAACAGAGTACAAACACGTGTAGAAGAGATACCTAAAAACTACCACACGATGGAAATGAAAATAACTACAAGGCTCATATTAATAATATGAAATATAAATTATAAATAATTAGTCCTTGGTAAAGGTTCCTTTTTATCAAAATATTAACACAAGGCTAAAACTTGGTTAATAGCTTCATCTCATTGTAATCTACAAATATTTTATTTGTGAAAATTCTCAGAATTGGGGCGTTTCCAATCCGGGGATCGACAAACTTTGTATATTTAATTAGATATTAAAAACTCGCAAATGCCCATTTGCTTTCCACTTGAATCGTAAGATAGTTTGATCATAAAGTTGAGAAAAAAGGTGGCCTTCAAAAATATTAAGCCGTTTGGCGTGACCTACCCCAAATAGTCCAAATAAAGAGGTTATACTGGCCAAACGGCCCAATGTTAATAACATGATAAAAATGAATCTATACCACGGGATAATGGCTCATTACAGAGAGGTAGAAATGTTTAACAATTCCCTCGCATACAGGTCCGATTTTTAGTTTCTAAAATATTTGAATCCATATCTTCAATAAAACCCATTATAATTTGGTTTTCGACACAATTTTTTTCCTTTTCTCCTCTCTAACACGGGGTTTCTTTAAGATACAATTTTGAATAATAACCCATTACAAAGAGGATGGACTGGTGAACATTTTTCTTGGTAACAATTTGAATTTTTAGTAGTTCAAGATATTTTAATCTATAAACAAAAATACTTTGATTAGTCGATTCCAGCCGACATTACCCGAGCGTTACACAGCGGAGATCGGAGATCGAAAAGTGTAAAACGCGCCTAAAGAAGTTTTCACTTCAATAAAGAGCAGCTTACAAAAACTGCTCAATCAATAACTCATGATATGAAGGGACGGATGCTAAGATGGGTGGGGCATGTAGCCCGAAAGCCATTCATCGTCCTCGTGAGAACTCGTCCACTTATTTTAACTTTACATCGTATAATTTTCAAAAGTTTAACTATCAGTTTATTGAATGATTAGTACTTAATATTATTTGATATTGTTACTTAATATCTTAAAGATCTATTTTTCCATGCCCTCGTGCCTAGTTTTGTTTAGTTAAAGAAAAAAAAACAATAAAAGAAAAGAGTTGATCACTACAATTGTACCCTCAATTCAATGAAAAAAAAATTAACGTTTGAAAAAGTTATTAAAATCTTTATGATCATATAAAAGCTCACTTGACTTTACTGTTCAGTAAAACTATTAGAGGGAGATTGATTCATAACGATATATTATTTGTTCAAGTCAGTATTTCATTAAATGAAATTAATTACACCAAGTCGTTTGAATTAAAAATCGTTAATTTTTTATTAATATGGTATCGCATTGAGGATGCAATATATACCATATTATGAAAAAATTAACGATGTATTTTATCTCACTGTTGATTTTTTGTCTTTTTAGATTTAAATTGTATATTTAAATTGTCTAAAAAGACAAAAAATCAACAGTGAGATATAACACATCATCACTACGAATGTCTAAACATACACAAACATCAGGACTTTTATATATGTTTATGGAACAATGACATATTATTTTTTATTAGAAATCATCATTTATTTACATTTATAGACAATACATCATGTAATAATGATAAGTTACATGACCTAATATAAAACGTTTTTTTAGAATGTACTGGAAGTTTATAACAGTAAGTTTAGTTCAATTGGATTATTATTTCAACATGAATATCTGGTTTATCTTTTTATTTCCGTCTATTTTTTCTTGGTATTACTTACAATATTTAAGTTAGTTTCTGGAGATTTATACATGAGTAGTATTAATCTGGTCTTCTATTAACTGAGTGGAACTTGTAAGGACAAAGGTTTGAAGTAAATACAAATCTGAAATATCTGTTACACTATAGTAATGTACACAACCATTACGATGTTGTCTGGAGACCCCGTATTTATCACTCAGCAAATCACCAATCCCTGATTGAGAAGGAAGAATTCCGCAGTAGGAGGTAAGATCAAAAGAGATTGAGGTCCAATAGCCATTGGATGACAGGCTTATTAGCAATGAGACTATAAAGTCTCTTATCAACTTCGAAGTCGATCAAGTAAAATTTTCAAGTCATAAAATTTATATTTCTATTAAGACCTTGAGAAGCCTAAGGGTTACTTTAGAAGAACAAATAGGGTTACTCTATTTGCTATACATACAAGAGTTAGGGGAACTGGAACGAGTTATTTTTACTTATGTGAAAGTGGGTCTTAGTTCATCATATGACCTTGTTTTCAGTGGTAGACGGTCATATGAACGATATGATCATTCCGTATGACCAGACTCATTGCATTACAAGAAGGTTCAAGCATGTTCTGGGGCACTTTTTCTTCTGAAGCCCTTACGAAATTTTTGGTCGTGTGGGAAAACTCTTAGATAAACAAATAAATTTTTAGAGGTAAATGGAATACTCAGAGGAACATTTGCCTAGGATTCTCTGCATGAAAAAAAAAGACTTCACATAGGTCATAGCGTGGTTTGATATATTTAGGTCAAGGGATCACAAACTATGGTACGCGTACCACTGAAAGTACCCAATAACGTTCCCGTAATGGTTTGACAAGCTATAAAAAGTTGAGGTTAAAACCTTTTTATACGTTCAAGAGGAGATATTTTTACTATTACATATCTATTTAGGAAATATATTGTGATAAAAAGTATTGCGATTGTGGAAAATTTCGAATCGGAGTTTCCTTTACAAATACTTATTTCATGATCAGATGACTCCAATTAATCAAATTTGCTATAAAAAAATAAATAAAACAGTGTGTTTGTGTTTAACAAACCTCTTATTGTTTGAGAAACCCTGGTCTAGGAGTTTGCGATCATATTCCTGAAGTGGGCACTGAAATATATTGACCTTGTAATTAATCCCTTAATATATGTTTAAGCACTGTCTGAGTATACTGTTCAAGCACCGTCTGAGCTACCAGAATACCATCCCTAGCACTTGAAAAGTTGGAAACAGCTGCTACTGAAGTGTAACAGAATAAACCGCAGGAGTTCGTTAGTAACCCATTTGAGGACGTTTGAAAGCTTATTATCAATACAATTCATGCCGAAGCTACTAAGTTAATTTTAGTAGAAATTTCAACAATTATTACATTTCTAAATTTCTTCAAAAAATTAATTTAAATATATAAATTGATTCATGGACCGTGACCGACGGAGAATAATCAAAACTCTTTGCCGAATACCTTTCTTCTGTTTTTATACCACACACAGACTTCATAAATACTGAGCACGATAACAATGTACTAAACACTTTTTTAGACGAGCCCCTACAGCTATCTTCACCACCTATTTCCTTCACACCTTCGCAGATTGCTGAACAAACCAGAAAGTTGCCTAAAACAAAAGTTCCTTGGGCATGACTTGATTAACGCTTAAGTGCTCCACCAAATGCCTAGAAAAGCTTTAGTGCTTTAGACAACTATTTATAATGCAATACTGAGAACAACTAAATTCGAACTACAATGAAAATACTCACACATAACAATGATTCACAAGCCTAACAAGGACAAAACTCACCTTTCTCATACCGTCTAATCTGCTTACTTTTTTTCTGTTCCGAAATTTTCGAAAGTTTACAAAAGACTAGTTGATATGTTAACAAACACACAAATAATACCTGACCATCAATTTGGTTTTTCCCTTAACTATATACCAACTACATATTTACAGCACTAGAGCGAAAATTACATGCGACTGGCGTATTTCTGAATGTTTCTGGATGACAATACATCAAGCTACCTACTGCCTAATTCTGCTTTCCTTTCATCGCAGCAGGAGAATCCCAAGATTCAGAACTCGCTCCACTAATCTGTATCACATTCACCTATGACACACATTGAAGTACCAACATTTTAACAGCGACATATGAAGGAGACACAGCAATTTTAGCAAGACACAAAAGTCCAACATACGCCTCACAGACCATACAACAGTATTTAAAAATATTACATGACTGGTTCGAACTTTGGAAAATCCGATTAAATCAAGACAAATCACAGCACATCACATTTACCCTTTGACGTGAAACAGGGTCTCATTCATTCATGGTCTCCAAGCCAAGACTTTTCCCTCTCTCGTGGAAGGAAAGACGAGGTATATATAAATTAAATATTAAATAATATCTTCCATAATTAAATGTATTTTTAATAAATTGCTATGATTATAAATTGAACTGTCGTAAGATAAATGTTCTGAAAATTCTAAGATGCGATAATTATGTTCACCTGGATATTTATTATATAACTCTTTCTTTAATTAGCTAAATAGAAAAACTATGCCCATTTCAGAATAAAAACTACTATAAAGAAACATAGGAACTCTTATTTATTTATTTTTGAAAAAATAAATAAAACTCATTAAGGAATTTAAACCAGTCAGAACAAATTATTATAGGGTTACTACGACAGTAGGCCTCAAAACCTTCATACATAAGCTCTGTCGAGCAGTCCCGCCAGACACCTGCGCTCGCAAGGCCCATAAAACGTTGGGTATACACGTTTTTGTACTCAGGTACTCTCTATCAATTTTGTATATACATGACTATACATATGTTTGTATCTGAACATGTATATTAAATCTCGTTGAAGCTTATATTAATATGAGGTAAGCAAAAAACGCCCTCTATCTCTTTTAATTATTATTATTTTTTTTTATGATTTTCTGTAAATGTTTGAAATATAATAAGTAAACTTAATTAGCTGCTTAAAGCGCTCTCGCTCTGGCTTTAGCACCAGTGACGCGCAGGGATCTCTTAGAGTCCTGCTTTTCCTTCTATAGTTGGAAGGAGAAACCTGGCTTGGGGTTCCCTGCCTTGTTGTATATAGGTCTCACTGTGTTTTTATGTTTTTAATTTAATTATCTATAATTTATTTTATTTGTTATTGTACATATATTTTTTTATTATTATTTAGTTATTATTTTACTTTTGTTAATTTCATGTTTACTGTATATATGGTGTGAATGGGTTCAAATATCACTATAATTATTGTCCACGAGACAGATTATTATATGTCTAAATAAATAAATTTTAAAAAAGTAGTTGCTTAATGAAATATTAATATTGTTATCAATGATTTTCGATAACTATATTTTAGGTAAATAAATTTCATGGGACTAGTTACTCGTAATTATTTGATATCGTAATTAGTCATCGTATAATTGATGTTGCAATATTATAGAAAAAAAAAACACTTTTCTATAAAACTATGTTTACTATTTTAAAACTAACAGTAGAATTTTTAAATAAGTGTTGTAATATTTATTTCCTCCTCTAAGATGAATTATATTGTACACTCCATGAAAAATTAAATTGATAAAATATGTAATATATTCCGAGGGAACATTTCCGTATTACTATAATTTAAAATCATCCCGCATTTTAACCGTGCACATTCCATCGTGTTATTGAATGATTTATTAGTACCTCTAACAATTAGAAATAAATAAAGCGATTTGTATGAAAAATAAAATCTTATGTTTATATAAATATTGTTAAAACTTAATTACCTGACTCAATATTAAAATAATTAGGATCAAATCAATACAGTCCACTTAAAATAAACACTATCTAAAATAAAATAAATTAATGAATCAGGGATATAAAAAATAAAAAAAATATTAAGTTGTAGAAATAGGTTTATTCTGATTTTCGAAAATGCTCACAAATAGCTATTTACAAGTACCGTTTATGGATGGTCTGTAAAGTTGATATCCAAAGTTTCTTCGGACTTGGGTTTGAGGAAAGTCAGCCACTGGAATACCTTGCCGCTATTTAGTGGAGATAGGAGTAGCCAAGACCGTGGTATCCAAGACCAGAGTATCCGGCACTGTGGTAGCCAAGACCGTATCCGTATCCCAAGCCGGAGTAACCAAGACCAGAGTAACCCAAACCGTGGTATCCGTAGGAAGAGTATGGGTAGGCACCGTATCCACCATAGAAGACTCCTCTCTTACCACGGGCTTCTTCGGTAGCGAAGGCTACGGCGAAGAGGGCCACGAAGAGGACGAACTGTAAAATATATTTAATCTTGACAATACAATTTGTGAAATATATTGGCTATATCAAATTTCTATTCCTATTTTTTAAAAATAATTAAAACAAAATAAACATATACCAGAGTCTTGTAAGATGCCATTTCTGGTTGTTGATTGGAAGCCTTGTGATTTCCTATAGTCAAGGGTTTAGGCTGTCCCTTTTTATATATGTGCCCAATGTGGATCACCTTGCTGACACATCGATCAGCTGGTGGGTGTGTTAAGGTTTTAAAACTTGAGAATTTTTTTTTTTTTTTTTGGCAAATCTTCCTTGGATAAAATATTGCATCAATGCCCTATACTAGATTATTTTTCTAATTTTTTTTTTCATTTTCTTAGTTTTATATGTATTTTTACAGTTCTATTAGTATTTTACTTATATATATTTCGCTTTTTTATTCGTAAGCTCTATGATATTTAATGTTGTACGTATAAACAAATCTTAAGAAAAAATTGTGTGATTAAAAGGTAGAGTAGATTTTATAACTTTGAGTGAATATCAAGAACAATATTTGAGGGAGAATTTTTATTTCCAACGATATATTATGATAGAATATGAGTCAACTGATGACAATACATGCCTCTTTTCTTCGAACTATGCAATGCTTTGGTCATCGTGCCTACTTAATCACCAGAATTTTCTTTTAACCAAAAGTTTCAGCACCTACAAAAGAGTAGGTAAAGTCTTAGATACCTATTTTGAATGAATGAATGAAAACGTGTTTATTGTACTTTTAAAAAATATATATAAAGTAAATATATATATATATATATATATATATATATATATATATATATATATATAATTATATATATATATATATATATACACATATATATATACATACAAGCAACAACACATAGACAATGGAAAATTCCGTCTGTCGAGGTCTGTGTGTGATTAATAATAATTATTCATTACATTTATAACTAAAATAAATGAGCAATAATATATCTACAGTATTATTATATTTTTAAACATCCATTTTAGCCATTTTCTTCTTAACTGTTTCATTTATTTATATAGAGTTTTCAAAAAACAAACATTAATACAAATCCAATTAATAAGAATTTTAAATTTAATAACAATAATAATAACCATCAAATACAATATAACAATTAAACAAAAGTTACAATAAATATCGTATCAGTAGTTTACTATCTGACTAATTGAGATCTTTGCAATGTGGCCTGCTGTACATAATTGCTTAAGGCTTTCCTGTTAGAACCCTTTAAGAGACCAAATAATTCTTCTAGAGAATAGGTCTGCTGCCCAAAACATTTCTCTCTTAACTCACTCAACATGTGACAAGTCCCCAAAAAGTGAATGACAACCTCTTTTTCTTGAGAGTTACATACCGGACAGAAATCGTTGTCCCCCACCATCCATGGTTTTACGCTTAACTCGAGCAATTCTATCCTAAATCGAAAAATTGACCCTATAGTCACAATATCAAAACTGCCTATTTTATCAAGATACACACTTATGATCTACCCTAGAGTCAATCTATGGTTCGTAAAACATAAATCTAAATTTCTGTCCGTCGGATTCTTTTAGTTTATCTTCTAAAGATAGGAATCCACCAAACTTAAAATTTAATTTAAATTTTAATCAAATGAATACTATTTCATATTAATAAATAGTGGTATACAAACAGAAAATATACTACATAATACATGAAACTATTTCGATTTCTTTTTATTAATTACATAAGGTTATTAATTAAAGTTAAAAGGAAAATATATCTAAAAGCAGGATTACTTTTCTGAGAGCTGTCAAATTGTTACATAATAAAGTTGCTAAAACAATCACGATCAATCTCCACTGCCTTTAGTATCAGTGAAACAGTCCTGGGATCTCCTGGAGTCCTGTTTTTTTCTCCATTGTTGGAGGGACAAGCCTGCCCTGGAGTTCTCTCACCAGATTATACATAGTGTATATAGGTATTAGTGTTGCCCGAAATCGGTCTTGGTCTTGCACTTTGCAAGATCAAGACTAAGGCCGTCTAACCGTTGCAAGACCAAGACTAAGACTGGTCAATAAAGTTCTTTTTGTAAATAAAAATTAAGGCAAAATAGTTACTAGGCAAAATACTCGTCGATTTCAGCTATTATATGTAAATAATTGGTATAAACAAAATATTTTTGCGTTTAACTATTCCAATTTTTCATTTCGGCTCAGTTAGGTTTCTCCTATCTGAAAAATTCGGTAATGTCTCTATAGTAATCAGCTAATAAGTAACGGCAAGACGGTTACGAGACTCTTGCGCAAAGCCAATACCAATATCAAGACTTAGTCCGCAAGACCGAGACGAGTCTTGGTCTTCCATTTGGGCAACACTAATAGGTATGTATGTATTTTATTTTAGTTTTAGTTTTTTATAATTTATTTATCATTAAGTTATTTTATTTTATTTATTGTACGTACTTTTTTACAATTATTTAGTTATTTTTCTCTTATTTATTTTATAGTTGTTTTTTTTTGTATTGCTTGAATGCTATCTTACTTTCCTATTTCCATAACAAATGTCGATGAAACAAAATATTATATCATTCAATAAAAAATTAAATTAAAAAGTAATTAGTTTGAAATAGATCACTATATTCTTCTTAATATGCAATGTATTAGATATAATAGAATGGCCGGAACAAGAATTTTCGGCACTGTGCAAGCTTATATTTAAAATTATTTTAATTAAATATAAATACTCCGAAACAACATATCGATTGAAATGTTACGTCGAATGCAATTGCGAAACCCGTCTTATAACAGAACTAAACCTATAGCGGTGAGAAAACTTATCTTTTAGGATAGTACATGTTTATTCATTGAAAATTATAGGTAAAAGTAACGGACACTCCCAGCAAACCAATATACATCAAAGGACTGGCTTACGATTTACTCTTTCATAATTCTCCATATTATTCTCCACCAGTTACTTTAATCAGGTCAATAACCAAATCGATAGTTTTTATCCCAAGAAAAAACAGCGAATTATTCTACAGAATGCAACAATGATTATTAATTTAATTCCTTCCTTTCTTGTATGCTTGAGAAATACCTGCAAGCACCCATGGCCGTAAGTTGATATGTTACAATATAGAGCTTTGTGCATAAATGCTTGGACTAATCCATTACAATTATTAATTAACATACATTATTATTAACAATACATGAACGCATCATATCATGAACATTAATAGATATCTGTTATTCTATTCAAAACTAATTATTGAAATTAATTAATTATATGAATTACAGATTATACAGAGTTAATTACTGAGTATAACATAATTAGTTATAAAGTTTAGTTTATCAGTAGTTGAATATACCAAACAGCAATTTCACTAGTGTTAATACATCCGTTTTATACCACTGGATCTAAATCTTAAAAAATAAATAAATAAAAAGACATAATCTAATTATTAATACCATATATAATATTAGCAGATACAATCAACAAATTACTTTGGATTAAAGAGATAATTTGGGAAAAATTGATACATAAGTTTCTCGATTCTTTTACTTATCTATTTATTTTATTTTATAGAGCGAAAAAATGGTAAATGAGTAAGAATTTTTTGTTGACAAATAAAAAATACATTGACTTATTTATAATTATTATTATAAACCAAAAAGCTTGAAATTATTTGAAAAAAAACTTTAAATTTAAGTTTTGCAGATTTATATCATAAATTATACAAAGGAACAAAGACATATTTTGCATAATTGGTCAATTTTTCTATTACGTATTAAATGTTTATTTTAATTTTTTTAAAGTACATTTTATTTTATATATTATTTTCTAGCATATATATATCTTGGCTTTTGTGCCCTCTCTCAGTCTCCACTGGACTCCAATGCCGGTGACGCGGCTGAGAGAGAAGCGCTGGGATCTCTTAGAGTCTCGCTTTGTCCTTCACACGTGAGGAAAGGGCTGGACTCGGAGCTCCCTTGGCTGATTGTAAATATTGTAATTAAGTATGAATATTTTCTTTTTTTATCTATTTATTTGTTTTACTTATAATTTATTTAATTTACTGAGAATTTCTGTATTTTTTTATTTTGTTTTTGTTTTTGCCTTTGTTGTATGAATATATATTTATTTATTTATTTTATATTGTTTTGTATATATAGTATGAATATGCCTGGCTCAGCTTTAGTACTTTAGTACTCAGTGCCCTTAAGTGTGGCAAAATGTATTATTTATCAATACAATATATATATATATATATATATATATATATATGTATGTATATTTTTTTTTTTAAAACTCTGTGTATTATTTTGTCATTACTTTATTTATATCTGCTTTTGTAAATATTGTGTGAATGTGGTATCTGAAGTCTATCATATATGTCCTTAATTTAGATAGATTAAAGTATTTCGCGATAAACAAAATAAAATAAAATTACGCATTAAAATATTTACAATATTTTATGCAATATAAGTGACGATAAATGAATAACATGTTGTTTTTTAATTTAAATTGGTTATTTTCTAACATAAACCGCTCAGTAAACATCCATTAATTTATTTTATTTACAGAGCCTATGAGCAGCATAAGAGAATTTTTAAATTATGTGAGGAACATATAATACATATATTTTGATTAAATCTGTTTTTATTATTAATATTTATCAATAATTTGTAAATAAATAGATTACTCAAGAATAACATCATATGGACAAGAAAAAAAATCAAGGGTCATACTATCTGTATTAGCAGCAGCTATTAAATTTTTTTTCTAAACTTTTTTCTCAAGCCATTGAAATAAATCGGATTTGTTTATTAGAATAGATGAGCATTTATGGACACCCTTAAGCCATTTTTATGTTATCAACAATTAACACGTTAACGATAATTGTTTAAGTGATGTGATGATATATTTTTGTTACTCCCCGTGTAAAGAATAATCCAACCACAAAATTATTTCGTTATATTTTTTAATTTAAGGTTGTTATACTTGATGTGTTATGGACACCTCTACTAGTAATGGTCACTTTCAAAACTGTTTATGGATACCCCTTTACTTACCTTATATCTAATTCAATATAATTCAATAATACGAAGTTTTATGAACAATTATAAAACTACTACCACTAATTTTTTTCAAAAATGCCTTTTATTTTTTTAGTACAATTTGTAAATATTTTTTAAACTAGACTTATCAAATAAATAAAATATAAATCGAATATAATTCAACTGCTTGAGGACAGATATTTTTATGATACCTAAATTGGCGAAACATTGAAGGAATTTTATTCTTCACAGGCGTTTTGGATGCAAAAGTATGTGTGATTGGAATTATTCTAATTAAAAATAAATCTTGTATAAATTCTTTTTAACAAGATTCTCGATTGAAACAGTGGCATTGAGGAAAGTTCTATCGAATGAATCTGAACGAAATAGTGTAACTGTATATTTAATAGAGACTGTAATAAACCAAAAAATAAAAAAAAGATGGAATATCTCGTTTTGATAAAATGTCAAGGAACTGAGACGGAATTCGATATGAAAATGGAAATAAGAAAATAATGAATAAAAACTCATAACAATAGAAACGAAGTAATCAAATCTTCCAGGTTTATTTCAAATAAAAGAAATCCTCTTTCCAAATGGATTTTTTATGAAAGTTTTGTTTTCCCCATTCTCTTATAAATTTCACAGTTCCTTTCAAAGCCGTCTCGATTGCTTATCTCTTTGTTTTTTTTATTTCGTTATCTCGAATAATAGCTAAGCATGTAATTTTATATTTATGACACATTTTATTGAAGTATAAGAATCCAGAGAGATGCCTCTGTAAACCAATTAAAGTAACACTGAGTACAAGAATATCCAATTTTTTTTCAAGTTATTATCAATCCAAAATTTTCAATTTGAATTATAAATAAAAAATTCTTACGCATCCACCAATAATATTACTCTGTTATTAAGGTATATCTTGACTACTATATTCATTAACGATATACGACATTGATATGATATAGTATATAGCGTCATTTCTTTTTTTTCTTTTTTTTAGTATCATTTAAATATTTTTTAATAAATATGTGATTCTCACAAAGCTGATCTGTTTGTACGTAAGCTATCATAAAAATAAATAGATAAATATATTAAATAAATGAAAGAGTTGGTTTCAGCATTTAATAAGGTGACCAACGCCTTTCTCAGAAACAAACAGAAGTAAAACAACAAAAGCATTTACTTATTTGGAATAAAGGCATTAGCAGCTATTACCAAAAGAGCTAATTAGTGGCTAATTGCGTTGGTGGTTTCTGGAGATATAGTTAAGGTTTGATGGCTCTATATGTGGCCAATCTCGTAATGGGCAATCATTCGTAATGGAGGGCAATTGGCAGGTTTTATTTTAGTTAATTTTAAATTAAGTTAAACCTTCCTTCGATAATTACAACAGTTTTGAATGTACCTCTAGCATAACTCCTAAAATTGTGAGGTGGGGAATAACAAAAACAAAATTCTAATAATTAATTTATCAAATCCAATTTTATATTATTGTTGTTATACCTCTACTCCGAAAGATCGTTGTCTTTTCTTGTATTTCCAGACCCGATAGTAAAACCTGATTCTTATTAAGAATTCCGTAAGGGATTTCATCCCAGTTTTTCAGTTTTCAAGTATTTCTCTGATGTTCCTCCTCATCTGTATTTGTTTCCTTATGTGTCCATACTGTTGTCACTGAACCAGTAAATGTGTGATTGTTCTAGATCAGCACACTCGACACAAGTGTTCCAACCGCGGAGAAGATATCCCTGGAAGAACTCGCCATGATCCGATCATAAAATCGCTTTGACAATCTGCATTTAGTTCTCCATTTTTATTTTATACTGAGTAATTTTGAAGGGAAACTCCTCCTCGCCTCAGTCCCCTAGTTCACCAGCAAGGATTTGACTTCTTAACCAATCATCCCGAGACACGATGTAGAATTTTTCTTTTGTTGTTGTTGTATTAATTATTAAAATTGGTTTGCATTCGTATTCGTAAAGAATGGTGAACCTAAGCAAATATGGAAGGATTGTGTTAAGGCTAAAATTATGAAGATAGCTATGCAAATATTTTTTAGCATCGAACCTTCGGGTTAACTATTTTTTATTTATTTTTTCAAATTTCTAGCTGCACTATCCTTTTTTTAGTAAGTTTTTCATTATAACCTTCTGGACAAATTCGAATCTTTCAAAATCCAAACATTTAATAGCATCATTTTTGTCGACAACAGAGAACATATATATATATATATATATGTTTGCAACACATATATATATATATTTTATTGCATGTTATATATATATATATATATATATATATATATATATATATATATATACAACATATATATATTGTTTGCATATTAAAATTTAAGTTAAAGATATTTTTTATTTCTAAAATATTTTAGAAATTTCATTGGTCAAGTATTAAAACACAACTGGTTTATGCAAACAAAAGAAAATCGCTGCAAAATATTTCACAATGGTTTTTTATTTCCAAACAATTATACATCTAAAATAACATTACCTTCCTCGTTACAAAGAACAAGAAATGAAAGGTGATTTCTATTAATGGTCAAAAAATATTTTGTTGATCATTATTAATTTGTTTAAAAAAATAATATTACTCTAGTAACACTTTCGAAATTAAAATAACAAAACAAAGGACGTAACCTTTGCAGTTGAACATATAAAATATATCTAGATACCATATGTTTGCTCCAAATTGTCTGATTTTGAAGATTTTTTTTAAAAGGAAATTTCGTAAACTTTTAAATAACCACATGCAATAATAACAAAAAGTATACTTTTGCAGTTTTTTTTCAGTATGTTGTAAGTATGTCCTACAGACAATTTTAAAGAGCATCGTGAACAAGACTTTAGCAAAGTTTCATTGAAATCAATACATTAGTTTAGGCAACACAGGTTTTTTCGACAGCCATCTTGAAAGGAAAAGGCGGATAGTAATATCGACGTAGAAGGATCATTCCCAGGTGACCTCTGACTTTAAAATCAAATTTGAAAAAATAATCAGCCCAGTAGTTCCGGAGAAAATGCACGGACGGCAAACAAATTTTAATTCTATTTTCGAATTCTACGTACCATGAAATAGAACGTATCAAATTTTAAGAGGGGGGTTTAAATTTTTTTAATTTATACTTTAATAATTACAATGGCCCATAATTGAAAATAAGAAACCAAAAAAACTTGTAGGCAGAGGAAGTAGTGATGCCCAAATGTGAGACCGAGACGAGTCTTGCTCTTGCAAACGCAGTCTTGGTCTTGCGCAAGAGTCTAGCAATAGTCTTGCAGTTACTTATTAGCTTATTGCTATACATATAACTGTACGTTTTTAGATAGGAGAAACCTTTTAAGCCCGAATGAAAAATTAGAGGAGTTAAATGCAAAAGTATATTGGTTATACCAATTATTAACATGTAGTAACCAAGATTGTCAAGTATTGGTGACTATTTTGAGTTAATTATTATTCAAAAAATCGATTTTTTTTACCAGTCCTGGTCTTGGTCTTGCAACAGTTAGGCTGCCTTGGTCTTGGTCTTGCAAAGTTTTGGGCAACACTATAGGAAGAAATACATTAATCAAGTTAATTTTATTAAAATTTATATCATTCTCATTTTAGCCTTGTATTATTAGTTTCCAACGCCTATATACCAAAATGTCTCCCTCCAACGTTGTCAAGTTAAAATAGAGGGGTTAAACTAGATTAAAACATAAACCAAGATTTGGGTAAATTTTGCGATGCTCCAAAAGTTCTTGTGAACTTTAATCCATACCCTTCAAAGTTATAGTAAATTAGTAAATCCTCTCTGAGACTTGGCAAACATACTGCGCAAAGACGAGGAAATATCACACGAATTAATATATCTGATGATATTTAATTCCTTCAGTTTGGAAATACCGCTGACTGACAAGCGTGAAGGAAGGTTACGCTTATATAAATTGCCAAGAACCATATATCTGCCAGGGAGTCCAAGAATTCCGACTTTGAGGGAAATCCATATTCAGGTTCGAGTGAGAGAGCGGCACCGCTGAAAGAATAAAAACGGAGGTTTGACCTCGGACTCGGAGACCTGCCTCCAAAGTAACATCAACCTTCAGCTAAATCTATTATATAACATATTATGCATTCGGACATCTGGGATATAATTTAGAATGTTGCCTTTTTTTTTTTTGGCCAACTATTTATTTTAGGTTTGTTTTATTAAGTTTTCGTAGATGTTTTCTTTTTCTGCTATTAAAATTCTATGTTTGGTTCTTTTCTGTTGAAAAAACATTTTGAATAATGTCCGCCTTTTACTGGCAAAACAAGATTTTATCTATTGTATTTTTTTATATATATTATATATTGATGTGACAGTTTGTAAATTAATTGATCTATAAATATCACTACACTTAAAAAACATTCAAGAGCTATATGGAACAAAGGCTGGGAAATTAGATTTCGGCTGTACAGAATTCAGTTATACAGATTTCATCAAATTGTTAACATCTGCCAAAAATTTCGTAAATATCTTCATCCGATCGAAATTTAAAAATATTTTAAAAATTCCTAGAATTGGGGCGTTTTTAATCTGAAGATCGTCAAACCTTGCCTGTTTAATAGGTACTAAAAACTCATGAATACCCATTTACTTAGCACTTAAATCGTGAAATAATATGATAAAAAAAAGGCGGCCTAAACAAATATTGCACCGTTTGACCTCCACCCCAAAAATAGTGAGGTTATATAGCCCAAATTTGTATTCCTATTTTTTTTTCTATTTTGTGAACATATCTTACTATCCAAGCGGAAAGCAAATGGATACTTATGAGTTGTTATTACCTTATTAAATAGACGAAGTTTTCTTATCTCCAGATTGAAAACAACTCTATTTCGAGAATTTTCGCAAATAAAATATTTCTAGGTTACGATGAGATGAATCTATTTACGATTTTTTTAAACGGATATTAATAATTTGATAAAAAGGGGTCTGTAGGATAGACTAATACTATTATCTTTATATAAGTTAATTTTAAATTACTGTTTAAAAGTACAATCACTAATCAGTAATTAGTGAAACATCAAATGCTACAAAATGACCTTAAAAATTTAAACTAAACTTTTTTTTTTTGTTATTTTCGGTTACGTCCTACGTCCTCATTGTTATCATCAGAGGAGACGAGGGTGGAATAAGAAGAGAGGTTTGTTCAATAGACATAACCAAATTCTATTCTAACCAGCGTGGGAAGGTGTAAATTCATTCCTGGTTCCGCCACTAAATAATTATATTATCAATTATAACCCACCCAGGCCGAATTCGTACCATTCGATTCATTACGACAAATTAAATATCGATATGAAAAACCTATGCCCAGAAAATCGAGCATTACTACTTTGAGACGCAGCTAGACTCCAGGATGTTAAGGCGGTCAACGCCTCAACACGGTTGGCCAATACGGCCTCTACCAATGAGTAACGAGAGTTTAGCGAGCGTGTTAAATACTTGGATGGGTGACCGCCCTCCGCACACACGTAGGCCGAAATCCTTCTCATCTCTCAAGATACGAGAGACAAACCAGAATATGTGTGAACCTACTCCGTGAACTTATATTACAACAATGTTGTAATCCCCAAATCCTCTTTTGACTAAGGGACTATAGGCCGTGGATCTAGACCGATTCGTTACTATTTTTGAACTCTAGGAATGACAAAATTGGCACAAAATTAATCATTTAAGGATCTCTGGATGGGATGTCGCTTAATCATAGATATCATTTATCGAGGATACGTGAGATTAATCTCTCCAGGCTATAGGTGCTTTCGCAAGCAATATACGAGTATATTTGTTAATAAGTTTCTAAGACTTAAAATAAAAAAAAAAAACTGTCGTGATGTAATGAAAAATATTGCAGATCCTGCTAGGAATGAGACAGTTATGTTTCTTAAAATGCATGTTGAATATCTAATGCAGTCCTTGAGCACTTAGATGTCATCGTAAAAACTTACATGTAACATCTCAGCGTTAGTAATACTTATTTCTTTTTCGAAACGACAATTGCTGTCTCATATCTAATAATAGGAAAAGATTTCGTTTCCAAGGTCTGCCTACAAACGGAGAATCCATCACTAATACTCGGTTATAAAGTTGAATTATTGCTTAGCGTAATCAACATGCCTACAAATGCCTTATATATGCAATGATCATACACAGAGGATGTGATCTGCATTTAATCATACACTTCACGGAGGAGCAAACCAATCGCTGATCCTTCCTCAGATGTCCTTGACATTAGAAACAAGAGATAGCTGTCTTTATTTTTCTTCCTAGAGGATGTGGAATTTGGTCTGCTTCTGGACAGGAATAGCGAGAGTTTTCTTCCCAATGTTTTTGTCCATTTGTTTTCCTTTCTATCCTGAACGAAATCTTTATTTTTTTGTAAGATACAATTTTTTTTTTTTTTTTACTTTTACCAACTGACCTTTTCAAATGTTTATTTTCCCTTTACGACGTCTGTTCTTAGAAGAACGTTGCGGTTTTGCCATCATTTCTGGTACTTATTTTTTTCCAAGTACTCATTTTTGTTTTATTATACCTTTAGTCGTGATATATTAGTATATATTTTGGTTTTAGGACCGAAAGAATATTTAAAGAAAAAAATACATATTTGAACAAAAAAAGTACCGGCCGCATACTGGGACAAATAAGAGCTTAATCTATTTTTATTTTATTTTTTTATAACTCTAAAAACAAAAAAAAAAGTTTTATAGATGCCTTTTAGGGTTCCCGGAGTTTCCGAGAGTATTTTCAATAGACGAAATATCCATTTTTCACTGTTTTTATTCAATAGTTAAGTTGAAAAAAAAAAAAATGATTGAGCAGATGTCGCGAGTTTCCCTTTACTCGTCTCACAGTGGGCCGTTTTATTTTATTTTTCCTTATTTATTTTCATGTGTTCTGGAATATTACCTGTAGAAATATAATTATATAAATATTAGATTCGTTAAACATAAATATGCAAAAAGAGGCTCTAAAATATGTATGAGGCATTATTTATGCTATAGGAATTTCCCATACTGAACTTATAAACATATATATATATATTATTATAAAAATACATTAATATGAACTTTATTTAAACGACACAACTTTTTATTTTTATTTATATTATGATCTTATAAGACTGGGAGAGTTAAATTCGGAGAGGTTTGAGTAACATTTTCAACAAATCATCATTCTAGAAACATAATATACCAATCTAGTAAAAACAATTTTTTATCTATCTGTTTCTGCAGCTTTGTTGTTTATTATAGCAATTTTTAATATGTTCCCTGTACAATAAAATTTCTTTGTAGTAGATTTTTAAATAAAATTTCAATGCGATATTTCCAATAGCTCAGATTTTTCTATTTTCTAAATTTAAATATTAACCAAAAATATTTAAATTTCTATACGTCATGGCAATAATTTGTCCATATAGCGGTGATATGATTATATAAAACATTTTTTTTCAAATTGTAGTATTTTGTTCTATTCTGTAAGTAACAAATTTCTTTATGAAACTATGTTCTGAAATTTTTCTTAGACTCAATCTTTTTAAGTGTTAACTACCCTGTCCACCTTTCCTCCTCTTTCACAAAAAACACCATTCATTGACTGAAAAATAAGTCATTTCAAAATGTTTTTAAAACAAGAAGCAAATTTTAAAAAAATACTTAACAACCACCTATAACCTTATATCAACATTAAATTTGCTCCACGCACAATAATGGGACTTTTCTAACGTTTTCCTAATTATTCTCATAAAATACATTGTTTCTGAAAACAGAGAGTCATGTTGACTAGCACTTTAGTTTTTAACGTGATCAACATTATAATACTGATATCATATAACATACACCGTTCTGAATTTAATTCGATGACTCATAAACGGATATTAACATTTTCCTAAATTTAATTTTGGAATTTTATTTTTATTAAAAGATATGATAAAAGACGATTCATTCTTAGAACATTGAAGACTTTTATAGAAGAGTGACTAATTTATTTTGAGGACCGGAGAGGCTGATAAAGGTAAAGGTCAAGAGAAATCTAAATCACTCAGAACATGTTTGCATTTTTTTTTTCATCTTGTTTTTCCTCCCTCATCGCCCGCTTAGAATTGATATCATGAATAATGGATCGGATAATTCCATAAGTTGAATCCAACCGAAAATAATATTATTTTATTATAGCAATTAAAATTTTATGTTATTAAAAGTTATCACTTTTTAGCGTATTTATTAAGAACTATTCCATTGCTATAAAAAATCCGCAACCGTATAGACCAGGGCAAAATCGAGCAATAAATTTATTAATTTACAATAACTTATGGGCCACCTAATCTGAACCACCTCAACGATGGCAAAAGTTGTTTGAAAATTAAATTTTAGTTTTTAAGTTTACCCTACTGACAGATACTTCAAAGTAAATAAAAAAATGGCTATTCATCTCTTTTTTCTCAATTTTCTAGTGTTCCTCGAGGTAGTATCCTAAGTCCTATCCTTTACACAGTTTATACAGCTGACATCCCAACCCAATCCAACACTGTCATCAACGCCTCTGCCGATGACACGTGTATCCTATCAGTTAATAACGATCCATTTATTGCACCCCAAACTCTTCAATCACACATCACAAGCCTTGAAAAAAGGTGTCAAAACTGGCCGATTAAAATAAATTCCATCAAATCACCTCCACTCTTCGTCATAAACCTATAACATCCTGTCGTACAGTATCCTTCAACAATAGCCCACTTACCCCTGTTGAAGAAATCCGATACCTAGGACTCCACCTGGACAAACGACTGGCTTGAAACCCCCATAACAGACTGCAACGACTAAAAGCCACCCGACTTTTTCGACTACTGCAACAATTACTTGACAAACGCTCTAAACTTCCAACTATTTATAAAATACACATATAATAAGGCCTATTTGGATTTACGTGATCGAGCTTTGGGGCTCAACTACAACATCAAATTCCTCTCGTATCCAATTCCTACAATCCATAATCCTTCGTAAAATCCTCACTGCTTCCTACTTTGTCACTAATAAAATCATCCATAACGACCTTAATGTACCATATGTTTCCGATTTAGCTCAATCCAGATACCTATCCTTCCATAATAAACCATCCGAACCCTCTTGTTTGAAACCTCCTTTTGTGGCCTAGTGATCTCTTAATTTAGATACTTTATTAGAGTGCTACTAATGGGTAGATTCTCTACACGCCCTCTCATGTCATGTATTTATCTGTATCACATTTGCTGAATGTATTTTAAATGTACAGTTGTAAATTTCATAAATAATAAAAAAGAAAAAAGTTTTAAAGTTCATCACACAAGAAATGGTGTACTAATAAAAATAATAAGGAAGATAAAGATCTCCTTAAAATGTAAATATGCAGAAAAAGTAGAATAGTAAGACCTTCAAACACGTTATAAAATAAATTAGGGTCTTAGGAAAAATAGGTTATAGACTATTTAACTGTGATACAGCAAACGGAAATGTAACAGGACATAAGCATCGGTAAACCAACTTTTGAAAGTTAAACCAACCAAGCTAAAAATTTATTGGTCATATTTCATTCATTCTAATTTCACTCATTATTCATTTTTGTTAATGATACAAAAAATCTCTTTTAATTAAATTCAACTGTCATAAAATTATAATTCGAAATATACAGAAATTTAATTAATAATGTTTTATTAATAATAAAATATTCGAAGATGCCAATAGCTATGTTTCCAAGATATATAACATTAATTTAGTATTTTTACAAAATGATTTTTATAAAATATTTTTGTACTTTAATAAAAAAATATATATATGTAACATTGTATCTGGATTAGTGAAAATGTATATCTGACATGGGCTCTAGATTGGTTAAAGTTAAACAATAATCAAAAAAATAATAATTTATATCTTCTGAAACAAAAACTTCCTACATAATTATTTACCTCTATTGCTTACCACATAGTACAACAAACACTAGTATAGTATTAAATTACACAACATAATATAATATGAAGTATGCAATAGATAGGTACGATATATAGTAACCTTACTATATATAATTAATAATAACATCCTTGACCTTTGTAGGCAGGTTTAGGGCGTTTTCACACGGTAAGATAATTTGGATGTTGGATACATTTCGAACTGCGAAAAACTTGTTTATAAGCCTAAAAATACCAAAACGCCCTTGAATTAATTTTTTTTTTAACCATTCAGAATACGAATTATTCCAAACCCATACATAATCAACAACTAGGAGAAAATAAACGGGAACAATGGAA
The DNA here is from genome assembly GCA_928085145.1 of Nezara viridula. Taxonomy (NCBI): domain Eukaryota; kingdom Metazoa; phylum Arthropoda; class Insecta; order Hemiptera; family Pentatomidae; genus Nezara; species Nezara viridula. Next base: position 50,875,292 of record OV725081.1, read on the forward strand.
AAATAAATAAATTTTTAGAAGTAAGAATATTGGAAAAAGGAAAATCATCACAAAAAAAATTGATCTACCTAGATTCAGTTGTTAAATAAGCTTTTCTGAATAATAAGTTGTTTTTTTTTAATAAAGACGAACATTTAATTCCACAAGGCATAAAGCGATAGGCTTTATTGATATATAGTGCTAAGTTCTCAAAAAAAGTGGAAGTACTTATAAAATAATAGTATGAAGAGTTGTATATTTTAGAGCTGTATAAAGCACATTCTTGCAATATGTAGAATAAGAAAAAAAAACGAAACAAAAACAAAGTTAAATTAAATGTTTTTTTTTATTATTTATGAAATTTACAACTGTACATTTAAAGTACATTCAGCAAATGCGATGTAGATAAATACATGACATGACAAGGCTTGTTGAGAATCTACCAATCGGTAGCACTCTAATAAAGTTTCTAAATTAGGAGATCCCGAGGCCATCTTCTTTTCAGACGCCTGGGAGTGTTATCAGGGATCGAGGAGGAATCAATGTTTGAAACGAGAGGATTAGGATGGTTCTGGAGTTTGTTAGGGATGGATAGGTATCTGGATTGTGCCAAATCGGAAACATTCAAGTACTTATGGATTATTTTATTTGTTAAAAAGTAAGGAGCATTAAGGATTTTACGAAGGATTTTGGATTGTAAAGATTGGATAAGAGATGAATTCGATGGTCTACTGGAGCCCCAAAGCTCAACTCCGAAAGTCCAAATAGGTCTTATTATGGTCATGTTTATGAGTCTTTTGTAATCAATTGAAAGGTAAGAGCGTTTGTCTGCTAAGTGCTGGAGTAGTCGGAAACGTCGAGCGGTTTCTTGTCGTTTCAATGTGGTATGAGAATTTCAAGTTTTACGTTTGTCCAGGTGGAGTCCTAGGAATCAGATTTCAAATTAAACTTAAAATAAAGTTAAATAACATATAAAAATCATAAGAAAACACTTTCATACTTTTATGTACGTTCTTAAAGATTATTTTAATAATGTATCCACGCTGTCATGGCAGAACGTTTTCTACACCACATCCTTTGACATAAACGTTTTTTGTATTTGTTGAATCACTTAATAATAAGAAGATATATAACCCTAAAGACCGGTAGCGTGAGAAGAAAAATACATATAAACTCAGGAAATTATATTTGATCGTCTGATATAGCTGAGAAGTTGCCACTACAGTTAGGACTGTGGAAAATAACAAGTTTGAGTTAAGTCGACGGTATTTAATCAATGAAGTTAAGTTCTATCAAGATCAAACGATCTAACACAGCCTCCATAAAAGGTTGGGTATCAAATACCGCTGAACCGTCCTACCTATCCAATACAAACAAGTGAAGCTTCAAAGAGAGTAAAATGTCAAAGCCGTAAAGAAGAAGCCATGCCCTTTGGTAGATCCAGAGGGGGGCGACGGTAGTGCAGATAGTTGTCCTGTCGTCCTCGCATGCCCGGCCCTCCAAGGACACCAAGGACCTTAAAAAAGGATCAGCTGGCTCTGGATCCTGATTGGCTGAGCGGTAGGCTCGCCACCTTCTGCCCGAACCATTATCCGTCCTTTACATTTATATTGGCATCTTTCCCGTTTTGCGTTTTTTAAAAATATAATCCCGATTTTCCTTGATCTTCCTGAGACCAGTGGGCAGTTAATTGCCCATACAAGGACGCCCTCCTTCTCTTAATCAGCACGAAGAACCATGAAAAGAGCGGATTTTAAACTTTATTTTTCTTTTCAACTTCCTCGGGTTAAGAAAAAATACAAACTTTATATGGGTCAGATGCTACAAACACCAATAGCATGGGATGAAAACAAGGGGCAATTTATGTAATTGATTATAAAATAGAACTGCTTCGATCAATTCAAAAAATAAAATAAAATATTTCAAATAAATATAACGATGACCGGGATATATATATATATATATATATATATATAAATGAGAGGGATTATAAGTTTTCAAAGCTTAGCTGGAATGTTTAAGATTCCATTGTGTTAAAAGTGAACTTCAAAAACTTTGTAATAGCCCATCATTGCCATGAAATAATTTATATTCAAAATAAAGCGGTAAGCGAAAGTTGTGTAATGCGGGCACCAGATTTTTTAAAATAAAAGTTTAAAATCTAAAAGTTATTAGTGAGGGTAGGAAGAGCAGTAATTCAGCTTTCCAACAGTTGTAGCAACGTTGAATTTGAAGACAATTCTAACGATTTATGAATGATTTCGTGAAGTGCAGGAGAAAAACAAGTCTTCCAATAAAATGTTTTAGTTCTGGGTTGATGGTTGACTGTTGTGAATAATGAAGAGAACAATAGTTGGGGTGATCAGCCAAAATAAAAATGGCAAAAATAAATAATAATATTTATTTTAACATTTGCCGACGTTTCGACCCGAAGTTCAGGCCTTCATCAGGGCTGATCGAAGAGAACGCTTGAATTGATATATCTATATATATTATAATTTATATATCTTTTCTAAAAATATTTTAGATAAGATATATAACATATTCGGAAAAAAATATGCTAGAGTAAAATGATCGTTGAATAGCATTTAGTTGATACAATTCAGTGTTATTTTTTGCTATATTTTTGCACACACACACACAAAACAAACATAAAGCCATTGCTTTGTTATTTAATTACGACTTTTAGAACAATAGAGAGAGAAACACTTTATTTTCATAAATATATAAAATACAAAAAAAATATTGCTGAACAATTATATTGGGTTGCTATATACACAGCGTACTCTTTAATTCTTAGGACAATAGATGAACTTATATAGAAATATGCAGAAGTGTTAGTTTATATTAGTAAATATATATATATATATATTATATATATATATATATATATATATATATATATATATATATAATATATATATAAAATATATATATATATATATATACACATTTTTTTTCTTAATTCCATTGTTCATACTTTCTTTTAACATTTAGTTTCCTTTTCTCTCACTTCTCTCTCTTTATCTCTATTGTTTTCAATTTTCAATTAAATAAATGAATACATATTATGTTTAAATCGATCATATAGAGAGTTAAGCCTCAACATCAGTGAGTTAAATATATGGGTTTTTATACTATTTACTTTTCCAATAAATCCAATTGATATATACGAAATACATACTATTTAAAAGTATTAATACGGTGAGATAACGAAAGCGGGATCTCCTGTTTAAATACAATTTTTTTGGTGATAGTAGTTCGAAAAATATTATAGAAAAGGCAAGAAAGGGAGAGGGAAATAAAAAAAAAGAAGACAATTAAAAAAAAGTCCGAAAAATATATTCAAATAAAAATAAAGGAAGGAGATAGTGCGGGGTGGCGGTCATAAATAGGCTAAATAGTGGTAAAACTATTTTATTAAAAGCCAACGTTTCAATATTTGAAGGATAATTTGTATAAATAAAAGGTATTTAATCTATAGGTTCGTGAAATAAAATAAACTTAAAGGTCCATATTTCAAGTTGTTATTTGACGAAGTCACGATCTTTATTAGAAATTTGATGTGATAAAGGCAGCTTTGAACCATCAATTATCGAATCATTCCTTTAGTACATCGTTATAATTACATTAATTTTCCATCAAACGCCACCTTATTATCAAATTAACTATAATTGTATTTTTTCCCGCTAAAACACCATGTCTTTTTTTTAAAAAAAACCTCACATAGTGCATTTTGTGTCTTACCAATCCTAAAATTCATGTTAAACTATTTTAAGTATGAAAGTAACATGTAGTTGGCATAATTTAATGTCAGGGCCAGAATATAAGGTCAAACTAGTTAAAACTGTTTTCAAACTTTCGTAATTTGCAATATTAATGAAGTAATGAAGTTTTCTTATTTTCTTTGGCATTTTAAATAAAATAACCGTCAACCGGATACAGACAAAAAATTACACGTGCAAGCGAAAAATGCCTACGACTAATTATGCTGCATCCGTAATGCTGAGTGGAAATGTAACAACAACGAACCAGTTCATGTTTATTATAATGAAAATTTATATAATAAAACAAATATTAAGAAGGTAATTAAATATACAGGCGATAGTACTGTCATTGCTCAAATGGATTGATTTCGAACAAGACAATCCAAAACTGTTTCTTGTATAAAAGTCAGTGCTAAATTCAATCAAAATTCAACAGGTAAGCCAGAAATTATAAAAAGTGACAATCAGATAATAAATATAATGATAAGATTAGTTAAAGTTGTTTTATGAGAATAAATTCAATATGTATAAGGGATTATTCACAGTGATTGAGCAAAAACTAAAAGAAAAAACCTGTACCCTTACAACCTATGAAGAATCTTGGGTTCAGTAATTTGTAAGGATGTACTACTGTTGCTTGGTCTACTGTTGCGCAATGAGGGGATTTGACCAAGATCACGCTCAATCGCCAGGTTTTTCTTCTTAGTTAATTTATTATGTAATAAATAGAAAACACTTAATGAGAGATGGGTGTGCCCCAGGGGTACTGTTGCCTTAATGCGAGATCAAGACGAGTCCTTGTCTTGTGCACTCAGTCTTGGTCTTGGTCTTACGCAAGAGTTTCGCAACAATCTTACAGTTACCTATTATTTTTTTTTTTATTGAATAATAATACAATCAGCCACTGTTGGAGGGCTATAAGTATTAAGGCTAGAAGTTCTCATTCATACAGTATATACAAGTAATACAGAAGTAACTATAAATATAAGAAGTAAATAAATAATACTTATCAAAAAAAAGTAAATCAATAAAAAAAATAAATAAACAAACAAAAAAAATTAACAACTTCTAACACATTCATACCATATACAATATATACATTCGCCCAGGAATCTCCGAGCCAGGCTTTTCTCCCCACATGTGGAAAGCAAAGCAGGACTCCAGAGATCCCAGTTCCACTTTTCCAGCCACATCACTAGTACTAAAAGCCAGTGGAGGCTGAAGGAGGGCACTAGAGCCACAGATGCTCAGGACTTGAGTGGAGAAGCTGGCCATTGCCAGACTCCGAAGCATATTTACAAAGATCTCGCGGCCACTGCCGTTTTAACCTTCGAGGGGATTGTAGGATGGTGGGAGCTGGATAGTGATCAGAGATTTGGATGATGGATAAGTTCTGGTGAAAGTTTGAGAATCTGGATGGGATGATGTCGAGACAAATGGGATGTTAAGGTCATGGTGTAGAGTCTTATTTGTGACATAATATGGGCATTCGCTATTGTTCTAAGTACTTTGACTGGAAGGATTGGATCGTTTGATATTCGAATGTTTAGCAGTTTCCCCACATTTCAAGTCCGTAGGTCCAATAGTTTCAGTATTGTCTTGTAGATTAAAAGTTATTTTCAATTGAAAGATGAGATGTCCTGCTTAGTAGTCTATATAGCTAGCCATATCGTTGTTAAGTTCTTGTCTTTTAAGTCTCGTATGTGGTTCCAAGTTAGTCTTTTGTCTAAAAGGAAGCCAAGGTAACGGACTGTTGAGTAGGGAAGTGGTATTGAATTGAAAAGAATTGTGGGACAGGATCTGCATCGCAGTGTGGAAAGTAATATGTTTGCATTTTGCTTCATTGATTTTGATGCGCCAGTTGTTGCACCACTGCTCAATCAAGGAGAGGTGAGATTGTAGGTTTTGAGATGCTATTTGAGGATCTGAGTGGAGGATAGAATGGCAGTATCATCAGCAAATGTAGCTAGGAAGGTATCGGGATTTGAAGGGATATCGGCAGTGAAAAGGATGTAGAGAACTGGACCCAAAACACTGCCTTGTGGAACACCAGCCTCAACTGGATAGTAAGTGGAGAATTCGGTGCAGCAACGGACTTGGAAGGAACGATTTGAGAGATAGGATTTGAGGACTAGGTATAAGGATTGGGGTAAATGGGTTTTGAGCTTGAAAAGCAAGCCATCGTGCCACACCCGGTCGAAAGCTTGCGCTACGTCCAGAAAGGCACCAGTGCAATATTGCTTGTTTTCAAGTGCAGAGGATATACGGTCCACAACACGAAGGCCTTGTTGGACAGTGGAATGTCTTGAGCGGAATCCAAATTGTGTTGTAGGATTCGAGTATGGGTAGGATGCGTTTGAGGAGGATTTTCTCAAAGATTTTTGAGAGGATAGGGAGTAAGCTTATCGGTCTGTAGGATGATGTGTTATTAACGGGTTTGCCTGGTTTTGGAAACAGCACGATTATGGAATGTTTCCACACCAAAGGAAAGTTGGTTGTGCGAAGGATGCAGTTGTATAGATAGGTAAGGAATATGATTGCTTTTTTGGGAAGTTGTCTGAGGATTTGTGAAGTGAGGAGATCATATCCAGGGGATTTTCGGGGTTTTAATTTGTTTATGAGGAATTTTACCTGAGAGGGGTTAACAGGTTTTGGAGGTAGAGAGAGAGGAATTGGTGAAGAGAGAAATTCTTTAACTTCAGCTCTATTCGCATCTGACGAAGCCCAGGAACCATCATCACGGCGGAGGGGGTGGGAAATGGATTTGAATTTAAGGATTTTTTTAGTTACAGTCCAGAGGGTCACTAGATGATAATGAGGAAAGGTAGGAATTGTAGGATTGGGTTCTAAAGATATCCAGTTTCTTTTTTATCTGTTTGGAATAATAATTATACGATTTCCGGTCATCAGGATGCCTGGTTCTTTGCCAGAGGGCCCTAGAGCATCGTTTGCTATGGATAAGGTCCAATAGGTCTTGGGGTAGAGAATTTATACTGAGGTGTTTTTTGGGACGATCAGGTGAGGATGCAGTCCAAACTGCTTGCTGGATCAGGGTAGTGAAGGAGTCCACTGCATCGTCAAGGTCTTCAGGTGTTTTTAAGGAAATTCTGAGATCTATATTATCATCCAATATTTGACGGAAAAGGTTCCAGTTAACTGGTCCCCTGATAGATGAAGGAGGGGATGATTTAGGAATGGGTGATGTGGAAACGGTCAGGACTATAGGACTGTGGTCTGAGGAAAGATCATCAAGCCTTGAAATGGAACAGTGTAATGATCCTAGACCTTTGTTTAGGAAAAAGTCTAGAAGGTCGGAATTGCGGTTGGGATCTGTTGGCCAGTATGTGGGAGTATTAGGTGAAAGGATGTTGCTGCGATGGGAATTAAGTGCAGATAGCAATGTTCGCCCTCGGGAATTTGTGGATCTGGCTCCCCATTGCTGGTGTTTTGCATTTAAATCTGCACCTAAAATGATGTCCTGGATAAAATGATGTCCTAAGGAATTCAGGAAGGAAATTATTTGGGATTCGGAAATGGGTATTTTAGGCGGGGAATATGCCGCAACTAATGTTATTGGGTAAAGGGAAGTTTGGATTATAACGGCAGTGGATTGTAGGAAATTATGGGTTGGTAAGGGAAATAAATGATGGGAGAGAGATCGGTGGATAATTATAGCAGTGCCAGCATGTGCTGTTCCATCAGGATGATCGATTCTATAAATATTGTAGCCAGGAACGTTGATTTGTCGTTTGTTGGTTAGTCGGGTTTCAGTTATTAGTGCTATGTCGATGTTTTTGTCATGAAATAAGATTGTCAGTTCGTTGATGTGATTTCGAATACCATTCGCATTCCATAGGAGAATGGAGAGGGATTTGGTTGAGGACATTTATGGATTTCTCGGCGGTGGAATGAGGTTGGATATAACATTGGTAAGTAATGAAATAAGAGGGGTGATGATGGATCTAAATTCAGAGAGGAAAGAAGTTAATAGGCTTGTGAGGTCAGTGGAATTGGAAGGAGGAGGAATGTATGTCTGGGTATTGAACCTAGGTTCAGGGATGGATGGATATGGGTCTTGAGGTTGATGTGTGAATTCTCGAGGTTGTCAGTTTTCTATTAGCTTATTATTACAGGGATATGACTGTAAATTGGAAATGGGAGAAAAGTAACTAAGCTCGATGTAAAATTAGAAGAGTTAAATACAAAAGTGTTTTGGCCATACCAATTCTTTAGGTATTGCAACTAAAATTTTCATGAATCAGCAACTATTTCGCCTTAATTTTGTGCAAAAAATAATAAATTTTTTTTTTACCAGTCTTGGTCTTGGTAAGGAAGATTTTGAGCGACACTTCCTAGGGGTATTTTTGTCATGAGGGTCATCCCACGCTTTATCTAACTGAATAATTAATTTATGCTACTTAATTAGCATATTATATATATTATACCCTAATATATATCCATATATAATATAGTATATAAGCATATACCCGGTCCTCATTGGTTGACCAATGTGTCTGAAAATTTATTAGATTTTTAATTTGGTTTTTATTTTATGCAGAAGACACAACCACCCAAAGTAAAAATTGCACTCGAAACAAGTTAGTTAATTTATGGAAAATATTGGAAATGTTTCTAGCTTTTTACTTTTTTTCCTAAATGAATAATAAAATAAATGCTAACCACTCAAAAAAGGAATGAACAATAATCTAAATGAATATTCTATAAGAAATATATGATACTGATAATAATAAAAATATGAGGATTTGAAAGGTTTAACAGGAATTCCGTAATCGATAGAAACATCAAATAAAAAATAATATAGGAGGTCTTTTTTTTGGTTGTTTTAATGGTTTTATTGAGTATTAGTACAGTCTCCCACACTGAAGCGCATTGGTACTAGGGCTATAGTGTTCATTCACACAATATTTACATAAGGCAGGAAAATAAATATAAATTACCAAGTAGAAAAAAAAAAGAAAAAAATACATATACATAAAGATAGAGAAATAAAAATATAAAGTAATATACAAGATAAATAAAATAATAAATTAAAGCCGAATTATAATAAAATAAATAGGAGCTTTGAAAATCAAGAATTAGCCATGGTTTGAAGCTCATCAAATTCTTTTAACTATGAAATATTATCAGTAATACCATTATTTGCTAAATGTTAGCAACAAAAATTTGATCCACGTGAAGTAAAATATGATTGGAAAAACTATTGACAAATCGATAACAAATGATGATTATCACGTTGAAAATAACACAAGTATATTCAGATTCTAACGATGTTCCTGAAATTTTAATCAGTAAAATTTAACAAAAATACCATAATCGAAAAAATAATATGGCGAGAAGCAATAAAAAATATTGATAGAAATATTACTAGGCATACGTGGCAAAAGCCATTGTACTTCGTCGGTTTACATTTCAGGGACATTTCCTCCTGAAAGAACGATTTTAAAGAATGGAACACACCCACCAGCTGACCGAGTCATCAGCAAGGTGATCCAGATGGGACACATATATAAAAGGGACAATCAAAACAGTTGATTATAGGAAACCACAAGCCTTCCAATCAACAACCAGCAATGGCATCTTACAAGACCCTTGTAAGTGTTATATTCATTCTTTTATATAAGAAATATATATATAATATATATAATATATATATATATATATATATATATTATATATATATATATATATATATATATATATATATACAAGCACTATATAAAATTGATAAACATGTTGCTAATATTAATTATCATTAACAGTTCGTCCTCTTCGTGGCCCTCTTCGCCGTAGCCTTCGCTGCCGAAGAAGCCCGTGGTAAGAGAGGAGTCTTCTATGGTGGATACGGTGCCTACCCATACTCTTCCTACGGATACCACGGTTTGGGTTACTCTGGTCTTGGTTACTCCGGCTTGGGATACGGATATGGTCTTGGCTACCACAGTGCCGGCTACTCTGGTCTTGGATACCACGGTCTTGGCTACTCCTATCTCCACTAAATAGACTGGAACATGTCCAGTAATTGACCTACCCCAAACCCAACTCTGATGTATAATCAGACATCAATTTCACAGTCCATCCATAAATTATGTTTGTAAATACTTATTTATGAGTTTCGTGTGCAATAAAACTTTTCTTACTCATTATTTAGTTGTTATCAGCAACCTTATCCTAACCTATTGAAATAACCATCATTAAATAAGATTATTTTTAAGAGATTAAATAAAATCCATCGTTTAGTTAGTTCGTTACTGATGTGTTTGCTATGTTTTTTCACTTTTTCAAAAATATTAAGTGTTGTCAAATTGTCTTTAATCAAAGGAACATTGGTTTCAGAAAAAAACAATTACAGTACTACTTGACTGTTCCAGCTTTCTTCCAAATGTTCCTTATTGTATTAGTATTAAACTTTATGTTTGACATTTGGGGAAAAGTTCCTCATCATCTGAACATTGTCCTCTAGAATTCAATTTTTTACCCTTAGTTTTTAGTCCACTGTTGTATTTGATTAGGAGTTACATTGTTTTTTAAATATATTTTATATCGTCAGAAGCTGTTGAAATAACAATTAGACTGCTGGATTACTTCTAAGTGTATAAAGCATCCAACTTATAGAAGATGGATGTGCCATAGGAGAGTCTTCCGACCAGATGTAACACACCAAACAATTACCAGCCCCAGCCTGATGTGAGCCCGGAACACATAAAAGTGTTTTACTCATTAAGCTATCCTTCGCCTTTAGAAAAAAATAAAAACACAAAACGTCTTGCTTTTTCGAGTGGAATCTGATATTGAGGTCAATTGTTTGGTTCTTCTAGAGGTCTCAAAATAACTGAGTCTGTTTATAGACTTTCTGTGTACTTTCGCAACTGACAAAGAAGAATATATTTGTATTAAAAATATCTCGCCAAAGACAAATTCAAAATAAAACCATAGGTTTACACGCGAGCGTTTATCAAAGGCCTCTTACACGGTCAATATTATTGAACCAATATAATTGAAGTATATATTGAAGGGTTACATCACTCGGGTCAATTATATTTTGTCAATATTATATCAGTTAAGATCTTGCTTTTATTAAAGAAGGATGTTTCCAAAGAGGTAATCTTTCTTCTTTTTTTTTGGAAATGAATAATAAATTTCCTATTGATTTAATTGCCTTAGCGAAATTTGATGACTCTTTTTTGGAAATTATTTTTTGGAAATAAATGTTTTAAATATTGTGTACTTTCAATTTATTGTTAAATTTCATATGATATAATATAAATAATTTGTAAGGGCTATAATGACCCGTAAAAAGTTGAGGAGCCCGTTATTTTATTTATAAATAGTTATTGTTATTTATTTATATAAATAAAATTGCCCTAGTTTTAGCATTAAAAATATAAAAAAAGAGTTCTTTATAATGTTTATTTTGTTCCTAGACATTAAAACGTTTCTTGTTTCAAATTTCTTCTGATCTTGTTTCCTAAATATTTAATATTCAAAACAAAAGTTTTGTAATAAAATCAAAATTTTTATTAAATTTTCTATAAAAATCAGGTTTCAAACAAAACGAACAGTTACATAATAGTGCTGTTTTATGTTTTAAAAACATTTACGGCGGTATCATAAACCTTGGTTAAACCCCCTTCACCCACCAAAAAAAATAAAAGTTCAACAAAGTATTACTCACCTACTCAAATATATTGCAATTTTGTATTTAAGGAATATTTGATTGACATTTTAAGAGGGGTTAATCTTCCCTCCTCCTCTTCTCACCTCTCGAAAGAAATATTATCTACCCAAACATACATAGTCCCCCCCTATTCTAACCAAGAGGGGCGCCGGAAATTTTGTATATCCAAGATCCCGTAGATATGGTTTAATATTGCTCAATATAGCCCCTATACGTGCAATAATATTGATACTGTTTCAATAATATTGAAGGAGCTTCAATAAAAATAATTTTTAAAAAAAAATATTTCAACCAGTTTCATTGACGTCAATATAATTGATGTCATTGTAGCACTTACGTGGTTGATATATTGACGAAACTCCATAATGATTCAATAATATTTTCCAGGGTGATTAATATTCAGGACGCAATCATTTTAAAGTTTTTAATAGTGCCGACGTTTCAACCCAAACATGTGGGTCATCATCAGGGCGTGTTTGGGTTGAAACGTCGGCACTAATAAAAACTTTATAATGACTGCGTCCTGAATATTTATCACCCTTGATATGTAGAACAGTCGACTCACTACCGTTAATAATAATATTGTCCATGTAAGGAGCCTTTAAGTATTGCCCATAGATTACCAATAACTATGCTAAGATTGGAAATGGAGGATCGTAGCAGGATTTTTTAACTAATGAAATTTAACAGGTATAAGTCAATGGATTAAAAACAAATGATTTTAAACAAATTCTAGAATAAGATATTCAACCAAATAAACAATCATAAAGTAGGAACTCCTAAAGTATATTTTGTTTCTTCCTGGGAATTGACTGCTCATATATCTAAGGATCACTTTTACAGTAGCACTCACACGCAAATGGGAATGAATTATTGCCCGATCCTACATGCTAATAAAAAAAAAAAACTCAACAATAAAAAAAAAAGTAGGATATTTGTGAGATGCTAGCTAATACAACACCGGTTGATCGATAGCCTACTAAAGATAGGCAGAGGCTGATTTGTTTGCGCCATGGGATCAAGTTCCTCCATAGAGCTTCAAGGATATCCCGCCTGCCATTTGGTTTCTTCTTCCTGGCAAATTACACTATATATGGTATATATGCCTACTTTTATTCAATGGTTAAATTCAAAAACTTTAACTTAAAAAATAAATAAAAAATTTAAACAATGAGTTCTTAAATTATTTAAAGTACCGAAGCATACTCCAGCACGTTTTATCCACTTTGAAGCTAAAATAGATCCATTATTTATCTTCACATTATGTTAAAACTTATTTATTGAAAAGCGCTCTCGCTCAAACTCCACCGGCTTTAGCACCAGTGAGGCGGTTGAGAGAGTAGCGCAGGGATTTGGGTTCCCCGCCTGATTGTATATATTGTATATAGGTATGACTGAATTTTTTGTTTTAATTTACTTATATTTAGGTTATTTTATTTTTTTTTATTGTATATAGTTTTTATTTATTATTATTTACTTATTATATTACTTTTGTTAATTTTGTTTCTTTTTTGTATATACGGTGTGAATGTGTTCATTTATCTATATAATGATTGTCCCTGTGACAGAATATTATATTTCTAAATAAATAAATAAAAAAAATGTATTGAAAATTATTACAATCTGTCTCAAGGAAATTTATAATAGTGTTCTGAGATCACATTCACACTCTATATACAATAAATTATACAGACAAATAATATATTTACAATAAATAAGAATAAAATAACCTGAAAATAAATTAATAAAAAGAAGACATACGTACCTATATACAATATTTACAATCTGGCGAGAGAACTCCAAACCAGACTTGTTCCTCCTAATGTGGAGGGAAAAGCATGGCTCCAGGAGATCCCTGCACTTCTCTCTCAACCGCATCACTGGGGCTAAACCCAGAGGAGATTGAGCGAGAGTGCTATCTTCATAATTTAACTTAATTTTGATTACACTATAAAAATTTTGAATCTTCTACCACATAGATATCCAAAAATATTACCAAAACAGATAATTTAAAAAAAATGAAATCGTATGGTTTAGGGACTTACTTAATCTGATAGAACTGCATGGATTAAATTTAAACTTAAATCCATCTATTTCTGATGATGTTAAACTATGGAGAGCTAATTTATATTTCTTAAGAACTCAAATTCAGAGAGACATTTATAATCAATATGTAATTAAAGTCCAGAATTCTAAAACTTTCACTTTTTATCCTCATTTAACCTCAGTAAATTATATTGATGACAACGGCTCATTGAAGGTGTTCAGATTGGTGATTAGAATTGAAGCTGATGTTTTGAACTTAAATTATAAACACTTCAAGAAGAACAAATAATATTTGTAGCATGTGTAATAAAATCTAAACAGAAGATCTCTATCAATTCCTGAATCTTTACTCTCTGAATTTAGAATTAAATGGTTAAAATCTAGAAATTTAACTCGGGATCACATAAAATATTTAATAAATGGAAACAATTGGATAGGATTGGTAACTTACTGGAAGTCTGCTTTCTCCTATAGAATAATGCTCACCAAAGAATTTAACAAATAATAAATTGCAGAATTTTGGTACCACTCTTTTTGTAATAAAAATATTTATATAACGCTTACATTGTAAATATAATTGTTCTTATTTTCGTATTAATTAGTTGTATATAAAAAGATTGAAATATAATTTTGTTATAAAACACAGACTCCTCTGACGGTCAACTGACCATGTAGAACGTCTGATTTTCGGTTTTAAATGCAAAAATATTATTTTGTATTGTCTTGTTATTTATATTATTTAATTTTAATTAATAAAAAGACTTTTTCTTCTTATTCTTTAATGAGTTATTACTTCTAACCAAAGTGAACCCAAATAGATTTTTGGAAATCTAGATAAGCATTGATTACCGTGAAAAAAACACCCAAAAAAATCCAAAGATGTATCTTTTTTTCAAAATGAACTTAAATATCAAAAAATTAATATGAAAATAATTTCATTTCCAAAGCCTTTTTATTATTATTTTTTTTAAAGTAATGGAATGCACTTGCATTAATTAATTATTTTTTTAAAAATCATTAACATATTTTAACTGTTTTATTTAAACAAAAATTAAAAAGATATTTATTTTATCGCTCCAATATAGTAATCAAAAAGTTATAGCACAATTTTTATAACTTTTTCTATTGAATCATGTACTATTTTGTCACTCCAAACTGAACCATAATCAACCTTTTTTGTTTTGTTCTAAAACGGTCTTGTAAGTTTAATCAGTGATTTTCTTAAATATGAGCTACAAACAAAGAATCTGTTAATTTGCATTTTTAAAAATATTGGTTTTGATGTTACAATTGGTACAGAAAATATATTGAAGGAAGTTAGACGACAGTTCTACATATCATGGTTGATAAATATTCAGGACGCAGTCATTATAAAGATTTTATTACTGCCAACGTTTCAACCCAAACATGCCCTGATGATGACCCTTATGTTTGGGTTGAAACGTCGGCACTAATAAAAACTTTATAATGATTGTGTCTTGATTATCTATATTGAGCAATATTAAACCATATATACGGATCTTGAGAAGCTCTGGGCCATAGAAAATTTCCAGCTCCCCTCTTGGTTAGAATGAAGGGGGGACTATGTATGTTTGGGTAGATAATCTTTATTTGGAGGGGTGAGAAAAGGAAGGAGGGGAGGAAGATTAACCCCTCTTAAAATGTCAATCAAGTTTGTCTTAAGCGAAAATGGCAATATGTTTGGGATGATGTACTAAGAGCCGAAATGATGAAAAAAATTGGAGTCTTTGGCCTCACGGAGGATGAATTTCCCCAGTTAGTAACGGAGCAAAACTACCCGTATTACAATGGTTTTGTGTACGGCTGGAAAGCTGCTTTGGGGCCGTCCCACTATATCCAGGAAGAAGAGGATCTGATAATGGAAGGCCGCCAGGTTAATATGGTGAAAATAATGAAAAAATAAGAGATTTGAAAAAAAATGACAATTAATTTGTTTTTTAATAGGAGGAATCGCATGCACGTGTGTGATATGCCATACCGGCAAAATCCCGTGTAGCCGAAAGGCAAGGAAGGGAGGCATAAATACATACGTTTGGGATGGTAGGCGATACTTTGTTAACTTTAATTTTTTTGGGAGGGGTTTAAACCCACTGAGGGTGTTCAAGTACTGGTTTTAGAATACTTAAATAGAGTGTTACCATTCTTGAACACCCTCAGTGCTCAAACCACGCCCTGAAGATGTTTGGGTTGAAACGTTTGCATAAATAAAAAATTATTTTTTTTTTTTAAAAAGGGACTGCGTCTTGAATATTTATCACCCATGATAGAAAATATAGTTGACGCGTTTCCTGAAAATTTTCAATGATGATTAGGTTTCACTTTTTGAATAAAAAACTCATGTATTATATTACAAGACAATGTCTATTTCTCTATGATTAGTATGGACGGTATCAACAATGACAAAAATAAATAAAAATTAGTTGTTGTTTTTTCAGGTTGATCAATAGCTAGAGTCTGACTGTGGTCAGAATATTTATTTAATTTTTCTTATATCATCCGTGGATTGAATACTGTATCAGTGATATCCCTCTGGGGCACATATATCCTCTAATACATAAACCTTCATTGTCTGGGGAATGGGTATTTTAATATTGAAAAGGAAATATTCACATAAATAAAAAATTCTTCGTAGTAAAATTCAGCATAGAAGTAGAGTAACGACAGTAAAGTTCATCTACCACAGGACAGCTAGCCATGACAGTGAGGCCAGCCTGTGGTTAAGGGTCCTTGTCATACGTAAGAGCCTTTGTCCACATTCAGTTTACCTAACAAGCTGTGGCAAGTTGGATGAATCTGTCAGGATTCTCTGATCTGGAACGATCTCCAAAACAATCAGACAGTGCTAACGATAGCTAATTTAGAAACAATTACAGGGACCAGCTGTAATTATCTTATAAGAAATATATACCCTTGCGAAAGATACTTATAATTTAGTTTGTTTAAAATATTCAGAAATTGGTGCATATCCTTCACAATAGTATACTATAATTTAATATCGTTTCATTTAAGCTTAGATACATAAAATATGTACATCCAGCCCGGAGGACCAAAATATGAGTGTGAGGCAAAATATTAGCAAAACATTCTACTTGTCTGAGCTTTTGATGAAAGCTAAGTAACGGAATATGGAATGTTCAATTATTATAATTTAGATGTGTCCAAACAAAGACCATTACTAAAGCTGCACGGTATTAATACTAGCTGCAACATTACTTTACATTCAAATTCAAACAGTTAACGAGAACAGCAAGGACACGCTGAAAAAGATTTCACATTAACATGCATGGACATACTAACACACTAATAAAAGATTGATGGCTACATTTAATATTCCAGATAACAGGCTCATAAGGCTCAAAAGAAGCGGGATGAGGGATCTACTCGCTTAAAAAGTACACTTAAATCAAGATAGGAAGGTATGACGGCGGCCACTCCTCACGCCGGTGGCGTTGAACACCAGTATTTTTTACTGCAGGAGATTCGCCGGTTGTCATGACAGTTGTAGATGAAGAAACCAAGTTAAAAAAAAATGCATTTTATTTTATTTTTAATTAGAAACATAAATATGAATTTATTGTTGGATGCGACATCTGATAATAACATTGATAATAAACACAATTTAATATCACACGGTAATTAAGTGTTTAACTTTAACGAGAACTATAGTTTTAGCTAACGTACAGAAGAAAAAGTGTAATGAAGTAATCAAAATCAGGTCATAAGGAAGTAGAGAAATAATGTTTCTTTTTTTTTTTTTTTTTTGTTAAATATTACTTTTTGATTAATCAAAGAAGAAGAAAAAAATCTTAAAGTTATTTTACTAAACATTTCCAATAAAATCAAAGTACAAGGTAAATTTACACAAAACACATTTTTTCAACAATTTTTTGTTTTAGAAACTCTAACACACCCACCAGCTGATCGATATGTCAGCAAGGTGATCCACATTGGGCACATATATAAAAGGAACAACCGAAACGGTCGGTTGTAGGAAATCACAAGGCTTCCAATCATCAAGCAACAATGGCATCTTACAAGACTTTGGTAAATAGCTAATAATATATATATATATATATATATATATATATATATATATATATTATATATAATATATAATATATAATTTAATATGTTTCTCACAGATAAAGAACACCATGTCATATTTTTATATTTGTCCAGGGACGCCAATGTTCCATAACTTTCAGCTGTTAAAATTTATTTCTTAAATACTAAATTAATTAATAAAATAAATGTACATGGTGTCCTTTACCACCGGGAGATAAAAATGTATTATAACAAATATTTATAATTATAATTCACAGCTCGTCCTCGTCGTGGCTCTCTTCGCTGTAGCCTTCGCTGCCGAAGAAGCCCGTGGTAAGAGAGGAGTCTTCTATGGTGGATACGGTGCCTACCCATACTCTTCCTACGGATACCACGGTTTGGGTTACTCTGGTCTTGGTTACTCCGGCTTGGGCTACGGATATGGTCTTGGCTACCACAGTGCCGGCTACTCTGGTCTTGGATACCACGGTCTTGGCTACTCCTACCTCCACTAAACAGACTAAAACAAGTCCAATAACTGACCTACCCCAAACCCAAATCTGATGCACCATCGGATATCAACTTCACAGACTATTCTCAATACAATTTGTAAATATATGTTTATAAGTATTGTATACTCTCAATAAAAGCTGTTACATCTTTATAGTTTTAAGGTTTGGTCCTACTGACATCCGAAAACATATATATAATTTTCAGTCAAACATTCAGAATAACCACACGCTAACTCTGGTGCGAATTAAATATTATGCACAGACATATTGTTGAAGACCATATTGATTCTATATACGAAAAATTTTATGATAAACCAATACGGAATGCAGTGAAAACAGGCAAGTCTGATTTTACCGGAAGGCCGAAAACGACGTGGCAAGGAGATCTCTTTGTCTAGCATTTTATAAAATGATGTGCATATTATTGACGTTCTGCCATAGTAACTCCATAGAGTAGTTTATATACGTAGCAAACGGACAGATGTGTTTTATGTATTCAGATGGTGGCATTTTATTTATCACAAGAAATCAATCTGCTGGACTTTGACTTTCACAAATCTAAAAACTTCTGAGGATTTCTGATAAAACTTGTTCCAAAAATTTGCTATTGCAAACGAGTATAAAAGAACCTTAAAAAAAATATATTCCATGTTGCTTAATAGTATCCCAAATCATAGACTCAAGAAATAATAAAGATATAACCAAATGACGATGACACAACTGTGGAAGCCCGAAGTTAATGATCTCTTAACGATCGTGCAGATATTAATTCTTCGAAGGTTCACTGAACCCAGGGCCAATAGTTGTTTTTCAAATTAACATTATTTTTGTATCAACTTTGTTTACTTTTATAATTTACATGGAACCAAATATTTATAAGGTATACTATTTATTAAAAATTAGCATTAAAATTAACATGGTAGGTTAAGAATAAATCTTATTTTGATAAAAAAATTTATATTATTAATAATAGTGTTATATTATAAATTGGAATTAGAAAAATAATTTTTTTTCTATGGTTATATATATATTAAATATAATAATATATTAATAAGGCTCTTTGAATCAGATGAAGGTGGGAAAAAATCATTTACTAACTACCACTTTCATGGGGTAGGAAGGACAGAATAAAGAAATATGCAGTACAAAGTACAGCTTTTACATCAATGAGTATCATAACAATATTTTTTTTTTTTTTTTACTTAATAAGGAAGAGTCTTGCCTAATCCTTAATACGTTGCTATAGTGGAACTCCCAAAATCAATAACTAAAAAGTTTTAAAGAACAAAGAACTGTTTCAATGTTAAGAATTATAAATCATAGTTATTTATTATTTTATTGTGATAATACCTCTACCCCGAATCATTTAGTAGAAACATACAATTAGAACAAACTATTTTGGGCAACCCTCATAGAAACTCTATTTTAAACAAGTTCTTCTCAATAAAAAATATTATAATATTACAACACATATTCTTGTTTTATATGTGCGTGTTCCTTGTTTTTTTTATTAGGAATCAACATCTTTTCAGAAATATCCTTGAACATCCCTCAAAAAAGGACCCCAATTCAATTAAAAACTTAATATTGTTCCTGAAGGTAACAAAAATATTTCACATAATTTAATCTAAAAATTGTAATCACATCTACAAATTTGTACAAAATTGAATCACATCTTGTAATTGTAAATATAGGTAGCTGTTAAGTTTGTAGGTTCCTCAACGAATTGGAAATATACCTGGTTATATTTTCTTCTTTTAATCTTAATTTTTAATTATAATGGGCTTTCAATTTTTTTCTTTTAATATTTAAATTGTACTTTTTAACTTCTCATCTTTTAACATCAATTTTATTTTTTAACCATATTTTTAAATTATATTCATGACATCATTAACCTTTTATTTAAATGTCTTTGTTAATTTATATTTTTCTAATCTTTACAATTTAATTTTAATGGTTTTGTTAAATATTCTTCTTACCTCCAAAATCAAAAAAAAAAAAATTAAAAAGGTTTAAAGAACAAAGGACTGTTTCAAAGTTAAGAATTGTAAATCATAGTTATTTATTATTTTATTGTGATAATGACTCTACCATGAATTATTTAGCTAATACTCAAACATACATTTAGAACAGACTTCAATATCAAAATGAAATTATTATTAATTTTTTATTATATATAAGTTCAATGCCAAAAAAGGGTGAGCCCCATCGCCTAATCATTACAAAAAAATCAAGGACATTAACCAAAATAATAAAAATATAGACTTCCTTAAAATGCAAAATAAACAAAAAATATAAATTATTTTGACCATTAAACAAATTAATATTTGTTATAATGAAATTTGTATTAATACAATTAATAGTATCTCCATATATTAATCTCCATTCTTAAGCAACCTAAGTAATTCAAATAAATTAGGAGAGAGGTGCTGTTGAGTACTGTCCTCCATGCCTGACATGTCATTATATTTCGTATGTCAGCACATTAGCTAACTATCGACACAAGTTGACAGGTTAAATATTCGAAGTTAAATCGAAATTTTTTTTTTAATAAAACGAATCATGTTTTATTTAGTTTATTTTTAAAATGAAAAAAAAAAATGGAGTAATAGTAAAATATCCACAAATTTTGGTGTTTCATGTGATAGAGCATATCTAATATCTCTTGGCAAAAAAAAAAAATAAATAAATAAATTCTCGAATTTTATTTCACCTTCTGAGAATATTCCATTCATTGCAGTCTTCTGCATTTTCTTTAAAAAATTCTACAAAAGAATTTTTGTGATAAAAAAAAAAAAGTTGCAAATTTGCTGTTCCATACCTTATAGAGCAACAATAAAATACTTATGTGATGACGTTCTTCCCATTTAGAGATAATGTAGTTGTAAAACACTACATTTTGTTTCAAAATATTTTTTTTTTTTTTTTGTCTATAAAATATATATTTGCGCCTGTTAACTATAAGTTGACAATCAGCAAATGTGATGACGATAATGTTATAATGACATGACAGGCATGGGGAAGGAAAGTACTCAGCAGTACCTCTTCCCTAGCTTGTTCCAATTACTTAGGTTGTCTAAGGAAGGAGTCCCTCATCCAACGCCTTTTTAGTCTCCTGCTCATGTTCTGAGGTAGGTCAGCTGTGGCCATGTCTCCACAGAAGAATGGACAAAGAGCCTGCAGTCAGCTGATTAGCGGACATTTTGTGGATACATGGCGTGAGTCACCTGTGCAAGCTGTTGGAGGATACTAAACAGGGGCTGTATGAGGGAGTTTAAACCATTGAGTAATTGGAGCAATTGAGGTGGGGCATTATTTTCAGCTGAAGGTGGCTGCTGAGTAGTTTCCCGCCTCATACCTGAACATGATGGTTTGATGTGAGCAGATGTAGTAGCATTTTCTCTTCTTGTCATCTGGTTTCTTGATGGTTCCTGCAGCTGAGCTGGCGTAGCTTTCTGCGAAGCATTTTTTTGTATTGGCTGCTCTTTTCGCAAGGGCTGCTGAAGAGTCGGAAATTCTTCGAAACTTGGTGGTGGAGGGAGAGGTGGGGATCTAGGAGGATGGTTGGTTCTTTCTGTTCTCCTATGCGCCCTCAGATCCTTCAGGACTTGGCATCCTCGGTAGTTGGCCGGGTGGTCTCCAAGGCAGTTTGCGCAGGTCACCTTTGTCTCCCTGGTCTTTAAGCAGGATACACTTTCGTGGCCTTGGCCACATTTTACACATCGTGGAGAATGGTTGCAATATGATTTTGTATGACCAAATTGTTGGCATCTTATGCACTGAGGTATAATTCTTTTTTTTCGAGGCTCCTCTACAACAATTTTTGTATAATAAATTGATTCAATTTCATAAATTTTTTCATTGAAAGAAGCCTTTGTTATGTCTATGAAAAACATGGGCAAAGGTTTTTTGAATCGAGAGTATACATTTGTGATGTTTGTTGCAATGTAACCATGTTTTTCTAAATCATTTTTGATTTCAGAGATTGGGGTGGTGTGGTGCAAATTCTTAATAACAATTCTTCTATTTTTGTCCTCAGGTAGCTGATATGTGTGGAATTCAGCACCTCCATTTCTAAGACTACTCACTAGTTTACGGTATACGTCAGGTGTTTTCGGCTAAACTGTTACACCTTTGATAGTTGTTTTCAGAAAAAAAGAATTTGGAGCTGCGTTGTTTTCAAGGAATAGGACAAACGCCTGATAATTTTGAACGTCGTTTATGTGTATTGGTGGTGGTTTTTTGTTTGTTTGATCATTTACTGCGGATTGTTCATTTTCGGTAATGGTATTAAGTACATCATAAGAATTACTTACAGATATTGGCGTTGTATTTTCTGTTTCGGTTGTTTTGTATTTTTTTGGATCCCTAGATTCATTAGGAAAATTTCTTTTTTTACCCGTTACCAATGCCCAAGCATCACCACAAGCAGCGTCGATTAAGTCCATCCTTTCGTCCCTTACCACAACATCTGTAGCTGGGTTGGGATCCATTTTTTCGGTGGATATCACCTTCAACTACGTATGTTCACTTTCACACCTTCTTCCTTTAACTTGGAAAAAGAAAATTTTACGTTTCTACTTGAAAATTCAACTGAAAATTCAAATAACCTTTTTAGTTATAATTTTTTGTGTTTATAGGTTTCTAGCACCATATGATTAGTCTCCAAAATAATATTTCAAAATTTTCTTCTGGCAACAAATAAAACAGCTCCGTTTATTGTTGATATATACTTACAAAAAAATTATATTTGAAATGGTTGCTAATTAAGAAAGATGTGATGTATTTTTCACTAGAAAAGAAAATTTATTTTCTGCAGCTGAGCGAGAAAAACTGAAATAAATCGATATAGTTTTAATTAAATAAATCGATATAGTTCATGAATAAATTGATTCGTGGTTTTTACTGAACAAGTTTATAAAAGATCATATACTGACTGCAAGCATAATATATTATGGGTTTCAACAGATGAAATAAAATAGTTAGCTTACCAATGTAGATAAACGATAAAATTATTGAATAATAATTATAGTTTCTATTACAACAAATATTGTTCAAGATACAATTCGTAGTCTAAGGTATAAATAGTTGCCCAAGGTACAACTATAGTAATTGTACCTAGGCTCACTTATTATTTTTTAATTTTTTTTTTTAGTCAAACTCTGGCGATAAAATAATTTAAAAATTAGCATAACATTTTCAAATCAGGAAAAATAAAATTCTATTTTGAATTTTAAATCATTGTTATTTTAGAAGTTATAGAGCATTGAAAAAAAGTGACGTATGGTACACATATTCTCCCTATTAATCATATATATTATGCCATTAAATAGAGTACCTCATATTTCGGGTGAAAAGTAACTAGTATTTTTTTTTAAAACTATTTTATTAACTAAAATAACACTCGGTCCCAATATGGACATTGTTCATAGTGAGAAAAGAGTTGATTTACACCATAACTAGTCAACTAAGTAATTAAGTAGTAACTAAGTGAATCTGGCGATTTCACGTAGAATTTACTACCATAACTTAACGTAAGTGAACATTTAGCTTAAATTTTGACAACTTGCTGAATTGTCATTGCCTCTATGAAGAAGTGTTAGTTTGAGCATAATACACTTTTCAGTGATAATTTTTAAGAAACAGCACACGAGAAAGAAATTCCAGGACTGGAAAAAATATGAAAATCTAAATATATGAACGAAAATAAACAATGAATCATTTAGAAGTCATCAAACTCGACCCAATGAGTGGGATAGATAACATGTTGATGAAGACAGCTACCCTATATATAAACAAGAGAATAGATTCTGCCAACCATAGGGATTCTTCTAGGACACAAGAAATGGTGTCTTATAAGATTCTGGTAAATAGCAAAATCAATAATTTTATTTAGTATTTGTTATATAAAGACATCTTAATTTGTGTAAAATTTAATTTACAGCTCATCGTCTTCGTGGCCCTCTTCGTCGTAGCCTTCGCTGACGAAGAAGCCCGTGATAAGAGAGGATTCTTTAATGGTGGATATGGTAGATACGGTGGATATGGTGGATATGGATACCCATACGGTTATCACAGTTTGGGTTACTCTGGTCTCGGTTACCCCGTCCTGGGATACGGATATGGTCTTGGAAATCCCTTTCTCCACCAAATATTTCCATTCTAGGTTGCAGGTTAATTTTAACCAACCCTACTTCGGTTTTAAGCATAACCACATCCATGTATGATTACCACATCTATAACTAAACATTTTCCTTTTTTACAACAATAAAGTTTTATTTATTCATTTTTTTTTTAATTTGAAAACACAAGTTTCGTAATATTTAAGAATCTTATGTTGCTAAATTGATTGCTAGTTCAGGAGTTTATTATTTGTATTTCGAAATTCTCATTAAGATGGATATACATTATAGTAACCGAAAATGATTTGTAAACATAAATGGAAAAGAGGTAAAGTAAAAAGAAACAATAATTAAAACATGTATTCATATATACAATTATACATAGTACATATACTTATAAATACTAATAATTGCTAGTGTAATGAGATAATGTTTACGATTGATGGAGAATTGTGCAGCCCAATGTTTCTTAATACCACTGAATAAAACCAACACTTCTCACTGATCTTTTCTAATAAAAAGGAACATAAATAAAATTCACTAATATTAATACTAATTTTATAATTTAAAACATAATTAAGTATAAATAAAAAAAACATCAACGAGAGTAATTAGCGCTAAACATTGGCCTAAACAACGAAAATGTATTTTAAATGTTGATAGAGTCTGGCACCAGGGTCTTCTCTTTAAATTTCCTTCAATTTCCATCAAATCCTTCAATCCTTATTCTTCGACAGATTTTTTTTCAGTTCGGCAGGGCTCGGAAATATCTTCAGCTCGTCCAATCTTGGCAGGAGTTCCCCAAGGTTCAATACTAGCCCCTCTACTTTGCGATATATACACTTACGATATACCTACTAACGATGAGATCTTGACAGCTACTTATGCATACAACACGATTCTCACTAAACATCAAGGCCCAGACCAGACCTCACTAATACTACAACATCCCTTACTCAAATTACAAGATTGGTTCACACTATGGAAAAATTCGACTTAATCATGACAAATCCAAACATATAATATTTACTCTTCGAAAAAACACCTGTCCTCCAGTTTATATTGACAACAATCAAATTCCTCAAACGGACACGGTACTTTACCTTGGACATAACTTCGACAGAAGGATGGCATGGGGTCCGCATGTTAAAATGAAACGTGAGACACTTAACAAACGACTCAAACTACTTTACTCTCTTTTTTTTATAAATCTTCAAAACTAAAACTAAAACAGAAACTGAATAAATATACATACTTACTTAAGCCCATATAGACGTACTCATCACAAATATACGGTATCGCTAAAAAGACCCCTACAAAAACTTCAATTACCAATCAAAATTACTGCGACTCATAATAAAAGCACCTGTGACTAACAAAACTCTTACATACTGACCTCCACTTCCCAACAGTTGACCAACATATAACGATCCTTCATCAACGATTTTACACGAATTTAAATGGACATAATAACAGACTTGTAAGAGACATGGTCACAGCTGACATACCTCAGAACATGAGGAGAAGACTAAAAAAGCGTTGGATGAGGGATCTCCTCCCTCAGACAACTTAAGTAATTGCAACAAGTTAGGGAAGAGTACTTTCCTTCCCCAAGCCTATCATGTCATTATATCATGTATCGCCATCACATTTGCTGATTGTCAACAATACCTTGACGCCTGCCAAGTACATAATTTATAAAAAAAAAAAAATGCTCAAGATCTATACAGAGAAAATTAATTATCACCTATTTATTCTGAATCATTGGTCCTTACTATAAATAAGTTACAATAATTTAATTTGTTTTTAATTTACCCGTAAATTGCCTGCAAGTGTTAAAGGTACCCGAGTTGATGTCACTCTACTACCTGATCAATATATTATAATTCAAAACCAATGATTTGTATTTTTGCACGATCGAAGAGATTTCAAAACTTTGTTAGTTTCAGATACGTGGCAATTGAAATAAAATATTGCGACGGTCTGAGACAAAGGGATTTCAAAAGGGAGAAAAAATAGCAATATCCTAGCTCTCCGAGGTGCAGTAGACCCACAACTCCCTAAGTGACCCTAGAAAGGAAATAAAGAAGATGGTTCTTCAAGAGTATAGCGACTCTATTCTACTGTCCATAAAATGTTTTGTCTTCTGCACTCCACAGAAACAATGATAATGTTTTATAAATAATACTAAAAAGAAATAATATGCGATAACCAAAACCAGCAGAGATACGACCTATTAATTTTAATATAGTCACTTACTCATATGTGTATTATTACCCAAAATAGGTCTCTTTGCTAGACCAACACTAAACCGCCTAAATGTAACAAGATCAAGACGAAGGCATTTAAATAAAAACAATAAAAAATCGTTTAGTGAATAAAAATTAAGGCAAAATAGTTACTAATACTATATCATATTATTAGCTATCTGTTTAATTTATTATGCCAATCTCTTCCACGGCTGTCAGGGATATTGACATAATAATTCTGCTTATATATATATATAATTAAACTATTGGGTTGAACAGAACTTATTCTAAATTATATAATTACTTTTTGAGTCGAAGAATTTACTTTTTCTTTATAGGCACATTACTTTTAAGAAAGATTAAGAGGCTTTAAGAATATGCCTATAGGCAAATTTAATTTTTTTTTCATATCGCCTCTTTTATATTTTTCTTGTGATTTATATATTTGAAAATGTTTGATGTCCACTTTATAATTTACAAAGTTTCATCCAAATTATAAGTAGTTATGTAACTATTTAGAAAAAGGATTATAATAATAATGACAACAAACCTATCATTACACCTAAAGCTCCTTATCTATACGACCTAAAGTACAATACGACCGACTCTGTTGTATGGTGCACCTCTGTTTGATCATGTCAGCAAAACAACTGGAAAAAGGTTACGATTTTTCCAAAATGGAATAATCAAAAAAATTGTAAGAGGAACCACGATACAGAGAATGAAAACATTAGATATGCAAGCAGAGCAAAATTTATCAACAGTAAAATAATTTCTCGCAAAACGAAAAAAAATCATTTTTCGAAAAGTCTCAACAATTGGCAAACCCTCTTTTCAATAACTTATTACCAGCCAATATTATATATCAACCGCTCAAATTATTTATTTAATAATATATAAAAAACGGTTCCAATAATTAACTTAAACAGATTGATAGAATTTTTTTTTTTTTAATAAATTCAGGGAGTCTACTAATTTTGGTAATTGAATTTTCCCCCAAAAAACTTTTTTTTAATTTTTACTTACCCATATATATAATATATAAGGAAAAGTATTGCGTTTATCCAAAACGTGTGCAACAACTTACATCAGATAGGTATTTTAATTTAGTTGTAAGCGCTGAAAGATGAAGTCAACTCAAGCCTGAGGTGGGCCCCATCGCCGATTATATTACAGATGTAGAAATCATACTCAGAATCGACAAAAAATATAAGCAAAAATACAGCTTACAATGCTTTTTGTCAGTAAAAGAAATATTAAGAAGACAATGAAAATCAAAGGATTCAAGACAAATATAAATATAATGGGGCTATAAAAAAAATATATGTATATATACTTTAATTATTTCATTTGGTTAGTATACATATAAATGCAAAAGTACTTTTAATAAAAATTACATTACTTGAAAATAAATGATGATTACTTATAGATAAATAAATTGCCAAAATTATTTACTTGATACAATTTTTTAAAAAAATTATGTATTGAATATTACAACTTTCTGTAACTTAGACATTGGTTTATAGTGAGGTAAAATCACATTCGTACTATATGTACAAAAAAATATAAAATAAACAGAAGCAAAATAACAACTAAATCAAAATTAAAGCTAAAAAAAATCATAATCAAAAAGAATATACAATAAAGAAAAGAAAATAACTTAAAAATAAGGAAATTTAAAAAAAACACACGCGTACCTATACATATACACTATGCTACATCCAATTAAATGAATATTCGGGTTCACCTCATGGTACTTTCATAGCGAAAAATCTGGCCAGATCTTCATGTACGGTAAACAAAATATTTTTAACTCTTTAGCGCCTTTGTATAATATAGCTATGCAATTTGCAAAACTTTGGAGCGTTTCCCATTGTTTTCGCAGGCTGTTGGGGGTTTAATCCTCTTAGTCATATATTAAATAAACTGAAGAAGTATCATTCCTATTGTTATTTATTAAATTGTTGGTTCAGTATTAAAAGCAACATCTCTCTAATTGTTCCCAGTTCAATCTCAAAGGAACTAACGATAGATGAAACAAATAAGAATATTTAATTAATTAAAATATTTTTAATTTAAAACTTTTTTATTGTTGACAATCAGCAAATGTGATGGCGACACATTAAATAATGACATGAAAGACATGGGGAAGAAAAGTACTCAGCAGTACCTCTTTCCTAACTTGTTCCAATTTTTAGGTTGTTTAAGGAAGCAGATCTCTCATTCAACGCCTTTTCAGTCTCCTCCTCATGTTCTGAGGTATGTCAGCTGTGGCCATGTCTCTTATTAGTCTGTTATTATGTCCGTTTAAATTAGTGTAAAATCGTTGGTAAACGGTCGTTACATGTTGGTCGACTGTTGGAAGGTGGAGGTCATTATGTAGAGCTTTGTTACCGTTAAGATGTATCTGTTATAAGTCGCAATAATTTTGATTGGAAGGTACAATAACCTACAAAAATTTCAATTTGTAGGTGCGTCTTTTTAGCGTATATTTGTGATGGGTAAGCGTAAGTACATATAGGTTTAAGTAAGTGTCTATATGTATTCAGTTTCTGTTTTAGTTTTAGTTTTGAAGATTTGGAAAAAGAGACTAAAATAGATTGAATCGTTGAATAAGTGTCTTAGCTTTCATTTTAACATGCGGACCCTATGTCATCCTTCTGTCGAAGGTGAATTCAAGGTAAAGTATCGTGTCCGTTTGAGGAATTTGATTGTTGTCAATATAAACTGGGGGGAAGCTGTTTTTTCGAAGAGTAAATTTCATATGTTTGGATTTGTCATGATTAAGTCGAATTTTCCATAGTGTGAACCAATCTTGTATTTTAAGTAAGTGATGTTGTGAGGTCTGTGTAGGGTCTTGATGTTTTGTGAGAATTATTGTTTCGTCTGCATAACTAGCTGACAAGATCTCATCGTTAATAGGTATATCGTAAGTGTAAATAACGTAAAGTAGGGCCTAGTATTGAACCTTGGGGAACTCCATCCAAGATTTAACGGAGTGAAGACATTTCCGAGCCCTGCTGAACTGAAAAAAAATCTGTCGAAGAGGAAAGATTGAAGGATAAGATAGTAAGTGTATGGCAGTATAGTCGATAAAAACGCTAACAAATATTCGAGTTCACCTCATGTTACTTTCATAGAGAAAAATCTGGCCAGAACTTCATGCATGACAAACAAAATATTTTCAATTCTTTAGCGCCTTTGTAAACATAACTATGCAATTTGCAAACCTTCAGAGCGTTTCCTATGGTTTTCGCAGGCTGTTGGGGGTTTAATCCTCTTAGTTATATATTAAATACACTTAAGAAGTATCATTCCTTTTGTTATTATTAAATTACTGGTTCAGTATTAAAAGCAAAATCTCTCTAATTGTTCCCAGTTCAATCTCAAAGGAATTAAAGCTCTATGAAACTAGTAAAGAATATTTAATTAATTAAAATATTTTTAATTTAAAATTAAAACTAACAATAAGGCAAAAACAGAACGCTTGTTTAGGCCATTTCAATATATGGAGCATCCTCAAAATAAGAAGAATGAAGGATTTTGTTGCTTAAACATGAATACCAAAACAAAGAAAAGAACGGTTGTTACTATTCCTGAAATGAAAGGTGTTAATGAAGATATATATATATATAAGAAGAAATTATTATGATGTATCACATTTTTGTTGAATAGGATGCGATAAAACCGACTTCATCACACAGAGCCATAAGCCTGCTTCCAATGTTTTCTAAAATCTTTGAGGGAATCTCTATAAAAGACTTATTGACGTGCTGATGTACAAAAACATAATATCTGAACATGAACAATACTGATCTAAATCAAATTTGGATTCCGAACATACCATTCAATAATTATAACGAGTAATGGACCACATTACAACGGCACTAGAACACTAAAAATTGTATGCAACAGCGTATTTCTAGATGTTGCTCAAGCGTCCGATTGAGTCTGGTATCATGGTTTCCTTTTCTAACTTAAAACGATACTCCCTCCAACATGCTATCTTATTAATTAATAAGTTCTTTCTTATAGTTTTTTCTCTGTCTTCCAAGGCACAGAACTTTCTAGTAGTCTTAGCAGAAGTAATATTTTCAACTGTCAGTACCTCAGAGATCAGCACTCGCTCTTTTTTTATGTATCATTTACACACATGGTATCCCATACAGGATCGAAATTTTTACCTCGACTTACAAAGACGAAATAACAATCTTGACAAGGCATCAAAATCCAATACTTTTTACGACGGGTGCAAACTCTGGAAAAATTCAACTAAACCAAGACAAATCAAAGCATATTACTTTTCCTCCTCGAAGTGAAAACACACTAGTTCTTAACTGCACTAGGCTATTAACTACATATAGTACTTCTTTCACACAAAAACAATGGAATAGTATCTTAAACAATGTCATTGCCTGGAATCCGTGGGTTTTAAATATTTTTTCAAACTTTAAAAGTTTACATTTAGTGAGAAAATTTCTTACTACACTAAAATATTTACTGTCGGAGTCACGTCTGTCTGTGTGTGACTGACTGATTACTTACTAACTGCCATCTGCTCTGAAGACCTAATATATATTCATGTTCTGAAGTGCTGACATAAGGTGACGATAACAACGGTCCTAAGGGTTTATTTCTCGACTATATCAAAATTCCTCTGAAAAAATAAAGATAAATATCTTAAACTGATGTTTGAACGAAGAATGACATAGGCCCTACCTATAAAGAATAAAAGAAACAGTCAAAACTTAAGTCTACGACTATTACATTTACTCCTTTCAAGAATTCGAAATCAAAACTTAGACAGTAATTAATTTACACTTCTTACTTAAGCCCATTTGGGTGTACGCTTCAC
This sequence comes from Nezara viridula, assembly GCA_928085145.1. Classification (NCBI taxonomy): domain Eukaryota; kingdom Metazoa; phylum Arthropoda; class Insecta; order Hemiptera; family Pentatomidae; genus Nezara; species Nezara viridula. The sequence continues at coordinate 50,906,583 of OV725081.1, forward strand.
AGATATACGGGCTAGACTAAAAGACCCACACACCCAAACCATAGAATTTTCTATTAAAAACATTCAGGTTAAAATGTTTTATTCTGGATTAGTTTTATTAAATACCTACAGATGCCAACAGTTAACGATCACATACGAACACATTATAAAAGATTTTACAATAACCTACAAGGACCTACCAACAACCCACTGATTCAAGGCATGGCCACAAACAACATACCAATTATACACTCGTAATAGATTCAAAGGAAGCTGAATGCGGGAGGGATCTCGTCAACCATAGACCCGTAAAGTTAGAGGATAATTGGTTCAAATTCAAAAAATAAAGATGAAACTTATCACAAATCGTTCATTAACCTCCCCATAATAACTAATAAAGGCCAAACGAATCCCAGGTTATCGTGGGAGGAGGGGGAGAAGGACAGAAAACTAATTTTTCTTTTTGGTTTTTTATAATAACTAAAAAACTATGAGGCTTTTCGCAAAGATTGTTCAGTACAATATTAAAGAACTTTAAAATCTGTACAAAAATGATCTTATACATTTTTTGTTGAAATCAAAGATTACGAAGATACTTATGAGATTATATTTATCGTATTTTCACATTAAATAAAAATGAACCCAAACCATAAAATTGATATTATCTATAGAAGATGATGCCATTATGAAGTTAATTCATTTTTTTAACATTTTCGATCGTTTAAATTATTGTTCCAAGTTTCTTTGTTTTGATGATTCTAAAAAAGCCATTACAACAGCATTGTATTTGATATCTATTAAATATCTGTGATACCTTAAAACCTACAAAAATGGTATTATGAACCATGGTCTGATTTCGTTCGGAAAACCAGAAAATGTAAATTTTGTAATTTTTAAGTCAATCGCGTTTTATGTTGAATGAAAAGTAATAACAAAAATATTGTTTAATTTAGGTTACAACCAATTACTTCATAGTAAACTAGATTTAATTTTTTTTTTTTTATTTACATCACATGCAAGTAATTTTTTTCTTTTTTACAAGCATTTAAAGGGGACTTTTAATCAGTTAGCCTACAATAAGGTCGGTTTATCATAAAATCGTGCATTATTCGTCATTTTTTGTATAACCTTAAATCTGGACTAAAGATACCACACTTTTATAAAAACTTCCTTGTTTGATGAGCTTTAACATATATATTAATAAAGTTGAGGTTGGCGATAGAGAAAGTCAAGATTCATTTCAAAATGAGTAACGTGGTTGTCTTAAATATTACTTAAGTTTAAGTAATTATATTAAGTTTAAGTTTTCTGTTCTTTATATGAAATCAAATGATTATTTTTAGTAACTTTTTGATAGGTTTTAAGGTCTGTTATCAAACAATACCAATTACATGAAATCAATATCAATTTTTTTTTTTTTATTGAATATTAATACATTCTGTCACATTAATGGGCATTAATATTAAGGCTACGTGAATCATTCACACAATATGTACATACAAATAATTACTAAGATAGAAATAATACAGAAAAAGAAATATACAAAAATAAAATAAGTACATTAATATGTCTGTGTACAAAAAATAAAATCATAGATAAAAGCTGAATAAAATTAAATTAAATAGAACACATTCACGCCTATATACAATATTTAAATTCACCCAGGGGACTCTGAGTCATGCTTTGTCCCCCAATCTGGAAGCCAAAGCAGGACTCCAGGAAATCCTAGTGTTTTTCTCCCAGAAGCGTAACTGGTAGTAGAAAATATCTATAAGATCATCTTTAAAAAATTTTAAGATTCTTTAATTGTACCGAAAATTTTTTGCGAAAAACCTCATAGTTTCATAGTTTTTTTAATATTCTCAAAAAACTAAAAGAATGCCATGAAGAGAAGGATGGTTGGGGTGATCAGGCATAAGTTGGAAATAAAACTTAGGCAAAAATCGAATACATATACTTACCTACTTAAGCTCATTCTGATCTACGCTTCCCACGTACACGGGACAGCCAAAAAGGCTCACATACGTAAACTACAGACTGTTCAATCAAAAACGTTCAGGACTATCACCAATGCTTTCTGGTACATCAGTAACATTACTTTACTTAAAGACCTACACATGCCAACAGTTAACGACCACATTCGAATATACTACAAAAGATTTCACAGTAACACCAACTCACTAATACAAGGAATAGCCACAACTAACATGCCTGATGGCGCCCGTAGGCATCTCCTCCACTAATGTTTTAATGTTGTAATTTGATGTTTATATCAAATCAAATTGGAGAGGGACGCCGCGGGGCAATCCTTTCCCTCACGCCTAACAAGGTCTTAATCTACACTCTTTTTCCTGAAAGCACACTCGCTGGTTGTTGGTATTCCCAATAAATATAAAAAAAAGTCGTTTGTAATGGGTCTTTCTAATATAATTTAATGTAATTATAATAAAAATTGCACGTTTCTTGATATTTACTGGATAAAGTAAATGAATATTCACCAGATCACCTTATTTTCCTTCCATACATACTTCACCCACATCTACCAGAAATATTATCGATCCGTGAGTCGAATACTAAGAAGAATAGCAGTAGTAACGTGTAGAGAAGCAATAAGAGACAAACTACAGAAGAAACCCCTCTACATCATCACGGAATATAATTTCCCTTAACTAGTAAGTGGAGATAACTAACCGAACTATGAAGCATTCGCGTACAGGTGGAAGGAATTTGTGGGGAATGATCATCTTAACCTCCACTGCTGAAGATGACTGAAGAACCGGAGTATTGAAGGTAGAGGTATCGCTCTAAATCTATCAAAAATCTATACAGCAGAGAGACTAGCAAAGAAGAAAATAAAGAAATAAGCGAAGAGAGAAAATCCTGGATAACAGAAATTAACAAAACACTTTCTATTCTTAAAGTCTGTAAGCCAGATTCCCCCTAGCGTATACACTCCTGCCACATTCCTATAACTTGCATATGGCTGTGTTCCGTATAACTATTTTTTTTTTAGAGCCAATTTTCTCACAAAAAAAGTGAACGCACTGCCCCAAAATAGCGTCCGAACATGGCCACTTTGACTTTAGTTAGTTTTTTGGTACGTAACAATAAAAGATTTGGAAACATAACAAGAAAAGATTATTGTTGTATGAAAAAAAAAAAAAAGGATTCCCGTATTGTCGAAAAGACAAGGAAAGGAGAGGGAAATAAAAAAAAAATTTCAGAAATTTTCAAAGAAAAACCGAAGAAGACTGAAATATTACTATCTGTAGAATATGTTGAAAAGTTAGCATCATACGTGTTTTTATATTTGTATTATATATTATTTTACGTGTCGGATAAAAAGATTAATAATGTTGCTAATATTTAGTATCATTTCTTGTTGGTAATGGTTTGGATTATACGAAAAAAGTTAAAATCTTTTTATTAGGAAATAATACATTTTGCCACACTTAAAGACACTAAATATTATATATGAGTAAGGTACATTCATATCATACATACAATACGATAACAAATAAAATAAAATATATATATATAACAAAATAATAAATAACATAAATGAATAAAATAAAAATATTTTTAACGAAGGTAAAAAAAAAAATAAATGAATTCTTAAAAAAAAATTTAAAATAATAATTGTAAATAAATAGAAATGAATTAATATATAAAACATACAGTCATATTTAATTACAATACCTAAGAAGTAATATTTCTGTCTTCATCTATCCTAGTAATTATAATAAATTATAGCACCTTTACTATCCACCTAACAGAGGTTTTATAATAAAATGTATAAAACAAAATAATGAAAAACATAAATAAATAAAATAAAAATATTTTTAACAAAGACAAAAACTGCATTAAAAACAAAGGAAATGTAATTTTATGTGAAGAAAAGTCAAACAGAAAACCTTAGAAAAGAAAAAAATAATTAGTAATAAATAGAAATGAATTAATACATAAAACAAACAGTATAAAAATATATACTTAATCACAATACCTAATAAATAATATTCCTGCTTCATCGATCTTAGTAATTATAACAGAATCTATCAATATATATATATATATATATATATGTATATATTATGAAGGATATTATATTCCATAATAATGTAACTAAAAAACATTCGTAGAGATATTAAAATATCTTAAACATGTGATGTTTGAAAAAACAAACGATTTAAAAAATAAATCAACCCATATGTTTCATTAAATATCAGTTTAGATTAAATTCCTATATAGTATATCCCATATAAGTATTATAATAGAATATATTCCTTTTAGACATTTTCTTCCTCATGGTACCTGATTCTCCCCAAGCGAAAGAAGAACAAGTTAGCATCTATCCAGAGGACGTCTTTGCTGCGGGTCACCAGAATATATAAGACAGTGTCTTAAGAGGCAGAGCAGTTCTTAGCAGGGAAAATACCTGTCGATCAAGAAGGATTGGCCCCTTCAATATCCACTTAACAGAGGTTTTATATTATTTTAAAGATGATCTTAATATCATCTAATTAACAATTTGTTGTAAAAATTTGTTTTATTAATATGTGCCAGTTCATTTCATGGAGATTATTTTGATTAATTTACCGTTTCTTGTTACTTTTCGGAAGGTTCAATCCCTTTGATATTGACCAAGGTGAAATTAGATAGATTATAACACCGAACCAATAATTTCTTGAATAACAATACCAACGGTACTTTTACAGTTTATTTATTATGAGGCTGAAAGGATTAAACCCTGAAAAGGAACAGAAACTAAAGGAAAATCTCAGAAGTTTTGCAAATTGCAGAGCTCTGTCTGCAAAGGCGCTTAATACACCATGGGCCAGACCCCCCTCCCGAGCACTCCTCCTACCCACATCCCTATAAATTGCATATCGCTGTGTCTCGTGTAACTATTTTTTTTTTAAACAATTTTCTCTCAAAAAAAGTGAACACACTGCCCCAAAATGGCGTCCAAACATGGCGGACTGAAAACTTTGACTTTAGTTAGTTACTGAGAATCAGCATTTGGATTACTTTCATCATAGTCATCTTTTATTAAATCTGGATAGTCAGAAAATAATTAAACATGAAAAAGCGCTAACAAATAATTGGCTTAGGCAATAACAAACACCAGTTTTTTGTTGTTGTTTTTAAGTTTATTTCTTTACCCACACCTGTCATAAGTAATGACAATTAGCGGGTCTGCTGTCGGTGAGAGTACAGGTAGTGGCTTGATCGGCGTGATGGACAGGAATTCTCAGCGGTATTTCTTCCTGTCTTTATTTTAGCATCTTTTTAAGCGAGGAAATCCTTCATCCAGCCCCTTTTGAGCCTTAAATTTAAATTTGACGCTTCACAAATTTACGGGACAGCCAAAACGATCCACATACGAAAACTAAAAACTTTTCAATCCAAAACTTTCAGGACCATTAGAAAAGCTCCGTGGTACGTCACAAACATTACATTACATAAAGACCTTCTAATGCCAACAGTTAGCGATCACATACTGACAGACCAACAAATAATACCTGACCATCAATTCGGTTTTTGTACATTTCATTCAACTACACACCAATTACACAGAGTTACTGACTACATTGCTGGATCGCTAGAGCAAAAACAATATGCTACCGGCGTATTTCTGGATGTTGCCCAGGCATTTGATAAAGTCTGGCACCAGGGACTTCTCTTCAAACTCAAAACTATACTGCCTAATACATATTATCTCATTCTCCAATCTTTCCTTTTCGACAGATTCTTCTCTGTCCGACAGGGTTTAGAAATTTCCTCAATTCGACCAGTATCAGCAGGGGTACCTCAAGGATCAATATTGGCACCTTTACTCTACATTGCTGACGATACAACAATTTTAACAAAACACCATGACCCCAGACTAGCCTCATTAAATTTACAAAATCATTTACTAAATTTACAAAATTGGTATTCACTCTGGAAAATTAAATTAAATCATAACAAATCACAACACATAACATTTACGCTTCGACGAGAAACATGCCCACCAGTTTATATCAGCAACAATCCAATTCCTCAGACGGACAGTATACGCTACCTCGGACTAATATTTGACAGAAGGATGACCTGTGGCCCACACGTCAAAATGAAAAGAAAGAGTTTGAACAAGCGACTGAAAATACTGTACTCACTGTTTTCTAAATCAAAATTGAAAATTAGACAAAAACTAAATACATACACTTACCTGCTCAAACCCATTTGGACATACGCCTCACAGATTTACGGTTCAGCAAAAAATACTCACTTACAAAAACTACAATCCTTTCAATCTAAAATTTTGAGACTAATAACTGCAGCTCCCTGGTACGTCAACAATAAGACTTTACATACCGACCTAAGACAACCAACCATTGACCAGCACATACGTACTCTTTACTCCCGATTTCATCTAAAACTACACGGACATCACAATGGACTTATCAAAAACATGGCCACGGCTGAAATGCTCATCAGGAGGCGACTGAAAAGGAGCTGGATGAGAGATCTCCTTTCCTGATTTTAGGATGTAAACAGGCCAGGGAAGAGGTGCTGCTGGGCTCCATTCTTCGTCATGCCTATCATGTAATTTTCAATTTAAACAGCAAATCTGCTAATTGTCACTACCATGACAGGTGCGGATGAAGATGTAAAGACAAAAAAAAAAAAGAAATATTTTTTATCATTTTGCTTTATATATTTCATTGTATTTTTAATCGTATTGTATTTATGGTATGAATGTGCCTTAAAGTGTAACAAAATGTATTATTTCCTAATAAAAAGATTTTTTACACATTTTACAGATTATTAATCTGTTTATCCGAACGATAAAATAATATATAATACAAATATAAAATTACCTGTGATGCTAACTTTTCAACATATTCTACAGACAGAAATCGCTCAGTCTTCCGATTTTTCTTTGAAAATTCCTGAACTTTTTTTTTTTTTTTTTCTCTCGCTTCTTTGCATTTCCGACAATACGAGATCGCGTTTTTTTTTTGTTTTTTTTTTATACGACAATAATTCTTGATTTTCTTGTTATATTCCTCTTTTCTTGCTTTATTACTATCTTGGAGTCCCCCTAGATTGAGACTGTAGAGGTCTCCCTTTAACTCCGTCTAACCCATATGGAAATGGGCTGCGCCTATTTGTTCCTTCCACCCATGCCCGAATGCCTCGTGGTATGGGTAGTTATCTGCAGCGATGAGAAGAGGCTAATCTCTTTCGTTGATGCCGTAGATATTTGTGCTCCTTATAAGGTTGGCCATCAGTGCCTCAAACGCAGTGCAGTTGGTTATCGCACCGAAAATCCCCTTGGCAAGAAAATCCCCATGTCCAGTGAGGAATTGAGAGATCATAGTCTGGGGGAGAAATAGTCCAGTTTGATCCATCTGGAATTTAGTCCAGAGTGTAGGGTGTGAAAATAATTCCTTATGGTAGCCTCCAGTGGTAGTGACCCACGGAGTCTTCCACTCTTCGAAAGTAGCTTCTCTCAATATTGATTTCCATCTATTGGGCTGTTCATCAATCCTCACTCAAAGGTCCTCCGAAATCCCTGCCAAGCTTTCTCTCCTATAGGCATATTTGATCAATCCTTCTTGATCGAGAGGTATTTTCCCTGCTAAGAACTGCTCTGCCTCTTAAGACACTGTCTTATATACTCTGGTGACCCGCAGCAAAGGCGTCCTCTGGATAGATGCTAACTTGTTCTTCTTTCGCTTGGGGAGAATCAGGTACCATGAGGAAGAAAATGTCTAAAAGGAATATATTCTATTTCTAATATAGGAATTTAATCTAAACTGATATTTAATGAAACATAAGGGTTGATTTATTTTTTAAACATTTTGTTGTTTCAAACATCACATGTTTTAAGATTTTTTTATATCTCTACGAAAGTAATTTTTTTTAGTGACATTATTATGCAATATAATATCCTTCATAATATATACATATATATATATATAATAATATAATATATATATATATATATTATATATATATATTATATATATATATATATATATATGTGTTAAACAGGATCAGCTAAATAGAGGAGTCCGATGTTAATTACGTTTTAATGAAAAGTTGCATAAAAAATTACAAAACGCCTACTTTCCACCGTTTTTCGATGTTATACACATAATAATTTATCTTTAAGTCAGCTATGAAATTGGTAGATCGTGAGGTTTTAGAAACCATAGGTTAACGCAATAAAATCAGTTTTAAAATGAATATGACGAGTGGATAAGGATGATAGCCTTCATAATCCATTACGAATTGCATGGAAAAAAAACATAAATTTATTGAGAATTTCGTTGATAGATTTATTTTTAACGGCTAGTAAAAATATACAATGAGAAAACGAAATAATGTTATGATTTTAATATAAAAAAAAAATTAAATAACTGTTATATGGTTTTATTATAATTATGCTACAAAGTTCAGTAAATCAGATTTATTAAAATTCTAAAATACGAAATTTACCTCTCTGAAGTTAATATTTAATTATTTAATAATATATTATTGAACTTAATAATTAAGTTTTTCAACATTCGGATTTTTTTTCTCGAAATATATTCTAAAATAAAAAAAATAGCTTATAAATACTGCAATATGCTTTCGGGCATCTTGTAACGATAGTTAAGAAAAAAAAATCAAAATCCATGCCGTCGCCTAATAATAGGTTGTTTAAGATTACTGTTTAGCGTTGGCTACCTTAATCGTTTCATAACTTTTTTTGTATTATTAAGTTGAATTTTAATATATTAAAAAAAATGTTGGTGCATTATGAAGGCCATCATAATTTTTTAAGCAGCTAAATGATCTTGTTGAATATGAACTTGTTTCCAACAAATACATATTTATTCATGATCGAAATTTTGATGTGGCCCTACAGAAAAAGAAAAAAAAATCGAAATCCAATCAGTACTACTACATGTACACTTGTACATACAGTTCGAGTCTCTGTCACTTCGAGTCCGTGTCGTGTCCTTATATTAGACGCACAGATCGGATATAGTTTCTCAAACGACTCAATATTGCCTCGTGGACGGAGGACTCTTACTTAAACCCATTAGGACTTATTTTATTTATTTATAGCAATCGGGGGCTCCTTAACCTCTCACGAGTCATTTTAGCCCTTACACAGTATTTATATTAAATCAGATGAAATTTAACAATAAATTTGAAATTTTAAACATTAAAATTTCCAAAACAATGTGTAAGTAAAAATTGAATTTTATTTTATAGTTCCGTTATTTGAAGGAATCAAAACTTCTTTTTTTCCCAATTCGGTGGTATTTTTCAAAATTTCAGTAGCATTAATCCCCAATTCTCCTTCATTTTGTTATGTTTCATATGTATAACTTTCAGTCAAAATGTGCCTGACTGTTAGATTGACTCCGGAGCTGATACTTACGGTAATTATTTTTTCTGTAGATACATAACTCCCATTAGGACTTAAGCTCTATAAATTTCCGGTATAGACAACCATATATTAACTAGAAACGTCCCAGACAAAACCTTTTAGAAATATAAACAAAGCTTCATGTACGTCAACAACATTACTTTACATAAAGACCACATGCTAACAGTGAAAGACCATTTACGAACACACTAAATAATATTTCACTATAACATACGAATTTCGGCTATACGAATTCACAAATCCACGGCCTTGCTACAAGCTACATGTTTGATAACACCTGCGATAGGTACAAACAGAGAAAATGAGTTACCTTTTTTTTTTTTTTTTGTCTCTTTTGTCTCACGCCAATGAATAATATATTTTTCAGTGCCTCACCAGATAATTCACTTCTTAATGTTTCTACATGGTATGAATAAACATAAATATATAAACAAAATCCAAATATTCTAAAAAACTTAAAATGACAAAAAAATAAAGATATCTCAATTAGAAACATTAAAATTGATTTAGTATGTCAACAATACTAAATACTGCTTACACTATACACTTTGAACGATATTACATACAAATTTTATAAAAAAACATTTCATGAAAAACTACACAGTTGCACTTCCACAAATTTAACTATAAACAAAACTATCACAATATACAGGGTGTCCCGTAAATAGAGGTGAATATTTAAAAGGTAGATAGTAAACATCGTGATCTAAAAAAAAAGTTCATATAAACTATTGCCCAATTTACAGTAGAAAAGTAGAGAATCTAATATTTGTGTTTTTTTAAGTGAGTCACGTGTTCTGTTGAATAGGAAGCGATAACTAAACAAATATTTAATTTATGTACTTAACAATTACTTTACTGTAAACTAGACAAAATTTACTTATTCATAATTTGCCATTATTAAAACCACTTAAAGAGGATAAACAAAGATAAGTTCTGCTTTTAAAAAACCATAAATTATTCACATTTTTTTTTATCATCATACAATTATCCCATCCCAATTTTAGAAAAACTACCTCGTTTAATATGGTTTACGTTTATATTAATTAAAGTGAGGTTTATTAAGAAAAAACTAGGAATTCACCTCAAGTTATGTAAGGAGATGACATGATTTTCTATCCATCTGATAAAAGTGCCCCTATTTTCAGCAAAAATGACTACAATGAACTGTTGCAAAGTTAATATTTCTTGTTTTTTTTTTATGATCTGCGATGAATTCTACTAAAAATAATTTCCTAAATATATAGTTTATTTATCAAAAAAAATTAAATTTATAATAACTATTTTTCATGTAAGGTGGTTATGAAAGCGTGTTTTTTTTTTCTCCTAAATCTCTGCCATAGGAGTTGACACGTATTTATAAGTGTTTCTAGTCCTAATATTTATTATCCAATTGAGGCTGGTGTTCCACAATTCAGTGTCTTGGGCCCAGTCCTCTTCATCCTCTTCACCGCTGACATTCCAACCAATCCCGATACCCTTCTAGCAACCTTCGCGGACGATACCGCCATCCTGTCATCCCACCTAGATCCTGAAACTGCATCCTTAAATCTACAAAGACACATCTCCCTAATTGAGCAATGGTGCAACAATCGGCGCATTAAGATCAATGAATCCAAATGCAAGCATGTCACCTTTACCCTCCGACGCAGATCCTGTCCACATATCCTTTTCAACTCTGTACCTCTCCCCGTCTCAGACACAGTTCGGTATCTTGGATTCCTTTTAGACAAAAGACTAACTTGGAACCCACATACTAGACTTAAAAGACAAGAAATTAACCGACGATTTGGCCAGCTATACAGACTACTTAACAGAAAATCCAATCTATCAATAGAAAACAAACTATTAATATACAAGACCATAATCAAACCCATCTGGACCTACAGACTTGAACTGTGGGGGACAACTAAATTTTCAAACATCAAACGCATCCTATCCTTTCAGTCTAAAGTCCTCCGTATGATAGTCAATGCTCCTTATTATGTCACAAACAAAACCCTACATCATGACCTTTACATCCCTTATATCCTTGACGTTATTCCATTCCGATTCTCAAATTTTCACATGAACCTAATCCACCATCCTAACCCTTTAGCACAATCCTTATCTAGCTCCAGTCATCCCTACAATCCTCCTCGAAGATTGAAACGGCGGTGGCCTCGAGATCTCTTGTAAAGACGTCACTGGAGTTCTGGCAATGGCCAGCTTCTCCACTCAAGTCATGAGTGTTTGTGGTTTTAGTGCCCTCTCTCAGTCTCCACCGGACTGGTAATGCCGGCGATGCGGTTGAGAGAGAAGCGCTGGGATCTCTTAGGGTCTCGCTTTGTCCTTCACACGTGGGGGAAAGGGCTGGACTCGGATATCTCTTACCTAATTGTAAATATTGTATTTAAGTATGAATATTTTTCTATTTATTTCTATTACTTATAATTTATTTAATTTTGCTACGAATTTCTATATTTCATTTAATTTTAACTCTTAGTTACATTTCCTAGTTTATTATAGTTTTTGCCTTTGTTATATAGATTTTTATATTTTTTTATTTATTTACTTATTTATTATTATTATTTTTTTTTATGTATTGTATATATGGTATGAATGTGCCTCTCTCAGCCTTAATACTTAGTGCCCTTAAGTGTGGCAAAATGTATTATTACTCAATAAACAGATAGATAAAAAAATAAATAAAATAAAATGTCCTAATATTTACGTTTTCATGAAAATAATTGGAGCAATCAGTACGTTTCTTTACTTCAACTAATAGAAACATTATGTTTGTCACTGATAAATACGGATCAATTCCTACGATAGACATCTGAGATAAAAACACAATTTCATAACCACTTTACATTAAAAATATTTAATATATTGTCATTTTTAATTTTTTTATTTTAATAAATGAAATGCGTATTTAGGCAATTATTTGTATTACGATACATCCCAGATCACGATAAAAAAAGAAATGAAAGCTTTGCAACAACTAATTGTAGTCATTATTGCTGAAAACACGAGTACTTGTAGGAGACTGGATAGAAAATCACATAATTTCTTTACACAATGTATTACCTTATAAACCTAAATTTAATTAATATAAACATAAGCCTTATTAAATGAGATAGTTTTTCTAAAAGTGGGGTAACTGTAATATAGTTGGATGATGATAACAAAAATCGCGAATACTTTATGATTTGTTTCTTAAAACCAGAATTCATCTTAGTTTAACCGCTCAAATGTCCTCTTTAAATGGTTTCAATAATGAAAAACTCTCAATTATAGTAAATTTTGTTTAGTTTACAGTAAAGTAATTGTTAATTACTCAAACATAAATATTTCTTTAGTTATCGCTTTCTGTTCAACAAAAAATATGACTCTTTAAAAAAATGTATTTCTTTTCTGCTGAAAACTGGCCTATTGTTTATTTGAAGTTTTTTGTAGGTCTTAAGATCTGCTATCACTCTCAAGAAAAGGTAAATTTTTATTTGCAGGTGTCTCAAACATTTTTTTTATCGAGAAACAGAGTTGAGTTTCGTATTTGGGACCCAGAAGAACCCTTAAATACGAATTTTCATAGCAATAGAAAAATAAAAGTTTTTTTCTTCGAACGTTCATCAACACTATATTTTTCACCAAGCCTTAGTTTTTTCACGAAAATCACTAAAAATTTGATAACCATGGATTTTGACGAATGAGGTATCAAATGAAAGGGTATTTGATGGAGAGGCCAGGAACAATAGCCATATCCTCTGGAAAGGTCAGTTTATAAAGTTATGAAAGAAATAGGTAAATTTTCATTTGTAGATATCCCAAACATTTTTTTATGAGGAAACAGAGTTGAGATTCGTATTTAGGAGCCCGAAGAACCCTCAAATACGAATTTTCATAGCAATTGAAAAATAAAAGTTTTTTTCTTCGAATTTTCACCGAGGCATTTTTGATAATCATAGATTTTGACGAACGGGGTAGCAAATGAAAGGGTATTTGGTGGAGATGCCATGACTCTCAAGAAAAAGTAAACTTTTATTTTGCAGATATCTCAAACATTTTTGTATGGAGAAACAGAGTTGAGATTCGTATTTAGGACCCTGAAGAACCATCAAATACTTCAAAGCAATCGAAAAATAAAAGGTTTTTTCATCGCAAACGATTTTTTTTTTCGTCCCTCTTCTGACGGAGCACTCTGTACATCCTGTAAAACTACAAAGTTTTAAGGAGCTGGATAAGAGATCTCCTACGAGTTAATTTTTTTTTTAAGTTTAAAATACGAGAAGGTGACGATAGATTTCGAGCTGCATCACAGCTGGCAAGGCAATTGTATTAATTAACATCACATCTGTTCACTATCCTACCAGGAAGTGTAGATTAAAAAAAAATAAATAAATGATATAAAATAATTTGAGTAAAAATTATAAATTATCTGAAAGCTCAAACAGTTTGGATATTTTTTAGACTTGGAGGAAGTGACAGACTTATAATCAATAGTAGGTATTAACGAAGAAAATATTTGCATAAAGAAATAAACTAAATAAACCAGAATATGCATCGATAGAACCTGGTTGTTAAAATATTGTTTTGAAAATATATTTTGGTTATGTTAAATATTTAATGTAAAAACATATATAATTTTAAATGTTAGAAGTACAAATATATTGGTAACTGTATTCAGTATCAGTAGATAGTTATTATATAATCAGAAGAATTCTGCTACCAATTATTTATCCTGCCAAATTTTATGACTGTGGGAACTTGACCTTCATGAATTATTATTAGGCGATAAATTTATTAATCTTCAATTAAAAGAAATACGTTCCAAAGAGTAATGAAAACGAGAATAAAGTAATTAATTTTGACTGATAAAATTACTAAGTCGCGTAAAGCAATTTAATGTTAATTCTTAAGTCAAAAATCATTGTTACTAAAACAATAATGAATAACAATAAATGGCGAATCAATCATAAATCATATTGAAAGGATGAAGATTAACCTAAAACTTATTCTAATTTACATAGTTAAAATGTCAACCATGAATATAAAAATTCGTTTGAAAAGATAGAAATGAAGGTTTTGAAAACAGTAAGTTATTTAGACTTTTAAAATCTTTTTGGTTTTCCAAAGTTAGTCGATAGCAATCTTAGCTTTATTTGATTTGTATTTTTAATATTAATGTTTGTTGATATGAGGTAATTAAATCAGATTAATATGCATCTAGATTTTAGACATCCGATTTTTTTTTTTTATTGCAACGCATTTATATATATATATGGCGATAATCCCTACATATATTATTACAGTAAGGCTCAAAATCTGTTTTGTACCAAATATAAGCTCATTTACATGCAACATCTATAATTATAATCATACTTGTTTATATAAACTTGGTTTAGAGTATTGTTTTGAAGTCACCAAATATAAACAATTCCTATTATTGCTTAGCTCTTTCCTATTCCCCTTATACTCTCTCTATCAGTTAATAGAACTAGAATATTATAGTTGTATAATTTATTTACCGTTTATTTTTATCGTTTAATAGTTCAAAATATCGAATATGTCAATAGTTAGAGCGTATCTAATTATTAGTAATTTTAGTGTTACATATTATTTGGGAACCTTATGATATTTCGAAATTACTTATTAATCAATAGTCAAGAAAATATATGATACATATATATATCCATAAGTAATAACGATATTTAGCTAAACTAAAATAAATGTGGATGCATTTTAAAGATACTTTATACAAAAAATAATTTACGTAAAAGGGTGAATACAGTTATAGAAAAAGGTAAAAAATAATTAGAAAAAAAGTAAAAAAAAAAAAATTATTCAACGTTAGATGACAACTCCAGTTAGTTCCTTCAATAAGGAAATAAATAATAATATATTTTTCTGTAAAGTTTTCAAACTTATCATAAAATGATCTTCACATTACACCTGATCTAGGTCTGGATATAAATTTTTGATTAGAAGATTATCTTAGAAATAAAGTTCACAACTCCTTTTAGTTTTCTTAAGATTTGATCTTTTGCAAATAGGCATAAGGAGTCCGGCCTTAGCATTTACATAGAGATGTGTTCGTCGAATTCTTTTTTTAAGTTCCTTCATTCAAATGCACTTCTTTTTTTATATACTGCATTTAAATGGGCCGTGTTGCCAGTGCCAGTTTGTCATGCGTATTTTTTTTTTTATTTGTCTACAGTTCTCAAATGTAGTAAGAGGTATTTATTTCTACTGTGGTTGTCCTTCTGTAGAAAGTAGTCTGTACCTTTACAAGTCTCGAAATAAGTCTGTTCTACTAGATTTTCAACCAAAGGTCAAAGGCACTAAGCATTAGTCAATTGGTAAGTGACTGACGCTAGAAGCTGTGACCTTAACATATTGGAATAATACTTTTATACTTCAATCCACAATCTTAATTAGATTATGTCTGATTCGTTTAGCAACGAAGTCGAAAATGTTTGTATCTTAAATATAATCAAGTTTTTTTTTTCTAGGCATTGCTTATTTTATAAGATAAGTTGGAATGGAATGTATATAGTGCATATGTTCTAAAAATGTTGTGCATTTATTTTTCCACTTTCCTTAATGATTTATTTTTTGAGTTTCAATCTACGTAAATTAAAATAAATATTTAATAAAAAAAATTTTCAGAAGCGAACATGCCAGTAAATACTATATTTGGTATTGAATAGTGTACAGACCGATCACCTTACCGGTAAGGCAAATATCTAAAGAGGAACCCATTTTAATCTAAATTCATATAGAGCCATCAATATCATTTTTATACTTTTCGTAGTAAAGATATTATTTTTAGATCGCAAGAAAATCCTTTCTCTTAAAAACAAAAACTGTATTATATTTAATAACAGCGACTTATTTATTCCGTATAAGTATACACCGATGCATTGTAAAATATAAAAATCAACAGTTATGTTCCTTCCAAAAATTTCTCTTTTGAATGTATATATTTTATTGCCAATAATAAAATTTACAAACAAATGAAAGGACCTCCAAAACTCGCTATGGAAAACTGAAGAGTCAAATACTATCTTATTCTCAGCTTGTTGAAATATAGTATGATGTGTAATGTGTTCCAACCTTCCTTTTTACCCTCAATATTTCAATTATTTTAAGTAGTTATATATGTTTTCGGTGGAATAGTTAAAAATAATAATTTTTTAACATACTTCATCTGAATAAAACACATTTATTATCTCCTAAGAGAACATTAGAGTACCAATTCAGGCTTTAAAAACACTTACTATTAGGATAATATTTTAAAATCATATACTAATTCAAATTACTATATAGTCTGGTTAATATAAAAAATCATGTATATCACTGATATATATATATATATATATATATATATATTTTTTTTTTTTGTCTATAAAATATGTATTTGCGCCTGTCAACAATAAGTTGACAATCAGCAAATGTGATGGCGATAATGATATAATGACATGACAGGCATGTGGAAGGAAAGTACTCAGCAGTACCTCTTCCCTAACTTGTTCCAATTAATTACTTAGGTTGTCTAAGGAAGGAGATCCCTCATCCAACGCCTTTTTAGTCTTCTGCTCATGTTCTGAGGTATGTCAGCTGTGGCCATGTCTCTTATAAGTCTGTTATTATGTCCGTTTAAATTTGTGTAAAATCGTTGATATAGGGTCGCTATATGTTGGTCAACTGTTGGAAAGTGGAGGTCAGTATGTAGAGTTTTGTTAGTCACGTACCAAGGTGCTTTGGTTATGAGTCGCAATAATTTTGATTGGAACGTTTGAAGTTTTTGTAGGTGGGTCTTTTTAGCGATGCCGTATATTTGTGACGAGTATGTCCATATGGGCTTAAGTAAATATGTATATGTATTCAGTTTCTGTTTTAGTTTTAGTTTTGAAGATTTGGCAAAAAGAGAGTAAAATAGTTTGAGTCGTTTGTTAAGTGTCATGCGTTTCATTTTAACATGTGGGCCCCATGTCATCCTTAAATATTTAATATATTTAAAAAATATATAAGTCTAACCATAGAGGTTTTATCTTTAAAAATACTAGTACTTTATACACAATCTAAAAATAATTAATTAATTAAAAGGGCTGATAATGATTTTTAGATCAGCGAGGAAAGACTAAAGGAGAGAAGTTGGATGATATTTTTAAATGATAATTCATTGGAGTATACCTTGAGCTCCTTTTGTGGTATCGGCCACACCACTTAGAACTCATTAAAAATTTTAAATTATTAAAACCAGTCTCTATTTTAAGAAAGAAAAAAAAAATTAATGATTCAGGAAACGAAAACGATACATCTAAATAAAATGACTTAAAAATTCTGGTCGGTTGGTTATTACAGTCAAGGCATAAAACCTACCATAATTAAGATTATATATAATTATATCTGCTGGTTGTGAATAATAAAATAAAATTAAAAGTAATTTAAATGCACGTTAAGTTTAAAGTTATTTAAGGTTAAGTTAATTAAAGTTAAATACTTTAAAATGTCATGAGTTGATTTGCAGCCAATGGGACATGGTCATGACTAGAGACCGGATTTCCATGCTATTACACTTTTTATTCGCTTGCGGGTAAAAACTCTGGACCCGAAAATCTATCTGTTTTAGAACCTGTAGAATAACATGTTTTAATTTTGTATTGCACGTTTTGTCGTTTTTGTCTTTAATTGTACGATTGTGATTTTTGTTGAATTAAATTGCACATTTTTCCACTTTTGTATTAAATTAGACGATTTATGAATGCAAATGTATAAGTGAGTGTGTTAATATTTATTTTAATATATTGTTCAAATTAAATTCATTATTCAAAATAGAAAAATACGAGGAAGGCAAATAATTCTGTGTTAAGCAAAAATCTTATTCATTTCAAAAGGAAGAAGTAAACACAAGTGAGATCTATTCTTATGGAATAGAACTTGCCTAAAGTATTGAATAATAAAAATATGTTTTCCTAAAATTAGCTTCTTTGTTATTAAGACATTTATAGTTATTGTTTTGGCTTGAATCCTCACTCACCGTTCAACACTTCAGTATCACTTCTGGCTTTGAATTGATTTGTAGAAATTTCATTCTTATAAAAAAAAAAAATTATATTGCTGAAAGTAAAATCTAGTCTCTAGTCAAAAATCAAAATCTGGATATAAAAATACCCAGGTTTGAAATGTGAGGACAGAGAATTTGGTGAGAAAGTTCTGTACACCTTATGAATCAATCAGGTGATAGACGCTCATTGGAGAACAAGTAAGAAAAAAATATTCTTATCAAAGAATTAAATGTTTTTTAGAAAGAACGTAATCCCCAAAAATATTTTTTTTAGTATTATAGAAAAACAGCTTCAACACTAAGTTTTGAATACTTGAAAATCTCAAACATTAAAGTCTATTTCAAATTTTTTAATTTTTTTAGGACTCAGTTCTGATCCGTCCCAGCTCAGTATATGCCTATTCCCGATTGAAGCTAACAAGTTATTTAAATAAGTATTTATTTGGACCTTCAAATAAATGTTTTTATTTAAATACTTTTATTTATTAACTTAATTTTTAAACTCAAACCTGTCAGAAGTTTCGATGATCAGCGAGTGTGATGTATAAGGTTAATGTCTTGGAATAGGCGTGAGAGAGAGGAGTGCCCAACGGCGTCCTTCCTGTCTTGAATGTATTATTTATAGTTAGTGGAAGAGATCCCTCATCCAGCTTCTTTTAAGCCTCCTTGGGGTGCTTTCGGGCATGTTAGTTGTCGCCATGCCTCGAATCAATGAGTTGGTAAGTCCTTGTAAGTTATTATGAAATATCCTGTAGTGTGTACGTATGTGGTCGTTAACTGTTGGCATCTGTAAGCCTTTATGTAAAGTAAAGTTACTAACGTACCATGGAGCTTTGGTGATAGTTCTGAAAGTTTTAGATTGAAAATTCTGTAGTTTACGTATGTGAGTCTTTTTGGCTGCCCCATATATCTGTGAAGCATAGATCAAAATAGGTTTGAGTATGTTAGTATATGTATTCAATTTCTGTCAAAGTTTTAATTTCGAATTTCTTACAAGAAGTGAGTAAAATAGTCGTCGTCTTAGGTTTAGAGTTATTGTTTTGTTTTTGATATGTGGGCCCCATGTCATTCTTCTGTCAAAGATCAGTCCAAGATATTGAACTTTGTCTGTCTGAGGAATTTGGATATTGTCAAGATAAATAGGGGGGAAAGTTTCACGTCGAAGGATAAAAGTGATATGTAGTGATTTGTCTTGGTTGAGTCGAATTATCCAGAGTTTGCACCAGTCGTAGAAATTGTTTAGGTGATATTGTAGAGTCTGTGAGGCGTATGTTGAATTTGATGTCTTGTCAAGATTTTTGTGTCGTCTGCGTAAGTCGCGGTCAAATTATCGAGAGGATCTGGAACATCATATGTGTAAATAATATACAACAGAAGAACGAGTACTGAGCCCTGAGGCACTCCTGCTAGGGCTGCTTTAATAGTAGATAGTTCTGTACCTTGGCTAAGAGAAAAATCTGTCAGAAAGAAAAGAATAATATAGGTGAAGAATAAGTAAAAGAAGTCCCTGATACCAGACTCTATCGAACGCTTGAGCAACATCCAGAAAGTATCCTGTTGCATATAATTTGTGCTCTAGTGCTGTCGCAATGTAGTCTGTCACTCGGTGTAGCTGATGAATGGTTGAGTGGTGTGAGCGGAATCCAAATTGATGTTCAGGAATTATGTTTTCGGAAGTCAGTAAGTCAAGGAGTCGTTTGTAAAGAACTTTCTCAAAGATCTTAGAGCATAATGAGAGCAAGCTGATGGGTCTGTGTGATGAAGGAATGTCGTTGTTCTTGTTAGGTTAGTGAATCATTGTTATGAATGAATATTTCCATTGTAAGGGGAGTATTGCATTATAAATTGATGTTAGGTATACTAGAGCACTTATACTTAACTTATACTAACTGGAGCATTTATACTTAACTTCAATAAATAAAATTTTTAAAATAAAAGTATATGAATAAAGTTAATTTTATATTTCTTATTTAACAAATACTGCTATTTAGAAGAAAATGCTGAGTAATAATGATATAATTTCATCTACCTACTATAGCATCAATTGTTAATAAGAAAAATATTTATTTCATTTAAAATCTTTTCTATATTTCGGTCCATGTTGGGTAGCATCCCAGGACAGTCCCTCGCCAATAGACTTGTAATTCATTAATTTCAACTTTTCAGATTTATTAGATTTACAAGTCTTTTATTGCGTTATTAGAGGCGTAGTTTTTGAAAACTCTATCGATTTTAAAATTACTCTTTCACGTGTTTATTATTGATTAATTTCAACTTTTTAAATTTCTACGAACTAGGGGTCTGTTATTATGTTATCGGAGACTTAGCTTTTGAAATTATTATCGAGTTTATGATTCCCTACTGTGTCAGTTGTTTACAATAAATTATTTTAATTCGGCGTGTTGTGTTTGTGATATATTATTAATTAATTTTATTTCCAACATCCTATAATTTAGACTTTGTTTCATTTCTACTTTTAAAATGTTATTACTAATTCTTGCACTAATAATTCTTTCTTTTGATTTTCATAGTGTTACAAAATAAATGTTGAAAATATTCTTCATTTCAATTTTTAATAATATAATATCCTCTTAATCATACATAGTCATATAAGATAACAAATCTCGCACAATACAATGATAAATAATCACATAATCCGGCATCTGTTTTAATAATTTTTGTCATGAAAAATGTAATTGTTGTGTTTATTAATGCTATTAGATATGTCCGAAAATGACAAAAAGATGGAAACTTAGCAGATTAAGGAAAAATCATATAAAATATAAATACAAAGTGAAATCAAATACAGCGTAAATAATTTTTTTGCAGGTAATTTTAACTTTAACATGAACAAATAATAACTACATCGTTTTTCGAATATTTTTTATTTAAGTCAAAATTAAAAATACAATTTTATCCGCTATTCCAGACTTTTATATGTATTTTTTTCCCTGTTATTATAGAGTCATTTGAATTATCAGTTATTTTGTAATCCTTATTTGTTATTGTATCAATGACAAATTTTAATAAACTCCATAAGACATGAAGTATAATTTGTTCGATTCTGTCAGTCCCTTCGAAAATTTCACTCCTCGTATTTCTCGTATTTCTCGTATTTCTCTTATTATCTCGTATTTCGTCAACAGGTGAATCAAGTAAAAAGGTTTCATCAATTGTTTAACTATTTGGAGATAAGCTAAAAAAGAAAACGAGGCTAAATGATTTTACTACTTTTCATTTCAGAATATTTGAGGAAAGGAACACGAGCTAGTGAAGGTAGGAACAGAAGAAACTGTGTTGGGAACACATCAGGTCAGAGGGACAACAAAGCTGCTATGACGGCCCTGCTCGCGCTGGGACTGCTTTGAACTGGATTTTCTGTTGCCCCGTTGAGGTGACGTAACAGCAGCTTAGCGTCTTGTGGGCGGAGTGCCGAATGGGCTAACGCATGTGCACAGCACCGCCGTTGACCGGCAACCTGATATATGACTCAATGATATAACAATAATCACGAGTTCGCGTTCCAGTGCCGAGGGAGTCTTTTAAATCCCAGCTCGCATTCCCTGGCTCGGGAAAACCCCGTATAGCCTTAACGGGAGGAAGGGAAGGACCCCCTAAAAAAGTAGCTTAGCCACGTATATCGGAACGAGGCACATATAATCTAGATTCAATTTGTGAAGACTGCTTTGTGAAGTCGCCGCAGCTCTCGTTGAGACTAAAACTGCAAATCTACAAGGCGGTCATCAGGCCTACGCTGCTCTATGGTGCACCGTTGCTCCGCCACCTGTATAAGTCCACGCTCAAGAAACTCCAGAGTTATCAAAACTCCATCCTTCGGCGAATAGTCAGAGGTACCACCCTGCAAAGGGCAAAGAATGTAAAGATCCGAGAGGAGCTTCAGCTCCCATCGGTGCCTGAGTTCATAGGCCGAAGACACGTCAAATTTTTCGATGGGCTGAAGGTCTGTGCTAACCCGCTTTTCCAGGAAATAGTACCGCCGTCCAGGCCTGGGAGGTGGCAAGGTAAAGTCCCCTTGGTTGATGTTCTCGCCGAGGGAAGGGGTTTGGACTCAGTAGTTCACACCCACTAACAATAATATAAATACTAAATTAATGCAGGGGGGTCCCTCCACGCCCAGTGGTATAATAAAAGGCCTTTGGCCACAGATGCAAAGAACGCATACAGCGTGCAGAGCCCTCTTAACTTAAAATGCCCTTGGGCAATAAAAGGAAAGTTGAAAATTTATGTATATATACATTTATATACATACTGAATTTATTCAAGAAATTCCTGGGGGGTAGGAAAAAAAAAAAAAAAAAAAAAAAAAAAAAAAAAAAAAAAAAAAAAAAAAAAAAAAAAAAAAAGGAGACTGCTTTAAACTAGGCGCTTTGTCTCCCGTCTGTCAAAAATCTGCTGCCCCTGTGCTGCGCCTGCCCTGCGTTCAATTTGCGTACGGCCTAATAGGTGTGAGAGTGACGAGTGCCCAGCGACATCCCTCACTATATTCAATATAGTATTTATTTTTAAGCAAGGAGATCCCTCATCCAGCTTATTTTGAGTCTGTTACAGGTGTTATCGGTAGTGTAGCCCAAAATCGGTCTTGCATTTTGCGAAACCAAGACCAAAGCCTCCTAACTGTTGCAAGACCAAGACCAGGACTGGTTAAAAAAAATCGATTTTTAAAATAAAAATTAAGATAAAATAGTAACTAATACTCGACAATTTTAGTTACTATATGTTAATAATTGGTATAACGAATATACTTTTGTATTTAACTCCTCTAATTTTTCATTCGGGATTTGTTAGGTTTCTTCTACTTATAAAATTACAGCAATATCTCTATAGTAATAAGCTGATAAGTAACTGCAAGACTGTTGCGAGACTCTTGCGTAAGACCAAGACCATGACCAAGACTGAGTTTGCAAGACCAGTACTCGTCTTGGTCTCGCATTTAGGCAACACTAGGTATCGGGCATGTTAATTGTGGTCATACCTTATATTAGTATGTCCGAGTAAATCATGAAATTGTATAGTTCAAACTGATATGAAGTAATGTTTTTGAAATACAATGGAGCTTTGGTAATAGTTCTGATAGTTTTTAGTTTACTTATGTGGGTCTTTTTACTTATTCTGTATAAATATGTGAAGTTCCGGTCGAAATGAGCTTAATTAACACACCAAAGGTCGTCAGCCTTATAGTCACATGGATGATCGCTACGGATCTGAGAGATCTACATCACTAAATCAATTAAATCAATCAAAAATACCAACAAATTTTCCATCGCACTGAATGTAAAGATATGACAGATATACTGAATAAGAAGATTGAAGTTTCCGACAAACATCAAACATGTTCCGAATAGGTGCCAGTCGGTCTATTTCTTTAAATTGTTGACGTGTATCTCGATCGTCAAATTTGGAATCTTCGTACACACATATGGGGATGAAATATTTCGGTTCCGAACATGGAATTAATCGTGGCACTTGGATCTCACTAATCATCCAATTTTTTTTCTGGCTTAACGCATTCTCGCAATATATAACAGCACAATAAGGACTTTCAATTACATCAGTTGCCAGTGCATCGATTTCCAATGAAAAAAATCCACATCAAACCGTCAAGTCTCAAGCTTTTGTACAAAAATTGGACATAACAAACACAGGTCAACCCACTACTGGATTGTAACACTCCAAGAACCAGAAGAATACGTTGAGAGACGGTCCTCCTCTCCCAAGCTGTATAAAAACACATCAAATAGACTTCTCAGTGGATCTCTCAGATATAGTACAATCTTCACAGTATCAAGTAAATGGAAGTGTCCAGTTTCTAATTGTAATCTCTTCTGGTTTTAATTTTGAAATCTGAAAAGAAGAGAGTATAATAGTCGTAGTATGAGGGTTAACGTCTTTCTTTTTTTGTGGGTCTCATATCATTCTTCTGTCCAATGTCAATGTAAGGTGTTGCACTTTATTTTAGCGATTTTATCATTGCCAAGGAAAACAGGAATGCAAGTTTCAAGGCGGAAAATGAAATTAATGCGGT
This sequence comes from Nezara viridula, assembly GCA_928085145.1. Lineage (NCBI taxonomy): Eukaryota > Metazoa > Arthropoda > Insecta > Hemiptera > Pentatomidae > Nezara > Nezara viridula. Next base: position 50,931,087 of record OV725081.1, read on the forward strand.
GCAATATGCCTTGATTGATTCGAAACTTCAAAAGTTTGCAACAATTATTTAGTTTTTTTTAGATAATGTAAAATCTGTAAAGCGTGAATAACAATTTTATGTTGTCAATATTTTTTTTATCGTCTGCGTTAGTCATAATAATAAAGTTTTAATACTGTTTGGTATATCGGGTGTGTATAACAATTAAACGAGTACTGACCCACGAGGAACTCCTGCTAAAACTGGTCGAATGGTAGAAAGTTCTGTACCTTGGCACAAAAAAATCTGGCAGACAGAATTAGGTAATATGCAGAAGGTAGTATCATCTTAACTTTGAAAAGATGCCCATGATCCAGATTCTATCGAACACTTGAGAAAGTTCCAGATATACACAAGTAATAAGCGTTATTTTTATGTATTGTATAGTATTACATTATGGTTTTTCTAAACTTATTTCTTACATACTAAATTACTATCCATCTGAGCTAAATGGGCTCCCGTCTTAAAATACCTGGACAAGTTGTAGTGATATCACAAAGCCTTAGATATTAGCTCATTGTATATTACGTCTACATTTGTTCTCCATTTAAACAAACTAATTTTGAAAAATCACTTGCTGTGAGCCGAAGAATTACATTCTTAGGAAAAAGGAACTAAGAGACTAAGTAGTTCTAGGTAACAAGGGAAAAAGTACATTGAGAGCCTATTTTGTTTATGTTTTTTATGTCTATAATAATGTATTTGCGTTGGTTGACTTATTGTTGACAATCAGTAAACATGAAGGCGATAGAGGAAAAAGTGACAGGCCCGGGGAAGGAATACTCAGCATTACCTTTTCTCTAACTTGTTCCAATTACTTAGGTTGCTTAAGGAAGGAGATTTCTCATCTAAAGCCTTTTTAGTATCCTCCTCATGTTCTGAGGTATGTCAGCTGTGACCATGGCTCTTATTAGTCTGTTATTATGTCCGTTTAAATTAGTGTGAAATCGTTGATAAAGGGTCGTTATATGTAGTCAACTGTTGGAAGGTGGAGGTCAGTATATTGATTTTTGTTAGTCTCGTACCAAGGTACTTTTGTTATGAGTCGCAATAATTTTGATTGGAACGTTTGAAGTATTTGTAGGTGGGTCTTTTTAGCGATACCGTATATTTATGATGAGTACGTCCATATGGGTTTAAGTAAGTATGTATATATATTCAGTTTCTGTTTCAGTTTTAGTTTGGAAGATTTAGAAAAAACAGAGTAAAGTAGTTTATGGTTTTTAAATCATATTTTAAAGAAAATTAAATATTTAATTATTACTAAATAAAGTCTAACTATCAATAAACTAATACAATTCATTAATTAATTAAATAACTTAACAGTGTTAGACTCACTGAAAGAGCGATGTTAAATCTCAGAAATATTTACGTAACCTTTAAAAAATCAAAAACAAGTTTTGAAACATCAACGATAAGTAGGACATCAAGCACAGCATGTGTGGCTTATTATCAAGTAAATGTGCCATGTGTAGTCTTGACCCAAAACTATTCTACGTACAGAAATTAGATTTTCGAGTCATTAGTAGTAGTCATATAATATTTTTTTCTGTTTTCACTAAGTATATATAAATAACGTTCTGCGCTCAGAAAAATAAACGAACTGGTTCCAAAACCCGTCTTCACAGTTTTATATTAAAAGCAAATCGTCTCTAACTAAATAAATCTACACGCTTATTTTCTTTCTTTCTTTTTTTTTTTTTTTTTTTTAGATACTAGCATGAAAACTATTAGAAATTATGATAAAAATCTTAATAATTTAGAGATGGAGATCAATATGACAGTTGTATTTTCGTATTTGTAAAACTGTAATTAAAGAAGAAAAATAAAGGACATGTAGTCAATAATCAATGTCATTACCAGTGCAATGGTTTGCAGTCAAGACAGGAACTGAAAATTCTACTCATAACGGCAATTATTGTATCCTTTGGAACAAGCCTTTTATTTATTTTATTTTTTTAATTTAATTCCCAACTAGTCCATTTCCTGTTCAATGTCATTCTCGGAATTGACCTGCTATCCTAAATAAGTAAATGCCTGCACTCTCTCGAAGGAATATGACCTAGATGACGTTTATGTCATCCGCTGTCAAGGTCATTGAAAATTGTGGCCGAACGGGCTAAAGTGTGTGCACAGCATCGCCGTTGACCGGCAATCTGATTTATGAAAGAATTTATGTAAAACAGTCACGAGTTCGGGTCCCGGTTCCGGGGGAGTCTTTTAAATCCCCGCTCACACTCTCTGGTCCGGGAAAACCCCGTATGGCTATATGGGGTTTTTCCGTTACTACGCATTTAAGGCTTTAAAGGACCTTTAAAGACAGGGAAGGGGAGGAGATCCAAAAAAAAAAAAAAAAAAAGAAGGTCATTGAAAATTGACCATTAACTTGTATTCCAGATCTCTTCACTGCACATTCCAGGGCTAAAATAAAAAATAGGCACGCAAGACAATCTCTTTGTCTAAGTCCTTTATGGGAGCAAAAACTCTCTGCGGTCACCAAGAAGAGTCTTTGTCTTACACACTTTGTCTTGGTCTTACGCAAGAATCTAGCAACATTTGCACTTATCTTTCAGCCTATTACTGCAGAGGTATTACTGTAATTTTTTAGATAGGAGAAACTTAATGAAGCCCGAATGAAAAATTTAAATGCAAAAGTATAGTGGTTATACTAATTCTTTACATATAGTAACTAAACGTGTAAAGTATTAGTAACTATTTCGCTTTAATTTTTATTCACAAATATTATTTCTCTTGTAACAGTCATGTGTTCTTTGGAGCAATATGTGTAAGTGGAGTTTGGAGATATCGGACTGATGCCGAATTAACACAGTTTGTATGGGGACGCTGACGTGGTACCATTTATTAAAGTAAGCTGCCTCAGACGGGCTGGACATGCTATCAGAATGCCTCACGAACAGGTCCCGAAAAACATGCTTCCAAATGAAATCATTAGAAAAAGAAGAAGAACACCAAAGCTACAATGGATGGATGGTTTTGCTGCAGATGCTCAATCCATGCTTGGAATCCGGAACTGCAAGACAGAAGCACGGAACAGAGATGACTAGGGGTCACAGTTGCAAGAGGCCTTGTCTCTACCCGGGACTTGCAGAACGCCATATAAGAAGAGGAACGACAAAAACAAAATTCCGGAGGGTTCAGTCCGATTGCTATAGAAATTCGAATGGCAAAAAATAGGTTGCTAAAAATATTTATTTTTTAGATTAATAAATTATTAATATAAATAATACATTACTAAACCAGTAAAAAATAAACCTGTACAAAAGTATTATAATGGAAAATCTCTGAATATGTCCAATTCACTGCCATCATCACTGTGCTGCTCTATAAAATGTTGCTGTTATATTCACTTCCAAGTTCTCCCACACATTTATTAAAAAGGTTCTGAAGGTTGAATTGATAAAATAACAGATAAAATAATACGACATCCCTGGATCGTTCAATCAATTACCTTGTGTTTCATTAAAAAAAAAAACTTTATTTCAGTTCCATGCTATCTAATTAAAATGAAAAATATTATATAATTGATTTCTATAGAATGTTAGGGAATTGATCTAGGTATATAAGTGAAGCTCATAATTTTTAGAAAATGGGCATATTTACACACACACACACACACACACACACACACACCCGCACGCACGCACTCACACACACACACACACACACACACATATGTGTGTGTGTAATTTGCTTCCACGTTTAAAAATACAACTCTCTACTGTGACCCTTGTGCTGGCGAAAATAGTAATATAAAAGCAGCATTAAGTTAAATGAAATTCTTAAGGAGCCCAAATGTAAGCTGTGAGGATATTGATATGACATTTCTTTTATCTGGACACAGCTATTTTCCAAATGATGCACACTTCGGCGTAATAAAGTTTAAATCCCGTAAAACTGAAATTATCCATTCTTAATTCGTGATTCATTAATTATTTAATAAGTCACAAAAAAAATTAAAAGATGTCATAAAAAACAGGAAAATAAGTGAAAAAGTAGATAAGGTAAATTATCTTAATATCAGATGGATAAGGTTGGACAAAAACAATCCATTCAAAATATTTATAAAATATTCTACTGTTGTAAATAAATTCATAAAAATCGATACAAGGAAGAAACCCTGTAGGCAGACCAAAGGAGCTATCTTTAATAAATCAGGATTTATTACATCCAACTTCTCGCACTATATTATATGAAAAAAAAAAAAAGACCTGTCAGATTTGCTTAAATATATTCCATCTATTTACCATAGATATTATCATACTATAAAAACAAAGGGATTAGGTTGAAGAAAATGATGATATTTCGTATTAAACAAAATGCAAAAATATTGCATTAATGTTCCATTAATAAATAATTATATGTTTAATATATTTATTTTGTAATATCCTCAACCCAAAATAAAAAAAATAAACAAATACGAAAATTTATTTCGGTTTTCAGTTGACTGACTCCATAAAATTGCTGTCTTTATCTTTTCAATATTGATGTATATATATATATATACACATTTATTATATTGTTTCTACTAATAATAACAATAACTATTATAAATGTAATATAACGATTCAGCCATACAAATGTTGTTTTATAGGAGTTTGTGATTCTTAAACGACCAAATGTCCCATATCAAAGATAAACTTTTCTTTATTGTTTACCACCCACTTTGATTATTTTCATTTCCTTTAAAGCTAAATCAAATAATATCATCGTTTAGTTCGTTTGTATATTAATAAAATGAGGAATTCTGGCGGAAAGTAAATAAACAAATACCGAGTAAATACAGAAACCAAATTAAAAGTGGCTCTGAGAAAGAATATAGCTTTTTTGTTTTGTCTTTCTACAAATATAAATTAGCTCCGTGATTTTATTTTCAAAACAAGACAATTCAGGTTGTGATCAACGAAACAAAGTTAGAAAAAAACTACTTCTAAAATAAATAGTTTTTATTCCTTAATTAAGGTTAAGTAAAATAAATGTTATCCCAAAAAAATATTTATACATACATGTTAAATATCATTAACAGTTTTTAATTATTTGAACTGATATAAAAATGAGCAATGATTGCAAGGTTAGTATAGTCTTGATGAACTACGAGTTGAATGGTCTCGGCGGCCTGTCGTAGCTGTAGCCTGGCGGGCAGGGCTGCGGCTGGTCCGCAGTGAGGATGGCAGGAGCTGCCGGTATTGCGGCTTGCGCATTGAATGCGAAGGCTGGCTGCGCAGGCTGGACCCGTGCGGGCGCAATGAGAGCAGGCTGCGCGGGCAGGACGATGGGTCTCGGCTGAGGCTGAGGAGGATACACCACCACAGTGTCTTCGGCTACGTAGGGTCTGGTCGTAGGGCGCCAGCAGTTGCATAAGGGTGCGTAGACTGGACGCGTGTCCTGGTATCCTCCATAGAATGGTTTGGACTTAAGACCTAGGGCATGGCGAAGAAAACTTAGTGATAGGAAATGATAAAATGCGTTATATATCCATTCTTCTTATCGACAACAAAAGTCAACCTGAGGAACTTGCCAGAATAGTTAACACCTTTGTAGATAATAAAAATTTGCAGAAGCATATTATATGCAGGAGATTACTGGTATAAGGTTTATATAAACATATGCATTATAGAAACGTATAGAAGTAGAATAAATCGAATACGAACTTGTCACATATCTACAACAAGCACGTATACAAACAGTAAAAATGGAAAAAAAATAGAGATGAACAGAAGTATCTTTAGCTTAATTATAATAAAATAAATCATGACAGTAAACATAAATACGCACAGAAGAAAAAAAAGTGCATCTTTTTAAAAATTATTCAAGAGGTTCGCCAATATCTTTTATTTTCAAGTAAGTGGCAATTGTTCAACATATTTAGGAACGTTTGAGGAGCTTGAATCTTTTATTTATTTATTTTTTTTAATGAACTATAGTTTTGGGGGCTTAAATTATGAGAGAAACTTTACTAAACTAAGAAACTAGGACACATTTTTTTTTTCAGTTGTGATGTTATTAAGAAGTGAAGAGCAATCAAATTTATTTGGAAGGAGTGCGGAGGCATGCGCCCTCCGGATTTTATATAATTGTAATTATACATGAACGCTCTTTAGAAAAAGTAACGGAATGAGGACAATTCATAATGTACAAAGCAGTCGAACTAACCAGAAAAAGCATATAACTATATTATTAGTAAATTCAAACTGTCGGAAGCTTTCAACAATAAAACAGAACATTTTTTTTTTAACAATCCGTTGTACACTGAATGTTTCAACTGCCTCTCGCAGTACTACATCCTACGCCCTGAAGACGACCTGCAAAGTGGGTCGAAACGTCGTCAAAATTAAAATAAAATAATTACTTTATTTAGTATTTATCTGACCGCACCCCTGACTAACTCCTTCACAAATTTTTTTTTTTAATTACGAAGATTTTCCAAGCTTACACAAGTTTCTGAATACAATAGGAAACCACTAAAACGGAACAAATACAAACGGTAAAAAACATTCTCGTCTAAAAATAGTAAATAATTCCGTTTATTTACAATAACTTAAGGCCTTTATAAATTATACAATTAAGATAAATAAGCAGTAACGAGCTCTTCCAATCAATAAATTATTTATTCAATTGCAAGATACGCATAGTTCTCTTTTATTTGTGCGTTAAATTTTATTTTTTATACTTTTTTTTTTTTAGTTTATTTCCGATTTTATATCTTAGATGTATTTTTAATATATTATTTGCGAAGGTTTCTTCCTACTAAATAAAAATCATATCACTGTGTAAAGTAATAATGTAACCAAAAGCCTGTAAAAAAATATTATGACGTAATGTGTTGTAACAATATGCAAATAAAAGATATATAAACAAAATAAATTAAATTTTTACAGCTCCTGTTAGACGTATGCAGTTAACAGTAGTCGTACCAGTTCCAGGTTAGCCTTGCAATAAAAAAAAAAAAAAAAAAAAAAAAGCAGTACTATCTTTATGAAACAGGTAGGCATTTGAAGGATAATTCAGATGAATAAATACAACGCATGTACATTGAAACATTGTATTTATCGGAAAATATTTAAAATAAATTATTTCAAGACCAATATGGAGATAACAGAAATCATAATAAGATTTCCAAAAGCTTGGGGATTAGGAAAATAAATTACAAATCATACATTTATACCATTAATATAGATCGATAAATAAAATTACAAAAAATATAACCCAAAATGTAAATAACATCAATCTAGGTAGTAACACACTACGAGATTAAAGGTTGTCCTAACCTGTATTAACGAAATAAAGTAATCTCATGAGTGTTACAGAATACAGCAATTTATATCATGTTTTTAATACGAAAAGTATAATATATAAATAAATTTGTAACAATATAAAATATATCATATTATGTAAATTAAAATATAGAACGAATTAAAATATGTTATATATTGCCTATTTCATATTTTTTAACATTATATTCAAACTAATATTACATGCGTATAGAAAACCAACAAAAAATTCATAAATTATTTAATCGATTTATCCTCATTATACCATCGAGCTATCTCATTAATATACCAGGTGTAAAAATTATAATGATCATAGCTACGTAACAACCTTGGAAATCAGTTATATCTTCAATCTCAATGTAAAACCGCTTAAATACACTACATATTGTGATGGGTTGTTTTATTAATATCTAAATTTTACGAACTAAAATTAATTTTCAATCTACTCGACTGTGTAATTACGATAATAATACCAAAAGGCTTAGCGAACCTGAAGGTTCGATGCCGACACCACTAATCGCTTGCCCTTAAAACGTTGCTCATCCCTTAATATATACGGCCACATTCGCATAAAGAACTGTAGGTAAGATAATGACGATTGGATAAGAGGCGCGAGCTAAGTAGTTTTGTCACAAAAATAACAAGCATTTTCCACCTTCAGCCTAACCTTAATCTTCTCTTCGATTTCATTCTTTCTAGTTATTGTAGACTCTAGATATCTAAACTTCTCTACGAGTTCAAACATATTACCTTCTATAGCGACATCACCGGCAATAACGCCATTTTTGAAGCTACCCATATATTTTGTCTTATGCGTGTTCATTTCGAGCCTTAGATCATTACCGGCTCCCATTAACGTTTTCCTATTTAGTTTTATAGTTTCCAAGTCTTTGCTTAACAGGTGTAAGCAGGACCAGATCATCCGCTTAGCCAAGTTGTCCCATCCAGATCCAACCATTTTTCGCATCAACGGCATGTTCTAATGCCGAATTGAAGGACAGGCGAAAGGGAATCACCTTGTATTAAACCCAACGAACCCTTAAACTTTTAGTCTACTGTATAACAATTGATTTTAATTTCTAATTTAAGAAAAAAGTTTTCTCATATAAACGCAACCTTCGTAAAAAAACTAGAAAAAGATACACCTGTACCACTAAAAACTTGGGGATCTTGGGGTCAGTACAATCTGAGGAAGTACTGTTACTAGGCCAACGGTTGTGCAGGGAAATGATTTGGCCGATATCACGCATAACCTCCAGGTTTTTCCCCTTCATTCATTATTTAATTAATAGTGCCCACTTTATATAGGCTGGATGTGGCCCAGGAGGGTCTCCTGGCCCCAGGGTCGATCCACGGCCGATTGAAAACCGATTGAAACTAGTCATCAGTCGGATTCCGAACCTGGGACGTTGAGCTCTGAAAGGCAGTGCTCACCCACTGAGCTACCAAGTTCCCTAAAAAACATCAGAAGCAAAGATATAAAATAGAAATATGTTAGAACATTTTCTTAATTTCTAGCTTAAATTCCAGCCTTTCTGGACGTAGCGCAAGCTTTCGACCGAGTGTGGCACGATGGCTTGCTTTTCAAGCTCAAAACCCACTTACTCTAAGCCTTGTACCTAGTTCTGAAATCCAACCTTTCAAATCGTTCCTTTCAAGTCCGCTGCGGCACCGAATTCTCCAACTATTTTCCAGTTGAGGCTGGTTTTCCACAAGGCAGTATCTTGGGCCCAGTTCCCAACACCCTCTTCATAGCTTACATCCCTACCCATCCTGATACTCTTCCAGTACCTCTTCTCATCTCAGACACAGTTCGGTATCTTGAATTCCTTTTAGATAAAAGTCTAACATGGAACCCACATACCAGACTTAAAAGACAAGAACTTAATCGACGATTTGGCCAGTTATACAGACTAATTAACAGAAAATCTGACATCTCAATTGAAAACAAACTATTAATATACCAGACCATACTGAAACCCATCTGGATCTACAGAATTGAACTGTGGGGGACCACTAAATTTTCGAACATCAAACGCATCTAACCCTCCCAGTCTAAAAACCTTCGTACAATAGTAAATGCTCCTTATAATGTTACAAAAAACTCTACATCGTGATCTTAACATCTCTTATGTCCTTGATGATATTCCATCCCGTTTCTCAAATTGTCATCAAACCCTAATCCATCATCCTAATCCCTTAGCACAATCCTTATGCAGCTCCAGCCATCCCTACAATCATCCTCGAAGGTTGAAAAGGCAGTGGCCTCGAGATCTTTTGTAAACACGTCATTGGAGTTCTGACAATAGCCAGCTTCTCCACTCAAGTCATGAGCGTATGTGGTTTTAGTGCACTTTCTCAGTTTCCACTTGATCCCCATCTTAGTGATGCGGCTGAGAGAGAAGCGTTGGGATCTCTTAGAGTCTTGCCTATCGTCCATATGAGAGGGAAAGGACCCGACTAGGAGCTCACTCGGCTGACACTAAATATTGTAAATAAGCATGAATTTTATTTTTTCTTATTTATTCATTTTTTTAATTTGTGTTGTATCATATTTTATTTTGCTAAGCTTTCTTTTCTTATTTTTGTTATAATTTCAATTATTTTTGTAATTATATATATTTTATGAATGAGTTTCGCACATCTCAAATACCCAATGCTATTGATTGAGGCAAAATGTATTTTTCTGAATAAAATAAGATTTTAAAAAATCCAGCTTAAAAAGTAATGAAATCCGATAGTCTATTCAAGGCATCAACAATTGATGCCAATTGGAAGAACAGTAATTCAGATTTCCAACGGTTATATTAAAGTTGAATTTGAAGAAATTTCTGAGGAGTTGGGTTCCACGAAAATCAAGTAATAAAGGTTGTATTTCTTATTTATAAAAAAGTTCGTATTAAAGAGTTTTAAAAGGCCCTAACTTGGCTTTTCGTACCAAAAATAGGACCCGTTAGAACGAATGCGGGGACCAGTATACACTTCTTTTCAATGTATCATCCTAAAAATAAAATAAATTAAAATGTTTGAAATCGTTGATTCACTAACTGTAAGCCCCATTGCAATTTTATACATACAGATACACATACACATTAATTATCCGATCCAAAATATTGTAATCAAAATGTACTTCAATCTCTAAGTGTTGAAAACTTAATCAAAAATAAAATATTTTTTATAATCATGATGTTATTATGATCATGCATGACAACAACGTCTAAACACTTAAGGGGTCCTAGAATGAGGAAAACGAGTGTTCCAAATCAGCGAACGATATGAGGAAAGAATGGTCACAAGGAAAAAATTGTTTCCTAAGGTCATGGTTAGGAAGTATAAGGAGTCGATGACCGTAATCGGAAGGTACTTCGCAATAAGCGGTTTATGAATAAAACGAGATAAAAAAAAATATATACATACTTGATTTGAAATGTGATAATTAAATAAGGTATGCTACATATTAAACATCACTGTACAGAGCTTATAAAATAGTATAAGAATGATTTTTTTTTTTTATAACGCTTTAGTTTGACGCCATTAACCATATAAGGATGTTATTTATCACAATGCATGGGAATACTTTTCATATCTATGGATTTCTTTCTAGTATTTTTACTAGTCACTTGTGTTACAAGTTTATGTTATTCAGCCAGATTATAGAATTTACTTGCCCGTTTAGATTTGATAAAATATTACACTTTTATAAAATATCAAGTTATCCTGTAGGCTAATTGATAATTTTATCAGGTCAGCGTGCTTCATACCTTCATACTAACAGTGTTGCAAAGAGTGAGTTGAACATTTATGTAAATTATTTTTATAGTTAAATAAACTTTAGAATATTTCTGAGGTATGTCCATTACTATTACCGACCCGCATCCATTACTAAAACAATTAAAGTACGGGATGTCTATTACTAGGGCAACAAGATTTTTTTTTTTTTAATGGAGATCATTCCAACATAATTCAATATTTTTTTTAAAAAATTATAGCGCTAAATAGAAAAAGGAGACACTAGAGATTCTAAATGTCCAACGGAGAAATTTATAACTATAACAATTACGGTGACATATGCCAAAAAAAAAAAATATTTCTTAGCTATATCCATCACTTAGTGTTGCCCAAATGCGAGACCGAGACGAGTCTTGGTCTTGCAAGCTCAATCTTCATCATGGTCTTGGTCTTGCGCAAGAGTCTCGCAACAGTCTTGTACTTACTTATTAGCTTATTACTACAGAGATAATACTGTAATTTGCTATATAGGAGAAACCTAACTATGCCCGAATGAAAAATCAGAGAAGTTAAATGCAAAAGTATATTGGTTATACCAATTATTTACATACAGTAACTAAGATTGTAAGTATTAGTAACTATTTTATCTTAATTTTTATTCAAAAAATCGATTTTTTTTTTACCAATCCTGGTCTTGGTCTTGAAACATTTAGGCAGCCTGCAAAGTGCAAGGACTAAGACTGATTTTGGGCAACACTACCATCATTTACGCTAGATAAAGTTTTTCAAAAACGAATAAAAATATCATTTAAAAAAATAAAACAATTTCTTAAATTATTGAGTTAGTATTATACCCTAGTGAGAACATTCACATTAAATAAATGCCCTTTTTCCAAAATAATTCGTCGTATCTATACCAACGAAATATGCTTATGCCTGTATGTAATATAATATTATAAGATATACAATCGATGTACCATAGTCCGTATTACAGATCCCTTTTATAAAATTATCAACATGCATCTAAAACAGGAGTGCCCATCTTCCCCTCCCCACCAGTGTCTATGGCTCTTGAAGCTCTCTCTCCCACCCAAAACATTTTTTTGCCGCCCTCTCATTAAAAACAGTACAAGCAAAGGTATAATTAGAAAAATTGTAGGTCATATCCAAATACGATTGCAGGAATATGTTAAATGTTTTTCCCTTGTTTCCTGGATTGAAAATTTTTCACTCTGAAAAATCATAATCTTGTCGAAATGTGTCCCCTCAAAATTTTTGATGGCGCTATTTGCGCCTTGAAATCCCCTTTCGGGCACATGTAGTCTAAAACTTCGTGCATAGCTCTCATCATAACCTAAAACATTTTAACTTATGAAAATTCTCGGAATCGGGAGGATACGAAAAACTCATGAACATCCATTTACTTTCCACTTGTATCGTCAGGTAATTTGATCACGATATCGAGAAAAAAATGTGTAATACAAAAATATCGGACCGTTTGTCGTGGCCTTCACCCTCAATGAAATGAAATGATTTTTTTTTTTCTTTTTTTTATTATCCTGGGACTATTGTCCGTTTAGGACAAATTACAGATACAGAATAAATGCCATGTGACAAAATGACGAGGTTATATTGGCCAAACGGCTCAATATTTTTCAAGGCCACTTTTTTTTATACAAATTGTCTTATGATCCGAGTTGAAATCACTTGAGTATTTGTAAGTTTTTAGTGCCTCATTAAATTAATTAATTTAGTGTGAAAACTCCTAATTTCTGAGAATTTCCATAGATTTGTAAATTATATCGTAAAAATTTGTAAATTACGATAAGATGAAGCAATTCATGAAGTTTTGGACGGATGTCAATAACTTGGTATTACAAGTACTGTTAATCTGAAAATTTACTTAATGAGTTATTGGCTTGTCTCCCTGAAAAATACCCCTCCATTTTAATATTCAAGCAATAAGACACAACTATCACTGAACTTAAACTAAACCATTATTGCAGTCTTCCAAGACTTATTTGCTTCGTGCGCAGAAGGGCCTAGTTTTGTAGTTCTTTCGCTTGCTAAGTGTTAGAAAACAATAACAAGAAAAATACCAAGCCAACAATGCGTCATAGCAGGTTACAACAATTTATATTTTCCAATAGACTGTTTACACAAGGACTAAAAACAAATTAAATTTACATTATTAATTTATACTCTATCACACAACACAAACAGTATAGAAGCCGTACCATTTTTTTTTTGTTATAGTAAAAAAATAAAAAAGTTTCTATGTTATCATTCCCAAGGGATCATAAATCTATTCTCCTCCATATACCTTTTCAATAGATTTTTAGTTCGAAAAAGATTATCAAAAATATGTTATAACTTTCCCATAGCAACTGCATCATCTAGATGCTTTCAGAAAAAATTGTGGTTTATATCAAAAACTGTACATGTTTGGGCTTTGAAACACAGGATAGATTGATCTTTCAGAACCATAATCTGTCTTGATATCCACTTCGAAATCTTTAAAACAAATATCTCATCTCGATCTGTCAACTTTGATAGGAACCATTTCAGTTTTCAAAGTGATATAGTCCGTATGACAGACCACTATTTTCAAATTATTAACATCTGCCTGAAACTTCGTGAATAGCTTCATCTCATCGCTACCTACAACTATTGTATTTAAGATAATTCTCGAGATTGGGTCGTTTTCAATCTGGGGATCCGCAAACATTGCCAATTTAATTTTTTTTTTTATTTGAGAAATATTAGTCTGTCTTAGTTAAGGACACTAATAATAGGGTTCAGAGAGTACATTCATACTGTATATACAGAAACATAAATAAACAAAAAAAGAATACATAGAAATAAGTAAAAAATAAAATATTATAAGGAGAGTGAAAAAAATATATAAATATATATATATACATAAGTAAGTAAAAGAAAAATCCATGGGTCCAAAATAACACCAGAAGGATACAAACTAAAATCCAATAAGAAGATTTACAGTGAAAACTCTGATTTGGAAACGAAATGAGGGTAAGAAGACTTAGGTTTTATGGACACATGCAAAGGATGACTTTAAACAAGAAGATTTTCAGTAGGGTTATGGGATACAAGTTTAACCATGGATGTACGGTACAAATAAAACAGGAAATACAGAAGCTTGGGATAACACGGGAATTATGTGAGGATAGAACAGAATAAAAGAAATTCCTGAAAAGTGCGGTGCATGTGGTGGACAGTAAGGAACTTCCGCCCAGAAGGAAGTGGACGGAGGAGAGGAAGAAAAAATTCAGCGATATCATCAAGCAGAGATGGGCAGAAAGTATGAAATTGAAAAAGAACCCAGTATCATAGTCGCGTAGTCATTCAGGGCTGTTTCGCGTCAAATAAATAAATAAGTAAGTAAAAATAAATATAAAAGTAAATAAACATTTTAGATACAAGTATACCTATATACATTATTTACAATCAGCCAGGGAAAAGGCAAGGCTTAGGAGATCCCTGCGTTTCGCCCTCAACCACTCGTAGTCTATTAAATTAGGTATTAAAAACTAATAAATACCCATTTGTTTTCCACTTGAATCGTAAGATAATATGACCACAAAATGGAAAAAAAAAGGTGGCCTACAAAAACGTTGGCGTAACTTCCACCCCTAAAATAACCAGGTTGTATAGGCCAAAAGATTTTTGGAGACTACCTTTTTTTTTCGATTTTGTGATCATATTATCTTACAATTCAAGTGAAAAGCAAATGGGTATTCATGTGTTTTCAGTATCTAATTAAATAGACGAAGTTTGCCGATCTCCAGAATGAAATACCCCTAATTCTGAGAATTTTCGGAAATAAAACATTTGTAGGTTACAATGAGATGAAGCTATTTACGAAGTTACAGGGAGATGTTAATAATTTGATAAAAATCTGTCTGTACTACTGAATAATAAATTTGCCAATGTTTTAATTACTTTTATTGTAGTTATAGATTATGTGTTTAAAATAGAGAACCGCCACTTCTCTAATGAATTCCCCTTCGTTCGATACATAATTAATCAAAATCTATAATTTATAATTAGATTTTAATTATTGAATATTATATTTTATCATTATTATTGTTAAAAATATTATAATAATGATATGAAAAATAATCCTTCCTGTAATATTTGAATTTACTCATTTCAGTTCAACGAGGCAAAGTACGACCTCAAGGTGAACGAGAAACGGTCTGGGGGGAAGGTATATAAGCGATCGGGTAGGGGCAAGACCTTCAATTTACTGCAACAGCTTTCGCCAACCAACAATGCCAGTCCAAGCTCTCGTATGTAATTGATAGATTTATAATTATTAGAAAACTCTAACTAAGATCCGACTCATTATGTGTTTATTTATTTTTTCTAGGTCATTTTCTGCGTCTCCCTAATTGCGATGGTTTTCGCAACGGAAAACGTAGTGAAGAAGGAAAGGAAAAGATCTAACTCGACAGATTACCCAATCGTCGGAAACACGGCACTCGGATACTCAGGATTTGGATATAATTTAGAATATGGAACCATCAACTGACTCAGAAATTTTTAAATGTTCAAAAGAAATCAATGAAATCGTCAGCTTGAATAAGGCAATGGAATAATGGATAAATGCTCACGAAGTAATATAAAGAGCTCATGCGCAATGTCTATTAATAACTGCAAGGAAGTTGAAGTGAAGGATTTCTATTAAAACAACAACAAGAAATTTTCACCAGACTATAAACAGGATGTTTTCAAGACTAAGAGCTGTGCTACAACTGATAAAATTATATCATTTTTACATATTAAAATATAACTATAATTAATTATAATATTATATAGTAGTTTTTATATAATAACGTATAATAGATAACACTCCGTTTTTATATTATTGTATTTTATATGTAATTTTAAAATATTTGAATTTAGAATTATCGGCTGTAAATATTTGATAAAATAAGACTTACTAAAATTTATTTTTAAAAATGAATTTTATATTTTTGTATCTTGTGGATCTCAAAATAAAAAAAATATAAAATAAAATAAAAATATAAATAAATTGCTACAAATATTATACAGCTCATAATTGCTAATAATGTGAGATGTTATTATCATTAAATTGCCTGTATAAGTACTGTCGATTTAATAAATAAATACAAAAATTAAAAAAAAAAAAACATAAAACATTATTAAAAAAATTCATTTATATTTTTCAGCTTCCAAGGAATCGGTGAAACGAATTTTGTTAGTTCGGAAGTGGTCGGCAACGTTCGGGACGTAGAACCACTTTGGAAACAAAATTATTCAAGCGCTTTTAATTTATTTAATTGATAATTAGTCCGTACTTCATATTTCTTTTAGCTAACTTTTTTTATTATATTTGGGAATACAATATACAAACTAAAAATAATTATCGTATGAACACCTAAATTAATCGGTTTATGACTGTAATGAACTGTAATAAATGTTTCATGCCAACCAAAAACGTTTCATTTTAAAATTTTTGATACATTTGGGTATCTCAAAAATATCATTACAAAAATGGCTACTATAAAGCTATGAATACCACCAAGCTTTTGCATTTATTTTGTTGTTGTGATTAATAAATAGTTTCGAATCACATAAACTACTTATAGTTCTAATCAGTATTATTTTTCCGTCACAGCCTTATATTTATTTTGCTGACTTGTTTGCAATGCATTTTGGAATTGTTCTTTTACTGCATTGTTTCCTTTTCGGGATGTCTATATCTTCATTGTTATTTCTGTTCTTTGTTCTCGATTTTATGATTTTTTTTTTAACTTGTAAAGAAATGCTAAAGCTAAAATTTAATTTTGAAAAAAAATACTATTGTTGAAGCCCAGAAAGTTTAAATTGACTGACTAAGGCGCCTATTACATTTTTTACTGATACGTAAAACTTGACATTTCTGTCAGTTGTAAAATCCTTAACTTTAGGTATTTTTGAAAAGGAGTTGGTCATGAGAGGGGGAGGGGAAGGGAGGTGCGGGCCAAATATACACAAAATTGTTAAAATAGTATTTTATTCGTTGAGCCGACGTTTAGACCCACTTTTCAAGTCTTCACTGTATATCGGGCACTGCAGGAAACAGTTGGTGGATTGGCCGACTGATATTTTGGTGTTGGTAGACTGATTTTTTAAAGATTTTTTGGGGTATTTTTAATTCTTCTACTCTAACTGCTTTTCTAATTTTTTTTTTATGAATATTAATACATTCTGCCACATTAAAGGGCATTAATTCTAAATATTATATCTTGAAACAATTGTAGACGATTATCTGCCCATTCTTTAGATTGAATCATTAAAACTAATATTGTGCCATAGCATAGTGGTTGAGAAAGAAAATTCCAGACAAAGAAATTCATTTAATTAACAATTAAACAAGAATTTTTAGTTAATTTTATCTATTAAATTTTTTCATAAGAAAGTATTTTTCATCGAAATAAACTCACATTTTTCCCGAACGAAAATAGGAAATTTATCTGATAAAAAAAATATTAAACATAACTAAATCCAATAATTCTTAATTTCTTTTGACCATATTACAATCAATTTATCCCTTGATGTTTTTCCTTGTTAATAAACCTCCGTAATACATTATGACAGATACACCTTTTGTTTAAATTCTGGTCAAAGCCATCAATGATTTATTTTTTGTGAATATATATATATATTATTTTTTTTAGAACGTGGAGTTCACAAAAATACAAAAGCTAAAGCTATAAATTATTTATGTTTTAATCAAGTTTCAAGTCAATTTGTAAACTACTTATTGTTAGTAAAAAGTATGTCTCAGCTAACGCTTTTTAAATTATGAAATTTTCTCCTTGATCATAATACTTGAAAACAGTATTGAATACAAAAACTCATTTATAAAATTTCTAACGTCCCTTTTTGAAAATGGTTTTATTTTATTTTAAATTTTCAAATTAAATAACAACATATTATTAACAAAATCTGAACAATAGCCTTGGATATTTAAAGACAATTTTAAAAACAAAAAAAAAAATCACTAGACGGGACTCAAACAAAAGAGAAACTCCGGCCTTCCAGGGTTTTAGTTTGCTTTACGAGATTTCAGGATGTTTACACAGACAATATTGGGTTGAAAATGCCTACAAATATAGTTTTTCAAGTATGTCTGTTATCCGTAACAACGCCATAACTCCATTTATAATATTTCAGTAGATATATTTAAAGGTGTTAATACTTTATTAAATTCAATAAAATATAACAACAAATAAATAATAAAATAAAATAAGCGGTACTACTGTTATTATTGCGTTATAATAGCCTAATTTTTACACCATTGTAATTATTTCTGAGGAAATGAATAACAATTATGACTTTGTATTTAAGGCGTAGCAAACGATATATTCCACACCTATGTAGTTAAGAAAAAAAATTAAATTAAATCATTATATTTCATTGTTATATATGTTTATGTATATATATATATATATATATATATATATATATATATATATATATATATAAAGTTTATTTTTTTAATTAGTCATTATTAAGTTGATTAACCTTTTGGTACTAGATAAATTGCAAATTAATATATTGCGACGGTGAAATCGGAGGACTAAATAAATTTATTCGGGTAAAAAATTGTTCTAGCTAATTAAACTACTATTTTATTTTTCATTAGCTATTTAGTTATTATTTGAAATTGTATGTAGTCTGCTTCAATCTAAGTGTTTCTTTAATATAACTAAAGAAACGTTAAATTCCCATAGTGGAAAACTAGTGGTTAGTTTTTTTTCTACGACCTTGGTATAATGTGCTTAAACTTTCTTTCCTTATGCTCTTATCAACTCACATATTAAGATTGTAACTTTAAAAAATACTGTTTAAAAAGCATAGTAAGAGTAATCTCTAACACATATAGTATACATACATACAAATATATGCATACATTCAAATATATGCATATACTACAATCAAACCTAAAAAAATAAAATAAAAATAAAAACGACGTATTTGATAGAGGTTAAATATCTTCGCAATAATTTGTACATATTTATTCATTTCAGTTTCTTTAAAAATTTCAGTTCATGGTGTTGTCAAGTTTTATTGGAAATTCGCCATTTTGTGTATGGTTTACCTATTTTTATTAATGTGAGCACTTCATGATTTTTTTAAAGTTTATTTATTTTAATTTTTTTGTTGAGAGAAAAATTATATATATATATATTATATATTATATTATATATATATATATATATATATATATATATATTTTTTTTTTTTTTTTTTCGTTGAGAGAAAATATATATATATATATTCCCTAATTTGTATTTTCGGAAAGACTGTCTTAAACCGATAAAAAAACAGCGGGACATCAAAGAATGAAGCAGACAAAAAAAGTGTAATAGATCAAACGATACAGGCTTCGAAAGGTTATAAAATTATGAATCCTGTTTTTTATGACTGCTTTTAGTTGTTTTTGTTTCTCATGAATCGGCTCTAAAATGCAAATTTGGTATTTATACGAGTGAAAAATGCATCAACTGATTTCTGTTCAGAGAATAACGTTGTCTAATATATCATTGTAATTCGGGGTACCCAAGGACGTACAGAGGCAAACACCGCTAATTTATAATAGGTATAAAATTTTAGTAAATAATTTGAAATTTCGGCGTATAAAATTATATCACTAATTGAAAAGACCCAAACTGTTATTTACGTTTACGATCTTTACAAACAAAAACGTTTCGCGTTAATACAGTGCAGCTAATTTCCTTTCCATGATAATATTATTTTTTTTTTAATTATTATTTCAAGTAGCTTCAAATTCATTTATTACAAATTCAATTTTTCATTCAACGTTATTCAGACAGGTAAGACCAACTATTTTACAATTAAATAGTGAAATCTATACATTTAAGCCTTTAGAGCATTTATGCTGACATTTTTAAGGAAAAACTAGGCCGCTGCCAGGATTTTTTTTTTCCGTTTGCTTTCATTAAATGTATAAAAAAATTTTATATGATTTTTAATATGTATTATATGACGTACTTTCATTTGCAGATTTGTTGGTTTCAGTTAAAAAAAAGATTTTTTTTTCTTCAAAGAGTGCGTGAAGTTAGTGAAACAAAATCGAACCGGAAACGTAGTACGTTCTCCTCACCCAAAACGTTTTATGGATGAAATTTCAAAAAGGTAAGAGATTTTTTATAGAGTTTCTAGTCACACGTTTTTTGTTTCATTTCTAACATGAGATCAGTGTTCTTCTAGAAGTTTTCATAATAATCTGAAATGTAATATCTTATGCAGAAATTTAAATGTACAAGAAATGTTCTCATAAATATTTTTTTTAAGTAATACTTTTTATTATAAGAATGAATAATAAGTAATGTCTAGAAATCTACATGTGATTATAAAATATGAGGTTTATTAAAAATCAACAAAAATACAAAATTAATCGGTTTTAGAACTCCTTAAATAAGATGTTTGAAAAAAAAAACTAACTAAAAGGTGTTACTAATAGTAAGCCACAAGTTCATAATAAAAATTTTTGATTAAAACTATTTTTAAATAAATAAAAACATACGCTAAATAAATCCTTTACACCACCCCGTGTTTAAAAGAGTTTAATTTTGAGTATCTTAATTGATTATTTTGCATTATGTGCGTTCACTGTTGATTTAAACGTGAAACTTCTCCATTATTTTGGACACATGATATTGGCTGGATTTATTAAAACAGATATTGATATACGGGAGACTTCTTATTTATTTACAATATTTCTCCAATTCATCTTCGGTGCATACTATTTATTTTCAAGTTTATTTATTTTCAGCCATTTTACACTAATTTTCAAAAATTTTTGTCAACTTAATTACTACACATCTGATTATGACTTTTCGGCTCGTTGAGCCATTTTGAAGTCTAAAATACCAATCATGTACCTGTCCTTTCCAACATAGGCGAATTGCATGCGTCTACTCATGTAAAAAAAAAAAAAAATTATTTTTGTCACGTCCACTTTATGTTGTGTCACCGACATCTCATCAGCCTCATTTCAGTTTCGTGACATTCAGTCAGCCGAAACCTCGTAATCAGATGTAGTCATTAAGTTGACAAAAAATTTTGAAAATTGGTGTAAAATGGCTGAAAATAAATAAACTTATTCATTTATTTTTTCTTAAAATTTTTACAATGAAAGGTTGAATGAGAAAATACTTTTAAATGGAATAGCGTCACAGGAGAAATTGTAGGTTGATTACTAATAACCTTGACGAGGGGGTATCATACAGTATCGAATGCCTTTGAGCAATCAATTGATATTGGTCCAGTCTAGCGGTTTCTGGTTATAGTATCGAGTCGCTTCATATAAACGCTCCACTATTCTTTACCGTTTCTAACTGTCTACACTTCTATGGAAAAAGTTTCATGGGTATTATAACAAGATACACTTTATATCTTGTTCTAACGCTGATAAAGACCTGCGTAGTTGTTTTGCAATGTAGGCTTAAATACAATAGTTTTCACTATTATAATTTTTTTTTTTTCGAACCACCTCTTTCCATAATTTATTAAAGCTAACGGCTATAGATCTAGCAGAACTTTGGAAACTTAAACTATTAATAATAATCTTACACGAGGATACCGCGGTGTTGAACAGTTTATCGGCTAAGTTCGTATTCACAGAGGGACTATATTGGGTGGTGTGCGGAAACCAAAGTTGGTAAGAACAGATCAGTTCGGCTTAGATTGCTAATGCCTTCATCAGGGCGGAGTTTACCACGGAAATGAATCTTCCAGCGTCAAATTCGTGCCTCTAGACCATTCTCATCCCTTGTAAGATATGAACTTAAAATTCAGTTTATACTTATATCAATTTAAAAAAAAATTCTTATAAATGTAAAGTCTACAAAATAGAGAATTAAATGTAAAAATATATCAATTTCGTATTACTCTCCGAATATATCGATGTAGGAAAGAGTAGGGATATGAATATTCAAAAGTAATATTGATACAAATAGTATAAATATCTATAAAATTAAACATTGAATTGGATTCTTAGATTTTTAATAGCGTTAAATAAATATTTACATCGAGGCTTTAAATGCAATTTTTAACTATTATGTTTACTCAGTATAGGTATGAGCAGAATATTTATTTTCAATTTTCTTTCTGTTATTAAAAAAAAAAACATTTATGTAAAAGTTGATTTAAAGCCACGAACTTCCTAAAAAAATTCAATAAAAAAACTTGTTCAATAGACTTCTGTTTTTTTTTCTGCCAAAAATATTTACAATCAGTGAATACTAACAGATTTTTACGCAAAAAGGTCACTCATCCAGCTTCTTTTGAGCCTCCTAAGTCTGTTATCGGGTATGTCGATCGTCCTCATATCTTGTATAATAGCGTAAGAATGCCCATGTTATCGTGATATCATGTATAGTGTGTCCATATGTGATCGTTAACTGTTGGTAATAGTAAGTCTATATGTAAAGTAATATTTGTGACGTAACAAGGAGCCTTAGTTATAGTTCTGAAAGTGTTTGACTGAAAGTTTTTACCTTTCGTTTGTGGCTGGTTTTGGCTCACCCGTGTACCAATGAAGCGTAGATTCAAATTTATACGAAGAAACTTGAAATAAACCGGTTTCTTCCAATGGGACATCGGCCATTGCACCAAACTTGTTATATTATTATGACATCCAATTCACAATATTCGGTACAAGTACAATATTCGGGGGAATAAAAAATTTCTGGAGAGGACAGAGATCCTCGAAACCTACAATAAATAACAATAAAAAAACTAATTTCAATTATTATTAGACAGACCTTAAGGCTTATACTTAGTGTAAATATAAAAAAAAAAAACAGAATTTCTATCAGGTATTGTGTTCCAAAACAATTTAATTTTTACGTCATAACCAGTCAGCCTTTTCTTTTTACTTCCCTACGTTTACTAAGTAAGGAAAGTATTACGATCGGGTCAAATTTTCGAAAGGGGTTTTCGACGAATCTATACGTTTCAAAGCCCTCTGAGTCCGAAAAACACATTTTCAGATATTGGTCTGTCTGTCTGTGCCAAGATTATCTCGAGAACTGGAGTTTTCTATCGACATTTAACAAAAATTATTGTTTCACAAAATCGGACAAAGGTAAAAAAGTTTTTGATTAACGATATTAGTGTATTGAATTTTTTACGCTGATCTTCCACAAGCCGGTTTACATTTCTTTAGTTTATCTAAGAAATCGTTCTTAAATCTTTTCTTTGGTCAATTTTCAGGAAAATAAATCTAATTCAATTTTTTTTTCGTTTCTTAATGGACATATTTAAAGATTTAAAAACTTTTCTGAAACAAGTAGGAAAGTCGTGTGAGTGGACACACCAGATTTTTTTTTTTGTTCATTATTATATGTATATATACGTATTACATTATGTAGAGAAAGGTTGTATTTTTCACTACATTCATTTTCATTTCTTCTCTACATTGGTTACATTTCGGCTATGATGCCATTTTCAAGCTTAGATAATTTACAATTTAATTGATCAAAACAAAAATTAGTAGAAGAATATTCCATAAATGAATTTACTTATATTAATGTAAGGTAAATAAGATATCGATTCCTAGTGAATTTTAATGTCCTTACATAGTTAAAATACTGGTCTTTCTGTTAAGTCTATATTTGGATTATAATCTCTATAGGATTGTTTGGTTTGCAGGTTACATGTTAATATATTGTTATTTCTACTATTTCCTATTATCTCCACTATTAAAGATATTAATTAATTAAAATTGTAATTTGGTGATAATATTCCATATGTACTATTTAAACCTTTTGTGTCTGCCTGAAAATTACGCACCATATCTAGAGTTTTAGTGATATAAATTGATTCTAATACCTCATGTTTATAGTTGTTTTTCTCACTGCTAACAATTTCAGTATATTCTTGAATTCAAAACTGTGTTTCTTTTGGATGCTAGTTGTTGAAAGTCATGTGCAAGGGCTAATTTTTTTTAATTTTGGAATTGTAATTACTTATATGTTGATTGATTATGTTTGTCAAGTTTTGTTTGGTTTGCCCTATGTAACGTGTGTTTTTCCTATTTATATCAGTACTATTTTGACAATCTTTACAATTTATTTTATATTTTATGTTCGTTTTATCAACTTTGTTTATTTTACCCTTATTATTAGTGCAAATTTTGTTTTTATTTTCTGCTGAAATTTAAATCCGACAAATTTCATATTTTTTTAATGTGTTCATTATTCTATCTGTGAGACTATTGATTTGTGTGAAAGAGTAAAATTTTGAATTTATATGTTGGTATTTACTATTATTTCTTTCACTGTTTTCAATACAGCCTTTCTCCAAGTAGTGTATAATTTCTATATACATACATGAATTTATACAATATTTTATTAATAGACAGTTATATATTATAACTTAAGATAGTAATTATAGTTGGATAATTGGCCTCTAAACTACATTTTAATAAATTACAATAGATTCTGTTTATTCTTTTTATTCAAAAAGTTTCGATCCCTGTTTTGTTTTATTAAAATAAATAATGAGATCCTCTTCAGTCCTCTGGGAAACAATACACATCATTGGTACAACAAATAAAAATTATCATACATTTTAATAATAATCCTAAATTTATCTTACTTGCTTTAAATAACAAATAAAAATAATAAACATAAGCTATAGTGGTTTATTAAAATGTAGTTTAGTTACCTATTATCCGACTCTAATGACTATCTTAAGATATATGTATGTGAGGATTTTCCGACATTCGATATTTTAATAACACCTCTACTACGAAATAGAGATGTTTTCTCGAAATTCGAGCTAATTTCAGACGTCACCGAGATAAACAAACGCATAAACATTACAAACAAAATTGGATAATTAAAAAAAAATAGTTTAAGGAGAACAATAAGACATTAATAAAAATATTTAAAAAACGTGAACCATTCGGTTTATGGAAATATTTCAAAAGGAAGTCTAAAATTTGAGGTGTTTATTTCTTATATAAATAAAATAAATTCTAAAAATCTTATAGAAAGAAAAAAAAAACATAGAATGTTTGATAATAATACTGAAATAGAATGTGTTTACTGTCTTAGATTTCTTATATAAATAATTTAATAACAACAACAAATAAATAACGTTCAGCAAGGCTGAGACTCTGAGTCCTTACGCATATTATTCTCTTGAATAATATTTAAAACATGTAAAGTTGAGGACAAACGATTCTATTTTTATTTTCACATGGCTTATTACCTTATAAGGGAGTCAGTCATGACAGATTCGATATTTCATTTCGAAATGTTCTCAACGTTTATCTCAAACAAATGCTTTCAGATCCTTATTAACATCACTTACCTTTTTAGCAAAGTAGACTTATCTCTATTTCCTTTCTATCTTGCAGTTAACCCTGAGTGAGCAATTTTAAAAATGAATACTCAACAATAATAGACTATTTATATTGTATATATTCATGCAAACTACGCGTAATGAGAGTCAATGAATTCTTGCGAAACATAACAACACAAGTCAGGTTTTATCAGATCAACTCAAATGCCAAAGGAATAAATTAATGATTTTCTCAACTTTTCATGAATTAAAAACTAGCTGTCGGTTTAAGTTTGTTCCTGTTTATGTCTTCTAATATACTTATTATTTAAATAATGTATTATAAGATAAATATAAAAAATAATGATAATTTATTACTAAATTTATGTAGTTATGTTATACCAAAAAGAGCTTCCAGTTTCGCTATGTCCTTTTTCTCTCTTTGTAGACTTTTCCCATTATCTGTTGGAACCTCCACTCCAAAGGCGCATGCAATCACCACAAAAAACTAAACAAAAAAATATTCATTTTTAAATAATAAATAATATTTAATAATAAATAATAATTAAAATATTAACAACTTTTTTTATCTGTTGTAATTAATGCTGTAATAAATACAATAAATGTTGCTTAATAATAAGTAGGAATTCTAAAACTGAATAGACATTAAACAACAAGACATGTAAAGACCGATCGATACTCTTTTAGAGTATAATTTTCAATTTTTTTGTTGTTGTTTTCGAATATTTAAAATGTAAATAAAGTTAATGTATATTACAATGAAGAGCCCTGTTATAGACGGGATCGAATCATAACCAGTTAACCGGGAGAGCCGAATAGTCCGGAGAGTTAAAAAAAAAAAAGTATATATAATGCTAATAAAACTTGTTTAGGTACTAATTTATAAGTGTCACTCCAAATTAATAGATAGGCACAAGGTCATATGATCTCACTTTTTATGGAATGCTGAAGTTAGCATAGTGCGTCTGTCTTTTCACAGGATTACCTTATGTTGCATGTCCAAGAGAAACTACTCAACGGATAAACCTATTATAGCACTACTTATGTTCAAATAAAAGAAAAGAAACCCAAACAGTTTCGAGGAATTATATGAAGTACAAAAAATATTATCATTATCATATAAAAAAACTGGTTGACAATTAAGGCCTTTTATTTTACCACTGGGCGTGGAGGGACCGCCCTGCATTAATCAATATTTAAAATGGAAATAAAATTAATGTTTATTGCAATGAAGAGCCCTGTTATAGTCGGGACCGTTAACCGGGAGAGCCGAATAGTCCGGAGAGTTTAAAAAAAAAAGTATATAAAATGCTAATAAAACTTGTTTAGGTGCTAATTTATAAGTGTCACTCCAAATTAATAGATAGACACAAGATCATATGATCTCACTGTTTATGGAATGCTGAAGTTAGCATAGTGCGTCTGTCTTTTCACAGGATTACCTTATGTTGCATGTCCAAGAGAAACTACTCAACGGATAAACCTATTATAGCACTACTTATGTTCAAATAAAAGAAAAGAAACCCAAACAGTTTCGAGGAATTATATGAAGTACAAAAAATATTATCATTATCATATAAAAAAACTGGTTGACAATTAAGGCCTTTTATTTTACCACTGGGCGTGGAGGGACCGCCCTGCATTAATCAATATTTAAAATGGAAATAAAATTAATGTTTATTGCAATGAAGAGCCCTGTTATAGTCGGGACCGTTAACCGGGAGAGCCGAATAGTCCGGAGAGTTTAAAAAAAAAAGTATATAAAATGCTAATAAAACTTGTTTAGGTGCTAATTTATAAGTGTCACTCCAAATTAATAGATAGACACAAGATCATATGATCTCACTGTTTATGGAATGCTGAAGTTAGCATAGTGCGTCTGTCTTTTCACAGGATTACCTTATGTTGCATGTCCAAGAGAAACTACTCAACGGATAAACCTATTATAGCACTACTTATGTTCAAATAAAAGAAAAGAAAGCCAAAAAGTTTCGAGGAATTATATGAAGTACAAAAAACATTAACATGTCTGTCTTAACTGCTTATTAATTATTCCTTAAAAAAAGAAATATATTCAAATATTATTTTTTTTATCATTGTAAAAAAAAAACTATGAAATAACAATAAAATTTAAAAAAAAATGCTAATGGAATTTAATGTATCTGACTTTAATTTCAATAATACTAAAACAGGGAACAAGTACGGTTTTTATTTTATTTTATTTTTTTAAATCTAATATTCTTATTAATTTACCTTCGCTAATCTTTGAGTTAATTGGAGTTCTAAAATACTGATATATTTAATTTTAAAAAAAAATACATAAAATAAAAGCATCAAATTAATGGTTTTTCTTCCATATAAAACTTTAAATGATAGGTAATTTCATATATACTCAATGACAAGAAGAGAGGTAGAAAAAATAACACTGAACAAACTTTTCTTTGAATTTTTTGCTAAAACTGAATAAATAACAGTAAGAAAGCTTCCTGATAATTTTAATCCTCAGTAACAAACAAATCAATTGTTATAACTGAAAAAAAATCAATAAGTATACTTAAATATAAAAACAAGATCATTCCGGCTTCCTAAAAAACAAGAATACCAATGAGGACTTATTGAAAACCTTTTTCAGGAAGAAAGGAAAATGAGCTTTACATCTCCAGACGTTATATCAAACATCAAAGGAATAAGAAAAGAAAATGTAAAACGAATAATCCTTTTTGATGTCTTTAAATTAGTTCTTTCTATAGAATTATCTATGTTTCCATTATGTGCAGAACCTAGCTCAGCAATGGGGGAAAAAAATAATACATATATAAAAAAACTATATATACGTAAATAACCCCTTTAAGTGCAAAACCTATATTTAGATAAATTTTTATAGGAGCAACAGTTGTTGAATAACAATTCAAACACACCTTTCCTTGAGATTTTTCCTTTTTTTTTCCTTTTTCGATCAGATTTAAATATTATGTGCCATTTACTTCCTGTTTTTCTTTCAAATGACCATATAAAGTTAGACTAATCTTCTAGTCATATATTTTAGGTTCGGTGCCATTTTTCGAAAGTTGTTTATAAAATATCAGGCGAATATACACATTTTTTACATCATGTATTATTTACTAGACGTTCCGGCTTCGGGAACCATTTTAACTAATTAAAAATAAATACATAGAAGAAAAATATAAAGATAGACTAATTAATAGACACTGTACAATTCCGAAGATATATGGGCTGAGTAAACTACATAAGGAAAACACACCACCGAGACTAATAGTTAGTGTTGCTCAAATGCAAGACCGAGACGAGTCTTGGTCTTGCAAACTCAGTCTTGGTCATGGTCTTGGTCTTGCGCAAGACTCTCGCAACAGTCTGGCAGTTACTTATTAGCTTATTAATATAGAGATATTACTGTAATATTTTTAGATAGAAGAAACCTAACTAAGCCCAAATTAGAAATTAGAGGAGTTAAATGCAAAAGTATATTGGTTATACCAATTATTAACATATATTAACTAAAATTTTCGAGTATTAGTAACTATTTTTATTAAAAAAATAGATTTTTTTTACCAGTCCTGGTCTTGGTCTTGCAACAGTTAGACGACCTTGGTCTTGGTCTTGCAAAGTGCAAGACCAAGACCGATTTTAGGCAACACTACCAATAGTCAATAATATTAACGAGATAACTTAAAAACTAGCAAAATTTCTAAATCCAGCACTAAATAACCTTAATAATAAAAGTACATGTGACGTAGGGATTCTATGCAAGTCAAAGATAAGATGAATAGCTTAAATAAAATTGAAGATAATGAATGCCTAGTCAGTTATGATGCGGAATTCCTCTTTACAAATATTCCCCCTTAAAAAACTATACAAGATATTGGAAACAAATTAGGAGGAAATCTAACCCCATACAACGATTAAAAATAAAGCAATGTTCCTGGAGGGGATAAAATTAGTCTGTGACAACGGATACTTCACATATAATAGCAATTTCTTTAAAATTAGAAATAGTCTACCGATGGGGGGGGACTATTGATGGACTATCGATTAATCTTAGCGGTATATACCTAAATAGCCTGTTGGATAAAGCTATAAAGAAAAAAAATATCTAAGATTATTATAATGTATGTTGACGCTATCCGTTTAAGTTTGTTAACAACAAAAATGAAATAAACATTTTTTTCAAACATATTAAATTAATTATCAAATAAACTAAAATTCACAAACGAAGTAGAAGAAAAAAATAAAATTAGATTCCTAGATTCTTAGAACAGGGATACTAAAAACACCGCGGTGTAAAAAAGTTATAATGAGCAACAGAATACTAAATTGGCTTGGTACCATATTACACAAAATAAAATCAATACAGCTTAAAATTTAATAGATAGAGCCAAACTGATTGCATACGAAATACAAATTAAAGAAGTAAAAACACAAAGATACGAAATTCTTCTCCAAAATTGGTACCCTATAAGACTGATAAATAAATTATGGCACAAAGATAAAATGGAAAAAAAAACTGAGATAATAATGACGAACTAAAGGTTCCAAACATCAATACCAATATAAAAACTAATCATAACAAGACCAAACAAAAAAGTAACACTCGAGTAGATGCGGAATGTAACAATAAATAAAAAAAAATAATATATGTTTTATTATGATTTAGTTTGAAGTATAACAACTGAATTAAAATCAGTTTTCAGGATCTTGAAAATGACTCCTGCAGCCGAAACGTCGAATATATAATAAATAACATAAAAACTGTGTACGTTTGGTGACCTTTGGCCTAATATTTTATAAAAAACTGTTAGACTAATATTCTGAGGTAAAAGTAAAATTTCTGAGGTAAATAAAAAAATGACCTTTATCGATAAGTTATTCAATCCGCATTCCAAAATTTAGAATGGCAATCATGTTTTCCGGATAATTATAAATTTTTATAAGATATGGGTCGTCATAACAGATTTAAAAACAAAACAAAATATATATAGAAATTTTTATTTATTTATTTAGAAATATAATAATCTGTCACGTGGACAATAACTATAGTGATCTATGAACACATCCACACCATATATACAGAACATATAAAATTAACAAAAGTAAAATAATAACTAAATAATAATCAAAAACTATATATAAAAATAAAGCCTTAAAAAGAAGGAATTTTCTATGAAAAATTATAAGTATGTTCCTCTATATTTATTTTGAAAATCATGTCATAAATAGTTATAATAATAAATAAATAATATAACTGAATAATAAATACTTTTATTACATATTTATATATTTTTTATAGGTTCTATATATATATATATATATATATATATATATATATATATATATATAATATATATAATTATATATATATATATATATATATATATATATATATAGGTTCTAAAAATATGTAGGCCGTGAATCCCTTCATGGACAACATTTTATTATGTATTTTTTTAGGCAGAACATATCTCAACCGGAGTCACCTCGCGTTAAGTAAATACTTAGTTAAGTAATAACAAATACATAAAATCTCAAGCAATAAGGATTTTTATTAAATGAGTTATTCGAATAAAAGTGAAAAGTTTAAACATGCCATGGCCAAACCAAATTTGTTTCGTGGGCCCTCTGATATCTGCGAATCATTACTAAAGAAGTTATGCTCTAGGCAATTTTTGGAGCAGCAAAAATCATTCCGATCGAATATCCTAAAATCCTGTTGTAGCTATTGTACACTACATAATGTTTAATAGAATACATTTGATAGTGCAAGGGTTAGGTTGAGTGAAAAATTCAACTAATAACCTTACATTAGTCCAATCCAAAACTACTTTGTCAAACCTGATGGCGTATTTAAAATCTTTTAAATGGTGAGAGAAGTTCTATAACAAATACAAAAAAAATCACTTAATACTTTTGTATTATTACCCAGAAACTAAAAGAGGACTTATGTATTATGTTTATCACGTTAACTTATAAAATAAAATAAAAAATACACGATCCAGAACTCTAAAGGTAATTAATGTAACAAATTTTTAGTCTGTTCATTATTCCTAGAATTGGAGTCTTGAGGTTTTATTTTTTATATAAATTGGGCCATTATTCACCAACATTCTATCTATTAATTATTTTATTTCGAAAACGTTTCGACCATCACTAGGGCCATTTTCAAGTCTTATAGAGTCCATTAAATTTCCATTTATCACTGTCGTATTAATTTTTCTGAGAAAATTAATACTACAATGAATAATGGAGGACTCAATAAGCCTTGAAAATAGGCCTAGTGATAGTCAAAACGTTGTAGAAATAAAATAATTAATAAATAAGATGTTGGTGAATAATGGCCTAATTTTTATAAAAAATAAAAAAATGAAAATAATATTACTGGAATTTCACAATTTGTTTTTATGATATAACGACATATTATATTGTATGCCGGTATAAAAATTATCGACGGACGAATTATTCCAAAACTTGTATGTAGAATAATAATTTTATAATGTTTGGAATAAATTTTTAAAAATTTTTATTTAAAAAAAATAAGTTAAAAAGAGCCCGAACGGGAAATGGGAAAGTTAATTCATCTCCTGACAAAGGGATTCGTTTTATAACATTCAAACGAGTTCTGGACTTGGATGTAGCAAAACCACTCATATTTTTTTTATTTCATATATTTTTTTTTACCAGCTGCTGCAAGCGAAGTGGTAAACCGACAGAGTTAATAGGTTTAATCAGTTGCTTTGATAAAAAAGTAGAAAGATAATTTATATTATTTGGTAAAAACTAACTGATACAGAAATTTAACTTGTATAATAACCCGACCCAAAATTTAAAAAAATCATTAATATTATAATTTACCTTTAGTATAGATTTCTGTTCCGAAACCCCTAAAAAAGGTGAGATGAAACTCAAATACAAAGAAATCAGCAGACTAAATCATATCTTTAAAAAATATATCAGAAGAAGAATTAACTCGAGATTTAAAAAATATTGGAGCACAAAAACATTAAAAATTGAAATACATTCAGATGTCAAGACAAAAGTATTGGAAAAATGTGTTTATCCCGTAATTTTATGCGGAACTCATAGGTCGTCTACAATCGGAAAAAAAAATATGATAAGCTGAATAGGACATATTTAAAATTTTCTCGAGGCATGATAGGAATTAAAAGGAAAGACAAAACCAGCAACAGTAGAGTTCAAAATCAGGTAGAGTTTAAAAGCTTAACTAAATTTCTTAAATATATACAGGTGCTCATAAGCGTATATTTCTTAAGTTGCATATGCATTTTATAAGTGTATATTTACAGTGGCTTACAGCCAAAATGATACACTTGAATATTGATAGCAATTACTGAATAAATCAATAGTTCAATTTATATTGAATTAAAAAGAACTATTTATTGTAATTAATAAATATGCTAGTAAAGTGTAATTAACTTCTGTTCTTTTCTTATGTTATGTTTATTGGTGTGAAGACCTATTGTGGCTTCTGTGCCGAAGATATTTACTTTATAGTTGAAATATTCACATGATATAGTGAAATTGTTAAGAACACGTTATAAACATATTGAGAAGAAAATTACAGAATTGTGGAATATTTTGTGCTAAAAAACAAATTTTGTTTTTATCTAGATAATGGACGAAAATACTCTGCCATGTTAGTGAAGATAAAGTCTACTATATAACTGTCCCAAAATTATAAAAACACCATTACAGTCACCATATCATACGGTGATGGAACATCTGTGGGAAAAATTGGAGGTACTAGAGAAGAAAACACGAAATTTTTAGCAAAGAAGACTTTTAAAAAATATCTTCTCGAAGAATAGAACAGGCTAAGCCCGGAATCACCCCAAAATTGATAATAATAGGCGTTGAACTAAATTAATAGTATTTAAAAGATGGTAAGAAGGGAGGTAAAATTATACACTTTTTTAAAATTATTTTTTTCAAATTGCAACCAAATTATTTAATGTAACCATTGAAGTATTTTATCTATTTTTCTACCGGATGTATCAATTTCACTGTGAGCCACGTTGTATATATATATATATATATATATATATATATATATATATATATATATATATATATATGATACATTACATTTATCAATAGGAAATTGTGTTTAAGTAGATAGCTTTAAGCATAAGATTAAATATGATCCACATCATTATCGTAATGGGACTGATGACAGGGTGAAAATGCAAGCTATAGCTTGATGGAAATAAGGCCAGCTACATATTTTAATAGTAGTATCATTTTATAGATCAGGCGCTGATGCCCTAGATGTTTTCCGCCTAAAACATCATAAGAACCAATCAAATTACTTCTATGTAGAAGCATAGGAGAAAGATCAGAAGAAAAATTCTTGAATCCTTCAAGTTTTAGTCGTTCTAATGTTTTAGTCATTCTAATGTTTTAGATTATCACCGAACATTAAATCCTGGTTGAATAATACTGAGGATCAACAAATTATCCATTTCGAATAATAAAACAGCTATGTAAAATAACTCCTTAAACTAGAAATAAATGAGAATAAATTTTGATTAATCACATAACTTTGATGCCATATCCTGACATTAATTTACGTTAATACCATTCTAAGATTCGTAATACTTGTTATCGGGTATGGATTTTCAAAATGATTAAATTCTAAATTTAAACCAAAGAAAAAAATTCGTTCTAATCAGATTTTTTTTCTTTATGTGATGAGTAAGAACTCATTTCTTTATGTAAAGTAAGTTAGTAAAGAATTAATAGAAATTTACATGAATATTAAGAAATGTACTAAGTAGTACTATACAATAAATTAAGTTTTTTATATTTTCGATTCGATTTTATCAAGTATTGGCGGATGAACAGTATTCGAGCTCAAGTTCCTCCTCTTCCCCTCCATCCAAAATGGAATTTTTTTTTTTCATGGATCAAAAAGTTTTGAATATTTAAGAACCATTTCAACACCATTTTATATAAATAATTTTATTTTATTTTTTTTATTGACATGAATAAATAAAAATAAACAAAAAATAAAACATATTTCATTCAAGCGAATTAACATCTTCCGGGATTGATTCAATCTTTATATTGACTCTAGAAGGTGAATCTGGTATGACATAGTGTCTAACTACACACTGTATGATGCTCAAGAAAACCACATAGTATAGCGAAATTTCTGCTTATACCTAAATGAAACTAATCTAGACTACAAGTTATTCGGGATGGTTGGGGGGTGCTATATTCAGGCCTTTTTTTTAAAGAAATACATTTTTACTCTACATCATGCTTATAAAATTCTACTGT
This sequence comes from Nezara viridula, assembly GCA_928085145.1. Taxonomy (NCBI): domain Eukaryota; kingdom Metazoa; phylum Arthropoda; class Insecta; order Hemiptera; family Pentatomidae; genus Nezara; species Nezara viridula. The sequence continues at coordinate 50,965,808 of OV725081.1, forward strand.
TTTTTGCTTACTTTTATAACATTTTTGAACTAGAAATCGATAATATTTTTTCTAAAAGCATACAAAGACAAATAGAATATATTTCTGAAATTTAAAAAATGTTGGATATGAGTTAAATATACAAACCACTTACCGAAAAGATTACCACGTTCATTTTGGGCTGCTAGAAAAATGACAGACAGGGAATACCAGCAAAGGTACTAATATAGCCAGGCCCCCACTGTATGTTTGCTTAGAGCCACAATGGACCAGTGTTTGCCCAGTCGACTAAGTGATTGCGCAACTTCTACAAGAATCGCCCCTTAGGTTGTTAAGGGGTTCTGTACCATGTAGTATATAAGAATTAGAAGTGGTTTATAAGAACGTTAATGGCTTTCTTAATACAGAATAACGAAGCCTTGAAATGAAGAAGCGCTTTAATTTTAATTAAATCTTATCATGTTTTGTTCTTGCTTCTGTTTAGTAAGTATACCTAGGTCATATACCAAAGGCGGAGCTGTAGAAGAATGGGAATAGTAGAGTAGAAGAATGAGGATTACTGTACAAAACATAATAAACCAAGGCTAAAACTGAGAACTTTACCTACTTCTTCGCGAACAAAGCAAATAATAAAGAGTTGTATTATTATTGTGGATCAGGTCGAAATAATAATCAAGCGAAAAATGGATAGGGTGACAGTCGATATTAATATTAGAAATAATTTAATGAATATAATATTTCAGTTTACATACAATGCTCTGGTGATCGTTGGATCTCTAAATAACCTGGTACAACGAAGATATGAATCATGGAAGTAACATAAAAAAATATAGAAGGATATAAAATGAATGAAGAGAACAAGTTTGAGTGGTTAGATCTTATTATTATTCCATCATTTTTTATGATTTTTTTTATAAATTAACAATTAAATATTACCAGTTTTTTTAATAGAGCTTTGAGATTTCAACTCCCTGGAATCACAATTAATATAGTCTGGTAATATTCTGGATGACATTTCGTCTTGCAGGATGGCAAGCCAAGCGAATTCTTCTTCCGAATTTCACGATTAAAGTAGAGCTCGATTTCATTAAGATATATGGACATTGGCATAGATGCATAATATGGGAAGCCGTAGTTAAGGCAAAGGGGATCAACAACCTCCTCAAGGAATCATTAAGTCTTCTCCGAAAGTAGTCATGCTCAGCGAAAAATAGCGGAATCCAGTAATCTAGGACATATTACTTCGTATCTAAATGAGACCAGGCGGTAGAAAAGTTGTTCCTCAAGATCCGGTTTAATCTTATCTTCCTGAATATTTTTCTTCCAGTTCCTGAGATCCTTCCCTACTCCTACCTGAAGAGTGATTTTCAGCTGTGCCTTTTCCCTTAAACGTATGTTTCATCAATGCACATGCTCCCGATAATAGGTCAATACAGTTTCGGTACTCACTGTAGCAATGCTCTTTTCTTAATCGTAACTAACCTGCTCCTTAAATGGTATGAGAGATTTACGTTTACACGCATCTTACAGTTACCAAAACCACACCTTCATAAATGATTAGATTATCTCCATATCTCATATTTTAGAAGGTGCCTCATAGTAAGCATTTGGAATTCCCCATCTTTTCAAAAAGGATTCTCAGGGTAAACATTTGATCTGTCCTTCTTTTTCGGAACTCAGATATTTTGCATCTCACTTTTAGCAACTGAGACCAACTTATTTTTAAAAACGATCGAATGGATCTTATATCCAGTGAGAATGACACCATAATCAATTAATAAAAATTTATTATTATTTTACTAATTATGTACAGAACAAGCTACTATACCTTCATAGAGAAATTACACTGTCCTTCCACATAACGTTTCACTTACCACTTTACATATTGTTATGATATTAAATAATGGTTTATTCTAGTTAATTACCATCATAAAATTCCTGGCAATTATAAATTTATTCTAGTAATATTAAAAGTATTTTTTCATTCTTCAATACATTACGCCAAATAACTCAGATTTTTTGTTGTAATATTTGTTTGTCAAAATTATTTATTAGAACTAGAACTTTTTTTAAGTCACTCACTGAAAGAATTAAAATTTTTATTTACAAAACCGTACGCCAGAGGTTATGTACGGGCGAGAGACATGGACATTAACCAGAAAGTCAGAACGCATGTTAAACTCCTGGGAGAGAAAGGTAATGAGAAGAACATGAGACGGACTCGTTGAGAACAGAATTCGGAGAAGCTTTTGGAACCGTCAACGGAACCCAACCTTGTGACATCATCAAAAAGAACTCGAATATAATATATATCATATGTGAAAAGAATGCCAAAGATGATGCTCTATTAGCCCTGGAGCCAGAGCCCAAATATCGAACTGATTGCAAGCGAAGGTTTGATTGTAAATTACGAAAGTGTATGTTATTCTGAGTAAAAATAACCTTGTCTGCCGTTCCAGAGCAGCTGCTTTCAAAAATGGCGGCTGATTTTTTAAGAATATAAGGACAATAATTTGAGGATCGAAACGAGAAATCCATTGCGAAAAATGTGAGAAAAGTTTTTATTTTTTAACTTGTATATATGGGTTTAGAAATGTAAAAAACAAAATTGTTAACGCGGGTCATCAAGAGAAAAAAAATTTTTTTTGTGTTAATATTTTCATCCACATCATAGCTTCATCATAGCTTGACAATAAGCAGATGTGCTGTAACTAATAAGAAAAATTGACATTTTAGGCATGAGGAAAAATAATAGTACCCAGCAGCACTTCTTCCTGGTCTTATTTATTTCCTTAATTCAGGAAAGGAGATCTCTCATCCCTTTAGTCGTCTCCTGATAGGCATGTCAGCTGTCACCATGTCCATGATAATAATAAGCCCATTGTGATGTCTTTTTATAACCAAAAAAGAGAGATTTTTTAGATATTTTTTTTCACCTATGCCAAGCGAAAAATGTACTCTTACAATAAATTAAAGAACGTTAAATTTTGCGTCAAACGAGTACTTGAACTTTATAATTTGGTTACGCGGTGGTATAAGACCACGGTCGACTAACGATTTTTACCAAATACGGCAAATAACTGAAATAAATAATATAACAAATAACTAAAATATAAAGATAAATTACTATAAATGGCCCTGTAACTTCTTGTAATAAGTTTCCTAAGAGAAAAAAACTCATAGAATCAAAGTTGTAGAGCATCATCAAATATTGCGTCAACTGAGTATTGACATTTTTATAGTAGGTCAATTATATATCTCAAATTGGGATTCGTTATTCATTTATAAAGTTCGGTATCTTTCAACACATCATTTACCAAAATCCTTTGCTGTAATAGAATAGGCAACCATACTGTTGAAATATTGAAAATCACGTTTACCTTCATTACCATTTTCTAACCATCGGTAGATTACCGATTTCGTTAGCAGTTAGTGACCTACATTACATTAGTTGCTATTTAGTTGAAGCGAAATTTGATGCTCTACAACTTTAATTTCATAGGTTTTTCCTCTGAGGAAACTCATTTCCAAGTAACAGGGCCATTTATAGTCATTCGTCCCAGTTTTTGACAAATTTAGTAAAAATCATCGTTGGTTGACCGTGGTTTTTTATCTTACTACGTAATGAAATTATAAAGTTTAAGTACTCGTTTGACGGAAAATTTAATGTTCTTTAATTTATTAAAGAGCACATTTTTCGTTTTGATGCATCATTTAGGAGTTATCGGTGAAAACCTAAACAAAAAATATACTAACTAAAAAACTAACTATTTTGGTTGTCAAAGTTTTCTCTTGGTGGTCCGCGGTAGCAATTTTGTTTTTCACATGTCTAAATCCATATATACAAGTTAAAAAAATAAAAACTTCTCTCACATTTTTCGAAATGGATTTCCCGTTTCGATCCTCAAATTATTATCCTAATATTCTTTAAATCAGGCGCTATTTTTTAAAGCATCGGCTCTGGGACGGGAGACAAGGTTATTTTTTCTCAGAATAACACACACTTTAGTTATTTACAATCAAACCTTCGCCTGCGATCAGGTTGATTTTCGAGCCCTGGCTCCAGGGCTATATGTGAAACCTCAAAGAGAAAAAGAGAAGTGGGTCAGATGGCCAGATGGCTTCAGGATGTGGAGTACCGTCTGTGGCTGTGAGATAGCACAAAATCGTGGAGACTGGTTAGATGTAATGGAGGACCGTTCTTTTTGGTCCCTGCAGGAGCATAGTGTCATAATAATATAGTAAAATTAGTGGGCTGGGTGGCCGAATGGGCTAAAACGTGTGCACAGCACCGTCGTTGCTCGGTAACCTGAAATATGAATCTAATGATATAAAAATAGTCACGAGTTCGCGTCCCAGTGCCGAGGGAGTCTTTTAAATCCCCGCCCACACTCCCTAGCCCGGGAAAACCCCGTATAGCCTTAACGGCGAGGAATGGACCCCAAAAAAATTAGCAATAAAATACAATAAAATACAATAAAATACAATAAATACAATAAAATTAGCAAACGAAAAGATTTTAGTGATATTTATGATATGTGAATAAATTAACAGAATTTATCAAACTATAAAACATTCTTCCCTATACCTATGCTTTAAAAATTAACATATTTATTAAGTAAGTCCATAAGTAAATAGTACATAAGTAATATTTAGGAGTTCAGGTATCGAATACCAAAGATATATATATATATATATATATAATATATATATATATATATATATATATATATATATATATATATATATATATGCTTTTTATTTGTAAAAGAGTTGTAAGCGTAAAATCATTCAGTTCAAATCAGCCAATAACCAATAGCTAATTGTTTAGCCAATTATCCCCATTCATAAATGAGTCGATGTATCCTACTATTGACTCATTCCCGGACAAGTTACCAAAGTTACGTCCTTTACACGTTATTAAAAAGTGAAAATGTGTTTACTTTAATAACTAACGAGTTTTGGAAACGAAGGCTGGGCAGCTTCCTCTCTTGACTGTAATGGCTTGGAATAATTTACTAATTTAGTTACTTTTTTTTTTTTTTTTTTAGCAAAGCATACTTGAAAAAAAAATCATCTGGAACTAAAAAGCCCACTTATCATCAATAAATTTTACGAAGCACCATATAATACATACTTATATTATTTCTTATTCATATACTTTATATTACAGCAAATTATATAGGTAGGCATTAATTAATTATTTTCTTTCAATGAACGAACTCGGGATTTATGCTTTATTATTCAGATAATTAGCGACATATAATATTTACAAGTAATATAGAAATGGAAAAAATGTAAAAGAATTCTTCATTTTATCTTCGAGTATTTTGGCGATAGAATACACCGTATCTTTTCTGGTGTCTGAATATAATTTGTATTTTTCACATCAATCCTCAGCGTTGAAGATGTCTTAGATAGTTCTCAGGATGCCAGTTTGAGTGCTTTCATCAGGTATCTAAAATCTGTAACAAATTAAAAAAATTCTGAGTGTTCAGGACAACTTATTCTGAGCTGAATGATAAAATGCGTTGTTTTATTCTTTTAAGCTCAATTGTTGATACGTTTCACTCAAATTAGTTCCAATAATCAACACTTTTAATCTGATAATCAACAACACCAATCAACACTTGCAATAGACAATCTTGGTACATCTGTAACTGTAGTCATGATTCCTTTCTTGCAAGGAAGGCACTCTGCTCAGTTTTCAACTTAATTCTCTGTGGTACCAGGATTGAATGGTACCTGCATTGCTACTTCGGCAGCCATACTTTAATTTCCCAATATTAATTGTATATTTTCCTGGTTTGATTGAGGAATAGTGATTAATAATATAAGATATTATAAAATAATTCCAAAAATTTCGCACAGTGGGCAAACCCATCAATTCATAATACACAACTATTTCATCCCATTAAATGTGAAAGAGGTATGTAAAACTATTATTTAATTTTCTAAATTTAAAAATTTATTGGAGTTCTGGCAATGGCCAGATTCTCCACTCACGACATGAGTGTATGTGGCTAAAGCACTCTTGCTCAATTCCCACTGGGTATAACCCTAGTGACGCAGTTGAGAGAGAAGTGCAGGGAACTTCTGGAGTCATACTTTTCCCTCCACAGTTGGAGGGACAAGTCTGGTTTGGAGTTCTCTCGCCAAATTGTAAATATTGTATATAGGTGTGTATGTGTTCTTTTTATTTATTTATTTTTAGGTTATTTTATTCTTATTTATTGTATATTTATTATTTTTCTGTATAATTTATTTTATTTATTGTACATAGAGTGTGAATGTGATCTGTGAACTCTATTATAAATGTCCTAGAGACAGATTGTAATATTTTTCAATAAATAAGTTAAAAAAAAAAGAAATTTAAAAATTAAATAAATCTACATTATAGGAACATTTGATTTTATATATTATATTGGTCAGTAATTGCCTCCCTTTCGTAAATCTTGGACTCTTAAAATCTACTAAAATAGAAGTTGATTTTTTATTGAGAAATTGGGCTTATTCTATTCTATTGTTATGGTCGACATCTATTGCTAACATATAAGAAGATATTTCCGTTTAAAAAAATTCATTATTCATGAAAAACTATAATTATTTTTTACAAAAAAATTGTTGAAAATCTCTAATTTACTACACATCAGATTCTCATGTTCATAGTGAATAAAGAAGTATAATGAAGGGAAATTTCTAAGATTTTTTTCCAACTTTTCGCTTATTTCAAAACAGACATAAGCTAAAGTGCTTCAGGATCAGCCGAAACGCAAATAATTCTAAAAGATTAGGATAAACTAAAACAGGAACTCTTGTGGTTGTTTTATATTTATTTTTCCAAATAATATATAAATATAAAAAAAAAACAAATATTGTTTTGAAAGATTTGAGCATTAAGGTAATATATTTGGTTATACTTGCTTTCTTAACGTTGGTTTCCTCTGAAATATAAATATATATTATGTATAAGCAGAATTATAAAATATAATATAATTTATATAATCTAATACCAATACAGAACTAGCCCAACTGGTATAAATATTTTTTTAAATACCATTTTTTACTGTTTTTACCATAAAGTTGCAAATCATAATATAGTTTTAGTTTGTGTCCTGTCATCTAAATGTAGCATCATCCTATAACCTAAATTTCATTTTTTTTTATTTACTTTTTCCACTTAAATTATTTATTTTCCCCATTGGTCGCTTTAGAAAACTCGACGTAGTAATGCGAATATTATCAAAGCGAATGCAATGAAGAACCTCCATCATCTACAGTTGTTTGTCACGAGGGCGAAGAAGTTTCTATACTTACACTTCTCGTTCGCCTTGATCTTGTCCATGATGTAGCGTGTAAGTAATAAATTTCTTCATCTTTTTTTTTTTTTTCTTTCTTGTTCAGTAAATTCTGAATAAAAATAGTATAATTTCCTCTTCTATAATCCTAGACATGATTGAATAAACTTTCCTTAATTTGTTTCTATTTTCATTTGCGCACTAACGAATAAACCGAAGTTGTTGTTTTACTCTCTTACTTATTATATGTAAGCTATTGAATTGCGTCTCGTTCTGACCAGACGTTCATAAGGTCAATCTAATTTTAGCTATAATGGTGATATAATTGTTCTCAGGAAGTAGAATCCACAATTATATACAAGACACATAAACAATCCTGAACAAAAATAAACTACAAAAGATTAGTAACAAATCAAGTATTTACTTATCTCGACGGAACCTAAACAAAAAACACAATTACAGTTCTAAGAAAAATACTTCTACCTTATTTAAGATAGTAGTTTGAAATGCGATAGTGGTAGTGCTAAGTTGGAAACAAAACTCAAGAAACTAACAAACAAGTCCTCAACGCGTAATACAAACCCTACATGTTGGGGTGTAATGCAATGACATCAAAAGTTATACTGACAATGTTGCTAGATAAAAGAAAATTTATAAATGGTCAGGGTTATCAAGACAGAGAATACTGAAATGAAGCTGGGTAAGGGATCCATATATGGATTACATAACTGTCTGGGTACATAAAGTCATGGAATGTGAACCACTATGCAATATTTTTCTTCCTGTCGTTTCTCAGCTAAATTATTTATCGCATTGCCTGATTGTCAGTTATATAATTAACTGGCACATATTCTTTTTTTTACTTATTGAAGTTCACAACTGTATTAGATAAATACAACCGTTAAATGTGAACAAATCATGGCCAAACTTGTCGAATTACTATCCAAATCAGAACTCTATACATAGTTCTAAGTAAGAAGAACCCTAGGCTTTATTATTTTAAATGCCTTGGAGGAAGCAATGGTGGAAACAAGCGGGTTCGTACAGCCCTGAAGTAGAGATCGAAGAATAAATCGAGAATCGAATCAAAGAATCGATACCTTTTAAAGAATAGTACTCTCAAGTACTTATTTACATTATTAGTTTATTTTTAACTCTTTACTATCTTATACGTAGTCAGAACATTTTGATAGACTTTACAATATCTCAATTTTCTATTTAACTATTCTATTTACAATATCTATTTTTTTCTATTTATATTTTTTTCTTATATAACTTCATATTCCTTTTCTCTGCTTTACATTTTATTATGTTTTATTTTATTTTGATTATGTTTACTTTACCAGTCCACACTTTCTAACCGTGACTATTATTTATTTCTTAGTTCTTGTTATTGTCATTATTCTAAATACTTTATTTTACTTTTATGCTCACTTATCTACTTTATTTTACATTAAGTTTTATTTTTTACCTGCTTGGATTATTTTTCTCACACCTATTGTTATCTGTTCCTTTTATTAGTTCTGATTAAGGCCTGAACTTCGTGTCGAAACGTCGGCAATTGTTAAAATAAATACTATTTTTTATTTTTGCCATTTTTATTTTGGATGATCACCCCAACCATCCTTCTCTTTATAATTATTTTATTTATTTATTTTTCTCTCCGATATATTTTTATATGTAAATAAAGTTTTTTTTTCGTTTTTGTACTTTTCTTTTTAATTACTTATTTGTTTTTTTAAGCTATTTATCATTAGGTTATTTTATTTTTTTATTGTACATAGTTTTTGATTATTATTTTACTTTAGTTAATTTTATATTTTCTGTATATATGGTGTGAAAGTGTTCATGTATCACTATTGTCCACGTGACAGATTGTTATAATTCTAAATTAAAAAAAAAATTCTTATTATTTTCTAAGTGCTTAATTTAACTAATGGCCACACCATCTTGTTTTATTTATTTTCCATTTTTAATTTGTTCTAAAGGAACATCATTTCCAGGTTAATAAAATTAGTTTTCATCACATTTCATTTTATATATCGCCAAAATCTAATATTAAAAAAAAATCCCCATTTCTGGTCTTGAGTAGATCATGAAAAGGTAAGAGATCTGGGTCGGGCCCAATTGGCGGTATAAGGAACATTAAGATCTTTATGAATGATTTTATTTGTGACAAAAAATGGAGCATAGAGTACTTTACGATGTATTTTGAATTTGTAAGGATTGGATATGATAGGAATTCGATTCCAAGAAGTGTAGAGTCCTATGTAGTATCTTTTTTCAACAGGGATAAGTGCTATATTATAATATTTATTGAAGTATACTGTACGACAAGAGGTCTTGGTTTATAACTAGGCACAGGTTCATGAAAAATATTTCAAATGAAGTTAACATGATCTCTTTATGTACTCTACCCTTTAAGGTGGATAGCCGTCTTAAATTTTTCACCGAATAGGAAAAGAATTCATTGCCTACCGTCCTGCGAACTGAGGGCGGTCCAATTCAATGGTTTTACGGTTCTTATCTGCCAAACAATGCTACCGGAAGGAATCGTCCGAGTCAATAATTAATAATAAATAAGTGCCGTCCCTACTCGGTTGTTGAGAACACTAAGGCGCGGGTTTGATTTTTGTCCCCACACTGAGATTACAGAAAGGTGAACGACTGGTGTGTCTTACGACATAGCTCCTGGTCCTCCAGAACGGTGGTTGGGCACATGGTCGTAAACCCTATCCCGGGATGGAGATGTCTGCAAAAGGATGCCAACCATCCTGATTAAGAGAGAGTGATTTGTGAACCAGTCCGGTTATTATAAACCACGTGCACCCTGGATATCTATACAAGAGAACCAAACGATCACATCTGGCTAGTTTTGCCCAAAAGCTAGACCGAGACCAGTCTTGGTCTCGCAAACTCAGTCTTTTAGAAATAGAAATAGAAAATAACTTTACTCTGGGACAAAGTCCCTTTAGAATAACAAAATAGAACATAATTAAAATACATGTCCTTTATTGAGACAGATTGTAATATTTATCAATAAACCAAAAAAAAAAAAAATTAAAATACTACATCTGGCCAAACTAAAACAATAATAAAAAATAGAAAGTACAGAAAACAAAAGTGTTTTGTATATAGATTTATAAAAAAAAAATCTATATACAAAACACTCGAAACTATGATAAAACACTTAAGACTATGCACAGTAGGAAAAATTATAATTATACTCTTTTGAAAAATAAAATAATAAAATGTACATTGAGTTCTTCTTTAAAATGAGGTGTGTTTCTGCTAACAAAGTAAAGACAAACCTGACAATATAAAATATCAGTGTATTTAAATAATGATTAATATGTAGACTCATCATTGCCAAATGCTAGCTTTAGGTACAGATTTAATTATATACGAATAAAAAATAATAAAAAACAATTAAAAAACAAAAAAACAATAGATGTGGTCAGTGGCATTAAGAGCAGGAAGATATTGTAATATCCCTAGTGAAGATCACAGTTTAGAATAGTACTATCGTATGATGATGACTAGAAATGTATAATATCGAAAGTTTAGCAAGTATCTGACTGTTTTTGTGATAGGAATTGGAATAGGAGGTATTTGAATGTGGATATGGAGGGAGAATGTCGAATTTTGATAGGTAGAGAATTCCAGAAATTGACAGCGCGAGCTATAAAGGAATTTTGAAATGAGGCAGATCTGTGAGAAGGGATGTAGAGGTCAGAAGGTCGAGATCTTGTTGAAAGGGAATGGACTGAGGACTTGAATTGGAGAAGGTTGTAGGCGTAAGAAGGACGATGGCTGTTGATGATTTGATAGAGGAACGTACCAAAGAAATATAATATACCAGTCTTGGTACTGGCCTGGGTCTTCCGCAAGAGTCTCACAACAGTCTTGCAGTTACTTATTAGCTTATTACTATAGAGATATCACTGTCATTTTTTAGATAGGAGAAACCTAACTAAGCCCTAATGAAAAATAAGAGGAGTTAAATGCAAAAGTATATTGGTTATACCAATTATTAATATATAGTTACTAAAATTGTCGAGTATTAGTAACTAGTTTGCCTTAATTCTTATTTGAAAAATCGATTTTTTTTTAACAGTCCTGGTCTTGGTCTTGCAACAGTTAGGCTGTTGGTTAAATAAATCAAGTTAAATAAATCAAGAGGTGTTAGAAAAAAAATCTTATTGAATTACTTTTTATTTTATTTTTTTATGCAACACGGATGTTGAAAATATACAACACCAGTACCTACAGTTCTATTTTTAGAACATTAAAATAGAAACCGTAAATACATCCACACGGGTTAAAAAACCTCCATAAACCTTTCACTAACATTATTTAATGTCGACTTTAAAATGAAAATAATTACATTAGGGCAGCAATTTTTCAACAATTAGAACCTCTTTTTTAGATAACGTGGATGGTGTATATTTCAACAGATTTTTTTTTTTTTTTTACTTAGCCTCTTTTTATTTATTATTGTCTTGATTCCTTGGATTTTCGTTGTCTTCATAATAGTCCTTTTGCTGTTTAAAAGCATTGTAAGGTGTATTTTTTGATTTGCTTGTCGTTTCTGATTATTTTGTACTTCATCTGTAATATAACAGGTGATGGGGATCACCTCAGGCTTGAGTTGACCTTATCCTCTAGAGCTTACAACTAAATTAATAAAACATCTACCTTATGCGATTTGTTGCCAACGTTTCGGAATTTCGGCTGGTAATAAGTTGGTGAAAAGAGGGTTAGCCAATTGTTGGGATTTTTCGAAAAATGATCTTTTTCCTTTTGCGGGAAATTCTTTTATTGTTGATAAATTAATGTTGCTTGTATATCCAATGTCTTCTTTCTCGGCAGCCTGGTTCCTATTATAATTTTTCTAATTATTCTATTCTGAAAATATTGTAATCTTTTCCCAGTTGTTTTGCTGGTATGTTCGAATAGAGGTGCACCATACAACAGAGTCGGCCGTATTATACTTGTATGGACTTGAAGCTTTAGGCGTAAAGATAGGTTTGTTGTCCGAATTAAATTTTGGATTCTGTACGTGTCATATCTTACTGTTTTAATTTTTTTTTCAAAATGTCTAGTAGATTTTAAATGTCTGTCGAAGTGAATATGTTACGAGATATGTTAAGTCAGTAGATAATTTAATACTGTTGTTGTTTATTTTGAATTCATTTGGCATTTTCTTTTTTCCTTTTTGATATGAAAATATAATTCCTTTCGTCTTTTCAGGATTAACATCTATGTTTAGGATTTTTAGCTGTTCTGCAATTTTTTCACAAGCTACTTGTTCATTTATTTTTCGCTGGTTTTAGCAGTAGAAATAAAATAGCATGTTTCTACAGATTTTTTTTTCTAACCCTCCAAAATGTTTATTTAATCAATTTACATATATAGCATACATAACAATACAATATATACAAGTAGCAAATTCCTTCCACTGCCCGAGGGCATTTTAAGAATTGGGGATAGCTAAGGGTAACATATGTGGCAGAAGGCCTTGTGACTTTCATTGAACGGGGAGGGACCGTTCTGCTAATTATTTATTATTTACAATATATACACATTAATGAGTTTGGACCGCAGAGTTTGATGAGCCTTGGGCCTATGAACTCAGGCTCCTCGCGTATTGTTTGATTCTTAGCCCTTTGTAGGGTGGTGTCACGGACAATTCGCCGAAGGATAGAATTCTGGAAGCCCTGGAGACTCTTAAGCGTGGATTTATATAGGTATCGTAGGAAATTTCTACAGAATACGGTGGTAACGATTTTATATTATTGCAGTAACATATATTTTTCGGGAGGGAAAACTAAATTTTCAAGAATCTTTAGACGAAGTTAAACCGTGTACATGCGTGATCGGGTAAACGATGCGCTTAATAGGTAAAATATTAGATGGTGTATACTATTCGGGGATCATCAAGCATATGAAGCACCTATTCGAGTCATCTTTTCTCACCTTGCATTATAATTTCTCTCTTTAGCAAATCGATTTGCCTATAGGTATATTACAATGGATTAATATTTAGATTCTGTTTGTAAATTAATATGAGGAATCATTTCTTTCAACGAAAAATCAAAAAATAATCTATCAATCACAATGAATGTATACTTCTCCAACATAATTTTTTGTCTACTCTAATCCCTGTTATTATTATTTAATACTTTTATGGTTATTTAAAATAAAAAACGACGGAACAGATAAATATGGAAGAGAGGTATCATTCAGTTTCAATCTCCCTCTGCTTCATATTCCCACGAAAACAATGAAAAGGATTCGGCTAGAGATTAATAATTATACTTTGCTTCAAGTTTGAAATGTTCATTCACAACCACTCGTGGTAGCTTAACCAATAAACACAAAACAATTTTTTTCTGCTATTCCTCTGTAGCACCTTTAGGAAATAAAGATATTTTTGATCTTATAAAATATCAACACATACAAGAAATAGAATTATTACAAAAAGAAGATATCATCTCGAAGAAGAACTAGCAGTTAAAACAACAAAGAACCTGTTTTTTTAAAACTCATTAATTTTTTTTCTAAAAACATGCAAAAAGTACTCTTTATTTATCTCAAAAGGTCAAAATCTTATCACCTTTTTTTTTTATGAAACTGTGAAATACGAGTATTATATCTTTTTAGATCTTTACTGAACGGACAACTATTCGACAAATCAGTTTCAAGATAATTGAATGTGATGAAAATAAATGGTTCAATAAATTACAAAAACTCGCTAGCCTTCGGTTAGTCAGAAAAAGATATCGCTAGTATTTTAGGATCTGGATAACTGAAAACATAGTCACGATTAAAATTATCAATGTTTTTAAAAATGGACAGCAGTTTCAAGAGTTGGTATCACTTCTAGGAGGTAAAGGAATATAAATTGAACTCATTTAAATATATTTTTAAACAAATCTAGTTCATCAGTAAATCTTGAGGTGTTAGTGAAAACGTGAATATAAGGAAATGTTAAGTAAATACATCAGGACATATAATTACTTTTTTTATTTTATTTTATTAATTCATTTGTAGAAATTTACAACTGTATAGATAAAAGCCAACAAGTAAATGTGCTATAAGAATAAAATAAATGATCTAAGCTGGTGAAGAAAATACTCATTGGTAGCATTTCAATCACTGAATTAATTTAGGATGTCCCTTGGCCATCTTCTTTTCACACTCATCGAAGGATTGTCAGGATTCATTTTGGATGAAAGGTTATGAACTAGAGGGTCGGGAGGGAGGGAGAAGGGGAGACTAAGGAGATAGGAATTAAAAGAGGAATATCTATTTCAGGCCAAATCTGCAACAAAAGGAATATTGAGGCCATTATGAAAAAAAAATATTTCCATCACAAAATTTAAGGATTCTATGGAAGATTTTAGATTATGAGGATTGAATCCAGGAGGATTGAATTCGATTATTTTGTGGAGCCCCAGAGTTAAATTCCGTTTTTTCAAATGCAACTGATAATGATGAGGTTTATGATTTTTCTGTATTAGAAGTCCAAAGCGTTTGTCATTAATTGTTGTAGTAACCGGATCATACGGTAGTATTGTGTCATTTCAGTCATGTGTGAGGATTACAAGTAAGACGTTTGTAAAAATTTGGTCTTAGGTAATAGATATGGTCAACAGGGATAGGTGAAAATAAATCAATTTTTTTTTTCACAGAGTAAAAATTAATTTAATTTTACTGGCAATTACACGAAACCTAAGTAACGGCAGTATGTGTTATGCCAGTAAACTTTGGAATCGAACAAATAATCCTGTATTAACTAAATTTTTTTTAATAAAACGCAAAATTTTAAAACGTCATAAAAATATTGTCTTAGCCTAATTCCCACTCCATATGATCAATGCCTTCCACATTTCACAGCCATTATATTGTTAACAATTATTTATATTAATTTTTATTATTGAATGGAGTTCAATTAAATTTATACTGGGTAATTTTTATACTATTCTCCAAATTTCCTCCTAGTTTGGATCAAATCAAACGCGCAGTTTTCAAAATATTGTCGTGTCAAACAATAAATTTCCTGATCTAAAAGCGGAAGTATTTTTTCGTAGTAGTGGATAGAATTTGATGAAATTTATAGATACTTGGTTATCTGTTAACTAATTTTCAACTCCTCTGAAAATTTGAGCCAAATCGAACTTGCGGTTTTAGATATATAGACGTATCAAGGAAAACATGTTTACGCAAATATGAGAGAAAGTAGTGAACAGAAGTAAAATAAATTGACACTACATTATCTTTTCAATAAAACCTACCTTTTATCCAACTTTGAGCTAAGTCGAACTTTTTGAGGTTTCTGAAATATTGGCATATCTAAAAAAATAGGTTTGTTCGTGCATAAGCGGAATCGCTAGATGGAATATGATAGAATTGATATAGGTACCAACCCGCACAATCCCTAAATTTTAATGAAAATCGAATAAACGATAGCAGGTGATATGCCATTTACTTCGATTTGGCTACAGACAGCCAGACACCGAAAAAAAACTAGAGCCTTTAGTTCTTTTCCCTCTGATAAAAATGTTATAAATAATATTCCAATTCCAATATTGGGATGAAATTGAGATCTTGCATCCTCTTAAGATAATATTCGAGTATATTTACAATTTTCTTGTGCTGTTGCATGTTTTATGATTTACACTTATTTTCATACATTTAATAATTTTATTTTTTATTTAGCAGTATAAAGTATATTAAATATAAATAAAAAGATATTATTTGTTGAACCTCACCTTCCTCTATAGAAGTGTTAGAAGTTTTTTATTTGTGTTATATACAGTGTTTTCACCATATTTTATTTTTATTTCCATTTTGTTCAGTTAGATTTTCCCTTTTTTCCCCTTAAAACGAACTTAAAAATTACTTCCGCTTAAAATATATAAAGATAATATGTAATGTTTTACATAACGTTTATGTCTGTTTTACTTATTAAAAAAAATAGATTAATCAGTGATTAGGCTTTGATTATTAAAAATTGTTTCTTTTTTTTCCCCTCCCAAGCTTGGAATTTCCCTAAAATGGGGAATTTTTCAGCAAAGTGGAAACTATAGTTTAATAACAACTATATACTAGATTGAAGCGACAAGAAACCGCTCGACGTTTCCGATTACTTCAGCACTTACTAGACAAACGCTATAAACTTTCAATTAATTACAAAAGACTCATATACTTGACTATAATAAGGCCTATTTGGACTTACGAAGTTGATCCATGGGGTCTATGATCTACTAAACCATCGAATTCCTCTCGTATCCAATCCTTACAATCCAAAATCCTTCGTAAAATCCTCAACGCTCCTCACTATGTAACAAATAAAACCATCCATAATGACCTTGATGTTTCTTTTGTTTCAGATCTGGCGCTATTCAGATACCTATCCTTCCATAATAAACTTCAGAATCATCCCAAAACTTTCGTTTCTAACCTTGCTTCCTCTTCAATTCCTGATAAACCTCCGAGGCGTCTGAAAATAAGATGGACCCCGTGATATCCTAACGTAGACATATCATTATAGAGTGCTACCATTGGGTAGTTACTCAGCAAGTGTTTTCATGTCATTATATCCGTTATTTTCAAATTTACTAGATGTATTTATTCAATACAGTTGTAAATATCATTAAGAAATAATTAAAAAAATAATAATAATAACAACTATAAATATGTTTGAAATAAGTAGGTCCTTATAGGATTTCATGGAAGCCTGAAACGTAAAACGCGAGTAGATTTTTCGTTTCTAACCTTACATTTTTACATACAATGCACGAATGCAATGCTTCCCTACCAAGTATCGCTAAATTTCTATGGAAAAATTATAATTTTTTCTTTGAGAAGAAGTGAATATAATTCATACTTCATTTATTCTTAAATAATGATAATTATCACATATTTTTCTACTAGAGTCAGTTGTAAAAGGACTGACTTTTTTTTTTTTAGTTTTTTTCTCAGGGACAAGTTACATGTTGCCTCATCTAGATCTGGTCGCGGAGGGAACCAGTATAAACTTATCCCACGAGGAGAAACAATTAAAAATATTGTTTACGTTGTTGAAGTATTTTAAACTTTCTTTAAATAGTTTAAAAAATGCCGTGTTCGTAAAAAAAAAAAACTTTGTTAATATAAAGCCAATAAGCTGAAGGAGGTTTCTTTGAAGTTATGTTGTTGTTTTTTTTAGTGATATTTACTTTTCATAATAAATATTGGATGTTATTTATTTACTCAGGTGCTTTCAGTCATGAACTTATCACCTGGATGAAGTAGGTAAGCATAATATTTTTTTTTTTTTAACTTCTTTCCTCTACCATGATCTGTCAGAAATACCAAAAACTGGTGATTTCGCTTATGGAAAGTAGAGACATTGTTAGGTGAAGAATAGGAATGCCCAATGGCATACACCCCTTCCTTTTTTTTCATATCAGCAATTTCAAAATTATTATAATCGTAAAAATGTATGGATTGTTTTTTATTTACCCACCAAGAGTGTCATTGGCGGTAAGTTTTTTTACTCTGTTATAACACTTAGTTTCTACTAAGTATTTCAACTCAGTAGACACTCTATTTTCATTGTCTCCCAATATTTCCTTCATTGTCTTTGCTAATTTTAATTTTTGTCGGATTTGAATCAACTGGTGGTACTCAACTAATAAAAACCAAGGTATTTCAGTGACTGTTTCCACAGTTTTGGCACGTGGGTGCTGATAGACCTGTAGGACACAATATGTTTTAATTTATTCTAAATTTTATTGTGCTTATTAATGTTACCTGATACAATTAATGGGTCTAATAACTTTTTCTGTAACTTTATTACATTTTCCTTAAAATGTTATTAGACCTTTCTAACAATAATTAAACAGTGGTTTATGTGTTGTTGTTTAAAATAATGATTTAAAATCAACTTACATTTATTACTTTCTATATTGATTTATAATATTTACAGTAAATAAAGGAGATCCTGCATTCTTCTTCATTTCAATCTCCTAGGAACGAGTTCGTTGACTGTTGGTATCTGCTGATCAATATATAAAGAAATATTGAGGGGAAATAATCCTGAATGTTTTTGATTGAAAAATTTGTAGGTTACGTAAGTGGATCATTTTGGTCATTCCGTATATCTATGGATCAATCCGTATACCGTATCTATCAATTGGATAAGTAATTGTAATTTATTACGGTTATCTAAATTGGATTCAAAGCAGTAAAGATAAACCATTCTGTGTTTGGCAATATAAGCCTACCTTCAAATAGCAAACTCTATGTGAAACGAACATGAAATGACGTCATATTTTTATACATATATATGAATGCGTGGGACATCGGTATAGAGGAAATTTACGAATCCCAAAAAAAATATACAATTAACGTAATTGAAACCACGCAAGAAAAAACATAAGCGAGTTAGTTATACTCTTCACAAATATTAAAAGTAATGAGAAGAAAAAAATAGATCGATTTTTTTTTTTTTAAATTATGGTACTTAAGCAGACGAAGCAACGATACTCACAAAAAGATCCTTCACAGGCCTCATCGACTTTACATCACTTACTTAAATTACAAGGCAAACTATTGTTAAGTTAACTAAATAATGATAAATACACATACAACATTTACTCTAAAAAAAAAATGCCAGATTGTATTAACAAAAACCAAATTTCTTCAAATTTGGTTACACACGCCTCATTAACTTTACTTACTTAAATTACGAAACAAACTATTAAATAATCCGACATCATGATACATCCCAACATAACGTTTACTTTCTGAAAAAATAACAGTTTATTTTAACAACGGTTATTTATCTTTGACGTACCGATGGCAAAAATATGACTCCTGTTAAAGTGAAACGATGTAACCGAAAATAAATTGAGGGAGGTTAAGGGTGACGTTTCCTCTTGGGCATCGTCAAATAAGGTTGAGAGGAAGTATTTCTTACGACCCTGCGTATAGGTCATACACGCCTTACCCATGGATACCTGCTGGCCCGAGATTCTTCGCCAACATGCCAAACTTGTGGGACTCCTCTGACAGTGAAACACATTTTAACGGAATGTAGAGCTTACGAAACATATAGACTCTCTTGTGACTTGACAAACGATTTACACTCCATTTTACAGGACAATACGAATGAGGTTGATAACTATTTTCTTTTATGAAACGTTCTAAGCTTGAAAATAAAATATAATTCTCAGTGAAAAATAAGGCAATAATCACCCAAGTGGTTGAAGCCTTAAAATATTAAAAAAAAAAAAATAAATAAACGAAAGAGCTTTGAACTACTTTACATATTATTTTTTTTCCAAATTTTCAATACATATACGCAGTTATTTGAACCCACGTGACCATAATCATCAACCTCCCGATCATAAGTATTACGACTCATAAAAAAAGTATCTTGGACCTGAACAAAAAAAGTCTATACACGAACTTCCACATGCCAACAGTCGCCCAAAATATTTTAATTTCTCAACCTCGATTTTTTTTTTTTTTAATTTAAAAATGCATACCAAAATTTTAATGAGAACCCTGGTAACAGCCGACATACTCATGAATATGTAGTGGAGGCCGTAAAAGCGCTGCATAAGAGATCTCCTATCTAACATTAATTGAAGCAGGCCAAGAAGCAGGTCCTTCGCCGACTTATAATTTCCAAAAATAGTCAGCTCATTATCTGATTATCAGCTTAAAACATTTGGCAGGTGCAGTTAATGCCATACAGACAAAAAAAAACTAATTACGTTGGGTAATATTGATACCAGAGATCGATAAATACTACTCTGAGCAGTATCACACGGAATTGGCCTTGGTATTTCGCTTTGCAAGACCAAGACTAAGACTAGTAAAAAAAAAAAATCCATTTTTTGAATAAAAATTAAAGTAAAATAGTTAGTAGTTAGTAATACTTAACAATTTTAGTTACTATATGTAAAGAATTGGTATGACCAATATACTTTTGCATTTAACTCTTCTAATATTTCATTCGGGCCTAGTTAAGGTTCTTCTTTCTTAAAAATTATAGTAATGTCCCCACATATATTATTACAGTAAGGCTCGAAATCGGTTTTGTTCCAAATATAAGCTCATGCCATGCTCAAATACCATGAATGGGGTTGTATTCAGAATTTCACGGGGGGTAAGCGAATTGTATTCTCCACTTTTGTTTTTCTTTCTGAAATAAATAAAGTCGATAAAACGTTTTGCTAGGCTTCGATACTGGAACGGTGGTAGATCTGTAGATCGATACGGGACAAATTGGATCTTGAAGACTTAGATGCGTACAGCAAGACCCGGATAGTTCCTCCGGAACTATCGGATCCTGCGTTTTAAACCCAAAACGTGCTATTTTCGAGATAACGCAAGGCATAGGGTTCGCATTCACACAACCTTACATTAATTGTAGTACTGTCATTGAATACATGTCTCATTTCCTCGACTTGAGGTCTCTATCATAGAGAGAGGAGGGGTTCGTATTATATATCGATGGTGTTTTTAATCGGCAAGCCATATCATCGTTAATTTTACACCAAATCTCAAGATTGAGCCACCAATTTCGAAGGCTTCCTTCCCCTTCAGGCGGGCAAAATAGTCCAATCACCTCGAAAATTCAGGCAAACAAGTTATGAAAGTAAACAAACTTTATTTGCGAATAATTGAAAAATTGCACAGTTTTCCCTTCTAGGCTCATGATTATATAAAAGATTACTGAATTCCCTACAAAATGAAAAAAAAATCATCGAAATCAGACAATTTTTAACAAAGATACATCTTACTGAAATTTGTAAACATGTTGGTTCCAAACAAGGATGAAGATTTAAATTAATTTTTGTTTCCTTTGTCGATTATATTTATCGATAAAGCAACAATTGATTTCTTTATCTTTTGATACGTTGCATTATTTTATTTTATTATTCATTTGGAATTTGATAACAATATGCTGTGCGAATTGTTCCCACGGGCCTACTAGTCTCTATAGTAATAAGCTAATAGGTGCCCCCTCTGTGAACGAATGTCGTAAAATTGATGGTTTTGCTCGACATGCGTGGATACACCGTTTTAATCTGCTACATCCAGCATAAAAAATGATCCGTCTAATTTATTTGTGGTCAGTTTTATTCATGTTATTGTTTATGGGTTCCCTTATTTTCCTTTATTATTATTTCTTAGACATAAATTATTCAAAATATTTATTATTTTATATTATATTATTTGTTTTATTTTTTTCAGTTATTCATGTATATTTAATTATTATAACGTCTTTATTTGCCTGTAAAACATAAAAAATTTCCGGCAGACGAATAATCATGCCGTATAAATGTTTTGTGTGTAATGGAAATTTATAATGTATGCATATTTAATAAAGCATTTATCATTCATTAAAAAGCTAATAAGTAACTGCAAGACTTGTTGTGAGTCTCTAGTACAAGACCAAGACTGAGAGCGCAAGTCCCGTATTTGGCCAACACTAACTCTGAGTACTGAGTACTAAGTATTTTACTAAAATACTGATCTTGTTTTAGTAGCAAGGAACTTAATCAATATTTCATTTGACGCCAAAAGATTAACTTAAGTAGTGATTGTATTCCCAATAGTTATTCAGTTTGAATTAAGTACTTGGTACTCGCTACTCAAACTAGAATTTGCCCATCTCTGATTGATACAAATTTGAATCTTTAGAATAACTGATTTTGATAACTGCTGAAATATAAAGTAGTTAGAGTACGTATGCGTAAAAAGATTTTTTTTTAATGTTCCAATGTGCTTTATAGTCTGTGGTAAAGTCCCCTTTTTATCGAATTATTTACATACGCCTGAACCTTCGTTAATAGTTTCATCTCATCGTAACCTACAACTATTTTATTTACGGAAACTCTAGGAATCGGGGCGTTTTCAATCTAGAGAGAAGCAAACTTTGTCTATTTAATTAGCTACTAAAAATTTGTAAATACTCATTTGCTTTCTTAGATCTTAACATAATTTTATCACAAAATCGAGAATAAAGGTGGCCTTAAAAAATATTGAGCCGTTTGGAGTGACCTGCACCTCCAAATTTTCAAAATTGGGAGGTCATACAGGACAAACGGCCCAATATTTTTGTAGGTCATTTTTTTCTCAATTTTGTGATCAAATTATCTTACGAGCAATGCAGAAAGAAAATGGGTAGTTACGAGTTTTTAGTACCTAATTAAATATAACAAGTTTGACGATCTACAGATTGAAAACGTCCCAACTACAAGTTTTCGTTGTAGGTTACGATGAGACGACGTTATTCGAAGTTTCAGGTAGATGTTAATAATTTGATAAAAAGGGAGTCTGTACCACGGAATATTATTTAAATAGTTATTTGATAGCATCTTTAGCTAATAAAACCTCTTTATTAACAGTACAATCAAAATTCGTTGAAGAGCCCTATGGAAAGACAACCAATGAGTCTAAGAGACGATAGTTAGACTGCAATAAGTCTCTAATGGTTAAGCAAGAGAAGTTGAATCATTGCAAAGCGATAGTAAACAGAAGTGGGATTTGTTTGAACAATACAGGGTCCAACCAACCCTCCCACGGAACAAAGACCTCAAAACAGGATTTGATTGAGCTTCTACTTGATCCTGGTTACAGTCCAGATTTATGGAAGAACCACCTATTCCAACCAAATGGCAGATTTTAAACAAAAACCTATAATTTTTTTAAACAGGCTCAAAATGGAATTACAGATTTATTTATTTCGAACACCTAAAAAATGGTATTGTGAATGTATTCGGCAATTTAGCATGGAAAAAGTAACGAAACGTGGTATATAAATTGGCTCATAGTGAAATTGATGCACCCCGTAGAAAAGTAGAAAAAAAAGATTGAATGGTTAAAATAAACAAATAAACTAGAAACTACTCAACAGATTTATTTATAATCTCATTTAAATAAGTTCAAAGTTGACAGGCGGAAATATTATTTTTATATAAAAAAAAATAGCACAAACTCCATTATTTATTTATTGGTTACATATATTTCTGGCTCACAATAAATTTGCCATCTACCTCGGTATTTAGCAAATATGATATAAAGGAGAATATAAGAAAATAAGAATAGAAATAACAATAAAAAGTAGTAAAATGAAAATGAGATAAGATAATTACACACAAAAAATAATACAGCAAGTAGCTCAATGCAATATTTTTTTTTTGACAGCGCCTGAGCAGTTTCTGGGCGGATTATATGGATTTGTAACAGTAGATAGAGCTGGAGTAAGTAGTGGATTGGAATTTCGAGTCAGTCTGTCATGAAAATTAGTAAAGCGATCTGTGGCAGTTGCCGTGATGAAAGGAGTGTTCAGGTCAGTGTGTAACGTGAGGTTTGAAACATAAAAGGGTACGTCTACAATTTTCCGAAAGACTTTTGACTGGAATGACTGGATGATTTTTATAACTGATGTCTTTGCTTTTCCCCCATAGTTCGATTCTATATGTCCAAAATGGCTTGATGAGTTTCAAACTCAATAAAATTAAAATGTTTAACTGCGGTTAAAAATAAAAATAAAATTGGATGATTTTACCTCACAGCCAAAATGATATATTTCACTTCTTCTTAACTTTTAAATACTATTAATTTAGGGCTTAGTAAGTTCCATTCTTTTGCTAGAAGTTTTGTGTTTTCTAATTTCTACCTCCAATTTTGCCCACGGGTCTTTCTCAAATTAAGATCTCGTTGTTTGTTTGTTTCGATGTCTAGGCGCAAAACATCCAGGTCATAAGCGCCCGATCAACTAAATAACATCATTTAATACTATTTGGATGATTGGTACAAAAAAAAAAAAAAATAAAATAAATAAAAAAATAAATAAAATAAATAAAGAAATGGATTGATAGAATAAAATAAATAATTAAGGATAATAATAGACATTTATAGGTAATAAGATGTATAAAAAATGTATAAATAAATAAACTTTAAAAAATAGCAATAGAATCAATAAAAAAAAGATTTATATATAATAAAATAAATAGATAAAAAGGAAATTAATAAATAAAAAAATAAATAAAAAAAAGCCAGTCAAATGTGTTTTTTAAGTCTTTCACTATCCATAAACTTGATGACTTTGGTAACCATTTCTTCCTGATTTCCCAGGGACGCTGATATATTCTGGGGTATTCCAAAATCTTCTAATCTTGCGGTGTAAAAAGGGCATTCCTCCAAAATATGTCTTATAGTTAGTGATTGGTTACACTTTTGACATCGGGGGATAGAATCTTTTGTTATGAGGTGGAGGTGAGTCAGTCTAGTATGTCCGATCCTCAGCCGCGTGAGGACGACCTCTTCTCTACGACTGCTGCGTCTGGAGCTGGTCCACGGTTGCACCTCTTTCTTTATTGTTTTTAATTTGCTAGGTGCGCTGTTGTCCCACCGTCTTTGCCATTCTTGGAATATGGTTTCTCTCAGAGGTCGTGCAAGTTCAGATGGTGTCAAAAAAACTTTACCGCGGCCTGGAAGAGTAAGAGCTTCCTTTGCTGCTCTATCAGCCATTTCATTTCCTTTAATTCCTATATGGCCAGGCGACCAGATAAAATGTGCCGTTGTTCCAACTCCATGAAGCATTTTTATAAGACTTAGAATTATACTTAGACTTAGAATTAGAATTTTTATAAGACTTTTATAAGATCTCGTGACAGTGGTCTTGTTTTTATAACGGCGAGGCAATTTTAAACTAGGTATTCCTTAACTAACAAGGCACGGTGTTCTGAGCTCCGTATAAAATTGCCGGATTAATACATTTTTCCTAATACTTTTGTCTTGACATCTGAAGGTATTTGAATTTTAAATATATATTTTAGGCCCATTTTTTTTCACATCTCAAGTTAATCCTCCTATTTATTTCTTCTGACTTATGTTTGATTGATATAATTTGTCCTGCTGATTTCTTTATTTTTGACTTTCATCTCTGTTTTTGGGAATGAAGAATTATCTAAATTTTTTCTGCATTGACATGAACCCTCTTAAATCCGCATTATATGAGGATCTAATTTACCATTTCATTAATTTCTGTTATTTTGTTGACGAAAATAACAATGTCGTCCGCGGATCGCAGATTTGACAACTCAAACCCATTTATTATTTCACTCTCTTAATAATTCAGCTTCTTAAACACATAATAATTTCAACTATTTAATTATGTATTGCTCATCTCGAAAACAGTATTTTTGGATAATAAAGTTATTCAATAAGTTATTTTTAAGTAATTAGTATATAAAATCGGTGGTATGAAATTGTATGTTGGTATGCATTCGGCTGTATATAAAGTTTCGTTTGTTGTAAACGACTTTTGTAAGTCACCTTAGTAGATTTTTCTTAAAGACAACGTACAAGTTCAAGTATATATTTTTCATTTTGGAAATACAAAAAAAATAGTGTAGTTCCATTTAATTTTTTAGGAAAATCCATTTTTTTAACATGCTATTCTAAATAATTCTTCTACCATCTAATGGGGTTAACCTTCAAATTAATGGATCTTTGAACAAACAAGTAAAATGACGAGTATAGATAGACCCAAAGATGAGATTTCCGTATGATTTGGGAGCCACACCTCAGGGGATTAAGATATAGAATTAAGTGTACATATGTCAGTATACTATACATAATAAAAGCACATAAAGATACATGTGTACCAGTAGCAGATAGACTTTTGAAAAAAAAGATTATGAAATTTCATGCAAAATTATTTCAGCGACAAAAAAGCTAAAAGTATCAATTAATAAAAACTACATTCCTTTTTTTATTTGAACAGTATTTCTGGAAATGCTGACATTCCCTTAAGCATTTTAAGAGAAAGTTTAAAGCATTTTAATTCAAAATCCTTTGAGATGCCTGCAGGCGTAATTTAAAATAAAACAAACTGTTCCTCACATAGTTTTCTAGCCGATTTACATAGTTTCTCTGAAGTACATTCAAATAGAGATAAAAAATACAAAAACCAACAAATCAGAAATGGTGGACAAGGTAGCGAAAATATAATACACATTAAAAGCATCAACATAGGAAAAAAAGAAGAAGAAGAAAACGGATAATAGAATTAAAAACAAAAAAAGAAGAAAACGGATAGACTTAAAAACAAAACAAAAAAAAAACTAAGATTATACATAGCATGAATAATTAAAAATAAGAAATAAAATATCATCTTACAAACAGGTTATGACGACGGAGTGCAGGTCGAACTACTGTACTTCTCAGTGATTCTGACAAATAGGATAAATTACTTCATTATGCATTTGAGTATTTTTTTATTTAATCTCCATCAAACTATTAATCATTGAAAATTAATATTTGAACTATAAGCTACCGTATTTATTTCCTATATTATACTGATCCCTATATATTACAGTCTCAAAGATAGCCAAGTTAAAACAGAATATTTAAATATTTTTATAAGTGCTAAAAGTTAACTCAAATAAATAAATTAAGAACCTGAATTCAGAGTTAGATCTACAAAAAAATTTAAAACATTCTCTACGTTTTATGTATATATATATATATATATAATTATATATAATATATATTATATATATATATATATATATATATATATTTTTATATATATATATATATAAAATATATATATATATATTTTTTTTTTTTATTTGCTTACTCAGCCTCTACTCCTAAGGATCATTGGCTTTATGTTTCCATTTTGTATTCGTTGATAAAAGTCAATTTCTTTCAAATATTCGAGCAGTTTTCCTATTTCGTTTTCCTCATCTTGCAGAATTTCTTTCATTTCCGTTCCCATTTGTAATTTTTTCCTTATATCAGTGTACCTTCTACATTCTAATAATATATGATTCAATGTTCTGGGTACTTGGCAATGTGTGCAATTTGGGGCTCTAATACTCGCAGGAGGTATCCATGGGAAAACTCACAGTGTCCGATTCTTAGATGACAAATTTTTTTTTTTTTTTTGTTTTTTAACTTGATTCTTCAACTCACACCTGTCAGAAGTTCCGACAATCAGCGAGTGTGATGTCAAGATGTAGAGATTGGTCTTGGAATAGGCGTGAGGGAGAGGATTACCCAGCGGCGACCTTCCTGTCTTGACCGTAATGTTTACAGTTAGTGGAGGAGATCCCTCATCCAGCTTCTTTTAAGCCTCCTTCGGGTGTTATCGGGCATGTTAGTTGTGGCCATGCCTCGAATCAATGAGTTTGTATGTCCGTGTAAGTTATTATGAAATCGTTTGTTGTATGTTCGTATGTGGTCGTTAACTGTTGGCATCTGTAAGTCTTTATGTAGAGTAATGTTACTGACGTACCAGGAAGCTTTGGTGATAGTTCTGAAAGTTTTAGATTGAAAAGTCTGTAATTTACGTATGTGAGTCTTTTTGGCTGTCCCATATATCTGTAAAGCGTAGGTCCAAATAGGCTTGAGTAGGTAAGTATATGTATTCAATTTCTGTCTAAGTTTTAATTTCGAATTTCTTGCAAGGAGAGAGTACAATAGGCGTAGTCTAAGGTTTAGAGTTTTTGTTTTGTTTTTAATATGTTGGCCCCATGTCATTCTTCTGTCAAAGGTCAGTCCAAGATATTGAACTTTGTCTGTCTGAGGAATTTGGATATTGTCAAGGTAAATAGGAGAGCAAGTTTCACGTCGAAGGGTAAAAGTGATATGTAGTGATTTGTCTAGGTTGAGTCAAATTTTCCAGAGTTTGCACCAGTCGTAGAAATTGTTTAGGTGATATTGTAAAGTCTGTGAGGCGTATGTTGAATTTTGATGTCTTGTGAAGATTGTTGTATCGTCTGCGTAAGTCGCAGTCAGAGTATCGAGAGGATCTGGAATATTATATGTGTAAATAATATACAACAGAGGAGCAAGCTCTGACCCCTGAGGCACTCCTGCTAGGGCTGGTTTACCTTGGCAAACAGAGAAAAATCTGTAAAAAAAGAAAAGATTGAAGAATAAGATAGTAGGTTGGAGGGAGTATAGTCTTAAGTTTGAAAAGAAGTCCCTGATGCCAGACTCTATCGAACGCTTGAGCAACATCCAGAAATACTCCTGTTGCATATAATTTGTGCTCTAGTGCTGTCGCAATGTAGTCTGTCACTCGGTGTAGCTGATGAATGGTTGAGTGGTGTGAACGAAATCCAAACTGATGTTCAGGTATTATGTTTTCAGTAGTCAGTATGTCAAGAAGTCGTTTGTAGAGAAGTTTCTCAAAGATTTTAGAGCATAATGGGAGCAAGCTGATGGGTCTATATGATGAAGGTAAGTCAGTGTTTTTGTTAGGTTTATGAATCATTTTTATGAATGAGTATTTCCATTGTAAGGGGAATTTAGTCGTTCTGAGTATTGCGTTATAAATTGATGTTAGGTATACTAGAGCTTTCCTTGGCATTTTCTGGAGCACTTGAGCATTTATCAGGTCATGACCGGGAGCTTTCTTTTTAGGTAACTGTCTGATTTGTTCTGCAACTTGAGTGGGAGTGAAGCAAAGTGGAGGTAATGACAGTTGTAAAGGAATGTCTAAAGTCTTTTGTACATGTCTTTCGTGATCAGTATTAGAGAAGTCAGTATGTGGTATGAAAACAGAAGAAAGATGGTTGGCAAAGAGCTCAGATTTTTCAAGGTCTGACACAGCCCAGGAACCATCTACGTTTCGGAGTGGTGCTGACACCTCACGATGCTTTACAAATTTCTTAGTCTGTCTCCATAAGCTTCC
The DNA here is from genome assembly GCA_928085145.1 of Nezara viridula. Classification (NCBI taxonomy): domain Eukaryota; kingdom Metazoa; phylum Arthropoda; class Insecta; order Hemiptera; family Pentatomidae; genus Nezara; species Nezara viridula. The sequence goes on from OV725081.1 coordinate 50,994,809, forward strand.
ATCGTCAGTCGAAAGATGTTTGAGGTAATTGTCGTAGATCGTTCTTTTAAAATTCTGAATCTGTAGTTTAAGTTCATTGTTAAGTCTATTGAAAGTCCGTTTGTCAGATGGAAGTCGACCAGTCTGCCACACTTTGCGCGCTCTTCTTTTTGCTCTGATCAGGTCTCTAATGTACTGCGGATAGATTTGAAGAGACGTATTTCTGCTGGGTCTTGGTACAGATGATGACCATACAGCCTGTTGCAGGCTGATTGTGAACTTATCAACAGCTTTTTCGAGTTCCTCTTCGGTCTTAAGGGACATTGGGATTGATAGCGTCAAATTTAAGTAGTCGCTGTAAGCTTCCCAATCGATTATTCTATCTGTAAGTGTTGGTTTTTTTTATGCAGTACGAGGCTCATCGCATAGTACCAAACTGAGAAGAGAATGGTCAGAACAAAGATCAGAGCTTGCAGTTACAGTATACGGCACTGTCCTGAGTCCTTTAGTAATGAAAAAGTGAAGTAAATCTGGTGTTTTCTGTCTTGAAGTTGGCCAGTAAGTAGGTTTATCAGGTGAGATCGTGTTTAATGAAAGCTGATCGATGGCAGACTTTAGATTTCTTCCTCTAGGAGTACAGAGTCGTGCTCCCCAGGACTGACGTTTGGCATTATAATCACCACCTGCTATAAAACACCCACCGAGATGTTGGAAGAAATTGTAAAACATTGCAGATGTTAGCACGTATTTCGGAGGGCAGTACACTGCAGCGAAGGTAATGGTATGGTGCTGGGTATACAGAGTAATTGCTGTGGATTGTATGTCAGGTGTAATGGGTAATTGTAAAGGGTTGTGTTTTAGTGATTGCTTAATCAGTATTGCCGTACCGCCATGTGCCGTCTTATCAGGGTGGTCAGTTCTATATATTTTGTAGCCTGGAATGTAAAATTTAGAATGTGGAATCAAGTGTGTTTCAGTGATGAGAGCAATGTCAGTCCGTTTTTCATGTAGGTACATGTCAAGTTCGGTCCTGTGTTGTTTTATACCATTTGCGTTCCAGAGAAGAACGGACATGGAGCCCACTGTCAGCCGATTAGTAGCCATAACTGGAGGATAAGGCTTGTGCAACGTGAGACAGTTCTTGGAGAAGGCTGAAAAGAGGCTGGATGAGGTTATTCAATCCACTTACCAAGTTGAAGAGCTGAGCTGAAGCCGGGTGATTGTAAGTCGGTGGTGGTGGCTGAGTAATGCCCTTTTTCATTTCTGGATGCTTTGGCTGGTGAAGGTGATTTTCTGGGACTTCTGTAAGGGAAGTTCTCAGTTTTGGTCCTAGATATTTGGAATCGGGTTTTGAAGAACCTGAATTTGCGGTCTGCTGACTTTGCGGAAGAGAAGGAAACTCGTCTATACCTGGGGGTACGCTAGTTTTTGCTTTTTGGGGACTTAGTATATTTTTATGGAGATTGCGTACTTCCCTCAGTTGTTTTAGAGTTGCACAACCTCTATAATTTGCTGGATGGGATCCGCTACAATTCGCGCATGTTGCTGCGGTCTCTCTTGTCATCTGGCAGAGAGTGCTATCATGTCCTTGGCCACATCTCACGCACTTCGGGGAGTGATTGCAGTAAGCCTTCGTGTGGCCATATTGCTGACAACGGGTGCACTGTGGAATCATTCTTTTCTTTCTAGGTTCTTCGATTTTCACTCTAGTATAGTATAAAAATTTAATATCAAAAATTTTTTCATTAAATGTGGCTTTAGAGGTGTCGATAAAGAACATGGGAAGTGGATTTTTATATCTGGAAATAACGTTCACAATACTTGTGGCGTCGTAACCTAAGCATTTTAATTCGTATTTTATGGTTTCAATTGGAGTAGCATGGTGTAAGTTTTTTAATACAATTCTTGGGTTTCTATCTTCTATTAACTGATAGGTATGAAAATCGGCACATACCTGTCTTAAGTTAGCTACAATACGTCTAAATGTGTCAGAGTTTTCAGGATATACGGTTACTCCTCTTGATGTGGATTTTAGGTTGAAGCTGTTCAAACCTCCTACATTTTGGAGAAATGTGACCAGTTCGGTGTAGTTCTGTACATCATTCAGGTGGATAGGAGGCGGTTTTACAGAAACCGGTTGCTTAGTGGTAGCATCAGACTCGTCACTAATGGTAGTTAAAACTTCAAAACTATTTGTGGTTATTGTTGTAACTTCGCTTACCTTTTTAGCTTTTCTTGGGTCTCTGTTATTGTCCATTGAGCGTTTTCTTCCTGTAACGAGTTCCCAATTATTTTCAGTAGCTTGGTTTGAGTTTAAAGCATCCACATTTTCTGTAGAACTGCCAGATATCGACGTCTCAGACATCGTTTACGGTGAAACCGCTACACCGAGGTGTGGAGTTCCTATTTCTTGGAGCTAATTGGTTTCAATAACAGAATGCAACAAAAAGAAAAGTTTTCACTGTTACTTTACTCTAAGAATTTGTCAAAAAGATTTTCAAAGAAAAATTAACCTCACTTTTATCAATGTTCACACATGTTTTTGTAAAAAAAAAAAGAAGAAATTTAAATCAGGTGACAAATTAAATATTTAAATTATCAATAAAAAGAATTATTTGTTTCTGATTTTTTTTAATTCAACCATTTTTTATTAATTCCGATATTTCATTGATTATTTATTAAATTTTTCGGTAAATACCAATAAAACATTTAATAATCCATCTAAATAAATAATATGATCAATGAAAACAAATAAGGTTTACTTGAATTAAATTATTTGGTTTATAATGAATATCAAGCGCCTTACAAAGATAAGAAGGCCAAACCCGCACAACAGGCGTGTATTGCGTGTGCAGATCCTAAGGCAAAGGTTTGTTTGATGAACATTCTGCCAAAATTCAATTTACCAGCTTTTGAAAAATTATCATAACATAATTTTTATGTTTAAGTTACAAAAAAAAAATTAAGAAGTTGACACAAAATATTCTGTTTTGTTGAGTTGTCTGGAAATTAATGGAGGTTTATGGTTTTAAAATAAAATAATTGATAAATTTTTTTTTTAGCTTCAAATTTGTAGACAAACTAACAGTCAGCAGAAAATCTGGTCAAATTAATGGAAACGATAATTTATCTGATCAATAATATTACGCCGAACTTTCCTCTGATTAATTCATCTGCATCTTATTTATTTTGTTCTTGATGTCAATTACTTTTTAAATACGGTCAAAAACTTCAAATTTCCAGTCGAAAATACTACGAATCAAAACAAATGAACCTTAGTACGTGACTAACAAAACTCTACAAACAGATTTCCACTTGCCAACTGTTGACCAACAAATGAGGAAAATAAACAAACAATTCTATACTAACATACACAGAAATACTAACATACTTATGAGAGACATGGCATCAGCTGTCATGTACATCAATACGAGGAGGAGACTAAAACGACGTTAGATGAGATACCTTCTTCCTTAACAATCCATAGTGATTGAATCAAGTCAGGAAAGAGGTACTGCTGGATGCTATCCTTTCTCATTCCTGACATGTCAGTTTGATCATTTTTTATGAGAAATCTGTTTATTGTCAACAGTTCGTCTCACAGGGGGGGGGGATTGATATTAAAATTTATACATATTATATTTCAGTTTGTACAAAAAAATATTTATTTATTTATCTATTTTTCTTTTTTTTTATTAACTTAATTTTTCAACTCACACCTGTCAGAAGTTACAACATGTTGGTAACTTTTCTATTGCCTCTGAATAGAATTTTCAGCAGTTATTATTAACAAATTCTGAAAATGTATATTCTAACATATTTCGATCAATAAAATTGTGACTTTTTAAGAGTTAGTCCAGATGTCTAAAAGCATGAAGGGTAGGGCGAAGTTGTTTCTGTTCCGAAAAAGAAGTTTAGTACAAAATTAATGACGAAGATTTGTTTTTTCGGTCATGAGTAACTCAAGTTTCAAGCTTCTTTACCTCAAGAATTACGATGTCCTGGGATATTCGTCGGTTTCACAGAACATCCTCTTCATAGAAAGAAATCCTTTGACGACCATCGTTGTCTTCTAGGTTGAACTCTCCGTCTAGATTTTTTAAACATCATCGTTAAATAGAACATTCAGACATCATTTATGAACTTTTGATCCTGATCTGAATTTTAAGAAAATCACGCTTTAACATCATTGGAAAGACTGAATTATTTCCAAATACTACTGAAGATAAAAGACACGTTTTTTTTTTTAGTATAAACGTTAGTTAAATAGAGAGGTAATGCAAGGCGAAGACGAAATTCTGCATTACTTTCCATACATCGTAATATTACAGCCCATTACATTTTTATAAACTTTATGAAAACAAATATCAATATCGGAGTAGTATTTGTTGTTCCAATAAATGAAATATTTTTCTAACTCTATTTTAAGATGGAAAATAATTAGTTTTACAGAAAAAGAAAATATTTGTCTCATGTTGATGAACATTAAGAGGGACCCTGAAAATTTAATAACGGAAGCTGAGGGTTCAGAGAAATTATTGCGAATGTGCTAAGCCGCGAGTATATTAACTTTAGTGGTACCTTATTTGTTCAGAACTAGACAACAAATTTCCCGGAATCCTCAGGCCTTGATTAAAGCCTCTGGATTTAGTTGTCATATTCAGTTCAACATTTCGCAGCGGTATCAAAAGTGAAACATCAATTTCGAACCCAAGCCCGTGTAAGGATATACTCAGAGTTCAGATTATCAGTTGATTCATACGTGGATCATTTAACAGAGTTACTGCGACTTACTGGTAGAACTTTTACGGAACTTCATTGATAGACCAGAAGACAACTGACTAATATATTTATTTTAGCATTTCTTCTTCTTTTTTTTTTTTCAAGTAATGTGTTCAATGCACTAACCATGTAAATTTCTACATACATAGTTTACTGTATTTACTGTATTGATTGTATTTTTAATATATAAAACTTTAAAAATTAAAGAAATATAGGGTACATCAATATTGAAATAAAGACTAAATGCGTTACTAAAATTTCATAGATTAATATTAACAGTATTGGAAATAGTTTAGTTAATTATGTGATAATCGAATTCCTCTCGTATCCAATCCTTACAATCCAAAATTCTTCGTAAAATCCTCAACGCTCCATACTTTGTCACAAACAAAATCATCCATAAAGACCTTAATGTTTCCGATTTGGCCCAATCCAGATACCTATCCTTCCATAACAAACTTCAGAACCATCCGAACCCTCTTGTTTCAAACATTGCTTCCTCCTCTATCCCTGATAACCCTCCGAGGCGTCTGAAAAGAAGATGGCTTCGGGATCTTCTAATATAGAACTTTAATTTGAGTTCTACCAATGGGTAGTTTCTCTTTATATTTTACATGTCATGTTACCAATGTCCCATTTACCTGTTGTATTTCTAATGTAATACAGTTGTAAATTTCAATAAAATTAAAAAAAAAATTATGTGATAACTTCGAAATAAATTTAAGCATAAAAAAACATAAAATGAGAGTAAGCAGTAGTAATGAGAAATTTTTAGATAGGAGCTAAATCATTCAATATGTTATATTAGGTCATAGGGCCTTCGCCTTCAAACGAGATAATATTTTCATTATTCCGAGAAATGCTGAGAAAACAAGGAAGAGAAAGGCAAAACTACCCCTTAAGGAAGAAACTCCATTAGTGGAGACAGCTTTTCATATAAAAGCTGGTGGTGAATTGAGGTAAATAGCTTGTATGTAAGTGAGGTATTCATATTAATGAAATCAAAAATATAAGGTAATAGACGGTATATTAAGGTACCTCTTTTATTTCTTTATATAAAATAAATAACAGTAATGATAAAATGTTCAATATGCTCGTTAGCTTTTGTTATATTTTCAATATATAGGTGAGATGTTTTATAATAGTGCTATTTATTCCCTCAGAAGTAATAATAATTTTCTTCAGGAATAAGTACTAAATAGTAAAAATAAAAACAAAACTATTAAGTAGTGTATTTTTTTGTGTCATTAACGTTTCGACTAAATCTAAATAAAATATCACTTTATCTCCCTGTTCTTAACAATAATTCGATGTTTCCAAAAAATGCACCTTATAATTCCGGATTTGAAAAATAAATGTTGATACTATTAATTTTTTTGACTTTTTTTTTAATAAAACAAAACATGATGTATTTTAATGGTCAATAAATAAACGATTTATTTCTATATGTAAATATTTATCCGCATCTATCACGACAGCGATAATCAGTAGATTTGTTATTAAATTGAATGATTGGCATTAAAGGCATAAAGAAGAATAGTACCCACCAGCACATCTTCCTGGTCATTGTTAACTTCCATTATTCGGAAAAGGAGATCCCTCATCCAGCTTCTTTTCAGTCGACTACTGATGTACATGTCATCCGTGTACATAAATATTTTGTTCTATCCTTGAATTTTAGTATGAATTTGGCAGTAGAAAGTACCTATGAGTTTGTCGATACTTGGTTGTCTTATGTCGGCACATAAATTTATGTAGTTCACGTACCAGGTTAACTACTGTTATTAATCTCGACATTTCGGTTAAAAATATTGAAGTTTTTAAAAGTACGTCTTTTTTGCTGTCGCTTCATATGGGTTTGAGTGGGTATGTGTATGTATTTAGTTTTTGTCTGATTTTAAATTTAGATCTGGAAAAAAGTAAGTATATTTTTTTCAGTCGCTTGTTTAAAGTCTTTCTTTTTAAAACACTTGTTAAAACTGGAATATTTTATTTAACGAATTTCAGATAATTCTTCTGTCCTGCCAGTTCCTTTACGCCCTCATCCTCATACCAGTTTCACCTCGGGCGACCTTGGTCTGAAAGCAATTTTTGTTGATTTCTTTGCTAATGAGGTGCAGACCCATCGATCTGAATCCCAATCTGGAAGACCATGAAGCTTGATTTTGGGTTCTCCCTCCACAACGGTTCGGAGTCCTCCTACTCCTAAAATGTCATTTCATACATTTCTAGATGATTATACCCATGAGCGGATCTACGGTAGGGCTTTGGGGCTGAAGCCCCCTCTCCCCAGAATGGTAAAATATAAGCATTTTTATAGAAAAAAATATATTAAAAAATTATCTCTTAAAGTATTATTGTTCGTGTAACTATATTTAAAAAGGCTTTAGGAATCACTTAAACACCATTTCATATAGGTAGTTAGTTTCTTTCTTTTTCAAAGTAATTATCGCTATTTTTATGAAAAAAAAGTTTTCGGGCTAGAGCCCCCTCCCTCCAAAATTAAATCATGGATCCCCTGATGGTTATAATGCCATGTTTCGGTAGTGATGAAATATCCTTAGCTTCCTCAATGCATCATCATTATATATATATATATATATATATATATATATATATATATATATATATATATATCTTTTTATTGAGAAATAATACATTTTGCCACACATAAGGGCACTGAGTACTAAAGCTGAGTAAGGCACATTTATAAAATATATACAATAGAATAAATAATAAAATAAATAAATAAATACAAAAAAAAATAAAAAAATATATTTTATTTCTATTTTTTTTTATTTATTCATGATATTTACAACTGTATTAATAAATAAATTGCATCTAGTAAATTTAATAACAACTACCCATTGGTAGTAAAATAAAAAATAAAAAAATTATATATATATATATATTTTTTTTTTGCCTTTGTTATATAGATGTTTATAATTAATAATTATAATTAACTATAATTATTATGATTATAATTATAATTAAAGGAATTGTGAGTTAAAATTAAATAAAATACAGAAATTCGTAGCAAAATTAAATAAATTATAAGTAAAGAAATAAATAGAAAAACATTCATACTTAATTACAATATTTACAATCAGGCAAGAGACTCCGAGTCCCCCACGTGTGAAGGACAAAGCGAGACTCTAAGAGATCCCAGCGCTTCTCTCTCAACAGCGTAGCCGGCATTACCAGTCCGGTGGAGACTGAGTAAGGGCACTAAAGCCACAAACAACATCATCATTTAATGTCAGAATTACTCGTTAGCATACCTCATTTTCTCCATGTTGAATGAAAGTTACATATTCTCCATTTACTCAACCTTAAATAGTTTCTTGAGTTAACTAGAATTGGTAAGTGGAGGAGAACTGATCTTGGTACACATTATACCAGAAGGCCTCAGCCAGCCAGCTGGGACACTATATACGCTTAAACTGAGCGAACCAATTTCTCAGCGAACCAGCTGCTTACCCAGATGTTGCCAGGTACTCTCCACGCTCTAATTTCGCCTTTTAACTGAGTTTCCGAACAATCATCGGTCCTTATTAATGTCCCAAAGTGAATTGAAATTTATATTATCTTCCATTTACATTATAAAATGAACAAATTTAACAATATTCTCTCTTCTATAAGAAAAACGTTTTTGATTTCTCAGAACGCTGGCCCAAAAAATGAATGGATTCTTACTCTCAACCAATTTTTATTCATATACTGTGATATGGCTTCAACACTTTAACAATGGTAAACTATCAAAAACCATAATCATTATAACCGAAGGTAGTTGAAAGTCAACAATAGCCTCAACCGCAAAACATTCCTTCGAATTCGTCAGGGCTGCTTTCATAATTCGCAAACGATATATGTGACCAAGAATCGTTCTAGGGCAGAAAATAATTTCAATTATCATATCGCTACTGTTAGTGCAAATGATCTTATGTAATTTTTTTCATTTTTATTCTATTTGTGCTGAAGATGACATTTAAATGTGTTCAACTGCTATAAGCAGTCTGTTATTATGGAAAATAGCAGAGGAAAATAAATAAAACATGAAATTATATTAAGAAATTAACCATCCGAACTCTCTTGTTTCCAATCATGCTTCCTCTTTTGTTCCTGATAACCCTCCTAGGCGTCTAAAAAGAAGTTGGCCTCGGGACCTACTAATATAGAACTTTAAATTGAGTTCTACTAATGGGTATTTTCTCTTCATGTTGTACATGTCATGCTACCAATATCACATTTACTTGTTGTATTTTTCATGTAATACAGTTGCGAATTTCATTAAAATAAAAAAAAAGATATTAAAAAATTATAATGAAGCAATCATTTTTTAATGATATCTTGTAAAATAATCAATATTTACGTCCTTTTGCATTAACAGTAGCGATATATTTTTTTTTTTTTTTTTTTTTTTTTGTGGAAGTATGATCTATAAAATATTGTATTTCCCCCATATACAAACAATTTATTGACGTTTCGAACTTTTCTGTTCATTTTTAATCAAAACGATTTCTTTTTTTCATTTTTAAGCTGTGGAAAAATAAATCACTATTTTAGTGTTATGTATTTTTTTTACAATCACTGCAAAATAAGAAATTTTTTTTTCATATTTATTAGAAAATTAATTAAAATTTATAGCCGAGATTCGACTAGTAATCTGAAAATTTTAATGTAACACAGGATTTTCCTGTACATTACTGCAAGGCGTTAAAAAAATATCGATTCATATAAGTCTTTTATGCAACGCTAATTTTTAATATCATTCTTTGCTAATTTAAAAAATCTATTTATCTTACATTGAAAGTATAAAAAATAGGCATGGCATTTTACTAATTACACGGATATCACGTATATAATAAATAATAATAAATTAGTACCATACAACCAATATTTGGTAAGGGGTTGCAGTTTTTGTTCATGCAACCACTGGTTAAGGTCATTTAAGTTCAGCTGCTAAATTTATCCCCCAATTAATAACAAGGTGACCTAGGTCATATAGATATTAAATATCAGGCAATTCTATAATTTTTACATACACACATATTACACTTCTTATGCGTAGTAAAAAAAAACTATGTTTTACTTATATAAGTAAAGTAATAAATATATCCAAACAAAAGTTTTATGTTTATGGTAAAGCAGAATTTGAAAATAATTATTTTATTTTATTTTAATACGTAGTAAAAGAAAATCTTTCATCTTGACTGGTTTAGGTTACAAAAATATGTAATAAGATTGTTAAACAAAAATGATGTACTGCTCAAAAGTTCAATAGTTCAAAACAGTTCACGCATTACCAAATGGACAACCATGAACTGAACTGAAAAAGATTGCTCAAGTTTTGATGAAGTATGACTATGTCAGCAAAGTTAATTGGGTTCTTCATGTCCCAACACTAATAACACATCTTCATTAAGTTACTACGTGAAAACTAACGGGTGACTAAATAACACAACTTATTGAAATTGGCTTCCTGGTTTAAAGAGGATTGCAAAGATTTAGTTAAAATACTGAAAATAATATAAAAGGATTTTTGTGTAAAAAAGAAACAAAGATCAAAATGAAAATAACAGTAATAAAAATTCCACTTATAAATAAAATAACTTTTAACTGCTGAAGAGTTTTTTTTTTCCTGTTGTTCAAGTTCAACCACCAATGCATATCGTTACTGCTGGTGCAAAAGATTGTATGTAACAATTTTACATGTTTATTCTCTTAGCGCTAATCGTGACATTTTGCAGCCTGCAACTGCTGTTAGTATTCTGCTAAATAGGAAAATAGCAGATAGAAATAAAACATGTAATTATACTAGTAAATCATAAAGAAATAATTAGTGAATATACATATATATATATATATATATATATATATATATATATATATATATATATATATATATATATATATATATATATATATATATAACAATATATATATTGTTAAAATAATCAATTTTGACATACGACCTTTTACACTGACATTCGTGATATACAAACTGTTTTAGTGCGGTACATTCCAAAATAAGTTTTACAATAAACTCGCCTAAAGATATAGATAACAATAATAACGTGAATGAAGGTTCGATGTAGAGAATCCTTTCACTATCTTATTTTAATTGTTGGTAATATTAAAATTTAGCATTTTATTAATATAAATTAATTTCCGAAAAAATATCTAATTATAAAGTTTAAAACGCACGAGGTGTTACTGTTATGCAAAAAAAACACAAAGAAAAAAATAGAATAAATAAAATAATTTATATATCTTAATTTTTTTATTTATTTGACCGCACCCTCGACTAACTCCTTTTAATTGTTGGTAATATTAAAATTTAGCATTTTATTAATATAAATTAATTTCCGAAAAAATATCTAATTATAAAGTTTAAAACGCACGAGGTGTTACTGTTATGCAAAAAAGACACAAAGAAAAAAATAGAAAAATAAAATAATTTATATATTTTAATTTTTTTATTTATTTGACCGCACCCTCGACTAACTCCTTCTCAAAAAAATAGATAGCTGAAAGAATACTTATTTAATCCACCTGATCTACAATAATATATCTACTTAATAATTATCATTGTACATCAATCTATAAGTTAAATATAATAAACCAATATATAATAAATATATCTTAAACTAAAAAAGTTGAATAATGAAAAGCGAAATATGTGAACTAGTTTTCACGAAACCTTTTCTTTTTTGTTTCAATTTGTACTAAAAAATAATTAAAATGCAATAAACGTAATGTTAATACCCGAATAAATAACAGTTTATGAATGATATAAAGAAAGAATCAATTGTTGAATAGTTACAACCCCCATTCCATTATCGTATTTTACATGTAATTTTTTGATGATATATTTTATTCTAATTAGTGATATTATTGTATAGAAGCGTTTTTGTATGGGAGTAGTTGTTTTTATTAGTTTAGTTTCTTTTTGTTCGGTTTAGTTTATACACATTTACTTTTAGTATTATTGTTTTTTTCTGTATTATTTATTTTTTTTATTGTTGAGAGAGCGTGAATCATTGTACTCTCTGAACAATATTATAGATGTCCTTATTTGTGACAGATCGTAATATCTCTCAATAAATAAGTAAATAAATATATATATATATATATATATATATATATATATATATATATATATATATATATATATATATATAAAATATATTGCTACTAATGTATGAAGAGCTTCAGTGTATAGGCAGTGATTATATCTTAAAATAACTAAATTGATTTTGAGCTGTTTTTAAGATGGTCCTACCAGCTTTCTATAATCTAGTCCAAAAAGATTAGAGCAAAACAATAAAGCAAAAAGGGTAATACAGTCAAAAAAATGGAGATGCAAAGTGAAATATAATTGAGCATTTTTATTTTTAATTGTATTTATTTATTTAATAATGTATCACTCTCTCACTTGAACAATGGTAATAGGACATCAAATCCAAACAAAAAATATATACAAAATAAAAAAAAATAAACAGAAGCAAAATAACAACTAAATAATAATCTAAAAGTAAATACAATAAAATAATATAAAAATAAGTTTAAAAAAACACACATACATACCTATCATAACTGAACACTAAAATTTATTTCTGGACTATTGTAATATATATTTAAGAAGCAACTCATTTTTTTTGTTTTTGTATATTGTTTTAAATGAAGCTAATATCTTCATCTTTGTTTATAATTTATTTTTTTCGGACGAACCCATACAAATGGAGTTGAGTTTTATACACATACATTTATAAGAATATACATAAATATGATACCTAATTAACTACATTAATAGTAAAAACCATATATAATATAATATGATATACAAAATAAAATTAGTGTGTTTGGTATAACTATAAACAAAACTATCTTTCTTTAGCAAATTAAAATATGAAACTATTAAATGTATTAATATAAATTTATTTAATATTAAATTAAATAGATGAAACTATTTATTCTTGAACAAACAAAAAGAAGTTTTTTTAATTTTAAGCAACTTTCTATGTACCAGAATAAATCATTGAATTTTTATTTGTTTTCTATATCTAATTGTACTATTTGATCTTTATCATCACAATTACCTTTTTTTTTTTTTTTTTTTGTTCTTCCCTACCTCGCCTTTTAGGCTATACGGGATTTTCCTGGACCGGAGGGTGAGGGCGGGGAATTTAAAATCCCCTTAGGCACCGGGATGCGAAGAACTCATACTTTTTAAATCTTCTCAAATCTCTTATCCGATTGCCAGGCCACTCGCGGTGCAGTGCACACGCTTTAGCCCATTCGGCCACCCGGCCCCCTTCACAATTACCATCAATATATTCATTTAAATACTTAAGTCTAAAAGCTACATATGTAGGGCAAAGCAACAGAAAATGATAAAAATCTTCGGGTTTCCGTGTATTACAAATGGGAGATTCAGCACTTCAATCTAGAAAACTATTTTGAAAGCCGTGAGAAGTAAATTTCAAGTTCTCCAACTGGCACAGTCTTCATTGGCTAATCATTTTATGCTTTTTATTGGCCCTTTAAGTTTTAGATAATATCCAACCTTAGTCAAGCTACTCATTTTTCTAGTTTTGATTAAATTTTGAGTTCAATGTGTATTGAATATCGAGAGAAAATTTATTACATTTTAATTTTTCAATGTTGTTTTTAAATTCCTCTTCAAATAATTATTTATATTTAATGTTCAATAATTCAACTGAGTCTAAAGCTCTCAACATATTTGTCGATTGTGAATACCAATTATACTTTGCATTAATTAAATATTTGGAAAAATGTTTTTTTTTTAATTTATATACAAAGTTTTGGTAATCGGTTATCTTCCATTAGGTCTACTTTTCGGTACCAGGGAATTAATCTTTTAAGTAAGCTTATTTCTAATGATTATAGACCCGTTTCTACACGCACATAATGATTAGGGGTATTACGTGGCCAATGATATATTGCTTTAAAATAACTCAAAGTAGCACGCTCTATTTTGTGACAGTATAATGGAGCCGAAACCTGCCCTGAGCACAAAATAACGGAATTAACCATGGAATTTAACAATTTAAATTTGGCATCGAGAGAATCTTATCTAATAAACTGTTTGTATAAACTGCCTCTAATAAATTTATATTTTCTTTGAGATCCTTCTTCTCATCTATGAATATATTTTCTTAATATGTATATATTTTTTTTTAATCTGAAAATATTATATTTTCTAATATTTAATATTATCTTTTCTAATATTTAAGTTCACCTACTATTATATACAGTAACTGAATGAAAAATGCTTGAGCTCTCAGCACCGAAAACAGAAATATGACAGAATTTCGTTAAAGTATTTTTCACATTAAAGCTATTATCAGTCTCTCCATAAATGACGTAGGGAAAACTTTTAAATAGCAGGACAATTTATTTTTTCTCTGAACAAATTAATACGACATTAATAATGGATATCGAATGGTGGACTCCATATGACTTGAAAATGGCCCTAGTGATGGTCGAAACGTCGTAATAAAATAGCTAATAAAGAAAATTTTGGTGAATAATGGCCTAATTTATATAACAAATAAAACAAAATTTATATTTGCCTCTTGTTTAAAAAAAAATCTAGAATTAAAATTAAAAGTAAGAATAAAATCAAAGAAATAGAATATTATATTCAATATTTTATCCTAATTAAAAAACATTGTTAACACCTCGATATTGCTTTTTATAGTCTTCATCTTGCCATTTGTTGAGGTCATTTGTAAACGGTTGTGGATTTCAAACATACCGTGAGAACTTATCCGTTGATAATGATAAATATTATGAAATGTTTAATAAAACATACCATTTGTTATATATTATTTGCATAGCTATCCATCATATAATACCCAGTCATTATGGTAGCACACGATTCTTCATTTAGCCCAGCGTGTAGGAGACCCTGGTTGCTCAATTAGGGACCTATCCTTTGAATCAGGTAGCCTTTTCTTTGACCCCCAGCCGACCTTTCCACTCTGTCGAAGATATCTGCTAATTTGATTCCGGGCGACCTGCAGGATCTGAATAATCTCTGGACTAAATCACATCTGACATTTCAGAAGAAAACCTTTTTAAGAGGTGTTTAAGATTCTGTTCGCCAATTATACGAACCATTCAATAACCAAAGGTGAAAATTATGAAGGATGAAGCAACCAATTCGTAAAGAAATATCCAAAATTACTTTTCTTTTAAGAATAAATAATCATAAACTGAATAAGAAATTATTCGTTGAAGGAATAAATTTTTTTTTCTACAATTTCATATCTGGCCTACAAGTAAAAAGGTATCTTACAACACACCCTAAACAAAGCATTTGAATATGGAAATTAAAAACCCAACACCTTTGTATTTAATGCCAGTGCCCAGGCATCTGTTGTTTACAGGTTGTTGCAATAATCTGGTGCACGCTTCTCACAACTTTCATGTATTACTCTATTTTGAATAGAAGCTATTTCCTGACAATGTAGGGATTTTATAAAGTTTTTTTTATGATTTTAACGGACCTGAATCTTAAATCTTGCAGCTAAACACTAACAACTTATAAAAGCCATTTAAATAATACAAACCCTATTTATTATAGGCAATAAAAACCTAATAACTCCATTAGTTTTTATAAACCAAATAACTCCAATCTCTGAGCTGTATATGTCTAGAGAGATTTGAAAGAACATATGACCTACAAATGATTATGGATTGTACGACTATTTGTTATTAGACTCTTATTTCACATTGTAAAGTTTACTAAAATTAAGTTTTTCCTGTCATGGATAGATCAAAAGTTTTGGGATTTCACAAAGAGAAAATTCATCAAATTGTTCAGTAATTTAATTTTCTACGAAAGTACATGATGATTTTTTGGAATAAACGGACGATAGATGCCTAGTTATTTAAATATAAGTTTATTAACAGATGTTTTATAATCCATGAAACATTTTTATACTTCACTTCTTCTTGCATACAATTTCAATAAAACGTTTTATTAATAATTCAATTGTCTCGAATCTGTGGATAATATGTGATTCCAAACTTAAAATTAATTAAAAAAAAAATACATTTAGTAAGGGAATTTCGATTATTTTGTTTGGAAACATGTGATTTCCGTTAAATAATATTAGTTGTCAGAAATTTTTATTTATGATTTTTTCGTCACTCACTATTTGCTTATACTTCATACTACTTTCTTCTACTGCTTTTCAGAGATATATTATAGGTATATATTATCATATCTTTTATTATCCTATGATTTCCGGAAATTGATTTCAACTTTAGTCAAATATCAAATTCCTTCATTGTTTTTATTTAACATTTGTTAATACTGCTAACAATGAGTGATATTTAATTATTCAAAATTAACCAAAATCAAAGTAAATTTAGATGAAGAAATTTTGACAATTGGGCATTTAATCTCTATTAAGTGACATCAATGGAGACATACTACCATATATTAAAAGTTATTTAATTATACATTAATACATCGAATTTAAACAAAATCGGTAGAGCTGTTTTCGATAAAATGGTAAAAATTTGTAAAATTTATGATATAAAGAAGATCTTCCGGTAAATCGATTATGACGAAAAAATTGTTGTAAACATCCCAGACATATGCTTACCTAAATATGTTATTTCAGATTCGCACGGCACACACACACCGACCAGTACTTGGTTATATGGACTCAGGGGATCACAAAACCTGTATGTATTTACTTTGAAAAATTGAAAGATTAAAATACTTTCCTTTACTAGAATATTTCATATAGATAAGTGAAAATAAAACAGCTTTTTATAACCAACAATTAGGATCATATCTTAAATGTGAATCGTAAATTATCTACGTCAAAAGAAATATAGACTTTTGATCGATTTTCTGCGCATAAATATATATTCCAATTGATTTATGGTTATAAATCATGTAATATCTAACCAAATTTTTAAAAAAAAAATTGTCCTGTTGCGAACGCACTGTAATAAGAAATGATCACAATCTACTTAATGTTCCAGAAATTTAAATCTTGGTAGATTTACTAGGCATTAAAAACGAGACGGATAATCGGCGAAAATAGACAAGAGATTTGACCCATGACTCACTGAAATAAGATCAGCATAGTTGAAGTCCCAGCAGATAAATTATCATTTCTTGACGTTTAATAATAATCAACGACATAAATTGTGAATTTTACTAGTTGGCCCGTGCGAAAAATACGTATGCATTAGAAAGTGATAACGTGGTATCATAGGCCGGGATAGCAATAGGTAATCAAAGTTAAGCAACGTCGAACGTGTCAAATACTAGAATTGGTAATCGCAGGTAACGGATGACCGTCCACTAGAGAAGGTCCTGGGATTCCTCATCTCACCTTCCGGGCATGTGAGACCCGTCAGCCTACTGAAGAAAACTAACACCAACCAGGCGTAATAACCTATTCGTAAACAGCCCCTCAGATTCTTGGTTAAGGAACATTCTGTTCTAGGAAAGGAAATATAGACCCTCGTACGCCTCCTGACCCTGACCTTCCATAATTCCTAGATCTAGACCGTTTTGGTCACTGCCCTTGAAAACGAGTTTTTCGGTGGACACAGTAAAAGGGAATGGCTATGGAGCTATGGGTTGCCTGCCGCTGCACTATGGAAACCATGGCCCCTGCTGCGTGATGTTGGATGACCTCTCTAGGCTATTTTTGCTCCCACAGACAACATCGGGCAGCTAAGCATGTACATGACATGATCGGTAGCGCCAACCGAAACTAACCACGCATCGTATATTTCTTGAGTTATGCGAAAGCAGAGTTTTCTATCGTTAATTAATATATTTCCGACTTTTAATAGAAAATGTTCTTTATATTCGTTATTAAAATAAAAGATAATGTTTAATATAATAGACCATAACCATTGGTTTTAAAATAGTATCAAGGAAACTATAGTGTACCAAAAAAAAAAAAAAAATACTTTGAGACAGCCGTGAATAGACGGATAGTCGTCGTCATTTTCCTACATAACGAAAACTATATTGATATATTAATTTTACGATTTACCAAAGATTTCGAAACTTCATCAAGTTTATACTCAAGATACATTGAAATACAAAAAAAAAAGTACATTACTTAACTTTGAATCAGAGTTGAGGTTTAATATGAACAAGCAACGTTGAAACTCCACAACATTTAATCAGAGGCTTACCCCAATTTCCTAAGAACCCTAAGGTAGAACGTAGAATCCCATATGGAGGAAAGCCTGCGGGGAGAAGTAATGAGACTGTAAGAGATTACAGAGAAGAGAAGCAGTGATAAGTACTTACATTCAAGATTTAATTATTCTGGCCTACTAAGGAATCTGTAGCGTAGAAGATAGTCAAGAATTAAGGTAAAACATTGGTGAATACGAAAATGAACCATTGCATGATACTAAATTACATGCTAACTTCCGATATTTTTCTCTCAATTGGTAATACAAATATTTGGTAATGATGAATAAAACTATAGCATAAAAATATCGAATACAAATTTGAAATATCATTCGTTGAATAATTTGCCGATAGTAATAAAATATCAGGAATAGCACGTAATGAAACAGATATAAAAGTAGTAATTTTAGTATGGAAAAGGTTATGATATCCTGAGTTCGAAGTGTGGTTGAATAGAATATGAGGGAGGATAGGTAAACATTTAAAAACATCAACCAGGAAATCTATCATGACCAACAATTATAATGATTATGCGATTTTATTTAACTGATCGCGTTTAAATTATTACAGGAAGGGATGCCGCTGGGCACTCCTCTCCATCACGCCGATCAAGCCACTACCTGTACACTTACCGACAGCAGATCGCCTAATCGTCATTGCTTATGACAGCTGTGGGTGAATAAATTAAGTTAACAAAAAAATATATAGAATAATATAAATAATTGGGACATGAAAAGTGGCAGAATACAACATGAAAAATTTGCCATTACTTTCTAATTTTGGTTTATTTTCTTAATATAGGGGCTGAGGTAGCCGAGCGGGCTAAGGCGCTTGCAAGAGGTAATCAAAGTTAAGCAAAGCCAAGTGTGGTCAGCACTTGGATGGATGACCGCCCATCAAGGAAAGGCACGGACTATTGTGCATTTGAACTCATTAAATCTAAACAACAATATTTATTTTACACAAAAACAGAATTAATTGATTTAATATAACCTATAAATCCATGGAGAGCAAGGACATAAAAAAATAATATACAAAAAGGAAGTTTTTTAGGCAGATAATGCTGCTAAACAGCATGAACTTTCGGATATGGGTCTGATGTATTTCACCTAGTATAAAGAAAAAGGTTTTTAAAGTCGGTGACGCCATATCCATAATGTTCCTTGTAAGATTATTATAACCAATTTTTTTTAAAAAGTTTAGAGCGATAAAAGAACACGAATGAGAAAGGAAACCGATTGACTTTCTCAAATGACTGATGCTATCAGAACTATTGTCGGAAAACTACGTCGACCTCTACAGTAAAATTAAAACACAAAACCATATAAGCATAATACCTATTGACCCAGTTAACATCAGGAGCCGAGGGGAGAGAACAAAAGGTGATTTATGAGCGATGAGACAGCTCGATAGGATTCAGAGATGGTATTGAAGCTAGATATTCACTGAACGGAGAATCCTAAGACCACATAGTGTTCGTCGATGAAGATAAAGCTACGGAGAAAGTGAACAAGATAAGTCGGAGTTTCTTACACTTAATGTAAGAGTCTTATCTTCATCGTTATTATAGAGTATGACAAGGGCTAGTATCAACCGTCTTCTTCTCGAACAAAGAACCTTCAATATCATCGTGTTTGGGCAATATAAGGATTTGTGGTAATCGGCAAGAACTGGGTAATTACCATTACAGAACCCTTTTTATAAAATTCTCAACATAAACTTCGCAAATGGTTTCATCATATCGTAACCTACCATCTTTTTACAAACGAAAATTAGTGGCCTACAAAAATACCGTGTGGTGTGAACTCTCCCAACGTACGACTGAATGAAAAAAACAAAACATTTGTTCTGAGATTACAGTAATAATAACAGAGTTCCATAATTATGAACCAAAGTCTGCCCATAGTATAAAATGAAGCCTAATTAACTATTAATTGCAATTCCGATAGTTTAGTTGACTCAATTGTACAATTTACAAGAATAATAAAGAAAGTTTATTATAATATAATATAAATAAAGTTTACATGTTTGAGGAAGTTTGAATATGGAATAGGTGGTGGAACAGTAGTTGTTTAAATGAATTTGTGGACGAGTATTGACCTAGATAATGAGTTCCAAAATGAGGTAGCACGAATAACGAAGAATTTTCTGAAAGAATTAGTTGTATGGGAGAGGATTTATAAATTTATAGGGTGAGACCTAGTATTGAGAGAGTAGATAGAAAAACGTAGGATTAAGGATATCTAAGATGTAGGGAGGGTTTCTAGTTCTGGCGATTAGGAAAAGTAAAACACTAATAATGAATTGCCTTCGGGAAGTAGAATAAAGTCACTTCAGCTCGGTGTGCCAAAAACAAAAATTTTTTTTTTTTTTTTTTTGAAATCTATTTATTGAATAATAATACAATCAGCCACTGCTGGAGGGCTATAAGCATTAGGGCTAAAAGTTCTCATTCATACAATATATACAAATAATAAAGAAATAAATATAAATATAAGAAGTAAATAAATAATACTGATGAAGAAGGTAAATAAATAAAAAATAAAATAAAAAAATAAATAAAATAAAATAAAAACTTCTAAACACTATCATAACTATATACAATATATACATTTGCCCAAGAATCTCCGAGCCAGGCTTTTACCTCCACACGCGGAAGGCAAAGCAAGACTCCGGAAGATCCTAGTGCCACTTTTCCAGTCGCATCACTAGTATTAGAAGCCAGTGGAGACTGAAAGAGGGCAATACAGCCACAGACGCTCAGGACATGAGTGGAGAAGCTGGCCATTGCCAGGACTCCAAAGGCATATTTACAAAAGATCTCGAGGCCACTGCCGTTTCAACCTTCGAGGGGGATGGTATGGATGCTCGGAGCTGGATAGGGATTGCGCTAGAGGATTGGAATGATGAATGAGGTTCTGGTGAAAGTTGGAGAATCTGGATGGGATGATGTCATGGACATATGGGATGTTAAGGTCATGGTGTAGGGTCTTGTTCGTGACATAATATGGAGCATTGACTATTGTTCGAAGGACTTTGGACTGGAAGGATTGGATGCGTTTGATATTCGATGATTTAGTTGTCCCCACAGTTCAAGTCCGTAGGTCCAGATAGGTTTCAGTATGGTCTTGTAGATTAATAATTTGTTTTCTGTTGAGAGATGAGATCTTCTGTTTAGTAGTCTATATAGCTGACCAAATCGTCGGTTAAGCTCTTGTCTTTTAAGTCTCGTATGTGGGTTCCAAGTCAGTCTTTTGTCCAGAAGGAAGCCAAGGTATCGGACTGTGTCTGAGTAGGGAAGAGGAATTGAATTAAAAAGGATTGGCGGACAGGATCTGCGTCGAAGAGTGAAAGTTACATACTTGCATTTTGATTCATTAATTTTGATGCGCCAGTTGTTGCACCACTGTTCAATGAAGGAAAGGTGTCTTTGCAGGTTCTGGGACGCTATTAGAGGATCCGAGTGGGAGGATAGGATGGCAGTATCATCAGCAAATGTTGCTAGGAAGGTATCAGGACTTGAAGGGATGTCAGCGGTGAAAAGGATATAGAGAACTGGGCCCAAGACACTGCCTTGTGGAACACTAGCCTCAATTGGATAATGTTTGGAGAGTTCAGTGCCGCAAAAACAAAAATGAAAGTCATTGAGAATCCCAAAGAGGTATCTTATGAAGAAGTTCATAATATATCGTGGGCGTGGTGACCGAATGGGCTAACGTGTGTGCACAGCAAAGCCGTTGCCCGGCAACCTGATATAAGACTTAAATGATATAAAAATAGTCAGGAGTTCGTGTCTCGGTGCCGATGGAGTCTTTTAAATCTCCGTCCACACGCCCTGGCCCGGGAAAACCCCGTATAGCCTTAACGGCGAGGAAGGGGAGGACTAAAAAAATAAAATAAAATAAATCATAATATATCTGTAGCAGCATAACATATAAAAATAATTAATTTATACATGCTAAACGACCATTTCATGCTTGTCACCATTGTTAGTAACCATTCCACTATATTTTATTATCAAATTATCTTACTATTCAAGTGAAATGCAAATGGGTATTTATAACTGTTTAGTACCTTATTTAATCTAATGAGAAAAGGCCCCGCATTTCTAGAATCTTTTTTAAATAAATGGTTGTAGAGTATGATAATATGAAGCCATTAACAAAGGTTTAGTAGGATGTTAATAATTTAATAAAAAGGTCTCTGAGCTAGGCGCTATCATGGAAATTTATACTTACTAAGGTGTGTTTCACATCAAACATTCTGCTATGTATTTCCATTTATTTGATCTCTTCTCTTCCATAATTGTAGTAAGATATGGACAAATGCTACTCTGAGTACTGAGCACCAAGTACTTTACTCAAATACTTTTTTGAGTACCAAAGAATTTAATTACTACTTCAACTGATGCCAAACGATAAGCTGAAGTAGTGATTGAATTCCCAATAGTGATTCAATTTAAGTAAAATACTTAGTACTCGGTACTCAGGTAACATTTGCCCATGACACTACAATTTGTAGTCTCTTTAGATGTGAATGTAGTTTGAAATGTTCTGTGGAACTGATTATAAGCTTTGTTAAAAATTTATTTTTTTAAACATTAACTTGCACATTTGAACAATGGTCAACAGACTGCACAGTCATTTAGATTGTTTAAGGATCTCTTCCTTAACTCTATTTCAGTCTTCTGGTAATCAGATATGTATCAACTGTAGCCATTTCTCATATTAAACTGTTAGTATGATCGATAAATTTTGTATAATATCGATTGAAAAGAGTCAGGTGGAGAGCAGTACTAAGCGGAAATTTGCTACTCACGTACCAAAGTCGTTAAGTTTCATTCATAAACGATCTATTTATTCATCTATACGGGAATGAGATAGCTCATTGGGTAGGACACATGCTTTATATGCTCAAGGTCCTGGGTTCAAATCAGGCTGATGAAAGGAAATTATTTATTTATTTACATCAGCCGTGGATTGATCCTTGTGTCGAGAGACCCTTCTGGAGCACAGCACAACCAGGCTCTATAATGTGAGTACTCTTAATTAAAGAATTAATTAAAGGAGAAAACCCGGTGTTAGAATGTGATCTCGGTCCAATCATCTCCATGCCCAACCGTTAATATTGAAACAATACTCCTGGAAATACTGAGCCTGATGAGTTATAGTGGTATAGTTTTTTTTTTTTTTTTTTTTCATTCTTATCTTTCTCCCTTACGTACATGTTACACTTCTTTCTGTGGTCAGTAAGCTCTTATAAATCTTATAATGAAATGAATAAAGTCTAATAATTAAATTATTGAAATCTAAAAAATAATTATAATTTGAAAGACTAAATATATATATATATATATATATATATATATATATATATATATATATATATATATATATAGGTGACAACTATATTCCTCAGACGGAGAAATGTACATTATCTCGGGCTAATATTCGACAGGAGGATGGCCTTGGGCCCACATTCAAAATTAAACGAAAAACTTTGAATAAGCGACTGAAAATACCACACTTAATGTTTTCCAAATAAAAATTGAAAATCAGACAAAAACTTGACACATCATACACTTACCTACTTAAACCCATATGGACATAGGTTTCACATATTTACGATTCTGCAATAAAGATGAACTTACAAAAACTACAATGATTACAATCCAAAATTTTAAGACACCTAATAATTACCGTTCCCTGATACGAATACAACAAAATTTTACATACCGACATCAACTATCGACCAACACATATGCACTCTTTCTCTATTTCTGATTTCATCTTAAACTACAAGACATCACAGCGAACCTGTCAACTAAATGGCCATAGCTGACATGGCTACCAGGAGACGACTGAAAAGGAGCTGGATACGAGATCTCCTTTTTTTGAATTAAGGAAGTATAACCAAACCAGGAAGAGGTGCTGTCGGCTAAAAATCTTCCTGATGTCTAAAATGCCAAATTTCTGAACAATAGCAACACATCCGCTTATTGTCAAGATTACGAAAGATGTGGATGAAAATTTGTAGAAAAAAGATTAAACTATGTGAAATAGAGAAAAATTTAAGTCAAGAATTCAAATATTATTTAATCCATCACCTTATTCTTAATTTAGTATAGATTATGAAAGATATTTAGGATGTCAAAGGCCCGTGGCCAAAATGTCCTACACCTGTTCCTTACTAGAAGGAGATAGTTGAAGCGACATAATTAAGCGAGTTTCTCGGTCTTGAGCCGTTCCTGAAGAAAGAAAGGTCCCATCACCTAGCCGTTTATTGTACAAAAGGATATCATTCACTTACCCAGAGTGATAGTAAAAATTAACTTCGTAAATCTTCCACAAATTAAACAAAAATAATCTAAAACAAATCACACAAGTCAGTGGGAGCGAGTGTGGATTAATTTTCAAATAAAAATTTGTTAAGAAACTTCCAAAAAAAAAAAAAAATTCTATTTCCTAGGCAATAGCCAAACAATGAAAATGCTTGATTAAATAAAAAACAAAATGTGTTAATTATTGGGAGTAGCGATCTTCAGTCTCAAAATTTCTAATTTACAGTTGATAATTCTATAATGAAATTTTTGATTGATGAGACATGAATGAGAATTCCTTCACCACAACGAACTTAACCTTAAATAATCTAAATCATTTAATTATTCCCATGACCGTCAATTCATTATTAGTCAAATTATTGGCAGAGCCGAATTCATTTACAAAAAAACAAAAAAAAAAACTTATTCTTCTGTTAAATAAATTTCAATTCAACATAACTATCATCATTTGGAATAGTCTAAAATTAAATTATTAAACTTTAAATCAGAATTAAACCAAAATCTAAGAAACACAAGCATTGAAGACAAACTTGAATAGTCATAAATTATTAATAAAATTAGGGTAGTTATGATTTTCAATATGCTGTCGGTCTTGATAAAATGTTGTAAAATCCATTTTTTTAAATAAACCACACGTAAAGAAGTTCCGCAATAGAGAGATCCCTTTTTGAGTAAAACTGGATTTTTTTTTTTTGGACATTAAAAGAATTTTAGTGAAATAGGGTGTTCGCAATAGTGGGCCTAGTGATGGATAGGTTGGAATTTAAATGTAAATAATAAGCTTCTAAGTTGATTTAAAGGTTCCATTTTTTTTCTAAATTGAAAAACAATACCATCTACAACGGTGTTAACAAAGATTGCTAAAAAAAAATTTAAAATGCCTGTCATTGTTGCTTCTATAGTGCTCTTGAGATCAGTGTGTTTCATACATTTCTACTAACAGTTTTGCTAAGATTAATTTGAATATTTATGTTATATTATTTTTATCGTTATCTTTATGGTTAAACAAAGAATTAACATTTTTTTTCTAGGCATTTCTATTACTGTTTTACACTAATAGGTGTTATTTTTAAATGGTGATTATACCTGCATAACTGAATATTTGTTTTCAATTGTAAAGTGATAAATAGAAAGAAGAGACAGTTAATGTTCTAAATGTCCAACCGATCTAATATGTACATTAAGCTACTTGTTAAAATTATTCTCCTACAATTAAATTTAAAAAAAAAAGTTTACAAAAATTCATTTTTAACCTATGAATTTGTAGAAGCTCACAACTTAATTTCACTAGTAGGATATTTGGTTACAGAGATAAAACCATTCCGATTACTAAGCAGTTTAACTCCAGTCTAACTTCTCACATCAAACCTCGTTTATTTTAATGTAACTTTATTCTCCATTTCTTTAAATAATAATCTGTTTCATTTAACAACGTTACAAAAAAATCCGAAAATCCATTGCTACCCACAAACAGTTCCTATGATTCCGTGATTCCATGCCCCTTAAAATATGTGATCTCCTAGTTTCCTTACTAATTTTCCGATGGCAATACTTCCTAGGTGTATCCCTTTTTCGAACCTTTTCAACCAATTACATTCTCCATTTGTTGACTCCTGTTCCTGTGTCCATTCGTTCAACACGAGATTCCAGCCATCAAACCTGTTCATTACTTCTCATATTTATTTATTTATGCCTCCCTTCCTTGCCTTTCGGCTACACGGGATTTTGCAGGGATGGCATATCACACACGTGCATGCCATTCCTGCTATTAAACAACAAATTAATTTTCAATTTTGTTTTGTTTTTCAAATATCTTCTTTTTTTTCCATTATTTTCAATATATTAGTCTGGTGGCCTTCTATTAGCAGGTTCTCTTCCTAGATTAAAGTGAGAGGGTCCCAGAGCAACTTTCCACCCGTACACAAAATCTTTGTAATACGGGTAGTTCTGCTCCGTCACTAACTCGGGAAATTCATCCTCCGTGAGGCCATAGATTCCCATTTTTCTTATCATTTCGGCCCTTAGTCCATCAAAGGCGGTGCAGTTGACGATAATATGCTCAGCCGTCTCCGGTACTCCGCAAGTGGGGCATAGGGGATCTATGTCTTTTCCAAAACCATGTAACTTAAAGCGAAAACCCCCATGCCCAGTAAGGACATAACTTCTCATATAACTGTTCCCTTTCAAAAAAACCTTCTTCATGCGTGATACCTTGTTTTGGAATTCCCTATCAACGTCCATACGCAAATTCGCATCCTTGACCTCATTTAAACATAATTTATCTATCCATCTCCTCAGTAATCAATCTTCCGAATATGTGTAAAATAATGTTTCACGTTTTTTTCAGATCTGTCAATCGCTTTGATGTTATCTGACAGATAGTTATATATCACCCACATTGTTCATGCGTACAAATAAGTGAACAGGCATATCTTAATTTATCTATGGTTTCATATATCTACCAGTGCCTTTTCTTTATTGTAACCTCAGATCTAGACAATCTTGTAATCTAATTTATTTCTTTTTTTGTATAGTAATATTTTATTGAGAATAAAAAATACACTTTGCCTCAATTGAGGGCATTGAGTATTTAGGATGTATGAAACACAAATATACCATACATACAATTAAATAAAACCAAGATTATAACAAAAGAAAAGAAAAGAGAACTCGGAATACCAGAATTGATCAAACATGAGACAACATTAAATAAAAAATAAATAAATAAAAACACATTCATACTTATTTACAATATTTATATTATACGAAGGTCTTTAGACTGGAAGGATTGGATGCGCTTGATGTTCGAAAATGTATTTGTCCCCCACAGTTCAAGTCCGTAGGTCCATATGGGTTTTAGTATAGTCTTGTATATTAATAGTTTGTTTTCAGTTGAGAGGTTAGATTAATTTATTTCTAATGCCAGACAATTGCCATTAAATTGTAAATTGTATTATTCTAAGGGAACTAAATCCCAGAATAAAATTTATTTTTCTTCTTCTTCTTCTACAACTTATTTGAAAGTGAAATAACAATTGTTTTTTATTATCAAAAAAATCGATAATGAAGTATTTTTAGGCCAACTTTTGAACGTAACAAATGCTATGGTTCTTAGAGATATTTGTACACTAATGGTAAAACTTGCAGGAAAAAAAAATGATGGAACAGCTAGAAATACACAAGTTCAACCAAGTATATGCAACCATACTGCAGCTATATGATGTTCCCATCGACCCCCTCCACAATACGGTTTGAACCCCACAGAGTTCACAAGACGGCGAAGACCCTCCACGAAGATGCATCACCGGTGGAAGCAGGGATGTCGCAACCCCGTAGGCTATATACCTAGCAGATGGCGGGGACATCTTCAGTCCTCAGCTAGTCACCACCTCAACAACAGGTAAGCCATGCAGTGTCACCTATGTATACATATTTACATAAGTCAATATTAACCAGTCCGTACAGGAGTAATTTCATAACAGCATCAAATACCTTACACACAAGGCAATCCAAGGAACAAACTGGGTAGTTCGGGTTGATTTGAAATTACTTGGGAAATTTTTATCCTATTACTTTTCTAGATTTAATTTTTATTAGAAGTTACTTAAGAATTATGAGAAAAAAAATTAAAAATTATGGAATAAATACAAGTGAGAAAAAAAAAACAAAACATGCATGGACTCATAAGTCGTTGATGCAGCATTTTTTTTTTATTTGTGTAACAAATCGTTATTTGATTCATTAATAAATATCAGATACGTTAAGAAAATTTTATTATTAATTTGATAGATTTGTAAATGCACTTTCAATAATCACTGCATGCATTTTAACAACTTCATTTTAAAACCATTCCGTTCATTTTATTATTGCCAAAATATCTTCCCTAGAGGATTATATAATTTTAATTTTGTCGAACGAATATAAATTAGCTTCGAAATTACTTGGGGTCTATTATCGTTACCTATACGGGTAATATATTGGATGTATACTAAAGAAAATTGAAAAAGAAAAAGGATATTACACGTGGAAACATCATGTATATGCCACACGCAATAATATTATACTTAAACCCCAAATGAAATTTAACAAGACCATAATAAAATGTACTGATCAAAAAGAAATATATTTTAACAATGAAATACAAAAGTAAAATCATTGAAAGTTTCCTGCCATAGATAGAATATACTCCCATGGTTTATTTAGTTTACAACGGTTATAAAATTAAACTTTTATTCTTAAGATTCAAGGTGAATTTTCAACTATTTTTGGATATAGAAACGAGGATTTTTGTAAACAATGTGTGCATTTTAAATAAAGAAATAACAAAACACCAAATTAAAATAACTATTTTTTTTATTTCTTAATGATATTTACAACTGTATTAAAGAAATTTAGTAAATTTGAGCATATAGATATAATGAAGGGAAAACACTAGTTGAGAAACTACCCAATGGTAGTAGCACTCTAATGACATGTCTACATTAGGAGATCACGAGGCCATCTTCTTTTCGGACGCCTCGGAGGGTTAACAGGAATTGAAGAGGAAGCAAGGTTAGAAACGAGAGGATTGGGATGATTCTGAAGTTTATTATGGAAGAATAGGTACCTGGATTGGGCCAGATCTAAAACATAACAAACACTAAGGTCATTACGGAGGGTTTTATTTGTAACAAAGTAGGGATTATTGAGGATTTTACGAAGGATTTCGGATTGTAAGGATTGGATACGAGAAGAATTCAATGGTTTAATGGAGCCCCATAGCTCGACTCCGTAAGTCCAAATAGGCCTTATTATAGTCATGTATATGAGTGTCTTGTAATTAATTGGAAATTTAGAGCGTTTGTCTAATAAGTGCTGAAGTAATCGGAAACGACGAGTGGTTTCTTGTCGTTGCAGTCTGGTATGATCACTAAAATTGAAATTAAAAATTTCTTCTCATTTAGCAGTAACATAAAAATTCAAATCCTTTACATTTCGGCCTATCGACTCATACGGAACAACTACAGCGTTTGTAACTGATAATAATATTAGTTTATATGCGATGATAAAAAGAAAAAAAAAACGTGGTACTTCCTTTAAAAACCTTTAAGGAGAATACAATGAGGAAGAGAGGAAATAAATTGTAGCAATTGTATATTTTTAAATATGTTACTGTAATTACTTCTACGGTTAAACCAAAAAATAATTTGGCAATGTATCAATTCAGAAAGGTATACAAAAAAGGTTAAGATGTCGAAATTCTAAGATCGCTTTTGGATTTACAACTGATAAGATTTCTGCCTTGACCGCAATGTTGATAACACACATTAGCATTCCAATGGCCATTTTCTTATGAATCGAGTAGATTTCTTATATGATTAAAAATATATTCTGTCTATTGATTTATAAAAATGTCATTCCATATACTTTTTTTAAATTTTTTTTTATCTATAGTAAATTTACTAAAAAGTTACCGCTGATCTATAAATATTTTTAATAGTATATATATTATAATAATTAAAATATACTTACTATGAAAGTAATTCTAGTACTGTCACGTGACAGTAAATCTTGTACCAGCAAAGGGATGACGGGTATATAACAGGTAAATAAACGAATAGCTGTTTTGGTGAATTGAAAAAAAAACTAGTAACTGCATTACAATAAATAAATAATTTAATGTAAACTAAAACAGTCAAAATAGTATTAAATATAAAATCAACCAATATTTTCTTTCCGCGTTTATATTTTGTGAACAGGAAGTAGGATGTTCAGCCTTCGAAGACAATTATTAAAAAATGCTAGTTAAAGATTTTTCTAGGAGTTTCACTTTTCTTTCTGGTTTTTTTGCAGTCCAAGTACAAGCAATATTCTATTATTTTTTTGTTCATAAAATTTTTAACTTTACTGTAATTGTCATAATTATCTGTACACATTACTCGCTAATTTTTGTGGAATTATTTGTAATTTATGTTGACAATGAAAAGCCATTAAGTTTTTTTTCTTCTATCTTCTCATTGAGAACGGGAATAAGGTAGAGCGCTGAGCTTATAATGCTCTAGATCCCAGGTTTGAATCCTGCCTCGTGGCAGATAAATAATTTTAGTATTCTGTTTCATCAGCGGTGGATCATCCCTGGGATCGGGATACTCTTGAGGTATACCCAATGTCTATAAAGTTGGTATCCTTAATAATATAATTAATTAAGGGGGAAAAACATGGTGGTTGAGCGTGATCTTGGTCAAATAACCTCCCCTAGCACAACCGTTGACCAAGAAACTGCACATTTCCCTAATAGCCTTAATAATAGGGTCTTAATTTACCCTTTATGGGTTATAGTTTTTTTTTTTCTCTTTGCTCTTTGAGATATTATATTTTTATTGGTTGTTTAATTCATTCAGCGTAACTAAATCCAAAGTATATTCCGATCAAATGCCTAAAAAGGTCAAGACTTTTATAACATTATAAAGAGTAAAATATAAAATAAAATTTACATGAAGTATTAGATATATCAATTTAATAAAACATATTGTACTAGAAGGGTTTTCTATTTTCTATAGTTTCTTGTAAGTATGCGACAGTTAGGTTTGTAATACAAGATTAGAATGTTCCAAAAAACCTAAATGCGACAGTTAGGTTTGTAATACAAGATTAGAATGTTCCAAAATAGAACAGAAATAAAATGTTATAAGTAAAATGACAAAAAATAATGTATGACAATATGACAATATTTAGGAACAATAGAAAATAGAATATTCAGGAAAATGGGACAGAGCTCCGAAACTTTGAATATATAAACGAAAAACACAAGTAATAAAAAAAAATTCCCAACGAGGAAGATTTATTTTTCGCATATCTTTGAAAAAAAAAGACATATTACAAGAATAATACATAAAGTAAGTCATTTTATAAAAAAAATTAAATATAAATTAATACACTTCTTGTTGAATCACTTCTTTGTTTACAACTTCAAGAAATGACTTTTTGCTTCACCGAAAACTAAATTTTAATTTTATAGGGAAGATTTTTCCTAATTAAAACAATTACTTTTTCAAAATAAGAGTGCTATTAAAAAAATGAAAAATAAAATCATGGGCCATTATGTTCGTAATCAAGTTACAAGGTCATTACCATTTTAGATGAATGAACTTTTGAAGACTGAATTTGAAAGTATAACTAACCGAATATGGTTTAATAGATCAAAAAAAGCGATACTTAGAAGCTCGATTAAGTCTTTATCAAGTCACTTAGAAAGATATTATCATACTTAACAGTCGAATCAGTATTAATTTATAATTATTCAGAAAATTAACCCAAGGGACTCACTTGCCAGATTCGTCTCCCTCCCCCCCTCCCCCAGGATGAAATATTTTATCTTTTAGAAAACTTTACCATATGTATTGGAAAATCAGATATAATATACTTCATATCTTTCATCAGGATTTCTCTCAGCGACCATTGTGACATTGAAATATCTTTGACAGTGGGATATTAGAACATAGATATTAGATTAAGCCATTCAGATCTCTCTATCTTGTTATCCTTCTTTCCCTTTATAGTTTGGATTGATCTATTTATAATGTTTCATTTCGAGCTTTTGGCTTATTTTAGTATAATTATTACATATATATGTGTGGTTTTCATAAATTACAGCGTTGATATTATTTGATATTTAATTGTATAGATTACAGGAATGTAAAAATAAAAATGTGTACATATATACATATGAAAAAAAATAAAAGTACCTAAAATCGATTATGTATAAATATAGCTATATTCTTCATTACTGGTAAAATTATGTGACTAAAAATATTTCATGGCTCTTAATTCTTTATTATATCAAATAAATAATTAAAATATAAAGTCGTAAAAGGAAATGGTTAATGAAAAAAAATATATAAATATATTACATCAGACGGCTGGGAAAAACCATATGATTATTAATGGTTTAAAATAATATTTTTTATCTATTATTTTATACGTCGATTATTTTTACTTTTATTTTCATTTGTCTGAAAGTACCTATTTCTGTAAAAAAAAAAAAAATGCTTAGTGAAAATTGTGTTATATTGCACAATGCGTTGCATATATTACATTTATTGCAAGTACAAAAACGTTTCTTTCTATGTTATCCGAGGTGGCCTAAGGATCTAAGGACATTTCTCCTCCTTCTATGTTTTCAATAGATTTTTAAGAAGTTCATCGAAAAAATCACAAAAAGCAAATTTTTTTTTATTTTGAAAAATCTAAACATGCCAAACATATCCCTTTACAACCATTTCAATTAAGAGATTTTTAGCAAGAATTATCCCGAAAACAGTAGAATTCAGGTCCTAATATAGTTCCTATTTAACTAATACCCTTTCGTTTGATACCTTATTCATCAAAATCCATCACTTCTCAATGCCGAAAAATTTATCTATACCATAGTAGCAGACTTCGAGGAAAGAGGACATCGCCTCTTCCCAATAAAAATATAGAGGAGGCTAAAATATGGTTTCGCCCTCCCGGTATTTTGAAAAACAAAAATAAAATCAAAATTTATAACAAATAATTCACATTAATAAATAACACATGTAAACTGAAATCAATTTTGAAAATAGGAAAAATCGATTAGATGGCTAAACTAAGAGATAGAAGTAGGTACGCAAGTATTTTTTCATTCCTAATGACCATATTATTGAAATTTTACTTACATTCATGATAATTATATGTAGCGATATATCCTAGGATTTTATGATTCATTCATGTACACCCTTTTATTTTTACGTGAAGATTTTATCATATTTCCCGTTGCACAATTAAAGCATCGGAGAATTTAGAGTTCATCTCACAACCTCAAAAAAACTTAAATAAAAGTAAAAATATATAATATATTCAATCGCTTTGCTAACATATTTTGCAAATATACCCATAATTCATTAAAAAAAAATTATATATATATATATACTTTTTTTTCCCCCTACATGGTAACCCCACACAAGGATCGTTTATTTGATTTTCCTTCATGCTCCATGCCTTAAAGACATACTACATGAATTACATTTGTTTACAATTTTTTTTTTCTAGTTTCACATGATATACATTTTTAGTTCAAATTTATATACATTAACAAACAAAAATACAAAGAATAAACACACAAAAATTAAATCGGAAAATTAAATATTAAACACACAAAGTCAATCCAACAAAGCCAAAAAGAAATCACCCACGCTGCCCATCCCTGGTTAGTAAGTCGAAGTCGATCGATCTAATAAATCTAAGAATGCATATATATGCATATATATATATATATAAGAAATATATATGCAAATATTTATAAATTTTATTTCATGTATAGTCTTCCATTGTTCGTTTTACAATAATAATATCGATTATGTTAATTGTCACTCATAATTTGAATACATAGTTATGTATCATACTTTCGAGACTTTTTTTGGCAAGGGAGAAGGGGGGGGGTAAAGTCTGCGCATATTAAATACATTGTATAGATTACAATTACAGATAAATCATATTTAATAAGAAAGAATTATATTTGTAAGGGAATGCTGACCAAGTATTTCTCTAAATGAGGGTAGGAGAGTCGAAGGCGGAAGAAGTGAAGTAAATGGCAAAGCTATCTCAATTACTCACGCTACTTGGGAGCTAAAAGAAAACAAGCATTCAGGCCAGCAACGCCAGCACCACACCCGGAATTTTCTCTAGTTTTCTTTTGATTTCCCCTATCTTATAAACGTAACGTAACATTATAAGTTTCAATTTTTTTAATTACAATATTGAAATAGAAGCATAAACAAGTCTCTTCAAATTATAAATAACGAAATGTTTTTATATCTATAGAGCATAACGGTAAATCGTACCGAGTTCAAATAACTGTTGATAATGATTAAGGGACGGTTCCATATGTCTTGAAAGGTAAAAAAAAAATTATTATCAACCAAATAAATGATAATATGTAAACAACCGTATAGGAAAAAAAAAAGGTAGCAATAATAAATATTGATGTATAAAAACATAAAATGAGTAATTTTTTTTGTTGTGATTTGCAGTCATCGTAATTTTTTTTTTTTCACTGTGACTGCATAAACAATAGTCCTTAGTACAGATCCATTTTTATCAAATTATTAACATCCGCCTTAAAGTTCGTAAATAGCTTCATCGTAACCTACAAATATTTTATTTATGAAAATTCTCGGAATTTGGGCCATGTTAATCAAGAAATCGGCAAACTTTGTGTATTTAATTAGATACTAAAAACTCGTAAATACCCATTTCCTTGGATCGTAAAATTTGAGCACAGTCGAAAAAAAGGTGGCCTTCAAAAGTATTGAGCCATTTGGCGTGACCTAAACCCAACAATTGTTAAAATAACGAGGTTGCATACGCGTAACGGTCCAAGATTTTTGTGGGATATTTTTACTATCGATTTTGTAATCAAATTATCTTACGATCTAATTCGAGAGCAAATGAGTGTTTACGAGACTTAATTGGAACTCTTGGAATTGGAGATCAGCAAACTTTGTCAATTTAATTAGGTATTAAAAACTCGTAAATATCTTTCCACTTGGATCATAAGATAATTTAATCACGAATATGAGAAAAAAGGTGGCCCACAAAAATCATGGACCGTTACGCGTATGCAACCTCGTTATTTTCACAATTGTTGGGTTTAGGTCTCGCCAAATGGCTCAATACTTTTGAAGGCCACCTTTTTTTCGACTGTGCTCAAATTTTACGATCCAAGTGGAAAGGAAATGGGTATTTACGAGTTTTTAGTACCTATTTAATAGACAAAGTTTGCCCACCTCCATATTAAAAAAATACCTAATTCACAGAATTTTCTTAAATAAAATATTTGTAGGTTATGATGAGATAAGGTTTCAGGTGGATGTTAACAATTTGATAAAAAGGGGTCTGTATCACGGACTAAAACATGTATTCAAGAATGATATGAAATCGATAGATTATTTTTCAATTAAATGAAATTTACCTGTTTACCGCGATATATATCTCCAAAATGTCAAACTAATTACGCTATGTAGGTCAAACAGTTCAATATTTTCATGTCACCTAAATTCTTGTTTTTGTGAAAAAATTCAAAAAGTTCGTTTCAAGTGGAAAGCAAATCTCTATTGATAAGTCTTTAGCACCTCATTAAATTAATTAGTTTAACGATAAAATGTCCCGTTCCCGAAAAGTTTAGTAAATAAGAAGTTGTAGGTTACGATAAGACGGAGCCATCCATGAAGTTTCAGACTATGTTAATAATCATAATAATAATAATAAAAATAAAATAGAATAAAAAATAAAATAAAAATAATAGTTAATAATTTGAATAATAGGTATCAATAATTTAATAAAATGGGGTATGTACAGCTGACAAATTCTTCTCTCTAGGATAATTATTATTATTTATCACCCGTATAAAGCAGTGCGAATCAATCCATTAGTTCTATAAAAAGGCTTTATAAACTTTATAGATTAGTTTTATAAACTTTGTTTTTATTTTAATTCTAATTCAATCAGTAGAGGATTCAAACTATAGAAAATGTTTCTAGTTTTATTCGGTCTTCTCTTGGCTTTTTAACTTAAGCACTTCTGTAGGGAGTTCCAATTAAAATAAAATATTTCAATTTACTACTGTAAAAATTAAATATATTTACTTATTTGTGTAGAATTCTTTTTTAATTTATTTATTTTTTACCTTATTTCTTTACCTACTTCTGTCATTAGTAATGACAATATAAGTCAAGAAGATTACTTCTAGTGTCGTGTGAACAGAGTAAAATAAATCATAATTATAATTTTCATGTTATCAAATTTATTGTTATTTATTAATGATATCAAAATTAACATTTTAATATTTAAATGGAAAATAAATATTTATAATATATTTCTTTCAAGCCTAAATATATAAGCCTCAATATCCACATTAATTAAATTCTGGACAAATATGCAAAATAAATCAATATTAGATTTATGTAATATTTATTATTGATTAAATTTATCCTTCTTTAACATTTAGTTTAATCGTAATTTATGTCTATAGTATGTTATATATTGTCGTTTATTGATTATAATATGTAATTTCATTTTCAAAGTTGAATTTTATTTTAATTTTTTATCTCTCATTTAACTCAAGGTTTCGGTATATTAACATTACGAATTAAACAACTTTGAACGTTTTAATATCTTAAATTTTGATTTGATTTGGTACGTTTTAAGTTTTTACGACACTTTTTCGGCTTTTTACTGAACGAAAATCTGGTCTCTAGTTAAGAGTAAATATAATATAATTAAATATAATATGGTTCATTCGAATCTAATACATCATAAAGTTGTTATAGATATTGTAAGAAGTAGTTAGGCTATTCATTTTCGAGAGAACTGGTTAGTAAAACCATTATTTGGCGAATTTAACTAAAAAAAAAAAAGCTTTCACTATCCATCAAAGTAGTTTAACCGTCGCAATTCAAATAAAACTATTCATACTACGAAACAAACCTGTGATTTACCGCCATAAGCAAATACAATACAAAATATTTCGAGTTAGAGGACCATTGAATGGAAAATTATTCCAAAAATGCTTTTCCATGGATATTTTACATGGAATCAGATACGTTTCCTTCATAGGTTACACATTATCAAATCAGACGAGCTGAAATTTTTAACGAAATAAAAACATAAATAAAGCAATATTTTTTAAAAGGTATCTTAAAAATATTTATAGTACGGACACAAGATTTGAATGTAGACATTGTATTTCGAAATTCTTCTTGAGTTGGAAATGACCTCGATAACCACGAAGAGGTTCTTAAACAGCTGTTTCCAATCTATAGGCATAAGATTTAATTAATTTTACAATTAAGGAAAATCCATAAATATTATACGTTTACTAATTGTCATAGGTGAGGATGCGTTTATTTATTTTAATCTCATTCAGCTTCAATATGTTATTTTATTTATCTCTTATGCATGTATATTAATCTTCTTTACTTTATTTTTCCGTTATTTGTATTTGTTTGTCTTTACTTTCTTTACTTTTTCTTTTGTATGTACACATTACCAATGCCCTTCAATGAGGTAGATTGTATTAACACTCAATAAACCCTATAAAAAAAAAATGTAAGGATAGACATAGATAATATTCGCCTTCTAATTTAACACTATAAACTGCAAAGAAAAATCGTTGGAATGAGTTGGAAAATGTGAAATAATATCTAATAATTTTTTTTTTATTTTTTTTTTTTTTTTTTTTTTTTTTTTTTTTTTTTTTATAACGCGCAGCTACCAAAAGAGAGGTTTGTTCATCTGACAGTGAGAAATACATAATTTTTTACCATATTGAAATCATCTTTTACGAAAATTTATTATTCCATTTTATTATTTTTATAAGTAGGATTAATTGCCTCGGAAACGTATTAATAAAATAACTCTTTATGTCATACCGAATCCTTAAGCAGACTAGTAAGTGATTTAAGCATAGTATATAGTCGGCTAATAGTCACTGAGTACACTTTTGATCGATTTTTACTTCGTTGTTAATTTTGATTAATGTTTATTAACCGTTGTTAATGTTTATTGGTGTATAATAACTAATTAAGTGCATAAAAATAATATAAATCATTTTATATGTAAAAAGTAGTTTCACTGAGTAGCACATGATGTTCTGACTTTACAGAGCAAAAAGACACTATCTAGTCTTTAATGGTCTCTTGCTTTCTAAATAATGTTATCATAGAATTCCAAAATTCACTAAATTTTACTTAATGACTTAGTCCGTGGTACAGACACTTTTTTATCATATTATTAACATCCGCCTGAAACTTCGTAAATAGTAATCGTAACCTACAACTACTTTATTTACGAAAATTATGAAAATTGGGGCATTTCCTATCTGGAGATCGGCAAGCTTTCTCTATTAAATTAGGTACTAAAAATTCATAAATGATCATTTGATTTCCACTTAAATAGTAAGATAACATGATCACAAAATCGAAATAAAAGGTGGCCTGCAAAAACATTTTGCCGTTTGGACCATATAACCTCCTTACTTTAACTTTTTCGGGTTGGAGGTCAAGCCAAACGGACCAATATTTTTTTAGGCCACGTTTTTTTTTTTTTTTTATACTTTATGATCATGTTATCTTAGGATTCTAGTGGAAAGCAATTTTATATTCATGAGTTTTAATACCTAATTTAATAGACAAAGTTTGCTGATCTCGAGATTAAAAACGCCCCAATTCGAGAATATTAGTAAATAAAATATTTACGATGAGATGAAGCTATTTACTAAGTTCCAGGCGGATGTTAATAATTTGATAAAAGGCGGTCTGTACCACGGACTAAATTATTTTACTGGATGGTTAATAAAACTAACTTAGTGAGCTTTATCTAACTCCGGTTCTATATACTTTCAAGATTATAAAAGTAAGTTTTGTTTAACGATGATAGTGTGCAAAAAGGCACTATGTGCGACGTGGTTTCACTTTATTTATATTTTTTTTCATTGTTCTATATATGTTAAGGATTTTAATTAATTTTCAAAAATATAACACATATGTCGAATTGCAAATAACAAAATATGAATGATCAAGAAGCTATTTTAGTATTTTTTTTTTTAATTTTTCGAATTAGATTATTTCAAATTGATTAAAATGTTATAATCGATATCGACGTTATATATGGCCCAAATAACAAAATGAACGGTAAATTAAAATATTTCAAGGCAACATCATTCATTTTTAATTTATTTCCAGTACCAATAAATCATTAATTATGTAAGAAGAGAACTAGTGATATAGAAGGGAAGGGTTTTCGGCACGAAAATGACACGTGAAGACGGAGGGGTTTTGAAACCACCGCAGACACACATTTCCCCATCGATAAAACCTTTGTTGGGAAACCACATTTACATCTGCAGTACAATTCAGGGACAATGCAGAAGAAATAACGCTTCCATTTAGCATTGAATGAATTATAGAGCTATATAAAAAAAAACACTTAGTTTCGTACAACAATGAAGGGTACGTTACTACCTTTTTTTCGAAAAAAGTGCTCCACTATCAATTTTAGCACTGAAGAACCATTTTACAGGTTATAATGGTTTTTTTTTCTTTTTTTTTTTTTAGTTATAAAGAAAAATATATTCATATAAAAATGTGAAAAAAGAGATACAATTAGTCCACACATTTCACTTTATATTTTTAGAAATTCCGTTCATTCGTACCTATACGGCGTAAAGAATTAAGAAAAACATTCCAATTAATGTAAAATCTTTCTTTGATTACATCCAAACATTTAAGGGACCGATCATATGAGAATGAACCATAAAATAGTATAGATTATTTTTTGATCAACAAAACATTGTCAAGAATCTTATTTTTGAATTGAAAATCTATTTAGGGTAGCTTTTTATTTATTTATTTATTTTTTTTTGTGGACAGTGAATTGATTGAGCCGTCAGATTTTCGATTTGTAACGCTCGGGTAAAGTCGTGTGGAATCGACTAATTGAAGTGGTTTTGCATATAGATTAAAATATTTCAAAAACTAAAAATCGAACCTGCATATCGTTAGCAAGAGAAATGCTCGTCAATTCAACTTCTTTATAATTATCTATTATTTATAATTTATATTTCATATTATGTGTCTCTCCTTGTTGATGTGTTCACTTCTATCGTATGGTCTAAAGCACACACCTTAATTCTTTTTTCTACTTTTTCATTTGAACTTTGTCTATTTAATTAAGTACTAAAACTTCATTAATAGTCATTTTCTTTCCGCTTACATAGTAAGATAATCTGATTTTAAAAAATCGAGAAAAAAGTAAACAACAAAAGTATTGGACAGTTTGGCCTATAAAACCTCGTTAATTCGACATTTTGGGGTGTAGATCACGCCAAACAGGCTCAATATTTTTGAAGGCCGCCTTTTTTTCTGGATTTTGTGCTGAAATTATGTTACGATTGAAATGGAAAGCAAATGGGTATTTACGGGTTTTTAGTACCTAATTAAATAGACAAAGTTTGATCTACATCTTGAAAACGCCCCAAGATGAAGTTATTTAGGAAGTTTCAGGAGGATGTTAATAATTTGATAAAAAGTGACTATAATTTTATTTATAAATGTTTTGGGCTCTTCAACCGCCTGGGTCGTTTTCGCCCTATATTAAAATTTGATCAACTACTACCTACATAACAAAACTATAGTTAACAAATACAATTTAAAGTTTAGAAAGTTAAGAATAGTTACAGATGAATATGACAGTGAAATCGAATTAAAGTTATAAAAATTGAAGGTTAAAGGCTAAAAGGAGATAAGTTGACAAAACAAATTAAAATAAAGGTTATTGATTTTAACAACAAAAGCTAAAAACATGTTTTTAAAAAATAAAAATTAATATTAACAGAAGCCAAGTTAAAGAGTGCAGTTTTAACATTAAAACGTAAAAGAAGAAAAGTTGACAAAAACCATTAAAGATAAATATTGAAGATTAGAAAAGGATAAGTTAACAGTTAACAAAGACATTTAAATAAAATGTTAATGATTTCAGGAATATAATCTAAAAAATACGGTTTAAGAAATAAAATTAATATTAAAAGAAGAAAAGTTAAAAAGTACAATTTAAATATTAAAAATTACAAGAAGAAAAATTGAAAAAAACACAATTAAACATTAAGATTAAAATAAAAAAATAATAACGGGTATATCTACAATTTGAAGGGGAATCTACAAACTTAACAGTTTTATTAAAAATTTGAAGAGTAACCTACAAAATTAAAAAACTTAACAGGTATATTTACAATTTGAAGGGGAACCTACAAACTTAAAAATCTTAACAGGTATATTTACAATTAAAAGATGCGATTAAATTTTGTGTAATATTTTGAATTCCTTAAGGAACAATATTAAGTTTTTAATAGCACTTTAAAATATGATTTAAAAATTAAGGTGATGAGCTTATTTTCATAGAGAATATATTATAATTTATCAAGTGGTAGATACATTCTTATTTGAATATTTAATATAATTACTATTACAAATGAAAATGTATCTGAATGAAATGTTTCGGATTTCGAACAGGCCCATTCAAAATATGTCAAAAGAAGGGTCATGAAAAGTCCCAGATGATTACCCTGTAATCTCCTCAATTCTCACAAGCTACGGCCACGATAGATCAGCTGTGACAAATGCCGTAGGCTCCGGCCTAGAATGGAGAAAACTGTCCCAGTTAGAATTGCTTAACTCAAGACACGTATTCGCTTTTGGTGTAATCTTTTTTTCATAACTGGAAAAAATCTATCTATTTATTGAATAATAATACAATCAGCCAGGTGTAATCTTTAAGAACAATTTCTGAA
The DNA here is from genome assembly GCA_928085145.1 of Nezara viridula. Lineage (NCBI taxonomy): Eukaryota > Metazoa > Arthropoda > Insecta > Hemiptera > Pentatomidae > Nezara > Nezara viridula. Next base: position 51,036,464 of record OV725081.1, read on the forward strand.
CCGGAATATTCAAGTCAAGGATTCGAGAATAAATTGTTCTCATTTATACAGATTCATGAGGATGAGCAAAATTAAGTTCCTCTATTCAACAACTATGAAGCGTGTACAAAATATCTCACACAGAACGTTTGAAAATGAGTGTCTTGATACCAATAGCAGACATTTTTAATTTTCAAAACGTTCAGATGAAGTATTATTTCATTAAAAAGGGAGACTTTGATAATATTTGAACCTTTTATAATATTGCTTTTAGTGTGAAAATGTATACCTTTATTTATAGTTCTACTCACTTACTCTGGAATCAAATTACTCAGCGTCTGCACCTATCTTATAAATTTTCCAACTATAAATATAACTAAAATGACTTTATTAAAAAAAATTGCCCTTGGAGTTAGTCATTTCGCAAACTGAAATTCTCATATAGTAATCATAATGGTCAACTACTTTTTAACAAGATAATTTTACTAATTGTAACCAATGATCTATATTTTGATGATATTAGTAAATGATACTATATATAATACATTAACAACAAAAAGTACAAAAAATTATATAAAATTCTAAATGTAATGCATTAACAACCAAAAGTACAAAAAAATATATGAAATTCTATATGTAATACATTATCAACTAAAAGTACAAATGTTTAGAGCCTTAAATAAAAGAAAACATTAAAAATAACAATTGGCAATGGAATGCAAGTTTGTTTCAATGTTTTCAATATGCAAAACTAAAAATCATTGAAACATTAATATAATATACATATAGAAATAAGTTCAAAAATACATTTTTTAAGACAGTTCGTAAACAAATATACAGTGATAGACTATTTATTTATATGTATCATTTTTCTTAAACATTTTCAATGATGTGTTGAAAACTTCATTTATTATGAATTCTAACGAAAAATAATATAATATAATTCATTTTAAATTCTCTAAAAATCAATATATATATATATATATATATATATATATATATATATATATATATATATATATATATATATATAAACGAGTACCGTACTTATTATTTTTGGTAGTCAAATATTCTACCATAAGCAGTCGGCAAAAAAAAAAGAAAGTGGACAAGTACCACGCTCTAGTTACCTGATTCATTCGTCAATGTGGCAGAAATAGATGGACAGGATTCGTGAGTACCTTCGACGTTTCGAAAAGAAAAAAAAAATCTGAGTCTCCGAATCAAAAATACCTATTTAAACTTTTAATATATTTATTAAATAAACAGTAGTCTAAGATAGACAGTAATTGAAAAGGCTGGTCAAAACGGGTCTCAGATCTACAATATATATATATATATGTATCCAAGGCTTCCGGACAGACAGAAGAAGGTAATAGAATAGAACGGTTCGTATATAACACAGTAAATCAGCTACAAATAACAAATAAAGAAAAAGAAAGGAAATTATGTTTATTGCTGCCCAAAATCAGTCTTGCAAGACCATTACCAAGACCGCCTAATTTGCAAGACTAAGGACTGAGACTGGCCAAAAAAAGTAAAAGAGAAAAAGAAGGGTTTTTTGAATAAAAATTAAGGGAAAATAGTTACTGATATTTCTTTATTTAGAAATACAATAATCTGTCACGTGGACAATAATTATAGTGAGATATGAACACATTTACACCATATATAATAATACATATTAAACAATAACTATATAATAATCAAAAGCTATATACAATAAAAATAAAATAACCTAAAGATAAGTAAATTAAAAACATAAAACACAGTCATGCCTATATACAGTATATACAATCAGGCAGGGAACCCAAAGCCAGGCTTCTCCCTCCAGCTATAGAGGGAAAAGCAGAACTCCAAGAGAACCCTGCGCTACTCTCTCAACCGCGTCACTGGTGTTAAAGCCAGTGGAGAGTTACTAATAGTAGACAATTTTAGTTAATATATGTAAAGAATTTTGTAGAACCAATATATTTTTGCATTTAAGGTCTACACTTCCTGATAAATGACTTAGTAATTAGTAATATCTCTGTAGTATGCACTCGATACGATGCATTGGTAGGATTTTTTTTAAATGTTATTAAATTTCCGACAAAACTTTAATAAAATCAATTTTAGCAACGTTAGGGTGTTTGAATTTTATACAAATATTTTAATAATTGTTCACTTGCCCGTTTACGTTTCTTTAATTCATCAAAGAAATCGTACTGTAATGATTTCTCAAATCGGTTTTCAGAAAATTTAGTCTAACCACCAGATTATTTATTTAAATGTTTAGTGACATTGTATATATTGTCTTTAGTTCGCAACTCTTTCATTCCAAGGTCGTGTCATATCACTATCATTCATTACTATGCTTTGAATGTATTGTCAAGTTAATTTTATTAATTTGGTTGAACTTTACTATGTCAATAATGCATCCAAAATATAACGTCGTTTTTTTAAAAGATCTAAAGTAACATGTTTAATTAACAGCTAATAGATAACTGCAAGGCTTTTGCGAAACTCTTTCATTTGGTAACCCAACTTCTGAGATGCCCTAATACATAACATACTATACACAATTTTGAAACATCTAAGTTCGTATGGTTATAACTTCTAGAATACAGTCAGAAATCAAATGTACCACAGTATCTATCAACTCTTTTCCTATTAATGAACATACTAAGCTAATCGCTGAATCTTATTCTTGCCCTTGAGATAAAGAAAACCATTATTTAGTTCTACGAGCGAGCGGGACGATTTCTCTTTCCATCCCTTTTCCGATGCCGAGTTTAAATAATCGATCCCGAAATGAACTTGACCCATCTTTTATACATGAAGGCATCAAGGAATTCAAAAAGGATGTCTAACATCATTTTTTTATGAAAGAGAAAGAGTTAACCGGTCCTAGATCTTCCTTTACGTAAGTTTAAGTTGCGCAAAGGTTACCAATGGGCTGGTAATGGATGTTTTATTGTCTGTCAAGGAGAATATATTCAACAAAGGCCTACATCTAATCAGGGAATCATAGGGATATGTATTTATTTGTATACGGATAAGATAAATAATGGATAGGGGATTTTCGAAATACAATCTTGGATTTCTGTGTTAAGAAATAAAATGTGATAGATTGAAAATGAACTTTATTCGAGGTCAAGGTCGATTAAGATTAATAACTGTCTGGCTAAAAACTGCATCAACTAAAATTCAAACAATCAGTTGCGTAGTGTGAAAAGTTTTCAACTATGGCACAAGCGAATACAAGATTTACTTTTTGCAGGTAGATGGTTGAGGGGGTTGCGGAGAGAGGGGCTTCAGTCCGAAAGACTTTTTTTTTTTTTTTAAATATATAATGATAATTACTGAGGAAGAAAAAGAAGGGAATTAACTACTCATATGAAATATAGTTTAAGTGATTCTTGAAGTACTATTAAATGTAATTACACTAACAATAATACATTTAAAGATAATAATTAAATATTTTTTTTATAAGACACGGTTATATTTTACCATTTTTTTGCGAAGGGGAGGGGAACAGCTTCAGCCCGAAAGATGAGGGAACCACTTCCCAGAGTAAAATTTATTTTCTGTCTCCCTCTCTCTCTCTCTCTCTCTCTCTCTCTCTATATATATATATTATAATTATATATATATATATATATATATATTATATATATATATATATATATATAAATATATATATATATATTCCATTAAAATCGATGGTTGAAAACAGTTATATAAATTAAATAATGTTGTAAGGAAGAATAAATCATGAACTAATAAACAAAAAATATTCACACTGCCAACCAGAAGGCATTTGCCCCAGGTTAAGAAATTCCATTATAGGACTTGTTGCGCAATAAACCACCTGCTGCATTCATTCATATTTCTCTCGATTAAAGTCCACCTTTGAACTTATCTATTATGTTTTTAACTCATTAGTTTGCCTATATTTGAGCAAGAAAATAAATGTTTTAAATTATTAAATAAATATAATGAACGGTTGAATGGAATTCCCAACAAGCTTATCATAGTCGAAATAAGAAGTTCATTTAATTTTCGCAATTCACCCCAACAAGTTCAAAACTTTTGATTTTTCTCGTCTGGAGATTCAGCGAGAGTCAGATTGAGCTCGATTTGTAATCAGAAACTTTCTTACCTCGCACGGCGCTACTTTAACCCGAGATATTCAGATGAACATCTCTGGATGTTTAAATCTATAAAATTTAATCTTTGTATTGCGATCATCACAAGCATACAGCTTTTGAAGGTTTCCTAATTGTTGACAATAATATCAAAAAGTAATATTTGGTAAAATTGCGCAACATTTGGTTATGGTTTAAAAATTATCAATGGGTGTAGAGATAAGAAAAGATATCTCTATTCTTGATATTAGGTCCAATTATTATGTTTTTCTAGTACAAAATCATAATTATCAATAATAAAATAAACTTTGAAATATAACTCATATAATAAAAACAGTAAAAATAAAATAATGATCATATTATTTGTTTACAGCCCAGGCATTAATAATCTCTTCTTTTTTCTGTACCACCCATATTCCCGACTAGGTTCCTCATCTCTTCTGGGATATTCCCTCTTCCTCTTCCAATTCGTTCCAGATGACTAGTGTATGAGGTTCTTGGTCACCCTCTTGGTCTCACCTTTAGGGTTTTAACTGTGGTCGCCCATCCGGCAAACATACCCATACCACTTCAGGTGTCTGATGTGATAGAGAAGTCCTGGGACCGAGACCGAAATAATTATCTTGCTTTCTTAGACTTGAAGTCAGCATTCAATTCGGTTCTCTGAAATTAAATTTCCGAATCCTCGAAAGCGAAAAACATTCCAATAAAGCTTTTAAAGGCTATAAAATCGTCTTATCAAGAGCCGAAAGGTTAACACAATCTTCCCACCTTCGCTTCGGTCCACCTCGTGGACGTTTACCATTCGGTACAGCAAATATCAACCTCTTAGGAATTCTTTCGTTACTAAGCTCAATAATTTTACAAGCTCATTTGATTCGCCGCGATGTAATCACCTCAATTATATTAATCGGATACACTGCACGCATACGGCGTTTTGTAATCGTCTGAGCTATCCGGTTAATTCTTCCCTGTTTGGTCCGAATATTCTACGCAATACTTTATTTTCAAAAACCTTAAGAAATTGCTCATCCCTTAATGTGAGCAACCACGTTTCGTATCCATAAAGCACTGTAGATAAGATAATGGTTTTATAGATTATAGTTTTTAAGTTAGGGGACAAGAGGCGCGAGCTAAGTAGTTTTGTCACCTTAAGTAATACCATACTACCATACTAGACAAACGCTCTAAAATTTCAATTAATTACAAAAGACTCATATACATGACCATAATAAGACCTATTTGGACTTACGGAGTTGAGCTTTGTGGTCCCATTAAACCATCGAATTTCTCTCGTATCTAATCTTTACAATAAAAAATCCTTAATTCTCCTTACTTCGTTACAAATAAAATAATCCATAATGACCTGAATGGTCCATATGTATCCGATTAGGCCTAATCTAGATGTCTATATTTCCATAATAAACTTCAGAAGCATCCTAATCCCTCGTTTCTAACCTTGCTTCCTTCTCGATTCCTGATAACCCTCCTAGGCGTCTGAAAAGAAAATGGCGTCGTGAACTCCTAATTTGGACACTTTATTAGAGTGCTACCAATGGGCGGATTCTCAACAAGCCTTGTCATGTCATGTATTTCTTTGTATCACATTTGCTAAATGGATATTAATTTGTACAGTTGTAAATTTCATAAATAATAATAATAAAAAAAAGTATTGTCACAAAAATGAGACATGAATTTCCCGCCTTTAGTCTAACCTTAATCCACACTTCAATTTCGTATTTTCTAATTATTGTAGATACTAGATAGCTAAACTTCTATACGTGCTGAAACATATTATCTTTTATATCTATATCACTGGCAATACCTCAATTTTTGCAGCTTACCATATACTTTGTTTTTGCTCTGCGATTGGTCGCAGAAGTCAGTGAAAGGAATTTAAATAGAATATTTTTGTGAATTTTATATTCTTAAATTTTAATCCATAATACATTTTATTTTGAGGATACGTTTTTAAGTAAAAGGGGTCAAAGGGAGAAGTGGGTCTTTGTAGTCTGGTGCCTCCATTTGACGTCACCCTATCGGAGGAAGCCAGCCGTACAGCAGCCAATCCACAGGTGAAAGGCCTTGAACTTGACACACAGCTAGGGTCGCTTCCACCAGCCTTTTCCTTAATGTAACTCCTTTATAAACTTGAATTCCACATAATTGGATAATAGGAATTATTTTTTTAAATATTTATTGAACAATAATACAATCAGCAACTGTTGGAGGGCTATAAGTATTAGGGTTAAAAGTTCTCATTCATACAATATATACAAATAATAGAGAAATGACCATAAATATAAAAAGTAAATAAATAATACAGATAAAAAAATAAAGAAAAAATAAACAAATAAAATAAAAACTTCTAAACACATTCATACCTATATACAATATTACATTTGCTCAGGGATCCCCCATCCAGGCCTTTTCCTCCACATGTGGAAGGTAAAGTAAGGCTCCAGGAGATTCCAGTGTCACTTTTCCAGCGGATACTGAATGACGGCACTAAAGCCACAGACGCTCAGGAAATCAGTGGAGAAGCAGGTCATCGCCAGGACTCCAAAAGCTTATTAACAGGATATCTCGAGGCCACTGCCGTTTCAACCTTTCAGGAGGATGGTATGGATGCTCCGAGATGGATAGAGGTTGCGCTAGATGATTGGGATGACGAATAAGGTTCTGGTGAAAGTTTGTGAATCTGGGTGGTATGATGTTCGTGACATAATATGGAGCATTGACTATTTTTCGAAGAACTTTGGATAGGAATGATTGGATACGTTTGATATTCGACGATTTAGTTGTATAGGTTTCAGAATGATCTTGTAGGTTATTGTTTGTTTTCTGTAGAGAGATGAGATGTTCTGTTTAGTAGTCTGTATAGCTGACCAAATCGTCGGTTAGGCTCTTGCCTTTTAAGTGTCGTATGCGGGTTCCAAGTTAGTCTTTTGTCCAGAAGGAAGCCAAGGTATCGGACTGTGTCTGTGTAAAGAAGAGGAATTGAATTTAAAAGAATTGGCGGACAGGATCTGCGTCGAAGAGTGTGAAAAAATTGAGTATATAAAAAAATACGGTGTCTTCTTAATACCACACCCTAGATGTTCGTGAAAACATCAATGCGAAATTAATAATAGGAATTACGAAAAAAAAAATGTTTGTTCTTTCACAACACAGTAGTCTGGTAAACTTTGCTCTGACTGATCGTCATTTGCATCATACTCAAAACTAATCATGCAGAGAGAAAATATCTAAATGTTTATACAAGGTGTCCTGAAGTAGAAGGAAATATTTATAGGTGTGATTGTAGATCTTAAGAACTACAAACAAGTTGATATAAACAATGACCCAATTTTCTGCAGAAAATCCAAGTTTTGTGGGTTTTTTTTAATATCATATTTTTTGTTGGATAGGAAGCGATAACTAACGAAATATTAAATTTAAGGAATTCGAACTTGATTCACTGTAAACCAGTATTTTAAAGAGGTGAAAGTAGAATTTACTATAGTTTTTTTTTTTTTTTTTATTTTATTGAAATTTACACTTTGTAAATATATATACATAAATAAAAATATGTGCAACTATAAAATCTGCTATAGGAATATATAACATGAAGGTACTCGTGAAGAAGCAACCCATTGGCAACACATCAAAGATAAATTAATTTAGGAAGTCCCTTGGCCATCTTCTTTTCAGACGTCAGGAATTGTATTGGATGAAAGGTTACGAACTAGAGGATTGGGGTGAACAAAGAATTTGGAATTAAAAGAGGTATATCTAGTTTGGGCCATGTCTTCCAACAAGAGGAATGTTGAGGTCTTTATGGATAATTTTATTTGTTACATAATAAGGAGCATTTAGGATATTACGGAGGATTTTGGATTGTAAGGATTGGATACGGGAAAAATTTGATGTTTTTGTAGAGCCTCGAAACTCATTACTATAACCATTTAAAGGGAACTTTTGAGCGGCTAAGCTAAAATAAATTCAGATAGACTTTCAAAAGTCGCCCCTAAGCGGTTTTAATCATGACAAACTCTACTTTCACTTAAAGTAAATTTTGTCTAGTTTATAGTGAATTAAGTTTTGATTACTTAAATTAAGTATTTCTTTAGTTATCGCTTCTTATCCAACAAAAACATGACAGTTAAAAAGACACAAAACTGGGATTTTCTACTTCTCTGCTGAAAATCGGACCATTGTTTATATGACTTTACTACTCCTATAAATATTTCCCTCTACTTAAGGGAAACTCTGTCTATTCATACAATGAGTAGTAAATTAGTATTATACAATTATGAAGTATTGGTACTTATTTTTTAATAAAACATCTTTAATGAAAGTCAAGTCATTTTTCGAAATTTCTTATTTGTACGGCTGATTAAAACTAAATATCTATACTGACTTATGCAAATTTGTTTCTGAATTTTCCCTGCTATTTAAATTGGTAGTTATTTTTATCCAGATGTTCAAAAAATAAATTGTCAAATTTTTGGTTTTACATTATAAAAAGGATGAAATGCTGAATATTTTTCTCGCTGATCCGAATCTCAGTTTCTGAATTATTATAATTCAGATGTTAAAAAAAAGGAAGTTATCACTTAAATTAGTCGACTCAAGCCAACTTTACCCGAATGAGCGTTATATAGCCGAGCGTGAGGCCTCAGTCGTATTCACTGTCCACAAAAAAAGTCATAAGCGAGCCTAAAGAAGTTTTTACTTAAAGAATTAATTTTGTTTTATTTCTTTTTAATATTTAAAACTGTATTGAAGAAATAAATTTAGTAAATTTGAACATATGGATATAATGACGTGAAAAAACTTGTTGAGAAACTGCCCAATGGTACTACTAATAATATGTCTACATCAGGAGATCACGGTACCATCTTCTTTTCAGACACCTCGATGGGTTATCAGGAATTAAACAGGAAGCAAGCTTAGAAACGAGAGGGTTGGGATGATTCTGAAGTTTATTATGGAAGAATAGGTATCTGGATTTGTCCAGATCTGAAACATAAGAAACATTATGGATTGTTTTATGGGTAACAAAGTAGGGAGCATTGAGGATTTTACGAAGGATTTTGGATTGTAAAGATTGGATACGAGAGGAATTCGATGGTTTAATGGAGCCCCATAGCTCAATTCCATAAGGCCAAATAAGCCTTATTATAGTCATGCATATGAGTCTTTTGTAATTAATTGAAAATTTAGAGCGTTTTTCTAGTAAGTGGTGAAGTAATCGGAAACGTCGAGCGGTTTCTTTGTCGGTTCAGTCTGGTATGAGGATTCCAAGTTAGACGTTTATTTAAGTGGAGTCTAAAGTATCGGATTTGCTCGACAGGGATTAGTGGGGTATTATTAAAGGATACTGTAGGACAGGAGGACATAGGTTTACGACGAAGGGTAATGGTGATTTGATGGGATTTATTGAAATTAATTTTAATCCTCCAGTTTTGAAATCATTCTTCAAGGTTTATGACGTGTGATTGAAGCATTTGGGATGCAATTAACGGGTCATTATTTACTGATAGGATACATGTGTCATCGGCATACGTGGTGAGTGTCGGGATAGTTTGGGATGTCAGCTGTATAAACTGTATAGAGGATAGGACCTAGGATACTATCTTGACGAACACAAGCGGACTTGGATAAAAATTAAATTTAACAATATTTTACATTGAATTTCGTATAAACATTTAGTTATACCTTGTTGAAGGGCAGTCGCTGCTATCAATGTACGACGATTTTGGGAGAGAAGAAATGAACTTTCGTAACAATTCTTAATATTTGTTTCCTAGAACATTTTGGGTCAGTTTAAATCATCAATTAAATTTCTCGGGAGGTTTTATTTTGTTTTTAGTGCGCTGGATGTTTTAGCAGCCATACAATTTCTTGTACTTCTCTCGTATTATAAGGAATACACCAAATCTGGTTTTAATATTCGTGATTAAACAATAAGCGCTGACAACATTTTTTTTATAAACCTCATGTTATCTCAGCCACTCAAAAGTATGCAGAGGTGAATACAAGATTAAGGAAGGAGAAAATTGATCACTTGGAGGAATCGAAAGAATTGAATGAAGCTCATATTATGTTGAACAATGGCTCTTAAAGTTATGTGTCACTGCTTGGTGCCATCAGACTTGCCTCAAATGTCACACGAGGTTTCTCCAATTACCATAAGTGCATTAGCATACTGGAGGGGGCGACGGGACCACGGGCCCACACTTGCCTCTAACACTCCGGCATTAATGAATAATTCCAAAATGCAACTCAATTAACAATCGACTGAAATTAGGAGCCAATTAGGAATGGGATCTTGCATTTAATTAAATACGCTTTAAGATTATTTCAACAAGTGACTTATAAAACATGATAAAATTGAGCTATGTTCAATATTACTTTTTAATTTTCTTTCTCATAATATGGAGCAGAACTTTGGGGTTCTGCAAAACAAGCACACATAAACAAAATACAAACAGCACAATCAAAAATTTTACGAAAAATTGTTAACGCACCTTGGTACATTTCTAATTCTACTATACATAACGACTTAAACACCCCAACAGTAAAATCCTACACCCACGACAAATACACTACATTTCATTCTTCAACCCCAAAATCACTCCAATCCTCTCGTTCTTTCTATCTCCTGCTCCCTGTTACCTGAACAACGCAGATTATTAAGAAAATGGCCAAGAGACCTACTATATCAATATAAACCAAATCAATAAAAAACACCAAGAGTGTACAAACACAACAAAATTGCTAGATGTGCAGCCGCGCTGGTGCAAATTGCATAAAATACAAATAAATAAATAAAATAAAATAATTTTCTATGTAGTATCATCAATCTTAATTAAAAAACAAATATACGAAATGTATAAAAATTTCTGGAAGAATACAAGTAATTGGTACCTCATTCTGACAACAAGATCAATCAATCAAATTCATTCCAATATTTCTGACCGATTACAGAAAGTTGGTGCAAAATACTGAATATCAAAATAAATTCTTGGGATACAATATGGAGTAAATGAGCGAATATTTAAAATATGTCTATATTTGTATAGACAGTTTGATAAGAAAGAAATATTAATTGAGTAACAATTGTATACATCTATTCCATAGTATTTTTTCATAACAATTTTGTTCTCGTGTGAAAACATCCTCTACATGTTCTCTAGATTTACGTCTACATGTTTTATACTAAATAATCTTTGTTTACTTAGCTTAAATTTTAATCAAAGTATTTAAATTATTTTAAAAAACACAAATTATCCTGAATAGAAAAAATCTTTGAAAAAAGTATTATTACAAAGTTTCAGTAAAAATTATTTACTTTTTAAAATATTTTTTTATTTATGATATATACAACTGTATTAATATAATTACATCAAGTAAATGTATACACAGAAATGTAATCACATAAAAACGCTTGTTGAGAAACTACCCACTGGTAGCACTCTAATAATATGTCTAAAAAAGGAGCCATATCAACAAATCACGCGGCCATCTTCTTTTTAGACACCTCGGAGGATTATCAGGAATTGAAGAGGAAGCAAGGTTAGCAACAAGAGGATTCGGATGGTTATGAAGTTTATTATGAAAGGATAGGTATCTGGATTGGGCCAAATCGGAATCGTATGGAACATTAAGGCCTTTATGAATTATTTTATTTGTGACAAACTAAGGAGCATTAAGGATTTTACGAAGGATTTTGGATTGTAGGGATTGGATACGAGAGAAATTCGATCTTTTTTTAATATTAAACTCAAAGAACTAATTTGTTTTCTGATTACACTATTATAACCCAACGAGGAGTTCATTTTTACTATTTCATAAAAATAAAAAAAAAAGTGTTTTTGAACAAAAGTTATTTATTTTATTTACTTGTTTATTTATTATTTAATAATTACTGTATTTATTTACTTCTGATCCGCTTTGTACAGGCTGGGTGTTTCTCTGGAATGTGTGCATATCCCTTTTATTTTCTTACTATTTCCAATATTTTTTTCAGGAAAAAAATAAAGTGCACTGAAGTTCTGTGGCGGCACTAAATCATAAAATGTATAATATACATATTTTTCAAACCAGCACATTTAAAAGTTTCTCTGTTAAAAGCCATGTGCAATTATTAAAAAAAAAAAAAGCCTGCAAATTCCTTTCAAAGTTTATGCGGCTACAAACGAAAACAAGACTGTCCATTTATATAATATGCAATACAAAAAAAAATTATATGTTTTATTTAAATGATTTCTCTGAATTTTTTTGTACCTTATTCGCCCGTTTATTTACTAACTTTTTTTTTACTACTGCGTCCAATTTCAACGTTGAGAAAGAGGTGTTTCAGAAGAAAACTACAACAGAATGACATACTTTTATAAAGAATTTTCGTAATCATTCAAAACTGGCTAAATTAAGTGAATCTCGAAAGCTTATTTTTAACTGATCTCGATTGTAGAAGATATAAAAGTTAAAAAAAACAATCATGTTATCTCAATTTTCTGTTTATTTAAGTAACAAAAATAATACTTCGGCCATGACAAATACACAAAGCCACATGCCCCTTGTCACATATCGAGGACGCGGTTACTGCGGTGGATTTAGACATAGTAAACTGTAGTTACGAAAGATAAATCCTTCATCTTGAGGAGAAAATTTCACTTTCCCGAAAACAGATAAAGGATTCAGAAAGGTTAATTAGAAACTGTAAATAATTTATAATATTAATACCTATTTGAAACATAATAATATTCAATAACAGTATTATGATTAAATAACATATTATATAATTCAATGAAGATTGGGTGATCTATATACTGGAGAGCCCCCTCCAAAATAGAATTTTATAGATTTTTTTTTGTTTAATCTGTCCATATTTGTTCCTGGGAGAAAACTAAGATGAATACTTAAACAATAACCATAATTTCTCATCTTAAATTATAATGCATATCTTATACACTTACACACAATTACACAGTTGGTCATGTAGTTTTTTGTTTTATTTTTTAAGGGGCCTTTTAATTATAACTAAAATAATTTTTTACATTTTTCCAGGGATTTTTCTATAGTAATTAGCGTCAACATTTTTTTTTAAATAAATAAATAAAAAAAGCTTCCTCAAAATTGAATTCTGGATCCGCAACTAATAATGAGTATATATTTACGCCGTTTTCTTTTCTTTTTTTAAAATATATTTATTATATCAATAAACACATCCCAATAAATAATTTTATTCGTTCTCTGAAATTTCGTTACTTCTCTGGTTTATTGTTGAGTATAATAAATAGAAGACTGTTCACTTAACTTAAGGAAAATAAATACGTTTAGCTATAAAAATATTAATTGTTAATTCCATTGATTAAGGTTTGACAAAATTCCGTATTAAATAGTAGATACAAATATGATTCTCATATTTTGTTGACTTTGAAAGAAGTATAAGTCCATTCAAGATCATTAAAGGTGTATATTTCTGTTGATTAGTACTTTTAAAAAGACCATATTAAAAATTTAATGTATCAAGAAAAAGGCATGAAATAAGTATACGAACCCTTAAATATCTCCATGTAATATAAAATACTTTTACGCTTTCTTAAAAAAAAAAAGTCCATTTCTTATAATAAATTATAATAATTTCTTTTTTAAATCTATATAATAATATATATTTTTTTAAACTTATTTATTGAAAAATATTACAATCTGTCTCTAGGGCATTTATAATAGAGTTCACAGATCACATTCACACTCTATCTACAATAAATAAAAAAAAGTAAACATAATAATAATAAAATCATTTTTTTTTTTCAATTTTAAACACTATGTTTCAGAGAGATTTCTCCTAGAAAATAGAACGAGTGATATATCAATTTTCGCCAAACTGATACGAAGAATGGACAGCTGCTAGAAGATTTTTCAAAGCTTATACTCTATAACACAAAGAGCTGAAACGGAGACAAGTTTCATTGCCTTACCTTGTTAAAACTGTAGTAAGTATTTCATATTTTAAATAGGTACTTTCTTGAAACCTTGAGACAGTCCTTTTTTCGCACACGGAAAGGTCCAAGCGATGTAATTATTAATAATATGTAAATATGCAAGGTACTTTTTCTTGCCGTATATAGACTAGGAAAGGACGACTTTATTGTAATATGTGTCTTTCAATAGTTTGACACAAGACACATCCTTCGTCTTAAGAACTGAAGGCTGGTAATGAAATGACATGTACGTGTGTAGGAAACATAATAGAAATAAGGACATTTTCTCTTCCACACTTCAGAATATGTTAACAATATACCATAGTTCAGATTCTTCGACTGTCAGCAACGAATCACTTAAAAATTATATTTAGAGTAATTCCGTTCTGACTTGTGCATAGGGTTTGAAGTCTAAATAATTCAAACGTGATCTATTAATCACAATGTAAATGATTAAATTAGGCAAAATAAAAACATATATATGTCAAGGAACCATAAAGCGGAAGAGCATTCCCCTTTGCAGTTCTGTTTATGTTTATTGAATTACCTGTTACATAAGACAAGGTAGATATAAAAAGGATGTTATTAATGTTTAAATGCAATGTTACTTAAAATTACATGAGGAAAAATTAATTTTACCTGAACTTTAAAAGCTACAATACACATCTGCAACAATTATCTAATAATGTTTTCCTTTTTCTAAATATGGTAAAGTTAAAGAAAATGCTTCTAAGTTTTGGTGTGCATATTGAACTAGTGGAAATACTTATAGTCCGTGATACAGAACCCTTTTTATCGAATTATTAGCATCCGCCCGAAACTTCGTAAATAGTTTCATCTCATCGTAACCTACAGCTATTTTATTTACAAAATTCTTGAAATCGGGGCGTTTTCAATCTAGACGGGGGCAAACATTGTCTATTTAATTAGGTAATTAAAACTCGTTTGCTTTCTACTTGAATCGTAAGATAATTTGATCACAAAATTGATAAGAAATGTAGCCATCAAAAGTACTGAGCCGTTTGGCGTGACTTACACCCCCAAAATTTCAATATAACATATAAGAAAAACGGCCCAATATTTTTGCAGTCCATATTTTTTTTTCTATTTTGTGATCAAATTATGTTACGATCCAAGTAAAATGGAAATGAGTACTTACGAGTTTTTAGTACCTTATTAAATAGACAAATTTTGCCCTCCTCCAGATTGAAAACGCCTCAATTCCAAGAGAAATAAAATAGTTGTAGGTTACGATGAGATGAAACTAGAAGTTTCAGGCGGACGTTAATAATTTGATAAAAAGGCGTCTGTACCATGGATTATTAGCTAGATTTAATAACTCAAAAATTAAAATTATATGAAACACAAACTACGAACGTTTATGGAACCATTTTTTTTTTTTTTTTTTTTATAGGATTTAAGGATGATAATGAGTAGAAGTTCAAAGAAACATAGATAACGGATACACGAAAAATTAAAACTAATTAATATTTTCATTTTTTTATTTGTTGATATTTGTATATATTTTATTTTTACAAATTTAACATATATTAATTCTTATACATTTTTTTTCAATAAGATAATCATTGGAACATTTTTAAATGATGTAATAATGATTTATTTCTTTGTATATATGTAAATAATTAAAAAAATAGTAAAACAATTAAACATTATTTAAAGAGTTTTCTCCAATTTTTTGTTTAAGAAACACAAATCATAGTTTAGTGTTGAAATGAAATAGAATTGGTATTTTTATTATATTGAAATTCGTAAAAAAAATAAATAATAAATAAAGTAGAAAACCACACACAAAAAAAAATTAATTAAAATTAAATGAAGATCATTGGATTCCATTACAAATCAAATTTAAAAAGGTCGTTATAAACGTTTTAGAAAATTCATAGATTATTCATAAAAGTTTTTCTACCGCAATATGTTCATTTCAGTCATTGCAGCTTTCTATTAGTTATATTAAATACTATATAATACAAAATACAAATAATTCTTCATTCAATCTTCTAAGTATAAATATGACAAATATATTTGAACGGTTCTACAGCTTTTTCACAATAAGTATTTATAAGCTATTTTTCCTCTTCATAATGAGAAAATATCTTCGGAAATGTCAGGGCGAGATCCTAAACACATTTGGATGCGGGGTGGAGGTCAGGGAAGACGATTACGAAATGCATAGGCGCCACATAATTCAACAGTTAAGTTGCGTACACCATTCCAAAATTCATAGAAGAATATATAGGTATTTCCCGTGTGTGATAAACTCCATTTATTTAACACAAGATCACAAAAAATACAATATTCCTCAATTATACCCAATAAAAGGACAATAAAAACATTCTTTACTTAAATTGCGGTTATAATGGAGTGGAATAGTCTTATGTCATACGATATATGAATTGTTAATTAAAATGTATTATGAACAAGATTTATCGTAAAAAAAAAACAAGTTAAGAAATAAATAATGAAGAAAATCATAACTAACAGCTATCATTATCAAATGATACACTCGGTAACATCAAACAGTTTTATTAAATAAACGAAAATTTAATTAAAACACATATTATTATTTCTTTTGGATTATAAATGAATGAATAAAATAATAAAAATGTTCGATTTCAAATAGACAAATAATGTAAATCAAATTAAATTAATCATTCTACATTCGTTCCTAATTATCATCCCAATCAAGTCCTGAGTGTCTGTTGCTCTAGTGCCCTCCATCAGTCTCCACTGGCTTGCAATACCAGTGCCGCGGCTGGGAGAGAAGCACTGGGATCTCTTGGAGTCCTGCCTTGGCTTCCACATTTGGGGGACAGAGCATGCTCAAAGTCCTCTGAGCGAATGTAATTATTGTTTATTGGTGTGAATGTGTTTTATCTATTTTAATTTCGTTTAGTTTCTCTCTATTTTATATACATATATTTTTTTTTTACAAATATATCTTAATTTCTTATTTTACTTTCTACAACTCTTTTTCTTTTATCTCTATTTTAAATTATCATTTGTATGTATATATTGTGTGAATGTTTAATGTAGCCCTAATATTAATGCCCTGCAATGTGGCAGAATGTATTAATTTTCAACAAATAAAAAAAAATTATCACATATATTCTAACTAGCAGATTCTTATTATAAAAAACAATAATTTATCTGAGTTAGAATTTATCTAAAACGTTGAAGTATTCGATTCCTACATAACCATAGAGCTTTCAATCTTCATCCATCTTAATTCAACGGTAAAAGTGCTTTAGAATTCCACTAGAAATAAATGATAGACCCTTTAGAATTCTAGTAGAGATAGATGACTTATTACACCATAGAAAGAAATTTATAACAATATAAAATTTATCAGAGAAACACATTAAAAATGACCAGGTAAATATACTGTAGTGAAATTGTTATTTAAATAATCAATTTAAACAAATTAGTTAGGAATAGATTTTTTTTTAGATATTAATTTTCTTTTTTAATTATAAATCGCAAAATTGAAAGGAAACATGGTGTTCGGCTTGAACTCCTATTGATAGGATATATTGTCTGGTTTATTTCACCACTAAGCTAAAGTGGGCATTGGACAGGACTGTTACAGAGGATGTGGGATACACAACAAATCATTTATTCATAAGATAGTATAGAAACAATTTAAAGTTTTTTAAATTGATAAGTAAGTACGAACCTTAATGTGAAAGACATGTACATAATGTGTAAAGAAATCATTTTTACCATTTTTCTTTTTCTTTTGAGCTTTCATATTACGGAGAAACCTTTGGTTAATGAATCTACATTTTCATATAAACATTTTGTAATGTCCTTTGTACCAGACATTGCCAGTTCATGAATGTAAATGTGATGTTTTCGTAGGAAGGAAAAAATATGAAAAAACTATTAATACCAATAAAACTAGTCATATTTATTCGAACTTATTTAAAAAGAAAATGTTGAACACAATATCAAATGTTTAATCCGTGTTACAGGCCACTTTTTATCGAATTATCCCCCCGAAATTTTGTAAATTTGTAAATAGCTTCATCTCATCGTATCCTACAACTATTTTATTTACGAAAACTCCTGGAATGGGGGCGTTTTCAATCTGGAGGGGAGCAAACTATGTCTATTTATTTATGAGTACTAAAAACCCATTAGCTTTCTATTTGGAACGTAAGATAAATTGAATACAAAGTCGAGAAAAAAAGAGGCCTTTAAAAATATTAAGCAGTTTGGCGCGACCTACATCCCCAAATGTTCAAAATAAGGAGGTTATATAGGACAAACGGCCCAATATTTTTGTAGGCCACTTTTTTTATCGATTTTGTGATCAACTTATCTTACGATCCAAATAGAAAGCAAATGGTTATATACGAGTTTTAGCACCTAATTAAATAGACCTAACTCCCAGATTGAAACCTCCCCAATTCCAAGAGTTTTCGTAAATAAAATAGTTGTTGGTTACAATGAGATGAAACTATTTACGAAGTTTAAAAAAACAAAAAACATAATAGCACATTACATTTTTAAGACAATACAGTAGTTTTTCACATACATAAAATTTACTAGCGATTTTTTTATATTTATTTATTTAGAAATATAAGAATCTGTCACGTGGACAATAATTATAATGATATTAGTGAAATTGTGTCCATGTGTCCATTATTATCACATCAGCCAAGTATTGCTCAGAAAAATATCAAGCATTCAAATGAAAATTGGCAAATACCATTTACTACATTTTTATTACAAATGGGCAGGCAAATCCATTCCTTCCACACAGGCATTATAATCTAAAATTGTCAGTGAACAAGGAACATGAACTTTTAATTGTATCCAGTGAATTATTTTTGATATATGAACTTCCAAGCAATACAGACTTGTTATCCATCCATAGATGACGCATCCTTTTTTGTTATTATATTATCAGATTTCATCATATGGATTCCTCAATTTTTAGCAGCTACAGAAAAAAATTCCCATTTCATTGATGTGTAAAATTCATATGAAGAAATGGCACTGTAATTTAGAATGAACAAATATGATAAAACAAACATGTAACAAGCATAGCCAATGTTCTTTATAAATGACAATATCTTTCATCGGTCAGTGGTTCGTAACTTGACAGTGTGCTATACAAAATACAATGCTCTATTTATTTATAAATCAGTAATATACACAGATTTTGATCGATAAAAACAATATTTCATTTAGTTTAGACAATCTGGAAACCACACAAGAGGTTCAGCAACAACACTCCTAGCGATATTTTTCCGTAGTTAATAGTCCATTTCAAGTAACATTCCCTGAAAAAACTTATTCTTATTTAGTTATTTTTATTTTTTTCTAAGCTAATACATATATATGCATATATATAAAGCAAATATCCTTTATAAAATATACTGTAAAATTAAGGGTTAAAGATAAAGAGAAAAGAAGAAAAACGGGGAGCAGAAGACTTCCTGACTTAGTTCTGGTTTCCGTAAGTCCTTCAGGACTATCAGTTGCTAACAGAGAGGAACCGAGTGGAAACGTGGTTTATTGTTAATACCCTTATCTCTTTCCGCCTGTACGTTCTTCGGGTTCGACCGATCTCTACTCTTTAGAGATAATTTTAGTTTCTGATAAAAAAAGAATACGTGAAGAAAAACACATATCATGAATAATGTTTAAAGGTTTAATAGAAAAACCTTTTCATCTGAATTTTTTCTCATTTTTTTTTTCATCATTCAGTCTTTTTTTGTCATCGGGGAGCATAATGATAAAAAAGTTAAATAAATAAAAAATTTAACATAACTTAATTTGTTTATAAACATAATAATTGATGGTCACAAAGAAATAATTAATACAACGAATAAAAAAATTATAGAAAAATTAACATCCATTTCAAATAGACAACTACATTGGTTTATGGGCTCCATCAGGAAAAATTACACGTCAATTAAAAAAATAAAAAAATGTTGAGGCCAATAATGACACTATTATAAAATCTTAGCTAGCTCGTAATTTGAAAATTGAAATAATGAAGAAGATCGTATACAAAAGAGAAAGTC
This sequence comes from Nezara viridula, assembly GCA_928085145.1. NCBI lineage: Eukaryota > Metazoa > Arthropoda > Insecta > Hemiptera > Pentatomidae > Nezara > Nezara viridula. Next base: position 51,056,603 of record OV725081.1, read on the forward strand.
GCTTTTAAAATAACGTCAACAAGAAAAACAATGCCATGAAACCACAATGGCGAAAAATTAGATTTCGAAACAAAATGAGATACGAAAATATAGATAGTTATAAAAAACAAAACAAACGCATAATAGAAATTTATGAGAATAGTGTTTATGTAACAGACTTATAATTTTTAATATTTTAATTTTCATTTTTAATTACTTACAATCTCACTATGACTTCCTTACATCATAGATGAATCCATGGTTAATATTCCTACATCCTCATTGGATTTTATTGCACTCCTAGCCATGAATGTTTCTTATGCATGTCTCTCTGTCATATGAAAAATTATCGTTAAGATTTCTATACAATAAATTAACTTATATTTTATTTTATTGTAATGTGAACAGATATAATTTATATTTTATTATATGAAGAGAAAACTCTTTATATTTTATTTATTTAGTTGTTGCTGCTTTTTTTTCGCCTCTACCCTGCAGTGTCATTGGCAACACCTTTTAATTAAATTCTATTATAGAGTTTCACCACTTTTAGGAATTCTAATGTTTTTTTTAACAGCCTTTTCGTTGTTTTTTAGATTTTCAGATAGATTTGGTACTATATCCAAATTTTCTGATATTTTTTAGTATAGAGCAGTCTTGAATACTGTGTTTTACAGATTTTAGACATTGTAGCTCTCAAAGGTCGGAGGATCAAGTCCTTTCAGTAGGTAGGCGTGCGAGAACTCACAATGTCCAATTCGTAATCTGCAGAGGGCTGCCTCTTCTTTTCTAGTGGATCGACAAAAGGTTTCTCATTTTTGTAGGACTTTTCGTCCTAAGTTTTATCAGAACGAAGCAAAAACAAGTGTAATGCTAAGCGTAACAGTGCAATGCAAATAACCGCATACAGGATAATTGTAAGTAACATTACCAAAACATAAAAAAAAAAGAAAGAATGTGATGGATTATGAATAAATGTGATGAATTATATATCTTCGGTTTATTGAAAAAATAACGTTTTCGTGAATTTGAATCTCATATCGCAATAACAAAGTAAATGAATCAAAATGACACAAACTCTATTATTAAATGTCAAAAATAGGTAAATAAGCATTCGATGCTTTGACTTGATAAAGAGAAAATTCATTTAACTACTAATTTCCTTAAATGTTATTTAATGAATTATTGCAATAAATAACTTAAAAACTGACGAAGTTAAAGTTATTTCCAAATTATAATTGTTTTAGACGAGAAGATTACTGTGATATAATAATGTACAGTATCCTATAGTAAATACAACAGTTCATATGTACTAAGTAAAATTAAAAAAAAAAAATTAAATGGTTTTAATTAAAGTTCTAGATTAAGTTATAGGCGGTGTTCAATGAACCTATATCCTCGTTCCACCTAAGGACGGCTAATAAACATATATCAAGAGTCTCATATGAGAATTGAACAAATAACAATCAGATCCGAGCACTCCGGAACGCTAGCCCAAACGTGTTCCGCCGTCTTCGTCCTCTAACTACAATGATGAGTGAAAGTTGTGTGTGATACGCACTATTTTTTCAAAAGAATAGAGATGAACCTAGGTTATCTAGAAATATATGAAATAAAATACAGATACGAGGCGAATAGAAAAAAAGTAAACATTTTTAGTAATGCGTATTCAAAAAAGTAGAGGTCACAGAAAAAAAAAAAAAATGCGACGTTATTTGATGAGAGGGTAAAGCCATAAAACATATTTATGAGATCGAAATTACTTTTACGGTGAAATTATAGGTTTATTTTAAATAAGACAATGGTTTGCATTTATTGTGTATAAAAAAAATATGAAACTTTATAAATCTAAAACTAACATTATACATTTTACATAATATATTTTACGTTACTATGTTTTATTTAGGTGTGAATGTGTTTTATTTATTTTGTTATTATTCGGCTAATCTGTTATTTTACTTATCTTGTATATTACTTTATCTTTATATATATATAAGATAAAGACCGGAGACTGGCGATATCAGCCTTAATACCATCTTGTAATGTAAATAAACATAGCGATTGTATATAAGGCAGATTATTGGACGAATAAAGCAGTGTTTGTTCAGAAGCCGTGAGTATTGTTTCTCGTTCCTCTTTCCTTCTTTTTTTTTGTTTTTAAAGCCCGGAGACGCTTAACTGGTGCCGAAACCCGGGAAAACGTCAGGAGAACACGGAAGTAAAATTTTTTTTTCTGTCTTTATTTTAATTTTTTTTTCTCTTCTCCTAGTCATAAGGAAAAGACGAGATGCCGACAGAGGGCATAATTCGACCAGGAGTGTTGAACGCACCTGAAATGCCGCAACCTCAGGAAATGCCGATAGCGCAGATTCCTCAGATCGCCCCTCAGGTTCCGCAGATTCCGCAGATACCACAGATACCTCAAGTACCGCAGATACAGAGATCCCTCCCTTACCTAGGGACACATTGGCAGAGGCGCATGCCAATGCATTGGAGTGGATGAAGATAAGGGCAGCAACCACGCAGGATCTACGGAGAGCAATCGCAGACCTGGAGCGATTCGGGGGCGAGGTAGGTGAACTTAATCACTTCTTGAAAGGCGGAGACCGCCTCATATCAAGAATCGAAGCAAAGGTGGCGGAGGACCTCGTGAACCTGGGAGACGCAGAAGCACTGAAAGCAGCTCTCGTGTGCCGAGTGAGGAGGAACATCCTCAACCAAATCCAAGCGGACGAGGAGACACCATGGCCGGTGATTAAGGAGCGTTTGAAGAAGGCTTTCGGAGGGGGCCGATGGACGCCAGAAGAAGATATCTTCCAAATGTTTAGGGAGTGTCGGTCCCAACGCCAAACAAGAGGACAGTATGCGGGGGTACTAGTGGCGAAGTACAACCGCATAACTGAGAAAATGCGTGAAACCATGAGTGTGGGAGAGGTCGAGGCTAGGATGGAATTCCTTTCGACAATACTCAAGGTTCAGTTAGCTAAGGAGACTGGGAGAAGGGACGGACTGCCTAGAGAGCGATCGTTCCTCGAGTGTGCCCAAGAAATGATAGATCTGAGTGCAAGAGAGGAAGAGACGCGGATGGAAGTAGAAGAACCAGGGTGGACCCGAGTGAGTGACAGACGACACCGGACAGCAGATAGGGTGGAGGAAGAGGGAAATGAAACACCCGAACGGAGAAAGCCACGACGGGCGAGAGAAGATCCGGACAGTCCAGGCCTAGGAATGGACCCCGGAGGGAAGACCGAAAATGTCACGGGTGCGGGAAACCGGGACATTTGGTAGCACAATGTCCGCGCACTAGATGTTTCGAGTGCGGGACTGAAGGGCATATTGCCAGACAGTGCCCGTACATGTTTCGCAGGAGGAGAGACCTCTAGACGAGCCAATGGAGGTGAACGCTCAAAAGTGAAAAAACGAGCTAGGATGCAGCAGAGAGATGGATCTTCGGAAGAGGCAACCGAGGAGTCGGGGACGTCGGGAACGGAGACTGACGAGCCAGCCAGCAGTGGAGGCGAAGGAGGCAGGAGCAGCCAACGGAGCGAGCAACGACGAGCGACGGCGGTAAGGAGGAAGCGAGGTGGCATCTGAGAAGGGTGTCAGCAGAGAGGCGACCGCACAGCAACCTGCAACAATATTAGAGGTAAGCCATGCTGGTTGCCGATTATTGAAGTAGATGGGGGAGTGAAGTGTCTCGTGGACACAGGGAGCTCGAGTACTATCTTGACTCGGGGAGCGTTGGGGAGAGTGTGCGGGAGCGAGAGGGTACTCCGGATACAAAACTGTGGCTGCCAGCTAATCACTCTGGGTGGTCCCTGTAAAGTAGAAGGGGAAGCGTCGATTACGCTTGACCGGTGGGCAGGGAAAAAGGGGGAGCTAAGGGTGCATGTGGTAGAGAGCATGGCGCGGGAGTACCAAGTCATAATAGGGTGTGATCTGTTAGGACAGGTAGGGGTAAGCATTAGAAACCGTAGAGGAGCTTGGAGTATCAGGCTGGGAAAGAGGAAATTCGGATGTATAGGGGTCGCGAGAGAAAGAAGGGTGCGGATAGGAGCGGTGAACAGGGTGGAGGACTGGAGAAAGGCGTTACAAGCGGAGTTCGTAGATATTTTCTTCAGGGAGGGCGAGGTATTGGGGGTAACAGGGAAGACGGTACACGAAGTTCCACTGAAGCAAGATAGGGTGACCTACGTAAAGGAAAGGAGATACCCGCAGGCGATGAGGCAGCATATTCGGGAGGAATTGGAAAGCCTGAAAAAGCAAGGGATCATAGTCGATAGCACCTCGCCATTTAATAGTCCCCTGTGGGCAGTGAAAAAGAAGGCAGCGCCGGGGGATAATAAGGAAAAATACAGAGTGGTAGTGGACTACCGTAGGTTGAACGACAACACGGTAGACGAAAAGTACCCGATCCCTAGATTCGAAGATATACTTGATAGGTTGAGTGGGGCCGTGGTGTTTAGCACGTTGGACCTCAAGGCGGGATACCACCAAATACGGATGCACCCGAAGGACCAACATAAGACGGCGTTTACATTCGAAAGGGGGCATTACGAATTCACCAGAATGCCGTTTGGTCTGAAGAATGCGCCCATAACGTTTCAACGCCTGATGGACGAATTTCTGAGGGGGATCGACGACTCCGTATGTCAAGTATACATGGACGACCTGCTGATTTTTAGCAGAACGGAAGCCGAACACGTGGGGCATTTGAGGTCGGTATTCGAAAGGCTGCGACAATTCGGGCTGAAACTGTCAAGTGAGAAGTCCCTGTTGGGACAAACGCGAATCAATTTTTTAGGCCACACTATTTCTAGCGAGGGGGTCAGACCGGATGCGGCAAAGGTGGAGGCTATCACACGAATGGCGGTGCCACGGGACGTTAAAGGGATTCGTAGGCTTCTCGGGACGCTGAATTATTATAGGAGATTCGTACCTGAGATGGCAGAATACTTGGTACCTATCAATAACTTGCTGAAGAAAGGCGCGAGGATCGTGGTGACACCGGAAATGGAAAATAATATTAGGAAATGCATGGATAGGTTGCAGGCAGAACCCGTATTGGCGTTCCCGGATTTTGAGAAGCAGTTCAACGTCACCACCGATGCGAGCGAATACGCGTTGGGGGCCGTTTTATCTCAGGGCAGAAGTGAGGGCGAACGTCCGATAGCATACGCGAGCCGACGACTTACGAGCGCGGAATCACGGTACAGCGCGTTAGAGAGGGAGCTACTCGCGATAGTGTGGGCCATCGACCATTTCAGGCCGTATATATTTGGGAGGAAGTTTCGAGTCCACACCGATCACAAACCCCTTCAGTGGGTAGGAAAACTTAAGGAAACCTCGCGAGGGTCACGAGATGGAAAGAATTCCTTAGTCAGTACAACATGGAGGTGGTGTATAAGCCGGGAAAGGAAAACGTGGTGGCAGACTGGCTCTCTAGGGCCATCATGATCAACGCGGTAGAAGAGGACGGAGGAGGTCCATCGCGGGACGTGCGCCAATTCTTGAGGGAATGGACTCCTGAGGGTGAAGGGGCAGATGATACCGTCAGTATAGAGGACAGGGAGGGGTCCCCGGAAGAAGATAGCTCAGCGGAGGAAAGACCAGAGGCGATGGAGGAAATAGACGAAATCATCAACGACAAGCATAGACAGGTAATCTGGAAAACCAGGACAACAGGGATCATGAAAATAGATTACCGAAGATACGGGAAAAGTAGGATTCGCGTCATTTGGTCGCAACCCGGGGTGAGCGAGGAGCAAATCCGTACGGCACTGAAGGACGCCACGGAGCCGGGAAAGACACACCATCTCTATGTTGGGAACAACACGGTATGGGAGAAAATAAAGCGGATGTGGAGATCCGAGCGGATAGGCATGGATAGAACGATCATCCGGTGCAAGTATGCAGTGGAAACCGTACAGGATGAGGAGCAGCAACAAGCAATTACATTGGCATACCACCAGGGGAAGACCAACCACCGAGGCGTCAACGAGACGTTGCAGGCATTACGGCGAAAGTATTTCTGGTGGGGAATGAAAAAATCTATCCAAGGAATCATCGGGAAATGCGAGGTATGTATGCGCACAAAGTATGATCGACACCCCCCCAGAGGAGTTCAGGAAGAGACACCTACAGGGAATATGCCGCTACAAGACCTCCAGATCGATACATTCACCTGGAAAGGGTTCAAGTGGGTCACGTCATCGACACCTTTAGTAAAGTAGCTATGGCACATCAGGTCATGGACAAGTCTGCCAATGCAGTTGCGGAAGCCCTACAAATCTGGATACAGTTTTACGGAGTTCCCGAGAGGATCACATCAGACGGTGGTAGAGAATTCGACAATACCGCGATTAGGGAGGAGGTGAAAAGGTTAGAGGTTGTGTGGCATTATAACACACCGGGACACCCTAAGAGTAGAGGAGGAATCGAACGCTTGCACAGCACGTTGAGTGACCACATCCGTGTATATCAGGGAGAGAAAGGGTTGGAGCCGGATGTTGCGATGAAGAAAGCCGTAACAGCTTACAACCATTCGATCCACTCCGTAACGGGGTTTTCACCTGTGGAAATACTATTCGGGATGCGCAGGCCAAGGAGAGATTGGGGGGAAACAACGACCAATGAACATCTCGTAGAGCAAATCCAGAATACTAGGGTAGAGGTAGGAAAGACGTGGGGAAGGTAGCGGGGAGAATTCAGCGGGAAAAGGAGAAGCGGGTAGCGCGGCAGAATGTGCAGGTACGTGACCGAATGGGAGAATTAAAAATCGGAACAATAGTGTATCGTAGAATTGGAACCAACAGAGGGAAACAATTGTTACGGTACGAGGGCCCATTCAGAGTGATTGCTATTAGGGAGCATAATCTGGTAACCATTGAAAGCATTAACGAACCTAAGAAGAGGAGAACTGTTCATATTGAACAATTGAAGCTCCCAATGTTAGAACCGGTACAGAAACCAATTGATTCGTAGTACCCTTATCGCGTATTATAAAAAAATATATGTTTTTTTATTATTATTACTGTTGATGATGTCATTTTTTTTATTATTTTTGTTGTTCTTGTAAATAAAGATATGGCAGCATAATAGAGGTGATTGTAATTTTTATAGGATTAAGAGTTCTGTTCCATTGTTAATAAGACGTTGTGTGTTTACTTTCTGTGGTTTATTTCTTTTATTTATTTCTCGTTCCAGCGGAGTGGAAGTGAGGTTTGGTGTACTTTAAGTTTATACTGGTACAAATAATTGTAAAGGGTTAAGGCTGATACCGGTGGCTCCGATCTGGGAATTTATAAGTTTCCGAAAATCCTATTCGTAAACTGGTGGGGGGGAGATAAAGACCGGAGACTGGCGATATCAGCCTTAATACCATCTTGTAATGTAAATAAACATAGCGATTGTATATAAGGCAGATTATTGGACGAATAAAGCAGTGTTTATTCAGAAGCCGTGAGTATTGTTTCTCGTTCCTCTTTCCTTCTTTTTTTTTTTTTAAAGCCCGGAGACGCTTAACTTATATATATATATATATATATATATATATATATATATATATATATATATATATATATATTTTTTTTTTTTTTTTTCCTTTCTTATGTACATATTGTGTGAATGAACACTATAGCCCCAGTACCAATGCCCTTCAGTGTGGCAGACTGTATTAATATTCAATTAAAACTAAAAAAAAACTATATTTATTAGGTATGGTCTATCCTGAGGGATAATAAAATCTAGAATACTTCTAAAGAGCATAATAAATTCATGGGATGGACAAATCAGACTTTAAACCCTTTTTAACTTAAATAATAGAATCAAATTATAAGATAAGGAAAAATATAATTAAAGTCTAAATAAGTGGAACATTAAAGAATGGTATGGGCGTTAATAAGATATCCAACCGTGACGTCCTTTTCTGCGATGTTGGGTGGAAATTGAGGTCATGGGATCGTGAAAGAATGATTATTCCAAGACAGCTGGACTGTCACGACAATATGGCACCCTAAACTTCCGCATTTGTCCGACTGAGGGTTGTGGAGTGAGGAGTTTTTTGTTCAACCAACAATGAAATTCTTTCTTGTATACAAAGCTTATGGAAGCATTATTTAAAACACCGTTTGTTGTAACGTATGGATTGACATCCAATAATATCATACCAGAAGTATATAAATATTTTAAAAATAATTTTTACTCACATAATTTAATTTTAGCTGCATAATGTTTAAGCGATGGAGTTCAAATGATGAAATGGTGTTTAAGTGATTTTTGAGCCCTATTAAAAAAAAAAAATACTTGCGCAAACAACAATACTTCTAAGGAAGGAGATGGTCCGGAGTGTCGGTCATAAATAGACTAAATAGAGGCAAAACTATTTTATTAAAAGCCAACGTTTCGACCAGACTTTCCAGGTCTTCTTCAGCCCTGGAACGGACAAGATACAAACAATTATAGAGAATTGTGGAAGTTACATAACATTTAGATAAACAATGTGAATAAACTTATTCAAATTATTAACAGTAAGTACATTAATCGATTCTCATATCATTCTCCATATATTTTTGTCCGTTCTAGTGCTGAAGAACACCTGCAAAGTCGGGTCGAAGAGTTGGCTTTTAATAAAATACTTTTGCCACTATTTAGTCTATTTATGACCGCTACCTCGGACCATCTCCTTCCTTAATAATACAACGGTCAATTATTAAGTAGCAGTATAGGGATCCAGTAGGAATTTAGGCCCTCCCCACCAAAAAAAACTATTAAGTATTTACTAATAGTTTTAGAGATCGATCAGTTAGATAGTAGACTTCGGAGAGTGCGATTTGTGTTTATGGAGTTCCGTAGAATTATCTGTTTATTATAGAATATATTGAATTCTTACCTTTTTATTTTGTTTATATTTGTTTAAATATGCAACAGAAACTTTCCCCAACCTATTATATATTAATATGTACTTTGAAGTCAAGAATTTGGTTCTAAAATCGAATAGCTTTTCAAGAAACAAGCTCAGTAAGAAGGGTATTTTATGTTTTAGATGAAAGAAATGGCGGCGAATCTGAATTCCTGAATATATATAATATTAACTGAAAGATATAAAATTTATTTATTGACAATCAACCAAGTAAACTTCATTATTAAAACTGGCTCTCAATTTTTAATGTTTGCCGTTAATTTAACCTACATTTTTCATATTTTTTTCGATCAATTAGTCTATTTTAATTAAATGCATGTATAAATACGCGTTTAATGTAATTTTTCAGAAAAGAAATTACTGTCTCTATTTTCACTTTTGTCCCGCTAGATAGACTGCGATAGCCCACCGTGCAGCGCTGCAAAAAGGACTAAATTTATTAATTAATTAAAATTAGTAAAACGTTTTGATTATGGCAGGTTTGCTTTGGGCAAATTGAATTTAAGATTAAGTAGAACCTGTAACAGAGTTACAGATTATTTTTATTTATCATTATGTAAGGCCAGTTTAGCCAGTCGCACCCAAGCGTGCGAAATGTCAAAGGCTTAGGATTTACTAAATAAGGCACATAAGATAACGTAATTTTAAATTTTTTACTAATAACAAAATCAATCTGAAAGATACAGTAGGAAATATAATTTAATCCATATTAATTAAGTATTGGATCTGCGGTGTAGTTTTAAAAAATTTATTTCGCTTTTTTTATGTTTATCTGGTCACTGTTTTACTGTATTTAATGTATTGCCGATTCATTTAAAAAAATAACTACATATAAAGAAGTTATACTATATAAATGTTTTTTGCATCTTTTAAAAACGACAGATGTCCGTCTTTGATATGAGGCCACTCAATTGAAGAAGTAGCAACGTTAACTATTAAAATGTTCAATATTTTTATTTCTGTTTCTTAGTTACAGATTATAACTTTAAAAAATCTGGTAGTAGAGAAGAATAAAGTAGGTTAACGTTGACACACCTTACATTTTATACAAAATATAAAAAACAAACTACGAGAGAAAATGTGGAACGCGACCTACTCAAACACAGCAATGCGACAGAGAAATAGGTCATTAGATTAGCGAATGCCATCCCTCAAATCCCATCAGTCAGGATGTCTTTGGCAGTTACGAAAGCGATGTGTGTATGATCTACGGCATGGAATGGGGAGGGGTGATGTGGTCATCAAGGGGACATATTGTTCTGTCCGGATCCTGCCTAGCCGATACCATATCAGATCCTCCTGCTCACCTAAATCATGAGCGCTGTTGGAGTATCTGCAATACTCGGCTATGATACGTAGAAAAAAATGTCCAATTTATAAATTAATATATATTGTTTTGCTCTTTATATCGTCGTCCATGTCTTTCATGGATATGACGATCGGTAAATGTGTTGTATTTTTAATTAGCATTTCTGGCATGAGCTAGGACAATATCGGAGAGCGGGACTAAAAGTCCCAATTTTCAAAAAACCTCAAACATTATTTAGAAAATTATACATTAAAAAAAAATTGTAATTGTTTAATATTTGTATACATGTTCTTCTTTATAAATCTGAAAACACTTTTGTGTCTATCTTTAACGAACAATTTCATATGACATTTAGTAAACAGGAAAAAAAAAACTTCAGCTTGGCGGGAGTTGTTACTAGTGTGTTGCCCAAATGCGAGACCGAGACGAGTCTTGGTCTTGCAAACTCAGTCTTGGTCATGGTCTTGGTCTTGCTCAAGAGTCTCCCAATAGTCTTGCAGGTACTTATTAGCTTATTACTATAGAGATATTACTGTAATTTTTTAGACAGGAGAAATCTAACTAAGCCCGAATGAAAAATTATAGGAGTTAAATGCAAAAGTATATTGGTTATACCAATATCTTTACATATAGCAACGAAAATTGTCAAGTACAGTAACTATTTTGATTTAATTTTTATTTAAAAAATCGATTTTTTTTTATTAGTCCTTATCTTGGTCTTTCGACAGTTGCCTTGGTCTTGGTCTTGTAAAGTCCACCAAGATCGATTTTGGGGAACACTAGTTATTGGGGAACACTCTATCGGGATCATAGATGATAAAAATAACTAAAATTTGTGCTTTAGACCACACGATATAAGTGAAAACATCAACAAAGCGAGGTTAATAAAATGAAATATAAGTTATAAATAGCTCATTATAAAGAGGATGAAATGTTGAACATTTCCCTCGCTTGCAGTATGCATGTCCGATGTTTAGTTTGTGAGATATTTTAATCCATATCTTACATAAAACTAGCTATCATTTAGTTTTCGACAATTTTTTTCCCTTTTCGCCTCTCTAGCATGGCGTCGCGTTAATGTACAATTTTGCATAATAACCCATTACAGAGAGGACGAAATACTGAACAATTCCCTCGCTTACAGTATACCGAATTTTAGTTTCTGAGATAAAATCCTCTTCAAAAGTATCGCAACACTTTAAAATATTTGAATTTTACAAAAACATCTGTTTTTTCATAATAAACAAAGGTACTGCGTATGATCAAAGTCAAATGTATAATCAACATTTTTAAACTGGACATAAACAAGTTTTATTAAAATAAATTACAATATTTCTTCCAATAAAACAAAAAGTTATAATCTTACTGTATAAAATATCCCTTTTTTACAATTTTAACTTTTAAGTTAAAATTTAATTTTTTAATTTATATTTAATAGTATTGTAGGGATATTACTGTAAACTTTTAGATAGGAGAAACCTAACTAAGCCCGAATGAAAAATTAGAAGAGTTAAATGCGAAAGTATATTGGTTATACCAATTCTTTACATACAGCAACTAACATTGCCAAGTATTAGTTACTATTTTGCCTCAATTTTTATTTTTAAAATCCATTTTTTTTACCAGTCCTTGTCTTGGTATGGCAACAGTTAGACGGTCATGGTCTTATTCTTGTCAAATGCAAGACCAAGACCGATTTTGGGCAACACTAATTTCAAGGGTAGTAAGAGGTGAATCTCGTGACCGAACCTTTCTTATGAGATAATCCCAAACGTTCTAGATTGGATTAAGGTGAGGACTTTCTGGCCAATCAATGGCGTGGATATCTGTGGTGTTCAGGTATTCAGAAACACATCTTGCCTTGCGAGGACGGGCAATATCATGCATGAGCAGCGATTCAGAGCCTATGAACGACATAAAAGGCACAACATGATCTTAAAGAATCATTTCTACATAGCTCAATGCATTCAAGGCCCCTTGGATTGGCACTAACTCGGTACGTGCCTCTCAATATACGCCGCCCCCGAACATGATAGAATCCCCCTCCCAAAGCACTGACTATACCGTTCTCTAGGCCTTTTCCAAACTCTTTCACGGTCATCTGGCCATTAAGGACCATTCTCGTCTCATCAGTGAATAAAACTTGTTTGCATTCTTCCACAGTCCAAGATTGGTTTTCCTTTGCAAATCTCAATCTCTTTAAGCGGTGTTTTTACTGTACTTCTTGAGCTGAGGTTTGACTTTCTCAGTCTTCTAATGACTATTGACTCCGAGATCGATAGTTTTTAATGGGAGAAGCTGTAGAATTACGCTTCCGAAGTGCGCGCATTTTAATAAAGCCATCATCTATGGGATTAGTAATCGTGGGAATTCCTAACGTTGGTCGCCTCGAATGACTACCAGTCTGTTTATACCTTTTTATGGGCCTTGAAACTACAGAATAGTGAATCCCAAGGCGATTAGCGATGTAACGCAATGATTTGCCTTCTTCAGAGAGTGGTTCCTACCGAATTATGGAGACTAAAACGATTCATTGTGAATAAAATTAGTTATTATAATTTGACTTATCTTTAGTCTATTATCTATAGTCTATTTATAATATAATAGACTGTTGGAAGGTATGCACTTTTATATCTATTTTCAATATCCATTAATCAATTAATTTTTTCTTCATGCTTATTTAATCCAAACTGTAACTCCTTTGAACAATCCATCCGTTTTCCAAAATTTTACTTAACCCCTCTATCACATAATCAATTTTCCATCAAATGTTTTAATAAGTTTGGTTTTTTTTGTTTTTTTTTAACCCTCCAGAAAGTTTATTTAATTACAATTACATATATAAGTATAACAAAATATAAATATATACAAAGAACAAGGTTAAGTTAAATTCCTGTAACGAAAAATAATACAGGAGAACCTTGGGGAGTATTAATAGCAGATAATCAGTCTTATTTTCATTTCTGGAGCGTATTAAGAGTATAATAATTATAGGATAATTTCATAAATTGACATAATTGCTGCTTAGGCTTTATTATTTCACTGTGAGCCTTGAGCACTCCATTTTGTTGTTTTTTGCAATACCTTCGTTGCTATTATTTTATTTTTTACAGCGCGTAAATAAAATCTAAAAACTTCCATTTAATTAAATGACTTTATCCATCTTTTAGATCACACAATTTCAATTTTTATTGTTCAGACATCCCACAACTCTTTTGGGTATATTTGCTGATGACTCGGCAATATTAACATCTAACAAAGATACTGCTAAGGCTTCTCAGTTACTTCAAGGACACCTAGACGACATATAGCTTGTTGGACTAAAAGATGGAGGGTAGAAATGGACGAGTCTAAGTGCCAATTCATTTCATTTACACTTCGACATGAATCTTGTCCTCATGTATTCTTTAGTAATATCGGTATACTGCGTTCAGAAACTGCGATATTTGGGTCTCCGATTGGACAAACGACTGACATGAGCATACCACATAAAACAAAAAAGAAAATAAATTAACAAGTGATACTTCTTTCTAGGCTACTTGACAGACGTTCTAAATTATCGCTGACCAATACATTAAGTATTTACAAAGTTCTCATTAAACCACTCTGGACCTATGCCAGAGAGCCATGGGGAACAGCAGACATTAACTATATAAATTATTCTGCCATTTCAGTCAAAAGACGTCCGGAAAATTGTAGACGCACCATTCTATGTTTCAAACCTTAAATTAAACACTAATCTTGACACTCATTTTATCACGGTAACTGCCACAGACAGCTTGAATAATTTTCATGACACACTGACTCTAAATTCAAATCCACTTACTCAAGCTCTATCGACTGCCACAAATATATATAATTCGCCCAGCTGCTGAAGCACTGTTCAAGAGATGTACTGCATTCAGATGCTTGATGTGTTATCTTTTGCTTCTGTGATATTATGTTATATTATTATATCTTATTTTCATTTCATTTCTTTTTATATTACTTTTTTGTTATTTTATTTTTTCTATTTTGTTCTCCTTGATATCTTATTTGGTGGATACGGAAGTGGATGGCAAATTTATTGTATGACAGAAATATTTAACATATAAATCAATAAATTAAAGAAAAAAATACTGGAGCATAATTATTTTTGTTTATTACAAATAGTTAAATAGAGTAGAAACATATTTTAATTATGATATATTAAGGATGAAAATTAAATTATCTCATTTTAATTGAAGATGAAAACCTGTATCCATTATTATTAGTGTCGGTTATTATAAGTTTCGATCTGATCGCTAGAATTCAATCCTAACTATTATTAATAGTTCCCTCACACAGGCCCTGCGTTGGTCCAACTTTTAATAGCTACTTAATTAAGTAATCTTTTGCAGCTTAAGCAAGCCTACTGAAGCATCATCGGAGTTCATTAAACAGCAGATGGGAAATGGAATGAACGAGAACTGTCGGATCACCGATAACGCGAGGACCTGCCCAACGGAAATTAGTCCTTCCAAACTGAATCGCCATTTCGTTAAATGGTCTAATTAACTTTAATCTGTAAACTCTTAAGTACTCGTGAAAGCGCAAAGTAAATGGGACTTCAAGAAAGCTCCAATTGTCTCCAATTTTCTCTAGCGGTATGCTGGTGTTTTAGTTGATACTATATTTTTGATGTCATGGTAAAATTAGTTAGAAATCAAAGTATATTTATCATATATTTTTAATCATGGGTGATAAATATTCAGGACGTAGTCATTATAAAGTTTTTATTAGTGCCGACGTTTCAACCCAAACATGTGAGTCATCATCGTGGTTCGAGCACTGTAGGTGCTCAAGTACTGTTGAATCGTCAGCACTAATAAAAACTTTATAATGACTGTGTCCTGAATATTTATCACCCATGATATGAAGAGCAATCGATTAACTTCCTTTAATATATTTTTAATATTTAAAAAAAAATTTAGTTAATGAAAGTTATGAATACATTAACATTAATATAAAATAGAGCATATAAAATATAGTATGCTGTTTTAAACGTCCCAGTATAATTTTTTTATGAGAAATCACTTAACACCAACCAATATATAAGAAACAAACCATCTATAAAACTGAGTGAAAAAAAAATCTGTTGATTTAATTTTTCTGTCCATTTTCAGACTATATAGTTTTTTTTTTCCTGGGCCTGAGGGAGGAGGAGGTACGATTTTTTTTTTTGTTCCTTTCCTCGCTTTTTATGCTATACGGGAGTTTTCTCTGGCTAGGGATGAGGGCGGGGATGAATGACAGATTTAAAAGACTAGTAATTATTTTGTCGTCTGCATCTTGGTTATCAGGTTGTCGGGCAACGCGTGGTGCTGTGCACACGCGTTAGCCCGTTCTATAAATTATAAAACCCGGCCCGCAATCGAGTGGTTAACTGCATTGCTATAATCGTATCACATTAAGTAGCATTTATGGGATATTGAATTATTGTTAAAAACAGAGGTTTAAAGTGAAATTCTTCCCCATACTTCCATCAAAGCATCCGCTGATTCTCAACAATTTGACGAGAGATGGACGGGGTAGCCGAACGAGCTAACGTGTGAGCACAGCACCGCCCTTGCTCGGCAACCTGATATATGATACAATGGTAAAATATAATCACGAGTTCGCGTCCAGATGCCAGGGGGCGTCTTTGAAATCCCCGCCCACACTTCCTGGCTCGGGAAAACCCCGTATAGCCTTAACAGCGAGGAAGGGGAGGACCCAAAAAAATAATAATAAATAAATCATAATAAATCAGAAGCAGATTATAACATTTAAAAGTAACTAATTTATCTAGGCCAAACGACCCAATATTTTTGTATGTAACCATTTCTAAAATGTAATTTAACATATATTTATTTTTTGTATCATCACAAATAAAGATGATTCAAATTTAACTCACGAATTTCTTCTAAATTAAGGTTTTTGGTATTTTTTTTTTCTCGCATTAAATCTATTTTCGAGCAACAGCAAAAATCGCTAACTGATGATGCTCCAGGTATTGCTAGTGTAACTTTTATGATAGTGTATGTTATGTAAAAAAAAAAAGGATGTATTTTCGAAATCCTAACTAAGTAAGCATGTCAAATTACATTTTTAAAACTAAAATATAATATAGGCGTGTTTACATTAGGAGAATGAACTTTGATTACAATACAAATTTAAGTTTTATTTTAATAATGGTACATTAATATGAGTACACTAAGAAAATAAACACTATTTTTTTTCTGCAGGCGTTACGCACTGGACCGATTGTGAAACCAATTTCCCCATAAGAGTACGCGGAATCATTGAATAAATGTTGGCCCCCTAAATAAAAAAATGTTTGTATCCTGTAAGTAAGCTTCCCCTTCGTGCCCTAGTTATTGTTGGAAAGGGCGTTAAACCCAATAAACAAACAAACCAATAACTAAGGCTCCGCTTTTTAAAACTATTTTACTCGCTTTTACCAATCTATTCAGTTACACGAGTCGCATTAAAATACCTCCTATATCTATCTCTCCCCGTCCTAGTTCCTAAAAGTTTTAAGATAACAATCCTTTCTCAACAAAGAAAGTATACCACGTAAACAGAAATTTTTCAAGTAAAGATATGACTCACACTACGATCAGATATAACATTTCACTTTATAGTATCTCATGAAATTAATAATATATTGGATAGGCAAATAAGTCTTTTCGGTTTTCCAGGGTGAAATAAAACTCAATATATTATAGTCATAAAATTTATTTGAATCTACAATATATAGACCAATATTTAATATGACTTTTTCCCATCATTCCACTAACTGCATAATGCCATGTTCACAGAATGTCTAGAGTTTATCGTTAAAAAACTATTCCAACTGGTTTTTGATGTCCTATTTCTTTTTGAATTTCTTTCCGTTTATGGAGTTCTGCAGATACCGAAATAAGTGGTAGTCACTTGGAGTAGAGAATAAGCAGGGTGGAGCAAAAGGTCCCATGCAACGCTCAATAATTTATTGCGAGTGACCAATGAGGTGGGGGGCCTAGCAGTTGTCTTGGTGGAACACAACAACTTGGGCGTTCACTTTTAATTGAATGATCCAATTTTGTTAATTGTGAGAACTATAGAGTTGAATCAATTATTTGTCCTGATGGAAAGAGCTCGTAGAAAATAACATCCTTTAAATCTCACAATACGGAAAGCATTATCTTCTTTGGATGCCATCTGAGTTTTGACATTCTTTTTGGAACCTCACCACTAGGTCTCCAGAATTTGCTACGGACTACATTATCGTAAAATATCTATTTTTCATGTTACCAACATTTTCAAAATTGGGTCTCTTGTTACCGTTTACGTAGTGAACCACAACCAGAAATGCGTGTTACCAAGTTGACTTCGGTTAGAGAGTGAGGAACATTAAGCCTGAAAACATAGCCGAGCTTGTGCAAATGGTTTTCTACGCTTGTATGTGATACATTTAGGGTCATGGCAATCTCAGTCTCTCGCACTGATTGGGTGGGATTTTGATCAATATAGGGACTTAATATTGCTCGTTTCAATTTCATGTAGAGCGTTGAGCATCATTGATGTCAGAATTTTTTGAAATATGGCAAACTAAGTTTGACAGGAGCGTTCGGTTAAGGCATCATCCCCATAAACACTGAAAAGTTGTTTATGGGCTTCTACAGCACGCATAAGCGAAAATAGGTAACTATTTTCTTCCAAATTCACAGTGCAATAGAAAACACAATACTGAGTTAGTTTCAACAAGAGTTAACAGATATATCTTTTGACATATTACAAACAGGATAAACAATCCATCTTAGGGAAGAATTCTTCAGATAAGAAGTGTATCATAGTGACATAAAAATAAACATAAAAACCGAAAGGATTTATTTTCTAATCCAATATTTTTTAATTGTTCAATCATTATATATATTTGAAGTTTTTATTAAAAATTGAATTCATTGATAACATTTAAAAAAATTATATACAAAACCAGCCAAGTTTTGTATAGCTTATCAGAATACTTCTTCCTCTAACTCCTTTGTGCCATCAACCTTGGAGTTGTAGTCTCAGTCCATCTAGCACATTGATCTCTGTCCCTAGATTGTCTTCTCATCTCCGAAATGGTGCGTCCTCTTCCTGCTCCCAATTTTCCAATGTAATCCAAGTAAATGCACCTGAGTCTGTCACGCGGGCATCTTTCTTTCGGTAGGATGTTTCTGGAATCGTCCATTCTACAGACATGTTCGTACCATTTTAGTTGCCGCTCTTGCATGATGTCGTGGACTGATTTGACACACAAATTCTCCCGAATTATTTTATTTCTGAAGCAGTCCCTCTCTTGTCTTACCAACTATTCTTAGGAGGAATCTTACTTATGCTTAAATGGTTCTACTTACGTCCTTGTCGAGAAAAGATTTAAAAAATTATATATATATATTTTTTCTTATTGATGAATTTTAAGTTTTTATGAGGAGATGGCCTCGTTCTTCTTCTTACATAGAATTATTTATTGAGTGCTACCACTGAGTAGTATCTCTTCAAGCCAGTTCATGTCATTATTTATAATTTGAGCATATTTACTAGTTGTATCTGTATACAGAGTATATACTGATGTAAGTAATATATCTTATAGAAACTTGCAAAATAATACTAAATAAAGAAGCAACTCCTCATTCACCCGAGTTAAGACATAATATCCTACTTTCTAAATCTAGCGTATTGGCAATCATGAGCGATGTCAGAAGTCGTACTGTTTTATAGTTTCCTGTTGTGCTAAATAATTATACGAATACATATCGAGTATAAATGTCAACTATCATTATCAAATCAACCCTAAAAACGACGATGTTTTAATTTCCACGCCAATCTTTGTTTTAATGGATGTTAGAAGATTTTGTATTCCCTCTTTAAAAATATTTAATTACAATTAGAATGGCTAGTGCAGGATTAATTCTTTTTTCATGTTTGATAATTAGCGTTTGTACCGACGGTATGTGTTGAAACAATTTCAAAACTGTATACAGAAAAAGATAAGAAAAGAAAGAATAAATTAAAGCTCTTTCATATCGTAACAAAAAAAAAATCGACATACTTTTTGTCCAATTATTTTATGAGGAAGTATCGGAAAGTGGCCCTGTTTCGTATCCCTTCCGTTAATTTAAACAATTTATAATAAATTAATTAATAAATTTATATAATTAAGCTCCTCATATGAAAATAAGCAACTTAAAACAATGTAAATTAACTGTTTAAAAAAAATTTAGAATATGAAGAAATGTCAATTATGGAACAAAAATGACAAAGCGATGCATCTTGTAAATTTGGTTTAAAAATAAAAAAAAAATTATATATTAATAGAAGAGCTACTATAATTTTTTAAAAGCAAAACAGAATCGTATTTTCTTTTTTTTTTTAAATTCATGTAGTAGTGTCGGTTATGAGCTTTATTAATTAAATGTGAACTACTTTTGGCTAGCTTTAACTACTAGAGATGATATACACAGAAAGTTGGTATTTTTATAAAACTGCTGAGAATCATCAAAAGATAAGTACTATGCAAATTATCATTATCCTCATTATTGTCTAATCAATTAGCTGAAGACGGGTGATTATGAAGCCCAGACGAATAAACATGGATTGACAGAACGTCAAGGAGATTGGAAATGATCGAGAACGACTTTCGGAAACATCGTAATGAGGGAAACCAACAGAAAGACAAATCCAACGATAGGATGCCTAGTCCTAGTAATAAGTTAATGAACAATAAATTAATGTGATCTGCTAATTGTCACTACCATTACAGGTGCTGATGGAGAATCGAAGAACAAAAAACGTGAATTTCTATAGGATATCTACATTTTTCTTTTTTATTTATTTTATAAAATAAAAATTAAATATTAAAATAAACATCATTAATTGATATATTTCATTTATTTATAATTAAGGTGGTTATGTTTAACTGCTCAAACGATTTAATATAGGAAAAGAAGATTGTTTGATGGGGAGAAGTACATAAGGAAAATTTTAAATTGAAGATTCCTAAAGGGGAAAAAATATCAGCAGAGGAAATTGAACTAAGGAAAAGAAATAAAAATCAGAAGGAGTGAAGAACTTCTTTGAACCAAAATGAAATGATGTTTATACATCATTAAAGACCTGGTAAAAAAAAACCTGGTGTGATGTGCGCGTCATACAACTTTCACTTACTATCCTACTTTGACTAGAAATAGGAGAAAATAAAAATTATAGACAGCATCAATATGTTAATTTAAAACAATTAATGACCATAAATGTTTCTCACGCTTTTAATAAATTTAATTTATTAATTATTCGTCATTGTCCATTTCTTTCAACGATTATTCTTTAATTATAATATACATTTAACATGTATGAGGGTGCCACTAATGGTTTTAGTCCGCAAGAGTATCAGTGATAAATGAGGTCTTATAAAATTTTGTGTATAAAAACACAATCAAATGCATTGGGTATTATGGTTCCATGTGTTCATTTATATTATTTATATGCAAATTTAGAAAAAATGAAACAAAAAGAAAACATGCAAATATATATGCAATAAAAGAATAACAAAAAGAAAAAAAATAACCGTAAAAAAAAACTTTAAAAGGAGATTAAAAGGAAAATAAATTGTCACAAATTTAGTCCTATATACAATATTAATATTCAGCCTGAATTATGCTTTGTCGCTATCACGTGAAAGCAAATCGAGACTCAAAGGGATACTGAGTAAGGGCGCTAAAGCCACATCATACGCTCAGGACTTGAGTGGAGAAGCTGCCAACTGCCAGAATCCCAATAGAATGTTAACAAAAGGTCTCGGGGCCATTGCCGTTTCGACCTTCGTGGGGGATATATGAATGGTTGGAGCTGAAAATGGATTGTGCTAAGAGGTTAGTATAATGGATAAGTTTTTGATTGAAGCTTGAGAATGTGGATGGAATTTCGTCAAGTAAAAAGGAGGATGTTGATCCATCGGTATTGTCAGTTCTGCAGATTTAGTAGTTGGGTATGTTGAATAGTCGTTTACTGGTCAATCGGGTTTGGGTTATTAGGACTATGATAATCTTTCTCTGATTTAGGAAAACTATCGTTTTTTTTTTTGTTTTTGTTTTTTTTATGGTTTTAAACACCATTTGCATTCCAGAGAAGGGAGGAAAGGGATTTGATTGTCGTCATTTCAGAATTTTTCGGCGGGGAGATTAGATTGGACACGATGTTTGTAAGGCGATGAGTGGAGTGATGATCTGAACTCAGAGAGGAATGAAGGAGGCTGGTGAAGTCATTTAAATGTATCTATATTTCATTATGTGTATTTTTTAATGAATGTGTATTTTTTCGAAACGAAAATGTGTATTTTTTCATTATATGTATTTTTTATGTGTGTTTTCGTCTATTATCGGTCCCACCTTAGCACTTATTCCACCTTTTTTTGTAATTATCAAATTCTTTTATAGTTTATATTATAACATCTTTTATTTATAGTTATAATATTAAATGGTAAATTATTTCAAATAAACAAAATGAGAGTAAGAAATTTGAATAAATTGAAATAGTATGTTTCAATACAAGTAATATCTGGCTGATATCTTGATATATATATATATATATATAAGTATTTCTTATATTACTTGATTTTCCATTGATGAAATGAATTTAATCAAAATCGTTGGAGCTGTTTTTTAGAAAATTGGAAAAATGCCTAAATTGGATGCATGCACACACGCCACATTACATTTGGTTATTTGGACTCGGGGAATCCCAAAACGTGCATTCCTGTTGAAAACTCATATTCGAAATTTGTCACGATCGCAATACATCTACATACATATTTAATCTATAAGTATTTTTTTCTAGGGGGCGGGGTAGCCAAATGGGTTAAGGTGTGTGTGCACAGCACCGCGAGTTGCCCAGCAACTAGATAACCAAGATTTGAGATTGAAGGAAGAGTTCGCGTCCCGGTGCCAGGGGGGATTTTAAATTCCCCGCCATCACACTCCGGCCCGAGAAAATCCCATATAGCCTAAAAGGCGAGGTAGGGAAGAACAAAAAAAAAAAAGTAATTTTTTCTAACTTAATTTCTTCACCAACATCTGTCAGAGGTGATCAGTGAACCTGCTG
Organism: Nezara viridula; assembly: GCA_928085145.1. Taxonomy (NCBI): domain Eukaryota; kingdom Metazoa; phylum Arthropoda; class Insecta; order Hemiptera; family Pentatomidae; genus Nezara; species Nezara viridula. The sequence continues at coordinate 51,078,934 of OV725081.1, forward strand.
TCAGGAAGAATGTTATTAGTGGCATGAATCGACGTGAGGCAGAGATGAACCCAGTGGCATCCCTTCCTATCTTGATTTTAGTATATTTTTTAAGCGAGGAGAACCCTCAGATAGCCTATTTCGAGCCTCTCAAGTGTTTTCGGCATATTAATTGTAGCCATATCTAGTATGAGTGGTATGTCCATGGAAGTTATCATGAAATCTTGTGTGGTGTGTTCTTATGTGATCATTAACTGTTGCGATGTGAAATGTAAGGCACTCTGAAGCTTTAGTTATATTCTTGAATGTTTTTGTCCAAAAAATGTTAGTTTCCATATGTGGAAAACAACCCACATGCATAGCTGTTGCGTATATCTGTGGAGCGTAGGTCAATATGGGCTTAACTGAAAAAAAAAAAAAAAAAAAAAAAAAAAAACTGCAAATTATTTCACAATGGATTATTATTTCCAAACAATTATACATCTAAAATAACATTACCTTCCTAATTACAAAGAAATATAAATAAAAGGTGATTCCGATTATTGGACTAACCTTTTTTTTTAATCATTAGTAATATGCTAAAATAAATAGCATTCCTTAAGTAACACATTCAAAATTCAAAAACCAAAACTAAGGATATTACCATCGCAATAGAACATACAAAAAAAAAAAAAAACTAAAGACCATATCTTTGCTCCTAATTGTCCGATTTTAACGATTTTTTTTTCCTATTTTAGGAAATTCCGTAAACTTTTAAAAAAGTGTATGCTTTTTGAGTTATTCGGAATTTAATTTTATAACCCGTCGTAACTTTTCTTCAGCTTATTTTCGTTGAAGTATGTTGTATATATAAATTTAAAGGGCGTTGAGAAAATTACTTTAGCGAAGTTTCATTGAAATCGGTAAATCCGTTTAGGTGATACAGTCTATAGTAAAGAAGGTTTTTCAGCCGCCATTTTGAATGTAAAAGGCGGATAGTAATGTCGATGAATGAGGATCATCCTCGGATGAGCTCTTATTGTATATCCAAATTTGAAAAAAATCGGTCCAGTAGTTTCGGAGCAAAAGCTGACGGCGGACGGACAAAAAAAAACTAAAGTTTTTGAATTTTTTGGTCGATCACAATGATTGATTATTGAAAATAATAAACCAAAAGTAAGTACTCAGTTTTTGTTTCACGTCTAATATTGAAAGAGTGAGAGTAAATACTCGTAGTCTGAGGATTAACGCTTTTCATTTTTTGTTAGTTCTATAAATTAATATGAATGGTTTTCTTATTGTGAATTTTCACTAAAGAACTCTCAAAATGCTGAACCATTCAGATATTTCTGAAAATTGCCTAAAGGAACTCGATCCCTTACGTTCGTAACCTAACTTACATTTGTAAAAGAGGCAGTTAGCATTCAGTAAGAAGGTAATAGGTTACAAAACAGTGAGTGGAAGCTTCCGGGATGCTTTTACGAACATCCTGGAAACAATGAGAAAATTATCGAATAGAATAGAACTGGTTTGTTAGGTCTGCGGAGCTATTTAGGCTCAAAGAAAGTGCTACTTTAGACGGCCATTACTGAGCCTCTGTTTAATATTTATAGGGCAGACTTTCCTCTCCACCTCCACGATTTTATTTATCCTAGTAGAATGAAACGCCTTTTGTTTTAAATTAAACACGTTAAACAGAAACTCAGTTTTACTCTAGTGTAAGCATGTTCTTCGACATTCAAATCAAACTTTATAAATACTGAAAATAGAAGTTTAATTAAAATTAAATTATATTAAAATATCGTGGGTGATAATCATTCAGGGCGCAGTCATTATAATTTTTTTTATTCGTACAGACGTTTCAACCCAAACATGTGGGTCATCATCAGGGCTGAAAATTTAAAAATACAATCAGAAATATAATATTATACGACCAATAATAGTAAATAATAAGCTTCAGCGATTGATGTTACATGCATTTTAATAATTATTACAATTTTTATTTATTTATTTATACATCTTTTGGGCTCTTCAACCACTTGGGTTATTTTGGCCCTATATTACAATTTGATGAATTACTACACACATAACTCAACTGTAGCTAAGAAATACAATTTAAAGTTTGAAAAGTTAAGAATAATTACAGATGATTATGTTATTACAATTGAACTAAAATTATAAAAATTGAAACTTAAAGATTTAATAGAAGAAAAGATAACAGGAGCAATAAAAATAAAGATTAATGATATTAAGAATAAAAGCTAAAAAATACATTTTTAAATAATAAAAATTAATACTAATAGAGGTGAAGTTAAAGAATACAGTTTAAACATTAGAAAGTACAAAGTTAACAAGGATATTTAAATGAAAGATTAATGATTTCAGGAATATTATCTAAAAATACAGTTTAAAAAACAAAATTAATATTAAAAGAAGAAAAGTTAGGAACTACAATTTAAATATTAAAAATTACAAGAAGAAAAATTGAAAAACCATTATAGTTAAAAATTATGATTAAAAGAAAAAAAACTAACAGGTATATTTACAATTTAAAGAGGAACCTACAAACTTAAAAAACTTAACATTTACAATTATAAGGTGTGATTAAATTTTGTTAAATATTTTGATTTCCTTAAGGAACAATATTAAGTTTTTAATAGCATTGGGGTCCTTTTGGAGTGATTCTTCAAGGCTATTTCTGAGAAGGTGTTGATCCCTAGAATATTGGAATTCATAACATTCGGTTAGGATATGGTTCACTGTAAGAGGTAGACCGCAGGAAAGACATTGAGTAGGAGAGTCTTTCCTCATTAAGTACTCGTGAGTAAGCCTAGTGTGTCCGATCCTTAGCCGGGTCAGTACCACTTCTTCCCTTTTGGTCAGTAGGATATTTGGAGTGACTCTCCGGACGTATGGATCCACAACCCTTAGCTTATTATCTCTAGTGGCAGACCAAGTTATTTGCCACGCCAATCATGATTTTTCTTTGATGAAAGAGACAACTTCAGAAGGTTGAGTGGTGATGATAGGTTGACCTTCTTTTATAGCTCTCTTGGCCATGCTATCTGCCATTTCATTGCCTTTGATCCCGACATGACTTGGTAACCATAAAAATTTTACCATACATCCAGCCATTTCCAATGTTTTAAGTTTAGTTAGAGTATCGACAACTAACCAGTTTTGAGAAAAAGGGTCCTGTATCGATATAAGGGCAGATTTGGAATCTGAACAAATCACGACGCGGCTGGCTAGTTTAGCGTCAATGAATTTTACGGCGCGGTTTAGAGCAGATAGCTCAGCGGTGTAGATACTACAAATCTGGGGAAGGGATAACATTATATGATTATTTCCCATCACCATAGCAGCGCCTACTCCTTCTTTGCGTTTAGACCCATCGGTATAAATGAATGTCCATTCTTGATGGGCGTTTTTGAAGCGATTGAAGTCTGTTAACGGTATAATTGGCGAATTGCCTTTTGATTATTATTACAATTAAAAACACAATACACTCCCCCTCTCTGACTATGTTTACCTACCTTTTGCTTTCTGAAAAAAAAACAATAGGGAAATCCTCCCCCGACCCTTTCACTTACATACCAAATTTTGACAGTGTTTGAAAGCCTTCAGTGCTCGAACCACGGTTAGTAAGAGAAAATATTACAAATGTTTATAAATGAATCATATACTCTACTTTTAGTTTGTATAACGTTTTACATATTGCATTTTTAATACTGTGTATTGTAATAATAGTTAAGATTCATGTACCATCGATCTGTATAGTTTATTATTGACCACTATCAGTCATATAATATAATATCTCTGATTGTATTTTTAAATTTTCAGCCCTGAAGATGAACCAAATGTTAAGGTTGAAACGTCGGCACAAATAATTTTTTTTTAAAATGACTGCATCCTGAATATTTATCACCCGTGATGTTTTTTTTTTCTGTTCTTCCCTACATCGCCTTTTAGGCTATACGGGATTTTTCCGGACCAGAGGGTGAGGGCGGGGAATTTAAAATCCTCTCTGGCACCGGGACGCGAACTAGTGACTATATCATAGAATCATACATCCGGTTGCCGGGCAACGGCGGTGCAGTGCACACGCGTTAGCCCATTCGGCCACCCCGCCCTCCATCATCACCCGTGATGTGTAGAACAGTCGACTAGCTTCCTTCAATGCATTAAAATATCAATCTTTAAACTTGTTGAGAGTCATCTTAATCCATTAGTACTCCTAAAATATAAGCGTTAATTAAATAGCCAGTTATAAGAGACAATTCCATACCGTAATATTTTATTTTTATTTTATACAGGGTGACTGAGTTCTTAATGAACAAACTCTGGGGGACAATTCTAGACAAAATATCCAACAAAAAAGTACATTTGATGCCTGGTTCGATTCCGAACGAAAAAGAATTTCAGACCAATTTTGTGCTTTTCTTTTGGTGGCCAGGTTTTTAATTGAATAAGAAAGAAATTTCTCGAAAACTGTTCAAGATAATTAAATTATAAGTACACCACCGTAAATTAGACAAAAATATTTTGAAAAACAAAATTATTAAATCTATTTAAGTCAATAATAAATGGACTTTTAGGAGAACCAATACGGCCGATGTCTTGCTGCAGTTACATTACCCATACCCGAGCAGTATATATATGTAATCTCGTTTCACTAAATAATAGAGCTTTATTAGATCTCCTGAAAGTCCGTTTTATCATTGACTTTAGTATATTTAATCGCAGTTTTCTAAAAGAAAATTTAGTCTACGATAGTGTTCATATAATTTAATTATCTTGAACAGTTTTTTAGCAAACCCTTCTTATTTAATAAAAACCGTGACCAACTTAAACAATTTTTTTTTTGTTATTATTAAACACTTTATTCAGAAATATTACAATTTGTCACAGTTTAAGGACACTTATAATAGAGTTCAGAGAGTGCATTCATACCGTATATACAAAAACATAAATAAATAAAGTAATAACAAAAGAATAAGAAAAAAGAACAAAAGAGTAAAGAAAAAAAATATATATACACATAAGTAAATAAAAATAGAAATAAAAGTAAAACAAACATCTTATATAAAACATACCTATATACATTATTTACAATTTGCCAGGTGATCTCCGAACCAATCCTGTCCCCTCCACATGTGGAGGGAAAAGGGAGGCTTAGGAGATCCCTACGCTTCTCCCTCAGCCACTTCACTGGTATTTAAAACCAGCGGAGGTTGAGTAAGAGCGCTACAGCCACAGACACTCATGACTTGAGTGGAGAATCTGGCCATTGCTAGAACTCCAAAATATCCATATTTACAAAAGGTCTCGTGGCCACTGCCGCTTAAACCAAGAAGGGGATTGTATGGATGGGTGGTGCTTGATAGAGATTGTACAACGGGATTTGGGTGATGAGAAAGGTTCTGGTGAAATTTGGAAAATTTGGCTGGGATAAGATCAAGAATAAATGGGATATTAAGGTCATGATGTAGGGTTTTATTGGTTACATAGAAGGGAGCATCGACTATTGTACGGAGGACTTTAGACTGAAAGGATTGAATGCGTTTGATGTTAGAAAATTTAGCTGTTCCCAATAGTTCTAGTCCGTAAGTCCAGATGGGTTTCAGTATTGTCTTGTAGATCTAGTAATTTGTTCTCACCAGAAAGTTTAGATTTTCTATTCAGTAGTCTATATAGCTGGCCATATCGTCTGTTAAGTTCCTGTCTTTTAAGTCTAGTATGTGGATTCCATGTTAGTCGTCTGTCTAAGAGAAAGCCAAGATACCCAACTTAAAAATAACAACATAAAATTGCCTTTAACTCCATTTCCGATCGGAATCGGCCCATGCATTAAAAGATCTGTTTTCTTGGAAATTTTATCTAGAATCACCTTCCAGAGTTTGGCCATTAAGAACTAAGACACCCTGTATTAGCTTTCCTCCTTTGTTTTTCGATGGGTACAAAAGGAACACAACAACAATTATGTATATATATATGTAACAACAAATTTGACATTCAAACAAGAAATATGTAAGGAAGAACAAATTTGTTAGTTTCAGAAAAATATCCCCCTTTTTGCTAGAACGTATTATGACACATTTTCCAAACAAAAAGTTCCATGGTAACAGTTTCGATGGTACACTCTAAAACAAAAAAAAAAAAAAGTAAAAAGAAAATAAACGTTTTACACATCCTATCTCTGTTAAGTAAGGAAAGTATTGCGATCGGGTCAAAGTTCCGATGTTCGGTTTTCGACGGATCTTTACGTATCAGAGTCCCTTGAATTATCTTTCTTTTTTTTTCGGTGATATGATTTTTTTTTAATTTAGCTGTTTAAAAAATTTTAAATAAAAATTCCCATGAAAAATTGTCTAGTGCCCAAATAACTATAAATAAATTAAAAATTAAAGTTCCAGTCGTGTTGTACCTGTCTAAAAATTAAAGTTAAACATGTTTCATTTAAATATGTCATGACTGTTAGATATATTGTTATAAGAGTACCAATCTGACAAATAAGGTTATGTATTGTATTGTTTCCAAAAAAATTTGTTTTATTCTAAATCGGATAATATACAATTCATTATTCCTTATAAATAATTGAATTAGTGACAATGAAGTGATAATTGCTTCTGGATAATTCTATAATATTAATACTTCCTATAGTTATTGATTAGTAACGGCAATCAAGTAATTGAAATTGTTCCAACTTAGTTGTAGATCGACAAGATACGGATCGCCGAGTAAACTGGTAGTTCCAACCGGGGAACCATTACCATTACCTTTTTAGGAAATTCCTCAATAATTTAATTATCTGGAGCGACGATAATAATAATTATAACCATTACAATACTGAAACCGAAGGTTGCGACATTCTACTTAACTAAAATAACGGCTGTGAAATCATGGCTCATTAAATCAATGTGATTATCAAACAGTAGCAAGCACAACACGGTACCCTTTGATAACAATAATTAATTATAATATTTAACATCGATCAAACGAAAGCTGACCTGAACGAGACTAAAAGTTAATTGAAATAATTTCAATTGACTCTTTGGCAAAAGGACACAGCTTCGTTGGCAACATCATACAAGAGTTAATTACATTAATATTATAATAAATTTGTTTTTCGAAAATCATACAAATTATAAAAAAAAAATTTTAAAAAATGTATTTCTTTCTCTGCTCTACTCTAAAGGATTATTGCAGTTTTGCAATAGTTTATATCTGATTGTAGTAATTTGAGTTTTAAAAAATTAAACACAGTAGAGACTTGCACTTTACTATCCTGTAATATTTCTATCCGTTTTTTTTTTTATTTGCTTATAAACTATATTTATATTTCTGTATACTATTTCAATTGATTTAGTCGAAAAAAATACTATTATAGCGTGTAAGGAAATTAACCACAAGATTTATCTCCGCTTATTTCCAAAGGCTTTGAAATATTTTGCTGCCTCTTCTCAAAAGCACTACTAACTCCGGCCTAACTAATAACTGCCTCAGTGATAATATATCACCATGTGATATAAAAATTCAATTAAAAATGAGAGGTTACACTATGTTATAGAAATAGAAAATCATCTTTATTATGGGACTAGGTCCCATAATAATAACAGTATTGTTCATATAAATTAACGATAAATCTGACCAAAAGACCCATTACAATAACTAAAATACGAGTAATAAAATAAGTCTAATAACTCTAAGGATATATTAACGACAGTTGAGTAATATGGTTGCAATAATACACTATTGAAACTAAAACAATAACATAATAATCACTGAATGGAATTATAAAGGAACTATAAATAAATTGTATAACCAAAGTATTGTAGTGATGAAATATAAAAATTAAAAAAAAAACTGTTGATATATAAAAAATAAATTGTAAAAAAGATTATTTACTTACGTTCCATAAGATGTTTCAGTGAATCACACAAAGATTAGGGAAGAAAATAATAAGATAAAGTATATGTATAGAGTTATATAGAGTTAAGTGTACTGAATATTTGCACCACTTGTAACAATACTCATATATCAAAATAATGTTAATATTATATAAGAGAACATTTCTTTTGTAAAGCCGAGCTCTAAAAAATGTAAGTGTAAATAATAATTGTTGTACAGTCACATTAATATTGTTAAAATAAATATGTTTATCAAGTGAATTTGCGTTACCTATTTAAGTTATAATAATAGATAGGTGATGCATATTTCAATTTTTTACAGTATTTTGTTTAGGTATTGATAGATTATTCATCACAAATTATAAATAATTTATATTACTATTATTAAACTAGTTTAGTATAATTATAAATTAAATTCAAAGTTTCACTAATTTTATTTAAATATTTAGGAAAAAAAATTGTATCGCTTGATACAATTATATTATAATGATATGATTGTCTGTTTCAAATATAGTAATGATGTATTAAACAAAAATATAGTAATTACAACATATATTATTATAATGAAAACGAGAAATTCTAGTATAAATTTACCGATGATTGTTAGGGTTATACCCAAAGTTATAATTTTATTTTAAGAGTTAGGAAAAAATATTTGAATAAAACATCACTAGTTGCTATATTAAAATAATATGATTGTCTATTTAAAATATAGCAGTGGTATATGAAAAAAAAAAAAAAAAGAAAGTCAGTAAACAGTGATGGAAACATATTATAATAATATGAGAACTGCAGAAACAAATTTACCTAAGGATTCTGTGTTGATAAAAAATATTAATGATAATAGTAACAATAATAATTAAATTAATACCAATTTCGTTTTCTACAGATGCGAATAAAAAAAATTAAAAAAACTTATGCATAGTATAATTATCAATCTATATTTTTTTTCGATTTAGTTGGTATAATGTTTCTAAATAAACGTATAAATAATAAATTATGATAAATGACAATTAGTTGAAAATTAATGATTTCCATAAAACCACACTGTAAGCAAATAATATTAATCAATTAAAAATTAAACCATGTTTGATAAAAAAAAATAAAACTATAAAATAAACTAGAGACTTCTCTCGAGTTAATAGACAAAATGTTAAAATATTCAGAATAAATTTAAACTTCATTGAGAAATTCTTATAAAATGTTACAGTTTAAAATGTATTTATGAATAATTAAAAAATAATAAATATTATTATTAGGTCAGCTCAACTTCTTTTTCCTGGAAAAGGAAAGAATAAGACGAAATATTAGGTTGATATTACCGTCAACGGGAGGGTACTTGTACCAAATAAAAGTCAATTTGTTCAAGGGTTGGCCTCATTTTCTACCCACGTGGCTACTTATCCTTACTTATTGACCTTCACATAATGGAAATACCTTGTCGCTATATTATAGACAAATCTAACTACTTATTTATAATTATTTATCTAACTATATCAAAATTTAATTTATTTTTTTATTTGTTATTAATTATTCATATCTATTTTTATCTTTTCTCGTTTATGTATGATATATGAATTGATATATTCAGTACTAATGAATATTTCAAACATGCTAATTGATTGTATTAGACGCTCTTCTCTTTCTACGTTTGAAAAAGAAAAAGGAACATCTTAATACGATAATCCAATGATTTAAAAAATTTAAAAACGTAAACAATTCTAAGGAATTTCGGCACTTGATTATTCATTTTAAGCGAAGAAATTTTGCTTTTGGTAATATCGATCTCCACAAATTAGGTTCCCATTTTCAAAACTTACTTAACTCTCTTGGTAATGGTGGACTTGTATTATATGCTGAGCCATATGTTGATTCGACTTCTCTAAACCTCCCTTTTGATTTAAGTGAATTGCAAGTTGCGATTAGTAATTTAAAGAACACCAAGGCGCCAGACATTGATAGAATATCATATGAGTATTACAAACACGTACCTGTTGTATTTTTTTTAATATTATTTCTTTATGACATTTACAACTGTATTACATAAATATAACAAGTAAATTTGGACATAATTGATATAATGACATGAATACACTTGCTGAGTAACTACCCAACGGTAGCACTCTAATGACAGTCACTGAATAGAAATGTGATGGATGACATGTGGGTGACTCAGAAACAAGGTGAACATGACAATAATAAGGAATTTTATTATGAGTAGACGCTTGCAATTCGCATAAGTGAAAATGACAGACTTGAAAATGGCTCGACGAGCCGAAACGTCGTCATTTTGATGAGTAGTCATTAAGTGACAACAAAATTTTTTTAAATTGGTGTAAATATGGCTAATAATAAATTATATTGAATATAAATATTTCGGTGTAACATGACATGCTAAGCTCCAGTCTATCATTTACTTACCATTTGGAAGATCGTATGTCGTCTGCTAAAATGGGACATAATAGGAATCGGTCAAGTTTTATTGCTCAAGATTTAATCCCACAATTCGCCAAAAAATAAATATTTGATGCGACATTGCGCTCCATAGTATACTAGGCGGCTCAAGTCTAAGGTTTTAAGGGATATGACTAATTGGAAAAGTTGCAGAGATTCTTCATTAAGACATTGTTTTCGTTGCCTCCAACGACAACAAATAATATGATTTACTTAGAAACAGCCACAAACTATTCATTCACTTTATTATAGTTGCATTTTAAGTATTGTCTTAAGTTACTGATCCTGCCTGAAAGTCATCTCTCCAGAGTTATCGCCATTGAATGACTAAACGTAATATCTTCTAGTTTAAAAATTGGTGCAATTTGGCGGAAAGATACTCTTACAGTTCGACAAGTATTCGGAATGCTTTTCGTTATGGAAAGACCAGTTGGCAACAATACAGTCTGCAATCACTCAGCAACATTGCGAGAAGTGTAAATTAGCGGCACTGAATTCGGATAGATTTCTATTGTATAGGGAATTGAGTCATGACCTTAAGATTTTGAAATTCGTGGATGGCAGCTGTAGTTAAAAAAGTTTTTTGGTTGTTTAAGATCAGGTGTAAACTCCGTTATTTGAATTACATTCCATAGCTTCGTGGGGAATATACGGATTGTCCACTCTGTAACCTACTAGTAAAAGAGGATCTGTCACATCTTTTGGGCTGAGTGTTGAATGGTCAAATTCGTATCGAATTTCTTGGAACTATCCCGGCTCGAAATTATATCCTAATTTCCGTTCTAAATGCCCGCCCTGTGAACGAATATCGTAAAATTGTCGGTTTTGCTCGACATACGTGGATACATCGTTTTAATTTGCTACACCCAGCATAAAAATAATCCGTGTAATTTATTATAGGTAAATTTTATTCATGTAATTGTTAATGATTTCCCTTATTTTCCTTTATTATTATTTTTTAAAATGTACCCTAACTACTGTTAGCGACTAACCACGAAATATTATTATTTTCCGTATATTAGCTTTAGTTATGTAATGTAATTCTAATCACATTTACATAATAAAAGCTATTCTTATTCATTCATCAATATAGAAAGTATAAAGAAATATGAGAAGATACAGTCGATTGTTTAAAAGCTAGATAGATATTATAATTTATATTGAAGGCAAGCACATATTAACGAATTAAACAGTAACAATAAAGAGAAAACTCAAATGAAGAGGTTTTACATAGCCGAAAACAGGAAATATAAATAATATTTAATAGAGTTAAATTAAAAGAAATAATAATGAAATCATCACATTAAAAATGAAACTAGTAGTCACGGAAATAATATTAAGATAACGGTGACTAGAATGTGACAGTTATCAAAAAGCAATCTGTTCCAGAAGACCGCTACTGATGACAAAGATATCCTCAGGCAGTGTGTTGAATCATAATCTGCATTACAGATCACAAAAGCAGTATTTTTTTTCTTTACTTCAGTATTACATTGCTATTCGAATTACCTAAACATTAATTTATACATATATAATATTATTTTTTAAAATATAATTTCTCTATTATATTTTTGTTTTTATTTCAGGACATGCTAGCTACCCTTGCAATACAAATACTGCTTTCGGGGGTTGCGCTCGGGGATGTGAGTGAGAAACTCCGCCTAGGATTGCTGCCGTCGAGCTCTAACTACCCAGGGTTACTAACACCTTTAGAAAGTGCAGCAGCAACACCTGTACAAAAAACACTGCACTCAAACAGAAGGCACGACGAGGACAATCTAGAACGACTCTGTAACGACCCATTCCACAGCTTCCTCTGCAAACCAGTTACAGTCCGCAGAAGAAGGATCAATGGTAGATTGCGTCCTGGCGCCGTTATTCCATCAGGTGCTTTCATCCAACCGGGAATAGTACCGGAAGCCTCCAATGTACAAGAGTCTTCCCAACTACTTGAATCTAATTCAGATCTCGTAAGACAAGGAAAGAGCTACCTGCCTCCTATTGAAGCCGAAGCTCCCAAAAAACTGATTGAACCACAATACCTTCCTCCAGGTTCTTTTAAGACATCTGAACTTTCTAATGTTGAAAGAACACAAGAAAGCAAAATTTCTTATGCCACATCACCAAAGAACAGAAACGGATTGCTGCCGGACGAAACTGAGAAGACACCGAAAAAGGTAGATCAGCCACAAAATTATGGGCAAAAGCCTCGGATAGAACCTGATAACAGAGCAAAAAATTCAAAACAGATACAACTGAACAAACTTCCAAGAAATTATTTACCAATTGATGAATCAGTGTCTCCTGACAGTTCAAACCTTTCTCCAAGTATACAGAATTTACCACTACAGGGATTAGCTGCTCAAAACCGAGAACGTAAAGATGAAAGTCATTCACTGGAGAGGCTTTGTAACGATCCATTTCACAGCTTCTTATGTAAACCTGGTAAAAGGAGAAAGAGGATTGATGGCCGGCTCCGTCCGGAAGCTAAGATCCCCCCGAGCGCCTTGATCGCTTCCAGTTCTATCGTCAGGGAATCAAGAGTGCTTCCTTCACAACCTAGATCTGTAAGGCAACCATCGAATACCAGAGGTGCTCGTGACAATTATCTACCACCCAATCAGGATAAACCACAATCGACATACCAAAATCAACAGACGTACATTCCGCCTCAAGATACATTCGGATACAATTATCCCAAACCCTCTAATAATGGAACGATAGCAGTTAACAATGGCTACAGTTACGAAAAACCTTCCAATACCTTACCTGATATAACAACAGTAAGTCCTTCACAGATAAGTAATACATTGGCAACTTCGCCTCAGGCAGACATTTCGCAAGATATCGTCCCTCCGTCCTCCGGGTATCAATATGTGCCACCACCAAATGGATTGACGGTAACAACAATCCCGCCTCTGACAACCCAAACACTACTACCAAATGCGGATGGAACAAGCATCCAAGAGACAGTGAACAGTGGAGGAGAAAACGGTTACTATTATCCTAAACCATCCTCTGCGGCATCAACAACAGTAGTTCAAACAAGTCCATACTCCACGGCCCCGCCTCAAGAGAGTACCGACATACCAACTGGAACGGTCGGGGGCTACAATTATCCTAAGCCATCTAATCCATTGACCTTACCATCAACCACATTCCTGACAACAACGCCAAGAGCAGGAGAAACTACAACTAAAACTCCTAGTTACCAATCATCGGAAACTCAAACTACTGCCGGGGGTTACACATATCCCAAACCATCAAATAACAAACAAAAATCTGGTTATAATTATGAAAAACCTTCTGTGGAATTTACACTGCCAGCGGCCGCAACGAATCCCGCAACTAATACAATTATAACTCAAACAACACCTCCACCAGTTAGCATTACAACAGAATCACCAGGGACAACATTCGGTTATCAATATCCAAAACCATCAAACACGCAGGAGAACATAGTTTCTCCTAATCAAACTGGCTACGCATATCCTAAACCATCGATTAGTTTAACTTACCCAACAACGCAAAGGCCAGAAACCACAAAAGCTACCTCCTCTCGACCCACGATAGTCACGACAACACGTCCTGCCCTAAGCATTACTACTGATGAAAACCCAACGACCGGGTATCAGTACCCCAAACCAACAATAAATCAAGATATTGCAGTACCCTCAAGTCAGTCGGGTTACAATTATCCAAAACCTTCAGTAGGCTTCACCTATCCTTCAGCAAAGCAGCCAGAAACCGCTGACGCAACACAAACGGTGATGACAACAACAATAAAACCAGAATTAGAAACATCCAGTATTCAAAATATTCCAGCGGCTAGTCAAACTGGATACGTATATGAGAAACCTTCAAATAGCCTCACGTTACCAACTAAAAAACCATCAACTTATATAACGCAATCTTCAGAAGCAACAAATATCAATCAAGATATTGTACCCCCAACTCAGGAAGGATATGTGTACGAAAAACCGACATACTCAACCACTGTAAAACCAGCATCAACCCAAACAGTTCCTGCATACATTACCACAATAAGTAATTTGCAAACAACTATGCAAACAACAGATAGTTACCAATACCCAAAGCCTTCAAAAAACCCCTTTCAGGATGGTTATCAGTATCCTAAACCGGCCCAACCATTCCCACCACAAAGTGTCAAACCCTCGACGCTTGAAACGACACAAACATTTATAACTAACCCAACAACACAGCAATCAACAACAGAAGGTTACCAGTATCCTAAGCCGTCCAATGAACAAATGGTTGAATCACCCAGTCAAAATGGTTACGTTTATGAAAAACCTGAAATCAGTTTCACTTTACCGAATTCGGGATCAGAAACTTCAGTGGCACAGACCATTCAAACCACAACTTCGGCCGCGGCTACTTCATTGATAACAACTAAACTAACGACGGGATATGAATACCCAAATCCTTCAAACATTCAAAATGATGTACTCACTCCTCCCAAGCAGTCAGGTTACACCTATCCTAAGCCGTCTTCTTCTTTCACATACCCCAGTACAACGGTTCCAAGTTATCCTACAGTCGAAATAACAACTAATGTACCTACTACAACAAAGCCAACAACATTGCAGTCACAATCTACTGAAAACGTTCAAAAAGAACAAACTGGATACAACTATGAAAAACCACCACAACCATTCACATATCCTCGTCCAACATTCAGTACGACCTCTTACACCCGGCCGTTGAACAGCTTCCAGTATCCGAAACCGAATTTCCCACAGGCCCAGGGTTCAGCGACTCAAAATGGCTACACGTACCAGAGGCCTGTGGCCCCAACACCGTTAACGGCTGATCAAGGTTACCATTACGGGAAGCCAAGCAACCCTCTTTCGCTTCCTCCAAGGCAGCGTTCAGCAAGGAATTATCGGAGAACTCAGCAGTATCCAACGAGGAGGGACTTCGGTAGTTTTATATTTTGAAAATTGTATTTAATATAAATTATTGTAAATACTAATTTTATTTCCTAGCATAGTTATTTTGATTACTTTTATAATAAAATAATTAATAAAATTGTTTTGCTCATTTTTCCTTTACCTTTACAATATAATATGAAGGGTGTAAATTTTCTTTAATTTAATAAATACCTCAATATAACCAATGTCCAAGAGACAGATTGTTGTAAAATTCAATAAATAAAAATCAATGAATATTTGATCCAATATGTATTCATACATTTTTTTTTATCATTCATCTCGAATCAAATTATTGACAATTTTTTATTGGAATTAAGTTTTTACTGAAAAAAAAAATCAGAAAACTGAATGTAGTGAACCAATCTTGGAAAATCAATTTTTTTAATGAATCCGTGAATGAATTTACTTCTAGTTAATTAAAAATAACATTAAATTAGGCTATAAATGTTTTGTAAAACAAATATCCAAGAAATATGATATAATACCATATGATTATGATTATAGATTATGATTATACTATAGTATGTTATATTGCTACAATTAATATTTATGAAAGGAAAAACCTCAGCAGCTCCAAAGAGAAAATTTGATTTTTGAAACCACGTCAATGAATTCGAAAATTTTAATAACAGGCACATTAAATAAATTTTTTCTTTTATTTTTTCGATATTAAATAAATTTTAATATCGAAAATAATGCACAGTTCCGTTTAAGCGATAGTGATAAATATATAGGATGTAGCAGTTTACTTAAAATACTATAAAAATAACACCTAAAATATTTATTTTTAAGGGTCATATGTGACTGTGGATAGTTTTAATTCAAATTGAATATAAAAAATATCCTAGGATGGTGATGAGAAATACGATAATAAAAAAAATCGTATCTAATTAATTATAATAGTTTTATATATATATATATATATATATATATATATATATATATATATATATATATATATATATATATATATATATATAAATATATAATATATTTATATATATATATATATATATATATATATTATAAATTTACTGCTATAGAAAGAAAATATATTGAGTACAGTGACCTGAAGAAAAAAGCTTCCAATCTAAACAAAGATACCTACCTGATTCGTCAATAACTTTAGAAATGTCAGGGCTCTGTTTGCTGGGGTCAGATCATGATGATTGATTAACTTTAGGGTCAAATGTCATAACGGGTCATCGGAATATATTATTCAGCTCATCTTACGTTAAGATAGTTGCGTAAAGTGTCAGTAAGAATGAAGAATGATTGTTTGCCATCGTAGGTTTTCCATATGCGTGTCATATTACAATTTATGTAATTTAAACATAAATGGGGTTGTTTCAGAGCTACGAACATACTTGTAGATCTTTACTCACAGAGAAATGTCCAACAAAAAAAAAATAGTTAATTCAATTATATGGGGTAAGAAAAGCTGAGGAAGGATTAATAATACTATTTCGAAACAAAAAATGAATACACATTTTTTGCTCATAATAAAAAACTAAAATAAAAATAATACATTTAAAAGTTATATCTGCAATATTTTAGCTGGTTCATTTATTCACTTTCCTCCATTTCTTGAGAAGACTAAATACGAAATGCAATAGATAAATTCAGAAAAAAAAAAATGTTGAACTAATTTCTATATTACCAACAATCATTCCAAAGAAGTTTTTAATGCACTGAAAAATAAACAAAAGACAATCAGTAAATATAAACAACCATAATAGAAAGCTGCGATAAGCTCCTAACATTACCATTCATTACTACATCTCATTAATTACTAACGTGCGAGTTGCGGAATTCATTCATAATTGCTTTAGTTAGCGCATTAGTAGTTAATGGCGGGCAATTGCCTATCTAATAGTAGGAGAGATTAGATAATCTACATTGCCTTCAAAGAGAGTTAGCTGGTTCAATTTGGGCATTAATAATGTCGTGAAAGCAGAACTAGAGCAATAAAACAGAGAGAAATGATTTGCTCAAATGTAATACTTTTAGATTTTAATGTAATGAAAAGAATCTCATGATTGATAAAAAATTCATAACAAGCACACCTGAAACACAGCATACCTCTCTTGCTGTAAAAATAAATTAAATTAGGGAGATAAAACTAGAAGCGTTTGGCATTTGACATTTACATTTGAATTCCATCCCATTCAATATGTTTCAAATTTATATACATTGTAATTTTTATAAATTATATTGGTTTCTAATTAGACAGCCCTAAGGTCACTGACCTAAACAATGACAAAAATAAAAGTGATCGATATAAAATTGAAATAAGCCACATAGATGTTATAATAAATATAGGCAACCGACTTCAGATAAGCCCATGCTTCAGAGCTTTTCCAGCTACTCCAATGAGAGTAAAAGCCACTCCAAGAGTAAGGAGTCCTAGGATATAGGTATGATTTTTAGTTTTTAGTTAAAGAACATGGAAAAGGAAAACACCAAGAAGGTATTGCAATCGTACAGTAGAATAAGGCCAATTCAAATCAGTGCATAAATAAGAAACATGAGAACGCTAGATAATTCCAAAGATGAATATTATGAAGCAATTCATGACTCTCTTCGGTCTCATCTCCAGTCGGACAGCCCTCCACACAACAAGGAGCCGTAGTTGGAGTGGGAATAAAACAAGTGAGGTTACATAGAGCTTGGGAGTACAAGGAGATATAATGTATGATAGTCATAAAGGACGAAAGAGAGATTCGTACGTTTTTTATATCTTATTTTCAACTTGTCTTTTTTGTTTTCCTCTTAAGAGAATTATTCCAAGAACAATCAATGAACCTTAAATGCCTAGAAATCAGTACGCATTTCTATACATTAATACTTTGATTACTTAAACATGTGATATGGTATCTTTGGCAGTACAAGAAAACCTCTCAAACATACGTGCAACATCCTGATAATGTGCTCGTGGGAAGTTCGGCAAACGGGTCCTTATAATGAATCTTTGAAATCTGAGAGGATCATAAATTACAGGCCACATACTCCTTCTGCCTCATTATCCTCAAGTCTGTTTATAGTCACCGCAGGGTGAACCACGTGTGGATGACAGTAGGCGCAGGCAGAAGGTAGGAGGAATAGGGTCGGTTTAAGAATAGAGTCAACTTGGTCTCAACTAGTCCCCATGGAAATAAGGAAGATCCCTCGCTCATTTCCCCTTGGTTTCCTCTTACCTCATCCCGCCCCCCCCCCCTCTCTTTCCAATTTGTTTCTTTAATAATACTGTAACCTCCATTTCAATTTTCTTTTCGTTGATATCAGATTTAATTTAATGAATTAAATTTACAATATTTTTTTTTTTTTATTCATTGATATTTACAACTGTATTATAAAAAAAAAAAATACAACCAGTAAATGTGCACACAGCAATAATACAATCACATGAAAATGCTTGTTGAGATACTACCCATTGGTAGCACTCTAATAATATATTTACATAAGTAGGTCACGAGGCCATCTTCTTTTCAGACGCCTCGGAGGGTTATCAGGGCTCTAGGAAGAAGCAAGGTTTGAAAAGAGAGGGTTCGGATGGTTCTGGAGTTTGTTATGGAAGGATAGGTATCTGGGTTGGGCCAAATCGAAAACAAATGGAACATTAAGGTATTTATGGATGATTTTTTTTGTGACAACAATAATTATAAATTTCTTATTTAATCCGAAACCTGACCTTATATAATAACAATATAATATCATGTCACATGGACAATGGTTATAGTGAGTTTAGACTATATTAAGACTAAATATACAAAAAATATAAAATAACCTAAAGATAAGTTTGTTTTTTTCTTTAAAACACACATACCTATATACACTAAAATTAAAAGATTGGGTTTTTTTCATGGAACTAGGTTTGAAATTTTAGACTTTGGAATATTGAATTGTATGTGATAAAAGATTGGTGTGTAATAAATAAAAAAACAATTTTAATTTTTGAGAAATTCAGATCTTTAATGTAGAAGATCCGGCCTCTTCGCTACCTGGGTTCGGGAAATCGATATATAGATATATATTTAATAACATAAAAATATATATAGACGTGGTTGATAAATGGTCTGATTATTGGGTTATCCTACTAGCAAATTCTAGAAAAAAACCTCAGAACAATATCGAGTATCTGCCGAATATAAAAATATCGAATTGTATTTTTTTTTTCTTCTTTTTTAAGTTCTTGCTTGAGTGTATCGCAGCTCATAATGGACTAAGAACTGCAAAAAACCCATCTACAAGGTGTTATGATAATTACAATTAACTGTGTTTTTAAAGTTGTACATAGTTAAATCATATTGAGACAAGTCAACAATTTAGGTACGAATAAAAACACTGGTTTCCATGATTTTCAATAAACTATAACTAATAAACTTGTTTTTACCAAACTAATTTTTGAACTTGTTATATATTACAGGGCACGAAAAAGTCATAGTATTTAAGTCAAGTATTTAGCAAAGTTATATAGAAAAACTTCACGCAATATAAGTTATTCTTATACCTTTATGACAAATATTGTTCATCGAAAAGAGAAAAAAGGTACAGCAAAACTTTTTGAACAACTAAATAAAATAAAAGTGTAAGTTTAACAACATTTTTTGCTCATGCTTGGGATTATAAAACTTGTTATCATAGGAAATGAGCGAGTTAACGTTTACAAATCGTGGTGTTTATTTTTATGATTTTGGTATGATGATGACAACAGTGAATTTTCAATTTTGTAATTTCTGAAATAACTTTTTTTTTTTTTTTTTGTATCATTGTATAAAATATATTTCTGAAATAACTTTTATTTACTAAAAACCTTTTATGGATAACTTTCAGAATAATTATTTGTAGTGAAGTTTTACTTAAAAAGTTAGATGGATAAAAGTTTTAAAATAACTTCATCAAAATGTTATCATAAAATAAGTAAGTAACCTATTTCCTATTAAATTTTAAAATTTTATATTTTTATATAACAGATTCAAAGGAAACACAAATATGCATATGCATTTTGTTTTATCTTAATTTAATTTTAGGCTAATTTACTCTACTTCTAATATCACAGGGTTTTTTAGTCTATATATGTCCTCTTGATAATAACTTTAATATAGGTAATAGATATTTAGAATTGATTTGGTTAATAACCTTATACAATACACTTACACTTTAAATACATATTACATATAAATTTATTTTAGTTTTTGTTAAAAAAATTAAGAATAACAATGACGGCTGTTATTATCGAAATAGTTTTAGTCCATATTAATTCATAAGGCTCGGCTAGCTTTGAAACATTTCGTTTTTCAGATATCTGCCCTAAATTAAAGTTTCTCAGGGTTTTTACCATTTTTATGAATTTTCTTACGCGGCCTGTGTTACCTATTGTGCGCAGTTTATAGATTGCTCTATGCTGGTGGTAAAACTAGTCATTACCAAAATTTGTATCATTAGTATCATCAGATACTAGACATCTAGTCATGACATTCTATTTTTCGCCTATAACGGTCTCGCTAGTCGATGTTGTGTAATTTTTGATATTAATGATGTCAATTTTTTTTTTTTTTAGGACCACCTATTGGTCATTTAGTTTCTAATTTAAATATTTTGATGGTTAAATGTTATAGTTTGATATGTATCTTTCTAAAGATAGAAAATTTTATTTCTTAACTATCAATTTTTGAATTGATTCAATTTCATATTTAAACTTATATGCATACTAGACTGAAACGACAAGAAACCGCTCGAAGTTTCCGATTACTTCAGCACTTAGTAGACAAAAGCTCTAAACTTCCAATTAATTACAAAAGACTCATATACTTGACTATAATAAGGCCTATTTGGACTTAAGGAGTTGAGCTATGGGACTCCACTAAACCATTGAATTCCTTAAAAAAAAATAACACAAATTTTGTTTGAAATTATATAAACTGTTTTTTTCTCGCATTCTAGGGCATATTGGAACGGACGGCGAGATACGTGTCCAATATTTTTCGATGTAGTATCCCTGAAAAAAAATTGGTTTCATCCATTCAATTTCGTGACCTACTGACTGTAGACTCTCCCCTTGTCAGTTGGAACGAGGCAAGAAATATTAATGAAAATATAAGTGGGAAAGGGGGGGGGTCACTATAAACGATGACATACAAAATTTCTAGAAGGATACTTCATTCTTGAAGACAATGATGAATGTGGAAGGACTTCTTTTCTTGATGACCATGTTCTGTGAGCTCTGAATGAATAAAATCCCTGATCAACTATTCTAGAACTTGCGGAGATACTTTAAGTTTACAAACCAATCATCATTGCCTACCTCAACGCATCTGGAAAGATAAAAAACATTGAGACTTAGGTACCTCACGTTTTAAACTACCATCTAAAAAAATCTTTGTTATGTTTCTGTTGCTCTTATTTTTCTAAGTAAACTACAGACCTCTCGGCTACTGACGACGATTTTTTTCATACATCTGAGCCATTTTTTAAAATGTAAACATTTTATTGAACAAAATAAGTTAGATAATGCATTTTCACAATTAGTCAATAAAAATGGTTCAAAATCATTATTTTATTTTACAACTAAGATAATTATCCCAATAAGATAAGAATAAAAAATAATTACACGTCACCCACACACAGACATATATATAAATATTTATTTATATCACAATAAATAGTTACACTACGAAAATTATTGAACATTATTCAGTAAGCTATCGAAGCCTACGATATTTAGATACGGTCGGAGCAGCATTGGCCAACTGCCATCAACAAATTCTCGACCCCCGTGCGGCAACACGATTCAACGGCTCATTAGCTCTTTGTGTAAGAGCATTGTCTTTGTTTTTGCAAAAAGAAAACCATCGGACTTGACGTGGAGAAAAGTACCGGACTTGACAAAAAGACTTTTAGACTTCTCATGTTACATAAATGGTTATAATGAAAAAAATACTAATTCGACAATGCTTCACTAAACACATTTTTACTGTTCTATTTTCATCGAAATCCAAACATATATAGTTAAGAATCATGCAATAATCATCTTCATTACTCCAAAAGTACATTAGCTTGTAAATCAGTGGCAATATTACAAGTTATTACAAAGAATATATAAAACTCATTTATCTGAATAAATTTTTAAAAAATCTTATGGAATTCGACTAGTCTTATGATATTCTTTTTCTCATATTTATCCTAATTTAAAAAAATATATCCTTTGTTGTCAAGGAATGTCAATAATTATTAATGCAACGTTCTTTCCTCGCAATCATTAAATAAATATGGGTCCTAGCTTAGCCAAAATCTTTAAAATAAAAACTTTCTTTTCATTTATTGAAATTTACAACTGTATTAAATGATAAATACAACAAGTAAATATGAAGTTAGTAACATGGCAGGTACAACATGAAGAAAAACTATCCATTGGTAGCACTTCAATTATATTTCTATATTAGAAGGTCCCTATAGTATCTCCTTTTCAGACGCCTCGGATGGTTATCAGGAATAGAAGAGGAAGCAAGGTTAGAAACATGAGTGTTCGGATGGTTCAGAAGTTTATTATGGAAGGAAAGGTATTTGAATTGAGCAAAATCGGAAGCATATGGTACATTAAGGTTTTTATAATAAAACCCAATTCTAAATTTCTCAAAAAAAAAAAATTAAATAAAATGAAGTGCAATAAAACAATCTTTACACATTCAAAGCCTTTTAAAATATTGATGTTTTATAATTTACTTCTGAAAGTATAAAATTATTAATTGTACGATTCTACAGGGGCGTTGTAATCCTAAGATCTCTGCTATTTGTTTTTCTTTGTTGTATTCCTCATAGTAAATTTTGTTTAGTATACATGTATTTTTATTCATTTATGATATCTCATTTTTAATATTTATTATATAAATATATTTATATATAAATAGTAAAAATATGTGGAATATAAAATATATTTGGAATATATAAAATATGGCAATATTTAAAATATTTGAAATAATAAAAATAGTTATGATGTTTGTTATATAATAATATTTTTGTTTTTGTCTTCTGATACTGTACTTATTTACTTATTTTCTTCTATTTATAACGCTAATCCTTACTGACACTAAATGGGTCAGACTCCATGACAACGATGTATATTAAGCCAATAAAATGTTTCTATTCTATTAAGATAATTACTTCGGAAGAAAGAAATAAATTAAGTACCTATATATTAAAGTGTTCTTGTTTAATTCATACTTTTCTTATTTTGAGAGACGAACTTTTAAGGTTATGCATTTTGTTTCGTCATAGCGTTTTATTAGAATTATGTTTCACCATAAAATTAGTTAACCTTGAAAAAAATAAGTAGACTTCTGGAGTCTTATTGTAGGACAAGATTGGAGATATATTCTGTTGAATAGACATGAAAAGTTTGACCATAGACAAAATTATTTGTATGTAAAAACATTTTCTTTCAAATATTTTTGGCAACAAAGAAAGGAAAGATTTAATTTAAATAAAATTTAAAAAAATTGAAAAAGCCTAACTGATAACACAATATGTTCAAAAATAACTGATGATATTCATTGGATGAAATAATGTAATTCAATTATTTATTTTTAAAAAGTATATCCACTATCTACTAATCCCAAAGCTCATTTATTAGCAAAAGAAAGTTATTTTTTTAAGATATCGATTGTAAAGCGAACAATAAATGTGATGTGAGAGTTTATAGTTTTGTTTTATTCGAATTAATAACTTTGAAATACTTTTCTGAAAACAATTTAAACACATTGGAAATTGTACTCCCTTCTTTGTGTGTTGACTACAGCTATATCGTTACTCCATGAGTGCCTATGGACATATTTTACTAATTTCCTTTGTCGTTCTTCTCCTCGACAACCTTTCGTTCCGAAGATAGGAACTCCCTCCCACCAAAGACGCCGGAGGCGGCAGCTCAGCGGAACGGGAGCAATTACCCAGGCGAAGAAGCAGAGCATGTAGCTGCCGTCAGTAGCGAATAGACCACTCCGGAGAGCATTTTATCTGTGAGTAAGTTAGCATTTTATTATACGTAGTATATAAGGTTAAATATAGAATATAATTAGCATTGTTTAATATGATTAATATTTTTATTAATACGGTTTTGATATGACGTTGATTAAGTGCATAACTATCGGAGTGACGTTCCTTCGATGGACAACTAAGACCAGAAGAATCACATTTAATACTTTCCTATTCCAGTGGCATAAGAAATAATATTAATGGTAATGAAAGATGTATTTAAAATATATTTAAAAAAAAAAGCCAAGGTGTGTGCTTTAGACCACAAGATAGAAGTGAAAACATTAACAAGGAGAGATTAATAACATGAAATATAAATTATAAATTATACATCATTGTAAAGGGAATGAAATTCTGAACATTTTCCTCGCTTTCAGTATGCAGGTCCAATTTTTAGTTTCTGAAATAGTTTAATCTTTATCTTCCATAAAACTCGTTATCATTTGGTTTTCGACAATATTTTTCTCGTTTTTGCATCTCTAACAAGGCGCCGCGTTAAGATAAAATTTTAAATAATAACCCCTTAAAATTAGGATGAAATTATGAACATTTCCTTCGCTAAAAATATGCAGGTCAGATTATTTTTGAGGTATTTTAACGACAGTGCGTCAGACCTAAGCTAAGGCAAAGAGAAGAACCGGAAGCAGTATCAATCTGTTCGATTACGAAACGATTTGGCGGATATTGTTTTGCGACAAGTTCTGCTGCAGTCGCCTCTGTAGTTGTTCTTCTTTTCTTTATACTATCGTAGCACCACAGAAGATGGTTGATGCTGTCTTCAAGTTGCAAACATTCAAGATAGATCTTTAATGGTTGGACACACCATCTATCTATACACACTACTGGCGACATAGATTTTTCCATCTATAATTCTGAGAAATATCTGGTCTGGTGACATCCTTGGCCAAATAAAGCTATTCCTATCTGTGTGCAATTCCATGTTCATAAAGGAAATTATGAACATTTCCTTCGCTAAAAATATGCAGGTCAGATTATTTTTGAGGTATTTTAACGACAGTGCGTCAGACCTAAGCTAAGGCAAAGAGAAGAACCGGAAGCAGTATCAATCTGTTCGATTACGAAACGATTTGGCGGATATTGTTTTGCGACAAGTTCTGCTGCAGTCGCCTCTGTAGTTGTTCTTCTTTTCTTTATACTATCGTAGCACCACAGAAGATGGTTGATGCTGTCTTCAAGTTGCAAACATTCAAGATAGATCTTTAATGGTTGGACACACCATCTATCTATACACACTACTGGCGACATAGATTTTTCCATCTATAATTCTGAGAAATATCTGGTCTGGTGACATCCTTGGCCAAATAAAGCTATTCCTATCTGTGTGCAATTCCACATCGGAAATCTGATGGCTTCAATTCATCCTCCACAAAAAAGTGCAAAACGCACGTAAAGAAGTCTTCGCTTCAAAAAGGTTAGGTGACTATTTCTAGAATAGCATACATTTTTCCATAATGTACCAAATGAATGCACCACAGTGAATTCTACATAAGTTGTGCCTTTCTCTTCTCAGAGGCTTGATAAAAAAAATACATCGTTACGATCTACACTGATGTAAAAATACTTTCAATCAACAATGAACAACAAGCACGATATCTTGCAATTAGGCATTCTATGTTAACATATTCAGCTTTCTTTTTCCTTAGTAGAAAAATAAAACTTATTTATAATATGAATTTAATTTATTCTGTCATTTTTCTTTTTATTTTCTTGAAATATATATTTAAACTGATATGGCATTGTTTATAACTTTAAGTGTCTTGTTCATAGTTTTTAATATAGCTTATTCACTTAATGAGTTCTTTACTTTTTTACTTTCACTTACGTATATATGTAATATATAGTAAGTGTAAGTATTGCGATCGAGTTAATTTTTGAATCTGAGTTTTCGACGGAGTTATACGTTTTGAGGTGCCCTGAGTCGAAATGACCAAGTCCCGAAAAATGGTCTGTGTGTCTGTGTGTTTGTATGTTAGCAGTCTAGCTCAAAAACGAAAAGTCCTATGAAACTGATATCACGTATTTAAGATAAGCGTATGCCTTAGTTGTGACTGCAACTTTTTCCTTAAAATCGGCTAACCGGAAGTGCCACTTTATATCAACGCTGAAACACATTTTCACAGTTTTCCCAAAAACGGCTCTAACGATTTTGATTAAACTCGGTGTATCATTGTATAATTATGTGGTCTTTAATATAAATTAGGTCTTATCCCCATTGATGTCACTTTACAGGGCTTAAATGCCCAATGTTCATATACGTCTTGCTCTAAAGTACCTTTAATATGGTTTATTTTAAATAGATAATTGTTTCGCATTATTCAGAGTTACGAAAAAATGCTAAATATAACTTTTGAAAGAATTTGATAAGTTAATAAAGGAGAAAAAAAATAAAAATGCAGAAATACGTAGCTATAGACTGTAGGGCCTAAACGAATGTACCGATTTCATTGAAACTTTGCTAAAATCATTTTCTCGTCACCCTTCAAATTTATCTATATAACATTCATCAGCGAAAAGAGGCTGAAAAAAAGTTACGAGGGATGGTAAAATTAAATTCCGAATAACTTAAAAAGTATACACTTTTTTGGGAATGTTGTATATGGTTTTCTAAAAGTTTATGAAATAGCCTAAAAAACCAAAAAAAAAAAAAAAAATCGTTAAAATCGAACAATTAGGAGATAAGATATGGTCTCTAGTTTTATTTTAATACGTTCTGCTGCAATGGTTATATCCTTTGTTTCGGTTTTTGAATTTTGAATGTGTTAATAAGGTAATGCTCATTTTTTTTAAATGTATTTAAAATCCACTTAAGCAAGTTGATGGCATGGTTAAAAAAAACTATTTCAGTGTACATGTGTGAAAGAAGAAATAAAATATAAAATTATTTCATGGATGTATAAATCATGTGTTTATAATATTAAATACATTTACTGTAGTTTAGTAATTATTAATTAAATTTTAAATTGGTCCGTAATCGTTTTATCTTTTTGTCTACATTCAAGGAATTGCTGTGTTATATATGTGTGCGATGTTACATTGCGTTCCTGGCGTTTGAGAATTTAAAAAGAAAAAATGAATTTTTTTTTATTTTGGGAAAGTGTTTATTATGCTATGTCTACTGTTTAATATGGTTTATTGTTGATAATTTGTAAGAGTATTGTTATGATGGCGGAGAAAAAAAAAGAAAAATATAATATAAAATTAATGTCCGTATGGATTGATAAGTATGCTGTGTACGAAGCAACCCTATTTATTAGGGCAGCATTACTTTGAATAAAGCATTTCTCTATAAATAATTAGGTATTAAAGTTAATTCCAAAATACTGTCATATAACTTTTTAGAAAACTAAATTAGTGAATAATTCGATAGATCTTCCCTTTGTTCTATTCCACTACCATTTCATTGTACTTGTATGAAAAAAGAAGTGAAATACAAAAATATTTCATAGATACGTTTATAACCCTAAATATATTTACTGTAGTTTAATAACTCTAGATCTCATAATATATTTAAATATTTAGATATCTATCGTCCGTTTATTCCGAAAAATTATCATGTAACCTTTTAGAAAATTAAATTAGTGAATAGTTTGATAATTTTTCTTTTTGCGATATTCCAACAGAATCCACTTACGATTAGTGTGACAACTTTTGACCTGTCTACGACAGACACTGCAAATCTCTTAATTCCGTTTTAATAAACTTTGCAATGGAAAATAACAGTTTAATGACTAATAGTCGTACAATCCATAATCAATGCATCAAACAATCCATAATCAACGAACCGTATAATCCATAATCAACCGGTGATAGGACTTTTGTTATTTTAATAGCATTTGTGTTTTTTTAGCTTTAGCTCAGTTTGAAATGCAATTTAAAACATTTTATAATAGCCTAACATGGCCAGAAAATAATTTTTATTCAAAGTTCAAAGAGAAAGTGAAAGTTGTGTGTTGCACGCACCAGATTTTTTTATTTGTGTTTAATTTTTTTTCCGACTTTTAGGCCAGTATTTTTGTTTTTTACGATTTTGTTATTTTCGTCGAACTTTGCCTAGAATAAAGTTATTTTCTATCATTTTATCATCTAAAAACAAAGCTGGAGGTAACACATCACTTGAAAGTGTTTTTAAATTTGTGATGCAAATTAAAAAAATAATAAAACGTTATTTTAGCACTATAATTTAATATAATAATATTTTGATTTTTAATTAATGGTATATCATTTTTAGCCTTTCTTACATTAAATTGTTCCGATATTTTCAATAACAATTGGCATCGGCGTATATCAAATAAAAAACCAGAATTTAATGTTCAACATCCGCATTAAATCGCATATGCTTCTTCTTCTTCATTAGTAATAAAATCAATGACTTAGAAGGTCTTTGAACGTATAATATTATGGCACATTTAAGGGCATGTGAGAGAAAATGGAATTTATCAGCTTGGAAGGAATAGAGATTTATACTCCTTATATGGCGATATTAAGTTGTCGGACTATGCCAGAATACAGCGTCTAAAGCGGTTGGGCCACCTCCATAAAATGGATGGTGGGAGAACCGTCAAAAAGATATACCAGGGGTATGAGGAAAGAGTGCGGGCTCGAGGGAAACAAAGAGGTAGGTGGAAGGACAACGTCTCAGAAGACCTCCGAACATGTCTTTAAGACTAGCTTTGGACCTACATGACTGGACTAGAACGATTGTGCAGCACAAAGGACGTCTAGTGCGTCTGTCGTGCCTATGGATGAGAGGAAATGGCATGTGCTAATGCATAATAATTTAATATTTTTTGTAACGCAAAATAAAATTTTCAAATATGAAAAAGATTGTTTGGCGTCCGGTGCGTCAGACCTAAGCTAAGGCAAAGAGAAGAACCGGAAGCAGTATCAATCTGTTCAATTACGAAACGATTTGGCGGATATTGTTTTGCGACAAGCTCTACTGCAGTCGTCTCCGTAGTTCTTCTTCCTTTCTTTATATTATTGTAGCACCACAGAAGATGGTTGATGCTGTCTTCAAGTTGCAAACATTCAAGATAGATCTTTAATGGTTGGAAACATCATCCATCTATACATACTACTGACGGCATTGATTTTTCCATCTATAATTCTGAGAAATATTTGGTTTGGTGACATAATTGGCCAAATACAGCTATTCCATTGGAACTGCCCAACCTTGATTACCCTGACAATCCAACAGGCAATAGTGCAGGTTTCCTAGCTTCGGATGTTCGGTTCCTCCTTTCTGTATTACTATCTAAACGAATACTTTCATTAATAAACGACTTCTAAATCAAAGGCTTCTTGTTCTGTAGTTAACGCTCAATATAGGACGTTATTATCTGAATGCACTGGTCTATCGGTTAATATGTTTTAAAAGCCAAACTTTAATAAACTACTTTTTGAGTACTCAATTATTATTTTTTTTTTTTTAGCAGGCCCTAAGAAGTATACCAACAGTTTTTTTTCTAAATTCCTACCGTTATATCATTATCAGAGTTCACCTGGGAGAATAGTTAAACAACCCTCTCAAAGATATTATTCCCATTATTTGTATTGCAGACATCCGTGGATAGTGGATAGCGTATCCTAAATCTTATGTTTTGTGTGTTTTAGTCGAGTGTAAATCAATTCATGTTTTCTGTTGCAATTTAATT
Source organism: Nezara viridula (assembly GCA_928085145.1). NCBI lineage: Eukaryota > Metazoa > Arthropoda > Insecta > Hemiptera > Pentatomidae > Nezara > Nezara viridula. Next base: position 51,108,913 of record OV725081.1, read on the forward strand.
GTCTAAATCATTTTATATTAAAGTAACATGTTTTGTTTTTTTTTGGACAAGTTTTTGGTTGATTAAATAAATGAATTAAACATTTATTTTGAAATTTATTTAACTTAAATTTAAATGTAATAAGTAAATTTGTACTTTTATATTTATAAATACAATTCACATTAAATGTTTAATTCACTCACTCTCTCATACAAAAACTTGTCTTTAAAATAAAGTTATTTAGGTAATTAAATTGCAACAGAAAACGTGAAACAATTTACACTTCGCTAAAACATACAAAATATAAGGTTTATGATATACTACAGATAGCACTGTGAGGTCTTGCTTGCATGTACTCGTTAATCATAATAATCTTTTTTTATTTTACTTATATTTTTCATATATTTCTTATATAAGTCAGTGTAAGTTGAAATATCTAGTTTGATATTAGTGGTGTTCATAAATTCCTTAATTATTTATTTTTATTAGACCTACGCACTAATATCTGAAGACTTTTTTTTTTTTTTTAAGACCACGTTCTTGGAACTTTTGTAGGTATAAGTTTGTAAAAATGGAGTTTTTTGTAATGTAATTTAAATATTTAAAAATACAAACATTACGAATGTAAATACAGATAAGGGACTTGTTTAGTGTTGCCCGAAATCGGTCTTAGTCTAGAACTTTGTAAGACCAAGACCAAGAGTGATAAAAGAAAGTTTATTCAATTTTTTTTTTTCAAATCGGTCAAATTTTCTGGAGAACCATAGAATCTTGTTTGTAAATAACAAAACGTTTCGTGATAGGATAATAAATAGCATAACTATTTAAAAATAATTATTATCTAAGAGTTTAAGAAGCTAATAACGTTTGTATTTTATAACTCGAATGATTTATGATAGTTGAATCTGAAAGGGAAATAATATTAAATTAAATGATAAAGCAAGGAATGGGACAGATAAAGAAAAAGAAAATAGAACTGTAACATTTTCCAAATGTTTCGCACGTGCAAACTTTCAACAGCTATCAGTAATTGTTCCATTACAGGGACCAACTGGAGATAAAAGCCATTAGTCTTATCGAATATTCCATCGAAAGAGAAGTAAAAATAATCTTAAAGAGATTGGATCTGAATCATAAGAACAATATATCCGATCTTTATCTAGAAACGTTCGCTTTTCACTTCAATATCTCAATAATAATTTTTATGCAGTTCGAGATTAGGAACTATTAGATATTTAATAGGAACAGCATAAAACCAATGGGAATGATAACAGTTAAATTTTAAGGTGAATAACAATCATTCTTTATTTCGCTCAATTATTATTTACTTTCCTATAACTTGGTCCTTAAAGATAAATAGTGATGTAATTTATTAAAAAGTATTTCTACTTACAATTTAAACCAGATCCGTCAAAAAGCCTTGCCAAGCAAGCTACTATTTTTTGAAGTGCACTTACCTAAAAGAAAAAAAAATTTAGAAAAGGAATGTATACAATGAAATCTCAATAATATAATATAAAGCTATAAAACTTAAATAACATAAAAGGTGTAATGATATTATATCAACAAATTCATTTCACTTACATTATTAATCAAATTTATTTTACAATCATGAGCATTTGTGGTCCTATAACAAATATGGACTGAATTTTTTTTTATTATAGCACGAAAATAAGATTCCTAAGTGTACATTTATTATATAAACTCAATCAATACTTTTGATAAGTAAATAAAGTCTGGATAAATACTTTATTTCCCAAATAAATACCGATTATCACAATTTATGATATTTACAACTGTATTAGAAACAAAACTACTTTCAGTAAATGAGAACATAAGAATATAATAACATTAAACCACTTGTTAAGGAACAACCCAATGTAGGACATGAGGTCATTGTTTTACGGCGAATCATCACATTTAAAAATAAAACGTAAGACACTTAACAAATGACCCGAACTACTATGACGGTTACTATACTATCACGGTTGACCGTGATATAATATGAGAAGGAGTTGATCGGGGGAAAGGGGGAGGGGAGGGTGCAGTCAAATAAATACTAAATCATACAATAAGTATTATTTAATTTTTTGCCGATATATCGTCGACCCACTTTGCTTCAGTGTTTCAACTGTCTCCAGCAGTGCTACATCCAACGCCCTGATGAAGATCTGCAAAGTGGATCAAAACGTCGGCAAAAAATTAAATAATACTATTTGTATGATTTCCCCGATCAACTCCTTCTCAAATAAGTTTAACATTGTAGAGTACATTCATAAATCTCAATATAAATAATTAGCTATATGCATAGGTTCAGTTATATACAAATTAACTTATGGTTTAATGTTAAGTAAAATAAAGGGGAAAAACAGTAAAATTAATTATGGTTTAAAAAAATATATCCAAAAAACAGAGTTAATGCTTTTTTTTAAATGTTGATTAAAACGAAACAAGCAAGAATAAAAAAAACAATATTCCATATTCAAAATAATAAATCAGCAAACACAAGATAAAACAGACATAAATGTCATTAGTAACTTAGAAAAGTGAAACGTAGCTTCTATTACCAGCTTAAAACGGTTAAAGTATAACATGTCCTGGTTTTTTTTCTCGTTCTTAATTATTCTAAACCTTCAAAAAAGAAAGATTTTTATGAATATTTTCAATTATTAATATTATAAAGAATATGTAAAGTGATCAATATTAAAATAACTTTAAAATAACGCAGAACCATTGCCACTAACTTTGCAAGTCAAAAACATCGATAAAATCCAATCACTGCTCAGAATTGACCATCAAAGATAACTAGGATGAAAACACGTTGTGACAGGAAGTTGATGCAATCACTTGAAGCTCAAAGTCCCCGACAGTCTATCATTAGAGCAAGTCTGGTTTGTTAGCTTTGTGTTCCTGACTGTTCATCAGCTTGGGATGAGCTAGTCGATGCAACTAGTTAAGTGAATCTGGAATCAGGCAATATGCGTCTAGACGCAATACCCTCAAGGCTTATAAACATTTCATAGAGGTGGTTATTTGTATAATACGCTACAATCTAATTTTTTTTTTTAATTTTAAATTAACAAACTCATTTATAATGCTTCAGCAACTTCGCATTTATTGTTCCAAGCAAAATATATCTTCTCTTTTTGTTTAGTAAAGTGAATCATGACATCATCAAGTTGTAAAATTAGTAAATCGGAGAAAATACTCTTCATCATTGCCTTTTTACTTTCACTTACCGGTGTATGTAATATATAGTAATGGAAAGAATTGCGATCGCAAAATTTTCCCAACTGAATTTTCAACGGAAATACACGTTTTGAGGTCCATATGTCTATGTGAGGTGATGTGAACATGAAATTTACTAACTAAATAAATGTAAACTTATAGATTTCTTCAGTTTGAAAAAAAAAAATTCAAAATCCACTTAAATCAAGATGATTATATTGTTTAAGAAGTTATTTCATTGTACTGGTGTGAAAAAAGAAATTAAATATAAAAACATTTCAGGGATGTATTAAGCATATGTAACCTTTCAGAAAATTAAATTAGTGAATAATAATAAATTGTCACTTTGTGAAATTCCAACATTATCCACTTATAATTGGTATGATCACAGATATTTAACAATGATGGCTAAGAAAAATACTGATAATAATAGTTTCTGCACCTAGAAGATAGTATTTATGTTACATTAACTTATTTTTATAGTATACATAATATTTATTATTTATAGTATACACTCGTACATAATAGTTTAATTCGTAGTATTATATGTATGTGGGTCCGAGGATTATGTAATCTTAACATCTAATATACATGCCACACTCACGTATTACAGACGCGGTCATAGAATTGCATTTTTTTTTTTATTCTTATGTTGATAACATCGTTCCATTAAATGTTTTTCATTACTTATTAAGGTTACAAGAAAACTTTAACAACGTTTCTCAGATCAGTTTTAACTAATGCCAAGATAAAAGCCGTAATTATGACCTGTATCAAAGGTGTGCTGGTTACATGAAGTAAAGGAATTTTCACTGGAAATAGTAACGGGGATAGGATACCACCAATTAACATAGTCATAGCTTTGAGAAAAAATAATAATAATAAAAATAAAGAATTAAGGAGCGAAAGAAAAAAACTGGGAAGGGTCTAAAACAAACGAACAATTTTACCGTTTAATGGTGCAATTGTTTTTAATATATCATTTCAAAACAGGCAAAGAAATATGCGGAGACCTTGCAGGTAGCAATCTGGTAAATAAAATAAAGTTTATTAAATTTTTTACTGGATGATGCAATTTCTATGACGGCGACTGGATTCATTATTTGGATTTAATTTGGTTTGGATCACCCGATTAATAATCAAGCGGTTAGCATATATATGCGAATTCACTTTTTAATCATCTGAATTCATGCGCTCCTTCACAATGGCCGACTTGCAGCTATACAGCCCGTAATAAATAAAATAAATGTCACAAAAAGAAGTACCTTGACACGATTTTAATTTTTTATTGTGTCTTACCAAAAGTTAAAAAGCTTTTAGCAAAATTGAATGCCTTAATGCAAGAAACAGATAAGTCCAGATAAAAAAAAATTACTTAAGAGACTTTAGATAAAATTAAATAAGACACCGCGTAGCTCAGACATTAAATAAATAAATAGACTTTGATTTCAGACATGTAAATCAGACTTTGAATAAATCGGTAAATCCCGGAATATTTTTTTTTTTCGTCTTAAAGGTAGTGTGCACTCATTAACATTGTTGTCAAAGCAAGTTAAGTCCGGATATTTCTGTTTTAAAGCAACGAATTATATTATATAATATGGATTTACTTGGTTTTTGCGTCAAGACCCTTTAAAATTAAAAAAAAGAGACATACATTTAATTGTTTAATTGGTAATTGAAAAAATCAATCACTCAGCATTGTCCCTCTAAAATAATTCTTTTCCTCCAATAATAACAAGATGGTGTGATTGGATCATTCCATTTATAACCTAACATAGAGTTACTGTCACTTAGTGATTTTTTTACCTATTTAATTTATGACCACATTTTATGGAAGCCTATAAAAATACCTCAACCGTTGTCTTATTTTTATTTATCCTTTTTCCAGTTACCAACAGAGCAAATAAATGTCACGTGAGAAAATTTCGTTTTATTTTATCTTGAAATGTGTGATTATTAAAAGTTCCTCTTGTCAGTGTTGGTACATAAATACATTATTGAATACTTAATAGTTGACCGTTGCATTATTAAGGAACGGTTAAATAGTGGCTTGATTGGTGGTTTTATTTCAAGATAAAATAAAACGAAATTGTCTCACATGATTTTCAATAACATTTATTTGCTCTGTTGTTAAATGGAAAAGAGATAAATAAAAATGAGAAAACTGTTGAGATATTTTTATAAGCTTCCATAAAATGTGGTTATAAATTTTGTAACGGTATGAGGACAAAGATATCAAACTTATATCCTAAATAAATCCCGTTTTATTTTAAACGTCCACAGCATTTTTTTTTCCTCCGTCTTTTTTCTATGTAATTATTAAAGTACTAAAGTAAAATTCTTTTTTATTTCCAAACAGTGTTAAAAATTCAAAAAAATAAAATAGAAAATGATCATAGAAAAAAAAATAAAAATATCATTTTATTTTTATATGCCTGTCAAAGGCTGTGACAATTGGTGGATGTGATATTTATTGATAGAACTGGTGTGTCATTTATTTAAATGAAAATCATGATAAAATAACCATATGAATTTTTTGAGCTTCTTAACCGTAATAGTTTAGAGGTTAATCAGATGACTTATTGCTAATATTTTGTATGCTAATGCATATATATTAATTAAATTTTAATGTTATTGTTTTTATGTTAAACAATCCTATATATGTATTTACGCGATATTTATTAATCTAGTACTAGAATTAATTAATGTGTATAATATAATACGATAGTTTTTCGCCATATGCGATGGATTTTACCGAATTGAGGAATATGGCCAATCAAGGAAAGGATCCGAAGGAGGAAAGGATATTAAATGGAACAGTGGAGGATCATAATAATATCCACCCAAAATTTCACGGAAAAAGGTTATGAATGAAAAGAAACTTTGTTTGTGACAATATATTACTAATATATATTAATAATACTTACTATATTAATTTTCAAGTTTATATATCTTCAGCCATTTTACACCAATTTTTAAAATTTTTTGTCAACTTAATGACTACACATCTGATTACGACGTTTCGGCTCGTTGAGCCATTTTCAAGTCTAAAATTTTTTTTACCATTTACAGTCATATTTAAAACATTGCATACTTCAACGTATAGAGATTCATTTTATATAACTAAAATACCAATCATGTACCTGTCCTTTTCAACTTGTGCGAATTGCATGCGTCTACTCTTTTTTGTCAAGTGTTTTTTTTATTTTTGTCATGTCCACCTATAATTATTTTATAACATTATTATTACTCAATTATTTATTATTAAATGATTCAAATAAGTTAAAATTACCTTATGTTGTGTCACCGACATCTCATCAGCCTCATTTCAGTTTCGTGACTGGTTATTCTTAAAGGAGTAGGAAAAGACTATTTATTTTAAATAAATAGAAGAATTAATATATTAATAATATATATTTTTATTTATTATATGTTTAAATTTTTATGATTAGATCCATGATTATTTGAAAATTTACTAAATTCTTTACAAAACGAAATCTTACCATTATTTACAAAGGTACAGCCTATAGTAATGAACACGTGTTTGGGATAATTTCTTTTAATGAACTGATGTGATTCTACTGAAAAAAAAAGAAAATTATTTCTTCTCTCTCATAATATATATAATTAATTTATTTTACATATTATAGTCTGATGTCCACTAACCAATATTTTATGCGAATTATTCGAACGAGTTAGCTAGTATTTACGTAACGACAATTTGGAAACTAACATAATTTAGTTGAATGTATGTATGTGGATGTGTGTATTTAGAGACAAATACAAATAGCAACGGTAAGATATAAAAAAAATATTGCGGCCTCCATTAGCACCGCCTAACCTTACTGCGGCCTCTAAAGATAAAAAGATTCCCCAACCCCGGTATAAGACATCAGGTTGACGTTTTCTGCTCTATAATTCTCGAGTCTAGCAGCGCCGATTCGAATCCAGCCAGCGCGGTTTGAAATTTATCACACGGTATTCCACAAAAGGAATTTTTTTCCTTTTCACTCTGGTTAGAATTGGTTTGATTATACTTCCGCAAAACCTCTCTCTCCGTAGTATGCCAAAAAAAAAAAAAATAAATCGGTCAAGAATGATCTCTTATACGTGAAGATGGATCATTTGTAATAGTTAATATATTCAATAGCAAAAATATTTTCTTTAATTTCTTATGACAGTTAATTCCGAACTTTAAGAGCTATATAAAAAGCTTCTTTCTAAAATTATACCGTTAATGACTATTTTTATAATAATTACAATGATTTTTACTTTTTTTTTTAAATATCGTTTAAACTATCTTTTTTGATGGACCTATAAGTCACAAACAGTTAGTCAAATAAAAAAAATTGAGAGTATTTGATGTAAGATACCAATTTTGTGGTTATCAGGTCACTCAGGTATTAGAGGTAATGAGCTAGGCGCTATCATGGCAATAAAGCAACCCAGATTGGAATTCCAGTAGACGGTGTTTTTACAAAATAAATAGTAGTTTTGATAAAGAGAAAGGCTCTTCAGAAATGGAAGGATTGAGAGTGATCGAGCACGCTGTAGTTAAAAGTCGAGCGGACCTCCAGTTAAACAGAAGAGAAGAAATCATCCTAGCAAGGCTCCGAATCGGACACTCACAGTTAACTAATGAACACCTAATGACAAAGGGGACACTCCCTCAATGTCTCTGCTGCGGATTAAATTTGACAGTGAGGCACATAGTGGCTGAGTGTTAGTTAGAGTATAATTTATTTATTTATTTATTTTTTATTGAACGGTCAATAATACAATCTGCTGCATTGAAAGGCAACGAATATCAAGGCTAATTGTATTCATTCATACTATAAATACATATTGAACACATGCAATTACTTATTAAGACCTATTTGGACTTACGCATCACAGATATTTGGAACGGCTCACATAAACAGACTTCAAATCTTTCAAGCAAAAACATTCAGGACAATCACAAAAGCACCTTGGTACGTTAGCAACATAACCTTACATACTGACCCCCATATAACGACTGTTAACGAACACATACGAACTCATTACAAACGATTCCACGACAATTCACAAGACCATAATAACACACTCGCCAATGACATGGCCACTACGCAAATTCCAAGTAACGTCCGTAGGAGGTGGATGAGGGACCTCCTCGCCTAATGTAGATATCACACAAGGAGGAGGTGCCGCTGGGTCCTGCTATCTCTCATGCCATTATGTTTTTTTTTCCAGTATCATCATATTCATTGGTTGTCATTACCATTATGACAAATGTGAATAAAAAATAAATAAAAGTTTAAAAAATATATACATATATAATACGAAAAAAATATATAATTAATAAATAAAAATAAATGATTAAACAAAAAATATATAAAAATAGAATAACATACATAAGTTATACATAATTGATATAAGAAATAAATCATTAAGTAAAATAAATCTTCTTGACACATTCATTCCTATGTACAATATTTACATTCGTCCAGGGAACTCCGAGACAAATGGGATGTTAAGATCGTGGTGTAAGATTTTGTTTAGGGGATAATATTGCCGACATTTTGAAAAATACCACCAAAATGGCAAAAAAATATTATTTTTAATACTTCAAATAACGCAGCTGTAAAACAAAATTTAATTTTTACTTTCACTTTTTTGGAAATTTTAATGTTTTAAATATTTTCTACTTTCAAATTTATTGTTAAATTTTATCTTGTGTAATATAAACACTATGTAAAAGCTAAAATGATCCGTATGAGTTTGAGGAGACCCCTGCTCCCATTGTTAAAAATAAATAAATAATCGTGTTGAGAATGGAGCTAAACAAATATTCTACAACCTAGAGGAAGAGAATAAATTTAACTAACTTTTTTCCCTTTGTTTAGTTACAAAATAAAACAAAGAATTGTTAAGGGGACTATCCTTTCTGCAACTCCTTTACAGCCTGAAGGCAGCCGAGCATCGCAGCCACTTTCAAACAAATCAGCACACGCTAGACAAAACTCTATCTCGAAAGCGATACACTTTTCTGTAAGAACAATAGACTCGGGGAAAGTGAGCCAAGGTTCGTGCCCTGTCACACTCTGCTTGGTCACGTCACACTAATGAGGTCCGTGGTGCAGTTGGAGGATGCAGGCTAGTGCAGTTGGAGGATGCAGGCTAGTGCAGTTGGAGGATGCAGACTAGTGCAGTCCTATCTCTAACTAATGGGTAATAAGCGTCCAATATCAATCCATAGCTCCAATATCATGTTAAGGATGATTATTAATACTCTGCCATTATCTAGGGTTACTTGATAATGGTTGACTATTATTTTATCGATGGATAAAATAAACATATTTCATTTTGTGACCAATAACTTAATGCATTTAACTGGGAGAGTCCGAGGGAACAGTAATGAGTTGCACAGAAAAATAATGAAACAAAAAAAAAAAAAAAAACGCTGCAAATTATTTCACAATGGTTTATTATTTCCAAACAATTATACATCTAAAGTAACATTACCTTTCTAGTTACAAAGAAAAATAAATAAAAGGTGATTCCAATTATTGAATTTTTTTTTATCATTAGTAATATTTTTTTAAAACTAGCATTACTTCAGTAACTCATTCAAAATTCAAAAACCAAAACAAATGATATAACCTTTGCAGTGTAACATATAAAAAAAAAACTACAGACCAAATCTTTGCTCCATATTGTTCGATTTTAACGATTTATTTTTTGTTTTTTAGGAAAATTCCTAAACTTTTAAAAACATATATATTATTCACAAAAAAGTGTACAGTTTTTGAGCTATTCGGAATTTAATTTTGCCATGCCTCGTAACTTTTTTTCCAGCTTATTTTCGTTGAAGTATGTTTTATAGATAAATTTAAAGAGCGTCGAGAAAATGAATTTATGAAGTTTCATTGAAATTGGTACATTCGTTTAGACACTACAGTCAATAGCGACGCAGGTTTTTCGGCCGTCATTTTGAAAGTAAGAGGCGGATAGTAATTTTGATTAAGGAGGATCTTCGGATGACCTCTGATGTTATATCCAAATTTGAAAAAAATCGGTCTAGTAGTTTCGGAGAAAATGAGCGGTTGGAGGACGGCAGACGGACAAAAATATTATTATTTTGACTCAAAAAAATTTTCAGCCTTGCACCCACAAGATTATTGGGAATGTAGTTCTGAAGATGGGGGTAAATATCCCGAAACGTCAACTTGTTAACATGTAACGTTGATAATATAGAAATATATTCAATTGTTACCAATTATAAGTAATTATTGCCAAAAAACTAAAAAAAAAAAAATTGTTATTCGTTTTTAGAATTCTACGTATACTGAAACATAAAACCTCAAATTTTGAGATGGGGTTAAGTTTTTGAATTTTTAGGTCGATCACAATGGTTCATTATTAAAAATAATAAACCAAAAAACTAAACTGTGAGCACAATATAGAAGTTAAAACATCAACAAAACGAGATTAATAATATGAAATATAAATTATTAACAATAGCTCATTATAAACGGAAAGAAATGCTGAACATTTCTCTCTCTTTCGGTATACAGTTCTGATTTTTATTTACTGAGATATATTTTAATCCATATTTTAAATAAAACGCGTCATCACTTTTAGTCCGTGGTATAGACCCCTTTATATGAAATTATTAACATCCGCCTGAAACTTCACAAGTAGCTTCATCTCATCGTAACCTACAAATATTTTATTTACGAAAATTCTCGGCATTGGGACGTTTTCAATCTGGAGGGGGGCAAACTCTTTCTATTTTATTGGGTACTAAAAACTCGTTAATACCATTTTGCTTTATACTCGGGTCGTAAGATAATTTGATCAAAATCGATAAAAAGGATGGCCTACAAAAATATTGGCCCGTTTGTCCTATATAACCTCGTTATTTTGAAAATTTGTGGGTGTAGGTCACGCCAAACGGCTAAATATTTTTGAAGGCCACCTTTTTTTTCTCGATTTCGTGATCAAATTATCTAATGATCCAAAGAGAAAGCAAATGTGTATTTGCGAGTATTAGTACCTAATTAAATAGACAAAGTTTGCCATCCACAGATTGAAAAATTCCGAGACCTTTCATAAATAAAATATTTTTAGATTAGAATGAGAGATTTACGAAGTATCAGCCGGATATTGATAATTTCATAAAAAGGATTCTGTGCCATGGATTATTATTTTTCGACTCTATTTGTTTCCTTTTCGCCTTTTTAGGCAAATCACTTTTTATAGAATACACCATTTTGTTTTTTGTGGAAAATAAGAAAACCATATTTTTCATTTATTGTATCCTTTTTGTAGAATATTAGAATTAAAACATTGTTAAATAAGAATAAATAAAGAAAAACAAATAGGATTCATAAAGTAGGAACGCATTAGAAATTCCACATATTACATTTCAAGGCACTAAAGAAAAAATAAACAATAATGAATTGCTTTATCTCAGAATTGCTATATTTTTAAATTTGCGGTATAGAAGCTTGTTGAATTTGAATTAAAAATGTTACTATATATACTGATAAATGCGAATGAAATTAAAATTATAGATTTTTAAAACTTAAATGAAGTACAAAGCATTCAAAAAATTTAATTTGAGAAAGAGTTATTCGAGGGTGCGGTCAAATTAAATAATATATATTATAATAGTATTTCATTGAGTATGCCGACGTTTTGACCCACTTTTTAGGTACTTATCAAAGCGACAAAAGATACTAAATATAAAAGTTTCTATCTTGTCATAGTATTTTTATGTTCTTAACCTTTAAATTTTAACCTTTACTAGTTTTTTATCCACTGATTTATTATTCTTATTTTATCACAATTTGTTTACATTTTAACTTCCACATTTAATTCAACTTTTTTTTTTTTTTTTTATCATGTATTTATATATAATTCTATATATTTTAAGTAGGCTATATCTCACTACATCAATATGTTTTTTTTTATTCTGAACTTTGTTTTAAACTTTCTGTAGCCCCATGAAGGCCTACAAAGGGAGCCAAAACACCGGCGTTACCTATAAAATGCTATTATAATATACAGTATTTAGTTTGATCGAAACCCTGAATCACCTTCTCAAATTACAATCTCTACACCACCAAAAAATTTAATATTTGAATTTACCATAATATGAGGAATAGTATACAAAGTGGTATCATAATAATATAATATAGTAAGATGTTTGTGTATGTTTTACACTATAATTAATATATTAGATGCGAGCCTGCAGCAATAGCAATGATAAACCAGCAATACAGTGATGCTTTGCAGAATTGTATATTGAAGGCACGAGATTTCCAGAAAATAATTGCTATATATTCATCAGATATGGCTAAAAATACTAAGCAGATAGTTTTTGAAGTGTTTTGTGAAGCAGGGAGCGTTTTGCACTTTTTTGTGGAGAGATAATTCGATTGATCCGTCAGATTTTAACGCTCAGGTAAAGTTGGCTATAGTCGAGTCGACTAATTGAAATGTTTTGAAATGGTTTAAAATATCTCAGAAATTAAAAATCGGGCTAGCATAATGTATGCGAGAAAATTTTTAAGAATTTCATCCTCTCTGTAATAAGCTATAATTCAAAATTGTATATTAACGCGACGTCGTGTTAAAGATACGAAAATGAAAAAATAGTGCCGAAAACCAAATGATAACGGTGTTAGTTCAATTTAGATATAAGGGTTAAAATATTTCAGATATTAAAAATCGGACCTGTATACTGTAAGAGAGAGAAATGTTTAATGTTTTGTCTTCTTTGTAATGCTCAATTATTCAAAATTGTATCTTAACCCAGCATCGTGTTAGAGAGTACGAGCGGGAAAAAGACAGTGTCCAAAACCAAATGATAATATATACTACAAATATTATTACAACATTGAAATTTTATTTTGACAACAATATTAACAATAAATAAAAATTAAAATGAGACATAATATAAATAAATGATAATAATAGCAGAAATTCTTAGGCATAATGGAAAATATATAATAATATAACTCTACATAACCTTCCAATTGGGAATTTTCACATAAATATTATGCAGTCGCTGGATACATCATAAACTAATAAATATCACTAATTTAAATAAGTAAATTATAAACCATTAAGAACATTTTTAGATTTACCTTGCATTGATGATTATATTTTATGCAATAGTACTTTGTCATTAATTTTAAACATTTCTTATTAAACGAAATTAAACTAATTAACCCTAACTACAATACACCTAGAATACATGGATTAGTAAAGTTACATAAAAGTCGGTGCTCCACATAGTCCTATCATGATTAATATCTATAGGGACACCGAAAAATTTGGCTAAATATCTCAATTCAACACATGGAGGTCACACAATTCACACACAATTCATCACAATACACCAATTGAAGAGATTAAAAAAGATCTTGAAATATACGGATACAAAATCGTAGGTATTACCAACGCCATCTCACGTTTTAAACGGCCACTACCTATGTTTTTTGTAGATGTAAGTAAAGAAACTTTCAATGAGAAAATATTCGATATTACTAAATTATTTTATACAAAGGTTACAATTGAAGAACTTAGAAGGAAGAAACATATACCGCAATGCGTCAGATGCCAACAATACGGTCACACACGATCGTATTGCAACCACGCACCACGGTGCGTCAGATGTGGACTAGGACATGACAGTTCCACTTGTAGCAAAACTAGAGAACCTCCAGCTAAATGCGCTAATTGTCTAGGCGAACATCCGGCCAATTATCGGGGGTGTCAAACCCTTAGAGATCTAAGGGCACAGAGGACCAAGAGGAATCATGTTCACCAGAGGGAATCACCTCCATCTGCAAATCTTCATAATTTCCCGGATCTTCCACAACCTTCGCAAAGCCCATATCAAGAGCAGAAGCGGAAGCAGAAGCATCATCAACAGCCCCAACAGCAACCTCCAGTGCAACAGCAGAAGCCAATACAGAAGCAAACGCAACCGCAAGCTCAGGAACTGCCTCCATCATCAGTACCTCCAAACATTCAACCTTCAGCAACCATGAGGGGAAAAAGTACCCAGCTACCTTCAGCTGAAAACTGCATGTCTCCACAACTATTCCAGTTATTGAACGGTCTGAATACTCTCATTCAGCCCCTTTTTAGTCTCCTCCAACAGCTCTCACAGATAACACAAGGCATGTGTCTTCCTAATGGCCATTAATCAGCTAACTGTAGGCTCCCTGTCCATCCTTCTGTGGAATGCAAACGGACTAACGCAACATAGGACAGAATTGGACTTATATTTACACGAAAAACGCATTGACATCGCAATGATAACAGAAACACACTTTACACCACGAACTAAATTTCATATTTCTGGTTACAATACCTACAGAACAGACCATCCGGACAACACAGCTCATGGTGGTACAGCAATACTAATAAAGACATCATTATCACATAATCCCTTATACTTACCTACTACACCTCACATTCAAACCACAGGCTTAACACTACACACCAAACATCACACAATAACAATAGCTTCAGTATATTGTCCTCCGAGGTACGTATTAACACCTTCGATGTTTTGCAACTATTTTCGAAGCCTTGGGCGTTGCTTTATAGTAGGCGATGACTTTAACGCAAAGCACCAATTTTGGGGGTCACGGCTGTGCACACCAAGAGGAAGAAATCTGAGGGCTGCTATCCACGAGCTTTCATTAGACACTATATCACCTGATACACCGACATATTGGCCGACTTCACAACGTAAATCCCCAGACCTACTAGACTTTTTTCATAACCAAAGGACTGCGCACCATACCTTACACCATAAATACGAGCTCTGATCTTTGCTCTGACCATTCCCTTATACATTTGGTTATCCTTGATGAGCCCATCAATCTTCCACGAACCCCTAAGCTCCTTAATGGTAAAATGGATTGGGATGCTTACAGGGAAATTCTGGATTCAGAACTTTCAATCCCTGGCTCCATTAAAACAGCAGATGAACTAGAAGAGGCAGTGGACAAATTTACAAAAAGTGTCCAAAAAGCAGCTTGGTCTTCATCGCTACCAAGGTCATCAAGAGCAGAACACTTGCCAAGATATCCTCAATATATAAGGGACTTGATCACGGCAAAGAGGAGAGCACGTAAGGTATGGCAGACTAACAGACTTCCCTCAGATAGACGGACATTTAACAGACTAAATAACGAACTTAAACGACTAATACAAAAATTCAACAGAACGAATTATGATGCTTATTTGAGCAGCATATCAACTGACGATGGAAGTTTGTGGAAGCATACCAAAAATTTGTTAAAACATCGAGAGGTGTCAGTACCCCTGCGAAACGAAGACGGTTCATGGGCTTTGTCGGATAGAGAAAAATCTGAACTATTTGCAGACCATCTTTCATCAGTATTTACACCATTTACCAACTTCACGAACACAGAACATGAAACCTTAGTATTTGATACTCTAGACATACCATTACAGATGACACCTCCCCCTCTTCCTTTCACTCCTTCACAAGTCGCACAACAAATCAGACATCTCCCAAATAGAAAAGCTCCAGGTTATGACTTAATAACTGCCGAGGGTCTCCAGCAAATGCCTAGGAAAGCTCTAGTGTTCCTTACGACAATATACAACTGTATTCTGAGGACAACTAACTTTTCATTACAATGGAAATACTCAAATATCAAGATGATACACAAAAGGGACAAAGACATTTTCAATCCCTCATCCTACCGACCTATTAGTCTCCTTCCGATATGCTCCAAAGTTTTCGAAAAATTAATCTACAAAAGACTGGTTGACATACTGACAGACCAACAAATAATACCTGACCATCAATTCGGTTTTCGTACATTTCATTCAACTACACACCAATTACACAGAGTTACTGACTACATTGCTGGAGCGCTAGAGCAAAAACAATATGCTACCGGCGTATTTCTGGATGTTGCCCAGGCATTTGATAAAGTCTGGCACCAGGGACTTCTCTTCAAACTCAAAACTATACTGCCTAATACATATTATCTCATTCTCCAATCTTTCCTTTTCGACAGATTCTTCTCTGTCCGACAGGGTTTAGAAATTTCCTCAATTCGACCAGTATCAGCAGGGGTACCTCAAGGATCAATATTGGCACCTTTACTCTACATTGTCTATACGCATGACATGCCTACCAACTCTGAAACATTGACTGCTACTTACGCTGACGATACAACAATTTTAACAAAACACCATGACCCCAGACTAGCCTCATTAAATTTACAAAATCATTTACTAAATTTACAAAATTGGTATTCACTCTGGAAAATTAGATTAAATCATAACAAATCACAACACATAACATTTACGCTTCGACGAGAAACATGCCCAGTTTATATCAGCAACAATCCAATTCCTCAGACGGACAGTATACGCTACCTCGGACTAATATTTGACAGAAGGATGACCTGGGGCCCACACATCAAAATGAAAAGAAAGAGTTTGAACAAGCGACTGAAAATACTGTACTCACTGTTTTCTAAATCAAAATTGAAAATTAGACAAAAACTAAATACATACACTTACCTGCTCAAACCCATTTGGACATACGCCTCACAGATTTACGGTTCAGCAAAAAAGACTCACTTACAAAAACTACAATCCTTTCAATCTAAAATTTTAAGACTAATAACTGCAGCTCCCTGGTACGTCAACAATAAGACTTTACATACCGACCTAAGACAACCAACCATTGACCAGCACATACGTACTCTTTACTCCCGATTTCATCTAAAACTACACGGACA
This sequence comes from Nezara viridula, assembly GCA_928085145.1. Classification (NCBI taxonomy): domain Eukaryota; kingdom Metazoa; phylum Arthropoda; class Insecta; order Hemiptera; family Pentatomidae; genus Nezara; species Nezara viridula. Next base: position 51,125,916 of record OV725081.1, read on the forward strand.
TCACAATGGACTTATCAAAGACATGGCCACGGCTGAAATGCTCATCAGGAGGCGACTGAAAAGGAGCTGGATGAGAGATCTCCTTTCCTGATTTTAGGATATAAACAGGCCAGGGAAGAGGTGCTGCTGGGCTCCATTCTTCGTCATGCCTATCATGTCATTTTCAATTTAAAACAGCAAATCTGCTAATTGTCACTACCATGACAGGTGCGGATGAAGATATAGAGTCAAAAAAAAAAAAAAAAAACACATGGAGGTGGATCAAATGTCGAAAGAATAAATAAAATAGACAATAGGTAAATATTTTTTGATCTGTTTTGATGTAGAGAATTTATTTACCAATATCAACTGGAAATATGTAATGTAATAATTGAAAAATACTGAGATCCAATAGAACCGCATACCCACATGAAAGGGTATTATGGAAGATATGGATTAAAATATCTCAGAAGCTAAAAATCGGGCATGCATACTGTAAGCGAGAGAAATGATCAGCATTCGACCCTCTTTACAATAAGCTATTATTTATAATTGATATTTCATATTATTAATCTAGCCTGGTTCATGTTTTTACTTATATCGTGTGGTATAAAGAACACGCCTTAGTTTTTTCTTTATTTCAGTTATCATAACATACGACGGAAATTAATACAGTTTTAGTACTTCAAACCAAAAACAACTGAAACTTCGTCAATATATCAAAATATATGTCAATACCAGTAATCCTCGAAAATTGTATACACTTTTATTTACCATTTAATGTGGATATCGCATCCTTATAATTAAATCAAGATCTTACTTTAATTTAAAGTTTATGTAATCTGATGTGAGTCTGCTCTTGCATATTGAGGTTATAGCAAGTTGATGTTATAAAGGAATAATTAATGAATAAAAACTTTTCCACTAAGCGTTTTCGGCCATTAATAATTCCAGTACACTTAGATATTTGAAACTTCATTTGACAGTGACAGGACTATAATTTTGCCAAACTCCTTGTCAAGAACAAAATTGAGTGATTTATATTTCTCAATGGTCTTCTAGGAAAAGTAATTAACAGATTACATTCCTTAAACTAAAAATAGACTCCATAATACTTAATAGTTCCCTTTCATTAATTCGTGGTCCATCCGGTAACATAATTCAGAATCAAGATTACAAGGAATGAAATGAGAAGAGAGACATTAAGAATTTTTTAAAAAATTATTCTATGATTTCAAAACAAGTATTATTTGGTTCTAACATGTTGCCCGACAATCTGTGAACTGAAAATTCATAAAATGATTATTACTTCGCTTCTCGGTGCGGAGTTAAAAACTCTAGCATTAATCCTAATCCTCTATCCTGGAAATGGAAAACCCCGTATAGCCGAAAACGTAAGGCATAGACACAAAAAAATAAATAAATAATGGTTTATCTAATTGAATACAAATATATAATTGAAAACAAAAATAAGAATATATATTCGACGTTCAAGCAAATGTCAGCTGGCGACTTTTGTAAGTTAACGATTTCTATCGGGATAAAAATAACACATATATGGTCAGAATGAATTTATACCTCATTGCAATATTTAGTTATACAAGCATTTTGTGACTTACAAATGTTTTTCGGGTGAAAGTATATGGTTTGATATGAGAAGAAATAAAATAGTAATGTGAAATCATGCATTTTTACAAATTACTTACAAGCCAAGGGACTATAATTTAATATAAAAAATAATAATAATTAAGATTAAAAGGTGCAGGCAGGTTTTACAATTTCAAATATATTGAAAAATATTTCTTATACAAATTAGAAGGTTAAAACAATAATAGGTATTTTAAGACAGTAAAAAAAAAAAACCGAAGTAAAATGAAGAGATCCTAAATAAAGGAAGCACCGTATCTAAAATATTACAGACTTAAGATGCAATACGATATATTTAAAATAAAGTGAGATTTTTTTTTTCACCAAATGAGTACTCAAAAATATTTTTAATAGTATATAAACACATTCCATACTTCTGAAACTGCTGTGATTGTCTAAAAAATAATTTTAATAATCACTATTTTTTTGTTTATAAATATTACAACCTGTCTCAGTTAAGGACACTTATAATAGAGTTCAGATAGCACATTTACACCGCGTGTACAGGTGCTTAAACAAATAAAGTAATATAAAATATAATAAAAATACAAATATTACTAATTTTTAGAGGAAAAATCAGTTTTAAAAATTATAATTTTAATGGTATTCATGTACTTGTGCTAACAATTGAATCCAATTACGAGAATTCATATACATAATAATTATCATCGATTACTTAATACGTGAACGTATAAAATGTTGTATATAGTATTTTTTATATAGCTTTCGTGGACTTAAAGGACTGCCAAACTCACTAAAAGAATATGTTTAGTAAAAGAACGAAGGCAGATCACTATGCACTGCATAATGATAAGAAGTGCCTTCTGCAGTATGAGCAGATCACTATTAATTTATATCATTTAAAATATATGATCTATTTTAGTTACCATATATTTTAGGTTAATGGGTGTGAAATCGAGATATTTAGCAAAATTTTTCAGTTTCCTCATTGATATTACTGATGATAGGGCTAAATGGAGCACCACTTTTATGTAACAAAGCATGTATTGTAGGTGTATTGTAGTTAGTGTTAATCAGTTTTTAAAAAAAATTAAATGATGGAAAATATTCGGAAAAGAAGATAAAGCTAACTAAAGTTGCTGTACCAACAAAGGGCAAGAGAGCATCAGGGGACCAGAAAGATGAATCTACGAAAACAAATATTAATCTCTTTCCTCGCAGTTAAAGTTTACAAAAGATTCCGCCCAAGAACGGTTTTATTAAAACAAGGAAGCAGGAATTATAGTATGCTTTTCAATCTCAGTTTGATTAAAGTATCAAATTAACGTTTGCTTTTAAACACATATTTATGTAAGATCTTATGAAATAATTCAATAAAGTATTGATTTTATTTCAACAGATGCTAAATAAGAAGAGATAAGTTTCTTCTAAAAATACATGACTTCCCATTCATTCAGGTACGCAAAAAAAATACTGTAAAAGTATTCATTTTTGTTTAATTGTCAGGCAAAGCAAATAATTAAAGCATGCTTAAACATTATTTAAGTAATATAAATATTATTATTTATTTTATATACAGAATTAAAATATATATCCCTTCTATATTTCTAATTAAGAAATGTACAATCGTTTTATTTTATAATATAAATATTTCGGACTATGTTTTAAATACAAATTATTGATAATTCAATTTTACTTAAAATTTCAAATTTAAACAACATAAACAACCTGAATATATATTTTTTTTCTCTTCAACATTTATCAGCACCTGTCATGGTATTGACAATCAGCAGATGTGTTGTGATGATAAAGATTGACATTATTAGTATGAGGAAGGATAGCACCCAGCAGCACCTCTTCCTAGTCATTATTTACTTCCTTGATTTAGGTGAGGAGATCTCTCATCCAGCTCCTTATTAGTCTCCTCGTGATGGGCATGTCAGTGGTGGCCATGTCGTTTATAACTCCGTTTGTGTGTCCGTATAGTTTGAGACGAAAACAACAGAAGAGAGTACGTATGTGTTAGTTTATAGTTGGCTGTCATAAGTCGTTATGTAAAGTTTTGTTGTTAACGTACCAGGGAGCTCCTGTTATAAGTCGTAAAATTTTGGATTGAAATGACTGACTTTGACGAACCAAAAATCAGAGAGATGTATATACAGATGGGTTTGAGTAGGATTTACTTTTTGTCGAACTTTCAATTTCGATTTAGAAAAAAGTACATACTGTATTTTCAGTCGCTTGTTTAAAGTCTGTCGTTTCATTTTGACGTGTGGGCCCCAGGCCATGCTTCTGCCGAATATTAGTCTAAGGTGTCTACTGTGAAGTCTACTGTGTTTGTCTGAGGATTTTATACCAAATTTCTCTCTTATATAAACTGGTGGGCACGTTTCTCGTCAAAGCGTGGATGTTATATGTTGTGACTTCTTATTTTCCAAAGTGAGTACCAATTTTGTACCAATAGTTAACTTACATTTGTATATTGATATTACAATTCTTGAACACAGATTAAAACGAATTCAGCATTGTTTAATACAATACCCAATTATCAAAAAGATACAAATAAAACAAATGTATTAGTAAATAATATCAATAAACCGAATTCTGAACCACGGATGTAAATAGATGATTTATTTAGGTAATGTGGACCATCCGACTAAATTGGCAACTAAATAAATAAAACATTTGTCATAATGTAACATAACTATGCCGAAGTAGTATGTTTAGTTTTCAGGGCATAAAACACTATAATCATCAATATGTCATATGATCAACACTATAATCAACACTATAATGTGAGTCAGTTATTTTGGTTATCCGTTGAGTTCACAAACTCCTTAGAAGAGAGAAAAAAAAAGAATAAATAATCAACAACTAATAACAGATACATAGAATAATAAATGAAAAAAATATTTTAAAAACATATAAAAAATTATGTTGACTTTTTTCAAGACAAAGTTTCCCTTTCAGAAGAGCTGTTAATCTGGTTAGCTCTGAATAAGGATGATTTAAGTTATAAAGAAAAAAAAATGCTGAAATAACTTGGTCTATTTTTCTTGTTAATTCAAGGAAGGTTATTTTACGCAAATTCAAACCATGAATTTCACATCCTGTTAGATCCTAATATTTTTTATTTTGTTTACAATTCATTCATTATTACAGATATTTATTTATTTTCTTCACATAATAAAAACTAATTTCTTAAAACGGATCGATATGATTACAATTAATCAAAACATAAAATGAATTCGTTGCAAAATTGTACGCAATAAAAATATTTAGTAGATTAAACACAGAACAAATTTCGATGAGCAGTCTAAAATTAAGTTTATTAATAAATACTACTTGAATAATTATTAATATAATATGAACCTATACAGGATGTTTCAGTTATTAATAGCCAAACTCTGTTGGATGATTCTAGACTAAATTTCCAACAAAGAAGTTCATTTGACGTTGACTACCAAAAGACCAATTTGGCGTAATCATTAAGGTGGTCACGTTTTCTATTAAATAACGAGGGATTTTTTAAAAAGATTTCAAGATAAATAAATTCTAAGTACACCACCGTAAAGTATACAATATTTTATTAGAAAAAATAGTGATTAAATTTACTGAGGTCAATGATAAAAGGGACTTTCAGGAGTTCTAATAAGACTGCTGCGTACGAATTGGAAATACAAAATTTGCTGTACGTGTATGTGTACTGTTACACAAGCGGTACAACGGTCGTATCAGATCTCCTGAATGTCCCTTTTATCGTTGACCATAGTAAATTGTTTCTACATTACGATGATATACTTAGAGTTTAATAATCTTGAATAGTTTTTGAGCAAATCCTTCTTTTGAATAAAAAACATGACCGCCTTAAGGCTTAACAAAATTGGTCTTAACTTTTTTTCTGTTCAGAATCGGCCCATGCATCGAATGAACTTTTTTGTTGAAAATTTGGTCTTGAATTACTCTCCCCCCCCCCCCATCAGTCTCTCTCTCTCCTACCTCCCAGAATTTGGCCATTAAGAACTAAGGGCATTCTGTATACAATTCTTCTTCTTTTTTTTTTTCTTATCTTGGGATATTAATTTGATATTCACATGCAACTCTACAGCATCTTTGTTGGATCGATCTACCTATCAGGTTTTTGGTTCTCCACGTGATCGCATACTTACCCCTGCTTTCATTGTTGTTTAGAGGCTTCCTGATGGATTGCTTTGCGAGCAACATGTCCCATCTTCATTCATTCTATTTATGTCATGAGATATTGATTGAACAGTTACCTATAAGCTATTCTTTATTTGCCGTTCTCCTTCATGAGTTATATACCGATCTCAGATAGCTCCGTTTAAAAAGACGAGAATTTTTCTCAAAAATCATTCAATACTGTTTTTTTCTAAGGTGCTTTTTGTTGTTAGTACCCGTGACTCTCTGCCGTAAATCAGAACTGGCTTTGTCATAGCATTGTACATCTTTAATGGGATATCCCTAAAGATATGTCGAGATTTAAATACATTCGAAAGAAAAAATTGAGCTCTGTTTGAGGCTTGTTATACACGATGGTATATTTCGATCGCTGGTTATTCATTGAAACTATCATGGATGAAATGGTATTTAAATTTCTCTAATCCAACACTTACTAGACAAACGCTCCAAGCTTTTACTCTATTACAAACGACTCATATATATGACAATAATAAGACCTATTTGGACATACCGATTTAAGATTTGGGACTCCACTAAACCATCGAATTACTCTCGTATCCAATCCTAACAATCCAAAATCCTTCGTAAAATCCTCAACGCTCCTTACTTTGTCACAAATAAAATAATCCACAACGACCTTAATGTTCCATATGTTTTCGATTTGGCCCAATCCAGATACCTATCCTTCCATAACAAACTCCAGAACCATCCGAACACTCTCATTTCAAACCTTGCTTCCAACTCGATCCCTGATAACCCTTCGAGGCATCCGAAAAGAAGGTGGCCTCGTGATCTTCTTTTGTAAATTTATTATTTGAGTGCTATCAGTTTCTCACAAGCGATTTCATTATTCTATTCCTGATTGCACATTTACTAGGTGTGTTTTTTTTATAATACAGTTATAAATACCAATGAATAAAAAAAATAATAAAAATTTCTCTAATATCGGGTACCTTATGACCTTAATATTCCATTTATTCTTGATCTTGTCCCAGACGAATTCTCCAAATTTCATCAGAACCTTACCCATCACCCTAATCCCGTAGCACAATCCCTATCTAGCACCACTCATCCCTACAATCCTCCTCGCAGGCTGAAACGGCAGTGGCCCCGTGACCTTTTGTAACATGTATATACTGGAGTTCTAGCAATGGCCAGATTCTCCACTCAAGTCATGAGTGTCCGTGGTTGTAGCGCCCTTACTCAATCTCCGCTGGCTTTCAATGCCAGTGAAATGGTTGAGGAAGAAGAGCAGGGATCTCCTAAAACCTTATGATTGATATTATATATATATATATTTTTTTTTTTCCTTCATGCTCCATGCCTTAAAGCCATACTACATGAATTACATTTGTTTAAAATTGTTTTTTTTTTCTAGTTTTACATGATATACATTTTTAGTTCAAATTTATATACATTAACAAACAAAAATAGAAAGAATAAACCCACAAAAATTAAATCGGAAAATTAAATATATATTATATATATATATATATATATATATATATATATATATATTATTATATAATTAAAAGCGATATAATTGTAATAATTGTAATAAATTCCAGAGGAACAAAATCCAAGAATATAAAAAAAGTAATATTTTATAAAAAGTACTCACAGCCCAAAAGAATTATTCCCTTTAGACATTCCAATATTCGATTCCACAAATCATAGTTTGCAGATCGGCGTCATTTTATTCATCTCTTACAATAAATATTCCGCTGGAAAGAATTTATTATACAGTAGTTTTTTTTCTTTACGGAATCGGAAATCGATATAGCTCGATTCTTTTTCTTTCCCTTTATAACAGGCTTTATGTAATTTCCATAGTTTTATTTATTGTATTAATGTTCAATCTTTGTTGATATTGGACGATTTATAAGTTATTCATTAATGGGATTTATTTGTTGAAATCTACATATTTGGATATATCAAAGCAATCGTACAATTATATCATATGATGTAATCTGTAGGTTATAGAATGCTAAGTATTTGACGTAAGTTCCAAATTATTAAATATTGGAGTTCTTGTCAATGTTGTAAACTTATTAATTAAGATTTTAACGTGTCTATATGATACAAATATGTGATGCTACCCTACAAAACTGTCATTATTTTTACATATCTGACAAACTAAAATGATAGCATTGTACTTAAATAAATTTTAAAATCAAAAACAACGAATAATTGGCAACGTTTTAAAATTGAATCACTATAAAAAAAATTGACATTTAACTATAACAATGATTAACCCTTACCTACTCCACAAATTTTATAATACTCCATTAAATTTCTTTTTGTTAAATTGTAAACCGAATATATTAAATAAGACATATAAAATTTAAAATTGTAAAATAATACACTATTTTCCATAATAATGAATTTTTAAATTCCCTGGTTAGGAAAGTGTATATTTTAGGAGTTTACACAGTTAAAAGCTGCTTAGTATTTGGAAGGATTCATGCGCCATTACTTTGTTGAGAACAATGACATTACTTTAAGTCTTAATATTGTATTAACATAGTAAATATAATTTCAAAAACTGTGACCTCTCTCATCATAATTGAACGATTGATTAGGAAATTTTCTGAATCTACGGGCTGCTTCTTGCGAAGACGCAGTCCTATTATAAGGTTATAAGGGATTGATAATTAGCATGCGTTTGATAAAAAGTGTTGCAAACAAACATATTTACTTTCTCATTAACGGAAGAATGGAGAGGGCACTTTTTCTTTCATATATTAGGTGGTACCCTTCATAGCTATATTAACATTGGTTTGTACTTATATTTACAGTTCATTTCTTGCTCAGTGGGTGAGTACTGACTTTCAAAGCTTAATGTCCTAGGTTCGAATCCGGCTGATGACTAGCAATTTTCGCCAGGCGGGGTGGCCGAGTGGGCTAACGCGTGTGTGCTAGCAGCACTGATAACCGAAGTTAGATAGAAACATATTACGAGTTCAAATCCCGATACCCGGTGGGAATTTTAACTCGGCACAATTCAACCACCCTCTCCTCTGGACCGAGAAAAACCCCATGTAGCCTATGTAGCAGGCAAGGAAGGGGAGAACAAAAAAAAACAACTTAATTTCGGATAAAGTCGTGGTGGCCGAGCGTGGTAAAGCGTAAAATCCAACATTCTCGAGTTTAATAACGCCGGTTCGAGTCCGGCTTAAGCTAGTTAAAGTTTATTTCGTTACGGACCCATGGATAGGTGTGATATCAATACTTCTTCGTTACCAAATGTGAATTATTTTTTAATGCAGTAATCATTTATAAACCCTAATTTTTCAAACATCTATATATTATTTAGGATGACACATCTTTTTTTTAATCACAACCAAACAAATAAATGTCTCAGTTCAAGTTATAAAACAAAAAATAAATATCATAAATAACATACACGATTTATCGAGTTTTATGTGTAGTATTGGAATCCTTTAAGGCCTTTATTCCAATGATAAAATGCGACTTTTAAAGAGAACGAGCCGATGGTGTGTTCAGTAGAGAATTTTAATTATTAACTTTAATTATAATTTTACAGCCAATCCATAGATGCTTACAATCGCTCTTGGTTAAATTTTCAACGAATTTCGTGGTCAAAATATATGTCCCGTGGAATTTGTAAAACATGAATAATACTTAATAATTTATTAATAATTGAATAGTTGAATCATTAATAATTTTCTTGTGAATCAGTAGAACCGTTCTAGTTATCAAAATTATTGAGGTCGTTGAAAAACTTTCGAAAGCCTAGGCACACAATGCGTACTGGATTAATTTTTCAATTACTATAAAAATTCTTATTGGAGGGTTTTTCGAGGCGCGAAAAACGAATATTGGTCTCTCACTAAAAAAAAAAAATATTTACTACAGATACCAGACCGGTTTTGAATAAATATTATATTTGGCAGACAGCTACAATATGGGCACAATTCGGAACGGACTTCGATACCTTATTAGACCTTTGTTCTGCTTGATATTTGATAATCTTCATACTACTGGATGAAGTGGTAAAAAAATAAAAAGTATAGCTTATTTGGCACAAATGATCTTACAGAAGGGGGTAATCTATTCCATTTCTTGTTACAGGAGGATACCTAAGAACCTGCTAGACACTAAGATGCCCAACGATGTCAGAGACTAGCAGGTGGAGACCCATCAGCGGCGGGGCGAGGCGAAGGATGTTCGGCCTCTACCGGGAGCCAGGCCCGGATCGCACCAGGGCGGTCAGCTGCAAGCTCATCGTCCTTCTGGGAGTACTGGCCTCTTCTGCACTAGCTGTGGGTATTTCCCTTAATGGGTATAATTTGCTAATAAATTAACATATACGTTTTACAGTTGAAAATAACTAATAAAAGTAACGTATATATATGTTGTGATGGAGTAAACACCGCATCAAGTAACTCACCATATGGTCTAGAACGGTTATTTATAACAGGAGTAGTATTATGACTAATCATACTTTTACTTACGAGAAAATAGAAATTTTATATTGGGAAAAAGATAATAATATAAGAAAATTTCTATAATCAATTTATATAACTAAAAATACTAAAAACGTTCTTAATATCAAAACGGACATAAACGAGATTGGGCAACGTCATGTGGATACAATGAATTTTATTAGGATTTTAAATAAACATAATATAATAAAATGAAAATTAAATGAAAAAATAATTTCATTCTGGGACTAAAATAATAATAATAACTGAGTTACAAATTTATGGGTCTTAGTCTGACATAATAATAAAAATACAAACTAATTTACTGTTAATTGTTATTTCAATTGTGCAATAGATAAAAATTAAACGCTGCAAATTATTTTACAAAGGTTTATTATCCCCGAACAATTATACATCTAAAGTAACATTACCTTCCGAGTAACAAAGGAAAAAACACAAAAGTTGATTCCAATTATTGGACTAAACTGTTTTTCTTTAATCATTAGTAATATGCTACAAAAAATAGCATTGGTTCAGTAACACATTTAAAATTTAAAAACCAAACCAAGGATATAACATTTGGTGTAGAACACATAAAAAAAAACCGAAGACCATATCTTTGCTCCTAATTGTCCGATTTTAACGATTTTTTTTTGTTTTGTTTTTTTGGAAATTTCGTAAATTTTTTAAAAAAACTATATACAATATCAACAAAAAAATAAAAACTTTTCGAGTTATTCGGAATTTAATTTTACCATCCCTCGTAACTTTTTTTCCAGCTTCTTTTCGTTGAAGGTTGTTATATAGATAAATTTAAAGGGCGTCGAGAAAATGACTTTAGCGAAGTTTCATTGAAATCTGTACATTCGTTGAGGAGCTACAGTCCATAGCAACGGCCGCCATTTTGAAAGCAAAAGGCGGAGAGTAAGGAGGATCATCCTCGGGTGACGTCTGATTTTATATCAAAATTTGAAAAAAATCATTCCAGTAGTTTCGGAGAAAATACGCGGACGGCGGACGGACAAACAAATTTTTATTCGTTTTTCGAATTCTACGCGTCTTGAAACGTGAAACCTCAAATTTTGAGAGGGGGTTATGTTTTTGAATTTTTTGGTCGATCACAATGTTTCATTATTGAAAATAATAAACCAAAAAACAGTGTACAGATGCAAGTAATTTTACATGTTAGCGTAAGTTTGAATGTGGAGTAGGCGGTGAAACAGGGGTTGCGTGAAGAAATTTCTGGAGGAGGATTGACGCATGGAGGTAGGAAGTGAGTTCCATAAGGAAGCAGCACGAACGACAAAAGATTTGCTAAAGGAAGAAGTTTTATGGGAGGTGATATATAAGTCTATAGGTTGAGACCTAGTATTGAGAGAGTGGATAGAAGAACGTATAATAAGGAGTTCCAGGGTGTAGGGAGCGTTTTTGGTTCTGAAGACTTAGAAAAGAAAAACACCAAGGAGGAATTGTCGACGGGAAGTAGGATAAAGCCACTACAACTCGGTGTACCAGAGTGAAACATGTGAACGCCTGGGAATGCCGAAGATGTATCGTATGAAACAATTCATGAGTCTCTTCAGTCACATTTCTAGCCTGGCTGATAGCCCTCCATACACCAAGCAGCCGTAAACGAAGTGGGGGAATACAAGGGAGGTGACAAGGAGCTGTCTGGTTTTTAGAGGAATACAATCACGGAATCTTAGGAGTTGTTTAAGGGTAGTTATGGATTTTCAGGTAATCTGGGAGATATTGTTATTCCAGGAGATGTTTTGGTCAAAGGTTACTCCTAGATTTTTGACTGTAGGAAAAAAATGGATGGGACGCTTATTGAGGTTAAGTAGAGAAAAGTAAGGAAGGGAGCTGATGAGAACAGCCTTAGTGTTATCTGCATTCAGCTTTAATTCATTTATTTCTGCCCATCTGTTAAAGCAATCTATATCTTCTTGTAGCCTTCGGACAGCCTCAGTCATCTCAGAGGGTTGGAATAATAATATTATCATTATTATTTTAGCTAAATTATAATTTTTTTTTTACTATTCTTGGGGAAATAATGAAATAAACATGAATAAGTTTTTTAATATACTATATTGTGTCCATTTCTGATATAATTTTCTTTGGAATTGGTTTTACATTTAGATTTTGTATTTTGGTTCATTGGTTTTAGATCATAGATTTTTCAAAATAAAAAAAAACAATTTCTACCGGATTACATAGTCATTGTGAGTATAAGTGTGATTCATTTATGGTGGTGATATATATAGAATAGAATAGAAAAATAATTTTATTCTGGGACGAAGTCCCTTCAGAATAACAAAAAAGTACAGAAATTAAAATTTTACATCTGACCAGATAAAAACAAACAGAACACATTAAGATAAAGATAGGTTATTAAAAAAAAGAAAAGAAAAAAATATTGGTTATACATACTATATACAAAATAAAATAAAAAAATCTATATAAAAAACTCTTGAAACCATACTAAGATACTTAAAACTATGTACAATGTTAAAATATAAATAAACCCTTTTAGAAAAAATAAAAAATACAGAAAAAATAAATGTTTATTCTTCTTAACAGTAAAATCTGTTTCTGTTGAAAAAAAAAAGAAAAAAAGAAAGTCGAATCTATAATAAGTATTTGGGTTATGAGCTATATGTGAATATGATCTTATAGATAATATGTAATTTTACATAAAAGTTTAGCTGGTGCCTGACTGTTTTTGGGACAGGAATTGGAATAGGAGGGTTTTTAATGTAGATAAGGATGAAGAATGTCGAATTTTGATAGGAATGGAATTCCAGAAACTAACAGAACGTGCAATAAAGGAGTTTTGGAACGAGGCAGATCTGTGAGAAGGAATGTAAAGGTCGGAAGGTCGAGATCTTGTGGAGAAGGAGTGGACTGAGGACTTGAATTGGAGATGGTTGTAGGCGTAGGACGGACGATGATTGTTGATGATATGATAGAGGAATGTACCTAGGAAATATTGTCTTCGAATGGAGGGGAAGAGCCACTCTAACTCAGTGTAGTGGTGAGAGACATGGTAGTATCTCGGGGCACCAATTACAAATCTCACGCAATATACATATTTATAATATTGTTAATAATATAATAGGTGTCATTCTTGAATTGAGAAAGGGATCAATTGCCCGAAGCGTAGTAGAATACTAAAATGGAAAAAATTAAATAAGATTTTTGTGAAGTACAAAAGATAATTTAAGAAGTTCCTCGAAATAATGAAACTATATTGAATAATATATACCCATAAAAATTTTAATAGTAATATTCTTATTTGAAAGTTATTAATAATTAATTCAACTTAATCTCAAACTATCTTTCCAAAAAGTTACTTGTCTATGCAATCCTTGAGCACAATCTCTGTCTGGCTCCATCAATTCATATTATCTCACCAGAAGGATAAAACATCAATGCCTAGAGACCTTCTGAGAATACGATGTTGAAGTTCAAACAATGGCATGTTTCTCCACTCCAAATCTAAATCATAGACTAGCACCATCTAAAGTTGCGAAAAAAGAGATACGAACTCTTCAGCTATCAATGTGTGAGGGAACAAAGTATGGTTCAAAGTTCGTTAGGCAAAATTAAGTTATTGTACAAGGGGTATGAACGTGTACAAGATATATTTAAATTTATATTTAGCATTATTGTTTATAAAATTATTTATTTACTTTTTATTTATTGTTTTAGCCCCTTTTATTAGTACTTATAAATGAAATTAATGAGTACTTGCTTTCGTAATACTTACTGCCCTTACGATTAAGAGCTTGTATTATTATTTGAGCCTCTCAGTTTATATAATTTCAACTCCGATATCAATATTTTTGATTAAAGTAATTTTAGTGATTTATGAATAATTTTTAATATCTGTACAGACAGTGAGTAAGTTGATTCTAGAGTAGAAGATTGCAGTGTTAGAGAAAATAGGTATGATTTTTCCCACTAGAAATATCACTAAAATTATTAACCAAAAATGTTTAAATTGGAGTCATCAACTGTCAACTGAAAGTCTGATCTATCTCAGAATCATAAAAAGTTAACTTATTGGGCTCCTCCGTCAGAATAATTGTAAGAATGCAATGAGTAGAGTAACTAGTCGGATATTGTTTTGATAAATTTTATGTTTAAATATATCAATTCGTCTAATTTTATTAAAAGAATAATAACGATAACCGCATAGTACGACTACTTTATTGTTGTCCCTACTGTTTTTCATATGCCGAAAATATAAATATAAAAGTTTTAATAGAACATTCGAATGTCCTATCACATCTTTACAAATATAGTAATAGACAAGTGTTGCAGTGACTTCAAAAATAAAAATAGAACGGATTGAATTTGTGATACTGGGTAGTGATCTGTCTGGTTTCGCTTCGATGCACAGATTCAACCTGAGCCTAGCATTAATCTCATAGAGCTGCTTTCATGTGAAATAGTGACAAATAGGGTTTCGACTAGTCGTTGGAATAAAACATAGGATAAACCAGAAATAGTGAGCTTCTATTTGAAAATAGTTTTTAAGCTAAACACTGATTCAGCACAATATATCCATTGAGAAAATAAATGTTTATGAAAGTCAAAATATATTTATTTAGTTTAAAAAAAAAAAAGTCATTCTATATATTTAAAAACGTCAACAGGTAATTTCCCAAATAAACATAACAATTATAAAATCAATAGCAAGCTGTTTTTCGTATGAACTAGGAAAATGACTCATTCAAAATACCCATATAAAATCTTAAATCTTCACATTTATTGATCTACTTACAGGTTTGTTTCGTAGCATTGATGCTAACTAAGACCACCTTCTCAGAGCTAATTGAGGAGCCTCCGCATAACAGCAGTAGCAGAATCCAAAGCACGAGGACGCCGCTTCCACCTAACGTGACGGCTCCTGGCGACGGAGTCCAAGAGACCCTCAGCCGACCGTCTGAGAACGACTTCCCCACCGAGAACTACCCTTCTATAATGTACTCTCAGGAAGAGAAGACTGTTCTGGAGGCTACCACTGGTGTCCAAGAACAAGGAGAACCAAGGATTGTAAGGGATTACGTCGAAAGTATTCGAAAGGGAAGGATAGTGAATAGAAAGAGAGTTCCTTCGGATCAAGGTATTATTGTATAAATATTAAAATATATAAATATGTTATCAAATTTTATAGTTCAGGTTTGAATTAAAATTTCTTAAGATTTGTCTTCAAATCAGTCAGTACAACAAGACGGTCTCGTGTGTCCTATCTTTCTGATCTTTTTTTTCTTTTGGTCTCTTTCTATTGCAAAAGATTTACACCGGGCACCCTTCCTACATCTTTAGTATCCAACTCTAACCCATAGTCCACTCCCATTAAATTTCTAACCTTTGTACCTCTTCACAAAGAGCTCAAACCTTTGAACGTGCCTTTCATACCTGATCCACTTCCTACAGGAATTCCTTGTCATCATTCATCTACCTTCTAACACCTCACACGGACGTTGTACAGTTATGAAAAATATATTTTTTAACATAATTTTGACAGAAGTGAATGGTTGTTTTAATTGTTTAAATTTTAACTTTAAGATTTAACCTATAGAATTTCTAGCCTTTTGTTTTGTTTTTTTATTTTTCCCCATATCTGTTTTTTTTTTAAATAACAATTACGTTTATTTTCAAAACGCTTTGTTACAAAAGATACTGTATATATTATTTGAATTTTAGTTGATGCAGTTTCCAGCCAAATATGAGTTTTGTTAATTTATACATACTTATTATCCATATACTTAGAATAAAATTCTTAAGATTATTTTTTATTTTTCTAAAAGAGTAGAGTATCTATTTTAGAAAATCCAATATGACGGGTATACAAAAAACCCCTATATTTTTAACTTCATTCGGTGGTATGTATTTTTTTTTTCACAGAAGGCTAACCGAGCCCAACAGCTGTATTATATAACAGTATATTCTCAAAAGGAAGGAACTACGATTAATTATAGATTAGTAAAATTGATCATTTAGTCTTTAGACAAACGGGAAACGTTCGTTCGCTTCGAAACAATCATTCGGCCGATGCTGCTGAAAAATCGCTTTACCTCACGTCAAGGTTTTGCTGTTTCTCACCCAATCTCTTTTCTTTTTCCTCCTCCTTATATATGGAATTTTGTCTGAAGTAGGCTCTTGTTGGTTTAGTTAGGCTACATAAATAATTTATAAAAAAGATTGAAGTTTTAAAAATAATAATTTATAATTATCATTGCAGATGGATCTGCTTACAGCCAGTTACCATCTTATGGGGAGGATTACGCCCAGCTTGAAGGGTACCGCAGCCCACCGCGGGGAGTCAAGGATGTCATGTCTTGGGTGGACACCCCGGGGGTCAAGTTCACAGGAGTCTACGTCAAGGCCGAGGACAAACCCTATCTCAACGGTCATGCTTACGTCTCGGACCCCTTCGTCCGCTTTAAGCCTTCCCATCCTTCAGAAATAAATCAGCTAGCGGTCGAAACTGAACGAGGGACCAGGTAATATTGACAATATCTGACTTACATTTCATTTGACGTAGTGATTAGATTAATCGAAATAATTTATATTGTAATGAAGGAAAGTGTGGTAGCAACTTATGCAGACGATACAAAAATTCCACACGCTTCACAGGCTTAACAATAACATCAAACAAAACTAAATTATTGGTGAAAAACTATTCCAAGACAAATCGCAACACATTACTTCCTGTTCTTGACATGAAATCTGTTCTCCTATTTATCTAAACAATATTACAAATAAAGTTTAAAATCTTGGCTCCAAAATAAATGCATTTATAAGACTTATTGCTATGGCCCATTTTGTCAGAAAATAATTTCTACATAAGAGGTTAGTAAGGAAAAGTTTCGTGGTGCGCGTATCATATATTTTATTCTTGTGTGTTATTCAATTTCAATTATATCAGGTAAAGAAAAATTAATTTTCCAACTCTAAAACACCCTTATCAGTGTTATAAAAAACAAACGGAGCGGATCAGAGACACCAAAATCAGTTGTAAATAGTTATGTCGGTGCACCCTTCTCAATTTTGCCACGAATCCTAAATTTCCTACGGTGGAATTTCTTATTATTAGAGTGGCCAAGGAACAAGTATTTCCTATAGGTCTGGATTTTTATTATATTTATATAATTCATAGATAACTACATATGTGTTAAAGAGAGAAAAGGAACCATATATCATGAAACAACGAAAACTATAAACCTTAGACTAAGACTATTAAATTCACTCCTTTCAAGAAGTACGAAATTAAAACTTAAGCAGAGGCTGAACAATCAAGTATATTTACTTAAATCCACAGATTTATAGAACAGCTAAAAAGACCCTCAGTATAAAACTTTGATTATTATTTAAGAGCTATATCCAAGGTAAGGCAGTTTGATTAAGGTTAACGAAGACATTTTCCACTAGTACCATAAAAAATATATCCTTTTTCATTTTATTTTTATTTTAAATGGTTTTTGTAACGAATTATTGAACCAGGTAATTTAGTATTAATTATTACAGATTCTCAAACCGACCGAATCCGCAATCTGCCCCAACTCATACCCAAGCAATATTTCATCCAATGGTGAGGCCACGCCCGCTGAAGATCATGTTAGACGTTTATCCAATGGTCCCAGAGCCTTCCTCAGGTAACCTATGATGTTTTCCTAATTTAAAAAATAACAAATAAATAATAATAATAATAGTTTAAATTCTACTGTGTTTAATTTTTATATCAATATTATAAAAACTAAATACGGTTGCTATATAAGCAGAAATTAATAATAAAAAAAATCAGCAACTAGTAATTTAAAAATTAAGACTATAGGGAACTTGTTTGTAATTTGTGTCACAATATATCATATATTATATGAATAAATAAAGCTAAAGTATTATGAAGAATACATTAACAATAGTTCAATTATTATGTGCCCTTTCGTTTGTTTAATATTATTTATTATAATACATAAGAGTGCGTGAGCGAGTGATTGATTGAGTGAGAGAGTGTGTGTGTGAGAGAGAGTGAGAGAGAGAGAGGGGGAGAGAGGGAGAGAAAGGGAGAGAGAGAGAGAAAGAGAGAGATAAAACCAGTGTTTTATACAATTAAGAATATATGAAATATAAGTCTATAAGATAAGAAAAAGTTACATCGGCATGAGAGTGTGCGGGTGAGTGCGTGCCTGAGAGCGTGTAACAAAACTTGGTAATAAAATAGGCTAATGCCAATAACTATGAAGTTAAGTTTATTGCAGATAAATTGGGGTATACTACACATCCATTTCCTATGAACGACCATCTACTATATTGAGACTAAAAATGAAAGGGGATTACGTTTTTAATGTTGGATTTCAATTTAATGTTGGACAAAATTGATGTTGGGATGTTCTATCCAGATTTATTTATTGTAGCTCACTTTAATTTTAACGTTTTGGGCCTTAGACCACTTCATTACAAGGTACAGACATTCGCTTATATATGCTAGTTTTTCTCTTAGATTTTTAGTGCCTGCTCTTAAAAATTTGGCTTTTAAAAGTGTGTCCAAGTTACCTCGATTAGACAACATAGAGATTAATTGATATTAATGTGTAATTCAATATTTTCTAAAGATATCTATCTAATTATATAGCTACATAAAAAAAATATATAAAAATCTTTGCCTTGGGAATTTCTTAAAACATAATAAAATACATACAATTACCATTGTTACATATAGACCTTCAAATCGTAATTGGATCTATTAAACAAATCATTTTCTAAATAAAATTAGGTAGAATGACATTTCAAGAAAGTCAATAACACACTGCCATTGTTTCTTGAAAGTACTCAATTTAATCTTGACGAAATTAAGCAGGCTTAAACCGACTCCCATTAAACAATGAAACTTAAATAAAACAGTCCTACAGGAGTAGGGAGGGAGGTGATTAAGAAGGAAATGAAATATAATCTGCGATGGGAAGGGTGGAGGAAAACGTGGGGCTAAGGAAGTTAGAGAACAATTAAAGTCCAATACAATTTCCTCTCTTGTTCTAGAAAAGTGGAAACAACTCTAAGGAGAGCCGGTACAATAAGCTCGGAATACCCAAGCAGCTGGTCCTCCAGTTACAAATTAAATAGTAGCTGCTCGGTGGAAATAAACCTAAAAGTTTTAAGTCATGAATAGATAACATTAATAATTCCTAAATTAGTTATAACTAGCTGCTTATACTTTATCTTTACAGGAAAGATGAATATTTAATGAGTATGGTTGCCCAAGTTCCGACAGGCCACCGTTTATTCACTTTTAATAAACATTTTTTATTAAATAATCTATATGTTTATATTGTTTTAAATACATACTAATAAGAGGGCGGGGTGGTCGAGCGAGTTAACGCGTGTGCACAGCACTGGGCAGCAACCTGATTGCCGAAGTTGGAGAAAATAAAATAATTACGAGTTCACGTCCCCGTGCTCGGAGGGGACTTTTAAGTCTGACATAAATCCTCTGTCCTCACCCCCTAGGCGGAAAACCTAAAAGGCGAGGTAGCTGAAAAAAAAATAAAAAAAAGTACATACTAATAAGAAATGGTGGTAGCCGAGTGAGTTAAAGCTTAGTTAATAGCTTTAATATTCTCGATTTTACGATTTCACCATTGTGGTTTGAAAGTACCTCTAGAACAACGCCTGTATGCCAGTAATGAAAATGTAGGAAATATTCGAAAACAAATGTTCATCCTAATAAAGAGTTATACAATAACTGTTCTGTAATATTTAAAAAAAGTAAAGAAAATGTTTCAAGAAGAAGAAAAATAGATATTGGGTCTGCTATAAAATAATAATGAACAATAGAAGAGTCATTTGTCTGGCGTACATGTCAAGAACTAATTAAATGACTAAGCGATATAGACTTATAATTAAAATCATGCATCAGCATAAGTTAAAAAATAAAGCTGCAGATAAATAAATATCAGAATGTCAACATATTTGTACTGATGAGCAACATAAATAATTTAAAGATAACTAAGAAAATGAAGTAAACTGAGGAGAAAATGAAGATTGGTGGCTGAGGAGATATGGAGGTGGACAAAGAATTCCAAAACAAGTTGGTAAGTATTATAAAGAATTTTTACAGATAACAGTTCTATGATGAGAAATATACAGAGTTTATTTTATCTAAAAACATATTTTTTATTAGTCTTTAAAGGACATAGAAATAACAGTCCTAAGACCTTATTCCAAATATTATCATTTTAGAAGATGCACAAAAACATATAAGCCCTATTTTTTTAAAGTTATAGCTAAAAATTACTTTTTTTAATTATATCATTCAACAAATTTCATGCTAGAAGGTGCGCTAACAAAAACTGAAATATTTTCAATCCAAAATTTTAAGGTACGTGGACAAAAAACTTTATATACTGTCTTAAGACGAAAACTATCGATCCACACAAACATATTCTTTACTCACTTTATCATATAAAAGTAGGCGAACAAAACAATATACTTGTACACCATGCAACAACTGAAAAGGAACTAAATGAGAGATCTTTAATGAGGTAAGGAAGTAAACGAGGACTAGAGAAGAGGTACTGCTGGCTGATATTTTTTCTATCTCAAAAAATGCTGTTTTCCAAACAATAACAAAGGGACAACAACATACTCAGGGACGAGAACAAATAAATGAGACCAATCAATTAGAGAGAGTATATCCATATGTAAATAGACAAGGATATAATGAGATGATATAAATAGGATTCATATAACATATATATCAGATTTTTTTAGAATTGATGTTCTCTCGTTCTATACATATTTCGGATAAACCTGTAAACGCAGGATGTGTTATTTTTTATTTACATTGATTTTTTTTTTTTTTTTTAATCCAAAACAAAAAGGGCGTTTGAATCGGAACAATGTTTCTCTGAATATGTTATCAGCTTCTATTTCAATGACTACAGTAGTCATTTAAAATTTTCAAATAATAACAGAATTATGATTCTTATGCTGCAGTCATAATTAGTTCATTTCATTAAAGTACCAACAGATTTCATAATTTATTTTTTCACAAAGGTCCAAGCATCTCAGGATATACTGAGCACCGAGGAAGGCCACCGAAGACACAAAAAGGATCAGCTCCCAATAGGATGATAATCCATCTGAACCTGTACCCCAAGAAGACTGCTCACCTAAGGTAGTGTATATTGTGTATAAATTTTTCTAACATAAATGATTTTTAGTAAAATTTTTAAATCCTTAAGTGTGCATAATCAAGTGATATCAGAACTACAATAAAATTAAAAATTTAATTACCTCTTTTATTTCAAAATTCATCTTCCCTAGAAAGAAAGAAAAATAAACCGGATATGCTACGCCTATGTCAAATTAAATTCAATTGCTAAAAATAATTTTGTTTTCCAGGTATTTAAAATGTTAAGTTTTTCAAGAAATATAAAGCCTCATAAAAAAAAAATAATAAAAGTATCTAAAAATTGCAGACACAAAGTAAAATTTTAATGGGGCTTAAGGATTTCAAAAATATGACTCGATTCAAACTTTGGCCACAAACCAGTACGAATTTCCAACATAAATCTCCTTCTGATACGGCTTAAAAATAAGTTTTTAATCAGCTTTGTCTAAAACATACATTAAGTTTCTGCAAGAAGTCACGTATTATTCTATATACGTTATCATTCCATCGAGCACTAACTCTTTAACAAGAACTTATCGAATATTATTTTTAACTTTCTTTTTTATTTTCACTGGTTAAATACAGCTGCAAGTAACAATAGGTAGTTTCAGATCATAGAAAAAAATAAAATAAATAAATGTGTCGTAGAAGATTTTACTGGAACCAAAACACAACGATGTCCGCAAATAATTAGATGAAAAAAGTTACATGGGTGTACGATATTCTGGTTCCTGTATAGATTTATTTTTAGTTTAATAAATAATATTTGAGAAATTAATTAAAAAATAATAATTATGAACAATAATTAATTATATTTTAGTTTAATTGATCCCTGAAAAGAAATTTAGATGGTAATAAAATCCTTCAAATTAAATTATACAACTATTTTAACTAACTTGGATTATCATAAGAAAATTACGTTTATGATCTCAATTTTTTTCCTAAAAAATAGAAAAAAAGATACGGACATCCGTACGGACTAAATTAAAATAAATATTTAATAATGTTACATCTACAGTAAACAATATTGCTACAATATGAATTTTTAAAATATTTGGTTTATTGTACATTTTCTCATAGAAATTTTAATTAAAAGTATTATTCGAATTATAATAAATACTACTTTATATATATATTATAAAGACGAAAAACGATCAAATACAAAGAAAAATAACTGAGCCACAAAATCAGGTGGTTAAAAAATTTATAATAGTTTGGAACCAGTGAGCGACGCAGAGTGGGGCGAGAAAGGAAAAACTCGCGACTATTCTATTTTGTTTTATTTTTAATTCAACTATTCAATAAAAACAGATAAAAAATTTATATTGAGCGAACCGAAAATATTCTCGGAAACTCCGCCAACAATACAAGGTATCAATAAAACAGTTTATCTAGTTTTTGGAGTTATAAAAAAAAAAAAAAAGATAGATTCAAGTAGATATCGGGAGTTTTACCTTAGTCGTCCTACTGTGCGCCGGTGAGTTTTTATAGGATACTAACCCGCAACATTGAAATGCATTCACGGTATCTTTCGCAGCAAGTACGGCGCAAATCAAATTAACACCATGAAGATATATATTTTTATTACTGTTATTTTTTATCTTTTTCCTTTCTTTATTCATACAAAAGATATAAAAAAATCTTATAAACGCTGAAAAATAAAACCATATCAGGAGCATTAATTTTAACATCTATACTTACTGCTTGTTTCCTAGAAGACCAACAAGAATAAAATAATTAATGTTAATAAAGAGTATTTTAGGAGTGTATACTACTGTTATAAACATCACTGCTATAGAAAAATGTCGGAAAAACTCAAAAATTTTGTATAAATATTATCGACATGATGACTTCATCAGGCACTGTTGTAAAAATATTTTAAAGGTTTTTTTTTTTATACACCAGTACTAACCACCATACATCATAATATGATATCACATTAATTGTAATAAAAAAAAATTGTGTAAAAGTTGTACGAAATTGAGCCTGGGAATAAAATTATGACAACTGTAGCGATCAGTATTAAAAGTCAAACAGGTGTTGGTTCATCAACAGTCGTTTAGGTAGAGTCAGAGCAAACTGTTTGCAACAACACAGAGCACATAAAGTGCAGTTTGTCAACTGCAGTCACCAGTCAGTTGTACATATAAATAAACATTCAGACCAAATAGGTGGAATTGAAGGACATGACAGATTAGAAATATCATTTATCTACTAAATATATATTTGTGCAAAGAGAGTGAAAAAATTTCTGGAATAGTTATGTTCAAATTATAATCAGGTCAATTATAATACAAACGTATTTAGCAATATACCAGTACCTGTCCAGTCTAAAAGGCTTAAATTCAATTTTTTAAAATTCTATCATATGTATTTTGCAATGTGAAAAAATAAATAAACAGGTCTGTTTTAGCCTTATAAATAACTATGTTTTTGCAATAATCATGTAAGTGAAATATTTTTGTTTACAGTAGACGAAGACCTGGCTTGTTGGAGGAAGAATCATTGCAAGAACGCATAGATGGTATACTAATTAATTCATTATACATAAATTATTGTAGTGAAAACGTTTTATTACCATTGTGTTATAATTGTGAAACATACTATTTTTTTTTTATTTTATAAAATTTTGTACAGACCAAACTCAGGGAAATATTTATTTCAATTAGCGAACAAAAGAATTATTGATTTTTACTGTAATGAGTAAAATGTTTATAACCTCTAAACTTATTATTACTTCTTACAATTAGTAAAAACAACAGTCACTTTGCCATTCCTGGTCCATGCCTAGACCGTATCTTCAAAACTTTCGTGTGTTTAATGAAATTTTTTCAGAGTAAATCAAGAATTCGCGCCTCGATATAACTTTTCGTTTTCAAAGAATTTCATAACTTTAAGTGAATTTTAAATTAAACTCTAGTACATATGTGTAAATTCAAAATATATGTATATATTTATAAAATCAGATATTTGATTTAAAACGGATTAGATATAACAATTTAAGTTGAGAAAAAATTAATAACAAAATCTTGTTATATTTAAATATATTTCTAAAATCAGATATTTGATTTAATACGGATTAGATATAACAATTTCAGTTGAGAAAAAAATAATAACAAAATCTTGACTTTCAGAGGAACTTTACGAAGAGGAAGGAGCATTTATGTCAACTACAACGGAAATAGATAATATAAACTTTGAGACAACAGAACGAAGTGAAAAAAAATAAAAATCTATTAAAAGAAGAACTCAAAAAAGTATTTATTTTGCCAGATTAATTTATATAAAAAATATTGTAAAAAATGTATTTATAGCTTAATTTTTAAGAATTATTTTTGAGATATAATAAAAAGTTGTTTAGATTTTACATTTTTAATGTATATCCTCTTAATAACTTGAATTTATTTAGTGGTAATTTGGTTTGTTTGGAGATTTAAGGAAACTGAGCATCTGTTCTAATTTTTTTTTTTTTTTACTTTCTGCATCTCTTTGTCTCCCTCGTGCACGAAACTTTCTGTTCCTGTTTTTATTCTTTTAGTGAGTTCGGATTACTGAAATGTCCGGACAAAATTTGTTCTAATTACTAAGATTTTAATGCAATTTAACATGCTCGACCTAGTTTAAGTTAAAATAATATATTTTATATTTTGATTTTCGAAAAGTAAATTTAAAAGAAAGAAAAAACGTAAAAGTAACGAAACTATATCCTCCCGTCTAGATTCCAGAACTAAGGGGAATCCCCTGTAAGACAATAAAAATAAATAAATTCATGATGCCAATAGAAAGTACAGGGCTGGCATTTATTCTAAATAAAAGCCGGCCCTCAAATGGCGGGGCACAGATTGTTCCCGTAACTTCCGTTACTTGTACAGTTTATCCTCAAAGCAATTTACAGAATGGGAGCCATATTTTAACCAACAGTTGTTCTTTTACGCAACCATTCCCTCTTCATTTCTGTTGCTTTTTTGGTAGTCTAAAGGAGAATTTCTTTGGTAAATAAGATTTACTGCTTTATGAAGACACAAGAGTCCGTAGACACCGAAATAAAGGAAAATGTCGATATTCCAAGATTTCAGTATGAATATAATTAATAAATAAATCAAATTGGAATTTAAAAAAAAACACCTTAATTTCTTCATAAGTCCTAAGGGAGATACTTTTTATCTGAGGTATATAAATAAGATTTAATAACAGCATTTACTCTCCAACAATTATTCTTTATTTTTAAGACGTTTCGGAATCACTTTCTTATCCCATCTTCAGATAGTATCTCATACTTCTATCATCTTATTATTTTTTTTATAAGATTTCCTATATTTTTTTTTTATACTTTCGTAATCCATTTCTTAAATTATATTGTGGACTCAACTATACAGAGCCAAGTCAGACACTGACTAGTGTCTTATAAAAAAAAAACGAAATCATGACAAATCTTATAAAAAAAAAAAATAAGATGATAGAAGGATGAGATACTGTCTGAAGATGGGAAAATAAAGTGATTCCGAAACGTAATAAAAATAAAGAATAATTGTTGGGAGAGTAAATTCTGTTATTAAATCTTATTTATATAGCACCTTAATTTTTTTTACACTTCATATACTATGATAAACCATTCAAAAATGTTTTGACAGTGAAATAGGGTCTAATGAGATAATGACAGACATGTTTCACCATTACTCCTGTCTAAAACGTGAAATGCGAATTTACATCAGTTATCCAAGCAACGTTTTTAATATATATAATTCTTTTGATATCATTCAATTAGAATCGTTTTATGTACTTTTTGTTTGTGTAGATGGAATATTTATTTGTTAATAACATAAAATGGAATAGCAACGGTAACAATTAACCCCCAAGGCAGTTGAAAACTATTAATGTAAACAAGTTAAATTATTGTACCCATGTTTCGTTTATAAAAAAATTATAAAATGAAAATATTATTTTTCATTCTATTGTAAATGCGTTTAGATAACTAGAAAAAAACAGCCCAAGACATGTAGAGATGGGGCAGGCTTGTTAAGGCGGCAAAAGATCTACAAGATCTGTGATATCAACAGGAAAAAAAACATGATAATATGTAACTTAATAAAGAGATCAATGATTAAATTAACCAGAAATGGATTTTAACTGTATGAAGCCTTTAATAAAATAATTAAAGAAATTATTTCCAGTTCGAATTTTAGCATGATATACAAATCAAACGTTTTAAATATTTTTTTTTAGAATCATAACTGGTTATGAAAATGTTTTTTATTTTTTTTTATTTTGCTGCAAACAAAAAAAAAATACAAAAGATAGCTAATGTGCTGAAATACGAAAAAAAGACCTGTCAGACATGGAGAAGGACAGTACTCACCAGCACCTCTTCCCTGACTTGTTCCAATTACTAAGGTTGTCTAAGTAAGGAGATCTCTCATCCAACGCCATTTTAGTCTCCTCCTCAGATTAAGGGGTATGTCCGCTGTTGCCATGTCTCTTATTAATATGTTGTAATTTCCATTTAAATTTGTATAAAATCGTCGGTAGTGGGTCGTTATGTGTTGGTCGACTGTTGAAAGGTGAAGGTCAGTATATAGATTTCTGTTAGTTACGTATCAAGATGCTTTTGTTATGAGTCGCAATAATTTTGATTAGAAGGTTTGATGTTTCTATAGGCGGGTATTTTAATCAATACCGTATATCTATAATGAGAACGTCCATATGAGTTAAAGTATGTATATATATTCAGTATTAGTTTTGATGTATTAGAAAAAAAGAAGTTAGAGTAGTTTGAGTCGTTTGTTAAGTGGCATACGTTCCATTTTCATGTGTGGGTCATGAAATAGGACATGACATCCTTATATTGAAGGTAAGTCCATGATAAAGTACCGTTTCCGTTTGAAGAATTTGGTTGTTGTCAATATAAACTGGAGGACAGGTGTTTTTTTTCGAAGAGTAAATATTAGATGTCTGGATTTGTCATGATTAAGTCCAATTTTCCACACTTTGAAACAATCTGGTAATTTAAGTAAAGTACATTTAAGTAGGTATCAATGTCTCACTGGTTTAAGGTATATCGTTAGTGTACGCAAAGTAAAGTAGAGGAGCAAGTATTGAACCTTAGGGAACTCCTACCAAGATAAAAAGGATTTAAGAAGTTTCTGATCTCTGCCTAGCTGAGAAAAATCTGTCGAAGATGAAAGATTCAGAAACAAATAAAAAGACAAATTAATTTATTATAATTATTAATGCAGGTCAACATTACTTGGCCGAGAAATACAGAAACAACTAATAAGAATAATCATTTTATAAGAAAAAAACATTGGTAAGACTGTATGAAATGTAAAAATTCAGCAGCAGTATAGTTGGGAGGGTGGGAGCCAAAAAAAAAAAGGTTTGTAAGATAATGAAAATTTATAGGAGAGGAGAGCGGAGTGGGACTAAAACTAAATAAATGTCGGCCCAAAAGGAAGGGAAAGATAATGTTCCAAGTGAAGGCGTCTTCTCAGCTCCAAGTTTGGCCTTCATATTCTTCTCCAGAGCCCCTAAAGCCATTTATGTGTATATAATTCTATTTTGCTTAAATAGTGAAGAAGTTGCTTGAATATAAACGAACGGTCAGTCAAATTCCAGTACTCTCTTATGATGCCTAGGACGGTAGGAGCGTCTTACGAAATATTCTATTAAAATATAATTAAAATGGAATTAAGTTAATTCCAGTTAATTAAGTTAATCTGGTTTCGGTAAGAAATGGGAATAAATCTGACAAATGGGCCATTTGTTCCTTTTCGCAAATCCAAACTTGATTATAGCCATGAAGACTATTTTTCCTCAAGCACAAAATTTTTTAAATTATCCTAATGATGTTACAAATAGGCGGCATTTCAATGAAGAAACCTTCTATGCTGTTATTCTCTCAAAACCTAGCATAATATATTGAGTGGATCCATAAGTTCGTTTGGTTTTTTTTAGTAGTGCGAATTGTTTTCAAATATCTTCACTTATCCTTTCCTTAATGAATGATAATAGTGATACTTATCCAAAAAGTCAAAGTCCGATCTTCGAAAATGCTGTGTTTGGTTTCGTTGGCATTAGTTTTGTTTGTGCTACAGCGTAGTGAATAGGTCAAATGATAAAGAGTATTATCGGCAAATTTTGCTTTTTTATTTAAAAAAGGCTGCTTCGAAGGCCCATCCAGACACAAAAGATAGTTAGGACATACATGCACAATGTTTTAACAGAACGTAATGCACAAAAATGGTTTCGTTCTGGAGATACGAGTATCGATGATTCACCAGCGATGGGACAAACGAGATTGATATGAATGATGACATTTAAACAGTTTGACTACAAGTTCCGCCTGGATGTTTGGGTGCCACACAAACTGCGTGAGGCAAATCGCGCCAACCTAATATCAATCTGCAACTCCCTTCTGAACCGGCATGAAATCGATCCAATAATATAATATAATGACGGATGGGGGAGCGAGGTAGCTCAGTGATAGGGTACTAAGATCGAGGTCCCAGGTTCGAATCACGGCTCATGGCAGAAAAAAAATTGATTCTGTTTCATTGGCCGTGGGGTGACCCTGGGGTAATGAGACCTTCCTGGGGCACATCCAGCCTCTATAAAATGGGTACCCTTAATTAAATAATTGATTAAAGGTATAAACCTGGCAGTTGAGCGTGATCCTGATCCGACCATCTTCCTGCACAACCGTAGGCTTTGAAACAATACTTTCCCTCAATAGTATATGGTGTCTCGGTTTATTTTATTTTATTTTTTTTTTCGAAAAGTGGATCATATACAACAATATAGATGCCACCCTGAAGGCCGGTCTACATCCGAAAAATATTATACTGTCCATATGATGGGATTAGTGAGGCGTACTGTTGATTCCACGAGCAAAACGATTGATTCGAAGATCTACTGCACCCAGCTAACGAAATGGGACCGAACATTGCGATAAAAACTCCCAGAACTAGGCAACCGCAACGGTGTTGTATTCCACCACGACAAATCCAGACCACACTTCGCAATAATCCCACAACAAAAGTTGGTGCAACTTGGATGTTTTATTACACCCAGCGTATTCTCCGGGCCTTCCACCATCCGCCTACCACTTATTGCAGTCCGTTCAAAATTCTCTCAACCGGCAATCGTTCACTGATCAGATGTAAAAGATATATGAAAACATATCTCTATCAGTTTTTTTTCTTCTAATCACCAGACTTTTTACGAGAGCGGAATAATGGAATTGTTAGAAAGATGGCTAAATTATATGTCATTAATAAAAACGGCGAATATATTATTGAAACGTCGTTTTATTTAACCCGTCAAAAACCTAACGAACTTATGGATCCCACCAATATTTAAGTGATGCACTAAGATTGCATTCTGCTAGCTATGAGTTAAGATAGCCTCTTTAACACATTATAATTTTTTTTCAGTAATCAACGGAGAATCACTAAATAGCCAAATTTGCTAACATCAATAAATATGAAACAGTCAGGTAGGAAACTTTAACACTTATCACAATTAAAAAAATATATCTTTAACAACGATTAAGAAATATCTGTATTGCTTAAGATAACGAAGGTGTAATACAAAACAAACACAAAGACGTCAGTGTTGTTTGAGAAATGTCAACAGCTATTAACGTTCCTCGTCTGTATTTTTATTTGTTTCTTTTGAAAATAAAAACATTTTGAACCGAATGAAATAGTAGAAACCCCCGTAATTTTTTTTCGAACACAAGCAAGAAAACACATTAGTTAGTTTAACATGCATTTGTAAGTATTTGGGATTTAAGATATGTGACAATGTTCAGATCCACCATTTACAATCTTTCTTTGTACTGTGATACATTGAATAGCTGAGGATTAACATTATTATACACCATGTATAAATAATAATAAAAAAGAAACATCCAACGCAAGACTTTACTTCGGATTTTAAAAAGGTCCAAGAATTTTACAACCATTTCAATGCATGTATTTTACCTACAGTTTTAGAGTTGCACCAATTCATTTAACGAAAAAAAAAAATTATACAGCGAATAGTTGATGTGTGGTAAAAGTTAATATTTTCTATAATTGGAAGAAATTAATTATAATTTAAAAAAAAAATGCTAATTCTTCCGAAGAGTTACTGCTATGGCGAGTGTATCAAGATAACATCGATCACACTGCAGATGGGATTCCGAAAGTAGGCGAAGGCGTCTGATACTGCTTAATTGGGATTCCGAAAGCCCATTGATTAATTCATACCATGATCCGGGTTAGTTGGGATTATTAGGGGTTATTACAGTTATTACAGCGTTAATTAGATCACGACACGCTCAAGACATAAACAATTTTCCAAAGCTATAAAAGCCTTTAGAATTGTTATTGTTGTTGAGATTATAGGTATTGTAAAAATATATGTTTATGATAGTTTTAAGACATTATGTAATATACCCAACATCTGCTGTATTAACCTCTTTATTAATAATTAACATAAACCAAAAATAACATAAAATAAAAATAATTAACATAAACAGTAGGTAAGTAACATAAGCTTGGTATTCCATGGTCTTTAGTATTTGGTATATGGTATTTGCTTATATCATTGTCTCGCTGGTCAAGAGACAAAGCAGCAATTATATATTTAAAAAAGCAACAAATGATATGTTTTTTTAACCCAAATACAATCAAGTATGAACTATATTGAAAGAATCTCTATCCCAAGTTAAAATTTTTCTATATTCTTATTTTTCGAGGAATAAATTGGTGCCTAGGAAACTTATATTACTTTTATCAGGGATACACATCCCTTCCACAGAGTTGTGGAGCTAATAGATTCTTCTTCAAAGAAACTCCATGACTTTCTACTTCTTAAAAATGTTGTAAGGGGAGGTAGAGTTATAAAAATTGCAGTTGATTTTGAATTGCATCCGTTGAGGTATCTTCCATGTTTTCCATTGTTTCTTTCATTGTAACGTTTCTTGAATTGAAACATCGCAAAAATACGGTACAATCCATAAAAATTTATGATCCCGTAAACATGTGCTGCCTCTCTTCAAAAAGTTGAATAGAAAAACTATAGCTGCTCCCTCCCTCCATGGATACTTTTTATTATGCTTTTAAGTTAAAATAATCTTATTTCTGTCAAAGAAATAAAGCAAATAAAAAGTTCAAACATTCTAGTTTTTTTTTACAATTTTAACAAATAATACAATAAAACACAATAAATAACTCACGCTTGTATATACTTACAACAAAGATGGCTCTTGTTTAAACATATAAGACTACTTTTAAAAATAAATATAATTGTTTTGTTTGTTTTTAAAACAAAAACAATTTTCTTGCCATTCTCATGTTATTTTTCAAAATGTCATTTTCAGCAATGGAATTTATTAATGTTATTAAAATATAGCAGGTTGCAAAACATTAAAATAGTCACATTTTCATAAAATGCGTATCACAAGGTTATTTTAAATTGTACAAGGAAAAAACGACATGTATCTAGAAAATTATCATACTATTTATATTTTTTTTGGAAAACCATTAAATTACAAATGCCATGAGAAATTACTATCGGATGGCTGGAGTGGCAAAATCAATGGTTTGACATTAGAGAAAATAAACTAATATGAAAGATGATAAAAACTATAAAAGAAAATAAAACTATCACGAAGATTTCTTAATCGTCCCAGAATTGGCTATTGTCCACTTACAAATATATACAAAAAACACATAGGCAATTGTAAGCACATATATATATACACACACAAAGATACTAAGAAAATACAAATATATAAAAAAAAAATAAAAATACCAAGGAAAAATATATATATTTAAAAAACATAACAGCGATGAACACAGATATATACAATAAAATAATGAGATATAAAAAAAATAATAAATAAAAATAAAATGACTTCAATCAATTAACTGCTGGTTGCCAACGTAATTATATAACCCAGAAATTTTTACAAGCTTGCGGAAGTTTGAATTTGCAGTAGTTGGTGGAATAGAAATTGTTTGAAGGAGTTTATGGGCGTGGTTTGACGTATGGAGATGGGTAAGGAGTTCCATAAGGAGGTAGCACGAATGACGAAGAATTTACTGAAGGAAATGGTTTTTGAGGGACTAATTAGTCGATTGTTTAATTTTTAAACTATCGACATGTCATTAAAATTTAAAATATCTGCAATAGATTACAGAAACATCAGTGTAAATGAACAAGGTGTTCGAAACACTGAAATAAAAAAATAATTAAATTATAATTCAAAAAGTGTTTTCAAAAATCATAAAGCATAAGTAACGAATTGTTTTTCATGTTGCTATTACAGACTACGTAGATGCAGTTATCTGCATGGAGCTCGACTGCATCTTTGTTGATTTGATCTGTCCATCTGTTTTTTTCTCTTCCCCGTGGTCTTTTGCCTACTATTGGGGCATCCATTGTTGTATAGAGGCTTCCTGATAGATTACTCTTAGCTACATTCCGTCCATCCTCCTTACTACATCTATAACCTCCTTACCCTCATATCATGAGATATTAATTGATCAATTTCTGTAATCAGTTCTTTGTAGGTCTTTCTCCTTCATCCGGTAGTGCTCTGATTTAAGATCACTCCGGCTGAGGATTTTTCTCTCAAAACTTTCAATATTCCTATCTGGAGTGTTGGTTATATAGCGTCCAAGTCTTGCAGCCGTCTATTTGAACTGGCTTTATCATTGCACTGTACACGCTTAATTTGAGATTTTTCGGGTTTCTAATACCTTTGAAAAATACAAGAATGTTCTGTTTGGGCTAGTTTATTTCCGTTGATCATTCATTGAGGAAATTGTTGACCCGAGATATTTAAATTTGTCCACTTTCTGGAACTATTTTCCTTCTACGCAGATCCTGTTATTGCGGAAGAATTTTCGGCTCGTTATTATATATTATGTTTTATCTTCACAAACGTGGACGCTGATTTGCTCTCCTTCTCTCATCAGGGTCTTGGTCTTATCACTGGACAAAATTACAAATTATAGGTCACCTACAAATTTCGGTATAATTTTTTAATAATAAAAAAAAACATATACCACCACAAACCATGAAGGGTCTTGGGCTCAGAACTATTAAGGGAAAGTACTGTTTCTAGGTCAACGGTTGTGCAAGGAGGTGATTTGACCGAGATCACGCTCAACCGCTAGGTTTTCCCCCTTAATTAATTATTTAATTAAGGGTACCCATTTTACAGAGGCTGGGTGTGCCCCAGGAGGGTCTCCCGACCCAATGAATGAAACAGATAAATACTTTTTCTGCCATCAGCCTAGGTTCAAACCTGGAACCTTTAGAATTGGAAGCTCAGCACCCTACCACTGAGATACCCCACTCCCTAAATTTTTAATAATAAATAAAGAATAAATATTTTGTAGTGTGATCCTTTATCAATTACATCAACAAACTGTA
The DNA here is from genome assembly GCA_928085145.1 of Nezara viridula. Taxonomy (NCBI): domain Eukaryota; kingdom Metazoa; phylum Arthropoda; class Insecta; order Hemiptera; family Pentatomidae; genus Nezara; species Nezara viridula. Next base: position 51,159,759 of record OV725081.1, read on the forward strand.
AACATTAATCACTCCGTGAGATTTAAAAGATAACTCAATCAGCGTTTGCGAGCTCTTGCTCACAGTTCTACCTTAGTTTTGAGTACGTACACGCATTTTAACGCGCTTAAACCTTTTTGTAGGCAAATGTTTTTGGTTATGATGTAGTTTTGGATATTATTAAATACAAAAGGGAGATCCTAGAACCACATGTGATACCTTTTGCCTAAAATATAGGATGCAAAGTCATTTCAATGCATGACAATGCCAGACCTGATACTTCTCGGCTCGTGAAAAATTACCTCCACCCAATAAGTACGGAACATACTTGAGAAGCGTGTCTGTAACACTCAAAATTTGGCAGATTTAAGAAGAATGTTAGAGGAAGGTTGGAACAATATCTCGTAAGGAGATTTAAGGAACTTGGTGAGGGGAATAAACAGGAGGATCTGGTCTGGAGAGGGAAACATTTCCTATTGATTTTATTTAATTATCTGTATTTTTCTTTTCTTTTTTTAAACTAAAATTCTGAACAAATGCATTTTTTTTCTGTCTTTCTTGATTTATTTGTTTTTTATAAACTATTCTATCGTACTCAAAAATAACCCTTTTAAAAATCTTCTTAAAATTTAGTAAAACTAAAATATTTAAATTATCCTTTAATATTGTCCGGAAGTTTATACAAACACAAAAAATGGATTCATCCCCAATATCGATCATAATAACTTTTCATATTATCACGAATATATAATTTATACTCGTGATATCATATCAACTTTTCCATTTAAAGATCATAAATTACTATTTTATGTCGATAAAAAGATAAGTCTTAAAACAAAATTCAAAGCTTGTTCAAAGCAAAAAATCACCTAACCATACTTCACATAATATATTATAAGGTCCAGATATAATATTTTATTTCATTTGCTTCTCTTTAATGTCGCTTTGACTTCCAACACCATTAGTGACGGATGTTATTAAGTATAAGTAATTGATTTAGTTGATTTTAAGTATATAAGAGTTGTTTCAATACCATTTATTTCTTTATTTGGCATCGGAAATTTTGAGTTTTATTCATTGGTGACGGTACGTTTTACACCTGAAAATATGATGCACAGATTGAATGTCAGTCATTCTCACTGTTCTTTCCGAATTTTCATAATATATTGTCACTCGCCTTCGTTTACAAAAAAATTCTTTGCTCAATAAAAATACTCAGAAAAAAAAAAAAAGTAAAATAATAGTAAATCGATAAAAGAAATAAACCAGAATTTCATGAAAATATGGAGTTTAAAAAATGTAGTTATAAAAAATATTCTACTATAATAATCTTCGAAATTTGATCACCTTTTCCAAAACCTATCGTCATTAAACTGAGTATTACAAATTAATACTTGATTCAAGTTACAAAGAATTGAGGTATTTTCTGCAGTGAATAAACTCTCCAGTTATGTGTAGGGGAAAGTTTCCCTGCGCTCTAGGGGAAAAGAGGGAGAATTCCCGATATCCTTCGCAGCATCAGCTCCAGTTCAGCGGTACCTCTTGAACGGGGAGGGTCTGTCGGCGTTGCTGTTCTCTAGTGTCGGAACATCGCATTTCAGGTACAAAAATATTCGGAAATTGTGAGAGTAAACCAAGAAATTACCTCGGTGAGGAATCGAAAAATGTGATCATATATGGCTGATTTGAGGTCTCAAATCTGAAAATATTTCAGAATTATTGTAAAAAAAAAAAGTTGAACAATTATTAAACTTTTTTTTTACTTTTTTACAAAAATATAAAAATAAAACTGAATGACATGCATCGAATAGTGAATGATAAATATTCCATAATCTTTTTTTTTTTTTTTGGATAGGATATATGACATGTATTGAGAAATATAAACTTGTAACATTTAAAAATCATAGATTCTGAAATTCATAGTATTTTTGTCATAATAATTGATTAAAAAATGGGAGATATGTAAACAACCTTTAAAAAATTCAAATTATTCAGGTCTAAAATTTAAACTATTAATCATCATTTTATTTTACGACAGTTGTTAAGAGAAACATTTAAATTGTAGACAAATATTCAAGGAAACATTCATCATAAACAGAAAATTCATAAATACCAGAAAAACGATTGAATTAAAAAATAAAAACAGAAATGTTATATGCATTCATAAAATATGCATAACGTTTCTTAAGAGAAACGTAATTGGTGGTTTTGATTAATATATCAATGTAATAATTTTACCTTAAATAAATTTTGATAAATATGCTCTTTAATTAGTGACTGCTTAATTTAAAACTTTCATAATAAATAAACAACGATATTTATAACTAGTTGGATTTAATAATATTTCAGTTTTTGATTTTTAGAAAATCAATACACAACGAAAATATACAAATGGATTTGTATCGGATAAATAAATAAAATATTGTAAAATAATTTATTATTGTACGTTCAGTGCGCCAAATTGTCAATGAATTATGAAACTTATTATATAGATATTCAACGCTAATTTTTTCCCAGTATCGGTGTCTATTTCTGTAAAAGTATGTACTTTATGTGTGTCTCGAAAATTATGATCAAAACGCCAGATGACACTGAGCACTTAGGAAGCTTAAAAAGCTTTTATAGGTGCTTGGAACGAATGGATTCCCTGGGTCACTACCATTAAGGAAAATTCGGGTTTACTTCGGTTTCTCTATATTCAGAAAGAAAATCCTATTTATTTATATGTTAGCATTTCTAATAACACAAACATATAAAAAAAATAAATTAAACAACGGTTGTTATAAAATGATAGGTACTTTATTTAAACACAGATTTAATATGTGTGTTTTCAATTTTCCATTAAATTTACTTTTCAGAAACTTAAGTTGTTTATTACTTCATATAGTTTGTATTAGCCTAATCAAAAAATTTTTAAAAGTGGATAATTTTTAAATGTATTTATAAAATTTAAATTTCATTCAACAGAAACTCATTGAGACGAAGCTCATCTTTATGAATAATTTTTTTAAAAAATCAGTAATACTAAGAAAAAATTGTTTTATGTTATATAAATATTTTAACATTAACGAAACAAAAACGCATTCATAATCTAAATAAATCCTTTTCTATAAATAAAATATAATTACGAAATAAACGAACACTACAAAACTATTTTTTTTTTATACACAAATATATTTTAAAAAATCCAAAGCTCTTTTGAGATAAAATATATAGACAATAAAGAAAATAAAGAAAATAATAAAGAAAAAACCTAATAATATTTTACTTGTAGCTAGTTAATCGTCAATTATATTTTAAAAGATACCAATCGTAATCAAAAGTGTTTTTAATGTCAATTAATTTTTCAAATTACCTTATCACGTGTAAGTTTAGTTGTTACTTTGTTAGTTGTATATATAAGTTAATATGTGGTTTTACCTCACTATAACTATTATCTGATGTGGAGTGTAGTGAAAATTAGCGTGGAAGAATAGAAATGGAACGACTATATTAAATTATAGAAAAATTCATATTTTAAGTATATACATTTCTTAAAAAGAACTACAAAATATTTGCATACAATACTATAATTTATAACTTTTTATTTACAAATCATTAAAAAAATAATGTATCATCATTTTTTTTTATAATTAATGCTAAACTGAATTATTTGAATATTTTAATTTTGATATTTAATGAAAAAGTTAATTCAAAATATCGAAATAATTAATGATTCTGGTTTATAATAAAATTAAAAAATGTGATATAACCTGTACCAGAAACTGAATCAAAGCCGGTATTTTAAAATGAAATTATATTTTTAAAGTATCCCAATTAATTTTCAAGTTAATTCAAGTCACGTATGTATTAGCCCACAATGGCGTCTACAGGGGAGCAGGCAGTCCGCCTAGGGTCTCACATCCCAAGGGGGCCCAACTATATAGGACATTTTTAAAAATTTAATCGTGACTTTTTTACAAAAATAAAATGAAAACTTTTTGCTTTTCTAGAAAAAAAGTTTTTCTTTTTTTGTGGATTTATCAAATAAATCATATTAATACAGGTTTGCTGATGAAAACCATTTCATTGATGATCCTAAACAAAGAACATACGATAGCAGAAAATACATATATTTATCAGACATATAATTTTTAGAGTGTCCAATATTATATTTATATCTTATGTAGACCAATTGATCTACTGATCATTAGAAACAACTAACATAATCATAGAAATAGATAAACCCGATGGTATAATACTTTTTGAATTTGAAAAATATATTGTTTTTTTTTTTTTTTTTTTTTTTTTGTTTTTAAGTAAACCAGTGCGGATCACCTCATCAGGAGATTTTTTTTGGGGGGGAGGTGTTCCAAAACAAATCCGCCCTGAGCCCCACCCGAATGGTCAGGTAACGGCCATGTAAACCAATAAAAGTTTATGTTATGTTTATTTAACACAAAGTGCCAATCCAGAATATTTTTTTTTTTTAAAGGGCAATAATTTAAACTCAGCGTTAGTATTTAAAACAATAAGCAACAGTAAAAATCAAAACAAAAACCAAAATTTTCACATTTATTTGATAAAACGACCACAATATGTATAAAATATATATATTGTTTCTATTTGCAATAATCTATCTTCCAAACGTAGGTCCACAAAGTTATCCTTACTAAATGGCCTCATAGGTTTTTTAAATGTTTTTAATTATTAAGGTCATGATAAAATAAGCGAGCTTTCAAAAGTTGTTTCTTTTTTTTAAAAAAACATTTTTATATCTCCAGTTCGAAGTAGAGATTAGTGACCAGCTGAGAAAATACATCAAAGCTTGAAAAATTGCCACGGTATTCCAGCAACAGAGACAATTCATATTTTTGGGTATGTCATATAAATCTTGACCAACCGAAACTGAAACTAATTCTTTTCAACCTCACTTTTATATTAATTTATTAATATATACTTTTTACATTAAGCTTTCATTTCACATTTTATCTCTCCATAGTTTGACATATTAGTGTAGATTAATGTCATATCACGAATAAAAATTTAATAACAATTGTCAAATACTAAAGTAATTTGATGGATATTTTCGTGAACATCTTAAAAAATCTACAATTCTCTTCTTTTAAATACCATTTATTTCCATACGTTATTTTCAGTTTAGATAAGATAAAAGACTCAAGTTGTTTCAGTAATTATCCTAATCCGATGTTATTATCATGCTAATAAAACAATAAAAAGAAGGTTAGTGTACAGTTAAAATATACAGTTTATACAGCGTTTGTTCTATTTTGCATAAATACACCAATGTATACAAAATTAGATAGACATGTATTCAAAATTTTAAACAATATCACCTACTAGCGTTGTATTCACACCTCTTCCTACTTATCATCAATTCGAGATAAGTTTACAAATAAAGCACAAGAACTCATGAAAAAATCTAAGTTATAAGACCAATTACTAATTCATTTTGGTTTAACAAAATAAACCACAATCCTCAAGTCATATAAATAACCGACTTAATTATTAATTTAAAGTTTCACAAAACATAACAATTCTTTGTTTCTAAACATTAATCATATGTAAAATTTTAGGCATCGAAACGGCTAATAAGACGAAAATATGTCAGGTTAGTAGTTTAATTTTACTTGAAAAGTTAAGGATTCGTTCTGGAAGATTTAAAAAATAATGCAAAATATCTATCACAACTGAAAACCAAGCATTATAAATTATAATTTTATTTATTTTTTTTATTCAGTCGTGTAAAGAAAATTCAAAGTATTTGTGAAGGCTCCACGATGACGTTTCTGATATCAATGGTGTTTACACGTAATATGTCATAAATCGATAAATTTAAATAAATTTCGAAATTAGAATAAATTTCCATTAAATAGTATCGAATCGAATAAACTAGGAAACTTTAAAAATAATATGAATCATTTTTAGTGAAAAATATTGGAGAATTAAATTGGTTACTGAAACCATATACATGACCTCATTAGATAGAAAAAATAAAATAAAATTTGATGTCTATCAGAGACCTATTCTATAATACGACTATTAAAATTTATATTGTATATTATTTTTTGACTTTTTTTTTAAACAATTATTTCTTCGAAACCTATTTATTAGTGATCTAAGTATACTTGCATTTTTTAAAAAGAAAGTGGATACTTCTAATTGATCTGAAGCAACATGATTTTCTTAATAAATTTAACATATATATATATATATATATATATATATATATATATATATATATATATATATATATGTGTGTGTGTGTGTATGTTAATGTTAATGATAATTTTGCCTTATTAGTTTCCATTGTGCTACTACTTTCCGAATGTAATAGACCATTAAAAACTGGTGCCAGTGGAAAAGCCAAATCCAGACTACGTTGTAGTCACAATATACCTTGTTAGAGAAAGATGGCTCTCTATAGAAGCGAGGTGACAATGCTTTTGTCAGCAATTCCTGGCACTAGTATTGCTGTTTTCAGCAATGGATTGTTTTCTACAGGGGTTTTGTTACGATCGGTGCTCATTAAAAGTCAAAAAATATGTCTTTTTCTGTAAATTGTTTTTCAATGTTTGCATTTTTGAAAATTTTCTAAACATTTTTTATTCATTAATACAAAATGAGGGGCATACATTCTCAAAAATAAAATATTAATACAAAAAATATATAAATATATCTATTGAAAAAAGTACCACAAAATAAAAATTCTAAATAGCAATATAATTTTTTTTTTATAGAGTATTAATACAGTCTGCCATACTTATGGGCATTGGTACTAGGGCTATAGTATTCATTCACACAATATGTATAAAGTAATATACAAGATAAGTAAAATAACAGATTAAAGCCGAATGATAATAAAATAAATAAAACACATTCACAGCTATGTACAATATTTACAAGAAATATAATTTTTTTCAGTTTAATATATTAATTAATATTTTTTTTTATTATTATTTTTTTGTTAAGGCTTCATTAAATCTGTCTTTTCCTCATGACCCAGGATCTCTTCTAAGTATATTTTAAGCAATTGTTATTCAATTCCCGCATGTGCTATCCGGTATTTCATGTCTCACTTGGTCTTATGCCAGGGCAGTAAAGATGTCCTAATTATCTAATTCGTCCGCCACACCCAGATCAATCGTTTCCCCTTTCATAGTTTTTCTCGACATGCGATAATGACTGATATATTCGTGTAAGTGATTTATTATTGTTTCTTTAGTTTAACATGGTGTAGACATTTTTTAACCAATTCGTGAATCGGATGAATGGGGTTGCGTTCACAAAAAAACTAATTTTTCAATATATCTGAGAGAACATCAAATTATTTATTTTTATTTAGTAAACCTGCTCAGCCTCTACTGGTCTTTAAAACCAGTAGAGCTGGTGAGTGAGCAGGATCTCCTAGAAGGCCTGCCTTTCCTTCCACGAGTGGAGAGAAGGGCTTGGCTCGGATATCTTGAGGAGTGAATGATTTCAATGACTTGATGAATGGAAATATCAAAATAATTATAAGATGTAAGATAAAATTATATGAAGATATAATTAAAAATAGACGGATTATGAGAAAATTATTTAGCCCATATATAATGAATGTTTTTGAAAAACGAGACTTGAAGACATGGAAAAATCATGTTTTATTTATTACTGGAAATTTTAAGTTGTATCAAGTGGGGAAAAAACTTCTAAAGTAAATATTGTCAATTTCATAATCTCAATATAATTATATTTAAATTTTTCTTTTTAAAATTTATCATTAAAAAGTGAGTAGCTAATATAGTTGTTTCGACAAAGGGATGGTTTGATTAAATATTTTTGTAATGCTATAAATTGTTCCTAGACTACCTTTCAATACACTTGAAAGAACAGCTGACTAGAGGCATCTTTTGCGAAGAATTATAGCTCTTGCGCTAATTCGTTACTAATTGCCTAAGATGAATTAGGTAACGATATGGTAGTTAATTTTTTTTTTTTTTTAGATGTATAGAAGCATGTATATATTCGAGTAGTTATTTTCATTAGCTTAGTTTCTTTTTGTTTAGTTTAGTTTATAAACATTTACGTTTAGTATTTTTTTTTTTGTATTATGTATTTTTATTTATTGTGAATGGAGTGTGAATGTGCTCTTTGAACAATATTATATATGTCCTTAATTGTGACAGATTGTAATATCTCTCAACAAATATATTTTAAAATTAAAAAAATTGTAAGCAGTGCTTTTGTTAATTTGTTTTATGTTTGGTAATTGAAATATATGTTGATACATTAAAAGAAGTAGAGTATACCGTTATTATATTGTTAATCATATTTTTATGTAGATAAAAACTCGAGAACAGAAGAGGTGTACAGTAACTTTATTTTTTAATGTTACTTCAAAGATTGAACTATTAAAAACCATAAAGTAGTTACAACGTTAGTATTTACTATTCTTTTTGCATTCGAAACTTTTTTAATATAATATAACTTTCTTCTAAACAAATTTAATAATTCAGCTAAATATACTCAGAAAAATGGGTTTTTCGTTGTTGTGTTTTTGCCAAATTAGTGGTAAGAATAATACTAAGGTGTCATTAAAATTGTTTTTGTTTTTTTGTCGTAAATTCATTATTGAGATATATTGCACTCTGTCACATCTTAGGACAATAATAATGGTGATAAAAGAGTAGCTCATTAACACTTTGTACAATAAATAAATAAAAAATAAACAGCAAAATAATAATATTAAAAGTAAATTTATATAAACTAAAATAATCTAAACTAAACTAATCAAAATAACTACTTGAACACGCAGATACTTTTATACAATATTTACAAAATTCATGAACTCAAGATCTCCGAGCCAAGCCTTTCTCCCACTGGTGGGAGGAAAGGCGGGACTCTATGAGATCCCAGCGCCTCTCACTCAGCCGTATTACTGGTTATAAAAAAAATAAATATCGAAAATAAATTAACATTAACTTTTTTTAACATACAGACTAATCAGAAAAAAAACAATGGTAACTAACTTTTCTCTTTAGATAAATAGTACAGCAAAAAAAATGTAGATTAGAAATTTTATTTTTAAAGTAATATATCTGTCATCTGGGAATATTTCATATTTTATAAATGTTTATATTTTTTTTTCCAAGCATTTCCACGGATCTTAAAGATGAAGCCTCAAGGATATTATTGTTGGTGCTTTATAATTGATGTTGCAAACATCATTCATTCCACAACACATAAAATAATAATGGCTATATTTTTAAATGAATATTTTTCATTCAAAGATGAAATTTGAATTCGAAAAAATATTTGCAAGAACAGGTAGACGAGATAGAAAGATGCGCCCCAAAGCATCGAGTTCTTAAAAATTAAATGAACCTTAGTCATAAAATATTTTTTTATTAATGACTAATTGAAATAAAGGCAGACCTATGCGCCTATAGGCATATTACTAATCGGACTATGCGGAATATCATCAAGACTTATTGGAAAACGCTCTGGAATTTCTTTAACGACCATATTACTAGATTGCAAACAACTTTTAGTACCCGAAGCTATATTAATGACGGTTTATCACTCTGAAATGGATTTCAAGAGGTCAGGCATATTAATTAAAATTTTCAGTCAAAGACGTAAAATAAAATTTACGTTGAACAAATATTTTTTTTAATTTTCAAGAGTACAATACAATCCACAGAAAAAACTAATATGACAAATCCAAGTAGTAAATATCGGCAACTGAAGAGACAATGACCGAAGGTGGTACAGATCTAAAATATTTAATTTATATCCTTTGAAAAGCATATGAACAAAGAAACAAACATAAAAAAAAAATAATTTGTTAAAAAAAATAATTAAAAATCATTTGTACTACTTAAGCGATTTTGAAAATATTTTATTTGACTGGAATAATAATTATTTATTCTGAGTCATCAGTCGTGGATCGACCCTGGGGTCGGAAGACCCTCCTAGGGCATACCCAGCCTCTATAAAATGGGCACTCTTAATTGAATAATTAATTAAGGGGGAAGACCTGGCGGTTGAGCGTGATCTGGGACCAATCACCTCATTGCATAAGCGTTAACCTTGAAACATTACTTCCTCACAAATTACTGAACTTAAGACTCTTCATGGGATATGGTGGTAAAACATTTTTTTTTTTATAAAAAAAATATATAATTTTTTTCAAGTTGGATTCGCTTTGTTTTCACAACTTATTGGGTGACATTAATCAAAGGAAAAATTGAGTGTGTTTCAAATTAGCGTATATAATTGTAAAAATGGATAAGGAACGAATTACTAAAAAGGTTTCAACCGATGAATACAAGTAATAGTCGACCAAAGAGGAGGTAGATGTTAATTAGTTGATATATAGATTTCTATTTCTTTCAAAGATAAAAATTATCGAGATATATCTAAAAAAATCTATTTATTTTTCTATCAATCGAATAATTATTACAATATATTTGTAAATTATCGATGCAATATATATGTTTATTTTCTATTTTTTCCTCATCCCATTTGCAGTAACGGGTTATTAGTTTGGATTTTTTTACGCCTGGTTAATGTAGACGAACATCTGTATTACAAGTTCCAAATTACAAAACTCTCTTACATATTTTTTTAGGAAACTTTAATTTTTAATATTCTGTGTACGAATATGTCTCATGAACAAAAATCATTAAGTTTGAAAGAGAAATTCAACTTTATAAAAAACTTAAAAGGTGCGATGAAAAATAAAAACATGCCAAACAAATATATTTATGAAGTCACACTGTAACTACTGTTTGAACGTTTCAGAACGAATTGGAAAGGACATAAAGCAAGTACAACAAAAATCGATAAAACGGTATTGAAATATTATACAAGTAATACATTAAATATTTGTCACTAATATTTGTTTAACCTTGAAAAATGATTACAACTGTTCCTATTTTAACTTCCATAAAAATAAAATGTATAATGAGCAAAAGTGTTTCGATCGCGAAGAAATTCGATATTGAGTTTTCAAATTTTACAGACCAAACCTCTGAAGAGCTGACGACATCTTGGAAAACACATTGCGAGTTCCTATTAAGATTCTCATCACTCCTACTCACGGTCAGTGTGATTATGACGAGCCTCATGTACACGTGGGAGGGAGTAAAATCTAGTGGTCGCTGGTACAGACACTATTTTATCAATTTATTAATATCTGCCTGAAACTTCGTAAATAGCTTCATCTCATAATAACCTGAGGGGGGAGGGGTGGCCGAATGGGCTAAAGCGTGCAAAGCACTGCAAGTTGCCCGGCAACCAGATATATGAAGTTTTGAGAGATTAAAAAAAAGTACGAGTTCGGGTCTCGGTGTCGGAGGGGATTGTAAATTCCCCGTCCTAACCCCCGGCAAGAGAAAATCCCGTATAGAATAAAAGGCGAGGTAGGGAAGAACAAAAAAAAAAACAAAAAAAAAAAAAAAACATCGTAACCTTCAACTATTATATTTACGAAAACTCTCGAGATTGGGGCGTTTCCAATCTCGAGATCGGCAAACTGTGTTTATTTAATTAAGTACTAAAACCACGTAAATACATATTTGCTTTCCTCTTCTATCGTCAGATAATTCGATCACAAAATCGAGAAAAAAGGATGGCATTAAAAAATATTGTGCCGTTTGGCGTGAACTAAACTCCCAACATGCCAAAATCACGAGGTTATATTGGCCAAGCAGCCCAATATTTTTGTATAAAATTATCTTACGATCCAAGTGGAAAGCAAATGAGTATTTACGAGTTTTTAGCAACTGATTAAATTGACAAATTTTGCCGATCTCCTGATTGAAAACGAAGAAATTCCAAGAGTTTTTGAAGTTATTCACGAATTTTCAATTGGATTTTAATAAAATGATAAAAAGGAGTCCACGGATTTATTGGGCAGTAAAGGTTTCTCCAATAGCCACCCATCCAAGTACATATTATGCTTGACGTTGTTAAACTTTGATTACCTATTGCATGATCAACCATTCCGACCCCATATATACATACATAATTATGAAAATTTATATATCTTTAAAATTTAATAGATATTATAAAGAGCATAAGGGAAATTAAACTATTCTTGGTTATTGGATTCCGAAGTAGAAAATGACCACTAGCTACTGAATATAAATAGCATCTGGCCCGGCTTTGACGAACAACCCTTCACTATTTCAATAGTCCCAGGAATTCAGCATAAAGGCTAAATTGCTTCTCGTTTCAGACACCAACTAATTCATCTTTACCACAGTGTCATTGGAGGAATTCAATAGCGGGGAACATCCAAGATATTTCACCCTCCCTCAACTTGAAATATTAATAGAGTAGATGAAAAATATTATTGCAGCGGTAATTAATCAGAGAGGGGAGCTATACTTCTTGTTCACATTCTAAAATCTAACCGACTGCATAAAAGACAAGAGGTGTAATTACCATATCTGCTACCGAATATTTGTTTTGGTGCGGTTCGTCCGTTTTAAATTCACGTTCTCAACCAGATCATATTAATAGTCTTACACAATTAAGATAAATATATGGTATAATTCCATTTTTGTCCGCGTTAGAGACCATTTAATGAAAATTAATAGCACTTTTATTAACCAATTAGTAACCTAAAACTTATTACGAAGAGAAGAATAGTTCTGGTGATCAGTCAAATAAGAAGCCAAAAATAAATGATAATATTTATTTTGACATTTGCCGACGTTTCGACCTGAAGTTCAGGGTATCATCAGGGATGACTGCAAAGATGTAAATCGGAGCAATGAATGATGTAAATAGGAGCACATCTTTGCAGTCAGCCTTGATGATGGCCTGAACTTTAGGTTGAAACGTCGGCAAATGTCAAAATAAATATTATCATTTATTTTTGCCTTCTTATTTGACTGATCACCCCAACTAGTCTTCTCTTCATTATTCACGACAGTCAACCATTTACCCACAACTATGAAAATTTATTATTTACAATAATTCTCAAAAATGGGGGTTTTTTAATTCAAAGATCGGTAAACTTTGACAATTTAATAAGGTACTAAAAACGGATGAAATAATTTGCTTTAAATTTGAAGCGTAAGATAATTCGATAAAAAAAACGAGAAAAAAAGGTGGGTTACAAAAATATTAGATCTATTTTTGAGGCGAGACCTCCACCATCAACATGTCAAAATAACGAGGTTATTTAAGCCAAACAGCCCAATATGTTTTAATGCTATTTTTTTTTCAATTTCGTGATCAAATTAAATTTTAATTCAAGTAGAAAGAAAATGGGTTTATGAGTTTTCTGTTTGAATGTGCGTTTTCTCATAAAATTAATTTATTTAATGGGAAAACGTCCATTTCTGAGAATTTTCGTAGAAAAACAATGAGTAGGTTACGATAAGATTCACGAAGTTTTTGACGGATGTTATTAATTTTATAAAAATGGATCTGAACGACGCACTATATGTTCACGTAATGGAAAAATCACCCCCAACATTTTAAAATTACGAGGTTATGCAGGCCAAACGGCTCAATGTTTTTTATTGCCACTTTTTTTTTTTTTATTTCGTGATCAAATAATATTACGACTCAATATTATCAATAGATGATCAATAGACTCAATAGACTACGAGGTTTCTATGCTTCATTAAATTAATTTATTTAATGAAAAAAACGTCCCATTTAGGCTAATTTTTATAGATAAAAAATATGTAGGTTACGATAAGCTGATGCGATTTACGAATTTTTTGGTGGATGGTAATAATTTGATAAAAAAAAATGTCTGAACCACGGACTATTTGGACACCTAATGGATAAATCATTGCACATAAGATCATCAGATGACACAAAAAAAAAAGTTGACCAAGAAAACATTGTGCCGTTTGGTGATGAAATTATCTTACTATTCAGGTAGAAAGCAAAAAGGTGTTCATGAGTTTTCAGCATCCCACAAAGTTTTGTAAATTGACAAAGTTTACCGATCACCAAATAGAAAACACTCCCCCTTTACGAGAATTTTCGTAGAAAAAACAAAAACAACTAAAGTGGGTGCTTTAGACCACACAATAGAAGTGAAACCATCAATAAGGCAAGATTAATAATATGAAATAGAAATTACATATAATAGCATTGTAAGGAGAATGACTTCCTGAACTTTCCTTCGCTTTCATTATGTAGGTCAAATTTTTAGTGTAGGGGATATTTTAATATATATCATCAATAAAAATCTTTACAATTTGGTTTTCAACACTATATTTTTCCTTTACGCCTCTTTAACACGGCGTAGTATTACAATTTTGAATAACTGCACATAAGACATGGATGAAAATTCCCCTTGCTTACAGTATGCAAGTCCGATTTTGAGTTTCTGATAACTTATAATCCATTTGCAAAAGCACTTCAATTAATTGCTCAATTAATTGCTAAGACTCCAGCCGACTTTACCCGAGCGTTACACATCGGATATCTGACGGCTAAATTTAATTCACTCTCCACGAAAAAGTGCAAAACGTGCCTATGAAGGTATTCGCGATGTTTTAAAAAATTTAAAATAATTTGGTAAAAAGGGTCGGTACCACGGAGTTTAAGATAGTATACAAACGCTGTAGTCTATAAAGGTCCATAGCACTTATAAATAACATCTCATTACTTCAAAATGTATGTTTTCAACTTCTGTGAACAAACCGCCAAATTAGTTACATTTTTGGAAGTGGCTATCCCACAAAAATGTAAATACTTAGAGTGAAAGACAATAATGGAATCCCATAGCCAGAATGGGATAAAAACTCAGCTTCGGATACAACTGCCAAGAAGAGATATTGTATATTTGAAAAATATCAATAAATCCTACCTCCCATTAATTCTCAAAACAGTTATTTTTGTCAGTGTATAATTCCGTGGTGATTGATGAGTTTCAGAAAAGAACCGTAACAGCTTTCGCAGGCGATACTACTGTTTACATTATTTTGGATGCCAATAGATCGCTGGATTGGAATGATCCTCGTCGAATCCTACAATAACAATCTTCTTGTTAGTTTATTAAAGGCACAAATAAAATTTGTTTTCAATAATAGATATATTAAAATAAAACAACCAGACGAACAAAATAAGAATATGAAAAACCTTATCCCAAACAAAAAAAAAAAACAGTAAAATTCAGAAAATAGAGTTGTATCTAAGAGACAAACTGAACTCGTATAATTTATGATCAGCCGTACCAAATACGATGGGAATAAATTTAAATAAAATAATGAAGAATAGTTATTAAAATGGAGCAACAAAGTATCAATTATCTTAAATAAGTAAACAGTTAACATTTAGCCAAGCATAGAATCATCAATACAGAAAACAAACAAACAAGATCATGATTACTAAAATCATCACAACAGATCAAAAGTACACTGAAATCAGAATCAGAAATTTTCTCAAGGAAATATATCTTAAAACTAAGGCGTTGTTTTGTTACATATTTGAATTATATCCTTAAAAATAAATACATGAATAAAACTTTCTTTCCTAAGATGTATCATAAATAAATTTTAATTTATTCGGAAAGATGCAAACAATTTTGATTATTTTAAATCAAGTCTGAAAAAAAAATCCAAATCTCGTATTTAAAATATTCAGTTTCATGTTTGGATAGGACCAGATTAAGGTATTCTTATGTTCCGGGACGCGGTTTCGAATGTGGATGATACAAATAATACATTATTCAAGTAACATCAGCCGTAAATCGACGATGGGTTCGGAAAACCCTCCTGTGGCAGACCAAGCAAACGTGGAGAATTACTTGAAAGGGGAAAACATGGCGGTTGAGCATGATCCCGGTCAAATCACTTCCTTGTATAACCGTTAACCGAGAAACAGAACTTTCATACAATGGTATGGTAACCAAGATCTTTCATGATTTATGAGTGTTTTTTTTTTTAATATAAATAGCATAGAACTCCTGGTTTGTGAATAGGTATGACAATAGAAACTACGACGTATATTGAAAACGATAATATAAGATCTCAAACAAATATGGCGGCAATATTAACAATAATGCTAGAAATATTTTTTGACACAAAGGTGTTCAAATTAGATACATCAATTTTTTTTCTATGAAAATGTATTTGCGCTTTTCAACTGATTGTTGCCAATCAGCAAATATGGTGGAGATAAAGGAAATAATGACATGACAAGCATGGGGAAGGACAGTACTCAGCAGTAAATCTTTCCTGACTTGTTTCAATTACTAAGGTTGTTGAAGGAAGGAGATCACATCCAATGCCTTTATAGCCTCCTCCTCATGTTCTGAGGTATATCAGCTGTGGCCATGTCTCTTATTATATATCTTTAAATTAGTGTAAAATCATTGATAAAGAATTGTTTTATGTTGGTCAACTGTTGGGAGACGGAGGTCAGTATGTAAAGCTTTTTTAGTCACGTACCAAGGTGCTTTTGTTATGAGCAATAATTATGATTAAAAGGTTTGAAGTTTTTTTAGATGTCTTTTAAGCGATACTTTATATTTGTGATGAGTATGTCCATATGGATTTAAAATTTTATTATTATTATTATTTATATTTTGTATTTTGAAACAATTAAAGTATGGAAATTCATAAATAATTATAAAAACTACCAAATTTATTTCACACCCTATCATGTTTATGCATGAACTTTTTTAAAAAGTTTATTATTAAGTACATACGTTTTAAAAATTATAAGAAAAGTGTCTAGATCAATTGCAACGAAACTTTTAGAACAAGACAGCAACTCAAAAATAAGTAGTGAAAAATAATAATAAATTGCTAATTTAAAAATGAATTCAATGAGGAATATACGGATCAAATAATGTACTTATTTGTTCATGACCTACCTACCACAGGCATTAATAATAAAATTAGCTGCATTGTGTATGCCCCAGGGATAATTAGATATCTGTATTATTGAAAGCCATCAACAATGGCAATACTCATACCTGAAGTCAATTACTTCTTTTTTTTTTTTTTATCTTTCAATCCTAATTTAAAACCTTCATTCAGTCTGCGATAATGAACGATTAAGATCTCAATGTGATAGCATTCGGCATGTCAGAATGCTGAATGTCAGTATTCGGCAGTGTTTACAATATATTTAAATTTTATAATTTATTTGAAAAACTTCTACAATATGTTATTTCTCAGTCTTCTTTCTTGTGTTGGACAACAATTTTTTGTAACATAAATTTAGTTTTTTTTTTAGGTGTCGGATCCGAATTCTATATTATACCAATTATTTTCATTGATAAATTACTAATTTACAAGAATGGATAGAAATCAGTTAGTACAGCAATTAGAGCTGAACCTAAGGGTTAATGATCGAAATGTAAACGACAACTTAAGAAATGTGTAGACGAATGTATTTGGGTATTTTAATACCGAATCATAATTTCATTAAGTCTATACCTCTTCTTCAATATCTTATTATTTTCTCACACTTCTAAAGAGTTAACTATCTGAAAGATGTATTTACTATACTAATATTATAACATATAAAAATATCATTAACAAGGAGTAATGTTACCTGTATTATTGCAGGTCTATAATTCAATGCAGAGTCCTCCTAGGTCACCTAAAACAATATAGAGGAATGTAAGTTTTTATATGATTTATTTTTTTATTTTTTTTAAATAACTTCAATAATTAATAATTACAATATAATGAAAAACTATCTATTCCTTCTAAGTTAAAGTAGCTAAGTTAAACACCAATAATTAGACACTTAGGCTATCTTATAACTTAAGCATTTTCTTACGTTAACCTATTACAAGGTAACTTATCAGTTGATTTTTTTCTTGACGACATTATCCACTGGAAGACTCATTATAATGAAAAAAAATTTTTAAAGCTAGAAAAAGTGGTAAATTAAATAATATGTATAAAGAAAAAAGAATGTTATTTTTATTGAAGAATAGTTGGTTGCGGTCTTCAGTCAAAGAAAGAACCAAATAAAAATAAATAAATTATATCTATTTTTATCGATTTCGTGCCGACGTTTCGGCTTAAGTCTCAGGCTTTTATCAGCGCTGTTATCACGGGCTGTGCCGAGAGAAAGACAAAATAAATATAATTTATTTATTTTTACATTGATCTTTCTTTGACCGAACACCCCAACCAACCCTTCAATACATCTACGACAGTTAAAAATCAATCCATCATTATGCCATTGTTAATTGATATCCATTAGCATTTATTTTGTTTAATTCTGATAAAATTCAATTTGTTTTTATCACAATAATTAAGCAAATAATAAAGCTATCTACATACTTTGAAAAAAAAAAGTTGTTGTAAAGTAGTTTTTTTTCAATAAATTTTAGTATTAATTATTTACAACTTTATTTATATTGCTTTACATTTCCTTGATTCTATCATTGTTTGTAATCACCGTGATTTTACGTGGTTAGATATATATTCATCAAATAAATTCCACTGCTCAGTCGCTTCTCTGAATCGAATTAGGATATGCTTCTCAAGAATTACCAAAATACGTTAAGTGGAAGGTATAGTAGATAGCTGTTCAAAATTTTCGACTCAATACTTGAATCCAATATATTGTATATCATCATATGATGCCATATACATATAACGCCACTGAATAATTTAATTTCATAATATAACTTCTAGCCAATATTTTATTGATTATGGTTCAAGTAACGTATGGTGAGGGAAACATGCATGTTTCATGAACTTTTATTTTGTAAAATATTTCTCGATGCGGATGGTTATCAAAATATATCAAGATTCTCTCAAAAATTAGGTATGACGGATGTAAGAAAATGTTATATTCTTTTTCAACAAATAATGCCAGCATAACCTAAAAATAAAATTATCAATTCAAACGATTTCCGTCCCACTCTCTCAAATACAGGATTTTTTTTTTGTTTTTATTGTCATCTTTCAATCGCTTTTGTTGACGAGAAAACACAAAAGATGGATGTGGGCGGATGCAGCCTTAGAATCGTTTGAGCTAGAAAGCGATAAACTGGCTAAGTTCGTTTCTGATAACTTCCAACTTGTCAGATCCTGATTTTTTTTTAATTTCCGGAAGTGATTCAAACAAGGATTTTCCTGTTTAATCAAAATTAATTTTTTAAATAAAAACTGTTTAAAAATAATTAAATGAACGTTTAAACAATTATCGAACATTTAAATCGGTCTCTTCATAAATCACAACCAATTAACTTAAGCTATTGTGGTAATGGAGGGTAATCACAAATAATAATAATAATAGAAATAAAAATTTTAACTTATATAGACAGAATCATAATCGCCGATTATAGTAATTTTGATTACACAATCAGATTTCCAATTACGATTGTAATAAGGTAATTGTATCACATTTCTGCTACAATATTAGTGCTACTGAATCAGGTATAAGACTGGGGTAGTAATTAAGTTTTTTTTCAGTTTTAGTTATGTGATAATTTATTCCGAGTTTGTCAATCTCTGTATTAAAATGGTGGTAGGTCCGTTTTAATTTGTATGAAATTGTTTGTAAAGGCTTTTATGAGTTGGTCAACTATTGGGAAGCGGGTGGTTAGTAAATATAATTTTGTTAGTCAAATAGCATTAGTTATGATATCAATTGCATTTGTAATAGCAGGTATATTTTTTATGATTTATTTTTATTGAAAAATTTGGAGTTTTAATCGACGTTTTGGCGGTACAGAGAATTTTTTTTTTAAATTAAACTAAAAATAATTATTAAAAAACATTACGTTATTCTAACAATTTAGCTCTTAAACCCCCCTCCCCCCCTCTCCAGTAAAGAAAAATTAAGTGTAGAAGAAAAATACTTTGCAAGAAAAAATTTGAGTAATTTTTAAAATTAGCTGCCGATTAAAGTTCTTTTTTAGAGGAACAGCTTACCTACGATGAAAGGAGTAAATTTAGTTTAGGCCTACCCCGGGGAATCTAATAAAGTTACCGCAATGTGGGAGAGAACCCTTTGACACCATTTACCCCCCTGAGTTCCTAAAATGCCTTTGAAGAATCCAAAGCAACAAAGGATTGCCCGCAAATGTCAATTGGCTGATTAATTCGCTCCTATATTTTATTTTATTTTTATTTCAATTTATTGGACAATTCCTACTAAAACAGCTTTAGGTCCTTATCCTAGAAAAATTCTTCAAGTTTCACTGGAACCTTACGTATCATCCCAATCCTCGTTCACAATCCCTATCAAGCACCAGCCATCCTTATAATCCTCCAAAAAGGTTAACAAGGAATTCTCCACTCAAGACATCAGTGTATCTCGCTTAAGCACTCTCGATCAATCTCAGCTGTCTTTAGTATCAGTGAGGCGTTGAGAGAGTAGCGCAGAAATCTCATGGAGTCCTATATATATAAATATATTCTTACGCGGTCTGCGAGGGGGTGTCTTGATTTGATTTATATTAACTAAATGGACCTATTGTTGGCATACACTATTATTTAAATTCTTATTTTCTTCTTTTTTTTGCTGGGAAGCAGTATAATAATATTCTTAATTTTCAGCAATGAAAATTTCTAGGTATACAAACAATTGTTTATTTTTTT
Source organism: Nezara viridula (assembly GCA_928085145.1). Lineage (NCBI taxonomy): Eukaryota > Metazoa > Arthropoda > Insecta > Hemiptera > Pentatomidae > Nezara > Nezara viridula. The sequence goes on from OV725081.1 coordinate 51,180,275, forward strand.
TTTTGACGTTTGACGCCAAGTTGACGTTTCGGGAAAAGTATTCCCATCTTCAAAACGTAAGTTCCATACTTTCTTAGCGATTTGTTTCTAGAAAAGAGGTTATTGTAAAAGAATGCATGTTACAATACATGTTAAAGTTGTGTTCTTACACAAAATGTTACAATTACCTAAAGTATGATGTGTTCCTTTGTAATGATTTGAAATTTGTGTGTTATAAATATAATAACCATAACAGTAACAAATAAACCAGTTATTTGTATACCTGGAAGTTTTCATTGTCAAAAATAAAGACCATTATTCAAATAATGTGCAGAAATTTGGTGAACACAATGGGCGCTAATATTTAGAGTTTCTTAAGATAACAATAAATAAATATTTACAATAACAAAGATTGCACAATACTTTATATCTAACATTTTCGACAATAAGTTGAAATGTAGGGTTTTTTTTTTTTTTTTCTAGAATTAATGAAATACCGTAATAGATCAAAACTAATATCAAGAATTCTCTAAAAGGGGATGTCTAAGCTTTATAGTCAAAACTTATTAAAAGCATTTCAATTTAGTTCTGCTTTAATTTCAACTTCCAAACTTCTAAGCACTTCAACTTGAAATGAAAATATCACTGAACTAAATTAAAAATCTAGAAATAGTTCATAGGATGGCAAGTTTACTTATTAAATTTCGATTTGTCTTCAGTAACAACATGGAATGGCAATTTATGAATTTTAATCGGAAACATAATGAATAAATTAAAGGCATTCTTTTATGCATTACAACAAATAAAGCTGATGTAAATTTAGATTCTGTAGAAATATATTTTAAAATCTTATTGATATTTGAAAAAAAATATCCTCTAATCACTTAAGCCTAAAATTACTTTAATATTATTGAATAAATAAATAATTTCTAGTTTATAATATTATTAATTTATATCACCTAAATATTATAAATATACGTAACAATGAATGCCTCAATAGAAGCCAAAACCAGAAGCCAAAAAAATTATATTATTGTAAAAATTTTGCTCTTATACACCGCAGTAAAGAAAAATTAAGTGTAGAAGAAAATTACTTTGCAAGAAAAAATTTGAGTAATTTTTAAAATTAGCTTCCGATTAAAGTTAAAAAAATTTGAGTAATTTTTAAAATTAGCTTCCGATTAAAGTTCTTTTTTAGAGGAACTGCTTACCTAGTCACGTGGAAGGCTAAAAGGCAGATGGATAAATAGAATCAACGAAGATACAACAGAGCTGCGTGCAGATAAATTGAATCAAATATCCCAAGACAGGCAGAGATGGAGCAGGCTTGTTAAAGAGGCAAAAGATCTACACGGTCTGTGAGCAACAGGAAAAAAAAAAAAATACCTGCGTATTTTGGACTTGAAATGGGTTCGAACTTAATATTCTTAAACAAATAATTAGTATTTATTTTGGATTTATATTTGGGATCATTATCTTTCTAAAAAAATGAATATCTGTCTATTCAACCAATGTGCCATTGCAAGGTGTGTTTCACACACATTTTATATCTATTCACATTAGGCATCATATTCTAGATCTGGAAAACTCCCCTCCCTTCCCCCCTCCCAAAAAAAACACATGCAACCTCTATGTTTTACTGTTGGCTTCAAATGTTCATCCAAAAATTCCTCTCCAGGTCTTGTCCTAACATAACTTCTGGAACCAAACATTTCATATTTCACTTCGTTTTCCGATAAAGCTTTGTTTCATTCTTCCGTAAAATGTTTGTGTTCATTGACGAAATTGAGTCGCTTTCGCTTGAAGATGTGGTTTTCTTCTGACAACACAACTTGATGAACTAAATGATAGGAGTATATTTTCTGATCGGAGAGGATGGAACTTGGATATCTATAGCATCGGCTATTTGCTGAGGCAGTTCTCTGTACATTTGTCTGCGGTTGTGCAGATTTATTCAGCACCAAGACAGCTTTTTAGGCATGCCTGGATGTTTGTTTGTAATTGTTTTATGTTTTGTTAATTTTTCGACTACATATTAAATTCCAGAAATAGAACCTCTTACTTCTTTTTTGATTTCTCTGATTGTAAGTCCTTGTTGATGTAAAATTATAATTTTATGTTGGTGAAAAATATATCATTTTGCCATTTTCTGAGATAAAGGTAACATTAAATAGAAAACAATATTAAATTATAAAATTCGTAAACCAATGACTTCCTGTCCTTCAGTATCCTTTAACAACACCTCACTTATTCCTGTTGAACAAATCCTAGGACTCCATCTGGACAAACGTCTAACTTGGAATCCTCATACCAGATTGAAACGACAAGAAACAGCTCGACGTTTCCGACTACTTCAACACTTACTAGACAAACGCTCTAACCTTCCAATCAATTATAAAAGACTCATTTACATGACTATAATAAGGCTTATTTGGACTTACAGAGTTGAGCTATGGGACTCCACCAAAACTTCAAATTCCTCTCGCATCCAATCCTTACAATCCAAAATCCTTCGTAAAATCCTCAATGCTCCTTACTTTGTTACAAATAAAATTATCCATAATGACCTTAATGTTCCTTATGTATCAGATTTGGCCCAATCCAGATATCTGTCCTTCCATAATAAACTTCATAACCATCCCAACCCTCTTGTCTCTAACCTTGCTTCCTATTCGATTCCTGATAACCCTCCGAGGCGTCTGAAAAGAAGATGGCCACGTGATCTTCTAATATAGACATATTATTAGAGTGCTACAAGTTTCTCAACATGTGTTCCATGTCATTATATCTATGTGCGAATTTACTAGATGTATTTTTTGTATACAGTTGTAAATATCATATAAATAAATAATAAAAAAAAAATAAAAAAAATTATAAAATGTGGAAAGTTAAATTAAATTAGCGAAAAATAAATGGTGTTAATGAACACTTAAAGCGCTAATACCAATGGCATTCATTGTGGCAGATTGTATTAATATTATTCAATAAAAAAATATTAAAAAATAAATAAATAGAGCAACAAAGCAGGAAATGATTCCGTGTAAATACGCATTTTTGTCATTAGTCATTACGCGAACAGCCATGTGTAGCTGTTCTAACAAATAAATTATTGCAGGGAATCCTCTTATTTGCCAGAATGATAGTTCTAGCTTTACCATCCAAGAGCCCATAAATCTAACAAGACCTAATTAGGGAAGAGGTAAAGACCCTCTGTTTCTGTGAGGGAACAGCTGCATAATTAATTTATTTTTCTTCCTGGACTATACAGGAAATACTAGATGTCTCTCAAGACTTATCGCTTAATTGATAATAATTTGTATCAGGAGTAGTAAATAAAACAAACTAGAAGTTTAATAATAAAAATTAACATAAGCTCAGAATAGGATTAATACATCAATTATCGTGCTTATTAGTAATAAAGACTTTTAGCTACATAATTACATTGCAGTGCGAAGTAAAAAAATGGACCTATCTCCCAAGGTGAATACAATTATCACTGACAGACAACTATAATAAAATTTATGAAAAGAATTTGTAAACAACCATATTACCTACCATGATGAATAAAAAAAAGTAGTATTGAATTTAGAAACCAGAAAATATTGGGTTATGCTTAAATAAAAATAACTAAAACGTTCTATAGCAATCAACTTTCAGTTACTCCTCAAATTTTGGTTTGTTTCAATCATTGAGGTAAATGTTCTTCTATTTTCTTTATCCCAATTTATTGAACCGAGACTTTATATGAAGTTGCTTAACACTGAATACAAATAGGCAATGTTATTATTTATCCTTCTAGGAGAACTCTCAACCCCAATTTTACGAAGTATACAATTGTTCATTTAATTAAATATGTGTTGAGCTTCTGAAATCTTCTACTCTTCTAGTACCAAATAAAGATATATAGTTCGAATAATCAATATGGAAGAGCAGCAATATTGAGCTTAAAGCCATTTCATCGTCTTTATAATGAGCTATTATTTATATTTTATACTTCATATAAATGTCCCCGGAAATGACTGCACGAAAGAACTATGTTTTATATTTTTCCAATGATTGATTGAAATTCTCTGATCTTTCAAATTTCTTCTGCATATTTTTATTTTTTTTTTAATTTATTTACTGAATAGTATAAGATTCGGTAACTTGGGCAATGATTATAATGAAGCTATATGTATATATTATTCACACTATATGTACAAAATATATATAAACTAAACAGCAGCAAAATAACAACTAAATATTAATCAAAAAATGTTTACAATAAATAAAACAACTTAAAGATAAGTAAATAAAAAGAAACACATATACATATAATATAAACTATTTACAATAACAGGAAATGCGAGGCAGGCTTGTCCCTCCCACAGAGGAGAAAAAAAGCAGGACTCCAGGAGATCCCTGTACTACTCTCTCAACCGCGTCAATGGTACTTAAGCCAGTGGAGATTGATCGAGATTCTGCATATCAAAAACCACTTTTGTGCTTAGTGCTAAATAATAATTTTTGCAACATTGTTGTTTCAACCACATTAGCTCTGAAAAGGAATTAAACTAGCTTTTTCCTGGTTAGCTATATGTTTATTATGGCTCATAACGGATCATTCGATGGATACTAAATACAATAAGTATCCATATATATATATATATATTATAATATATATATATATATATATATATATATATATATATATATAGCCTACTAAAGCACAAATGAGTCAATTAAAAACCAATTATTTTCCAATTCTTAAAATGTAATGATCTCAGAGAAAATAGACTATTTTCATTCTATAACTAAGGTTAAAATTAATATATACATACATCTATGGCGAATATGTGTACAAATACATCTGATATACTGTGAAGCTGAAAGTTGAATTATTGCCTATCTGCTCAAGCGAACCATATCACTCAGATAGAGGCATCTTTTCTCTCGAGTCTCCAATACTGTCAGGATATCTTAATCGACATAAAAGGAGTTGTTTTCTCTCTCAGCCAAGTGATGGATTTGTTTTCGTTTCGAGTGAAGTTCGTGAGGTGACATTTCAATAAGACAAGTACATTTATCTCCAAACTTATAAAAGATCGGTATGAAATATTTTTTATAAGACAGAAAAAAAAGTTAAAGTATTGAAGAGGTAGTTGGATCTGGAAGATCGCATTCATTTTTGGAAGAACTGTAGATATCAAAATATGTATTTGTTATGGAATTATTATTATTTTTATTTATTAATTTTATATATGCCTGCAATCATGGTCTCTCACAGGCTCATTCCAAAATAAATAACAAAGTAAGGGTGAAGTTATAATTAATAATTATAACGAAACCGCTCAGATTAAGAAGACGGAAACAGGATGAACTAAACAAAAGTAGTTAACCAAATTTTTATGATATGCAGTCAAATATGGTTGCAGACGTGGCGGATGAAGAGGAGGGCATTTCGGCTGAAACCCGCTCAGAATAAAAAAATTATATTTTTTTTCATTGGCTATATTTGTTTTTCAGAGAGATCTAAGTTAAATATTGAAACAATCACAATATATCATCTTTTGAGTTATGCTCTAAATACAGGTTTGAAATGTAAGCGCGTGTTAAGACAAAATATTTGAAATTATAGCCTTATAGGACTACATAAAAACAGTTAATTTTTTTTTTCTTCCAGAGTACTAATTTATTTGAAAATGATAAAGTAATTCGTATTCCAACAAAGTTATTTTAAAAAAACATAAGCTAATCAAGATATAATTAAAAGGTATACCATAATGGTACAGACACGACTTCCTGTCGCCAAGATAATATTGGCATTTTATTCATTTGTCCTCTGAGCATTTTACTATGAAGATATGAGTTAGATAGCATTCTTCTTATCTCCGGAACTAGTTTATCATAAGTTCCTCGTTACAGCGGTCGCCGAAAATCGAAAAAAAATATAAGAACAAAATAAATAAATAAAATAACAGTGAGTTTGAGATCTGCACAGGCATATTAAGACGTTCAAAAATATGAATTTTTTTTTGGGAACATTCAAAGACAAATTCCTTAAATATCACTGGGTATAAGGACAAGAATTATTAATGCGGTCCACATTGATAAATAATACTTAATTGGAGCGGGCTTTTTATTTAACTGGCCTTCACAGAGAGACGAAACTAGGATCGCTTTTTATTAATTTTGCTTGAAAAATCCTTTTTAAAAGAACCAGTCTTGATATACAAAGGAAGTAGTTCTACCACATTTTGTATTTTACAAAGTCTGATACCTTTACAAAGTTAGCTTCTGATGTTTTTATTCCATTCCTTTTGAAGGAACTTGTGCCGAGCTTAGCCCCACAAGCAGTGGACTAACTCGCATTAATTGAAGCCCTACTGGACAGGAACTGTAATCCTATAAGTTGAAGAGGAGCTTGATTTAGTGCTTCCTGGACCAGGGCCTTGTCTTCTAGGATTAGTTTATCCTTTCAGTTTCTGCACCATCACTGCAGGAGTGTACAATGTGCTACTGCGTAAGTATTGACTTATGCTATGCTTGAGACAAAACACTTTACTCAAAGTACCTTACTCAAAGTACCTTACTCATAGTACTCAGTTCGTAATAAAATTGTTAATGCCCGATTTCTGATTTCATAATAATAACAAAATATATAGACGATTTTACAAAACACAAAGAAAATTTGTGTAATTTAATAGTTTAAAAGCACCTTTAAATCGTTAAAGAAACAAAATTTGTAATTCTATTTTTAAAAAAAATAAATGAATAACCTGTATTACTACAACACACTACTATTTGGGGAAAATACTGTTTCAAAGCTAGCGGTTGTGGAGGGATGGAATGGGACCAGGATCTCGCTCAACCGCCAGGTTTTCCATCTTAATTAATTAATTAATGGTAACCACTTTATAGAGGTGTCCGAGAAGTTTCTCTCTAAAACAGGGCCGCCCCACGGCCAATGAAACAGAATAAGTATTTTTTCTGTCATGAGCCTAGATTCGAATATGGGATCTCGATCGTTGGAAGCTAAGTTTCCTACCCCTGAGCTACCCCGCTCCATTAAATTCTATTATTTATTACCTGCGCCATTGTAATTCTATTATTTAAGAAAATTTAATCTAGTTTAGAATCCTGCATTTGTGAATTATTGAATTAAAATTTATGGAAGAGTTATCGTTTACTATTCCATAAAAACGTTACTTAGGTAAAAAATAAAATATTAATTTTAATTCCCGGCTTTCCTAGGATGGAATCAGACCTTGCTCCACGTGTACTTTTTGTTGTATTTCTGGTCTACTATATTTTTTAAAAATATTACTATTCATTTATAAAATACTTAGTAAAGAACACGTCAACAAATGGCATCCCTTGTGCCATGTAATACGCTGAGGTGTATATTTCATCTGATTGTATGTTTTATTTTTTTTTATAATCCAATACACACACACACACACACACACACATATATATAAATATATATATATATATATATATATATATATATATATATATTTATATATATATATATATATATATATATTGGGGCTGGGGTAGCCGTGCAGGCTAAGGCGCTTCCAAGTTAAGCAACACCAAGCGCGGTTAGCACTTGGATGCGTGACCGTCTGATTTGGGTGACCGTCCGCCAGGGAAAGCCACGCTGCCCGAGATCCCCCCCCCCGGGTATGTGAGACCCGTCAGGCTACTGGAGACAACTCACACCGACCGGGCGCTGAACTGATGACCCTACCTCCGTGTACTTAATCGGGAATCGGGACGTGGTCGAAGATCTTTCAAGGTCTATAGCACCAACATAAAAAAAAAATGGATACATATATTTTTTTTTTTTTTTGTTTAATATATATTTCAAAAATAACAGGAGATACTTTACTCTCTATCTTATCACCTCATACACGTCTTTGTTTTCCATATCGTACGTATAAGTATCTATATAATATGTAATATAGCTAACGTTTGCCAAAGTATTTTTTAGGTATCGTATTTTGAACAAATAAAATATTCAGAAAAGAACAAATATTTATGTTTTGGATTACTATAAGTTTCTCATTCGGTATAACGTTTCTCACCAAACTTTCTAGACCCGAAAATCACAGAAAAATATCAAAAACCATTTTTTGTCATTTTTCTAATGCGTATTTGTGTTTTATCTTCAACAAACGTCAACTGATTTTTTTTCACCCAGTATGGGAAAGCGATTATGAAGGCAGCAGATGCGAAGTGCCAACACATCAATCATTTGACGAGACAGGAAGTATGCAAATTTAGGTTATATTCCAAAGCCGGAGGACCTCTAGGTCTTATTTTCGCCTATGATATCCGTAAACCCTAAGCTGATGGAGAGTCAACAAACTTGAGCCTCTGCAAATAAAGAACGGCGCAGCTATTTGTGGAGCTGAAACAAAAATCAATTTGTTTTTTATCAATGTCCGATTTCCGCAGTTGAATAAAGCAGCTTTGCCTACTTTCCGAATTTAGACTGTATATAAAATATTAACAAAAAATAAAAATCGACTAAACAAACCTAATTAATTTATTTGTAATAATATCTGCTTAAAATTTCATGGAATAAGAATATTACTCTTTAATTGGTTATTTATAAACGAACCATAAGTGAATAAACTGTACGGTTAAATGAAAACCAGAGCACATAATCACAGTAATTATATTTACACTATTTCTTTCATTACTCAGCATCAAATCTAGAATTAAAATAAAATTCTAAACTCTCAACGGACCTTTAAATTGTGGAGAGTAAACATTTAAGCAAGTTTGTAAGCAAAGTTAGAATTCAATGGCTAAATTTACATCAAGAACATCTCAATCAAAAAAAAAAAAAGTTTTTCTTTTAAAAAAAATATACTACAAAGATATTCCCTTTACAAATTGATAAAATTCCAACGCAAAGTTAAATGACCTCATTATCTACAGCCTTAAAAGGTATCGTTTTAAAAATAAATATTAAGATTTTAAGTAAATTAACATCAAAGCAACTCAAAAGGTTTTAGATAATAATTAAATCACAAACCACTCTCTTATATCTTAAAATATCATATATACATACATTTTTTTTCCTATATATACATTTTTTTTTTCCTTTCTTATGTACATATTGTGTGAATGAATACTATAGCACTAGTACCAATGCCCTTCAGTGTGGCAGACTGTATTAATACTCAATAAAAGTTAAAAAAAAAAAAAAAAATATATCATAATTCTGAATCTCTTGACAGATTGTCAGAAAAATTAAGAATCTACTGATTAGAAAGGGATTTTTAATGAGTTTAGTCGGTATAACTAACGAAAAATCGGAAACAAGTCAGTCAAAACCTCTGGTGATTTCGTATGGAATGACCAGTATCTCCTACCTTCCCCCCCTATAATTTTACTTAGCTTGGTGTATAGAAGACTGTCTGGTGAATTTCGTTGGTATACCAAAATAAAGTATCTTAATCCAGCTTTTCAATGACAGATATTCCTCAGTGCCTTTCTTCCCCCAGTCTTAAGAACATCCAAGTGTCCTGGATCTACTTATGTTCTCCCGTACAATCGTGAAACGCAAGATCACAATCTGCCGAGTTGGAAACCCCAGCCGTAAATCTGCTTCCCTTAATCTTTAATTATTGGAGCAGCAGCCTCCTTATTTTTTCCTTTGCCGCAGCCTCCACAACAGTTTCATTTAAAGATCATATCTAAGTTCAACTTGTAAGAAATCTACCAATTTCGCACAAATAATATATATTTTCTTTAACGCTCAATTATATATTTGATAATTTGAATATATCTCGAAGATTTTAAATTTCTCCACGATGCCTTGATAATTTGAAAAAAGATCAATATATGGTATTTAATTTATTTCGGCAATTTTAAGTTGTAAAATAGATAATTTGCTTGCCACAACTTCAAGACAAAACTCTATTATTTGAAGTGCATCGGTAGATTTGAGAATGTGCAGAATGAACGGTCCCTTGTAATTTTAATCTATGAAATTGAAAGTAACTCTTGCAAGAGCAACTGCCTTCCACTTAAGAAAAAAATAGTTATTAAAGATGTTAAGAGTAAAATTTAAAAAATTTAAAAAAAAAAAAACAAAGATCGAGATCAATCCTACACGAATGATGCTAAAATACAAAAAATCTCGATTTTTCTCGATTCGAAACGGGGGGGGGGAGGCATGCGTGTGTTACAGCATTTTTATATTATTATTTATTGAACACGTCCACTGTACTTTATGTATGTTTTATGTATTAGGTTAGAAAGAGAGGGGAGAGAATGTGAGGAGTGAGAACATGTATAGGGGGAGAGAAGGAAGAGAAAGAGTACAGAATGATAATAAATGAATGAAAGAAATAGTAAAAATAAATAAAAAAATAAAAAAGGGAAAAAAAATAATATATATATATATATATATATATATATATATATATATATATATATATTGTATACTATGCTCATACATATTGTTAATCCTATATAATTGTATAATAATTTTAAATAATGTCTGTGGTGATTAATAAGTATGCTGTGTTGTTAGCAACCCAATGTAATTGGGCAGCACCATTTTATTTTATTTTATGATAATAAAGTGATTCTCTCCTAGAATTTAACTTTGAGTGATACCAGTGGGTAGTTTCTCAACAAGCGTGTTTCATGTAATAATATTTCTCTGTGCAAATTTACTAGATGTATTCATACTAATACAGTTGTAAATATCATAATAAAAGTTAAAAAAAAAAAAGAAAAAAGAATTTAAATAATATTTCTATTTATGATGGTCTGTTTTAAATTATTATACTATAGATAAGTTGTTAATTTGCAGGATGATTCTTTTGATAAAATGAGGAGAAGAAAAGAATTTTTGGGGAGTTTTGAAGGATAAGGGAAAAACTGTTTATATTTAAAAAAAAACAATTACTACCATTGAGTAGTATTATATATGAATATGTATCCATGAATATATTTTTAATAATGTTTTTATAGCACTAATATTTGTTTTTTGAAAAGGATGTTTTTTTTTGGTTTTTTTTAATTGCTCTTGGAGCCTAAACGTTAAATAATATTTTTAAATGTTTATAAAAATGTTTTATAAGTAAAATAAAAGACTGTGAGATTAAAAAGGGGTTTTGATAAATATAGATTAAATATAATAACTGTTTCTATGTTTACATAGGTATCTGTAACATTAGTTTGTTATTTCCTAACTTTTAAAATATAGACCATTTATTAGAAATACCTACTTTTAATCAAATTATTTTTTTATTAATTTTCACTTCTCTCCATATAGTTATTTTGGAATTTTCGTAATTAGTACGTTTGCTATGGTCTCCCATAAAATTATCTATAAACGACTGTATCAATCGTTTGATTAATGATTATTTGCATATGATCTGAAATTGACTACTAAGTCCTGTTTTTTTTTTATTTATAACTGCCTCCATATTGTTTTTATTATGACTGTTATTTTTAACTTACATTATTGGAACTTTTTCTCCGGTACCTTGAGAAATTATCAATAATATCATTTATCATGTATATTATTATTATACATAATAATGATATTATAATGATTTAATATCATTATTTGATTTATTATTATAATGAATAATGATATTATATATCATTATTCATTATTATAATGAATAATGATATTATATATAATATACTATATCATATATAATGACTATATCACTCGTTTAATTAATTTTTTATATCTGATCTGAAATTAACAATTTCCATTTGGTAAATATAAAAAATAAAAGAATTGTCCTAAATTTCCTTCTCCCAATTTTTCTAAAACAAAACAAAAAAAATCCGGCTAAAACAAATAAGCAGGCTTTTACAGTATTTCGTTTCCGATCCATTGTTCAAAATTTAATAGCTAGCTGTTCAAGAACCTTAAAATAATGTTATAAACTAGGAAGAATAAGAAGAAAGACCATAAATCTTTATACTCCAATTGATCGACTACCGAATCGATAAAAGTATTGCTTTCAGAGCCATATCGATATTTGGGCGCTTCAAAGATTCCAGAAAACAAAGTTATATTTTATACCATCATAAAAAAATTAAATAATATTTACAACGGATGAGATTAAAATAACAATCAGCAATGGGTTAAGAAATTTTATAAAGACAATGTTCATTTCCATTTATTTTATCATCAACGAAACATGTTGATCTGAGTTCTATAATAGACTATAAATCCAACTATCTCCTCGCTTTGTCAAGTCCACTAACTTCTGTCAATAAAATATAAAGGAGCAAGCTTTTAACATTTTCTTGTATTTTCACTAGATTCGCCTTTAAATCACGATATAACTAAATATTTTTCATGGCTTTATCTTCTGAATAACAGGAGCCTGAAGATACTAAATAATTTTGAGTTTTAAAAAACATAACTCTAATAATAATTATGTTAAATTGTACATTGCCAAATAAAAAAGTTATTCCTGGTTCAACTAGAAACAGGGGAAAAGAAGGAATGAAATCCTAAAGCTACAAGCCTACTTGAGAGTTAATCTTGCGAGAAACCTCTAAAGTTACTCTCCAGAAGTAAGCTACTCTTTTTCTGGCTGTATTCTCGGACTCTTAGGGCAGAGTATTCCGTAAAAAGCAGCTCTCGAGAGTGAAAAAGTTGACAAGTAACATAAGAGAACTAATACGAGATAAATCGGAACGTCGGCACAAAAATGGAAGGAAAATAAGTAACCGGCAATTGACAATCTGGTCTTACAGTATGGAAAGGGAAATAAAATGGACAAATAAAAAAGGCAAGGAAGAAAATTAGACTAGCACGAAGCGGCATTAGTAAAAAACGTCCTTTTAATAAAGATAGATATAATAATAATAAATGGCTTAGTGAACCCGGGTGTTCCATACCGTCACCACAATATCCAATCCCAGTCCCTTCAGATCAGCTTTAACGCAATCTTCCCACCTTCGCTTCGGTCTACCTCTCGGACGTTAACCATTCAGTACAGCAAATATCAACGTTTTAGCAATTCTTTCGTTACCGAGCCCAACAATTTTACATACCCATTTGATTTGCCGCGATGTAAACACCTCAATTATATTAACAGGATACAGTTCACGCAACTCGGCGTTGTGCAGCCTTCTGAGCTCTCCGGTTAACTCATCTTTCTTCGGTCCGTATATTCTACGCAATACTTTATTTTCAAAAACCTTAAGAAGTTGCTCATCCCTTAATGTAAACAGCCACGTTTCGCATTCATAAAAAACTGTAGGTAGGATAATGATTTTATATATTCTAGTCTTTTAATTCCGAGACAAGATTCGCGAGCAAAGAAGTTTTGTCACAAAAAAATAACAAGCATTTCCCGCCTTCAGCCTAAACTTTATATCCCTTTGAATTTCGTTTTTTCTAGTTATCATAGATCCTAGACACTTAAACTTCTATAACAGTTCAAACATATTACCTTCTATATCGACATCACCAGAAATATCGCCATTTTTGCAGCTAACCATATGATTTGTCTTATCCGTGTTTATTTCGAGCCCTAGTTCTTTACCGGATTTCATTAACGCTGTCGTATTTAGTTTTATAGTTTCCGTGTCTTCGCTTAACAGGACCAGATCATCCGCATAGCCAAGCACGGGTGTTGTCCCGCCCTGATCCAAACCTTTTTCGGTACGCATTAACTCCCTAATGCCATGTTCTAATGCCAAATTGAACAGGACAGGCGAAAAGAAATCACAGTGTTTTAAACCCGAACGGACCTCATACTAAATAAAGATAAATATAGATTCATTTATACATTTAAAGTAAGGCTATGAATGTTATTTCAGCACATTTATTTTATTTTTACACTGGTTTGAAAATGTCATTCTAGCCTAAACGTGGCTAGTGTGAAAAGAAAATAAATGTGGTGAAATAACATACATAGCCTTACTTCATATTATTATAATTAATTGAACCTTAAACTAAAAACATAAATGAATTTAAACATGACCTTTCAGAAGCTAAACAGGTCAAGGATTCAGGAGATTTAGAAGTCGTTTAAAGAACACTTAAGCAGCATTAGTGGATTACAGAGTGATATGGCTTGAAAATGGAATCCAAGCCGAAACGTAGCCAGTGCAAAAAGCAAATAAATATGATGAAATAACAAACATTGCCTTACTTTATGTTATTAGATATAAAATTTATATATTGGAGAAAACCGAATACATGCAGTTTTCTAAAAAAATAGTAGAAATTTCTTGAAAAAATTTAAACAAATCATAATATAATTGTACCATATTAAGATTTCACATATTTGACCCTGATTCTTGTATGTAATTTGAAATATGAGTTAAAAAAAATACTTTGAAATAGGAGTTAACCGAAAAATGCAGTTATTTTAAAATAACATTCTGTGTATTAAAAAAAAGAATAAAAGTAAAAAATAAATAAAACTATTATTTATCAAAAAATAAATGAATAAATAAAAATGTGTGGGCTCTTAACGACTTTAACGGGAAATTAACTCCAAATGTTTACTGAAAGCAGTTCAAAACATCTATAAAAACTGAGAGCAATAAAGACTTAGACCCAAAACATCCAATAAATTTCACTTTGGGATTCAAAATGCGTTAGTTAAGTTAGGAATACATTTGTTGTCATTGTTTTATTTTTTCTAGGGCTGTTACAGCATGTTATTTATTTAGCATAAGAAGTACAAGAAGCAAATTATTTCTTTAACAAAAAAACACATTCATTTCAGTTTAATCCGTAGATATTTTTAATTTTAAATTTATCAAATAAAGGGAAAAATCAGAATGTTTCATGTTACATTTTAATTAAAGAGTCATGGAATCGTCTCCCATATATTCGTAATTTAATCATATCATTAACAACCTAATTATAATCTTAATATTATGTTTACTGTCCCCCAACAAGAAGAAATGGCTATTTATCTTTCTCAGCTTGGGTGAACACTACAATTTTAAAGGAGTTTCACCCGTTTTTTCATTAATTAATTATCAAGAGTAACAATAGACAAGGAAAGAAAATTATATCATATTTAAAACATTTTAAACAAAAAAAATAATTAAGAATGTTTGATGACAGAAGCGGGAACAAATCGATTTCCTCTGAGGAAAAAAAGAAAAATAATAATTCCACTTTATATGCAGATTGTTCTCCTTTATAAGAATTCATAGTCTAAAAATAATCAAACTTTTAATTGGCAAACCTGTGGAATCGAACTTGTAAACAAGGGCGTTCGAACTGCATTTATCGAAGTAAAAGTAGAAAAGAATATTTTTTTTAAAGTTAATTTAAATTTGATTTCGTTCAAGTGCCTCGGTTAATACATATGGTGTAAGCTGCTATACGGATCAGAAACACATTATTAAAAAATATAATAAAATACAAATACTTAAATGTATTAATATTGAATTGAGAATAGCTTTACTTAATTATTTGTTTTAAAAGCCAATTGTACTTTCATTATGTATCAGAAAAAAATCAAGGAACTCATTACCCTGATTGACATCCCACCATCCTGATAGCCAAAATATCAAAAAATAAAGATTAAAACAGAGTAGAGAATTGTTCAGAAATACCTTAAAATGTATTGAAGATACAGCAAAAGGAAATGCTATAGAGTTACGTGAAGATAACTGGGAAAAAATAGACCAATACAGGTAGCGATGGAGAATAATGGTTAAGGAGACAAATAATGAAGAGGTCTGTAACGCCAACAGAAAAAACAAATAATAATAAAATATAAATTAAATTAAATTGCTTTCTAAATTAAAATTAAATCATTTCTCAGATAATATATTTCATTTACAAATTTTAATTTTATATTACTATTCACTATTCATGTGAATTATTTTCACGAGCCAATTTGTTACACACGCTAACGAAAAATATTTTATAAAAGCTTTTATGACCACTTCGGCAAAGTCTCGTGCATTTTTGATTCTGAAACCGTATTTAGTTTTAGTGTTTTTTTTACTATCCGAAATTCTCTAGCAATATGACATCAATTAATATTAAAAAACTGAATAAGCAATATTCAATGAAGCATAAGTAAATCCATTGCTTGACAAAATACCTTTAAAACTAGGTTTTGATGAGTCTATTAAAAATCTCCATCTTCGGATAATAACTACAGTGAACTAAATTCCTGCTTGAGGAATTTAGCAAATTATTGATCGCTTTTTCTGTAACGTTAAATTGTTTCAGATTATAATAAATGTAGAATTTATTGCCTATCTAATATCATTTCAATGATTAAAATTATTATTTTTTTAGACATTAAGTAATATAAGATATATTTTTTTTTAATATTACAATGTAGGTATTGGTAGGTAATAAGACGAGTTTACTTTCCTACTGTCACTAGATAAGGAAAGTATTACGGTCGAGTCAAATTTTCTATGTGCAGTTTCCCAACAATCTTTATGTTTTAGAACTGCTCAAGTAAAAAAAAAAATAAGGCAATAGTCTGCCTTCAAACGAGTGAACCGATTCTGTTCTTTTGATTCTATTTTTTACTTTCCTGCCTATACTAGGTTAGGAAAGTATTGCAATCGGATCAAATTTCCGACATGCGGTTTTCGACGGATCTATACGTTTCAGAGCCCCCTGAGTCCGAAAAAAAACATTTTTAGCCATTGGTCTGTCTGTCTGTCTGTGCCAAGATTTTCTCGGGAACTACTGAGCCGATTTGGTTGCTTCCTTTTTATTTTGTAGGGATTTGACTACTTATGCCTGTGACAGAAATTCGGTTCTCCATGCGCAATAGCTTGCGCACAATAAATGAAAAACATGTTTTTCTGTTGACTATAGGGCAAAAACGGCTCTAACGATTTTGATGAAACTATCCTCAAATGTTCTAATCATTGTTCTTTCAATTTTCGTATATAGACTAAATTGCCGAAAAAAATCAGGAAAAAAGTCATAAAGAAAAAAAATATTATGGGGCCTAACTCGCTAAGTATATATTCTATGGTAAAATTTATAATAAAACTTTTCAAAGGTAACTAGATTACCAACAAAACAAAACAAAAAAGTCATCGGAATCAAACCAGTATTAGCGACATTTATGTTTGATCAATTTTCAGGAAAATGTATCTAGTTCAATTCTTTTATATTGTTTTATGAACATATGTAAAGATATAAAAACTTTTCTGAAATAGGTAGGAAAGTCGTGTGAGTGGACACACCAGATATTTTTTTCAGCGTTTTCACTATAATTTATAGGGTTTGCCGGTGTAACAATTTGGGTGCTGAGCAATAGTGGTTGCGTAGTGAGAAAAAACGTGTTTTTCCATAGCCTGTAACTTTTTTTAAATTTACCTATTTCGAGTCGTATAAATTTGTCTACAATCGATAAGAAAGTCGGGTGAGTGAACATACCAATTTTTTATTTTTGGAATCAGCACACTTAACAACATAAGTATTAAGTAAAATTATTGAAAACGTTTTCTCATCGTTGTCCTGTGTAATTATTACCTGTGAATTCAGTAGACTCTTCAGTATTTGAGTAACATTAACTAACTTAATAATTTATTAGACCCTAAAACTCGGACAAT
Source organism: Nezara viridula (assembly GCA_928085145.1). Taxonomy (NCBI): domain Eukaryota; kingdom Metazoa; phylum Arthropoda; class Insecta; order Hemiptera; family Pentatomidae; genus Nezara; species Nezara viridula. Next base: position 51,197,804 of record OV725081.1, read on the forward strand.
TAATCATGACAGGACTCCTAGCTAATACTAAGTAGACAGCTATTAATTTCATTTATGAGGGAATTAAATACAGGTGCCAGGTTTGGTGGCAATGCGGTGATACGGCCTTATGGCCCATAAATCCACAGCTGCGCTCTCTATCTGTCCATAGCTTTTATCAATATCGCTCTTACTCAAGCATGAAAAATATATAAAGAAAAAAAAAGCGTTTATAAAACAATCCGTTACGTGAGGGAGTGTTGTGAAATATGGACATTCTAACTGTCACGACCGACATTCGGAAGGAATACAAACGGTTTCACGACAAATGGATGGACACGTATACATCCTTGTACAAAATATTGCGATGAGTGACATTCCCATGTAGTTCAGGAACATAATAGCAGCACAATAGTAGTATGCATCACTGAATACTGTCATCTTCAATATCGCCAGTACCATCATCATAGAATAGTTCATTTATTGTCATTATTGTATATTAATTTATTAAAAAAAGTACACGATACTCCATTTTGTTAGCGGGTTTCTTAAATCCATTTAAAATGTTTCGGCTATCTTCAACAATCATCCAGCCTTCTTCTTCACTTTTTACTGTTTTCGATACAAATATTTTAATTTTTTAAATCTTTTTTTACTGTATTTGTTATACAATTATTATTCACATAACGGTTTATTATGTTATATGGTTCCTACAATCATACAGATAATATGTTAAAGATTATAGACAAGAAAATATGAAACAAAATAGATATCTATGTCAATAATAATGTTATTAAAATACAATTACAATATTAGTGACAAATAAACTAGTCAGTTTTTTTTTTCCTACCCACCACAACTTTATTTATTATACAAAAGACAATATATAAATACAATTATAGATATATGCAATTTTCAAAGTTCCTTTTTTGGCCAGAGACATTTCAAGATGAAGAGCTCGGCATGCTGTATGCATATTTTACATTTATGGCCAGAGGACTCATAAAAAGAATTATTAAGCATTCCTGTAAGCCCATAAAGGAAATAAAGGGCGAAAATGATCCTGGTAGTAGTTCCTAACCCCAACAATTTTATATAAACAAAAATAAATAAACAGACAAATATATTATAAATGAAAAAAATCCAACCAACAAAGATATCAGTCTATAAACATACAGGTGAATAATTAACTTGCCAAAGTTTTGCCAATTCCTGCATCATAAGGGCAGAAAAACCAGGATCGATTATATGCATAAAGAATAAAAGCGAATTATTGCAGTAGATATCTCAGGAAGCCAACTGAATACATATTGAGGGAAAGTGAAGATCCTATTAACACAGCTAAAGAAGGTTATATTGAACAGCTCAATGTGGTCTCCTAGGCCACATCCCGATTCCCGATTTAAAGTACGGGGTAGGGTCATCAATCCTACGAAGTGAGTTTCCTCCAGTAGTCTGACAGGCCTCACATACCCGAGGGGACAGGAATCTCGGGCAGAGTGGCTTTCCTTGGTGTGGACGGTCACCCATCCAAGTGCTAACCACGCTCGGTGTTGCTTAGCTTTGATTACCTATTGCAAGCGGCTTAGCCCGTATGGCTATCCCGGCTCCCATATATATATATATATATATATATATATATATATATATATATAATAATATTTTAATTATAGGTATTTATAACATCCATTCCCAACAAAATTCACCGAATACACGATATGCCAACGTTAATTTGTTATTTTATTTTATTTAATACGTTTTGTATTATTATATTTTAGTTATGTATTTTGTTTTGTTCATTGTATTCCTGCTTATTAGCAGTTCAATATAACCTTCATTGGCTGTGTTAATAGAACCTTCTCTTTCCTTCAACATTTTTCTTTTTGCTTTCTGCATATAAGTGATCTTGATTTTTCTGCACTGATTATGCCTGATTTGGTTGGCAAATTCATCTGTATGTTTGGAGAATGATGGCTTTCTTGTTGAATTTTTCTATTTATAACATAATTACCTCATGTTTCTTTTATATCTTTATGCTTATTTTGTAAGAAAAATATATTGAAACGTTTTGAAAATATTAAGATTTAATGGAGACATAAAATTTCAAATTTTACGCTAGCAAATGGACGATAGAAGTTTATTTTAATTTTCATGGTTAGAGTTTGTTGGAATAAATTTTATAACGTGTGAAAAATTTGAATGATTTTTATAGTTAAAACTTGAATATTTAACTATTATCAAATTTAAATACAAATTAATGACTTATGTTAAATTTCAAACGCAATCGAGAGGTCAACCAAACATAAATATTCCACTTAATCGTGGCAAAAGTATGGAGAAATAATTGAAGAGACAAGGTGCTTGCTTGCAAAATTGCTTTTGCAAAATTGCTCTTAGATTTTGGTAGATAACGATGACGTAACTTGAGAGTCTTTAACTCAACCCACATTGATTGTAGGTAAGTATTGGTTGGATTTAGAGTTTTCAGAACAGGTTTTGGACTATTACTTAATACGACAGTACATCCAGTGTTAGCAATTCGACTATAATGACTATTGAAAATTTTAGAAAAACATAAATGAATTTACAAGTTTCCAATTTGTTTTTCTATTCTAATATAAGCGCACATTCACTTTCATAAGTATTTAGAATAAAAAAAAAACAGTGCTGTTTCATTAGTGTACTTTTGGAGTTATTCCCAAATAAAATTCTGAATCCAGCATTAGTTAAAAAAAAAAAATTAACCCACTTTGCTTGGTCGGTACAAATAGTTTTATTTCAACATTATACCCATAGTATACAAATATGCTAATTATAAATTTATCATAATAGAGCTCTTTTGAAAAATATAACCCGAAAAAAAAAGTAAATGAAAGAAGAATATTTTATCGGAAATTATTCTTTTCAATTTCGATCATTTTTTTTTTCATTTTGTAAGAATTTGAGGAAGCACTAATGCCCATAGATTTAATGATCCGAAATTGCGAACTTTCAAGTTATTTAAATTTTTGTTTAAGTTTATTTTCGTAGAAATATGATATGTACATAAATTAAAGGGGATTTTAAGAGAAAATTGTATAGAGAAACTCATTTTTCATTCGCAATTTCGAAACGAAAGACTAGATATTAATGAAAAGTATGAAAAACAATGCTGAATTTGATTTCGACGTTTTTTTCAAAATTTTAAAGTAATTGGTGAAGAGCTTTTGGAGATTAGCTGTTTGAATAAACTAACATTTGGATATATATTTATACCCACTAACTCTAAAAAAAATGTATTGATAACACTAAAACTCCTGAACTCGTTAACTGACGCAAATTGGTCAAAAAAGGTGGACTGAACTGTTTTCATTTTGTCAATTTATAAAATGATGTCTTTCAAATTATTTAAGGAAGTTAGTCGACTGTTCTACATATCATGGATGATTAATAGTCAGGCCGCAGTCATTTTAAAGGTTTTTATTGGTGCCGACGTTTCAACCCAAACAAGTTGGTCATCATCAGGGCTGAAAAAATTTTAATACAATCAGATATATAATATTATAAGACAGATAATGATTAATAATGAAAAAAAAAGTTATTGATGATACCCTAAATAGACGAATGAAACATGTAATAAGATATACAAACTAAAAAATAATTTTTATAATCAATTTATAAGAAATCATTATCTGTCTCTGGTTGTCTTAAACAATTTTATATATTTCCAAGTGATATTTATAGTTGGAAAATTTATAATATCTGTACAGACAGTAAGTTGATTCCAGATTAGGTGATTGCAGTGTGAAACAGAGGCCTGTGAATAAATATATATATTTTCCGACTAGAAATATCACTAAAATTCATAATTAAAAATGTTGAAATTGGAGTTAGTCATTCTGTCAACTGAAAGGACCATTTAATGATTTAATGCTCCGCTGGCTTTAGTACCAGTGATGCGGTTGAATGAGTAGCGCAGGGTTCTACGGGAGTCCAGCTTTTCCCTCCGTAGCTGGAGGGACAAGCCTTCCTCGGAGTTCTCTCGCCTCATTGTAAATAGTGTATATAATACGTATGCATGTGTTTTTTGCTTAGTATTAATTTTCTTATTTTTAGGTTATTTTATTATATTTATTGTATATACTTTTTGATTAATATTTATTGTTATTTTTCTTCTATTTATTTTATATTTTTTGTACATATAGTGTGAATATTATCTTACCTCACTATAACTAATATCCAAGTGACAGATTTTTGTGATACTCAATAAATAAAAAAACAAAAAAAAATGATTCAATAATTTATATAGGTTTTATATGAGATGAAAATCCCTTATAATAGTAAAACGAAAAATCATGACTCTCCATAGCGTAGTAAAGAAGATTTCGGCAGGCGACTCAGTAACTGTAGGAACATAAAGTTCGGGTCATTAACTCTAAAGATAAGGCACATATTTGACTCCGTTATTTCACTGGATGATATAGAATAATCACTAAAAACTGATTAAGTCTTTTACATCAACAGAGGAATGCGATATTTTAACAGATGACTCCGAATGTCATAACAAAATAATAATCATCAAAACTACCATTTTCTTAGAAGAAACGTTTTTTCAAAGAAAATGTACTTCTTCCCCGTACTTCCACTATAGAGTTTGTGAAAACAAGATAAAAATAATGTGTTTTAAGCTTCAAACGTTCCTTTTTCCGTTCCACTTATTTCCTAACTTGTATTTATTTTCCACTACTGTAGTCAAAATAATACGATCAAAGATCCTAGCCTCCTTCCATAATATTTTCTCTCCTTTACACAATCTCCTCAATTATTTACACAGATATTTTTTTTTGGTGATAATGTTTAAAAAAAATTCTTTCAAATGTAAATTTCATGTTAGTACATTTCGCTGTTAAAATATTATACAACCATTTTTTTTATCTTAAATTGATCAAATTGTGTTTTTTTTCTTAGATGACAGTTTGTTTCAACCAAAATATTTTTCATAACATTTACCCTGATATGAGGTGTTTGTACATACCTCTAAAATGCATGATCAGAATAAAATTTATCCTTCCATATACGGTTCGCTTCGTTGCCTACTCGTTATCTATTTTTGTTGTTTAGTTGTGTTACATCACTCGAGCAATGTTGGTTATTTTTCTTATCAAAATGCTGAAAAAACAATATTTAGGGCAATAATAGGAATCGTTTTTTATTTAATTCCCTTTATGTTACAAGGTAAGTAATGTTACTTTTGATGAATAATTATTTGGAAATCATAAACTATTGTGTAATAATTTACAGTTTTTTTATGATATAGTATAACTTCAAGAGATTAGTGAAATGCACACTTTTTAGACATTAGTTTGCATCTATTGTTATGTAATCTAATGTCACCATATTTTTTTTATTAATACATAAACATAAAATTAGACATAAAAATTGAATTTGTCATCTGCAAAGAGCAAATTTTTTGGCAGCTTCATAGCGTCCCATCACAATCCAGGAAATAGTTCAGTTCAGTTTATATGTCACCATATAAATTATATTTTTAAAGAAAATTAATTCTGACTGAATTAGTAGTATAATGTTTCTTATGCAGGGTATCTTTACTTTTTTTTTAATTATTCAATGACCTTTTTACCATCTAGACACAGAGTTACTTAACTAGTATAGTAACTGAAATCTATCAGTAATCGTCGTTGTTGAACGATAAATATATTTCATATACATACTAAAATAAATAAAAAAACTTTACATGGAATGCTCTGACTTTTTTATATTAATAGCAAAGCAAATCATGGAATTCTATATTTATCTAGTAAAACCCCTTTGTTGCTTACTGTCTCCATTATCCGGATTCGAAGAGGAATCTATATTAAACATTTTAAATTTTATTAGGAATATAGAAATTCAGTTATAAGCATAACTGACTATTGCTAATTAATAAGGTAGTTATATTGTAATCCTAAAATTACTGTAAAATAAATAATATATTAAATAGAGAATTCGTTAGCTTATGCGAACCCAGTCGTATCATAAAAAAAATATAACTTCATTCCCATATATTTTATCGTTTAGAATAAATTCTTTTACAAATGCAATCAAAAACTCGAAGCGGACCATTTATACAGTGGTACCTTTTTTCTTTAGTAAATTTTTGAAAATGATAATAACAGAGAACCAAGAACAATTGATAGAAGCGCGGTCAATAAAGAAAAAAATCTACAAAATTATGACAGAAACTTTTAAATAATAAATATAGAAAGAAAATAAAAAACAAATAAATAATATCCCCAATGAACCTATAAGGTAGAGATTAATAATAAATACTTACAAATAAATTAAAACTTAAATAAATAAATAAATATTAGGTCTTCTCCCAACTTTAAGTTTTTTCTTTTTTCTTTTTTTTAATACATTTTACTGAATAATTTACAATTTTTTTTTTTTCCCTTTTTCTCGCCTCTACCCTAAAGGGTCATTGGCGTTTTCTATATAATTTAAACTCTGTTATAGTAGTTGATAATCCTTAAAAATTTAAACAGGATAGAGACTCTCTCTTCATTGTCTTTTAGTATTTCGTTTAGTGTTTTTTCTAGTTTTATTTTCTCTCTGAGCCTTTCGAATTGGGAACATTCTACTAGAAGGTGTTTCACAGTTTGCGGTGTATTGTTACATTTTTCGCAAGTAGGATCTTCTAGGCCTCTTAAAAGGTAGCTATGAGTGAACTGGCAGTGCCCAATCCTTAGGCGGCACAGTATAATTTCTTCACGCCTGGACTTTCTGTTGCTAGTGAGCCATTTATCGCAATTGGGTTTCACTTCTTTCAGCTTACACTCTTTGATCCTCCAATCTTTTTCCCACTCTGCCAGTTGTTTTTTCTTTATTTCGTGTACCCAGTCTTCTAAAGTGATATATTTCACTCTAGTCACTTCCTCTTCTTCTGCTCCACTTCTTGCTAAATGGGCTGCATTGTCAGCTTTTTCATTCCCTAAAATTCCGCAATGAGCTGGTACCCATACCAAGACAACTGTTACTCCTTTATTTTTTACCTCCCACCACGTGTTGAGAATTTCCCTAATTATGGAGTTTCTAGGATATGGGTTTTCAATGGCAGTTAAAACACTGTATGAGTCCGTCACAACTACCCAGTAGTTCTTTTCAGATTCGCTTATAAGATATAAGGCATTCATGATGGCAGTGGCTTCTCCTGTGAATACTGAACATTCTCCAGGTAATTTAAACAGTAAATTGTTCTCTTTACTCGCTAAAGCACATCCTACGTTATCTCCTTCTTTGGATGCATCCGTATATATGAAATCGAAATGTTTATATTGTTCCATTAACTTTAAAAAAGATTTTTGTATTTCGAGCGGATATGCCTTTGCAATTTTAGTCATGGATTTATTAATCAATGGTCTGTCTTTTTTCCAGCGCGGCATTTTTAATTCTGGGACGGGTCTTATAATATTCGTATCCATGTTTATTTTAGTTGTTGCCTTGTAAATCACCTGTTTACAGAAGTTATTTTCTATATCTCTAAGTCCGTTTCTTTCTGATTCTTCTGAAAATAAATATGGAGTTAATGGGTGGTGGGAAGATGCTTTCAATTTGGAAATGTATTTTAGAGTTAGGTATTCTCGTCGCAAGTTTAAGGATGTTTCTCCAGATTCAGCATAGATGCTGTCGATTGGAGAAGTTCGAAACGCTCCAGTGCATATTCTAAGGGCTGAATTGTGTATGGAATCTAACATCCTCAATATTGTTTTGTTGGATGTATTATATATCTGTGCTCCATAGTCTATTTTGCTGCGTATTATAGACTGGTATATTTTTATTAGAGTGCATCTATCGGCACCCCACCTTGAGTGTGAGAGACATTTAAGAATTCCGAGTCTTTTTGTGCATTCCTCTTTCAAATATGTGATATGTTGTATCCAATTCAGTCTCTTATCAACTATCATTCCTAGATATTTGTAACTTTCTGTATACTCAATTGAAGTACCCTCTATAAATATTTGTGGATTATTCTGCTGACACTTTCGACTTCTACAAATGTGTAAACATTTAGACTTCGAAGATGATATCTTAAATCCAGTTTCCCTTGTCCAATCTTTTACTCTATCCATCACTTCTTGCAGCCTCCACTGTATATAGGGAATAGATTTGCTTCTGGCTGTGATAACAATATCATCGGCAAATAGGAAACATTTGATCGGGGTCTTGATAATGGACCCTATACTATTAATCGCAAGAAGGAATAGGGTCGAACTAAGAGGAGATCCTTGTGGGGTACCCCTTTGCAAGCGATGGCTTGACGACAAAGTATTTCCTACCCTTACCGAAAATTCCCTATTGGTTAGAAAATTTTTGATATAAGACCACATATTTCCTCCTATTCCTACTTCCTCCAAAATCTTCAACACACGTCCTCTTTCCATTGTGTCATAAGCTTTTTCAAGGTCCAGAAATATTGATATTGAAGTGTTCTCCGTGTGAAAAAGCTTTCTGCGCTTCTAAGCTTAATGATAAAAGAGAATCAATAGTTGAACGATTTGGCCTAAAGCCAAATTGGTATGGATAAAGAACATTCTTACATTCCAGCATACTAGTCAATCTTATATTGACCATCCTTTCTTGAATTTTGGAAACGCATGAGATAAGGGAAATGGGTCGATAGTCTTTGGGAACGGTGCTCTTTTCTTTTTTTGGTATCGGTACTATGACAGATTTCCTCCACTTATTTGGAAATGTTCTGCTTGTCCAGATTTCGTTGTATATATTTAAAAGATATATTTTTCCTGTTTCTGGTAGCTGCTTTATGAATTCTCCTGGAATTTCATCGAGACCAGGAGCTGATTTTCCTTTGCACTCATTAAGCGAAGAATTTAGTTCATCTAGTCGAAAGGGTCTATTGTATTCATCAGACTGACTCTGCCCTAAAATGTAATTTTGATGTATTTCATGATCATTTATCGAGTCATCGCTGCAGCTTGAGGAAGATATTTCTCTGAAATATTTTCCAAAGGCTTCAGCAATGTCTTGTGGTCCGTTATGATGTGTTCGTCAATATTAAGTCCTGAAATTAAGTTTTGCCTCCTAATTCCTCTGATGGCCCTGACCTTGTTCCATATCTCATTCGTCGGGGTATGGTAGTTTATGGAAGAAACATATTGTTTCCACGATGCTCTCTTGCTTTCTTTTATTATTCTGTTTGCAATAGATCTCAGTCTCTTGAACTCGATTGCATTTTCAACAGTTCTACTTCTCCTGTATCGATTTAGGGCTCGTTTCTTTGCTTTTATAGCTTCATTGCAATTGTGATTCCACCACGGTACATCATGATGTTTCATATTATTTTTGACTGTAGGAATAGTTTCTTTTGCTGTGTTAATAATTAACTCGTTAAAATAAAATATTTTTTCTTCTAAATTCTGTCCATATGGTATGGTTCGTAAACCTTGGATAATCGATTTTTTATAACCTTCCCAATCTGCTTTTTCATATTTCCATCTGGTGTTCGATGGCATATTAATACTGTTTCCCCATGTTTCAATTACAATTGGGAAGTGATCGCTTCCGTACAAATCGCTTTTAGTACTCCAATTTTTTACTTTAGGCGAGTATCTTGCATCAGAGAAACTTAAATCTATTGCTGAGAAAATAATATTTTTTGAGCTAAAGTGAGTGTTATCCCCTGAGTTTAGAAGTACTTTTGAAGTGTTATCTTCGAGGAATTTTATGATATTTCTACCTCGGTGATTATAATCTGGAAGCTTCGAACCCCATAAGGTGCTGTGGGCATTGAAGTCTCCTAGCATTAGAAAAGGTCTTGGAAGTTGGTTTACAATTCTCTCTATGTCTGTATTTGTGAATTCCTGTGAAGATGGTAAGTATATATTGCAGATTGTTAAAGGTTCGTTTAAGTATATCTTGACAGCTTGTGCTTCAAATTGAGTTTGTAGTGGTATTTCTTCGCAATAGATGTTCTCTAAGATAAACATAGCTACTCCTCCCCACGTTCTTTCAGACAGTCTATCTTTCTGAATATTTTGTATTTTCGTAATTTTACTATTTGCTTATCGTTAAGGTGTGTTTCTTGTAAGCAAAACAAATCGGATTTTCTTCAGTCATTAGTTTTGTAAAGTATTCAATGTGTCGGTAGTAACCGTTACAATTCCATTGAATCGTTTTTACCATGTTTCAGTTTTTCTTTTTTAAAAACTCTGTTACCTGTTGTTCTTTGAAATTTCTCACCTGGTGTGATCTCGGTGAGGTCATTTCCGTTCAGTAGTTTCAAAATTTTTGTTGACCATATTTTTATGCCTCTATGATCTACTAATCCTTTAATGTCTGTTAGCATCCTAATTAACCCTTCTTTGTCCTTTGTGAATTGTTTTATCAAATCAGGTGTGTTTGATGACAATTTTTCTATCTGAATTGTTTCGTATAATAAGCAGATTTCTTTAAATTGAAGAGGGTAATTGTTTTTCATTAATAAGTCACGGATTGGTTCTAGTATCTCTTTTGTGGTCGGTTTTGTTTTTTGTTGCAAATTGTTTTTTTCTTCAATTATTTTTTCCTTTTTATTTAAATCGGTCACTTTTTTCTCTGGTGTTTTAAGAATGGTCTTTTTGCCCGCAGTAATATTTTGTACCGTGTTTTTTTCTTTTGTCGACGATGAGCCGTTTATACTTTCTATTGGCTTAATATTGTTGCTATTGTTGTTATTTTTTTCAGTTAACGTTGTGGGAGTTTCTTTTTCTGTAATTCTGTTAGTAGGTAACTCACTATTTTGATTAACCGTGTTGGTTTTTATAATTTCAGTTTCAGTTGGAAGTTTGGTTTGATTGTTAGGAGTCATTAGTGGACGGGTTTGTAAACTTGGTTCATCATCTGTATCGTCCGAGTCAGGGCAATTTGCAGCGAAGTGTCCCGGTTTTCTACAGATATAACAAATTAAGAGATCTTCCGCTAAGAAGATTCTGTGAGAAAGGCCTTCATTTTGGACTACAATTGATGTTTTTAGATGACTGATATCTTCAGGATTAATGAAGATTTGTCGCCTAAAACTCATGACGTTACTTGTTTTGGGGTCCTGGTATCCTGCCCTTAAAAATGACATTGGTGAAAGTAGTTTGATTCCCATTTTATTGTGTTCGTTTTCCATTACGTAATTTGGAATGCTGGGGCATACATTTGATATTATAATACGTTTTGCTGAATTTACTAATCTACGAACTGGAATTATATGTTCGTCTATCACAACTTCTCTATGTTTGGATAGTAATTTATCTACCTGCTCCTTGTTCGATAAGTGAATGCAAAACCTATTATTAGATATACGTGATGCAAATTTAATTGCATTTGGTTCTACTAAGTCTGCAATTTTTTTAACATATTCTTTCTGTTTAATTCCCTTAATTGTTTGTAACACAATGGCATACTCACGGCTTGACGGTTTGTGATTTGACATGATTTGTGCATAAGTTGGGTGGCTTGTTTGTTTTTCCAGTTCGTGGGTCACTATTCTTTCATTACTTTCTTCAGTGGTGTTTCTATCTCTTTCTAAGGTTTCCATAACTTCTGCAGCTACACACTGTTGTGTAGCCCCTCTCTCCTTCATTTTTGCCGAGCCGCGCTCAGTAAACGCAAACTCGGTTTATCTCTATCAAGTCGATTCCGGTGAAGGTTTTGATTACAGATACGACTATGTTCCAGCTAATTGTAAAACAGAATGTCCCTTCTTTATGCTGATTACCCGAAAATCAGTAATTCAGTTATGTGAAACTATTTTAAAACTTTTCTATAAAAATAGGTTCCAGCTGTCAATTTACAATTTGCCACACGCTAGAGCAAGTAATAGGTAAACTAATTATTAGAACTATGGATGTTCATTCATACAATATATAGATAGTAAATAGAATTAAATATAAATATTATATATTTCAAATAACACACTTCATACATAGATAAATAATTGTTTAAATTTTTTTTTTTCATCTCAAACCTGTTGGAAATACCAGCAACCAGCAAGTATACTGTCGGGAAGAACAATATGGATTAAGATGTTGGTAGGCGTGAGGGGAAGGAGTGCCCCACGGCGTCCCTTCCTAACTTGATTTGATATTTATAGTTAGTAAAGGAGATCCGCGTCTTTTCAGCCCCCTACCGGTTCTATCGGCCATGACTTTAATCATTGAGTTGGTATGTCCGAGTAAGTTATTGTGAAATCTTTTATAGTATGTTCGTATGTTGTCGTTAACTGTTGACATCTGTAAGTTTGTATCTAAAGTATTGTTACTAACGTACCAGGGAGCTTAGGTTATAGCCCTGAAAGTTTTTGATTGAAAATTCCGTATTTTACGTATGTGAGTCTCTTTATTTGTCCCGTATATGTGTGAAGTTCTACATAGTTCTAAATGGGCTTAAGTAAGTAAGTGTATATATTAAATTTATAATATTTAAACAAGTAAGTAAAAGAAAAAGAAAACTGAAGTTGAATAAAATAAAATAAAACATTTTAATACACAATCAGGCATATCATATTACAACAAATATTTACGTACACCCATGAAACTGTTGGCGAAACTCTACGTTCTTCACCTGAGCAAGGCAAAGTCATAACGCTTTTCTCCCAGCCGCATTACATCTTGGAAATTAAAATTTACAAAACTATCCTTCCTAGGGTGCCTTACGGTTCCTGCTTACTCTGAAAGAAAAACAATGGCTTGAGGTGGTCGAAAATAAAGGTCCTGTAACATTTATTACGCACGGCAATAAGTTTCAGAATATTATTTTGGCGAAGACGTAGAGCTGGCGGAATTGGCATGAACTTCGGTATGACTCTGCCGGCTGCACGTCTGATGGTCCAGAATTCCAGGTATTTGTCTACGTCATTTCTTGAGCGGAGAACAGGGATAATGGACAACTCTTGATAGGCCTGTGCCTTATATAGTTCTCAATCAGCTTCAGCGTACTTGTATTTTGTAGGTGATAGAAGTGCTTGAGCTTTACCGTCAATCAAGTAAAGAAAAGGTATTTACTTAAAGATGAAGAAAAGAAACTTAAAACAAACTAATAATTTATAGACATATTTAAATAAAAGACTATTTACAATTGTTCGAGTGTTAGAAGGATAGGAATTGAATGGATAGGCGGGATTTAAAGGTGGGTAGATTATTAGGATTACTGATGTACGAGGCGATGGAATTCCATAGGGATGCGAAACGGATCTCAAGAACAAGAGCGGGTATTGAGTGAACTGACATAAGATTTGAATTGAAGGATATAGATGGATATTGTTTTATGTTTTTTCAGGATCATTTTTTCAAGAATTAATAAATAAGCGTTTAATAAAACAAAAACATTTTCTTTTAGATCCTTATTGGTAACATATACAAGACATTTTCTTGTATAGTGTTCAATAGAAGAGGAATGAGATTGACTTAATTATTAATTAATTCGCCATTTTTTTTTACTAATAATAAATCATTTGCAACTTAATGTTACTTTATGAAATTTATGTATTTTAAAGAGTATTAACGTTTATCGAGTCAACAGGCTAATGATAAACAGAAATTTTATATAATTTTATTTATCATGAATATTCATGTAATATCATATCAGACTTTAAGTACACTATTAAAACCCTGTTTAATACAAGTTGAAGACGACTAAATATATTGCATATCATAGATAAACGGGTCAAATGCTCTATGGATGAGATGATATGAAGATCCGCCGGGCTTATACCCATCCTCTTGAACGTGATCCATTATACAGGACTTACATAGCATATTAAAATACATATATCCCAGAAATTCAATATTAAATGACGTCTCATGCATAATTCACACCTCAATTTTTTTGAAGTTATAATAATTATCCAGATTTTTTTTTAATTTATAAATATTAGTAAATAAAGTATAAATTGAGATCAGAATGATAGTAGAATAGGACAGTTTTGCTTTTTATTTAGACAGTGAATGCATTTAAATTTAATGTAGGTGTTAAAGGATGGCATCTGTCGCCCGTAGTGTTGCCCAAATGCGAAACATAGACGAGTCTTGGTCTTGCAAACTCATTCTTGGTCATGATCTTGGTGTTGCGCAAGATCTCGCAACATTCTAGCAATTACTTATTAGCTTATTACTATAGAGATATTTTACCAGACCTGGTCTTGGTCTTGCAACAGTTATGCGGCCTTGGTCTTGTTATTGCAAAGTGCATTTATAACCATTTTGTTAAACCATCCACGCGAATATACAGTCTTCTCTTCCTATCTTTATCAGTGAAGAGACGAAATGTATTAAAGCATGAGTTACTCCAACCACAGAAGGTCATTAAGGTTATAGCCCATCCCTTATTGGGAAAGTTGAGATTAAAACTAAGACGAATAGAAAAACTTTTAGAAAGGCCTACTCGTAGTTCTTTCTTCAACAAAAGGAGAAAGACTTTCCCGGTTGATTACAAACTATTTTAGTAACAACACAACATCAAACAGTTAAAACTCCATCACTGATATTGCTTAGAGCTATTTTATAATATTATGTTTAATTAGCTAATTTTCATCCCGGAACATTTAGTCCTCTAAGAATATTGAGCATGAACAATAGAAGTAACATTTGTCTAGAACGAAGTGACAGTCAAGAAATTATTAAATTATAGAGTTATACAACCTTGAAATTGAAATAAATGATAAGAATCAGTGAATAAATGAAATAAGATAATTAGAGATAAATAAATATCAGTATGTTTACACATTTTTTAATTAAAAGCAATATAAATATAAACTGTGAAAGAGCAGAAAAATAAGTCTGAAAGGATTATTCAAAGAAAGCAAGGAAGCAATTCTATGTTAATATATATATATATATATATATGCAGGTTTTCGGGGTGGAATCTCGTGTTTAAGGAATATATAGGAAACAAATGGTAAAAAAATTAAGAAGAAAAGATTTTTTCGTTATTTCACAAAAAGCTTTGGTTGTAAACGTTTGGAAAATTAATACATCTATGTTATATTGCCAAAGGTGCTTCTTTAACCCTACAAAATGACTATATATATATATATATATATATGAGAAGAATGAGAAAAATGCAATACATGTTCAACAAAATATGTACCTATATACTAATTAGTAATACATCATATCATTCTTCTCAGAATGCTATATAAATGGAAAAACGCAGCATTCACCTGATATTGCTTCACTAATTGAATTTTTCAGATAAGCTGGTGAATTCATTTCCATCAGAAGCTGAGGATTAACGATAATTCTCATTCGCTGCTATCTTTTTATGGAATAGCATTGGTTCGTGATTAATACCGAGATGGACATTGTGCAACATGTTACCAGTGCTAACAAGGATTTCAATCTGCGTTTAACTCGGAGTTTTCTTCCGGGAGCAGCTCAGCATAGAGATCAATTATGCTAACATACGATCTTCATTTTGATAGGAAAATATTTGCTTAAGTAGTCAAACTTAATTAAAATTTAATCGATCCGATATTTTTTTTTCAGGAAATCAGTATAATTTTTTACAGCGACTCAAAAAGATCCACGGAAACATGTGGAAAAATATAAAGAAACTAAACTCATCTTTTTGCGAGAAAAAAAAACAGGATAACAACTTTTAAGGAAATGTTAGTGATTGGAATTGCAAACTCCTCTGATACTATTGAGTAAAATGGACTGTATATTTTTTTTATGGATTGTAAAAGTCTAATAATATTATCTTAATCATAATGATGAAAAAATAAATCTATGATAGAATAAACAGAATCAATTATAATTAAATATCTTCTAAAAAGGAAAAGAAAAGAGGGAAAAGATTTCTTCCTCTTAACTACATTTCCAATTTAAAGAAAAGTTCGCCATTAATGTTTCTGATTTTTATGTTATCAATTACATAATTGTTCGAACAATCCGTTCGAATCAGAATGTTAACAACTCAGAAGAGTAACAAACAATTTCATATAAACAATGGTTCGATTTTTCAGCAAAATTGTCGTAAATTTAAGTAATATGTTCTTTTTAAGTGTCACGTGTTTTTGTTGAAGAGGAAGCGATAAATAAAACAATACTTAATTTAAATATTAGGAAATGCTTTACAGTAAACTATAAAAACTTTTTTTTTTAATGAAAGTAGATTTTGTAACCATTTAAACTAAGTTAAGCACTGTTTTTTTAAAAAGGAATGAATTATTTGCGATATTTTATTAATGATCTTTCAACTATACTACAAATGCCTTTTATAAAAACTTCTTTGTTTAATGAGCTTTAAGCCAGCATAAAGCCAAGTTAGGATTCACCACAAGTTGTGTAAAACCATAAGGAGGTTTTATACTTCGGCACCTGAAATACCCCTGTTTTCAGCAAAAATGACTAAAATACACTATTACGAAGCATTCATATATTTTTTTAACCATTACCTGAGATGTATTGTAACAAATATAAATCCATAAATACACTTTTTATTTATTAAAAAATAATGGTTTTTAAAATATTTATCTTCTAAAGAGATAATGAAACCATTTTTTACTAAGTTCTTCACTACATAAATTGATTCCTATTTGTAACTGACCAACGAAATGTTTCCGAACCTAATATTTACGTTTAAAGTGTAGAAACTCGTTGCTTGAATTATTTTCATGTAAAAAATAAGATCAGGAACATTTAAAATTCACTAATAAATGGGGATCAATTCCTGTGATAGAGTTTTGGGTAGAAATACAGTTTCATTATAATTGTGTTTCTGTAAAGGGTGTGATGTCTTAAGATAATTCGATTAGTATTATGAGGTATAAACAAATTATTTTGTTGCAACAGTTGCAATTATTTTCTCTAAAAACATTTTTTTATTTTTAGTATTTATTTTTATTTTATTGTTTATTGTTTTATA
The DNA here is from genome assembly GCA_928085145.1 of Nezara viridula. Classification (NCBI taxonomy): domain Eukaryota; kingdom Metazoa; phylum Arthropoda; class Insecta; order Hemiptera; family Pentatomidae; genus Nezara; species Nezara viridula. The sequence continues at coordinate 51,214,670 of OV725081.1, forward strand.
TTACACCGAGGGGAAACAGTAATATGATTTATTGTTCTTTGTAACTGTTCCATGATATATTAAATTCTGCTCTCGGCCCTGGAGCATTCGTTGAAATCTACCAACCCTTGTAAATTGTGTAAATTTTTAAATAGTAAAGAAATTAACGGTTTTCAATGGTTAATATCCCGGTACTTATCCCTATTCCCAGTAAATTTCTCTCTAATCGGCCCAGCCGTTCTAAATGGCCGACGAACTTCCCTAAAATGTATCGAAGCTGATTTAACCTTTCACCCAACTATTACTTGGGGGATTTTTAGAAGGTCGATTAACTAAGGCGATTCTTCCAGTAAATTAACGAGGAACTTTGTCGCCATGTTCCATACAACTGCATACTACTCTATTTTTTTTCTTGAGATTATGACACTAAATAATTTCGAAGACAAATTACCACGAATTCCATCCTAATAAACGCACTATTACTGAGGGCGACAGCTAAATTTTCGAACATCAAACTTATCTAATCCTTTTGGTGTCAAGTCCTTTGTAAAGTAACCAATGTTCCATATGTCATTACAAAAAAAAACCTATACATCATGACTTCAGGTCTTTGATGTTTCTCGGTCCCGACTGTTATCACATTTCATGCTAAGTGGTTAGGATGATGGATAAGGATCATCCTAATCAATTACTATATCCGTATCCAGCTCCAACCATCCCTACAATCCTCCTTTATCAATGGCAGTGGCCTCGAGACCTTTTGTAAATATGACACTGGAGTCCTGGCAATGGCCATCTTCTCCAATCACAGTCATATGCATCCGTGACTTTAGTGCTCTCTCTGACTCTCGACTGGATTACGATATTGGTGAAGCGGCTGAGAGAGAAGCGCTGGGCGTCGCCTAAGGCCGCTTTCACACCGAACATGCATCACCCATCCAGGTCGCACGGATCTTGATGAAAGAGCTTTCACACCAAGGATGCACGCGCCTCTTGCATCTTCTTTTTATATCCATTATCTCTGTTAGTACGTGAGTTTAAAAGATGAATTATTAATCATCCGACTCTTCAGGCGACGAAATTATAATTCTGGCTTGTCCAGTAAGAAAAAGGGGAAGACATCGTATGGCAGAATCCATACTGGAATTCTGCTAGAGATTATATGCCTGCTATGGTGTCTCAGCAATTACTGAACCATCCAGTAAAGTTTGAGGCGTACTAAAACACGGAGATTTCTATTTTTAACAAGTTGTTGAATCTTATGGAACCGTCACTGAGTAGTCGGGATACAAATAGTAGGAGTTAAGCCGCAGTTTTTTCTAACTGCGGACCTTCGTTTTGTTGATTTAACACAATCAAATGGGTAGGGTTACTGGACACAGATGTCAGCAGTTAAGAAAAGGTGCGGCTCAACTTTCGCTCATAGCCGCAGGATCACTTCTCAAAGTCGAATTAATTCCAATTTCATCTATTTAATCCTACTTCCTTTGTGACATCCGTTCACCAACCTGCGTCTCAACTTGCGACAGCTCTTGAGTATTGCATTGTCCTACGCAAGGAAAGGGAGATAGGAAGCGAAAGAGGCTCACTAGGCTGACTTTAAATATTGAAATTAAGTATTAATCTGTTTTATGTGTATATTTTTTCAAATTGTTTTTCAATGTTATAATATTTATTTTCTTTTTGTTTTTGTTATTATTGTTATATATATATATATATATATATATATATATATATAATATATATATATATATATATATACATAATTGGTAATTGGTTGACTGTCGTGGATAATGAAGAGAAGAATAGTTGGGGTGCTCAGTCAAAAAAGTCACTTTTTTGACTGAGCACCCCAACTATTCTTCTCTTCATATATATATATATATATATATATATAAATATATATATATATATATATATATATATATATATATATATACCTATATATATATATATATATATATATATATAACTAACGATTAGACTGAAAGACTGATCGAAAAAAAGGGTTTTAGGGCATAATAACAGTACACCGGTTCGTAAGCAACTGACTTTATTATTTACTTCATCCCATATAAATAGTAACGGTTTGTTTTCATTCACAATGCTTTGTTAATCCTATTAGTAACATAATTCTTATTATTGTATATGGCTTATACACAGCTAACTTATATATATATATATATATATATGATATAAAAGTGTTACATATAGATAAGTTAAACTATTTCTCATAAAAATATACAAGAAATAAAAAATAAACGCAATGCAGGCTAATAAGACTGTAGGTACTTAACCGTTCTATAAAATATCTAATGTCAATTTCTTTCTTGACAATCTCCTGAAAGGTAGTATTCTCTTGAAAGTAGAAATGTATTTTTATGGTCTCTTTACCTAAAAGCTTTTGGAAAAGATAAAAGAAAAAAGATTCAAAAAACTATAAAAGTCCTGGGGAGGGGCCCTTGGAAATATAGAGGACAGCCCCTGGGGGCAAGAAGTAAGTGGATCTCGACTAAGTCAACCTTGTGCGGATAAGTATATTCAACTGGCGGGCTGCCCAACTCTTCGTCCGCTACCAGCTGTGGTCGGCAGTTTATTGTAAGGATACCATCCGGATGAGTTGTATTCCTTATATTGTACGGGTATGGCTGTAAAATTTATATTGGTCTGTTATTGGGTTAGTTTTCTCAAAGGTTTAGAAAAAAATAGTAATACAGCATATGTATGCTGTATAAAATTCCACCTATTAAAACATGGGATTGGATGTCATAAATTCTACAAACTACATAATAGACACACGGAAACCTATAACAAAAAATAGCAATTCGAATCAGCAACAATATTAGCAACTAATTTATTTTACATGTACAAAATAATTGCTCAAATTTATTCATCATTACTCATTTAAAAATGAAATTAGCTATTTGAATAATGTAAGGAATAAAATAACATATTTTGAACCACCATTCAACAACAGATTAGTAAAAACAGACTTAGACGTTTATGGTTTAATTGAAAACTATGACATCTATTAAACAAATCATACTGTTTGTAACTTTTAAAAAAAATTTAATTAGGTTAATTTTTATATTTATCCAAATTTCAACAGTCACTAACTTTTTTATAATGAAAGTACTTTAAAAATACTTATTCTTATTCAGTCTATTAGCTATAAGTTCCCATTATTATATTATTTATATATTTCTATGCATATGTGAACTTCATTTTAGATAATATTTTAAGTTATTTTATTTTTAATAGTATTTTATTACTTTTCGATTATTATTAAGTTGTTATTTGAATTCTTCTTATGTATATTTTGTTTAAATATAGTGTGAACATAGCTTTACCTCAATGTAATTATGGTCCAAATGGCAGATTGTTGTATTAATCAATAAATACAAATAAAAATCAAATAGTATTTGATTAGTTTCAGATAATATTTAATGATCTAAATTATACCCTCATCCTCATAATAATTATATTGGTTATATCTTATTCTTATTATTGTATACCGTATTCGCATATTTATTTTTTTAGAGCAATAAAATAAGTAAAAATTATATTTATACAATAAAATTATTTTATAAAAATAACAAATTTGTAAATTTCATAAAACTAACGCTTCAAAAAAATGTTAAGCGTTTGTAAATTTTATAAAACAAAAGCTTACGAAAAATGCCAAGATTTTGTAAACTTATTTATTATAATTGGCACTGAGCGATGAGCTTGAGTTAAATAAACTCTAAACCCTGATTGTAAGTTTTATTACTTATTTTAGACATTCATCAATGCTACTTCACACATAAACACTATAGCAATAGTTCAAAAAAAGAAAAATATATTAAAACCTAGAAATCAAATTCAAAAAAGTAGGACAAATACATTTTTAATTCCGATAAATCTCTTTTAATTTTAAGATAGATTTTATATAAATCTTTTTTTTTTTTTTAGATACGATTTTCACAGAAGACTTAAAAAATTTGTATGATAGCTCAGTTATACACAGCAAGGAAACGGACCATAAATTTAACATGGTCAAGTCTAGTTTAAAATTGGATTTTTGAAAAAATGTATAAATCAAATTGCTGTTTAAATTTTACTTCTATGAATTAAATATTGCCGTAATTCATTTCAAATATTTAATTTCATTTCATATTGTTTCAGATTCCTTTGATCGCTGTGGTATGTATTTTAAATTTACCTTATTATTAGGACAAATAAGAATTATTAATACTATATAACTTTTTTTCGTCTAAAGTATCTCAGATAGAAGATGATATAATATAAATAGATTTATTTAAAATTTTTACGGTAAAATTGATTGAGGAGTTTCTAATCAAAAGTGGGCATCTCAATTTCCACTTATGTTTGCAAGGTGAGCAGATAATCTGATTTCTTACCATTTGAAGAAGTTAAGTTTGCTTTAAAAAGTTACTATTCGTTATTCCATGAGAAAAAAATATTAGTTAATGAAGTGAAGCTTGATTAAGTACGGAACTATAAGACCTCGATGTCTCAGTGTCGATGGTGATTAGACTACTTTTGATAGTATGGTATACTCCTCAATTTGTATCAAAATGAATATTAAAAACTAGGTCTTCGTAAAAAAATATTTAAAATGGCCTCTTTATTTATTCACACATAATATTTTGATTTTAACATATAAGAAACATTCAGGAAATTCTTTCTTATATTCTATACCCTATATAATAGTCGTATAAAAAAATTAGTTCCTCATTCACAATAACACTACGGAGAATATCAGTTAAATAATGATTTACTTGTAAATAAAGTCATGGTAATTATTTAGACGAGGAACGCACGGGTTACGCTCGGTTCACAATCACTTCGGTCACATTTTTTCATGGAGTGCCGAATGCATCCGGGTTTATCCGAAAGACTTTTCGCCTTTTAATGAACAAGTGTGACTGAAGTGATTGTGAACCGTGTGGTCCTTATCTAAATAATTACTAAAGTCATTTCTACTACGTAATTTTATTTATTTAAGTCCATTAAAATTATTAGATCATAAAAATCATAAGTAAGTAATAACCGAACGTCCAATGCGTTATTAAATTTAAGATCTCTATACTACAAAATTTATTCTTTAAATCAGTGAGTATTTAAAAGTGATCATTATTCAGTTTGTAAAAAATGTCCAATGAAAATCAGTTTGAGAATTAAAGCTATTGATATTTAATTACGGGGAACAACGCCATTTCTAGTTTTTATTAGCTGAATCTACAAAACAATTATAGAATCAAAAGATTAAAAGCTTTGTCTGTGTTCTAAGGTATAATAAATTGCATGTATATTGTAATAGTGAAATTGCAATGCATTTATTTGCACGCCTGTACGTACATTAATAATACGTAAATTTAACAGGAAGAATTTGTTTTCAAATTATATCAGTACCTTATTGTAAATAGCAAATAAGGTCACTATTCGTTTCACATATAGCTCAAATTTCTAATTCGTTAAGAGATAAAATCATGTTTTGTTTTTTTTGTGAGGAATAACTTAAATAAATGTAGCAAAATGTATCGGTTCGGAGCTCCAACAATACTGAGGGCGGAGTACAATGATCGAACATGCGCAGACAGGCAAAGTCTAAAGTTCAAAGCAGTGGGTCTATGTAAAAATAAAATAATTTCATATGATAAATTACAATTTATATTGTACTTGTGCAAATGATAAATCGATTAATTTGACTGGTAGTATTTATTTATTTAAAAATCAAATCAGTACCTTTTCTTCGTTTATAAGGTAGTTAAAATTCGATTTTCATCAGAAAAAAACAAACTTCTTTACTATACTATACGAAAATATATACAAAATAAATAACTTTAATAATTGTCGCGAAGCGCACACGTACGAACCTGGGACTACACTGATAGCGTAGTACTATGATCGACCTTGCATAGAGCGGCGGAGTCTAAAGTTCAAAGTATCGGGTTTTGTTGGAAAATGATATTATTTCGCCATGGACATTCAATTTATATCCATTCAGAACATCGACAACCACGTTATAAAAGCTTGTAAGTAAAATTTATAAATAAAATGAAAAATAATGCATTGCATCTCCTTAAGCATGCAGTAAAATTTGATGGAAAATTTAACTCTCAAAATAACAGAAATAGTTTATTTCAACCCATGGATAAGTACAGTTTTTGCATTTAGAGGCTTTTGCAAAATGATTTACGAAATTCTGACAGTTATTTATTTTTTAATAAATAAATATCACTTTAAAACATTCATCGATATACGGACATGCTTTTAGGTACATAGATAATTTAATTTTGACACACCATATTATTTATTTAGAATCATTTAAAATAAATAGAAAAAAGAAAACTGATTTTTCAGGAGCGTCATTTAATTTGTAAGATAAAAAAATCTAAGACAATACAATAGAAAAAACAATTGTTTATGAAACTAAAGAATTATTTTTTTTTTCTTTATTGAGTATTACAACAATCTGTCTCTTGGACATTGGTTATAGTTATACTCGCATCGGCGGTACATATACTAAAATTGGAACAAAGAAAATTAGCGTGACTTTATTGCTAAACAAAATTTTATAATTCAGTAATTTTATGTTACATGAATATAACAACACCAAAACAGAAATAAATTGAATCGAATGAAGCTCAGGTGTTCAATTTTTAATTTCTCTACAAGAAACCGAGGATAAGATGAAATTCATTGAATATTTAATAAACAGAAAAGAGAAGTTCATTTTATGTTTAAAAGCATACAGAAATTTAATTATGCACCACTATGGGACAGGAGAGAATACTATGGATACTATTTATTCTGCTTATAAAGTAAAACATTTTAAGTTGAATCAACACTACAAAAATTATTGATGACTTTGTAGAAAAAACAAAACAAAAATTATAATAAAGGAATATATAAAACTTATGAATTTCAATAAAATAATTTAATTTTGTTATTCTAGGGAAATAAATCTCTTGAAACTTTTTTTGGGAGGAGATTCCAAAAATTGTAACCGCTTCCATTTGTCTTGATTCAGCACAGAAAACGAGAAAAAAAATATTTACTTTTCTTCAATGGAAATTTTGTTCAAAGGCGAAGGGTAGAATTTGTTTTAATAGACTCTCAAGTATTTAGAGTAAAGCAGTCAATAAATATGCTGTATTTACAATAAATATATGACAACAATGATAGTTACCAGACGATGTAAATAAGGAAGTATCATTTAATGCCTAATTAGTTGGCATTATTTAATACATATTTAATCACACTTCTTGACATTCAAGAGCTGCGAAAATTAGGTGAAGCTCAGCCGTCACACTCAGCAGTTGGCAGTTCCACCGGCGACATAGTTTAATTCGTTTGGAAGAAAGGGTTTGCTTGGCGTTATCAGAAACTCTCTGACGCTCGGAATTTGCCATTTAAAGCTTACGCGGGATCTCTGCTATCTCGTTTCCCTCTACTAAACTTTTCAGCATGTTCAGTATTCGTGCAACACCAAATTTCCCAAGCTATTAAAAGATTATTCACTAACCATGACAGTACACAGTATGCACAAAGTCAAAAAACATTTCGATTTCAACATGTAACATGTTTTAATTAATATTGAATATTTAAAAACTTCATAGTTATTTCATCATTTTTAGAACAAAAAGAATGCGTCGAAACAATCCATTTGATATTCGATGACGTACTGAATTATATTAATTGCTTTCAGCCTTATTTTATTATAATATTAACTAATAATTAAATAAAATAAAATTGTAAGGATAGAGATATAGTTGACTCTTTTTTTTTTTATTATTTTTTTTTTTTTTATTTTTTTTTTTTTTTTATTGCTTCGCTAAATATTATGTAATATTTATCACATATAAATATGTATATATTTATCACATATAATATGTATGATAAATATGCAGTAATATTTGATTAATAAATATTACAATCTGTCTCAATTAAGGACAATTATAATAGAGTTCAGAGAGCACATTCACACCATATTTACAAAATCATAGGGTATAAATAAATAAATTAATAACAAAATAATATCCAGCGAAATAAAAACAAAAAAAATAATACCATAATGAGGGAAGAAAATAATAATAATAATAATTGTATTATTATATTATATTATAGAAATTGGAGTTCTCTCAGATGATAATCTGCACAAGGTAATGGCGGAAAAAAAAAAAGAAAATATGTAGAATTGACGGAATAATTAAAACAACTGTATGATTTAAAAGAAAGCCGGGTTCTACCGTTAGTAATTTCATTGCTTGGACTTGCCGTTTGTGAAAATATAAAAATTGCAAATGTCAGTATTGTTCGAAAATTTACAAATATAAAATAATTTTGAAAATATATGAATGTAATATTTGGTTGACCAATTCGATCTCCAAGTATTACAAACAACCATGGAATGTTTGAAACAAATAAATAATACTGAAGTAAAAATATATAAATAAAATAGGATAAAACGATCATAAAAAATAAAAATAAACATCTTAGACTCAAGAATATCTATATACACTATTTACAATCGGCCAGGAGAACTCCAAACCAGACTTGTGGAGGGAAAAGCGAGACTTCATGAGATCCCTGCGCTTCTCCCTCAGCCACTTTACTGGTATTCAAAGCCAGTGGAGGCTGAGTAAGCGTTGACCATTGAAATTTAGAGGATTAGAGGATTAGAGGACTAATAATCAGAATATGGAGTTATTTATATTATTTATTAAGTTTTCTTAAGTTTCGACCCATGCGCATGCGGGTTCCATCACGGTTAAAAATAATTAAAAAATATATAAAATTATACCAGATATAGATAAAAGTATTTAAATTAGAGAAAATAAAAGATGGAACGTTGATAAAACCGAACGGTAGTGACAAAATAACAGTATTTTAATAAAAAAAATGCTTTTTACATAAAAAAAAATAAGCAGAAAGAAAAACAAATTAACTAAGTAATTAGTACAAATAAATAAAAACTTGGCAAAAACTAACAGGCTAAGAATAATAGAAATTCTATTGAGGTGATTTTTGTTTTTAAATAATTATAAAAATAATTGGTAAATAAATAATACAAAAAAACACAAGCGTTGCTCAGTTTAAAGATAAGATTTAGAAACAAAAAAAAGTAACGTTTCCTATCGTCATCCAATTATTTTTTGTAATTGAAAAGAAAAATAACTCAGTAACAATAAAGAATTCAGATTTTTTTTCAATTATTATTAAAAGATCTATTTACGAAAATAGTCCCTTAAAAATATTTTATTTCAATTTATATACTGATTTAATCACGGAGTATATACACGTTAAAAGAGTTTAGTTGTCTAATTAACGAGTTCTAATAACAGCATTTGCTTACAGATTTTTTGTCTAGTCAGTAAACAGAATCATTCAGTTTATATATTTTTTGCCAAGTCATTAATTTTACGATAAATACTCAAATCCATTCATTCCTCAATGTCAGATTCAGAAGTCCTTAAAGAAAATCTACATGTGTTCACACCCAACTTAAACTACCATTTTCGTAGTTTTATAACGACAGTCGTAACTTAACACAGAATCGTTCTAAAATTATTGAAATGAATTCTATACATACTAGCCATGGTTGCCTTTTTTTTTTAATACCTGCAAATAATTAATGAATAATTATACTGTTTACTAAAAACGTTGGGACAATACTGAATATATTTTTACGTAATTTTATTTCCGAAATTACATCTCCTGCCACTAATAAACAATATCCAATAAAAAAAATATATTGGACAGCATTTTAATTTCAGTTCACTTATTGTCCTAAAAAAAAGTAAAGGATGGTGGGCACTTTGGCAAAGAGCCACAGTCAACAACTAACCCCGTATAGGGTCAGAAAAAATACAGCTTTATTTGCCTTAATCCATATTATATTAATATTTTTTACTTAAATAAATTTTATAAAGAGATATTATGATTGATTAATTATATAAATAATTAAATCATATTAATTATAATATGAAGTTAGCTTCTTTAATTATTAAAGTAGTGAAACTAATATAGAATATAAAAATTAGATTATTAAAATGAAGGATTCAATACTAATAACTGCATATTTTAGAGATTTTTTATATCATTGGAACTGTGATGGCGAATGAGGCATTTGACTTTGGCGAAAGCGAAATTTGCAGCGATTTCTGTTTTCAATGAAAAATAGTAATTTATCTTTTTTGATTGCTTGACCTTAATGCAGGGATAACTGAAAAAAAATGTAAGTTCATCACACTTCTCTGTTACTATATTAACAGCTGTATATTCTAGAGCAAAATAATTTAATTTAATAAATATAAATATATTAGAGCCCGTGGTAGAGACCCCTTTTTATCAAATGATTAACAGCCGGCTGAAACTTCACCTCAGACGCTACAAATATTATATTTGCGAAAATTCTCGAAATTGGGGTGTTTTCAATATGGAGGACGGAAAACTTTATTCATTAAATTAAGTACTAAAAACACGTAAATAACTATTTGCTTCCCACTTGGATCGTAAGATAATTTGATCACAAAATTTATAAAAATGTGACCTACAAAAATATTGGACGGTTTGGCCAACATAACCTCGTTATTTTGAAATGTTGGGGGTGTAGGTCACGCCAAACGGCCCAATATTTTTTTTTTTCTCGACTTTGTGCTTAAGTTATCTTACGAATAAAATGGAAACCAAATAGGAATTTACGAGTTTTTAGTATACATAGACAAAGTTTGCCAACCTCCAGATTGAAAACCTAATCCGAGAATTTTCGTAATAAAATATTTATAGGTTACGATGAGATGAAGCTATTTACGAAGTTTCAGCCGACTGTTGATAATTTGATAAAAAGGGATCTGTACCACGAACTTTTCGTCTTATAGGCCCAAATATTAAATCAACAATCAGAATCAAAATATAATTATAAATATTATGATTTTTTGAAATGGTGAATGAATTAGATAGATCCTTCCAATTTCCGATTTGTAGCGCTCGGGTAAAATCGGCTGGAGTCGACTAATTGAAATATCTTTTTTTTTTATTTGGGTTTTTTTATAACTTAAGGAGTCATATCCCCAACAAGCAAAAGCCACTGCTCCCTGTCAACCCAATCTCCTTCAAGGAGCCCTCTGGCTTCCATGCATTCCTCCACGTCCTCTTTCCATTTCTCCTTTGACCTTCCAGGCTTTCTTCTTTCAGGCGGTTCTCATTCATCGACATTAAGTGGCCATGCCACTTTAACCTTTTGGTCCCGATCAGGTGAAAGATGTTCTTGTTTCTAATTGCTGCGTTTGGGATCCGCTTGATTCTAGATATGCCACAGCTTCTTCTTCAGAAATCCATTTCCATGAAAAGCAACCTATTTTCCGCTTTTTTGTAATTGTCCAAACCTCTGATCCGTAGGTGGCTACGCTTTCTACAAAGGAATGGTAGATCTTCTTTTTAGTTTCCAATCTTATTTCATTATTCCATAAGGTTGAATTTAATTTAATTTAATATTGAAACTTACAAATCTTTTCCCATCGTTTATTTTATGTTCCATGTCAACCTCACTACCTCCCTTTGAAGATAGCCAGTATCCGAGGTACTTAAACTGTTGGCTGACATTGAGCGTCCAGTCATCAATTTGAAGGGGCAAATTTGGATCGTTGAAAACCATGTACTCTGTTTTACTTTTACTGATTTTCAGATCCCATCTGGAATACGTGTCTAGCAACTTCCTCATCATATAGCTCACATCATCCGGATCCGATACGATAATGACTTGATCACCGGCATACTGCAAATTGCATGTGACATCATCCCCGATTTAAACACCCATTCCACCGCGCGATCTTTTCCGGTCTAAAATATCTCAGCACTCAGTATAAAAATATCTCAAGCACTAAAAATCGGACCTGCATACTGTAAGCGAGGGAATTGTTCAACATTTTATCCTCTCCGTAATCGACTGTTATTCAAAATTGTATATTACGTCATGCCGTATTATAGAGGCGAAAATGGAAAAATATAGTGTCAAAAACCAAATAAGAACGAATTCTATGCTAAATATTGTCATATTGAATATGAGAGATCATAATAGAATAATGAAAATATACGATCATCACGTATTTTAGTTCATAAATATATTAAGTCATTTTTAGAGTATGATACTGACTTAGTATGATCAGTCAGAGCAAAGTTTACTAGAGTAATTTAAAGACAATTGTAATTGTATATATATTGTAAATGTTATACTTTTTTGAATATAGAACAAAAAAATATTTATATTTCCTATATTAAGTCCGCCATGTTGGTGTTTTTACTTCTATCGTGTGATCTTAAGCGCACACCGTAGATTTTATTTTTTTTTCCCAAAAGAGCATATTTAGATAATATCTACAGAAAAATGACTCAAATAAAATAAGCTGTTGAATATTCAGAATGGTAATATTTCCCTAATGTGAGAAGAATCTCATTAAAATTCTGATTTATGTCATAGCTTGTCGCTACGGAATTGCATTTTAAAAGAGGCCACGTCAAAATTTTGTAACTTTTAATGGAAAACGCTCCAAAAGTTTCTTGTCACGATATGTTGCCAGGCGTAGATCTTACTTATATACTCTAAGATCTGCAGGCACCATAACTCCGTGAAACTCCGGAATAGGGCGCAGTTTCCGGATTCATCCTGATGAAGGAACTTTTGACATACAGCAGTTCTTCCTTGTTGTTTCAACAATATTACTTTATACTGTTAGTCATGACAGACCTGTTTAAATTTTAATTTAAGCAGCTTATGTTACAAACGATTCGAAGTCAATGTATAGATATCCAATTCAGTATTCGGGATGGCGTTTATTTTCTTTTTATTCGCTGTCAAGGTGATACAAAATTAAGAACTCTTTGTGTGTGATGATTTTTTCTTTTCATTTAAAATCAGTTAAATCTTTCAAATCGTCTTTCATTCCGTCTGAATACAATCAATATGTTACATGAGGAATCAATCATCAGTATTATTAACAGTAATTTTGTTTAAAATAAAAATGAATTAAATTTTTTTAAAAAATCAACGGAATCTGCCTGTACACAAAATGATTCCAAAACAATCTCCTTCATTATTACTTTACCTGTTGTTGTTCTATACCACTATCACCATTAATGAGGAAAATATTTTTATTTAAAAAAATATTACATAAAAAGTTATAAAAAAATTTAGAAACGCGAATATTTTTTTAAGCACATTATACAATACATACAATTCCTGACAACGGTCAAACGGTCTGTCAATTAAATTTTAAAATATTTCAAAACCAACCAAAAATCATCGCATTCCAAACAACTGAAAATTAATAATCATTATAAATAAACTAATTATTAAAGATTATTTCCAGTTTTGAGTCCTTAGAAATAAAATTCTATTAGTTCTATCACTCCTTCGGAAAATTAACTGTTGGACAATATTCATGGAATCGTTAATGAATTAGTAATTGGTTCGAAATTGGCCCTTTGTTCGATAATTGAAGACCAACAGCTATAAGTGTCATTTTCGTTTGAAATTCTAAATAAAAACTAATCTCGTCAATTAATTTAATTATTTCAATTAGAGAATCACGTTTATCAATTTAGCACTTCCAGGATATATAGAAACTCCTTACAACACAACGAATCCTAGCATTATTCTAGAATAATACGGAGCAGTTAAAGCTAAAGTGAAGTATAATTGACAAAAGAACTTTATTCCAATTACTTCTTTAAATGTTAATACTTGAATCATGTTATATCCAGTAGACATATATAGTGAACAATATACATATACATACATTTATATATATATATATATATATATATATATATATATATATATTATTAAGATATTGAGCTTTGTATTAAAGAATAAATGTTTCATGGATAAAAGGCACAAAATGGACACAATTAAAAGTGAAAATTAAGCCTTTAATATTAAGATAAATAATGAAGAATTATTAACATTTACCTAACTACTTTAGGTTTTATTAATATCTTGATACTCTAGTTTGAAATTTAGCAAGAATTAACAAGAAGAACAAGTATATGCCGGAATTGGATAAAAAAAAAAAAAAAAATAGCGTTTTCGAGGTTTTGAAAATTTCCATGATGTGTCACTTAGCAGAAAAATTACTGAAACAAAGTTCCTTTGTCAATTATGCTACATTTTGTCAAGATAATGTTCCTCGTGTTATTAAATAATTATTTCATCCTAAGAATATTGGAATTAAATATGAAAGCGAAAAATAGGCCATTATTTGTTTTTATATGACGAGTCATAGATCGCCTACTTAATAACTGAATTTCATTCACTCTTGGTTCCCTAATTTCTCCATGTTGATATTTAGCATGAATTTAACCAATATATGTCTAACTGAGATTTTTTTTTTAATAAAACATATATCTTGAGATTTTGAAGAACTATTTAAAAATATTTCTCGTTTTAAGATTGCAATATTAAATATAAATTAAAAGCCCAAATAATAAGCTTTAAAACAGCCCTCTAGCAACATTGGTTGAAATCTAAAATCTAGCAAAATCCATGACCGTTTTTTTGAGAAAAACAAATAGTTAAATTCGACAGTTTCTGGGATATTAAAAATCGATTTTAAAAAAATTACTCTAGAAAAAAAATGTTACATTAATAATATAACAAACATCAGAGACTTAGACAGAAAAACTTTTTTTTTTATTAGGTAATATTAGAATTTTATTCTTTCATATTCTGTGAAGATTAAGAAATTTACCAATCATAATCTTTATATATTATATCCACAGAAGCTTTCGGTGACCTGTCCTCTCTATAATTACAATACATTGTTAATCAACTACATTAATAATTGATATATGTTATATACCTTGTATTAAAAAATACAATATATTTCTAATAAAATAATATAAATTATACAGAGACTTAAGTAATTAGCAAATAGCCTAAACTTCTCATTTCATTTTTTTTAACGCATAAATTATTCTTAATAACGAAAAAAAAATCAAAGCTGAACCGACTGATAATTCTCCAAAGGATAAAATGAGAAGTTAATGGGAGGATTTAGTTAGGCCTGACCGCTTATATTTGGATTTTAATGGGTTTAATGGAGGGATGTAGGCATTTTAATGCGATTTATTATGGTTTTAGCATCAAATCTTCGGGCGCGTTAAGCCTTATAATTTTTATTTGTTTTAAATTAATATTTTAAACCTATCCATATTAAACATTTTTTGCAATTTTAAATATGTTAATTAGAAATAATACAACTATTCACACGAGACAACTAGCAAGGAAATATTTTAATACAAATGTAATAATGAAATTATTAAGCCAAATTTATATATATAGAGGGGGGAAAGAGAGATTTCTTTAAACATTTGTTCTCATGGATAAAGGTTTCCTTAAGCTGAGAAAGAAGTATAATGAAGATAAATCAGAAGACCTACTAAAATAACTGAAATAATTTATCAGGCAGATAAGGTTTTAAAGAGCGAGTAATCTAGCAGAATGGATCACAATATTTCACTTTCACAAGTAGCAATGGACTATTTTTATACGAGTATCTAATATTTTTTTTTTTAATATTATATAAATTGCACTATTTTAGAGCGTCTTAAAAAGTTATGTTTTACGTTTTATATGCATTCAAAGAAATATAATGCATAAAATATAGAAGGTAATAAAGACAAAATATTGGGCCATAAAAACATTTTCAAAATATATATATTTCACTGTAATAATTTCGAAATATACATATAATAATAATAAAACTAAACATTTCTTTCTACTATAAAATTTCCTACTGAGGGGTAAGTATGGTTCTAATATCATTCGTAGATGAACAAAACTTTGTTTTAAAATGTCTCTAATCTCTTAGATTTTTGTCGAAGTATTTCCGTATTAAGTTAAAATCCATAATAAAACGGTTTTTGTTACAGCAAAGCCTACATTCATTATTGGAGAATTTCAAACTGACTATTTGTTTACTTTATTTAAAATGAAACATGATTCTGTCATGAAAATAAAATTGGGAAAAAAAAAAAAAACGAAAAATATCTAGTCAAATATTATTTTACATAGAAATTAATATTTTTTTTTTGTCTATAAAAATGTGTTTGCGCCTGCCAACTTAATTGTTGACAATCAGCAAATGTGATGACCATACAGGAAATAATGACACGACAGGCATGGGGAAGAAAAGTACTCAGGAGTACCTCTTCCTCAACTTGTTCCATTTACTTAGGTTGTTTAAGGAAGGAGATCTCTCATCCAACGCCTATTTAGTCTCCTCCTCATGTTCTGAGGTATGTCAGTAGGTATTCTGTGGATATGCATATTACTGTAAATTGATTTTATTGAGTATTAATACAGTCTGCCACAATGAACGGATTGGTAATAGGGCTACAGTATTCATTCACACAATATGTACATACGAAAGGAAAATAAATATAAATAACTAAAGTATATAGATAAATGCAAAGATACAGTATATAAGATAAATAGAATTAGTATACATATATACAAGATAAATAAAATAATGAATTGAAGTTGAATGATAATAAAATAAATAAAACACATTCACAATTATACATATGCATATCAATTTTCTTATTTTATTTTCCCTATTTTAGTTATTATATGTATATACATATTGTGTGAATTATTGGCCATGATATTAATACCCTTCAATGTGGCAGAATTTATTATTATTCAATTAATAATATAAAGATAAATAAATTAATTTTTTTTTTTTTTTCTGTTGGCATTACAGACAGGGCAAATAGACCATCTTGGGCTATTTCTTTCCATTTATCTGTACGAAACTCTATTGCACTTTTGTTGATTCTATCTATCCATCTGCTTTTTGGCCTACCACGTGGTCTTTTGCCTTCTATTGAGGCATCCATTGTTACGTAGGATCTTCCAGATGGGTTGCTGCGAGCTACATGTCCCACCCATCTTAATCTCCGTGCCTTAATATCATTGGATATTGATGGACCAGTTTCTGTAAGCAGTTCTTTGTTGCTCTTTCTTCTCCATGTGTTAGTACTCTGATCCCAGATCGCTCCGGTTATCCTGCGGAGGATTTTCCTCTCAATAATAAAAAATAATTAAACCAAAATATGTTACATAAACATTCATAGTATTTTTAACAAAAAAAAACAAAAAAAAAAAAACATTGCAATTGCAATACTAAGAAACATCAACAATCAATAAGCCAATAAGAAGGCGCTGTTTCCAGTCCAAGTAGACAAAAGGACCTTTGACCTACTTCAGGAGATGAAGAAATAGGACAGAATTGGTTGAACCGAGCCGGTAAAACAAAATTAAACGGAAGAGCCAGGAACCGCTATAAGAAAACCACTACTCTTCAATGAAACCTAAGAGGTTTCAATAATAAACGTAATAATGACAAAAAATGTCAGTGAACGAAACAATAAAAAACAAAATATTTATCATATTATCATTTCCATAAAATCCTATTTACACACATAAAATCATCATTTTAAGCATGCCGGAGAAAGTAATTATGTACAGTTGATATATAAGTTTTAGTTGACATCAGAAATATAATTAACGAAAATAGGAAAAAAAAAACACTGTTTAAATAAATTCTGAATAGTTACTTCTAAAATATAGCTTTAATGAATTATAAAATGCATTCCTCTCTATTACATAAAAAAGTTTTTTGTGACTGATATATTTTATTGTAGTATTAGAAGAGTAGGAGATCACAAGAGCTCAATTTTTCAGCCCAGTCACCTCTCCTAAAACAATTATTTTACAAGTTATACAACTGTTCATTTAATTAGAATGTGTTGAGCTCCTGTAACCTCTTACTCTCCTAACACAAAATAAAGATTTTAGACCAAAAATTTGTAAGATAAATGGTATTTATTCATCATTATGGTGGTAGTTTAATTTTACCTAGGTGGCAGCAGTTATTTTTAAATCAAAAAATTTTCCCTTGAATACAATATATATTAATTATTATATTATATATAATATTATTTATATAATATTGTGATATAATTATAATGAAATAGAAAAGAAAGCACAATACAACGTACAATGAAAATATTAGAAAGAAAAGTCTCAAATTGATGTTGGGCTTATATGAAGATGGAAAAGTTGAATATATATTATGGTTACAAATTAGCAACGAGAATAATCATAATTATATGATAATATAAACTGGCAATAATGCGCGATTTTTGAAGAAATTAAAAATGTGTCCTAACTGTAGCAATTGGCATCAGACATCACAATAATTTTTATTTATTATTTATTCATGATATTAAGTGTATTACAATATAAATACATCAAGTAAATGTGTACTCAGGAATATAAACACATGAAAACGATTGTTGAGAAACTACCCACTGGTAGCACTTTAATAACATGTCTACATAAAGAGATCACTAGGCCATCTTCTTTTCAGACGCCACGGAGAGTTATCAGAAATCGAAGAGGAAACAAGGTTAGAAACGAAAGCATTCGGATGGTTATGAAGTTTATCATGGAAGGATAGGTTGGTATCTGAATTGGGCCAAATCGGAAACATGGAACATTAAGGTCTATAAAATAATTTAAAATTGAAATATTATCTCTCTATTTATAAAGTATTTTAATAATTCAAGGACTTGGTGTAAGAACCAGATAAATGGAGAGTCCCAAAGTTTTGGTGAGAACAATATTAATTCGATGAGACACCTGTTAAGTCCACCACCAGGATTTGAATAAATTAGCAAGTCAACAGCTAACTCGATTTTTTTCTTCAAAGATGGTTCAAAGATTAACTAAAAGAGGTATTAACAGTTCGAGTTGGAACAGAAATGGCAGTTGGAGTTGAAGCATATGCAATGGGCTTCATTACTTAAAAAAGGGAACGAGTGACAGTAGATTTCCCGAGAAGTTGCACCGTTGCACATGTTCGGCTGGACGTGACTATCACAGCCTCTCCAGCGTATTGGAGTTGAGCAACGCCCACTGTGTTGTAAAGGGTCCACGACAGCTCAGCCTCTACTGACTTTCCCCGGACTATAGGACGTTAGAACCCAAACGAGGGCTGAACATAAAGTTTACGGGGCTGTTAGATGTCGCATGGACGAAACGGCCCAAGACGATCAGAGCATAGGATATAAAACCTAGGTCGGTTAATTTGCATTTCTCGGCGGCCCACACTGGAGCGAGCAAACGCTGCAGTTGGACATTGGAAGAAATAACATAAGTTAAAATTTGGACATTTTACTGCGTTAGTGATAATATAATTTCACCGTCATGTGAAAAAAATTTTGTTTTATGGAATTAAAATGAAAATAGACATGTTTATCATGTTTCAAAATAATACTAACATTTGAATAAATAAAATATTTTACTTTTAATAGTCAAAGAAAAAAATTGAGTAAGTATATCAGTAGACATATATATATATATACATCAGATAAGTATATCAGCTATATTCGCTAATAATAGCAGAGAAATATTTAAAATCTGTTAATCGATTCCGATTCCATTCGTTTAGGAACTGAATAAACGTTTAATGTCACACGAAGATTACGTTCCATTAGAGAATTATAATGTGAGTTGAATATATATTATTTTATTTGATCAATAATTATTTTATACTAGACGATTATAGTGTTACAACAGTAATATTTCATGTTTATTCACGTAACTTTTAAGCAAAAAAAATATTACCAAGATAAAATAAAAATTAATATTTTGTTGTTTTACTTTTAATATATGCATCTGGTCGACTAAATGGCTTGATTTCGAATTCAATGCCCTCAAAAACATAAGCACATAAAATTCGAGCACTATAGTGCAATTTTTGAGTAAGCTAGAACTGTCCAATAAACCTTACGTTCGCCCCAGTGTGTGGCGGAATCATGCCTCTTTGAAATCATTTCGCGGAAAGTGAATCATGACATTCCCACTATGGTAAGTACGCGGCGTCAACTTTGAGGAGGCAGTCAGATGTTAGCAAAAATGACCATGTGGCCCACTTGCCCGAGTTCCCTCATCAGTCCTACCAGTACTACAAAGGCTATTATACGCTAGTAATCTGTAGGACAGCAATATCGTACTTTGGATAACGCCTGTGGCTAGAAATGGCCTGGCGGGGAATAAAAAGAAAAAAATCTACTAAATAAACTATTTATATACCAAAACAGAACTATGAATCTAAGATACTACTGTGTAACACCATCAACTGGACAGACATGACATACAGTTGCGGTCATAGAAATCGCAGGAACCAGTAACAATTTTGTTTTATTTACCAGATTGCTACTGTAAGATCTCAATTTTTTTTTTTTTTTTTTTACACATGAATGTTAATTTTCTTATTTTACTTTCTACAACTCTTTTCCTTTTATCTCTATTTTAGTTATCATTTGTATGTATATATAGTGTGAATGTTTAATACAGCCCTAATATTAATGCTCTCCAATGCGGCAGAATGTATTAATTTTTCAAAAAAATATCTCCTGATATTTCTTTGGCAGTTATGAAACGATGTTCCAAAAATAATGACATCATTAAGCGGTGAGATTGTTCAATTGTTTTTTTCCCTCCCAGTTTCTTTGCCGGTGCCTTTTTTTTTTTTTTTTTCAAATCTATCACTACCGTTGATTGGTGGTAATCTATCCTCGTTACTATTCCCGTGAAACTTCCTTTACTTCATGTAACGTCACAATTTTTTGACGCGGACAGTTTTTGATACAGGTCATAATTATAGCTTTTATTTTGACATTAGTTAAAACTGAACTGAGAAACATTGTTAAAGTTTTCTTGTAACCTTAATAAATAAACAACAACAAAAAATTCAATGGAACTAACGATATCAGCATAAGAAACAAAAGAAATAGGTGATGCAATTTCTATGACCGCGATACTATAATTTCAATCATTTATAAAAAATCAAGCATATACCCATAAGGTTCAAATAATAATAGTATATCTATATTTTAGTACTAATCTAAGCATCATAATAATAACTTTTAAAATCCAGTCAATTTTAATCAATAATAGTACTGAGAACAAATGGTACTGATAACTCTTTGATGCAAACCATTTCAATGGTCTCGAATTAATTTAATACTACATACATTTCAGATGACTATGTGATTAATTAAAATAAAGCTATCACATCTGAGTTGCGGCTGTTACAATAGGATACGACGGTTCACTTTAAGAGCTACTTTTATCTACTGCACAAATCGTCGATACAACGATGATGCAAACTATCAAATATAAAAATACCAAAAATTTTCAATTCTGCAACTCTAGCGATTGTAATTGTAATTAAATATTTATTAAAAGGCGAATACAAAATCTTCAGACATTCATAAAAGCACATATTAGTGTGGAAATTAAAGCATTCTAGTTGTTTCGGTTGAATTGATAATGTTATTAGAGTGGCGATTTCCATATTCGACAGCATATGTATCGACGATATGACATGATTTATATCTAGAATTAAATATTGTATAAATTTGGGTTGTAGGTTTTATTAATTTTGAGATATTATACCGTATTTTTATTATAAAATATATAAATGGTCTTAACCTAGTCATTATTGTCCTGAATAGATCAGACTTTCATATTGGTCAAAGGGAATAAAAAAAAAAATTGTTAAAACCTTGAAAAAAAAATACTGCGAGAAAAACCCTTATTAAATAATAACACCTTCATTTCTCTTGGGATGACAATTTGATGCTCACCTTTCTTCATGATTGAATAAGGACCCTTTGTTTGCAACTGTGATATAAGAATAACAAAGCAGCCCCTAATAAATAACGGAGTGATTACGTAACTTCACATTTAACGCTGGCAAAAAAAATTACTCATTCTTCAGAAGACATTTTTATCACAGGAAATAATAACGTGGAGTTTCTATTTCATTGTGTTGTTTTTTCAACCCTTTTGAAAATTTTAATAGTCGTTCAAGCTGTGCATACTAATAAAAAATAATGTTTATCATGAGATCTCTCATCCAATACATCGTCTGTTTTTAATTACTAATACTGTCATTCAGTATAAAATGGATGATAACACACTAATAAAAACACGTGAAGATAATTTGTAACGAAAACCTCTCTGATTTGTTTAGATTACATTCAGTTTAGCTCGAGGGGGCTGCAGCCATACAGGCACTCACCCTTCCAGGCCGGGGAACTGCTATTTTAAAAATTAAATAGCCCTTAGATGGCAATCCATGTGGAACGAGAGCCCTCCGTGCAAACTGAAGGAAATAACAAAATCAGTAAAATCATGGTACATCTCAAACGGCCCTATTCGTTGAGAGGATGTTGCATTGGCGAGACTAAGGATAGGAATATACGAACCTGACATATTCTTGCCTGATCAGTATATAGCCAACACCAAAATGCCAACACTGCTACAGTACTTACACAGTCAGCCACATTTTCCATGCGTATCCCTATTGCGTATCAATCTTATCCAAATTAGAACTCATACCCAAACTATCAGATATTTTACATAATGATGAAGTTAAAGGAAGGTCGGTGATTTTCTTTAAGCTAATGATTTGTTAAAAATCTAAATCTAAATTTGAGTTTTTTTGTTTTTTTCTTTTCTTTCCCATTCCAGAAAAAAATAGTATTTAGGTAATTGAATTAAAGAATAGATAGGCATTTATGACATTATATTCATTTAGGATTCAAATTATTAAAATCCTGCTTATTTAATTTCTAAATTGGCAGTCTCAAATGCGAATACTGATTTAAGATAACCTTAAAGAAAGCATTTAAACTAATGTAAGTTCACGCAGGCGTTCTGTTCAAATATTTTTTTAAACATATTTATTGACTAGTTTATTTTATTGTAATATTTATTGTAACGTGACATGTAAAAAATGAAGAGAAACTACCTATTGGTACCAAATTATTGTTCTATATTAGAAGGTACCGAGGTCTTCTTTTCAGACGCCTCGGATAGTTCAGAAGTTAATAATGGAAGGATAGGTATCTGGATTGAGCCAAATCAAAAACATATGGAACAAGTTCGTTAAGGATGATTTTATTAGTGACAAAGTAAGGAACATTGCGGATTTAAAGAACGATTTCGGATTATAAGGATTGGATAAGAAAGGAATTTGATGGTTTAGTAGAGCCCAAAGCTCGATTCTGTAATATATAGCCTTATTATAGTAATATATATGAGTTTTTGTGAATAATTGGAAGCTTAGAGCGTTTGTCTAGTAAGTAATGGGGAGTAGTCGAAGAAATTGGGCAGTTTCTTGTGGTTTCAGTCTGGTAGGAGAATTCTAAGTGAGTCGTTTGTCCAGGTGGAGTATTGGATTTGTTTAACTGGAATAAGTGGAGTATTGTTAAAAGATACTGTAGGGGAGAAAGTCGTAAGTAAAATCTAATATACATACTCCTCAATAATGTCATTAGTTTTTATTAATAATACCATTAATCCAACTTCTTAGTACATTAATAATTTTTAATTATTTTATTTAAAAAACGATTAACTATATGGAGTCGATTTATAACAGGTAATTTATTTTATTTCTAAATCAATAATAACAATAAAATCCCTGAAGATTCTATGCCAATACCAAAAATCTTTGACATCTACGTACTGTCGCAGTCGCACTTAACACAATGCTCTCAACTATATTACAGAACACAGAAAGAAAGCTTATCATGTAAACAACTAAAAATTAAATAAAATCTTCTCAACTATACTTATAATTGTACTGGAAAAATATAAAAAATAATTACGTTATAGGTCTCATGTAGATTAACCCCACCAGTTATTTTTCTAAAAGGAAAAGTATCTTTTATATATAAGTATCAGATATATATGAATCAATATTGCTATTCTTCTGGTATATAAAAGTGTATTAACAAATTTATTTAGTTATCAAAATAAACTTCTTTAGGTAATACTCCAGTTTTAATAACAACGAGAGTAAAGCCGATAAATTTTACAGGAAGCTGTATGAGTAAAATACATAATGAATGATGATGACATAAAAAATTATGCTTGTGATGGAGGTGGTATATATGTTCGTGTATAAATGAGAAATGGGAGGTTTTTGCAAGCAACGTCCTTAAGACTCCAATCGATTGGAGGGTGTGGAAAAACTGTCCGGATTAGTGTCTGGTCCTTTTCCAAGCGTAGGTACAACGTTGGGATACGGAAGATTTATTTTAAAAAATACTATTAAATATAAAAGAGTTATGATTTTTTGAATAACTTTTTTAACAAATATAAATAAGGTTAATTATAATTAAAGCTTTCGATTTCATATGTTTTTCTTTTACCACGTAAAGTAACAGGTTACTGTAAAGAAATAACTAACGGGGTTAATCTAACGGGTGACTAAGGAGAGAATGAGCGAGAAGTATTGGTGCCAACCTAGTGCCTCGAATAGGGCCAATCTGCCACAACTACTCTATGCTAAGTGTAGTAATTGAATGCCTTTACCTCAAAAGGGTTGTACATATTTTTCTGAATCTTAAATGATTGGCCAAAGACGCATCACAGAGTGGAGAAAATAGGTATTTCTTTCAACTAGTGCCTTTATAGTCTTTATATGATATTAATTAAGTTGATTAATAAATTTATTGAAAGTAAAGGATATTTTATGTATTATTTTACAGTATTTTTTGTATCCATTTCTGATAATAAAATATCTAGTTGGAAGTCTACATGCCAAAAAAAACCATTTGACAAAATTTGAAACAATAGAAGAATTCCACAAAAACATTATTGCGAGAATACCTCTCCAATAGCAAACACCATATTGAGGTTAGTTTAATTAAAAATGTCTAAAATATAATTGGTAACATCAAACAGGTATGAATATCATTAACCAGTGGGTGCTGTTAATTTACTTTTATGGAACTGAAGTATGCTGGTTCATGGGTTACCCGGCAATGCTCTGAAGGGAATACGGGGGAGGGGATGAGGGGTCCAAATATTTAACTTTGCTGACCAAAGTAGACCGACCAACTTCATCACAGGGTTGCATGCCCAACTTTTAAATTGTCTTGGGCGTCAAGCCCTCAAAGCTACGGAATATCCCACCCGAAAATTTCCATTTTACATTCTACAACATTCATTTTCTTTTTTTCTTTTTTAAACTTTCTATTCTACCATTTTATTCTAGAAAAAAAAAATCAACGCTTAAATGAAATTTATCGTTGAACAGCGTAAAATTCATTCAAACATCAAATATTTTTATTTCGAATGAAAACCACTGGATCGGATTTACAGACTATTTTTCCTCGTTAAAAAGTTTGTCTAAAGATTTTTAAAAAAAATAAAACAATATCTTTTTCATAGTAATAATAATAATAATAATCGTTGTTTTGTGAGAATTTTTCTGGTCTAACAAGAAACTTTATTAGTTTTTGCTTTGCGAACATAAGTGTATAAATTTTTCCCGTAGAAGTCCAACAGTTTCTTATTAAAAATTAAAACAAAAATATTATTTACTTTAACATTCATATCTACAAAGAACAGCTCTATCTCTTTAACATATAATAAATAGAAAATAAATATATATTTACACATGTAGGTTAGGACTTCATTTTATTATAATAATAAAAACACATAATTTGATCACAAGAGTCCTACTTCATTTTTCTTTTATACACCGACGTTTTAGTCCTTAGGACATTTTCAAGAGAAGAAACTTTAACATAAATAATTTTTAAAAAAATTTCTCTAATTAAAATAATTGTATGTTAAATTGTAAAAAATGGTATTTTGAATTGAATTTTAAATATGATTTTGGTTTTTTTTTTAGTTAGAAAGAAATGAAAGTTGTTTAAAAATATATATACAATGAATAATAGGGCTGTGAATAATTTTTAATTATTTATAATACAATATTGTGAAATATTTTAATAATACATAAAGATAATGTAATAATGGAATTTTTAATTGTTAAGATTGTTAGTTTGAAGTATGAAGAAGTTGAAAATAAAAATAAATATAACCTTACAGAGGGAGATTTAGTATTTCACTGTTAGGATAAAGGCAATTCAGTCCACGTGTTTTATTTTTTTTAGAAATAGGTATGTGGTTATAAAGAAAAAATGATAATAATTAATGGAAAAGTAAAATCAGGCTGTGATAATTTTTGTTTGTTAATTTTTAAAGGTTTCGTCCCTTAAAAATGGCCTAAGAGCTCAAACATTGGTTTATAAAAGAAAAATAAAGTATGAACGTTGTGATCATTTTTTTTTTTTATTATTATGAAAATAAAGGTTAACAAAATGAATATAATAAGATGGTATGTGTTGATATCTCACTATAATTATTGTCCACGTGACAGATTATTATTTTTTTTATATAATTTTATTTCTTCACTTTTCGCCTCTCGTGTGTCGCCTAACATAGTGTCGCGTTAAAAGACCATTTTGAATAATAGCTAATCGAGGATGAAAAAAGGAAAAAATCCTCGCTAACAATATGCAGGTCCGATTTTTAGTGTTTGGGATATTTTAACCCATAAGTAAAAACACTTTAATTAATCGACTCCAGCCGACTTTACCCGAGCGTTACACATCATGTTTAGCGTTACACAACGGTATAATGAGTATAATAAGAGAACAAGAAGTTACCTTGGCAATGTGCGGCAGTTAAGATAGATAAGGAAAAAGTATATCGCTTAAACAAAAGCACTGGTTAATAATATCAGTCAATATCAATAATGTAGAATTACGTGAAATTTCAACCAGAACAAACAGAATTCATAACCACAATAACATGTTCCTGATAGACCCTCAGGCAGTTCGGACCATGGGATCATAGTTTCTCGAACACCCGACAAGTTACTAAATTAGTTCATTGGTTACCAAATGTACTATTGTGTTTACAGAGTGAGAGATCAGCGCGACCGCTTAAACAGAAATAACAACGAATCTTTCAACTAAATCAAAAATATAACGACTTTACTATACCTTCCAATCAAAATTATTGCGACTCATAACAAAATCACCTTGGTACGTGACTAAGAAAACTCTACATACTGACTTCCACCTTCCAACAGTTGACCAACATAAAACGATCCTTTAACAACGATTTTATACTAATTAAAACGGACAAAATAACAAACCAATAAGACACATGGTCACGGCTGACATACCTCATAACATAAAGAGGAGACTAAAAAGGCGTTGGATGAGTGACCTCCTTCCTTAAACAGCCAAAGTAATTGGAACAAATTAGGGAAGAGGTACTGCTGAGTACTTTCCTCCCCCATACCTGTAATGTTATTATTTCATGTATCGCCATTACATTTGCTAATTGTCAACAATAAGTTGACAGGCGCAAATACAATTTTATATACAAAAAAAAAAATTCGATAATAGTGTGATAAAAGAAGCAATCTATGAGTTCAGCGTTGAATTTAAGAACCTGCCCTATTAAACGATACCTACAATTAGTGCCTGACACTGAACACAAACACGGTTGAACACAGAGAAGAGAGTTGAAATATGGGGCCTCCTTTCAACTAAAGAGTGTCATCGGCACAATACAGACGTCTACAAGCAAAATTCCCAAACTAGAAATCGGTGCATTACGAACTGAAATGATATTATTGTGTATAATGGAACTGATAAAACTCTAGATGATAGTAAAATAATTTTAAAAGTTCTGTGTCATAATCATGAAAGGAAAACATATGGACACTTTTCTCTTCATGACATATTACATAGACACCAAGCAAAAGGCTAAATGAAATGACTATAGACGCTAATCCAACAGTAACGTAATTTAAAACAGCAACCTAATTTAGTCAATACAAATAGAGATATTTCATCTCAAGTCAACATTTCAAAACATAATTTATCTGACACGTTCATAAACACTTCATTGTATACCTCTTATTCGAGATTCCTCAAGCTAGCATAATGTGATAAATCAATGATTGTATATAGATCCACGGCTTATCAACTAATTTACGTTCAAACATAAAACTGGCAGGAAACATGAAAAGGAGCTATTGGAGGTCAAGTTTATTTTGAATCGGTATCCATGTGTTTTATCACAGGAAAGCTCTTTGAAGTTCAACCCTCACAGCTGTTGTAAGATACACCGCAGTTAGCAATAAAACATGGCAGTAGAATCTTAATGGATCTGATTGGTAAATTATAGACTGTTTTAAGATGCTACGAAGAGAACTTTGTGATCATACCGTTCATTCATGTAAGAAATCACATATTTGCTCTTTTTATAGGATGATGACATTGTATCGTGTTGAACAATGTTAAAAGAAAATGAATTGCCGAAATTATTGAAAGATTATTTATTGACTTCGAGTTAAATAAAAGTTTTAAATTTTCAAGTCATATATCCTACTTAACGATTTCTTTTTAAACATATTTTATTTAAATTTTAAAATTTAAGAGACTTTCGATGTCCTGAGCATCATGTTCGTCTCTATGAAATTTAAATACAACTTTAAATTAAAACTATACCAATTCATTATATAACATAATATTGAAATTTCCATGTGAACTAATACCAGACCTTTATCCAATATTGTCTTTCTATCTAAAAAATCAATAATTTGAGCATTGTTAATTTATTTTAGGTTGAAATTACAGGAATCATAAAAATCTATATTTGATATTGATATTGAACTAAATTTTAAAAGGCAAATAAAAATAGGTGATTAAATTAAATGAAAAATTTTACTGACATATTTTATGTCAGTAATCTTTAATATTGATATTGATATTAATATATTAATGATATCGTATAGAACTGCGATTCCTCTTTGTAGGACATCAATCGGTCGAATTTTTATAGTATTGTATTCTTACAAGGTCGAATTTCTTACAAATTGAAATTCCTTTTTCCTACATTTAATACTCCTTCAACGCTAATATTTATAGGAATTGAAAAAAAACAATACTCCTTTTGCACATTTTGTTCGAATACTATAAAAATTGTGATCATTTCAAGATGAATTCAACGATCCACAAAATGGTTATCAAGGGTATTAGGTTTATAGACTACACAAAGTAACACAAACCAACTTCCAGTAAACAAATTGCAATAGAACTGAAGAAATACAATGAAAACTTTTGAAATTTTGTCTTTATTTATTTCTAATAAAGATTTTTTTTTTCAAAATTGGCTACTGTAAACATATATACAACTAGTAAATCTGCCATAGGAATATATAACATACTTGTGAAGAAGCTACTCATTGGTAATACTTCAAAGATTAATTAATTTAACCTTGTCCATCTTATTTTTAGATACCTCGGAGGATTTTCAGGAATTTTATTGGATGAAAGGTTATGAGCTAGAGGATTGGGGTGACCAAAGAGTATGGAATGAAAATAGGTATATCTAGTTCGGGCCAAGTCTTCCACTAGAAGAATGTAGAGGTCTTTATAGATAATTTTATTTATTACATAATAAGGCTCATTTAGAATTTACGGAGGATTTTGGATTGTAAGGATTTGATACGGAAGGAATTCAATGTTTTTTTAGAGTTCCATAGCTCAATACCTTATTTCCAAATGGGCCTGATGATATCAGTGTAAATGCATTTATTGTAGAATATCGGAAGTCTAAAGCGTTGGTCAAATAAGTGTTGTAGTGGTCGGAATCTATTTGCAATTTCTTGTCTTTTAAATCTAGAATGAGGATTCCAAGTAAGGGGTTTGTCAAGAAGGAGTCTTAGGTAAAGGATTTATTCGACAGATATAAGTGGAATATAGTCATTGTTTGGATTAATTTTAATTCTCCAATTTTCACACCATTCTTCAATGGCTGAAATGTGTGATTGCAGGGATTTTTGATGCAATAGTTGGTTCATTATTGACAGATAACACGCATGTGTCATCAGCAAAGGTAGTGAGGATGGTTAAAGGATGCGTTGGAATATCAACTGTATCCCACTGCGTAAATGATGAGATTTAAGATGCTCCCTTGAGGAACACCAGCGAACTGGAAAAAAAAAGATGAATAAGCAGCTTCTATGTTTCATCATGGACATTTTTAACATTAAAATTCATAACTGAATTATTAACATCCGACTGAAACACCGTAAATAGCTTCTTCTCGTCGTAACTTACAAATATTTAATTTACGAATATTCTCGAAAATTAGGGTGCTTTCAATCTAAAACTTTTTCTATTTAATTAGGTACTAATCTAAAACTCGTAAATACCCATTTTCTTTCCATTTGAATCGTAAGATACCTTGAGCACAAAGTCAAGAAAAAAGGCGACTTTCAAAAATATTGAGCAGTTTGGAGTGACCTAACCCCCAAATTGTAAAAATAACGAGGTTATACAGGCCGGAAGGCCCAATATTTTTAAAGGCTACATTTTTTCTTGACTTTGCGCTGAAGCTATCTTAAGATTCAAGTGGAAAGCAAATGGGTATTTACGAGTTTTTAGTACCTGACAAAGTTTGTCGACCTCCAGATTGAAAACGCCCCAATTCCGAGAATTGTCTTAAATGTAGGTTACGATGAGAAGAAGCTAATAAAGAAGTTTCAGCCGGATGTTAATAATTCGATAAAAAGGAGTCTGTACTACGGACCATTATGGTAATTCACAAGATCAGCGCTTTGGATTTTTCTCCAGTAGACTGGACTATGTAGTATAAAATGGAAGAAACATCTAATCTGGGAATAAAAATAAAAAAAGAACTGTGGAAAGAAGGCTTGCCTTTGATTATTAGATTTCTTAATGATGTTCACTTCAGAGAAGGCGGAGATCGAAGGTTTCTCCTTGTAATGAGGCGTCAAAACGAGCTAAATTAGAGTGACATTAATGCTTTTCGACAGCTCGACACCTCTCCCTAAGGCGCCTTGTACCATGAATAGCATAACTAAATTTTTAACCTTCAAATTGTCAATTTAAATTGCATAAATGAGTCGTATTAAGTTATCCTTTTTTTTTATATCATAAGTATATAATAACTTATCAAGCCTACATTCAACTAAACTATTAGAAAGATAGTTTGAACATTAATTTTACATATAATATACATAATATTATGTTTTGATGTCACTAAACGAATTTTCAATGAGCTTGTGTTCTTCTCTCGGGTTCTTCGCTTAAATTATACATTCTTAAAACAATCCTGGCAATTTACACATTCAATATAAGAAAACAACTTATAATTCAACAAAAACTCTAAATATATACATTTAAATACATACACATATCATATGTATGTGATATGTGTATACATCTGTGATATGTCAATACATATCACATGAGCACACAAATAAGCAGTTCGTATTTTTGTTTGATAATTTTGATTTGCCAGGGTTAAAAAATACTTTTAAAAGATTCCATTTAGTTTTTTAAATTTTGTTTAATTTTCTTTAAATAATATTAGTTTTTAGAAGTTACTAAGTATTACATTTTAGTCACTTTTGATTTACCTCTAGAATTTATATTAAGTATCATTTTGTAGTATTGGAAAATATTTAGTTTTTCCAATACTACAAAATGATATATAATATAAATTCTAGAGGTAAATCAAAAGTGACTAAAATGTTTTTCATTTTAGTTAACTGTCAAATTTTTTTATACTTTATATTTAGAGATTTATTATTGGGCCTAGCAACAAAATTCCTTTAATTATTACAGCAAGATAGCCAGATACAACTCTGATGGTATCCCTTCATAAGACCTCTTAAAAAAATAAAGAAGAATGTGAAAGAATACATGAAAAAAAAAAAGCTTTGATTAAAGATGGGGGAAACACCGAGTTTTCAGACTTTTTACATTCAAAACTATAAAGAAAAATGAATATAGATGGATCCAAATATACAAGAAAATTTTAACAAGACAGCTGTGAAACGGTAAAAAACACATTTTATTTCTTAATATCCGTGAAACTCTATAGGTGTTTCCATTGACGTTGCAGGATAGAGGAACAAAAAAAAAAAGGCATATGTATAAATATTTTAAATAAACCAACTAAAAAATTTTTAATTTAAACAAACTAAAGATGGTTTCTAGCAGAGGTCTCAAAAGGCTAGTGTTGCCCAAATGCGAGACCGAGACGAGTCTTGGTCTGGCAAACTGAGTTTTGGTATAAGTATTGGTCTTGTGCAAAAGTCTCGCAACGGTCTTGCAGTTACCTATTACCTTAGTACTATAGAGATATTACTATATTTTTTTTTTGAGTGAGGAGACCTAACTAACCTGAAAAATTAGAAGAGTTAAATGCAAAAGTATATTGCTTATACCAATTATTTGCATATAGTAACTAAAATTGTTAAGCATTAGTAACTATTTCGCCTTAATTTTGTTCAAAAAATCGGTTTTTTTTTTACCTGTCTTGGGTGTTGGTCTTACAATAGTGAGGTGGTCTTACTCTTGGTCTTGCAAAGTGCAAGAACTTTATATCCCACCCACGAAAGTTTCTTTGATCGCATGGTGAAATTTTAAAAACTTTTTTAAAAATATAATATTTTGCGAATTACTCACACGCGAGGTTACTAGAACTTTAATTGCATGTTTTTTTTTCTCCCTTAGGAAGATCCTTTCACAGTTGAAGTGTTATTTATAGAGCAAGATTTTCTTTTTCATCACATGCCTGTGGAACTTAGTCGAGATCTCAATGGGGCTTAAATGCCCAAAATGTTTGTGGAGACCTCTGCTGTAAAATATCGATGATTTGGTTTATTTAAAATGTTTAGAAATTTTTTTTGGTGTGCTTTTGTTTTTTTAGAGAAAGAAATATTGAAAATTCACCATCAACCCGCTGTCAGACCATCTCAATTAGGATAAAACCTCCCTAATAACAAAGATAATTTAATTTTATATTTGTATATCGACTGTAATTGAAATCGTTATAGTCGTTTTCGAGAAAATCTTGTAATCACTTAGAAGATATCAAGTTGAGTGAAAAAAAAAATCATTAAAGCATTAAAACAATAATCAACATAATACTAAGAAAATTAAAATAATAGAATTCACAATAAGTTCACAAAAAAAAACTTGCTGAAGAGAGAACTGTTTAAACTAGGCTCGTCCAAGTCCAAGACAAGTACGATGGAAGCACTAATGGATCCATTGAATAGGGCCACTGTTGCCGGCTAATGGCCCACACAATAGGAACAGTTTTAAATCCAATCAAGTACCAAATGCATTAGTTAATTTGTATTGTGGCGTATTAAGGAATATTTATAAAGCAATATTAATAAAAACGATAAACTAATTATAAATGCTCGGCATGAAACGAATGCACGGACGGATAGGTAGGTATAAATTAAATACGATATTTCGATGGCCATTTTGGCGAGTGTATTACATAAGTGAAAATTTTATATTTTCAGATAAATAAATAATTAAAAGGTTTTCCACATCTGAAACTTTTCTCTCACATTTCATAAACTGTTTCTTACAACCTGTATAAATTTGTCGATGAAGGTAATCACGACGAATTTTAAAAATAGTACTAAACTATTGATCTGTATTAAGAGTATATATATATAGATTTTTATTTGTATAGAAAGTCTCCTGAAACATTATAAACAAATACGGCAGAGATACCTGAAACTCTTGTGGTAATATTTTAAATAGTGTGGTCAGCATTTTGCTTAACTTAATTTAAACAGATATTTCCGATGAAGAATGTCTCAAACTATCATTTAATTAGAGATGAATCGACCAAGAGTTCTTATATTTAACCAAATGTTTCGCTGGCATAAAACACATAAGTATTATTCAAGATGTACGTTTGT
Organism: Nezara viridula; assembly: GCA_928085145.1. Lineage (NCBI taxonomy): Eukaryota > Metazoa > Arthropoda > Insecta > Hemiptera > Pentatomidae > Nezara > Nezara viridula. Next base: position 51,248,374 of record OV725081.1, read on the forward strand.
TAATAATAATATTAATAAATATGTATTTCAGGAGTAAACTATAATAAGAACTTAAAATAATATTTATAGTTTTAGCTGAACGCAAAGAGGAAAATTGAAATCGTACTGCATTGCTTGCATTTCAGTGAGCATAATTTTATGCAATAAATTGTTGAATATTTGATTACCCTTTTAGCTTAATTACTATAATATAATCCAGGAAAATATGGCTAGAATTGTGCAAATACGATTATATTACTGGAGTTACCAAAATTGGATAGTTTTACATGCAAAATTATCTAGAAAAATATTCTGGACCATTTTACATTAATATTAATTTATCTAGATATTTTTTTTAAACAATAATATTGATCTATCATATCCTTGTCAACAATCTCAAGACCTTCTTTAAAAATACTTCTGCAACTATTACATAATTTACTGTACAATGTATGTACACTTAATGAAATTTTTTTTAATAATTACAAAACAAAGAAGTGTATCAAAACAAAAATATTAATAAATAATTATACTTTTATAAATTAAAAAGATTAATCAATATTATATCATGTTACAATACATTTGACTATAAATTAGTCAACAAGATTTGAAACCAATATTTCATGGGCAACAATCTGGAAAAATATTAATAGCAAAGAACAACCAAGCATTTTAAACCAGTTTAATTTATTTATCATAATAAGTTGTTTTTTTCAAACGTTGATCAAACAGAATGTGAACTAACAAGGGGGAAAAACATTCCAATAGAAGAGATATAAAGTATTTTTAAATAAAACATATCTTTGATAAGAGTTATTACAGAACTTTGATGTGTATTTAGGGTATATATTTTAATTTTGTCCAATAAATTTCACAATACGGCAGAATAAAAAAACAGTGGGTGGGTATGAAATTAATTTTAAAACATCACTGTTTATTTTATTTATTGTACATAGAGTGTGAATGTGATCTCTGAACACTATTATAAATGCCCTTTGAGACAGATTTTTCAATAAATAAGTTTTTAAAAAAAATCACTAAAATATATGTGAAAATTGTTTATGCTGAAATCAGCTTAAACCTGAAATACATTAGTGTTACAATATCGGCCTAAAATGGATAATTCTAAAACCGACCCTATTTCGACCTGAATCCTAGTTCCCAACAATATTTCAATGAACACAATTTTTTTTTTTTTGGACCTTGTTTATAAAGAAATATTACAATTTGTCGCAAGGACATTTAAAATAGTGTTCACAGATCACATTCACATTATATGTACAATAAATAAAAATGAAACTAACAACAAGATAATATATAAACAATGAATGACAATAAAATAACTTTAAGATAAATAAATAAAAAAGACATACATACCTATATACACTATTTACAATCAGGCGAGAATACTGTAATAATATATTTATTTATTTATTTATTTATATATATATATATATAATATATATATATATATATAATATATATATATTTCGTAATTGCACAGCACTATTTTAGGTATGTGTTCACTAACACAAAATAAACAAAAAAGTTCATATTAACATCTCATATTAATATCTCAAACTCATTTATTAAACACATGTCAAAGGTGACAGATTTATTATCTATTTACTTCATTAAGACTGGTTTAACGTGTTTAATATTAAATAGCAGGTTCTAATCATCTGATAAACAAATGAACGATAAGCAGTGACAGTAGTTGCTAATCTGTTTGTCTAACTCTTTGTGTTTTAGTGTGAGTGAATACTGTGACACAGTTCAATTCAGCACGGCTTAACCTGGCGGACGGTCACCCTGATCGGGCGGTCACCCATCCAAGTACTAACCACGCTCGACGTTGCTTAACTTTGATTACCTATTGCAAGCGCCTTAGCCCGTACGGCTATCCCAGCCCCATATATATATATATATATCTCCTCTCTCCCCTTAGTTTTTAAGAGTTTCTCGCCCCCCCCCGGGTATGTGAGACCCGTCATCCTACTGGAGGCATCTTACCGGGCGTAGGACTGATGACCCTACCCCGTGTACTTAAATCGAAAATCGGGATGTGGTTTACCAGGATGTTAAAAGCTCCCCTGAGGTTCGATCCATGGACGGTCTGTTTCGGGGAAAGAAATATAGGTCCTCGTGCGCCTGCTGACTTCGAGCAGCCATAATTCATGGATCTAGACCGATTTGTTACTGTCCGTGAACCCGAGAAAGTCGGTGGGAAGGGCATTGCCAGATTGGCCCCAAAGGGATCGGCTATGGAGCTACTCATAGCCTGCCGCTGCACCATGGAAACCATGGTTCGTAGTAACGTGAGGTTGGGTTACCCCCTCCAGGCTATCTGAGCTCCCGCAAGCAACATACGTCTATAAGGAGACCACATCTCGCGGCCAAACATCTTCATGGTCTGTAAAGCCAACCGAAAAAAAATATATACTTATATATATATATATTTATGGAATAGATTTTTACTAATACAAATAAACTTTGATTCACAAATTAAGCAGCAAACACACATCCAATGTAAATTTGTAATAATTCCATCGTCCTAAAGTTGAAAAGTTAATCAGTGATATTTATTATTATCATAAATAGTTAAATTATTACGAATAAAAACTATAACTACATGGCCATAAGGATATAGATTTTTTTTTTCATAACTGTTGTTATTAATAAATTGTTATAATTGTTGTCGTTATTAATATGATAAGCCATTATTAATATAATGGCTGATTTGAATATTAATTATATTCATAGAAGTAAGTGTTTCTGAGTAAAGCATCTAAAGATTTCTGAGTTATTTTTCGCAGAACAGTGACTTAATTTTAATTCTAAAAAAAAGTATTATCTTAGCAAAGCTGGGATAATTGATTAATTAATATTATGGACGAAACCGTTTTTTAAGAAGGCTTGAAAAAGTTGAACAAAAAAAGTTATTATTCGGGAAGATTTAAAAATAACTTGATCATTATAAATGTTCAACGGAATCAAACTTCTTGAAGATCAATTTATCGTGAAAATTGAAAGAAATTAGAAATAATCAACTATTTCAGAGTCCTAAGTATGAAATTTACGAGATGTGAGCAGCTTATTTAATTTATCACAATTCATAGCAAAGTAAGTATGTAAATTAAGGTAAAATCGCTATGAAAAAGCGTGCCGTTGTTTACTTACTTTAGTTCTAAACGACCAACCTATGACTTTCAGTTCTCGTTTTGAAAATTCGGGTGTTATGTATTATATCGTATGTTATATATGGCCTTAGAGGATCTTTCGTGAGATCAGCCTTGATGAAGGCCTGAACATAAGACCGAAACGTCGGCAAAAATTAAAATAAATATAATTTTTTTATTTTTGAATGAACATCCCAACGAACTCTTCAATTTTCACTACAATCAACTTATTTATTTATTTATATATTCCACCCTCCCTTGTCACTATGGCAATACGGGTGTTTGCGATAGTGTGTTATTAGGTATAGGAATGCTTAATAACACACTACTACTTGTTAACATGATGTGTAGTTCTTCTGTTCTTCTTTCGGCCTAGCTTCCAGAATCTGGAGGTATTCCTGGCGCTTGTCCTCTTCTTCTGCGGGCACCAATATGGAAGTAAGCGGGCCCCACCGCCGTCTTCCATCCATATATGAAATCCTTAAACCGCGGGAAATTTTTCCTCGCTGACTAACTGAGGAAATTCATTTTTAGTGAGGACATAGATTCCCTCGACTCTTGTCATAGTCGCTCTTAACGTTTCAAATGCGGTGCAGTTCGTGACCACGTGCTCTACAGTTTCCGGAACATGACAGATTGGGCATGAGGATCTACAAGTGATGTACTACAATCAACTATCAATCCATTGTTATATATTATAAGTTATTCTATCATCTTCTTCCACAATTTACAGCAAGTTCCTTGTATCCTCACTCAATACCCCTCACTTTTACTCCGCATGTGTGATTTACGGTGGCTTCTCTATTATACATGAGGCCAGATTGAAACGAATCAGGTAGATGCTGACTAAGATTTGTTCCCGATAGATAGAGAAGGTCTCATATGTTCCACCTCTACGGTGAGTTTAAATGGTACCGCTGAAAATATTTCCTACGATTCTTTTTATATCAACACCGACACCCTTCCTACATCTACAGTCTTCTATCATTTACACCCTCGGTTCGCTCTCAGAAAACAAGATCTCGTTTTTCAGAACTGTATATTCGTTCCCACGGAACTTTAACCTCGGAACGTTCCTTTCCTACCCACTGCACTTCTATCTGGAATTCACTCCCATCAAATATACGCAATGCTGCTTCCCCTTTTTCCTCGGATATCTGATTTTCTACTTCTCTCAGACATCCCAAAAAGACATTCAGTCACTGAATAGAAATGAGACGGATGACATGTGGGTGACACATGAACAAGGTGGACATGACAAGAATAATAAATTTTATTATAAGCAGACGCATGCAATTCGCATAAGTGAAAAGGATAGGTACATGATGGGTATTTAGACTTGAAAATGGATCGACGAGCTAAAACGTCGTAATTGTTATGTGTAGACATTAAGTTGACAAAATTTAAAAATTGGTGTAAAATTTGCTGATAATAAATAAACTTGAAAATTAATAGTATGCACCGAAGAAGAAGTGAGAAATATTGTGAATATTTATTATTATTGAGGAGCGGGGTAGGTCAGTGGTAGGGCACTAAGGTTCCGGTACTCAAGGTCCTAGGTTCGAATCCCGGCTCATGGCAGAAAAAGTGTTTATTCTGTTTCATTGGCCGTGGGGCAATCCTGGAGTAAGGAGACCCTCCTGTGGCACACCCAGCCTCTATAAAGTAGGTACCTTAATTAAAAAATTGATTAAGGGGAAAACCTGGCGTTTGAATATGATCCTGGCCCGATCCTCTCCCTACACAACCGTAGGCCTTAAAACAGTACTTACCTAAATAGTACTGAATCCAAGATCCTTCATGGTTTGTCGTGGTACAGGTTTTCTTTTTTTTTTTTTTTATAATAATTATTAAGGAAACTACTAACAAAATAAAGTTTGTTTTTAACTCTATAATAAACTTCAACCATGACTTGAACCATAAATTATGATTGTACGAGAGAGAGGCTTAATATATTTGCTATTTTGGGGCAAATGAGATGACTGGAGAATGTCACTTAATTTGCGAGATGGAGGTTCTTCGGGGGAACCCACAAACTTCTGATTAAATCCCCTCGCTAAACTATAATGGAGCGACGGTTACGGCGGTACTATAAAGGTTCCAAGTCGCTGAGGCACTATTTGGAACTGTTCTCGCTTAACAAGTTCAAGAGGATTTCGTGCCTCCGATGAATGGCAGAACCCTGCCGTTTGTTCTTCGGGCAGTTTGATCGCGATTGGGGAAATGTTTTAGTAGTAATTTAGCAAATGGAACGTTAACGACAATAGATTGGAAAGGAGCCAACAACATTTAAAATAAAATTATATAAATAAAAACGAACTTTTCTATTTCTTAACTCCCTTATTTTTAGTTTTTTGAGAATGCGAAAAATGAATTTATTCCTAGTTTATTATGTTAAACACCACTTTATTTCTCCAACTACATTTATCTAAGGTATATTACCATTTAAAGGTTTGCAATATAGATCCTGTATTTTCGCCAAGAATAATCGTACAAAAGGAGTGGGATCAAGGGAAAAATATTTACCTCACTTTTGTCGATCTTATGGCAGCTTTGTATAATATCTACCGTAAAGAGATACGGGATTCATTACATAGGAAAGAAGTCTCTCCTAATCCGATAGAGGTTATAAAGTTAGCCGACCAGAAACCTAAGGAAGTCTTACACCTCAGTGGAAAGCATTCCGGATCCTTCTCCTTTAAAAAGGCCTTAATCAAGGTGACAGCCTAAGACCCCTCCTCTTCATAACATTTATGGATGAGACTCTTAAGAACTGCAAGAGCACTCCACGGACAATTATCGGGTACAGGAGTTATCTTCCTATTTTGGCACAGACATTTGTATTTGCAGATAACATAGCGCTAATAGCAGACTCTCAGGATAATCTACAGAAAGCAGTTGTGGAATAGAGAGAGAAATTAACCCGAAAAGAGATGAATATAGATGCAACAAAAAGTAAAGTAATTTAATGAATTATTGAAGGAAGCTAGTCGACTAGTCTGCATATCATTAATTCTGGTGATAAATATTCAGGACGCAGTCATTATAAAAAGATTTTATTTGTGCCAACGTTTCAACCCAAGCATGTGGGTCATCATCATTATCGGTCGTATAATATTATATCTCTGATTGTATTTTAAATTTTTCAGCCCTAATGATGACCCACATATATGGGTTGGCACAAATAAAAAAATGTATAATGACTGCTTCCTAAATATTTATCACCTATGGTACAGTAATTTATACAGGGAGAAATAAGGAAGTATTAAATATCAATTGTAATGGAGTGTTCATGGAATGCGTGGATAAACCATGCGCGTGTACGAATATGCATGTACTTGTAAGCAGAGATACCCGTGTTGATCCAGAAATTTCAAAGAGAATAAGTAAAGCTAACGAGGTCTTCTATCAAATCAGAAATACTTTAATAGGCAAGATGGAAATTATTAGAAATACTAAACTAGTGATATATAAAACAATATTACTGCCGGTATTATTTTACAAAGCAGAACACTAGACAAATTTAGACAAGCATATGTCAAGAATAAATGATGTTCCTCCGAAGAATTGTAGGAAAGCAAAGAGAGACTGTATACGTAATAAAGTTGTCAAGGACGAATTAGGTATAGCCTCCATGAAAGCCAAATAGAGGAACGACAACTCAGGTCGTTGAGACATGGATGAAGAATTGCCAGATTCCTGCTAGATAAGATGAATCCTGAAGGAGGAAGATCTGCGGTACGACCCAAGATGACTTACAGGGAGCACCTGCATCAAATGGATGCGTCAAATGGCAGAAGATAGAAGTGAGTGGAGGGAGTGGACTGAGGCTCGCACTCGTCGTTGAAAGGCACAAGAGAAAGGGAAAGAAAAAGAAGAAGCAATATAAAATGATTCGTAAGCAAGATAAAAAAATCTACAAAACAATTTATTAAAAAAAATTCTTATTTTTATTAATCTGAACACAATAATTTGTATAATCAATCCATTCAGGTAAAATATTATATCTATTACAAAAAGTAGAAAAATCAAAACCATTTACAAGAAAACATCAGCAAATCGTTCCAAAAGAAACCATTTTACTTACAAAAATACGATTAACCCCCTAAATATACTGTACATTCAATAATCTCAGCAGATAAGTAAGTATTTCCTCTTTATACACTAATATCAGGGTTTAAAATCAATAATTAAAAAAATCGAAAAAAAAATCAAATCTAATCAAAATTTTTAAAAATCTTGATTTTTAGTATTAGCAATTTTTATTTTTTATCATAAGTGATAAAAATATTATTCTTATCACTATTTATAGACAACATTTTTATAATTAACAGCAATAATAATAATAATTCTTCAGTATTACATTTTAAATCAGAATATATATTTTTTATAATCTTTATGATATATTTTAAGTCAGGCGTAGTAGATGGAGAATATTGTTGTGAACTGTTGTAGGAACAGAACATCGTTATTTCTGAAATTTATTAGAAATTTTGGCTTACAAAAATATATATATGTATAATTAACCGACTTAAAAAAATTTGTTTTTCTTTATTTTTTAAAGATATTTGCAACTGTATTCAAGAAATTTTTTGTAAATTTGTACAACTGGATATAATGATGTGAAAACACTTGTTGAGAAACTACCCAATGGGATTACTCTAATAATATGTCTACATTAGGAGATCACGGGGCCATCTTCTTTTCAGAGGTTAAAAATGAGAGGGTTGCGATAATTCAGAAGTTTATTATGGAAGGATAGGTATCTGGATTTGGACAAATCTGAAACATAAGAAACATTAAGGTCATTATGGATGGTTTTATTTGTAACAAAGTATGGAGCATTTAGGATTTTACGAAGAATTTTGGAATGGAAGGATTAGATACGAGAGGATGCAATTGATGGGTCATTATTTACTGATAGGATATGTGTCTCATCAGCATACGTTAAAAAATATAATATTAAAAAATTTGTAGATTAACAAATTATACATACATATTAATATTTAATCTAATTTGTGTGTAAAAGATGATTTTTATTTTCTGATAAAAATATTTTTTGTCATAATTTAAACATCATTATCTACGTGAAACCCCACTCATTGAGTAATCATTATTTTTAATCGAATAAATAAAAATCAAAGATCGATTTAAATTTTTATTTATTAATCAGACACGATTTATATCGAAAAATTAAAAATAAAATATAATAATTATTACCTGGCTTTGTGAAAAAAATAATTATCGTTTTCAAACCCTGACTATTATATATTATATATTACAAGATATATATCTTATATTTAAGATATATAAATATATATTTTTTTTTTCTCGTACCGCTTATATCAGAATTTCACAGCTCTTAAAGGGAGTAGTTTGTTAAAAAAATCTCCAATTTTTTTTTTTTTTTTTTGCGAAGAGAATATCCAGGGGTAAATTCCTCTAATCAAAGGAAAATGGGGCGAAAAAGAAGGTAAAAAAAGAAATACGCCATCCCTTCTTATGAAACTATTTATGATCGTACAGAAAATCCTAATTGGCCAGATAAAAAAGATTTCTTTATCAAAAAGAAAGAGCAAATGAATTCTATGTATTTCTTGTGAAAAATTTCTTTAATCTCTCGGCAGTCTTTTGAAGCACCTACAGAAAAGTGGTGAATGCTTTATACATCTGTTCCTCAAAGCATCTTAGCTTGCCTAAAAACGATGAGAGAATTCCATAAGCGCGTAATATTTCTACACATACGTGGTTATATATGTATATATATAATATATATATATATAATATATATTATATAAATATTATATATATATATATTTATATATACATACATATATATACATAAATCAACTACTTGATAGTGGTGCTTATCTCAATAAAACATTTTTAATCTTTTGTTCATTTGTTGTTACGTCTTCTAATTAGGCAGTTGAAAATTCTGTTTTCAATACTGACTCCTAAAACAACTCTCTGAAAAATGTATTTCTAACTTTAAGCCAAAGGTGCATTTAACTTAACGAAAGTTTTTATATGATGAAAACTTGTTTGGAATAGGTTTCTTCTAAAGCGACCAACATAACATCTTGGCTACTATAATACCATCAAATTTGGATCAAATATTATAAGTAGCATTCAACATATATTATTATATTTGCATAATAATAATAAAGTAATCTATAGTTTTAAATTAATACTCTCAATTTTAACTACTATGCTAACTGCCCAATACCAACACGAATATATTGCTTCATCTCTTGGAGATCCACTATACTATTAGATTTTCAATTTTAGAGCAACAATCATACGTGCTCAGATCAAATAGGATTTAGCTATGACACAGGGCTTCTATTGACTTTAATACGTTGGTAGAAGCAGAGAATACATATCAATCTTCTAACAATGATTGGAATAGATTCGTAGCCACATAAAAACTCGCCATAAAAAAGAAATATTTAAAATATTTTTATTATATCATCGACATAATTTTATATTTAACTACCATAGGTCGTTTTAAAATAGGTAAAAATAATGCGGTAAGTGAATAGTGGAATGTTTAGAAAACAAACTACAAGATATGAACCTGCAACAACCAATTGCAAAATAAAATTGTGTTAATAAATAAATAATGTGTAAATCTGTCATAATTATTAATCGCCTAATAATTACTACTTCATAATATTGTAATTAACTAACTATTAAAAAAAATTAAATAAAATTATGCCAAAAAGAAAAAACTAACAGGATCTTGGATTAAAACGTTAAAATTGTTCATGTCAAACACATTCCACACTTTAGTACCCAACCTCTAATGGAAAATGAATAACTAAAATAAATGGTAAGAAACAAGTAGGTATAGCGAAATGGAAAACCAAGAACCGTGGGATTATAAAGAAGGTACGACGATAAATAAAACCTTAGGACTATATCTCGAAGTACATCATACCGGGAAATGGACTTGCCAACTTTTTCCCTTCTTTCATGTTTCAATTTTCCACATCCCCTCCAGGATTGCTTAGGAGATAGCAATAATGCTCCGGGCGAAAACAATCAGAGTTCGCCGATAACCGAAGGTCTGTATACATACAGTTTCAGATTTATACATCTTCACTTGTGTAAGCTACTTTATATTATTCCACGTTTTTTTTTTTTCACTAAAGAAAAATATTTATTTTTTTCAATATCTCATTTAGTGTGTGTGTTTTCTTGTTAAGTTAAGGTTCGTTTTAAAATTATGTCTATCGGAAAATTAACACATAACTAGAGCCCGAATAGATATTACAGGAAACCCCTAGAAAATTTCGTAGAATATGCAATGAAAAGCCTCAAAATAAACAGTAAGATAAACAATAAAAAAATTAAAATAAGCCACAATAAAATATGTAATAACTAGTGTTGCCCAAATGCGAGACCGAGACGAGTCTTGGTCTTGCAAACTCAGTCTTGGTCTAGGTCTTGGTCTTGCGCAAGACTCTCGTGACCGTCTTGCAGTTACCTATTAGCTTATTACTAGAGAGATATTAGTGTAATTTTTTAGATATGAGAAACCTAATTAAGTCTGAATGAAAAATTAGAAGAGTTAAATGCAAAAGTATATTGGTTACACCAGTTCTTTAAATATAGTAACTAAAATTGTCAAGTATTAGTAATCATTATGCCTCAATTTTTATTCAAAAAAACGATTTTTTTTACTAGTCTTGGTCTTGGACTTGCTACAGATAGGCAGTGTTGGTCTTGGTCTTGCAAAGTGCAAAAATAATATATATACAATAAATAAGATTAAAATAACCTCAAAATAAATAAATAAAAAGAACACATAAATACCTATATACAATATTTACAATCTGGCGGGAGAACTCCAAACCAGATTTGTTCCTCCAATTGTGGAGGGAAAAGCATGGCTCCAGGAGATCCCTGCACTTCTCTCTCAACCTCGTCACTGGGGTTAAACAAGTGGAGATTGAGCAAAAGTGCAAAAGAGTGCATTCTACTGGTAGAATGTATAAAAATTAAAATTATTAAGAAATAAGGAAAAACCTAATTAAAAATTATGCGAATAACAAAAAAACTGTAAACATATTGTACTTATTTTTTACAAACTAAAATATAGAAATATTACATGTGTGCAACAGCAAAAAGAAAAACAGCAATAACTATACTATAAAAAATTAATAATTGACTAAATAAAAATAAAAATAAAATAGTAATAAGCAATGATTGAGAAAATAAACAGTTAAAACACATAAGAGAGCGATGCCTGAACCTCAAGTGATACCATACCACAACAGTCATATAGTATTAGATTTTTTTAATAAGAAAGACTGAGATTTGTTCCCAAGAGATTTCTTTATTATGTTTATTCAGGAGATAAGTTTGAAATTTGTATTCATTCATCTGTGGTATGCTATTTCTTCGTTTACTACCGTGAAGAATTTATTTTTTTTATTATGATTAAAAAACATCTATTTGCCTCAAAGACTTTAGTGACAATATCACTGGTGCGAAATATACTGTCAGAATCCCTCAAGATTTTTTAATGAATAATTAATTAAAACACTAAATTTTCTGTCAACTAAACCCGTTTGTAAAGAGCCATTCTCAGAAATAAAGCTGTGGTTCACATTAAAATTTCTCTTAAAGTGTCCATAATCTGTGAATTTAGAATAGAATAGAATACAAAAACATCTTTATTCTGGGACTAGGTTCCTTAAGAATAACAATATTGTTCAAACCAATTGACAATAAATCTGGCCAGATGACCTATTATAATAAATAGTATCTAAAATCTCAGTAATAAAATGAGTATATACATAGTTTTGGAGGGTATATTAAGGAAAGTAGATGGGTACAAGGGTTTACGTTAGTAAGGTAAAAATAAAAGTTAATTAATAGATAAATAATGTGAAAAACTTTCTCAAAATAACTCTACGAAATCTGTTCTTCTATTTCTTAAAACTAATTTATACGCAATTAAAATAATGATTTACGCACCATAATTACATAAATCATTATTAAATATGTCCAAACTTGAGCTGTAAGAACAACTTTACTACAACTGTTAACGCTCGCAGCGTTGATTTATTTTGTTTTATTTTCATTTAATTTCTGATTTTAAATATTTACTTTTGAATTTAATATTTTAATTTAAAAATAAAACAATGAAAAAATAAATCAGCTGTTTGATTGGTAATATATAGTTAATCATAGTTTACAGGCTCGATTGGTGTGTTGTGCATTATAGTGATTATTATGAGTGTATTATAGCCCTATAAATATAGAAAAATGCTAAGTTTTAAGTATTAAGTCTGTGGAATTCATGAACTAGGGAGTTAGACTCAGTCCTTTAATGGAGGCATAGAGTTGCCATTTCCTGTACTGCCCACTAGTAGTTTTGAATGAGTTATGCCACAGTCCTTCACTGCGGACACACAGTTCCAGGGTTGCCCAGAAAGTGGTTTCATGGCGCCATACAAATATTTGAGAGAGGAACATTTTTACTTGGATTTTAATATTTGAGAGAGGCATATTTTTATAGGGTTATGAATTTTCTGAATAAAAAGTTTCAATCTAGGTGACAGGAGAAAAAGCAAGGACCAGACTACAGCAAGTTTAATTGTATAACATCAATGATTTTCCCAATTTTATTTTTACTTGCATGATTTTAAGTAGACGTGAGTAATAAAATTTCTAGGTAAGAGGAGGGTAGATTCTTGCGACATCGACCTTGGGGGGGGGGATGGGTACCTCTACACAGTTCTACTGCCCAATTGCAGTTTTACGGAAAAAAAATATGAGATCTTATAAACTATTAATATGAAGTAACCGTAAGAAGACAATATTGCCTGCTTTTCGGCCATTTCTGCTGATCATCATCATGGCCACGTTTATTATTATTTTATTACTAGTTATTACACCGTTGTGTTTAGATTTCTATAAATTCTACTTTTAATATTAGTGTAATTTTGTTATTTTTAGAATTGGTTTAGGTTGTTTAATTTTGGGACAGTTATGTAGAGATAAATATCATTTCATCTATTATATATTTCATCACTGTTTTTATACATCATTATATTTAAATTATCTTTATTTTCGATTATAAACACTCTATTACAATAATCTATTAAAATAATTACTCTATTATAAATAAGTAAAATAATATCTATAATAAATATTTTTTCATTTTTCGGTCAAACGTTAAAGAGGGTGCCATCTGCCAGCTTCCCTCTCTCCCACCTCTAGCGGATCCAGCCGGGGGACGCTCCTCTCCTCCCCCATTCCCCCTCCTCTGGAAGCTGGAATTCCAAAAAAAGTTCCAAAAACCAGCCATTTAAAGAAAAGAGAGATATAGAGAAAACTGATCATCATAGATGTTGAATTTCCTAATGAAATATAAAAAATATATATTATCGTGACCAGCACTAGCGAATTATACCAGGGGACGCACCCTCCCTTAGATGGTGGAAAAAAATCCAAAAAAAAAAACACCTATATAAAGAAAAGAGAAATATAGAGAAAACTGATCATTATAGATGTTGAATTTCCTAAGTAATATAAAAAATATATATTATCGTGACCAGCACTAGCGAATTGTACCAGGGGCGCACCCTCCCTTAGATGGTGGAAAAAAAATCCAAAAAAAACCTATATAAAGAATAGAGAAATATAGAGAAAACTGATCATTATAGATGTTGAATTTCCTAATGTAATATAAAAAATATATATTATCGTGACCAGCACTAGCGAATTGTACCAGGGAGCGCACCCTCCCTTAGATGGTGGAAAAAAAGTCCAAAAAAAATCTATATAAAGAAAAGATATAGAGAAAATGTATCCTTATACACGAATTTCCTAATGTAGGATAAAAAAAAAATTATTATCGTGACCAGAACAAGCGAATTCCGCCAGGGGGCTCGTCCTCCCTTGTATACTGGAAACAAAATCCAAAAAAACACCTATATAAAGAAAAGAGAAATATAGAGAAAATTTAACCTTATAGACGAATTTCCTAATGTAATATATTTAAAAAAAAAATTATGATCGTGACCACCACAAGCGAATTCTGCCAGGAGGCACGCCTCCGTTGGTTGATGGAAAAAAATTTTAAAAAATACCTATTTAAAGAAATGAGAAATGTAGAAAAAATTCATCTTCTAAGACGAATTTACGCATGTGATATAAAAAATATCGTTATCGTCTCGGTTATTGTTGAACAGGAAATGATAACAAAAAAATTATTTAATTTAGGCAATTAAGGATTGCTACACTGTAAACTAGACAACATTTACTTTGAATAAAAATTGAGTTTACTTTTGTTAAAACCATTTAAAGGGGACTTTTGAGGGGCTAAACTCAGCTAAAGAGTGGGGGAAGATTAGTATTGGTGGGGGAACGGGTACAGGTGGGGGGAATAACGTGGTACAGTGGTGCACCTCCCCTGAGAAAATTCCTAGATCCGCCACTGTCTCTCGCTACAATTGCGTCTGTCTGTCTTTGCTTTTTGGTACAGCAGGTTCGTTTATTTTTCTTTCTTAGTTTTCTCCTTTTCTTTGTCCTTCCGGTCACTATATTTTCCATACATTATATATTTTTTTGATAGATTATACAATATATTAATGTTCTATTTATATATATATTATTTCCTGATATAATTTCATCTTTCTTTTCTCTGTTTTACACTTTATTCTAGATTACCATTTTCATTCCTTATGTTACCTAGTGTTTTATTATATTATTTATTTCTTAGTTCTCAGTTTATGTTATCATTCTACCTACTTTGTTTAACATTAAGGTTTATTCTATCTACTTCATTTTATGTTAAGTTTTTCAACCTTAAATTATTAGTCTATACTTTTCACCTTTTTTTAATCTTAATTCTGTATTATTCAATGTTTATGGTTTCTTACACCTATTGTTTTCTGGTCCTTTTACCAAACCTGATGAAGGCCTGAACTTCGGGCCGAAAGGTCGGCGAATGTAAAAATAAATAAATTTATTTATTTTTAAAGGAAGGAGATGGTCCGGGGTTGCGGTTATAAATAGGCTAAATAGTGGTAAAACTATTTTATTAAAAGCCAACGTTTCGACCCGACTTTGCTGGTCTTCATCAGGGCTAGAACGGACAAGATACAAAAAGATAGAGAATTGTGGCAATTACATAATATTTAGACATAATTTATAAACAATGTGTATAAGCTTATTTATTTTTATTTTTATTTTTTTTAAACTTTTATTGAGTATTAATACAGTCTGCCACACTGAAGGGCATTGGTACTAGTGCTATAGTATTCATTCACACAATATGTACATAAGAAAGGAAAAAAAAAAGTTATAAGCTTATTAAAATTATAAACAGTAAGTACAATAAAATATGGACTAAGTAAGCTGAGTAACAAGATCTTAAACTAAAGTAAATAGATGTTAACAATTGTTGTAGTGTAATATATAATAAATGAAAATGTGAGTAAAATTCTACAAAATCTACAGGAGAAAAATAAAATTAGAGACTTACAGGTGTGTTCATCTAGGAGTTTCACTTAGAACTGGAAAGGCAGCGGTAAGGATTGCAGGTATAGGGGAAGTTAACATGAAAAACCCAGGAAATTACAGTATCTAGGAATTTTTGAAGATATGGATGGATACAATGGAAAAATTACTATATCTATGAAATATACATATAAAATAGAGTTGAGAGATGAGAGAGGTATTTCATGATTCTAGATCAGAGTAAAATGTGAATAAACCCAAAATTGGCAAAAGTAAAATATAAATATATAAATAACTTCATTAACATACATACATTGCAGAGCTAACTTAAAAGTATAGAGAGGGAAAAAAAAAAAATAAATAAAAAAAAAATAATAATTATAATTATATTTGGTTGTGGTCATTATTTATTTTTACCATTTTCTTTTGACTGATCATCCCAATCATCCTTCTCTTCAATTTTAAAATTTAACAAATTTAAAATTTATTTAATTTTGAAAATTCTAGAAAAATATTAGCCAGAAAGAAAATAATATAGATTTGATGCAACAGGATTTCTGGTTACAAGCTAGCTATTCAAAGAAACTCAGAATTAATGAGGGAACCAATTTGCAGGTTCACATTGTCGGGGATGAAATCTGTGCAATTTGTAAGACTATGCAAATAAATGTAAATTCGGTTTGCGGGTTCTTAGGGTGGGCTGACGGCATGGTCTAAGATATCTTCCACACTTCATGAAAATGCAACAGTAACTCGCCTACGCTAGACTGCTCTCGGTGGCTTCTATATTGCTTCTTTCTTTTAGGGTAGGTCCAATATTCTCAGTTCCACATTTTTTTATTACACCTTTTAATATTAACCTATTATATATTTCACATATTAAATCAAAATAATTAACGAAACCCCATCAATTTGCTTCAATTGAAAATTTAAGGTACAAAGTTTAAAATAACCACAGATTTGATATACTTGACAGTGGCTTGCACTAGTGTTGTTTACGTACGGTTTGTTAAGGTGACAAATTAGTACCCATGGAGTTAGAGCCTACTTTTTTTTACTTTTCTACCTATACTAGGTAAGGAAAGTATTGCAATCGGATCAAATCTCCGTTTTGCGGTTTTCGACAGATCTTTACGTTTCAGAGCCCCCTGAGTCCGAAAAACGTGTTTTTAGCCATTGGTATGCCTGTCTCTGCCAAGATTTTCTCGGGAACTAGTGGACCGATTTTGTTGCTTCTTTTTTTTTTTCATTTTGTAGGGTTTCGACTAATGACATCAGTGTAGTAAAATTCATCGGAATCGAACCAGTATTGGCGATGATACAGAGTATTCTATTTTCTACACATATTTTAATTTATTAGTAGGAAAGACCTATAATAGGTAAGGAAAGTATTGCGATCCGTCAAATTTCCAATATGTGGTTTTCGACGGAAATAGAGGGTATTGAAATTTTTACACTGATCTATCTTAAGCCGGTTTACATTGCTTTAGTTTGTCGAATAAATCGTTATGAAATCGTTTTTTTTTTTGATCAATTTTCAGAAAATAAATTTAATCCAATTTTTTTGTTTCATGATGGACAAATGTAAAGGAAACTCGTGTGAGTGGACAAACCAGATTTTTTTTTTGTTCCTGAAATATCGTAATATAGAAACCAATGATATTTTCGTCTAATTAACAAAATAGCTTTTAATAAACTTATTCCATTTAAAAAAAAGTACTCTATTTATTATTTAAAAAAAATATTTAATTTTTATTTTAATGAATATATCATTTATTTTTTTTAAAAATCCCTGTACTATGTAGCCCCCTTAGAACATATAACTCAGAGTGAACCACCCTCTTTCCCTACCTCTCAGTATAGCCCAGTTTTGCCCGATCAAACAAGCTTACATAGCTCCTTTTCAGAGAAGGTAAGAGGTTTTGGAGTCATGTTTTATTAAAGAAGGACGTAGAGTATCCTCATTTTAAAATCTTTGAATTTTTTTTAAATGAAAACTTCCTTAGGCGTATTTTGCACTTTTTTCTTTGTGGAGAGTGAATTAAATTAATCCCTCTTATCTCGGATGTGTAATGCTCGGGTAAAGTCGGATGGAGTGTTTTTGCATATGGATTAAAATATTTTAAAAACTAAAAATCGGAGCAGCATAATGTTAGCGAGGGAAATGTTCATCATTTCATCCTCTTTTTAATGAGCTGTTGTTCAAAATTGTATTTTATCGCGACGCAGTGTTAGAGAGACGATAAGGGAAAAAATTCTGTCGAAAACCAAATGATAAAGAGTTTTATTAAAGGTATGGATTAAAGTACCTCAGTAGAAAATCGGAAATGCATACTGTAAGCGAAGGAAATTTTCAGCATTTCATCCTCTTTATAATGAACTGTTGTTTATAATTTATATTACACATTATTACTCTCGTTTTGTTGATGTTTTCACTTCTATCGAGTAGTCTAAAGCTCACACCTTAGCTGTTTTTTTACACATTTTTTTAAACTGGTACAGACCAGCCGGGTTTCGAACCTGTGACCTTTAGCATTGGAAGCTCAGTAGCCTACCACTGAGCTACCCCACTCCCTTGTAAGAGCCATTACTTTATAATATAAAAAAACTGGATAATTTTAGTTCTATGAGCATTATAATTTTCGGCTTAATGTTTTTTGCAAGCCTAAGACAATAGTTTAATGCTCTATGTAACTTTTTTGTCAAAACATCTTTTCGAGCCATTACTTTTAACTTATAGCTTTTTAGTTATTTTGAAAATAGGTAATATTAGGTAAAATCGTGCAAATTTATTATAATACCCATAACTTTGTTAATGATGATAAAATCATGACAGGAACAAAGTCGATTAACAAAATGTAGAGAAACTATTCTTCAAAGAAAAATTTGTTAAACATTTGACTAGAAAGCGAATATTTGGGATGATGTATGAGTCCCATTTTGGAGTAGTCTATGAAAGTTTTTTTTTTTTTTTAACCTATTCAACTTCATATGAACATGGTTTGATTTACGAATGCTCGGTAAGTTCTAGGTAATCTACTGATGTGTGGAACACTTCGTTTCTGAACTTCTTGAGATTTTGAAGATTCGTTGGTTTAAAAAGTTAAAACTAGTTAAAACTTTTTTCGTCTCGTGTTAACTTTTCCAACCAATTCTCTGTCTATCACTATCTGAAATTTGACGGTATTGTAGTTTTTTCCAGTCAAGCTCATTTGTCTGTTGCCTGAAGATTTCGATTGTTTTGAAGGACGTTCAATATTGTATCCCCATTTACCACTCTCTTCTTTGCTTCGTCTCCGAAGGCTCCGGGCTGGAAGTGCCCGCCATTTACCAGAAATAAACAAAAAACTACAAAGCGTAAGAAAAAAAAAAGTAATCTATTAATAGAGCTAATTGATACTGTAGTCTATTCGCAACACGCTTTATACATTCTATATTTTCATGAACATATTTCATTTAGCATTTCATTACGTTCTCTCGGTATCGATACAATCACTATAACCTTCACAGTAACTACAATTTTTTTACATCACGATTTGCTAGTTTTAAGTTATATATTTTTTATAAAACATATATCATTTATCATTTTGTGATGTCAGATTATGCGCCAGGACAAGATTGGACAGAAAATCACAAAACCTCATTTTCCAAAGAAATTGTCCTTACAGGCTTTTACAGTGTCTCTGTCGATATGTTTCGACAGTTCAATACAGGTTATATTAATAATTAAAAATATATAATTAAGTTAATGTTATAATAATAAATTTTTAATGAAAATTAACACAGTATAATTTACAAAAGCGAGACTAAAATCTGATCGCTGAAATGCCGCTTTCGCGTGAGTAATCAACCGTTTAATCAGTATTAAACTTGATTAAATCCATCTAATAGACCATTCTAGTAGAACAAGTTAAATTTGCTAAACCCTTCTGAAAAGATTAAATCTAATTAACTATTCAGCAAGATCTTATTTATATGTAATTAACTCGAAGAGATTCCATTTGAGGAAACTTATAATTTTTTATTATAAGTTTATCATTATTAAGTTTATTGTATGATACAGAATCAATATTTTCAAATAAGTGATGAATCTGGTTTGGAAGCATGTTTTTTGTCGATTTTTGACCTGATGAATCCAAACATCATGAAATCCGGATAAATATGTTTTATGTCAAAAATAATGTAGTTTATTATATGAAAAGAAAAAAAAAATCTTTTTAATAACACAATATATTTACGACTTAGCGCAGCCAAATGTTTTCGTGTTATGCAATGGTGAAGTTCTGTTTACAAAACAATGTGTATATATATATATATATATATATATATATATATATATATAGAATGAACGCATCAGTTACAGACAGGGTTTATTATTTAAAGGTTTCAATTTTGTTCTAGATTGAAGAGCAATACCCTCTATTGACAACTGTATGAACAAAGTTTACAACAGAAAATTTTAAAATGATTATAATTAACTACAATGCTCTTGAAATCAATGTGTTTCATACCTATCTAACAGTTTTGCCAAGATTATGTTTAACATTTATGTTATCTTATCTTTATTGTTAAATAAAGATTTGGGAATTTTTCGGAGGTCTATTACTGGTACCGACCCCCTTTCAATTACTAGAATAATTGAATTTCGGGGTATCCATCACTATTTTGAATATTAGGCATTTCATTCTGAATGAGAATAGGATTACCAGGTGACGAAAAATGGTGAACTTGAATACAATTTTTAGAAAAAAAAAATCCTCACAGATTTCATTGTGTACAAAACAAAAGATACTTGTTATATAGTCAATATTTATATTAATATTAAAATTTAAAAAATGTTTATAATATCGATGAAAACATCGATGTTTCAAGTCCGATATTTTTATAATACCGATAGTTTTAGGGCCTTCAATGTCCCATCCCTAGTTATTATAGCGAAATATCTTGCAGGGAAAACTATAACTTCGTTCTTTACAATTGTTGCGATATGAATGAACTTCTGGAAGTATTTACTAATTACTTGTAGTCCTTCCAGGAGGGACAGATTCTCTTATCAACATGATACGACTTTAGGATAATTATATCATTATGTCAAATAAGGCCGGGGGCGGGATGGCCGAATGGGCTAAAGCATGTGCACAGCACCGCGAGTTGCCTGGCAACCGGATTACAGATTTGAGAAGATTTAAAAAGTACGAGTTAGCGTCCCGATGCCGGAGGAGATTTTAAATTCCCCGCCCTCACCCCCCGACCCGGGAAAATCCCGTATAGTCTAAAAGGCGAGGTAGTGAAGAACAAAAAAAAATGTCAAATAAGGCCAACAAGAGTAGTATCAGTACATGAAGTTATTTATGCGAGTATAATTGTATTTATAACTAAGTACTATAAACAAAAAAAAACACTTCAAATAAATTACAATAAGATTACAAACCAAGGTAACCTCCCATTGTCAGCATGTTCATAGCTTACTTGAATTTCAAAACCACTATGTTCCTAAAAATGACATTAAATTTACTTCTGAAATGAAAACTAATAAAATTGTTACCAGAATATTCGTTTATTATTATTATTCAACTTTGAGAAAAATGGAATGAGCCGTTTTTGAAATATTGTCGTAAAGAGAAAAATATATTTGCGCGTCCTTTGAATTTTATAGATATTGGATCATTTTTCATTGATTCCTAACTTCACTCTAGCTTTGGGCCTAATGGAACACTTAATTTCTTTATGCATGCATCATAAAACATTTGCGGAAGTAGAGAATTAAATTTGATGGAATTGATATGGAACAATTTAGGTATCCACTGAAATACTGAAAATTTATCTAATGGTACTAGGTAATATGTCCATTACATAGATTTGTCTAGAGCAGAGATCTCCAAACGTTTTGGCTTGGTACTTGACATTGAGACTCCAAGAAGTCTCGCGGGCCACGTTGAGACCTCTGAAAGCCTCGCAACTCTCACTATGTTTCGAGAAAAAAAACACTTGTTCTTTAAATGACACTACAGTAGGTGAAATCAGTTTTCTAAAAGCAACAACTCTTAAAACAAATATATGTTTTAGTAACCTTGTGTTCTGAGTGATTTATTAAATTTCAAATCTTTTAAATAATTTTAAATTTTACTATGTGATCAAAGAAACGGTACTAAATTCATCTCTTGAAATTTTCAAATAAAATAATTCCTTACCTTCAGTACTTAGAAAGCAAGTTGATAATAATAAAATTTTTAAAAGTAGTATCTACTTAAAAAAAATCATTTTTAAGATATTAAAAAATTGTAAAATTGCACCTATCAAAAAAACTAGCTCAGTGGTAGGCCACTGATCTTCCAATGCTCAAGGTCCTGGGTTCGTGGCAGAACAATTATTTATTCTGTTTCATCAGCCGTGGAGTGACCCTGGGATCGGAAGACCCTAGGGTCACCGGGACTCTGGGAGTAAAAAATATAAATCTGCTAAATATTACTTTTTAAAAAAATAAATCGAAAAAAATAATAGGAAAAAGGTTAAGCAACGTTCCAAATCTGTGATGTTTACGATTCTGTTTTTACTCTCTGATCTTTGAAGCGTTATCGGTTCCTTTACAGTTCCAGCATGTCATCCAGTCCTGTTTATGTTTACTGGTGTTTGATTTTACAACTAGATTCCCTGCCTGTGTTTTCGTCTCACTCCCCTGCAAGCCAGTGTTTTCAAACACTGTTCTCCACCTTCTGAGTACATTTGGATAACGATTAATATAGCTATATCATAATAAACAGTATTCAGATCACAAGTGTAGTTTGCACGAAGTCATCGATGCTTTCCTGTAAAAATTTCGACAGCAAGTTCAAAAGGATATTTATTAACACTCTGGTATAAATAAAATCGGTTTGAATAAGATATAATAAACGAAATAAATTTTCATCGATTCCATGGCTATTAAACAATAACAATGTTTAGTATAATTTTTATTACGCCTGCTGAGATGTCAATGTACAGTTTCATGGTTCAAAAAAATTTGTACCTGGAAATAACATACTTTAGTTACACAGTTCTGCTCAAACACCCATATCCGACATTCCAATCATACAATATGAAACAATGACGAGACATCAATAAAAAGATAGGCCCCTTAAAAATATTTTCCATAGACTTTCAGATTAAACGTGAACGTTGTATAAAACAAGTTAGTTCAAGTTAAAATTATTTCCAATCACGCTACGACTAATAATATGTACGGCAAACACGTCACAATTTTCTAAACCTCACTCAGGCAGAGCTTATAGCTACTGTTAGTGCAAAAGGTCATATGTAACAATTTTACATGTTTATTCTATTTCGGCTAAAGGTGATATTTTGTAGGCTGCGCCTGCTATAAATAGGTTGGTAATTAGAAAAATAGTAGAGGGAAATAAAATAGGAAATTACAAATAAATTATAAAAATTATAGGTTTTTATCAGTAAAAAAAAATTATTTTTACATACGACCTTTTGCACTAATGATAGTGATATCACCCAAACTGTAACCAATTGGTGCTGACGTAAACTAAAAAAAAAAAAAATCAAGTGACCAGATCATTATTATAAAAATTTCATTTAAGATTCCTACCAAGAAATACATGGAAAAAATAAATGAAACATAAAATTTAAGTAATTTTGGCGCTTTCTTGTACTTTTTGAAAGAATATGAATATATATTATATATATATATATATATATTTATATAATATATATTATATATATTTATTATATTATATATATATATATATATATATATATATATAATATATATATATATATATATATAGATAGATAGATATTTTTTTTCCTTTTTTTTTTTTTGCTTACATAGACATCGTAGATCTTTGTTTCCCGGAACCAGACTTCCCCATCTGTTCCTATCTTGGTTCATTTCTTTCAAGTTAGCTGCATGCAGCTCAGCATAATTTTTGTTGATTCAATCAATCCATCTATTATTTGGTTTCGTACGGGGATATCTTGTCAACAATTGTGGTATCCATTGTTCTGTAGAAGCTTCTCGGTTAATTGCTCCAAGCTACATGCCCCGCCCTTCTTCATCTCCTCGCCTTCGTATCATGAGATATTGATTGACCAGTTTCGGGTTTTTCTTTCACAGCTATCAATTACCTTTTTTCGGTTAGAATCCAGGTCTCGCAGACGTATACCAGAAAGGGTTTTGTACACCCCTTATTTGAGATTTCAAAAGCTTCTTCAGAATTTCAGTATCCTTAAAATTTAATGATGATGCATACTTTATTCGCTAGTATTTTCTTGAGAAATTTAATATTTTTTGTTGATTTTTCATTTAAAAAAAAAATAAAAAAAATAATAAAAGTCCTTAACTCAAAGGAACACACAATAGAAACGAAGTATTTGTTTTGTACCTTTGCAATCAAAGACACTGGCTCTCTCACGAGACAATTTATGATCGATTTTTATCTACACAGAAGTAACCGTTTACTCTAACCTTACGAAGCACTAGTTTTTGTTTTTTATAATTTCAGATGCTACCTTATCAACTGTATATGTAATGTCTATCAGAGAATACCTCCATCAGCCAATTCATTGTATAGAATTCCATATTGGAATCATCATTATACAATTATAATACATTACTACAATATTTAACATGCATAGATTTTATAGTGTCTGATAATAGCGCCTTAACAAAATTCTGATAAACTCAAACGAAGCATTTTATCATCTAGAAATCATTTTTTAAACAATGGAACCGCTTATATATTAAAAATTAAAATTCAGAGTACAATTAAGAGTTATAATAACTTTCTAGGAAAGGAAAGTGGTCTTAAAATTATAATTAACTCTAAAAAGGAAAATTTTAATTTACAGTTTTCCTTAAACTGGAGCCTATATTATTTCATCATTATTTAAAGTAAGGATAGATATAATTATAACAGTAACTTATTATAGCCATTTTCAAAAAATATCATAAAATTTTATCAAAACTGTTATTAACATTGAACATACGCTACACCTAATATGAATGTATAGATAATAAAAGTTTTATTATACGTTATTTATCCATTATGAATGGATATATTTCTCCATACAAAGTGTTTCAAAATTAATTTGGTAGACCATTTTTATTTTATTCTTTTACATATTTTTTATGCCGTTTCCGCCAAGTTTCTAGAGAAGAAAAACTTGGAGAAATTGTTTTCCCTTTATTCATTTATGCATGACAGCCATTTATCAAAAAACAAATCAACTTTTTGATAACATTTTAATTGCTGATAAAATATAATTCAAAACAGGAGCAATACAAAGCACAAATTACAATGTTGCTACAGACCAATAAAAAATATTAATGATGGGTCATATAAATTTTCGAATACTCATCAAACTTTAAGAAAGCAAATTAAATAGTAAGGAGCTTAGTTTTTTTGTTACCATAAACCTCTTAATAAATTCTAGCACTTTTGTGAACTTCAGATTGTTAATTCCAACTTCGTAAAATTGTGAATTTTTATTTGAAGGAAATCTCTTCCAATTCTAAATTATTTATTTATTGGTTCTTCACCCTCGCCGAAATTTCAGGATCTTAACCCATCAGCATAGATTTTGTTTACATTTATATATTTTTTTATAATAATCATAAGGAATCTAAATTATAATGTCCATGATCATGGTTTAAACTCCCGCAATTTCGACAAGAAAGAACAACTAATAATATTTTTAAAAATTAGTTTATTTCATTAAAAAAAAAAAAAAAACTACCAATATTCTTCCTCAAGAAATAATAACCGAACTCTAATCTTAAAGTTATCTTCAAATTTTCTACGATTAAGAAATCCGCAGTCAATTTCAAATCGGGTCATTCTGTGTTCTGTAGGATACTCTGATAAACGATAAAATAATTTAATATAAGTCCAGTTTTTGAATTTTTTGGTCGATCACAATGGTTCATTATTGAAAAAAATATATATTAAAATCGCGATATCTTTACTAATAGTGCATTTTTTTTCATTTTTTAGGAACTTAAAATACCTTCGAAACATCGTCGCACCTACATAAGTGCTTTAGGAATGTCAGATCCAACTGATGTATTTTACGATGCTAAATAAATATGCCTGTGTTAAAAAACTATCTAGACTTTTTTGGAAAGAAAAAATCCTGTTCTTTGATCCTCTAACGCTAAATCTACCCTAATTCGAATAAATAGTCATTCGAATAATTTAAGGGCAATCGAATGTTCCGCCCTTGAAGTTACACTTACTGAATAATTCAACAGAGGGGTTTAAGTCACCCTTTTCTGACTCCTAATCCCCACTGACACGCATAATTAACTACCATATCGTTACTTAATTCATCTCAGGCAATTAATTATTGAATATCGGAAAGAGTTATAATTCTTCGCAAAAGATCCCCCTAGTCAGCTGTTCTAATAAGTCTATTGAAAGGTAGTTCAAGAACTACCTTTATAATTATTTTTAAAAAATAACCCCACCATCCCTTTATAGAAAAAAACTATATTAGCTACTCACTTTTTTGATGATAAATGTTACAAAGAAAAAATTTTTTTTAACTTAGTTTCTTCCGCCACACCTGTCATCAGCAATGACAATTAGCAGATCTGCTGTCAGTTAGAATATAGGTAGTGGCTTGAACGGCGTGATGGAGAGAAGTGCGGAAACATTGTTGCTGATATAAAATATTTGTTTTGAATGTCATTAACAGAAATATAGAAAAAACATATTTTTTATAAATCCATGATAAAAGTATTTCATTGTATTTTAAGAGCGTAAACATTTTTTTTAAACATTCTAAAGGTATAAAACAAATAACAATATAAATAAGCATTAATATATGTTAAAAAAATTATTATAAAAATATAATAAAAAAATATTTAAAAAAAATTAAAACAAAAAAAAAGTGTGCTGATTGTATATGTATACATATATCTTTTACTAATCTGTTATTATATTAGTCATACTTTATGCTGTGGACGTTGTTAATGTTGTTTGAACGCAGTACTAGACTCAAGATCTAACATTGATAATAATACCATATTTATTTGTACAGGAATTTTCTTAGACAAATAACATACTAATTTTATATTACAAAAAAAAAAAATGGTGATCAAGAGTTTTGTTGGGTAAAAATTGATTCCATGGTACTAATATGAGATAAAATTTCTGACTTACGTTAAAAGAAACCTTATAACACAGCAATCGAAAATCGTAAAGGAATGTTACAGTTGATACGCGATACATATACTTGTAATAGATTCAAGAAACAAAAAAAAAAAACAAGGCATAGCAGCCTTGGGCAAAAATAAACTTGGGAGTCGGTTATTTTGTAGCCTGAGCAAACAAACTAACATACTAAAAGCTTTGTCGGTCGGAACAAAGAGAGAAGAAGAACGGGAAGGTTTGACGGATGAAATAACTTATCTTATTCCACTCTGGTTCTGTCTCTTCGGTTTGCTACATCTCAGCCTAACAATAATATTGAAAAGTGATTGAAGGAAAGATTATATTAGTCAGGAAGACAGTAAATAGAGTGTGAATTTGCTTAATGAAGACTATTATAAACGTTCTTAATTGAGACAGATTTTAATATTTTTTAATAAACAAGTTCTAAAAAGTAAATAAAAATTTGAACAGAACAATTGATGACTTATTTCAAGAAGGCAATCGAATATATAATCTAATATTTAAAAAAAACGGCAAAAAATAACTTATATCTTCTTTCAATTTACTATTATAATAATAATAAGACTTAGCGAATCCAAAGGTTCGATGCCGACACCACCAATCTATGTCTACATTCTTCCATCTACTTAGCGCCGCACAGTGGGGCGAGTAAGGGATAACTTGTGACATATATTTTATTTTTTATTTTTTTTAGAAAACTAGATAAACTATTTTATTGATACCTTCTGGAATTCGTGAGAATATTTTAATTTGATAAAATATATATTTTTCACATTAAATAGTTAAATTGACAAAAGAGAAATAGATTTAACCGATGTCGTGAGTTTTCCTTAACTTTTCCCACTGCTTACTTGTCGCTTCGCACAATCTTCATCTCATTCGCCATAGTTTTGGGACAACTATGGCGCGAGCTTAAAAAGTAGTTTCGAAAGTAAAAATAGTTAGGATTTCCAGCTTTAACTGAGCCTTAACTCCCTCTTCAATTTCCTTTTTCTTCTTATCCTAGATCCTAAATACCTAAAATTCTCCACATGTTCAAACGTATTCCCTGCCATATCTTTAACACCGAAAATTGTCGTCATTTTTGTTTCTAATCAAATAATTTGTCTTAACCATATTTATTTCGAGCCCATATTCTTTACCGGCTTTCATCAAAGTTGTTGTATTTAATTTTATTTTTTCCATCTCTTCATTTAACAATACCGAATCATCAGCATACCCAAGCACAGATATTGTTTCACCCAGATTCAAACCTTTTCGGTTAATACAACCTCTGGCATATTCTAAATAAGACTAATGTGCCCCAGCGACCTGTCGATCCCTTTGCCGAATCATGGCTGATATAATAAAAACAACAATTATCTTCCTAAGCCGAAATCGAACCTAAGATAATAGGAACCTTCCTCACTGAAGTAACACCCATTCACAATTTGTTAAAATTAAATAAATAACTTCAAGAAGTGTTCTTGATAATATTAACGCTCAGTAAAAATAAAATGAATTTATAAAACCAATATTCAATGAGTATATTTAAATATTTAAAAAATCATTCTTATTAAACATGAATACCAATGAGGACTTATCGAAAATATTAAAAAGAAAGGAAAATGAGACTTACAGCTCCAGAAGTGTATATCAAACATCAACAAATAAAAAACTTAAGACAAAAAGAATATTTCTTTTTGTTGTTTTTAAATTGGTTCTTTGTATAAAATTTTTCAATTATCTGCAGAATGTAGCTCATCAATAGGAAAAATAAATAAAACTGGATACTATTCGACTACGACTCAAGTATGTATTTATATTTTTTAAATATGGCAATTAAAAAAAAAACGCATCTTATGCATTTACGTTTTTTTTATACTGAAACAAGTATACAGAAAACCTAATTTATAAGCACGATCATTTTTGCTTTAGTTTTTATATTTCTCAGATAAAGAACTAATACTTGACTAGTAACGATTTCAATAAATGAGGTTTATATTGCTCTCGATCAATCTCCGCTGGCTTTAGTACCAGTGATGCGGTTGAGAGTTGCGCAGGGTTCTCCTCGAGTTTCCTCGCCTGATTGTAAATAGTGTATATAGGTATGCATGTGTTTTTTGCTTAGTTTTAATTTTCTTATTTTTAGGTTATTTTATTTTATTTATTGTAAATACTTTTTGATTATTATTTATTGTTATTTTGCTTCTATTTATTTTATATGTTTTGTACATATAGTGTGAATGTTATCCTACGTCACTATAACTAATGTCCACGTGACAGAATGTTGTAATACTCAATAAATAAACTAAAGAATAAAGGATCGTTATAACAATATAATAATGATAGTTATAAAATTAATTATAAAATAAGGCTCTGTTTATTTTTTCACCATACATGTAGTCCAAAGTCTAATTAAATTTTAAAATTAATTAGACTTTGGACTACATGTAAAAATCATGGTTGAATAAAATGGCTTGAGGATGGCTTGCCGGCCTAAACGTAGCTATAAAAATTAAAATAAATATGGTGAAAAAATAAACAGAACCTTATTTTATAATATCCAAAAAATTTCACCTTAAACAAGCACATACAGGTCTAAAATTAATTATTTTTTCAATAATTAGAAATAGAAATAGAAAAGTCATCTTTATTCTGGGTCTAGGTCCCTTTAGAATAACAGTATTGTTCATATAAATTAACCATAAATCTGGCCAAAACACTTATTACAATGAATAATAACAAAATACTAGTAATAAATTAAGTATAATAGCTCTTAGGATAAATTAACGAGAACAGGTGGGTATTCAGTACTAAAATATTGGAGCTAAAATAATAGCTTAATAATCACTAAATGAAATTAGAAAGGAACGCAAAATCAATTTTATAGGCAAAGCATTGTAGTAATGGAATGTAAAAAATATAAAAAATAATAACAACTGATAATATGTAAAGAAAGAAACTGCAAAAAAAAATTACCCATATTAATTAAATATTACTCTGCTGACCTCAAATTTGTCTATTACTAACATATAAATACATTTTATAAATATTATTAGCTCTATGTGATTATTTCTTACAAATGAATAAATGCCTCTTCGGAAAATGCTTGCGTTGAGTAATATCCAGTCCTGTGGCCAAGATACTTATGAATTAATATTACGAAGTGGACAAGAGTTGCGAAAGACTGATAGTGTGGTGGAGTAGTGTGATCTATGATGGGCTGAGAGATAAATGAACATTTGCAGCTTCGTTATCATATGGGGCAGGGTAAGCCATCAAGAGGGCTGAAATTTGATCCATTCCACCCTATCGTATTCTCCAACAACTTTGGTCTTCAGTAAACTTTCGAACGATATCATTCTATGTTATCTGCTCCAAATTCAAATGGGAAGGGGTATTTAACAATATTGCTGTCACTTTATTTTCCTATCTCTCCTCGGAAAGACAGTTGATATGGCAACCACTGTAATGAAAAATAAAATAAGATGTCCACGGGAGAGGATCATACAATTTACCGAAATCATAATTAATATTCCCGAATCACTTTACATTTCGATGAACACTCTATATTGAAGTAATTGACAGAATGAAATTTTATTAAAATATAAAGTTATGACGTAGGTTTTAACTTTATAAGATTATTTTTAAAAAATATGATGGTCTGTTACTGAAAATGACTAATTGCGTAGTCCGCTATTGAGAATAAAACACAAGTATAGAGGGTAACAGTTTTTCTTGAAAAATTTGTAATCAAACCAAATAAATTTGAACTACATCTATTCTTTGCATGCCAATGAATCGAATGCCTTTAAATCTTCAAAAATAAAATTTAGAGGATCATCCACCTAAAACTTTCGTAACATGAAATAAGTAGGCATAGAAATAATAATTTTTAATTAATCAAAGAATAGCCAATTATAATCTTTACATATTTAAATGCTTATATAAGTCTACTAAATTATTTATTTTATTAATTCATCATTGTTTTTCCCATTATAATGTTTTGCTTATAGGGAAGAGAGACACTTTATTTTCACAAAAGGATACTTCCCAACAATGTTGGGTTGCTACAAACACAGCATACTTATCAATCATTGTTTGACAATTGTTAACAATAATTACAAATATACAGTATTATAAACATATCTGTGCGTAGTAAACAAGTATAATATTTTTTTATAATATGTATTTTTTTTTTTTTTTGTTCATTGTTCACTATTTCTTACATTAACATTCTATTTCCCTTTCTCTGCCTTCTCTCCCCTTATACATTTCTCTTATCCCTGTTCATATTTCTCCTCTCTCTTCCTAAACTAATTCATAAAATACATAAAAACAGATAAAACACAGCGGGCGTGTTCAATAAATAACATAAAAGTGTTATAATATATGCATTCCTTCCCCTCCTCTATGAACAAACTCGCACCCTATCCGCTCCCATGCACATGGTGGTTGACGATTCCTAGGGAGTCGAGGATTCTCTATTATATTATAATTTCCTTACCAATTTTATTTATTTATTTATTTTTTAGTATATTGTAGTAATTTGATCCTATTGCTCATCTTCATTCTTTAATGTGTCTTTAAAGCTATGTATGTACGTGTTTATTATTTATGTTTTAGTTATTCATTTATTTTAATTGCTCTTATGGCCAAATTTAATGTTAATTTGTATGAACAATATTGTTATGCTTAAGGGAATTTGTCCCAGAATAAATTTTATTTGTCCGTTCCATTCTATTCTGCTATGGTAGAGAAAATGTAATGAGAACCTATCATTAAACCTATTAAAGACAAAAGAATTGAGAGCGTATTCCAAATTCAATAATAAGTTATATTTTGTGCAAAGTATAACATGTGAAACTAAGAATAACGTAATTAAAAGTGCAAATTAAAAAATAAAACAATTCGTCGCTGCATATACTAGGCCATAATAACAACCAACATTGATTATGGAGTTAAAATATGTGAACGAAAAAAAAAAAACCTGCAAATTTTTTCACAATGATTTATTATTTTCAAACAAGTATACATCTAAAGTAACATAACCTTCCTAGTAACATAGAAAAATAAATAAAAGATGATTCCAATTATTGGACTAATTTTTTTTTTAATTATTAGTAATATGCTAAAAATATAAGCATTACTTCAGTAACACATTCAAAATTCAAAAACAAAAACAAAGGGTATAACCTTTGCAATATAACATATAAAAAAAACTAGAGACCACATCTTTGCTCCTAACTGACCGTTTTTAACGATTTTTGTTTTTAAGGAAATTCCGTAAACTTTTAAAAACCAATACAATATTGACGAACCGTGTATACTTTTTGAGCTATTCGGAATTTAATTTTACCATCCGTCGTAACTTCTGTTTGTTGAAGTATGTTATATAGATAAATTTAAAGGGCATCGAGAAAATTACTTTAGCGAAGTTTCATTGAAATCGGTACATTTCTTTAGAAGCTACTTTGTCATAGACTCCATTTTTATAGGGTTCTTCCCTCAAAACAAATAAAGATTGATTGATTGATTAGGAGCTACAGTCTATAGCAACGCAGGTTTTTCGGCCGCCATTTTGAAAGTAAAAGGCAGATAGTAATGTCGATGAAGGAGGATCATCCTCGGGTTACCTCTGATATTATATCCAAATTTGAAAAAAAATCGGTACAGTAGTTTCAAAGAAAATGCGCGGACGGCGGACGGACAAAAACATTTTTATTCGTTTTTCGAATTCTATGTATCTTGAAACGTAAAACCTCAAATTTTTAGAGGGGGTTAAGTTCTTGAATTTTCGGTCGATCACAATGGTTCATTATTGAAAATAATAAACCAAAAAGCAGAGAATAATAGATTCTTTTCATAATTCTACCCTCAGGATTTGTACTGAAACATTCCGGACTTCTCATACTTTAAACTATTTATTGGAAGTCTGAGGAACCATCTTCATAGGTTTTGAAGCTCTTTTGTATACAAAAGTTTGATAATACACTACAATCTTTGAAACACGAGGTAAACAAAACCGAAATTAAAAAAAAAAAAAAACTATCAAAGTGACAAACAATTCTGCAAGATAATGAAAAACGAGCATTCGAATATTTTAAATCTTGAAAAATATAGGGAATTACTACAGCATCTAAATTAGTATTGGAAGCAAGTGCCCCTAAGTTGAAACAAAATTAAAAAAAATCATTACTAAATATGAAAAAAGTAAATTACATTGAAAAAAAAACTTGTATTCCAACGAAACACAAATCCATCGAATTTTTTAAGTAGGAGTGATGATGAATCGGTTTCTGTCATAGGTGTACATATGAATGGAAGTTATTTTAATATCCAGTGTACATATAAGAGGAAATAAAATAAAATGGTCAATCAAATTGCGAAAGAGGACAGCTCTCTCTTAAAAGTGGTGCTAGGTCGCTTTTATTTTATTTCATTAACCTTTAAATTGCTCAAGAAACGACCTAATTAAAGTTTGAACATGAGGGAGGACATAATAAAAACGTCTGCCAAGTTGAATACTTTAGGAAGTACAGATTCCTCACAATCTCCTATATTTCCTACAACTTCGTTTTGTAGTGTTTTATTTTTATTTTGTTTTTATTTGTTTCTTGACTTATCTCCTTAGATGTAGTATTGATCAATTTGAGAGATATAATCTCATGTACTGCATGAATAGTATGCATTATAATGGACACTTATAAGGAATAAAATTTGGTGAAAACTCACTAGTTGTCTTGTGACAGTAACTTCTGTGATCTTACAATCGGAGTAAATGTCCCAACAAGTACATGAGTCTAAAAAAAATTTACAAACCTGCGAGTTATGATATCATTCACTGTCGGCAGTTCTAAGGTCTTGTAAAGTAGGTCTTGACAGCTGTAATGAAGTGCTTCTCACAATAAGTCCCACCACATTGTTCTGAAATCGATCACTATATTCTGATATATTCGGGAGTGTCGATGTTTCATGAAGTAAGACGGTACTTTGGAAGTTTAGATAAATTATTAATATGAGAAGGAGGAATACATTTGGTGAGGTCAATAGATGTTTTAGACCGTAAGACTTATAATAGTCTTCTAGCAGTAGCGGAATTGTGTTAGATGCCTGTCGAGGGTGACACCTAGTGTTGCCCGAAATCGGTCTTGGTCTTGCACTTTACAAGACCAAGACCGCTTAACTGTTGAAAGACCAAGGACCAAGACTGTTAAAGAAAATAGCTTTTTTAATAAAAATTAAGGCAAAATAGTTACTAATTCTTGAAAATTTTAGTTAATATATGTAAAAAAATTGGTATAAGCAATATATTTTGCATTTAAATCTTCTAATTCTTCATTCGGGCTTTGTTTGGTTTCTCTTATCTAAAAAATTACACTAATATCTCTAAAGTAATAGGCTAATAGGTAACTGCAAGACTGTTGTGAGACTCTTGCAAAAGACCAAGACCAAGATTCGTCTTGGTCTCGCATTTGGGCAACACTAGTGATACCCAAGTTACACTATAGTATCTGCCAGCCAATTTTTTTTTCGTGTTACTATAGAGACATTAGGAAGTAAGTGCATGTTCTCCTGAAAGACAAACAATATCATATATTCGATGATAATAAGTATATACATACCTATATTTTAAGATCTATGATTTATCGTTTGATAATAAAACCTAAAGCCATTTTTAAAATATGGTAATTTCAAAGAATAGCGCACACCTAAGCTAAATAATTGGATGGACTTAACTATAATTTATGTTGTAATCTCTTGATTTCAACTATCACGATTCCTGAAAATTGTATTGAAATGAACTTTTTTTTTTTTTTTAATTTCTTTATTGAGTATTATAACAATCTGTCTGTTCGACATTGGTTATAGTGAGGTAGGATGACATTCACACCATATGTACAAAAAAATAAAATAAATAGAACAAAATAATAATCAAAAGTATATACAATAGACAATAAAATAAAATAACCTAAAAAATAAGAAAATTAAAACTAAGGAAAAAAAAAAAAATAATAACATGCATACCTATATACAATCAGGCGAGGGAACTCCAGGAGAACCCTGCGCTACTCTTCCAACCGCGTCACTGGTACTAAAGCCAGCGGAGATTGGTCTAGAGCACTTTAGCCACATACACACATGTCTTGAGTGAAGAATCTGGCCATTGCCAGAACTCCAATTTATATAATTTACAAAAGGTCGCGAGGCCACTGCCGTTTCAACCTTCTTGGAGGATTATAGGGGTGGGAGATGCTTGATAGGGATTGTGCAAGAGGATTTGGGTGGTAAGTAAGGTTCTGGTGAAATTTGGAGAACTTTTCTGGGATAAGGTCTAGGACAAATGGGATGTTAAGGTCATGATGTAGGGTTTTGTTGGATACATAGAAAGGAGCATCGACTATTGTTCGAAGGACTTTAGACTGGAAGGATTGGATGCGCTTGATGTTAGAAAATTTTGCTGATCCCCACAGTTCTAGTCCGTAAGTCCAAATAGGTTTCAGTATTGTCTTGTAGATCAGTAGCTTGTTTTCAATGAACTAAAGCCGGTAGGTGTCATGTCAGACACATCAAATTGACTGCAGACATATTGAAAGACAAGGAACCAAATTTGTTCCTGAACGTGAAGAGCGAGGGAAAATTTAAATTTTAATGACAAAAACATTATAAATTCCTCAATCTAATACGAAGCTTATCTACCTTCGCTAGTAAGAAAGCAATTAATACTTAAAATATAGACATTTACAAGACATTACAATTTTATATTTTACAAAGAAAATACGATTCCTATTGGCTATAATTTTTTTTCAGATTACTATAGAGAATAGAATGCTCAAAGTCTAAAAAGAAATACAAATTTTTAACTGTCAATGATTTTTTTTAATATGTACTATTTCAATATATACTGTAACTTGGTGGTTATCATATGGCAAAAGCAGGAACTAAATGAAGACAACGAAGAAGATACAGAGAGAATTAAAAAAAAAGAGGAAGCAAAGAATAAAAATTCATGGCGGAAGATGTGGAATTAAATAGCGAACCCCGCTCCCCAGTAGGGTTGGTCACGTCGGAAAGTGTAAGACCATATTCCTGTTATGAGGAAGGATATTGCAATAGAATTTGGATTAAGATAACATATATTTATTTAATAAACATTTTGTTGTTTATTTAAAGAGCTAATATATATATATATATATATATATATATATATATATATATATATATATATATATATATTACTTATATTTAAATAATTTAAATTTCAGAAAAAAGTAGTAAAAATTAATTTTTAAAAAAAATTGTTTTTGTATATTAAAATCTATTTTCGTTTTTTTCATTCATTCATCAACTATTCATATGAACTATAGTTAGTTTATTAGTAGAACTACATTGACTATGTAGTGTAAATAGGACATATTTTTTTTTTCAATATATCAAATCGAATATCTATTCACAAGAAATGTAAGAATCTAAGGTTTTGAACAGAGATAAAAATAATTTGATTGAATTTATTTATCTATGGTATTCATAATACCAGTGTTCAACGTTTGTGATGGGATGCATTAAATGGGCCGTTATTCGTTGATAACGCACTTGGGTAATCAGCAATAATTAAATCGCCCCATCGAACGGAGCGAATCACTAATTTATATCACCACTACCTCATACATAATAACTAATAAGTATTAAAATCTGAAATAATTTTGTAATTATTTAATAATTTTGAAGACAAAAAAATCACTAAGTTAATATGAATAATAAGTAAGGAAAATTTCAAAATATGTCATAGCGTAATAATTTCTTAAATAGTTCAGTTTAATTTTCCATGGCGCTGGACATGGCTAAACCAAGAGGAACAGAGTTCAATGACGCGGTCAACTATTTTTGGATCACCCAATTTCTTTACTCGAGATGAATCAGGACTAGGAATCAATAGTTTCTACTCTACTGGAGTAAACCTACGAGCTACAAGTTTTCAATTACCACTTAGAACCTAATTTATTATTAAAGTTCTTTTTTCCCGATTATTTTCTGTCCTAATGGGCTAATTTATTTCTATTAAAGATTTATTAATTATTTAAAATCATAAAGAAATCAGGAAAAAAGTTATAAAGAAAAGAAAAATGTTTTTGGGCCTAACTCTCTCAATATAATCCATAGTACAATTTGTATGAACACTTTTGAAAGGTAATTAAATTACCGACAAAACAAAAAAAAATCATTAGAATTGAATTAGCGTTGATACAGCGTATTTTATTTTATAAACATTATACAAAACTATATAAAATTCGTTCATTTTGGACAGCTATTAACGAAATTACAGCTATTTTAATTCCGTATGTTTTAGATTACGAGTTCAATTCCAGGTGCCTGAAAGGGGTGAAAGAGAGAGAAAAATGAAAAGTAAGTAAAAGTACAAAAATCTTGTGCCCGCATAACACAAGTTTCACTTTCACCTATACTTCTAACAGAAATTGTCTGACAAAATTGGTCTATTGTAAAAAGTTTTTAATTAACAATGTTAGAGTGTATTGATTTTTTTAAACACTATTTTTTAAAGGCTGATCTTCCACAAGCCGGCTTAAATTACTTCAAAGAAATCTAATTCAATTGTTTGTTTTTTTTAAAGGATAGATTTAAAGATATAAAAACTTTTCTGAAATCGGTAGGAAAGTCGTGTCAGTGGGCCTACCAGATTTTTATCTTTGATTGCAATATGTTTGACTAAAAAATAGTGTTTTTCAATGAAATAATTAGAATTTCACACATGATTACATTATAATTCCACGTAACTTGATTTTTTTAAAGTAATTTGAAGTTTGTTTATTTAATTTATTTTATGTGATCTTAGAGTCGTGCAAATAAATAGTTTATTTTTAAGGGAAACGACATAACTTTCCAACTGCACCAAAATATCTAAATTTTGTCAACCTATTCACGCATAATATAGTTGGTTGTTTTGATATTTGAGAAGTGAAACATTTAGGTCTTCATATGATTTTAATTTATTTTCAAAAAAACATATAGCATTATTTTTATTTTAGAATGGGTAGGAAATAAAATTAGCATCGAATGAATTATATATATATATATATATATATATATATATATATATATATATATATAATTTAAGAAAAAAAATGTAATAAGGTAGGCTATTTTTTTATTAATAATAAGTGACTTTATATTCGCATCCTTCCCCCGAAAAATCCTTAAAAACAAATTTTCAACAAAAACCTTTTTTTTTTTTGTTTATTTAATAGAATTTACAACTGTATACAAATACAACTAGTAAATATGCGCAAATAGAAATAATGGCATGTACAGGCTTGAAGAGTTACTACCCACTGGTAGCACTCTCTAAATAATTTTAAGTAAAAAGATCACGAGGCTATCTCCTTTTCTCCTAGGAGGATTATCAGGAATCGAGGAAGAAGCAAGAGTGGAAACAAGCGGATTTGGATGGGACTGAAGTTTATCATGAAAGGATAGATATCTGGCTCGAGCTAAATCAGCGACATATGGTACATTAAGGTCTTTATGAATGGTTTTATTTGTGACAAAGTATGGAGCATTAAGGATTTTATGGAGGATTTTGGATTGTAAGGATTGGATACGATAGGAATTCGATGCATTGGTGGAGCCCCAAAGCTCAACTCCGTATGTCCATATAGGTCTTATTATAGTTATGTAGATAAGTCTTTTGTAATTAATAGAAAGTTTGGAGCGTTTGTATAGTAAGTGTTGGAGCAGTCGGAAACGTCGAGCAGTTTCTTGTCGTTTCAGTCTAGTATGAGGATTCCAAGTAAGACGTCAACAAAAACTTAAAATTGGAAATCATTATACTTCTTACAGTGACCGTGAATTCGTTTGCAGTTTTGACTATTATGTAGCAACTGTAAATAATGGTTTAAGTATAATATTTTTTGTTTCCGAATTTGTTACTTTTTTCCTCTCTCTTTTTGTTATTGATCTATTCTCCGGTGTTCTAAATTTCCATCGTTACTTTCCGTAACTTTTATTTTAAAAAATCATACCAGCTTTTTCTCCTGTTTAAATAATTATATTATTTTTTATTAAATAATAAATAATTATTTTCGATTGTTATTTTTATCTTAAGCCTTAAATACTTTACTAACTCTTGGGTACAAATTCTTGTTTAATTATAACAAATAATTTACATGTTCTATCAGTTGTGAAAGGAACCCAGTCGGAAAATATTACTTGGGTACGTATACCTAGCCTCAAACAGTACCAAACGAACAATGGACTTAACAACCTTTAAGGACAGTAGTGGTACAGGTTAATTTCAACTTCATTTATTTATCATATTCGGGGGTATTTTTTTCCTGTATAATGAGGATATAATAAACAAATTATAAATAAATCGGAAGCTGAAAGTAAAATTACGAAGAGTAGGTTAAAGCATTAAAAATAAAAAAATAAAATAAAATGGGTGGAGAAGAAGACATACATAAAAAGAAATATTTAAATGTGGAAGAAGGAGTGGTGAATGACGAATGGAAGGAGGAACCGAATACAACCAACCTCCTCCAGAGACGCAGAATGGACAAGGGGTGATCTGTCAAATGCCAGGGAGTGTTGTGGGCCGGAATACATAAATCTAATGGATGATGTCGACAAAGTTAATGTTGGCAGGTGCCATATGTTACATGGAGATTCCCAATGTGTTAAGACAAATATCAATTATAATTAATGAACAAGAAGATGGTCGACATGACGGCAAAATTAGCGCAAAAAATCGTCAAAAATACTTGTAGTATTAAACTGCGAAAAATTGCACTTCTTCAAGAATAAAAAGAGTAAATCATGCTAAAAATAAAATTCATGTATTTATATAGAACTCAAGTAGATAAGTAGTACAAATAATAAAAATTAATTGCTCAAAAATTCTTTAAGTTTTTCAGAGGAATATATAATTACATAATGTTTATTATCTCGAGGAAAATATATTTAACCCTTATTTATTTCATAAAACTTTATTTCGTTTTTATAATTTGACGACGTTACGACGGGCGGTTTTACCCATTTTTAAGTTAAAAATTATGTATATAATATAAATAACATTATTATAAATATACATATAAAACTATACATCAGCATATAAAACAATAAAACAGAAGGCTTTCCTCTCAAAAAAAAATATCGGATGGTTGGCAGCCTATGTGGAACGAAAGCCCACCTAGCAAATTGAAAGTTGTTAAAAAATCAGTGAAGCCCTGGACTACATCAAACCGTCCTAATTGCAGTGAAGAGGTCGCCGTGACTACGTTAAGAATAGGACACATAAATTTAACTCATTTACATCTCATCGCTAAGCAGCCACCAGCAAATTGTCAGCACTGCAGTGGCTCTCTCACTATCAATTATATTTTCCAAGATTGCACTTATTATACATCAAGCTTAAATAAATTATCTGTAAAACAAGATATATCAGTGGTATCAAACAATAGCGAATTAAACATAAAAAGAGTAATAAATTTTCTTAAAATCCATAGACTATTGAATAAAATATATAATTTTTTATATAAATATAAAATATAATTTTTATTTAATGTTTTGTTTTTAAGTTATTTTAACAAATTTCTTTTTTAAATCTTTTTTTTCTTTTATTATTATGTCTATCTGTTGTTAATTCTTGATTATCCATTCTTTTTTTTTCTCTTTTAAAGAGTTAATGAACTCAACAGATAACAACAATAACCGACTCACAAGCGTTGATTAAAGCCTAAACAAACAAACGACAAAAGAACAGAAATTTATAAATATTAATATTAATGAATCAGACCTATAAATCCACTAAAATTTTGTTTTATTACATAATTATAATATTATTCCTTTGAAATTTAAATGTCATATTCTAAAAATTCTTTTTCAAAAT
This sequence comes from Nezara viridula, assembly GCA_928085145.1. Lineage (NCBI taxonomy): Eukaryota > Metazoa > Arthropoda > Insecta > Hemiptera > Pentatomidae > Nezara > Nezara viridula. The sequence continues at coordinate 51,289,077 of OV725081.1, forward strand.
TTAAAAAAAAAACAGAATTTTATATATTTTTTATTGTGACTATCCGCAGGTAAATTATATAATAAACAATAATAAATATTTCCTTAATATAGCATATATTATATCTTTGGCCTTTTCTTATTTATTATGTGTGTTTTTTAATTGTTTTCTTACAGACTTTGAATTTTGAAAAATAATTATTTGATTTTTAAAATTTGACATTCAAATTTTAAAGAAATAATTTTACAATTAATGAAATTCAATTAAATGAGATAAAATGAAATGTTAGTACATTTATAGTTATTATGTAAATATAAGTGGAATTGATTAATATTGATATTTATAAATTTATGTTTTATTGTTTAATGTGCTAATGTATATATATATATATATATATATATATATATATATATATATATATATATATATATACACACATATATATTATGTGTATTTATAATATTGTTCCGTAAACCAATGACTTCCTGTCCTTCAGTATCCTTTAACAACACCTCACTTATTCCTGTTGAACAAATCCGTTACCTAGGACTCCATCTGGACAAACGTCTAACTTTGTATTTTTTGTATAAAGTTGTAAATTTCATATAAATAAATAATAAATAATAAATAAAATAATATTGTTATTTATATTATAGGCATTATTATTGAAAATTGACAAAATTGCTCGAAACGTCGTGAAAATATAATTTGACTGAATTATTTAATAATAATTTTATTATTTTCCTCGAAATAATAATCTTTATCCAATAAAACTGAAAGAACGATACAAATGAATCCTATGAGCTGAATATTCAAAAATTAAAAAAAAAATGTACCATTACAACCTATGATGGGTCTTGGATTCAGTACTTGGTAAGGAAGTATTGTTTCTTGATCAACAGTTGATTCTCAAACCGCTCAACCACCAGGTTTTCCCACTTGATTAATTGATAAATTAAGAGTTCATACTTTATAGAAGCTGGGTGTGCCCCAGGGAGATCTTGCACGGCTGATGAATCAGAATAAATAATTACCTACCATCAGCAGGATTCTAGACTGGGAGTTTGAGCATCTGAAGTTATTGCCCTACCTACTGAGCAATACCCCTTCCACATAAAATTACAAAAAATGAAGCAATATTGTAAAACTAAACAGTTTTTTGTTCATACATTCCAGATCGGCTAAGTTAGCAAAACTATTCAAATGTTCAGCTTATCATTTCTTTATATCATTGTTAAGCATTAGTCTTGACTTTTTTTTCTAATATTTTCAAAATACGATTTTTTACTTTGATTTATTGTAGCCATGAAAAAGTTTGCTATGTGGGCCGATTTTTTTTTTTTTTTATATTTAAATATTGTGTTGTTAATGTTCACCACTTGCAATACGCTAGATACCCTCCACCCTTGAAATATGTCCTTGATTATAACTACGGTCAACAACCCAATAATTAATAAAATTAATTAAATAGCTCATGTTCTAAATTTAAATAATTCTGACTGGAAAATATTATGATAAAATAAACAAATCACTGACTGATTGAAAGTTTAAAAAAAGTCAATAAAACCAAAAAATATAACTTTCATAGATTATAATAGAATGATATTGTAAAAAGAAAAACGTTGTTAATATAAAAAACTTATACGTGTTCGCGTTGGAATATCCAAAGGAAAGAAACCTCGAACCTTGATAAAACCTGAACGACGCGGCAATCCAACGATTCATATATTTCAACATTTTCTATAGCAGAGCTTTTTTCCGAAACACTGTCTACAAGAAAATATTTGCTTCTCCGTGTCCCACTGGTAAGAAATGAATAAAAAAAAAGAAAACGGACAGGGAGCAAGAAATTTCTTTTCTCTCCATAATCATTTTCTTGTAGAAACGATATTAAAAAAAAAATCGAATTTCAAAGAAGAATATATTAAATTTAATAGTATTATTTTTAAATGTATCATCTTTTAAAAATGGAAAAAGGTATAATTAAATAAATGGAAATCTGGCGGGATGAGCTCATCAAACAACTTTCTACTAAACGACTTACACTCAGAGTAGGCATTAACAAATAAACTCTCAGAATATTATTGAAACTACACGGAAACATAAACTAGCGACTATTATTATAAAATAAAATAGTTACTGAGCACTATCAGTTATTGGTTTAAAAAGCTGAAAATAAATTTTAATTTTCTATTCAACAATATAAATATGAAAAAAAAAAGATATTATGTACTATAATTATTACTTATTTCACCAATTTACATTACCTTATACGCCTTTATATATCAGAAATTTTTTTTATCTTTTAAACTGTATATAGTAGAACTATATTACTACCATTATTTCCAATAATTTGATTTCAATCTGGCACATGTGGGCGATATTCGCACTCTTCCTATATAACATAGCATCTTTTTGATGTCGACACACATGTTACACACAAGATAGGAAGTGAATATAAAAATAAATAAATATAGGTAAGTTGAAATTAAGTCAAAATATGAATAAATTTGTTAAAGACTCACCTCAAGAAAGGACTTATAAACACAGTCTCAGCTGAAAGAAAGAAAAAATAATAATGTATTTTTTTTATGTCAGAGAAAAACAATGTAAAGAAAAACCTTAGCAAAAGTGCAAATGCAATGATATATAATACTAAGGATTATTAATATAAAAATAAATTTATAAATTAGTCCACGAAATTAAAGAACGTAATACAAATGAAAATGATAAAAATAAAAACGTATATTTCACAAGTTCTGTTAAGTTGTGTTGACAAAGACGAGTTTTTTTCTTATCTTAAGCTTTACCCACAATTTATGATCAACCAACGAATTATATTATAATGATGTATATTTTTTTTATTATGAAGCGGAGTATGATAAGTAGATAATTTTGCATTAATTTTAAACCAAACATTCAAAAATTATTATGTTATATAAAAAAAAAATTCTAAAATAGAAAAAGGACTATCCATATAACTTACTGTTTATAAATTATTATACGTTTTATGATTTAAAGTAAAATAACTAAATTAAAATTTGTCTGCAGAATCTTGAAAGTGGCTAGAGAGACCGAAACGTTGAATAATAAATACATAAAGTAAACAAGTTTATTATTGGTGACTTTTGTCCTATTACTTTAAAAAGAATAAAATTACGAGATTAACAAGAAAGAAGTTCCAATAAATGTACAAAGTATTTCTTTCTTGGGTGATAAATATTCAGGACGCAGTCTTTTTTTTTTTTTAATTTAATTTTTTATTTATGCCAACGTTTCAACCAAAACATGTAGGTCATCTTCAGGGCATGGTTTGAGCAAAAAATACCACGCCCCAAAGATGACCCACATGTTTGGGTTGAAACGTTGGAGTAAATAAAAAATTAAAATTTAAAAAAAAAAAGACTGCGTCCTGAATATTTATCACCCATGCTATGTAGAACAGTCGACTAACTTCCTTCAGTATTTCTTTGTGCTTAAAATTAAAAAAAAAATTTATTTTAAACTGTCACAAAATTTGAGTGTTAAAGTGTGCTTAACTAAGCGAGTTTTCCATTTCAACATAAAAATAGTTTGTCAATACAAACAAATATGAGTGTGTACATTAAAGCATTCTCAATCTCTATCTATTGGATATATATTTTAAATATTTTTTATTTATATATTTAAAAGTCTAAAATTGATTTTATACATTTTTTTAAATATTGGAGAAATTACTAAACATATTTACAATAAAGCGAAAATTTTATAAAAGATTATAAGAATACAACCTTCTGGATCTGAATACTCAATGCAGGATGCAGGATTAAACAATACAAAACAGTATAGAAAGTCATTTTTATAGGGTGTACCTAATTAATTTAGAAAACGGACCCAGTAATTAAGTGTAAAATTCTTATAATATTACATGGTTGTCTATGGTCTAAAAGGTTATATAAGCACGATTCCTGAATTATTCTATCATTATAAAAATTATAAGCAAGTATAACTGAACTATCTAATCAAGCTAATTCCAAATTAATTAAAAAAATATATAGAAAAAGTCTCGGGAGAATTCGAAGAGAAACTTAAACGCCTGATGAACTGCGCAATACGTTTTTTATTTGGAATCTCAAGAGATATGCATATAACCCAGTATTATACCAAGTTGAAGTGGCTCTATCCATGCAACCGCCGTCTGTACTTCCTTGATACTTTTCTATACCAAGCCATCAGAACTCAGCGACCTTCCTATATTGTTTACAGCCTACAATTTAAGTATTCCATTCAATCCCGTTCCACTAGATCCCGTACTTCTGACCTCTATTCACCGAACTGCTGCGTTTGACGAATCCTTTATAATTCAAGCAGTCTCCACCTGGAATGGATCCCCCCCTGATATCCGACATGCACAATCAGTTTACTCATTTAAATCGCTTCTTTTTAAGCACCTACTTCTTTCCCAAACCGATTGATCATGAAAAGTAGATAAGAGAACTTTTTAAGTTTCCCCAGAAACGATTTTGTTTAATTATGTTAGTTTATTTTCACATGTTTGTATTATATATATCTGTATGTATTTAGTGTTTTTGTTTTATTTTTCTTCCAATATTTTTATTTTAATGAGCATTGTAAATATTTTATTTAATTTGATGGCCACACAGGCATTTCCTCTATATCTATAATTTGTCCTGTATCTGTAAAGGGGAAAAAGTCCCAGGATAGTAAAAATCTATTTTCATTTTATTTCATTTCAAAAAATATTAATAACGAAAAGTAATCCACAGTAAATTTCCTTCATCCCTCAAACGTAGAGGGAAAGAAAACAAAACAATACTAAGTTTGAAAAGACGCATAATATAATGAAGGGTGGTTTTCATATCCGGAATGCTATATCGAAATTAGCTTTCCACTTTAGAGATGGAATATATCCCCTGTATAAGACATCATACAGTAGTAGACATTCGTGTCAAGATGTCTCAATATATTCATGTCCGCTGCCACCGTCGAAAGATTGCCATTATGTGTCATTTCAACAGGATACTCCAAAGCATCATGTTTAGTCTTACTGGGAAAAAGACATCCTGATGGATAATCATGAAATCTTATTAGTGAAATATTTAGCTAATAACTTAATCCATTAACCTAGAACAGCAGGGAATATTTATCCAAAATCCACAAAAAAATGGTCTTTTTTACTTCGCTACCTCAAATCACTTTTCGAAAAAAAAACATGATTTCTTATGTACTGTACTTATTAATAACTATCGTTAGGTTATAACCTCATTTACAAATACAAAATTTAACTGAACACTTTTAGGAATTTTTTTTATTGAGATATATTACAATCCGTCACATTAAGGACAATAGTAATAGTGATAAAGAGTAGCTCATTCACTATGCACAATAAATAAAACTAAATAAACATCAATATAATAATACTAAAAGTTAATGTATATAAACCAAAAGATACTAAACTAAACAAAAATAAACTAATCTAAAAAAAAAAATTACTTAAATGCGCACATGCTTTTATACCAATATTTACAATATTCATTCACTCAAGGTCTCCGAGCCAAGCCTTTCCGCTCACTCGTGGAGGGAATGGCAGGACTCTAGGAGATCCCAGCGCCTTTCGCTCAGCCGCATCACTGGTATTACCAATGGAGGCTGAGCAGAGACACTATAACGAGATATACATGGCTTGAGAACTCCAATATATTATTACAACCGGTCTCTGGGCCACTGCTCCTTCAACCTTCGAGGAAGATTGTGGGGATGAGTAGAGCTAGATAGGGATTGTGCAATTGGAATTGGATGATATGTAAGGTTTTGACAACATTGAACGTATTTATTTGAAATTAATATAAACAACAAAAATTATGGAGTAATTGAAGCAAGTTTTCTTCAGTCTGAAATATATCAGATATTTGCAAAATGTTCATTTCTTTTTTTAGTGTCTAAACACATCCGAACGTAGAAAATAAGGACCAGTTGTACAATTGGAGTTCAAGCTTGAACTGACTTGCATGCTTGAGCTCCAATTGTATTACTGGCCCTAAATAACTCAATACGTAACAATTAAAAACACTTTAAGCCAAAATAAAGATTTTATTGGTAAGTGATTTGCGGTAGTGAAGTAAAAATACTCCAAAAATGGGATTAATGCTAACTATTTTCAAGAGAAAAAAAACATTGGAAAAATAATACAAGGACCGAAACATAATAAAGTTGATTTTCGGTTAATCTATTTATATAAAGCAATATTTTGTTGTGAATAAATTGTAGAATAAAAGTGATTTTATAACAAAAACCTTCCACATTATCAAGGCAATTTAACTTCGAATCGAAAGTCTATTGAACTCCTTTAGTTAAATTCCATCCATTTTTCTATTATAACAAATATATAATTATTTTAAAAACATGTTTATGAAAGGTGGATTTTTAAACTACGATCGGAATATAGCCCATATAGTACCAAAGTATTTATAAGATATTTCGTATACATGCTTAAAAGTCATGAAAAACAGTGTGACAATTCTAAAATTGATTCCTAAAAATATTTTGATTTTATTCCGATCTGTTTTGGGACGGAAAAGTGCACAACGTATCACGGATAGAGACAGTATCACAAACAGAGAAGAACGTTCTGAAAACCAAAGCAATATCGGAATTTACGTCTCATTTCTTGCACGTACACCGATCAAATAAATGTTTTATTTAATTGAACTTACAACATAAATGTATTAATAATTTAATTGAAAATTCGATTAAATATGACATATTTTTTCATGTTAATAAAAGAAATAAACTTGAAATGGTGGGTTATGTTCTTACATATGCCATTGTCACTAATTCCATTGAAAATCGAGTCATCCATTAACCCAATCCAAACATATTGTGGCGTGGTATTTATATTAATTGTTAAGCGAGGAGATTTCTCATTCAGATTCTTTTTACCCTTCTATGGGCTTTGCCTGGCAATTGTGTTGTGGCCATGTCGTTTATGAGTATGTAATATACCACGGAATCGTTTGTAATGGGTTCGTAAACAGTCGGCATGTGGAGATCAGTGCGTAAGGTTATGTTGCTAACGTAACAAGGTGGTTCTGTAATTATTCTGAATGTTTTAGCTTGGCGAAATAAATTAACTAATGTTTTTTTTGTTTTATAATAGAATAAAATTATCCTTTTTTACATAGATTATAAATTAATTATAAAAAAGTTTTATTTTATTTCCTTCGAAAAAACTTTACGTTAATCATAATAATGAAAAAAATAGGGATAAATAATTACAGAGGTGAATACGAAATTAAAAATAAAAGTAAAAATAAAGGTTAAATTCCTAATTTTTTTTTTATTCTCTAGATTCATCAGATTATAATTTTTATTACAACATCGCCAAAACTGAAACCGTTTCCTGCCACAAAAGTCTTAGTCGTGCAATCGATCTAGCTGCAAGTAAACATGCATAAGATATTATGTCCATCCATATAAAGGATAAAGGAGGAAAGGAATATGGCAAAGTAAACGAAGTCACTATTCGGGGCAGGGGATATATTGAAATAAAACTAATGGAATCTTCAAAGCTTCTCCTTTATACGGCACAAAGCACAGAATAGCGACGATAGTGCCTTTCCGTTATTCAATTTTATCAGAAAAAGAGGGGTCATTTTTTAAAAATATTAATTTGGCCCTTTATTTAATATGGATTAGTCTTTTTCGTAATTAGCAAATTATTACTGCTAGGAAATAAGGTAATGTTAGGCCCTTGGAAGGACAGCAATAAAGAGTATCTCTTCCATAACTCCGTTCAATTTATTTATTAACATATTAGGAGATAAGGATATTGAAAAATATAGGTATACTGATATGTCATATTTTTTTTTATTTCTTAATGATATTTACAACTTTACTCAAGAAATACATTTAGTAAATTTGAACATATCGATATAATGACGTGAAAACACTTGTTGACAAACTACCTAACGGTAGCACTCTAATAAAACATCTACATTAGGAGATCGCCATCTTCTTTTCAGACGGCTCGGAGGGTTATCAGGAATTGAGGAGGAAGCAAAGTTAGAAACGAGAGAGTTGGTATGATTCTGAAGTTTATTATGGAAGGATAGGTATCCGGATAGGGCCAGATCTGAAACATTAAGGTCATTATGGATGGTTTTATTTGTAACAAAGAAGGGAGGATTGAGGATTATAAGAAGGATTTTGGATTGTATGGATTGGATACGAGAGGAATTCGATGGTTTAGTGGAGCCCCAAAGCTCAACTCTGTAGGTCCAAATAGATCTTATTATGGTCATGTATATGAGTCTTTTGTAATTAATTGGTAGTTTAGGGCGTTTGTCTAGTAAATGCTGAAGTAATCGGAAACGTCGAGCCGTTTCTTGTCTTTTCTGTCTGTTATGATTTTTAAAATATATTTTTATATTTATATATTGAATGAGCTACTCTATCACTATAACTGTGTTCTTGGATGTGATATAATGTAATATTTCTCAATAAAAAATTGAGTATATATATATATATATATATATATATATATATATATATATACACACATATAACATCATCATCATCATCATATGTGGCACGACATCCCGTTACCGAGACTGGGCCTCCTCCAAGAGCCTCCGCCAGTTGGCTCTGTCTTCTGCTGCAGCTCTCCAGTTCCGTACACCAAGTAGGGTTCTCGCATCATAGGCCACGTTGTCCAACCATCTCGTCCTCGGCCTTCTTACGAGGTGCAGCTCCTCCATCATTATTTTCTTTGTTATTTCAACGGTGCTCATTCTGGCCACATTCCCTGCCCACCTTAGTCTGGCCAGTTTAATATACGTGACTACGTCGATGTCTGTATAGAGAGAACTGAGCTCCCTATTTTTTCTTTTCCTCCAGACATCACCCTCCTTTACTGGACCATAAATCCTTCTGAGGACTCCTCGCTCAAACACATTCAGCTTCATCTCATCGTTTTTAGTCATCGTCCAAGCCTCTGAGCCATATGTAAAAACAGGCCGAACAAGGGTCTTATATATGATCAGCTTGGTCTTCTTTGAGAGGTACCTACTTCTTAAGTGTCGGCCAAGTCCAAAGACACATCTATTGGCAGCCATGTCATTTTTGCTATTAATTTCAGACCCAAGTATATAAAACTTTTCACTCTCTCAAACTTAAAAGAACTTACCTCAAATGGAGAGTTCAGATCCACCTCACCACCAACTCTCATATACTTAGTTTTCCTCTCGTTGACTTCTAGACCAAGTGGTCTTGCAGCTGCTTCAAGATATATACATATTACAAACAAAAATTATAAATGACTCTGAGGAAGGTCTAACGGGTTATCACATAAAAGTCAGATTATTTTAAAATACATTACGCAATTGGCTTGGTTCATTTATTTATTTTTTATTTAGTTAGTTTTTTTTTTGTCTCAGTAAAAAGTTTATTATTTTTTTTTCTATTTAAATGAAAATATAATTTTATAATAATATTAATTCCTTTTATAGGTTTCGGATATTATCATTTTTTTTTATTTATTCATTTATGTAGAGCAACTTAACTAATTCATCTCATCTTATTGTTACTAATAAGCATATTTAATAATAAATGTTCAGTAATAAACATTTTTAAAGGTTTTGTAATAAATAATTTATTACTTTTTTTTATTTCCATTTCTAGTTCACAGATAGAAATAGGGGTGTCCATTCCTCCACGGTCGACGAAGCAAAAACCTACTACCCCTCCTTCTTCTAGAATATTTTATTGTTCACCTTTTCTTAAAAACAGAGTAAACGAAGGTGGAATTATAAAAAATCGTGAATCATAAACAATTACACTTGCTGCGATCTGCTTCATGTTTTCCCTCTGTCCCTTAGTCCGAAAATTCATAAACCCGTCGAAATGCTCCCCCTCCCTCAAACATAAAAAAAAAACCGTCAAAATATGCCCTAAAAATTTTTTATAGCTCAACTTGCACCCTTTCTGTGCACCATTGGATATAAGTTTTCGTTTTCTTTATTATTGATAAATGATACATCCCTGGCTGGAAATCTCTTATTCATCACCTGCTGTTATTTAATATTAACTGTTGAGTTAGCGACTCTCTTTGGCTATGTCGTATATCTGTGAAGAGTATCTCCAAATAGTTTTAACAATATAATTAAATTTCCCTTATTTAGTTGTATTTTTAAAGATTCGAGAAAAGGGTAGTAAATACCAGTTGATGGTTAAGAAGAATCTTCATTTTAAAATACAAAGAGCCTTATTAATAAATAGAAGTATTTATGTAAGAATAATAAAATTAAATTATAAATCTTAAAAGGTGAAAGAAAATCTTTTAAAAAATACATTATTATAAAAAAAAAAATTACACTATACTAGTTAAAACTGACCTTCTAAGGAACAATAAATGCAATCTTATTGGAATCACCAAGATTTTTATGATTTAATGTACACATATCTTACATTTTTCAGGTAGATTTTTTTTTTTTTTTGCTGTAAAAATTTATTTGCGCCTGTCAACTTTTGTTAACAATCAGCCAATGTGCTGGAAATACAAGATGTAAATGATATGTCAGGTATTGGGGAAGGAAAGGACTCAGCAGCACCTCTTCCCTGACTTGTTTCAATTACTTCGGTTGTTTAAGGAAGGAGATCTCTCGTCCAACTCCTTTTTAGTTTCCTCCTCATGTTCTGGGGAATGTCAGTTTTAACCATGTATCTTATTAATCTATTGTGACGTCCGTTTAAATTAATATAAAATTGTTGTTAAAGGGTAGATGGTCGGTAAAGGGTATGTGTTAGTCAACTGTTGGAAGGTGGAGGTCAGTAGGTAGAGTTAATTGTTTTAGTACAATGAATAATAAAATAAAATTTATTTTTTAATAATAATTCATTTAGCATTGAAAATCATGTAAATTATTTTATATAATGTATATATATTTTTTTTTAATTACAAAAAATACTTTTATGCTAATTTTGAAATAACAGCTATACTTTTCAATACTAGAACACTTGGTAGTTTTAAAAATACTTCCTTTGCGAGAGGAAATATTTGATTTAAATAATTAAGCATTGTTCCATACTAAACTACAAAAAAATTAGTTTAAAAAAGTAGAGTTTGTCGTTGTTAAACTATTTAAAGAGGAATTTTGAGCGACTAAACACGGCTAAGTTCCGTTTAAGAAAATATCATAAATTATTTGTGATTTTTTTTTATCACTTTTTAACTGTCCTACATTTAGTCCACTTTTACAAAAACTTCCTCGTTTGATAAGCTTTAAATCCACATGAATTAAATTGAGGTTCAATAGAAAAAAATTTTAGATTCACCTCAAGTTGTGTAAAGAAATGATGATTTCCTATCCTGTAACATTAAAATACCCGTGTTTTCAGCAAAAATGGCTACAAGTAACTGCCGAAAAGCTTTAATTTCTTTTTTTTTTAATTATAAATATAATTACCTAAAAACACATTTTATTTTTTAAAAAATCATGTAAGATATTTACGAAATTGTATTTTTCTCCCAGATTTTTGTGATAGGAATTGAAGTAATATTTAGCCCTGATATTTCCGTTTTCATGAAAATAATTAAAGCAATCAGTAGTTTTTTATTTTTTTATTTTAAACGTGAATTTTACTAAGAAACATTATGTTTGTCAATGATAAATACATATACATTTCTATGACGAAGATCTGGAAGAAAAACAAAATTTCATAACCACTTTACCTGAAAATTATTTTTAAAATCATTATGTTTATTTTTTTTTAATTAATAGGTAAAATGTTTTATTAGGGAATTATTTTTCTTACAATACATTCCATATCACTGAAAATCAAGAAATAAAAGCTTCGCAACAGTTAGTTGTAGTCATTTTTTCAGAAAACATGGGTACTTTATGGTGAGTGAATAGGAAATAACATTATTTCTTTACACAAGATGGAGCGAATATCAAATTTTTTCCTAATAAACCTAAGTTTAATTCATATGTACTTGAACCTTATTAAAATATTAAATTTTGTAAAAGTGCAATGTAGAACAGTTTCAGAGTGATAAAAAAAAATGACAAATAATTTATGACTTTTTTTTTAACGGAACTTAGCTGTGTTTAACCGCTCTTCTTAAAGTCTTCTTTAAATATTTTTAACAATGAAACACTCTATTTTCATTTAAAGTAAATATTGTCTAGTTTACTATGGAACAATTTTTAATTACTTAAATCAAATATTTCTTATGTTGCCCCTTCCTATTAAACGAAAAACGTGACTCGCTTAAAAAATCACAAATATTAAATTTCCGTCTTTTGAAAATCAGCCAATTGTTTATATGAACTTTTTTGTAGATCTTGATGTCTACTATCAACCTCTTAAATATTTCCTTCGGGACACCTTGTATATTTATATATAATTAATGATAATAAACAGGCATAGCGAACCCAAACATTTGATGCCAATACATACCGATATCGCTATTTCTAACCAACGGTCACCATCCCAACGTAATCCTCCTACCTTCGATTATGTCTACCCTCCGAATGCTTACCAGTCGGCGCATCCTATATTAAATTTTAGGGATGCTTTCATTCCTACGTCCAACAATTTTACAATTTGTAACTGAAATATGACAAGCATTTCTCATCTTCAACCTAGCTTGTATAGTTCCTGTTCTATTTCGATTATTCTAGTTACAGTGCCCCTAAACACCTAAACGTCTATAGTATGTACTCTGTAGTACAGTTCACTTCTCTATGAAATGAAATGAAATAATTTTATACAGGGACTACAGACCCCTAAGAATAATAACAGTGTTACAAATTTGTAAGTATTAGTCTGGCTTAAAATAATAAAAAATACTAGCTAATATACTGCTTATTGTTATAGAAGAATTTGTGCAATAGTTGAAATTACACAGTATACAGATACAAGTAATTTTACATATTAGCGGAGGTTTGAATGTGGAGTAGGTGGTGGAACAGGAGTTGTTTGACGGAATTTGTGGACGAGGATTGACATATCAAGGTAGGAAGAGAGTTTCAAAAGTAGGTAGCACGAATGACGAAGAATTTGCTGAAAGAAGTAGATTTATGGGAGGGGATATATAAATCTATAGGTTCAGACCTAGTATTGCGAGAGTGGATAGAGGCGCGTAGAGTAAAGAGTTCCAGGACGTAGGGAGGGTTTTTGACTCTGAGAACTTCGGAAAGGAAAACACCAAGGAGGAATCGTCTTCGGGAAGTAGGATAAAGCTATTTCAACTCGTTGTACCAGAATGATATATGCGAACGCCTATATGTATATCACCGGAATTGTCGCCGTTTTTGCAGCTAACAATTTACTTTATCTTGTCAATATTTACTACCAACGATAGTTCTTTCATCAAGCTTTCATCAACGTTTTTGTATTTAGTTTTATAGTTCCCATGTCTTAATGTAACTGTCAGCATACTCGAACAGTGATACTGTTCCATTCAGATTTAAACCTTTTTCGGTATGTACAATATCATTTCTCTAATGACATGTTACAATGTCAAATTAAATAGAAAAGGAGAAAGGGAATCACCATGTTTTAAACCCAGGAGAACTTAAATTAACTTAAAATTTTTCGGATAAATAATTAATAATTCTAAATTTATTAAATGTTTCCATCATTCAGATCTCTACTAGATTTATTTATTTATTTTTTAATTTTTCAATAAGGAAAAGAAATACATGTTTAGAAAATATATAAATAGAATAGAATTAGAAATAAATAGTATGGTCTCACAAAAACTTTCGCCAATACACAGTTATATTTATGGTAAATCCCTCATTATACTTTATTACTTATCATTGGAAAGGTTATCTAGGTTTATAGCATAAAAAACATTTTTATATATTTACAAAATATTCAGAACTTTTTAACCACCTGGGTCATTTTCGTCCTATATTACCATTTTTTAATCAACTAGATAAAGTATATAAAAAGGTAGCCTTGTAGCTTAAAAGACATATCTGATCCAGGTTAAAAGAAAATCGGTATTAAAAGGAGGTAGCACTGAATGCTGAGAGGACGATAGGCCGCTCCTAAAAGAGGATGATCACAGATTCACAGTTATCGGGAAATGTGGACAGCAAATAAACCTCTCCTAAAGGTTTCTGAATCCCCTTTGAGCGCTGAGGCTGTAAATCTAAAAAGGCACAAAGACCAGCCTGTTCCAAAAGGCTTCGGATTCTGTCTTAGAGTCCTGGCATTGATGGATTTAATTACTTCAAATCCTAATTAATCTAGTAATTAGGATCTGAATAATATTTTCATAAATGGTCCGTGGTACAAGCCGATTTTTATCAAATTATTAATATCTGCCTGAAACTTTGCAAATAGCCTTATTCCATCGTAGCGTACCCTACAAATATTTCATTAACGAAAATTCTAAAGCGTTTTCAATGTGGAGGTCGGCAAACTTTGTCTATTTAATTAGGTTAAAAACTCGATTAATAATTAACTAAAAACTCGTAAATACTCATTTGCTTTTCACTTGGATCGTATGACAATTTGAGCACAAAATCGAGGAGAAAGGTGGCCTTCAAAAATATTGTGCCGTTTGGCGCGACCTACATCCCCAAAATGTCAAAATAACGAGGTTATATTGACCAAACGGCCCAATATTTTTGTTGGCCACCTTTTTTCCCGATTTTATGCTTAAGTTATCTCACGATCCAAGGGGGAAAAATGGTTATTTATGAGATTTCTTATTTTTTTTCTTTTATTTTTTTTTTAATATTAGTCTGCACCCGTCGACAACTGTTAACAATCAGTAGATGGTCTGATTAAAGTGACGAAACTGACAAGCCAGTTATGGAGAAGGATAGCACCCAGCAGAACCTTTCCTCTGGCTTGAATCAATTACCATGTTAAGGAGAGAGGTCTCTCATCCCCAGTGCCTTTTTAGTCTCTTCCTCATAGTGATGGGTATTTCAGCTGAAGCCATATCTCTGATTAGTATGTAAGTATGTCGTGTAAATTATTGTGAAATCGTTTGTAAAGAGTTCTTATGTGTTGCTCATCTGTAGGCAGGAGGAAGCCGGTATGTAAGGTTTTGTTGGTCACGCACCAAGGTGCTTTAGTTATAAGTCGTAATATTTTTGATTGGAAAGTTTGAATTTGATTTAAGTGGTCCTTCTTAGCTATAAAGTATATCTGTGAAGAGTAAGTCTATATTGGTTTAAGTGAGTATAGGTATGTATTTAGTTTCTGTCTCAGTACAATGTTTGCCAATCTCCAGATTGAAATCGTCTAATTCCAATAGGTTTTGTAAATAAAATAGTTATAGGTTACGATGAGATGAAGTTATTCAGGATTTTCAGATGGATGTTATTGATTTGATAAAAAAGGGTCTGCACAACGGACTAAAAATACTTAATATTAAAATCAGTTCGGTGTTGCGAAATAGTATAATTGTAGCGCCTGCCGAAGTCCAGTGAAAACGTGGTGTCGCTGTATACCAATCCATAGGTAAGGAGCTTATTAAACTATTCATTGCCAAATTGAATGACGTCTTTGATCTGATTTTGCCTTTTTGAGTATATGCATCTCAATTATTGGGGAGAGCAGCAATTTGGTGTTTGTGAAAAACACTATCAACAAAACATAGTACACACAATTGCGCGTATGTACTATAAAAGCATATATTTATGCTTTCAATATCTCACGTAAAACGTCACATAAATTAAAATGAACTTAATACCGAATTAGATGCTAGCTAAGGAATGTTCTAGTATTGTAAATAAGAATGAATGTGTTTTTATTTATTTCTTTTTATTAATGTTGTATCATGATTTATTCTGTTACTCTTAAGTTTTCTTTTATTTTGTTATAATCTTGTTTTTCTTTTATTGTATATATGGTATGTTTGTATTTCATTCATCCTAAATACTCAATGCCCTTAATTGAGGCAAAGTATATTTTTTCGAAATAAAAAAAATAAAAACACAAAATACAACAATTTGAAGAGTTTGTAGCGTCCAAGTTGATTAGTTGGGTATGAAAGAAGCATATCATGCTGAACATATGCAGATTATATTCAAATCGCAACACAATATGCTTGAAGTCAGAAATAAGTGTGGATATGGAACGAAAACTTAACACAAAGAATTAATTTACCAGCAATCAACTATTTGAGATCGACGTAATAATATCTGCGATTTATGTTGTTTCATACAAATCAAACAAAACTACCCCTAGTAGAGAGGAAAAGGAATTACATTTTAATATCCTCCAGCTGTGAAACAAATTTATAAGTATATCTCAATATAAATCTTTTTATAATTTATAAATATTTTTTCACTATTTACAACCGATTTTTTATAAGTGACAATGAGATTTTTTTTTAAAGAAAACAATCATACAGACAGCTTAAAAATTATTGAAAAATATTCGAAAATAAAATTATGTATCATAAATACATAAATTTTCAGCTAGTTTTATGAAAAATATCTATGGTCTTCTTCCCGTAGTGGCTCGATGGATGGATGCCTGAAGCTATCTTTGGCCTGCACAATTAACATTTCGATACACATAATCTATATTTACCGAGACCATCCCCTTGATGTATCTCTAGGGAATCAATATCTAAACAGTTTTTGAATACTCATCAAGCTATAAAATTTTATTTTAATCTAAGCTAATGACCCACATCAAGCTCTGTATCCTAGCAAAATTTGTTTTCCATGTTACCATTCAGTTCATATAGCAGCATTTTTTATTCCCGGGCTGGTTTTATCAAGCACCGAAAAATTCGTTCTTCAATTCTGTCAATTAACTGTGAATAGTTTTTGTTAAAGATGAAAATCTCACAGAAGTACAATGTTTCAGACCGAAACAATGTTTTTTATAAAATTCACAAACTTAAAATTAATATATCTGCACTAAAAATTCATTAAAAAACATATTTTTTTATTATTATTATTAACCAAACAAAAAATTTTCAATTTGCAAATTTCTTTGCAATTAACAATTTTTTTGTCAGTTTCACAGTTACCCATCACGTCCGGGATATAAATCAGATCAGCAGGTCTCTTGGCCAACGCCTACGTAATTGTCGTTGTGGGCTGACGGGTTTCTTGTACGATGAAGGATTTCTGTCAGGGGATTCATATTGTACGTCAGTCTTTGGTGAAAGTTACTGTAGTTCTCTTTTGCACTATCTAAAGTTGTAGGTACGTTTAAGTCTTTATGTAGTGTATCATTTACGACATAAAACGGTGGGTCAACTATCCTTCGCAACACTTTTGACTGAAAAAACTGAACTTTTTTAATCTTGGAAGTTTTAGCAGAACCCAACAGTTCTATGCCGTAAGTCCAAATAGGTTTAAGTAAAACTTTATTATTTATTAAGGGTTAGTTTGTTAGTTAAAGATAATTTTGAAAGTCTGTCAATTAATCTGGATAAAAGATCGTATCGTCTGTTTAATTCAATTCGTTTTTGCCGGATGTGAGTCCTCCAATTAAGTCTTTTGTCCAGGTAAAAACCTAAATACCTAATTACATCTGATGTTATGATCTGAATGTTATTAAAATATATTTCAGGGGAAGGTTTATTTATGGTTAAGAGTGAATATTACATGCACACTTTTTTTTTTCATTCATCTTAATTTTCCACATTGTTGCCGAATCTGCAATATCGTTCTGATGATTTTGAAGGGTGGCAGATGCTCGAACAGGGTTTTTATATGACCTTAGGATTACGGTGTCGTCTGAAAAAGTAGCCAGTATTGTGTCATTGTGTTCCGATAGGTCAGACATATATATATTAAACAATATTTTTCTTAAAACAAACAAAAAAAAAACTAGGAGTATACTGCCCTTAGATGGCCTTACAATGAAGATTAAAGGGTTCAGGATAATAAAACGTTATACATATAATTTATTTATCATGCCTAAGAAAACATATGTCAAGGAAGCATCATAACTAATTAATACATAGTGGAGCTAAAAAAATAAGATTCGATTATCTAATTATACTAATAATTAAAACAAACATTAAATATAATAATTACTTTATCCAACCCGTACTTGATAGGAAAAAGCCAGATAACGAGTATTGGATAAAATAATAAAATGAAGAATTGGAGCTGAATAAGACTTATTTTCCTTTATAGAGGCAACGAATTAGCAAGTAATGAACAGTGAAAAAGAGAAAAAAAAAAGTCACATAAAACTTTGGAGTAATAGAACAGCCCAGGTAGAAGTCATTAAGACCCAGGGGGGTTATTCAAAGGCTAATGGCTTTCAGAATCAAGAAAAACCACTTCAAGAGTCATTAAAGGTAACGGATACATTAAGCACATTCCGCAATAATTAATGATCTCTAGTTAATTTTAATTGCTACCAATCAAATTAGAAGGAGTAATTAGAACAGAGTTTTAAATTATCACGTTCCTCAATAGATTTACATTAAACGAAACTATATCAATTTTCCTCATTCAAAACAACTATTTTAATATCGTTTGAAGTATGAAAATAAGCATAATGAAACTGATAGTGAATTCAATATACATTTTTTTTTAAAAAGAATTTTTTATTATGTAATTAATTTTATTAAGTAGGAGTATTTAATTATATGGACATTTTAGTAATTAATACATATTTTTAAAAATCCCGGAATACCAAATTACTTATAGGTCTTTTTTAAAGATTTCCTCCTTGATTTGGGTTTGAAAAACTGAGGAAGGCCGAAATGACTCAAAACCCCAAAATATACATTTTACGATTTCCCGCTCGGCTTTTCCATAAAATTTATTGTTGATCCAAAAATGGTTTAATTTAATTCCGAATAGGTCTGTTGGCCCAGGTTAGTCGCAGTGTATGTTTTCATGTGTTTTTAGTCGTAGAATTGTGTCATTCATAATATCCTGTTTCAGCCGAGGTTGGGAAAAACACTGGATATTACGGTGTCAATTTTACCCACTTTTTTGTGGTTCAATGAATCCATATGGTAGGATAGTTCATTCCCAAGAATACGTTTGATTTTTTTTTCAGAAATTTTGACAAAAAAATGAACAATCGGGCGATTTTATTTTCCGAAATCCTGTGTTTAGTATCTTTCTGACCCGAACCCAAGATTGTTTTTTTATAATCTTATTTTATTGAAAAAAAATAAATTTTGCCTCAATCAAGGGCATTGAGTATTTGAGATGTGAGACACCCATTCATACAATATATACAATTACAAAAATAATATAAATTATAAGAAAAGGAAAGAAAAGAAAGCTTAGTAAAACCGAAGAAATAAAATATGATACTATACAAATAAATAAGAAAAAAAACATTCATGATTATCTACTCGGGCCCCATGGTACCTAATACCACTCTAAACACTAAGGTTTTGCTTCTTAATCAATTATTTTTAATTAAGAGTATCCACCTTATAGGAGCTAGGTGCACTTCTGTGGGTGGGGTCTGCCTTGCATGTGGGCCGATCCACGGCTGACAAAACTTAATAAATTACCTGCCACAGCCGGACTCGAATCCAGAGCTAGAAGCATTAGAGCACCGTGCCTAGTTCACTGAGATACACCATTTCCCTGATAGACGACAATATTACTAAATACAACCGTATTTTACACCAAATTGACGTGTCTTAAGGTTAAATACCGTTCAAGTATATTATAATAAATTCTAATCGTTCTATTCTTTAAAGTTCGTCAAGTTTTTTTTTTTTTTTTTTTTTATAGTTCAAAACCATAATTATTTACTTCTTTGAAGCAGATCATAATATGCAAGAAACTAAAATATTTATCTTACATGGAAACATATTTCATAAGTGCTAAAATTTCAATAAAATCGTGCATTACATATAGCATCGACGTTCTAGAACATTTTTAGCAAAGAGCTTTTCCTACTAATAAATTTATCCTGAAAGGCTTAAGAAGAACAGGAGACTACGAAACATTCTAATGAATATTAAACGACAATCGGGATAATGGTACAATGAACCCTTTCTCCTAGCAATCCTTACATAATAAGGAACCCCGGTTATCCGAGATATTGCGAAGCTGAAAGTTGTAAGACGAAGAATCCTATAACCGTGCAAGTTGAGACACTTTACGAGAGACCCTACAATTCCACCCGAACAAAATATCTTCCGGGATAACCACTCCGTTCCCACCAGTTTTGGCTATTCCCAACTGCCCATACCAAACTCGATAAAAATTCACACCCCTGTTCCTGATGCCATAAACAACTCTTATGGTGGTAGAAATGTAGGTACCGGTCCAATGTTATTACGGACCTCTTGTCCTACATATCGAACGGAAAAGAAAACTCTATAACTCTAAACTAAGGCATTTCTACTAAAACTATAAGTTACTATTAATAATTGCAGTAGTAAATGCAAATGTAGACCAATAATTGAAATCACATTTATCAAAAAGAACTGGACTTAGACAATATAAGAGGAACACATGAAAGATAAATGTATCAGACAGAATCCATAAAGGGAAAATCAATCATTGAATTTTAAGATCTGCAAATTTCAAATAGTATGTGATATTAAATAATTTGAAAATTAATTAATTAATTAGGGAAGAGGTGCTGCTGGGTACTATCCTTTCTCATACAGGTGCGGATAAATAGATAAAGAAAAGGAAAACAAAATTATTAATAATAATTCATTAAAATTATAATTGAAAGTATAATATAGAAAACAAGATCCTGGACACATAACGTCAAGCATAAAAAGAAATAACTTTATGTTCATCATTGAAATTATATTTGTTAATAACCACTTATATTTTATTTATCACCTCTTTACAGTTATGTCAGATTCCTTTTTCTTATACTTTTTTTTTTCAAATTTTTAAGTATATATTTATATTCGACAGAAAATTTCACTTTCGAATATTTGAGTTGAGAACACATAAAATATACTTTATCAAACAAAATCAATAAAAATAAAAAAAATTATTTAATTATAAGATCTGCAGAATTTCACAAAATATACAGAAAAATTTAGGACAAGATCGTAAAAGATATCTTACATTTTTTTTAAAATGTTGTTATAAAAATTACTTTAAAACGTGTCAACCTAATTTTCTAGGCCAAATACAATTATCAACGGAATCGCCAATCTGAAGAGCAATAATTAATTGAGAATAATCCAAAAGATGTAATTAAGAAATAGTTCCAACTTATACCAAAGTAATTTTTCAATGAATAAAATAAAATTCATAAACTATAATACACTAAATCTTAAGTTTTCAACTTACGGCATGAATCCCCTAAAACAGTCCCTACACGGTGGCCCGAAAAGGTAGTTTGCTTCGGAATAATGAGAGGTTTACCTACGTCACATCCTCCAGACGTATTGGTCAGCGAGTACATCGGATTTGGCCGGGAGGAACTTCCAAGGAATTTTCCAAGGAATCCCTACATCCGCCACTCGTGGGACGATCCTCCACGCAGTGATTAAGTTGAGATATAGAATAAAATAGACATATGAAATCACTGGCCTTAGTAATGAAATTCTAAAAAGCGAATATACGCAGTGCCGATAAGCGCGTTAAGTCTGATCTGGCGGAATTGGGATTAGATAAGGTAGGATCGGTTAATTAAGGATCGGTATCGGCGTCGAACCTTCGGATTCGCTAAGTCTTATTATTATTATACACCAAAAAATGTCTGTTTGGCCGAATTGATTAGAATTATTTAGTGACTTTAAATTTAAGTTATGTAAGAAAGTACCATCTCTAAATTTTAGGCCACGAAATATTTTCTTCCATTTTTTCATTATTTTTAAGATCCATCGTCTTACATCATAAGCTTCTATGAAATAGAATCTAATTCTATTATAGAGCCATCATAAAAACAGCATATTAAACAAAGTCGTTAAATTCTAATATTCTAAATATTAGAATATTTCAAAGAGGATTAAAATAATATAGACAAGATAAGACTCCAAATTTAAATAAGAAAATACAAGTAAAAATTTACGAAGAAGACCCAAACAAGTTTAATTAACATATAGAGAAACTTTTAAAAACAATTGGAAACAACGAGATATATTAACAAACATTAGATTACTAACTATACCTAACTAGAAATATTAAACGCAATTGATGAAGTATAGGCTATACTGGGACACCACGAGTCGTTACACATAGGCGCGGCTCAGATACTTCATTTGAATTTCAAACAGTCCACCTGTTTGCCAGATTACATTCTAATTAAACATGAGGCATTGCCACCGGATAAAACGTTTAATTTACTCTAATCTCTCGACCCTGATTCAGGAGTCAAATGCCGTTAAAACTCATTAATCTGCTCACTGATGTCAGAGCCCATGGTGGTAAAATTGTGTTACAAATTTATAATCACGAAACTGTTATTACTTGCTTACCCAAATAAAACGATGAAATATTATGAAACTGTACAGTTAATTGAAGGGAAAGTACTCAAACATATTTAAAAGAAAAGAAAAGAAAGAAAAAGAAATTTTATTCTGGGACATTTGGTCCCCAAAGAATAATGATAATGAACAAAGAAGTGGCACTTGTCTGGCATTAGAACAAAATCAGGAAATAATTAAGTTACAAGTTATTTAACCCTAAAATTAAAATACAGTTAAGAATGGAAAAATCCAAACTACGAATAAATGCATGAGTTTCCAACATATTGGGGAGGGGTGGCCGAATGGGCTAAAGAGTGTGCACTGCACCGCGAGTTGCCTGACAACCAGATAAAAGATTTAAGAAGATTAAAAAGTATGAGTTCGCAAAACGGTGCCGGAGGGAATTTTAAATTCCCCGCCCTCACTCTCCGGCCCAGGAAAATCCCGTATAAATGGCGAGGTAGGGAAGAAGAACAAAAATAAATAAATAAAAAAAATAAAGTTTCCAACATATAGGTAAATAGTTAACTTGCCAACGTTTCGCCAATTTAGGCTGATGAACTGTTTGTTCTGCCCTGTTGATACAGGGCAGGACAAACAAGATCACTTATATGGATAGAAATATATATATATATATATATATAATATATATTGCTGTAGACTTCTCACGAAGCCGTCCAAACTCATATTGAAGGAAAGTGAAGGTTATATTAATATAGCTAAGGAAAGTTATATTGAACACCTGATTAGCAGGAATACAAGAGAAAAAAGTCAGGCATACTAAATATTTTATTTTACTATTTAGTTATTATATTTTATTTAACACGTTCTGTATTATTATATTTTAGTTACACGTGATTTTTTTCTTATACTCCTCCTAATCAGTTTTTCAATATAACCTTCCTTACATGTGTTAAGTGAGGAAAAAACATTGTCTTTACTTCAGAATGTATTTTTATGGCTACGTGTGTCGCTATATTTTTTTAAATACATTTTGAACAAATTATTTAAATTTTCGAAACTTTTTCATTTAAATTTCCCAAATTTTACATAATATCCTTTAAAAATCATTTTTATATAATATTAGTACATTAGTTTTATTAAGCATTCCAATGTTTATCGGTGTCTGTCTATTCAGAAATATATTTTGCGAAAAACGTTTAGTTTCGGAAAAAATAAAAGTGGCTAGTTAAGATGAGGTATAAATTAATGAGAGTTTTATAATTTTGAAGATGTTTGATATAGTTTACAAGGATGATATTTTAAACATTTAACTATTTAGGGAAAAATACATAAGAGGATATGAATTCCTACTCATGACTATAGTGTTAAAATATTGAGAGTTTAACTTGGCCAATACGAACATCAACACACCGAGTTTTTAAATTAGGAATAAATCTCTCTATTATATAAACAAGTTTTTAGTGACTTTCATATTCTATTTTATTTTCGTATTACGAGAATAGGAGATAGCAGAAACTAAACATTTTTTAGCCAGTCGTCAAGGCTCGATAGTACTGCTCTCCTGTGGGGATTATTTTAAATTATACAGCTGTTCATTTAATTACATATGTGAGGAGCTCCTGTCATTTCCTACTCTCCTAAGACAATATAAATATTTTAGGCTGAAAATTCGTATTCGTGAAAGGGTATTCATCTGGAGATGGTAATTTGATGTTATATAGGTAGCAGCAATTATTTTTCGATCTAGACATTTCCCCTTGAAGACATAGTAATTATTATATAATATATTACTTATGTTATGTAATGATATAATTATAATTATTATGAAATAGAAAGGGAAGCACAGTATAACGTACAAAGAAAATATTAGAAATAAAAGGCTCAAATTATTGTTGAGCTTCTATGAAGCTAGACCAGTAGAATATATATTATGGTTAACAATTGGCTATAAGTATAATTATAACTATAAATTGACAATAAGGCTCAATGCATAGTATATTTTTTTTAAAGAATTAAAAAAATTGTTGGAATTGTGGTTCCGTTCAGTTTATTTTATGTTGATATGAAATAATACAAAAGGAACTACATAATACATGTAAATTCGAGTTGTGCAATTTGAGCAACGAGTATTACAATTAAATAAACAGTATTATTTCTGAAATTGGGAGTTGGTCTGCAGGCGGACAGGGGGTACCTCCCCTAATTTAAAAAAAAATACAAATGAATGCACAAGAAATAATCCATATATTATGTGGCTTCTACATATACATCATAATATACAAGCTTACTCTTGTTTCTTGTGGATGGATAATGGTGGTAATGGTGGGCAGTAGACAGTAGTTGTGTACTAGTATCGTTTTTATATTTATAGAATAGTAACAGAAAATTATCAAAATGAATTATATCATTATTATTTTAGCAATTATTGAGATCAATAAAAATAATAAACAAAAATCATCAAAAGGCAGATGGAAGAAATGTACCAGAAGATTAAATTGGTTTTCAAAGACGAGTGGACGTTAACAGCCACTTATATCGCGGTTACATGTTAAAATCTAGTTAGTTATAATTTCAGTATCTAGTATAATCCTCTCTTGCTAAACTATCACGCCCGCACAGCTTATCCTGAATCCATCCCTAAGGATAGGGGGCCCTAAATTAAATTTCACGAGGGTAGAAGGTCGCCAAGATAAGGTAAAACAAGAGGTGTGAGCAAGTCTCCAGTTATCTATAAAGGTTGCTTTATGCTTTATCGGATTAGGAAAATCCATTAAACAGAACGTGTAGACGATCTAGCGTACAAATCTCTTCTCAAAAGAGACGTGGATAACGATCAGATACGCAAAGACATTGGTAATTTTATAATTTACATTACAAATTATATCTTTTCAAAAGTTTAACTTCTAATATATTGCCAAACACCGATGTTACTTAATTAATGTTTTGTACTTAGCTTTATCGAATATTAATATGTGCATGCTAGTAAATAAATTAATCCGAATAGTTTGGGGGAAAATGCACATTATTTATACTTCTCACTTTTCTTTCCTATAATTTCATGTGAAAATATATATTTTTAAAGGTGTATAATTCAAAATTAGTACCAACAATAACTCTTAACAAGTTCTCACTTTATTTGTTTTTTTTCCGTAAAGTTTTAATTGGCATCAGATCTCCTAACATCCAATTCCTTTTTCATTATTATGTTCTGCTATTATCAGTACTTTTTACCGATACCTTAAGCCTTGCTGGAGAGTTGCTTTCATGGAAATCACTGCCATGGTAGCAACTGTCGCACATTATCTAACTTTATCAACTGCGTGAATTAGCGTGGAAAAATCTTGTATTTCGAATGTTTCTTTACTAAAATTTATTCTATCCAACGTTTTACACTATTCAACTTTTGTACTAAAATCCACTTTAATCAATTTAGTTAACATTAAGTGTGTTGTTTATTAAAATCAAGTCTTTCTTTTATATAAAAATATTTTATTTTATTATTAGGGTAAGAGATTTCAGGAGCTTTCCAATATTAGCTTCAGAATACAGGTTTATCTCTATAATCATATTAGTGCTACAATAATTACACAATTGTTCCTTTAATTACATATGTGTTGAGCTAATGTTATCCCTAAACTCCCCTAAAATAAAATAAAGATTTTAGTCTAAATATTTGTACAGAAAATTATATCTTTCATATGGCATTCAATAGTACACATTCGGGCAGCCAGAAATAATCGAACTATAAATACAAGTTATTCTTAGCACTCATAATGTAAGTTGCGCTAAAATTCCAACAAAAAGTGGTTTCTCGCGAAAAGACTATGATATAACTTAATAAGAAAATAATTAATAAATTTCCGTTGCCTTTAAGTTCTTCAGCAAAAAATAAAACTTACAACAACCTAAAACTTGAAGACTAACAACACCAGCTGCTGTCAAGAGAGCTCTCTGGTAGGCAAATATCAAGACTTTAAACACCAACTTAAGACAACCAGCTATCGACCAATATATACGTACGCTTTGCTCCTCATTTCACGCAGCGAAGAAGTCGTTGTGACTAGGTTAAGATTAGGTCATACAAATTCGACTCATTTATCAACAAACAACCACGAGGGCAATGGCCTTCTCACTGGCAGCCATATTTTTCAGGAATGTTCTTATTACACCTCAAGCTTAAATAGATTATCACTTAGACCGGATATTTCAATGATATTCAATAATTACGAATCAAATATAAGGTTATTTAACGAAATATAGAAATGCATATAATTATTTTGGAAGTGACAACTTTTTCGTCATTCGTTTTGTACTTTTTTTAGACTGAGCCGTCAGATATCCGTTGTGTAACGCTCGGGTAAAGTCGGTTGCAGTCAACTTATTGAAGTATTTGTGCATATGGATTAAAATATATCAGTAACTAAAAATCGGACCTGAATACTGTAAGCGAGGGAATTTGAGCATTTCATCCTCTCTGTAATGTGCAATTATTCAAAATCATATCTTGACGCCGAGAGACCAAAAGTAAAAAATAGCGTAGAAAACCAAATGATGACGAGTTTTATGGAAGATATTGATTAAAACATCTCAGAAACTATAAATCGGATCTACATATGGGAAGCTAGGAAAATATTCAGCATTTCATCTTCTTTATAACGGGCTATTATTTATAATTTATATTTCATTTTATTAATCTCATTTTGTTATTGTTTTCACTTATATTTTTTGGACTAAAGTGCACGGTTTCGTTTTTTTTTATTATTGTTTTTTTTTTCTTCCCTCTTATAAGGAGTTTCAGAACTCTAGAGAAAAAAAATAAATGTCGAAAAGGACCTAAAGTTGATGACGCTAAGGGTTTTACTGCTTAAAGCACAAATAAACTAACAAACAAACAACAGACTTATAAGCGACATGGCCACGGTTGACAACCCCTTCAGGAGAGGACTGAAAAAGAGGCGGATTAGAGATCTCCTTTCCAATCAACATCAAAGGTAGTAAACAAAGAACAAAGGTGCTGCTAGGTAATAATCTTTATAGCCTCTATAATGTTATTATCAGGTTTGACATTAACAAATCAGCCGATTATTACATTCATGACTGTTGTGGAAAAATAATTAAAGAGATAAAAAAAATCATATTCTATTAATTTTCTCATTAATTATTTAATTTGTTCACGTATTCATATAATCCAGCTTCTCTTAGGTCAATTACTTATTCCCTGCAATTTAATAAGGAATGGTTTTATCGATCCTCTCTCCTTAGGATCGACAATTTCATTTAATAAAATACACTTCCAATTATACAGTTATAACACCTGTTCTTCCATTAACCTAATTGAAAATAAAATGTAATAAGCAACGATTGCTGGTTGTAATGTTTGAACCTCACCACTCCATTAATCTAAAAGTTAATACTTTCACAATGATATTCGTGATATAATTATGTATAATATATATAATTGATATAATTATCCTATCAAGACTAGTTAAATACTTTAAAAAAAATAAATCCACCCACGAAGTATTATACATATTGCAAAGCTTTTAGTAAACAACACCAACATACAACCCTTTGAGTAGCATCTCCATGTTTGTATAAAAATGAATCCTATCCTGAAATTCAAAATTTTAATATCTATTTTTACAATGCGGTAGATAAATGCCGAAAATATAAAATGTAAGAAGAAACTTAAATATTTCGGTTTACAAATCAAAGTTTAGATTAGAAAAGTTGGATTAAAACATACAGAAGAAAATTAGGATCCAGCAAAATTCATCGACACAAACAAAATATAAACAGCAAGATCTAAATTTTTCAAAAAATTGTAATCGCACCTTGGTTTATTTGAAATCCATACATACCACACACGACACAAACATACTAACATATGTTCTGCTGCCATCTCTTACTTACATAATAAATACACAAAATTTAACCTTTAACTCTTAAAATCAAATGTTCTTTCAACTTTTTCTTCTCCCTCTTAATGGCTGTCGGAGGTGGAAATAAAAATTAAGTAAAAAAACATAGCTCAGAGGTCACCATGAGCTTCCCTCAAAACCTTCATATCCGAACTATTAAAATCAATATTGAAAACGCCTGAATTACGAGAATTTTTAAAATAAAAACATTGTAGGTTAGAATAGAAAATGCAAGTGCAAAGTGCATCCGAAATCATACGAAAAAAATGCAAACGAGGAGAACTTCTGGCATGGACTCGAAACTGGGTAGAGGCGACAAACTTCGATTGATTTTTTTTTTTTTTACCCTTGCAAAATAATAGTTATAATTTCTGCTTTTATGTCGTTTTTAACTTAAAATCAACAAACGAAATTCGTAAATGTTTTCAAATGATTATATATCTTTTGACTCTCCTAAAATATTTTTTTTAAATCTTTACTTTTATTGGGGAAAGGATGAGGGACAAAATTATGTTTGCCCTTCCTGGTATAAGTCCTAGTTCCCGCCCTACTCCCACCAGAATCCCATCCCTTTAAGCCTGAATAAGAATTCATACATTTGCTTATATAAGCTAGGATATTTTTTTAATAATAGACTTTTGACTATGACATATAGTATACAAAGTGGAAAGAATGTGTTATGAGAAGAAAATGTTATTTACCTCAAAAATTTAAATAATGTTTAACTAGACAAACTGTCTCTAGTACTGTTCATGTTCAATAAAGAAATATAAAAAAAATTATAAAATAACTAAACGGATTATACTTTAGTATATTAAGGATTTATGTTATTATTCTATGCACGAAATGGTGATCATAGTATTTATTTATAGGAATCGCAGAGCTCTAATGGTAACTTTGAAAATCATGCCATGTTGATTCAAGTTAGGAATTTCCATTATCTCTGACAGTGTTGACCTTAAGACCTCTTGCGGACAATAATCGATCTTTCGAGCTATTGTCATATATAATAGTAACGAAATTATTATTTATTAAAGTAGAAGTCTATTCCATTTGTATTTCCCATAAAAGAGAACTGCGTTCAATATGATCTGAAATAGTTCATCATAAAGAATACTGAAGACGGTTTACAATAAAAACAAATTAATTTGTTAATGAAATATTAAATTAATCATAATTAAGAATTAATATTAATGATTTCTTTAATCCAATTTTTTTTATTAATGATATTTACTACTGTATTGAAGAAATACGTCTAGTAAATTTGTAAAAATGGATATAATGACGAGATAACAGTTATTGAGAAAGTACTCTCTGGTTGCATTCTAATAAATCCAATATTAATCCTAAAAGTTGTGTATAATAGATCACATAATTAATGCTAATTTAAATTATTTTGTAAATTATATGTAAGATAAATTACAGAATATAGTAAATTATTTGTAAGATAAATAGATTTATCGTAAAATAATATAACTGTGAGTCCTATCGTGACTATGTAAAGTATTTATTGTCAGATGCTTTTCCTAGCCTTGTTTTGCGATAATACTTCCTTCATCAGTTAGCTGGTTCTTCTCCCAGATCATTTCGCAAAGAACTAAATTTTGATCGACAGGTTTTTTTGTTTTGAATGTTTTCTTGTTTAATCCCAGATAATTTAGGTTCCATTTTTATTTGACTGATCCACTTTGCAGTATCGTTTGCCGTTTTACACCAGTTCACATAAAATTCAACAATCAGTCTGGTAA
Source organism: Nezara viridula (assembly GCA_928085145.1). Taxonomy (NCBI): domain Eukaryota; kingdom Metazoa; phylum Arthropoda; class Insecta; order Hemiptera; family Pentatomidae; genus Nezara; species Nezara viridula. The sequence continues at coordinate 51,319,052 of OV725081.1, forward strand.
GGGTCAGGGACCATTTTTTTTTTTTTTATATATATATATGTCCCTACAAAGTATGTATATATATTTATTATGTATTTAAGTATATATATTTAAATATATATATATATATATATATATATATATATATATATTTAATATATATATATATATATATATATATATATTTATGTTTATAATACTTATGAATAGCCATTAAGCTATCACTATTAAGCTTTTCTTGAAGGAAGTTAGTCGACCGTTCTACCTATAATGGGTGATAAATATTCAGGGCGCAGTCTTTTTAAATTTTTTTTATTTATGCCAACGTTTCAACCCAAACATGTGGGTCATCTTCAGGGGGTTCACATTAAGCTTTTCATCCTAAAATCGACTAAGAAAATTATTATAACGTTCCGTTAACTGTAATAACAGACATTTTTATTAGAGACCTCAATACAAGCCAATGGACTTTGGTCTGACTTTTTAGAACAACTTAAGCGTGTTTATGATCGATGACCGGCTTATAACGTTACAGAAAAACTCCACCATTTCCCTGACAACTGATTGAAGGATTGCCGCGGGAACTCACTTTTTCAACTACCGTGTTATCATTCTCCTATGCATCATACCCAATTGAAAAAATTATAGAATATTTCTATTTATTCAGGTACAGTTAAAATATAAATAATAAAAACTATATTTAATTATAAAATCTGGCAATAATAGATTTGGGATTGAAATGGGAGCTAAACTTTTCTTTTATGATAATGGTTACTAAATGGAAAATAATTATTTAATGAGTAAAATGTTTATATTTTGTCTTGAAACTTTCTTACATTCAGAAGGTGAAGTACATGTGTTATAATTTTTTTTTTAAATTGTAATTGTTAAAGTAATGGCTCCTTTGTATTCTTTTTTTTTTTTTGGAATTGCGTTCTGTGTGTAGAAGCCTTAATAATAACCAATCTGTGGGTATTTTATATTTCAATAAAGTAAAAAAACGAAACTACATCCTTTCCTAAATACTGTAACTCCCCGCCCGTCCTCTCCCTACCTACAATAAAAGAGAAAAATCCAAAACAAGACAAAAGCTGGCAAACAACCGAAAGAAGAATAAGCCATTGATCAGAAGAGAGAACTGGGATCGTCAGGAGCATTGTCTTCCCCACTATCCACCGGGGTGGAGCTTAAATTGGATTAGCTCTGCCCTGTTTACTCCGACCTACTCCTCCACAAAGGAGTCGGCCTTCAAGAAGTACAATCTTCTCTGGCTCAATTAGGCAAAAAAAGGTGCCAGCAAAAACTACTCATTCATACCAAGTTTGGTGCAGAACGGTCAATTTCTGTCGGAAGTACCGCAACACTTGTCTACATCGACGGTAACTGCAAAATATAATTAAAGGATTGCGAATTTTTTTTGACGTCATTAATAATTAACCTACATTTTTCAAATCGAATTGAGCTATTGCATTTAAAACCTATTTAACCCATTTTAAATAAACCGAATATTCTATTAAAACTATTGTAATATACATTGAAACCTCGAAATGATGAACAAGCATGGTTACTCATTATTTGTTTTTTATTCGGAAGTGTCCTTAATATAGAAGTTTTCAAAAAAAAAATTAAATACATAGAACTTTTAAAACCTCTACATTAATGGACAAAACATGAATCATCATGTTTGTCTTATATCAAGAAGTTTCATTGTATATTAATTAAAACACACACACATATATATCTAGAAGTGTGTGTTAGTGTATTTTATTTACATAAACTTTAAATTGTAAATGTACATATATGTTAAAGGAATGAAGGCTAATATTGATTTAAATCTACCACATTTCTTTCTTTACACTGCTTGGAGGTAAACGAGGATTAATTAAGGATTAAGGAAACTTCTTTTGAAAATGGTTTTATTTACATATTCTATGTATACAATGTAACTCATGTATTTAGTTATATTTAATATTTATTTACATTTTCGATTTTAATGACCTACTTGCCAAAGAAATGTAGGGTGAACACACCAGTTATGGACAGAAGACCCAGTCATGGACAGGATGGGCTTTAAATAATAAGCTTAATTATTGATTGAAAGATTCTAGTTTCTTTTAGATTGAAGAACAATTCCCTCTATTGACAACTGTATTAACAAAGTTCCCAAGTTGTTTCTATAGTGCTCTTGAGATCAGTGTGTTTCGTATTTTACTACTAACAGTTTTGCTAAGAGTAAGTTTAACATGTATCTTATCTTATCTTTATCGTTATATTTATAGTTAAATAAATAAAAGTAAATAGTTTAAGAATTTTTCTGAGGTATGTCCATTGCTAGAACAATTGAATTTCGGCGTTTTCACCACTAGTGCAAAAAGGTATTTTTTTAAATGGTAATTATACTTACATAACTGATTTTTTTTTTTTTCAATTTTAAAGTGTAAAAGGAGACCCTAGAGATTCTAAATGTCCAACGCAGAAGTTTAAAGCTATAATAATTAAGGCGGCATAAGCCAAAAAAGACAAAAATTTCCTTAGCTATGTCCATCACTTGTGTGCTTGCCATAATATATATATATATATATATATGCTGGGATAGATAAAATATTACGAAATTTTTCAGATAAAATTTTACTTAAAAAATTGATAAATTTAAATAAGTCATTAATAAAATGGAATCTTTATACAACTTTTAATATAAAAAAAAAAGTTTATATCTTTATGTGAAAGAAACAGAAGAAACAGATGAAACAGAACTGTCCAAACTTAATTATTTATGTTCCGATTTCGGATCTGTTTATGAAATTAAAATGAAAATATATTTTTATATTTATCTGCGGTCTATCTAAGATTAATTTAGAAATGGGAGAAATACAAAAATCGATTTGGTTTAGACAGTGTTAGGCAAACGCATTTTTCGAAAAGCAAAAAAAAAAACCATAACGTCTTAAAAACCATTTTCGGGCAATTTTTTTGTCTGCATCCTTTAATTCTTGCGCAAAAAATTAAAAATATCGTTTTGTATGTTCTAGTACCGGTAAATTTAAAACTAACACGTAAATAGAGTTGTCCCTTAAAGAGAAAGGTCCTTATCAAGAGATTTCATTTTATAATAATAATAATAATAAGGCTTAGCGAACCCGAAGGTTCGATGCCGACACCACCAATCGCTTGTTACACACCTCCCTCCACCGTTCGACGTCCAAACCCAGTCCCTTCAGATCGGCTTTAATGCAATCTTCCCACCTTCGCTTCGGTCTACCCCTCGGACGCTTACCATTCGGCACGCAAATATTAACCTTTTAGGAATTCTCTCGTTACTAAGCCCAACAACTTTACAAGCCCATTTGATTCGCCGCGATGAAATTACCTCAATTATATTACCCGGATACAGCTCACGCAATTCGGCGTTGTGTAACCGTCTGAACTCTCCGGTTAACTCATTCTTCGGTCCGAATATTCTACGCAATACTTTATTTTCAAAAACCTTAAGACGCTGCTCATCCCTTAATGTAAGCGGCCAAGTTTCGCATCCATAAAGAACTGTAGGCAAGATAATTGTTTTATAGATTCTAATTTTTAAGTTTCGGGACAAGAGGCGCGAACTAAGTAGTTTTGTCACAGAAAAATAACAAGCATTCCCGCCTTCAGTCTAACCTTAATCTTCTTCAATTTCGTTTTTTCTAGTTATCGTAGAACCTAGATACCTAAATTTATCTACCTGTTCAAACATATTACCATCTATATCGATATCACCAGTAGTATCGCCATTTTTGCAGCTAACCATATATTTTGTTTTATCCACGTTTATTTCGAGTCCTAGTTCTTTACCGGCTTTCATTAACGTTGTCGTATTTAGTTTTATAGTTTCAACGTCTTCGCTTAACAGTACCAGATCATCAGCATAGCCCAGCACGGATGTTGTCCCGCCCAGATCCAACCCTTTCTCGGTTCGCATTACCTCCCTAATGGCATGTTCTAATGCCAAATTGAACAGGACAGGCGAAAGAGAATCCCCCTGTTTTAAGCCCGAACGAACCTCAAATTTTTCGGACAAATTATTACCGATTCTAACTTTATTGAGTGTCTCCGTCAAGCACATCCTGACTAGATTTACTAGTTTTTTTGGAATCCCTGCTCGATTAGAATATTATACAGTTTCTGGCGGTCAATAGAATCGTAAGCCTTTTTAAAATCTATATACAGCTGGTGAACAATACCGTTATACTCCAATTTTTTCTCTAATATTTGCCGTAAAGAAAATATTTGATCAATAGTCGAACGATTCCGTCTAAATCCGCATTGGTAGTCTCCGATAATTTCCTCGGCGTATTCCGTGATTCGACTGGTTAAGATTAAGTGAATATTTTATAACATACCGGAAGGAGTGAAATTCCTCGATAGTTATTACAATCCGTCCTCGGACCCTTTTTGTGAATCGGAATAAGAATAGATTCTTTCCATTCTTCAGGTAATTTCTCGTTCACCCAGATCTTTTAACCAACCGATGTATTTTAGAAACTCCAGCTTCCCCGCATGCCTTAATTAGTTCAGTAGGAATATTATCGATTCCCGCTGCTTTATATGATTTTAATTTTCCGATAGCTACTTCAACTTCCTCTTTACTTGGTCCTTCTATTAACGGTTCAGCATGGTACTCAGAAGGGGACACAGATCATAATTTCCCGTATTTAAAATATTGTCAAAGTGGTCCTTAAACTTATTCAATATGTCAACCGGATCGGTCAGAATATTGTTATTATCATCCCTAATTCCAGACGTTACGGGCCCTACATATTTACGTGATCTGTTTATACCTTTGTACATGTCTCTTACGTTATTTTCGATTCTATTAGTTTCTATTTCAATTATTTTATTTTTAAGATACTCCCTTTTTTTATTTTTGAGCAATTTTGTCGTTTCGTTCTTTGAGATTCGGAAGTATTCCAGATTGTCTTCGCTAGGATTATTTAGAGCTTTTAATTTAGCGGCTTTCTTTTTTCGCACATGTTTAAGCAATCTTCATCAAACCACGGTTTGTTATTCTTATTTTCCTTTTTTCCTAGACACGAGTTACCGACCGCTTTAATATTATCCCTGATCTCTACCCATAACTTGTCAATATCCTCGTGGTCCTCGTCAGGAAGCTCTAAAGCTTCAAACCTATTCTTAACATCTAGCTCGAATTGGTTTCTAATTGATGGATTTTTTAATTTTTCCAAATTAAAATTCTCAAAATCGAAACGGTTTTCTTTTCTCTTTTTTATATTAAGTTTTTGTCGAAGTTTCGCGATTACTAATTCATGATCCGACCCACATTCTGCTCCGCGATAAGACCGTACATTGATTATACTGCTTTGCCAGCTGTGTTGTATCAAGACATGATCGATTTGATTTCGTGTTTGCGAATCCGCGATGTCCAAGTATATTTATGAATATCCTTACGTTTAAACGTCGTACTTTTAATTATCAGGTTTTTCGAGATGGCAAAGTTTATCAGACGGATCCCATTATCATTACTATATTCGTGCAAACTTTCTTTACCAATCGTCGGAATATAAACTTCTTCCCTTCCTACCTTTGCGTTCGCGTCACCTACAATTATTTTCATGTAGTTTCGCGGTAGTTTATCATAAACCCATTCGAGTTTATCGTAAAATTCACTTTTGACTTCATCGTCACTGTCTTCGGTCGGACAATGTATGTTTATTAATGCGATTTTAAACCAACGTCCCTGAAATGTAGCTACCGAAATTCTATCACTAAAGAATTGTACGTCCCTCAAAGCGGATAGTAATCTACTCCTAATTAGAAACCCGGTACCTAAACAATGATTCCCGCTTCCTCCGTACCAAATAGTGTACTTTCCTTCCCTCATCGAGCCCTCCCCTGGCCAGCGAACCTCTTGCAGAGCCACGACATCCAAATTGTACCCATTTACCTCATTCGCGACCGATTTTAGCCCTCCTGCTGTGTTTAAACTCCTTACGTTCCACGTACCAATATTTAAATCCCTATATTTCAACTTGCGGCATGAATCCCCTAAAGCAGTCCCCACCCGGAGACCCGAACGGGGGACTAGTTTACCTCCGGATAATGAGCGTTTTACCTTAGGGAGATCCATGACTTTTTGTGGTGTTTGGTGAACTAAAGATATGTGAGTAGGGCGTTCAATCCTACGTCACACCCTCCAGCAAGTCTGGTGGGCCCCTACCTCCAGCAAGTCTGGAGGTCCCCTCCCTCCAGCAAGTCTGGAGGGCCCCTCTCATTGTTGGTCAGCGAGTCCATCGGACTTAGCCGGGAGGAACTTCCAAGGAATTTCCACCGACCATCCCCACATCCGCCACCCGTGGGACGCTCCCCATACGCGGTAATGAGCCCGCGCGAGATTTCATTTTATATATATTTTTTTTTAAATACTTAAACTAAATATTTACAAAACAAGTTTTATTTAAAACTAATGTTTAAGGAACATTTCCATCTGGCGAACTAAATATTTGCCAACGAGTACAGTTGGCTAATGGAAACACGAGTATTTGTTTGCAAATATCGGTTCCAAGAAGTGAATGTACATTGAAATTAACTCTTGGTTTGTTTTCGTTTGATTAGGCAAATCAAATCAATGGAGTTCTTAATCATAGGTTATGTTATTTACAAAAATAAATTAGTATAAGCACAAATGTGGCATTAACGAGCAATTATCTTCCTTGTCTCATTTTCAATACGTATTGACAAAAATAACATACTCCTGTTAACAGATGTTTGATCGGTGAAGAGTACATGGCCTTTTACCAGAAACTTTTGGAGAGATGAATTTTAGAAGGAGACGCACCTTAAAAAAAAAGAATATAATCTTATAAAAACCAATGATTAATAAAAAGGAGATTTTGTTACATTTTCAGATATATCCGCCGACATACTTGTTTATCATATTTTTATTACACAATTTTAGTGGTTTTTACTATATTACGTTTTCGTTAATAATTATTACAATTATAGTTATAATTGGGGACAGATATTGTTATTATAATTAAAAATTAAAAAAATTTTCCAAAAATATTATATTACTTCTACTGACCTATGGCTGTAAAAAAAACATTTAGTGGGTTATTCGTTGTAATGACCAACACAATAAATTCATCGCATGAATAAAACATACAAAGAGCTAAATAAAATTAATAAAATTAATTGTACTAGATGACACAAACTAAAACTTTTTTTTTAAATAGAAAACGAAAAAAAATAATATATCAAATTCGATTTTAATCATAATTAGGATCCGAATTTGTTATTAATAATTTGTGATTAAATATTTTATTAGAAAACATTGAAATGAATTATTAGGAAATTTTCTCATTTTAAGTGATGTAATAGGGAAATAAGTTTATTATTAAAAAAAAAAAAATTCCGATCGTATGAAGAGAGACGGTAAAAACTCTTGAGCATCCAAACTTTTAATGGGTCCCGGATCACAAGTCTTGATATATATCACCATGTTCAAAACTGATTAAAAATAGCAAGCTAATGGTTTCAATTGAGAGCAAGTATACCTTTTTGAGTTTTTCAAACTATTGGTTATTCAATACCAATTTAATTTTTATTTTTTAATACGAAGAAACTACAATATTTTTTTTTTTGTTTAACCGAGTAAAAAATTTTTTGTTAGAATTATTCGTAGCTGGAGGCCTTTCTTTTATAATTGAACATTTATACTCCAGGTTGAATGAAAAAATTAATTAGCTAATACATGACGAAAAACAATGAAAAATTTATCGCAATCACTCTGTGTTCAATGAATAAAATTACGTTGAACAGAGGAGAAAACATAATTAAAAATAAATTGCTGAATAAATAATAAATCTCTTGTGATAAAATTGAAAAGTAGGATTAAATTACTTTTGTTCATATTCTCATATTTATTTTATGTAATTTATATTTACATATCTGAGTGTAAATATAGATGAGTTCTGCATTTATATAGCTATATTTGTATATTTAATTAATGTATTTTAATTGAGTTCATTTTATTTTTATATATAATGAACATATAGACCTACATTGGATAAGGGTGAATAGAGAAGACGTAAAAATGGAGAATTATATGTGAGTTTAATTTTTCCTGCTGTCAACTTACCATTGCGCTTTATGTACACATTTTGAAAGATGTATGGATACGTCCGAAATGAAAAAAACCAAATCAATAAATATTTGATTATAAGGATGCATTCAACGTTCTGTATTGTAAATTGTTCAGTAAATAAAAAATTAAGTTCCGTAAGAAACACCAGAATTTTTAATAATTGCTTAAATTAATAAAACAAAAAGAAAATAAAGGTATGTATCATTTAAGTTGTACATGAATCTTCCAATCGTGGATCTATAGAAATTGAACGTAAACATACTCTTGTTTACAGAATACATAAGGGCGAATTTGGAATTACTTAAATAAACCATCCAATTTCGGGATTCGATTGGATGGGGGGAGGTTAAGACTATCGTGGAATATAGCTTGAAGCAATCCATCAGGGATTCTCTATACAGCTCTAATGGATAACCAGTACCCGCAAGGGAGGCAGAGGAGCAGATGGATAGGCAGAATAAATTAAGATAGCTGAGAGCTGCATGCAGTGTATTGGGAAGCAATAGGCCATCGACATCGACAGAGCTGAGACGGAATGGATGACGGGACCAACCAATAAATAAATCTTTCAAGCAAGATCTATAAAAACATACCTGGTAATGAGTTTCATTATTATAGTAGAGAAAGAAAAACTTGCTCAAGAAAAAAACACGACTGACAGTAAACCCGGCGAAAGTTAGAAAAATGGCAGGTTTGAACAGCTGAACGAACAGTGCAAGAGCACATGAAAAGCCTAGCGTTATGATAATAAAAAAAAATTAAATTAAAACAGTTATTTAATTATAATACTACAATTTTAATTATAATTTAGAGATGGGTTTTTATAGTCCTTTTTTATGTTTCGTTTTTTATGAATAGTGAAAATGTCCGGAATGAGATGTCCACCTGATGTTTAATATGGATTTTGAGTCTACATTTTTGTATTCAGGTTGCCGGCTTTTGGACCCAAAAATGATCTATTATCAGGGCTAACATTTGAAAATTACATCAGAAATATCAAATATAGACAGAAATACATAAATAAGACAGGGGAATAAGATAAAAAGCAGAAATAAAATGTATGACAGTAATATAAACATAATAGTACACCAACTGAAAAAGATAAATATTACTCAAAAATTAAATAAATAGTACAATAAAAAAATATTAAAATAAAATATACGTAAACAATAACTTGGGCTGAGATTAAATGCTGTAAATTTTCGAATTATAGCAATATATATATATATATATATATATATATAAAATAATAATATAACGTAGAAAAAATATAATGAAAATCCTGACTATGAATCAGCCAAGGTAAATTATATTTCCTTAAATATATACTATATTATATAAATAATAAATCTAGCATAACCTTACATACTGACCTCCATATGCCGACTGTTAACAAACACATACGAACTCATTACAAAAGATTCCACGACAATTTACAAGGACATCCTAACACACTCATCAATGACATGGCCACTACGCAAATGCCAGGTAACGTCCGTAGGAGGCTGAAAAGGAGCTGGATGAAGGACCTCCTTGCCTAATGTAGATATTACACCAGGAGGAGGTGCCGCTGGGTCCTGCTCTCTCTCATGACTTACATGCCATTATGTTTTTGGTTTTTCCACTATCATCACATTGACTGGTTGTCATTACCATTATGGCAGGTGTGAATAAAAAAAATAAAAGTTAAAAAAAAACCAAGTTAATGAAATTTACTATAAATTACATAGTGTTTATTTCTCATCCGAAAATTTATTAACATAATAACGTTGGTAAGAATTAATATCAATCTCAGAAAGACAAGAATATATGAGAACAAAACATTTAAACGTGATAATAGTTGTCACCACCGTGACAGATACAGTAAACGATTACGTAAAACCTGATAGTGAGAAAGTACTGTCATTATATCAAATGTTACTGCCGTGCAAAATACCATGTCAATGGCTGCCACATCGAAAGTTACTGTCGCATCTGCAACTGTCTCGGTACTATATTCGTGGAAACAAAGCTTACTTTCGAAAGAAGTTACCAAATACGTATTTCATTTTTAAATAAAAATATTTTATCTCACGCCAGAGTTACTGCCGAACCACAATCAGACATAAAATCATCCCAGAAGTAAAAATATATAGTGGGGGAAAAGGTACATAAATCGACTATAAAAAAACAGCTGTAAAAAACTAAACACCTACCCATGCTAAGATTTTCCACCGAGAAAACAAAAATATAAATATTTTATTTATGACATCACGTAGTAATATGAAAATTCCATTCCAAAGCCAAACAAACATAAAAAAATAAAATATACGATGCCTCGCGACCTGAAATTACAATTTTTATTTTACAACTATTTCATAGACTTTCTAAAAAATTTATCTGGATGGTAAATGAGGTATTGCTGTCAGGCGTGAGACACTATGACCTCCCACACTCCAGTAATTTAAATGATATTAAGAGCTCTTTTGACCACGAGTAGCTTTTCCAGAGGATAATATAAAAAAATCCAGCATTAAAAAATATTATCTTCCAAATTTTCTAAAAGTAGAAGTTATTCATAGAGTACAGACATTTTTTATCTTTAACGTTATGAACATATTTACTAGCACCATACATGAATATTAGAAAAAAATGTGATTAAAATGTCGATCAATGGCTTATCTCGATCAAATATACATCGATTAATTTAAAATATAGAATAGAAGTATATGTTTATTTATTGAATTAATAATTTTTCAAGAACAAAATTAATGTTTATTATATCAGGGTGAAAAATGTTTTTATACTACATTAACATAGCAGATATTTTTTTTAAAAACACACTGAAGAATTAAAATATGATCATTTTTTTTTTATTATTTTGTATCCTTCATCAACTGTCTGCAATATAACAAATTATCAGTTATCTGTGCGATACTTGAACCATTTGATGAGTTCGTTACTTCTGTAATACATAAGAATGGTACTCTTACTTAATCATCCAAAGCAGGTACATAATTTTTTTTTTTTTTTTTTAACCAACATTGAAAATCCACGCTCGTATATAAGAAGTTGAAAAGCGCTATGTTTTAATTGGCTTTTGAAAAGAGGTGGGTATTCCTCTGAGATCCGATTCCAAAATCTCTCAAGAGTAAAAGAAAGCATTTATAATTCTTTAAACTTTATTTTTAATATGCCTTTAGGGATTAAAAAAAAATCTTCTATTTTTTGTTGAGAGGATTCATTACTAGACGTCGCATTCACAGGATTTTTTGTTCCATCATATTTTCTAAATTAATATCTGGAAGGGAGTTCAGTCAACAGAAAAAAATATTCGCAATTATACTATGTAAAAATTAAGTGAATGTACGTCTTGATCTTTCGCTTACGAACTGAACACAACAGGCTCAAACGCAAGAAGAAGAAGTAAATGAAATATAAATTTTAACCGTTATCATAGGTATGCTTTTTTGTCTTCTTTTTCTTAAAATGTATGACGTACGGCATAATCACTAAATCTAAATATCTGTTTAGAGATAATTGTAAAAGTATTAAGAGTACTTGAATATTATAATCAATTAATTATTCTTTACAACAGTGGATCACAAACTACTGATGTTCCAGTGACTTAAGTAGTTCAATAAAAGTACAGTTGGTAGGTATTTACTAATATCCAAAATGTCCTATAAGTAGAGACAAATTTTTACATGAGTGATAAGAGACCTCATGGTCTACGAAAAAGTTCATATAAATAATCGGCCAATTAGTGAAGAAAAGTAGTGAATCCATGTTTTTCGTGGAACAGGAAGCGACAACTGAAGAAATATTTCATTTAAGTAATTAAAAATTGCTTTACTGTAAACTTGACGAAATTTTCTTCTGATTGAAATGAAGTTTGTCCTTATTAAAATAAGTTAAAGAGGACTTTTGAGCGGCAAAACAAAGCTAAGATGAATATTTGGAAACATCGTAAATTATTCGCGTTTTTTTAATTTATTTTTTTATCAAGATCCAACTATACTACAGTTGATGTATCTGACTGTTTTTGTGGCAGGAATTAGAATAGGAGGGTTTTAAATGTAGATAGGGAGGGAGAATGCCGAATTTTTATAGGAATGGAATTCCAGAAATCAACAGAGTGAGCAATAAAATATTTTTGGAATGAGGCAGATCTGTGAGAAGGGATGTAAAGATCGGAAGGTCGAGATCTTATGGAAAGAGAATGTACTGAGGATTTGAATTGGAGAAGGTTGTAGGCGTAAGGACGATGATTGTTGATGATTTGATAGAGGAACGTGCCTAGGAAATATTGGATGGAGGGGAAGAGCCACTTTAACTCAGGTTAGTGGTGAGAGACATGGGAGTATCTCGGGACACCAATTACAAATCTTACGAAATTGTTTATTAGTCTTTTTATTCTGTCATGGAGCTCTACCAAGGGTCCATCATAACCACACAGCTGTAGTAAAGTGGGGGAAGGTAACCAGGAGTCTACTCGTATGTTAAGGTAGGAGATAGCGGAAGCGATGGAATAGCTTGAGGGTAGAAATTACCACAATTAATTGTTTCAAAGCTTTTATTTCTTGTTTTTCATGATCTTGGATGCATTAAAATAAACATCATAGCCTAAATACACATTTTATTTATTTATTTTTTAAATGATGATTTTTTAATTTTTTTTCAAGTAAATTGGTTATAAAACTGTTTTCCCACCAGATCTCCATTATAGAAAGTTATCTGTATTTTTAAGTGACACACTAAGTGTTCCTGATTGTAATATTAACGTTTTCATGAAAATAGTTGAAGCAATCAGCTATTGTTGTTTTATTATTTCAAATGAAAATTGTAGGACTAGAACCATTTAGTTTGTCACTTATAAATACAGATCAACAACCTGCACGAAAATCTTGCCTATGGACATTAATCTCTTCTGTCATAAGATACTGGCAGTATCACCTAACCACATTCTTCATCTAAAAATTTTGGTCCATCCCAGAATTGATTTTGTTCTTATAAACAGCATAAATGGTTACTACAGCATGCAAGAGCATCGACGGCTCGACACATTATTTTGAAAAAGGAGAAAATAAAACGGTTCAGAATATTCTATTAGGATTTTTAGCATGAACAAAGATTATCATAAGTAATAAGCCGCTTTGAAGTAATCCGATTCGAATAGCAACAATTAAACAGCTCATTCTCGATGGAATAAAATGAAGATATTCATAATAATATAAAGTATCTTCGTCGGATTTGCTGAGGAGTGCCATTTGACTTTCAGTAATGTATTAAAGTTTACTTTAATGATATGCATATGATGTTGAAAGTATCAGTCTCCATACATGTATATATTTAATTATATTTAACAATCACGAGTTTAAAAGGTTTATTCAAGATGCCAATTTTTGTAGAAAGGTTTCAATTGTATTCGGAAAGGTAACGTACATACTTCTTCTTTACTTAAGGCAAGACTCTTTTAACAGTTTAATCTTTAGTTATTATTAAATTTATAATTTATTATTTATACGTTAGAATAAAATTTCAAATTCAATGATGTTTTCATCATACTTGATAAAAAACTAATGATTAATAAAAATATATAAAAATTATTAATGAAATATTGAGGAGTATTCATAAGTTGGATAAATTGATAATGAGACTCATATTAATCATCAACAAATATTAACCAAGTTTCCGTTAGTCGGAAATATATTTCATCAGTTGAATAAGTTGGCAGTTGATAAGCCATTAGAATAAATTATGGAATATCATAAGTCTTCGAGAGGAACCAATTTCCTCTAAATCTGAAATTCGACCACAAATTCCACCCCTAACCATCTCTATGAAGTCTTAGTAGTGGAAGGAATAGACATATAATTCAAATTTCAAGATAGGTTTGGAATTGAGATTTCCTATTTCTGACAGGGATAATTTATCTGCAAATAGGCAATTTAAAATAAAATGTTGATATTTTTAACTTGGTATTTGGGGTTTGGTGTCCTTACGTACTCCAAAAGAGTGAGGTATGTTAATTCTATAGAATACGTAGGTACGTATCCTACAATCCTACATAAAATAATTATTTTAGCATGAATGGGAAAGATAATATTTACTCCGTGTCGAAATACAATCAAAGCTCAAAGGTTGGGTTCCAACAAGCGCACAGAATATGTAGGATGTGTTGGGAAAAATCGAATGATTACGGATTCTTGTAAGAAATACCATATGATGGTTCAAAAATGATTGTTGAAGAAATTATACAAAAAAATAAAATAAAATAAGAAAACAATAGAAAATCAAATCTTAAGAGACTTATATAAAATTAAATGAGCACAATTATTTAGCCTATAGAACCTGTTTAATTAAATTATTACATATTATAAAGGACAAAGAAGGAAAGATGTAAATCTCCTAAGAAAAATAAAATGTACAATAAACGTGACATTTGTTTGGCATAAAATGACAGTAAAGAAGTAATTAAATTATAGAGTTTAATTTTAAAATTATATGCCCCGGAAGCACAGGACAGCATGTCCATGTTTTTATTTTATGACTTGGATAAGCATTTTCTTTTTTTTCTCCTTTATTCAATTTTAAAATTCTTTCAATTCTTTTATTTCTCAAATTCTTTCAAAAACCTATAAAACCTATATTCAGCCTTTTTTCATAACTTCTAACATGCAGAGATCGTTAATTACTTAAAATAAACTAAATTAAAGGTACTTTGAAGGAAGACCCTTTGAAAATTGGGCATTTAAGCCCTTTCAAGTGACATCAATAGGGATAAGACATAAACGATATTATAGATTACTTAGTTATATATTGATACACCGAGTTAAACCAAAATCATTAGAGCCGTTGCCGAGAAAATTGCAACAATGTGTAACATTGATTTGAAGTGCCACTTCAGGTACATAAAAAGCTTAACTATGCAATTTCACTTTCGTGCGACTTTTCGTTTTTTAGCTAGACTGATAAAATACACACAGACACAAAAACCATTTTGCGGGACGTGGTTATTTGGACTCAGGGGACCTGAAGACATATAATTCCGTTGAAAACTCAGATTCGAAAATGATCACGACCGCGATACTTTCTCTTACTATATATTATATATACACATTTCAAATAGCATCTAATTCTATCTCATATTTTATTATTTATAATTCATCGTTGGCGTTTCGTGGTAACACCCTCCATTTTCAGAAAAGAAAATTCTCTTCAATCAATCATGAACAATAAACATTTTAACATGAATAACATATATTTTAATTTTAACTATTTCGATAAAATATTAATCATGTTTATTTTTCATGATTTATAGAAGAGAATGTTCTGAAGACGGGGAAATTCACTCCGAAAATTTAATAGTGAATTATAAATAAAAATATATATGAGTTAGAAATGGATACTGTTTGAAATGTCAAATGGGCTTGGTCATAATTAACATGGCTTCCTAATAAGTTGGAACAAAAATTGTTAATTGTTAATTATTTTATTCTTTGATTTTGGTTTATAAAAATTATACTCAAATATTATTAAAATTTAAATATTATTCTGTATATGAATCGTTCAATTTTTCGTCATCTTCCATTAAAGACCCGGTCTTCACTTTAGCAACTTATTATACTCGGTTATGCCTATGTCAAAGGGTTTCAATTTGCTGGATCCTCGAGCTTTCAATACTCCTTTCATTCCGTCGATCAACCGCAGACAAGACCCCTTCAATCTTCAACAACCTCGTGACCCAATCTGCGTATTAAATTAAAGAGAATAGCAACACAAAATTTACAGAAGGCCTAATTGCCGACCTATTTCAAAAATAAATACTCCATGAAACATGTAGATTTCTTCATTATCAAGAGTTTATAAGGACCGGAATCGGAATTAAGAAAAAAAAAAAGAAGAATAAATTATGGGTATAAGATAAATATGGTACGTCACAGAATTAATATTAACCTTTAAACTTTCATCGATTTATAATTTAATTAACTTATGTATTTATTTATTTATTTAATGAAAAATGTCTATTGTATTTGTTTTATATTGAATTGCATTTAATTCTAGATGTATACTCTTATGTTTTTTGTTATTGCTCTATTCTAGCTTTAGGCATTTGTATATTGTGTATAAGAGAGGTGTATAAGGAGAGAGAAAGGGAAATTAAATGTTAAAAAAGAAGCAAAAAAAAAATCATGAACAATGAAAGGAAAATATATACATATATTTATGATACTGATATAAACAAACCAATTCTGTATATTTATATACAAGTTTTATTTATTGTCCTACGGATTAACTAGTATGCTGTGTGTATAATGGGCAGCAACCTTTTATATTTTATATGAAAATAAAGTGTTTCTCTTTCTCTCTACAAGCTCACAAATAAGGGCAATAGTAATCAATTTAAACATATTATTAATTAATTAAACATATCAGTTAGTATACCTTACAAGAAAAAAACAAGATATTAAAAAAACAAATACAAGTAAGTACAAATGAATCCAATTAAAGAAATAAGTTTAAATTTTAAATGAGAAATAGGTAAAATATTTTTATTTTATTTTGTGCCGACGTTTCGGCCTAACTTTCATGATATCATCAGGCCCTGAGGAAAGACCAGATTACATCATTATTTATAACATCAAAGATTTTTTTTTTTTTTTTTTTTTGTGGCACAACATCCCGTTACCGAGACTGGGCCTCCTCCAAGAGCCTCCGCCAGTTGGCTCTGTCTTCTGCTGCAGCTCTCCAGTTTCGTACACCAAGCAGGGTTCTCGCATCATAGGCCACGTTGTCCAACCATCTCGTCCTCGGCCTTCCTACCCGTCTTACGAGGTGCAGCTCCTCCATCATTATTTTTTTTGGTATTTCAACGGTGCTCATTCTGGCCACATGCCCTGCCCACCTTAGTCTGGCCAGTTTAATATACGTGACTACGTCGATGTCTGCATAGAGAGAACTGAGCTCCCTATTTTTTTCTTTTCCTCCAGACATCACCCTCCTTTACTGCACCATAAATCCTTCTGAGGACTCCTCGCTCAAACACACTCAGCTTCATCTCATCCTTTTTTGTCATCGTCCAAGCCTCTGAGCCATATGTCAAAACAGGCCGAACAAGGGTCTTGTATATGATCAGCTTGGTCTTCTTTGAGAGGTACCTACTTCTTAAGTGTCGGCCAAGTCCAAAGACACATCTATTGGCAGCCGTGATCCTTCTTTGTATTTCTTGAGTCATGTCATTTTTGCTATTAATTTCAGACCCAAGGTATATAAAACTTTTCACTCTCTCAAACTTAAAAGTACCAACCTCAAATGGAGAGTTCAGATCCACCTCACCACCAACTCTCATATACTTAGTTTTCCTCTCGTTGACTTCTAGACCAAGTGGTCTTGCAGCTGCTTCAATGCCTATAAACGCTTCTCTGAGAGCCCGTTCAGACCTACCTATTATATCAATATCATCAGCAAAACCAAGAAGCTGTGTCAGGCGATTGAAGATTATATCGTTGGTCTGAATACCGGAGTCTCTTACAGCTTTCTCCTCTGCCAAGTTGAACAATAGACAGGCGAGGGCATCCCCTTGCCTAACCCCACTGCTCACTTTAAACTCTTCGGAGTCGTCAGAACCGACGCGTATTGTACATTTCGAGCTGTCCATGGTCATCTTGATTAGGCGTACGAGCTTCTGAGGGATGCTTAGCTCCTCCAAGGCACAGTATAGTTGCGTTCTATCAACGCTGTCGTATGCTGCTTTAAAGTCCAGGAATAAATGGTGGGTGACTACCTTACGCTCCATAGTCTTTTCCAGGATCATCCTCAGAGAGAACAGTTGATCAGTGGTTGAGCGTCCTCTTTGAAATCCAGCCTGATATTTCCCCAGTTCCTTTTCAGAATACGGGAGGATCCTCTCAAAAAGAATGTTAGAGAGCAGCTTATAAGCACACGAAAGGAGTGAGATTCCTCGATAACATCAAAGATTACTAAAAAAATATTTCAAATATTTATGATAAATAAAAAACAATATGATTGTAGAAAGATACTGTTAATATATATATATATATATTGTTCTCTTATATTTTTACAATAGTTTTTAGGATTTTTCTGGTTTCATATTGTCTTACTTCACCCGTAACGAAGGCGAATATTTACTTCGATAAACACTGCGGTGTATATGACAAAATGTCGATAGTCTTTTTTTTTTTAAACGTTAAACCCAGTATTAGTTCACAATTATCGAGGAGTTGAAAATTCTTATCAATATTCATGTGCTACCCTTCTCCATCCCTGACATTTCAGTTTGTTACTTTAATCAGACCAACTGCTAATTGTCAATAGTCGTTGACAGGTGCAGATTTATATTTAAAGAGATTTATATTTAAAAGATAAAAAAATATATATATATATTTAAGATGCATAATTTCATCTATTTAGAAAGATTTATGAAATTCAAAGATTAAATATCTTAATATAGAATTATTTCGATCGCAGAAAAAAAAAACATTCTCGAAAACAAACACTGTGACTCTACGATAAGGTCGATCAACTATTCTTTAGTCCATGCAAAGTCAAGTTATCAAAAATATTATTACAAGAAAAAATAAATCACCGTCATAATTTATCAGCGGTATTAATCAAAAGTTTTCTCAATAATATGAAATCTCGTATTATCTTGACTAAAGATTTGGATGAGGCTTAATTATAAGTATTGAACAGGCAATGGAAAACTTATTATAAATTTGAAAAGCTATTTCATTCGGAAAGGGACTTTGGTTTCAAAGAAGTATTGACAGCCATGAAAGAAAACTTATGCTCTGAGGAGAATTAAAATGGAGGAAATCCTCATCTGGAACTCTGAACTTCAACATAAAATCTATTATTAATTCAATGGATTTATGAATGATAAAAACAAAATAAGCTTATTTAACACGAGTTTTTACTATCTGAAAACTGACAGGCGCGTGCGCAGTACTGTTCTTTCCCCACCCACCCACCTGTACCTGAGCCACCCAGTTTAGTTTGTTTTTCTGCTGTTTTGCCAATTTTCTGCTGAAACAGACCTACTAAGTATTAATTTGGAGTAAACCTCAATATGATCAAAATAATTTTAAAATGTATATATATATATATATATATATATATATATATATATATATATTCAATATACATAGTGTTCCATTACTTCAAAGGATTGTGTTTTATTATTATTTTATAAAGAAAAAAAAGCAAGCCCAAGAAATTTTAATAAGCTTTAAAGAGGCCAAAAGTATGTAGTCGCTATAAGTAATGTAAGAAAAAAAATCTTTATAAAATTAGATCATATAAGTTTTAAACATTCCAATAAAACATTAAAAATCGGTTTTAAACGAATAAAAAAAAAATAGCCTGATAATTTCCTTTACCATTTCATCATCAAAATTCTTCATAGCTCCTACCAACTAAAATTTGTATGGTAACAAAATGATATTATAATATATTCAATGGGGTAAATCGGAATCCACTATTGTTGGATGTAAAGTCACCCATAAAATTTTGAAACTTTTAAAATATAGTTTGATAATTGAGCTTAAGCATTGACCTTCGTCCGGGTAGTTTAATGATTCAAAAAATAGCCAAGAAAGCGTGAAATTAAACTAATAATAATATAATAAGAAAATGTGTAAAAGATATAATGAATAGTAAAAGTAACAGAGATATAAAATAAAATCAGTCAGGGATTTACATTAAACTGGTTAAAACTGAATATTAGCAGTAATGACAGAGATTTAAAAAAATGTAAGTACCATAAAATAAAAATAGACATGGGCAGTTCAGGACAACTTGAGTGGTGGTACTAATTTCAGGAACCATACAAGAGAAATATAAAATAAAACAACACGCTAACGTTTAGCAACTAAAGCAGTGTTTTTCAACGGCACTTAATGTTCTTACATATGTTTTCAAGGAATATATAAGCCCTTATACTTCAAAGATGTATTTAACTTCAACGACGTTTGGAGCTCATTTGCTGTTCTGCTGTCTGCTCATTGTTAACAAAAATCCAACCCAAAAATTATTTATATATTATAATCTCATTCAATATTCATTTTCATTACACCAAATAAAACCCTATTTCTTCTCTCATTTCATGCTTATCCATTCCCGAAACACGGTACTACTTCCTCCCTCTATTGCTTAACAATTATTGAGGGATATATGCAATACACGGATAAATGTTAAACAATGGTTTCGAAGTTTCGACAATGGACAAGCAGTAGAATAAATGCGCAAGAAATGAGACAAGAAAAGTATTATTTTTGTATTTCTTTACCTGGCTATTAGACGTCGCCTGGCCTAAAGAGCTCAAGACGTTCAAGGCATAAGATAAAAAAATAAAAAATATTCTTGTATTTGGTAAACTGTAAACGAATGTTTAATGAGATTATAATACATAAATAATTTTTTGTTTAAATTTTTTATGACTTGAAAATGAGAAAATGAAATGTCATTATATTTGAATAAATCTTTGAAGTTTAAGGGCTTATATATTCCTTGAAGACACCATATATCAGCCTAACATTTTTTTTTAAATATACCTTTTATTAAAATTATAATACAATATTTTCGGTTTATTGAAAAATGCATTAAGTGATCTTTAACTTAATTAAAATTAAATGACGGAGTACTTTGATAACATATTTAGTGTGTTATAGAAATAGAAAAATCATCTTTATTCTGAAAAAAATATCCATTTATTTCACATTCAATAAACAAGCTTAAAATTCATGAAAAACGTTGAAAACTTAGTTGCATTAAAAATGTACTTATTGATTAAAAGAAAAGTGTTTATTGAATTTTTTCACCAAAGGAGGATATAATGTATTATGGAATAATACAGTCAATATTATAGATATTCCTTTGCATTTCTAGTTAGATAATCATAAGAAACTAGATTTTAAGAAACGTGAGACTTAATAATCATTTATGAATATCTTTTTAAAATAATGTTAACAGTATTTGTTCCGTTTAAGAATGAAGCAATGAGGATTATGCGCTAGAGGCTCTATTTCCTAATGGAACGCTCAAGTTCTCACATATGATTTAGTTCCATCCAGCCACAGGCAGACTTAAATTTATTCCATCCCTCCTCCCTAAGTCAAATAGATTTATGCACCTGTCAGATAAATGGACTTCAATGGCATCCTCTTTAAAGAAACGAATTTAGGCAGTAGTAAATACGCCAACCTGGTGAATAGCTTTTGCCTTGAACCATCAAAGTTCGTAACACTGGTATTACATAGTTACGGAATGGACTTAATCCGTAACAAATAATAATAATGATAATATTAATTTAACTTTTATTTTATTTAATATGCCAATTGGTGAATCATGTTTATTTTTTAGTTTGTCACATAAAAGCACAAATCCCTAGATAGCCAGGTCAAGCTATCTCTGATAGCTTAGAAATAGTTATCTAGAATGTACTGACGGGACACAATAAGACCCTTTATCAACAACAGATATTGGGGGACAATAATAGATTGCAGAAAAAGGCTCCTTTCTCTTATATCAATACTAAACAATAACTGATTTCAGCCAAAGAGAACTTTCATACAGACATCTTAAGAATATTAACTATTGATAACTTCCTTTGCCGTCCTCTTCCGACTTCTCCCACTCTTCCCTTCACCCCTTGATATTTTTGGGAATATAAACCCCATCCTTCTCTGGACTAATCACACATGTAGTTGTAACTGTTGATGTCACACTCTTAACTGTAGGAGACCTGGAGTGAACTCATGTAGTCAACCCATAGTATATTACTCAGTATTTTATATGTCATTCGTAACATTATAAATAAAACCATTACTTATAAAGTTCTCACTGCCTCCGATTCGTTAAATCATGAAACTTGTTTTCGAAATAAAAGAAAATTTGGTCGAACTGTAGTTAATTTTGAAAAATAGGCATTTCATTCACTTGAAGCACACAATTATAAATTCGTGATGAAAATTAAATATGAATATAATTTGTCAAGTGTTATTTATAGGATATATATAGGATGAATTTTACCATCCTCTCATCTTCTTTTAGTTCTTAAGTAGAGTAAAAAATTAATACAATATAGTCTGAATTTTCAGATTATTGAATTCCCCCAATTTAATGCTGCATCCGCTATTGATAGTAGTACTATCGTGTCTTTAGAGGCATTTATATTAGAGATTATATTGATAGAACGATAGTTATTTATGTTGGAATATGGAGAGGTTTTTTGGTTGTAAAGGTCTGGAGATATTTCAAATGAAGAATAAAAATATTGATTAATCTGTATACAAAATTATTCATTCAAGAAATCTGCGGATCTGATTTTAGATTATTCATTAGAAACACATAAAAATGGACAAGAATGTGAGCCCCATCACCGATTATATTACAGATGTAGACAAATACTCAGAAACGACAAAAAAGAAAAATACACCTTACAATGCTTTTTAGCAGTAAAATACAGAAAAAAAAATCCAAGGATTCAAGACGAACATAAATAAAAAAGGGGCTATGAAAAAAAAATTATAGGATAATACATATAAATCTGGGTTCATATCCAATGGTTCAATGTGGGTTTCTAGACTTAGGACTCATAATAGATACTTTGTTAAGCAAGTTCATTCAAATACTTTATTTTACTAGCCCATTAAACCGTAACACACCGTCTTTAAAGGAAATAGATATCTCAGTAAATATCCCGACCCCAAAATTGATTTACGGTTGGTAGAACAGAGAATAAAGTCTGCTATCTATTTCCGGAAACGGACATGAGCTACAGGCATGAGTTTGGTTGCTTGCCCAGTTAAGACGAATCACTCCAACCAATATTATATACCACTATTTAATAATATTACATAACACCATTTAGTACTATTATATAACATTGTGTAGTAATGTTAAACAATATTATATAGCAAAACCTATCCATTAGTGTTCTGAGCTTCTTTAATGAATAACATTAGCTTTCAATGTCTTAAGCTCTTCCTTTTTTTTCTTTTCATTTTTTTTTTTTTAAGAAATTCACTTCTCCGTTAATTTCTTTTAATTTTGTTTCTCTTCTAATAGACTCATTTTTTTTTAAATATCGGCGATTAAATAGAGATTCTTTAGCAGGAAACATCTTACCGTAGGTACCTGAAATTTGAGATGACCATCTAATAATCAGCATCGAAAACAATATTTCTTCAATAAAGTTGATGTCAATAAGCAAACGCTTGAGAGACTGGATCGTTTTCAAACAGTGCGTTTGTAAAGTGAAACAATTTGTAATGGTCACTAGACGTGAAAGCGCTTGGCAAATCCTTGGGGAAAACAGATAGGTGAGACGGAAATTGGACATTGGATTCAGGTGTTCTCTTCCATACAAATGATTCTGAAAACGAACTGGAAGTTTCATGGACAAAGACTTCTGTAATCAGAAATCTGCAAATATTTCAGTAAAAGTCAAGAATTAAAGGCTTTTGATGTATTTTATTTTTCATGAAATATATATATATTTAAATTTAATTAAATAAATTAACTATCTCATTAATTAATTAAGCACTATTTAACCTGAACCGTAAATAACAGAATTAGTTTAATTTGTATCCAAACAATGGGAAGATAGTGGCAAATAAAATAGAAACGTGTAGAGAAGCAAATATCTGTCTATTTCTATGCAATCCGCCATCTTCAAGTATCTTCTTGAATGCTCCCTTCCAGTTCGAGCAGTCAGGTCTTCATTCTTTACAAGAAACCTCTTCCAAGTCCTCTTACTGCACCTTCATCTAACATCTCCACTGCAACAAAATCTTCAAGCGATTCGTCTCCCAGGCTATCCCGTTGCATCCAAAATTACAATCCTCTAAATTTCCTTCCGTCTTTTGTTCGGTCTTTCTTGTTGGACGAAGTTTTTTTTTTTGTAGGAAGGGACTAACTCCTTGTATTTTTCTGTATACGTTCAATTTCTTTTCGTCTCCTTCAATTCGTTTGAAATTCGTCTCCTTTGATATTTTAAATTGGCAACATTTTATACTAAGCGGATTTTCAGCAAGCTCATCTTATGTTACACCGCATACGAAACATATACCGATGGTTCAACAGGCTCGTAACAGTTATCAATATCCTGTCCCAAGTTTTTACCTGCAATAATGTGTGTTGGCAATATTTAAAATTTTCTTTACCTGACTGACTCTATTTATTGAAATATATTTTAATGTCTACATCATCATCGACGACACATAGCAAATGTACGTCTTGTTATGAACTTTACGGTGAGAGCAGTTTAGTCAGGTTTATTAGTGACAACACGCCGATAACAGGTTTCTTAACAGTCGCAGGAATATAGTCGTTTATTTAATAACAAAATCGCGAGATCTCCAGGAAGGAATACCTATTATTTAATATACGATGAATATACATATCTATATTTATATTTTTATTAAGAGCCTGAAAACAAGAAAAATATTTCCCCCTATGTCCTCAAACGCTTTCTTTAGGAGATATTCACAACTAAAGATTTTCAGTGTTATGACTTATTTACGTTATTTTAAGTAAATAAAATTTATTTATTTGTTCCAATTACTTTATTAATTAAACGTAAATATTAAATTCATATTAAATGTTGTTCAATGTGATTTGAGCTGTTGTTGACCAAGTGAAGGGGCAAAAATATCATCAGCACGTGGTATTATAGCAAATGTACCATTTTGTCTAAGACGTTGAAACGTGGAGCTAAAGATAAGTTATCTTCTATTCGGAAATCGCCTGGCATATTCACGATGGGCAGCATTAGCATTAAGATTGCAAAAACTGTATACAAAGACCATATCGGCATATTCAACATTAGTATAAATGGAAGTATAAATTATGAATACTCTGTGAAAGCCTCTTACAAACTGATAAATGTTATTGAGAGTTCCCAATGTTAATTCCAAATAGTATTAATCCTTATGTTGCGAATAATATTTTATCTAAACCATCTCCTAAACAAAGCGTTTGCGGACATACCTTCACTTTGAACAACATTAAATATGACTGTTAATGTTTACATTTAATTAAAAAAGTAGTTATGACAAATAAATTTTTAATTTAATTTTTTTTTTTTAGAAATATAACAATCTGTCACGTGGACAATAATTATAGTGATATATGATATAACACATTTATACCATATATACAGAAAATATAAAATTAACAAAAGTAAAATAATAATCAAAAACTATGTACAATAAAAAATAAAACAACCTAAAGATAAATAAATTAAAAATATAATCATATCTATATACAATATATACAATCAGGCAGGGAATCCCAAGCCATGCTTCTCCCTCCAACTATAGAAGTAAAAACGTGACTTCAAGAGATCCCTGCGCTACTCTCTCAACCGTGTCACTGCTGCTAAAGCCAGTGGAGTTTGAGCGAGAGCGCAATGATAAATAAATAAGTAATCTTAAAACAAATAATTCATAATAACGAAAATGTTTAAGCGTGAATATTTCCTAAACAAAGCGTTTGCAGGTATACCTTCAGAGGAATTTTTTTTCTGGTTTTGAGTTCCTTAGTTCATTTTTTCACTTTGGTCACTTAACCCTGAAACACGCTGTATATATATAAAACAGTCGTAAACTTCTTATGCTCTTCTGTTCTTTCTAATGCTCTTGCAGTTCTTATGCTATCATACCAATGCAAATGCATGGTAGCTTTGATGTTTAGAAGAAGCTTTACAAACCAATTCTGAGACGTTTGCAGAGATATGGAAAGGCTGCCGCTTTGCCCTGACACTCCCAGGCTGACAGAATATAGGGTGGAGCGGGATAGATCTTTTAGCGTTTGTTGCTTCAACACCAGGCGAGGGAGAGGTAGAGAGGGAATAAGGTGAAAGAAGATTTGCTGCTACTACATTCTGCCAGGCATTGTAAATATAATTGAAAATAGATCACTTTGCTGCGATACCTCTCGTGAAGCTCTGGTGCTGGAGCAAGGAAGATGAAAATGGAAAGCAAAGTGCCTTAATTAAACTGGGGAAGGGTCAACAGGTTTCCGAAGAGAAGTGGAAGGGCATGGCGTCAACGGCTATTGGGGTCGATAAATTGCACCGGAGCCAAGTGGAGCTACTCCAAACTGATCATCCTTTTCGAGAAGCTCGGCTTAATTAATTCTTCGGCGTCCGCTCCGATTGTTCTTGGAACCATTTCTGAGGGACAATTGTGGGCCAATAGTATAGCAATGGAAATGCAATTAATATTCTATTATATAACGCAACTGGACTAAGAATTAAATAAATCGTTCGAAGAAATACAATGAAATAAAAAAATAAAAAATTATAATTAAAAAAGTACATTATGATGAGAACCATCCCTATTTGGTTAGTATTTTTTAGACTTTTTGATATCGCAACAGTTAGTACAAAAGGTCGTACATAACAATATTCCTGATTTATTCTATTTGTCCTAATGGTGACATTTTGTAGTCTGCAACTGCAATAAGTAGTCTACTACTCCGCAAAATAGCAGAAAGAAATAAAATGTAAAAATTATACTAATAAATCATAAAGAAATAATCAATTTTTAAGCTCTTCTTTAAAAAAACTCAATTTTTACATATGAACTTTAGCGCTAACAGTACCCATATCAAGCATCTTGCCTGTATTTAAGTGGTATGTGGTTGTGTTATCTATGAATATGCGATTCCTATCCTGCTGACACCAGAATTGGCAAAACCTTGAATGATTAGTTATTCACTTGTATTTGAGATACTCAAGGTCTTCTTGTAGAATTTTCAAATGCATAATGTCAAAATTATTTATAATTCTGAAGAATGAACTATATTGCTTTAATAAAAGGATATAAAATATCTGAAATAATAAAATTGACTATACCTGTTATATTTAAAAATTAGATTTTTTTTTTCAAATACATTTCTTAGTCTGGAATATTGCGTATTTTTTACTTCGCTACCCCAAATCACTTTTTAATAAAAACATACGATTTCTTTTTCACGGTTAACTTATTAATTACTATCTTTACGTATTGTATTCTCATTTTCAAATAAAGAAAAGATAACAACTTAATTAAGTGCTGTATCAAACATTTTCACAATCCCTGCTTCTTGTAGTAATTGAAACATGCTTTCTTCAATCTAGAATGTAACTGATAATTTCAATAATGGATTCATTTTTTTAGTATCCGAATACGCCAGAACCAGCGATAACAATTTAAACCAAAATCATGCGTTTTTATTGAAATATGATTTGTTGCAGCGGAGTAAAAAAGATCCAATATTCCAGACAAGGAATCTAATTTATAAATATAACAGGTATCGTTAATACTAGTATTGAAAATATCTAACACCATTTTGGAAAAACAACAGATCCTCAGAATACAGAAATAAATCTAACACAAGGTTTAACTCTTAAAGGAAAATACAAAACAAATAATTTTACAATTTATTTTTTATTTTTTGTTCTCTCCTTCCTTTACTTTTAGGCTATACAGGGTTTTCCCAGACCAGGGGGGTGAGGGCGGGGAATTAATGCCAGAGTTAAAAGAACCCCCGGAACAAGGACACGAACTCGTAATTACTTTAATTACATCCATAACTTTATCTGGTTGCTGGGCAACGCGCGGTGGTTATCACACTCGTTAACGTGCTCGGCCACCCCGACCCCCCTATATTTCTACTACTTAAGAAGTTACAATGATAAAATTACAAGCAAAATGTTGTCCTTTTTTTTTTTCAGCGGACCTTTGGTGCCAATATTGAACCCCCTTAACTTCAAACCGTTGCCGGTATCATCAAATTAATCTTTCACCACTGACATTCAATTCAAAATCAATAATGCATTAAGGGAGAAGTTCTGGGATCCCGTAGAGACCCGTTTTGCCCAACATAGTGGAGGAATGAAGACTTTAATACTCCTCGAATACCGTCTACATATTTTAAATAATCATGAAAGTGATTTCAGCAGGGGTCAAATGAACCAGTTAACTCTTATAATTAAAAGTAAAAATTTAACTTTTGCCTATATATGTAGATGTATATAATATAATTTTACATTTTTATTAACAGAAAATATAATCGTTAGTATAAGTACACAGCTATATAAAACATTATAATAATTTTTATATGCACTTATTGCATAAGCAGGAGAATTAATCTGTATATGCATACAGATTAAGATATGAAACAAAATATTATGTATCCTTTTAGTTCAAAAACATTAAAGCTTTAACTTTTCTAATAAAACAAATCTGATTAACAAACAAAACTCTGCATCTACTTTTAAATCACAACATTTTCTAGGATCATCGGATGTTATTAGTTTTCCACTCTTACAACTGAGCTAAGTAATAATTATGAACTTCTATTATATTTTGTAATTTTTTGTGCCTATCACTTTTAGTTTAGAGGGAATAAGTAAAAGCCTAATAAATACTTTTTTATGATGTTTATATACGTACTTAAAACTTTTTTTTTTATTGATATACATTATAATCTGTCACATCTAAGGACAATAGTAACAGTGTTAAAAGAGTAGCTCGTTCACACTATGTAAATAGTGAAAAATATTCTGTGTAAAATAGTAAAGACTTTAATTTCATATAAAAAAAAAATGTTTAAAAAACCTGTTACATGAGTTACGACCCGAATATTTGAAATAAACGATAGCCAATCATTCTTCAATTAATTTAATTTGTTTTAAATCTTATTATTAACAGCCTTATAACAAAATATATTTTTAGCGATCTCCATAAAAAATATAACGAATCCATAATACATGAATATAAAATACGCATTAAATGAAAGCGACTGGAATATCATTTAAAATCTCAGACAAATATCTCACTACGCGACATGGTAATTAATATTTACCGAGAGTTCAACTCGGTTTCTAGTTTGTGTCAATATTCATTAGTGAAAGAGCAAAACGGCATCAAACTTTAAACGAAAGGCAAGCTAACGATAACCATTCTCATTAATAATTTTTTACTATTGAATTAAATAATTTAAAATGTCACTACACTATAAGTAAAGCATTCAATTTCTTTATTTTGTTTTAAATCAATTATAAAATTAGAAAATAAAACGTTTATTTATTTGGATTTTATTTGTTTTCTCTATCCTGCAGGTCTTTGATAACCCTATTTACTTACACTGTCTTAAAGCGTTGTATATTTTTTAAAAATTCTAAGGTTTTTTCACCACATTTTCTTTGTCGATCAAGTTTTCTTTTAGGCTTTTGTGTCATATGCATTTTTTTTTTTAAACGACAGTCTTGGATGAAGCATTAGAATGTTCTTTGAACCTGCCAACTCTCGCATTTTGGTGGGTCCAGGCCTCTTAGTAGGTACCGATGTGAAAACTTATATTCTATCAGTTGGACAATGAGTATAAAAAAGTAAGACAACATTAATAATATATATGCAGAAAAAAGAAAAAAAAGAACAACTAAATAATATTAAAAAAGTACATAGAATATATAAAAATAAAATAATTTGAAGATATGTACAATTTAAAAAAACATAGTTATACCAATATACACTATTTACAAGCAGGCGAAGGAACTCCAAGATATATACTACAAAAGATCTCTGGGCCACTGCCGCTTCGACCTTCGAGGAGGATTGTAGGGATGAGTGGAACTAGATAGAGATTGTTCAAGGGGATTTGGGTGATTTATAAGGTTCTGATGGAATTTGGAAAAAATTTCAGGGATAAGGTCTAGGACAAACGGGATATGTAGGATTTTGTTGGTTACATAGAACGGTGCATCGACTATTGTTCGGAGGACTCAGGCCATTGCCAGAACTCCAATATATACATACGACAAAAGGTTTACTTTTTTACTAAAGGTCTACTTACAATTAATAACAATATTTTAACTTACATTATCGCGGTGTGAAGCGTAAATTAATTTTATGATAGATTATTTGTTACGCAATTCGTATGTAGAAATAAAGCGCTATTGATTAATAAAATTCAAATATTTCTTAAGGTATATTAAAAAAAAAAAAAATGTACTTCAATAAGGAAAGTAAATTTATGAAACCAAGCTGAGTGAATATGAATATTTGATCTATCCATAATTTATACCGCGGAATATTGTATTAGAAAAAGCCTAAGGAAATTTTCAGTTTTGTAAATTGTAACTGTTACATAAAATCATTTATGTTAGATGAATATGGAATAATATTTAGATTCTTTATTTAACAAAAATCTACAAAGATATGAGAGAATTTAATTGTCAAAGCATGTTTTTCTTGCGGTGTCTTTATCAGATACCAAATACATTGACTAT
Source organism: Nezara viridula (assembly GCA_928085145.1). Taxonomy (NCBI): domain Eukaryota; kingdom Metazoa; phylum Arthropoda; class Insecta; order Hemiptera; family Pentatomidae; genus Nezara; species Nezara viridula. The sequence goes on from OV725081.1 coordinate 51,349,450, forward strand.
TTATATAGGCGTCATTATGAGTATTCTAAAATATGCATCTCCTACCTGAAGTCAGCATTTTCCCACCGATAGAAGAAAAGGTTGGCGACGATCCAGCGAGTGGATCTGCAAAGTCACTAGAATGTGTGGGGTGGTACAGGTCTATACGACGAAAATATTCCAATTGATATCCAACTGCGTGAAGACTATTTTCGGTATAAGATAAAGAGGAAAGTTTTGTTGGAACTACTATGAGGATCATTTAAGGCACTGATAGAAACAAGTACTTTGTGTACGAGTGGAAAGAAGTAATTCTACTTCGGTAAAAGAGAAGAAGCTCCACCAGGATTGACAACAGAGAGAGTGGAAGAAAAAAGTGAAGGTGGATCTAGATGAACAAATATGTGTACGCAACAAGGAAAAAAAACATGATTGATTTGAACAGTAAATAGCTACACCCATAATGCCTAACCGGTAGGGTAGGTTTTCAGACGAAAAAAAAAAATTAACAACGCGCATGATGCAATTTTTATATTAATAATACAATAGTACATGGGATAAATTTCATATCCAATAATAAAAATTATAGTAGGTAATAAAAACGTATAACTACTATTAGTAATTATAGTAATATGAGAGTAGTGTGTAGCGTTTAAATAATTTCAAATGACATGAGGGGACGCCTTGACAGTTTACGATCTATATTACTGTGAAAGTAATAAAACAGTTTAAGCACTGCAGTTAAGTTACTGGTGAACACTAACTCGGATAATAATAAAAACAAATGAGCGAATCCAAATGAAAATTCCAGAATATAAAAGTGGAATTGAAAACGTTAATGATGAACATTTTAAACATATAATTTATGTATGTGCTAAAAAAAATGAATAAATTTAGTAAATCCAATAAGGATGCCCATTATTTAAATCCTGAAAATTAAGTTTTTTTTAAAAAATTGCATATAGGTTAACATCTAAAATAATTATGAAATTCAAGGGAATGAATTAAATGTGAAATAACATATAAAAGTAGGTATATGTATGTTTTTATTTTTTAATTAACTTGAATATATTAGGTGAATATGGAAAATAAAATTAATAAGATACGAATACATGGGGGATGAAATAGCTACTTTTGGGAAGAGGAGGAATTTAATTAAACTTTATAATATTACAACTTTATAAATTTAAATAAATTATTAATAAAATTACCAAGAGACAGAAATATATATGTTAGGTTATTATTGGAAAAATTCCACAGCCTAATGTCTTCAAAATTCAGGCAAAGAAAAACAAGTCAACGTTTCGCCAATTCATGGGATTGGATTTCATGGAGTGATGTTTCATTAGTTGTTCTTTTCTGTCCTGATGATTCCTGAATTGGCCAACCGTTGGCAGGTTTTTCTTTGCCTCCATTTTGGAATAAGGCATAAAACATAAGGCTGTGTGGTTTGGAACTTTTCCAATAATGGTCAAATTTAAAATTAAAAAGTAGAAAAAAACTACCCCTATATTTGAAACAAAATTTCTGCAATAATATCAACAGATGGAAACCATACTCCTAATTATTTCGATAGCTGAACAATTATTTTTGAAACATTAATTAAACAAAAACGTATATTGCATTCACTTAGTTCGAAAATATTACTATTTCCTCAACTATATTTAATTTCAAATTTATGCTTAACTTTAGTGAATTTCGGTGCTTAACCACATTTTTTTCTCAAAGCAATACTCTATATATTTTCAACATTTTAGCTTACAAATTATTTATTTATTGTTATCCTTCCCTGCCTTTCGGTAATAAGAATTTTGAAAGAAGAAGATTTATTACAATGTGATACAGTTTGAATAATATGAAATGTAAATGTAACACAGTCTGAATATTAACAATTGTACAGTAAAAAACACTTTAGAACTTAATTCAAATTCAGGTAAACAGATTAACAAATTCACTATTTTTTTTGTTTACGTATTAAGGTACTCCTTCCATTTGTTCTATTTTTTATTGTAAATATGAATTTTCTTTGTTTACTTAATATGAACAATAGTATGCCCATAACGTAATATTCCAAATGTTACGTTTTAATATTAAGAAAATTGATGTAAAATATGGTTTAAGGGTGGTTTGCGTTCGGATAGCTGTCGGTGGATGGAAGTATATAAACACCGATTAGTAGTATAGGCACCGAACGTTTGAATCCACTATTATCATTATTTCATTTTTATTATTATTATTATTATTATTTTAGTACTATAAAATATAAATAACCAACAGATGGACATTATCTAATGCGAACCCCGCGTTCTTGTCAGGTCTCTGTTGGATTACACACAGCCCGAAAAAAAGAGAAGATAAACAATAAACAATTGAGATATGATCGTCAGATAGCTCTATAAACAATAACAGTTTCTGTTTATATTAGAAATAGCACTCAAAGGTACCAGTGACCGCTAATCTAAAAATACTGTCAGCTTTTTAGGTTAATGCCTAGCCGTAGAGAAATGTAGATGAGTACAACTTTAATTATAGTTGCATTAGAACATTAAAAAAACAAGAGCTATAAATTAGAAGGTAAAATCCATTCCAAGGTCTTTGTATTATTATTTTCCACAGAACTGCAGCAATTTAATACTACATTTTAATGAAATTCTTTATTATTATTTTTTTTCTATTCTGCTAGGTAATAATTAATGATTCAGTAATAATCATAATAATTTGTAATTATTAATAATAAAAATTCAGCAAAATCCGAAATGAAGTTTCATTTTTCTTCACAACGATCATAGAATCATTAAATGAGCGATTATAAATTTAAATTGATAATTTGGACACTTGTTCGTTCTAAAATGGTTTCAGCAAAATATTGAGAAAAATGTTATTTTAAACACAATATCTTTTTATACAGTTAAATTATTAATTGTATTCGTCAACCTGGAATCAATTTCTTCAGTTCATCTTCAAATTCTTGTAGATTTTCCTTAAGGGTTAAAGACATTCTACTTATGAAAATAAATAAATATCTTACTGCAATATAAATACGATTTCCTAGTCATTTTTTTTTTTTTTACACGAAATACAATTCAACCGTAGTCTATTAGTAATTCGCACCGGTTGAGGAGCTGACACACAGTACGTTTTATTGAGCACGTTCTTGGTAGCGCGTCGGATGTGCAAGGAGGTATTTCTCTCAATAAAAGGCTGTGAGATGAATTCATAACTAGGTATCTTTACTAAACAGTTAAGATTTTTTTTTTCATTCTCATTCAGTATTACAGCAAGAATAAGTGAAACTAAAAGTCCAACAAAAGTAAGATTTGATTTAGATATTGATTGAAAGGCCTTAAAAATCCTTCATGATCTAAACAAGAAAAAATAAAGCTATAAAACTACAACCCGTGGAAGATCTTGTGTCCAGACAGAATGAAGTACTATTGTTGGTCCACTTTTGTACAAAGAAGTGTAATGATATCAACTGACAGATTTTCACCTTAATCACTTATTTATTGGGATTACTCAATTTAAAGGGGCTGTATGTGCTCCACGGCACAGAAAAACAGTAGGGTCTTATTACCTCAGGATAGATATATGGTAGGTGCAATGGAATAAATAATTACTCGTCACAGCCGGATAATTACCTTTTTCGTCTACTTCTCAAACGAAAATACGCATTGGACTTTTACTATCCTTAATACAAATTATTAGATTTCTCCGCATGTGATATGGCGTTAAAGATATATTATTTTTTTTTTTTTTAATATCTTCACCAGTGTATCAATCAAATTAGTGTTGCCCAAATGCGAATCCGAGTCTTGGTCTTGCGAACTCAGTCTTGGATATGGTCTTGGTCTTGGTCTCGCAACAGTTTTGCAGTTACTTATTAGCTTATTGCTATGAAGATATCACTGTAATTGTTTAGATATGAGAAACATAATTAAGCCTCTAATTTAAACATAATTAAATGAAGAATTAGAGGAGCTAAATACAAAAGTATATTGGTCATACCAATTATTAACATATAATAATTAAAATTGTCAAGTATTAGTAACTATTTTGTCTTAATTTTAACTTCAAAAATCGATTTCTTTTACCAGTCCTGGTCGTGGTCTTGCAACAGTTAGGCGGCCTTGGTCTTGATTCTTGCAAGCTCTTATCTCTTCGAGGAAATTCAACATAAACTAAGATATGGGCAAATTAAATGTAACGGACAATTAATCGTCTGGGAATGATGTACAATCTATATTTCGTCATTTTTAAACTGTTGAAGTATGGTGTGCTATATCTGGTATTTAGGTACTCTTATCTTTTTCTCTTTTGATGATGCCTGTATTAGTGAAACTCAAAAGTATTTTTTTTAAATAAAATTTTTCTATATTTTTTAGTAATAATTGATGCGGGACGTATCTTTGTGCAGTCTAGTTTATTGTTTTTTTCTAAAATAAATACAAATAATATATATTATATTTATCAGTAAACATAAACGATTGTTGTTTATTGATATTTGAGGGACTTCAGGCCTTTGTTTTAAAAAGGCAAATAAATATTAAAATTTTAAATAGGATCGAATAGTAATTATTCAGTTAAAATGAGGATTAAAATTTAATATAGAAAAAACTGAAGCCTTATTTTTACAAAACGAAGTCCTATAATCCCCTCGAACATAATCTTACATGACACAACAATTCCGCTTGTCAAGTCAGTTAAATATTTAGGTGTAACACTCGACAATAAACACCTATTTAATCAGCACATCAATTCAAAATCAGAAAACGCCGGGAAAACAATGTATAAAATGTTCCCATATTTCAAGAAAAAATTAAAACTTTCACCAACAACAAAAGAAAGTAATTCTTAATAAATCTGTGATAAGGCCAACTTTAACATACGCTTGCCACATATAGAGCTTTACTAATAGGACGAACATACAAGAACCTACAAATTTTTCAAAATAACTGGCTTAGCATTATCATAATTATTCCTATTATACCAAAATAACAAAGATGCTCTCAGAACATGTGATATTACATTTATAATTATAAAACAACCCTATCCTTCTTTCAATCCCAACAACATTTTTTTTTTTATATCTTCACTCTCAACACTGTCATCACCACCTATGCCGATTACACGTGTATCCTATCAGTTAACAACGATCCATCAATTGCATCTCAAACTCTACAATCACACATCGCAAGTCTTGAGAAATGGTGTCAAAACTGGAGGATTAAAATAAACTCCAATAAATCCTATCAAATTACTTTTACCCTTCGTCGCAAACCTATGACTTTCTGCCCTAATGTCTCCGTCTAGTTCCTCTCACATTCAATCCTTACAATCCAAAATCCTCAATGCACCTTACTTTGTCACAAATAAAATCATCCATAACGACCTTAGAGTACCATATGTTTCCGATTTAGCCCAATCCAGATACCTATCCTTCCATAATAAACCATCTGACTCATCTTGTTTCCAATCTTGCTTCCTCTTCTGTCTCTGAAAATCCTCCGAGGCGTCTGAAAAGAAGATGGCCTCAGGACCTTCTAACATAGAACTTTAATTTGAGTTCTACCAATGGGTAGTTTCTCTTCGTGTTCTACATGCCATGTTACCAATGTCACATTTACTTGTTGTATTTTTCATGTAATAGAGTTGTAAATTGCATTAAAATAAAATAAAAAATAAATCTTCACTCTTAAGAACACTTTTAATTGCTAAAATCGGAAATTATACAAAAACATCAACAACCAAATAAAAACATAAAAGAACGAATTATATTCTACTCTAAATTAGTATATATTCTATTTTAATGTAAATTGTATTGTTGTTTTTTTCTATGGTGTTTATGTTTTACCTATAAGTGTAATATGTTTTAATTGTATATGTATAAAAATATATTGTATTGTATTGTCCAGAGTACGTTTCGGAAGGAATAGTTCATCACTACTAGATATTGGATTGAGATATTTTACCGAAGGGGCGGTGAGAGAGAGGGGTGGGTGCTCTCGGTTAGTTCATGGCCAATAATAGCCCGTTCCAGTGACCTCTCGAACCACTCAGGTTCAGACCTACAACATGGAGCCATAGTAAAAAAAAAAAAAAAAAAATCTATAACGAATTACATTAATCACTGGTATGAATTACATCATATTGTAAATAATAATAATCTTAATGAACATACGATTAAACAACGTAATGAACGAAGAATTGCCTACAAAAATGAGTAAATTTTTTCTTTATTGTTAATATATCAATTAGTTTTTTGTTTTGTTTTTAATTTGTATTATTCATGAGATTCATAGATGTAATTTTTATATTAAATTATAACTAACTTGATGTTCATATAATTTTAATCTTTTTTTGATACTCATACCAGACTGAAACGACAAGAAACCGCTCGACGTTTCCCATTACTTCAGTACTTACCAGACAAACGCTCTAAACTTCCAATTAATTGCAAAAGACTCATATACATGACTATAATAAGGCCCATTTGGACTTACGGAGTTGAGCTATGGGGCTCCACTAAACTATCGAATTCCTCTCGTATCCAATCCTTACAATCCAAAATCCTCGATGTTCCCTACTTTGTTACAAATAAAACCATCCATAATGACCTTAATGTTGCTTATGTTTCAGATCTGGCCCAATCCAGATACCTATCCTTCCATAATAAACTTCAGAATCATCCCAACCTTCTCGTTTCTTGGCTTTATCCATATGTTCAAATTTACTATTGTATTTAAATTTTATTTCTTTAGTACAATTGTAAATATCATTAATAAATTTAAAAATATATGTATATATATTTTTGCTTTTATTTCAAAGCTAGATAAATTAGGTTTATATGTGTAAAAACTAAGTTTACAGTATAAAGCCGAATATTTCAGTAATGAACTTAAGTAATTCAAAACAAATTAATATTACATTCATCAGAATATTTTCAAAAAAATCTGACTTTTTTTCCTCTGCCAAGTAGTTTATTGGCAGTTGTTGGTTTGTATCGCTGGTGAATAGTTTCTTACAATACCTCCTACCATGGCCTTAAAAATTATGGTAATATGTGATTATCGTTTCACTGACCAAAATACCAGTTGTTTAATTGGATCCTATTGGTCGGGTCACGACAAATGAAAACTTATTTAGACTCGTTCTGTAATTTTTCTGTGGAGAGTGAATTAGGTTTACAGATCTTCGATGTATGAATATCGGATTAAGTCGGCTGGAGTCGACTAATTGAAGTGTTTTTGCATAAGGATTAAAATATCTTAAAAACAAAAAAATCGGACCTGCATATTGTTGCGAGGAAAATGTTCATTACTTCATCTCTCGCAATGAGCTATAATTCAAAATAGTATCTTAAGGCGACGCTGTGTAAGAGAGGTGAAAAGGGACAAATAGTATCGAAAATCATATGTTAACAAGTTTTATTGAACATATGGATTAAAATATCACGGAAACTAAAAATCGGACCTTCACATAATGTAAGCAAGGGAAATGTTCAAAATTCCATCCTCTTTATAATGAGCTATTATTTATGATTTATTTTTAATATATTTCACATTTACTTATTGTATTCTCTTTGTAATACAGTTGTAAATTCCATTAAAATAATAAAAAAAAATAATATTTAACATTATTAATCTCGACTTGTTGATGTTTTCACATCAATAGGGTCTAAAGCACACACCTTAGTTTCTTTTTTTTCTCCTATTCATCTTCCAGTTCACTCCAGTTCAGGATATGAAATGGATAGGACATGTAATGAGAAAGGATGAACCGAATATACCCAGAAGACTTCTCCTTGTAATTAGTTCTAGAGAAGACCGAATTCAAAATAAGTTGATATGGCAAAAGAAGATTTGAGAAAACAGAATATCAGGTGCGCATGCGTAGTAGGGTGTCCTTTTCACATACTGATTTCACTTGTGGAATAATTTAACTCTAATAAATCGGCCATCTCACAGTATGATTTTTTTAGACTTGTAAAAAAACTATTTTTACCTCGCTTTACTTTAGTATAACGACCGCTCAGCGATTAGTTTAAACCAGTTAGAACCCTTCTGAATGACTCCTTAATACCGATGATTACAATTAGAATATCATAGTTATATTCTGTGACAAGTGAGAAGGTTATTAGTTAAAAAAATAAAAAAATAAATGGAGAACAAGATACAACAGGTAAATGGCGTGAGGGAGACCCTTGTGGGCGCAAAAGTATCAGAGGTTCAAACTAAAATCGAAGAGCATCTTAGAAGAATGAAATAATAGAAAATACGATGGTGATAAAATTGAAGATGGATGGGGACAAATACGAGTGAAGTGATGAAACTGAAGAAAAGAAAAAAAAAATCGTAACAAAATGTTGATAGAGAAGAAATAGATTCGATGAAAAGAGAGGAGACTAATTCTAACTTCTCCCATCTTCCACAAAAAAGTAAATATTATTGATTTTAGTTCAAAAGCGAATCTTTAAAAGCCTCTTGCCTTTAAAAAGAGACATCTCACTTACATTTTTATTTTGTGAATAAATATTTATTTTCACATTGTCGTACTTATTTCTTCTTAACATGATAACTTAAAAAACTATAGTAATAAACATTATGTCAGGAAGAGGAACGTAAAGGGCTATTGGAAAAGACAAGCCATTTACAGTAATGAATAAATGATCTGAGTTGTTTAGCCACGGAACTTGTATAAGTTAAGGTACTCAATAAATATTTAAGACAGAAACGAGAAAGAGTCGGCGCAATAATGGAACACTCCTAAGAGAGAAAACAAGAATAGAAGATAACTTTAATCCGCAATAGACAGGAAAGGAGAATACTCAAGTTTGTAAAGTTAGAGTAGTTAGTAATCTTACTTATCAACTACAACTTAATTTCAATTTTAACAACAACTAGTGAAATTAAAAGGCATATTTAAGTAGCTAAGGTTAATTACTTAAAAGTTCACGTACTTCCACAGCGGTCCGACAAGAGTATTGCATTCGATATACATTAAATTTAAAATGAAAATTTCAAACAACATAAAAATGAAATAATTAATAAATAAGTTAAAGCATTTCAACTAATTTAGTTTGGGAACAGCCCAAAACTATTTCTAGTAAAGAACCCCCTTTATAATACACAATGATTAAAATATCGGTGCCCCGGATGTAGAAGACACCATGTGCATTTTTTTATTATATAATTTAGTAACTAATAAACAAGTCTTAATATAAAACACGAAAATGTGACGTAGTATTCTTCATCTCAGCGGTACAGATATACTTTGATGTTTATGGTATGTGATAGGATCAAAATGAAGTTGTAATAAAATATCTTTGCTAATTACTCAACTTCTTGAGATTCCTTATACTCCGAAGATCGTAGAACTCTGTTGCATATTATTACACACATAAAGAGATTAAATATTCTAATTTGAGATAACTTAATTCAGACAAAATTTTTGATAATTAAGAAACTATTAAAAAATAGATATTGATCCATTATATGTATATATATATATATATATATATATATATATATATATATATATATATATATATATATATATATTCTATATATTCTATTATAACCAGATTGACTCGGTAAGGCTAGAATGTTTTAACAATTTAAAATATTTGTAAACGTTGTTAAAGTAGATATATTCTCTAACAGACTTAGGCGAAAATTACCAGATTTACGATTGTCAACTAAATTTGTATTCATAAAAAATAATCATGATTAATGTTTTAGTTATTATTGGTGGCAAATATAAAGTAATCTTTTTTGTTTTTCTTCCAAACGACTAACGAGTTAAAATGAAGCCGTTATCTATTGTTGGTATTACAATCGGATTCGTCACGGTTATTCAATTTTTACTCTAATAAATTTAAACTAGACTAACTTTTTACCCTATTCAAATATTAGCTTAAAATCAATCACTAAAACATTATTTGGATCTTCTGTCGGTATTTTCTATCGAGTAAAATTTTAATAATTTTGAAAACATTTTCACTTATTATCAAAAAGTGATTTTATGTAGTTAGTTAAATTTGCAACCGACTAATGTCTACCTGTAATTAATGTTTATAGTTATTTAATCAAGGTGAATTCATATCAATAAATTAAAAAATAATTAACTATTATTGGTAAAAAGTTATTAAACAGTAAATAAATAAATTTAAAGATAAAAAAAAATAGAAAAAAGTTATCAATTAAAATTGTTAAAATGGGTTTTATTATAAATTCCGATGCACAAATAATTCAATATTTGAAGGATGGTATAAAATAAAAGCGGTGATTGTTTTTATTAATTATTTATCACATTAACAACCCTCTCCTGAAGACAAGATCATTTTCTGAGAAGGCTTGGACAGTAAAGGCAGGACGGATGAGATGGTATTTTAAGAGAGAGCTATAAAATAGGTTCGTGCAAGAGATTGTTTTCTCGAACGGTAACCTATACGGGTCGCAATCAAGTTAACAAAAGCGACCTAGTTTACATAAAAGGGTCATTGCATGCTTGGATGCAGCATCTCTGAATTCCTTAAATGCAGATAATGATATTGGAGGAAAATGTAAATTCAAATAACGTAATACAGACTATCTAAATAGATATTAAGTCTAAAAGTTGATTGCATCACTAGGCCTCTGAAAAGAAAATGGCCTCGTGATCTCCTAACTTACATACTTTATTAGAGTGCTACCAATGGGTAGATTCTCTACAAGCCTTGTCATGTTATATTTTTCTTTGGTATCACATTTGCTGAATGTATATTAATTTGTAAAGTTGTAAATTTCATATAATAATAAATAATACAAAAAGTTTATCGCATCCTTTTTTATATCGATACCCCTAACCTTACCATTTCTGGCAGATAGAGGTTTGTTCCAGAGGTACAATCAAACCTATTTTAGGAAGTCGAGTAGGACCAAAGTAGGAAGGTCAAGATTCAGGCCGGGTTCGAACCTGCGTCATCATACTTGAGAATGTTTCGGCCATCAAGAACTCATGAAGACACATCCATAAGCAAAGCTGTTGATTTAGATTGTATCACATTAAACAACTGAAAAGGAAGAAAAGTAATCAGCCAAGATATCCTGCCTCACTTGATAATATGCAGGAGAACGGCGCAGATCCGTCGAAAACAACTAATAGCAAACCCCATGATTTATTTACCTGTCACGAGGCACTAGAAGAAATAATTGTAACATATACATCCACAACCACTTTGCATAAGTCCTAAAATTATCAATAAGACGAAATAAAATGCGTAAAATCGGCCAGAAAATATTAGAAGTGCACTTTCAAATAAAATTTTACTTACAACCTTTGTCTGTCAACATATCTGTAAAATAATCGGATGTTAACTAAATAAAAAAAAATAAACAATAAAATGTAAAGAGCGCGTTTAGACATTTTACAAACTATGGGAAACACAGTTATGTGACCTTACAATGATATTAGCACTAAGCTTAATTTTTTTTTTATTTCTGCTGTTACCAATATACAATGGAAAACAACGAAAACAATAGAATAACGAGAAAACCATTTAGAAATTTATTTCCGCCATAGTTTGTGGAATGTCTAAACGCACCATAGTGATAAGTTCAAACCGGCTCTAAACATTCTCCAACATTAATAATTTACCATTTTAAGTAAGTTTACAATTTGAAAACCGTCATGTGTCTTTCTATAATGCAGGCACAGAATAAAATAGCCCGAACGTTCACAGATTCAAACATCATAAGGACATTCTTGCGGTTCGATGAAAGTAATTATTTGAGACCTTTTGCTAGTTTTCTTTTCTGTCTAGTTGATGAGTGAATTGGCGAAACTTTTACGGGTTATTTTATTCATTACCCGTAATTTAGAGACATTATGGAAACACCGTCTCTTGGTGGGGTTTTTACTCGTTTAAATTAGCATTTAAAGGAAATAGTCCAATGAAAAAAAAAATCTGTTTTTAATTTGAACATTTAAATGTTTTTTTGTCAAGAACAAATTAGAGTAAGCACATCAGTGATCGACATCGCTGAGGAAGTTTTTGTATTTTTTGGCTTATTTCGCCGTAATTATTATAGTTATAAACTTCTCCGTTCGACATTTAGAATCTCTAAGGTCTCCTTTTTCTATTTAACAATTTAAAATTGAAAAAAATATTGAGATATGCAGGTATAATCTCCATTAAAAAAAACACCATTTTGCACTGGTTATGGACACCCCGAAATTCAATTCCTCTGTTAATGGACAGGAGTTCGGTACTAGTAATACACAACTCAGAAAATTTTTTTTAACTATAAAGATAACAAAGCATAATTGTTAAACTTAATTTTAGTAAAACTATTAGTAAGGTAGTATGAAACACATTGATGACTCAATAGCATCATTAAAACAACTATAATATGCATTTTAAATTTTTTGTTTGAAAACTTGGTTCCTACATTTGTCAATAGAGGGCATTGTTCTTCAATCTAGAAAAAACTGAAGCATTTAAATCAACAAGGAAGCTTATTATTTACATTTAAAGTCTAACCCGTCCATAACTGGTGCCTTCACGATACTTTAATATTAAATAAAACATGCTCATTTTTATAATGTAGTAAATAAATATTTACCTATAAAACTCCACGTAATGATATAGGCGGAAGAGATATTCAAAGCACGCACAATAACAATGACATCATATTCTACAGACACAAACGCAAACGAAAAGCATCGGACCGAGAGATATATTTATTATGCTCTACACATTTCTCTGTATAAGTGCCAATACGGCTTAGAGGAGGGATAACATACGACTACTATCTCCACCATAGTTCTTAAGCTAAGTCCAATATATGCTGGGGCACATGCGGAGGGACATCAATTTGATTTATATCTTATAAAGAGGTGATTGTGTCTACATGCCTGTAATCCAGCGATGAATCATACTTTCTGAATATTCCTTAAACTTTTCATTTCTCTTGTCTTAATTTGATTTAATCTGAACATTTATTAGGAAAATGAGTAAATAAAAATCTTTAATAAAAAAATCTTTCATTCTATTTCATTCAGGATATTTACTGATGTAACGATTATTTTTTTTTAACAAGAATTAAATCACACCTCATATGCCCCAATGAGAATTATCACCGTTAGATCAATGCGTACAACATTTTTTAATCTCGTCCTTACTTCCATAGAGGTTTTTTTGTTTTGCATACAAAACTTCATCTTATGAATCTTTCGAATATAATATATATAAAATTACACTTTTTGTATTTATATTCTTACTTCCTTATTTTACTGTTATTTGACAGTTATTATTTATATTGTTTACCAGAACAAACATGAAAACATACTGACATTTATTTATCCATGATTTCACCAAGAGCGAGTACAATAATGGTTTAGTTTAAGTTTAGTGATAACGGGGCCACGGTGATCAAGCGAGTTAAGGCGCCTGTAAAAATTTTATATCACGGATTCAAATTCCGTTCCCGGGAATTAATAACACACACACACACACAAAATTAATAATAAATTTAAATTAATAAGTGCAGGCCTAAATGGATTTGACGTATAAGCGACATGACATTAGCTAAACATGTCTGTTCGTATATAAAATATAATATTAACATGCACAACAGATATTTTTTATGCCCTCCCCTCTCTCTCCTTTTAGACTATACGAGATTTTTTTTCGAGCCAAGGGTGAGGGCGGAGAATCAATGCCAGAGAGTTAAAAGCCCCCATTGGCACCGGCACGCAAACTTGTTATTATTTAATCTAAAAACTTCTGTTATCAGGTTAACTGGCAACTCGGTGCTCATCACAAGCATTAGTCCGCTCGGCCACCCTGCCCTCCCCTCATCCAACCCATTTAATTGATGAAGCCTCAAATTTTACACGAGTGTTAATGTAACAATTTTTTTAATTAGTGATTGGCTTGTTTCACTGGAAAATATCCCTCCAGCTTATTAGTTAGACAACAATATACAGCTATCCCTGAACTATTTTTTTTTTTTTTTCCTACATCTGTTGATTTCGAGTTTTTAAGTCATGAGTCTTCTTCAGCAGCTTGGGGATGGTATAGGCAACAGCAGTGAACGTTTAGTTCTCTCTTCTTCCGGATATGCAGGAAGCACGTGGTTTACTACCCGGACGAGATCACATTTCACTCCCCCTTCACCAGGAACTTCCCTGAAGTATGATTGGTAATATTTTGCTTCAATCGTACATCCAGCTTTTTTTTTTTTTTTTTTTTTTTTAATGGGATTAGGGATTATCAGCCCTATACCCAATCCTCAGGAGGACCAGAAACTATGGTGTAAGATACAGGGGTCGCTCACCTTCCTATGAATCTCTGGGTGGGGATGTTACCGTCTCCATTCGTCCGAGAATCGAACCCTCGCCTTAGTGGTCTAAGTAGTCGAATAGGGCCTGCACTTATTAATTTTAATAATTTTGTGTGTGTGTGTGTTATTAATTCCCGGGAACGGAATTTGAATCCGTGATATAAAATTTTTACAGGCGCCTTAACTCGCTTGATCACCGCGTCCCCGTTATCACTAAACTTAAACTAAACCATTATTGTACTCGCTCTTGGTGAAATCATGGATATATAAATGTCAGTATGTATTCATGTTTCATGTTTGTGCTGGTAAACAATATAAATAATAACTGTCAAATAACAGTAAAAGAAGGAAGTAAGAATATAAATACAAAAAGTGTAATTCTTATATATATATATTATATTCGAAAGATTCATAAGATGAAGTTTTGTATGCAAAACAAAAAAACCTCTATGGAAGTGAGGACGAGATTAAAAAATGTTGTACGCATAATTAAAGATTTTTTCAAGGAATCAGTTCTCTAGGAAGAAAAACATAAGTTTGTGGTATGGGATCTCTTGTTTATAGTAGGGGCAGAGAAACAAAGAGCAAAGAAAGTAAGACAGTTTTTTTGTTGTAAAGGTTCGGAAATTAATGCACCTAGAATCTATTGTTCTCAAAAATTGCTGTTGGAAAACTGGATAGAACCACTACAGCTCGGCATACCAACTGGAGACGTGAGAACGCCTGGGGACTCCAAAGATGAATCTAATGAAACAATTCATTAGTCCCTTCAATCTGGTTTCATGCATACCAGATTGTCATCGAGTACAAAGCAGTTATAATCGAAGTGGAGGGAAAAACAATTTCAATTTTGGAAGACTTTTCGTTTTTTTAGCTAGGATATTAATATAAAACTTTGAAACAGTTACTTCCGTTAGAAACACGGATTCGAAATTTTTCCACTTTGTAATATTTACGCTATATTTCTTATGGTTAAGTAAAATTTCAAGTAAAAATGATAACAAGTTGTATTCTTCTTTTTGCTGGGAAGCTGTATGATATTCTCTGTTTTTGGCAATGATAACTTCCAAGTATACAACAATCAATTTATTTATTGAATTTACATATTAATGTTTCGAGAAATTTACTCCCATCTCCAGGACCTACAATCCCATATTTTCTTATCGATTCATGGCTAGAAAGGAGTTAATTAAAAAATAATGCATGTTACAATACATGTTAGGGTTGTGTTGTTACATAAATTTTGTAATTACCTAAAGTCTGATGTGCTCCTTTGTCATATTTTAAATTTATGTTATAGATAAATTAGAGTTATGATACTTATAGCACCAACACTCCTATAGACCAATAATTGGGTCTCTGATATGTGGGATACTATTGACCTTTGGATATGAATATTTACTCTTTTACTATTGTTGTTAAATGATTGTTTGTTATGTAGCTGTATTTCATTTTTACTATATTTTAATTTTATTTAATGTATCAGCATAATGTGTCCCCCAATGTTTTGTGTCTGTTTTGTAATTTACTCTTGTTCTATTGTTTTTGTGATGTGTATGGCTTCAAGTAATTTTATGGTTCTGTGCCTAGTATCTGTGGTTTATTGAAATTGAATTTGTGTTGTAATGTTATGCTGTGATATGCTAAAGCTGTGGCGTTTATGTTTTTTGTATTTTTGCAGTTAGTAATATGCTGTGAAATTCTGGTCGCTTGGTGTTTGGATGTTTTCTCAATGTAGATTTTGGGGCATTTTTTTTTTATAATTTTTTTTTGTAAGTTATGTTTTTCTTGTCTTATGAGTCTATTCTGTATTTTGTATTGACGATGTATCAGCCCAGTTTTTTATTATTGTATTGCCCAAGCTTGATTTCTGGTATGCCATAATTTTTAAACACGTCCTTAATTTTGTTTGTAAGTTCAGTTATGAAAGTCATTTTGTAGCAGAAGTTAAATTTCATTTTGTTTCTTTGTGAAATATCTTGACTTTTCTCGTTTGTTAAATTTGTTTTGTTTTTTTTTGTTTTTTTAAATGAGTAATGAATTGTTGTATTGGTTTCTTTGTTGTGAATTTTTTTTTTGGTGGTTTGTGTGTTACTTATTTTTTTTTGGTTTTGTTATCATTTTGGTTTAGTGTTATATTATGTAATCGACTGTACCATGATTTGTTGATTAGGTTTGCAAGGTAAAAATTCCCTTTAAGTATTTCATAAATTTCTGTTTTAAATTACGGAATAAAAGTTTTGTCAGTTAGTTCTATTGATTTGTGTATTATGTTTTGGGTGTGTTAATTATTTATTAAAATTATGAATATAAAATTATAAATTATAAATATAGGCTGTATATTTGGAAGTAAACATTGCCAAAAACAGAGGATAACAAGTTGTATATTTTTATATTAAATTACATAAATCTAAATCAAAGATAAATACATCAGATCTAGCAGATGTTAACTGGGTTTAACGACCTAAAATCTAATAGCAGTGAAGTATCGAAAACCACAAATCATCTTCAAGTCCCAAGCTGTTGTAATGAAACACTATTTCACCGATAACCTCCGGCCGCGTTAATTTAACATCCAATTCCTTCAGATATTGCCTTGCACAGAAGTAGGACCTATACTTATTAACTAAATTAATCTCATTCAAATAAGCAACTAGAAATTAATGAAGAATTATTTACCATGTATATCATTATAAATGTTTTGTTTCTTTTTGTTTTAACATGTCTTTAAGATCCCAAGTAACTTTGAGAGGTCAAGTGTTTACATATTTTTATTTTCTTCTTGAAATACCTTAAGGATACAGAAGCGAATAAATATAAAAATTTAGGAGAAAATTGATTGGCTGATCAGTAAAATAAATGTAAAAATACTTATAATATACTTATTTATTTTTACATTTTGTTTTTACTGGTCACCCCAACCAATATACTCTTAAATTATTCATTTAAGTCAACCATCAATCCACAATTATAAATATAGAAATTAAATTATCATTATTTTTACCTGACAAAGAAGTACGAATTAGATCTTAAATTGAAACAAAAAAAAAAAACCTTAATCACAAGAGTTTCCGTTGAGAATTTAAAGTCAAAATACAAAAAATGACAAGCAGAAATTAAGGACTATAGGAAAATTATTTCTACAAACAAGAAAGTCTAACAATTAAATATTTAAAAAATTTATATCTGGTTTCGAACTTTATAATGCTTACATCACAAAGTATAACTGCCAAGAAAATATTCAGATGTTGTTAAACATTCTTCAAGAACTATAAAACTTTAGGGTAAGAACTTTTACGAAAATGGTTCTTTTGGGTTTGAGTCAATTTACACTATACAGGGTGCCCCGTTTTTACTTTTTATTTTTGAAAAATATTATAATCTGTCTCAAAGGACATTTATAATAGTGAATTTGTGTAATTAACAATTGCACCAAAGTAAACTAGACACAATTCAAATGAAAGTAGAGTTAATAATTATTAAAAATATTTAAATAGGATTTTCGTGCTGTTTCTGTTTCTGTTGTTAGTTCTGTTTTTCTTGGAGGGAGGGGAGAGAGCGAGGTGGTCGAGCGGGCTAACGCGTGTCACCACAGCACAGCCACGCGTTGTCCGGCAACCTGATAACCGAAGTTATAGAATAGAGATAAAAAAATAATTACGAGTGCCCCTCCCCTGGCCAGGGGAAAACCCCGTAAAGCCTAAAAGGCAAGGAACGAGAGAACAAAAAAAAGTTGTTTAATTTTCAAAAAATCATGAATTATTCGTGATTTTTTTTTTATCTCCCTCCAACAATACTACAGACGCCCCATTTAACGAAAATTTTCTTGTTCCATTAGCTTTGAAACTTATTTAATTAAATTGAGGTATAAAAAAACATGTTAAGATTCACCTCGAGTTTTTTTAAGACAATTATGTGATATGTTTTATATTCTGTCCTCTACATATGCCTGTGTTTTCATCAAAATTTATTGTAAAGCTTTAATTTCTTTTTTTTTTCTAATACCTGGGATGTATTATAATGTGAATTTACAATTGCGAATATAAAAACGAAGAAAAATAACCTGGTGTGTCCACTCACAAGACTGTTCTACCTATTTCAGCAAAGTTTTTATATCTTTACATACGTCCATCAAGAAACAAAAACAAATTGAATTCGATGTATTGTCCTGAATACTGATCAAAGAAAAGATTTGAGTACGATTTATTCGATAAACTAAAGCAATGTAAAGCGGCTTAAGTTAGATCAGTATAAAAATTTTGATTCCCTCTAATATTGCTGTTTCTTTTCTCTCATTCACCCATTTCTGACCGCAAGATATGAACTCGTAATCTTACATTGGAAATTGAATAGCTGTAACTTCGTTAATCGTTGTCCGAAATGAACGATTTTTTTATAGTTTTGTTGCGAATTTCATTACCTTTCAAAAAACAGGCTTAAATAACTAAAAGCATAAAATATAATAATATAATAAAATATGCTTTTTTTCCTGAATTTTCTCGGAAACTTAGTTCATATACGAAAATTGAAAGGAAAATTTTTAGGACATTATAGGAAAGTTTCATCAAAATCGTTAGGGCCGTTTTTGCGCTACAGTCTATAGAAAAACATGTTTTTCATTTATTGCGCAGCAGCTGTTGGGCACGGAGCATCTAATTTAATAGTTTAATAGTGATTTATTTTATTTATTTTGTGCCGCAGACATCAGTAGGTAAAACCGTACAAAATAAAAAAAGAATCAACAAAATCGGTTCAGTAGTTCCCGAGAAAATCTTGGCACAGACAGACAGACATACCAATGGCTAAAAATGTGTTTTTCGAAATCAGGGGCTCTGAAACGTATAGATCCGTCAAAAACCGCATATCGGAAATTTGATCCAATTGCAATATTTTCCTTACCTAGTATTGGTAGGAAAGTAATCGTGAGTGTGGAACATTTCTTTTTATCATCAGATCATATTCATACCATACCCTATACCAATACCTGAATTTATAGGCTTATTTCTGAACCATCTATTTATAAATATGGTAATTCGAGAAACAGGGAATATTCATTTCATTATAACACGCCACAATAGTTATTATCAGTCAATAAATGAACGCAAACAGTTGAATAATATGATGTTACTAAATGCGTTATCGGAGGTTAGGGATTATGGAAGTTTGAGAACATTATAATCTGCCGCAGGTAACTGACGCTAATTAAAAGATTACTGTTGTCAGGGAGCAGTAAACACTACTCCCGGCTGGGCAACCTATCCCGTCACCCTGGTAACTATATCCCCTGGGAAATTTAATTATGGAATTGTGGGATCGATTTTGGTACATTCCTTCCGCCCTTCATAATCAACCCTTTCCACTTGTTTGACTCTAATTTCATATCGCTCCATATATGTTTTTTTTATTATGCACAACAGACTGTTATTATTCGCAAATAATCTTTGTTAATATTCCAATTAAGTATATGCAATAAAAAAAAAACCTGTACCACTACAACCCACGAAGGGTCTTGGGTTCAGTACAATTTAGGGAAAGCACTATTTCATGGTCCATGGTTGTGCAAGGAGGTGATTTGATCGAGGTTCACCACCATCAACCGCCAGGTTTACCAGCTTAATTAATTATTTTAATTAGGGGTACCCGCTTTATAGAGGCTGGGTGTGCCCCCAGGAGGGTCGCCCCACGCCCAATGAAACAGAATAAATAATTTTTCTGCCATGAGCCGGGATTTGAACCTGGGACCTTTAGCATTGGAAGTTCAGTACCCTACCACTAAGCGAACCCCCACTCCCTATGTTATGCACACGGAAATTAATTATTAAAAAGATACTCAGATATTTAACCTTTATTATTTTTAAATTATGCAATAACTTTTATTTTAATGATATAAATTATGACATACTGTTTAATATCAAGCATGATTTGCGCATTATCCAAACTAAGTATGACGAACACGATTGGGTAAAAAGGTTTTTTTTTTGTTTTTTTTTTTGCTTATGAATAGAGCCTGGACATTTATGCAGTAAAAATCTTCAAAATATGCCATATAATATGAAATAAAACATCTTTAAATAGTCAGTAATACAACATAAAATATGCAACGAAAAAATCTCTAAATAAGCAATGACAAAGCTAAACTATTCAACTACAAAACCTTCTGCATTAAAAAACAAAATTGGAGGTAGGATTAAAAATTAAATAAAAATGGCGCTTTTTTGTTAATCGACGAAAAACACAATGTTGACAACAAAGAATGGAAAATAAACATATATACTTGGTTAAAAAGATAATATAAAGTAATTGGATCATGTGTCTATTATAAACTGGTTATAATTGACACATGATAAAAATAATATTTTAATCTCTGACTATTTAGTACCTTTTTATCGGATTATTAACATCCACCTGAAACTTCGTAAATAGTTTCATCTCATCGTAACCTACAACTATTTTATTTACGAAAACTCTTGAAATCGGGACGTGTTTAATCAGCAGGGGGGCAAACTTTGTCTATTTAATTAGGTACTAAAAACTCGTAAATGCACATTTGCTTTTTACTTGGAACGTAAGATAATGTGATAACGAAATCGAGAAAAAAGACGGACTACAAAAAGATTGGGTCGTTTGTCCTATTTAACCTCGTCATTTCGAAAATTTGGACGTGTAGGTCACGCCAAACGGCTGAATATTTTTGAATAAATTATATTAAAATGGTTGAAACCAACCAGAAGGAGATCAACTAAAGAAAGGAAGAAAGAAGAAAAATTAGTGAAAAAGAAATATTTGCATGGGCCATATCTGGCCGGTCAGCACTGCAACAAATAAAAATGGTTAAATTAATACAAAAGAGAAAAAGTTATTAATAAAAGAGGAAAAAGAATATAATAGAGTGTTAATTTAACAAATTAAATACACACATAAAGAGAGAAAAAATAACTTTTCGTTATATTATTAAATTGAAGAGAGGTCAGAAAGGAATGCGAGCAGGAAGATATCCGATATTCCCTCTCCAATGAAAGGGGGGTATAATGCCCCCTATTGGAAATGTCTGAAAGTAAATACCAGACATAGAACAGAAGAAAAAGAAATAAGAAGATAAAACTCTTATTGTGAAAGAAGAACAAATGAGGAGCTCTAGATCAAAATGCATTGAGTCCATTTTCTGACAAAATTCACTTATTACAGGCATTCATTTCTTTTTCTTTTTTTTTCCTTCGGAAGTATAAATCTGATTTTTTTTTTTTTTTATCATATTTCTTCTTTTCACTGAGGTTAAGAGGTTCGAGGTATTTTTTTCACGGCAAAATGAATTTTTATCAAAATACATATTTTAAATTAAAATAAAATAGAGAAAGCTTATTTTGATCAGAAGCAGTGTAAAAGGTAAAATAAAAATATAATAAAATTAACAATTAATATAATTTTTTTTTGTCTATCAAAAAATATATTTGCGCCTGTCAACTTATTGCATTTAATTAATAAAATGAAATGAATTAACTTAACATTGTTTAATACCTATACCTGGCATCATAATTTTCAATGATTGTCCAAAAGAATTTAATTCGTCTTACGATTCCAAATAATATAATATATAAGTGTATATGCATTATATAGAAAATTAATTATTATGAAAAATGAGTACTCTGTTCGGAAATAATTATTGAAATTTAAAATTTATTTCACAATTAGGAATTATGTAAGTACGCTTACACGCTATCATTGCTCGACTGCGGTTTCAAGAGGGTATTATTTATATATATATATATATATATATATATATATATATATATATATATATATATATATTCTCATTTTCTGTCTGTCTCCAAAATTATCAGCGCAATGTCCAAAACTAATAAAGGTGGTGCAGGATTCCTAGCGAATTCAAAACAGTGGAATCCCCCATTCTCTGCAGATGATTCTTATCCACTCCCAGCTCTTCCAAAAATTAATGCGTACAAGAAATACAGACAAATACAGCATACAAGAATATTATGGTCAAATGAAATATAACGAAAATTAAGGTTAAAAATGTTTATGCTATGAAAATTTATGCTTAGAATCCAAATGAAGTATTCCTCAAAAGCATTGGTTTGAAAAGGAAATACATTCGACCAGTGAATAGAAACAAAGAATTATTTTACTAAGATCAAAGACCCAAAGGATCAAGCATCCATTTCTAATTAACCGTCCATCCATTCATTACAACCAGAGCTTCCATATATCAATGCACCAAAAACGTTTTTGGAGTAGATTTGATAGAATATGCTTGGAAATGAATTATTATTTTATCCTAGTAAGTAATTATGAAACCAAGTTATGTCACTAATCGTAAGAACATAATAAGTAGTTATGTCATTTACGATAAAATTGTGATGATACTGTATGAGAAAAGCATTTTTAAAATCGGTGGTTATTCGAAGTGATCAATAAAATAACTAAATTAGAAAGTCATTTATACTATGTTATCCATCCAAACAAAACGGAATAACAAGAGATGTTTTTATTATAGTGAATTCCTTTTGGCAACAGATGCCAATTCATATCTTTACCTCAGATGACCTATAATGTTAAATTACTTAAAATCACTTTATTTTTTTTTTATTAAGTTGACTGATCAATAGTGAAAATTCTGTCAATAATTCAGTAATATCTAATAATTTAATTTTATTAAAAATTATAGATTAAATAATTATTACATGAATTATCTTGGTATATTGATGGCACTAAATCTATTCGTATATTTCAAGGACAAATGCAAATTAATCAATACAATATATAACAATAAGTTTGTCATATCAATTAACATTCATAGCTAAATAACCGCGTAATAGATTTTTATGATCTGTATCTGTACTTACATATAGCTGCAGAGTAATGATTTAAAGTACCTTACCTGAAAAACACACAAAAAAAAAAACTTCATTAGTAAATCAGAAATTACAGATGGATGCTGATTGATTAATTTCATTTAGAACAATGACATAAATGTAGTACATAACTTTTACTCTTACAATCCAGATACCGGATACTAACGATCGAAGAGCAAAATAGATAACTTCCTGGATAGAAGAAGTAATCTTCGAATAAATTGAAAAACATAATATCTCAAAGACGAAAGCCTAAATATGAAAAGCTGAAGTCTAAAAAAAATGATCTTCTTTAAGAACGAAGGACTTCATACAAAAAAATATACAAAGCCCAATTTCTTGTAAATATCTAATTAAAAAGAAGTCTTTAAGACTGCGTGTGTGACGCCTTAAGCTACCTTAAAAAAAAAAAAAAAAAAAAAAAAAAATATATATATATATATATATATATATATATATATATATATATATATATATATATTTGGTTTTTAAAATAAATTACTAAGAGATGAATAATCTCTTCTAAGCAGACTAAATTATTAAATATTTATTATTATTATTATTATTATTATGATTATTAATTAATCTCCTCGCCTAAATCAAAGTAATGACCAGGAAGAGGTGCTGCTGGATACTATCCTTCATCATGCCTATAATTCCAACCTCATCATCACAACACATCTGCTGATTGTCAATACGGTGACAGGTGCGGATAAACAGTTGAAGATAAAAAAACAAAAACAAAAATTTATGACTAAATTATTATCTGTTATTAAACATTTCAATCAACCAAGAGAAACTTTAAAGTATTAAGCAATTGATTCTCAACAATGAAATATTTATATTTATTATTAAATATTTACGACTAAATTATTTATTTTTTATTAAACATTCCAACCATCCGAGAGAAACTGTGAAGTATTAAGCAATTGATTCTCAACAATGATTAAAATCAGGAATTACAACAGCATCGTACTTATAAAATTACACAAGTTTTTCAACTACAATAGAAAATAAAATTAATTCATTTAAGGCTTCATTGGGGAGGAAGAGTTTATAAATAAGCGTGTTTCGTGACGTTTTCCTTTTTATTTACCTAACTGGTGACTGTTAAAGAAAATAACAGTTACATTTAAACAGGATTTTATGTATCAAGTTAAATATATTATCAATTTTTAATTCTTAATTTTATTTATTTTTTATTCATCCCTATCCTTAAGAGAAACTACACTAAAATTATTTTTAAACAATTGTAGGACAGAATATAATATTATACAATCAAATTGGTTTTCATGAAAAAAAAAAAAAAATAATTTAGAAAAAATAATCCAAATGACAATTTAAAAGACCTTTAAATATGATAATTATTTTCTCAGAAAATATCTCTGTAATAAATATATATATAAATATATCAAATAAGCAAATATAAATGAAGGAAATAAGTAAAAATTGTTCAAAAGGTATAAATTATAGAGTTAACGAGTTATAAAAAATAGAGTAAACAAACAAAAGCTTTGAATAACTATTTTATCCAAAAAGTAGTCTGCTGCATATGGAAATACAGTCTATCACATCAAGGAGATCCCAATGCTAAAACATAGCAAAGAACCCTCTTTGTTTATTTATTTATGCAAAAGACTACACCCTACACCCCACGTGGACAAGTAGATAAATTCTTCTGGTCAATATGAAAAAAAAATAGTAAAATGTTAGAAATACATAAGATATGTTTGTGTTGGCTAAGAATAAAGAATAACAAAAAAGAGAATAACTATCTTTTAAAAAATAAAATATATTATTTCAAAATTTCTGGTATGACTACCATAAATTTTCAATCAGTTGATGAGCTACAGGTATAGCAGTTTCATAAAAACTTGAGAATATACTGAGAAAAATACAACAAAAAGGAAACTATAATAAATTGATTATGAATTTCGAAGTAGGAGAATTTGAATAGGTGTGCATTTTAAGATGAAATTACACACACATAAGAAGACTTATTTTATAAGCGTGCAGATTTATTTATTTAACTAAACTTATTCATTTATCCAAACACATTTATTTTATTTTTGAAATCTTATTTCTCTTTGTTATTTAGTTTTTATGATTAATATCCCAAAATGTATACATCTCTCTCCATCCTTCAATCTCTTTCAATTTTTACACATACATAATTAATGAAACATAACCATGTTTATAATTTTAATTTACATACCGTTTTTATTCGTTTATCTTCTTAATTTCTTAATGATGTTATTTTTATTTGTTTCAAACTGTTAATCTAATATTGTTATTATCGCCACATTTTACTCTTAATTGAACCTGTTCTTTAGTTGAACATAAAAATATTCTTAAGTTTTTTTCTGAATATAATTTTTAAACACTAACAATTAGAATATATTATCTGTTGAGATATTATAACTAAATTAAACAAGAGGAAACTAGAAAATTAAGTGGTTCGTTGAACACTCAATAAATGGTGAACAGAACAGTTCCTACTTCACTACTCTCAATTTCTCTCTATCTTAGCCAGAAAATTTTAATTTTAGTTCACCAATTGATAGTGTTTAGTAAATCGATTCTTAGTTTTTTAGTTGAATTTATACTGAAAAGTGCCAAAACTCAGCTTTACATAGTTCGAAACAACTATGATAATGTGTAAAAATTCAATTTATTTTTAATTGCACTGATTAATATTGAGAAACAATTATAGAAAAGGTTATGAAAAGGAAAAATCTAAGAGGTCATAAAAATTAATATATAAAAAAAATTCCTTTGAATTTAGTTAAGTGGGTTTACGGAGGAGGCACAACTCTCAATGTAAATTAATTAAAATTTAATAATCACCTACTTGAGTTCTCGTATAAAAGCATTAAATAAACGTATTCATAATATAGTGCTTCAATACCCATCCAAACCCACATAATTTTATAAATATAATGCACGTTTATTTGCACAGTAGCATCCGAAAATATTATTTTTTTAATATTATTAGAATCTTTTTTTTTTTTTATAAAACCTTAACTGATATTTAATTAACAATAATTTAATTATTGTCCTGACAAAATCGTGAAGGAAAAATGATTAAATCTAAAAATAAATTCGTTCTTCAAATTTATAGATAGAACAGTACACTTAAAAATACAAACTCATTAACTTAAAAAAAGTAGTGCTGACTATAAAAAGTCCTAATAAGTCTAAAGTCCATGAGGCCATGAGAAAACTATGCTCTTTTTTTTTTTTTTTTTTGGAATTTGTTGGTTCGAGCAAAAAAGTACACAATAAAATAATTAAATAAGTTATTTTCATAGTATTCGCTATGTTTGTTTCATAAATTATAATGATAGACAGTGGAAATGAGAATACAGAGTTACTATTATTTTTCTTTTATTTATTTTTCTTTCTTTTTTCAACTAAAAACGTGTTTTTAACCTATTGACTTACGTGTAAGGCGCTGAATTCCATTCCGCTCGACTTACAAGCAATGCCAAAATAATCGGACAGAAGACACACTAGAGCTAAAAATATCACTGTAAAAAAAAATCACTTACGGATCGTTATAGGAAATATTATACTATACTTATATTATGAAAATACGTACTTATAATGAAAAATAGTTCGCTAATCTAGTCTTCAATGAGGTAAAAATATGCAATAAATATTCATTGCGAAAGATGTAAATGAAATAATGTGATGAGCCAAAACTCATATTTATCGTAAATTTAACATGCAAATGCATATAAAATTCAAGCCTCATTCAAGCCAATAATGCCATGTAAAAAAATAAGGGTAAATTAAAAAAAACTGTACAGAATTTATCAACTTTCATACAACGCAGCTATAAAGCATAGATAAATGCAGTACATATATTCATAGATAAACTTCGTTAGTATGAAATTTGAATAATTGAAAAAGAATTCAAAAACATTGATGTTCATGATATTTTGTAAATATTAAGTTTTAGTTAATGCCATATTTTAACGAAATGTTCAGATTAAGATATTCATAAACTTGAAAACATTCTATTTCTAATTGATAAAAAATAAAGATTGGAAAAAAATTAATTTAGGGCGAAAATATTTATTTATGGACTTATGAAAAATACCTGCTTATTCATATTTATTTCACTATAATTTTATCCTTTTTAAAATATATCGTACCTTTATTTTATAGGTCATGAACTTTATTTTATACATAGCTTTATTTTATAGGTATATTGCTAGTATTTTTTTATATAAATAATTTTACTTATTAGGATTTTCTATCTTGGCACCAATGTGTCTCTAAATTCTTCTCAGTAAATTACTTCATATAGATCTAAATGAAAAAAAAAATCACGTATGATCCATTGCCTATCTGAACTGTTATTTAATACATATAATAAAATTATTGTATACATTTTTCAAAGTAATTTTCAATTAATATTCAGTTCCTCATTCTGAATCTCTTAAGGTTTTGTTCAAGTATTCTCTATGCAAGGCCTTTATTTCTTTTTTCATGGCTTCATATCCTTCCAAGCTTTCTTTTAACCCGTATTTCAATTTTATTCTCGGTCTTTTTTTTTTTTTTTGTCATTTTTAAATTCCTACTCCATAATTATCTTAAATAATTATTCACATTCTTTTAACATGACCAACTTCATCTTTTTTTCCCTGATAATTCTATATATTTTCTAAAAGGTGTTTTTTTGTCGGTACGCCATAACTTCGTCAATTCTTCATCAAATCCAATGATTGACTACTCATTTTGAAGACATTCTTCTCCTTCTATGGCGCAAAATAAGTCCCCCGAAAATTTATGGGAAAAAGTTATGGAAGAAAAGAAACTTTATTTGCGAATAACTCAAAAAGTATGCATTTTTCTCTAGATTGTACCCATGATCATGTATCATGTACCCATGATAATTAGAAAGACTACTAAATTACCTATATAACAAACAAAAAATCGTGATATTCGGACAATTATTAACAAAGATACAGTCCGTTAGTTTTGGTATACTCAATAATGTCTTCCTGTTTAAAGATATTGCATTTAGGAATAGAATAGTCAACTAATTTTTTTTTCCTGGCTTTTATATTAACTTTATTATTTCTTAATGACATTTGATTGTTCTTACTTTTTTTTTTATAATTTAGAATATCCTATGATCGGGGCATTATTTTGTCTTTATTACTTTTATTATCCTTCCAGTCAGCTTTTAAAAATAGATCCTAGCAAAGACATTCGTATAAATATTTTGGTCTATTATGTTTAATCTTTAATATTATAATCGACTAAGGAAAAAATATTAATTCCTTCCTTACATAATACATAGGTACTACTTATCTCCATATTATTTTAATATTTCTTAATATTAAACAGACAAAATTATCTGCGGATTTTTTGCACGGGCCAACTATTGTCTTATAATGAAAGTTCATTTCAGTATCTCAGTCTTTTACGATGTCCAACATTAATGACCCATGTCTCCTATGTCTGCGCAGTCATATACTTAAACTATATATATTACTAATAACATAAAAGTTATATTTTAAATTCAAATTTATGAAAGAAAATCTCTTGGATTTCTTTAATCCACTTTATCGGCCACTGCTTTTAGTATACATTCAACAGTTTCTAGAAAATGGGATCACTAGTGCAATGCCCCACTTTCCACCTACTTCAGAAGTCTAAAACTAGTTTCTGAACTTAAACTTAACTGGCTACCTTGAGAATTATTTACCATCTACTAGAAAACTACATCAAACTTCTACAAGTTCTTTTAACAATCTAGAAGGGAATGGGACAGCAAGGAAACCGTTCCTGTCCAAGACAGCAATTTGTCCCAACAGCAGGAAATTTTATTGCTGATTCAAACAGACGGCCAAACCATTCTCCTTCGTTCAGAAGAGTTCTTGAAGACAATAAAAATTCAATATAAATAAACTTGCCTAGCTTCACCAACTCACTCAGACTGGAATCTTAATGCATGTATAAGCTAAATAAATTTTAAAATAAATATTTTTTATATTATAATATATGACTTTTTTTTTTACATATAAACATTATTGTAGAACATAATTAAATTTTTTCGTTCAACTGACTGTCAGAACAATAAAATTTCAATTTGAAAACTTTTCAAAACAAATTACTTTGCTTCGTCTTATTACATATATTTTAAACTACACTCCTAATGAGTATTTACAAGAATCAGTAGAAAGAATAACGTCTTTGCGGAATTAATGAAGACTTCTATGTTAAAAGCTCGAAGCCCACTCTCAATGAAATGATTTCTATAAAGCGTTCTTATATTACACAAAATTAAAAATTCAAGAAACTCTAAATCTCATTAAATTCGCAGTTCTATTCTTATCAAAAGACTAACAACATTTAAAATGTGCAACCGATTAATTAATATTAATATGAAGACAAAAAATAATACTGAACAGTATACATTCTGTTTTAAAAGTTAAAATCCGTCCTGCTCAATGGAAGTGAATATGGAAAGTGACTGAAACCGTTACCCGATTCCTTCAGACCTTCATCAAGCGCTGCTTGCGAGTAGTCCTGGGGATCTGGTGCCCTGTGAGGATCTCCAACGAAGAGTTCTGGAGTTTCTTCTAAAGAAACCTTGAAATAAGGAAAAGATATAGTGATGAATTCGACACGCTTTGAGGAAAACTAAGTGCAACCGAAAAAGAAGCTCTTCAATCGAATCCTCAAGGAACAAGAAGTTCAAGAGAAAAATAGTGGAGATTTGTTCCTTGCTATCAGAAACGTTAAAGGAGAGTGAATGTTTAAAAAATGACCTGAGCCGGGCTGGAAAGAATTGGTCAGAAGCAAAAATTAGCTCCAAAAAAATTAATAAAGAGCGGAATGAAGCACACTTGTGGGTGCTCTATGTTCCTCCAGGAGACAAAGGTGATAATAATAATAATATACACTGATTATACCGACCTAATATACATAACATAATATTATTATAATTTTAAATTATATATTCCGACACAAATATAATTTTCCATACTTCCATACTTAAAAGGAATAGAAATTTATCAAAGAATTGTAGAAATTCAGTCAATACGGAACAGACAAAGAAATATACAAATATCTTGATATGTAATACGAGAAGAAGTTGATCAAGGGGTGCAGTAAAATAAATGCTAAATTTTCACAATAGTATTTTAATGGTTACGCCGACGTTTCGACCCACTTTGTAGGTCTTCATCAGGGCGTGGTATAGGCCAGTGCAGATCAATCAACTACTACCTGTGTGGCGTCTACCATGCCCTGATGAAGACCTAAAAAGTGGGTCGAAACGTCGGTGTATCCATTATAATACTATTGTAAAAATTTATTATTTATTTTACCGCACCCCCCGACCAACTCCTTCTCATATTATATCATGGTCAACCATCTCTATATCATTTACTATTTTTATTTTTTTATTTATATATTTTTATTTTTTTATTGTATTGTATATATAGTATGAATGGGCCTCACTCAGCTTTAGTACTCAGTGCCCTTAAATGTGGCAAAATGTATTATTTCTCAATAAAAAGAAATTTTCACCAAGACATCACTTACATATGCAATAAGTTAATATCAAAAACAAAAAAGCTTCATATTAAAAACTATTAATGAATTATATCAATTATTCAAAACTATAGAATCTCCTCGGCTTTCCACAAAAAAAGATTAATGTTTATTAAAAGACAACTAGGCTTTTCTTGCAAACAAGGCCCTTGTCCATCATTTATCAACGCCCACAAACAAGAGGGTTCCTATTTCGATAAATTAGTATGATAAATTAAGGTATATTGTTCTATTTTCTTTGCAGTAATGTTTCTTTCATTGTTCTGCGTCTACACTACAATATTTTTCTTCCTAACTGTCGAAACCTTAATATTCGTGTAGGGGTTGGAAAAAAAAAACCGAGGTGTCCACTCACACGACTTTCCTACCTATTTCAGAGAAGTTTAAGTAATTAAAATTGGTAATATTAAGGCCAGTGCTTATAAAAATACTCCGATCAGTGCGAGAGATTGCGATAGCCCTAGGTGTGTCACACATAAGCACAGAGAAACGTTTCCACAAGCTCGGCTACATTTCTAGGCTTGACGTCACTAATCACTAAAATTGGCAAAAATAAATTAATCATAGGTTGGAAATGTTTACCCGATCCTCCTACTCACCAGACCAAGCTCCAAGTGACTAAAACTAAGAGCGATTCCGACACAAGACACAAAAAATCACTTCAGTTTTTTCGAACCACTATCTGATCAGTTTTTTTGACAATAAAGCCTAGGCATGCTATGAACGTGGCATTATGCAGTTAGAGGAAATATGAGAACAGATTCTGCTAAATAATGGTCAATATATTGTAAATTAATATAAAGTTTATGTCTATAATATACCGATTTTGTTTCACCCTAATAAACTGGAACTTATTTGTCAACCAAATACTTGAATAAAAAATTCTGAACACTAAAAAGTAAGAATTTATATCGTATATTTATAGAATCTGATTCATTAGTCTATATCATTTTCAGAAAATATATTTTTATAATTTTATTTTTAATTTAAATATTTTAACTTTATATTTGATTTTATTATAGTTTTATTTATGTTACCAATAGTAATATAAATGAATAATACTGATTGTTTAATAGAGGGAGATTTAAGTAGTTGAATGGCCATGTTGTAAAAAAAAAAAATCTAATATCGAGAACTTACCACTGATTCGAGTGGGACAATAAAACTGTTTATTTCCTGTTCTAACAGCCTCAGGTCGATCCTAGAATACTCTTCTAAACCAGGCACAGCCTCCATAATACGAGCACATGAGCCATCACTCGTTATATGACCCTAGACTCAGATTAAACCCAGACTCGTTTATGGATTTAAGTGGTACATTTTATTTTTTATAAATTCATAAAAAATGTTAATAATGCGTTATGATTTATAAACACGAGCACTAGTTTCTTTAAAATATATTGAGCTATTAATCTTTCTTCTTTAACGTCCTTATATAGCTCAGTTTATTATTTTTAAACTTATTTATTCGTAAACATATGACTTCCTGTCCTACAATATCCTTTAATAAATCGCCACTTATCCCTGTTGAACTAATCCGATACCTAGGACTCCACTTGGACTTCTCATACGAGACTGAAATGACAAGAAACAGCTCGACGTTTCCGCTTACTCCATTTACTAGACAAACGAACTAAGCTTCCAATTAATTACAAAAGATTCATATACATGACTATAATAAGACCTACTTGGACTTATGGAGTTGAGCTATGTTGCTCCAATAAATCATCGAATTCCTCTAGTATCCAATCCCTATAATACAAAATCCTTCGTAAAATCCTTAATGCTCCTTACTTTGTCACAAATAAAATAATTCATAAAAACCTTAATGTTCCATATGTTTCCGATTTGGCCCAATCCCGATATCTATCCTTCCATAATAAACTTCATAGCCATCCGATTGTTTCTAACCTTGCTTCCTCCTCAATTCCTAATAATCCTCCGAGGCGTCAGAAAAGAAGATTATTGGAGTGCTACCAGAGGGTAGTTTCTCTGTACACATTTACTTGATGTATTTATATTAATATAGTTGTAAATATTATAAATAAATAAAAAACTTATTTATTGAGAAATATTACAAACTGTCACAATAAAGGACATTTATAATAGTGTTCAGAGAGCAGATTCACACTCTATGTAAAGTTGGAATTGGGGTTATTTCGCAATACATAAACAAATATATACATATAAAATTCTATAAATAATTACAATATTACTTCATAATATAAATTTGCATGGTACATAAATAGAATAACAAAACTGAACCCTAGTAACAAAGTTATAGCAATACAAGAATAGCTACGGCCCGACCCAGGCCAATGCCTCAATGACCCTACGACCTAGACCTTGCAAAAATAAATAATAATAATATAACAAAATAATAATAACAATTATGAGCCACACATAGATTTTATAATAAATTATAATTAATTTTAATATGACGCTTATTTTAATTAATTCTAAACAAAAAAATATAAATAGAAGGACTGCAAATACGATGTAATTCCACCAAAGCTGACTTGCAACAAATGAAAATACCGGGGTAGTATTTCGGAGTATTTATGAAAATTATCCAAAAATAATATTTTAAAATAATTAATTTAGAAGGTGCTTACTATTTTTCAAAACCTTATAAAATAGGACGTCTCGGTTCTTTTTAATTTTAGCAATCCATTCTACCATAATCATTAATATCGAAATAATTTTACAATTCCACTTACTATTATCAAGATAATGACTATTAAACAAAAGAATAATTTTTTTTTTTTTCTTCAAATATTAATCAACATTTATCGGCGAACTTTTGACAACTAAAAGTTCTCCTGGCTCGATTCAATTCCTATGATTTGTCAAGAAAGAAGATCACCCATCCCGCATCTTTTCAATCTCTTCATATTCATGGACAAATTATCTGAAGCCAAATATCTCATTAGTATGGTACCATGCCAGTTTCAATTTAATTGTAGAAAACGGAATAATTAAAAAAGTATAATGATTCTACAGTAAAATTTCACGATTGGTAGTATCAATGAACAAACATTTAGCAAAATAAAACGGTGTAAACAAACTCCAATCGTTGGGTCTTTAGGATAAGTTCATTAGTCGTATAGGATGCATAATAAAAACTTAATATCATATGGACATACAATGTTTTGAATATTATAGGAGTTTATTTATTTATAAGTAAAGGTATATTTTAAAATGCTTTCTTCATTGATAAAAAACCTCTTACTAAAATTAAAGAGACGAATTGGTATACATTGGTACTATCCCTAACTGCTCATGCGCTCATTGGTTTCTCTAGATTACTACTTCAAAGGATAATGCTGAAATGATAAAAATGAATACTGCAGGATCAACCCTTACCAGTACGGCTTCCAAAATAATGGGTCTGTCAGGAACCATGAAAAATGTTCATATTTGTTCCCTTTCATATGAGGGCAAGGGCCCCTTCCGGGACAGAAGCAATACCAGAGATTAACAGTCCAATATCATGTATTACTGATAACAGTTCCGTCTTTAGCCGTATTGATTTTAGGATGAGCAGAACAGGATAAATCAAACAAAACAGTTCAGGAACCCAACATCATATCTTACATACTGAGAATCCTACCAAAATAGAAATAAACAGAAAATACAAAAACAAGGGGTACGTTGTATAAATATTCATAAAAGAAAAACCAATCGGATAAATAAACAAAAGAGATATTCTCTGCTATTTAAGCAAATTGAATATGGCATTACATTCTCCATCTGAACACACTGTCTTTAAAATAACTATTTATGTTAAATTTTATGACGCTAACACAACACAATCAATTTAATTTGAAGCACGTGTATTATAGTAGAATGTACCACTTGATTTTCACTTTTTTTTTTTTATTTACCTTTTAAAGAAGAATCTTGTAGAAATTTGTTTATTAAAAATACTCAAAATAAAACAAGCTTTTTTTTACATAATGTTCTAACTCAAGAATTTCGAATGGCACATTTATAGGTTAATAGTCAAGAGGTAGACACCAATTTATTTCTGTTTTTCATCAATTTTTTTTATTGCTCGATATTTTTATTTATTTATTTTTTTATTGTTGCCTCTACCCTGTAGGGCCATAGGCAACACTTTTTGTTCATACTCTGATGTAGAACTTTTAAAAATATCATGTTTTTTTTAACGGCTTTTCCGTTGTCAGTGAGGTTTTCATTTTCTTTCAGGAGGCTCTGAGCCATATCTCATTTTTTTTTTTTTTTATTCTTAAATACTGGACAGTCCTTGCAGATGTGTTGGACTGTTCTTTGAACCTTACAGCTCTCGCATGTCGGTGGGTCTAGTCTTTCATTATTGTTAATAATAATGAAAACTAATTCTAATATTGTTACGTAAAATAAATAATAAATAACAGTCATTTTTCCAATTATTTTTTACTCTTTTCATCGATTAGTTTGCTAGAAATTTTATATTTTATTAGATCTGTTAATACAACTTAATATTTATTTAATAAAATTAATTGTTTATTTAACGCTCACATGTTATTAGGTTTCAGATTATAAATTCGAGATCCGACTTTTTACTTTCACTTATATATATATATATATATAATTATATATATATATATATATATAATAGAAAGTATTGCGATCGTGAAAATTTTCGAATATGAGTTTTCAACGGATATAGATGTTTTGAGGTCCAAAAAGTTCGAATAACCAAGACCCCTAAAATTGTCTGTGTGTATGTGAACAGTCTAGCTGAATAACGATTAAAAATAAATATACTTTTTTTTTTTTAACTGATTACCCCAACCATTCTTATTTTCAATTATTCACTACTTTTGATTATTATTTTGTTTCTATTTATTTATTTATTTTTTTGTACATATTGTGTGAATGTCATCCTACCTCACTATAACCAATGTCCAAGAGACAGATTGTTGTAATACTCAATAAAGAAATTAAAAAAATAAAATAAAATAAAATTATTCACTAAAGTCAACCATTAATCCACAGTTTTTAATATTTATCATTTTATAAGCATTTGTTCTGTTCGAAGACTTTCTCACACCACTGTATATACCTGTTTTCCAGTTCAATGTTTAACTGAATACAGAACACATTAGCAGACAATAAGCTGATCTAATATACAAACGACAGCTGTTTCAGATGTGAACAGGAAGATGGAGCTATGAACTGCAGCAACAGCAGCAGCGGTTGCCCCGAAGGCGGGGAACTTTACGAGCCTCTCTACGAGCCCCCGACCTACCTCACCGTCTTCCTCTCCATATGCTACATATCCATATCCGTAGCTGCTGTCGTCGGCAACGGCCTCGTCATATGGGTCATACTCACCTCCAGGCGAATGCGCAATGTCACCAACTACTACATTGCCAATCTAGCCCTGGCAGATATAGCAGTGGGCCTCTTCGCTATCCCCTTTGAGGTAAGTGGATTAATAACCAACCAACATTTAATTTATGTATATATATATATATAGAGAAAGAGAGAGAGAATTATATATAAAAAAGGTTTTTGCGTATGTCGTATTTTATTTTAGTATTAGGAGAAGATTGCACGAGCTCTTCTATTAGCTCTGGAATTAGTTATAATTACACGGTTATTAATTTAATCACATGTGTGTTGAGCTCCTGTAAGCTCCTACTATCCTAATACAAAATAGAGATTTAAACCCTGGTGTCTTCGTTAAAGTATAAAGGCTCCAGTTGCCTAATACTCTCCTAATACAAAATTAAGATTTTAAACTAAAAATTTGCAATTATTTGGCAATGACTACATCCAATTAACAACAATTGAATATATTTGTTGTATTATCAAAATTGCATGTTTACAAGTTTACGTTTCGGGATATTTACTTCCATCATGAGAACCACAATCCCAATGATCCTGATGATACATGACTTAAAACCAATGTGCTCCATTGTCAGTTTCTAATTCATGTTATAATAAATCTAGGTATATAACATCTAGAGCAACATCTTGCTTTTAGACTAATTATTGGGTGTCTGGGGTCTGTTGGGTGTCTGGGGCAGACACCCAATAATTAGTCTAAAATCAAGATGTTGCTCTAGATGTTATATACCTAGATTTATCATAACATGAATTAAAAACTGACGATGGAGCACATTATTTTTAAGCCATGTATCCACAAGATCATTGGGATTGTGGCTCTGAAGATGGGAGTAAATATCCCGAAACGTAAACTTGTAAACATGCAATTTTGATAATACAACAAATATATTCAATTGTAGTTAATTGGAAGTAATCATTGCCAAATTACTAAGAATATCATACAACTTTCCAGAAAAAATAAAAAAATAAAAACTTGTACGGAAAATGGTATTTATTCATCTGAAGGTGGTAGGTTAGATTTCATCAAGGTGACAGCAGTTATTTTTCGATCTAGTCATCTCTTCTTGATCACAATATATATATATATATTTTATCTTGCAATATTAATCTTGCAATAATACTGACATGTCAGGCATGGGGAAGGATAGCACCCAGCAGTACCTTTCCTCTGGCTTGAATTAATTATCATGGTTTGCTGAGGAGGGAGGTCTCTCATCCTACGCCTTTTTAGTCTCTTCTCCGTATTGATGGGTATATCAGCTGAAGCCACATCTCTGATTAGTATGTTCGAGTAAATTATTGTGAAATCGTTTGTAAAGAGTTCTTATGTGTTGGTCAACTCTAGGCAGGAGGAAGTCTGAATGTAAGGTTTTGTTTGTCACGTACCAAGGTGCTTTAGTTATAAGTCGTAATATTTTTTATTGGAAACTTTGAAGTTTGTGTAAGTGAGTCTTTTCAGCTATACCGTGTATCTGTGAGGAATAAGTCCATATTGGTTTAAGTAAGTATAAGTATGTATTTAGTTTCTGTCTCAGTTCTAGTTTTGAAGATGAGGAAAAAAAAGTGATTAAAGTAGTTTGAGTCGTCTATTAAGAGTCTTCTGTTTCATTTCAACATGTGTTTAAGACCAAGGTAGTGTACGGTGTCAGTCTGAGGAGGTACAGAAGAGGAAAGATATAGTCTGGAGGAAAATATGAAACTATGAGAACTATACATCCTAGAAGTAGTAAGTAGTAGAAGAGTCAGACACTAAGAAAAATCAATTCTGATGAGTCTCTTGAAATGAGAAGAGAGAGACGCTTCAGTTCCAAATGTAAGGATGGATGGCTTTTAAGCAGGTGCTGGAGCCTTGTTAGACCCTTGAAACTGCTCTTCACAAGGAAGAGGAGCCATAGAGGAGCCAGCTAAAGTAGGCTTAATCGGACATGAATCTCAAATTGTTATCATCGCCGTACTCATTCCTCGAAGGTGTGAGCATCAGCAACTATGGTCCAAAACTGTTATTGGGTATTATATTTAACATATCCAACATTTTTTAAAAATATATATGTGTTATAGGATTTATACTGCTGATATTTATATACTCTTATCTTCAGAAATATGCATGACTGGAGGTGAAAAAAATATATATACGGAGCAACTAAAGCGGAATCGAGAGGACGCCTTTTTAATCAAATATTCAAATCAATATAAGCCGACGGACAAACATAGGGACCATTCATATAAAATATTGACATTGTATCTGTGCCAACCGTGTTCCTGAATTTAACACCCGGAAAACCGGTTCAAATATTAAAACCTAAATATACTCCCACACTTCACTTCGTAAAAAGAATTTCAATCTACTTAAATTTCCCAATTTAGCTTCCTAGAGAGGTGCAGAATCACTATTAGTTTTCAGCTAAAGACAGCAGTATACTACAATTACTGGTTGGGCACTATTACGACTGTTCAAGAATTTATTTCCCTCTGGGCCAATAAACAAAGCTCTTTGAAAGGCACATCTAGGTCGCTAAAAATGTGTACATTGAGTTGAATGTAAACACAGTTAACAAATATTAAATTAAATAAAGAAAATTATAATGGTGCAAAAAAAAAAAAAAGTGGGGACGAGTAACAAACAAAACAAGGAACTTGATCAGGGACTGAAATAACAAGAAATTTTAATTTTCATAAATGTTCTTCTGCGTGGGCAATGTACTCTCACATTTTATGTTTATTTTAACTTATCAAGGAAGAGCTAAATTTAATAATACAAAAAGTAATCACTGTTATGAATAGCTAAAAATTGTTTGCAGAAACTTTTTTGAAA
This sequence comes from Nezara viridula, assembly GCA_928085145.1. Lineage (NCBI taxonomy): Eukaryota > Metazoa > Arthropoda > Insecta > Hemiptera > Pentatomidae > Nezara > Nezara viridula. The sequence continues at coordinate 51,388,371 of OV725081.1, forward strand.
CAGTGGCAAATTCATTGAATGAAAATAACCGTATTTATTGTTTAAACAATGCCATCTGTAGGATGATTTAAATTCATTTAGAGGCCATTGAAGTTTTCTTTCCTTCTCACCATAAAAATAGAAAATAAATTATCAAATATGCGAACGAAATTGTCTGTCAATGGTGGATTTTAAAACGGTAGTCAACAGGCTTTTATTTTTTCAAATAAAATCATCTGAAATACTTCAATAATAATATACATTTTTTTTTATACGATATTTTTCGAAAAGAAATTTTTATTGTAAATTAAATTTTTAACGAAAAAAAATGTCGTTAGTATTCAAATAAATCCCATTCACTGAAAGTAATCTTGTGGGCAACAGGTCGGTGATCAGAGAAGTGGAAAACTGATAACAATAAAATTTTATCAGGTTGTTTAGCAAGTAAAAACTTTTTATTATTAGTAATTTTCTGATGTAATAGGATGGTTGTTTGGTGCCATGTCAATATTAAAATGATGATTTAAGAAATTCGATCACGTTCCGTTAATTTATGTATTAAAATCAAAATTATTTTTTAATAGTAAATTTGTGGTTGATTTTAGTGAATAATTGAAGAAAAGTTGGTTGGGGTGTTAAATCAAAATACAAAGTAGAAATAAATAAGTAGTGTTTATTTTTGGCGACGTTTTGGCCCAAAGTTCAGGCCTTTATTAAGGCTTCCTTAAGATCGAATTTGTTTTCTATATGTTTTACCAAAATTTGTTCGTCTTTTATTTCTTTTATTTTAACGAAAAATGTGATAAGTCTACTAAGGTCTATCTTATTGATTTACAGTAAAGTCATCAACCAAGCTTACCTAATTTCCCCTTGTAGTCCAAATCTAAAAATTATTTTTGAAATCTGTAATGCCTAACTTTCTGTGCTATATGATACCCATTCATGTTATCTGGAATTCATGGCAGTGGATCTGAGCGTTTAAATAAGACGCCAAAAGCGTTTAAAAATTTTTCTGTCGTAACACCGAAGATGGAGGGACTTAATTCAACGTAACAATAAGAAAAAAAGAAGCAATAAAATCGGTTCAGTAGTTTCCGAGAAAATCTTGGCACAGACAGACAGACCAATGGCTAAAAATGTGTTTTTCGAACTCAGGGGGCTCTGAAACGTATAGATCCGTCGAAAACCGCATGTCAGAAATTTGACCCGATTGCAATACTTTCCTTACCTAGTATAGGTAGGAAAGTAAAAATTATATGCTTTATTTATTAGGCGGAGATAAGGAATAGATATTTCTGTACAACGATATCAGATTAGAAAAGCTTTCGTGAAAGCGACCATAGAATTAATAGGTTAAGATAACAATCTTTTTGAATGAGCTTAAGTGAGAAATGCCATCCGGCTTAATTAACCTCTCAGCAAGGAGAGCCATTTTAGAAATGCACTTAAAGCCATAATCCGGCTACGTGACGGGTTAACTTAAAGCCTGACTCTAAGTTTCAGAACAGGCCTCTGGCCCCGCATTAACTAGTTTATCATTTCACGTACATCATTTCATGAGAAAGAGAAAAATCTTCCTTGCAAAAAATAATTTAGAGAGTATTTACCTTAAGGAAATAATACCTATAGAGAGAGATAAAAACCACTAAAAAACAGTCTTATAAAATAAAAATATAAAATTAAATTTCGTTAAGTAATATATTTATTTATTTTCATTATTTGGTCTTAAAAACCATCTTCAAATTATCAATTTTTTCTTAATATTTATATTATATTTGCAAATTCTAAGGCAATTCTAATTTGTTAGAAACCCACCCTAAATGTACTCCCCAAAAGCCATTAGTATATTCCCTCACAATATTTCTATCCAGTCCAAAATTCAAGAAAAATCTTGGAGTTTCCTTCCATCGATACCTAACTTGGAGTAACCGTGTATTCCAAACCATCCGAAAATCCATATTAATTAAACTAAAAGCTCAAACAGTTCCTAAAGAACCATAGTTTAATTCTCCAAAGATTAACTCGGAGTTACTCATGGTTACCCGTCAAATTGTCTGGAGCCATGTGTTCGGAAGTCTTCTGTAGTGAAAGGGCAGAGATCAGCTGTATAGCCTCTTCAAGCCTTAAAAAGTCATCAAAGTGACCTTCGCTCTAGTAAGGAAGTGCAAGGCATTGGAGACTTGTCCGTCCTAAGAACTTTAAACTAACATGGATTACCGATGACAAGAATGTCATAGGAAATAAAAAAGCTGACCAGCTTGCAAGAGATGGTGCTGAGATACCACTTGTTCAGAGAGAACTTGCATTGGGCATCTCTAAGAATTATCGGCGCAAAGATGTCTGGACCATACTTGGAAAAGAGCAGGCAAGGAGAGAAGGGATTTACAGAGCTTGGACAAGCAACAGCTACAAGAATGGATTGGTAATAACCATCGAAACATTTCGGACAGAACACATATTTAAACTTTTAACTAATATTTTTTTTTGACCTAGTATCACCGAAAATATTCATTACAATCAGCGATCTTTATATCTTATATGTCTTAAACCTCCCTTTGTAAATAAGTTTTACAAGATGGAATATCCACCTGACTTCTTGTTTCAATTATTTTTAGAAGGTTAACAAACAATAATTCTGTTTTTATATGCAATATTCTAGCGTTGCAGAGTGTGTTTGTACTAAAATAGGTACAAACAAATGTTTAAACATTTATGAAATTATTGGAAGGAGAAAAAAAAATTCATGATCTTAGTTCATTAACGATAAACAGCTAGGAAAATGAGGTTTAACAGCGTCATTTAGTACTTAGTAGACAGCTATCATGTTTCAAGCCTCACAGCACTTTGTCTTCACGAACTTGAGCAAAGGGACTTTAGGGTTATAACGTAAATTAAGGTAATTGTCTCGATTAACTGTATAATCTGTATTATAAATCGTGGTTATGGCTACCATTTAATTAACAAGATAACTGTCAACTAGTTATTCAAAATGTGAACGAGATATTCAAATCTGCTCCTTCGCCCTGGACATAAACCACGAATTAAAAAAAACAAAAACTAAATAAACTTGGTGAGGATATTAATAAGTTCCACTGTACTTTAATATAAAATTTAAACACAAATTACCAATATAGAATAATATATATATTTTTCTGTGTGTACTACAGATCTCGTAGATCTTTTGCCGCAATAACCACCCTTCTCTATCCCAATCTATCCATCTACATTTTGGCATTCCACCTGGTATTGTGCCTACTATGGAGGCAGTCATTGTCGTGTAGATCATTCCAGATGGATTTTTCCAAGCTATATACCCCGCCCATCTTAACTTCCTTGCCTTCATATCATGAGATATTTATTGATCAGTTTCTGTAAGCAACTCTTTAGTGATCTTCTTCGTGCGTTAGTATTCAGATTCCATACTGCCCCGGATATCGTGCGGAGGGTTTAATATACAAGATTAGTTATAGTAAATAAGTTCTTATGTCTTCACCGGCCTTAAACAGTTCTGATGGTAGGTTGTCTATCTCCAGAAACTTTCTTGTTTTGGGCATTTTCATAGCTATTTCTGGAATATTATCTTGAAAAATTAAATAAAGATTGCTAGGTTTGTAAAAAAAAAAACATTTGAAATGATATTGATCGAAATTTCTAACAGTATGAGGAGGAGGTTAAAAATAAGTTGGATGAGAAATATCTCTCCCAGACGAAAGTAAATTAACTAACTGAATCAAGTTCGGGAGTCGTTGAGTAATATCATTCCTCGCGCAACTTAACTTTCTGTTATTGTTTTCCATTCTGACAAGTGAAGGAAGTGTTGTATGTGACTTATTAATGTTTTGTGCAAACGACATAGATATAACTTTTCTCTAAGTTGAAACTGAAACTCTAAAATAATTGGAGGGGAGGGTACAGAGAGTCACAACGTAGCTCAATAAATAAAATTAAATATGAAAATAAAAATAAATAAGAAATGCAACCATTAAAATTAATTTTATTAGGTGGGGTAATCTAAAATATTGTCCTCTGAATATTGTAATGAAAATGCAGATTGGATGTCAGCATGGATTGCGATAGATTTTGAACGGATTTGTTTGGATCTTGTTCTCTTGTTTGTTTCTTTGTTTATATGAATAACCTGGTGATTTAATTTTAGTATGCGATTTATATTAACTTAATGCATACATTTTTTTTATTGTTCTTATGTGTTCTATTGATAATTTTAGATTTTATACTGATGTTGATATTTAGCGTTGTTTTAACTATCTGACTTTTTAATAAATGTGGTTTTTAAGTAATCCTTTAGATTACTGTGATATTTATAATGTACCATAAAAAGAAAAAATATATTGTAATATAATAAGGTTGTTTATAATATAGAGATAATCTATTTGTATCGGGTTCTTTCCTGAAAACACAGAAAGCTTAAATAAATAAATACAATTAAAGTTATTATATTATCAATCAATAGCACACACACACATACACACACAGTAATATTGCATCACTTAACTCGTTCACTTGTACTCTTAAATTGAGCATCGAAGTCCGGAGCTTTGTATACATATATATATATATATATATATATATATATATATATATATATATATATATATATATATATATATATACAGAGTTGAAGAAATGAAATCACTAAATTAAATTATTTAATGGAGTAATTAAAAACAATCAAGATTCTATTTTAATCTTATTTATTGAAAAATATTACAATCTGTCTCAAGGACATTTATAATAGTGTTCACAGATCACATTCACACTCTATGTACAGTAAATAAAATAAATTATACAGAAAAATAAAATATATACAATAAATAAGAATAAAATAACCTAAAAATAAATTAATAAAAAGAATACATACATACCTATATACAATATTTACAATCTGGTGAGAGAACTCCGAACCAAACTTGTCCCTCCAAGTGTGGAGGGAAAAGCATGGCTCCAGGAGATCCCAGCACTTCTCTCTCAACCGCGTCACTGGGGCTAAACCCAGTGGAGATTGAGCAAGAGTGCTTAAACCACATACACTCATGTCGTGAGTGGAGTATCTGACCATTGCCAGAACTCCAATATTTACAAACTATAAAAGGTCGTGGGGCCACTGCCGTTTTAACCTCCTTGGAGGATTATATGGATGGGTGGTGCTGGAAAGAGATTGTGCAAAGTGATTTGGATGATGGGTGGAATTTGGAGAATTTTGATGGGATAAGATCTAGGACAAATGGGATATTAAGGTCATGGTGTAGGGTTTTGTTGGTTACATAGAAAGGAGTATCGACTATTGTTCGAAGGACTTTGGATTGGAAGGATTGGATGCGTTTGATGTTAGAAAATTTTGCTGTTCCACACAGTTCAAGTCCGTAAGCCCAGATAAGTTTCAATATTGTCTTGTAGATCAGTAACTTGTTTTCAATGGAAAGTTTAGATTTCCTGTTTAGTAGCCGGTATAGTTGGCCATATCGTCGGTTTAGTTCCTGTCTTTTAAGTCTGGTATGAGGGTTCCACGTTAGTCGTCTGTCTAAGGGATAGCCAAGGTACCGGACTGTGTCTGAGAAAGGAAGCTGGGTGGAATTAAAGTGTACTGGTGGACAGGAACTGCGTCGGAGCGTTAAGGTGATGTGTTGGCATTTGGATTCGTTTACTTTAATACGCCATGTATTACACCAGTGCTCAATCAGGGAGAGGTGTCTTTGAAGGTTTGAGGATGCTATATCAGGATGTGAGTCGGATGATAGAATGGCGGTGTCATCAGCAAAAGTTGCCAGGAAGGTATCGGGATGGACAGGGATATCGGCGGTAGAGAGGATGTAAAGGACGGGACCCAATACGCTACTTTGAGGAACACCTGCCTCAATTGGATAGCAATGCGAAAATTCAGTACCGCAACGAACTCGGAAGGTACGATCTGAGAGGTAAGAACGGAGAACAAGGTAGAAGGACTGAGGAAGATAGTTTTTCAGCTTGGAAAGAAGCCCGGCGTGCCATACCCGGTCGAAAGATTCTCAAGATTCTCGATGCCTTTATTTTAAAAATCCCTCTAGCACAGTGCAGAACTAAAATATAGACAGGATTATAAAGATGGCTAAAATATGAACAGAATAGAATCAGATTTCTCAGATCAATGGAATCGAAATCAATAATTCAGAAACAAATCATAAATTAAAAGTTACGTAAACAAAATTCAATTTAGAGAAAAATCTATTTCATGATCTGCTTACTGAAAAATAATGGGATTCAGAGAGAAATCGGAATTGTTAATAATAAAGGGAAGATATACAAGTAATACACTCATTCATAAACAAAAATATAAATTAAGTAAATTTGTTACATATAGCATATCCATCTTTTCATTTTTCAACTAATCAATAATTTAATACCTAGATTCTTCAATAAATCTAATTTCGTAATGAAAGAAAAATATTTATTGAATAATTTTTAAGGAATGAATTGACACTAAAATTATTTTTGTTAAAATCTTGACGTGAAAACCGAGCAACAGGAAATACAAGTACAAGAGGCAAAAATAAACTTACATTTTGTCACATCTTTTTCTACTTACCACGTATTCCGATATCAGGAAAATAATCAATCAAAAATATAATCAGATTCTACTTTCAAATACGGAACTATGGGCTTGAACTGTGTGGAACAGCCAAATCTTCGAACATCAAGCCCACTAACCCTTGCAATCCAAAGTTTCAAATAATAGTCAATGCTCCATACGAGGTCCCCAAAAAATACTACATCATGATCTCAACATCTCATTTGTCCTTGACCTAATCCTACCCAGATTCTCAAATTTCAAAAACCTCGTCCATCATCTTATTCAATTAGCACAATTCCTCCCTAGCTCCAACCATCCATATAATCCCCATGAAACCGCAATGGCCCCCAGACCTTTTGTAAATACGTTATTGGAGTTCTGGCAGTGGACAACTTCTCAAGTCCTGAGTGTATGTGGCCTTAGCGCTCTCACTCATTCACCAATGACTTTCAAACGGTGATGCGGCAGGGAGAGAAGAGCTGGGATCTCTTTGAGCAATGCTTTGCCTTTCACATGAGAGCGGTAAAGCATGGTTCAGAATTTCCCAGACTGAATGTAAATATTGTATTTAGGAATGAATGTGTGACAAGTAATTTTTTTCTTTTTATTATCCTTTTAATGTTTTTTTTTTCCTTTTTCTTTTTACAAGTATTTTATATTTTCGTTATTATTTTATTGTATTTATTTTTTAATTACACGTTTCTTCTTATTTATTTTTTTCTCAATTTTGTATATAGTAGTATGAATATGCACATATAGAGTTATTACCCAACGCCCTTGATTGAGGCAAATTGTATTATTATTATTATTATTATTATTCCAAAAAAAGTTTCCATCACAAAAAAATTAAAAATAAAATAAACCTTCCAACTACAGTTCTCAATTCAAAACCAGTTTAATACTATTTTCCTTATGCGGTATATTATTGAACAATTGACGTAAAAACGGTCCATAAAAAGAAGAAAAAGACAGACCACCATACCTTGAGGGATTCCGACCCTATAGGGAGAAGCAATGGATTTAGGAGAATTTAGGGAATTCGCTAACCAACTCAATAACAGATGCCGTTACACCCTGAGACAGGCGCCCAGCAGCCTGGATTCCAAACCCAAGCTCCAGGAGAACAAAGGGTAATAATAAAGGAAGAACAAACCGTGAGAATTTCAACCAGCTTCCGATGTCAATGGAATGTTATGATTCATGCTCCACCAAGAATCTACCAATTTTAACCGACACGTTGGAATGGACATTAATGAAAAATTCAGAAGGGTCAGAAAATATAATGAATTCACTGCTACAATCGTCAATCCTCTATTAGATAAAAACATAATTTTGTTAATGTCTTTAATAATTTTTATGTACATTACTGTTGTAATATTTTTTTTTATAACATAATTCGCTCATTTTTTAGGCTTGAAAATTTTCAAACAGTTGCTTCTTATTCAATCTAATGCACAAATTTCCAAAAAGTACATTCTATATTATCTTTATCTTTTTTCTTTAATATTTAAAAATATGTATGAAGTATAAGGCACTGGCTCCATTTCATAACCAATTTAGCATTATGATGATTCTCTATTAAACCTCTTTTGCTTTTCCAAGAGGTGAAGATTTAACGTGAACGAATTAAAAGGATTACTAGTTGTTAAAGGAAAATTAAGTCAACTTTCATTCGGAGTGAAGCACTAGCGGATCCAGGATTTAATATTGGTGGAGGAGGACTTCAGCCCGATAGGTTTTTTTTTTCATGTATACAGGTTCACTAATACAAAATAAACAAAAAAGTTCATATTAACATATATCTCAAACTCATTCATTAAACAGATATTAAAGGTTACAGATTTATTATTTATTATTATTACAACATTTATTTGTAATTTGTATTATTAAAAAACATGTCTGTTTATTCTGCAAAAATGAATAAATTGATGGTGTCTCCCATGATAATCATAAATTGAACTGTGTCATAGTATTCACTCGCACAAAACTAGACCAGCAGATGAGCAACTACTGTCATTACTTATCGTTCATTTGTTATCTGGTGATTAAAACCTGTTATTTAGTATTAAACACGTTAAACTTTGCACAGTCAGTGTTGATGTAGTAAATAAATAATTAATCTTTAACCTTTGATATATGTTTAATAAATGAATTTGAGATATGTGTTAATATGAACTTTTTTATTCATTTTGTATTAGTGAACACATACCTAAAATAGTGCCGTGCAATTACGAAACACCCTGTATAACGATAATTACTCTGGAAAAAAAAAGAAACTAACTAATAATGTTTTAATATTTTTCCAATAAAACCGGGTTACCCTTTACCATTTTGGAGGGGCTTAATCCGAAAGCATCTCTCCCCCCCCCCCCCCTCGTAGATCCGCCTGTGGAGTGATATAACTGTTTCAACTGCTCTGACAAATGCATACTATAGTGTCCTTACCTCTATTTCACTGAAATATAACTATATTTATATATAAAATAAGTTTTATTAAATACAAAAATGTTTTATATAATAACAGAGTGTTTCAAACTCACGGAAACCTACAACATATTACTTGAAGATTTAGTCTTAACTGTACCGAATGATGTGACTGGGAAACTGCACAGCTGCCAGCAATTCACTTGTAAAAAATAATGGTCTTTTCCAGATAGAACCGTTACTGTCCATGTTTTTTATCTGTTGTAGGGCTTTCCGCTATTATATCTATTCCATGAAATGTTTTATTTTTTGTAGAATTTTTTTATCAAGTATTTCGTGCAATAAAAGTTCTGATAAATTAATTTTTTAGCTTATGTTTTTCGTTATTGTTAGATATTTTACAATTTCTGTTACTGAATAAATTAGACACAGTACTAAGATATTACTTATATTATTTTTTAAAAAACCTGTACCACTGCAACCCGTGAAGGGTCTTGGATTCAGTACTATTTAGGGAAATCACAGTTTCTAGGTCAACGGTTGTGCAAGGAGGTGATGTGACCGAGATCACACTCAACCGCCAGGTTTTTCCCCTTCATTAATTATTTAACTAAGGGTACCCACTTTATAGCCTCGCGCGGGCTCATTACCGCGTATGGGGAGCGTCCCACGGGTGGCGGATGTGGGGATGGTCGGTGGAAATTTCTTGGAGTTCCTCCCGGCTAAGTCCGATGGACTCGCTGACCAACAATGAGAGGGGCCCTCCAGACTTGCTGGAGGGAGGGGACCTCCAGACTTGCTGGAGGTAGGGGCCCACCAGACTTGCTGGAGGGTGTGACGTAGGATTGAACGCCCTACTCACATATCTTTAGTTCACCAAACACCACAAATAGTCATGGATCTCCCTAAGGTAAAACGCTCATTATCCGGAAGTAAACTAGTCCCCGTTCGGGTCTCCGGGTGGGGACTGCTTTAGGGGATTCATGGCGCAAGTTGAAATATAGGGATTTAAATATTGGTACGTGGAACGTAAGGAGTTTAAACACAGCAGGGGGGCTAAAATCGGTCGCGAATGAGGTAAATGGGTACAATTTGGATGTCGTGGCTCTGCAAGAGGTTCGCTGGCCAGGGGAGGGCTCGATGAGGGAAGGGAAGTACACTATTTGGTACGGAGGAAGCGAGAATCATTGTTTAGGTACCGGGTTTCTAATTAGGCGTAGATTACTATCCGCTTTGAGGGACGTACAATTCTTTAGTGATAGAATTTCGGTAGCTACATTTCAGGGACGTTGGTTTAAAATCGCATTAATAAACATACATTGTCCGACCGAAGACAGTGACGATGAAGTCAAAAGTGAATTTTACGATAAACTCGAATGGGTTTATGATAAACTACCACGAAACCACATGAAAATAATTGTAGGTGACGCGAACGCAAAGGTAGGAAGGGAAGAAGTTTATATTCCGACGATTGGTAAAGAAAGTTTGCACGAATATAGTAATGATAATGGGATCCGTCTGATAAACTTTGCCATCTCGAAAAACCTGATAATTAAAAGTACGACGTTTAAACATAAGGATATTCATAAATATACTTGGACATCACCGGATTCGCAAACACGAAATCAAATCGATCATGTCTTGATACAACACAGCTGGCAAAGCAGTATAATTAATGTACGGTCTTATCGCGGAGCAGAATGTGGGTCGGATCATGAATTAGTAATCGCGAAACTTCGACAAAAACTTAATATAAAAAAGAGAAAAGAAAACCGTTTCGATTTTGAGAATTTTAATTTGGAAAAATTAAAAAATCCATCAATTAGAAACCAATTCGAGCTAGATGTTAAGAATAGGTTTGAAGCTTTAGAGCTTCCTGACGAGGACCACGAGGATATTGACAAGTTATGGATAGAGATCAGAGATAATATTAAAGCGGTCGGTAACTCGTGTCTAGGAAAAAAGGAAAATAAGAATAACAAACCGTGGTTTGATGAAGATTGCTTAAACATGTGTGAAAAAAGAAAAGCCGCTAAATTAAAAGCTCTAAATAATCCTAGCGAAGACAATCTGGAATACTTCCGAATCTCAAAGAACGAAACGACAAAATTGCTCAAAAATAAAAAAAGGGAGTATCTTAAAAATAAAATAATTGAAATAGAAACTAATAGAATCGAAAATAACGTAAGAGAAATGTACAAAGGTATAAACAGATCACGTAAATATGTAGGGCCCGTAACGTCTGGAATTAGGGATGATAATAACAATATTCTGACCGATCCGGTTGACATATTGAATAAGTTTAAGGACCACTTTGACAATTTTAAATACGGGAAATTATGATCTGTGTCCTCCTTCTGAGTACCAGAGTGCTGAACCGTTAATAGAAGGACCAAGTAAAGAGGAAGTTGAAGTAGCTATCGGAAAATTAAAATCATATAAAGCAGCGGGAATCGATAATATTCCTACTGAACTAATTAAGGCATGCGGAGAAGCTGGAGTTTCTAAAATACATCGGTTGGTTAAAAAGATCTGGGTGAACGAGAAATTACCTGAAGAATGGAAAGAATCTATTCTTATTCCGATTCACAAAAAGGGTCCGAGGACGGATTGTAATAACTATCGAGGAATTTCACTCCTTCCGGTGTGTTATAAAATATTCACTTTAATCTTAACCAGTCGAATCACGGAATACGCCGAGGAAATTATCGGAGACTACCAATGCGGATTTAGACGGAATCGTTCGACTATTGATCAAATATTTTCTTTACGGCAAATATTAGAGAAAAAAATGGAGTATAACGGTATTGTTCACCAGCTGTATATAGATTTTAAAAAGGCTTACGATTCTATTGACCGCCAGAAACTGTATAATATTCTAATCGAGCAGGGGATTCCAAAAAAACTAGTAAATCTAGTCAGGATGTGCTTGACGGAGACACTCAATAAAGTTAGAATCGGTAATAATTTGTCCGAAAAATTTGAGGTTCGTTCGGGCTTAAAACAGGGGGATTCCCTTTCGCCTGTCCTGTTCAATTTGGCATTAGAACATGCCATTAGGGAGGTAATGCGAACCGAGAAAGGGTTGGATCTGGGCGGGACAACATCCGTGCTGGGCTATGCTGATGATCTGGTACTGTTAAGCGAAGACGTTGAAACTATAAAACTAAATACGACAACGTTAATGAAAGCCGGGAAAGAACTAGGACTCGAAATAAACGTGGATAAAACAAAATATGGTTAGCTGCAAAAATGGCGATACTACTGGTGATATCGATATAGATGGTAATATGTTTGAACAGGTAGATAAATTTAGGTATCTAGGTTCTACGATTACTAGAAAAAACGAAATTGAAGAAGAGATTAAGGTTAGACTGAAGGCGGGGAATGCTTGTTATTTTTCTGTGACAAAACTACTTAGTTCGCGCCTCTTGTCCCGAAACTTAAAAATTAGAATCTATAAAACAATTATCTTACCTACAGTTCTTTATGGATGCGAAACTTGGCCGCTTACATTAAGGGATGAGCAGCGTCTTAAGGTTTTTGAAAATAAAGTATTGCGTAGAATATTCGGACCGAAAAAGGATGAGTTAACCGGAGAGTTCAGACGGTTACACAACGCCGAATTGCGTGAGATGTATCCGGGTAATATAATTGAGGTAATTTCATCGCGGCGAATCAAATGGGCTTGTAAAGTTGTTGGGCTTAGTAACGAGAGAATTCCTAAAAGGTTAATGTTTGCTGTGCCGAATGGTAAGCGTCCGAGGGGTAGACCGAAGCGAAGATGGGAAGATTGCATTAAAGCCGATCTGAAGGGACTGGGTTTGGACGGCGAACGGTGGAGGGAGGTGTGTAACAAGCGATTGGTGGTGTCGGCATCGAACCTTCGGGTTCGCTAAGCCTTATTATTATTATTATTATTATTATTTACCCACTTTATAGAGGCTGGGTGTGCCCCAGGAGGTCTTCCGACCCAGGATCGCCCCACGGCCAATGAAACAGATAAATAAATTTTCTACCATGAGTCAGGGTTCGAACCTGAGACCTTTAGCATTGGAAGCTCAGTACCCTACCACTGAGATACCCCACTCCCTAAACTAATATTCATACTGCATAAAAATGTCAATTGAAATCGAAATGTTATTATTATTTAATTTTAATTATTTTAGATATAATCTTGGACGTATATCCTAATATAATTAAATAAAGAATCACAGAAAATGTATCAAAAAAAAAAATTATCAATAATGAACGAGTTATATTAGTATTGCAATCTTTTTTTTTTATATGTATAAAAAACTACTCACAGAAGCCTACAACACATTACTTGAAGGTTTAGTCTTAACTAGACCGAAGGATGTGACTGGGAAACTGTACAGCTGCCAGCAATTCACTTGTAAAAAATAATATATATACTCCATATATATATATAATCTATATATATATATATATATATATATATATATATATATATACTATACTCTGAATTAGCTGGATTTCGCTGAACTGACAATAAATGTCTCGGTCCCGACTAGGACGAATAAGTAGAATTTCACTAAATTTATAAAGATGGGAATAAAACTATAGTCGCTTTCGAAACAGAAATTATATTCGATTCCATACAATAGCAGACGTAATTATATCAGCATTACCCTTGTAACAAATGTCAGTAGAAAATAAGTCTTCTGAAGAACAGTTTAGAAATTTATTGGATCTGAGTGGAAGAGGCTGAAGAAACTTGAGACTTCTACGATAGGCTCACTCACCCTTTACTTGCTAAAGCCGGGTAAGTCACTTAACCCTTTAATGCCTTTGTGGCACAAGATATTTCTTGGGGAGCGGTGAGGATCTGAACCTTAAAGTGTATAAGAAAACTCCTTTTTTGGGTAAGCAAGAAACGGTAAAAAAAAAAAGGACTTTTCCAACATTGGCTACTATCTGAAAAAAATTCTTTCAGCGTAATAAATATAAATTCTATAAAAGAATAACATTAATAACTGTAAACATTTAACAGGAACTCATAAGAGAATCCCAAGTCTTAAAAAATATAGCCGATAACAGTTGCTGTTTGTACATAAACGTATGGAAAAATTTCGACTGGCATTTTTGTAATTTTAAAAATTCTTTTAATATCTATGATATTTTCTCTAAAAAAGATTCTATTTAAATTGCGAGGCGGTCGCTCCATTCGTTATTTTCACTTATCAAGTACCTCAATTAACTTTAAAGCATTTAAATTCATTATCACGCAGTTAACAAACTCTATTTTGTCCCCCTCCTACAGCCAGAGTTTATGGGGCAAATTCAGAAATTGTGTATCTATTATGTATTCTCGTTAAAAATTTCATTTGGTCACAATTAAGATCATTAGTAAGACCGGCCGCAAATTGAGAGCAGGGCAGTGGCAACAGAGGACCTAGTTCTGATCCGTCCCAGTTCACTATGTAGTATAGTTCCCATCAAAATTGGCAAATTATTTAAATAAGAATTCATTTAGACCTTCAAATAAAATAAATAAATAAATAACTTCACTAAATTAATCTATTTAAATAAGATTAGATAAATAAAATTAATTGTATTTGTTATTTTACAAATACTTTTATTTTCAAGAAAACTTTAAGCAATAATAAAATTATTTCATCATCTAATCATTTAATAAAATTAGTAATAATAAATTATTGTACTACGAAATCGACTACGCCATCATTTCTTTTTTTTTTTTTATTAGTTAAAAATTAATACATTCTGCCCCATTGGAGGGCATTGATATTAGGGCTACATTAAACGTTCACACAATATATATACATACAAATGATAACTAAAATAGAGATAAAAGAAAAAGAGTTGTAGAAAGTAAAATAAGAAAATTAACATACATAAGTAAAAAAAAAATAATAATTAGAGAGAAACTAAATGAAATTAAAATAGATAAAACACATTCACACATATACAAAATACGGCATCATTAATAAGAAAAAAAAATTTTCATTTAAAATTTCTTCCGTATTCCGGTCCATGTTGTGGTATTCAAGGACAGTCAGCTTATTTATAATTGATAAAATTTCAACTTTATACATAGCCAAAAAGCGAAGTAGAGAAGAACAAGAAAAAAAAAAAAAAGAATCTATCAGAACGAGGCACATAATTAGCTAGATTCAATTTGTGAAGACGGCTCTGAACTATGTCTTCCCTCTGTTACAACTCCGCTGTGCCTGCCCTGCGCTCAATTTGCACCCGGCCGAATAGTGATATAGTAGGGATTCATTAACCCCATATGTTAAATAAATAAAAATGCATTACATTAAATGTGATAACAAAATAATAATACTAAAAATTAATATTTTATATATATATATATATATATATATATATATATATATATATACATACCCATATAAATATAAATTTAAAAATCAACATGAAATATAAACTACTGAAAGCATAAGGTGTCAAAGTCATAGAATTACTATTAGTTTAATTAATTTTTTTAAAAAGTATTCATTGTTAATTTATTATATATATATATATATATATATATATATATATATATATATATATATTCCTTCTTTGAATCTGAAAATTAATCAGAAGAACCTTTTAAGGTAAAGTTTAGTAATAAGATGTTTTAAGCCAAAAAAATTGTAATTTTCAAAGCATATTCTGATTCGTGGTTTTGAAAATTGAAATAGGATCTATTTTATCAATCACTTTTCAAAAAAAGCGTATGTTTTCTTTTTCATAGTTTGCATATTTGATAATAACTATATGTATGAATCTATAGCCTCATTTTAAAATAAATAATTAAATAGATACATGTTTTTCAATGATAAATAAAACTGACAACATTTAACGTATTTGAAATTAACATAAATAATATAATGCAAAAAACAAAATAATTCTATTTTACTCATGGAGAAGAACAACGGGTTCTTGTGTTTTCCATTATGACCCTGAATAAGTCTTCTTCCTCGTGCATTTAATAATGAAAGAAATTTATTATTTATAGGAATATAATAACGCGTTTTCTTCACTTTAGAATGATAATTGCAAAAAATAATTATTTAGTATCTAAACACGCCAGAACGTACGCAATAAACTATAACCCAATAAACTGTTAAAGTAATTTAAACCAAAATCACATGTTTTATTAAAAAGTGATTAGCGGTAGCCAAAAAGACCCTCTAAATATATTTATATTAGAAAAATCGAAATTTAATTAAAATTATAATCTTTGCTCGTTCTTTTACAGTATAGCCGAAAGTGACCTTAGAGTTTGTTGACAGTATATTCCATGTTTTGAAGAGAGGCTCGGCCCCAAGAATTATGCATGCTTGTTTATCACACATTCAGAAAGCCGCAGATGTGTTTTAATGGACGTGCACAATGCATACTGATGCCATGCAAATCCCCGAACTAGTCGCCTCGCGGTGGGTATACCAAAGGGGCGGCGAGGTCTGGATTATGCAGGTTGCGTATGCTGGTCCAACCGAATCCTCCGCTCATGCGATACCTCGTTGCGTGAATACCAGCGACCAGAAGAATAATTTACACATTCGTTCACTATATAGTCCAACCCGAATATAATCTTTCACCCAATTTAATATAAACAAAAATTTGAAGAAACATATAACATTACTTTAACTACGATTTGGAACAAACTCACTCTCTACACCGACACTAGCTTTTAAAAAATAAACAAGTTACTTCTTTTTGAATTTCATAGGAAGTTTTAACTTCGTCGATGTGTATCAAAAAGTCAAGAAGTACATTTTTAATGGCGAAATTTTAAGTCCATTTAGAACCACTTAACATCCTACATTCCATTGAGATAAAGAAGAGTTTAAGCATGTATCATAGGGAAGAAGTCGTCGAGAAAAGAGATGAATGGAATACATAAGGTGTTAAGAGTAATACATAAAATATATATATTTTATATATATATATATTTTACCACCTCTACCTCCACCTCCACCTCATAACAAAAGATTCTATCCCCCGATGTCAAAAGTGTAACCAATCACTAACTATAAAACATATTTTGGAAGAATGCCCTTTTTACACCGCAAGATTAAAAGATTTTGGAATACCCCAGAATATATCAGCATCCCTGGGAAATCAAGAAGAAATCGTTACCAAAATCATCAAGTTCCTGGATAGTGAAAGACTTAAAAAACATTTGACAGGCTTTTTTTATTTATTATTTTTTTATCTATTTATTTTATTATATTTTCTCCTATATTATTTTCTTTCTTTCTTTATTTATTTTTTCACTTGATTTCATTTCATTTTAAATTAATTTGTTTATTAATCTCAATTCATTTATTGATTCTACTGCTATTTTTTAAAGTTTATTTATTTATACATTTTTTATACATATTATTAGCTATTAATGTCTATTATTATCCTTATTTATTTATTTTATTCTATCAATCCATTTCTTTGTTTATTTTATTTTTTATTTTCTTTTTTTTTTTTTATTTAATTTTTTTATTTATTTTTTTTTTATTTTTTTTTCTTGTACCAATCATCGAAACAGTATTAAATTATGTTATTTAGTTGATCGGGCGCTTATGACCTGGATGTTTTGCGCCTAGACATCGAAACAAACAAACAAACAAACATAAAATATATGGAATACATAACATGTAGGGCAGCAAGAGGACTCCAAGAATAAGATTGATCCGAAAAAAAGAAATAGCGCCATAGTTTATAAGTCAAATATTATATGGCCTTGTGTTGTAATAATGTTATTTGTAAAAAAAAAAAAAAAATGAATACGTTTATACAAAAACATAGCAAGTGCACCAAATGACATAATGACATATAAAATATAGCTGTGTTAAGATTATAATCATATCAAGACAAGCTAATAGCCAAGTATATAATAAGTAAATAATTAATGATGTTCCAGCAAAAATAAGGTAGTACGTATTAAGCAATGGAAGTAGAAACAAAATACATAAGAAACAGGTTCTCATGACAGTGAATAAAATCTCGAAATGTCATGTGTATGTAAGAATTAATGCAAGTTGGATTCATAATGAGTCTAAAATAATAGATTACGCCAAAACTTTTATTTTGTTTTCCCTCCCTTGCCTTTTAGGCTATACTTGGTTTTCCCGGGATAAGGGGTGAGGGCGGGCGATCAATGCCAGAATTAAAAACCCATTGGCACCGGGACGCGAACTCGTACTTATTTATTCCTTGTAAACTTCGTTTATCAGGTTGCTGGAAACGCGATATGCTGTGCACACGCGTTAGCCGGCTCTGCCACCCAGCCTCTCCTTTCCACCATACCCTTAAGATGGTTCCTTTCCCCATCCAACTCTTCCAAAAAGCTAGCATTTGAAGGTGAAATCGCTCCTGTACTCTCGAACCATAGTCCCTGATCCGAATATTGTCTCTCACCGAATTCCTCTATATATTTCTCTACTATATGCGGTATGCATTTTTAATATATTTCCTCTTTTTCTTTTTGTTCTTTGAGATCTTGATCTTCATCGTTTGTTTCAAATATAATAGAGTAGGATCAAATATCAGAGCGTCTTTTCCTTTCGCAGTAAAGGCTAAAATATCCACGAATCTCGCTAAGCATTTCGTATCAAGCTACTAGCAGATCCAGGATTTAATTTTGGGAGGGGGGGCTTCAGCCCGAAAGATTTTTTTTTCTTTATTAGAAAAAAAAAAGAAATTAATCACTTATATGAAATGGTGTTTAAGTGGTTGTTGAAGTCTTATTAAATTTAATCACACGAAAAGAATACTTTAAAAGAATACTTTACTCACCCCCCCCCCGTAAATCCGCCTGTGTAACAAGGCAATACACTTCGGGGAAGAAATCTACACTTGGCCGTCTCCAGGAATTTGGCAATTCGATACTTTATATTATTGTGCCGGCGAATGACAAGGAGCTTATTATTTACAATATACATGGGCTGGAAGAAAAAAAAGTCAACAAAAAATCCAATTGTTATTTTTTTTCCTCACTAGTTAATCCGAAGAAGTGCCTGCCCAGGAATTAACTGGACGTGATAGTAATTCATATTCACTACTTTTTAAATCTCAAAAAGATCAGATGGCAACAGATTACAAATATATAGACAATTCAATCCTTAGTGACCTCTTCAATAGTAAGGCAAAAAAATCTTCATTCATAAATATGGAGATGAATATATCTCAATGTGACCCAGTGTGACGTGCGACATTTAATATTTACCTTCGCATTACCGTTTCTCAAGGACAGAGAGACAACTGTGACAGCTAGTTATACACTTAATATAATCATCATGGTTGATATCATGCAGACATCCACTAAGTGTAATTGCAGTTGGCAGGTTATGAACAAATGAAGGTGAGATCGAAAGATAGTAACAGTTTTGGATAATTAGCAACTTGTGTACGTTCCACCATCAAAGGTACATCACCTGAGCCTCTGTAAAAGCCCTGTGATTTACGACCTTGGTCTCCGTCAGTAATCAGGGCTCACTCATCTTTATTCAAACCCTAGGCATTAATTAAGTCCGCTAGGAGATGTAACTTTAAAAGGGGTAAATGAAAAATTGAAAATATGATCTAAAAATCATCAATCATTGTATCTAATGGACCTCGTCGACTTAATCATCTCGAACGATGACGGAGAGATTTTCCAATACAGTAAACAATATAAGTAATTCAGTTAATTATTTATTGATTGTAACTCTTAGAACATTTATCTTAATCTGCTAATTTGCTGGATTTTGTGGCTGTATCTGATTTTTTTTTTTTTTTTTTTTTAGTTAGCATATCTATGAACAAGCATGCATTTCTAAGGATATCTATGAACAACGCTAAATTTCTAAGTATTTGTCAGGATTACACAAAACAATTTTCATTTTATATTACAAAAATAATTTTATTAACAATATCAAACCGGAGGGCTCACTGCAAAAAGGAGATAGCTCAATCCAAAGGGAGATTTTTTTTTTTTTTTGTCGGTATGCTCTTAGCGGTTGTAGCGATCGTATCTTCTCCTTCAGATACGAAAAATAAGGTATTAAATTTTATTTGTGCACAACTTAAAAATGATACAATGTATGTTGGACCACATCCTCCATAATTATTTGAAAGTTTTCCAAATACTCAACAAAACGAAATAAAATTCGACACTGAACCACTTTTAGCAAAGATACAGGTAAGAACACTGGGAACAATGGTTATATAGGTTTGTAGCTACAAGGCTAAATTGCTAATAATTTGTCAGAATCACACAAAATAATTTCCTTTTTAAACTAAAAAAAAAGTTTGTTTACATTGTAAAATCGGAGGACTTGTTGCAAAATGGAGGTATATGTATATCCAAAGGGAGTTTGTGACTTACAAATGATATTTTATTTAAATCTTCTTTCGTTAAACACAATATATTCGTAAATCCGATCAAAAATTGTCAAGCTATCATGAGTACAAGAAAATCAATTGTCTCCTTATTTGAGAGTTTTCCAAATTTCCAATAAAATGAAGGGAAAAATATCGAAATAGAATCACTTTCAGCAAAGATACAGCCAGCTGTAATTTTTTCACAATTTATTATTTTCACTGATTTAATAAATAATAAATTAAAGATACATTTTCAATATTGTAATTGATCAAAGAAAGGAAAATTAATTCTTCCATATCGTAATACATTACATTTATTTATTTCTAAATTATATTATTGTTTTTTCAATGGCCAACATAAATTAATTGGTGTCGATATAAAAATAAAATAAAATTAAGTACTAATCTCCGAATTTAAATAATCCGTCTAAAAATTATAAATATATTTTCAAATAGTCGACTGCTCTACATACCATGGGTGATAAATATTTAGGACGCAGTCATCATAATGTTTTTATTGGTGCCGAAGTTTCAACTCAAACATGTGGGTCAGGTGTGTTTCGAGAACTGAATACCTTCCAGTACTTAAATGAGTACTTGAACCACATGTTTGAGTCGAAACGCCGACACCAATAAAAACTTTATAATGACTGTGTCCTGAATATTTATCATCAACGACATTCTCAAATCCAATATAGGCAGCTAAAAAATAAACTTACTAATACATGTTCAAATAAGTAAGGACTTTTACTCTATTTAGAGAAAATGAAGAATTTTGCACTAAAACAGAACTAGTAAAAATAAAAATCTTTTAAATCAACAAACATATTATTACTTAATTTCTCAGATAAAACATGATACAAAAATAATCATGTTTTGTCTTGTCAGGAGTGAATAATTAAACAATGGTCACTGTATTGCCAACCATTAAAGGCTTGAAACAAAAAGATTATATCACTACTTTAGAACAGAAGGCCAATGTCCTTTTTTTTTTTTTAATTTGACTAAACTAAGCGAAAGAAATTGGGGCAAAGTTCCTATTTATAATAGTGGATTGATGGTTGACTGTAATAAATAACTGAAGAGAAGTGGAAGCTCGAAAACAGTACGAAAATATTAGAGCTCTGATGAAGACCTGATATTTAGGCCGAAACGTCGCTACAAAGGAAATAAAAATAAATATTATTTATTTATTTTTATTTTGTATTTTGACTAAAAACTCAAATTAAAATTCTCTTCCGTTTATATTAATAATTGTAAGGGCCAAAGTCCTCCCTTTGTTAGTTAGCTAATTAGTCCAAGGCCATGGCACTTTTAACGATAATTATATTTTTTAGCAATTTAATGCCTAAAATCCCTAAGACATCGATGTCTTAAATATTTAAAATTAAATATTTGTTTGTCTCAGAATTTCACTTTCATTATTTCAGTAATAAACATTATATGCTGAATTAAGCATACTTAATTCTATTAATTACCTTGGTTATTGCTTAGTATCCAAGAGAACATTAACATTAATATTAAACCGCACTTAACTCCAAATAAATAATTTAGAGTAGCAACTTTTTTTTTTTTTTTTTATACTCTATATCTGTCTATTCTAGGTCTTGGAGGGTCCTGTTAGCCGAATACGATTCTTTCTCAGAGAAGCACTCTTCTGTGACTTCCTTATTGCCTACCATTTTGTATTACAATAGGCCCTTCCAAGTTTTAGAGGCAGCCAGATAATATAAGGAGAATAAATTTACCATTTCAGTTCCTATATTGGGGTTCATAATGTAATAGGACATAACGATATAAATTCTAAAAATCTTTTTTTTTTCCAAGTTATTAGCGAATTATTAGAACAGTCAATTTTTTTCTTTTAATTATTTGAAATAAACAAAACCTTTTTAAAAAATTTTAATACACCAAGAAGTGCCTAAAGCCAACTTTAGCGAGTAACTAAATATGAAATGAGTAACAAAAATAATAATAGCTATCTGATCTTAAGGCGAAATAAACTAATTCCAATAATGCTTACCATACTAAATTTATAAATTTAAATATAGAACAGGAATGAAAAAATGTGGAATATGGTAAAGATATTAAGAAACATACTGCATAAGTATTAATGAACTTATCAGAAAATAACAATTATAAACCGGAGGAGGGTGGATTAACTCCCTAATATATTTGTAACCCAAGTTACAAATATATCATAAAATCTATCAACCTATTTATCATGTTTCGATGTAATTTCATACGTATTTTTAGTCTATATCTTTAGACAATATAATGCCTATCTAGCGAATATATCGATCTTCTTTAGTCAAGTAGAAAAGAAGACTTGGCAAACCCAAAAGACCACTGCAGTATCATTAGCTATACTGCATTAGAACTTGTTCCTTTAATGATACTGATCATTAGATACATTAGCTGTTAATATAAAAAACAAAAAAATAAAAAGATTTTCCTAAAATAAAATTAGTTTAGCAACTACTCTTTAGTTCTTACTAGCAAAATTACGAGGTCAGCGATTCATTTTATCAATACAGTCGTGAAACCGAAACTGTAAAAAAAAGTATTTGTATGAATTAATAAGTGCACTTTAATATTAAAAAAAAAAAAAAGATTCTATTTATTGTATTATACATTTATTTCAGGAGCAAATCCAGAAATAATCTTTAGGAAGGGACAAATTTGTATGTATAAAAAAAATCCCATCAATAGGAGTCCTAATATTTTGCAGCTAAGGCCAAAACAGACAAAATCCTACTCTTTTAAGTGGAATCCAAATCGATGTCAACGATATCGTGTCAAGAAAAAAAGTAAAATTATTAAATTTTTGTTGTTGTTTTTTTATGTATTAATTTTACTATTATTATTTTTTGGAGGGGATTCTATTCTGTTTCCACATATGTTAGGGAGTATGAGTATCACAAACAATAATAAACAATGTTTTTTTTCGCTACCCTTACCTGGCCATTTCTGGTATACGAGATGGTTGTAATAGAGATACAACCAAACCTATCCAAAGGAGAGTGGGAAGGTCGAGATTTATTCCGTGGGTCCACGGACAAATACATTTTAATCCACCCAGCCGAATTCGAACCGGCTTCGTTAGACTCGATAATATTAAAGTTACCGCTTTAGCACGCTCGGCCATCAAGACCTCAATTTTGTTTTGTTCGAGGATAAATATGCGAAGGAAATAATACAGAATTAATACAAAAATAATTTTTAAAAATCAACTAAAACCCACACCCTTCTCTTCCCCACTGGTCCCGCCAATGAGTTAAATAGTATTTAACAACCTTAAAGTGATATAAATAGTATTGAACAATGAGTTAAATAGTATTTAACAACCTTAAAGTGATTTAAATAGTATTGAACAATGAGTTAAATAGTATTGAACAACCTTTGATCAACCTTAAAGTGATTGATATTGAAAACTCTTTCGGTACACAGAGTTAGTCGGTTATATTAGACTGATGTTATTCGAAAACTGTCTTCAAGCATTTTCTTCCTTCCTGTTCCCTGTATTTACTCTTTGGTCTTAGCTTTTCTGGTCCATGTTCGGTGACATTTTTAATTTCTTTTCAACATAACATCATATTTTCTATTTATCCATTATTCTCTTATTTAAACCTTTTGGAAAGGAGTAAACAGAAAGTTTGAGCAATTTCTTGTGAAAAAATCATCATTATCATCATAGTTATTCAATCTTCTACCGCCGTTCAGTGTGAGGGTCCTGATTATAGAGTCTGGCCCAGCTGGCTCTCCCCTGTACCAACTCTCTTCACCTATTCCAATCCATTCCGCACTTCCTGAATGCCTCCTTTGCACTGTCTTACCAGGAGATACGAGGCCTTCCTCTGGGTCTTTTGCCTTCCGTGGCGCTTCTATCCATCCTAAGAAGATGTCCAAACCACCCCTAACCACCTTAGTTTGTGCTCCTCCAGAATGATCTCAGCCGGTTCAACGTGTCTTTCGTTCGATTTTACGCAGATACCTCATTTTCATGGCTTATATATGGCTTTTGTCTTTTGTGGTGAGGGTGCACTATTCTGAAGAGTACGACAGGATAGGGAGGAATGTCGATTTATAGACGGCTAGTTTGGTCCGCTTTGAAAGCTCCCTTCTTTCCAGAAAACCTCGTCTGACCATATTGAACATCCTCCCTGCCGCTCCAATTCTTTGGACCACTTCGTCTATGTAGCCACTCTCATTGGGATGAGCTCCCAAACGTTTAAAACTCTCGACCTTCTCTAATCTCGTTCCTCCAATCCATAGTATCCTCATTATCCTTTCTTTTCTTTCCAATTCTCATACATTTAGTCTTTCCCGGATTAATATTCATATTTAGTGTGAAAAATTCCTCTTGGAGGACATTTATATTATCTTGTTAAGAAATACAACTTTAAAAATATTATTTGTTTATTTAAGAATAATGAAAAGAGAAGAGATATATATATTATTTTAAAAACTCAAAATTAACTCAAGGAATGTACTCAATTTAAATACAATGAACGACCAGATCTAACGCGAGTATAATCCATTATTAAAAGTGAGTTTCGCACAAAATATAATAATGAACTGAAAGGAATATTTTAACTGGTTGAAAAATAAAAGTAATTCAAACATATTTTAAGGATGAGAATTTTATAAGCGATATTTTACAGACCGTATATTAGCTGATAGTATTATATTTACTAATTGTAATTATATCAAGTTCAATTTTATAAATCTTCCCCTTCCTATCCCTTCCCCCGCAGTCGTGCAACTGAAACTACTCAAAAATGTTTTCAGAATCCAATATATCAGATGTATCATAACATTATGCATAAGGGAAGTAGAAAATAATCTTAAAAATGTTTTTTCTACGACAAAATAATAATATTCTAAATATAAATATTTATCTTAGAAAAATTAATATATTAAAATTTTTGCAAATGCGGTGGTGGAAACAGATCCCAACCTAACTTATGTAACAAGAGATAATTTATTACAGGAAACAGATACCAGTTTATAAACACGTAGTAGTACTTTGGTCTCAGTAAAAGACACGCACTTTACCAAATACGAAGAACACAATATAACATTCGTCGAAAAATTGTTAATGAGCAATGGTGTACATAAGATAACGCCACATGGTACACAATATGAACATTTTAACAATCTTATATAAATGTAATCATATGGTTGATATACCTATTCTAATAGTCTATTATCCGGTCGATGCAGATTAAAAAGAAAGTGGGCAAGAGATCTCCTGTTTCAGCATTAATGCAAAACTCAAGTCAACGTCAACATCAACGAAAGATAAAGAAAACGCAGTTGCAAATGGCATAAAACAGTAGATAGTAAATGTTATCTTTAATAGAATATGAACAGTACACAACAAATAATTAAAAACATTTCTTTCTTCAGTGTTTTCATTTTATGAAAATTTTAAGAGACAGTAATAATATTGAAATACGTATATTAAAAATAATTACAAAATTTAATAAAACAACTTTTTGGAACCATAATGTCTCCAGAAATGGAAAAGATATTACCATTTTAATTTCGTCTGGGACCATTTTTAATTTAAAAATAAAGGATCACTCGGTGAGAAGAAAAGTAATTCCGCAGAAAGAGGGCAATAGGAAATTCTTGAGATTGGATCAACATAGTATTTGCATAGTATTATATTTATAACTTTAACAAAGAGAATTACAATTTAAAATAAAATCAGTTCTAGAATCTCAACATAAGTTGAGAAAATGTGATGTAGTATACCTCTCGGGTATTGTATTATGGGATATTTTTTTTAAGATTGCTGACCAGGCCATAAGAGTACTTGGTACTTGGGCTTCCAGAGGGGCTGATTTAAAGAAATAACAAGAAATCATAGGTAAAACATTAAATTCTTGTTATTACAACATAGCATTATGTTTCACTTAAACAGACAAAAATAAAACATGAGAAATAATTTCTGGGAGGGTGCCCGCAGTATTATTTTGTTCCCAGCACTAGCTCACCTGATGGCAGTCTTGTTGTAGTCGTATGTAAACAGTCCTTATGAGGACTGCGTACTTTATGAAGTTTATTTTAATTAAAGGTTAGTTTTAACTCATACCTATATATGTAATGTTTAGAAGTTGGGTATGTACGGATGAAATTGTTATGTTTTTAGCTAAGATGTAAATATGGATGTAGGAAAAAATAAATACGTATCTGATTGAAACTGTTGGAGTTTCATTAAGTGACTTCTGTTGAAGTATAAAATATTTTTGCATTTGTCTTCACAGTTCTAAAAAGATGAGTATGTTTTTTCAATTATTTGTTTATTTTTTTCCTTGGTGCATTATTAATGCCAGATCTATTATAGCTAGAATGTAAAAAACGTCTCTCAAGTAAAGTCAGTATAGCTTCCTCAACGTTTCACCGTTCTCATTGGCTAAACAATATCTGTATTACAAGGTCTAAAATTTTTGGTATGAGAATAAAATCTCTGGGAGAAGCTGTTTTCGGAAATTCAGTAATCCTTCAACATATGCAGGTTTGATTTCCTAGGGTTTTGTTCATCACCGAATATTAAATTGTCAAAGCGTTCTGCATTTGCAGGTTGCATATTTGATGACTATGAAAAATTAAAAAAATGCCTGTGCATACTGAACATTCATGTATGTAAAAATTGAGTGTTTTACATGAGAACATAAAAACTAATTGTTTCTTTATGATTTATTAGAATAATTTTATATTTTATCGTCCTCTGCTATTTTCCATCGTAGCAGATTGCTTATATCAGTTGCAAACTATAAAATATCACATTGAATATTTAATAGTTGACCGTTGCATTATAAAGGAAGGAGATGATCCGGGGTGGCGGTCATAAACAGGTTAAATAGTGGCAAAACTATTTTATTAAAATCCAACGTTTCAGTTCTCAGTGAAACTCTTAGCTGAACACGCCTCTCTGAAGGAAGTCGGGTCGAAACATTGGCTTTTAATAAAATATTTTTGGTACTATTTAGCCTATTTATGACCACCACCCCGGACCATCTCCTTCCTTTATAAAATATCACCTAGCACAAATAGAATAAAAGTTGAAGATTTTGACATACGACCATTTGCACGACAGTAGTGACATATACTTAATAGATATGTTTTCACTTATAAAATGGATGGAACAAAAAATCAATAGGAAAAATTCAACTTTTTGTTTGTTCGGAGTTAACGAGACCAATACTTTTTTTTAAATCAGAACAAAACTAATTAAGCTGGAATATAAAAATATTTGTGAAGTTCACACAACTTTGATATTTGAGGTGGAGAATGAGACCACGATAAGTTGGTGGAACTTCAATACAAATAAACACGATCACAAATAAGACTTCTTCTTTTTTTTAAAAACTCAGAGTTAAAATTAATTTAATTACATGACTATTGTACATAAGTGTGAATGTCTTTAATTATCAATCGGCTTTAATCTGTATATTATCTTATCTTATTATCTGTAGTTATCTTGAATATTACTTTATCTTTTTATTTATATATATATATATTTCTTTTTCTTTTTTTTTCCCTTCTCTTCTTACTTGGTTATTTTTATTTATTTTCCTTTCTTATGTACATATAGCCCTAGTACCAATGCCCTTCAGTGTGGCAGACTGTATTAATACTCTATTAATAAAAAAAAAAATAAAAAATAGAAAATTACACAAAATCGGTAGTAAGTATCATGCCAGTAACGTTTGGATTCGAACAAACAATACGTTATAAATTAACTTTTAGAATAAAACCTAAAATTTTATAACCCCATAAAAATATTGTCTTAACCCAACTCACACTCCAGATAATCAATGTCTTCCACATTTTCACAACCGTGTATTGTTAATAATTTATATTAATTTTAATTATTGAATGGAATTCAATGAAATCGATACTGAGTAATTTCTATACTATTCTCCAAATTCCCTCTAAGTTTGGGTCAAATTGAACGTGCAGTGTTCAAACTATAGCCGTGTCAAATAATAAATTTCCAGACCTGAAAGCGGGATAATTTTTTTTTGTGGAGTAGAGGATAGAATTTTAAAAAATTCATACATACTTGATTGTCTGTTTACCAATCCTTAACTCCCTCCCCCCCTCCAATTTGAGCCAAACCGAACGGGAGATTTTAGAGGTATAGACGTATCAAGGAAAACAAGTTTAGGTATATATAAGAGAAAGTAGAGGACAGAATCCAATAAAATTTATATTATATTATTTTTCACCAATGCCTACCGTTTATCCAGCTTTGAGCCAAATCTAATGAGCCGTTTCTTACATATTATATCTATGAAATTACATTTACGCGTGCGCAAGCGAAAGTGGTGGATGGAGTTTGATAAAATCGATATGGGACTATCTAGAAACCAACCCCAGTACAATCCTTGAAAATTTCATGAAAATCGGATGAAAGATAGTAGGTGATATGCCCGTAACATCAATTTGACTACAGACAGACGCAGAACCAAATTTGATCCTTGATATCTGAAACCTAAAACACGAGTGGAAATTCTCGATGCTGAGCACCAATTATTTTTTAATCTCTCGCACGAATACAATGCTTCCCTACCTTCGGTAGTGAGGAAGCAAAACTATATTTAGTCTGTAGGCTCTGCCACGAAAAAGTAATTCCAAGCACAAAATGCCAATTGGTTTTTAGACATTTTAAAGCATGAACTGAATAAACATGTATTTAAAAGAGTTGTTTATTTGAATTAAATCACAAGAATATATATGATATGGATCTTGTTTATTAGAAAGTTCCTTAAATAATAGTATTAAGAATACTTTAAACAACTTAGTAATATTAACTTAAACATTTTTTCGAGTTTCACAATGTAAAACTAATATATTATAAAAAAATATATGTGTCAATGCTTACTTTGTTTTAATGACTGGTTATTAATAATGATATCACCTTTTTTTTATTTTATCATAGTGGATTGGTATTTATTCATGATGAAATTTTATCTTTAATCTCTTTCTAAAGTCTCTTTAAAAGCAAAACACACACCAAAAAAAGTTTTATTAGTTATTATTATCAATAAGTTATTAAAATTTGTTTTAAATATTATTGTTTTAAAGAATGTGATTTTAGCAACAATTCGAAAGAAAAAAATTAATTATAATGGATTAAATCAACTCAGATTAGCATTTAGAATTGTATGGTGTAAAAATCCCATTAATTTAAATTTTGCAAAAATCTAGGAACAAACGTAGAGCATCTTAACTGCATATCATTGTTGTTAAAACAAGAAAGGGCGTATCGATAGGGAACTTTTGAAAGCTGTTATTAAGTTATCCACTGAAAAAAATATTTTTCTTTCCATCCTAATCATCGTATACCACACCACTAACCACACAACCCTGTCGGCCTCTAAAACCAATTGTGTTGAAACCGCTGCAATGGAAAACAATACTATGGTAATCGATACTGCAACTTCGTTCGATCAATGGGCCGGTCACAACAAACCAATTTATAGGATGACTGAACTCTAAATTCAATTAAGGAAGAGAACATAAACGAAACAACTGCTCAACCAACTCTCTGCACAAACAGGAACAATTAACATCTAAAATACCTCATTAACATTCCATTTTCGGTTAGCCAGAACCAAGCCAATCTACCGCATTAAAACTAGTAAACAAAGTTTATATTACCCTTTTTTTTTTAAATATATGCAAATATATAAGAGACAAAATTACTATTATAAGCGATCGTTAAATTAATTTCAAAACTTCATAGCATAAGACTTAATTCTTCATTAAAAGTTTAAAACTTATACCAAGATTAGGTGATGAAGTAGGCAATGAAGTTAAGTTGAGGCTTACATAAATTAAGATGGATTTAATCTTTACCAATTTCATATAGAAATCACAACAATTTTTAAAGGAAAGTGTTATCAAAAATGGTTAACAGGTCAAAATTGTATAATTACGTTCTTCGGATACACGAAAAAAAGAAAATGTTTGTTCTTTTTGTTGAATTTTAAAATTCTGAGATGAAAAAAAAATCTTGAT
This sequence comes from Nezara viridula, assembly GCA_928085145.1. NCBI lineage: Eukaryota > Metazoa > Arthropoda > Insecta > Hemiptera > Pentatomidae > Nezara > Nezara viridula. The sequence continues at coordinate 51,418,729 of OV725081.1, forward strand.
TAGATTAAAAATATAAATATCCATAGATGTCTAGAATATTTAATATAACTAGTTCTATCCTCACAGGAAATTAAACTTTTTTAGGAAGTTTTTTTGGGTTATAAATTATGAATGTAATATCTTCAGCCCTACTGCTAAGTTAGAGTAAGAAAAAAATAACCGAGTTAACTGAAATTACTGAATATAAAAGCAAAAATAATGTCGAGTCAATACCATATTTTAAAAATTAATTATCCTATTTATACTTTTTTTTATAATAAAAGAAGTTGATTTAATTTTCAAAATATCACAGAAAAACAATCAGTGTTTATGCTGAACTGGATTATTTAAAACTTTATAATTATAATTAACAATAGATAGTTTAACAATTAGATAACAATTAATAGTTCATTGAACTGTTAAGTGGTAAAGTTAATCATATAACATATATTAACGCTTATTTATATTGTCATTTGTCTTATAAATCTCGAATATTTAAAAAAAAATAAAATAAAATAAAATTAAAAAAAAAAAAATGTTTTACTAATTGTTATGTATATATATATATATATATATATATATATATATATATATATATATATATATATCGTTTACTAATCTGTTATTGTATTATATTATATTAGTCATACTTAATGCCCTGGACATTATTAATGATATGTTTGAATGCAGTACAAGAGTCAAGATCTAACATTGTTAATTATACCATTATACTTATTTGTACAGGAATTTCCTTAGACAAATAAAATAAACTATCTATCTAATTATAATTAACAAAAGAGAAGAAAATTATCTCAAATTAAGTATATGACAGGTTTTCTCTCCCAAAACTCCTTTTTATTTAATTCCTTATTTGGGAGAGAAAAGTTTATTTTGATATATCTCATTACAAAATAATCCCCCTTAGGAGTTAAAAACATTATTAAAATAGAGTTTTCTAAACGATATTGTTCTTCATAAGAAGGTTAATATTTGAGTTAGTAGAATGTCCATAACGATAGTTTTTTTTTTTTTTTTAATTTCTTTATTGAGTATTATAACAATCTGTCTGTTGGACATTGGTTATAGTGAAATAGGATGACATTCACACCATATGTACAAAAAAATAAAATAAATAGAACAAAATAATAATCAAAAGTATATACAATAGACAATAAAATAAAATAACCTAAAAAATAAGAAAATTAAAACTAAGGAAAAAAAAAAAAAAAACATGCATACCTATATACAATCAGGCGAGGGAACTCCAGGAGAACCCTGCGCTACTCTTCCAACCGCGTCACTGGTACTAAAGCCAGCGGAGATTGGTCGAGAGCACTTTAGCCACATACACACATGTCTTGAGTGAAGAATCTGGCCATTGCCAGAACTCCAATTTATATAATTTACAAAAGGTCGCGAGGCCACTGCCGTTTCAACCTTCTTGGAGGATTATAGGGATGGGAGATGCTTGATAGGGATTGTGCAAGAGGATTTGGGTGGTAAGTAAGGTTCTGGTGAAATTTGGAGAACTTTTCTGGGATAAGGTCTAGGACAAATGGGATGTTAAGGTCATGATGTAGGGTTTTGTTGGATACATAGAAAGGAGCATCGACTATTGTTCGAAGGACTTTAGACTGGAAGGATTGGATGCGCTTGATGTTAGAAAATTTTGCTGATCCCCACAGTTCTAGTCCGTAAGTCCAAATAGGTTTCAGTATTGTCTTGTAGATCAGTAGCTTGTTTTCAATGGAAAGTTTAGATTTTCTGCTTAGTAGTCGGTATAGTTGGCCGTATCGTCGGTTGAGTTCTTGTCTTTTGAGTCTAGTATGCGGGTTCCAAGTTAGTCTTCGGTCTAAATGAAAGCCAAGATACCGGACTGTGTCTGAATAAGGAAGCTGGATGGAATTAAAGAGTACTGGTGGACAGGAATTGCGTCGGAGTGTAAAGTAATATGTTGGCATTTAGATTCATTAACTTTAATGCGCCAGTTATTACACCAGTGCTCAATCAAGGTGAGTGACTTTGGAGATTTAAGGATGCTATTTCGGGATCAGAGTTGGATGATAAGATTGCGGTGTCGTCAGCGAATGTTGCAAAAAAGTATCGGGATGAACAGGGATGTCAGCAGTAAAGAGGATGTAAAGCACGGGACCCAAGACGCTGCCTTGGGGAACACCGGCTTTAACGGAGTAGATATTGGAAAATTCTGTTCCACAGCGAACTCGAAAGGAGCGGTCAGAGAGGTAGGATCGGAGGACTAGGTACAAGGACTGAGGTAAATGGATTTTAAGCTTGGAGAGCAGTCCGGAGTGCCATACCCGGTCAAATGCCTGTGCAATGTCCAGAAAGGCACCCGAACAGTATTCCTTGTTTTCTAGGGCTGAGGAAATATGATCAACAACTCGGAGTCCTTGTTGAACAGTAGAATGTTGAGAGCGAAAACCAAACTGATGGGAAGGGATATTTTGGGATTCTATAATGGGTAGGATTCGTTTCAAAAGGATCTTTTCAAAAATTTTTGAAAGGATTGGGAGTAGGCTGATTGGTCTATAGGATGTTGAGCTATTGAGAGGTTTTCCTGGTTTTGGGAAAAGGATAATAGTGGAGTGTTTCCATAACAGAGGGAAGTGGGTGGTGCGTAGGATACAATTGTAGATATATGTAAGGAATATGACTGCTTTGGATGGAAGTTGTCGAAGGATTTGAGGTGTAAGGAGATCATGTCCAGGAGCTTTACGGAGGATTAGTTTTTTTAATTGAAATTTTACTTCGGAAGGATGAATAGCTTTTGGGGGCAAGGAAAGTGGGATTGGTGATGTAAGGAGTTCTTCTACTGTTACGGTGTGGGCAGGATGGGATTCCGGATGTGAAATAAATGTATTGGATAGGTGAATGGCGAACTCCTCAGCTTTATCTTCGTCAGATGCTGCCCAGGAGCCATCACCTCGTCGGAGAGGATGGGAAATGCGGTGAGGATTTAGGATTTTTGTTGTGGTTTTCCAAAGGGAATTGTCGCGAGAAGAGAGGGAGGATAGGTAGGAGTTGAAGGATTGTGATCTGAAGGTGGCTAATTCCAGTTTTAATTGTTTGCAGTAGTAATTATAGGAGCAGCGGTCGGTAGGATGTCGGGTACGTTGCCATAATAATCTGGCACGGCGTTTGGTGCGGATTAGGTTAAGGAGGTGTTGGGGTAGAATGGTCTTTATAGGAATTCTGGAGGAGTCTTTTGGAAAGGAGGCAGTCCAGGCGGCTTGTTGGATTGTGGTAGTAAAGGAATTTACGGCACTATCAAGGTCATCGGGAGTTTTGAGGGATATGTTGAGATCAATATTATCGGAGATTATTTGGCGGAAAAGGTCCCAGTTTACTGGGCCCCTAATGAATGACGGTGGAGAAGGTTTGGGAACAGGTTCAAGTGAAACATTAAGGATTAGAGGACTATGGTCAGAGGAAAGTTCATTTAGACGTGTAATGGAACAATTGAGGGGACTTAAGCCGCTGTGGATAAAGAAATCAAGAAGATCAGGATTACGGTTGGGATCTGTGGGCCAGTAGGTAGGAGAGTTGGGGGAAAGGAGGTGAAAACGTTGGGAATTGAGTGCAGACAGCAGGGTTCGGCCACGAGAATTCGTGGTTCTGGAACCCCATTGTTGGTGCTTGGCATTTAGGTCTGCACCCAAGATGAAGTGATGTCCTAAGGAGTCGAGGAGAGAACTGAATTGGGCATTGGATATGGATCGGTTAGGAGGGCAATACGCTGATGCAAGAGTGACCGGAAAGGAGAAGGTTTTTATCACGATAGCGGTGGACTGTAGGAAATCATGTATTGGTAATGGGAGTACGTGATGGGAGAGGGATTGGTGTACAATTACAGCAGTACCGGCATGTGCTTTTCCGTCAGGGTGGTCAGTACGATATGTCAGGTATTGTGGTATATTGAAGTGCTGTTTAGTGGTTAGTCGAGTTTCAGTAATTAGTGCCACATCAATGTTCTTGTCAAGTAGTAAAGTAGATAGTTCGTCTGTATGATTTCTAACACCATTCGCATTCCAAAGGAGAATGGATATGGGTTTAGGGATGTGAGTCATTTAAGGATTTTTCAAAGGAGGGATGAGGTGAGATACGAGATTCGTGAGGAGTGATATGAGTGGAGTAACAAGGGATTTGAAATCGGTGAGGAAAGATGCTAACAAACTTGTGAGATCTGTTGCATTTGAAGGAGGAGGAATATGAGGAATTTGTTGTTGTGGTTAGGTATATTAGGATGAAGAGGATTTTGAGGTTGGGTTTGAGGTTGTTGTTGTGGCAGGGCTTGACATTTATCGGTTAAAGTCTTACCTCTAAGTAGTTGGGAGAATGATACATCATTGTTTACAATTCTGGAAGGCTCTTCTCTCTTCTTGTTCTTAGTGCTTCATCTTGAATCCGGTTTTTCTGGTGTCTGGTTTTGAGATTCTTGTAAATTTGGCAGCCTTTGTAGTTGGCCGGGTGTCCCTCCAAGCATAGGGCACATACTGCTGGATCTTGTATAGGTTTGGTGCACTCTACAGATTTGTGCTGTTCACCGCACTTCACGCAACGCGGCAGATGGTGGCAATATGTCTTCGTGTGGCCATAGGTCTGACAATTATGGCACTGCACGATGTCTCTCTTGGGATATGGCTTCTCAACTTTCACCATTGTGTAGTATATTCTTGTGATATCATATATTTTTTCGATACCTGGTGATGGCTCCAAGTCCACGAAAAACAATGGTAGTGGGATCCTATTTCGTAATCCTGGCTGCTCCCTGTCCTCCTTCAAAACGTTTGTTACCTGGCGTACATTGAAACCAAGCGTCGTTAGTTCTTCTTTAATAACTTCAGTGGGGGTTGAGGAATGTAAATTTCTTATCACACTCGTAAAGCTCTTTCCTGCCTCAGCTGGTAAGTGTGAAAATTCGCATTTGTTTCTGATAAGTACTTCACTATTTTTCGGTAGGCTTCTGCAGAATCAGGTGTTATTTTGGTGTCATTGGTCCTGTTAAGGCATGAATAACTGCCAGAGCAGATTTTATTTAGTTGGGTGCAGAACATCTGGAAATTTTTTATATTTTTCACAAATATCGGAGGAGGCTTTGGTTCTCTGGGTATTGCTGCAGACTCCATTACTTCTCTGTCATTTTGAAGCACTTGGTAGGGGTTTGGAGTAAAGAAAGGTGATTCTTCAATCGTTTCTTGTGCAGACGTACCTGGTTGGGGCTGAGGTTCTGGTTCTGAAGTGTTCATTTTGGTCACTGGAGGTATTTCTCGTAGGCAGCGACGAGTCCTTTGTTTGGCTGGTGAGCTAACTCCGTCTGACCGAGACCTCTTGGGCACCTTACTGGCCATCACTTGCTGATCATACCGCATATCATAAGAGAAAAATAAATAAAATAATAAAAAAAAAAAAAAAAATTTTTTTTTTTTTTTTTCTTAAAATAACAAAAAAAAAAGATGCCAACAGTAAATATCAACTGCTCTGATATACACTTTAACTGTATCACGTGAATAATCAGAGAGATTCCGCTATAAAATTGGTAAAAACTGAGAGAGGAGTTGAGGAGACAACCTTCTCATCAGCTGATCCACTCAACGATAGTTTTAAGAACATTTTAAAGAGTTCAGACATAAAAATCCTTCGGAGAATAAAAAAAAAAACTAACGTGAGTACTTTAGACCACACGCAAGAAGTGAAAATACCAACAAGGCGAGATTAATAATATGAAATATAAATTATAAATAATAGCTTATTATAAAGAAGATGAAATGCTGAACAATTCTCTCGCTTACAGCATGCAGGTCCGATTTTTAGTTTCTGAGATATTTTAATCCATACCTTCCATAAAACCCTTATAATTTGGTTTTCGGCACTATTTTTTTCCTTTTCGCCTCTTTAACACAGCATCGCGTTAAGATACAATTCCCACGCTTACAGTAAACAGGTCAATTTTTATTTTCTGAGAAATTTAAACCATATGCAAAAATAATTCAATTAGTGTATTCCAGCCGACTTTACCTGAACGTTACTCACCGGAGATTTGACTAATTCGTTCTCCACAAAAGTGCAAAACGCGCCTTAAGAATTTTTCATTCCAAAAAGTAAAACAAGATGGGACAGAATTAGAAATACCACAGTGAGGACAAGTCCAAAATAAAGCCTTCAGAATCTGTCATTGAGCAAAATCAACTGCGGTGTTAAGGACGTGTCAAAAAGATAACAGAACGGCCGAGCAACCTATGAGACATAGGAAGAAAGAGGTAGATCGGGAAATATACAGGGAAGAAGGCAATAAAAAGCAGGCCTTGTTAACAGAGAAATAGGTTGAAAGAGAATTGACAGAGAAGTACGGTGGGTCCTGGTTTTGTATTAGTATAGTAATTGGAACAGGTTGAAAATACAAATAAAACACGATACTAATAAATAATTTGATTACAGTTTTTATAAACAACTGTTATTTTTTTAAAAGATTGATAGGGAAGGTCCATTAGCCCAGTCAAATTAGCACAAAAAAGGGAGTAAAAAATTAGCTTTCAAAAGGTCGGGTGATTCAAATTTCTTTTTTATATTGTTAGGTATGTAGTGCATATAAAAAAAAAACTCCAAGTTTTCGCCCTTCAAAGCCTTGTGGGTCCGCTTCAGTGCTCCAAATGCCATTGATTTAAAAAAAATGAAATTTTTTTTGTTTACGTTAAATATCTCCTTTTTAAGCGTCATACATAAAAAATAGTTATATCCGATCTTAAGCAGCTTAAAATCATCTAACATTTTTGTACATAACATTTTTTTTTAAACCCACCAGGAAGCAAACTAGCTTTCAAAGTGAGTAAAGTTTTGAGAAAAAAAAATTGAAAAATTGAAAATTAAATACTTTTATTAATATTTATTCGTTAATACAATCAAATATCAATACAGTAATAATACTACTATAACTATGGCATTTATGATTACTTAATGATGTGACAGAGGGCTCTAAACGCTAACTTTTATTAATATTTATTCATTAATACAATCAAATATCAATACAGTAATTATAGTACTATAACTATGCCATTTATGATTACTTAATGATGTGACAGAGAGTTCTAAACGCCTATGCCAGTACCGCTTTTCCGCCGATTAAGTGTATTTACTAAGTAACCACTTCAAATATTATAAAAAGTAATTACTGTTCTGAAAACAGAAAAGTATTCTTCCGATGTTTTATCGCAGAGAATTTTTCGTTATTCTTGACAATTTATTTACAAAAAACGTTTGATTTTCACCTTAGGTTTGAACGACTTGAAAAAATTGACTTTACTTGTGTTTTCTATTACCAAGGCCAATTATTTAAAAAAAAATTCATGTTTTATTTTTTTCAATATATCCTTTAATAAAAGGCCAATTAAGGCGAGATCAAGCAAAAGCCAAAGCCAGTGACCGATAAACCAAGTCAAGTCAAAGAGATCAACCTGCTATGTTTGAATGCCATTTTGGGAGAGTACATTTTGTACATTCTGTTAACAAGGGTTGCTTTTTTTTTTTTTTTTATAAATAGTTACAAGAAACACAACAGTATGCACTTTTTTGGGATGTAGGAGGAGGGTGTAGGGTAGGCTCATTATCTTCAAGGAAAACCTGCGAATTCTCTGAAGGAGATTCAAAATGGAGTTACAAAAGTGAATGTGAAGAAATTGTAATGGATAAATTTTGAGAGCTCGATAGTTTCCTATCATGTTTACAAAAAAATGTTATGTACAAAAATGTTAGATAATTTTAAGTATTTTTAGATTGAATATAACCATTTTTTATCTATGTTGCTCTAAAAAGGAGATATTCAGCAGAAATTTCAATGGTTTTGGAGCACTGTAGCGAACCCACAAGAATTTCAAGGGCGAAATCTAAAATTTTTTATATTCACTGAATACCTTTTTTTTTTTTATTTGTTTATTTAGAAATATTACATTCTGTCACATCAAGGGCATTTATAATAGTGTTCAGAGAAAGCACACTCACACTCTATTTACAATAAAAAAAAAAAAAATAATACAGAAACTTAATAATAATAAATACAATAAATAAAATAAAAATAAATACAATAAAATAAAATAAATGTATATAAACAAAAGAACTAACCTAATCATACACACTCGGGCTTGAGTGGAGGATCTGGCCATTGCCAAAACTCCAATAGATGCTTATTTACAAAAGGTCTCTGGGCCACTGCCGCTTCAACCTTCGAGGAGGATTGTAAGGATCGGTGGTGCTGGATAGAGATTGTGCAAGGGGATTTGGATGATAGGTAAGGTTCTGGTGAAATTTGGAGAATTTTTCTGGAATAAGGTCTAGGACAAATGGGATATTAAGGTCATGGTGTAGGATTTTGTTATTTACATAGAACGGAGCATCAACTATTGTTCGAAGGACTTTAGATTGAAAGGATTGAATACGTTTGATGTACCCCACAGTTCAAGTCCGTATGTCCATATAGGTTTCAGTATTGTCTTGTAGATAAGTAATTTGTTTTCAATAGAAAGTTTGGATTTTCTGTTTAGTAGTCTGTATAGCTGGCCGTATCGTCGGTTGAGTTCTTGTCTTTTGAGTCTAGTATGTGGGTTCCACGTCAGTCTTCGGTCTAAATGAAAGCCAAGATACCGGACTGTGTCTGAGTAAGGAAGCTGGATGGAATTAAAGTGTACTGGTGGACAGGAACTGCGTCGGAGTGTAAAGGTAATGTGTTGGCATTTAGATTCATTAACTTTAATGCGCCAGTTATTACACCAGTGCTCAATCAAGGTGAGGTGGTTTTGGAGATTTAAGGATGCTATGTTGGGATCTGAGTCGGATGATAGAATAGCGGTGTCATCAGCAAAAGTTGCCAGGAAGGTATCGGGATGGACAGGGATATCGGCGGTAAAGAGGATGTAAAGGACGGGACCCAATACGCTACCTTGAGGAACACCTGCCTCAATTGGATAGCAATGCGAAAATTCAGTACCGCAACGAACTCGGAAGGTACGATCTGAGAGGTAGGAACGGAGAACAAGGTACAAGGACTGAGGAAGATAGTTTTTCAGCTTGGAAAGAAGCCCGGCGTGCCATACCCGGTCGAAAGCTTGAGCTATGTCCAGAAATGCACCCGAGCAATATTGCTTGCTTTCCAATGCTGCGGAAATATGATCAACCACTCGGAGTCCTTGTTGGACCTCAATACCTAACAATATAAAAAAGAAATTTGAATTATCCGATCTTTTGCGAGGTAACGTGTCTAATTTGACTGGAATACATCTATTTCAACCGCATAATAACTTTCTTTGTACATACAATAATTTTGAAAGATAACAACTTAATAAAATTTAAAAAATAACTATAACATTCATTGTAATTATTAAAACAATTTTCAATAAGACCACGCATTTAAATATTAATTTTATTTCAAGCTGATAGCTGAGTCCAAGTCAAGAAATATATTGACCATAAGACACAAGTAAAAGTAATTGCCTAAACAATGTTAGAGAGCATGTTGGTGAGAAAGTTTCTTCAAGATACTATCTACAGCGTATCAAAACGAAATAATCCAATAAATCGCAAAACTCACTTTTAGCAACTTCGAAGAATCGAGCGTAACGAAATTTATTTAAGAACTCTTGGTAAATATAATCTTCGTACATTGGTGGTCAATAAAAAGTTTTCTGCTTAAAAGAATAAACGCAAAAGTAATACCTTCAACGATAAACATTGGAGGTTGATTGCATCGTTAATTTTAAAGGAGTAAGTTTAGAATCAAAACTACAGTATGATCCTCTAAAGTGTAGAAAATATTTAAATCATATAGTCTAATTCTAGTCGTTATTTAAAATTCACTGATTTTTCTAACGATGTATGAGCCTTTCATTTGGTGCTTAAACAATTTCTCATATTTATGAACTTATTTTTTTAGGAGGGGAGGAGGAGGAGAGGAATGCGAAATTGCATATAAAACTTGACAGTTGAATGAACTTAATAATCATTTCAACAGTTGAGTGGTTTAATATCAAAGATGGACATCTGTAAATTTAAAAAAGTAAAGAAAAGGCCAATTTTCATATAAGTAGCATAGTTTCAAATTATGCCAACTCTAATGATTTTTTTTTTTCGTGATTCAACTTTCATCTGAAAAAGTTTGAGTTGAACCTATAAATCAAAAATTGATTTTTTTTCCATTTTCTGAAAATTACAGATATCCGTCTTTGATATAAAGCCACTCACTTTATTCAATCTCATAATCATGGCTCATATTATTGGTCAAATAGGATATTTTATATAAAATTCACAAATCATACTTTGTATGAACAATGACACAAGATAATTATTTTTATATAAAACAAAAACAATATATATATATATATATATATATATAAACTAAAGAAATATTATTAACCATATAATGAAATATAACAATATTTAAGTCTAATATGTTTCAGTGTGTTTCAAATACTGAGTATTTCTAAATAAATAAATCAACACACTATTTTACATAACCACTTAATTTATAAGAGCACTAGTTTACGAAATAGGGACGATTTCTCTAAATTTTAGTAACTCAGATAACGATTTGGCTGTTCATTCTTCTATTTATTTATTTTATCAAACTGTTTAGGTATTAAGTGTATGTACTTAATAAAATTGTGTTTTTTTTTTTACATTTATTTTAATTATCTATTTGAACCTAAAAACAACTTCGTACTTCTTTCAACGGTAGATCCAATTTAATAATGATTTGTAGATATATATTAATTATGAAATATATATATGTTTTTATGATATCTAGACTGATGATATATGACATTATTTATTTTAACATTTTATGAAATTTGCACCTGCGCTGCAGCGCAGCTAGCAAATCTGATGTATTTATGCATTAGCTACGAATTTGCTTGATTATTATTTTTTTCCCCTAATTATTAATGTAGGAGTAGGTCCCTTGGCCATTTTCTTTTCAGTCTGCGTCGGTCAGGTAACAGGGAGCAGGAAATAAAAAGGACTAATGGATTGATGTGATTTAGAGTTGAAGAATGAAATGAACTGTATGTATTCGAAATGTACCAAAGTGCGTTGACAATTTTTTCGTAGAATTTTTTATTGTGTGTTTGTTTTGCCGAACCCCAAAGTTCTGCTCCGTATGTCCAAATTGGTCTCAGTATAGTGTTGTAGATCAGTCCCTTGTTTCGCAAGTGAGGATCTGTAGTTCAGAAGATGTGAGAGTTGGTTATATCGTCTAGTCAGTTCTTCTCTTTTTTAATTTATTATGTATGTTCCAAGTCTTTTGTCTAAGTAGAGTCCGAAGTACCGTTCATAGTTATTTGAAGGCACTGGGTATATTGATATATGACATTAAATGATATCTAGAATTTGAGCTAAAGAGATTGAAAACTTTCTATTTTCTATTAATGATATTTTTTAATACTTTTTAGTCTAAATCTTAATAAATTTAATTATCAATAAGCACTTTAATTGAAATAGACAATTACGTTTTTAATTAGCATCGGCAATCGGTATCGTTGGACTGTGTCAACCTTATCCCAGTTTCAGTTCCATGAACATCTTCCCATCGCACAGTGTCAATATCGGCTCTGACGTCTGAACAATGATCAATGTTTGGCGTACAGATTAGCAATGGAGGGGAACAGATTAGTTAGTTCAATCTAGTTCCTAGAAATCTGTACATATTTCATTAGAGGAACTAACGAGACAGTAAAGACATATTAGGTCGGTGAATCATACTTTGGGGACAAAATGAAAAATTTATATTACCTAAATAGAATAGAATAGAATAGAAGAATCAACTTTATTCTGGGACTACGTCCCTTGAGAATAACTATATTGTACATAAAATTAAACATTACATCTGGCCAAAATGTATATTACAATAAACAAAAACAAACAAACAAACAAAAAAAAAACAACTAAAAAATAAGGGATAAAAGAAGTGTTTACATAACTGTACAGATATCGGAAGCCATAATATGAGAAATAATGTCCTAATACTGCAAAATAGTTGCTATACACAATACGCTATGAAATTATAAATGAGCGACAAATAATAATAAAGATGTTATAGTAATAGTAGTATGTTCGTAGAACATAATAGTATAATCGAAATACAATAATAGTGTAATCGTACATACACAATATATACACCCAATAATACAATAATAGTGAGAATAGTACAATAATAGTACAATAGTATATATACAATATACATATATTAATATATATACATATACATACATACACATATACATACATACAATGCAACAATAGTATAATAATACAATATAGGTTACCCAGCGTCTGATTGAATTGTAAGGAGGAATTGGAAAAGGAGGGTTTTAAATGTGGATAAGGATGGTGCATGGCGGATTTTAAGTGGGATGGAATTCCAAAATGTGGTGGATCGGACAATAAAGGAGTGTTGAAATGAGGCCGATTTGTGGAAAGGGGTATAAAGGTCGGAAGGACGAGATCTTGTGGAGAGGGAGTGGATAGATGACTTGAATTGAAGGAGATTGAATGCGTAGGACGGACGATGATTATAGATTATTTGGTAAAGGAATGTACCTAGGAAGTACTGTCTTCTGAAGGAGGGGAAGAGCCACCCTGACTCGGCGTAGTAGTGGGAAACATGAGAACGTCTCGGGGTCCCATTGACAAATCGTACTAAGCCATTCATTATTCTTTTCAGTCTGACTCCAAGTTCCGATGAGAGGCCACCGTACACTACACAGCCGTAGTCAATGTAAATAGTATATAAACAATTTTTATAGTGTAATGCCAAATTAATGAATCCCGTTAGTCGTATAGACGGTGTGTTTTTCATGTCTATGAATGGGTATGATGTTGTATACCATTCAAGGGCGTGTGTAGCTTTCATATTAGGGGGGACAAAAACAGATTATTTTTTTTTGGAATATGGAAAGCCCATGAAACCATTTTTAAATATCAGGCTGTAAAAAGGCCAATAATATACATAGTATATGTACCGCTGAAGGGAGTATATATTGGAAATTGTTTAAATTACCAAGATATGTTTGAAGTATATAGCAAGAAAAATACGTATGCGCATGTCTTAGCAGAATTCCATCAAATTTATTCTAGACTTATTTTTACTAATATTCACCATTACTTTGAATGAGATCAGACGAAAAAATCTTTTTTTTTAACATAGGTGTGTACAGTACAGTTCCGGTAATATGTCTGGATAACCCTAGAAATTGCCCGTAGGCTCGCAACTTATTTGATATTAAAAAAAAAATTACAAGGCTCATGAGAATAATTAACTTTAGCCTATTAATAAAATAACTAAATTTGAGACATATATAATGAAATATAAATAAAATATTACTTAATAAAAAACAACATAAGAATAAATTAAATATTATGGGGGGAGATGACATTGCCTGGGGACGCCAAATCATCAAGGCCAGATGATCAAATCTCATCAAAATTCGTTTAAAACTAGTATGTGTTATCTTCATCACAAGACAGACAGACACGTAACAAAATTTGCTCCTAGATGTTAAAGCGTAAAGCGCAACGGAAATTTTTGATTTAGAGAACAAAGTTTTTGTTCACTTCCTCGGCATGAATGAAGGAAGCAATAAATGTAGATTATTAACCCCCTAAATCCCTTTAGTAACCCCCCTACCATTTGTAACTCCCCTAAATCCTGAATATTTGACTCTCTGTTTGATATTTAATATTTTTCACCTGATAATAAATTTATTGCTTTTAATAGTGGAAAGATGGTTCGCTGTAGTGAAAAATTGAAGACAAGTTGGTCGAGGTGTTAAGTCAAAAAATTAAAAATAAATACATGATATTTATTTTTATTTTTAAAATTGAAATAAATAATAAATATTATTAATAAAAATAAAAGTGATTTATTCTTTTACTTTTTATGTTTTTTACTGAACACCCCAACAAACTTCTCTTCAATTATTACTTTTAATGTTGAAATGTGAATATTTCTAATTTTCAGTACCTAATTAACATGTATCGAATTATTCAAATTGTAATAGAGATATACATGCGATCAATGCTAAGTATTGTAAAACTCTTAAATGTATTAAGTAAAGAACATTATTTAAAATTAATGTGTTGAATGTGACTGCTATAATACTCAATTTTAGCACGGTCTTGATCTATTAAAGGTGATAAATGTGAGGGAAGGTTATTATAAAGCTTTCATCTTCCTTTCACTTCTTTTGTGCTATATGGAATGCGATGTAAGAAAATACGCGGAAGGAATCCGGAAAACGTTAAATAAAAGAGGATAATAATATTTTTACATTGAAGTTCAAAGGAAATGTTTTGTTTTTTTCAAATATCCTTATAAATTTATGTCACAATTCATGTAAAATACAGTGTTAAACAAAAGAATTAGGTTCTAAAAATTAAAATCAACTACTGAAGCCAGCTAATAATAATTTAGCAGAGCAGCAAGAGACGTCATTCACTTAAGATTCATATTAACTATTTAGCATCATAATACATTAATCATTCATCACCTGAATAACCCGTTTGTGTTATTTCAAAATCTCTCCATGAATAAAATACAAAATGTACAAATAAAACCTATGTAGAAATAAAATTTAAAAGAAAACATTTTTTTCCAGTTCCAGGCAGCTCTCCTCCAGCGATGGGTGCTTCCAAACTTCATGTGCCCATTCTGCCCCTTCGTCAAGACGTTGAGCATATCGGTGTCAATCTTCACATTGTCGGCCATCGCCCTCGACCGCTACAGAGCAATTCTCTACCCTCTCACGTGAGTACAACTGTTTATATGAATTATAACTATCTTATATTAATTATATAGGGCGTTGTATAAGAAACGAATTAAATTAACACTTCAGAAATGTCACTCCAACATGAGGAATGCTCACAAAACAGATGGAATCCCAGGAATCGTCTATTATTGACAACGTGTTCACGTGTGACATCCACTATAAACGTTCTACTCCACCATTAATATGCAAGCTGGACGATGTGGCATCTGGCGACGGTCACTAATCCCCTTCGATTAGTGACTATCCTGATTTTACCTTCATGAATGGTATTATTTTTTATAAATAGCAACATATTTAAAATCATACCGGTCCTAACCTACGGCTCAGA
Source organism: Nezara viridula (assembly GCA_928085145.1). Classification (NCBI taxonomy): domain Eukaryota; kingdom Metazoa; phylum Arthropoda; class Insecta; order Hemiptera; family Pentatomidae; genus Nezara; species Nezara viridula. The sequence continues at coordinate 51,433,861 of OV725081.1, forward strand.
ATGTTAGACTATATAAAAAATCATCGCGCAGATCTTACTTAGGTATGAACGCCGAATCCTTTGCAGAATATTTGGTCCAGTCTGTGTGAACCAGGAGCGGTGACAGAGAACAAATGTGAAATTGCAGGAACATCGTCAGATTGGTCGACTCCTTTGGGCAGGTCGTGGGAGCAGAGTGCCTGATAACCAAAACAGAAGAAGCTCCTCATTTAACAATTATTCGGAAGAAGACTAACTGGAATACCCAAATTACGTTGGGTTGATGATGTGGCGACTGACGCAAGATCCATCCTTCGTATACCAGGCTAGAAATCGACTGTTCAGAACAAAAATGACTGATGACTGATGTTACAGGAGGATTTGGCATCACGTGGGTAGTACCGCCAAAAATAATGACATTTTAAATAAGGTAAACTACAGAACTCATTCATAATTAAAAATATTATTTTAACAATTTTTTAATTTGGTTTAAGAACGCTATTTAAGAACATCACAGGCTTCCTCAAAACTTTAATTAGATAGGGGCTTTAGACTTCCACACGCTATGCTCGTTCAAAACCGATAAGCAAACCCTCAACGTGTCATTTCAGCTGAGGCTAGGCCCTAACCAAGAGCAGAGAAGGGCAAATGCTACTCTGAATACTACTGAGTACCAAGTATTTTATTCAAATATTGACGTATCACAGAATTTAATAACAACTTAAGTTGATGTCAAAGGATTAAATGAAGTAGTGATTGAATTCCCAGTAGTGATTCAATTTTTATAACATACTTAGTACTCGGTACTTGGTACTCGGAGTAGAATTAGACCAACATAGACCAACAGGGTTAGGTAACCATCATCTACTTTCACACACACTCCGTCATTTTCGTATTTCCATCAACAGTGTGAACATGAAATTTTGTATTCACTCATTATGGTGGAGTGATACTTCTTTGATAGTACCAAAATGTATTTCAATCATTGATTTATTAATCATTGAAATTTTTATGGAGTTCAAATTCTTGATTATTTTAATATCTTATTATAAGACAAAAAACAATAATATTCAACAAGAAATAGTTCATTGTTAAAATAATATGAATAATATCAAAGTAGAAAATGGTAATTAATATTTTAAAATTTTTGTATAAAAAGATTTTATTATAGATGAGAGGGCAATGTATGGAATTGAGCTCTTCTTAAGGATTTAAAGGTGAAATTCTAGGAGAAAAAAAAGAGGTACATAGGATTTTGCTCTCCTCCACCGCAGAATACATAAATATGACCCGGTGATTATGCAGCAATGCATACATTAGTCTTTATACACCGGAGGCCACATATCCATTAGTCTCCCATACATTATTAATTCGAAATGATCTCTTCTGATGGATGGAAACAGAACGAAGCAAACACTGAAGTAGTCAGTAAAGTCAAACAAAATTAAAAATTTCAATTGTCTTGAAATTCCGATTTAAAGAAAAAATAAATATATTATTACCTTATTCGATCAAAACGCAATAACTAAATTATTTTCAGGTTTATTTATTATCAGTCAATCTTACACCAATTTTTAAAATTTTGTCAACTTAAAGAGATCACATCTAATTACGACATTTCGGCTCGTTGGGCCATTTTCATGTCTAAATGCCCATCATGTACCTGTCCTTTTCACTTATGCGAATTGCATGCGTCCACTCATAATAATTATTTTTTTTTGTCATGTTCACCTCATCATGTGTCACCGATATGTCATCAGTCTCATTTCTATTCAGTGACTAGAAACTGCAGTCACTGAATAGAAATGAGAATTATGATATGTCGGTGACAAATGATAAGGTGGACATGACAAAAATAAAAAATTATTATGAATGGAAGCATGCAATTCGCATAAGTGAAAAGGACAGATACATGATGGGTATTTAGACTTGAAAATGGCTAAACGAGCCGAAACGTCGTAATTAGATGTGATGTCTTAAGTTGACAAAATTTTAAAAATTGGTGTAAAATTGGCTAATAATAAATAAACTTGAAAATAAATAGTATACACCGAAGAAGAAGGTGAGAAATATTTTGAAAATAACTAAATTATAAAATAATAATTTAATTTAAGTTTATAAAACCAATTTTATATAATCAATAATAGATTTTATTTTACTATTAAAATATATTATATTAATTATAATTTTTTAAAAATTTATTTAGTATTACAACAAACTGTCTCTAATTATAATTAAAGTTCTAGTATTTCATTCCAAATGTCATATAACTTAAGATTTCCAGATAGCCTAAAAGATTGAAAGAACGTTGAATTTATTTATGAACTAGGATTGTACAGTTATCGTTCAATGATAAATAATACAGATTCAAATTTATTTATCTGCAGACTTTTAATATCGTATTTTTCATTTGCAGCTTACGCAAAATTATTTGTATTGCTTATTCGTGACCGATATACTCGTGACTAATGAGAATAAAAAAATTATTTTTGTATACTTATTTGATTACCTAGAGACATATTTATTAAATTACAATGACGAGCCGGCTAACGCTTGTGCACACTTGTTTTTCCGGAACTTTATAAACCGAAGTTTAAATGGTAAAATAATTACGAATTCAAATGCTGTTAACGGGGAGAGAGGAGGGAGATTTTAACGTTGGTAATAATCCCCACCCTCTTCCCTGGTCCCGGAAAAAAACCGTATAGCTTAAAAGGCGAGAAAGGAGTGGAAAAAAAAATTAATAAATAAAATAAAGATTCAAGTAACGTGAATTTTATAATGGTCTACTAGATCACAAATCCCTTTTACGATTTGAAATTTATGATTTCTCCATAAATGGGGCAACTACAAATGAAATTGACCATTAAGTGATGCGATATTTTTAAAAATAAATAAAGATATGCTATAAATTTAGCCTTAAAAAATCAGTCCTTCGTTTCATACTTTCCAACTCATATTGGAAGAATTTTGTTTTAAACAGTTTATAATTCACTACCTGTTTTTTTTTTAGATATGAAGGATAAATAGTGCTTAGTAAAAATAAATAACTTTAAGTTACGCAATAGACCGAGTTTTGACCTCATCATGGCTTACTAATCTTCGTCCAAAATTCACTTTGGTGTAAGATTAATAGAGGAGAGATGGGTGTGCTTGATGCATCTAATCCTCACTATAATCTTCATCAAACTGGCTTTACTTGAAATATATTACAAACTTATTAACATTAAAATAGTAATAGACTTTCACAACTTTTACGAACATATGAATAGAGTATTCAAGCAACTTAATTACAAACAGTTTTGTCTTTCAATAATTTAATTATATCTTGTATTTACATTTTTTTCTATTACTTGTTTTCTCTTTAATATTTCATTATATTTTTTCTTCTCTTTATGCTATTTTATTTTGTTCCTAGTTGTATATATTATATTGCTATTAATTATTTTATTAGTAACTTATATTTTCTGTAAATATGGCGTGAACTTGCTCTCTGATTTCTATTATAAATTTCCTTAATTGAGACTGAATATATCTCAACAAATAAGTTTTAAAAAATCTATATAAATCTTGTATTCTATGATTCGGAGCCTTCTCATTTGATCATTTTCAAACAATATATATCCATCTTAGTCAAAAAATATATTTATAACTCTCTATTGAAACTTAATTTTTTATTTAAATATTTTCCTTAGTATAAGTACTATCCTTGGTCAAGCTGGTCATTAATAGTAATATTTCATTTCTATTTGAATAATATCTTCATACTTATATTCACATTATCATGGTTCTTTGAAATTGTAATTTTTTTTTTTTAAGATAAACAGTGTTCCTTTTTATCAGTCAATAATTATTAATTTAAAGGCTTTGATTTCAAAGCATAATGAGTAATTATGAGTAAATCAAATTATGAGTAAATTAATAAATAAATCACAAGTAACTTTTTTTGGGAGACAAACAAACAAAAATGAAAAGAATACTTGGCAGGTCATATTACATTAGCAAATGTAGTGTTGGTATTTATATTCATGAATTGGTCCTAAAAGCAACCGGAGTAACTTATCGTTGGCCCGAATACATAAAAGAGTATTGGATTAGTCGACCAATATCCGGAAAAGAGAAAACGAACCATGGTCTCTACATAAGCACTGTTTAGACCCTTCCGAGGATAAAGACTAATGGCTTTGCTACATCCCGAAATCCCTAAAGGAGAAGAGATTGCATGGACCCCCTCTTCCGCCCCCTCTCCCTCCAACACTTATTTATCCAAAGGAGAATATCCTTAAAACATCACAAATAAAATAAAATGTATTCAATATAAATTAAAAATTATTTAAGAAAATTATTATTTTTTTCAGAATTTCGCATTTCCTCAGCCACTGCTAGTAATATTCGCCTACCACGACTAAATGAGTCAAGGGTTAAGCTCTGTTTATGATATATTTAAAAAAAAAATTATTAATTTATTATAATTATTGAGAAGGAGTTGGTCAGGAGGTGCAGTCAAATAAATACTAAATTTAAAAAAAAAATTATTTCAATTGTAGAGTACTAGCAACGGGTAGTTTCCCAACAAGCATTTTAATATGATTGTATTATTACCGTGTGCACATTTATTGGATGTATTTTTAATATTTATATTACAGTTGCAAATCTCATGAATAAATTAAAAAAAAAAATTTTAATTGTTACGATAAATAATTTTCAGTTACTATGCTCACAACTGAACAAAATAACAGGCTCTGGAAGCTATTCATGTCTAAGCAGAACAAAAGACACGAAGATATCACCAGATACAGCTGAAACCTACAGAAAAATTGTGAAGTATCTAACGGAAACCAACGCGGATTTTCATACGTACCAATTACGGCAAGATCGAGCTTTGAGGGTAGTCATAAGAAATCTACACCCCTCAACACCAACCGAAGCAATAGAAGAAGAATTGAAAACTTTAGGTTTCATAGTGCGCCAGATTACAAATGTACAGAAGGAGAGTAAAGAACAGCCAGGAGTAAAAGTTCCTCTACCCTTATTTTTCGTAGATTTGGAGCCAAATCAAGGGATCGAAAAAATATACGAAATAAGAAGAATATACTACACAAGTGTTATAGTAGAGAAGCCATATCCTAAGAGGGAAATCGTACAGTGTCACAATTGCCAGGCATATGGCCATACCAGGACTTACTGCCATCATCTGCCGCGCTGTGTGAAATGTGGAGAGCAGCACAAATCCGGGGAGTGCACAAAACCGAAACGGGATCCTGCAGTTTGTGCATTGTGCCTTGAAGGACATCCAGCGAACTACAAAGGCTGTCAGATCTACAAGAATATTAAATCAAGATATCAAAAATCCCGGACCCAAGAAGAAGCAGAGGCATCAAGAAGAGAACCTAACGCATCAAGAAGAGGACCTTCAAAAAAAATTGACCCAACGGTGTCTTTTGCACACTTATTAGGAGGTAAGAATGATGTTACTTATTGTGAGACCCTGCCGCAACAACAACACATACCTCAAAATTCTCAACCCCACCCTCAACATCCTAATCAAACTTCACCTAATCAACAGTTTTATCAACACCAAATTCCCCGCATTCCTCCTCCCTCAAATACCACAGATCTCACCAGTTTACTTACATCTTTCCTCTCCGAATTCAGATCCCTTGTTACTCCTTTGATATCTCTTCTCACCAATCTTGTATCACATTTTATCCCTCCCGCGAAAAATCCTTAAATGACTTCCAATAAACCTTTATCCATTCTCCTTTGGAATGCGAATGGTGTTAGGAATCATACAAACGAACTAACTACATTATTACTTGACAAAAATATTGACGTGGCACTAATTACTGAAACTCGACTAACCACTAAACAGCACTTCAAAATACCACAATACCTGACATATCGTACTGACCACCCTGACGGAAAAGCACATGCCGGTACTGCTGTCATTGTACACCAATCCCTCTCCCATCACCTACTCCCGTTACCTACACATGATTTCCTACAGTCCACCGCTATCGTGATAAAAACCTTTTCCTTTCCGGTTACCCTTGCATCAGCGTATTGCCCTCCTAACCGATCCATATCCAATGCCCAATTCCGTTCTCTCCTCGACTCCTTAGGACATCACTTCATCTTGGGTGCAGACCTAAATGCCAAACATCAACAATGGGGTTCCAGAACCACGAATACTCGTGGCCGAACCCTGCTGTCTGCACTCAATTCCCAACATTTTCACCTCCTTTCCCCCAACTCTCCTACCTACTGGCCTACAGATCCCAACCGTAATCCTGATCTTCTTGATTTCTTTATCCACAGCGGCTTAAGTCCCCTCAATTGTTCCATTACACGTCTAAATGAACTTTCCTCTGACCATAGTCCTCTAATCCTTAATGTTTCACTTGAACCCGTTCCCAAACCTTCTCCACCGTCATTTATTAGGGGCCCAGTTAACTGGGACCTTTTCCGCCAAATCATCTCCGATAAAATTGATCTTAACATATCCCTCAAAACTCCCGATGACCTTGATAGTGCCGTAAATTCCTTTACTACCACAATCCAACAAGCCGCCTGGACTGCTTCCTTCCCAAAAGACTCCTCCAGAATTCCTAAAAAGACCATTCTACCCCAACACCTCCTTGACCTAATCCAAACCAAACGCCGTGCCAGATTATTGTGGCAACGTACCCGACATCCTACCGACCGCTGCTCCTATAATTATTACTGCAAAAAATTAAAACTGGAATTAGCCACCTTCAGATCACATTCCTTCAACTCCTACCTATCCTCCCTTTCTTCTCGCGACAATTCCCTTTGGAAAACCACTACCAAAATCTTAAATCCTCACCGCATTTCCCATCCCCTCCGACGAGATGATGGCTCCTGGGCAGCATCTGACGAAGATAAGGCTGAGGAGTTCGCCATTCACCTATCCAATACATTTATTTCACATCCGGAATCCCATCCTGCCCACACCGTAACAGTAGAAGAACTCCTTACATCACCAATCCCACTTTCCTTGCCCCCAAAAGCTATTCATCCTTCCGAAGTGAAATTTCAATTAAAAAAATTAATCCCCCGTAAAGCTCCTGGACATGATCTCCTTACCCCTCAAATCCTTCGACAACTTCCATCCAAAGCAGTCATATTCCTTACATATATCTACAATTGTATCCTACGCACCACCCACTTTCCTCTGCTATGGAAACACTCCACTATTATCCTTTTCCAAAAACCAGGCAAACCTCCCAATATCTCAACATCCTATAGACCAATTAGCCTACTCCCAATCCTTTCAAAAATTTTTGAAAAGATCCTTTTGAAACGAATCCTACCCATTATAGAATCCCAAAATATTCCTTCCCATCAGTTTGGTTTTCGCTCCCAACATTCTACTGTTCAACAAGGACTCCGAGTTGTTGATCATATTTCCTCAGCCCTAGAAAACAAGGAATACTGTTCGGGTGCATTTCTGGAACATTGCACAGGCATTTGACCGGGTATGGCACTCCGGACTGTTCTTCAAGCTTAAATCCATTACCTCAGTCCTTGTACTAGTCCTCCGATCCTACCTCTCTTACCGCTCCTTCCGAGTTCGCTGAGGAACAGAATTTTCCATATCTACTCCGTTAAAGCCGGTGTTCCCCCAAGGCAGCGTCTTGGGTCCCGTGCTTTACATCCTCTTTACTGCTGACATCCCTGTTCATCCCGATACTTTTCTTGCAACATTCGCTGACGACACCGCAATCTTATCATCCAACTCTGATCCCAACATTGCATCCTTAAACTCCAAAACCACCTCACCTTGATTGAGCACTGGTGTAATAACTGGCGCATTAAAGTTAATGAATCTAAATGCCAACATATTACCTTTACACTCCGACGCAGTTCCTGTCCACCAGTACACTTTAATTCCATCCAGCTTCCTTACTCAGACACAGTCCGGTATCTTGGCTTTCATTTAGACCGAAGACTAACGTGGAACCCACATACTAGACTCAAAAGACAAGAACTCAACCGACGATACGGCCAGCTATACAGACTACTAAACAGAAAATCCAAACTTTCTATTGAAAACAAATTACTTATCTACAAGACAATACTGAAACCTATATGGACATACGGACTTGAACTGTGGGGGACAGCAAAAGCTTCTAACATCAAACGTATTCAATCCTTTCAATCTAAAGTCCTTCGAACAATAGTTGATGCTCCGTTCTATGTAAATAACAAAATCCTACACCATGACCTTAATATCCCATTTGTCCTAGACCTTATTCCAGAAAAATTCTCCAAATTTCACCAGAACCTTACTTATCATCCAAATCCCCTTGCACAATCTTTATCCAGCACCACCCATCCTTACAATCCTCCTCGAAGGTTGAAGCGGCAGTGGCCCAGAGACCTTTTGTAAAAACATCTATTGGTTTTGGCAATGGCCAGATCCTCCACTCAAGCCCGAGTGTGTATGATTTGGTTAGTTCTTTTGTTTATATACATTTATTTTATTTTATTGTATTTATTTTTATTTTATTTTATTGTATTTATTATTATTAAGTTTCTGTATTATTTTTTTTATTTTTTTATTGTAAATAGAGTGTGAGTGTGCTTTCTCTGATCACTATTATAAATGTCCTTGATGTGACAGAATGTAATATTTCTAAATAAATAAATATAATAATTTATAAAAAAAAAAAAAAAAAAAAAAAAAATTGTTACGTTAACGTTTCGACCCACATTGCAGGTCTTCATCAGGGCGTGGCATGAGTCACTGCAGGAAGAAGTTGATGAATGTTTATCAACTGCTTCCTGCAGATGCCACGCTCTGATGAAGACCTGCAAGGTGGGTTGAAACGTTGGCGTAACAATTAAAAATAATATTATTTAAAAATTTAGTATTTATTTGACAGCACCCCCGACAAACTCCTTCTCATATTATATTACGGTTAACCATCTCAACATTATTATAGTTATTAGAATTAGAATTATTTAGAGTCAAAAGAATTCCTAGTGAAATTTTATCCTCTTTATTAAATAATTTTTACAAAACAAAGTGGTAGTAATCTACGATGGTCCATAAGATGGTACGAACCAGGATGGTAATTAACATTTTTTAGCATTAATTTCGTTTTAAGTTCACTTTTGTTGTTAGACAAAAAAATTCTTTATCAGTTGTTTATATATATATATATAATATATATATATATATATATATATATATATATATATATATTTCTTCTTCTTCTTAAATGGGCGTTACAGTCCTTGTAGAACCTGAGCCTCTGCCACCACTCTCCTCCACTTCTCACGGTCCGCAGCAAGATTCTTCCAATTTCTGATCTCCAGCCTCCTCAAGTCTTCTTCCAGATCATCCAACCATCGGTGTCTGGGTCTACCTCTTTGTGTTTTTCCTCCTGAAGTACCATTCAGTACATTTTTGGAAGTCTACTGAGATCCATTCTTCCAACATGACCCAGTCATCTGAGTTTGCCCTTCTTAATCCTTAACACTAAGGATGTCTGGCTCACCATACAACTCCATTAACTCCATATTGCTTATTATTCTCCATCTATGCAGCTCTCTGACAGATCCAAACATCTTCCTTAAGACTCTTCTCTCCCAAACCAGTAAGGCTCTCCTGTTTTCCTTGGTCGTAATCCACGTCTCATTATCATACAAAACGACCGGTCTAATCACCGTTTTATATACTACTATTTTATTAACATAAACTTCGTGTTGATGTTAATGACTTCCTCTTATCGTAACTTAAAACTTTTTTTATCTAAGAAAATTCTCATAATACTTTGTTTTGACACTAATTTAATCAGTTTAAAGTGTGAATCTGATCTACGAGTGAATGTGACCTTTGAACACTATTATAAATGTCTTTTGAGAAAGATTGGAATATTTCTCAATAAATAAGTTTTAAATGAATTTAATGAGGTACTAAAAACTCATGAATATGCATTTAATTTACACTTAAATCCTATGATAGTTTGATCATAAATCGAGAAAAAATATTCTCTTCAAAAATATTGAACTGTTTGGCCTACATAACCTCGTTATTTCGATTTGGGGGTGGAGATTACCAAACGGCACAATATGTTTATCTTTTTTCTTGTTTTAATGATTAAATTAAAATGGAAAGGTGTTTATGAGGTTTTAATATTTCATTAAATTTACAAAGTTCGATGAAAATTACGAGAATTTTCCTAAATAAAAAATTTATAGGTTTCGATCAAATGAAGCTATTCAGGAAATTTTATACGAGAGTTAATAATTTGATAAAGATTATTATGTATTAAGATATATATTTTCACTACTTATTTTCAAAAGAACTGGCAGTAGTCCATTAGAGCTCTCTTTTCCAACACATACATATGCTCCATTTTTAGGAATTACACATAATTTTTATTAAATATGAACCTATTTATTTAAAATACAACAAAAATTTACATAATATGGCGAAAAATAAAACGTTAGCATCTTAACTGAATTGGTGAGAATTGTTCTCGGAGGAGAAAACGTTAACAAAAACAATATTATTGATTGGATGAATAATTATGCTGATGACCAAATCGAGGATCGCAGGAATAGTTGAATGAATCTGAAGAAGAAGAAATGTCGAATACGATTCATGGGATAATCAATTAGATATCGATAAAAAATATATCACTTTGTGGTTAAATAAACCGATTCTGATCTGATTTTTGAAAAAAACTATTCATAGTTATTTCCGATTCGGCAGGTTAATTTTCCATTATCATAGATGCTTACAATCATTTTTTTTTTTTTTTTTATCATATTATTTATTGGTCTAAAAATCTCCAGTCAATAAGTAATTTACAGGTATCATTAAAAATAATATACCAACTCTTATTACGTTTGCATAAATTTAAATAATTGTAAATATATACATTTGAATGATAGTACAATTATTTTTTTTATAAAATAAAAAGTTTTTTTTTTAAAGATCTAAACACTTTAAATAGTAAATAAAATATCGGCAATTCTTTATTTACAAATAAGTATTACAATTGAGTTCGTTTTAGAAGGATTTCATAACCAATAAATGAAAAAGAAACATGGATAAAATATTCTGTTATAAAATAACTAATATTTATCTTTATTGTTAATGTTACTTATTATTTTTCTTATAGAGGGTATGTATTATTCTACTACAGATAATTAAACCGCGAATATTCCCCGACTACAAAAATTGTTGGCCAGTATTTTAATTATTTTTATTCTTTTAATTTCCATTCGCCTAAATAGATTTTGTTTTTATTAAACTTCAATTTCCAATATGTATTCTTTAAGTTATAAGTTAAGAGCATATTTATGTATTCACAGTACAGATATTAATTATACGATTTGAGGATATATTTTAGATAAACCCCAACTAACCTGGCTATCAAACTGGTAGATAAATAATTAGGCTAGGGGCATAAATGACTTCAATTAGTGATGAATGGACGTCCTTACCACAAGATGGAAATGAAACAACTTATTTGCTCAGAAAAGACAATTTATCTGCTCGAGGACAAGAGTTGGGATTTTAATAAAAAAAGACATCAAATTGAAGTAAGTTTATAAGTTGGATGAAAGAAGATGAAAAAAAAATGTAAAAATGATAAATCAAAATTAAAAAGTTATAAATGAAAATTTTTGTCCGGTTTAATCTCTTCAACTGTCGCATTACGCTAAGAAAAAGAAAACGATGAAGTTGAACAACTTTGTATTATTAGATGACTTACTTCTGAAGGAGTATTTTAATCCTTTTATTTTACTGCAACAATAAGTCTATTCAGATGGAAAATATATTAATAATAAAACAATATTATTCAACATAAATTTCTAAATAGTTTTTAAATACTACTCATTATGATATAAGAGATATTTTTCAACGTTATATTATGAGAATAGGAAGCTCTTCTATATTGTCAATACAGCTATTGTGTCTCAAAGTAGGGTGACTTATTGTCACTTGAGAAACAGAGATAAAAAGACTCAGCAATATTCAACAACAGAAATTTTGAATATTATTTGGGAAATTGAAAAAAAAAAAAAGTCTGTGATATAGGTTTGCTTTGGGTCCCATGTGATGACGACATTCTGGCATTTAGGGGAATGAAAAAGCAGACACGGTTTCTCGGATAGCTCGTAATACGCAACATCAGCTAATAGTCCGTGGTAGACCCCTTTTTATCGAATTATTAAAATCCGCCAGAAACTTCGTAAATAGTTTCATCTCATATTAACCTACAACTGTTTTATTTACGAAAACTCTTGAAATTGAGGTGTTTTCAATCTGGAGGGAGGCAAACTTTGTCTATTTAATTAGGCACTAAAAACTCGTAAATACTCATTTGTTTTCTACTTGGATCATAAGATAATTTGACCACGAAATAGAGAAAAAAAGTGGACTTCAAAAATATTGAGCCGTTTGGCGTGACCTACACCCCCAGGTTATATAGGACAAGCGGTAGAATATTTTTGTAGGCCACCTTTTTACCGATTTTGTGATCAAATTATCTTATGATCAAAGTATAAAGCAAATGGGTATTTACGAGTTTTTAGCACCTAATTAAATAGAAAAAGTTTGCTCCCCTCCAAATTGAAAAAGTCCCAATTCCAAGAGTTTTCGTAAATAAAATAGTTGTAGGTTACGATGAGACATAACTATTTACGAAGTTTCGGGCGGATGTGAATAATTCGATATAAAGGGGTCTGTACCACGAACTTTAAGTCTCTACTTGTGACAGTGGTATAAGGCTTGGATAGGCTGCCTTTCGAAGTTACTCCAGGTAAAAGAAATGGATTACTAGTGGGTCAAGGCGAGAAGAAAATATATAGTTCCGCTTCAGGATCGGTCATTGTGAATTCTAGCCATGCCTATCTTTACTCAGTCTAGAAGCCACTACCTTTGTCGAGTGTTGTACCCCTAGGACTCTATGTACTTATTGAGTGGCAACGCTGTTCATGCACAAAAAAAAAGTTTAAACAGAAATGATACAATATGAGAAATGCTAAAAGATTCGGAAACGCGTAAAATCCCGCAGGAAATACTTAAAAAAAGAATCAATTTTAATCATAGAATCTAGAAATACACGACAGAATATTGTTTAACATCCTAAAAATAATAATAATATACAATAATGAAAATATAATACTTATGACAATAATGTGGTTATTTTGATTTCAATGCATATAGGTCTTATATATTTCTCTAAAGTCCAAAGAATTCTTAGACATATTCGTCTTTACAAACTAATTTAATAGTTTAATTTATAATTACGAAAATAAATAAATATAAAAAAATACTACACTTAATTACTTTCGAGAGTTACTTTAGATCTAAAACGACAAAAGGCAGTCCTAGCATATTGGATTCAGTAAAACATTCGAAGTTAGAAACAGCGGGGGTTGAATGGTTGCTTTCAAACAACACGTTGATTCAGAACGGGGCAACTTCGGCCATCCCAACTTTAATTGAGCTCATTTCAAGCGTTTAATCGGGTAATTAGAATTACTCAGATGGAGGTAACGGCTGATTTGTATAGGTTATATTTTTTAAAATATAACGACAGCACAATAAAAAAAAACATGCAATAACCGTGAAGTAAAACACAAAAAAATTAACTAAATTTCAGGCGTTATGTTGCAAAACCAGCTGAGTCAATTTTATAATTGTTATTATAATAGCGAGGCCCAAAAATTTAATTTTTAATTGGTACCTACTTAAATTTATTTGTTTAACTTAAAAAAATACATTGAATACTTAATAGTTGACCGTTGTATTATTAAGGAAGATGGTCCGGGGTGGCGGTCTTAAATAGACTAAATAGTGTCAAAACTATTTTATTAAAAGCCAACGTTTCGACCCGACTTTGCAGGTCTTCTTCAGGGAGGATTGTGCAGCAAGGACTGTCACTTGGAACTGATATGCAAAGTGGTGTCGAAACGTTGGCTTTTAATAAAATAGTTTAGTCACTATTCAGTTTATTTATGACCGCCACCCCGGACCATCTCCTTCCTTAAAAAAATAAATATTTGATTGTAAAAAACTTCTATGCATTTTTCCCACTTGATCACTGAAAATTATTTCGTTAAAATTATTTATGAAATAAGTTCTTCAGACGATTGAAAAGATCTCAAATTACCCAGAATTGCTTGAAAATTAGGTGGTAATTCTGATGAAAGGAAGTAAAAACATTCCTTTTGTACTTATTCAAAACTCATTTCCAGTTTTTATTTTCCTTTATTATGAACTTAATTTTATTTTAAGATTCTTCGGAGATATTGATTAATTGAAAACAGGAGCCTGAACAAATAATAGCCAACTTTGAAGTTGAATGAATAGAATGAATATCTTATGATATATATATATATATATATATATATATATATATATATATAAATATATTATATATATATAATATATATATATATATATATATATATATATATATAGGGTGATGTGCTGAGACTTGATTCAGAAAACCATCTATACTTAAATGATAGCTTAATTAAGTAACTTTCGAGGTCAATCCTTAAAAATGATTATTGATCAACAAAATTTATGATTATTGGATCAAGAAATATAAAGTGAAAGAAATATAAACGTTTAAGAAATATGGCTAATACATAGCGATGCACTTGGCTGCTATGCTGTTAAGCATGTGATGTTTTTGAATTGATTATTTCAGCTGCTTGACTGTTATGTACCATATAAAACAGTTACTATTAAGGATTTTGTTGTTTTGTTTTCGGTGCTAATATTTTTATAAAAATGGGCCTTAAATATGGCCTGGCTATTCCTTGTACATGTATAATAACGAAATAAGATCTAAGATAACTATTTTAAACCATCTTTTTAAGTCACTTCTTATAATAATTAAGCACAAATCCACAACATTGCAAGTATGATATGATTTTCTTATATTTAACTGTTAGGAATAATTATAAATTTTCAGATTTGACTACTGATTGAAACTAATTTGCCTTTCACACTTTCCGGACATTCCGCAAGTTAATGAGGCTATGAACTTATATTTTGGGTCTTCCATTTACCGAGTTACCCTATTCCATCTTAATGGAAGCTGAGGAAATTTATTGCGTGGGGCCCTAACAGATGGTCTAAATGTGACTCATAACCACTTCCTTCTGGACAAAGTGCTAAATGACTTCCATTCCGCCTTCACGGCTTCATGTGGATTCTATTTATAAATTATAGGTTTATATAATAGATCGAATTATATAATTCGAATTCAAAAGTGAGGTGAAAAATTGAAGTAAAATTGAAATTATTATAATTATTTTATAAAGAAAATTTGAAAAATATTTTTTTTAAGAAATCGTTTTTTTTTTTCTTTCAATATTTATATGCATTTGTCGACGACTGTTGACAATCAGCTGATGGTCTGATTAAAGTAACGAAACTGACATGTCAGGCATGGGAAGGATACTACCCAGCAGTACCTCTTCCCTAGCTTGAATCAATTACCATAGTTTGTTCAAGAAGGAGATTTCTCCTTTTCAGTATCCTCCTCGTATTGATGGGCATGTCAGCAAAAGCCATATCTCTAATTAGTATGTAAGTATGCCCATGTAAATTATTGTGATTTCGTTTGTAATGAGTTCTTATGTGCTGGTCAAATGTGGGCACGATGAATTCCGTATATAAGATTTTGTTTCTCACACACCAAGATGCTTTAGTTCTGAGTCGTAATATTTTTGTTTGAAAATTTTTAAAAGTGGGTCTTTTTAGCTATACCGTATATCTGTGAAGAGTAAGTCCATATAGGTTTAAGTAAGTATAGGTATATGCAGTTAGTTTCTGTCTCAGTTCTAGTTTTGAAGATTTGGAAAAAAGTGAGTAAAGTAGCTTGATTTGTTTATTGAGTTTCATTTTACCATGTGAGCACCATATCATCCTTCAGTCAAAGGTAAGAAAAAAGTAGTGTACGGTTAAGATTATGTTACTTAAAATTGTTTTTGAAAAAGGGGAAATAAACAAACTTGGTTCACAAGAAGAAAAAAAAGAAATACTTCACCAACTGACATAGTTAATTAATATTTAAAAAAAAAAGAAAAAATTAAATGACTGGTCTTAATTTTTACAAAACAATGAAAAATTAATAAACAAACCATTAACTGTCTATTATTCAGTGAGAGAGAAAGTAAGAAGAGAGAGAGAGAGAGAGGAGAGAGAGAGAGAGAGAGAGAGAGAGAGAGAGAAATATGCATAGTGAAATGTTTATCTGACCTGGTGAATTTAGTGAATGACGTAAAAAAACAATTAATATATTGGCTAATTCACTGCTATGAAATTGTTTATTACATAGCTATTGGTTTGTTAAGATTTTCAAATTACGAATCAATTCAAATCCTATTATTACGCCCTCCCTCCCCTCTGCAGGCCTGGGTGACCCTTGCCCTCTTGAATAATCCTCCTCCACATTTCATCTTGCTATCTGCTTCTCGTTCTTTCTTTTTTTTTCCTTTTGCTCCAGAAAATCATCTCCAGCATTCTTATCTGTAGCCTGTTCCCTCTACTATATGGCTTGCCCATTTAATAAAGCCGTCTTTGCCTCAATGAATCGAATTTTATATTCATACTCATTTTTCAACAAATCTTCTATCGCTCCGTTATTTTTAATTCTCCTCCCACCTAACTGATCTTACTTGTGTTTTGTCATTAATTCTTCTCACAAGCTTCATCAAATACTTTCAACTTAGTCAAACACAAAAGTTTCAGAATCTTATGTGGCTATTGGTCTTATCAGGGGTTTATATAGTTTATTTATACGTGACGGTTATTGAGAACGAAGTAGGCTCGGATTCTAGCCATAATTGCATTACCAATTTCGTGGAAAATAACACTATATTTCTGTTATTTAATGAAGACCTAAATGAATAAAATTCACAGTTTCGAAGTTTCAGTTCAGGATTTTTTATTCAAACCTCATAATATTAATTAAAAATGATTTACCTATTATAATTATATACAGAAAATATAGAACAAAAAAACAAGAAAACAATGGCCTCCGAAGAATTCTGTTTTCGTTCCTCAATACTTGGTAAACGCTTTAGCACAAACCCGAACCACGATAAAGATCTATGAAATAAGTTCTTCAGACGATTGAAAAGATCTCAACTTACCCAGAATTGCTTGAGAATTAGATGGTAATTCTGATGACAGGAGGTAAAAACATTCCTTTTGTACTTACTCAAAACTCATTTCCAGTTTTTATTTTCCTTCATTATGAACTTAACTTTATTGTAAAATACTTCGGAGATATTGATTAATTGAAAACAGGAGCCTGAACAAATAATAGCCAACTTTGAAGTTGAATGAATAGAATGAATATCTTATGATATATATATATATATTATATATATATATATATATATATATATATATTATATATATATATAGGGTGATGTGCTGAGACTTGATTCAGAAAACCATCTATACTTAAATGATAGCTTAATTAAGTAACATTCGAGGTCAATCCTTAAAAATGAAAGCATTAACCTCGAGTATCTTCCATATACTATTGTACACAATGAGAACAAGGAGTAAACGAATATAATTACCTTTTCTTCTCTTATTAATTTTTTAATTTTTTTCCTCTTATTAATTTAATAATTATTTTCTCCTTATTAATTTAATATGGGAGCGGACTAGCTCAGTGAGTTCGGCAATGGACTACTGAGCTCATGATCTTGGGTTCGAATCCGGCTGATGTAAATAAATTTTTATCGATCCTGGAATCGGAAGATCCTCTTGGGGCACACTCAGAATCTATAAAATAGGTAAAAAAATAATTGGAATAAAATAGTTGGAAACGTGACGGTAGAGAGTGATCCTGGCCCGATCACCTATCTGCACAACCGTTGGTCTTGAAACAGTACTTCCAAAGTACTTAACCAAAAATCCTAAATGGATTTTAGTGGTATATATATATATATATATATATATATATATATATATATATATATATATATTATTAAGTAAATATAACTTGAACTACTAATTTCCTTTTATGCCCGTTATATTATAAAGAAAACGATTTGCTTGATATAAACCCCTTTGCGTTTTAATTACAATTTGTTTCTAAGATTCAGTGTCGTTGAGAGCTGGGAGCTAAATTGCTTCATCAGTTTTTACAGACGTTTAAATATGGTCTCTTTTTTACGATTTAAGTTTATTTAATTTTTTTTCCTTCCTTTATTAATTGAAATTTCCTTAATTGAAATCAAGCTTCATTTCTTTAGTTGATTGTAAATGAATCAAAATAATGTTCCAATTTTTTAGAACTCTTTTAAAAAGTTTTTATTTCATTGAAAAATAATTATTTTTCTATGAACAAAAATCTACATAAGATCAAAAAAATCTTGATAACAATTTATGTTTAGGTAGTACATATTATATTTAAAAAAATATATAAAATCTTTTCGAATAAAATTTAATTATCATAATTATAATATACAAATATTATGGGGAGGGTAATGAACAATTTCTAACCAGTTTCATCTTTATTTTTTTGGCGTTTTGGTTTCGAATGTTTCTCTAGTTTTAGTGTAGTATCTCAATGTTTATTTATTTATTCGTTTTCAAGCATATTCCTATAAAAGCAATTATCAATTATTCTGAATTAAATTATTATTATGAATCATAAAAACCTTGATGAAGATTATAGGCATTATTAATGTTAATAATATTATTAATACACGTTTATTGTTTCGAATATACAGACAAAAATAAATATGATGAAAACTGAGCTTTGAAATGATATCAACAGAAAAATGACAAAATATCTTATCAATATAATATGATAATATCTTGTGAAAACTTGTAATAAAAAACATGAAAGGAGCTATTTAACTACTTTTTAAAATTAAATTTTATATGAATTTTAAATTTAATAAGAATAGGATATTGCCATTTCATAGGTTAAACGTCGTTTTATTATTCAAAATTTGAAATATATCTGGAGAAAGTTAATTATTAATAATAAAATTCTGGTGCGTGCTTCACACAAATTTCACTTTCAACCCTAATTTTTGTAGAAACAAGTATTTCAGATGTATATATTTTTTAATTATGATAAATAACTAAGTGGCACGAAATTATTTTAGTCTGACTAGAGTTTCAGTTATAAAGAAGGTATATTTATTTATATTTCATTTTGGGTATTACTCATTATTTTACTTGTTTAATTTATGACAAATCACACATTTATATTTGTGGCACCTGTGCATAGTATGTTAAGTGCAAAAATCATGCTTATGGAAAAACGCAAATGAAAGTTTGGTATTTCCCCAGGTGTAAGGTCAATTTTCGAGTTTCAACCCATGATTCACAAAAATAAAAAATCATCTGTGTAAAAAACGCATAACTGAGCCCATTAGATACAAACAAAGAGATAAAATCAGCTGTCTAGTGATGGCACTTTTCATAGGTGCTACAGATATGTTACGTATACTATTATACACTATGGTATGTGTAATTTTCATAAATGCTAGTGCTGGTATTATTTAACTTTAATTTTATTATTTCGATATTATATAAAAATTAAAATTAGTATAAATATACTATTGGATTAAACAAATAAAATAATGAATAATTACCTCAAATGAAATATAAATAAATATAGCGCCCTTCTTTATAACTGAAACTCTAGTGAGACTAAAATAATTTCGTGCATTTAGTTATTTATCATAATTATAAAAATAAAACATCTGAAATACCTGTTTCTACAAAAAGTAGGGTTGAAAGTGAAAGTTGTGTGAAGCACGCACCACAATTTTATAATTAATAATTAATTTTCTCCAGACATATTTTAAATTTTGAATAATAAAACGACGTTTACCCTATCAAATGGCAATATCCCATTCTTACTAAATTCTAAATTCATATAAAATTGACCCTTATGAGGAAAATGCAGTCGAAACGTCCAATTAAATAGCGTATCAATAAAATGTTTTGTGATAATTGGCCTAATTTATATAACAACCTCAAGACACCAAATTTGGGATAAATGAACAGAAGAAATAGTTTTTTTGACAATGTTATCGCCTTGATTCAAGGGGATTTTAAATATTTATTTTTTTACCTTATCCCAGAAAAATTCTCCAAATTTAACCAGAACCTTAAGTATCATCCAAATCCTCTTGCACAATCCCTATCAATCACCACCCATCCCTGTAATCCTCCAAGAAGTTTGAAACGGCAGTGGCTACACTGCGACCTTTTGTAAATTGGGGTTCTTGCAATGGCCAGATTCTCCACTAAAGATATGAATGTATGTGGCTAAAGTGCGCTCGATCAATCTGGCTTTAGTACAAGTGATGCGGTTTAGAGAGTAGCGCAGGGTTCTCCTGAAGTCCAGCTTTTCCCTCCATAGTTGGAGGGACGAGACCGCCTCGGAATTCCCTAACCTGATTGTAAATAATGCATGTGTGTTTGCTTTGTTTTAATTTTCTTATTTTTAAGTTATTTTATTTCATTTATTGTATATAATTTCTGATTATTATTTTTTGTTATCTTGCTTCTATTTATTTTATATTTTTCTGTACGCTAAGTGTTAATGTTATTCTACATCACTATAACTAATGTCCAAGTGACAGATTGTTGTAATACTCAATAAATAAATAAAATAAAATAAAAAAAGACTATTTTATACATTTAATATGTATTTTCTGGTTTTTTAAACCACATTGATATATTATTAACTATTAAATTTAAAATTCTCCAGTTTTGTCTCGGTGGTGAATACGCAGTTTCTCGCCCACAGCTCCGGTTGAATAACAACGCTTTCAGCCAAACCTATTCAAAATCATATGAATGGTCTATTGACCCCATACTTCATACTAGCCCTAGGCTAAGGGTCGTTGAATTCAGGAAGAAAAATCTACCCAAGAGGGACGTTAAAGAGTACTACAATGGCAGCATCACGTGGAAACGTCCTTTTTACCGCTCAACAACCACGTCATATCACCTTTCTTATCCCAATATACCGACAATAGATTTTCCTCACGGAGAAAAAAAGAAATTTAAAAGGTTAGTTGAAAGAAAAAAATTTTAAATAATATTTTATATTATTTAAATTATATCCAAAAGATACAAAAACAGTCAGCGTTAAGTAATGACTTTTCAGAGAAAGAAGAAGAAGAAATAAATCCAGTTCTCATTTCTTTCATTCATACATATTTTACTATTCCCCTCCCAAGCAGACAGTTCTTAGATAGAACAAGAAATCTACTGTTCTCCGGAAAACCTCAGGGGATAAGGGAACTGCCACCCTTCTCATAAAATAGAAAAAATACTACCCATCCGGCCCACCGATCAACAATTTTTTTCTAACTCAGGATGAACTAATTTCCTATATAAAAATGTACTCCTTCTTCATAAACATAGAATATAAGTCAATTTAGGGTATATATAAAGAAAGATCAAAAATCCAAACACTTAGAAATTCAGGAATAAAATAATTACTAAATTAGAATATATATCCATTTTTTAATCCAAAGGACATATATATATATATATATATATATACATATTTATTTATTTGCTGTTTTTTAACGTCACATCGACTGCCAGAGTCATTAGCGACGATCTTTCTTCCTTGATATAATAATAATAATAATAATAATAAAACGCTTAGCGGACCCGAAGGTTCGATGCCGACACCACCAATCTCTTATTACACACCTCCCTCCACCGTTCGCCATCCAAACCCAGTCCCTTCAGATGGGCTTTAATACAATCATCCCACCTTCGCTTCGGTCAACCCCTCGGACGCTTACCATTCGGCACAACAAATATTAATCTTTTAGGAATTCTCTCGTTACTAAGGCTAACAACTTTACAAGCCCATTTGATTCGCCGCGACGAAATTACCTCAATTATATTACCCGGATACAGCTCACGCGATTCGGCGTTGTGTAACCGTCTGAACTCTCCGGTTAACTCATCCTCCTTCGGTCCGAATATTCTACGCAATACTTTATTTTCAAAAACCTTAAGACGCTGCTCATCCCTCAATGTAAGCGGCCAAGTTTCGCATCCATAAAGAACTGTAGGCAAGATAATTGTTTTATAGATTCTAATTTTTAAGTTCCGGGACAAGATGCGCGAACTGAGTAGTTTTGTCATAGGAAAATAACAAGCATTTCCCGCCTTCAGTCTAACCTTAATCTCTTCTTCAATTTCGTTTTTTCTAGTTATCGTAGAACCTAGATACCTAAATTTATCTACCTGTTCAAACATATTACCATCTACATCGATATCACCAGTAGTCTCGCCATTTTTGCAGCTAACCATATATTTTGTTTTATCCACGTTTATTTCAAGTCCTAGTTTTTTACTGGCTTTCATTAACGTTGTCGTATTTAGTTTTATAGTTTCAACGTCTTCGCTTAACAGTACCAGATCATCAGCATAGCCTTGATATAACTTATTAATTTTATTTGTCGAATGTACATAAGCGTTTTTAAATACCACTGTTTTTTTTTGTACGGTGCTTTGTCATCAATATGGGGTTAAATTTACTGTTTACGGAATTTTTTTTACCGCAATATGTGTTCTACGGTAAGATTAGCATTTTCACATGCCTCACATGTTGGTCAATGTAGGCCAAGAAGTGGATGGAGTTGGGTCAGTTTGATATGTCCAATTCTGAGTCTGCTTATAGACCATTCTTTCAAGTGTCACATTATGTCAGGTCTTTTGAAAAATAACAAGCTCGATTTTCGTATTTTTTCAGATGAAGGTTATTGAGTGGCAGTAATCTCCACTTTGTATTCAAATTGTCGTTCACTTTCTTTGTAATTTCTCTTGTCCACTAGTTGAGAAAAATTGATCCTAAAACAGGTGAATCTGTGCTTTTGGCGGCTTTCTTTGCTCTCTCATCGACTCGTTTATTGCCAATTATGCCAGTGTGTGAGGTACCCAAAATAATATATTTTCTTGACTATTTTCAATCAGTATCAAGTTCATAGGTTGATTTTTTTTTATGCAATGTGTTACATGCCCATGTACTTTGCAGTTCCTTGATTACAGATAAGGAATCGGTCTCAATGACAGATTTTTCAATATTTGTGTTGATTAAATATTCAAATGCGCATATGAAAATAGAATTATGATTATTTGATTTCCATTTGTTAATATTGTTTTGGGTTACGATACACGTTTCTCTGATTTTGAACTGTCCGTGAAAATTATTTCATGATCAAAAAATATTTTAACGACAATTTGATAATACCTATATCTAATTTCTTCTTACATTTATTTTTATTGTTATTAGTTTCTGTATTATTTATTTTTATTTATTGTAAATAGAGTGTGAATGTGTTCTCTGAACTCTATTATAAATTTCCTTAATTGAGACAAATTGTAATATTTCTGAATAAATATTTTAAAAAGTTTCTTCTGGGGTAGTTTTGTTCGAAACATTGTTTAATCCTACTTCATTTTTGATTGTTGGAATTGCCCATGGTGGGGTCTCCTATTTTCTGGGATATAATATCTATACGCGTTGTAATTTCACACTCATAACATATATTTTATAAAATCAAATACAAATAAATATCTTACTGAAGAAAATCCCTAATACTAAAGATTAAAAAATTTAAATTATCATACCTAATTTGAAAACACTTCATTAAACGGCGGAGGAAAATACAGGCTTCCAAGAAAATAACAAACGTACATTGCGTAATTAATGCGTTAATGCTAGCGAAGCGTGGTTTGTTATCGGATTAAAGCCATAAATAATTACGAGAATTTCATTATCTTGCAGGTCGTAATCATAAAGGGAAATGGAATATCGATTATATAATTCGTGTAAAGTTCAACTAACAGATGTTTTTTCGTTACCTTGACCATTTCCATTATTATACCTAATGAAGAAAAGGAGTACAATACACTGTAGCCCTGATGAAGGCCTGAACTTCAGATCGAAACGTCGGCAAATGTTAAAATAAATATTATCATTTATTTTGCCTTCTTATTTCTGACTGATCACCTCAACCATCCTTCTCTTCATTATTCATCACAGTCAACCATTAACCCACAATTATTATACTTAATGTATGATATTCGCATGGTCCTCAGCTGGCCTATGTAGCAAAAAATTTTATGACGCTATAAAAAAAAAATCCAATCGCCGTGATTTATTCTTGATGGGTCTCTCACTAAACCAAGCCAGTTGTATTACAATATTATATACTATGAGTATTTTCAAGATTTATTCTTAAAACATCGACTTTTGATCCGCACCCTCCCTCTTCTTAACTAGATTGATTAAGATGAAAAAATATATACGAATAAATAAAATCGTATCAAATAATGATAAAAAATAACTTAAGAAATAATATTAATCGTTGAATTGAGGCTTCATATTACAGGATAAAAATCAAATTCAATAAAAAGACTTTGTCTTCCTGTATATAATTGTATTATACTTTTTTACTACCGGTTTTGGTTCTTCATTAGACCTTCATCAAGCTTATTTATGACTATTTGATGAAGGAACGAAACATGTACCAAAACCGAATAATAAGGAAGTCTTTTTAATAAAAAAAATATTAATACATATATATCA
Organism: Nezara viridula; assembly: GCA_928085145.1. Taxonomy (NCBI): domain Eukaryota; kingdom Metazoa; phylum Arthropoda; class Insecta; order Hemiptera; family Pentatomidae; genus Nezara; species Nezara viridula. The sequence goes on from OV725081.1 coordinate 51,458,457, forward strand.
AGCAGAATTTAACTAGAAGATAAATTCAAGTTTAACTAGAAGATATTCAAAAACCACGATCAAAAAATTAATCACAGTGGAAAGGAAATAATTGAGGAAGTATAGGTAATAAAAGAATACCTATAGGTTTAGACGTGTTTTATGTAAGTTTTTTTTTAATACATCAGCATTTATATAAATTAATAACAAATATATATATATATATATATATATATATATATATATATATATATTTATTTATTTATTTATTTATTCTCTTAAGATTTTATATAAATTGTCAGTGGTCATGATATAGTATCGTTATGTTTTTGCAGGGCAAGAGCCTCTCGGGTCCACTTCAGGGTGGTGATATCGGTCATCTGGATAGCTGGTGGTGTCATGGCAGCTCCCTTCGCATACGGGTTACGGGTCACCAAGGCACCTGTACCCTACTTCCCTCTCAACAGCTGTGAGTTATTGTTTTATTATACGATATTATATATTGTACAAGTATCATTATTGCCTTGTTACAAGAAAAACAGGATGTTTATGGGGAATAGATAGCAGTTATAATTTTTTTTTTAATCATACTTTTAATGGCTTATATCGTGTCACTTGTTTTATGAATTGTATTCACAAAGCAAATGGGGTGTTTATTGAAAATATGGAGAAAAAAAAATCAAGGCACTTTGATATCAGCATATAGTCAGTCCTACTCTAAGGCAGTGAAACCAGAGAGATGGAAATATTCGCTGCTTTTGAAGAATCCTGGAGAACTTGTGGCCTGAGAGATTATCTAACGAACAGCATTGGAGAACCAAAAGAGAACTTCCTTTCCATCTTGAAATAAGGAATTCTACAGGACACACCATTAGAAAACCACAACAGAACGATCTATAATGGAAGTAAAATGGAGAGGAAAACAAGGAGATATGTGGGGCAAAACTGGATAAAAAGGATCTGTATTGTATTGGTTGGTCAAAGGATTAAACGTTGCTGGAAGTAAGATGAATTGGAGCTGGAAGAGCGCTGAAGCCGTGGTAGCCGAGCGTCATCAGCTTTATTAATTTGGTGTCGGTTCGAATCCGGCCTAGACCGGCTGAAATTTAATTGGAAGCTTAGAATAAGCTTGGTTATACCTCTAAAATAGGGAGATATTCTAGAGTTACAACCCTAACCTCTCTCTCGGTGTGCTAGAAATGGCCAGGTAAGTGGTAAACCAAAAGAAAAAGATAAATAAGCTGATAGGAGCGCATTTTTAGAAGCCTTATGTTCCACCAGAAATAAAGGAAATTATGACATGAAATCCTCTTAGAACAATAAATGAAAACTACCAAATGGAAGGATTTCAAACTAACCTCATATTCTACAAAATTGATTATATTATCTAATTTGTTTATTTAAATAGTTTTTAAGAATAAGTTAATTATTAAAATTTAATTATTATAATCCAAATAAAAAATAAATTAATTTATTATCATCATTATCCCGATTTCCAATATTATCACAATAATATTATTTATTTACGAATGTATATTGTAATATTTCATAATGTAGATATAAGAGACCTCATGAAATATATTTGATAATATTAATAATCATATCTATTTCTCTTTTCTGTTTACAATTAAAACATTAGTATCATCGATTCGATGGGAAATAATATTTTAAAAAAATAATAACAACTTGGAAATTTGATATTGATATTTGATGAAACCTAATCAGTAAATAAACTGTGTATTCCAATAATTTTAAACACCTACAAGGTAAAGTAATGATTAAATATTTAAGTACTTAAGAATAATTAAAACTTTATGAACTTTCTCCCTAATATTAGATTTTGGAACGAACGAAGTATACGAACGAACTTAAACCCATAACTAAGTTTCTGGAAAGGATAAATATTCAATGGACCGAAAAACAGGATAAATGAGCTATGAATAGATCTTGACATGTAATTATATTATTAGCACTATACAATTATAATGTGTGCTGAATAATAGGTAATATCGTTTAAGAGATAGATGAAACAAGTTGAATTTCTTGTAGGCAATTCTCCCCAGGACTTCACGACTAAGGTCTAAAACGAGGTTTGAAGTTTCTTATTATGAATAACTACTTAAAAGCACCAACAATACATTCTAAAACAATAGCTGTGAGGAACGGTATATAACTTACTAATATCATTGTGAATGCTTAATTTGAAACTAATACCCCACTTATCCCTGTTGAACAAATCCACTACTTTGGACTCCACTTAGACAAACGTCTAACTTGGAATCCTTTTACTCCAGCACTTACTAGACAAACGCTCTAAGCGTCCATTTAATAACAAAAGTCTCATATACATGACTACAATAAGACCTATTTGGACTTACGGAGTTGAGCTATGGGACTCCACTAAGCCATCGATCTCCTCTCGTATCCAATCCTAACAATCCAAAATCCTCACTGCTGCTTTACTTTGTCACAAATAAAATCATCCATAACGACCTTAATGTTCCTTATGTTTCTGACATGACCCAATCCAGATACATATCCTCCCATAACAAACTTCAGAACCATCCAAACCCTCTCGTTTCTAACCTTGCTTCCTCTTCGTTCTCTGATGACCCTCCGAGGCGTCTGAAAAGAAGATGGTCTCGAGATCTCCTTTGGTAAATACATTTTTAGAGTGCTAGGAGTGGGTAGTTTCTCAACACGTGGTTTCATGTAATTATACTCTTATGTTCACATTTACTGAATGTATTTTTATTTGTAATACAGTTGTTAATATCATAAAAAAAATTGAAGTTGAAGGAATTGAAAAACAAACAGTTCCTTATCATTTTTCTTCTTTCAGTCATAAAGTACAACAACGCCATCAACAAAAATTTTCAAAAAGTTTTTTCAAATTTTCAAAATGTTTTTTCAAATTTTTAAAAACATTTTTCAAATTGTATGCAACCCACTCGTCATGAAATACAAAGTCAATTAACGGACGTTATAAATTAAATATAAAATATGAACATTAGGAATTATTATTTATTATCATTCGATGATTCATATTAAACAGCAATATCTAAATAAAAGTGAATAATAACTATTCACTTTTATGTAAACCAAATCTATTTTGTTTTACATAACAATGATTACAAAGTGAAACAAATGTTTTTTTTATTAGAGAGACTACTATCTCAAAAAATATTTTAACACAAGTGGGATGAAAAGCCCATGGTTCAGAGATCTTGAGTGAATGAATTTAGTAAATATTGTATAATAGTATGGATGAATTTAAGTAGTTATTTTGATTTGTTTAGTTTAGTTTCTTTTGGTCTATATATATTTACTTTTAGTATTAATTATTATTTTGCTCTTTATCTATGTTTATTTATTGTTCATAGAATGAGAATGAGCTACTCTTCTATCTCTATTACAATTTTCCTTAGATGAGACAGATCTTAATGTTTCTTAATAAAGAATTGAAAACATATTATGAAACGAAAAATTACTATAGAAAAACTATAATTTATACTTTTCGGGCACTAACTGGATAAATCATATTTATTTTCAAATACACAAGTTTCTCTCTTTTATTTTAATTATCAAGGTTTTTTTTAACCAATAGTTTTTCGAGAACTATTTTTTTTTATTGAGAACAAAAAATACATTTTGCCTCAATTAAGAGCATTGAGTATTTTGGATGTATGAAACAAAATCATACCATATATACAATAAAAGAAAAACACGATTTTAACAAAAGAAAAGAAAACTTGGAATAACAGAATAAATCAAACATGAGAGAACATTAAATAAAAAAAATACATTCATACTTATTTAAAATACTCAGTCTGCAAAGGGAGCTCCGAGTCGGACCCTTTTTCCCACGTGTGAGGGATAAGGCAAGACTCCAAGAGATCCCAGCGCTTCTCTCTCAGTCGCATCACTAGGACGGGAAGCCAGTCGAGATTGAGAGAGGGCTCTAAAGCCACATACACTCAGGGCTTTTTTTTTAATCTCAAACAACACTAAATACTTATTTTGATTTAATTATTTTGCTGGGTTAAGAAAAAGCCTTAATATTAGGAAAGTTGTTGAAGAAGAGACCAATGCTAGGTCCACTAAGGAGCTCTATGAGTACCAGCATTTTTCAGTTGGAAGATAAAACCGTTTTTTTCCACGGGTGTTTCAGTCGGACTTTTTTTCTCGTCTTGTTAAAACTTTCCTAAGCTATCATCGGGCCCCAGTCAGCCCTCTGGGTGACATTAACATAACTGCCTAGGGGACCAACGATGTCTAGAATATTTCCAATTCCATCCTAAGGATAAACGGAGGTAACATGTTATTCGTTATTACTTGGATAGCAATGAAAGATCGAAATTTCATTATATATTTAACCAATCATTATTGGACCAAATCTTTATTTAACGATTAACACTTTAGATGCGGTTACGGTCCCCGGCGTCTATCAGATATAATGATTATTTACGTTTATATCTATCTTTACATCTATCCAACTCCCATTCAAATATTTTTAAAAATGACCATTTTAGAGACTTTGTAAAATAGGTAAAATTCAAAACAATTCCGGCCGAAATCGAGACGAATATTGAAACTCGCGGACCGTAACCGCAAATAACTTGTTATTAAGGAAATAAATTAAAACGTGTAACTTAAACTGTAACATAATGAATAATTAGAAAACCGGATGGCTAGAAAGGTTCTGTTTCACGTTTGAATTATTATCTTATTGGGATGAACATACCATAATTGTTTTCCGAAATTATGTCAACATTTTCCCCAACCACCGAAAACTCATATTATTCTTACTAACGACTTCAATGGACTAGGTTGTTCGGGAGCTAACAATTTTTGCCTTGCCATACAAGCTTCAGAATGATTGACAAATAGATTTGGAAGATATCATCATTTAGTCGAAAGAAACGTTTTATCATTTGAACATTTGTTCAAAAATATAAGGATGCTCCAGGAATTAGATTGATGTTGACATACTAAGATTGATAATTAATTATTAATTGATAACCATTTTCAATCCTACCACGGATCCCTAAATTCAAGACAAAATTATGGTGTTTTTCTATCTGTAAAGGTGCGTTTAGACATTCCAATGACTATGCTAAATACAATTATGTAACTTAACTGACAGCGACTGAGAGGAAGTTATCCTGACGCGGCTAAGAATAGGTTACACACTTTTACCAGGCTTACACACCTTCAGTTAATTACAAAAGAAAATCCGCCCATTTGCCGGAAGTGTGGAGAGAGAATGACAGTGGTCCATATCTTCGAGAGTTGTGCATTTTAAATCAGAGAATTAAACAGGAAATACAGCGGCTGCTTTGGAAAATGGTGAAAAAATTTTGAGTCATATGTTTTCTCTACGAAAAAGGAATCTTTAAAAATCTCTAAACCTCTCACCAAGCACTCCTCACCTATTTTTCCTTTTACCTTTTTTTTAATATATTTTTCCTATTTATTTTTTTTTCATTTATTTATTTTTTTACTTAACGTGCTTACTATGAACCTCGCTTTAAATAACTAAACTTTAATAATCGTAAACAATTTTAGCTAAAGTGCATTTTACCTCTTTTTAATTTTATTATTCACAACTAGAAGACATAATAATATATAATTGTAATTAAAGGCGTTGATGACCAACAGGTGGTTGTTGTATAATAAAGGCGTAAAACATAATACAACAACAAACCAACAGCGAGAGCGCTAAGCCAAACTGGGAGCTGATGAAAAACATTAAAAACAAGAAACAAAACTACTGGCATAGGGAAACCATTTTCCCCATAATTTGTGAAATCTCTAAACGAACCTTAAGGTGTAAATAATAATAAAATTTTGTCTTAAGAGGTATTTTGGGTCATCTCTATCAGAACATTTCCATGAGAAAATTTCTTTTGATTTTAAATTTGCCTTTGTGAGACTTTTTCAATTAATCTCAATGTTGAAATAAATTGATTTATAAACTTCCTGTTCATGACTTAAGATAGCCAAAATCATCATACTTTTTATCTAGAAGGGATTAATGACCGACATATTTCGCCTAAAAGGTATTTCTTATATCCACTCTACTATTTAATATAGATAACCATTTTAATATACCATTTTAATATTAATTTATAATACTATTTAATATATTTAATACATATAAAAAATTCTCATGCTGCATATGGCATAATTATTTTCAATTTTTGAGAAACTAGTAGAGAAAATGTTTCTTTCAACTAAATGATGAAATATTCCATTTTCACTATTCAAATATTAAGCTGCATATGAGGCGATAAAAAAATACTAGATTCCGGACTAACGAGTTATATCGTAGTTAGTTTAGCTGCTATTAGGGTCATCAAAACTCAATATATTAAAATTATATTTTTAATAATATGATATGATTAAATTAAATTAGCATTTTAGATCGGAACCCTAAAAAAGTACCTTGGGTATTCAACATGATAAAGATCTATTTCCATGTATCAATTGAATACGTTTCGAAGTCAACTTTTCAAAACTCTAGTGGTGGATTGTTTTTTGTTATAATTTATGGTTTATATCCAATGCAATCTATATTTTTCTTTAATTTAGCGCAAACAAAACACACATCCGTACAGATAAATACGAGTTGTAATTGTCAAATGAATATGAGAATATATTTAAATAAATAAGATTTTATAAAGAAAACAAGCACCGAAAAAATTAAACATTAAATATATGTTTTTAGCTCGAGTAATAAATATGAAAATTTTATTGCCCCAAATTTCAGTCTCTGAAATATATATTACATTATTTAGCAAATTGATACAGGAAGGTATTTGAAAGTCCCAACCGTTTTTTTTTTTTTTAATTCCCTTCTGACCAGAGAAAACTTTTATAAAAGCAGAGAGCTTTTAATAATTTTTATTAACTTGCGTGAAGGTGAAAACTCCGGAAGTCATCTCCGCATTTTTATCGGTCAAACCGCTAAACCTTTTTTATCAGACCAGTATTTTTTAAAAATAAAATCCACTCCCTCTCTCGATACATTTTAATTCTCTGAAAGCAGCTAGGAATGAATGTGGACCATAGAGAAATGTAATAAAGGAGGAGATTGTACGCGTGTTGATCAAGGATCACATAAAATAGTGATAATAAATAAAACAGTGACAATCCATATTCTAAGATTTATCAGAGCTAAAAAGGAAGATGAAAAGAAGGTGAAACTATTGTATTAGTATAAAAATGGCATATTTAAAATCTGACAGAGAAGAAAAAGAATAAAGTTAAAGATGAAAATCATTTCTATCTGCTCAATTTTCATAGATTTCATGACATTTTTTTTAAATTTTATTACTCTCTTGTACTTTTCATTATTCTTCTTGAGCTTCTTAGAATAGCTCTCGGATAGTCGAAGTATGAAAAGCTGAGGGTAATGGCACACATTTTATGGACAGTGAATAACAAGGTTTTTTCTCAAATAACTTTTAAGCACGATAAAAGACGTGTTAAAGAAAAAGTACGAATTTGAATAAACAAGAATCGAATTTATGGTATAATATAGGAAAAATTTGAAGGGATAAAGTAATTTGACGCTAGTACAATCAATTTTAAAATTATGTTATTAATATAACATTAATTGTGATTGTGGCAAAATTGCCTCTCCTATAAAATTATGTTATTTGCAGTTACGTCAGTGTTTCACCGGATGAGCGATATGAAAAAAATTGATTTTACATTCAAAATCCAAATAAAAACGGGGGAAATAAAATTACATGACTTGCATTTTCCATCTCATAATTTTGATAAATCTTTCGAGAAAAAAAAATTCAACTATTGGCAGATTATAATTAATTTAGAATGATATTATAAAATCTAAACATAATTATTTCACGAAGAGCTATAAATCATGTTAGAATATATAAATAAGATGGATTAAAAGCAATAAGTAATAGTTTTAATATTATTTAAATTAGTAAAAAATATTTCTGTTTCATGGAATTATTATTAGATAAAATTCAAAATATACAAGAAAATAAAATAATATTTAAAAAATTCATTCTAAATTTTTTTTTAATATTGATTCAACATACCTACAAACATTGTTGGTCTTACTTCTTCAAATACCGGATATAGTAGAAGTAATATTACCCTTTAAAGCGAAATGGGATACACAACACATGCACAAGCAAAACTAACAAACAATTTCATGAACATGTCTTAATAAATCCCGAATTTTCAGCACATCTTTTTTGCCAAGAAAGAGAATCTATATTCCAACACAATAGCCTTTTGAACTTTATAATAAAGGCTTTCTGTCTAAAACAGGCCATTCAACCTTTGGAAAAGATTTGAAAAAAGTCATAAAGTTTTTTTTTCACAAAAGAAACGGTTGGACAATCGCCAAAGACCTTGAAAAGGAAATAATTTTTCTTCCAATTCACTCTCAAAAAATATGAAGAAATAATTTAGATAAATATAAGCATTCATTCATTGGTTATTGGCGCAACAGACGCATGTAGCGGTCCGTGGCCTGCTCGATACTGCATCTGATGGATATTCCATTTTTTCTCAAATCTTCTTTTTCGTTATCTATCCACCTTGCCTTCGGTCTTCCCCTCGACCTAATTCCCTCTGGTTCCCCATGATAAAACTTTCTCGCTGTCCTCACTTCATCCATTCTCAGTTCTAAAAATTTATTCGCTGCACTCGGGCGAATTGGGAGATAGACAGATCACTTGAATTGAGTATACCTCCTTATTTGAGTATAATATAACATAAGCATATCTGATCGAAATAGACTTCAGTCTATCTTGCGGAGAACAAACAATTAAGGTTAAGAAAACTAAAAAAAAAAACATTACTTCAATATTTCAATTTTACTGAATTTTAATGGACAATTTTAAGAGAATTCTTTTTGTGTATGATAAAATAGCTTTTTTATTATTATTTTTTTTTTTTAAAGAAAAACGGAAAAATACAGATTATTGAGTAAAATCGGTAGGAAGTGTTTCGCCCACTAGGCCTGATCACTGCCAGCATTCTCATGTTCATCCCATCGCCCAACTTCCTTAAATCTTCTTCCAGGATGTTCCAACTTCGACTAAAGTTGTTCTTAAACCGGCCAAATCTTGAGGGTTCCGATTGCGGAAACGTCTCCTAAGCTTGTTCCTTACTTCCTCTATTGGGTTCAAGTCCAGACTTCGAGATGACCAAGCCATAACCTCGATTTATTCTTATTGCAGGTAATTTTGCACCTGCCGAGCAACATGAGGTCAGGTATTGTTATGTCCACAAGAATCAACTAAGTAATGGAGTTCACTAACGGATATAGGATTTCATTTTGGGGGACAGAGCTTAACCCGAAAGCTTTTTTTTCATGTATAACGATAAATACTCTAAAAAAGAAAGATACTAGCTACATATATGAAATGGTGTTTATATGATTCTTGAAGTCCTATTAAGTGTAATAACACGAACAATAATACTTCAAGAGATTATTTTTTAATATTTTTTACCATAAAACATGGTTACATTTTACCGCTTTGGAGGAGGCTTCATCCCGAAAGCCCTCCTCTCCCTCCTCCCCCCCCCGTAAATCCACCTGTGATGGAGTTTAAATGTATACCTCTTCAAAACATCAATGAACCTACTCCAAAAGCAGCTTGGAGAAACATTACTAGGAGAGTAACTCTCTCCCCGCCTCCTCCACACTCGTTCATGTCCATCTGGAGACCTTAGGCTGAAGAAGGACTCGACGGTAAATTATACATTCTTCCCGAGTCCGGTTTAGGTTTTCCTGAGAGAACCTCAAGCGCTGAACTAGGTGCTCCCTGGAAAGCAGAAGTCAGTTGCTGGAGAATAGGACTTCAATCCATACTCGTTGAGTCATCTTCTCACTCTTCTCTCGAAAATTTGAAAGTTCTTAAACCGCTGAAGGAGACAAAAATGGCTGTTTTCTGTAAATGGCGAACTTGAAGAACGTGAATTTGTAGAAATCTGTTGTGTCGCCGGGAAATTGACCTTGGAAGACCTTTTCCCTTTTTGGTTGTACGCCCTGCGGTCTCATGAACCGTCTAATAATCGCTCTGGAAATCACGGATTGTGGGCGCTGGAGCCTCAGTGCAATGTACCTTTGTGAAAAACCTTTTTCCGTTAAAGTAAGAACACGGATCGATTGCTCATCGGTTAGTTCCTTTCTGTTTGCAAAATGTCTTAAATTACTTCATAACCAAAAACTGTATCCTAAATAATGGTATAAGTGCGTTAAAACGCGGGTAAGTATTCAAAACTAACGTATAACTGTGAGCATGTGTGATTACTCGTTCCATTTTCTTTTTGTGTCGTATGAAAAATGTAGTCAATAGAAATATTTATTTGTTAAAACGTATTCATATATTTAGCAAACTCATTAAGTAATATTTTCGAAGCCTTAAGATTTAAACACTACATTTTTATTTTCTAAATAATATTAATTTTTAAAAAATATCATATAAAAATAAAAAAGATCGGTATTCCTCGTTAACTTATCGACATAGGTTTTGTTTACAATTTAATAAAATAGTAAGACTAATAAGGTCACATGAAAATATGAAATAATAAAATTGATTTTTTTGAAGAAAAGGAGGGAAGGTTTTAATTACTATGTAAATTGTTTCATGAATAACTATTCTGCAGGCTTTAGCCTAGTAAGGGTTATCTAGTTTAGAATATGAATTGTATCAGTTATACTACTGAATATTAATACAAAACATTGATGACAAATATCCTGTTATTAAAATTATGTATATTTGAGGTTCTATATAATTGCGAAGACAGAAGAAAATTTCTGAGTAGTTCGTTCAGAATTATTCATGAATTTTCATCTACTTTTTTCTTCATTTAAAAATCTAATCATTGAACAATTATTTCTTATCGTACTTCTAATTTTCTTACGACAAATACTTGGAGTAATAAATCCAGAGGTAAAAAGCTAAAGTTCCAGCAATTAATATGGAAATTTATAATTTAAAAACCTCTCTCATCTTTTCCTGTAATTACTTTTTAAGTGAGTTAATTTTAATTTTTTTTCCCCTTAGACAATAAGGTTTTAAACTTAATTCTTTATGGCACATGATTTTTGTTATGCATATTAATGAAGATTGATCTATAATGCTCAAACACCCACGTGTAAAGAATTATTAAAAGCCAACATTGCATTTTTAATATTAAATATTTCAATCTACCATCTTTAAGGGCTATAATGATAGGGCTATACCCTTTATATCCTTGCGATAACATTGAAATCCCAGGGTGTTGGTCATTCAATGTTTTCTAATTTATAAGGCTTGCTTTCTGATGATCGCTAACAAAACTTATTTATTTATTTTTAAAATCTTGTTTTTTTTTTACTTAACATTGTACAGTATTTAGAGAATTTAAAACAGGTTTTCATTCATTTTTTAGATGTACAAATTTTTTATTTTGTTTTTTGTATATTTTGTATTGGTATGTCAACATATTTTGTATTTTAGAAAGGATTGTATTTAAACTGCGTTGCTATCACATTTTAAATAATAATCTGTTCAAAGAAAGATAGATACTTAACTATAAGTGTAAAAAAGGGTATATGTCTACGTTTTTAGACCAAAAACATTCTTTTTTTTAAATTAATAATGTTAGATTTAAAACCATAAGCAGCCTTCAAACTATCTTGTTTTTTAAATAATATCGATAAAATACCACTTCCCTAAAAAGTTTGTATCTATAAAGCTAATAAATTAATATTCCACTTTATATTCATGGAAAAATCTATTATCAACTAAATAATATAAAAGTAGAAATCATTGCTCATTAGTTTTTACATCACTCTCCACTACCTTCTACGACATTATATATATTAGATATTATTTTGTCTGAAATCCTTGGCTTTACAACAAAATATTATACATTTTAATATTTATGACTACTTACTATATATCTCATATAAGTGAATCTAAAAAAAAAAATCTTTCAATAAAAAAACATACCATTCATATGTATTGATAAAAAAATAAAAAATCCTTAGCGAGCATTATGTCAAGTGTGAGCAGAAGTTGAGAGTAAGACGATGATTAAATAATATACTGGCTTCCAGGTTATAAATTGACTGAGGGTATGAATTAAATGAGTTGGTTGATATAAGAAGAGTGATGAATGTAAATTTAGGAATTTGTAAAAATATTATACTGATAAGAATTGTGTAAGCTTACCTCTCAATATCCAAGACTGCAGCCTTTCTTTTCCTGAAGTTTGTCACTAAGTTTCTAAGTCCACTCAAATGTCAGAACTAGGAAAATTCAAGTAAATTTTAAACTGTTTCTACACGGTCCGTTCCTGAGCAGTTAATCATGTATTTTGGAGGGCTTAATCCGAACACGAAGTTTACAAAAAAAAATCAATATGTTAAGCCTTTTATTTATTCTCCCCTTGACCAGCCACTAATCCAAAAGTTCCGATTTTGTAAAAATTACCAATTAATAAAAAAATAAAATTAGACAAAATTTACTGTAGATTTCATCTGTAGCTTTTTGATGCAGAACAAAAAGTGACCAAAGACAGAGCAAGTTAAAAATTGTTTTCCATTCGTTTAGTTTATTCAATTTAGAAGGAAAAGAAGAAAAGTATATTTTATTTTCAGATATTTAGTACACTAAGAATAAAGAAAATGGAAGAGATAAATTACATAAGTCTGGCACAAAATGATATTCCAGAAAAAAATTATCAATTAAAACCAACACTTTCCTTTTATAAAGTTGACTACAAAAATACTATTTCAAGAGATTACATATTTATTATATAATTATAAAAACTTATGGAAATGAGTGTTCCTCCAATTTAATTCCTCAGATGTCTACCTGAATATGTCCTCCTTCAACCACATTTACAACAGCAAATATGCCCTCAATAAATGTAGGCAAACGAGGAAGACGACACCTTCCAGCAGAATCCTCAGGATTACGGATGGAGTTGCACAGCCTATGGCCTATATTCCATTCTTACCACTAACCTTTCTTCTACCGAAAATTACCTCAAATAGTGGAAGTTAAAAAGAATAATAGGCCCAGAGATAAACTTACTCAGAAATAAATCTATACCTTAATAACTGTTTATGCCCTTCCTCCCTCCCACCCCAAATATTAATTCTATAATCAATACTATATAATTAATAATATAGTATTGAATATATATAATTAAAATAAGTTGTAGGAATGAGTGTTCTTCATTCTAATTCCTTCGATGTCTACTTGAATATATCCTCCTTTAACCACAATTGCAATAGCAAAAATGCCAAAAATAAATGCTAGCAAATAGGGGAAGCAACACCTTCAAGAAGTTACTTCAGGATTAGGAATACAAAGACACTTCCAAATGCCTACATTTTATTCCTACCACTAACCTTCCTTTTCCCTCAACTATCGGCAATGAAAACAAACAATAGGCATAGTGATAATTTTCCTGGTGCCTCAAATAATTCTCTAAGCTCCTTCCAATATTAAATCTATAATTAAAACTTAAACTTTTCCTTTTATAAAGTAGGCTACTAAAATTATAAATAAAGATATAACACAATTACAATATTATTATAATAAATTGTTCGAATAAGTGTCCTTCATTCTAATTCCTCGGATGCCTACTTGAATATATCCTCCTTCAACCACAATTGCAATAGCGAATACGCCCCCAATAAATGCTAGCAAACAGGGAAAGCGACACCTTCAAGCAGAATCCTCAGAATTAGGGATGGAGTTGCACAGCCAACTGCCTACATTTTATTCCAAGCATTAACCTTCCTTCTCCCAAAAATCCCTTCAACTAATGGAATTTAGATCAAAAAATGGGTACAGGAATAAATTTACCGGTCCCTTAATAATTTTCTAAGCGCCCTCAAATATTAAATCCATAATTAAAACTTAAACCTTTCTTTTTATAAAGTAGGCTACCAAAATTATAAATGAAGCTATAACATAATTACAATATTATTGTAATAAGTAGTAGGAATGAGTGTCCGTCATTCTAATTCCTCAGATGTCTACTTGAATATATCCTACCTCAACCACATTTGCAATAGCAAATATGCCCCCAATAAATGCTAGCAAACGGGATTGCCTCAACTAATTGCCTCAACGAATAAACGAATTGCCTCAACTAATAGCAGGAAAAACCAAAAATGGGCACAGTGATAATTTTCCCGGTCCCTTAATAATTTTCTAAGCGCCCTCAAATATTAAATCCATAATTAAAACTTAAACCTTTCTTTTTATAAAGTAGGCAACCAAAATTATAAATGAAGCTATAACATAATTACAATATTATTATAATAAGTAGTAGGAATGAGTGTCCTTCATTCTAATTCCTCAGATGTCTACTTGAATATATCCTCCTTCAACCACATTTGCAATAGCAAATATGCCCCCAATAAATGCTAGCAAACGGGACAGGTGACACATTCAAGAAGTTATTTCAGGGTTGGGGAAAAACGGACACTGCCAACTGCCTACATCTTATTTCTCCCACTAACCTTCCTTCTTCCGAAAATTGCCTCAACTAATAGCAGGAAAAACCAAAAATGGGCACAGTGATAATTTTTCCGGTTCCTCGAAAAATTCTCTAAGATCCTTCAAATATTAAATATATAATTAAAACTTAAACCTCTCCTTTTATAAAGTAGGCTACCAAAATTATAAATAAAGATATAACATAATTACAATGTTATTATAATAAGTTGTAGGAATGAGTGTCCTTTATTCTAATTCCTGAGATGTCTACTTGAATATATCCTCCTTCAACCACATTTGCAATAACAAATATGCCTCCAATAAAATAAATGCTAGCAAACGGGGAAGGGGACACCTTCAAGAAGTTATTTCAGGACTAGGGATACAACAACACTGCTGATTGCCTACATTTCATTCCTACCACTAATCTTCCTTCACCCAAAAATTCCCTCAACTAATGGCAGTGAAAACGAAAAATAGGCATAGTGATGAATTTCCCGGTCTCTCGAATAATTCTCTAAGCTCCTTCAAATGTTAAATCTATAATTAAATCTTAAACCTTTCCTTTTATAACGTAGGCTAAAAAAATAATATATAAAAATGTAACATAATAACTATATAATTATAATAAGTTATGGGAATGAGTGTCCTTTATTCTAATTCCTCAGATGTCTACCTGAATATGTCCTCCTTCAACCACATTTGCAATAGCAAATATGCCCCCAATAAATGCTAGCAAACAGGAAAGGAGACACCTTCAAGAAGTTACTTCAGGATTAGGGATATAAGAACACTGCCAACCGCCTATATCCCCAAGCTAACACTATCCTCTCAGCTCCATAAACTACCCACACTGAGTGTGATGTAGGCGTAGCTAGTCCTGCATAAAAAATAACAGCTCCAAGAAAACCTCCATTTCTTCATGTAGGTCTCTCTACATCTGCATAACACAAAGTAGATGTGGTTTTCAAGAGCAAAGGTTAAGTTGTAGAACTTAATTGTAGGCCATTAACTGTATTCCTCTGCCCTAATTCCTCAGTTGTTATATGTCCTCCTTCAACCACATTTGCAACAGCAAATATGCCCCCAATAAATGCTAGCAAACAGGGAAGGCGACACCTTCAAGCAGAATCCTCAGAATTAGGTATGGAGTTGCACAGCCAACTGCCTACATTTTATTCCAAGCATTAACCTTCCTTCTCCCAAAAATTTCCTCAACTAATGGCAGTAAAAACAAAAAAATGGGCACAGTGATAATTTTCCCGGTCCCTTGAATAATCCTCTAAGCTCCTTCAAATATTAAATCCATAATTATAACTTAAACCTCTCCTTTTATAAAGTAGGCTACCAAAATTATAAATAAAGATATAACATAATTACAAGATTATTATAAGTTGTAGGAATGAGTGTCCTAGCAACAACAAATATGCCCCCAATGCTAGCAAATGGGAAAGGCGACACCTTGAAGAAGGCACTTCAGGATTAGGGATACAAGGACACTGCCAACCTCCTATATTACCAAGCTAACACTATCCTCTCTGCTCCAAAAAACTGCCAACATTGAGTGTGACGCAGGTGTAACTAGTCCTGCATCAAAACAACCGCTCTAAGAAAACCACCATTTTGTCATACAGGTCCCTCCTGCATAACACGAGTAAAGTAGAAGAGGTTTTCAAGAGCAAAGGGTAAGTTGTAGAAATTAATTGTAGGCCATTAACTGTGTTCCTCAGGCCTAATTCCTCAGATGTCTACCCGTCCTCCTTCAACCACATTTGAAACAGATAATATGCCTCCAATAAATGCATGCAAACGGGGAAGGCGACACCTTCAAGCACAATCCTCAGGATTAGAGATGGAGGTGCACAGCCTACATTCCATTCCTACCACTAAACTTCCTTCTCCCGAAAATTGCCTCAACTAACTACAGTGGTGAGAAAACAGCGGGCGCAAGGACAATTTTCCAAAGGCCTTATTTTCTCCAGATTTCTTCTGTTCACTCAAATAATTATTTTACCATCAAAACTATTAAAATATGCTAGGAACATATTAGATGCGAATAACATAAATATAATATAATAGATGTAATGGGCACAGTGGATTTCGAACTTTTGGAACTATAACAGCGACCCTGACTGACCCTCCCTGTTGTTGGGCCTATCCTCACGGATTTCTTCCAGATGAAGCTAGTCCTGTATAAACAACAGCAGCTCTAAGGAAACCATCTTTTCTTTAAATAGGTGCTCGCTTCATCTGCATGGCACAAGATAGAAGAGATTTTCATTTTTAACATCATTACTTTAATTTATACCCTCCTCTTCAAATCACCCATTTTACCCAGGTTGATCACATTGTTTGTGGTTATGTTCATGTATTTTCTTTAGTTTTACCATCATTTTCTGAAGCATAGATTATCAGTTAAATACAGAAAATCAATGAAGAATGCTGTTATATACAAAGTACACATATTTTATGAATTTTTAACTTGCTCTAGTTCCTTACACCATGCTCCTACATGAGTGAACAGAAGATCACTCAAATAATTATTTTACCATCCAAACTATGCCTTTTAAAATATGCTAGGAACATATTATAAGCATAGATTATCAGTTAAATACAGAAAATCAACGAAGAATGCTGTTATATACAAAGTACACATATGTGATGAATTTTTAACTTGCTCTACTTCCTTACACCATGCTCCTACATTTGAGAACTATAATTAGATAAAATGTGTAGTAAATTTTGTTTACTATAATCTTCTATTCAGTAGTCTTTATGTACAAATGAAACCAAAAAAGCTCCATAAGAATATCATTTTAATGTCGTTTACAAATATCTCTCAACTGTTTACTGTTTTTTTGTTTTGTTTTTTTTCAAACTTCTAATTCAATGTTAGAAACACTGAATATGTAATTATAAAGAAATGGACTACTTAATTATTTTATACTAATTTATAACCATTTCACTGGCCTAATTCCACTAAAGTAAAAAAAACTTAATTCCACAGCACTAATTTAAAATAATTCATTTTCCAAGAATTTATAAACTACACTTAATTATTTAACATTTATACAAAACGAGCGACACAGAACCCAACCGCACCATGACGAGTGATACGGAAAAATATTGTTGCTATTGAAAGTCAAGTCTAGATTAAATGAGTTTCAGTAAGGATTTCCAACATGAAAAGGTTCACCCATATTTAGAAACTTCAGAAGCACATTGCTGGCTCTACATTAATTATAGGGAAATTTAAATAAATTCTGAATAATTAATAATTTAGTAGATTTTTTTTTTCATTACATAAAATACTGTTTTAAATATTGCACTAAATAGTGAAATTAAAAATAAAAATAAAACTTTTAAAACCAGGATTATTCAAGTGAAGTTAGTTGGGGCAGTCATTAAGAAACAGTGATAAAAATAAAAACAAAATTATTTTATTTGGTGCAAACGTTTCATCCCTTCATCAGGACTGAGAAAGGACAATATAACAACAAAAATTATTAAAACAACTATTGTAGAAAGATATGAGAACAAATATCTCATATATTTTTACAATAGTTGGTTTAATAATTTTTTGGTTGCTGTCTTGTTGTTCCTTAGCCCTAACAAAATCCTGAAACTTGGGCTGAAACGTCGGCACAAAATAAAATAATTTTTTAATATTTTTATTACTGTTTCTTACTGAATACAACTCCCAACTAACTTCTCAACATTAAAACAGAATAATTTCGAGTCAATTATTTGGGCTAGTTATCGAATAAGCCACTGAAAGATGTCTGGTAAGTTTGATTTTTTACATTTGTTGACAAACTGTCAAATATGTTACGTGATTTTTCCAGATACTTTTTAAAAAATTGTTACATAAAGTAGTCTTTGCCGTCTACAAAATATTACATGCTGGAAACCCCTACTACAACTGTCACCTCATTAGCAGATCAAGATCACTATCCATAACGCAAAGTCCAGTCTAGTCTGCCTGTCCTGCAAAAAAAAAAAACATTCTATTAATACGGTTTAGTTATAAAAGTTAATTATTTCTTATTCATTTTTAGCAGTTAAATCAAAATATTTATCATCAAACCCAATGCATTAACTATAATTCAGAACAATAATAATTTAAGTTTAATTAAAAAATAATAGTAGTGGTCTGCAATGCTTTGTCTTATTTGACTTATTTAATTGTAATAAAATCTTCCAATAAGTTCTGACTTGTATAATTCAAACATAGTCCATAGATATAAGTCATAAAAATTAGCCAGAAAGAAAAAACCTCCATTAAATCCAGAATCCGCTATAACTAATTATTACCTAAGTAAGATGAATTTTAACAGAATAAAAGTAATTAATTTTTTCTATTTATAGAACTACAAACCAAGGATTTTTATTTTTTTGTTTCGATGTCTAGGTGCAAAACATCCAGGTCATCAGTGCCTGATCAACTAAATAACACTACTTTTATACTGTTTAGGTGGTTGGTAAAAAAAATAAAAATAGATAAATAAAAAAAGGATAAAAAATATTAATAAAATTAAATAAATATACTTAAAGATAATAATAATAATAAGATAAAATAGATAAATAAATAAACTTCAAAAAAAATAATAGTAATAAAATCAATAAGTGAATTGAAATTAATAAATGAATGAACTTTTAAAATAAAAAAAGAAATGAATAGATAATAATAACTAAAAGAATTCTGGAAAGGATCATTAGTTATAACCTTGTCATATATGTTTTATAAGACTTTCATAGTGTAGGAACTTCATAACTTCAGTGATGATTTCTTCCTGGTTTCTAAGGGATGCTGATGTATTCTGGGGTATTCCAAGATCTTTTAACCTTGCAGTGTAAAAAGAGTATTCTTTCTAAACTTGCTTTGTAGTTAATATATAGTCACACTTTTGACATCTGGGGATAAGATCTTTTGTTATGAGCTGAAGGTGTGTCAGCCTGGTATGTCCAATCCTCAGATGCATGAGGACGACTTCTTCTCTTTGATTGCTGTGTTTGGAGCTGCTCCATGGTTGCACCTCTTTCTTTATTGTCTTTAGTTTTCTTGGTGTGTTGTTGTCCCACCGTCTTTTCTTTTCTTGGAATATGGTTTCTCTTAGAGGTACTGCAAGTTCAGATGCTGTCAAAAAAAGCCTTGCCACAGCCAGGAAGGATAAGAACATCTTTTGCTGCTCTATCGGCCATTTCGTTTCCTTTAGCACCTATATGGCCCGATGACCAGACAAAATTTGCCTTTGTTCCAACCAAGGATTCTACTGTTGTTCTACATAATACTACTAGTACTTACACAGTACCACTTTGTTCTACAGTACAACACTGAGTTAGTTTTAATTTACAGATTAATGAATCTTATTGCTTAACTCAACAGATATTTTTCTGTAGAGCAAGCTATTTACTTATTAAGTAAATATAATGATAAATATTATAAAATATAGATATTTAATTAAATCACCAATCGTGTGTGTTAATTATACTGTCTTGAAAATAATGCACTATTTATATAATAAAAATATTAACCTAATATCATTTATGCTTCAAATATATTAAGAAAAAGAACTAATATCTAAGGTATGTCTTTCCATACCTATCCTATTATTTTTAAATATGACATTACAGTTACTGTTATCATTATTTTATTTCAAGGCAAATAGTAAGGTTTATCTTGAAGACCAACGTTTTGATGGGATTTAATGAATGGAAGTATGCATGAAACTATTTTCATTGGTAAAGTCAAGGTTCATTAAACTTTACTATTATTATATTCTCTAAAGATAAAACAAAATGCTGATATATAAACGGTCCGATGGAGCGTCTTTCATTATAATCAAAAGTTTTCACAAAGGTGGAAGACAGATATCAAACTAAAGTGAGAGCACACATAGATAGCGACAATATGAAACTGAAAACTAACTCGCAAAACATCTTCAAAAGGCATTTTGATTACCTGTCGTGTCTCCATGATGGGCATTCATTTAATCAGATTCAGACAGTTAAACCCTTTTATATTTTTTTATTTTATCTATTAAAAAATTTTTAAATTAAATATCCTCTGCTATGTGGATATTCTGCTTAAATCTGTAGAACCTTTAGAACTTGCCACTTCTTAGAAATGGAAACTAGATACTTCATCAAAATCTATTATAGGCTAAAGGCTGAAAAAAATTACTTAAATGAAATGATTCTAAATTTAAATTTATTAAATATATTTTTGTTTTGATGCTTTTCTCGTTATACTTTAAAATATTAACAGAAATATATAGTTCTTTAATAAATAAAAATTCTGAAGAAAAATTTAATATCCGTTATATTTCAGAATCTAAAAGTTGTTTTCGAATGGCATAGTGTATCACCTCAATAAACATTAAAACATTATAATTAAATTATTTAAGTTAAGGGGTATGGAAGAAAAAAAAAGGCAAACATTAATAAAATAAATTAAGTATTTAAATATTACAAATTATTTTCTAAGATTATAATGATTAATTTCACATGCATTTTTGAGGTGAGAGAAATTTTTAAAAAAATTTGTTTTGTTCGAAACTTATATATTTATTGATTAAATGCTGAAGAAAAATTTCCATTTTCTCTCACTGTTTAGAACTTCATATATTATTATATTTTAAATCATTCTTGTTAAATAGAATGTTTATGTTGACAGCTGAACTAATCTTTGACTACTGCGACAACATGAACATGCCGCCAGAACTGTACGAGAGCTATAGAACCACCCTTGTACTCTTGCAATACTTCTTGCCACTGATCGTCATAAGTTATGCTTATGCAAGAGTAGCTCTCACACTTTGGGGATCCACAGCTCCCGGTAACGCACAGTCTGATCGTGACTCAAACATCATGAGGAATAAGAAAAAGGTATTAAAGGTATCATGATCATATATTTCTCACATATATGACAAACAATTGTGAATCTCTATTGTCACAATTTCTTCAGACAAATTTATTTATTGCATTTATGGCTTAAATTTCATAAAATTAAATTTTATTTTCAATAGTAAAGTCTATTCAAAAAATTGTTTTAGAGTGACTGACTTTATATAAAAATAAATTTAACTAGTCATAAGTAATGTATTAATTACAAGAACAATTATCTTATAAAACATTAAAAAATCACTGGTTAAAAGTTAATCGATTTTATCTATGTAAATAATAAATTATTAAAATTGAGAGAAAGTTTCTGGTGGAAACATCTGAATCATTGATAAGGGGCATATTTTAAAAAGAAAATATTAATAAAGAACAAAGGAGAGAAACAAAATAGGGACTTGTTTGGATGAAAAACTATTGTTATGGGTAGCATGCAAATCCAAAAAAACTTCGCCTGAAGCCTAAGCCCACAGAAATCAAGGGAATCTTAAATAAATTTAAATTTTTTTCTTTCTTAGACCAAATCTCTCTTCCCTAAACACTTCTACTGGAAAAAGATTTTACAGAACAAGATTGGTCAGCCTTTTTTGATGACTTTTAGTCTGTGTTATCTCACAGATAGAAACATGAAATTCCTCTTCTTTAGTGTTTTCAAAGGAGGGGAGAGTTGAAAAAGACCAAGGAAGAAGAAGGCCAAGGCTGAATCCACAGGACACTGATTTGGTATACTGTAATTTTCACTGAGGTGATATTTGAAAAAAATGAAACTGTAGGAAATTTCAATGTACAAATATTTATACTGAGCTGAAAAATACTTTAAAAGCACTTAAAATAACCGTTAGAGTGGTAAAATCAGTGGAAAAACTTCTTTGATGGTTAATTATTGATTACGTATTAAAAACTTTATCATTTCTTGAAAATGAGGATACAAATAATATTTTTTTTTAAAAAGCTGAAATTATAAAAACTTTTTTTTTTAAATACAAATTTAAAACATCAAATTTTGATCCAGATAACATGTGTATAATAATGCATTACTTTCTTTAAAAATACAGAGAAGAGAAAAATTACTACTTTCTTTTCAGAAGAAGAAAATAAACAAGCTTGGACTTAATAAAGATGTTTGCCAACAGTGGTATTAAGGATTCAAAATTAATAAATTCTATGAAAAATGTAAGTAATTTCTATGAAAAAAAATAAAAAGGGATGCCACAAAAATATAGGTAATAGCGAGAATTGTTTTGGATAGCCAGCTTTTATGCAGTTCCTTAGTTTATCAATGTTACAGAGTAATCCAGCCAGATGAATGAGTTCAAATTTATTGAAAACTAACAAGCTATGAACTGAAATTGCCAATATAATTTTTAAAAATTAATAATTTCTTATTTTGTAGGTGATTAAGATGCTTGTCATAGTTGTAGTTCTGTTTGCTCTCTGTTGGCTCCCACTTCAGACTTATAACGTACTACAAAACATTACTGACATAAATGAGTAAGTATTGCTATATCTAATTACCTATATACTTATTAAAATAGTCATCATTTTACAAATATGCTCTAATGTTTCAGGTATAAATACATCAATATATTTTGGTTTGGATTCGACTGGCTAGCGATGAGTAACAGTTGCTATAACCCGTTTGTTTATGCTATATATAATGTAAGCAATTTATTAGTATATTAGTTTTTATAGATTCTTAATATGATCAATTTCATGATTACATTTTAGATGAACATCCATATTTAAATAGACCATTAACAGCTTCTAGCCTATTTTCACAAACATTTTTATTATTTTATGTTTGTTAGAAAATCAAAGCATAAATTTAATTTCAAAGATGCAATAAAGAAAATGTGAAATAAATGCTGTTTCAGGCTAAATCAGTATTTGTTAATCAGCTTATATATAAGGAGTATAAACCATAGCTATGTAAAACACGTATGAAGGGTAATGGAGAAATACCATGTTCCATTTGTTTTTGTTTTTAATTGTATTTGGAATAAAAAATATTATCTTCAAGAGAACAAATTAGAACAAGAAAAAATAAATTCAATAAATAATATCTAATAGCTTTTCTATTATTATATTTTTCATTATTATTTGTAATCCCTCTGATGAAGGCCAACAACTATGGCTGAAATGTTGGCACACATTAAAATTAAGTTTTATTCATCAAATTGCTTCCTTCATTGACTAAACACTCCCTCTCTCTCTTATTTTTTTACATTTAATAATAAAAATTCTTTTTTTTTATAGGAAAAATTTAAAAGAGAATTTCAGCTTCGTTTGAGAGCACCATGCATTAAAAAAAAGCATAGGGGCGATCCACTCACGAGGGAACTTAGTGGATTTGAAAGTTCTCGATTTGACTGGAAACGAGCATCAACAATGAAAAATGGAATGCCAGCAACTTTGTCTGTATCTCTTTTAAAAGTGTAAACCATTTTTTTCAAAATGATGCAGGCAAAATAATACCAAAGTATATTTAAGTTGTATTGTGTAAATAATGTTCTAAATATTTCCTATTTGTATTTATTTTTTAAAGCTACGAATTTAATTAAAAGTTGTAATTAATCATTAATGTTTTAACTAGAATAATTTGCAAAGATGTATTCTTTTTAGAAGTGAATAGAAATAAAAAAAAAAATGTTGTATTAAGAAAATCAGCATAAATACATACATAATCCAATAGGGAAGAAATTTTATTTTTCCTACTTTTTGTGATTAATATTTAACTAAAAGTAGGTAAAAATTTCAAATAGTTTATTTCACTTTATAGAAGATAAAAATGTAAATAAATCTTCTTTTAAGAGCTATATTTTTGTGTTACTTGATAAATAATCATATTTGTATAAAACCTTTTCTATAGTGTACTTAAGCACTGGAAGCTGTATTGAATAACCAGTTATTGATTTTAAATTAGTATGTTTCCCGAAGTTGTAAATATTTTATGAATATCACATTGAATAAAATATAATTAGTAATATGTCACACGAAACTAAAAACAGAATTTATGAGTATAAAATGTAAAGAACTAGAAAAAATTGAAATCACTTTACAGGTAAGCATGGCATTAGTAAATTATGAACACTTAAGAAAATAAAGATAACTACAAAGAACAAGAATAAAAGAGCACCATTATAATAATAAGGTAAACAATTATTCAGTTACTTCACCTTGCATTATTTCAAGAGAAATGGAATAAAGATACTGGAATGATTGATGAAGCTGATCTTCATAGGAAATGGAGATCATTCTTTTCACAGATAAATTTTTTTTTTTCGACAGATATTGTACAATATTGTATACTTTGTTCGTTACTATATAAAAAATAATGTTCAATATTAACTCTCTACGATTTACAGAAACAATGATTATAATTTGAGCTATTGATAAATAGATAAGAATTACTAATGCTTATCAAAATGCTGTCATAGGATATGAACTTAATTGGTCCATTTATAAACAATCTGTTACAAAATATTAATAATTTAATCTAGTCTATACACTAGTCAAAAACTGAATTTTTAAAAAACAATAATTTTTTGGTATTCAGTTATAGCTATTTTTATAATATTAACCCAGGGGATTCTGGACATTGAAAAAAAAAAAAAAAATTACTCATTTTTATGTCAACTGTATATAATCACTACATGTAAATATGATTCTATATGTGTTGAACATTTATATTAATCATACACATATCACAATACATAATATTAAAATTTTAATTTATCAACTCATTATTTGTATTCATTTTTTTTTTAAGAAATAAACTTTGACTGATGGTGGCATCTATAGCAGCTCAAATGTAAAATGGAAGGCCAAACATTAAATTCCAACATACACTTTAAGTAACTAGTCATATTATTGTTGCAAGAATCATTAGAAATTTTAATAACATTGATAGCTATATTAGTAAGTGAAAATATTTTGAAAGATTTGATTTTAAAATCTGAGGTAAAATTCTGTCAAATTTCTAGAAATTATGGATATTTTTGTAAGCTGTATGTAGAAAAGTCTTATTGCCTTAGAGTTTAGATTTGAATTGTCTTCCCTTCTGTTCCATTCCCAAACAAAATATCTATGTAAATAAAACCCATTGTATTACCCATTACATAGTGATAGATGGTAGATTAATATGGTGTATTTAAAATTGTTTGTGTAAAAAAAAGTTGTTCATTATCTGTACTTAAACAAATAAATGTATGCTTGTGGTAATCACTAAATTGGAAGTATATATGGTAAATGTTCACTAAGTATTTTTCTTCTCTTACTTTTTCAGTGTAAAACTTAAAATATTATGAAAAATAAATAATAAAACTGTGAATATTGATGAATTATTTATTCTTAGAAGTTTCCAAAATTCAATTCAAACAAATGAAATTAAGAATCAACTTAACAATGTTTTAAACTGTCTTGATGAAACTAGTATTATCCGTTCTATACATATAAATTATTATAACCCAGGGTAACAGTTCACAAATATCACGCCTGGTCAAGAAGTGGACTAAGACCATATTAGTTACACTGAATGTAATTTTGAAAGTGTCTATGTCTACTGTAACATACTCTATCGATAAACATGCTTATTCAGTTTATTGAAGGAATTGAAGGAATCCTATCATGATTGGATAATTTGGACATTTATTGTACATAATCGGATAGTTTTGACATTCCATCATGTATAATCAATGTGACCCTTACCAACCTGTTAACCAGATATGACCCTTGTTTTGTTTAATAATGTCCTGAAAAATAATGTGTTTGATACAGACTAAACATCTTTTAAAAAGCAACTAATCACTACAATAAGTCAAAACTACAAATTAAGCTAAATAAAATTATAAATTAACTTCCATAATAATAATAATAATAAAATATAATGAATTTTAATTTAAAATTAAAATAGTCAATCAAAACTAATCTAAACACCTTCAACTATTTTTAACAAATATAAAAGATTATATAGTAAAACTACTTCAGTGAATATAAATCATTTGATTTCCACATCGGTGAATATAAATCATTTGATTGATTTCAGATTCAATTGTTAAACTAAAAACGCTGATCTGGACAAATAGACAAGATGTAATTATGAATTACAGGTATGAACTATTAAAATAATGGAATAACGATATAAAATAATCATAAATCAATACGAAATTTATAACAGTGAACAAGCTGCAAGAGCTTTAGAAAGAAAAATATTGCACAAAACCGTTGGCAGCTGGAGCAGGATATGAGCCTAGCTGATGCAATTAAGGGATAATTTGATTCCCTACCAAAACATTGTCTAGATCTTTTATATCCCTGAATTTCGTACACAACTCAGAAAAAGAATTTCAGCTAGATTATTTTTTTTTTAAACTTAATTTTGTACTCTAACAATTATAAATATAATGAACTAATAAAATGAATTAAATATACGCGATACATTCAATGTTAATTTTAAAATTTAACACAGACAATGGCGAAATTTGTAATATTATAATGTTAACAAAAATCAAGTTAAGGCAGTTCTGGTATATATTATTGATATTAAAGAGAAAAACTTTAATATTAAAAATTAAATTAAGTATATTCTTAAATGTCATACCCATTGTTCTGGTTTAATTCTCTTACACGTAGGCATTAATTATTGGCGCAATATTACATTTATGGCATCCATCTTGCCATCCCAAACTATCCGTCTCCTGAGAGAATAAATATAAGAAGTTTCAAACTATACAAGTTTCTAATAATGAATTCACGAACTTTTAAAAAACATATCTTTTACATCATGAAAAGTTTTTCATAAATGAAATACGGATTATTGATTTTTTTTGTTTGATAAGCATGATCAAGATTTTTAAACTATCTTTTGAAAAAGTATTCAAATATGAAAATTGTTCCTTCAAGGCTCTAATACATTAAACACAATATAATATGATTATATTACCTCTTTGTATAATATATTTAATCAGAAATGTAATCAAATTCAAATAATGGTGTCCCTAAGAATGTGAAAATATTCAATTAATCATTTACTTCAATTTTTACCTCGTCTATAATGGCTGCCGTATCTCACATCCGCTAGCCAATCTTCCTTTAAAATAAGAAAGAAAAATGAATAATAATTGATTCACCTTAAGACATATAATCGCAATACTGCAAACAGCAATTATTCTTATTTTTACACTTAAAATATGATACTATAAATGAAAATAAGTAAATTACCTGGCTCCAAATGTAGTTAAATAACTCAAGCGATTTAAACCGGACACTTAACTCTCGAGAACTGATCGGTATTGGCCCATCGATATTACGATCGTAACTTAATCGATATTTATATATATACTAACTATTTAATTAATTTATAGAACAATGTATTATAAATCAAAATATTATTTTATTTAAATATCTGTGTTTTTATTTTTTTTTAATTCCACTAGGGGGCAGTAATGCTACAAAAATCTAATCTGGGTTTATATAAAGGCTTTCATAATAATAATATACTCATCCTTATTTCACTTACATAGAAATTAATTTCCTAATTTTGAACTTGAAAAAATATTGTTTATTTTTTAAAAACATTTCAAAATACAACAATATTAAATAAAATTTAGTCAAGAATTGAAACCTCTCTATGATCATGGAAATTATTAACTTATGTTGAAATATAAATAATACTCCAGCATAAATTTTTGTAGTGATAGTGATATATATTCAATTATGATTTTAAGATCTTAAGAAGAATTATACTCAGATGAGCAGTTAGTATCTTGATTTTATTTATACCCTCTTGGAGCCTTATTCCAATAACTTATTTACTTTATATTCGAAACTGATATCGATTTCTTCTTTTTCTAAATAGATAAACATCGGTTTCTTACAATTGTATTAATTGTAGCAGGGAGACCATGAAACTGCCTGTTTCACTCCTTTCTCACAACCCCAGAGAATTTCAGCAAAATGTCAGCAGTTGTTTGCAAATTTCCCTCTTCTGTAGTAAAATATAAAAACAACAAAGCTAGAAATCATTTTTGCTCGCATTTTATAATGTTTCTATGCATATGCACACATAAGAATAAAGAAAATTTTAATTTTTGGAGTAATTTTATCTTATATTGTCCAAAGATTTATCCTATACAAAAGAAAATTTATTTTAAAATAATTATTATTACTATCGTTTTTAAACAACTGAACTGTTTTCCCAACCAATCTTTGAAACACCGATTCCTTCAAGAGTAGGAGAAACAGCTTAATCCATAGATGTCCAGAAGGGGGTTTCATGGCTAAAGTTGTGCCATCAAAATTTTTGAGCGGGCAAATTTCAACACCATCGTGAATTTTGGGAATGAAAAGTTTTAAACCAGGCGACAAGGGGGAAACATGGAACAGACCCTATCAAGTATAATTGTATATGATCTACTATTTTTTTAAATTTCACATTCCCTTGCACTAGTTTTAAGAAAGAAGAGGAAAGCAATAAAATATCTTGGAAGAGGGAAGAGGTTCATGTGCCGTCAACCTTGGGGGAGTTGAGAAGCTCTGAAGCTCTGGTTAAATTAGTTCCAGACTTAGACGTTTGAGGCCACCCCACATTGAAATCATCTCTTCCCAAAAAATTAAATTTATTTCTTAAGCTTCCTTTTCTTTATCAAATCTTCTTTAGTTGTGTTAAAAATTATGTGATTTGATATTCTGTATTTTTAACAAACATAACAACCAAGAAATTAATATAAAGTTTTAATTCCTTCTTTTTTTTTTTTTTTTTTTTCTTTTTTTTGTGACCTGACATCTTTTAAAGTAAATTCAATATGAAAATACACTTTTTATCATTAAAAAAATACTGTTTTTTCAAATATTTATTATCTAAGGTGATTTTAAGTTGTTTGTAACATTTTATATCATAAGGATCAATTTCCACAATGATTAGATTGGAAATTACAATGATTAGAGATAACATAATAAATTTTTGAAAAAGCAGTATTTTTTTAGCCCTTAATTGGCCAGGTACTCAAAAAATGACGTGAAATGGACATTTTTCCTTAAACCTTCTTTTTTGTGTTCTAAATAAGTAGAATATAATGGTTTAACTTCATTTTATCTTTTCTTTATAAAAATACTGCATGGTGTCTGACTTGGAGGCACATTGAATGAAATAAAATCCAAATATTACTAAAGAAAAGGAATTCTTGAAAGGAAGTTAGTCGACTGTTCTACATATCATATCAGGTTGAAAGGGGATAATAAATAAGGGGGGAATAAATTAACAAGATTAAAAAAATTATCACTTTTAAAATATATATCATACAATTTTCTTTATTCATAAAAAAACATTATTTACAAACTGGTGATTTTTTAATAAAATAAAAATAAACATATCTAACAACCTACTTTATAAATAATTTGGAGAAAAATCTCAATGGTAATGAAATATCTTAATCTATCAATACATTAATATAAAGTTATATTTACATAAATGTATATACATAACAATTTTAACAACAATATACATTTTTATTTGTATGTACACTTTTATTAAAATATGGTTTTCATTCTCATTAGTCTAAAATCATTATATTACAAAGATATCACATTTTTTCTTATTATCTAACTATAGAAACTTTGATTATGCATATCATGATAGTTTTCTTTGATTGGTGGTATTATTTATTAATGGCAACGATACAGTCTTAAAAATCATCGTATCCTCTGCCATCTGAAAGTAGTGAATGCATTAGTAATTTTTAAACTCATCATTGTTACAATTAATAATAAAAATAATAAATCAAGTACTTATTGTATGAACAGCAAAGAACACAGCCTGAGATGAGTGAAGCAATACCTATGAAGGAGGCAATGCCTAGAAGGCAGAGTTGAACCCATGTAATTTCAGCTTTGGCCAAGCTGGGAGCACAACGCTGAAAATCCCGTAACATCAAATCAGCACTAATTAATATAATAATATCAATAATGTAATATGATTAATATCTGTGGCACTTGTGCATACTTTTTGTGTTAAGTGCAAAAAAATATGTATGGAAAAACGCAATTGAAAGTTTGGAATTTTCACAGGTCCAAGTTCAATTGTTGAGTTTCAACCCATGATTTACAAAGAAATGTTCATATCTATAAAAGCCACATAACTTAGCACATCAGGCATAAAGAAAGAAAGAAAAATTAAATTTCTAGACAAAATACAAAAGAATTCACAAAATTGCACTTAACATACTTTTCACAGGTGTCACAGATATAAGAATAAGATATTATTCAATAATGAAGATTAGAATACTAACAAAAGAATATGCTGTTAGCTCCGTTCTTATTAGTAATAAATAAAAAATCCTTTTTTATATTTTACAAATGTGATTTAGCTAATTTATTAAAACAATAAAATAAAATATCCAGTTTCTCAATTGAAATACAAGCTGCTCCATATCTAAATTTCATTTTAAGAAGTGACCAGAAAAACATGTAGCAATTAAATAAGGCTCTTGTTGAAATATGGCAGGAGACACAATGTATCTTTTTGATAAATTTTAAAATTAATATAGCAAACAAGTAAATTAAATAAAAGAATCTAAAAGTTAAACAATACTAGTGATGATATAGGAAGATTTTGAATTGAATCTTAGCATATGCCAAAAGAAGAGTAAAAAAAATAAAAATATGAAGAGGTAACATAGTGAATATTTTTTTAAAATTAATTCTTAAGATCTAAATACACTAAAGTAAATCAATTCTATTCAATTGATTTAATTTTACTTTGATGATATTGAAACTATTAATATAAAAAAAAAGTTTGATATTACCTGCACACCCAATACATTATGTTTTTGGTAAACTTTATCAACTGCAGGATTTGCAGACGGCGACATTATTCTTTCCATTTCTTTCACATCAAACATATGTGTTCCCACAAGTTGGAAACAAGAACTATAACAGATTTCATAAAATAATCCATTGGGATTGTTTCCAGAAAAAAATATTCAGAAAAACATCCAAGCATAAAATATATTAAATTTTAATTCATGAATTACCTTGTGGAACTAAAGTCCAGACTTCCATCTGATTTAGCGAAGAATTGTGTGTCGTAGACATTTAAAGATACAGGTACATCCAGAGCTTCTTCAACATCCTTTTTAAACTTCTCTAGATTGGCCCTTATTTCGTTGGGAGGCAGTCCAAATATAAATTTCATCAATCCTCGGTCTCGCACAACAAAAATCTAAAAAAAGAAAAATTAAATTAGGAATCTCTTAAAAAACTATAATAAAATAAAATATGCTATTGATATTCTATACCTTCACAGTTGCAAAAGAACTTTCATTTGTCATTCTGTTAGAAGCAGCAACTTTAATTGTGAAATGTCCGTCATAGTAATCTGACATACTAGCTGCTGTTCTTAGCTCTCCAGTACTATTATCCAAAACAAAAGCAGAGAATATTGAAAAATTGCTTTTAACCTCTCGGTGTGAAGTGGGAGGAAGACTGAATTCAACACTCTCTATCGAATAAATGATGGGTCGAGCATCTGCATCATCATCAACTGCAGTTAATGTGTAAAGAAGGGTATCATGGGGAACATTAACTCTAACACCTGAAAATTGTACAAAATTGTATTATAATAAAGTGATATATTTAACATAGTTTGCTATAATACAGTAGAATAGATACCCTTTTTCAACAATCATGATTTTGACAAAATAAGTGTCAGAAGGAATTTCATGGGTCAAGAAAGGATATTTCATGGAGAAGTGACAAATCCCAATTTCAATCCTTAAATTCATTCTACAGCTTCAATGAAAGTCACAAAAAAACTAGGTTGTTAAGATGATGGTTCAAATTGCAGTATTAATTGCCATAATATAGAATCCTTCTCATATTCTTGGGCAGTGGATTAAACAAAAACAAAAAAAAAGAAGTAATGTCTTGTATTTATTAAGAAAGAGAACTACAAAAGTAAAATTCTCTTATTTTTCACCTATCCAATATGTCTGAATGAGTTTAAAACTGGATTAGTTTTAATTTACAGATAAGTGAGTCTTATTTGTGAGCTCTGGTAAGAATATCCTTCACATATGCAAGACATTGTATCAGTCAATTGTCCCTCCAGGATTGGTCCTCATTGCTCTAATAGCTTGCTCTAAAGCTAGATCAAAAAGTATTGGCAATAGGGTCTGTTTGCATAAAGCCATGTTTTACCTCATAGCTATTTGAGAGGTCATTTTGGATTTTTACTTTACATTCCGTAGCTCTTGACGTGATATTTATCAAAACAATCAATTTTTCAGGAACCTCTAGCATTACTATAGTTCATATTAATTCCTTTCTGTCTATGACTGTATAGGCTATATAAGTCTGTGATGCCAACTTAAACTCTACAAAGACTTGGTGCACAACCAGGTTATGTTTGTATTGTTTCTCTAACATTTGTCTGACAGAAAAGATGTGATCCACAGTTGATATATTTTTCCTGAAGCCAAATTGTTAGTCTCCACAAATTCTTTCTTCCCATGATGCAAATCTCTTACTTCTAGCAATCAAGTGGATTTTACAAACCGTCACCAGCAGCTCTATTCCTCTTTAGTTAGTGCAGTTCAACTTGTCCACCTTTTTAAAAATTAATTGCTATTAATTACTAATTATTATTCTTTATTTGAAAAAAAAAATGTTTTCCTATTATCCTTTTTACATCAAATATATTATGGAGAAGTTGGATATATATCTAATATAAGAGTTTTCGCACACATATTTTAAGGTTCTTTGAATAAATCATATTATTTTTTACATCAAGTAGGAGATTTTAAAATTCTGATGATGCTAAGGAGACGAATTGAGATGAGATAAATTATATTTTAATATTTTTGATACATACATGAAGACTCAATGAAATTCCTTTGGAATGTACCAGCCCCAATATTTTAAGACCCTAAAATTGATCATTTTCGAAATAATTTCCAATCTGATTCTTGTTAAGTCACCTAGATGCTATGGTTACAATGGAATACTTATCACATGTTGTTGAGGTTTTAAAAACCTTGAATAATATAGAAAGAAACTATTTGATATTTTTAATGAAAATAAAATTCATTTTGTGAACATATTTTAATTTTCTTGGTTTATAATGTTGCTAAGTGGAAAGGAGGTGAAAAAATGGAAAGATGAAATTATTGTGACAAAAAAGATGGAAGTTAGAATTTCTATTGCAAAATATTGAAAAGGAGTGAACGTAGAAAAAATTATAAGAGAAAAAATTGAGAGAATGTGAAATTTTATTTATTATTATATTTAAGTATTGAATTTAAATAATACTAACCTACTGTGATGTTGTTATTTATGAATCTTGGTAAATTATCATCCAAGTCATTAATATTAATCTTAATTTGTCTTTCACTAAGGTCCTGTAAATTAAAATACAGCACTTTATTAATATAACATTAATATAAAAATAAAACAAAACTTTTTTGTCTTAATAAATGAATTTTATGAAATGAGTATACATGCACCAAAAATAATTTATTTTTTAATTCATGCCTTAAAATAAGACATTTTTTAAAAATATATTTAGCATGGTTTGTTATTAGATTTGAAGGGCAAACAAATTTTAATAATTTATTAATAAATGATTTACCTCAAAACTAGACAAAATAATTAGTCAATGTTTTGTGTTATAAAAATAAAAGCTAAAGAAAAATATAATATAATAACATGAATTAACTTCACAATAGCCCCTGATTTTTGTTTGGCAGGAAATAGAATAAATATTAAAAATAAATAAATTAAAAACTTATATCTTAAAATGGTAGTATTTGATAAAAAAATAAATAAATGTATGTATATTTGTGAATACACTTATTCTCATAAAAAATAAGAATAATTTATTTTTAATTACCACACGATTATAAGCTTTCCTTAAGTTCTGAGGCGTTGTTGATAATTTAAAGCACTTCAAAGTTAGCAAATGTTCATTGGCAATTTCCTGATCTAGCCTTCCATTAACAAGAAGAAGAGCTGAGTTATTTTCTAAACGTCTCAAAGAGAATAAGCCATCTTCATTTCCAACTAAAAAAAATAATAATAAGAAAAATTAAAATATAACTGTAACATCATTTTAATAAAAAGTAACATATGCATTTTCATGAAATAGGAAAAGCACAAAGTAAAGCTGTTAACTGAATTACTACAGTTTGTTTCTTCCAAAAAGCACGCGCGATTAAAAAGATGTTGACTTTTAATGAGGTATTTCTATTTTTAAATTATTAATAGATATTAGTAAATAATATGAAGCAGGGAGCAAAGAAATTGAGAAAAAATAAACAAAATTAATTAATAAGAAACTAGAAAACAACTTAAAAAAAAAAATAAATATAGTAAACTTACACGTTATAAGATAGCCAATATTTGCATTTTCTCCAATATCTGCATCAAAAGCTTGAATAATCCCAATAGTAGTGTTAGGACTGACTTCTTCATCAATATTGAACTCAAGTGGTTCTTCATCCTAAAGGATAAACATTAATCGGTAAGATGATAGTAATACAATGATCACAGATTTATACTAAATATTTAACAATAAAAATTTCAAACAAAATTGAATAAACATAGCAGGATTCTAGAATTGTTATACATTCAATCATATGTAAGAACTATAAAAATTGTTAAATTTAAGTACATTCTCATTTTAAATTTTGAGAAAACAGTTAAATACATGGCTACCTACAATATAACAAATACATATTAGCAGTTCATAAGGACAGTGGCAGCCTCAGAGCATTGAGAGTACCGATCATCGCCACTTGTATGAAATTTAAAAAAAATACAAAATATATTAAAATAATTAATTTTAGCCTAAATATAAAGCAACAGTATTAGGTATTGATTTTTGATCTTGAGTTTTAGTGAGTGGCAGATTACCATGACTTATAAGATAGTTTTGCCAAAGCTACTCTATAGCATTTTTTGCAAATAGGACATGATTAATAAAACTAATATAAATAGATTGATAAAACTCTAAATCTAACATTAATAGTTATATGAGAAGAAGTTGATCAGGGGGGTGCGGTCAAATAAATACTAAATTATACTTTAGTAATACTATTTTTCTAATTTATTATAATATAATAATATTATTTTATTAAATAATAATATTATTTTATAATTTATAAATAATACTATTTTTATAATTCAGTATTTATTTGACTGCACCCCCCGATCAACTCCTTCTCATATTATATCATGGTCAACCATCCCTACATCATTGATAGTTATAGATATACTTACAATGGATCTCTTAAACATGGGTTTATTATCATCAATATCACTGACAGTAATGTTCAGTTGCCTTGTAGTATGCTGTGGAACCAAGCCTGAATCTTGAGCAACAAGTATAAGTGAATAATTACTCTTCTTTTCACGGTCCAGAGTTTCCCGAGTAGTGATAAGACCAGTGACCAGGTCTAAAAAATTATAAATATAACCAAATAAGAATTTTACATTATACAATACCAATGTGTAACAACACGGGATCAAAACATAACTTACCAATATTAAATGCCAACGAATCAGCTCCGTCCTGTAAAAAGCTATAGCGAACTTGTCCCTCCGGTGAATTAGGGTTGTCAGGATCAGAGGCAACCACTCGGAAAACAGGAGCTCCAATAGAAGTGTTCTAGAAAACAAGAAAATTTGTATCATAATAAGTTTATTTAAAAGAAATTAATTTAGTTATATTTTCAATAAAACAAAATTTAAATTATATGATGCATATCTAATCTTTACTATTTAGTATTTAATTAACTGTGTATGTAATCAGTCAGATTGGGTGTTAGAAGGAATAAGAAAAAGAAGTATGGGTATGAAATTATTATCACATTTTAGAAATTAATTAGCTAATAAAATAAGATCTATACATATTATTACCCATGCTTACCCTTACCTTGGTTCTAACAATTAAACAAGGTTAAAAATGTCAAATGAAGTCCTTTTTTTCTAATTCAATCATTATATGAACTAACACTTACCTAAGAAATTTGATGTCAAATATAATTTATATATTTTATTAATATAAAAATTTAGAAATATAAATATAAAATTAATATAAATATAAATATAAATTAATGTAAAATTAATATAAAAGTATTATAATATAAATTTATATTATAAATTAATTATAATATAATTAATATAAAAGTTTAGAAAAAAGCGAAATTAGAAATTAGAAAAAGTTGACTAACCTCAGATATGTAAGCTGTTTCGTTAACAGTTGGATGGATGAAGTATGGAATACCATCATTTGTGACAACATCGCCAATAAAAGCTTTTAATGATACATCAGAAAAAAGAATTGGAGAACCTTTGTCCTGAGCCCTAACCTTAAGAATGTAAGGTTCAGTCCTTCCTTTGCCGGTAAGTGCAATATTTGTCTTCAGTTCTCCTGTTGTTTGATTTATCTTAAAGAGACCTAAAGCATAATTAAATAGAAAATATAAGTTTACAATAATATGAAATTTATAAAATAGTAAGGTAGTGAAAGAATGGCGATCAGTCGAAGAAAACATTTCCTATATCTCACTTGTAAACATAACTAACATGGTTTAAAGACCCTCCCACGAGCTGCATTTAAATGTTTTATAAAAATGTTTTGTCATCGTTATTCCTTATATTTCAAAACCTCTTCTGAATTAATAAACTATTTTTAATATGTTTTGAAAAATTAAATACATTCTTTTAAGTAGAGAATAAATTTACAAAAAAAGATTAAAATGAACTATTACTGGAATTAACAATTAATTAATTAAACAGATATGTACCATAAGTAATTTTTTTAACCAATTAAAATGATTTTTAAAATTCCCATGGATAAATTTTGAACAATAACTTACCAGCAGCTTCAGATTGATCAGCAATTTCATATTCCACGATACCTCCTTCTCCACTGTCCAAATCTGTGGCACTTACATTAACAACAGATGTTCCTTCAGGAACATTTTCAAGGACAACAGTGGTATACTCTGCTGCACTGAACAATGGGGGATTATCGTTGACATCTTCAACCTCAATAACAACCTATTAATAATAATTTTTAAAAAATTAAAACATATTAATGAAGAACTTTACTTTTGTAATCAACATGCTTACTTAATAATTATGATTTTCAATCAACACAAAAGATAGAAAAGAAGAATAAATATATATATATATATTAACTAATAAACTAACTAATAATATATATATATATATATATATATATATATATATATATATATATATATATATATATATATATATATATTAACAGCAATCAAACAGCTCATGCACTTACAGCTACCGAAGATTTTCTCTGGTTAGAACCACCCGGTGGTGTATCAGAAGCAGTTACAACTAATCTTAAAACTGGTTCTTTTTCCCTATCAATAGTACCATTTCCAGAAACCTGTAACAAGAGAAAATTAATAACAAAATATTACTTTACACCCTGCTTTACAAATAACAAGGATATACTATAACTATATATATATATATATATATATATATATATATATATATATATATATAGAAAATAATACAATGAATTACTTTATTTATGATAGTGCTAGTGCATGTACACTTTAGGTAGATCATCCCCCATACAATGGGATTTTTTTTTTCTGTTGGCTTTACAGACCATGTAGATCTTTTGCCACCTTAACAAGCCTACTCTATCACTGCCTGTCTTAGACTATTTCTTTTTATTTATCTGCACCCAGCTCTGTTGCATCTTTGTTGATTCTATCTATCCATCTACTTTTTGGCCTTCCACGTGGTCTTTTGCCTTCTATTGAGGCATTCATTGTTACGTAGAGGCTCATGATTACGATATGATTTTTAAAAATATTGTTGGTGTTTTAAAAAGAAACAAAACCGACAAAACTCTTATAAAACTTTGCTAATAAAAATGATTATTTTTCAACAAAATTTACAAGTGATTCTGAATATAACATAGTGTTTTTCACTAAGAGTAACATAAAAAAAATATTTTTGAGAAAATTCTTGAAGCTGAGGATCATTGTCCAGATTTATCATTAATTTTAACCAAGTTTAAAAAGCTTTAGAATTTCATAGCAACAGAAATTGATGTTTATTTTTATCTTTTTTACAAAATAACATGTTAATTACACCTATTTGCAACTTTCAAAGTGATAAATCCTAAATTCAATAAAGCTGTGATTTTACGAATAGTATAACTAAAATACCTTAATCTCTCCAGTAGTGGCATTTATATTAAATAAAGCAGCATTTTCTCCGGATAGTGAATATACCACATCGCCAAAACCAAGAGTGGTATTTGACTCATCATTATCAACTGCTTCTACTTGTAATACTACAGTATTCTTACTTGCTGATTCAACAACCTTTCCATGATAGACCTAAATATATAAGTTTGAATTATGAGTTTACCAATTTAAAATAAAATATTACTAAAATGGTTGATTGTTAAGTTATTTTAAAAATTTACTTACACTTTTTTTGAACTCGGGCATATGGTCATTGATATCTTCAATATTCAATATAATATGGGCTTCACTAACTCTCATGTTGTCA
Source organism: Nezara viridula (assembly GCA_928085145.1). Lineage (NCBI taxonomy): Eukaryota > Metazoa > Arthropoda > Insecta > Hemiptera > Pentatomidae > Nezara > Nezara viridula. The sequence goes on from OV725081.1 coordinate 51,497,405, forward strand.
TTGGAAGTAGCGCCAACTCTGAATGAAATTGTCTACAAGTAAACAAGTAAATCAGAAACCAATGGGAATCAAAAAATTGTCATTATTTTTTCATTATAACAATTCCAAGAATAGTTTATTATTTGAAATCAAACTTCCAATCTGTAGAAATATTAACTTCAGGTTGTATGTTTATTTCAATATAAAGTGTTTTTAATTTACTCTCATCTATGTACAGTCCTAAAAACAAAAATTAAAAAAATATAATTCTTACTTTCTCTTTCAAAAATTCATAGTCTATTCTTTTGGTGACTGTTATAGCTCCAGAGTCATCCAATCCAACTAACGAGGGAAGAGGAGGTATCAGGCTGAACTTGGTAATCGATTCACTGGTAGTTGGGTCCACTGCAGTTAAAACAAACAATGTACTCCCAATTGGTCTTTCTTCTTGTATATTTAAAGCTATTACCGGATCAAGTGGGGTCCAAGTACCCACAGTGAATTTGGGATTTTGCTCATCATAAGCTTGTATATAGATAGTAACTTCCACTGAAACAGTAAAATTTTATGATTAAATAAGATTTTGAAAAATGAGAATTTGTTTTACACTCTTATGGCACTCTCAACTACTCTTGCAGGCAAAAAAAAGTTCTCCTTTTCTTTATGTCTCAGAAAAAAAAATTGAAAAAATGTGTCAACAATACAAACAATGTGTCCATCAAGTAGACCATATCTATGAGATGAGTCATCTGGAGTATAGATGCCCAATAAGCCACAATCTCTTCAAGAATCAAAGGATATTCAAATAGAAGAATAAGAAAACATTTTGCAGTAATATATTAAAATATTTTTAGATCAATACCTCATGAAATTAACGCTGCCATAGACATATCATTCAAAATTATATTTAGAATATATAACTAAATATTAAATTTCATGGCTAGACTTTATATCAACTATCAACCCATATTTTAAGAAAAAAAAAATAAAACAAAACATACAATATACCTTTAACCAGGGGTGCCCATACACCCAAGGTCGATGGCACTATAACTTACCCTTCCCCCCCTTCCTCAAGATATTTTTCATCCCTTTTCCTAAAAACAGAGCAAGCTAAGCTAGAATTAGAAAAATCCTAGATCATATACAATTATACTTGCTGCTGTATTTCCCATGTTTTTCTCCTTGTCCCATACTCCAAAAATTTATAACTCTGTCAAAATTCGTCCCCCTCAAAAATTCAAATACTTATCAAAATATGCCTCTCTCAAAAATTTTGATGGTGCAACTTGCGCCATGAAAACCCCTTCTGGGCACCCCTGCCTTTAACATACAATATACACTCAACATGCAATATTTTGTTGCTATCTACAAAAATATCAGCTGTCAAATACTATTAAAACTACATAATATTAATTCATCAAAGCTGCTATAACCAAATGAAGATATTTTTTTAACCAGTAATTTGTTTATTTGATTTAACCACCTAATGCAGCTAGAACAGCTTATTAAATGGAAGATTCGGCAATAATGTGAATTTTTAGTTTATTGTTCTAATTGGAACTAAACTAGAGAAATATTGACTTGTTAGTTATTAATTGTCATTGGAGAAAACTTTTTTTTTTAATGTTCCAACATTAAACCAGATATAATAACGTTAATCAAATAGTACTTACAGCAAATATTTTACCTCACCTTTGGCATATTGTAGCTCGGCATCCATTTCGGCATTTTTATCTTTTACTTCAATAGTCAAAATGATTACAGCAGTCGATTGATGACTTAAGTGTGAATTTACCTTGATTTCTCCAGTCTTCTTATCAATTCTAATATAAAAAAAAAATGGTTTGTGAATATATCAGGGACATAAAAAGCTTTAGCTCAGTATGTGCATGTTACTGAATTTTTATTAAATGTAAAAACTTACATAAAAGCTTTGGTAAAATCATAAACTTGGGTTTCGGTAACAGGAGTACCAGATTTATGAATAGCCCTTACATCAATTATTGTATACTCTAAGTCAGCATTTTGGTCGGGATCAATAGCTTCCACAGTCAAAACTTTCTTATCTATGAATAATTGGGTAATTTAAAAAAAAATGAAGAATCATTTATAAATATAAAAATATAATAATAAATAATAATGTACATAGATATTAATAATTATTTACATGTTCAACACAGACATAAATGCAATTCACATTCAATAGTAGAGAATAAAATATGTTTTTAAAAGCTAAGTTTAATTTCATCGATTATAATAATTTATGCCAAAACCACATTTAATTTTTTTTTTTAAATTATTTCTCGAAAGTCAAGTGTTCCTAGAAAGTAAATAATTTATATAAATTTAATATTTTCATTTTACATTATATTTTTATTTTTGTCTTTTTTTTATTTGCTATTCAAATTAGAGAGTATGGCGAGAAGAGTTTTTCGAAGTATTAGAAAATTTCTAAAATATGTTCCTTATTACTAAATGTTGCGAATAAGTGTAAATCTATTAGGGTCTCAAAATTTATTAAACATTTCTGTTTTCTCAAAGGAAAAAAATAATATTTCTGAGGATCATCTATGAAAAACCAATTGAATAAGTTTTACAAAAACATTGAGTTGAAGCTTAACTTACTGATTTCAGTACGTTCTGAAATATGTCTCACATAATTGGCATTTGGTGAGAAATTTGGTGGTTTGTTGTTAATGTCCTTTATGTTGACAATGACAGTCGTCTGAGCAGTTTCCTTCACAGGTCCTCCACTGTCAACTGCTAATACAATAACATTGTAGCGAGTAGTCATGGTAACATCAGGATCTAAAATGGCTGCTTGAGAAACTGTCATCACTCCTGAACTATTAAGCAAAACCATTATTCCAAAGTAGTAATGTTATAATAAATTAGTTAATCAGTAGTTATATATACCTCTCATTAATTTGGAAATTATCGGCTCCATTTGCTATTCGATACTGAATAGCTGTATCTGGTCCATCAGGGTCTGTTGCTCGAACAGTTAAAATTTCTTTTCCAGAAATTGTTGTTTCAGGAATGGTGACATTGTATGGAACACCGCGAAACACAGGGCGTTGATTGCCAGGGACACCAACTCGGACATAAACAGGAACATCATTATGAAGCGGTGGAGAGCCTAACAGAAATTTTACATATACATATATATTTAATCAAATTATAATTAAAATAAATCTCCAAATAATAATGCCATTCATGTAAAAATACAGGTGCATTTATTTATATTTTGTTTCTTCAATAATATAAAAAATGTTATGTCCATAGTTTGTAGGTCATCTGGAGAGTTAAAATGGAGTGAGGAACTTTTTCAGGTCTAACATTAAGATGGCAAATAAAATTTTGCCAGGATATTAAAAAACTCTTTTATCAGTTTTATTATTAGTATTATTTATATCTTCGTCGAACTTGATCCAAGAATTATTCAGAATTTACATGATAGTTAAAAATCTATAATATCTAATTAATTTTCAAAAATAACATGAATAATCTATAAATCAATAAAATTATAATGTACATATTTTTAAGCCTCCATAAAATACGTTCTTTAACTGTGGGCTAGTGCCAAGGGTTGGGTTAGGATGGTAAGCAAATATCCTTTAAGATTGAGATTCACAGACTACTTAAGTTTAAGAACCCATATTCAATAACATTCTTAAAATTTATTACATCAAAATTTAAAATATAATTTCTTATTTAATAATGACAGTGAACTATAATAAAACAGAATAACATGTTAAATATTCGTAATGATTACTTACCATCATCAAAAGCTCTAACTACCATCTCATACTGCCCTCGGGAAGTATGCTCAGAGCTTACAGGTGCATTTATGCGTACTTCTCCTGTCCTGTAGTCAACACTTAAAATGTCAGAATTGCTGGATAATACTTTGTAGGTTATCTGGCTTTCTCCATCTTTATCAGCATCCAAGGCCTGTTAATCGATTATATATTAATTAATTATTTTGATAAAAGTCATAGCAATGACAAAAATTATGATTATACTGTATATTTATATAATTTAAAATACAGAAGATACAAATATATTATTATTCAGATATGATTTTAATAATGTTAGAATACTTTAATATTACTTCTCGAATAAAAACTCACTCTAATAAAAAATTGTGGCTGGAAAACAGTAGCTCCCTCCCTAACTGTTCTTTGATATTGTGACAGCTCCCATTCTGGAGGGTTATCATTAACATCACTGAGACTAATCAGAAGAGAAACTGTACTGACCCGTCCACCTCCGTCTCGTGCTTCCATACTCAAAGAATATGATTTTTGTTTTTCGTAATCTACCTCTGAAACAAAATATGAAAAATCTTTGCTTGAGAATCAATAAAAATTACAGAGATAAAAAAAAAAAAAAAAAAAAGAACAATTACAAGAATATGTGATATGATTTACAAAAGTACATTCGTGTAATTTAAAAAAAAAAAAAAAGAAAGTGAAATCTCTAGAAAAATTACTACAATCACAAATATTTAAATGATATTTCCTAGCCTTTAAAATACAACTCCTAACATCTATAAGTACCTATATATATATATATATATATATATATATATATATATAAAACCATCCATATAACTATACATTGATAAAACCATCCCTTATTGATTTTTTTTTTCTCTCCTTTCCCAGATTTTCAGCTATACAGGGTTTTTCCTGAATCAGAGAGGAGGATGGGGATTAGGATTAATGACAGAGATAAAAGCCCCCTAGCAACGAGATTTGAATGCATAATTTTTAGTATATCGATCAGGTTGCCATACAACATGCATTTTGCACATGTGTTAATATGTTTGGCCACCTAGCTCCCTAATCCCTTATTGATAAAAAAACCCATATCTTTGAGGTCAGTTCTAGTAGATAGTTCAGAAACATTAATTTAATTCATCCATTGATCCCCCAATCACAAATTTCGATTAAAAACCCGCAATGAGTTAAGCTAAGTATTTAACAAAAATACAGATTCTCATTTAATTATAATTTATTATCATAGGATGGCCATTTATTTACTATAATAATTAACTATGAGAAATTTCTATTTTAATCCTTGTTTTTTATTTGAATGAAAAGCATATTCCAGCACATTATTCAAGTCAAGAGCTCAGGCACCCTCCTGTTTGATGCTCAGGATTCCTAGACCATTTATTATTCATCTTATTCCTCAGATGAAATGATAAATCTTTTTCTTCCATTATTCATCCCTGATTGACGGGCACAAAGTTTTTGAATTATTTTTTCGTTTAATTGCACAAATAAGGGCAGTCTTCAAAGTGAACTACAAAGTGTACCTACATCATTGATAATCTTTAAACCTTAATTTCCACAAGCTTAATAGCTCGATTTTATAACTAAAATTTCCCAAAAAAATAGTTTCAAAATAAAAACTCTGGTTAAACCAAATGAAATGTCCATGAAACCTTTGTTAAGTTAAAAAAATTAAATATTCTTTAAATTCTTTTGAAATAAAAATTAGTAAGGTATTTTAAATAGTATCGCTATCTAGAATTCAAAAATATATTATTTTTTTTTTAGAAACAGGGCTAAGAAAAATAAAATGTGGATTCCCGAAAGTGATAGGCCAGATGAATGTTTTGGTTACTTTATTAATGTAACAACATAAACATGATTATATTTCTTACTTCCAGTAAGGTAAAGGTTTCCAGAAAATGATTCAGTTCCAAATTTATTTGTACCAAATCCTTTCAAGGAGTAAGCTATCTTCCCAAATTCACCGCTATCTAAATCTATAGCTGATATGTTAGCAACATTTGAACCAGGTGGAGTGTCTTCGGGAATAGTAAAGCTGTAACTGCCTTGATTAAAAATTGGAGCATTATCATTTGCATCAATTATTGTTACAACTACATCGCTAGATGATACTTCCAAGGCCTCTCCCTGCAAATAGGAAATATTTAATTATATAACCACACTAATTTGCATCAAGTTAAAAAAAAATGTTTAAAATAATTAACAAACATAATTTGAAAACTCTTGTCATGGATCCATATTATGATTCTGTTATAGATTCTATTATTTCTAAAATAACTTTTATCAATTAATAATAAAAATTAAAAAAAAACTGTCACAGTGATTCACTTAAGTAAGAGATATATGTCTAATGTTTTATTACAATATAATATTACTTGTATCTCATTGTAATAAAATTTCTTATTTAAAATAGTTCAATATCTTGAATAGGGGAAAAAACAGTTCCTATATAGTATAGTAGAATGATAACAGCCTTAAAATACAGAGAAACAAAGTTCACAGTTGATTATAATTTTTAAAAATATATAAATTTAATATTGTTGTCTTAATTTTTAAGTATCATGTTATAATTTTATATCCACTATAAAATGTAAATTATTTCACTAAGGTAAGTTAAAAACTTGGGTAGACAGCACAGTTGGATAGATAGATGACTATGCTAAAGAGTTTGGCAACAGGTTTAAATTGAGAAAATTCTTTTGTACTTATGGAAAATCATCAAAATCAGGTTCAGAACACTATTTTAAACACGTATAACGTCTCTTAATTTAATAGAAGCAAATGGGTAAAAATGGTGTAATGATTAATATTTACAAACATGTACCTTTGTAGTATGAACATAACAAACAACAGTAAATTGTATCTGCCTCAAGCCTGTATCATAGTCTAGTCCAGAGTTACTATGGACCCTTATGACTACTGGAGTTCTTCCAAATGCAACTGATGGTTCAACTCTGAACCATTCCATTGCACGTCTGTCAGTAGACTTCAAACCAAGATTGAAGTGAGCATTTTCACCTAAATCCTCATCTGACACCACCATGTTCAGACCAGGCAGTGGTGTTCCCAAAGCTTAAAAATAAATATATCTGTTAATAAGAATAGGAAAAGTACCCAAACTCAGCACTAAGGTCATCGATAGCAGCAAAATGATGCCATTGACGAGCTCAGCACTCAGTTTAGGAACTTGTCTATAATAAGATAATATAATAATATTGTTTGGAATTAAAAATTACCAATGTCTTCAGAAACATTTATATGAAATAATGGTTTGTTAAATTGAGGAATTTGATCGTCGACATCTGTAATAACAATAGTAACTCGTTCATAACTGTAATCTCCAGGAAGCTCATTATTGATCAGTTCAGTTGCCTATTTAAATAAAAACATTATTAATCATTACACATTCATCAAAATAAAATAATCATGTATAAAATAATTATATAAAGAATACTGCTTAAGGATTAAAATATGAACTTGCCTTGACATTAAAAGTATATACGCCTCCATTTTGAAGTATTTCTGGATTTTCTCGATCGATTGGAATATGTGAAGTAACTAGTGAATTTTTAACGAGTTTAAAATACCCAAGAGTATCTCCTTCAATAGACAGAAGTATAGGGCGAGGGTCACCAACATCTCCATCTTTCACTTTTATTTGTAGTACTTGAAAACCCTAAAAAGTCCTCAACTCATAAGAACCACATATAACTCATTAGCAGTTTAGAATCAATAGGATGTTTGCTTTGATATAAATAAGGAATTATTATAAATTAGGAACCCACTGGTGAAGTGTTCTCTTGAAGAGTAGCTGAATAAGGAGCGTTCAAGAAAACAGGAGGTTGGTCCTGAACATCACGAACATTAATGGCTACATTGGCTGTAGCAGAAAGAGGATTGTCAATACTTTGATCACTTGCCATGATTGTTAAACTGTATGAAGTTGCACTTTCAAAATCAAGCATTTCTCTTAATGTTATGATTCCTTTATACTGACCCTCTGCAATCTGAAAATAAACAGTATCTATTAAGTTAAATATTGAGGAAACGTTTTTTTTTTTTTTTAATTTTAATCAATAAACCTACTTTAATAAAACAAAGTTTACTTATAATGACAGTGTTGAAGAAAGTTAACTTATCCCATCCTTTTAAAAATAGGAAACATAAGCTAAAACCTGACTTAATCAAATGAAAATGATTTGGAATTTATTATTTTTAAAAAATCATTGAAGAAAAAAATCAATACTGCTTTCCATAGTTCAATTCAAGATTTATGTAGGTTTTTAATTACATGTGTACGCTTCAAATAGGGCGCGCAAAGCTGCAAATACTGAGAAGGAACTACCAATAATCCAAAATAAAATTACCAAAAAAAAAAAAAAACCTAAAAATTAAAAACATTAAATTTAAATAAGCCATAAGTAGACGAACACCAGTTTTATTGACAATGATGATTTTCAACGAAAGCTATGCCTGGCTGTGAAATTAACCGCGCTTTTCTGAAGGTAGCCAGTAATTAGATTCATTACGTTTGTGATGAGAATTAATAGTAGTGAAAATATTTGTTTCCCTCCCAGTGATAAGTTCCAGTTGCTTTACCAAAGAGTTAACTTAAAGGTTAGTAATATTCCATTTACGATATGCAATTTCATTGTTTGACATATTAGAAAATAATTATAGTATGCCATTAATGTCTTCATTATCACGATTTTTACTTCTATTAAGCAATTCAAATAGGTATGACTCTCATTCTAAGAAATGAGTATGAGATTTCAAGGAATCGTTTTCGTTAAAATAATTATATATAAATAAATTGAAAACTGTCTTTTTATCTTGCTGGCAGCAGGCAATCTTAGTTTCATTTTAAAAATTGATGCTTGCTTAATTCAGAATACATACAATTAATGTTTGTAATAATACAGGCTTTCATATAATATAACATGGAAAGTCCAGATGTAAACCTTTTTAGTTGAAAATGGATTCAATAATTTCGATTTCACATCTGAAAAAGACACTTTTAAAGTAGCTTTTATTATTTTTCGAAATTCAATAATAAATTAAAAACAATAGTTGGGTTTATATTTTCTTGAAAAGGGGGCATAGAGTACACAATAAACGTGTATTCTATTCTCTGGGGGTCCAGGAGTCTCTAAGTTCGGAGGACGGATTCGGCCCTCGAAAGTTTCTTTGATTACTAAAATTATTAAGCAAAATGCTAACAATATAACATTTAGTAAATGATTCAAACCGGGGGTTACTACGACTTTTTCTATGTGAGTTGTTTCTAAAGCTCTTTTCACAACTGAAGTGCCATTTATGAAACTTTTTGTTTTCATCATGAGCCCTGGCCCGAGAGACTTAAGAGAGGTCTCAATGTGGGCTGTGTGGTAAAACGTTTCCAGACCTATGCCCCAGTCAAAGCACATTGTACATATGTAAATCGATGGGTTGTGTAAATTCAAACTGATCGTGAAAGATTTGAGCATATTTTTTAAAAATTATTAAATGAATTTTATAATTTTATCAAAATTTGAACTACATTTTCCAACATTTCAATAATTGGATTCATATTCCTTTACAGTTCCCATAGATGGTTCAAAATGTCCTAACAGTTTCGATAGCTCAAACGAAATTGTATGAAATCTCAACTTTTCGGAACTTGAACTTATTACTCACCTACCTGTTTTATCAATGTTAATAGTTGACAATATCAATTTTTTGTTCTATTGAAAGACCATAATGTATAAGGAAAATCAAATTTCTTTACTTTAAAGATATTGGAAATGATTTATATTATAGTAGTTCTTCAAAATTACTGTTCTACGATTAATATTTCTTATTCAGAATAAGAATTATTTCAGAGTATTCCTTTTGATATTAGTGTTATTTCTGGAAAATGTTTTCCTTACTATTACAGCTTTTAATCAATTTTAATATTAATAATTTCTGTAAATTTAGATTTATTTGAAATATGAATACAGTCTGTAGGTTACCTTCTCTGTGTTGATGTCGAACTTTTCGCAACCTCCCGATACGCAAGTTATGACAATCTCTGAATTCTGTGCCGCATCTGCGTCACTGACGATGATGTTTGAGAAGATTATGGTCCCTGGTTTGGCCGCCTCGGACACGACGGCGGAGTAAGGCCTTCCTGAGAACTCCGGTACGTTGTCGTTGGCGTCCAAGATTGGAATCTCTCGCCTAAGGGAGACGGTGTTGGGTTCGCCTTCTCCCAGCGGGTCATCTACCAAAGTAATTAAAATAGCAATGGGTCATTCATTAAGGTTCATTAGCCCCTTGTTAGTAACACCTGCCTTACAAAGAACTCTTTTGATCTAAGTACACCCTGGAGGAATAATACATATGAATAGTAATTACCCACGCAATCTAAAGATGAACGTCTTTGTTAATGAACGGTTTTTTTTTTATGCTCGAAAAATGCACTGATTTAAAATTTGGACATTTATGAGCATGCTTTAACTCCTCAATTATTTACAATTAAACTTATTTATGTCTTAGTCGCGAATATGCCTGAAAGTTATATTCCTATAACATATAAGATTTAAAAAAAAAAATATTACAAGCTTTGGATTGTTAGAGGTCCCATGTCCCATTAAATGAATGTTTGGTGATTACAGGGTCAAAGTCCATCGAAATGAATGACACAAAAATTAAAAACAAAATGTGTAATTATTTTGACTCAATGACTGAATTAGCTGTATGGAACTTGATTTACAGGAGACGAATCCGAATTAAATGGATATATAATATGTATTTTCGAAATATATGAATATTAGATTGCCTTGTAAATAATTCATATAGGATATCCTTGGTTTAGTGCAAAAAGCTAATAAGAACTTTGATGAATTTTCTCTTTGTGAAAAAAGAAAATTGTGTGCTCATTGTAACTATATCGGATACATAAAAGGCTTCTTTTAATTTTAGTACTCTAACTCTGTTTTTTTTATTTGGTAAATAAGGTAGAAATTCACAAAATGTTCTTGAAAGTTCAGCACCAACAAAAAAGGACTTAATTTAGTGATTTTTTTGCAATAAACTGACGACATATCTTCCTTCCGTTTTTAAATGATTATTTAATTGACTTATTCAAACCACTTTTTATAGTATAATACTGTTCCTACCACTAATATATTATTTCATTGTCTGATAGGATACTAGGATTTTTCTAGCAATAATTTAAGAATATAAAAATAATGACTGAAATTTTACGGTTGATTACAATTAACTGATTGGATACTCTTTTTTTCTAGGCATACTTTAAGAATATGTCCTTGTGACAGATTGTAATATTTTTCAATAAATAAGTTTTAAAAAAAAAGAATCTAAAAATAATGAATTACAATTAATGTAAACTCTGATTCAAATTTACCATTAATAACAATGTTCTACATTGTTAATGTTAACGTTTTTAATGATTAGATAATTCTACTTTACAAAATTTAAACACATATGATCTAATAATTAAAACTACCTAATGAAATATCAAACTGTACAAATACTTAAAATAATATTATTATACATCATATAATTATTAAAATTTTATAATATTCTGATCTATTTTTAAAACTATAACCATTATTATTAGTCATTGCAGCATTGTAGGACAGTAAAATTGATATGCCTCTTTAACAAGATGGTATTATGTGTAAAATGTGGAGTACATAATTATTTTTTTAAGTTATTGATAAAAATATAAATATATGTTTCAAAGGTATTTTACCTACTATAATTTTTAAAAACTCAATCGCTTAATAGAAATATAATGATTAATTAATATTATTATTATAAATGACATATTACATAACATTAAATGACATATTACATAACATTAAATGACATATGACATATTATTCTTAAAAGTTGATATTATATATAGCGTCAATTGAATCATTAGTGACACAGTTCCACAACAGATGTCGCGGTTACCACTGTATCTTTTAGAGGACGATTCTTCCTGGACAGAAATTCAATATTTCCGTTTATCACTTTAATTTTCTATTAAATTATAAAATAAGTTTTCACATTAACATTTTCATTTCATATTTTGATTCCTTTATGACTGTTTTGTAATTGGCTAATTTCACATTTTTAATATTCTCATTTTCTTCTAGAATTATATATCGTCATATGGGTCTACCACCTGCCTAAATTCTCCCAACTTCACAGGAGGTTAAACAATAAAACTATCTAATTATATTGCTAATGACCTAAGTGTGGATAAAGACAATTAGGATCCCTAATTGTGAACAATTTTAGGGATCCTTATAACAAAACGTTTTCACTTATCAGCCAGAAGTATAACATTTTGATTTTAGATTTATTCGATTATGGAGAGTTTTTTAAACCTTATTGGTCATTTTCAAATCATATAATTTAAGATATTTTAAATCTCGAGCATATCCGGCACCTTCCGCGTCTGCTTAGTCCATTCATGGTTTAATTCATTTCTGCCTTCTTTTAATTCTTAGCATATTTCACACTCAAGACTTTTAGGAAATATATGTATATACGCGTGCATACTTATTTTTAGATGACTAGATTCCATTGGGGGTGAAGAAACGAATCCTGTTAGCTATCTAGATCATTTTACTTAAAATTTGAGCTAGTCGTAAATATTCAGAAATTGTTCTTCCTAAATTATTATCATTTTAGTAAATGATAACGCTATTCTGTCCTGAAATTAAAACTTTTTTCAATCAAATATAAATAACACAAAAATTAGTAACTATGTAATCTTTGAAGTTATCAGGATTATTGAACACATCTTCAAATAAAAAGATTGATTCGTTTTGAAGGGAGACCAGAGGTTCATGAGCAAGTTGTATAATATTTAAAAGAAATTAGAGCATATTAAATAAATATAAGCAATTGTAAATTACGAGGAAATGAAATAGAACATTTTTTTGTATGTACGGTAATTAATAATTAAGTATTGCTTATATACTTAAAAACAAAAAAAAAACATTACTTTTATATTTTATAATTAATAAATTAAAAAAAATAGCGCAATAAATCTATTCTATACATGTAACTCATTCGTTTTACCGATCGAGTAATCTGAATCATCCAGCCGAGTGATATATTAACCTTCTACTTCTTGTATTAAGTAGCCACGAGTTTCGATCTTTTCATTATTTCTACTCAATCAGGTATTAAATCAGACATTGGATTATGAAAAAACTTTGTCGTGAGCTAGTCATTCTAATTCGACCAATAATTACTTGAACGGTTTTGCCCATTCCAACCTTTCATTCTAAAAACGCGAAACGTATATTGATTTGTTGCCGAATTATTATTCTTCAATGGATATTAATTTGTCTAAATCTATTATATGGAAGATTTTTCTTATTTAAACGATGGTTACGATTTGTCTATCGCACATTTTATTCAACGGTTACTGGTTTAACTAATCATCCTCATAGAACTTTCAAATAGTGAAACTTTTACAATAATGCTCCAAATAAAATATTTGTTTTGTTTCTTTTATCTTCCGTAATTATGCCAGCTCATATGCTGATTATTGAAACAAGCAGGTGCGATTCGAAAAATAAAATTAGCAAAAAAAATGACATATATTGGGTTGGATTAATTTTAAAAAATCTTGAAATAAAAAAGCTGTACCTGTTATACTGATGATGACTTCTATGATGGGACTGACCTCACGATCTAGAGGCCTCACAAGACTGACGATCCCCGAGTCTCTGTCTACGACGAAGTGTTGTCCAGAGATGGAGTAATGGACAGGTCCCCCTTCGGGGTCTATCCCCTGGAGCCTGTAGACAGGGGACCCGACGGCAGTGCCCTCCGCTAGGGCGAACTTAGCCATGTCGCCTCCGTTGGCGAAGTACGGGGCTCGGTTTGCAGTCGCCGCTGTGATCAGCATTAGGGTCGTCATCATCATCAGCAGCATCATTCCGCATCTCCTTTCCCTGTTTGAATCAATCAATAGACTTATTTACTTGTAACAATGGAGAGGATCTTCAACCTCTTACTTCAACAGTACTTATATTACATAATATAAAATTTAACTGTTTTTTTTTTAAACTTTTATTATGATATTTACAACTGTATTAGTATGTGTAAATACATCAAGTAAATGTGTACAGAGGAATATAATCACATGAAACACGCTTGTTAAGAAACTACCCAATGGTAGCATTCTAATAATTTGTCTACAAGAGGGGATCACGAGGCCATCTTCTTTTCAGACGCCTCGGAGGTAAAAATTTAACAGTTAATTTAACCTGTTATAAGTGTCAAATTCAACATTCAAGATTTATCGACTCAATGTTCCTTACTTTGTCACAAATAATATAATCCATAATGACCTTAATGTACCATATGTTTCCGATTTGGCCCAACCCCAGATACCTATCCTTCCATAATAAACTTCATGACCATCCGAATCCTCTCGTTTCTAACCTTGCTTCCTCTTCGATTTCTGTGAAGATGATGACCTCGTGATCTCCTTATGTAGACATATTATTAGGGTGCTACCTGTGGGTAGTTTCTCAACAAGCGTTTTCAAGTGATTATATTCTTGTGTGCACATTTACGTGATGTATTTATATTGTAATACAGTTGTAAATATCTTGAATAAATATTTAAAAAAAAAAATGTATCGGATTTACAAAAAAAGAGAGATTATGTGAACAATGCGTTTTACTGTCATATATGACTGCTTGTAACTGTTTTTTTAAACATCTGTTTGCACCTGTTCACTTTTATTGATAATCAGCCAATGTGCTGAGAATGCAAGAAATAATGGCATGTCAGGCATGGGGAAGGACAGTACTCAGCAGCACCTCTTCCATAACTTGTTTTTAATTAGTTAAGTTGTTTAAGGAAGGATATCTCTCATCCTTGGTAAGGGTCGTTATTGTTTGTCAACTGTTGGAAGATGGAGATCAGTTTGTAGAGTTAGTCATGTACCAACGTGGTTTTGTTACAAGTCGCAATAATTTTTATTGGAAAGTTTGAAGTTTTTGAGGTAGCCCTTATTAGAGATACAGTGTATCTGTGATGAATATGTCCAAATGGGTTTAAGTAAGTATGTATATGAATTCAGGTTCTGTCTCAGTTTTAGTTTTGATGATTTGGAAAAAATGGGATAAGTAGATTGTTAAGAGCCTTCACCTCTTAGTAGTTTCTTAGAACGTCACGAGCGGATCTACGGGGGGGGGGGGGGTTTGGGCTGAAACTCTCCCCCTCAAAATAGTAAAATATGACCATGTTTTATCGAAAAAATATTTAAAAATTATCTCTTAAAGTATTATTGTTCGTGTAATTACATTTAAAAGGGTTTTAGGAATCACTTAAACACCATTTCATATAGGTAGCTAGTTTCTTTCTTTTTTTCCAAAGTAATTATCGTTATATTTATTTTTAAAAAAAGCTTTCGGGCTGAAGCCCCCCACGAAATTAAACTCTGGAACCGCTGGTGCCTTACGTCACATTTTTATATGCGGGCCCCATGTCATCCTTCTGTTGGAAGTCCAAGATAACTATCCGTTTAAAGAATTTGGTTGTTGTCAATATAAACTAGAGGGCGGCAATTAAATAATTTTAATTGTAGTACTGTAGGTAATAACGCTATATCTAGTTGTTAATAATGTTAATCTTCACCGTAAACTACAGGTCGTCCCCCCTACATTCTTCTATTTTATTCTTTTTCTCCCATTCAGTTGCTGGTCTAAGTAATAGCTACATTCGGCAATTTATTGAGACAAAAGAACATTAATCCAGAACAAATCTCCAAACTTCGTTATGTTTTTTAATTAATTTTTTTTCGACAGAGTTCACTTTTAGGCAAACTATTTTTTTTTTCCTTTGTAAAGTAAAGACTTCGTCACTCGTTCTTGAGAAGTCTGTTTTTTCGAATTAAATATCCTCCAAAGTAACTACTTTATACATAGGTATGTTGTAAATTGATCTTAACGGTCGTATTCAATCAAAGATTACTCTGAACCTTTAAGGAAATCGTTCTTGTATATTTTAAAACAATTAAAGCATCTAATCTATTATATAGTAATAAATCAAGAGTCCTATAAATTTAATGATGTATTATTATGATTCTGGTCTTATATAGCTCTTCCGTCATTGATCAGAATTGTAATGACAGAGAGCGCTGTAATGATCGACGATATCCTTTCACCAGCAGAACGTGTACGAGTGTATTCAGAGATAATTTCTTCCGCTTCTGTTTTTGGTTAACTAGGCAGAATTGCTTCCTCCTCATTTTTTGTTCATGTGAAAACTCGTACTATATTTTTGTGTTTATAAAACGGAAATTGAATTAATCTAAGGAATTCAATTTCATCATAGCAGAGCAAATTGAAAAAGGGTGTAAGACCCGAAACATTAAATTATTATTATATACTATAATTCTTATTGTATTGTAAAATAAGTGAATTTAAGAAATTTATAATTAAACTTTTTCTAGTCGCCTTCAAATTTAGCATATAAGGGAGTTTTATATGGGGAATATTAGACAATAGTAGGGAAAAAATAGATAGCATAATCTCATACTTAAGCATAATAAGTTACACTGATTATTTTGTGATTCATTGATATTTTGTTTACTTAATTTATTTTCTCTGTTTATTTTATATGTATACACGTTTTTATATCTTTTTATTATCTATAATTTTATTGTAATCCTAACCATCTTGTAAATATTAAATTGTATTTTATAGACACACTAGAATATTGATATATATTCTGTATTTGTAAATTGTTCTAAAGGGACACTAGTCCCAGAATAATAAAATTATTTTCATTCATTCATTCATTCATAATTTTATAATTTAGTGGCTGAGGGAGAAGCTTAGGGATCTCCTAAGCCTCCCTTTTCCCTCCACATGTGGAGGGGACAGGATTGGTTCGGAAATCACCTGGCAAATTGTAAATAATGTATATAGGTATGTTTTATATAAGATGGTTGTTTTACTTTTATTTCTATTTTTATTTACTTATGTGTATATATATATATTTTTTTTCTCTTTTGTTATTTTTTCTTATTCTTTTGTTATTACTTTATTTATTTATATTTTTGTATATACGGTATGAATGTACTCTCTGAACTCTATTATAAGTGTCCATAACTGTGACAAATTGTAATATTTCTGAATAAAGTGTTTAATAATAATAATAATAATAATAAATTTTATAATTTAAAATTATGCTATCTATTTTATTCCTTCTATTATCTAAAATGTTTAAATAAATAAATTATCATGAAGTGTTATAGTGTAGTTGAACCAGTTATAATTATTAAAAGAAAATTAATAATTATATAATAAAATTTATCTTTAAAACATCTTTTAACAAAGATGAAATAATTCGTACATAGATGTGGATGGATAAACTTCATACGTGGATGCATAGATACACAGCCGGATGTATAACTTACAAAGACTACACGCATTGTTTTTAGTAATCAGAGGTCACAGCTTGCGACATTGGTCACAATCGTGACCATTCCTCACTTCCGACATCTGTGACCCAAACGGCTTTTGGTGAATTTTCTTATCTGTGACGTTCACATTTCCGATCAGACTGACTTGTGAATTGTAACTACGTAACCAAGGATCTAAGTATCAAGTTCATTACTAACAAATTCATCTTCCAACGGACAACTAGAATATAATCGAATTTTATTTGTTAAATATTTACAATCATACATGTATAAATGATTATTAGCTTCATCCATATGAGTCTAATTGTTCATAACTGTCAATTTACGCGACTCATTATAAAAACAATAACTGTAAAATAATAAACACTTCAATACATTTTATAACTAAATTATATACCTACATTATCAATGAAACAATAATACAAAATAAAAATTGACATGATTTGAAGTACGCCTTTTATTTTGTATATATCATTGGGTGTAGAGAGAAATTCTCATGAATATTTATGTCTGTCTTCTATCAGCTTTACGTAGTAGAAAAGGATGTAGAACAGGCTGTTAGAAATGAATTGGTTACAGAAAGTGCAGGTTTCTTGGCCTTTGAAGTAGAAAATTGTTTTTTTCGTTTAATTTAACCGAGATTTGAAACTCTTAACTGAGTGATTAACTGATCTTAGTTTTTTAATGTTAGCTCTGTACGTCAAATAGGTCTCTGGGCTGAAAATATTGAAAGTAGAGATAGTTCTATACATGGGATCGTTGTTGGGATCACTAGCGGATCCAGAATTTAATTTTGGGGGGCCTTCAGCCCGAAACCTTTTTTTAAAAATAAATATAACGATAATTATTTTGGAAAAACAGAAAGAAACTAACTACCTATATGAAATGGTGTTTAAGTTATTCCTTAAGTACTTTTAAATGTAGTTACACGAACAATAATACTTTAAGAGGTATTTTTTAAATTTTTTTCCTATAAAACATGGTTATATTTTTCCATTTTGGGGAGGCTTCAGCCCGAAAGACCCTCCCCCCCCCCGTAGATCCGCCCGTGGTTGGGATTCATGGGTAGGAGGATGTTAGTAGATAGATTATGTTTGTTTTTTAAGTAAAAACTCCTTTAGGCTCGTTTTGCAATTTTTTGTGGAGAGTGAATTAGATTGATACGTCAGATTTTAACGTTCGGGTAAAGACAGCTATAGTCGACTAGTTGAAATGTTTTTACATATGGTTTAAAATATCTCAGAAACTAAAAATCGGGCCTGCAAACTGTATGCGAGGAAATTATTCCGCATTTCATCCTCTCTGTTATAAGCTATAATTCAAAATATTCTTAACGCGAGGCCGTGTTAGGGAGTCGAAAAGAAAAAAATAATGTCCAAAACCAAATGATAACGAGTTGAATATATAGATTAAAATATTTCAGATACTAAAAAGCGGATCTTTATACTGTAAGCGAGGAAAATGTTCAGCATTTTGTCTTCTTTGTAATGAGCTATTATTCAAAATTTTATCTTAATCCCAACACCGTGTTAGAGAGTAGGAGAGGCAGAAAGATAGTGTCCAAAACCAAATGATAACGTGTTTATGCTATTACATAGTACAAATGCTAAAATTATTACAACATTGAAATTTTATTTTGACAACATTATTAACAATATATAAAAAATAAGAAAAGAAATAATATAAATGACAATAATAGCTGCAATTCTTAGGCATAATGGGAGGAAGACCTTCCTAGTTTGTCACCTGTTATTTCGGCCGGCATAACTAAAGCAAAGCAGGCAAATATACAAGCAGAAAATATAGAAGCCACAAATTCATGAAATGGAGGTCTAGGAGGTCCTTAAATCTTATTATTCCCATTTTTTGAGGAGTGTGTCAGATATTGGTACACTGTCAGCTACTGGTGCTTTCAACTTAAAGAATCGGAACCTAGGATTTGTTATCAAATCTGACTTTGCAAGGGAACCGTTCATTGGCTTGTACAATGACTGGCGTCCCACTTCGTGAGCTTACGTAACGGGCCTCGGAGTTGGATTTCTGTCTGTTGAGGAAGTTGTGCTACATAGTATCAGATAGCCTGTTTGTCCGAGTAGAACTTATCATTTCTAGCTAAGAAAATATTAGCAAAAGCTATGTAAAAGATTCATCATCCAATACCCATGGCTATATATTGTAAATGTATGTTGTTAATAATAATGGCTTCACTAAAGAAAATAATGCTTATTAGGTGCACCGCTCTGTGAATAACTGTTATTTTTAACTACTTTTTCATATTTCTTTCTCGTTTTGATTCTTAGTTTGACTTTGTTTTCATTAATATTGATACCAAAAACGAGTCTTGGGCAAATTTTATTGCCCAGATAGCATCGTGGATGTTTTGCATTTGCTTGAAGAACAACCTGAAAGATTAAAACGGCGATTGAGAAAATCTATGTATCCACAACGAGATGTGATTATTATATTTCGGATGAGGCAGAATAGAATAAATCTGTAACGCGTCAGGAGTACTTTGACATTTGCTCGTCACCATGTTTTTTTCAAAAAAGTTATTTAATTTCCAAACAGAAGATATTGTCAAATCGCCGTCGATATGCTTAAAGTTATACCAAAAAGTTGGATATACATATGTGTCTGTGTATATATTCTGCTGGTTTGCCTGAAATGGTATTTCAGATTCCTATGCGTCTTCCGGTTCAATCTTTTTCTGTGGTTTGGCTACGAATATTTTCTTTCCGTTATGCACTTAGTCGGAAAGCTGTAAACCGAAATATATGTTCTTTTCAATAATATATTTTTTCTATTTTTATACTTCTAGCTCTGGTGAACAAGCTGTTACAAAGAATCCAACATATAATCTATCCGTTACCGATACCACGACATTAATCTAAATTAAACCCTTAACATTTTATGCAATAAATATTAATTATTACTTATATAAAACATGGTAATTTGAAAAGCAATTGAAGCAATATAAGCTGTTAGTAATACGTTTATTGTTTTGTCGATTTTTATGTCAACAACATGGATTATATCTCTATCTGCGGTTTAGTTTATAATTCTTGATTTTGTCTAATATTTATGTTTCACCATCTAAAACATGTGTCATTATCAGATAAATCGTGTTCCATTATGATATGTTATCGACATTTAAAAAAACAGTTACTGTTTCAGAACTGATTTTTACCCCCCAGGAAATGGTTATATGAGCTTTTAAAAGGTGGGAACGGAGATTATTATGAACTGTATTTTAAATGCTTTCACACGTAATAAAATTATTCTTCCTCTTTCTCGTTCCCTCAATCGATTATAATCTACTTGCATCTTTGGCTTATAATTCATTTATTACTTCCTCTTTCATTTTTTAATACAATTTTTATAATTAATTAAAATATTATTTAAAAAATTAAATAATAATTTTATTTAATTAATAATATTGTTTGTTTTTTTAACTTACATTTTTGATGATAGATGTCGTTTAATCTGCGTGGATAAAGCAAAAAATATAAATGGTTTTGCTCGGTACTTATGTAGGCAATAAAACTCCAATGACATCCAACTATTATTGACATATTTATAAATATATTGACAATAACTAACAAGATAATATGGTAATACAGTTCCGTTTACTACAGAATGTCATTATTTATCTTGTTTTATTTGAAATGATACGTAGTACTTAATTTACATACTAGAATTGTTATTATGACTTCCTTGGGAAATTATTTTTGTCTTGTCATTCCCCTCGCCCACATGTGTGCATACGTCATTACTGACTTTTGGTCCATATCCGTGAGTATATCTCGGGTTACCAAACGGTATGGCTGCTGTGGAAAATGTGTCAGTAGAGCCTTGGGAACTGGGCTGCCCTCCGAGCAGCAAGTGAACAAGTTTCTTTAGGTTCGAGAATCGGCATTTGACACGGCTTGGTGCCTGTTGGAATGGAATTAACGGAGCAAATGGTTAGAACGATTCGCGGAGGCTGCTTGTCAAAGGATTCTAGTTTACCACACTTCCCATTCTTCGGGAAGAGATGACAATATGCCTTTTCAATCTTCCGTGAATACTGGCAATTTTCATGTTACTATTCCATTATCATACTATCCTGAATAGATTATCATTGATATCTGCCTAATTTATTTATTTTTTAATTTCTGCTGTTCACTAACTTTTATTTTAATAATTTTTATTAGAATGAATTTTTGTAAATTAATTTCTAGAAAAAGTTTTGCTTAGTTAAAAATCTAATATTGATGTTTTCCAAATTTAAACTACATAGTTTAATTTTGTTTAGCCGTTACTAAAATTGCTAGACATGATGTTTTTTTATTTTATTTTATTTCATTTTATTCACACTCATTAGATAAAATAAAGACGGCCAGAGGAAAAAAAAACACAATAATTTTTTTGGGAATGATATGATGAAAACTACGCCCATCGAACCAAATCCTGACCAAATAAATAAGGGTCAAGGAACTATCTTATTCAGTTTTTTTTTCAGCGTTTTGCAAAAGTTTTTCAGCTTATGAGTAGGCGTCTGGTTTAACAAATGAAAATTCATACGTAATTATTAATTATGTTGACATATCAAAATTTTTGGGTGATTGTAGGAAACTTTTTGGATCTAAAATAAAATAAAGAATGTTTTTTTTTAGAACGTACAGATGAGTTTCAGTCAAAATCCTATACCAAAGATACACCTAAGTGTAAAATTCTGCTTCAGTTTTAATACAGTATGTATTACCCATTACTAGGTGATTCATAACATACAATTTCAAGCTTCAGAATTAAAAGTATTTATGAAAAAGGATCTTCATTTTGAGAAGAAATCATACATGGAAGTAAACAGTGAAACGTGCATATTTTGATTTTCAATTATTGACAAATATTGTTTTCTAAATACTAATTTGGACTCCTCTTGTTTTCTTTTCTGAAAATAATGATTATGTAATATTACTTACCCTACTTATTATAATTTTTATAAATGTTCATATGGAACATTGGAAGATCCACGAGTGAGATCTTTCGGGCTTAAGCCTCTCTCCCAAAATGGAAATTTTTGGTATTTAGTTGGTCCATATGTGTTACTGTGAGCGATCTAAGCTTAATACTCAAACAATCACAATACGTCCTACTTTTTAAATTATAATGCATATACAGCTATTAAAATAAATGAATATAAACATGTCATATTAAAAAATTATCTACAAAAGTATTATTGTTAGTGTGATTATATTTTTAATAGGGCATGAAGAATCACTTAAACACGATTTTATGAAGGTGAACGTACTATTACTATTAATCCAGTCAATGAACGATTATAAAAGGAAATGGCTAGGACCCAATTATTGACTTTGGGACATTGCTTGGTCTAGTAAGGAGGTAAAAAATAATCCTCCACTCCTAGGTGGTGAGATGTGGGGAGGGGGGGGGACACACACCTAGAATGTAAATTTTTTCGGGTTTTTACTTATATCATAAAAACTACCCATCTTGTCGACAAAGACGTTTAATACAAAATTAATGCTGATAAAATTTGCAATAAAATTGATAATATACTTTTTTTCGCTACCTCGCTTTGTTCCTGAGATATCCGTCCTCAATTATGGCTAATTTTGAAAAAAAAATAAAATTTAACCTCGTGTTTGTTGCTATTATTCCAGTATTTGGTTATATCAGGAAAACTAACCATCGCATCGACAAAGACGATCTATACAAAATTAAAGCTGAAAAAATTTGCAATATGATTAATTATATAGATTTTTTTTGCTATTTCGCTTAGTTTCGGAGATATCCGTCCTCACCTATCACTAATGTGGAAAAAAAAAAATTACCTCATGACATTTACTAAAATAGTCTTGATTTAAGCGTTTGTTGTAAAAATAATTTTTTTTCTGCTAATTCTCGGAGTTGACATATAAAGTTATAATTTATCTAAGTATTGAACCGTTGGAGATAAACTAGTAAAATAATAATAATATATATTCTTGAATAAAATTTGATCATTAAAAACTTTCTTCCTCACACCTTAATCGTAGAAAGATGCAATCAAGAGTTAGCTAGTCAATTACAGTAAAAAACTTGAGGTAATTTTTTTTTTTGCCTACATTAGCGATAGTTGAGGACGGGTATCTCGGAAACTAAACGAGATAGCGAAAAAGATAAATAATCAATCATATTGAAAATTTATCATGTACCAAAAAAGATAAAAATGGTATTAGCTTTGAAATGTTACTTATTACAGTAAATTTTTTAAAGCTACTTAAATTGTCCAAGTAAAATTTTAACTTACGTGAATTCCGGGAACATGGTGATTTCTATCAAAGCCTTTATATAAAGTGAATGTTTCAGAGATCTATTCTTCCATGGTATTTCTCTCCTTAGTTATCTGCAACTAAAAAATAAACAGTATTACATATTGTTGAGTACATAAAAAATATTAAAATCGGTATATTATATATTATAGGCTTATTTTTATTGAAAAAAAAACAATAGAATTTTTGTATTAATAAAATGTCGAAGTAGTTCACAAAAACAAAATTTATGAATGAAAAATTCTTTCGTGTCTTACTATAAGCTGGTTGTCTTGATAAAAAAAAAAAAAACCAGTGCTCATCTTATACAAGAGAAAGTTTAATTTTTTTATGAACACTAATCATAGTTTCTTGTTCATCGCCTTGGATTTGAAAACTTTCCCTGTCTTAGGATCACGCGTCTACTTTCATCTTTAAAAAAAAAACCTAAATAACTAATAATTGCTTGGAATTAAAAGACGAGTTTCTCTCTATTACTGGAACCACAGAAATGAGATAGTATATTTTTAACATTAATCTTTCTGAAATTTAGATAAAATCTGTTACATTTTTGAGTATAAAGACATAATAAAATGCCATTTTTTAACTTTGTTGATAATTTGTTGATAGGTAGAAATGGCATGATAGGCATGACGAAGAATAGCACCCAGCAGCAACTCATCCCTGGTCTGTTTATATCTCTCATCCAGCAATGAAAATATTGTAGTTTTTGTAAGTGAGTCTTTTTTTCCGAACCGTAAATCTGTGAGGCGTATGTCTAAATGGGTTTGAGCAGGTCAATGTATACAAAGTGAGTATAATATTTTCAGTCGCTTGTTCAAAGTCTTAAACAGTCTTCAAAGTCTTAATTTAAATTTTATTTTTAAATTAAAAAACTCAAAACTTGTTTTATAAATTATCAAACTAAACAAAAAAGGAAGACGTACAAAAGAAAACGGAGGTGAAATTTACATAACTTGGGAACCTCTTATTATTTCGATTAATTGAATATTTTAAATTATAATTTGTCTCAATGAATTTGTTCAAGCAATTTCGTATTAAAAATTAAATTAAAATTTTATAAAATATATTTAATTATCTACTTTTTATTTTATTTTTTTATGTTCATACTCAGAATTTATTCAATCTGTTATGGTAAACAAATTTAAATAAACCATTTTACTGTACTCGAATCTTTAATCATTGAAATCATAATTTAGTTCATATGAATTGATAACAAATCAAAATATCAACAACAAAAAATTAGGAGTATATTTGACAAGGTTTGAGCGTAATTTCACAGCCTTGTTAATTCCGTTCAAAAGAGCTTTGTTAATTCCTTAATTTGTCAATCCATACATTGCAACATAAAAAATAAAATTACAAAGCTACACGAACTTTCGCACTAATAATTTGTTTTTGATTTTCTCAGGCCACGGAAACAACTGACCAGGAAACAACAATTTCCTGGTCATAAGTCTCGATTTTTATCTAAGCTAATTTTGAACATCTGGTGTATCACTGTGAATAGTTCAGTAATTATTGAACTAAAGATATTATGACGAATATTTACATAGTTTTCTTCACGAAGCTAAATAATATTAAATCTTGTCTTGGGTAACATGCGTTTTAGCTGAATTGATAGAAACTACCTATTGTTAAACCGAAAAATTATGCTTGATACGGAACTTAAGTAACAGGCTTCTTATTATATCAATTATATACATAAGCATTAATTAATTAAACTTATTTTTAAAAAATAAAAATTTTTAATATTAAATCAACTTCTGTCAAAATTAAATATTAGTAGATTATTCGGTGTAACCGTCAGACGTAATGACAACTTATCAGAAGAAGAACAATTAGTCGGTGGTACGGATCTCTTTTCATCAAATTATTAACATCTGCCTGAAATTTCGTAATTAGCTTCATCTCATTGTAACCTAAACAAAATTTAATTACGATAATTCTCGGTAATGGGACGTTTTCAATCTGGTTATCGGCAAACTTTATCTATTTAATTAGGTACTAAATACTCGTATATACCGGTTTGCTTTCCACTTGGATAGTAACATGATATGATCACAAAATCGACAAAATAGATTTGGCCTTTATAACCTCGTTATTTTGACGATTTGGGGGTGTAGGTCACGCCAAACGGTTAAATATTTTTTAAAGCTCTCTCGGCTTTATGCACAAATTATCTTACGATCCCAGTGGAAAGCAAGCGGATATTTACGAATTTTTAGTACCTAATTCAATAGACAAAAGTTGCCGACCTTGTTTAAATTGATAAAAAGGTGTCTGTACCACGGACTAAATGGTTTGCGATAAATCTTTCCTGACATCATTTTAATCTAAGAAATGGCGGAAGTAGAACGCTCAACCACACCATTTCCATGTCCTTCTGGAGCTCTTTAATTTGGCATTTCTGTTACTGATTTCACGTGTCCGCGTAGTTGCTCTTGAAATCTTTTGTAGTTTGCCTATAATTTGAATGTCGTTGCCCGTTTGATATGATAAGGAAATCATCGAATTATTATTAAAATCACTAGGGTGAGCGCACCAGTTATGGACATAGCTAAGAAAAGTTTTGTGTTTTATGGCTTATGCAGCCGTAATTATTATAGTTATAAACTTCTCCGTCGGACATTTAGAATTTCTAGGATAGGGTCGCTCCTTTCTATTTAACACTTTAAAATAAAAAAAATATTCAGTTATGCAGTTATAATCCACATTTTAAAAAACACCTTTTTGCACTAGCGATGGACACTCCGAAATTCAACGCCACAAACTCCTAGGATTTTATTGAAATGAATTGAGTGTTGTTTGAATGAGTGTTGTTTGAGTGATAGATTCATAAAAATATGATACCAGCGACAAAATTAATATTTTTGAACATCTCATTTTTGGCCAATAAACTCGTGTATGAAAAAGTATTAAAAATTCCCAAGTTAATCTGAAAAATTATTAATTTACTTATTTAATTATGTAAACATGTGAGGTAATCCGATTAAATAAATAGTTTACCTAATTAACAATATATTAAATGTAGAGAGTGGGGTGAACCTCAGTGAATAAGGCATTCTACTCTAATTCTTCCAATCCTAGTTTCGAGTTTGACATGTCAGATTAATTCTTAATTAGTTCTCAGATTAATTATTTATTCTGTAACATAAGTCGAGGATCGGCCCTGAGGTCGAGAGGCCTTACTGAGCCATATCCAGTCCTCTAAAAAGTCGAGGCTTCTTTCATTTATTAATTAAGGAAACCTGCAGTTAAATCCTGCATCCGCTCCTGATTTAAACATTTCTTTTTTCTAATGTCTCATGGACTTGGAAACTATAAGGATTTATTAGTTGTAGTATGTAAGTTCATAAATTAAGTTTCTATTAGAAGGATAATTTATAACGTTTGTATAGAACGTATCGAATATGACAGTCTCAGTAGGAAATTTAACGTTTTAAATTTGTCTTGGAGTATGGATACCATGTCAAACTTATGTAAAACAAAAAAAATAAAAAATAAAAAAGGTCCTTAAAAGGTCATTGTATTTTCATTGCATTGGGCCAGGGGTGCATCACCCCCCAAGATCGATGGCGATAAATTTCTCCTTCCTCTTTCCACGAAATTTTATCGGCGTCCTTTTCTTAAAAACAGTGCAAGTGAAAGGAAAATTAGAAGAGATATAAATCATATCCAATTACACTTCCTGTGATCTCGTCCATGTTTTTTTTCTTGTCCGCTGGTTAAAATTTTTCATTCAGAAAATTCAACCAATTCGAAATTAGCCCCACTCAAAAATTCTAAGCCCCGTCAAAATGTGTCCCCCTCAACAATTTGCCATGAAACTCCCTTCTGGACATCCCTGCATTGGACAATTGTTAGAGTAGCCTGAATAAGATTTTTTCATAGTAAATCTAATATTTTATTCCTTATCATGATTGATCTTCAATTTAGATTAACTATACCAGTTTTATGTTATGTCATTGTGTTTTATATATGTGTATATAGATATAGAGTTTGATTGAAACATTACTATAGACATTGATGTTGATAAAAATAAAAATAAAAATGAAGGAAAGAAGGAAAATAAAATAAAGAATATCATTTTAAGAACAAAGTAACCGTGTCGAATTTTCTGTTTTTGGAATTTTTTTCTTTATTTTATAATGGCTATCAAGGAAACTTATCTATTGCTATCAGCGAAGTAAGCCAATTCTTTTGCTTGTCCATTGGTCTATTGCCAGTTCGATCTATTGCTGGATAAGGCCAGTTCATTTTACGTATCTGTAATGCCATTCAAAATCGACTGAATCTAACGAATCATTACTTTAAAATGTGAGGTGAGCTGCCGATGTAAGAGATAATACCACTCCTTCTCGCCGTCTTGAAGACCTAAAAAAGAGCTAAGACGCTGAGGAATCTTCTTGAAACAGTGACCTAGTTACCGAAGACAGCCGTACCTGGGCCGACCCCAACTGTCGGTTTGGCCTTCAGGAGGGAACCAGGCACTAATTCGATGACTCAGTCCTGGCCTAAATCTTTCTTTTCCTCTTCCCCACTTTCTTCTTCCGCTGCACTTATTTTTTTTTTTTTGGTAAAATTCGCTCATTCCTCTTGTTGTTTGTGGCCTTGTTATTTATTTATGCAGTAATAAAACAATCTGCCCCGCGAACAATAATTATTGTGAAATATGAACACATTCACAACATAAACAAAACCTATTTCGCTAACAACTAAATAATAATAAGAAATTAATTACAATACGAAAAATAACTTTAAGATAAGTAAATTAAAAAACATGAAAAACAGTGAACTATATACAACTATATATATAAAACTATATACAATATTTTTTTTACACAAATATACACTAGAGGCAGAGAACCCCAAGCCAGACTTTTCCCTCCAACTATAGAGGGAAAAGCAGGACTCCAAGAGATCCCTGCGCAACACTCTCAACCGCATCACTGGTGCTTAAGTCAGTTACTGATTGTGGTATAATTTTATTTGTTTAGAGAAGATTTGGTCGTTTCTCTTCTACAAATAAAAAACAAAAAAAATAAATAAATAACTAAATAAATCATCAGTCATTACAGATGAGGTATCCTACTTGCAGACCGTTTAAATACATTTTATTTTAATCAGCTGTTGCTAATTACCTAAAATTCCATTGCGATTCCCCGAATTTCAGTGATCAGAGGCAAAAGGGCCATTTTGTATCTATTTTATTATTAATGAGGATTTATTAAAAGACCGCGTAAACTGAGACCAACTTCTGGACTATTTTGAAAAGTACCGTGTACAACACTGAAGCTAGTGTTGCCAAAAAACGGTGTTGGTTTTGGTCTTGCATTTTCGCAAGACAAAGAACAAGTCTTTAAGGTCTTACAAGATTTGTGAAGACTGACCTACGAGACGTAAGAGTCTCGCAGATCAGTCTAACCGAGATTTGGGCTATATTGGTTTCACTATTGTCGGTCAAAACTACAATTTCTTCCATTATATTCTAAAATTTTAACGTTGCATTAAATCTAAAGAGTGGTTTTACTTGTATTTGAGCTTAGCTCTCCAAAAAGTTATTAAGAGCAAGATTTATCTCATTTATAAAAAAAGGTGTTGTGAATAAAAATTAAAACAACAAATTAAACAGGATAATTTTAAATGCCTAAATATTTGGCCAAAACGTTGTTTGTGGCATCCCAGACATATATCTACTCCAAATACGTAATTTATTTTTCTTATAATATTCAAACTATATTTTGTAAATAAATACACATATTTGGCATACAGCTATAATGAGAGTACAATATTGAAACAATTAGTACTAACCTAAAAAGTAAAGTGGTTTAAAATATTTTTTTAAAGAGATAAAAAGTTAAAATTTGTATTTTGAGCCTCGAAAAACTATTAAATAAGAATTTTCATGCCAATGGAAAATAAATTTTTTTTTTATCAAAATTTCCGTCGAGCTTAATTTAGCCTAGAAGACTTCAATTGTTTTTTGACTCAAAAATAGATTGCCCCACTTATCCACACGAAAATTAGCATGCATTTAGGGTATTATAATATACACAAACCAGACGTCCGCTAATAAATCAGGTTTTTAGATAAAAACTAAAAATATTTGAGAGTTTGTTTATTTCTTGTGAAGGCATAAACATTATAATCTAAAAGTTAATTGTGTTGATTTGAAGAGAAATGATTTAGCTCACTTACGGTTACGGTAGTAACGCTGATTTAGGAAAAAACCGTGAGGAGTTAAAAATATTTTAGTACACCGCATGAAAGAAAAAATCTTCCCATAAAATTAAGTCCGAAAATTTGTACATTTTTATTTTAAAATAAAATCGTATTTAAAAGTGGACGCTAAAACGAATCTAAAGCGTTTTTTCAGGACTAAAGTTTTTTTGGCCTACTTTAACAAAGGTGTCTTTTGGTTTTTGTATTTTAATATACATTACAATTAGCGATATGTTTTTCTTATATAACAAAATAAAAATTGATTTATATATAATAAAATAGTTTCTCAGCTTCTAGTGCGCATTGAAAAGAATCCTCGGGCATGTGTATAATATTTATTTAATATTTTATTCAAATTTTATCACCATAAAAAGTTTCATTGAAACCGGTGATACCACATCCATAATCTCCCTTTGTAAGCGTATTATTTATTATAATTTTTTTTTTCGCCTCATAATTTATTACTCAACATCTGAGTGTCTTAAGAGTTTTTTCGTCAAAAATTAAGGCAATATCTTGTTATATCGTTAATGTATATATAATCAGTATTAACTATAGAGGTAATTATTTGACGTTGGAATTATCATCCTGCGGATCAGCCAGATCATTAACTTGTAATAATCTGAATCTATTAGTATAAAAGAACTGCTATAGAACTAAATGCTAATACCGTTCGCAAACGACGCTATTAGACACGCATACAAAGCAGTCACATTTCTCATCACTTACATTCATCTCAGACTCCTCATGACGTTATAAGAATAAATGGCATGAAGCTCTGTTCGAGGAATAAACCGCTTGCACATCATAATTTTCTAGACGCGTTATGATAGACCAATGCTGTAGTAACATTGTTCTATAACCCTACGTCTCATTGATTATAACCGCGTAAAGCGAAAACAGAAATAAATACTAATAAATGCTATAACAGGTCAAATAAATACTAAATTTTAAAAAATAGTATTATTGATTATTACGCCGACGTTTCAACCCACCTTGCAGGTCTTGATGAAGTCACGCCCTGATGAAGACCTGCAAGGTCGGTCGAAACGACGGCGTAATAATCAATAATACTGTTTTTTAAAATTTAGTATTTATTTGACCTTACCCCCCGACCAAATCCTTCTCATATTATATCGCGGTCAACCATCTCTACATCATCATCAGAAATGACTATGACCTGATAATTTTCGCATTGCATAAATATTCTGAATGAACTCCCTACATAATTTTCTGTTGGTTCAACAATTAGTATTTATTTCTATCAGGAGACTACTCGATTTCTATTAGATCCTAAAGAATAAAATTATCAAAAGATACATATCAGTATAAAGAACCTCTTGCTTATAACAAATAGAAAACAATTAAATATAATGGTTTAGTTCGGCATAATGACTGAGACTGGGAAAGATCTTAAGATTTTATATTCCGTGGGTGTCTCTTCTTTCCTGCCTATTATGAATATAAACTTCCTGAGAAAGAGAAATTTGCAAAACAAAGGGAACAAGAAAGTCTGGTTTAAGCTTAGAGAAAATACTTCCTTACACTTGTAGATAATGGTTATAAATCTTCGGATTAATTTGGTTGTTTAGTTGTAATCTAATACTAATACTAACGCAAACGGGTAATAACGGTTGTAATATCGAGCTTCTGTAATAATGGCATTTTTAATGCATTTGTGGAAAGATAATGTTTAAATTAAAGTAACAAAATTAAACGTTAGTTGACCTAACGGTAGATCAACAGTTTTTACTAAAGTAGATAGATGAAAAGTCTGTTTTCTCTTCGGTAGACTAAGTGATCAAAATTTCTGCCTTGGCCAAAAGTTTCATGTCTTGGATATGTACGGTCAACGGCAGGTCATTTGGATGTGAAGAGAATCAGAGAGTATGATAATCACTTCGGTAAAGGTAAAATAAAATATCTAGGTTGCATCTTAAACCTTTTATAAGTGATTATAACCATGGGAAGGTTTTATTACAGAATGAAGAAGCTTTATTTGAGGGGAGCTTTCATAAGATTTAGTCATCCTAAACGGATGATAATGAAGGTTCACAAGACTATTTAAATCTCTGGAGATAGTTGCATGTGTTGAACAGCAGACAGGATATAATTTCTGTAAACTGTGGAGGGACTAAGGACTTCGATGACCTATCATATCAGGAGAGGAGAAATTTGAAAAAAATGTGCACTTCGTGAGGATAACGGGAAAGAGACTTATGTAAGTATAGATCGTAATTTAGGCCTTAGTTGTTGGGCACCGCTATACGCAAGTAGGTTTTATCTAAAATATATATATATATAAATATATATAAATATATATACCTATAGGATTATACCAAAAATGGCCAGGAAGGCGAAAAAAAAATATAGAATTTAATTTTTATACTTTTATTGTATATATTCTTATGAAATCATGTACTAAATAGATTGTCTAGTAAAACAAATACAAAAACATATATATATTATATATATATATATATATATATATATATATATATATATATATATATGGCTCGTTATAATTATTTTTAAAAATATTCTTATTGAATTTATCAATGGACTGGTGTCTGCAAGTAAGTAACCAGTAAGTCCTCTGAGAGATTTTATATATTTTTGAAACGAGCATTGACAATATGTTTTAAAATCAGATTGAAGAAGCCTGAATTAGCGAAAATTCGGATAATTTTATAACAAATTATTTCATTCACTGAGGCTATTAAGGTGTACATTACGACGAAATGTATGCACTTAATCCAGAGAAAAATCGTTCATCAGTCAGTTGCGGAATAGACTTAATCCGTAACAAATAATAATATTAATTTAACTTTTATTTTATTTTAATATGTCAATTGGTGAATCATGTATTGTATTGACCTTTCTTATGACTCAAAGGATAAAAGAACAAAGCATCCCAAGATAGCCAGGTCAAGCTATCTCTGAGAGCTTAGAAATAGCTATCTAGAATGTACTGACTGTAAAGAAGACCAATTATCAAGACTTAGGAAACAAAAACTGATTTCAGCAAAAGGGCACTTTCTCACAGACCTCATCATAAGAATATTAACTATCGATAACTTCCTTTGCCATCCTCTTTCGACTTCCCTTCTCCCCTTTGATATTCTTGGGTATATAAACTCCATGCTTCTCTGGACTAATCACTCATGCAGTTACATTCTTGAAGTCATACTCTTCACTGTAGGGGACCTGGAGTAAACTCTTGTAGTCAACCCATATATCCATAGTATATTACTCTGTATGTTTGTTAGATGCCATTTGTAACAGTCATAATGAATAAAACCATTAGTTATAAAGTCTTCACTGCCTCCGATTCGTTAACTATTCGAATTACGGTAAGATACTTTTCGTGGCTTTCTTTCTTCTTCTTTTTTTAATAATAATGTCCCTAATTATGTAAATTTAACAAATTCGCTTTAATTGACTTGTAGATATAAAGTATAACAATAAATTACTGAATAAACTTTTTTTTAAGAAAGTAGTTTTAGGAATTAAAAAGGGAATATAGTTGAAATTTACTTCTGACATGTATCAAAATAAAATTTATTTTATTAAATAAAAAATGGTCTATCATTTTGAGACTTTTAATACAGATAATCATTACTAAGAAATAAAATTCGATCATTTTTTCAATCATTTACATCACGTTTATCTATGGCTTGTACTATCGCATATACTGACGGAGTACAATCAGTGTAATGGACCGTGAAGAAATCAAATGACGTAAGCAAAATTTGAAACATTGATTTCATGTGAGGTAATAGGTCAGGTGAAGGTCGTTGTGATATGAGCTCACGTGATATGCCAGTCATTGTGCCATAAGATATGTGATTACTGGAATCAACTATTTTTTTCAACATCTGTATTTAACATCACTATTTTAGTATGGTATTGTTTCTTTTCCCAAAATGCTAAAGTTCGAATAAGATAAATCAAAATTTTATCGAAAAGTAATGCCATAAATAATACGTGATAATATAAAAAATTATTTCTTACTGGTTGATAGATTTTTTTTATTGATCGTCAGAAAACGAAGTAACCACTTCCACAAGATCTCGTTGTTGTTTTTTTTCAATTTAATATTTTATCTATATAAGACACGCTAAAATAAATGCGATTCGATGGTGCATCCCTTACTGAGATGTGATGACTGGGATGACGATAGTTCTAGAATTTTCGTTGACTCAACAGAATGAACTAGCGCTTTGGAGGGAGGAAATTTTCCTGACTCATAAGAAAGAATCCAGATCTTTAGGGCAAAAGTCGGGATTTTTCATGATCTAGTTTTATTTTCTTCACTCAACACTCGGAAAAACTAACATTTAAACGATATTGTAAATAAAGCAACAGTAGGAAATTTAAATTGATACAAACCGTATCACAACTCTCATATCATCTCGTATCATCCTAACCTAATATTTGCATTATAATTTATTTTTGAATTTATGTTAGAAGAAAATATCTCAATCGGTCATTAAAGAATTATTAATAAGAACCAATCCAGTATAGGAAGCGTTGACACTCAGAAGTGATAGAAATTTGAAGTTTAATTTTAAAAATGTTTAGATAAAAAATTTAAATTTAAGTTTATGTTGGTATGTTAAATTAACGCTGACATCTTAAATGTTAAAAAAGAATCTCTTAGTAAGGCATAGTTTGGTTCTAATATTTCTTGTTTTTTTTTTATAAATCCAATTGCATTATGAAGTTTAGGTGGTAAATAGTACACGGTCAACAATGATTTCCATTTCTTGTCTCTTTTTTTCAGAACCATTTCCATTCAATTGAATCAATGATAAACTCCTAAAAATATAACCAATCTATTTACCTGATATAAAAAATAAAAAAAACTTTCTTTGATCGTTAGTTCGATGTCGATGCCTTTGAGGCATTAATCGAATCCTATAAGTAATTCAACTCATCCTGAAAGTACTTATAAGTAATTATACTTTTGTAAGGACTTAAACACGATATTTCTAAAGTTGGTTTTGTGAAACGCTTCTCAGTTTTTTTTCATTAATTTTTACAACACATAAATGTAAAATTAAATACAGTCATTTAAACTTTTGAATGAGACATCCTCATCATTGATTTTTTCACATTTTATGTTTATTATAAATCACTTAATTTATTTTAAGACGTTAATCATTATAATCTATCAGCTTCACGAATACATCGAATATATATTACACGTAAAGTATGATTATGTTTTTAAGATATAGCAAGTAATTCCAAAATGCAAGGACTTTCTAAAAGAAATTTTTAACTTTTATTTTTATCAACAGCAAGTTTACTTATTGTTTAAATTGTCTTGCAAATGAATAGTTTCGAATCAATACAATTATATTTCTAAAATTAAATTTTTTCAATTTAAGATATATGTTTAAAAAATTGAAATACGTGTATTCGTGTATTTTATAGCTTTTTTACTTTTCTATCTATACTAGGTAAGTATTGCGATCGGGTCAAATTTGCGATATGCGGTTTTCGACGGATCTATACGTTTCAGAGCCGCCTTAGTCCGAAAAACACATTTTAAGCCATTGGTCTATATTTCTGTGCCAAGATTTTCGCGAGAACTAATGAAGTGATATTGTTGCTTCTTTTTTTATTTTGTAGAATTTTGACTACTGTTACATGTGACACAAAGTGGGTGCTTCATGCGCAATAGTTGCTGCCCAATAAATGAAAAATATGTTTTTCTATAGTCTCTATCGCTAAAACGGCACTAACGATTTTGATGAAACTTTCCTACAAAGTTCTAATAATTGTTCTTTCAATTTTTGTAAATGTACTAAAATTGTTTTTGTTTGACTAGAGAATATATTTAGTACATGGTTTACTTAGAATATATGCAATAAAACTATAAAAATGAAATTCGTGATTTTTTTCGTCTACCTGGTCATTTCTGGGATAATCCTACTGGTATATAACCTATTCTAACCAGAATAGAAGGATTGAAATTATTCTGTTAATCTGAACTACGAAATAAAGTTCAACACACCCAGCCCAGATTCGGACAGACAAGAGGTTTCTATGATAACAACTTAAGGTTTGATACGTGACATTTTTTGGGTTCTTACTCTCATTCATTGTGTCCTCAAAATTCATGATCATAGGAGCTCACTTCTTATCTACATTACAAGTTGAGTGATCTGTTAAAAAAATAAGCACGGCTGACCACTGGATCTTGAAATCAATCCCAAATCCCTTTCACTGTTGCTGAGCCAATAGGCCACCTCTTACAGCTGTGGGAAACAAGAAAATGTAACAGTCGTGAAAGATCACAGCTATTAGTTCTCGTCTGGCTACAACAGCTCCGTATTATTACACGCAGTTCCCTCAACAGCTGTGTGCTCCTAAATTATCTGCCATTTTACCTGTCGTTTGAAGTGGATCATCCTCTCTGCCTAGGATAACACCGGTCTCTACTAGAATATCTAGTCAAAATATCAGCTTTCTATGAGGTTGTAAAAGCTTCAGTTTGTTAATAGCTTATTTCAGATTAGTTCATCAATTA
The DNA here is from genome assembly GCA_928085145.1 of Nezara viridula. Taxonomy (NCBI): domain Eukaryota; kingdom Metazoa; phylum Arthropoda; class Insecta; order Hemiptera; family Pentatomidae; genus Nezara; species Nezara viridula. The sequence continues at coordinate 51,533,708 of OV725081.1, forward strand.
AATTCATATGATTCTTAGTAATATTATATTTTCAATTCATTAAAATATAAATGGTTTCCTTTACATCTGTTTAAAGGAGACGGGACATAATGCATTGCTGTTTTCTCAGCCAATTCTCTTCTTCCTTATTAAAGTAATACCTCATTTATATTGATAAGCTGAATGGATCAATTCCACTCTGAATATATTTTCCAGCATTTCTAGTATATAATTCATTCACATGGTAAGCAGTCAGAAAAGAACTGCAGTTCTATAGAGATGGTCATTCGAAATTCTCGTATTTTCGAGCAACGAAAATTCCAAAATGTGCCAAATTGGCCAATAAACCCCCCCAAAAACGTAAAATTGTAATAATATATAAATTTACCGTAACAATGATAAATAATCGCTTTTCGCCTAATTTATAATACTAATACACGCTTATTTAATACAAGCGTTTTTAGCCTTGAGTTGTTCGTAGGATCATATTAATATTATAAATAAAATAAAACCGATGATTTATTTATTTTTGAGATGTTATGTGAAATCCGTTTAATACATGTTAGGTTCTTGCTTCCCTTAATTTCTTCATTTTTCAGAGAGTGGAGTAGCTCAGTGATAGGACACTGATATTCCAATACTCAGGGTCTTAGATTAGAATCCCGGCTTAAGGCAGAAAAATTATTTATTTTGTTTCATCAGCCTTGAGGCGACTCTATGATCGGGAGACCATCCTGGGGCACACCCAGCTTCTATAAATAGGGTGCTCTTAATTAAATAATTAATTAAGGAGGAAAACCTGGCGTTTGAGCCCAATCACCTCCTTACACAATCGTTGACTAAGAACAGTACTTCCCCTAAATAGTACTGACCCCTTCATTGATTGTAGTTTGTTATTGTTTAGTTTCTTATATTTTTCAAAGAAGTTGAACCACCCGGGTCGGAACTAGAAAAGAGCAACACGTGTTATTTCTATTCTACGTTAGTAAATATCGCTAAAATAAAATCAAATAATTTTGTAATTAACGAAAGAAGAAATGTATTTCTAGCGATGGCTAACATTTGGAATAAGAGTAGCAACTTTATTCTTAATTCTTTATTTTTCAACGTTTTAGCATCTTGGTCCACCTTCATGGACAATTCCGGGTTATACCTTTATTTTATATTATCCAAACATTTGCAGTATTTTATCATTTATGATTCACAACTTCACATTTTATCATGATTTAAAATTTGTTTACACTGTAAAATTACATTAGTAGATGAGAATGTTCATTCCCAAATTCACACTGCATCTCTTAAATAGTATAATATTTTTTTAGATAGATTAAAGATTTTCTAAAAATTAATATCTGACAAATGAAGTTTTAGAAGGTGATGTAAATGACGAAATATCTATGACTAATACTTTTTTAAATATAAACTTGTTTAACGATAACTGAATGAGATTTCCTAAATGAATGGAAACTTTTACAATTATTTTTATGTTTGACAAACCATAAATATATAATTTGCATCGGCTCTCCTTTCAGGAAATTTTGAAAAAAAAAAACTATATTATCTTACTGTCTTGTGAAGAGACGTGAAATAGAGCAAACACAGCTGAAACATTGCAAGCAGTATTTACGGGTTGAACATTTAAAATATTTAAGATGGGGGATAAGTGAAAGTTGTGAAATGGCGTGTCCAGATATTTTTTAATAATAAAAATTGATTTTTTAATATTGCCATTTTAATACCAGTGAAGTGGTTGAGGGAAAAGCGCTGGGATCTCGTTAAGTCTCGCTTTTCCTCCCACAAGTGGGGGGACAAGTCTGATTCGGAGTTCCCATGACCGATTGTAAATAGTGTAAATAGGTACGCCTGCGTCTAAGATGTTTATTTTAATTTTATTATTACTATTATTTATATTTTCTTCCTTCATTATGATATGTTATTTTGTTCTTATTTCGCTGTATATTATTTTGAAATTATCTTATTTATTTTTTGATTTTGTAAATATGGTGCGAATGTGCTCTCTGAACTCTATTATAAATGTCCTATATTGAGACAGATTGTAATATTTATCAATAAACAAGTAATCCAGTAATATTGTCATATTTTTATTTAAAATTTTTGACTACTTTTCTGTTTCTATTTACCATTACCGACGATTAATCAAGATGAATATTGTAACCTCACAGTGTCTTTTAGTTCAAAATGGTGCTCTTCCTTAAACACATCCAAGGCTTATACAACACATCTGGTATCATACATTATGCGATAGTTTATCGCATTATGTATCAAATAAAAAAAAATCAGACGAGCATTACTACTTTTTTTTTTCGAGTTTCTTTCTGTAAGTTCATACAGACTATGAGACCCGTCTCATGTTCCAACATTGGTTCCCACAAAGGATGGTATCAGATACCAAGAGACTGGCGACCTCAACTCTGCGGCCAACAGAACGACTTTCTCTCGATATATTCAGCCCTGATGAAGAAAGCCTAGATATCTGCCATATGTGAGCCGCAATCCAGGAATGTTGTTCGCGTTTCACCGCTACATGCCTGTATCTCTTCGGTAGTTGGGAGTATGCTGTTCTTATGCAGGACGTGAGGTAAATTTATAATGATTTAGACTTTTTTATTCAGGACAATGGAGCCCCAGGACTAAAATTTTCCCGAGCTCCTTTGATGAATTTCCCGGACTCCCTTAAATATCAAATTCACCCTAATACCCACCGAGGCGTCTGAAAAGTAGATGGCCACGTGATCTACTTATGTAGATATATTATTAGAGTGCTACCAATAGGTAGTTTCTCAACAAGCGCTTTCATGTAATTGTATTATTACTTTATGCATATTTACTAGTTGTATTTTTTTATTATACAGTTGTAAATATCAATGAATAAAAAAAAAAAAAAGAAAACCCTAAAAACTCAACCGAGGCCTTTTATAAAGTATCCAACTAAAATATTATGTAGAAATATATTATATAATATATATAATCAAAAATAGGTTAAGAAAAATAAAATACTGTAATATATATAGTTTTAATTATACTTCATAGTGTACATAGGTGTGATCAGTGCTATTTTACTTTACTTGTCTTAATGTTTATTTTATTTTTGTTTATTGTATACACTTTTTGATGTCTATTCATTTATTTGGTTCTGTTTTATTTAATTTATTCATATTTTCTGTAAATATGGCGTGAACGTTATAATATAATGTTATATAATCCAATAATTAAAAAAATTACAATTAAATTAAAAAATATATGGGCCTGCTCGTTAAAATGAAACGTATGACACTTAACAAACGACACAAGCTACTGAACCCTATTTTTTCTAAATCATCAAAACTGAAACTGAGATTCGAAATGAATACATATGCATACTTACTTAAACCCCATGGACAAACTCATCGCAGATATACGCTACCAAAATTATTGCGACTCATAAAAAAAGCGCCATGGTACCTGACTAATAAAACTCTATATATTAATCTCCAACTTCCAACTTTTCACTAACATATAACGACCCATTGCCAACAATTTCACACTAATTTAAACGGACATAATAACAGATTGATAAGAGAAATGGCCACAGCCGACATATCCCAGAACATGAGGAGGAGACCAAAAAGGCGTTGGATGAGAGATTCTTTAAACAAACCAAGTAATTCAAAAGTAAGGGAAGAAGTGCTGCTGAGTACTGTCCTACCTCATACCTGTCATTTCATTATTTATTGTAGCTCCAGCACATTTGCTGATTGTCAACAAAAAGTTGACAGGCGCAAATACATTCTTATATTAAAAATATATATATATTATATATAATTATATAATATATATATATATATATATATATATATATATAGTTCTCATTAAGAGAGAGTAATTGAGAAAAAAAGAAGTATGATAGAAATTATCAACAGCTATTTTAAGTCTATATGTTGTGCTGAATTTAATGGAAATGGTAAAGTTTTAACATATAAAATAAATGAATATTATTGAAAATATGTTGTATGAGATATATTACATTCTATATTTATACATATAGATAAATGTTGTGTTAAAATATCAACCATCTGATGATTGAAATTCTATTTTCACCAAGAGACACCTCATTTTTTTATGCCGAAGAACGGAAATGAGTTGAGTCTTAAGAATGTATTACGTGGGCGATTTCTTCTCGTTCCTTCATAATAATAATAAATAAAGTTCTGATATACTCTAAACATCTATTGCTATATATATATATGTGTTTCTTCAAATATTAACAACATAAAATGTACTACAATCCATGTATGCAGAAAATGTTGAATTTTTCTCCTGCATGCATTTCTCGACTAAGAAAAATTATCCTATTGTTGAATTTTACCATTTCTATTAAAAAAATTTAACTAAAAAATATCGCCTAATATCGGCCATATTATTTTATTCAATTAACAAATGTTTGTATTATTACATATTTTGGGATTATATTATAACCTTTTTCTGCTGCGTTTATGGAAATTTCTGTTTTCTTCGTATGTGTTTGGTGAGATATTAATAGCAAATATTTTTTTCTCAGATTGTTTCTTTCTTTCTTTTTTTCTTTCTGCATATAAGTGATCTTGTTTTTTCTTCTTTTTTCTGTCCTGATGATGCCGAAACGTTGGCAAGTTAATTGCTCACTTGTATGTTAGAGGTCATGGTTGTATATTTTGGATTTTTCCATTAAGAACGTAAAAAAAAATCAAATTTTCAGTAGTTATATAATCTTTTATTTGAGTTATTTTGATTTTAAAACCTACCAAAGCTGTAGTAGTTAACTATTTTACTTGTTATGTTTTATTGAAAATTCGTATATATTTATGAAAACTCATACATGACCACTAGCAGATTCAAGATATAATTTTAGGAAAGGCGATTTTTTTTTAATTATTATTATTTTTAATGCTATACGGTTTTATTATTTTTCCTTGACACTGATTTATTAGCGGAAGGACATGCATTATAATATAAAATGATGATAGGGGTATTCATGCAACCAGCGCTAAGTATTGTAGACCTCTTAAATGTGTATAGTCCAGAAGTTTATTTATGAAATGTTTGTTAAATATGGCCGTTAGCAGTCTCGATTTTAAAGCAGCTTAAGTTCCTGTAAAGTATTGCTAACTTCGTAAACGCACGGAGAAGTTTATTGTAAGGTTTTGGTGTGTTTGATTCTTTGTTCATTGTTTGTGTACAACATCCACAGAAATGGAATGTGAAGACAGATACTGCTATATTATTTTATCTATGTATTCATCAAGTTCTTTTCCTTCTGAATCATCTGAATATTCATTCATGCTTTCTAATAAAGCATTTTTAATTAAATGATTCAGCAACTCGGTCTTTTCACTTCGCGTTGACATTTTAAAAATAAATCAAAACGTCGTTAGATCAAATAAGAATTCACGAAGTTTGTTTACATTACAGGCATAACCTTACTTATTTGTCGTCCATTCGAAATTATGCTGACTGCTTAGCATGATAGCACATTGAGCATTTACAAGTACAGGAATACCCCTAATTTCAAATGTAATGAAGTATTTGGCTGATATCATTCATACAAACGAAAATGGATCAATGAAAAAATAATTGATTTTGAATTGATTGAATAATTGATTGAACTTCAGCCGAAAAAAACTTTTTAAATCCGCAGATGTACATGACTTCATGATTTTGCCTTAAAATAAAATTAACAACAATTATAATCATATCTAATCTAAATAACCGTTTTATCTAATGGACAGCCAGGTAGCATGAAATCCTCTTGTAGTAAGTAGGTATTAATTACTAGTCTAAAGCCCGCAATTACAGAATGCACTATGTGTGAAACAGAACAGTGAGTGGCCTTATAGTGGGTCAGGTCTTGTTAATATTATAGTATGGTAGTTCCTAAAGTATGTTTCTAAAATAAACAGTAAAATTAATTATTGTTATAATTAAGCATTATTAAAAATTTGTCATCAAATATGTTTTATGACAATCATACTTATACATTGATTATGAAATAGTCGCACCCGGGATATGATATCTTCTTACGTTTTATATTACGTAATATTTCATTCACTAAATCAATATGTCAGTTGCTTTATCAATAGCCAAAAATTTATTTGCCTGAGATGCTTTGGAACGTAATTGTTCATAATTCTCAACCAATCGCGGGCGCTCAGTTTGATTCGCCTACTCGCATATTACGGCTCGACATAAGCTTGAATCTACGGGGGGAGGGGGGAGCTTTTGGGCTGAAGCCCTCCCCAAAATGGTAAAATATAACCATGTTTTATGGAAAAAAATATTAAAAAATATTGTCGAAGGCAGTGGATCAGCTGATGAGAAGGTTGTCTCCTCAACTCCTCTCTCAGTTTTTACCAATTTTATAGCGGAATCTCTCTGATTATTCACCTGATACAGTTAAAGTGTATATCAGAGCAGTTGATATTTACTGTTGGCATCTTTTTTTTTTGTTATTTTAAGAAAAAAAAAAAAAAAAAAAATTTTTTTTTTTTTTTTTTTATTTTTTTATTTTTCTCTTATGATATGCGGTATGATCAGCAAGTGATGGCCAGTAAGGTGCCCAAGAGGTCTCGGTCAGACGGAGTTAGCTCACCAGCCAAACAAAGGACTCGTCGCTGCCTACGAGAAATACCTCCAGTGACCAAAATGAACACTTCAGAACCAGAACCTCAGCCCCAACCAGGTACGTCTGCACAAGAAACGATTGAAGAATCACCTTTCTTTACTCCAAACCCCTACCAAGTGCTTCAAAATGACAGAGAAGTAATGGAGTCTGCAGCAATACCCAGAGAACCAAAGCCTCCTCCGATATTTGTGAAAAATATAAAAAATTTCCAGATGTTCTGCACCCAACTAAATAAAATCTGCTCTGGCAGTTATTCATGCCTTAACAGGACCAATGACACCAAAATAACACCTGATTCTGCAGAAGCCTACCGAAAAATAGTGAAGTACTTATCAGAAACAAATGCGAATTTTCACACTTACCAGCTGAGGCAGGAAAGAGCTTTACGAGTAGTGATAAGAAATTTACATTCCTCAACCCCCACTGAAGTTATTAAAGAAGAACTAACGACGCTTGGTTTCAATGTACGCCAGGTAACAAACGTTTTGAAGGAGGACAGGGAGCAGCCAGGATTACGAAATAGGATCCCACTACCATTGTTTTTCGTGGACTTGGAGCCATCACCAGGTATCGAAAAAATATATGATATCACAAGAATATACTACACAATGGTGAAAGTTGAGAAGCCATATCCCAAGAGAGACATCGTGCAGTGCCATAATTGTCAGACCTATGGCCACACGAAGACATATTGCCACCATCTGCCGCGTTGCGTGAAGTGCGGTGAACAGCACAAATCTGTAGAGTGCACCAAACCTATACAAGATCCAGCAGTATGTGCCCTATGCTTGGAGGGACACCCGGCCAACTACAAAGGCTGCCAAATTTACAAGAATCTCAAAACCAGACACCAGAAAAACCGGATTCAAGATGAAGCACTAAGAACAAGAAGAGAGAGAGCCTTCCAGAATTGTAAACAATGATGTATCATTCTCCCAACTACTTAGAGGTAAGACTTTAACCGATAAATGTCAAGCCCTGCCACAACAACAACCTCAAACCCAACCTCAAAATCCTCTTCATCCTAATATACCTAACCACCAACAACAAATTCCTCATATTCCTCCTCCTTCAAATGCAACAGATCTCACAAGTTTGTTAGCATCTTTCCTCACCGATTTCAAATCCCTTGTTACTCCACTCATATCACTCCTCACGAATCTCGTATCTCACCTCATCCCTCCTTTGAAAAATCCTTAAATGACTCACATCCCTAAACCCATATCCATTCTCCTTTGGAATGCGAATGGTGTTAGAAATCATACAGACGAACTATCTACTTTACTACTTGACAAGAACATTGATGTGGCACTAATTACTGAAACTCGACTAACCACTAAACAGCACTTCAATATACCACAATACCTGACATATCGTACTGACCACCCTGACGGAAAAGCACATGCCGGTACTGCTGTAATTGTACACCAATCCCTCTCCCATCACGTACTCCCATTACCAATACATGATTTCCTACAGTCCACCGCTATCGTGATAAAAACCTTCTCCTTTCCGGTCACTCTTGCATCAGCGTATTGCCCTCCTAACCGATCCATATCCAATGCCCAATTCAGTTCTCTCCTCGACTCCTTAGGACATCACTTCATCTTGGGTGCAGACCTAAATGCCAAGCACCAACAATGGGGTTCCAGAACCACGAATTCTCGTGGCCGAACCCTGCTGTCTGCACTCAATTCCCAACGTTTTCACCTCCTTTCCCCCAACTCTCCTACCTACTGGCCCACAGATCCCAACCGTAATCCTGATCTTCTTGATTTCTTTATCCACAGCGGCTTAAGTCCCCTCAATTGTTCCATTACACGTCTAAATGAACTTTCCTCTGACCATAGTCCTCTAATCCTTAATGTTTCACTTGAACCTGTTCCCAAACCTTCTCCACCGTCATTCATTAGGGGCCCAGTAAACTGGGACCTTTTCCGCCAAATAATCTCCGATAATATTGATCTCAACATATCCCTCAAAACTCCCGATGACCTTGATAGTGCCGTAAATTCCTTTACTACCACAATCCAACAAGCCGCCTGGACTGCCTCCTTCCAAAAGACTCCTCCAGAATTCCTATAAAGACCATTCTACCCCAACACCTCCTTAACCTAATCCGCACCAAACGCCGTGCCAGATTATTATGGCAACGTACCCGACATCCTACCGACCGCTGCTCCTATAATTACTACTGCAAACAATTAAAACTGGAATTAGCCACCTTCAGATCACAATCCTTCAACTCCTACCTATCCTCCCTCTCTTCTCGCGACAATTCCCTTTGGAAAACCACAACAAAAATCCTAAATCCTCACCGCATTTCCCATCCTCTCCGACGAGGTGATGGCTCCTGGGCAGCATCTGACGAAGATAAAGCTGAGGAGTTCGCCATTCACCTATCCAATACATTTATTTCACATCCGGAATCCCATCCTGCCCACACCGTAACAGTAGAAGAACTCCTTACATCACCAATCCCACTTTCCTTGCCCCCAAAAGCTATTCATCCTTCCGAAGTAAAATTTCAATTAAAAAAACTAATCCCCGTAAAGCTCCTGGACATGATCTCCTTACACCTCAAATCCTTCGACAACTTCCATCCAAAGCAGTCATATTCCTTACATATATCTACAATTGTATCCTACGCACCACCCACTTCCCTCTGTTATGGAAACACTCCACTATTATCCTTTTCCCAAAACCAGGAAAACCTCCAATAGCTCAACATCCTATAGACCAATCAGCCTACTCCCAATCCTTTCAAAAATTTTTGAAAAGATCCTTTTGAAACGAATCCTACCCATTATAGAATCCCAAAATATCCTTCCCATCAGTTTGGTTTTCGCTCCAACATTCTACTGTTCAACAAGGACTCCGAGTTGTTGATCATATTTCCTCAGCCCTAGAAAACAAGGAATACTGTTCGGGTGCATTTCTGGACATTGCACAGGCATTTGACCGGGTATGGCACTCCGGACTGCTCTCAAGCTTAAAATCCATTTACCTCAGTCCTTGTACCTAGTCCTCCGATCCTACCTCTCTGACCGCTCCTTCGAGTTCGCTGTGGAACAGAATTTTCCAATATCTACTCCGTTAAAGCCGGTGTTCCCCAAGGCAGCGTCTTGGGTCCCGTGCTTTACATCCTCTTTACTGCTGACATCCCTGTTCATCCCGATACTTTTCTTGCAACATTCGCTGACGACACCGCAATCTTATCATCCAACTCTGATCCCAAATAGCATCCTTAAATCTCCAAAACCACCTCACCTTGATTGAGCACTGGTGTAATAACTGGCGCATTAAAGTTAATGAATCTAAATGCCAACATATTACCTTTACACTCCGACGCAGTTCCTGTCCACCAGTACACTTTAATTCCATCCAGCTTCCTTACTCAGACACAGTCCGGTATCTTGGCTTTCATTTAGACCGAAGACTAACGTGGAACCCACATACTAGACTCAAAAGACAAGAACTCAACCGACGATACGGCCAGCTATACAGACTACTAAACAGAAAATCCAAACTTTCTATTGAAAACAAATTACTTATCTACAAGACAATACTGAAACCTATATGGACATACGGACTTGAACTGTGGGGGACAGCAAAAGCTTCTAACATCAAACGTATTCAATCCTTTCAATCTAAAGTCCTTCGAACAATAGTTGATGCTCCGTTCTATGTAAATAACAAAATCCTACACCATGACCTTAATATCCCATTTGTCCTAGACCTTATTCCAGAAAAATTCTCCAAATTTCACCAGAACCTTACCTATCATCCAAATCCCCTTGCACAATCTCTATCCAGCACCACCCATCCTTACAATCCTCCTCGAAGGTTGAAGCGGCAGTGGCCCAGAGACCTTTTGTAAATAAGCATCTATTGGAGTTTTGGCAATGGCCAGATCCTCCACTCAAGCCCGAGTGTGTATGATTAGGTTAGTTCTTTTGTTTATATACATTTATTTTATTTTATTGTATTTATTTTTATTTTATTTTATTGTATTTATTATTATTAAGTTTCTGTATTATTATATTATTTATTTTTTTATTTTTTTTTTATTGTAAATAGAGTGTGAGTGTGCTTTCTCTGATCACTATTATAAATGTCCTTGATGTGACAGAATGTAATATTTCTAAATAAACAAAATAAAAAAAAAAAAAAAAAAAAAAAATATTGTCTTAAAGTATGATTGTTCGTGACACTTAAAAGGTCTTTAGGAATCACTTAAACACCATTTCATATAGGTAGTTAGTTTCTTTCTTTTTTTCCAAATTAATTATCGTTATTTTTATTTTTAAAAAAAGCTTTAAGGCTGAAGCCTCCCCCAAAATTAAATCCTGGATCCGCTAGTGGCTTGAATTTAATATAAAGTGTATCAAATTTCTTATAGAGTTCAGGCGTAATTGTTATTATACATATAGAAATTTTAAAAAATATATAAAAGTTGAAAAGCCATTGGAGCGTTCGGACTTTGAAGCCCACTTCGGTCCTTAATTTTTGTATTATTATGAATGTTGATGTCCTTTATGCTAACGGAATATATAAAAACAATGTAATTTGTTTATACATTCTAGTTCTGTTATTACACAGTTAAATTAGCTGAATCAAAAGCATTGAAAAGATAAAAATCGCTCAAGTCGAGTTTGGTAGATACTAAAGAAGCCTTCGATTCCATGAGCTTTAACAGCCGCTTAAAGATCTCAAATATTAGCGTGTCTACATCTGGTACATAGGAAATTAATGCTCTTTTAAATTAATTATCATGTATTTCTTTGAGAGATCCATAGATCATGAGTTTTGTCTTTATTTTTTGGCAAAAACAGTTATTTCTTATGAAATAGGCAAACGGTCAATGTACTCCCTCACCCGTTAACCCTTTTTATTTTATATTCATTAACTTTTCAAATAGTAATAATTTCGATAAAATGCATAGTTTCGGAATCATTTCCAAAACTAAAAAAATATTACTGAAATTTTGCTGGGTTTTGCACATATTTCGGAACGCAACGTAAAATTTCGTTCGAGAACATTAAATACTGAGTCAGCATCGCAAAAAAACTACTTGAATTTTGTCTCTATCCAACTACCATTCGATTTATGATGATTTTGACATCGTCAATCTTTAATGCGCTGTAGCGGCCAAAAAAAAAACTATATATATATATATATATATATATATATATATATATATATATATATATATAGTATTTTTTTTTGGATGCGTCATTTTGGAGTTATACGCGAAAAACTGAAACTTCCGAAATTTTATGGGTTTTTTTTGCCATTTTTATGATGAAGCCATATCTGAATCCAGTCCATAACTCGATTTTCAGATTCAGCATCCCATAAAATATATAGAACCGTCGGGAAAAAGTCTATAGCATTTTTTTTCCTGTTCAAATTACCAAATGACTGGACTATATGAAATTTACCTGATATGAAATGTAAATATCCGTTGATCCGTAACCGCACATCGAAAATTTGATGCTTTACGTAGCAGCGGTAAAACAGTAAGAACGCGGTGTGTTTATAAACAAAATTCTTTGTTCCCGCATTGGAGCTTTTGGTTTACACTTTACAACAAAGTTGGTTAAATAGTTCAATAGCTACCCCTTTTATTCTCTTTTCGAACAAAATGAAATAGTTAATATAATCGTTCCCACGGTTGATCTAGGATGGGAATTCTCATTTTAGATTCTGCCAATCCGTTAGTTCTTTCCAAACACTGATTTATAAGCAGGGCAACGGGACTCCTTCCTGGATTGGCTTGTGGTTAAAATTGGAGACGTCTCTCACTATCAATTGTCTATGAGCCCTCATGACGCGTAATGAGAAGTACGAGGGACAATTTTTTTGTTGAGAAAAGTTATATTTTGTGTTCATATATACATCACTTAATTTGAGTTGATTAGTTGTGAGATTGGTAGAAAATTCGACTCAAACGACTGTTACTTTTTTATCGAATTATTTTTGGGATCTTCAGATTTACTAGTTTTTCACAATCCCAAATCAAGCTTTAGAATTGATATGAAGTCTGTAAGAAAGAGACCTTTTGCTAAAATATGTTATTGTTCTCTGTGTCTAGATAATGGGTCTTGTGTCCAGTCGGTACATTCTAGATAACTATTTTATCGGAGATAGCATGATCTAGCTATCTAGGGATAGCTTTGTCCCTCTATCCCTTGAATCATATATAGGGATAGCTTTTCCCTTGCCACTTCCATATATATACATCCTTGCTCCATGCTAATTTCCATAATCCTTCATTGACATCACTCTATTTCATATTCTGCAATCCCCCATCTTAATTTATATGTATACATCGTTCATTTGTGTACCTCCTATCTCTCCAAGAATCATTATTTCCTTTTTATTACATGACGAATTATAATTATTAATGAAGTTTTATTATGAAGAAAAATATTAGTTAAACTAAATATGGACTAAATTTTAATCATTTAATTTATTTTATAGAGTAAATCAGTCCAAGGGTAAATATTTTTTTATTTAACCTCACTTCACAATACATTTATTGTTAAATGTAGTGGATAGCGGATTCAGGATTTTATTTTTTTTATTCCCTTGGTATAGTCTATTAAGTTGCTATAGTTACCGCAGAAAAAAAAAGTAAAAAAAATAAATAAAATATGAAATGATATTTAAGTGGTTATTGAAGGCCTATTATAAAAATAAACATTTAGTAAGTGTATATGCTCTATGATTTGAAAAAAAAAAAAATGTGATAATTTAAGCATTTTGCTTAAGTCAGTCTCAGAAATCAATTAAAAAGTATTATTTTGCCATTTTGGAATAGAGATATGCCGTCTATCACTACTATAGTCGAGAATTTTATTGTTTCTATGAATTTCTCTAGATATAAAAATTTAGCTATTTCATCGTAGTTTATTATTTCTTATCCCTGCGTTACTTAAATATATATTTAAAAACTTGAAGATTTAACACACTTCCTATATAATTACAAAATTTCAGAGGCAATCATCGATAATTTGATGGAACTGGGATATTCAGAAACGAAATTTTTCTTTCCGACCTTGGAAATTGTGTTGTCCACCTGAAAGTGATTGTTACCCCGACGACCATCCGTTACATCAGACATTCATTAACTTGTTCCGTGAGGGATTGTTAATGGCGAGCACTGGAGCCAAATTAGATTGGCCAATCAGGAGATTGAACCAACTGTTGAGTTTGGAGCTGAGGACATTACAGGCTCGACCCCATGCCGCGTAATCTCTTTATTACAGAAGCTGTATGCACCCGGTCGACTCATAGCCCTAGCATCATTATATGGTCGGTGGAGCAGCGGGGGATTTGATTAATATGCAATATTATTATAGGAATAAATTAAATTTTATGTCCAGCTAATGAAGTAAACTGACCCTGTAATGTACTGGGTATACGTTGGTTTGCTACATAAATTATGCGATTGGATGATTAATCAGGCAGTCTACTTCGTGCATAGCATCGCATACATATGTATTCGCATATATACGCATAAATATATATGCTATTGGAAATGATATGAAGTAGGAGATCTTCTTATAATCTCCACTACAAATATATATCTCTTTTCCGACTCTAAGGAGCGATTGATTTTGAACAAAGAGGTATAAAACGGAAGTGAATTTCTTGGAGACGTGACGAATATCAATTTCAAAACTTAAAACCTTATTAAAACGACAGTAAAAGTCGATGAATTGAAACTGAATAAATTTTGTTTTAAAGTTTTCGATTTGGATATTATTTCCTATGTTTTAAAGTCCTACACCATACCGTTTTTTAAGCACAACTTATGTTTAATAACAGAGATTCTTCTGAAAAAGCAGTAAATAATGAGGGCTGAGTTGGAAGCAGTACCTTGCGCATCAGCTGATCGACTTTTAATATCCTATATATTATTTCTAAAAGGTGGTTTTTTGTAGGTACGCCAAAACTTCGTCAATTCTTCATCAAATCCAATGATTGACCACTCATTTTGAAGATATTCTTCTCCTCTTCTCCTTCACATGCGAAAAATAGTCCTATCCTCCCGAAATATTTGGACAAAAAGTTATGAAGGAAAAGAAACTTTATTCGTGAATGACTCAAAAAGTATGCATTTCCCTCCCTCTCCCCTCACCATTGTAATGTATCCATTGTTGATTGTACCCATGATATTTAGAAAAATAACTAAATTACCTAAAAAACAAAAAACAAAAATCGGACAATTATTAACAGAGATGCAGTTCATTAGTTTTGGTATACTTAATAATGTCTTCCTGTTTAAAGATATTGCATTTAGGAACAGAATAGTCTACTACACTTTTTTTCCTGGTTGATATATTAACTTTATTATTTCTTAAAGGTATTTTTTGTTTGTTTTTACATTTTATTTTTTTAATAATTTAGAAATCCCCATGTTCGGGACATTATTTGCTTTTATTACTTTTATTATCTTTCCAGTCAGCGATTATAAATAGGTCCCAGCAAAGCAATTTGTACAAATATTTTTTTCTATTATATTAACTGGAATATTGTAATCGACGAAGGAAAAAATATTAATTCCTTCCTAACATAATACATAGGATCTATTTATTTCCATTTTGTTTTTCTATTTCTTCGCTAAACAAAATTTCTGCGAATTATTCGCACAGGCCAATTATTTATTATTTATTGTACATAGTGTGAACGAGCTGCTCTTTTATCACTATTACTATTTTCCTCAGATGTGACGGATTGTAACGTATCTCAATAAAGAATTTTCGCTAAGAAAAACCTAATAAAAACAGCAAAAACACCATGGAAGGTTACTATAGTTCCCAAGGATAACCTTAGGTAACTAAGTTTTTCCTTCGAAGTAAAGCTTAAACGCCCATGGTCGACCGATGAAGTTTAAACTAGTTTCCGAAGCACAACATCGTTCATGCAACGGGTGAAAATCGATCTTAATCTAAGCTTTATTGTGTTGGAACAACTGGCTCTTAAAGATATTGTTCAATTGAAATTTCAATTTAGTGATTATATTTGCATAAGTATTATTTAACCCATTTGTGTCTGTTTAAAAATTACATACTGTGTCCAGATTTTTATTAATATAAATTTAATACTTAGCGTTTATAGCTGTTTTTTTCACTTTTCATTATTTCAGTATTATTTAAGTCAAAAAAATGTTTCTCTTGGGTGATGTGTGTTGAAAGTCCTGTACAAGTTTTATAATTTTTTAAATTTTAGAATTGGAATTGCTTGTGTTTTGATTTGTTCAGTTTCGTTTGCCCGATATAACAAGGTTTTTCGTTTTTTTTTTCATTGGTGCTATTTTTACATTGCATGCAATTTATTTAGTATATATTGTGGAATAAATACAGCACCTAATATTCACTTGGGTTAAAATGTATTTTTGGCAAATACATGGGAAATATAAAACAGCATTGAACCAAGAATGGACATTATGTCATGAGCATTAAGTAGTTTCGTCAAAAATAAAAGGAAATGAAATTTCGAATTTATTCACAAGGTGTATTTGGAAATGAAATATTTCCACATTTTCTTTTTGATTTAGACATAATTTGAACTGGTTAATGTCACAATAATAAACTCAATAAGGTAAAAGCTTCACAACCTATACTTTCAAAATATTTATTGCGCCATAATGATTTTCATCAACTATTCTAGATTGTAACAATCACTTTTATATGGCATAATTTGCTTTGTTGAAAGTTAGTTATTTCACAAATCTCTATTCTAATCAAAAAGAAAAAACTAAGCGCTATTTATATTATTCATAAAGTAATTATTTTATTTTATTTTTTTTTTTTATAACATATGGTGTAAAATCACTCAGCACATTCTCTGAATTTATAATAATAAATCTACCAATGTCAGTAGGGTTGAATTTCCTCTCGCGGTACCACACAGACAGAGGGCCTTGGTAATCTGCATCGCTCCCACCACCGAGATGTGGGAAATTCACCTTTCAAAAAACAATAACCATTTCAGGTTGTGGGTTGACGAAATCTATATTTCAAAATATATGATAATAATTTAAAATCCTGTAAGTAATCAAGATAATAGTTTCAAAAATATCCACTTCTCATTTGCCAAGGAAAGAAATATATCCGGTGCCATTGTTTTGGATTTTATCTGGTTTCGTGGAAAGTGCAATTTAAGAACATTCCATCAGGTAAATTTTTCTGTTTAAAAAAAAAACAAAATAGAATTGTTAAGTAATAATATATATGATATAAAATATAATTTAAAATTCCTTTATATATTTCTTGTCTTCCTTGTCACTTACAAACATATCCCATCTTAGTCAGCTGTACAAACTCCTGTTTATCAAATTATTAACATCCGTCTAAAACTTCTAGAATCTCTTCATCTTATGGTCATCAACAATTTTTTTATTTGCGAAAAGTCTCGGAATTGGAGCTTTTTCAATCTGGAGATCGGTGAACTTAATCTATTTAATGAGACACTAAAACTCATGAATATCAGTTTACCTTCCCCTAATAATCTAAGATAATTTGATCACAAACCAAGAAAAGGACTACAAAAATAATGGACCATTTGGGGTGACCTAAATTCCTGTCATATCAAAATAACGATGATATATAATATTTTTATAGGTCACCTTTTTTCGATTTAGTGATCAAATTAACAAATTTTCTTATTATTCAAACATTAAATATTATAAATATAGAACATTTTAATGATCTTTTTCCCTCTTGAAGACGATTTCCGTTTTATTTAATTTTGCCGCTTTCAGTTTATATATATATATATATATATATATATATATATATATATATATATATATATATATAATTTATGGACACATGGAAAGGATGACCGAGGAAAGATTAAACAAGAAGATTTTCAGTAGGGTTATGGGATACAAGTTATAGATATACGGTACAAATAAAACAGGAAATTCAGAGGCTTGGGATAACACGGGAATTATGTGAGGATAGGAGAGAATACAAGGAATTCCTGAAAAGTGCGGTGCATGTGGTGGACAGTAAGGAACTTCCGTCCAGGAGGAAGTGGACGGAGGAGAGGAAGAAAAAATTTAGCGATATCCTCAAGCAGAGATGGGCAGAAAAGTAGACCTTCAGGGCTGTTTCGCGTCAAATAAATAATAAAAATATATAATTAATTAAATTAAAATTGTATTTATTCAAATGATCATTACTTCATGAAGTAATATTTATTAAAACTTGGAGTGAGATTAGCCTACTGTTTTTAGCATACAGCTTGGTGTAACTCCAGTCACCAAGGAGCAGGAAGTGGTATGGAGCCAAAGTTATTGCGTAATGGGTGTAACGTTACCCAAGGTTCTACGTACACAGGCGGTCCGTTCCACCGTATTGTGCGATTATTAATTACAAGTCAACAAGTTCAGTGTGATCTTCATTATAGTTATTATAGCCCTTATTATATGAATTTATTCTCGTTACACGGTTGAACGCTAAAAGTACTCCGTAATTATTGTTTGTAATGTTTCCCAACTTGTTTCCTATGAAGTTCAATTACTTAACGTCCTTGACCTTCCACTACAAATTCATATTAGCACAGACTATACTACGTTTAACTACATTCTACCTGTTTAAATCTCCAAAACTTGAAAATAGATTAGACATTATCGTACTAAACTGAGTCCACTGTTTTTGTCCCCTTCCATCATATCTCTGTGTATAAATATTTTACGCATTCAACACTAAAAACCTTTTGCTATGAACGAAATTTTGAATAAAAGAGACATCTGATAAAAAATTACTGTTAGAATTTTTTCTAGATAGCGAATTTTTTAACAAAAATTAATTAAAAATCGAAAAAGTATTCAGAATACATACAACTTTTCAACATACAACATACAAAATTTCATTTCATTTTTTTTAAATAAATAATATCGTAATTTGATTGTAAGATTGCTATGGAATTTAGTTGATTTTTTTTTAATGCATTATTAAATAAATAATCCATTTTAATTTTTTTTATAATTCTTTACCTCAGAACTGAAGTCTTCTGCAGCTGTAAATTGCTCGTATCTGCATTAAACAAACAAAAATAATAATTAAAATTGGTGGTTTTTTTTTTTTTTAGTATTTCTAGTTATACAGTTCAATGTTTGAACTTCAAACAGGAATTTCCTTAAAATGATTTTTTTTTTTTTAATAAAAGCTTTTATTTATTAACATAAGTATTTAATCTATCATGGATAGTGAATTTTCTGTCTTCAATTTTTTTTTTCTGCAATAAGGAAATCTGTCCCTTCAAGATGGGGGTTAAGTTAGAAATCCTCTTGACCACCGCCTTAAAAGTCTTCAGGGTGTGATGTACGGGTTCGTTATGGTATTAAGTGTTTGGTCTAATGGGTTAATTTTGTCAGTCGAGTCTCTAGTGGTATTGTGTTTTTATAATATTGTGTTCCAGTATCTGAAACCGCTTTGATGTTCATGTCCTTGTGAAACAAATCATTTGTTAATTAGAAATGTGCTTCTGCAATTTTTAGTAAAACTTATGATTGAAAAGTTTGATTTTTGTCTGTATTATACTTTTGAATAGTGCTCCACAGCTCTATTTAGTAAGTCCGTGAAGGTTTTATAAATAATTTGTAGATAGTAATTTTATTATATAAATAATTAAAATTAAATAAACTTTACTCATGAAAGCATAGTTATAGATTTATCACAGAGTTAAATTTTAAAATAGTTAGCGTCATAGCATATTCATCGATTTCTATTATATCCTTTAGTGCCAGCATTAAATTTTATGTACTTCATTGCAGGTCGTAAATTATAATTAAATTATTAACAAGGTAAACGTCTAATATTAATAATCATATTCAGGTATATAATGCCTACTCTTGGTAATATTTAGTTTTGACCATCCATTGACTATCCATAGCGGGGTTTGGTATGACACTTTGAATTAACGCTATTACGAGAACCAGCGTGTGCTGGAATGCTCGGCATCCGACAAAGACACATCCGCGTGATTGAGTGGGACAGGCTAGACGCGGACATTACACCCGACAGTTATCTAACCTTTAGGTCCGCCGCGTACCGATTGTGTTAGTACCACGGGTGGCTATTGCGGGAATCGGGAGGAAGTCTGGCAAGAAACTGGTCCGCCAGGGGTTGATTGGACAGCCGTGAAGGATCTGTTGTGAGCCGCAAATATAAAGGAGGAAGGAAGTGATAAGGTTGGGGGTAAGAAGCGGAAAAACAGTTGAGGGAAGCAGCCGGCCATGAAACAGCAAACAATCGTCACTTTCCTCTCTTACTAATATCGGCAGGTATCACAAGGCTGGGTGAGCCCAACATACTTCCTAACTGTTTGAGATTTCTTTAAATTTTTTTTCTTCACCAACGCTTGAGTTCCATTTAGTAAATAAGTGTTGTATATATAATAACTTGAAATCTTGCTAAGCATTTCAGAAAGTAATTTTAATTTAAAAAAATATGAAATTCTCTCGCATTTAATGATCTGATTCAGGGGTGTCCAAACTTTTTGGTCCACGGGCCAAATTGTGTTCTCCACAACGATCCGCGTGCCACGTTGATGAGACCTTCACCGATTCCCGCAGTGCACGGCTTATGATGAGAAAAAAAACTTGTTCTGTAAATGGCACTTCAGTTGTGAAATGAGCTTTCTAAGAAAAAAAAAGAAAAACGCATCCAATAGGTGTATTCCTTTTCCGAAGCTATACAACCAGGAAACTTCCATACCTTCTTGACTTGTCCACTCTTTGTTCCTTTGTCCATTCTTTCAACACGAGATCCCAGCCCACAAACCTATATATTTCTTCTCATAAGACAGTTTATTTTGAAAACAACTTTATAATGTGTGCTACCGTGTTTTGAAATTCCTTGCCCACCTCCATACGCAAAACCTCATCATTGTCTTCATTTAAAAATCAATTGTATCTCCATCTCCTCAGCCATCAACCTTCCGAATATTTATAAGAATTAAATATATTGTACCAATTTGGTTCTACTGTTAATTCAAAACGATTATTTATATTGCTTACCTTGCAAATATGTAAACACACAAACATAAATTTGCCTATAATTTCATCATATTATATGTATATTTAGAATAGCACTTTATCTTAATTTTAAAGTTACACGACTTTGTAACCTATTACTATTTGTCAGCCATTATATGCCAGACACATCTATATTATAATGTATTTATCATTGTACATGTTTATTATTCTTAGGGAACTAAACATTCCAGAATAAAATTTACTTTCTTCTTCTTCTTCAATAAAAGTTACAGCAACTTTGTGTTTGAATGAATTAGTAAATTTCGTGAATTTATAAAGTTTTCAAAATATTACCATATAATCAAAAAACCTTTTGCGGGCCGGATCAGAAATGCGTCTCGCTACAGTCTTGCAATTTCCTATTAGCTTATTACTATAGAGATATTATTGTAATTTTTTAGATAAGGGAAACTTAACTAAGCCCGAATGAAAAATTATAACAGTTAAATGCAAAAGTATATTGTCTAACTAAAATTGTCAAATATTAGTGACTATTTTGCCTTAATTTTTATTCAAAATATAGACTTCTTATTAGTCTTAGTCTTGGTCTTGCAACAGTTAGGCGCTCTTGGTCTTGGTCTTGCAAAGTGCAAGACCAAGACCGATTTTGGGCAACACTAGTTTGGAGATATTCCATGTTTCAGTTTTATGTTTTATGTTTAAATTGAATGATAATTTTTCTGTTAAAATCTTACATAGTTTTTTTTTCAATTTGGTGACAAAATTTATTATTTTTATTTTATCACTTTTTAATGGGGTTTCAAACATTAAACTATCGCGAGCACCAAATAGTCTCGGTACTCCACTATACAAATCATTATGATTCTTTAACCGCATGTATTGTACTGTTGCCTGAATCATCTGTGTTCCAAGATATTTTCTGTGTAGTGATTAAAAGAAACATTTGATAAGGGAGTCCATTTAGAAAAGCGTGACTTACTTATTAAAAATATTCATCTATTTTCAACAACGATGACCTAAACAAACAGCTAAAAAATAGACATATACCGGCATGTATCCATTGAAATACAAAATTGTAGCCAATCGAAAATCTATTTTTTTTAAATTATTCATGTATAACTCCAAAACGGAGTAAACTCATTTGGAGCAAGAGTTTATTTTCTTTAATTTTAGATACAGGTCACAGTTTAAACAGTTCTGTTTATTAGTTATTTTTTTAGCACATCTATAAGGACATAATTGTTTAAAATAGGTGAAACTGTGTGTGTCACGTATTTCTGTATGGATTCTCGGACTAATTGAATCGGTGTGTGCGAAACAACTTTAATAAAAAAAATGCGAAAAATCGTTTTCGATGAAAAGAAGCTTAGAAAGGTAAGATGCGTGTGGACTGTCTGTTCAGTAGTTCCGTAAATACATAACGTCTTTCTCGATCGTTGAGCGCAGAAACATGAGTCAATGACTGACGTGGTCTCTGCTGGATCGCATGGCCAGCAGAGATGGGCATATTTGTATTCAAAAATATAAATACGAGTACCATTTATATTTATGATACTTATGAATGTAAATATAAATGAAAACTTCAAAGTTTTTTATGATGAACTATTTAAATTGCCAACCACATCACGTGACAATGATACAATCGTCGAGAATGAGCTTTAAGAGCGTTTCACTTTGTTATATCCTTACTTTGCAATGCTGCAAATTCATTTATGATATAATATGTAAAAACATAAATTTTTAAAATTGTTGTAAAATAAATTAAAACTAATATACATAGTAAAATAAATTGTTAATTAAAAAATATAAAGTTATAATGAATGGTTACTTTCTTTCCAAGTTTTCAGCTGTCTGTAAAAAATATTTGAATGCAGAAACAGCATAAGTCCGAATCAAATTTTAAATTTTCTTGAGCCTAATTTATGTCGAAATTAGATGATTTTTGCATAACAGCAACATAAATGCATATTATGACAGAGGGAAAAAAAGAACACGTATTTTAAAATTTGGAGGAGTTACGACGTTTTTTCTCTCTTCTGAAAAATTTGTGACAGAAGTGGTTTCTGCACTCACCGATTCAATTGGTGTAGAGGTTGTCTTGCTAGCGATGACAACAGAAATAGGCTTCTAAAAATTATAACAAAAAAATCAACCAGCCTCTCGAAGCTGTTGTGGGAATACTGCTTTCTTTTTGTATAGCATTGTCTATAGAACCAGGTTATTCTCATGAGTCCATGACCACAACTAAGGGGCAAGGGTGTCTGACCATTTCACGCTGGATAGTTCGGTACGATGTTATAATTTCTTAATATGGTTTAATATAATTTAAAATGTAGTTACTTTGACTAATGGATTTTATTTTTATTTTCGTATTATGTGATTATATATCTAGTAGTAGTATATCTAGTATTTTAAGAACCAGAAGTTCATCAGGAAAAATTAATTACATGACCAACAAAGCCCGTCTTGTAAGTGAGGTCGTGTTAGCGGAATGTGTTATAGCGTAAACTTTTATATTTTCGAGCATTTCGAGCGAAGCCAAGGACAAGCGTAAGGTTCTTTGGGAATCGGTTCTAACTTAGTCGGGAATCCTGAAATATTGTATTCATTCAATTGTTAACAGTATTTTGAAACGTGATAAACAGTTCTGTTTTCATTTTGATTTATTAAAACAAATATTCTATGAACAAATATTTTTTGACATTATAGCTCTAACCTATAAATACCTATTTTTTTTTATTTTTTTTTTTGGAAGTTTTATTTATTTAATTTGTGTACCCAAATACTAATACGAGTTACCACAGAAGAATGACAGTCAAAAAAACATAATTTTTAGGAAGTTTTTTTTATCTTTTTCACCTATAGTGTTGCCCAAATGCGAGACCGAGACGAGTCTTAGTCTTGCAAACTCAGTCTTGGTCTTGCGCAAGAATCTCGTAACAGTCTTGCAGTTATTTATTAGCTTATTATTATAGAGATATTACTGTGATTTTTTAGATAGGAGAAACCTAACTGGCCCCGAATGAAAAATTAGATGATTTAAATGCAATAGTATATTGGTTATACCAATTATTAACATATAGTAACTAAAATTGTCAAGTATTAGTAACTATTTTGCCTCAATTTTTATTAAAAAATCGATTTTTTGTTACCAGTCTTGGTCTTGATCTTGCAACAGAAAGGCGGTGTTGGTCTTGGTCTTACAAAGTGCAAGAACAAGACCGATTTTAGGCAACACTAGTCGCCTACAACTCCAGAACGGTTTATTCAAAAAGTTATTCTTTGAAAAACTAAAAATGTTAAATTTTGAATAAAAAAATACCACAACTTAATAATTTGGGATGGTCGAAAACCAGGGTCAACGAACAATGATTCCTTTCAAATTTGTTTAAAAATTAGATACATTTCTATTAACGAATATTCATTTGTGAAAAAAGTTTTCTAAGAGAAAAAAAAATTAATGAATATATAAGTGTATATAGGTATGTATTTGTTCTTTTTATTTATTTATTTTTAGGTTATTTTACTCGTACTTATTGCATATATATTATTTTTCTGCATAATTTATTTTATTTATTGTAGAATGTGAATGTGATTTCTAGCACTATTATAAATGTCTTTTGAGACAGGTTGTAATATTTTTCAATAAATAAGTTTTTAAAAAAAGAATAGAAATTTTAGTAACTTCGCGTTTGAATGATTTGATAAATTCAAGTTTTCAAAATTAATTTCAAAAATATCGGCATTAATCAAAGAAAATTTTTTATGACGTAGTTTGGAAACCTCTAGTCTACTCGTTAAAATTTGTATTAGGTTATTATAAATTCATATCAAACTTCCGGAAACAGCCTTGAACAGTGTGATGAATATATATTTATATTTTATTTTTACTTACGTGTCTCATATCAAAAATGCATCTTTCTATCTTCTAAAAATGAATAATTGTAGACCATAAAGAAATACACACGCTCTTAAAGTAAAAATAAAAATAGCCTATCCGTGACACACTTTCTCCTGGTCAGATCGGATCCCAAATTGGCGTTCCTGCTGGAGATTTCCTACTTCTGGACCAGATGGCACAGTTCCTTCTTAGTGTTTCTTGCATTACACATGTACACAGGTGGATCTACGGGGAGGGGGGCTTTCGGACTAAGCCTCCCCCCCAAAATGCTAAAATAAAACCATGAATTATAGAAAAAAATATTAAAAACTATCTCTTAAACTATTATTGTTCGCCTAATTACATTTAATAGAACTTCAAGAATCACTAAGACACCATGTCATATGAGTAGTTAGTTTCTTTCTTTTGTTTTCAAATTAATTATCGTTATGTATATGAAAAAACAAAAAATCCACAAAATTAAATTCTGGATCTGCTAGTGCACATGTACACAGTGAATAGTTTTTGCCAGTTGCATAAGCTCGTTGAGTGTGTCCCCGAAACTGAATGAATATTTAAATAAACCAACTTTCTCTGACAATTAAGAAAAATTCCGCTCACGTCCTACCAGTTGCAAGATGAATTGCTGATTTGTTCGTATAGAAATGATGATGCAAATGAATCGTGAGGAATAGTTAATTTAATCTTATAATTAAAATAATTCTATTAATTTTTTTGGAATAATTCAAGATATCAAAAATAAATAAAGGAAAATTATAACTTTTATTGAATATTTAATAGTTGGCCTTTGCATTATAAAGGAAGGAGATGGTCCGGGGTGGCGGCCATAAATAGGCTAAATAGTGGCAAAACTATTTTATGAAAAGCCAACGTTTCGACCCGACATTGCAGGTCTTCTTCAGGGCTAGAACGGACAAGATACAAAAAATATAGAGAATTGTGGAAATTTCATAAATATTATTTTAAAAAATTATAAACAATGTGAATAAGCTTAGTAAATTATGAACAGTAAGTACATTAAAATATAAACAGAGTAAGCTAAGTAACAAGATCCTAAACTGAAGTAAATAGATGGTAACAATTGTTATACTGTGATATATAATATATGCCAAGTTGGATATATTTCTACAGATCTACGGGAGAGTTTGAAAAAGAAGGAAAGAGGATATAATATGAAATAATAGACATAAAGGAATGTGGAGAAAGAAAACAGAACCAAAAATAAAATAGTTTTTCCACTATTTAGGCTATTTATTATATTAACAGTAAAGAATTACAAGCAGTAAATGAAATTATTTAATTTCTTACTTTTCATTTTTTATCTCCTAATGTTGTTCTTTTTACCTTGTATCTCATTACACTCTTTCTGGTAACTGGTATCTTATACTGTATCTGCTTCCCGGTACTAATTTTACTTTATTTTTTTATCTTGTATTAATTAACATTAGCTTTCTATTTTGTTCATTTAAGTCCTGATGAATACCGAAGTAGGTCGAAACCCCGTATGTAGAAAATAAATATATGTCCCATTAAGTAGAGTGTTTTGACCTATTTTAACGCATACTAGACTGAATATTACAAAAATTATATCTACGGTCAACAACATCCACTCGAAGTACTTTTTTCGAAAACGTAGTAATTTTGCTATGTTCTATAACATACATAGCGTGGATGCTATGTCCTACAAATTACTAACTATAATAATTTTCCGACTTAAAAGTCTCCATTAAGTTTTTGCTCGATCATATTCTTACCAACTGGTGTCGAATATCTTTTCACCCCCTCTTTGCATCAATTATAAATATAATCATATGTATAATAATTCTTTCGCTGAACTTTCTTGTTTACTCAAGAGAGGTCCTCATCTTTCTGCCAGAAAGTGGTTAGATGTCCTGGAGTGATGTTATCTTCGCAATGTGTTCTTTGCTCTCCTGAAGGTGTCTGAATGAATTGCCGATACATTGACTTTTTTTTTCTTTTTTTATTCTTTATCTGTATTTTAGATATAAAAGGCTGTGAGATTGGAATTTTTGTTTATATTAAAATTATATAAATATATATATATATATATATATATATATATATATATATATATATATATACACATACATAAACGTCTGTCCAAACACACTCGTTTAGTTGTTATTACGTACAACTCCAATTTACTGTCCTTGCTCCTTTACCTTGACTGCACTGTCACGTTTCTATACCCTCCGGTCGACTTTAATATTTAAAAAAATTTCTAAAGAAATTTGACTTTGTATTTCTTAAATTAAAAATACTATTTCAACCTTAACAGTTAAATAACGATTTAGCTAAATATCAGGATGGAATTTCACATATCACAGTTATTATTTTTATTTTTCTAATCCTTTCATAATTACACTATTTTCGAGAAAAACTGTTTTTCCATCTAAGAAAGTAATTGGTCCCAACTACAGCCATTACATTATGCTTCGAACCAACACAAATGCTATGGTTTCATTACCTCAAATAATTTTTGTCGTCGATGAACGAATTAATTTTAATTTTAGTAAACCACTATAATATTTTTTTTTAATTTGATTACTTTCTTTCAGTATCTATTAAAATAATCAACTGAATCTTTTTAATATAAATGTAATCAATTACCAATTATTTTAATAGAAACCCATTGACACCGTGAATTATTAAGTCGATTTTATTTAATATAATATAATTACGATGCTTTGAAGTGAAAGTTCCGTTCGTAATTTTTTCTCTATCAAGGATATACTAAGAAAATGAATGCAGTCTGCTGTTGATAAATTATTGTATTGTTGTTAATTAATGGTTTAATGGTTAGTTAAAATGATAATGAGTCGGAAATTGTTCTACGATTACATTATACCTACTAAGATTTTTTTTTTTTAAATTTTGTGTCCCACAACACAGTGCCGATTTTAACATTAATGCAAATGTTGGCTGTAGTAATGCATAATAAACTCATAATGCAATAATTATGTCAATTTAATCTCAAAGTAAGTATTAAAGTAAGTTATGTAAGTAAGTCTTCTACAAGGTCCCGGCCTTGTTCTGGTTGATACATTGGTGTTATTGGGAGGTATTTGTGTGGATGCTGTGTCCTACGCAAACATTAAAGCAAATATATCCTGTACAAATAAATAATTTATAAACCTTCAGGATCGCTAACAAATGGACGAAAAGATCCTGTATATTTGACTATTTATTTTTGTATTTATTACTATTACTTACTATTTATTTGAGTATTCGTTTTAACTTTATTGTAAACTTTTTATTAAAACTAATTCCATTATCAAGCGTTATCAATTATTTTATCAAGATTTTTGAAAAATATATTGGTTAATACTTCATTACAGATTATCATTGTGTGATTGAATGTAAATATGTTAAGTATAATTTAATCGTAAACCTATGACTTCCTGTCCTACAGTATCTTTAATAATACCCCACTTATCCCTGTTGAACAAATCCGATAACTAGGACTACACCTGGACAAACATCTAACTCGGAATCCTCATATCAGACTGAAACGACAAGAAACCGCTCAACGTTTCCGACTACTTCAGCACTTACTAGACAAAAGCTCTAACCTATCTATTAATTAAAAAAGATTCATATACATAGCCATAATAAGGCCTATTTGGACTTAAGGAGTTGAGCTTTGGAGCTCGACTTTGCCGGCTATTTCAGCACTTCAACAAACACGCTTAGACAGCTCCAACTTTCCAATTAATTACAAAATACATGTCTGTAATGCCTTTTTGGGCTTTTGGAGTTGAGCAACGGGCTCCACTAAACCATCGAAAACGTTGTATCCAATCCTTACAATCCAAAATCTTCGATGTTCTTTACTTTATCACAAATAAAATCGTCTATAACGACATTAATGTTCTAAGTGTTTCCAATTTGGTCCAATCGGGACATCTATCCTTTTATAATAGACTTCAGAAAATAAGGTGGCCTCGTGATCTCTTAATTTAGAAATAATATTAGAGTGCTTCAAATGGGTAGTTCATTTACTAGTATTTTCATGTATAATTCTCTGTTCACATTACTTATTTTTATCTTAGTAGAGTTTTAAATTCCATGAATACAAAAAAAAAAAATGTAAGCATATAAAGAATAAAAGAATATAATAAAGAATATATAGAAATTAGATTTTTTGGCATTTTCCAATATTTAACAGTATAAAAAATTACCCTAATGATCCAATGTAAATAAGTGTGAAAGTCCTTAGAACCTCGTAAAACCTTGGATGTACTCGAACGGTACCGAACGTGTCCAGTATAATCTAGCATAGCAGTACCCCAGAGTGGGAGAGCTATAGACGGAATGACAATTAAATAGCTGTAAGAACTGCCTATCCGTTAGTGTTTGAATTTATTAGAGGCTCTCGTCGGATATTCCTACACTTCATTATACGTTTGACTGATTGTATATTCATTACTGCATTTTACACATTTTATGACATATACTTTTGAAAAGAGCCTGATGAAACAAAAGGGTGTTCCATGTGTATCTTCCATTATTTGTTTGTACAAAACTATTTCACTTTCTGTCTGTTTTCAGATTAACTTGAGCTTCCCATCCAATTACATTTTATTTCCATTCGTTCCATCCATTCCAGTATTTTATGAAACTAAAAAAAAAATGTTTTCTAAAAATTTCATATTCATTACCATGGTATTTGAGACATTTTTTTTTTTTTTAACACTTTATTGCGAAATATTACAATTTGTCATAGTTAAGGACACTTATAATAGAGTTCATTGAGAGAGTACATTCATACCGTATATACAAAAATATAAATAAATAAAGTAATAACAAAAGAATAAGAAAAAAGAACAAAAGAAAAAATATATATATATTATATATATATATATATATATACACACATAAGTATTGTTTACAATTAGCCAGGTGATCTTTGAACCAATCCTGTCCCCTGTGTGAAGGGAAAAGGGAGGCTTAGGAGATCCCTACGCTTCTCCCTCAGCCACTTCACTGGTATTTAAGACCAGCGGAGGATGAGTAAGAGCGCTACAGCCACAGACACTCATGACTTGAGTGGAGAATCTGGCCATTGCTAGAACTCCAAAATATCCATATTTACAAAAGGTTATTTGAGACATTAGTTGAAGAATAGTAGTCAACGTTAAAATAGGCAACTATCAGTTTTTTTTTTTAGCAACTGTAAACATATGATGATCCATAAAATTACATATATGTTTCGTCGTTTTATAACAAAAAGTCATTAAGTAACATTTCATAACCTTATCTAATGAAGAAGTTTGAACAATTTTTTCTTCTATGAAATCAGAAAATCGTGCGCTTATTGTAACTATACATGCTGTATAAAAGGGTTTGTTTCATGTTCATAAAGCCAAAATTCATAATTAGATTTTGAAAGTTTACTTATATAAAAAATGAATTTATTTCTTGGCGAACCAGGGGAATGAAACTCAACCTTCTCACTCTGGCTTGATTGTACTTCTATAACAACCTTCCTTTGCCATGAACGGCGGGCAAGGAGGTAATAGAAAAAAAAATCACGTTTAATCATGTTAAACTTATTTAAGGCTTTAAAAGAATTGTTTGACTATAAGCATGTGTCTATCAAAATCATGAACAAAATAGATTGTTGTTTTAAAAAAGGAAAAATACATCATCACAAGTAAGTGTAATTATTCATTATATATAGAACATCGAACTTAAAAACTCTATACAACCCTCCGTTAATTTCAAACAGAATTTTATACGTTGAACCGGATATTAATAATGCTATTTTAGATAGACCCTTCTCTCTTGGTGAGTTGAAAGATGTTTTGGGTAACTCCAAAAATAACAAGGCACCAGGAAGTGATAGGATCCCTTATGAATTTTACAAGTAGGTTCCCGATTCTTTTTTAAACATTTTATTGGCTACATTTAATAAAATTTTTGAAATGGGCTATGTCGTCCTCTGACGGTCTATGTATGACTCCTCTGACGGTCAACAGACCATGTAGCTGATTTTCGGCTTTAAATCCAAAAATATTATTTTGCATTGTTTTGTAAATTATATTTTGTAATTTTGATAAGTAAAAAGACTTTTTCTACTTCTGTCTATAGAACATCGAACTAACTACCATATATTATTATAATATTAATTTTCCAATATTTGGCATTAAAATTTAGTCCTATTTAATATGTTGTGAATTAGGCCTCAGTAGTCTCTGTCATAATTATGAAAAGTTGAAATGTCTTTATCCTACCTACCGTCGCAAGTATTTCCTGGCATCCTTCCTCTTTCTAGTCGTCCAATCCCCCCCCCCCCTACTTCTTACGTTTGAACTCCTTTTCCATTCCTCCTTGAGGAAGGAGGTAATGGAAAAAAAAAATCAGTTTTGAAGATGATGGCACACAACTTATTTGATATAAAAGACTTAATAAACTTAACTTCTTAGATATTTTTTCACTAGATTTTATTCATAAATGAACTTGCTTTAAAATTTTATTTCAGGCTTTCGTTATTATTGTGATTTATGAGATGGAATGGTATATATGCCTCTCCATCTAACCTTTGTCTTTCCTTTGTTCTTCTTAATTTTCCTCCGTAACCTGAATGTTTCGAATATAATTTTAAATTCCTACCACGAAAATATATATTAAATAAGTGTTAACCTCTTTCACAGATCTACGGTGGGGGGAGGACTTTCAGGCTGAAGCCCCCTCCTCCCAAAATGGTAAAATATAACCACATTTTATAAAAAAAAAAAAATTACCTCTAAAAGTATTATTGTTCGTATAATTACATTTAATAGGGCTTAAAGAATCACTTAAACACTATTTTATATAGGTGGTTAATTTCTTTCTTTCTTCCAAAGTAATTATCCTAAAATATACATACAAAAAAAATCTTTCGGGCTGAAGTTGCTCCCCTCAAAATTAAATCCTGGATCCGTTACTGTCCTCTTTCCAAAATGGACGATTCTTTTATACTCATGCAAAAGTATTGATTTCATAAAGTAAATTTTTAAAATTTAAATTAAATTAAAATTTGGGGTGTGACCTTTCGGGTGCGTGCCTATTAGAGTGAAATCGCATTGGAAGGAATGTGAATATGTGTCGGAGAAAAGGGCAGCCAGGCTTCCCAGGGTCAGAAGGGCGGGCCCAGGTAACAGCGCTGCAGATAATCTCTTCGTCCGCACCGTTCCAAAATCAATCTCTTCTCAATGCTCCCACTTTTAGCCATATCCAAATTCAAAATTGGCTCTGAATATTTTTTTATTATGCTATTGATTCAGGGAACCATCTTTATCATTGCTTAATGCTGGATTTACGCATTTCCAAAACACTAGAAACACAAATAGGCGTAAGCAAAGAAAAAACACGAAATAGGCGTTTTACATACTTCTGAATTTCCAGTGAAATGAACATAGTGGACGTTGGAAATCATATTTGCCTTTACTTATAATAATTTTAAAAGAAGTAAAAGGCAGTATATGAGATATTATCATATTGAATAATTAACAGTTAATCGTTGTCCATTATAAAGGAAGGAGATGGCCAGGGGTGGCGATCATAACTAGGCTGAACAGTGGCAAAACTATTTTATTAAAAGCCAACGTTTCGACCCGACTTTGCAGGTCTTCTTCAGGGAGGTGTGTTCAGCTAGGAGTTTCACTTAAAACTCAACTTAAAACAAATTATTTGGGGTGTGACGTATTGGCTGCGTGCCTGTTTATAAGACTGAAATCGCATTGGAAGGAATGTGATTATGTGTTCAGTTCCATTTCAATTAAGTGAAACTCCTAGCTGAACACACCTCCCTGAAGAAGACCTGCAAAGTCGGATCGAAACATTGGCTTTTAATAAAATAGTTTTGCTTCTATTTAGCCTATTTATGACCGCCACCCCGGACCATCTTCTTCCTTCAGAAATTATCATATATACATTCTCATTGAGAACGATTTTTCGAAGAAAGCGATGGGTGAAGAAAATCGTACCACTTACTTATTTAATTAGCAGGTACACCAACTGAACATAATTACTCCAACTCAACTAAACTGCCTCCTGCAGCTTTAGCCGTCACTCGTCTCCATTATTTGCGACTGTAGAGGCCAAGAATCCTTTTGCTTATTTGTTCATACAATCTAGCCATTTTAACATCAGTCTTCCAGCTCTTCTAGTTTTGTAGAGCTTTTCTTTTAGTATATATCAAGCAATCTCTTCTCCGTTCATTCTGTTAACAAATCCTCCGAAATACTCTAACGTTAATAAATTTGCCTATTTCGAGCTATAAAGAAACGTAATGTCTGTATTGCTTCACTACCTCCATATGTTATCATTACACATTTCGTATAGACGAAATTATTCTGCAAACCGAAATAAGACCTCTTAGCTGCCACCACCCTTCTATAAATTTCGTGTTACAGTTTGCATTCAGCTGAGAGCTATGCATATTATATGTATAAATTCAGTCACTCTCTTAAAAGTGAGATCCCCTAATTTAACTTCTAGTTGCTGTGCCGAATAAGTCTGTCCTGAGCTATTTATTTTTTAACACATTTACTACGATTCCAACCCTCTACTGTGGTATTCAGGTCAGGAACGCCTCTTTCACAGAATAAATGCTTCTTCTTATGACACGACTTCTTCCAAATCATCAGCAAATCCAAGTATATGGGTTGTTCTATGAAATATAGTTCTGCCAACTTGAATCCCTAGTCTTCTAAGTAATTTAATGGTTCTTAGTAATCGTACCAGGAATCGTTAAATTCAACATCTCTCAAGTAACACAAATAATAAAAAAATGTTTATAAGGGAAACTACCCTTAACCCAAAATTCTTTGATTTCACATGAAAGACACTAGGTGGATCGTTTACAAACAAAGGGACACAAACACATGCCTCGAGAAAAACCATAATTCCATGTTTCCCATAGGTTGACAAACGAGTTAAATCTGGCTAAAAGTTTTTTTTTTAGAAAATACGTTATATTGAATCTGCTGCTATTGCATTGCATAGGTTACAGTCTGAATGAGCGGTTGAGAAACAAGGAACGGTTAGCATTTACTACCGAAACATCTTCCGAGATCAACAAGCCGCAAAGATGTGTGGAAATGATTAAAGAAGTAACATGTAATCCTTGATAAAGATAGGATACCCAGGATACGCATCTTTCTTCTTCGTAGGCTGTTGTATTCCAGGATAAATTACATAAGCAACAAAAAAAAAAAATTATCAGAACTATTTAAAGAAATGCTGCGACTACGAACAAGAGTTCATCAGTCCAAAAATTTAAATCAATGTACGTTGAAGTAATATTGCATGGGTCATTAGTGTTGAAGTTATTATCTTAATGTAATTTAGGGATGCATATATTCATTTAGAAAAACACGCTTAACACGTCTAAACACGCAATTCTCATCTGGTTGGCTCATAATTTATCAAAATATTAGGAACTCTTCTTCGCAGTGTCCCCATCTTCTCCCCCGTAACGATCTGTCCATCAAGTTGCTGACCAACCGTGGCTTTCACTGGACAGTGAAACATATCTATCATGTCAACTCTCTGGCACACATCTGCCACTTTCCCTGTTCTCCTCTTACACAGGAGGTTCAATGTCACTTCTAGTTTTGTTTGAGTAATTTTATGAAAGAAGTTGGAAAACGGTTATTTAGACTCCGTCAGGGTTTTTAGAATCGTTGTCTGAAAATATTTAATTTTAAGTCTGGTAACGTTTCTCATTTAGAAGAAGTTTCTCCTAGTGAAAAAAAAAAATTGTGTTTGGATTAAACGAAGTAATGAGGTGAACTACAAGTTGATTAAGAAAACCCAGAATTGAGGGGAGATCAGCATTTCATTAGGACGATTCTGAGACCTTTGTTTACGTTATATAATACATGTTTTTATAATAAACCAATTTCATGTTTAATAGAGAATGAGTGCTTTAAGACAGTCGAAAAGCTATAATCATAAATAAATTAGGTTTCAAAGTCGTAAGCGATGATTTCATTAAGAATGAAATGAACATAATTAAGAAAGAAAGTTTCAAATATGAAAAGGAGGCATACAAGCCAGTAAGTTTGAAAAAAAAACTTTTTCCGATGTTTGTCTGATCAATCACATGATAGTAAAGAAATTTTTATTGTATATATTTTTTATAAGTGTTGCTATCCAAAATGATATAATCAGTTATGTTAAACCTATTTATGGTTTAAAAAGAATTGTTTGTCTATAAGCATGTCACAATCAAAATCATGAACAAAATAGTTTGTTGTTTTAAAAAAGTTTTAAAGTTGAAGTGGCTTTAACCTTCCTATCGTCGCAAGTATTTCCTGGCGTCCTTCCTCATCCAAGTCATCTAATACCCTCATACTTCATACATCTAACTCCTTTAATTCAAATCCTCAGTTCACTCCCGCAATAACTGTTCCTTTTCTTCAGATTTATATATAATGGTCCACCTAACCCCTGCTTTCGACAAATCTTTCATT
Organism: Nezara viridula; assembly: GCA_928085145.1. Classification (NCBI taxonomy): domain Eukaryota; kingdom Metazoa; phylum Arthropoda; class Insecta; order Hemiptera; family Pentatomidae; genus Nezara; species Nezara viridula. Next base: position 51,568,750 of record OV725081.1, read on the forward strand.
ATTCGATCCTCATCCCAAGGGAATTCTATACCTACCTGCATACGTCGCTCCAATACACTCCCCAACTTTGAATCCCGGCTGTTCAATCACCTATCTATTTAGTTCCCATAAAATCCTAAATAGATGTTGCTATAATATATATATCAATTATTTCATATAGTTTATTTTGTTTTCACAGTTATTTCTATTCTTTTTTTTTTCTTAATTGATTAAAGTTAAAAGGTAACTTATAATTGTTTTCTTTATTAAGTCTATTTGTTTATTTTGTGATTAATCACTGAGGCTACAAAGCCCACATTTCTATCTTCGTATATTATTTTAAAGGGACTAGTACACTAATATTATTAAGTATTACTAATCGGTCCGTATGAATAATTCTCAGAAATTTTTTTTTAGTGAAGGAATAGCAAAACAATATGGAAGTAAGTAGTTTCTATGTATTATGTTAGGAAGGAATTCAAATTTTTTCCTTGGTTGACAACAATATCCCATTTAATATAATAAACCAAAATACTTGTACAAATTGCTTTGCTAGGACCTGTTTTTAAACGCAGACGGCAAAAATAATAAAATCAATAAAAACAAAATAATGACTCGATCATGGTATTTTCTATATTATTAAAAAAATGAAATGTAAGAACAAACAAATGCCTTTAAGAAATAATAAAGTTAATATACCAGCCAGGAAAAAAAGTGTAGTAGACTATTCTACTCCTAAATGCAATATATTTAAAGAGGAAGACAATATTAAGTATACCAAAACTAATGAACTGTATCTTTGTTAATAATTGTCCGATTTTTTTTTTTTTTTTTTTGTTTTGTAGGCAATTTAGTAATATTTCTAATTATTATGGGTTCAATTCAGAAACAAATTCATAATTTTTGAGTTATTCGCAAATAAAGTTTCTTTTCCTTCATAACTTTTTGTCCAGCAATTTGCCGCATGTGAAGAAGAAGAACATCTTCAAAATGAGTGATTAATCATTGGATTTGATAAAGAATTGACGAAGTTATGGTGTACCGACAAAAAAACACCTTTTAGAAATAATATATAGGATTATCACAAATTTACGAACGAGATTTCTGATACACCTCTTCCAGTTGTCCTCATTAAGAAATATATTATGTTATATTATCTTATTTAATATTAAAATATGAAGATCCATAATATTAAAATGCATTCTTTAATAATATTAATACAATTATATATAATATAATACAATGGAGAAAGGAAGATAGAGCTGAGCATACTGCAGACGATGGCTGGGCGACTGACCTGAATGCACGCACGTTTTAGCAGTTTCACGCCGCTTCATTTGTTCTCATCCTCTGATAAAAAGCGGTAAATCTCTCTTTAAGATCTGTTCCGTTCCAGATCCTGAGAGATTGCTACAAATTTTTATGCTTTACAACCGCGCGCCAATACTCCAATTGTTGCCGATTTTAGATTCATAGCTTTCCAAAAATTCATACTTTAAAAGATAGAAATTATGCCTAGCTTTGTAGCGATATCAGGTGAGTTCCTATATCTCTTATAGATATCGACTTTTGGTATCGGAATTAGTATAATATCGAATCAAAAAATATTGATAACGCCAATATCGATGACCAAACGAAATTTTTGTTGTAATTAACAAATATACCGTAGGTTTATTTTAAAATATCATTGAGTACTTTTCATACCCTTAAATCATCAACTTTAATGCATTTTCCCTAAAATTCAGCTTCATATCATATAGATAAATTTAAAGGGTGTTGAGAAAAGGGTGCGAAGTTTCATTGAAATCAGTACATTCGTTTAGGCGCTACAGTCTATAGCAACGCAAGTTTTTCTGCATTTTTATTTATTTTTCCTCCTTTATAAACTTATCAAATTCTTTCAAACGTTATATGTAGCATTTTTCCGTAACTCTGAATAGTGCGAAATGATTAACCTTTTAAAATAAACTCTATTAAAGATACTTTAGAGGAAGATATATATGAACATTGGGCATTTAAGCCCTTTAAGGTGACATCAATGAGGATAAGATCTTAATGATATTAAAGACCACTTAATTATACAATGATACACCGAGTTTAATCAAAATCAGTAGAGCTGTTTTTGAAAAAATTGTAAAAATATGTTTCAGCCTTCATATAAAGTGACACTTCCGGTTAGCCGATTTTAACAAAAAAAATTCTGTCACATCCGGCCCATATACAAACCTTATACACTTAATATCAGCTTCGTACTACTTTTCATTTATGAGCTTGACTGTTAACACACACAGACCATTTTGCGACACTTAGTTATTTGGACTCCGGGGACCTCAAAACATGTATTTCCGTTGGAAACTGAGATTCGAAAATTTTCACGATCGCAATACTTACCCTTACTATATATTAAATATATATATGTAAGTGAAAGTAAAAAATTACGACTATTTTAAATATATTTTTTATATAAAAGTGTTTGTGCCATTTTAGTGCAGTGACTGTGTTTCTTAATTTCTTACTGAACTGCTTTACACAGGTTCTTTTCTTTTTATTTTTTGAAAAATATGTTATTTCTATTTTCAATTCAATGTAATTCAATCTTGATTTGTTTTAAGGGAAGAACCCTATACAAATGTAGTCTATCACAAAATAACAAACATTATTATCCTTATTTCTATTTAGTTTATTATATTAATACCTGTACCACTACAACCTATGAAGGGTTTTGGGTTGGGTACTATGTGAGGAAGTGCTTTTACAAGGCCAACGGTTGTGCAGGGAGGTGATTGGGCCGATATCACGCTCAACCGCCAGGTTTTCTCTCTTAATTAATAATTTAATTAAGATTGCCCACTTTATAGAGTCTGGGTGTGCCCCAGGTGGGTTTCCTGACCTCAGGTTCGGCTAATAAAAAATTACTAGTCATCAGCCGGACTCGAACTTGGGACCTTGAAGCTCTGGAAGTCAGTGCTCATCCACTGAGGTACATTGTTATTATATTGATGCCTATCATTATTCTGCAGTTTTGTTCTTACTGTACATTTATGTTACTATCCGATATTTTAATTTATTGATACACGTAAATCAATTTATAGGAATAATAATTATTTTTTAATATATTTTTTATTTATTTCATATATTTACATATTATACTGTCTCTGGCGGATCCACGGCGGGCATCGAAATTGCGGGTTGAAGCCTCCCCTCCCAAAATGAAGATATATATCTTTTTATAATATCTCTAGATATGCTTCCGTGAGTTATCTGAGCTAAATACTAAAACAATCACAATATGTACTCTTTATAAATTATAACGCATATAATGCTATTAAATGTAAGCACGTATCATGAAAAATATTTTAAAATTATTGTTTTTGTTTTATTTTTGTAACAAGTCTTCGAAGGCTATTTAAACATCACTTTTTATTGTTTCTTTCTTTTTTTTACTTCCAGAGAAAAAAAAGATATAAAGATTTCTAAAATGAAATCCTAAACCCATTAATAATTACAGCTATTCTCTTAAAAACATGAACACTGTAGGACACAGATATAAATAAATATAATAATTATTATATTTCAGAATATATATATATATATATATATATATATATATATATATATATATATATATATATTCTGATTATAATCAGAATAGAAATAGTATATTTTTTTTAAATGCACGTAGGTGATTGCATAGCAGTTATTTAATTGGACCATATGCTCGCTTAATAAGGTTTTTAGAATTAGGACCACCAATTTCATCACAAGCCCACTTTATCAATCAGGACTGCCTTAGATATTACTTAGAGCATACTCATGATATATCTTTCGAAACCTCCAAACATCATTCGCCCTGCTTCGTGGAGCGTGTATAGTGGAAGCTGTGGGTACGAACCATCAGCTGAAGTAACTTCAGTGTCGACACATCCTCTGCTCTACGTAAGGTTTGGATTAGTAAATGTGGTCTTGCTTGACCACAGGAACCACGGCGATAATTGACGTAATGAATTACTAAAGCAAATAAAATATTGCCTAATATTTTCTTTGCTATTATACAATCCGAGTTATTCATAACTAGAAAAGTATATTAAGCATTTTATTAAAACAACCATTTTCTTTTGAGATAGAAAGAAAGAAAGGAAATTTTATTTTGGGGCATTCAGTCCCCTAAGAATAATGATAATTTGGTGACATTAGTCTGACATAAAAAGATGATCAAGAATTAATTAAATTACTTGGTTATCGAGCCTTGAAAATAAAACGATAGAAAGGAACAAGTTAACATTTGAATAATATATAGATATATGCATAAGCGTGCTCACATATAAACAATAAATAATATATAGGTATCAATAGGATAGTGCGTAATGAAATATACATTACTAAAACACAAACAAAATATTCTTACATTTTTTAGAAGATTGATTGCTGAGGAGATGGATAAACAAATGGTGTTTAAATGAGGTTAAGGAAGATGATTTGCGTACGGAAGTAGGTAGGGAATTCAAGAACAAGGTAGCACGTATGAGAAAGGATTTTTTAAAGAAAACAGTTCTATGAGAAGGAATATAAAGGTTTGTTGGTTGGGATCTCGTATTGAACGAATGGATCGAAGAGCTAGGAGTAAATACGTAGGGGAAAAAAAGATAGGTTTTGATACTGTGATCAATAATAATTAATAACTATCCTTCACTTTTCAAAATCAAAACTTATCAGTACAGAAAATATTTAAGATCTCATTTTTTTTTTTTTATTTATTTATTCTGACATATAATATTCTGTCACAGGGACAATAATTATATTGATAAATGAACACATTCACACCGTATATACAAAAAAGAAATAAAATTAACAAAAGTAAAATAATAACTAATAATAAATAAAAACTATATACAATAAAAAAAATAAAATAACCTAAATATAAGTAAGCTAAAAACATAAAAATACAGTCATACCTATATACAATATATACAATCAGGCGGGGAACCCAATTCCCTGCGCTACTCTCTCAACCGCCACACCGGTGCTAAAGCCGGTGGAGTTTGAGCGAGAGCGCTTTAGCCACATACACTCATGTCTTGAGTGGAGAATCTGGCCATTGCCAGAACTCCAAAATAAATACTATAAAAGATCTCTGGGCCACTACCGCTTCAACCTTCGAGGAGGGTTGTAGGGATGAGTGGAACTAGATAGGGATTGCGCTAGGGGATTTGGATGATTGATAAGGTTCTGATAGAATTTTGAAAAATTTTCAGGGATAAGGTCAAGGACAAATGGGATATTAAGGTCATGATATAGGGTTTTGTTTGTTACATAGAACGGAACATCGACTATTGTTCGGAGGACTTTGGATTGAAAGAATTGGATGCGTTTATTGTTAGAGAATTTTGCCCAAGAATTTGCCATTGAGCCATTGAGAATTTGCCACCCCCAAAGTTCAAGTCCGTAGGTCCAAATGGGTTTCAGTATTGTCTTATAGATCAGTAATTTGTTGTCAATTGAAAGTTGAGATTTTCTGGTCAGTAGTCTGTATAATTGGCCGTATCGTCGGTTAAGTTCTTGTCTTTTAAGTCTAGTATGTGGGTTTCACGTTAGTCTTCGGTCTAAGATAAAGCCAAGATACCGGACTGTGTCCGAAAAAGGAAGCTGGATGGAATTAAAGTGGACTGATGGACAGGATAAGATCTCATTAAAATAAAATGAAAAACAACCACAAAAGTATGCAAATTATTGTAAGTACAAAGTGTAATGCCCTGACACAGTCACCGACAGCCAGAATTATATATGGAGCTTTTGGGCGCGAATTTGAAACGTGTGTGTGTATGTGAGATAAGATATTATATTTTATTTTATATTATATTTTTATATAGTAAAATAATTAGTTATCTATTGGCCGTTTATTCCAAAGCAAATCATGTATATTATCATGTAATATTGTATATTAAGATATACAATACTTTTAAATGTCTATGGGCATCAATGAGCCTTTCATTTGACAGAACGACTAACTCCAATTTCAACATTGTTTATTATTAACTTTAGTGATGTTTCTTGTGGAAGAATTTATAACTTTATTCACAGTTCTATATTTCAACACCCCAATCACCTACTCTGGAATCAACTTTGTGTTAACATGATTTATTTTATTTTTACTTATTGATTTATTTCTTATTTCGCTTATGTATTATTTATGGATGTTATTCTATTTTTATATTTACTTTTTCTTAGTTTACTCATTTATTTTTATTTTTTATTTCTCTATTATATGTATATATGGTACGAATGAACACATTTAGCCCTGTTACTTGTTGCCCTTCAATGTGACAGATTATACTGTTTACTGTTCAATAAAAAATAAAAAAAGGAATAAACTTACTCATTGTTTGTATAGATATAACTTTTCCATCTAGACATATCACTAAAATGGCATTACTCAATGTTGATATTGCAGTTAGTCATTCTGTCAAGTGAAAGGCTCAGTGACTGAAGTGTGGTTTATAAAAGCAGGTCGAGTAACTAGATTTTTAATGCTTAACGTCGATATAATAAATAGACTTTTTGTAATTTTAATGGTCTAAATGATTTGTTATTTGTAAGCTTTAAGCTTTAGCTCCGTTTAAAATGCACTTCAAAAATTTTGTAATAACCCAACAATGCCAGAAAATAATATTCAAAGTAGAGCGGTAAGTGGAAGTTGTAGGTTGCGCTCACCAGATATTTTTCTTTCCTCCCCTACCTCGCCTTTTCAGCTTGAGGATATTTCCAGGCCAGGGGAGGGAGTGAGTTATTAATGCCAGAAATAAATGGAGTCGTAATCTTTCCTTTATTTATAGATAAATATGCCCGGATAGGAGTGAAACAAGAAGGATCCATATTTTTTCTACAAAATGTGTCTTCATTTGTATGTGTTATAGCTGTTTTTTTTTTCATAAGAGGGGATGAATGAAGGGTCTTGGATTCAGTATTTTGTTAGGAAATAGTGTCTTAAAGACAAAGATTGTGCAAGGTAGGTGATCGGGTCAGGATCACGCTCAACTGCTAAGTTGTTCATCTTAATGATTTAATTTGGATAGCCAACACTTACTAAACAAACGCTCCAAACTTTCTATTAATTACAAAAGACTTATCTACATAACTATAATAAGACCTATATGGACATACGGAGTTGAGCTTTGGGGCTCCACCAAACCATCGAATTCCTATCGTATCCAATCCTTACAATCCAAAATCCTCCGTAAAATCCTCAATGCTCCATACTTTGTCACAAATAAAACCATTCATAAAGACCTTAATGTACCATATGTCGCTGATTTAGCTCGAGCCAGATATCTATCCTTTCATGATAAACTTCAGTCCCATCCAAATCCGCTTGTTTCCACTCTTGCTTCTTTCTCGATTCCTGATAATACTCCTAGGCGTCTGAAAAGGAGATGGCCTCGTGATCTTCTTACTTAAAATTATTTAGAGAGTGCTACCACTGGGTAGTAACTCTTCAAGCCTGTACATGCCATTATTTATATTTGCGCATATTTACTTGTTGTATTTGTATACAGTTGTAAATTCCATTAAATAAACAAAAAAAAAAAAAAAAATTTGGATAGAATAGAAACTAGTTGACTACTCCCACATTTGTCGGATTGTGGTCTCATCCCACATTTGTGGTCGATCCGCTGCTGAATAAAAATTACTAATCAGCCGGAATAAAACCTGGAACCTAGAGCTTAGCTACCCAGTGCCTAACTCACTGATCCACTGTGCTCCCGTATACATATATATGCTATAAATCTCTGAAGGAAATTTTTATTTGGCTATTTCTTTTTCGCTTAAATGAATCTCTACACTACCTAAAAAACGTTAAGTGATAACGCTGGGGGTCTGAGAGCCCAATGAATCCAATTATTACCTGGGGATAATGAAGCCGAGAATTCTATTCAAACTGTCAGCTACTATAGCCTAGTAATCTAATCTCAGGGACTCCAATGACATGGGTCTTTGAAATGCACTTGAATGGAATTATCCAGGCGGGGCTCAATTCCTATAGAGTTAATTAATTAAATTCATCATTTAATTGTTAGTACTCTTAATAAACGTCTTTGTTATATTACATGATGTAAAAATAATTATTTTATTATAAAAAATTAATATTATATTCGACTAATCATCGTAAGGTGGGTTAATTTATTATGAATAATTAATTTTTAATTTACATTTTTGTATGTATAATACGATCCTTTTTTTATTTTATTTTTTACTACACGATGTACAACACGTGACCACCATTTAATATAGGAGGGAACCAAATTCCCAAAAGTACCTTAGCTTGGATTAACATTCGATAGAAGGATAACCTACGTTTGGCCCGTACGTCAAAATGAAAAGACAGACTTTATACAAGCGACTGAAAATAATGTACTCACTTTTTTCAAAATCTTTTTTTATTTTATTGTAATTTACAACTGTAAACATGTATACAACTAGTAAATCTGCTACAGAAATATATAACATGAAGGTACTTGTGAAGAAGCTATCCACTGGCAACACTTCAAAGATAAATTAATTTAGGAGGTCCCTTGGCCATCTTCTTTTCAGACGCCTCGGAGGGTTTTCAGGAATTGTATTGGATGAAAGGTTATGAACTAGAGGATTGGGGTGACCAAAGAATTTGAAATGAAAAGATGTATATCTTGTTTCGGCCAAGTCTTCCGCAAGAGGAATGTTGAAGTATTTATGGATAATTTTATTTGTTACATAATAAGTAGCATTTAGGATTTTACGGAGGATTTCGGATTGTAAGGATTGGATACGGGAAAAATTTGATGTTTTTGTAGAGTCCCTTTTTCAAAATCAACATTGAAAATTCGACAAAAACTAAATTAAACTATATTCACACATTTATATACTCAAACCCATGTCGACATACGCCATTATGATTTACAGTTCAGCAAAAAAGACGCACTTATAAAAATTACAATCATTTCAATCCAAAATTTTAAGACAATACCAATTCAATCAATAGTACCTACCACATTTGATAGCTGTTTCAAGTTTTTACAAATCAAATCTGACTTTAAGAAATAATATAAATGAAAATTTAGTTAAAGGAATTATAACATGATTTAAGTTTCTCCCCTCCAAAAAAATATATTAATGCTGCCTTTTTTTATGTAACTACTAATTATCTAACACTTTACTTTTAACCCAAGCACTTAAAACTATAAATGATTCACGAGATCGTATTTGATTTACATGGTTTGTCTACTATTACAGAATGGATATGACGAATATCCCTATCTGAATGATATATTCTCGAGGCTCCCGACTTTCCTTACATTACATGTTCTAAAAATAGAGGATGACTAAAACGACATTTTTCAAAACTTGGTTTTCCGCATGGTAACGCGCAAAATAAATTAATGAGTTCTCGATATTTTTGAGCAATTCCCATTTTTCTTCTACTTTAGATACTTGAAGAAGTAACAAGTACTTATCCGATTCAGCCATTATTAAACGAACAATATTTCGGAATAATGTTTCTCTGGTATCTGATGAAGCTGTTCCTAGACAGCCTTCCCACCTCCCCTTCAACTTTCTAGGTCACCTCACTGCCCTTACGCCGCACCTAGAATTCTCAGCCCATTATCTGTTAATGTCCTGTCAGTCCTTACCTCTTGAAGATTCCTCAGCCTTTTAAACTCCATTAACTCGTGAATATCCTGCATTCCTCTTTTTATTGTTTACTATTATGTTTTGAAAGCTTGCATCCTGTTTCCGTTATCCGTTTAGTATCGAGGTTAAAATAGAATATTTTAATATTTGAATAACATTGCTTTGGGTTGTTCGGAAATTAGTGCAGGTTTATGGTCATAAAATGAAATACATAAAATAAATGCTACAAAACTATTTTTAGCACACAAAATATGATCCATCAATCTTAATAATTTAATAATTTCCGCTAACGTGTTGGTAACTTTTATTATATGGGTGATAAACATTCAGGTGTAATATAAATAAATATTAAGTACTCAACACCCTGGAGTACTTGAATACCCTCAGTGCTCAAACCACGCCATGAAGATGATCCACATGTTTGGGTTGAAACGTTGGCATAAATAAAAAATTATTATTTTTTTTTTTTTTAATACTGCGTCCTGAATAATTATCATCCATACTATGTAGAACAGTCGACTAACTTCCTTTAACTTTTATTTTAGTAAGAAATTTTGAAAATTCATTTTATTCCGAATTTCAATCAATAAAATTTTTACCTTTTAAGAAGTGAGATGTCTACAAATAGGTAGTCGGTTGGCGAGAGGTCCGGAGAGCAAGGGATAAAGGTTTGTTTCTGTTTCGGGAAATAATTGCTTCGAAACTTAATATTTTTCTAGCGGTCGTTGACGGTATGAGGAGCCAAAGTTCCAAGCTTTTTTGCCTTTCCTATTTCGTTGTGGTCGATTTGCTAAGAGTTTTCCGGAAAGTTCTCTTAAAGTCCTATAACTTTTATTATAGGATTTTCTTCAATCAAAGCTCGCAAAACTTCTTCTTCAAGGGAAGAATCCTTTTTGATTTGTAAGAAAAATTCTCACTCTAGATATTTTTTATAGTTCACTCATTCTCACACTGGCATCGCACCACACTTTATTTATATTTCTAGCCGTTTGGATCTCGTTCCTATATAGTTCACACTAGTACGCGCTTTGGCATCTTAGTAAATACTAAATTTCTTCCAAAAAGTGAAATACTAGAAAAAAAAACTGGTTTGTCCACTCACCCGACTATCCAACTGATTTCAGAAAAGTTTTTATATCTTTACACAATCCATTAAGAAACAAAAAAAAATTGAAATAGATTTATTTTCCTGAAAATTTATAAAAGAAAAGATTTGAGTACGATTTATTTGATAAACTAAAGCAATGTAAACCGGCTTAAGATATATCAGTATAAAAATTTCAATACCCTCTAATATTGCTGATCAGAAACTTTTTGCCATAGCTTAATTTTGTCAAACAATAGTTTCTGTTAAAAGTACAGGAAATAGTGAAGCTTGTGTGATGCGGGCAACAGATTTTCTTATTTTCATACTTTTTCTCTCATTCACCCCTTTCTGACACCAGATTATGATCCCGTAATCTTACATTGAAAATTGAATACTAACTTCGTTAATAGTTGTCCAAAATAAACAATTTTTATATAGTTTTGTAGAGAATTTTATTACCTTTCAAAGAAACAGGCTAAACGTAGAAAGGGGCATATTGGTAGAATCGGAAGAATATCGAAAATTTGACCAAATCGCAATACTTTCTTTTTTACCTAGTATAGGAAGGAAAGTAAAATAAAGATTTTGTTTGGTAGAGGATTATTTAGTGTTAATACTCAAAAGAAGAACGTAAGCAGTTTGTAATACAGAGGGTTCATGTTATACTACACTATATATACTATGTTATATGTATAGAATTCATGTTATACTGTTATAAGTCAATTTGATTTAATGCTGCGGAGAATGAAAATTCACACAATAATCTCAGTTGTAGCTAAATCACTCTGTCGTTCCTAGTCGTTGTTGTAAAACATAATGATAATAACCCTGACGAATTCTTCGTGCATTCTTATGCGATTTGATACGTGAGGTCAGATATTCCTGTCACAATCAAAACATTCCCTATCTCTATGCGTAATGGTGATTTCTTCATTTCATGCGAGTGTCACGGAAAGGACCCTCTACATACTTCTAACAATTTCTTCTACGTAATTGCATTCAGTGATAATGTTTGTTTAATATTATTATTTTCATAATCTGATTCTAGTGAAGAGTTTTTCGAGTTTTCTGCAGCCAGAGCATTGGGAGGTTATCACCTTGACATTTCGATACCAACTTTCACGGATATTGCAAGGCGATGAACCGGCCAAACAGCAGAATATTATCCGCTTTGTCTTAAAGTTTCAATATATTAGAGTAGCTAATTATTTGAAAATTGTGTTTACTTGAACTTAAAAATCATCACTAAATTCGGAATACTTTTTAATTAATATGTAATTATATATTGAAACTGACAGCTGTGTTTAAAGCTTGTTTTAATAAATGTACTGATGAAGACAATTATGGATTTGTGGTGACACTGCAATAAAATTACTATAATGGAATACTTTGCACTGGTGATTTAAAATTGTAATTAACTAATCGAATAATCGAAATAAAACTCAGAATAATCGATATTTATAACTAAGCATGATATCAGTTATTCATGTTTGATCAATTTTGTATTTCTATGGCAAAATGTCTCCCTAGCTCTTCTTAAAGTGAAAGTGGATTAAAAAGTATATATATATATATATATATATATATATATATATATATATATATATATATATATATATATATCCCGTTGCTCCGTGATTTGAAACTTCATTCAAATTGAAATCTCACAATAATACGGTTCCCACCAAAAGTTCATAACTCCATAAAAATATGTTCTCCCTCCCATAAAAAGTTATTTATATTTCATCTTTCTCTGAAAAATTCATTTCCACGCAATAAATGTTTTATTGCATTCACGTTCCGGGTACCTCTGATGGTAAATAGGATGAAACAGACAAACATTTTTTATTTATTCAGAAATATTAAAATATGTCACAATTATGGACATTTATAATAGTGTTCAGAGAGCACATTCACACTCTATTTACAATAAATAAAAATAAATAATTCAGAAACTAATAATAATAAAAGTAAATGTATATAAAAAAAAAACTAAACTAATCAAAAGAACAACTAAAACACATGCATACCATACAATATTTATAGAATCCATTCACTCAGAAGAAATCCGCTCTTGGAAAGAAAGGAAGGACTTTAGGAGATCCCAGCGCCTCCCATTCTGCCGCATTACTCGTATTAAGGACCAGTAGAGGCTGAGGAGAGGCCCACACGTATCACACATACTTGACTTGAGTGGAGGATCTGCGATGGGTGGTGCTGGATTGTGATTGTGCAAGGGGATTTGGATGATAGGTAAGGTTCTGGTGAAATTAGGATAATTTTTCTGGGATAAGGTGTAGAACAAATGGGATATTAAGGTCATGGTGTAGGGTTTGGTTGGTTACATAGAATGGAGCATCACTATTGTTCGAAGGACTTTAGATAGAAAGGATTTTATGCGTTTAATGTTAGAAAATAGACAAACAAAAAATATTTTAAAAAATTTTAAGGCATAAAGCTAAATAGAAGTTATTGATGAGTGTTTGTGATTCGAGAGCATTTCAAGAACTAGAGGTTTATTCAATGGTCATACTATCCAACAAAGGCACTCCTACATAGGATTGTTTTGAGATGCACTGAATATTAAGGAAAATATACACGATCTGTATTGCAGATAGTAATCTTGTTAAAAAGAAAATATCTTATCCGACAGATTGTTTTGTGATGAAAGAGAGAAATGGGTTGGGCAAAACCTACTTCCAAAAGTAAGACGCAAGATTGGGTGCCTGATCAAACCAAATAACGTGTCTTCCGCAGCATCCTTAAAGTCTATTTTTATCAGTTTTACGCCATTTAATTAATTGTAACGGTTAAAACTGTTTATTAGTGAATAACAAATAGATAATCTACTTCCTTTTTTTTTATATCCAGGTTTGGGATTAGTACAGATATGAATGAAGTAAGCGTTTAAATGAAACAGTATAATAAATAACTTTAGTATTATCAATAATCACTATTACCATGTATAATTGTTACATAGATCTTGCTGTTATTTTAATCTTCTATAAAACCTGTATTAAGACTTAAACATGTATTCAAGCATATCTACATATCCCTGCCATCGTCCGTGCTATAGACCACTTTTTATGAGATTATTAACATCCGGATGAAACTTCGTAAATAGTTTCATCTCATCGTAACCTACAACTATTTTATTTGCGAAAACTGTTGGAATTGGGGCTTTTTCAATCTGGAGAGGTGCAAACTTTGTGTATTTAATTAAGTAATAAAAACTCGTAAATACACTTACTATTATATTTGCTTACTACTTGGATCGTAAGATAATTTTATCACAAAATTAAGAAAAAACGTGGCCTTAAAAAATATTGAGCCGTTTGGTGTGACCTACATCCCCAAATATACAAATTAACGTTTGTCCTTACAAACGGCCCAATATTTTTGTAGGTCATCTTTTTTATAGATTTTGTCATCAAATTATCTTACGATCCAAGTAGAAAGCAATGAGCATTTAACAGTTTTTAATACCAAATTAAACTGACAAAGTGTGCCCCTCTCCAAATTGAAAACGCCACAATTTCGAGAATTTTCGTAAATAAAAAAATATTTGTAGGTTACGATAAGATGAAGCTATTTACGAAGTTTCATCCGGATGTTAATAATTTCATAAAAAGGGGCCATTACTACGGACTACGAGAATAAATTGTTTTTATCGGCATACGTTAAGTGTTGACGCGCTTGAGGAAAAGCGCTGGGATTTCTTGCAGCCTCACTTTTTCCTCCACAAGTGAGAGAACAAGAATGCCTAGGATTTCCTCTGGTTGATTGTAAATTTTCCAATATATTTATTGTATTTCTTCATGTTATATTATGCTATGGCGTCCTTATTTCTGTGTATTATTCGCTGTTACTTAATTCACTTATTTATATTTTCTGTAAATATGGTGTGAATGTGCTCTTTGGTTCCTATTATAATTTTCCTTAATTGAGTCAGAAAGTAATATTTTTCAATAAAAAATATTTTAAAAATAAATTAAAATAAAAAATCTGCATATGTAACCCTGCATTTGTAAAAGCATGGATGAAGTAACTAAAATATTTTTTTTAGTATTTATATGATTTCGTAAACCAATACTAGTTTTTATATTTGGTATGATATGTCACGAAAAAGCGTTGCCCGTAACACCTGCGTACCGCTTCAATACAAAAGGAAGTCAGAAGACAGATGTTACTCACCTGTAAGCGGATATCCTTGTGCTGAGGTGTAGACGCTAAAGCCGACAGGTGTTCGGACTGACGAAGTACACCTTCCCACAGCTAAGACACCGGTACACTGACTAAGGTGTTCCAGCAGCGCCACCTCTCCGCAGTCCAGCCAACCAAGAACAGGTTCTCAGCATCCCTCCTCCAGGATGGCCATTCAGATCTCCAAAGGATTATGCAACGCCGTACAGTCCTGGTGCCATATACGTCAATAAATCTGCTCTGGCGCTTTCTCTTTTTTTTTTTTTTTTTTTATATTTCCTCTTCTGACCATGTTCATGAAGGCATATTGTTTTTTTTTGCATGTGGGTCATCAGTTCGTGGCTTGAAATATCAAGTTAACCAAAACGTCGTACTATATTTTAATTCGCCTTCATGTTACTTGTGTCTTCAATACCGTCAATCGGTACAGGATGGAGGAGGAAAGAGGCATGGGCCAAACTCTAGGAGTGCTTTACACAAAGGAAAACAATAAATATTAAAAAAATGGAGATGATTGTCTGTAATTTTAGTTTGAGAAGAAGTAGGTCAGGGATCCAGTAAATATATAATACTATGTATTATAATAGTATTGTTTTTGCAAACGTTTCGAACATTGTAGGACATCAAATCTTTCATCTGGCACTGCCGGAAGAAGAAGGCGAAACCATCAGTCTTCTCTGACATCAGTTTTTTAACTTCTTAATTCTTCTTAATCAGAGGTCAGATTTGGATGAAAGGTTTTCAGATCGTAGGATCAGATTTGACCTCCAAGATCTCCAAACCTCACTGGATTATTGTTTATAAGAATGGTCCAAAGATGAATCATGCAAATTTTATGTAGAAACTGGATATGTACTAATTGAATGTATTAAAAATGCTGCAGGCGTCATTAAAGGGAGATATGAAACAATCAGGAGTACGACTGTCGCCATTTATAGATGAAGCCGAAAATGTTTAGAAGCCGATGGTTGTATCTTTTAATATTTATAATATAATTTATAATATTTATACTGTGATGACCGAAACATTGATACGATAAATGAATAGTATTTTTTTGTGAAGATTTGTTTATTTGTAATTAACCAACAAAATTGCAATCAAAGAAATTAAAAATAAATGAAAATCAGACAAGAACATATATGATTTTATTTTTATTTTGCTGTGATCAATCCACTTCTGGAGTTTAGTCTGTTACTCCTCACACCATGTATATAGGAATAGCGAAAATTATTGGCAAATATGAGTTTGTCATAAATAATAACAAATTATGGTAGATGGCTCCTTCTTGATTTACCTTACGATCAACCATTAACATAACATAAGAAAAGTTGGGATTATGATAGGAATTATATCGTTCACTTGAAAGCATAAGCTTCGTGGTGCTTCACGACCTAATAAATATTCTTGCTCTTAGAAATTGAAAAGAATGTAAGTCACAAGTTTATGCGACAAAAAGACGGTAATGCAGTAGTTTGTTACTTCCCGTCACATAAAATAATATCTTTCATGACAACCGAAGAAACGTTACTGGAGCTAGTCGTGACCGTATCATTAAATAAATATCGCGTGTACCTGGTAGTTTTTCCTTTATTTACTCGTTTTCATCTAACTTCCATTATTACAAATCAACATATCTCCATTGGCGCAAGAGAATTGACAATACTCCACAATGTCAAAGTGAAAAAAAATTCGGATACCACAAGACAGGGGTACCCATCACCCTCTAGATCAATGGCGCAAGAATCTACTCCTCTCCCCTCCTCTCAAGATATTTTATAGCTCATCTTACGACAGAACAAGCTAAGGTAGAATTAATAAAATCGTAGATCATATACAATTACTCTTGCTGCGGTATGTTCCATGTTTTCCCCTTGTCCCTCAGTCCAAAAATTTGCACCCCTCAAAAATTCAAAATCCGTTAAAATATGAGCCCCTCAAAAATTCAAAATCCGTTAAAATATGCCTCCCTCAAAAATTTTGAATTCGCAAGTTGCGCCATGAAACCCCCTTCTGGGTACCCAAACCACAAGATGGATTAGACTGCAATGAGGAACCAAAAGGAAAACCCTTCGAAGATTTTGTTCTTCTTCATGATAACTTGGGTTTTTAAATCCCTTTAATTATTATAGATACTTACATACTCAATAAAATTTCAACTTTTGCTAAAGAGATTTACCGAATTCGCCCGAAACTCCATCATGATTCTAAACTGCTCTTTATTTTCAATATTTAATAAGAAAAACTTTGGCATGTGCTTATAAAAACACACGATAAAAGTGAAAACACCGACATGGCGGGATTAATAATATGAAATGTTCAAAAAAGTCGTAATCGTTTTTTTTTTTTCACCCGCTATGATTTTCTCTTTCCGACTCTCTAACTCGGCGTCGCGTCAAGATACACTTTTGAAAAACCGCTCATTACAAAGAGGATGTAATGCTGATCGTTTCCCTTACTTACAGTTTGCGGTTTCGATTTTCATTTTCTGAGTTGTTTTAGTCCAAATGCAAAAACCCTTTACTTTTATTCGGGTGTGACGGCTCAGTTTCCCACAAAAAATACGTTCTCACTTAAAAAAAAAAAATATTGAATAAACATAGAAATAATATTGAAAGTATTAATTTCCTAGATTGTCTTTATATGGTAATACTATTAACAATTAGTAATGGTACTTACAATTAGTAAAATTAATAACCTAATAGAATAAAAAAGATACGAGGTCGTATTTCATTCTTGGGATTTATAGAACTCTTGGTTTTATACAAGCCATAAAACTGAAAAATATTTTTTAAAAACGATTCCTATCATAGTTTGTATAATATAGCGTTTATAATCACTTCACATTTCTGTTTTTTTTTTTATCCGCTGAAGTGCACAGTGCCATTTTTTTGAATTGTTCAGAGGAGCGAATTTTTCATAATTTTCAGCTATTAATATTTGTTTCTTAGTTACTAAATTATTTAATAAAAAAACCGGACAAGTTGTACTTTAACTCCGGAGCATAGATTTGTTTTTAAAGAAAATGTTTCACATAGAAAAATAGAATAGAAAGACGGTGCCACCGATTCTTTTTATGTATCGTATTTAATTACTGTTCTTTTTTTCAATTAGTCTTTTTATGTTACTAACCAATTCATACAATTGTAAATATTCTTAAATTCCAATTATTTAGTAGGTTGAAACGTTATTAATTGTGTAAGCGTCCCGCGTTTAAAGGTTGAGACGATAATTAAATACCGTATGATGTCATTATTAACTAATTTAAAACTTTAATAAAAAAAAACATTCTATTACTGCAACTAATCGTAGCTAATAGCTTAACGGAGTGACTTTAACGATGGTAAAGGTCTGAATGCGTACCGTACTCTTCGTCCTGAAAATGTTAATATCTTTATTCCTGATGAACTAATCAAAAAGCTTGTGTTTTAACTATATTTAAAATAAAATTTATCAAAACATTTCTGATACATTATTAGATACGTTCAATTCAACACAACCTAAATGTGGAACGAGAGAATTTATATCTTCCTTTCACACAATGATTCAATCCATCAATAACTTCAAGACATGCCATCACGATTATTAATTAATCTTTCCCTTGGAGTTGACAACTTTGTATCATGAGTCTCCTTGGATGGAATAACTGTTTTTTAAATTAGCATATTGTCACTATCAATATTTTTCATTCGTTTCTAAGCATTAATTTGCATTTTAAGACTGACATACTTTTCTTTAGTCTATGTTTAGTGTTCTAATGAATGATAAGAATTAATATTTATATTTGAATGGCTATTCCATCATAGATCAATTCGTAAGCATTTTTTATATTCTATTTCATATGATTATTATCATCTTCAGAACTGCGTTAAGAATGAAGTTATGAATTCTTTAGTTTTGAAATTAATAAAACATATATAATTTTTTTTAATAGTATGTATGTATTTAGATTTAAGACATACTTGGGACATTTTATTTTTTTTTTTATTTATTTATTTTTTTTATTGAGTATTATAACAATCTGTCTCTTGGACATTGGTTATAGTGAAGTAGGATGACATTCACACTATATGTACACAAAAATAAAATAAATATAACAAAATAATAATCAAAAGTATATACAATAGATAATAAAATAACCTAAAAAATAAGAAAATTAAAACTAAGAAAAAAAAAAACACATGCATACCTATATACAATCAGGCGAGGGAACTCCAGGAGAACCCTGCGCTACTCTCCCAACCGCGTCACTGGTACTAAAGCCAGCGGAGATTGGTCGAGAGCACAACTGCATCTCTGGTCTCCCTTCAGATCGAATAAATCTTTCGCCTTTTACTTGGGACATTAGAAATGTTTACTTCACGCCTACTTGTAAAACACATAATGACTTGTGTGCTATAGAGAAGTTACCATGTTAGGGTATCTAAAGTAAATAAGAAAATAACAAAAATTACTAATGAAATAAATAATAAGAAATAACAAAATTAATTCAGAAGTATTCAGTTATTAGTAAAAATATATTATAATAGTGGAAAGATAAAAATATTTATTTAAAATGCATTATTGTCCTTTATAGAAAATGGCGGAGTTTTTGAACTTCTAGAAATATTTAATCTAGCCTAAGAAAGTTTGTTTACTCTCCTTCCAAGAGAAAATAAATAGTCTCCGAACCCGCGACAATGCCAGAATGATTCACGGTTTTTGTGGCTTTTTACTCTTTCATACCCTGAATGTGTCTGTTGAGAAGATGGTACTTTCATTATTTCCTCTTTTTTAGGACATATCAGTTTTTCTCTACTTTCCCCCAATCTTCTATTTCGGAACGAAAAATAAGATTTCCAAATAAGGTATAATACTTGTACATGGCACTCGTCGCAAATTGTTTATTTTATCCATTGTAATAGGATTCAATTTAAAAATTACCATAACCTAATACAATGTCGACTGGCATGCGTCAGAAACCCAAGTTGAAATATAAAAACCACATTTGATTAGAAAATTTATATTATCGATATATGCAGTACCTGAAAATTTGACCAGATTGAAATAATTTATTTGAAGATATTTATTTATAGAGTTGTGTACAAATAAAATATGCTTTTAGTCATTACTTTAATTTCTGCCTTGTCATGGGGAAGTACTATAGGTGAGAATCACAAATTATTTAAGAAGAAGACTGATTAAAAAGCAAGTTGCATCAAAATCGTTTTTCAACTATTGTGCAGGCTTTGGTATCCCAAAACCCTGCAAACAAAAGAAAAAGTAATTAAATTTGTCAATTCTGGACTCCAGAGGTTAGGAAACGCTCAGATCCGTTGGAATACTTGGAAATTTGAACAACAGTACTTTTCTTGCATTTTAATGAAATTATTTTAAAATAATAATTACAATAAAAGTAAAATTAAAGGTTTTATTAATTTATTAATTATTAATATAACATTAACGCTTTTATTTTAACATACATAGATTTTTGATGATAAAGATTATAAACTAAAACTCAGCCTCTCAAGTTAATGTTATCGCTAATTCGTCTCAACGTTTTATCGAATTCAGGCATCTCAGAGACTAAAGTTAACGTCAAATATAATATATGTAATTTAACACTACAAAATAATGCAATTATTATAATATTTTAGAGAAAAAGAAGAAATAGACTTTTCACGTTTCATCATGTCAAGTAAAGATTTCCTCTATGCTTGAGAATCCCTATAAGAATATGAAAGTTTATAATGACTGCACAATTTTTTTTTTCAAATTACGCCATTTTTTTAATTAATACAAAAAAAATGAAATCTCAAAATCAACTGCTTCTAAGTATATCGGGATATTATTTATTTTTGTCCTAATCCTAGAATCCTAAAAATCCTAGAATAATACTAGTTTCACTTCAGTTTATTAGGATTGTAATTCAACTTATCATGTAATTAAAGTTGACTATTGGACTATTCATAGGGTGCAAACCAGTTGAGTTAAATAAAACAGAAAGTTGTTTTAAAGAAAGTGAATCATCTCATTGTGACGCCATGTGAACAAAAAAGATTAATTACAATAAGATTCATTCAATTACTTCCTTTTAGCAAAGACAAGTGAAAGTATATTGTTAGGCCTACTTTATTATATATTCATAGATAAGATTAATTACTTCACTTTAATTTTATATATATATATTAAGCAATGCAGAGCGTGGTTAGCACTAGGAGGGGTGACAGCCCGATTTGGGTAACCGTCCACCACTGAAAGCCACGCTGCCCGAGACCCTCCCCCCGGATTTGTGAGACCCGTCTGACTACTGGAGGCACTCACACCGACCGGGCGTAGGGCTGATGACCCTATCTCCGTGTACTTAAATCAGGAATCGGGGGAGACCACATCTTGCGGTCAAAGATCTACAAGGGCTGTAGCACCAACAACAACAAAAATGTATATATATATAAAATATGAAGTTCAAAGAAATTTTGTTTCCTATACCTCCGAAGTTTAATTATATTTAATTATAATATGTATCTTGATTTAAACAAACCAGCTGAGCTAAAGTCACTTTTTCATTGTCATATACACAAGTTTATACTCCATATCCATCACCAAAATCTTTCTGATGCAGAATAGGCATTGTTCCTGGACATGTCACTTCTAACGATCGATAAGGAAAACAAAATTATCAACAGAATTTACAGAATGAATAATATATAGAAACATGGAGAGTAAAAATAAGCATAATTAAATCTACTCAGCATTAATCAGTTAAATTTTTTTATATGAACTTCTTCGAACTATTATTGATTAATTTGTACACTTTTCTTATAAAAAAAAAAT
Organism: Nezara viridula; assembly: GCA_928085145.1. Lineage (NCBI taxonomy): Eukaryota > Metazoa > Arthropoda > Insecta > Hemiptera > Pentatomidae > Nezara > Nezara viridula. Next base: position 51,590,492 of record OV725081.1, read on the forward strand.
AGTATTTTATGTAATGAAACAAAACAGATTTAATTTGTATTCGGCATAGAGTAAGTAAATTGCAGAATTATGTATAGCACATTTTACTATTTTTATTTTTAATTCATTCTTTTTACTACACTAAATCCGACCTCTAATTATTAGGATATTACTTCTTATATTTATATTTATTTCTTTATTATTTATATTTATTTCTTTATTATTTGTATATATTGTATGAATGAGAACTTTTAGCCCTAATGCTTATAGCCCTCCAGCAGTGGCTGATTGTATTATTATTCAATAAATAGATTAAAAAAAAAAAAATACTAGGATAACTGTCCTAGAATATACTTTTGACTCCTCACATGTTTCAAGCTCTTGTTCCCACTTTAACTAGAGTGATATAGTTTTATAACATTGGTGTGAATGGTTATTTTCAAAGTGTGTTTAACAGAGTACTCAACGCTGCAGTGCATTATCCCTACGCCTTAGAGTTAATCCATTGTTAAGTATCTGTACGAAGAGCACTTAACTTGATACCTCTGCTGGCAGATTACCGCTGGAGCCTCCAAACGGCCCAGATATAAATTTCAAGTAATAGCCCGGCCATTGTCAGCCGAGGGACCATCTGCCCTCCAGACCGCCTCCATAAATCGGGAATCAGATTTTGGGTCTGTCTGCCGGCCCCTCTCTGTCTGGTCTGTGACTCTTTGTTCGTCGGTGGCAGATGAGCAAATAGTTTTTTATTGCTGTCAGAGCTGATCGTGCTCCATGTGATTAGCACCTTATGCTTGGCCGCTCAATGGCTATTTGTCAAAGGGAAGAGTTTGTAAACATTTGTCTCTGGCTTACAACAATAATAATAATAATAATTCAACCTAACTATCTATGGTTTTTTTATTTTAAACCCTGCTGTGCCTTGTAAGCAATACGGGTGTCTGCAATAATAAGATGTTAGCCAGGTCAGCTTAATATCTCAATGCTGCAAGTAAAACTTGATCTTCTGCTCTTTTTTGATTTCCTTGAGTGATTTTCGTATACTTTTCATACCAATGGTCTAATAGCTCCTCCTCCTCTTCTTAGATTGAAATGCCGGCTCCACCGCAGATTTCCAAAATCTTTGTAGTACGGCTAGTTTCCCCCCGGTACGGGTAGTTTGTAGTTTTTCGCAGTGACTAACTGAGGAAAATCGTTCTCTGTAAGAATGTAGTGATCGGTTTTCCTCATTAACTTAGCCCTTAGTTCATCAAAGGTGGTGCAGTCGACTATGATGTGCTCAACAGTCTTCGGAACACCGCAGCTAGGCCATAGGGGGTCGATGTCCATACTAACTAACTATCTAAAACAATCCTCCCATCTTCAATTCAGTCTACACCTAGATCGTTTGGACGTTGGCTCTTCGCTGATTAACACTATGTCCATTCGACTTATTGATTAAAATTAAAGAGGCGATATTCTTCCTACAATGTATGTGGTTCACGCTTAGCATTCATTAATAAGTTATTTCGTTAAGTATGAAATATGATGATTCTATGTATCTGAGCGATAAACCGCCATTTTGATTCAGGTAACATTGATACAGAAATAGGTAACATTTTCCGCCTTTATTTTTGTTTTTATTCGTTGATAGATTTTACTTCATTAAGATAACATATTTTTAATACTTTAACTTTTTAACGAATATCTCCAAATATTTAAATCTCGTTTCTTTTCCGTTTATTTTGTCTTAGTGAAATGTTTTATCTCATCGTGACCTACAAATATTTTATACAAGAAAACTCTTGGAATTGGGGCGTTTTCGACTGGAGATCGGCAAACTTTGTCTATTTAATTTGGTACTAAAAACTCGTAAATACCCATTGGCTTTTCTCTCGGATCGTAAGATAATTTGATCACAAAATCGGCAAACAAGGTGGGCTATAAAAATATTGGAGCGTTTGGTCTATATAACCTCATTATTTTGAAATGATGACACGAATAGTGTGATTAAAAGACGGGACGATAACATATGTAATTTTACATTTCAGGTTTTATTTTTAGCCCAATATCCCGAATTCCAACTCCATACCCGATGGAGGAGAAATGAAGGAGCAGAGGGAAGCAGAAGTAAAGAAAGTGAAGCTAACGGTAGGATGTGGGCCATGAGATCAGCAGGTCCTCCTGCGTGCTTCTGTTTGCTGTCTTCTGTCTTTTGTCTGGTCTTGTCTATGTGTGCTGTCTGTGACCTCACTTCTCATACACCTGTGTGTGTGCTACTTCAGCAAGATGGAAGAGGATACTACATGAGCGTGACTCTACCGAATTTACAATTTTATTACAAAGGTGCTAACTTTGGAAAATGCAACTCAATACAAATCCCAACTCATCAGTTTCACTCTTCGACATAAAACCTGTCCACCTATTTACTTCAACAATACCTCAATTTCACAAACAGATCTAGTGCAGTTCCTGGAACTGATATATGACTGGTATATCACCTGGGGCAGACATATCAACAACAAAAGAAAAACTTTCAACCTCAAATTACGGCTATTATATTCACTTCTTTCAAGACTCACATACGTAAACTAAACGTTTCAGTCAACAACTTTCAGAACTATAACCAAAGCTCTATGATACGTCACCAACATTACTTAAAGACCTTCACATATCAACAGCTAAGTGAGATGATGTCACGATAACTTACGTGATATAGTGACACATTCATTCAAGTTATGTTTACAATTAACATCCCATTAGTTTGGCCCGATAACGTCCTTAAGAGGCTCAAAAGAAGCTGGGTGATGGATCTCCTCGATTAAATATAACTATTATCATCAAGACCGGAAGGTCACTCATCTCATTGCGTTCAGAATACTACATGGATTGATAATCTCAGTTTATTGGGCACTCATCTCACTCACGTCTATCAAAGTTTTATCACTGTTATACTTCCCGACAGCATATTCACTGATTGTCAGTATTTCTGACATGAATGCGCTAAGAATTATTTTTTTATAAAAATTAATTTAGAAACAGCTTGGGACTAACTTATCAGTTTGGACAAGTTGAATTATCTCTTGAATTGATTTCAAAGGAAAAGAAAATATCAAAAATAGAACATCAGCTCTTCAAAGTTTTGAGTAATTCTGTTCAGGAGCTGTTGCCAGTTTTGTTTAATTGTTAAGTGAATGATAGTCCTCACCATTCAATAAATCTGAATTTAATTCCAGAGACTGCGTTTCAATCAAACATGTATTTTCTAATATCGAGGAAGTGAAAAACATCTTTTGGTTCCCAACAATTTAAGGGACGCAATGATGTTTAGGCTCCAGGATTGCCTGTTATAATAGAGTGTTTTAATTCTCATCTTCACCACCACTGATATAAGAAGGTTGGTCTAATTCAAAATTAATTTTTTTCTATATATTTTATAAATAGTCTATTCATTTGTGTATTTGTCTGTCCATATAACACATTCATTGCGTCTGTAATAAAGGCCTGTTAGCAATTTTTAATTACTGATATTATATGCTTTGTTAGTCTTCACGGATTGTTGATTTATGCAGTACTGTTTACACGTTCTACTTGGTTTCTTTCAACTACATTCGTTCTCTATCATCCCGTTATCCATTCTTTCAGATTTTGCTGTCATCACTTCTGCAATATTGACAATACTTAGAACTATTTAGGAGAAAACTGTTTTCATATCGCTACTGTTAATACAAAAGATCGTATATAAAAATCGTATTTACATATTGTTTTATACCGATACCGATTATTTCTTTATAAATTATTAGTATAATTTCATTTTTTATTTCCCTCAGCTATTTTCCTCTTTATCAGGCTACTTATAGCAGTTGCAGACTATAAAATGTCGCCATTAGCGTAAAGAGAATAAAAATGTAAATCGTTACTTACGACCTTTTGCATCTACATTAGTGACATAATTCATTAATATTTTAAGTTTCAAGATTTCAGTCTCATTCTTGGGACGTTTTCGTTATTCATACAGTACTCTAAACTTTTATTTATTTTCTTGTGTCAATACATAAAATATGTAGGGGAGGGGTAGCTCAGTGGTAGGGTACTGAGCTTCTAATGCTAAAGGTCTCCCAGGTTTGAATCCCGGCTCATGGCAGAAAAATTAGTTATTCTGTTTCATTGGCCGTGGGGCGACCTTGGGTAGATAGATCCTCCTGGGGCACACGTCTATAAACTGGGTACCCTTAATTAAAATAATTAATTAAGGGGAAAACCTGGCGGTTGAGCGTGGTTGTAGTGGTACAGGGTTTTTTTTATTTATTTTTTTTATTAATTTTTTTTTTTTAATAAAACATGTATTTTACATAAGGAATGGATTTTATTCTTTACTCAATTCATAACATAAGTATATAAATGTCTCAATTTAATTATGTAATATTAACAGTATTCATACGGCTGTTGGGATTTGGTACACGAACTGTTTATGTATGGGTTTTAATCTCAATATTGAGATAATGATACCGAGGAAGTGAACTTGGCCTGCAATGATGTGTAGAAACATTAAATAAATAAATGTAATGTACATTATTTCATCACCACCAAAGGACAACTCTAAGTGACTTAATAATTAGGATGAAGTCATTAAACCAAACTTCATGACCTTTCATTACAAGTGATGACTTCAAGCTTTCCGACTGGTGGCCTACATAAATTTTAAATTATGATCAAGCCTCCAATGGCTTTCGTTTTAATTGATACGACGCAGAATGATACACCACAATCTTCTAGAATCTTGATTTGTTCTCCATACGTTGGAGATGGACAAGGACAAGCTTTGACAAGATTCGAAGTCCATTGTGCTTATTGTATTTATTGTAACCATGACTTCGTTGATAATATTTTATTTTTCTTTATTAGTGTTAAATGGATATTATAAAGTGCCACATCCGGTTAGTCGATATTAACGACAAAATTGCTGTAACATCGCAGACATAATATACCTACCTTAGATAGGTAATTTCATTTTTGTTCTACTTTTCATTTTCAAATCAAGACTTGCCAGTCAAATTTAGAGATTTTCAAGCAGGTCTTTCCACATAAACCGTCATATATACCGTCACAATGATTGACAAGTATGCTGTGTCTGTAGCAACCCAATATAATTGGGCAGCACTTGCAACTCCATCGAGGACCCATTGCACATTATACTAAAATGCAGCAACTATGATAAATACTCCCTCACCCAAAATAATAACGGTTTACTCCAAGGGCTGGCAGATCTCGATTGTGATATCATTCAGTCGCTGTGCAAATTTATAGAAGAATCTAAAATAGACATTAAAAAATAATAATAATAATTAACATCCATATCCTCATTCTTGTATAATGTAACAATAAGGGCGGTATAGGACTTCAGTGGAAATCTTGGACCAACAAATAAAAATATTCTTTTAATAATTTTAGTTCCATAGGAGGGGGTAAAGAGGTCAGAAACACGGGGATTTTATTTTCTGTGAGTGAAACGTGTTACTCCCTTCAATGTGAAAATCTGTCTGCGTTTATTTTTTTTTTTTTTTCTGTTGACGTTACAGACATTGTAGATGTTTAGCCACTATAATAAGCTTTATCCAGCTACATTGCATCTTCGTTGATTCGATTCATTTCTCTGGTTTTTGTTTTCTGGCCCTCTGGTGATCTTTAATTTAATATTGAGATATTCATTGTAATGTAGAGGCATCCAGATGGATTTTTCCTCACCTATCTAATCCTCCTTGTTTTCATGTCATGAGATATTGATTGACCAGTTTATGTTAGCAATGTTTTGTATTGTTTGTTCTCCTCCATAGATAGTACTCTGATCCCAGATCGCTCCGGTGGTGGTTAATGTCCAGGTCTCGCAAAAGATCTATTTCTGACCGTCGGTCATTCATTGAGGTTATTCTGGATCCGAGGTGTTTGAATTTGTCTACTTTCGAGAATAATATTCCTTCTATGCAGTGCCGGTTACTGAGGTGTAATTTTCGGCTTATTATAATATTTTTTTTTATCTTTATTTACTTCTAAGCCAATTTGCGCTGCTTCTCTTATCAGAGTCTTAGCGAGTTTCTAATTGACTTTGCATATATTAAAAATAAATAATGTGATTAGTACTGTCTAACAATTAATATAACACAATAATTAGTACTGTCTAATATCACAAAACAAGGCTCTACCTGATAAACGTGACGCAAAAACTCTTGACGTGTTGCATCCTATGATCATTAATGGATAATAAAATCAGATACCTTTAAATAATTGTCTACTATTTTCTTTGATTTTAGTCTTAACTCAATCTACATAGTTTTAAATAACAGTTTTGAGTTAAATGATTAGAAAAAGACAATTGCCTGCAATAATCGCTCTGGGCCATGAGGAAGACTGATCCATGAACTATCTAATCGCTCTTTGATGATAGGCTAGCCTGGGATGGCGCTAAATACCACAACCAATCAGGTATCACCGTGTGATACCGGCCACTAGGCCAATTTGCCAACCGTGAATGGCGTTTATCTTCCCAATCCGCAGGAACCTTTCTCCAGCCACTGTCCTACTATTAAGATGTTAAACGCTCTTCAGAGCTTGTCAACTGAATCAGATTTGGTACTCTCGCTCTGTAACATATCTATGCATAGGCTTTCACGGGAATGACTTTTGAAAGTTTTAAATAATGCTATCCCTACCGATGGCGTACAATTAATTTTAGGATATTTTGAAAGATTATTCATACATTCACGATTACATTCCTGTAAGAAAGTTATTATCAGAGCCAGAATTTTTAGGCATTGAAAACCGGCAGAATATGCCTTATAATATACAGTAAAAAAATATGAAATATGCCATTAGACCGGTAAAATATTGAAACATACTAATATGTTTACACTTAGACACTAAATAAAAAAGGTGTCGCCAGATCTAGGATCATCTATAAAACTGAAAGGATAAAGATCAGAGGTGTCCAGAGGATGAGTTCCATGGCGCCATCAAAATCTTTGAGAGGATCACATTTCGATGGGATTATGGAATTTTGGAATGAAAAGTTTCAAACCAGAGAATTAGGAGAAAAGATATAACAGACTGCTGTAAGTGTAATTGCATATGATCTAAGATTTTTTTAAATTCTACTTTAACTTGCATTGTTTTTAATAAGAAGAAAGCAATAAAATATTTTGGGAGAGGGTGGTATTCGTGCGCCATCGACCTCGGAGGGGATGGGCACTCCTTGTAGAGATATTTGATCCTATGAAGCTTCTGAAACTATGAAGCTGCAATTTTTGGAATCTGAAACAAGAAGGTCGAGATTCCTTCCGTGGTCCACAATGAAGTAAATTTCAACCCACTAAGGGTAGAATCGAACCTGCACTCCATCCAACGATGGTTGCTGAGGAGATGCTATAACACTATTATCCTCTAAGTCCTCTGATCTAAAAACACTTGATTTCAATCACTTGGAATGGAGAAGTATCCCTTGACTCTGAGTAGTTGAATGCCTCCATCTTCGATTCCAGATGTCTGAAATAACCGGAACAACAATTTTTTTTTTTTAATAGTATTGCCGTTTAAGCGCAGGAATAGGAGTTCAATCCCTTATTTTAATTTATTTATGTTAGTCGAGTTTCACCATACCCCTTCCGTTAACTAGTTGACACCTTCTCACCTGTAACTGGGACGACCGCCGAATGCGGTTTGGTTTGTCTTGAGCAGGTACTGCGGCAGTAACGGTTAGTATAAAAAGTGACCGCAGTCTGCTCCTAATGAGGTAAATATTACGAAAACTGGGTCTGGCTCGATTGAAACTTTCTTGCGATTTCGTAACGTTCATTGATAAGCTTTTTTTAAGCTTAAATAGCTTAATAATTTTATAATTATTACAGTAACGCCAGCAGAAATGAGATGACTTTGAATGAAAACTTTCCTTTCATCAGTGGACCTCAGATCTTCTAAACTCTTTAAACATTACGACGGTTTTGTAGTTTCATTATGTCTTTGAGAACACCCAAGCACCAATAAGTGGGCATATCGGGCTACTGTAGAAGAAAAAGGATAAACAAGGATGTTTTAAATTATTTACAAAACCAATCAAAAAAATATTATCTTTTAATTAAAATATTTAAAATTAGTCATAACACCTATTCCCAAGCGGAAAAAAAGTTAATATTCGTTTTTCATAGCAATCTAAACATTAAAATGTTTTTCATAAAACTTTTGCCCAGAATGGATCCTTCAAATTATTTTTTCTAATCACAAAAATTCATAACTAATAATTAATTAATAAATTATTAATTAAGTTATCATAATTAATTAATGGCGTCTGATAACTTCAGAACAACTTTGAATCACAAGAAAATTATTAGGGACTTGCGGTATAGTTTGAAAGAGTAGCAATTCAGCTTTCCAACAGTTGTGCAGTACGTTGAATTTGGAGAAAAGGTTAAATGCTTAAAGTTAATAATACTTTTGTTAATCACCGGAATAACAAGTCTCCTAAAAAATCAAGTACTAAAATTAGCATTTTTTGCTACCTATAAAAATTCTTATTTATGAGTTTTAAAGAACATTAAAAACGAATGTTTTTTTTTTTTAATTACTGAAATTTACAACTGTATTTAATGATAAATACAACAAGTAAATATGAAACAAGTAACATGTCATGTACAACATGAAGAGAAACTACCCATTGGTAGCACTGCAACTGTATTTCTATATTATAAGGTCCCGAAGCCATCTTCTTTTCAGACGTCTCGGACGGTTATCAGGAATAGAAGAGGAAGCAAGGTTGGAAACAAGAGGGTTCGGATGGTTCAGAAATTTATTATGGAAGGATACGTATCCGGATTGAGCTTAATTGGATACATATTTTATATTAAGGTCGTGATGGATGATTTTATTTGTGACAAAGTAGGGAGCATTGAGAATCTTACGAAAGATTTTGGATTGTAAGGATTGGATACGAAAGGAATTTGATGGTTTAGTAAAGTCCCAAAGCTCGGTCCCTTAAATCCAAATAGGCCTTATTATAGTAATATATATGAGTCTTTTGTAAATATTTGGAAGTTTAGAGCGTTTGTCTAGTGAATGCTGCAGTAGACGAAAACATCGGGTGGTTTCTAGTCGTTTCAGTCTGGTATGTAGGTAAAAACGAATGTAACTTTTTTTTCAGTACAAAGATTTACGTGGCCTACTTTACTCGAAGTGGCTTTTGGTTTTTGTTATGGAAGATACTTTATAACTCATTTCATACCATAATAAATATTTTTTCTTATTTTGCACAAAAAAAAAAAATAATAAATCGATTGGTATATAATAACCTAATTTTCCGGGCTAAATTTAATAACATAAATTTTGTTTGATTTTTTTTTTCTTGGCTGATTAGGTTTGGCAAGAATCCTCGAGCATGAATCTAATATTTTTCAGCCTACAATAAAATAAAAAAATACTAAGGTGTGTGCTGTAGAATACATGATAGAAGTTAAAACATCAACAAGGCCAGATTAATAATATGAAATATAAATTATAAATAATAGCTCATTATAAAGAGGATGAAATGCTGAACAATTCCGTCGCATTCAGTATGCAGGTCCGATTTTTAGTATCTGAAATATTTAAATCCATATGCTCAACTAAACTCTTTTTCATTTGGTTTTCGAGGCTATTTTTTCCTTTTCCCCTCCCTAACACGCCGTCGCGTTATGATTCAATTTTCAATAATAGTCCATTATATATTGTTCAGCATTATTGCAGTATACCGGCCCGATTTTTATTTTTTGAGATATTTTAATTTTAATGTTTAAAAACACTTCAATTATTCGACTCCAGCCGACTTTACCCGAGCGTTCCGCAGGATATCTGACGGCTCAATCTAATTTACTCTCCACAAAAAAGTGCAAAACGCAGAAGAAAAAAAGTATTCACTTGAAAAATGTTTGTTAAAACCGTGGACCCAACATTCATAACCTTTATTGTTAATAACTTTTTGCTATTAAAGTACGAATCTACAATACCGTTTCTAATTCTTCTTTCACTTGGACTGTTTTTAATTAGAAAAAAAGCCATAAAATTTCTTGATGAGGTGGGGAAGATATACTTTTCATCCTATGCCACGATGCATTCAAGTTCAAGAAGGTTTTTAGCCCTCTCCCTCAGGAGTCATTGCATCCGTACAATTTCACAGTTCTAAAGGCCGTAAACGAAGCACTCTGGTAAAAGTACCAAAGACCCTTCAGAGCATTAGCATAAACGCAGGAGCACCCCGAACAAGACTTCCCCTGCAGTATTGTGCACCCGCTATTATCATAATCCGGGGAGTTAGCCCTGCCAATTTCCTAATAGCTTCCCCCATTGTCATTCATGAAGAGGCTATATTTCATTAGGTATTTGGCTAAATGGACACGGGATTATTCAGTTTCATCGTATCATGGCTTGATTGAAGGGCGATGTGGTGGAGCTCCTCAACTTGAACTTTTATGGTTAATACTAGTTTGTACCGGTCCATAACATTAAATATTTTCAAATAGAATAATATTATCTCGAACCCAAGATAAGTTTCTTTTCCTAATCTCCCTATGAAGTGGGAAATGATTTCCGACTGAATTTGAACGTCTTGTTCTTTTATATCAAGCATTGCAGTCAAGAAATGCTGAATGTTCGCTGATGAATGAATGGCGTCAGATCCAGTAATTCTGAGTGTTTTGGTGGATCAGTTGTTTTCATGTCTTTAAAAGCGGTAGTCTGTAAGTCACTGTTAGATAAATGATTAATGCGTTGTCTGTTTCTGATGACTTACATGTTTCATATTTAAAGCTCGGGAGTTCTTTACAGTCTATGTATAATTAAATATATTGCCTTGTAATAAAACCAAAACGTGTTGCATCAAAGCTAGATAAAATGTATGAAATTTGAAAACCTTTATAGGTAATACAAAAAGGTAACAATTTATCATTTATTTAGGTTATTTGTGTAAATAGCAAGATGCAATGGCCGAGAAACAATGTACAATATAAAGAAGACAAATGAAATTGAATCATTCCTCAAGAGAAATGAATCATCTTACCAAAGATGTCCAGAAAAGGTTGAATATGCCGTCAACAATTTTGAGGTAGAAACTTCTTACGGGGTTATGGATCTCAGAGATGGTACAGCACGTTTTATTTTCAATTTAGGTGAGTGAAGCAAATCACAGTATATTTATTAAAGTTATATGAACTAAAATGTTTATAATTCTAGTTACACTTTTTTTTTTTTATTTGTATTCGCCTCTACCCTAGAGGGTCATTGGCGGTTTTTCTTAATTTTTATATTTTACTATAGTGATTTGTTTCCAATAAATATTCAAAGAGAATGGCGATATTTGCCTCATTATCTCCCAAAATATCTTTCAATGTTGTCGAAAGCTTTAGTTTTTGTCTCTCTTTCTTATATAGGGGGCACTCTAATAGTAAATGCTTGACTGATTGAGGTGTATTGTCACACTTTTCGCAGGTTGGCGCTTCGAGACCTCTAAGTAGGTATCCGTGTGCGAAAAGACAGTGTCCGATTCGCATCCGGCACAATATTATTTCTTCTCTTCTCGACCTTCTGAAGCTTGTGGTCCATGTGTTGCGCTCGGTTTTTATTTCGGCTAGTTTGGCTCGTTGTATTTACACTTACATTTACATGTATATATAAGTTGTGTTTACATGTAGTTACACTTAAACTCGTTTTTAAGTAGAGAATAGCTGTTAAAATTTTTGAGGAGGGCATGTTTTGGTTTTTAGTAAAATTTACGGATGTTTTTACTAATTTAATTTTTTTTAAATATTTTTTTAGTAAATTATCCTAAATATACGTAAATAAAAAAATTAGTTTAGTATACACGTAAACACCACTTTTTAAAATACTCCTTTTTTCAGTCTTGAACCTATTAAATGAATAAATATATACATTTTCTAAAAATTACATAGTTTTCTTAATTATATATAAAATAAGCATGGATATCGTCCGTCTGCTTGGAATTAGCTATACCTTATCTTGCCATTAAAAACATTTCAGTACATATTAACGAAAATATAAACAGAAATAAAAGCACGAAGCTAAATATTATTTAGTCAAAAGTATTACATATAAACCTCGACAACTTTAATATCACACATATATATATATATATATATATATATATATATATATATATATATATATATATAATGTCCATACACGAATATATTTTACAGATAATAATGTTCATTAAGCAAATTATTTTTCAGGGGTGCTCTATACCTTAGTAATATGTTTATAAAAATATAGTTTGCATTCAGATTCTCCCCATTTATCATATCACAGAACTCGTTATAAAATACTTCGGAAAGAATACCGAAGTATTTTATTAAATATTCTCTCAGAACTGGGCATACTGCAATGAAGTGATAAATATTTTCTATTTGGTTAAGTTATAAAGAGACCAAGTATGTCTGCCGATTCTATATATTCTGCGATTTAATTAAAATAATTCTCTTCTTTCTCTTATAATCGTGCTTATAAAATTTGGGTTTGACTTTAACCAATTCTTGGTGAAATACTTGTCTTATAGTCTGTGAAATTTTTGGTAAGTTCTGATTATCAATTATTAATTAATATATCAACAAATAATCAATAATCAATAATTAATTTATTAATAAATAAATTACTTTTTTTGAATTTAGATCATCATTTATATTTGTGTTTATTCTGTGTCCTCAAGAGATTATTTTCTGTGCCCATGATAATTTCTTGTTAATCATACCATTTGAAGCTATTTAGAACTATCAAAACATTACCAGACAAATTACAGGATAACAAATTCACCAACTGATTAAATTTATAAAGATAATAGTTTCTTATAATAAGATTTAAAACAATTCCTGAGGGCATTACTTTTTAGCTGTGACGTTATCACTGATCACAGATAGCCGCTATACCTCGACTAAGAATAGGATATACAATCCAACTCATATTTTTTTTTTCAATTACTCTTCACTTTCCACAAAAATAAATTTGAACTTAACTGAAAACCGTACTTCGCCTCAGAAAAGCTTTTCGATTACTCTGGTAGCGTACTTCGCCCTCGATTGACGTATAGTCAGACACCATCTGCTTGATCTTGACTTACTTGCACCTGCCAATAGTTCTGTTAAGTATATTTCTGATATCAAACCCAAACCAGACTTTATTTTTCCTTACATGTAAGTATAGAACTCTCCATTAAATATTTTATTCTCGAATTTACAATTTTTAAAACATTCGTTTTCACTATAGTTTATTTTCTATTCAGATTCGTTTTTAGCGTCCTTTGAAACTCTTTAGTACGAATTAGATTTGAAATAAAAAAAAAATATAAGTTATTAGAAATCTTGAGGAATTACGAATGGTTTAATAAACGAAATGAAAAAAAAATCCTCCAAAAAAACAAGTCCGAAAATTTATAATTTTGTTTCAAAACAAATCCTAATTAAGAGGAGGCTAATATCGAATCTTAATAATTTTTCATGGCGAATATATTCTAGATCTACTTTACTGGAAGCATCTTTTGTTTTTTTGTAATTTATTATACATTTGAATTCCTTTAATACAATCAGGGATATATTTTTTTCATGGAAAAATTAAAAATATTAAATGGCCCAAACTACAGAAATCTTTATTTGTATTTAAAAACACTCACCAAATATAGATGTGAATCAGTAAGAGAATATAATTTAGAATAAAACGGATTTATGTGTATGTTCATGTATATTTGAATACTTTGTAGGTGTGTATATATTTTTATATTTATAAAGACTTTTTAGTTAAAATTAAGATCTGGCTGTTATGTTAATTATGTAGGTAATATTACAATTTGGACATTTTTATATTGACACTGAATTCTTAAAAGATAGGATACCTCTATGTATAATCTAGGCGAACATTCCGACAGACGAACATAAGTTCTTTGTCGATAATTGGCTAAGTCATATTTAAAAAAATATTATATGTACTTTATAAACAAACGGACGTTTCTATCTATCTATGTATATTTTTCTTATTTTACAAAAACAAAAAAAAATTATATATTACAACTTCAAAATCCATGCATTGCAAAGAGAAAAATATCTGGTGTGTCCATTCACCCGATATTTATATATGTTATATCTTTATCTTTATATCTTTACATATGTTCATGAAGAAACAAAAAAGGATTGTACTAGATTTATTTTCCATGAAAATTGATCAAACAAAAGATTTGAGTACGATTTATTTGATAAACTAAAGCAATGTAAACCGGCTTAAGGTAGATCAGTGTAAAAATGTCAATACTCACTAATATTGCTGATAAAAACTTATTATTAGTTAGTTTTATCTTAGTTAGTTATTATTAGTTTTAATAGTTGTTCAAAATGAACGGTTTTTATATTTATACGGTTCCCTTTGTAGGGAATATCATTACCTTTCAAACGACAGGCTAAACGACGTTTTTCGGACTCGGGGAACTCTTTTTTGTTTTGTTAGTAATTTAATTAATTACCTTTCAAAAGTTTTATTATAAATTTTACCGTGTAATATATACTTTGGGAGTTAGGTCCCATAACATTTTTCTTTTCTTTGTAACTACATATCGGAAATTTGACCCGATTGCAATGCTTTCCTTACCTAGTATAGGTAGGAAAGTAAAAACAACAATAATATTAGAAAATATTATAAATTTATAAACAAAATTTTTTTCTTGGTTCCTTGGGCGCATGGTCAAGAACATTCGGACATCGGTCTAATATTTTTCGACCAAATATTAAATTGTTTCATTGAAATCGGTGACTCCAAGTCTTCAGCCTTCCCTCGTTGGTTATCTTCCTCCAATTGTACCTTTCGTTATATACTTAGCTAAGAAGCTTTGTGGTCATCCAAATGGTCTCCTCCAGTAATCCTGATAATGAAACCATCATCCTCCGTCGGCTATTAAGAACACACGCTCCAGGAGCCCATCCATATCGAGCCCCTGATGGAATGGCGCAGGCCACTCGTGCATTAATATCAGATTTTAATCCAGCCGGCAGCAACTTTATTATAAACTCACATCCCCATTTACATGCGGGCCCTCACCAACCCTTCCTCTCCCCTTCCGCTGCTTCTGAAGGACCATCGGTGCGTGAGTCCTTAATGTTACTTTTATTAATTGTTGTGCCGTAACGGAATTAATTATACATTTGCAAGGTCTTAATAGGAAAATGACTGATGGTTTGAGGGCCAGTGTGTCATAGCTGTTATAAATGATTCAGTCAAATGTAGGCGAAGTCATTTTTAAGTTATAGTGTCCTAGATGTTTGAATGGATGCCATTGTGAGTTATATTTTACGAGTGAATTTTTTCTATTGTCTAATATAATTGAGTGAAAATTCATAATAAATTATCAAACTAAATAGAAAAGGAAGCTTCTCCTATTTTCTTCAGATGTCAGTACAAAAATTGTAGATATTTTGCCGCCTTAACCAGCATCCTCTATTTCTGCCTATCTTGGGTTATTTTTTTTTATAGCTAACTGCATGCTGCTCTACAGCCTATTTTTCTGAATAGAGTATATGAAAATAATAACTTTGTTAATTAAAGCATTCTTGGTTTTTCAAGTTGATCATATAGTTGAAATTAAATAGTTATGTTACAAAGTGCTCGTATTTTAGTATTATTAACTTAATAATATCCCACTGTGTTATAATATTGAAGTACCGATAATTAGTGTTGCCCATATGGGAGACTGAGACGAGTCTTGGTCTTGCAAACTCAGTCTTGGTATAGCACAAGAGTCTCGCAACAGTCTTGCAGTTACCTATTAGCTTATTACTATAGAGATATTACAGTAATGTTTTAGATATTAGACACCTATCTGAGCTCGAATGAAATATTAGAAGATTTAAATGCAAAGGTATATTGGTTATATCAATTCTTTACATATAGTAATTAACATTGACAATTATATGTAACTATTTTGACTCAATTTTTGTTCAAAAATAGATTATTTTTTTACCAGATTTGGTCTTAGTCTTACAAAGTGCAAGACCAAGATCTATTTTGGGCAACACTAACGATAATATCTGCAAATATCAGTTACCAGTTCATATAAAATATATAACATATATATTTACTGTCGTCGGATTTTATTATTTTTATAATTTATCATACACAGCTGAAATGGCTCTTTATTGAAATAATTAATAACATAACCTTGCCATTTATAAAATTTATAAGTATGTATAATTTATTTATTTAATTCAAAACTTTTATTCTGTTTTAAAAATGTATAACCGTAGACTAATTTTCTTTTTTTTTTTTTAACTTAAAAGCTCCTGAAAATACCTAAAATACAAGTTCAACTTTTTTTTACGATTTCTTAAAAGTACATGGTCCGTATCATAATTTAATTATAACCTGCGAAAATTTAATGTTTTCCTGTTGAATGCTAATATCGTAAAGTGTTTGAAATGATTCAATTTATATAGTTGTTCACTATTTCCGATGGTATAATAAAACAGGAAATAGAAGTATATTTCAAAAAACATATTCAATAGTTTGAAAGAAAACCGAAAAAAAGTTTATTATTACTTTTAATTATTACATAATTATTTTGTTAATTATAATAACTCAAAAGTGTAAAATAGTTAAAGGAAGGAGATGGTCCGGGGTGGCGGTCATAAATAGGCTAAATACTGGTAAAACTATTCTATTAAAAACCAACGTTTCGACCCGACTTTGCAGGTCTTCTTCAGGGAGGTGTGTTCACTAACTCATTCAGTTCTAAGTCAAACTCCTAGATGTAAAATAAATTAGTTTTACCACTATTAAGCTTATTTATGACCGCCACCCCGGACTTAATAATGCAACGGTTAACTATTAAATATTCAGTAAAATATTTAATTTCTGAGTTGTACCGTTCTTCTTCCGAACCAAATTAAAAATGCTGGTACACATTTACTATTACAAGTTAAATTTTGATTATTTAGCGCATTCCTCTTATTTTCTATTTTGTACGATCTATTTTATGTTCGTCTTTATCTAATTTTCTTCAGTTCGGTATGAACAATGTCCACTTCTTCCAATCTTCTCCCATATTTTACTGAGTACATGTAGAAAATGATTATGTATACTGGAAGCCTCAACCTGTTTACACGAAAAATGTAATATTGAATGAAATATCCACTCATATAAATTGGAATTCCTTATTTCATATCGTAAAAAAAAATATTTTTCACCTACAACTATCCCCTTTCTGCCTGTAATATGAGCGTGAAGTTGTTGGGACAAGGGCTATTAGCAAATTGATGCATAAGCCAGCGATTGCCCTAATCGGAGATTGATATAGGCCGTGTAAAACGGAACGAATCCTCCATTGAGCGCTGGCTGCGTGTGTTGGTACCGGCAGGTGTTTGTTGGTTTAAGGGGGCCGAATCACAATAGCAGGCACCCCCGTTCGGTCGATAGCGAATCGCAGCTGAATCACTGGGCCACGTGCCATAACCGCTTCATTAATCTACGCTCACGGAGGAAGCGTTTTAATGTTCATCCTCTCCGGAGAGTGGAGGTAGTGCGGGGTGTAGGAAGGAATATTCAGAAGGACAACCTCCATTAAAAATAAAACTGGTTGAGATGGTGGGGTGGATCGAGATTTAGATATACAAAATTATTGGGATCTGACAGAGTAAGGAAAAAAAACTAATCCGTGTGCTTTAGACCACGCGATAGAAGTGAAACATAGAACATCAACAAGGTGAGATTAATAATATGAAAAATAAATTGTATATAATAGCTCATTACAGAGATGATAAAATGCTGAACAATTCCCTCCCTTACAGTATGCAGGTTCCATTTTTAGTGTTTGAGATGTTTTAATCCATATCTTCAATAAAACTAGTTATCACTTGGTTTTCGACACTTTTTTTTCCCTATTCGCTTCCCTGACAATTTTGAATAATAGCTCATTCTAACGATGGTAAAATGATGAACATTTCCCTCGCAAAAAATATGCAGGTCCGATTTTTAGTGTTTGAGATATTTTTATCTATATGCAAAAATACTTCGATTAGTCGACTCCAGCTGAATTTGTCCGAGCGTTACACATCGGAGATCTGACGGCGCAATCTAATTTTCTCTCCATAAAAAAAAGTGTAAAACGTGCCTAAAGAAGTTATAACTTAAAAAAAAAGTTTTCATTTCTGATCTTGAATAGAACAAAAGTAGGGAAAATACATCGTTAATAATGCAATAAAAATATATAAGGAATAATTTAATTATTTTTTAATTAAATATGGAATAGAAATAAGCAAAATTAGTTTGTATTTAAAAAACAACGCTCTTCACTCTCTCAAATAACAGGAAACAACTTATCTGTTAATTTCATTGTTATCTGGGTATGATTAAGAAACAGTCCATTTCATATCAATAATTTAAAAGATGCTGATCAAATAGAGTAGTCCATGATGCAGACCCCTATTTATCAAATTAGTAATACACACCTGAAACTCCGTAAGTAACTTCATCTCATCGTAACTTACAACTATTTTATTTACGAAAACTCATGGAATTGGGACGTTTTCTATCTGGAGATCGGCAAACTTTGTATATTTAATTAGGTATTAAAAACGCGTAAATACCCATTTGCTTGTGAAGTGGATTTGGATGATATGTAAGGTTTTGATGGAATTCAGAAAATTTTCAGAGATAAGGTCTAGGACAAATGGGAGATTAAGGTCACGGTGTAGGGTTTTGTTGGCTAGAAAGAACGGAGCATCAACCATTGTTCGAAGGACTTTGGACTGAAAGGATTGAATACGTTTGATCTTAGAAAATTTTGCTGTCCCCCACAGTTCTAGTCTGTAGGTCAATACAGGTTTCAGTACTGTCTTGTAGATAAGTATTTTTTTTTTCCAATAGAAGATTTTCCGTTCTGTTTAAATAATGTTTAAAACAGTGGCAACCTATTATTGTCCACAAATGATGTTTCAAAAGGCTTGGACAACTGGACCAGCTTGCACGTTGTTACAGTAATCATAGCCAACAGTAAAACCCAACAATCATTGCAATTCTAGACAAGCGTTGTATTGGATCGACATAAGATTACAATGGAGATATAACGTTGGCGATAAGAACAAGAGCCCTATTAGGCTTTATCAACATGAGGCTTAGTTCCTCTTAGAGAGGATTACACGCGGAAGGTATTTAAATGACAATTAGAAGCGAGGGGCGCTTAGCCTCTGTATCGGATCTGGATCTGTATCGGTCTAATGTGTCATAAGCGGGAGAGCCATTCCGCTCCGCCGGCTCCTCTGTCGCACCACCTGTTCAAGTCTCCCCTCGCTCTGGTCTGGGGCCAATAAATATCCAGTGCCACTTCTATCCACCATTTCATTATTTATCGATTATTATATCTCAAGGCATCAGCCTTGTTTCTATTTGGTCAATGAGGATCCAATAATCCAGTCTGAAAGTAGCATTATTTTTGGCTCATTCTTTACTTTGAATTGCTGCAAATTAGTGAATTTCTTGTTTTTAAAAAAATAAATCAATTGGGATTTTTTTTTTAAATTCGGCACAGATTTGATTTTTCACCTTACTCAATTAAATACATCAAATTAATAGTTTTAATAATTCAAATTTAAATGGCAAAGATAAAGGGAAAGAATATATATTGTTAAAAAAATGTGAAATTACCCATCTCATTTGCAACAAAAAAAAAAGTAAACACGTCTAGTATATACTACAAGATATGTAGTACCTAATGTACCCCATCATTTTTTTAATTTTTATTTTCCATTAAATTTGCCACCGCGTTCAAGCAAATGTGTTGGATTTTATTGTATCTTCTTGAATTGTTGAAATATTCTTAAATTGGCAGCAGAAGATCTCTAAGCCATTGCCTTTTTAGTCGTCGTTGAGGCTCCCCAACAGGGAGGAAGATAAGATATAACGAGTGGATTTGGATGAGTGTAGAAGAATGAAATGTTGTGTACTTGTTGTGTATGTAGGGTTTACTTTTGGTATGTTCATGTCTGTGTGTATGGTGTGATTTGAAATAAACCGAAGAGCATTGACGATTTTACGAAGTATTTTGGATTGTGTGGTTTGAATTTTGTTTATGTGTGTGTGTTTTGCGGAACCCCAAAGTTCTGCTCCGTATGTCCAGATAAATCTTAGTAAGGTGGTGTATATTTATTAGTAAGATCGCTTGTTTAGTAAGTTAAGTGGAGATCTGTATTCCAAAAGATGTGACAGTTGTTTGTATCGTCTGGTCAGTTCTTGTTTATTTATTTTAGTGTGAATATTCCAGGTGAGTTTTTTGTCTAAGTATAGTCCGTCTATTGTCACAGCAGGACACGAGATTCTCTTCGGAGAGAAGCTAACATGAGTTGGAGCTAACATGAGGAGTTAATTAAAATTTCAAATTAATTTTAATGACTGGATCTATTTTAAATAAAACCATTATCTCTATGAAAATATTATTTAAAAGATTACCTAAGTTACTCTCTTTTTTATGGCAACTCCTTTGAGATCTCTTGGCTTTTGTAGTCCTTGTACTTGCTTCTCACTCAGACTTACTAGAAGAACCTAACAATAGAAAAATACATATAAGTAAATATGCCATGTTTTAACCTGAAAGAGTTGCACCCTTTAATATAAGTTGTACAGGGTGTCCTGTAAGTAGAGGGAAATTTTTATAGTAGTGACAGCATAGTAGCAGACCTCAAGAGCTACAAAAAAGTTCATATAAAAAATGGGCCAATTTTCAGTAGGAAATGCAAGTTTTGTGTTTTTTAAAGTGAATCGTGTTTTTCATTGAATTGAAAGCAATAACTTTTTTTTTTTTTTTTTATTTATTTAGACATATAATATTCTGTCACAAGGACAATAATTATATTGATAAATGATCACATTCACACCGTATATACAAAAAAAAATAAAATTAACAAAGTAAAACAATAACTAAATAATAATAAATAAAAACTATATACAATAAAAAAATAAAATAACCTAAATATAAGTAAATTAAAAACATAAAAATACAATCATACCTATATACAATATATACAATCAGGCGGGGAACCCAAATCCCTGCGTTACTCTCTCAACCCCCTCACCGGTGAAAGGAATAACTAAAGAAAAAAGTTTTCGTTTTTTATCACCTCCAAGTAATAGGTATAAAATCGGATATAATAAGGTTGTGTTATAAAGATTTTAAAATAAGTTTGTATTAATATATAATACATATACATATTAGTACCTTCCTAAAAAGGACTTGACGGAACCTCTCTACACCATTAGAAGAAGATTTGGAGATGACCAAAACTCAGCTGATTAGATGGTATAGCAAGAGATGCACGGGATATCCTGGGAATCAGAAATTGGACAGCGATTGCACAGAGCAGAGATGATGGCTGGAGGAAGCTGGTGGAGGCCATGACTCGTCACCTAGTTGTAGCGCCTAGATAGATAGATGTATTAATACAATCAAACAATATTATGTTATAACTTCTGAACTAACCTTTGTAAGTTCATATTTTTTCAGCACTTCCTAATAGTTCAAAATATTATATAAAACAACCATCAAAGAAGCAATACCATTCAGAATCTTATTACACTATATATGATAATTTTGATTGAAAGGTTTCTCACCAGAGTGAGAAGGTCGGAATTAATTCTGTGAATAAAAATAAATAATATGTATCGGGTTTCGAGTCATCCAGCCAGCATTTGGACTGGCGCCATTAGAATTGAGATTTCTACGGAGATGCCTTAACACTTTCAGCCATCACGGCTGCGGCTACGAAAATAGTTGTAGACTAGAAGCTACCAAACACTTCATTTAATTGAATTACAGTTGATAACCATTTTAAATTTCATATAACCCTCATTGGAACCCATAACTTCGGTTATTCGATTATACGCTTTCTATTTTCTGTTAAGATTTCTATCCCAAAATTATATTAAAGGGGCGAAATTAGACATTTCATTTATCGGAAAAATTGACAACTGGAATTTTGATAAGATGTAAAGAATATGTAGTTAAAAGTGAATTCATCTTGTATGACGATATAAACATACTCACTTACGCTTTGAAAACTGACAACATCAAAGTCATGAAATTAGTCCAATCAAATGGTAGTTGTGGTAAAAATTTTAATTGCCGGTTTTTCTGAATATTTTTAAGTTTTGCGGGTGCTGAATCTGGATTAAGCTCTCAATTCCCAAACGAAATTTTCCATTACCTTCCGAGATATATTTTTTTAACTTTTTGGCAACGGTTGAAAGCAACTGACTCACCGAAGTTGCTTATTCAGAATTTATCTAGAATTTAAAATGATTATTAGCTGTAAGTTCTTCAGTAAATAAAATGTTCGTTAACTCCTAATCTATGTAATGAACGTCAGTAGATTGAGAGAATGGTACCAAAGTAACAGGTCATACCAGGATGGTGAATTTACATTACCATACGCTATTTCGTTTATGAAGAGCAAACACATAAAGAGTCCGGATTTTTACCAATGATGCATAAAAAGCGAATTCTTACCTCTCTCACGTAACGGGAGTATTGTAAATTTATCGAAATTTCGATGTGCAGAGTTAAATTATTTTTTTAAGCTATTGGCAGTAAACTCCTGAACTAAATACTGTGGGCACAATAGTTAGTGTTACCCAAAATCGGTCTTGGTCTTGCACTATGCAAGACCAAGACCAAGAACGCCTTACTGTTGCAAGACCATTACCAAGACTGCTAAATAAAAATAATAAATCGTTTTTGTGAATAAAAATTAATGCAATAGTTACGAATTCTTGACAATTTTAATTACTGTATGTAAAGAATTGGTAAATATCCTTTTGCATTCAATTCTTCCAATTTTTCATTCGGGCTTAGTTAGGTTTTCTATAATAATAGGCTAATAGGTAACTGCAAGACTGTTGCGAAACTCTTGCGCAAGACTAAGATCAAGACCAAGACTCAGTGCGCAAAACCAACACTCGTCTTGGTATCGCATTTGGGCAACACTAGCAGTAATTGAATAACGTATTTCTATGAGCAGTTCCAAACACAAAACACCTTTAACGGTTTTAGTAAAACTTGCTTAGTCTTCCCTTTAGAGCTATTTAAGGTGTATTTAAAGATTTTTTTCTTTACTATAAAAACACTTATAAACAAATTTTAACAAAATTTATATTTTATGTATTGGCATGAGGTTATTTGAGAGATAATTAAACCCTTAAAAAAAAAATAAAAAAAATCATCGAAAACTACACATCTCCTAGAACTGTCCTGATGCCTAAAATTTTTGTCATAAATAAAATAAAATTATAACAAGTCCAATTGTTTTCTTATGGCATTCCCTTTCTATTGGGGATATTATGATAACAATGGGATTTTATTGGTTACCTTATATTTGTAATTAATTTAAATAGTGGACTATATATAAGGTGAACTAAAAGATAAGCGGTTGTTAAATTAATGTTTGCTATATTATAATTTTAAAATGACCGTCCATGTTATAGATTGTATGTGGCTGAAATTCATGTTAAAATATTGTATGGGTAAGTGCGTCAATTAATTTCATTTTTATTTTATTTATTTATTCACAACTACCCCTAAGCCTAAGGACAGAGCCGTATTGAATATCAATTTTATATTTTGTCGTAGGATTCAAATGTCTTTTGTTGTCATTCTCATTTTAAGTTTTTCCTGAGAGCAGTGTAGCAGCCACATTATAATTTTATGTGGTCCACAGTTTTTATTATTCGGCAATTGGTGCTAGCTGGTCCTTCTAATCCTCGCAAGATGTGCCCACCCGTGGAAGAACTCGGATTGTCCAATCCGTTGGGGACAGAGTATCACGTCCCGTTTTATTTATAGCATGAAGTTTTCCAACTGTTACACTTTATCTAATTTCTCTGAATTTTACAGAACTCAAATCTCATTCATAATCCCATTTATGTTCAAGTGATTCATCTTATTAATTTTGTATTGAATCATGGAATTGTTTTATATTACATTGGTGGTTGGGTGAATTTTGATATGTTGCATTTTACTTGCTGTTTTTATACTTCATTCATACGGTTTCGTGTTCTTCTTCTTCCTCTCCTCTTAGTCCCTTTGCTGGGCGGGTAGAAAACCTAATGTTTCGCAAAAAGAGTAGAACAACATGAATAAAATTCCAATAAAATTCCAAATAAAAGTCCAAATCAAACACATCAACCGGCCTTTCACAACACGCAACATACAACAAACATCAATTTGACTTTAAAAATGTCAAAATAATATATAAGGAAAATAGTAAGAACAAAAGAAAAATTATAGAGTCAATATATATCACTAAACATTTAAAAAGTTCCGTTAACAGATGAGAACAATATAAATACCTTTTTCGCAAATGTAATTAACAATATTCGCATATAATATAATAATTAATTTAAAAACAGTATAGAAATCATAAATTAGATAAAATAATCCACCATTGCAAAACAATAGAAGAAAAACCCCTCTCCCCTTGACTATCCCCACCAGGACGATATAAGTTAATCCTTCCAGAAATGGCGTAGGGGAAACACTTAAATATCAGGAAAATTCTTTAGAGAAAAATTAATACGTACTGTAATAATCAATATCTAATGAAGGACTCAATAAGGTAATAATCAATCGTTTATAATGAGTAAAGTTACGTACATGAAAGGTTTTTAAAAAAAAGTATGACAAATCTATGTGTATTGAAAATGTTATGACGTGGATCGTTAGATAAATTTTTTAAATATAAAAAAAAATGTTTAAATGTTAGATGTTAACTATTAATGACATTACAATTTTCCAGACTTGAAAATGGCCCTAGTGATGGTCGAAACGTCGTAATAAAATAACTAATAAATAAAATGTTGGTGAATAATGGTCTAATTTACATAAAAAATAAAAATTCCATTTATGTTCAAGTGATTCATCTTAAATTAATTTTTTATTGAATCAATGTATTGTTTTATATTACATTGGTGGGTGGGTGAATTTTGGTATGTTGCAGTTTACTTGCGGTTTTGATACTTCATTCATAAGGTTTCGTGTTCTTCTTCCTTACCTCTTTGTCCCTTGGCTGGGCGGATAGAAAACCTACAAATACATCTTAATTTTTTTTTCAATAGATAAAAAAAATACTCTCCTGGTCTCCAGCGCTGGTCAGCCAGTCTTCAACTTCTCAAGACCCCCACTCCCTAGGGGACGATCTTCTTCTGCTTCCCTTGCTTTCCCAGAGATGGCAGCGTAACTTGGCTTTCTTCAATTTATTAAAATAACATTTGAAATGTAATCTGTTTCCTAAAAACCAATATTAGAAGGTCTATAAGGAATTTGTTTTGAAAAAAAAAAGAAACATAAGATATCATTTTATATTCGAACTATTCGAAAATGATTAACCATTTTTAAGTAGGTTGTAGTGTTTTCTTGAATTATCTGATAGTAGTTCATTTTATAGAAATATTTATAAAATGATTCATAACTGTGGATTAATGGTTGACTGTCGTGAAGAATGAAGAAAAGAATGGTTGGTGTGATCAGTCAGAAATAAGAAGGCAAAAATAAATAATAATATTTATTTTGACATTTGCCGAAGTTTCGACCTGCAATTGAGGCCTTCATCAGGGCTGAGAAAAGGAAAAAATGGATCGTTTTCAGTTTTCTCTTCTTTTTCTCTTTCCTTTCATTCCTTTTCTCTGTTTTAACTCTTTATTCTATTGTGCGTTGTCAGTAAATTTTGATAGACTTTACAATATCTCAATTTTCTTGCTAAATTTTCTATTTTTCAATATTTTAATTTTACTATTTATTTTCATTTTTTATATAACTTCATATTCCTTATTTCTGTTTTACATTTTATTCTAAGATTACCATTTTAATACTTATGTCGTCTTTTTTTGATTATGTTTACTTCATCATTCTACACTTTGTAACGGTTATTATTATTTATCTCTTCGTTCTTACTATTGTCATTATTCTACCCATTTTAATTTCATTTTATTTCTATTTTTTTTACCTACATTATTTATGTTTCTCATACCTTGTTATCTGGTTCTTTTCTTAGCCCCGATGAAGGCCTGGACTTCAGATCGAAACGTCGGCAAATGTCAAAATAAATATTATTATTTATTTTTGCCTTCTTATTTCTGACTGATCACTCCAACCATTCTTCTCTTCATCATATGAAGGGATATTTGTATGAAATATTAGTAGTTAGTTAATTTTGGGTTTTAAGCTTAAATTTGTATCTTGTCCAGCACTATGAAAATTCATATCCGATATTATCAAGATCCCCCCGATTTTGGATGAACTGCTTCCGTAGTTGTATATCTGCTTGGATAAACCCTGCGATAAGAGTGAGCTGGGTATGAACGAGATTAAATTAGCGAAAACAAACACCTGTGCCGAGTGGCAGGTGGCCTGATAAGTCTATCACCTACCGGAGTTCGTCAAGTGTTCTTCAAATATTTGGATTGAAAACATCGCCATTCACAATGGCTCCCAACTAACGCCTGATATCACAGAAAAAATAATTACCTGCTACAGCAGGACTCGATCTCGGGCCCAGGAAATATGAGTACATAAAAATCAGCATATTATTAAATTTTAATTATTATCTTAGCCTTCTTGTCTAAGCCTGTGTAACATAAATAACAGTACAATTTACACAAGTAATATTTTTAAAAACATAAGGTGTCTGCTTTAGACCACACGATAGATGTGAAAACATGAACATGGTGACATTAATAATATGGCATGTAAATTTTGATTAATAGATCATTATAATGAGAATGAAATTTGCACATTTTTCTTGCTTACAGTTTATAAGATATTTTAATCCATATCTTCCATAAAATAAGTTATCGTTTGATTTTCTTTTTTTTATCTTTGGTTAAGATAAAATTTGAATAATTGCTCATTACAGAGAGGACGAAATGCTAAACAATGCCCTTACTTACAGTATGTAGGTCAGATTTTTATTTTCTGAGGTATTTTAATCCATATCTTCAATATACTCGTTATATATTTTTTTTTAAGCTTTCTTTTTCCTTTTCCAACTCTCTAGCTCGGCTTCAAAGTCAAAATACAATTTTGATTCATGGCTCATCATAAAAAGAATGAAGTCCTGAAGATTTCACTCGCCCACTCTACGCCGGTCCGTTTCTGAGATGTTTTAATCCATATCTTCAATCAAAATCGTTACACCGGAAATCTGATGGCTCCATTTAATTCACTCTCCACAAAAAAAGTACAAAACGCGCCTAAAGAACTTTCCACTTCAAAATCTCCATTCTATAGCACTGTGTAAATGAAATTACTATTTTTTTTTTTTTGCAAGCGCTCAGCTATCCCAAACCCCACAATAATTACAGGGTAATACTTCACCAAATTAAGATAATTAATCTTATCAAAATATAACATAATATTTATAATTACATGTACGAAGCTAATAATCCATGCTTACTAACTGAAGTTAATTTGTCATAAAAAAGGGAAGAGTTATAAGAAAAATAATTATAAAGTAATCATCCAACTATGTTATTTCAGTAAATACAGGGTTAAATAAAATAAAATTATTATATACTGAATTATTATATATATAACTTAAAATTATATGATTATTATTTTATATACTATTTATATACATATCATTTATACGTATATACCAATTTATATTCATGCAAGAGTCCAAATGGCGTGTTATAATTTAAATATTTGATATAATATTAATATTACTAATTGTACGAGTATTTTTATAATTTTAACTAGAAAATGTCTTTTGAAGCCGAAACGGTGGTAATAATAAAAGGATTTTAAAGAGAAAGAATGTTGGTAACCTTTAACCAAAAATCATTTAAATAATATGGAGGCAAAGATAAATATCATGACTTGAAAACTAAACCTCAAATTTATACTAAAAAGCATAAATTCGTACAGGAATTAATTAATGCAGGAGCGAGTTAAGTCATGGAGCAAACCAATAGAATGCGGTACGTGTATAAGCTATTTCCAAATTTGGTTTGTAACTTTGTTTTGTTAAGTTATTTATTTTTTATTTTCATCGCAATTAATACTCCATTATTTAGTTGATTTCTGTTTATTTATTTATTTTTAGTAAAAATCCTTTTTGTTACTGTTGTTGGTACCTCGAATTTAATATGTTTCGTGTTATTTTTATATAATTATTTTTCGTTTACTACTGTGAAAAATTTGATATGGTGTTCTTTAACTCCGGGATACAAAAGAACTTCCCACTTGTCTTCGCCCCCTACTCATGGAGAAAAACTTGCAAGAAGGAAAAGAATGAGAAGGAAATAAAGATGAGAAGAAGACTGCATTGAAAGTAAAAACCAAGTAGTTAATGGTTCAATTAACAATAGTAAATTTATAACCATAAAATTTTATAATGTTATATAATTAATGTAAAAGGAGGAATATATCGAATGCTTACTTATCAGATGTCGTAACAATTTATAAAGAGTTGGAAAATGTCTGAGCTAGGTCTGCTCAATGTTTTGAATGGACATAAAATATTTATACAAATTACATAAAACTAAATAGAATTAATAATGTGAAAATGTGGAATTACAAGATGCGGTTAAATATGTTTTCACTTCATACTGTAATATTTGCAAGTTATCGTTCGAAATAGAACATTATAAAAGCATGATATAAAAAGGATGAAGGTGCTTTTAAAAAGCAATTATTATCTTGAAATGAAAGGTACACTTGTAAGTTTATCTGATAATAGTCTTGTATAATCTTGTATTTGGTAACCCACTCCATCTGTGGTTCATTATGATCATTAAGGAGACAGAAATAGGTAGATTCATAAACCATATTAACCAATGCAAGTTCTGTCCTCCAATACCGATAAGTTATATTACTGAAGACTAGAAGTATCCGGAAATGATCCTTGATGATATCTGAATGTTTGCCCGCATGCGGATGCAGCGGACTGTAATACAAGGCGGTTTTGCATACCCACTGACCCAATGACTGAGGACTGGAAGACAACCGACCCGGATAAACTGGTTTTCCAGCGGGTGTTTTCTTACTAGGCCAATATTTAATGGGACCGGTTCCAGGCAGCTATTTCTTCACCTATCCCGTACGCTAAGAATCCAATTAGTTCGCTTGCAAGACTCTTCTTTTTTACATCGGTTCTCATTTCCTGGAAAAACTTACCTTCTCAGTCATACCATCAATGATAGTATAATGACGTAAAATTTTTCTTCTTGTTCTTACTTTTTCCCACATTTTAGGATGTTATGACGTCATGTACTAGTTATGTGTCTGAGACAAGCTGCATATCCAAATTCAACTCAATTATTTATGTTAAATAACATCTTGTACCACTACAATCCTTGAGGTTTCTTAGGTTCAGTGCTATGTAAGGAAGTACTGTTTCTTGGACAACAGTTGAGCAAGGAAGTGATTTGACGGAGATTACGCGCCACCGTCAAACTTTCCCCCTTAATTAATTGAGAGTACCCACTTTACAGAGATGCTGGGTGTACGATAGATATCAACCCTCTGTGCCTTAGGAGCGGTGTTCCGAAGAGGCTGTTGAAGAACTGAGGGCTAAATTACTCAGGGAAACTGGTACATTCTTACTGAGAACGATAGCCCTCAGTTAGCAGCAGCAGAAAACAAGCCGTACTACAAAGATTTTGTGTACGAATGGAAAGACGTTTACCCATCCTACTTCAATCTAAAAAGAAGAGTAAGATCATTAGCCGATTAATTGAGCAAACAATTAATTCGAACAAACTCTTGCTGAAGATGTTCAAACTTTACTTGCAGTAGTGATATCCGTATTGCCTAAAAGGCACGGCAGGGTTTAAATTAATAAATTGCAGCATGAAATCTGCCATCAGCCGGATTCTAACCTGAGACCTTGAGCTTTGGAAGTCCAGTGCCCTACCCACAGAGCTAACCCGCTTTCCATATGTTTCATAACATGTAATAATATTGAATTGTGGATTAATATAGGATCTCTTGAAGAATTAAATAGATAGATAGAAAAATCTGTAGTTAGTGTAAAACAATTACAGAGGTCTGGTTAGCTATTTTAAATCTTACACATTACTAACATATTGTTCATATTACACATTACTAACAGAAAATAATTTAAAACAAAATAGCAGTAAATAAATAGAAAATAATACTAAATAAATAAAGGCTGTATTTTTCACCACATTTGTTTTTATTTCTCCTCCACAGCCCTCATTTATATAGTAAAATATAATTTCTCTTGAAATATAAACATAAATATAAATATAAATAAACATTGAAATATAAATACATGAATTTAAACATGACCAATCAGAGGATAAACAGATCAAGGAGCCAGTAGATATGGAAGTCATTCACAGAAGAACTGCTCACTTTTGGAGAACTGCAGAGTGATATAGCTCGAAAATGGCATCATAGCCGAAACTTAACCAGTGTGGAGGAGAAATAAAAATAAATGTGATGAGAAATACAGCCTTTAATTATATAATAAAATATAATTTCACCTATAATATAAATATACATGAGAAAATAATATATTTACAATATGGGCACAATGAAAGTTATAATAAAGTAGATGGAGTCCTAGTCCAGAAGCCAATATGGAATTTCTGTATAATGACAAACGCTAATAAAACATCGTAAATTATTGTATTGTTTTATCAAACAACAATTAGTTGAATGTACCCTATTCGTATAATATAAATGATCTTACTTTGAGAAACTGGAAAATGACCCGAAAGATTTGAAATCTTACAGAATGTCGGATTGCTACAGAAAATTTGACGTTACTTCAGGTCTTTTAGGACTTGCTATAAAGAAGTTCACAGAAAGGTTTAAATTCAAATCAAGTCCACTTCACGTTAACTTAAAAACTCTCAATTCTATATACTTATAATTATCAGGTTCTCTGACTATCGCCACTCAATTAATCATTGGTTTATAATACTCGCCACAACGAAAAAAAAACGATAAATAAAAACTCTTTCTATCCTTGTATGGATCATGATCTCATTATACTATCAATGGAGTGGATTATTCAACATATGAGAGTTAAGGTACAAATAGTTGAACGTTGGTCTGATAGAACTAAATTAGTATTTAAACAAAAAAATTAAAATTAGATAAATCTCTTGAGTATACCAGATAAGATTACTAAAGCGCTTTCATTGCTTTTAAATAAGTCACGGACGAGTCATGTGCTGTGACCTCACAAAGGATGTAGAAGTGATTCGTATTACTTCAAATAATATGATTGACATGGAATCCGTTTAAGAAACTGTCTCCATCTTTTCCGACTTCCTACATATTTGTCTATTACGTATGAAACATAATTTTTAGGAATTTCAATCAAAATTTCTTTAATGAGTTAGCCTCTCTTAAACGATTCCGTGGTAGAGATCCCTTTTCATCAAATCATTATCATCCGCCTAAAATTTCGTAATTAGCTTCATCGCATCGTAATCTACAAACATTTTATTTACGGCAATTCTCGAAATTGGGGCGTTTTCAATCTGGATATTGGCAAGCTTTCTCTATTTAATTAGGTAGTAAAAAGTCAAGAATAATTATTTCCTTTCAACTTGAATCGTAAGATAATACGATACTAAGTCGTAAAAAAAAAGTGGCCTACTAAAATTAATTGATATGGTCTACCATAGCCTACCGACTATGGTCCGTTTGGAGTGACCTCAATCCCCACAATGTCAAAATATTTGAGGATTTGCCTATATATTCCGGTCATTATTTGATGAAACTACTTACGAAGTTTTAAGCGGGTGTTAGTAATTTGATAAAAAGGGTCCTGTACCAAGGACTATCACAGTATACAGGTTAAATATTAAGAAATGGTTATTTATTACTGCAATCATATGTTTGTTTGCTTTATTCCCGATATATCGAAATTATTATTGCGATATATTTAAAATTATCGATACGATATAGCTATATAATGTAGTTACATTGGTAGCCCACTATACAGACACCTTTTTTTTCCAATTATTAACATCCGTCTAATACTTCGTGAACGGCTTAATTGTATCGTAACCTACAACTTTTTAGAAAAAAAAAAAAAGATGTATATATATATTGGATGTATTTTTTAAATAAAATCGTTGGCGGGTGAGAAAAAATATAGTTATATTTTTTCTCACCCGCCAACGATTATTAATATTATTAATTTTTTTTCGATATTTATATCCCAAACACAAATAAGCGATTCACAAGTCAACGGTCATATCAGATTAATCATACATCATATTTAATTAATTTATCTTTTTTAATATATTTTTATAATTTTCAGAAATAAACCATGATATATTTTTATTTTTTTTTATTGTAAGCCTAATCTGAATATTTTTGGTTTATCAAATAGATTATTTAATTTTTTTTCTTATTGTATGAATTTGATTTAAACTAATACAGAGGAAGGGATTAGGCACTGAGCTGCTAAGTTTAAGGGACCGTATTCGAATCCGGATATCAAGTAATTTTTTATCACCGTGGATCGATCCTGGAGTCAAGAGTCCCTCCTGAGGCACACACAGGCTCTATAAAGTGGCAATCTTAATTAAATAATTGTTTAAGAGAGACAACCTGGCGATTGAGTGAGATCCCTGGTTTGATCACCTTCCAGCTCAACCATTTACTTTGAAACAGTACTTCTTAACAAAGCACATGGGATGTAATGGTACGTGTTTTCTTTTTACTATGAAAACTTAACTGTAGTGTCACGAGTTTTGTTTTAATGCTGAATAAAGTAAAAGGGAGAAAAATTGAAAGTTGCTACAGTGACAGGTGAAGCTGGTATGCTATGCTAATAAGCTGTGACATCGTTCCTTTCTCGATCAATCGAGTGTTTCGAAAAAATATTTCGATTTGTTACGATAGCTGAAAGCATGTTTGAACACGGCTATGTCCCAATAGCCTGCAGCTGTCTTGATACGTTGAACTGCAACATTGTTGACACATCTTTGTAAAAAGCTAAAAAGGGTTGTAGATTTATTACGTCCGATTTTTCGGGGCTTCGAGACATATGTAGGACAACATGGATGTTTACCCGCCGATTTCCAGGATCCGCACCGTGACCAGGGCTACAAAGGGTTATGCTTTTTATCGACTGACAGGGCGTCCGTTATGGAATGGAAGGGTTGGCCCCCAGTCCATCAATGGCCCCGCACAAAGCCCTCCTCGGCCACTCGTAAACAATATCACACTGTATTAACATACCAGCACCACCTGCCCCCATGGGGGCTTTAAATTTTAAATCCTCCCTGGATTATGCGTTATTACAAACAAACTCCTTGTTAGCCTGTCCGATCATAGTCATATAGTCAGCGGATGGAGTCGTTTGAATATGTTAATCATTTAGACTAGCAGCTATCGACCGTTTCATTTAACAAAGTACGTAAAGTTAATAACCATTTGCAATTTCAGATAATCATCATCTGAACACATAACTTCGGTCAGTTGTTTTTTTTTTTCTTCTTCTTCCGTCCATTTTAGGCCATATGGGGTTATCCCGGGCCTGGAGATGAAGGCGAGGAATTATTGCCAGAGTCACTAACATCAGCTTCCATCAGGTTTCCAAGCTACGCGTTGTCCGCTCGGTCACCCCGCTCCCAATCAGATACCAATTGGTTGGTTACCTCTAAACAAATGAGGCAAAAATCGACGTTTCTTTCTTCCTTTTCTCCCTTACCAGGCCTTTTCGGTTATACAGGTTTTTCCTCGATCAGGGAAGATGGTGGAAAATTAATACAAGGGTTTAACATGCTCCCGGTACCGAGACTCATACTCTCGCTTTACCACCATGCCTCTTTTAAAAGAAAACTAACGGCTGAAATTTCAACGTGATACCGTATCGGTGTACGATGAACAGTGTTGCTAAAAGATAATTCACCTTGACTGACGACGTACCAGATTGCGTTTTGAAAACTGACAACTTCTAAGTCATGAAAGTAGTCAAGTCATATGGTAGTTTCATATGTTGACAAATTCAAGTAGTTGATTTATTTGCGGTTCTATGTGTTTTCGGGATCAAATCTAATCTAAATTTGAAGTTTAAAAACAAAGTTTAAAAAAAATAAATACAATTAATTCTTTAGTTTATTCAGTTTTTAGTTGTTAGTCCGAAACGAAGCATTTCAAAAATTCAAAAATAAAAATTACAAAGATAAGTTAAATAAAACTTACTTAATATATATTTAAAAAATCTTTTTTTTAGCACTAGCGGGTGGGATGTTTACCAAGTAAATTTTACTGTTTACTGTTTACGTAAAACGCATGAAATATTAGTAGTCTGACAAATACTACGTCCTTCCTTTTTCTCGACGACGTTATTTATGTTTAAATCATAAAAATAAAGATCATAAAAATTTCCTAAAAGTCTAATGCAGAGTCTATTAAAACCGAGCGGATGGGTGCGTACTGAATTGGAGGCGTATTTTGATCACTATCGGTATCTAGTTACATTCTGTTAATGTTATCCAACTATTTTGATTTATCAATTGAAAGATATTCATAACATTACTAAAAAATAAACTGAGACATCTTTATTATATTCTATAGGTTTGAAGGGCTTACAGTTTTATTAAAATTCTCACATGACTACAGTATTTTCACCAACACAACCATAACAATTTTCTGCAAAAAAACAAATTATTTAAAGAAAATATTTCAATGATCCACAATATTAAGTCTTGGATTCAGTAATATTTGAGGAATACTGTTTACAGATTAGTAGCTATACAATGAGGCGATTGTACAAGATCAAAGATTTTCCCTTTAATAAATTTATTAATAATGCCTATTTTATGTTGGCTGGGTGCGCCCCAAGAGAGTCTCTTGACCTTAGGACTATTCACCGCTGATATAACAGAATAAATGACTACTTGCCACACCTGGACTCGAATCCAGAACCAGGCGTACGTATGTATTATTGATATTTATTATTCCTTATATTGTTTTGAAAAAGTTGGTGCCAAGGTTCAAAGTAACTAGAAGACGAGACACTTACTTAAAAGAAGGGAGAAACAATTTAAAATTCGGGGATAAAGTTTTTATTATTTCTTTCAGAATGTTGAAATATTAACGATCAGCCTGTCGCTTTTTAATCAATATTCCAGAAATTCTGTTTATATATTTATTCATTTTTTTTTCTCACACTAAAAGAGAGGGCAGCTTCTCTACTCTGCCTCTCACTGGATTCGTCCGAGACTAGAACTACGCATATGGAGATGATCGACAAGCCAAGAAATTTTCAAGGAGTTTTTCTGTTATTCCGGTTTCGAGATTTGGCTGTCCGAAGGTCCTGTTCTAATATAGAACTTTAATTTGAGTTCTACCAATGGGTAGTTTCTCTTCATGTTGTACATGTCATGTTACCAATGTCACATTTACTTGTTGTATTTTCCATGTAATACAGTTGTAAATTTCATTAAAATAAAAATAAATAATAATATTTCAATAGTACATATATTTCTTTGACTATGTTTGGCCTTTATTTGAACAGGTTCTAACTACAAATTTGGACATCTCAAATTTACACTCAGAAATCACTCAAAACAAAATTATCTATGTTCCAAATGATTGAATTTTAGTGCAGAACCTATCGTTGTAAATTTATAACCTACGCGCGCTATTCAACTCTACAACGCACTACATTCTATATGAGAACAGACAAGATGAGTTTAAATTTTTTTTCAAACGATCAGATTCATATACAATACTAGA
The DNA here is from genome assembly GCA_928085145.1 of Nezara viridula. Classification (NCBI taxonomy): domain Eukaryota; kingdom Metazoa; phylum Arthropoda; class Insecta; order Hemiptera; family Pentatomidae; genus Nezara; species Nezara viridula. The sequence continues at coordinate 51,626,229 of OV725081.1, forward strand.
GCTTTCCGAAAACGATAATTTAATTTTTAATTACAAAATTAATTAAATTATATGTTTTTAATTCAATCATTTAAATTAAATAATCGTGGGGATGATATGGACAGTCGATAACATCGAAGTAGATGCCATTGATGGTAAAATATGGAATATGGAAAGAAAAATATTGATATTTCGATATTAGCTACTATCAATAGCTTTCCTTAGACGGGACCATATTAAATGGTGGATAATTATATTGAAATTAATTTTTTTTAAAACAAGACAGCGAACATAGGGTGTTCCCCTGATTTCTGTTCAAAATTGATCTACTGTTATTCCTATGCAACCAAACGATCCTTCTCTTTGGACTTAAGAGACAAAGGATAAAAGACTCCTCGGTTATCTGTCAGTCGTCAATCCTTCTTTAGAAGATCATTTACCTCGATTCCCGCTCCTTTTTGCCTTGCACGGAGGAGTGGATTTCGAAAGCATTGTGATTGCAAACAAACGGGACTTTTTTTTTCTTATCGTTCTTCCTTTATCTTCTTTTCTAGGCAGACGACTTAGACTTGAAGTTTTTGCTGTTGGTAGAGCCCACCTCTGAGACGGACCTGTAGCGAAACTAACACCTTCTATTGATTTCTAACATCCCCGTTAACCTGAACCCAGTGAATGACTCCCATTCTCAGTCCGCGAGTTTTGACGTAACCTATTCAACCTAACCGTGAGTGCTCTTTATTTTATCTGCAATTTTTTCCCCATATTACTTACGGTATTAATGACTTCAATCTGATTTTCTACGTGACCTTGACGTAATTGTTTAATGATTCATTTTTGTTAAGTGCTGCGGTTTTAATATATAATATATATATATAAGCTTTTTATTCGTTTTTTTTCTTTTCAACTTTAGTCAATCTTTGATCTTGTGGGGTTTCTGAATTATAAATTACTAATGCCATTAGAGAGTTGTAATCTTCTGAAACCGATCTTTAAGATTCCTTTGATCAGTCTCAATGCTAATTTTTAAAAGTAGCATATTTCATCTATTTTATTCGATTCATAATTCATAATAATAGTTCCTTCTATATTCACTTTAATAATAGTATTTAAAGATTGAAAAATAAATAAATCAGTGTAAATTTGAGGACAATGACAGCCATCAGCAGTTTTTTGTTCCTAAACCCAAAACAACAACAGTTTCTGCTCACGTCAAAAGGAATTTTAACATATGTTTTAATAAGCATGTGACTCAATCTCGCTCAGATATTCACGAATTCAAAGACTCGACCGCTCTCATATTTAATTTTAATTTATTTGTATGAATGTTTAATACATAACAAATATAATATAAATATATTGCGTAATTTAATATTTTATACATTTATGTATATTTATAATTTACATTAAATTTTTAAACGCTCTATCAGAGATTCTAAGGCGAGTGAAAGTACAAGAAATAAGAAATAAAAAGGACTTTTTAAAAACTATTTATTTTTCTTTTAACCGCTATCTAAGTACATGTGACAAAGGGGATGGGAGGGTTTAATGTACATGTATAACCAACCTATTCTAACCAGAGTGGGAAGGTCAAGATTCATTCCGAGTGTCCGCCACGAAATAAATTTCAACCTTCCTAAGCCGGATTCGAATCGGCACCTCTAAACTCGAGGATGCTGAGGTTAAGACGCCATAACACTTTCGGCCGGCATGATCTTTGAAACAATTTTTGCCTGAATACTCCTCTCTTTACTAAAACCCAAATATACATGTTCAGAAGTTTACATTTATCCGTCGATTTAGAATTGACTACTCTATTAGCGACTTCTGACAATTTAATATTTCCATTTCGTCGTCATGTTGCAATTTCTTCAATAATATTAACTAAGCAAGTCGATCTTTGGATTGTCATAAAAGATCATTGGTATATTTTACAGATATTTTATATTTTATTTTCGAAACCGTGAATACCTTATTTTTTTTTTCTTCATAATTTAGGCTGCCACATTTCACATCCAAAAAGAAAAAAGATAATAATAATAATTAAGGTGACCACAGATGATCTCTCCGAATGGGTGTAACTGAAGGGCTTGGAATAAAGACGATTTCAATTGTACCAACGATTAATCCACACTCTTACGATTAATTCACGCTCTTATATGCCATTTTAAAAATTATTTCAATCTGATAAATTCCATTCCAGATTTCAGTTATTAATAAGAATCTCTAAATATTATGAAAATTAATTAAATTAAATTAAGTGAATATATTTCACTTTCCGTTACTAATTCGGGAGTATAATTGTTTTGAAATTCCTTTTAGTTCTATATTTTATTTTAATTGGCCAGACACATCTATACAGTTTATATAAACATGAAATGAAGAAAAAATATTTAAATTATGAATCTATGTAACAATTCTACATATTTTATAAAATCGATATCCCTAGAAAGAATATTTTGAAGGACTTCTCCTTTATTTTCAAATTTCAGTTCTTTTTAAAAACAGTTACCCACCGTTTTCCGTACAAAATGATAGTTTTAGATACTTTGTTGAATATAAGGCCTGTAAAACAAGTCACGGAGGAGCCCCAACTGAAGTGGTTTGGCCATATGTACAAGATGGGCGATAGCCGAAAGGCAAAATGGTTCCTAGAAGGAAAATCAGAGGAAAGGCGACCTAAAGGCAGGCCCAGGGTGTTATATTGTGACAACATGGAGTACCAGAGGTAGCATGGAGTATGGTGGATATGAGGAGGGCCAGTGACAGGGATCAGTGGACAAGATGGCCCGAGGCTGTTCCTCCACGCTGATGGCAAGGAGGTGGCAAAAGAAGAAGAATATATTTCGCTTTCCGTTATTAATTCGGGAATATAATTGTTTTGAAATTTCTTTTAGTTCTATATTTTATTTTGTTTGTTTGTTTCGATGTCTGGGTGCAAAACACCCAGGTCATCAGCGCCCGATCAACTACTTTTATACTGTTTGGATGGTTGGTACAAAAAATAAAAAAATAAATAAAAGGATTGATAGTATAAAATAAATAAATAAAGATAATAATAGACACTTATAGATAATGAGATAGAATAGATAAATAAATAAACTTTAAAAAAGAAGCAGTAAAATCAATAAATGAATTGAAATTAATAAACAAATGAACTTTAAAAATAAAAAAAATAACAAAATTTAAAAAAATAATAAATCTTCAAAGGATCATTAGTTATAAGCTTGTCATATATGTTTTTTTAAGTTTTTCACTATCCAGGAACTTGATAACTTTGGTAACGATTTCTTTGATGTCCCAGGGATGCTGATATATTCTGGGGTATTCCGAGATCTTTTAACCTTGCGGTGTAAAAAGGGCACTCTTCCAAAATATGTTTTATAGTTAATGACTGATCACACTTTTGACATCTGTGGATAAGATCTTTTGTTATGAGGTGGAGGTGTGTCAGTCTAGTATGTCCTATCCACAGCCGCGTTATGGCGACCTCTTCTCTACGGCCGCTGCGTCTGGAGCTGGTCCACGGTTGCACCTCTTTCTTTACTGTCTTTAATTCGCTAGGTGCGCTGTTGTCCATATTTTATTTTAATTGGCCGGTCACAACTATGCAGTTCATATAAACATGAAATGGAGACAAAATATTTAAATTTTGAATGTATGTAAAAATTCTAAATATTTTATAAAATCGATATCCTTTTGTCAAAATCGAATATTTTGATGCACTTCTCCTTTATATTCAAATTTCAATCCTTTTTATTACCACTGTATCACTGTTTCCCGTGCTAAATGATAGTTTTAGATACTTGCAATTATTTATTTTAATTTGTGTAACGAAAGTCCATCTTGATTCTCGTTTTTATTCAAGGCCGTTCCATTGTTTTTCAAGCTACTCACTTTCCTCATGGGATTGAGTAAACTCATTCCAGAATTTTTTTAAAAATCTTGAAACTATTTCATTGATCAGATATTCGGATTAAGACGGTAGTGTCCTATTCATCCGTAGTACTTTCTTCCATCAGGATTCTAATTAACTGGTAACGAGCGACCGATACGCTCTTACATATCGAATTGATTATATGCTGCAATCCACCACATTTCCGGTATAAGTCAAGAGCGCCTTGAAGCTTGTTGCTGCCGGTGTAAATTAAAAGTAGCAGGTGTGCGGCCGGGACTGCGGCTAAATGGGCGGAGTGTTTACCTTCTACGGTCTGCTGACCCCACGCGTGCCGTTGACTCCGAATCTGTCCAGATCGCGGCTCATGTGAGTCACAGGTGCCGATAGTATCGGGCCAGGTGTCGCCAGGAGTCACGGCACTCCGCTCGGTCGGCACCAGATGGCGCTTCACTCTTCTATCCGGCTACCAGAGCTCCGGTCAATCTGTTCGGATTGAGCCTAAATCCTTGTCTAGTTAGTTATTAATGTTTCATTTATTTAGTATGGGATTCCAAACATGAAATATCTTCGGTGAAATAATAGTTGGAGGACACTCCTATGGCACACTCAGCCTTTATGACATGAACCATTGAAGGGCAATAGAGAAGGAGGGACCATGACGCACCAGGTCTAGAAACAGTATATCCTTATTAATTATAACAGGTTCCCCAGATGGGATGCAAAAATAATATACAGGACAGTCTTGATAAACACTTAGATTGCATAGCCTGTTCGGATTATCAAAGACTAAACAGGTAACGACAATATATGTATTATTAGTTAAATATCAACACTTCGTAAACAAAAACGTTATTTCTGAAAATGATCATTTAATGTAGGTCAAGTTTCTGATTCTGTTGGGTTAGGTAGTCGAAGTTATACCATTCGTCAACTCCAAGCAAGTATTAAATGCCTTTATGATGCTTTAATGACTTATGTATAATAAACAGTAAAACTCGGTTAAATTCCAGGTTATATTCCAGTATAATAAAAATTAATATAAAAAAAGTATTCCATATCTGCTTTTGGAATTATCAAGTCAACCTTTGCTGACCTTAAAATCTTCTTTGACATTCTTCTTAAAAATGTTTTTAAAGAAAAACTTTTACTTTTCATGTAATATATCTTTGGAAATCCTTCTTATCCCTGTTGCAAAAAACACGTATAAAGAGATTCCTGTACTTCTGGGTGATCACCTAGTTTAAATTATTTCCGTTTAGAGACAACAAAATACGATTCGACACTACTACACAAAGCACTAGCGGATCCAGAATTTAATTTTGGGGGGGGGCTGCAGTCCGAAAGCTTTTTTTTCATTTATATAAAACGATAATTAATTTGAACAAAAAAATAAAGAAATTAAATACCTATATGAAAAAGTGTTTACGTGATTCTTAAAGTCCTATTAAATGTAATTACACGAACAATAATACTTTAAGAGATAGTTTTTAATATTTTTTTCTATAAAACATGTTTATATTTTACAATTTTGGGGGGAGCTTCAGCCCGAAAGCTCTCCCCCCCCCCGTAGATCCGCCTGTGACACAAAGCAATTCCAGTAATAAATACTTGGAAACAGAGTCATTTCCATTCGGTCACTTCTTTTTTTTTTTTTTTCTAGTTCGGATTACCCGATGTTTGCTCGGAGATTTACTAGAGGACTAGCAGGGATTCGGATTATTAAGATCGTCCGTTTTTTTATCTTTCAGAGATAATTCTTCAATAAATTTTCCATTTATTAAATTATACAATTAAATTCTCTCACAATAATTACATATAAAATCTACGAACATAGCTTGAAGGGAATGGTTTGCCATTATTTCAAAAACAATCATATTTTTTTTTTCAACAAATCAGAATGTTTTTGGTTTTACTTAAAAAAAAAAAGCTTTTTTATTATTATTTTTGGATTCATGTGACTTAGAAATAAATCCGCTCCGGGCCTTTAATTGTCCAAAACGCCTCTGTTCATGAATTTCAATTTACCAATAGGTTTAGCTCTTCCTAATGCTCGAATATTCTTTAGAATTAAATAAGGAGATAGTACAGAGTGGCGGTCATAAATAGACTAAATAGTGGCAAAACTATTTTATTAAAAGCAAACATTTCGACCCGACTTTGTAGGTCTTCTTCAGGAAGGTGTGTTTAGCAAGGAGTTTCACTTAAAAACTCGTTTTGAAACTTACTTAAAGACCTGCAAAGTCGGGACCTTCCTCCCATCTCCTTCCTTAATAATACAACGGTCAACTATTAAGTATTCAGTATTCTGTAGAATCAGTCAAAAGTCACTAAGTATTTCCTTGAAAGACTTTTTTAACAACTATTATTCAATACTACTATTGAACACTAGAACACTTCTAACCACAGAGTGTCAGAGTTAAATGGAAGGTAACCTCAAGTTCTTCCTTGGTAGCGTGGGAGATTCTTCGTTGCCCTGCAATGCAAAATGTTTTTAAACACGATATTCAGTTCTATCTTACTGTTGTTTCTCTTTGGCATTTGGTGTGTTGTGATTTCATACCAATAGCCAACAGATTCTTCTGAAATTTTGATACCAAAAATATTTGGAGTCTCATCGTTTTTCAACTGAGTCTAAATTTAATTTAGACAGATTATGGATTCAAATTGTTTTTATCTATTTATTTTTTAATTGAATTTTGAAATCCATAAACTTCTTTAATTCATTTTAAAACATCTAGAATCTATAAAAGTTCCATGATTTGTTTTAAAAAATGTCACTTTTCCAACGAAATATCACTCACAACTTCCCATAGTTAGACTAACGTAATGTATTTTACAAATAGCGACTCTTGAGTTTTAATTTTATTTATTTTATTTTATTTAATATATTTACATTGCTCTATTTTTATTGGGATTTCTATTTTTTCTAAATTTAATTAATCTGATTTACCCAAATGAAATTCTTGTAATTATAAAATATTTCTAAGAAATTATTGAAATAATTATTTAGTTACTAATTTTTCCATTCACTTGCCCTTATTAGATGGTCCTCGAATATGTTTTTTCTCATCGAATCCAAAAATTTTTAAATGTTTATGGTAATGAGTATAAATGTTTAGGAAACACATATAACGAAATTCAAATTTATGAAAACTCAGTGACGTTGCCGCCATCTTTGGATAAGGGGAGTTTGAACAGAACTTAAAAAGAACCCTTAGGGAGCAAGGGTCATAATAGGCTGATGACAGGTTCAGGACAGGGCTGGTCAGCTGTAAAAGATTCTTTGGGAAAAAAAAAAAAATATATATATATATAATATTTACTCAAGCAAGAAAATGAGAGAATACAATTACTCCACCATCCGGTAAGAACAGTTAAAAGAAAGCAACACGGCTATTAAAGGGAAGTAGTAAGTGTTCGATAGTTTTAAAATTCCACAATCCTATGTGACATCAGAAATTGTATTGGTTCTATCAACATTTCAATAACTCAGTAATTATTAGAAAATTAAGTTTGATCACACTTCTAAATATTGTATATAAGTATGTCTTTATTTAAATTGTTATTTTGATTAGTTTAAGTTTCTTTTTGATTATATATATTTATTTATTTTTAAAATCATTATTTTGCTTTAGTGTTATTTAATTTATTTTTATTTATTGTACAAAGATTGTGAATGAGTTACTCTACTTCCATTATTAATGCCCTTTATTATGACAAAATGTAATATTACCCAATAAATAAAAAAAACTAAGTTCATAGCGTGTATGTTGGTATTTTCACATGTAGTATCTTAAACAAACGTTTAATAGCCACAAATATATTACTTTTCAATGTTGCATACAATATCTCAATACAACCCAATACCCACTACAATTCAAGGTAACCCTTAACATCACATTACTATGGTAGTTTCCCGATAGAAAGGAAATGCCATAATTATATATTAACAGACAAACACTTTTTTAGTCCGACCAATAACTCCGCTTATGTATCCCACTGTGAAATCGTAGTCCATAGCTTTATACCTAGTCTAAAAACATTTCGTCGACAGCAGTGTGTTCTAAAATCGGCCTTGGTCTTGCACTCTTAGACTTATATTTTACTAACTTTTTTCTATGAGACTAACCTTACTGCTAGATAGGTTAGTTTACGTAGGCCTCACAACAATTGTACATTCCTGATTTTTAAATTAACAATTTCATAAAAGTAAATAGTTTTTTATATCTCTAGTTTTTATTCTTATAAACCATTTTCAACTATTTTTTTCTATAAATAGTCAAGTGGGCAATATTTTTTTTTAAAAAATAGTGGAAACTTAACAATTTACATATAGAAAAAAAAAGCTTTAAATGTTGTGTTTATTTGTCATTAATTTTTCCATTTTTCTTAACAAAATGATTATTTTCGCAATACTTTTCCTATATTTTTGTAAGTAGTTGACTTTTATTTTTCTAGCTTTGGTCTAAACGATTTTCAGGCACTAGGAAGTAATTATTATATCTCCATTTTTCTCTTGATGTCCAATACTATAAAGGAAAATGTCCAAATAAGCTTTTTAAATTAAACACATTATTATGACTGGACAATCCACCAGATCCTTGCTGCCTGTTATCTCAATGTCAACTGAGCTAAAACGGTCGGTAGTGATTGAACGTGTAGGGGTCATCATGATCAAAGCGATCCCGACCAATCTTTGTCTTTCTTGTGACTTTTATTCACGAATGATCATGTAAGGATCGCTTAAAGCATTTCTATAACCAACATACTTATGCATTTAACTCTTCTAATTTTTCATTTGGGCTTAGTTAGGTTTCTCCTATCTAAAAAATTGCAGTAATATCTCTGTAGTAATAAGCTAATAACTAAGTGGAAGTCCGTCGCGAGACTCTTGCACCAAACCTAGACTAAGTCTAAGAATGGGTGCGCAAGACCAAGACTCGTCTTGGTCTCGCATTTGGGCAACACTATTCGGCATCATGTTAACATAACGAATCATAACCTGTTTAACTTGCACATCCGTTACACTAACATGGTGCAGAAGATATGGAGTTTACAAATATTTATTAACTGAGTGAAATAAACAAGTCATATGCCGTCAAGAGTTCCGATTTAAACTGGACGGAGTCCTCTAGGGATCATTTAGAGTGTGTAACTGGAGTTTTATTAAACAGTACATTATAAAGGATTTGATGGAATCACAGGAATCCAAATCACGGACTCCGAAACGGAGGAGGCACCTTACCCCAGTGTTCCAGATCCGAGCAGTTGGCTGGTTGGCAAGGCTCATTGGCCACTATCGACGAGCTTGCGTCATTGGGACAATGGCAGGTCGCCATATGGCCGATCGCAAGTGTCCTCTCGAACAAGTGTGCCTAATTTAATATAAATATTATCAGCCACTCTCCTGGGGTTTGTATTTCCGAAATGTTCATGGATCGTATATTCCTAAGGGTTGATAAAAGTTTAAATCGATAACTACAACAAAGACCTTTTTTCATATCAGTCAACAATTTTTTTTCTATGAAAATAGTGTAGTTTTTTTTTATTGCACCAATAATTAAATTCTTACCGACGCTTCGGCCCAAACTTCAGGCCTTCATCAGGACTAAGAAAAAAAAACAGATAACACAGCGTATGAGAAACTATTTTCATTAAAAGGAAAATAATAATATGTAGGTGAAATTTTACAAATATTTCAAAGTCCAATTTTTAGTTTTTGAGATATTTTAATCCATGCAAAAACACTTTAATTATTCAACTCCAGCAGACTACCCGAGTGTTACACATCGGAAATCTGATGGCTCAATCTAATTCACTCTCCACAAAAAGAGTGCAAAGCGCGCCAAAAGAAGTTTTTACTTCAAAAATCGTGTAAAGCAGACCAGTAGCAATGCTGCAGTATATTGAATTTTATACACTGATTTTAATAGTTGTTCACTTGCCCGTTTACATTGATTTAGTTCATAAAAGAAATCGAACTCTAACGATTTCTCTGATAGGTTATCAAAGAATTACTCTAATTCCCTAAATATACTGCCCATCACTATCTTTCTAGGCAATGTTTTTAATATATTGTCAAGTTAATTTTAATAATTTGGTTGAACTTAACTATGTTTATGTCATTAAAACATCTAAATGTACCTATTCTGCAACGCTTTTCTAAGATTTAAAGTTACACGTTTAATAAATAACAAGATACTAATAGGTAAGACTCTTGCTTAGTGTTGCCCAAATGCGAGACCAAGACTCGTCTAGCCACAGTCTTGTAGTTACATGTTAGCTTATTACTATAGTGATATTACTGTATTTTTTTAGATAGGAGAAACTTAACCAAGCTCCAATGAAAAATTAGAAGAGTTCAATGCAAAAGTATATTGGTTACACCAATACATTACATATAGTAACTAAAATTGTCAAGTGTTGATCACTATTTTTCCTTAATTTTTATTCAAAAAATCGATTCATTTTACCAGTCTTGGTCTTGTTCTTGCAACAGTTAGGCGGTCTTGGTATTTTGGGAAACGATTTTGGGCAACACTACTCTTGCGCAAGATCAAGGCAGAGTGTGCAAGACGAGTCTTGGTCTTGCATTTGGGGAACACTATTATAAATATTGCATTGTATAACTTTATTAAATAAAAACTCTATTAAAAAGCATGGACGGTTCAAAGAGGGGACGAGTAAGACAGCAGCTCCCTTCCAAAGTAAAAAAATGAAAATAAAGTAGCAATAAATGAAAAAATGATATGTTTATTGTTAGTATTTCAACATTCTGGAAGAAACAAATTACGGAGACTAAAGACTGACTCCCCCACTATTTAATTAATTGTCACCCCTTTTAGGCCATTACCACTCCCCTTATGGATACGCTCTTGACTTTAAATACTAAAGTTTGAAAATAATAAATTTCAATAATCATATTTTATTTTGTGGTTTGGTTTTACTTAAAAAAACTATCGCCCTCTTCCCCCTCCTCTCTTCCTCCCTCCCCGGTATGCCAGAAATTGCGATGTAGGAGGTAATCTATTACAAAAAGAAAAATTAAAAAAAAAAACAATGTTTCCTAAGTCGGTATATTTTGTCGTTTACGAATCTGGAAATTGTTGTTATTAATCTTTTAAAAAATGTAATTCAAAATATTGTTGTTTTCCTAAGTTTTTTTTTTTTTTTTTGCTGAACCGTAGATTTGTAAGGCATATGTCCATGTGGGTTTAGGTAGGTCTATATCATACTTACTTGTATTCTAAAAAATGTATGCTAAGAAATATATTTATTTCTTGTGTGATGTTCAATTTTGATTAGGAAAAAAGGTAGGCTAGTATTTTCAGGCACTTGTTTAAAGTCTTTCTTTTCATTTTGAGGGGATGGCTCATATTATTCTCCTGTCGAATATAAGTCCAAGGTAATGTGCTGTGTTCGTTTGAGGAATTATGTTTCCGTCGATATTTACAGGTATATACGAGTTTCATCCAAGTGTTAATGTTGTGATTTTTCACGATTCAATCTAATTTTGATTGAATTAGAGTAACAATCGTAAATAGATACTACTGAAAATATGTACATAAATTTTTGTTTATCTATTTTTTTATTATCAACTGATCAAAATTGGAAAGCAACTTATATGTATATGTGTGTATATATATATATATATATATATATAGATTTATTTTTTTCACCAAGATTGTTCAATTACTCTGTATTTTTATTTATGTATTTCTGAGGCTCCTTAGCCCTCATTTCTGTCTTCCTGTATTATTCTAAAGGGACGTCCCAGAATAAATAAAGTATTATTATTATTATTATATAAATTCGGTGAGGTTAGTCTGATGTAAAATAAAATTTAAACTGTAAAAAAATTAAGCAATCTATGAGTAAAATAAACAAACTCATAAGAAATTCATAAAATCTTTGTATTATTAACTTTTCAAATTACTTTATCGGCATTCATTCTTTTTCAGAGTACATTTAAGGTTTTTAAATATCCCCAGTGAAGGACTTTTAAAGACTCCTATGAGTGTGGGTGGGAGCCATGCAGTGCCGTTCGACCAATGAGAGTCCAGTGGGCGTGTCCTCACCCCCCTGCTTAAGGGTTGTTCTCCCTCGTTGGAGCCAGTAAACTCACAGTAGCAGGGGTTGTCAAGTCAGGAGGTCGTCAGCACAATCAGTACAGCTATGGTAAGTCTCGACTTACAGTAATTTTCATCCCGTATAAATTTATTGAGTAGAAAACATTCTCAACAGTACCTATTTTTTATAGTTCTAAATAATAAATATCTTTCATTTTTCAATTGCTTAAAAAAAATAATGTATATATTTTCTTATCCGAAAAATTAATTAATTAAATTCTGTAAATTTAAACATAATTCTGTTTTTCACTACTTTTTAATTATCTCGTAAATTTGTATTTGTCCAATAACTTTTCTTTCCATAAAAGCGTCAAATTATAAATAAATATATATAATAATTTATTATAAAACTATAATATAAACATGAATGTTAGGTAATTCAGATGATAAAAGAATAGCCTAAAACGTAGACAATGAAGACATAAACAATATTAAAAATATTAAATAAAGAGTTTCATTAACAATTTACCTAATAAAAAATATAAACATTCTTATAACTAATAATCATTTAACTACTTTATTATTCTATCATACAGCGTTGTTTTAGACGCGGAATCATTTTAATAATTATCATCAGTTATTATTCTCGATATAAACTATAAACTAATTTATTAAAATACATTAATGTATTTATAATATTACATTTGTCGGTGGATGAATTTGAGTAAAATTCAAATTATAACTTAGTAACTTTATCATTTTTATTCTTGAAAATTGCTATTGCACTATGAGGAAATGACTTAATATTTACTGTTCAAAAATTTATAAATTCACCTAAAATTTAATTTTGACAAGTTACAGAAATACTTTGTATAGAAATGAATTAAATTTCTTGTTTCGTTTTAAATCTTATTTGTCATGAGCTCCTTTAATGTATCTATTGTAAATAATAAATAAATAACGAATTGACCACTGCCATTATATATCATAATATTTAAAATATATATACAAATATTTTTAAAAAAGTTATTATTACTTTGTAATTTTATTTACTGATAAAATGACTTGTAAATTGAAAGTACATTTCTGAGCTCGCAAATAATATTTAAAAACCTGGTACGCGCATCACACGACTTTCACTTATCTCTTGGCAGAAATGAGTATTTTCACACAAAGGGGAAGTGAAATTAAAACTTATAGACACAATATTTATTTGCATTTCATTGTGGGCATTTTTATTGGTTTAATTACTCGTACAAATTTTATTTTTATATCGCTGTAATCTATACAATTAAAGATTAAATAATACCAACATAACTTTATGAAAACTGCATATTTATATGTACATAATATTGTCGGAGTCCGTATTATATTAAGCTCCTGTTACATATGAAAGCCTGTTCTAATCTTTCGGGTGAGCTCGGGCGCTCTCGTATTCCTTCGGTTCATCAAATACTTAATTGTTATCCGTTACGATTTCTCCTTTAGTTATTTATCAAATAGTTTCATATTTAATATTGAACTATTCTTTATTTTAAAGATTAATATGTAATGGTTAATTATTTCAAATAAAAAAAATTAAAGGTACTTTAGAGCTTATTGAAAATTAGCTACTTAAGTTCCATTAGAGAAAATCAATGAGAATAAAAACTACATTATATTAAAAACTACTTAATAATACACCGATGTACTGAGTTTAATCAAAATCGTTAGAGCCTGTTTTGAGAAAATCGTAAAAATGTGTTAAATCGATGACATAAAGTCCACATCCGGTTTGCCTATTTTGACGAAAATGTTGCTGTAGCATCCAATGCTTATAAAATCCTCAAATACTCAATTTCAGTTTCGTACGACTTTTCATTTTCGAGCTAGGCTGTTCACATATATATACACACACACACCATTTCGTGGGACTTGGTTATTTAGACTCAGGGGACCTCAGAATCTGTATTTCCATTGAAAACTCTATAGTATTATAATCTATACGTACTATATAGGTATATATAGAGGTAAGTAGAAATAAAAATGGAGCAGAATATTGTTCCTTTGATCTATTCAAATGTACAGATAGGTAATAACTTCAGAAATACTTGCACCTCAATAAAAGAGTTATTTCCTACGCTTGAGCAAACTTGGTTCCTGCGGGTACCAGCGAGCTAACAGAATGCGGGTCAGTTTGTGGGTTTGGTCAATCTGCTTGTGGGTTCATTATTGGTGTGGTCAACAAAAAATTGTCCAGCCCCGATATTTAGGAGGAAAAAATCCTTAAATTAATTACTTTTTTTTCTTTATTTTTTATATAAAAATATATTATTTTTCTTAGGGTACCCACGAGAAAATCGACATGTCAGTATCGGCAGATTCCGGTCTCGAAATCGACGCCGACGATGAGAAGTCGAGGAAGGACAAGAAAGGCAAACGCAGGATAGTCAGGGCTAGGAGTCCTACTCAGGTATTTTTTTAATAATATTTTAGTAAAAAATTAAATATATTAATATAACAAGGAGAAAAACAACAATTTGTTAAGAAAAATAGCATTTAATTAAAATAAAACATTGCATTTAATATAAAATAATGTTTATTTTATTTAGGTATTGAATTCACTTTTAATACTTGAATTAGTTTTCGTGTGTCAGTTATTAAAACTAAAATTATATATATATTAAATGGCGTCCAAAAGATAAACAAATGATCCAAGTAAAATATTGCTTTATTAGTATATAACTAATAACAACACACCCTCCTCTAGATATATATATTTTTTATTATCAAAATCAATAATAAAATTTACTATAAGTTTATTGTCCTTATGGGATGTTAATCGGTTAATATCAGAGCATTTACTCTTGTTAGCGCATGATTCTTAATAACAGTCAACATTTTTCAAAAAACTTTATATGATAAGACTAAAATAATCTGTTTTCTGAGCATTAATGAAGAGATGGCTCCAATTGGGACGAAAATTCCAATAATGCCTCGAATTAGGTCACCATATATCTGTTAGAGAACTCAAATCGGGTCTTGAACCTTTTTCAGGTACTGGACTAGGGTCCGACCTATCAGCGTTACAACGCTGAACAGCGTTTGAACGCTAGGTGTGCAAAATTCACTGTCTGTTTGATAAATGATTTGCAAATAACACCTTCAAGGAATAAATTAAGTTAAACTTTTTTTTTTCCTCCCCTACCTCGCCTTTCAGGCTATACGGCAGTTTTTCCGGGGCCAGGGGTTAAGGGCAGGGGATTCCCCTCATCCTACCTCATTCTACCTCCCTCCTTCCCCCCATATAGTTGCTAAGAGAAAATAATTTGTATTAAATCTATTTTGTAATGACGGTGACGGAAGGTGTAGTTTTATCATCCGATCACTATCTCCTTCGGTTAGAGGAATATGGTATAATGATACACTATAGAGTTCTATCTTTGGATACACTATCTTGACCTCCTTTGACCGCAGGTTATGAGGATCAAGCGACACAGAAGAATTAAGGCCAACGATCGGGAGAGGAACAGGATGCACATGCTGAACGAGGCCCTGGATCGGCTTCGCTTGGCGCTGCCCACCTTCCCGGAGGACACCAAGCTCACCAAGATCGAGACCCTGAGGTTCGCCCACAACTACATCTGGGCGCTCGGGCAGGCACTCAACTCAGGGGATCAGGTCACGCTAACTCTTGGCAGCGTCACCGTCAGCATAGGCCAGCACGGCAACAAGGTAACATATTTTGTATATACATTGAAGTTAAACATTATGTAGTCTTCATTGACTTCCTTATCGTTCACATTTGAATCCCAACGTGACTTTTTTCCCTTTCATAATAATTTGAATCTGTGATCACAAATAATTTAGTCATATTCAATCATTGCACTCTTTAACTCCAAATAAACCTTATTTGGCATCCGTAACTTTCCGATCATAGCATTTTTGTAACTAGTTGTTAGTGCGTTTTATAATCAATTAGAAAGAAATATAAGTATGTTTAAAGAGATCCAAACTTTACCTCAGCATTAAGAATAGTTTAACATTTAATGCATTTTATCAAACACTTCTGCTACAATGCGACAGCAAGCACCATTTCTGCAATCTCCATGTCTTTGATCTGTGCAATGGGGGTGATATTTTTTAGATCTATTTTAAAGATTATTGTTAAACTAGAGTTTAACTTAGTTGAATTGTTCTTTTGAGTACACTTTTAAAATAGGTGGGCGGGGTGGCCGAATGGGCTAAAGCGTGTGCACAGCACCGCCGTTGCCCGGCAACCTGACATATGAATCTAATGACATAAAAATAATCACGAGTTCGCGTCCCGGTGCCGAGGGAGTCTTTTAAATCCCCGTCCACACTCCCTGGCCCGGGAAAACCCCGTATAGCCTTAACGGCGAGGAAGGGGAGGACCCAAAAAAAAAATCGGTATAAGCATCCATATTACACTCGAAATTGCCTAATGTATTTCTTTTTAAATAGGGCATTTTTGAACTAAGCCATTTCCATAATAATCGTTTTAAATTAGTTGATTAAAAAATGTAAATATAAATAAATAAATAATTTTAAAATCATATACAACAATATATTATGTGAGCAATAGAAGAGAATAATTGATATTTTAAATACGTATGTCAGTATATAGATAGAAAACGTATAAATTAACCACCAAACTTATGTTCCCTAACATTATTAAGGGTTAGAATTAAATTATATTAATTCCCATGTAATGTATTGAAAACTTGTTTTTTTATCAATAAATAAGATCCAAATTCACAAAAACGTTCTTAAAAATTTAGCTCCATCTAAAATGTACTTAGTTACTTTTGGCAATAAACCGACAGTATTTTGTTAATATTCGTTGCTAATTTAAATTTAAATTTTCATTTTTCTACAATCTGCCTAATGAAATATTAATTAGTACCAGACTTTTAGGAAAGCAAAACAAAAACTCATAGGCACATATACCATCAGAGGTCCTACGTTGCTCACCTATGATTTACATGATAGCCCTACTAGCAGTTTGTGAAAGTTTGCATTACACCTATCATAACTACAAGATCTGTCCCGCAGCAGGAATGTTGACCTACCGTTAGATTATTATTAAGTCAAGGATAAAATACCATTTGTTTGCGCGGAACACATCGACAAGGTTGTGGTTTCCTTTCGTCGTATTGCTTGCATTGAGCATGGTCCAGTAATACTATTATTAGACCAGATTAGCGTTGCGTTATATTAAATATGAGCTATAGAAGTCCGTTGTTCAAAGAGTTCGATATATGTAATTAATTATATTTTTAAAAATATTATTCCTGCATGCAATATTTTAAAATTTAAAATCTAACCACTGTATCATTGAACTGAAAAAAAATTTTAAAAATATATATTTTTTTTCAGATAACTTCGACGACAGGAAGCTGCGCCTTGGCCCAGCAGCGAAGGTGTTCCAGCAGCGGCCCGGAACTTGGAGAACCCTTGGGAGCGTCCACACCATTCCACGAACCGTCCAGCAGCTTCGAGTCCAATCCGCTCTGCTGGAGGCAGGACGACTGGCTCGTCGAACAGGAGTCTGCGGACTCCTGGCCGCCGTACCAGGGCTACTACGACCAGAGGTTCCTCCAGCACCAGAGACCAGAAACCATGTTCCCGATGCACGCCCAGAGGCCCATGTTTCACTGCGTCTAGTATCGAGCGGCTGACGTCAGCTAATTCAATTTGGTACCGCCCTCGTGATTTTTGAAGGGTGGTCTCCGTCTGCGTGTAGTATAACTGGGAACCGTCTACCAACATAATTTCCAATACTGCCCTCATGAATGAAAATCAATATCATTGATAATTAATGCCAATTGGCATTAAATGAAATTTAAGAATTCATAAATGTTTCATTCATCACCTTAAAAATTAAATTTGTCAAAAAGAAAAAGAAAACATATATATTTCGGTACTATCATTAATATTACTTCTTTGTTTAACAGTAAACGGGAATCAGATGCAATAATTTTCAAAACAATCATGACATATCATAAATAGAGAACCATTTTACTAATAAACAAATACATTCTTAAAATTAATTACAATTTTTAGGTTCTATACCAGAGGCCTAGACTGCTGTGAGAACAAAAGGGAACAATACATTTTGTATGAACAAACTTGAATTATAAACTTACCGAATTATTTATCAAAGTATACTTTCATAATATGAATTATATTTGTATACAACAGTTAAGTTTGTTGAACTTTTTGTAATGGTTTAGGAATATTTTAAAATTATTATTTTCTATAATAATTGTGTTGTACAATTTTATAGGATGTTTTCAAAATTATATAATTAATAAATTTTTAAGGATAGAATTTAATCATCATGTTGCCTTCACTCTAAAGTTGACTTTCAAGTAGGGTATATAATGTGTGATAATAATTGTAACTTGAATGTGTATATCTTAATTTTTTACTTTTAATATAGATATTAAGAAATACAATATTGTGCCTAAAGATTTTATACGAACATTATTTTTTTTCTTTTGTAATGGATGAGTTTTTGAATACAAATTCTAGTCAAAGTTCAGGTATTTTGTTACATAGTGTAAATATGAATATGTATATTTATTTTGTAAGATATGTGAATAAACTATTTTCAGAGTAATTTCGTACTTTTATTTTATTTGTTGTAACCTCCATTGCTGATCCTGAAATTTTATTTTGAAATATGTAACTCCTCAAAAATATAAATTTGATTGATACTAGTTAGTTTTTTTAAAGGGGCATCTTCAGAAATGTTAATATATTTTTCTCTTTCACTGCCATACTAGGATATACCTTTTTTTAAAATTAATAATTCAAATTAGTGTTGTCCAAATGCGAGACCAAGACCCGTCTTGGAAAACTTAGGTAAGCCCACATGAAAAATTGAAAGAATTAAATCCAAAAGTATATTGGTTATACCAATTGTTTACAAATATTAACTAAAGTATTAGTAAGTATTTTGCATTAATTTTCATTCACAAAAACGATTTTTTTTTTTACTAGTCTTGGTCTTGGTCTAGCAACAGTCAGGCGGTCTTGGTCTTGACCGATTTTGGGCAATATTAATTCCGCATGGACGATGTTTTAACTTATTTCTCCGATTGTATTAACACGCAATGGTTTAGAAGTATTGGGAAATTTTTTTTTACAAATGATTTGTAGAAATGTAAAGTATTGCTGTATGATTGTGATGGCAAGGTAGAACTCTGGAACGTTCAAATGACTTCTATAAATAATTTTAATTTAAAATGTTTTAAAAAAAGTAGAATTAGTTTCCAATTTTATTTATTTATTAATATTTGGTAGCTTTTTCAATAGAACAAAATTATCTTCATATATAAAAAGCAGTTTCGTAATCTGGGGCTTAAAATGGGATAATATGTTTTCCTTGTGAGCTTTTATTTTTTTTTCTCATTTATATATCCTGTTAACGTTAGCCAGAGTGCTATACTTACATAATACTGTCATCCTCCACTGATTTTCTTGAAACTATAGTATAAAAAGCTCGTCTTATCTTAAAGATTCGTAACTAAACCGATATCAATACTTTTATAAATTATTACTTTTTGTATGTTAATTAAATTTAATCACTTGGCAAAAAATCGCATTGCTATAGCAATCACTGGTAATATTGCTGGTGGCATCAAACGGTCACTGTTTTCTTTTAATATAAATCACTGAATCATCCAGTGTAAAAAAAACCTCCTTCAATGCTGTCTGGTTTGATAAATTAAACATTATCTTTTAAAAGATTAGGTTAAATGGTTGTAACCTTTTAAGGTTTATATAATAATTTAATCATTATTTTAATAGAGGTTTAAATAATAAATTGGATTAATAATTTGCATAGTAACAAAAGTTTTATGTCGTCCAAAGATTCGAAAAAATGAAAAGGAACTTAAGAAGCTTGAGTATCCAATGCATCAATTTTGACAACTATTTGTACAAGTGGATATGGGTTCGGAGCAAGAAGTGAAAAGCACTGACTATTGGGAAAGAGGAAAAAGGCATATAACAAACAGGGAAAAAAAGAAGAAAAAAAATCAGACCAATTAATGAAGTGAAGAGAAGCATGCAATGATACAAGGAAAATAATTAAACAAAAGGAATAAACGAATAAACTAGAAATGAATAATTTTCTACGTCGCACTTTCTGTGAAGAAAAAATTATCAAATGAAATATCTCTAAAAAGTATCTAACACAAACATACAAACAAAAATATCTAACAAATAAAAATTACAGTATTTTTTAACAAAACACTAGATAAATATTTGAAAAATTAATTTTTTCTAACTTAGTATAATAAGTGTTACTAGGTTTGATAGGTTCCAGTCACTATTAATATAATTCTAATTTTCTTAATTAATTTTTAAATACTCCACTGGCTTTAGCACCAGTGACGCGGTTGAGAGAGTAGCGCAGGGATTTGGGTTCCCCGCCTGATTGTATAAATTGTATATAGGTATGGCTATGTTTTTATATTTTTAATTTACTTATATTTAGGTTATTTTATTTTTTTATTATACATAGTTCTTATTTATTATTATTTAGTTATTATTTTACTTTTGTTAATTTTATATTTTTTGTATATATGGTGTGAATGTGTTCATTTATCACTATAATTATTGTCCTCGAGACAGAATATTATATGTCTAAATAAATAAATTAAAAAAAATTTTAAATAAATAGTTCATGTGTCTCTTTCCCACTTCCCCTTTCCCACACCAATTGCACGTTATCAAGGTTATACATAAAATACTTTACACCAGTTTAATGTAATTTTATATATTCCAGCAAACTTTTTTTTTTACACTGCAAGAGAAACTGTGTTACAGATTCAGCTAATGCTTTCTTACTAGTTTTACTTTTTAAAATGTAGATTTGTTCATTGTTGGATTTTTACTAGGGATTGGTTGAGTAGTCCTAGAAAGTAGCGATGTTGTTCCTACATTTCCTTTTTAAGAATCGTAAATCGTACATTTTGACAAATTAGTTTAATTTTTCAAAAAATTTAAAATTTAACAATTTCTTATTCAAAATCAAATATTCTTGTTATATTAGAATGTATATCACGAATTTGCAGCCCTTCACTTAATAGTTTTGGAAAACAATAAATGTTTTTCGACATTATTTATGACCAACTCAAACACCATCAGTATGAATTTGGCATGACTTCTTATTTTTTTTTCGATTTTAAAATAGACCTTGAGAAGGTTAAAGTCGTGCTTTAGGAAATAAAGCCATGATTACGTAAAGTCATATCATTATTGAATAAAGTCGTATGATATGAGTTTGGCTTTACAGCATAATTCTTTTCTTTTTTTTTTTACTTCTAGGAGAGAATCAGGTTTTGATGTACTGAAGTAAATCTTACAAAATGGATGTTACTTAAATTGGACTTCAGGGTGCAGTCAGCTCAAGAAACCTTTCTTAAAAAGGGAGAACAATGTTTTAATTGAAATGCTGAAGGTTTTATTTCATTTTTCAGTAATTAGATCCTTTCAAAATGTTGAAAAACTAACAATCTACTTGTCACAGACATTCAATTGCTCAGAAATTTGTTGTATTTATTATTTATTTATAAGGTTTATATATTTTTTACTTTGGAAGGATAGGGAAGAGGGGTGGCCGCTTTGCCTTGACTCTGGCTGACCGCTACGCCCATGATTAGATTGCCTTTACGTGCCTTGGCCCTGGAAGACTTTTATTTGCAACTTCTCGATCTTTCCTTGAACTACTCGCTATCACTAAAGTTGTATCAATAACTTATCAGGAACGAGCAAGATCAGAAAATGGAGTACCGCAGCACCCACAACGAGTAAATGAAATGAAAATATCTCATAGTTCGTTAAGAACTGGTTAAGATACTGGTCCCTAATAGCGGGTTTACACGTTTCCCAATTCCGTTAACAGAACCATTTACAAAAACAGTTATTTACAGAATATTTACAGCTAATGTTTCAGAGAAACATTTTTTTTTTAATTAATTTTTTTTTTAAAGCAAAATTAGAACCAGTTCCGTCTTCTCATTCGAGTTGTGTGTCATTTATCTATCCGTAAATCTTATTAATGAACTAAAAAACATTCATCTTCTAATTTGCAGTGACTCATATTCGGCCCTCAAAGAAATACAAAATTTTCAACTCTCCAATAACCCTATTGCATTTTCCATAACACAAATAATTCAGATAGCAAACAAATTAATAAAATTTCCGTGTGTCCCTAGCCATGTTGGTAGACCTGGAAATGAACTGGCTGACACAGGTGCCAAGGAAGCCTGCACCATATTTTCATAACCTAAACTTAACACGGTGATGTAGGACTTCAATGCAGCCGTGCTGAATCATTGCAAAGAAGCATGGAGCTAATTTTGGTCCAAGGTCCCAAAGACCAACAAACTGAAGAACATTTATGAAGATATAGGACCACTGCCTCAAATAACAGGGAACCGTCGGGAGCAAACCATAATTTGTAGAATCAGAATAGGACATACTAGGCTGACTCATGGACACCTTGAAGAGAAGATTTATCCAAGATGCATCAGCTGCAACACACCATTGACCATCGAGCACATCATGGGAAATTGTCAGCGCTTATGTCCTTCAAGAATTTCACTTGAAGATTCCGGAGCTACCGCCAAGCCTTGGAACAGGAAAACCAGAAGAACTTGCTGCAATTTTTGAAGAAGAATAAACTATATAAAATTATTTAACAGAAACACGGTGCCTCTAACCTTTGTTGTTGTACATGGCACCTTAAACTGTAATTAATTAAATTAGAACCGGTAGTTCTAATTTAATTCAAAATATCTGTTGAATTCTTAACTACAATTATTGATTATTTAGTGTTTATTATCATTTCGCAAGCTTCCATTGATTATTGCCCAAAAACAGTTAGTAATCATGCATTTTTTCTTTTTTATTTCTTAGAGACATTTACAACTGTATTAAATAAATACATCTAGTAAATTAGAACATAATGTATATAATGACATGAAAAACACTTGCTGAGTAACTACCCAATGGTAGCACTCTAATGATATGTTTACATTAGGAGATCACGGGGCCATCTTCTTTCCAGACGCCTCGGAGGGTTATCAGGAATTGAAGAGAAAGCAAGGTTAGAAACGAGAGGGTTGGGATGATTCTGAAGTTTATTATGGAAGGATAATTTTTGTTTGAAACTCAGATTTGAAATTTTTCATGATGGGATTAATTCCCGTTACTATATATTTCATATATACAAAGGAAGAATTAAAAAACACTCATCACTCCACGACATAGAGTGAGGCATTACCTCTATTTGGTTTGAATTGTTTGAGTGTGTATCCATACCATCTTACATTTTTCTATCCTAATGATTCTTGAATCAAGCTAACGTTGAGCTGTTAATTTTTTTATGGTACTTTAGAGACTTGAGAGGCTTTGGAACCTTCCGATGATATCCTAGCCATGTATTTTGTCTCTTATATCATTAAATAAAGAAATAAGTCATATTGAATATTAAGTCATAAGCGGAAAGATGTTTTCCTGATTAAAGACATGCCATCGATTTATCCTTTAACCATACATAAAGCATGCTCCAGTGAAGAACCATATCCTTACTGAGTAAATCTTCTGACGCCAAGGATTATGCTTTTTGAAAAGCCAAATCGGCCTTTTCCAGAGGAATGAGCAGGAAAGGCCCCGTCAGAGGGGGTTAGTGCCACTCGTGGATCAAAGGAAGGGGGAGTGCTTGGTAGGTACTTAGGGCCAGGGGTACCGGCTCATTGTTTTTTACCATTAGTACCCCCAGGCAGTACCATAGAGGCTAATCTTATAATGGAGCGGCTTTGTGGCTCCGGGTGGAGCGTGCCCTCTATCAGCTCTGTATTAGATGTCCATTTAGCTGATCCCGGGAGGACTTAATTCTGCTTAGCTTTGGTTGTAAACTGTAGTCTGTTATGGTCGGTGGTTGGAATAACTGTTGTCATTCCTCAGAGGATATCAGTTGAAGGATGAACCTGATCTGTTTTTCTCCTCTCATGATTATAATGAATAAGATACCAATCGAAAGGGAATTTCATGGTGAAGTGACGAATCTCAATTTTTAAATGTGAAATCTAATTAAAACTGCGATAAAAGCCATAGAAAAATTGGGAAGTTTCAAAATTCAGATAATTTCAAAATTTGTCAAATCGAGACGGGATAAACAAAATTTTGACGCGTTTATCAAGACTGGTCTTGTGTAATTAATGCTCGATTCTTGCCGAAAACCTCTACGTTCCTATGGTTGCCGAGGAGTACTTGTCAAATGTTTAGGTTTTAAAAATTAAAATACTGCTGTAATGGTTTTCTACGCACTATAAATTATTGAAAAGTTAATCTATTTCTTGGACACTTGGAATCATATAAAGAAATAACATTTGATAATTATAAAAAATAAAATATCCAGGAATAGCTTTTATACTTTCAATAATAGATTTATATATTCTTAATAAGCAAGAGAATAAAAAAATAAGCCTCTCCTGCAGCTCACAAGTAGTTTTTGAGCGTGTTCGATAATGGATTAACTCAGGAATAGCTGTGTATTTTTCTTTCATTATTACATGGGAATGATTTTTTTTTTCAGTGAAACAAGCTAATCATATATTAAGTAAATTATTACTTTAACGAAGAAATAGAACAAATTTATTATTTTCTTTATAATAATAAAAAGGTACATCGCTTATATAGGTACTTCAAATGTACTAAGGAGAAGATCTCTTATGCGTCAGTTCCTTTTGTGTTTTAACTAGTTTTTTATTAAAAGCGATATTTGAGATACACGTTTTTACCTATGGACAATATAATATCAACAATTACAATTCGTGAATCTACATACTTTACTATGACGTTTGATAATAATTAATTGTTATTGTGCCAATTGTTTTTATTTTTATAGAAGTTAAACTAGCTAATGATTTTCCTTTTTTTTCTTTTTGATAAAAATATTTAATATAATAATACTACCATAATACTTGGATAGAGAGCTTTTTAGGGAAAAACTGAAAGGAGTTGGGGTGCTTGTGGGTGGGAGGGAGAGACGAGGGAAGGAATGGACTAAGGAAGAGTGAGAGGAACAGTCCAGGAGGATGAGAGAGTATTGGAGTAAGAGGAAGGCTGAGGGTGTGAAGAGGAAACGGAAATAATATTCGCGTGGTCCCTGCTGGCCGGTTCGTGTAAAAAAATATATTAAAAAATGATTGATGTAACGTTTTATTTTTGTATGTTTTAAAACAGTAAGTATGTTCAAAATGTTCTTCAAAAGAATAAATAAAGGTTAAAAAGTCTGAAGAGTGTGATCTTCCTTCCTAAAATTTTGCATACTTTTATATTTTAACACACTTCAAAAAAAAAAGTAGTACATTCGTAGTATGTACTATTTTTTTTTTACTATGTATTTTTTTTTTACTGCAAATATCTTCAACAACAAAAACTGAATTTATTAACCACATGAAAGTGTAAATGGATATGTTATTTGCTATTTCTTATGTTTAATGGACTTATCCAACAATGAGGTTTTAATAAACAGTTGACCACCAGAGACTCGGTTTTTAATAATAATATATTCTTCCATAAAATTTAAATGTTTCTTCTCTTTTATAATATACTTTATTTTAGCACTCTTTCATTTTTCTATTTTCATTGAGGATTAAACTATTATACTTTTTTTTGTTACAATTATACTTTTTCGAATTTGAAACTTAAAACATTTTCTTCTTTGCGTCCTACATTTTCTATTTCCACTTACAATTAAGTTTTATGATTAATTAATTTTTATAAATTATAATAATTTTCGAGAGATTGCTAATATTTTCTGTGACACGGAATAACAAATTAACTTCCGGATCAATTCATCATTTATCGCAAGATCCCTTCTGATAACAACTCCCTTGTAGTATACCATTTAGACACAAAGAGACCAGTCAACAGAGACAACGAGGCAGTGCGGGTGATAAAGGGACACAAAGCTGGCATAAAATGAGATTATGCCACGGCTAAGGAAGCAATGAGCAATGATATGGGAAATATAGGTTCATCGCCGGCCTGATTTGCGGGTCGCCATGGGAACCCATAGCTCGGGTCTGGTCCCAGGGGTGGTCGCGCTTCTCCGTGAAACTGCGATCAGGCACGCACTATATTAACAAGTGACAAATTGTCGCCTACAATAGTAACAGGCAGTCATTAGTAACTGTTATTTATTAGCGGTGGCTGCCTCATTTGAAAGGACTTTTCGATTCTAGTGCGCAACACGCTAGTTTTAACTGCTTGTTACTTTTTGGTATAAGAACTGTATAAATGCTCAGATAACGGATATAAATAAGGTTTTTGCGATATCTTGCAAATTCCTTCATATTCCTTATCCATATGAATATCGGTCTTTGATATCACTATTACTATAATATCGAATCAAAAATATTGAATATTGAATGATATCGATTCCAAAATGAAATTGTTGAGATACTTAATAAATCTATCGTGTTTTAATAAAGAAAGTCATTTAATGACTTTTCATTATCTTAAATCACTCATAACATTAATGAATTGTGAAATTAGAAAACTGTGAAATGAAATGAAAATATATTTTATTATTCAGGGACAGTTGTCACTTTAGAACAAATTATAAGTGCTGAATTTATGTGTATGTGGTCATAAATAAAGTAGTTATTTACAATATTGGTTATTTAAAATTAAAAATACTAGAGAAAAAGATATAAAATGCGTAAATATACATACATAATAATTGTACATTAAGCGTACATAATACAAATAGAGAAAACTAAAATAACAAATATTTACTTTGATAGCTCTCTTAGGTATATTTCGTGATCAGGCGGATTGAGAAAGGAGTAGGTGTTTAAAGAGGAGGGTTTTGAAAGAGGAAGCTGATTGTGCGTGTCGAATATCAGCAGGAATGGAATTTCAGAAGGAGACGGCTTGAATTGCTAATGATTTGTCAAACGCAGCAGTTCGGTGAGGAGGGGGATACAGGTCGGAAGTGCGAGATCTAGTAGGACGGGATTGGATGGAGTATTTAAATTGTAAGCTATGAAATTGTACAGAAAGGTAGCTAGGAAGTACTGACAGCGATAGGATGGATAGAGTCACTTCAACTCGGTGTAATACTGGGTAATATGCGTATCTCATGAGATTTCGAAAACAAAACGTAATGCGTTACTTGTTTTACATGTTGTATGATATATATTTTTTCAATGGTGTACCGTTGGATAATATTAAGTAAAGAGATGGTCCGGGCTGGTGGTCATAAAACAACTTAAAATATTGATAACTATTTAATTTTAAAACAACGCTTCGACCCAACAACGCAGGTATTCATCAGGGGTATGGTCGGGGTGGATTTCCGTGCGAAACCACATCTCTGATGGAAGACCTGCACAGTTGGGTCGAAACGTTGTCTTAAAATAAAATAGTTTTCACTATTTGTAGTTTTTTTTTATGACCGTAATTTTAACCATCACTTTCCTTAATGGATAATTTATACATAAATGTCTCTTTCATTTTATTGCAAATTGGTTTTCACAGATAAATTAGGTCGAGATTCACAAAAACGTTATTAATCATTTAGCCCCATCAAAAATGTACTTCACACACTTCATGTAAAATTCACAAATTGTATGTAAAAAAAAGTGAATTTTTGCAATAAACCGAATACATAATCTGTAGTATTTTAGGTCTATTTTGTAATATGTAGAGATATATTTTTAAAAATATTTGTATATCTTTAAGAATATTTTTCGGCCTATTATCACTAAAAAAGTTTCATTGAAATCGATGGCCCTACGTCCGTAATCTTTTCTTTTAAGTAAAAGTAGGCACGCAGGATACAATAATTCAACGTACTAAAAATTCTGTAACGATCTATAACAGGTTTCGTGTCGTTTTAATAATAATAATACTTTATTTATTTTGGGACGAGTCCCTTTAGAATAATATAGAAAGTCATAAATAAGGGCTAAAGAGACTCAGAGATACATAAATAAAGATACAGAGTAATTAAACAGTCATAGTAATAAAATTAAAAATATAAGTTACTTTCTAATTTTAATCAGTTAATAATAAAAAATTAAAAATTAAAAAAAAGGATAAGTCAAAATAATGAAGAACGAGCTAATAATTTATATACATCTTTACATCAGTATCTATTTACAATTTCATGGGGACTGGGTGGATAAGAAATGATTGAACAGGCGGGATTTAAAGGGAGGAAGGACATTAGATTATCGGATGTGAGAAGGGATGAAGTTCCAAAGGGATGAGGATCGGATAATGAAAGATCTGTCGAAAGCAGCGACTTTAGGACGGTAGGAAGGATAAAACCACTTCAACTTTGCATAAAAATGGGAAACAGAGTTTGTATAATTAATGTTAAGTAAAGTATAGTTAGTTTGAATTAATAAATAAGGTCATTAACAAATAAGTTTTATCAAAAATGACTTTTTATATTATATCGACGATACATATATCGGGAAACTGATGATTGCCTATTCTTTGAGAATGGGCCATATAATAGAAACATGTTTCCGGATTTCAAGAGCCCATAGACTCCACTTCATACTCGACACCGAGGATGGTTTCAATAAAAGGAATCCACCCTCCATTGGACGGAGCGAAGCTCAAAGGAAGGATACATGTGTAGTGGTGAAGTGGTCTCGGGCCAGTGGCCACCAATGCTCGCTCACCATTTGGCGGGACCTACCACTCCACCACTCTACCACTCCAGCTAGCTACAAACATCAAGGCTTATTGAATTAGTGAGATAGTGAGTCAGCAGGTGCTTTTCCACGCCGGCTGATGCCTTCGCTCCAAATATCGTCCTCATTTCCTGTGGAGTATAAAAGTTCTCCCGAGAATAGAGGTAAATTTTTATAGGAGTGATAGCAGAACTTGAGTGCTAAAAGTTCGTGTAAACAATGGGCCAATTTTTCAGCAGAAAAAGTAAGAGATCCAAGATTTTTTTTTAAGTGATTCACGTTTTTTGCTGAACAGGAAGCGATAATTAAATAAATATTTAATTTAAGTAATTAACAACTGCTTCAATGTAAACTAGACAAAATTTTCTTTAAAATTAAATAGACTTTGTCATTGTTAAAATCATTAAAACAGGACTTAATAACGGCTAAACTAAGCTAAAATCTGTTTTAAACAAAATCATAAATTATTCGCGAATTTTTTTATCATTAACAGACTCTACTGCAGATACCCCACTTTTAGATAAACTCCCTTGTTTAATAGTCAATAGACTTTAAATGGGCAAAAATTTGAGACGAATCTCATGTTGTGTAATACAATTTTTCTATCCTGTCACCTTAATGTGCCCATGTTTTTCCACCAAAATGCTCTGCTTTTATTTCTTCTTTTCCATGATCTGAGATGTATTGTAATAAACGTAATTGCTTAAATACACTTTTCATTAATTTTTTTTTTATTTTAATGAAATTTACAACTGTATTATATGGAAAATACAACAAGTAAATGTGACGTTGGCAAAATGACATGTACAACATGAAGAGAAACTACCCATTGGTAGAACTCAAATTAAAGATCTATATTAGAAGGTTCCGAGGCCATCTTCTTTTCAGACGCCTCGGAGGTTTATCAGGGATCGAGGAGGAAGCAAGGTTTGAAACGAGAGGATTCGGATGGTTCTGCAGTTTGTTATGGAAGGATAGGTATCTGGATTGGGCCAAATCGGAAACATATGGAACATTAAGGTCTTTATGGATGATTTTATTTGTGACAAATTAGGGACCATTGAGGATTTTACGAAGGATTTTGGATTGCTGGGATTGGATACTAGAGGAATTTGATGGTTTGGTAGTGCCCCAAAGCTCGCTGAATTAACTATGTGGGAGATTATTTCATAAAATTTATTCTTATGATATTTATTTATTTATTCGAGTGTTTCGACCACTGGTGTCATTTACACTTAAGTCGCTTTAGCCGCTTGCAGTTCTTTTAAATTTTATGGTATATGTCGATAGTTTTTAAACATTTAATAAGCCGTGAAGACATGCCTGGGTCCTGTCTCAAAATTTGTTTTGGGTCTGTGGAGAATCTGTAGGAGTCGTGAGCCATACACCCCGTTAGTATGTGAAGCACTGTTCGGTTACACCCACAGTAGGAACATGTTGACAATTCTTCCTTCTTCATCAGACATCCATGGATAATCAGACAGACAGCGGCCAATCCTGGGGGAGAAAGAACAACCTCTTCTCTCCGTGGTAGCTGTAGATATTTTCTAGGCTGTTTTACATGTTGTTCGATCTTTATTAATTTATTTTCTCGCATGTCAAACCATTGATTTTGCCACTTCAGCCATCCTTTTTCAATGACCCAAGTTATTCGATCTTTGTGTTCAATTATTGAAAATACTTCACAATTTTTTATTGTTAGTTTCGCCTGTCTTACGATATAAATATTTTATAAATAAGTCTTTCTGTAAATAATTAGTTTTTTCTTCAAAATTGTCTTGAAGCATCGTAATGATTATTAAGCATTATAAAAATCCATGGTGTCATTTTCAATGATAAAATAAATATTATTATCATAAGTTTGTAGAGAATTAAATCATATTTAATTAATTAAATAATAACTGACTAATTAACTATTTCACAATATTTCTCACTTCTTCTTCGGTGTATTACGTTTATTTTCAAGTTTATTTATTATCAGCCAATTTTACACCAATTTTTAATTTTGTCAACATAATGACTTCACATCTCAAATACGACGTTTCTGCTCGTCGGGGCATTATCAAGTCTAAAAAAATTTTTCAATTTACAATCATATCTAAACTTTACATATTTCAAAATATTAAGTTTTTTTAAATACTTAAATACTCATCATGTACCTGTCCTTTTTTCACTTATGCGAATTGCATGCGCCTACTCATAATAAAATTTTTTATTCAGTGAATAGAAATAAGACTAATGACACATGATAAGGTAATTTTAACTTATTTGAATCAATTAATAAGAAAGAATAATGATTTCGTTGAATAATGAATGCGTTGAGGATTTCAAATTGTAAGGATTGGATACGAGAAGAATTCGATGGTTTAGTGGAGCCCCAAAGCTCAATTCCGTAAGTCCAAATAGGTCTTATTATTGTCATATATATGAGTCGTTTGTAATTGATTGAAAGCTTAGAGCGTTTGTCAAGTAAGTGCTGCAGTAGTCGAAAAAGGCGGGCGGTTTCTAGTCGTTTTAGTCCGGTATAGGGGTTTCATTAATATAAAATCAAATTTTAAAAATGATGATTTTTCATGTAAAGTGGCTATGAAATTGGGTTTATTGTATAGGTAGCACGAGCGGATCTACGGAAGTGGGAGGGGGCTTTGGGGCTGAAGTCTCCCCCCCCCCACCAAAATGGTAAAATATTACTATGTTTTTAAAAAAAAAAATACTAAAAACTTATCTCTTAAAGTATTATTGTTAGTGTCATTACATTTAAAAGGACTTTAGGAATCACTTAAACACCATCTCATATATGTAGTTAGTTACTTTCTTTTTTCTAATGTAATTATCGTTATTTTTATGAAAAAAAAAGATTTCGGGCTGAAGCCTCCGCCCCTCCCAAAATTAAATCCTGGATCCGCTAGTGTACGACAGTATCCATATAATGTACTCATTTCTAATTATCCGTTTTCAATACAATAAACACTTAATGAAAACCCACAACCTTTCACTAAAACTGGAAGGAAACATCAATCATCCTTGTAGAAACAGACTATTATTAATCAACCTGGATTATTGGTAGGCAATCTGAACTCAAGTTCATATCTCTCCTTGTGTTCAAGGAAAAATTTGATAACAGCTGAGGAAATACATGATACTTTATCTAAAGATAATTTTTATCTACATTCGATCTTGAATCACGTTAATATTACGTATTTTATTTTAATGGGATTGGTTTGAAAATTAGTTTCCCTTATTATATTGGAGTTCTGAAAATGGCCAAATTCTCCACTCAAGTCATGAGTGTCTGTGGCTTTTAATACTAGTGAAGTGGTTGAGGGAAAAGTTCAGGGATCTCCTAAGCCTCGCTTTTCCCTCCACAAGTGGGGAGATAAGATTGGTTTGGAATTTCTCTGGTTGATTTAAATAATGTATATAGGTATGCTTGTGTCTAAGATGTTTATTTTACTTTAAGTACATTTTATTTTGTTTTTATGTATATATATTTTTTTTCTATCCTTATAATTTATTTTGTTCTTATTTCGATGTATTATGTTTTTATTACTGTATTTATATATGTTTCTATATAAATAAATATACGGTTTGAATTTACTCTCCTTACTCTATTATAAGTGTCCTAAACTGAGACAGACTGTAATATTTCTCAATAAACAAAGTTTAAAAAAAAGTTTTCTTTATTAAAATCCCCTAAAAAATTTAAAATCCCCTTCGGCACCGGGACGCAAATTCGTACTTTTTTTAATCTCATAACTTCGGTTATCTAATTGCCGGACAACTTAGGGTGCTGTCCACACTCCCTAGCTCATTCGGCCACCCCGTCCCCAAATTTGAGTTGAACCTATAAAAAAAAAAAAAAAACTGACTTTTTATCCATTTTCTGAAAATTATATATGTCCATCTTTAATATGAAGCCACTTGAGTGACGAATTACAATTGAGCTGTATTCAAACTAATTTAATTTGTTTTTTG
Source organism: Nezara viridula (assembly GCA_928085145.1). Lineage (NCBI taxonomy): Eukaryota > Metazoa > Arthropoda > Insecta > Hemiptera > Pentatomidae > Nezara > Nezara viridula. The sequence continues at coordinate 51,658,886 of OV725081.1, forward strand.
TATTCAATGTTCGCAGAATTAGATGCTCTATAGATTTTATTCCACGACTTTTTCTTTTTGAAAACTAATTTTCAAATTATTGAAGACTCATTATGTATCTCGGTTTTATACCAAGCATTTTTGTTTTTTAAATGTTTACACCTATATATAGAAATATATAAAAAAAAAGAACCTTCTAAAGCAAATTTACTACTTAAATCCATTCTAATATCCTGTTTCAATTCTCTATTGACTTTCCTAATGAAATCGAAAACATTTGAATTGCTGACAAGGTTAATTTTCCTTGCTTTGGCATACACTTCACTTCTCTTGCTATGCGTTCCTTGTTTCTAAAATTACACTGTTGAATTATATTTTTCGTTTCGTGGTTTATGGTTTGTGAATTATAAATTTAACTTGATCACAAATTTTCTTTATAAGCAACATTTTATTGAAACGATATTCCGATATCCACAAGGTTAAATAAAAGTGGAATGTAATCTGATTGAAAAATAGATAGGTCATTCCTATCAGTTTCATGAGGATGTTATTATTTATAATGTTTACAATCGTCATGATTCAAGTAGGTATGACACACTCCACAGATAAAAAACATAACAATACTTCATCTCTTGGCGAACCATTAATTTTTTAATTTACCTTATTCATTTTATTCCCCAAAATTATTTTACTATGTATAATATGATTTTATATAATGATCTAACATACTATTATATGGTATATGAATATATCAATTTATTAGTGGGAGAGTAATTTTTGATATATAAAAGTTACATTTATAAATATTTTATATATTAATAAAAACGATGTATATAACAAAACTCAATGATAAATAAATATTCTAAGTTCATTAATGTATGTGTAGGTTATATTATAATATTATAAATAAAAGTAATTAGTATAACTTAATACGAATATGAATATACGATACTTAAAATCACTCGCAATGTGAAAAAGGAGTACAATAAAGTTGTTAGGTTGCTCAACTGTGTTGGGTTGTTAAATAACAGCGTACTGATCAGTCTATTCTATAATATTCAATAAAAGAACATACAAAAAATAAGTTTTAAGGAACTGTCATACTAAATACCTGATTTCGTAATTTATTAATTAAATGTTATCATTTTCTCCTCACTATCTCACTTATCCATAAAGCGAATCCATAAAAGCAGTCCCTAGAATCCATAAAGAAATGGACAGAATAAGATGATGGTGCAGATTCTCAGTGAGTCCTAAATATATTCCGCCATTCTCTGTAGCTGATTGATTTACACACCCAGTTTTTCCAAAACATCAACAGTTAAAAGAGGTATTGCTCCTATACTCCTGGAATCTATGTCCCCGAACCGAAAACTCTCTCACCGAATTCCTCTTTATATATTTCCTGTAAGAATGGAATTCATTTTTATTAAATATCTCTGTAATGTTTCTGTATTCGGTGATCTTGATCCGAATCTAATCTATCTATATTTCAAGTATAATCTAATTTAATTCAATGTTATTAAAGATTTTTTTTTTTCACCTGAAATATTTTATCAACAAGTAGGAGGCAAAATTGTGCAAGAAAGACATGGCTCTAAGAAATTGAAGAACTTATCGGTGTTTCGACTGTATCAGATGTGAAAAAAATAATTTATTTTAATAACAGTACAATAGGATAGGGGGACGACGCACAATTTTAATAACATGTTACATAATTCAATATGTTTACAATTAAAAATTGTTTTTCGGATGAGGCATTAATATAAATATAAAAAATAAACCTAACAAGAAGTCCTCAAACGATAACGCAGCAATCTTATCATTATGGTAATCCAATCGACCTTGATGACGTAATATTTTTAAAAATGAAACGTAAAAAATATTTATATGTTTACAGCAATTTATGAAATTCATACCATATTTCTTAATATTTTAGGTCTTGGAATTTCGTAGGGTACATTGTAGTGAGTAAAGTTTTGTTATAAAAAATAAATAGAAATAAAAGAATACATGATATTTATTCGAGTTTACAGCTCGTTTGTTTTACAAGCTAAAGTAAATAAAAAATGTGAAAGTTGGAGAAAAAAATATGTTTTATGCAATTTAAAAAAATAAATAAATAAAATACAAGATATCTAATTGGTTTAAAGGTATTTAACGTGTATAAGAAATCACAAATCCACAAAATGGGTTTATAGCAATATTTTGGGAACAAACCAATCGGAATTCAGTAGGCTAAACATACAAAATAAATGATATATTTTATTACAATTATACTTATAGAATCCACATATCTATGTTTGTTAATCTATACCAAGTGGATTGATATAGATTAACATAGGTATGTGAATTGTGCAGAATCCCTGTGTGAATTATAATGAATTGTAGATGTATAGTAGATTTTTTAAAAATAATATCTAATGTTTTTTTTTTTAAATATTCATTTAAATTAATGTTCTCCATCATAATTTTTCATTTTTTTTTTTTAACAGAATATTTAAGAACGAAAACTGACGAACGAAAAGAAAGAATGAAAAGATTTTTCATTCACTGTATCTAATCACTATTTATTTGCTCATAAGCCTATCTCTTATTTCATTGTTTCAGATTATGAGATTATATTAATTTTCTGCAAATAATGAAGCAGAGATCAATGAATAGTATTGTAAACACCACAATGCCACTAGCATTTATATTTCTTTTAAGGATGTCTTTAAGAACCTAAAAACATCGCTTACTTCTCTATTTCAAGCCAACAATTTTAAGAAGAGCTGACTTAGTTACAACTGTTTGACAACATTAGGCTATCAGTGGAAGGACAAATGCCTTAAACGACTTGTTATCCACCGACACGTGTACGAGACGGGTCCACGTGACTGCACACGTGCTGGTCACGCCTTCCCTAATATACCGATCACCCGCCGCAATCCTCTACGCTCAGGGGCCATCTTACATAATGAATCTTTAATGTGGCGGAAATATTTCTCGCTACCGTTACATATTAATGGAACGGAATGCTTTATTTTCCATTCCGAAATAACTCCCAGTCCAAGATAAAAAAACGTTTTGGTTGATGTAAGCATTAAGATTTTTAACCACAATCTACATTTTTATTATCCTTTTATAAGTAGAATATATACTTTTTTGAGGAGACCTGATTTAAGTTAAGACTGAAAATGTGATCATCCCACATGCTCATATATACAAGTCCGCATGACTTTTTTGAAAAGGGTAAAATTATAGTGTAAACAAGCAACAAATGGCCTATACCTTTACAAAATATTTTGTTTTTTTTTTAGTTGGGATCCGCATATTTAATTTACATTAAATGTTTACAAAATCATTATTAATGTATAAACAATTTTAAGCAGAAAATGTGAATTTCAGATACCTAAATATTAATTAAATTGACTTATTATTAGTTTTCATCAAACAATAAAATTATGATTACTTTTTTCTAAGTTTTTCATAGTCTTTTTTTTTAAGAAAATTCATTTTTTTTTTGTGTGTGTTTGAAGACTGAAAACAACCTGCAATTATATAAGTCTTTAAGCTTTTATCCTGACATTAGTTAAAACTGAACTGAGTTTTCTTGTAATCTAAATAAGTAAAACAACATCATTCAATGGAATCAAAGTTATCAAAATAAAAATCAAAAGAAATAGGTATTGCAATTTCTATGACCAACACTGTATATTCATATCTATGAGCTATAGCTCAGAACCTCTATAGTTTAACGAGCCTATTCAGATCTCAAATTGTATTAAATGTAATCTATTTTCAAAATGTATAAAATGATTTTTGTCTAAAACTTGCTACTTCATGGTCAAAATAGGGAAAATCCTTAAAAATTTCGAAAATAAGACTATGAAATAATCTCCCACATACATAATTCAGAAAAAAAAAAATAAAAGATTCAAAATTTTTAATTGGCTGACTTATACAAATAATAAGAAACCTTATTGGTAAACCTTGTAAGATCATTAAATAATATGTATTTTTTCCATGAAAACGGGGAGTAATCAAACCAATATTTAAGTAAAATACATAATTTTATTTATTGTATTAAATGATGTATTAACTTCTCATAATAAATTTGTAAACTATAAAACAATATAACTTTTATAAATAAAAATATTTATTCAATTAATGTTGGGACATAGTTTCGAGGATCCTAATTTTCCAAGTAAAAAAAATAATGTTATTGTCAATATATATTGTTTTTGGCTCCTAGAAGCAGTCCCCCAGCTTTATTATTGGAGAGGATGTCTGGATATGGGAAACAAAATGCATTTAAGAGAAACTTCTGTTAGGGACATGTATAATAGTATCATCCTCACGAATTTTTAATAATTTGTGAACTAGTCAACATAAAAAACTAATCAGAGAACTTCGGAGTCAGCGATTGAAAACAGTTTTTGAAATATTCAGCAGTGATTCGGGAGACCACGGAAGTCGAAAATTTGGAATTTACATTTCGTCACAGCCCACAGAAGAACCCTTTTCAGGTTAAGGTTACTGGATCCTGTGTTTAGATTTTTGGTTTCTGTCAGCAATAGCACACTAATTAATGATTTAAATTTAATCATTTGCTCATCTACTTCTTTTTACCTCTGAAAGCAGCTTGTAACTTATTCTAGGTTGAATTCTACAATGCCAAACATATATAGTGCGTATAAAGTAAGTATTGCAGATTGTTCTATTTTGCTTTTGAAAAATAATACATAAAAATAGCTATCTTCTGTATATACTAACACTATGTCTGTGTATCACGATCCAAAAAGACTTACAGTATTTATTGTTTGAATATTATGTCGGGTTTTTATGAATATTCGCTACCCCCTCTTCACCCCCTCCCCAGTAGAGGATAGATGCAGTTACTCGCCCCTTGGAGAGGAAAAAAGCAACCCCCCCGGGACTGCTCCCCCCTCCCATCACCCTCGTAGGAGCCCTGCTGTGATTAAGGAGCGCCCGCGGGCCGTGACCGCTCGATAACGTGACTCACCCTCGGCAGTATGTTCCATATAGTCTGGTACCAGTAGTTATCAATCTGTTCGCAGTATATGATAATAATAATAACTAATAAATATAATAATAACTAATAAATATAATAATAACTAATAAATATAATTAATTCATTATGAAAATAAATAACACGTCATCATATCCTTATTATAAGGAAATAATTTATCTTCAAGTTTATTTATTATCAGCCAATTTCACACCAATTTTTAATTCTGTCAACTTAATGTGCTATGTATCTAACCTTGGGTCTGTGGTATCTAACCTTTAAATACATAATTCATATATTTTTCTGTTGATCGGTTCCCTTCTGGAACCGATATAAATACAAATAAATATAAGTATTAAATACATTTAATAGAAATAAATGCGGTTCCTGGAACCCCCTACTCGCCGTAGAAACGCGAAGTCCAGGTACATAGCAAATGACTACACACCTCAATTACGGCGTTTCGACTCGGAGCCATTTTCAAGTCTAAAAAAATTTTTATATTTATAATCATATCTAAACTTTACATATTTCAAAATATAAAGATTTATATACCTAAATACCCATCATGTGCCTGTCCTTTTCACTTATGCGAATTGCATGCGTCCATTCATAATAAAATTTGTTATTCTTGTCATGTCCACCTTTAATTATTTTATAGCGCTCTCGCTCAAACTCCACTGGCTTTAGTGATGCGGTTGAGAGAGTAGCGCAGAGATCTCTTAAAGTCCCGGTTTTCCTTGTATAGTTGGAAGGAGAAGCCTGGCTTATGGTACCCTGCCTAATTGTATATATTGTATAGAGGTATGATTGTGTTTTTATGTTTTTAATTTATTTATCTTTAGGTTGTTTTATTTTTTTTGTACATAGTTTTTGATTATTATTTTATTTTCTTAATTTTATATTTTCTGTATATATGGCATGAATGTGTTACATCATAAATCACTATAATTATTGTCCACGTGACAGATTTCTATTATAATATATTTCTAAATAAATAAATTTAAAAAAAATATTTTATAACATCATTATTCTTTCTTATTAATTGATTCAAATAAGTTAAAATTACCTTATCATGTGTCATCAGTCTTATTTCTATTCACTGAATAAAAAATTTTATTATGAGTAGGCGCATGCAATTCGCATAAGTGAAAAAAGGACAGGTACATGATGGGTAATTAGATATTTAAAAAAACTTTATATTTTGAAACATGTAAAGTTTAGATATGATTGTAAATTGAAAAAATTTTTTAGACTTGATAATGCCCCGACGAGCAGAAACGTCGTATTTGAGGTGAAGTCATTATGTTGACAAAATTAAAAATTGGTGTAAAATTGGCTGATAATAAATAAACTTGAAAATAAACGTAATACACCGAAGAAGAAGTGAGAAATATTGTTAAATAGTTAATTACTCAGTTATTATTTAATTAATTAAAATACGATTTAATTCTTTACAAACTTACGATAGTAATATTTATTTTATCATTGAAAATGACACCATGGATTTTTATAATGCTTAATAATGATTATGATGCTTCAAGACAATTTTGAAGAAAAAACTAATTATTTACAGAAAGACTTATTTATAAAATATTTATATCATAAGACAGGCGAAACTAACAATAAAAAATTGTGAAGTATTTTCAATAATTGAACACAACGATCGAATAACTTGGGTCATTGAAAAGGGATGGCTGAAGTGGCAAAATCAATGGTTTGACATGAGAGAAAATAAATTAATAAAGATCGAACAATATGTAAAACAGCCTAGAAAATATCTACAGCTACCACGGAGAGAAGAGGTTGTTCTTTCTCCCCCAGGATTGGCCGCTGTCTGTCTGATTATCCATGGATGTCTGATGAAGAAGGAAGAATTGTCAACATGTTCCTACTGTGGGTGTAACCGAACAGTGCTTCACATACTAACGGGGTGTATGGCTCACGACTCCTACAGATTTTCCACAGACCCAAAACAAATTTTGAGACAGGACCCAGGCACGTCTTCACGGCTTATTAAATGTTTAAAAACTATCGACATATACCATAAAATAACTGCCAGCGGCTAAAGCGACTTTAGTGTAAATGACACCAGTGGTCGAAACACTCGAATAAATAAATAAATAAGAATAAATTTTATGAAATAATCTCCCACATAGTTAATTCAGCGAGCTTTGGGGCACTACAAACCATCAAATTCCTCTAGTATCCAATCCCAGCAATCCAAAATCCTTCGTAAAATCATCAATGATCCCTACTTTGTCACAAATAAAATCATCCACAACGACCTGAATGTACCATATGTTTCCGATTTAGCCCAATCCAGATACCTATCCTTCCATAATAAACTTCCGAACCCTCTCGTTTCTAACCTTGCTTCCTCTTCTATACCTGATAACCCTCCGAGGCGTCTGAAACGAGATGGCCTCGGGACCTTCTAATATAGAAATATAATTGGAGGACTGCCAATGGGTAGTTCCTCTTCATGCTGTATATGCCAGGTTACTTGTTTCATATTTACTAGTTGTATTTATCATTATGCAGCTGTAAATTTCAATAATAAAAATAAAAAACATAATTCAGAAAAAAAAAAGATTCATAGTTTTTAATTGGCTAATTTATTCAAATAATAATAAACCTTATTGGTAAACCTTGTAAGATTATTAGATAACAAGTGCCTTTTCCGTGAAAATGAGGAGTAATCAAACCAATATTTAAGTAAAATACATAATTTTATTTATTTCATTAACTTCTCATAATAAATTAATATAACTTTTTAAAATAAAAATGTTTATTCAATTAATGTTGGGACATAGTTTCGAGAATCCTAATTTTCCAAGTAAAAAAATGTTTTTGTCAATTTTTTTTTTTTTTTGGGCTCCTGGAAGCAGTCCCTCAGCTTTATTATTGGAGAGGATGTCTGGATATGGGAAACAAAATGCATTTACGAGAAACTTCTGTTAGGGACATGTATAATAGTATCATCCTCACGAATTTTTAATAATTTGAGAAGTAGTCAACATAAAAACTAATCAGAGAAGTTCGGACTCAGCGATTGCAAATTCAAATCCCTCCACTTGGATTCGATTTCCCTCATCGTTTCCTCCGATCCTGGGCGTCCAAAGTCAGCTTCTGGGTCTGGCAATTCGATAGCGGGGACTTCAATCTCGTCGAGGGGAAGTTGGTCGGTCCTCCAGGAAGAGTCGATGAGTTCGGCCAAATGTCCGTCCATCTCAAAGAAGGCGTCAGACCATATCATCTAAACAAACATATTTATATTATTATGTATGTTGGTAAGAAATAATTAAATAGAGTTTTAATTAAGGTATGAATAGCTGTCCGTAAATATTAAACAAGTATTATCACTTAAATATAAAGACATTGCAAACAAACAAATTATTTCTGAAAATGATCATGTAATGTATGCTGAGACTCTTATTCGTTGATAAAGAATACGCCTGATCAGGCAGATTCCTTAAAAGTGTAAGCTTTTTAGTCGGCGTTGCATATATTTTCCCACTCCAGAGAAGTATTAAATGCCTTTGTGAAGTTTCTGTGGTTTATCTTATAATGAAAAATAAAAAGGGCTTAGAGAAATTTTCCAGTGAAATAAAAATTAATATAAAAGACCTATTCCATAGCTGCTTTTGAATTATGATTCCAAAGTTTACTGGTATTAAAATCTGCTTTGTCGTTGTAAATAAAATTTAAAGAAAATGTTTGACTTTTCAGCAAATATATCCCCGGAAATTCGACAACATGCAATATCAGTTGCAATAATGGCATATAAAGAGATTCCTCAAGTTTTGGATGACCGCTTAGTTTTAATGTTTTCTGTTTAGAGGCAACACAATACGATTTCGACTCGACCACACGAAGCAATTCCAGTAATATATACTGAGAAACAGAGATATTTCCAATCAGTCTCTCATCGGTCAACTTTAACTTTGTTTTTCTTTATTTTTCGGGTTATCAGAGGTTTCGGATTACCTAGACCATCATGTAAAATCTTGAAGAACAAGGTAGAGTAACGGGAAAGATGTGTATAAAAAGTTGTAAAACATGCATTGAGGAAGAACGCATTTGATTTGAAGAAGTAGAAATTTATTATTAAGAAAGTCTTGGTTCCCAGAGAACCTTACAATTAAAAAAAATTAATTAAATGTCAAATGTTGGAAATGTTGGACCCAGTTATTAGTTTGTTCCCTAAGACTGATCTACGAAAAAAGAGTTTTCATTAACGACTTAATCTGAAGTTTTTTATCTCAATTTAGTGATTGAATACAGCGATCGTTGGAATTAAATCGATTAGTTGGCAATCGATTACAGCGCCTTGGATGTGTGACTACCTGCTGATGGTGCTAAAGACCTCCCCCAGTCAGAAGACAATGGGACCTATTTAAAGGACCTCTAACAATCAGAGCAGTTAGGAGTGCATCTGCTCCACCCTACGGCACCTCGCACCGCTTGCAGTTGAAAATAGTTCGCTGTCACGACAGTACCAGTATTATTGAGAATACAATAATTGTAGTGAGGTAAGACCACATCCACAATATATGTACAGAAAATATAAAATAAACAGAAGAAAAATAACGAGTAAATAATAATAAAAAAGTATATACAATAAATAAAAACAAAACAACTTTCAACAAACAAAGTTCAACAACTTTAAGTTCTTAAAGATAAATAGATAAATAAATAAGGTGTGTTCTTTAGAGCACACGATAGAAGTGAAAACGTAACATCAACAAAGCCAGATTAATAATATGAAATATAAATTATAAATAATAGCTCATTATAGAGATAGTTAATAAAACTCGTTACCATTTGGTTTTGGACACTATCTTTTTCCCTCTCCTACTCTTTAACACGGTGATGGGTTAATATACAATTTTTAATAACAGCTCATTACAAAGTAGATGAAATGCAGAACATTTCCCTCGCTTATAGTATACAGGTCCGATTTTTAGCAAAATAAACAACTAATTTTGTGGGTATTAAATTTTCAATAAGATTCGTACCAACTGTTTGCAATTATTTCCAAAACAGCCACAAAAAATATTGAAATTAAAATTCATTCAACTTACAAAAGCATTTTCATCATTTATCATCATAACGTTAAGATAACAAAATATCCTCGCATATCAAGAGATATCGACTCTTTTTCCGAAAACCTGTGACACTAAAGAATCAGAACCACACCAGGTCAACAAGGTAATTGCCAATTATCCTTGTAAGAGTGAAGTGAAATCCTAAACCTCTAGCTAGAGGACCTTTCATTAAATGGCCTGATTAAATATTTCTACATCTGCTATTACACATTCACCCCCGCTTTGGTAAACAGTCCATTTACATAGAGACCGGTCCTCTTCTGTATCTGGTGACGCCAAATGGTTTCCTTGCGACGATCACAGCTGTCATAATACATGTTGTTAGGTCACAGCCACTTCAATCTGTCCACTCCTTAGCCACGAATCAATTAACAGATTCTCTGTGCGCTCTTCGTCCTGGTTGATTTGTTCAACTTTCAATCTCAAGCTCAGAAGCTGGAATAACAACGGAACTTGGTATTGTGTATATAGTTTTGTGTAAATATAAATATGCATATACAGGGTTTTCCGTAAGTAGAGGGGAATATTTAAAAGGTTAGAAGTAGACATCAAGATCAACAAAAAAGTTCATATAACCAATAGGTAAATTTTCAGGAAAAAAGTAGGAAATCCAAGATTTGTGTTGTTTTTTAATGCAGTACAGTTGAAGGCACTAGCAGATCCAGGATTTAATGTTGGAGGGGGCTTCAGCCCTAAAAGATTTTTTTTCATATACACATAATAATAATTAATTAGAAAAAATGGTGTTTTTGTGGTGTTTAAGTGGTTCTTGAAGTCCTATTAAATGTAATTAAACTATCAAGAGTACTTTAAGAGATAGTTTTTAATATTTTTTTCTGTAAAACATGGTTATATTTTACCATTTTGGGGGGAGGGGCTTCAGCCCGAAAGCCCGTCTCCCCCGTAGATCCGCCTGTCGTTGAAGGGTGATAACGGACAAAAAAAAATAATTTATGATTTTTTTTTTAACGATACTTAGCTGTGTTTAGTCGCTCGAAAATTCTATTTAAAAAGTTTTAACACTGACAAAATCTATTTTCGTTTAAAGTAAATTTTGTCTTGTTTACTATGGAGCAATGTTTAATTTCTTAAATTCAATATTTTTTAAGTTATCGCTTCCTGTTCAAAACAAAACGTCACTCGCTTAAAAAAGCACATATCTTACATTTTCTACTTTATTGATAGAAATTATGCTATCGTTTATATGTTTTTTTTTTGTAGATCTTGATGTAGATCAACCTTTTAGATATGTCTCTCTACTTACGGGACAATCTATACACATAAGATTTTTTCGGTTGGAACTGAAAATAAATCATCACCGATTGCGAACGAACCATATATATAAACGATTTTTATTAATATATATTACTCATATTCAAACTTTATATTTTCTATACAATTTTAATATCTTTTTAAATAAATATTTATTTCGTATAAGAATACAAACAGAATGAATCATGCCAGAAATATCTGGTATACGGAGGCAGAAATGTCGAAGAGAAAAAAAAAAAAAATTTTACAAATAATTTAAAGCAAAAAATTGAACTTATACAATTACAGGTGGTCAACTAAAATAAGCTAATTTAAAAATAAAATAAAAAAGTTAATAAAATTGAGTTCAATCCAGTTAAATGAGAACTACCTTTGCTTTTTGCAAGAAAATTAAGCCAAAGTTTCTACATGTTGTTTCATTATTTAAATTTCACAACGTAAATTAGAAATAACCTATTCAGTTGTAACAACACGTTCTTTAAACAAACATCGTAACAACAAACACATTTAAAATTTTACATACATAAGACATATTGAAATGTAATTCAATAATCAATATGGTGCCTCTAACCTATAAAGTTGCACACAGCACCTAAACTACAACCAAATAAATAAATAAATTTCCTTTTCATTTCTCCTATCGATTTATTGTATCTTTTACTTTATCAGATGTTTTTTATAGAAGAGACAAAATTAGTCTCTGGGTCCTTTAGTTTTTCTCCGCAATTTTTTATCTTGTTCTCCTTCATTTTTTAGACACCGTTTTAAAGGTTTTTAGTCATTATATAATAATCAATTAATTATAAATAAGAATTAATTATTATAGTCATATTATAGTGTAGCATATAATACATAGAAATTCACTAATGCCCCTTTGAAAAGCAATTTTGAAATATTTCTTGGTAATTAAAATTATTTGAAAGAAACTGAACTGAACGAATGAACAAGCTCAATTTAGAGCTTAAGAGAAGGAATGTAAATTGTTTAAAAATGCAGCATTGAGTCGCTATATAACAATATACGACAGCTGCAAAATATTCTTATTGCCTAAAAGGTATGGCAATTTTCTCCTCTCGTTTCCTCATTGATTTTCCCCTACTTTGACTATGGCTGTATGGTATACGGTGGCCTCTCGTTGGAGCTTGAGGACAGACTGAAGATAATCATGAACTGCTTTTTAAGATTCGTCTTCGGCACTTCGAGATGGTCTCATGTGTCCCACCTATATGCCGAGTCAAAGTGGTCCCTCTTCCCATCTTCCCGCCGCCTATACTTCCTCGGAAATTTCTTATACCAAAGGATCAACTCCCAGCACCCTTCCTATATCTGTTGTCTCCTCCAGCCTATACCCTTAGTCCACTCAATAAAAACGAGATCCCGTGTTTCTGACCTCTATATTCCATTCCATAGGACAAAAACCTATGAACGTTCCTTCTTAGCCCGCTCCGTCTCCTATTGGAATTCTTCGCCACATAACATCCGTCATGCCTCTTCCCTGTCAACTTTCAAATACCTCCTTTTCCAATATCTCCTTACATCCCAAACAGAAGATTTACCACCATAAATTTCATTTTATGAACTGAATTTGCGTGAAGTAAATAGTGGTGCCTACTGTTTAAGTTTTAACATAAAACAGCAATGATCTTTGTAACCTAGTTTGACTATTATTTTTACTATTTATTTATTTTTCTCTTCTCCTCAGGTTGTGCTTTTTTTTTTTCGGGTATATATTTTCATATTTTATATCTTTGTCTTTATGTGTGCCATTATGAGAATGTACGTATAAATAGTTCCTTTTAGTTTTTTTTTTTTTTTTTCCGTTACACCACAAGTATCTTAAGACTTTATTTTATCTTAGTGTCTGCATATTATTATATAAACCACTGTAGATATTATTTCATTTTGTATTAAGTTAGTTTTCTATTAGATAGCCTATTGTTTATAAATTGTGTAGTTATGTATATATAAATATGTAATTTCTCTACTTTTTTTTTTTTTTTCATCACAATTAAGTAATTTTGAGAAGATTTTATGTTCATTTGTATATATATTTTATTTTTTATGTTTTAAATACTTTGCTGGTTAAATACTTTTTAAATAATGTATATAATATTAAAATTTTTAGAAGTTAGTTTTTGGCCAGATTTGTACTTTACTTTGTATTAACTCATCATTGTTATTCTAAACGGACTTAGTCCCAGAATAAAGTTTAATTTTCTATTCTATTCTATTCTATGGCAGGGCTTAATAAATATTTAATAATAATAATACCTAAGTAATAATAATCAAATCCGCAAATAAAAAAAGATAATAATAAGTATTTGGCAGAGATATTTAATGATAAATAAATATCCCTTAAAGTTTTTTTTTTCTACAGACCTTCAAGAATCACTTAAATATCATTTTGTATAGTTCCTTTCTTTTTCTTCCGCAGTAATAAAAGTTATAAAAAAAAAAATTTCTCTTTCCCAGATGAAATAATGGATCTAGTATTGGCAAAGTGACAGAATGTTATATTATTCAATAGAAAAAATTATTGGCAAGATGGAGCTCTTTGATAAAACCTACGTTGAACTGAAACGAACTAACAGCAATCAGGTCGAAACATATTTACAGAATGAGAAAATCCATTTGATCGCCCATTCATCATCCAACGCCATCTAAATAAAGGAAGCTCGCTCTAAAACCAAATGAATATTTAAAGAAGGAAATCGGCTTTCAACAACAGAGCATAAAATTAACCCGGACATCAGTAAAGGGGTAGTTTATTTGCAAATGGGATGGCTAACTAGCAATGATTGCACTCAGCTGAGGCTAACTGAACTAAAATATTTGAGATGCGCAAACACGGGGGGGGGGGGAGAGAGGATGAAGGGGAAGGTTTGAGGCAGAGCCCGAGGCGGCAATGAATATGTACAATGCGCGGGGAAAGGGATGATCCGGGATTAGCGGGGTGCGGTCTGTTTGGGCGGGGAGAGGAATCGCTATAAATAATTCATAGTTCTCTCTGGTCTTCTCCACCAACTGCGATCTTCCGGAGGATTCAATCAGGGCAATCACAGATTGGATCCATGGATGTCGAGTCGCTTAGGACAGTTAGCTCGTTCGCCAAGTCACGGAATCGTCATGCACGTACACATGTCTCAGTTTATCATTGTTTCTTTCCAAAATTTTATTTATTTTTTAAAAACTTTTTATTGAGAAATATTACAATCTGTCTCAGTTAAGGACATTAATAATAGAGTTCAGAGGGTACAATCACACCATATATACAGAAACATAAATAAATAATAAAGTAATAAAAAAAGAATACATAGAAATAAGAACAAAATAAAATCTTATACAGAGAGTAAAAAAAAAATTATATATATACTCATAAGTAAGTAAAAATAGAGTTTTGGAGTTCTAGCAATGACCAGATTCTCCACTCAAGTCATGAATGTCTGCGGCAGTAGCGCTCTTACTCATCCTACGCTGGTTTTAAATACCAGTTAAGTGGTTGGAGGAGAAACGCAGGGATCTCCTAAGCCTCGCTTTTCCCTCCACATGTGGGGGGAACAAGATTGGTTCGGAGTTTCTCTGGCTGATTGTAAATAGTGTATATAGGTATGCTTGTATCTAAGATGTTTATTTTACTTTAAATACATTTTATTTTATATTTATTTTTATGTTTACTGATTTATGTATATATATATATATATATATATATGTTATCTCTCTTTATATTTTATTTTGTTATTACCTTATTTATTTATGATACTGTAAATATTGAGTGAGCGTGATGTCTGAACTCTATTATAAGTGTCTTTAATTGAGACACATTGTAGTATTTATCAATAAACAAGCTGAAAAAAAATGTGATTATGAATGCCTTATTTCGAAAACGCTATATTTCAGGGCTTAATATAGTTCTATAAAACAATGCTGTGCCATTATGTCCGTGTCAAATTATTAAAAAAAAATTACCCCGTCTTGATCTGTCGTTTTTTAAATCCATCTTAATTGCATTAAGTTTTAATTATACAAATCATAATTCGTCACTTCTCCATGAAGTTCCTTTTCGTTTGATACCTCATTCATCAAAATCCATCAACCCCGAGAGTTGGAATAGAGGTCTATACTAACGTAAAAAGTGGAAGCAATGGATTTTACAAGCAGAGAGAGACTGCTGAAAATAGATACAAAGATAGATAAACAAAGGAAATGAGGTGTACCCGTGGGTCTAGGAAAGTGTGGAAAGAGTAATGGCCAAAGAAGAACAAGGGGTTGTATGAAGACTTAGAGAAATTTGGAATGTTAAGGTCACACGAAGGTGATGGGAATGGATAGATTGAACAAGCGGATCTTTGACGAAATGATAAAACTCTATACTCTAAGCACATTAAAGAAGATATAAAGGAACTTAGGACCAGAGAAGAGCGTTTACAAGACAGAGAATAGTTTAGAAAAATAGTAGATGGAAAGAAGGTAGAAACGGGGTAATCAGGGGAGCGAATCAGGAGAAGAGAGAGAAGAAGGTGTGCGAAAAAAGGAAAGCCAAGAAATGACATGCGCCTAATATTTAGTATCTATTGCGACGAATAATAAAATAACATACATTACAAAATAGTATTGTAATCTTGTAATATATGTTAAAATTTGTAAATATTTAAATTTAGTAAGGGGATAAGGAAAAAATACAAAATTACTGTATTCAATCTTAGATGGTGGCCTAACCGAAGATTAAAATGTCGTAAACTAATGTAAGAATGTAAATGTAAGAAATTAAATGTCTTACATGGAGCAGTGGCTCACGAATATCGTCGGTTTAAAAAACTCCA
Organism: Nezara viridula; assembly: GCA_928085145.1. NCBI lineage: Eukaryota > Metazoa > Arthropoda > Insecta > Hemiptera > Pentatomidae > Nezara > Nezara viridula. The sequence goes on from OV725081.1 coordinate 51,675,082, forward strand.
TAATCTACACTATATAACTTAAGGGTGGTACATAATAAGTTAATGAACGTTAATTACTCTACAGTCAATTTATTCCACTGAATTTTGTCAATACGGTGTTATAGTATAAATATCCGTAAATTTTATTTTAAAGCATTTTTTTTAATTTTACAATGTAATGATTTTAAAACCATTTTATAACTTTAACCTTCTAATTATATTTTAGCTTACAAAACGATTTTTTTTTTCAAACCTAGTACAAACAATATAAAAAAAAAAAGGATGATAATGTAATATTTTATTAAATATCTCTTCCTTAGAGTAACAAGATTTTGAAATATTTGTTCAAAAATACAGACGATCACGTTATAGATGAGAAAGCGAATTATTCAGAATATTTAAAGATATTCAAAATACCAGTTCTAAATAAAAAAAAAAATAGATATAGATTCAACTAAAATTTAATCTATCTATTTAAATCTCACTATACAAGATTTTTTTTAATTGAATGTATATTGTTTTGTTTATATTAAGCCTCAATAAAAGTATAATAAAATGCATTAATGAAGAAAAAATCAATAGTTCTATTCCGTATCCATCGTTTCAGGTTAAATACTACCTCTTTTTTTATAAAAATATACAAAAATAAATGGCCTCTAAAGAATTCTTAGTTGAAAAGAAACAAAAAAAAAGACACTTGAAAAATTCCAGTCAACAAAGCAGAATGAATGAAGCAATCAAGAGATCAAAGAGAGCGCCTCTAGTATACAGAAAAGGAGAGTAAAAAGAAAAGGAAAGCACAGTAGCAAATAGAAAATAGCCGAGCTCAGCCTCGGTTGCCCACGAGGCGAAGTAATCCGAGATTTTCATAATGCAGTGTGGCTGCTCACCAAACCGAAAGGGCTCTCTCTACCTCCGGGTATCCTAAGGGCGGCAACTCTTCCCTTCCTCCTCTAAAGGGATAAGGTTTCATAAATAACAAGTTTATCTTTCTGGTAAATACCGCAAGCTGTATCTCCTTTCAAGGGCTATAGCTATTTTGGACCAATCAATAGTTTTCTTAAGTTCAGCAGAAATTGCGAAAGAAAAAGTAAGTAATATGAAGAAAAATATGTTATTTGCGAATGACTCAAAAACTATATATTTTATTGAAGAGAAGAATAGTTGGGGTGGTCAGTCAAAAAAGGAGGCAAAAATAAATGATAATATTTATTTTTACATATGCCGACGTTGTATTGCAGGGAGAATGATTCTCCCTGCAACACTTATGGAGACAGCCCTGATGAAGGCCTGAACTTCAGGTCGAAACGTCGGCATACGTAAAAATAAATATTATCATTTATTTTTGCCTTCTTTTTTGACTGACCACCCCAACTATTCTTCTCTTCATTATCCACGACAGTCAACCATTTACCAATTATGTATATATTTTATTATTGATTAATTATGAGTACCCCTTTGATTATTTGAAAGATTACTAAATTCCTTGGGGACTGGGATAGCTCAGTGGTAGGGTACTGAGCTTCCAATGCTAAAGACCCCAAGTTCGAATCCCGGCTCATGGCAGAAAAATTATACATTCTGTTTCATTGGCCGTGGGACGACTCTGGGTAGGTAGACCCTCCTGGGGCATACCCAGCCTCTATAAAGTAGGTACTCTTAATTATAAAATAAATAGTTAAGGTTAAAAACCTGGCGGTTGAGCGTGATCTCGGTCAAATAACCTCCTTGCAAAACCGTAGACCAAGAGACAGTGTTTTCCCTAAGTAATACTGAACCCAAGACCCGAAATGAGTAATAGCTGTACAGGTTTTTTTTTTTTTTTTTAACTAAATACTTTACAAAACAAAAGTTAATAGTTTCTCATATTGTTATATGGTATTTTCTTTGCATTGATGAAGGCCTGAACATTTTTAATTTGTTCATTTTTGACTCAATACCCCAACCAATTTCTCTTCCGTTTATTAAGGGTAATTTGTAATTATACCATATTTTTTTTTATTATTGCAAATTTTCTTTCTGAAGCTACATCTATTAGACTTAATGAAGCCCTAAAATAAGAGATTAACAAAATATTGGAATAAAAGCAGCATTATTGTTTCCATCAGATGGTCCGTGCAAGAAAATTTCTTAAAATTTGAATAACAATTATCGGTTCCCCCTATAATGGTGAAAATAAATCCTGATGCAGGTTCCCTCGAGCAGAAATCCAATGTAGCATTGTGCAGCGTGCCATGGTGCCGTAGTGCCAGGTGGCTGCGACAATAGTGTTGTGACGCGGCACCCCTTCTCCCATCTCCCTCTATTCCAATAACCGGCAAATCCAGGGGCACGCTTATTTGTTCAGTAGCCGTTTGTATATCTATTTCAGTTTGCACGCTTGTGCCCTGTTTGTGAGCCCTGATATGTGTGAAGTTGGGTAGGTGTCAGGCGATTAGGTCCAACGATGTCTCTATTTTCAGTATTTCTCCCGATTCTGGAAACCTAGTACGACCTAAATAATTATTTTAGTTTGAACTACATATATACTATTTATCCCTACTATTATAGAAACTGAATAATTTTTTTGCATTCCCACAATTTTAGGAACTCCCAATCCCATTTTATAGATCCTTTTTGCATTCGATAGGACCTTCATTGAGGTAGGCTATGGTTTTGTAACATAGCTCTATAATCCAGTAATCATGAACAATCAGTAGCACTAACCAGATACAACAAGTCAATATGTACTGTGAACAACTACATTTGTTGTTTATGTACTCCAAAAGTTTTAATCAACGAATTACTTTTTTTTCTTTTTTGCCTATTTACCTTCGAAAATATTATACTGTTTGCACTATATCGAAAGTCGTCAGTGAAAGGCGAATAAGGTTTATATCCGTTTTGGAACCCATAGAACACGATTCTGCAGTTTTTAGAGATGTCAGTTATATATACTCTCGCTACTTTTCGGCTTTGCTAGCGGCCCCTGTTTGACCAAATAAGCTGAAATTCGGTATATAGAGTTGGTTCCCAAGCGGAACAATGCTATCAAACTTTGTACAAATTTCGTCAAACTTTCCACATTTAAGAACGTTTTTTCACTTTTTTTTTCTGTTTTTAAAGTATTGCGTATCTTCACAGCTCCTCCTAATAAAGTTGGAAGGTAGACATTTTGTGTCAATATTAAGTTGGTGTTGGAGAGGCGCCTTTGTGGAGGATTTCATCACCAGCAGCCATTTTGTTTCAAAATGGCGGCGGAAAAAACCTTTCTCTATAGATTACAGCAACTATTTTAACGATGTTGATAAAAACCTTTTCTGAAACGTTCGCTATGAAGCACTATAAATGTATGTATATGATATACTTTCTCAAAAATTGACTAGAAAAGAAGTTTTGACGAATGCAAACATTTATTTGAGAATAATTCGAAAAGAGTGCACTTTTTGCCTTTCAGGACATATTTTGAAGAAATTTAAATTCCTAAACGATAAAAAAACTTTCATCGAAATCCGTTCAGTCATACATACAAAGATCAGTTATACAGTTTAAGACAAAACAAAGGTTAGATTTGCTTTAGAACGTTTTGTAAATGTTTAGAACAATATATCTTTTCACGAAATCGTCCGATTTTAATGATTTTTTAAGGAAATTTATTATATTTTCAAATGACAATATCAACAAAAAATTAAATACTTTTTGTGTTTTTAGAGTATCCAATGTTAACGCCGTTATTATTTTTTCCTGCTTCTTTTGGATGAAGTTTATTGTTGAGGTAAATTTAAAGTTCTTAGAGGAGATAACATCGGCCATATTTTATTAAAATCGGTTCCTCGGTAAAGGTGCTGCATCGGTTTTTGTTTTATTTATATCTAAAACCTACCCATAGAGTCCTACTTCTGGTATGACAATTTTTATAATTATATATATAGTTTATTAAAAATAATAAAAATTTAATCTCTTTCTATTTTTTTAAAATTAAAAATGTGTGGAAAATATAACCTTAGTGACGGAGCTCTGCTGCTCATGCCTTTTATTTTTTATAAAATGTAACTTTTGTTTTCTTATTCAACTAATACCAAATTTGTGAATATAAACTCTTTGAAGGTCTTTTTGTTATGACAACCAAGGCTGTAGCTTCAATAAAGGCTCATTGTGTTCTTTTGTGCGAAAACGCTTAAATGACTACAGTATGATCTAGGGTTAACATTTGGACAAAAAGTGATTTTTGATATACATGTAAGCAAATATTTTCGACAATAAAATTTCCTATTCTGCCTTTTCGAGGGACACTCTTGCATAGATCATTTATTATAAAATACAAAAATACTGTTAAAATATAGTTAGCAGTTAATATTTAAAATAATTTAATAAAAAAATAATACATCTCTCTTTGTTCTAGATCATATCCTATAACTAGTGTTGTCCAAATGCGAGACCGAGACGAGTCTTGGTCTTGGAAACTCAGTCTTGGTCATGGTCTAGGTCTTCCGCAAGAGTCTCGCAGTTACTTATTAGCTTATTACTATAAATATAATACTGTAATTTTTCACATAGAAGAAACCTAAATAATCCAGAATGAAAAATTAGATGAATTAAATGCAAAATTATATTGGGCATACCAATTATTAACATATAGTAACTAACATTGTCAAGTATGAGTAATATTTTGCCTTATTTTTTGTTTAAAGATTGATTTTTTTTACCAGTCCTAGTCTTGGTCTTGGACCGATTTTGGGCAACACTACCTATAGCATATCTATCTTATCGTCTGTTTATTGCAAACAATCACTAAGTATATTTTTGATGGAGTTGAAATTTTAAGAAAGTTTTTTTTTTTTCTTTAACAAGATTCTTAGAAGTTCCTATGCTTTCGAACAACTTCTAGAGATTTAATTCATTGATTTTGAATATTTTTCCAAATCCGTCATCACATATCGTCGGCATCATGTTAAAGTAAGGAGTATGAAAGGTTGGGCAGATTAAAATTCGTCACTTTAACATGGTGCCGATGATTTATTTACAAGGATTTTAGGTTTATGCAAGTTCAGTATACTTTTGGTCTAAGGTACTCTAAGAGCCACAACAATCTCAAGAAGCATTGATAATCTGAGAGCCGTTGCGGACTAAGAGGCGATGCGGAGTTCCGTTTCCTGACCAGCTGCGCGCCCCGGACGGAGTTGACCCGGCGATTGGACCCACACAATCTGTCGTTTCACCGGGACTTATGTCATGTCTGGTATGGGATTAGTGTCTCCAACCTAGGGATTGCCGTCAGGCGGCGGTAACCTGGTTAGTTATGCGTTAGCTGATGGACCAGCGGAGGGGAGGCCTATGCGGTTTGTTTCTGTGTTGTTAAATGGAGACATTTTATAATTGTGGATTGATGGCTGACTTAATGATTGAAGTGGAGATTGGTTGCGGCTTTCAGTCAAAACAATGTAAAAATAAATAAATGATATTTATTTTGAGAAGGAGTTGATCGGGGGTTGCGGTCGAATAATTTCTAAATTATAAAAATAGTATTATTAATTGATTACGCCAACGTTTCGACCCACCTTGCAGGTCTTCATCAGGGCTACAAAATAATAAAAGGTACATAGTGAAAATAAAATAAATGAATGTTAAATAGATATTAAATAAGAAATTTTCAAGTTAATTTATTATCAGCCATATTTATACCAATTTTTAAAAATTTTGTCAACTTAATGACTACTCATCCCAATTACGACGTTTCTGCACGTCAAGCCATTTTCAATTCTAAAAAAATTAACGGATAAAATTGAAAGAACATTTAAACAATATGATGTAAATGAAATTAAATTTGCAAGCAAACCAATTAATAAATTAGATACAATTTATTCGAATACTAAAGATAAAGTACCTATCGATAAATTAACGAATATTATTTATAAAATAAATTGTAAAAATTGCAACAACAAATCATATTTTGGACAGACATTCCAATGGTTTGAAAAAAGACTTAAACAGCATAAACAAAATTGTAATTCAGAAAACACAAAAATTAAATTAGCTACTGGACTCTCTCAACATACTATGCAAACAAAACATGAATTTGATTTCAAAAACGCCAAAATCCTACATAATGAAATAAATACGAATAAACGTAGAATTAAGGAAGCAATATAATAACTAAAAACTTAAAAAAATCGGTAAATAATCGTACAGACGTGGATAATATGAATACATTTTACGCAAGTTCAATTGAAAAAAATCAAAATTTGAAATAAATTAGCTAATGTTACTTAAAATAGGTCCACATATAATATTGGAAAACATCATTGTATATGTTTATAATAAATAGTCTTCCCCTACTCCTATAAGAATAACCAGTCACTGAATAGAAATGAGACGGGTGACATGTGGGTGACTCATGAATAAGTCAATTTTAACTTATTTGAATCATTCAATAGAAAAGAATTGAGTAATAATAATGTTGTAAAATAATTAAAGGTGGACATGACAAGAATAAGGAATTTTATTATGAGTAGATACTTCCAATTCGCATAAGTGAAAAGGACAGGTACATGATGGGCATTTTAGGTATATAAAAAGAATCTTTATAATTTGAAATATGTAAAGTTAATATGTGATTGTAAATTGAAAAAAAAAGTTTAGACTTGAAAATGGCTCGACGAGCCGAAACGTCGTAATTGTGATGAGTAGTCATTAAGTTGACAATTTTTTAAAAAATTTATGTAAATATGGCTGATAATAAATTAACTTGAAAATAAATAGTATTCACCGGAGAAGAAGTGAGAAATATTGTGAATAAATAAGAAATTATTATTTCTTAATAATTATTAGTTTATCAGACAACTGTTTCTTATTTAATATCTACTTAACATTCATTTATTTTATATTCACCATGTACCTTTTATATTTTGTATCTTTTGTAGCCCTGATGAAGATCTGCAAGGTGGGTCGAAACGTCGGCGTAATAAATTAATAATAAAGGAAGGAGATGATCAGAGGTGGCGGTCATAAATAGGCTAAATAGTGGTAAAACTATTTTATTGAAAGCCGACGTTTCGACCCGACTTTGCAGGTCTTCAGGGAGGTGTGTTCAGCTAGGAGTTTCACTTAGAACTGAAATTGAGTTCTAAGTGAAAATCCTAGCTAAATTAATAATACTATTTTTATAATTTAGTATTTATTCGACCGCACCCCCCGATCAACTTCTTCTCATATTATATCACGGTCAACCATCTCTACATCATTGCGATATTTATTTTGATTTTTTCCGAGAAGGCCAAATGTTGAGGCCTTCATCCGGGCTAAGAAATAAACTGATAACAATGGGTAATAGAAACTATTAACATTAAAAAGAAAAGAAAAAATGTAGGTGAAAGGTATAGTCTAAAAAATGTAAGTAGAATAAACTTAAAGTAAAATAAAGTAGGTAGAATAAACTTAAATGAAATGTAAAATAACGATAACAAAGTTAGAGATAGGAAGTAAAGGAAGCCAAATTATGAATAAAATAATAACAATAACAAAGCACTATGAAATAAATAATAACGGCAGCGAATTAGGGACTAATGAAATAAACATAATGAAATAAGGTAACATAAGAAATGAAAAATGAATCAATAACGAAATGTAATGGAATTATATGAGATGAAAAAAAATAAATGTTTACATAAAATAAATGGGGAGCAATCAAATTGCTAAAATATGATGTCTTAGTATGCTAAAAAGAAGTGAGATAATCAAACAATAAAATGTAAAACAGACGAAAAGAGTATGAAGTTATATAAAGAATATAATAGATGCACATAAAAAAATTAAGTTACTGTAAAATCTATCAAAACATACTTACTACGTATAAGAGTTTAAAAAAATAAATAACTTAATGTAAATAATGATTCAATAAGATGTAATGAGGAAATGTATTAATATACACAAAGTAGAGGTGGGAATATGGAAAAGAACGGGCAAAACATATTTTTTTTTTTAATGAATACCTCAACCAATCTTCTCTTCGATACATTATACAGTCCATTTTAAAAATGTTTAAAAAATAGTTTTTAGCGACAAAGGTTTTTTCTTTTTAATTTCTGATTTGTATCTAGTTTTGGGTAATCTATTCCACATAAAACGGATCATTATTACCTGGCATTTACTCAAAAGCTAAATTTTAATAGGAATACCCTTTCCCAAAAGAATTGTTTTGAAAAATAATAATAAAATACTTTAAATTAAGCCAGATTGTTTTAATGATTGTATTATTTCCGTTTTATATGCATCCACCGTTCAATTTCTATAGCAGTTAGGAGCAAAACATATATAGAAATTGAAGAAAAACCTTTTCTATAATAAAAAAAAATCTGGTGCGCTCAAAACACAACTTTCACTTACCGCTGTGATGTGAATAGAAATTATTTTCTGGCAATTCTGGGCTATTAAAAACTTTTATAAGTGAATTTTAAACGGAGCTAAAGCTTAAAGCTTACAGATAACAAATCATTAATACCATTAAAATTAAAAAAAGTGTATTTATTATATCGACGGTAGACAATAAAAATCTAGTTTTATTAACCACATAACTTCAGTCTCTGAACCTTTCAGTTGACAAAATGACTAACTCCAATTTCAACATTTTTGAGTAATGTCATTTTAATTGAAAATGTTATCTATACAGACAGTGAGTAAGTTGATTCCATAGTAGGTAATTGCAGTGTTAAAATATAGAACTGTGAATAAAGGTATACATTTTGCCACTAGAAACATCAGCAAAAAAAAAAAACACAATGATTAATAATTCTCATATAAATTCTTAATCAAACTAAATTGAAAAATAAGCTTAAAATCAGTTATAATTTATTGGAGTAATAATTACTTAATCGATTAATGGACTTACTAGTAATTGTCTTATTAACCTGAAAGATTTTTCTTGCTGATTTTTCCTTCTAAATTTTAAATATCCTTCTCTTTAAATTTTCACCCAGTTAGGTAATCAATAGGAGGATTTAAATTAAGATTCACGTTAATTCCTGCTTATTTTCATAGTTATTTTGTCATGTTTAAGCTCATTATAATATCATACATCGCAATTATCTTTGTTTAAACCTCAAATCAATATTTACCTCTATACATCTCACAAGGTTGTATTTAGGAAATATAAAAATAATTCTAGTAAAACCAAAAGTTTCTCAAAATGAGTTTAATAGACCCAAATAACAAATGTTTGATACATAAAAGGTTTTCTGTCATTTTGGTGCATTCATTGGTTTTTTTTTGTGAATAAATAAAGTCGAAATTCACAAGAAGTAAAGTTAAAAGTTCAGATTTATCATAAATGTGTCTCAAGTGATTTCTTTCAATAACCGGACGATGTTATTGATGAATAAAAAAATAAAAACTAACCTGATTCACGGATATATCTCTCCTCAAGAGTTTTAGGTGTCTTCGCATCTCGATTAATGTTGCAACTATCACGTCAATAATGAATCAGTCTGTGGCTAAATAAATATTGTTTTAAATAGGAAATAGTCCAACAAACAAAATTACCGCTGATAGAAAAGTATAGGTTATAGTTACAATGGTGTATAGGCTATAGAGTAGTTATATACTCAAGAACAACATCCATCTGTTCGATAATTTTATTGTTTAAGTAAACAGAAACAAATTATTTTTTACTTTCACTTACGTATATATTTATATAAATAAAATAAAGATTTTGTCTGTACATTGAATAGAACCAACCCGTTTTATGATATCTTTCCGATTTATACATTGCAGACACCAAATCCACTTTTAAAACAACTTTTGTCTGTCTGTATGTCCGCATTGAAACGAAATTTTGTCAGGGGTAAGCTCAGCAATGGCTTGTTGTAGACTTTTGAAATTTTGGCATTATATTAAGGTTTGCTTGACTTAGAACATAGGCTTTAAATGAAAACAAAATATTGAGTATAACCAAAGTTATGAATTCTTGAGTAATTTGACTAAAGATTTCGGTTAATGTTGATAATAAATGTTAATAATAAACGTATGTTTATAGGTTAAAGAACATCTATATAAATAAAATAAATGTTTCGTCTGTACATTGAATAGAATCAACCAGTTTCATGGTATCTTTCCGTTTTATACACTACAGACACCAAATCAAAAAATTTTGTTTGTCTGTCTAGGTGTCCGTATTGTCCAACGAAATTTTGTCAGGGGTAAGCCCGACTGGTTAACGCCAGACTTTTGAAATTTTGACATTACATTTCTGGGATTAACCAAACGGATTAGCCGGAAATAAGGGGGAAAAACTCCAAAAATTTCACCCCGCCCGCCACAATATTCAGATCAAGTTCTACTAGTTTACATCAAGTTTACACGGATGTAGGTGACTCAATGTCCAATGTTGTTTTGGTTATTTTGCCATCGATAAACTCAGGAGAGTTTAAAGAAGTGGAGAGACTACAACTATTTTTGATTAATTAATCAACTCTACAATCTCCTCGCTTCATCATAAATGAAAATTAAACTTAACAAATTTTAATGGATCGGTGGTGGTCGGTTTGGTTGTGTGGTACAATACCTAAACAAATAGCCAAATAACAAAGCTTTTGTTATGATTATTGCGAAACCTTGACTTCCATAAGCCCTGCCATAAAAAATTTCAAAACAATCCCTCTCCCTTCAAATTTTAACTATAAACCCTTCAACGACGGGTACATCAGCTGGTGTAATATATAGTAAGTTGAATGACACCTTGAACGGGAAGATTGGACAAAGTTGTAAAATGAGTGTGTTTTATGCGATCGTGAAAATTTTTGAATCTGAGTTTTCAACGGAAATAAACGTTTTGGGGTACCCTGAGTCCAAATAACCATGTCCCGAAAAATGATCTGTGTCTGTGTGTGCGTATGTTGGCAGTCTAGCACAACTAAACGAAAAGTCGTAGAAAACTGATATTACGTATTTAAGATAGGTACATGCCTTAGATGTGACAGCAACTTTTTCCTTATCATCGGCTAACCTGAAGTGCCACTTTATATCAACGCTGAAACACATTTTTACAATTTTCTCAAAAACGGCTCTAACGATTTTGATTAAACTCGGTGTATAATTTTATGATTAAGTGGCCTTTAATATCATTTAGGTCTTATCCCCGTTGATGTCAAAAGGCGCACACAAGGCTTTAGTAATTAATTGCTAAGAAAATATTTGATTAAAGTTTTGAATTTGGGAAAAATTTTCCCGAAACGTCAACTTGACATGAATTTTGACAAATAAATTAATTTTTTTGTATACTTGGAAGTTGTTGAATAATTTTTGATAAATGTTTTGATTGTTGAAAAATCTTTAAATTTTATTTTGTAAAGAAATATTATTTGTAATCGAAGGCAACGCTGTTGTTATGGAAGGTTTTTAAAATAAAGTTGCACACGGCACCTAAGATACAATCAAATAAATAAAACGAGATGTTTTTAATATTTTTGGAATTTTCTTGTTTGAAAAGTTTTGTAAAATTTGCTAAAATATAATTATTGTTTTTTATATTGTACTATATACCAATGTAGTTCCGAGATCGGAGTCGACTGCGAAGGGTTGCAGAACGGTCCTCTGCCTTCATGTAATTATGATTCTAGCAAAAAAAAAAAAAAAAAAAATGGATATGTGGTAACTCCTCTTAAACCAAGATTAACATCGAGGAAAACTGAGAAATATTCATAAATAGTTATGAAATGGCTTTGATATTTAAGTATAACTTTAATATATATTGAGAAAGAGATAAAAAAGAGAACTTAACAGCTGAAATGATCCTCTTTGTACAGTAGCTGAGAACACGCGGCCGTTGAAGTGGCGTGAGATATGTGTTGATCCTACCTCAGAGGGAGGTGTTTAAAGAGATAGGCCAATGGCTAAGTGGCATTAATAAGGGGATAATGATAGGGTTGCTAAGGTCACGTGTCCTACACGTGTGGCGGTGGTCATCTTCTTGTTAGGTCCCGATGAGGCCACTCAGCTCGCCACGTGTCTCTTGTCCTCGTTCGTTAAAAAAGTGCCATCTGTGGGGAGAAGGGGGTTCGCCGATATAGAGATATCCGCCACAATGAGGTCATGTTTACCCACGGGGATAATGATTCAGTCATTTTTATTTTATCTTCTTCCGTTTTTTTTATTTTTCATTACCATATGTGGTTTGTCAAGGAAAATTATAGATAGTAGCCGTTTTTCTTCAGGTCATTAGGTTTTGGAACATGAGGAAGTGCCATGATTATCTCTTGGATCGGTAATCACATTTTATTTTTTTAGAATTTGGCTCCCAATGTTTATATATAAAATAGTGCACCCTGCGTAATAGCCAAAAACGTTTATACAAAATAATATATATATATATATATATATATGTATACATATATATATATATGTATACATATATATATATATATATATATATATAATATATATATATATATATATATATATATGTATATAAATTGTTTTCATTGTTGCTATTGTTGTTAAACGTTGTGGAGTATACATGAACGACTGCTCCCCCAGTGGAATTAGTTATAGTTGATGAGCCACTTTGTATGTGCTACAAACAACTAGTACAATACGTGTGATGATCCACAAGGTTTCCGATAATCCCATAAAAAACCCTGATCCCCATGTTCTACCCTCGGACACCTAAGCATAAAGAGCAGTTAATAGAGAAGGTAAAGGAAAAAAATATTTGATCCTCATAAAAAGCGTACGATGGCACTATATCCCTATTGTATCCCTCATGAATTTTAATTTCCCAAGGAATACCGGATAGGTAGCGCTTCCATGGAGCAGTGATTTAGACGCCTGCGCCACCTGGCAAGGACCACCTGGCCCCATATACTGCTCCCTAAACACTGCCTTTAGGATAATGGTTTTTAACCCTGGTAATTTAGCTGTTAAATGGGGTTATTTTTAGACTAGATCAAGCAATAAATTCTTAGGCAAAGCATTTTTATTTTTTATTATTATACGTGACTAAATTTAAAAAAAACTGTAGTGCATTGTGCATCACTCAAATTTTGAGAGGGGGTCAAGTTTTTGAATTTTTCGGTCGATCATAAGGGTTCATAATTGTAAATAATAAACCAAAAATATATTTAAATCGGGATATCTCTAATATGATGAAACTTCCTTCATTTTATAGAAAATTCAAATACCTTTAAAATATCTTATCACATTATCGACAAAAAAGTGTACACTTTTTGATTTATGCGGAATTTAATTTTACCATCCCTCGCAACTTTTTTTCCAGCTTCTTTTCGTTGAAGTATGTTATATAGATAAATTTAAAGGGCCTCGAGCAAATGACTTTAGCGAAGTTCCATTGAAATCGGTACATTCGTTTAGGCGCTACAGCCTATAGCAACGCAGGTTTTACGGCCGCGATTTTGAAAGTAAAATGCGGATAGTAATGTCGATGGAGGAGGATCATCATCGGATGATCTCTGATTGTATATCCAAATTTGAAAAAAAATCGGTCCAGTAGTTTCGGAGAAGATGGGCGGATGGCGAACGGACAAAAAAAATTGTATTCGTTTATCGAATTCTACGTATCCTGAAACATGAAACCTCAAATTTTGAGAGGGGGTTAAGTTTTTGAATTTTTTGGTCGATTACAATGATTGAAGATAATAAACCAAAACTGTAGTGCATCACTCAACTTTCACTTACTGGCCAAATTAAACAATTAAATTTCTGTTCAATAGGGCTAGTTCAAATGTGTGGAAGCGCGGTCTCGGAGACCGCATGTGGCCTCTGCGACGAAGTTGCGGCCTCGGAGGCCATATACGGCCTATAAACGTTTTTGCATAATATTTTTTAATTTAGTTCTGATTTGATCAATGTTTAATTAATTAAGTAACGACCATTTGGAAATTAAGTTGAATGGAAGTAGGTGTATTTATTGATGAATAAAAATAGCAACGGTAAAATATAATATATTACGATTAATAAAATATAGGAATATTATGGCCTCCATTAGGACAGCCTAACATTACTGCGACCTCTAATGATTAAAACATGTTGACGTCTTCGCTCACAAAACTACTATAAAGTAATAAATCAATAATTTCAAGCAAATAGCATTATGAACCCTTTCACCTCCTCTTAATGCTTCAATTCATTTTTATTTTTATTTATTTTGATAAAGCAAGGCCAACTTTGCCCATTTTCAAGTCTAACTTTTTATATCAATATCTTATACTCGCCTTCTTCAAAAATTAATTTCGTAACTATTTATGAATATTCCAATTAACAATTAAAATAAAGAATTAAATAAAGATACTTTGGAGACGTCTCAGTAGTTAAAAATTTTTACCTATTATAAATAGGTAAGCCTACAGCTGACAGTGGACATAAGGCTATTAAAAAGATAGGACGAAAATGTATAGCATTTGAATTAAATTTAAAAAAAAAAATTAATTAGTGAGACTAGTCCAAAGTATCTTTATTTTAATTGTTAAATGGACCTTTCATAAATATTTATGAAATTAACTTTTGAAGAAGGTGAGGATAAGACAATGATATAAAAAGTTGGTCTGAAACGTTGTCAAAATAAATATAAATAAAAATGAAATGAAGCATTGAGAGGAGGTAAAAGTGTTCAAAATGTCATTTCCTGGAAATTATTAATTTATTAATTAATTAAAAATACCCTCGGAAAATATGAAGATTTAATTAAAAACTACGATAAAGTAGTTATTAAACGATATAAATTTTTGGTTTTTCAAGGTAAAAATAATTAAAATAGTTTCCATATAGCTTGGAAATTTCATTTAGTTTCAATGAAAACATTTAATCTCCATTAAAAAGTAACTAGTTATAAAAAATTATAAGTCATTAGTTTTTTTATTTCAACCTCCCCTACCTTCTACCAACTTATATATTACAGATCATTTTGTCTATAATCCTTAGCTTTCCAACGCTATAATAATAATAATAATAATAATAATAAGGCTTAGCGAACCCGAAGGTTCGATGCCGACACCACCAATCGCTTGTTACACACCTCCTTCCACCGTTCGCCGTCCAAACCCAGTCCCTTCAGATCGGCTTTAATGCAATCTTCCCACCTTCGCTTCGGTCTACCCCTCGGACGCTTACCATTCGGCACAGCAAATATTAACCTTTTAGGAATTCTCTCGTTACTAAGCCCAACAACTTTACAAGCCCATTTGATTCGCCGCGATGAAATTACCTCAATTATATTACCCGGATACATCTCACGCAATTCGGCGTTGTGTAACCGTCTGAACTCTCCGGTTAACTCATCCTTCTTCGGTCCGAATATTCTACGCAATACTTTATTTTCAAAAACCTTAAGACGCTGCTCATCCCTTAATGTAAGCGGCCAAGTTTCGCATCCATAAAGAACTGTAGGCAAGATAATTGTTTTATAGATTCTAATTTTTAAGTTTCGGGACAAGAGGCGCGAACTAAGTAGTTTTGTCACAGAAAAATAACAAGCATTCCCCGCCTTCAGTCTAACCTTAATCTCTTCTTCAATTTCGTTTTTTCTAGTTATCGTAGAACCTAGATACCTAAATTTATCTACCTGTTCAAACATATTACCATCTATATCGATATCACCAGTAGTATCGCCATTTTTGCAGCTAACCATATATTTTGTTTTATCCACGTTTATTTCGAGTCCTAGTTCTTTACCGGCTTTCATTAACGTTGTCGTATTTAGTTTTATAGTTTCAACGTCTTCGCTTAACAGTACCAGATCATCAGCATAGCCCAGCACGGATGTTGTCCCGCCCAGATCCAACCCTTTCTCGGTTCGCATTACCTCCCTAATGGCATGTTCTAATGCCAAATTGAACAGGACAGGCGAAAGAGAATCCCCCTGTTTTAAGCCCGAACGAACCTCAAATTTTTCGGACAAATTATTACCGATTCTAACTTTATTGAGTGTCTCCGTCAAGCACATCCTGACTAGATTTACTAGTTTTTTTGGAATCCCCTGCTCGATTAGAATATTATACAGTTTCTGGCGGTCAATAGAATCGTAAGCCTTTTTAAAATCTATATACAGCTGGTGAACAATACCGTTATACTCCAATTTTTTCTCTAATATTTGCCGTAAAGAAAATATTTGATCAATAGTCGAACGATTCCGTCTAAATCCGCATTGGTAGTCTCCGATAATTTCCTCGGCGTATTCCGTGATTCGACTGGTTAAGATTAAAGTGAATATTTTATAACATACCGGAAGGAGTGAAATTCCTCGATAGTTATTACAATCCGTCCTCGGACCCTTTTTGTGAATCGGAATAAGAATAGATTCTTTCCATTCTTCAGGTAATTTCTCGTTCACCCAGATCTTTTTAACCAACCGATGTATTTTAGAAACTCCAGCTTCCCCGCATGCCTTAATTAGTTCAGTAGGAATATTATCGATTCCCGCTGCTTTATATGATTTTAATTTTCCGATAGCTACTTCAACTTCCTCTTTACTTGGTCCTTCTATTAACGGTTCAGCACTCTGGTACTCAGAAGGAGGACACAGATCATAATTTCCCGTATTTAAAATATTGTCAAAGTGGTCCTTAAACTTATTCAATATGTCAACCGGATCGGTCAGAATATTGTTATTATCATCCCTAATTCCAGACGTTACGGGCCCTACATATTTACGTGATCTGTTTATACCTTTGTACATGTCTCTTACGTTATTTTCGATTCTATTAGTTTCTATTTCAATTATTTTATTTTTAAGATACTCCCTTTTTTTATTTTTGAGCAATTTTGTCGTTTCGTTCTTTGAGATTCGGAAGTATTCCAGATTGTCTTCGCTAGGATTATTTAGAGCTTTTAATTTAGCGGCTTTTCTTTTTTCACACATGTTTAAGCAATCTTCATCAAACCACGGTTTGTTATTCTTATTTTCCTTTTTTCCTAGACACGAGTTACCGACCGCTTTAATATTATCCCTGATCTCTATCCATAACTTGTCAATATCCTCGTGGTCCTCGTCAGGAAGCTCTAAAGCTTCAAACCTATTCTTAACATCTAGCTCGAATTGGTTTCTAATTGATGGATTTTTTAATTTTTCCAAATTAAAATTCTCAAAATCGAAACGGTTTTCTTTTCTCTTTTTTATATTAAGTTTTTGTCGAAGTTTCGCGATTACTAATTCATGATCCGACCCACATTCTGCTCCGCGATAAGACCGTACATTAATTATACTGCTTTGCCAGCTGTGTTGTATCAAGACATGATCGATTTGATTTCGTGTTTGCGAATCCGGTGATGTCCAAGTATATTTATGAATATCCTTATGTTTAAACGTCGTACTTTTAATTATCAGGTTTTTCGAGATGGCAAAGTTTATCAGACGGATCCCATTATCATTACTATATTCGTGCAAACTTTCTTTACCAATCGTCGGAATATAAACTTCTTCCCTTCCTACCTTTGCGTTCGCGTCACCTACAATTATTTTCATGTAGTTTCGCGGTAGTTTATCATAAACCCATTCGAGTTTATCGTAAAATTCACTTTTGACTTCATCGTCACTGTCTTCGGTCGGACAATGTATGTTTATTAATGCGATTTTAAACCAACGTCCCTGAAATGTAGCTACCGAAATTCTATCACTAAAGAATTGTACGTCCCTCAAAGCGGATAGTAATCTACTCCTAATTAGAAACCCGGTACCTAAACAATGATTCCCGCTTCCTCCGTACCAAATAGTGTACTTTCCTTCCCTCATCGAGCCCTCCCCTGGCCAGCGAACCTCTTGCAGAGCCACGACATCCAAATTGTACCCATTTACCTCATTCGCGACCGATTTTAGCCCCCCTGCTGTGTTTAAACTCCTTACGTTCCACGTACCAATATTTAAATCCCTATATTTCAACTTGCGCATGAATCCCCTAAAGCAGTCCCCACCCGGAGACCCGAACGGGGGACTAGTTTACCTCCGGATAATGAGCGTTTTACCTTAGGGAGATCCATGACTTTTTGTGGTGTTTGGTGAACTAAAGATATGTGAGTAGGGCGTTCAATCCTACGTCACACCCTCCAGCAAGTCTGGTGGGCCCCTACCTCCAGCAAGTCTGGAGGTCCCCTCCCTCCAGCAAGTCTGGAGGGCCCCTCTCATTGTTGGTCAGCGAGTCCATCGGACTTAGCCGGGAGGAACTTCCAAGGAATTTCCACCGACCATCCCCACATCCGCCACCCGTGGGACGCTCCCCATACGCGGTAATGAGCCCGCGCGAGGTTTCCAACGCTATATTGTAAATAAACGATATATCACTTCTGTTTTGCCGAAAAAATTTTATTAACCTTGAAAACATGTATCTTATTGTTCCTTTAGTTATTTAAATAAAGATACTTCGTATTTTAAGGTATATTTATTTAACTTTATTTAATAATAACAATAAGAGATCGTTAATTGTTCCAAATAAACCAAACTGAAGGTACATTAGAAGTAGACAATTTACAAATTGGACATTTAAGCATTGTCAGATTAATTAAATAAGGTTAATACCTACATTATATTGAAGTATATTTAATTTTACCTAGATATAATATAGATTACCTATAAATTACCTAGACAGAGATTCTTTCGTGCAGTTCACTATAATTTCAAAGTTTTCAACATCTGTCTGTTTTCTGTTAAGTGACCGAGATATTGCCGTTGAATGTGGCATATTGCAGTATTTTTTAATAAATCAACATTTTTCTTTTCAGAATTCCTCTCGATCTATTGTTTGTTCTTCCCCAATTCCTAATCAAGTCAAACTTCCATCCACTTTATTTATTTTCACATACTTATGTATGAAATATATAGTGTATATATATTTTTTTTTTTTGGGGGGGGGGGGGTTCTTCCCTTCCTCGCCGTTAAGGCTATACGGGATTTTCCCGGGCCAGGGGGTGTGAGCGGGGATTTAAAAGACTCCCCCGGCACCGGGACGCGAACTCGTGACTATTTTTATATCTTTGATTCATAGATCAGGTTGCCGGGCAACGGCGGGGCAGTGCTCACGCTTTAGCCCATTCGGCCATCCCGCCCACTTTATAGTGTGTATATATAAGATAAGAATCGCTATCGTGAATATATTTTTTTTTCTAGGTCTTGTTTTTCCATTTCTCCTTACATTATTATCTTAATTTTCCCAATGGCATTCCTATAACACAACTAATCTTTGTTTTCAAATTAGTAAGTATAAATCCTGTATTGCTGACAGGTGGATCAAGGAGAAGCATCTATCTAGCACCCAGAACTACCAAAAGTATACCATACCTGACGAACACAACGGATCCGAAACTGCAGACAAGAGCCCCATCACTTTAAAACCACCCCTGGCGGGATTCGAAGCGACACCAGTAGCAAATGGGCGGGATGGCACGGTCGTTTAGCCTCGAGTGCCATTAATTACGACGACTGCTAACAGTTTGGATATGCAAATGCTTGGTGTTGACTCGCCGGTTCGTCACGGGCTGCCACAATGGCCCATTGTTGGCGTTATGGCCATTCTTCATAAGGTACCATTGTTGTACCCCGCCATTGTCTAATATCAGCTGGCCCTAAACAATCTCCTCTACTTAAAGCAAAATTAATTGCCTTCTAGCCGTTCCCCCAGCCCAGGTGCTTCCACCCACTAACCTAGTCAGTTCATGACGGGCTCCATTACTTCCTGAATTGATGCAGGTTTGAATAACCATTTTTTATATTCACCGGGTTACAGCTAGTGGGATAATAGGATGGGGAGCAGTCCAAACTGATAAATCTAATTAGTTGAAATAAAATAAAAAGTTGAAATAATGGGTTGATGTTTTAATAATGCGGAATTTATTTAAATATTAATAATTATGGAACTATCCAAAAGGATATTTCGTATATGAAAAAAATACATATATATAATGAATTGATGATTTTTCCTCGGATTTCACGATGTAGACTTGAAGGAACAAATTCGGTTCCGTGTCTGACTAATCGTAGTTAAATCCGTGAGGCCAGTGAACACCATCTCGGTGCCGGACAACTCTAGTACAAGCCCCGCGAGGCTCCCGGGTGATGGACATATTTATATTCAAAAATAGAAATACGAATACCATTTATATTTATGGTATAAATGAATATAAATACGAATATATTCGTATTCGTAAAAAGTAATATGAATACAGAAGATACGTATTCACGGCTGTAAATATGAATACGGCCGTATTCACGATTGTAAAAGTGAATAACGGCTATATTTACACCTGTAAAAGTGAATACGCACGTTTAATAAAATGAATACGCTTATATTTACAGAAGTGAATGGAAATATTTTCACACAACCTTATTAATGAATACTCTTATTTGTTTAAAAAATGTATTTATTAAATTATTTATTTAAAAAAATATATTTACTATATATATATCATTTTGTTTTTATATATAGTATTATATTCTTTCTTTTACAATATATTATGTTAATTATGTTACAATGTATTATATAATGTTAATTATCACTCGTAATGTTTGTACGTAATATAAATTCCCGAGCCTTTGTATTTACACTAGTAAAAGTGAATACGGTAGTATTCACGTTTATTAAAATGAATACGCTTAAATTTACAGAAGTGAATGCTAATATTTTCACGCAACCTTATTAATAAATACTCTTATTTATTAAAAAAAAAGAAGGTATTTATTAAATTTTTTTTTTTAAATTATTATATATATCGTTTTATTTTTATATATAGTATTTTATTCTTTCTTTTACAATATGTTATGTTAATTATGTTACAAAGTACTATGTTATATTAATTATCACTTGTAATGTTTGTACGTAATATAAATTCCCGAGCCTTTGTATTTACACTAGTAAAAGTGAATACGGCAGTATTAACGTTTTTTAAAATGAATATGCTTAAATTTACGGAAGTGAATGCAAATATTTTCACAAAATCTTATTAATGAATACTCTTATTTATTAAAAAAAATGAATTTATTATTTTTTTTAAATATAGATTTACTATGTATATCATTTGATTTTAGTATATAGTATATTCTTCCAACATGTTATGTTAATTATGTTACGATGTATTATTAATATGAAAATATTTTCACACAATCTTATTACTGAATACTCTTATTTAATTAAAAAAATATATTTTTTAATTTTTTTTTTAAATTATTATATATACCATTTGATTTTTATATATATTATTATATTCTTTGGGCATCGCCTCCCTCCCTCCCCCCAATAAAAATTCTGAAGAGGTGAGAATATCGGAATTTCTTGAAGAGCCGGTACTGTCGTGAATTAACTTGAAAATCAAAATCCCTACCATCCAGATTACCAGACTCAGTTTCGCTATGAACTTCATATATTGTTCTATATGCTATATTTAACACATTAACAAATATATTCACACATTACACTGAACGGCAGGTCCGGAAAGGTCACTATTCAAATTTGACAGCCCTTGTCAAAATTCCTTGCTTCAACTTAAGTCTGACGTGTACACGTATTCCCCGTTGGAATTTCCAAGGTATCGTTGTACCTACCCTGACCGTCCATTAAACTTATCTTTATTGTCATTAGCAGCCCATAAGCAAACAGTGCGCCAAAAAGCCTGTACGTTTAGGATCATAGACTTAGGCTTTCCATTCTGGTACGGAAGAGGGTGGGACGATGGATCCAAAAAAAAAAAAAATGCTTGAGAATTCATATTACGTACAAACGTTCCGAGTGATGATTAACATAACATATTATAAAACGAAGAATATAATGCTATAAATAAAAATAAAATAGTATATATTGTAAATACGTTTTTTTATATAAATAATTTAATAAATA
Organism: Nezara viridula; assembly: GCA_928085145.1. NCBI lineage: Eukaryota > Metazoa > Arthropoda > Insecta > Hemiptera > Pentatomidae > Nezara > Nezara viridula. Next base: position 51,696,858 of record OV725081.1, read on the forward strand.
TATATTTTTTAATAAATAAGATTGTGTAAAAATATCTGCTTTCTCTTCTGTAAATTTAAGTGTATTCATTTTAATAAACGTGAATACTGTCCTATTAACTTTTACAAGTGTAAATACAAAAGCTTGAGAATTAATATTACGTACAAACATTACGTGTGATAACTAACATAACGTATTGTAAAAGGAATTCTATAATACTATATATAAAAATAAAATGATATATATATAGTAATTTTTTTTAAATAAATAATTTAATAAATACTTATTTTTAATAAATCAGATTATTCATTAATAAGGTTGTGTAAAAATATTTCCATTCACTTATGTAAATTTAAGCGTATTCATTTTATATTGCCGTATTCACTTTTACAGGTGTAAATATAGCCGTATTCACTTTTACAATCGTGAATACGACCATATTTACAGCCGTGAATACGTATCTTCCGTATTCATATTACTTTTTATGAATATAAATATATTCATATTTATATTCATTAGTACCATAAATATAAATATGCGCATAGGTGTCTACAGGCCTCTACCATTCAGTACTCATAATGGCTTAGTTTTAGTGTTATAATCACATTTTTGGTACATTCTATTGATTCTATTAACGAACAAATATTAATGAAATAATTTAATTGTCCAAAAAATTAAACAACTTTTTTTTTAATTTGGCTTCTTTTATTCTGTAGGGAGGTCGTTTGAGAAGGCCTATATCGTAAAAATTATATAATTATAATAATGAAACTTAATTAAAAAATATTTTGATGAATATCTTGAATTTTTAATTTAACGTTTGCAATTTAACACTTTGTTTAGTATATTTACTGATTCTTAGAGGCAATTTAAATTGTATATACTTCCCCGGAAATGAGCCATATTAATACCTGTTTTATAAACCAAAATAATATATACCTAATCTGAACTACATATAATGAATAGTTGACGGGTTGTTCAGTAAACTCATATATCACTAATAAAATAGTTAATTTTCATTTCCTTTATTTTGTTCGGAAGTTGGGCTATATCATAAAAAAATAAGAAATTCTAATATTGAATGTATTATTCACTCGGCATAAAGAAAGATGGAAAGGGCGAAGCTATATGTTCTTGAAAAGAGAAGTGAAAAGACCAAAACTTGTTCCAATAATCCGAAATACAGATCTCGATAACTTGAACCAGTCAAATGGCATTCAGAGTGTTTTTTTTCTAAACTTTTCACTATTATTTTAGGTTGTACACCATCATTACCATAGAGGATTTGGGAGGTGTGGAATACAATCCAACAAGAAGGGGGTGTCCGTGGGCGTCCTAAAGCTAACGTTGCTGGAGTGTGACTTTCAGTCGGATGGTCCTTTAATAAGGGTTTAGAGTTGTCCTCCAACCAGAAGCAGAACAGTGAATAGGACAGGTGGAGGTGACAAAGCATAGGATGGTTAATAACGCGGCATACCTAATTGTGATCCTTACCTCCCGCTGCGAGTATTACCTCTAATACCGTAATCTTTACACCCGTCGAAGGGTTATCGTCCGCCTCCTGCTTGGATTCCGGAATGGGGAACGGTATTTGAGCACCTGGAAGGATTAGAGGATGGTCTCCTATTACTAAATCATAGATAAAAAATACATATCTTTCACTGATGCACCTTTAATTTTATTAAAGGAAAATAATTTAATGTCTCATTGTTAGCAGTAATGAAAAATTTGATGCGGTGCGCGCATCACACAACTTTTACTTACCCCCTCTTCTTAGCAGAAATGAGAATTTCAAGACAAAGGGAAGTGAAAATTAAAATTATACACAGTAAGAAACATTATTTAAAACAATTAATTATCATATGTTTCTCATTACCTTCTAATGCATTATATTTTTTTGTTTGACCTTAGCCATTTCCTTTTCCGACTGTATATTTCAATTATTTATTTGATTACTTGGATACTTTCAGTGCTCTAAAACACGCCCTGATGATGACCCACATGTTTGGGTTGAAACGTCGGCACCAATAAAAACTTTATAATGACTGCCCCCTGAATATTTATCACCCACTATATTAAAAACGACTTAATTTTACTCTCATGCAATTAAATTAATAAAAATCATTAATGCCATTTTCGAGAAATTCGTAAAAATATGTTAAATCGAAAATACAAAGTGCCACTTCCGGTTAGCCGATTTTAATGTAGCTGTAACATTACAGACATATACGAATCTTAAATATGCAATTTCACTTTCGCACGACTTTTCGTTTTTGGGCTAGACTGTTAGAAAAAAAAAATGCTACTCCGAAGATTTTATTCTCATATGAAAAATTATTGACCTTGAAATATTGATATTGTTTAGCCAATGAAAACGGTGATAAAGCTATTCTGACCTTACTTGGCAGACGTTTTTTTAGTTGTGCTATTTTTCTTTTCATTCATTATAAATACCTAAACATGCATATTTTCAGATATATAGACCCTCAAAGGTAATAAATAATAATCTATTTAAAATTTGGTTTTGAGTTGCGCCGGCCTTTTTCCAAGCTGATTAAAACATAAAGATTTTTTATTTAGGTAACAACAAATTGTTACATTTATGAAGAACTAACGCAGTATATTAATTTAAAAACCAACTACAATCCTTGACTTAGTATTGAACTGAAAGGACAATAGTTTTGTAATGTTTTTCATAATGTATTTTAAAAAATAGATAAATAATTTACGAAAATATACGTAATTTTAATATGAAGCATTTTTACAATATTCTCACAAAGCATTACAAAAAATATGCTCTAAATTATTAAATCGACAAATAGTAAACATAGAATATTGTAGAATTTATTTGACTTCTATTTTTTCTACAATTTTAATAATTTTACCTGAATGAAATTCTTCCTTTTTACCAATATATTGTTTAACAAGTGTCAATTCAACGTTTCGAGACAATGCCTTGAGCTAGAGCCTAAAATATTTATTTATAACTCCTTGTATTTACGTAACAACAAATTGTTATATTTATGAAGAACTAAGGCAGCATATTAACTTAAAAACCAACTATGAATCCTGTACTTATTTTGACAAATTTGTCATAATCATTTTTTAATCCAAATATTTGACAAGAAACAGACCTTTATTCTTTTCTCCACTACAATACATTTAAATGTACGTTATTTTAATAAGATGATTTTTAAAAATATGATTACAAAAATTTTTTTTGTTGTTGTCTATCAAAAAAATATATTTGTGCCTGTCAACTTATTGTTGACAATCATCAAATGTGATGGCGATACATGATATAATGACATGACAGGCATGGGGAAGCAAAGTACTCATTAGTACCTCTTCCCTAACTTGTTCCAATTACTTAGGTTGTCTAAGGAAGGAGATCCCTCATCCAACGCCTTTTTAGTCTCCTCCTCATGTTCTGAGGTATGTCAGCTGTGGCCATGTCTCTTATAAGTCTGTTATTATGTCCATTTAAATTTATGTAAAATCGTTGTAAAGGGACGTTATATGTTGGTCAACAGTTGGAAAGTGGAGGCCAGTATGTAGAGTTTTGTTAGTCACGTAACAAGGTGCTTTTGTTATGAGTCGCAATAATTTTGATTGGAACGTTTGAAGTTTCTGTAGGTATATCTGTGATGAATAAGTCCATATGGGTTTAAGTAAGTATGTATATGTATCCAGTTTCTGTTTTAGTTTTGGTTTTGAAGATTTAGAAAAAAGAGAGTAAAGTAGTTTGAGTCGTTTGTTAAGTGTCTTACGTTTCATTTTGACTTGCGGACCCCATGTCATCCTTCTGTCGAAGGTGAGTCCAAGGTAAAGTACCGTTTGAGGAATTTGATTGTTGTCAATATAAACTGGAGGGCAGGTGTTTTTTCGAAGAGTAAATGTTGTATGTTAGGATTTCTCGTGATTAAGACGAATTTTCTATAGTGTGAACCAATCTTGTAATTTAAGTAAGTGATCTTGTAGAGTTAGTGAGGCCTGTGTAGGATCTTGATGTTTTGTGGGAATTGTTGTATCGTCTGTCAAGATCTCATCGTTAATAGGTATATCGTAAGTGTATATAACGTAAAGTAGAGGGGCTAGTATTGAACCTTGGGGAACTCCTGCCAAGATTGGACGAACTGAAGACATTTCCGAGCCCTGCCGAACTGAAAAAAATCTGTCGAAGAGGAAAGATTGAAGGATAAGATAGTCCGTGTATGGTGGCATGGTCTTAAGTTTAAAGAGAAGACCCTGGTGCCAGACTCTATCAAACGCCTGAGCAACATCCAAAAATACTCCAGTTGCATATAGTTTTTGTTCTAAAGCTCCAGCAATATAGTCTGTAACTCTGTGCAATTGATGTGTCGTCGAATGGAATGTGCGAAAGCCGAATTGGTGGTTAGGTATTATCTGTTGGTCAGTCAATATGTCGACAAGTCTTTTGTATATTAATTTTTCAAAAACTTTAGAGCATATCGGAAGGAGGCTAATGGGTCTGTAGGATGAAGGATTGTATATGTCTTTACCGGGTTTGTGAATCAAAATATTATTTAAAACGCATTAAATTATAATACGCTCAAATAATATAAAATCATACAGAGTTTAAATAAATGATAATTATTATTAAAATATAATTATTTCTAAAATATTGTTTTTACTATGTTAATTTCGTAAGTCTGTAAATCTAACGCACAGAATTGATCATTTTAACACATGATATTACGTAAACTGGAACAAATTTATAGGAAGGTAATAACATTTTTTATTATAAATATCTTCCATAAAAATAACATGAAACATTCATGTACATGTAATATCAACGAAATAAGGATATTCAATATAAAGTCAAAATTTTAAGAAATCGTTTGACTGCTAAAATTAGTAAAACGTTGAGGGATATCTCTTGAAATCAGAAAATAGATTCTTTCATATTTCATATACCAGGCCAAAAGCTTAAAAAAATACAGTCTTCGTAATATTTGTTTTGGCTCTATTAGAAGTAAAACCAATTTCTCTCAGATCAGATCTTATACTTTATCTTCTGCTATTTTCATATAGAAGTCCAATAACTGATCGGTCTTTTTTGAACAACTATAAACCAATATTATTAGTTTTGGTCTAAGCCATGGCTTCGAAATAAATTCAGTGTGGCAGGAATGTGTTTCCTTCTTTGTATCGCTAACTGCTTCAAAATCGACCACATATTTTAAACCGGCAACTACCTGACTTGATGCCTTCGTTATTTGCACCAATACCATTTTCTCAGGTAACTCTTTGTTTTTTTCCTCTATTACTTCTTGAAGATATTTTATTAATTCCGTGTCGTTCGGATTCATTTCGGTTGGACAACCAACGCAACGCGCAGTTCCAACTGGATCACCTAACATATCAAGTATGATTATTAACATTGTAAGGTAGAAATAAAACTGATTCATGACTTTCTTGAACATTGAAATTTTAATAGCTAATAGGTTTTGAAAGCACATGAAACACATGTTTTAATTTTTATATTTGTTATTTGTTATTATTTATTGTATAATATAACATTCTGGCACTTGGACATTGGTTATAGGGAGGTAAGATCACATTCACACTATATGTACAAAAAAATAAAATGACAACTAAATAATAATCAAAAAGTATATAAAATAAAATAACAACTAAATAAAGAAATTTTAAAAAAGCAAAATAAACACACACGTACCTATATGCACTATTTACAGCCAGGCGAGAAAACTTCGGGGCAGGTATTTCCCTCCTACTATGGAACGAAAAGCAGAGTTTTAAAAATAAATCATTTCAATAACAGATAAGTTATGAAATCAATTTAAGCAACAAAAACTTTCAAACTAATTGTATATAACTTAAAAAATAAATTAGGTTGTATTTACCAGACTTATTATTATTATTAAGCATTTTATCTTCCCACCATAGGCGGATTTACGGGGGGGGGGGAGGAGCTTTCGGGCTGAAGCCCCCCCTTCCAAAATGGTAAAATATAACCATGTTTTACAGAAAAAAATATTAAAAACTATCTCTTAAAGTATTCTTGTTCGTTTAATTATATTTAATAGGACTCCAAGAACCTCTTAAACACCATTTCATATAGGTAGTTAATTTCTTTTTTTTCTAATTAATTATTGTTATATGTATATGAAAAAAAAAAAACTTTTGGGCTGAAGCCCCCCCAAAATTAAATCCTGGATCCGCTAGTGCTTCCCACTAAAACAGAAACGTTCCTAACATAGGTGCAGGCTTTCCATTTTGATAAGGGAAGGGCGATGTACAAAAAAAAAAAAAATAATAAATGGCGATCGTTTATATTATCTGTACAAATTCAACATAATTATTGTGAAACGAATAAATATAATATTGGATATTTAAAAATAAATATATATAAAGGTTTGACAGTTGTAAGATTGGTTTTTTTTTTTTTTTTTTGTTTATTTTGTTATGTGCTTATATACTTGAAAATATCTAAACAAAAAAAAATACGATATATTACAATTTGTATACATTACACATGAGAGTATGGGGACAGTATGTAATGAAGTTAGTCCTCCTTAACATAGGTGCATTTCTAGAACTTTTTCAGCTGAAAATGAATAATGATAAAAACTGAAAAATACTTATGATTTCTTATGAGTTTTATACAACCTCCAAATAAAAATAAAACGTTTTCACAGTCCATGTAAAAATTTCAATAAAAACATTCTATATAAAATATATTTATACTTGTACTTATTGAATATATTTTTTCAAATTTATTGCAAAAATCTGGTGTGGTGCGCCCATCACATAATTTTCACTTATCGCCCTCTTCTTAGCAGAAATAAGTATTTTTTGGACAAAGGAGAAGTGAAAGTAAAAATTATAAACACTATATTTATTTATATTTCATTGGGGTTATTTTTATTGGTTTAAGTACTCTTATACATATAAATTTTAATATTCATATCGCTGTAATCTATATAATTAAATATTAAATATTACCAACGAAATCATTTATAAAAACCTCATATGTGTACGTGAATAATATTGCCGGAGTCTGTGTTATATCAAGCTAATGTTACTATGGAACCCTGTTCTAATCTTCGGGCGAGCTCGGGTGCGCTCTCGTATCCTTTTGGTTCCTTCATTACAACTATTCCCTGTTACGATCTCTTATTTCTAATTTATTTAACCATCAAATTCTTTCATATTTTATATTTAACTATTTTTTATATTAGAGATCAATTGAAAATGGTTAATTGAATCAAATAAAAAAAATTAAAGTTACTTCAGAGGAACCTAATATTGAAAATTAGTCAATTAAGCCCTGTTAGAGAACGTAACGTATGAGAATGAAACGTAACGTAAACTAAATTAGATAAATTTACCTTACATTATAATATTTTTATCCCTTCGGACTATTTTAATCAGATTAATCATTAGAGCAGTTTTCACCAAATTGGTGAACTGGCGAAAATAAATTTGGAAAAATATATTTGATAAGTACAAGTATAAATATATTTTATATAGGCGAAAATGAAATTTATAAAATCAAATATATAAAATGGCGATTAGTTGGTAGTAACGAAAAAGAGTTGCATTATTGGTATAAGCATTCATACCAACCTTAAATACGTACAAAGACTTTCCGTTTTTAAGTGTGTTCCGTTTTTAAGTGTGTCTATGATGTTCACATCAACACACTCCATTTTCCGAAACTTATTCATTCAGACTCGGAAGACCTTAAAACGTTTATTTCTGACGAAAACTCTGATTCGAAATGAACGATCTGAATAGCATCTCTTCCATGTATTCCATAAACAAGACAATAAAAGTAAAAAAATCAATACGATTTAATATACGTATATATTATCGAACATTTCTTTTTTTTAACTAAGACATGTTAATAAAACACACTATCATACCACAGATCAGTAGAGGATTCAGGATTTAATGTTTTGGATAAGTTAAAACTTTTTTTTTTAAATAACGGTAAGAGGAACATAATTTTTTTAATATTTTCTCTTGACAAGTGGTGGCTTACTTTCGGGCTGAAACCCCCCAAAACGGTAAAATATAACAATATTTCATAGAAAAAAATATTAAAAACTATCTCTTAAAATATTATTGTTCGTGTAATTACATTCAATAGGACTTCGAGAATCATTTAAACACACTAGCGGATCCAGGATTTAATTTTTTGGGGGGGGGCTTCAGCCCGAAACCTTTTTTTTCATAAAAATAACGATAATTCCTTTGGAAAAACAGAAGAAAGAAACTAACTACCTATATGAGATGGTGTTTAAGTTATTCCTTAAGTACTTTTAAATGTAATTACACGAACAATAATACTTTAAGAGGTATTTTTAAAAATTTTTCCCCCATAAAACATGGTTATATTTTTCCATTTTGGGGGGGGCTTCAGCCCGAAAGCCACCCCCCTCCGTAGATCCGCCCGTGCTTAAACACTATTTCATGTAGGTAATTAATTTCTTTCTTTTTTTTTTTCAAAGTAATTATTTTTGTATATATGAAAAATAAATCTGTCGGGATGAAGCCCCCTCCCCCCAAATTAAATCCTGGATCCACTAGTATGAGTAGGAGTGATTGAAAAATGGACTGATAACTTAATTCTATAAAGCTACTAATTGCAAAAAAGAAGTTTACACAGCCACTATCTAAATGAGTATTATGGCTTGTGGAATGGTCTGCTTCACTAATGTCCTCTAGATCGTATACATCTTCCTTTCAGAATCATCTCTCAGCAGCTTGCTTCTCTCTTCAGAAGTTCTTAGCCTAGGTGCTCCTGGTACACTATCTCAAACACTAGTGCCCAAGCTGCACTGCCAATCAGTTACCTCCCCATCCCCTAGGAACTCCTTAGCTTGGTTCTTTCTCATTTTTTCTACCTCCCGTTAGATATTTCATTTCTCTGCAATTTGTAGTAGGGAAGTACCTTTGTTGTCCGCCTGTCCTTTGTTCCGCTTTTTTGTTTGGTCTCTGGAAGAAAGATGTAAACCTTTTCATCTTATATTGGTCCTGGTCAGGGATCAGGAACTCGACTCCATTAGTTCAATTAGCTTATTTTTTTTTTTATACATTTCAATAATTGAACATCAGGAGACAATCAGAAAACACTTATTTGTTTTTCAAAGTATATATAACCTGTTTTTACAAGTGTTTTTAAGAACATAATTCATTTTGTCTAATCGCATTATTATATTTCTTTTTTTAAATCACTAAAATATTTGGACACTTCTTATTTAAGATAGTGTTATTACATTATTGAAGAGGAATATGCAATATGAGTTCAGTTGATCTGTTCAATTTATACTTCAAAAAGTTAACATACACAATGTTAGATAAAGATTTTTTTAAATTTGATAATATAATTGTAGAAAAAAAAAAAGATACTATAATATAAATCGGTTTAGTTATATAAGCATCTTAGAGTCTTATAGAAAAAGGAAATGAAATTTTTATAATTATTTATGGTTGGAAATTTTGTCTGAATTAAATTATTACAAACTAAAACATGGCAACACAAGCAATATTTTGACAGTAAAAGGAAAAAAATCAAAATCCAAAATATATAAAACATTTTATATGAACAGTTCTATTTACATACTTCAAACAAATAAATTATTATCAATTATCTTAATAATTATAGTAATAACTAAATTGTTATCTACACTTATTACATGAGCAGTCTTATCAATTATAAATACTATTCAACTTTGAAACAATAAAAGAAATGTGTCTCAGATAATAAACGATACAAGACACTTTAAAATTATCTAGGGTTATGCTTTGCAGTATCTTTCTGATATTCTTCAGATACATAACTAAGGAGGTCATTCATACCAGAGAATTCAGTCCTTCCAATGGGTGGGTTATTTCTTTTAATCTGAGGTAGAATACTACCCATCTTGTAGCGAAATTCTTCCATCTAAAATAGTAATTTATAATGTGATTAAAATCTTATTATAAACAATCTTAGTATAATTAGACAAGAAGTTGTAAATAATAAAAGTTTAACCCAATGCATAACATATGCATTGATAAAATGCAATAATATATGAGGTGTGTTATCAACAGGTCAGTTAACCGAGAGAGATAAGATCAAGATTTATTTCAATATTAACACTTGAGATAACTTTTTTTTTTAATTACAGAGAAGTGAAAAAAAAAGTAAATTTTAATTAGACAAAACAAACAACTAGAATTCATAACTATAGTATAAACCAGAGTTACAACCTAGAATAAAGTTAGTAGAAAACAATTTTCATATTCATTTTGGCTCATATTGACTATAAATATAATTCAAATAAGATCATTTAGTCAAATTTTTAATTCATAAAGCACATCGAATAATTTATCCAAGTAGTAGTACCAGAATAAAAAGATCACTATTGATATTAATTAGCTTTAATATTAGAGCATAATTTTGGATCATTTATTATCAACAGAGCATCAAGCACTTTATACGTGATAAGGATGAGCATTTGTGATAAGATGTTTAGCACAGGATGTCTGGTCTAAAGATCTACATTTTTTACAAATATAATTAGGTGCCAATGACCAAAAATTTGGCTTGAATTAGTTATTAATTCAGGACTCTGGTACTGAAATTCATTTTAGTGGAGTAAAAAATTCATCAAATATATTCAAAATATGCCCTGTATATAACATATTATATCTACTTAAACTAACATTTGATGCACCAGAGAGTGTCCATACTCCAAAAGCAACCAATGAGCATCCAGAAACAGCATAAAATGTTCCCCATTTTAAAGCTCTCATTGCTAAATCCATACCAGTCTCTTGCAAATCCCTTGTAATGCGAGTTCCTTTTTCAAACATTACAGGGTCCTTTTTCTTAGCAGCTGCAAGTGTCATTCCAAATGCAACTAATGCTGAGACAGCTGTTACAGAAGTTAAAAATATTCCAGCTAAAACAAATATTGAAATACATTTCAATAGTTAAACCACAGTAAAATTTATATTATTGCAGATCATTGGAAATGGAGTTTATAGAATAAAATATTTATAAACAAACCTTTAAGGCGGTAATTCACATCGTCTCTGTCTTTTTTCACCACAGAGATATCAGGTTCAGAAACACGAGTTAATTCCATTGAATTATGTCAGAAACGCTGCTATGAAAACCAACTGAATGAAACCTTCCCTAACATGTGTTATCAGTAGAACAATAAATATAATGCACTGCAGAACGATAGCATGTTTGTATTAGCCGTTTTTCAAAAAGTTAGTTAGTAATGAATAAATTTTGAACAGTGGCAGTTCCATAGCTGAGAATCTAAAATGGGCGTGTCTAAAATTTACAGAGGAGATTATTCCTGTTGCTTTTTTGAAAGGCAGTATTCAAAATGGCTGAGTTTGCCATTGTGCAAGGTAGTTGAGCTGAATGGAGGAATTGAATTTTGATCAATTGAAGTTGTTTAACAAGTGCTAGGACGATGACTCAACTGCTTACTTTTGAACTTTGAATTGTTATTGATAATATCGATTTATGAATCGTTGGAAATGATTAAATTTCTGGCAGGTTTCATCAAGGTTATGGTGGCATGAGAATGCCAATTGTCAAACCTCTACATGGTTTCAGCTGACACTGTTTACTTGCCAGTTAGTGTGGATTTACCTCAAGAGGCAAATCATTCTCATGAAAAGGCGAAGATGACAAACGTAACGAGGAAGTGGGAATTGTTTCCCGGGAGAAATAAATTTTGCTGTGATGGAAGGATCATGATGGCCCCACAAACTAGTGTTTTCTTTGTTACTGTCGGTCTAATAGTGGGCACCTGTAGCTTATTTTTTGCTTTTGAGTACGTAGATACTTTATTATAATGTGCTTCTTAAAAGTTATGAGATCCATTGTTCTATATACCCTTTTCAAAAAAAGTTTTATTTGTGTTTTTACTGTTAAATCTGAATATAAATTTCATTAATTGTTTTTTGTTTTTTTTGTCCATGACAGTTGCCCATTTCTAGCTGTGAGAATAACTCCTGCAATACCAGTGGTCGGTGCTGTGTTATTTGTTTTTGTTATGTCATCTTTGTTGAGGACTAGTTTTAGTGATCCAGGAATAATTCCTAGAGCTACACCAGATGAAGCAGCCTATATTGAAAAGCAAATTGGTAAGATTAATTTATTTTATATTTGGATCGATGCTGGTGTGCAACAAAATTTAATTTTTATTTTATTGCAGAGGTCCCCAACAGCACAAATTCACCAACATATAGGCCTCCTCCAAGAACTAAAGAAATAACAATTAGGGGACAAACTGTTAAATTAAAGTATTGTTTTACTTGCAAAATATTTAGACCTCCAAGGGCATCTCATTGTAGCTTATGTGATAACTGCGTTGGTTAGTAGACATATTTAAAACTTAATAACTTTTGACATATTTATCAATACTCACATATAATCTTTCACTTTCATATACATACATTTTTGTTTGATATGTTTTAGAAAGGTTTGATCATCACTGCCCTTGGGTAGGGAATTGTGTCGGAAAACGAAACTATAGGTATTTTTATATGTTTATTGTGTCATTAGCATTTCTATGTGTTTTCATCCTAGCTGGAGCTGTTACACATATAATATTATGTAAGTTTTTTAATACCCCTATGTAGTTTTTATTAGAAATTGTCATTGCTTAGTATATTTAAAAAATTTTCAGTGGCCAAAGAGGACAGGCCTTATTTTGAGGCGGTTAAAGAATCACCTGCTAGTGTTATAGTAGCGCTCGTCTGTTTCTTCAGTGTCTGGAGTGTGATGGGCCTTGCTGGCTTTCATACGTATTTAACAACTTCTAACCAGACAACAAATGAAGATGTAAGAACAAAATCATTTTGAAAGATGTTCATCTACTTTATTAACTTTGTTTTGCACATCTATCCATACGCTTTTCAATATTATTTTGTTATAGTCTTACTATAGGTCCTATATTGCTGTGTCTTTTGGTTACAATTATTTTTTGAATGGTGGTACAAAACCCACTTGTCAGAAATATTTGTTTTAAATCTGAATCCTTATATTATTTCCATTTGTTTATAGTATTTATCGTTTTAATTGTCAGACTTCTAAAGATTATCGTACAATTTTTTTTCTTTAGATCAAAGGGTCGTTTTCTTCTAAAAGAGGGCAAGCAAGCTACAATCCATACAGCAGAGGGAATATTTGTTCTAATTGTTGCCACATACTCTGTGGTCCATCACCACCTAGTCTTATTGGTAAGTATTCATTAGCAGAGTAGTGAAAGTTACAAGCTTGTTTTGTTTGTTCCCAATCTGGTAAGCTGTCAAGGTTGTGACATAGTTAACTTATGATGTCAATAACTTCATATGTTTTTTGTTTTCAATTCTTGACAAACAACTCGAGCATAAAGACTTTGAGATAATTTATTACCTTAAACAAAATATTGAGATGAAACTTTAATTAAAAGTAATATATTAATTAATTAAAATTATATTTTTTCCTTTTTACATTTAGATCAGGTATTATTTAATTTTAATTTGCAATACTATTGTATCTGCTTTTGATTAAAATGTAAATAGAGAAATGTTTAGAACAAGTTCTTATTTAAAAAAAAAATTATAAATGTTTTTATAAGATTTGTGTTCTTTCAAAATTAATTGTATTCCAAAATGAATCTGAAATAAAAATAGTCTTAATTCATTTTATTTGCTAATTAATTTTCTTACAATGAAAAAAAGAAAAGAAAATATTGAAGGAAAAAAACAACATTCATTCATATATTAATATAATACATTCTCAAGGTTAATAATTATAATATCTGTTAAATATTCTGTGTATACCTTTTAGGTAGCATTGCTATACTTTGCATATTCATTACAGTTGAAAAAATTACTTATTTATGCATTATAAATAGAATAGGTCTAAAAAACCTTCCTTTCTAAAGGGTAAAATAATGTTTATAAAAAATATAATTTGTGTCATATCTCCAAATTGTAATTATTTGGTTATTGTTTTAATTCTCTCCATAATCCCTTTCTACAATTAGTGATAATATAGTTTTTTTATCAAGCAAAACCTTGTGTAAGTAAGGCATGAAAATTGAAATTCTTCATTATCCACCAGTCCAATGAATTATGCATTTTCTTCTTTAATGATTTTTGACTATTTTATAATAAACAGAATATTTAAAACTATTGATATAATACGAAAAGGTTTTGGAAAAGTTTATAAACACGAATATGTGGAAGCCCTAGGGTGCATAATGTTATAAAAAGCTAAAAATGTATTACTTCCATTAATTTTTATTATTACTATTCTAAAAGATTCATTTATCGTGTGATATAATCTGATAAAATATCAAATCAAAATGATTTGTAGTAATTTCTGATTGTTCAATGTAGTTAACTGGAAAAAGAAGTTGCCATTATCTCAATCTTTATTTGTTTATGTATTCCAAATAATCCAATACTAATGCTAAACCAATATTATTGATAAGATATCAATATCATACTCTGATTAACATTAGCGCACCATTTCATGATTCCATCACAGATTCAATTTTGTTAATATGGGGAATTGTTTTCTTTTTAGTTATATGATGTGATTAATAATCAAACATCAGAAGCAGACATTAAACTTCATAAATAGAAAAACAAACTTTATACGGAAAGCAAATAAAAATTCTAAAAATACTACTTTTTTAATTAACAAATGTCATACTTAAAACTTTTTTTAATTGGATACTTGCTTAAAAGTGCAACAAAACTTTGTAACTGCAGTTAACTATAAGAGGATTGGCGAATATTAAATTATTTCATTCCAAATAGGAATGGATAAAATAATTATAAATTTAGTTAGCTAGCTTTATTAAATAAGATTTCTGCATAAATATTAAGCTGGTGCACTAATTTTGATTACTTTATATCATTTATCCAAAATATATCTGTCACATCTCAAAAATTATAATATAAAATTCATGAAATTTTATGTTATGAAGTGTGAATATTTTATTTAGAAGATCATTATAAAGACAAAATCTGTATATACAAGTTTTATAGTAGTCTTCTACTAGTACTCTTCGCACTTCATAATATAAAATTTGATTGATGATAAATATTTTGTATGTCAATTTTGAGATGTGATAGTTTACTTTTGTATGGATGTTATTTAAATGAAAAGTTGTCATAAAAAAAAAAAAAAAAAAAAATAAGGTTTGTATTTTTTGTTTCCATTATTATGAATGGAAAATCTGCATCTGCAAAAATAGTGGTAATGAATCTTCAGTATGATTAGTGATGAACATTACACATGCAAATCCGTTCACTTAATTCTAATTCCTCACAAAGGCTTATTTTTATCAGCTATAGGTTTTAAGGAAATCTCAAACATTTGCTTCTATGAGTTCACAATTAATTTTGTGTTGTGAATAGCCTCTTTTTGGCCATTTTATGTGCGTCAAAGATGTTTTGCCAAGATCAGATATATAAAGAAAAACTAGGAATACTACAAGAGTAAATATTGTTTTTTCTTATTTGAATTACTTAGGATTTGTTGTTGACATCTTACTGGTTTCCATTATTCCTAGTTCTTGAAAACTTCAAACTGCATTTATTTTTTCAATTCAGTTTAACAATTTTGTTAGGTTTGTTAGAGGATCTCATTGTTGAATATATGATGGGTATAGAGTATATTATTAATATCGATTCCCTTCATATAGATAGACGAGGAATGGTTCCTCCTGAAGTTTGGGAAAGTCTCGCAAAAGAAAGTACTGTTATCTCAAATAACCGGACTTACGGTGCTGTTCCTCATCCTCCACAACCACAGGTATGATAAAAAATTATTTTCATGATTTTTTTAGCTATACAGGGTGTTAATATTGTTCATGTTGTTTGGAAATTTTTTACTTCTTTTAAACTGTAAATGCAGGATCAACGCTGTAATTATTAAAGTATTTTAGAAAGACTTAATATTAAAAACCTCAAACCTCTGAGATTAATTTTTATACTAAACCAGTAAACATTTTGCCCACTGCATGCATCTTGAGTGATGCAGATATTACATTTTACTTTCACTTACCGTATATGTAATATATAATAAGGGAAAGTATTGCGATCGTGAAAATTTTCTAATCTGAGTTTTCAACAGAAATACACGTTTTGATGTCCCGTGAGTCCAAATAACCAAGTCTCACAAATGGTCTGTGTGTGTGTGTGTGTGTGTGTGTGTGTGTTTGTGTATGAATAGTCTAGCTCAAAAACGAAAATTACGAAACTGATATTACTTATTTAAGGTTTGTATATGGCTCAGATGTAACAGCAACTTTTTCGTTAAAATTAGCCAACCGGAAGTGCGACTTTATATCAACGGTCATACACATTTTTACAATTTCCTCAAAAACGGCTTTAACAATTTTGATTATACTCAGTGTATCATTGTATAATTAAGTGGTTTCTATTATCATTTAAGTGTTATACCCATTGATGTCATCTTATTGGGCTTAAATGCCCAATGCTCATATATATCTCCCTCTAAAGTATCTTTAATATGGTTTATTTTAAAAAAATTAACTCCCTTTTAGTGACATTAACTGTAAAATATGGCTAAATATGAAGTTTGAAAGAATAGATAATTTGAAACTGGAGAAAAAAATAAAAATGCTTATCGATTTATTTCTGGTCAAAAATGAATCACCAGAAATACTAATCAGAAGGTATACATATAATATATTGTTGGAAAGCAGAGAATTTTAGAAAAAACAATATCTAATATAGAAAGTCATAACAAGTAATGGAGTGTGACTAAAAATTATGAATAATAATTTTTGCAAACTAATATTATTTAATGGAAATCACATCTATCGTCGCTTTATTCGGAAAAATCATCATGTAACCTTTTAGAAAATTAAATTGGTGAATAATTTGATGAATTTTTGCTTTGTGATTTCCCTACAGTATCCACTTACAATTAGTGACAACTTTTGACCAGTCTATGACAGACAGTGCAAATCTCATAATTCCATTTTAGTAAACTTTGCAATGGAAAATAACTGTTTAATAACTAATAGTCCTACAATACATAATCAATGGATTGTACAACCCATCCATCATCATCATAATCAACCGGTGATATAATAAATAGGATTTTTGTTATTTTAGTGGTATTTATGATTTGTTAGCTTTAATCTTTAGCTGGTTTAAAATGCAATTCAAAAATTTTATAATAGCCCAACATGGGCCAGAAAATAATTTCTATTCAAAGTTGAGTGATAAGTGAAAGTTGTATGTTGTGCACACCAGATTTTTTTATATCTGATTAAGTAATTCATTTTTCAGATGTTTCTCTCTATTTAAATGGTAGCATAAATTTTAAATGCTAGCTAATAAGCTCTGAGAGAGGATTTTAAGTCTCATCTCAAACTTATAATCTTTAAAAATATAAATATTAAAATAATGGAAGTTGAAATGATCACTTGAATACTGTAGTGAATGTTGAATGTTTTCTAAACTACTAAGAAGTAATTCACTATTAGCAATTAATTGTTTATATCAAGAAGTAAATAACAATGATTTTTTTCTTGATCCAACTCTCAATTCCAACCCCCTACTCTGCCTATTCCAAGAAAATACATTAAGTTAGTAGAACTTTATTTTACAGACACCAAAAGGATTAGGCCCAACTTGTATATTTTAAGATAGATTAAATAAAACAATAATGAATTTCTGTTCTCAATCTGATTCTTCTCTGTTAAGTTATTCTGATTCATTTATTTAAATTGAATAGCCTGCTTTTTACTCTAAAATTGATTTTGATAAATCAAAAGAAGTGGTAATTGTAGTGGCAAATGGTTTTGACATCAAAGTTTGCTTGATATCATCAAGGGACGATAGCAAATGCTCTTTCATTTGTAGCTTAAATCATTAACACATTTTAAATATTTATTTTAGGTGATAAATAAACAGGACTGTGTCATTTTTGATAGTGTTTATTGCCTATGTTTCAACCCAATCATGTGGGCCATCTTCAGGACAAATTTAGTCTGCTAGAGTTCTTAAGATACTAATTTCCTAAGAACTCCAGCAGTGAATACTTGGCTTGAAAATAGGTTCGCATAATAGAGTTGAAACATAAGCAATAAACACTATCAAAAATTATCCAGTCCTGCTTATTTATCACCTATGAAACATTGCATAGTCAATGAACTACTATCACTAAAATATTTATTAATTAATAACATTTACTGTCTATCATTTATTATGGATGAAATAAGTTTCGTGAAGCATAAGAAGTATGCTGCTTAGTTATTATATTTTAGAAATTCATGATAAGTAATTAATTAAATATGAATTTTTTATTCACTTTTAAAGTCAAGCTTAAAGGTGGTGTGGCTATAAAAAAATCCGACTGAGTGCTATCAAATTTGTTATTGATTTTTAATGTCAGCAGTTCAATATACTCCTCTCTATGATCTCTTTATCTACTAGATCATTTTTAATGGGCTAGGAAAGATAGCCTTGAACTTCGGTTTATTATCTATTAAATTTTTACCACTCTTTGAACCATAAAGATACCTGTGTGTTCGTATGTGTAATATTATTTATTTACCATAGCATCTTTTAATAAAATTCAAGTTTCTTTGATGATTTTTCTTGACGTCAAATTATATTGTGTGTCCTAGCCAGTAGTGGACTGCCTTGACAACCTCACCTTTTCTCTGCAGAATAATTGAATAGGTTTTTATAATAGCTACACCATCTTTAATAAAATATATTTCAAATATGTTCATGTATTGTATTTGATGCGCTCTGTAGCTGTCAAGGGAGGTTGGTTGCTTAAAATTCTGATAGTATTTGTCTCTTAAATTCAACATTCATTTGTGTTTTTAGGTTTATAAACCTTCCAACTATACTTTAAAAAAAAAATGCAGACTTTTTCCATTTTTATTCCAGTCCAAAGAATCCAGCAAGAATTCTATTTCATCTTTTAATCAAATAAAGAAAGAAGAAATCAATGCTGGTTATACTCGGAACAAGAATTAACTTATAAATAAATTTTAGAAATATACATGTATGTTTTTTGTTTTGTTTTTTCCATTACTTAACTACGTAATTTTTTAGAATACTGAATCTAAACCTGCAACACTCCAAATCTTGAATTCATAAAACTAATATAGTTTTATATTCATACCAAGAAAAATCTGCTAATGCCCTCAGTCATTACTGTAAACCCAAAGCTTAAAATTTATCGTGATATTTCTTTAATTTACTTTGTTTGATAACAGTTACAATTATTATGGATAATTAAATTTTGCAATAATGGATTTGTCATAGCAATGGAGTCTAACTAGTGAAGCAGTTATTTTATACTCCAAAAAGAGGAATTTATAAGCCCATTGAGGATTCTTAGAATTGCCACAGATTATTGTGCAAAATAAAAATAAAAAAGAAATAGAATTTTAACAAAATTGAAGATTTACCCTAAGTTTTAATTAACTTTTGCCGATGATACATTCTTGGGCATTTTTTGTATATTCAGTTTTTTGTATCTCTTGAAGTCAAATCTTTTAACTCTAGTTAAAGTAATAGAAATTACTGTAACTGAATAAATAAAGTATTTATATTTAATTAAAATGAGCTTTAGGTAGACCGTAGCCATAGCCATTTTTTTTTTTTTTTTTTTTTTTTTCAAGAGATGAAGAAAGCTCTTATTGTGTTCTTATCCACTGATGTTGAATACTATGATTTTTTAAATTTAATTTTTTTTTTTATTTTATTTATTTATACTTTTAATTATCCCCTGCTGTAAGTGATAAATCGCAAAGTACTTTTGTTAATATTGTGAGGGCTAAATTTCCTCCCGGCAAAAGACACTAATGTTATAATATCGAAAAACATTGATACTTATGTCGATTGGTAACCAGCCATCGATGGATTGTTGCAGGTCTAGAGTTGGTTTTTTGGAGTATTGCTAATAATTACCTGCTTTGTGCACACTATTTCATGCTATAGTTATTTCCTTTATGTTTTTTTTATTTCTGGATTATCTAGACAGAAGTTACTCTTTATGCTATTACATATCCAATTTTTTATTTCAAAGAAAATTTTTGAAAAATATGGTATGTGAATGTTATAGTCATCAATTTTAAATTTTAAAAAATACAGGAAACATAAAAATTAAGTGATTTCAATACAATTAATCCGGTTTAGAGGCTCTGCTCCCATTACGAGACATAGATATTATCCGTACATATATTATTACAGTAAGGCTCGAAATCGGTTTTGTACCAAATATAAGCTCCTGTCATGCTCAAATACCATGAATAGGGTACCGTTGGATTCAGAATTTCACGGGGGGTTAGTGAATCGTATTCTCCGCTTTTGTTTTTCTTTCTAAAATAAATAAAGTCGATACAAACATTTTGCTAGGCTTCACTACTGGAACGGTGGTAGGTCTGTAGATCGATGCGGGACAAATTGGACCTTGAAGATTTTGATGCGTACAGCAAGACCCGGATAGTTCCTCCGGAACTATCGGATCCTGCGTTTTTAAGCCAAAAACGTACCATTTTCGAGATAACGCAAGGCATGGGGTTCGCATCCACACAACCTGATGTTAATTGTAGTACTGTCATTGAATACATGTCTCATTTCGTCGACTTGAGGTCTCTATGATCGAGACAGGAGGAGTTAATATTATTTATCGATGATGTTTTTGATCGGTAAGCCATACCATCGTTAATTTTTCACCAAATCTCAAGATTGAGCCACCAATTTCGAAGGCTTCCTTCTCCTTCAGGCAGGAAAAATATTCCAATCACCCCGAAAATTCAGGCAAACAAGTTATGAAAAAAAAGAAACTTTATTTGCGAATAACTAAAAAATTACACACTTTTCCCTTGGTCATTCCCATGATTATATAAAACATTACTTAATTGTCTACAAAAGGAAAAAAAAAATCATTGAAATCGGACAATTTTTCGCAAAGATACAGCTTATTGAAATTTGTAAATATGTTGGTTCCAAACAAAAATGAAGGTTTAAATTAATTTTGTTTCCTTTGTGGATTATATTTATGGATAAAGTAACAATTGATTTCTTTATCTTTTGATACGTTGCATTATTTTATTTTCCTATTAATTTGGCATTTGATAACAATATGCTGTGCGAATTTTTCGCATGGGCCTACTAGTTATAAAATTATTTTTAAAAAAACACCTTTTATAGGAAAAAAATATTTACCACGTTTTAATTTAAAAGAAAACTGTATACCCCAAGATTAAATTCTTTCAACATATTCTGATATAGCAAAGTTTCACTTCTATGTTTTCAATTAATTGATTATTTTCTTTCTTTGTTTTTTTTTTTTTCATTATAATCATATGGTTGATAAATATTTGAAATGTCAGGAAATATTTTCTTTTTTTGTTTCTTCATTAAAATCATATGTTTTATATATATACTTTAAATGGAAGGAAATACATTTTTTCTGTTGACTTTAATTATGAACTTGTAGACCTTAGGCCACCTGAACTATCCTTTTCTTCCTCTTAACATTCCTTCTCTGACCATCTTGGGCTACTGCTTTCCAGTTTAGTGCTCTTCGACATCTTAGTTGATTCTATCAATGCATCTGGCTTTTGGTCTCTTGCCAACTATTGTAGCATTCATTGTTGTATAGGTGCTTCCTGTCAGATTTCCTCGAGCTGCATGCTCCAGCCATTTTGATCTCCTTGACTTATGTTATGACATATATTGACTGGTTTCTGTAAGCATTTTTTTTTATTAGTTCTCCTTCATGAGTTACCACTCTAATCCCAGATCACTGCAGTCACTGTAAATAAGTGGTTCCTCTCAAACCATATACTTCTTCTTTCTAGGTTGCTGGTAATTGTTCACACTTAATTTGAGATTTATTGAGATTTTTTTTATTTCTGTACTCTTGAAAGAGGCGAGAAAATGTATTTACACTTTCTGTACATTTAATTATAATTTTTTTGTAATAATAAATAAAGAAAATAATGCTTCACAACTTTGCTTATTCTTGTTTGACAACAGCTGACTGTATTGTCTTGTATCTATATCCATCATTTTCCATCTGGACCATGAATATCTTTATTGGTTCAATATATAAGTGTGATTTTGTTTACTGAAAATCTCAAATTTTAATATTTGTCATCAATAAATAATTATTGCTTCTTAATTTTTTTTTCATAATCATGATATTCCTCTTTTATTAAAAATGGCTTTACAAATTTTCACCCATTCAGTTTAGTAGTTTTGGAAAAGAAGAAAAAAATGTTTTCTAAACTGTACTTGAAAAATGATTTAAACTGAGAGCTGTAATACAACTAAAAAAGAAATATAATAATTTTTATTTTACATGATAGAATGGATTTGATTTTGATGAATGCTTTTATGTCTGGAATCAAATATTTTTTCTTAAAATTTACCATTCCTCGCATGCTTCATAACCCTGAACTACTTTGATTCCTCCAACATCTGAAGGGTGACAATGATTCCGTAGCATTGGGAAACAAGAAATCTCTAGATATACAAGAAAAGGCAAAAACAACCATTTTTAAATTCTGATGACCATCAAGCGTTTAAATTAACATCTGAAAAATAATTTGATGGCAAATTGCCTGGTAATTTTCTATTTTAGGTGGTTAATAGAAAAAAGAATTATATATATATATATATATATATATATATATATAAACATATATTGAATTCCAATAAACACAAGAATAAATGCTTTAGCAGAAGAATCTAAATTAAAAAGGAAGTGACATTTATAAATAAGGAAATGTAAGCTCCGTTTACTACTTTATACAAATCAAATAGTTATCATAGATAGTTTATTGTATTACAAAAAGTGGGACCATCTCTCTGGAAATACTATGAAAAACTGAAATCCTATTAACATTAGACCTCCTACCAACAAGATACAAAGAACCTACAGGATGGTGTTAGTAAGGAATTGAAAAGAGATGAAAAAGTAATAATGGCTGCTCCAAGTCCTTTCACCTTCTAAGAATATTCAATAATGATGCTTCTTTTTTAATGCTGTTTTCTCGGGTCAGAGAGGATATTAAATTGGTTTAGAAAGGATTGAACAACTGAACTGGCAATAATAGTTTAAAATTCTTCTGTTAGTTCCAGCCTTGAACAAATGGTCAAGTTTAGTATTACTATTGATTTAAAGAAAAAAATCAGGCCAAGGCAATTTGTACAACTTTCAATATAAAGCAGAACATAATTTTTAATATTTCCTTGTTATTGGCATTCATCAAGTTGAATTTGTATTGGTATATTATGATATTGCTAGGACTTCATGAAAAAACTCATTAAAAAAAAAAAATTATTGATGTATTAAGGCACTTTGCCCATATCACGATGATGCGGGTTGAGTCCGGCTATAGCGGATAATTATTAATTCTGTTACATCAGCTATGAATTAAATCTGTGGTCAAGAGACCCTAATAAGGACCCACAGCTCTCTGAAGTGGATACTCCTATTTAAGCATGATCCTGGCAAAATCATCCTATTGCAAAACCTTTCCCTAGAAACAGTACTTCCTTAAAAAATACTGAACTACAAGACCTTTGATAGGTTGTAGTGCTACACTTTTATTTTTTCTCTTTAATTCTTTCAACAGTAAAAGAATAAAATTGGAGTTTAAAAAAACTACTAATGTGTGTGCTTTAGACCACACGATGGAAGTGAAAACATCAACCAGGTTAATAATATGAAATGTAAATTATACATAATAGCTCATTATAAAGAGGATGAAATGCTGAGCATTTCCCTTGTTTACAGTATACAGGTCTGATTTTTAGTATCTCAAATATTTTAATCCATATGTTCAACTAAACTCGTTATATGGTTTCGACTATTTTTTCTTTTTTGCCTGCCTAACACAGTGTTGCGTTAAGAAACAATTTTGAATTTTAGCCTATTACATAGTAGATGAAATGCTGAACGATTTCCTCGCTTACAGTATGCAGGCCTGATTTTTAGTTTCTGAGATATTTTAATCCATATGTAAAAACATTTCAAGTAGTCGACTCTAGCTTTATCCGAGTGTTAACACTTTGGAAATCTGATAGATCAATCTAATTCACTCTCCACAAAAAAGTGCAAAACGCGCCTAAAGAAATTTTCACTTAATAATTGATACGCTTACCGAAAAACATTTTTTATGTTGTAAGTTTATAATTATGATGAATATTTATTCTGAATGTGCAAATGGTGGTTATCCATGTATTTTAAATTTAGGATATATTTTTCATAACATCAATCAGTGTGAATAAAACTTGCATTTCATTATATCTTGGCCTTGTTCAAGTAAGAAATTCCTGTCTTATTTATTATTTTTAGCCTTGGTGACAAGCCAAAATGAGGATCAAACCATTGGTAAAAAAACAAATAAAGCGACATTATAGACTGTATATCTCATTCACCCTATCCTGACATAAACTTCTAAAAATATTTATTCTTTTGATCAAATTATTATTGTATAGTATAAAAAAAATGTTTATGGTATAAGGATCCGAATTAATTATTATTTATTGTATGTTATATTTAATAATTTGTATATGGTAAGTTTAATGTGCCCGAAATAATGTCTTTCTACCATTTAACTTTAACTTCTCTTTCTGCAGGTCAATGGCCTACCAAACCAACCAGATCCAAAACAAGCAATGCCTAGTGACATCAGGTGCCAGAGTAGCCCTCAGCAAGTCGCTGGAGCTGTGCTCTGCCAGCCGTCGGCTCAAGGTATGTACTATTATCCCGGCTATTCCAGCCTCCCGCTGAGGAGGGGGCGGCCACCTGGGGCGGTGCCTCCCCTTAGGACGCTGCCACGCTACCCAAGGCGCCCCAGCCCGCCCTTGCATGACCGCTACACGAGGCATCGCAACAACAGCGATGAATGATTAGTGTAGTACGATGTTCTGTTTGAAATCGGTCACAGTGATGAGTACTTGGATCTAGTTTAGTTTTTGTTTTATTATTTGTATTCATTTCGTCTGTTTTTATTTTATTTTTATTGTATAAATTTCATTTATTTTTAAATTTTAAGTTTTTTTTGTTGTTGTTTTTTCAGGCCAAATTCATCGTTTTGTAAACCAAATTATACCTTTCTTTAGTTGTGCTTTTCTTAATAATATTATTATATAATCTTTTACAAGTACTCGTTTCTTATTAGAGATTGATAGATTGCATATCGATGCAATTTTTTAAAGAAATTATTTGTTCTTCTAATTTTCAGCAACTTAATTTATACAGTAATCATTAGTGCCAAAGGCTCCGGAAATATTTTTTTTAGGTTTACAAATGGCTGAATTTGAATTGCTGAGCCTGTGTCTATTCTACTTATTTAAATCGCCCTTATTTATACTGAAGTTTGCAAAAAATAATTTTAATTTGTTTTATATTTTTTAGTAGGCATGTATGAACATTTTTCATTTCATAGTTTTCTGGTTGTTTGTAGAAATAATTCAGTGCCTATTAAAAGTCGATAAGTTGTAAATATAAATTTTATTATACTTTTAAAATATTATTATATTTTACTTCTCTTGATTGACCGTCTTATATTACAACCAACCTGACTGTCGAGATGTTCAATGCCCAGGTCCTTGTGATGTGCTGTTGAACATTTTCTTTCTACCTTAACATAATAACTGAATTGCTGCTACATTCAAGTTCAAGATCTACTCTGTATTGCGATTCATATTTTGTATATGTAATTTGTGATGTATATCGTTCACTTTCTTCAATCAAATGGAAGTTGTTTTAAATTTTTTTTTTAATTACGATGCACATATAAGATACTCGTCGGTTTTTTTTTTTCAGTTTATATTTTTCATACCCGTGCTATGGTTCAATTCAATTCAAGTTTGAATTTATAGAAGCGTTTCAAGATATTTTTTCTCAAAAATTACTTTGATCATGCTAACTACTTTAATAAGCTGAAAAAAAAACAAAATCAATTAACAATATTGTTATACCTGATACTACTTTCTTTTTGCAAAATGTAATTGATTACGTTTGGAGAAGAGCAGTGCATAAAGGTTTTCATTGGGACATGCAAATATCCAGAAGAGAGACTCCGAAGAAATCTGTTAGGTCTGGTCTTGAAGGTCCATTCCTACATCTTTAAACCAATGTGCTAAATTTGTTAGTATTTATCATATTTTAGATTATTTTTATGCTTCAAAATTTTAATTAACAAATAAAATATAATTCAAATTGGTACTTACCTAATTGTTTATAGGAAACAATTATCTTATTTAAATTTTTTTTTTATTTCTTAATGACATTTACAACTGTATTACATAAATACATCAAGTAAATTTGGACATAATAGATATAATGACATGAATACACTTGCTGAGTAACTACCCAATGGTAGCACTCTATAGATTTAAAATAAAAATCAATTTCCATCTTTCATGGGATTATGGCAATGCTTAGTAATCATTAAAATAACTGTTAGGACCTTCCAAAAAAACATTGTTTTTGAGTATGAAAACTATTATTTTATAAATTTTAATATTATATTTTTAGTAAATGTTTATACTAAAAGTGGACAGCATAGGTATGTAAGTCTATCATCATTTGACAAAAATAATATGGAACAGTTACTGAGTCTTCTAGAAGCCTACTATTTCTTCAAGAATCAATGTTGGCCTCCATGCCCCCTTATCTCTTCAAAAAATGTGGAATTAAATACCAAATTACTCACTCCTTTTTCCATAATAGTTGTTTGTGGAATTTTGCTTTTAAACATACTAAAAATTGCGTCATTTCCAATATATTATTATATAAATTATCTGAAAGCTTTTTTAATTGATTTGGAAAACATTTCAGCATATTTTTACCATTGAAATATATAAGTTTGATAACTATGCTGATTTTATGGTGAATTAAGCAAGACACCAGTTTAGTATAATTAATACAAATAAAACAAAGAAAGTAGGAGACAAAATTTTGTCAGGATTTCAGATAGAAAAAAAAATTAATTTGACTAAACTGGTTAAGTCTTGTATGATTTAAATAGGAAAATTTATTTAGTGATATTTATTTTTTTATAAATTTTACTTACGTTTTTAATTTTGTTGATCTTGAATATTGAATTTATCAGCTTTATAAATATTTGTTTTATATAAATAAAATTATATAAATAAGGGTGAAACAATTCTTCAATAACAATTGTTTTTTTTCAAAATTTGTATTTTGTTTTAAATTAATATTTAAAGAAAATTCTTTTTATTAAAAATTTCATCGCTGAGACAGTTTCAAACAGAACCTCGAAAGTTTCGGTAAAAGCTTATACCACTGCTGAAAAGATCTTAATTTTTTTTTTATTCCCTCAAAAATAGAGTATGCTTCAACAAAGAGAGCCTAAAAATTGTTTTGTACTTTTATATTTTACCATTATCGTCAACTTATGGAGTTTTTGTTTGTTTCTTTTTTTTCATTTCTATGAGCGATTATCTGGCCAAATTTAGCAGTTTGGTAAGTTTGGTACCTATCTTATATTCTTTTAATAGCTCATTTAAAAGCCACTAACTCGTTTGTACTCTTTATTTTTTGATATTTCCAAAAAAAAAATATTTGAATATATATTTGTATTTTTTTATTTGATTAAAGCATGGAATTTCTTTTTATGTGAATTATGTATCTTTAATGTAAAGTAGCTTTTAAATATTTTTTTAATCACTTGCACCGCATGATTCTGATTTTGTGTTGATGAATGGGATTTGATTATGATTGTTTTCTCTTCTTCTTTTTTTTAAATTGTCGCATTTCTTTGTGATCTTATTGAGCAAACTTGAACTATGGCTAATTTATTGCATATTAGTACTATTTATTCTCTGACTTTGGAGAAAATCGTTCAGTTTTGTTACTCATGACCCTTGTGGGTTTCTTATTTTTGGCCTAGCTTTGAATCTGCTCATTACATTAGGATAATTGTTTATCTATGTAAAGACTACTTCATGCTTGTGCTTTTGTTAACTATCTTGTTGGAGTTTAATTTTAAGATTTATTTAGAAGAATTAATTAATTTTTCTATCTCAAATGCTTCACTTAAAGAATGAGACTAATCCTGTTCGAATAGGATCAGCCATTAAAAATCAATCTTATTTATATTACTATCTAGTTATTACGTTATGTTTCTACTTATAAATAATGGAGTAGAAATTAGTTTGTGTAAACATTTTATAATTACTTATTAATATTTTTTTTCAGCTATTAAAATATTCTTTATAAAAAAAAAAGTAAAATATTATTATCGAATCTCAGTAACTTAATTTTAAATTAGCTCAGAAGAAGTTTTACTCTCCCCTAAAAAACTATTTACCATATCAACTTAATGAATTTGTTGTATGCCAAAATTGTTTTAAACATTACTTATTATGCATTAAGTTGTTGGTTGTATTGATATTGAAGATGGTTCAAGGATGATAAAGAGTGCTTTTATTTTGAGAATATTGATCAATCCATGTAGGCCTGATATTATGCAGACAAATGAGTATCTATTGGAACTTTTGGAAATTGTTAGGATTATCAAAACATGTGGGAAGACATTGTTACTGTTGCGAATGATTGTTTAATAATTGTTCTTGATAAACTCATCAAATTTTTCTTCCTTCAACTCCGCTATTATTTTAATCTAATGCATCATTTATCACCATCACTTATTACTTGGCAGATGTTTGTGTGGATGCAGTGCTTTATAGTACGGACCATTTGCTTGGGTATGGTTTTATTTCTGTGATCGTTTGTTTCATTTACTTTTTTTTTTTTTAATATATTGGAGCAGTGCCTCTAAATAAAACAAAAACATTGGGTCTTATAGGCACACTTTTAAACTAGCCAGTTATTGAATTGTAGTTCAATATATTCAAGAAGTTAAATTTGTATCCATTTTTACTGATATTAAATGAAATCATTTGGAATATATTGTATATTTTCTATTATAATTTAATTGATTTAATTTTGGTTGTTACAACTTTTTTTATTATAGTAAAAACTAATATTATTATAAAAGACTAACAATTTAGATTATCATTGTATACCCGCAACAGATCAAAAAGCAACTATTTAGCAGTCAATATAGGTTTGGATATTTCTAATTATGTCAATGTAACCTCTACATCCCTTACTAATAGTGATGGCTGTTATTAAAAATAAACATTTCTGATATATGTTTATCCAGACCGTTTATCCATGTACTGGGTTGGCAAATAAGTCATTTCGGTTTTCTGTTTATTTTTATGACACTATGATACACTTCTTATCTGATGAATTAATCCCTATGGTGGATTATTTATCCTGTTTGTAATATGTCAACAAATATATCTGTTAACTCTTGTTGAAACTAGCTTAGTATTGTGTTTGCTATTGCACTATGAATATGGAAGAAAATATCATTCATTATCGGCATATTTTGTTATATTATTTTAAAAAACGTAAGCATGCTGCAGAAGTCCATAGAAAAATTTGCAGTGTTTGTGAATGATGCGTTAACCGAACGCACCTGTCAAAATTGATTTGCCAAATTTCATTATGGAAATTTTGACATCAATGTCAATGTCTGGTCACCTATATGAAACAATTAATGTTAAGGCCATTGTTGATCAAAATCCCACCCAATCAGTACGAGAGATTGCTATGGCCCTAGATGTGTCGCACGCAAGCGTAGAAAACCATTTGCACAAGCTGGGCTATGTTCCCAGGCTTAATGTTTGGGTTCCTCACATGATATTTTTTTTCGAAAATCACAAAACATAACTTCAATACGACTTTAGCTATCTACAAGAAATTTAGCAGGAATTTAGGGTCACATAAACTACACAAAATTACATCATCAGGACCTTTATAAACAAACTACAAATGGAGATAAAAAATAAAAAGCAATGAGGAGTTTTTGTTTATTTATTCCTTATGTAGGCATAAAATAAAAAAAAACCATTCATACGGTTTTGAAGAGCAATAATTCAGCTTTCCA
The DNA here is from genome assembly GCA_928085145.1 of Nezara viridula. Taxonomy (NCBI): domain Eukaryota; kingdom Metazoa; phylum Arthropoda; class Insecta; order Hemiptera; family Pentatomidae; genus Nezara; species Nezara viridula. The sequence continues at coordinate 51,726,845 of OV725081.1, forward strand.
ACATAGTAACATCGAATTTGGAGAACATTCTGCAGAGTTATGAATGATCAGGAGGGTGTTGTGTGTCACCAAGACTAGGCCCCACACCTCATTGGTCACTCGCAATAAATTATTGAGCCTTGGATGAGACCTTTTGCCCCACCCTCCCTATTCATCAGACCTAGCTCCAATTGACTACCACTTATTCTGGCCTCTGCAGAACTCCATGAATGGAAAGAAATTCCAAAAGGAACAGGACATCAAAAACCACTTGGATCAGTTTGTTAACTAAAACTCCAGACATTCTATGAACATGGAATTATGCAGTTAGTGGAAAGATGGGAAAAAGTCATATTAAATAATGGTCAATATACTGTAGATTAAAATAAATTTTAATACATTGAGTTTTATTTCACCCTGAAAAATCGAAAGTTCTTATTTGCCAACCCAATATTTATTCACAAATTGTGATCTTAAAAACAACTATGAATAAATATCCTAATTCAGATATATATATATATATATATATATATATATATATATATATATATATATATATATATATATATGGAAAACTGCTTAAAATGATTAATTTAAAAATCTAGTTTTAGGAAATAAAAGTTAGTTGCCAAGATTTCGCTATACATTACATAGTAACATATATCCTGTCTTTCTTGTTTGGATTCCAATTTTTTATTTTTTTTTTATTTATAGTTTGTATGTTTAGGAGTATAAGAATTCTCATTTTACACTCTTAATCATTTTAGTCAATTTGAATAGTTCACTCATATACCTAAGTAGATTAGTTGAATTCTGTAGAGTAATCTTTTATTTGTTATATTATTAAAGTTTAAAAAAATCTAATCATTAAATTACATTAAATGATGGATGAGAGACAAAAGAAAAGGATTTAATATGTTCATCAATTATTGCATTATAAATTTGGATCATTCAAATGATCTTTAAAAAAATATATATATAAAACGATTCTTCAACGTTTTTCTCATTATAATACTAAAATGAAACAATATACAATAAATCAAAATAAATGAGACTTTTCAGTAATACCCTCCTCTTTCTTTTGCTATAAATAAAATTCTAAATAAAATCACTCTTTTGAAAAATAATTTTTTAGTTCTTATTATTAATATATAAATTTTACTAGGAAGAAATATTTCCTCCTCTTATGTATTTCTTATTTTGAAAGCCATAAAAAGAAGAATCATTTATGTAAAACTCTAATCTTCTTAGAGTTCTCAAAGGCTCTATGAAGCTCAATCTTTCCTTGGGTAATATTGAATTAATTAGATTTTGATAAAAGTAATTTTCATATTTTTTTCAAAAGAATTTCTCTTTAATTTCAAAATATTTTCATTAAAATAAGTTATCATTTAAATATGCGCTCATTTACTTATATGTGTTCAGTAATTTCACATTAAATATCATTTTTTTTTTTTCATTAAATATCACATTTGGTAGTAGGTTTAATAAAATATTAATGATTAAACAACAGTTTATCCATTTATTAATTAGTGTGCAATTTTAATTTTAAAATTTAATCACCGGTTATTCTTCTATATCAGAGATTCTCACAACTGGGATGCCATAAGCCTATACCAGGTGTGCCATGGCAGTAATATTTACTATTAAGATTATATTTGAACTAGATTTTATTTGGTTTGTAAAAATTGTACCAACAATGGGTAAAGACTCAATTATATTACTGGTTTAAGGATAAATGTGCTACAATGTTGTTGTTTTTTTAGCTTATTAAGGGTACCGGATAAAGTTTTAGAACCATTTCCCTACATGATTAATGATTATTTTGAAATTTATTTTGCTGAGTTTCTAATGTGATCCATATAAATGAATTCTTGTTGGTTTGTTTCTAATATCAATAATTATTCTAGAACTAATTTGGACCTAAATTTAAGATGAGTATTCTATATTTCCCACTTTAGCTAAAGTTAAAATACTAAAATACTGCTTGTGCTAAGTTTGGATTTTCCTATCTCCTAAGTTATTCAATAGAATGGGAACAGTGATAAGAGAATGATATTAAATGTCTTAGAGACAAAAAGATAAAACTGGAATTACATTGAGAGAAGAATTTTTTTCTTAGTAAGCGAATGATAATTAATGATTAATGATTACAGAATGATAATAAATGAATGAAAGAAATAGTAAAAATAAAAATTATATATATATAAATTGTATACTATGTTCATACATATTGTTAATCCTCTATAATTGTATATTAATTTTAAATATTGTCTGTAGTGATTAATAAGTATGCTGTGTTGTTAGCAACCCAATCTAATTGGGCAGCACCATTTTATTTTATCATAATAAAGTGATTCTCTCTCTGATTGATATTCCATTTGGGTTTTAATCATTGTAATTTCTAGTCAAATTAATCTATGTGATTACTACAAACAACTATGAAGAATGACAATAATTAAAACTGGTTAGTGAGAATTCAATAGTTTGTTCTTAAAACAAAAAAAGAATGAGATGAAAATTATTCATATGATAAATGCCTCAGATGGTATTAGAAAAATGTTGCATGAACTATTGCCTTAAGATCGAGCAATCTGTTGAATACGCTAAGAGGCTGAAACACAGTTTTCAATCAATCTGAAAGAGTAATAAAACTGAATGAATTTACTGTTATTCATGTCAGTGATTATTAAATTTTATTTCAATTTATACTTCAGGTAATCTAAAAGTAAATAATTGGTTCTCTTCTATCTCTTGGTTCTACTTTTTCTCTTCAAATGAAGATAATAGTATAATTACTGCTCCATCCAAGTCATAAATGATGTTAATAGATTGTTTAAGAATTGTAATTTTGACTATAGTAATTGATTATAACCTTCACTGTCTTAATTTTTATATAAAATATTCATAATTGCATTGTGTGTGTGTGCAGTGTGTTTTTATAAATTAATTAATTTAAATATATACAATAATTTATTGAATAATTAATAGCATATTTATTAACTTAATTTTTTTTATTTATTTATGGTATTAGAACACAAAGCAGTTTGTCCTATAAATATTAATATAATTGTTCCAGAGCCCGGTTGTGTTAGGCCTTCCGTAGAATCTCCACAAGAGATTTTGTTGACCCCAACAGACTTCATAAAGAACAGGCCCAGTGATTTGCGAGACGCAGAACTGGACCTGGATGAAGTGACTAATGCGGTGGCCAATCTTTCAGCCAGTCGCCTGAGGTTGCTCCAAGACACGACCATGATAGAGTCTGCCTTGGATTTGGATTCTCTCGAGGAGTCCGTTTCTTCCATTGACACAGGTAGTCAGGCAGGTCTTCTAAAACCAAAAGAATTTCCTTAGCAGCCCACTTTTCGGACAAGTATCTGGTGTCCAAAAAACTTTTGATGATCTTCCAGTGAAACAGGTTTTTTATTTCTATCCCCCCTTGATTTTATTTACTTTCCGTTTATCTGTTTTACCTAGGTACATTTTAGCGGATTCTGCTTAAAATCTTAAAGTATTTCTTCACAATTTTGTTAATATTTTTCTGATCGCTAAATCATATTTCATTCAAAATATCTTTAGTTCATGGTTCCATTGATAAGGGAATTTTTTTTTAGAATTGAAAAATTTCTTCTTTTTTCTTGCATAAATTATTTCTTAATATTTAGAAATGTGAGCATGATTCATTCAATATCTTTTTAGAATCTCAATATCAATCTCATGTATGGAAACATCATTTCTAATTTTTTTATTTGAGTTTTAAAACATTTCTTTATTGTTATTATTTGCTGTAGAGATTTTATCAGCCAATAATTCTTTTTAATTGTTAAAAAAGTTAATTAAACTTAATCTTTTAAAAGTAGCAAACTTAATCTTGGAAAAGTCGGCCAGGAGTAATAATGTATCAATTTTACTGTAAGTTTAATATTTATGAATTCATTATATTTGTTTTTTTGTTTTGTTGGCCTTTTTTTTTTTAAAGTCTATTTTAAATTGAATCATTAAATGAACTTTTTGAGTATTATGACTTAAAAGTTTTAATAGGTACATTTCATACTATAAATTTTAATTTAACCCCTAAATAAATTCTCTTTTTAAATTAAATTTTCTTGATTTAAAAACAATTTTTTGTATAAGTTTATAATTTTACTATGTTTATTTCCTGCTGATAGATAATGTTTTTTAAACTTTGATCCAATCATCTCAGTATCATATAAAAATGTTTTTCTTATTGATTAATCATAATTTTCTTCTAATTGCAAAATAGAATATTTTAAATATTTTCTGATATATTTAGTCTTAACATAAATATATGCTCCATGCCCTTGTGCTCACTTTTAACCTATACTAGAACTTAGTACGAAATTATTAGTTTATTAGTTAAAGTCTACTTATGTAGACAACAAATATTTTTTTAGAATGGTTTGGGTTCAATTTGAGATTTTGGTTTTAATTTTCTCTGATTACGTGATACTCATTATGTTTACATCATGTAGTGAGTAGAAAAAAAAAGGAGATCGATAACTTATCCTGAAACATTTTATTTATGGTTAAAAATTTTTTCATAGCCTGTATGCAATTTTATGTTTACGATGCCTATATATTTTTCCGAGATAGATAAAACTGTTTTAGTACAAATAGTAAAGAAAATTTAAAATACCAGTTGCAAAGTGGCAAATGGGTTTTTCATCCCCTCTCTAAGTGTTGCCATTTGGTCTCGTTACCTAAGAAAGGTGTGGCTGCTACCTAGTCAGTATAAATATGAAAAGAAATGAAAGCTTTAGAATTGTATGCAATAAGGAAATAATCCTCTGTGGTTCAAACTGCCAAAATGCAAAGATAATTTATTTTGTATGGATATATAAATATATTAACTACTTGTAAATGTATTGCCTTTAAAAAAGTATAGTCTTAAGTTATTTTTAAATAAATAAATTAGTTGGATAAGCTCTGTGCTTTCAATACTGTGGAAATTATCTTAATTTTCGCATTTTTATTATTTTTGTAGGTTTTTATTAAGTTTTTATTTTTATAGTATTTTTAATTAAGGATATCTCTAATAATTTATTATACACATTCCTGCAATCGAGAAATATTTCTGGATAGGAGGGACCAGCGGTAGTCAAATTTTGTATTATCCATGTAATTAATATATATTTCAAAAATTATTTGAAATATGTTCATGTATTTAATGCATCACATACAATAAATTAGCTTGTGATTTAATGAAGAGTATGATTAACAGCTTTCATTACTAATTGTAGATTACTAATTATTAATTTATTAACAGCTGATTGCTGAGTTTTGTAATTGTTGATGAACAGCTTTCCCTTTTCAAGTTTGTTTTTAAAAGTTGTACTTAATTCAATTTTACATTGTCTAATTTTGAAAAGTAATCTTGTGATTATGTTTCAACTTGCAAAAACTGAACTTTCATTATTTATTTTTTTTTTTTGCCAGGGTGTTTAGGAAAGTGAATTTCAATTTACTTTTAAGGCTTGTCAAAAAAACCTAATCGTAAGACTGATATATTTCTAAACGATCAAATCATTGAACACAGTTTATGTTATTTATTTGTATCTGTTTAATTCTTTCCATTATTATACATTTAGTTTTCTGTTACAATTGTTGTTGTTTTTCTCTTTTTATTGAAAGAATGGTTGCAATGAAGACAATAAAAAGTATATATCATATTAAAGGCATTTCCTCACCATGGCTTTTTTCCTATTTAACTACTAATATCTTTAGCTCTGTTATGGTTGGATTTTGGCCACTCAGCTTATCATAGGTAAATGAAAAAATAATTTAATTTTTACACGGCTCAATTAATGAGCTGTCTGTATTTAAAAATAATGTTTATGTTTTATAATTTTTTTCACATCAAATGTACCAGAAATTTACAGAACCATTTTTGAGAAAAGGGACATTTAATTCCTAATTTTTTCAAATGAGCTGATTTATTTTGTAATTTTTTTTTTACTTTAATGAATCTAAGAGTCAACTATTGTGATTGCAGTTGAGTAAACTTTCTTCAATGCCAATGCTAATATGACATCTAAATAAAGGGAAAATATTAGTTAAATTAAAAATAAATATATTATATTTGGTAAAAATAAAATCAAGTATTTTAGGTAGTTAAACCTTCTTGACACTATTTAGTGCTTAATTTTGTTTATTTTTATTTAGGATTTCCTGGCATGTAAAGTTCTACTCAGCCAAACTCCTCTTTAAGCGTCCCGCTCCATTCTTCTCTGTCTACCACCTTCTCTTTCCTCAATCCATCCTTTCACCTTCCCATCACATTATCAATTTCGGTTATCTACCATTTCCACTTGTTATAAGTGACCATACCACCTTAATCTTCTTTCTTCGATCACTTCTAAGATATTTCTTTTCATTTCCATCCCTTCTCTTATCTGATATGATCTATATTAGACACACTGGCTTACCTTCTTAAATCCATCTCCTCTGTTAAAAGTTTTTTTTTTACACAACTCTCAGAGCCATACATTATACTTTTGACTAGCACACTGTATTAACATGTTCATCTTTCCAAGAATATTACTTATCCAAAGTTGAGAATTTGTATTATTAATAATTATTTAATCCACTTCAACATTTGTAGTCCTGCTGCTTTCCAAAATTATGATAAGGTAGCAAATATTTCCTTCTCAGCTCATATATTTTATATTTGGATTACTCAGTTCATCCTTATCTGTGCATATATACCTAAAACATTTATATAGCAATGTGTTCCTGCCTAATAAAAACCGGAAAGGAGTACTATCACAGGTTTACATATGAGTAGGTCTGAAAAGTCTTGATACTGAAATGGTTTGTTAAGAAAATTAAAAAAAAAAAAAAAAAGCTTATACAGTTATAAATATATTATATATTTTTTTAATTTTCTGATATAAGTTCTTGTAACATCGATATAATTTGAAAATGATGAGTATTATCTTAATAAATAATTCATAGGCTGTTTACTAAAATAGAATGATTTTTAAGTTTTTAATTATTTTGATTTTCTAAAATTTTTATTTTATTTTTAATTTACTTTAGATCTTTCTTAATCCCAAAATTGTGAGCTTAAATCAGTCTGATTATGTTAACAGACACTGTTTAGAGGAGGGTTTGTGTTTCGGGTTGCGAGTGGCCAAGATCCAATGGAACAGTCTACCTTCTTAACATCTTACAAAAATATTTTTTTTATTAATTTATGTGTCCTATAGTCAGTTTAAATAAATATACCAAACATTATTTTTTTAAATATTTATATTAGTTCATAAAGTACTAAATTAAATTTCCTCTGAAAAAAAAAAAAATGTGATATGAAACTGGAGTGTATGACCCTTGGAGTTGAGAATTATGAGATATTATTATTATTGTTATTTATTTTAATGGCGTATGAACAGTTTGTTTTAAGTATTAATTAAATTATGCTTAGTTTTATCATGATGTTTATTTTAATTTTATTTATTGTACTCAAAATAATTTTATTTATGCCTGGTTAATCACCAGTTTATAGTTCAATGACTTTTTGACGACCAATATTCAATATCTAAGTAAATGTATTAGTAATATTACATGATCATTACTTTATCGTTGATTACCTAATGATACACAATTATGATATAAATTATTTATTGATTACCTCAGCATCTTTCTCAAAGGCTTATACACTTTAGTTTTCATTTAATAGTTTTTGTATCGTCTGTTCATGTGCAATTATCTTATTTTTTATAAATTTACTTTTTCTTAATTTTTTTAATTAAAAAATAAATAATTCTAGTGGCTGTGATTATTTTTTATGAATAAGAGAAATGTCTTTTTATTTCAAGTCTTGTGAATTTTTTCCAAATTTTTAAAATATATATGTATTAAAATTTAGAATATAATTTTGATTGGATGATTTATTATGATGCATTTCTAAATTGTTGTATACAGTTGTATTATTCTTAAACGATCAAAGAGCAAAAAATATATATTATTATTGTTGTTTAGTTTATATCACAAGCTTCCATAAATTTTATGTTTATTGAAAGTTTCATATGATAAATCATACATTAATGTATATTTAAAATTCTTATTAAAACTTATATTGATGTATCGAAGAATGTTTTATTAATGTCACTTTTAAAGTTAGTATACCTCTCATATAAGTTATGTCTAGAAATTCATATAATATGCTCTTTTAAAGGGGTTTTAAAATTTTTCAGATTTTGCTTAATATTTTACATTTGTGCGATATTATTTTTATAAATATGTATACAAGTGTAATATTAAAACAGGATTAATATTTATATAGTGTATGAAATATTGCTTCAAAATGATATTTGTAAATTCTTGTACAGGTTTTTAGATTAGTTATAATTAATAAGTTAATTTATTTTCAAATGTTGCCTAACCTGTCAGATATATTTAATAAAATAGGCAACTGTAAAATAAATTTAATACTGAAAATTTTGTACTAGCAATGGAGATGTTTCAATTTTGTGTATATAAGTCAGAATTATGATAAATTGTTTTAATTGTTATATGAATGTTCTATATCAAATTTTTATTAATGTATTTCCAATTTTGAATCATTTTCTTGTTAATTAATTAATCATTATGTCTACCAGGACTTTCCTATTGTGACATTATATATCGAAAAATTGTATATCATACGATTCAATACTTGTATAAATTATAAGGTTGTGATATAATGTGTTACATGAGTATTTTAAATAGAACTTAGTTGTATGTAGATGGACAGATAGATAATTGGCTAACTGGTTGACATTATGATTATAAAACAATAATAAAAGACTGGAATACCAATGGTTATATTCCTTTGCTAATGACTAATATTGTTAAATGTACTATATTATTTAACATTTATTGTAATTAAAGTGCCACGCAATAAATTAGCTTTCAGTGTTTTTATACTTATCAGTTAGCATATTTTAAAATAATTGCTATTCCTTCACCTTTGCTTGTTTTTCCTTTTTCTCTATAATTGACATTATCATATCGTTTTTAAAATCATTTTTTCAGATTATGTCTCTTTTTCTGTTACATTCAAAGCTCTATTTTTATTTTAAATTTTTTAAACATTTGATATCATTCGCTGGTTTATTATCTTGGGAGAATTTCTGATTAAATATGTACTTGTCATTTTAAACACAATATAGAATAGAAAATAGAACTTTATTCTGGGACTAAGTCCCCTTAGAATAACAAAGATGAATTAATAAAAAATAAAATACCAATCTGGCCAAAAACTAACTTATAAAAATTCTAGTATTATATACATTATTTAAAAAGTAGTATGTAACCACTAAGAAATAAACAAAAAAAAAAAAAAAAAAAAAAAAAATATATATATATATATATATGAACATACAATCTTCTCAAAATTACTTATTATTGTGATGAGAAAAAAAAAAAGAAAGAAAAGAAATTACATATCTATATATACATAATTGCTCAATTTATAAACAAAGGGCTATCTAATAGAAAAATAATTTAATACAAAATGTAATAATATTTACAGTGATTCATATAATAATAAGCAAACACTAAGATAAAATAAAATCTCAGGATTAATTGTGGTATAAAGGTAAAAAAAGGAACTATAGTTTTGAGGTCCCCTGAATCCAAATAACCAAGTCTCACAAAATGGTCTTTATGTGTGTGTATGTATATGAACAGCCTTGCTTAAAAACGAAAAGTCGTACAATACTGGAATTGCGTATTTGAGGTTTTTATAAGTCTGGGATATTACAACAACATTTTCGGCAAACCGGAAGTGGCACTTGATATCATCAATTTAACACATTTTTACAATTTTCTCAAAAACAGTTCTAATCACTTAGATTAAACTCAGTATATCAGTGTATTATTAAGCATTTTTTAATATAATGTAGGTTTTCATTCATTCATGTATGGCACAACATCCCGTCACCGAGACTGGGCCTCCTCCAAGAGCCTCCGCCAGTTGGCTCTGTCTTCTGCTGCAGCCCTCCAGTTCCGCACACCAAGCAGGGTTCTCGCATCATAGGCCACGTTGTCCAACCATCTCGTCCTCGGCCTTCCTACCCGTCTTACGAGGTGCAGCTCCTCCATCATTATTTTTTTTGGTATTTCAAGGGTGCTCATTCTGGCCACATGCCCTGCCCACCTTAGTCTGGCCAGTTTAATATACGTGACTACGTCGATGTCTGCATAGAGAGAACTGAGCTCCCTATTTTTTCTTTTCCTCCAGACATCACCCTCCTTTACTGGACCATAAATCCTTCTGAGGACTCCTCGCTCAAAGACACTCAGCTTCATCTCATCCCTTTTGGTCATCGTCCAAGCCTCTGAGCCATATGTCAAAACAGGCCGAACAAGGGTCTTGTATATGATCAGCTTGGTCTTCTTTGAGAGGTACCTACTTCTTAAGTGTCGGCCAAGTCCAAAGACACATCTATTGGCAGCCGTGATCCTTCTTTGTATTTCTTGAGCCATGTCATTCTTGCTATTGATTTCAGACCCAAGGTATATAAAACTTTTCACTCTCTCAAACTTAAAAGAACCTACCTCAAATGGAGAGTTCAGATCAACCTCACCGCCAACTCTCATATACTTAGTTTTCCTCTCGTTGACTTCTAGACCAAGTGGTCTTGCAGCTGCTTCAAGGCTTATAAACGCTTCTCTGAGAGCCCGTTCAGACCTACCTACTATGTCAATATCATCAGCAAAACCAAGAAGCTGTGTCAGGCGATTGAAGATTATATCTTTGGTCTGAATACCGGAGTCTCTTACAGCTTTCTCCTCTGCCAAATTGAACAATAGACAGGCGAGGGCATCCCCTTGCCTAACCCCACTGCTCACTTTAAACTCTTCGGAGTCGTCAGAACCGACGCGTATTCTGCATCTCGAGCTGTCCATGGTCATCTTGATTAGGCGTACGAGCTTCTGAGGGATGCTTAGCTCCTCCAAGGCACAGTATAGTTGCGTTCTATCAACGCTGTCGTATGCTGCTTTAAAGTCCAGGAATAAATGGTGGGTGACTACCTTACGCTCCATAGTCTTTTCTAGGATCATCCTCAGAGAGAACAGTTGATCAGTCGTTGAGCGTCCTCTTCGAAATCCAGCCTGATATTTCCCCAGTTCCTTTTCAGAATACGGGAGGATCCTCTCAAAAAGAATGTTAGAGAGCAGCTTATAAGCACACGAAAGGAGTGAGATTCCTCGATAGTTAGCGCATTCTATTTGATCTCCTTTCTTATGTATTGGGCAGATAATGGCTGTTGCCCATTCCGTAGGCATAGCTTCCTTCTCCCAGATGGTCAGCATTAAATCATGCAGAGCTTTCTTGAGTTCCTCACCTCCACATTTCAACAGCTCTGACTGGATTCCGTCCGGGCCTGGCGCCTTTCCATTTTTCAATTTCCTCAGGGCGTTTTCCATTTCCTCCTCATCCGGGGGTTCAATAGAATTCAGGGAGTCTTCCTTAATTACACCTACTTCTCCAGGCACCGTTCCTCTGTTTAATGCACCTTTGAAATGTTGTACCCATCTCCTTAGTACGTCATCTTTATGGCTTAAAAGAGTTCCATGTAGGTTTTATTCTCATTAATGTTCTCTAACAGAACATAAATGGCTAATTTTCAATATTAGCTTCCTCTAAAGTACCTTTATTTTTTTTATTTGAAATAATTAACCATTTCACATTAATCTTTGATATAAAAAACATCTAAATATAAAATATGAAAGAATTTGATAATTAATGGAGAAATGAGAGATCGTAACGCATAATAGTTGAAATGCAGGAACGAGCGCATCCAAAAGATTATAATAAGCTTTCATGCATAACATGCGCTTAGTATCATACGGACTTCGACAATATTATGTACATATACATATGTGGTTTTCATAAATGCTATTGTTGGTATTATTTAATTGTATAGATTACAGTGATATAAAAATTAAAATTTGTATATATGAAGGTAATTAAACAAATAAAAATACCCACAATGAAATGCAAAAAATATAGTGTCTGTAATTTTTACTTTCACTTCTCCTTTGTCTAAAAATATTTATTTCTGTTAAGAGGATGGTAAGTGAAAGTCGTGTGATGCGCATACCAGATATTTATACTTCTATACCTACGTTCTCATTTGCCAAAACAGAAATAATAAAACAGTTGGATCATTCCATGCCAACTAACCGAAATAACCGACCTCTATATTTTTGATACGATCATACATAAGGTTAAGATTACAATACTTAGTAAAGGTTGTCTAGGACTTCATGAACCTTAAGTCTATTCACAGTTAAAAAATAATAAAATGAAAAAAAATATATATATATCTGGACACCCCCTGAAGGGTCTTGAGTTCAGTTCCTTGTAAGAATGTACTGTTTTAAGGCCAACGGTTGTGCAGGGAGTTGACCAGACCCAGACAACTGCCTGGTTTTTCCCCCTTAATTATTTTAATTAAGAATGCCTATTTTATAGAGGCTGGGTGTACCCCATGAGGGTCTCCCAACCCCAGGTTCTATCCACAGCTGATGAAAAATTACTTGTCATCAGCTGGATTCAAATACAGGTCCTTGAGTTTTGGAAGTCAGTGCTTACCCACTGAGCTACCCCTCTCCCATTCACAGTTAATAAATAATAGAAAATTTAATTTTCTGGCTTTACTGTACTTAATAGTTATAAGAAACATTTAATATTGATTTTAACATGATAATATTTAACTACTGGGCCTTGAAATTAGAAATAGACAAAATAGTTACTCATAAAATTAACTATGGGTGATGAATAGTCAGGACGCAGTAATTTTTATAAGTGCCATCTCTTTATTTATTTTAGTGTTATTAGTAAAACTGCCTTTCTTTTTACTCTTGATTTTATTTAGTATCATTTCTTATTTATTTTTATTTCATTACAAGCCCATAGTCAAAAAAATTTTAACTGTAAGAAACAACACAAATCTTGTATCCATCTTGAATATTGTATTATGTTATCAAATTATTTGCATACTACAAACAAAAATGTACTCCTCCCTTCCCTCTGACTTTATCTATCTTTCGTTATCTTAAAAGCACATCTGATGTATCCTCCACCGACCCTTTACTTACCTACCAAAGTGTCCGTAGAGTACCTTCAGTGCTTGAAACACGATTAGAAATAGTAAATATTAAATTTTTTATAAGTTGATTATATACATTATTTTTAGTTTGTACTTAACACATATTTTATTTATCTCTTTCATATATCATCAATCATTATTTTTTTCATTATTAACCATTATCTGTCTTATAATATATCTCTGATGGTATTAAACAATTTTTCAGCCCTGATGATGACCCATATGTTTGGGTTGAAACGTCGGCACTAATAAAAACGACTGCATCCAGAATATTTATCGCCCATGTATATGTAGAACAGTCGACTTCCTTCAATAAAATTAACTAATGGGATATTAAGTCATAAAATTTGCTTTTACTGTATATTTATCTATATAAATTTTATTACTTATTATAATTATTTATAATTTATTACTTCTAGCAATGTTAGATGGATAATTATTTCAAAAAACAAAATCACTTATATTAAGTAATAATTTGAAAATTCGGCATTTAAGCCCTGTCCAAGCATCAAGGAGGTTAATACTTACCTGATATTAAAGACTATTTAGTTTTACATTAATATTGTTAGTTAAAATTTTCATTAAATTTAAAAAGATGATCTTGGGAAAGATACCATAATAAGTATAGTAAAAAGACCTTTTAGTATCGATAAATAATTACTTTATTTCAAATTTTCACCTCTTCAGGCATAATCTGATTTTACATATAATTTAAATTTTCATCTGAAAAAAACATTTACAAAAATCTTTCAGAGGATTTACTATTAGAAATTAGCCCATTTATAAAACCATAATAACCTTAACACAATATTCACCAGTCAACATCTATATATCAAAATATAAAAACTTCCCCACTTGCACACTTAGTCAAAGAACACAACCGTGAATGAGACCAATCCTTCAAGGAGGAGAGGCATTGCCACCATTAAAATATTTAAATACTACATGACTAAAATTAAAACCAGAATATATTAATACTTTAATATCAATTATTTAAATCTATCAATTATCGAAGATTAGTTTATTTACAAATAATATATATATATATATAAATACATACCTATATACATTTCATAATATATATTTTTCAAAAATACATTATTTTAAATTCTGTAACAGTAAAATTTGGATAAATTTGAAATAAAGTAATTATTTATCGAGACCAAAAGGGCTTTTTCTTCTATAATTAAATTTAAAGTAAAAACAATAAGAATACTACTACTTCAGAATATGCTGTTTTTTCTATGCATATGAAATTTCTTAACAAGGGTCTCTAGACTATGGCTCGAAGAAAAAATCCAGTGTGACAAGGTTATTCTGATTACATTATAAAATTTATAAAGTTGAAAATGGTGATGGGTTATTAAAGTTGCTAGAGATAACTCTATGCTGGTTGGAAAATTGAAAAAAAAAAAAATGGATAAAGAGAGAGAAGTGAGAGAAAGGGAAATTAAATATAAAAAAAAATAATAATAATAATATATATATATATATATATATATATATAATATATATTGTATACTATGCTCATACATATTGTTAATCCTATATTATTTTAAAAACTGTCTGTAGTCATTAATAAGTATGCTGTGTTTTTAGTAACCCAATGTAATTGGGCAGCACCATTTTATGATAATAAAGTGATTCTCTCTCTTAACGACACTATTTATCAACCAAACACATAAGGAAGAAAAATTATAACTAGCACATGCCAGAGTATGAACCTTCCAATTTCCATCACACAGTAATTGTAAATTTATTTAAAATTACTGTGTGATGGAAATTGAACTAATCAGTTCAAAAATATATATAAATAAGAACAAGTTGAGACTGAATTCACAGAAAAAAGTTGCCTCAATTTGTTTTGGTTTGATTAATAATTGTTAAAAATATGGTATGTCTGTAAAATAAATTATTCAATTTGTTATCAGGAAACTTAAGCAAAGGTTGACATAATATGAAAAATAGTTGGATTAAAAAAAAATCTTATGCGCTACTCATTTCTATTCAAGGTTAAAATCTTTAACGTTGAATAGAAATTATTTTCTAGCCATGTTGGGCTATGAACAATGGGCATTTAAGCCCTCTAAAGTGAAATCAACGGGGATGAGACCTAAATGATATTAAAGACCACTTAATGATACACCAATTTTAATCAAATCGTTAGAGCTGTTTTTGAGAAAATCGTAAAAATACGTTTCACCCTTGATATAAAGTGGCACTTACGGTTGGCCGATTTTGAGGAAAAAGTTGCTGTCATATCTAAGGCATATACCTCTCTTAAATATGTAAAATAAATTTTGTACTTTTCATTTTTGAGCTAGAATGCTAACACACACACACACACACACACACACATAGACCACTTTTTGGGACGACTTGGTTATTTGGACTCAGGGTACCCTAAAATGTGTATCTCCGTTGAAAACTCAGATTCAAAAATTTTCACGGTCGCAATACTTACCATAATATATCACATAGATACGTAAGTGAAAGTAAAAACATTGTCGAATGAAGTAAGAACATTTTTTTAAATAAATTTTAAAAAGTTTGTAAATTACTTTTACAGGAAATTAAAAAAAACATATCAGTTTGTATGACACTGTATCAGTAATATTGATATTTTTATCATGATCACTAGTCATGGCCCGAGGGACATCGTGGAATTGTAAATGTGACCCACAGGTGAAAAAGCTTACAATCCCCTGTTCAATAAGCTTTTAGTTAGTCATAGCTTCAGTTTGCATTTAGAAATTAAAACAAAAATAAGGAGGATAAAGGTAAAATTTTAATAATAGATACACAAATTATTTTCATTGGTTTAATTTTCAGCCAGTATAACAGATAAAAATTAATCTAGTTAACTTTAAAACGGTTAGCTACATTCTATGTTTAGCATCAGATTTTTAAAAATATCAATAACTAAATTTTTAGTTATGATTATTTAAAATATTTTGATTTTATCTAATTACTTCTTGTTTATGAGGTGAAATTAAAATTATTTACCATTTTATATATGGTATGAGTGAGCTTACAATAAAGACTATAAATTGAACACACAACACAAATTGACGCATAATACAACAATCCTACATAAAGCAAGTGAGATTTTTGGGGAAGATACATTATAAATAAAAATAAAATAATATTAAAAATACTCTTTTGGATGAAAATACAGCTAAAAAATGACAGAAATACAAGATTTCTGTGACTCCGCAATACTGACGGATCACAATACAATGCTTAAGCCCTGAAATATAGCTTCCACTAAAATATGGGCTTTAGGCATATCAGCTAATTTGCTGGGTCCTTCCTCCATACTTGATAGAAAAGCCAGTCCTCAAGGAAAGATGGTATGAACGCAGTTGCTGTACTCCACTCCAAGTTTTCATTAAGGGACAACAGCTGCTCTTCAAACATCTTGGCAGCACCAGTACAAGCCACACCACAGCACTGTAATATTAAAAAATAAATAAATTGTTCTAATTAAGAACAGTAACAACTGAATATTTATATATATTTCTTCTAATAGGCTCTATTTTGAGATAACTATATGGGCCATCTCCAAAACTAAAGAAGTATATGTAAATAAGAAGTGATAAGACTTGGTAAAGTAAACAGTATACCATTCAAATGCACATGAATCTATAAATATGTATGCTCATATTACATATATTTATATTGATTAGCAAGACAAGACTAATGTACCATATTCTGTAAATTATGTATAAATTAAAACAGGATTTTTTTTTTTATCATACCATTTATTTATAAATGAATAGTTTTAATATTTA
Source organism: Nezara viridula (assembly GCA_928085145.1). NCBI lineage: Eukaryota > Metazoa > Arthropoda > Insecta > Hemiptera > Pentatomidae > Nezara > Nezara viridula. The sequence continues at coordinate 51,743,745 of OV725081.1, forward strand.
CAACCAATCATTAGAGAAATAATCAAAATATGACTAAATTGTAACATACTATAATATACTCTAAATATCCATCAGTTTCAAATACATGTTCATAAATAACTGCATAAAAAATAAATTTGAACAAATACAAAATTACTCACATGAGTCATATATTTTCCTTGAGGCTTGAGAATTTTCACAGATGTACTGATAATTAACTTTATGAAATCCCAGGTTTCATCCTGAGGAGTAGGTGTGACGGGTGCATCTGTTAGATCACCAAATACATAATCAAATTTACGTCCTTCATTTATCATTATTTCTAAAGACTGCATACAATCACCAACTACTATCTGAGAAACAAAGTAATTCAATTATGTAACAAAGTGACTGTAAAAAAGAAGTCCAAAATCGAAAAATTAATTTTTACACAGACACTACTAATTCTAGCCAAAATAATGAACAATGATAAATTACCTCATAATTAGCACCTTTCATGTTATCTAAGGAATCACCACAGCACTCCCTCATATGTTCTCTACAAGCTTTTATCACAACATCATCCAGCTGAAAATAGTAAACTTTATTTAGTTCAAGAAAAAATTATAATAAAATATTTTCCATGCCGTATTTGATGTAATGTAGTGGTTTTTAACTAGGTATGACAAAACAATGTTCAAAGGAATATAGTTTAACTGCCTCATCAGTGGGAAACTATAAAACATTACAATTAAAAAACTTAAAATAGAATCTTTTGAAGGAATATATGCCAAGAAGAGATCCAAAAGGATGGGAAAGCCTTTCCTCTAATTCAGACAGCTTCCTTGTCAAATAGCTTGACTTTTATTTTAATTGAAATAAATTGCTATACAAACAACACTCACAAGACTGAGGAGGCAGGTTGTTACTATCACTTACTTATATATATATAATATAATATTAGGATCATGAAAAATGTATAATGCATATGCCTGAATTTTATAACTTTTTCATTAATATTGTATAATATCTAAAATATAAAGAAAAAAAAGTAAATGGAGATTGGCAAAAAACTGTGGACTAATAAGTTTTTCTGTTATATTATTTAATGGTGTGACGGCTAAGCAAGCAAGGATTCGATTCCCAACCATTTGGGAAATTACTGACTTGGTTATATGGATCTCTCGAAATCTGAATTTTCATTCAATGTTTCATTGATTCAAAAATTATAATACTTTTCCTTACTATACAGTTCATATGAAAGTAAATTTTTTTAAAACAAGCATTAAAAATTCATAAACAAAAATTAGTTTTCTGACCTCAAACATGAGCACCATCTTAGGATTTTCCTTTAAAAGTTCATGGAGGAGAGCTCCATCCCCACCTCCAAGAATCACTATTTCTTTTCCTTCATAATCTTCTTTACCTCTTTGCATTAAAGTCTCTGTATAAACCAAATCTCTATCAGAGAGATCTGTAAAGATTAATAATAAAAATTTGTATGAGTAAGTTAGATTACATTATTTATTATAATATAGATATTGTTCAATATATCAACCAATTCTAAAAACAATACTTACTTTGAAGGCCATCTAAAATTAACATATTTCCTAAAGTTCTTGAATGAACTATTTGTACTTTTTGAAATGGTGACATCTCTTCAAAAACTAATGCATCAATATCATATTCTAAAATACGTTCATCTGAAAAAACAACAAATAAATTATATGAAAAACTAGTTACTTAGCATATTTGGACTTAACACAAAACCTGTTCAGCATACCTACAATTTATGATAAAACTTTAAAGACCAAAATAAGGCCTGAAAAAAATAAAATAATAATAATATATCTGATGAATTGAAATTCATACATACCTTGCATTCCAGAGTTTTTTTTTTTTTTTGTTTTTTTATAATATAAGAGCTACACCCAAACCAAAATAGATATTTTGAATTGAACAAATAAATTATAAATATGAGAAAAAAAAAAAGCTAAGCATTGGTTGAGAGGAAAATATATATATATATAAAAAAATTAAACTTGAACTACTACTACTCATCTATTCTACAGACTTCAAATAAGCCACAACAAAAAAATTATAAAAACATTACATTAACTAATTTAATTTTTAATAAATATGAGTAGACCTATTTCAATAGTTTGGATTACAGTTGAATGAATAAAACGAACACAAAATATTTTTTAAATGCCAGTTACAGATATTAATGAATAGGATTACTAAAAAATCATAAAATTATAATAGACAAAAAATCTTGTTAGACTAAAAAAAAAAAAATAAAAAAAGGATTATAACCATAATGGGAAAGAGCTTACCGGAAGTTGGAAAATATCTAGCTACTCCTCCTCTTCTTAAAGGGGGAAACTTGTTAGAGATCACTTTTCCAAATTGAGCAGCTAATTCTTTTTCCAGCAAAGTGATACACTGTGTTAACCAAGCAAAAATAAAAATAGTAGCATTCAGGACTGTCTAAAAATCCAATACTACAAACTAAAATGCAAGCAACATGCACAAGGGCTCATTTCACAAGTTTACTTTAAATATTAACAATTACATATTTATATAAAAGCAAATTAGAAAAATTCATGAAGTAAAATGGTCCCTTTAAGTTTCATGTATAGCAAAACTAACTGCCCAATGTTCATAAAGACCTTAATTGGCAAGCCACGTAGAGCAAAATGAACAATTACTGAACAGTCAGTTTTACCACTTTTCTTAGCTTGTTTTATTTTCATTTTTTTTTTTTTTATAATAATAAAATAGTGATTAAAAATAGTATTGGCATTGGAAAAAACTCATTATACAAAAAAAAAAAAAATCAGAAGTTTGGGTGAATGAAGAAATACATGCCCATTCAAATATGCAACGTAATGAATAATTGGACTGCTAAAACGAATTACAATTTTTACCTGAAGAATTCAGGTAGAAGTCAATAGCAGAGCCTCGCTTAATAGTTGGAAAGAGTTTGCTTCGAGCTGAATTCAACACATACATCAGCTGTGATTCCAGTGACTGCACTTGCTATCACAATTATTAATGAAACTATATAATTCATCAATTAAAACTCAACAAATGATCAACCTAAGCTCTTAATCTTATTACAAAATATAAAGGGTCATAATTGAATAATATTACCCTTCAATGGCTTGCCAATTGGTTTGAATTTTTTTTTTTTTTTTTTTTATGATTTTGAATGAATAGATAAAAATAAATATTAATTGTAATAAAATAAATCAGGTTTTGTTCTTCAACTAAATTTCTACATTACAACTTCAACAATCATAAATCAATTGATAAAAAATTGTAACACCAACCTTGAAACTGATCAACTCTTCATCCGATTCATTTTTGTAATATTCTATATTAATAGTCAATAATCCTTGAGGAAACGACCGTGCTGTTATAAAACTTCCCCGATGGGCTGTAAACAAGACAATATATCCTCCATCTTCTATAGATCTAGAATGAACTTTAAATAACTGAGGAAAATAATTTTCTAGCACTTTGGTAAGAAGCTCTTCTTGTTGATCATTTTGTAGTTTTGAGGATTTCACGGAAAAATCCATGAGGATTGTGTTTACTGCCATTATCACACAATCTAGAAAAAATAAAATTTAAATAATTTATAGAACTAACTTGAAGAATATATCTGTATCTCAGAGTATGGATGTAAATATAATATATTGAAATACAAATTTCATATAAGTAAAGCCTCTTTATAAGAAGAAAGACAGGATTAACATTGAATTGAAGTCTTTGATTTGAAATAACTTTTATAGCAATAATTAATAACAAGTATCAATTTGTTAACATTAATAATTGATACTTTTATCAGACAAATTTGATTAAAAAAATATTAAGAATAGAAATAAAAATCTTATTATTAGAATCTGACTTTTTAAAAATAAATTAATTTGTCCAAATATAAAAAAAAAAACTTAATTTAAATCATGGTTTATATAAATCACAAAATGATCCTTTTCAGTAAAATCAGAGATTTAAAAAGCTGTAATTTCTTCTTTCTCCCTGACTTCAGCTCGCTGTAAAGCGATAAACAAACCACCTTATTTTCAGTAGTCAGTCATCCTTACAAGACGGTTCGTTCACCTGTCTACAATAAGCCAACCTCAGAATTTCATTTGTATTGTGATCATCAGATCTTGTATCCAACAATCAAAGTTTAGTAACACTTACAAAGCATATTTAGGCATTAGTCGATTGAAAATTTATTTGGATATATAAACGACTAAATTTTTAACAATGAATGAAGATGTTAAAAACAATTGAAATTTTATCCGAATTAAATTCTGTAGAGTGCTACCAGAGGTTGGTTTCTTAACAAGCATTTTCATATGATCATATTTCTGTGTACACATTTACTTGATGTATTTATATAATACAGCAGTAAGTACCACGAATAAACAAAAAAAAGATCCGAATAAATTTTTAGTTGTTTATTTACAACTAAAATTTCAATCAGATGAAAAATTATAAGAATAAAAATTTAGTCGAATGAACAATTATTCGATATTCAAATGTCACTTAAGGAAGAGTTTAATGGTATTTAGGTATAATTGTATGAAATCTTTTCTCTTCTGTGTGATGTTATTTCTTCATATGTACCAAACCAAATTTTACAAATAAAATTAAAAAAGCACTCTTCACATATGATCACCACGAAATAAAACTAGGAATATATAATAACAATAAATTGGAAAAATATTTATAAAATATGAAGGACAAAATGGAAAAATTAGACTAAGAAAATACCATTTATGAAATAGAATCTAAAAATTGTAACAAAGTATACAAAGGAGAAACTTCCAAAAATTAAAAACTCGAATCAACCAACATAAAAATAACTGTAAAAGTGTAAACAACAAATACAACTGCCCTCTCAAAACATAGCTTTTATTTCAATAACACAACAATTAAAAACGTAGTCCAATACACAACAAATAGAATAATGAGGAAGGTGTCTACATCAGCAAACATATAGAAAAAAACAATAAACTATAAAACTGTTACAAAAAACAAAACAAAATTAATTAGCCATTATGCTCATATAATAAATAAATTAAAAATATATTAAAACAATAGTTAAGGAGCAGAACCAAACAAACACACATTAGGGGGAGGGGTTGATAGAATAAAAGGATTAGTACAAAGTCCACTTAAATAATCAGCAATGTGACAGTGAAAATTGACCAACCATATATTTAATTGATGAATGAAATTATTTAAATGAAAACTGAAAAAAAGATGAATGTTTTCTAACAAGCATTGGAAGAATATAAGATAGAAGAATAACATTGAGAAGGTAAAATAAAAATGAATTGTAAAAACACAATAAATTTTTTTTTTTATTATTATTATTAGAAAATACTTCAACAAATGTTAATAATGTAAATGTTGTTCTAACAGTGTAAGCAGTATGTCTGAAGATGGGCAAAGAGCCCAAAACATAGGACATATAAATAAGTAACATAATATGGAAAAGAAAAAATTTCATACGATTATACCTAAAATAATTATTCGAATAATAATACATTTAAAGTTTTAATTACCCTTATTTATAAATGGTTTCCACTAATGATCCCGAACCACTCATGGATTTCCATTTCCATCATATTAAATTAAATCCTATTAACATGAAAAAAAGTTTAAAAACACAAAACTGACGATAATGATTAACTACAAGACCAATAAATCAATTACTTTTGAAATGAGATAGAGCAGGTGAGGTGTTATTTGTGCAGTAGTGCCTAAATATTAATTTTATTAGTTGTTAATATTGCCATATAAAAGATGACAATTTTATTTTCACCGTATGGGAGAGAACAACAAACCAAAGACCCTTGTCTTCTGCAAAATTCACAATAAGCCTCAGTGTTTAATGAGATAATAATAATAGAGATAGTTGAGTCTTATTGTTTAACTCTTAAATTGAGGGCATAACAGAAAATATAAAATTCTTATATTATATTATTCAATTTTTTGATCAATTAAAATTCCATGGGAGAGTTAACTACTAAATAAGTATTAAGTATTATTATTATTACTAAATAAGTAATTATATCTTGAGGAATAAACATATTTTTTCATATCACTTATATTTCAAATGCATTTTACAGAGAAAATTTCTAATGGAAGAAGTCGCACCAATGTACTAGTCATTTAATTCAGTAATTTCTCTAACAATTAGGATTTATGGTAAAACTATAAGTCATAATAACTATAAGCTATTCGAACTATCTTTATACCTTGAGGTAAAAGAAAAACAATGCTAAATTGGTAAAAAATGTGTGCTATACCTCAGAGATACAGACATAAATAAATAGAATCATGTATATAAAATCCTACCTTTATTTAATGTACCTATAGAAACTGTTCACAACCTCCTTTCAAATTGTAATTTTAAATTAAACTAACGAATAGTACCCGTCAAGTTATTGTTGAACCCAATGTGACATATCGGGCCGATATCATCGGCTTCACAAAGCAACCTTACTAGAGGAGGCTTCAAAAATAGCAGTTAGATCAATTTAGCCAACATAAATTGTACAAACAATTTTCAATGAACAACAGATCAATGAAATAATTGATTTGGTAAAAAATCACTTTTAAAAATTAGTAAAATACTATATTTAAGATTATTTAGTACTTTTTAAAAATTATTTCAGAATGAATATAGCAAGTTTGTTATATCAATAATTGGGCTATTGTTCCGAAATTTTATTTTACTTTATTTTAAAATTAAGTTTTAATAAAATATTTGTTAATAAATATTTAAATAATAATTATTGTAAGATTACAATGAGGAAGTACTATTCTATTATTAATTTTAAAATTTCACGTGTGTGTAGTTGGCTCACACAAGTGTCAACACTGTTTGTACCGCAGGTAGCAATTGTTTAGGCAGTTGGGTTCGTAGTAGTTAGGCCGTTGTTAGTTCGAGTTTTAAATTCGTTGAATAAGGTGCTCGAAATGGCTACGGCTTTGGAACCTCTTGTATTCTCATATGTGTATGACTTATTATTGAAAAAAGATACTACATTAGCTGGCGTGTTTCAAAAGAAGACTAATGCGGTAAGTACTATATATTTTTTTTGCCATGTACACCACATGTCGGCGAAATGTACCCCACGTGGTTTCTTCTTTAAGTTTGTTTATTTTTATTGCTATGTTTTATAAGCTATAACGCATGCCCTATACTCTATTAATAATTACTTATAACACTTATACTTCAGCCCCTTTATTTCTGAATTGTGCAATGGTTGTTAAAATTGATATTGTTTTATTTATTGTTTAGGCCCCTCTACCAAAAGGGAACCCCACAATATTTGATGTCTATAAACATTTTTTAAGGTGAGATATAATATATATGTCATAATTAATATTAAGTTAAGTAGTAACAGTGTATTATAAACTTTTATTTTCTTTACAGCACTTCTAAAAGAAAGTTTAACTATCCTAAAGCTTCCAAAGAAGATGATACATCGGAATCTAGTTCAGGTATTGTCACATTTCATAATGGTTTTTAGTTTGTATTTTAAGCTTAGCTCCTTGGGATTTGAGTTTATAACTTTAAATTATTTAACTACATATTAATTTAGATTTGTATAGATTGGAATCTAAATGTGTATTCAAAGATGAGTAATGTGGTCAATAGCTTACTCGAACCATGTGCTTTCTGTATATTATCTGTAATTAAAAGAATTATTTTCATTCTTTTAAGCATGCAGAATTTAAAATTTTTTCCATGCAGCCTTACTAATAATCATGATAAGTCATTAAAGTAATTTATAACTACATACTTAATCTGAGTATATAAGGAGGAATTTAGTGTACAACTTTGAATTATATGATTATGTATTAATTTGGATTTGTCTGGATCCGAGCTTGAATGTATATACAAAGAAAAATAATGTGGCCAGCCAATAGTTCAACCAAAACCATGTGCTTTCTTTATGTTTTTTTGTAATTGGAAGAGTTTACTTTTAAATTGATTTAGATACATTCAAGCATGCAGAATTTTAACATATTAAATCTTTTGACTCTTATGTTTTCTTTTAGAATCTGAAGAAGAAACTGCAAAACCTAAACCTGCTATTCAAAATGGTAAAGTTCAACCAAAATCAGTTGCAGGAAAAAAGGCTGGGTCCAGGTTAGCTTCTTTTATTTATTTGTTATTGCTAGATCTTAAAAGTTACTCCAATGTAGTAACTTAGTTTATGGTTCTACTGAAGATGAAATTTTGTGAATAGCCGAGTGAATCAAAAAGTAGATGGAATCCCAATATACAGATGTTAATCATACGTGAGCCATTAATGTTGGTACTATGACGATCCCGTTTATTACGGATATTATATTATAAGAAATATTTTTTTTAGCCCATAGTTTTAGAAGATTATTTGGTTTTGATCATGAACCACCACATGTTTCTCCATATTCAAAGGTAGTACCCACTTATGTAGACACTGGGTATGCCTCATAAGGGTCTCTTGGACCTAGGTCTAGTAAAATATTATTACAGTTTCTTTCTCATTGAGCTTTCCTGCTCCTGGTATATAATAATACCACATTATTATCACCATATCAGTGTATATTAAACATATCACTTCTTTTGTATTCTTGTTTGCTACTGAAATCGTCCAACCTATAATGGAATTTTTTCAATTCACCATCAAATGACCTAATAGTTCATTCATCTTCACCGAAAATTACCACAGCTTGTTGTGGTTCTGACCACAATTAAATAGAGCCTATGGTTTTTTTTCCTACAAACAATTTAGTATTTCGCAATACAAATTCATTATATATATTAAATGCTAATGTTATGTTGAGTTTTATGAATTAATTATTTATAATTTTAAGAGATTTTTTTTTAATTATTACAATAAAATTTGCATCACTCAAGTGAACTGTCAGGTTAACATGTGTCCATTCTGACAAGCCTATTTTGTGGTAATGCCAATTTTTTTGTTGGATTAGGATATATTTTATACTTAGATATAAGCTTCCTCACTACCCAGGGTAGTGAAGTTTTATTCATGCAAGGGGTTTAAAAAAATGTGCTCAGAATTGTAAATTTCCACTTGGTTTTACGTATCAGACATCATGGGCCAAATTTGGTTCAATGTTTGTCTGTTTGTAGTCAAATCAAGCTAACGTTCATTTACTACCGGTTTTCATGACATTTTTAGGGATTGTGCGAGTTAATACCTAGATGTTCCCATATAAGTTTTATCAAATTTCATTCAGTACTTCCGTTTACGCACACACAAACGCATGTTTTTAGATATGTCAGAAACGGCTCATTCGATTTGGATAAAAGGTAGGTATTAGTAAAAAAAAAAAATTTGGCAACACACAACATTCGCTTACCGCTTAACTTTGAATAGAAATTATTTTCTGGCCAAGTTAGGTTATTAAAAAAAAATTTTAGTTGCATTTTTAACTAAAGCTAAAAACGATGCAAATTATTTCACAATGGTTTATTATCTCCAAACAATTATACATCTAAAGTATTATTACCTTCCGAGTTACAAATAAAGAAAAACAAAAGGTGATTCTAATTATTGGACTAAACTGTTTTTCTTTAATCATTAGTAATATGCTAAAAAAAAAAAAAAAAATAGCATTAGTTCAGTAACACATTTAAAATTTAAAAACCAAACCAAGTTGGAGTAGAACACAAAAAAAAAACTGGAGACCATATCTTTGCTCCTAATTGTCCGATTTTAACGATTATTTTTTTTTTAGGAAATTTCGTAAACTTTTAAAAAACTATATACAATATCAACAAAAAAGTAAAAACTTTTCGAGTTATTCGGAACTTAATTTTACCATCCCTCGTAACTTTTTTTCCAGCTTCTTTTCGTTGAAGTATGTTATATAGATAAATTTAAAGGGCGTCGAGAAAATGATTTTAGCGAAGTTCCAATGAAATCTGTAAATTCATTTAGGAGCTACAGTCTGTAGCAACACAGGTTTTTCGGCCGCCATTTTGAAAGTTAAAGGTGGAGAGTAATGTCGATGAAGTAGGATCATCCTCAGGTGACCTCTGATTTTATATCAAAATTTGAAGAAAAAAAATTGGTCCAGTAGTTTCAGAGAAAATGCGCGGACGGACAAAAAAATTTTTATTCGTTTTTCAAATTTTGAGAGGGGGTTATGTTTTTGAATTTTTTGGTCGATCACAATGTTTCAATATTGAAAATAATAAACCAAAATTATAGCAAACAAATCATTACCATTGAAATAACAGTCCTATTTATTATATCACATGTAAGCATATTTTAAAAGTTTACATTTAGTTAGTAAATTTCATTTGATTTCCTTGAAAACATGTGATTTACGTTAAATATTATTAGTTTTCAAAAATTATTATCTGCAATTTTTTTGCAACTCTCCGTTACCTTCTACAACTTTCTATATTAGATATTGTTTTTTCTAAAATTCTTCGCCTTCTAACGATATATAGAAATTTCTTAGTTTTAATTTCATTTAATCATTAAAATTAATATAAATAACTGTTAACAATATAATGGCTGTGAAAGGCATTGATCAAATGGAATGGGGATTAGGTTAATACAATATTTTTATGAGGTTATAAAATTTGATGTTTTATTCAAAAAGTTAATTTATACTGTATTGTTTGATCAATTTCAAACGTCATTGACATAGCACCTACTGCTTCGATTTCGTTGTAATTTTCAGTTAAATTAAATTAATTTTTACTCTGAGATAAAAAAAAATCTTATTTGTGTTTTTTTTTTCTATTGTTGTTTAACTAGCTCGTAATTTTTGAAAATAATAATATTTAACGTAAATCACATGTTTTCATGGAAATTAAATGAAATTTACTAACTAAATGTAAACTTTTAAAATATTTTTAATTTGATATATATATATATATATATATATATATATATATATATATATATATATATATATATATATATATGCTTATTAGTCTGAAAAATGAAGATGATAGGTGACAATTATGTCTATTTTAATCACAGGTGCAGACTTTCGATTTTAATTGGCGGGAGGTTGACTAAAAAAAATAAATTGTTTTAAAAAATTACAGATTTTTACTTTCACTTACGTATATATGTAATATGTAGAACGGATAAGTATTGCGATCGAGAACATTTTTTAATCTGAGATTTCAACGAAATACACGTTTTGGGGTACCCTGAGTCCAAATAACCAAGACCCGAAAAATGGTCTGTGTATGTTAGCAGTCTAGCTCTAAAAAGAAAAGTCGTGCAAAACTGATATTACATATTTAAGATAGGTATATGCCTTAGGTGTGACAGCAACTTTTTCCTCAAAATCGGCTAACCAGAAGTGCCACTTTATATCAAGGATGAAACGTATTTTTATAATTTTCTCAAAAACGGCTCTAACGATTTTGATTAAACTCGTATCATTGTATAATTAAGTGTTCTTTAATATCAATTAGGTCTTATCCCCATTGATGTCACTTTACAGGGCTTAAATGCCCAATGTTCATATACGTCTTCCTCTGAAGTACCTGTAATATGGTTTATTTTAAATAACTAACTATCTCTCATGTTTAAGAGTTACGAAAAAAATGCTAAATATGACTTTTGAAAGAATTGGACAATTGAATAAAGGAGAAAAAAAAAATAAAAATGCTTGTTCATGTTCAAATAAATCTGCAGAAATGCTAGTCAAAAGGTATACGTAGAATATATCATCGGAAATCAGAGAATTTTAGAAAAAAACAATATCTAATATAGAAAGTTGTAGTTTATTACTCTTTATTATCGTCCATTTATTACAAAAAATCATCAAGTTAACTTTTAGAAAATTAAATTAGTGTGACAACTTTTGACCTATCTATGACAGACAATGCAAATCTATTAATTCCGTTTTAGTCAACTTTGCAATGGAAAATAACAGAACTAATAGTCTTGCAATTCACAATCAACGGATCGTACAATCCATAATCAACCCGTGATATAATAAATAGGTTAACATAAAAATATAATAAATTTGTTAACTGTAATTTTTTAGCTTAGCTCGTTTAAAAATGTAATTAAAAAATTTTATAATAGCCCAACATGGCCAGAAACTAATTTCTATTCAAAGTTGAGCGGTAAGTGAAACTTGTGTGTTGGGCGCACTAGATATTTTATTATATGTTTGTACAGTTATGGATTTTTACTTATTATGTATACTTGAAAATATCTATAAAAAAAATGCAATTGAATATATAACCTATTTGGTTAGATTAAACAAAGGGGAGTGGGGAGAAAGGCTTCTTAACATTGGTACCCATCTTGAAATTTTTCTGCTTAAAGGAAAAAATATCTTTGATTTGTTTGTGTGTATAACTTAAATAAAAATACATTATTCACAGAAAATATGAGGGTTGAATAAATCATAAAATCCTAGGATATGTATATATGTTGTCTTTTAATACGGATGATAATTTAAATAAAAGTAACATTAAGGCATCAATAAAATAGTTACACACCTACTACTAGGTCCTAGTCAACTTTTCTTAACATATTTTATTAATTTGTGTACCTTATTTATTGTTGATTTAAACAAATTTTTAACATCAATCATTTTTAAACATTTAACATTTAAACATTTTTAACATGGAGGGAGGGAGGCCAAAACGATATTCTCGCGCTAACATTTTTATTGGTTGGGGTGAGCTGGTGTTTTTACAACCCTATATGCTATTTGAATCTTATAATAGCCTCAGTCTAACAATTTTACAGAAATCCAATTGAGTCTTTTCTCAGTGTTTCCTTGTTCATGGTCAGTGCCATCTTGTTTCCTCTATTGCTAAAATTCTGGTTTAGAATGGAGGTCCATTTCTCAGAATACCCTCCACAATTCATTTACAAATATTCATACTGCTTGGTTATTCACACCCATATTGCTTTATCCATTCATGAGTTAATGCTATTCTGGATTTTTTGTGAAGAAGGGTTTCAATATTTTATTCTATTTTTGCATCACAAACATTGATCAGTCTCTTCTCTATGTAGGAACAAGCCTAATAATATGGCACCTTAAGGAAGAAACTTCAGAAGTACATACATTATTCTAATTAATAAAAAAAAATCTTTGTTTTTGTTTGTAAGATTCATCTGTGTTATATTCCAATTTATTATTTTTTTCAGTTCTGAAGATTCATCAGATTCTGATTCTGCCCAAAAATCTCCACAAAAGCAGCCTAAAACTCCATCGCAACCTGTTGCTCAGCCCAAAAAAGTGGCACCCAAACCTGCCAATAAACAAGAAAGTAGTAGTGATGACAGCTCATCTGAAGAAGAAGCACCTAAAACTAAATTAGCTCAGACTAAACTAAATGTTAGTCAAGTGAAAACTCCGTTAAAACCAACTCAAGCTCCGAAAAAAAAGGAAAGTAGCAGTGATGATAGCTCTTCTGATGAAGAACCTAAGAAAACTAATCTAACAAAGACTCCTCAAGTCACTGCTAAGAATAAATTGCAGACTCCTGCCCAAGGAAAAGTTCAAACTCCTGCTAGTAAGGTGCAGAAAAAAGAAGAAAGCAGCAGTGATGATAGCTCTTCTGAGGCTGAAGCGCCTGGAAAAAAAACAAATTTACCATCACAGGCAAAGCCTCAGACTCCAGCTCAAAATCCTGCAAAATTAAAGGGACAAACAAAAACTCCAACAGCTAAAAAAGATGAAAGCAGCGATGATGACAGTTCATCTGATGAAGCTCCCGTGAAGAAAACAAATCCAGCAGCTCTAGGAAAAACTGCGACTATAGGTCAGAAAAAGGTTCAAACACCTTTGCAAGCTAAAGCTGCAGCAAAAAAACAAGAAAGTAGCAGTGATGATAGCTCATCTGATGAAGAAACACCCGCAAAAAAAACTCCTGTACAAAATAAACAAGTGCAAAAAGTGCAAGGCTCGGTTCAAAAAGCCCAAAACATTCAGTCTCCACAAAAGTCTACACCAAAGCAACAGCTAAAAAAGAAGTCTAGCAGTAGTGATGACAGTTCTTCAGATGAGGAGCAACCGTCAACTAAGAAATCCCAACTTGTGAAAACACCCAATGCTGCTATCCCAGCAGTAAAAGTTCCACCAAAGAAAGAGGCAAGCAGCAGTGATGATTCTTCAGACGAAGAACCAGCCAAAAATAAACAGAATATTTCCCTTAATAAAAAACCTGCAAAACAGCAAATACAGAAGAAGCAAGAAAGCAGCGAGGATAGTTCTGATGATGAAGCTGCTACTGTAAAAAATTCTAAGGTTGTTCAAAATAAACCAAAACCTAATTTAACTACTGCTAAACCAGTCCAAACAAAACCAAAAGCAGCCTCCAGTGAAGACAGCAGTGAAGATAGTTCTGATGATGAAAAAAAGCCTGCTTCAAAACCTACTAAAAAGCCTGTGCCTGCAAAAAAATCTCAAAAAGAAGAATCCTCCAGCGATGATAGCTCGAGTGATGAAGAATCTAAAAGTATAGTATTTTTTATTTGTATTGTTTGTTTTTAAAATTAAGATTAAAATTAATACCTTTTAAATTTAATTTTTAGTAAGAATTTAAGGTAGAATCTTATTTTCTTGGAGATGAAAGGAGAAAAAATTCTGAATTGTGAAATTAGCAATTCCAAAAATTTATATTTATCATAGCTACCGCCTAGTCTGTGACTATCTTTATGAATTATCAGTTTTTAGTATTTTTCTGTTGAAAGGTTTCTTTCTTATAATATTTATTTTTTGTTTTATGAACTTATCAATTTTTTTTTTTAATCTTAAGATACCGAGACATTCCATGTCTCTTTGCTCTTTGCCACTGTTCCATTTCTTCTGGTGATTAATTTCATTTTTTTAACTCTGGGTTTTTTTTTTTTTTACTGACCTCAATTACACTATAGTTCAGGAACATTTGAAAATTTAAATGAGATTTTATAAATAACTATTCAATTAATATGAACTTTTATGATTACATGATGAAATATTGTATGTTTCTACTCCACTTTTCTATTTTTTTAATCTCTTAATGTTTATTAACTATTGTCCATCTTTTATTCTTTAAAGTTGTTTTTTTCAAAATAAGCTCTATTTTTTCATTCATTATTGTTAGCCTAGAACTTATAAAACATATTAATGTATATAATCATTTTAGCAGTCAAGTTGCCTCCTAAAACAAGTGCAGCTAAAAAACCTGCCCCTCAAGTTCAGAAAGATGAATCTAGCAGTGAAGAAGAATCAGATGAAGAAGAAAAGAGTAATAATTTTTTTTATATAAACATACTTAACATAAGTTTACTAAGCAGAATTAAAATAAGGAGGAAAAAAAAGAATAATTTGGCAAATACAAAAACCATTAAGATTCCTTTTTTCTTCATATTGTTTAAGCCTACGATTTTGATAAATTCAAGTTAATAGTATTGATCTTAAATAGTAATTTATGTTTATTAGACATTATTTCACTTTTAAATCCATCATTTTTGTGATGTTCTAAGTATGCTCACAGTATTCCAAATAGTGTAATAGTCATTCCCCGCCATTTCTTTGTGGTACTTTATCCTACACCAAGCCAATATGTCCTTCAACAGTTTAGTCTCAAACTATGATGATGGCTAATGCTTGAGGCAAATTACTGGACTGTATGAAATTATCTTCATGCTTCTTAAAACTATTGAATCACTCAAATCTTTAGTCTCTATATAGCTATTATTAAAAAAATTTATTCCTTTTTTCCTCCTACATTGCATTTTTTCATATTATCAAGTTCAACTTATTCTTAAAGTATTAGCTATTAGCTTTTATATATATATATATATATATATATATATATATAAACAAATGTAAAGTGTTTAGAGATTTATGTATAAATTAGATAAAAATATGCTAAATTTAGATATAATTGACAGTTTCACTTATTTTTTTTATGTTGTAGGTGTCCCTGAAAATCCGAAGAAACGAAAGCACGAATCCTTAGACAACAATGAGAAGCCTTTTGTAAGTAAAATATTTATTTTTATTTTATATTTAAGTTATCTAGGATTGAATCAGAATAAAATATCAGACAGTAACGTGAACAATTTTCACACAATATTCTAGACATGCAGTTTTAAAGAAACATTCATTAATACTATAAATCAGTAAGGATATTTAATTTATTTCACCCTGGATTGATATTACTCATCACTTTATAGTAAATATTGTACCAATAGTCCAAGTACTACTAAATAGTAACCTCGATACTTTTTTGGTATAATACTTGTTTCTTTCTTTAGAATTTTATTTTTATATGAAAACTCTTTGAAATAGTATGGTATAATTTTTTACTTGACAGAAATGAAATGAAAACTCAAGATTTGTTTTATATGTTACCATTAGCCATAAAAGCTTTCTACTTTTTTTTTTTTTTTATTTTTATTTATTTTTTTTTTTTATACTAAAACTTTTTTGTTTGTAATAGTAATGACAATCGATTGTTTATAATCAATATACAATTTGTTTTTTCAGAAAAAATTTGGTGATAAAAATTATTCCAACTTCGTGAAAGAAGGAGAAAATGATGTAAGTTTTTCCTTTATATTTCATTCTAGTCATATTTTCAATTTTTATACCTATTATTTTTAAAGGAAAAAAATAACTTAAGTTGTTTTCTACTCAGGTTAGGATGATTAAATATTTTTCAATTTAAGACATATTTTGTCTCTGCTTGTGCTTAACAGTTTTTAATAGTCACTGTCTTGATATAAGGTACACTATTGTCAGAGCAGCATATATTGGTTACATTTATGTTAATGCTATTGTTACCCAACAAACAAAAGCCTGGCACCATTGTTGTGTCAATGGCACAGAATGGATTAAAGAATTCAAATTCGTCTGGTTCCTTAGTAATTAAAGAATTATGGTTAAAATGAAAGCCTTTGAGCTTACTAGAAATGTGCTGCGCTTCTTCCACCTCCTTTGGGTGCCAGAACATTTAATATGTTTCTCCAGATAAAACCCCTATAAAAAGGTTATTAATTGATCTTCTGGAAGCGCAGACAATATGTTGGCTTCAGATAAGCCAATCCATTAATAAAAAAAACATGAAAATTGTTTACTTGGAGAACCAAGTGGTTAATAGACACCACTGTTCACTAAAAAAGACTCAACATTTGTGGTTACAAGTATCATGATAATTGTAAGGGAAAGCTCCAGGAACACAAGCCTTCCTCTATTGGCTCTCCGTTTTAAATTTGATTAGAAGAGCCAGGAGGTTTGTTGGGGGAGTGGGTGTCAATATGTTTCTAATGGTTATCTTGAGGTAGGAAAAAAGTGCTTACAGCCACGTTTACTATTATCAATAATACACTAAGTAAGCCCACTCGTTTCCAAAGTGAATCCTCATTTTTTAATTTATTTTTTTCTGAAATGAAGATAAGTACGACCTCTATTTAAAAATAGTTAATAATCCGATTAACCAATATTTTTTTTTTAAATTATACTAAAAAAAGGGTAAATAAGTTAATTTCCTAAGCTAGTCTTTTCCCTTCAAGGAATATGATGATAAATTTTTCGAGTATTTAAAAAAAATAATTCATCAAAGCACTTCGCCATTTTTGTTCAAATGTAAATTAAAAATTAATTGATTTTATTCTGTAATTATTGCAAGTAAAAAGTTAAATTTTTATAGTTCAATTTTAATAACTTTTTTTTTCTTGAACTATAACACATTTTTTTTTCTCTAAACCAAACCCCCTAACAATCTTTTATTGGTTTAAAAGGGCCCTTGGTGTTTAATTCATTTTAAAAGTGACCCTATTTAAGTTTCAGTGTTTTTAAGTTACTATTAAAATAAGTGATTTTCAAAAGTATGTGCTACACATAAAGAATTCATTATTTTAAAAATGATTTGTTTTGATATTATAATTGGAATAGAAAACATAGTTCTTTGTCGTTCCTGAAAATTAGTCAATGACGTTCAGGATTCACTTCAGGAATAATTGACCCACGTTATGATAATACATAATATATATAAAACAGGTGTAATCAAACTTGTACACAGAATCACCTAAGAAGGGTACTATAAGCATGTCTGATTATTTCTGTTTAAATAATTGTGCATTAGACTTTTAGCGCAGTGAAACTGGTTTCAGTATAATAGGAATTGATCAAAATATTTTAAATGAGAAATGTCTTGCATGTCTAATAAAATCCGGAGGATGATTTAGATATTCAATTTAAATTAAGAAAACCATATCATTATGGGAGAAAGATTCCATACTGAAATATTTTGAATATTCGTATGAATTTTAATGGAGCAAAGAATACTCTCCACTGCGAGTCCAAGATTATTTAATAATCCCAGTGTATTTGTATTTAAAACCATGTACTGTTCTCACAACAAGAGATCCTAGATATTAAGTGCTTTAAAAATGGAACTAAAAAAAAATTATTCCATTGAGGATTAAGCCAAATTGCAGCTATAAATTAGATATTTTTGGTTCATTGCAAAAAATCGCTAAGTAGACTTTTGATGGGCCTATAATTTAAAAATATAGAATTTTGATTGTATTAATCAATCTCAAAATCTATTAAGTGCATCAAAGTAATGCTAATTCTATTAAATGTCAAAAATAGGCACACACCAATTAAGCAATCTTGTTTTGAATTCACGGAGAAAAACTTATAAAATTACTTTGTGATTTAAATCCTTCCCAAAATGTTGCTTCATGACTTTTTGCAATAAACCAACTATATTAAATTGACATTCTTTCTGTTGATTTTTTAATTTTAGTTAACTTATAAGTATCTGAATTGCAATGTATTATTTGTTGTCGTAATATGTAAACACATTACATATTTCAGAAAATCGACTTTACTTTTGTTAGTAAACTTCAAGTTCCATTGATCATAGCTCCATTGAATTGAATATTTAGTTCAATTTAATGGAAAAGATGAATTAGGTCCATAACTATACATTGTACACATGTTACATTGTATATAAGTTTTACAAAAATTATAGATACGTAACACTACAAGTTAATTCAGCTAGTTAAACAGCTAATTTCTACAAGGTAGTCTACTTTAAAACTAATCCCCACAATAAGTTAAATTAAGTTTATAGATAGACATAATGCAAGTGAAGCCTAGTATATCCTAGTAGACCCATGCTGCACTATTGGTCTAGAGACATTCTCGAGGCACAGTCTAGAGACACCAGAGAACGGTGTCGTTCTTTTTCATCTAGCATCCACATTACTATAATGTAAATTTCTCAGTCTCTTCTTCGCGATTCACCATTAAGGACATTGTTTTGTGCGGAATGAGTTCCTGCTTAGTGATAATTATAAGTGAAAGAACGTGGTCACACGAAGTGCTCGCAGAAGGCCATAAGTTCGTTAATGCAGTATTAAAGAAATTAAGGCTGGAAAATGCTAGGGATTTTTGGAATTTCATTTGACTGATGACAATAGATTTTGAATATTTGCTTTTGATGGTTGGAGCGATAAACAGCCGAACAAAACCACTTGGTAGCTGGAGACAGACTGGGACGTGTATTGCCTTTAGATACCGAGTGATGTTTGAATTGTCAAAATGTTATGTAACATGTCTAACATTGCTTGCTGTCTCCCATTCCGATCAGGAGACTTTAAGTCTAGTTCACACTTGTAGACCGTGTGATTCGTCTAGAGACACCGATCTTTGTGTCGTCTAGGGTCCACACTATGATATGAATTTCACGATCCACCATGCTGGACATTATTTTGTGTGGAATGAGTTCCTCCTTAGTACTAATTACAAGTGGAAGAACACGAAAATGTATACATGAAACTTGCTCTTTAGACCACATGTTTTCAAAACAACTATAAAACTTCAGAAGATAACTTAACAGTTGGACCAACTGCTCGTTAGCTTGAAACAGATTAGGGAAGTGTCTTGCCTCTAGACGCCGATTGACTTCCACATTGTCAAATTGTTGCGAAACTAGTCTAACATTGGATGTGGTCTCCTATTTCGATCGGGAGACTTTAGACCAGGCAACTTGTCTACTAGTGCAGACTAGGCTTTAGATTAAGATAAAAAAAAGTGGTATTATTCATGTTGAATGATGTTGATCATTTTTCTTCTTTATTTGTTTGCATTTAACTCAGTACATATTTTGAATTCTTGGTTTTTTAGGGATAAATAACGCTACTATGTTAATCTAATTACCACAGTCTATATAAGTTAACAGCTAAATACTTATTGGGCTAGATAACTTTGTCTTTTTCAGATAAAGATATTTTATATCTTTTCATAATTACAATTGGATCAAATATTGATATTCATAGTCTCGCTCAAACTCGCTAAGGAATTAATTAGGATATTTTTTTGTAATCAACTGCATTTAAAATAGCTGAAGTGTAGGTTTTGTCTATTTTGTATTATAATATATTAACTGCTGACACGCAATACTTGTTATACTCGGATGCTGAATAAAACTAACCTTAGTAAAATATCAAGAACTTAAAAACATCTTTTACTAACCTTATTTTTTACTTACATAAGGCCAAAAGCTTATTGTGTTAATGATTTCTTTTTTCTTAAAATCCATTAAGATATGTCAATGGAAAATTTATTATTAAGTATAATTAATAGTTCTGTTAGATAACTTTCTTATATAACTCAGGCACTTGATTGAATAATAAATTTATCTTTTGTTTTAATAATGGCATTGGTTAATATTAGTTTTTCATATTTAGAATGGCACAATACAAAGCAACAAAAGGCGAAAATCTGAGCCATACAGGAGGGTTTTGGAGGAGAAAGTTGAGGTAGATCCACGATTAGCTGATAACTCTTTTGAAGCCAAGGTGAGAAATTGAAATGCTCATAGGAGGCTTAAGCAATCTGTGGCTATTTTAAACCGTCGTTTATGTCTGAACGTTGACTATTTCACTCCTATTGCTAGACCAATGATTTCAATCAGCTTGATGCATTCTTCACGATGGTTCCTAATAAACTGCCTCTTGTTGTATTGAAGTTTTAGTGTTGTTTTACTTCCTTTGTTCCACCAAATGGTATAATTATTAAGAATCCAGCCTAATCCTAATGGCGTTTTGATGACCCCAGTTGAGTTTGTATGGGAATTGAAATTCTTCAGGATTATTTTCATTCTCATTTCCTCATTTTACCTTCACTACATGCAAAATCTGCTGATGTATATTGATTTTATACATAATTTTAATTTTTTCTTGTTACTATTATTTTCAAGATTTTATAATCTAGCATTTAGATCATTATTATTAAATGTGATACATTGCAATCCAGATGTTAAAATTACATTTACTTAACTTTTATATTATAATAGCACAAATTTGCTTAAGCCTTCTTTTACTATTTTTATTTTATGTTTTTTCCTCAGGATGGAGAAAGAAGAGAGAGCTTCGGTCGAGGGGGTGGTCGTGGTGGTGGGGGAAGGGGTTTCGGTGGAAGGAAGAGCTTTGGTGGTAATGACAGAGATGGAAGGAATAGCTTTGGCGGTGACAATGATAAGGGTGGAAGAAATAGCTTTGGTGGTGGTAGAGGGGGTAGAGGAAGAGGTGGTTTTGGTGGTGGAAGAGGGGGTGGAGGAAGAGGAGGATTTGGCGATAGAGGCGGAAGAGGAGGATTTGGCGATAGAGGTGGAAGGGGAGGATTTGGTGATAGAGGTGGACGTGGTAGAGGAGGAAGGGGAGGCTTTGGAGATAGGAAAAGTTTCGGTGGTGGCGACAATAAAGGATTTGGAGATAAGGGAGGTTTTAGAAAAAGTTGGGACAATAACCAAAGTAGTGGCGATGCTCCCGCAAATAAGAAAATTAAATTTGATGACTAGATATTAAAATAATTGTAAAGGTAAGTAGCTTTAACATTTAGTTCATATTATAGTTATTTAATTATTATTTTTATTCTATGCTTTTTACCTTCCTTTAGAGTGTGTGGTATGTCTTGATGTTTAATTGTTCCGAATTCCGGAATATTAATTTATTTTTTTCTTGCGTGCCATAATTTTCAAAACAACAGTCAAAATTCTCAAAATACCATATAATATAAGGTAAATAGAACCAATAGGTCTTTTATCTTCGTGTTAGCTTGTTCCAAGTTCTGGAATATTAATTTGTTCTTTTTTACTGACATTAAATATATTTAGTTATAAATTGAGTTAATTTTGTAATGTTTTTGTTATACTTGCCATTTTCAAAATACTATATAATCATATAAGGTAAAGAGGACCAACAGGCTCTTTTGTCAGACTAGATCCCCCTCCCATTTTACCAATACGAAATTAGTTATTGTATAAAAATTATGTAATAAATTTTGTCCCCAAAAAAATTTTAATTAAATTATAATTTAAAAAAAAAGTTTGATAATAATAAGTATCTTTGCTAAAAATAGTCTGATTTGATTTTTTTTTTAAATTTAATGAATTAAAAAACTTTTCAAATAATCATGGATATAATCTACCATAAATTTTGTACATTTTAAGTTATGCATGAATAAAGTTTTTTTTTTTTTTTTTTTTTTTTCTTGGATTTTCTGATTGATATGCTTATTTTCCCACCTCAATGAGATGATAATCTTCAAAATGGTGGCTCCTTCATTGGATTTGATGAAGAGTTTAGATGGATGTGGAGTACTGCCATTAAAACACTTTTAATAAATAATGTATAAAGATTTTAAGATTTTCATTATGAAAATTAAAATATTTTAAACATGGCTTATAAGGCCAAAATATTACAAAATATTTTCAATAATAATAATTAATCAACTATTTTTTTACTTTAAATGTTTTAGACATTGTTGGAACTTATTATTTCATTAATAATTATTGATAAAAATAAATAATCTTTAGATATATATTTAAATTAAACTTTTCATACTATATTGAATGAAAGAAAAAAAACTTTAAATGAATTCTCCAATTTTTTTAATTATTAAGAACCAATAAATTTCACCAATATATTGATAAATTTGTATGCAGTAAATAAACTGAATTATGTATGTACTTCCAGTGCCAGCCTTAGACATTCTGTATTCTTGGGCAAAGGCGTCATCTCTGCTGCCTTACCTAAAAAAAATAATTTCTTTTCATTCAATATTTCTCTAATATTGTTGCTTTATTATAGGTGAAATTAATTATTTTAAAACCTTTTTGAATTTTTTTTTTAAATTTCTAACAATTGGCCGCTCCACCCTATGGCTGTATATTTCTCATGACATAGAACCACTGAACTCAAATAGTTAATTGGGATAGATTGTAGATCAAAGGTCCTTTGCACATGAATTACTCATTATAAACTGAAGTGGTGAATAGTAAATTCAATTCCACATTGGTAATTGATTTGGTTTCAAAAAAAAAATTTAATGGAAAAATATTTACTCAGTTTTTTTTTTAAATTAAAAACTACACAAACAATTAATTGCCTACAGAATCAATATAAATTATAAATATTCAAGTATGAAGTTTTCATGGTAGAAGAATTAATGAATAATGGAAACTTGATAATTTAAATCATGTGAATAAATGTGGAACATCAATTATTATTCCTAAGAATTTGATGAATATAGTGTAATCTGCATAACATGGTGCAAAGGTTCTAACACTATAAATTATTTATATTTTTTCTAATAATGACTTATTACCTTTTTTTTCATGTTGAATGATTTTAATTGTTAATTATTTTGTTCTTAAGAGAGGTGCATATGGCAGTTGGGGTGAAAGAGCAAACAATGTTTTGAAGTTCGCAAAAGGAAAACGATTTAAACACGAGAAGACTAAGAAAAAGCGAGGGTCCTACAAAGGTGGCCAGATAGACACATCTATCAATTCGATAAAATTTGACTAAATGTCTTGTGAATTTGTTATATGTTGATTGAGGGGTCTGAATATTAGGCCATTTTTGTTTTGTTTTTTTATCAGGACAATGTTCCTTTTTATGAGTGCTGACTATTTATAGTATTCTATTTTACTTATTACTCAACAATTGTACATAGGGCTATGTATCTAATTTTATTGCCTCTGATAGTCATTCCTCAATTTTTATTTGTTTTTGTTTTTTTAGTTTCATCTTTGAAAATTATTTCAATATTATTTTGTTTTTATAGATGTCACTTTTTATGAGAATACAAACTTATAGTTAAATATATATTTATATTGCAGGGCATAGAATATATTTAGAATTTTAATGTATTGTTACACGTTGTGATTTATGAACATTAGGTTTGTTTTTTTAATATGTATATTCTATGTATATAATATAAGTATAATATGAAGATCCAATTTCTGTTTTTGAGTTGTCACTGCTAGTGTTTATGATCTTTTCTTTGAAAAATCTGTAAATTATGACAGCTTACCACTTAATGTAAATAATAATGATTTTGATTATACTCCTTTTTTTGTTAATTATTATTCTGTATAATGAGATACTTCTTCTCAATCCTAAGTTTTTAATTTTATACTTCCGAAAACCATTAACTTTGGTTCAAATTATGCCAAAGATCAGCAAGCAAGATGCAGATAATCAAAAATTTCCTCCCATATTTTTATATTTTAAATATCAAAGAACAAATTTGGTTTTGTAGCTGTATGTGCGCATAGTCGATTTGAAGACATTTTACTTATTAATTTTCGTACTTGAGTGGTCAATTTAAACAAATTTGATGTACTGCTTTTCCTTCAAGCAGCCATAACTGTATTTTCCTTAGGCATGCTTATATTTCCAAAATAGCATGTTCAGTTTGGGAGAAGTTGAGGATTAGATACAAAATTGTGCTGTATCCATTTTATTCAATTCCATCCAATATTTATTCTTACATCTGGAATGGAACCATGTAACTTCCCTAAGTTTTCTTTATTTTTAATTGATATTATTTTTTTGAGCACAGATTGAAATCTGGAATTCTGGGAACAATTAGCTCAAAAAACAAACAATTATACTATTCATTACCAAACGGAATTTTTGAATTGATAAATGGTGGTGGAAAGGCCACGAAATAGAGTTTTATTAATTTTTATCAGGGAGCGTGTCAAATATTTTGATGGGTCTTAACTTTAATTTGAAAAATTAAAAAAAATTATATATTTTTGGCTTGAGAACCAAAATACAAGCAGGCTGCTGATTAACTTCAGGTGACTGATAGAGTATTTTAATATTGTTTTACTGGTTATTTGAAAAGATGGGAGGGTAGAAATAACAATTTTTAAAGTGTGTCTAACATTTTGACACAGAGTGTATGGCTTATTCAGTTTAGTCTCAAGTTTAAGACAATTTGAGAAATTATCTACCAGTTGACACATGAAAAGATAGATTATATTCATACTATAGTTGAATGAGTTTTAAACTTTTCAAACATCAAAGTCGTATGAAAGTAAAATTGCATATTCAAGGTTTTTATATGCTTGGGATGTTACTGCAACTTTTTCGTCAAAATCGGCTAACAGAAAGTGGCACTTTATATAATGGACTAAAAACATTTTTACGATTTTCTTGAAAAAGGCTCTAATGGTTTTGATTAAATTCATTGTATCAGTGAAAATTAAGCAGTTTTAAATAAAATGTAGGTTTTATTCTGATTGACGTTCTCTAACAAGGATTAAATGGCTAATTTTCAGTATTAGCTTTCCCTAAAGTACCTTTAATTTTTTTTTATTTGAAGAAATTGACGCTTTCACATTAATCTTTAATATAAAAGAATTTGATAATTAACTAAAGGAGAAATAAGAGATCAATTGACCACGAATAATTATGATTGAGGAACCAAAGGAATATATGCTGGCCTGAAAGATTAGAACACTTTTACATACCTAACATGAGCTTAATATAATAAGGAGTCCGACAATATTGTGTAAATAAACATGCGGTTTTCATAAATGATATTGCTATATATATATATATATAGAAGGGTACTTATACAAATTAAAATACCCAGAATGAAATATAAATCAATATAGCATTTATAATTTTTACTTATACTTCCCCTTTGACTGAAAATACTTATTTCTGCTAAAAAGAGGGTGGCGAGTGATAGTTCTGTGATTTTTAAAATTCTCTACCCCTATCCAAAATACATTATAAACTTGTACCTGTGATATTTCATTTTCGTTCAACTAATTTAGTTTTTAAACTAGCTCTATATTAATCAAGAACCTCCCTATAGTTGTTTCCATATAATGCTAAATTAAATACTACAAATACCATGAGAGTTATTAATTATTGGCTTGATACAATATATTTTTAAGGCGGCTTTACATATACAAACCCTTGGTTTAAAGAACATGGACATGTTAATATGTTTGTGTTACAGAGAAGAACTCTGGTTTAAATTAATTTTCTTTTATTAAGATATCTGTTAAAACTTCAATTCTTCTCTTCTTTTTTTTGTCCTCGCCTTTAAGGCTATAAGGGGTTTTCCTGGGCAGGGATTTAAAAGACTCCGCACCGGGACGCGAACTCTTGACTATTTTAAATCCATTGTCTCATAGATCAGGTTGTCAGGCAACGGCAATGCTTTGCACACACGTTAGCCCGTTCCGCCACCCCGCCCGCACTTCAATCAATTCTAGCATGTATGACACTACTCCAAAAATTCTATTTTGCGCATATAAATGCGGTAATTCTCTCTCCTTCCCCCCACCCAAAAAAAAAAATGGCGTTGGAGGGTGAAAAAAGTTGAGGTGTGCTAACTTTTCTAGCCTACTAAATTTTTTTTTTTAACTTTTATTATGATATTTACAACTGCATTAGTATGAATACATCAAGTAAATGTGTACAGAGGAATATAATAACGTGAAACACACTTGTTGAGAAACTACCCATTGGTAGCGCTCTAACTATTTGTCTACATGAGGAGATCACGAGGCCATCTTCTTTTCATACGCCTCGGAGGGTTATCAGGAATCGGAGAGGAAGCAAGGTTAGAAACAAGAGGATTCGGATGGTTATGAAGTTTATTATGGAAGGATAGGTGCCTACTAAATTTGAACACGAATTTCGACTGTCAAACTCAATTTGTAGAGGTACACACAACCTGAAAAAACATAGAGCTGGGGCTACCTTTTGGTGAAGTGTTTGATGATCTCTATCTAATTTTTCCCACCGATTATTTATTTTCATTCATACTACTGTCATTAAGTCCAATAAAGGAACCATTGCATTTATATGATGCAGCTAG
Organism: Nezara viridula; assembly: GCA_928085145.1. Lineage (NCBI taxonomy): Eukaryota > Metazoa > Arthropoda > Insecta > Hemiptera > Pentatomidae > Nezara > Nezara viridula. The sequence continues at coordinate 51,770,892 of OV725081.1, forward strand.
TTTTGGTTCTCAGCTGTTTCTTCCATCTCATTTCCCGATTCCAACGTGTCCCACCATTGGTAAGTGTGCCTATATCCTCTTACCTATTGTGATAAGGTCAGTTACGATTAAACTATTATTATCTGAGATAAAATACAATTACAGATAACCTCAGGATTATCTAATCGGTTCTGGAAATTGAAAATTAAGGAATCTAGCTCCGGACTTGTAATATGAGAACAAGAATGAAAGCGTTAATTTCTTACCATCTAGGGCAGGAAGGAGGCTCCGGAAGAAGGTATAGATCTGGAGACCGTTAAATCTAGTTAGCAACTCTCCGGATGTAGCACCGTTGTAAGACTATTCGGCCTCCGCCATGTTCGGGAAAATTTCAGAGTACCACTAGCGGATCTAGCATTTGCTTTTTTTTTGAGGGGGGAGGGGGTGTTTCAGCCCGGAAGCTTTTTTTTCATATATATAACGATAATTACTTGGAAAACAGAAAGATACTAACTACCTATATCAAATGGTGTTTAAGTGATTCTTGAAGTACTATTTAAATGTAATTAAACGAGCAATAATACTTTAAGATATAATTTTTTAATATTTTTTAACATAAAACATGTATACATTTTATCATTTTGGAGGGGAGCTTCAGCCCGAAAGCCCCCCGTAAATCCGCCTGTGCTGAGTACCTCAGTTTTTGAGTGACAATTGAATATACCATTCGAATTTGTTTTATTGTATTTATTTTATATTATTTTTAAAGAACGATTATCGATGAAGATATTAAATATTTTCTAACAATTCAGAACAACGAATGTTGGACCCAAATGGGAAAAAAATTGGACATAATAGTATTTTTTTTCAGAAGTCTGAAATTACCAATAGCTATCCTTAGCTAAGCAGTTTGTCCGGTCGTCCAGAAAATAGTGTGAAATTGCATGTGTAAACGACTATCATATCCACGAGAAAGGCAATCCTCTCAATATGCCTTTTCACAAAATATAGTCCCGTTGCAAGGTTGACTCTTGACAATATTTTTATAGCTTATCCCCGATCTAAGTTTTCATAATTGTTGCTGAAGCCTTGAAACGTTTTGTTAATTCATTCCGCAGAATTCATGTTATTCTTCAAGTTCTGAGTCCTGATTAAGATTTGACGAAATTTATAAATAACGCCAGACCGTCTTGTTAATGGCTTCTTCTTCGTTGTCTATAGGAAGTACCACTAACGGATCCAGGATCTTATTTTGAGGGGAGCTTCGGCCCGAAATATTTTTTTTCATATACATATAACAATAATTAATTAGAAAAGAAAAGAAAGAAATTAACTACCTATATCAAATGGTGTTTAAGTGGTTCTTGAAGTTCTATTAAATGTAATTACACGAACAAGAATACTTTAAGAGATAGTTTTTTAATTTTTTTCTGAAAACATGGTAATATTTTACCATTTTGGGGGGGGAGGGCTTCAGCCCGAAGCTCCCTCCGTAAATCCGTCTGTGATGCATTGTGCACACCTGTTAGTGGAGTATGTACTTCAGATATCAATAAATAAGATATATCAGAATAATGCCGAAAGAACAGCAATAGTAATTATAATTTATCAATATGAATTATTTAAATCTGATTTTTACCCCTTTCTCTCAGAAAACAGCAATGAGTATTGTTATGTAGTGTAATGATAACAGATAGATTACTATTAGCCCGAAAGCCTCCCCCGTAGATCCGCCTGTGCTTCGGAATAAAGAAAGAAAATATCTACCTATATGAAATGGTGTTTAAGTGATTCTTTAAGTCCTATTAAATGTTATTAGACGAACAATAATATTTTTAGACATGGGCGGATCTACGGGGGGGTCCTTTCGGGCTGCAGCCCCCCTCCCCCAAAATGGTGAAATATAACCATGTTTTATCGAAAAAAATATTAAAAAAGTATCTCTTAAAGTATTATTGTTCGTGTAATTACATTTAGAAGGTCTTTAGGAATCACTTAAACACCATTTCATACAGGTAGTTAGTTTCTTTCTTTTTTTCCAAAGTAATTATCGTTATTTTTATGAAAAAAACAACTTTCGGACTGAAGCCCCCCCCCCAAAAAAAATAAATCCTGGATCCGCTAGTGCTTTTAGAGACGACTCTTTTCATAAAAGATGGTTATATTTTACCATTTTGGAGGGGAGAAGAGGGAGGAAGATGGCTTCAACCCGAAAGTCCTCCTCCCCCGTTGATCCGTCTGTGCTAAGTACTAGTCTAGTGCTAAGTACTCTACTTTTAATACAGATTTTCTGTTGTGATTTGTAAGAGCAGGCATAATCTTTCAATAAATAAAATAATAAAAAATTAAATGAATTTTCAGAAAGTACATAGACTGAACTAACCCATCTGCTTATAGTTTTTCTGTTTTCACATTAATTTATCAAAAAATAAATATTTACATATTTGAATTTTCTCTTTACATATGAATTCAGTCCATTAAATTATTATATAATTTTGAATGTTAATTTGTTGGTAGGTTTTTTGTATATGAATATGTTCCAAATGTAAAAATTGTTGAAAATGTGTTTTTCTGACATTTTTTTTCTAAACAATTTCATGGCTAGGGGATGACCTCTCCTCAGTCTGAAGTAGGCAGTCCGGTTACGGATACGTAAAATATTGTTTTTAATTTATTAAGGATCTACTTCTCTATGATTATTGTCCTGTAATCATATGATGTCCTTTTACTGGTTTAGATTTTCATGATCTTTTTTTTTTTTTTGGAAAGTCGTGTTGCTATTAAGCCTAGCACGATTCCGCGCTACACTTAGCTGACACATAACCACATTGGTTGCCATGCCACTTATTTAAAATAAGACGAGATCCACCGTGAAATGGAAAATGATGTGACTAGCCTATCTGGGCTAGAACGTGCTAGATTTTTCTTTCATGTCACCCTAGATTTTTTTTTTTTTAATTCTTCCCAATTTTGTTCCGTATGACATCGCCACTCAAGAATTTTTTTAAAACGTACACTCAGGATATTCGAGATGTCAAGCAAGATATAAAACAAATTTATACTTTTCTGTTGCCTTAAAAATTTCCGAATTCACTCAGTAGTAAGAAATTGTAAAGAAATATGATAAGAATACGGAAGAGTGTCCTGAAGGAAGTTTCATAGCGCAAGTTGAGTCATCAACATTTTTGAAGGGAGTCACATTTTTACGCAATTTCGAATGTTCGATGGGACAAATTTTTACGAGGTTATGAATTTTTGGAATGATAAGTTTTAATCCGGCTGCAAAGGGAAAAAGCAAGGACCAGACAAGCAAGTTTAATTTTATACGATCTACGATTTTTTCAATTTTACTTTTTGTTGCATGTTTTTAAGAAGAGGTGCATATTTTTTAAGAAAAGATTTTTTTGGAAAGGCCATAAACCTTGGGTTGGATGGGCACCCCTGGGAATACCTCTTTTCCGAATATAGGTACAGCAGAATGTTATCGTTACACAGAATGTTATCGTTACAGCTGATGCGAAGGACGTGTTCTGAAATCTTCTCTCAGTTGTTGCCTATTTTTCAGCGGAATCTCTTTGATTATTTACTGAATACAGTTGAAGTGTACACCAGAGCAGTTGTTATTTACAGTTTGCTACATTTTTTTTTTTTTTTTTTTTTTTTCTTTTTTTTTTCTTCTCTTATGATATGCGGCATTGTCAGCCAGTGATGTCCAGTAAGGTGCCCACTAAGAGGACTCGGTCAGACGGCGTTAGTACCCCTCGTGATTCACCAGCGAAACAAAGAACTCGTAGCTGCCTGCGAGAAATAGCTCCAATAACCACAGTGAAAACTTCAGATACAGAACCTCAGCCTCAACCAGGTACCTCTTCGCAAGAAATGGTTGAAGAATCTCCTTTCTTCACTCCAAACCCGTTCCAAGTGCTTCATAATGACAGAGAAGTAATGGAGTCTCCTCCGATATTTGTAAAAAATATCAAAAATTTTCAACTACTGTGTACACAGCTAAACGAAATCTGCTCCGGCAGTTATTCTTGCCTCAACAGGACTAACGACACAAAAATAACACCTGATACTGCAGAAGCCTACCGAAAAATTGTGAAGTACCTGTCAGAAACGAATGCAAATTTCCACACGTACCAGCTGAAACAGGAGAGATCGCTACGAGTGGTGGTAAGAAATTTACACTCCTCAACCCCAACTGAAGCGATAAAAGAAGAACTAGCGACGCTTGGTTTCAAAGTGCGTCAGGTAACCAACGTTCTGAAGGAGAATAAGGAGCAGCCAGGAGTGAGTAATAAAGTTCCACTACCTTTATTTTTCGTGGATCTAGAGCCATCACCTGGCATTGAAAAAATATATGATATCAAGAGATTGTACTACACTATCGTGAAGATAGAGAAGCCATACCCCAAGAAGGAAATTGTGCAGTGCCACAATTGCCAGGCGTATGGCCACACGAAAACTTATTGTCACCATCTGCCGCGTTGCGTGAAATGCGGCGAACAGCACAAATCTGTGGAGTGCACCAAACCAATACAAGATCCTGCAGTGTGTGCAGTATGCCAGAAGGGACACCCGGCCAACTACAAAGGCTGCCAAACCTATAAGAGCCTCAAATCCAGATACCAGAAGAACCGGATTCAAGATGAGAGAACCACACCAAGAAGAGAACCTTCTAGAATTGTTAACAATAATTTATCATACTCCGAACTACTTGGAGGTAAGAACCCCAATAATACATGTGAAGCCCTGCCGCAGCAACTACCTCAGCCCCAATCTCAATATTCTGTTCATCCTAATACACATTCATCAACAACCTCAAATTCCTCCTCCTTCAAATGCAACAGATCTCACTAGTTTGTTAGCATCTTTCCTAACCGATTTCAAATCCCTAGTCACTCCACTCATATCACTCCTTACAAATCTCGTATCTCACCTCATCCCTCCTTTGAAAAATCCTTAATGACCCACATCCCAAAACCCATGTCCATTCTCCTTTGGAATGCGAATGGTGTTAGAAATCACGTTGACGAACTAACAGCTTTACTACAAGACAAGAACATTGACGTAGCCCTAATTACAGAAACTCGACTGACCATAAAACAGCATTTAAAAATCCCACAGTATTTAACATACCGTACTGACCACCCTGATGGCAGAGCACATGCCGGCACTGCTGTCATCGTACACCAATCCCTCTCCCATCACTTACTCCCATTACCTACTCAAGATTTCCTACAGTCAACCACTATTGTAATCAAAGCCTTCTCCTTTCCAGTCACCCTTGCATCAGCATATTGCCCTCCTAACAGATCCATATCCAAAGTCCAGTTCAGTTCTCTCCTCAACTCCTTAGGTCATCATTTCATCCTGGGTGCAGACTTAAATGCCAAGCATCAAGTTTGGGGTTCAAGAACCACGAATTCTCGTGGCAGAACATTTCTGTCTGCACTCAATACCCAACGTTTCAGTCTCCTTCCACCCAACTCACCTACCTACTGGCCCACAGATCCTAACCGCAATCCCGATATCCTTGATTTTTTCATCCACAGTGGCTTAGGTCCCCTCAATCATTCCCTTACCCCTCTTGCCGAACTATCCTCAGATCATAGTCCATTATTACTCCAATTATCTCTAGCTCCTATTCCTAAGTCTTCTCCACCGTCCTTCATCAGAGGCCCAGTTAACTGGAAACTCTTTCACCAAATCCTTACCGATAAAATTGACCTCAGAATGACCCTGAAAACCCCAGATGACTTCGACAATACCGTACACTTTTTTACCACCACTATCCAACAAGCAATCTGGACTGCTTCCTCTCCAAACCACTCCTCAAGAACTCCTAAGAAAAATAAGTTACCTCAACACCTCATAGACCTAATCCATACCAAACGCCGTGCCAGATTATTATGGCAACGTACTAGACACCCCACCGATCGCCAATCCTATAATTATTTTTGCAAAAAACTAAAGATAGAATTGGCCACCTTCAGATCCCAATCCTTCAACTCCTACCTCACTTCCCTCTCTTCTCATGACAATTCCCTATGGAAGACCACCAAACATATCCTAAAACCCCATCACATATCACATCCTCTCCGTCGAGGTGATGGCTCTTGGGCAGCATCTGACGAAGATAGAGCCGAAGAATTCGCCAAACACCTTTCCCTTACATTCACCTCTCATCCAGAATCCAATCCCACCCACACGTCAGAAGTAGAGGAATTCCTTAATTCACCCATCCCACTCTCCTTACCGCCTAAAGCAGTTAATCCTTCTGAGGTCAAATTCCTCTTACAAAAACTACCTACCCGTAAATCTCCTGGATACGACCTCCTTACCTCTCAGATCCTTAGACAACTCCCTCCTAAAGCTGTCATATTCCTTACATACATATACAATAGCATCCTACGAACCACCCACTTTCCTCTTTTGTGGAAACATTCCACTATTATCCTGTTTCCGAAACCAGGCAAACCTCCCAACACCTCAACGTCCTACAGACCAATTAGCCTTCTTCCGGTTCTCTCAAAAATCTTTGAAAAGATCCTCCTGAAACGCATCCTACCCTTTATAGAATCCCAAACTCTTCCTTCCCATCAGTTCGGATTTCGTTCACAACACTCTACAGTCCAACAAGGACTACGAGTGGTTGATCATATTTCCGCAGCATTGGAAAGCAAGCAATATTGCTCGGGTGTATTTCTGGACATAGCTCAAGCTTTCGACCGGGTATGGCACGCCGGGCTGCTTTCCAAGCTGAAAAACTATCTTCCTCAGTCCTTGTACCTTGTTCTCCGTTCCTACCTCTCAGATCGTACCTTCCGAGTTCGTTGCGGTACTGAATTTTCGCATTGCTATCCAATTGAGGCAGGTGTTCCTCAAGGTAGCGTATTGGGTCCCGTCCTTTACATCCTCTTTACCGCCGATATCCCTGTCCATCCCGATACCTTCCTGGCAACTTTTGCTGATGACACCGCCATTCTATCATCCGACTCAGATCCCAACATAGCATCCTTAAATCTCCAAAACCACCTCACCTTGATTGAGCACTGGTGTAATAACTGGCGCATTAAAGTTAATGAATCTAAATGCCAACATATTACCTTTACACTCCGACGCAGTTCCTGTCCAACAGTACACTTTAATTCCATCCAGCTTCCTTACTCAGACACAGTCCGGTATCTTGGCTTTCATTTAGACCGAAGACTAACGTGGAACCCACATACTAGACTCAAAAGACAAGAACTCAACCGACGATACGGCCAGCTATACAGACTACTAAACAGAAAATCCAAACTTTCTATTGAAAACAAATTACTTATCTACAAGACAATACTGAAACCTATATGGACATACGGACTTGAACTGTGGGGGACAGCAAAAGCTTCTAACATCAAACGTATTCAATCCTTTCAATCTAAAGTCCTTCGAACAATAGTTGATGCTCCGTTCTATGTAAATAACAAAATCCTACACCATGACCTTAATATCCCATTTGTCCTAGACCTTATTCCAGAAAAATTCTCCAAATTTTACCAGAACCTTACGTATCATCCAAATCCCCTTGCACAATCTCTATCCAGCACCACCCATCCTTACAATCCTCCTCGAAGGTTGAAGCGGCAGTGGCCCAGAGACCTTTTGTAAATAAGCATCTATTGGAGTTTTGGCAATGGCCAGATCCTCCACTCAAGCCCGAGTGTGTATGATTAGGTTAGTTCTTTTGTTTATATACATTTAGTTTATTTTATTGTATTTATTTTTATTTTATTTTATTGTATTTATTTTTATTTTATTTTATTGTATTTATTATTATTAAGTTTCTGTGTTATTTTTTTTTTATTGTAAATAGAGTGTGAGTGTGCTTTCTCTGAACACTATTATAAATGTCCTTGATGTGACAGAATGTAATATTTCTAAATAAACAAATATATTATTACATATTACAAAGTGGTGTAGCTGCTAAGTGAATTGCTAACCTCCTCCTCCCCAATTCACTTTTCTTTCTTGTTATTTTTTTTTTTTTTTTGTTGTGGGAGTGGGATAGCGCAGAGGGTGAGCACTGACTTCCAGAGCTCAAGGTCTCAGGTTCGAATTCGGCTGATGACTATTCATTTTTCATCAGCCGTGGGTCAACCCTGCGGTTGAAAGACCCTCCTGGGGTAAACTCAACCTCTACAAAGTGGGTACTTTTAATTAAATGATTAATTAGGGGGGGGGGGGAGAGACATGGCGGTTCGGCGTGATATGGGTCCGTCATCTTCCTGCACAAGTTTTGGCCTTATAACAGAACTTTCTCACATTGTGCTGAACCCAAGATCCTTGATGGGTTGTTAGTGGTACAGGTTTCTTTTTTTTTTTTTTTTTTTTAATATATTTCTAAGAAACCTCACTAGACTTACTGGCTCTGATTATTAAAGTGATAACTTTTGAAAGCTTCGGTAAATCATGAAAAAGTTTTTCTAATGAATGAATGGCTCAAATTAATCTTCCTTGTTTCGAAAAAAAAGAGCTACAGTTCTCCTTTATCATTCTTTGCCAATTCGTATCCTCACCTCCCTTCAATAATCTTTTTCACTGAACGTGAATCTGCTCTTTGCGAATACGAATCTAACTGATTTGTTCACTGAATAACAACGATTAACTAAATAACAACACTAAATAACAACTGCAGGTGTCCACTAATCATTAAATATTCTAGATTTTTATCATCGCTTAATTTTATTTAACATGAGGCTAACGATAATTTCTACTCTAATGTCATTTTAATAATTTATATAACTATAAAAATACCCTTTATGAAACATGATAATACTACATCTTCTCCTGTAATGGCGCGACAGACGCATGAAGGAGTCCTTGGCCTGTTTTATAGATAACGATATATAAGAGGGGATAACTATAGATAAGCCTGGATAAATATTGAGATAGATAAGGGCGCTAGTTTGATCTCCCACTTAACATTCAAAATGGAGTTCTCAATACTTTTTTCACGAATGGTGTAAGATTCCGCTTTTAAGAAACTAAAAAATATTCAAAAATATCAATAGCTTCATATTCGCCAAAAGTATTCGCTCATTTCTGTTTGGAAATCAAAAGAAAATTTGTTTCATCAATGCTTATTTGAGAAGATTAAACATAATGCTAAAACAAATACAACTGCTTAATGTACAAATTTCAAATTCGAAGGTGATAAATGTGAATAAAGGGATATGAAGAAAATTGGAAGTTTTTGCCTTAATTGTGAAAAAATATATAAACGTAGGCTTACTAAAAAAAGAAAAATAAGAAGATGCTTAATTTCCTTTTCCTGTTTCGATTTTGAACATTTTAAAATTTGTATCCTAATTTAATTAATAAAAATGGCGGAAATGGATGAAAAAAGTTTAAATCCCAGAAGGAACTTTTCTAACACCAACCCAATTCGTTTACATATTATCAATCCTGTAACTCAATTTGGTGGAGCATTAGAGGTCAGCTTTTCAAAATCGGGTAAGAGGGAGGGAGGAATGGGAAACGGCGCAAGAAATTTTTTTAGTTGAAGGAAATGTCGAGACACCCAAAAGACATTTTTTTGACACCTACTCAATTTACAAAAACAATTTAAATTACTCTAACTTTATTGGGAAGCAAGGTAGAGACACACAAACAACCAGGAAAAAGCGCAAATTTTATCTTTCATGGTATTTTTCTACCTAGAAAAAACCTTTCATCCAGGTTTTAGCTCATTATGATACGGATATATAAAATGTACCGCGCAATCCGATCTTCAACTCATTTCCGGAAAAAAATACGACTGTTTATTTTAATTGGTGGCATGCAAAGAGTAAAAAATACGACTGTTTATTTTAATTGGTGGCATGCAAAGAGTAAAAAATACGACTGTTTATTTTAATTGGTGGCATGCAAAGAGTAAAAAATACGACTGTTTATTTTAATTGGTGGCATGCAAAGAGTAAAAAATACGACTGTTTATTCCAATTGGTAGCATTCGAGGAGTAAATTATAGTTAAAAATAAAATATGGCTAGTATTTCACTTCTCTTCTGATCTTGATCTCCTAACATTTCTCGGTTCGTTTGTCTAAATTTCAAAGTTCGGTTTCTGACATTTTCAATTTGGTTATATTATAAACTTAGATTACTTGTTTTTATTACTACTCAGAACGTCGGTGAACCTGTTGTACTTATTCAAATATTTTTATAATCCTAAGTATTGAAAATTATATTTATTTATATAGACAACCCGCCGATACAGAGCTGTATAAATGAGGGGAGAGGGGGAAGAAATAGCATAAAAAAAGAAGGCGAAGAAACTAGCAGAGTGGTATTCTGCATGAATTACTAAATCATGATTAGTGTAAGTTAAATATTAATAAGAATATTCGCACTACTTATTGCCATGATAATTACAAATGATTTTCCCAAGAACACACCGCTGTGTGAATCAGGTTGGTTACAAGGAATAGGTCAATGAAGGTTTAAAAACCGTTCTTCCAACTTCAAATGGAACAGATGGATACGTTACTCCGACACGTGGGAACAGAGAATCGAAAGGAATATATAAACTTAGCTAAAATGAACACACCCAAAGGTACCACGGGCAGATCTACGGAGGGGGGGGGCTTTCGGGCTGAAGCCCTCCCCCCAAAATGGTAAAATATAACCATGCTTTATCGAAAAAAATATTAAAAAACTATCTCTTAAAGTATAATTATTCGTGTAATTACATTTAAAAGGGCTTTAGGAATCACTTAAACACTAGTTCATATAGGTACTTAGTTTCTTTCCTATTTTCCAAGGTAATTATCGTTACTTTTATGAAAAAAAAGCTTTCGGGCTAAAGCCCCTCCCAAAATTAAATCCTGGATCCGCTAGTGAAAGGTACTATCACAAGATATAAAGGTTCAAGAAAATTATACACCATAAACGCTGAAATTTTCAAGCTAAACATCCAACTTACTGTCAGTCTTATTTCCATGTAAACAACAATATATCATAGTTTTTATCATTTTGCATACAGTTTGGTCTTAAGTGCATTTTTGATTCAGATTAACTTTCAAATATGTTTTTGCGATTTTCCGCCTTATTTATCTATACAAAAGTACGACACAAACCCTTTTATTCATCATACATAGTTACAATAAGAGCACTATTTTCTATTTCAAGGAGGGAAAAATAATCAAATTTCATAATTATCTGAGGTCATGAAATGTCATCCGTAACAAACTAGTGATGTTTTCTATGACATATATTCTCACAATATGTCATTTCTATAATCGCAAACATTTTTAATTACTAAGAAATACTTATGTATTTATAGGCATCCCTCTGCCTGTTTTGAATGGATTCAATTTAAAAGAGTCTTAAATAATAAAAGTATACGATAATTTTAAAACTTTCTGGATTTATCAAGGTATTTATTTATTAAGATTTCGCAACTCACGTAACATACGTTGAATACGCTTTGAGGCCAGCGTTCACGGAAACCCCTTTATAGTCTGTGGTACAGAGCCTTTTTTATCGAATTATTGACATCCGCCTGAAACTTCGTAAATAGTTTCATCGCATCGTAAGCTACAACTATTTTATTTACGGAAACTCTTGGAAATGGTGCGTTTTCAATCTGCAGGGGGACAAACTTTGTCTGTTTATTGGGCCGTTTGTCCTATATAACGTCGTTATTTTGAAAATTTGGGAGTATAGTTCCCGCCAAGTGGCTCAATATTTTTGAAGGCCACCTTTTTTCTCCATTTTGTGTAAAACATTCCATATTATCTTACGATCTAAGTAGAAAGAAAATGGGTATTTATGAGTTTTTAGTACCTAATTAAATAGACAAAGTTTGCCTCCCTCCAGATTGAAAACGCTCCGATTTCAAGAGTTTTCGTAACTGATATAGTTGTAGGTTACGATGAGATGAAACTATTTAAGAAATTTCAGGCGGATGTTAATAATTCGATAGAAAGGGGTCTTACCGTACGTTTCGCTTTTGACGGGGAAGTACTAAATTTTAATCATTAAAAAGTTTCGATTTTTTTTTTTTTAAATCACCCTCAGCTTAGCCAACGGAAGGAGAACGGGAAGAGAATATACGGTTTTCGGCGGCCATAATTTTCAACTCTAATAATACCGAATAATTGTTGAGAAGACGCCCAAAAGACACTTTTTTGACACCAACTCAATTTACATAACAAAAATTAATTCCTCTAACTTTATTTGGAGGCAATGTAGAGACACACAACATTTTAAAAACTACTTTTGAAATTTATAAAAAAGCTTTCTGGCTTTATCAAGGTATTTATTTATTTAGGACGATGTCGCAGCTCTCGTAGAAAAAAAAAAAGGAGACAACTACAACATATGACCAAAAAAGAGCTCGATGAAAATGGACAGCCGCGGGAGATGTGTCACCGTTTTTCTCCGTGTCTAACATGCCACTTTTCCGTTACTATCCGCTAGATGCCCACACTGATTGGCGACAATCCACCTGACGTCTTAGCAAGATCGAACATATAAATAAAGTAAAAGTGAAACTATTTTTATGAATTAATTAATTACATAAATGAAAAATTTGATGTTAAAATGCCAAATTTCATCAAGATCGGACGAATAGTTTTGATTAGACACGGACTGAAAAGCCCAATGATCTTGCCATGAAAAGGGGAGTCTAAGTTGCATCGGGGGACAATTGCATATGATCGAACATGAAAAACAATTAAAATGAAAAATAACATTTTCTAAAATTTGAAAATCTCGGAAGTATCTCGTAAACTTTTGTGATTCTGTTCTGGTTTTAAATAGTAGCATTTTTAATCTAGTTTAAAAATGTATAGATTGTTTTTTGTCGAAAAAAATGCTCCTCTGTGGATAAAATGGGAGAAACCCGAAACAAGTGCGAAAATATACCAGTTTTCGGGGTATTTAAAAGTGATCCGAACGGGCGACGAGGTCAAAAACATGGATTTTGCCTCAGTTATATCCTATATAAGAAAATCAAAAGAAACCTTCTATCCCTATTCAATATAACTTACGATGTACAAGGTTACTGGGCTAGAAGTTCGCATGAGACCTAAAAATCACATTTGTGTGGGAGTGGACTTGTTGGAATAGGATTAGGGTTCAGAGCGAAAAAAGTAAAAGGGATTGTTTAACAAAAAGGCCATCATTACATATAACAACTAACTAAAACAATTATATTTATTTATTTGGTTATATTTTAGGTGCCGTGTGCAACTTTATAGGTTAGAGGCACCATCTTGATTGTGATAATTGAAAACAATTATAAACTGCAAATGATTAGTTAATTCTCGATTAAATGATTTTGTTTAGTTCAATAAAAATATTATTATCCACGGCTATCATCAAGTAGTTATTTTTTTAAATAATTGTGTTCCCTTTTTTTTGTATCCTACTCAACAAAGGTTCATTACTTATTATTTCACTTCATTGTAGTTGATAATTCAATAAATGCTTTTAACGCTTAAATCAAGTGACTGTTCTAATGTAGTGACATTATATAGCGATATCTCCAGACAGCAATGTAGACACGCCAGTACTCATCAGTAAGGACGGACTTACGTTGAGACGCAGGTTGGTGTGGATGTAGGATATGATTTTGTGTATTATACACATGAATCCAACCAAATAACAAATGTTGCCTAGGTTCAATGCGACCTTGGACTGCGATAGTCTATGCTCGTAACGTCAGTTTCTTGCAAGTGACAAATGACTCGTTTGCGAAACGTTTTCTTCTTCAGAGAAACATCTTTTGGAAAGATGGGCTGATTTAATGTTTTTATTATTTTTTTTAAACAAACACTCCTGAGGCAAGATACAAAATGTAATTTTTTAAAATTCTAGTTCACTCACTTATTGGTTGAATACCAGCAGCATGCACCAATAAGAAAAAACTGAAATTCAGTTACAATATTCGAGAAGTCCTAGAAGACTCGAAAACGGGAGTCCAACCTCTTATGGAATGACCAGAAATGCCAATGACCATTTGGGATAGAGGCATTATAAAAATAAAAATTAAAAAAATCTAGTTTATAAGATTCTGATTCGGAAGTACATACATATTATTTTATATTCATTTTCCAACAATACCTCACAGACGTAGTTGCAATGGAACTTTTTGCTCTCCCTACGCGCAGTCCTTTGAATCCTATCAGGTGTGCCCATTCCCCCAAGGTTGGTGGCGCATGAATCTCTCTCTACCGTTCCAAGAAATTTTATTACTATCCTTTTCTTAATAATAGTACAAGCGAATTAGAATAATCGTGAATCTTGTACATTAATCAAACTTTCTGTGGTCTGGTCCATGTTTTTCCCCTTATTCTCTGACACTTGAAACTTTCATTCATAATTGACATAATCTCGTCAACATTTTCCACCTTAAACTATAAAAATCCTCAAGGTAGTATTCTTGGTCCCATCATTTACACAGTTTATACAGTTGACAACCCAACCCATCCTCACACTGTCATCACCACGTATGCTGATGACACATGTATCCTATCTGTTAAAAATGATCCATCAACTGCATCTTCAAATCACATATCACAAACCTTGAAGAATGGTGTAAAAACTGGAGAATTAAAATTAATTCGAATAAATCCCATCAAATTACCTTTACCCTGCGTCGCAAACCTATGACCTCGTGTACTACAGTATCCTTTGACAATTCCCCACTTATCCAAGTTGAACAATTCCGTTACCTAGGACTCCACCAGGACAAAATACCCACATGGAATCCTCATACAAGACTGAAACGACAAGAAACCGCTCGACGTTTCCGACTACTCCAACACTTACTAGACAAACGCTCTAAGCTTTCAATCAATTACAAACAATTCATATATATGACAATAATAAGACCTGTTTGGATTTACGGAATTGAGCTTTGGGGCTCCACTAAACCATTGAATTCCTCTCGTATCCAATCCTAAATCCTTCGTAAAATCCTCAATGCTCCTTACTTTGTCAAAAATAAAATCATCCATAAAGACCTTAATGTTCCATGTTTCCGATTTGGCCCAGTCCAGATACTTATCCTTCCATAACAAACTGCAGAACCATCTGAACTCTCTCGTTTCAAACCTACGTTTCGATGCGTCTGAAAAGAAGGTGGTCTCGTGATCTTCTTGTGTAAATTTATTATTTGAGTGCTATCAGTGGGTAGTTTCTCAACAAGAGATTTAATGTTATTATATTCCTGAATGCACATTTACCAGTTGTCTTTATTTTTTATAATACATTTGTAAATATCAATGAATAAAAAAAAAAAGAAAAAAAGAGCTTTAAAAACTCCGTAAAAAGTTGTCTTCTTTAAAAATTGTTATAGTGCAATTTGAGCAATGACACCCCCTTCTGGGCCCCCCTGAATCCTACCTATTTTCGTCCCCTCATCTCACCAAATTGCGTCTGAACCTGCGCTCGGCGTATCTTAGTGGAAATTCCAATCCACGTCGTTCAATGTATAGTGCATTGATGAGCATTATAATTTTTATTCTATATAGAAAATATATTTTTCTATCTATAATATCTTTATTATATTATAGTTTCACTTACTTGTATATGAATTATATAGCAAGGGAAAGTACTGTGAATAATTTCGAATCCAAATTTTCAACGGAAATACATATTTTCATATACATATACAGGTTCCAAATGACCATTTCATAAAATGACCTGTCTGTGGAATCGTCATGATTACGGTTTGTTTTTAATTTTAATTATTAAAAAATTGACAAAAAATATTTAATATATGACGTTCAGGTGCTTAAAGATGAAGTTGGATCAACAGAACTGTTTTTTTGAAGGGCTCGTCTTAATGAATGACGAAGAGTCGCGTATGCTGAAGAAGCCTACCCTAATCATGACACTCTCAATTTTTTTGCCGATCCTAAGTTAATTACTCCTAACGGAACTAGCTAGTTCTTTCCCTGCTAGAAAGAAGTCGGCTATGCCTCCTCTCACATAGTTCTGGAAGGAACTACCTGAAGAACCCTTTTACTTTCGGGGATGGAACAGTTAAGAAAAGGCGAAGAGGGGAGGACGGAGGAATGCAGGAGGGGAGCTCTCCCGTCCATTCCCAGAGCTGCCTTTACCGTTCCACGTTCATTGACTCTTGGGGTGCAGCATGTGGTCTTCGGGAGCCAGCCAGTAGCCGCAGCATGAAGGTTCCGCAGGTAGGTCTCTGTCTTTATCTTTCTCTTCGGCGGCGTCTGTCCTCTATCTGCCGTGTTCATCCGTTTCTTGTATTTACGTATCTACAGCAGTGTCGAAGCCATGTTCCACCTTGACGTACTACGTTGTATGATCCAAGCATATCTAAATTAATTCAAGAGTTGGTTCAAATTCGCTCAATGAAGCATAATATAAATAATCACCTCAATTCGAAACTATAATAAAAATCGAGTATAAAACAACATATTTCCCACGTCAGATAAGGGAAACAATAAACAAAGCGACCTAAATTTGGAAATGAAACTCTATATTCTATTGTAAATAAAAGCCTTTTATTACCTATTTGGAATACAACCAAGGATTTTCTTTAACTTCGCGACAATCCATCATGAAAATGTAAATAAAGGCTGTGACATTTTTTTTTACAGTTATTTAAACACTTCCGATTTAACTAGAAATTGATTCGGTATGGACAATATTTTTCAATGAAATCAAATTTTATAATTTTTGAAATGTATGAAATATTCTGAAGAAAATTTATTAACTATTTTTTACGATGAATTATTTTGGCTAAAATGAGCTATAATAACTTAAATTATTGTAACTATCCGAATCGTTGTTATGGATAATTTAGCTAGAAACTATAATAATAACTAGAAGGAATCTTAATTATATATTAGAAGAATGGACGACAACTTTCTTCAAATTTTTTCAACAAATATTTTCCAAAATATTCTTTTTATTTTATTTTACTAAATATTATTTGTTTTTACTTTGTCCTTCTGGACTATTGGTCGAATAAAATAAAAGCAAATATTGCAACAGGCATATCCATTAATTTTTATTCCTCTCTGTGATAATTGCTTATAAAATAATAGATATCAAGTTCCAAATCTGAGCAAAAGAGTTGAAAGTTTAAAGTGTTAAACTATTTAAAGTAACTACCATCTTTGATTGTTGAAATGACTGCTCGGAAGGTGATCTTTATTCTGGTCAGTATTAATCTATTTTTCAACTTTGATTTCCTTCAGCTGCTTATGTCGAATCCGAAGTATGAAGTTATAGGGCATTAGGCTGTCATTTAACCAATTTAAACAATTAATTGTTCTTGGGAATGTTCATAACTATAAAATATAAAGTGGCAAGAAATAGCTAATTCCAACAAATAAAAATAAATATTGTTTTTATCTGTTATCTACGGTTATTTTAATTAATTGACAATAACAGTTTGGCTAATTGTATTTATTTGTCTTTATTTACATATTCATATAATTATTAGCATCTTGGTAATGTAAATTAAATTAAATAGATGTTATAGTTTATCAATCTTGTTATATAATTTACACATATAAGTAGTAAATACTTACAAGCATGCTTAAAAACATATTCATGTCCATACAAAAAATGCATATTCATACACATAACCTTGCTACCAGTAAACTCCAAGTAGTTGATGACCACCAGGAAGGAGTACAAAGGCCAAAGCGGCTGCTCCAGAGACCTATTAAAAGACCAGTTCTGGAGGCTGGAAGACCACTCACCAACCTCTTTCTCCAGTACGCATACATACAACGGAAATCGTAAAATGACTCAAATCTTATTTAACTCAAATGGACAAGGATTAAACTGTCGATCTTTAATATATTTTTTGTTTGAAAATTTGCAATTATTTAATCAGATATGACATTTAATTAAAACCCTAAACAATCTACCTTATTCAAAAGGAAACGAAAAAAAAGTCTTTGTTGTACCCGTTTTTCCTAAAATTACTGGCTAGTCATGAAGTATTTATTTTTTCAATGATATTAAAAGATGTATTTAACTTCATTATCGTAATAAAATTAAACATTTTAGTACAAAAAAATTATAATTTTTTATTAATTAATAATTTATTTTTTAATGATTTACACATATCACCTTCGTTGAATCAGACCATAAATCGAAGAGCTGAGATATCAAGGAAAATCGATTACATTGTTTTACGAAATACAATTTAATTCAGTGTTAGCAGTGCATTTTTATTTATAATCTATTTTGCCTAAATTAACGTCGTCCGATCTTCTTTTTTTTCTATTCAAACTAATTTGGGATGTATACGACGTGGAAGGAAGTACTAATAATTCTAAAATTTTGAAAAGAAGAATGAGAAAGGCTTAAAAATCGGAGTATTGCATTATTTTTAAACACGAGTATTACATAATTTATAAATAAAAATACAACGTGGTAATGATTAAGTTCAGGACTTACAATTAATAATAGTTTTACAATAAGTTCTTTCTTATGACCTAGATTTATTTTTGGATTGTACTGTTACTAAGACACATGGAAGGTGAGGGAGGATAATTATGTTTTTTCTCTAATATGAAGAGGCTTAATTTGGTTATTTATTTTTTCAACTGCCACGCTTTCCTTACACCAATAAAATATTAAACTTTTATTACGTATTTTGGTTAATACAATTTTTAAAAAATATATTATCATCATGATTAACTCTCCATTAAATTATTTTATTGACTGAATTATAAAAAAAAATGTATTTCTAAATTCACTTTCAATGCTGTCAGAAAAAAATTCATAGAAATTTGAAATCCATGGGCGGTTGAAGGAAATGCAAGGCCCATTGCCCCAAATATATTGTTTGGTATAGTTCGCATAGCTATGATTAGAATAAGTAAAATAGTTATTACTCGAAAAGATTAAAAAAGACTTCTGTCCGGTTTAGAAGTAAGGTCTCAGTAAAATTTCGCCCTAGATATTAGAAACCCACGCGACATCTCTGCCATAAATGATTCCGATACCTATCGATATAATTCTAATTATTGAAAAAAATGTCTATGTTGGTATGTATAGTCCCTCAGTCAGCTTGAATGTTCAGTCAAAAAGGAATACTTTCATGAAACTATGAAAAATGACTCTTTTTATACGAGCAAGACGATATTTCTTTTTATTCTCATAAACATGGCGCAAAAACGTTTTATTAAGTATCGATTAAGCATCGAGGAGGTAACCGGGGGACTGTTACAATTTACAATAACGTTATTCTTTTATAGAAGTATCTCTGCAATCAAATTGGCTGAAAGGAGTCCTTTTTCATTAAGTTTCTTAAAAGCAATCCTTTTCCACGGAACGTTAAAGTGGAATTTGGAGATACACAACCATATATGTACAGGGTGTTTCAGGGTTAGGTGGGCAAACTGCAAAAATGAACTAAGGACCTCAAAACAAGAAAAAAATTTCCTCTGAAAGTATGTACGCAAACGCTTTGTTTAGGAGATATTCACACCTAAAATTTTTCGTTGTTATGAATTATTTACATTATATGAAATAAATAAAACCTATTTATTTGCTCTTACTACTTTATTAATTAATTAACATTAGCATTCATATTTAATGTTTACGTTTAATTAATAATGTAGTTGGAACAAATGAATAAGTTTTCTTTTTCTTAATATAACCTAAATAATTCATAACAATTACAATTTTTAGGTGTAAATATCTCCTAAACAAAGCGTTTGCGGAGATTCCTTCATAGTAATTTGTATTCTTGTTTTGAGGTCCTTAATTCATATTTTCAGTTTGGCCACTTAATCCTGAAGCATCCAGTATATAGAATATATAATACATATTCTATTCTCTGTGCATGCCATCCTAAGACTTAAGTAAATATTAACTATAAAGCCAAGACCATTAGATCATGTTTGTACTTATATTTTTTATTGCTTATGACGTATAATACATTGTACGAAATCTAATACACAATGTATATCATAATATATTTTAATAATATAATTTTTTTTATCGATGTCGGTCCGTATTAGTATAATATTGATCGGCACCATCAATATGAAATGACATTTATATTTAAAGGAATTTTTTTTTAAATAACTGAATATATTTTCATCAATTACCTATTAAAACTAATTTAAAATGACGAGAAGTTGAATATAGATTAAATAATCTTGTTAATAATTCATTCACAAGTTGTACATGAAAAAGAAACCAGAACGTACTTCGTCTTTGTAGTATGAATCATCTGTAAAGCATTCCAAAATTCTGTTGAAATGCAAGCAGTATATAAATCTTTACTCTATACAAATATCAATTAAATAATAATTACAAAATAGAAGTATTTAAATATTGCTACTTAAATAAACAGATATAAATTATTATGTTTAAAAAACAATATCTTTCGATAAGACATATTCAAAATAAGGATTTTCTATATTATTAAAAAATGTAAAATATACCAATGAAAAATGCCTTTAAGAAATAATGCAGTATATATCAGCCAGGAAAAAACGGTAGTTGAATACAAAGGCAGTATCTTCGAAGAGGAAGAAAGTTTTATGTAGATCAAATCTAATGAACTGTATCTTTAGTAATAATGGTTCGATTTTTACATTTTTTTTTTTATTTGTAGATAATTTAGTAATCTCTCTAATAATCATGGGCACAGGAGGTTCTACGGGGGGGGGGAAGGTCTTTCGGGCTGAAGCTCCTCCCCCCAAAAATGATAAAATATAGATTACAGAAAAAAATATTAAAAACTATCTCTTAAATTATTCGTATTCATGTAATTATATTTAATAGGACTTCAAGAATCACTTAAACACCGTTTCATATAGGTAGTTAATTTCTTTCTTTTTTTTTTCAAATTAATTATTGTCATATGTATATGAAAAAAAAATCTTTCGGGCTGAAGTCAACCCTTCCTCCCTCCAAAATTAAATCCTGGATCCGCTAGTGATCGTGGGCACAATCAAGAAAGAAATGCATACTTTTTGAGTTATTCGCAAATAAAGTTTCTTTTCCTTCATAATTTTTGTTCTTGAATTTCGGGGGGATGTGGCTATTTTTCCCACCTAAACGAGAAGAAGATCTTTAAAATGAGGGCTCAATCCTTAGATTTGATGAAGAATTGACGATTACGACGCAAAAATCGCCTTTGAGAAATAATATATAAAGATTAAAATTATACAGTAATACACATTAGTAATAAGGCGCGATGTATAATATAGATCTTTAAAAAAATTAAATTTTTTCTGAACTGTAGTTTCGTTCCGTTTATTTTGTGTTGATAAAAAATAACGCAATCTGAACTACTGAATACAAGTCGTTTACAGTTATACAATTTGAGTAATGATTAGTAAAATTAAACGAATAGTTGTAGAATTTGTAAAATTGGTCTGCTGCTAGGCTGATAAGGGTTGGTTCCATAGTTTAATTTAACATATTTATTGAAAAACTGAAAAAATACAATGCGCTTTATCGAAATCCGATATTGGCATGTTTCTTTCGATATTACTACATTATCGAATCCTATCTTGCGATACGAAGCTGAGTAATAACGAAAAGATGATGTCATGGATATTGATAATATAGCAGCATCCTTAGCATATTCGTATATTAATAATATGAATTAATATATAATTTGACTTTTATTTGTATTATTAGTTTTTTGTTTTTTGTCTCAGGGTAACCAAATATATACTGAATAGTTAATGCAGTTTCACCTAATCAAATTGTCCCTGCTTCAGGTCTTGCTGCGTATATCGCGAGAACTCTCTTCAGTGTGGAAGAGCATCGCCTCCGGTACCGTTACACACTCGCGACTGTCCCATACCTTAACCAGGTCACTGCCCACTAGATTAACTATCGAAGGCGTTCGATGTTCGCACCATCCATCAGTGACTAGCTGCAGATCAAGACAGCACTGTTCCGGTATAGCGGTATTCCTACCTGCTTCTTGATTGTGCTCAAATGTGATCTAACCCTGGCAGATAAAACCACAACATAAATACATAAAAAGAAGTAATTGATATATATATAAATATTCGTTTTATATATATATATATATATATATATATATAAAGTTCCAAATTTCATATCCCCATATTTATTTCATTTTTATCATTTTACTGTACAAACGCAGTTCTAACCTAACACTAGCGGATCCAGAATTTAATATTGAGGAGGGTTTCAGCCCGAAAGCTTTTTTTCTCATAAAAATAACGATAATTACTTTGTAAAAAAAGAAATAAACTAACTGCCTGCATGAAGTGGTGTTTAAGTGATTCCTAAAGTCCTTTTAAATGTGATTACATGAACAATAATACTTTTAGAGATAATGTTTTTATATTTTTCCCATAAAACGTGATTAGATTTTACCATTTTGGGGGGCTTCAGCCCGAAAGATCTGAGCTCGATTATTGTTATGGAGAATGATGGTCTGATGACTTGTGGGTGTCGGAGCCCGCCTATACTTATCCCGATTTACAAAAAAAATATATTAGGATTCAATTTGGAAATTAGCAACTCATGTGGCGATCGTTATAAAATAAATAGGTAATTTTTTTTTTTTTTTTAACTTATTTATTGAAAAATATTACAATCTGTCTCTAGGACATTTATAATAGAGTTCACAGATTACATTCACACTATATGTACAATAAATAAAATAAATTATACAGAAAAATAATATGTATACAATAAATAAGAATAAAATAACCTAAAAATATATAAATAAAAAGAACACATACACACCTATATACAATATTTACAATTTGGCGAGAGAACTCCAAACCAGACTTGTTCCTCCAACTGTGGAGGGAAAAGTATGACTCCAGGAGTTCCCTGCACTCCTCTCTCAACCGCGTCACTAGGGCTAAACCCAGTAAATAGGTAATAACAGTATTATATTAATGAAATAGAAAATAAAACAATAAAGGTTAAATAATACTACATAGAAAAAGGCTGTATTTTTCACCTCATTTATTTATTATAATTTATTTTCACAATTATGGACTGAACAGAAAGAGCAGTATTAACTAAATAGCTTGAAAATGACAACATAGCCGAAACGTAGCCAATATGGAGTAGAATGTGGTGAAAAATGCAGTCTTTATGTAGTTAAAGATGATTTCCCCTAAAATATGAACACACATGAAGGTAAAATAATAGAGAAATTAAAAAAATATCGAACAGTTAAAATTATTCTAATTAAAAATATTAAGACAAAACAAAATGAAATAAAAAACATAAATTAGTACTTATTATTATTAGTCCCTTCAGTATTCTTATATATATATATATAAGAGTATATATCTTCATCCTCTTATTATATTTCGGGTTGAAGCCCTTCCCATTCCTCAAAATGGTTAAATACAGCCATGTTTTATAAAAAAAAAAATATATTAAAAAATTATTTCTTAAAGTGTTATTGTTTGTGTGATTACATTTAATAGGACTTCAAGAATCGCTGAAATACCATTTCATATAGGTAGTTAGTTTCTTGCTTTTTTTCCCCAAAATAATTATCCTTTTATATATATGTATATAAAAGCTTTCGGGCAGAAGCCCTCAAAAATTAAATACTGGATCCGATAGTGCCGTCAAGTCACGTTTAATGTATCAAGAAAAAAAATATTTAAAACGAATGTTCCTAAAAGCATAGGTTCCTGTAATTACAGGTTTTTTTTGTTTATTTTTTTAAATGCATTAAAGGACCACTTAAACGCCATTTCATACAGTTTATTTCTTTTTCTTCCAGAGTAATTACAGTTCCCCTTTCTTGGTGTGACAGCTTTGAAAAAAGTCATGGGGAATCCCGGTATTAGAATTTCGGCCGGCGGATGAGATATACCATGCCGCATGACAAACTATCCACAACATGACTGTTAAAGATTAACATTAACATTAACATAGAAATTTTTTTACTATAATACTCTTCGTTCAGTATTTTATTAAAGATTTTCTATGTATATTATTTGTTAAGTAGTCTGTGTTGGTGAAGAAGCTTTTAATATCGATATATCAACCATATAATTCTTTTTATCTCAATTATCTTTCACTTTTTTTTTTCTTAATCGATTAAAGTTAGAAGGAACCTTATACCGTTTAGTTATTTTTTTTTTAAATTTAGAACATCTTCAGTAAATGAGTGTCGTCAAGCTCGGGTATGTAACGCTCATTCGGGTAAAGTCGGCTCGAGGTGACTAATTGAATAATTACCTCAGTATATAACTGAATAATAGTGTGGATTAAAATTGCATTTGGATTAAAATATCTCATAAACTAATAATCGAACTTCTAAATTATAGGTAAGGGAAATTTTCAGCATTTCATTTTCTTCTAATGAGCTATAAATAAAAATTTGTATTTGACTCCGAATTAGAGAATCGGAAAGGAAAAAAACAATAATAACAACTGTTTTAAACAACTACTAAAATATTTCAAAGTTTAAATATCATGGAGGAATCAGATGCCAATTTGCGCAAGTAAATACAGATTTTTTTTTAGTTCGCTATAAAAATAAGAAATTATGTTATCTATTCGATTATTTGTTCCACTCGATACAGTTTCCATGAATTACTGACCTCACATTTAAATATATTTTAATCAAAAGTAACATAAACCTACTGTGTCTTTTTAAGGATATGATACAAGTGACGTTCAATTAGAGTAAATTTTACTATAGTAATTTATACACAATTATAATTTTATACATTTTAAAAGTTATTACTTTGTGAATATAGAATATATATATATATATATATTATATATTATATATATATAATATATATATATATATTTCATACTATTAATCTCGTCTTGTTGATGTTTTCACTTCCACTATGTGATCTAAAACACACAATGTAATTTTTGTGATTATTCTCTGAGGCTCTATAGCCCTAATTTTTATCATTGTATATTATTCAAAAGGGACTTATCCCCGAATAAATAAAGAATTATAATTATAATCATATTCGTAAATAGGTTTTTTCAAAAACTTTTCCCTCAGGGCTAAATGCCTTGACAGGTTTCTGGTCTGATACTTGTGCTGTATTAGAGTCTTCTGAACATTATCCAGTGGTCGAGAATTTCAATACAATTTATATTTGAGTATTTCAAAACAACCTATATTTTTAAAAAAAAAATTCTAAAATCATAGGAAAAATAAATATATATTCTTGCTCAACCCAACAAAAAAATTAACGTGTTACTTAATTTAAAAAAGAATTTTCATTTTTTTTTAGAAATAAAAATCCCACCATAAAAAATTTACAAAAAGAATATTTTTGTCAAAATGAAAAACCAACCATTTTTTCATAACAGCAAAAATGAAATTTTAAACTAAGGAGGTAAACAGTTTACAAATATGTTTGAAAACGGCCAAATTAAGTCCTAAATATTCTTGATAATAAAATGTGATGTAATTTAACAAAAGTTTTAGTAATTAATAAGAAAGTTTAAAGATATTTGTTATAGACCTTGTCATTGTAGTGGATGTCTCTATTTCGTTTTAGAAAAACATTTAGAAAATTATAAAAATATATTGTGAATTTAATAATTACAAATGTAGTTAAATGTCAATATTACGTTAAAACGTGTCAAATCTTGAAATGAAAAGGAAAAAAATAATGCTAAATGAATTTCTCGATTACAGTTGTAGTCCGTGGTACAGACCCATTTTTATCAAATTATTCCGTTTTAATATTCGTCATCATCATCACGAAATCATCCGTCTGAAACTTCGTAAAGAACTTCATCGCATCATAACCTACAACTTTTTATTTACGAAAATTCTCGGAATTTTTATACCCGTTTGCTTTCCACTTGAGTCGTAAGATAATGTGATCACAAAATCGAAAAAAAGTGTAGCCTACAAAAATATTGGTGGGCTATAGAACCTCGTTATTTGAATATGTTGGGAATGGAGGTCACAGGGAATGGTCCAATATTTTTGCAGGCCACCTTTTTTTCTCAACATTTTGATCACATTATCTTACGATTCAAGTGGAAAGCAAATGGATATTTACGAGTTTTTAGTATTTAATTAAATAGATAAAGTTTGCCGATCTCCAGAATGAAAACACCCCAATTCCAAGAATTTTCATAAATGAAAAATTTGTAGGCCACGAAGAGATAAAGGTATTCATGAATTTTTTGGAGGATGTTAATAATTTGATGAAAAGGGGTCTGTACCACGGACTAATATCTACCGAATTAGGAGCTAATGGTACCTGCTTCGGATGATTATAGTTTCAATTGGTAGTCGATTTATACATCACATCGACAGAGAATTTCCTCAGTGCTACTAGACATGTACGCCAATCTGCATAATAGCACTTCTTAAAATTCAAAAAAGGTCTGACCCATTCCATTCCATCCATAGAAGAAGAAATCCATTTTCCATTCACTTAAAAACTTTCTAGTTGGATGGATGAGTTGAATAGGAATAACCTTTAAGTGCAAGGTGAAAAAGTAGTGAGCTTATGAGGCTTGGCATATTAATTGTAACGGTTGTCATTTCTTCAACAAGGAATTTCAAGGTATTATGAATGGTATATTTTTCATCCATTCAGTTACTTCGTTGTAAACTGTGATAATAATCATAAATTAATAAATATAACAGATAATCTCTAGAAGAAAAAAAAGTATGCATCGTTAACAATTAAGTCATTTTTTTCACTATAAATAATACGCCAGTATAGATCCATTTCTCGACACTCAGTAGCGATGAATTTTTATGAATGATGTATCGAAAGTCCACCTTACACGGTCAATATTATTGAATCAATATCGAATATATTGATCGTCTGAGGGATATATTGTAACAATTATATTGACATTTGTACTGTGTATAAAATGTTCAAGAATACTGCTTTAATATTTTTGATTCAATGGCTTAACGAAAGGAAGTTTCACGGCTAAGTGACGAATTCCAATTTCGATCCTTAAATTCATACTAAAACTTTAATAAAAGTCATTGAAAAAAACAAAAAAAAAACAAAGATTGCCAAAACTCACATAAGTAAGTAAAAAGTAAAATAAACATCTTAGATACAAGCATACCTATTTACAATCAGCCAGGGAAACTCCGAACCAATCTTGTCCCCCCCCCCCACATGTGGAGAGAAAAGCTAGGCTTAGGAGATCCCTGCGCTTCTCCCTCAACCACTTCAGTGGTATTTAAAACCAGCAGAGGATGAGTAAGAGGGCTACAGCCACAGACACTCTTGACTTGATTGGAAAATCTAATCATTGCTAGAACTCCTAGAAGTCATATTTTAATGATTAATATTTTTCATGAGGAACATTACCAAACTAAAATTTGGTCAGCTTTACCAATAATATTGGCATTTTCTCGCTAACAAATATACAATAATATACTATTGGCACGATAAACTAGCTTTTCTTCTTTATGGCATAAAGGATATTTTGTTATATGCTTAAAAATAAATTCTTCTATATTACACCTCAACCCGTAATAAACTTATGTCGGCTAAATTCGTCGAAATATATGATAAAACGCAGTTAGAACAAGTTGTTTTTTTTTACTACATTTTTCTTTAATATTTTGAATATCAATGTATTCTATACTTGAGCCCTCCTACAAAAATAATAAATGATTACAACTCTAAAAACCGTTATTTCATAACGTATTCTTAAAGTCAACAGTAATATCTTTACGAGTACTACTTGGAATTCGATGCAGTGCATCAGAAAATGTAATTACATATCTAAAATCATTTCTGTTTCGAATTCAGGTTGCATTATTTCAAGTGACCCCGTTTTCGATTCTGACAACATATGCTACCAATTAACGGAGATATAATGAACAAAAGGTTGTATTGCAAATATAAAAACAAAACTGGATACAGGAAATGGCACACTTACTGGCGGTGGTAAAGACGTCAACATTGCATACCGTTATTTCAACTTAAGCTCGCCTTTCTTACTTAAGTTTCATTTGCCTGTGTGGCCTTGTTATGCTTAACTGATAAAGAAATATGATAGTTCTGAACATATAACATTTCCTTTTCTGTTTACTAACTGAAGTTGTTTTACGTTGAACGACAGGAGCTGCTAAAGGGATGAAACGATCAAATTCAAATTCTTGAATAGGATTCTTAGTTTAGAAATAAATTTCTAAAGATTTAAACCTGACAGCCCTTCCCCTCCTCACCTATTAAACATAATTATACTCAAATATTGGAATCATTGGAATATGGTTTCCTAGCCATGTAATTTTACTATGGGGCAGTGTAGACAATTTGGAAAATGCTGTCATCTTCCAAAAATATCATAGATTATCAAAACTATTATTATGACAGCAACTGGTCTTCAGCAAAATATAATTTAAAAAAAAAAAAAAAAAAAAGAATATATATATAAACTATACATGTATAGATGTAACCAACCACTGCTCTGGATCGTAAGGAAGGAGGAGGAAGAGTAGCATTTTGTATCCGTTTTAGAAATGCAGTACAATCCCTATCAAGCACCACCCATCCCTACAATCCCCTTCGTAGGTTAAAGCGGCAGTGGCCACGAGACCTTTTGTAAATATGGATATTTTGTAGTTCTAGCAATGGCCAGATTCTCCACTCAAGTCATGAGTGTCTGTGGCTGTAGCGCTCTTACTCATCCTCCGCTGGTTTAAAATACCAGTGAAGTGGCTGAGGGAGAAGCGTAGGGATCTCCTAAGCCTCCCTTTTCCCTCCACATGTGGAGGGGACAGGATTGGTTCGGAGATCACCTGGCAAATTGTAAGTAATGTATATAGGTATGTTTTATATAAGGTGTTTGTTTTACTTTTATTTCTATTTTTATTTACTTATGTGCATATATATATATTTTTTTTCTTTACTCTTTTGTTCTTTTTTCTTATTCTTTTGTTATTACTTTATTTATTTATATTTTTGTATATACGGTATGAATGCAATCTCTGAACTCTATTATAAGTGTCCTTAAACTGTGACAAATTGTAATATTTCTGAATAAAGTGTTTTAATAATAAAGAAATGCTAAAAGACGAATGTGGGTATTTCGGAAGTTTCTGATATAATATATATATATATATATATATATATATATATATATAAAAATACTGTAAAATAGCATTTACATAACTGAAAAGCTTTAGCTCAAGATACACAGAGATAAAGAAGGCTGTTTAAGGTGGTAAGAGATCAACCAGGTTTGTGAAGCCAACAGAAAATTATATATATATATATATTATATATATATATATATATATATATATATATATATACATATATATATATATATATATATATATATATATCAGAAACTTCCGAAATACCCACATTAGTCTTTTAGGATAACGGATACAAAATGCTACCCTTCCTCCTCCATCCTTACGATCCAGAGCAGTTGTCGGTTACATCTATAGATGTATAGTTATATATAATTATAGATATATATATATATATATATATATATAATTTTCTGTTGGCTTCACAAACCTAGTTGATCTCTTACCAACTTAAGCAGCCTTCTTTATCTCTGTGTATCTTGAGCTAAAGCTTTTCAGTTATCTAAATGCTATTTTACAGCATTTTTATTAATTAAGAGAGTGGGGTAGCTCAGTGGTAGGGTACTGAGCTTCCAATGCTAAAGGTCCCAGGTTCGAATCCCGGCTCATGGCAGAAAATTCATTTATTCTGTTTCATTGGCCGTGGGGCGATGATGGGTCGGTAGACCCTCCTAGGGCACACCCAGCCTCTATAAAGTGGGCACTCTTAATTAAATAATTAATTAAGGGGAAAAACCTGGCTTTTAATCTTAATCTCCTTGCCTTCATATCATGAGATGTTGATTAACTAGTTTCTGTAAGCAGTTCTTTATTGAATATTTATTCTTATAAATATTCTTCCCCACCCCCACCACACACACACTCCTTGGCCCTTTATGAATCAAATGAGCTCAAATTCGGCAGTAGAGTCATTATCTGAACATAAAAATATCATAAAAGTGAGGACACATTTCGTAGAAATTTAGGCATGTCAATGCCGTTTTTCTATCTGTTTAAAGATTCATCTAAAGACCCTCCAAATAAAGTCAGAGGATTGAAATGTTTTATGTAAATTGAGTTGTTGTTACTTCAGAGAAATTTCTTTTGAGGATCTAAAATAAAATTGTTCCCCCCTTCCCTGCAATCTTAGTGCTTTGCACATTATGATAAGATTAGAGAGTTAAAAATTTGTATAAAGTGCCAAGTACATTTAGAGGGTCTCAACTCTTTCACCAGAGTAATCTAGACAAATTAAATTCGTAAAAATAATTATAAAATGCTCAAAAATTTAACATGAGGAAGGAATTCAGTTGTTGAATTGATACAATTATATTTTATTTCTTGAAATGACCATCAATAAATAATAAAATCACTCTTCGTCTGCTGCTCACATTGTTTTAAATAAGTTCCAATTTTATATTTCCTGGTAATTGTTCATGAATTCATTATTTTAATCATCATTTTCTCATCGAGGTAAATCCCTTATCCCTTGTTCATTTTAGATCAATTAGTGCTCAGAAATTTCTTAGCAACAAATACACAATTTTAAAAAGTGAAAATAGATTTATTTATTATTTATTAAACAAACAAAAATGTGGAACATTAGATTAAATTTGCAATCTGCAAATTCCTTTGCAATAAGCAAATATTTTGGCAGTTTCACAGCTTCCCATCATGTCCGGGATATAAATCAGATCAGCAGGTCTCTTGGCCAACGCCTACGTAATCGTCGCAGTGGGCTGTACGGGTTTCTTGTACAATGAAGGATTTCTGTCAGAGGATTCATGTTGTACGTCAGTCTTTGGTTAAAGTTATTGTAGTTCTCTTTTGCAGTATCTAAAATTGTAGGTACGTTTAAGTCTTTATGTAGTGTATCATTTATATATAGAATATATAGAAAATAAATAAATGTAGAAATTATCGAGTCCCAAGTACAAGTAAAATTATACTTGATAGTGAGTACACTGAACTGAATTAACCTAATAATAGAAACAATTAGAAACGAATCTTTAATCAAACGGTTCAGTTAGATTGTTGATGAAATATTATATTTAAGTAACGTCTAAGGCGCTAAAGAAGTAACGGTACTTTAAACATCACCCGTCTTTACTTTATTCATACATACGTGAGAGTTACTTCAATTTATATATACAATTTACTTTATAATTTTCTGCTTTAATTTAATTTTAAGTAACAAGTACATGCAAATGTATATAGTGAAGGGAAAAATAGTTGCGGTGATCAGTCAAATAAGAAGGCAAAAATAAATATTATCATTTATTTTTGCCTTCTTATTTGACTGATCACCCCAACTATTCTTCTCTTCATTATTCACGACAGTCAACCATTTCCCCACAATTGTAAATGTATATAATTTATCTAAAATTAATGTAATGAACGATTGTTATAATTACACTAACTCAGACCTCTCATTAATCACCGTTAAAGGTTGAACAAAAAAAAAAATTAAAATCATAGCTTGTCCTAGACCTTGTATTCTACTTTTACTTAATGTAGCTTTAGTTCTTGGACTCGATGACAACTTTCTATGGCTTTAAAGTATTTTCTTGACCAACTGATGTCTTCCATTCATACACCATTTATTATTATTATTAAAGCATTTTTTTTTATTTCTTAATGACATTTACAACTGTATTAAAGAAATACATTTAGTGAATTTGAACATATGGATATAATGACTACCAAATGGTAGCACTCTAATGATATGCCTACATTAGGAGATCATGCGGCCATCTTTTTTTTAAATGCCTCGGAGGGTTATCAGGAATTGAAGAGGAAGCAAGGTTAGAAAAGAGAGGGTTAGGATGATTCTGAAGTTTATTATGGCAGGATAGGTATTTGAATTGGGCCAGATCTGAAACATAAGAAACATTAAAGTCATTATGGCTGGTTTTATTTGTAACAAAGTAGGGAGCATTGAGGATTTTACGAAGGATTTTGGATTGTTAAGATTGGATACGAGAGGAATTCGATGGTTTAGTGGAGCCCCATAGCTCAACTCCTTAAGTCCTAATAGGCCTTATTATAGTCATATATATGAGTCTTTTGTAATTAATCGGAAGTTTAGAGCGTTTGTCTTGTAAGTGCTGAAGTAATCGGAAACGTCGAGGGGTTTCTTGTCGTTTCAGTCTGGTAAGAGCATTATTAAGGCCACTAGCGGATCCAGGATTTAATTTTGGGGGAGGCTTCAGCCCGAAAGCTTTTTTTTTCGTAAAAATAACGATAATTACTTTGGAAAAAAAGAAAGAAACTAACTATCTAAATGAAATGGTGTTAAAGTGATTCCTAAAATCCTTTTAAATGTAATTACACGAACAATAATACTTTAAGAGATAATTTTTTTCTATAAAACATGGTTATACTTTACCATTTTGGGGGAGGGAGCTTCAGTCCCAAAGCCCCTCCCCCTCTCCGTTGATCCCCCCGTGATTAAAGCTGAAATAAAAAAATAATGGATGTAGTGCACAGACACGTTAATGAGTATAAAAGTATTATATAGTTTTGTCCAAGATTCGAATGAAAAACGTTTGGGAATCATGTTGTCATAATTGTTGATAATCAAAAACCGTGTTCCAAGAAAGATCAAAAAGTTTCCTCATCATTTCTAATGGTCACAAAAAAAACGTAGCCCTGGAGAAGTCGAGGAAATTTGATTAAATCTTTATTAGAACTTCACAATCTTTGACAATTTTAACAAATAAGGTATTCTACCTGTCACATAGATTCAATAGAAATTACTTATATAAACTACCATAATGCTATGTTCACTGCCAGTCACATTAAATAGTCATTACATTCATAACAATAAATAACGTCAATTTTAATTGTTGAATGGAATTAGATGAAATTTAAGCTTGATCATTGATGCACTATTTTCCAAAATTAATCAAAATCCGGATCGAGATTTTTGAATTTTGGAAATATAGCCATGTTAAGGGATATAGAATGGCGCATCCACAAACGAAAGTAATTTTTGCAATTTGATGAAATTGATTTGGGTCCGTCTAAGTAACCAACTACACATTCCCTACATATTTCATTAATGTCAGACTAATGTCGTAGGTGATAAAGACAGATTCAGATTGTTGATTGAAGACAGATACGGATTCAAATTTTTCTTTCACTTACCTATTTATGAAATACATAGTAAGAGACAGTATTACGATTGTGAAAATTTTAGAATCAGAGTTTTCAACGGAAATACTTGTTTTGAGATCTCCAGTCTCAGTTTTGAGTCCAAATAACCAAGTCCAGCAGAACGGTCTGTGTGTGTGTGAGTATGTGCGTGACAGGTCTAGCTCAAAAACGAAAAGTTTTATGAAAGTGAAATTGCATATTTAAGGTTTGTATATACCTGAGATGTTATAGCAACTTTTTCGTCAAAATCGGCTAATCGGAAGTGGCACTTTATATCATCAATGAAACACATTTTTATTATTTTCTCGAAAACGGCTCCAATGATATTGAATTAATTCATTCTACCTCTGTAAAATTAAGCAGTTTTTAATATTATGTAGATTTTATTCACATTGATGTTCTCTGACAGGACTTAAGTGACTAATTTTCAATATTAACTTCCTCTAAAGTACCTTTAATTTTTTTTATTTGAAAACATTAACCATTTGACATTGATCTCTAATATAAAAAAATAGTTAAATATCAAATATCAAAGAATTTAATAATTAAATAATTTTGCCCAAAATTGTAAAACAATATATGCCATAAATATCAAAATCATATCGCGCTAAAAACCTACCTCAAAATAATGATCTAATTTTACGATAATTATAATGTAAAACAAAGTTCAACATTATTGCGGAATTACAACTAGAAATTTATCCTTACAATAGTTTCTGTAGTCGCCGATACATATAACGTAATAAAAAAGGTATATTATAAACATCCGTACATATATTATTACAGTAAGGCTCCAAATCGGTTTTGTACCAAATATACGCTCCTGTCATGCTCAAATACCATTAATGGGGTACCGTTGGATTCAGAATTTCACGACGAGTTAGCGAATCGTATTCTTCACTTTTGTTTTTCTTTCTAAAATAAATAAAGTCGATACAAACATTTTGCCAGGTTTTAATACCTGAACAATGGTAGGTCTGTAGATCGATACGGGACAAATTGGATCTAGAAGATTTTGATGCGTACAGCAAGACCCGGATAGTTCCTCCGGAACTATCGGATCCTGCGTTTTTAAGCCCAAAAAACGTACTATTTTTGAGATAACGCAAGGCATAGGGTTCGCATCCACACAACCTTACATTAATTGTAGTACTGTCATTGAATACATGTCTCATTTCGTCGACTTGAGGTCTCTATGATCGAGAGAGGAGGAGTTTATATTATTTATCGATGGTGTTTTTGATCGGCAAGCCATATCATCGTCAATTTTTCACCAAATCTCAAGATTGAGCCACCAATTTCGAAGGCTTCCTTCTCCTTCAGGCGGATAAAATAGTCCAATCATCCCGAAAATTCAGGCAAAAAAGTTATAAAAGAAAACAAACTTTATTTGCGAATAACTAAAAAATTACAAAATTTTCCCTTGTTTATGCACATGATTATATAAAAGATTACTAAATTCTCTACAAAAGGAAAAAAAAATCATTGAAATCGGACAATTTTTAGGATAGAT
Source organism: Nezara viridula (assembly GCA_928085145.1). Classification (NCBI taxonomy): domain Eukaryota; kingdom Metazoa; phylum Arthropoda; class Insecta; order Hemiptera; family Pentatomidae; genus Nezara; species Nezara viridula. Next base: position 51,805,557 of record OV725081.1, read on the forward strand.
ACAGCTTATTTCGAAATTCTAAATAGTTCGAAATTTGTAAACATGTTGGTTGCAAACAAAAATGAAGATTTAAATTAATTTTTGTTTTCTTTGTCGATTAAATTTATCGATAAAGTAACATTTGATTTCTTTATCTTTTGATAGGTTGCATTATTTTATTTTCTTATTAATGTGGCATTTGAGAACAATATGCTGTGCGAATTTTTCGCACGGGCCTACTAGTTTTAAATACTTACAAGAAATGCAATTTTACATTAAACATCTGCAGAATGTTAAAGCAACTATCTGCGACTCGACTAAAATTTCAATTGGCTCCATTAATTCTGGATACGTTGCTGGAAGTCCTCCAAATAATTCATGCCTGCTGCCAGCAAAGCATGTGAGGCATTCCACCATGGCTGGTCAGTTCATATTAAAGAGCTATATAATTTATTATTATTAACAATCAAATGCTTCGTAATTATTTTAAGTATTTTATAAGCCCATAATTTTAAAACACCAATAAGAATCAACAGAATCGTTATATTCAAGTTCGTTGCCAGGTCATCGTTGTAGGTTAATGATTCATTTAGCTTTATCTTAATAATAATAATTTAATTACCAATATGTCTATTTAGTGTCTTCAATAATGTTTTATATTTGCTAAAGTTTTCGTTCTATTTCTATAACAAGAGGCTGTATTTTTCTGAAATTAAAAAAAAAATATATTAACGCTTTTACCACGTCTTGCAATTTATTCTTCCAACGTAAGATATATATATATATTTTTTTTTTATTCAGAATTTGTGGGAATCCAATGGAATCTTTCTTTATTGTTCTCTCTATACCACAACGTTCGAAAGTTGGGGATTCAAGTCCTCACAATTTCTCACTAGCGGATCCAGAAATTAATTTTGCTGGTTAGCTTCAGCCCAACAGTTTTATATATATATATATATATATATATATATATAAAACGATAATTACTTTAAAAGAAAAATAAAGAAACTAACTACCTATGCCCAATGGCATTTAAGTGATTCTTGAAGTTCTTTTAAATGTAATTACACAAACAATAATACTTTTAGAGAAAAAACTTTTATATATATATTTGTTATGGTTATATTTTACAATTCTGTGAGAAGGGGGAGGGAGGCTTCAGCACGAAAGCCCCTTCTGGAGAAGAGAAGTTGGAGAAAAGAGTTTTTTCTTTCTTTAATTTCATGTTTTCCGGTTATTCTATTTATAAGTACATATGTCAGTGTTCCTTGTTTTCCCTCATTGGTACACACAAGACGAAGGTATGGATTTTTTGTGAAGAGGGAAGATAACATAGTTTTGGTAAAAGATAAAAATGGACCCAAGAAGCACCTGAAGTGAGAGTTTCGGAGCTTTCGATGATTTTGTTACATGTCTTCTATTTTTAATTTCTTCGTCACAATACCGAAAGGATAGGAAATCTATGAATATCTTTTAATTTCAATAATAATGTATAATGAATCCGAGAGATATGTATTCATCTTCATGAAAATGTCTTGCCTCTTCTCCCATCATCTCCTTCTGCATATGAATGAATGTTTTCTTTTGATTCATTGTCCTAGAGATAATGATTCTACACATACTATGGAGGGCTACGGACCTACGAATTGGATTCGTGTCAATCTTCCAGTTCCGTTTAAATGGTGGGAAGGGGATGACTCAACACAACGGGATCCTGATACCCAGAATCTGAATCTCAGCCACATAGTAATATGTTGATTAAACAACAATTTCTGCCTCAATGCAAAGTCATCGCATCCTTCCGCTATGAAGCATACATATAATTTTTTATGACACTAAACTTTTGAAGCATCTGAGAATAACAATAATAATATTAAGTTCTGTTGACATAAATTGGTTTTACTGGAACTTCTTCGTTGGAGAGGAAACGCCCGAGACTATTTGACAATATAAAACCTTAATTTCCACCTGATAAGACAACCTCGGATCGAAACAATGACTGATAGTGATTCAATTATTTTTAATTAATTTACTCGTCCATTTTCCTCGACCATGTTGTCAACGACGTGTCACCTTCCTATTTCTTCCTGATTCGTTCAATTCATCTTTATTTATAGTAGAGAATTCATTCATCTTTGTTTGTATTTTTGCATAAATCATCTTCCATATGCCATATATATTCATCTTAACCGACTGCCTGGGCGACATCCAGAAATTACATTTAGTTTTTATTCCAGCGTTGCATCTTGGGAACTGTATCTGGTGACTTGGTAGTCTGTAATGGTTAATGCGAGGTGCAAAAACCGAATTAATGGTCAAATATTATTTTTTGATCAGTGAGTACGTCGACCGGTCTTTTTTATATTAATTTTTAGAAAAGTCTATAATATATAGGTAGAAGACCGATAGGTCAGTGGGATGAGTTTATATACTTTTTTGTGTATTATTTTGATGTATGAAAATCTCCATTGAATGGAGAATTTAGTTGTCCTTTGCATACAGATGTATATTTTTGTAAGGAACATTAGAGCTTTCTTTGTCTTAATATTAATTATTATAAGTTAAATTGTTCTAATTTAAAGATATCTATATATTTAATATATTGTATTTTTCAATTTTTTTTTTTTTTTATACGAACCGGCCAGCAAGGCCCATGCGAATACCATTTTCGTTTCCTCTTCAAACCCTCAGCCTTCCTCTTATTCCAATACTCTCTCATCCCCTTGGACTGTTCCTCTCGCTCTTCCTTAGTCCATTTTCTCCCTCCTCTCTCCCTTCCAACAACAAAAACCTCAACCCATTTCAGTTTTTTCCTAAAAAGCTCTCTATCTAAGCAATCTTTATCCGTGGTTTTTAGCCTGTCTAGTTTCTCTTTTATTTGTTTTACATATCCCCATACCTTTATAGCTGTAAACTGTATCAACAATTTTCTTGTTCAGTCTTTCCCTATGCATCCTGACCATGTGCCCGTAGAACCTCAGTCTTCTGGTCCTGACGACTGTTACCAAATTTCTTTATTGTATTTTAGCCTGTATCCCTCTTGCGTTACCTTGGGTCCGTGAATCCTCCTCAGAATCTTCCTCTCAATCTTCAAGATTTTCTCTAGGCTCGGAAGGCTGACTGTTTCCATACCATATAATATTACAGGTCTTGCTACTGAACAGTAATCCCTTATTTTTGCATTTGAGGACAAGTTTCACTTGTTGTAAACATTCCGGGTGGCGAAGTTCAGTCTTTCGAGTTTGGTTATTCTTCCTTCGATTGATGCCTTATCGGTTCCGTTACTAAATATTATCTCCCCTAGGTATTTAAATTTTTTTGGTCACTTTTATTTCCCCATATTTTGTGTCCAATATTTCCTAGGTGAAGTTGGTATCTGTATCTGTCATAATTTCTTTTTTTTCATAAGAGATATGTAGTCCCGTTTTCTCTGATATTTCTTTCAGGATGTTTATCTGTTTAATGGCTTCCTCTTCTGTCTCTGCAAGTAGGGCTAGATCATCTGCAAAGGCCAGGCACTTTACTTTCACATTGTCCTTCTTTGTTCCTATTACTGCACCTGTTTCGTCCTTTCACCAGAACGACGATTTTTAATTTATTGATAGACTAATTAAAAATAAAAGTGTGATATTTACCATAAAAATTTCTTTGGAAACTTCTCATAATATTAGAGAAAATAGAAAACAAGATTAAAAAGAGAGTTTGAATGTGAACGTAAGATATGATGGAAGGATGGATGCGTACATGGGCACCGGTTTTGACGAAATATTCGGAAGACAGTGGATAGTATAACATGTTAATAGTGTTCAATAAATGGGAGGAGAATGGGAAATAGAAAATCATACAGGAGTATCTCATTAATCAGTTTATTATCTGTATTATAATATAATATACTATTTCTCAAAGTTGTTTTTCTTTGCGGTACACCTTATTCTTCATCAAATTTGAAGTTTGATCCATCATTTCGAAGAACATTTTCTCCTTCAGGACAAAAGTATATAATTCAGTTTTGATTATACCAATATTCATTTGAAATTTTCTGAACTTTCTAAACAATTACTCATTTCCATGCCGTGTTGCCATTTTGCTACGCGAATTAATGTTACGGGCCATCTAGTAAAATATTTATCATATATTCGGTTTATTAAAATTCGTTGTGAGTTAATTTAAGTAAATAACTAAGGCTGGGGCACCTTCATAAAATATTTGGGGAACAGAAAGTGCCTTATCTGTCTCCTTCCTCTATTGGTGACATGTCTATTTCTAGGCAGATCGGCAAACATTTTAAAATAAGGGGAAAAAACAATCATTTTATTAATGAATAATTAGAACAAACAATGATCAGATATGTTTAAAAACCATTGCAATTAAAAAAGGGACGTACATTTGTCCTCCCACCAATGACAGGAAAGACGGAAAGAGATAAGAGTGACTGAGACCTAACTCATTCTAACGGTACCGCGACAAAGCCGGCACTACTCGAGTTCAAGGACCCATTTCTCCCAGCCATCGCCTCTTCCTTTCTTCCTCCTCATTCTGCCTGTTTAGCCTTAATTTATTTTCTCATGGATATTAACTTTAGGATCCTTGCTGAAAAGGAGGACGCAGTAATTTCAGTCTAGAAAAGTAAAAGAATGTTATAATACAATTCATAAAACCAAAACTACGATTTTCTGTTTCGCCCTTTCCATACGAACCACTTCTTCTAAAACCCCTTTCCCCCCTAATATTTTAAATCCTAAAAAAAAGTCTCCTGATTACCTTAGTACCATGAGATGCCTCAACTTCTTTTGACAAGAATGGGTTGATTGCGTTTAACGGAAGCAAATTTCAACGGACTAATGAACTTTTATAGGGAATCATATTTTTGTAAGATTTCAATTTGAAAGAACTTTCAAACCAAAAAACAAGAGAAAAAGCTGGATCTGACAGCGGCTGTAATCAGTTATTTGTGTACTACATTCATTCTGATCCTACTTTTGCGTACGTAAAGAATAGAAGAGCCAAAACAATTCTTTGGGACGAAGGATTTTGCGCTATCGACCTTGGTGGCGATGGGCAGTGATCTTGAAGTATATTAATTTAAGGTCCTTCAAGCAAGAGTTTTAGTCGTTAGTTTCGGGGTACGAAAATTTCTTCAGAGTGAAATGTCTTGATTTTATAATGAACACTTATCCTCATAAAAATGATGGACGGATGCCAAACTTTTTTTTTTTTATAGAGAAATTTCTATGAAAAAAAAATATAAAGGTTGGAAATTTGCAAAATGGATTGGGATTTCGTGTTTAAACAATGAAGGTAAATACGAAGAGTAAACCAATCAAGGATGAAAGGAGGTTTTAAGGATGGATAAAGGTATATGCCTAAGAAATATTAACATAGGAAACCTTGATAAAGCCAGTTTTAACTCAGGATGCCAACTGGAGATATGGGAGCGCCTGGGGGCTTTTAAGATATATGAAATGAAACAATTCTCTAGCCTTTTCATTCTCATCTCATCGCCACTAATCCACCGTATACAATGCAGCCATATTCAAAGTGTGGGGAAAATGAGGTAAGCAAGTAGTTGTCGACGAGTTTTAATAGGTATGTAATCACGGATTAATTTAGGAAATATAGTTATTCTGGGATGAGTATTAATCGAAAGGTAACCCCAAGAATTTCTAACTGAAGTGTGGAAATGAAGAGGCAGACTATTAAAGTTTCTAAATAAGGAAGGGAATTAAGAAACTTTTCTATGAATACCATAACATTGTCGGAACACATTCGTTATTTTAACATGGTGCCGACAATATATGGACTATCGGACAAAAATCTATAAATTTATTTACTACCAAAATAACGATAGTGAGATATATCGATATTTTTTCAACCTACCTGATAAAGGTGAACCTATGGCAGTACAGTTTTCTGACTGAGCATCGAAAAATAAAATTATAAAAACAACATTTGACGCATTTTATTACATCCCGAAATAAACTAGGTAAGGAAAGTATTGCAATCGGGTCAAATTTCCGATATGCAGTTTTTGACAGATCTATACGTTTCAGAGTCCCCTGAGTTCGAAAAACACATGTTTAGCCATTGGTCTGTCTGTCTGTGCCAAGATTTTCTCGGGAACTAATGAACCGATTTAGTTGCTTCTTTTTTTATTTTGTAGGGTTTTGACTACTGATGCCTATGACACAAATTGGATGCTCCATGCAATAAATGAAAAACATGTTTTTCTATAGACTGTAGCGCAAAAACGGCTTTAACGATTTTGATGAAACTTTCCTATAATGTTCTAATAATTGTCCTTTCAATTTTCGTATATGGACTACATTCCCGAAAAATTTTCAGAAAAAAGTTATAAAGGATTTATGTTTTGGGACCTGATTCGCTAAGTACATATTCTATGGCAAAATTTGTAATAAAACTTTTGATTAATTAAATTACCAATAAAACAAAAAAGTAATCGGAATCGAACAAGTATTAGCGATGATACAGCATTTTCTATTTTAATTTATTACTTTCCTACCTATACTAGGTAAGGAAAGTATTGCAATCGGGTCAACAAATTTCCGATATGCGGTTTTTGACGGATCTATACGTTTCGGAGCCCTCTAGAAAAACACCGTTTAGCATGTTTTTTGAAAGGTAATGCAATTCCCTACAAAACAAAAAGTTTTTGATCAGCAACATTAGGGGTTATTGAAATGTTTACACTGATCTACCTTAAGCCGGTTTACATTACTTTAGTTTATCGAATAAATCGTACTCAAATCTTTTTTTTTGTTTCTTAATGGACTTACGTGAAGATATAAAAACTTTTCTGAAATAGGTAGGAAAGTCGTGTGAGAGCAGATTTTTTTGCTTTTTGTTCCATTTTTCCATAGCACAAAAAAATTAGGACATGAATTTGTTTTTTTTTTAATTTATTTTTAAAGTAACATAATGCTTTATTTGGCGAGGGTTTTTCACACAAAATTAATTTAACATTGAATTTTTTGACAAAAAAAAAAATTATATTGAAAAAACAAATAAGAGTGAAGAAGAGTGACAGTATGTCCGGGAAGCATACAAGAACTTTTTTCTAATACGACATCATCAAGAAAAAAAAAAGAATTTCACCCTGACCGCATGAGGTGCTATTCGCATAGGGTTACGAAGTAATACAGTTATCAGAGATTACCCTAGCGGTTAAGCTTATTGAGAAAGCACGTAGCTGGTTCTCACATATAACGTCCTGCCACAAATGACACACTTAACACGTCACAGGACGTCTGCAACAGAAAAAAAAAAACGTGTCCCTCCGTGACTCGGAGTCGTGAGCTTCTAAAACTTCTTTGACCTTAGTGGGTCACTCAGTTGGAGATGAAAATCTCATCGTTTCAGTCAGAAAAAGAGAACAGTTTACTTTACAACACTTATCCATATTTTTTTAATATATCTAAATAGTAATTCGATATATGTTCGGTGCGTACAGTACCGATAGTTATTATATATATATCAATTAAAATTATCAATATTTCGGATCTAAATGTTTTTGAAGTGAAAACTTCTTTAGTCGCGTCTTGCACTATTTTGTATAGAGTGAATTAGATTGCCTTCAGATTTCCGATTTGTTAACATTCGGGTAAAATCGGCTGGAGTCGACTAAATGAAGTGATTTTGCATAAGGATTAAAATATCTCAGAAACTAAAAATCGGACCTCCATACTGTAAGCGGGGAGAATGTTCAACATTTCATCCTCTTTACAATGAGATATTATTTATAATTTATATTTCATATTATCAATCACGCCTTGTTGCTGTCTTCACTTCTATCGTGTAGTCTAAAGCTCAATCCTTAGTTTATTTTATCTGTGGAAGAAAGAAAACAGGATTAACATTGAATTCAAATCCTATTTGTATAATAACATTAAAAGCAGCAATTGAATACGTATCTATAAAATGATTGTAACAAAAAACTTATTTATTTATTAACATTAATAAAACGCCCATAGACTTAATAGACGACTGAAAAGATTCTGGATGAAGAAGAATCTACTTAATTATGTTTTAGTAAATATAAGTCATAGAAGAGGTCCCGCTGGGTATTGCTTTTCATCATGCCTATCAACATTTTTTAATATTTTTATTTTATTAATTATTTTTATTTTTATTACTTTTTACCCTCATGATTATGTTAGCCCATCTGCTGATTGTCGATAGTTGTAATTGACAGAAATTACAGTTTTTGATAAATTAAAAATTTAGCCCTAGCAAATCATTTAAACAAGAAATCAATTAAATCGGTCAAACAAAAAAAATAATAAATAAAAAAGATGGAAGAAAATCAATATTGAATAAATTAGTAAAAACTTATAAAAGTATTAACATTTATTATTTAAAAATATTAATATTAAAACTATAGGAAAATTAATGAAATCGTTCAACATAAATTTCTTTTTTTTTTTTTTTTGTGTGTAACTTACTTATCTTTTAATTATTTTATTTTTATTTATAGTACATACTTTTTGATTATTATTTAGTTCATTTAGCGTCAGTTTATTTTATATTTCTTGTACACATAGTGTGAATGTAGTCTTACCATACTATTATTATCATTATATTTGTCGATAAATAAATTTTAAAAAAGTTAAGTAAATAAAAATTAAAATAATACTCACTAAAACTAAAAAAAAAAAGGTTTTCCTTTTTTTTTTCATTAATCAAAATAGAAAAAAATCTTCATTATATATACTAATATTTCTCTGGCATTGTGTTTAAAATTCATCTCATCTTTCTCAAGAATATCTTTAATTTTCCTTTTTGTTTTTTTGTTAAATATCGGTTTTCAATCAACAAATTTTAATATCGATATAAAATATAGTTGATTATAAAGATATTGGGAAAATAGAGATATATATTTTTTTTTAAATCAACATTTCAATATATTGATATTTTCCAACATACCCATAATCGAAATTAACAACGCATTCATCTTATCCAGAACTTCTATTTTTTGTTGCATGATAGAGCCATGGCAGCATTAAAAAGGAAAAATGTATTTCAATATAACAATAAATGTTTTTCCTGCAGGTTTCCTAATATGGGAGAAAGATATTTCAGGAACTGCAAACTAGATAGAACAATCAACCAAGTTCTCATGAAATGACATAATTTCTCTTTTTTAAGCTCGGATTCAATGGTTCATCGACAGAAATCCGAACTGTGACAGATATTACTTTAACAATTCTATTTAAATGAACTTCCCACGACCTACATCACCAATTGTGTCACAATAATTTTCTCTTTTCGGTTTATTTCTTTATTCGTACCTGCCAAGAATATAGAAAATCGGTGAACAAAAATAAAATTTGCCCTGCTGATCTAGATAAAAATATAAAAATATTCAGCAATGAAGGAAAGTTAATAGATACTTATTTTTCTAGATCAAAACACACACCAGTTTGACATTTAGTAGGCGCCATGTTATCGCAAGCATAAGGAAGTTTATTAATAATTTATTAAATTTTCTATCCAGTTTCCCTTTCATAGAATCGGAAAACCGGAATAAATCGAGCTCTCCGGCTGAATTCTACTGAACTCTTGTTAGTTGTATATATAGTAACTATATACTGATATACTATATACTGACAACTGTTGTCAGTACGAGTTGTTAAATCATAACGAATCTACCTTTTTTTAATATCATTCTTAACCACCTGATATTCGATAATTATTCATGCTTTGTCCAAATCTCTTTTTTCAATTTATGGTTTATGGTTTCTATATAATTTCTGACTGTATACAATTGTATACAGTCATAAACCATAACTGTCGACAAAAAATTCCAAGCATTTATTTATAAAGCATTGCGCTCGGTTGTTGATTGTTGATTAAAATACTACCCAATCAGTGAGAGAGATTGTTATGGCCCTAAATGTGTCGCAAACAAGCCTAGGAAACCATTTTCACGAGCTCGGCTATGTTTCCAGGCTTAATGTTTGAGTCCCTCACTCACTAACCGAAGTCAACTTGGCAACACTGATTTATGTTTGTGATTCACTACGAAAGCGGCAAAAATAAAACGACCCATTTTTGAAAATGTTAGTGACAGGAGATGAAAAAAGGGATATTTTTCGACAATGTAGTCTGTAGAAATCACCTTGGAAAATGTCAAAACCGTGATTGCATCCAAAGAAGATAATACTTTCCATATGGTGGGATTTCAAGGGTGTTATAATTACGCCAGCATAAGCCATAAAAGACAAAAATTTGCCTTAACTGTGTCCATCAAATACCCTACCGTATTTCGGGATTTTAAAAACTAGATAGATACTCAATGTTTCTTTTCCACGTGAAATCGGAACAAGATTATCCAGATAAACGTCTTTGAAACCACATGAAGAAGATCCGGCTATGAAGAAAATCACGAGTCTTTTGATACGGTATGAAGAACAAGATGCATGCAGTCATTAAATGATCGCTTCAACAATTTCATGCATGTGTGCGTGAGCGCGCGATAATCGCGAAGGCGTTGGGAACTGGCTGAGAATATAATGAATTACATTATTTCGCCTAAAATCAATTTTCTATGGTTAACTTCTTTAACCATTAAATGAAGGATTTAATAAAAGTGTTATATTCATATTGTGTATCATGTTGTAAAGTAAATGAGCACTATCAAGAATGCAACTAAGGAAAATGCATCTGATAACCTGAATGTGTGAATGAAATTCAATGAAATGCAAGGGAAAATAGATTTTTAAAAATCGTAGATCATAGATAGCAAACACTATCTTCTGTCGGTTTCATATTTTCCTCTTGTATCCTTGCTGAAAAAATTTCATTCTGATAATTTATTTTTTTTACCATGAAACCCCCTTCTCGCACCCCGATTTGATGACTGTTGTAAGGAATAGAACTCTACAAACTCAAAATACATGAATACATGAAGCTAAAGTGTGAAGATGAACTAAGTTGTTATACGAAGTCCAATTAACTTTGCTATTTTTTAAGCTTTAGTGAAACCTAACCGTTTCATCAATGGATTTATAATGCACCCATAGAAATGCAGCTCAGTCACTTTCATGGAGAAGTGCACAGCCAGGTGTGACTTCTTCCGGTACAACGGCCTCCTTCAATCATTAAAGGCCTCGAAGAAATGCCGCGGAAATGAGAAAAATGATGCGGTGGACTTAGCCGATTCGTCATAAGTGTTCTTGCAGGCGGGCGATACGGTTCTTGAGCAAGTCAGCATCCGCTACTTTTTATGGCCCGTCCATCCGTCCCGCTGACCAACTGATTAGTGGAGCGAATGCTATTAAAATAACTTCAGCTGGATCCCGTACTGTAACCAGTTTCAAATTATATACTCTTTCGCGGTCTGTGGTACATCCAATTTTAATAGATTAGTCCTAATGGAGACCATACACGAACAATCAAGTTGGATGTCGTCCCAATGGATGATGTACCAAAGTGAACACACCACCATTCCATCATTCATGTCTTGCGCTACGCTCAAGATTCCATCCTCATGAATCTGGCAATATTGGTTTCTAGATGAAGAACATTATTAGCTTTAATTATTAAATCTTTAAAAACTACAACTAATGGAGCAGACTTTCGATTTTAATTAGGGGAGAGAAGGGGGACTATGGACGAAGCAAAAAAAAAAATTTGGACAGTTTTTACTATGTATAAAAATTTAACATAATTATTGTGAACCGAACAAATATATTATTAAATATTTAAAATTAATTTGTTTATGATATAAACATAATATATAAATATTAATAATTAATTATGATATAAACATATTATATTTGTGTAGTTGTAATGATATTTATTTTATTTTACTTATTATATATACTTGAAAATACATTTAAAAAAATACAATTGAATATACAACGTATTCGTTTAGATTAAACACAGGGAAGAGGGGAGATAGCCTTCACAGCATTGGTATATTTCTAGAACTTTTTCAGCTAAAAACGAATAACATAAAAAAGTGAAAAACATCTTTGATTCCTTAGTATATACAATCTTAAATAAAAATACAGCGTTTTTCACAGTCCGAATAGTTCGTCCCCTAAAATATGATTAGAACATCAGAAATTTAAATAAAAGTTACATTTAGGTATCAATAAAACAGTTACATACCAACAAGTAGTGGCTCAAGCCTAGCAAGCTAGTCGACTTTTCTTAATCGATTTTAGTTTACACATTTTTGTTATTCATTCATATAGCTTATTTATAATTGATTTTAATTTTTGTTTACCTCAAATTATAAGGGGAGGCGAAACGATATTCACGCCTCCTCAACATTATATTGGGGCTAACGCCCCCATCGCCCCTCCGGAGTAGGCGCCTATGACTACAACAAAAAACAGGTATGAAATAGTTTCATGAGAGTTACTGTTACTAATACAGGACGTTACCATAGTGCTGCTCACAGATCTATAAGTAATAATATCGTTCTTAAGATGGTTACTGGGACGATGGTGTTAGTAATTTTCTCCACACTATCGGTTGGCTTAATGAAATGATGTTCAGCTGATGGCAAATTGATGGATATCCAACTTTTCCTATCGGTTCATTTCATCTACATCAGTATCCTTAGAGACGATAATATAATGGTGTGATATCGCATCATTTGGTCGACTGGATTGCCACCTTAATCAAGCATTGTAGAGCTCTTTAAGTAGGGTTAAGTTTGTTTCTTCTGTTTTTCTTCAGACAAATCATGAGTTTCACTGCTTGTTAACTCTGTCCTACATGTATTGAAAAATCATCCTTTTACTCTGGAGTTATACTAAAAATAAACAGGTACCCAACTCTGAAGTTGGTTGCAGACCTGAAGGGTTGAATGAACACAGGAGCAACGCCCCAACGAATAGCTTAACGTTTTTTATGGTCTAATCTTTCCACGGCAATCCATCTTGGAAAAATGTATAACCATATCGAGATTCCTTCGAATAAATAAGAATATTTTTATTGAAAATAATTCCGAAAGAACCACTTGTGTGATTATCACAACATATGTATTTATCCATGAATGAAAAATTATAAGCATATCATTTATTCACTTAGGCTCAGCTCAAACAAAAGATAGATGGATATCGAAATGGGAAGTATCATTTTTTGTTGTGAAAAGATGGAAAACTTACACAAAACGGTCATATTTATTAAAATTACGTGACAGTGATGTTAGAATTTATATTTGCTCAGGCTCATAAAACAGATATTGGAGTTACCAATATTTAGAAGAATGTTCAGGACGCAGATAAAAAGATTTATTTTATTATGTTTTGTACTTTCAATGTATTTTCTGTTTCACAAAAAAACCTTGCTAGGTGAGTGTTTTTTGCTATATGTTCCATGGGCGTGTCAAGATGTGATAACGTGGGTCACACATTCCACACTGAGAAAAATAAAATAGAAACAAATATAAATAAAAACTTTAATTAAAATTGATGAACAGCGCCATATTGCTTTTATGTATTTAAATATTCTTAAAGAAAGTATATAAGAAAACTGGGCTGAATCGCACCTAATGTATCCCATTGTTATACATTATTTGACAATTCTATTGTATCATATTTCAAAAGGATATTTAAGAAATAACGTTAGTACAACTGCAGTGTAAATAAAAACGTAAACACAAAAAACATTTTTATTGGGTACATAAAAAAATACTCCTATAATTTACTAAGATTATAATTTTATTTAAAACAATAGAATAATAAAATAAAAATAATTCTAATAAATCGCATCAAGTTTAAAAACTCATATAACCTTGGAATGTGGGAGGGAATACAATTATAATAATCTTTGGATATTCAATGGCAAATGATGAAACTTGTAGCAAACCATTTGTACATTATTCCTTCAGTTTCCTCCAATTCTGTATCAAGTCAAAAAAGCCTTTTTTTTTAAATATTTTCGTATCGAGAGAAATACGTTTCACCATCCGCAAACGAAAATAGATGTTGGAATTTGAGAAAATTGATAATGGAACATTTCTTCACAAATCCTCAAGTTTTCTCCAACATTGAAGCAAATCGAACGAGCCATATTGGATGTAGCCACAGGCAGTATTTAAAACTTTTGCGTATTTGGTAGCGGAATTCGATGAAATTGATATAGAATCATCGAGATACCAACCCACAGAATACCCAAAAACGTCATCGAAATCGAGTTAAAAGTAAAAGGTGATATGCCCATCGGATCAATTTGTCTACATAGAAAAAACGGAACCTAATTTATTCTGAGCACAAACATTTTTTTAAGAAAAAAAAATAAGATTATATTTTATCTAGAGGAGTATTATAGCTAAGTGGTAGGGATCTGACTTCCAATGCTCAAGATCCCAGGTTCGAATCCGGTTGATGTGAGATAAATTATTTATGCTGTTTTAATCGGCCAAGGATCGATCCTAGGGTCGGGAGACCTTCCTGGAGAGCCGCTATAAAGTTGGTACCCTTAATTAAATAATTAATTAAGGGGGAAAACCTGGCGCTTGATCTCGGCCAAATCATCTCCTTCCAGAACATTTGACCAAGAAACAGTGCCCATCTCTCCATCCCTCCCAGAATATTTTATTGTTCTCCTCTTCTTAAAAACATTGCAAGCGAATATAGAATTTTAAAAATCCTAGAATATATGTAATTATATATTCTGCAGACTGATCCATGCTTCCCCTCGTCTTTTGGTTGGAAACTTTTAATTTCGAATATTCATAAAGCTGTCGAAATGTGCTCCCCTCAAAAATATCGATGCGCCATGAAACCCCCTTCTGAACACCCCTGAACAGTGCTTCCTTGCAAAGTACTGAACCCAAGACTCTTCGTGGGTTGAGAGGTATAGGATGTTTTTTTTTTAATATTCTATAAAATAACAATATATACCAAAGCTGTGTATTTTAAAAATTAAAACGTTCGTCTTGTCACACAAATGATATTGAAGTGTATTGGTCGAATCGAAGGAAATCAAGAAACAAAGCAGTAAAGAGTGATAGTCGACATGCCTCAAAAGTTATTATGCTCACAGATACAAATTCGTTCAGAGAAGAAGAGATGCCATAACTATTCCAACGTATTCGTTACAGCCATGATGATTAATTTTATACATTCACATCCTTCATGCAGATCAGAAACATCGCAGGCCTCTTCTAGGAATACATCGTTAGACCTAGCTATCCAATAACTAGCCATCTCCAGACGGTCTATAAGCTATTCGATCAATCACTGCCATCAAATCAGAGTTTCATTTTATATACCGTTCGATACTCGGTTATCCGTGACCTTTGGTTTTATATATAATTTCCGTTGACATTGCAATATTATTGTAAATCATTCCTGAGCTAACGGGTGACCTGTTTACATCAGCAATAAATACCAATTCCATCTTGAAATAAAATTTATGTTTTATGAATCTGCAATGAAATGGTAACCGTTCTTCAAGATAAATACACGTGTTAAATTACTCAAAGTACTCTCAGCACTTAGTATGAATTTATAATATATCTGGAAGGAAGAGTTTTCCATCTCTGTTATGCGCCCATCTGTTGAGTGATTTAGTTCCCTCGTCTTCAAGTCATCACTAAGTAAAGAAAGCTATATGACGAAGCCTTAAATAGATTATTTACGGCACAGATTTTATGCATAAAATAATAATAATAAAAACGTGTTGAAAATCCTACTATTGATTAACTTCAAGTCGTAAATTATCTGCTAATGAAAGTATAGAAGTACTTCTTTTTGGTTGGCCCATGTGGATTAATACCTTAAAGGAAGCCACCGAGCAGTGTAAGAATGAATATACTCAATTTTTTCTAAATTGGAATAAATAATCAACACATTTTAGCTTGAAAATATAAAATAGCTGGTGATCTAGCTGAATTACTGTGTATTCCATTACCAATAGTCCGAATAAGTTTCTTTTCGAACATAACTTGTTTTAAATATTATAAAAATTTCCTGTTACGAATATTTTTATAAGTCTCTTAAAGGTTTATGTTATTTTATTTATTTAAATAAGAATGAATAAATTGCTATCCATGAGCTTCATTTTTCTTCAATTTAAAATTTCCATGATTTAAAACTAAATCCATGTAAATATAAAAAATCTAGCCAAAACTATAGATACATTTTCCTTGTCATTCAAACTACACACCAAGCCAAATAAACCAGATTTTGATTTCTTATTAACTAATTAGTCATGCAAAATATTTTTTTATTTCTCATATTTTTGTTTCTAATAACATCCAAATTTTGACTTTTAACCCATTCGTATTGTTACATTCCAATAATGTTATTAGCGGTTTATTCCTTAAAAGTGTTTCTTGTGTCCTGAAGAACAAAGCAAGAGTTGTATGTATTATTATAAATGGGACAAGTCCAATTTAGGTGTTTTAGAATAAAAATATGACAAGTCCTTTGATATGTTAAATCCACAAGAGACAGAATGATCAGCATAAAAGCATGGATAAGAGAAAGAAACATCAAGGGATTTATGCGGCTGCAGAAGAAGTCCCGTTGTAGAATGGAATATAGGAAACGGATTTCCCACAATTATTTATGGCATTTATTAAACTGAAAAATTATCTTGGAAAAAATAAATAAGATCCCGGTTGAAATGGCCTCATACCTTCCTAAAGCATGAAATCGACATACTTAAATAAAAAACAAAACGGTTAGGATACTACTTTCAACAGAGGTAATATATGAATCTGTCTGCGACATTCAATAGCAGAATCCGTATTAATTTAGGATCTTTCTTCGTCAATATCTATTAGGTTCCAGGAGAGCTATTGTGGAGATACTCTTTTGTTAACAACAAAATCAGCACAAAATTAATTTAAGCCACCTTAATTGAGCATCCTACAAATGAAGAGTTTAAGTGACAGATGTTAGTTATGTAGTCTGAGTAAACAATGATTAAAGTTAAATAGTTAGTTGAAAACCTACAATGATTTTAATACAGCGGCAGACTTTCTTTTTATAGGTCTTTAAGTATTTCTAAAGCTGCTACTAGCTATTTTTTGAAATTATATATTAAACTGCAAACACTATAGCACTAATTTCATACGAGGAGCGACGAATAATGGAAGAAAACCTTTTCAGTCTCAATTTTGGAAAGTAGTCTAGATCATTTTGAAGAAAAAAAAAATGATACATTTCGTTTCAAAAATGTATAAGCCAACTGAAAATTTCCCTAGAGGTACTTATTCACCAGCATCGTCGAAAAAATAATTTATGAATACTAATTTCTGAATTTTATTCACGAGAGAGGAAAACATATTTTAGTGATTTTCTTCGCTCAAATAGTTAAGTAATGCAGAATTAAAATGTTTTGGACAGAATGAAAAAGGTCTTTTTTACTTTCACTTACCTATATATGAAATATATAGTAAGAGTAAGTGTTGCGATAGTGAATTTTTTTTAATCTGAGTTTTCAACAGAAATGCACGTTTTTAGGTCCCTTGAGTCCAAATAACCAAGTCCCGAAAAATTGGTCTGTGTGTATGTGAACACTCTAGCTCGAAAACAAAAAATCGTACGAAACTGATATTACGTATTTAAGATAGGTATATGCCTTTGATGTCCTAGCAACTTTTCCCTTAAAATCGGCCAACCGGAAGTGCCGCTTTATACCAATGCTAAAACACATTTTTGCGAGGCCGTTCTATTACCATCCTTTCTCCTTGCATTAAAAACGCTTACCATGTCACATTGTGACTGTCAGTCATACTATGGGGAACCTGGGACACCGCAATATTTCTTGAGTGTAGGCACCTATGTTCCTTAAGAAAGGAATCACACATTTATTCCCTCAGTGGGATCCCCAGATAATTTCTTTCTTACCCAGAAAACGTAGTGTATAGATCGTTTTTTGCTTATTTATGTGTTTGAGGAGGAAGAATTTCAATTGAAGCCAATATGAATCCCACGAAAAATAGTAATAAAATCATTAATTATTTTTAAAATGATGACATCAACTCTATCCACTCAAAAGTTTTTCTTTTAGAGTTGTTCTAGGTTCATATATTTTTTAAAAATTTATTTATGAGACTTACAACTGTATAAATATAAAAATGTGCAAAACATCCAGTAAATGTGCACACAGTAATAATATAATCATATGAAAACGCTTGTTGAGAAACTACCCATTGGTAGGACTCTAATAATATATTTACATAAGCAGATCATGAGGCCATCTTCTTTTCAGATAACTTGGAGGGTTACAGATATCCATATTAAGCAAGGTTTGAAACAAGAGGGTTCGGTAGGTTTTGAAATTTGTTATGGAAAAATAAGTATCTGGATTGGGCTAAATTTGAAAGATATGGTACATTAAGGTCAGTATGAATGATTTTGTTTGTATCAAAGTAAGGAACATTGAGGATTTTACTAAGGATTTTGGATAGTAAGGATTGGATACAAGAGGAATTTGATGGTTTATTGGAGCCCAAAACTCAATTCCGTAAGTCCAAATTGGACTTATTATTGTCATGTGTATGAATCTTTTGTAATATATAGAAAGTTTAGAGCATTTGTTTATTAAGTGCTGGAGTAGACGAAAACGTCGAGCAGTTTCTTGTTGTTTCAGTCTTGTATGAGGATTCCAAGTGAGTCATTTGTCCAGATGGATTCCTAGGTATCGAATTTGTTCAACTGGGATAATTGGGGAATTGTTAAAGGATACTGCAGGACAGGAAGACATAGGTTTACGTAGCTTCATAATAAATATTAATTATACAACAGCATTCTGCAACACTGAAATCGTCAGAGTCAAAATTTGAAACAAAATAAATTATTTAAATTTTTTTTGGGGGGAGGAGGTCTTGTGTAGCCAATTTACGAGAATCCACAAAATAATTTTGATGTTAACTTAACATCTCCCACCTTTTCAGTTTTATTCAAATAACTCATTTAATGAACCTCACTTCCCTTAAGCAAGAAAACCCAGTACAGCCTAAAAGGTGAGGAAGGGAAGAAAAAAAAAAAAACTCAAGATTTGCCTATTTGGTGTTGCTAAACTAGTTTTTTACACGATTCATCATTAAATATAAAAAAATTGACAAAGCGGAAAATATTTTTTCATCTACTAACAATTATCTTATTTTAATTTATTATTAGTGTGACTGTAATTTTGAGTATTCTTGAGCATGGTGGAAAACAATATTATTTTTTAGTATTTTTTTTTTACTTATTTCCATCGAAATTTACAAAATTATATATTTGTTTTTGATTGTTTTATCATAAAAGAAATTTTATTATATTTCATTATAAGATTTTTTAAATGTTCATGTAGGATTTTAATATCATGAACAAATGATTAATGATATCATTACGCATAGTTATATAACATTTTCTTATTGATATTTCCTCTGTTTCAGGCATTGAGCAGCTTGGTGCTTATGTGCCTAGGTGCAGTGGCAGGGCACTCAAAATGTGGAGGGCACAATCTCAAGTACACCTGGGGGGATGCTTTGACTGACTCGCCTGACTGTATTGGGCCAAACAATGTTCCCTACCCCTCGTAAGTAATTTTAAATTTACAAATCAATCTCTACTACTAATAAGATTTATTGTTGTTGCCTATAAAGTTACATAAATTATGTGAGCATTCTTAGAAAATCAATACTTTTAATTAAATGCTTGATGCTTGATCATTGTATATTCTAGAGGAAGGAGATACTCCGGGGTGGCGGTCATTAACAGCCTGAAATAGTGGAAAAACTATTTTATTTCAAGCCGATGTTATGACTCGATGTTGCAGGTCTTCTTCAGGGGGGTGTATGCAGCATGAAGTTTAGGTTGAAAATTCGCGATGTTTTAGGTTGAGTTTTCAACCTAAACTCCATGTTGCATACACCCCCTTGAAGAAGACCCTACAAAGTCGGGTCAAAACGTCGGCTTGAAATAAACAGTTTTTCCACTATTTTAGTTTGTTCATGACCGCCACCCGGGATCATCTCCTTCCTCTTTAATACTTTTAAATATAAAGGTACATATAAAATAGAAACAACATCATGTTTTTATATTCCTTTCTTTCAAAGTTAGCCAATGTTTATTAATGATATTATTGATAGTAGGAAGGTTATACATTCATAAAATCTGTAAAACAATAATAAAATATCTTTACAAATATACAGAAAATACTTCATCTTCACATAGAACAGCATTTGTAGCCATTATTATATCACTAAGTATGTTATTATAAAATGAAAAGCAATGTTGATGATACTTTGCTTGTTTTCAGGGCCCAGATAGCACGAAACTTCAGAAAAGGCACAATGTGGGGCACAAGTAGAGTTGGAAGATCAAACACAATAATTGATCCATTAGTTACACAAAAAGCACTTTTGAAAGCTCATGCTTTACAGGATAACTCGTTTAACAAATTTAGAACAGGTAACTAATTTTCCATGGCTATATAAGTTTAAATTATAATACGTGTATTGGTTTAAAACCAATCCTACAATTAATATTGTAAGGTATGATAATGCATTGACTGAGCTAATATATTTCAAAATTAATAGACCAATAAAGGGACAAATTTTCATCTTGCTCTGTTAAAATACTTCATTAAATTCTCCATGATTATGAATTCATCAGACATATTGCTAACAATACTAAAGTTTTAGGCTCATATAAACCTGTTATCTTCTGCTTACCAAAAAAAATTTAAGACCTGTATTTATATAAACTAGAACATTAAATAAATATAATTCAGTATAGACGTTTATGATATTAATATATAAACAAATGAATTTCTGCTGAATTATAAATTTTACCTTCAGATAAATGTACTTGAACAATTGCATAACAGTTTCCATGCATTTTAAATTAGTATAAATACTTAGTTATAGTTTACAAAACTTTTTTTAGTTTTAATAACAGATTTTAAAAATTGTAGTAAGTCGAAAGGGCTCTGAGGAAAGTCTCTTAGAAAATTAAAAAGCAGATTCTTTGAGACCTAACTCTTTCAGTCTGTTGGAGTTGGGATGTTCCTTAAGTCCTGACAGAGATGCAAGCAAGGCAATCGCTCAAAATAATTTGCTAAAATATTATATTCTTATTTATTTTATAATAGATACTAAACAAAATTAATTTTAAAATTATTGAAAAATTAAGATTCCACTCTTTGGTCAAAATTAAACTATTATCTAATTTAATTTTTTTTTAAATCGTCATATACCCCAGGTTTCAGGGATGCTGAATACAATATCAAGTTATCCTTTTGTATTTGAAGATAATTGAAGCTGGGAAAAATACACCTGAAGCACTGGCTGACAACAAAATAGTCAGGCACTCTTTTTTATCTGCGTTTACTGTTTGGTGCATTCTTATTTCCCTTTTCAGCTACAACTTTGATTTCCTTAGGATTAAGAAAAAATGCACTTTTATCGACATTAACACACGACGTACATCGTTCAGGATATGTAAAATACTTTTCTACTCAATGTGCGAATGGACATTCGAATAATATATCTTCAAATTTCCTGTCACAGTAGCTCGGGATGAAGTAAGGTTTTCAAGAGTCTTGAAGCATAACCCCTCTCCCCCACCCCATTCATTCCATTTAATGAAAAGATTAAACCATTTACAACCAGGGCGGTCATCTTTGAAGAGATTACCGATCTGAATTTTTCAGGCGATGTTGGACACTGTCAATAACCTGATTTTTATATACAGGAAAACCTATTTTTTTCCATTTATTTAATCCATATAACTAATAAATTTTCTTCTTCACGAGAGAGTAGTGTATGTGGGATTCCCTTTTTAAAGGAGGGAGCCAGTATGGGCATTTCCCTGCAAACATTATCAAGGGCTTTTTTTCATGTCTTCCTAAGCATATTTTAATATTTTTTTTTTATATTGGAGCCTTAGAAAAAGAGTTGGAAGAAAGAAAAACAGAAATCAAATATTGTTCCTATAGCCGACATATCTTGTTCTATTACTTGACACCCCATGTATTGGAATACAATCTACATTGAAAATAGTGTTCAGCGGTAAGTCTAAATAATGAAATAAAATAGTTAAATAAAAGGAATGATGTTTTTAAAGATGTCGTGCAATGACCCAGTTGCTAACAGGGTTGTCAGATTATATTTTTCAATCCCTTCAAAAAAAAAAAAAATTCGAAACAGTTAAAACATAATCTAGGAAGACTCTAGGAAGGAATAAATTAGAAATTTGAGAATAAAGTAATTAAAAGAGGAGAAGAAAAACAGTAGCTAAGTATCCTTACTGGTTGATGCCTGTTCCTGGGATACTAAATCCACTCTGAGGAACCTTCCTGATTTAATGCCTATTATTTAAATTAATTTTCCCGCTAAGACTAAAGCAAAAAATACCAATACTCAAGGGGATTATACTGAAGGCACTAATATTTGAAATAGATGTCTACGAGATCCTGAAATCTTATTATTCAAATTTTTAGAGTGTGATGTCAGGCACTGCTGCAGTGTAAGAACTGTTGTTTTTACACTAATTGAATGGTGTGATCTGTATAAATAAAATCAGGTTCATTGGCTAACCAAAAAAAAATTTTTGTAAACTATCAATATCAAGTCAACTACAAACACTACTTGGCAATAGATTCTCCAGACCTTGTTTATTTTAAAAGGTTATAAGTTGTTTATATATTATAGACACACGCATTGGGCATAAAGTATTGGTGAATAATATTAATCGATCGTTTTTTCAAATCTTGAGTGTTAGTTTCTGTGAGGCAGAATTCTTAAAGGACAGCATTAATTCATAAAATGTTAATCTGAATTTATTCCAGTTAAGCTAATGAAGAAATATATTTCTCTCAACATTCTAGTTGAAGTATTAAGTTATTTCCACAATTGTTTCATTTCAGGAAGGGAATTTTCCTCAAAAGAAATGTGTTCTACAAGTCCTGGTAGACTTTGTAAAACGAGGTATAACACAACTGCTCCAATGTATGGTGTCTCTCTAACTTCTGGTCAACCAGTAACCATAGTTCAAAAGTTTCCAGACCTTTTGCAACAAGTAGTCTATGAGGTTTGCGAGTAAGTATTGAAATATAAGTTTTGCTAAACAATGTCCAACTAAGTTGAGTGTGGATTTAAATCTAGGAAGTAATAATGGGGTTTGATGTGATTTCAAAAATAAAACAAAGAAATATATTGTATAAGTTTTTAATTGTTTAAAAAATATAAAAGGCATTGAAGACCAACAGGTTTTATGCCTTATTCTCTGAATAACAGGCTAACTATAATATAAATAATCTCAAATTATGATCAGATTTATTTCATGTTAAAATTCATATGATTGTATTTTTTTTTTTTTATTGTTATACTTATTATAATTTTATCTCATAGCTTATTCATAGGCACCTATTTTAATAAGCACAACAAATGTTTCAGGTCAAAAGAATGCGAATTAGTGCGAGGAGAATGCACTCAAACGTATGTGCCTTATCTATTCCTTGTCATACCACTGGGTCCAGTAACTCTAACAGGACAAGACTATGTCCTTGTTGAAAGCGGCTGTGTTTGCAAACCAAAGCTTGCGAACTTATATACTGAAACAATGTCAATTCCATGATTAATTTGGTATTTTGTAAAACCACCTATGAATCACACTTAGTCATTTAGTTGTAAAATTGAGCTGTATAAATTTTTATGTTTTAATACAACTTTGTGATTTAGACGTGATCCAAGGATGGCTAAAAAGCATTAATAGGTAGAATCTATAAACCTAATTTATTTATATTAATACCACTATTCCCTAATAATGAATGGGATGTTGATTTATGGTTTTCAATGGATTAATTATTGTTCTATTATTGCTGTAAGTCCATTTTTTAATTAGGACAAAAACTATGAAATTATAGTAAGATGGAAGAAATACAAGGATAACACTTTTTGAGGAAAAAATAATTTTTTTTTTTCTTCTGATTTAACAGGGAAATGGAATAAATGAGATTGTTTAAAATTAAATCAAACGTTCAAAATGATGAAGTTTTTTTTAAAAATTGTTTTCTTTTTAACAATGTGTAACCAGGCTAACAAAAGAAAATAATTGATTTGATGGAAGTGTGTTATTCATTGTATAGCGCATATAATATATGTTAATAGAGAGTAATTTCACATAAATGTAAATATTACTTTAATGCAACTTCTTAATGTTACTAAGGAGTTGGTGTACAGGTTAAATTTATTTAAAATACACTTTATTTATTCTAAAATGTTAATCACGCTGATTAGCATTTATTAAAATTAGATATAAGTTATTTATTTTAGATAATAAAATTATTGGTTAAACTATTTTAAGCTTTTTTATTATTATTTTTTAATTATTAGTTGAAGTAAAACTGTTTTTTATTAAGAATGGAAGTTAAATGTAAAAATGTATGATGTATTTTAATTAATTATAGAAAATTAATTTTTTTATTTTTTGAACATTTTTAATAAGTTTCAGCTTCCTGTAGTTTTTAAACTCGGGAAATTTTCTTTGTAAATCAATTTATACATATTTTACCAAAATATAGGGAGAAGTATTTCAAGATTCAAAGTGTGTACAAATAAAACTGAGATTGACATTTTTATGGCTCAGAAAGATCCCTCATCAAACTCCTTTAGATGGTTTGAAGATAAATTGACTGTTGAAGATGTTATTATTATACCTCACCAGTTCATAATGGTTTTGTGTGTTTATGATACCTGAAACATTTAAATATATGTTCTAAAAAAAGTTTTATTTTTTTATAAACCTTCAATTACAGTTTTGCTAAGTATGATCGCTCTACAGTTTAGATTACATATTCTGCCCATAAAATATCAATAAGAATTGTTAATTATATCATCCTGCTTATAGTAAACCAACTAGTATAAGATCTACTATAATTTAAATAAAACATGTTAAAAATTAAATTGCCAATGAGATTCTTGTATTTTAAATAGCCAGTATTATAGAAAATGATAAATAAGTTGAATACTAGCGAATTAATAATCCAATTTATTCATAAAATATTCATGTTAATAGTAAATATAACTTAAACAGGAGGAGATGTTTTCAATTATTTCAAGATAGTAGTAATGAGCACTATGAAACTTATTATGGTTCAAGAAGATCTCTCATCATTAGTGCTCTTCAAGATGTCTGAGGGGACAATAATTTTTTAATATGAATTTCTCTGACTCATGATCCATTGCATGTAACCAGGATTATACCAATGACTTTTTGCATATATCTATATTTCCCTCCCAACACAGCTTTGTGAATTTTATAAGAGAAAAACTCTAATCCTTTTTTTTTTTTTTTTTTAACTTATCCTGAGCCTGTTGTACATTCGAGTCAAAAATATTAACTTCCTACCGTCTAAGAGTTTTCTGAGATCTTAGAGGAAAGTACTTTTTCATAGGTAGGTGCACTGATAACACAGTTACCTGTATCCTCTTAAAGTCATTGTATATACCAATTCAAGCTATTCTATTCAATTCCAATCTTAGACATTCGGCACCCATGGGCAATGATGTTATCTCCCTAAAAGATTAAAAGCATTTCTTAAGCTGCTTTATATTATGCAATATTTGAATTTTATTCCTTTCAACATTTCTCTAATAAAGTTGCCTTATTTATAGGCTAAAATTAATTATTTTAATATGTTTTGTATTTATTTTTAATTGCTAACAAGTGACACGTCTTTGAAGATCGGCCGGTGCCCCTCCAGGGGGGTATTGGGGCCTATCAGGACAATTGCCCCACCCTAAAGCTGGCACTGATTCTATTTATCTGTGCAAAAATTTCTCTAGCTTCATTTTACCACCATACAGGATACTAGCTCTGAGGTACATTAACACAAATATAATATTGTACTCAGATATTACCAGGCCATTAAACCAGCCATCTACAGGCTCAAGCACTCAGAATGAGATCTGTCTCAGAAATCTATGGTCTCCTAGTTTGGTCCAATCCAATACAATGTGTATTGTATGGCTCTGATAGCAGAATATATAATAATACAATTATATCGCCAACCTGCTATGGACAGAGATTGCAGATCATCCCAACAGACCACGTTCTGTGTACCTGAGCCTTTATAAATAAGGTTCTTGATTAAATACTCTATCAATATAATATACTGCATAATGACTTTGTCAAATATCCTGCAGCAAATCTATAAAAGATGTAATTCACTGGCATTAGCAGATCTCCAACAGCTTAACAAACCACTTTCAGTTATGTCTTGGGATGTTTGCCTAATAAGAGCCAAAAGGTTTGTATTTTTAGTTCAGTTATCAGAGGATGTTTCCATGCCTTCATCACTTAGGTGTCTCTATGAAGGAAATTTTATCTCTGGGAATGATTTCAAATATCTACCTTTTGTTTAAAACATTAAACAAGCGCATTCAGATGGATTTTGAGTTAATCATAAAAGGATAAGTATCTCGACCAGGCCAAATCAGCAGCATTTTGAACATTATGGTCTTTATGAATAATTTTACTTGTGACAAAATATAATATATTTTGAGAGATTATTTTTATTGTAAGCATTGGATACAACAGATGTTTAATGGTTTGGTGGAACCCCAAAATTTGACTCCGTATGCCAGTGTATAAGGCCTTATTATAGTCATTTAAGAAAACATTTTGTAATTAATTGAAAGTTTATAGCATTTGTCTAGTAAGTTTTGGAGCAGCTAGTAATGTCAAGCAGTTTTTGTTGTTTCAATCTTGTATGCAGGTTCCAAGTGAAATATTTGACCAAATGGATGCCTCAGTATTGGATTTTTTCAATAGGGATACTGCAAGACAATAAGTCACAGGTTTACAACAAAGAGTAAAGATGATTTGATAGGATTTATTTCTATTCTCCAGTTTTGACACTATTCTTCAAAAATTGTATCTGACTCCCATTTCCTACTAATACAGACATTCAGTAACAAAATGGAATACTTTGAGAAATAGTTTAGATTTTTATTATAACTGGTGCTAGTGAAAGTAGAATAATTTAATTTTCACTTGCACCTTTTCTGAGACTGTTATTATAATTATTACAGAATGACCCATTTTTGAAATGGTTGGTAACAGCAGATGAAAAATGAATGTTTTATGATAATGAAGTTCGTAGAAATTCTTGGGTACTTAGTAGTGAGATTCCTAAAAGAATGTCAAAACCCAGGTAGGACCCAAAGAAGATAATACTTTCCATATGGTGGGATTTCAAGGATGTTATTTTCTATGAGATATTGCAATCAGAACAAACAATTGAATCAACTTTATATTGGTCACAATTAATAAAATTGGGCCAATCAATTAAAAATAAATGCCCAGAACTAGTAAACGGAAGGGTGTTGTGTTCCACCAAGACACCGCTAGACCCCACACCTCATTGGTTACCCACAATAAATTATTGAGCCTTGGATGGGACCTTTTGCTCCACCCTTCCTATTCACCAAACCTAGCCCCACGCGACTACCACTTATTCCAGCCTCTGCACAGAACTCCATTAATGGAAAGAAATTCCAAAAGGAAGAGGACATAAAAATCATGCG
Source organism: Nezara viridula (assembly GCA_928085145.1). Lineage (NCBI taxonomy): Eukaryota > Metazoa > Arthropoda > Insecta > Hemiptera > Pentatomidae > Nezara > Nezara viridula. Next base: position 51,833,047 of record OV725081.1, read on the forward strand.
CCCCCTGGATAATTTGGAAAAAAAAAATAATATAATGCAAAAGGTTTGCCGAAAATTAATTTTTAAAAGGTGTTGTTCTATGTATTTATTGTATTTCATATGAAATATATTTTTAAATTGTAACAATAATAAATTTTTCCAAAAAAAAAATGTTTCTTCTTGCCCTCCCACATATCAAAGCTGTGCAAGTCCTTGTATATAAAAACAATCAAGTTTTGTCTACTGATCTTACAATCAATCACTGTTCTTAGACATCAATGCTAAAACTAGAAAAGAGGACAAAGCTCTATTTGAGTACAGTGCATACAATAAAGTCATGTTTGCCTCTCTTCCGGACATGCAGCGAATTCTGGTATTTGATTACCTTTTCGTAAACTTCAGAATGGTGGATTACTGAACAGCTGGAATAGGGAACGACTCTTGCGGTAGGCCCCTAGTTTTCCCCTTAAGAATTTTCTGATAAATGAAAGCTTACCAAAATATAGCCCATCCGAAAAATCACAACTCTCTTCATTTGTACACATATTTGTGTTAGTCCACAACTTCTGACGACGCAAATTGCGCCTACAACCAGGAGTACCTAGAAGGGGATTTGATGGCGCAATCTGCACCATCAAAATTTTCGAGAGGGGCATATTTTGTCAGGTTTTTGAATTTTTAAGGAGGTACATTTCGGCGAGGTTATGAATTTTCTGAATGATAAGTTCAATACTTCTAAGGTACAAGTGGAAAGCGTGGAACAGACCACAGCAAGTGTATTTGCACAACACGTTTTTATGAATAAAGTAGTTCAAGGAAACAAAAAACTTCGCTTTCCTTTGCAAAAATGAAAAGTAAATTTATTAAAACCTGAAAAAACCTTTATACAAAAAAAATAAAAACACTTCATATTCAAACAAAATAATTAAAACAATTGGAAAAAAAGTATTTTCACACTTCCACATTTACAAGTTTATTTTAAATTTTAATAGTTTTAATATTTTGTAAATAGGCCATTTGCGTCAATAATTGCTTGTAGACGTCTGGGCATTGAATGCACTAGGTTTTTAATTAAATCTACGTTTATTTGTTCCCATTCTTGAACAAGAAGTTGTTTAAGGTGATGTCCACCAGTGATATGGTGTTTTCTTACATTTTGGTCAAGGGTGTGCCATAAATTTTCGATGATATTTATATCTGGTGACTGAGGAGGAGTGTGGAGCTGTCTTGGAACATTAAATATTAACCACTCCTTTGTTCTCCTCGCAGTATGTTTTGGATCGTTGTCCTGCTGGAAATAGTACTGATCCTGGATTCCCATTTTTTCGGCACTAACACTCAAATTACGTCGCAAAATGTTCACATAGCCTTCCGCATTTACAATGCCTTCGATGTTCACAAGATTTCCCACGCCATGGTAGGAAACACACCCTCAAACCATAACATGTCCTCCACCATGCTTTACAGTTATTAAAACATTTTGCTTCTTTAGGGCTTCATTAGGAAGTCACCATATCGTCCTTCGACCATCTGAACCAAACAAATTAAATTTGCTTTCGTCAGAAAATATGACATTTTCCCAAAAGCTTAAGGGTTTCTGTACGTACTCCCTAGCAAAAGCAAGGCGCTTTTTGCGATTCGTTTCACTGATGTATGGCTTCTTTCTTGGAACTCTACCATGGAGCCCTTCCGAAATCAGGGCATATCTGATTGTTCTGCTAGTAATCTGAACTCCAGACATTGATTGGACCATGGTAGCCAGCTCCCGAGAACTTATTAGAGGATTTTTAAGAGCTTCTTTTCTGATTTCCTTTTCAGCCTGGGAGTTGACTTTTTTGGACGCCCTTTACGCTCACTGCTTACAACTCCCTTTAACGAACTTAATTTTCCAAATTAAGTTAAATGAACCAAAATCGAACAATACACCTACCCACTAGCGGATCCAGGATTTAATTTTGTTGGGGGGGGGAGGGATGTTCAGCCCGAAAGATTTTTTTTTTCATTTATATAACGATAATTACTTTAGGAATAAAAGGAAAATACTACCTACCTATATGAAATGGCGTTTTAGTAATTGTTGAAGTCATATTAAATGTAATTACATAGCTATTATACATTAAAAGATAATTTTTAATATTTTTGTCTATAAAACATGATTACATTTTCCATTTTGTTTCAGCTCGAAAGCCCCCTCCCCCTTCCCCGTAGATCCGCCTGTGCACCTACCGATCCAGAATATATAAAATTAATTTATTAAGATTAACGTTTACACAACCCATAATCTAAGAGAAATGACCTAATTATGGTTATGTTGATTATTATTATTATGCTAACATTAGCAAATTCTTAAAACAACCATAAAGATTGCTAAGAATTGGAAAACATGCTAATTCTCTAATTCATTTTTCGAAAAAATTGATGCCCTAATCTAAACTGATAAATTTATGCACCAGCCTGGAGAAGAGAGCCTACCTCTTATAGGGAATTAAAAAAAAACAGCGTATAAGAATAATTAATGTGAGACTATTAATAAAGCAAGTGGAATAAAGAAATAGTAAATTAATCCAAATTCAAATATTACATATGTAAAAGTGCTTAAGAAATTAATTTATTTTGGAATAATGACTTCATTACCCGAGGGCACCAAATGTCTAAGTCCGGACTGGATATGCTTATTTTTTATATCTGAAAGAGAATATAATAATGAAAATGATGGCCCAGTTATTAGATTTTATGAAGAACAAAGGAAGATGTGGCATAGGTATCGACACAAAAAAAAAATATCTTAAAAAAAATGTATGAAGACAATCCGGGACGCAGAGACTTGGGGGAAGGGTGGGGTGTACAGATTGGGGACAAACATTAAAACCAATGAACAGGAAACATAATTTTAATAAGAATTGATTAAGAAAGTACATGTAGTCAAAAAATAAATTCGCATACAAAAACTAAGGGTCAATTATTTTTATTATGCAAATTTTAAAAAATCATGTTCATCTACAATAGATAAATAATATCAAACTTGTTTTCATAATCTGACAATTGTAGACTTCAATATTTATATTGTTTATGTTTTAAAGAGAAAAAAACGTGTTGGGTGATAAGTTTATTTCTGCGAAAAGTGTTAGTTAGCGTCTGTTCGGCGGTGAAGATTATACAAAACAGAAGTAAACATCACCCTATAACGAAAATTACAGCAAGCTGGGTTGAGATTTAATACTTAACCATTTAACTCTCTTTCTCAAGTCAAACAGTGGGTAATAGGATGGAGCGGAGGGAGTAAATAAAATGTTACACCACGAATTGGTGTAAATAAAATGTTATTAGCAAGTAATAGAAAAACGTCAGTCAGAAACATTTTAATAAATCATGTTATGAACAGTTATTCCCGGTATAAAAACTACCTTTGTTTATGACAGAAGCACACAATTATATAGAAAAAGGGAGATAAATCATGGAAGTTCAGAAGACAACAGGCACAATTAATGAATAAGACAAAACAAACAGAGTAAAACCATCTCACCACAACGATCTTAATTAATAACTTGAAATACTTAGTCAAGTCAAAAGCAGTTATTTTTTCTTGTAATATCTCTAGAAATAATATTACTCTTAATTATATATAGGCAATTAATACTATGATATAAACATTTCTTGCATAAATTTCAAGAATTTATTAGAAAAGTTCTTCTATACTTGTGATTACGAAATGAAAAGAACACAAACATACATATATACAACGTACATACATACATACATACATTGGCAACTTTACAACAGAGCCTCTTAAGCCCACCTTACACGGTCAATATTATTGTGTCATTATCTAATATATTGACCGTCTGAGGAATATATTGTAACAATTATATTGACATTTGAACTATGTATAAAATGTTCAAGAATATTGCTTCAATATTAGTGATTCAATAATATTGACCGTGTAAGGTGGGCTTTATGATTGTAGGCACGCAAGGAAGAATGGATCACTGTATATTGTTTTCAAAGAACTACAAGTAAACCGATAGAAATGAAAAATGTTCATAGTACACAAGTTTACACGAAATGTTATTTGTTCAAATAAAGATAAGAACATTAAAAGATAAGACATAAGAAAATATTTTTAAAATTATATAATATTATTCATTAGAAAAGTTTAATATATCTCTTTTTATGGCAAACATAAATAATTACGGCATTCTTTTGAAGTACATATATAATTAATTAGGTTTTGACAAAATTTTTCGTTTTTGTTAGGTTGGCATCTGTGCTACAAATGCATACTATGGCTCCCTTGTTTTTAGCAAGTGTTTTTTTCTTGGATTAAAGTACTTGTTTTAAGGTAAAAATGATATTGATATTACATTTATTTGTGCTATAAGTTACGATTTCGGATTAAGTTATTTCTGCTTGTGAATGAGGAACTTATTTTGCTATAACGCGTGTTGATCTGACATGATTCACTTAGCGGTGTGTACTATCGGTACTGAGATGTATTTCTGTGCTGTTACTAAAACTTAATAGTTTGCTGTAGTTATTTTAAGTACTTCCGTTATGCCTGTGGTTTTGTTTTATTCACTTTAGATGAATGCCTTTGAATTCCGTTATTTGATGCTTTTGTAATCTACACACACGCTTTATCATCTCTATGAGCCATATTTTGGTATGTTTTATGTAATTGTCAGGCATGGATTGTAATGTTTGTTTTATGCCTTAAATACTAGTTTGTACCTTTAATATGTTGAGAATGTTTGTGATTCACAGTCTTTGATTTTTATTTGTTTAAACTTTTCTTTTACCTCCTTAGCTTTAATTCATTATTTACTTTAGCTAGATCGGCATGTAGCATTATCTTTTGCTATGAAAGAAACAGAACCATGCTTTCAGTAGTGCTAATTAATTGATCTATAAGTGGGATTATTTTTAGTGAATAGTGTCTCTGTGTTTCAACTCTGTAACTATACTGTCTTGACATTTTCAGATAATAATGGATACCTTTATTGAATAGATGAAGTATGGAAAAATTTTTCAGAATAATACTTAATGGACGTCCAACGCTCTTAACTGAACAACAGCTTAATATAATTTCACAAAATTGTGGTTATTCATGTTATGATTTATCAGATGTAAATTTTGATTATGTCCCCGCTGAAGCAATTTCAAATTCAAATGGGGAAGATGGTTTAGTGCTTCATAATCAGCAGTAAGTGTTTATCTATCTTCTGCTTCGTGTTTATTTCTTGGTTCAGTGATTTTTTTTTTTTCTTTAAACAACAATCTTACTTGCCTTATATGTAGTTTCCACCTATATACCTACTGCTAAAGTTGTTAAGTATCGTAATTTTGTCGTGGTAGCTTTTCTTTTTTGTTTGCTTCATTTTTATGTTATTTTTTAAGGTATTATAACACTTATTTCACAGTTTATATAATTTTTTAAGTATCGCACTTCTTAACTCCTTACACCACTTGATTTATTAAACGTATTCTTAAAATACACCTTTTTAACTTCTAGTAATAGACAGGAGAAGCATAATCACATTGACCTCATGTAGATAAAATAGCAAATGTAGCCAAAAGAATACATGGGCGAACGATCTGCAAAACTTCCCATTTAAAAATATTAATAACAATGTGAACAAACTGATACATTTTGTTGAGGTTATATTTATGCAGAATATTAAAGTTATATACTTGTCAAATATCAAAATAAACAGTCTTTTTGTATCTGACGGACAATAATAGTCCTTCAAATTTTTTAGACGTTAATTAAAATAATAGCTATTAAATTGAGGACCAAATGAAAAGTTAAAATCATTAACACAAAGCTAAAATTATCAAGATTAAAGAAAAATACCAAACAAAAATCAATCTATATTTGTTGACTGTGAAATGGAAAATTTTAGAAGTAAGGAGAACATTAAAAAAGTTGATAAACCTACTTTTTGGAAAATCAATTTTTTGTCAGATAAAAAATTTTCATTTGGAACCTCATCTTAAGGTTATGCAGTGGGTTTTCAAGACCTAATTTTTCCTTGTAAAATATGGGTTCAAAATCACACTTATCAACTAAAACTGAACATAGTTACATGTAATTCACCCTAGTTAATTTTTCACCCTTTCTTTCATAATATCACTTACAAAGAGAATTATTTAGCTCACATTTCCCATTGTAATTTTGCATCCAAAACATTAGTAATGTAGTGATGATTTAAATTAAACCTAGAGGTGGCTCTGCCATTCAATAACGCAGAGCTATTCTTCAGAAAATATTAATGTATTGGTTATAGATATCCATAATTTAAAAAAAAAATTATTTGTTGATATTTACAACAGTATATATGTATATAAGTAAGTCTGATAAAAGAATACAAAACATAATAAGAACTTGTGAAGGAACTATCCATTGGTTACACTTTATTAAATATAATTTAAAATCTGAATATTTTAATAATAAATACAGATATAGGATGGATGGTGACATTGTCTGTCTTAGTAAATAAATTTGTTCTCTAGATATTAAAAATAATTTGAACCATGTCTCATAAATTAGTTTATTGGATTATTAATGAGTTTTGATTCTGGTTTTCATATTTTCTGCTTTACTTGAAAATTGTTAATATTTTCTTTTATGACTCCTGAAGTATTACCAATTAAAGAGGCATCACTCTTTATTCTTATAATACAGAAGATATACCCATTAATCTTTGGATTTATTTATGTCCATATCTTTCTGGTAGGCCCACATTTAAAATGAGCCACTATCCCTGATCTAGTCATGACCAAATAGAGAACCTGTATGTGTTGTGTAAACATAATGTGAAACGTGTGGTGTATATAGAGAGAACCTGTATTTGTTGTGTAAATATAATGTGAAACGTGTGGTGTATATAGGTTCTTGTCTGAATCAGTGCCTATAACAATATTTATCAAATTTTTGTTACTGCCATGGCACCCTTGTTCGGTTAAAAATGTTTTGAGCTCCTTACGGGATTAGAAAAAAAATACGTAGCACATTCATTCCTAAAACAGTGATATTGAATCTTTACCCATCTTTGGCACAATATATACAAACCCTTTCAAATTTTGTGCAGATATATTTTTTAATTAGAGTGACTTTAATTCTGTTATGAATTAATAAAAAATTTATTAATTTTTAGAATGTCTATTCAGCAAATTTTCAATTGCGACAATAAATATCAAATACCGAAGTTCATTATTATTGCCATTGCACCCCTGGCATACACTAGCACTAGCCAGTTTGAGAACCCCTAGTATAGAACATTGATTTTGCTGGCAATGGCGTTCTTGTAACCCCTGGTATAAAATATTGATTCGTCTGCTAAAATATATCAGCATTAAGTTATGGAATCCATATTTTTATTGTACTGCTTGAAATTATAGGATAAAGAAATTATTGGTCATTATAATCTCATGAAAGGAGAGATACAATACTTTACTATTTAAAACAGTTGGATATAAAAGAAAAAACTTTACAAGATTGTCACCAGAAGATTTTTAATACACGTTAAATAATGTCAAAACTACAATTGATGGACTAACACAACAGTTAAAAAAGTTGGTCTGCAAAATAATTTTTACTTTCACTTACGTATATATGTAATATATAGTACATGTAAGTTTTGCAATTGAGAAAATTTTTGAATCTGAGTTTTCAACGGATAGACATATTGAGGTCCCCTGAGTTCAAATAACCAATTACCGAAAAATGGTCTGTGTGTATGTGAACACTAGCTCGAAAACGAAAAGTCATACGAAACTGATATTAAGTATTTAAGATAGGTATATCCCTTAGATGTGACAGCAACTTTTCCCTTAAAATCGTCTTACCAGAATTGCCACTTCATATGAACGATGTGAAACACATTTTTACAATTTTCTCAAAAACGGCTCTTAACGATTTTGATTAAACTGGGTCTTTAACATCAAGTAGATCTTATCCCCATTGATGTCACTTTACAGGGCTTAAATGCCCAATATTCATATGCGTCTTTCTCTAAAGTACCTTTAATATGGTTTATTTAAAAAAGTTAATCCTCACATTATTCAGTTACGATAAAATGCTAAATATAACTTTTGAAAGAATTTGATAAGTTAATGAAGGAGGAAAAATTAAAAATCCTTATCCAGGTCGAAAATAAATCTCCCGAAATACTGGTCAGAAGGTATACGTATAATATATCGTTTAATTTTTGAAAAAACAACACCTAATATAGAAAGTTGAAGAAGGTAACGGAGGGTGGCAAAAAAATTATAAATAATAGTTTTTGAAAACTAATATTATTTAATGTAAATCACATGTTTTCAAGGAATTTAAATGAAATTTACTTTCTAAATGTAAACTTTTAAAATATTTTTAAGTTTGGAAAAAGTATTTAAAATTCACCTAATCAAGGTAATGACATTGTTAAAAAAACTTTTTCATTGTACTTGTGTGAAAGAAGAAGTAAAATATAAAATCATTTTATGGATGTACAAAGCATATGTTTATAACCTTAGATAGTTTTACTGTAGTTTAGTGCTTATAGATCTGATAATTAAATAATTAAGTACCAACATTTATTCCGAAAAATTGTCAAGTATCTTTTTAGAAAATTAAATTAGGAAATAATTTGATAAATCTTCCCTCTATGATATTCAAACAGTATACACTAATATTTCATTGTACTTGTGTGAAAGAAGAAGTGAAATATAAGAATATTTCATAGATACGTTTATAATCTTAAATATATTTACTGTAGTTTAATAACTCCAGATCTGACATTATATATAAATATTTAGGTATCTATCGTCCGTTTATTACAAAAAATCATCATGTAACCTTTTAGAAAATTAAATTAGTGAATGGTTTGATAAAATTTCCTTTTGTGATATTCCTACAGTATCCACTTACAATTAGTGTGACAACTTATGACCTGCCCATGACAGACAATGCAAATCTCTTAATTCCGTTTTAATAAACTTTTCAATGAAAAATAACAATTTAATAACTAATAGTCTTCCAATCTATAATCAACAGATCGTACAATCCATAATCAACCGGTGATATAGTAAATAGGACTTTTGTTATTTTTATGGTATTTATGATTAGTTAGTTGTAATTTTTTAGCTTTAGTTCAGTTAAAAATGCAATTCAGAAATTTTATAATAGTCTAACATAGCCAGAAAATAATTAATATTCAAAGCTAAGTGATAAGTGAAAGTTGTGTGTTGCGCGCAGCAGATTTTTTAAAATTACTACAATCAAATCAATGCTTGGGTTCCGCTATAAAGAATCGTTTTTATAATACCCCGGAAGCATAATATTTTGATATTTTATTTGTAAGCAAATAATAGTAATAATCTCTAGACAGATGTTTGCCAACTGAAGAGGATTGACTAAGAAGAGAGGAAACAGACTCCTCATATTCTCCGGCCCGACCTGCATACATTAAGCACAGACAAGCAATGCATTGCACTAGCGGATCCAGAATTTACGTTTGAGGGGGGCTTCAGTCCGAAAGATTTTATTTCATCTATATAACGATTATTAATTTGAAAAAAAAAAAAAGAAGAGAGAAATAAACTATGTATATGAAATAGTGTTTAAGTGATTCTTGAAGTCCTATTAAATGTAATTACACGAACAATAATACTTTAAGAGATAGTATTTAATATTTTTTTCTATAAAACATGGTTATATTTTACCATTTTGGGGGAGGAGGGCTTCAGCCCGAAAGCCCCCTCCGTAAATCCGCCTGTGATGCATTGTGCACACCTGTTAGTGGAGTATGTACTTCAGATATCAATAAATAAGATATATCAGAATAATGTCGAAAGAACAGCAATAGTAATTATAATTTATCAATATGAATTATTTAAATCTGATTTTTACCCCTTTCTCTCAGAAAACAGCAATGAGTATTGTTATGTAGTGTAATGATAATAGATTACTATTCCTTACTACAATGCTTGTCTAATAACTGGTACCGGGATCAAAAGATCTCAATTTTCCAAAGAATAGATCTTAGAGTGTTTTAACAATTTGTAGTATATATAGAGTATGAGCATTGTTAAACATAAATAAATATGCTAAAACGGAATAGAATGACCAAACCGTAATTTTAACCAAAAGTTAAAATTTTTAGAAATAACTACTTTATAAAAAATATATTTATCGGAAATAATATATGATTGATCTCTTATAAATATCATTTCAGAATTCAACCAAATTTTATTAAATCCAAATTAGTTTCAAAGTATACTGTAACATTTTTTATGCTCCTTCTATTAAAAATATAAATATGATGGATTTTTTCATTATCCACAGAATTAATGATACCTAAACATGATTTTATAAATAGCTATTTAACAGTGCAAACCGCACTCTGATGTGTTTAAAGTCTTTGAAGTATTTCTGTGCATTTAATTTTATAGCTGTACGAATAGAGAATTGTCTAATATTAAATTAATAATAAAATTATAGGTACCTTTTGTCTAGCGGGCCGGCACGAAACCTCACTTCTTATCTATCTTATCTAACGTCACGTCACATAACCTCCCTCTTCTTATCCCGCCAAACCTTTGAGTTATTGCATTGTTTAGTTTTCAGGTATTCCCTTATTACGTTCACTTATTAAATTCTTTACTTTTGGCCCGTTTGTGTTTATTTTTCATTATATTTAGTTTGTGGCCCCTTTGAGTTTATTTTTAATTTTTTTTTCCCCGTTTATTTTTGTCATATTATGGATCTTCTTAGAATATGGGATTGGCCATCTTCAAAAGAACAGGCAATTCAATGTTGTCAATCCATCAACCGGGGTTCATACTCAACACATAGAACGATTATGGGGCTCAGCGAAGTGGAGAAATAAAGCACATAGAGGAACTGCCAGACAACACCTCGATTCATATTTGTGCAAATTTTTGTGGCGGTGGGTTCACAGAGAAGAGGACCCGTTCCTCGCTATTTTAAATAGCATAAAACAATTTTGCCTTCCAAAATAAATAAGACAAAGTGAAAATAAATTGTACATATGTTGTTTATAGTGTCGATATTTTTTCTTTTCTATGTAAATATGTTCCTTAAATGTTTTTTTATTATTTCGTTTTCATTTTTTATATCTACGTATGTTCTTCAAGTGTTTTTTTTATTATTTCATTTTGATGTTTTATATGTACATATCCCTTAATGTGTTTTTTTATTATTTCATTAATATATGTGTCGTAAAATAAAAGTATTTTTTTGTTATTACATTTGTTTTTGTGTCTGTTTACACTGTCAATAATACGAATTTAATACAATAATACTAAGATATGAAGTAGGAGAAGGCTTATCAATGCGTTATGGGAATTATCAGTGTTCAGGTTATGAACATTAGCAGATAGGAGTCAGTGCCCGCTAGACAAAATGTACCAAATTATAATTTTTTAACAAAAGTAAGAATTAATGTCTAGTCTGGATAGTTACGGAAACGTACTTAAACTAGTTTTGGGGGTATAAAACGGGACATTAATTGTACTTCCACTTCGCCCTGATGGTCTATAATACAATGCATAAGTCTGTTATTTTCTGAAAAATTTCAACCAGAAATATAATTGTAATATTTAATGATAAATAAAACTTGATTAACACTAATAAATTAGATAATAGGTAGAATTCAATGAAAATGATTGATGGAAACTAATAAAACCTATAAAACTATTTAGTAAGGTATACTCAATAGACTGAAACCTTATCATGGTGACAAATTGGCAATAAGAACAATTATAATTATATAATAATATAAATTGGCACTAATGCGCAATGTATAATATAAATTTTTAAAGAAATTAAACATTTGTCCTGTGTAATCGTGCGTTTATTTTATGTTGATAAAAAATGGTGCAATCTTGACTACAGAATAAATTTAAATTACATTTTTCCAATTTGAGTTACAAGAAGTACAATTAAATAAATGGACAGTTGTCGTTAGGCGGACTGGGGGTATCCCCTAGTATATATATATATATATATATATATTATATATATATATAATTTTCCACTCTACCCCCTAGTATATATATATATATATACATATATATATATATACATATATACATATATATATATATTCCACTGAGTTTTTGCATCTCCAGCCCTCTCCCCCTCCCCTTTAGATCTAATGAGTTGAAATTTGCTGTGTAGCATTGTTTTCTAGGTTGAGTATTGTCGAATATGTTTAAATCAATTTTTTCCAAGTTTTTGTATGTCCAATCAGCTTTTTGTTCTTTTTCTGTAAGTTTAGTTCACCTCTATATTCCCTCTGATTTGAGGTAAAAGGTAAGTTGAAGATTTGCGTGTTGAAAAAGTTTAAAATTAACTAGGTTTTGTAGGAGCTCCTTCAATTTTTTTCTCACCCCTGCAGCTTTTATCATGTGTAGGTACTATGCACCTTCCCTTCACCTTCTAATTTGTATATTTGTAAATCAAAATATTATTCCATGTACATTGCATTTTTAAAAATAAAAATCAAGTTAAAGTAACAAAAATATATAGAGTTTCAGTTGTAGCTGTGGAAATACTTTCTTTTTCTTTTGTATATATGCACACATTATTAATTTTATTCTTGCCCGGAACAATGTATGATGTAACATTTTTAACAATTACCTTTTTAATTTAATTTGTTGTGACTCACTATATGGAAAACTTTATGGTTAAGTTCTGAAATTAACTAATAAGACATTGCCTAGCAGTTATTTTGAAAACTTACACCCTAACTCTATCCCATAAGTCAACCAGAACAAACTTCATTTCACTAAAAAAAGTGTGAAAAAATCTAGAGCCAATGTTATTCCAATTACCAATTTAATTGCCACTCTTGTTTCTTTTGTTATTATGTTTGACTCTTCATCATTTTCATTTATACTGATCAATCAACATTTGATTCATTGATTGATCGAAGCTCCTCTTTTGACTGTGTCTGCTTTAGAAATTCACAATGTTTTTTCCGTCTTTGAAATCTTACTTTGTTCTAAAGAAGTAAATTTTCGCCAAAATTTTAAACGTTTTCTATGTCTATTTATTTCCATGAGATAAAGAAGAAAATGTTGATTGATTAATGAATTAAAGTAATTGATGTTCAATTTACCGTGATGCAGCTTTATTAGTTAAATATAATCATATGAACAAGTTTATGTTTTATATAAAATGAATCATTATTTTAATAATTTGGTGTAAATTTTATGATTTGCTGCTTTATTGTTTTTAATCATTTTTTAATTAAAGGTAATTATTTTTATGTTTTAAAAAAATCTTTTATCTTGTTTCACTGTTATGCGTTCCAATGATGTTAAAGATTTTTATATTTGAGCAAGATCTTATAATTCTTGGTTGATCAGACTTTTTATTTATAAATATTTTAGTTTCCAGTATAGATTATTATATTATAAACAATTTTATTTTATTTTAGATATTGCGGATATGAGACTGTCTACATACAGGGTGTGGACGGAGTATGTGAACAAGCAATAGTAATTACTAACAATGTTATACCAGTAAAATTACATCCTGGTAGGTTGATTCTTATTAAATATTGTTTACATGAAGCATTAAATAAGAAATCCATTTTTTATAGATGATAATTATTTAAATCATCTTCAAATTTTAGAAATAATTTTTCTTCCATAAATATTTATTAAGTTCATCTGTTTTATTATTTTTTATTTATTACAATGCCGACTTTTCAACCACTTATGGGTCATTTTAGCTTATACACAATTTAGCTCTTGTGTTAAATTTGAAGGTACAAAACCATTAGATTATAAAGAATTTTCAATCAGAAATTTAAAGTTAGAAATAGTTATGAAACAAAAGATTCAAAATATTGAAAAGTTTCAAATCAATTAAAAAAAAATAAAATTAAATGATGGTATATAATTGTTTTTTCTAGAAATAAAAACTTTTTTATGTTATCTTCATATTATTTTATGCACAATATGGGAGTAATAAATATATTTTTACATTATCAGTAACAGGTGCTGCAACCTACTCCATATTGGGGCTTTGAACCTTCATTATATATATGTCAACGATTTTAATATTTCTGTTGCAAGTCTGTGAACTCAGCTAGTCCCAACTTGAGAGCCTTGTTGCATTTGATTTTTTTTATTTTGGGAATTGGTAACAGTATATGTTGTACTTCCGGAACTGAGGGAAGGGTTTGAAATATAAAATTGTAATGTGCACTGAGCACCTTTCTGATAAAGACAACTTAGTTGGTGGGTTTTCGTGAACTATTGTTGTATGATATTCTTGGTTTAATGCAAAAAGAATAAATATCCTATAGTCCATAAACCTCTTCCATGGGCGATTCATCGCTGTAAATTGGACTTATTCTTTTGTTCAGAAAAATAATGTTTAATGAAAATGTAAATCCAGGCTCTGAATCAATTTTTATCATATCAAAGGTTGAAGTTTGTTGTTTATAGCAATTTGCTCATTTACATTTTGAGGTTTTACTAATTTTATTAATGATAAAGTAAACTCTTGGTTTTTATGAGCATTAATTGATTAGTAAATTGTAAATACATAGTATATCTTCCAGAGTGTGTTAATATGCACATCAAAATCCTATTGATATCTGTATATTTACATTTAGGAAGCTTTCACATAATAGAAATAGACATATAAATAATATAATTATTGTTTTTTTAGCTTTTGCTCTGTTTTCTTATATTATTTTAAAGTGGAGTTCAATATCCTTAACAGTTTGTCACTGATTTGTAGTTTATAAGTTTATCTCTTAGTTTTCTGAGTAATTGATTGACTGTTCTGTTCTTATTTGACTTATCACGGTGTTATAAAGCCTTTAGTATGCGGTGTTGACCACTTTTTATCAAATTATTAACTTCTGAAACTTTGTAAATGGTGATATCTTACTGTAACCTACAAAATTCTCGGAAATGTGGTGTTAATCTGGAGATCTATTTAATGATGTAATAAAAACTCATGAACACCCATTTGCTTTCACTTGATTCGTTAGATACTTTGATCACAAAATCAAGATAAAGGTAGCCTACAAAAGTATTCGGCTGCTGACCTCCACCCTTAATATGTCCTTGAAACCTCCAACCTTGGGTAGTTAAAAATCTAAATGGCCAAAATAGAGGTCCTAAACATCACATTACTATTACTGTCTTATAATGTAATCAAAATTGTTATAAAATTGTATTAATAACAGATTTGGGATTGCGGGAATCAGTCTTGCAAGTGGATTTTATGATCCTTTTTGGAAACCTCTGACACTACCAATAATTTACTGCCCATCCTGTACTAAATAGAGAGGAGTGGAGGTCATGATTGCAAAGCAAGTTTAAGCATTAACTTAAAGATGCTTGAGTCTAGCGACATCAGTTCGAATCTGGCCTGGGAGGTTTAAAATTTATTTTGTGGTGGTCGCATTGAATGAATGTCTGCCTTCCCACTCTAGTTAGCCTCTTCTCCTCTCTCCTCACCCATATGCCAGACTCGGTGAGGTGGATGGCTATCCAAAAAAAAAAAAAAATTAGAGAGGAGCGGTCAGATTCATTTTGCAGGAACATTAAAAACTAATTATTAGCTGAACCAGGTGGGAATCGACCCACTCAACTTCAAACTGGGCAGACTTAAGTCTTAGTACCTTCAGTTGTTTCATTCTCTTGGCGTGTTCTAAAAATAATAAAATAATTGAAAATCTTTATACTGTCGTTTTGGCCGTATATGTTTATTTTATGTTAGTTTCATTACATTTACATATATATATATCGTTTGATGAATTTTCCCTTTGATTTGTTGAATTTTCTATTCTTAAAATCAGAAAATTGGGCGCTTAGTGTAACTGTATGTGATAAATAAAAGGTTTTGTGTCATTTTCAAACGCTGACAGATTTTTTTTTTTGTATAAACAATGTCAAAATTCACAAAAATATATTTGAAAGTTAACTTATATCAATAATGTACACAATGACAGTATGTATATAAAATGTTATAAACAGGGAATCCTCTACTCTAATTATTGAAGCTGATCAATAAAGGGAGGAGGGGAAGACACCCCATGGATGGTTTTAATCACTGTGAAAAATGAAAAATAATATCTATTTTCTTTTAAATTCAATTATATTAATGAAATTAAGCAAACTAAATTTGTACCCCGGAGATAAAGAACACCATGTCCATTTTGTTATTTGTCCTGGGGAGCCAATGTTCCATGACTTCAAACTATTATAATTCTTATGTTTCTAAATCGGTACTCTAGAACTAAAGTACAAGCTGTCACATAATTTGTTTCTTAGTTACTAAATTATATAATTTTTAAAAAATGGTCATGGTGTCCTTTACCTGCAGGGCTGAGGTATGAATACAACACAAATTATTATTATTATTTTGAAAAAGAAATATCATTACAATATTCACAATATATATATTAATAAAGTAAGGCTAAAAATTATATTAATTTTTTTTTTCAGGAGGGCCAGTCGTGAATACTACTAACATTACGCAGTTACATTTTAACACTCCTCTTTCTTTTACCAATAAAAATATTATTCATAGTAGCGGTGGAATAAACGCAATGAATGAGGTAAAGATTATTACTATATATTAAAGTATTAATTCACTATTGTCTCCTACTTGACGTAAATGTAAATTTGTTATTTACATTAAAATCTTTAAATATGTTCACTTAACACTTATTCTGGTTTAGGCACAGTTTGGTCCAATTTTTGCTATGTAAATCTTCAATTTATAATAAATTTGAGATCTTGAGTTTTCCTCTTTAATTCTGGTTTTATTCTATAACTAGTTGACCCATGCGAAGAATAATTAATACAGTATATCGGTCAGTGATCAATTGGGAATATAATATGATTATTATAATAATTGACAATTCTGAAATGAATAACATAATTCACATTATTTCTACTAACTCATTGACCTGAGAAAAGAACACTCAGGCAGAAAAATCTAATTGGATATGAGGCTGCATTTCCTTAATTATTTATCTCTAGTAGAAGGACATGTTCCAATTTTTATTTTTATTTTTTATAAATTATTCACTTATTTGTAAAGTTCTATTCATTTTTTCATTGTTCATATCACTTTATTCTAATTAACCATGATTTTTTCTTATTGGGAGGAAAGATTCTAAATTATTATTATTATTTATTTTTTTTCAGAATGTTAATAAGGGAGGAGAGCCGTCTGTTTTTAGTATTGTAACTGAGGATGGTAGTGAAACTATTGTACCTAGGTAAGAACAACCAGTGAATTCCTTTTTTAAAAAATTAAGCTAAGACTTCTGTATATTTTATTTTTATTGATTGATTCCATCAAATTTATTCTGTATGCAATTTTAATACCTTTGAATATGATTTCTTACTCATGTTTTTTTTTTTTTAATTAAAACTGAATATTTATTATAGTTGAATTTTGCTGAATTATATAATTTTTAGGGAAAATGGAATGGAAATTTCCGAGAATCAGCAGATTCAGGTCATCCAGGTCGAACCTCAATCTGTCATCACTGTTCCACCCGATGATACAACGTAAGTCTTAGACTTAATATTTAAGAGTACCAGATTTTTAACATAAAAGCGACTTTTGAGTGGTCGAAGTTGGCACTCCACAGTACAATTACACGTTTTTCTCCTAAGGCTCCTAAATCTGAAGATTGATCTGTTTGTTTCTCCCCTTTTCTGAATTGTGTTTCAACCAAGTAGTGACAGATTAAGATTATTGAAAAATATAGTTCAACAAAAAAAAAGATAAATTATTGTCACTTTTAATTCTTGCTTAAATTTTAATAATGGTGAAGATATTTTCGAGTGTAGATTAGCAGTTGAGATGCAGCCATAGATTAAATTAAATGGAATTAAGTTAAATAATATGAAATAATGTAAAATAAATAGTAATAATAATACTTGAAGGAAGTTAGTCGACTGTTCTACATATCATGGGTGATAAATATTCAGTACGCAGTCTTTTTAAAAAAAAATTTTTTTTAAATTTTTTTATTTTTGCCAGCGTTTCAACCCAAACATGTGGGTCATCTTCAGGGCGTGGTTTGAGCACTGAGGTTGTTCATGTACTGCATGAACTTCATGAACCAGTACATGAACAACCTCAGTGCTCAAACCACGCCCTGAAGATGACCCACATGTTTGGGTTGAAACGCTGGCAAAAATAAAAAAAAATTTAAAAAAGACTGCGTCCTGAATATTTATCACCCAGTAATGATAATAAATTAAGTTACACCCAAAGGTATTAAGGCTTCTTATTTGTGTGTGATTTTATCTCTGATCTGCAGTCACCAACTTCTCTAACTTAAATAATATTATTTATTTCTATTTACAACTAAAAATTATTTAAACTATCTTGCATATTCATATTTAGAAGAAAATCTTATTATTTTCTCTCTTTTACAGAACTCATAATACACATATAATGCTTTATAATGTTAAAGGAGAAAAAAAAACATTATCATTTCCAAGGTCTTTGTCTCAATTGAGTTCAACGTTTGTATCAAAAAGTGTTTCAAAGGTAAGATTCTTTATATTTTTTAGCTCTAGTAGTCCTTAAAAACCATATTAAGACCAGTATCCTCTTAGTTGGCTGAATGGTGTTGTTTTCAAAATCCTTTGTTTTCTTTACTCCTCTTTCTGCTCCAGCTAATCTGAAATACAGCAGACTTTCGGTAATTCTTGGTGGAGGTATTATTCACAATCAGTAAAGAAATAAAGTAGAGCAAATATGACTAAAATAATTAAGAAATATATTTATGTTCCGCAACCTATTTGGTTAAAATTCTTTAATTAACTTAGTAATATGTTTAATAGTTTTTTCTTGTTTTATTTGGCTCGGGGATTGCTTGTATATATTCACAATTTAATAATTACTGCTAATTCATTTTCATAAATTAACAATGTTATCGATAGTCTACTGTACAGTTCATTAGATGCTTTAAGTTTATTGTAGTCTCTCTTAATTTTGGTTGCATCTCTCTTTTTTTTTTTTTTTTTCATTATATTACAATTTTGGTTGGTATAGGAGGCTGAAAAAGTCAGAAAAATAAATGGTTTGTGAGAAGTAATCTTGTACTTCTATGTGGGAGATTTTAAGAGGACATAATGATAAAGAAAGCGTATAACATTTCTGTTAGTTTCCTCATAAATTTTCTTTCTAGTTTTCGTTAAAGTATATTAAAGCAAGTTCTATTACATTAAAGGTCTTGTTCTCTTAATGGCAGTAGATAATTAATAATATACATATAGGGGGTAGGGACTTGAAGACGACCTGCTCTGTAACAGAAAGAAAGGAACAGCCCTTAAGAAGTCTACTCCACACTTAAGGAGACAAAAGATTTGTCTTTTATGTTTTATCTCCTCTGAACAATCAAAATGATTTCAAATTAAGATAAATATTATTTTAGTGAAGCTTGGTCATGATTCTCCTACGAAGGAATTGACTGAAACAACTTTTCAGTCACTCGTAATCTCTGTAGCTACTGAATAGATTTTGAAATTAACTGTACTTATATATTAAAATAAATTTTATCATATATCAACTAGTAAATGGAAAGAACTTTTTAAATCAGTCTTAACCCACATTTTCCAAGACGACACATTGATACTAAATATTTTTAATGATTTGAGAATGGTGCTAGAACACACTTTCCCTAAATTAAACTTATGAATTATAAAACAGTAATGTTTGTTAAGCACACAATTATTTTTTCAATACATTTGCATTTAATTTGCAACAAAGGAGTTTCCATATTTAAATGCTGTTTGTGAGTATTATCATTTTAAAATTATTTATTTGCTTAAACTTATTAAAATAATATTAACAGAATTGTTGATGTCATATGGATGGGTGTATATTTATTATTGCTCTCTCTCGCTCTCTCTCTCTTTGTATTTTTCTGTTTATTAATAGTTTATTCCTTCTAAGCGTTTGTAGTAGTTACTTTTATTCTACAAATATATTTATAAAATGAAAAAGAAATGTTAAAATAAGATGTCACAATAAATCTAATTTATCTCTAATAATTGAAGCAATATAAATTTGGTTTTTGAATATTCGGATTCAGAAACAGGATTCAATAACATATCCAATGTATGGATATGGTAACATATCCAAATTCTATTTAATGATAAAATGGTGTGTTTTGCAGTTAAGTTTATTATAAAGTTTTCAAGATTAGTAAGTAAGAAAGTTTGTATTTTATTTCTCTTTGTATTATGATTGATATTTTCTTTTTGAAGTTATACATGAGAAAATGGAGTACATTATGATGATGAAAATATAAAAAATCTTTTCTACACCTTGATTTATCTCAAATTATATCAAATTTATGTATGGTCATTACTAATGTGATTTTTACGAAATGTATGTTTTAAAAGTACACCTCTTATTAGTTGATGTAATTCTTTATATTTGAACTGAATCGAATTCAAAACATAGCACTATATTTCACATTATGCCAGTTCGTCCGTTGGCCCACAAACATCTGATTATAACCAACATTTCAAGGTTTTAGATTCAATAGAACCAGTTATCATTTTTATGAATTCTCTAGTTAAATATAGAATGATCAAAACTAAAACAATGTTGAAACTTATAACTCCTCCATATTTTTATTTGTGGTGCTATCTATACATGTGCAATTATAATAACGATTTGAAAAACGGCAAATTATTTATGAAATTCTAACTTAAAGTATTAGGTACTATCATTTTACACCACACACCTTCATCTATGTTTTAATACTAAGAAAAGACATTCAACAACTAAAAAAAGTTTCATTCAAGTTCAGCGATCAAAAATTGATTTTGAATAACATTAACCATTTGCCTTGCGGAGATGCAAGGAGGGAGTATCCAGATCGAGCTACACAAGAATGAAGATGAAATTTGCAAAAATGAAGAATGAAAAGAATATTGATATTAGTAAAATGTGAAGAAGAAATAGAAAGTAAAATGTAATAAGTACATCAAAAATGAAATGTTAAAAAAAAAAAAGAAAAGAAATTCGACAAGGTTTTCAATTTCTTAAATTGTGTCTTTTTTTTAGTTTATCTTATGTATATAATATGTCATATAAAAAGTTATTACTGAAGAAGTTCGTTGGGGTGTTCAGTCAAAAAAGTAAAAATAAATAAATTATATTTATTTTTGCCAAAGTTCAGGACTGATGAATTTTCTAAGCCCAGATGAGGCCTGAACTTTTGGCCGAAACGTTGGAAAAAATAAATATAATTTATTTATTTTTGCTTTTTTTTTTTATTGAACACCCTAACCAACCTTCTCTTCAATTATTTACTACAGTCAACCATAAATTCACAACATGTTATTACATAATATTTTATAAATGTGTGGATAACCTGTGAAATTGAAGTACCAACATTTTAACCATACTTTTGTTTTCTTGGCTAAATATTGTAATTATGTCATTACTGTTCTTTATGTCAAATTATGTGAGTATGTTGTAAATGATCAGTATCTTGATACCTCTTCTTTTTATTACACAGTGTATCTGACTTACATTTCCCAAACAGTCAATTTATGTCAGGTTAATAATGAACTCATACTTGTGATTCATTATATTTTTCTATTCCATTTTAACCGGTAGTCTTGTTCATGTAATGTATCATTATTTCTACATTTTGATGAAAGTATACGACTATTATACTACAATTTTTTCCATGGGGTACTGAAGTAATCGGTGTGATGATCTGTTTCTATTGCGTACTACATTATAAAACACAACTTATCAGTTTTTATGGAACCCTTCCTGGGTTAAAGAACTATTAACAGGTCTTGATAAGTCGGAGAGAGTCATCTATGGATAATTTTCATTTCCTTTTTCTTTTTTTTTAAATGATCCATTTGTGTTGCTTTCAGTGGTTTCTTGTGTTAATAATTGTCTTTAATCTTCCCATGAAAAATAACTGCACATCATTACTTATATCCTTATTAACAGCATAAAATTTCGGAATTACAATTTTCACTTATTCATGTTAAGGTTTCATATTTATAAGGTTTTTATTTATTTTTATGAAATCCTTCCTACGTTAAAGAAGTATTAGCTAGTATAGATAAGGCTATTTTTCTAAAGGGAACCTAGAATCATTCAAGGCATTTATAAACCTTGATCTAGTCTAGTCCATGTTAGCAGTTGTTTTAAAATAAAGATTAAAAACACTGACAGACCATTTTAAACAGGAATCCGCTACTTGTTAGAGTATGCTTAAGTTTTTTTCTAACAGTTTTTGCCTCTGCAAATATTCAGAATTCCATTGAATTGAAATGGTGTTATCATATTCAAAACATTTTCATATGTTAGTTTTTCTTTTATGAAAAATCTTTCATAACTGTTTATTAAGTTGAAATATTTGCTAGGTTTTAACTTAATTATAATTATAAGTTAATTGGAAAAATTATGAAACCTTATCATTAAAAAGTGAAGATCATTCTGAAATTTGATAATGTTGTTGCTAAAGTTATATATGGTTCACAATCCTATTTTTCGTTATTTCGTAAAAAGACAATGTTGTTTTTTTCATTAATTGATCTAACTTCTTCATTCCATTCAGTAATATTGATGTCAACTATCCTGCTTGTGGGTGAAAGGTCTGTCCTATATAATTAACCATGATTTTATTCCATTTATTTAAAAAATAAAAACTTGTCAGTTATTCCTTTTATGATTTTGTATTGATAATAATTTTAATTAAAGATTTTTTCTCATATGTTAGCTTTTCTTGCTTATCTAACATGTTTTATAAATCAAACTAACTGTATACAAATATATATTTAACATAATTTAATAATATTATATTAACAAAATATATAGAATAAAACAAACAATAAATTGAGAACATTTGAAAAAGCTCCTGATCAAAATAATTTTGATTTTGGTATCCTTATTTATTATTTTTCAGCTTTACTTGCTTATTTCATCCTCTTAGTTTACCATTTTCAGAATGAAAAGTTTATAATTGTATCTTTTGAGTATTTTATTT
Source organism: Nezara viridula (assembly GCA_928085145.1). NCBI lineage: Eukaryota > Metazoa > Arthropoda > Insecta > Hemiptera > Pentatomidae > Nezara > Nezara viridula. Next base: position 51,856,059 of record OV725081.1, read on the forward strand.
TTTCAGTCTTTCGTTTTTTAATAAACTTTCATTTTAAAGTTTTATAACAAAGATTTGGAAGTTTTCTGCTCAGATTTTAACTGCCTCGATTTGAAATAAATACCTTATTGTGGTATAGGTGTGCTTAAAGTGAAGGAGTGTGATTTATTAGAAAAGTACTTTATCACTTAAAAACTTTATTTTCTTGATGTTTTGGATGTCACTAAAGCAACTGAAAGATGGCCTTCAGTTGCTTCATTCAGGCCTTGTTTGGCCTGACTGCCGAAACATCTTGCGGGAGGAGGGTGCATATTTCTCTTTTAAAAAATTATATTGGTATTTTTTTAAACCTTCTTAATGATTAGACTAAAATAATTAGTCGAAAGTGAATTTCCGGAAAAATCCTTTTCAAAGGACCATCTGGATGTGAGGAATTTCACCTGCCTTACGGACTAGTCTACTATATTACACTCATCAGTCGGTTTATGATAAACCTGCTGTAGCTATATATATATATCTATATAGAAATATATATATATTTCTATTTATTTATACATAAATCTAGTGATTAGCAAATAACAATGGCTAATGATATATAATTTCTTCTTCTGCTAGCACAACAGGCGCATTCTCAGGGTGCTTATTCTCAGCTGCTAAGGTTGCATTGCACATTGTCTTTCCATCGGCTACTATACCTGCCACTGGGAGTTTCCCCAGAACCATTTCAGGCCCTTGACTCTTATATTATTTGATAGGCTGATATCATTTATCAAATCTTTGTTATGGCAGCGTCATCACATTCCCTCTTTACACTTCGGCCCTAATATTCTTCGCAGGATGCACCTTTCAAACCTGTTCAGTTTATGATCAGCTGTTCTATTTAATGTTCTGGTTTCCCCAGCATATGTGATTATTGGTTTTATTAACATTTTGTATTTCCAGAACTTGGTCGCTTGGCTGGTCAGTCTGCTTTTCAGGATTTTATTGAGGCTGATGTCAGCTTTATTACCAGAAACAATCCTCTTATTGATTTCTTTATCCTCATTAATTGTAGAGCGGATTTACTGAAATCTTGTTATAGTTTCAATGTTATAATCTCCAATGACCTAGTACTCTTGCCAGCAGATTTTTCTTCTTTCTCTATTCGAGGATTTTTAATTTTGGCTGACTCGCCATCAGTCCTGCTTTCTTGGATTCTTCAACCAACCAACTAAAACCATCTTCAATACTAAAAAGCAGTTGCCCATCATCACTACATGTTCTGCATTTGGTAGCAGATATATCTCCATTTGATTCAAATTATTATTTTGTTCAAAATTTTGAATTATTTTAATATCGGCATGATATTTATAGCCATTTGCAAACTTTTTTTTTTTTAATACTCAATGGTTGTTCTTTGTATAATATTGAAGAAGGAAATGGTCCCGGCGTTTATCATTAAAATTCAAGAAACATAGTTTTTTTTTTACTTTCATTTACCTATGTATGGGGTGGCAGTCATAAAAATACTTAAAATAGTGATATAGTTATATTAATATTAAGTAATAATAAAAGAGTTATGTAAGAAATAATTTTTTCTTTTCTTCAAATTTCTGGAAAGTTAAGTAATTTACATTGATAAAAAATAAATTCTGTTAAATAATAAAAATTCAGGAAATTTGTGAACATTGTTTTTTTTTTTTTACTTTTATTTATCTATATATGAAATACATTAAGGGGAATTATTGCTATCATATAAATATTCAAATTCATGTTTTCAACGGAAATACACATTTTTAGGTCTTACGACACCAAATAACAAAGTTCCAAAATATGGTCTGTATGTGTGTACGTGAACATCTTATTCTTAAACAAAAAGACATATAAAACAGTAATTATGTATGTTCCTGGACTGTTACAGCAACTTTTTTGCTAAAATTGATTGATCACTAGTGGCACTTTATATAATTTATTTTAGACTAATGGTTCCAACGATTTTGATCGAAATCATTTCATCAGTGTAACAATTGATTTTTTTTTTTTTTCATATTAAGCAAGTATTATTCTCATTGCATTAGTCTGGCATGGCTTAAATGCTGAATTCCTAATATTTCTTCCTGTGAACTACCTTTGATTTTTTTATGTGAAATAATATAAGAGTTCCCGTTGTTGTAACCATTAATAAAATATTGTTAAATATGAATTATGAAAGATTAAAATTAAAATTATGATCAACTAAATGATAAATAAAGCATGGTAATGTGGAATCTTATTGAAACAAATTCTTAAGGTAACTTTTTAAAAATTGCATTCAACACCTGCTTGTATGGAGAATAGTTGTAATTGAGGAACCGAAGGAATACGAGCTCGCCCGAAAGATTAGGACACGCTTCCATACGTAACATGAGCATAATATAATACAGACTCCGATGATATTATATAAATATACGTACGTGATTTTCATAAATGCTATTTTTTGTATTATTTAATATTTAATTGTATAGATTAAAGCGATATAAATATTAAAATTTGTATATATAATGATACTTACGCAATTAAAAATACCCACAATATAATATAAATAAATATAGCGGCTATAATTTTTACTTTCACTTCCCCTTTGTTTGAAAATACTTATTTCTGTTAAGTAGAGAATGGTAAGTGAAAGTTGTGTGATGCGTGCACCTCACCAGACTTTTTTTTAGATATAAATATTTTATCACTTTTAAACTCCCGCTCACTTAAGTGGTTTTGGATCTTGAATATTTCAATTAGTTTAACCCAATTTATTCTAGTTTAACTTTAAAACATTAAAATGTAAGTAATAACTAGGGGTTGGTAAAAGACAAGGAATTAAGTATTTTACTTGACAAGTATGTTTTTATTTCATTTTATGATGTACGTTGTTAGGGCCATAGAAAATGAGACCTGCTTACACCCTTCAGTCATGTATAGTTTACTGAAAATAAATTTGGCTTCACGTTCTTATATGTACTAACTAATTCAGTTGTAATGGCCTTTACAACATCGTCGCTCTATTTTTAGTATAATTCAATAGACTTTAATTATAACACATTTGCTGTAACTACATCATAGTATTACTTTAAATCACAGTATATATATGCTACTAATTGTTTATTACATACACACCAAATTTTCAGTTAGTAGGATTATATTCATTATATAATAATTATAAACTTATGTTTGTAGTATATATTTGTTTTTCAAATGTATATTTTCAATATGATTTAATGATGTATCTGTCACATACCTTTTCCTTCATATCTACAAAAAATAATAAATAAAGGAAAAGTAAAGAATAAATTGTTTTAGTTTTATTTTTTGTTTTTATTTTAATTTCTTATCCGTTAATACCTATTTTTGTTATGTGATTTTTGAAAAGGCCATTCAACAAATGTTTGAGTTTAATAACAAATTAACATTGGTCTTCGCTCCGGATAGACCAGAAGAGATAGTATTTCAAGATGAATTGGAGGAATCACCACAATTGTGAGTGTCATTAAACTTTTTCAAAGTTTTATTTCCATGTGATATTATGAAATTATTTCTTATGGTTTAAATCTGGTAATCTTCCAGAAATAGGCGAATAACTGTTCTTGTTCAACCTGAAGATAATGATCTTCAAAAACAGGAGGAAGAAGAGGTATGTAACTGATAGTTTTTTATTTTTTTTTTTTTTTATTGTTAGTTCTATTAATATTGTAACAGTAAATTCTTGTGAATTTTTTTAATCCTTATTAAGAACACCGGGTAATTTATTTGTTTGTAGTCTTACCACTTTAAGAATTTTAATACAAATACAGTGCAATCTTAGTGATCTGAACTGATTCCTGCATGAAAATGGGGTTGGGTTTCTAAAAAGTTTGCATTAAAGATAGTGTTTGAGAGAACTGTGAACTCAATAAATGCATACAATTTTATTTGGGTCTTTTTTTCTTCCCTGATGCAAATAAATTTTCAATAAAAATAAATGATTTACCTTTAAATTGTTTTCAAGTGTTACCAATTAGGTCTTTTATGGTGTACTTTCTGGCGTATTTAGATAATAAAAATAATCTTTAGCAATTATCTCTGCTACATTCCAGAGTAAAGAAAACCTGCTTCAATTGCTCTAAGAAGTACCGGCAGTGGAGGATTATTTGTTATTGGTGAAAAAAACATGTACCTATTTATTTCTTTATTTGAATAGTTATTAACAAAACTGTAAATATTGATAAAGAAATCACATGTTTTTATTGAAAATTGATTTGCAGTAGCGAAGTAAAAAGTCTGGTGCACGCAACACACAATTTTCACTTACTATTCTACTTTGAATAGAAATTATTTTCTGGGAATGTTGGACTATTATAAAATGTTTGAAGTTCATTTTAAACGGAGTTAGGCTTAAAGGTTGCAGATAACAAATCATTAAGACCTTTAAAATTACAAAAATCTATTTATTACATCGTCGGTAGGAAATGAAAATCTAGTTACTCCATCTGCTTTTATAAACCCACACAACTTCAGTATCCGAGCCTTTCAGTTGACAGCATGACTAACCACAATTTCAACATTTTTTAGTGATTTCATTTTAGTGATATTTTCAGTTAGAAAAGTTGTATCGATACAGGCAGTGAGTAAGTTGATTGCAGTATTGAAATACAGAACTGTGAATAAAGGTGTAAATTTGGTCACTAGAAACATTACTGAAATTAATAAGAATGTAGTAATTGGAGGTAATCATTCTGTCAACTGAAAGGTTCATATATACCTAGAGAGATTTGAAAGTACTTCTGAATATTTAACCTGTAAATGATTATCAAATTTTAGGACTATTAGTTATTAAAATGTTATTTTCACTTGTAAAGTTTACTAAAATGGAATTACGAGATTTTCATTGCCTGCCATGGATAGGTCAAAAGTTGTCACACTAATTGTAAGTGGATCATGTTGGGATTTCACAAAAGGAGAATTCATTGAATTATTCACTTATTTAATTTTCTAAAAGGTTATTTGATGATTTTTTGGAATAAACGGCCTATAGATACCTAATTATTTAAATTTAATATCATCTCTAGAGTTATTAAACTACTGTAAATATATTTAAGGTTATGAACATATCCATGAAATATTTTTATATTTTACTTCTTTTTTCACACAAGTACAATGAAATAGTATTTTAAACAATGGCGTTGGCTTGATTCGGTAGATTTTAAATAATTTTTTACTTTATTTAGAAAAAAATTTAAAAGTTTACATTTAGTAAGAAAATTTCATTTAATTTCCTGGAAACATGTGATTTAGATTAAATAATGTTAGCTTTTGGAAATTATTATTCATATATATATTTTTTTTTTTTTTTTTTTGTCACTCTCTGTTACCTTCTACAACTTTATTTATTTGATGTTATTTTTTCTAAAATTTTCCGTTTTCCAATGATGTATTATACGTACATACTCTGACTGTTATTCTGGGGATTCATTTTCGACTTGGATAAGCATTTTTCTATTTTTCTTCAGTTTCCAATTATCATATTCTTTTAAAAGTGATAATTAGGATTTTTCACTTCATATTTAGCCATTTTTTTTTTAAATTACTGTCAATAAAAGAGAGTTAATTTTGTTTAATAATCGATATTAAAGGTACTTTAGAGGAAGACGTAAATGTAAATGAATATTGGGCATTTAAGCTCTGTTAAGTGGCACCAATGGGGATAAGGCCTGAATGGTGTTAAAGATCACTTATACAATGATGCACCGAGTTTAATCAAAATCATTCGAGCCGTTTTTGAGAAAATTGTAAAAATCTGTTTAACTGTTGATATAAAGTGGTACTACTGGTTAGCCGATTTCAACTAAAAAGTTGCTGCTATATCAGAACTATATGAAAACCTTAAATACGCAATTTAAGTTTCACACGACTTTTCGTTTTTAAGCTAAGGCTGTTCTACATACACACAGACTATTTTTTGGGACTTGGTTATTTGGACTCAGCGGACCTCAAAACGCGTTTTCCGTTGAAAACTCAGATTCAAAAATTTTCATGGTCGCAATACTTTCCCTTAGTATATATTGCATATATAGATAAGGGAAAGTAAAGAGTAAGCATATAATTTTAATAATTCAGTAGCATTTGTTTATGGCTTATGTAGTCCTTTCCTGGCTGCTTCTCTCGGATGTGAGAGGATTTGTTGCCACTCCATTTTGTCCTCTGTTGTTCATCAATACAGTAATTGAAGCAATGCACAGCATCTCTTTGTGTTTTACTGTCATTATTTTTTTATAAAGAAAGATGAGAAATTCTCGAAAAATAATCATGAAAAAGTTATATTTTTACTTAGTTCAAATCAAATCACCGAGATTGCACTGTGTAGTAAAATCAATATCTCTACTTTGTTGTGGATAGACACATGAACTATGTATCACTGATGTTACCTACTTTTTTTTTTATTACTAATAAGCCTTATAAATATTGATAAATATCCATGTATCCATGAAATAGAAATATCATAGTTCTTGAGAGTTTGTATAAAAAAAAAAAAAAAAACTGATGTGATGGCTATGTTGTAGTAAAAGTAAGAACCGGTGAGAAAGCAGTAAATGAGTTAGTTCATGAATTTATAATTGAAAAAAAAACAGTGATAAAAACTTATTGACATGTTAAAGGAAAATAGGTTCCTTCTTATAGAAAACTTGAATTAGAGGAAATATGAATCTCATCATAAAAGAAAATTTTGCATTAAAATTTCCAAAGAGATTTGAACTTTTATGGAATTTAGAACTATAAACATTGTATTGTATCAATATTTACGTAATGAGAGAAGAAAAAAAAGTCCTTTATGTTTATGAAAAAAAAAAACACTTATACAGGTTATGTTGTTTGCATCCACGCCGAATATACAGGTTATGTTGTTTGCATCCACGCCGAACTGCTAGATTTATCTTCCATATAATGAAGACATTCGCCTATGAGCTTCTCAACTACTATGTAATCTTTACTTCAATACTTAATCGGTTCTTTACTACACATGGAGGATGTTGGGTTCAGTACTTTGTATTTAAGAAAGATTGAACAAACCGTGGTTCAACTGTATTTACTAACAAAAACATCGCATCAATTTACTTTATCTGACACTATAAATGCCACTCCCTCATGGGTCCAGTGTTAATACTAGGTCTGCATAAAATGTTTATAGAATTAATGTCTGAGACTGTGACATGTCTACTGATTGAATATCAGGGTTCTCTTTAATGATATGATATAAGCAATTTTAGAGCTCTATAGAAGATAGTAAACATATATAAAAAGAAAACAGAATGCTTTACCATCCTTTCATCATATCTTGTAAGCCATCTTTGTCTGAACTTTGAAAATGCTTCATGTTTGCAGAATTTTTATTACATTAGATTAATATGGGAAATGAGTATGTATATAAAATTTATTAATTTTTAGTTTGTCATAGTTTTATTGTTAAGGAGTTATTGATATTTTTGAATTTCTGAGCTTATTAACATAATGTTGAATGTGTTAATCACTGCTACTGGTGGTTTGAAACCTACCATGTTTATATGTATATATGGTATACCAAATGTATATATTTTTGTATGTATAATGCTCAATTGCTATATTGATCAATGGCCAAAATTTTTACTCAAAATTCGATTATATTAATCATAAGAGTGTATTTTATTTATTAAAAGATGTTTTAACCTGCATTATCATAGATCTTTGATTTAAGTTATAATGTTATATGTTACAAAAATAACATTAAATGAGGTTTGATGTAATAAGTGCACATGAATAAAATTAATAGTGGATCACAACTAACACAAGACCTTTTTAAAAAAATATTTATTAGTTTCTAATTTCCAATTAGTTTTATAATTTCGGAAATTGATCACTAAAAAAATCTTTTTTTTTTTAGTCCTTCCATAATAAACTTCATAACCATCCCAACCCTCTTGTTTCTAACCTTGCTTCCTATTCAATTCCTGATAACCCTCCGAGGCGTCTGAAAAGAAGATGGCCATGTGATCTAATATAGACATATTATTAGAGTGCTACCAATAGGTAGTTTCTTTACATGTGTTTCATGTCATTATATCCACGTGCGAATTTACTAGATGTATTTTTTGTATACAGTTGTAAATATATAAATAAAAAATAAAATTTTTTTTTTGTTATTTTAAAATTTAAGGTGTATGATGATGTAAGCTAAAACATTTCTTAAAAATTTAAAACACTCTTGTTATAAATTATCTTGTGAGTATGAATCTCGGTAATTGACTGAATTTCCAAATTAAACGTATCATATACATTAAAGTTCCTAATAGAATACCATTGATCTAAGCTTTTCTGATAAGATGTCTTTAATTGAGGAACTTCCTGATCAAAATGAAATTTGCTTTATTCCAATTTTCATTCATAAAATTCTATTGATCTGAAGAAAAATATGTACGATTTTGCTGTAGTGAACAACAGACTTCAAACGCTCTATAAATCATTGACAAGAATCGCATAGCATGATCCAAAATGTTTCTGAACTAGATATTATCTTTGCCGAGTATCTCTTTTTATTCCATTGCAATGAATTCTTTTAGAAAAATGGAGAAAATTCATTTTGATTGGGAGCTCCTCATTTTTATCGGTGTACTTAAATTTTATAATATGCTATTTTTTGTATACCTGATATTTTTTTATCTAAATGATTGGTGCCTATTATTTTTATAGTACTAAAGTGTTTTTATTCCAAAATAAGGATTAACAAATTATTGTGTGAATTTATTAAGAATGTAAGTATGCTACTGAAAAGGTAATCTGAATTTTTCACGATATATGTATGTTAAGTTGTTTCTTAATTTTAACATTATCATTCGCACTACCTTTAAGTTAAGCTTTTTTAAGACCTTATAGATATCATATACCTGTGGACAGGGTTGAGCCAATGTTTTGGCTTGGTATATTTTCGTTGACTGTTATTCGCTTAACTCTGTTCTATGGTGTCTTCGATGCTTAAAATGATTTTTTTTTTCTTTTTCTTAAATTCTATGCCTTTAAACTCAAATTATCCGAGTCAGATTTATCAAGAAGAAAAATCTTTATTATTGATATGAAATAATATTTTTATGAATTAATTAATAAATTTCCAGTTTCTTATGAATATATACTTATGATGCTCATATAAATATTGAAACCTGATTCATAATCATTTTATATTTCAAAAGAACTGTACCAAATTTATATTTATTTATTATTAGAGAGATGGAAGCAATTAATTAAGTGTGTAATTTATTGATTGTTCTTTATCCATCCATATGACAGCACCTTTAATATATATTTAATATACAGATATATTTGGATTATATCGTTAGTCTTATAGGTGGTAAATATCAGAGTATTCTTTCTGATCTGTTGAGGGCTGCGACAGGGATCTTGGAGGGATGGTGCCGGTCCAGTTGGCTGAGCCCGGCCGAGATAAATATTTGCATCTTCACAATTAAGAAAAAGATTGAAATAAGGTTACATAAAATTAATTGTATCCAGCTAACATCAAGTATGGAGGTGAAACACTTAGGTGTTATGCTGGACAATAAAATGATGTTGAAATCACAGTGAATAAAGCACTAAAATGCCTTTGGGCGTGTAAAAATGTTGTAGGGAAGGCATGGGGGCTTAAACCACACATGGTTTACTGGCTTTATGGTGACATTAGCGGTTAGACCTATGCTCTTATATTCAACTGTTGTACAGTGGCCTAGGGGCCACATAAGTGGGCCACAACCGGTTACAACTGGAAAAATTACAAAGATTAGCCTGTCTAATGATAACAGCTGCTATGATAACAACTCCGACTGCAGCTATAGGAGTAATGTTTGGTCTTTTATCTTTGCAGTTGGAATTAAAAAAACAGGCCTTAGAAACTTTTTATAGGCTACAAAAACTTAACTTATGTTCGAAGATAAATACCCATGAGGGACATTGGAAAATATTTTTTAAAAAATGAGGAAAACAAGATGCTTATAATGCACTCTGACACTCAGATCAAAGAATTTCTAACAAAGAACTAAAATATTAACATAGACAGTTCCGGAATTGGATGGGATTAATCGTTACACTGACAGGTCACTAATGACATGCAGATCTGGTGCTGATTTTTGGAGGAAGCATAACCAGAGGAAGACATGTTTATATCACTTGGCAAATATGCAATGGTATTCCAATCTTAAATAGTGGCGATAATTCTATGTGCCTCAAAGTTGTTACTCTATGGGTCAAGCGGCAATACAAGCGCTGGACAATTACACAACCAGATCTAAAGCCATTAAGGATTGTGTGAGAATTCTTAAGGACCTATTTAGATTTAATAAGGTAAACATTGAATGGGTTCCAGGTCACTTTTGAATTCATAGAAATGAGATGGCGGATGAATTAGTCAGATTAGCCTCACAAACGATTCCCATAACTCCTGAACCCTTTTGTCTAATTAGTCTGTATCTAATAAATAATATAATTGGGGAGATCTATGATGCTGAAGCCAAAAAATACTTGCGCTTGAAAAAACAGACTTTAGATTGTTCCTGAATGGAATCTGTCTGAAAAGAAGCAAACTACTAATTAACTTGAGCAGGAACTCACTTAAGATAATTACAGCGTTGTATACTGGACACTGTAAACTGAATTATCACATGTTCAATCACTGGCTAACGGAGTCTTCTCTTTCTAGGTTCTATGGTCATGCGGATGAAATGATCTATCATATAACTTGTTGGTGCAACAGGTTTGCTGAATTGAGGTTCCGTTTGTTCGGCATTGATAGGGTGATTGATCCTAAGACAAACAAACTTGTCAACCCAACAAGCCTACTTCGATTTATTGAGACTTTAGGAATTACACCTAATAGGAGTGATTTTAATAAAGGCCTTCATGGCTCCGTTGCATTTTGCCACAAAAATAAATTATCCGTATCTCTGGACAGGGTTGAGCCAATGTTTTGGCTTGGTTTCATATTTTTGTTGACTGCTATTCGCTCAACCCTGTTCTATGGTGTATTCGATGCTTAAAATGATTATTACAACCTGATCATTATATACTGAAAAGAACTGTACCAAATTTATATTTATTTATTATTAGAGAGATGGATGCAATTAATTAAGTTTATAATTTATTGATTGTTCTTAACCCATTCATATGACAGCACCTTTAATATATATTTTAGTTAACAAATAAAATAAGGATCATTAATTTGGTTTCACTGAATATCAGTTGTAATTTGTGGATTAACGACTGACCATATGGAGAATTAGAATTATCGTCTTGAACATCAGTAGTATACCATTTCATGATTACGAATTATCATAATTTTTATTTAGTAGAATTACATAACGAAACCTTTTACCAAATAGTTAACTTACCAAAAAGCTTTATCTTGCTTTACGTGTTTTAGGTTTTTAAATGATAATAGGTGTAAAAGAATTTCTAGATAATCTAAAAATCTACTTATTACTTTCCTGGCATTTCTCCTGCATCCAGCTCTTCCTCATATCCTCACAATTGGTTGCTCTTATTGCTTGTCCTTGAATAAATGTTCCATTCCCTGCACAGCCGCATAGTTACCTTGATCGTTATCCTAGTTACCTAAGTTCCTCCCAGCTTGATAGAGATGTCATTAGATTAATGAATATGGACCAGTTGATTATTCCTTGCTCCTTTTAACTTTGTTTGTCGAACTAGAATCGCCATTGTCTGTGTTCATATAATTTTTATTTATGTTAAGGTAAATTTACTAGTTAGATACATTTAAAGTAACTTAATCAGGCAAATAATTTTAACCAAATGTTTGTAGTATGTACTAGAGTGAGGATTCATCAAGTTAAACAGTTGCATATGAATGTCTTTGCTATAATTTGCATCGAAAATATATAATACAAAATATCATCTATAAATATTTATTTCTTAAATTTATTGGGAGTGAGCAGTTACAGTGCAGTTGAAATAATGTACCAATATTAACAAAAAATCGAAATAATGATAAATTTGTTTCCATTCGTCACCACTGCATGAAGCTATGAAGCTGGGAACATATTCCATTGATAATGCATGGGGGCTCCATTTATATTAAATTTGAAAAGTATTATTTCTCATTATTATATTTCTACCAACTAATTTTTCATGGTACTTCAAATAAAATTGTATCGGATGACTTTTTAATATATTTATTAAATTAAAAATTAGATTAACATTGTTATGAAAACAAAAATTGCATACTAAAAAAATATTGGAAACTAAAACCATCAAATCTGTATAACATTAAATATAAATGTATAAAATTACTTAACACTGTGGTTAATTAAAGTCAAATTAAATTGGATTTATAAAAATTAATAGAAAAATCACACAAGCAACATTAGTAACTGAAATTTAATTCTGTATACATTTTAAAATTAATACTAGTTGCATTAACATTCAGCTTTAATTGAATGAAGAATAATTTTACAAAATCACATAACATTAACTTCACTATTTTGCCATAGGCCGCTTAAGCTTAAAGAACAATAGACTGGAGACAAGAGACTATTATTAAGACATCTGTCCAGTCATATCTGGGAGTAGGAATGGCAATCCTTCAACATTAGCACCTTGTTAATTAATGTATTTACACGACTCCAAAACTAAAGATTTTTAACCCTGCCAATGCAGTAATATTAATCTTTTTATTATAATACAAAATTTAAAAAAACAAATTATCCTTTTCTGCTAGTAAACAATACCATGTATATACATATATATACAAAGAGTCTTTACCATTAATTATATTTGGTGATTTAAAAATAATTTCGATTTTTTAAGGTCAAAAAACAAATTTAAACTTAAAATTTATTAATTGCAAAACAAGAATGTTTTTTAAAAAAATAATTTTTAATCAGGTTTGTAAAAAAAAATGGCAGGTATTTATAGAGAAGAATGATGTTTGCTATGGTTTCCATTGATGTGAAATTGTTTACTTACCTATGACTGCCAACCAGTTTGTGTTTACTGCTTACCCAGTAGCATCAACTTTAGTTTGCATATTATTTTGTCTTGTATTGTGTGTGTAAATGCTGATATTATAAAACTGTTTTATATTGAGTTTTATATTTACCATGATATTTCTTCAAAAACTGCATTTGAGCATGTTATGATTTTTGTTACAATTTCTGAAGTTTTAAAATAATTTTGATTATTTGTTCCTTAGAACATAGAGTCGTAAACAGTGTGAAACTGTGTTGATCAGAACATTTTGATGTAGGGTTATTTTATTATTTCTGAATAGTTGTGCGCAATTAATTGTTATTTTTATCTACTCAATACTGTACAAAAATGAGTTGTATCTAGATGCCAATGTTGTGAGGGTGGTAAGGATTGTCAGATTAAGATGGGCTGGACAAGTTGGCCGTATGTCTGGAGATAATATACTGAGAAAATTATTAGATCCACAAATTTAAACAGCAAGGCAAGTAGGCGGGCCAAAAGAGATGTGCTAATGGAGTTGAAGCAGACACCTGAGCTATCCTTGCAGTCGACGATTGGAAGGCGGCTGCACTTCTTAGAGATGACTGGTGGTTGAAGTTGCAGGAGGCCCTGGCTCCACATGAGTTATAGCACTATGGGAGAAGAATTCAATGTTACTCCCTTTAGAAAATAAACTTGAATATGATGAAAAGTAGAGCTTTGCCATTTATACAGTTTCACACTATTACCTATGATGTAAGACAGGGCTCTCCAAACTTCTTGGACTGCAGGCCAAATTGAGACCTCCACTAAGTACCACAGGTCGCTTTAAGACCTGGAAGTCCCACGAGTGGTCATCTCTTTATAAAAAAAAAAACCTTGTTCTATAAATAACACTTAAGTGATGATATGAGCTGTCTAAGAGGAACAACTCTTGCAATAAATGTAGTAATCTCGTGTCTGGCTGATTCACTAAATTTCATACTTTTTGAAATTTTATCATGTTATCAAAGAAACATTCCCGGGTCAGATTGGATGTACTTGCGGGCCATAGTTTGGAGACCCCTGATCTAACATAATAATAACATGCCAATGACCTTTAGAGGTAGAGGCGACAGATTTAATTTAATATATTTCAGAAAGAAATATCAATATGATTTTACTAGACTTAATATAGTTTAGTAATTCCATTTCATTTCAGATGAGGGAAGTTTGCCTTTTCTGTGGGTACCCCACTCCTGACCTAGGAATGTGTCAGAGGTGCCGGAGAACTTTGCCAGCTAATCCTAGCAAATCAGATAATGATAAAGAAGAAAACAACAGTCCAGAGGTATGTTTTTTATCCAAGATCTTTTATACTTATCTAGTTGGCCCGTTCGAATAATTCGCACAGTATATTGGTCAGTGATCAAGTGACAAATTAATATAATAAAAAGAATGCCAAGTGTCATAAAATGAAGAAATCAGTACTTGTTTTATCGCTAATTATAATCTGCAAAGGAAATGAAAATTAATTTATATATTCATTCATGGTTTAAACCAACACGTTTACAAATAAGATCTATCTTTGCTAATAATAGTCCGATTTTGATGATTTTTCGTTTTGTAGGCCATTTAGTAATCTTTTGAATAATTATGGGTATAATACACAAAAAAGTATTTACTTTTTCAATTATTTTCAAATAAAGTCTATTTTCCTTCATGGCCTTTTTTCCTATAATTTTTGGAGGATGTGACTATTTTATCCATCGGAAGGAGAAGAAAGCCTTAAAAATGATGGCTTACCCTTGGGATTTGACAAAGAATTAATTTAATGAAGATATGGAGTACCAACTAAAAAACATCTTTGATGAATAATATAAACTCCTCCTCTCTCGATCATAGGGACTTCAAGTTGACGACATAAGATATATATCCCATGGCAGCATTACAATTAACATGAGGTTGTGTAGCTGTGAACTGTTTGACTTGCATTATCTCGTAAATGGTACATTTTCTGTTACATATTGCTCGAAAATGCAGGGCCTTGCAGATCTGAAGGAACTACTAACGTTGTCTTGAAGTCCGCATTAAAATCTTCAAATCCCAATTTGTCCTGTATCGATCCATCGACTTACCACCAAGTATCTAAGCCTAGCAAATGTTTATATCGACTTTATTTTAGAAAGAAAAACAAAAGTGGAGATTATGATTCGCTAATCCACCATGAAATTCTGAATCCAACGGTACCCCTTCATGGCATTTGAGCATGACAGGGGTTTATATTTGGTACAAAACCAATTTTAAGCCTTACTGTAATATTTTATGTGGGTATTATAACTTTTGATATTTTGATTCAAAGTTTTTTCATTTGAAGAAATGAAATCTGTGCCATTGGTATTGAACATTTTACAGGGTGTCTAGCAGCCTTGAATTTCTTGAAGATTGGGAATTTTCTTTAAGTTGAAATATCAATGTATAGCTCTCTGATCCGACCTAAAAATAAAAAATCTGGTATGTGCAACACACAACTTTCACTTATCGCTCAACTTTGAATAGGAATTATTTATTGTCCATGTTGGATTATTATAAAAATTGTAAATTGCATTTTTCACTGAGCTAAAGCTAAAAGCTTACACCTAACAAAAGATAAATACCATTAAAATAAAAAAAGTTGATTATGGATTGTTGCTTTATACATCCATGAAATATTTTTATATTTCTCTTCTTCTTTCACACAAGTACAATGAAATTGTATCTTAACCAGTGTCATTGCCTTGAATCCATGGATTTTAAATACTTTTTCAAACTAAAAAAAAAATGTTAAAAGTTTATATTTAGTAAGAAAGTTTCATTTGATTTCCTTGAAAACACGTGATTTACGTTAAATAATGTAATTTTTGAGAAATTATTATTTATATTTTTTTCACCACTCTCCGTTACCTTCTACAATTTTCTATATTAGATATTGTTTGTTTTTTTCAATTCTCCTCTTTCCAACGATATATTATACTTATACCTTCTGACTATTATTTCTGGCCTAGATATGTATTTTTAATTTTTTTTCCTTTATTCAATTATCAAATTCTTTCAAAATTTATATTTAACATTTTTTCGTAACTTTAAATTATTTGTTTAACTTTAAACTATTTAAAAGATAGTTAATTATTTGAAATAAACCATGTTAAAGGTACTTTAGAGGAAGACGTATATGAACGTTGGGCATTAAAGCCCTGTAAAGTGACATCAACGGGGATGAGACTTAAATGATATTAAAGACCACTTAATTATACAATGATACACTGATTTTAATCAAAATAGGTAGTCGTTTTTGAAAAATTATAAAAATGTGTTGCAGCGTTGATATAAAGTGGAAATTCCGGTAAGCCGATTTTAAGGAAAAAGTTGCTGTCACATCTAAGGCATATACCTATCTTAAATACGTAATATCAGTTTCGTACGACTTTTCGTTTTTGAACAAACTCAGACTCGAAAATTTTCACAATCGCAATACTTACCCTAACTATATATTACATATATAGGTAAGTTAAAGTAAAAGTATATATCGAGAATTTTTAGCCTATAAAAATTTGGTTTCTTGATTAACACTTGGCAAAAAGTATAGAAATAAAGAAGGGTATTGATGTAGTTGTTCTTACTACCATCTTTGATTCCTAGAAAGCTAGGAACAGACCTCCTCCATTAAGAATGTCCTTTAGTCGCTCTCCTTTAATATGTATGCTCCTGTTCTATGTTCTGTGATCTCTACTTACACAGCTCAGTCTTCCTTTTCTTTATTTAGGGATTTGTACTAAGGGAATGGTAATATATATACATATATACACACTTGTTTTTATTTTTACTTACCTGTTGAGCCCTCAGTATAAGAAATTAAGTAATGGCTTCTCATTATTTAATTCAAATTAATTTTTTTTTAATTCATTCTCAATTCCAAATTTAGCAGAAGTCATCCTAATATAACAATTTATGTTTCTGTTTTTGTTGCTTTTAAGCTTTTAGAGCCTTGAATTATGCTTAACTTTTTTTTTTTATGCTCGCTGGACACCGTAAATTTATATCACTTTTTCTGTAGCCCCGGAGGGGTACATACACCATGTCCATTTTTTTTATTAAATAATTTAGTAATGAAGAAACAAATTTTAATAGTTTAAAGTTATGGGAAATCGGTTCCCCTGAACAGATACAAAAATGGACATGGTGTTCTTTACCTCTGGGGTACAGATTTACCAAACTTAAAATTTCCTTGGTTATGTCATCAATTTCTGGATCCTTGTGTGGAGTTCTGCATGATTGAAGTTTGTGCTATGTAGTATAATGCTATGAAATATCTGTAATAAGACAAAATAGGAAATTATATTTTTATTTATCTAATTTTTTTATCACATGCTATGTAATAAAGGTATGTATACAGGTAGGTGTGTATACAGACAAATTTACCTTAGTGGACTTATCTTTATATCTGACAAATTTATAATCCCCATTATATTTCAGTAATTTTACAGTATAAATTATTTCTGCTTAACAGACGATGGGAACCCTCTGAGGCTTTATATATCACGATCATTTATTTAATTTATAAGAGCTTAGTTCAGTTATGTATATACTGGACACTCTGTTTTACAACAGGGGTTGCAGTTTTAACATTTTGTTGTTAGCTCTCCTTCAGATTTTATTTTCATTCGTACCAGTCAACTTTAAAAGATAAAAATGGAAATGTTAATAATTAAAAAAATCCTAAAACTTCAGATTTTATATTTATTTTATAGATTTATTCTTAACCCTACAGCACTGACGCTACAATTTCAAACAATTATACACATCCTACATCTTTTAGGTCACAACACGTTTTCATGGTCTCTGAATCTTTCAAGTAAACTTAGTTTGATTTGAAATCATCAAAGGATCATACAATAGTTCATTAATTATTAATATTAAATTAGTTCATTACACGTTACCATTCAGAAACAGAGGCAAATAACGAACTTTATAACAAGGGAAAAGCTTCATCACAATTCAGTAGCTGAAACTATAATAACTATTAGAGTTATTAATAATTATTATTATAAAAGAATATTTAATTGAAGATTCAGAAGTAAAAATGTTTTTTTAATAAATAAAGGATTTCATTTATCTCGTAAAATACAATTTTAATTCGCTAATTTTTATTTTTTCATGACGTTGTTTTACATTCAGTTATTCTAAATCGATATCTTTCTAGCTGACAAAATTTGATTTTCATTTTCCATAGGTATCCGCTACTGAGAACCTTTACAGTATAAGATGTATTCAATTGGTTTTCTCTAACTGGGTCATTGACTCATTTATATTCCAAAGTTTTCTGAAGTCCTCTATCAGATGTTCTGATAATTTTGGTTTGTCCTACATCCTGATAATGTATTCACTGTGTCTTTCTAGAGTTTTGTATATATTGCTATACAAAGACCAATCATGGCTTTACTTTTTCATATTACACAAATACACTTTTTTTAAACTAGTATTTTGTAATATTGGTCTCTGATTTTTTATATATATATATTTTTTTTTTGTAATTCTCTATTGTAACGAATTATATTTTGTTTCAGAAGGGTGATTACAGAAAAAGGAAGTGCACCAAAAAAACAAAAAAAAATGAAGAAATGGGTATGTTTCAATTCTAGTGTTATTAATTTTATGTTTATTATAAACTTGACTTAGATTAAATGTGGATTTATTAATGCTAATTTATATTTTCTTTAAATTTTATTTATTTTTATGAATTTCCGTTATGAAAAAGAAATTGGAAATCAACATTTTTTAATAGTCACTAGTTAACAAAAGGAATTAAGTAGTGAAGGAAATAAGTCTACTGTTTCATGGCCGATAGTTAAGATGTAGTCAGCTTTAAGATTTTGATTGCCAATACTTCAACCCAAGCTTTGTTTTAATTTTTGGGTCATCATCAGGGCATACTTCAGTACTTCAAACACTTTCAGTGTTGAAACGTTGGCATTAAAAACTTATTGACTATCTATCATCTATGAAAAAATCAAGTGTTAGATCAAATTTCATTGGCCAGTTCTAATCTGGTTGGCTAAACGTTTTTCTATGTGTATTTCAGCGGTGTCAAAGCAGAAATAAAACCAGAGAAACTGAGATTTTTAATGAAAAGGGTTGATAAGTGATAGTTCATTCCTCTTTTGCTAAATTTTAAGTGTGATTTTGTAGATTATTACTTAAATTGTTAAAGATAAATGTTAAACCAAATATTTTTTTAATGAGACGAAATGCATTGTTTTTTATTTTATGAAATTAAAAAATTAGTTGGTACTATCCAAAGTTCTGTGATGACAATGGATTACTATGTATTACAAATTGTGTATAAAATCAAATTTAATGTTATCCATTACGTATTGAAAAACAACTTAAGGGACACTGTGAATTTTCTTATTTTTTGTTCCTTATTTGTTTGCATATCTGATTGTAATTTAAAAACAGTCACTTATCGCTATTTATAATAGATCATTAATTTTTAACAAGTATCTTGTTGATTAACATTTACGAGTAACATGGTTTCTAGTACTTTTCATGGATTAGAATAAATTTAAATAGTATTAATATATTATTGCTAAAACAATTTTAAATCGTAATCACATTAAAGTTTGACCTTACATTTTTATTTATATAATCATGGAACATACCTTTTGAATCTATTGTGAACTGTATTTTATTTGTCTGGTCATCAATTTACATATTTTGTAATGTCTGTTGTCTGCTAAGATCTCTTGTGATCATTGTCAGTGGTGCTTTATTAATTTCATTTTATCAGGGTTACACATCCACCTTTTTTAAGTTCTCAGAATGCAAAATAGCAATGAATAATTGTTAAGCAGATGAAGTCCGAATTTATCAGGAAATTATTAAATAAATTTTTTCTTAACTATCATCTTTGCTATGAAGCTTCTATGAATAACATTAATTTAGAATCAAGTGTTAAAATATAGATGTTATTTTATGGATTAAAATCATGACCTTTATGGGTTTTGAACTGTATAATATAATTTTATTTTTGTTTACAGTTTGTGTTACCATTTCTTCAGATGAAGAAGATGATACAGATAAATCAAATAAAAGTGTATCAAATGGGGTTACATTCCAAGAACCAACAACCTCAGTATTTGACAAGGAGCCAATAATTACTGCTAACACGGAAGGCAACGAATTTAATTTTCCTGACTCCTTGCGAGGTAGGATCTCTAATTACATTAACGCTTTTATTTTAAAACAAAATTCTATATTTAAATTTTAAACTATATATTTTTTACTCGAATCAATAGAGGTTTTATCAACTACTAGCTTTACCCGGCCACACGCCGCTGTGGCTTAGTCTGGTAAAATGGGAAAGAAAGAAAATAGAAAGCACATATGACTGAATTAATACCGAAGGACATCTGTCATTTTTAAAAAGTTGATAAACAAATTTGTCTGTAACATGACTTCAATTTAAGCTAATTCTACTGATTTTTTTTCATGATTTAACTTGAACATTCTTAATCATCGGAGTGAGTTAGGCCGTCATTCTAAATCATCAGAAACAGTCTGAGTTGAACTTATAAAACTAAAATTGACTTAATCTCCACTTTTTGAATATGAAAGAGGATCCGTCTTTGTGATATGAAGCCACTCATATATTTTCATGTTTGATTTTATTATTATTTTTTTTATATTTTTTAATGTATTGTTTAATGTTCAACTTTGTTTTGATTATTTTATGACAAATAAAAATTTAAATTTTCGTTTGTACAAACTCTTAATCTTGGAAAGTTCTTCACCCATTGCCTTGAAATTTTGGCTTAACGTTGCATTTAAATATGCGCGTGGTTTAATATACCTAGTATTATAAAATATATGGTGAAACTATACATATTTATTAAAAAACGCACCATCCCATTCGCTATATAATCCATAATTCTGTTGTACTAAATAATTTTCCTAATTTAATGATTCAGTAACCATTGGAAAGCTGAGTGATTGTTCTTCAAAACCATATCAAAAACTTTTAGATTTAACGCCTTCATAAGGAATAAATAAATAAAATCTAATGCATATTCATTTGTTATCTCCAGTTCTAATATGCTTATGGGTACACGGTTTGTTGCATTTTGTGCAGTTTACGTGGCATAACATTACTTATTAAATCACATAGCATTACCTAAATCCCTACTTATTTTTGTTAGTATAGGTGGAGCCATGATTTAGTTATCACAATTTTTATGGTTTCCCAAATGAAACCAAAGGTTTTGCCTTGTCTTGCCTTGAAGAAAATTTAGGACAAAAAATTTATTTTTCAATTCCAGTGAAAATTGGTATTTGAGGGTTTGAGAGTGCGAAATACAAGTCTCAGCTTTGTTTCTCCTTAAAAAAATATTTTAACCCACTTTATTCCTACGGCCGCTACAAATTGTTTCATTTCGGAGATAATTCTTTTCTATTTCGATGTCATTTTTTTTATTTTGTAGGGAACTCAGGAAGTTTTCAAATAAATATGGATATTATCAATCAAAAATTGTGATAACTTTTTTAGTTATTGAAAAATAAAATTTTGAATTCATCGTAACCTGTTTTCGGGGAAGTATGTTATGTTTCAAGAGGAAGACCAAGTTTCATTAAAGCCGTTTTGGTGCTACAGTTTCGGCCAGCATTTCAAAACAAAAGGCCTAATGGTAATAAATGTTCAAGAAACGCTCCTGAATTCGATTGCAACTCTATCAAAATTTCTAAGCAATCAGTGAAGAACTTTAGAAAATTAAAAAAATTTAATTTTAATTTTTTTTTTACAAATATATATAATATATATATATATATATATATAAATATATATTATATATATATAATATATATATATATATATATATATTTGCCAGAATTTGGTTTATTCCTTCAAAATTCTTTTATGGTATCTTATTATTATTTTATTATATTGTTAAAACAATGACAAGTTATTAATTATGGCATTGTATATTATTTTATTGCTTAAATTTATCTATACTTCAGCAGTTTAGGACCTCAAAGGAAGTCTTGGGGCCCAAAAGTAATAAATAAGTTATTTGCAAATGATTCTATTCTATGAATATGAATATGATAGTATGGAACATATTTAAATTTCAGGTGGTGGAATTGAAATCGAAAGTCTCCTAGATAACACCGACTTAGAAAGGGCTACTTTGAATTGCCGGACAGTAAGGTTTGGTACTTACAAAGTTGCTCCTGAAGATAAAATAATTGTAACAGAACATGGTCTCAAGATTAAGGTTCCATCACTTTCAAAAACTAGTTAGTATTATTTCTTATTCTAATTTCTTAGATAAAAAAATAAAATAAAAAATAATAAAATAATTGAGACAGAACTTGGTCTCAAGATTAAGGTTTCATCGCTTTCAAAAACTAGTTAATATTATCTCATTTTCTAATTTCTTTACAAATTAATTAAATTGACAGATCTTTCCAATTTAAAAAAAAATTTTTTTATGTATTTTAAAGACATCAACCATCTGAGTCATTATCCCCTTATTTCATTATTCTAGTATTAAATATCGTCCAATTTCGATTGAAAATAAAAAAATTGTCAGCAATATTTATATTGTCTTGTAAAATATTGTGTTGGCAAACAAGTCCTTTCGGTTTTTTGGGGGGAAATAAAATTCAATGTATTATAGTCATAAAATTGATTTTAATCTACAATATATTGACCATTATTTAATATGACATTTTCCCATCTTTCCACTAACTGCATAATGCCTTGTAGCATTTTTTCCTCTTTATAATAAGCTATTGTTTGTATTTTATATTGGTAATTATTTTATATTAGGACTTATTTGCCAACCCATTAGTATGTAGGTCGTTTTGTAAGCCATGAGATATTCTAATTGGTTCATAAGCTCAGCATTCCGTCAAAACATATTTTATTCATATTATCTAAATTTACAATACCTTTTTTGTTGTTTACTGTCCAGTCAGTAAAATCGTAACATTTTTCAAAAAAAAATTTGATCCCCTGTGGAGTATGACCTTTTACAAATCTACAAAGATTAAAAGGGTTCCAATCTTTAAATATTTAATTCCCCGGGTTATCACCCAGTCTCATTATTAATTATATTTTTTTTACCTTTTTCCTTTCGATTTAAATATATTTTTCTGGATGTCAGGAGGTTTTGGTTCTAATGTAAAGTATTACTTAAATTATTTTTAAAAAAATTATTAAATGGGAAATTTGAATAAAAAAAAAATGAATAAATGGTACTTTCTCTATGCAGTGAGAAAAGAGATAAGGACAGTGTAAAAGTTCTTCCCATTTGCAATGTTAACGCAATAAACAGTAAACATCACCCATTGTTTAGGTTTAATTAGTACAAGAGAAAATCTTTATTTATTGAATAATACTGCTCATCAAATAAATTATATCTCAACAGTAATTTTTGTTGTTTTACCAAAAAATATTTTTCATTGATATCGATTTATTAGATATTTCATGACTATCAAATTTTTTAAAGATTATTAATAGTCTTCTCTTATTGAGATCAGCTAAGTTAGTAGTCAGTCAAATTGATTAGCATGTTATATCGTATCCTTAGCTATCATAGCAATTAATTTATAAAGGATTGCTTATTTAGCTATCTTCACGAGCATATAATGTAGAGAACTTTGTTTATTTTTCTTTGTATACAGTAATTTTCTCAAATAGAAATAAAAAAATATCAAAATTTAGACATATTTTTGAAAAAAATTACGAAATTCCGGGCAAACTAGTCAATCTTAATGAATGACCCCTAAAAAACTGCAGTATAAGAAAATTTATGACCACAACAAAACTTTCCCATATTCGCCTTAATCTGTCCTAGTTTCATCCTATTAATACCACTTTTGATAAAGATTAAAAAAACAAAAACAATTCCCATCACACATTTTATTATTAAAAATTAATAATTTCATTTCATTCTTTCTCTTCAATGTATACTACTGTGATATATTAACAGCTTACTTCAAAACCTTACTTGTAAAATTCACTAGAATACTAAAGTTGTGTAAGTAACTGAAGCTTATTCATTTACTTTAACACTTATAATGTGTCATGTCATGGTTTTTTGAAATGTCAAGAATTTGAAATTCTCCGCTTACCAACGCTATGTTATACGTATACCTTCTGACTATTATGTTATATGTATACCTTATATATGTTATATGTATACCTTCTGACTATTATTTCCGAAGATTCATTTTCAACCTGGATAAGCATTTTTACTTTTTCTCCTTCATTGAATTATCGAATTGTTTTCAAAGATATATTTAGCCATTTTTTATAGTTACTGTCAATAAAAGAGAGTTAAATTTTCAAAATAAACCATATTAAAGGTACTTTAGAAGAAGACATATATGAACATTTAAGCCCTGTAAAATGACATCAATGGGGATAAGACCTCAACGATATTAAAGACCACTTAATTATATAATGATACACCAAGTTTGATCAAAATCATTGAAGCTGTTTTTGAGAAAATTGTAAAACTGTGTTTCACCATTGATATAAAGTGGCACTTCAGGTTAGCCAATTTTAAGGATAAAGCTGTGACATCTAAAGTATATACCTATCTTGAATACGTAATATCAGTTTTGTACGACTTTTCGTTTTTGAACTAGGCTGTTCACATACACACACGCACAGACCATTTTGCGGGACTTAGTTATTTGGATCTCAGGGGATCTCTCAAAACATGTATTTCTGTTGAAAACTCGGATTCAAAAATTTTCATGATCGCAATACTTTTCCTTATTATATATTCCATATTTAGGTAAGTGAAAGTAAAAAATAATATAATTTGAACTACAGAATACATGTAAATTGCAGTTACACAACTTAAGCAAAGGGTAGTACAATGAAATGAACAATTGCATAATTTGTAAAATGGGGGTTGCTTAATTATTATTTTTTACTAATTAAAACCCTGATCTAATTTGATTAATATTTAAAACTTGAATATTAATTTGAAAATGGCAGATAGGCCGAAAGTTACTGAACAATGTTTTAAAATTAAATAAAAAATCTGTTATGAGAATATTATGGTTTAATTTAAACTTTGATTAATATTAAAAACTTAAATATTTATTTTGGAAGTTTCTTAGAAATTTGTTATTTTTCAATCTTGATAGCAGGAAGATATGAAAGATCATTTATTAAAAAATCAACATCCCACCTGTCCACACCATCCTCATGAATAGAAATAAAATTTTTCGCCTTCATTTTTTACATTTTAAAAAGATTAATATTTGTTTTCCTCACAGATAGTACAACTGTTATCAAAATCTTGATGAAAGATATTGTCAAAGTATTAATCCACTTTGGAAACGTTTCTTCTACTGGTCCTACCATGTTTTATTACATAACTCATGAGGCTAGCAAAAAAATACGAGAAGCATTACACATGAGTAGTAAGAATAAGAATCATTACTTCGATCCAACCAGTAAAGGTAAATTAGAAAGCTTTATACTTTTAAAATATTTATTATCAATATTTGAACATTTTTATTTTTAATATCAATTTTTAAGTAAGATGTTTTAGAGAAAACAATTTGTTATTCTCACTCCTGTACAAAATATTTCAATTTAATTTTGTCGGTATTGGATTAAATTGTAATCAACATATTGTACTAAATACATAATGGTAAGCAAATACTGGTAAACATAAGTGAAATATGTTTTTATTTATTTATTTATTGTTACATTCCGCATCTACCGATCGGGTCATTAGCGGCTTTAGATGTAATCAAATTAGGTGTACAAATTTAATGTCTTTTTAAATTCAAATACTTTTTCTATCTTTTCTTTGTCATCTGAAAGTGCTTCAGATATGTTGGAAGGTATATTATGTTTTGTTCTGGTGTCAGAGTATAGTCTGCAAGTTGTTACAATGTGTTTCAGTGTAAGTGATGTTTTTAAATGATACTAAATGAAGTTAGTGTTATATTTCGTAATTAAAATAAAATTACTGGATTGTGTGTTATACAATTTTCTTTTATGATTCAGGTGGAAATTAATTACATCTTATTTCTTGTAGTCTAGAATAGTATTCATTTGTTAACTCATCTCTCTTGTGATTTACTAGCTTCAGCATATTTGGTTATTCCTCATTCTCTTGTATTCATCTTTGCCCTTACTGCTGTTTTCAATCTTCATCGTCCTATTTATCTTCTCCTCTAATGTGGTTAGCTACCTGTACTGACATCCTATCTTATTCATTAGTTTACTGATAGCTCTTTGTTTTGAGCTATTAACAACCATAATCTTCATGCTACTTAGTAGATTTTTACCATAGAAAATCTTTAAGTAGTTTCCCAAAGCTTTCCCTGAAGAGTAGTTATGCGTATAGATAACCAGCACCAACCTGATGTATTTCTTCAAAACCATGGATATGTAGAGCCATCCTTTAGTATTTCTGTATTCAAGGCTTTTGTCACTTTTAACCTTTGCTTGTTAGGTTCAAATCATCAGCTCTAATTACGTTTGTTTTTTGTTTTTTATCCATATGTCTTTTATTAAGTTTCAGTTAATAGCTTGCCTGAATATTCTAATATAGGCTCCTATATATTTTATTTGTTACACTTAATATATTACCATGATCCTCACTTGATAAACTCTGATGAGACTACAATTAACCCTTAAATCAGAAATTTACTCTTTAATAGCTAAGATGGATGTATTTTATTATTGGTTTTGTTTGTTTTTAATTACCAATATCTCACTGATGCCACAATTCTTTTTTAGAGGAATTACACAAAAGGATTACATTGCTTCCCGATAAGATCACTCAAGAAGACAGGTTATTCATTAAATCAATTTATGAATCCAGATGTTTAATGGAAGAAATTACTTGGGACGAAGCTAATGATATTCTTGTGAGAGCTGCTCCTAAAGATGTTCGTATTTCCTTTATAGTGGATGTTATAGATACTATGTATTCATTTTATTTTAGGATCTTGAATAAGTTCTCGCTGTTTCTTAACAGATGAACAGATGGCAGCACCATTTTTTTTTTTTTTTAAGTTTTAAAAATGGCCAATTTTGTCCCAAGTAAAGAGTATTTATTGAAAATTCTTGTTAATACTTACTGTGAGCATGCTGTCGGAAATGACACGTAGAGACTGGTTTCAGCGCTTCAAAAAGAATGATTTTAATCTTAGAAATAGAGAACACTCTTGCACACCAAAAAAGTTTGAAGGCGAAGAATCGGAAAAATAAAAACCCATGTCAGACGTTAACTGAACTTGAATAATCATTACTAATAGATGACACAGAAGAATCTAAAAGTTTGAAAGCATTGAAAATGTTCCAGAAGCATGCACATTAAGTGCCGTATTAGTTACAGTTATTTGCATCATATAGTGACTAAAGGCGTAGGGAGGTGGCAGCCCTGTCTCCCGGTCATTGTACCGCAATCAGCCACCGTTCCTCCAACCTGGAATGTAATTTACTAATACACACTCAGTACACTACTAATGGAACTTAAAATAGGACAAAGCTTTTAATACAACTAAACCGTTATCATGTTAGCTTAGCTGCAATCCAGGAAATAAGATGGAGGGGTCAAGGAGCCTTCAACAAGAAAAGTCCCATCTTCTATAGCTGCTACGAGGAGAAACACACATTTGGAACTGGATTCATTTTGAGCAAGATGAGTCAGTTAGTCACTGGCTTTAAACCAACTAGCCCAAGAATCTGTTACCCCAAATAAAAAGAAAATTTCACTTTTACAATATGGTTAGTGTCCATGTCCCGACTGAACCATCAGGAGATGATAAAAAAGATGCCTTTTATAGTAGTCTGGAGCAATAGCTTGATTCCTGCCCAACAGCTGATGTTAAGATTATCCTGGGAGTGTATAATGCTACGGCTATCTCTGAAAACAAAAGTGCAACTGTACAAAACCCTGGTAAGACCAGTTGTCACTTAAGCCTCCGAATGCTAGACATTACCCAGTACACTGAAAGCCCTTCTTCTAAGGTTCGAGAGGAGAATTTATGGTCCAGTTTTGCATCAATAAAATGTGGAGGATAAGAACGAATGTTGAGCTAAAGACTTTACAAGAACTCATATATCTTAAAGATAATTAAAGTAGGCCAGCTTCAATAGGCAGTTCATTCCATTTAATTAGAATGACCCAGGATCAGATTCCTAGGATGGTCCTAGATGAAAAGATTTATGGGACAAAAAGAGTGAGAAGACCTCGTCTCCGATGGATCAATGGAGTGGCAGCGGATGCCAGGTCCATTTTAAAAATCCGCTATTGGAGAGGATCAGTAATCAAGGGAGAAGACTGGCGGACCTAGCTGCGGGAGGCCTTGACTCTACAGGAGTTGTAGTACCACAGATGATAATAATGATGTAGTGACTGGTGATAAAAAAAAAAAAAAAAAAAATGAATGCAGTACGATGATCCTAAGCTTTAAAAATTATTTGGTAAGCTCGACTATGCTCAACATTATTCTCAAAGCCAAATATCAATGGTTCCTTTATATTTGGTCTGATCAGTATTGTGTAATTTATTATGAGCTGCTCAAATAGAATAAAACTATTATGTGGAATCACTATAAACTCCAATTGATAGATTTGAGCCAATCTAACCTGTAAAGGATAAGCGAGCAGGCACAACATGGTGATTTTAATAAATGGCAACGCTCGGCCACAATGATCAAATCAGTTAAAACTCACCCGGAAACACTTAAATGGGAAGTCTTGCCCCACCTGCCTTAATCAACGGATATAACCTCTTCCTATTGTCACTTATTTTGTTTATTATAGACTCATAATAAATGATAGACTCATGATGGATTTGAGCCAACCTATAAAGAATAAGAGCAGAGACACAAGGCGATTTTATTACACTTGTCCTGGCTGAGCAGCACTTTTATTCTTATTAAAATCCTGAGAAAATGGGAAGATTCTTGTGTAGCTTTAAAATACATATCATTTTTTCTATGTGGTATTCATACGCTGAATGATGGGAGAAAGTAGTGGCTAGTGATGGGCAATACTTTTAGTGACATGTTTTTACCGATTACATAAAACATTAATTTAAAAAAAAGAGTGCTTATTCAAGGTCCTTATAGACAAATTCGTATTTATGCATTTTGTTGTATTTACAAATTTTTTAATTTCATTATTTTTTAAATAATTTTCTATCCTTAGATCCAGCAGGATTTAAAGAAAGAGAAACACAATATGAAATCCATCGCTTCAACTTCACAATCTTCAACATCAACAGGAATACAAATGTTAGTATTATACTTAAATAGTTTGTATTTGAATTATTTTTTAATCTAGAAATGCTTTAGCCAAAAATTGATCCACATTTGTATGGCAAAATAATTTGCCATGTCGAGCTCAAAGAAGTCCACAAACATTACCCATTGAGAGCTATTCCATTACAAACAAAATGGGGGGATTGAAATTTTCAAAGCTAATCTTAGATCACTAATTATATTGTAATTACAGTTTGTCCATTCAGGTTTAGTTTCATTACAAGGATACAAAGTACTGAAAGTAAGATCCTTCATGAGTTGTGGTTAAGGGTTGTTTCTTCCCTCAAAATTCAAACAAGGGCAATTTAAGTAGTAACTTATATTAGCTTTTTTGTTTTGTTTTTAAAATAGATTTTTTTTACTTGGGTCATACTTATATTATTTGAGCATTTAACATTTATGGATCTAGCAATTCTGGTTTTAAAAAATATCAACTTTTTGAAGAAAAGTTGGTCTCAAATATTAGTATAGATGTTCTAGATAATAAACTTGAGCTTTGATTATCAGTTTTCTTAATATTAGTTTTCTTTTTTTTAATTTTGAAAATGAGATTTTGCTTATAGTGTTCGTATACAAAGAAAATACTTTATTATATATTTTTTATTTATTTTTTATCCTTTTCATTCTTTTAGAAACTTTTAACGGTAAAATTCATAAAATGTGCAATTCAACTTAACTGCATGATATTTTTGTTTCTTTTTATGGACTTAACATTTATTCTTATGGACAATTACATTTATCTACTGTTTCTATACATAATGAAGAAAGTTTTAGAAAGAAGTTATTCAATCATATTTTATTCATCAAATCATATAATAATGACATATTTATCCAATAATTATTTGCTTTTTCTACTTTTTAGAATCATGGTTTATCCACCGCCACCAGCAAAAGGTGGAATTTCTATAAACACTGAAGACTATGCCTGTTTAAAAGAAGATCAATTTTTGAATGATGTCATCATCGACTTCTACCTTAAGTAAGAGTTTTTATTCATATTTAATTTTTTTTTTTAGTTATTTTCTTAATCTTTAGTTAAGTAAGGATGGTAACTTTTTTTTAAATTTTATATATTAGTAAATTATAAATTTAAGTTTTATAGTTAAGCTGATCTTTTGTACGAGAAACCTTATCGCTAAACTAAAAGTTGAGCTTGGAAATATTTGATGGTGAAATAATTTTGATGATGTTAAATTTTTAATACAATTCAATTATCTTTGATCATAAAATTGTTTAGTTCTAAAAAATGCATACAGAAAATTATGGTCATGCCATAGGTGGGGGAATATAATTTGAATATTTCAATTAAAAATTGCCTAGTTGTTTATTTAAAACCACCAGGAAGATAACTCGAAGTTTTAATATTGAATGATTTTTTTTTTTTTCCACAGATATCTGTGGCTCAACGTCTTAAGTGAAGAAGATAGGAAGAGGACTCACATCTTTTCTTCATTTTTCTACAAACGGCTGACTATGTGCCCTCCACGTCAATCAGGGAATCAAGAAAACCAAAAGCTATCTCCTGCGGAAAAAAGGCATGCAAGGGTCAAGGGATGGACAAAGTCCGTTGACATTTTTGAGAAAGACTTCATCATTATTCCGATCAATGAAAGGTATATATGTAGCTTATTGATTTGGTCCCGTCTTAAAATTATATTTAAAAACTTTGTTTTACCTTTATGAATTTGTGTTAATTTGTAATAGATCTATACTGCTTTAATGCAAGTAATTCTGTCAGCATGAAAATACCATTTATTTACATTGTGACCTAATTAATTAATTTTGACCCAGTTTTAAACATTCATCAGGGTTGAATCTACAGCAACTCTTAGATATTGACTATTTCTGTCAAATTGTCGCTATACCTTAAAGCACTAATAAATTACCCTGCCGTGTTTCTATCTTGACTATACCCCATCCTCTGTATCACATCTATTGTCAACAATATTTCAATCTTCGCTTTTAGTTATGTTGGATAAAGTGGAAAAATCAGATCTGGAAATAGTTTGAAAGGGTTAGGTTATTATTCAGAGAAATACAAGATGTAAAGTTTATTATAAGGCTAAAATAAATATTTATTAGTGAGTTATTTTAAAGTGGTGAAGATTTTCTTGTTAATTAATTTTATTTTATTTTATTTGGATATTGGGGGGGATGGGATTATATTTGCAACTATATGATATTGTTCATTGAAAATGTAATATTTACTGTACTACTCTAAAGTAGTATTATAAATTAAAAGGATGTCGCTAGTCTCTGTTTCCATTCTATTCCGAATAGAATTAACCCATTCTTCCTCAGCTATGCCATTGATTTATTGTTGCACTGTAGTTATATTTATGATTATTAAGTGAATGGTTTCTTTGTAATCAGTAATCTGCAAAGGAACTATTAATTAGTCTTATTCAATTTTATAAAATATTTTGTTATATAATTTTTTTTATTATCAATAGGTCTCATTGGTTTCTGGGTATTATATGCTTCCCCGGTTTGACTGGTCCTGTCCGCATGTCGGATAATCAGGCTGTTCCTAATGTCATCAGGAAAAAAAGTAAGTTTAAGAATATATATCCTTAAAAATATTCTTTAAAACAATCATTCTATATTAATGATTTTTCAGCTGATGCATCAGTCCTCGCGGGTGGTCTCACTCCTGCTAAGATCTATGGAACAACAATAACTGTTGTACCCAAAGATAAAATAACAATACCTAAGGCCCCAACTATAAGTCTGTTGGAGCCGGATGAGGAACGGGATGGCGAGTCTGATCGTGATGAGGCTGAAGCTGATGATGATGATATGGAACCCAATACCACTGATGAAGTAATTTTATTATTTTTCATCCTAGAAATAATGTTCAATTAAAATATTATCGATATATATCATGGAATTATGCCACTTTATTATTAATAATTAATAAGCTTACTTTATATTAATTAATTTCAAACCTAAAAACCATTTTTATTTAGCAAGTTCTTAAAATTGTGAGATTTCAATGTTAATTTTTATATTTTCTAGGAATCAGGGAAAGATGAAGATCTAATGGATGAAGCTACACCTAGAGTTAACAGTAAAACCAAGGCTCCATCAGAACCAATAAAGCAGCCAAGCATCCTAATTTTTGATTCCCTTGCATGCACGAGTAGATCTCGTGTTTGTGCCACCTTACGAGAGTACCTTCTAATTGAGTGGAAAGTTAGGCATCGAGGGAAACTGCGAGATTTCTCAAAAGATGTTTTTAAAGGAGCTGTTCCAAAGGTTCCTCAGCAAACCAATTATATAGACTGTGGAGTATATGTGCTCCAGTATGTTGAAGCATTCTTTAAGGTAATGTTGAAAAAATGACTTACTTAAAAATATATGTGTTAAAATTTTTAATTATTTTTATCCAGTAGTCATCTTTAGCCTTTTCGTTGCTACGAGTGACGAGCTTTACGTCTACCGCAGTGCTGAATAAGCCATTAGCCTGACAACCATGTACTACATGCTTTTTACCAGCTTTCCACCATTCATTACTGGCTCTTACTACTACCTTATTTTATTGTTTTCATTCTCCTTTGAGATTTGGGCTGTGGGCTGACACTGACGGAGTTAAAACTTTTTTTTTTCAATAATGTTTTTATAAGTTTGAATATTTATTCAACAATTTAATTGTGTGTGGTAATCTTCAAAACATTTTTCAACACAGAGAGAAACTTTATAATTTCTACATTCGAATTTGGATTCGCGCCGATCATTGTTTTAGGTAGTAATAAATTCGGCAGCTTCCGTAGCAGTAAACCACTTTTTATCCATTTTAAAAAAAAATAGCTAAAATAATTAATCTATATGGGCCACATAACTAACTAAACTAATTCTACTTGATATAATTGCTAACTAAATTAAACTAAATGAAATTTATAAAAAAATAAACAGAGAAATTGAACACAAGGTTGTTTCACATAGAACGCAAAACAAAGAATGAAAATGGTCGAGTCAGCCAGAGAGAGGCCGTAGTAGGTAATAACCTATAACAGTTCGTAAATTCTATAAGAAAAGCTTCAAAATAAATCTCTACGCCATTAGGCTCTAGTTAAAAGCTTTATTTCACTAGAAAACCAGTAGAGTGTAGCAAGGTCGATGTGATTACAGTCATCATTGCAACAGTGGCCGTTCAGTTGGTGCGACTATAGCCATCGTTATCAGTTAAGGGTTAAGATTATCTTCTTTTTTTTTCACATATAAAAAAAATAATCTTTTTTCTTTTTTTCTGGGAAGTTGTCAATTTAATTTAGTTGTTTGGCAATAATAAATAAACTGTACCACTACAGCCCATGGAGGGTCTTGAGTTCAGTAATATTGAGGAAAAGTACTGTTTCTTAGTCAAAAGATGATTTTAGACTGAAATCA
Organism: Nezara viridula; assembly: GCA_928085145.1. Taxonomy (NCBI): domain Eukaryota; kingdom Metazoa; phylum Arthropoda; class Insecta; order Hemiptera; family Pentatomidae; genus Nezara; species Nezara viridula. The sequence goes on from OV725081.1 coordinate 51,889,719, forward strand.
CTCTCAACCGCCATGTTTTCCTCCTTTAATTAATTATTTAATTATAAGTATCCACTTTAATGAGGCTGGGTGTGCCCCAGACGGTTGCCCCATGGCCGATGAAACATAATAAATAATTTTTCCACCATGTGTCGGGATTCGAACCCTCTGGGACCACATTTGTCAGATCTTATTTCCATTTGTTTCTAAAACTCCACCCCGCATACTTCTGAGTATGTTATAATCATTATCATCATCATCTGTGGCGCTACAACTCCTTTAGAGTCAAGGCTTCCTGCAGCTTGGTTCGCAGGTCTTCTCTATTGGTTGCTGCTGCCACTGCATCGGAGCCAAGGTCTTCTCACTCTTCTTGTTCCATAAATCCATTCATTTAGGACCTTCCTCGGAATCTGATCCTGGGTCAATCTAATTAAATGACCTGCTCACCGAAGCAGGCCTACTTTAATCTCCTTTACGATATCTGAGCTCTTGTAGAGCTCCATAACGGGTCAAAGATAATTCAGTACCCACCTACCTATGTAGATAAAATTTCTGCATAATGTCATTAAAGTTCTTACATTCTGAAGACTGGCCTGAAACTGGTACTTTAAGGTGCCAAAAACTATGGAAAACGGTGCTAATAATTAGTGATTTTTATGTTTTAATATTTAAAATAATAAATGAAAAACAATGTTTGACAATTTTATTCTAAAATTAGAGATCTTTACTGACTTGATAAAATCAAATTTGTTTGGCCAAATACCCAAGCGATTGGAAATGTGACAAAACATTTTAAAATTTCCTGGATGAGTACTGAAAACTGGGGATTTTATGCTACTTGCCTCTTATTGGTTACCCTACTGTTCAAACTTATGCAGTTGATGCAGAGTGGACAAATAGGCTGGACAATATTACACAATTTCTTGGTGTGCCCTAGCCTGGATTAGACGAAGCATCTCAGAGCCTAGCAGTAATCCTCCACCAAACAGGCCACTACAGATCCACAAAGGCTAGCTACTTCCTCCCCTTATGGGTTATCTTCACATATGTGTGCGTCCAAGTTCTATTCGGAGATTCCGTCTTTTTTTTTTATGTTGGATAAAATAGTTCTCAACTTTACACTTTGATTTTATATTCAATTTTGTTCCATTATGGTTGAAACTATTTCTGATTCCTTTATTCTTTAGATCTTCCAGAATATTTATAATCATAATTATAGTCTAATACTTCTTTATAAGTGTCACCCTTAAGCTCATTCTATTTTTCTGCTGGTTTCGTCTTTAATCAGTTTAAGATTGGCCTCAGATTATGAACCTACAATCGAACCTCCGCTATTTGTCCTTGATGTTTTTATTCCCATTTCCATTTTCCTAGGATTAATGACATTTTCGAATGCTTCTTTATATCTCATACACAAGCTGTATCAACTTGTGACACAAGCTGCAATAACTTGATACTAGTTATTGCAGCATAATTCTTTTCTATACCAAGTCATCAGAACTCAGCGGCCTTCCTATATTTTTCACAACCTACAATTCAAATATTCCATTCAATCCCGTCTCACTAGATCTCGTACCTCCGACCTCTATCCACCTCCCCACTGAACTGCAGCGTTTGACAAATCCTTTATAATTCAAGCCGTCTCCTTCTGGAATACCATCCCCCCCGGATATCCGACATGTACAATCAGTTTCCTCATTTAAATCTCTCCTTTTTAACCTCCTTTTCCTTTCCCAACCCGATTGATCATGAAATGTAGATAAGAGAACTTTTAAAGTTCCCCCAGAAATTATTTTCTTTACTTATGCTATTTTATTTTATTATATAGTTTGTATTATACATATCAGAATATTTTTAGTGTAGTAGTTATATTTTTTGTTTTATTATTTTTTCAAAATCTTAATCTTAATAATAAATGTAAATAATTAATTTTATGTATGGCCACACAGGTATTTATTCTGTATCTGTAATTTGTCCTAAAGGGACAACAGTCCCAGGATAATAAAAAATATTTTCATTTCATTTCATAATGAAGGATTAATACAAGGTGTTGAAGTTAGGTTCAGTATTCCCAGAATTTCTTTCTCGACTTGCTCGTTGTCTCTATGAAGTGGTCGGTCGAATATTAATTTTAAATTGTCAGTCAATTCGTGGAAAAATACCTTCTTTAATGTTTGATTGCTTAAAAATGTAATCCTTCTAAAAAGTCTACCTCATCTGATGCCATGACAGAAGGTTTTCAAATACCCTTAGATTTAACACTAAGTGATCTTATAATTGCTTTTTCTTAGAAAATATATTGGTAAATTTCCTCTTCATTGTTGGGAATCATAGATTTTAAATGTGCAATTTACATCATGACATTTCTTGAGGCTGTTACTAGGCTATAATCTACTTGAATCTGGCTTGCCTATCTAAGGACTTTTTATGTCTTCTCCATTTCAAATTAACACAAAAATAAGTTTATTCTTAAAAGTTCTTATTTATTTTTTTCATTTTGTAAACCTTTGTTGCAACTATTTACAATTGAATTTTATCTTTCAGTTTAAAAGTAATTAATTTTCATGTAGGAAATTCTTTTTGATAACAGCTATTGATTTTAGATTTTATTCAATTTATTATTATTATGTTTAATTTTCATCAATAATTAATCAGTCTTTTCTTCTTATAAAAATGTATATTAAATTACTAATATATTGCTTTTTCTTTTAGAGTCCAATAACTGACTATCGAATGCCTATTCGATCAATCAAAGAATGGTTCACAACAGAAGAAGTTAATCGAAAACGTTATGATATTATGCAATTGCTTTTATCTTTGATGAAGGAACAAAATGTTGATATCCCTAGACTCAATTTGCCTTTTTTAAATTTGACTCCGTTTTCTCACTATGATGGAGATGAAGAAGAAATGGAAGAAGGTGACTTTGATGAAGAAGGAGTCGAAGGTGAAGAAGAACCGATATGTGAAGAAGAAGAAGAGGAAGAGGATGTTGAAGAGCATTACAAGCTGGAGGAGATTTTCAATAAGACTAAACAGCGTTTTGATCCTCATGGTAGGTTAGATCAACAGCAGATAAGATTGGAAGTCAAGCAGAGAATGGACCAATCGCCAAGAAGCGAACCACAAACACCTGCTCGCTTTGAGGCAACTCCTTCTCGCATGGAATCTGGATCAACTATACAACAGCTGAGAGCTGAAACAATGAGATCTGAGCCAATAAGGTCACGTGTTACTGAGCAAGTTACAATTTGTGAAGCAAGCTCTAAGAGAAAGCTACCTTTGAGTTTGAAAGATATCAGGAGCCCTAGATTGCTGTCAGGGCAAACATCTATTGAAAAAGTGAAAAAGATGAGAGTTGAGTGAGATGGGACATAAAATGTTTCAAACATTTTTTTTTTTTAATCTGAACAGAGCCTTTTAAGTCTTTAAAAGTTAAAAAAATTAAGGAATTAAAAGGCTCTATTTGTTTATAACAGTAAATATTTATATACTTATATATATTTATCAAGAAGTATCATATGTAAATAAGTTTAGTTAACATTAAATAAAAAATACTTCAATTGTTTTGGTTATTGTAGGTGATAGTTACAAAAGTGAATAACTTTGTTATTTGTATTTTATTGTCAGTGATATCGTTACGTTCTATCGTGCTTCATTGGAGTTGGTAGCCATTTGTAGCACTTGTAAATTTATATATACATATAGATGTATAGCTTCTACATCTGTCATCAAGAGTAGAATTCATCAGTTATTCTTGTAAAAAGAAACAACCTGATTATAAATAAAAGACTCTTTAGATTAAAGAAGTTCCTTGGCATGTAGATGATATGTTTTATATGTTTAGTATTTATATGTATTTTTTTTTTTTATTTGATTTACATTTTACAAAATAGATTCATTTTTTCAGCTGAACTTTTAATATTTGTTTATTTTTAAATTAATGTGTACAATGTATAATTTAAGTAAAAACTGAAAAATAGATGTTGAATGATTTTGCTATTTTTAGACTATAGGAACAATATAGAAAATATCTAAAATGTGTGTATTAATTTCCCTAAAATGGGTATAGTATTAATAATTACAGTTATTTTCATGAAAGTAGAAGCTTGGTCTATTCTGGGATGTGGTATGATATTGAGTTTAATTTTTAAAAACTTAATTTCAATTAATCCGTCTTGATGATGAGTTTATGTGGTGATCTGTTTTTTTTTTTTTTAATAACTGTTCTATTTTTTACTTTAAAGGTGAAAATTCTTTATTTTTTTAAGTAGTGATAGTCTTCAATTAAATTCCATTTATGTATTTCATCTGATATGATCATGATTTCTTGATTCAGTGCCTAAGCTGCCCTTTTTAAGTTGTTTGGATACACTCTTGTGGCTGGGAGTATTTTTCATTTGGTTTTGAAACAAAAATTAAAAATTTTAACGGAACTCCATAAAAATTAGAATTTTTTTTTTAACTTGTTTTATATTTGTTGAATATATTATATGTTTAATTATTATCTAAGGAGCAAGCAAGCAGCAATCACAAGTTGTTAGCTGAGCGTGGTTGATCTCTTGGGAGGGTGTAAATATTATATGTATATTATATTATGTTTGGCTGCTACTTTTGTTAGAATGTCACAAGTCAAATTTTCTGTACTCTTTAAGCAGTCCTCACAGTTTTGTTAAGCCTTTCACAAAGGCTGTAGAAGAAATGAATATGATTTCGATTTCACCAAGCTCTTGTTTCTTTATCTCTTTCTATTATAACAATTGTTAAAATGGACCAATAAGATTGTGAAGTGTGGATTATCCATTTCATATTAGGTTGTGTTTAATTGTAATTACAATTACATTTTTTATATTTTATGTAATTATTAAAGTGATAGCTGAATTTTGTAATGTGCTGAAGGACTAATTTTGCACACTAAATATTGTAAACTTTAAACAAAATATTTCGTGCCTAACCTAATAAAATATCAGTCTAAATTTTTTTTTTCCACATAAAACTTAATCATTTTGTTCAACCTACATTTTGACTTTTTTTCCCCTATCCTTTGTATGTAACTAAACTGTTTTATATTGCTATTAATTAGCTCCTTATTCGGTTCAAAATAGCTTCCCAACTTTAATGTATGCTTACACCTACCCAACCTACGTACCTGTTTTTAGGATAATATAGATATATCTTCATCAGTAAACTCAAATTTACTAAGGATTCCCATTATTTGTGATATATTACAAGATTAAATGAAAAGTGTTAAAATAATGTTTCTCCATGCTGATGACACTAGGGATGTAGCAATGTGCGGGACAGGAGGGAACTGGCTTACATGTTTTGTTTTTTATATTCTAATTTTATGTATTAATAAGCCATATATATCATTATGTTTAATATAAAAAATATTTTTGATGCTTACCTTATAAAACCATGCTTTGATTGAGTTTTAGTGGTAAATTTATGATTTGAGGAGGTTCCTGAAAAATCATCTCTGGAACCCTTGGTTTCTCTGCATGGCCTTGTTTAGGAAAAGAAGTAATTTCTGTAAACCAATTTTAACCATATACTGTAACAAAAATAAATCAAACTTGTTTTTTAAATAGCAATGTCTTTCTGGTTATTTATTTTTTAAATAAATCTAAGAGTTGCTTGCTTGAGATAAAGAAGAATTTTGACTGCTAAGTAATACTTGCTTATCATGGACAATCTTCTGTAACTGCTAACTGGACATAATGAATTATTTATTATAGGAATGAATTAGACAAAATTAAATTTTTAGTTGAGCCAATCATTTTCACTGAAATGTAACTGACAATTGCAAATGATTCATTTTTTACATTAAATATAAAATATATATTATGGGTTAGTATAGCGATCGTGGAAAATTTCTATTTTTCATCAGAAATACTCGTTTTGAGGACCACTATGTCCAAATAACAAAGTCTCCTAATATGGTCTGTGTTTGTGTATGAACAAACTAGCGCAAAGAATAAAAGTATGAATCTGAAATTGCGTATGAACAAACTAGCGCAAAGAATAAAACTATGAATCTGAAATTGCGTATTTAAGGTTTGTATATGCCGGACATGTTAAAGCAACTTTTTCGGTAAACCGGAAGTTGCACTTCATCATCGATTTAACACATTTTTACGAGTTATACCAATTTCGCTCTAACAATTTTGATTAAACTCGTTATGCTAATGTACAATTATGTCTTTATCAATATAAATATACTTTCATCCTCATTGATGTTTTCCAACAGAGCGTAAATATCGATTTTAAAAAAGTTTTTGATCTAAAGTACCTTTAATTTTGTATATTTTAAAACTATTTCACATTGTACATATTGAATAAAAATCTGGTGCGCGCAACACACAACTTTCACTCACCTCTCCATTTTGGATAGAAATTATTTTCTGACGATGCTTAGCAATTATAAAATTTTTGAAGTACACTTTTAACGGAGCTATAGCTTACAGCTAATAAATGATTAAGACCACTAAAATAACAAAAATCCTATTAATTATATCAACGGTAGACAATAAAAATCTCGGTACTCCAATCAGATTTTGTAAACCACATAACTCCAGTCTCTGATCTATATACCTCTAACCCTGTATTATCAGTTGTCATAATAAATTTCTTCAAGAGATGCATAGATTTTGAGTTTTGGGGGAAAACAGCTATTTCTTGTGAAATAATTTAACAGTTAACTTGCTGTAACTTCTCGCTTGTTAGCCATACTTTAAAAAGATATTCTAAAAATATATAGAAGATTTTATGTTATTTAATTTTTGAGTAATAATTTCGATAAGAGATATAGTTTTGGAGACATGGCAAAATTTTTTGTTATAAAAAGTGTGAAAATTTCGCTGTTTTTAGCACATATCTCGGATCGCAATCGAAAATTTCGTTTTAAAACTTTAAATTCACATCCGACATACATATTAACATATTACGGGGAGTGACAGAATTAGAATCAAGAAAATTTCACTTTTTTTACCCTAAAAAGATGAATTTACAGTTCGTTTATAATTTTTTTATCAGGTGAACTTCGATGGAAACCACAACGAGCATCCTTGCTGATTATATTAGTACTTGCTGAATTCAAGAATGATTGTTTTGACTGAGATATGAGAAAACACATAACATAAGACAGAAAGTTCAGGGTGGATCTTCGACCTTCCAGTTTGGATAGAAGCGGACATGTGATTTGAGGGGACTTTTCATGGTTTATTCTACATTCGATGATGAACTAATCCCCCACATTTACAACCAATTATGAATTTTCTTGATATCGGTCCTGTTTTTGCCTATATTTACTAGGCTAAAGACAGACACAAATGCGGACATAACAATTTACACTGACAGCATGAACGTTATTCATTCAATTCAAAATGCAAAAAAAAAAAAACATGAAGAAATTATAGACATCAGAAAAAAATTAGTTAAACTGCACTATCATGACAAAAATATTGATATAAAGTGGATTAGAGGGCATAAGGAAATAGAAGGTAATGTAGAAGCGGAAGCGGGTTCTCTTGCAAAGTTAGCAGCTCATAGTGATCTTCCACTATCATATAGTAAGGTTCAATGTGTTTTGTTATCATATAGTAAGGTTCCAATTTCATATATAAAGGCAGACCTCAGAAAGGAAAAAATAGTCAAATGCAACTAAGCATGGACGGCTTTGTCAAAATCACCAATCCTTCATAGATTTATTCCTCTACTCACATAACACAACCATAAACGTTCACACAGTACCGACTACAACCTGACACAAATCCTTACTGAACACGGCCAAACTAAACAATATCTAACAAGCTTTAACATACTACACGACAAATGTCCACACGATGGACGGATACACAATTTTCAACACATAATATTCTACTGCAGAAAACTAGACATTTTTCGAGCAGGACTGATAAAAAAAACGTTATATTAAAACAAGAAACTTGGCCGGAAACAGAACTGATACTGACAACAAAATTAAAAAAATATTTCTAATGCTGGGCCCACACTAGAATTTATTAAAAAATAGACTTTGTCCGATTGACGGATGAATGTAGCAAGGCATGCATATATATATATATATATATATATATATATATATATATATATATATATATATATATATATATATATATATATAATAAACGACTTTATTTACAACACTTTAAGGCCATATGTAATAATAATAATCCCTGTCGCTATTTCTTTTTATCATAACAGTCTTCCTCCCAGAATCCTCTTGCTGCTATTGCTTCATGTAAACCTCCATCCATTCAGCCAACCTCCTCTCTCCAGCATTCCAATATGATTCGAGAATATGTATCTGGGACTGCCACGAATGCGTCTAGCTTCCAAGTACCATCTGGCTTTTCTGGTATCGTCCAGAAGTTTTAGTTGACGCTCTTGACACTAACTTGATACCGAATTATTCCATTTTAATGCAGTACCTCCTGGTCTTACTAACTATTCTTGGGAGGAATCTCATTTCCATTGATTTGGAATGAACTTAGACATTTGTCGAGGGCTGTTCGGCTTTCTGATCAATACAGGAGATTGAGAAGAACACAGATATTTATTTAGACAGATCAGGAATAAAAATAATCTAAAATCTTTAGATTTAAAACAATACTCTAGTAAACAATGTGCGACAGATGTTCATAAATAACGTGGATATATATGGCGTTGTTATGAGATAACCTAAATGATTAAGATAGTCCTTATAATGTAGGTGAGAAAGCTTTTTTATTATGGATGATCCCAATACGAACAAACTAGTTGAGACGGCCCCTGTCGCAGTGAAGCACGTCAAGGAAAGAATACACTCTGAGAACAGTTGTGCCTGCGACTCTCCAGTCCCTCAGAGGTTCATCTGTAGCCGCTGCCTATCCTCCTTCAGCCTGTTAGGTGGATCCTTCCCCGGGCGGATGATGTCCAAGGCAGAGTACCGGTACCCCGGCCTGCGGCTCAAGGGTCTCTTCTACTTCCTTACCATCACAGCCTTATTGATTCCCATCTTCGGCTCATTGCAATGGAATGCGCAGCCCAAATGTTGCCGATGCTCCAACATCATCTCTCAACTATTGGGAATTGAATAATAAAACTATTTTTTTAAACTCTGTGTGCGTATCCAAATATAAGGAACAAGATTACTATATTTAAAGTCTCATCGGTGAATACTAACTGCAGAGAATAATTGATAGACCTATACATGTTAGTTTTCAATTTGAATTAGTTAAAAATCTTAATTATGAACTTTCTATTAAATAAAAGGGAAAACGAACTTTTTGTCGTTATATTCAGGTATTCCTGTACAGCAGCGGATCCAGAATTTAGTTTTGGGGGTGCTTCAGCCAGAAAGAGTATTATTTTTTTTTCAAACTTATAGCGATAATTACTTAGGAAGAAATAGAAAAAATAGAAAGAAATAGAAATATAACTAACTCCCTATATGAGATAGATTTTAAGTGATTCTTTAAGTACTATTACATGAACAATAGTACTTTTAGAGGTAATTATAAAATATATTTTTCATAAGACATGGTTATATTTTACCATTTTGGGGAAGGAGAAGAGCTTCAGTCCAAAAGCTCTCTTCCCTCCTCCCCTGTGTTCCTGTAAAATTCTAGGACAGTCTTCATTATAAATATATTTTGTTGGGATAATGGAAGCGCCATGAAACTGTTGTTCTCCAAAGATATAGGGGTTTGCATCATTAATGATATCAATCTGTTGTGTAAGTTTTAAAATAATTTTTTCCCTTTTTTTTTTTATAGATATAGGGGCAGTTGCTGCTCAATACTCAAAAAACCTTTTTATAACAATAGGAAATCAATTACTTCCCCTAGTGGGATAGCACATTTGGGAGGAGGGAAATCTGCCACTCACTATTAATAAATATTTGTACTTAGATTAACTTCATATTACATCATCATTTATGGCTGAACATTGGGAGTGCATATACAAACAGCTGTCCTGAAATTCACCTCTATCACTACAACAAATGTTCATTGGAATTCCTCCCATTAGAGGCAACTCTTCCATCTCAGTAGAAGGGCAGAATCTGTAATAATTAAAGAACAACACAACTGACTACACCATAATCTTCTGTTTCTACAAGAATTAAAAAGAACATAACAGAGACCATCTACACATGCACTGCCAGAGTTGGACAAAAATAAGGACAATTATTGGTGGATCTATGAGGGAAGGAGAGGAACTTTGGAGATGAAGACTATAGGAGTTTTAAACAAAAGCAGTAAAAATTAAACTATGTGTTCTAATTAAAGGCTATGTGTTCATATTACTGTTTTTTTTTTAACTTGTTTTCTTATAATAAAAGCCTTGGTGTTTATTAGCTATCAAGATGTCAGGACAATTAAAACATCCTTCATTCATTCATGTATGGCACAACATCCCGTTACCGAGACTGGGCCTCCTCCAAGAGCCTCCGCCAGTTGGCTCTGTCTTCTGCTGCAGCTCTCCAGTTCCGCACACCAAGCAGGGTTCTCGCATCATAGGCCACGTTGTCCAACCATCTCGTCCTCGGCCTTCCTACCCGTCTTACGAGGTGCAGCTCCTCCATCATTATTTTTTTTGGTATTTCCAGGGTGCTCATTCTGGCCACATGCCCTGCTCACCTTAGTCTGGCCAGTTTAATATACGTGACTACGTCGATGTCTGCATAGAGAGAACTGAGCTCCCTATTTTTTCTTTTCCTCCAGACATCACCCTCCTTTACTGGACCATAAATCCTTCTGAGGACTCCTCGCTCAAAGACACTCAGCTTCATCTCATCCCTTTTAGTCATCGTCCAAGCCTCTGAGCCATATGTCAAAACAGGCCGAACAAGGGTCTTGTATATGATCAGCTTGGTCTTCTTTGAGAAGTACCTACTTCTTAAGTGTCGGCCAAGTCCAAAGACACATCTATTGGCAGCCGTGATCCTTCTTTGTATTTCTTGAGCCATGTCATTCTTGCTATTAATTTCAGACCCAAGGTATATAAAACTTTTCACTCTCTCAAACTTAAGAGAACCTACCTCAAATGGAGAGTTCAGATCCACCTCACCGCCAACTCTCATATACTTAGTTTTCCTCTCGTTGACTTCTAGACCAAGTGGTCTTGCAGCTGCTTCAAGGCTTATAAATAGGCTTCTCTGAGAGCCCGTTCAGACCTACCTATTATGTCAATATCATCAGCAAAACCAAGAAGCTGTGTCAAGCGATTGAAGATTATATCTTTGGTCTGAATACCGGAGTCTCTTACAGCTTTCTCCTCTGCCAAATTGAACAATAGACAGGCGAGGGCATCCCCTTGCCTAACCCCACTGCTCACTTTAAACTCTTCGGAGTCGTCAGAACCGACGCGTATTCTGCATCTCGAGCTGTCCATGGTCATCTTGATTAGGCGTACGAGCTTCTGAGGGATGCTTAGCTCCTCCAAGGCACAGTATAGTTGCGTTCTATCAACGCTGTCGTATGCTGCTTTAAAGTCCAGGAATAAATGGTGGGTGACTACCTTACGCTCCATAGTCTTTTCTAGGATCATCCTCAGAGAGAACAGTTGATCAGTCGTTGAGCGTCCTCTTCGAAATCCAGCCTGATATTTCCCCAGTTCCTTTTCAGAATACGGGAGGATCCTCTCAAAAAGAATGTTAGAGAGCAGCTTATAAGCACACGAAAGGAGTGAGATTCCTCGATAGTTAGCGCATTCTGTTTGATCTCCTTTCTTATGTATTGGGCAGATAATGGCTGTTGCCCATTCCGTAGGCATAGCTTCCTTCTCCCAGATGGTCAGCATTAAATCATGCAGAGCTTTCTTGAGTTCTTCACCTCCACATTTCAACAGCTCTGACTGGATTCCGTCCGGGCCTGGCGCCTTTTCATTTTTCAATTTCCTCAGGGCGTTTTCCATTTCCTCCTCATCCGGGGGTTCAATAGAATTCAGGGAGTCTTCCTTCATTACACCTACTTCTCCAGGCACCGTTCCTCTGTTTAATGCGCCTTTGAAATGTTGTACCCATCTCCTTAGTACGTCATCTTTGTGGCTTAAAAGAGTTCCATTTCTGTCTTTGCATGCCGTCACTCTGGGCCTAAAAGCTGCCCTACCCTCGTTTATTCTCTGAAAGAACAGGCGACTTTCATTTTGGCCTCGCAATGCCTCTGTGTCCTCCATGTTCTTATTTTCCCAAGCTCTTCTCTTTCCGCGGAATAATCTCTTCTCTTCGCGTCTTTTTCTTCTATATGTTTCTAGGGAGAGCCTTGTGGGACGCTGAACCTTCTTTCTGTAGGCTTCATTTTTCACTTTTACTGCTTGAAGGCACTCAGCATCAAACCATGGGGGCCTTCTAGATTTAGTCTCGTAGCCAAGAGCTTCTTCTGCTGCCTGTTTCATTGCGTTGCTGCATCTCTTCCACTGTTCATCGACCATAGAGCTGTCATTAATTACTTCTTCATTAAGTTTCGTCTCCACAGCTTGTTGATACGAATATTGGTGGTCTGAGTCCTTAAGTTTAACCACATCAATCTTCTTCTTTGGTCGTTGGTAGTGGTTTTTAATCAGCGAAATTCGTGATCTGACCTCGGCAATGCTCAAATAGTGATCCGTGTCCATATTTGCACCTCTATATGATCTTGCATTTATCATGTTGGACTTGTGACGGGCACTAATGAGTACATGGTCTATCTGTGATGTTGTTTGCCCATTTGGAGAGATCCATGTTGCTTTGTGGATATTCTTTCGAGGAAAAAGAGTTGTTCCAACAACCAGTCCGTGCAATGTAGCAAAGTTCACCATCCGTAGCCCATTATCATTACTGGTCTCATGCAAGCTGTGGGTTCCTATGGTCGGCATGAGTGCCACCTCCTTACCAACTTGTGCGTTAAAGTCACCAAGAATGATTTTAACATCATTTTTGGGGCAGCTTTCTGTCACGCGTCCAAGTTCTTCATAAAATGCTTCCTTATCCTCCTCAGGTTACACCTCTGTTGGGGCATGACAGAGGTGTCAAAACATCCTTAGACTATCCCACTTCTTCATCCAACTACTTCGCCCCTGTAAGAACAGTTCCAGCCCATTAACTCTTAATGATTTCCATCTAATATTCCTTCCTTCAAATCTCTCCAAACCTTAAGAGTGACTAATTCAATCTTGACTATCCCACTTTTCAGGAGAGAATAACCCTGTAAACCCCTCCAGCCCGGTTTCCACTCAGACCTCCATACAGAAACTTAATATCTTTATTCTCCTTTACTTCTTCAAAGCCTTTGCTCACGTTGACCACAGTATCATCCTTTCCAAATTTCACAATGTAGTTCCCTATCAATCCCTGTCATCTAGTTCCTTTCAGTGGTAACATTTCTTTCTCCCAGGTCATTCTCAGTATGTAATTATATCCAACAAAACATTCTCAGGTTCTCTACCTCTGCCCGGAGGTGTACCTCAAGGTTCTTCCTTGTCTTACTATTTTCGCTCCTTTTATATATAAACATATCTCCTTTGACCCAGCTAATTCTACAAATACATGGGCGGATCTACATGGGGAGGGGGGGCTTTCGGGCTGAAGCCCAATGGTAAAATATAACCATGTTTTATCGAAAAAAATATTAAAAATTATCTCTTAAAGTATAATTATTCATGTAATTACATTTAAAAGGGCTTTAGGAATCACTTAAACACCAGTTCATATAGGTAGTTAGTTTCTTTCTTATTTACCAAAGTAATTATTGTTATTTTTATGAAAAAATAAGCTTTCGGGCTGAAGCCCCCCAAAATTAAATCCTGGATCTGCTAGTGTTCTAATACCATCATGACACTACAGAAAGACAACAGAATAAGCGCTTGGGGGTCCCATAATTAACATACTCTAAATGCCGAGAGCACCAAAACCACCATGATCAGATCAGTCCCAGGACAACCTTGTCTTACCCTAAACAACACTCCTATCTCATTCCATACCTCAATCAAAAACTGTGAAGTCACCTTCGACCAAACCTTTTCATGAAAACAATGTATCTCAACAACACTCCTCACTCTTCCATACCTAAGTTAAAATTCGTGGAGTCACCTTTGGCCAAACTATTTAAATTCTCAAACAATTCAATCACCTATTTTATCTTCGCCCATGGAAAACCCGCCAACTCCTAGTTTTGTCCCATGTGATTCTTCACTTTGCCTACAGCTGTCTGGACTCTCTGGCGAACTTGAAGCAACACTTAAATTGTTTATGGATTGCTTTGTAAGACTTGTTTTCGGGATCACCATAAATATGTCAAGCTAAAGTGGCTCTACCCATCTAACGGGTGTCAGTATTTTTTCAGAGCCCACCCTACATACTACTACGGAACCTGCTATTTAAATCTTTTATCCATCCAGTCCTTCTTACTTCTACCCTCCTCTCCGAATTGCTACACATGACAAACCTTATCTTGAACTGCCTCCCTGCTTATCACAATCTATGTTTCGACAGCTTTCTTGTTCAAATCTCTCCTCTTCAACCATCAAATTAGTTTTATTATATACAAACTCACTTTCTCCTATATTTCATATGTATTCCCAGGTTACATTCTTATGCTATTTACTGAATATTTATTATTATTATTTGTTTAATATAGTTTTGCTGTTTTAGTTACTGTATAAATATCTGTTTCTATAAGTGCAGCCTCACTGTTTTGAACACTATATATTACTCTTTTAATTATCTTCTAAATTGACTTTGTACCAGAATAATAAATAAATATTTCATTTCATCAGGATAATAAAAATGCCATAAAGAACTTGTCGAAAGTTTTAAATAAAGTTTAACTGACTTACATGACCTTAATGAACTTCAAGAATTAAAATAGATTAATAAACGATACATGAAAAAAACCCAGAAATTAACAATTTTGAAAGATAGAGACAGTCTGAATTAATAACATTAAACTATATCGTGTATATTTTAAAGACAACAAATTGTAGAAGAATTTAATTAACTAACGTCACAAAACATCCTCCGAGCACTATGTAAAGAGATTTTGTTAAAAATAAAACTCTTGAAAATTGAAATATATTACTTCATTCTTTTCTCTTTAAATTAGTAAATTATTGAATCGCTAAATTGTTGTAGTATACGTTTAATCATGACTTTAAGTAATGAATTCTAAAACTGATTCTCACTATATTGACCAATCTTACTAATACTATTTAAAATTATGATACTTAAAATTTTGAATTATGAATACTCTGTTGGTTCACTGGGGAAAAAAGAAGAAAATGAAAAAAAAAAACAAAAAAAAAAAAGATTTAATTGAAATGAACAGTGAAAAATGGTATCTATTTATGTCTATAAATTACAATATGGTACAAAAATCCACAATAAGTACAATTTTATATACATGAAGTTACTCAGCTGTTATTTCTTCTTTAACTGGAGGCTTCAAATGTTCTGGAAAACGTTCCAAAGCAATCTGAAACAAGTATAAAATTAAAATTATATAGTTATGAATAGTATGCAGAATACATATTATGAAATTAGATATGTATTTTTTATTTTATGAATATGAGATCCATAGGATATGAAACACAATAATTAATTCTTTTCACCATTTTCTTATTGCTATGGCAAATGCATGACACAGTATAATCAAATCTTAAAGCACAATATCCAATTAAGGTACAATGATACTCTATTGATGCTTCTGGAAATTAGATACTTTTAAACAACAGAAGATAAACTGATTATAACTTCTCTGCAACTAGAAAAACATAGCCAACTTTAAATTAGGAAAACATAACTAAGCCTCTAGTATTAATCAATACAGCATTTTCAAGTCTAATTTAGAATTTTCCATAACAAATTGAGATGGTTTCAAATCAAATTTAGAACTTTCCAAACCACATTGGAATTTATACAAATCCAATTTAGAACTTTTCGAACCAAATTGAGATTTTTCCAAACCAAATTTAGAATTTTCAATTTCAAATTAAGATATTTCCAAATCAATTTAAGAATTTTTATAACACCAAATGGATAGAGTATTTAATTTTCTTTAAAATCCATAGACTTTGTACCTATTACGAACAACAAGATTGGGCATTATTGCATTTAAACAGCAATTTAAAAAAAAAATCTCACATTTGTTGTGGCTTCAAAACTCACAACACTCTGCTTAGAAGAGTGTTGTGGCTTCAAAACTCACAACACTCTGCTTAGAAGAACAAACGAATAATTCAAAAGAAAAAAATCAAATTACTCTGAAAAATTAAAAAGGATCAAAAAAACATTGAAATTTTCATATTGGGCAGAGAAAAGAAAGGAGTTTTAGAAATGGAAGGCATCAAAGTTAAGTAATATTTAAGTAGCAATAGAAAGTGCAGGCGCAAGTACTCAATCTACTACTTTATGGGTTTGATTCCGAGATAATGCCCTCACCCTGGGAGGCACAGAGAGTTGAGCATCCCTTGTGTTTTGTACCATAGCTCTCTAGGTTGGGGACTAAGCATGTTGCTAATAATCTAATAACATGAAAACATGTTATACGAAACCTATGACTAGTCCCATCTTTCTGTCATAACATGGTTATGACAATCCCTTCTCCCTGGCTTTGTATGATAAGGACTTACAAAGACTAAGAGCCGCAATAATGCTACTCAACCAACTAATAAGGTAAATTAGGCTGTTAACAGCCATACAAGAGGAAAGCTAGCCAGAAGGTGGTGAAATCACAATCAATCACCATAAACTATTCTAAAAAGGCTGCACCACAAGTAAAACCCAAACAATTGATTCCATACTGAGTTATATTGGCAGTAGTGGAAATAACACAACATATTAATACACTACTCCCAAAACTCCTTATGCAAGAAATGGTGAGAAAGGAGAAAAAAAAAGGTTGAAGTGAAGAAGACTGTTTCATACAGCCAAAGACCTACAAGATCAAGTATGGCCGGTATGGATTTATGCTGCAAAATGCTTGACTATTACCAAGAATCAAGAACAGGCTCTGGTAAGATTTTACAGTTGGACCCTGAGAAGAATCTGAGGGGCAATATGCATGAATTGAGTCTGGAGACAGCAGAGTAATAACGAATTGGTGATGCTGATGTGGTGACCTTTATTAAGGTAAGTCGCCTCAGATAAGCTGGACATGTTATCATAATGCCTGAAGATAAGATCCCACAAAATATTCTCTTTGAAGAAATCTTCATTTAAACAACAAGAAGACCAAAGTTAGATGGTGTTGCTACAGATGCCTGATCCATGCTTGGGGTCCTGAAATGGAAGACGGCACCGCGGAACAGGGATGACTCGGATCCAAAGCTGCAAGAGGTGTTGTCTCCAAATAGGGCGTAATGAGAAATAAGAAGAAGAGGCATAATAAGAAGAAGAAAAAGAAAGACCTACAAGATGTGTAAAGGCAGGATAAAACAGCTAATTACAATATAGAAAAATTGATCTTTTGTAACTCGTGAAAATTGTACACAACTTTACAAAGAGATGCAGATGTAATTAATCTATTTTCCAGCATAAATTGCACAAATACATTGTAAATATTTTACAAACACAAGTATCTTATATATTGAATAAACAAAACCTACTTATTTAATTTACTCCTTACCTTAGTAACTTTCATCGATACACCTTCAGGAAGGTTGCGCTGAACATATTCTAAATATGTATCAGCAGTAGATCCAGTCAATTTATGAAGCTGAGCGAATGTAAAGTAGGTCCGAGTCTCATACTGAACTCGATACTTTTTTTTAACATGAATAGATCTGAGAACGGTTAATCTCTCGTGTACTGCTTTCTTAGGTGTCCAACTGAAAATGATCTTATCAACTAAAACATAGACATTACTACCACAAATTTAAAATTATAATTGATAAAACTACATGGTTATGCTACACAACAAAATGGTAGTCTAGATTACTGCTTTTTTAACCACCCTAATTAGATCAAAATTTTAAATTTCCACTCGTTCAAACTCCCCGACAGATGCTACTCAGTTACGATTGGGCCATGCCAACAGGATCAATGGTTTCCCCCTACCTTTTGACATACTTGGCCATTTTCATAATAGTGTCAACAGTGTGATCGATGTTATTTTAGTCCAGCTATTGTGATGAAGTGATACTAGTGAAGTGACCTTATTACCTTTCTAGAAAAAATAAATATTTCCCAAAATCAAATATTTTTAGGTAAAACTATCAACTGTATATTGCCAACTGGTAACATAAAACTTGAACCAATTAATCAATAGAGATTCTAAAGTGAAATTTGTTATGGTATGGTAAAACTGGAGTTGCATATTAGCCTTAGTTAAGACAAGAAAACCAATGATGGTTTCTTATTCTGTATACATAGGGAGTAGATGAATGACGACACAAAAGCTACAAGAATGTCCTAAATTTGTAAAAAACCAATAGCTTGCCTTTATCAATAACTATAAGAAAATCACAATAGTCAATTTCAGTTCAGAGAAGGCATACAATTAACCCTCATTAGTGCGGTTTGAATCGACAGAAATAGTGTCTTGATTTTATTTTTAAGATGCTATTGAGTTGGAGGCAACAGTTAACCAAAAATTTCATTCTAATAAAAGTAAGATTATATTATAAGCACATCAAAAGCAGCAGCAAATTCATAACAAAAGTTATCCAATAGATTTATCTAGTTTTTTAAATTAATAAAAGAAGCTAATAAAAATTATAACTCACCAATTACCAACTTCAATATCAAGATGTCTGGCAGCTGTAGTGAGAAAGTATGAGTAACTTTTTAAAACTGCAGGATCATGTCCTCTCATTTCTAATTCAATCATTTTATAAAGTTTATCTGGTTCATCCTTAGAAATATCCTAAATCCAAGCAGTAGTTAATAAAGAGGTAACATAAAACTTATACATGCATTTTTTTTTTGTTTTTATCATTGCGTAGTTACCTTAGCTGAAGTCACTAAAGAACTACATGATCTTGTAATAGCACTAAATATATTACTTCTAGCAGCCAACTCATGAAGAAAATTTCCTGACTATAAACATTATAAAGTAGCAACATATTTAAACAAATTAAAAATAATAATAAGCTGAAATATAAATAAACTAATTACTTTTAATAAAATTTGAGTCATGCTGTAAAAGAAAATTAGTTATAAGCACAATGATAACCACTTGGAAAAGAGCACTTATACACTTTTACTATATTCAAACACTGCCGCAGTAGTTCACAAACGATTAGTTCAATATTAATAAAACTGAGGTAGAATTAATAGGTTTTATTAGAAGAACACAACCTTCAAAATAGATTAATTTAAAATAATAATTAAAAGTAAAATTCATTAAACCTCTTTTTAGACTATTTTATGCTTCAAGATTACAAATTTAAACTTGTAGCCATCGCTGGGTCTTGCTAGCTTTAGGTAAACACATGACAAATCTCTGAGTAAAATGTGCGACAGCCAAGGTAGTCCAGATCACTAGCGGATCTAGGATTTAGTTTTGGGGGGGCTTCAGCCCGACAGTTTTTTTTTTCATATATATATATATATATATAACGATAATTAATTTGAAAAAAAAGAAATTAATTAATTATCTATATGAAATGGTGTTTAAGTGGTTCTTGAAGTCCTATTACACGTAATTACACCAACAAGAATACTTTAAGAGATAGTATAAAGTATTTTTTTCTGTAAAATATGGTTACATTTTACCATTTTTGGGGGGCTTCAGCCCGAAAGCCCCCCCTCCTCCTCCCCTCCCCCCCCGTAGATCCGCCCGTGGTCCAGATTGAATGATGACAGGGTGGAGCAGCTATACCTCTTACAACGATGAAAAAATTAGAAATCAATTCAATTCGCATCTAACCATTGTTTAAAGATTAATGTTGTTCTTTTGAATGTTACCACCAGTAATATTTTTCCTAATCGCCCGATTACACTCCTACCTATAATGGGAAAATATTCGATAATTTATTTCTTCATAGGATAAAGCCAATCCTTTAACATTGGGAAGTTATACCGAACCACCAATACGGCTTTCGTTCGTACCATTCCAGTTTACAACAGTGCCTTCGTGTAGTGGACACTATCCTATCTCATTTGCCTTCGAGGAAAAAAAATACTGCTCAACGATTTCCCTGAATATCGAAAAAGCATTTAATAGTCTTGCAGAAATAGAGGAGCTTCAGCTCCAAAGCCTCACGTCTCGAATTCCTGCTCTAAAGCATCTTTAACTTGTTTGATCCATTCTATCCCTTTGTTTTTGGTCTCCCAGATGGTATACTGCTTACCCTTGAGTAATTTGTGCAGGGGCTTCCTTATGCATTGTGCCGAGCTAAATGCCCCACCCCTATTACCTTCATATAATGAGATACTGACTGACCGGTTTCTGTATCCAGTTTCTTGTTGGTCCTGCTCCTCCACGCATTAGTACTTTACCTTAAAAATATAATTTCAATTGTTTACGATTTTTCCTTTTTAGCTTGGCTACTTCGGTTTCAATGTACTGAACCCAGTTCCCTTCGTGGATTTTTTTTTTTTTTTTATAACTTTGCTGTTCACATACACCATGGAACATTTCCCGGGACTTGGGTATTTGGACCTGAGGGGTTTAAAACATTCCGTTAAAGGTTATAATGGTGGCAAGCTTTCTCACCATATACTTCTTCATGTATATTTTTTTATAATTTTTTTACCGACCGACTTCGGTCATTAGACCTTCCTCAGCCTTTGCGAAGATCTTTTTCTCTGGTTTGTCAACAATCAAGTCCTCAATTGACAAGAAATAGAAGAGGATCATCTGGAGTAAGACTGAGGAAAATAATAAGGTTTTATAATTTGGCGAAATAATTAGTTATAATTCATATAAAATAGGTTACTCATTTTTTTAACAAGATACTCCACCCTCGGATCACAAAACACATTAAAATCATTTATTAGTGATGGTTAGTTCGTGAACGAACTAGTTCAAATGAACGAAAAGAAACTGTGAGGACCGATTTTATTTTGGTGAACTATAGTTTTTTTGCGAACTATAGTTTCCGTGAACTACCACAAAAATAAGATTAGAGAAATTGTAGCTATTTTCTTTAGGAAATTTAAAGAGAAGGCCACCCCTAGGGTCCATATGCTGACATAGTTATTAAAAAAAGATTTTGATTTCCTTGAAAATAGTTTTTGATTATCCTATTTTTAATATTAGGTAAGTTAAAATACTAAAACAGAAGTCATGGACAGACTATTTTTGAAACATATTAATATTTCAAAGGATGAAGACAAAAATGTTTCGTTTTTTAAATTCTAATCATACACCAAAAATAGGTAATTAATTATGAATTTTATTAAATAATATCGATCAGAAGTCAATAATTATTCAGATTGTTATTACTATCTACCGTCCGTGTTAAAATAGATGGCGTCAGTTGTAGTTCATTTGAACTAGCTAGTTGACAGTTCATCTAGGAATACCAAGACCTAAAGGAACTAATTTAGTTCTCAAGTTCGATGAAATAGCTAGTTCAGAAGATTGAAACCTCTCTCTTTCTTTCTAGTTCAATAGGTCTCTAGTTTAATTTAGAATGGTTTGAGATTTATATCATTTGTCTAACTACAAATAACTAATTACTTGCATTATTGTTGTTATTGTCTTTTTCATTTCATAAGTTATGGTCAGACTACTTTTGATGATTTAATAATATTTCATAGGATGATGACAGAAATTTCAAGTCCCTTTTAGTAGCTGCTGACTCTGGGTAGCCGTAACCCATCGATCTAGAGCGATCTGTCACTGTTCATGAACTCGAGTGAGTCGGTGAGAAGGACACTGCCAGATTGGCCCCAAAGGGATCGGCTATGTAGGCTATGGGTGTCCTGCCACTGCACTATGGAGACCACGGTTCGTTTCAATGCGAGGTTGGATGATACTCTCCAGGCTAAGTGCTCCCGCCAGCAACATACATACGTCTGTATGGAGACCACATCTCGCGGCCAAAGATCTATAGATAGTCTTCATGGTCCATAGACCCAACCGAAAATAAAAAATAACATTGTTTTATTGTGGAATGTCCACAGCTTTTCTCCGAGACTAATAGGAAGATTTATTCCAGGCACCAAAGTCACACATTACTATTTAGAACTTGATATTACCTACCATTTTGTTTCGAAATAGCGGCCGAATATAGGTTTCATACACCTCTTTCCGCAACCTTTCTCCGAGACTGCTAGGCTTAGTTAAAAAGGAAGAAAGTATAATTCAAGAATTTTTTATTTGGTATAAATGAACAAATAAAAGTATATATACATAAAAAAAGAAATTTTCTTCTTCTTATTTTTTTTTTAAGAGGATCTTATAATAACAGTTGAATTGATGTGGAGGATTATTATTTTATCTACTTTTATACTTATTTTTGAAGAAGGATAGAATCATATGAATAAGTGGTGCTGAAGAATAGAAATAGTTAGATATAAATGTCTAATTTAATTTTTTTCGGTGCAATATTAACGAATAAGCTATTGTAAAATATTGGTTAATTTTGCAAGTGGCAATTTATTCTGTTTAACGACTTAATTGAAAGTAATCAACCACAAAGAATTTTAAAAAGATAGACTATTGATCCAGGTGGAAAAGTCATCTATAAATAGTCGTCGCATTAACATTAACGTTACTTTGTTACCATGGCTTGGAAAGAGGTATCGGTGCTAGTTCTATTAGTGTGCTTGGCATCTGCCAAGACCAGGTTCGATGGGTCTGAGGTCCTTAGTGTGTTCCACGAAGATCTTAACCAACTTCGTGAGCTTGCTCATAAAGCACGTGAGTCAACTTTTTAACTTACATTTATCAGCTTATGAGTTGAAGATACACTAATCAGCATTATCTTGATAAAGTTAAAAGTCAAAATAATATATATTGAGTGGGGAGGGAGAAAGGGAAGGTTTAAACATCATAGAGCGAAATTCGTAACTTACAGCAGAGACAAAAAAGAAAAACAGTTTTTAGTTATTATAAGCCCATGCAAGATGTCTGCACAAGGCGGAATTGCGGGATACGGCACCCAGTAATCAATGAAATGGGATTGAAAATTTATTAATGTCCGTATGAAACTATTTATTAGCAAAATTACGAGTATGCGTTCGAGGGATAGACTGTGACATAAATGAAATATTATGTTTTCTCTGAGTTTTGATAGGCAATGTGTCGGCATAGATCCACTAGGCTCCCGAAACGTAATTATTGAAAACTGAGACTAACAATATATTAATTGACAAGGAGCTCATTGGTACCTTATAAAATTAAACGAATTTTTAAAAAACGTAAAAATATGTTAAGCAATATATATATATGAAAAAAAAATATGGTGCGCGCATCACAGGACTTTCACTAACCGCTCTACTTTAAATAGAATTTATTTTCTGGCAATGTTGGGCTATTACAAAATTTTTGAAGTGCATTTTCAACGGAGCCACAGCTCAAAGTTTAGAGCTGACAAATCATTGAGACCATTAAAATAACAAAAACCCCATTAATTATATCAACGCAGGGAATAAAACCCTGGATACTCCATCTTTTTTTGAAAACCAAATAACTCCAGTCTCTGAGATGTATAATTAAATTTTATACGTTGTTTATCTAAATATTTAACCTATATATGATTATGGATCGTACTACTATTCGTTATTAAACTTTTGTTTTCCATTGTAAAATTTACTAAAATTGACTGTAGAAATTTTCATTGCCTACTATCGATAGGTCAAATGTTGTCATATTAATTTAAGTGGATAATATTGTGTTTTCTACAAAGGGAAAATTCATCAAATTATTCACTAATTTAATTGTCTAAAATGTAACATAATGAACTGTCGAAATAAACCGGCGATAGATACATAATTAATTAAATATGATATGGGATCTAGTAGAGTTATTAAACTACAGTAAATGTATGTACAGTATGTTATATAGTAACATATCTTTTACACATCCATGAAATATTTTTATATTCATCTTCTTATTTCACACAAGTACAGTGTAACAGTTATTTTAAAAACAAGACTGCCTTTATTTGCTGTTTATTTCATACATATATTTTTTTTTCAGACTTGAAAATAATTTTCAAAGTTCAAATTTCTTTAGGATACTACTATTCATAATATTTTCATCACTTTCCATTACCTTCTACGGCATTATATGTTTTTTTTTCGCCAAAATTCTCAGCTTTCCACCGATATATTATACATATATCTTCTGACTATTATTTCCCATGATTCATTTTCGAACTAAATAAACACTTCTTTTTTTGTCGGTTAATAAATTATCAAATTCTTTCATAATTTATATTTTGCCTTTTTTTTTATTACTAACAATGAGAGACAATTAATTATTTAAAATAGAACAAATTAAAGGTACTTTAGAGCAAGAAATTTTGAA
This sequence comes from Nezara viridula, assembly GCA_928085145.1. Taxonomy (NCBI): domain Eukaryota; kingdom Metazoa; phylum Arthropoda; class Insecta; order Hemiptera; family Pentatomidae; genus Nezara; species Nezara viridula. The sequence goes on from OV725081.1 coordinate 51,914,096, forward strand.
AATCGGGCATTTATCAAAATCGCTTAGAGCCATTTTCAACAAAATTGTAAAAATGTGTTAAATCGAAGATATAAATTGTCTCTTTCGGTTGCCGATTTTGATTTTAAAAAAAAAGTTGCAGTAATATTCCAGTCATAAACAAACCTTAGATACGAAATTTCAGTTTCGCACCACTTTTCGTTTTTGAGCTAGACTGTTATCATACAAACAGGCCGTTTTGGAAGACTTTGTTATTTGAACTCAGGCACTAGCGGGTCCAGGATTTGATTTTGGGAGGGAGCTTCAGCCCGAAAACTTTTTTTTTCATATATATAACGATAATTACTTTGGAAAAAATAAAGAAATTAACTATCTGTATGAAATGGTATTTAAGTGATTTTGGATTAAATGTAATTATACGAACAATAATTCTTTGAGAGATGATTTTTTAATATTTTTCTCCATAAAACATGGTTATATTTCACCATTTTTGGGGGGGAGGGGAAAGAGGGGGAGGAAGAGCCCGAAAGCCTTCTTCTCCTTCCCTCCTCGTAGATCAGCCTGTGAACTCAGGAGACTTCAAAAGGTGTATTTCCGTTTAAAATTTGGATTCGAAAATTTTCACGATCGAAATACTTTCCCCTACTCTATATTTTATATAGGTTAATGAAAGTACAAAATTTAAATGCAAAAATTAGTCGAATCGAGCCGACTTAACTCGAATGAGCGTTACATAGAGCTCACCGGGATAGTCAACAACAACAACAGCCGGATTGGTCTCATACAATACCCACAAAATAAATTACCAAGTGCGCCTAAAGAACTTGTCACTTAAAAAAATAGATAAATAGACAGTGATGACAAACGCATATATTTGACAGATTAATTAGATGGGTACGAAAAAAGTATGGCAGTTAATTGTTTTAAATCAATATATTTTACGTTCTCTAATTTTTACTTTCACTTACTTATGTATGAAAATACGTTTACTGAAAGTAGAGTGATAAGTGAAAGTTGTATGATACGCGCAACGCAAAAAATTGTTTCAGCATCTCATTTATGTAAATATCTATATGCATATTTGATTATCTTTTTGTTATCTTGCCTCGGGGCTGTTTAACAATCAATATTGAAAAGAGTTGAGTAAACTCATTTATTAGTGACGTTTGTTTGTGTATTAATTTAATTAGATTGACTATCACTTTATGTTAAATAGCAATATAAACGTTAATGAAACGTCTAACTGAGGCATGTCCGCAAGTTTTTTTAAGTCCGTATTTAATGTATACATTTGAATTTAAAAACCTTATAGTTGCCTGCGGTGGGTTCGAAATTAAAATCTGTATAAATCATACATTTTTATTTTCTTTTATGTTAGTTCCTTCAATATGATGGAAAACTTGGTGTGTGATATTTTTTTCTATACATGGTGTTTCAGTGTTAAGTGGGCAAACTGAAGATATGAATTAAGGACCTCAAAATAAGAAAAAAATGGTATGTCCGCAAAAGCTTTGTTTAGGAGATATTCACACCTAAAGATTTACATTGTTATGAATCATTTATTTTATATTAAGTAAATAAATCTTATTTATTTGTGCCAACTACTTTATTAATTTAACATATACATTAAATTCATATTAAACATTTTTCAAAGTGATTTGGGCTGTTGTTGACAGTGAAGGGGCAAAATGATTGGCTATTTAGCAATAGCAAATTTACGAAAACAGCTTTAAATTTGTCAATAAAATTCATGTAAAGGTAATGCACAATAAGAAATAGTATTATCTCTTTCTTCTTGCTTTTAAAACAAGTATAGTCATTGGTACAAACCCCTTTTTATTAACATCCATCAGAAACTTAGTGAATAGCTTCATCTCATCGTAACTTACAACTAATTTATTTATGAAAACACTTGGAATTGGGTGTTTTCAATCTGGATATTGGCGTACATTGTCAATTTAATTAGGTACTAAAAGCTCGTTAATACCCATTTTCTTTCCACTTGGATCATAGGATAAGATAATTTGGCCACAAAATTGAGAAAAAAGGTGGCCTACAAAAATATTGGGCCGTTCGGCCTATATAACCTCGTTATTTTGAGAGTGTAGGTCACGCCTAACTGCTCAATATTTTTGAAGGCCACCTTTTTTCTCGATTTTGTGCTCAAATTATCTTACGATCCAAGTGGAATGCTAATGGATATTTACGAGTTTTTAGTACCTAATTAAATAGACAAAGTTTGCCAATCTCTAGATCTTATGAGGACCGGACATAATAATTGAGCAATTTATCGTCCTAAAAGCTCTACCTTATCTACCTTTCAAGACTGGACTTTTGACTTCTTTCTCGTAGGATTGCTGAGCTATGCACACCCAGTATACATTGGCAGACAGGAGAGGACACAGGCAAACTTCCAGCACCTAAAACTGGAAACCCTCACAGAAAATCGTAATACGTCGTAATAATATAGGTTGGAGATTGGGCACAGCCCCTGTTCCGTAAAAATCCTACTTTTTAAAAGAAAAATCACACAAAGCCTTGTAAAGAAATGGATTAAATGGTAAATGTCATAGACATGGGTCACAGACAAATAAAATTGACAATCTGGAATTTCAGGAGCTTGTTCCAACCTGGAAATGGAAGAGATCTGAAAACAGATATAGACAAATATAAATTAGTATGCCAGACACACAAATAATCGGCTGGAGGGACACATTGCTCACCAGGATAACGCATCATCATAAAATACCATGAGCACGTGGTATTATAGCAAATGTACCAGTTTCTCTAAGACTTTGAAAGGTGGAGTTAAAGATAGACTTGTTTGGTTATCTACTATTCGGAAATCGCCTGGCATATTCGCGACGGGCAGCATTAGTATTAGCATTACAAAAACCGTATACAAACACCATATCGGCATATTCACCATATTAGTATAAATGGAAAACATAATTATGAGTACTCTGCGAAAGCCTCATACAAACTGATAAATGTTATTGAGAGTTCCCAATGCTAATCCCAAATAGTATTAATCCTTATGTTGCCAATAGTTCTGATACAGTAACGGATAAAAGGCCATATTAGTATTCTATCTAATCCATCTCCTAAACAAAGCGTTTGCGGACATAACTTCACTTTGAACAACATTTAATGTGAATGTAAGTGTTCACATTTAATTTAAAAAGTACCCAGAACAAATAAATAGGTTTTATTTATTTCATATAACTTGAATAATTCATAACAACGAAAATCTATAGGTGTGAATATCTAATAAACAAAGCGTTTTCGGACATACCTTCAGAGGAATTTTTTTTTGCTTTGATTTCCTTAGTTCATTTTTGCAGTTTGGCCACTGAACCCTGAAACGCACTGTATAATATGCCTTATTAAATACATACAGTGTTTTTTAAATATATTATATTTGCACAATCGGTACATTATGCCACTTTTGAGGATCAGTGGATAAGGGCGCTAACCACTAACCAATTAATTATTTATTACAATGAGAAATTAATTCAATGTAAAGTACAAAATTTCAACCAATTCCTGATAATTAGTGTTGCCCAAAATCGGTCTTGGTCTTGCAGTTTGCAAGACCAAGACCAAGACTGTTAAAAAAAAACACTTTTGAATAAAAATTAAGGCAAAATAGTTACTTAAACTTGACAAGTTTAGTTACTATATGTTAAGAATTGATATAACCAATATACCTTTGCATTTATTCTTTCAATTTTTCGTTTGGACTCAGTTAACTTTCCCCTATCTGAAAAATTACAGTAATATCTCTATAGTAACAAGGTAATAGGTAACTGCAAGACTGAGTTGCGAGACTCTTGCGCAAGACCAAGACCTAGACGCAAACTCACCTTGGTCTCGCATTTGGGCAACACTACTGATAATGACTAAAAAGCAGGTCAAGACGTATAAATTTGAGTGTGATTTATACTTATTTTAATTTTAAAACCTGAAAATGCGGAGGATGTTTTTTCTTTATCCAATACAAAAATTAAATGCTTCGTATTTTTTTTATTATTAGAAAAAGCTTTTATCATGTAATATATTCTTCTACTTTCAAACTTGCTTCCACAAAAATCCAGCCTTCAATAGCATTTGCGATCATTGCTTGAGTCTTGGTGATGCAGAAAATTGTAACTTGAGTTATATCCAGTCATCTCACATATCGTTTATGCAGTTTAGTCATTTTCAACTCTTACACGTCATATTCAGAGTAATTCAGTTCTTAATAGCTTAACTCTGGAAAGTGATTCTAGACAAACGTTCCAACAAAAAATCTGGTGAGGTACGCGAATCACACAACTTTCACTTACCACCCACTTCTTGGCAGAATTAAGTAATTTCAGGCAAAGGGGAAGTGAAAGTAAAAATTATTGACACTATATTTAATTAAAATTCAATGCGGGTATTTTAAAAATAGCGCTATATATATATAAATTTTAATTTTTAAATCATTGTATTTCATACAATTAAATATTAAATAACATCAACGATAGCATTTATGAATACCTCATATGTACATGAACATAATATTGTCGGAGTCCGTGTTATATGAAGCTCATGCTACATATCGAAGCCTGTTGGAATCTTTCGGGCGAGATAAAGTGAGCTCGGGCAAGCTCGTATTCCTATTACAACTATTATACGGATAATCGTATACGGATCGTAACGGTACGATATATTATATCTCCTTTAGTTAATTATCAAATTCTTTCATATTTCATATTTAACTATTTTTTATATAAAACATTAATGTGAAGTGATTAATTATTTAAAAAATAAATAAATAAAGGTACTTTAGAGAGAGCCAATATTGAAAATTAGCCATTTAAGCCCTGATAGGGCACATCAAGTACAATGAAACCTACATTATATTACAATTTTCTTATTAATGCACTGATATACTGGTTTTATTCTCATTGATGTTCCCTATCATGGCTCAAATAGCTAATTTTCAATATTGGCTTCCTCTAAAGTACCTTTATTTATTTATTTTTTTTTTTTAAATAATTACGATCATCCGTATAGTAGTTGTAATAGGAATCAATATAATGTAGTTGTAATAGAGGTATCAAAGGAAGAAGAGCTTGCCCGAGCACATCCGAAAGTTTCCAACAGGCTTCCATATGTAACATGAGCTTCATATAACACGTACTCCGACAATATTATGTTCATGTATATGTACGATTTTCATAAATGCTATCGTTGATATTATTTAATATTTAATATTATTTAATATTTAACAACGATTTAAAAATTAAAATTTATATATATATGTATATATATATATATATAATATATAATATATATATATATATATATATATATACGCGGAGAATTTTAGAAAAAATAATATATGTAATAAATAAAGTTGTAGATTTATCGAAAAAAATATTAATAATAATTTTTAAAAACTAACAATATTTAACGTAAATTAAATGTTTTCAAGGAAATTAAATGAGGGTTTCTTACTAAATGCAAACTTTTTAATTTTTTTTTTAAGTTTGAAAAGAAGTATTTAAAATCATCCGAATCAAGGCAATAACATTGTTTAAAATACCATTTCATTGTACTTGTGTGAAAGAATAAGTGAAATATAAAACTATTTCATGGTTATGTTTATAAACTTAAATACATTTACTATAGTTTAATAACTCTAGATCTGATATTATATTTAAGTAATTGGGCATCAATCGTCCGTTTATTCCGAAAAATAATCGTGTAAACTTTTAGAAAATTATATTAGTGAATAGTTTGGTGATTTTTATCTTTGTGTTATCCCAACAGTATTCACTAACAATTAGTGTGGCAACTTTTGCCCTATGTATGACAAGCTCATCGTATCATACAATCCATAATCAGCCGTTGATATAATAAATAGGATTTTCGTTATTTTAATGGTATTAATGATTTGCAAAGTAGAGCGGGAAATGAAAGCTCTGTGTTGCGTGCATCAGATTATTTGTTTGAAATGTTGTCTATAATCGTCTTCCAAAGTTTGACTATTAGGAACTGAATGGCTCGGTATACTTTACACTTAAAATAAATGCTGTTCTAAAAACATAACTTTTGTTCATGGTACGTTTTGGGAATGACACATTTTATAAACTATAGAGCATTGTAATATGTTGTCCAAGTTTTTACAAAACAGCTAGTAGATATTAAGCTTATAAAACAGCATGGAGCTAAGCAGAAATAATTGTTAGTAAGTATAAAAAGTACTTATGAGCAAAATAATCTACTACCATGTTCTCCTTTTGAAATTTTCAGGATTAGATGTGTGGTCCCAAAATCACACCAACACTGAACTTCTAGTTCCTAGGCGCAAGTTGGGATCAGTTAAGAGATACCTGAACAGGAAGAAGTTACCCTACTCCGTTCTTATCAATGACGTCCAAAAACTTATCGATAAAGAGCAATTCTCTATACAGATGAGAAGAGGAAGGGCAGGTATGAATTAATTATTAAAGTTTTCATAAATAAATATAAAAACTTAGTCAAAAATACTAATACAGAATATTTATGGAACTTATTTTCAATACTTTCTATTTTATGTAGTGAATTTAATAAACAGAGAGAGTACTCTGCATACCAAATACTATTAAAGTGCATTGCCACTGGCGCTAGTAATTTATGATTTTTTAAAAACTTCTTGGTGTTTTATCGTGGAGCGTTTTATCTCTGGCATTAACTCTCCCCCCTCCCCTCTCTCCAGGCACAGAAAATCTTCGAAGAGGCGAGACTGGAATGGTGAAAAAAAAAAGGAATATTTCCACCATACAGGGAATTCGGTCCTCAGGCATCATCGCATAATGCAATAGTTGTTAGAAACACTACAGTTCTCCTCGCCAATTGCTAATATACCTTGAACATCACTACTTAAAATTTATTTTTATTGTATGTAACTTTTAGTACAAAATTTAATTAAGGTTTTTTGTATGTGAAAATTTTAGGGTGTCTCATAAGTTCCTTTCTTTTTTCTTTATTTGCTGTTTAAGTTTGATTTAAACTGAGTTATAAATGGACCGTTCTGCTCTATTGACTTCTCCAATCTCTCAAGAAACCTATTATACCCTTTTACCAAATTGTCGAGACTTACTTGCAAACTACTCATCGAGATGCCTTTTTATTTCGCTTTCGGATTTGTGACATTTATCATGAAGGTAATTTTTTATCGAAAGAAACAAGTAATCACTGGATGGCGCAAGGTCTGGAGAGTACGGAAGATGAGGTAGAAAGTTCCTCATACTTCTAAACCTTGTCCCATCCGATAATTACTTGTTTATTTCGTTAAAACATTCTCTCCGTGATAAATGTCAGAAATCCGAAAGCGAAATAAAAACGCACCTCGATGAATCTTTTACAAGTACGTCCCAACAGTTTTGGAAATAGGGTATATGATGCTTTCTGAGAGATGGAAGAAGATAATAGACTCTTAACATCTTTATTTTCTCTCTCTCTCTCTCTCTCTCTTTCTATTGGCATTATATACGTTGTGGATGCTTTGTCGGCTTTTCAAGTCTGCTCCATCTCTGTCTATCTTGGGCTATTTCTTTCCAGTTATATGTATGCAGTTCTATTGTATCTTTGTTGATTTTATCTATCCATATGCTTTTTGCCCGATGCTAGTTTCCGCTTAATCTAATAATATTAACTAACTCCATGGCGCTACAGACCGCTGTGGTCCTTGGCCGCCTCAAGGAGCCCCCTCAGATGGCTCTATCTTGCGCAGTCGCTCGCCAGTTGCGGGTATGCAATATTTCTCTGGCGTCCCGGATGACGGCGTCCTCCCATCTTAGCCGAGGTCTGCCCTTCCTTCTTGTCCTGCAGAGCTTCGCATCAAGCTTCCTTAGGACTTCCTCTTCTGGCATTCTGGCCACATGGCCAGCCCAAAGTATAATAATATTAACAAATACAAAATAAAATTTTACTATGATTTCTATTTATTATTTACACATATATAAACTTTTTCATCATACCATACCATAATAATAATAATCCCCAACTATAACATATTATAAACACCATTGTATATGTGGAAACTAAAGATAATGATAATAAATATACACATGTAAAATTAAATCACTGTAGCGAAGTAATTTATGTGTCATTGAATGAATATCATGTCACTATTGATTTTGTTTTCAATTAAAATAAAATAAATTTTTAATGTCTCATGAAAGGTTTCAATTTGGACAATTATCACAGACTTGGTGAGATTTATAACTGGATGGATTATTTATCAAAGAAGTACCCCCAACTTGTTTCTGTGGAAACTATTGGTTACAGTTACGAAAGGAGGCCCATCAAAGTTGCAAAAATCTCTTCAGGCAAACCAGGAGCCAAAGCAGTCTTTATAGATGGAGGTAAGTTACTGCGCAACTGCTTCATGAATACTAATCCCTTTCTTTAAATATATTTTATAAGACTATTAATAAGAATCTGAACAGCATTAAAAATGTAAGTATGTTAAGCCATTTTGGCAAGTTATTCTTCATTCGTTTTTTCCAAATTCAACATCATATACTTTTTAATACTCAAATTATGATTGTTGAACTTACGATTTAATCTGAACAAGCGACGGAATTCATGTAATACTAAAACGATAAGAAATTGCTTAACGTTTTCGAATTTTACAATAATTACCAGACAAACACTCTAAAATTTCAATATTTATGTAATATATATATATATATATATATATATATATATATATATACACACCATGCAAGCTGATTCCATTGAAAATAAGCTGGGTCTATGTAGGGGTGGCCATCTCCCCCAAGGTCGATGGCGCATAAACCTTCCCTCACCCCTTCCAAAATATTTGGTTGCTCTCCTCTTCTTAAAAACAGTACAAGTGAAAGTGGTATTTAAGAAAATCGTGATTATATAATTAAACATCCAGCAGACAGTACCATGCTTGCCTTTGTCTTTTGGTTTGAAACATTTCATTTCGAATGTTCATAATTCCCTTGAAATATACCCCCCTCAAAAATTCCAATCCCCGTCGAAATGTGCTCCCCTCAAAAATTCTGATGGCGCATCTTGCTCCATGAAACCCCTTTCTGGGCACCCCTGGGTCTGTGGTATTTAGACATATGGAGTTAACCTTATATAACTTTCTGTTTATTACAATTTGGAGCTTTGGATTGGCATTTTATCAATTAATCATGTTTATTGTTTTACTATAGTTAATTTATCAAAACCACTCATATGACCTAAACATTCTTTTATGCATCCAGGTATCCACGCCAGGGAATGGGTGAGTACCGCCACGGTGGTCTATATCCTCAACGAGCTGGTTGAAAACAGATCCAGACTCCCTTCCTACATGGCCAACCTCGACTTCTATATCCTTCCAGTCTTTAATCCTGACGGATACGAATACACGCACACCACTAACCGTCTTTGGAGGAAGAACAGATCCAAGAATTCTGGTCGTTGCATAGGAACCGACCTCAACAGAAACTTCGACGCCCATTTCGGAGGAGAAGGAACGAGTGATTACAGCTGTGATGAAACTTACAGAGGACCTCAAGCATTTTCTGAACCTGAAACCAAGGCAGTTTCCAAATACATACTCGGTCTAAAGCAGAAACTCAGTGTAAGTACAGATAGACTGTTTATAAAATGTAATGTAGTTTTTATCAATCAGAATAACAAAATATGGTCGAGACAAGATTATCAATGTATTATAGTATCTTATTTCGCTATCCCTACAACTATATCTTTCGCAAACAGACTGAGACGCGTCAGAAATTGAATGACAGCGATACAGGAATTCAAGTAAAATACTAAGAAAGAAAAATGTTTTCCTAACCAAAACTTGTTATTTCCATTACAAAATTCGACTATATCCGCATGTTATGATTACCAGCCAACAGAAGAATAAAATATATTCGTTGCCTCTGCGAATAAGAATAATAATTTCAGATATTAATAATTTCAGACAATCAGGAAAGAACTTTAAAAATTGGTCCATTTAAGTAATTATTTAAAATTTCAGATTATGGTTGATATTTAAGATTTTGATAATTATCTTTTCACCTATGATAAAACTAAAAGTAATTGATGTGATAATCCGGAGAAGCTTAAAAATTAAAAAACAGGTTTTTTTTTTTTTAAATTGTGCAGTGTACCCAACACACAACTACCATTTATCACTCTACCTTGAGTAGAAATAGGTATTATCATGTGTAGAGAAGTGAAATATTATAGACGACAGAATATTCATTCAAAACAATTAATTACAGTAAATGTACCGATTTCAATGAGACCTCGCTAAAGCCTTCTCAATGCCCTTTAAATTTATCTATATAACCTACTTCAACGAAAAGAAGCTGGAAAAAAGTTACGAGGGATGGTTAAATTAGATTCCGAATAACTTAAAAAGTATACACTTTTTTGTAGATATTGTATATGGTTATTTAAAAGTTTACGGAATTTCCTGAAAAAAAAAATATATACATTTATTAACAGTAAATAAATACAAAGGTTCAACATCACGAACGAAAATATTTGTTGAAAATTATATGTTAGCGAAATACGGAACAGTTAAACTAACAATAGAAAAGCCGTGTAGAGACATGAGTAGTTTAAATGGTTCGAGAAAAGTCGGACATCCTCGGTTGTTTCCAATTTAACAGTTTCTATGTAGGACAAACCGTTATTTCTCCTTTAGTTAAGAAATTCGTCCATAGTTTATATTAATCTATTTTTATTACTAGTAAAAGTGTAAGAAGGTTAATTATTTTAAATAAACAAAATTAAAGGTACTTTATAAGAAGAAAATTCGGCATTTAAGCTTTTAAGTTAAAAAGTTGTTTTTAAAAGGATGATGAGAGTAGACATAGGAGCTAGAAAAAAGTTCATATAAACAATCGGCCAATTTCAGCAGGGGAGTATTCAATTTAGGTTTTGTGTGTTTTTGGACTGCTCACGTTTTTGTAGAAGCTATAACTAAAAAAATGCTGCAAATTATTTCACAATGGTTTATTATTTCCAAACAATTATACATCTAAAGTAACATTACCTTCCTAGTGACAAAAAAAGAGTAATATAAAAGGTGATTCCAAACATCTAGAGACCATACCTTAGTTCCTAATTGCCCAATTTAACTTTTTTTATTGTTTTTTTTTAGAAAATTCCATAAACTTTTAAGTAACCATATACAATAATATCTACAAAAAAGTGTATACTTTTTGAGTTATTCGCAATCTAATTTTACCACCCGTCGTGACTTTTTTTCTAGCTTCTTTTCGTTGAAGTAGGTTATATAGATAAATTTAAAGACCATCAAGAAGACTTTAGCGAAGTTTCGTTGAAATCGGTACATTCGTTTAGGTGTTACAGTCTATAATAACGCAGGTTTTTCCGTCGCCATTTTGAATGGAAAAGGCGGATAGAATTGTCGATGAAGGAGGATCATCCTCGGGTGACCTCTAATTTTAAATCCAAATTTGAAATAAATCGGTCCAGTAGTTTCGGAGAAAATGCGCGGACGGCGGACGGACGATAAAAATTGTATTCGTTTTTCGAATTCTACGTATTCTGAAACGTAAAACCTCAAATTTTGAGAGGGGTTAAGTTTTTGATTTTTTTGTTCGATCAAAACGGTTCGGTATTGAAAATAATAAAGCAAAAATACTTAATTTAAGTAATTTCGACTTGCTTCACAGTAAACTAGACAAAGTTTACTTCAAATGAAAGTGGAATTTATCATCGGGAAAACCATTTAAAGTGGACTAAGCTACATTGTGTTTTTAATAAAATCATAAATTAATCGCGATTTTTTTCAATCATTCTCCAACTATCCTATAGATACACCACTTTTTGAAGAACTTCTTCATTTAATAAGTTTTAAGACAATATTAATTAATTTAAGGTTCATTAGGGAAAAACTTGAGATTCAACTAAAATTGTGTATAAATATTATGTGATGTGTATATAGTATATTATATCCTATCGCCTAAAAGTAGTCGGATTTTCATAAAAAACCACTACAATAAATTATTGCAAAGCTTTAATTTTTTTTTTTCTCGATTTCTTGGGATGTAAATAATAAGTATAAATGCATAAACATACTTTTTGTATCTACAAAAAATATTAAAAAGTATAATTTTTCTATTATTAATCACCTAAAATGATAAATTTTTTTTTAACTTTGTTTATTCACCCACACCTGTCATAAGAAATGACATAGAAAAAAAAATTGATAATAAAAAAATGTGTCTTTTACTGAGATCTCTATTACAAGAATCACTAGGGGATCCAGGATTTAATTATTTGTGGGGAGAGGGGAGGGCTTCAGCCCGAAAGATTTGTTGTCTCATATATACAACTATAACAATTTGAAAAAAAAGAAAAAGAAATTAACTACCAACATGAAATGGTGTTTAAGTGGTTCTTGAAGTCCTATTAAATGTAATTACACGAACAATAATAATTTAAGAGATAGTTTTTAATATTTTTTTCTATAAAAAAATAAATGTATGGTTACATTTTACCGTTTTTTGGGGGAGAGGGAGGGCTTCAGCCCGAAAGCCCTTCCCCCCTCCTCGTAGATCCGCATGTGAAAATAATTGATCCTTATATTTACAAGTGACCAACTAAATGTTTTTAATCCTAATAATTATATTTTTAGGAAAATAATTGAAGCAAGTTTCTTTATTTTATACTTAAATTTTCAACTTTTCTACTGAAAATAATTGGCCCATTGTTTATATGAACTTTTTTGTAGCTCTTGATGTCAACTATCATCCATTTAAAAATTTCTCTCTACTTTGTGGGACACCCTGTATAATAGGGAAATACATTTATGTGTCTAAAAAAAGTTAATTATTACATATTTTTTTATTATTATATATTTATTTCAATTAGAATAAATTGATATGAGCTCGATAAAAAAAAATACAACATCCGCCTGCGGTATTCTATAGCTTTTCCGTAGGAAAAAACAAAAAAAGGTTAGTTGATTATATACAGGAATTGCAATAAATTTTTAAATCTTTAATGTTAAATATATATTCAACAAAATGATTGTGCGAATAATTATAATTTATTCTTTAATAATAATAAATATTATTATATTATGAAATATTTTACAATGTTTTAAAAACCCCTGATATTTGCAGGCTTACATAGCATTCCACAGCTACAGCCAACTTATTCTTCTCCCATATGCTTATGGTTACAAAGCATATCCTAAGGACTACAAGGAGCTTGAAATGATTGGTAAAAATGCTGCATTGGCTATTCGGAAGTCGGATGGAGAAGTATACAACGTTGGCACCCCTGGAGATGTCCTTTATCCAGCTGCAGGTAAGGATTCGATTAGTGTTTCATGAAATTGACCGTATTCCACTGAGCAAAATACTACACTTCAGAATATTCTCACTCCTCCCTAGAGAATTTTTTATAAATGAGGGCAGCTTCAATGTAAAGGTACTATTTCGCTGGTACTGCCCACGGCAGCGATAGCTTGAGGTTGAGCACGGCTCGGCAGTCTAGGTACGACGTCATATCTAAGCTGCTCATATCTGACCGCTCCTGAAGCAGTGGAACTGTTGGCGGTTCGGCGGTTGTTGATTACGTTATCATATCGAAGGATTGTTTTGATGATAACAGCCATCTTGATACGTTTTATTTCCTAGGTTTCTTTCAACTCTGGCCAAATTATAAGAAATATTGTTTAAAACTTAAACAACGCAAAAGTAAATTATTTTTTTTAAGATTGAAGTAACGAGCTCATTTATTTATTTCACCAACAATATTTTAAAGCGAAATTCATATATACCTAAATCCAAACGGCATTAAATAAATTAAATAATTCAACAAATTTTAATGTCAGGCACGGGCGGATCTACGGTGGGAAGGGGGGGCTTTCGGGCTGAAGTCCCCCTCCCCCAAAATGGTGAAATATAACCATGTTTTTTGGAAAAATAAATAAAAAAATACCTCTTCAAGTATTATTGTTCGTTTAAGTACATTTAAAAGGACTTAAGGAATCACTTAAACACCATTTCATATAGCTAGTTAGTTTCTTTCTGTTTTTCCAAAGTAATTATCGTTATTTTTATGAAAAAAAAAGGTTTTGGGCTGAAGCCCCCCCAAAATTAAATCCTGGATCCGCTAGTGATGTCAGGTAAATAATAAAATCCACACATTGAAAAATCGATTTACATTTTTTAATTAAAGTGCCGATTTACTGATTACTACTGATAAAACATCGCCTGCTGTGATTTCATTACGGGGGGGCTGTCGGGCTGAACCCCTCCCCAAAATGGTAAAATGTAACCATGTTTTATGGTAAAAAATTATGTCTTAAAGTATTATTGCTCGTTTAATTACATTTAATAGGACTTCAAGAATCACCTAAATGCCATTTCATATAGGTAGTTAGTATCTTTCTGTTTTTCTAAACTAATTATGGTTATATATATGAAAAAAAAGCTTCCGGGCTGAAGCCCTCCCCCCAAAATTAAATCCTGGATCCGCTACTGATTACAAATATATTATATTTATTACTAATCAATTATGTAATAATTGCTGTATCATTTTCTATCCTACTCAAAACAAAATTTAATTGGCATTTATTCAATCTAAAACAATTACTAAATTTCTCTTCGTCAGCCATCAAATGTGTAGTTATCAATTTGGTATAAAACCCTTTACGCTTTCTTGTTCGGAATATATTGCTGATATTCCGCCTCCTTATCAACATTTCTTCTTCTTCATCTTCTAATAAAAAAAAAAAGCAGTATAATAGATAGTAAGTCCATTTTTTAATCTTCGAAGTTCGAAGGTTATAACGACCCAGTGAGCAGTTTCAGTAAAATAGCTACGCAATAGCATTCGCTGCCGTGGGCAGTACCAGCGACATAGTACCTTAAAGGAGAAATGCGATTATTTATTATTTAAAGACATTCTACATTTAAAAAAAAATACATTCTTGCTCTACAATTTTTTCAATTCTAAAAATCGATACAAATACCCAAAATGGAACCTCTAACTAATTGTTGGCACAGCATAATAAATAGTGACTGTCTGAAAATTCGCAATAGGTGACCAGTAGAACCCAATTGGTTCTAATGGAATATAAATATTTCAATTTTCATTTATTGATTGAAAAAAAAAACAAAAAAAAAAACATGAAATTATGACTAAACTGTGATCAATAGTTCTTAAATGTAAATTGTATATTTTTTCCATTTAATTTATAAATTCAATATATCGAATAGCAACTGCTTATCGTAATTATTATTTGTTTTTGAATTTTTAGGGACTAACAAACAGAGAATCTCTTCAAAATGTTGTTATCTGATGGATTGCCAAACGGACTGGTATCATTTAGATGTAATTCCAACAATTTGTTGTTGAATTAAAATGATGAAAGTAGCACAGACTAACAGGGCTGCCCATTCCTTCCAAGGCCGATGGTGCAAGAATCCACCCCCCCTCCCTTTTCTCAAGATATTTTATTGCTCACCTTTTCTTAAAAACAGAGCAGGCTAAGATTAAATTAGAAAAATCGTATATCAAATAAATTTAAACTTCCTGCAGTCTGTTCGATGTTTTCTCCTTATTCTTTAGGCCGAAAATTCATAACCAAAGAAGTTTGCCTCCCTCAAAAATTCAAAAACCAGTCAAAATATGGCCCCCTCAAAAATTTTGATGGCGCAACTTGCAACTTCTGGTCAACTTCTTATATTTTTAATTCAAAGCTGAGTTAAGTCAGGGCGCCCAGCACTGTTGAAAATATGTTTCCAGATAGGAGTATCTGTATTCAAGAAACATGTGTGGGAACAAAATCCAACACTCAACAACCATTTGCCTACATTCTCTTCCTTGGTCTATATACAACCCTACCTTAGATATTTAGTACGCAAGGACAGTAAAGTCATGAGCAGCCCTTACCCAGAAAATAAAATAAATTTCTTAAGATGTAATATATTACTATATATTTGAATTGTATTTAATGTAATAGAAATATCTCTAATTGAGTTGCTTTACTAATATGCTAAAATGAATTAGAATTTGAACTAAAATACATTTTCAGATAAATACAAAGAAAATAATTTTAAAAACTCAGGAATAACTTAAAATATGATGTCGTATTACAGGAGGAGCATACGATTGGGTTAAAGAAACTGTTGGAGTGAAGTATACCTTCACTTATGAGCTAAGAGATACAGGCTTACATGGATTTATTCTACCAGCAAGACTGATAAGACCAACAGCAAGAGAAGCATTTGAGGGAGTCAAAGTTATGGTAGAAGCTGCAGTAAGGAGAAAGAAGTAATGGACACATTAATAACTACTACATTATAAAATGTGATATTAAACATAAATATTTATTATTATTTTTTATTGAACACCCTTCCAATCCATTTAGTTTAAAGGGAGAAAAAATCTTTTTTATTCAAACAAAATATGGCATGATTGGTTAAATTAAACATTAAGATTCATAAGGAAACATTATATTTCTTTGAGGAACATGTTTTTTGTTTAGTATCTATTTCTATCTAACTCCTTAATACTGTCTAAAACGGAGAGGGAAATACTAATAGAAACACTTAATAAAACAAAAGAGAAGGCTATAATGCTCTAATGGACTTAAAATGAGAATTTTTTAAATGTGTAAAGAGAACTAGATGTGCCCAATCTCTGCAACTTTAAATTAAAGTTGAAAGCAAATGAGTGTTTTAGTGGATCAGTAAGTTCCTGCTTTAAACTGTTGAAGTGAAATGATATCCGCAATCTTCTTCAATTTCATCAAGGTCTACAATTAAGAGATTTGAAACCACAAAAAAAAAACTCATTTTCTAACAAAAATAAATTTGATATTCCAGGATAAAAAACTCTAAGACGCGATAGACAGTTTAAGTGCTTCCGATGGAGTCACTATTATCATAAAAAAATAATGTTAGCTTTTCAGAAAATATTATTTTTGTAAACTTAAAAATATTGAAGTCATCTCAATTCGCTTACCAATACAGAAAACTCAACGGCTTCTTCTTTTGTTACTTGTGATTCAACACATAAATTTAAAACTGCATAAATTAAGCTCTATTTACACAGCTGAATTGGTTGCGATAGCCTCAGCCCTCCATTCCTGCAAGCCAATAGTTCAAATGACTATCGTCATATTGTTGGATTATTTAGGCGTATTAAAAAGTATAAAAACAATTTTATCTGGAACATCCAGTTATGAAAATCCAAACAGATCCGTACACAGTCTTAGACCAGGAAATGTCGGTATATTTTATTTGGATTACGAGCCACATTGGTATTGTAGACCATGAGCTCACTGATGGCCTGCCAGAGAGGCACTCACATTCCCTGGCAGAGGTAACACTGTTGTCACCCCATCAGAACTCAGTAGATCTCTCAAAATGGATATATAAGATAGATGGCAGGCGACGTGGGATGAAAGCCCTCCTAGTAAGTTGAAACATAAAAAAGGGTGGTGAGGTCATGGTCTATATCCAACTGCAGCAGCCGCAGAGAGGAAGTCGCCTTGGCCAGCTTGAGGATTGGTCACACAGAATCCACACCTTATTAGAAAGCAGCCGCCTCCATTACGCAAGTATTGTCATTGTGTGCTCTCCATTAAACATATTTTTGAGGAGTGTAATCACTACATTTCAAGTATAAATATTGGGTTGGCAAATGAGTCCTTTCGGTTTTTCTGTATATTTTTATGTCATTATGATACACTTCTTATCTGATGCATTAATCCCTAAGGTGGATTGTGTATCCTGTTTGTAATATGTCAACAACTATATCAGTTAACTCTTGTTGAAACTAGCTTAGTATTGTGTTTGCTATTGCACTGTGAAAATATCATTCATTATACTCCTTGCCCATTTTGATGAATTTTATGATTTTTTCCTCCACAACTTCTACCATTTAATTGCAGTTTCTGAAACCTGGTTAAAGCCGTCTATTCCGTCTTCCCAAATTGCTTTACCCAATTATACCCTCCTTCGTCATGACAGAGAGGATCGTACAGGTGGTGGAGTAGGCCTCTTTGTCCATGACAGCCTTAAATTCAAAATCCTACAGTGCTCTTACCAAACCGATTCTCCGCACCTGGAATATCTTTTTACTGAAATCCTCACCCCATCATCTCCCCTTCTCTTTGCAGTCATTTATCGTCCTCCAAGAATTCCGTTTGATGAATCATTTGAGACTTCCCTTTATAACTTGATCCCTTCCTACTCCAATATTATCCTCACCGGAGATGTCAATACCAATTTAATGATACCATCTTCTGACCATTCGTACCTGACAGGCCTCCTCGAATCACTCAGCCTTTATATAGTAATCTACAACCCTACCCATCATATCCATTTCTCAGAGTCCTGGCTTGATTTGTTTGTCTTGGATTCCCTGGATAAACTCTTGTCGGCATCTCAGCACCCGGTTCCATTTCTGTCTTCCCATGATCTTATCCAGATTTCCTACAACATTCCAGTCCCAGTTTTTTCTCCTCAAACCATATCCTTCGGAAAAACCTCAACTACCTCACCTATAAAGCCCTGTCGCAGGATCTCGGTGCTTCCCAGTGGGACCCCATTTATTCCTGTAAATCCATTGACGCCATGGTAGAAATCTTTACCAACCATCTTCATACCATCCTCGACTGCCATGCTCCTCTCCTAACTAAAACCATCCAACATTCCCCTGCTCCTTGGCTGACGCCCGCTTTAAGAGAGTGCATGAGAAGAAGAGATGCGGCAAGACGAAGGTTTAAACGTACCCAACTCTCGGAAGACTATATCGCCTTCAAGCAACTACGAAACAGCACTCGGTCTGCTATACGCCGAGCCAAATCCCATTACTTCCATCATTCCTTATCCAACACCCCATACTCCAAGGCCAAGTGGACTATCCTAAAAAAACTGACCAATTGCAACACACCTCAAACCCAGCTCATCTCCTTTTCTGCTGATGCTTAATGCTCATTTTGTCTCCTGTCCCTTCTCATCCTCATCTTCCGCGGCTATGCCGACTCCTGTGTGTTTCCCTATAAATTTCAATCCTGATCAATTCTTTTTTCCCCATATTACACCTGATGACCTCCTCAACTCCATTAAAAAGTCGCAAACCAATGATTATGGACCTGATAACCATCCTCCTTTCCAATCCTCTACCATATCTACAATTACTCACTACAAAACGCTACCTTTCCTACATCCTGGAAAACCGCACTAGTTCGCCCTATGAAAAAGACTTCCAACCCATCAACTCTCAATGATTTCCGTCCAATTTCTCTCCTCTCAAATCTTTCTAAACCTTTAGAGCGACTAGTTCAAACCCAGGTATCAGATTTTCTAGAACAGAATAACCTCCTAAATCCCAACCAGTCCGGTTTCCGGCCTGGCTACTCCACTCAGTCTGCCCTCATCAAAATTTCCCAAGACCTTCATACAGCCATGGACCAGCAGAAACTTACCATCCTTATTCTCCTTGACTTCTCCAAAGCCTTTGACTCAGTAGACCACAAAATTCTCCTACCCAAGCTTAAAAATATTTCCTTCTCAACTAGTACCCTTAATTGGTTCCAATCCTTCCTTTTCGACCGCTCCCAGTATGTTTTAGACCCCAATAACCCCCCATCAGAACCTTTAACTTTGTCCAGGGGTGTCCCACATGGCTCCTCTTTATCTCCAACCATTTTTTCCATCTACATCAATGACCTTTCATCCTCGATCCTTCACTGTCAATACCATCTATACGCCGACGACGTCCAGATTTACCTCTCCTTCAATCCAACCGAATCCTCTGGCGCCATCCAAAAATTACAGGAAGATATAAATGCAATATGTACCTGGGCAAATCACAATAGGATTACTCTAAACGCCAATAAGACGAATGCCATTCTGATCGGATCTCCCTCACTCCTCAAATCCATACAGATACTCCCAATCTTTTCCTGAACAACTCACCTATCTCATTCCATACTTCCGTAAAAAACCTTGGTGTTACATTCGATCAAACCCTCTCCTGGAAACCACACATCTCCCAAATTTCCCGTCGTACTATCTCTACCCTGAAACAGTTTAACCGTCTCCGCTATCTCCTTCCATATAAATCCCGTCAACTCCTGGTTTCCTCCCTTGTGTTCCCCCACTTCGACTATGGCTGTCTGGTGTACGGCGGACACTTGGGAGAATTCGAGGTCAAACTTAAACGCCTAATGAACTACGCAATACGTTTTTTTTTTTCGGAATCTCAAGAGATACGTATATAACCCAGTATTACACCAAGTTGAAGTGGCTCTATCCATCCAACCGCCGTTTGTACTTCCTTGCCACTTTTCTATACCAAGTCATCAGAACTCAGCGACCTTCCTATATTTTTCACAACCTACAATTCAAATATTCCATTCAATCCCGTCTCATTAGATCTCGTACCTCCGACCTCTATCCACCTCCCCACCGAACTGCCGCGTTTGACAAATCCTTTATAATTCAAGCCGTCTCCTTCTGGAATACCATCCCTCCCGATATCCGACATGTACAATCAGTTTCCTCATTTAAATCTCTCCTTTTTAACCACCTACTCCATTCCCAACCTGATTGATCATGAAATGTAGATAAGAGAACTTTAAAAGTTCCCCCAGAAATGATTTTCTTTACTTATTCTATTTTATTTTATTATATAGTTTGTATTATACATATTAGTATGTTTTTAGTATAATAGTTATATTTTTTGTTTTATTATTTTTTCAAAATCTAAATCTTAATAATAAATGTAAATAATTAATTTTATGTATGGCCACACAGGCATTTATTCTGTATCTGTAATTTGTCCTAAAGGGACAACAGTCCCAGGATAATAAAAAAAATATTTTCATTTCATTATCCCCATATTTTGTTGCATTATTTTAAAAAAAGTAAGCGTGCTGCAGAAGCTCATAGAAAAATTTGCAGTATTTATGGGGATGATGCCTTAACTGAATGCATCTGGTTGCCAAATTTCATTCAGGAAATTTGGACATCAATGATGCTCAACGGTCTGGGTCGGTCGCCCACATGAAATTGAAACGACCAACATCCCACCCAATCAGTGCAAGAGACTACTATGCCCCTAAATGTGTCTCACACAAGCGTAGAAAACCATTTGTACAAGCTCGGCTATGTTACCAGGCTTAATGTTTTTTGGGTCCCTCACTCTTTAACCGAAGTCAACTTGGCAACACGCATTTCTGTTTGTGATTCACTAAGGAAACGGCAACAAAACGACCCATTTTGGAAAAAGTTGGAAACAGGAGATGAAAAATTGATATTTTACGATAATGCGATACAATCAATTCAAAATAAACACCCAGAACTGACAAATTGGAAGAGTGTTGTGTTCCACCAAGACAACACCCTAGCGTTGAGGCCTACCCCACACCTCATTGGTCACTTGCAATAAATTATTGAGCTTTGGATGGGACCTTTCGCCCCACCCTCCCTATTCACCAGACCTAGCTCCAAGCGACTACCTTATTCCGGCCTCTGCAGATCTCCATGAATGGAAAGAAATTCCAAAAGGAAGAGGACATCAAGAACCACTTGGATCAGTTTTTTTAACAATAAACGCCAGACATTCTATGAACATGGCATTATGCAGTTGGTGGAAAGATGGGAAAAAGTCATGTTAAATAATGGTCAACATACTGTAGATTAAAATAAATTTTATGCATTTAATACATTTAGTTTTATTTCACCCTAAAAAAAACGAAAGAACTTATTAGCCAACCCAATACAATAGTATTGACCCCAAATTTGTAATAGTCCTTAATGACAATGGAACTTCAGTAGCATTAGTATTTGAATTTCTAAAAAAACAGCAACTCCTTTCTAAATTGCAGCACTTTTATTGTATTATTATTTTAAAAAACCTACTATTTCTACTTGGTATTTCATTGCATTCTGTAATTTGAAAACTTTTGTACATAGTTTTCTATTTTTTTTCTCCAAAAAAAAAAAAAAAAAGAAAAAAGGAATCTCTAAGAAGAAATTCTCGTTATTTCTGCCAAACCAACAAACATTTGTCATAAGTGATATGAATTCTAAACATATTTATTGGGGATGTCGTAAATCTAATCAAAATGGTAGTAAATTACTAAATATTTCTTTAGTAGGCATAGTATTCAAATTATAGCACCTAATGATCCTACGTTCTTTAGAAAAGAGTGTACACTTGACACCTTACATATGCGCTTACAAAAAACACTACTCTACCTACAGCAGCTTAAACAATCTCGGCTTTGAATCGGGACCACATACCCGTAGTAATTTTTTTTAAACCGAAATCATGGAACTGATATATATATATATATATATATATATATACACGGGCGGATCTACGGGGGGGGGGGCTTTCGGGCTGAAGCCCCCCCCCCAAAATGGGAAAATATAACCATGTTTTATCGAAAAAAACATTAAAAAATTGTCTCTCAAAGTACTATTGTTCGTGTAATTACATTCAAAAGGGCTTTAGGAATCACTTAAACACCATTTTATATAGGTAGTTAGTTTCTTTCTTTTTTTCCGAAGTAATTATCGTTATTTTTATGAAAAAAAAATCTTTCGGGCTGAAGCCCCCCCCCCAAAATTAAATCCTGGATCCGCTAGTGTATACATATATATATATATATATATATAAATTTTCTTGTTCCCTTGCCTCTCGGCAATACAGGTTTAATTGATACTTCTACCACTTATCTTCTGGTTCTTTGGTCTTCGTTAGCGGAGATTGAAGTGATCATCCCCCACTAATTCTTTCCACCCGTACACGAATGCTTCGTAGAACGGGTAGTTATGCTTACTTATTATCTGACAGAAATCGTCCTGTGATGATGTGGAGTCCACTTTCCCTTATTAGTTTGGCCCTTATTGCTTCAAAAGCGGTGCAAGTCGTGACGATATGCTCATCAATGTCCTTTTTGGTATTGCTCCCCTTTGAATATTTAAATTGCTTAATATCATTTAAATAACTTGTAATTAAAATATACTGTATTTAAAAAAAGTAAAAGACTTTATATTTTAAAATAATAGAAATATACATTTTGATCAAGTCCACTTTAAACATTATGGCTCCATAGGATGCTGTTATCAAAGTGGTTAATAAGAGGTAGGAACAGAACTGCCAGATGTGGTTTCCAAGACTTCCTCCCATTCTTAAGTATATAAGCTTGACTTCAACATTCAATTTCATTCTCTGTTCTACAGTTAATAATTAATCATACTTTTCTCTTGCACAATCAATATAAACTGAAAGGTGAAATTTTTAATATTAATTTATAATACATAAATTTAATTCATAACTTGATTTAATAAAATGGGAGATGCTGAAAAGATATCTTCCATTAACCATTCCCGGGCTAATTGAATCTCAATTTTGCAATTCTTTTATGGTTAATTAAATAAATAAAAAAACTACTTATTACCAAACATGGGACAAATTGGATTCATGGGGTGATGAAAATCAAATTCAAAACAAAAAAAGTATTAGGATTTGAAACTACATAATAGAAATTATTTTCTAAATTTTTAGAAGTTAAAATTACTGGATGAGGTTTTTTAATATGCATTTTATTAAAAATTTTCCATGGTGCATTATATCTGGTAATAAATCAAAGGGGCCTCAGCCGTAAATGTAGGATTAGAAATATTGTTATAAGAATTAAACTAGTAATATTAAAACAAAATAATGTGTTTTATAACAGACTGCCATGTCTTAAATCTTATAGTATTTATTTTCCTAATCAGTAAAAAAAAAACTTTTATGACAAACTACAAATTTTATTACTGTTTTAAAAATAAACATATCCGTTAGCATATACATAATTTAGAATCTTTTCTTGAAGCAGACTGTCTGCAGATGAGCAGTTGATGAGATAAAATATATTGTTTTTCAACTTAAATAATTTTCTTGTTATCTATGGTATAGATGATTAAAATATCGAAGGCGTATTTTAAAAATAATATTTATTTAATGGAGAAATATAGCATTCCTGCTAAATTATTCATCATATCAGGCAGTTCTAGTTATTGTTCATAAAAGTTTTGCTTCTTGTAAAATTATTTTAAAGATTAATTTGAATCTTTTGTACTATTTTAAAACTAAAGTAGATTAAATAATTCTTTTCAAAAATTTACAGATTAGTATGGCAAATAGAACTTTACTGAATTTATTTGAACGACCAACAGAGCCACTCTTCTATCCTAAAGGTGATAATGAAGTCTTCGATATGCCTGAAGATTTTGTTGTAAGTTTATCAAAAACCTTAAACTTCTTCTTTTTTTTTTTTTTTTTTTTTCAATTTAACATTACTTAACGTATGTATGGCTGGTAGACTGACCGTTTCAAGCCTTTGAAATCAAGCCTATCAGACAGAGTAGGAGCAGGAGCGAAGAAGATACCAGTGAAGAAGATAAATCTTCCAGACATTAGCCTCCCTTTGCAGCTGGACAGAAAAGCCAAATTCTCACTGTTTATGCCCTCCCATCGAAGGATGGCTGCCAGGCTAATAGAAGTCTATATGGGTATGGCATTCATACCTTTAACTTTGAAATCTATCAGTAATAATTATATACATGTATATATTGTCCTGATATTTAATCAGATTAATATTTAATCGAATGTTTCAGGGATGAAGGATTTAGATGACTTTACAGCAGCAGCTGTACAAACCCGGGATCGCCTCAACCCCTATTTATTTAACTATGCATATTCCGTGGCATTAAATCACCGATCTGAAACAAGGAATTTAAATATACCTCCACTCGTAGAGGTATTCCCAGACAAGTTCTTGGATAAAGGTCTTTTTCCTGCAGCCAAAGTAGAAACCAGTTTTGATACCGATCAGAGGGTATTTACTTGGCCATTATTTAAGAACAGTTGAACAGTTAATTGGTAAAACTGCGAATGAGAATTGTGTATTTTTAGGAACCTATAGAGATTACCGTAGATTACACTGCTTCTGATTTGGACCAAGAACACCGCTTGGCCTACTTCAGAGAAGATGTGGGCCTAAACCTCCATCATTGGCATTGGCACTTGGTCTATCCTTATGAAGGACCAGACTCAGTAGTGAAAAAGGACAGGAGAGGAGAACTCTTTTACTACATGCACCAACAAGTTATGGCCAGGTTAATGCAAAATAATTTAATGTAGGATTAAAAAAAATTTCATATGAATTTTTTTGTTTACATAGACTGAAATATTACTGTACATTTTTGTGTGAGTTTTATAATATTGTCGTAACAGATTCATAAATATGCTGTATCTGTAGCAGCCCAATACAGTGGGGCAGCACCATGAAAATAAAATGTTTCTCTCGTATGAAAATATGGTTGACTCTTGATGAAATCAAGGATAGTAATAAAATATACCATCTAATGTGGACTGAAGTTTCAGTCTAAGTCGTTACCACAAATTTTATACTTAACTACTATGACTTTATTTCCGACTTCGCTCCCAAGATTATCTCCTTGATAAGATAATTTAGTTCAGGTTTAATTGTACTTATATGATATTACTTTAAATACTAAGCATGAGCATTTCTAGATACAATACGGAAAGGCTATGTAATCATTTGCCTCGTGTTAAGCGCTTCATCAATTGGAGAGAACCAATAGAAGAAGGCTATTTTCCCAAAATAGACACTTTAGTTGCCACCAGATCCTGGGCTCCCAGATTCAACAATACAAAACTAAGTGTAAGTCAAAAAATGTGGTTTCTAAATTAAAAATGTCCAACTTATTTTATGTTTCATAACCAAGAAAATTACAAATTGGTAATTTTTAAAATATAATTAAGCATTTTAGTAGACAAGGAAGTAATATTAAATAAACTGCAAATATTTGATAAGCTAATGGTCTTAGTGGAGTGTTAAAACAGACTATTATTGAAAATTCAAATTTAACATGGTCAACATTAATAATGTCAAAAAAGATTATTTACGTAATTTTTGATAAGGATTATCTTTATCATAATTTAAGCTTATATCAATATTATTATAAAATAATTTGCTCATATTACCCATACAAAAAAATATTATTTAAACTTTTTGGAATCATTTACATATATTGCATTACATAAATAAGCAATGTAGCCAACATTTTATTTGTGAAAATAAAATTCAATAGGAATTAGTTATTTTAGGGAATATTTGATTTTAGACTGGTTTAGAAAATCAAATAGTTACTTACATTTTTCATAATTAAATTTCAGGATGTTTACAGAGAAATTGATAATTCTAAATTTGATATTCAAGATTTGGAACGGTGGAGAGACAGGATTTTAGCTGATATTCACCGTGGAAGAGTGGAAAATGTAAAACATCAACCTTTCTGCTAAATTCTATGATCATAATTTATTGCATTAATAAGAACAGATTCATTGGTAAATAATTGTTTTTAGGGTGATGGTCAATTTGAAGAACTTTCAGAAACTGAAGGCATAAATATGTTGGGGAACATCATAGAAGCAAGTGTGTTATCAGTTAACCGTAATTTGTATGGCGACCTCCACAACCTTGGTCACGTTGCAATAGCAATATGCCATGATCCCGAAGGAAAACATTTGGTGAGAAAAAGAAAATTCAAAATTAACATAAATTATTTTGATCTTGTAATAATTCAAAATATGTTAATTGCAGGAAACATTTAGTGTGATGGGAGATCCTGCTACAGCAATGAGAGATCCGGTATTTTATAGATGGCATGCTTTTATTGATGACTTGTTCCAGGAACACAAAATAACCCTTCCACGTTATACTACACAACAGGTTTAGATGAAAAATTTTAAAAATATAATTTATTTATTTTAAAAAGAT
Organism: Nezara viridula; assembly: GCA_928085145.1. Lineage (NCBI taxonomy): Eukaryota > Metazoa > Arthropoda > Insecta > Hemiptera > Pentatomidae > Nezara > Nezara viridula. Next base: position 51,940,932 of record OV725081.1, read on the forward strand.
ATCAATGATATAAATTTCGATATGTTACAGCTTCGTTACTCAGGAATAACAGTAAAATCTATAGAGGTTCAAACTGAAGGAAAGCCAGAAAAAAACAAACTATTTACATTCTGGCAACAGAGCGATGTAGATCTATCCCGTGGTCTTGACTTCTCACAAAGAGGAGCCGTCTTAGCTAGGTTCACACATCTCCAACACAGACCATTTAGTTATAAAATTATGGTTAGTGGTAATGAAACTTGATATTTGTCTTGGAACCGAGAACTCTTCTGTAGTATTGAACGAATCACATTTACAGGTTGAAAATACCGGCTCAGCAAGAATGGGCACTTGTAGGATTTTCATAGCACCAAAATTCGATGAAAGAGGTGTTCCAATGTTATTCCGAGATCAAAAGAATTTTTTTGTTGAGTTAGACAAGTTCACAGTCAATCGTGAGTTTGTTTGTAAAATACTATATGTTTTGTTTTTAAAACAAAAATTTGACAACAAAATTTAGTTTTTATAAATTACATTTATTATATAGAATGTATTTATTACAGTGAAAAATGGTAAAACCACAATCCCCAGAAAATCAACTGATTCTTCTGTCACTATCCCTTATGAAAAGACATTCAGAAACTTGGAAAGCGGGAGACCTAATCCTGGAGAACAATTGGAACAGTTCAACTACTGTGGTTGTGGTTGGCCCCATCATTTGCTCATCTGCAAAGGAACTTCAGAAGGATTTGCTTGTCAACTATTCGTCATGATATCAGACTTCAATCAGGACAAGGTGAGGAGATTATGTTTATGTATTTGACCATAAGCTAAGTTGTCAAGCATTAACCTAAAGTTCATAGATTTTTTACTTTATAAAATCATGATTATTAAATGTTTATGTAACTCAACAAGGTGGAGGATAAGAGCAGTGGCCAGAGAGCAAACCAGTGTGCTGATGCAGTCAGCTACTGTGGCATCAGGAACCAGCTGTACCCAGACAAGAGGTCGATGGGCTTCCCATTTGACAGGCAGCCCAGGGAAGGAGTTGAGACTATCGAAGATTTCCTCACTCCCAACATGAGATTAGTGGATGTAGCCATTCACCACGACAATGCACCTGCCAGACCTAGAGTTACGGCATAACATCTTTCACTCGAATACTTGATCTTTCTATAAATATATTACTTCAAATTAATGCCTTCTTGATATTCTGTTTCATGCTCATCCCCCGCCATTCTCAAAAATAAAATATATACCATTTCCTATATTTAATGAAAAGTTTATTGAGTTTCACAAGTTATTGGTATATAACTTGCTTAAAACAATAAAAGTGATTCACTTAAATCACCTTTTAGGCACTTATGAATTAAATTAATTGTCTATAGACATATGTTTTAATGGTCTTACATCTATATATATAAAAATGAATGTATGTCTGTCTGTTTGTCCTTTATGCATTACTAAACCATTCATCCGATCGCCATGAAACTTTGTGAAGTTGTTGCGTACACTCCCGCGATGGTTTCTGGCATAGTACTTCTATCTTACGATAATTTTATATGTGTAAAAAAAATAAAAATGTAAATGTTTTTTTGTTCAAAGTCGCTATTCTCCGAAAGTTCTTCACCGATTGCTTTGAAATTTTGACAAAGCATTGCAATCGAAATCAGGAGTGTTTTTGGACATTTTTATTTCGAAATGGTGGCCAAAAAATGTCACTATAAACTGTAACGCCAAAACGACTTTAACGAAACTTGGCTAAAGTCTTCCCCTTGAAACCCTTTTAATTTGTGTATATAACATACTTTCCTGTCACAAGATAAAAAAATGTTATGATTAATTCAAAATTTTATTTGCCGATAGCTAAAAAAGTACACAATTTTTTATGGATAATACCCATATTCATTTGAAAGCGTCATGAATTCCCTACAAAATAAAAAAAAAAATCATCAAAATCGGACGATTCGTTGCAGAGTTATTGAGTTTTAAACATTTACTGCTTTATCTTTTGAAAAGGCTATTTCCTTTTTTTTTATAATTTTCGAAAATTTTATAATTACTGCAGTAATTGAAATTATCATTTGAAGAAGTGATATGATTCTCCTTACTACTATTATACGCTCTTTACATTAATTTTTTATTTTCCTCCCAATGTATTTTGGAAGATATATGATACATTTCAAATATTTGATTTGCTCTTATTTAAAAATGTTTAACTCTTGATAAATACTTATCACCGTTTATGTTCCTTTTAGAAATCGGTTTTTTATTCATTTCAGTTTATTTTATTTTTTAATAATTTCTTTTCTCTAACATTATGTTGGAATAAGGTTGTGCCATTTACCGTAGGATTTGTTTCATAATTATGGTTTATTTTTCCACTACAATTTTTACAACTCTATGTTTAATCAAGTTGTTATTAAGAAGAAGCAAGCAATCAACTATCTTAGGAGGGGTATGCGAAATCTTTTGAGAAAGGTGGAAGGCAACTCTAATGCACACAGAATGAACGATATGATGATAAATGGTATAGCGCAATTTCAATGCATTGCCACGATTGATATTTGAAAATCTTTAACATTGAAATAGTATCGTAAAATATTTTGAACCACATGTGTTATTTTTACATCCAACTGATGATGCGTTTTTAATAAATTTGTATAGTCTCACCATATTTTTTATAATAGTAGATATATTAAATCAAGCGCGTATTTAAATGCAACGTTAAGCGAAAATTTCAAGGCAATGGGTGAAGAACTTTCTGAGATTTAAGAGTTTAAACGACCAAAAATTTACATTTTTACTTGCCATAAACATTAAACAATACATTAAATATATTTTTAAAAAAATAATAAAATTAAATATGTAAATATATGAACGGCTTGATATCAAAGGACGGATCTCTGTCATTTTCAGAAGAGATAATGTCAAATATAAGTTCAACTTAGACTGTTTCTGATGATTAAGAATGACGGTGTATTCACTCGGATGATTACGAATGTTCAACTTGAATTATGAAAAAAAAATTGTTAGAATTAGTTTAAATTAAAGCCATTTTACAGACAAATTTGCTTCCCAACTTTTTAAAAATTACAGATGTTCGTTGGTATTAATCCACTCATATGAGCTTTCTATTTTCTTTCTTTTCCATTTTGCCAAACTAAGACACAGCAGCGTGTGGCCTGGTAAAGCTAGTTAATATATATTTCAAAATATGAGGTTAATCAATGCTGTCGATAAACAAATTTTCTTTTTGGGGGAGAGATATGCAAGTGTCTTTTATTCATATAAAAGTTTTATACTAAGCACAAAAGTTAAAAAAACAAAACATGTAATTTGAATATAAGTTTAACAATAATTATTATTGTTTTGACATATGACTTTTCTTTTCTTTGACATTGAAATTTTCTGAGAGAAAAAGATTAGCAGGTGCCCCTCGGAGAAACCTAGGTGGATAATATGAGTATAACAAATAATTGTACACCTCAATTTCTTATAAACAATGTAAAATTATAAATATTAAAAAAAAATCTTGTGTTTAATCATCAGACTATTATTAGATCCTGAAAAAGTGCTTATAAATGATTTTTAGCAGCTATATTTCAAGGATTCTAGTTCTTTGAAACATTTTTCAGTATAATATTAAATAAGAAAATTTGTTTATATAATTTGAAGTAAGGTAGGTACTATATTTTTTAAATTAATGAAAAACTATTAACCATGCCAAATTGTGATTTCTTCCTAAAATTACTAATCAATCACATTATAAAAAATAAATAATTTTTTTTTTTTCATTTTTAAGGAGTCATTTACAGGGTTGATACTATTGAGTAATCATCAAAGTTTGTCATTACATTGACCATATGAGCCATTCAGTTGACAAACTGACTAACTCCAATTTCAACCTTTTTTATTATTAATTTTAGAGATATTTCTACTGGGAAAATTTTACCTTTATTCACAATTCTATCTTTCAACATTGCAGTCACCTTACTCTGGAATCCCCTCTTGGTTAAAATATGTATCTGTTTGTGTGGGGGCTCATTTTTTAAGGTTACTCTGTTTTTTTTTTCCACTTGTTCAAAAATAAATTTTATATAATATTAAATAATAACAAATTGTATTACAAAACTATTGCTCAAATATTAAACAATTAGAAAACAAAAAAAGAACCAATTTGAAACAAGAAAAGTTTAAAGATATAGGGACAAAGCAAACTTTAAACACCACACAAATATTAAGGGTTACATCATATAGGTATAATGCAGTGTAGATGCAACTTTGAATTAAACTTGAAAAAAAAATGAACTTGGATCAGTAAGTTCCTATTTTAAACTATTAAAGTGAAATGTGATCTACAATCATCCATTTCATTAAGCATTACAATAAACAAATTTGAAGTCATAAAAAAATTTAAGAACCTATAATCCATTATTTCAGCTATTACAGAGAGAAATACTTTATTGAGTAGTGCTGCCCTACTACATAGGGTTGCTTTACATACAGCATTTATTTTTATTAATCATAATACCATTTCATAGTTTAATCTAATAGACTTCAATAATGACACCACATGTTTTATTTAATTTTACTATTCATTATTATCTTTGTCGTGTTCAAATAAAATAAATTTGAATATTTAATAGTTGACCATTGCATTATAAAGGAAGGAGATGGTCCGGGGGTTGCGGTTATAAATAGGCTAAATAGTGGTAAAACTATTTTATTGGAAGCCAACGTTTCGACCCGACTTTGCAGGTCTTCATCAGGGCTAGAATGGACAAGATACAAAAAGATAGAGAATTGTGGCAATTACATAATATTTAGACATAATTTATAAACAATGTGAATAAGCTTATTAAAATTATAAACAGTAAGTACAATAAAATATGGACTAAGTAAGCTGAGTAACAAGATCCTAAACTAAAGTAAATAGATGCTAACAATTGTTGTAGTGTAATATGTAATAAATGAAAATGTGAGTATAATTCTACAAAATCTACAGGAGAAAAATAAAATTAGAGACTTACAGGTGTGTTCATCTAGGAGTTTCACTTAGAACTGGAAAGGCAGCGGTAAGGATTGCAGGTATAGGGGAAGTTAACATGTGTTAACTAAGTAAACTTTGAAAAAACCCAGGAAATTACAGTATCTAGGAATTTTTGAAGATATGGATGGATACAATGGAAAAATACTATATTTATGAAATATTAAATTATAAATATATAAATATACATATAAAATAGAGTTGAGAGATGTGAGAGGTATTTCATGATTCTAGATCAGAGTACAATGAGAATAAACCCAAAATTGGCAAAAGTAAAATATAAATATAGAAATAACTTCATTAGCATACATACATTGCAGAGCTAACTTAAAAGTATAGAGAGGAGAAAAAAAAATATTAATATTTATAATTATATTTGGTTGTACATATGTAAGAAAATTACATTTGAATATTAGATAATGAGACATGGTTAATAAGTAAAATTAATATAAAGTGGGGGAAAAAGGATGATCATACATTGGTGTAGAGTGTAAATGTGAATTTAGAATAAAATAGAAGAGAGATCATATAAAGAAGGAATATTTAGAATAATGAACAATTAAATCAATTAATTAATAAAAATTGAGAGTAGATGAAAATAATAGAATGGAATATTTAAGTCATGTTATTTAAGTTATTTTTTACTTATAAGACTTAAAATGTGTCTATATGTAAGAGAAATATAGTTTTTGTCTACTTTGTGATTAATGGGATTCTGTTTCATGTGAATGTGGATAGATTCGGAAATGAGTCTTTTTTCATGGTTAGGGACCGTGGAAAGGATAGAAGTTTTTTTCAAAATCAAATGAGTGGTTGAGGGCTAAAGCATGTTCTGATAGTTTGGAGGCGGAAGGATTCCGGGAAGTTATGGACGTTTTATGTTGGGAAATGCGGGTTTTGAGATAGTTTTTTGTTTCACCAATATAGGAGCTATTGCAATTAGGAGTAGAGCAGGGTATCCGGTAAACTACATTGGATCGCTGTTGTAAGAGTATGGGATCCTTCAAGTTGGTGAAAAGGAAAGAAAGCTTGTTATGGGACTTAAGGCCAAGGCGTAAGTTGGTTATAGTCGATTTTAGGAATTTTTGTATATTGTCTGAGAGGATAGGAATATAGGGGAGAGATTTGTATATGAAAGGAGTGGTAGATGATTGTGGGGAGTTGGGAGAATGGGAGGTTGTATTGTTTTTGGTTGTATAGCAATTTAAAAGTTTATGTATGGTGTTGAGAGGAAAATTATTAGAGAGCAGTATATTTTTGACACGCTGAGTGTTGGTTTGATGGTATTGTGGATCGGATAAGGAGAGGGATCGTTGAATGAGGTTTTTCGCGGTATTGATTTTTTGGTGATATGGGTGTTGGGAGTAATAGTTGAGTAGTCTGCCTGAGTATGTGGGTTTAGTGTACCAGTCAGTAGAGACAGAACCTCAATGTTTTTTATTATTAGGAGGTTTAAGAAGGGGAGCGAATTGTTATCTTCTTTCTCCATGGTGAAACGGAGACAGGGGTGATAGGAGTTGAATAAGGAAAGAATTTGGGGGATGCTGTCAGGGTTAATAACAAGGAAGAGGTCATCAACATATTTTTTTATGAAAATGATGTCTTGATGAAAAGAAGGGATAACAGAGTCAAGAAGGTCATTGAGAACAATATTGGAAATATATGGTGCAAAAGAATTACCCATGGCTAGGCCAGAAATCTGATGAAAGAATTTTCCTTGGAAGCTGAGGAAACCGGATCTGCAACAAAGCTCAAGGGATTCAAGATATGAGGAGAGGTTAAGGGTGGTGTGAGGTTCAATGATTGTCCAGATTTTTTCTACAATGTCTAGGGCTTTGTCTATTGGGATGTTGGTAAAAAGGCTTTCGGCGTCTAGGGAAACCAGGATAAAGTTTTCAGGAATATGGAGCGAAGATAACTCTTCATTAAGATGGAATGAATTATGAATGTCGTAAGGATTATTGTGACTAAGTTTTTGGAGAGAGGGTAAAAGGAATTTGCTGAGTTTAGCTGTGGGACGTATATATTGGAGATGATAGGGCGGAGGGGATTTCCAAGTTTGTGAATTTTTGGGAGTCCATATAAGCGGGGTGCTAGGGAATTGTAGGATATAAGGTTGTAGTAAGTGGGACGGTTAATTTGTTTAGTCTCTAGTAAGTTTTTAATGTGGTGGTTAAATTTTAACATTAGTGTACGGGTTGGGTTACGGGGGGAGGGGGCGTAAGTTGTTTGGTCTAAAAGTAGTTGGTGTATTTTATGTGTGTATTCTGTCTTGTCCATAATAACGGTCGAATTTCCCTTGTCAGCCTTAGTAATAATGAGGTGGTCGTTTGTTTTCAGGAAAGAGCGGGTTAAGGATAAATCTTTAAAAAATACAGGGGATAAAGTCCCATAACAAACTTTCTTTCCTTTTCACCAACTTGAAGGATCCCATACTCTTACAACAGCGATCCAATGTAGTTTACCGGATACCCTGCTCTACTCCTAATTGCAATAGCTCCTATATTGGTGAAACAAAAAACTATCTCAAAACCCGCATTTCCCAACATAAAACGTCCATAACTTCCCGGAATCCTTCCGCCTCCAAACTATCAGAACATGCTTTAGCCCTCAACCACTCATTTGATTTTGAAAAAAACTTCTATCCTTTCCACGGTCCCTAACCATGAAAAAAGACTCATTTCCGAATCTATCCACATTCACATGAAACAGAATCCCATTAATCACAAAGTAGACAAAAACTATATTTCTCTTACATATAGACACATTTTAAGTCTTATAAGTAAAAAATAACTTAAATAACATGACTTAAATATTCCATTCTATTATTTTCATCTACTCTCAATTTTTATTAATTAATTGATTTAATTGTTCATTATTCTAAATATTCCTTCTTTATATGATCTCTCTTCTATTTTATTCTAAATTCACATTTACACTCTACACCAATGTATGATCATCCTTTTTCCCCCACTTTATATTAATTTTACTTATTAACCATGTCTCATTATCTAATATTCAAATGTAATTTTCTTACATATGTACAACCAAATATAATTATAAATATTAATATTTTTTTTTCTCCTCTCTATACTTTTAAGTTAGCTCTGCAATGTATGTATGCTAATGAAGTTATTTCTATATTTATATTTTACTTTTGCCAATTTTGGGTTTATTCTCATTGTACTCTGATCTAGAATCATGAAATACCTCTCACATCTCTCAACTCTATTTTATATGTATATTTATATATTTATAATTTAATATTTCATAAATATAGTATTTTTCCATTGTATCCATCCATATCTTCAAAAATTCCTAGATACTGTAATTTCCTGGGTTTTTTCAAAGTTTACTTAGTTAACACATGTTAACTTCCCCTATACCTGCAATCCTTACCGCTGCCTTTCCAGTTCTAAGTGAAACTCCTAGATGAACACACCTGTAAGTCTCTAATTTTATTTTTCTCCTGTAGATTTTGTAGAATTATACTCACATTTTCATTTATTACATATTACACTACAACAATTGTTAGCATCTATTTACTTTAGTTTAGGATCTTGTTACTCAGCTTACTTAGTCCATATTTTATTGTACTTACTGTTTATAATTTTAATAAGCTTATTCACATTGTTTATAAATTATGTCTAAATATTATGTAATTGCCACAATTCTCTATCTTTTTGTATCTTGTCCATTCTAGCCCTGATGAAGACCTGCAAAGTCGGGTCGAAACGTTGGCTTCCAATAAAATAGTTTTACCACTATTTAGCCAAAATAAATTTGTTTCTTGCATTCATTGAATACTTATTCAAGTGACAATTTGCAATAGTTTTAACCTGCTGAAACTTAACATACATATATATATATATATATATATATATATATATATATCTTTCCTATCTCATTATAATACTAATCTTACAAAATATTAACTAATAATTACATCAAGCCCAATAAACTACACTGAGCCATTAACATTGCATAACATACACATAAAAAAAATTTGAATGCTAAGAATCCAAAATTGCACATACACCAACAACTATTGCACACATATATCATCAACTATAGAAAAAAAAAGAAGACAACGCTAACAATTTAAAATTGAATAAATAAATGATAAAAGACATCCTCAATTCATGGTAAATTACTATATAAGTGATGGCGAATGATTCCCAGAGAGTCCAGGATAATATTCTCGGCCAATATCGCAAGCTCCCCAACATCAATACCTAATTCCTCGAGAAAGCTCCTTGTTCTTTTTGAAATCGTTCCGCGAGACTCATACCAGAGGCCTCTCATGGTGAACTCTCTCACCTCGAAGGTCTCCCAAAATTTCTCTTTAGGAAAGGGATACATTTATCATAAATGTTCCTCTTTTCTCTTTCCACTTCACCCGCCTGATTGCTCTCAAAGCAGACAGTAGGGTCCAAGAACAGCGCCGTCCCTCCTGTCTTGGGAAATGCAACTATGTCCGCATTTCTTGTAGAGCTCTCACTGTCGATGCAATAGACCTTGTCAAAGCAGGTGAATTCTTTTTTCTAAGGAGCCTCATCAACTCGAACTTGACCCTATGGTGCTGGCGTGTTATGAGGAGGGAGTTGTTGGGGCATTTTCCCAGCACGTGGGCTGGTGTTTCAGGCTCTCTGCCACATTTGCGACAGAGGGACCCGAATTCCTTCAACTGCCCACTGGCTCCTGGGACTCCATGCAAAGGCACATAGTTTATATTGAGTTTTAAGGCATTGGACCATTCTGACCCTGAAAGTACTTGTTTCCGGCATATATATACGGATTAGCTTTTAGGGTCTCTTTAAATTGCCTTACTCTATACGTCTTACCACCTGCAACTGACACATTCTTCAAAAGAGATCTCTCTCAGCGACTGTCGTAGAGCTCTCACACTTCGGTGGCTCTGATCACATAATAAACACATTAAATCAGATCAGAAATAGTAAACCAAAAAAAAGAAGATCTTTAAATGTAAAAAGACAAAACAAAACATTATTTTGGGAGTAGCCTGTTTCATACTGCTGTATTGTTCCTCCCAGATGCTATTCCATCATTATCTTCTAAAGCTTTTTTAATTTATTAAGTTGGTTTCACTGTTTATTCTTTGTTTTAATGATAGAAGGGATAACTGGATAAATTATATCAAGTGGCTTGGATCGCCAGAAGGCTCACATTTCATAAATTTGCATTAACATAAGATATTAAAGTTGCATATATATATATATATATATATATATATATATATATATATATATATATATATATACACAACTTTAATATATATACAGGCAGAGATAGAGCTGGCTTGTTAAGGTGGCAAAAGATCTACAAGGTCTGTAATGTCAACAGGAAAAAAAAAAAAATATATTTATTTTATTTTCAGTTGACATTACAGACCGTGTAGATCTTTTGCTGCCTTAACAAGCCTGCTCCATCTCTGCCTTTCTTGGGCTATTCCAGTTATCTCCATGCAGCTCTATTATATCTTTGTTGATTCTATCTATCCATCTGCTTTTTGGCCTTCCACGTGGTCTTTTGTCTTCTATTGAGTACGTAGAGGCTTCCAGATGCTACGAGCTACATGCCCAGTCCATCTTAACATCCATACCTTCATATCATAGAATATTCACTGACCAGTTTCTGTAAGCATTTCTTTATTGGTCTTTCTTCTCCATGAGGTAGTACTCTGATCCCAGATAGCTCCGGTTATCGTGCGGAAGTTTTTTCTCTCAAACTATATCCTCCCGAAATCTCGATTCCCTCACCTATGAAACTCTGTCACATGATCTTGACACTATCCGATATTTATTTATTATAACATTATTATATTTTTATTATTATTATATTTTTTATATTAATTATAACAATTATTCCTCAAACTCCATCAACACCATGATATAAACCCTTACCAGTCATCTTCACACCATCCTCGACAAAACCTCCCCTCTTGTAATGGAAAACCTTCCGACTTCCTCCTGCTATGAGGCTAACACCTGCTATGAGAGTATATGAGCACTGCAAGGCAGTAGTTTAAACGAACTCGACTTCCGGAAGATTATCTCTTCTTTAAAGAACTCTGAAACAACACTCATACTGCTAGCAGTATGGCATGCCAAATCCCGTTACTTCTATTAATCTCTGTCCAACATCCTTAATATCAAGTTTCCAATTCCATTGGATTAGACGGAATACCTGTCAAACTGTTAAAATTGTACCTTCCTGAAATTCAACAAGTCCTATTCATTTATAGCTTTTCCCACCAAAATTCTGTTTTCCCTACCTCTTGGAAAAAATCTTTAGCCAATCCTAGAAATTACATATTTTTTTTTGTCAACACATGCAAATTGGAACGAATTTCAGATATTCTTCAATTTAAAATTCCCAAGAAAATTTAGTTGAAATTGGTGACACACTGACTATGCCTTCTACTTGTTAGTTATTTATGTTTTAACATAGTTTATGCAATAGGAAAGTAGGATTCGCCTTTATTATAATTTTATTCTTCTCTACTTAAGATTTAAAACGTCATCTAAATCTCTGAGTAAAAAGATATTATTAGTAAATTAATCTTTTCACAGGATTAAAAATAATGGTTAATAGATTCTCCCCTCTCCAAAAAGTGGATATCACATGAGTATACATTGCAAAGTAGATTTATCAGTTCTTAATTAGTTTGAATGTGAAAAAATAAAAAAAGGTACATAACATCAAACTTTAAACCAAATGGCTAAATAGGAGGATGCTGTTATCAATGTGGTTAATGTGAGGTCAGAACAGTACCTCTAGATGTGGTTTTCAAGACTTCCTCCTATTTTAGGTATATAAGGTTGGTCTCAGAAACAAATTTCATTCTCTGTTCAACAGTTAATGATTAATCATACTTTTTTCTAGCACAATCACTTTAAACTGAAAGGTAAAATTTTCAATATATATTATATTATAATATATTATATATTATATATATATAATATATATTATATATATATATATATATATATTATTCATAACGTTTTCCATAATTTTATGAGCTATTAAAATAGAATTTGCATAAAAAAATATCTTCCTTTAAAGAAAAAAAGAATAATTTTTTAATTGCATCTTTTCAATTTGATCAGTTAAATAATGTTTACTTCCAATTACATATATATGTAACCCCTTATCATCAAACATGGGACAAATTGGTTTCATGGGGTGTAACTCGAATCCAAAACAAAAAGGTATTAGGATTTGTAACTACGTAATAGCAAATATTTTATGATTATCTAAATTTTTAGAAGGTAAAATCACTCGATGAAATCTATTATTAATTTAACTATGGGCTTTTCGAAGTTGAGTTTTTAATAAACATTTTATGAAAAATTCTTGTTAGCCTTGTTGCACTGTCTAATTGGTTTAGTTAATAAATCAATAGAAACTTAGCCATAAATATGGGTTTAGAATATTGTGATAATTAAACTTATAATAGTAAAGCAAAATAATGTTTTATAACAGATTATAATTCATGTAAATTTACAATTTTTTATCTTAGCTGTTAGATTTGTGTAATACACATATGTAAACCCAATTAAATTACTAAAATAGTTATTTTCCTAATCAGCAAATAGAATGTTGTAAAAGATCCAACAAATTAAAAAAAATCGAAGCATATTTTAAAAATAATATTATTGTGTTCAAATATCATATTTGATGGGGAAATTTAACATTGCTAATATTGGTGCCAATTATGCTAACTAAATGATTCATCATATTGAGGAGCAGTTTCCATTATTTTTCATTAAAATTCAACTTCTTGTAAAATTATTTTAAAGATTAATTTGAATTTTTTCAGTATTTTAAAACAAAAATGGATTAAATAAATCTCCCCGTAAATTTACAGGTCAGTATGGCAGATAAAACTCTACTGAATTTATTTGATCGACCAACAGAACCCGTCTTCTATCCTAAGGGTGACAACGAAGTCTTTGATATTCCAGATGAATATCTTGTAAGTTTATCGAAAACCTTAAACTTCTTTATTCATTTATTTTTTTTTTTCAATTTAACATTATTTAATGTATGTATGACTGGCAGACTGACCGTTTCAAGCCTTTGGGACACAGCCTAACAGACAGAGTAGGAGGAGGAGCAAAGAAGATACCAGTGAAGAAGATAACTCTGCCAGACATTAGCCTCCCTTTGCAGCTTGACAAAAGAGCCAATTTCTCACTCTTTCTCCCCTTCCATCGAAGTATGGCTGCCAGGCTAATAGAAGTCTTCTTGGGTATGCTGTTTGTCGCATTAAATTTGAAATTTGTTGATAATTCTCTGTGTATTTATTGTTCACTATCTGATGTTTCAGGGATGAGGGATTTAGAAGACTTTAAAGCAGCTGCTGTCCAAAGCCGGGATCGTCTCAACCCCTATTTATTTAACTATGCATATTCCGTGGCAATATATCATCGACCTGATACGATGAATTTAAATTTGCCTTCACTTGCAGAAGTATTCCCTGACAAGTTTATGGACAAAAGTCTTTTTGCAAGAGCTAGACAAGAATCCAGTCTTATGGATGATCAGAGGGTATATTTACTTGGACATAATTCAACAATGGTTTAGTTGGTAAAACCACTAATGAAAATTATGTATTTTTAGGAACCTATAGAAATTCCTGTAGATTACACTGGTTCTGACTTGGATCATGAACACCGATTGGCCTACTTCAGAGAAGATTTGGGTATAAACCTTCATCATTGGCATTGGCACTTGGTTTATCCACATGATGGACCAGACTCAGTAGTGAAAAAGGACAGGAGAGGAGAACTCTTTTACTATATGCACCAACAAGTTCTGGCCAGGTTAATACACAATAATTTATTGTTATGAAGATCGTAAAGGATTTGACCGTTGATGAAATCAAGATCTTGGGGGTACGGTCAGAAATAATACAATGTACCAAAATATACCATTTAATGTGTACTGAAGTTACAACTTAAGTTGTTAACATACATTACATGGAATATTTAATTACTATGTCTATATTTCTGACTGCACTCCCGAGATTATCTCCTTTATAAGATAATTTATTTGATGTTTAATTATACTTATATAATTTTACTTTCTCCATATTAAGCATAAGTTTTTCTAGATATAATATGGAAAGACTATGTAACAAGTTGGGCCGTGTTAAGCGCTTCATCAATTGGAGAGAACCAATGGAAGAAGGCTATTTTCCCAAATTAGACAGTTTAGTAGCCAGCAGAAACTGGCCTCCCAGATTTAACAACACAAAACTAAATGTAAGTAAAAAATATGGATCCTAAGTTAAAAATTATTAACATATTTTATATTATTTCATGATCAAAAAAATTAATTTTTTTTTCAAATAGAATTACTTATTTAACTTTTTGATCAGCAATATTGTCATAATTTAAACTTACATTACAGAATAATTTGCTCTTATTAACCAAACAAAAATGTTAATTAAACTTTTTAGAAGTATTTACTTATGTAATATTACTTAAATAAGTAATATCAAAGAAGTACTATAAAACCAATCTTTTATTTGTGAAAATAAAATTCAATAGGAATCAGTTAATTATAATCGGTTATTTTAAGAAATATTTGATTTTAGACTTGTTTAAAAAAACAATTAAATATTTACCATTCTTCATAATTTGATTTCAGGATGTTTACAGAGAAATTGATAATACTAAATTTGATATTCAAGATTTGGAAAGGTGGAGAGACAGAGTTTTTGCAGCAATTCACAGTGGAACCGTTGTAGATGTAAAATATCAGCCTTTTAGCTATATGTTATAATAAAGATTTATTGCATTAATGAAAACAGATTCATAGCTAAATAATTGATTTTAGGGCGACGGTAAATTCGTAGAACTTTCAGAATCTCGAGGTATAGACATATTAGGAAACATCTTAGAATCAAGTGTGTTATCAATTAACAGGAACATGTACGGTGACATCCACAACCTCGGTCACGTTGCAATAGCACTATGCCATGATCCTGAAGGAAAACATTTGGTGAGAAAAAGAAAATTCAAAACTAACATAAATTATTTTGATCTTGTAATATTTTGAAATATGTTAATTGCAGGAAGGATTTAGTATAATGGGGGATACTTCTACAGCAATGAGGGATCCGATATTTTATAGATGGCATGCTTTTATTGATGACTTGTGCCAGGAACATAAAAACACCCTTCCACGTTATACTACACAACAGGTTTAGATGAAATTTTTTTTAAATATAATTAAATCATTAAAAAAATATCAATGCTAGAAAATTTCCTTATGTTACAGCTCGGTTACTCAGGCGTAAGAGTAGCATCTGTAGAGGTTCAAACTGATAAACTACAAAACAAAAACAAACTATTTACATTCTGGCAACAGAGTGATGTAGATCTATCTCGCGGTCTAGACTTCGCACAAAGAGGACCTGTCTTAGCTAGGTTCACACATCTCCAACACAGACCATTTAGTTATAAAATTATGGTTAGTGGTAATGAAACTTGATATTTGTCTTGGAACCGAGAATTCTTCTCTAATAATAAATGATTCATATTTACAGGTTGAAAACACCGGCTCAGCAAGAATGGGTACATGTAGGATTTTCATGGCACCCAAGTTTGATGAAAGGGGTCTTCCAATGTTATTCCGAGATCAAAAGAATTTCTTTGTTGAGTTAGACAAGTTCACAGTCAATTGTGAGTTTAATTGTAAAATACTATGTTTTTTTTGTTTTTTTAAACTAAAGTTTGACAACAAAATTTAGTTGTTATAAATTTTATTTATTACATAGAATGTATTTATTACAGTGAAAAATGGTAAAAACACAATCACCAGAAAATCTTCTGAATCTTCTGTGACCATCCCTTTTGAAAAGACATTCAGAAACTTAGACAGTGGGAGACCTAATGCTGGAGTGCAATTGGAACAGTTCAACTACTGCGGTTGTGGTTGGCCCCAACACATGCTAATCTGCAAAGGAACTTCAGAGGGATTTGCTTGTCAACTATTCGTCATGATATCAGATTTCAATCAGGACAAGGTGAGGAGGTTATGTTCCCTTAGGTTTATGTACTTGACCAAAAGCTAAGTTGTCAAGCATTAACCTAAAGTTCATAGATTTTTTACTTTATAAAATCATGACTATTAAATGTTTATGTAATTCAATAAGGTGGAGGATAAGAGTGGCGGCCCGAGAACAAACCAGTGTGCTGATGCAGTCAGCTACTGTGGCATCAGGAACAAGCTGTACCCAGACAAGAGGTCGATGGGCTTCCCATTTGACAGGCAGCCCAGGGCAGGAGTTGACACTATCCAAGAGTTTCTCACCCCCAACATGAGGATAGTAGATGTAGCTGTTCACCATGCCAATACAATTGTCAGACCTGGAGTTATTCTTGAAAATAACTAGGCATAACATCTTTCACCAGAAAACTTAATCTTCCTATGAATATGACAAAATATATTATTTTGAATTAATGTCTTATTTATATTCTGTTTCATGCCCATCCCCAAAAATAATATAAATAAATATATATATATATAATTACCTATAATTAATCAAAAATTTATTGAGTTTCACAAGTTATTGGTATATAACTCACTTAAAATAACTCTACATCGCTATTAAGAAGTTTGTGAATTCAACTAATTTTCTGCAGTCATTACATTAGTATATATTTCAAAAGATGAGGATAACCAATGGTGTAGTTAACCAAATTTTCTGCATGGAGAGGCATGCAAATAAATGTCTTGCATTTCTATAATAGCATTTAAGTATAAAAATTAAAAAAATAAACATGTAATATGAATCATAATTCAACACTAATATTTATACAGCCAAAAGGCAAGGCAGTGAAGAATAAAGAAATAAAAAATTCAAATTTAACACTGATTATTTTTTGTTTCTTTTATTTTTTATATTTCATTTTCAAAATTTTCTCAAAAGTGACCCTACGAGATATCTATGTGGATAACTTGAGTGTGATTATAATACCTAAAATTCTCATAAGTAGTGACAATTTTCTTTTATTTAATCAAAACAATATTATTCAGAATGTTAAATCTAAAAAAACATTGATATAAATAGTTTAGAATATGTGGTACAAGTTTATAGATCTTGTTCAGCACAAATAAGCAATGTTAAATAATTAAACATGTTTAAGTAGTCTGTACAACCTTAAAATAAAAGGATGGAAAAAGCATGTGTCACCAGGGAGGCCTATCCATACCAAGGAAAATTATGTATTCACACACTTCAAAGAAAATTGATCACTATCCTATTCTTAAAAAAGGTGCAAATGAAAGTAAAATTATAAAAATAGTAGTTTAGTTTTACCCTTGATTTGAAACTTCTCTTCAATTGAAACCAGTCCCAGTCTGGCCAGGTCCACTCATAGTCCAATTAGTGTCTCAGCAACAACCATTTATCAGAAAGGGCATCTACCTTAAAGCCGTTTTACACGGTCAGGACTCTCCTATACAGATTTGTACAAGAATTTGTAATGTAAATACTTCCTGGTTCACAATTACTTCGGTCAAACTTGTTCATGGAGTGCGGAATGAGTTTATCGGAACTGTTAACTTTCCAGCCATTTAAGTACTTCTAAATCCTGAATTGTGTTCAGTTATACAATAGGAGCCAACTTGTATTTGTACCATCAAAATTGTTAACGCGGGCCACCTAGGGAAATTTTTTACACCCTATAAAGTCAGATTTTAGCCACCTATAACTCCTAACGGTACATCGAAGCGAAAAATGTACTCTTTAAGAAATTAACAAACATTAGATTATGTGTCGAATGAGTGAGTGCCTAAACATAATAATTTGGTTGAGTGGTATGGTCGATAATCACAGTCAAGGAACCCTGATTTTTACTAAATTAGTCAAAAACTGAGAAAAATTACTATAAATGGCCCTGCAGCTTGGAAATGAGTTCTCTAAGAAAAAATTGGTGCGGTGTGCGCATCACACAACTTTCACTTACCAACCTTAGAGTAGATAGGTATTTTCATGTATATAGAAGTCAAAGTGAAAATGACGATATAACTTCATTCAAAAAAATTAATCACCACATTGCATGGAATCTGTTAAATTTATACGTTTGTATCATTTTTCATTTCCTTTTACGACTGTGTATAGTATCAAATAATAATGATTGTGGAAAAAAATAGAACTTTTCTGGAAGAACAAATTCTGAGCTTTATCAGAAACATTTATCGCTCTTCGAAAAAATAACATAACGTTAAATTAACAATATGAAAGCCCTCTACAAAGGGGTAGATAGATAGAAAATAACTTAATTCTGGGAGACAGTACCTTGAGAATAACAAAATAGAACAAAATTAAAAGATTACATCTTGCCAAAATAAAATCAATCGAAAAAAAGAAGTGATGTAAAGAAAATATAAAGTAAACATCCTATATACAAAACAATTAACTCTATGACAAGACTCTTAAAGCTATTCGAACTGATAGACCAGTATACACTTTTAAGAAAACAATAAAGAATTAAAAAATATATTAAATTCAGCTTTGTGTTTCTGTTGAGAGAATAGAAAGCTGAATCTGGCAATATAAATACATTATCATTTAGCATTTGTATTTGACAATGAATGGCATGAAATAAATGTATATTGTCGAATGGTTAGCAACTATATGACTGTTTTTGGAATAGGAGGGTTCTGAATGTAGATATGGATGGGGAATGTTGAATTTTGATAGGGAGGAAATTACAGAAATTGACAGAGCAAGCAATAAAGGAGTTTTGGAATGAGGTAGATCTGTGAGAAGGCATGTAAAGATTAGAAGGTAGAGATCTCGTGGACAGGGAATGACTGAGGATTTGAACTAGAGAAGGTTGTAGGCGTAAGAAGGACAATGGTTGTTGATGATTTGATAGAGGAACGTACCCAGGAAATATTGTCTTCGGAAGGAGGGGAAAAGCCAGTTTAAATCAGCGTAGTAGTGAGAGACATGGGAGTATCTTGGGGCCCCGATTACAAATCTTACCCAGCTGTTCATTAGTCTTTTCAGTCTATCGCGGAGCTTCACAGAGAGGCCATCATACACCACACAGCTATAGTCAAAGGGGGGGGGAAATGAGAGAGGAAACTAGGAGTCTACGCCTATGTTGAGGTAAGAGATGGCTGAAGCGATGGAATAATTTGAGGGTGGAAATTGTCTGTCGAGAGATATGAGAAATATGGTGATTCCAGGAGAGGTTTTGAAAAATGAAAAATCCTAAATTTTTAACAGAGGAGTAGAAGGATGTTGGCTGGTCATTAAGGTGAAGGATGGGAAAGTCGGTGGGATCCAAGAAGGGGCTTGGAAGCAATGACAATGGCCTGAGTTTTGGCAGCATTTAACCTTAATCCATTTACATTTGCCCAGTCACTAGGTCTTCTTGGATCTTGGCAAATGCCCCCAATAACTCAGGAGGGGAAAATGATAGGTACATCTGAGAATCGTCTGTATAAAGATGGTGGGAACAATGGAGAATTGATTTATGTAGGTCTTTAATGTAGGAGCTGAAAAGGAGAGGAGATGTGCAGGAACCCTGGGCAACTCCAGAGGATAAAGAAAGGAAGGCAGATAGTGGTTGATTTAATCAGTATCTGGGTATCAGGTATCTTTAAACGAAAAGTATCGGTAAAGATCGGGCGCTCTCGGTTGATTCCGTATAGCTTTCAATCCTTATTTCTCCTTTAGTTACTGATAAATTTTCTTCATTCATTATATTTAACAATTTTTTATATCGCTTCTCAATAAGAAATGGTTAATTATTTCAAATAAAAAAATTAACTGTACTTTAAGATGAAGAAATTAGGCATTTGAATACTGTTACAGAATATCAATTGGAATGAGAGCTACATTATATTAAAAATGGTTAATTTTACACTGATATAATGAATTTAATCAAAATCGTTTTAGAGATTTAATCAAATTTAATAAAAAATTTTAGAGAAAATTGTAAAAATGTGTTAAATCGAAGGTATAAAGTGGCACTTCCGGTTAAAAAAGATGACTAACTGAAAGCAAGAAAATCTGATGCCCACATCACACATGCTTCACTATTTCCTCTACTTTTAACAAAGATTATTGTTTGACAAAATTAAGCTATTCCAAAAAGTTTTTGATCAGCAATATTAGAGAATATTGAAATTTTTACACTGATCTACCTTAAGTCGGTTTACATCAAATAAATCGTTGTACAAATTGTTCAAAGAAAAGATTTGAGTACGATTTATTTGATAAACTAAAGCAATGTAAACCGACTTAAGGTAGATCAGTATAAAAATTTCAATACTCTCTAATATTGCTGATCAAAAACTTTTTGGCATAGCTTAATTTTGTCAAACAATAATCCTTGTTAAAAGTAGAGAAAATAGTGAAGCATGTGTGATGTGGGCAACAGATTTTCTTACTTTCAGTTAATCATCTTTTTTATCTCAGTAACCCCTTTCTGACACCACGAAAACCTGTAATCTTACATTGGAAATTGAATAGCTGTAACTTTGTTAATACTGCTTCGATTCCGATGATATTTTTTTTGTTTTGTTGGTAATTTAATTACCTTTCAAAAATTTCATTATAAATTTTACCCTATAATATACACTTAGCGAGTTAGGCCCCAAAACATTTTACTTTTCTTTATGACTTTTTTCCTGAATTTTCTCGGGAATTAAGTCCATATAAAATTTAAAGGACAATTATTAGAACATCAAAGGAAAGTTTCATCAAAATCGTTAGAGCCGTTTTCACGCTACAGTCCACAGAAAAACAGGTTTTTCATTTATTGCGCCTGGAGCACCGAATTTGTCACAGGCATCAGTAGTCAAAACCCTACAAAATAAAAAAATAAGCAACAAAATCGGTTCAGTAGTTCCCGAGAAATTCTTGGCACAGACAGACCAATGGCTAATAATATGTTCGAAAACCGTATATCGGAAATTTGACTCGATTGCAATACTTTCCTTACCTAGTATAGGTAGAAAAGTAAAAATAATATGTAGGTGAAAGGTAGAGTCTCAAAAATGTAGGTAGAATAAACTTAAAGTAAAATAAAGTAGACAGAAAAAACTTAAAGTAAAATAAATTAGGTACAATAAACTTAAAGAAAATATAACAATGGTAACAAAGTTAAGGGTTTGCTTCCGTTATTTTCTACCCTCAACTTTGTTACCGTTTTATTATATTTACTTTAAGTTTATTCTACCTAATTTATTTTCTTTAAGTCTTTCCTGCCTACTTTAATTTACTTGAAGTTTATTCTACCTACATTTTTTAGATTACACCTTTCACATATATATTATTTTTTTATTTTTTAATGTTAATAGTTTTTGTTAATGTTTTTTTTTTTTTTGTAGCCCTGGTGAAGGCCCGAACTTTTGGCCGAAAGTTTGACAAAAATAAAAAATAAATAAAAGAATATCCTTATTTATTTTTACTTTTTTTCTTGACTGATCACTGCAACCATACTCCTCTTCCATTAAATTAAACCAATTTTACCCATAATGTCCTGGAAAGGGATCAGGAATTTTTACTTTTTTAAGAAGAAAGATGCAATTATTCATAAAGAATATCCAAAATATAGCTGAAATACATGTATTATTAACAATATGTACAAAAAAAAATATAAATACACAGGTACAAACAATTTAAAAATATTGAGGATTATTATCAATTTCTGATACTAATAGTTTAATAATTTCTGGCATCATTTGATTATCAGAAATATTATAACTCAAATAAACAGGTTTACCAAGTTTTTTAGATATTTTTGAAACAAAACTTTTAGAAATAACTTCTGCTGAGTTTCCAAATAAATGGGTACTAAGAGGCATGTCACTGAATTTACTTTGTAATCCTAAACATAAATCACTAAAATGTCTTTGCTCTTTGAGTCCTATCCAGATTAAAACTGACTTTTCCATTTTTAACACAGAAAATTGAATATCTGTATTAAAAACTGTTTTGGAAAATTCGTGTGTCTTGAAAGAAGACGCCACTTCTTCAATAACATTTGGTTGATTCATTTTGACTAACATTACGCCTGAAAATTAAAAACAAAATTCATTTAAACTGTTGTTGCATAAATTATATTATTAATTTCTATTGTACAATGTATTCTAGAAATACAGCAATTTTATTATTTAGAGAAGTCAGTAGATAAATCTATGTATCTATTAAGAAATAAAATGATTGATAATTTGATAATTTTATATTCATAAAAAGAACTACATTAATATTATCGAATATTTTTATATACTAAATAAAAAACTTCAACTTAAAGATTAATTAAATAATATAACAAAGACTCGTTGATATATCTCACCAATATCCTTTATTTCGCAAATGAGGTATCTTTTAAAATAACTTCGTAGAAAAATAGGAAATAGGAAAAAAGCACGGTATTGTCAGTAAAAAATAAATACAATAAATAAATGTCATGGGCATAACATGAATTCTTGACATGAAGGTTACAACCATGGTTATGTTTACGCTCTGTCAGTTCAGTTTCTAACCACGTGGTTGTTGTCGGCATCTTTCTCATTGCTTGTTGACAGTACTTAGTGGACAGTAGTGGTGATGATCTGTGGAATATTTTGGACATGATGTCTCTTAATAAGCTGTGTGGTAAATCTCCTGAAGAATTCGAGTACACTGTGAGGCAAATCCATAAAGGGTTTTCCAAATTATCACAATGTTCGCAAACAAATTGTTCAACCTTCAAGATGTTCATAGATTCTAATCCAAAGGTACATTAAAATATGATAGTTTTTTTTAATAATAGAAACTTGTTTTTTGAAAAATCTAGTTCACATCATTATCTCCTAAAAAGCTTGTAAATTTTAAGTGATTAAACAGAGTCATTGAAATTTTCTTAAGGTTGATTTAGCTCAGCTAGTTAATTCTTTTAAATGTTTTAAAACTTTTCAAATATATTATGGTTGTAAAATTACTACTGCATCCATCTGATTATTGTTTTGCTTAGTAATAGTATATTTTCACTCATATTAATCTAATTTTTTTTTAGAAATGACCACAAAATCAATTCCTTAAGAATACTAACACAATCATTTCTTTTTATTATTTCCTTTGGTTCATAAAAAAATAAGCAAA
Organism: Nezara viridula; assembly: GCA_928085145.1. Taxonomy (NCBI): domain Eukaryota; kingdom Metazoa; phylum Arthropoda; class Insecta; order Hemiptera; family Pentatomidae; genus Nezara; species Nezara viridula. The sequence continues at coordinate 51,964,103 of OV725081.1, forward strand.
GACAATTTTTAATAAAACCAAGTCAAATGTTGGCATATCCAATAAAATACTATTTTAATATATAGTATTAAATTTTATAACACCGCGGACCAACTCCTCAAACCAAGTTATGTTCAGTGTCCTAATACTTGCACTACTATAATTGATAATAGTTCTTTGCTACTGTCCCTGGTAAAGAAATTTTGAATCTACACCAATACTCCTACTAGTTAAGTGTGTGGTCAGTATCATATGCCTGCCATTTCTCCCGCTGACCTATCGTAAGGATGGATTCCAATTTCATAGAGGCAGGCACTACTAATTCTTGGCTGACGGAACAATCTAAATTAACTACTATAACGGATTCAAATCTGAGAAGTTGGAAGTCCCACGTTTTTATCCTAATATATATTTTTTAATTATTTTATTTTTAAATATTTCTTTTAGAAGTTATACTTATTCTTTTTGTTCCAGGAATGGTCAAACAATCATTTGGAAAAATCTGTTATTTTCCTTTCAAATCTTATTTTGAATCCTCTTCATACCAAAAGAATACTGTTTTTATTTGAACCTTGTGCTTTGGAAATTATCAGATATGCGTTAGCAAGTGAGGCACATTATCAGACTAAATGCTCAATGCTGAAAATAGTTCTTACATTTAGACCTGATGTTATCCAGTAAGATAATTTTATTCTGAGAATATCATCATAGTATTATAATATATTATTTTTATTAATGTAACATTATTTAAAATATTTAATGTTTTTAGCCAATTTTTGTCATTTTTTGATGATAAGAATGCTCCATGGATTTTGGAAAGGCTTGATTCAAACCAAGCTAAAAAGAAGAAATTTAATGATTCTGAAGTTCCAGATTTAGAAATTGTAGAGAGTTGTTGGATTTTCCTTAAAACGTATGCTTCATATTTTAAAACAAAATGGAACTGGGGAGATTTTATTGAAAAATTCCTTTCACATAATGATGACAAAGTGCGCTGGTGAGTATTTTGATGTTTGAGTTTTAAAATTAAAAAAACAGACAATAATCTAATGTAAATTATGCCATTTTCTTGACATAGACTTCTCCAAAATGTACTATCTCTAATAGAACTTCAATCTTAGAAAGGATCTTTCTTTCCCACTCCATCTTCTCCTTTGCCACTTTCTTCTAGTTTCCTAGAAGTCCTTAGTTAAGGACTTTTGAATATACTTCCACCTCTTCCTGCCAATGTTGCTTCAATTTTTCTTTTATTCTGCTTTCTTTTGAACACAATTTCTCAATAATTTTAAATATTCTTATTTTCTTATTATAGTGTAGTAACTCAGAGGTAGGGCACTGAGCTTCCATTGCTCAAGGTCCTAACTTCGAATCCCGGCTTATGGCAGATAAATTATTATTTCTTCTGTGCCATCGACAGAGGATCATCCCTGCCATCGGGAGACCCAGTCTCTATATTTAAAGTGGGTAGCTATAATTAATTAAGGGGAAAAACCTGGTGGATGAGCGTAATCTTGGTTAAATCACTACCGTTGACCAAGAAACAGTACTTTCCCTAAATAGTATTGAACCCAAGACCCTTCGTGGGCTGTAGTGGTACAGGTCTTTTTTTTTTTTCATTCCTTTCCTCTGAGGCCATCCTTTGGATCTTTTCTTAATACGAGACTCAATATTAGATGATTTATATAAATATTTTATTCCTCATTTATTTTTATCCTCTAGTGGTACTGTTAGAGATATTTATTTAGTTCTGGTCATATGATGCTCTTTATTATGAAATAATTGAGTTACAGCTGAATGCAGATAAAACTAAGTTTATCCTCGTAGATTCCAGACATCTCATTAGTTTGCTTCCTTACTTTCCTCTACTTTACCTCAATCACCGTCCCACCCATTTTTCCCTACAGTCAAAAACCTAAGAGTAACATTTGACCAGAACCTGTGCTGGAATAACCATGCCTTCCAGATTACCCAAAAATCTATAACTGTCCTAAAACAACTCCTAAGATTCCATGATTATATTCCTTTAAAAACCAGATAGCTCCTTGTAACCTCGCTTATATTCCCCCACTTCGACTACGGCTGCATGGTATCAAGCTAGAAACAAGATTGAAGAAACTCATGAACTGTTTCATAAGATACATCTTTGGGATCCCGAAGTGTTCTCGTGTTACATTCAGGTATCCCGAGTTGAAGTGGCTTCATATTACTTTTTGACAACAATTCCTCTTGGTGTTTTCCTTTCCCAAGTCCTCAGAAAACCCTCTCTGCATCCTTGAATTCCTGACTATGTTCCTCTATCCACTCTGTCAATAACAGGTCTCAAACTATAGATTTATATATCCGCTCCCATAAAACTGCTACCTTCAGCAAATACTTGGTCATTCGTGCTACCTCCTTTTGGAACCCTCTGCCTAACTCCATACATCAATCGTCCTCCACAAATTCCTTCAAACAAGTCCTGTTTACGTCCACGTACTCCATATTCAAACTTCCGCAAACATGTAAAATTTACTTGAGTCTGTACTGTTTAATTTAATGAACTGTACAATTGCAATAACAATCAACAGTTAATTAGGCATCATTTTGTATTCATCTAAGCCAGACTAATATTCTAAATTAAGTAACTCTGTTATTATTCTTAGAGGACTGTAGTCCCGGAATAAAATTTACTTTTTCATTTCATTTCATTTATTATTTCTTGCTTTGTATTATAAAAGAGAATGGATGAAGATACTATCACCATTTCACTTTTTTTTTTTGTGAAGGGCTCAGAAATATATCCGTGAAACTACTCGCAACTATTATGTTCTTCAGTATCATCTTTATAAGGCTTATTAATATTCTAATATTTAAGAGTTTTTATGGAGCTAACATTAATAGGCTTGTTCATCATTAAAATGAAATGATTGACATTACATTCCTAACTCATATCCGGCATGTTTTGTATAAACTACTGCTTTCCTTTCCACCAACTCTACTGTACAATTTTCTTGATGACCTACAACATAGACCATCAATAGATATAAGTTTTGTTTATCATGTGTGTGGCTTTTTTTATCACATCTCAATTAACTTCTCCTTAAATTAGATTTACAGTCAACAGTATTTACACCATTGTGAAACTTTTTTTATATTCAATTTTTTTTTAAATGTATTTATTTGATAACACTACACATTTATTGAAGTGGAAACTTCTTTGGACGCGTTTTGCACTTTTTTTGTGGGAAGTGAATGAAACTGAGCCATCAGGCTCGGATTTGTAATGTTTATTGGGGCAAAGTCGGTTCGATTCGACTAATTGAAGTGTTTTTGCATATGTATTAAAATATCTCAGAAAGTAAAAATCTGACCTCCATGCTGTAAGCGAGGAAAATGTTCAATATTAAATCCTCTTTGTAATGAGCTATTATTCAATTTTGTAACTTATTAGGACACTGTGTTGCAAAACGGGAAAAAAAAGTGTCAAAAATGAAATGATAAAGAGTTTTATTGAAGATATGGATTAAAATATTTCAGAAACTAAAAATTGGACTTTCATACTGTAAGCGAGAGAAATGTTCTGGCTTTCATTCTGTTTGCAATGAGCTATAAATCAAAATTGTATTTTACATGACAGAGAGTCGGAAAGGGAAAATGAAAGTGCCAAAAAATCAAATAAGAACGACTGTTTTGAACATTTAGACTAAAATATTTCAAAATTTTAATTCCATGGAAAATTCAGAAACTGATTTGCAGAAGTCAATATAGCTTTTTTTTTAGCCATAAAAATAAGAACTTATATGTTTCTAATTGATTTTCTGTTGCATTCAATAGAGTTTCAACAAATTACTGACTTTCATTACAGAAGTTATATTAAAAAAATGGCCGAGTTTTTGGTGACATTTAGCAAATAGATTTCAATCAAAAGTGTTCATCACATATTTTAGTTACAATCCTATTACATCATTTTTAGAGTATAATAAAAATGATGATCAGTCAACGCAAAGTTTACTACAGTAATTAAAACACAATTATAATTGTATATATTGTAACTTTTATTATTTTGTGAATATAGAACAAAAATTGTTTATACACAACTATAATTATATAAATTGTAAATGTTATTACTTTTTTAATATACAACAAATAAATTTATCTTTTGTATAAGATATAAGATATCATTAACCTTGTTGATGTTTTCACTTCTGTCGTGTGGTCTAAAGCCCACACTGTAGTTTTTTTATTATATTTGTTATTTTATTTTTTTTTAGGGTTTCATGTCAGTGCATTTCAATTATTCTTGGTATGAGTGAATATAATAAAATGAGGCTAGTGCATAAATATTTTTCACAAGAACAGCACTATCAATACCTTGTTGAATATGAAATGGATAGACAGTCAGCTGATTTTTCATTGAATTCAGATGCAGGTATATAAACTACTTTTTTCTTGTTTGTTTTTTTTAAAGACCATTATTCTTTTATACAATTTTTTTTTTTGTCTAGACCTCAATCCATCCAGAATTTTTGAACCTTTGTTTAAACAAGATGTAGAGAACCTATCTGTGAATGTTGCTGGAGTGTATCTTCCTGTTTTCAATCCTAAAAAACAAGTATGCAAATCTAGGCTTTAAGTTATTGAATTAGTGCAGTATGATAAATATTATATCTTCTATTACTTGTGCTTCTAGAAAAAAGAAGGCTGCTTAGTCGAAACTAAGTCAACATTACATAATTTAAGAAAGATTGCAATAGGAATTTCTACTGGCAAAGCTGTGTGTCTTATGGGACCAGTTGGCAGTGGAAAAACTTCTTTGATTTCTCATTTAGCTATGGTTACAGGTAAGCGAGTTTGTAAATTAACGAAACTGTTATTTATCATTCTGATTATCATTGTCTGTTTGTTTTTTTAAAATTTGATTTCCCCTTATCGCACATAGCTGTATTTTATGAGAAAACATTTTCTGATTGTCTTTTAGGAAGAAGTGAAACTAAAGATTTGCTTAAAGTGCAGCTTGGAGAAGAGACTGATTCAAAACTACTTTTGGGTACATATCAGTGTACCGATGTTCCTGGTGAATTTGTTTGGTCTCCTGGAATGCTAACTAAGGTGAATTGTTAATCAATTTTCATTTTGTTTATGTTCACAAGTTGTTTGTTCCACTGATTAGGGAAAATAGCTCAGTATTAATACTGATAAAATTAGTATTTGTTATTATAAAAATTTTGTGATTTCAATAAATTTTTAAAAAATTACAGCTTTCTGCTATTAATTTATTCCCATTTTTCTTGCTTATCGAAAAAACATTTTTTTTTTTTTACTGGTTAATAATGTTTTTAACTAACCCATTTCGATGTGCTGATTGTTTACCTACAAGAATGCTCTGACTTGTAGAAGTTTATCAGAAGGGATTATAAAGTTGTATTTGATCCATTTTAATTAAGGTATAGTTTTAGATGAAGCTTTAAATAAAATGAATAATAAATAAATAAAATAATCTCTTTTTCACTTTTTTATAATAGGCTTTATTAGAAGGGCATTGGCTTTTACTCGAAGATATTGGCAGTGCCACTAGTGATGTAGCAGCCTTGTTATCTAGCCTCTTGGAAGAGAATAGCATTACTATACCTGGATTCAAAGACAGAGTACAACCCACTCCAGGATTTCATCTCTTTATGACACATAGGTAACCTATTAAGTATCCTTATTCACTCTTGTATTTGAAAATGTTTCAGATACTATTTGTAAAAATTTATTGGAAGATATATTTTTCAAAACTTAGAATGATTATGACATCTAATAGATGCTATATTAACTTTTATCAGGCTGGTCAACAGTATTCAGGGTTACAATCGTAAGGAAGCCTATAATACAGAATTGTTGGAAAGACATTGGGTTAAAGTCAACCTCGAACCTCTGACGAAAGAAGAACTTACTGATGTCATTCAGATTAAGGTTTTTATTTTATTTAAACACATTTTTGGTGGAGAGTTCAGTGTTTTATATTTTATTTTATAATTATATCTTTCTTACAGTTTCCATTATTAAAAACAGTTGCATCACGCATGACTTCTGTTTTTCTATTGTTCTCTGAAGGTAATCATGAAGGTGAAACAACTAAAATACATTATGGAAGTCGACTGATTTCAACAAGGTAAAAAATAGTAAATGAAATGTATTCATAATATGCTTATTTAGTTTATAAAAATACTAAATATTCATATATTTTATAATTTGAATTTGATTTAGTTATTACTATATTTTACTTATATCGTACATTAAACTGTTCTAGTATAACTGATAATTTTTATTTTGAAGATTAAAAAAATAAGCTGTATTTAAATTCCAATTTTTGTTATACTAAATATTATTTTATTGAAATGAAATTTAAAAAAGAGTATTTTTTAGGGATTTATTCAAATGGTGCAGTAGAGCAATAAAGTACTTTGTTGTCACTTCCGTCAATTCTACCTTGAAGGTCTTGCAAGATGCCATTGACATATTTTGTTGTAGTTACAGTGATTCAGGTAAGTAATTCTGCTTCAATAAACTTATTAAAAATTAAGATTTTTGTTTCAATTAAGATGTGTATGTTTAGTGGCCAGGTTGGAGTTATCAGGACAAATTGCTGCCTTGTTAGGGATTCTCAAACCAACGGCTGAACATTTCTGTTTAACTTATAAACCAAGTGTGATTATTACTCCAACATCATGTGTTGCCGGGCGTGGTGTACTTGCTCGTCTTGATACTGTTGAAAATATTTCTTTGAAGAGGTAAATGCGTTACAGTGGTGGTTTATGGTTAGATTGGTTCATTTATTTATTCTAATGTTTTAATTCATTCATGTTATAGTTTGTCAGAGGGAATGAAATACGCATTGACTAGGACATCTTGCTGTTTGCTTGAAAGATTGGCTGTTTGTCTATCTCTAAATGAGCCAGCCTTATTAGTTGGTGAAACTGGAACTGGCAAAACGACTACATTGCAAATTCTCGCCAAACAAACTGGACATACATTAGTTGTAATTAATATGAATCAACAGAGTGATAGCTCAGATCTTCTTGGCGGGTATAGTGTTTTAAAAAAAATATTTTGTGTTTAGGTTTTTAAAGTTTTTCTATTTTTCTGAATTTTGTCTGTTGATATTGTCATTCTTATAAATGATTAACAATATGGTATTATAATATATCAGTGTAATTTTGACCTTATTTATTGATAAACAAATACAATAAGTGCACCAAAATGGTGCAAACTCTTTTAGATATGAAATACATTTAAAAGTGCAAAATGTTCTGATTTTACCAAGTGAAAATGCATGAAAGTTCTTAAGAATCTGAGTTTATGATATGAAATATCCTGTAATGACTTTTTTATTTTTTTTTTTTTAAAGTGACGTTATGTTTAAAATATGTCTTCCATTGAAGATTTGATGAAATTTTGTTTGCCCATGACAATAATGTTCAAATTACTTATTATTTATTTAACTTGAGCATTTCTTATTTTATTAAATCACATCACTAATTTAATAATACATTACTTAATTAACTTGAAACATTTTACCATTTGTCCATAAGCATTTGCACATAGTGATTTTTATTTTATTTCTGAATTCGTAGAATTATTTTATTAGTAGAATTATGATTAAATCAACTTTTTTTTTTTATAATAAGTAATGTATTTGTTTTTATTAAAACAAATGAAAAACAATATTGGCATAAAGAATGTTAATAGATCCATCCTATGTTTCTAAATAAGACTTGAGAATGGCTCTAGTTTAGCCAAAACATCGCCAAAATTATAAATTAAAGATGAAAATTGGTGATCTACATTTTCTATTTTTTTTTTTTTTTTTTGTAATATCTTTAATTGATTTGTTTCAGTTATAAACCAGTTGATGTTAAAAATATAATCATGAGTTTGAGAGACGAGTTTGAAGAGTTATTCAGATCTTTTTTCAACATAAAAGAAAACTTGAAATTCTTGGAAAACATCTCAGTAAGTGAAACATAAATCACAATTCATACGTAATAAACCTGTTTCTTAGTATGCTATAATAGTTTAAGCAGATTACTACAACTAAATAACAACAGCTAGGAAAATTCAGTTATCTGCCTTTTTCAAATTAGTTGAATTATAGTAACGTATTTATAATATTCCTCCTATGATATGTTAAAAGTTTTAAACTCTTGATATATACTTTCATTATTAAAGAATGATGATTTTATCTGGAACAAAGTACATTGGGCAAATCCACCTCATTTTTGAGTAATATGCAGGCAGCAGCTACCATAACAGACAAGTATGGTGGATGTGATAACACCCCAGTCAAGCTCCAGTATTTTTTGTGGATGATAAAACTGTGTATGATCATTTGCTGTCTAATAATTGAGCTCCTTTGGGATTAACGACCTCTAGACATTTCTGATGTTGGATTCCTGTTATATGTTCAATTGCCTTTGGCACTAGCGGATCCAGGATTTATTTTGGGGGGGGGGCTTCAGCCCGAAAGATTTTTTTCCATATACATATAACGATAATTAATTTGAAGAAAAATAAAGAAATTAATTACCTCTATGAAACGGTGTTTAAGTGGTTCTTGAAGTTCTATTATATATAATTACCCGAACAAGGATACTTTAAGAGATAGTTTTTAATATTTTTTTCTGTAAAACATGGTTATATTTTACCATTTTGGGGGGGGGGGCTTCACCCCGAAAGACCCCTCCTCCCTCCCGTAGATCCGCCTGTGGCCTTTGGTACACTTCAGAATTGTTTGGCTAAAAGGTGGGATCTTGAAAACATGACACGTTTGATATCTCGCCACATTCAAAACATAACTTTTCACTGATAAATGTCAGCTTTTAATTTCATTTGAAGTTGAATTATCATCACCATTTGATTATTAGGTGAAGTCCAAGACCTTATAAGTAAGTTCATGAAGTTCATAGGTGGGAAACTTTTTTATCATTAGAGACTGCTGTAAGATTAGACATTGATATTGGTGGCCATTGATAATTTTTTGAATTTAATGTTGCTATTATATTTGTATGTAAAAACAAATTACATAGATATATTCAACTTAATTCTATAAAATAAAAAATTAAATATTAACTAATTGTAATGTTACATTAACAAAAACTAACAGAGGCCGCAGGTTCCCTACCTGTGCACTAGTTTCTGTGTTTTTGAATAAATTATTTTTTGTTTACTCCTGGCTACTAACCTGTTGTCATAGATTAGGTGTTCAATGATTATTCTCTCTATACATTTGTTTTGAAATTTCATCTGGAGTTTCTTTTCTTTCTGCTTACTTCCCAGGACTGTTTTATTGTGTTTCAAGAACATTGCTTCATTTTAATATGTATCCATACATTTTCGAGCAATGCTAATTAAATGATTTTCAGTAACTTGAAATTAGACATTTGGTTATTGCCATTTTACTAGGTTTATATAAAATGATTATAAGTATTATTCATATTTATCATTATTTAGTATTATTAAAAATTATTGTTAATATTTCGTATTACAGATTTGCATTTCAAAAAGAAAGTGGTCAATACTTTTGAAAATGATGCTTCAAAGTCAGAAGGCAGCTGTAAAAAGGCTTAATGAAAAAAATAATCCTACTTTATTGCAAAAATGGCAGCAAATGGGTGTTAAAATACATAAGTTACAATTGCAAATTAAAAATAATGAATGTGCCATGGCTTTTTCATTTGTAGAAGGTGCTCTAATACATGCCATGAGAAGTGGTAAGTTTTTCATATTATTAAAAAAAGAAAGAAAAAGAAATTATTTAAATTAGGAAATAGATAACTTAAAATAGTGAAAAATTATTTTATTTTAAGCCAACATTTCAACGCAACTAAGTAGGTCTTCATCAGGGTTAGAATGGACAATATATAAAAATATAAAATTAAGAATATTACAAACAGTGCAAATAAAAAGTATATGAATGAATTAAGGAGATCAAAATATATAAACAGAGTGAATGAAGTACAAGAATATTCAAATATAAAACTAAGTAGCCAGAAACTAAAATGAAGTAAATAAAATTATTAGCAATAAATGTAGATAAGAAAAATTTGAATAAAATTAAGAGGATGGATGATATACGTTATGATGAATATAATAAGGATTCCTTTTAATCTTAAGGAAAGAGTAAAAGGAAAGGGAATGATTTAAAAAGTATGGAGGGATGAATTAATAATATAGAAGGGTAAAAAAAATAATGTTCACAAAATAAAATGGTTGTGAAGAAAGTAAAAGTTTGATGAAGATTTACATATGGTCGAGCTGGTGTACCATTCGAAACTGCCAAGTATTTAGCTTGTGTGAGGGTAACAGTTGTAACAGACAATTATAAAAAGAACAAGTACTCATACGGATACAAGTCATTTCTGTGATTAGTTAATTAAATTTTTTTATTGTTGTTTCTCTGTCACCGTTAGTAATAAACTGTGTTATCTATTTATTTATGGTTATGTTACTTTGCGTATTATGTACATTTGTATTATGTAATTTCAATACAATTAATTTCTGTCATTTACAATCCATGAATTTTCTTAAGTAATTTGATCTCCATCCATGCTGAACTACCAGATTTATCCCTCATGCCAATGAAGGTAACTAGTGCCTCATCCACTTCATCAATAAATAAAATATCCTTGACTAAAGTTCACTACTTTGTAAAAGTTCAAATAGTCCACAAGGTTGATACGCTAAAATGTAAGTCAATTTTTTAACTGTAAGCTGTTATCTAATGCTTCAAGGTGTTATCATTTTAAATAAATGATTCAGTATTTTAATAGCTCACAAAAGGCTTAAAACTAGTGGACTATAGTAGCTCATTTGGGACAGGAGGTATTCTTTTGAGACCATTGGTCAATGTTCTTCACCTGATTTGACTAATGCCATGAACTCACATTGGATTGAGTGAACCTGGGAAGTGTTTATTTTACTTTAACTACTGTTCTCAGTTTTAACTATTATTAAAGCAGGCTACATTTCTGTTCAGAGATTATTAATCATTCTGTACCATACCAGGATTTGAACAAACTTCTAGAATCATTGAAATGTAGTGTTGTAACTGCTAGGTTATCTTACTTTCATATAACAGAATTATTTAATAAAAATAATTTATGATGTATTTCAAATTATATTTAATGAAAAACAAACATTAAAAATAAAAAAGATACAGAAGCTGAGCTTGTTTTAATTTCTCTTGTTATGACAACATACTTTATTTATTTATAGTTTTAACAATACATTGTGTTAATTTAATTTCTGTCTTATTTAGGTTTTTGGGTCCTGCTCGATGAGATAAATTTAGCCTCAGCTGAGACATTGCAATGTCTATCAGGTCTTTTGGAGGGATCTGAAATAACTCTTTTAGAGCGTGGTGATGAGAAAAGTATACCAAGACATCCAAATTTTAGAATCATGGCTGCGATGAATCCAGCTACTGATTTTGGCAAAAAAGATCTTCCTTCAGGGATCAGAAATAGGTGCTTCTTTTAGTTTTATAAACTCAATTTTCTATAATCAGAAAAAAAACTCTCACTAACTACATTATTTTCCTCTAAAGGTTTACTGAACTATTCGTTTCTGAACATACTGAAGAAAATGATTTAATCCTTGTTGTCAATTGCTACCTTCCTGATTATCCTGTTGCTAAAGTTAAAGCTATAGTACATTTTTATTTGAATGTAAGGAAGAAGGCTGTTGAAGAATTATCAGATGGATTGGGATACCGTCCCCATTATAGGTATTTTTATATTAATAAAGATAGTAATAATTCACTTGTATAATAATATTTAAAAATAGTGATAATTATGATCTTTGTTGTTAATTTGGACTACCAGTTCAGTGAATATATTCATTTCACCTATCATGATGTTTCTCATTTCAAATCATGGTATTTAAGTTACTGTGGAACTAATTGTAAACATCAGTCAATTCAGTATATCATCAATCATAACACCCAATGATCGTGTAGTTCACAAATCACTCAGGACTCCTGAAAGTATCATTAAAATTCAAAGACTCCAAACCAGTAATCTTACCTGATGCATTTTTCATAATATGTAAGAAGTTATTATGAAATAGAAATAAGAAGTAAAATTTGAGAAACAGGTTGAAAAAACGATAAATTGGGATGTGATGTTTATATTTAAATTGATCACATATATAGTCCTTGGTTCAGGTCCCTTTTTATCAAATTACTAACATCTGCCTAGGACTTTATCTCATTAGAACCTACAACTGTTTTATTTACGAAAATTCTCAGAATTGGGTCATTTTCAATCTGAAGATTGGCAAATTTAGTCTATTTAATTAGGTACTAAAAACTGATGAACATGAAACTCATTTGCTTTCCACTTTGATCGTAAGATAATTTGACAAAAAAAACAAAACAAAAAACATCAAGAATAAAGTTGGCAAAAAAAAAATATTGGGCCATTAGGCATGATTTCCACCCCTAAAATGTCAAAATAACTACGTTACATTTTTAGGGGTTAGGTTAAAACGAGGTAAGGCCAAAAGCCCAATATTTTTATAAATAATATTTTTTTTTTATTTTGTCATGAAATTATCTTACGATTCAAGTGGAAAGCGTATGGGTATTTACGAGTATTACTACCTCATTAAATGAACTCATTTAATGAGAAAACGCCAAATTTGTGAATTTTCATAGATAAAAACTTTGTAGGTTATGATACGATGAAGCCATTCACGAATTTTTAAGTAGATGTTAATAATTTGATAAAAAGGAGTCTGTACTACGGACTAATAGTCATTACCCACTTATGTTTAAATAACCCTTGTGGCCACAATTTCTTAATAATAAATTTATGAATCTTGGTCCTATGGTATATTTTTATTTGTCTGCTAACTGATTAATTTTTAATCATTATTTGTTTAGTTTAAGGACTTTATGTCGTGCTTTGGTTGTTGCATCAGAAAATAAGTGTGGATCAATGGCCAGATCCTTGTATGAGGCTTTGTGTTTAAGCTTTCTGACGCAGCTAAATGCATCATCGTACAAGATTGTGAGAGATATGATTGCTAAGTAAGTAATTAGTATTCTTATAGTCACCAGTGATATGTATCTTTTTATATATTAATTTTGACGTTATGAATAATTGATAGTTGATTTTTGAGAAAAAATCAAAACAAAACAGTTTGTTAGTTAATTATGAACCAAAAAAGTATTAGGATTAAGTCAACAATATTAATAATAATAAAAATAAGATTTATATAAAATTTTTGTTTGTAATTTATTTGTTTGTAATTGATATAGTAAAAACTTAATGTAGCATATAATATAATAAGAATTTGTTTGTGTTAGGACTGTTGCAGATGAAACAGATATTAAAAGTATACTTAAGCAACCAATCCCTGCACCCACCAGCAGTAAGGAAAAATTTGTTTCTTTTGAAGGCTATTGGGTTGCTCGAGGCAGAAACAAATTGATTTCTTCCCCAAATGTTAGTATTTTGTTAAAAATGTCGGTTTTAATAATACTAAAAAATATATTTTTCTGATTTCTTTTTTTTTTTTGTTTAGTATATATTCACTGCAAGAGTAAGAAGGAATCTTAGTGATCTGGCGCGTATTGTGTCTCTTTCTTCTCATCCAGTCCTGATTCAAGGTGAAACTTCAGTTGGTAAAACTTCGCTTATCATCAATATGGCTGAAGCCTCAGGGCATAAAGTATTCCGTATTAATAACCATCAGCACACAGACCTACAGGAATATGTCGGTTCATATGGCGTTGATCCTGAATCTGGTGGATTGGTGTTTAGAGAAGGTAAATTTTCATGTTATTTCAATAGATCTTAAAAGAAAGGAAATAAAAGAAGATTGACAACCAGCCGTCATCTTCTGTCAGATGTAGGTTATTTTCCACCTGTATATAGTTATATATATATATCTTATATATATTATTCAATCGACTATCGTATAAAAATTCTAGTGGATTCCTTGCTCGTATGTTTTTCATAAACAGGAATATTCCCCTTGTTTTTATTTTATTAGTCTTGTATAGCATCTTTATAAATATCAAGACCATAAAATGCTTTTGTTAATAGAAAATGTTCGAAAAAAAATATTAGCATTGCAATTTATTTCTGAAATATTTGGATCGACTATTTTCCAAGAACTCATGACATATATCATTTTAGATAACACCTGATGTTCTTTTCTGTTTTAAGAAGAATATATATATGAAGTTTATACTTAATTTTATATATTGTTTATATTGTAAAAACCACAGTCAGGGTGGGGACGGTCCTGGAAATCCTGGAAGAATGGGAAAAGTCAGGGAATTTTCAAAACAGGGAAAAATTGTTAAAGTTAGAGAATGTTTTTAGTTCGAAAATATTTTTTTTCAAATTAGAAATAAATATACAGTGGATATCGTTTGTAATGACCTTGAAGGAGTAAACTTAATTATAAATGATCACGGTCGCTATATTCATCCACCTTTGACTGTCAATAACAGCACTGGTCGTTAAATTGAAATCAAACAAGGGTAATGAATAAAGTTTAAACAAACTGGACTTAAAGCAGTGCTCTTTGAAAAGAAAAAACATATCAGTACCATTTGCTATTTGTGATATATACATCTGGGTCAAGATCTGGCTGGTAAGCACTCATTTGCTCAACCCGTGGTGCTCTTTAAAAGAACATTTATTAACCAGAAATGTCACAGTTGGTGTCATATAGATAATTGTTATGCTGTTTATAGCAATAAAGAAACTAAACTACTTATGAGGAACTACATTAATATTAGAATCCTTCGTATCTCACTTAATTTTATAACAGAGAAAATCAGTGCTTTATTTGTCAAGTATCAACTTTTACGTCCTCTTACAGTTTGTGAAAGCGATAAAAATTAATAACTAAAAGTTTAGTTTTTTAAAATATAAATTCCTAATCAAGCTTAAAAAATGCTTTCTCTAAAGCATTATGTTTGTTATTTAAAAAACTGATTTTTTTTTACTCAAATCATTTTGTAGTCAATTTTCTTTCATGTGTAATAAATAAATTTAGTTATAAATTATACATTTTTAATATTTGTGTACTCGGACATATTGGTCAGAGAAAACTATCGTTAAATAGGAAAACGTCAAGAAATTTTACTGTAACTGTCAGGTAGTCACTCTTGACAGTTCTCGTCTGTATCAGCTACTTATTGAGTAAAGATATAGATATCTTGCTAAGACATAATACTCTCTGAACAATTCTAAAACTGGCAAAACCAAAAATTGCCATTTTTCATATGTAAATCAATGAAGAAAAAAATTGATCATTTACATAAATTTTATCTTTTGTATCTACAACTTTTTTTTTTTTTAAATGACCATTATTTAAATTTAATTTAAGGTGTCCTGGCCCAAGCCATGCGAAACGGAGATTGGGTTGTTTTGGACGAACTCAATTTGGCTCCAAGTGAGGTTTTAGAAGCTTTGAACAGGGTTTTAGATGATAATAGGGAGCTATTCATTCCGGAAACTAGTGTTACTATTAAGGCTCATCCTGATTTTAGAATATTTGCCACACAAAATCCTCCTGGAACATATGGTGGTAGAAAGGTAAGTAACTATTTTCATTTTAACAAATCAGTTGAATTTTAGGTATAATATAAACTAGGCGAATGAAAATTTGCTAAATTTTACTATTTACTTTGTTTCTTTTTTTAAATCAATAATTATGCCTATGAAAGGGGATTTGATGAATAATCTATAAACAATATTTTAAAAATCTGTATTGCATTAATTTCTTTTGATTAACTGGCAAGAATTAATTTTTAGTTTTTATTTTACTTCATGAAAACATCTTATTTATTTAATGAGATTTGTAAAAGGGATATATCAGCTATTGTAAAGAGTTTCAAAACGAAAAATTTATCTTTTTCTGCCAAATACAATTGAACTGAATTTTATCTAAGTTAAATTAATTGTAGTGTGTATGTTTATTTGATTTTTTTTTTTTAGGTACTTTCAAGAGCCTTCAGAAATCGTTTCGTGGAGCTGCATTTTGATGTCATACCGTCTGCTGAATTAGAAGAAATTTTACATTTAAGATGTCAGATGCCACTGTCATATTGTAAAAAATTGGTTGGGGTCATGACTGATTTACAAGTATGCATATCTTTTTATTAAGTTGAAAAATCAAGTAATATTTGAAAATTAGTATATTGAAAAAAATTATGTCTTAAAAAACTAATTTTACCTTTGCTCTAAGGAAAAATAAGAAATAATTGTGAAAAAAAATCAAATAAAAAAAAACCCACAATAGGGTCTTGGGTTCCTGTACATTGTAAAGAAGTACTATTTATAGGGTTACAGTTATTATAGAAGGTGATTTGTTTGGAATCAGGCTCAACCTTCAGGTTTTTTTACAATTATGAGTAACCACTTTATAGGAGATTGCCAGATCTAGGGTGCCTGATATAACAGAATAAATAATTATTTACCACAGCTGGACTAAATGGTTTTATTAAAGACAATAAGAGAACAGTATTTACTCACTAAGCTGCCCATACCCATGTCTTAAATTGAAAAATGTAACTAAAAAAATATGGTTTCCCATAAGAGTGTTTACAGAAATATAAGTATACCATACAGGAGCTAAGTAACATTGGAACATTAGTACATTTTTTATGGTCTCTCAGACATGTAGGCATTGTTGGGAATGAAATGGCTGATAGAGCAGCAAAAGGAGCTCTTACCCTTCCAGGATGTAGTAAAAGTTTCTTAACTGCATCTGAACTGGCGCAACGCTGAAAGAGGCCATATACCAAGATTGGCAGACACTATGGGACCTTCCAGCCTTCCAAATACACTAAAGGTCTCAAAAAACAAAGTGAAGCCATTCGCAATAAAATCAGAGGAAAAGTTGTCCTTATGCGACTAAGAATAGGACATACCGGGCTTACACACATTCACTTAATTACAAAAGAAAACTGCCCATTTATCGGAAGTGTGGATAGAGAATGAGAATGGTCCATATCTTTGAAAGTTGTGCCTTTTACACCAGAGAATTAAATGAAAGGAGAACTCCAGCAAATATTTCAATTGCTTTGGGAAATGATAGAAAAATCTTGAGTAGAGTTATATGTTTTCTCTCTGAAGAAGATATCTGAACTTCTCACTTAATAATTTTAAATATCTTTAAACTTAAAGTGCATTTTACATCCTTTTAATTTCTATTATTCATAACCATCAGATATAATTATATATAATCTTGATTATGATGTTGATAACCAACAGGTTCAATGCCTTGACTATAACAATCAACCGTACAGGAAGACATATTATTCTTCTTCTGATCTAGGTTCCTGTTACATCAAACTTTTAATAATAAATTTTCATTTTTTTCACTCATTTATTCTGAGCATCATACTACGAATTACTGCTGTATATTTTAATTGTTTTAATGTTAGAAATATTCCTTCTCTCTTTTCTCCTTTTTTATATAAGTTTCATTTTTATTTAAAATACCAATAATAATTTCTTAGTTGAGAAGAAAAGGTAGTGCAGCGTTTGCTGGTAAGCAAGGCTTTATCACCTTAAGGGACTTGTTCAGGTGGGGTGAACGTTACCGACGTGCCAGCAGTATGGACCATTTAAGTTATTATGATTGGGATCAGCATGTTGCATTTGAAGGTAATATTTACTCTTTAAATTCTTGTGCCTAAAATCTAAACATAAAAGAAGCATCAACAAATTATTTTATTACAGGATATTTGATCCTTGCTGGTCGAGTTCGGAAACAAGAGGAACGAGATATCATAAAAAATGTTATTGAAACAAGGTTTAAGCGTGTCATTGATCTAAATAAACTGTTTACATGTGAGTAATTTTTATGATTCACTGTAATCTATAAGCTTGTTGACTTGAATTACATTAAAAGTAATACTTTCAAATGAATGGTATTAAAAATATTATTTGTTCCAAACAGCTATATAATAGTGTATTTATTTTGTAGTGAACGAAGAAACTTCACTTGTAACTAAACACATTCTTGAAAAAATTGTTGCTCCTCCTTTACCTAAAGGTTTTGAACATTTAGTATGGACATTCAACCTTCGAGTTTTGGCTGTCTTAGCAGGTTAGTTCTATCTTAGGTTTATGAGGTTTATTTCAATAATTAAATTATATTGAAGTTCTCTTTACATAAGCAATTGTTATATGCAATTAAATATTTAATCTTTTTACTTTTAAATTAAAGTTGTGTAGGTAAATTATCTATACATAGACCAAGACAGTACAAACACAACAAATTCGCTAGATGCGCAGCCGCGCAGGTGCAAATTGCATAAAATATAAATAAATAAAAATATCATATTATCTAATGTACCACCTTCTGCCTTAAACATTTTTTTTATTTTTTTATACTAAATTTTATTTTTTCAGCTAAAGCTTTAGAATTTCAAGAACCATTACTGTTAGTCGGTGAAACAGGGTGTGGCAAAACGACTATTTGCCAACTGTTAGCTGCATTAAACAATCAGTCACTTTATTCTGTTAACTGCCATCAACATTCAGAAAGTTCGGATTTTTTGGGAGGATTACGACCAGTCAGAGAAAAGGTATCAATAGATTTTATTTATATATAAATTCTTGTAATTGGAATTTGATGAGCTATATATTATCCTAATACCTACATTTAGTAATTGTGCAATTTGCTTATCAATAGTCTGAAAACAGCATGAAGCTGTTTGAGTGGGTTGATGGTCCTCTCATTTTGGCAATGAAAGGAGGACAATTGTTCTTGGCAGATGAAATATCCTTGGCCGACGATAGTGTTTTAGAGAGACTCAATTCATTATTAGGTAATATTATTAAAAGTTTGCTTATTTTCCTCAGCTGAGGACTAACAGATATTTTTTGATTTAGTTTGAAAATTTTCTATAACAATATTTATTAAAAATGTATTTCTTTTAGAACCTGAGAGGAAATTGCTAGTTAGTGAAAAAGGAACAAGTGAAGAAGTTGAAATTACAGCTAAATCTGAATTTCATTTTATTGGTACTATGAATCCGGGTGGAGATTTTGGTAAAAAAGAGGTGTGTTGTAGTATATTTTTTAAATATCCCATTGTACTATATAGTTTTACCTTAAAGGATGTTGAAAAGAACTTGTATGCCTTCCTTAGCCATACACAGTTTGCTTTTTACATGACTGATTTAATTTGTTTGGAGATGTTTTCTGTTAATTTAATCGCATATATATTAGTAAAGAATAAAAAATAAATAAACTATACTAGTGCTTTTAGGTAAACCATAAGTAATAATACTCTTGAATTATGACTTATAACCTGTAACTCATCAAATATGCCATAATTAGCAATTTATGAAAATTGTAAAATTGAAATAAATTGTTTCATTGATGTTTGATAGATTTTTATCTGTTATACCGCACTCAGAATTCTAATTCTAGTAGAATAACAGAAATAAAAGTTTAAGGTACGTTATCTGATGGAAAATAACTAATTAATGCTAAAGCACTTTATTAATAACAATGAAATATAATGAGAATGATTTTAAATATATTGGAAAATTTAACTTTAGCATTAAATTGTATGTATATCTAATTAAATTAAAGTACATGAAAAATTGATGTAATGAACTTACAGTAGATTCCCGCTTATCCGCCTCGTCGGGAACAAGACATCACTGGTTAAGTGGGAAAGCCGGTTAATACGGAGGGTATAAAATAAAAAAAAAATCTAGTATTATTTTAATTTCTATATTGAGTAAAATGATAAAAATTTTATCTTTCAACTACACAACAATTTGTTTATTTTTTTCACTAATTTTGTCACTAGTTAATTAAAAGAAAGGTGTAACAACAGCTGAAAAAAAAAGTAATGCACAAACAAACACCTTGAACTAAACCTTTCCAAGAAAATGTATCATGTTTAACATCGGTATTATACGTAATTACAGTACTAAACAGAACTGCATCGGTAATTGCACAGTATTTCTTCTTCATTTCTATTTCTTTTTTATTTTTCTATGAATTTTATTTATTTATTCTATGAATAAATGAAGGATAAGGATTTTGTTAAAGAATCAATTTTACTTTGAATATATTTGTTTTATTGAGGTAAGATCAATTGTAAAAAAAATAAATAAAAAAAAAACCTTTTGTCTACATTTCAAAATTCTACGAGCCGTGACACAACAAAAATTAATTTTATTACCTGTGCTTCAGAATCTCACAAAGTAATGAAAATGTTAAACAATTTTTTTTTTTACCACGACCGCTGGTTAGTCTAAAGAGCTGGTTGAGCAGGAGTCTACTGTATATGTCCATCATTAAATGCATATTATATTACATGTAAGTATTTGTTACTTAATTATGATGCTTGTAATATAATGTAATTTTTTTTTAAGTTTTAAATTTTTTCTTCTTGTTCCTTATACAGGAGAGCTCTTCTTAACAAATTATTGACCAAAACAGAATTAGGTTTTTTTTCTTAAAATTTTTTTTTTCTTCAAATGTTTATTTTCTTGACATGAATTGATAATTTTCAACTGCTGAATTATGAATAGCTGCCTATAAATTTAATTTTTTCTTACATTTAACCACAATTATTCAAAATAGTGGAATAGTTAATTATTTTTAGGAATTGTTAAATATATCTATTGATTTAGAATCATTACGTAATGTATGAATTTGTATATTTCAGCTTTCTCCAGCATTGCGAAATAGGTTAACCGAAATATGGTGCGAAGGTGCTACGAACTCTGATGATATTGTAAATATTGTTGAGCATAATTTACGTTCTGAAATAGTTTTTGGAGACTCTCAAGATGGAAATACTTCTGGAATTGGAAAAGCCATTGTGCAGTTCATAGATTGGTTTGGAAACACTGAATTTGGAAAAAGGTAATTCTCAGTTTTGTGAAAAAATTAATATATTAAGAGAGAAATTCCCAACCCAATGCCCCTGGGTACCATTGTGCCCATGACCAACATTGTGCGAGGCTATCTTAGTCTGTAACAGTGATTTCCAAGGGCAGCTGGTAACTGCATTCCGCATATTCGATGTTCAACAAGTGTATAAAAAATAAAATATCTAATAAGTAATTAATTGGTAATATAATCACAATCTAATCATCTGTATTTAAAAAAAAAAATAGTCCTGATTGATATAATATTTTTTTAATGATATTTTCCAGTCAATCTTCATAATTTTTCTCCATTTTTTTTTCTACAATGAATACTAATTTACAAAGTTGATCATTTTTCATTCAATGTATCTAATCACCAGTTAGATGATTTTATGCTCGCCACTTATTTTATTGTTTCAGATTATCATCTCATAATAATTTTCTGCAAATTATAGAGAATCAACCAATAAAATGATATTACAAATATCTTATCTTTAGATTTTATATTCCTTATATAGAACTTTTAAATTTTAAATACTTTTTAATGCATTATTAATTAATTATTTATCTAATACAAGAATATAAGCAAAATTATTATTTTTTATAATAATAATACTTTATTTATTGTGGGACGAGCCCTTTAGAATAATACAGAAAGACAGAAATTTGGGATAAGGAGCCTCAGAGATAAATAAAAAAAAATACAGAGTAATTAAATAGTCATAATAATAAAAAAAAATATATATATATAAGTTATTTTCTAGCATTAATCAGTTAATAATAAAAAATAAAAAATTGATAAAAACATGAAGTGAACATAATGAAGAATGATCTTATAATTTATATACATATTTACAGCAGAATCAATGTATAATTTTATGGAGACTTGATGGATAAGAAATGATTGAACTGGCAGGGTTTATAGATTGGAAGGGTATTGAATTGATGGATGTGGGAAGGGATGGAGTTCCATTGGGATGAGCATCGGATATGAACGATCTGTCGAAAACAGCGATTCGGTGGGCCCTTATGTATAAATCAGAAAACTAGGAACGAGTATTGCGGAAACGGGCAGAGGATTTGTATTGAAGGAGGTCGGAGATGTTAGAAGGACAGTGGGATTGGATGACTTCAAAGAGGAAGGATGCCAGGAAATATTTTCGATGGGAGAAAGGATAAAGCCACTTCAATTCTGCATAAAAACGGGAACACAGGCGTACCTTGGGATCCCGAAGATGAATCGTACACATCAATTTATCAAACATTTTAATTTTGCTTCAAAATCCCCAGAGACGCCCTCATATACCATACAGCAATAGTCAAAACGGAGAAAAATTAAGGAAGTGACTAGGAGCCTACGGGTTTGAGGGGGGAAATTGGTGACGGAAGTAATTTAGACGTTCTAAGGTGGAAATATTACAACTGGAGATATTGGATACATGGTTTTTCCAGGAAAGCATTTGATCAAAGGTTTTTCCAAGGTTTTTGATGGAAGTTTAAAATATTAAAATGGGAGTTGGAATATTAGGAACAGTTTTAAGGAGATGATTGGAGCCTATTAAGGTTGCCTTTGTCTTTTCCACATTCAACTTTAACTTGTTAGCTCTTGCTCAGTCACAAATCCTATCCAAGTCTTGTTGAAGTTTTTCTGTGGCCAATAATAGGTCGGAGGGCTGGGAGTACAGATATATTTGGAAATCATCTGTATAGAATGGTATTGGGAGTGATGGATCATGAGGAGAAGGTCAATAATGTAAAAAGCAAACAGAGTAGGAGATAGAGAGAAACCTTGAGGGACATCACAGGAGAGGGGAAGGGTCTTAGATGGGGATTGACCAGGGACTACTACATACTAAGATTGATTTGAAAGGAAGAATTTGAACCAACGCAAGGCACTGCCGGCTAGAGGACGGTTGTGCAATTTAGTAAGGAGGATGTTATGGTCAACTGTGTTAAACGCTTTGGAAAAATTGAGAAGGATAAGGATATTAAGGATTTGGTGTTTAATGGAGTTTTGGACATCATAGGTTATTTTAAGGAGAGCGGATGGCGTTGAGTTGATTATAAATATCAAACAATGAAAAATCTAGGAAAAACAAACACAAAGTGATGTTTGACCATGAACAATATAAAAATCCCTCTGTTTGACTATGAACTTAAAATGTGCCCTCAGATAGGAAAAGATTGGGAACTCCTGGATTAGGAAATGAAAAGATATTGAATTTCTTTTTTTTAGAAGGCATCTTTTTATTCTGTCTAGGTTCCTTTAGCATTATATATATATATATAATGCTAAAGGAACCTATGTATATAATGTTAACTGTTAACATTTACTGTTTTAATTATTTAATTTTTTTTTTTTTTTTTTTTTTATAGAGTTCCTGTTAGCATTAGGGATATCTTATTATGGGTAGATTTTATAAATAAAACTGAAGGACCCTTGAATAAAAATGGCATAGACACAGCCAGTGCATATATTTATGGAGCTTTCCTTACATTCATTGACGGAGTTGGAGCTGCACAGACATCTACTGAGAAGTATAATGTTCAATTATTTGAATTGTAATAAATAATAACTGCTTGTAGTTTTTAGCAAATAAAAAGAAAGATAGCCTACAACTTTAAACTTATTAAACAATTTAAATGTACTTCATTAAACTGATAGAATAGCTAAAATTTTGTATCATATTTTATATATAATTGTTACATCTAATTTCTTATATTAAAAATATAACTGGTCAACTTTTCAAAACAATCTCTTGAACTTAATCTGTCTTTTTGCATTTTTTTACATTCGTTAAATCATTAGTAAACATTTTTTTTTTTTGTATTTTATTTCTTAAAATATCCCTGGATATGTAAAAAGATAGATGATCATGAAGATGAATAAATTGTTTTGAAATTTCGACCAGCTAGATTTTAAAAAAAGAAAATCAAGGAAAAAAATCCGAGATGTAACATTAGTGTCAGAAGTATGATATGACAATTAAATGTTTTTTTCAAAGTGTACTACTTCTTTTGTTGTCCATTTAATTTTTTTTTCTATATTCTGTATTCCTAAATTTTATATTATTGTAAGTATATTTATTTTAGCTATCGTGCATTGGAACATTTCAAAAATTCATGTCTAGAGTTTCTCCTAAGTCAGGCCAATGCAGCCCAAGGTGATTCCTCAGTAAATTTAATATTCACACCTAGTCTTGTTTTCGGTAATGTAGTAGATCGTCCAGATAGATTTGGTGTACATCCCTTCTATATAAAGAAAGGCAAGTCCATTTTCATTACTTTAAAGTTAAATAGGATGTTTTATTATTCTTTTTAATGTAACAATTTTATTGTTACAGCTAAACCCATGTATACTAAACAACAGACTCTTTACCAAGCCCCTACTGTTCTTCTGAATCTCTTGAGATTGATGCGAGCTTTACACGTTTCGTCAAGGGCAGTTCTTTTGGAAGGAAGTCCTGGTGTTGGAAAGACATCCTTAGTGCTTCTTATTGCTAAACTCACCGGATATCAAGTTTGTATTAATTAATTTTTTTTTATAGATTCTATAATTGGTAGTGTAAAAGTTATACATAAAGTTTGGAAATTTTGATAAATTATCAATGTTAAAGAATTACTCTAGAATACTACACTTTCATTGTTCTAAAATGGTTTGTCAACAAACAATATAAATCAGTAGTTTATGTCTAGTGTTGACATACAAGTAGATTTTTCTTAAGTAAAATGTTTTTTTTTTTTCTTATATCAGGTAACGAGGATAAACCTTTCAGAACAAACAGACATTTCTGACCTGTTTGGTGCTGATTTGCCTGTAGAGGGTGCTGAAGCAGGGACATTTGCTTGGCGTGATGGTCCCTTTCTTAGTGCTCTTAAAAATGGCCATTGGATTCTTCTTGATGAGGTTAGCTTAATTTTATACACTAAATGAATTGTTTGAGGTTTATTCATTTTTTTCATTTTTCAAAAATATGTTTGTTTGCTTCCTGATGAGTAATGTATTTTTTTAAATGTTTCTTAGTTGAACTTAGCCTCACAATCAGTTGTTGAAGGATTGAACAGTGTTTTGGACCACCGTGGTGAAATATACATACCTGAACTCGGTCGAACATTTAACGTGAAGGCCGGAAACACAAAACTGTTTGCGTGTCAGAATCCACAAAGAGAAGGTGGTGCAAGGAAGGGTCTCCCTCAGTCATTTTTAAATAGATTTGCAAAGGTATGTTTGTGTAACAGTCATAACATTTATTTTTCTCAACATTCCATAAAATTTTATATTATATCTTATCTTGAATTACTTATGTTAAACTGAAAGCAATGGTTTATTACATGTATGTAGTAATGATTATATTACTCATGTTGTGTCCATATATCTTAATAAATTAATTGTTAAGATACTTTTATTTAAAATATTTTAATATAATTTGATTAGTTTATCATTCTTCAGAGGATTCTGTTCCTTATACTGAATAGTTTATATATTTTTATTGATATATTTTATAAATTATTGGACTTCTTGAAATATTTAAATAAATTATATTTTGTTAACAATAAAATTTTATATATATATATATATATATATATATATATATATATATATATATATGAGATAATAATGATTTTGATTATTATATTATTATTTTATTTGTTATATAATTTATGCCATTATTCATCTTTCAAGTCTTATTGAGTCCTCCATTAGATATAGCTTATAAGTCAGTCCCTCCAGAATTTTTTTAGGGGAAGCTCTTAAATATCTGGACAATTTAATTTTTCTCTGAAAAATTAATACAACATTAATAATGAATATCTAATGGAGGACTCAATAAGACTTGAAAATGGCTCTAGTGATGGTTGAAACATTGTAATAAAATAGCTAATAAATAAAATGTTGGTGAATAATGGCCTAATTTATATAACAAATAAAACCTCAAGACACCAATTCTAGGAATAATGAACAGAAGATATATTATTATTATTATTATCTCTTTATTTTCCACATATACAATGGTGTTTAAATTATGTAATAGTTGGGGACCTATTAGGTCAGCCAAAAATTACATTTTCTTAATTATGTAATATTCATGAACTTCCTGACAATATTTGCTGTTCCCAACAACACCGCTTGTTGCATTCTTTCGATCGTCTGAGATGGTAGTTCTAGTTGTCGCAGAGAAGATACAGTTTCTTCCGGTATCAGCCCGTTGCACGAGATTACAATTGGCAGAATTCGGGTTTCCTTTAATTGATATAATTGTTTGATCTCTTCAGCCAATTCTATGTACTTTCTCTTTTTTTCCGCTACTACCTTGTGTAGGTTATCATCAGAAGGAACTCCAATCTCTATGATAAACGCAGATTGCTTACTTTTATCTATTATAAGAATGTCTGGTCTATTGTGGGGGATGGTGTGATCCGTCAGGATCGGTTGATCCCAGAACACCTTGACATTGCGCATGGAGTTAATTGGTTCTGGATGGTATTTATAATACAGACAATACTTATCGACGAGTTCCATTTTCTGAGCCATAGCTTGATGCACTACCTTAGCTGCATTGTTGTGTCTCTGCAAGTATTCCTTACCCGCAAGTATTGTGCATCCCGATGTTACATGTTGAATTGATTCAACTGCCTTTTTGCATAAGCGACATAAGTCATCGATGCCCTCTCCACATATATGTTTTCTGTATGCTTTTGTGGCTATTACCTGTTCTTGAATAGCAAACAAGAATCCTTCTGTTTCCGGAAAGATACTTCCACTCTTCAGCCATGTCAATGACGCCTCAGCTTCCACTCCTACATCCATTAATGAGTGATAAAATCGTCCGTGTAAAGGTTTATTTTTCCATATTTCTGATCGAGTGCCATCATCTGCTTCACTAATCGGGATTCCAGGGCTTCGTAAATTCAAAGCTGTATAATTTATATCTAATGATGCGATAGTTGAAAGGATATTGGAAGTATGGTTTATAATGTAGTCGCGAAGATTATTTTCTTCCTTTCGGCATAAATTCAAGAGGCTGATTAGACCACGCCCTCCCGACTTCCTAGGAAGATACAATCTCACTACAGATGACTTTGGATGCCTCTTCCTTGAAAGCACCATCTGTACTCTAAGAAAACGATCCAACCTTTCTAAATCGGTTTTAGTCCACTTCAGTACCCCAAATGAGTAGGCTAAAGCAGGTATTGCCCAGGTATTCAATGCCCGTATCAAATTTCTTCCACTTAAATGTGATTTAAGTACTAATTTAACACGGTATTTAAATTCTTCCTCAAAGTTTTTCTTTGAATTAGCATTGAATTTCAGAAGTTGGTGTACTCCAAGGTACTTGTAAGAATCAGATTCTCTCAATTGATTCATTATTACATTTTCCGATATCTCAATATTACTCCCCTTAATAACTCTTCCTCTTTTCACGTGTACTATTGCACATTTATCTATTCCTAGATCCATTTTTATATCATTACTGAACGTTCTTACTGTCTTCAGAAGAGCTTCCATTTCGTCTTCATTCCTAGCGTAAAGCTTGAGGTCATCCATATAGAATGAATGAGAAAGCTTCATTTCAGAGTTAAGTAGGTACCCTTTATCTGTATCAGCCAATAATTTGCTAAGTGGATTAAGCGCCAAACAAAACCATAGAGGACTAAGGGAGTCCCCTTGAAAAATACCTCTCTTTATAGATATGTATTCATTGGAATTCATTCCGTTCAAAGTTGGTGTGCTGATTGAGACCCTCCAAATTTTCATCAGTTGTTCTAATAGATCTATTATTGCCTGGTTTACTTTATAGATTTTCAACACTTCCAGAAGCCAATCATGGGGAACCGAATCGAAGGCTTTACGGTAGTCGATCCAAGACAATGTAATATTACGAGATTTTTTTGTAACTTGAGCAGTAATAAAAGAATCGATAATCAGAAGTTCTTTGCAACCTTTTGAACCTGCCTTAATACCTAACTGTTCCTTATTATTATTATTATTATTTATCTTATTATTATCTTGTTGGTGGTGTCGGCATTGAACCTTCAGGTTTGCTAAGCCTTTATTATTTATTTTTCTTGCTTAACGTAGATAATTTTTGTTACAGGTATTCTTTGAGCCTTTTAACAAAACTGATTTGGAAAATTTAATGGCATTGCATTTTCCAAACTGTGAGTTAAACATTAAGCAGTTGGTTGAGTTTCATTGTCATGTTTCTTCAAATAAATCCTGGGCAAGTCCTGGGACCTGGGAATTTAACCTGCGCGATCTGATCCGCTGGGGAGAAACTTTATCTGGTAACTATGATCCAGGAGTGGCAGTAGAAACTATTTATGCCTCAAGGATGCCAGCAGAACTTGATAGAAAAGTGGTCAGTATGTTTTCTTTTCTATTATCTCGATTTTGTTCTAAAACTGATTAATCTAACTATTTTTTTTTTTTTTTTTTTTATAGATCTTAAATATGTATTCGGAACTTTTTGGTGAAAAATTTCCTATTAAAAACCCATTTTCTCCTCTACTATTGTCTCCAAAAAAGCTTATCTTAGGAGATGTTATTATTCCACGAGATACTGGTGAAGATTATTATGACTCATTTAATGGAAAAGATGATCTTCTTATTCTGCGTACGCAGCAGAGAGCTCTGAAATCTTTGGCCTTATGTGTCAAGATGGGTTGGATGGCTATTATAGTGAGTATGACTAATTTGCTGTTTATATGAGTATCATAATAAATAAATCTAGAAAACATTAATTTATATTTATTTGCTATTAAAATTAAAAAAAAAAAAAATTTAAAATCTGCTGCTCAGCATTTATTAAAAGAGGCAAATCTACCAAATCATGTGGTATTTTGCATTGCTAGTTAATGTTTCAAAGCATTTGCTTGCCATCATCAGTTTATTATTATTTAATTCTTTAAGACTGTTATAATTTGTTCAATTCTTTTTTCATATCACTTTCCACATTATTCTATACAGTAATCTTTAAGGGAAATGTCCTCATGATCCAGGATACATTAGTTAAGAATTTTTTAAGATAATAAATTTATTTCAATTTTAAGGTTGGAAAAAGTGGAAGTGGAAAGACAAGTCTTGTACACGCCCTTGCACATTTAACTGGCAAGAAACTTCATACCATTCCAGTCAGCTCTACGATGGATACTACTGATCTCCTCGGAGGATTTGAACAGGTGAGCAAATATAAAATTATGTTATGTTTTTTATTTTTCTTCATTTAGCACATCTGTATAGATCTTTTTAAAAATATCTAATCAGTAATTGTCTGATGTACTTAAATAGTATATATTTGTATTTTAATATTTCTTTAGTTTAATTTGTTTTGTTTTTTTCCAGGTATGTATATCCTTCAATTACCAATTTTAGGAGGAGGGTATGTGATAGGGTGAGTAATGCATGAAATTATCATATTACATTTATTGGAAATTATATTTATGTACTTCTAATGATAATGTCAGGCATCACAACCAAGTAAAGTAATCTTTTTTAACTTCTTATTTATTGATTAGTATGCCAAATTTTAAATTAATTTCTTATAACCATTATTCTAATATTTCTTCTGGAATTTTATTTTGAGGGTAAATTTAGTCTCATAGTCTCATGGATTAACTGTTCAAAATAAATATGCAATTGAGGTTATTTTCATATTAATTTTTATGAGTTAAATCATTTCCAAATTTATTTAATTTATCCAAATTTAAAAAAAAATTGTGTTTATTATATTTGTATAAAATATAATAGAACTTTTTAATCCTTCCTTGAATCTCATTAACTGACCTAATCCACTTCAACCTCAAATGTATTTCACTTGGGAATCCTTTTAATTCTAGGAATTTATTTAATTACTAATGATGATATTGTTATTTAAAATTGATGATATTGGTATTTATGATGATATTTAAAATTGATGCAATTTTAAAATCATTGATACTCTTGTCAAAGCATTCTTTTTCAATTTATTGACTATTTTATGAATTACTTTTGATAAATAGTTGTACATATATCTTCCAGTTTCTTTATTGTGATTTGGTGTTCTGTATAACCTAATGAATTTCTTGTTGAAATATGTTGTCTATTGTGTTTAACTATTTTATATACTCTCTAATGCAGAAAGGACAGGATATCCTTTTGGCTAACTATCTATTTTTGCCAAATAGAGAAGATCAATATTTATTATGTTGATCCATCATGTTATAAAAGTCGATCCTATCTAGAGGGATTTCAACTGACACCACTTTTGATTTGAGGATGTTGGAGGTCATGATGGCCAACCGTGTTAATGCGTAAACTTTAACATTCTCGAGTCTAGCGAGGCTGGTTCAAATTTGGCTTAGATAAAATTTATTTCATGGTGGACCGTGGAATAAACTTCGAACTTCTTTCTCTGGTTGGAATAGGTTTTTGTGATTTCATAAATATTTCATTAATGGCGAGTTAGGGGGTATTAAAAAAAAAAACAGAGATTTTGAGGTCTTTGTTTAGTCGTCACACTCTTCCACCACAGCCTCAGTTAAAATGTTCTATTAGTCATATTTAATTTGTTTCATGTTTCTTCTTAATAAGTATAAGTACATATTATTATCATTTATTCAATTAAATAATTACATTGTAGTATTTATTTTTAAAGTGATAGATCAAGATCCATCAGATTTTTTTTAACAGCAGACAAAAATGTCTATGGCTATAAAAATATAAAATATTATTAATATATTTTTTCTTCATTATTTACATTCTAAAAATAAAATAGTGCAATCATGATTTGAATGAATTAAGCCCTCCTCTAACACACGGCAATGCTAAGGAGACGCGGAGGATCGTCTGTGTCGCTTCTTTATCTGATACCCAAAGGTAACTTAGCTCCAAACACTGCGCAACTGTAAAACAATTCAATCTCTTCATTCGTCATTAACCACTCCAGTCTTGTTCTAAGTACCCTTTTTGACTTCTAATCATGCATAATGCTATAATTGGCTCCTGTTATAGGATTAGGGGGACCGGAACTTGATATTGTTTCTGAGCATGTCACTGTTTGATTGCTATTTGGCAGCTCACTGTGTACATTTATGTCGTGGGAAGGACATTCTAAGGCTATAGTTACTTCTTTAGTTACTAATAATCAAATTAAAATTTTTTTATTGCAATTTTTATTGAAATGGCCAGCTAAATACCAGATGAGGTACATATCTGGCACTGCATGCTTTTTAAGTTTCACAAGAGTAGTAACGCAACAGTTGCTACCAAAAAATTTGCAATATTTATCCAAATGCATTAGACTTTCGTAAATGTCAAAGGTTGTTTTTATAGTTCAAATCCAGTAATTTTGATTTTTTCCGACTCGTATCAATCTGGAAGACTAACAATGTTAAACAAGGACGGGTTAAGGGTGAAAGTCGAAGAAAATCGAGGAATTGTTAAACAGTCTTAACCAACCTTGTTCAACCATCCATCAGCATTTTTAGCAGTTAGGGAAACCACCATATGCAACTTATTGCTTCAGCACCACAATACAGAAACGTTTTTTGATCGTTTGATGCCCGGAGATGAAAAATGGATCCTGTATGATAATCTAAAATGCAAAAGGCAGTGGCTCTCTCCAAAAGAATCGCCACGAAGTACTGCTAAACCAGCTTTGCACCCCCAGGCCTTTTTCGTGTATTTTGTGGGGTATTCTTGTCAATGCTCATTTTGAAGTGTTGAAAACTGGACAGACTGTGAATGTAGACCTTTATTGTGAACAACTGGATCCTGTAAATCAACTTTAATTGAAAAGTGGCCAGTGATTGTCAACAGAAAAGGCGTTATTCTGCAAAACGAAAATATTAGATTGCACTGCTTAAGAACTCTGGAAAAATTAA
Source organism: Nezara viridula (assembly GCA_928085145.1). NCBI lineage: Eukaryota > Metazoa > Arthropoda > Insecta > Hemiptera > Pentatomidae > Nezara > Nezara viridula. The sequence goes on from OV725081.1 coordinate 51,995,835, forward strand.
AGAGTTGAGGGTGAAAAGTACTGCCTCATTCACCAAACTCGCTCGTTGTTGCACCATCGGATTTCCATCTTTTCGGATCTTTTCAACACTTTCTAAATGGGAAAAGATTTGCAAATATGAATGATGTCCAAAATGCCATCTCCATACATTTTGATCAAAAACCAATCAATTTTTATTGATCCTGCATTGAAAATTTGCACACTAGATGGCAAAAGATTGTTGATAATTGTTGATTCTGTCAATGATTAAAAATAAAAACTGCTGTGAAATTTATGTATTTGAATTTAATGTAAGAAAACGATTATTTTCTGGTCCTCCTAATATAAGCAAAGCAATTTAGTCATCAGCGAGGCTTTTGAATGGAGAGAATGTGGGTTTTTTTCTTTTCTGTTTCATTGGAGATTAGGCTTTTCCATAAATATACTCTAATTTAAAAAAAAAAAAAAAAATCAAAATTTAGAAAGATGTACAAGAAATTTTATGTTGGACTATTTTACTTAATAATCAAATCTGTTGTTGAAATACAGTAAAAATCAATGACATACAAAGTATTTGTGTTCTCTAAAATTATACTTGGAAAATAGAAAGCATTCTCAATAGGAAATTCCACAACATAATGAAAATTGCAACTAGCGGTGTCCAGTTTTACCTTTTCGAATAACTGGCATCATACATGCTCCATCTTGGACAAGTTTTGAAACTCAGAGCTGAGGAACTTGCCCCTTCTTATAACAAATAAGATATTATTTAGGAAAATTCTTAGTCACCCCTGAAGCTTCTATTCCTTCCTAGTGCATCTACGTTATTTAGAAAGTCCAGATTCCCATTGAGCATTTTATTATAGTAAGTTATAATAGTTTTTTAATAAGTAACATTAGACAAATCCTATTCATTATTAGCAATAATAATAATAGGCTTATTATTATTATGCCCATTATAATCAATAATTAAAGTAATTCTTTTCATATGCAGTATAAATATTTCTAATTTATTCGAGTTAAATAGCAATTTCAAACAGTTGTTTGAATTAATTGTGTGATGGAATTTCATTTAATTTTAATTATAATTGATTTATTTTAATGTTCCTACCACCTTTTTACACAGAAAGAAATTTGGTGAATCATAGGAATGAGATGTAGTATTTAAGGTTAAAAAATGAGAGCTTTTATAAGAGAATTAAAATATGCTAGAATGATATTTATTGAATTAAAAAGTCACATTAAATTTTTATTCACAAAAAGAAAATAAATATAAAGGAAGGAGATGGTCCGGGTGGTCGTCATAAATAGGCTAAATAGTAGCAAAACTATTTTATCAAAAGGCAACGTTTCGACCCGACTTTGCAGGTCTTCTTCAGGGAGGTGTGTTCAGCTAGGAGTTTCACTACGAACTCACTTCAGTTCTACAAATATGTTACAAACAAATATTTTTTAAAAAATTACTCATTATTTTCCTACTATACATTCTTTAGTTATCTTTCTAATTCATAACTTTCTCCTTACTCAGGATTTCTTTAAGTTTCATCTAAGGTTTTTTTAGAACTTGAATTTTGATTGTGTTGCTCTGTTTGCTCCTACTAATGAAACTTTAACACTGCCATTTAAGAATATCTTTCTTTGGACTAAAAAACTCATAAAATCTTCACCACATATCTGTATTTAGTTTCTAAATATAATTTTTTCATTTCCCATTTTTTTTTTTTCTATTGACTAAATCTAAGTTTTGAAATCTCAGAACTGGTATGTATATCCGCTACGAGGTATTTTTGGCTGGCCGTACTTGATATTTATGATATTCTTGATATTTGTTTGGGATCTAAATAGTTTCATGTTTGTAATGTTATTGTTAATAATTTCACTAGATTTGGATTAAAAAAAAACAAAAATTATTGTTTTTTGATGTATATAATAATAGCTATATATATGTATATATATATTAATTAGCCCAGTAACCTTGTCGTGAAAAGAGGAGTCTGAGTTGCATCAAATGGGGGTAGGTTTCTTTTTTTTTCTTGTGTGACTGAGATGCAAAATGCAAATTTTCTACCTTGGTGCCTTATCTCTCCCCTTCTCCCCCTCCCCCCCCCCGGAACATTTTTGAAAATCCCAAAAACAAATTTTAAACTTTAATAATCAATAACTTTAATAATAATTCGTCAGCACCATATTGAAGGAACGAATGTGTAATGTTACTTAAACATGGTGCTGACAAATTCAGTGATTGCAATAATTAGTTTTCCACTACATTTTATCTTTTCCAAGAACTTGTGTTTTTAAAATTTTTATGCTCTTTCTGAAAAATCAGGTGCTTTGGATGTTAAAAGGTTGCGATTTTAAGCATGATACATTATTGTGGATTATGAGAAAAAAGAATTTATTAGGTGCATTTTTTATTAAATTCTGTTTAGTCCACACTTTTGTTGATATTAATAATGGGTGAGTTTTATTTTATAAAGGTCAAATATATCCTTTGATGGACGCATATGTGGGGAACCTGCGACCTGTATGAGCTAGTTGAGGCCTTTAAACGGTTTTGCATGACATTTGTTAGTATAGGGTTAGAATTAATTAATATTTCATTATTTATGTTATGAAAATTAATAGAATTTAGTTGAACACATGTATATGAGTGAATACATAATAATGGCTGCTGCTATTTTAATGTGTTCAAACCATCAATCAAACAATCTTTACTGGTCTTGATCTATTAGCCTTACTTGTAATCTCAATAATCATGAATTTTTGAGAGGACAGAGGAAGATCTTTTTCTTTAGCTACTAATTATTATTTGAAATGTTATTAGTGGTATGATATTAGGATGAAGGGAGACCAATTGTTCAACTGTTATGGTGCAACTAGATTCTTTATGGATTGTGTATTATTTTCAAAATGTGGATCCCATAATTTTAATTTTAATTACAATTGTCTGGTCAAGTACAACAAGAAAAAAATTAAAATAAAATTTTCAAGATTGTATAAGGCATACTCAGCTTTTTATTGAAATATCAATGATGAAAGGTGGAGCCATTTAACATTTTTGAAAATGCCCCTTTTGACTTATTTTATTTAAAAACGTGGTTGATTATTCAACAGAAGGTCGTTATTTTGTTATTATTTTTCTCCTTTTAGTATTATATTAAATAGGGATGAAAAAAAAAAAATCCCAATTACCGACGTCGGAGCCGGCTGATGGGTATTACCCAGTGGTGCATGAAGAAGCTATTTCCTAAAAAGAGGAGACCAATGGCCATGAAATTGGGTAGCTCTTTGCTTTCTTTTCATGGCAGGGCCTTACTTAATATGGCCGATGTATGGAAGAGCCTTTGTTGATTGGACCATGAACATTGAAGCGTTTTATATACGTATACATACAGCGTTTTTGCGTCTACCGTCCGTGTTTTTGTTTTTAATATCCTTTCTTTGAATTCATAAAGATATAAATCGTAAAGCAGATACATGTGATATCATCACCTGTTCTTATAGGAACACTAATATAATACAATACACCAATTGATTATATTAGCTATGTTAATTTGCATTTTAACTAGTTAGTTTTGAATATTGTTACGTGTTGTTTTCGTATAACTTATTTAGACTATTGTTTTCGTAATTTTTGTTGAAATATGTTTTTAAAGACTTTCATATTTCTTTTTCTTTTTTAAACGATAAGCTTGTACTGATAGAGTGAGTGAACTCACTTCAGTTTCTCATACGTTTTTAAATAAAAACATGTTTATATTAATGATATAAGCAGTATTTTAAATTTAACAAATTATTTATTTTCTATTGTTCCCATATTTTTTAGTATTTCTTATTTTCTTTGAGTTTAAATTTTACTTCATATAATAATAATACAATGATTAAATGTTTCACCAATACGCTCCCACAAACTTCCTTCAACAACCGGTTCGGTGAGGCCAGCATTAACAAAATCTCGTTCGATCTTTCCGGTCATCTGTCATAAATCTTTTTGAGGGAATTCTTCATTATCAATAACGCACAACTTAGCTTGGACATTTCTATAGTTTTGCTCTCTATAGCTTCTTAATTTTCCATTTGACTCATCCTTTGTTAGACAAAATATTTTATGTAATAATTTATTTTCGGAGACATTTAGGCATTCTTATGTCTTCGAAACAAACGACTTCGAATTAATTAGATACGTTTCGTAACTATTAGAAGCGTTAGATGATATTTTTGTGAAATCAGACGTTTCTCTTGCGTAGGTGCGGTTTAATTCCTCGTTTTCATTTAGCTGATGGCACTGCTTCTCGCTTTAGCGTATGTACTTCAGTATCAGTGGCCATGAGTGTTTACATGCTGTCTGCACGCCTCATAATTAAAAGAGCATTATAACTGTGCTTCCTCAGTTTAATTATTCGTTCGTCTATTATTTTAATTTTTCTTAAAAGGTTAAAAAATGCTAGGTCATGTGTACATTTATTTATACTCGTATAAACATGTATCACTTCAACCCATGGGATTCTTGGGCTCAGTAACTACTAAAGTAATAATGTTTCTTTGTCACAATCGCGACGTTTCTTAATTAAACTAGTATATTCCTTAAAAATAAGGTAAGAATACTCACTTTATAGAGGCTGGGTGTGCCTCTGGAGGGTCCTAGATCTCTGGTCATACCGTGGCTGGTGTAAAACAATAAATAATTACCTTTCTCAACCCCATTCGAACCTATGCCATAGGATATATTACGCACTGAGCTATTTCGCTTCTTTATATTTATCAATACACTTACCCTTTAGCACTAACGGATCTAGGATTTAATTTTATGGGAGGCTTCAATCCGAAAGATTTTTTTTTGTATATATATATATATATTACAGTAATTACTTCGAAAGCAAGAAAGAAACTAAGTACCGATATGAAGTGGTGTTTAAGTGACTCTTTAGGTCCTATTAAATGTTATTAGGCAAACAATAATACTTTAAAGAGATCATTTTTTTTTTCATAAAACATGGTTATATTTTACCATTTTTTTGGAGGGGGAGGAAGATACTTCAGCCCGAAAGCTCCCTGCCTTCCAGGAGATCCGCCTGTGCCCTTTAGTTTTAGTACTTTCTACTCGTACTGGTCCCTTAGGGTTGCTACTAAGGGAGAAAACTAGTCCAGAAAGTGGGCCTTATCCTTTTTGCCAAGCACTGATGGCTGACTTTATGTTGCCACCGTGTCCTTACCAGAGTGGGAGTGTCTAGATTCATTGCCAAGGGCCGCCGAGAAATAAATATTACAAATCCAGGTGCAATTGAAACCCTTGACGTTCTAAAGCGGACATTCTGGGATCCACTCCCCAACGTGCTCCACTATCATTTGTTTAGGCCAACGTTTGTAAGAGAGGATTTGGCCGAGATCACACTCAACTACCAGATTTTCTTCCTCTTAATCCATTACTGGTTCCCATTTTATAGAGGATGGGTACTTACCAAGAGCCTCAATCCATGGCTGCTGTAACATAATAAATATATAAATAATAAATTTTTATTATTTAAAAAGTGGCCAGCTGTCTAAAAAAAATGGTAGTTGTTAGATTAGCTACCTGGAGGTTTGTGTCTGTTTCGACAAAAGAAGTGCAGCGCAAAGTTCATAAGGAAGTTTTTTTAGGCGTTCATTTAATGTAAGAGGGACCCAAATTTCAAAGCTTTTACCTTGCCAATTGCGTTATGGCAGTCAACAATGGTCGACTTGCTATCTGAGAGTTTCTTTGTAAGTCTTAAGAGTTGTGCTGGGATTTTTAACCTCTCAGAACATTTTTACCAAGAGAAGAAATCCTTCCATTAACGTCTTTATTTTCAGGACTGAAGTCTTCCTCTCGAAATTTTTTAAACCGCCGCTGAATAGTGTACTCACTCATGCTGCCATCGCCCCAGTCTACATTAATCTTTCTATCATTTTGGGTCCCGTTGCGACCGAGTTTAAACCCGCAAAACGAAATTATGCGGAAATCACGCTTTGACTTCTTAGTAAAGACTGAATTATTTCCAACTATTGAAATTTTATGGAAGATAAAAAAAATTGTTAGAGGTTTTTATAAGTGTTTGCATCCATATAAAAGAATAATCCCTCAAACGCAAATAGTTTACATGTATAGAAAATATGATATCCTGCACAATTTTTCCGGATAAACCCATAACTTTGAAGGATTTTCTACCTGCGAAATCAGAATGTTGTGCACTTGGTGTCTCTAAATTTGATATAAAAAAGGGTTTTATTTCGTTTTGATGCACTTATTGCCTTTTTGTTTTGTGAAATAAGGTCATAATCCACAAAAACGTTTTTAATATCTTAGTTAGTGAATACCTTCCAAATCATCGAATTTTCAATTGGTTTCATAATATTTCACTTAAAATCCTTATTATTAAATTTTAATTGGATAAAATCTGGTGGGATAGTAATATCAATTTGTGTCTCGGCACATATGGCGCTCGGCTTAATTGAAATCGTGGGTATTGGAATTATTTAATTCATAGATTGACGGCAGCGTTGGATTGAATCTATCACGATTACTGAATGTTTTTATCTTAAAACTTTTTTTCTTAGTACTTAATTTTATTTTTAGTTTATATTATCAGTGTTAGTAAGATCACCACTCAAAAATCATTTTAGTCCGTGGTACAGACGCCCTTTTATTAAATTATTTAACATAAGCCTGAAACTTCGTAAGTAGCTTCATCTCATCGTAACCTACTACTATTTTATTTACGAAAACACGGAATTAGGTCGTTTTCTATCTAAAATTCGTCAAACTTTGTCTGTTAAATTAGGTACTAAAAACTCGTATATATCCATTTGCTTTCTACCTGGATTGTAAGGTAATTTGATCAGAAAATCGAGACAAAAGGTGGCCTAAAAATATTTGACCGTTTGGCCTATACAACCTCGTTATTTTGACATTTCGAGGGTGTAAGTCACGCCGAACGACTCAATATTTTTCAAGACCACCTTTTTTCTTGAGTTTGTGCTCAAATTATCTTATGGTCCAAGTGGAAAGTAAATGAATATTTACTAGTTTTTAGTACCTAATTAAATAGACAAAGTTTGACGAAATCCGATCCCAATTCCAAGAGTTTTCGTAAATAAAATTGTTGTAGGTTACGATTAGTTAAATCTATTTACGAAGTTTCATGCGGATGTTAATAATTCGATAAAAAGGTCGTACCACGGACTATTACTACTATAGGCTTTTATTGATTTCTCTCGTCGAATCAACTATCGCTGGTTACGTTGCCTCTATTTCCCATTTCTATACAATATTATATTCTTGCCGCTTTATAAATAATTGACATGATTTAGGTCTAGAATCGAGATGAATAGTCCCTATGATTTATTGAAAGATATCTATCAGGATCCCACCATCTATTTCCTTTTCACGAGGGCAGCCCGGATAGGGATAAAGGCAACGGAGTGTGCTTGGATCAGCTTCATCCAGACTGATGTTGCGAATAGATCAACGCTACAAGGAAACGTCTGCTTGCTCTTTATCTACGATACACTTCTCAACTCACTAGTATCCAGTCGATTTTATAAATAAAGGATATTTACCTTCTTTTTTTTTTTTTTACTATCACTTTAGTTCTAATTTAATGAGTTTCCCAAAAAAAAAAAGACTTACATTTATTATACTTGAGAAGATTTCTTCGTCTACGATTATTTTGGAATCTATCCGTTTAGTAACTGATACCTCTCTACTGTGTGAAGATAAATGAGCATTGTCCTGAATAAAAAAGTTGGTGTTTCCTTTCGCATTAGGACCATCTTTTTCCTTTTTTCCCCTGTTTAACGGGTTCGGGGGGGGGGGGAGGGGGAGAGCTTTCGGTCTGAAGTTCCTTCAAAATAAAAAAATAATTTTTTCTTACTTTGGTATGTTTTTGTTGGATGACTAATCTGAGTCAAATACTTTAACAATTACAATGTATTCTCGTTTTAAATCATAGCGGATGCACTTCATATGATGAATGGTCTCGCGTGTGCAGGAAAAATTCACCTTTAAAAGTATTATTGTTACTGTAAACTCTATAACCGCACTTCCCTCTAAAATTAAATCCTGAATTTCTTACTGCTTTCTCTTGCTTACGTCAGACATCTCTTACTGTTCCTTACTTTTTCTCTTTAAACCTACTAAATATTTGTGTTTATTGCAAATTATTTGTGGCGACAATACTATATGTGGCTGTTAAATAATGAGACTGATGCTGTAAAATATTTTATTTTGATTTCATACGTACTTACTTATTATCACATTCACATATTACATATTATTTAGACCCCCATCCTCTATCCCTTAAACGGTCGATGCGAATCTTCCATTGTCTGAAACTGTGCTGGAAGTCTTCTCTCAGTTCCTTCAGGACATGTGTCGCTTTCTTTTTCACAGCTTCAACAGACTCAAATCTTTTCCCTTTTAATGCAGATTGACGAATTGTGGTTTTTACTTATGACCGTGAAACGAAGCGCCTATTCATGCATTGGAAGATTCCAACTTCACCGAGAGCAAAAAAAGATCGAATGAGCAAATCCAAATTCAATTGATGATTGTTTTGTCGATATTGATAGGATTATGCGCCTTTGATAGATTTCTGAAGGTCAAACTATTAAGAAAGATGTAAAGTAAATTTTATTCTGGGACATTCAGTCCTCCAAGAATAACTGTAATGAACATATTGGTGACATTTGTCTGTCATAAGTAGATGATTAATAATTAATTAAATTACATGTTTATTGAGCGTTGAAATTAAAATTATAGACAAGCACAAGTTAACATTTGAATTATACATATAATATATAATATATATATATATATATATATATATATATATGGTTGTGTTCACTTATAAACAATAAATAATATATAGGTATCTATAAGATAACAGCAAAATAAGATTGACATTCTTAAAACACAGAAATGTTATTCTTACATTTACTCGGAAGATTGATTGCTGAGGAGATGGAAAAATAAATGGTGTTTAAATGAGATTAAGGATGAGGATTAGCGAACGAAAGTAGGTATGGAATTCCAAAACAAGAAAGCACGTATGGGAAAGGAAATAGTTCTATGAGAAGGAATAAAAAGGTTTGTGGGCTGCGATCTCGTATTGAACGAATGGACCGAGGAGCAAGGATTAAACAGATCAAGAAGGTTAGCGAGTTTTTTAGTTGTAAAGGTTCGGAAAAAGAAAACGCTTAAGAGATATTGCCGTCGGAAAACTGGATAGAGAAACTTCAACTCGGCATACCAACTTGAGTCGTGGGAGATGAATCTAATGAACATTACTACATTCACGTTCTTGCTGAGAGAGAAAATGGTACGGTTATAAGAAGACCGCATATTGAATTAAACAAGAATCCGTATATTGAAGGAGGTAATGAGTATTTGTGTAAGAAATCAAAATTAAATTTTTTGCAGCATCACTCCGGTTATTTAATAGTAAACCTCATAAATTTGGTTACTTGGTCTATCTCTGTCGTAATATCTGTTCTATTTTTTAAATATATTTTTCTACTTTTTTTTTCTTAAATATTTTTATTATTCTATGTTTTAAATATATATTTTTTTCTATTATTTAAAAAAAAAGTATTTATCTTTTTAATGATGTAGGGATGGTTGACCGTTGATATAATATGAGAAGGAGTTAGTCGAGGGTGCGGTCAAATAAATAAAAAATTAAAATATATTAATTATTTTAATTTTTGCCGACGTTTCGACCCACTTTGCAGGTCGTCTTTCGTCTGCAAGACTACCTACAAAGTGGGTCGAAACGTCGGCAAAAATTAAAATAATTAATATATTTTAATTTTTTATTTATTTGACCGAACCCTCGACTAACTCCTTCTCATTTATCTTTTTAATTATTCTTATTTATTTCTCTATATATGTATATATATGGTATGAATGAAATTTTAAGAAAATAATCTCCCCTTAATTGTTCCCCAATTTTATGGTTTTATGATTATATTGTTCATAATTTGGACCGACTTAATTTACGTGTTGTAGAAGTCGCCATTAATTTGTATTTGTATTTTGATGATGCCGTATAACATTCGCAGATAAAGTTGTATTATCGATCCTTAGATAAATTGCCTCGAAATCCTTTAGTTTATGACGAAGGATTCAAGGAATGTTGGTGATGAATTATGCAGCTTAGCGTGTGATTCCACTCATATGTCTAACCCTGCTCCATCTTCACTTTTCCTCTCCATTCTCTGTTTTATAGGCAAGTGCTCTTATAAGTTTACCTATAAGATTTATCCGAAATATCTTCGGCAAAAATTCCTACCCTCTTCTTTATTATTATTATTCTTTTTTTTTTTTGCGACGATCTGGCGATGCTTTTAAGAGCAAAGTTGGTAGTGAAATAATGAAAAACTGATGAAACAGCGACATAATTAATATAAATGTAAATTGGGCATCTAATAATCAGATCTTGATATAAAAACATTGTTTTTACGGGTTTTATGTTAATAAGCTATTAAAATAAAAACAGCTTTTTCTTCATTTGACCTGCAAAGCAGTAATAGAAAAACATCAGAAAAATGAGGGGGGAAATCAATTAGTTTTAAAAAAGATATTTAAAAAAAAATCCGTGGACGTTAAGTTTCCTGTAACTTAAAACTTTTAAGTTAGCTGTTTTCATTTAGGGCACTCCAATACATATATTGTCCAGGGTTGCTGATAAATATAAATATTTGAACTATTTAGACTAATAAAAAAATAATTAAATTATATTGCACCATTTATTTTCTATTTATTTATAACCCTCCTCTGCCTCTTAGGCAGTTAATATAGATTTTTTTTTCCACAGCATTGAGAAGCTGTGCAAGTTTGTGTTCGAACCCATTGCTACGAACAAAACAAATTTATATTGCACCCTTGTCCAAGCTTTGTTTGTATTTATATAAATTCTTGCCATTCCACTAGTTATTCGTTTTTTATAATTACATTTACTGAAAAGTATAACATATATTTCCAATTCTTTATTAATTTTTTTACATTCTAAGAGATTCTGTCTAGAGTGTAACTAGCCACAATTTTGATGAGAATCAGTTATTTATGCATTCAGGCATATATAATATCTCGTATGACTTTTAAGAATATATATTTATGTATGCATATATATATATATATATATATATATATTATATATATATTTATATATATATATATATATATATATTTACTTATTTGAATTCTTGATAAGATTATTTATAAGATACATATTTAATTCAAGATAAATTAGCTCTCTATAATGGTAATGGGCATATATGATATTAAGGAATACATTTATATGATATCATGGAGAACTCTTTTATCTAGAAATTCTGTTGACGTTAAGCCCTGTTTATACTTCCCTATGGTGGAACTTTTTTTGTCAAAAGATAATTTTCTTATCCGTCATCTATGCTGCAAAAGCCAGTGGAAACAATTTTATTCTAAAACACAGTTTCGAACTTTTTTTTTCTTCAAGGCATTTGGCTATTCAGAAATACAAAAATACATTTTTGTTTTAAGCATGCGATAAAAACTGAACTAAAAACTCGTTCAAAAAATATAAAATCCCCTGTTTTTTTCTCTTCTGAATATTTTTAGTTTTTGTGCTTATAAATTCATATATTTTTACCCTTGGCTGTCGAATTTCTCTTTTTTAATTTAGTTTTTCTTATGTTTTTTTGTTTAATCAAACTTTGATTAGTTATAATATAACTAATCTATTTTATTTATAATATAACTAGATGTATTATATCATGTTTAATTTAGATGATAATTAGTCCATCACGCACTTACCTGATCGCATTTTTGCATTGGGTTGTTGACGTATTCCTTCACATTTTTTCACACATATATCCTTCCCGCTGTTTTAGAGCGTAAGGTTAAATAAAACATTAATGTACAGAATGTTTTACTTTCTCTGGTACAGAAACGAAAATCGTTAGGAGTTATGTGTAACTAACATAAGTGACAATAATTATTTGATTTATCAATATTTTAGAACAAGCTAGGATTCTAAATTTGATTCACATATAATGCATTAATACATTATTCTATTTTATATAGAATACTTCTTTAAAATTTTCGATATTTTTTTAAATATACATATAAATAGTACCATAGTTAATTTAATGGATCAAACGTGCTTATCATATGATTTTTTTTTATGTACAGTTTGGTTTTATACACATTTATATTTTATTATGTACAGTATATTTAATTCGGCTTTTGTCCGATTATCATACCATGAAAGTCAAACCATTAATTAGCATTGTTTTATGTATTACAGGATTTTTTTGTATAGTATATTACAATTTTATTGCAATGTAATGAAAATATTCGAAAGTATTCATGTTTAATTTGCTTGATTAATTCTCTAATTTTTTGTATCCAATTGGAGTTATAAATTTGGTATTTTTCGAACAGTAAACATAATAAATTCACTGATCCTATTTAATAGGCAGTAATAAGTTTGTTCTTTGTTCCATAAAAGGTTTTGGTTAGGTTATAGGAGTAAATTTAATATTTGACGAATTTTTTCCCTGAATCTCTTTGTTTCTTAATACTGCCCTGATCGTTCACACTACTGCCATGCACAAATTTAAGAAATGGTATTTAAGAAAGTTATTCTTTGTCTTATTTTAATTTTAAGATAATCAAGAACTAAAAAATAAATAAAATAAAATTAAGTTAACTATTTTTCCTTGTTTATCTTTTCAATTTTTTTTTATTGAATCTTAGGTTGTAAGTTCTAATTGGACTGAAAGCTCACCATCCAGGAAAAAATTATTTTTATTTACAATAATAAAATGTATATAATGTTTTAATTCTTGTTTTTTTTATTAGTTAGAAAGTGAATGTAGTTTTGATTTACTAAGTAAATAATTTGACCTCCATGGCTTCACATGCTTCTTATTAATATTTACATAGACATCGATAATCGTATAGTGCGTTATAGGTAACTTATGAATACATTTCATGAGTATTTAACTGATTAAAGTAGTTATTTATAATCAAGTATGTTAATATACTTTATTTTTGCATCATCAATGGTATTTTAATTATAATGAAACCTTGTAATAGATGCTGTTTTCTAAGAACCAGAACACCTTTATATCATATTTTACATAGATATGGGTAGGTATCATCGTATGTTATAATAATTGACAAATAAACTTACAATTTAACGTTTTTCTTACAGTAAATCAATTCCATTATTTTAGCTTGAGAATAGGTTTTTGGTTCATATTATTTTGGGAACATGTCTTCTGAGTCACATGATCACTTCTTGTCTTACCTGCATAGAATTTCCTCACTTGAGGCGGTAAACATTCATTCAAAATTGCGTTTATAGACCCCATTTTTTTGTTCGTTTAGAAGTCTAGGTTTTATATATTCGTAAATTGATATATAAATAATCTTGGGAATCCTTTACATATCGAATATATATACACACACGTATGTATATGGCATTTTCAGTTGTCCGATATCCGTAGCATAAATTTTTGACAATGGTCCAAGGGCTGTTTGAAATATAGGCTACAAAAGATCGTGCCACAGTTGAAGGGAATAATATTGCTGGAAGAAATCTCAGCATTGTGATGGAAAACACGATACAAATATTATGGAATTTATGAGATATTCTCAAAATAAAATTTTCAGTATTATTATAAATTTTTTTTTTTGTGTGTGCGTGATATAACTATATTTTAAAAGTAAAATTGTTCGTCCATTAGTACAAAAAAAACAATAAAAATAAATTAGCTGTTTCTATTTATTTCAATGTTAAAATTTTTTAATATTTAACTTCCTCAAATGATAATGTTCGTACGATAACCTCACTTATTATCTATACTTCATAGGCAAATTTTTCAGAATTAAAATTACAATAAACAAAATTATTGCTAATTAATTGATTATTATTATTAATTATATTAATCATTAATATTATTATGAATATGAATAATAATAAGAAAATGAATAATATATATATATATATATATATATATATATATTTTAATAATATGAAGTATTAATTATTATTAATAAATTTTAATCCTGAATTAATTTAATAATAAAACATTATTATTATTATTCTGCTAACTTTGAATTAATTTCAACCTGTTTTATATACTTTCAAATTTTAGACGAATTTGAAATACAGGCAAATATATATATATATATATATATATATATATATATATATATGTATATATATATATATATATATATATATATATATTGTAAATTATTTTTAAGACTAACTTAAATACTTTTTAATTTATGTTTTATAATTTAAGATGTTATGGACTGAAATAGTTGGCTTTTTAAATATTTCATTTTCAAATATATATATTTTCAAATAAAACTAACACTATAGAAAAATCAAATTTTACTAGTTACTGAACTAAGATGTAATATTCTGAGAAGATAACTAGAGACCGAAGTTAGCTTGTTAATATCAAGTCGGAACTTTTCGAAGACGTTCATTATATTAAGTCCTACAAGAACAGAGTTTAGCTTATATCTCCTTCGGACTATAAATAATATATTTTGATAAGATTCTATTGTTTCTGCCTGTAACTCTGGCAATAATATTATGTCCGAGTCAATATTTTGCCAATATCTATATTCATTTGACTGTATGCAGGTCCTATTTTTAGTTTCTAAAGTATTTTAATCTATTTCTTCAATAAAACTCGTTATCATTAGTTTTTGGACACTGTGTTTTTCCCTTTCCTACTCTCTTACACGGTGATGGGTTAAGATTCAATTTTGAATAATAGCTCTTTACAAAGAAGATGAAGTGCTGGACATTTTCCTCTCTTACAGTATACAGGTCCGATTTTTAGTATTTGAAATATTTTAATCCATATGTTCAACTAAACTCGTTATCATTTGGTTTTCGAGACTTTTTCTTCTATTCGCCTCCCTAACACGACGTCGCGTCAAGTTACAATTTTCAATTATAACCTATTACAGAGAGGTTGAAATGCTGAACAATTTACTCGCTTGCAGTACGAGGGTCAGGTTTTTAGCTTCTGAGATATTTTAATTCATATGTAAAACCATTTCAATTAGTCGATTCAAGCCGACTTTACCCGAGCGTTAGCACTTCGGAAATCTGACGGATCAATCTAATTCACTCTCCACAAAAAATTGCAAAACACGCCTAAAGAAGTTTTCACTTCAAAGCATAATTATTTCTTTTCTTACTTGCTTACTTCTATATTTATCTTTGTTCTGATTGTATTTTTCAATTTGTTGCCTTGATGATGACCCATATAATTGACTCCAAACTTAATTAACATTGATTGCCTATCCTGGTTATTTTTCATCCTTACGATTTCAATTGATTAAAATATTTTAGTATATATTTTATAGTATACAATGTTTCGTTTGAGGTCCAAGAAGTTTCTGTTCTGAGAACGTACTAAACCTGGTGATCTCCAAGGTAGTCGCATTTCCATTTAGTGGGATAGCAAAAGTTATCCATGTTTGTTGAAGACAGCCCCTGAGGTCGGAATTGTTGCTCCTTTGAGTGGGGCTTGTTCTGGAGTTATCCCGAGAGCCCTCCCTAGTTATTGCAGGATTAGAAAATTATATTTGTCTTTGTAGTTGTGCAATCTTGTCCTATCCTCTGAGATCTCCTATCCACGCTCTGGCTTCTCGAAAATTAAACTTCCTTTATAAAGGTATATTGGACTCCGGGGCGCAACCTCTTGTTAATTTAGTTCTCAAATGATCCCTCCATTTCGGTTAATTCCTTATATAAACCGCAGCATATCTCGAAGAAAACGCTTTAAAAATTTTTATTCCTCATTACTCTGAGCCTTAAAATTTATACTTAATTTATTTTTAACGCTCGGCTTTAAACTTTAATTGCAGTTGTCGGAGATTTTCTGTTAAGATTATATTCACTTTAAACAGTTAAATATTTTCTCGCTGAGCTGGTATCCAACTTTAAAATTATTCTACTATTGATGGTCTAATAACAAAAGATTTGTAAAATTAAATGGAACTGTTGTTTAAAAGCTAATGAATTTTATGCGTCAGACGTAATTTTTCTATAGTTGCACTTTAAAAATACTTTATTTACTTGTTCTTTGGTCTGAAAGTTCCTCCTGTAGCGGCAACAGAAATATATGATAAATTACTCAAATTGTGAATTGAAATATGTATATATATTGAAAATACTTTTTATTAATAAAGTTTAGTGGCGATAGCATATACTGATCAAAGCTGAAAAATAACTGTAATTGTAACGGCTCTGGATAGCCGATTTATTCTTGGCGGAATGAATACGGCAGTCATATCTCAAATTGTTAGGTCCACGGATCTCCAACCCTTCAGGGTGTAGACCTTAACGCAGATGGTCCAGTCTATGGTACATTTACTCCTTTTGGTCTTCAACAAACGAGGTTTTATTTCACTTTATCCATTAACCTTTCATCCTCTTCTCTTACTCCATGCAAGTTTGGACTCTGATCCGTCCGCTTGTATTCCTATATACTAAGTGAGGAGATTGATCCCTCTGGTTGAGGTTAACATCCTTGCGGAGTGTTAAGGTTGATCTCTTACACCGCAGACTGTGAGTGGTTTGAATGCTGATCGGCCTGACACTTAAGGTCATTCATCTATCCATCTTCCTTCATCCATTCAGTCATCTTACTCCTCTATAATGAACACGCACTGTCAAGGCCTTCTGGTAAATTTGTATCCTCACTGCACAGATGCATCGACACTCCAAATTAAAACCCCACAAAAATATAGTTTAATGAATTCAAAAATTCGCAACCCCATTAAAATGTGCTCCTCACCCTCAAAAATTCATATGTCGCAACTTGAACAATGTCATACCCTTCTAGACACTCCCTGGAACTCCTCAATTTAATGATTTATGTTTCAATGTGTTGAGATTTGCTAAATTACTTACATGGATGACTAAAAAGCGTACGCGATTTAAAATTTATATTTGCCTAGATTGATTTCAATAGGTGCAACCATATAACATTAGACCACATACGAAACAAATGATATGAATGAGACAGAGCTCTATTACCATTATTACCTCCTACTGATCCTCAGATATTACCTGTCCTCAAAGAAGGGATAAGGTCAGTTCAAATTCTGAATAAAGTATCTCATTTATAAGTTCTCAAACTTGATCTCAACTAGTCTAATTATAATTAGGTTGCACAAAATTATAAGTGATATTGGTGTAGAATCAGTCAAATAATCAGAAAAATGTGACTAAACGGAGATTAATTTTCGTTCTAGTCTAATTTTCAGATTCACTTTATATGCACACTTTTAAAGATTAATTCAGTTTATTTATTTTTTATTATTCTTAATTAGAATAATCCACATCATCATTTGAGGAAATATTAAAAAATACATTTTTTTTGTATGTGTACAATAACATTATTTTGGTGGGTTGGAAACTTGCCATTCGCAAAGATTCGTTTTTCGTAATATGCAAATCTGTGCTTATATTCGGGCAGTGGCCAAATTATAAAATCTCTTGGCCACCACCTTAAAAGTCATGGGGATGTTGGGATGTACGTGTTTGTTGTAGAGCTAAATGTTAGGGCTAATGGATTCATGTTTCTATCAGTCTCTGGTGGAAGTTTTTATAGTTCTGTGTCATTTGTCACATAAAACGGTGCCAGTAAGTTATTTCCTTAAAACTCTTGAAAAGTTTTTAAGAAAAACTTAAAATTTTTAAGATATTGGAGGTTTTCCGTTTGTCCATGTAATTTGTTGATGGTAAGTTTCTTATTTAAAGATAATTTGAAGCGCCTATCATGTAACCTAGATAATAGTCCGTATACTTTGTTCAGTTGTTTCCTGTTCAATGTAGTATGGGTTCTCATGTCAGTCTCTTGCCCAGGTGAAGTTTCATAAAGCCCCAAATAACGTAGTTGTTTTGATATAGGAATACGACCGTTACTAATATGTATATCTTTGGACATAATCGGTAATTTAGTGTAAAGACTTTTCGTTTCATTGTTTTTTACCTCCTACTGGGTTGCTTATTTAAAAATACCATTAAGGTGTTCCTATGTAATAAAATATTGGATTACAGGGTATTTGTGAGTTGTTAAGTCTTGTCATGCATGCCCTTGTAAGCTCAGCTGTGAAAATATTGAAAAATAATGATCCCAGTACACTGCCCTGTGAAACTCCAGCTTTAACACGTTTTGTGCTGGATAGTACGTTCCCTACTTTTGCAGCAAAGTCCGTGAAGTAAGAAAGAAATATTGAGTAGTTAGTGGCATCATTTTGAGCTTGAAAAATGACTCATCATGCCATAATAAAATAAAATAAAAATAATCTCTTTACTTTTAACTTGTTTTCTGCCGTTCTCTTATTTTCAGTGAAAGTAAAAATCCGAAATATTTCGGTTAAATTAATAATTTAATGTGAAAAATTCACGAAGTAAGTTTAGAGTCCAGAGGTTCATCTGTTGCTTTTAAATTATAGACGTACCGACATACATTAACGACATGCTATTTCCAAGAAGTGGATCGAATGTTCACACACTAGTGTCCCTTTGTGTTGTCCATACTCTTCATTGCCGAAGAGCCTTTTCTGCCTACCGGACCAGAAGCACAACGATGACCAGTCTACTCCGAACTGGAGGACGAAGTGGATAGCTGGGGTGTGCCCATCCTGAAGCTGGGTCCGCCATTCTGGCCCGTTGACTTCCAGCTCCCCTCTCTGTACATCAGATCCTCGTCTCCCTGGGGTCCAATCAATTAACAACATAATCATATCAACATATATTTAAAAATTATAATAAATTTTAAAAAATATATCTGTTTTCAAACAAAATAATACCCATGCTTGAAAGTATTAACAATAGGGAACAGGTGTACAACTTTAACGTGCTTTTGATTACCTTCAAGTCAAATAATAGCTTAGATAAATTTTAATGAAAATTGTTTGTTTAATTTTCAAACTGTTGAAAGCAGGCAAAACTTTGTACAAATGAAGTGCGGTGGTGCGATATTTGTCTTTCTAACACTGTGTCCTCCCTCATTGGCAATTTGCCGTCTATGCTTTGCCAATTCGGGCTGAGTTAACAGTTTTTTTTTTTTTTACACTACAATCGCCGTTGTGTGTGACCAATTTATAACGTATGTCATGATAGGATCAATGACCACTGACAGGACCTTAAAAATAATATTTTTGTTAAAACTGAAATCTACTTTTTTTATTTGTGTGATTTTTTATTTATCGTTTCCCGAATTTGGTGCCGGAATTTTGATAACTGGGGTGACAACAATCATTCCGGTGGTTGACATCAGTCACGATTCCAGAAATAATTTCCAATATTTCCTCCCCTCCCCCCCCCACCGAGGAACACAAATTTCTTTTTCAACAAACTTAATTATTTTTTATTAGATACGATGCCTATAAGATATCGATTGAAATAAAAATGCTTTAAAAACATATAACTGTGTTATATTACGTATTGAAAACTATCATTCCAATTTCGAAGAGTTTTCTATTTTATTCCATTTAAGTGGGCCAATCCGGCATCATATCAGTTCCTATACACCTATAAAACAAATACAATTTTTCAATTTTATCAAAATTTACTTGTTGTTTTATAGTGTGAGGTTTTTCGATTCTACTCTATTCTAAATTTACCATTACTTATTTTCACGTGTAGTTTTCAAAAAATTGAGATTGTAGTGATTCATGCATTCAAAATTACGTTCCATGCAAGAAAAAATATACAAAAGAGAATTAAAATTTTAATGATTGATATATATTTACAACTTAAAATTTTGTATTTGCAGGATAATTCATTAATTTTTCTTTTCTTAGGTGTATTTACAATATTTATTTATTCTGATTATTTTAAGTGTTATGCGTTTCAACTTTCAGTAACCTTGAGCATCAACAGAATCACTTTATTTTAACTAATTGTTAAAGTAACATTTGGCTTCATTTCATAGCCAATTCATATCAAAAGAAAATGTAACAAGTTTTTTATTTATCTGTATATCTGTTTCTTAGAAATTTGCCCATTTATATTTCGTAGCATTTCAATCAAGAGATTGTCGATCATTTTGGCACTATTAAAGTGTTTATCTATTTTCGTCACTGATTTTTAGGAACACATTTTAAGTTCGATTAAATTTGCAAATAAATTTGCAAATTAAATATATAACATTAGAAGAATTTTTATTGCTTTCCTATTTCGTTTTTATATTGGTTTTTTCAAGTTATCCTTTGTATAAAATATAAAATTTTCTTTTCTATTTTCTATTTCACTCAACCAATCGTACCTTGCGTGGTCATAATTTATTTTTATTATTATTACTAACTTAGTGTTTTGCAATTTTATTGTTAAAAGATGGCAGATTTCCTTGTCTGTAGCTTAGTTGAATGCCTTTTTCTAGGTCAAGTGGTGCATTATAAATATCTTCATCTCCTCCCTAAGATCTTTGTATAATTATCTTGAGACAAAGATGAAATGCTTCATTGTTAGTTTTAGAAGTTGTTGGGTCAACGGAAAGTTTACTTAACAAATGTATTGTAAAATTAGATATGTCTCTTTTAAGTTAATATTTTTTTTTACTATTGACGTGAGATATAATTTTTTAAAAATATTTTTTATGTTTCTATTATTTAAAATCTTGCTTGACTCAAAACACTTTTTAATAAAGAGTGCATATAAATGCTCTTAGTAATGTAGTTTTATAACATTAGACCATCAAACATTTAGTGAATTAAAAGGCATACGAATAATAAAAGTTCCATAGCAATTTGGTAGGTATTTACATGATTAGAAATATTATATGCTTAAATGAGTAAGTACATATATACAGTATTAGAAAGTACAAACACATCATACATCATGCAGGTTTTATAAACCAAATACCTACACACATGCTGACATTTATTTGCATAGTTGCATATTAACAAAAAAAATTCCAAAAACAATATGTTACCTCATGGATGTCTGAATTTTTCTTGTTGTTATTTGTATGCATTTGTTTGATATTTATGGGTTGATATATATATTAGGTGTTGATGCTTTCGTTTTTAGCTTATTTAAATTATTCACCTTCTTTTAATGTTTTGAAAGTGTTATTTAGAATTACATTCTCTCATGAATAGAAATGAAAATTGTAGAACGTTTTGATGATTAACGTACTACTTAAAATAATTATTGTTTAAAGTAATTTCTATTTTTTTATCATTTAGGGCCAGTTGCTCCAACTCAGTAAAGCTTTGATTAAGCGTTATATAAAATTAAACCAAGTTTAATCTTTATCGGTCGATCTTAGAAAACTTAATTTTCTAGGATTTTTAATTTAATCTTAGATAACGCTTAATCTAAGCTTTGCTAAGTTGGAGCAACTGGCCGTTGAATTTAAACTTTTTCCTACTTTAGAATCGCATAATTAATTATTATATTTGTATTTGTATACTAATATATATATTTTTTTAATGTTCTGTTTATATTTTTATATCAGCCTTGATCGGCTCGCGACTTTCATCGTTAAAATAAAATTAAACCCAATAATACAATTTTGTTACATTTAGGGCAATATGAAAGCAAGCATTTTTTCTTTCCGTAGAAAAAGATTGAAGAATCTATCTCTAATGATAAATTGTGGATGCGAATTTATTGTTTTCTTACGGTTTGATCACAAATATTGTTGTAAGAGATTGTCTTAAAAACTGGACACACCATTCAAAGAAAACGCTACTTGAAAATTAGGAGAAAGAATAGAAAAGCATAGAATGTAAACTGACAGAAGTGGAACCTAATTGCTGTAAATGGCTCATCAGCTCCAGACGTTCCAGGAGAGAAGTTATAATGTATCTACTTAGAATTGGAGACCGCTTGTTTACACATGGCTTCCTTCCGGGAAGATTTGAAGCACCCACGTGTGAAAAATTACATATCACGAAAAGTGAAACACCTACAAGAAGAATTCCCAATTTGAAAACGGCAGAAGAAAAATAGGACTAACCAAACATTTAATGAATGAATGAAAATAATTTATTATTCTGGGACTAGTGTCCCTTTAGAACAAGTCACAAATACAGAATATATATCAATATTTTGGTGTGTCCATGAAATACAATTTAATATTTACAGGTTGATTCGGAGTACAATAAAGTTATAAATGATAAAAAGATATAAATACGTGTAAATATAAAATATACAGAGAAAGTAATTAAGTGAACGAAATATCGATGAATTACAAAATAATCAGAGTATCTGGGTGTACTTTAAGGTTTTTACAGCTTAGGTTTTTAAGTGCATTTCGTGATCAATCGAATTGGGAATGGAGTAGGTGTTCCAAGAGGAGAGATTTGAAAGAGGATATCGATTTTGCGTGTCGAATATCTGAAGCTATAGAGTTCCAGAGGGAGACAACTTGTATTAAAAAGGGTTTATCAAATGCAGCAGTTCAGTGAGTGGGAGGATAGAGGTCGGACGCACGGGATCTGGTGGGACGGGATTGAAAGGAGCGTTTGAATTGTAGGATCTGTAGAATATAGATAGGTCGCCGTGTTGTAATGGCTCGGTATACGAAGGTAGCCAGAAAATATTGACGGCGGTAGGACGGATAAAGCCACTTCAACTTGGTGTAGAACTGGGTAATATGCGTATCCCTCGATTTAAGAGAAATCGAACGGTATACTGAAGAGCGAGTCACTACTTAGTTTAAATTTTCGATTAAATTAAATTAAATTAATACTAGGTTATTATTTGAATGCCAAACCACACAGTGTTATGTCTCCAAAATGCAGGCAAAGAAAAACCCGTCAATGCTTTGCCAATTCAGGCATCATTAGGACAGAAACAGCTAATCGAACATCACTCCATGAAATCTAGATGCATACTGAAAGGAAGAGAAGGTAAGACAACAAAGCAAGAGGTGGTTACAATCCTTGTTGTATATATATATTATATAGCTATTATCGTATAATCAAAGTTAAGCAGCGACGAGCGTGGCTAGCACGCTCATCTATATAATATATAATATAGCATATATATAATACAGCACTTGGATAAGTGACTGTCCAGTAAGGAAAGCCACGCTGCCCGAGAGATTCCTTCTCCCCGCGGGTATGTGAGCCCCGTCAGTCTACTGGAGGCAACTCACGCCGACCGGGCGTAGTATTTATGACCCTACCCCATACTTTAAATTGGGAATCGGGATGTGGTCTAAGAGACCACACTCGTGGTCAAAGATCTCCATGATCTGTAGCGCCAACCGAAAAAAAAAAAAAAAATATATATATATATATATATATATATATATTATATATATATATATAATACAGTTAACAAATAAAACCAGAAACTCTCCAAAAGATTTTTTTATAATCTCATATTAAATATGTAATAAAGAAATTTCTTGTTTTCTAATTACTACTTCTCAATTTTTCTCACAGGTTTTCCATCACATTTAAGATGTGGTGGTGTTTTAGTAACTTTGGGGCATTTAAAAAAATAGGCATTCCTTTACTGACACGGCAGACTGTTTGGGTTCATTTTCCTGATAACAACAAAATTTGTTCTTTAGCCCAAATCTTGCACAATTTCATTCAAGTTTCTTGTAAATATGTTTATTCATTACACCATGTGAATATTTTCACTATAAAATGAAGATTTCTTACACCGGAAGACGCCATACATTCCCACACCAAGAAACATCACATAAGAACGTAACAAAATAATACTTTAGTAGGATTTAATATAATATAAATTGAACTATTATTCAATAATTTCAATCAATATCGAGGCTTATCATTTTGACTGTGAGCCGCTGTCTATAAAAGTTATATTAGGAATATTGCAATTTATAAATTATTTAATTTATTAAAAAGTAATAATAATCATTTTCCCACCATTTGATTCCAGTATTTGACGGCATGAATAACCTTTAAATAAATGATTGTTTATCCTCCCCTCTTTGATTAGTAAGGCTTTTAGCTTTTTTTTGTCTTCGAAAGGGAATTATTGCTCGAGTGCCAATAAAGCACGAATGACAGTAGAATCGCCTTAGCTGGGTAATCATCCCCGGCAAAAGTCGTTTCTTGGACCGTTCCAGTTTAATCAGTTTTAACTGAGTACTTCAATCCATTTTCAATTACGTTATAAACTTTAAGAAATAATTTTCGATTAAAACAACTATTTCGACGTATTCCTTTCGACAGGGAGGTACTCTTACAAGTTAAATTAGCCAAATTGCTTCCTATGATATTGCCTAATTTGTACCAATCTGATTTTCATTGTTCGCTTTGTCTTACGAACCTCGCAGAATAGTTTGATAACCACCCTTGGTTAATTTTGCACCCCGGCTTCGAAATTAATTTATGATTTTCACTTGTAGTGAAAGGATGAACGATATCCTGATCAGACATAGATGAAATTTTGGATAATATTTTCACTGGAGTTGAGAAATAAGATAATACGTAACTTTTCCCATTCCTCGGCTTCAACCCTTCTCGAATGGCTTTTTCTCCCCTCCCAGACACTTCCCTAACTTCCTCCATTTACAGCTATTCGTCCTACAGTTCGTCTTTTGTTGCTCTTACTACCGGTATGTCTTGAGCGAGTTTAGCCGATTAAAGTAAAAAACTGCAATAATAATATGTAATAATGTCTTTGACTAGGATAATAAGATGATAGGTTCTACCCACCGTACTATAGAAGTAAAGAAATGAGACTCTTTACGCTAGTTAGAGAAGATATTATTTTATCTGATCTATTACTGTCGTGCTCCTCTATCACATAGTTTACGACTGTGATGAGTGTAAACCGTGGAATGTAAAAAATGGGCATTGTCAGGATATTATTACAATGATGATAAAGCAAATTTTTTTTTTTTTTTTTTTTGTTCTTCCCTACCTCGCCTTTTAGGCTATACGGGATTTTCCCGGGCCGGGGGGTGAGGGCGGGGAATTTAAAATCCCCTCCGGCACCGGGATGCGAACTCGTACTTTTTATATCATCTCAAATCTCTGTTATCCGGTTGCCAGGCAACTAGCGGTGCTGTGCACACGCTTTAGCCTATTCGGCCACCCCGCCCCCGAAAACAAATCTTATGTAATGTACTCAATAAAAATGGCTAGGAACCTTTACTGATTTATTACCTATAGATCTATATACCTCCTGAGGGGGTCCCTCTCCCATAAAACCACTTCATTCTGAAAATCCTTCTTATTCGTGCTACCTCCTTCTGGAATTTCTTACCCTTCTCCATACGTCAAACCACTTACATTAGTTCCTTCAAACAACTTTAATTCCACCACCACAAAAAAAAAAAAAAAAAAAAAAAAAAAAAAAAAAAATCGTTAAAATCGGACAATTTGGAGAATAGATATGGTCTCTACATGTTTTTTATATGTCCTACTGCAAATGTTATATCCTTTGTTTTGTATTTTGAGTTTAGGCCAATAATTGAAATCACCTTTTATTTATCGCTTCCTCACTACCGAAGATAGGGAAGCATTGTATTTTTCTTTGTCACTAGGAAGGTAATGTTACTTTAGATGTATATTTGTTTGGAAATAATAAATCGTTGTGAAATAATTTGCAGCGGTTTTTTTTTTTTGTGTATCTGTGTCTCATTCCAAAACTCCTTTATTGCTCGGTTTGTCAATTTCTGGAATTTTCTACCTATCAAAATTTGTCATTCTTCCCTCCAGTTCACATTCAAAACCTCTTCTATTCCAATTCCTTTCTCAAAAACATTCAGATACCAATTCGACATTAGGCATTTATTTCAAGTCATTGATTTGCTAGGGATAGTACATGATTTTCCTACTCTTGATGCCACTAAACGCATCTATTGTTTGTTTATAACTATTATTTTTCTTACCCAATTAAATTATTTCCTATCGTTACGTAAAGAAATGGTGATGATGTATTTATATATTATTCAGCATTTAATTACTCAGGCACTTTATGATGTCAGATTCAGCTTTCTTTTGTCTCAGCAGAAACACAGAGTTTATTTTAAAGAAGAATTTGATGTATTTTAATTTTTTCTTAAAAGTGTATACTTGAACTGTTATCACTGTAAATAATTTTAAGTGTCGTGTCTTTGTTTTAAGTGTTTTCTATATAGTTTTATTTGTTTTATATACATATATATATATATATATATATATATATATATATATATATATATATATATATATATAAATATATATATCTCTATTTACTTAATATTTTCTTTACTTTTTTTCTGTTGTTTTTATTTAGGCCAGATGTAATCTATCTATTATATCTAAACGTCAAATTGATGTATATTTTTTTTTATCTCTGCTATTATTCTAAGTGTACTTTAGTCCCAGAATAAAATTATTTTTCATTTCACTTAATTGGTTGATTTTTTAAAAATTATTATTTTATTTTTTTTATATTCGTGCATTTATACATGTTTTATATTTGAACACAGAAAACGATCTGTAGAATCCTCTCGCGACTACGGTAGCCTCTAAACTGTTTATTCTGGAATTCCGCCGCAGTGCAGGGCGCTTCATTAGTTCCTTTATGCCTTTGTTTGCTCCAATTCCTCTTTATTCAATCCATCTTCTATGGCTTTGTTTATGTGATCGATTTCATATGACATGAATAATATGGCGTCTGCGGTTTTATTATTATGTTGGTATTTTATAGATTGTTTATTTCTTACTCAAAGGACTTATCGTTCTCTTGAACTGCTTATTCGTTTTTAAATGAAACTAGATACCACTGGAGCCAGCGGCAAAAGAGAATACTCATTATAGTAGGAGGTTTTAAGCCCCTCTAAGCTTAATCCAGTACCCACGGCTCTGAAAGAGGGGGCTAATAAGGTTACTAATTTTCGGGAAAGGTTTGAATTTAAAGTACGAAAGTGCCTGCCATTTTTTTTTTTTTTTTTGTTTTATCTATGTATTGAATAATAATACAATCAGCCACTGCTGGAGGGTTATAAGCATTTGGGCTAAGAGTTCTCATTCAAACAATATACATAAATAATAGAGAAATAAATATAAATATAAAAAGTAAATAAATAATACTGATGAAGAAAGTAAATAAAAGAAAAAAAGTAAACAATAACATAAAATAGAAACTTCTAAACACAATCATACCTGTATACAATAAATACATTCGCCCAGGAATCTCCGAGCCAGGCTTTTCCCTCCACACGTGGAAGGCAAAGCAAGAGTCCAGGAGATCCCAGTGCCACTTTTCCAGCCGCATCACTAGTATTAGAAGCCAGCGGAGACTGAAAGAAGACACTAGAGCCACAGACGCTCGGGACATGAGTGGAGAAGCTGGCCATTGCCAGGACTCCAGAAGCATATTTATAAGAGATCTATGGGCCACTGCCGTTTTAACCTTCGTGGAGGATTGTAGGGATGAAGGGAGCTGGATAGGGATTGAGCTAGAGGATTTGGATGATGGATAAGGTTCTGGTGAAAGTTTGAGAATCTGGATGGGATGATGTCGAGGACAAATGGGATGTTAAGGTCATGGTTAGTTAGATGTTAAGGTCTTGTTTGTGACATAATATGGGGCATTGACTATTGTTCTAAGTACTTTGGACTTCAAGGATTGGATGCGTTTGATATTCGAATGTTTAGCAGTCCCCCACAGTTCAAGTCCGTAGGTCCAGATAGGTTTCAGTATAGTCTTGTAGATTAAAAGTTTGTTTTCAACCGAAAGGTGGGATGTCCTACTTAGTAATCTATACAGCTGGCCATATCGTCGGTTAAGTTCTTGTCTTTTAAGTCTGGTATGTGGGTTCCAAGTTAGTCTTTTGTCAAGAAGGAAGCCAAGGTAACGGACTGTGTCTGAGTAGGGAAGTGGAATTGAATTAAAAAGGATTGGCGGACAGGATCTGCGTCGCAGGGTGAAAGTGATATGTTTGCATTTTGATTCATTGATTTTGATGCGCCAGTTCACCACTGCTCAATCAAGGAGAGGTGAGATTGTAGGTTTAGAGATGCTATTGGAGGATCTGAGTGGGAGGATAGAATGGCAGTATCATCAGCAAATGTAGCTAGAAATGTATCGGGATTTGAAGGGATATCGGAAGTGAAGAGGATGTAGAGAACTGGGCCCAAGACACTGCTTCGTGGAATGCCAGCCTCAACTGGATTGTAAGTGGAGAATTCGGTGTAACAACGGACTTGAAAGGAACGATTTGAGAGGTAGGATTTGAGGACTAGGTATAAGGATTGGGGTGAATGGGTTTTGAGCTTGAAAAGTAAGCCATCGTGCCACACCCGGTCGAAAGTTTGTGCTACGTCCAGAAAGGCACCAGTGCAATAATGCTTGTTTTCAAGTGCAGAGGATATATGGTGCACAACACGAAGGCCTTTTTGGACAGTGGAATGTCTTGAGCGGAATCCAAACTGATGAGAAGAGATGTTGTGGGATTCGATTATGGGTAGGATGCGTTTGAGAAGGATTTTTTGAGAGGACCTGGAGTAAGCTTATCGGTCTATAGGATGATGTGTTAACAGGTTTACCTGGTTTTGAAAACAGGTTGATTATGGAATGTTTCCACACCAAAGGAAAGTTGGTGGTACGAAGGATGCAGTTGTATAGATAGGTAAGGAATATGATTGCTTTTTTGGGAAGTTGTCTGAGGATTTGTGAAGTGAGGAGATCATATCCAGGGGATTTTCGGGGTTTTGATTTGTTTATATTTGTATAAGGAATTTGACCTCAGAAGAGTTAACAGGTTTTGGAGGTTGAGAGAGAGGAATTGGTGAAGAGAGGAATTCTTCAACTTCAGCAGTATGGGTGGCATGGAGTTCGGGATGAGGGGTGAATGTGTAGGATAGATGTTTATCAAACTCTTCTGGTCTATTCGCATCTGACGAAGCCCAGGAACCATCATCACGGCGAAGTGGATGGGAAATGAACTGGAATTTAAGGATTTCTTTGGTTACATTCCAGAGGGAGTTATCACTAGCGGATAATGAGGAGAGGTAGGAATTGTAGGATTGGGTTCTAAAAGTATCCAGTTTCTTTTTTACCTGTTTGGAATAATAATTATACGATTTCCGGTCATCAGGATGCCTGGTTCTTTGCCAAAGGATCCTAGAGCAACGTTTGCTATGGATTAGGTCCAGTAGGTCTTGAGGTAAAGGATTTATGTTATGGCATTTTTTGGGACGATCAGGTGAGGATGCAGTCCAAGCTGCTTGCTGGATCAGGGTAGTGAAGGAATGCACTGCATCGTCGAGGTCTTCAGGTGTTTTTTAGGAAACTCTGAGGTCTATATTGTCTTCCAGTATTTGACGGAAAAGGTTCCAGTTAACTGGCCCCCTGATAAATGAAAGTGGGGATGATTTGGGAATGGGAGATGTGGAAACGGTTAGGACTAGAGGACTATGGTATGAGGAAAGATCATCAAACCTTGAAATAGAACAGTGTAGTGATCCTACGCCTTTGTGGAGGAAAAAGTCTAGAAGGTCGGGATTGCGGTTTGGATCTGTTGGCCAGTATGTGGGTGTATTAGGTGAAAAGATGTTGCTGCGATGGGAATTAAGTGCAGATAGCAATGTTCGCCCTCGGGAATTCGTCCATCTGGCTCCCCATTGCTGGTGTTTTGCATTTAGATCTGCACCTAGAAGGAAGTGATGTTCTAAGGAATTCAGGAAGGAAATTATTTGGGATTCGGAAATGGGGGTTTTAGGCGGGGAATATGCCGCAACTAGTGTTATTGGGTAAAGGGGTGTTTGGATTATTACGACTGTGGGTTGTAGGAAATTATGGCTTGGTAAGGGAAATAAATGATGGAAAACGGATCGATGGATAATTATGGCAGTGCCACCATGTGCTGCTCCATCAGGATGGTCGGTTCGATAAATATTGTAGCCTGGCACGTTGTTTTGTCGTTTGTTGGTTAATCGAGTTTCAGTTATTAGTGCTATGTCGATGTTTTTGTCATGTAATAAGATTGTCAGTTCGTTGATGTGGTTCCGAATACCATTCGCATTCCAAAGGAGAATGGAGAGGAATTTGGTTGAGGACATTTATGGATTTCTTGGCAGTGGAGTTTGGATATAACATTGGTAAGTAGCGAAATAAGGTCCGAGATTTAAATTCGGAAAGGAAAGATGTCAATAGGCTTGTGAGGTCAGTGGAATTGGAAGGAGAAGGAATGAATGTATGGGTGTTTAACCTACGTTCAGGGATGGAGGGATATGGGTCTTGAGGTTGATGTGTGAATTCTTGAGGTTTAGATTCTTGTGGCAGGACCTGAGATTGAGTGTTTACAGTGCCTCCTTTGAACATCTGAGCTTAGGACACTCTTCCGTTCACTGTTCTAGAGGGTTTTCTTGGTGGCCTGGATGCCCCTTCTTCTCTAGGCGTTTTTTTAAATTTAGTTTATTGAATGATAATACAATCTGCCAGATTGAAGGGCAGTAATTCTATATTAGTTAGGTTAATTTAATTAATTTAGCGTTGTTTGTAATCATTTTCTCCAAAAATTCTTTATGAGTCTGTTTTGTTCTCTGTAATGCGTGAAAATAAGATGTTTTTTATGAACTGTAGATAACTAAACTTAAATTTAACTGAAGAGAAATAAGATATAAGATACTATATAGCACGCAGTATAGAAGTTATGGTTAATAACTTAAGTATATCAGGCGTTGCTTATCTTGATTCTATCTTCCGAAACAACTTGCCAGATATTCCACCCCCATCTTCTGTTCATTTCCTTAATCCTATCAGGGATTAGCTGCTCATGGATATATCTCGTAGATTTAATTCAGATCTTATAGCGTAGTTTAGCAACAAATATTATATTCTATGTAATTTTGTGTACGCATTCTATGTATTTTGAGTTATCGTTTGAAAAAAAAAAATAAATGAAAAATATGAGAAAAAAAATCGTAGTTCATAAAGTTTGAAAGCCACCTGTTTGAAGTGGTTTAGTGTCAAAGACTATGGCATTCTCATTTTTCAGAGAATTTTTTTTAATTCTAACTTTTTGAGCAGTTTTATGTTTAATTGATATACATTTACTTGTATTAATATCAATGTAAAAAACAAAAAGAGAAAAATAAAAATATTATTTTATAATTAAATTTTAAGTTTAATAGTCACAAACAAATGGTGTGAGTGCATTTGGTTATGCATTGTCTGTAGATGTTCAGTTGCCTAATTTAGTAAACGAATATTATTTTGTTAATTTATTACGTTCCCCAAGATATAATTTTGGGTTTTGCTTATTCCACTTCGGTCACAGAAGCGGAATTAATTTGATATGAGTGATGAAAGGATTGACTACGTAAGTCTACAAATATTTGCAGACTGTTGGCGCCCAACTCCCCCACAAACAACTTGGCTCCCACTCGATGTGGGCATAAACACTTAAGAATTTATTATTGAACTTAGTAAGAAGAATTATTCACTTTCTTATAAAATATTAGTTGTTAAAAAATTCGGTCAGATTAGAATTTATTTATACTAGATATAATCTTACAACACATTTGAAGTTAAATCGCTTTATTTTCATTGTATAATCATTTTATGTGTTGAGTTAATGTATTATTGCATTGGTTTAAAATATCTACTTGTTTATGGAAATAATTGCTACATTAAAGAAATTTTCGTAACAAACAAAAATCGCAAAGAAGCCCATATTTAAAATTGATGGTGTCACAATTTAACTGTTCCTGAAATATTTTTTTATCTTGTCTCTTATCTTGGCCCATCTCATCTTAATTTTCATAATTTTTTTTTTAAATTAGTTCTTTGTAATCATAAAGTCCAAAATACAAAATCAATGTCTCAACAATCTGATCAATAATTACCTAGGATATACAATTAGTGTTGCCAAAAATCGGATAAGACCAAGGCTCGGACTGGTAAAAAAATATCGATTTTTTAAATAAAAATTAAGGCAAAATAGTTACTTATACTTGACATTCTTAGTTACTATATGTTAACCATTGGTATAACCAATATACTTTGGCATTTAACTCTAATTTTTCATTCGGGCTTAGTTAGGTTTCTCGTATCTAAAAAAATACAGTAATATCTCTATAATAATGAGCTAATTGGTAACTGCAAGACTGTTGCGATACTCTTGCGCAAGACCAAGACCATGAGCAAGACTAAGTTTGCAAGACCAAGACTCGTCTCACTCTCGCATTTGGGCAACACTATATACAATGGTGTGAAAAAGTCTTCAAACAAATCAAATTATTATAATAATTATGAATGTTTCCATTTTAAAATGTTTTTGTCTTCTTAATTGTATACTGATTTAGCCTTGCAGACATTGTAGATGGAATATATATTTAAATTAACATTATTTCAAATTAACAAGCCAAGGTACCAATCGTTGTATTGAAGTTTTTTTATCCTCTCAATAATGCTACTTAATTGTTGTTCACTATTTTGTTGATAAACTTAAAATTGGAACACTTCAGTCTTTATTCTTTATTGTTAATTTCAATGCCGTTGTATAAACTCTAGGAAGCTGAGTGAATCTGTATAAATTATTTTATGCTATAAATTGGTCCCTTTTTTTCGGAAAATTACTTTTACCTTCCATATTTCCTAATTTTTTTTCATTTTCTATTCAATGTTAATTTTATTTTTAAAAAATTGCAAATTATCACAATTTTTATAGTTTTCTTTAAACAAATTTATTTATGTACATTTATCATTTTTATATAAATTTGGTTTGTTGGAAGACTTTTTCACACACACCCACACCCACACACGCACACGCACACGCGCACACACACACACACACACACACACACACACACACACATATATATTTGGATCCAATTAGACGTTAAGGCGATCTTTAATATAGATTTTCAAGTCATTTAACTTAATCATTTTCTTTAAAAAAAAATGTTCCAATAAACGATGAAATGGAGGCCTGTTGTAGACTTAACCACTCATGTCACGTATAGCTGCAGTACGGTCAATATAAGAACACTGTTTCTGCTAATTTATTATAATAGTCTCCTATCTTATCATTTCCTTTAATATATGACAAATGCAATCAAGTTGTGACATAGAAAATAGTTCTAATAAATTCATTTAATTTAATTCCTTCTAATTGACAGATTGTTTTAAACGAAGAAATATTTAGCCTGAAAACATTCGTGTTTTTTAATTTAAAATTTACAACTGCCGAAAAGATGCAATCAGTGATCGAGCAATGAGAGTAATTATAAGTTCCCATTGGTAGCTCTTCAATGACTCTTGTAAAAGTTCTAGCATTTTGTATCATTTTAACAATAATATACATAATTAATATAATAATTGTTCTATGACGTCTACAATATACAATATTGATAAAAAATTTTTTGAATATTTATAATACATTTTTATTTAGACATGTTTCACGTGTTAGTTTAGACCGATTCTCGTCTAAAAAATTGAGGACATTGCGAAATATAATGAAACTCCTGTACTTTCTATTTTATAATTCCTCCACATGTCTTTCAATCCAGATTTTAAAAAATCAGTGTGCGAAAAACTTTTTATTATCATATCTATCGATTGAATTGGGAATAATCTCAGAGGAGCGGTTATAAATGTCTCTTCATTATCTAAGAGTTTATCCAAATCAAATAGAAGGATACGGCAGTCGTTCAAAATGGTTACACATAGTCATTTTTTAGAAATTAATCTTTGATTCGTACAAGAGTTAGAAGGGGCCCGTCCCAAACTAGATGGTTAACAAATTAACATATAGGTCGATTAGATGAAGTTCGGATATAGCAGTGTTTTTCATAACATAAATATCAACATGTTCTTAAAATAACGGAGGATTGATCGAGTTATGCTAATGTTTGGCTTCCTTCTTTTTTTTTTTTTTAAATACCCAGAGCGAAACTTAAACGTCTAATAATTTGCTCAATATGTTTTGTTTTCGGAATCTCATGAGATTCGCATATTACCCACTATTACACCGAGTTGAAGTGGCTCTATCCATCCTACAACCGATTTAAGTTATTAATAACTTATAATAACTCAATAACTTATGTTATTTCAGGTTCTTATACTTGTTTTATATATGTGCGCTTTTTGTTTCTCTTTCTCTCTCTCTTTCTATATTATTATTTTAAATTAGGTTGTATTTTGTAAATATTTAATTTATGTATGGCCACACTGGCATTTACTCTCTATTTATAATTTATTCTAAAGGGAACACAGTACCAGAATAATAAAAAATATTTTCATTTCATTTGAAAAAATAATACAGAAAGTAATATATATGATTACAGCTTGTGGGACTCCATAATTCAGTTATAGAAATAAAGAGAATGCGGGAACGTGGGTGTAACAGTCTCTCGTTCGTTTAATAAAAGCAACAACTTAAATTCAAATATGAAATATATATATATGATTATTATTAATTAAAGAGCATAAAAATTTGTTATTATTTTATTATTCTGCTGTTTGAGACAATAAAAATATTTATTGATCTTGATTCTAATATTCGTTCCAAACTCCTTCTATAATTGAAAATAAATTATATTTTTCGTAATCGATTATATTCATAAATCAAAATAGCGATAACACTTATTTTTCAGCCTAAGGTTTCTTTATTTCTTAACTATTGATTTTTTAAGTTGAGTTAAAGGGGTTTTACCCTAGGGTAGGGTGACCCTCCTGGGACACACCCAGCCTCTACAAAGTTGGTACCATTAATTAAATAATTAATTAATTAATTAATTATAGAATTCCAAAATATTCCTTCCCATCAGTTTGGTTTTCGTACTCAACATTCTACTGTTCAACAAGGACTCCGAGTTGTTGGTCATATTTTCTCAGTCCTAGAAAATAAAAAATACTGTTCGGGTGCATTTATGGACATTGCACAGGCATTTGACCGGGTATGGCACTCCGGACTGCTCTTCAAGCTTAAAATCCATTTACCTCAGTCCTTGTACCTAGTCCTCCGATCCTACCTCTCTGACCGCTCCTTTCCACTCGCTGTGGAACAGAATTTTCCAATATCTATCCCGTTAAAGCCGGTGTTCCCCAAGGCAGCGTCTTGCGTTCCTTGCTTTACATCCTCTTTACTGCTGACATCCCTATTCAACCCATTACCTTCCTAACTGGTGCATTAAAGTTAATGAATTCAAATGCCAACAGATTACTTTTAGAATCCGACGCAATTCCTGTCCACCAGTACACTTTAGTTCCATCCAGCTTCTTTTCTCACACACAGTCCGGTATCTTGGCTTTCATTTAGACCGAAGACTAACATGGAACCCACATACTAGACTCAGAAGACAAGAACTCAAGCGAAGATACGGCCAGCTATACAGACTACGAAATGTTTAAGAGAATCGGTTATAAATGTCTCTTCATTATCTAAGAGTTTATCCAATTCTAGTAGAAGGATTCGACAGACGTTCAAAATGGTTACTGCTGCAGATTGCGCTGCTGGTAAAAGAATCCTAAAGTTACTCCGGCTGGAGTATTGTAGGGTATTTGTACCTCTTGTACTGCACAGGCTGCATTTTAAGAGAGGGATGCGGAATCTGGAGTACTGTAGTCATAGTTATGGTGTGTGTTAGTCTAGTGACGCAAGATACTTAAACTATAATAAAAATGTTTTTAAATATTTTGTGACCAAATTGTTTCAAAACATTTACTGGATCTCACTGAGTAATTACAGCCGTCAAAGTTAAAAATCGGTCAATCCATCCGCTCAAAACATACTATTTAGCGGATTGATTGGGCACAATTTACACATTGATTTTTCAGAATTTAAATCGATTAAACGATTTTATTTGATCACGGTTCAGTATTTTTAGCTCAAATTGTTTCAAAACACAATGGGAATCTCACCGAACAATTTGAGCCATCAAAGTTAAAAGTCGATCCAGCCGTTCGTTACAAAGCTTTTATTGGACGACATAAACACAACCCTCGTTTCCCTTTGCTTAGTCGACTAAAAAGTGAAAAAAAATCTTTTATTTCTTTGTGGGTACAATCTCAAATAAAAATGCAGCGTTTTTCACAGTTTGACTAGTTTGTCACGGAGAATGTGATAGGAATATCTTGTGAAAATTTAGTGATGATTGAATCATAGAATCCCAGGGTATGTTTATATATATTATTATCTTTGAATATAAATGCCATTTTAAATAAGAGTGATATTTAGGATCAATAAAATAGTAGCATACAAGGCCCTAGTCTAGCAATCCTAGTCGACTTTTCTTGATCGGTTCTGGTTTACACATTTTATTCATTCATGTAGTTTAATTATTATTGATTTTATTTTTTTTACCTCAAATTATTGGGAGTGAGAACGATATTCTCGTCCCCTCAATATTTTTATTAGGGGGGATGATCGCTCCCCTCGTCTCCCCGTAGTCTGCGCCTATGTTAAATAGTCCATTATTTGGTTCTTGTTTAGATTAGGCCCGCCAGTGATTTTTCAATGCTATTTAGTAACGGCTGTTATGAAACTTTATACCATTGATGTAGAAATTAAATCACATGTTTAAATATTGTTTAATTTAATATTCAAATGCTTTTAGTGGGACTTATCGACTCGTATTTATGTGAGTTCATGTGAAGGCAGAGAAACTCAAATGAAGACGTTTTTTATAAAATGCTTAAGGACATAGTAGAATTTAGGCCTCCAGAGGTACCTGGAGTAACTCCTTAAAAGTATGTTAATGTTTTTGGTTATGTGTAAAAAGTTCCTATTAAATAAATCACATATTTCCTCAACCCATATTTTTTAATTTATCAATAAGTAACTGTTACTAGATAAAATAACTGACGGACTAAATCTAAACAAGACCCCATTATTTTTATCATGTAATCGTTTCTTTATTTTCACATATGTTAAGCTTCGTTTTAAGTCTTGATTGCCTGACATTATCGATTTAAGGGACAGCTACGAGCTTTTAATTAATCGAGTATTTATTCTGTTTAAATCAATTGGTTTTATTCCGAGGAGGGTAGGATAAGTAAGATTAGAAGGCCGAGGCATAAGAGGTTTGAATTACTCCGACGCTCACTAAATCAAGAGCTAACATCCCACCTGGGTTGTCCAATTTCCTTGCGGGTTGGAACAGGTGTCATGTTCAGTTATTAATGGTTCGAGCGGACTGTTCCACTGCCCTACCTCGCAGCGGATGAGTTTTTGTTGCCAGATTGCGGCATCCTCCTAATGGAATACATGATGACCAATCGCTAACTAGACTCGTTCCGTTTTTTATGCAATAATGCTTTATCAGGGTTCCAGGTTAATACGAGAAGGTAGGATGGACATTTCTCTTTTGAAGAACTCTTGGGTATACGATATCTATTCCATTTTTTAAAAAATAAATCCTGTTTGTACGGATTCTTTGAATTATGTTATAATGAAATCAAGGTATATAAATCCCTAAAGATCTCTAGGAATCTCAGATTTAGGATATACAATGCTATGATAAAACCAGGCCTAGTAACTAACTAACCTGCACCCCCTAAAGAAATATTGAAACATTTGAGAGAAAAATCCTCCGCAATCTGATATGATAGGAAGGAGGTTAAGATGGGTGAGTAATCTATCAGGAAGCCTCTACACTACAATAAATCCCTCAATAGTAAAGAAGGTACCACGTGAATGACCAAAAACCAGGTGGATAGATTGCACTAACAAAGATGCCGCAAAGCTGCATGCATAAACTGAAAAGCAATGGCCTGAGAGAGAGTGCAATTTCTGCGAAGCAAAAAAAAAAAAATTATAATATATATATATATATATATATATATATATATATATATATATATATATATATATGATTCAGATTTTGTCAGATCCTTGGTTTAGAAATATAATGAGTTCCTATATTGTTCACAGAATGCTCATTGTCAAATTTTTGTCTTCCTTCATGTTTCGTTTAACTCGAACATATTTTAATAATTATTATATTAAGATCCAAATTTGATATGTTTTGTATGTTAGATCATAGTAGTTTATTAAATCATTGTATATATAACAGTTTTTGATTTTTTTTTTTTTTAATCCAATTGTTCTGCTTCGTATGTTAAAAAACCAACTACCTTTTATAACCTGTGAAGAGTCTGGGGTCCTATTTCGACCTCCAGATCGTGCAAGGTGATTCAGATTTTTCCTCATTAATAGTAACCATTTTATTGGGCTGAGTTTGACTTGTATTTCATGTAATTATAATTATAGTAAACTAACGCTCGCACTTAATCTCCATTCTTTAATGTTATTTGAACATAATATTTATATTGAATGTATTGATATCTCAAATATATAGTTCTTGGCAGCAATAAATATCTATATTTTTATTTTAAACAGCAAACACTAGTTTGTTATATTTGTTCTCTGTCCAATATGACTCAGTTGTTTGGAGAAAAAAAAATATGGCACCGGGACAAAAAGATATTGCACCTACTATATCATTTTTTGAGATAGTTTTATAAGAACGTTTTGAGCAATATTTACGTTTTAAAATTTACAATTAAACAAAAATAAGGAAACGATATAACTTATATTGTATTGACGGAGAATTTATAGAATAATGAATGCGTCCCTCACTTATTATTCTGTTTTCTTCTGTGTTTATATGGAAGGAAAGTAGATGGAATAAAGAATACAAAATTGGATATAGATCGGAAGTTCAAAAGGTATCTAGGATCAAAGATAAGCGCTCTTAGAATTGCTCCCCGTTGTCAAAGATATGCTGAACAGTTGAGGGAGGATTGTAGATAGAGGATGGAGAGAAAGAGAGAGAGAGAGTGAGACCCCTGGTAAAGATATAGGAAAGTTTTATGCCCGATGAGAGACTGGCTCTTCTTGTTTACAACCAGGGGCCGAAGCATAAATTGACCATTTGGCTATCTCATCCTCTCCGTATATCTCTTGTTTCCTGCGATATTTTTTGTTGTTTTTTTTTCTCTCTCTCTTCTGCTCCAATTTATATTTGTGTCGCCCTGTAATTGTCCTACTATAAAGGAGAGGCTACCTGTCGACGTCTTTTTTTCACTTAATGGTTTCCTGTTTGCTATAGAATCACGTCGGTAGTTAAGCGATGTATTTTTCTTCCTTTTTTTTTATTGGCCCTAAATAATTTTTTTATTTTGTCGTGGTGTTGAGTTTCATTGAGCTTTTAAAAATATGGATTATCAGTACATGTTTACCACTGAAATTCTTCATCACCCCCCAGTGAAACCTTTCAAATTAATATATATATATATATATATATATATATATATATATATATATATATATACATATACATATACATATACATACATATAGCATGCTTAGTATGCACACAAATAATGGTTTGTATTTCTGAATGCCAAAATTGACTAGAAACGCTCACATCACTTTCTTTTAAAATTTTACTTTTAGCCTAATAAAATTATAGGTTTATGCAGTATGACTGTCCATTTATAATCAATAGCTGCTACTCTACAGCTGTGTGAACAATAGCCTATACCGGATGGAAATACGATATAAACTGTTTACATTGGTGCATTAGGGTTTACGTATTCCATCAGCCAATATTATTCTTACCCTAAGCTATTAACTGATCACTAATTTACATCTCAATTAACTTCACTCCGATCCAATGACTGTGTAATTTGACGATATCCTCATCCGGAATTTAATTTTAAATGTTGACTGGAGGTAAAACCATAATGACTTACCTGCATTACTTTTAACTTATGGTCTAAGAGTTGGATGGAAATCTGTTTGAAAACTATTCACTTAAACATCAGATCCGTTACCCAGGTCTGCTTAATATGTAAATAACTTTCGTTTTCTAATACTGACAAATCAGTAAAACTTATTAGTACTGAAGACAAAACTGATGTTGTTTTATTATATCACGAACAACTGTTTTTAAATTAAACTAATAATAATGTCGATGTTTTAAATGTTTAACCGTGATTATTTCTATGGTATTTGTTACGTTGCAATTACATTTTTTTTCACTTAAATTTTTTTGCAATTAAATATATTAACTTCATTCGTGTCTGACTACAAATAAATACAATATTATTAGCGTACGATAATAATGCCTTAGCATAAATATGTTTTCTATTTTTGATTGGTTAACTTTTATAAATACATCACACACAGAAAAAAAAAATATTTTCTACAATTTTTGTGAATAATGATTGTTGAATTTTTTTTTTAATGTTTTGTTGATAAAAGTGTTATGTATTAATAATATTTGTTTTATATTTACAGATGTATTTTTAACTTTAAAATGAGCAAAACAAACTTAAACGTCATCAGATTTTTTTATGACTGAAAATATGAGCTTTTCATGTGACAGAATGACCAACTTCACTTTCAACATTTTTGAATAAAGCAATTTTAGTGATATTTATTGTTGGAAAATTTATATCAGTACAGACGATGAGAAAGTTGATTCGATAGTAGGTGATTGCAGCGTTGAAATATGAAACCGTTAGTGTTGCCCAAATGCGTGAATGAGACGAGTTGGTCTTGCAAACTCAGTCTTGGTCCTGCGCAAGAGTCTCACAACAGTCTTGCAGTTACTTATTAGCTTATTATTATGGAGATATTACTGTCATTTTTTAGATAGGAAAACCCTAACTAAGTCCGAATGAAAAATTAATAGAGTTAAATGCAAAAGTATATTGGTTATACCAATTATTAACATATAGTAACTAAGATTGTCAGGTATTGGTAACTATTTTGCCCTAAATTTTATTTTTAAAAATCGTTTTTTTACCAGTCCTGGTCTTGGTCTTGCAAAAGTTACGCTGCCTTGGTCTTGGTCTTGCAATGTGCTACCAATTTTCGGCAACACTAGAAACCGTGAAAAAGGTATAGAAATTTTCCCTTCTAAAAATATCACTTAAATTAATAAGCCAAAATCTTGAAGTTGGAGTTAGTCATTCTGTTAACTGAAAGGATCTTATGAAAAAATAATTTTAATAAAAGGGTTTAAAATATTTATACCCTCATAAAGTATACTAGGAAATTTCTCTATTCCGTTGGTAAAGAAAAACATCGCCATTTTTCTTTTTGTCCAGGGATGCCAATCTTCCATTACTTTGAGCTATTATAATTGTTTTTCTTAGTTACTAAATCTGTACACCGGGGGTAATGTACACCATGTCAAATTTTTGTGTTTGTTCAGGAAGCTATTAAATGTTGTTTATTTGTTACTAAATTATTTATTTAAAAATGGGTATGTATTCTTTACCTCTAGACCACAGATTCATCAAGTATTTTCTTTTTTGTCACAAATCTAATTTTATTGTATGCTTTCGTGTTTTCCGCCGATGTTCCTAAGTTATGGACTTCAGTCCTCTTTGTCGCTGCAAGATAGTACAGAGCTAAGGTTTGAATATTCATATTGTGCTATTAAAATTTATCTAAGCAGATAGGACATTATTACAAGTCGGATTTGGAATACTCTTAATGGCGGTTAAGTATTAATTTAAGGTTGACACTTTGTACCACCTTGGGGTGAATGGGATCAAAGATTTATGATAGGCCGCTATTAAATATGAAAAGGGCCGCTAGCTGTGACCATTAATACCGAGGAGTGCTTGGTGTCTCAGGGCTTCCCTACCTCCAACCCTCCAACCCTCCTACCTTCCAACCCTCCAACACTCCTTAGCCCCTCTAATTAAAATTACCTCTTTCCCTTTCTTTTTGTACCAGTTCCTAATGATTGCTGTGTGTTTATTTTATGTTTTTGTTTAATTTTATAAATTTTAGATATTATTAATTAATAGAAAT
The DNA here is from genome assembly GCA_928085145.1 of Nezara viridula. Classification (NCBI taxonomy): domain Eukaryota; kingdom Metazoa; phylum Arthropoda; class Insecta; order Hemiptera; family Pentatomidae; genus Nezara; species Nezara viridula. The sequence continues at coordinate 52,037,576 of OV725081.1, forward strand.
GAAATAATAACCTTTGGGTCAATCTACCGACTTGGCACTTGGAATAATATAAAAAAACTAAGGTGTGTTCTTTAGACCACACGATAGAAGTAAAAACATCAACAAGGCGGTATTAATAATCTGGAAATATAGATGATAAATAATAGGTCATTAAAAGAGGAAATGATTTGCTGAATATTACCCTCGCTTACGGTATGCAGGTTCGATTTTTAGTTTCTAAAATATTTTAATCCATATCTTCAATAAAATTAGTTAACATTTGGTTTTCGACACTATTTTTTCTCTTTTCGCCTCTCTTTCGCAGCATCGCGTTAAGATACAATTCAAGTACTGACTTGAATACCTTCAATGATAGAAACACGCCCTGGTGATGACCCATATGTTTGGATTGAAACGTCGGCACTAATAAAGACTTTATAATGACTACCTTCTGAATATTTATCATCCATGATATGTAGAACAGTCGACTAACTTCATTCTATAAGACTAATAACGGCAGCTTTCGGTACGTAAACAACAAAATTTTAAATATCTACTTACGACAACCAAACTTACTACAACATACCTGCTTATTTTGAAATTTATGACAGGTTGATGAATAAGATTTGAGGGGGAAAATCCTAGTTTGATATATAAATTATTTATTTTTGAATGAGAGTAACCTTGTGATACATTGACTTTTGTTTTCAACATCACTTCGACGAAGCTAGAAGAAAATTATAGCAAAGTTTTGAAGTGGAAGAAGTTAAATGTTCCGCTTCAATTTTCCTAATGCGGGATAGAACATTTCTCCGGCTCACTTTAGAATCAGGGGAATAGACATTCTGCGGACCTTTTAAATTCTGACATTTCTGAACAATAAGTTATTTTTAGAAGCAGTAAATTTTTTTTTTTTTTATTATGGTTTAATAATTTTTTTTTATGGCCACATTAGAAATCTCCGTATTTCAGTCTATCTATCCAGGACCTCGACTTATTTTCGTGGGCAATGGCTTGTGATGAAAAAAAAAAGTATATTGTTCTATAAATGACGCCTGACACTGTGAAATGATATTTCTGAGAAGAAAACCTCATGCAATAAATGTTGTAGTAACTTGCGTGTGAGTAATTTGCTGACATAGTAACATTTTAAATTATTTTTAAAATTATACCATGCACTCTTTCGCGAGCCGGATTAAGGATGCTTGGGGCCGATTCCGGCCCGCGGGCCCTAATTTTGAGGCCCCAGTTTCAGACGATAAATGTCTCGTAGGAAATGACGTAGCAGTGACTTATGATGTCGAAGATGACAGTGTTTTAGACACACAGAAAATTAATTAGTTTATCGATCATCAGTGATGGTGGACCTACAAACAGATATGTTATATATTTATTTGATAGAAGACTAATAAGAATATTCTTTTTTTCCCATAGTTAAATTTATTTATTTTTTAATGATTTTAAATGTTGGAATGATGTGCTTTTAGTCAATATTTTTTTCTGAGGATTTTTTAAATAAATATTTCTGCTGTGTCCAACAGGTTTTCACGTTTCGTGCTTAAAGTAAAGCAAAGTAGAATGCATAAAAAAAATAATCGATGATTTGAATAGGGCCTGGATATACTTAAAATAAGTATATCCAGATATATTAAAAATAAAAAGGCATCGCTAAAAAAATAAAAAAGATATGTCCAGCTTTTTTTTCTGCACGCAACTAATTAACTTTTATATTAGAATACTTCACTTTTCATTTCCCTAAATTTAAATTTTCTTTTCTATGTTTTTTTAAATTTAGAAATATAATAATCTGTCATGAGGACAATAATTTTAGTGATATATGAACACATTGACACCATATATACAGAAAATATAAAATAAACAAAAGTAAAATAATAACTAAATAATAATCAAAAACTATGTACAATAAAAATAAAATAACCTAAAGATACGTAAATTAAAAACATAAAAACACAGTCATACCTATATATATATATAAAATCTGGCAGGGAACCCCAAGCCAGGGTTCTCCCTTTAACTATAGAAGGGAAAGCAGAACTCCAAGAGATCCCTGCGCTTCTCTCTCAACCGCGTCACTGGTGCTAAAGCCAGTGGAGTTTGAGCGAGAGCGCTTTAGCCACATACACTATGTTTTGAGTGGAGAATCTGGCCATTGCCAGAACTCAAAGATATATACTACAAAAGATCTCTGGACCACTGCCGCTTCAACCTTTGAGGAGGATTGTAGGGATGAGAGGAACTAGATAGGGTTTGTGCTAGAGGATTTGGATGATTTCTAAGATTGTGATGGAATTTGGAAAAAATTTTAGGGATAAGTTCCATGATTAAGTTATTTTATTATTACATTAAATATATAAAATATCTGTATCCCCCATGTCATCTTTCATAAGCTTATATGGTCTTAAATTAAACCGATAATTAATATATTTCAAATTTGGTTTCAATAATGTTTATTAGTATTGGGAAAATAAGAAATTGAAATTAGATTTCAAAGATATCACATTGGCTAACGTTATGAGCATTTTCCCGTAAATATCAGTTATTAACAAAAGTCTGAAAAAAAATTATTTAAATATTTTTTTTCTTGATAAATGGCACTGTATTGGAAGCATTCTTGTTAGTTTTAACTTCATAGATATTATACCAGTTTTTCATTATTTTTTTTGGTTCCTACCTCCCTCCTAACGTGTTGCGTGCTATTGTTTGTTACGAAGTACCATTGACTTAAACACTCGGTGATTTCAAACGTTTGAAAGTTTTCGACATTGTGCGGGACTTGTTAGACAATGGGACAGAGCATGGTGAATCCTCATTTATGGTTATTGCCAACTATTGAGGGTGTTCTCTATTGTCTCGAGTTGCCGTTTTCGTGAGGTCTCTTCTAAGAGTCTATGATGTCCTATTGTGATGGTGGAGCAATTATCCTGAAGCATCGTTTCTTAAAATTTCTTTCTTAATTAATGCTTTATTTAAAAATATATAGTTATTGAAAAATGTGTGAAATGATCAGTAATAAAGAATGGGAGGAGGGAAAGTTGTTACCGTTAATTTGTTCAATCATTTTTATTTTCAAACATACTTATTACTCTAGTTTTCCTTTTATTTATTTTTTTTTTCTTATGGGAGGATTGAGAAATGGTCCCACTCTTACAGAAGATTGAGAGAGTCTGTCAGTGGATTGTCTCCGTTTAAACAAGATAGTCTGGCCGGTAGTCAGATGCCGGGTTATATATTCCATGAATAAATTTTGCTCCGAGAATAAAAGCTAGCTTGGAAGGAAAATATAGCAAGTTACGTGCTAGCGGTTTGACTGATCATCCTCGTCCTAAATCGTTGCCTTATTCAATAAATCCCTTTCTTCATAAATGTTCGTTGTTTGTTTTTTAGTCTCTTTAAAATAAATAATTTGTCCTATTTTTTTTTTTTTTTTTTTACTCATGTTTCCATTCGTGTCACCTATTCCGTATGAGACGAGCTTGTAATTAATTTTGACAGCTCTTTAAGACTAGAATGGTTTGAACATTTTTATTTTATTTATTTATGAGATTTACAACTGTATTTTTTTTTTTTTCATTTCCAACATTTTTTATTGGATTATTATTGATAAATATTACAATCTGTCTCAATAAAGGACATTTATAATAGAGTTCTGAGAGCACATACACACCATATTTACAAATTAAAAAAAAAAAAAAAGCTAATTTCAAATAATATAAAGCTTTAAAAGAACAAAATAAAATATAGTGAAGGAAGAAAATATAAATAATAGTAATAATGGAATGAAAATAAATGAATAAAATAGAATTAAAATTATCTTAAAAAAAAAAAGTAATGAAAATAAACATCTTAGATGCAGGCATAACTATTTACAGTCGGCCATGGAAACTCTGAACCATACTTATCCCCCCACATGAGGAGGGAAAGCGAAGCTTCAGGACAACTGTATTAAAATTAAAATAAACCTAGTGTGGACTGATAAATAAAATAACATGAAAAGGCTTATGGAGAAACTATTGTTTAGTAGTTTCTCTTAATTTGGTAGTAACTCTTATAAAATTACTTCATTAGGAGATCACGAATCCATCTTATCTTCAGATGTCTAAGAGAGTTATCAGGGGTCGAAGAGGAATCAAAGTTAGTGGCGAGAGGATTGAGATGGTTCTCAAGTTTATTATGCAAGGATAAGGTTTATGGAGCGGGCCAAATCAGAAACAAATGGAACATTAAGGGGTCGTAAGGATTGGCTACGATAGAATTAGTGATAGTTTAGTGGAGTCCTTAAGTTCAACTTCGTAAGATCTAAAGAGATGTTATTGTAATTTATATGAATATTTTGTAATTAATTGGAAGCATAGAGCGTTTGTCTAGTAGTTGCTGAACTAGCCGGAAACGTCGAGCGGTTTCTCGTCGTTTCAGTCTTGTGTTAGGATTCCAAGTTAGATGTTTCTTCCACTGGAGTCCTAGGTAGCGGATTTTTTTTCAAAAGAGATAAGTGATCTTATTAAAGAATAATATATGACAGGAATTGTTGGTTTACGACGAAGGGAAAGGGTGATTTGATGGGACTTATTGGAATTATCCATTTTGACTTGGTCATTATTATCTGAAAGGACGTTATAAAATATTTGTTAAATATATATAGTACTTATATATGATTTATGAAATCATTTTTTTTTTTGTCATTAATTTCCCGTTCACCTCCATGTTTTATTATCCGAAGAAACAGATGTAAGGACTTATTTCAAATTTCGATTAAAGTGTTCGGAAAAACACTTTTTCATGTCCCTTGTCAGGGCTATTGTATAAAATTGTGTATTATACCATTATATCTATATTTTTATGTATTTTATGTATTAAGCTTATAAAATCATTAGATCCAAAGTCAACTCTAATTAATTTGATATATTTATCGACGCCATATTTTTTTAAAATTTTATTGAACGTTTGGGAAATATTGTTTTGTTGCGAAAAAAACAACAAAAGACATTGTTTTTTGGACAATCTGTGTCCCCCTGTTCAGAAATATTTTTTCTTCCAAAAAAATTACTGTGACCCAATTTTCTTTTGGAGAATAAAATATTGCTGAAGAGGGCACCAGCGGATCCAGAATTTAATTTTGGGTGGGGACTTCAGACCGAAAGATTTTTTTTTTATATACATATAACGAACGATAATTAATTTTTTTAAAAAAGAAAGAAATTATCTACCTATATGAAATGATGGGGTTTAAGTGGTTCTTGAAGTCCTATTAAATGTAATTAAACGAACAAGAATACTTTAAGAGGTTGTTTTTAATATTTTTTCTGTATATTTTACCATTTTGGGTTGGGGGGGGGGGCTTCAGCCCGAAAGTCCCTCCTCCCCGTAGATCCGCCTGTGGAAGAGGGGGACACATTTTCCTCGGAACGTTCAATAAATAACTATCGAAACGTAATTTGATTTTGATGAAACTGTGCCTTAAGTGTGAATAGAAGAAATATATTTCATTCCAAGGAAAAAAAAGTATTCCGAGAAAGCAAATAATATTAATAGATGTGTTATTAATATATTATTAATAGATATTCGTCTCTTTTATTTCGATTTCTGAAGTTTAAACTCCAAGTTCTTATTTAATATTTAAAACCATGTTTTACTGTGCTGTGAAACAAGACTAATTGTAAATTACAGCATGTTTACGCATGTTGATACACTTTAATTATTTACGAAGTAAGATTTTTTTTTCTCACTATACTATAAACATATGTGCATATATATAAATATATATATTTATATGTTATATTAATTGCTTATTTATGCTGGAATTGGCGCTAAATCAATTATTGGAATAACTATTCATTGTGACTAATGTCTAATTGTTGGGATGTTAACTATTTTTTAATTCAAGTTAGTATTGCTTATTTATAGATTTATGGCGTCAGTATTATGGGACGCAATTAGATTTATATCGGTAACTACTGATGTAAGAAAAAGAAAAAGTGAGATAGCTTGGATCGACAGTGTACCCTGTTCCATTGTTCCTATATAAGAAAGAACGTTCTAATACCTCATTCTTCCAGGTTGTCAGATATTGCTTGGGATATACGTTATTGATTTTACGTTATATCTGATTCACAATGGATAGTTAATATTTCTTAATCTTAATGGTTTTAGTGAAGAGGATTTTTCGTAGAGATATTTTATATTTAATGACAATTTTAGTCGTCTGATTTCAGTTTAGATTTGAATATTCAAAACATTATTTTCATTATGAACTGTAACCTGCATGGGGATGTTTTATAAATTACAACATTATCGGTTTTACGATTACTTGAGGTGTAATAAATGTATCTTAAAAAAAAATAAGTTAAGTTAAATATATTTTTTTTAAATGTCCTGTCTTTATTATCATGAGGTGAAACATTAATGACAGTTTTTGTTTCCTCTATTCCAAATATGAAGTTAATAAAATCTACTGTGAACTAATTTTGTTTCTTGCTATCGATATTAAATTTGACTATCGAAAACCTATATTTTTCTGAAAACAAATTAATATCAACAAGAGAGGTCTGCTTACTTATGAATTATTAGCATTTAAAAAATTAATTTAAAAACATATCTGAGAAATATAGATTTTATTTATTTTTTATTTCTATCATAGCAATAATTATTTTTTTTGTTTAAAATTAAAATGCGAATTTAAAAAAAAATAGTTTTAGTTGTCTCAAACTTGTCTTACTTATTTTTTTATATTGAAACTTTTTAAATTTAATTCATTTATCTCTAATTTTGGTAATAAGTCTATTTAATAATACATTTTTATACTTTCATTAAAACAACAATTAATTGAGCTTTTATTTCTGGTTCCTAATATGTTTTTTTAGTTTGAGAAATATGCCAAATAAAATTATCAATTTAATAGTGTATACCTGGGACTAATATTCGATAGAAGGATGACCTGGGGCCCACATGTCAATATGAAACGACAGACGTTAAACAAGCAACTGGAAATACTGTACTCACTCTTTTCTAAATCGAAATTGAAAGTTCGACAAAAACTCAATAAGTACACTTACCTACTCAAACCACCTGGACATACGCCTCTCAGATTTACGGTTCAGCAAAAAAGACGCACTTACAAAAACTGCAGTCATTTCAATCCACAATTTTACGACTTATAACAGGAGCTCCCTGGTACGTTAACAACAAAACATTACATAACGACTTACGACAGCCAACTATAGATCAACACATACGTACTCTCTACTCTCGTTTTCATCTCAAACTACACGGACACAAACAGATTTATAACCGACATGGCTACGACTGACATGCCCATCAGGAGGAGATAAAAAAGGAGCTGGATGAGAGATCTTCTCACCTAAATAAAAAAAAAAAATAATGACCAGGAAGAAGTGCTGCTGGGTACTACCCTTCCTCATACCGTTAATGCCTATCCTCTTCATCAGAACACATCTACTGATTGTCAACACCATGACAGGTGCGGATATATAATTAAATAGAAAAAAAATAATAGTGTTATTAAATTATTTTTTTTATTTTATGGCGAATAAGCAATGTAAAAATTATTGCTATTTAATATATTACAGATCTAGGAGCTAACCAAGTGTTAATTATATCAGAATCGGAAAAATCTATATTTTTTGTATTATTTCGATTTATTTCATTATTATCGGTACTGTAATTATTGTTCGATATTTACATTCCTAATGATATATCGGTATGTATATTATATATATAAAATATTATTTTGATGTATTTGAAAGATATAGATTCGATATATTTCCTCGATATTAACATTCATGTTGCAGAATCTTAAACTAAATTAATTATGAGTTTTCAAATAACAAAGTATGAAATAAGGGGAATGAAAGCATCTCCATACAACTAGCACATTTGTTCATTTCTTAAAGTTTATTAAAGGTTTACTTGATTGAGAAGTTTATATATAGTTCCTTCTGGGCATTTCATCGGAGAATATTGGCCTTATTAAAAGTTTATGCCTGTATTCTAAGCACAAAATTACTGTAATTGGCGACTGATTTTATTCTACTAACTTACTTTCTTGGAACTTATTGAAAGTTTAAAATTGCAATTCCCAACTCTTTTATTACCAGAGTTGCGGTTGGGAGGGTTCTCTAGTTTGAGCACGTAGTAGCAATTGTGCCGGTTCCATAATGAACTACAGGAGAAAATCGGCTTAAGGTTTTAAGTTCTTTCTGTAAGACTTCACTTTGTTTTTTTTTTCTCCAGTTATTTATTTTATTTTTTTAAGCAGTTTGATAAAATTAAAATTAAGCTTAACTTAATACGGTCTTGGGTTAATTATTAATGTTCCTTAAACAATACAGAAATCAGAGCAATATGTAAAGAAAGTGTTTAGAGTTATTTTTACTATCTTATATGTTTTTAAAAATACTTTTCCCATTTGTAGAATTTTATTGTATAAATATTAAATGCTTAACTTAATTCACTGTTGGTTTTTGCTTTCTATATTTTAAGCCAAAAAGACCCGCGTACTTAAGCTACAAATTCAGTCCAAAAACTTTCAGAACTAAAGCACCATGATACGTCACAAACATTCTTAACATAAAACCATTCATATGCCAACAGTTAACAACCATTTATGGACACACTACAAACGATTTTACGATAACTTATACACACATGCGAACACACTCATACAAGCATGTCTGACAAAATACGTTTATGAGGCTGAAAAGAAATCGGATGAGAGATCTCCTCGGTTAAATACGAATATTGTATTCATGATAGAAAGGGTGCCGCTGAGCACTTCTCTCCCTAGCGTCTATCAACGCCTTGCTACAGTTCTTCCTGACAGCGTAGGCGAATAAACAGTTTAGGTGAATAAGCAAAAATAATTTAATGTCCGTTTCAAATTATATTCTAATCCTTCCTTAACGCTTAAAGGGCGTTGGGATTAGAAGACGTGGATTATAGATAAGGCCTTTTAACTCCGGACTATTTTGCCTGAAGCAGGTAGGCCATCTCAAATAACATAAGTCATTACCGCGCCTTTTGTTTATTTCTCATTGTTTCAACTCCTCCTATTCGAGTCTCTTTCCTTGTTCAATTTAAATTCTGTAATTAATCATGACTTTCGTTTAATTACACAATTTCATTTGCATACAAAACGAAATTATGCAGCGTTTATTGTTTATTTTACCTAATTAATTTAACTACTTTTTAGAAAGAATAAACCTGAGGAGAAATCCGTTTGTTAAATGTCAGAGCTGCTTTCAACTTGAGATTTGTTTCATTTGGATTTACAAAGCTGAGACGTGGATCTCCAGGATCCAGGCAAAATCCTCAACGCTCCTTTTTCATCATTAAAATTCAAATAAATTCATCTATAATGACTTTAATGTTGGGTATATTATCGACTTTGAGCAACCTACTTCACAGAGCAATATACTTCCGTTACGAACTTCAGGATTTTCCGAACCTAGTTTAAAGTTTTTAATCGCGCTTCATCTACGATCCGTGGTAATCTTTCTAGGTTTTTGAAAAGATGAAGTCAGGACCTTCAGGTATAAAACTATTAGTGGACATTTCTAGAAAAGAAAAAAACCAAGATTTGTGCTTTAGACCACACGATAGAAGTGAAAACATAAACAAGACAAGATTAATAACATGAAAAATAAATTATAAATAATAGCTCATTACAGAGAGGACGAAATGCTGAAAAATACCCTCGCTTGCAGTCCGAGTTTCTGAGATATTTAAGTCCATATCTTCAATAAAACTTGTTATCATTTGGTTTACGCTTCGATTTTTTCCCTATTCGCCTCTCTGTTACGGCTTCGCGTTAATATAAAATTTTGAAAAATAGCTCACCAGACTGAAACGACAAGAAACCGCTCGACGTTTCCGATTACTTCAGCAATTACTAGACAAACGGTCTTAAATTCCAATTAATTATAAAAGACTCATATACAAGACTATAATTAGGCCTATTTGGACTTACGGAGTTGAGCTATGGGGCTCCACTAAACCATCGAATATTTCTCTTATCCAATCGTTACAATCCAAAATCCGTCGTAAAATCCTCAATGCTCCCTACTTTGTTACAAATAAAACCATCCATAATGACCTTAATGTTTCTTATGTTTCAGATCTAGCCCAGTCCATATACCTATCCTTCCATAATAAACTTCAGAATCATCCCAACCCTCTCGTTTCTAACCTTGCTTCTTCTTCAATTCCTGATAACCCTCCGAGGCGTCTGAAAAGAAGATGGCTCCGTGATCTCCTAATGTAGACATATCATTAGTGTGCTACCATTGGGTAGTTTCTCAATAAGTGTTTTCACGTCATTATATCCATATGTTCAAATTTACTAAATGTATTTCTTTAATACAGTTGTAAATATCATTAATAGATAATGAAAAAATAAAATAAAATACTAGCTCACTCTAGAGAAGATGAAATGCTGAAAAATTCCGTTTGCTTACGGTATGAAGGTCCGATTCTTAGTTTCTGAGAAATCGTTATCATTGGGTTTTCGACACTATTTTTTCCCTTTTTGCCTTTGTAACATATCTTCGCGTTAAGATAAAATTTTGAATAATAGCTCATTACAAAGAGGATAAAATGATGCACATTTCCCTTGCTAATAATAAGCAGGTCTTATTTTTAGTTTTTATTTTAATCTATATATAATAAAACTTAAATTATTCGACACCAGCCGATTTTACCCGAGCGTTATTCATGCGAGATCTGACGGCTCATTCTCCAAAAAAATGTGCAAATCGCGGCTAAAGAAGTTTAACTTAAAAAAAAGAATTGTTTCAATTATGATTATTATTTTTTAAAATCAATTTTAGTACGAACTGTCCATGCGGTATGATATGCAATAAAAAAATTGAACATGTTACGTGTACAAATTTACAATCGGAAATTTACACGAGCTCATGCATATTGTTTCATTTCAACGTCGTGAGTTATATTATTAATTTATTTCCATCTACGTTGAGAAATATACAAAATATATAAAGAGCGTTCTATGCAAACCTGGGTCCCTGCGGGGTTTAGTTATACAATGGCGCATTACACAACGGTCAGCATGAACAAGAGATACAAAGACGGAGCCTACAACTTAATTTAAAAAAATTAAAATATTAAAAAAAGGTAATATTGAATTATATTTCGTTTACAATTTACCTAAAATAATAGTCCTTAAAAAATCATGATTTTAGTAATTATTGATACTCTCAGATATAATTGACCTATCAATAACGTATACTTTTTTGATCATGCAATGTATACCATACATTTTACATTTCTCCGAAAAATCTGTAACGCTATATTTTTCCTATTATTTCTTTCTTTATGAAAATTCGATTATTCTCAAATTGAAGTTTCAGACGGTCTTTACTATCGGGTAAAGTGTTCTGCATTTAAATCGGGTTAAATCCTTCGGAAAACGAGGTTAGAAAATTCCGATTTTTATCAGGAAATGCCGTAAGTTCTCATTCTTTCCGCTGGTAAAACAGTTTAAAAATATTATTTCTCAACAGAAAATCAAACAAGGATTAACCTAAGAATTTTCTATTTACGCTTGCTGTGACAGGAAAATAATTCTGTTATTATAATTACTTACTTAGTCTTGTGTTTTATTTATGTATTAATTTTTTTAAACCGCGATAACATTATTTAATAGTATATGATTTTACATTTATTTTTCAATAATGAAATTTTTTGTTTTTCGATGGTGCCAAGACTGTGATAAAGGCGTTTCCTTTTTATTATTTTATTTATCAATTTTAAAATTGAAAAAAACAAAAAACGAAATGCGTGTTAAAAATAATTTCTTTACTCTCTCTCTACTATTATTTTGTGTTAATTTTATAATAAATTTAAAAATAAATAAATAAAAGGTTTCAGTATTATATAATTCTATTATTTAAAATAAATATTTAGGGAGTTGGGATAGGTCAGTGGTACTGAGATTCCAATGCTAAAGGTCCCAGGTTCGAATCCCGGCTTATGGCAGAAAAAAATATTTATTCTGAGACCCTCCTGGGGCACACCCTGCCTCTATAAAGTAGGGGGGGAGGGGAAGGGAATACATTTGTTTTCGTCCGTCCGCGGATTTTCTCTGAAACTACTGAACCGATTTTTTTCAAATTTGGATTTAAAGTCAGGTCATCCGAGAATGATCCTCCTACATTGTCATGGCTTTTCTAATCAACGGCGGTCGAGTTGCTATAGACTGTAGCTCCTAATCGAATATACCGATTTCTATGAAAATTAGCTTTAGTCTTCTTCTTGATACTCTTTTAATTCTTCTATATAACATATTTAAAAGTAAAGAAGCTGGGGAAAAATTACGATAGATAGTAAAATTAAATTTCTGAATAACTCAAAAAGTATGAACTTTTTTGTTAATGTTTTTTTAAAAGTTTACTAAATTTACTAGAAACAAAAATCGTTAAAATCGGACAATAAAGAGCAACAATATTGCCTCTAAATACTTTTTATATGTTGTACTGCAAAGGTTATTCGTTTTTTTTTTTTAATGTGTTACTGAAGTAATGCTATTTTGTTTTTTACCAAATTACTAATGTTTAGGCCAATAATTAGAATCACGTTTTATTTCTTTTTTTTTTTGTTACTAAGAAGGTAATGTTACTTTAGATGTATAATTGCTTACAAGTAATAAATCATTGTGAAATAATTTGCAGCGTTTTTTCTTTTAACATCGTTATAAATAGTATGGATTACTGCGTTTAAAATTTATCAGAAATATTCAAGCATGCTAAAATGAGTCACTATTTTTAGTGTTAATACAGATTGCAGAATGTGCAAAATAAAAAATATGCACAATATAATTTTACTGTCACTGAGCTTATGTATTTCATATTTGTTAAAATATATTTTATCGGTGTTTATAATTATTTCACATGGGCCATGATGGCTTGGGCAAGATACTGAGTTTGCTTTGAAACAGGAAAGCTTATACATCGCCTGGAGCCATACTTGACCCTAATGCTGTGATGTTCATCCATGGAAGTGAATACAAACCACTCCCTTTTTACCGGGTCTACGTTTAAATCTAAATAATTCACAATTTTTTTTCGATAATCGGTGATTTTTATAAGAAAATAAAATAAAAATAGGCTAGGTTTCTTATTAATATTGTTTAAAAATCTTAACTTTAATTAATTTTTCAAAAAAAAGTTTTTAAATTTAAAATAAAAAAATATATTTTTTAATTTATATTATTAGTTAATACGTTATATTTGTGTACAATGGTCAGCATATTCCCTATTACTTTATCGGTATTGGTTGTTCTTGAAATAATATATTTAGGCGATCTAGTAGTTATTTTTAGAATTAGTTGCTTAGAAATTAAAATTATTTATTGAATACTTAATAATTGACCGTTGTATTATTAAGGAAGGAGATGGTCCGGGGTGGCATTCATAAATATACTGAATAGTGGCAAAACTATTTTATTAAAAGGCAACGTAAAAAATTCTTAACTTTAATTAATTTTTCCAAAAAAAAGTTCTAAAATATAAAATAAAAAAATATATTTTTTTATAATTATTAGTTAATAAGTTATATTTGTGTACAATCGTCAGCATATTCCGTAATACTTTATCGGTATTGGTTGTTCTTGAAATGATATATTAGCGTGATCTAGTGGTTATTTTTAGATTTAGTTGCTTAGAAATTAAAATTATTTATTGAATACTTAATAGTTGTTGTATTATTAAGGGTCCTCCATCTCCTGACGGTCCGGGGTGGCGGTCATAAATAGACTGAGTAGTGGCAAAACTATTTTATTAAAAGCAAACGTTTTGACCTGACTTTGCAGGTCTTCTTCAGGGCTAGAACGGAATTCACACTATTTATAATTTTAATCTGAGTATGATATAACTTCCACAATTCTCTACTTTTTTTTGTATCTTGTCCGTTCTAGCCCGGAAGAAGACCTGCAAAGTCGGGTCGAAACGTTGGCTTTTGATAAAATAGTTTTGCCACTATTCAGTCTAGTTATGACCGCCACCCTGGGCCATCTCAAATAAGAATAATATCTGGAGCATCGCTTTAATGGGACTTACGATTGGGTTTCTGCTTAGCAAGAAGTTTTTGTGTATTGCTTATGAAAGATGGGAATAATTTCCCGAAACGTCAACTTAGAATGAATTATAGCAAATAAATTATTTGTTATATATTTAAAAGTTTTTTATTGCCCCAACAACAAAGAAAATTAAACAGGTTCCTAACAAAAAAGAAGAATTTAAAATTATTTAAAATGTTCATATTTTTTCTAATATAATTTTTATTTTTAAATTTGATTTTATCATGATTAAATTGACTGTAGTTTATATTAAACGAAAAATTATATGTCTCAGGAAAGAATTATTTACGAAACGTCTCGTTTTCTAATATTACAGCATTTTAATGTAATTCTCATCGCTCTAACTCATACTAAACAACTAAAAGTAAGGTTTGCTTATAATGTTTTATGAATGCAATATATTTTCCAGTATGTAATATACTTTATGAATTAATATCATTTTCCTGCTATAGCTTTCCCAGAACCCTTTGATGTTTGAGTGTCTCTCGTGTCTCAATATTAAAACACTGATATAGGCATTCCATGAATCAATATTCAGAAATTTTTATGTTTATGAAATAATCATTTTCTCTTTCTATTTATAAGACTTGATTTTTACTTTTCGAGAGAAAAAAAAGTGAATTTTATTATGTTGGTTCAATCAACGTTGAATTTCCCTTTTATATATTTTTTTTTTGTATGTTACGAATGTTATGAAATGTTTTTGTATTCAATTTCGTTTAATATTATAATATACTAATATTAATGATCAGCCTATAAATAAATGAAGAAAAAACAGAATGTATGATAATAAGCCGAAAATTCCATCCCAATAACTGGATCTGCGTAGAATTAAAATCATTCTCGAGATTAGGAAAATTCTAATACCTCGGCTACTCAATAATCTCAGAAATATACCAGCGTATAACTAGCGCAAACCCAGCTTTCTTCTCTCTTTCAAAGGTATTGAAATCCCGAAAAATCTCAAGAAATGTCAAATTAAGGGTTACAATGCTTCGATAAAACTAGTTCTAATATATAACTGTGAGACTTGAACACTAACCAGCCCCCTAGAAAAAAGGATTCAAAGATTTGAGAAAAAAATCCTCCGCACGATAAACTAAGCGATCGTTTGTATGTTACGAATGTTATGAAATGTTTTTGTATTCAATTTCATTTAATATTATAATATACTAATATTAATGATCAGCCTACAAATAAATGAAGAAAAAACAGAATGTATGATAATAAGCCGAAAATCCCATCCCAATAACTGGATCTGCGTAGAATTAAAATCATTCTCGAGATTAGGAAAATTCTAATACCTCGGCTACTCAATAATCTCAGAAATATACCCGCGTATAACTAGCGCAAATCGAGCTTTCTTCTCTCTTTCAAAGGTATTGAAATCCCGAAAAATCTCAAGAAATGTCAAATTAAGGGTTACAATGCTTCGATAAAACTAGTTATAATATATAACTGTGAGACTTGAACACACTAACCAGCACCCTAGAAAAATGGATTGAAAGATTTGAGAAAAAAAACCCTCTGCACGATAAACTGAGCGATCTAGGATCAGAGTACTAACACGTGAAGAAGAAAAACCAATAAAGAACTGCTTACAGAAACTCGCCAATCCATATTCCATGATATGAAGGCATGGAGGTTAGCTCGTAGCAATCCATCTGGAAAGCCTCTACTTAACATTGAATGTCTCAATAGAGGACAGAAAGCCAAAGTTCAAAGAGCTGATGGATTGATAGAATCAAGATGCAATTATGCTCCTTGCAGATAAATGGAAAGAAATTGATCAAGACAGGTAAAGATGGATTTCGCTCGAAAGATCAATTTAATGAAAATATTGGTTATTTTCACGATCAGAATAAAAAAATTCTATATACGATTAAAGAGTTTACTTATATTTTTATTTTTATATAATAATATTGAACAACCGCATTTTTAAGTAAAATGTATAAACTGAGCACTGCGTACATTAGGAGCTATAATTTTTTATAATAAATTTGTTGAGCCAGTCCTGCATATTTGTAGCTGTTTCAATTTTCTATTTTAATACATAAGACTTATTATCGCATTTATTTGGAAGACAGCTGTTAAGATTAACCATTCTGTACAAAGCACATCTGGGTTGTTCTTTTTAAATGGTCTTGAATTGAATTTAAAAATTATGGCTCGATGTCGTATCGTATCCGTCGAATAAAAAGTAAATAAATAGAGAAAGAATCGGATTGCTGATCCAAGATATCTTGGGTCTCCTTAAGAGAGGTAAACCTGTGCAGAGGACGAAGAAACCCCTCTCTTAGCTAACAATAGATGTCAGCTGCGGTACAGACTGCATCTGGCAACTGGGTAATGAAATTGCTTCTACGTCCACTTCTCAATTTGCCAACAAGCTTATACTACTCGGAAAGCTTCTTTTGTTGATAGTAGGCATGTCAGATGGTCTAGACATTTTATAATTAGCTATTAATGTTGGGAATGTATATATATATATATGAGCCTTTCAGTTGGCAGAATGACTAACTCCAATTTCATAGTTGGAATATTTATACAGACATTGGGTAAGTTGATCCTAGAGTAGATGATTGCAGTGTTAATATATAGAACTGTTATATTAAAAGTATACATATACCCATTAGAAATATCACTAAAGTCAGTAATGAATTTTTTTTTTATTTATGTTTACAACAAGAAAGAATACATTAAGTAAATGTGCTAACAGAAAATAAAAACATGAAAACACTTGTTGAGAAACTACACACTGGTAGCACTCAAAAAAAAAAAAAAAAAAAAATGTATTTACAATAGGAGATCTCGAGGCCACCTTTTTTTCAGACACCTCGGAGGGTTTACCAGGGATCGAATAGGAAGCAAGGTTAAAAAAGAGAGAGTTCAGATGGTTCTGAAGTTTATTATGGAAGCATAGGTATCTGGATTGGGCCAATTCAAATACATAAGGAACATTTAGGTCTTTATGGATGATTTTATTAGTGACGAAGTAAGGAGCATTGAGGATTTTACGAAGGATTTTGGATTGTAAGGATTGGATGCGTGAGGAATTCGATGGCTTTGTGGACCCCCATATCTCAACTCTGTATGTCCAGATAGGTCTTATTGTAATCATGTATATGAGTCATTTGTAATTAACTGAAAGCTTGGAGCGTTTGTCTAGTAAGCGCTGGAGTAGTCGGAAACGTCGAGCAGTTTCTTGTAGTTTAAATCTGGTGTGAGGATTCCAAGTTAAGCGTTTGTCCATGTGGAGTCCAAGGTACCGGATTCGTTCAACAGGGATAAGCGGGGTATTATTAAAGGATACTGTAGGACAGGAAGTCATAGGTTTACGACGAAGGGTAAAGGTGATTTGATGGGATTTATTTTAATTCTCCGATTTCGACAACATTCTTCGAGGTTTGTGATGTGTGGTTGGAGAGTTTGGGATCAAATTTGGAATTAGTGATTCTCTCAACGGTGGAAATTATTGGTTTATGTGTAATGGGGGTTAGGTTAATACAATATTTCTTTGATGTTATAAAATAAATAAGATTTTATTCAAAAAGTTAATTTATTCTGTATTGTTTTGTCGCTTCCAAATGTTAGTAGGATGATACTGCCGTTATTTAGATTTCGTTTAATTTTTGAATAAATTTAAATTAATTCTTATTCTAAAACTTTGTAAAAAAAAAGTAGTCTTATTTATGATTGTGTTTATTTCTAGTGAAGTTCAACCAGCTCTTCGTGGTCTCGATTTTATTTATAAACATTTAAGTTGTGAGAACTTCACTTATATTTTTATATTCTAGCTTAAATTAGTTTTGTTCTGTTTGAAGATACGGAATTTTCGTTCCATCCATTTGTGAAAACATACCTATTAAAAGTATATATATTACTACTGTTAGTGCAAAAGGTGGGTTGTGCAAATTTTTTATTTTATTCTATATTTGACATTTTGTAGTCTGTAACTGATATAAGTAGTCTGCTACAATGGATATATTAGTTGGCAATAAAATATGAAATTATACTAATAAATCATGAAGAAATTATTACTTTTTATCCTGTCCTGTATAACACTCAATTTTTACATACGATCTTTTGCGCTTACAGACCGATATGCATGTTCAGTATGCTCGGAATCTTTTTCTTTTTTCTGCGAAGTTGTATAATATTCTTAGTTATTTGGCAATAATTACTTCCAATTAGCAACAATCGAATATATTTCTTGTATTATCAAAGTTAAATGTTTCCAAGTTTACGTTTCGGGATATTTACTCCCATCTTCAGAACCACAATCTCAATGATCTCGTGGATGCATGGCTAAAAACATTTTTGAGTTAAAATATAGTGCATTTTACAATACGTGTCAGAATTTTGTTGTTACAATAAATTTGTAATTACCTTAAAAATAATGTGCTCCATCGTCACTTTATTATTCTAAAAGCAAGATGTTGCTCTAGATGTTATATGCATAGATTTTTATAACGTGAACTAGAAACTGACGATGGGGCACGTTATTTTTAATTTAATTACAAATTTATCGTAACAACAAAATTCTGACATGTATTGTAACATGCACTATATTTTAACTCAAAAAATTTTTTTAGCCTTGCATCCACAAGATCATTGGGATTGCGGTTCTGAAGATGGAAGTAAATATCCCGAAACGTAAACTTGGAAACATGTAACTTTGATAATACAAGAAACATATTCAATTGTTGCTGATTGGAGGTAATTATTGCCAAATAACTAAGAATTTTTTTGTTTTAATCACGATTTATCAAATATGCAATCTGCAAATTTCCGAAAACGGCTTCTCCCCGAGATTTTATTCCCATAAGAAAAAAATTTAGATCTTTTAATAAAAATGTTTAGTAGCTAATGAAAGGAAGCTATACTGATCTTACTTGGCATACGTTTATTCCACTTTCTGTAAAAATGATTTTATATTGTATTATTCATTTTAGTTCCTATCTTATTTCGCGTTCGTTGTGTATGTTTGTTAGGAAAAAAATGTTTTTTTCTTTTTTCGATTAAGGATTATATTAGCTTCTTATTAATTGATTTTTTTCTATTTGCTTGCCATGGATTCTTGTTTGTGGAGTTACATTCAAACGTACTTCTCAATTAAGTTTGAGGTGTGTTTCAAAGAATGTAGTGGTGTGTTTGTACTTATGTAGGAGAGTAGTTGCTAGAGAGACTACGAGGATGGTAGAGAAGAAGAAGAAAGAGACATGCGACACTCACAGATAACACTTGATTACCGCATTGTGTTTGTAGAGGGGCGGGGCCGGGGGCGGAGGGAGCGGCTCCGGAGGCGGCGGGGGCCCGATGAGGCCGGACATGAGGAAGCAGCAGCCGCAGCAGAGCTCCACCACAGCCGCACGCAGGCCGCGGTGCAGCACCAGGAACAGCGTCGGGTTCACGAAGGCGTGCACGTAGGCGATGTGCAGCGTGATCTGTGGGCACATCATCATTCTTTACTAGTATCGTCTTCTGGGTGTAGCTGGAGCACTCAATGTTGGATGAACACAGGAATAATGATACTTTAATTTTGATACATCTTAATATCGATATTATAATTTAACTATCGAAAACCTGTATCCCTCCTTCCTCTCTCTCCCCCTCTAAAAAATAAAAAAATAAATATGGTATTATATCAATATTTTTTGAAGTTTATATTGAATAAAAAGATATGATATGTTCCTGTTCGAATAATCGACTAAAAAGTCATTACAAAACTAACACGAATTAATAACTGTCAGACACATTTCTAATCACCTATCTGTACAGATTAATTTTAGTCCTTATAGATATACATCCTTATAAATAGAAACTGCTTGTCATACGTTAGCCGAGTAAGCTATTCTTATTTTGTGCAGAGATAAATGAAATGTGCATGAAAAAACAAATTATTATTTAGAGAAATGGTCTGTTACTAAAACTAAAATGTATAGTTTAGCAACTCTCAATTTTATCTTACATCGTTCAAGTGCTACAAGAATAGGGCCAATGACCTACTGAAGCAAAGGAATATATATATATTTTTTTAAAATTTACATATGCCAAATACGGGAACGAAAAACGAAACAAATAAAAAAAACTCGTGTTTTTTTTATTTATAGCCTAGCCACGTAAATATTTTAAGTTATTCCGAATTGCAGAATATTGCCAGTGTAATTCAACGAAAAAACTTATTTGCGAAACATTTGAGTGATTTCTTACTTCTTCAATATGTATAGGCAATTTTATAGTGTTTCGTTATTACTTAGGTTGATGAGCGAACTGCTCGCAGGCCGATAAAATACCGAATGAAAGCACATTCTCTTCAAGGCCGGTCGGTGCTAAGCTTTCACTGAAACGTATTCGCAGCGAGTTCTGCAAATCCCAATTAATGGACAACTTGAGATAAATGATGAAACATTCCTTCCAGTTTTCACAGATCGTTCAGATTGTACGCGACTTATGAACACATTCATCTGATAAAAACAAAATTTTTGGGACTGACACTGAATCTGAGATAGAATTTTATTATAAATTAAATTTATTTACATAACATAAACGCCATTCAGAACATTATATATGAAATTAAGTTAAAAATTAACGAAGTTCTCACCTCTTCTTTTAACATTATTACTTCTATATTTAATACATTATAACAGTTTATTTAATGATAATAACAGTAATTCAGTTTCTAATATCCGTAAAAGTCCCATCCGCAATAGTTATTTTTAGAAATAAATAAACCAGTTTATTAGGTGTAATTTGATATCTTCATTGTTCCATATTTTTTGGAATTGGAAAATTACGTCTATTTAATGTGCTTGTTCACGTCGATTACAGAGCTTAAATAATTTCAAGATGGGTATTTTGTGTCAGCTCGAGTATAACCAACGAAATTCCAAATGTCGGCCCATCTTCAAACAGACCATTTCTAATGCGAAACGCATGGTTGAATCTTTACGCTTGTCGAAACCAGTTATTACTTTTGTTAGTCAGTAGTTAAATTCAATAAAAAAATATGATGTCTTCCTGTATATAATTTTTTATACTTTCCTTGCTATCGGTTTTGATCTTTAGTCAGACCTTCATCAGGCTAATTTATGATGGTCATCCTCTTCTCCTTGTTTGGAGTCCTCATCTGACATGTTGGAAAAGAGGATTATCATAAGTTAGCTTGATGAAGGTCTGATTAAAGAGCGAAATCGTTAGCAAGAAGATAATAAGAAAATATATACAGGAGGACATCATATCTTTCTATTGAATTTAGATTCCACTCCTGTCACATAGAGCCTCAATTTAAAAAGATTTTTAAGTCTTATCCGATACTTCAATTTAATTTAGCTGACGTTATCAATGTTAGCAATTGTCTGATTTAGTCATTTGGTTTATTACTGTGCTAATTGTAGCGGTATTTGATAAATTATTGCGTTCATCAGAACGTGCTTCTCTTGATCATTGAACGTATTCCCGATTCTGCCGACTTCTATAAATATCGGATCTATATTAATTCTGTATCAATGGAACATAAATAATTCGTCATTAATTTTTCTGTTCTTAATAATTAATAATTATGTTCGCTGTCAGTCAGTCTCATGTGCCTGTTTGTTGTTTTATTTTTTGGTAACGAGTGGGTTGGCAAGGATGATTTTAATTTCTAATCTCTATTATTAGTTACATTTAATTCCACAATTACAATAATTTCTCATGATTTAATGTAAAAAAATAATACTATTTCTATAATTTAGTATTTATTTGACCACACCCCCCGATCAACTCCTTAAAAAAAAATATTTGAAGTTAATTCTATCACTTGGACAATAATTTTATTGAGGTAAGACTACATTCGCTATATATATACAAAAAATATAAAATAAACAGAAACAATTTAACAATTAAATAATTATTTTTTCATATTTTAGGCAATAAATAATAAAAAAAAGAATAATAAGAAGATAAATAAATAATTATAAATTATATAAAAAATAAATAAAAATAAAATAACTTAAAGATAACTAAAATAAAAAAACAGATGTACTTATGTACGCTATTTACAATCAGGCAAGGGAACTCCAAGCCAGGCTTGTTTCTACAACTATAGAGGGAAAAGCAGGACTCAAGGAGATCCCTGCGCTACTCGCTTAACCGCGTTTTTGGTTTTAAAGTCAGTGGAGATTAAGCTTGAGCACTTAAGCTACATACAGTCGCGTCTTGATTGGAGAATCTGGTCATTTCCAAATTCCACTGTGTGTATTTATGGATAGCTTACTAAAAATACATCTATATTTTTTTAGATGTCTAGAGTAAAATAAACCTTGTCTGCCATTCCAGCCGCTGTTTTCTAAACTGGCAGTTGATTAAAAGAATACTAGGCCAGTTACTTGAAGATCGATACGGGAAATATATTGCAAAAAATGTGTTCAAACATAAAAAAACAAAATTTCTAACATGGGTCACCGAAGGAAAATGTTTCAGCCGTAAAATCGTTTTTTTTTTAATGTTTTTTCTTTTTTGCACCTATAACTCCTAAACTGTCCGTCGTGTTGGAAAATGTTCTATTTAAGAACTTTAAATTGTACGCTGAACGAGTGCCTAAATTTAATAATTTGTTTTAAGTAGGATGGTAGAAAACCACGGTCAAAGAACGCTGATTTTTGCCAATTTTTTCCAATACTGTGAATTTTGATTCACCATCATATTCTGCGAAATTTAATTCTTTTTGAATGCACCGGCTCAGGAATCAGAAACATTCAAACCTTCGCCTACGATGAGGTTATTTTTTGGGCTCTAGCTCTATTACGAATGTTATCCTAACTCACTATAACCAATGTCCAAGAGACAAATTGTTGTAATACTCAATAAATAAATTAAAAAAAGCTCTAGTGCTATATCGAAAACTGATATTTTCTTTTAAGAACACAATTTTTTTCTTGAAAATAAAATTAAATATGATTACAAGGACAGTCGCCTCGCTGGTGAATACATTAGAATGGAAATATTTTAAAACTTTAAGAAGTATTGGTTTGATTAATTTTATTCATAATTTTTTTGTGGCTTATTTTTTACACTTGAAAGAGAAAAAAGGGAAGTCCTAAATGATGGATCATTTATCGGATTTGATGGAAGAGTCAAGGAAGTTATGGCGTACCGACAAAAACAATTTTTTGTACTTACGACACCTAAAACGTTTTTTTTTTTTTTTTCTTCAAAATTTATATTTGCTACGATTGCGCTTATAGAACCATTGAGCATTTAGATAGATTATCTCACACCATTACTTTCTCTTTATGAAATAAAGTTACCGTGAACCTTACGTACAATAATGTAGGATACGGTCAATGTTAATTACATTCGTATAGCAAGCCTTTCCTGGGCTGGGCTCTTGTGTTTGATGTAGCAATGTTTCATTGTGTCTGCTGAATGTGTGTTTGCTCCCTGGAAGTTAATTAATTAATATACGGGAAAGAGGTAGTACATGTAGATTTCATTCAGTTTCCTAATCTCTAATTGATGGAGCCCGTGTGTGATCAGGTGGTTTAGCTATACATACATTTTATAAATTAAAATATGATTTTTCGGTAGCTGTTATGGTGTTCTGAAATATTTCATCGATCGCTTAAAGCTTTAATAATTGGAAACTTAAACTTTGCAATATTTTTATTATATTCCTTCCAAATTTAGTTTATTGATAAATAATGTACTAATGAAAGTTGTAAATAAGCTACTTTTATGATACCAGGGCAATATTTAGACTGAGGTCACGCATTCACCGTAAACCTCTTAGTTTTCCTCAATTATTTCGTGTTTAGATCAGCACAGTAGATCTAAGTTGATCTAAACACCAAATTAATTAAGGAAAACTAAGAGATTTATGGTGAATGCATCATCTCAGTCTCAATATTACCCAGATATCGATTTATATATTCATAATAAATTCAGAGCTATTGCATAGTTGTATTTAATTAATTATTTTCATTAATTAATAATTGCCTCTAATTATTATAATTTTGATAAACGGTAGAGTACTACATTTGAATCACGTTATTCATACTGAGTTCATAAATACATTCATTTCATTATTGATTGAAATTTGAGCAACATAATCCCACATTATTTATGTTTTATTTCTGTCTACAATTTTATGGATTTATTCGTAAATTATGCTGTATCTCAGGTCTGTGAAACAACTTAATTATTCATAATTTTTTTCCTTGTGAAGCCGCTTGTTTTTCGAATATCTTTTTCAACTCTTATAAATAATATTACGTAATAAAGATAAGGATAGTTAGTGAGGGTGATCAGTCAAAATAAAAATGGCAAAAATAAATAATAATATTTATTTTAACATTTGCCGACGTTTCAACCCGAAGTTCAGGCCTTCGTCAGGGCTGATCGAAGAGATCGCTATGGATAGAATCGTCCATTTTATCCATCTCTTCGATCTGCCCTGATGAAGGCCTGAACGAACCGGTCGAAACGTTGGCAAATATTAAAATAAATATTATTATTTATTTTTGCCATTTTTATTTTGACTGATCACCACAACTATCCTACTCTTCATTATTCACTACAGTCAACTATCAACCCACAAATATGAGATAACATTGTACCCTTCGATTTATTCTTGTAGAGATTATTTTTTCTGCCATATGCTTTACAACTTCGTATATATAGGTCTTTCATTAGGAAGTTATTTCTATATAAATAAAAATACACGATCCTTAAAATAAATATATGAATAAATCAGTGGACCCTCATTTTAAGCAGAAATGTACTCATTAGAGTTGTATGAAAATTTGCTTGGGTAAATAAGGAAAACCTGTTCTACTGCCTGTTTCAATATTTACCAGTTGTTCAGAATTAATGATTGCTGCAGTAGGGGCAAATAAACACTCAAATAAGAAAAAAAAATAGTATTCTGAGAAATTAGGTTCTTTAAAAGGTTATACGTAAAGGTTTTACTTTTGATGATTGTATGTAGACAGTTATTTGTTCTTTATTCTATAGAAAATATTAAGTTAATATTGGATTTACTTTGTTTATTTTTAAAAATATTAAAAAAGGATGAACAACACACGCAACTTTTTTAGGAAGTACTGTTTTTGAGCCCTATGTTGCGCAAGGATATAATTGGGAGATTACCGTGAATCCTCTGGATTTTTTCCAAATTACGGGTACCCATTTTATAAGGCTGGGTGTGCCCAAGGAGGATCTCTGGAGGTCCTAGGGTTGATCCGTAGCTGATATAACAGAATATATTTGGCGCAACAGAACCCTATACGGAGTACGGGTGATAATAGCACAAACCTGCTCCCAATGTTAAACGATGTTTTATATAATGTTGAGTGATTTGTTTATTTTTTTGAACTTGTTAATCTCGATATTATATTATCGATTATTTATTTATTTTTTCTTTAATGCTTCAACTAATTTAATTTTTGTATTTTTTTTTCAGGTAAGAATAGTTCGATGTTTAAACTTGAATCATTCATGTAAGTTTATTAGCACATTTAACCATTATGCATGAATAAAAATTATATTTGTTCAAATTAAATATTGCTGCGATATAATTTTAATTTGATTATGCAATGCAAAGAAATAATATTAATAAGTCCCTGCATGTAAAGCATTGATATTTATTTAAGTTTATTCTAGAATCAGTTTTATTTTTAAGTTAATATATAGTTATTCTCATTAACAGATATTCAGGATACCTTTAGTACCAAACGGCTTTTAAAATTTGTTACCTCATAATTGTTTTTCTTAATCTTATTTTATTGAGAAAAAAGTACATTTTCCCTCCATTAAGGGCATTGAGTATGTGCGATGTGAGATGCTCATTCATACAATATATATATAATTTACAAAAAGAAGAAAAATAAAACTTAATAAAACAAAAGAAATAAAATATAGTACAACATTAATAAAAATATTAAAAAGGAAAGTTTAAAAAAAATATTCATGCTTATTTACAATATTTAAAGTCAGCCGAGGGAACTCCAAGTCGAGCCTTTTCCCCCACGTGTGGAGGATAATTACCTCATTACTAGATTTTCATTTGGGTCTAGCAATGATATAACCATCGGGTTGTGCGACCTCAGCTTATGTCGGTTTTTTTCTTTCAGATAACTCGAAAAACTATATTATTTATTCAAATTATTGTATCAAAACCAATATTCTTTAAAAAAAATAAAATAAGAAATTCCTATTATCTGAAGCACGTATTTTCAATAATAAATATTATTTTTTAATAATTAATAGTTATGAAAAATAACATTGATACTTTATAGGCGTTGATGACCTCGGTGTTTTACGTCTCTAAGCCCTAAACAACAACATTGTTTATTGAATATGGCCGCTTTTGGAAATTAATAAACCATATTACCCGTTTTTTATAATAAAAAAAAAAAAAAAAAAAAAAAAAATGAGATTCGTTAGGGTCCGGTTTTAATAGGAAAAAATATTGTATAATTTTCGTGGAGAGGAGTAGTTATAAAAATTATCCTTTAAAAAAAGTGCTTTTTGTTTACAATAATTGCATAATAAAATGTATTAATTTTTAATTATCATTTGAATGAAACGATTAAAAAAAATCTTTCGATTAATTTATTTTTGGAATACTTGAGAAATCCTAGTTTCATTATTTTTATTGCTCAAAAAATAATAATAATAACAAGGGCGGGTTTTAGAAATAAACTTATTTTCACACCAATTTTTTTAAATATTGAGGTTCATTTGAAAATAAAAAGATTGCACCAGCGAAATGATAAGGTCTTTTTGTATGAAAATCTATACTTATTTCGATTTCCAAAAAAAAATCGATTACGGTTTACTTTGGCCTCGATCATCGATTCAATTAAGCGTTATGTCTTTACCACTTTAATAATATCTGTTTATTTATATCTTTATTTTTTATACTTAACCATTGGTTAATAATCTGCAGCGCGTTGACTTAACCATTGGTTAATAATCTGCAGCGCGTTGGCTAGAGATAATGGTTAAGCATTTCTTCTCGTCATTCAGAGATGGGCAACTGCTACTCTGAGTACTGAGTACCAAGTATTTTATTCAAATTGAATCACTATTGAGAAATCAATCACTACTTCACTTAATCGTTTGACGTCAACTGAAGTAGTAATTAAATTTTTTGGTACCGAAAAAAGGTCAGTATTTGAGTAAAACACTTGGGGCTTTTTGAGTAGCATTTGTCCATCTCTGTCGACATTACTTGTTCATTCTAATATCTTTGGAAAGCTCATACCTTCCATTGTTCAACTTGATTTGTTATGTTAAATGATAGTAAAGGAATTCCATCGTTTATTTTTTTTTTCAATCTTGATATGATATTGATAAATAGTTGAGACTCACGTCTCATTGACTATGTACTCTCCGTGGACATTACCTGTGGATTCTATTACCTCGTATCCGAGGGGGTTGCCGATGAGGGGGTGGTGGACGAGGGTGACGAAGAAGAGAGGCCCCCAGAAGATGACGTAGGCGGCCGTGATGACGAGGAACATCTTGACCCTCTGCACGCCCTCCCTCTCCACCCGCTCCAGGTAGTTCCTCATTCTCCTGTGCTCCTCCACAGCACCCAGTCCTGTCTGAGGGTCAACGCTTCTATTAGTCAATGTCAACCTTGAAATGCTTATTATGAAATCATTGACTTCATGACAATATATTAATTAAGATTAACATACAGAGAGATCTCCTTTCCTAAATTATGAAGTACACCAAGACCAGGAAGAGGTACTGCTGGGTACTAATCTTCCTCGTGCCTTGAATGTCAACTTTACAATGAGATAACACCTGCTTATTGTAAATACTATGACAGGTGTGGATAGAAGTATTGAGAGAAAAAAAAATATAGTATTTATAGGATGATAAATGGGTTATTATTTAAACATCGAGTTCTACAGTTGTTAAATTAAGAGGGAAATAACTTTTATCTGAAGGAGGGATTAGCTCGATTTAGGTTCCGAATTCTTAAATATGCATGAATTGGCCCAACATTATCTTCTAGAGCTGGAGTCTCCAAACATTTTGTCCCGCGGACCACATTGATACCACGACTAAGTTCCACGGGCCGCATCGAGCTCTCCATCCAAAGTCCCGCGGCCCATGGCTAGTGATGAAAAAAAATCTTGTTTTATAAATGAGATTTCAGTTGTGAACTGAGCTCTCTAAGAGAAAAAAATACCATGAAACAAATGTTATAGTAACCTCGTGTGAAAGTAATTTTTTAAATTTAAAATTTTTAAATACTTTACGTTTCCCAGATTGGCTGTTTAGTTTTCCATGTTTCGTTGGGGTTTGACCGAAATTCAGTAGGCCTGGTATGTGGATTTTGTAGATATGGTAAATTTAAAGCCCACATTGCTTCGTCGGTTGGTCCAGTCATATATAATTATATATTGCTATCATAGCTGTAACCACCTATGTAATAATTTTTCTAAACCGATCGGCTATCTAGAGTAAAGATTTTTTTAAGGGAGAAACATAGTTTATTCGCACCTTAAAAACCCTAGGAATTTTAATAAGAAAAAATTAAAAAAAAAAAAAATCTGCACAGTGTTTTTGCTTAGACCGGTAGACCCTCAGAAGTGTTGTTGACAACCATAACCATTGTGATAATTTCAGGACGACTCCAAAGATTCACACGAAACGTTTTGGCAATTTAGATGCTCCACGAAACGGTACAGAACAGCTGTACAAGTTGCACCTCCGTACATTAGAAACCGGCAAAAAAAAAAAAAAAATAATAATAATGTTCTAGTTTGTCCATATTTTTTGATTTAATAAAAATGAAATATTAATGTTCATTGGTGCACCGTGTCAACGGTTGTACATAACGTGTTTAAAACTCGATGTATTATATAAATATTAATAGAGGGTACTCTATATTGATTATAAAAAATTACATAAAACTAAATCAATTACAACATTATAACATTAATAAAAATAATTAATGTTTTATATTACTTATTTCAATTGATGTACTACTGCAAAGCATGAATTAGTTAGGAAAAAAAATAACCTAAAAAGTATTAATTTATAAATAATAAGGAAAAAATAATAGTATATATACATGTTTCACATTAGAGAACGAAAACATAGAATAAAATAAATATGGGATATAGTATGTAATATTATTTAAGGACTAACATATATATATTTTATGTATGGAATTTAATATAGGGAAATATTTCGATGAAAAGGCTTCCTCTAGAGAAACCAGCCTTTGTCTCATGGAATGGCGAGACCCAATTCTAATTGTAGGAAACAATAACCCAGAATCCAATTCGTGCTCTACGCAATATCATTAAATATACTGGGACTCAATGCTTGTTGGACCAGTAAAGATTGCTTAGAAATGTAACATTTCTCACCTATTATGTGTTTTGTCCTGTTTGAAATTATTTAAAAAATTATGAATGGTTAATCGTAGGTATTTGATCTAGGCGAGGCATGTTTTTAAAGTCTTCAAATAATAACTAATTTAGAATTAATTGTGGGTAAATGGTTGACTGTCGTGAATAATGAAGAGATGAATAGTTGGGAAGATCAGTCAAATAAGAAGGCAAAAATAAATTATAATATTTATTTTGACATTTGCCGACGTTTCGACCTGAAGTTCAGGCCTTCATCAGGGCTGACTCCAAAAAGGTTGTTGGAGAAGTGGGTGTTCATTCATGTTCACTTCTCCAACAACCTTTTTAGAGGCAGCTCTGATGAAGGCCTGAACTTCAGGTCAAAATAACGTCAAAATAAATATTATAATTTATTTTTGCCTTCTTATTTGACTGATCACCCCAACTATTCTTCTCTTCATAATTAAGAAATACTGTATAATAAGCAATCAGGAATCAGTGAAGTCTTGGAAATTTATTTTATTGCCTGGGTTTCAACACAAACATGTAGGCCATCATCAGGGCTGAAAAATTTATAACATCTGATACACAAAATTAACGTAATAGTTAGATATATTAGATAATAGTTAACGAATATATCATCGGCACCTTGTTATAGTAACGGAAATGCAACGTTGGAAAGGTTCACATTCGGTATTTTATCGTGGTGCCGACGATATAACCAGTAAACCTGGGTAATATCACACGTTTGAATCAAGAGGTTTACGTGATTTTAGAACTTTAGAAAGCTTAAGTTTTCAAGCTTACCTAATTGAAACGTAAGCTTCAGCATAATATGTAAAACATAATAGCTGAACATTATTAAAAATATACAGAAAAAATGTGTTTTTTTATGTAGGATAATTGTCTGGCGGTTTTTTTACACGGTAAACAATACTAATAAATTACTAATAATATATTTAATATAGTATATTAATTATAAAATAATATAATTAATACACGTTAAATCTAATACATTATAATTATACACACTACACTTAAATGTAATATATAAATTATTAACAAACTAACCAAGAGACAGATCATAAATATTAGGTTATAATTGTTAAATTCCAAACCACTCTGCCTTGTCTCCTAATTTCAGGTAAAGAAAAAAAAACCGCGAACGTTTAGCCAATTCAGGCATTATCTGGACAGAAATAAACAGCTAATAGAACATCACTCCATAACATCCGATCGCATACTCTTGAGTATTTGATGCCTAAATTCATTGGTTCGACATAAGGCTATATGGTTTGGAATTTTTCCAATTATAACCTAACGTTTAAAAAAAAGAGTCAGTAAACCAAGAATATATTTGTATATTCCGGTGTATATATTCCAAGTATATTTCGGTGTACGCATAATGAAAGATTATAATAAGGTTACAAGATATAGATCTCCATTTTCAGAAGCCCATTTTCAGAATTGCTATAAAAATAATTCACTTTTAATAAAAAATCATAACTAACAAAACAGATAGATCTGAGCTAACAGTATAAAGGATCATATTTGGAGAGCCTCGCAAATAAATCTAATGTATTCAAATATTACTTCATTATAAGAAGATTATAACATATTGAGAGGGAGATGTATTAAGCTAAAGAAAGAACCTACCTTGAAAAAAAAAGACATTCAGTTATTATTTAGTCAAACACTGTTTGGTGTATACTTACTCCACATCATTCTATGTTTAAAATTTAAACAGGAGATGTGATAAATGTTTATTTGAGTGGTGATAAATTGGAAATAATTTATATCTTTTTAAAATGACTTGAAAATAAAATATTTTCTGGAAACTTTAATTTAGGTGGCATTTTCAATGTAAGCGATTGTCAGATTTAGTCATTTGGTTTATTGCAGTGCTAATTTTGGCAGCAGTTGATGAATTATTACGTTTATCATCTAATTATATATTTCCGTTGATCATTGAACCGGTTTCTGATTTGGCCTGCTCCTATATTAATTCGGGAGCGATTCTTGTAATGTCAATGCAACATAAATAATTCACCATATAGCTTTTAAATTGATTGTGTTCGGCGTCAGTCAGTCTGATATGCCTGTTGTTTTATATTTGGTAACGAGTGGGTGGACCAATCCCAAGGGCATTTTTAATCACTATCATTATTAATATTAATTTTGTATAAATCGTCATTATTAAAAAAATAATTGTAGTGAGCTTACTTTTAGGGATTAGAAGCAAAAACCAAATGATTTGATGAACATATATATATTAAAATATGTCAGAAACTAAAAATCATTCCTACATACTGTGATTGAGGGAAATTTTCAGTTATCACATATTTTAGTTATCAAAAAGCTATTGTATCACTTTTAGAATATGATACAAATGACGTTCAGTCAGAGTTTACTAAAACAATTTATACACAATTACAATTGTAAAAAATATTATAAAATGTTATAACTTAGTGAATATAGAACAAAAAAAAATTATATTTAATATTATTAATCTCGCCTTGTTAGTGTTTTCTCTAATATCGTGTGGTATTAAGCACAAGCAGTAGTTTTTTCTCCAGTTGCCAGTTATAACTATTTTAAACATTAAATTTTAATACTTTCATTGGTTATTAGTTGTTCATTCAATATTCATCATCTTTCATTCTTTTTAATTTTATTTATATTTAAGAAATTGAATTAATTATTTTTGCATTCTTCTAAATAATGTTTTTATTTATTTGTTGACATGTGTTTAATAATGTTTATTTATTTATTTTTATTAGTTACACATATTACTGGCTCACAATAAATTTGCCATCTACCTCGGTATTCAGCTAATATTATATCAAGGATAATAAATGATAGCATACAAAAATAAGAATAGTAATAACAAAACTAAAATACAGAAAAAAACTGTAGTAAAATGAAAATAAGATAAAATAATAACATACACGAAAACAATAAGATAATACAAGTAGCTCAATGCAATAAGTCTCTTGGACAGCGCCACAGCAGTCTTCTGGGCGGATTGAAATAATAAAAACAAATGAAATAATAAAAAAAAAACACTTAATCAACATATGCAGCTATAAAAGAAACATTGTCCATATAGTGTACATATGAAAGAAACAATATAAACCTTATAAACAATTCGTCTTTCCGTCCAACTTCATTTTATGACCTTCATCACAATATTTCACCTTTGCAATTATCCCGGCGTCATGAAAATATTGTATAGCCTCTTCTTCAGAAGACGGCAATTCGAACAACGTAACAACATAGATAATTTTACGAAAATTGTATTGTGAGAGAACACTATTTATTTATTATAATGTACATATTCTTGTCTTACAATAAATTTGTCATTTACCTCGGTATTCAGCAAATATGATATCAAGGAGAAGAAATAATAGCATAAAGAAAAAAAAAGGAATAATAATAACAAAATAAGAAGACAAAAAAAAAAAAAAACAGTAGCAAGATAACAGATAATAACATAACACAAAAAAAGAAAAAAAAAAAAAAGATAATGCAGCAAGTAGCTCAATGCAATAAGTCTCTTGGCCAGCGCCTCAGCAGTCTTCTGGGCGGATTATATGGATTTGCTGCAGTAGATAGAACTGGAGTAAGTGGATTTGAATTTAGAGTCAGTCTGTCATGAAAATTATTAAAGCGGTCTGTGGCAGTTGTCCTGATGAAAGGAGTGTTAAGGTCAGTGTGTAACGTGAGGTTTGAAACATAAAAGGGTGCGTCTACAATTTCCCGAAGGACTTTTGACTGAAATGACTGGATGATTTTCATATTTGATGTCTTTGCTGTTCCCCATAGTTCGATTTCATATGTCCAAATTGGTTTAATGAGGACTTTGTAAATAGTTAATTTATTTGTCACTGGTAATCTAGAACGTTTAACAATGTGATATGCAATTTATAAATATTTAATTGTTGCTATTACAAATCTATAACTTCGTGTAAATAATAATTCTCTTCTCTCAATAATTAAAAATATCGGGGATTTTTTTATATTATACTATCTATGACCCATCACCTTACTGTTACGTTAAATAATTATTGTTTCCAACAAAACATAAACACTTACTATTACGATAAGGCCTTAAAATGTGACAAAGTTACAGTAATAGGCATTCAAGACAAAAAATAAATAAATTGTAAATTCATTCAATTACTGTTGGGGATAAGGAAAAAAAATAATTAGTGATGTATTTTTTTTTTTTTATGTATACTTGATTGATTGATACTTTTCTTCTCAATCATTAAATAATATCGATTAGGACTGATCAGTATACTGGATGTTTTGGCAACTCAACATGTTTGAGCGGCCGTAAAGTTTTATTGCATTCCTTCCCCTATAAAAATAAAATAAAATAAAAAAAATAATTATTGTTTTCCTCTAAATCATTTCATAATAATTTTAGTAATACTTTTTAGATATTTATTGTATACTTAAGAGAAGGCCACGGAATCAAAAAGGATGTAAAAACGTTAAGAAAAGGGTATCAACGGATAACTGACGTCTCCTATGCTTCAA
Organism: Nezara viridula; assembly: GCA_928085145.1. NCBI lineage: Eukaryota > Metazoa > Arthropoda > Insecta > Hemiptera > Pentatomidae > Nezara > Nezara viridula. The sequence goes on from OV725081.1 coordinate 52,071,587, forward strand.
TGCTCAGTGGTTGGGGAGGCCTTTTCTGTTTTCCATGAAATGCCTGTGGCTTAAGAACTTTGAATCGTAAAGGCTCTAACGTTGGGAATCGTCGGAATACAGTTTTTTTTTCCTGAAATAATATAGTTATTTTTAAGATTCTAAATTTTCAACACAAGAGATTCCTTTCAAATCCTAGCGTGACTATTTTCCGCTCACTGCCAATGGTAAAAGCTTTCACGACCGGGTTGTTTTAAGGAGTTCAGGAAGTTTTACCTGAATTCAATTAGTTTTGCATCTGTTTCTAAAACCGAGTGCCACCCCTAAAGGACCGAATTATGTAAACATCTGCCCCCAGTGCTCCTGCTAACGTAGTTATGCAAATAGTGCTTACCTTTCTCTTTGCTTTTCCTAAAAGTTATAAAATGTTAACAGTTTCTGAGTAATGAGACCTAGGTTGATGGTTGGGCGACATTAATTTCAGTCTGAAGACAATGTAAGCTTCGTTTAAATTTTTCCTCCTTTTGTTATTTTTTTTTTTAAGGTTGTTTGCTTAAAAAATCAGACTGAATTATCGTAATTTCTCAGAAATGTTTTTGTAATCTATATAAATAAAAGAAATAAGCATTAGAAAAAAAGTGGTTACTTTTTAAAAAATCGCATCTTAAATTTAATTACAGTGTACAGTTTCAGTCAATGGCTCATTATCTTCAAGGAAATCCTCCGAATTCTCTAAACGAAGACGAGGTTTAAAATGGAGTTAGGGAATTCTTCCTTTCAAAATTGAAAGAGCACTATTGTGAAGAAATCGAAATGGATAAATTTTGAAAGCTCGATAGTTCGCTTCTTGTTGGGTTTGAAATAGAATGTTATCTGCAAAAATGTTAGATAATTTTAAGCTGTTTAAGATTAACAATTTTGTATCTATGTTGCTCTTAAAAGGTGATATTTAGCGTAAGCCAAAAGAAGTTTTAAATTTCAATGGTTTTTGGAGCAGTGCAATAAACCCACAAGGCTTTAAAGGGTGGAACTTGTATTTTTTCATGTTCACTACATACCTAACTATATAAAAAAGAAATTCGAATTAGCCGACCTTTGGCAAAGTAACATGTCTAATTTGACTGGGTTACAGTCCTAGACTTATGATGTTAAATAATCATGAGTTAATTCCTGTAGTCAACTCATATAGTTATAGTATAATTCAGTATATAAGATGTCATATGTGACTATTATTATAAATAAAATTAAAATCATTAAGTGGAGGCCCCCATTCGACTACTTAGGCTACTTTGGCGCGGGTTCGATTCACGTATGGAGATGGTAACGTCCCCATCCTGAGATTCATAGAAGATACCCCTGTGTCTTAAACCATAGCTCCTTGTACTCCAGGTTTGGAGTCGGGCATAGGACTGATAATTCTCTATCCCATAAAAAACTGGGTGGACGATTGAAGCGAAAGGTTGCTAACCATCCTGCAGGAATCGCGTTCAGTTAGTAATCCACTTGCTCCCTGGATATGTCGAAGAAGATAGAAGAAATGATCGATAATGCCGCCTTTAAGAGCCCTAAGCTGGTTAAGAAGACTCATGACTTAAAAAGTCGAATTCAAAAGGCGTAGGAAAAAAAATAAAAAAAGTGTGATTTCTAAATTTGTTACTATCTGCGTTTCGTTGAATTAAGGAAAGAAGTCTTATGGTTGATTTATTTATTTTTTTTATTATTTTATTTTATTGAGATTTACAACTGTAAACATATATATAACCAGTATATTTTCTATAAGGATATATTACATGTAGGTACTTGTGAAGAAGCCATCCATTGGTAACACTTCAAAGATAAATTAATTTAGGAGGTCCCTTGGCCATCTTCTTTCCAGACTCCTCGGAGGGTTGTCAGGAATTGTTTTGGATGAAAGGTTACAAACTAGAGGATTGGGGTGACCAAAGAGTTTGGAATGAACAGAGGTATATCTAGTTCGGGCCAAGTCTTCCAAAAAAGGAATGTTGAGGTCTTTATGGACAATTTTACTTGTTACATAATAAGGAGCATTTAGGAGTTTACGGAGGATTTTGGATTGTGAGGATTGGATACGGGAAGAATTTGATGTTTTGTAGAGCCTCTAAGCTCAGTACTGTATGTCCAAATGGGCCTGATGATGGTAGTGTAAATGAGTTTTTTTTTTGTAGAATATTGGAAGTTTAGACCGTTTGTCAAGTAAGTGTTGTAGTATTCAGAATCTGTTGGCAGTTTCTTGTATTTTAAATCTAGTGTGAGGATTTCAGGTAAGGCGTTTGTCAAGAAGGAGTCCTAGGTAACGGATCTGTTCGACCGGGATCAGTGGAATATTGTTAAAGGATACGCTGGGACAGGATGTTGTAGGATTACGGCGAAGGGTAACAAATTATTTATTAATCAAAATAAATTACTATTTTGATTAATTTTAATTCTCTAATTTGCTCACCATTTTTCAATGGCTGAAATGTGAGACTACAGGGTTTGTGATGCAATAGTTGGTTCATTATTGACAGACAACACATACGTGTCAACATCATAGCTATTGAGGACGGTTGAGTTGATTTATTTAAATTTTAAAAACAATTTTTGCAAATTTTTGTCATTGCTCGATCGTTGCCTATTGCTCTTATTCCGGATGATTGAACAATTAAGGAACTGAGGCTCTTCAACGAACTTCGACAATTAAATCCTCCCCCGTTCTTATTGGAAACTTATCCACTACCCAAGTTTAATTATTGAAAACTTCTCCGAGCTCGTTATGAATACTAAGAGGGATATGAATACGGGTGCAGAATTTGAATTTTCGGACATTTGAATTAGCAGTGAATGGATCCCTGCCTGCACGTACTGGCACATACCTAAGTAGATTTGTCAAGAAGTTCCCTCGAGAGCGGGGTAGAGTTGTCGCGATAAAACAGAAGGGCCGGAAAGTGGGGATAAAAGTTGCCCCCTAGAAGGCTTCCAAGTTATATTTCAGCGAGTTAGTGAGTTAACGTTTGTCAAAGGCTGATAGAGTCTATCTCGGAATCCTGCATCCTTCTCCTCTTCCACTCTACCTAACTCTCTTCTCTTCCAAAAATAGCTCCGTCTTTGCCCTTTATGAATATTATATTCATACTTTCCTCAAATGGCAAGTTAGATGCTAGCGTCAGTTTTCTAAGTGATGTCTTAATATTTTCTCCTTCAGATCGTTGTTAGATAAAATCAAATATAAAGAGGGATATTAATGTTACTGGAAGATCCAGGGAGGAGGTTTTGGCCTGAAATTTCAAAACATAAATGTATATATATACATTTTTCATTGGTCTGTAGTTGTTTCTTTGGTTGATGTGATTTAAATACTTAAAAAATCACAGTACTTTTTTTTTCAATGATAACACTAAATGTAATAATATGTTCAGAAAAAAAAATTATCCCTAAAAGCTTTACTGTTCTTGTGTAATTCCTTTTTAATTATTATTATTTTTTAACTATAAAGATATTGATAAAATAGTCATCGCAGGTAGAAAAGTCCTACGGATTGATTATTTATTTGGATTTAAAATTATATAATTTTTTAAGGAAGATGGTCCGGGGTGGCGGTCATAAAAAGGCTAAATAGTGACAAAACTATTTTATTAAAAGCCAACGTTTCGACCCGACTTTGCAGATGTTCTTCAGGGGTGGTATGTTCAGCTAGGAATTTCACTTAGAACTGAATCACTTGGAGTTCTATGTTCTATGTGAAACTCCTAGCTGGACATACCTCCCTGAAGAAGACCTGCAAACTCGGGTCGAAACGTTGGCTTTTTATAAAATAGTTTTTTCACTATTTCGCCTTTTTATGACCACCACCCGGGACCATCTCCTTCCTTGGTAACGCAACGGCCAACTATTAAATATTCTACATGATTTTTTCTATGTGTAGAGTGCAGAATTTTATTTAATTTATGTATTTTCTCTTTGCTGAGGGAATAATGGAATACTGGTATAGTAACAATAACTTACATATATAGATAAAAATAATTTTGAGAACTCGTTGATATTATGAAATATTATTGTTTTGAAATTCAAATTACCCTGTGGGGCGCCGAGGGGTCATTGGACATTCCGCCGCCCCCTGTTACGCTGACCAGCGTGGTGACCAGGCCTGCCACCCTCACCGCCTCCACGTTAGCCTTGGTCAAGTCCCGATGGAGCTTGTGGAGGTGGAACAGAGTCAGGAGGACACAGATTACGTTGATGAAGATCCACAGTACATTCAGGACGTAGTGCCTAGAACAGTGATCATTTATTACTTAAAACAAAAACATAATATAATAACATTATTTGAATATATCTCGTTCCTCTAATCTTAATAAACAATGACTGAAGTTTTTTTTTTATATTAAAGATAATTTATAAATATTTTTTATCTTAAATAAATTATTTATTTATTTAATGAAATTTTCATCTGTATAAACAATACAACTAGTAAAAATGCACACATTAGAAATCATGACATAAACAGACTTGAAGAGATACTGTCCAGTGGTAGCACTCCCTATTTAGTTCTTGGTGAGAAGATCACGAGGCCATCTTCTTTTCAGACGCCTAGAGGGATTATTAGAAATCGAGAAAGAAGCAAGGCTGGAAACAAGTGGATTCAGATGGGACTGAAGTTTATCATGGAATGATAGGTATTTGGTTCGGGCTAAATCAGCGGCATATGGGACATTTAAGTCTGTATGAATGGTTTTATTTGTGACAAATTATGGGGCATTAAAGATTTTGGATTGTAAAGATTGGATACGATAGGAATTCGATGGTTTGGTAGAGCCTCAAAGCTCAACTCCGTATGTCCATATAGGTCTAATTATGGTCAAGTAGATGAGTCTTTTTTAATTAATTGAAAGCTTAGAGCGTTTGTCCAGTAAGTCGGAGCAGTCGGAAACGTCGAGCAGTTTCTTGTCGTTTCAGCCTAGTATGTAGATTCCAAGTGAGACGTTTATCCAAGTGGAGTGGATATTGTAGGAATAGAAGTTGTAGGTTTACGACAAATGGTGAAGATAATTTGTTGGGATTTATTGGAATTTATTTTTATTCTCCTATTATGGCTCCGTTCTTCAAGGTTTGTGATATGTGATTGGAGGGTTTCGGATGCAATTAGAGGGTCATTATTAACAGATAGGATACAAGTGTCATCTTCATAGGTGGTGATGACCGTGTTGGGATAGGTTGGGATATCAAGTGTATAAACTGTATAAAAGATAGGAAGGACGGAGGATGCTTCCTTTAGTTTATATCTTAAAATAATTTTTTCAAGGCTTATATTATAAGTCACTAACGGAATGAAAGATGTAAGATTTGACTGATTATCATATTACTGAATATTGATGTATATTTTATTTTTGTTGATTGATTTTTTTTTAAATTACAGATATTTTTGTAAATTTATTTATTTAGAAATATAATAATCTGTCACGTGGACAATAATTATAGTGATATATGGTCACATTCATATCATATATACAGAAAATATAAAATTAACAAAAGTCAGATAATAACTAAATAATAATAAAAATTTATGTACTTTAAAAATAAAATAACCTAAAGATTAGTAAATTAAAAGCATAAAAACTCAGTCATACTTATATACAATATATACAATCGGGCAGTGAATAAAAAAAAATCATTGATTTTAATTCAAGTTATGTAACATAAATTGCCTTTTTCTCGAAAAATGAGACGTGTCCATAAATATAAATATATATATATATATATACATATGCGGGGGATTTAATTTTCAGACTGAGGTTAAAATAGGTTAATCATTTGACAGTAGAGAGTTTCACGATTTCCGAAATGGGAAGCTTCAAATAAAACGTTTCATTGCCCAATCTGCTTCCATATGCATACTTATTGACTATGAATATAAGGTAGATATTACGAATCCAATATTACATGGCGTTGTTGTGTTGATGTAGCTGTGTAAACCTTTACTACTACAGCATCACTTCTTCATGTGTACACAATTTTTTATTAATATTGTGTTTCTATAAAATTTGCTGTATCGTTCGATATTTAATACGAATCATTATTTGTGTGTTTAAAATTTTATTTTTTTCTCAACTGACTTAATATTTTAAATATATTTTCACTTCAAAAGGATACTTTTGAAATTGTATATGCTAGTTAGAAATTTTTTTCAGTTGAATGTCCCACTTCACCGTGTGGTCAATTATTTATTTGCCTAAATGTGTTTTTAAATTAATCATTTATTTTTAATAATATATATACACATTAATGATATACTTATATATTCGATCAGGCTAAATTTAATTAAAGCTCATTTCATATTATAGCGTTATTAACTGATTCCAATTATTCGCTGCCAAAAGCTGGAGTGCCTTTTCTGTGGGCGCAATCTCTTTTTCTTTTCATCAAAATTCTATTTATTCACTTTCATTAGCCATCATCAAGTTCCCCCGTTTTTTTTTTCTAATTGGCTGCCAGTTTTGTCATCGATTTTGTTTTGTTCTTTCTTCCGTTTCCCTGAAGTCTTTTAGTTTCGTCAATGCTGCGTGTGATATTGACGACTGACGAATGGAGTATAAATCCATTTTTTATTATATAATATTTTATTTTAATGATGTACGTAATAATTAAGGACTGTTATAATTAAACACGTTATAATGAGCTCACAACGGAGTAGTTTTTGTGGTGGTAGATTCTATACTCTTCATGTTTACAAATATTACAACATATACTTAAAGAAACATTTTTAATAAGTTTATTTTTATTGAATAATAATAAAATCTTTCACACGCTAGTGCAATGATTATTAGTGCTAAAGGTGTCCATTCATACAATAAAAAGAAATATAAATAGTAATGAATGAGTGGGGTAGCTCAGTGGTAGGGGACTGAACTTCCAATGCACAAGGTCCCAGGTTCTAATCCCGGCTCATGGCAGAAGAAATATTTATTCTGTTGGCCGTGAAGCGCCCCTGAGGTAAGGAGATCCTCCTGGGGCACACCCAGTCTCTACAAAGTGGGTACCCTTAATTAAATTAATTGATTAAAGGAGAAAACCTGGCGGTTGAGCGTGTTCCTGGCCCGATCTCCTCTCTGCACAACCGTTAGTCTTGAAACAGTACTTTCCCTAAATAGTAATGAATCTAAGACCCTTCATGGTTTTTTTTATTATTTTATAAATAACAAAGAACATATTAAAACAAGTAAATAAATAAAATAAAGCAAAAATGAACTAACAGATGTAAATAATAACAACTGTTAGTATTAAATAAAGTAAAATGATGTAAGTTAAATAATTTATGAACTATATAAACAAAGGCATATCTATAAATGAGTAATAATAAAAAAAAAAAATAGTATTTAAAAAAAACATGGTTATAGATTACCGTGTTTTGTAATTTATGATTTCTATCATCTTCAATGTTTTTCTGAATGAGAAATTCATAGCTGAATGGATTAAATAAATTGTTGCAATAAAATATACTTTTACTACAACACTTTCCTCACCTGAACGGACCGTGTATGAGAGGACAACTTGGGGCGTTGTGTATCCCATCGGAATTTGCTGCAAGCGCTCCCGAGAGGAAGGTCGGGCCGAGGTTGATAGTGATGGAAGCGAACCAGATCATGAAGGTGCCGAAGAGGACGCACTGCGGGGAGTCCATCAAGAGCGGCGCCATCAACTCCTTGTCCTCTTCCTCGTCTTCGGGGAATACCGGGGAGTCGTTGAGGACGGTGGTGAGCATGTTGACCGTGGACACCGTCACCAGGAGGAGGAAGGCCGTCTCAACCAGCGAGCACTTCCTCACCGGTTCGCAGCGGAGGATGCTCAGTCCAAGAGGTATCAAGATGGCCGCCCTGGCGCAGTCCACCATCGCCTGGTGGAAGAGGAGACCCTGCGACCACCTGTTGAGCAGCAACAATTATCTTATGCAAATAAGTCCATAGCGGTGAAATATTAATTTTTCAATTGCTCAATTTAATAATTTATTACAACAAAAAAGCAACATTTAAATCATTGAAAGTATTATTTAGAGCGATGAACTAAAAATACATAGTAGTGGTTAAATAGTTGACTGTCGTGAATAATAAGAAGAAGAATAGTTGGGGTGATCAGTCAAATAAGAAGGCAAAAATAAATGATAATATTTATTTTGTCATTTGCCGACGTCAGTTCAGGTAAGTGACGTAAGTTCAGACCATCATCAGGGCTAAGAAAAGAACCAGATAACAAGGTATGAGAAACATAAAAATTGCAGTAAAATGAAGTTGTTAGAATGATGGCCTGAACTTCAGGTCGAAACGTCGGCAAATGACAAAATAGATATTATCATTTATTTTTGTCTTCTTATTTGACTGATCACCCCAACTATTCTTCTTCTCATAACTAAAAATAAAGCTACACTTATCTAAAGCTGTTCAATTAAATATGAGTCTTTTAATCGACAGACTAACTCTAATTTTAAAATTTTTGATTATCAATTTTAGTGATATTTCTAGTGGGAAAATTCATACGTTTATTCACAGTTCTGTATTTCAACTCTACAAGCATCTACTCTGGAATCAACTTAATCACTGTTTGTATAGATATTACAAAATTTTTAACTAAAAATATCACTAAAATAACTTTATTCAAAAATATTGAAATCGGAGTAAGTCCATTTTAGTGATATTTCTAGTTGAAAAATTTATAATATCTGTACAGACGGTTAGTAAGTTGATTCCAGAGTAGTAGGTGGTTTTAGAGTTGAAATTTAGAACTGTGAATAAACTGATACATTTTTCCACTAGAAATATCACTAACATTAATAATAAAAAATTTTGAAATTTGATTTAGTCTATCTGTAAACTGAAAGGCTCATATTTAATTGAACAGATTTAGATAAGTGTAATTGTATTTTTAGTTCGCCGCTCTAAAGAATTCTTCTTTCATAAGGAAGCGTGTGATTCTTCTCGTTTTGTCCTAGTACTATTATAAACTGTTGTATAACTTGAATATAGTTCATACAAATGGCTTGATTTATATATTGGCTTGGAGCATCTGTATTCTGGGAAGTGGGGCTATAAAGGAGATGAGGCTCGTTAAGTTACCTGCCCCCGACAGCCTAAACCTTCCTCCCTCCCTCCCCCCCCTCACGATATATACACTTGAGGAGTTGGCTAATCTCCCAGCGCCGTTCAATCTTAGCCTCTGCCTGGCAACACCGTTAAAAATTAAACTGTGATCTCACTGCAAGCCCTTAATTTTTCGGCGCCCAGCTTAATCTTATATTATACGATATCTTTTGATTAATGTTTAATTTAGATGGAATAGAACTTCCTACCATAGGACGAATTGAGTTAACTCTGCGGTGTTATGTTATAATTACTAAGTTATTATTGGAAAAATTCCAAACCATACAGCTTTATGTCTCGAAAATGCAGACAAAGAAAAATCCGTCAACGTTTCGCTAATTAATAGATAGCTAAAAATAGCTAATCGAACATCACTCCATGAAACCCAATCGTATATTGGAAGGAAAGTAAGGCAACACAGCAAGGTAAGATTACAATGAAACAGCTGATAAGGAAAACAAACGACTAAAAAATTGTGTGTAATATTTATCTGTATCTACGTAGTCGCCAGTTTTTGATGAAAATCTTCCTTTGACGTTGCTTTTTTATATTTGTATAATTATTTTAATTATTAATTTATTATTTTTTGTTCTCATTAATTTGTCTTTTCACTTCGTTAAGGGTTCACATACCTCCTACCCTTACCCTGATTTTCCAGTTCTAAGTGAAACTCCTAGCTGAACACACCTCCCTGAAGAAGACCTGCAAAGTCGGCTCGAAACATTGGCTTTTAATAAAATAGTTTTGTCACTATTTAGACTATTTATGACCGCCACCCCGGACCATCTCCTTCCTTTATAATGCAACGGTCAACTATTAAATATCCTATTAAAAAAAAAGTATTATAAGTAGTATTAAGACTTATTAATATTGATAGTTATTTAATTTTTATTTTATAACATATTTATGAGTTTTAGTTGAAAATTGCATAATTTTTTTTTAGTTGTTTATTCCCCCTATCAGCTGTTGTTTTATAGCATTTTCTTGTTCTGTTGTCTTACATTCCTTTCAGTATGCGATTGAAATTCCTGGAGTGCTGATGTTCGATTAACTATTTTTCTATTCTGATGATGCCTGAATTGGCGAAACGTTGAGGGGTTTTTTTTCTTTGCTGAGGGGTTTTGGAGAAATAAGGCTGTATGGTTTGGAATTTTTCCAATTACAACCTAACATTCATGTTCTGTCTCTTGATTATTTGGTTACTTATTGATAACGTTATAATTACTTTCGAGCTGTGATACTAATGCAAATAATTTTATTTTGATTTGAAACATATTTATCATTAACCTTTCCTTTTATTTATTCTACCTTTAAAATACACATTTCCTCTCTACAACTTTCTATGCTAATTTTCCATCCTACCTCACTATAACTAATGTCTAAATGACAGATTGTTGTAATACTCAATAAAGAAATAAAAAAATTACTTTGATGTTGATGTACTGTGTTATTAACATTGGCTTAAAACTTATTAATGAATAATAATCATCGAATATAATAATTAATCTGTTAAATTATTTTTAAAAAAAATGGTTAAAATATTAAGGAAATCCTACTGTCGTAAGAATAAGAACACTGGCAACAGGCCGTTTAAATTTGAAACAGAATAACAGAATTGTGATTTTTTTTATCATCCTTCAACTGTACTACATTTATCCCTCTTTTAGAAATACTTCCTGGTTCAATTAGCTTTAAGTCCGTGTTAATTATGTAGAGGTTTTATTAAGAATAAAATTGAAATCACCCAAAAGTACCACTATTTTCTGAAAAAAAATTAATTGTTAGAAACCTTTAATTTTTGTTTTTTCGTGATATGAGATGTATTGTATTAAACATGGTTGCCTTAGAACACGTTTTATTTATAAATATAAAAAATTAAAAATAATGATTTTTTAAAACTATTGTTCCCATAAAATGGTAATGAAACTGTGGTTTTCTTTCAGTTCTCCTTCATAGGAATTTTTATTTATTTATCAGTGACAAATTTAATGAATCTTATTCAATTTTACCTTATAAAAAAAGAAACCCTACTGATTGCGCATATTATTTTTATATCAATATTAAGTTTGTCATTTATAAATACACCCC